>OZ022318.1:0-5950676 GCA_963989215.1 Hedychridium roseum | reverse complement strand
GGTTCGGCTCGTAGCAACCTGTCAAGATGCAACAAGTCTTTCGATTGTAACAATTCGGTTACTTTGTTTACACATGTTCTGAACTCGCTTAGACGTCATATCAATTTCGGGAGTTGGCGGGAGATTCACCAGGATGAAATATTACGTACGAAACAATAAGATTGTTTGAAATGAAGATACTTAAGAGTGCATTGTAGCCATTCAAGTATAATTGTTAAAGATACAAAAGTATAGACACAGGAACTACACGGGATGTCTAGTGTAAAGTGTCGCAGTAATGTATTTCATAGAGATAGTTTCGACTGTACACAATAATGAACAAGGGCGTTCTTTGGATATATTTGAGGGATTGATAACAGCTATTTCGGATAGTAAATATGAGGAAATTATTATGTTTAAAAGTGGTTTAATTGCTGACAACCACCATCCGAAAATCCGTCAAAAATTCAACGAATCAATGGGCAAATTAGCTCAAACGATTTACTGTCGGGTACGTTTAAAGATTTTGGCCGCCCCATAAATGTACCCCACACAGTTCAATTATGCTTACTATATGTCGTTATCTGTACAAAAACTCACCTCTGAGGCTGGGTTTTTTGGCATCAGCCCGTTTAGGCGGTGTCCTACTTGTTGGTAAACGTGTCGGAAAAGCAAACATTCCTATGCTGACCAACATTAACATCGTTGAAATTAATACCAAACCTTAAACAGAGAAAAAAATACATTTTAAGTGTTTTGTAAGAAAATGTTACACAACGCTGACTCAAGAAAATGGTCAATGAAACTTATAAGAAAGTCAACTATGCCGAAAACTAATTATTTAGCAACGTTTTAAGGGCGTCGAAGAACACCTGAAAATTCGCAGATCAAAGTAATTCTCTTTGAATTGCATTCTAAAAATTTTAACTATACTGTAACTACAAATTTCTAAAAATCTAAACGATTCGCCATATCAATAAATGTTTAGGTCAACAAATGTTCAGTATTAAACACAGAATTTTATAGTTAATTTTGATCACACAAAAAAAGTGGATGAATACAACTATTTAAACTATTATACAGGGTAAGCCACACAAACTGTTACAAGCTGTTTTGTTCAAAACCACTGCCGATGTCGATCCCAATCCCTTTCTTATACATTAGTGCATACCAAATTTTTTTTAGGCTGCTCCTGAGGGAAAAAATGGCGCCCCTCACTTTTTTTAGAATTCGGAAACAGGGTAGTAATGTTTTTATTCAGCTTGTAAGAAACAAAGAAACTTATGACATTTTAGGTAGCTCATCCTGCATAATTCTATGTTCATAACTGAATAACTTATGTCGTGAACACTTAGTAATAAAACAAACAAATGAAATCTTGTAAAAATGTTTTTGTACTGCGAATTTGACGGAGATGCTTTACCCCTGTAAATTCTTCGTTGAGACAACAAAGATGAAGAGATAAGGATTTCATATTTTTCGGAGCTCTACACGTGACTTATAGTAAAAAATGGTGCATCTTTATTACACCTATGTGGCAATTTGTATGCGGTAGAACTCTGCTTAAGTAAATAGCTTTAAAAAAAAATATTGAAAATCTTAAACTTAATTATTAATATTAACTACGGATAATGTCAAAAGATAAGCGAGTTCCTATGGTATGGATGAAATTACAGAGAATGAATAATAAGTAAATTAATTAATTCGAAATTATTCAATAACAAGTAACTTAGATTTAATTATAAAAAGTGATCTTAGAAGGAGTAGTTTTCCCTTTTTAATCATTCATTAGTACAATCAAAAATATATATGTGTTTCATAGGTTCTAACTCTATGCAAGTTAACATCGATTTAAATTAATATAAACGTTCACCTTTGAGACATTTAATTGCGCATTAACCATGTAATAGAAAAGTGGAGATTACATCTGTAAATGAAAAGTAACAGAGTTTACGAATACTCTGCCTGCACTTATCATCCTCATTTTCCTCCACTGTCTGTTAATAAATTTTATTAATAAATTTTGTTAATTTCTGTTAATAACTGTAGGCCTCTTTATTTTTTAAAAGAGACTCTGTAGTAGTTTTATACCAGAGGATATGGAACGGAAGGGTTTAAGGTAAGAACGACTGCTTTCTATACCCTGCTTATAGAAATTTATTATTAGGTAAACCCTAATACAGCGACTCCGACTGCGACTTTAATTTGAACAATACGACTGCGACTCTTAAAACTGTCCTCTTCGACGATTCGACAGCGATTCTAAACATCGGCGACACTGCCGATCGCATTACAGCTTTCCCGTCTCACACCCACACACACACACATACACACATCTCGGACCCAAAAACCCTCCACTCGTTAGGGACTACATCCCTGCAAACAAAAGATGAGAATCGGATCCTACATAACTGTCTGTTAATAAATAGTATCTCAGGCAATCTCTGTTTTTAATACAATCTTCCCTTGCGGTATCCTATTCTTACCAGGCATCACATACGGAAATTTTTGGTGTCAGAAGTGGGATTGCTCTGAGATACTACTAGAAGACGAGTTTCCTCAATTAAAGCCAGTGAGTGTCTTAAGAAAGAAGAAAATCCACATACGTCTCGAGAGACGATTAACCAAGGAAGCACCTCGTCGCTAAGGAGGAACCTGAGAGAAGAGCCACTGTAACTTCACACAATATCAAGCGAGCTTGAACGTGACATGCTGCTACAGGGTCTAATGTCAGTACAGATCCTGATGCAATAATTCCTTACGTACCGCACATCCGCCGATTCTATAAGTACGAGCAGCAATTCTTCGGAATCAAGCATCAGAGATAATGATTCGGATCCGGAGGCAAACAGAATGGTAAATAACGCAGATAAAATACGCGGCGAATTAGACGGAGTAAAGCAGATGCTACAAAAACTAATGGACAAAATGGCACAGCTCGAGATAGATTCGAATAGACAGGCGACCGACGCACGACCCGCCAATTCGCGCGTCGAAATTTCCGACGATGACCAATCGCAATCAGAAGAAGCAGGCATCGACTTCGATACACATAATAAAATGTCGCAATTCTTATGGAACGAGGTTAGAGTATTGCCGGAATTCGATAACTGGTCAGTCTCCGTGGAGACTTTCATATCGGAGATAAAAATAACGCTTGCAAGAATACCAACACACGCGCGAAATCGGTTTATTCGAGTGGTAAGAACCCACAGAATAAGGGCAAATGAAAAACGCCTGATCGACGGGAATGATGCGCAAACAGCCGAACGCGTACAATTCGGGGAAAACAAAACACTAGAAGTCGCCCAACTCGAACGTAGCATATGCTTACGAAACAGAGATTGCGTTGCCGATTACAACAAACGTTTCACCACCGCCCAATTAGCCGTTAAAAGAGCAATCATGAGTCGCTACGATATGACACCGATACACAGAAGTTTTAGCATTAAAGATGAAGAACAAAACGGACTAACCCAATACGTTCGAGAACTTTACGATAATCTACGAATAATAGTTACGGCACAACGACCAGCGACATTAAATGAAGCGCCACAATTGGCCTTTAACGAGAAAAGGGCTGAGAAAAGACTAGCCGCCTATAACGCGCGAATGCACCTGCAAGCGCAAAGGACAGTTAACAACCGACGGTTTAGGCCGACGCCTCAAGACCAGAGACCGCAGTTTTACAGATCGACACAACCAGCTGGCTCCTTCAGAACGCCACCGTTCCCAGGTAGCCAACCGATAAGGCAGCAGATATCACCAGTAAACGCAACACATCAGCCGAGAATGACCCAGCCAAATGACCAGAAATGTTACCGCTGTGGAAACGCAGGTTATTTTGCGCGTATGTGTCCAAATTTTCGGTTGGACGACCCCAGAAATAGGCCCCCGATCAAGTACTTCACCTCGGCCGAAATCCAGGAGCCGAGTAACACATACGGGTTGCAGGAAAATATGGCCGATTCCTTGTCGATACCGGAGCCGGGATCAATTTGATAAAGGCATTCTTAGCAGAAGGAATGCCGCAAACCCGCAACCACCGTGAACTGAGTGGAATCAACGATGTATTGGTAGTCTCAGAATACGAATGCAAAATCCACTGCGGAAGTACGGAACACAGTTTCGCGATCGTGGATGACAGCTTCCCTATCGATGCCGACGGCATAGTAGAACGCCCATACCTATCGGACGGGGACACTCTTGTAGACGTGCGTCACCGTAGGATAATCTTCTGAGGAAGAAAGTCACAAAGCGTGTTGTATACCTGTGACGAAGAGTCACGAATTAAGCTGCTAAAGGATAACACGCGATTGGATCACTTGCCAAACGGGGCGGACACACAAGGCTTGTGGACCATAATAACTCGATTTAACGATTTGTTTTATTTACCAGGAGATGATCTTCCATATACTCCTTTAACTGAGCACAGAATTGAATTGTCTGATGACAAACCTATAAACCAAAAACAATACCGGTACCCACCGGCACATCAAGTAGAAGTACAGGAGCAGGTAAAGGCATGCTGCAGAAAGGAGTAATCCAACATTCTAACTCACCTTACAATTCACCACTGTGGGTAGTACCAAAAAATCCGACGCTTCAGGTAAAAAGAAACGGAGGGTTGTCATTAATTTCAGGAAAATTAATGAATTAACGAAGCATGACGACTATCCATTACCAAACACAGAGGAAATTTTGGGTCAGCTAGGAAAAGCAAGATACTTTTCTGCTTTCGACCTTGCGAGCGGATTTCACCAGATATCTCTGCACGAAGATTCCCGCGAAAAAACAGCTTTCTCGACGAACCACGGTCATTACGAATTTTTAAAAATGCGTTTTGGATTAAAGAACGCTCCAGCGACTTTCCAGAGGCTAATGGATAATGCTCTGCGTGGACTAACAGGAAGAATATGTTTTGTTTATTTGAACGATGTCGTGATCTATGGACAAACCCTGGAAGAACACAATGAAAATGTGATAGAATCTTTCAATCGACTTAGGCAACACGGACTAAAATTACCACCAGACAAATGTGAGTACCTCAGAACAGAACTTCAATTATTACAGAGGAAGGAGTAAAACCGAATCCGGATAAATGCAAAGCCGTAGCAGAATTCCCAGAGCCAAAGAACACAAAACAAATCAAACAATTCCTGGGACTAGCAGGATATTATAGAAGATTCATAAAAAATTTCAGTTTAATAACCAAACCGCTCAACGCATTATTAGCTAAAGGGAAAGAATACATATTCGACGATAAAGCCAGGACAAGTTTTCAAAAACTAAAGGACGCACTATGCACATCAACTATACTCGCATACCCAAATTTCAGTAACCCATTCGTTTTATCGACCGACGCAAGTAATGAGGCTATCGGAGCAATTTCGTCACAGGGAAATGTCGGAGAAGATAAACCCTGCGCTTATGCAAGCCCTACGTTAAACAGTGCAGAGCGAAATTACTCTACAACAGAGAAAGAGCTTTTGGCAATCGTATGGGGAATCAAACATTTTCGACCGTACTTATACGGGCGAAAATTCATGATCATTACAGACCACAAACCACTACAATGGCTTATGAACAACAAGGATCCTTCCTCGCGACCGTTGAGATGGAGAACCATATTGACCATGGAGGAAAACCATATTGACGGAAGAAAATAAGGAAAAACAGGAACTAAAAGACGTGAAAAATGACGTGAGAAATCGTCAAAATGACAAACAAAGATAGAGACAGTGAGGTGTAAGCGCAACAGAAAAAACAAATCGTCACTTAGCAACAAACGACCAAACTCTAATATTTCTAAACAGAGGACTTCAAAATATGAGTTTATGATTAAAGATGTAAAGGATAGTATAGTACATGTCACAGGCGAGAGTAAACCCTGGGTACGGAAATTGTTACAAAACCTGACATTTTAAGGCCGCTGCTCCGCTGGAACAATATTCAAATACTGTTATGTTATAAAAGAATGCTTATAATGTCTACTTAAACGTTTATTACTTACAAAACATCGTGTTGTGGGATATTAGAACTTTGAGTATATGAATCACACTTTAAGAGCACGCACACGGGAGTTTTCGTTCGCACGGCTACTCTATCACTTTTTATCTCATTTTCAATGTAAATGAGTACGCACAAACAAATACATGTCATCCATTTTATGCGGTTAGGTCGTCAAAAAAGCACTGGTGCGTGCGGAATCTAATGATTAAGTTCATGTTTTAATCGCTATTTCGAAATAGCTGTTACGTCCCATGGAGGCAACCCCTCTACAACCATTATTATTATTATTATTATTATCAATATTATTATGATTATAAATAGAGACAACGACTACCAAAACTCATAAGGTCAATCCCCACCAAATCCATGCACCATCACAAACACCTCTCAGCCTCACTTTTCCAAATCGTCCCGCGTTTACCTTCGGAACTAAAAACCCAAAAACCCTCGGCCATCGTCTAGTAGTCGATAAGTTCTTATTTAGTAGTGAGTCAGTCTTAAGTTTAGTTAAGTTTAGTTTAATTTCAATGTTACTCCGGACCATTTTTAATTCAAGGATCTCAAATTGCTCTCTGGCTATTATCACGCTACCATAAACAGTATAATAAACCAGCAAATCTCAACAACAAAGTGACTACCTCAATATTTAACCCATTAACATCGAATTACTGTTCGGTTCGTAACATAGCTTATGACACGATATTTCGTAAATAATAAATGTATAAGTCAATCTTTTTATGATTTCTTTTTTATAACTTCGTTATGTATATGCAACAATATTTTTAGTTTTCGTAAACAAACGGTTTGCGTAAATGACGATTGAAATTCGTTGCTGTATAACAGATGTACCCCATGTGTGTGTAACAAGGATTTCAATCGGTCTTCCGCGAACCTTGCTCCAAATTAAATACAACGATGAAAGTTTCGAGTGGGCTATAAGCCCAGCGACCGGAAACGCACCTAGGATTGGACATGCCGGGCCAATCAGGAAACGGCACTCTGCATAGCTAGCGCCACCACAGGAAGGTGTTTAACTTTAAAGTCCGCATTGAGATATACGCAAATAATATATTGTACTCGTCGCTTGCGAGAAAATTGTGCCAAAGACTGAAAACTGTATCATCCATTACCAAAGAATATATTAATATCGTTACCCGGAAATTGAACATTGTTTTCCCCATATCCGTGATTTACCCGATAGTGGGAACGCGTCGATAAGATAGGAATAGTGAGCGGTCACGCAGTGAACATCTACAGACGCGAGAACCGCCACAACCAGTATTCCAGGAGAGACATCTGGTTTATATTTGAAAAGGAGATAATGAGCAACGCTGGGCTAGGCGCCCTGCAATCGAGACTAAAAAGGAAGGGTCCAGAAGACTCTCAAAAACAGTCGAACTTTAGCAGCCGTAGACGAAACAGCGAGATATAAAGTCGCCATCAAATTCTAATTTATCCTATCTTTTTCGTGAACTTTTTTGTGAATCGTTAAGTTTGTATACATTAATATACATATTAATAAGTAGCTGGTTAAGTTAAAATTGGTGAAATGTCGAGGCAATCCGAGAATTGTACCTCCCTAACTTTCCATCCGACCAACGACAGAACACTACGCATCCCTGTTCTGCCGCGCGTTGTACACACTTGACATTCATAGAAGTCTGGAAATCTAGATCTACTCAAGATCAATCGGTAGTACAATGAAAAGAGAGTTTGTCCGCAATAGGCTGGAAGAACTGATTGTAAGCTTGCAAGCTAAGTCCTGGAGGGGGAGCCTCTAGAGAGCAGGTGAGGTGCCTAGGAAGATAATTAAGCTGCCGCACAAGAGTCCCTAGAAGAATGATCGTGGTGTGTGCGAACGTGAATCGCGGTATTATATTCGAGGCGTTCAAAGAGTCCAGTCAAGTTTTCCAAAGACTGTTTTGTTCGATATATTTTATTATTGTTGATGTTAATAAATAGAGTATTTTATATCTTTAAACTAAGCAGCTAGTAAGTATTCTTTATTATCCAACAAACGTGTGGGCGAAAAATCCCCACAATTGGTGACCACGACATGATCGAAAAAGAACGAAGGAAAAGATAAAGGTCCGAAACAGAGGACAAGACAAAGAACGAGAAGAAAGGAATCACGCCAAATGACGACAATGTCACGGGAGGAAAGAACCGTCGGCGATTCATCCGAAAATCAAAAAAATGATTCATTGACAATAAACATCGATGCTGAAATTTCCATCCATCCCTATCTCCCATCACTTCGGATCTAACGAAATACCGGTACGTGATATTAAGTATAGACCCTCCGATTCTACCATTTGTAGCAGATATCATAAGAAATCTTCCAGCCGAAGACAAATATCCAACGCTCAAAGAGTGAGTTAGAGTGGGTTAGAGTGGGTTGACGAGACTAGTGAATCAAAGCTGAGACGGCTTTTGAGAGGGCATGACATAGGAGATGAAAACCTCGTGCAGGGACAGTGCAATGATTCTATACTTCGTACAGTGTTTCTTAAGTAGCTTCCAGATAATGTAAGAGCGGTCCTGCTGGTATCTGAGATGACAGACCTTTCAAAGCTTGCTGTACAGGCTGATAAGATCATGGAAATGGTTAAGCCGACCATAGCTTCAGTAACACCAAGAAACACGGGACCAACAAGCAAGCTGCATACGAGGAAGAAATAGAACACCTAAGGAGCAGGATCGAAGCGCTCGAAGGATTTAGGGCAAGAGACAGATCGCGAAGTAGACATAAACCGTAATGATACAGACGATCATCAAAGTCACGCGACAGGAAGAACCACGGTGGCTTTTGCTATTACCACAGGAAATATGCTGAGAAATCCTATAGATATAGGAAACCATGCGCATGGGAATAATCGAAACCTGAGACGGAAAACTAGACGTGCCGTTTGACATGCAGGCGGCGGAATACGGCGCTGGGAAGAAAAATCGCCTGATTATTAGAGATCCAAGAACAGGTAGGAGATACCTTATTGATACCGGTGTTTATGTATCAGTCTTGCCTAGATGAAACAATAAGGCCAAGAAAACGTCAAACACGTTAAACCTGTATTCAGCTAACGGCACGGCGATCAAGACATACGGCTCGAGCGCTATTGAATTAGATCTAGGTCTTCGGAGAAAATTTGAGTGGAACTTCGTTGTATCAGACGTTTCTCAAGCAATAATTGACGCAGATTTCATCAAGCATTACAAATTGCTAGTGGATCTGGCCAACCGGAGGTTATTAGACGAAGTTACCAGCTTACAGGCGAGGGGCACCGTAACACAGTCACCAGCACCGACACTTCACACGATAGATGCTTTACCCAAGTACTCTAAATTGCTGAAGAAGTACATCGACATCACTCGAAGCACATCTTGGAAATCAGGCTTACATTTTGTTCGGCATCACATCAAAACACGGAGACCGCCCGTAGCCTCGAGAGCGCGAAGGCTTCCCCCATCTAAACTACATGCAGCAAAATCTGCGATAGAGAAGATACTGAAAGAAGGGACGTGCCAACCATCTTCCAGCGATTGGGCATCACCAATACACTTGGTTCCAACTAGCTCTGGAGGCTGCCACGAATACCTATAAAGGCCCGGACCGATCCGGGCGATGTTTTCGTTGCGAAGAGGAGAGCCATATGCGAGACAAATATGGCTGTAAGGACCCCAGATGCATTGACTGTAAACAGAGCGGACACCAAACAGGTGCCCCAGGGTGCCCGACTGGTAACGACCTGGAATCCAACACGGAAGACGGAGAAACGTGCATTACAAATCAACGTAAATAGGTCTAAAGAGGCACATGATATCCCATTCCAAGCGCACAAGTATCTAGATGCTGACATTTTGATGGTTTCGGAGCCTAACAAGAGCTCATTGAGGTCTAATTACTGGTTCAAATACGAGAATTCAAACGCGGCTATTGCGTTAATGAAACCAATGGTGGTGGTGTCCAAGGGCGCCATAGAAGGGGCGGTTTGGATTCAACTTGCGGATTATGTTATAATTAGCTGCTATCTTTCCCCGAATATAACAATAGCAGCCTACCGGGTCATTCTTGACAGACTGGCCCAGGTAATCAGGCAAGCCAAAGGCAAAGTGATAATCTCAGGTGACTTTAATGCAAAGTCCCAAGAATGGG
The DNA here is from genome assembly GCA_963989215.1 of Hedychridium roseum. NCBI lineage: Eukaryota > Metazoa > Arthropoda > Insecta > Hymenoptera > Chrysididae > Hedychridium > Hedychridium roseum. The sequence continues at coordinate 5,940,532 of OZ022318.1, read as the reverse complement.
GCTCGACCAATCCAGATAATAGGGGGGACATCTTAACCAGCTGGATGGCTTCCCTCGATTTATACTGCGCTAACACACCGGGAATCCCCACCTTCAGAAGGGGGCATACTGAGTCTATCCTCGACTTAACCTGTCTCAGAAGGTATTACCTCGTATAAAAAAATGGAGCGTCTCCGATAGGGAGACTCTTACATGGAAACGTTGCGAAGTGACCGCCTCCGATTTTCATATGCTTGTGATATGTTGTAGTCCATCAAAAAATAAGAGACACGTATTTTTTTATATGTGCTGTTACACGGATTTGAGGGTTGAATTCACCCTCAAAGTTGAGCATGAAAAGCGGTGTTTGTGTAGTTTTACATAGAAGGAGTGTCTCTATCGCCACCAAACCAACTTTAAAACATTCCTTACGTGAAATGATGAAATTCACATATCCATCTTTCTATGCACCTCTATTGCAAGGGGGTAAACCACCCTCTGAAAATTTTCATTTTAATATAAAAAAAAAACTAATTATCCGATTTTAATGAAACAAAAACCAAATTGTAGAGCGAGGAAAAACAAAGTTGACCAGTTTTTGTATTTTTCGAAAAAAATTTTTAAGAGAAAAAACACGTCTTCAAGTATAAGTCTGTTCTCCTAATGTTAAAATCATTCTGATTGGGTTTAATTGCCGGAGACCTCTTATACACTCACCTGTATGCCTGAAAACAAGACATCATTAAATTCAGGCTTGTCTTTGTTGTTTTTCTTGTGATTCATTGTCGCTTAATGTGCCGCATATACACGTAAGTATTAAAGTATGCTATTTTTTTTGGAAGTATTATAATTTATTTTATTTCAGGCATTATCAAGGTGTAATATACACTTCTGTAGTTAATACATTTTTGGTTTGCTGTTTCTAAAAAAATTTTATGCGTAACGCGCAGATGAGTAAAGAATGTCATCACTAACATATTTATCTCGGTGTCTCTTTGTGATGCCCTCTGGCTGTTTTATAATCTCAAAATTTTTAATCTCTCATTGTGAGTTTTACAAGGATGATAACAGTTTGCTTACTTATCTCAATATTCTTTTAATATTAACCTTTTGTATAACCTTTAAGTGAACGATTATTTACAATGCTTTCGAGTCTGTATCAATACTGCCTGATTGTGAGTGGGGAAAAGAGGATTATTACTTTTCTCATGAATATAATAAACACAATTAATGTCTGTAATCGTTAATTTTGTTACTAATTATTTTTAAATACACGTTTATATTTCAATTATTCAATAAAAAACATATGTATAAATATACATTCTTACATTAAAAGTTTTTTTTATATTGTCATTATATTACGTTGAAATTCCATTTTCTCTCTTATGAAACTAATGTCTGTATTCTGACAATGAGCAATGGTGATATTCTGTGAAAACGTTTAAAATACAGCGATTTTTTACACCAAGAACATCTTACTACTGCAACGTTCGTACAATCTTCAATTGTACATTGTGATTCCGAAAGCAACTCAAGAACAAATTCGACTGGATTTTCGAAATTTTCTGGCCGTTCTTCTATGTATCCACTTTTGAACCAAGAATATCGGAACAAATCTTGATACCTTAGAGATGACGACTGGTTATGAACAAGGGATTGTAATTTTATTATCATAATAATAATAATAAAACGTCTTTGTTGTGCACATATTCATAAAGACATACAAAAGAAACAAAAGTTTTATAAAAGAATAGAAAAACGGAGAGACAGTGTAGTGTGTTCAACGGGCGAGATTCAGCGCTAGGCTGTTTTGATACCTAACCGACTTATGTTGGTTCTCAAGTGTAAGTTTATGTCGTAATCAAGGAACATGACACTGTCGGCAAAGTGTCTAACATAATTAATTCATATTTTGAATCCGAAAACGTCAAGTGGCTGAATTATTCCAGTTGTGCCCTTTGGTATAATCATTGGAATGATTTGCTTATCAATTGGGGAAAGTTGGCTAACAACTTATGGGCAATGTCCACTCCATGAATCTGTCAAAAGAACGCTTATCTGACCAATGATTGGAATAAAAACGTTTCTCAGCCTACTGTAAAAGAATATTGAGATAAGGAAGAAGGCTATTACCATCCTTGCAAAGCGGAGAGATTATACATTTTCTATAAATCGTATTATAAATGTATAAATTTGTGGCATCGATAATTGCCGATTATTAATATCTATATATATTCTAACGGCGGTTCTAGCACAGCAACCAAGTATGTATGCAGTCGGGTATTACACTACCGCACATTGTGCTTTAACTTTTTTTAAATACAGCAAACCAAAATATATTAACTAAAGAAGTGTATATTATACCTTGATAATGCCGGAAATAAAATAAATTATAATACTTCTAACAAAAATAGTATACTTTAATACGTACGTGTATATGCGACACATGCAGAGCCAAACGAATGCACATGTTTGTAAATTCTTGTATACAAACACTTTCCTCGTCCCATGTTTGGTTGCGGGAGTTGTTCTGATTTTTCGGAGGCGTGTCTTTAAGTCCTCGACGAAGGTTGATGCTGAGGGTCCTTGCTGTACTCTAAAAAATTCTCCCGGCAAACGCAATGTAGTACCGTAAACTATTTCGGCTGTACTTGTCTCAAGGTCCTCCCTATGAGCTGTTCGTATGCCCAGCAGGATTAGCGGTAGAATATCAGTCCATGCTTCGGTCTCGTGGCACTTAATAGTAGCTGCTTTCAATTGCCGATGGAATCGCTCTACCATCCCGTTCGCCTGCCGTTGTCCTGATGATGATATGCCGTTGTCCTGATGTGAGTCGTGCCTATCAGGCGTGTCAGCTCTCTGAAGAGGCTCGACTCGAATTGTCGTCCTTGATCGGTTGTTATACGTAACGGTGTTACGAACCGTGATATCCAGCCGTTTATGAGAGCGTTGGCAACGGTTGTTGCTTCGATGTCGGGCAACGGAATAGCTTCCGGCCATCGCGAAAAACAATAAGCAGGTTAAACAATAGCGGTATCCCTGTGAAATTGGTAAAGACCCTACGATGTCGACGTGGTCGTGCTCGAACCTTGTAGGTGTATCCGCGAACGAGCCTATGCGTGCCGTTACGTGACGTGTGACTTTCGACCTTTGACACGGGATACAGGTTCTCGCCCAAATTCTGCAATCCTTTTGCATGCCCGGCCAAACGTATCTTTCTGCTATGAGTTTCTGCGTCGTCCTGCTGCTAGGATGTGCCAGACCGTGGAGTGTATCGAAAACTTGCCGACAAAGAATTTGCGGGACGTACGGTCGGATTCTCTCTGTTGACACATCTGCGTATAGTACCGTTTCCGTCCCGGGAAACACTATCTTCTTTAATTGCAGGGCTGAGTCGAACTGCAATAGCTGACGTAATTCCTCGTCGTCTTCCTGTTCTGTTGCCATTGTTTCATGGTCTATAGCCTTTTTTATTTCCTCGACGCGAGATAATGAATCGGCAACGACGTTATTGAACCACTTAGTACGTCGAATGTCCGTCGTAAATTTCGATAGAAAATAGAGATATCGATACTGCGTTGGTGAACACTTGTCCGGCTTCTGTCTAAAAGCGTAGTTCAGTGGTTTGTGGTCAGTGTATATGGTGAACGGACGTCCTTCTACAGCGAAACGGAACCTTTTTACGGCAGCGTACGCTGCCAAGAGTTCCCTATCGTACGCACTGTATTTTTGTTGAGCCGCGTTGAGGGTCTTCGGGAAAAATACGAGAGGTTGCCATTCATTCTTTGCTCGTTGCTGCAGCGTAACACCTATGGCGCGGTCTGAAGCGTCCACGACTATGGGTAGCTGGGCGCCTGATACGGGGTGCGCGAACATCGTAGCGTTTGCCAAAGCATCTTTGGCGTTTATGAATGCCTCATCTGCCGTTGTTGACCACGTAAGAGGAGCGTCTCGTTTTTGCTTCGTTCCGACTAACATGTTATTGAGAGGTTGCAACAAATCGGCTGCCTTGGGGATGAAACGTCGATAAAAATTAATCATCCCAAGGTAACGACGAAGTTCCTTAATGGTTTTCGGTTTTGGAAATTACCGTATTGCTTCTACTTTCTTTTCCAAAGGACGAGTTCCTTGGTGATCCACCGTGTATCTGAGGAATTGGATCTTGCGTTTACCGAAAACACATTTCGACTGCTTTATGACGATCCCGTACTCGCTTAATCGTTTAAAGACTGTTCGTGAGTGGTCTTCATGTTGTTGTTTGTCGCGCGAAACTAGGAGGATGTCGTCGATATATGCGTAGTAAAAATCCCATCCCCGGAGCGCATCATCAATAAATCGTTGAAAAGTTTGGGCCGCATTTCGTAGTCCAAAAGGCATTCGGCAGTATTCATACAACCCGAAAGGCGTTGTTATGGCTGTCTTCGGTATGTCCTCGTCCGCTATTGGAATTTGGTGGTAGGCCCGAACTAGGTCGATCGTTGAGAAAACATACTTGTTGGCCAGCATGTGTGAAAAATCCTCAATATGAGGGACGGGATATCGGTCTGGGATGGTCCGCGCGTTTAATGCGCGTAGTCACCACAGGGTCGCCAGCTTTCTTGTTTTTTCGGGACAAGGTGAAGTGCCGAGGCCCACGGGCTCTTCGAAGGCCGAATAATCCCTTGACGAAGCATGAGCTCGAACTCTGCACGGGCCGCCTTCAAACGTTCTGGGGTCAATCGTCGCGGTCGGCAGAACACTGGTTGTCCGGGCGTTGTTTCAATCCGATGAACAACGTTGTGTCTGACTTTGTGACCTTCAGCCATTGGACGCGTGAGTTCGGGGTATTCCGCGAGGATCTTTAAGTATCGAGAGTCTCCGTTGATCGCCTTGATCGAGTTGGTTTCCACGTTTGCGGTCTGTGCACGCACTGTCAACGATGTCGCCGTGTCGATGAGGCGTTGATTCCTAACATCAGCTAATAATTTGTAGTGTGCTAAAAAATCCACACCGAGGATCGGTCTGTCTACGTCCGCCACGCAAAAACGGCACATAAAGTCTCGTCGGAGTCGAAGATCTAACCTGAATGTGACTGTTCCTTACGTTGCAATGAGCGTTCCGTTCGCCGCGTAAAGCTTATAAGTAGTCACCGGACGGCGGTTTGACAATTTTGTACGCGGAAAAACACTCACATCTGCACCGGAATCGACTAGGAACTGCACCTTCGTGGCGCGATCGGTGACGAATATGCGGCGTGGTTTCGGACCGTCAATATCCGCCGAGTTCACTGACGGTTCGTGTCGTTTCCCGATTTTCGCGCACAAGGGGAACGGCACCGTGTGGCTCGATCGCCAAAAGTACGGTGATACCAACAGTCTGTCGGTGCGCTCGGTCTGGATTCTCCTTTTCTCTGTCGGGACGGTCCTCGACTGTGAGATCGCGTGCGATTCCGGACGTTGGATCGTCCTTGCTGCCTTCCGCGTCGTAGCTCCTGCACAAGCTCCGCTATCACTCGTTTGAGCTCCTGTACCTCGCTTGTCGGAGAAACTGGAGCGACCTGTGGTCCGTTCGTGGCCTCGTAGATTTTGTCGGCCAACTCCGCAATCTTCTCGAGCGTTATCTCCGCTTGCCCTGCGAGGATTGCCTGCAAGTTGCGCGGCAACCGATCGGTCCATATGGTACGAAGTAAGTTATCCGGGACCTTTGATCCTGCGAGGTTGACCAAATGCCGTAGAAATTGAGACGGCTTTCTGTCCCCTAGTTCCTCATGGGCTAGGAGCTGCCTTATTTTGCTTTCCGCGGACGTCGACAATCGTCGGATGACTTCGGTTTTTAACCGGTCGTACTTCCTTTCAGCCGGTGGGTTTCTCAGAATGTCACTGCATGAACCACAATTCGGGTTCGTCTGCAAAAAACGGCGGCATCCGGATCCCTACGCGCGTTATTTCGTTGTCGGTGGTTGGTTGCGTGTCTGGCATTTTATTCACTTTCCAACAGGAGCCTTGTGTTTCCGATTTCACGCTAATCACGTCGGGGTCACCAATTGTGGAAATGGTGTAGAAAATGAAAGCGCCAAATACAACTTTAACAACGACTATTTATTACAACTATCGCACTGTTGACAGTTCGCACTATTGACAAGTAGCACCGTTTACGTATCGCGCTGTCCATGTGTCGCGGACGACTGACTGACAGAACAACAAGATGCGGTGTAAACTCGACCGCGCTATTTATTTGTTGACGGTTTCGCGAATATTCGATTTCTCGAAATGTCATGCTCGCGAAACTTCTAACTGTGTTTGGTGCGGTGCTCGTCGCTCGTCGAAGATTCTCGCGCGATCGCGAACCTTCTCTCGCGGCTAGTCGCTACAAATTTCATGATGACTTGTTTTCAGGCATATAGGTGAGTGTATATGAGGTCTCCGGCAATTAACACTAATCAGAATTATTTTATCGTTTGGAGAACAGACTTTTAGTTGAAGACGTGTTTTTCCTCTTAAAAATTGTTTTTTTTTTGAAAAATACAAAAACTGGTACTACTTTAAGGAGAAGACATTTACGCGAACGCGATAGGGACCCCCAAACAGCGCAGGCTTTATTGGCTGACCTTAAGGAGGAAAGAAAGCATCTTAAAATTCTGATCAAGGACTCGAAAGCACGCAAGTGGGCAGAACTTTGTAAAGATCTTCAAGCTAAGCCTTAGGGCGACGCTTATAAAGTTGTTAGGGAGAAACTACAAGTAAGCCGTTATTATCATCCCACTAGAAAGGGCTAAGGAAATCGCTTCTCACCTCTTTCCATTTCATCCGGGTTTTGCACGTGAATATTTTGGAACTTATGATGGACCTCCTTTTACGCAAGAAGAACTCGCTATCGCGTTAAATAAACTGAAGCTGAATAAAAGCCCGGGTCCGGATGCTATTCCAACCGAAGTTCTTCGTGTGACTGTGGAAGCAAACCCTCAAGAGGTACTAGAAGCGGTAAACCGGACTATCGGGAGAGGTTTTTTCCCTCCATGCTGCAAGGTTGGCCGTCTCCTCCTAATTAGGAAACCGCGGAAGGACAGCGATGCGCCTTCATCCTTTAGACCGATCTGCGTTCTCAACTCGATGGCCAAATTATTGGAATCGCTCGTTCTAAATAGGCTGGAAGCCGAGCTGACACATAAAAGAGTCCTTTCAGACAGCCAATACGGCTTTAGGAAGGGAGAATCTACCATCATGGCGATTCGGAAGTTGATGGACATAGTCAACACGTCTTCAGATAACCCAAGAAGCAGGAGAAAATACTCAGCAATAATCACGCTTGACATTTAAAACGCGTTTTACTCCTACTCTTAGGAAACGATTTTAGATAGACTAAGTGTGGTAGGAATCTCGAAGTATTTAAGACAGCTGATAGACCATTATCTGACAGATCGGTTTGTTCTAATAGACGATGGGCAGAGGCAGTACACTCTACACGTGACTAGTGGGGTACCACAAGGCTCTGTCCTAGGTCCCACACTATGGAACATTATGTACGACCAAATTCTAAGGTCTGACATCCCTCCAGACTTCCATCTTATTGCATACGCCGACGATTTGACACTTATTGTGTGTGCTAAGGACTCAGAGACTCTGGAAGTAAGAATTAACGAGGCGATCAACCAGATATTAGAGGGCCTACGTAGGTTAAGATTGGAGTTAGCACTAGAAAAGACAGTGGCAGTGGTGATGGTAGGTTAGAGTGGGTTAGACCTAGGCTTGGGATTGTAGTTGACAATTTTAACATTCTGTTATCTACTTCTGTTAATATCTCGGTGTGTGGTTGAACCACAGAAGATCTTTGACCACCCATGCGAAGAAAGTAGCTGAAATGGCGAATTTAGCACAAATATCCCTTGCACGGATTATGCCGAACGTGGGAGGTCCCAGCTGTACCAAACGTAGAGTCATAGCCACCGCAGTCACCTCCATCCTGCTCTATGCCATACACAGTCTGGCATAAGTCGTTTGAGAAGAGTAACATAATGACAATCCTCGGGTCGGTCCATAGAAACGTCTGCCTTAGGATAGGGTCGGCGTACGGTACTGTCGCAACAGAAGCCATTGCGGTTATTACAGGACTCGCCACAACACACGATCTTCGTTTGCACCAGATGGGAGCTGGACAGACACCGCTGTACTAGTCTGACGGGACCAATCAACCCGGACAATATTGTTAGAAAGATGACCTCATGCGCACAAAGTTGGAACGCTATCACGGCATTCATCACGAAAGTCTTGAGAGACAAAGCTTCAGAGGAAAGGACAGCGCGCGGCCGAAGAGATGTCCCGTAGGACGGTTCCGTACTGCGCGCTCTCGGAGGAGAGGTTTTAGTCGATAGGGCCCGGTTGAACTTAACCGAGAGGAGCCCGACACTACCTCTTGGGGTGTCCGTAAACGGATTTCCCCTCCTCTATTAATAAAAAAAAAAGCTCTAGAGGCTAGAGATTGTGCGGAGATTACCGGCCCCTGAATGCCGTTACAGTGCCGGACCGCTATCCAGTACCTCGTATCCAAGACTTCTCACACTTCTTATACGGATGTAAAGTATTTACAAGATTAGACTTAACACGTGCCTTTCACTAAGTACCTGTAGCATCAGAGGATCGCCATAAAACTGCGATAATAACACCTTTCGGCTTGTTTGAACTTAATGTTATGCCATTTGGTCTATGCAATGCGGCGTAAACCTTCCAGAGACTGGTAGACACTGTTCTGAGGGGACTAGAATTTAGCCATGCATATATTGACAATATTTTTATCGCATCGCCTGACCATGAAACCCATGAGCGCCACTTGGAAACTGTTTTCTCGAGACTCCAAGTATGGACTTTCCATCACTTACTCAAAATTGGTTTTTGGTGTTGATAAATTAGATTATATTGGGTACTAGATCGATTCGAAGGGCACAAAACCACTTGAAGGCAGAGTGCAAGCGGTAAAAACTTTCTCTATGCCCAAAACGGTAAAAGAGTTACGACGATTCATGGGAATTATAAATTTATATCGGCGGTTTCTAAAGCATGCTGTGCACATACAGGCCCCATTGCATACCTACCTCAATGGCACCAAAAAGAACGATAAAAGGGAAATTAGGTAGGCAAAACAAGCAGTAGAAGTTTTTGAAAGTTGTAAAAAGCATTTGGCTGAAGCCACACTCCTAGCTCATCCAAAGGAAAACGCTCCGCTCGTTCTTTTCACCGATGCATCAGACTTTGCCAGGGACGCAGTCCTTAAACAGTTCAACGAAGGAAGATGGCAACCACTTGGATTCTATTCGAAGAAATTCTCTGACGCACAATGCAAGTACAGTACCTATGATAGGGAATTATTAGCAGCCTATAGTGGTCTCAAATACGGCAGTCAACACGTGGAAGGACAACAGCTGATCATAAGGACAGATCACAAACCGCTAGTTTACGCCTTTCAACAGAAACCAGAGAAAGCCTCTCCTCGTCAATTACGTCACCTTCATTATATAGGACAATTTACCCCGTGAATAATTCACATTTCAGGAGATAACAACTCAATCGCAGACGCACTTTCGGGAATCCAGGCAATAAAATCGCCGGTAATAATTACAACGGAAGAATTGGCACTGGGTCAGTCACAAGATAATACCTTGAAAGAATTAATAGATTCGGACTCAACATCATTAAAATTGCGAAAGCTGCGCCTGGACGCCAGGAGAACGACTCTGTTTTGTGATGTTTCAACTAACGACGTTCGACCATACGTACCACCTTGTCTGAGACACCAGATTATGCATTCTGTCCACAGTGCAGCGCATCCGGGAAGCAAGGCTACATATAAACAAATAAAACGTAGTTTTGTATGGCCCAACATGCGGACAGAAATTGCAAAATGGGTTAAGGAATGTTTACCCCGCCAACGAAGCAAAATCCATAGACACGCCAAGTCCATCCCGGAACAGATTACAATACCAGGCGAACAGTTTTGCCATGTCCATATAGACATAATAGCACCTCTTCCTGTCGTCAAAAGATATAAGCATTGCCGACGATGATAGAACGGTTCACCCGCTGGCCCGAAGCGGTACCGTTAATGGATATGTCTGCAGAGACAGTTATAGACGCTTTCTACGCTACATGCATATCAAGATTCGGCACCCCTACACTCATCACGACGAATCAAGGATCGCAGTTCCAATCGCAGATATTCCAAGCCCTTAATAATTTAACCGGCACTCACAGAACTCGCACAACGGCTTACCATCCCGCCATAAATGGAATGATCGAAAGGTGGCATAGCACATTAAAAGCACATTAAAATAACATGTTACGAAAATTCACAACGGGTAGAGACGCTTTCAACGGTCCTGCTAGGACTATGAACTACTATCAAAAACGATATAAAAGCTTCACCAGCAGAACTCGTTTACGGAACAACCTTGCGTCCACCGGGTGAGTTTTTCATTGACTGTAAAACCACTAATCAATCTCGGATGTTTTTAGAGAAATTACGATTGACTATGCGAAAACTCCGGCCAGTACCAGTGGCACACCATCACAAGAAGAAGGCATTTCTACATCAAGACATATAGTATACATGTAGCCACGTATTCATCCGAGTCGATGCTGTGAAAAAGGCATTTGAACCAGCATACGAGAAATAATATGAAGTTCTGAGGCGCCTAAATGATCGCGTTTTCAGAATCAAGATAAAAAGAAGCGTTACAACAGTTACTATTGAAAGACTTAAACCAGCCTCTTTTGAAAGAGAAGACGCCATATCCGAAAACGAATCCAACGAGGCACAAGTTGCACCTTTTACCAGTCACGTAAATCAACTGTTACGCACTTATCCTGCGAAACGAAAGACAGTTACTTTCACGCCAGAAGTTTCATGTGCTCAGACGTGCGGAGGGGAGTACTGAGGTGCTTAGGAAGATAATTAAGTTGCCGCACAAAAGTCCCTCGAAGACTGAATCGGAGGGTTTCTAAATTCTCTTTTTTATAAGTTACTTTTATGAGAAATGATTATTATCTAAGGCATCCTGGCATTTGTGTATTCAGGCGGTACGCGTCTAATTGCGCGTGTGTCAAGTTACGGTTAGGTCGCAGCGCTGACTGAATAATAAACTGAGTGCCGAAACGCCACGTGCGATAAGAACGATGCCTCTAGATCCTTTGTTAGACAAAGGCATCATGCAAACGTCTAACCGACCAGACAGAGAGTCCTGGTTAGGTCGCTGAGCTGAGCAGACGTCCGCGCAATTTTCAGAAGTCAACCGCCTTTGTACTATGGCTCTCTAATAAAGGAGTATTATAGAGTTTTGCGAAATCCAACATCCCGATCTTATTCTTGGTTAAACCAACCCAACCTCATCTTACGATTATTAAATATCAGTCATTAACTCTATTACGGTTATACCAATAGCACATTGTACACATCTCAAAATAACAATGACGATTCATTAATATAATAATAACTGTATGTAAAATAAGCTGTATTTAGAGGTTAACTAACTTCATCAGGATAAGAAGACTGCAATTTCGAAATATTAATTAATAGCTATATGTATAATATTGTTTATACTTACCAAGCCACCAAGCTCCTACCCATCGTGGATCCGTCGGTGTAATCTGCGGATCTACCGACAAGTCAGCATATAACATTGTACACAACGATCCGAGGATGAAACCTAGAGCAGGTCCAAGTATTCTGACGCCGATAGTGATTGCTGTAAAACAATAAATTGTACTATATTTCATTATTTGTAACTACATCCTATGTAATTAAGTCATAAATTCATAAAAGTTTGCTCTCGAAGAGAGCACTAATTGTAGGGGAGAAAATCTTTCAAGATCAGACTTTCTCTTTCTTCTTTCAAGAAAATTTTTCAAGAGCAGACAAGAATTCAACAGAACAATTGATTTTTTAACTCACAGGAATATAATTGTTTAAGATAAAATCTTGAACATATTTTACGTTTGTAAAAAGAATGTAAATATTTGTATTCAAACTGTGTATTGGTCCACTTCAGTACAAGTTGTCTGTCATACAAAGAAATATTCAGAAGACTTTATTTTTAATCAACAGTCATTGAATTTCCGAGTCAAAGGTAAAGCATATGAATTATAATTAAACGATACTGCATAGTAAAACCATTCTTATCAATATCAAATTTAGTGAACAACTGTAACGTATTGGAATTGTGATTTTCGTTGTAAGCTTCGATAGCATGTCGATAATACGAACTTATTATAAGAAATACAATTTACGAAGTAAATTATTGATAAAGGTATATATCAATGTTATGTTTCCTGCATTGCCGATAGTGTTGCGTATTATTCGTAATTTAAGAATGTTTTCTTCGTAAAACGTTAAGTTATACCATTGAATATTCTTATGATTTTCTAAATGATATTTTTATCCTTTTCTAAATGATATTTGTAACGTCCCACGGACGCAACCCCTGTACAATTATTATTATTATTATTATTATTATTATCTGTACATAGAGAGGACTACCAAAACCCATAAGGCCCATCCCCACCACTTTCAACCACCACCACAACCATCTCCCACCCTCACTTTTCCGAAGAGTCCCGAGGTTTCCTTCGGCACTACAAACCTAAACACCCTCAGTCTTTAGTCAGTCTTCACTTAGTCTTTAGTTAGTCATAGTTAGCCGTAGACTAGCATTTAGTAAGTGTTAGTTTAGTCAGGTTAATTACAACACTCACTCTCAATACATACACCACAGTTTAACCAACCATCCGGTCTCTGGCGATTCCACGTTACCAAGTTCAATAAACATCTTAAACAACATCAATAAGTGCGAGTCGAGTAACCATTTATTCCAACAACACCCATCACTACGATTCAAGTTGTAACAATTTTTATCCTTTTCTAAATGATAGAAATGTTAGTACAAATAAAAGTATTAACAGGAATGAAAATTTATATTTCAAATTAATTCCGTTTATCTATATTCCCTTTAATGTATAATCCGAACTTCGAAAATTTCAAACCGTTAATCGATTCATCTCTTTCCCGACATCGAAAGCATTTATTCAATAAGAATTTCGTTATATCATGGTCAACAATCTATATGTCGTTACAATCAGATTGAAATAAATTGAATGATACACACATATCCAATTTACAGTGATAAATATGAAAATATCGAAAAAGACACCGTGGAGTCCACGGCAGTCTGAATGGTGTTAAATAAAACAATTCGCCTTTCGAAATCGACTTTTAATAGTGAAACACGAACGCAACATGAAAGACAATTTATAAACAGCGAAAGCCCTTGGGTTGATTATCAATTCCAGAAGTAGACTTCTCATTCTCACAACATCGAAGACTAACACGACTAGAGTGTGTTCGGCTACTATAAACTTGAAATAGTAAACCAGTAAACTTTTTGGGACTATCATTTCTTCAGTTGGCGTCAACATGTACAAGGAACGTCCTTGTTCTTTTAATCCCAAATCAAAGGAGCTACAAAATAATAACGCAGAAATCTTTTAAGACTATTCCAGTGGATTTCTGAGGTGCTTGTTCTTAACTGCAAGCATTCAAATTCCAACTTAATTAGTGGCACAATAATTAGCAAGAATTACTTCCGGCATGTTCTTCATCTGACCGCGAGTCTTGTAGCAGATACTTTAATACAGGCAGAACGGTGAAAAAGAAATTGTTTTCCGGTAAGAATTTCTCTTCTTTCCAAACTACGAGCACGGTCAGAAGTATTTTGTTGTGCATCGAATCGATTGTAATATGAGCTTCGCTCCTGCTTTACGAATTCACCAGCGTGAGTTAAGAAGTCATCGTCATAAATGTCGATGGTTAATTTAACGTGCGGTGCCTACCTTACGGCTCAACCCACACGACCCCCATGGGTGCGGGAGTGGAATACGTTCAATCACCATTGTAGGATCCGATTCTCATCTTTTGTTTACAGGGATGTAGTCCCTAACGAGTGGAGGGTTTTTGGGTCCGAGATGTGTGTATGTGTGTGTGTGTGGGTGCGAGACGGGAAAGCTGTAATGCGATCGGCAGTGTCGCCGATGTGAAGAGTCGCTGTCGAACCGTCGAAGAGGATAGTTTTTAAGAGTCGCAGTCGTATCGTCAATGACGATAATCTTAAGTCGCAGACGTGTCGGTTAACAATAAATTAAAGTCGCAGTCGGAGTCGCTGTATTAGGGTTTACCTAATAATAAAGTTGTATAAGCAGGGTATAGAAAGCAGTGAAAGCAGTCGTTTTTAATCTAAACCCTTCCGTTCCATATCCTCTGGTATAAAACTACTACAGAGTCTCTTTTAAAAAAAATAAAGAGGCCTACACCATGCATGTGCCAAGGCGTTCGTACTGCCGGTCGATCAGGGTGCAAGCCCCGGTGGAAGCGAGGCCTAACTAAACCTCTATCAGCTCTGTAGGCCGACGCCCCAGCTGAGATCGCAGCTCGCCCGTTGAGACCGGGCACGACCTCTGGATCCCGATATGAGCTCTAATCACTGCCCCCGCGATTGCACCACCTTCTGTGGGCCTCCCTATTGATCGGGGCAAGCGGCTGTACTGCCCCCGTAGGTCCCAGATTCCCGCAGTACCAAGTTACCCCTGGTCTTCATGTTTCCCACCAGACGGTAAGAACCGATAAGCCAACTCGGGTTCGTGGGATTGCCATACCCAATGGTTCCATACCGGAATCGACCGTAGTCTTTCCACCGGTGGTCACCACTCTGCGTTACATTCATTTGCATACATACTCACTCACTCACTCATTGCATATTTATTCATTTCAATCTTACATCTTTCAAACACACACACACAGCATGCTCATTCACGCATTCACACGTTCCACGGCTCTCTGTAGCCGCTCACATGAATCACACCATTATGACAAACTCTCACTCCCATACTCACCAAGTCTCTGAGGTCGGATGGTACCTCTCGCATTCAGCCGACAGATGCTTCAAGTCTTTCTTTTGCGCACCACGTCTACACCTTGTATTCTTAGACAAACATCCTTTCAACAACATACACACCGACTTACGCTCAGACACTTGCACTCCAACTGATTCATACACTATTTCATCCATTCATTTCCCACACACTCTAACTCACTACGACTATTCCAATACACTCAACAGTACCAATACATTCAACAAGTCATCCATCATGAGGTTCCATATGTTCGGACCACATATGGACCCGTGGGGTTTTATGGACACACAATTTACGCAACACGCAGTCCCATTTTAGATAATCAAACGCTCCTTTAAAATCGACAACCATTCCTAACTCATACTTTTCCTGTGCCTCTCTCACTTGTTTTTGCACACGATATCACGCATTCTCGGTTGGCAGACCCTGCCAAAAACCAAACTGACCAAACTGACATCCTCACACCAACTTTACTCATAAATCTTTTCACAATCATTTGCTCTAGAATCTTTCCCACGCACGACAAAAGACAGATCGGTCTATCGGTCATAGCGAGGATCCGTTCTTACTTTCTCTTGTGATTTTAATAAAATTACCACACTTCCAATCTTCTATTTATTCGGGAAATATCCATTTTTCAGGCGCTCATCGTACAGCTCTTTCATATATGCTAAGATAACATACCACAATCTCTTAATCATTTCAGCATTCACACCATCTAAGCCCGGAGCTGTGCCGGTCGTAGATCGTTTCACAGCATCATCAATCTCACTCCATTCAAAACTCAATATCGTTCACATCCATACCATCAGTCACATCGGTAGCAGAAGAAAAACTCATCTTCATCAAGTCTTTGTCACGTACTCAACCTTTATAACACTCGTAACTTCCTTTCTCCTCTTTCCCATATATATGTTATATATTTCTCCCCAAGGCTCCTCATTTCCTTTCTCACTCACAAACTTCTTCTAGACACTCTCTGTTGCATTCCTCATTTCCATCTTATACATTCTCACATACCTTCTGTATTCGTTCACACAATAGTCCACATTTTCGCTGTTCCTTCTACGCGCATTTTGGAATTTTTTCCTCCATTTTCTCACATTCTCCCTCGTCTCGCTCAACTGGGTAGACCACCATTTCATTCTTTTTATATTCTTTTTTACTACTCGCTTTATGCTCTCAGCACTCGCTTCTTCGATCCATCCCATCAGCCTTTCTAGTTTTTCATTGGCATCCATACTCTCGAACCTATTCATACCAATCACTTCCGCTTCCACCCTAACAGTCTCCATATATTCTTCTCTATTTACTTCTTTCAGTGACCACCTCTTCTTCATATCCTCCGCCTCGCACTCGTTGTTCGGGCAATTATCGTTCACCCGCGGGCCCCAAGGTAACACTAGGGCCGAGAGGGGTAGTTTACGGGAGGCCACGAGGAGGGGCACGACGTTCCCCGACGAAGACACCTCCGTCAGCGATTCCCGAAACCGGGAAGATCTCTCTCGCATTAGCCACAGTATAGATCGGACGTAGAGACTCTCGCATTAGCCTTAGTTTAGAGAAGACGTAAAAACTCTCGCATTGACCATAGTCCGAGTTAGACGTAATTCTCGCAGTATCGGTAATCCGAATCAGACGTCCCTAAGTATCGTGAACCAGATATTGATAGCCTGATTTCACCGAGAGTGAACCATACTTTGTGGGAGCCTACCAACCGAGAGCCAAAGGGGACCATTTTCCGCCAAAGGGAGAAATACTCACGGACGGCCTGCAGTCGGTCGAGAACCAGGGCCGTTGCCTTTTTCTTTTTGGGAGCCTTCCACGGGATATCGGCGACCATCCTCCACGCAGGGAGAAGACGGCGAGTCAGTGAGCGTAGCGATCTTTCTAAATTTTGTAAAGGTACGCAACTTGGCCCCAACGAGCAGGATTCGTTTTCTTTCGTTCTACCGGGGGCGAAAAGCCTCGACAGTCCTCTCTCATATCGCCGTACGGACAGCTCTTTACCAGCCAGGTTGCGGAACCCAGAACGCGCCCCTAGCTTCTTACCCGCGGTTCGGTATCGTTATCATCAGGATGCTTGCGAATAAAATTACCGAAAATTATAGGTCGGTTGCGAACGGTCAATAGTATTATTCGCTCCCGAAATAGTATTGCGAACGTTGCCGTTATTTCTGTCTCCCGTCCGGAGGCTAGTCTAGCTGATTATTACTCGTTAATAAATTGTTGATGTAGAAACCGATCCACTGCGTTTTAGAACCTTTTCGTCGTCTGGCCACTTCACTTTCCCTTTAAACCCCGCCACTCTACCGTAATCATAGTGAGGCTGAGCTGCCGGAGCAAAAGCCTCTCGCCGAATCCGGGAATTAGTTTTCTTTTTATTCGACGCGCATTCGCGTCTGGCGCGCAACAAAATTTGAATCTTCCCGCACTACCGCTAATCTATCGTACCGTATCGTATCGTCCCGGAGAAAGCGACGCGAAAATTATAGCGGAGCGCAGTGGCCGCGTAAACCGTTATAACGCTGACGCAAAAACAAAATAGACGTAGCGCTAGACATAAACGTCTTTATCCTGCAGAATTCACAAGGGAACCTCGCGACATACGTACACGTGAACTCAACGATTTTAATGAAACTTACTAGACATGTAAAGTAAACACCAATTTAAATGGTACATCATTCGTAGCAAGTTTAAAGATATAGAGTATAGTATCACGTAATACAATTCTGCACAAGAATATCCAGCTAACATGAACCCCTTTTTCGCCTTATACTTCAGCAGCGCTTGCTGACATTGCTTGCCTAGAAGTAGCATTTTTATAAATCAGATAGCGAGTTTTTCTGGTGATAAAGTTTCAAACGCGTTAACGACGACAATTTAGCAGGTATCATGAGCAAGCGATGACCGATTTTCTTAAATTCTTCAAGGTTAGTATCAGCACTCTCCAAGTCTCAAATAAGTTTGTCCTACTTATGTAAGTAAAATGATTTTCGAGGGTCTCCAAAGAAGCATCGTATTTCATTATTAATAAAGCCTTTCAGAGTAGCTGTTGACCACTCTAATTAAACTAGGATGAGGCTTCGCAAATATTACACGCGGCTTCGTAATCCTTCACAAATTGGTATATATTATTCTCTACATATTCTCTACATAATCTCAGAACTTCAATCAATTGTTACATTTATATTGTGCTTAACAAAATAGTTCTTGACTCGGTATTTCCATCTATCAAAGTTGGTTCCATTTACCAAAGACAGACAGAATAAATGGACCGACACACGGGGACCATAACCCGCAGTAAAACGTAGTGTGAATGAAGTTACATAAAATAGACTCGCTCTATCTCATCTTAACTAGTGTTAACAAAATGTAATAAATAAACCTCGTATTCACCATGCGACTGTGTCGTCTTTTCTGCCAACCACGTCATGTTGTATTCGCCTGTAACCGCCAGTATCCTTAAATTTTTCTAATCCAAGTTCACACCAAACCATAATCTACACTTTTCCAAAAATAGTTGTACCAAGTGTAATTTCGGAAATATAAAATGGTTTGCACCACCATGTCCTCATTCAGAATTCACTAAAGATACATATAATAATATCATATCTTTGATTTCTAGAATATAAATCTAGGCCATTCAACTTACTGTTATATTAATATTGTTGTTGTTCTTATTATAGATTATTATTAGTAAGATTACATTTGTTGATAGTTGCAGCAGTTGGAATTACCATTATAACTCATCATGAGAATCATGATAAAGAACGACGTTTACCGTTATGCTTCAATTTTGAACTAAATATAAACTATCTTATCCACACTAACAAGATTTCCATGTCAAAGTCAACGTCAAAGAATGTAAAAAATAGTAGTTTAAGTAAACTTCTTCTACTTATAAAGAAAATTTCTTAATTCTTGGAAGATGTAATTTTAAGGACATTACAACGGTGCTGTCACCTTAGAAAAATTTTATTGAAATATATTTTTAGGTCCAGAGTAAGATCCGTTCAACATCCCGGCCCGAATAATGATATTTGGTGGCATATACAGTGGAAACCGCTTAATTGGGACAGGTTGGGCGAAGTCGATTTGTCCCAATAAAACGGCTGTTTCAATTAAGCGATTTTTATATTTAATTTCAAGAATTATTCATATGTATGGACATACATTTATATGGTCATAAGAATAAGTAGTAAAATTGATCAAGAACATAGTTTAATCAATGTGAACATCTACATAATATATTTAATATGTATACAATTGTAAGGCAATTTAAATTTACCACGCAATCGTGTCCAATTTATGTATCGATACGTGTTTACGATTGTGGGTATCTGACGGGGACGTTCTCTGAGTCGAGTGGAGAATCGCTCTCTCTCGACCAGACCGGCCTACTGTTCGGACGTACTGACGCCTTTTGTAGATCAGATGTAAGAATTACATAATTTACCGAATTATAATATATATATATATTTATCTAAAACTGTATCTTTTACTCAGTTAATTTCTTTCTTGCCCTCGGGTACCCTCTAGTTTGGAATTCTGCAGTAGTACCATTTTATATTTTCTCTTTGGTTGATATTGGTAACTAAATAAAACATCACACAATATGACCATTATAAAATTTTAAAGAACTATGGTACATTTGGAACTTTGGTAATCTGTAAGTTCAAATTGTGTTCTGCACTCATTAGGAAATTTTGTCGCTTTCAAAGTAACGATGAAGAGTTTGCTGCCGTATTTTCCTAATGCCCTGCTGCCGTATAAAATCTGCGCAAACGTCTAGTGAGTCCATGGGACTTCGTGCCGATTCTTTTTTCTCTGTGGCGGCATCAATAAAACGAAATGCTCATCACCGCGCAGGAAAAGAAATCAAACGGGTAGCCACCCAAACGTACGTGCACGCCGTTCCTTTATAGATTACCGCCGATTAGTAACCTTTCTGTCCCAATAAACCGACATGCTGTTTCTAATAAACGAAGTAAACTACATTGTTTTGATACGTTTGTTTTTGTTTTTCGCCTTTTGTCTCAAATAAGCGGCTGTTCCTATTATCCGGCGTCTCTAATAAGCGGCTTGCACTGTATTGGGCAACGAGACTCAACAGCATGACACCTGCCCGCCGTAGAAATTCGCGAACTAAGAAAGACGTTGGCAACTTGGCCGACCTCATAGGCCGACAAGATATATGATGGGCGGTGGTTCGCCGCCCTTGGGTGGGCCATTGTTCATATCAAGGGCAACGGTTGACAGGTCGACTAAGGGAATTCAGAGGTGTGCTGCGTTTTCACTGAAGCTAATCGCGTAACACTTCTTCCCCGGGTAAGCATTACGCTTTCCCTTTACACTTCTTGCTTGGAAAGCAATGAGGGAAATCTCCCGATTATCGGAGTCTTGGATGCGTGGTGCTGTTACTCACCGACAGCTCGCCACAAACTGCCTTGTATTTACTATGATCGTTTTTATTATTATCACTATTATTTTATTGTTATTATTGTGATAAACCAGACGTACAGACAGAAACAGTGACTATTCAAATTCATAAGGCCAATCCCTTCCATATTTAACCACCACCACCACCGCCATCACACTACCCCGCATCCCGAATTTTAGATTAAATGATTGACGGTCCCAGGTGGGAACCTTAGGGTACTCCCGAGGTTATCGAAATTTCATAGGCCATGAAAGTCTTATATTTAACAAACTGTATCCTGTCTTTAATATGGCTACTAATTCCAGATAAAAATATAGAAAGAACTCCTATGACCTTTTGAATGAAAAAAATAGAGTAAAAATCACTGGATAATCTGTTAAGTTATTAGTTATTATTATCAGTTCTTCAAAAATTTTGGACATGATGTTGAAAATAGATACAGGGCGATAGAGACATTATTTCTGTCACCGCTCTTATGAATAAGAGTAATGAAATTATATTTTCGAGCTTGTGGAAGGAATTTCAAGTGATTGGTTAACGATTAACTAAATTGGTCTAGACTAAACATATGCATATGATTGTAGAAATATTGCATACTAGGGTTAATAACGATTTGATCCTAGTAACATAGTTTTAATGGCTCTATTTAGATAAAAATTTACATTTAGATTTTAAATTAGAAAACTTGTAATAATCATACATTGAAGTGTTCGTAATTATTATGGGCTAACTTTTTCATTATAATCAAATTATTTAAGACAGACCTGGCCCATGGCAGGAAAGAAGATCTGAAGACATTCTTAATTGATAGATACAATGATATGAAAAAAAATAGCAATTATAAAAACAGCCGACAAATTGATCTCATTCGAAGTTCACAACACGTCCCAATTAACAGAGGCAAGATATTTAAAAATTTTCAAAGTAATCAGCATTTCTGAAGTCATATATAAAATAATCCTTATTTGGCAAAATGAGGAGATATTAGACCGTGTAAAATCAAGCGAGTACTTTTTAAAATTCGTAACGCGATTGATTTGTCTTTTAGGTTAGAATACTAAAAATATCTAGAAGTACAGTAGCAAACTCTTTGAAAGAAGAGGGCATACCCTTAGGATACCATAAAGCAGTGCTATTATCATGACGACTCTACGTGACATTAGGGATATTACAGTCACCTATGATACAATTGGGGTAAAGCTCATATAACTGTTCGATATGATTACAATGATCAATATACATACTAACAGCGGACCCAGATGGGATATAGCATGATCTAACACTTACAAGGAGACAGTCAAGATTTCCCCTCCCCGATTTTCTTTATACTTGGCCTACGTGTGGTTCCATAGTAAAACCTCAATTTAGCAAAGCGCGAGGACGCAACGCTCCATCGTTTTTGGAAAAATCAAAAAAGAAAATTGTTACCCCCCGCTAAGAGCTTAGCGCGTTAAGTTCTTCCCAAAAGACACTGTGACTAGGCTAGTAGGCTACATAGTGCATTTTCTTCATTTCTGTAATATATCGATAGAAACAAATAAGTAACAAAAGATAATGCTACAAATAATAATTAAACTAATATAATAACTACGAATAATTAATAAGTTATTCTCCCTCTTATGCATGCCTATTTGTCACGGAAATAATAACATTTAAGTGGTACACGACTGTGTGTGATTTCGAGAAAATGTAACAACACTTGTTTTAATAACAGTAAGTTATTATTCTACAAAATATTGACATAAATTGTGAAATCAAATAGTTAAACAATGACGTTCTCTATTATGTCAAATAAACAAAATGTATGTTAACCATGTGCATAACATATGCAATAAATGTGCACTTCCATAGGGATCAGAAGATCTATACAATTTTGTTTGATCAATATGTTTATATGTACACTGTACAAACTATTATAATATTGTTGCGCGAGCTTGCCTTGCGGAACGGTATTTCTCACATTTAAATCACAAACGATTATATTTTAATAGAAATCTGCTTTATTTGCGTCCGCTTAAGTCGGAGGTTCGTCAGGTTCTACTCTTTTATCTTTTAAATTAACAATCTTTTAAAATACCTTTTAAACCAACACGGTTGCCGGTACTATTGTACATTATGAACATAAACTATTTAAACATACGAGGTGTGATAAAAAATACAGTGAATAATTTTATTACGAACAAAGTAATAAGCTTACATCAAATTTGAATTAATCTCCTTCAAAGTACTCTCCTTGGCTAGCAATGCACTTATCCCAACGTTCATACCATGATTGGAAGCATTTCTGGAAGGCTTCTTTCGGTATTGCCTTCAGCTGCTCCGTCGTGGCCCTCTCCATGTCGGAAATGGTGTCAACACATTTTCCTTTTAGCACGGTTTTTATTTTTGGGAAGTGCCAGAAGTCGCATGGTATTAATTCCGGAGAATAGAGATGTGTATGATGTATCCAGAGTGTGTATCCGAAATGTGATGATACATCATCACTCCCGGATTAAAATCGAGGTGTGGCATGGCGCGTTGTCATGTCGAAGGAAGAAGCCATTGGCCCATTTTTCTGGTCTCTTTTTCCATACTTTTTCCAATACATACTCCTTTATACTCTCTTTCCAATACTTTTTCCACGCCACCAGTTGGCCATGAAAGTTATAACACTATATTGACAAATCGAGCTGTAGTTGCATTATTCATTCACTTAAGTTGTTTACACGCAAGTAAATGATGTCTCGGTTGATCATAGTCACACATTTTTCCAATTACCTACAACATTGGCAATGTTACGTCCAATGTAGCATCCGTGGTCTCATTTACCGATATCCAAGCATAATTGTCTGCGACATCCACTCAACAAATATTACGACTAGTTAAATTGTAACAGTCTTTTCAATAGAAAGTTCTCCAACCTTCTTTATCGAGACTTCGCCGAGGCATATTAATGGCAACCATTGCTTGACATAAACCCACATAAAATTCATTTTTTTAGATCCACTTGCAATCTCAGTATCTGACCAATCGTTCATTTGTTTCTTCTGTTAAGTCATAGATCAATTCGTGGGGTTCAAGGTGGGCGGTCATCCTGACTCAAGTCACAGCACATGGCCGTCCACACGTGAAAACCATAATTCTAACACTTCCTCGGATCTTAACATTTCGCATGGACATTGGAAGGGCCATGTGCGGTGCCAGCCATAAAGTGTATTGGAGAGTACCTGGGCGAAAGGGCCTGCCGCACATGGTAACACTTAAAATTCCTATTGCCAATGTCCACTACCTCCATCCTCTGTGACGCCCAAGCAACCCCCTCCAGGAAGGATTCTTACATGCACCGAGTCCTGAAGGAAGGCTCAGCGTCACAGGAACTTCACTACACGACAACACTCAGCACATAACACACTCCCAAGGGAGTTACACCACAAGTCTCATTTACACTAAGTCTCTGTACCAAAGTTCTTCTGTCAATATACACTGTTTTTCCTGTTCAACTGCCTTCATTTTCTCCCAAGTCTGAGAGTGGTCCTTCGATCCATCACTTAATAATCCCGCATTTCACACACACATCTATACATATTCCTGAGCTACGAACTGCTTACCAGCCAGTTCCCGTGTACGCTCTAACACTTCATTTCAATCAAATTAACTTTGTGAACAGATACATTTGCCTGTTGTGTTATTTGCGATTTTCTTTCACAAGAGATTTGTTTCTTACACGCTTCACACTACATGTTCTTTCCATCACAAGTAAAACTCTCATCCTGCACTGCTTCGATTCAGTTGTTTAATGTTGAACATCTGGGTTTTTTTGCTTTCGGCATATTTTGCTTTCATTAACAAAATTGAAACCACAAATAATAATACACAGCAGTGTTAATTGTCTTCGCACTAGTGAACCAAAATGATTACGGGGAACGAAACTCTCGTACATTGTATTTGTTTATGGTGGCAAGGTTCATTATGGTGGCGAGTTCAGAGAATCGC
This sequence comes from Hedychridium roseum, assembly GCA_963989215.1. Lineage (NCBI taxonomy): Eukaryota > Metazoa > Arthropoda > Insecta > Hymenoptera > Chrysididae > Hedychridium > Hedychridium roseum. The sequence continues at coordinate 5,916,211 of OZ022318.1, read as the reverse complement.
GCAAGCTAATTTCTAAACCTGCTAGAAATATGTGCTAGTATTTGCTAGAAATATGCAAAATATGCAAAGTAAAAAATATATTTTTACAGTCTCCTTGTTAGATAAGCAACGCCTGTACCGGGATTACTTAGCTGAAGACATGGGTGTTCAATGTTATTAACAAATGTTACACAACACTCATTCTCGATTTTGACCAACGACGGCAATTAATACCCCACCATCACAAGTACATGAGCTGCTTAATAAGTCTTCATTACTCCTGCATATGTGACTCAATTAGAGAAATCCTTTTACATAAATTGGACATGTCCTCGTTGATTTTCTTAATTTTTGGGTCGTACCCGTCACGCATCGAGTTTTTAAATTCATCAGATTCCGGTGTTAATAACATCTTAATAGCGTAAAATAAGGCTGAGACAATAGCATTAGTGCGAGACGAGTATATGCTGAAACAACAAATAAGTTGCCCATCTCCATTTTACAAACTGGCCTTCTGTACGCAACTGGGATGAAAAGACCAATTACACTTATCACAGGAAACTGCCTGTTTGGAGCAGCCTCGGGCCACCTTATTGATGTTAGATTTCATAATTATTCAGTGTTTGGTAGAACAATTAACTCAAAACGGGTGGGTAAAAATGAAGGTGAAGAAAGCTATATCATATTATTGTAAAAGAACGAAAAAGGAAAGCAAGACGGCTCACTTCACTCTATGATCCGATAGAACTGCTGTTGGAAACTAGAGAATACCAGTCGAAGGAATTCAATAAAGATGGAAGAAGCGGAATCCATTGATAATAAATGCTGCAGTGATAGTTTAGAAAAAATTAAATGTAAACTAACAGCTGACAGAGCAGAAGTAATACGTGTACACTCGATGCCGAAAATTTCGTTAGAGTTTTGAGAAGAATTTTAATATTAAGACCGGGAATACCACCAGTGCCGTAATACAATGTTACGGCCCTGAACTATTGGGCGTCAGTCTCGCCGAGCAGCTATGAGTGACGCGGGTTGCCAGATTCTGGCGCAGCTTGACTCGCTGGGGGTCACTTTTCGAAGGGCCGTAACACAGGTATGTCAATCAAAATTGTTTCTATTCGTGAGTTCTAAACGTCCTTCAATTTATGACTGATGTCACAGTTACACCTTTTACATTTTAATACAGACAAGCTAACTGACGCATAGCTTTGCCCCATTCGCATTTAATACAGATCAACAACACGATCGCCATAATAGCATAAAACAATCAGGGTAGACAATAAGCACCGGCAGTTTGTATATGTCGAAATTTATATTACATATACACATGTCTCTGTTACGATCGGCAACTAAATAGTTCGCCAAGATTGTGATTGTTCAAATTGTACGGCATTCGCGAAACACCGGGATACATATCATTTTTCAAGCTTATGTAAGATTTTAATTGCAATGTACACACAGAGAAATTTTAAAATTGATAGGAAGAGACGCTCTGATTTATCATAAAGACTGGGGAGAGATTGAAGACAAATTCAATATTATCAAACAATCCAACCTAAGGCCAAGTTAATTGTAAGTTAATGTTTTCGTTTTTTAAATCACATGTTTATGCATTATATTGTACAGAACTGATAACGCTTCTTACATAGTGGTGTACTTTTCTTTAGTATCACAGTCAAATCAAAAAACAATAAATTTTATATATTGAGGTATTGATTATGATTCATCATGAATTGTACGAAACCGTTGTATCCAGTCAGAATCCAAAGCCAGAGAAGAATCTATCATATTTACAATTATATCTTGTAAGAATAACGCGTGTTTGGTCGATTATGACTTCAACTGACTTAAATCATTTAGACCTTTTTATTGTTTCTCAATTTCAAATTATAATAATAAGTTAATTAGTCCTAACAAGAATTATATCTCATTGTCAACTCCAAAACAAAATAGAATCTGTATAGGTTTAATGTCAATTACGAAGCTCGTAGAGAAACAATACTCTTAACAACAAAACCAAAATATAATTTTGTATCATGACGTGCGCGTCAGAAAAAAGCATGCTAAATATAATATATACAATTGTTAAAAAAGTATTGTGCTTCTGTTAGGCATATTGAACACACACGAATAAGAAAGTGTGATTTTTAAAGTAATGAAAGAAAGCAATTTACACCAATTTTGCGGTAACGTTATATAATCCTACTTGGGATCTACATTGAACAGTATTTTTCGTCTGTTTATTTTATATTACGCGTAAAATTAAACGTTTTGAACAAAGTAATGATATTAATATACAGGACTGCATAGTTTAAATATGCATATTTTCATGATCTAATTATTTATAAGGATTAGATTGGAGACAGCAAAGGATATAGTTTAGTGCTAATTCTTACCAAAATACAGCGGGCTTTCTCGGCTGGCCACATTGTCATCGATGTACGGTATGCCAAGGGTATATACTGCAGTTTGACCCATACCTACACCCAGTAGTGATACAAAGAATATTGCTAAAACAACTGTTGTTATTTTATTTTGAATCCTTTGTTCCGTTAGAAAGTCACCCTCGCAGTATTCGGCTGTATCGCCACGCAATACTGATCCAAAAGAAGGCCTGCGATAGAAAAGTGTACATTGAAGAATATGTAATGAAAGTCGTTAATAATGTATAAACATTCACTGTAACACCAGTAAAATGTCGATAAACACTTGCTTTAGTGGAATTTTATCAAAATGACACACCGTGCCACCCTTTACAATAGAAGTTAGATCATTATTATCATGGTGGGCTAATGAATTGCCAACCGTAAGAGGAACATGTATGTATTGTATGCAAAATAAATTTCGATGCAGGCACATTTCTAATGTATTTGACCTATTCTCATTACAGTAAAACGTTGGATTGCGAGTAACTTGGTCTGCGAGTGTTTTGCAAGACGAGCAAAATTTTTTAATAAATTTTAACTTGATAAACGAGCGATGTCTTGCAATGCGAGTAGTAGAGTATTGCCTCCAACTTTGTCCCGATTTTTACCTCTGACTTTGTCCCCGAGTTATCCCCAAAGAAAAAGTGCAAAATTTTCTAGAAAAGCACCACCCGAATAAGACTGTAGCAGTGCGAGCGATGAATCTATTTAACGACAATGTAATGTCACATTTCCGCGAAATCCTCAAAAGGAGGCGAAAGCAAATATCATTGGATAGGTTCCTTGTTAAAGTCGCACAAACAGAAAAAGATTCCAGTGAGCAGTCATTCCGACACAGTAGTCATCCTACACAATAACCGTCCTCCTCTCTTCTCTCTCGTCTCCATCATACCAGTCACGATTCTTTTTAAAAATAAAGTGCAGGTTACTTTGTTTTATGTATTTTTACTTTATACTGTATTTTGTATTACATAATCATTTCATGTGAATATTTTTGGATTGTGGAACGAATCATCTAAGTTTCCATTATTTCTTATGGGGAAATTCGCTTTGATATACGAGTGCTTTGGATTACAAGCACGTTTCCGGAACGAATAATGATCGCAATCCAAGGTTTTACTGTACTTTACTATCGCCATAATGAACGCACCGTTAAATAGATATAGCTATGCGCTTTATGATTGTCAGCCTGTCAGCCCACCACGATAGTAAGAGCACAAGCTGTATTTTAAAGAGTGGCACAGCATCCATGAGACAGCTGCTACATATTTACCCATCATAAGTGCCATTTGGTGTGCGATCTTGAGGTTTGCAAAGATTCGCTGGTGTGGGATCGGTGCTATTGAGGCCACTACCAGCTGTACCAGGTCCAATGCCAGTGAATAACATTTCATTTTGCTGTATTAACTGTTCACCAAAGATGAAGTGCGGCATTGAGCATGTAAAAGAGCTGACGGCGAACAATAGCATGCCCCACGCTATCCATTTTGGCCGATGTCCCTGCCCTCCATAATACGTGAGTAATAGTGATGATCCTATTTGTCCAATTTCCGTTGCTGACATAATGATTCCAGTAGTTTTCGACTGGATTTGAAAAAGTTTCTCGATCGTCGTAATCACCGAAACAAAATACGTATAATACATTCCTTGTAGTACCTGTAGGAATGAAAATATGATTTAGCGTGCTAAAAACTTCGCCAACGCTTATCTATTATCCATACATAGATTAATCAATATCAGATCAATCATTGAAAACTTGAGTGTATCGATAGGGATGTTGACAAAAACTAAAGTCACGTTTCACAATTTTTCGTAAAAAATTATAACCTTTTAATTGATCATTGTGTTTCACCGATAAACCAAATGATGATCAGTCGAATTTATTGAATGCACTGAAACATTCGTGTATGTATACAGTGGGTCACGAAAATATTCGGACACCACGTTTTAGTTGAATAACTTTTTAAGGAATGAATATATCGAGAAACAATTTTTAGTGTTATTAGTTTAACCCTCGCAGTGCGGCAACGGGGTGACTACAGACCCAAGTGTTTTGACGAGAGATGATGCTACGTGTAGTAGTGGCACAGTGAACGCCCTTAAAGGGGGAAAAGGGGGGTCTCCACCTATATATTGAAGATTATGCCAATGTTTTGTTTTGACGCTCAACGCGTTGTTCGCTCTATCTCACTCTTCCTCAATTCATTTCATCGTTCTTTTGGTTTACTAAAACGTATGTACTACCCGTATTTACCCATTACATAGGGTGGAGAAATAACTTTGTCTACCTCGAATATTCCCGTTATTTGTAATAATAGGAAAAAATCTTACATACAAAACTTGCGTTTTATATAGAGGGAAATATCGCGATACAAATATTTTTTACATGGATGGAGGAGAATAAGAGATTTCAACGTCGTCTCTATTTTTCTAAATAGGATGCTGTATTTTTTTAACTCTATGTGACAGATATGTAGACAATTTCAGCAAGGTGTAGCACAAGGTGGCACAACGTAGCATGAAATATCGGTAGTGAGCATTAATCGATTGCTCAGTCCAAGATTACCATGAACATGAAGATGAAGTTTTCTCTGTCATAACAAATGTATATAACCCTCATTTACAAAGAAATGTAACAAAATTCGGTAAGAGTTCAAGTCTTGTATGCTGTACGATACCTGAACCATACAGACCCTTCCCCTGAATATTTCAGACATTGTGCAAAAAAATAAGAGAAACCGGAAGTTTAGCTACACATAAGTGTAAAGGATCACAACTTCAAACACCTTGATTCATGTGAGGAAGTTTATTTCGCTGCGACATTTGATTTTCGATAACCTTTAGTCATAGCTTACTGAAATCGTCTCAATATCGACTACCACACAGCGATCAAAAAGATACAGTTTCCCTATTTAAAAAAATAAACATGACCTTGGAATCTCCTCTACGCCTTGCTACACAATATTTGCATGGCGGTCTGTTCCCCTCTATACTATCCCTCTTTTGTATGTAGCATTTTTTCATATTACTACAAACAGTGGAAATATTGACGGTCGGCAAAGTTATTGTAGCACTCTGTAATTGCTAAAATTCTGTCGCCATATTTGTCTAAAAAGGCTGCAAATAATCCTGAAAATATTTCCTAACGAAATGAATGCTTACATACAATACATATTTTTATATTTGGTTGTCCCAAAAGTTCCTTTCATTTTATCACGTCATTTTATCACTTCATGTTTCCACCTTGTGGAAACAGTTCATAATAAATAACACCCTTTCAATTCCATCAAATTGAAGACTAGGCCTTGCTACCGTTAGTACCGTTAAGAACGTTTATTGTTGACATTTTCATAGAGGATCCAAGTCTCATCCCCAATAACTAATCTCTTCGAAAAAGGTTCTATCTCTCTTCTCGCTGAAGAAGCAAATCACATGTAAAAACATGGTTAAGGAGGTTGCTCTCTATCAACTGCAGCGGAACCGATACTTCAGAGCGATGAGTGTATCCGAACTTTATGAGATGATTGTGTGCCGTTGTTTGTGATTGTCATGATCGTGTGCCGTTGTGTGATTGTGATTGTGATGATTGTGCCGGGGACTGTTTAAAGCATTCGCCCATTCACGAACAGTATATCGGAGATTTTCGCCAACCATGGCCTTGATAATATCTGTATCTGTAGTGGATGGACGGCCGCTGCGGTCTTCATCTTACAGATTAAAATTACCAACACGGAACCTCCTAAATCAAGTGGGAACTATCTGAACGCTTGTAACATCATTTCCATTAACGGTGCAAATCTCATTTGCAGTGTCCTTAGGATTGTTGCCTTTTTTAAAACAATCCAACATTACATGTCGCAAATGCTTCCTTTGATTTTCCATAGGGAAAGACCGTACGAAAGAGCGTGTATAACTATTCATTGCTAACGAATCGTATTCTGCGATAGCTAAATGACGATTGACAAGGACGACATCAGCGTCTAAGAAGTTGCAAGTTTATATAAACACTGCCAGATAAAGTGACTGTCATGCAGGTCACGAAAGAGACTTTCGGAACAACATAATGTATTATATTTGCAGTGAATATTCTGCAAGCCTGTTTTAACTAGTGCGTAGCCAAACATAGTTCTGCCTAACAAGAAAACATAACCAAGTAAAAAATTCCAAAAATTCTGAATCTTTGGTGGCTAGTAGCGTGATTCAATGTGAGGAGAAAGGTACTTTTTTTAACCGCGTATGCTGCTTTTCTTGGCATTAACCGACAATGTTGCTAGTCTTACTATGATTACAGTGTATACAGGGTATGCAGTAAACCTACCGCGCAATGTTATTTTGAAGATATACAGGTGAGATTCATCGAAACAATCGAAATGCACGGTGCAGCCACCTGAGCAGTATGCGCTATGACCAAAAAACAAAAATATCAATATTATTGCGGTATCTTATCGTTGTGTTGCATTTAGATAGTATCAACAACACTGTCTTATGACTTTAGGAATTTGCGGAATACATACTCTGTAATGTACGTACATTTCTCTTTATTGCTTTCTACCTATGCTGTTGACTAATAAACTTTACTTTCTTGAAACGATGTTGCACAGTTTTTAACCATTGGCTCTTTCCACTTGTCCGATTGTCGAGAGCTTTTACCTTATAATTCGTATTCACATTACTTTCTCCTTCAGAAGGTAGGCAATATAAATCTTCGAAACTGTTTTCTTCTTTAGCAACAACATCTATATTTCCGACAACGAACTCCATCTTGTGGGGACGAAAAATACGTTCACATTACGTTCCAGACTTCATGCTCAACAAGCAACGAGATTTCTTCATTTTTTCTTCCAATTATGTTAACAATAAAACCATGCAATTCGTACTTTTGTACATTTATAGGATGGTCTTTTTATACTTTACGAATTGATTTTACACCTCAAAATCGAATATGGGTTGTTGAGAAACATAGCTTCATACTCACATTGAACCCCTCTCTGATCCACCAAAGGTTCAGAACTTTTTAAATTTTTAACTTGAATGTGTTTTCTTGTAAGTCACAGCAAAATCTAACAGTTGTTCCACACATACTGCACCACTCCTTACAAGGAAGGTTTCCCAAGCAACAAATTCTGATTTTAACCAAACTTCCTAGACCTCTAGAAGTGGAATGTATGACGCAATCTTTTTCTGCGGAGAACCACGTTTAAGAGGTGAAATCACTCCTCACAGTTGAGCGATTTTTTCATTCGTTTAATACAAATAGTCTTTCTAAAAACTTATGTCTTTCTAAAAGATCTATCCACTTCAGAAAAAAATGTTTAATTAAATTCTAACTATATTTTGAAAACGTTAATTTTTCAATTGTTCCATATAACTTAAAAACCACACGAGATAGAAAAAACCTCTTTTATACAAAAAATGATTCTCGGTGGAAAATTCATTGAATTATAAACGAAAGACAATGGTAAATAAATTGTCGCAATCGCATGTCAGTTGTATACGTGACAGTACGAACGTTCTATGATTACACTTATTCTGTGACTTATTGTTATTTTACTGATTCTATTTATTCGAGTTTACATTTATTCTACATGTGATTATATGTATAACATTATCTACAATAATAATTGATTGCATATATTAAGTAACGATGTAACCAAGTCTTTCCTGTTACACATATCCATTTCCAGAATTTTAGCCGCCTTGTATAAACTTTCGGTTTCTGTAAACTTACAAACTTTGTGGTGATTTCACCACCACACGTGATTTTTTGCCGAAAAAAGATTGCTCTTTATGTTTCTCGGTTTGCTCTAAAGAACCACTAAGTGTGGTTGAAATTAGAATTTGCCACTTGGGAAATCTTCCCGTTAGAAAGCAGTATATGTTGCTTAACGGAAGGGACAGGACTATATGTATTCATACAATACACCCGCTGAGTATTTTAACACTTCTAACAGAATAACTAACTTGCTCATTTTAGTAATATTGTAATATATACTTAAAGTTATGCTTTAGGTGAATAGCCTAAAATGATATGAAGATAAGATGACATTTATACAGAGTGGTGCACATAAAGTGTTACAAGTTGTTTTTTCCGAAACCACCAGAGAAATTTGTCTAATTTTTTTTAAACTGAATCAGACAGCGGGGCTAACTATTTGATGTGTGAATTTTTTTTATGGAGCCCTCTTAAGGGTGCAAAGGGGGCCCCCTCATTTTTTAAATGGGACGGGGTATATTTTTGTTCATATTTAGATAGCTCTCATCATAATTGTTTACTTTTACTTGAAACATTTTTTTATATTGTGTACTCTTAAAGAGATAGAGCAAATTATTTTATTTGGTTTACTGAATAGGTTTAGAAACGTTATTTCAATTGTGTTTACAACTAATCGTTGAGAACATACGGTGTCAACATACTCGAATGTCAACATGCTTGAGTATCAGGAACTCATTCATTATTATCATTTTTATCGATTCTGCTTCGCAAACTAGATGCAAACGATATCTGCAAACGCATTGACAAGTGTTTAGAAGCCCGTGGTCACCATTTTTAACATTTAATAAAATGATATTTAAACAAGAATACGTTTATCTTGATAATCTTCTTTGTTGCCCCAAGTTTCCCTTAGATACGAATAATTCGCTCTATCTCTGTAAATGTACACAATACAAAAAAATGTTCCCAATTAAAGTAAACAATCGCGATGAGAGCTATCTGAATATGAAGAAAAAAATATACCCCGTGCCACTTGAAAAAATGAGGGGTGCCCCCTTTCCACACCTAAAGGGGCCCCATAAAAAAAATTGGACATATCAAATAGTCAGCCCTGCTGTCCCACTCAGTTAAAAAAAAATTAGACAAATGTCTCTGGTGATTTCGGAGAAAACAGCTTGTAGCACTTTATGTGGACCATCCTGTATATTGTACCTTGATCTGATTTTATCTTTCCACTAATCTGGATAGCCATTTAAATCGAAAATATCTATCATCGTTGGCAATTTCGTACACACGATCAGTAATGTTATACTCTGATCAATAATACCAAGCAGTGTATGTGTGTTTTGAAAATCACATGTTGTGCTACTGAATTATGTTTTATGAAGATAAAGATGTCTGTAAAACGGAAAATTATGATCGAATACCACATAATCGTAGCACCTTGTGTTCTTCGATACCCGTATCGATACGCGTTTTAAGTGCGCGTATTCGTACCACCCGCAAAAAGAATGTTTACAGTAGGAGCCAATACAGATATTAATAAACAGGTTATTCATATATTCATAAAGTCAATCTAAAATGAATCTGCGGTACAGCTTATATTCTTATAACGATATTAAATAGAACCTAAATGCAATTTTTTAATTGTACTATTTGTTTGTAAAATATTTACGTTCCAAATACATATATGCACTAAACTAGGAATTTTACAGTGTTTCACGGATGCCGTGTCATCCCTTAGAATACAATATGGATGCTGATGGATAGATCGCATAAATTTCGATACAGCAAACTCCGAGTGCCTGTCGCCTACCATCATTGCTTCTTTTATCGTTTTAACGATGTATTAGGTGCGAATATGGCAGAGATAGATGTACATACCGAGATTTTCTGTACTTGTATGTCGAAATGTATGCTATACGCACAGGTTGTAACTAACAACAAGACGTATGTCACAAATTGGGAAGCATCTAGAAGATATCAACAAAACAACTTTTATTAACATGCCTGTGATGTCCGACGATTATATTCGGTACTATGTATATATACGGAAAAGTAACCAGCAGCGAGTCAATCTTTGATCAATTCCGTCACATGACTCTACGGCTGTTACCATCGAAAGTCGACATATCGAATAATTTTTTTGAACCAAAAAACTTTTATGCTGTGCATTCAGTGAGAAGGACTTGAAAATAAATAAACTATCAACAGTACCACGAGACTGAAAGTACCTTTGGACCGTAACACAATCTTACGGTCCTGAAGTGCGAGTACAGCGCGGGTTGCCGGGTTCAGGCGCAGATTGATCCGCTAGTGGTCACTTTCCGAATGGCTATAACAGCGAACATAATGGTCGGTGACCATACATGTGTTAATAAAAGTCATTTGTATTCATGTCTTCTGGACGCTCTCCAGTTTATAACATATGCCATAATTACACCGTGTACAAGTATAATACGCCTTCTGCAATATGCCCCAATAATAATATTAAAAATAACGTTAATGACTCTACAAAGAGCGTCACACAAATCCGAATTTTTTTTGGTATTCGTATCAGTCAAGCGATATAATACAATCAAAAATTACTTTTAGATCATTTTTTGTATTATGACAAGAACGTAAATCGTATAATACATTTAACCTATTGTAAACTTATTGCATAAATTATGCAGAAGTGTATAATGTTTATCCTATTAGACGTTTTTAAATAATTATCCACTGCTGTATGTCAGAATGAGTACTGATCCATAAATTGTGCACATAACTAAACGTGCGTTTTAATTGGTCAAGAAATCATCAGTGTTGTGTTAGAAAAAAAGAGAAATTTTTTTATTAATTCCTCGCCATTAGGAGAAATAACTGAACCTAACCCACTGTAACCCACTACCACGTATAGTTGCAAGAAAGGTCCTACAGAATAGAACCTAAGAAAGAAAAAGTGAAGAATATAAAAAAATATATAGCTAAATTAATAAATAAATAATTAAATAAAAAAATCGAACTCACAAATCGTCATTTTCACTGAACTCTACAGTCTTAAATAACAGTGTGGTATTTTACTCATGTACAGGCCACCCAATACTTATAAATGCCAAAACTTCCTATTTAGGATACATTTCTTCTACGTTCTTCAGGTTTTTATGAAACTAATGTCGATGAAAATGAGTTGGCGCATGAAACTAATAACAGTAATTGTGTAGTCCAGGCAGACCACTACTGCGCATACCTCCACTGCCACGCTCTTGTGCCAATACATTTTAAACAACCTCGATACAAATATATGTGTTAGTAATAACATTAACTTTCCTTATAACACTAATGATTATTTAGTGAAGTAATTGAATATTTTATCATATCGGCATATCAGGAAAAACTAACCCATGTAATGCAGAATGTGACCAAAAACGCTTGCTTCGTTGCAAAGAACTGCAACCACTGCGGTCTGCATGGACCCCATCCACAGGAAACATCTGTGTCGTTGAATTCTGCGCGAAGACTATTAGATTTTTCATCGTGGATTATTAGTTTACCATTTTCTGTAGCCGGTACATCGTATAGTTTTCCATTTTCTACTGACCCATTATTAGCGTATTTATTACTTGTCGAACCATTTATGCTTGACACTTTAGATGGAGAAATTCTCAATCCTTCCATTCTAGTGTCTGTCAAATTCGACGTATCTTCATCAGCCATTATTTGTGTGTATGCCAATGGCGCAGCTCTACCTTCTGATAGTTGTCCTTCCTTACATACAACGAATTTCCGTATCGAATCGTGACTTCATATTTATTAGTCTCACATTTATTACCAATCTTGCATTTTTAAAAAGATACACATGTTGAATCTGTAACAAAAGAACCATAAGAAATTGTTAATTACGTTAACCATAAAGTATTAAGAGATGTGATTCAACTACACATATCATTTTCTATTATACTATTTTCATCAAATTTATATAGAAAAGTTATAAAGTTCAAGTTACATGGAATCTATTCTTAAGTAAAATAGGCACTGTCACCGATATAGATGATATTTACGTTATCATTGTCCAGAGTATTTTTAGCAATGTGAACGTAAAATTGTAGAATAGTCCAAAAAAGGGAAGTGCCAGAGCGAACAGTGTTACGAGCCGAACCGTAATTTTTAATTGATGGGTTGATTTTAAAATGAAGATCTTGTTGATATGGTATTTGTTGATTTATTAAAATGTTTCCGACAGCGTTCTGATAGCTGGGCGCGGTCTTATGTGTGTGAATCGGAATTGGTTCGGTAGTAACATTAAAGCTAAAACTAAAACTTAGGTAAACCTAGACTGTACTAAAACCAACTAATGAATAACTAAAAACTAACTGCCACTCTATGTATCGTAATTGCTTTTAAACCTTTTCATCCTTTAAATACAAAATAAATTGCGTAAAAGTCAATCCATAAGCCCCATCCCCTCCAGATCCAACCACCACCACAACTACCTCCCACCCCCACTTTTCCGAAGTGTCCCGAGTTTGCCTTCGGGACTGCAAACCCAAACACCTTCAATTGTTACTCGGAACAGTCAGCAAGTATTTACACAGTTAATTAGTACTGAGTTAATTAGTCTTGAGTGTAGTTCAGTTTTAGTTTAATTTTAATGTTACTCCGAACCAGTTTTAACATTCAGACACTAAAATTGCTCTCCGGTTATCTCGAAGCTACCTCAAACAGTTTAATAAATCAACAAATATCTCAACAACAAAGTGTTTATCTTGTGTTTTCTTTAATGGAACTGAACATTTTTTTATGGGGGTCGATTCTTCTCAACATTCCGCAAGTAAAATTATTAAGGTACAGTGTTCAAAAATTAACATTTCGTGAGATATTTCGGAATCTTGATAAGATGGGTGCTATATTGAAGATTTCAACATCCCACCGTTGCATAGTAATTATGGCATTAATCGTTTTGTTCCCACTGTTCACAACAGGATTGGCACACTTGCTATTTATGTTTAAACAATGTAATCATATTCGTTCCTTTAAGTCTTACACCGAAACAAACGGACTCGAATATACTTCATGCTTGAGGAAAACATGTCAAATATCTCACGAATTGTTTATTTTTTTAGCATGAATAAACAAATATATTGTTTATATGCGGTGTGTTCTGAAGAACCAATCTACATAAAAAGCAATCTGTTCCATCTAAAAAAAGTACATCTACACTTTTTTTGGTGTATCATTGTGCTTACGAAAAAAACTGAACCCTTAAGAAAATGTATCTTGCTGTACCGTCCAACTTTACCTTGTAATACTGTTTTCTACTGTTTCTGACCAAAAAAGAGATATTAATCGTCATAAGTACGTGACCCGCCCTGTATAAATATTTATGTACAACCACAGCAAACAAATTGGGCTATCAATAAAAAGCCTTACAAGCAATCTACCCGAAGTGTACCTTACCAATTTTCTTCTTTTTGAGATATGTTGTAGTATATCAAACAGTATTAGACACGTATTTGTTTTACGTACTCATAAACAAGTTTAAGGGGTGAAAATTGTCCCTAAAGTGCACCGCCAAAAACCATTTTTTATTGTTTTCATGACAACTGTAAGCTTGCAAGCGAAAACCTGAAGGGGGAACCTCTAAAAATCAAGTAGTGGACGATAGAGGTCGAAGAAAGAGGTCGGAAGTAAGATGTACGCGCAGTTACTGCACGTCTAGAACGCAGATTGCCCGCGAGGAACTCGCACAATTGAAGGTAGGATCGAATAGGGATGATGACGATTCTGGTCAACAGCTTCCAAGAGGAAGAAGTGGATCGCAGCGTCCGGATCTCAATAGCATCCGTGATTTGCTGGGAAAATTCGATGGTGATCCCGAAATTTTTAAAATGTGGAAGAATCAAGTATGCTCATTGAAAAAAACATTTGGACTAACATAAGCAAGGAAGAAATAAAAATAATCCGAATCAAAAGTCCGGGACAAAGTACAAAGATAGTTCCACTCCAAGTCGGAAGATCTCGCAATGACAATGGAAGGGCTGCTATTGGAGATGAAAAAGTCTATCAACGCGAAGCAGATTGTGTGGCGTTGAGAAAGAAGTTTGAAGAGAGTACGTGGAGCAACATTGAACCTTTTTCACATTATTACCATGAGAAAATAATTTTGGGAAATAGAGTACCCATAAGAGAAAGTGAGATGGTAAGTTACCTCATCAAAGGCATTCCGGACGAGAGCATCAGAAACCAGGTGCGATTGCAAAGATTCACGGCGGAATCGCAACTTTTAGAAGCGATGAAGGAAATTACATTACCCACTCTCAGTAAATCATTTGTGAGAAGAAGCGAGAGGTTCAACGAAATACCCGATAGTCCAAAAACGAGGCACGATGATAAGTCGCAACGAGGCGTAACACGGTGTTGCAATTGTGACAAATCTCGACACATTGCAACGAAATGTTCTAAACCGCCCCAGGAGAAGGGCTTCTGTTATACCTCTGGTGCTAGTGGACATCAGACAAGAGACTGTCCAGCAAGGAAATAACTAAAGAAGTCATCAAGTCGACAAGTATCTAACGTAGTAAGCGACACATCCAAGGTTAAGAAATTTCGCAGATTCATCAAGTACCGAATAAGCAAAAGTAATGTTAATCTTGACTATGAACTAGATACTCAGGTAGATTCTGGTAGTCCGATCAGTTTCCTTAAAGAATCGGTGATTCCTATTACTTTAATAGAGTGTGGGAAAGATGTGTCTAGTATCATGTAAGGGTATTAATGAGTCGGCGTTGGAAATTAGGGGGAGGGTGAGTGTGAATGTCACTTTGGGTGTACTAACATAGAACGTCGTTAAGATATACAGGGTGTCCCAGTTATTTCCGGCCAAACTTTGCTAGCGTATTCTACACGCAAAAGTAAGAATAAAATGATATATGAACATATGCTCTTAAATGTTTTATTAAGGAGTTATAACTAATAATACAAAATGATAATGAACTGGCATTTCGTCGACACAGCGTACGAACGTATTATGAATATCTCTATTTATGTTTACTTGCTGAAGTAGTTGATATCGACATTGATTTCTGCTGAGCTAATAATGTTTAGTACGCTATACGACTTCATATCGAGGTGCCGCGAGAATTTTCCAATCGTGATTTTATAGAAATTAGTAATACGATAAGGTCAATTTTTGTTAGATGCCAATCCTGTATTCGTGATAACGGACGTCATTTTGAAATGTTATTACATTAAGAAGGTCTACTGTCATTTTGCTTGGTTTTGTTGGATTTTGTATTATTTTGTAGATAAAACAATGCGGTGTCAGACAATATTTCGTCGAGATCTAATGAAAATCTTTAGCATTAAATTGTTAGAACCGAAACCAGTGGCTACGGAGAATGAAGTGTACGAAATTATGAATATTGACGTCAGCAGCAATAAGAGGAGGAATCACTTGATTCGTTAACAATTAACCCTAAATTACCCAGTGAGAAGTGTATGGTGTTGAAAGAAATATTTCATGAAAAATACTTAGTAGCAGAAAAACCGCTAGAGCCAAAAGTAACAATGAAAATGGAGTTAACATTGAAAGAGCATAAACCTTTTCATTTTAATCCCAGAAGATCATCATATTCACATCATAGTGTAAGTTTCTAATGACTAAAATTGATTATTTAGGCTGTACGATTCAAGGGAACAGAATGAGGCTGTTTGATGCTGGAATTATACGATAAAAAGTTATCCACTCCCACAGAATCGTAAAGATGTACAAAGTTTCATAGGTTTCGCGTCATACATACTCCCGTAAGTGTATTGAACGTTTTTCACAAATAGCAACTTCTTTGAACAAATTGCTCAGAAAAAATGTAGAACTAAGCTCGTTTGAAACGTTAAAAAGAATGGCTAATAGAAGCTCCTGTATTAGGAGTTTACAGTCCGACTGATGATACTGAATTGCACACTGATGCGAGTGCGCTTGGATTTGGATTTCGTACAATATTACTTCAGAAGAAAGACGATGGCAAATTTCATCCAATATTTTATTTTTTAAAACGTGTGAGTGAAGCTGAAAGTAAATACAATAGTTTTGAATTATAAACCTTAGCGATTATCTATGCATTGAGACAATTTAGAATATATTTGTATGATATTATATTTGTATGATATTAAGATTATAACAGACAATAGTGCCTTGAAAATTAACATTGGAAAAAAAGAGAAATAAATGCGAAAATTGCATGATGGGCAGTTGAACTGTTAGTATATAATTATACTGCTGAACATAGAGGGGGACTGGGTATGAAACATGTAAATGCATTCAATCGTATGCATAAAATTTTAGTTATAGATGCCAATACGTTAGAGATTAATCTTATGTTAAGTCAAAGTAAAGATAAGAATATAATAGAATTAAGGGAGAAATTACAAAAGTCCGAAGATAGTTTATACGAACTGAAGGAGAGCCTTGTATATCGAAAGGAATTTAATGAGCTTTTATTTTATGTACCATCTGCGATGGAAAATCAGGCCAATGGAGAAAGCTAGATTGTAAAAAAATAATATTTTAATCACTGTCGATGAGTTTACTAAATTTGTTAAACTTTATACGACTTAAGGGAACAACTACCAAAGAAGCGATTTCGTGTTTACATCAACATTTTAGTAATGATAAAATTAAAATTGTAATAAAATTTTAGTAATGGCAGTAGACCGAGTGTTATAGTGTCAAACAGAAGTACTTGTTTCACTTTTGCCGAATTTGAAACCTTTTTAATAGAAAGTAATATTGAGCATGTCTTACAAGGAAACTGAGCGAAATGACCGCCTCCGATTTTCTTATGCTTGTGATATGTTGTAGTCCATCAAAAAATAAGAGACACATATTTTTTTATATGTGCTCTTAAACGGATTTAAGGGGTGAAATTCACCCTCAAAGTTGAGCATGAAAAGCGGTGTTTGTGTAGTTTTACATAGAAGGAGTGTCTCAATCGCCACCCAACCAACTTTAAAACATTCCTTACGTGAAATGATGAAATTCACATATCCATCTTTCTATGCACCCTTATTGCAAGGGGGTGAAGCGCCCTCTGAAAACTTTCATTTTAATATTAAAAAAAAAACTAATTATCCGATTTTAATGAAACAAAAACCAAATTGTAGAGCGAGGAAAAACCAAGTTGACCGGTTTTTGTATTTTTCGAAAAAAACAATTTTTAAGAGGAAAAACACGTCTTCAACTATAAGTCTGTTCTCCTAATATTAAAATCATTCTGATTAGTTTTAATTGCCGGAGACCTCTTATATACTCACCTATATGCCTAAAAACAAGACATCATTAAATTCAGGCTTGTCTTTGTTGTTTTTCTTGTGATTCGTTTTCTCTGCATGTGCCGCATATACACATAAGTATTAAAGTATACTATTTTTGTTGGAAGTATTATAATTTATTTTATTTCGGGCATTGTCAAGGTGTAATATACACTTCTGTAGTTAATACATTTTTGGTTTGCTGTTTCTAAAAAAATTTTATGCGTAATGCGCAGATGAGTAAAGAATGTCATCACTGACATATTTATCTCGGAGTTTCTTTGTGATGCCCTCTGGCTGTTTTATAATCTAAAAATTTTTAATCTCTCATTGTCAGTTTTACAAGGATGATAATAGTTTGCTTATTTATCTCAATATTCTTTTAATATTAACCTTTTGTATAGCCCTTAAGTGAACGATTATTTACAATGCTTTCGAGTCTGTATCAATATAGTCTGATTGTGAGTGAGGAAAAGAGGATTATTACTTTTCTCATGAATATAATAAACACAATTAATGTCTGTAATTGTTAATTTTGTTATTAATTATTTGTAAATACACGTTTATATTTCAATTATTCAATGAAAAACATATGTATAAATATACATTCTTACATTAAAAGTTTTTTTTATATTGTCATTATATTACGTTGAAATTCCATTTTCTCTCTTACGAAACTAAATAGTGATATTCTTTGAAAAAATGTTTAAAACACAGCGATTTTTTACACCAAGAACATCTTACTACAGCGATATTCGTGCACACTGCAATTGCGAAAGCGTCCCAAAAGCGAATTCGACCGGATCTTCGAAATTTTCTGGTCGTTTTTCTATGTATTCACTTTTGAACCAAGAATGTCGGAACGAATTTTGATACCTTGGAGATGATAACTGGTTATGAACAAGAGATTGTAATTTTATTATGTTGTTTCTCAAGTGCAAGTTTATGTCGTAATCAAGGAACATGACACTGTCTGAAAAGTGTCTTCATACATATTTCCATAAAAGTGCAGGTGAAACACCAAGCAAGCTGTTGTTTAGAGTAAACCAGAAAGCTATTGACAGTATCACAAAATATGTAAAAAGTATGGATAATGAAAAGATAAATTTAGAGTCGAGACGTAAGGAATCGCATAAATATAAGGAAGAACCCTGTGTATTTATTATACAATCCATACTCTGATTGCTGTGCTGACAGTTGTTTTATCACGTTTATTTTACACACATCCTATTTCGAAGTATGTATTGCTATTTTCCTTTTGATTATATATGAAAACTATCTTAGCCACATTTCGGTCAAAGTATTTGAGATTTGTCTAACACCAGTAGTGTAAATAAGTCAAAAAGTAATGTGCACCAGCCCGCGTATCCTATAATTAAAAGCAAGTAAACCATATAACCGTTGGTTTCTCCTATTCACAAGATTAGCCTGTATATTTATATACCATATTTTATATTTACGAAATTGTACATTTCGTTAGAAGTGATATTTCCATTCTATTCCAGGTACGGCTTGCACATAATCCACAAATGATAAATGAAGTCTCTTAATGTGCGAATTTTTATTGTTTCAGATTTTGTTTCCCACCACGATTGACTAATATTTTCCTTCAGTATGTCTTTTTAGAATTTCATGTAAAATCGCAAACATACACTTTCTTAAATCAATTAAGTCTTCATTTAATGAAGCAAATAACCGATATTTTTTTTAAACACAAGAAATCACAGGTTTATGTTCTACATGCGTAAAGCCAGCATAATCTGCACAAACAGTAAAACTGCAGCAGTAACGTAATCTAAAAATTAAAAGTGTTAACTTAGCAGTTTATAGATAGCAGAAAGAGTTGTATCTCGATCCGATTGTCACTTTTTGATTTCTCATTAAGTTTGGCTACCAAAAATTTCAATCTTAATGGTTACCTGTGGTAGAGTGGAGAGCTCCCCACAAAATATTTCGTTCTCAGTTCTCAATATAAAGCCCCTTTAGAGTTCTTTCACGGTTGATAAAAAGACAATGGGACAAAGCAGAAAATACAGACAGGTTGAAAGTTTAGAAAATTTTGAAACTTTGGTAGATGATAGATATGTTTAATGTGAGTACGAAGGTATTGTGGTTAGCGGCAGATATTCAGTTTTAAGGGGTGACATCACCCCTCAAAACAAAGCCTACCTTTCTATATCTACTGGAATATTTGCTTGAATAAGGAGTTTAAACCAAACATGTATCATCCGATACCTATTACAATATTGCATGGACAGTTTTTCTAAAAGGCACATGTTTTCGGAAGTCCGCCCCCCTCCTCTGCTGTTATTTCAAAGAATTTTTAGGTTTTGCATAGGACCGATAATAATACTGGGCTTACTATGAACGCAGCAGTATGTATTAAACCTACCGCGCAATGTTATATCTTGAAGATGTACGATTCATACGATTCATCGAACTGATCGTAGAAACTATTAAAATTCAATAAAAACTGAAACAACAGCAACAACAACAAGGTACGACAATAATATCGACGTCTTTATTTTTCTGTCACAGCGATATGTTTAATACGTACATAGCACTGCATATATAGTAAGTCCAGCATCATTATTATCGGTCCTACGCAAAACCCTAAAACCCCAGAAATAAGAGGGCGGAGGGAAAGATTTCACAAAGTATACGCTCTTTTGAAAATTCGTCCATGCAAAATTTTAATACGTATGAAATCAGGCATATTTTGTTTACACTTCTTTGCTGTACATCTAATACTTCATAAGATATTCAAGCAGATATGTAGATGAAGGTAGACTTTATTTTGACAAGTGATATCACTCCTTAAAACCAAATGTCAACCGCTAACCAAAATACTTCCGTACTGTTATGTATATCCCCCACAACATTAACAGATAATAATAATGTGACGTAACATATAAAATAATTTTACTAGGCATAGAATGTAGAAGAAGGCAATAGTGCCAGCCTGTGGCACTGCTGACGAAAACCAGCATTCCGGGAAAAGGATCTGGTTTGCATCTGAAACAAACACAAAAAGCAACGCTGGGTTGGGAACCCTGCAAGAGATGATGAAACGACACAGTCCAGAAACCCCTCAGAGCACTACAATTTCAGCAGTCATAGACAAAGCACTGAAGTGTTAATTCACGATATAATTCTTGTTCATCATATCTCTTTGTAACCTAATATTCAGCCTACATATTATTTTAATAAATACTTGTATAGTTAAAACCGGTGAAGTGTCGAATGAATTCGAGAATTCTACCTCTCATCCGATCGACGACATAATAATACTTACATTAAATTCTTCTACCATTCACCAAAGTTTCAAAATTTTGTGAATTTTGGACCTGCCTTTATTTCCTTGTCGCTTTTCAATCAGATGAAATGAATAAAGCTCTAAACAACAGTTAGGCATTCATATTTCTTGGACTTTTATAAACTTTTTATGCGATTTTAGGTTTATTTTAATTCGTTGCTTCGGTTTAAGAAAATTATCCTACGTATCAGTAATTTTCAACGTAAATTACGTCTTTTTTGTGCAGTTTTTTATATGCGATCTTCTGTGGAGCGTATGTACCGCAGAAAAAGACACTCGACTGTACTATGTCTTAAAATTAAACGAAACGTGATATTAATAACACTAACCGCTTCTTAGAAAAAATCGTACTCATGAATACCAAGTGAAAGTAGGACTTCAGACAGTTATTTTCTTACAAGCGATACCTATACCTAACCTTTAGATAGCTTTAGGCAAACAATTGATGCTTAGAAATAGTCCCTCGAGGTAGAATTGTGAACTACAATCACTGGGTATAACTAAATATACGGTGAAATATTTTAAATAAGCTTAAGTCCAAGATACGACACTTTTCCCTATATAGTTAGAAGATTGCAAAATATTTTTTACTTTCTGGAGGTCTCCTGTATTCGTAATTTTCTACCATAAGAGATATTCTGAATAGACTTTAAATAAATTAGTCTTAATCCAGAAAAGCATATATATGTACAAAAAAAATGATGTATCTTATTAGCATAGGGCATCCAATTACGTGCACCTTTAACTGTGTACCCAATGTTGAATTTATTTCGGTGAGGAGTAAAATTTACTGATGTGAGATGTCAATCTCTTTGGCCATATATCAAAGGCACATGAAAATCCTTTTTTAGACGGCAACCAAATATTCTCCAAGAAATTTTACATGCGCGCCAGAGATGAAATGTCTTTTTTTACTTTGTCACAGTGCATTTTATGATAGGTATAATATTAGCATCATTAGTTATGTGCTTTATTTCTTTATGACGAATTTTAAATTCATAGGGATCCTATATGTATAATGTATATGTATATGGAATTTGTATGTATGGATATGGATGGATGGATTTGTATGTAAATGGAATGTATATGTATATGGAATACAGTTTTTGTGATTTCATTGTCAATTACAATAATAAACCCTATTTGCCAAAATTTAATCCTTGCTTTTACTAAAACTGACATTTTATTATTACATTGATGGGTTCAAAATCGACATTTTAAATTTAGTATAGGGGGTTTACGGCAAATTATGTGAGTCTACTGTCTTGCCTAGTTGGCTGGCTGGCATAAAAAATACAATCATCCGCGCATGTGCTTGTAATGAAAAAACATCATCAAAAACAGCTGTTACAATTCGGTTTTTTGACAATGAGTAAAGTCACTTTCTTCAGCGAAATTTTCCAACGGATTAGAAATTTCATACGTATCACACTAATCAGAAATTTAACATTTTTTAAGATTCTGTATATTTTTATATTTAAGTTAGTTTTCTCTTCGATTACTGAATTATAACACAGAAGTTTTATGATAAGATATTAAGAAAGTTTAAAGCAGACTGCCACGACCTAGCATTGAATCAAATTGAATCGAATTTGTTTTATTTGCACAAAACTATTTCAAATTAACAACCACATAACTATATACAGATGAATATACACAAACGAATAGCTTCTATTATGTCTATGAAACTAGTGGTTTTCCTTAGCCACTCGTGACTCTTTCTATCCCTACGAGTGATCCGTAGCTCGTACAACTGCCCTCAACTTTTGAATGACTTTCTCATTTAGGACCCATATAACTGCTAGACCACACTATCACCTGCCTGGATTTCGTCTCTTAAGATACTTAATTTTCTCCTATTGTACAGTGAAGTGACTTCGAGTTGCACTTTTGCAGATTTATCTGTAAGCCCACATCATTTCGCGTCTTTACCAACTCTGTGAATATGCCATGTAACTCGTAAATCTCGAATCTGTAACTGTAAATCGTAAGTAATGAGAGTCGTATCATCTACAAATTCGAGATTATTTAATCATTCTTCAGAAACCTTGATGTGTTTTCCCTCCAAATTTATATTCTTAACACATTGCTAGATTTGCCCGACAGAAATTCGGGCAACATAGCGAGAAAACGACCGATGTAAGACATAAAAAATGTACATTTTTTAACTGATTCCTCTGATTTTGTAATAATGAGAAGGTATTAAACATGTTCTGTATGAAAGAAATAAATATTTTTCGTGATAATACTCTTGATTCCTTTGTCGTACCTCATTCTGTTGATGACTTTAAGAATGTTTTAGTTATCGTACCATAGGTCTTCGCGATCCATTATTAATAATCCATAATAATTGAGGCATCACGTCGACAAGTTTTTCGGTACCGTAGTATTCAATTATATCGCGATCCTTTAGCTATCGCATACGATACTGCGTTCATGAGACACCGAGATATTCATTATACACCGACTTTGCACAAACCTTTTATTGCCTGTTGGCTCGATTCGATGAGAGCCTTCTTTTTATCAAGTAAATTTTATAAAGTAATAGGTTGTACCGTATGAAATTGCTACTTTCATCAAAATAAAAACGCTGTATTGTCAAAAATGAAGTTACTATTAGTATTTATTACGTACCAACGCAACATTCCCTTTTATTCCTTTTTGCATTCTTAATTTACGACATTTCCCCTATTGAACTACCATACAGCAACCGTATCCGAACTGTGTTAATTTCATGTACTTATTACTTAAACAAAATGACTCAGAATGTAAAAATGCCGTTAACAAATTTAGAAATACCTAAGCGACCTATAAAGATCACCCGCAGAAGGTCCATAATAGTCGAAACACTTGCAATAGTCCCATCGTTTTGTACTTTAGAATAGTGGAATTCTCGCAGTTAAGTAGAACGTTCTGAAAGAATCGCTTCTTTTCGACAAGAGAATAAACCGACGTGATTTCAGGAGATCAATTTGGATCGTAAATCCGTGCAGCATGATGGAGCAGGACGCGTCCAACACCGGTCATTTATACTGGTTTTGTTAATGTACCAGAAATATTGAAGCATGTTTTATCTTCAAATGCTCGCGTCCTGCGCCATCTTTATTTCCTGGTATCTGCAATCAATAAATATATTGATTGAAAAAATCTTTCGGCCAGAGTATTAAATTCAATTGTTCCAACTTCATTACTATTCTTATTATTTATTTATTTATTTATTTATTTGTACAAGTCAATTGTTGGCCCAACAGACTGGTATAAAACGGACGTACTGAGAACCGTCTCAATACTAAAATACATCAAATGAACAAATGAACTGTGGGAAGATGAAGGTAGAGAAAAAATCCTGCTTGACTAGCCACATTCACCTGCACAGTGCATAGCCTATATCAAACTTCTCATACAGTAGGCGATAACACAATTTACTAGTAATTCTATGGCATACACTGGGTTAGCTAAGCTACGTTTGCGGAATATTTCCTTTACAGTTTGAAACGAAATATACAGCCGTCCGAAACGTTTAATTAATTAATTAATTAATTTCCACCTGAAGTACCTACTTTGTTTTGTTTCAAAAGCTTTCGAAGATTTCATGGAAGACAAAGCGATGCGTCCGTGCCGTAGGCATCCCCGCGCGAATGCTCAAGTGGAGCAGTACAATTGTGTTTGAATGCCAATGTTAACTAAATTCTTCGCGATTATGTAATTATAAGAAATGTTAACACGGCGCCAGGAATGATTAAGAAGCTAATCCCTAAATTTAAGGGACAGGGATATCAATTGACGCAGATTCTGTTTCGTAATATCATTGAGCCAGACCAGATGAAATTTTTGTGCCGGAAAGTTTAAAAAGTTGCTAACTTAATTTCACTGTAGTTTTTTCTCTGAATTCTTCTCATAAAAAGGATCCTTTCAAGTCCCGCAGTGACCAAAATATAAACAAGATAACAGTATCTAAAACGAAAATAAGATAAGGGTAGAACTGAAGCAAACAACTTAGATCACCGCGGCAATTCTAGAGACAGGGATGGAACGTTCATGCAACACCCACGGGTGCATATATTATTACGACTGTGTTGTAGAATATCATGTATATGTATATACATTTATTGTACAAAGTGTATAATAGTGCCGGCAACCTTGGGTTGTTGGTTGCTCGGCAAACCGATGTTGTTGATTAGATGGAGAAGACAAAACGTGAGGAACCTCCGACTTGAACGGTCGTGAACATACCGGATTTCCATTAAAATAGAACTTTATAATTGTATATACAAAAATGCCATTTTGTAAGACGAACGACGAACTCGTGCAACAATCTATGTACACAGAACCAACGGCAGAAAGAGCAATTCTAGTTAAATACCAGTGTGAAAATCATTCATGCGATTTTTTTCAAGAGTCAACATATAATCCCATCCTTTTTTACGTGATTTTTTCCAACCATCTGTTTCCTTATTTTTCATGATCAACTCACTTTTACGTGATTTCTTTTCGTTTCAGTTTTATTACTTCTCATTTTTACTTTCCCCATTATTTTTTTTCAAGTGTTAGTGTTTGAATTACAAAAAATATTTTGAGTAATTCGTTATATTTCGTAAATTGTATTCTGCAGTTTGTCGTTTGGGCTTTGTATTTTTATCGTGCATATGAAATAAATAATTATAAGTGGAAAGTTTTATTTAAG
The DNA here is from genome assembly GCA_963989215.1 of Hedychridium roseum. Taxonomy (NCBI): domain Eukaryota; kingdom Metazoa; phylum Arthropoda; class Insecta; order Hymenoptera; family Chrysididae; genus Hedychridium; species Hedychridium roseum. Next base: position 5,890,808 of record OZ022318.1, on the reverse strand, counting down.
CGAATTTAATCAATTAATTTCAGTGATTTCACAAATTTTTATGATCGTACGCGACTTGTTTTACTTTTAAAGCCAATCTATCAGATGTACATAAAAGTAATATCTTTTGGCACGATTTTATTTCACGCGACGAATGCCGGGATTAATATATTGCATAAAAAAAAAGGTGAGGTTTACATTCGTTTAGAGTCTCCATTCGTCGTTAACGCGAGTGACGTGTCCGACTGAAGTATATTATGTCGGAAAAGAAACACAAATGTTTTTAAAAGACTAATTACAAAAATACCGGCTGTGACAACTATGAGAAGAAAAGAGTCGCCGATAGAACCAAGATCTACTAAGGTTCTAAAGCCCCGAAGGACATAAAGAAAGGTTATGAAGAAAAGGAGGAATTCCGAAAGAAGGAATCCAAGGATAACAGAAATTTTCAATTTACAATTTAAAAAATGGCTCAAGCTACATAATCTAACTCTAATGTTGAAAAAAGAAAGTTTTAACAATGACTAAGTACTTATTCCACGTATTCTTCGTTTGATGTTGCCAACGAAGTACCGGAAATGTTCAGGGGTGGTGATATATCAGTTAAAAAATTATTGAACACTATTCCTCCATTTACCGACAGAAATAATTCAGTATAATCGTTCGTTCATCACATCGAAACTACTAAAAATAACGTAAATCCCGAATAGAAAGATTTACTTTTGACGACAATTCTATTAACAATGTATTAACGAAGAGATCCGATTTTCAATGAAATCTGAAGAAACACTCTCATTTCACGAACTAAGGGCTTCCCTAAGACAAAATCACGGAACTAAAGGAACAGTTGCCCTTTATCGAACACATGGATTGTCGTGTAAACAAAGGTCACTTCAAAACGCATCGAAATAAATTTAAATAAGAACAGTAGATTAATCCACCTTAATAATAAAAAAATTTTTAATTAAAAATCTGACCAGAATATTGTACAATATCGCCTAAGTGTCGAAGGTATCAATAGATAACCTTTCAAAACGAAGCTTTTCCAGAAACTATAATTTCATTGCATGTGCTACGAAAAAATAGAATTATACGACTAGATCTATTGGAATATTACAATAACCATTGGGATATCCGGAATAAAAATTTGAATTTGCACCCCGCATCTTCAAAGCAGAAGAAATAGAACCTGATTTATTTTTGAAAAAGCAAGGACATTTCTGGAATAGCTTTTCAAAACTGCAATGCCATGTTAAATGTAACAGATGGACGCATAAAAATACCTGAAGAATACAACTGACAGACTACTACGCGTGATAATAGCAGCAGAATTTTTGATATTCAAGAAACAAAGGGAAGAATGAATCTACTACAAGGAAATACCAGATCGGACCATTTTAAAAAAGGGAAAAAAGATTTCTGTAACATAATTAAACAATATGACGATATTTCCGTAGTACGTTGAAACACTGTTCCATTAACAAAATTAACGGAACATACATGTCATATACGTAATAGATAATACGTCAGTTCATGAAGAAATAAAAAAAATAAATAGAGTAACTCCTGTATAAGGCGGTCAATACGTTACGCATTGTATGAATTCGCGTTGTAGGAGATCGTGCTGTATGAGAATTCTTCTCACATAACGCGTATAACCTAAACTCACATGTTTGGAATGATTATTGCCATACCAACTTTTATTTTCTATGTTTCATCAAATAGGACAGTATTTTAAAAATAAGTGGCATATATACGCTCTTGTTAAAAAAAACATATTATTACACATATTCCTGTGTTTTATTATTTAGTGCGTTGTACGAGGATTCGCGTTATATGAAAACAGTAGTTGTAATATATTCGGCGCATTATAGGAATTCGCGTTATACGGGGGTCTACTGTAAATCAGCCCGACAACAAGCCATGAAGGCTCATGGGTATAGCAGAATTGACATGATCCTTGCCCTACGGCACACAGGGGAGATATGTTGGCAGCACATCATCCGGTCGCCTGATTTATTCCCCTCCAGAATTTCTCTTTTCAGGTTCCCATTTAATAGGCAAAAAAATGCTTTTTGCAATTTTCTAGGGCTTGAGTTGTAACCCGTGTCCTTTGGTATAGGAAGCCAGCGCACTGCCACTAAGTTACCTACACATCCCGCAGTTCATGGGCAACAATAATATATCCATCAATGCAGGGAAGCAAGCAAAGGAAGCAAACAAGGGGGAGGAAGCAAGGATTACAGGAACTGATTGGAAATGGTCGCTCTATTTATAAGGACGGCATGCTTGTATACGAATACACATTAGAAGAATGCAATACAAACCTGCATAAGATGGAGACTAAAATTCGATGAATATAACTATGAAATGATCTATAAGAAAGGAACTCAAGACAAAATTAGTAAATATAACATTGAAGAAGCATTCAACATACTTTTTGAAATAATGACAATTAGTATGGAACTGAATAAACAATTTCGAAAAGTATCGGAAATTGCACAAGCCCTAGAATTAAATCGGCAGTTAGACGTAATGCTATTTGAATGTATGCTAATAATATACGAAGACATAAAGGATACATGAAGAATTTTAAAAACGATCCGTAATAGATGAAGAGAATGGACTAGCACAATTGTAAACAATCTCAACCGGTTATGTTTTCGAAGAACTAAGAAACATAATCACGTTTTGAGGCCATTAACATCTGTTAAGGATCTGGGTGTAGTTTTTAATTACAACCTCTCTTTTAATCAACACATCGACTTTATTATTCCCAGAGCCTTACAGACCATTGGTTTCTTAAAGCGTCACACGGCCGACTTTAAGAATCCTGAGACGATTATGTATTTATATAATATGTTAGTATTACCTATTGTTATGACAGCACAAAGACTTGAGAAACTTGAGCGAATTCAACATAAATTCGTCCGATATATTATGTACAAACGAGGTACCCCTGTTAGTTATGACGTGCATGATTACATGACGTGTATGAGTACTGATGTTATGCTCATGTATAATCTACTAAATAATAGCATTGATTGTCCTGACTTTCTGTCTCAGGTAAATCTCGCCATACCTCCTAGATCTGTAAGGACTAACCTTCCGTTTTACATACATAGCCAGAAATCCTCATACGGTCGCCAATCGTTAATCAGCAGAATAAGCAACGAATGTAATTTGTTTTCATCTAAACTCGATTATTTTCACCTGAAACGCGAAGCTTGTGTTTCAAAACTTGAATATATACTATCTGCGTATTAACATTATATATTTTACTTCTTCCATTAGCTATTTTATATTATTTTATTTTTATTTAGTTATTTATTTGGTTTCGACTTAATTGTCACTTATTTATTTACTTTTAACTTATTTATTACCCATTTATTTCTTTACTTATGTATTTATTCTTTTTCCTATGTGCGTAATAATTATTTCCTAATGTATTTATCTGTTACTTATGTGTTTATTTTTGGGCTTATTCTTCTGGAGTCTTCTTCACTTTTCTTTTCTATTGAACATGTGATTTTATTTATTTTTACTTTTATTCTTATTTTTAATTTTACTTTTATCTGTGCGTTACTTCTCTGTTACTGTCATCTTTTCTCATTTTTTATACAGCTATTATAATATATTGAAAAGGTGTTCATCGTAAACAAATAAATAATAATAATAATAATAATAAGAATAATAATAATAATATAATAAAAATAAGTAAAATAGCAATCACTATAAAAAAATCCTTGTTTGCCATATAATCGATATAAATCTCCTAACGATCGTATATAGTGTGAATAGTAATTATAATATTATATAATATTATATAAATTTTACTACATTATATTATATTACATAAATAAAATAATACTTAAAATTTCTGGCATATATTGGAGGAATGCATGTAGCAAAGATGTTACTCTGTCAATCGAAGGATTTAAATATAAATAGGTTGACAGGACAACTGCATGGTGGTTAAGAGAAAACGCTCGGCCAGACATTCTTTGTTTAGCCTTACAACTAGTAATGCCTTTAAAGCTAAAATTTTATATCTAAATATAGATTAATAAAACAGTTTGCAGTTTAAAATGTCGACCACACAAATTAAAACGATGTACATATTATAAGTATCGCTAATAAAAAACGATAGATATATGAAGAACTTCATGCGATATCTCCGCCAATATACTCACTAATAGCTAGATGCGTATTACATTCAGTCGAAACAGAATACGTATTATTCGATAAAACAAAAAAGGAATCTTTTTTCGGCTTAAATACAAAGAACACGGTAAATTAAAAGACTTAAGAAAACCAAGATTACAACTAAAGCATCAGTCAGGTTATTCAACAGAAATTGAGAATATTTTTGTAATACATTTCATAAATCAAGAAAGAGGACGTAGTCAGAAGTACATAGAAATGAAATGTTCTTTATACATGCAACTGTAATCAAATCAAGAATGGATAATGCAGCCCGCCAAAAGGAGGTAATTATAACTAATCGGGACAAACAATTGAACGAAGACTGGACTTTAGGACGAATTTCTCTTCCGGCAACGAGAATGCGACAGTACTTAAAATATAAAAAAAATAACGGTGCCTAAAATGAAAACTAGATAAGGGTGGAACTGAAGCAAATAACTTCGATCATCACGACAATTGTACAACCAATAGTACGATTTCAATTATATTCCAGGGTGAAAACGACTCACAACACTTGTCAGATTCACAGTCACAACACTGACACACTTGTCAGATGATCATTTCACGAGTTAACGTAGTACTTTCATTTAGAGTCTCTATACAGAATCACTGAGAGTAGCGTAACCGACTAAAATATATTAGGTTATAAAAGGAAGTTAATTATTTTAAAAAATCCAATTATCAGAATATCGGCCGTGACGCGAGAAGTCTTACTATCTTGGAGTGCATTTCACTTTGTATAATTGGAATATATCTATTTCCATTGTTTTCACCAGATGAAATTTCACAATTAGTATTGTAACGTATGATCATAACGGTTAATTAAAAATAAAATTATTAGGTAGGCAACAAGGCTTTTACATATCAATTCCTTAATGCATGTGCATTTGACTAATCGTCAGAATATATATTTTGACAATAGTATAAATTTTCTGACACGGCTGTACACAATTTAGCGACTTGACCTGCTGCTCCATCTTTGCCTTCGTTTCTTCCAGAATAAAACTTGTTTGTAACTGCAGAATCTGGGGAAAGTATGATCTTATCACACAATTTCGTATCTGTCCATGCGTTTTATTCGAGAAACGAACATTTTGCTCGTAACTATTCCACAATTTGACACTATTGAATTATATTCGATTATATTCGATTATATCGACATTCGAAAAATGGAAATTCAACGCATAATCATCAAATTACGATCATCAATTACAAATTGCTTCTGTAAAAATGTGTTAAATTATTCGCATGCACGTTCTATAAAAGCAAATCGTATACAATCCACAGGTGTAGGAAAAATCTTCATTTGCAAATGAAATGTCACTTTCACCACTTAGTAAAACAAAATTAAATTATTTATTAAGTGTACTATAAATATATGTTATCGTGATCATTTTTGCTACTATATGCCTTGGCTTGTATCGAAATCGAAAGCATTCGAATGATGTTTTATATTAAATATTTTATGCAAATGCCCGTGAAATTTTAATAAAAATAATAGAGCTCGCGTCTGTGTCTTAAACTAACATGTCCGAAATTCGACATAAAAATTGTAGTGAACAGACCACAAATAAGAGTATTCACAGGTAGATACGAATAGTCTACTAACAATGAATAACATTTCTATACAGCAACATTTCGACGTAGCATTATATTTTTTGTTTATACTTATTATTAATGAAGAGATCGAAATATCCGAAATCAATGTGCCAGGTTAGCTGCTTAAATGTACTGTATGCTTATTATACACGGTGCCCCGGCTAACTTGACCACCTTGAATATCTGGCTTATTTTTAATGATAGGGGAAAATGTCGTAGACAAAAATTGTTTAGTGCCAGTGGGCGAATACTGTCCAGTACATACATTTTTTTCAAGGTCATCGATATATTTTCAAGTGAGACTAGATATTTTTTTTTCATGCCGTTATAGTGGAGGTAAAGGCAATTCCCACGACTTATTTGTTTTTTTTTAATGGAAACGTAGTTTTTTTACGCTAGACACACAGCTTAGCTCAAGGCAAATCCATTGATCTACATTATGTTGAAATTCAAATGTCATTCAAGGTCATTTCAGTGTCTTGAAATTTTCTTACACTGCACGTCCAGAAAATGTTTCTTATCTTCTAAATCCAAAAGAACGACCACTTGTTCTAAAATTCGGCTGGTAATTTGCCTGCAAGCATTTATTATTCGAACCTTGATATTCTCGGCTGTCGTTGGCTCTTCCACATAAACTTTGTCTTTTATGTAACCCCACAAGTAAAAATTCAAAGGTGTTAAATCTAGCGACCTTGGTGGGAAAAGTAGAAACATTTGCTGGACATGCAATGTAAGAAAATTTCAAGCCATTGAAATGACCTTGAATGACATTTCAAGGTCAACATAATGGAGATCAATGGATTCGGCTTAAGCTAAGCTATGTGTCTAGCGTAAAAAAACTACGTTCCCATTTAAAAAAACCAAGGTCACCTTCAAATCTCGGAGGCCCCTCCATTCAGAAAAAAACAGTGTCCAAAATTGAATGTCCCCCTTCAGATAGAGTATGTTTCGTTTAAACATTTTTTTCGAATAATGAATATTTTTCGAGATAATCGCGTCGAAAGATTATAATGAGACACCCTGTATACTGGTTAACCTATTATAATCTTGCCACACGATTATCTCTTAAGTTATTCTTCGTTATTCGAAAAAACATTCCAAGTAAAACTAACTTTGTCCTAAGGGCGACATCTTATGACAGACACACATTTTTTTAGGTAGAAGTGCCCCAGAGATTCCAAGATGATCTTTTTTTTTAAATGAAATTGTATCTTTTTTTAATTAAACCTGTAGCCCTCTTCAGTGACCTATGATATGTTGCTCTTTATGACTGTTAAATGACCTTGGGGAACCAACATATCATGGGTCAATGAACGCGTCCCGGAGAAGGCTACGTGTTCAACTAAAAAAAGACCCTACTCCGTTTAAAAAGTCAAAGGTCACCTTGAGATCTGAGGTACACCTCTACCTAAAAAAAATATGTGGCAATCGTAAATTGCCCCCTTTAGAACAAAATAATTTTTACTTAAAACATTTTCTCGAATAACAAGTAATTTCAGAGATAATCGACTGGCAAGATTATAATGGGTTACCCTATATATACATTTAAACATTATATTATACACGTCAAATCGAACAAGACTTTATGTCTGCAGTACTATTCACAGTGATTAACAGAAATATTAAACAGACTCTGCTTGAATAAATACTACTATATTGTAATTATTTATAAACGAAAGGAGCACATTTTTTCAGGTGTGCAATTTACGGTACAAAATGAAAAGATAATAATGAATAATGTACATGGGATTCCTTTTTATACTGCCCAAATATTTTTGTAACGACATAGTTTCGTATTAGTTGATTTCATATTTACAACAAAACTTGTAAGAAGTAGAACTTAGAAGAAAAAATCTTGTTCCCCATAATAAATGATTAAGATATAGAACGATTAATTAAACATTGTCTGATGTACGAATATTTTCGTTATTTGCTGTTTATCGTTCATTATTCGAGATACAGAAAAAACTTCTCGCTTTCGGTAGTTGTAGAATTAATTAGTTTGATAAATATATATACATTGACAGAATGATTTACATAAAAATGTCATCAATTGTGTGTTACCTATTGGACCAGTTGACGATAGTTTTGTCTAACAATATTTAAAGTAAGTAAATGAAATGTATTATAACACATTATCAGTATCCCATGTGTTAGTAATGTAGTTTTGTAGACAGTTTTGTCATTAAATTTCGTTAAGAATTTCTATTTTGTTAACATACATTTTCTGTGTTTTTTTCCATTGATGTGTTCAATCTTACGGTATAACGGAAAATTATGAAACAACATTTATCTCCTCCCCCCCCCCCCCCTCAAAAGCACCCTGCAGAAGAATAAAAACATTTCTTGCGCAGCAAAGTATTTTGTACACATTTACTATGCCATATAAATGTCATATAAAACGTCATATAAAAATGTAGTACTGTAATAAAATGGTTTTATATTAATTCGTAGTAACTTTTAGGTGGTCATGATATGACATTTTTCACGTTAACGAGCTGTAGCGATGGTTACGAATATAAATTCTCTTCTGTGTTACTATACAAGGTGTCCCGGGGTTTACCAGCTACACTGCGGAAGCATATTCTACAAGTGGAAATAAGAAAAAAATGTTATGCGAAGTTCGGTTAGAAACGCTTTATTACAAAATTATAAACAAATGAATATGCCCCATCTTGTAAAAGTCGCTACGTCTGTTCATAATATCCTTGATGAGAAAAAAATCGTCCTTTTCTACTGCATTCACATATTAGTCGCAAAAACCTATGGTGAACTTTAAAAAATAAGTTTTACCATGCAGAAGTGACTTCACGCGAAGGATTAGCACAACGAATTAATAATTCAGTTACTGAAATGCAACAAATTTTTTAGGAACTTTGCGCTGTAACAAGTTCCATAAAACATCGATGTCAAGCTTCTATTCACGTATATTTTAAAATGATAAGATAAACACGTTCGACCTTCCATATTCTGCGAAGGGAAACCGGCTGTTGCCTATTTCAAATCTCATTTGTTTATAATTTTGTAAAAAAAACGTTTCTGACCAAACGTCACACAACATTTGTTTCTTATTTCCACTTGTATAATATGCTCCCGCAGTTTGGCCGGTAAACCCCGGGACCCTCTGTATAAAAAAAAGTGATTGGCCATGAAAATTTGGTACATCAGTCTCCTTGAATAATTTAAGATTTATGAATTCTTATTTTATCAAAGTATGTATTGAAACGGCACAAAATCCTGATAGTTGTGATATTATCTAGACAATGCTACAATAAATACCTACGTCAATATATTTTAAAAATGATTTACAGGCCTGTATTCGGTAACGTCTGATGTGATAGAAATATACGTCGGTTTCTCCGTAAAGTCCCACAAACACTGGTTAACGGACAGAGAACGTCTTGGTATAACGAAACACTTTACATTTAACGGATCTATACTTAACGGATTTTGGGTATAACGGACGAATAGTCGAGCAAAACCAGTGTCAACCTAGCGCTTCCTGGGTAAATGATGTCAATCTCTTGTCCGGACATAAACATGGAAAGAGAACGAAGAGACAAGATGCAGAAAACATGTTCAGCAATTTTCCTTGTAAAGTAAGTTTTTCTTAAATTTGTTCTTAAAATAAATCAATTGCACGCGTACCCGGCGAATATTCCGCGTGAAATTCCATAAAAACGGAGGCTCGTTAAAACTGTTATTAAAACTGTTTACACCTTACTTCCGAGATTTTTTTCAAGTTCAGATTTTTTTTAAGTTCAATTACAAGTTCAGAGTTATGTATTCACAGTTATGGCAAGAATTACGGAACAGCCTATAAACATAGCGAAATTTCTCATTTTTTATGTAAATAGATGTTGCGTTGAGTTACAAAACATATACCTTGTTATTTAATAGATCTTACTTTTAGATAGACGCTCATTCACTGACACTTAAGTTTAACGCACATTCGACATTCTAGGACATAACACTCACCCCCAACCTCAAATCCCTCCAACATTCCGTTAAATCCAGTAGTTACTGTAATTTAGTAAATAAGTAACAGCTTGAATCGATCTGCACAATATAGTCACATGTACAAATTTTCGACCACGTCATTCTTTCATTCTTTCAAATTAAATAAACGCATGTTGTTAACTTTAACGACAATACCACAAAAAACGCTATTTCTACATAATGAAAAATGTGTAGTTGCATTTCTCAATATCATGTAAACAGACAGGAATTACTTTGTTTTTTTATCGAAGACATTTCTTATCATCAGGATCGTAATTCTTGCAAGAAAGTGATGGTAATATAATGATGGAAATATAAGGTTGCAGAGGACTTTTAGTTTGATAAATGGTGCTAACCAGGAGTAAGAAATTATGAAATTAGTTTTAAAAACGTGTCGCCGTATGAAATACAAAAAGAAATCCGACGTTAAGTGCTTCTAATATAAATAGCATGCATGAAATGTAATCGCTGAAAGCTCAATCTAAAGAATACAATCAGAACTACCTACGCGGCGGACAGGTGAAAGACGTGTATGAGTAGTGTTAGTGTGAAAAGCAGATGAATATTTCCAAAAAATACATAAAATACAAAAACACAAAATACAAAAAATACAAAAAACACAAAAATTTCATATTTAAGACCAAAGAAAACGATAAAAAATTGCAAAACAAAATTCATGAACTACATAAAGTATTAAAAGTGTTTGTAGTTGACCTAGAAAACAACTTAGGAGCAAGTATATTAACATTTATAAGTAATATTCACTTCATTTTCAATAGTGATACTAAACATATACGCATTGTAATACGTAACGGTTACGGTTATAAATGCCTTAAGATACTTAACCCTTTTGTATATTAACCGGAAGTCAATGTGACATCAATGATGTTTTACGAATAATTAGATAAAAAAGTTAATAACACTAATACCAAAGAGATTGTTACGGATAATCAAAGCAAGCACTTGACTAATCGAATACTTAAATGAATATTTCGATATTTTAATACAAATTTCAATTAATAACAACTGAGCCGTTTATTTCGAAAGTGAAGTAAGTCCTGTCTATATATAGATATATGCCAGATGAGTTAGCTACATGAAGATCTGAAACTAATCCAATTTAGAATCAGCAACCTTATTATTTTCATCAATTAATGCTGTGTATAAGTATATACCTCTTAAAATAAACTATTTTTACAACAAAAAATGCAATACCATTCGCGCTTATTAGAATTTTTTAGTAAACTGAAACGCAAACTTTTAACATTTCGAATGAAGAAATAGTGGACTTTCGCCACTTTAAAAATAAAATGTATGTTCAAATGTACTAATAATATTCTGACTAATAATATTCTGACTTGGTTATATCAGTAAGTATTGTACAATAAGCTATAAATAATTTAATGAACAGTTTTGAAAATACGGTGTACTTGAATTTAGTATAACTAAGCAATAAAAAATGAGCAGTCTTCTACCCTTCATCTGGTTAATGCCAGACACCTAAATACTGTACAGATCATTATACATATTCACTGTATTGTGTACGATGTGAGTGCAGCCAATAAATCATACGTGGTTGTCGTAACTCATATTATTTACTGCCAGTCAAAAATGAATGATAAAATTAATAAATGCTTCAAAATGGGAAATCAATGTCATCTATAATATTAGCTGAAATACTAACTGAAGAAACCATAAATGAAGAATATACATATGTAGTATAAAATAACGTCTTGTACAGAAATCAATAAAAAGAACATAACGATCATAACAAGTCTTACTTTATTCGTAATTTCCTGCGTAGTTATCGACAGAGTAATTTGATCAATGTAAAATGCATACTTTAATACAGGAAGCAATTGAGTGTTAACGATGTTAGGTTAGGTAAGGGATGAATAGACAGTAGTTTAGGAAGCAATAGTCTCAGAATTATACGGAGCAACACACATGTGTGTGTTTTACTGTGTGCATATGTATCCATATATATATATAGGGTATATAGAAAGAGGCAGTGGAAAGAATGGAAGGGGAAGCGAGGGAGAGCGAGAGTGTATACATGTTATTAAATAAAATCCAAAAAGACATATATGTAGTTGCATGTGTGTGCCGTAAAAAGTGTCCGAGGGGGGAAAATGCGGGAAAACACAAAAATGGAAAGCTACTATATTCAACAGTAGACGAATAAACACAAAATACATGAAGATGTATGCTGAAAATATAGAATAATACGGTACCGAGTAATACGGGAGAAGTTGTGTGATCCTGCTTAAAAACGAAAATTCTTCCAGTTGAAACAGTATTGCAGTTGTATAGGACGTTGTCACATTACTAGTTACGAATTCACTTAACTTTGAATTTAATGTTTCATCACAAATTCACGATTGTCCACTTTAACAGGAACATATATTAAATTCTAATTTTCTTAGGAATTCACCACAACTGCGACGGCATCGAATCCGGTTTATACGATAGCGCGAACTGTATTCAAAGATAACCTCAAAAGTACTGATTTATTCCCTCCTCTTAAACTTCCCTCCTTCCCCACATGGAATATCTGGGTATTCGTGTCGCCGTGCTCGTCGATCGTACTTTGCACGCATTACAAATCTATCGATTCGCCCGTCTGCTTGGTTGCCAGTCTGTTAGCCAACCAGTCTGCTGCTTGTTTGCCTGCTTGGCTGCCTGCTTGGCCGCTTGCTTGGCTGCTTACTTGCCTGCGTGCGCTGCTGCGTGTCACGACCCAGAATTTTTACATGTGATCTCCAGAAATACGAAAGTTCGAAGGTCGCCGTCCTAATATACCGTTTCTTCTCACAGCTTTCCTTTTTTTTCCATTCTCCCGATTCTCCACACTCCCGGACGTATTCAGAAGCATGCACACATTCTAGTCGCTATTAAGTCCCGCAAAATACGCAAGATGCAATAATTTTTGTATCGTTGCAATATTTTCTCAGTTTTCTATACTTATTGGCAGTGAAAGCGAACTGCAGTTATTACATAGCCATAAGGAATCATGTGTACTTGATAATGCTGACCTTCTATCACTCTCGAATCATTAAATCTTCTTTACTCTTCTTATCTTTTTCCTTGCTCTGACTTTTTATTGAATGCGTCATACAGCTGAAATCGTCACAAGTCCATCGGTAGATGTTACAATTAATGGCGGAAGAAATTTACAGAAACGAGAAGAGCAAAACGAGAGAGACAGGAGGCACTCGCGACACAACGGTTCGCGTGCGACTGAGGGTAAGAGTCGTTATTCGACGTAAAGCATCAGCTATACGCGTTCCTCTGCCTCGCTTTCCTTTTCTTCTTTCCACCTACTTTGTATTTCTCTCTCTTACTAGCTCCAACATTTTACCACACTCCTGTCGCATCCTCGATTTCCCTCTCACTCTATGCCTCTAAATGCTCGTGCGATTATACGTGCTTCCTCAAATTTTACTTCATTATTTGAAACGACCATCACGCTTTATCCGTGAAATTCACAAGAAACAATTCTCAACGTTGATACTGATCATTACTGCTGTTACATTTTTTAAAACTTTCTTCGAAGCTGTCCCGGGCTCTTCCTATTGCCTTTCTCCGATTCCCCTTCCCTCCGGATCACCTTGCCTTTCCCTCCTTCCGTTCCCTTTTTACATACATTCTTCACTTCGATCACACTAATCCGGTTGTCTTTTTGCTCCTGCCTCATTGACGTTGCTTTTCTCTCTGCCATTCTTCATTATACAGTATTGTAACTGTTATCTATGTATGGTCGATTCAATAAATAGCTTCGTAATACGAGATGGTTAGAGTGGGTAGATTTTTATGTAAAATTCACACTGACTCCGATGCAGTGAATTAGACATAAGGCTGTAAACATATCTTGCTATTAAACGTGACTGTTGTTGATGGATTTTCAAAAGTAGGTTCTCGCGAACTTTTCAAACTCATTTTCGTGAATTTCATGGATGTGGGCCTTAAAAAATAATGAAATACATCCATAATCACAAATCCAACATATATAACGTACGTCTAATACAAATCGAATATTTAATTCCTTTTAATTAATTAATAATGCTTATTTAAAAAATTCACTGAGCAATGTAAATGAAAAAGCGTAAAAGAACATTGCGAAACCTGAAAAATAATACATCGAAAACTGAATAAGAATCATATCGAACACATATCTGCAACTGGAATTGTAAGGAACATAATTTAAATTCTACAACCCAGGACAAAGTACTATTTCGAGTATCTGGACTGAAGATATTTGGATTTATGTTTCAATTATTATCTCTTAAACTTGTTAGAGACATATCCGTTTATAAATTTGCGCTCAACCGTTACTATCATGTTCAATTTAATAAATATCATTGATAGCTATAAACGAAAGCACAGCGCGGTTTAAGCTTTGTATTTCCTCGTCAGGATTCTAATGTACAATTCAAATAAAACATACTTTATTAGCGCGTTCGCTCTGGCAAGATTTTCACAAGATATCTTGTCACTTTTTTGAGTATGAAAACGTGATTACACTTGGTGGATTCATTTAAATGATGGTAGCTGCTTTGATTATGTTAAGCATTGTGGTTAATTTAAGATTTAGATGTGGTCTAAGAGCGAAAAAGAGAAACTGTGGTAATGGGTGAAAAATTGGATTTGCGGTTTTCGGGTTTACAGTCCTGCAGAAAAATGAATTCAAGTGTCCACTATTTGTGTCTATGCATCTTCTTACCAATTATAATAATTGCAATGATGCCACATAATATATTATACTATGCGACAACAAGAATGAAAATAACAACAATAACTGTTGATGCTGTTGTTATCATTATTAATGAAATCACTACTGAGCATTACCTTCACAACATAGCGTGCGCACGCAGTGGCCGTGTTAACATTTTTTAAAAGATGCATCATGTGTTCCAAATGACGATTGTTTATACTGATGTAATGGTAAAGTATCGTAATAATTGATCTGAATGTATATCCTACTTTTTCCAGCGTAATTGAAATACATGATCTTCAAATGACATTGAACAAGAAACATCATGAGATATCCACCAGTAATTTCAACACCTCTTCGAAAACGGTAAATGAGTGAATTTCAATTTCATTGGGATGTCGTGCTGGGTAATAGTTGACTAATATTTGTAAACAGATGTTCGATTTAAAAAATGAAGTTCACTGTAATGTTCCCCCAACATTAGAAAACATGCGTATAACTGATTCGTATGGTTAAATGTAAGTTACTATATGCGCAATAAAATGTACTATGAAGGCTTGGTACATTTCACGTCGTTGTTATTATTTATAAATACAAATAAGATTACAAATAATAGTCTGTAACTAAGTCTGTTGAAACGAGTTTTTGAACCTTAATTATTTTTCTTTCTTGAGAAAAAATATTTTGCATTTTTTACTTATTTCTGCACGAGGGATCACCCCTTTGTCAGTTGCGCCGGCTACTACGATATACTCTCTATACATAAGATCGGATTATGCCAAATTTTGACCATGTAGCTCGTTTATAGGCATAGAAAAAGGGAACTGTAAAGGGAATTGCTTAGGTTTAAATGTAAAATAATGCATATATATATTGATGTATGATGAGATAATTGGTATTCAGGGTATGAGAAAAATTTCTAAATTAATTGAATCTATGACTGTTACTGGAACAGTATTACGACCCATTGGTGCAACTGTGAGTCGCGTAGCCTGCGCAATAGATCACACCGGGTGCGCGCTCTGTTTCATTGACGCACATATGACGTTGCCTTCGACACACCCTCAACCATGCGCCTCGAGACAATATTTTCTTACTTTTACATTCCATGTATTCATACCGATACACAAAAAGATTTCGAACGTAATGGTACCAAAATGTGACATATTTCAATGAATAAAATGTGATTTTATTTCTACGCATTTTAGGAAACGTTCTAAGGAAATTTATAGTGCAATATGCTTCATAGTGCATTTATATTGCAAATATAGTGCAATTGCAAAAAGTTCTGTCTCGATTATTTATTTATCATAAATAAAATTAATCGGCAGATAATAAACTTTGAACTTGAATTTAAAAAACATTAATGTACATGATCGGTGCAGGCAAGTGTATGTATGAAAACGAACTAATGCCAATGGTCATTTACTACGTAATTTTCTGCGTATTTTTTCTATACCTATAAATAGAATGAAAATGGGTGAGAGTGTATTCGTAAGTTTCATAGTGTATTCCTGGCTGACGAAAGAGCACAGCAAACTGTTTACTTTGAAATATTTGAAAAAATTTTATATGGTGTAACGTGTTACACATTTTGTTAAAAGAATATAAGCCAAGGCAAATGTGCATTCTTACCCAACATCTCGTCGAAGAATCTTGCAGACGTATCGACAAAAGTGGAGCCAGGTCCGTATATATACGCATACAGCTTATAGATATACACACTAGATAATCACAAACGTCACTCTGTCCTTTTTCATTCTGACACATTCGACACCGGCACCACCTCTGGCTACAGTTTTAAGTTTACCAGCTTTCCTCACTCCTAACAGTTATAAATATTGTTATCAATGGTGCTCACACAGTGACTCAATGCCAAAGGACCACTCTAAATTGTTTTTATAAAGGATAAAATTCTCCTCAGGAAAATCTACACAAGTATCCCTTTTTAACAAAGAAGAGACACCTTTATTCAATCTCTGGCACATCCAGGCACATGGACCTTCTTCATCTTTTGCTCGAATATTTTTTTTACTTTCAATTACAATAAAGGTCCTTATATTTGATTCTCCACGCGCATTCAAAGCCGGTATCATCTTCTGTAAATCACAACATTAAAAGACTAAATAAGTAAGAGTTATAATATCTGGTTTATAGAATACCTTTTATAATATACTACTTTTGTTATAGCACAGAAACTTCCTCGTGTTCCGATAACAAACTGAATTAGCAAGTAAAGAAACAACAGATGAAGTTACGATTCGTCAGGCCAAAAATACTCTTCCTAAACCTCTTTTAACGTCAAAAGCGTGGCAGATTCATAGTTTCTACTTCTATTCGTTTCAGTAGAATACGTGGGAATAAATCTGTTACTGATTGAACCTATTGACAGTATTCCACTTTACTGACAAGTGTTGTTAAAGATGATGAGACGATGCAATAAATATAACATTTATAACTATTCAAATTTCTTCTTTTTAACTACATGTCATACACGATTTTGTGTAGCACAATGTTCTTTAAACAGAACTATAATAGCTGCATGGAAAATTTAGCGTATACCTGACGCTGCATAAATATATAAGATCGCATATATTGTAAAATTAAAAAATAAACAAGATAACTAGAAAGTAAACAAGAAGAAGCAAAGAAATATTTTATAATGTGAGTATTCCAACACATATAGTACTGGAAACGCAATGCAAGAATTTGATAAATTTAGAAATTTTTAAAATTTTTCTCAAGCAGACCTGAAAAACTTGTCAGACAGTCATAAAAATTTGACAAAATATCAGCATTTATCTTCGCAGCACATTAATGAAAACACAGTGAAATATCATTTGTGAAAATAAATCTACCACACTCATTTTCGGAAAGCTATCATAAAATAATCAGTATTATGTATCTATAATAGCATTTTTCTAAAACTTACGATGATTATAGCTGTGTCTCAATTGCTATATTATTCTCAAATTCATTATTATTATCTTTACTTTTTTAATTATTTATTTAAATGAAAAACCTGCGTTACAGTATGCGTACAATATTTAAGTATTTTAAATGGTTATGCCTATAAAAAATGGAATAATTTTTAAGTGGAACTTAAGCATAAAAAAAGTATGGGAAAGATATACTTTAAGAGACGCGATCGATGGAAAGGATGATGGTATTATGAGAACGATAGTGTAATAGGATTGGAGTATGTGAGTGTTTGGAGTGAGAAGTAACGAAACATGTGCATGCGCAAGTAGATAGATAAAACTTGTGAATAGGACAACTGATGACATATTAATCCTGTCATTGTTTCTACTACTGAGCAAGTTAGAAATGGTATAGACAAGTATTACAACATGTTTGTGTCATGGCATCCATTATATCATATGATAAAGGGGCTGGAACTAGCAACTGCAATTTTTCATGATATAAACTGATTGAAATTTATCTACTTAATGAAATTTATCTATTTATGAAATTTTTCATGTTTATTAATAGTAAATAAAACAAAGAATTTAATGTATAGAAATAAACTTTTATATTGCAACACAATAATATTAATTATTCTTTATCAACATTTGTAACGGACCAAACCGAGAATCTATGTTGATGGGTTAAATATTAAGATAAACACTTTGTTGTTGAGATGTTTGTTGATTTGTTATACTGTTTGAGCTAGCGTCGAGATAACCGAGAAGCAATTTTTATATTACAGTTTTTATATTAATACTGGTTTATATTAAAACTGGTTTGCGTAACATTAAAATTGAACTAAAACATAACTAAACCTAAGACTGACTAACTAAAACTAACTACATAAGTAACAACTTAATAACTACTAGGTAATGAGTGAGGGTTTTTGGGTTTGCAGTCCCGAAGGAAAACTCGGGACGTTTTGGAAAAGTGAGGGTGGGAGGTGGTTGTGGTTGGATCTGGTGGGGATGAGCCTTATGGGTTTCGGTAGTCATTGCCTGTCCTATGTATATCTAGATAATAATTATAATGATAATAATAATAGTTGTAGAAGGGTTGCATTGGTGGGATGTAACAATAATATTTATTATTGTTTAAATATATTGTATATACAAACATAAATACATTATATTATTTAACATATTTTATTATTTTTACAAATTTAATAATGTTAAATATAATCATTGAATACAAAAATATTCATCACTTTTGAATATTGTCACAAAATGTTAAATGACAAATATATTATTTATTATACATATTTTCTGTACGCGTTGCATATGACATTGAAAACAACATAATAATATAAATACATCTTTCTATAGCATTTCATTTTTAGTAAACAGTTTAATGTTATGAAGTGATGAAAACAATATTTCAATATTTTATAAACAATATTGAAAACAAATCTTGAAGTTCTCTAACAATGTTTTCTTTTTTCAAAAGTATTATTTGCCTCGGTCTTAGCATTTTCTCTCAAAGGCTCTGGTTATGTGTACAAATGTATTCGACGACAATTGTTGTTAAATTATCTAACATTGTCGCATGAGCCGCTCACATGCCAAATCGATTAACTTCACCAAATAAAAAGTGAAAAAAGTGACAAAGTAGTATCCATTGGTTTTTAAAATTCCCTTTAAAGTCTAAATTCAAATAAAATTTGTAGAATATATTCTTACAAGCCTAGATTTCATGTAAGGACACGTAAAATGAATAAAATAAGTATATCCTTGGAGTAATTGTTATTATTATCATAATTTTCGTGTGACTTTCTAAATTATAAAATGCCTTCATGGCTTTTTCTCTTTCATCAAAAATCATTTTTTCATTAGGTTTCAAACGAAATCGACATTGTATATCTACAAGCGCTTTTGCAGGTACAGGTAAACCTTCTACAACGCAGTTTCGCTACAACGCTGCTGGAAAAATGCTTCTTTTTGATTTTTAATTTTAATTTCGGGTATTAAGTTTGCACTCCTGATCTTTTTAGTTTTTATATGGTGTTAAATTATATTTCAGTTTGTTATGAAATATTTTTATGTACATATAGTTATATAATACAAAAAGTGATAAAAATGAAACATGAAAGGCAGTTTTTCTCTTTTTAGAATCGAACCCATGTTTTTTGTATTAAGTTAGTGTCTCCTATAACCCGATTTCCCACAATCCGGTATATTCAAGGAACGTATCTATCGCGTTGTAGGAGATTTACCTGTATTAAAATTCCTCTCCTATAACAGTATTCCGGACCTTTCGTTCTCCCATGTTTCGCGCCCATTCGGTTGGGTTGCAACTTCTTTTCCGTCCAATCGAATTATTTATTATAATGTTTTCACTGTGACAGTCAGATGACGAATCCGAAAAAATACTGTTGGCATGCTGTCAACAAATCGTATTGAAGTAACATCTGATTCACCATTTTCCACATCTAAATTACTTATTTCCACCCATCTTAATACAAGAATTTTTTGCAAAAAATGACTGACGCTAAATTAAAATAATTTTTGTTACAATCCGAGAGTACTGGCTTCTGCAGCAGTTACATTGTGACTGACTGTACATTATTGCGAAAGACATCTGCACCTAATTTCTCACGTTCTTTTTTGTCATACGCAGACATGCACTTTTATATAGTTAGGTTAAAATCAATTATTTTAGACAATTCGTTGTTTTCGTATGGTGGATTTCCATTAGAATATAGAGTTAATCGAATCGGTTTCTGAAATAAATTATTTATTCTTCACGGGCTAAAAAAACACGGCCGTTTAATAGTGTTATACCGAATTATTAATGAAACTTATTTTGAATATAAAAAATTAAGAGTCAATCAAAATACTAAAATTTTTCAAATTTCACAAACTTGCGTTAATCGATTTGGCAAGTGAATGGCTCAAATAAGAAGTGCTTGTATTGAAAAATGATTGGACGAATATGTTCTCTGTGTTTACGCGTTGACCATCGCAGGAACACGTCACATAATGCAAACTGACGCATCAATCATTAAGGTTGTAGAGATCCAACTGTGAGAAAGCAAGTTCGGTCTTGCAGGGTGTCATTTAAAGCAGCGGCTGAGTTCACTGTGACGTCTGCCTTTCATCGCTTATAACTAGTACTTTTGGGAGTAAAGTGTATAAAAAAGCTACAATTTTTTGAAACTGTGGATACAGGGGGAGGGGGGAGAGGCGTAGGTAGCTTACAATTAGTAGCAGAGCGCTAGCTTCCTATACCAAAGAACCCGGGTTCGAACTATGGCCCTGGAAAATTGCAAAAAGCATTTTTTCAGACCGCTATCGAAGGTATAGAACTTGGGACGTCAGCGGGTTCACCTAGCCTATTAAATAGGTACCTGAAAGGAGTAATCCTGGAGGGGAATAAATCAGGCGGGGAGTAAATTTTATTTATTTATTTCTTGATTTATGGATACACAGTCGTATGTCCTTGTTTATACAAGAGTCGGCATTGCAGTATTTGCCATTTTTTAAATCTGTTGAGCATCCGTCTGTCATCGAATTTAATGAAGTGGTAATCAGCAGGGCATTCTCTCTCCAAATGAATGTGCTACGCGCTAAAGATAACACTTGGGAAAGGTTCATATGTATGTAAAACTGTTCAGGATAATCTGAAAGTGAATGTAAACAGTTAATTTTAACCAGGAACAAAAATCAAAAGTGTATGATATAAAATCGGCAATGATGTATTGTAAGATTAATAACATCCAAAAAACACGAAATCATCATCATTGATACTGAAATCATTTACTGAAATCGGTTTTCGTTAACCCTTACATTTGCAATTCTGTGATATGCCACGTAATAGGTATGTCTATATTAAGTGTAGAATACTCGCGTTATTATTGCCCAAGCACACGATAATTTAAGTCAATCTTCCAAATTTAAATAGATTTTTAAATATGAACATCATCCAAAGAACGATTGTAGCTTTCTATTTACTGTACGAAAGTAACTGTCACAACGTGGTTAACCGTATAATCACATAAGATTAAAAAAAGGGAAGCAGATAGGTCTAACAATAAAACGTGCAGGTTTTTTTTAATAGACAGGCGATAAAGGTAATTAAAAGGGTTAAAAGTTTCTCATATCGAATCTCAAGTATTTCCGTTAAAGTAATTCAAGAAAAAGGCGGTGAAATAAGCCAAAAATTAATCCAAGTTAATACACCGACTACGCATACAAAAGAAAAAGATACAGGAGAATATCATAATTAGCTAAATACTTACTTATATTTGGTTAATCGGAAAGTTCTGTTGTTGATTTTGACCTGTATGTTTAGAATCTTTTCTCTTTGACAAGATCAAAATGAATTTCTACAAATTACAGATAGTTCACAAACACATTATATATCCATTTTAATCGTCGAAACGTGGATGATAAAAAGGCACTGCAATATTTTTAAGAAAGCTATGATTTTTAATCATTTAATCGGTAAACGTGTGCTGTGATAAAGTGCACCTCCACCATTAGATTTTGCAGGAACATCGGACAAGAAAATCTGTAAGGGTGTCAGCTGAAATTTGTATCGCGTTTTTAGTAAAAATACTGTAATGTACGCGCACGGTGCAAGGATGATTTCAAAGATTTCAGTCTTAATGATGAGCCTCACGATGGGAGAGCAATTACCATAGATAATGATGTTAGACGAAATTTGCGGTAAATCCTTTTTTAACAGAGCGAAAGTTGACAAATCATAGTCAACAATAACGGAACAGATTTACCGGCTTGGCGTGAAAATGAAACTCTCCAGGTGAGTACTTCATTATGTCACAAATCAGAACTTGGCAGATCAAAATAGGATTTCTTTATCACTGCTTTCTCGGCATCATACGCAGCCTTTTTGGACAGACTGATAACTGGCGACAGGAAATGAATAACGAGCAACTGGACAGATTCAATAATGCAATTAAAGAAAACCATTCAGCGTTAGCGAATAGCAATACATATACAGCTCTGGCCTTCCACCGTCTGACTGTCACCTATTCAGACCACTGCAGGATTTCTTAACAGGAAAAAAATTCAACACTGAGGACGCGGAAGCATTGAAAGAATATTTACAGCAAGAGTGTAATAAATAATAATATGTAGTAAGAATGAGTGGAAATCATAAGTAATAGAGTTTCCACAGAGAATAAACATAGCTGGCACCAACATATTCTATAATAGGAATTTTTAAGAGAAATAGATTTCGGTGAACCCTAATGAAGAAGCAAAAAACGAAATTAACTGCACATCAACAGACATGTATCTTATCAAAAGAGTAAAAATGACAGCGAATGTGGATGTAGGAAGCAACCACAGGGCTGTAGTAACATACTGGTGACATATTTGGAGTATTGAGCGTTGAAAGTAAGTAAAAGGAAATTTAACTGCTTTAAAGAAGAACTTTAAAGAAGAAGTAAATTAATTCAGCAATTTTTCCTGATCTTATCCATTATTCGAGGAGAATCTCACATAGGTACGTTTCATCCCAAAAAACGAGGCAACAATTAGGAGCTGACACAACCCAAGGAAATACCATCTTTTTTCATTTAATATACAGATTGATCCAAAATCATAATGAAGAAATTGGCAATACGGATTGAAACCCGAAGATTACAAAATTTAACCGCAGCAATTGAGAAAAAAGAAAATTATGGAAATGTTATGCTGTCCTTCAAGAGCAAATGTGAAGAAGCAATATGAGCTATAATCAAAGCGTTTCTGACTCACGTGCATGATCAGCACCACGAAAATAAAATTATTCCAAACAGCATGTCTACCTTTAAGATTATATTAATTTATCAGAAAGATGATAAGAGAGATATAAGCAACGGTCGGCCCATAAGTATTTTGCTGATATTATACAAATTGTTTAAAAAAATAATGACAAACAGGTTAAATATTAGAATGATGCAAGATCCATCCACGCATCAAGCGGATTTTCGACAAAAATTCTACGTCGGACTACATTTTAGTAGTGATGCAGATAATCTTATTATTGACAGATTACGAAAAAAAAACCTTTGATCTAGTGGAAAAAGCAGCAATGTTCGACATTCTGAGAAAGTGCCAGGAAACAGGATAAATATAGATAGGAAGGCTAAATTTATGCTAAAGAGAGAAAGTATCAGAATCAATGTAAATAGGGCAGTGCGGCAAGGTGATACTATGTCACACGTCGTTTTTATACCAATAATTCAAGAGATTATGAGTAAAGCAAATTGGGCTGACAAAGGTGGAACTATCTTAGGAGAAAATCTTAATCATTTTAACCCTTACCGGTCGTAGGTGACCTCTCACGTGACAACAGTACTTTGTCTACATAAAAGCTAGCGACCGATAAGGGTTAAATTTACGGATGACGTAAGCTCAATAGGGATAGGTGCAGAAAAAGTTCAAACGATGACCGAAGACCTGAGGAAAAAAGGGAAGAAATTTGGGCACAAAATAAATATGTAAAAATGCAAACGAGCATGTGTAAATTGTAAAGGCAAAGTGTAAATATGTAGAAAGGCGGAGGAGAAAGTGTCCAGTTTCACATATCTAGGGCAGCTGATAAGTTTGAAAGGGCGACACAACAAAGTTGCCAGAAGATGTACGCTCAGGTGCAAGGCTTTCCTAAAATTTAACAGCTCGTAGTGAAGCACAATCGGAACTGGAGAAGAAAATGTGGAAGATGACAGCACTACCTACAATACATGCGAAAGTGATACACGATGCGTGAACAAGAAGTATAATAACTGAACTCAGTTATTACATATATATAAGTGTGAACAGAACAACGTCCATTCCATGGAACATGCTGGATAAAAAGAAAAGTGATAAAGAAAAGTAAGAAGTGGTTAAGAGACAAAACGTGCCTAGCACTTATTACACAAAAAGGAGATACAGAAATTTGGAAATGGAATTTGGTTGGTCATCTATTAAGGAGCAATGACACAAGATGGACAAGACAAATTATAGACTGGCACTAGTGAGAAGCGAAAAGGAAAATAAAAGAACCAAAAAGAAGATGGGAGGGGAGAGGAGGTAAAGGAGTCACATGCGGGCAAGTACGTTAACAGAGGAACAAGTAGAAGAGGATGGTGGACATCTCCTTGTATAGTCTGGGAACAAGAACTACCAAGGAAAACAATGATAGAAAAGATGAAATGTAGGACATAGGACTTTGCAGAAACAAGTAAAAAAGAGTAGTGTTTTTTTTGTTGTATGTGAATAAATGATATAAAAGGAAATGTTTCGTTGTAAGTATAGATAATAAAAAGTTTCTATTATCTTGCAATCTAAGTTACTATATAAGTTTATAATGTAACTTACAATAGAGGGTGTTACACCTAACTCTTGTACTTAATGTTGCCTTTCACGACACGGAAAATATGTTCGAAGATAACTCGAATACTACAAAGGCGTAAATACTCTGATTAGACAAACTTTTTTTTCAGTGATTTTTTTACGAGTAGTCAAAATTACCGATGCATTTTTAAATGGATCGATATACTTTTATTACCGCAGAATAGTAGTTCATAAAACAACAAATTTAACGGTATGAAATACGAGAAAAATCACGAGATGTATGCCAATAATATCACAATCAGTGGATAAATCTATATCTTTGATTTAAATAAGCAAGTTTGCTGTATCACAGCAATATGCAGAAAGTTTTAACTGTAGGTTATTAAAATTGTGATTTCATGGGAAAAGTGTTGTTCGTAACTTTTAAAATCTTTTTAAAAAGTATTGAAACCTAACCCTTTATTATACTAGCTCTTATAATTAAACCATTTCACATAATAAATCGTTTCTTACAGACCTAATCACCATGTTACACGGGGATTACATGTACTAGAATCTTTGTTTTAAACTTAACAGCATTATTATTACTTAAGCACCTGACATAAGGAGTACAACAGAAAATAAATGAGTAACAGTAGTAGATGCATGCAGGTGCTGGAGCAGTTAGAATTCTCCCCTAGTTAGCTATCCCAAAAATGGTGGAAGGAAATAATAGTAATAAAAAATGCGAATGACATTGCTGATTGTGAAGGGCACGCGTTCTTGGAACGTCATAAACAATATTTTTAACTCTTAATTTGCATTCTAAAGTAACTGCAATATTTTTTATTATATAGTTTACATTAAGTATTTCATTGCATTATGAGCCGTACGACAAACCATCTGTGACATGTTTTGGGTTTACCCCTCGTTCTGGAATTTTTTAAAGACGTTTTTCATTGCTAATATTACAACTGAGAAACATCCCTAATTGCACGCATGTTCACCTATACATGTGTATATCATTTGTGGTACATTGTAAAAGTGTAATAAATACACAACATACGCATAAGAAAAGTTAACATGTCACACGTACCTAAACGCGTTAACAGGTCATTGTAAAGACCTATTCCGACACCTCAAATATGATTCATTATATTACGTTTTTGTCTGGCGTGAATAGGCCTCTACCTTCAACAAAGCCAAAAGCACAAGAGTTTGCCAGTGATTAACTTTACATTATTTACATATTTAACATTACTGTTAAATGTTATATATTTATATATTTTCTTCATTATTATGCATTAAATTATTACAAGCACATTACATACACCTCGAGTTTTTTATTTTTCATTCCTTCTCACTTTATACAAGAATTTTATTTCAATATATCTCGATATAATATACAAATAATATACATATTATCATAAAACAAAATTTCGTCGGCAAACTTCGAGACAGCATTTTCCACTTTAAATCGTTTATTAGCATAAATCCAAAAACATTTGCCGCGTAGTGTTTAGCGTTCTATATCGTTATACAGATTTGCAAAAAAACAAATTTTCGCTCTTGGGATATTCTCTTGTAACATATTTGAGAGATACAACGTTACATTTATCTGGAATATGTAACCTAAGATGTGTAAGACATGTAACTGGTATGTAACACTTGGAAAATGAAGTGTTATAGAATGTTCTAATATTAAAATTTTGAACCACCTCAAGGATGTATTTGAGATGTTTCCTGCTGTACCTCGATGCGCTGCACCGTATAATGAGGAAAATATGGGCAAAAATAACAAATAACAATGTAATGGGAGAAATTGTATCATCTCAGTTTGTCAGAAGAGAATACCGAAATAGAACTTGATAAAATCTTTTATTAGGATAATTCTTCGTGTTTTCAATTATCTGTTTGCGCAATGCCTCACGGACAAAATATGATCAATACAGATTCCTTAACAAACGTTTCAAATAATGTCTTTACAAGACTACAACGAAAAAATCTACAGGATGCGCCATGTTCCGGGAGAAAAAGTTAACAAAATTGTTATGTTTGGTGTAATTGTTCATTCTGAACGGAAACACATGAAAAACTGACTCACATTGAATAGCAATAAATAGCCCGAAGTACGGATATATGAGAATCATCAGTCACAAAAGTATATCACTTTAAAGCACAAAAAAAGCCCCGCATAATCTATGAACAAAGACATAATAAATATGAGAAAGTTTATCGTTATAGAGATGCGTTTATTAAAGTCCGTTACTAGTTTTTGTTGGTAAGGTTTGGCTCACTTATGAGAGAAAAACTATATCGATATCGGAAAACGGACTACACAATGAGTCATTGAAGGTGTCGTCACTCAACATTCAAACTAATTGTAAGAAGAGGTTCAAGTCGGCCGTAAGACAATGTGAGGAAAATGATAAACAGGCACGAATAGCTTCCAATCCGAGCATAAGAGACGCGTGTGATGGACTCGAAATTTACCGAAGTAAGACGAATGAATCCGAAGGCAGCAGAGGAAGAATTGGATCCAGTGGAGACACGTCCCACTTGTCACGTACGCCCACGCTACTTGCATTGGTGAAAAAGCCGACAAGTGGTAGGAAGGGCGTCTCACTACCTACCGGCTGCTCCCCTACTACATACATTAACTCCATTGCGTAATACCTGCGCGATACTCTCCAACCTAGAGTCTTCCTCCTTTTAAAGATATTTCAGAGATTTAACGAAAGTTATCACGTTTTTTCATTCCGTTAGCTAGAATATCATTTGTAATAGCCACCACCCTTTTCTTCTTAATATTTTTTTAAGTATCCACAAATTATTAGTATAACCAGCACCCTAAAACAATTAATTTAAAACAATTAATAAACAATTCATATTCACAATGCCAGTGGTATACAATCATTTTGAACGTGCAATATAAACTTCATTTTCTTGCACATTACGTGTAATGTAATATAAATGTATGTAAAAATAGTATCACACAACAATTTTTATGTATATTTTTTGTCAAGCGTAAATGTTCATAGGCAAATATTAAATGGTTCATATGGTTTACAAACTTTCCTATTTTATAATAACATTAGCCGAAATACTTTATACCTCTGGCATACTGATTGCTATATAGAATGTTCTTTTCATAATTTGTCCAACTATGGGAACGTACTGCTAACTGTAAGGAGCAAAGAATAGCATATGAACATCAGTCAACAAATGTCTTCTTCTCGAGTTTTTACAGAGAATATTTTGTAATTAGCGTACATCTACGTTTGTATTTTATGTATGTATGTATGTATGTTTATGTTCAATACATTAAGTAATAATTAATATACATGACACATTCAATACATAAAATGCACCAAAATCATTTTTGTTTACAAAATTAAACCCTTCCTGAAAATCCGTAACGCCGCGAAAAGGGATCCTTCTTTTGTTGATAACTCAAAAGATCCGATACAATAAACATGACTTTCTTTGTCTTCTCGTAATTTGTATCTTTGCTGTATAGTTATAATGAATAAATGAACGCACGGAAACTGCTTCCACTAGTCAAACAATGTCCTCTACGTTTATGAACGGTTCACAATTTTCAGTAGCGGCCAAAGGATTATCAATGGTTTAATAGTTAATAATCGGTCTATATTTCTTAACATTCTGTGTTAAGTAGCCACGTTAGCATTGAATATAATAAAATATTCACATTTTATCATCGAAGCTAGACGTAATAAAATCACAACCTGAACGCTTCTCAGATTAGTATCTCTCATTATACCAAAATCAACAATTTTCAATCGGGTTCTATACCATTTTTTTCGGTAATGTAATGATATAACGAATTAGCAATATAATGAAATATCTATAACAATGGGATATAATAACGAACAATTTCGGAAAATACATTATGTAAAGCTGTAGAAGATCTTCTATTAAATCTTTTCTGTATGGTAGTACAAAGTATATCATCCCTTTTCGAACATCCCGTTTTCGCGGATAATTAAAATTAGGCGATTTCAAGGTAAACAAATAAGAAAAGCTTCAAAAGTTGCAGTAAAGATGTATATTTTCAGATTATTAGTAAATTACTTACCAAATGTGCTTCAGCTTGTTATTAAAAACTTTAAGTACGCAAAGTTTAAGTTAACAAAATATTACGTCAAATGGTGTCAAAGGGTAAACGTAACAGGAAAAAGGGAATGTCTTTTAACGAAAACATCACCTCATGACAATATCATTTCTTGATTTTTGGCAGTGCCTTTTACGTGTATTTCACACATCAGTCAAAGTATGAAAACCGAGTATAGAAAAACTATTAAACGCGGGATAGATAAAAAAAAAGTACATTTTTTAAGTAAAACCTTCACTTCAAGTAACAATCAATGACAATCATTCAAATAATCATGAACAAAATTTAAGAATAGTAAGAGCTGTTTGTCAAAAACCTTGAAAATTACTTGAAATTACTATAACAGAAAATTAACTTGAAAATTGAAAATATTATACATGCATATGCATAGTTATGTAAAAGTCCTTCTTGACAAGGCCGCCGACGACGTTCATATACTATCATTATACGTACATATTTTCTTTTCAAATGCATAACATAGAAATTTTAACGTTGTATTAGATGCCTATAACATATGTGTTCTAAGATATATATAAAGATATATATAATATATAAAAAATCACATTTCAAATTCCTGTTTTTTTAACAATTTTTACTACGGAGTATGTGTAATATACACGTATAACTGACATTATATTTTATTTATAGTCTGCCGAAGGATAACATTAATAATGTATACACGTATGTTTGTAAATGTACGATAATGTTGTATTTTTAAACAAAATTACCATGTATGTGCGTAACATACAGCGTTAAATGATGAATTTCCATGATAGATTTGACGATAAACGATACAAACTATGTAAATTGTGAATATAATAGTACGTACGAAGTGCTTAATACGGATCGAGTTTTACAAGGTTTAAAAGGATAAGCACGACGATTGGCAGACCATTTATATTTCAATCGGTAAGGTAGATGAATCCGTCTACCTACATATTCTGCACGCGTGTGACTTTCCCCATCTCCACACATTTGTCTACTAATCCTGTACTTTTTCATGTTAAACAATGTTCCAAAGTGAACACTAGTGCGAAGTCTTGTAAAGATCTGGTCGACTGAACATTCTACCGTATCCAATTCGCTATAATAAATCATTATCAACGATCGTTAAAATCATTATCTTGTCCAATATTTATTAGTAATCAATTGATCCCTATTTATATGGTTTTTCTTTATCCTTTTTTTCCCAAACTTCATAGGTCACTTAAATATTGCTCTTTTAACGTGGCCGATCAATTAAGGTGCTATAAAATATGGATATGGATGGTATGGATTTTGTGCAAAAAAATATTACAGGTAATTGATATTTTCTCAATACAAGTAAAACAGGTCCGTCAATGATGAATTTTTGGTCGAAGATACAGTAAAGCAGTACGCGTGTTTTCTATAAAATGGTCCAATGTGAACTTCTGACATACGGTTGGTTATACGTTTCAAAGTCGGAAGATTATTATGATTACTAAAATGATACGAAAAATGCACTATTCATATCGTTAATAATATTCGAATAATTCATCTCTTTTTACAACATATAATGCAAAGATCAGAAGTCTCCAAGTGTTACAGATAACAGACATTGAAAAAATGATCGTTCCAGTCTGAATGATATTAAACTGTCAAAAATAAATGCCAAAGGATCACAATACTAATGAGAAACATTGCAACTGACTACAACTTATTGCTGATACTTTTGTACCACGTAATAGTAAGTATTTATACTCGCATGAAAAAAAGAACATGAAAATTAATGGACGCGATATTTGTGGTTAAATGATTATTGCAACAAGAATAAATGAACTTTTTGTAATAGGCAATACCTGAAACCTATATTGAACGGTTCTTTTTGAAGGTTCCTTCCAAAAAAAAAAGGAAAGTTAACACGTGCGTGAAAGGATGAGCCTATTGCAAAAGGAGGCAAGAATGGAGGAATGATGAACACGAAGTATAGTCCACGTCTCCGTGACGACATAACAGGGGGGAGAGACCTTAGAGTTCCTTACTGTGTACCATAGCTTGTAGTCGGAATCCAGAAACGCAACCGTTCAGAGTAGTCAGTGATCACGCGAACGCGTCCTTGTATTTTTCAACATCTTTTCGTAAATACGTGGTAAAACACACTCCGTTACCTCGATCATATTTATTATACTTCTAATGCGATGCACGTGAATACTGTATAGTACGCTGTTATGTACATAGATCATAGTAATACAATCAGAATAACTATTTAAAACGTAATTATTTTCGGTAATGAAATATATTCAGTCTATGCTGTCATTTGATTAGACAACAACTTCCTTTTTGAAAAAAATTTAACTTACCAGCGAAAAATTAGACGAAGGATGTATTTTGAGAACTATCATTTTTATATTCATTTATTTTGAAAAGTTTTAATGAATAGCACGGTTAAAGTAAAAAATCGGCGATAGACGTGTACACATCAATAAAAAAATTCATGTGTTTCAAAAAATGTCTAATTTGAGACGGGCCAATTAGCACATTTGAAAATAAAATCTCGAACTCTAAATTGTATGTCTTTATGTTATGTATTAACACACGAATAAATGCATTTATGTAAAATTTGTATACTCAATTGTATGAGGTCATGTAAAGGAATTTTCATGGCATTCAATTTGAAGTACCGTTAGGTATGAGGAGTTACAGCTTTCTTGTCAACCTAGTGTCTTCATTACAAAAAAATGTATAATTTTCATAGCGTTCATTGTTCCTTCGTAGCAACTTCTTACTCGGAATTCAATGACTATTTGTTCTTTGCTATGCTTAACTTTCAGAATAATTTCTACCCGTCTAATTTAAGTAATTAATTCCAACTTCCAGATGCATTTTTGAAGGATTCATATTGTCGAATGTATGAATGTCGGCTGTTTTTGTGACCTTCAACTTTCCTTACTCGTTTGAACAAGGTGAATGCTCCGATCACTTGCAGATATAACGATAAAAGTTTACCTGCGTAATTCTCTACTTACCGACATAGAAAATTATCTGAAAAGTGTATTGCAATTAATAGTTTCTCCTCTTTTAATCTGCAAGTGTATTTGTTGCTTTACACGTTCATGTTCAGTCCGAACTGACCTTTACCTAAATTCTAATGCCTCGATCTTGTGTAATGTTTTGTTTAGTACATGTATTGCCTGCCGTCAGTTTCTTTTTTATATCTAACGTGAGCAGTTAAAAAATCCCGCGATTGTGATAAGCAGAGAACATTAGAAAAAATATTTAATAATACATCCTGTTCCATTTGTAAGATAAGTTGTATATATGTATGCGTGTATATTCTGAACTTGCAGAGCAATGAGTGCCAATTGGAAAACCATATTTGTGACTGGAGGTGCTGGTTACATTGGTAGCCACTGCATCGTCGAACTATTGGAGTCCGGCTACGATGTAGTGGCCATCGACAATTTCGTAAATAGCGTAATAGAAAATAGCGGTGAATCTACGGCATTGAAACGTGTAGAAGAGATAACGGGGAAAAAGGTGACGTTCTACAATTGTGATCTCATCGACAGAGACAAGCTTGGAGCAGTTTTCAACAAGGTGAGTGCAACTGAAGAATCTTGATGAAACCTGTCGACAAAAATATATTAATCTACAGTGTACTATGAAATTATGGTCTAATGAAGACACGAAATTCATTACTGCTCAAACTATTTCATTACTTTCATTCATTGCGTCAATAAATTATTACCTAATAGTATATTATGTTTCACATTGACCAATCCGTAAGAAGCTGAAGAGAGATACGAGAAAAGTGAATTATCTCTGTGAGACAAAATTTAATTCATTTTCTACTTGTTGTGCATGCATAATTTCTTTCATTTGTTCTTGCCGCCCTTAATTGCCTTAATATATTTCGTGACAAGCGTAAGCACTGCATAACGTATATGCACCTTAATTTATGTCCGACAGGTGATTGTTATTACATAATCGTACCGTAATTCATTAGAGGACCATAACTGCAAAATAAATGTGACGTATTTATCAACTATTACCAGCCCCTCGATTGCCAATACGTTTACTTAATTCTTTTCTCGTTTCTTACAACTTATGTATTAGAGAATAGCAGTTTGTCTCCTGAAAGATAGGACAATGATTCCGAAAAAAAGATAAAGTTGCAAATTACACATGGAACTTGAAAAAGCATAAATAATGACAGACAACAAAGCCGTACCACTTGTATTTGCATGAACGAAAAAAAAATGTGTTTACTAAATTTTCACAAGAAATATAAAAGTCATATACATAGATAGTACGCGTAAAATGCATACAACTTGATGCGTGTAAAAAATCGGCGATGAATTAAGATACGTTCATTTCAATAGAAATTTTATTTTCAGCATAAAATAGACTGCGTAATACATTTTGCGGCCATTAAAGCCGTCGGAGAATCAATGCAAGTGCCCCTACACTATTATAGAAATAATGTCATTGGAGCCATCAACTTACTAGAGGTAAGAATTTATTTACCCTAAGTGTGGAACTCGTAAATGGACGGATTCAACATTATATTTAATTATATTAAGTCTAAAATTCTTTTCTGGAGATGGTAACTGGGAGCTTTTATTAAAATAGTACGCAATAATAAAAGGAGGTGCCTTAGGCAGGCATAAATGACGATTTTAATTATGAAAAAGAATAAATGTTGAAAAATCTTTAATACTTTTTCTTTAATTTTATTTAATCCGCGGTGCGTTGCGGTGCGTTTTAAGACGCCAGTATGCATCCGTTGAGTGCATCGCTAGAGAATTCAATGTGCGAATACTATGATATATACGCATTAAATCTACGTAAATTATACACAGCTACACTCCAAGAAATGAAAGAGAAGACTTGGACTTCCACCTGCGTTGCAGCTCTCTAGTTTTTCGTTTGCTCATTTATAAATACAGAAATGTCCACTGTCTTAAAAATTTGCGCAAAGTTTCACGCTAAAAACTGGGTTTTAATACTTTTGGTTTGCGCCTTTTTAAAAGACACCTATGAAAAGTCGTCATTTAGAATGGTTCAGCATAAAAATAAATGTCTTATCATCTGGTTGACAGGTAATGCAAGCTGCAGGTTGTTTCCAATTAGTTTTCAGTAGCTCTTGCACAGTATACGGAGAACCAAATGAACTTCCAATAACAGAAGACCATCCTACTGGTAACATTACGAACGTCTATGGCCGCACGAAATACTTTATCGAAGAGATGCTCAAAGATGTATCGAGAGCCCAAAAGGTACAATTTTCATGAAAAACTTGATTGTTGAATAAATGAAATTTTCAATGATTCAAATGTGACAGTTCAAGTCGATAGCAACGACACGTCCACAAAAAGTAATTGTCACAGTTGTGCGGTTAATTCAACGACAGTTCTACGGAAAGTTTTTCGATAGAAATACAGTTATTGAAATTGCGATACAGTAACAGATTTACGTTTAAGGAATAATAACTTCATATGATTTAATAGAGCTGGAATATAATATCTCTGAGATACTTCAATCCGGTAGGAGCACACAGAAGTGGATTGATCGGAGAGGACCCGACGAAACCATTTGCCAACTTGATGCCTTATATAGCGCAAGTTGCTCTCAGGCATAAACCGGAACTTGTCATTTTCGGAGGGGATTATCCAACGGAAGACGGCACAGGTAATATCCCCCTATTTTTTATGGTACCCAGCGATTACTAAGGAAACCGCAAAGAATTGTTAAAAAGAACTACATTTTTTGTTAAACTAAATCCAAGAGCGTCGAAACAAAATAGCAGACAATACATAGTATTCATGTATATAAAATTAACTGTATGTAATTCCCTTTCTTTTGGGAAAATATTTAGCACACCAAAAATTAAGCAGTTTTGCATGCCTTAAAATAGTTTTTTTCTAAATACGATTTTCATACTTGCAACAATTTCATGTAAAGATGAAAGGGCAGGCGGCAGTAAAAACTTATTTTTGGTTTCTTGAATATTAAAAATGGAATTAAAAAGGGTGAGTTCCATATATTTCAAGCAATAAAATACGATTTAAAATGTATATTAATAAGGAAAATTCTCAACTGTAAATCTCATTAAGAAATTCATACCGAAATATATCTAAAACAATATAAAAAAACATGGAAAAAAGTGAACCGTTAATAACGACACTAATAATTTTCACTACTCTTTAACATTGCTTTAATATTTTTAGGAGTACGAGATTACATTCACGTAATGGATTTAGCTTCTGGTCATGTAGCAGCTTTAAACGCACTGCAAGAGAAGCACCTAAGGTTGAAAATTTACAATTTGGGCACTGGCAAAGGTGTTTCCGTTCTCGA
Organism: Hedychridium roseum; assembly: GCA_963989215.1. Classification (NCBI taxonomy): domain Eukaryota; kingdom Metazoa; phylum Arthropoda; class Insecta; order Hymenoptera; family Chrysididae; genus Hedychridium; species Hedychridium roseum. Next base: position 5,855,623 of record OZ022318.1, on the reverse strand, counting down.
ACTAGTGAAAACTTTCGAACGTGTAACCGGCACAACTGTACCATACGTCATAAAAGATCGAAGACACGGTGACATCGTTTCTATGTATGCTAATACAGATTTAGCAGAGAAGGAACTATGTTGGAAAACAAAGTATAGCGTGGAGCAAATGTGTAAGTTTCAAACATGCCTGTTTCAATCTCTAACATATGACACAATAGTAAACATGTCCTAACTGACATTTAAATATAGGTGAAGACTTTTGGAGGTGGCAAACAATGAATCCACATGGTTATCGTACGCCGATTAAAAATGGCAAAACCAACTGCTAGCACTGTTTGCAATAAATCATATCAATATGCATATATCTTTCTTTTTATTTTACCCGTAAGTTAACAATTACAAGTGAGCTGAAAGGTTTGTGCAATCCTCAGCAATCGATTCAATGTTACGTTATAGCTATTCATCGATTGCTAATTTCTAACTATAATTGTAAGTTGAGTCACGAAGTTTTCTTCAAAGATCTATTATATAAGTATGTTACATTTAACAATTGTTAATTATAAGTACTATTTTCTTGGACTTTTGCCTCGTTCGGCATTGTGTAGAGGGAAAAATGTTGGAACTTTAAAACCTCCAATCCCCAACTCGTCCATCCCGGGAGTAAGTATCTGGCAAATATTTCTAGACATTTAGGACCATTTGGAAGATACTCCTTTAGTATTTCTGAAAATACATTATGATTAGTACTTCTTAATGGCGTCAGGTGATAAAATGTCTAAATTCCAACTACATGGTTAATTCAATGCCCATCTCACGTCTAATAGATCTACCGTCATATTACTTTTAATAAAAATGCCACATCTGCATAAAATGTCACAAGATCAATGCTTGTTCCAAATTCTTCTTAACTTTTCACTGTTAGGAAGTCATTATTATTGACAAGTTTGATGGTTAATACCTATGTAAGGATGTTCTTAATAAATTATTCAATTAGTCAGTTTTATGGGCATATGATTCGTACCGATGACCGGTGGTTTGTGGGAATGCACTGCACTTGGTACGCTCACTAACACTTTGCTATTCGGAATATTTACTTTAGCATTTTGCGAGGCAGATCCTATTATTAACAATTCATACGGTTGCTTTCCCGGGGCAAGATTAAAATTGCAGACCGTATCGCCAGTCTGGGTCACCTAATTACAACATAAAAAACGAATGTTATTGATATGTACTAGTCGCTAGAAGCAATCTAATGCGTAATATGTACAAAATGTTTGACAGTGATGATACTTTTTTCAATATTTTGCTAAAAGCGATATCTGTTGATTTAGAAGGAAATATTATAGTGCTGAAACATCTGTGATAAAAAGGATTGGTTACGTGACCTGTAAGATATGACTGACAACCACTTTTTTCAAAAGTATGGCATATTTTTTATTCGTCATTGACTAAAATATATTTTCATACATTGAAAAAGTGAGATCGTAAAATAAAAATTAAGAAAAGATTTGCCACTCGTTACTCATCATATTCATTACAGTGCTGGTTTGATATGCATCTTGCTGATGTTTTTCATATACAGGGTTTGAAAAAAAGAGTTGCTGTCAAACTTGTGGTATATGTAGTACCAATCAAAACAAACAAAAAAATCGGAATAAACATAGGTTGACAAATGAACCGTTCCGAAAACGTTAAAACTTTGAATGCGCTGTCGCAACTCATCTAACATAACAACCGGTATACTGTATATAACACTGTTTAAGTACCCCCGCATGTATAAATCTAAAAAAAATTTAATCTGAAGAACTGGGCTTCCATACTATTGGCCCGCCATGTCTAATCATTTTCTACAAACGCTATTGTCCAGATGTTCCCTCACGGCTCTAAGGAAGTGAGCAAGGCCACGATCGTGGTTAAACCACATTCGTCATCGTTGCTGGAACGAAATATCTTCCAACAACGCAGGTAACCTGTGCTCCACAGAGTGAAAGTATGCTCTTCCTATCAATTGATGTTGTAAAGTATGAAGCACGACCAGTTTATCTTGAAAAATATCTCTGGTGACTGAATTGAAGAACAGCATTAATTTTCCAAAACGTGTATATTGCGAAAATTGTTGATACTATCTCTGATAAAGGAAGCTTCGCTAATAAATAAAACATCACATAAAAATCGCGGATTTCTAGCACGCTAATGAAGAAACCATTTACAGAAATTAAACTTGTCTCAAAAGTCAGCTGGTTTTATGGCTTGAACACACTGCATATGATAAAACAGTAATTAACTGTATAAAATACATCACACAGTATGAGGGTTCGTTATGCCTACCATGTTTTTCTTAAAATCATCTCAAAACATCAGGAGAACGTGCTACTGTTCTCCAACTCTCACAGTCTCGAAAATTAAGCTTCAACACTTTAGTTTTTCTCAAATGTTGATGTACTTTGTTAAACATTCCCCTGTTTGGATGCACGTCACTCGGAAAGGTCGAGCGACGTTACAAATTCTTCTTGCTGTTATTACTGTTATTACCGATTACAAATTGGACTAGTACTATGTTGACTTTAATTATTGTGTTTACTTTGCAGCCATTATTACTTGATATGTCTGATATAGATGTATGACAGTATCAGTTGTTCTGTTACTCGCTCATTGAAAAAAATGTCTTATAACTCTGAAAGGAATAATTTTCGAACCTATGTTGACCAAATTTTTTCTGTATGCCATAATTAGTGCTCCACACTCCTGAAGTTTGACAACAACTTTCTTACGCACCCAGTATGTATTTACCAAGAACGAAATCCAACCTTACATAAATCTAAATAATTGGTAGTCATGTACAAAAAATTTGGAGATTGATTTTATTTTAAAAGACTAGTAGTGCGACATATCCGTTAAAAGCGGGATTATTTAGTATAAATCTTTGGCTAAACATGTAATTATTCTGCATTTTGTTCCATTTCGTGTGTAGTGGTCGATGCAAGTTTAATGTTTTTCTGTTTTTCAACCTTGTCACGATTTTTAAAATGGAGTAATGGGCTGAAATTACATTTTTGTTTTAAACGTAAAACATCGGTTTTGGAGGTGTTTCAATTGATGAAGAATTCGGCAAACGTTTTACACAAATATGCAAATGTTTCTCGTTGGCACAGGATAATTCAAGGAATATAAACGCAAATATTGCATCCGAATGCGCACTGTACTCGCTTAGGATCATCGACTCACCACGAATTTGATAGTCAACCAATTTCGGTACCGAATCCATTCACACCATTATTCATGATGTTCGGAGCAAAATTGTAAAGTTGTGTTCTAAGTTTAGATCACATTTCTTCATCTCCAGGCAGAAGGAACAGTGCGTTGTTATGGCCGAAAATTCGGTAGCAACTGCCTTCCTTCGTTGTACAAACTTCTCGTACCGATGAAAAATATTTGCACTTATTAAACACTCACGGCCATAAGATTTCTTCACCAATTCCAACGCCTTCCAAGCCAATGATCCATGTTTAAAACAGAAATCTCATTCCAGTCCTTTGCTCCATCTTAAAAATCGTGGCAAGATTAAAAATCACAAAAACTTTAAACTGAATTGAATGCAAAATAAGTATATGTTTAACCGAAAATTTTTGCTAAATAATACCGCTTTTAACGAATAGATTACTTTACTAGTTTTCTTTGTTTTTAAATCAGCCCGAAAACTGTTTATGCATATTGTATATATATTGACAGAAAGAGAAATAAAAAATGTTTCATATCAATTAAAAAAGCTGATACTGGCAATTGTAATTATGTATTACTTCTAAGCTGTTTAAACGCTGAATTGTTAAAAAATTCTACCTATCCAAACTAAACAAGCTGTCGTCATCTTCAACAAATACCTTGTACCACGTATGTCTAACATACAGATACAGATATATACATATATATATATATATATAAGTAAAGCATACTTTGACCCAGTACCACTTTGCTACGTATGTAATGCCCCATGATGGAAACATATCATTAAATATACTGTGCAAATGGGTCGGAGCATTTGTACACCATACAGCAATAATTCCATTCGATTGTAGTACTTTTCTAATTGGTATTTTGACTAGCTCTTCATTGTACATCATCTTGTAGCTGTAATTTAAAGTATCATGTTTACAGTACACTATGATTCTCAAATATTTTACAGTAGTGACGTTGTTGTTTATAACGGAAAAATATTTCACAATATAACTTTACGCCGATTATCTTATAGTATAATTCATTTTACAGTTTTCATGCTTCTCATAGAATGGAGTAACTCTTGTAGTAAACCAGAAAATACCTAGCTTCAACATATTTCCCCTTCTTCCTTCGAATAGATTTATTCCACCAGGGAGGATCGAGAAGCACAAAATCATACTGATTATGCAGATCGACCTTTTGTTCAATGTCCCTAACATCATAACAATAAAAGCTACAGTTTTTTGGGAAGACATATTTCTCATGTTGCACTTCAGATATTATGGCAGTGTCAGACTCGTTAGATCCATGTAAGTTATCTGATTTGTGACAAAAAGTATCTGCATAAAATTTTCGTGATATAGCCCGAGCAAGTTCATTATTATCCGATTTAATGTCACTGCAGAATAATCCCTCCTTTTTTGCTGAAGACAATATATGTTCAAAGGACTTCTTTATAAAGTTAATCTGTAAAACATTATTATCCATTTTAAAGATGTACAATGACATTTGTGAGTATGTACATATATCTATTAAAATGTACTTTGAAAATCCTTTTCAATTTTCAGTATAAAAGTTTTCCAATATAAAAATTCATTAAATTGAAATGTTCGAAGAATGTCAAAGAGCAAATAGAAAAGCCAAAAAAATCTTGAAATCAGATGTCACATGCAGGTAAAACTAATCAATATAAAGTGTAAGAAAATAGTAATATAAGTTATAGTAATATACTGTGCAAAAGATTCCAAAGTATATATAACTTGTAAGTTCATTATAACTATATTGCAGAGTAAACTTAATTGTGTATGAAGAAACTAATTACGTTAGTATATTCCTGCATAATGTTAAATTAAAAAGACTTATTGCAATATATAAAAAACATTCTAATGTTAATTATCATAATAAATACTAAGTAACATTAGTACTTTGTAATATGATATAATTACTCTATTATTTTTAAATTTAAATAATTATATGTAAATAGTAGAACATTGATTATCATTTATGTGCAAAACTGCTCATTATAAATTTATTAATTGTTCAAAAAAGGATTTATACTGCAGGTATTGACATAAATCTAATATTGTGTAATATAATATCCTGAAGAATCATAGTCAACACGCCTTTCAAATTGGATGATCAAGTAATTTTTATCACTAGGCAGGTTTTACCAATTAAAAAGGAACTAAAATTAATCTGTTTTGGAAAAGAACTGAAATTAATCTGTTGAGTTATGCATACCTCGTTAAAATCATTCTGTGACAATTGATTTGTCAATTTTCTCTTCTTGGTTTTAGTTTTCACCGTATCCGATTCATCTCGAACGCTAGAGGCAATCTGATTCTGCCGTAAATATTGCGAATTGATTTCAAATAACAGTTCATTAAAACGTAAAGCGCATAAACCATTGTCACTTTTCACATTCTTATATACATTGTTGAGATATCCCAAATGAGAAATGATCCAACCTTCATTAGTGCTATGAACTACACTCATATTGTTCTACTTAAACACGAACTGAAATAAATTTCATTACAGATAAAATGACTACTAAATGATTATCCAAATGAGCTGTATTATACATACGATTATGATAAACTTTTCCTAAACTTGCAAACCACCATCATTTTCTTCGTATTTCAATATATCAGCTCTAATATTATCCGTTACTGTCCGCAGTACAGCTATGCATGAACATACATTATCATTCATCATGAATCGAAATGTTGAGGGCAGCTAGAGATTGTAAGTTTGCATCGAGAACGAGAAATATCTTCAAAAGGCCGGTGCCTACTCGACATGTCCGCCAATGCTACTGATGATTACCAACAGTTACCGACATCGAAATACGTTATGTCCAGCAGCAGCAAACAGTTTTTTTACGCTAAAGTAAGAGAACTACGTAGAAAACTCTTTCCTCTGTATATACAGATCGGTGCATATTACTCGTGCATTAGCCCCTGCCGTAGGTGTATATGAATTAAAGATCATGATTTTGGACGTGATTAGAAATATACGTGCACACGTGTATACATACACACCTACTTCATTGCTTGTCATATTAAGAACACGTGCATCCGTGAATTATTTACGCATATTTACATACACGTGTATTAAACCTTATAGGACGTATAGCACATTAAATGCTTCAAGTGATTTAAATGTACGTGAAATAAGCATCTGTAATATAAATGTGTGCGAATCCGGGTCCTGCTCCACGTCGCGGAACACGTGAGAGAAGTGTCAAATATAAACCTAGCTTTACGGACGCATACCGTGTGGGATGCGAATAGCCTGGAATAGCCCAATACGTACCTATACCATGGACATAGGCTTTTGTCGGCTGCTACGTTTAGCGGACAAATCTTGCAGCTAGGTTGAGCTGGGTTTGATATCTGTAGGACAGCTACTTTGTGACACATTGTAGTACAACAGGAAGTGAATTTGTAAACCAAGACACAACTTTCTCTTTAATCAACACTAAAGACAAATATCGATGTTATATGAATACAGATAAAGTGTTCTACTGGAACAATTCGAAAATCTTTTTCTTATATTGAGAAATGAATGAGAGAACCCTTATTCACAGGAACAGATAACCTAGAAACATAAATACATTCTCTTAATGTAACGCTCGACTATTAGTCAAACAAAATGTATTATCGTAATTGTCATCGAATAACCAATAGTTTCATTAAGTACATACACACGACTGCGTTTAGAAATGTGATGAAAAGTCAACAAAATCCTTTGCAACAAAAAAAGTTGCGTTCTACGAGGCTTTACATTACAGGAGTCGGGGTTCTTGTAATTGGTTTAAGTTATGCTGCAGTGCCATTGTACAGAATATTTTGTCAGGTAATATTTCTATAAAATTTGGCTCACCTAAGAAATTCTGTGTACATAATGTGAACAAACTTTACATCATAGCAACAATTCATTGAAACTATATTTGTATGGTTTCTGATGGACTTTCACAATAAATTTTTGTTATAAAAACCTTGGTCTTGGTAGTGTTCTTTATGTTCACTTTTTGAGTTTCATTGGAATTATAATTTTGGTGACATTTGGTTACCTGTCATTCATCAGATTATACAATGCTATATTTCAATAAAGCACTTCTGTAAGGAAGGCATTGTCCACTTTGCCTATGAAGCTGTTTAAACTAAAAGTTGTGTTATGTAACATTCTACAGATTTAATTCTTTCTTGTTTCTTAAACTACCTTATGTATGTTATATCAATATCAAAAGTTATTATTAATATTATTATTATTATGATATAATATAAAGACATATTTTCTTCATATTTATATATTCAGTGCATGTTTCTGATAAATTACAATTTATATTTATTAGGCAATATATATTTTAAAGTTGTAACATTAATAGAATATAATATTTATTTTTTAGTCATTCAGCTTTGGTGGTACAGTCGGCCATGATATATTCCAAATAGATCAGATGAAGCCTGTTAAAGATAGAGTTTTGAAAATCCATTTTAATGCTGATACAGCAGCAGCGATGCGGTGGAATTTTAAGCCTCAACAAAAAGAAATAAAAGTTATCCCTGGTGAGACAGCTCTGGCATTTTACACAGCCACCAATCCAACAGATGTGCCAGTTATTGGTGTGTCCACTTACAATGTAGTACCATTTGAAGCGGGCCAATACTTTAATAAAATTCAGTGTTTTTGTTTTGAAGAACAGCGGTTAAATCCAAATGAGCAGGTAAGTCTGTATAAGGAATGAAAACAGCAGTGGTTATATGTAATTGACAGATTTAACATAGTAGGAATATTGTTTTGATTTGTGCAACACATTGACTTACCTTAATTGTATCCATGTTTCTATGTCAAGGTCGATATGCCAGTATTTTTCTACATTGATCCAGAATTTGCAAACGATCCACTAATGGAGAAAATTGAAACTATTACACTCTCGTATACATTCTTTGAAGCAAAAGATGGTATAAATCTTCCTATACCAAGTTACATTACAAGGCACAGTGGCATTGCTGCTTAACAAGAATTTATACATGAAGAATGCTTATTGTTATTATTTAAATAAATGTTATATAATTATAGTATAAAATTGTATATATTTTTCCTACCTAAACTTTCTTGGATGTGCTATTTCATCAGATTATATAATTTATGATGAACTATATTACAGAATTGTATAATTACGATTTAAATAATGCATTCATAGGATATGCCCTTCGAAGACCACACACTTTTTCTTTATCAATGTATAATGCATCAATGTTTATGGTAAGATTGTGTTCCAACACATTTCTCGTTATAACTAATTTTTCGTGCTGTTTTTCAAGGTCCTTTAATGCTTTCTGCATGCTTTCCACTTGATGATTTATTTCATTGATTTCCAATCGTAGACTAGAAAGTAAGACGTAAACAATATCACAGATATATATGTATAAGAAAATAATATATATATAAGTTGTAGGGAATACAGATCTAAAGTCCCCCAAAATTATAACAACTCTCATCATGGCATATTAAAGCCATATATTAGAAGTACAAATACCCGAAACTTTCTTGACAAAACTTTCTTGATTTGATTTGAACTTTGATTTGAACTTTCTTGATCTTCAACTTTCTTGATAAGGACACTGTCATTCTTACAAATTGCAAGGTCAAAGAAAGTGAATCTAATTTTCTATAAAATTTAGTACAGTACGTAAAATTCTTTAAATATTTTTTTATACGTTATGCACAGAATAATTCCGTAGACATGAAAAATTACTTTCAGTTTTTTCTCAGAATTTTAACTTCTTTTGTTGTAAGAAATATTTTTAGAAAAAATTATTCTTCGGAAATTTAATGAATTTTTCATTTTACTCATTCATTAATCATTTTACTATATCGCATCAGTCAGTTAGAATCATCTGTCCGGTCAAAAATATCTCAAAAATCATAAAACCTAGAAAGCTAAAATGTGGTAGGCCATCAGTTCTTACCCATTCATTAGTACTCACGAGTACCTTAGTAACCGGAAATTTTCTCGAGGGGATATGCTATCGATTTTAACGATTTTACTTTTTTTGGCAATGCCAGTAAAAACAATATCCCCAAAAAATTGATACAAGTACATACGATATTTTACACCGTTGATTTTTCAACGGATTATAAACTAGTTTCCAACATAAACCGTAGTATATGTTAGAGGAAAACTTTTAAATGTAGAATAAAACATATGTATACATATACCTCTTCTGAACGAAATCATGGCATAATTCTAATCCCGGACGATGCATTCTCGCTTCCAGTCTAGTGTGCGCGAGTTTAAGATCATAATTTTTATCCGCTATAGCCTTCTGTATCAATTGGAGATTCTTTTTTACATCAAAAATTTCCTGCCGGACCTAAGATATACACAATACTGTTTTACTCAACGTAAAGGTGAAATCGTTAGATGTTAAGTGTTTGATTTTATGTAATATACAGAGTGTGCTATAAAATGTAAGCGTAACTTCAGGGGTGAATTCAAAGCAGAAAAATAGTAATGAAAAATCCATCGAAACTCTTGTCCTACCCGATCTTGTTTTTAAGTAATACATATATAAGTTTTTGCTGTTTTTAGATAAATTGTTCATAATAAATGTATAACCACCTTGATTATTAATACAAGGCTATCATATTTTATCGTTAACTCGAATCATCGGAATTTATGTTCGCAAAGTCACTTGTAGTTAATGATTTACAATACAACGATAGATAACACATTGAAGAGGGTTTTTACAGAACGGCGGAAATATTGTGTCCCGAATATGTCCTTAAAGTTACGCCCACATTTTGTGGTACACCCAGCAAAAAGGTGTTCTTAAAAAGACTTGAATATTATGCCATTGCCTTTTGCAAATGTTGTTGTAGTTTATTTTTACTTTCAAGCATTTCAGATGTTCTGTGTGCCAGAGCACTGTTGGTATTGTTCCAAGCATCCCATACGTCTTGAGCGACTGTATTAATTAAAGCTTCTGCACTAATTCGTAATTGAGATGATCTCTTTCTCTCCATTTGAGATTTTTGTATTATGCAATTTGTAGCTTCTGCCCAATTTTCTTGTTCTGTGAGACTAATAAATGGCTGTGTTATCGTATTGGTCTATTGAGGAACTTCGTGAAGTTATACAATGAGGATGTTATGAATATGAAAACAAGGATATGTATATTTAAAAGAATTAACTTTTATCAAAACAAGTGCACTCAATTCTGTTTTTACAACGAATTTTGTTTTCATTTAACACTATCGACCCAAATTCGAAGAAAAGCAATTTTTTTGTATTATACTTGTCACACTTACACATTCACTCCACACAAAATTCACAGTATGTCGAACTGATTGGACTCCCTGATTGTGCTAGTTACATTCGCAATTTCTATTTGTGGGGGATTCCCCGCATTATATGACCCTAATATGAAGTTTGTTTTGTCTGCATTTTGAGATCAGTGTTAAAAGTGAAAAGTACTTTTCTGATGTTTCATATTAATAAAAATTAAAATAAAATGTGCAACATGTAAAAATGATAAGATTTTCACAGGAATTTTCATGTGGTTTATTATATTATTATTGGAAATTTTTTGTCTGGAACCAATCTTTCCCATAAATCCATTATATTGTTTATACGTACTTTTCGGGAACGACGTATCTATCGTATAAAAACAGAATAAAGTGTATTACATTTCAAAATGATTAAAAATTGGTAGAATAAAAAAAATACAACGTAAAAGGCGTATCGCCGTTACTTGTTCTAAATTCTCATACACAGTAATATAGTTGTATTACTGTAGCCCTTTGCGTAATAGTGATATTAATAAAAATAATTTGTAGTAATCTGGTTATTCGTACCACCGGTCGTATTTGTGTATGTTAGAATAACATTCCAATCCATGGCTCTGGGTGTTTATACAATGGCAAAATGTGTCTATTTTTAAGGCACCATCTTTATTCTTGAGGTCTAGTTCTAATCGGTTTTGCAGTGCTCTGCAATTGCTCAACTAAAAACAAATTTATAATATAATCGAACGTACGTATATAATGGCAACGCTGAAGAAAACTTGATTACCTGATTTTTACATCTCTCTAAATATTCCTCGAGTACCTTGTTGCTTTTTCTTAATATTTCTATTTCATTGAGTAAGCATTTTTCTGACTCATCGTGCACGAGTTCGATTTCTGTATGATTGAACATAAACAAATGCGTGTATACGATGTTTCGTGTATACAACAATAAAAATATGCGTAAATTCAAAATCCGGTAGTGATACGGTCGAACGGAACCAGTATCGTCATTACGCTGGTTAGCTTGTTTTTGTTTTTACAAATGTAAAACAAGATTTTACACAATTTCACTGACGGATGCAGCGGCAAATAAGCGAATTGACGAATATAATTTTAGATAACTACTCTTCATATTCGAAGTAAGCTAAACAGTGCGATACTTCAGATTCTATTCGATACATGCAAATTATGCGTATCTTAAACGTCAGTCGAAGCGCGTAGAACATAAGAAATCGAAGCCTATTCAATGGCATTCGTTTCCTGTAGTTTGTGTTTATCCTCTGACGAATATTTTTGTATTTTTTAATCTAAAATATAAACTATTTTATTCGACAATTGAGAGGATAAAAAGTAAAAATCTTCTCTATAGCGCAAATTATTATTCTTTTATCATTGTAAATGTATGTCCTTCGTAGCGAAAGGGCTAGGGAAGAGCAAATTCCACAAAATATCAAACTATAACTGATAAATTTGGTAATTATTATATAAGTAAGTATTATTGAAATCGTCACATTTTAGCAAAATATATAGACGACTTCACCTTTGTATGACAATTAGAAGACAACACGTGATAACGATAGTCTTCTGTTATGTGAAATATAGAACTGGTCAACGACTGTAAACAGATTTAAATAAACTTTAACTATTCTCTTTATCATAACAGTTTGTGTGTGAAACGGTCTTCTAAATCAAGACGCCAGAGATACGAAAAGTACACGACTGGAGAGAGCGTTATCTTTTCCCCGAGAAATGGAGCTAATCATTCACAACGGTAGAATGTATAATCAGTTGTTTACATTCGTCTCGTCGCAAGTATCTACATAAAAGGTAAAATAAAAGGTACATAAAAGGTAATAAAGTCAACGATAATGTACCTTTCCTTGCTTCTCTATGATAAAGACATTCTCGCGCGATATGCATAGGTCCTTCTATATCGTTAATAGCTTTTTCCACAATACATCGGCAGTGTTGTAGACTTTCGATCTCCTGCAGCAATTTTTCCAACTCAGAAGCTACTTCATTACGCCAAAAAGCGACATCGTTAATCCTTTCACCTAGTCTTCTCCCCGTAGCAAACTGACCCTGCTGTATCTTTTCCTCAGCATTTCTAAAGAGAAATGGTTTTTCTTGTTAATTCTATCAATGAACAATAGAAATTTTTCTTTTATATACTCTGCTCGAACATTTTGCTTAACTGATAACAATGATAGTAATAAAAATAATAAAGCTCGTTACGTTATCCATGTTTTTTATGTTTATAAGCGTGGGAAAAATGTAATCAATTGTAAATGAATTGATGTATAGATGATCTCTTTAATGACTTTGAACTGAAAGAAATGTGTAAATAATTACACATATGTTCTTATTACACATGTAGTTAATATGTTTTGCAAAGATCATTTCATAATTTTATTAAATAGAAAATAATAAAAGATTTACTTGGTCTGTACAAGTTAGTAATACACTAAGAACAAAGTGTGCATTTCTTTTTTATACCTTATAACTCTGATAGCATCGTTCCTAATTCTCTCAGAATAGTGTCTGCTAACATCTGCTTCTTTGTAACACTTGATCAACATTGACAAGTAACACTTGTCAAACCATTCATTTGGTTTGTATCTTTTCCCAAGGGCAGCCTTTGAAGCGGATGCAGTATTGCAATCGTATGGTGCCATCGAGTTGGAAAATTGTAAAAAGTTTGATATTCCATTGTTTACTGGATCCGTCACGAAATGTGATTTTATATCCCTGTATTTAAGATTTCGTTTTAACCCGTTCGCCCCCACGCGTCACATTGTATGTGTGACGAGCCTGTGTGTTTCTTCAGACCAGTGTTACATATATTTGACATTTATGTAGAATGCTTTATTTGACTTATTTACTACGTTTTATATGCATAAAAATGAATGTGTGCAAATATGGTATAAAATTACTGCAAAAAACGGCATGATCTGTGGCGACGGTTTTTCAAACCTGACGGTGGTGGCGAACGTATTGAATAATCACAAGTTATTCAATGTGCGGTAAAACTAACAATAAGTAAATAAATATGTAATGGAATTCACAAGTATAAGTGAAAATAACAATGCTCAAAGGATAGTTCTTAGGTACTGCTTTCGATCTTAAACAGCAATCAATTTTATATATGCATATAAGCCACAAATCATAACAATTCTTGTTTATTTTGATGACAGCAAAAACTGTCCAGGAGAAAAATTCTTGTTCTAAATAAGTAAGCATATGTTCTATTGTCTGACATTTTCTGAAAACCAGATTTTTCGAGACTGCAAGTTTACAGATGCATTGTTAAATTGAACTGTAGCTGTGTTTTTATTATTAAAATATTATAACTGAGAAAAAGATACCTAATCAGGTACGATCATACATCGTACCTTAACGTTAAAAAACTACATATAAAATTTTGAGTTTCGGATAACATTCAAGTAATGAGGAAGTTTCATAACCGAAGAAAAAATAACATTCTACTGCACACAAGCGATTGCTTTTCATATTCAAAGAATTCTTACTGTATAATAAACAATATTGGTAATGAACGGATGTATTATTTTCGTTTATTAAAGTTTATCACTCCTCTGTTTTCCGTCGTATTCGAGATCTGTTCAGGTCGAAGCAAACAAAATTTCTCCTTGACAATTTATGCATAACATGTACAAACACAGTAAGTCATCATTTGTATTTTTTTCCTAAATAAATATTATTCTGAACTATGTTTTTAATTCATCATTATCCGGATGCAATTATTATAGTCAGTCGAAGCCACTCAAAGTTTACCCTTATCTAAGTGGAGATGTACTATCAGTATTTTACAAAATACCAATTATAGCTGATATGCATGAGTTTATTTTTTCAACATCACGTCAAACCTCTAACAAGAAAACGGGTAAGTGTGTTAGAGTTGGCAATTCTTTCCATAATGTAATAAAATTCATATTTCTAGGGCAGTGTAAAGTAACGATCTATTGTATAGTAATTATTCAAGTGTTATCTTCATTCCATGCTAATTTCCTATCTCTTTTCTCAAGCGCCTATTCATTTCTTCTTGTAATTACGAATGACACGCAAATAAACATGATATGCATATTGAAAATTCATCTTTTTTACACTTAATTCACTTCCAATTGTAAATGTCACTCCGTAATTTTAGGATTTATTATCAGATTCATTAGTTATTACTCCATTTGTTAGAAATTTTTCAGCATCTTCATTTCTACTCCAACTTTACGCGAAGAAAAAGATATCATTCTGTTTAAAACACTGAAATGGACATTTTTTGCATAAAAAAGATAAATAGGGCAATTTTTATTACTACAACATGTTGCCAGATGAAGACTAATTAATTTTTCTAAATGATTTTTTTCTGCAACTATCGAAAGCATTTTAAATATTGTGGCGCCAGTTACAGGTACTATCTTGCATTTGGATACTTGTAAAATATAAATAATGAACTTACTGTATGAAGTATGGAAAATATAGATTGATAAAAATTCATGCAAACTTACAGTGGAGTAACTTTTATGCTTTCGTAGTCTATGCCGGATCTTAAAGGCAGCATGGGCGCATGGCAGTAGTTGTCGGTGTAAGTTGAAATGTATGGATTTACATATGACATCGGCACATCTCCCGCAATCCATGATTTTTGTCTCTGAATTCCGATGCCGTATAATTACAACACACATTTGCAAATGCTATCTGTGGCTAATGTTACAGAGAATCTCACACGCAAGAATTTCCAGTTAATTGCTAGCTCTTTCGCTTTGTGAAAATTGACATGCTTGAAACTAATACGAACTGTACTTTTCATGACAAGAATGGCTTAAGTTTTACAAAAGAATCCCTTATCTGCGCAGCGACAATAAAAAGAAACAACGGATAGGTATCTATGAAGATTGTGCTTGTGAGAAACAAGAACATCAGTTTCTGTTTGTACAGTTTCGCCAAAGACACGAATGATTTGCTTTCCAAACAGGATAAAAAAACAACGCAATTTTGATATTATCAGTTACTAGCCGCTCCATGTGTTGGAACGGAAGTTCAAAAAACCTAACATCATTGTCTTACGTGATCAAATGAAAAGAGAGTGGAAATATACAAAATATCCTTTTATCAGGAGACCAAGAGACGAGGGTCATTTAACGGCTTCCTTAATCTTTTGAACATATTTCTTCACGTTGGGACTAATATTTAAAGGGGATATACATATAGTTGAAATAATTTTTCAAAAGCTACGGCTAGGTGTAGCACATTATACTCTGTAAACCACTTCAACGCAGTTATAAAATTTGAATTTTATTATTGTAATATCGAGTCACGTAACGTTATGATGGATTTTTTGTGTATTCCACCAGTGATATTAATCAGAAGGACTGAAGTTATTTTTAAATCGTTTGGCTCATTTATTTTACTCATTTTCACGTCAAATTCATACGTTACTGATTAAATAGATCGGTCAGCTACGATCGAGTTATACTGAATGTTGTTCTTTTTAAATGCTATATGTAATTAGAGTACAATGTATAATAATACAATACATTTTTACGCTTTGCCTTCTATTAAAGTAATCAAAGTACGCCCTGAATTCAATTCTGTTCTCTATTCGTCTATTGACACTCGATGAACATAGAACAATTCTAGATCTCAAGTATTTGTCTAAGTTATGAAATTGTTGTACCATTTGCTCGTAACTGCTTCAGCTACTTGAGATTAATGTATTTGAAAGAACACTTGGAAAAATTCCTCTCTTGTACCTTATATTTCACAATACTGTCTTTGGTAAATTTAAAGATATTGTGCTAATGTGTTATATTACGATCTGAAGGGACATTTTTTTATACCCGTTAATAAAATAAATAAATAATTACCCATCTACCCTGTATACTTCATTTTAATTGTCTTGTCTATCTTTCTTCCTTACTTTTGTTTTCTGAATGCACATTTTTAATACAATTTCATCCATAATGGGAAAAGGTGTTATATTTTTCCAAGTGTCAAAAAATATAATTACAATGATTTATGTGAATGATCTGATATCGGAATAAAAACCAATTTTAGTAAGCTTGGCTGATGCTGAAAAGTTCATGTGCAGATATAGGAATGTCAAGTGTAAATTAATGAGTGGAATAGCAATGTGTTATACGATGACATGTATAAGGATGAAATTCTTTATGCGCACAGAATCGTACATGAAAATCATATAATTGAAATTGACAATAGTGTTCTATATATTTAACATTAATTTTCAATATACAGTGTTTAGTTTATATTGTGCATCGGTGGGTAATTTATCTCCCCAAATACCAATCCAGCAATCTGTGATCTTGCGTTGTTAAACAAATTACAACTATAAAACCTTCAATGTTAGATATAAATGACAATTCGAATTTAATGTGCGTACTTTTAGAAAAAATATCTTATAATCAGAAAAATCAAAATCATGGTAAAACCATACATACATACGGTGTATATCTAAGGACCGATTGCAAATGAATAGGAAATGTAGCTTATGTGTATAAACTGTCAAAATAGTCTAGAAAACTACGTTGAAATTTTTTAAAAGAGGCCGTTGCTTTGTCCCGGGTTAAAAGTATAAGATCGACATTTCTACAGGTTTACCTTTTTCCCGGGCAAAAAAATAATTAAATAATATACCGAAATTAATTGTGCTTTGTTTTATGGAAAGGTAACAAAATAACCAACATTCTGCATTAATATTTATGTATGTAATAAATGCGAATAGTTTCAATAAAGTGATTATTATTTCCTAGCCATAAGATAAAATACAAAAACCACATGGTTCGTATCCGTAAGTTTACTCACTCCGCATTCAAATAATACTTTCGAACTTTGTGGATGTGGTCAGTTTTTCATAAATCAGTTTTTATCAGTCTGCCTAGTTTGAAAAGAACGAACATTTTCTCACAAAATCATCATTTTATCGGTTTAATGTTATTTTCATAAAGTTATATGCAGGTACAACTTTCATTAACAACCTTGCGCCTTATTATTGTTTTTATTACTGCCAAAAAATCCATTCTGTGGGAAGTTGAGCATTTGCAATTATGTATGACTCATCGCTGTAAAAACACTTGCCTATATACTAGCCAGTAAAATATGATATTGAATTTCACATAATACCATCCATCTTTTTGAAATTCAAGAAATAAAAGAGTAGGAAATAGTGTTTGGCCAAATTTTATTCGGATAACGGATAAAAGATAAAAAAATTGTTATATTATATTTTATATCGCTTTTATTTCGCACGATATTTTTATTCAGTATTCAGCTAAACTCATTCAATCAATAATTTATTTTAACATATAAAATAATTTATTGTAAATAACGAAAAATTATTAGATAAATATTTATTTGAAATAATTCGAGCAATGCTTAACTCTAGAAATAATAAATTTGAGAATAATGCACATCAATGTTCGTACATATCATATATATATGTACATTTCTACTAGGCACTGACAATGAAATAAGGAAGAAAAAATAATTATTTCGAATATTCGGAATTTTTCTGCCAAACAGGTGGATATTAATTTTAGTAAAAAACAACATGGCAGACACACTCGAGGGAGCTCCGGAACGTATGTAATTTAAATCCTGTTACATATGTATGTAACTTTCTGTTGTATACGTTTCTGATGATTCTAAAAAAAGTAAAACTTGACAGTGTAGTGATATGACAAGACGAATTCATGAAATTTTATATATTTTCTTTGATATGTATCAAGAATTTTTAGGTTATATGTAATGAACATGACATTCTTCTGATTAAAATTTGTTTTAAAATCGTATTTACCATTTACGAAGATACATTATTTTGTAATGATATTAATTTCGATTCTTAGTGCCTTTTTGGTAAAATAACATTTGACTATATATTTTAAAAAACACTGTATTTTAGATTACGTATTAAGAAAATAAGTTATTTTTCGATATTTGTACGTTAGGATTTTTAACTTTACCAAGATTAAACTATAGTTGTATTCATTCACAATGGGTGTTCATCAAAACTTTAAGATCATTAAAATGATACTTATTAAGTATTAATGATGGCAAGTGCAACTATACATGTGATATCCATCTGATATTTTTTGTGTATGAAGAAAATATTTAAACATTTATAATATTTTTTTTACAAACATAATATGTTCACCATAGAACTTTATTATAAACTTAAGTTTTAACACACCTAACTTAAAATCCTTGGATGAATGGTTGGTACCATACTTTACAATCGGTTAAATTTAGCTAACTAACACAGCAATTTTCAATAAATTCTGTTGTTTTTTGATTATATAACAGATAATATGCACAAAATGAAAAATGTATATTAGTAAAATGTTGGCTTATGTCTATTTTTGAAATAAATCAAGCTATATAACAAGGAAAGTATTTGCGATCATTACATTTCCCTTTCTCACATAAGAGATAGACTCCTGCATATGTAGTTATTGCCTGCAGCCATGTCTTCATGTTATATGGATAATGAAAATGTTACATTATTGAGTTTGAATATTTTCAAAAAATCAAGTGTTTATTAAAGATAATCAATGCGAGTTTTATTCTTCAGATTGTCCTGGCGTTCAAAGCGAACATGCAGGAAAGACATCAGCATGTGCTGGTTGCCCCAACCAGAATCTCTGTGCATCAGGAGTTTCAGAGCAAACAAATCCTGGGATGGATCAGATCAAAGAAAGACTTTCTACTGTGAAAAACAAGATTCTTGTACTATCTGGTAAAGGAGGAGTTGGTAAAAGTACTGTAACGTCATTAATATCAAGGGCAATTGCTGCTATGGATCCAGACACAAATGTAATGCATATGTAGTAATAACATGTTAATTGTTCCTTTTTCATGACTAACTTAGTCCGATAAAATACTAAATATAAGTGGTAAATAATATAAATGTGTAAGCAAAAGATGCATGTGTATAATAAGAAAAGTTTCCATGCAGCGTATTAACATATCTGACGATTGAATCGAAAGATGCAATTATTTTAGAAAAAGATATTCACGACATTTTAAGAAAAGCAAGTACATTACATACTCTCTGTACCTTTAATGAGATTTCTTGTGATTTGATATAACTTTGAATGTACATGGCAACCACCAAAAGTACAAATGGATCGTTATTCATTTTGCTGTTTCTATATTTGATTATTAAATTTAGTGAAAATTGCAACCTTAAAGCATAAAAATTGATTTGAGATGCACACTTACAATACTTTTTCAAAGAAAAATTCACTTGATGTAATCTATTTAATACACCATAATAAAATGTGACAAAACTCAGCAAAATGTTTTTAGTGAAAAATTCTTATAATATGTGATTGTTAACATTTCCTGCTTGTTTATAAAGTGTAGAACAAAAATTGTGTTGTACAGTTCAGTAACGTGAGATATAAATAACTTACACTCTTTCTTAACTCAAGACCTGCCATATGTTTTTTAATATATCATATGTACCGACGCGCGTAATATACTTATTCGCGGGTAGACCAACGACCATTGACTTCTGTAGCTCAGTGCCTTGTGTCACTCTGTACCAGGTTACTATTGATTATTAGACTATGCTACTTCAATTCTAACAACCTTCTGCCAGTGTTATATAAGTGATACACACTAATATACAAAAACAGTGAGGCATATTCTTTTTTGTGAAATTTAATTAATGTTTTCATTACAGGTTGGGGTATTAGACATTGACATATGTGGTCCATCACAACCAAGGGTATTAGGAGTGCTGGGAGAACAAGTCCATCAAAGTGGCTCAGGCTGGTCCCCTGTTGTAAGTATTATTATAAAGTATTTACCTTCTGCACATTAAAAATTGCTATCTATTAAATTCCATATATCAGAAATACATAGTATACATGTTGTTTTAAACTTTTCATTTAACTTTTTAGTATGTGGACGACAATTTGTCACTTATGTCCATTGCATTTTTGCTTGGCAGTCCAAGTGATGCGGTGATATGGAGAGGCCCTAAAAAGAATGGTATTTATTTCATGCATTTAAAAAATAAGAAAGGATTATGAATAGTAAATCAGCCATACTTAAATAGAAAACTTAATAAAATCTTACAGATAATGCCACAAGTTAGAAATATGTTACATTTCGCTAAATCTTATATTTACACTTATCAAAGTAATCAGTGAAAGATATTGTATGTAATCAGTAACAAAAGAATTAATGAACACTAGTTTTCCACACCCGTAACATTTGGCATGATTACCAAAAGTTAGCTAACTCATTATAGGTTTAAAACAATATTCTTAAACTGATGCAAGATGTTTGTGTATGTTTGCATTAAAGTACTTTATGAATAGTAAAAGTTATAAATGTTTCTCCATATTTTTCTAAATTATTTTCTAATTACCTTTCTAGGAATGATACGACAATTCCTTTCTGAAGTCGATTGGGGTAATTTGGACTACCTCATTCTAGATGCCCCTCCAGGCACATCAGATGAACACCTATCTGCAGTTTCCTATCTGAAAGGTGCTGGTTTTATAGGAGCAGTAATTGTTACAACCCCGCAACAAGTTGCTCTACTAGATGTTAGGAAAGAAATAGATTTTTGTAAGAAAGTAAACATTCCTATCTTGGGTGTGGTGGAAAATATGAGCACGTTTGTCTGTCCAAAATGCAAGGTAAGGTTTTTATTGCATACATTAAAATCGTGAAATGAATTCATTGAAATCATGAAAATAAAGATTGGCAGTGTTAAAATTTCGAAATACTCTTTTAGAGACCGACTTTGCTAATTAAAAAGTACCAACATAAAAGACGAATTGAATTTAGAGAAATTTTAATTTTATAGCTACATGTACAGTCATTATTGCATCAAATTTCTTAATTGATATAATCTCTTATTTGCAGTCCGCTACTGAAATTTTTCCAGCACTAACTGGAGGTGGGAAAGTTATGTCAAAAGAAATGGGTATAGAATTCCTGGGTTCAATCCCATTAGACCCTCTCCTGGCCAGATGTTGTGATGAAGGAAAAAATTTTTTAACAGAGCTTCCTGAATCGCAAACTGTATCAGTGTTACAGGACATCACTAAAAGTAACGTATACACTAATAAAGTATTTAAACGATGTAACTAAATATTTTAATGCTTCTGAGTAATTCAAAATGAGATAGTCAATGTGTAATTATAGAAATTATTTCTTGCTCTAGATGGTCGACTAATGATTGCAACCTTAAATATTTCCCAAATTATAGAAGTTAAAAATAAGTTTGTATATTAAAAAATACACTAGTAAATGTGCATCTGTACGTACCTCCTATAATTTTGTAACTATTCATGGCTGCAACAGTTACTAGACCATCCAGTATATACAGTATACATGCTTTTGGTTTAAGTAAATAATACAAATGTATTGTTTTTAGGAATAATCAAGAAATGCCAGGATTCAAATTATGACACAATTCAGTGAATGTAACTGTTATTGATTGTTTATAACTTTTTATAATTCTGCTGTATATGTGAATTATTTTTTGATGCTGTAAGTCTTTTTGAATTGTGTAGATATATATATATTTGTAACATACAAAAAGTTGACCTAGCCCTATTTATCTGCCTTCAGTTAACGTGAGCGATATCGAACGATTACAAACTTACCGAGTATACAAGGAGTGTCATGAACTGACCAAAGATGTAATAAAGAAATACGTTTATCATTGGCCATAGTTGTCCAAGTACAAAACTGCAATGATCGAAAGTGAATATAAGAGAGCATTAAAAGGAGATAAGAAAACGATGTGTCTTATCATTACTTTCCTTTGCTATTTCCTATGATTAAACCGTATAGTAGACACAAAGAAAGCAATTCAGATTGTATTGAATAATTCAATATCTGTAGTGTAAATACGGGTTTTAGTATAATTTCTCATAACATGAAAAACTATCAAACAACGGTGTGATTCATTCAATGTGATTACATCTTAATCCCACCAAACAATATTTTAAATGCAAAAATATAGGTTGTTAGCGGGAAATTTAAATCACAATTTACATTGAGCCATATGTCTGCATAGGATAGTTCTAAAAGAATTGAAGCAAACTGATTGGTGACTTGAAGGTGCAAGAGTCTTTAATGTTTTCATAGGCTGCAGTGCTGCAGGCATTCGAGAAAACGTTCCGAATGTGAAACAAATTCATGATACACAGGCTAAAAATATCTTGAAAGATAACTTAAATTCTTTTCCGATTATATTTGTCACACAATATTACGGACAAAGTAAATTCATTCAGTTGTCTGGTAAGTTGACTTATTAATGTTATGACAGATCAGTTAACTGCGTTTAAATATAACAAACATTATACTCGCAGCGTAATGGCAATAACTTTGTTTATTAAGACTTTTTCGTGTTTGTATATTTTTATTGCGTCTTTGTTATAATTAAGACTTTATTGTGGGATATCACAATGTTTTAATGAAAATTTGAGCTCCATATATTTACATTTATTTAATCTTTAATTTCATTAAGAAATTGTTTGCATAATAAATACTTTTAAAAGATGAATTATATAAACATAATTCTATAAAGTTGATGTTCATCAATCAATCTGAATGGACAACAAAGATTTGTATTCTATATATGATCTTCTTTGGATTTATAGTTGAAACATGTATTATTAATTATTACACATATGCATTTGTATGCATTGAATAATTAGCTTGTATGTTTCTTTGTATACTTTTATTATTTACATTATATTTTGACATCAGGTGATTTTGCTTTAAATAATAATATAATTTTCACAGAAACATCAACAAGAAAGAAATCGAATGCTTATTGACTATTGCAAATATTGAAATGAAAGAAATAGATAATATCAAGGAGAAACAACCGCCATTTGGATTATATACAAAATATATAATACCATATAGTTTAATATGCCTTTTTATAATAACGCTTCTGCTTGTGGCATCAATAGTATCGCTAAGAAATTCTGAATATATTGTCATTAATGTTCAATATCTGGAAACAAACTATGTCGAAGATGAAGATTTTCCCCAAGCAAGATATATTGTGAATGATATTGCTGCTGATGGCAGTGTACAACAGAACAATCCATACAAGGTAATATTTTCTGTGAAACTATCTTCGTGTCATAGGTAATTCACATTTACCTACCATTGAAAAATTTCAAGATTAATTGAAATGCAAAACTGTCATGAATCATTAAAACGGCTATGAAAATTCCTATAGATGATAGTTTGTAAAAGATTAATAATTATAATTAATAATTATATTTATCATTAATATTAATAATTCATCATTAATAATTATACAAGTATCCATAGAAATTCTAAGAGAATTAATACTTTAAACTATACTGGTTTATGAGTAGGTTTATAACTTCTGGACATGTAATATTAATGGCACTAAAAATTCTTGGTGTTTCTGCAGTGAATTACAATGGAAAAAATGTTGCGTAAATTGTACATTGCTGGATTCATATAATTTGTTTGTCTAATTTGTTTAATCACTTTCTGCAACCTAGTAATAAGGTTTGCTAGTTCACAAGAAAAGAAATTGATCTTTTTGTCCATAATAACAAACAAACATTTTTGTCTATTATTTGTTCCCTCATGAGAATTTTATGAGAAGAACAATTAAGATAAACGAAAAACGTAAAATCGGCAGGCTAGTTGAAAATGCTTCAAAAAGGCAGCCATACTTTTCAGCGAATCTATAAAGGACAATCTCGAGGTTTTGAGTTGCCCTTTTGGAACTGGAACCGGAAACTCTTTGTGTTAATTATCTTCGAACATTTTTATATGATTGTCTCTTCAGTCAAACCAGTAGTGAGAGTAGATAGGTCCGATTGTCCAACAGAAATTTACAGTAAAAAATTCCCTCACAAGCCCACAAGAAAAATAAATGAGGACAATAACTCTATGATTGAACATCGTTCAACGAGAACTTTATTTGTGATACATATATTGTATAATAATAAAAAAACGACGTGAATTAATATCAAAAAGTAATGATATTGTATTGCATATAAGAAGGTCACTTTGCATGAACACAAAATGAAAATTGCTTAGAAGAGCAGAAGATAATTGTAAATAAAAAATTTTTTGAAATAGTGTAACAATTTCATCCCTGAATTGCGATTTGATTGCCATCCAGAAGATGGAGCATCGCAATTACTTTGTGAAAAGAGAGGATGTTGTTGGAATCCCAATGATATGGTGTCTCTGGAAGATACGAAAGTTCCTCTCAACGTGCCATATTGCTATTATCCGGATGGTTGGCACATATACGAATATCATAATTTTAGCAGGAACAATGAGGAATTCGTAGGAGTTCTTAAAAAAGTTGCGGATTCGCCGTACAAAAATGATATACATGTTATTAAAATGGAAACTACACATATTGATAGCTCAACTTTACGGGTGAAGGTAAGCGGTCCTCTTCAATGGCATTCTTCTCCGCAATTTTTCAACATCCTATAGTCACTTCGGGAATGTCGGCTTTTTAATAAGAAAAAACCAATGACTTTTCAGAAAAATTTGTTGATACATAGTTTATTTTATTCACCAGAAAATTATGGCGATGTAATCTTCATCAAAAGCTTTAGTGATAGTACGAATTGCTGCAGCTGTATTTTTATAGAATTATCCGGTTGATAGAACAAATTCCTATCAAGTAATACAGATAATTCTAAAATTATTCATTGTACGCAACTAAACGAAAATTATCTTGACAATTACTCTGTTTTACAATATTATAAGCAATAGTTTGGTAAAATCAGACTTTCGTTATAAATCATACACTTTTATAAATGGTTACATTACATGTGAAACAGGCCAGATTGTTATTCTGATTTTTCGTAGCCAGTAAAATTCGTATGCACATCAATAAATGTTATATTGGAGTATGAAATTTCTGTTAATCAATAAAATTTTATAATAACTGAATGGAAATTTTTGCATGTAGATATATGATCCTGTGAATGAGAGATTTGAACCACCATGGCCCGTAAGATCTACTTCACGACCTGATTTATCTGATATTAAAGATACGGCGTATCAATTTGAAATAGCTAATGATGATGTGCAACCGGGATTCAAAGTTGAACGAAGGAACGATAATACTCCTATGTAAGTGATTTATATTCCTCGAGATTACACACATTACTAAACATTCTTCATTTTTTCAAGTATATTATATATGTGTTAATGTTATGTGCCATTTTATATGTAGTTTTGATACAGTTGGAACCGGAGGTTTCATATTTGCCGATCAGTTTTTACAAATAAGTGCTTTGCTACCTACGCATAATATTTACGGTATAGGAGAACATCAGGCAAGTTTGAAATTAAACACCAATTGGAAATCTTTTACGCTTTTTAATAAGGATCAGCCGCCAGAGGAAAATGTATGTTAACATAAAATTATTACGAAATCGTTTTGCTATTGAGTGAATTTATTAAGCGAGTATCGTTCTCCTCATTTGTTTAGGCAAATTTGTATGGATCTCATCCCTTTTACATTGTAATTGAAGAGTCTGGAAATTGCCACGGAGTTTTATTCCTGAATAGTAACGCTATGGGTAAGACTTTATTTACAAGATTCACACGTGTGTTTCTGCAAAGCTATTTAAGGAGATTGAATTGAATTGAATTGAACTACGTTAATTGTTCGTGTTCTTATAAAATTTGAATCTGCCATAAGATTTGAACTAAAACTTTACGAATCTACGAAATAATTTTTAAAAAGACAGTATAGTTCCTAGCCGGTTCAAATTATTGACTTTTCAAACTTGGGCCATTATAAAAAAAGGGTATTTAATACTTGTAAAAGTCTAGCTAATATACCTACTGTTAGTAAAAGTTTTTTATGTTGCTATTTAAAGTTTAGATTTTCATTTAAAGTACATGTCTTGCCTCCTATAACAAAAGATAAAAAAACATTGATGCAGTAATGTACACGTATTTTTTTCATTTTCTATTGAAATATTTATCATGTTGGTTTTAACCACAATGATCATAATCGTAGAGTTATTTCACACATTAATTCCACTATACCTTTGCCGGCAGTATCTATTTCGTTATAAAATGATTGACGTTGTTCATATCCCGCGACAGAAGTCCGTTATATTAGGCAATATTTTTCTACAAAGAAAAAATTTCTGTTAGACATCATCCTTTTATCATATTGTTCAACGTTGCACTTTGGATGTATAACGTACATTCGCTTTCTCTGTAATGGAAAAATACAATTATGTGATTAAATGAATTTATAAATAGTCGAATATACATCAATATATAATTGTTTGTTTATGATATGCCATTATTTAGATGTAATACTACAACCTAGTCCTGCTGTGACGTTTAGAAGCATTGGGGGTATCTTTGACATATACTTCTTCATGGGACCATCCCCGGCGGATGTCATCAGACAATATTCTAATATTGTGGGGAAACCTTTCCTTCCTCCTTATTGGTCCCTTGGCTTTCACTTATGCAGGTATGTAAATATTCTTACCCTTTATCAGCTAGAATAGAATGCAAAAATCAGGTTCTTACATACATAAGTATGCATAACTAAGTGGTTATATGTTAATTAAAATAAGTCTATTAGAATGCACTGCTTATCACAAATATTTCACTAACCAATTATATTAGCATGTATGACACTCCTTCCTTCGAGAAATAAAAAGTCAAACTCTATTAATATCAAATGTCTACGCAAACTAATATTTTTCATTACGTTTGAAATTTATGGCTGATAAATGTAACGTATATTTTGGTGAATTTAAAATACTCAGCATAATTATGCCTAAATTATTATTTTTATACTGATTATTACCATCATCAAGAAAACTTTGGTTCAGTATTTTGAAAGTTTTATGTATGCCTATTTTTATGTAATTGATATTAAAATTCATTGTAATGCAAAGTTTATTTATAAACTAACAAGATTATTGTCAATAGGTTTGTACATATGAATTTAAGCTGTAGTATAGTCATTTTTCTTTATGGAATTTCGCAATTTCGTTTCACGTTACAGATACGGGTATGGATCATTAGAAAAAACTAAAGAAGTGTGGAACAGGACGAGAGCCGCAGGGATACCATTTGTACTGCTTTACACGTGTTGAATTTGAAAATTATAATGTGACAGATGGCTGTTGTTACTTTCCAGTTTTTTATGTTACAGGATACTCAGTGGAACGATCTAGATTACATGCAGAGCAATAATGATTTCACGTATGACAAAACAAAGTTCAAAGACTTGCCGGAATTCATTAACCAGCTGCATGCTGTAAGAATCTTACAATTGTTCAAATTATTTTTTTTCCAAATCATATTATATCGTGTAAGCTTTTCGTTACTTTATTGATTTATTTTATAGCGGAGTGAAAGTTTTAGTTGTAAAATACGTTGCGTTTAGTGTAAAGAATTAATTTTTGTAAAAATATCTTTTTTAAGAGGGGAAAAATTAGTATCTTATAAAATCGTACAGAAATTAAGTCGCTATTTCCAGTTTAAAATTAAGTGTGCAGAGTTTGTATGTATTTTATCCATTGCAAGAGAATTTGGGCTACAGGATTCTGCGCTATAAATCTGAGCTATGGACGCCAATGATGGTGTAACATAAATTGATTCATTATTTTACAGGTGGGAATGCACTATATTCCACTGATAGATGCAGGAATTTCTGCGTCCGAGCCGAGCGGATCGTACCTTCCTCTCGACGAAGGTTTGCGTGAAGAAATATTTATAAAAGACGGTGTTTCCGATAAACCATTCGTGGGTAAAGTTTGGAATACAGTTTCTACTGTCTGGCCTGATTTTACAAACCCCAAAACGCAATCATATTACCTGAAGATGATGAGCGATATGCACGCCAATTTTTCGTACGACGGTGCTTGGATAGTAAGTACAAGATTTTCACGGATCTATTAATCCAATCAAACTCACATTATTATTGTTGGGACAAGTTTTCGGAGAGGGTTTACCTATTTTCCATCATGGTGTTAATAAAAACTTCGATTACCTGTATTTGTTATGCTTTTTTTTCAGGACATGAATGAGCCATCTAACTTTTACAATGGTCATAAGAATGGATGTGTACACAATGACCTGGATTATCCTGAATATGTACCTAATGTTGTAGGCAACTTACTATCAACGAAAACTTTATGCATGAATGCGAGACATTACTTGGGCGTTCATTACAATCTTCACAATACTTATGGGACAAGTCAAGCCATTGTTACAAATCAGTAAGATTCCAGATTATACCAATTTATTTTTCGTCGGATAAATAACAGATGGACTTACTGTAATGCTCGTTTAATAGTTCCATGATTCTAATTAGTGCTGAGTAAATTTCATTCTGCCTTATACAGAGTTTCTCGATTTCGTGTACTTCTGCGAACTTTAAACATACAATTCTTAAATTTCTCTGAAGTTACGGAAACTCTTTACTTATTATCTTTGATTTGCAAAAGTTCTTAAGACATACTTTACTTTTATGAAGACAGTGATTTACATAAAGCAGGTTATGAAACTCATTTCCATGGGATTCTTTTCTGGTATTACATATCTATTCCTTACAAGATATTCATTGAAAATTTTCTATTTTAGTGCACTCGCTGTTATAAGAAAGAAAAGGCCATTTATAATTTCACGCTCGACGTGGGTAGGCCATGGGTTTTATGCCGGCCATTGGTCTGGAGATGTTTATTCAACGTGGTAAAGTATTAATTTATAAATTCTTTGTTGTATATTAAATAGAATACGAAAACAAATATACAGAACTATTATGGAAGTTTTTATAAAGTGTTTAAAAGTAAAAAGTAATTATACTACAACAACAACGTAGTTAAATTTTTGGCAACTATTAATCAAACGCCACAACATGCAGTTTTTAAGAGTAATTTTGTCGAAATGGATAGTGAAAAAGTTTTGAAAATATCAATTTTCTTGGTAATTTTTAGGCATGATATGCGGATGAGCATTCCACAAGTGCTAACTTTCAATTTTTATCAAATACCAATGATAGGAGCTGATATTTGTGGATTTAATGGGAACACTACAGTCGCGCTCTGTAATCGTTGGATGCAACTTGGTGCATTTTATCCATTTTCACGAAATCATAATTCAGACGATACCATTGTAAGAAACTACTTATTATTTTTCATGTTACTAATAAACTGCATATGTACAGGTTTTTCCTCAAATCTTTACACTAGTAATACAAATAAATTATGTAAAATTTTTAGTAGAAGATGTAGAATTATGTTTGGCATCATTTTTATGGCTTGAAAAATTCGTATTTAATTGGTGAACTAATTCATTCTCATTGTTCTTCAGCTATTATTTATGACATTCATGCCATCGGACTAAATCTTTATATATTCCAACAGTAAAACAGCGTGAAACTATAATACTACATTCTCTAAATCTATCTGTATATTTTCTAAAATTGATATCAAATTATTTGCACCATTTCTTATCATCACCGTATTATTCATTGTATTTTACAGCATTTTATTGTTGCATGTAATTTATCCTTGATTTCCCCCAACATAATATTTTCTCATCCTTCATTTTTCATAAATATGGTGTTCATTATCTTACGTTCCTTACACTTAACATTTTCTTATATTCTGGTTTATCTATTCATCCATCTTTTAATTTGCAATAGGAATACCTTGTTTCAAATATATAGCATTATAGATGAACATATTTAATTCACGTTGTTTCAGGAACAAGATCCAGTTGTAATGGGTAATCTTGTAATAAAGTCTTCCAAGAAAGCTCTTCTAATTCGTTACCGACTTTTACCGTATTTATATACACTCTTCTTTCGAGCTCACAAGTTTGGAGAAACCGTCGCTCGTCCACTCTTTTTTGAGTATGTTAGAATTCAATAATTCATTAAATAAATGTAGATGTAATATTTGTGTAGTAAAGTAAAACAATTTAATCTATGATTTCTTCTAGATTCATCCACGACAGTAATACATACGATGTCGATACGCAATTTCTTTGGGGCAATTCTTTCATGATTATTCCAGTTCTCGAAGAAGTGAGTTAGATAGCACTAAGTTTTACAAGTCCTCCTCGCTCTTTGTCAAAATTCAAATTACTGCATTTTATTGAATTGTTCTTTTTTTAAATATTGTATTTTAAAAGTAACTATTCGCAATATTAATATGACATAGTACTAATTTATCCTTTATTTATGAATAATAATGAACACATTTGATTAATTCAAGGGAAAGACTGAAGTGTCTGCTTACTTACCGCGTGGACTGTGGTATGATTATTATGAAAAAAATCATACATTCTCAACAGGAGAATATTTAACACTTCAAGCACCTTTGGATACGATACCCCTGTTGATACGTGGAGGTTCGATAATTCCTGCGCAAAAGCCGGGCATGACGACAACTGAGTCTAAAAGAAATGGCTTTGAATTAATAGTCGCATTAGACCAATTTGAGAAGGCGAATGGCGAAATGTACTGGGACGATGGTGACAGTTTAGGTATTTATCTTTTAAATAACCGTAAACGCTTTTGAACTAGGCCAAGGTTAGGAAAGGTTTTGAAGATTTTCCTTAATTGTTCACGTAGGGGAAAAGAAGATTCTTAATTGGTCCGATTTTTGTAAATAAATTAATCAGTTCTCTAATCATATAGAAAAGGCTTAAAATGCAGACTTCGGAACCACTTTAGATCAATACTTAATTTTACAAGTAGCTGTAACTCAAATTTAATAGCAATTTTGCTTTCTATATAAAAAACGCATGAGCATATGAACTTTACTGTATATCGCCTAACGCTTGTTAAGGTTCCGTTTAATTATACTAGTCCTTTAATTGTTATCAGTTTATTCATGTTTTTGAATTGTCTTGCGTGTCTTCGAGAACTTTTTTGAAAGAAAAAAAGTTAAACTCTACGTAACCTTTTCGTAATTCTGTGCCGTCTTATCGCCAATTTACATAAAATTTGGCATAAAATATTACGTTATTGTGGAATATTTGAGAGATGTACATGAGTGATTTTGAACAAACAAAAACTGTGAATCATGTATTGCTGATGAACTCGAGAGAAACAACTGTTACTTGAATAGGATCTAATTTGGATATTTACCTTGTTTATTAGAGCAGTTAAATTCATTAAAAACTTAACTTCTAATGAGGGTAGAAACAAATTTTAGATTGATATACTAGCATAGTCATTGAGAAAACGATAACAATTTTTTTTAAATAATATCTACAAATGTGTATTTGATAATTTACAGATTCTGTAGAAAAGAAGCAATATCTATGGCAATCTTTCGAGGCTGAGAACGAAACTTTATTCAATACTTACGTTGATGATGGATCTTTTCTCGGGGATGTGGTACTCGATGATATTATAATAATGGGCGTTAAGAAGTCAATATCTCGTGTTTTGGTAAATAATAAACCAGTTAGATACAGCTTTAATGCTGAACAATTGGTAAGTAATACACATTTAGGTCGAAAATGTTTTTGCAGCGATGCGTAATAATTAAGTAAGTCGTCACAGAAATATAACTGTTGGAAATAGCGGTGCATTGATTTAAAACGAATACGAGACAATGATACCTGTATTAGAATACAGACATTCTAATCCATTTTCTGATGATTGACTTTTCTTCTCATTACGATTGCTATCTATCATTTCTCTTTTTACAGTATTTCAATATTTCTGATCAACGACTGAATATGAAGGAGCATTTCGTCCTTTCCTGGGAATACTCCAAGTGACAGACATTCGGCTGATGCTTTAAGGCAGAATGTGAATGTGCATTTGGCACTGCTAACGATGTATGTGATAGATATACATTTTAGATATACGTTTTGGAAACTTCTATTTTCAGTGTGATGATTACTCACAAAAGTATCAAAGAATAAGATTGTATACTTTTTTTTTTAACGTGTTTACACAATATTTTTGCTACGCTAACACTTTACTAATGATTTAGAATAAGATTAAAACAGTCTTACTGTGATACGTACCATTTTTTAATATCGATTTTCATACCATAACTTACATGTTTTATTAATATACTTACCTGCGAAATCTACAAAGCGAAGTATCGAAGGGAAATGTTAGTGCCTGATATGCACATGAGCCATCCTTCGTACGAGAATGATAGTACATAGAGTGCTACAGTCTTATAATATCTGCATAGCGATAACCGAGTGATAACGATGGACTTATAGAGGAAAATGGGAGAATTTTGCACACTCAAGCGCGTTCCGTATCATGTGCAGACAGCACGTACTACAATAGTAATTCTCATGTATATGTAACCCCTCAGTATTCTGGTTTCATATTATAGAAACATATTTGTTCAATACCATTGTAATTCATATGTGTATGCCCTCAATATCCTGATTTCATATCATAGAAACAGATTCCTTCAGCCGACGAGATAATTTCACCCATTATAATTTGCGGTTATTGTTAAAATCAAAAAGGAATAAAGATCAATGGCAGAAAACTAGATTATTTTCATTAAATATTTGACAAAATTAGTAAAAAGCTCTTCC
Organism: Hedychridium roseum; assembly: GCA_963989215.1. Taxonomy (NCBI): domain Eukaryota; kingdom Metazoa; phylum Arthropoda; class Insecta; order Hymenoptera; family Chrysididae; genus Hedychridium; species Hedychridium roseum. Next base: position 5,822,536 of record OZ022318.1, on the reverse strand, counting down.
CGAAAGACAATAAAAGGGTTGAAATTCAAAAAATAAAAAGAAGTACATTAAATTTTTTCCGACAAACACGTAAATACGTAGGATTTTATAAAAGAAATTATTTTTAAGCTTTGCAAACATTGCAACAATGAAGTCCAGCGGTACTACTACTTTAAGATTTTTAAGCCAACTGTAAGTTTTTTATTAACAAAATGATCGTATTCAGAGATTAATCGGGTTGTTGCCGGCTCGGATTAATAAATTTTACATGAAAAGTTCTAACACACATTTAGGATTAAGATTACGGACAATTCCCTGACTTTTCCCTACGAAAGTACTCGGGTCGTAATATTATTATTCGATAACACAGTTAGATATGGTGTAAACATTTTTATTTGAACTTTTAATGTATAACATATAGCAATGTATAAATAACATAACGCATTGCATGGCACTAAAGGAGAATAAATAGATATTTACTTTCGTGGATGGTGCCGAACATAAAATGCTACAAAACAGAAAACATTTGTTTTAAACATATAAACATCCAATGGGTATTTAACGAAATTTCAGCAAAATGTAGTTGAACTGATCTCGTAAATACTTTTAAACGCACCAATAATTCAACGGTAAATTCAAATGATGTCAATGAATTTTATTTTTTCGAGATGCTGTAAAAACATGTGCAAAGAGAATTAAATGTATAAAGGCATAGTGTTTCTGCAATTCGCGAAAGGCGAATTAGCAAGCGCAGAAACACTACTAAAAATAAGGCAGACGATTATTAGAGAATGTTTTGGGGGTACGTATTTACAAGTGCAATTCAATTATACTCTGCTTATCATCGCTTAACAACTATTCTTACGAATGAAATTTGCGTAACGATATCGCTATAGCTTATCAGTCGTAATGTATTTGCAAACTTCTTGCTTTGGTGTCGTACACAGAAATAACTAAACATAAAACTCGTCGCGCGCCGGCGGTATTTTTTTTCGTATGGCAATGACCAGGCTCATCGGCTGTTGACCTCGATCTATATTCAACGTTCCCGACCCTAATTTGCATCGATTTACACGAAGAGAACCGTAGTAGATGTCAATCTCCCGAATAAATTTCAATTAAAGAAAACGAAATTTCTTTCTATCGACTACAATCAGTTCGCTTAACAAAAATCATTCACGACTTACGGCGATGATTTGCTTGAAACGCATTAGAATCGAAAGAATCATAGTCATTTAATAACGTGAAGTCTTACCATTAATTTTTGGTCAAACAAATGCATATCGTCCTTTTTATCCAAATGTCTTTGGAGAAAATAAAATACAAGTTTTCTAAATTACACAGCAAACAATTTTCATTGTGTCATCAGTAAGATAAACAAAATTACCAAAAATTGTTTGCCATATGATTAAACGATCGAGTTAATAGTACTGATCGTTAAATTTACAAATAGTATTAATTAAGGAGTGCCCTTCTTATGCGTGTGTATACATATATTTCCGTATATTTTTAAAGGCTAATATACAAATAATAATCTTACGATATTTTTTATTATTGTCCGCTCACATTTGCTTATACCTATCTAAACGATATATGCCCTATCACACTTTTTAATGCACCGGGGAAAAATGATTACCCATTGCATCTTCAAGTACAACAACTTTACGGTGTACCAATGTCAGCGAATCAGTTGAATATCATATTAATGATCTTACGAATTGTCACTATGAATTATTATTTCGTGAGTAAAATAAGGTCGATAAGCTGAGATGTTATAGTTATCATTGTGTCATGCTTGCATCTTTTATATCCAATTTAATAAAGCTGAGCAAATGCTGCGTTAGAAATGCATTGACATACTAGTCTATCGTTATCGAGGTTTGCTGTGACCAATACAGCCAATACACTTAGATCGCACTAATTGTTCTTTAATTTATACAGTACACTGCATTTTTTATATTTCCCTATATTCAATTACTACTTGTAAGTCAATAAGTATGACACACTGTGGGTGTCAAATTTATTTTTTTTAATTATTTTAAAATAAACGAACAATACCTTTACTATAATGGCTGTGACTCTTAAACTTCAACATAATTAGAAAGTTCTTTGACACTTGGTAGACGCACAAAAGAATATTATCTACTTATTAACTAGTTTAGTTTGAATTGTACTACTTTGACGTTTTTTACTACCGAAGAATGACATTTTCAGCAGTTATATGGAACACAGCATAAAGTTGTGATACTTTACAATTAATTTATGCAATCTTTCTACATTAAAGTTATGGCAAGTATAACATTCCATAGACGTATGCCAATTGATAATTCACAACACTATGTAGAAATGTCCTAATTCGTTCGAATAATCATGCATCAGGACAAAATCATAAGGTTTCTATTATTCACTGTAAATTGGCAGTCTGATTATGAATTGGCATTCGCTACAATGGCAATATGTGTAATAACATTTAATCGAATCTACTGGCATTATCCTCTTTGTACTATGCAATCTGAGGGTGTAATCATGACTTTTACCCGCATAGTACGACATACTTAATGCTAAGTAACAAGTTAATGTTTAAGCTGATTAATGTGTTATACATAAGATGAAAAGTTACGAATAGAATGATTCATGGCACCGTAGATTAATCCTGTATTTCTATCATATCACACGCGTGACTCGATATACCGTTCTCAACTAGAAACGTTCAGAGAGATACAATAAGCCTTAAAATCTACAGTTAATCAGTAATATGCCATTTAAGATACTAACTAGACAAATTCTTTTGGTTGTGTGATGGACTTTATAATAATTATAGATATTTCTTTGAAACGATATTGACTAAAGCGTAGAACGTAATTCAACATTAGGAACCTGATACGGCGCTTGAAATAATACGTTTTCGAATGTTGCAATTGTCAGAGATTTAAGGAATAAGGAAGAATGACAAATTTTATGCGAAAAAGAATACAAAAAGATTAGCAGAGACGTATCCGTAAAAAATATTAACGTAACTTTCATTGCAACTATTAAATTTCATATGAATTTTCTCGGCATTAAATAAGAATAGGATTTAGGAAAAATTAAGTGGTGGGATACGTTGAAAAAAAGTAGGGTATGACAATTTTTTGAAATATTTGCGTGAGAATGAAACCACTGTAAATAAGGGGTGATGTGCACAAAAAACATGCTTGTGCATCATGATTCAATGGATAGAATAGAGAATAGAAAAGCGGAACTATGTAAGAACACATAGTTTGAAGGTCCGTGAATTATATCGTTTGTTACAAATAAACTAACTGTTCTAGTACTTCTCGGCACATAGTTATAGCAACAGTTTGATTCACTCGGGTAGAAAAGAACTCGAACATATAGGTATGTAAATATGACATTAACAAAGAGTACATTGTTAATTTCATTATTTATGATAGACTTGTCGATGTTGTGATTATAAAATGTATAAAATGTATGATAGATTAAAAGAAAGTTGGTCCTTACGGGATCAGTGAATGCAGTGTTATGTACGATGGTTGAATTCAGCAAACTGCATATTATGACAATGATATAGTTCACAGACACATTCACTATTTTCTCCAATAGAAATGATAATAGACTTGAAAAGCCAATATGAGGAATTGATCTCTCGGTCGTTTACAAGCACTTTTGTTAGTGGATCGGGTATGATCTTCACGACTCTAGGTTGCGGTAAGTGTCTCGAGAATATCTTCTGGAGTCTTCTTCATTTTTCGAAATTGCTCCCAATGTTCCTTAGGCACAGTCCATTGTAAGAAAGTTTCAAGATTTTTACTGAGGATCTCGAATTCCGATAGGCCATGACCGGACGCTGGAGTTTTACCAGCTGAGCTCAGTGAGTCATGAAGTACCTCATCTATGAGACGTTTTCCGAAACCCAGTTCATCTAGCCTCTCCTGCCGACTGATTCTTTTGAGCAATACAGCTAGTAGGAGTCTCATTCGCTCGATATTCATCATTCTAGATTTCATGCTCACGGCTTTCTCCTGAGATTCGGTGTTAGTCGTGACATTATGCGTAGCTTGCGGCTGATCGTCCATCTCAGGATGACAGATTTTCTCATGGCTCTCGAGGTCGTTCTTGATTCTGAAGAAACTGTTGCATTTTCTGCAGCTGTAGGGTTCGTTCCTCCCGTGAATACATTTCATGTGCTTCTTCCAGTGTGGCAATTGTGTAAAGCCAGCATTGCACTCGGCGCATTTAAACGGTCTCTCACCAGTGTGTCTTCTGGTATGGAGCTTCAGGGCAGTCGAATGAGCGAAAGCTTGCCAGCAAACCAGACATCTGAACGGTCTCTGTCCCGAATGAGTTCTCTGGTGGACCGTTAGCTGAGATTTTTGCGCAAACCTTTGCCCGCATGTAGCGCATCCGTGGGGTCTGTCTCTGATATGCGTTCGCATGTGTTGCGGCAGATGACCCTTGAAGGTCTTGTTACAAATGTTACAGAGAAATGACTTTACGTCACGGTGAAGGCATTCGAGATGTTTCTTGAGTGCATCCCGACGCACGAAACCTCGACCACAGATTTCGCATTTATGATCCTTCTGGCCATTGTGCCGTTTTAGGTGTAAGGCCAGATTGGCGGCACAGGTAAATGTACCGGAGCACAAACCGCAGCGATAAGGTTTAACCTGGCTGTGAGTCCGACGATGTTGCACCAGCTGACCTCCTCTCGCGAAGCTTTTGTCGCATTCGTTGCATTTATAGGGTTTGAATCCGGTATGTGTTCTCACGTGAAGCTTCAATCGCTCTTTTAATGGAAATTCTTTACCGCACTCATCACATTTAAAAAGAGGTCCAGCTCCATGGACCACCTTGTAATGGTTTCGCAAGCCACCACTGCCTTTGAATCGCGCATCGCATACAACACAACAATATTTTTTTGGCAATTCCTCCTGTCCTTCTTCCCGACTGTTCCCCTGTTTCTTTAATTCACCCTTCCCTAGATTTCCATTTTTATCCTTACTTTTTAAACTTTTTACAACTTCGACATCATTGTTTTCATCTGTTGGTATTTCAACGATGCCTTCGGTATTTTCCGTAGTGGCACACGCAGTAATAGGCTCTTCATTTTCCGCTTTGTTTCGATTTGACCGTAATACATTGTTGTTGTCACGTTTCGCAAATAGGTTGGCTTGAATAATAGCATCTATCTTAAGTTGTAGCTCCTTTTCCGAATCATCCGCTGTGGCCGGTATCATAGGTGATTTAAGGTTGATATTCGTGTCTTCGTCATGATTTTCATCATTTTCCTTCGATAAAGATGAGACGTTAAATAAACTGCTATTCATAGAATTCCCGATTTCTCCGTCTTCTTCGCCTTCTCCCTCTTTATCATCTTTACCATCGTGATCTGTCTTCGCATTATCTGCGCTTCCCTGGGCATCAGAGACAAAAGCCGGATCTAAAGAATCGCAACGAAAGACGTAAATTTCGTCAGTAAGACTGTTATTCGTCTTCTCTAATTCCAAATGCACCACCTCCTGCCTTTTAAATTCTTCATTTTTCTTCCTAACGTTTAACTTTCGTGCGTTGAGGTTACCGAGTTCTTCGATATTTTCAGTTCCAGAATTCATTGTCATCACCTTCCGAGGAGATTTCAAGAGAATACGACTCTTTTTACCATTCTTGCTGGATTTAATCTTAAGAAACCTCTCCTTTTCTCTTATTGCGTGTGATTTATACGTCTTGCTCACTTTAACATCGACTTCAATGTCTTCTCTTGCTCGAATATCATTGTCCAATTTGTCGTTTAATCGTAGTTCCGAATGCTGATTAGTCGTTTGATTAAATTCGAATACACGCAAGCCGAAATCCTGTTCCTCCCTGCAGCCACCGGCGAAACTTCGAAGAGCTTTAAGCGCATCGGTTGCGTTTGTATCCTTAAAAATATCGTTCGCTCTGATGCGCGATTGCTTCACCGGAAGTAATTCAGTCAGTTGGACTTCTTCCTGTGGCTGATCGCGGCCGATCGCCTGATTCGCTAAGAGCTCTTGCATATTTATTATGACATATGCCCTTTTTCGAAATATTCATTGAACAGTCGAGTCAAGCGAGGAAAGCCCAATCGGATTATATGGGCAGATTCATCATTATGTATGCACTTCCGTGACCGTCACCTCGTCTCTTAAATCCTTTCGCTAAATGCTTATGTAGAATGAAATTTTGATCATTTTTTGGTTCAAGTGACGTTATCTTTTAACACTAAGCAATTTTCATTTCACAATTACGGAGATATTGATTTGTTGGAAAAGAAAGAAAATAAGTAAGGTTTTAAGAAAAATGACGGTGTAATATTTGCAATGAAATTCCACGCAGTTATTTCTTCCATTTCTGCAATCTATAGACAAACTCCGGACCAGTTACACTTTAACGAATCGTTTCAGTTCTTCTTTCTCTCCGTATTGTTTGTTTATGAGGGTGTGTGTATATGTATGAGTGTCTACGTATCAAATACAGACATAATGTAGAAGGAAAAGACCAAAGAATGGGAATTTTATCGGCATAATTAGCATGGAAACGAAGCTGGAAGTTCGTATTATGACCGTACGATTATTCAGCTACATGAAGATATGATTATCAAAATGGCCAGATACATTTGTTCACATTCATTTTCTTCTTTATATCTTTTCCCTGCTTGGCTCTGCATTTTCCTTCTTCTTGTGAGGCGACGTTCTATCTTCTATGTCGTACTTTTCGCATATCTCGTCCACAGTCTGCATAACGGTGACCCCTTTTGTAGTACCTTTGAAAGCCGGCCATGGAGATTCAAATGATTTCTTGTTGCTCGTGGCTGCCGGATGTGTTGGTGAGGTGATCGGCTCTTGCGGACGTTCAAGTCACCCCGTCGAGGAAACGGGGAAGGCCGTGGATATGGATATGGATGTGGATGTGGATGTGGACGTGGAAGCGGAGGAGGAGCAGCGGTTCGCCGGAAGTGAACTCTATAATATTAATGCAACGGCGCGTTGTCTATTCTTGTCGGCACAACGATCGACTGACCGAGGATACTCCTCTGATCATGGCAACGACGTGTTCCTCCTCTCTGATGCTCGTGATCGGCCGCCTTTTTCGGCGCAAGCGCAATCCCTGGTCGATATCAGCTTCGTTCTCACCCCTCTCCGTCTTCCGTCTTCCCTCTTCTTTTCTTATCCCTTTCTTTTTTCCCTATGTCTATGTCCTTTTTCCACCATCTACGTTTCTTTCCCTTCGAATCACTGCGACTTTTTTATTTCTAATTTCTTTCTGTGCTTCCTTCTTGTTTCAGGCTCTTTTCAATGTTATCGTAAGGATACTTTCTACTCCTTACTTTTATTCATACTACTCGCTTGTCGCTTCCGTGACCTCGACTATCCCTGATTATCAAATTTTCAACCAATTTTAATGGTTTTTCCCGAAATTCCAAAGAAAGGTGAAATCGTTCTTGATGGACATTCACTTCTCGTGCGCCAATCTACGTGTTCTTTATTGAACTAAAGCGATAATCGGCAAGTTGCTACTGCACTCTAACATTTATTTCACCTATATTGTTAATGGATCCCCCAACATTTGAGCCTATACGGGAACTTTGTGCTCTGTATATTAAGCGCATTTCTTTTTCAGAATTGTCGACACAATTCCTTTGGTTTTTTACTTACGATGTAAATACTCGCTAACGTTGTGTTGCCATTGAACGATCGTTGTATGTCCGTTGTGGCGTATGGCTTAAGATACTCTTATCTTTGGTATCAGAACGCCTTATTGTTTAACGTCCTATTCGTTGAACGCCGATTTTCTAATTCAGTGTATGTTCAGTGTTGTACCATTAATGTACAGTTTTTACCTGATTCTACCTCTCTATTTCACATACACTTCTGGCAAGTAAATATTTTCTTTTTGACTAGATAATAACTTTTCACTTACATACGCTATACTTCAGGCTCCAATGAAATTTACTACGGCATGTATGAATACATATGGCATTGGCACAACATACTACAATTGAAAATATTCTATTAATAAAGCCTCAACCGTGGTTTTGTCCCAGACTTTGGTTAGTGACAAGTGAAGAGCCCACCACCACCTGCAAGAAAGGAAAAATCCGAAGATGCGTTTTTCCATTCTCAAAGAAACAGCAATATGAAACATTATTTTCCCATTGCATAACAATCTCAGTAGTATAAATAATGCAATATTATCACACGTCAAGGGCAGCCATGTCAAGTGAGTGCATTCAACGATAATGTATACTAAACATCAAGTATATAGAATAGGCCACATAAGGTGCCACAAGCTGTTTCCTTCGGAATCACTGCAGGTATCAACTTCAATTTTTTTCATGTTCAATGGAGCTAGTCATTTAGCGCATTTTACATTTTTTTTGGGGGGGGTTCTCGGGAAAGAATGGAGCACTTCATTTTTCTAAACGGAATAGAGTATTAATTTTTTTTATTCAGGCAACTCTGATCGAATTTAATAACATCTACTTGAAAACATTTTTGTCTTCGGTATAGTTAAGAAGTTGTGACATGCAATATTTTTCTCAAGAAAAACGTCAGGAAGCCGTGGAAAAATATAAAAATAAATGTATTTTGGGTTGAAAATCGTTTTATTAAATGTAAAAGCAGCATTAAAATTATTTGTCAAACGGGTTGACTTGCAACGCATTTATTAAAGTCGCAACAGGTGTTTCAAAGACCATTTTCCAAACGTAAATATGCAACGTGTGAATTTCATACATGGAAACGTTAAGCGAATACTTCAGCAGCGGACATCTAATCTACAAAGAAGACTTAAAATACTGAAACTGTCTATCGATTACTATAGACAATTTAAACAAGCGTAATGTTGTTGATAAAATATTCCAAGAAATCATCTTCCCATTGCCAAACAAAGAGCTACAAGAGTATATTTATAAACACAGTCGATAGAGCTTGGAATTCTTACCTCTAAACGTATTTATAATATTCCTAAACGTACCCAGTGAAGCGAATTTAATTATTCATCGTAACTCTTTAGCTATACCAAATACAAAAAAAGATGTTCTAAGTTACTGTCATTAAGTTCCATAAGAGCTACGCGAATAATGAAAGTAATACTCATTCCATGTAAGAAAAATCGGATACTCGCTTTCTTCGCCTAGGAAATTCCTAATAAAATTATTAGTCTCCTGTCTTGTTTGATATACAAAATTGAAGTTGACATCTGCGATGGTATAGAAGAAATCAGCTTGTAATACATTACATAGCCCACCCTGAATAAGTAAAATCTGCGAAAGGATTTAATAGTTAAAATTTGTCGAAAATGAGTTGACGCACGAGTCGGCGGTGCACAGTTATTAATCTGGATATATTATATGACTACTGCACATTTGCCCATTATCATTCCCTTGCATCAACTCATCTTAAACAACTTCTGCAATAATGAAATACTGTGTAAAGAGTGTTCCACCATTCAGTTACGATGATTGTACCTTTAGTTAGGTTTAACTCATTCTATCTCCCTTACCTTTTGCAGAATATTCGCAACATAATCAACTTACGCAAAAGACAATGAACAATACACGATTCCATATTTATATGTACAAATTTTATTTTTACTGGCAATGTGAAAATTCCAGTAAACCAGTTATTTATGGACGTTGTAAAGCTGTAAAATTAAATATGTTACAGACTACTATCTCCGAAATCGTCAGATACGAAGACCCAAAGACCCAATCATTAGTACACGTTATTCATCAAGAATCTTATTTTTATAGAATAATGTGCCTAAACCTAATCGATACTGGGAACTAGAAAGTTTCTTCAAAAATATAAATGGAGAAGGAAAGCTCGGATTATATATTCTGCAAACTCAAGGAAAATAAGCTTTAACCGCTGCAATTCTTACCTAACAATCTTTTACTAAATAAATATCACGTTCGGGGACCTGTTACGTTTTATAATGGATCCATTTGGCGATGGTATTTTAACAGTCTCTTCTTTTTTAAGCAATCAAACAGATCGACTAATACTCTTCACTTCTTGTTACTAAATCTTTTTAAATAAAAGGTTTACCCCTCCTCCTAGACAATTGCCGGATGATAGAAACTTTTGATTTGCACGTTTAGATTTGGGATTGCAATCCATCTAAAATATTGGATTATTTGAATTGAATAATCAACGGTTTATTGCATCACGAAAACCCCTTTTAGTGAACGACATGAATGCTCAATGTGTTTGCTGAACTTGCCAGCTGCAAATTTGAAATGATGGAATTACATAAAAAGAGTAATCTTCTTCAAAAAGTTATCATGTAACGTATTGCATAATTAACGAAATAGATGGCTCTGTCATTTGACATGTTAAACATTCTAAACACAGTAGAAGGTGTTGGTCCTATTGTATGCTAGAAAATGAGTAAGATTTTCAACGAACTCTCAACTAATAAAATGAGCTTATCTAAAGTAACGACCCATCTTAAATTACATATTCTAAACTGTAAAGACAAAAGCAAATAGTAAATTAATCGATTAATATCTCATTCAGCGCGTCTCTATTGTTAGTCAAGTACGCAAGAGCTCAAAAAATATTTTGATCTTAAAGAGACCTTCTGAGATTTATATTCTTTTTGAAAAGGACCACATTATAGACCTCGGAAGATTTTTAGTCAGAATGCTATATATATTCTCAGTAAATATTGCAACAGTATATTACGTGACTTAATAATAAATTGAATAAGTTAATTAAATTGTAGTATGATACGATTGTTATGATCAACATAACCAGATTCTTCTGGTCTTTCAATGCTATCGGCTTCACTAGCAACAGTCCCGGCTTCGAGGATGCTGATTTAAACGTTTCATATGTGTAATGCTCTCCCGAGGAAGTAAATTCTAAAGTATAAGAAAAAAACGAAGTAAAAAATGTAGTGTAATAGAGCCGTAGCTCAGCCAGTACAATAGAGGAATTAGTGAGAAATAATAACGATAAAGTTTGAATCTCTGTGGTTTGAATGCACTGCTCTTAACTTTTTCCACTCTTTACAGTTAAATATTTAATTGATAAACAAATTGAACAAAATCAATTGTGGATCGGCGCTTTAGATAGATACTGTTTAACTGCTTCAAAACAATGACTGACATTTTGTGAAGGTTTAAGCAAACTGTGTCAAAATTTTAAGCATACACTTACTTTTCATTAGAATAAAGTTTTAAACAAGCAGAATGCGTCATTCATTTTATGCTACACTAAATCTCATAATAATATGACGACCCACATTTAGTATATCAGAGCCGGGTAGTCAGTTACATTAATGAAAGTTATATAAATCAGAAAAATATTAAACTGTGATCCACAATGTTTTCCAGTCAAAAAATAAACGGACGGAAAATGTACAGTTGAAATATGTAAATAAACTTTATATGAAAAAATATATAGTACAAATGAAAAATTGTTTGGCGCACAAAATTTGGATCATCTTGACGTACTCTTAACAAAAAAGTTCTTTTTAGAGAAATGTTACGATAGAAATGCTAAATAATAAAAGTTTATATATGCATGATACTGGTGAGATATTTGTCAAAAATTTAATAATAGAATCATATAAACACATGGTACAAGTACACAACTGTAACACAAAAACTTTTGTGGGAAGATGTTAATAGTTTTGAGCTTGCGAAATTTACTGTAATTTTCTTAAAACAGATAAAATCGTAATAAAATCAGAACTATAAATGTAGCAATATTTTTTCATTACAAAGGTTTTTTCATTACAACATTACAAATTTTTTTCGAAACAACGGTAAATCCGATAGTCTTTCTTTCTAATTTCTTTCTTTCTTTCTTTCTTTCTTTATTTCTAATCAGTTACGATTTCATAAAATAACTTAAACATTACAAATATCAGACGTTACTATTCTTGGCAATTTCGTATTAACCAAACTAAACGTGAATACATTTTAAGCTACCTGTTGATAAGTCTTATTTACTTTATTTAATGTTCCGATAATCGTTTTGTACACATACTATAAATTCACTAGAAGAAGGAGGGGTTTTATTGAACAAAAGACCAAAAGAAATTGGTTACATTGTCATGAAATTTGGTATATAAAACTGAGTAACTTTTGATTGAAATATTTTTTGGTACGACAAACAGTTTACATGTTGCCATTGAAGACACTTTTGGTCAACCAACTTTGAGAGTGTACTTCACCCCTTTAAACCGTTCAAAAACGTAAAAACAGAAGACACGCGTTTCATAGTTTTTAATTATCTACAAATTTATAGCGATTTCAAGAAAAACCTACTTTTTACCCCGGAATGTTGCCTTATAAGCCAACAATTTCAACCCCTTGTACAAGATTCGAGGTGAAAAATTTCATATGACGATTTCATATCAGAATTAGAATTAGGAAAACTAGGATAGAACTAGGATACAAAAACACCTTGTTAAGATAGGTAAAATTCAGTTAAAAGAAGAGCCAAAGAAAAATTTTGTTATCGTGCTATAAAGTTACGATAAACTGAACACCTCGTTTCAATTCTGTATTGGATATGCTGCTAAAATCATCATCAAACAATGAGTATTTTCATAGGCGTGCGGAACTGTGATGCTCGTAACCATTCAACGCTTATTTTACGTAACTGATAATACCTTTTGCTTGACAGTACCAGTCTGACGCCCATTCATGTGGATTAAATTCTCGTCGTGTCCTTCATTCGTATAGTATTATCATAATTTGTTAATGCCTAACCGAAGTGTTATAAAGGGATGGACGCAAACGAATTGTTACTAAAATATCGGCTTCGTGGGAAAGTAATTGCGTTTTCGGTAAATGTAAAATTTAAAGAAGGAACTTTTATGAAAGTGGTATTAAGAAGTTGATAGATGGGCGAGCGCCATAAATAATTGAGGGAGTTATATTATTGATTAATTTATTTCCTTTTTAATGTCGAAAAACGAAAAACTTTCTCACCAATCTAATAGATAAATATCGACTCCGACTACGCGGTATTTTAGTATACCTATGATTGAAGATTGAAGTATCTAATAATTTCGTTGTTACTTAATACTTACGCGGGTATAATTTATCTATATTGCAATGGAATTTTAATGTTCATTTTCAAGCTGAGCGCATGATTATTTTGTTCGTCGTGATGAAGGTTCCGCCTGATAATATAAATAATTGTCAAAGACTCTTATTTATTTCACTACACTTACTCCAAGCATTCATAGCGGAGTATTTAACTTTATCTAATTGTAAATAAGAGGTTGTTTACTATAAAATAGTAATCATTCTACTCTAGTCACTGGCCAAGAGAAATATATTTATAATCACCTCCAAATAAAGGGATGTCATAACCAAATTTTCGACTTTATGCCTTTTCGAGTAAAACTGATTATACTTGTTTATCTTTAAAGTTCCGAATGGTATAAAGTATTGAAAATAATTATACCCCTATGAATTTTTTTCACTTTCTGGTCAAAGCAGAACTCTGGTAAGGCCAAATTAAAAAAAGTTCATAATAATTACGTATTACGTCAATCGAGCAACCTTTGACACAGTCTACTACATACACTACGTTAAGTGATTCAGAATGGTTTGTCAAACTTTGAATGGGCTTTTCTACAAAAATGAATTATGGTTTCATAAAAAAATCCCTTTATTTGTAGCGGATGATATTTGCTATATTTAAAGGAGATGCTTGTCAAAATATATGGGATTACAGCCACAGGTAATTGTAGGCATTTCAAGTGGTATACGTAACACTGAAGTTACACAGGCGGTGAGACTCATACACCGAGGCACGTCTACACGCGTTGCTCCAATTTCCTCGGCGTATGACATACGCTTGTGCGCATTGAACTTCCCGAGTTCCGAGAGCGTTAGATTCATGCGCTCCATAATCCATACCTATGCAATTTTCCCGCCGTTCTATCCCCATTCGTACAGTGAGTTTAAGCGGCCAATTGTCCGGTAAATACTAGTAAAAATACGCTCGGTACTCACCAGGTAGGGGGCGGTGAGGGACGGTACTCGCGTTACGAGACGAAGAAACGGTTATCCTGTAGAACGTTCACTCGAGCCTACCCTTCTTCCGCCATGTTTGATGCGCCTGGCCTTAACCAAGTCTCACGACACAGCACAGTACGTCTCCCAGTATGTATGTACATACATGTATTCATACATACGCTGACTGGTCGATCAAGTAGAGAACTTGAAAGCTATGATACCTATTGAGCTACCAGTATTACAAAGTAATCCGTCTAGATGGCATTAACGTCGGATCTTTTTGCTAAACTTATCAGACGTCACTGCAGTTAGCTTTGTCAACTTGTTACATCTTATGATAGCTAATATTTCAGAAGAACATTTCAGTTTCAGAAGAATAATAATTGTTACTTTTGTATTACTGTGCTATTACGCAGCACAACCTCGAAGTAGTGCAAAACTGTCTTTGAGAATAATCATATAAGTCAATTTTGCTTTGTCCAATATTTTTGCCAATGTACAATGTATAATATTAAGTAATATTTTTTTGACATCACTGCACTACAGTAAAATTGTTTAATTATGCATCCTGCCTAGTTGTCACATCTTCATAAAAGTAACTTCTAATTCAAAGATGGCATCACAAAATTACTTTGAAAACGAGTAAACCATGTTGGCCTTTTTCCAGTTATATTCTGCAATTAGCTAAATTACAGGCCATAATTTTTACAAAGTGACACAGCTAGTCGTGCAGAATCATTTTATAATACAATAAATTGTTTTCATGAAAAATTTCATAAATTCCGCTTTTCTTACATAGAGTATTACATAGAGTCTTACATAGAGTCTTACATAGAGTTTTTAGTTTTACTAGAAGTACGCGATCATTCAAATGAAAGCTAAATACAGTTTGCTTTCGTGTTATTTATATCTTTTTTATGCGGTTGTAAAGTTACACGGTGCATGTTTCGTATGAATTCGGGATATCGAACAGTGCAACCATTCGAACACCTACATTATCAGCTGTAATCATTAATTTGGCACATGAAATTGGTGGAGAAATTTTTTATATATTTACAATTAGCCACAATGATGTCGACGAATTGCTTGTGGATAATGATTTACGTGACGATATTATTGGTATAACTTTAGATATCGTCGGAGATTCAGAAAATGGTAGTGAGGAGGAAGAAAAAGTATAATTCGAGAAGATCTTGAACTTTGCAAGAAATTGGAACATCATTTTCTTGTTAATGACACAAATTCTGAATGAGCCTTGAAATTCCAACGTGAGCCGAAGGGTTGCTTGTTCGAATATCGCAAGCTCTATAAAAAATGAGTAAAATCATCATCACAAAGTTTAATTACTGATTATATTGTCATAATAAAAAAATCAGCACAGAAAGTGGGTGCAGCTAATTTTTTTCGTGAAGAACCGTTGCCTATGCTATACAGAATTGATGCGCTATCTCTTCTGGTGATGAAAATGATTTCGCATCAGTTCGTAAATGTTGTCAAATATTCTCTAACATCGACGATAATTTTGACGAAAATATGTAAAACATTTGTTACTTTTCAATGAAATTAAGCGAATAAAGCTTTAAAACAAACTGACACATTTATATTTTCCTGATTTCTAAACAATTTTTTTTATACGATTTCAGGTTTATTTTAATTAATTGCTACAATTTTATGCCGCTTTAGAAACTTATTTTTGTTATATTTTGTTAATGTTTTTACGATTTTGTTATATGTGGTTTTTTCTGGAATGTATCTACCGCATAAAAAGAGACCCGACTGTACGTACTACAGACAGTATTTGCATGAAAAGTTTCTTTACGATGTTTAAGATTTGTTATTATAACACTTCAGTTGTTTAATAAATATAGGTCAAGTATGTGCTTTATCAATGGGTTTTTTTCATTACAACAATATCATATTCCACAACTGCATTCTCTTTCACATCATTACATTAATATTTGTGTCGTAGATCCTAAGGTATTTAGGAAATGAGCGTTCATTGAAATGGGCGTGATTTCCGTACTTTTTATTATGTTTCGAAAAGTCACAACGTTTCAACACAAATGAGAAAGTTAAAACACATAGATGTAATATATTCTGTAGGACTGTGAACGATTCGGTGATGATGGTGCACGAACGATGTAATGGCAAAAAAAGTCACCGAATTTTCAAATAGACCTGATAATGGTAAATCTCTGTCATGTTTTTCAAGAGGACGAATTTCTGTGTAGTAACGTTCATTGATTTTTTTTATCAAATTTTTTTTATCTTATTTGATAGAAATGTTTTCTATAAAGTTTTATTGTATGGATTTTAATGTAAATAATACTAATTTCGTTGGCACACTGCCACTAAATAACTTTTTTTTTTAAATAGTACACTCCTCTAATTACAATTTCAAAAGAGCTTTCAAAATGGTGAGTATGAAATGTGATTGAATTAGTGTTTACGCTTCTACACATCATCAGGAAGAATTTAATTGATCATAAAGAAAATTCAGCGCGAAATTTTTGAAGATTTCGTATGCACATGTTGAGGACAAATTCTAGTAGAAGATGCCCTTCGCGCAATGATCTAATCTGAAACTTCAGCATATAAATAAAGGGTAAACTTTCTCAACATTGTTTGGTTTTGTTGATTGTAGATAATAATTAATATACTATCTGTATCTATGCATATTTAATAAATTATAAAAATGAAACTAAAATTCTGCGCCTATACAGTTTTTGAGCTGTTTAATTGTACTAGTTGCGACAAACGCGACAAGTATTTCAAAATTTACGCACACTATTTATCAGCTTGCATAATATTTTTTATTTTTAATGTTTACTCAGTCTATTATCGACTATAAACTATATAAAAGAAAATGAAAAATGCCTGAAAAGTAAAGCTGCAAGAAAATATTGTCGAATGAGTTTGAAAATCTGCATTATCTACCGCAGTAGATAGAGTAGCGCATGATCTTTACCGTGGTTATCGAGTAGTTCCAGTTATATACATATCTCGAGTTGTCATAGAAATCGGTAGATGGCGGGACGAAGATAGATAAGTAGGGCCGATCGTTGACGAAACAATTATGTTTTAAAACGATTCAGATCAACCTGTTTTGTGTATCGTAATGTTCGTTTGTTTGGAATGCATGTATCTCTAGGAGAAAATGGTTTGTCGTAATTACGAGGAGTAGGGAAACTGGATGGCCGGTATCTTTTGCAAAGGTAAGACGAGATATGGAAGTGCCGGAGCCGAAAGGCAAAGGTACGAAGGGGGAAAGCTGGTTAGCTGGTTAGCTGGTTAGCTGGTTAGCTGGCTGGCTGACTGGCTGGCGATCGCGCACGAGTAGTTTCGGTATTAAGCGGAGTAGGGCGAAGGAATCCAGAGAAGAGACAACACGGTTGGCAGTGTGTGTCGAAGGAGCGTGTGGCAACGCTGGTTTGCTTCTCCGGCCGCTCTCTTCAGATCCGTGATTTTTCCTCGACTGTCAAAGGAGTCGCCGGAGATTCTTCGCCTCCCGGGTTCGCGTGAAAGCGCTTGCTGCTTTTTCGCAGCCGAATTAACGCTCGACCAACCTGCTCTTTCGTTTCCTCGCTCTCTTGAGTTTCACCGGCAATTTTCTGTGCGTTCGTTCGATAATACTCCGCTCGGACACGTGAGGGACCAGCGTGAAACATGTTATACTGACGTTTCGTTTTTCATCTTCTGTGCGACTCGCGTGTGTGCACCACCAGTTGCGTGTTGCGTAACCCTACAAACCGCGATTTTCCGACAGAGACAGACAGAGAGAGAGAGAGAGAGAGAAAGAGTATGAGAGAGACAGAGGAAGAGCAAGAAAGAATCATTCTATCCTACATTTAGTAGGCTGTTTTCATTTTCAAATTCGACGACTGTCTCCTCTCTGTCAATCTTTCAAACCCACACACGTATATTCTCTCTTTCTCCGGCCTCTAGGATTTTACCTTACTCCAGTCAGACCGATGGGTGAGTTTTTTTTACTTTGCACTCTGTAGCACCAGTGACACGATATACGTTTTTATTCCTTTTCGCAGTACCCCTCGGAACTTTTCTCCGAAATTTATAAACAGGATGGTCACCGTAAAGATCGTTACGATGTTTCAACTATCTCCTATACTTGTACGGCAGAAAATGTCAACAAAAAGTGATTAGTGCTTAATCGTCGGCAATTTCAAACAATTAGAATTCTCAAAACACGTACTTTTTTGTTAAAAAACAACTATAAGTTTGTGTTAGGCAGATCCTTTTTGAAATATCCTGTATATAATTTTCCGTCTGAACTTATAAACTTTTAACCGTGTCATAAAATTATGAAACAAGTTATTTATATGGAAATACAATTTTAGTCACAAGTTGGGTGACAAAATTGTAAGAATCTTTGGTGTATGTAATGCCACAATGTCAATATGTCACACGCTCGTATTAATAGATAATTCTCTATTTTTTGAGTTATCTAACTGTCTATGAAAATTCAGTTAACACAATGCTACTTAATAATGTTATAAGAAAATACAAAATCGGAAAATTCCTTGTTAATTCTTACCAGTGTATTTCGAGAAGTTACGAATGTTAGTAAAAATATAGGAACACCAGTTGACATAATCACACGACAAAAAGTTCTACTTCATCCTACTTTCAGTTGTATCGTCTTTTGTAATTATAGAGAGACTGATATGTCTGGAGTTTATACTATTACATGAAAACTCTATAGGAACTTTAATCCGTACGATCATAACTTTATCCATATTATTACAGTTATTTTTATTATACGAATTCTTATCGACTGTAAGCTCTAATCTGAATGATATTAGGAACGAGTTCTTATGTTTCAATTTCCGAGATTTTTTTTATGAATCTATCAATTGTTTACGAAATTATTTCATTTAGTAAATACCCAAGAAAAATTTAAACAGGTTACGACTGTCCGAAACTCGTAAGAATAAAATAGAATTTATCGTAATAATTTCTACATTAATATATTAAAATCCGTTGTAATATGAGAGTGGTATATTTATATCTCATATCGTGAATTCCGGTAATTATTAGTTGTTGTTGAATACAAGCAGTCTGAACGAAAATGATGAATAAATGAGTCGATCGATTGTACGAACGGACTTGTCGGGAGAATTTCATATTCATACATCACGTATGAACGCGCGAGAATCTATGGAGCAAGGTAGAACGTTTGTAGAAAAAATGATCGTATCGGCAAGTTGCACAATTTACGTATGAGCATGAGCCACATGCATACCTGACACGGTGTGACGACGGTCAGTCGCCGTGTCATGACTGTATTGCCACTTGCATATACGACACATACATTCACCGCCGTGAAATTGTTCACTCTATTTCGCTCTTCCGTTTTCCACTCGTATCTTGTCACCTTTCATTGATGGATTATGAAAAAACTTACATACATGTAGGACTGGAAATATTTGGTCTCACAGAAAACTCTCAACTGCACTCCTTTCCTCGAGAATGATAAGTTATTGTTTCTCTGATTTTCAAGGTTAAACGAAATTTATACAATGAATTTGCGCAGTTTCTCGCAACCGATGAATCGTGAAAACGACACAGAATATTAAGAAATTCTGCAAATATTCATGTTTATAATGTTTTATGTATATTTTGTGTAACATGTTGTGTTAAATTATATCTACCATCTGAATATGGCAATGAACTAATCAATAATCTAGCGGGGCAATAATTGAGTTGTTTATTTTGAAACTGAAGTAAGACCGTTATCTTTCATTATGTATTTGAATATCTTGACTATATGTATGTAAATAAATAAAGATTTGCCGGGAGAAGTATCTTGTTGTTTGAAATACCTACAGAATGTTGCAACTCGAAAACAGGTTACTTTTAATCTATTACCGAGTCAAGGAAGGGCAAAAAATGTTAACAAAATTCAATTATCACCTTTGTATAAAACTATTCGAACCATTAGATTAGCTTCAATTTTAATTAATTTACATTTAATCAAAATACATATAACAATCTTTTAATATACAGAAACAAGAAAAGTTGATTTAGATCACTTTCAAAATAAATGGCTGAATTAATAATCCAATCGCTAGAAATCTTTAAAAGTGATAAGACTTACGTGCCCCTCTATATTTTAATAAAAAAATACATGCAGTATGTCAACGTCAATAAGCTTTTAGTTTAAAAATTTAGTTCATTGGTCAAATAATGTACGAGCGACTTTTTATGGTTTGAGTTTCTGAAAAGCCAGTGACTGATCTCAACTTGAAACCTACGAGTTATCCTAGTTGGCGCGTTCTGTGAGTTCTATGAGCTGCATGATGGCTTTTACTCCTACGACGAGTCAGAAGTTACTTGAGAAATGAATTTGCCAAAATTTGTATGTGCCTTTATTGTTTTCGTGTATACTGGGCTGAACGTAATATATTGAAGTGGGTAACCATATGATCCCCCTTTTCGACGAACACAGTAAATTATTCAGTACTGTAGTAACGATATAGAATAATGAAACATCATCAAAATTCCATACTCATGTTTGCCTTGAATTGTTATAACGTATTTGTATTGTATAGTGCATTAAATATCAGCACACATTGCAACGCTTAGGAAACTGAAGATGCAAACCGGTTTGCATAAAATAAAATTTCCTTGAATCAAAAGAAAAATCATTTTCAAAACATTTGATTTACATTTGGCGCGGGTTCTTCAAAATTGGAGGAAACAATTACATTTTATGGTAGTACGTAACAATATATTGTTAAGAATGATTATCTGAATACCTTTTGTTGATTAATTAAAATTTACATGTAATTATAACAGACGCTATTACTTATAATTTATATTTTCCGTTTTATGTGCAGTTTAATTATGAAAACAGTTTATATTACATGACCGTTTTTATACAGATATATATATCTTGTTGCTTTTAATAGAACACAGTAATGCCAAAGCGAAAATCACTATTGAAAAATTCCAGTAATTTCAGTAACTAAGACTTTCAAAACTTAAACATAATATCTTAATAATATCTAAGATCAAGTATAGATCTAAAATCGAATTAGGGTCGAGGTATACTTAGTTTACGTTTTCGCGTTATTCCGTTACTTTGCTAGAATGAAATTTTTGCCTTGCGTCTAATCTCTTAATTGCAAGACTAAATTATCGTGAATCGTTTCTCGTCAGAAATATGTGAGATGAGGGTTACACAGTGTATTCCTTGCGATTAGCGTTATTTCACTGGTATTTTGGTCTCTGCCCGGCTGCCGCTGCACGTTCTTGCCGGATGGCGTGTAAGGGTTTTACTGCATTTCAGGTAATAAGGTAGAATCATCGGTAGAACATGAAAAGGGGATATAAAGAAGGATGCGATGGATGATAATGAGTAGATAAGGAGGAGGAGTCGGAGAAAGAGAAGAAAGGGAGGGAGATAGAGGAAGAAGGGTAAAAAAAGAAAAGGGGATTACGATGGGGCAACGGGTAACGCAACCTTCGCAAAAGGGGAAGTAAGAAAGAGGAAAGAGGAAGGCGGAGGTAGGGCAAAGAGCCGCAAAAAGCATCCTGGTATGATAAATACAGCTTTTGCGTACACTACGTAAAATGGATGTAGAGATGTGTGTCCTTGTGAGAAAGACAGGCCGGCCCGGCCCCTCTTTCCTCGCTCAACAGATGCATTTACTTCAGCATCTTCTCCAGTTTCCGCGAATTTTATAATCGCTCAGGTTATCAGGCCGAAGGGAAAGTTCCCACGTAGTACAGCCACATACATATATACCTCTAAATATACACACATTTCAATTACAAAAATAATCATTAGATACATTTACTTCATTGTACAAATGCATCTGCTCAATGTTTCAAATGTTTTTTTTTAGATTTTTGTAACCTCTATATGTAATACAAATCAAATTCTTACTATTAAAATGCTACATTTACAAAAAAAAATTAACTAGAAGATAATTGCGCGGTGATGAAATGCTACCCTTATAAAAGATAGCACGCTACTAGGTACATAATTACACTTCTTTGCCCCTATTCTGAATAAATTGTCTGTCACTAATTATTCACAAGGCTTACTTCAAACATCCACTGAATGTTTTGCAAAATATTGAGTACTTTGACAAAATGTTTCTAATGAAATTTCAAGTTTATCGATAATTTTTATGACGGCATCATATAATTTCTTCACGTATTGTTGCAAATTTCGAAGAGGCGAAAATGATGATCGATATTTTGAAAGTAACAGATGAGACAAGGACATGTTAAGATCAACAGAAATATTTTAAATCTTGTCATACGTTTATGGTATTATTAAGAGTTCTCGTTGAATTAAGGACGTCTGTTTTGGGATCCGATTCGATTTCAAGCTCCTATTTCTTAATACTACTATTGAGTTCCTATTAAAAATTATTTCCAATCTGATTATTTGTACATATTCACACTTTATGTAAAGTATTTATTTTATTATGTGAAGGCTTTTTAAGAGGTTTTCAGCCAGCAGATAGTAAGGACGATTGCACCGTTATAATAAATTACACGAGAAACAGAGTCAAAGAACAAAATTACTTGTAATTTAGTGATATATCAGGAATAAAATGATGCAGAAATCGACATTTCTCGACAATTTTACGTGAATCTCTTTATAAATAACGAATTATCTTGAGAGCGATTTGTTTTCTTTCAAATCGACATTAATTTATAGACTACCAAACACTATGAATTTGTGCCTGATAATAAATACATTTAAGGATGATGACAGGACAATTCATAATGATGTTATTGAAACTTTATTGGATGTTATTGGAAACTATTATTTCTTGTTTTTATATCAACATATCATTTTCTGTTGATAACCGAGCAAATTGAAAACACCTGCCGGTACAACAAATAGTTTACATTTTATCGTAAAAAGATGTAGACATATAAGAAAATTCTGCATTAATGTACGCACATCGTCTAAAAACGAGTAAAAATTACCAATTGAAATTTAAATCTGCAAAAAAAAGTTTCATTCCCCAGGTTTGCACTATTAAAGCATCCTTATTAACGTGTCTGTGTTATAACCAAAGCATTCATTTAATAATCGGTCAAGAACTTAACCAACTGTTTAATCGAATTTGAATGTTGTAAAAACAATTCCAAAACACTAAGTCCTTAAAAAATT
This sequence comes from Hedychridium roseum, assembly GCA_963989215.1. Classification (NCBI taxonomy): domain Eukaryota; kingdom Metazoa; phylum Arthropoda; class Insecta; order Hymenoptera; family Chrysididae; genus Hedychridium; species Hedychridium roseum. The sequence goes on along the minus strand of OZ022318.1, from coordinate 5,799,392 downwards.
GCGGTTTTAACATAAGGGAGGTAATTCGACATGAAAAATGAGTCGGAGGTATAAAACAAAGTACTTTGATCATGTGGAGTTTCTTGTTGCCAAAACCGTATGAGATCAACTCGGTATAACGGATCTTATTACAAGCTATTATTACCATGCTTTATTTGTTGACACTTACGATGTCATGACTCGAGTCTTTTGAAGTACAATATCGTTGTTGATTACCTTACTCGCTGTATCAGTCGTCGCTTTTATCAATATCACAGACTTTCAGTCTCACTCTGTATTAAAAATTTGTGCACATATCACGAATTTTCATGATAAAGGCGCTATGAGGATTACAAGATATTTCGATCTAGCAATGGCTATCCTCTTGGTAGATTTGACAAACGATAGTCGTCATTTCGGAGATTAGCATCCCCATCCGGTAATTAAGCCTGTACCGTCCGTTCTCAGTGGGCTTGAATTAATGGATAATTTATGCCTAAGGACATACCGACTACGATGGTTTATCTAAGAGGCTGAACAGCGGAGTTATCTCACTTAAAGAGTAGACAATCTTAAGATTTTGACTCCTCGTACATTGTATTGTATTTTATTAAGTGCCCTTGCGGGGTACACTAGGGACTCCCGCTCCCTTTACAATTCCTTATTTCATTTGCTTTTTCATCTATTTGTTACTAATTCTGTTCTCTTGCTTTTCTTCTCCTCTCTTCTCCTCCTTCCTCCCTCTCTCTCCCTCCTTCCCTCGCCCCTTCCCTTCTTCTTATCCATTCCTTCATCCATCCCTCCCCCTTGCCTTCTCCGTCCAGAATCCTTTTGATTCTCTCTCCTATGCCCTCCTCTTCCCTCTTTTCCCCCTTTTCCATTCCTCTTCCACATCCCTCTAGCACGTGCTCCCAACCCTCTTCCTCCCACCCACATATCCTGCATTTCCTCTTTTCTTCCTTTTCCCAGTACCTCCCTTCCCCCATTTCATTCCCCAGTCTAAACCTAATTATCCTTCTCCATTTTTCTTCCTTCCACCCTCTCTCTAGATAACCCGGTATCCCCTCTGTTGTTACCTCTTTATACCATTTATTGTATCTCGATTCCCTTATTCTTTCTCTTCTTTCCCTTCTCTGCTTCCCTTTTTCCCTCCTTTCTATTTCTCCATAATCTATTTCTCCTTTTTCCCTCTTTTCCTCTATTTCTCCTACCTCCATCCCCGATTCTTTTATGAACGCTTCCCTTTCCTCTTCCCATCCTTTGCTCTTCCCTCCTCCTTTTCTACTCCTCCTCACCACCAACTCCCAACACTTCCTAGCCCATTCGCTACCTCCTCCTCTTCTCAACCTTTCTTCGTATCCCCATGCCCTTCTTCCTGCTCTAATTTTTAGCTTATCCCTTTTTAGCTCTTCTCTTATCATGTATCCCGGTGTTACCCAGTCAACTCCCATTGTCCACCTCAAGTACCTTTCCTCCATTGTTTCCATTTTTTTACGTTCCCTCCATCCCCATATTTCCACCCCGTAACTCATGACTGTCCAAATTAGCGTGTCGAACAGCCACACCCTTCTCTTCCAATCTTTTCCGAACATCCTTTTGCCTAGTCCCCATACCTGTCGCATCACTCTTCCTGTCTTTTTCACTCTGTCCTCTATATGCCCTTCTTGCCTCCCATTTCTTTGCAGCACATATCCTAAGTATCTAAATTCTTTTACTTCTTCTATTTTTTCCCTACCCCATCTCCATTCTATCTTTCTGTCTTTTCCTCCTCCCCTCCTAAATCTCATTACCTTCGTTTTCCCTATGTTCACTTCCAGACCTTTCTCCTTTACGTATTCTTTTAAAACCCTTAACATAGCCTTCATGCTATCCTCCTCCTCTGCAATTAGGACTATGTCGTCTGCATAAGCTAAGGTATGTATTTTTCCCACCCCTTCTATTCTTACCCCTCCTCCTGCCTTCGCTATCTTTTTCTCTATATCAGCTATCAGGCAATTGAACAGCATTGGGCTTAACGGGCACCCTTGTCTCACACCTCTTCCAGTCCAAAATTTTTCACCAAGGCTATCTCCCACCCTTACTCTATTTACCGTTTCTCCATATATTTCCCTTATTCTTTCTATTAACCCCCCATTTATGCCTTTTTCCCCCATCTCCTTCCATAACACCGTCCTATTCACGCTATCAAAAGCTGCCTTAAAATCTACAAACAAAGCTATAACTTTCCCCTTCTCCTTTTCTATCCTTCTTCCCACTACACAATTTAATACATATATGTTGTCTATTGTTCCCCTTCCCTTCCTGAACCCCGTCTGCCCTTCCGGTAGTATCCCTTTTTGTTCTATTTCCTTCTGCAATCTTTCCGCCAGTATCGCTGCATATATCTTATACATTGCCGACATTACTGTTACACCTCTGTAGTCCTTCACGTCTTTTCCCTCTCCTTTTTTCTTTATTGGCACTATTATTCCCTCCTTCCATTCTTCTGGCCAGCCTTCCCCATCCCATATCTTCTTACATATTTTCCACATTCCTTCTTTTAGCCCCTCCCCTGCATATTTCCAACTTTCCCCTTGTATTCCATCTACCCCTGTTGCCTTTCCTGTTTTCAGCTTCTTCACTGCTTCTTCGAATTCGCTCCTTTCTAGTTCCTTTTCTCCTTCCCATTTTTTTCCTTTTATTCTTTTTCCTCCTGTTATTATCCTCTCTTCCATTCCTCCTAGAGTTTCCTTGAAATATTCACTCCATTCCTCTATCTTTATCTCTTTACAAATGCCACCTTTTCTCTTTTTTCCTTTCTTCAAAATCTCCCATACCTCTCTGTCTGTCCTTGCTTTCCCTACCTCTCTCATAAAATTTTCTCGTTCCTCCTCCTTCTTTCTTTCACACATCTCTTTGTACTCTTTTTTTCTCCTTCTGTACTCTTCCTCCTTTCCTTGCCCTCTTCTCCATTCCCTTAATCCCTTTTTCACCTCTGCTCTCATTTCTTTGCAATCTTGGTCCCACCATCCCTTTTTCCTCCTAACCTTCTTTTCGTTTCCTCCTTCTTCCTCTTCCTTCATTCCTTCCTCTACCCTCTTCTTTAATTCCCTCCATATGTCCTCTACTTTTTCCCCTTCCACTTCTTCCATTGTTCTTTCTTTATGTTTCTCTATCCTTTCTCTATTCCATTCCTGTCTTCTCCCTCCTTTTACCTTCTTTTCTTTTTTCTCCGTTTCTTCTCTCCTTTCTCCTTTTATGCTCACTACCAGTGGGTGGTGGTCCGACTCTACTTGCTCGCCCACTACCATTTCTTCTATATCTTCCAGCGTCTCTCCCCCCACCATCACATAATCGATTACCGTATTTCCTCTTCCTCCTGTATATGTAAATTCTCCTTGTTCGTCTCCCTTTATTCTTCCATTTAACACCTCCCATCCTAGCTCTCCTATTCTGCTTCTTAGCTTCTTCCCTTGCTCGTTCATTTTCTTATCCTTTGATCTTCTCCCTTTCCCTTCTCCTGTTTCCCACTCTCTCCCCTCTTCCTCTTCTTCTTCCCCCATCCTTGCGTTGAAGTCCCCTCCTATTATACTCTTACTTCTCTCTCCCTCTTTTTCCTCCATCCACTCTCTTAGGTGTTCCATTTTTTTTTCTATATCCTTGTTTATGTAAACTCCTATTACTTTCCATACTTCCTTTCCCATCCTTATCATCCCTTTTATTATTCCCTCTTCCTCTTCATCTGCCTTATTCCATTCTCCTGTTGCTATTTCTTTTCTTGCGCCCATCAACATCCCTCCTATTGCTCGTCCTTTCTTATTTATTTTTTTTCGCTCCTTGCCTGATCCAAACATACCCCTTTGGTAGCTTCCTCTCTATTTCCTCCTTTTTCTTTTCTTCCATCCACGTCTCCATCATCACTATTACGTCCCATTCCTTGATGTCTTCCCAGAAACCTTCTCCTTTACCTTTTATCCCTGCCACATTCCAGAAGCCTATTTTGTACCCCTCTCCCTTTCTCCTCTTACTCTTTGGCTTCCCTCTTCCTCTCTTTCTTTCCCTTTCCTCCACCTCTCCCTCTTTGCTTATCTTGTTCTCGTTTTCCCTTTCTTTCCTCCTCTCTTTTCCTTCCCTCTCTAGTTTTTTAACTTCTCCTCTTTTTCATCCCACTTCCACCATCTTCCTTCTATGCATATCCTCCCGTATTTCATTTCTACTTTTTTCCCTTCCTTCCTATGTTCCCATGCTATTTGTTTTATCTTCCATCTCATCCTTCTCTCTTTTTGCGTTAGGTCATCCAATATTCCTTCCTTTCCTTCTCTTATGTTTCTTTTCCCTATCATTACCTTTCTTTTATCCTCTATACCTCCTAATCTTACCCAGACTCCTCGTACATTAGTTACACCATTCACAAACTCCCACGCTTTTCTGAATATCGACTGTCAGCAATCGGAAGAAGTAAACAACTGTTGGTGCTACGATGTTCAAGCCTTTCGCCATTCCTTATAAAGTATCGTGTCTTGCGATAATGAAAAAATAATTTTTACTTTTTTCATCGACGCTCCAAAGATGATGTATGGGTTAATCTTGAACGTTTTCATACATAGTGATCGTTTTACATTCATTATTACTTTAGTGAAAAGCCGTTATCAACATTGCTTGGACATAGAACGGCACATTATCATGCTCTTTCAATTTTTTTTGGGAATAGGTTACTGGCTTACTGTGCTAGAAAAGAAACTGTGATTAGAGATTTGACCGGGAACCACGGTAGTGGTCGGACGTGTTTATCAACATCAAGTGAATATAAATGAACGCCAGCGAATTATAACAAATCGCAAAACTGTCGTCCTAAGTCCTAGCATTTCGTTGCAATCTATTCACCGAAATGGCTTATGCCAACGGAAGTGATGTACCCCAAGATCATTTGAAAGATTCCAACGCGCAACAGCGACGAAGTTACACCAACATAGTCCAGGGCGGCTTTTTTCCTAGAAAGGATCAGACGATAATAATTGAGGCTAAAGAAGACGTCCAAATAAAAGATTACGCATACGCATTAAGCAAAATCACCAACCTGTCTAACATCAGATTTACCTCGCGAGTATCCAATGGCAAGGTTTGTGTCTTCCTAGCAAGCAAGGAAATCGCGGACAATCTTACGAACAAACATAAACACATCGCAGTTAATAACGCGAACTTGCCTTTGAGACCGCTTATTAGCAAATCCAAGCACATAGTTCTATCTAACGTATACCCGACAATACCCCACTCACTAATCGAAGAAACCTTTGACAAACTGCGCGTACAAAGAGAGTTAGCCATCTCCTTCTTGAGAGCAGGAATGTCAGACGAAGGTTTCACACACAACATACTTATTGTTAGTTTTCGGCGCCAACTATTTATCCACCCGGATAACATATATAAAATTCCGTATACGATAAAGATTGAACACGTACAAATTACACACTGGATCTACTCCTCTACAAACAAAAAATGCTTTATGTATCATCAAAGATCTATTCACGAAAACCATAAAAAAATTAGTCAAATCCACTATATAAGCAGATCATTCAACATTCTCTCCAGCCGTGTCCGAATGCTCGGATAGTCTCCAGTGCTCTGAAGATGAGCTTATTAACTGAGCACTAACACAACTCATTCTAAACTTTCATTGATGCTAAGCAAAATCCTTCAATGGAAGGTAAACGGTCTTCGACCGCGACTAGAATTCTTGCAAAAATTACTCCAAGATCAGCGACCATGTATTTCATGCTTACAAGAAACTAATTTCAAAGCAAACGAATGCATAATCAGAAAAAAATGCAGTCTAGCTCATAAAAATAGAACGATCGACCTGATGGCAAGCAGTGGAGTCGCAATCTACTTGAAACAAAACATCAACTACAAGGAAATACCGCTAAAAACAAACATTCAAGAAATTACAGTCTTAGTCATCCTGAACCAGCGAGAAATATGTGTCTGCAATATCTACATCGGAAACAATTATCAACTCGAAGAAGTGGAGGTGACTACTAGCCTTATACAACAACATATTAGTGGGAGATTTCAACAGTCCTAGAACATTATGGGCCTCCAAAATCACCGATGCTACAGAGAAAGTAATGTAGAACATTTTACTGAAATCAGAAATCACCTTGTTGAACAACACTGAATGCACTCATTTCAACATGTCAAACGGCTCGTACTGCACAATAGATTTAGCCTTTTTAGCATTATAGATTACACACCCTCAGCTGATCTGTACAATAGTGATCACTTCTCCATACTTATAGAACTAATAGGAATAAATACAAATAACCGTGTAGCCAAAACCAGATGGAAATTCAAAAAAACTAACTGGTCGAAACATGGCCTTGAAATCACAAAAAATCTCCCAACACTACAAACCCCTAATTTCTCAAACTGCAGAGAAATAAACCAAATACTGGAAGATTTCGAGAAACTAATCATCGATGCTGCAGCAAAATTCATTCCTAGAACCTCGAATAACACAGGAAAATACAATCTACGATAGCGGAACGAAGAATGCCAGATCGCAATAAAGAAGAAGAAACAAGCCGTCACCGTATATAAAGAGCATAAGACTTATACAAACTTAATGGAGTTTAAACGGACTAGAGTTATAGCAAGAAAAGTCCTCAAACAATCCAAAAGGAACTCCTAGACTAATTACATCTCTACTCTACCAAAACACACTCCATGCGATACAATGTGGAACAAATTAAAGATAATCAGCGGCCAGAATGTGAATTCTCAAATCTCGGCAATCAAAAATTCCAATAAACTATTAGAGTTTCAACAGAAATTGCCAACCTACTAGCCGATGTCTTCGCGAATAACTCGAATAATGGGAATGTTGACCCAAACTTTTTCAAAATTAAAGAAAGTGTAAAAGAGGCTACAAGAAATGAAATCGTCGCACCTCCAGGAATTCACCACCCTCTTAACTGAAAAATCCTAATAACTGAACTTGAATCTGCAATAAAATCCATCAAGAACTGTAGTCTAGCATCTGCGAACATTCCCAACACCTTCATCCAACAACTACCAGATTCAGATCTAACCTATCTGTTAGAGATTTATAACAACATAGGGTTGAATGGCATTTTCCCTAATAAATGGCAAGAAGTAATTCAAATACCAAAACCTGGAAAAGATAAAAACTATCCTTAGAGCTACAGACCCATCGCCCACAAATGCTGTCCATGCAAATTATTGGAAAAAATACTAAACAAAAGACTACGATGCTACTTAGAAATAAAATCCCTGCTAGAAGAGAACCAATATGGTTTTGGCCAACATCGCTCAACAATTCATAGTCTCACCATGCTTGACTCAAACATTTGTGAAGCTTTTCTCAACTTAATAGCAATACGTCTTGACATTGAAAAGACTTACGACATGCTTTGGAGACACCGAATAATACAACAACTCAAACGGTGGAACATAAATGGAAATATGGCCCAATTCATTTCTAACTTCCTTAAAGAAACATCCATCTACGTTCGAGTCAACGTCAAACTATGAAAGAGTCCCCAAAAAATTCCTCACCAAAGCCATAACAGACTCATGGAACGAAGAATAGAAAAATTCAAGACCCACAAAACTACACAAAATTCGTACCAACATACATGTAAATGATGTCAATCCAGCTATATTACTGAATAAGAAAAATCAAGTAACGCTAACACGAATAAGAATAGGCCATACAAACTGGACGCACTCTAGATAGTTACCAAGTCTGAACCAAATACCTGTGACACTTGAGAAATACAAAATTCTATTGAACACATGCAAAAAGAGCGAAACATGGCCTACCCAACTCACTCAACATGCTGAAAAAGGAAGATTCCGGAAAAAACCTTAAACTTTCGAAACTACATGGGCCTCTACCATTTAATGTACGAATCATTTATTTTGAAAGTGGTGCAAGTCCATTTTCTGTTGGTTCGAGAAAATCAAAGGTTAGCATATTAGTCAATTAAAAAATATAGGATTATTGTGTCAAGTCTGGCGATATTTCTACTAATTTATCAATATGTAATTTCATTATATAAATTGCTTTCAGACGAATTTAACTAAAATAATGTATATTTACGGACTGCAAATGGACTTGTACCACTTAAATTCTTTGTCCTCCATCGATGTTTTATATAAAATAGTATATGGTGCACTTTTAAGAAACCTCATCCAACATATTTGCAACCAATTTACCTTCTCTCCATTAGTGTTTTTGCTTATCTGTTTTTTGATTGCGTTTTGTGGATTTTTTGTTAAAACGAAATTCTCTCGTTTCATTTCATGTAAAATGAATTTACTATGTTGTCTACATTGTTTTATGACATCATAATAATCCTGTGGTGTGTATGGAAATTTTACTTACACCACTTTCATAATCAATGGTTACGCAATTTCTTTTACCGGCCAATTTTAAATTGGATAAAGCATGGGCATTTTTAAGAAATTAAATACTATATAGTTATAAATAAAAAGTTTACACTAAATTAAGCATAAATTACGTGATAACTCATTTTTTTTTAAATGGATTACACCACTTTCAAAATAAACGGTCCATACAATAGATACACCATAATCCACTGAGCAATTTACCGTGGTCACTAATAACCAAGAAGGTGTATGTAATTTCAAAAAAAGAAAACTGTGATTATTCGTTTCCTTCTATTCTCCAATGTTGTGCTTCACGCTACATTGTTCTTTGATGCTCCTGTAAAATGATATATATTTATTATTTACCCACTTACAAAGTACCGTCTGTCATATCGAATACAGTTTCATGTTTCGGTTATCGTAAATTTTTGTGTCTATGGTCAGGACAACATCTATTAACATATAACAATGCAGGGTTATCGGCTTTATTTCGTATACAGGATGTCACAATTTTCCCGTACAAATTTTATTAAAAGTTGTATAAAAATATCAAATGTATGAGAAACAATTTCACTTAACTTTCCATTTTAAAGTGCCATCCGTCCGTGTCAATACAAGTTTGACGTCGATGTAATATTACATTTATCATCCTAGGAAATTCGTGCCGATTTCGTTTAATCTCTGCAGCTGCATCGATAATCCTTTCTCACCCAAACGGCATGTCACTTATCTACGGCAAAATTATTACCACTATTATTTCTTCAATACGAAATTCCAACTTTTGCTAAAACTTTTTTGTAAAGAATTTTGGGACCTATGTTTATGTAACAGTTTTTGCTTATTTCTGCTCATAGAATATACTATTAAAGTTTATACGGAAAATCTTGGGACACACTTTATGTTCGATAAGTAGATACTTTCAGTTTTTCTCGGAATATTTTGTATATGGGAAATAGTGAAAACATTTACATTATTACCATAAATGCAGTTTAACAGGTATAGGATTTGTCGGGAAAAGCATGGAAGAAACGAGCATATTTCCTTAGACTTGTACGTATATATCTGTGTCTCTATATACGTATGATCGTGTACTTTCACATAGCTGCGGACTTTAATCGGAAGGTACTTACGTTAGTTGAACGCTGGTACAGAATTATAACCGACGGTTTGTACTCTTGCGTTCGATGCATGACTAGAGAGTTTCCCACGAGCTTGCTATCCTTTATGAGTATCTTTTTTTCCCTTTGGAGAAAGTAAGGAGTGCTTGTATTTTCAGTTATTCAAGACACTATGCGATATGATAAAACATAGTACGGTTTGTCTTAACTATCTTCATTATTTACATCAACCTATAGTAAATTAAATTATCAAATAAATCCTCACCATATTTATTTATGAGAAATAAAAAAAGCCTTTGACTATGTAGTTGTCAAAACGTGTTACATCTAATTGTTAACTGTCGTTTTAACAGAACATATTGACAAGAAAGTAATTTAAACGCACACAGATTGATTTTTTGATCGCTCGTAGTATCTGACTCCCAAATGTTCTTGACCTGCCACATCTTCCACAGCGGGAGATCTGTGAGTCGCACAAGTACAATAACTAATGCTTCAGTACCACGATTGAGGAAAGGTTCTATCAAATAAGTTCATTATGGAAAAGTATTTGTGCAATAATGTCAATTGTCTAACTTCTCTTTGGCGATAATTAAATTTCTTCCTGTGAATTGTATATGTGCTCATTTTTACTTGATTATCCTGAGCTCAACTCACACAAATACCGTCAATATGAACTTAAATTTTATTTCCATTTCGACGTATGTATTGATGCATACATTTCTATAAATTTATGCTGGTGTTTGTGGTCCTCAATTTTGAATAACTTATATTTGGCAATGAATATATAAATAAATTTAACCAGTTGTAACAGTTTTTATAAACTCGTTCGACAGATACTAATTCTCACAATTATAAAATTTTGGAAGTGCTTTTCGTATTACACTAAAGCAAAAAAATTCTTTAACAACGTTATAATTCGTTTTTTAGTTCTAAAAATGATATAATAGGAGCAGACAGTTTCAGTTTTATCACCATCACCGATCCCTTTTATCGACAAAAAATTATTGTGTGCCGGATAATTTGACGGTGAAACGATAAAACATAAAGATTCATTACGATTCGTCACGCGTTTTGAAGAACAAACCGTTTGAATACACATAGATTTCAGATATTACAAGCAGTTAGCCTGGCTTGCGTTTTTTATATGCAAAATTATTTTCCTTTTTGTTGCAACACCCATTAACTAAAAACGCTTGTGAAAAACGGACTGTAAAAATTGTTGTTTCCTGCTGGCTCGCAGCGCAATTCAGGTGGAAGATGTTTGTCATTACTTTTTCTGCAGATATTATCATCATACTTATTATTAATATGGTGATACTTATACACGTTTTAAAAATGATCGATTATTTTTCCGAGCATACATGTGCAATCGTAGCACCAAAAAGATTAAGAGAGGTATAGATATAGGCATACTTTCATCACCGTACACAACTTATCCACCTTTTAATTCTTGTGCTGTTCATATTTTTTATATGAATTGTAAAAAGCACCTGTTTCATCTTCCGCGACTTTGTAAATACTGTGATACCTACATATACTTCGTTTCTGATTTATTTTCACATTGTGAGTAGTGCGAGGAGAAATCCTATACTATAAAATCTACTATGCACAAATTGGCATAAAGTTTTCAATTCAAAATTCCCATTATCGATGAGTTTATGAGAATACTCAGAACAAATTTATTTCGTATTGTGTATTTATCGTGTAAATTGAGATAGACGTAAATTTGTATAATAAAAAATGAAAAGCGGTCTATCATCCTTTTCAATGCTTATTGCTTGCTTACAATTGTTTACAGCCCATGATTAACAAAAATTCACTGACTTTTATTACTGGCCAGCTTTGAAGTTTAAAAAAGGAAGGCGAAAAATCCAAGTCAAATTCAGGTTAGTTTTTTACGAAGGAACAAACTGCAAGCTTAAAAAATGGAAGAATATTTCGAAAAATTCAATTAGCCCGTCAGCCTGTCTGCTATTTTCACAAAAGTTCATATTTTCAAACGGATACTGTTACGGGAACAACCGAAGAGCGAGAATATTTTTTCACTTCGAACCGGCTTCAACTTGTCACTAAAACGGTTTGATAGGATGAAAAAGATCTTTTCAAAGTTTGCTGGCTAAAAACTTCCTTTTTGTAATAAATTATGTCCCAGGGACGCAACTCGCTAATTACCGTGAACAATTTGTTATTATTATTGTTACTACTACCACTACTACTATTATTACTACTGTTACTACTAGTACAACTACTACTACTACTATTATAATTACAATTATAATAAATATTATTATTGTTATCACTACTGTTATCAAGTGTACAAGATGCACGAATGAATGGCATCCCTAATTCCCCCTCTCTCTATCCATGAGTCCCATCCCCTCTATCTTCGCTTCTAATCCTAAAACTTTCCTACCCTTGCTCTAAAAAGAAACACGAGTTTACCTTAAAGAAGGCCCAAAAACAGGACACACTCTCCATTGCAACGTTATTCAGCCAAGTACCACTTTACAATTTGCTCTCTGGCCATCCAACGCTACCAACAATTTAAATAAAACTTTGGAGAAGTCATTTACAACGAGGAATCTCACTAAAACATTCAACCATCCTTTATTAGCACGATTCGAGTCTACTATTTATCATTGTATACTATTTATTGTATTGGAAAATGTTTCCAACAAAAATGATCTAGTTTGAAATGTAGACTTACTTACATAGACATAGGCATTGTTAGACATAGGCTTGAAACGTAGACTTATATCCATTGACGTAACAAGTCTCCAGAGCTAGGGGTGACTATTGCGGGAGGAGTGGTCTATAACTCACACCCTAAACATAGTATTCATTTTTTTCTTTTTCATTTCCATGTAACTGAACAAATATTTGTTTTCCCAAATTCCATGGATTTCTATTTGGGGAACAGACTGGGGGAGATTTTCAAAATCTGCATTTTTTCCATCCCCTATATTGCAACTTGGATTGTCACTATCCTGCTGAGCTACCGAGCTACCGATCGTACGGGGCAAATGTAAATACAGCTCATCCTTTCTTACGTGATTTCACTTTTACGTGATTTTTCATTTGACTTTTTATTACTTTTTTATTCATTAACACTTTAATGGCCGCTCACATAACAAGTGTGTGATAGCCGGAGCAACTGTTAGTGTCCGCTTACACAACATGTGTGTTAGCTACAGTCGAAGGTATTGGCCGGTACCACACACTAAACAAGTGTGGATATTGTTATTGGCTTCGTATTTCATCGCTACGTCGTTTTTAAACGTTTTTAAATTAATACGTTTTTAAGTTAATTCTTCAAAAATATTGCCGGCCCCCGGCGACGTTTGTCTGCGTAGACGTGCGGCCATTAAAGTGTTTATTTGTTATGTCCCATAAAAATTATTCTCTAACTTGTTGTTTTCATGTACTAGTAATTCTTTGCGTGAATTATTATTCTCGTGATTGTTAAAAGTGGGCAGTTTTTTCGTGAGTTTAAAGAACCCACTTCAGCGTTTTCATAAGTTTATTATTTTTTACGTGAATTTTACAATTTTTGGAACCAATCTATTAAATGTACATAAGAGTAATGTATTTTTTGCACGACCTTTGCCAGAACCAATATGTTGGGTAAAAAAGGATTGGGTGTTGACATATAGCGTACGTTTCAGTAACCAAGATCCGAGTGCCTATCGCCTACCTTCTGTGTTTTCCTGTCGGCATTGATCTGTAGTAGACACGAGTGTCACACAAAATATTCGCACCTGAACCATTTTGCACGACGTATCAATCAAAGCTGTGATAGCTAGGACCACCGAAAAACAATGAGGATAGACGATAAGCACCGGGATCTTGTTTATATCGAACTTTATACTTAAAGCGCCTTTTACAGTGTCAGTTCAGTTCAGATCTCATTTGTGAACAAAAGGTCATCGACGAGGAAGCACTGATTACAAGTGGGTTGGCATTTAAACTAAAATGAAAAAGAGTTAGAAAAAATTGATGTAAACTTTCTTGTACTCTTCAGTATAAGCAGAATGTAGACTGTTAATTTTAATTAGCAAAGTTTGCTTAGAATAAAATCTTGTACGCATTTTCTCTTTTAATTGTGCTATGGTAGTGTGAATTGGATTTTTTCCATAAACATGAAAAGCTGCGATAGATTTTAATGCAATCTCTAATAATGTTGTAATTACTTTGTAGTCTGTTTATACGATGATTTAACTGATAATTGATGCGATAATTTCGGGTTTTCCCAGCTAGCCGCGGATCAGTTTCAGTTTCATGTCGGAGCTTCTGTTTTATCGTGCAGACGATAGTTTATCTAATAAGTTAATTGGAAGGAAAACTGAACAGACTGTGCAAAATGCCCTTATAGTTTATTAGTAAAGACAAAAGAAACACTTTCTTCATAATTTTCGATGTTCAACTAACCCACTTTAACACATACTAGTCTAACACTAGTCTGAATTAGGAAGAAAATTCTTTGTCCTCGGAATGCCCTCTGGTGCGTTTTATCCGTGACATTAAATACAGCCAGTGTTGACACATACGTTGATGTAGATATTTCATTGCATATTATTGTCCAGAGAGTTCGATATATTAGGTCAACTTAAATCAGATTGTCATCTGTCGAAATGCGAAAATAATTGCAGTATTTACAGTTACTGAAAGGCCTAAATTTTGCCATTTCATTACAAAAATGTAAAATAACGTTCTTAATTGTGCTAGATTGTCGAATTTTACGCCCAATGCTATTCTACTGCGTTATACATATATACATAGGCTCTTAACTTTGTTATTTAGAGTAAGTTGTGCATTAGTCGTTATGTTAAAAAATGATTAAGTACGATTTACATATATGGTTTTACCACAATGCGTTGCTTCCATTGTTGCAAGGTGTCTAGCATTTTTATAGCACTGTTGTATTGATTACAAAAAGACCGTCTTTGGGGTTAGGACGAAGCTTATGAATTGGAAATACTGTACTCTTTAATTAGGCATTCGTGCTCGTTGATCGGTGGATAGTACGAGGCGGATTCATAAATTTACCGGCCGACAGGTCCTAATCTGATACTTTTGAACCCTTTTCGGTCAGATGCAATAAAAGATGTGAAAAACAAAACATTTGACCTGCTGTAGAATACATTGAATTAAAGAGGCTGACTTTAGTGTTTTTCCTCGTTTTATAGTACGGTTCGAATTTGTCAGATTTTTAAGTCTGATCCATTCTAATCTAGTGGATTGAAGTAAAATTGCTACACTATGAGATAATACAATATTTGCCGATTATCAAAATGACGAGCTGATCTGACTTAAGTCATTGTGATATCTCACGGATGCTTGATATTGATACTTGATACTTGACGCCGATACTTGATACCGATTCTCAAGGGGGTAAAATTTCCAGATCAATCAATTCGTCTCACTATCAAACTTCCATATGACATTTCATGTAAAAAAGTAGTACCATTTTAGCAAATCTGAATCAACTGGACACTTTCATAAAAAATTACGGCACCAATGAAGCGATTAGCACCATAAATGCCCTCCACGAAACTACATCAGGTTCTTCTCAAATAATTTTTTAATATAACGATAAATACATAAATATAATATGTAACGATGTAATACGTAGAATACGGAATAATCCGTGTAACATTGTAGATGAAAAGCCGAGTTCATAGAGTTTGCTTGTCGAAAATTGCATACGTATACCACTTGAGGAATAAACTATTAATGAAAAACGCCACGTTTCTGTAATAATACACATTTCTGTAGTAATAAATGTAAGGCAATGTTATATTATAGAGTATTTGTTTTACTCCTATATCTATAATATTGAGAAATATTGTAGTTTTCTCGAAGTCGATTGTATTTAAGCAGAATGAAGTAAACGTGCCCCCTGTTAACATGTAACTTTTTGTTTATATTATTTTTCAAATGCTAATTTCAAATGCTATGCTCAAAATCTTTGCTAATATGCTGTCAAAGGGACGACAAATTTCCCACTTAAATAATATACAGCATTTTTATGTTATATAAGGCGAAAATAAGATTATCGAACCTTTGGCACGAATTTTTATATTTAAATCATCGGAGTTTCTGGTACTTTTTGCACGAATAAAAAATTTCTTGACTCGGAGAATTTATGGAAATGGAATAAATGCATAGGATGTTAATAGTCCAAACAATATTATAATCTGAAGTTAGTACCATATTATTTATCACATATACATTTACGAATGTTCATTTCTTTTTCTGGTAAATGAGATCCTTGTTTATTAATCAGTTACGCATGTACAGTATTACTCTGCTCTTGAAATAATGGAATATTTCCAAGTCTGCAAGGCTAATGTCCGTGGGAATATTAGATATTCAATAAATCTTGACCACAATTGTGTTTGCCTCATATTGATGAGCACAGGTGTACATCGCTACTTCAGTAAATATGTATGTACTTGCATTGCTAGGTATCACGTTTACATGTATGTATATACATGCACGAATAGACGGTATAAACGTAAACCATATTACCATGCATGGGTAAGCTCACATTCGCATACATAGGGATTAAATAAAACATACGAAATTTTTTCAATAAGAAGAGATTGATTTTATTAGATCTCCGCATAGTCACTTTCGCGAGTAGGTGTACTTACAATGTATTACAATCATGCCTTGAAATATCGCACTTTGATACATCAAACAGCGATATTGTAAACATTGTCAGATACTTGCAGAGATCGAAATTCAATCCAAACGTTGAATACAAAAATTTGTAGGCTTCCTTCAGTTGTTCAGAAGACTGTCTTAAAAGTAATATAAAATGATCTCTAAGGTGTCTTAGAGATAGGGTGGAAAAGATTTCTACCCTGATTAGCGCCAGTGATTTCATTTTCAATTGCGCATTGTTATTCCTCTTTTACTTACCCATGATTTTTAGTCACATGGATTTCGCTCGGAGGTTCCCTTATGCAATTTTAAAGTACTGACGAAAATTCTGTCTATAAGAATGATAAATTTATAATAGTTACGTGACAAAGACCAACGTCTATAATTCTGCCAGTTACCCTCTATTTTTAAATTCTGACTGGTTCATTGCAATGTCTCACTGAAATCGGAACAGATTTAACATTGCATATTTGCTGAAAAGCAAAAACTAAAGAAGTACCATTTTATGTAAAAAAAATCCAAATATCATTTAGTCTGGAGCGAACAAACTTGTAGCTACAAGTTTTTAAAAGAATTTGTACCATTTTTCTACATTTCGTCGAAACTCTGTTGAAACAATTTATACTTTTTTGCCCTGCCATGAAACTTCTTTATACAGTTTGTACTTCTTTAGTTCCTCATAAAACTCGGTAGAATATACAGTTTTCCTGTTAATCCTATTTTTACGCTAACAAGCAAATCGTAATCTTTGGACCAGATCTTCAACTAAGGACCTATGGTAAACCTGATTGTAAGTGAAGAAAGTACAAGTAACACTCATATAAGGAGGGAAACAAAATTTTATAGAAGCTTTTAGCGATTATGAGACACATTGTTTCTATGCATAAACATACATAAAGTACTATAGAAATGAAAAAATGAAGGCTTTTGAGGAGTAAGTAAAAGTTTCGAATTTTTTCTTTTCCATTGGATAGCTTTTTTAAAAATACATAGCTCTTATTCAATCGTAAATCTTTGAAGGGTCAATTCACCTCCTAAAAGTATGTTTGTGCGGAAAAAGAATTCTTCCCCCGTGTTCCTCGATATACTCTATGTACTCTTTTTTACATACCTAGAATTAAATTTCCAGCAGTAATACCGACACAAGGCAGAATTTTATTTTAATTTTGTATATTTATTTTACTTTACATGTAATATACGATGACCACGGGTTTATCGCGTGCTTTAAATTTACGATATCCGATACATCATCACATTCAAATTTCATCACATTGACATTGATATTTTATTCACCATATCCTACGCTGGTCATTCTAATTCATACAGTCTAATTCAAACATTCGACTAATATTAATGATTGCAGATTGCAAAGCATCTTCATTGTACAAACGTGAATAATAACTGAAATTTGAATGCTCTCTTGTACTTCAGTATTATTGGATCAACGCATTTAGCAGAACATAAATTGTTAGAATAAATAGATGTATGACAGTCAGGATAGATAGTGTTTGCGAAAAACGACGAATACGAAAGGACAATATCAATGTACCGAACAAGTTCTAGCAAAAAGCAGAATAGTAATATTCATAAAATGAAAACTTAAAATAAAAATCGGTGTATAGGGCGAAAATTGAGAAATGGAATACCTAACCGAACAGTAGTGTTGAACCTTAGGATAAAACTAATATTTATTTATACATCATCGTTGTGACAGTTAGCACTGTTTTCCATTAAATCCATTAGACTAATACACGTGGGCGTAAAAAGTGCAATAGTCGTTGAATACAAAGTAGACGAAAAAATGGGAAGGTCGAAAACCTTGCTGAACTTGGGTGAATTGAAGCGGGCAACGACTCGTCCTAGCAGTTACTCCGTTACATAATGATTTCATCCCTTGAACTATGTCTTTCTCTCCGATATAAGGAGACTCGGATGAGAACCATCGTCTATGTACCGGTTGTTCTAGTCGTGGAATGCGGACCGCGTGTCTGTCTGAGAGAGTCTTTACACTTGAGCACGCGAGCAGCCCCACCGACGGACTGACAAAAGAACGGCCAAACAAACAACGGGATCAACCGATAGAAAGTAACAAGTCGTTAAACAATCAAATCGACTACGCGTAAATAAAGACGAATAGTGTGTAAGGTTTACGTTTAAGGACAGCTCGAACCACACCTTATATCCAGGTGTATACCCATTCAGTGGGGTCAACTGTGTATATTATAAATGACATATTATATATACACATATAAACAAACTCTACTTACCTTTTTATTTGAATGATTATTATTATTATTGTCGTCATATTGCACCGTTAAATATCCAGGTACATTTACCACAGTTAATTATAATACAATGAATACATCAATATGGAAGTTTAGAATTATAATGATAAATTATAATGAAAACTATTTCTGGAATAAGAGTAACAGAATGTTTAAAACCTATTATTGTGTCTTTCTTTTGCGTCTCATTTACGATAAACATAGAAAGTAAGAAAGTAAAAAATCCCATTTGGCATTAATGCCTTCTATTCATTGACTTCATTAATGTGTTTCTAATGTTAGGTGCTTAAAGTCTTCTTCGTCTTTAAATTACATCTGTAAGTAATTTCATTGCTATAAATGACGGACTTAAATCATGGATAGGGCAATGATTAGGAAATTTATTACATACGAGGAATATTGCAACAAAATATTCAGCCTTATGTAAAGGACTATCCGTTTATGTTTTATATATTTCTTTATATTACTACAAATGGATTTCAATGTGACAGTATCTTGAGGATAGCGAAGAGATTGTGTTTTGTAAGATTTCACGGATAATCGCGAGTTATTTGATTGAATTAAACTAAATCAGTATGACATCACAGTGTTACTAAATTTTGAGTAATATAATAATGATTATAACGATATAGTTAATTAAAGAGGTTATTTAAAACGATTGAATTTTCAATGAAAAATTGAATGAAAAAGTATTCCATTTGTAACGCTTATTCCTATGGATCTTCACTGCTAATTATTTCGATCTTTCCAGGTTATCATTGAACTTGGAATATTAGATTGGCATGAAGAATAAGTACTATCATTATTCCATTTCTAAGGGAGGTCAATATCGCTGATTTTTAAGCAGTCACGTTCCGTGTCCCTCTCGCCTCGCGTCTTTCGCCTCGTTCGCCTTTTCTGCCTTCGTAGGTTCCGCTTGAACCGATACGTGACTTAGAAATATCTGTACTTTAAACATAGCCTGCTGCCAATGAATCTTTCGTATTAAATTAATAAAGTACAATACAATAGTAATAAATCTATCACTTTTGAATCGGTATATATAAAACGAAGTCAAAATTTTACTTTAAACGCCTCTTAAGTAAACTAACGTGTGCAGAATGCGTTTTGCATAGAAACTTATTAATGTGCATTGACATACACAGCATTAATAATGCAGCATGGCTAAATTAATGTACATAAAAATTGTCCAGTGTATTTTACGTAAATGTATAATTCAGTCAATGACTTCGAGCCCCGAAGATTTTACCAAATAATCATTTTTAACATAGACGTAGTGACGTTTCCGTTGCTGCCGTTGGGGTTTCTTGCGTTTTATACTTAAACGATGACATTAGGAAAAAATTGAATTTAATTATATCGATGGAAAGCGAGAAGTGATTGATTTATATCGATGATGGTGAACAGGCGGACATGTTTGTAGCAGTACACTGAGAACGACTTGACCGGTTAAAAACAATCGAAGGAAGTCTGGCTTTATAAATATGTAGTGAGAACTGTTAATGGCTGCTCGCTTCCACTGTGTGCAAATCCTTTTGTTTTGCATACGAGCACCCGGTAGATACGTTGCAGCGCAAGAGGTGCTAAGGGGGAGAGAGGACGAGTCGGAAGAACGCAGGTGCGCCTTCAAATGCTTCGACTCCACGCATAAAACCACTGACTTAACGACATTTCATTGGCTTCTCCATTAATTCGTATTGTTAAGTTAAATTATTAACATGTCCTATCGGTCCCTCAGAAAATTAAATAACCTAATATTTAGTAGAAATCAACGTTGGATTAAGTCAAGAAGTGTTATTGTACTGTACATGTCTCAGGTTCGAAGCGAAATTCAAGAAAATTATTGAATTATTAATGCGTTAATATAAATTGACCGCAATACGATATGTAGCGAAAAAGGTAGATTTATTATTATTTTCATTGGACACCTTAATACAAAAAAATAATGGCTTTATGAAAAGCAGATAAACATACCTTGTTAAAGTTTGCACGTAATCTAACTGACCTTAACTTATAACGTAAGAACAAGTGTTCTACAAAAAATATTAATCTTAGAGAATTCGTTATATCTCAGTTACCTGTTTGTTCTTGTTTACTCTATAATGTCATATTTGACAGTAAGATATAAATATTCCTTGTGTTCAAGTAAATTATGACGACGTGGCCAGCACAGTTGAAGATCTTGTTTGCCACTCCATTTAATTTTTCCTCTTTCACGCGATTCATACTAATATAAATGATACAAATGAATGTGTACGTCCTAAAGTCAACGTGTCATTCCTCCAAGTTTACATTTTATTTGGATTTTTAATACAAACATTTTTTATGAAAAGAAATTAATTGTCGTGCACTAAGTATAAATGTATAGAAAGAAAGCTTTAGTTTAAGATTTTTACACCATCGTCGGAAAATCAGGGCTCAAGGTTCATCTTGCGAGGCTGTTCTTCGATGTCATTAAAGTACAGCTGGCTTATGTAACGATCGATCTACGGAATATTTTACATTACAATAGGTACACCTAAAATATGAATTCCAAGGTAACTCACGCTAAAGCAGGTGTTAGGAATCGCAGGTATTATGATAAAGCTAGTTTCGGATAATAACGTGTCCAGGCTTACAATTAGTTAGTGGGATTGAGAGAATTTCTTCAAGGATTTCGTAGATTCTCTTACGAAGCCCTGGTGAGAATGAGTGATTTCTACTGTTACAAAGTAATATTACGTTGCTGTTACGAATAGTGTGGATTTGAAGATATTACAATGAGGTTTTTTTCGGGTAATAATGCGTGTATGCGACACTCCCGTGGGATGGCTATTGTGGAGGCTATTATTGATGGGATTGGAAGAATTTCTGTAAGGACTTCTTGAATCCCTTGATAAAGTCTTGCTAGGGATGAGCGATTTCTACGAAATGTTGTGGACCGGAAATAAATTTGCGAGATTTGGATGTTTTAAAATCTGTATTGAACGTTTTTATCGAGTACTCTAAACCTTTATAAAATTTAGTAATTTGCGCTTTCTCGCCGTCTCGGGTTTTACGCGAGCCATTAGAAGATATTCTACTTTAGTAGATTTTCTCAACTTCACCAGTACGCCATCTGCTTCTTCGTGTTGCGGATCAATCGAGATCGTCTAGCGATAATCAAATATAAAAAGAGAATTTGCGTTTTCGTTTTTCTCTCCCGAATGCACAACTGTTTCGCCGCACATCCAATTCGGTAATGTCCCTACACAAATATTAAAATTAATATTGAGGCAGCAAGAGAGTTAAATATTCTAATTGATCTTACGTTTTACTTAGTTCGCATTCATCACGGAGTAAATGGAAAAACAGAGTGATATGGAGACGCCAGCATAAAAATTGTAACATGAATGACCTGTAGGGTCCTGCGTGAAGCCCTTTTTATCTTAAAACTTCAACACGATGCATTTTAGTGGAACCACATTTTATTGCGGACCCGCATTTCTCCGTAAACAATAAACATTTTACAATAAACAATAAACATTACAACAATAATCATTAAGTACCGCACATAGCATCGTATAGTACTGTACACATTATTCTGTAATACAAAACAAAAAGGGGTATCCTGTTAATAATAAATTAAATTTTGGGTCAGCCATTTCCTAGTTCGTACCCTTAATAAGTCTTACGTTCGTTTTCTTTTTCTTCCTTCATTTACCTACTCATCATTGTCTGTCGTATAATTAATGTGACGGTTGTGAGTCAATGAACATTCTTGTATTCGATTTTCCTATCGTTTTCAATCTTTTAGATGAGACGGGGTAGTGGACATTTGCACTCGTCACGATATTTTCGTACGTAATCGAGTCGTCTTCTTTTGTTTGTTTATTTCCTGCCATCATTGTCCTTAAAATTTCCATATTCGTCCTTACGATAGTGAACCCTGAACCCTTATGGGCTTTGCCGCGGTATTTATTGACCGGCTGTGCCCTTTTTGCCTTCCAGGGTTCACTCCTCTATCGGCACTCGTCACAAAGTTTATAAATTAAGGAAATCAATGTATACTGTTTCCTTTTTTTCCAAATTTACCTGTCAATAGCTGCATAAGAGGTGCAGTGTAAACGGTACTGTTTTACTGTGCGGAAAATCGTTAAATTGTTGCAAAAAAGAGGATTCTTAAAGTGCTGTAGTCTGTCATACTTATGTTTGTAATTATCACATATTTTTACAGGCCTGTAAAGTTTTTACAGAATATACAAAAATGAGTGTTTTTTTATGAAATTCCTTGCGCCGAATTTGAAAATGATAGAAATTGTTGCGCATCATCCACCCATTTTGCCGACATTTTTGAGAACGGTGCAATCCTTCTTATAATCTTCTGTGCTTTGTGCCATTGTTTGTAATACACATTAGCGGATTTGTGCAATTTAATTATTTAGACAGAATCATGATTTTTAAAGCATTCATTTTGCTATGCAAACTCTCTCACAAATGTCTGGGAACGTTTTCGTTCAACAGGTAGTAAGCACAGCTGTACTGCGGTGATCAAGTGCACATGAAAGTATAACGCAGAAAACTTTTTGTCATTTAAGGGTTACATTATGAGGCAAATTATGTAAATTTACGAAATTCTCCAGTATTTTTCAGGCATCTTTTCACTAACAAGGAAACATCTCGAAGACAATCATTTTTCTTTGCTTCTAAAAATATGAAAGACGAATTTTCTCGTATTTGTTCATAAATACTTTAAAATCGATAGAATAGCTCCGCAACGTTCAATATCGTTCAAGAACTATCTTTTAAATAAAATCTAGACTATTTTTTGTACCGGAAAATGGATTAAACAAAAGTCACACGGTCCTAAATTCCACATATGCTGGCATCCAAATTAGAAAGATTTCATTTAAACAGCATCTCTCCCCTTTTATTGTAAAATAATGTTTAATCCCATCATATACAGTCTAGGTTAATTGAAGTGTTAGAAGCTGCTTTCTCTGGACATATATTCTCGAATTTTTGTACATTAAATGCAACAGGAGGTTGACTATTTGGCATGTACAACATTTTTTTTTCTCTTAAGAGAACAAAGGAGCGCTCCCACCTCTTTTTTTAAATGAAACCAGATACAATGTTCTTTTATTTAAATTACTCTTATAAAAATTGATTAGCTCTATTTACAATGCTTCTTTTTATCATGCATTGCTAAAGAGTTAGGACGAACAATGTATTTGTAGAGGAAATTTCACGACAACATCGAAAGCTATCAAAATGAAAGTATTCAAAACCAAGTAACGTACTCTAGATTGGAAATCGTTTGATTAAATGCTTAAAATGGTGTTCACCGGCTGCTGAAGACTTATTAATGCATTTGCGTATATTGTTTCGGACATCTGATGACATTGAAAGAAATGACTGATATGCAAGCAGTGCGTGTTCTTATTGTCATATGTTTTTTGTTGTACAAGCAATGACAGTTCTGTTTTATTATGTAACCCCACAAAAAGATATCTAATAATTGTAACAATGGTAAAGGCAAGTACGCGCTCATGTATGGACGATGTCCGTTATTTTAGGTGATTGCATATCAGCGGCTCAGATCGTGCGACACCATGGATCAATTTCTAATAGTTTGTTTCTTTTACACGCCTTACGAAGACGCGTGACAAGGCCAGTCTTGACTTGCCTGTCGAAGAGTTACGGCTCACACCTTAGGGTCACCTTATACGCTCCAATTTAATATGTATTAATAAAGCAGTTATTGCGTTAGATCTGGTGATCCAAGTGGCCACAAAACCGGTCCGCCACGTGCAATCCATTTATTTACAAATTTTATGTCTGATAACGTCGGTAATACTGATAACCATTTATTTATTTCTCTAGCTTATCAATCGCAAAATTGTTGATACTTTCTAAAAAATTACATTATCAGTGCTGATTTGTAAACAGGTTTGACATAATTTAAACTCGGTCTCAAAACGTATCCAGTAGATCAAATTTAATTCTTTGCCCTAATTCTTCAACGATGCACAATAAAAGAAAGTATTCTAAATGAAAGTGTGCAGTTTTGATGAGAGTTATTCGAATAAAAAAAATTGTACTCGGATCCATTTAAAAAAAGAGGGGGGTCTATTGTCCCCTAAGAGACTCCTCCCTGAAAAACACACAGCAAATAGTATTTTTGTACACAACAAATAGTTAGTTCCCGTGTTCCATTTAATGTAAAAAATCCAAGTAAATGTCTCCAATGATTTCTGAGCAAACAACTTGTAATACTTTATTTGGATCACCCCGTATGTAATTTTCTGTGTAAAACTGACACCGAGTAACTATAATCTGATATAATTGCCAGTGCGACAAATACTTTTGACATTGTAGCAAAACAATTTACATTGGTTGTTACAAAAAGAATGTTCTGCCTGCAAGTTTTGAAGCAATTTATTAGTGTTTGTAAAGAAGAAAATAGACAAAATACGCATTTTATAGTTCTTAACATTGTCAGAATTCAGACTTGGTAAATATAACGTATTCTGAGC
This sequence comes from Hedychridium roseum, assembly GCA_963989215.1. Classification (NCBI taxonomy): domain Eukaryota; kingdom Metazoa; phylum Arthropoda; class Insecta; order Hymenoptera; family Chrysididae; genus Hedychridium; species Hedychridium roseum. The sequence goes on along the minus strand of OZ022318.1, from coordinate 5,774,450 downwards.
TTACCTTTATTAATAGCGTAAAACTTGTACACAGAAATCATTAAAATTTCAAGAGTTTCATTTTCCACGGCTACTTTATCGATTTTCCCAATGAGATTATTAACTCCGAGTAAAATTTACAATAGTTCACAATTATTGAACTTTACGTTAAATGTAAACGATCTCGTGTTTTTAATATTTCCAAAGTATTAAAAATCTATGACGAAAAAAATTTAAATAGTACTTGAATATGTTAGACGTCGCAGGAATGAAAACTTGCGTTAACAATAAGTTATGGAAATTATAGAAATGTAAAGTACTTCATTATATCTTAGAGTAATTATGGTATCTATAATATTTGCGTGAAAATTATGTTAGGATTTTGGTTACAGAAACGCCGAGAAACTATTCTTGACTGTCCTAAATCGAGGAGGAAGGTCACAGTTGTAAACAAAATGGCAGCAGGAACGTGTCCAGTGGTTTGATCGTACTTCAGAAAAAGAAATAAAGTAAGTTGTATTTGCCTTTTTTATATCCTTCGAAACTTGCATAAGTACTTAAAAACAAAAAATTCCTAATAATTCCGTTCACAAAACATTATATAGATATTGCCCGTAATATTTCTTTAGAATATTTTGAAATTTGTTTGAAGATATGTAAGATTTATACAATCCCTCATACGCACTACGAATATAAAATATATTTGCACAGCGACTAAGCACAACTAAAACTTTCTATGCATTATTTAGCAAGAAATTTTTGTGAACCAAAAAATGATATCTTAGGTCTTTCTAGAGTACATTTCAAACAGATGAATATAATATACTCACGATATTTATCGGAATATTCACAAAGACTTACGATATAAAGAAGAAAGGCGTTTGATCTAATGTCTTAATTCATTAATTGCATTGACAGTGATAGATTTTCTTTCGTTTTTACAATTCCGTAGATGATTATTCCAAAATTGAAACAAAATTCAGTTCTAAATGCTGTAAAAATGAGTTTGGCGTAAAGATGTTGCTAGCAGCACACGTAATTTCTTATGTAGCATCGTGAAGAATCGGATGATAAAAAACACTTTGTAAACCAAATCAACAGAAGTAAAGATCAGAATTCGCAAAAGAATATGTTATGTTGTCAATAGAGTACCGAAAAGGGGTCATCTTTGCAGGTGAGAGTGCATTGACATTTTTTTTTTTAAGAAAAAGAGTACATAAATCGCGAAAGAAAAATTGTCATTTTTGGTACAGCGTAGTTGGGTGCAATTTTAGTTTGGCGCTATAAGAATTCGATTGCTGTTTATCGATAGTATCGTGAATCGTCGACTTTATCCTACTATCTTAAAGAATCATTTTTGAAATGAAAAATTGTTGTCTACGATGAAACTTGATGGGGTTCGTAAAGCACTGTATTAAACAAGAGTTGCCTGTACTTGTTTACATATGCATTTGATTTAGTAATATGTCGCAAACATTTAACCATATTCAAGATAATTCTCTTTACATATTTCGTACTAAATTAATCTGCTGATTCTTCGATCGCGTCTATCGTTTTGTTTTGGGTGTTAAGGATATTCGTCCCATAAATTTCCAACAGCGATTAGTTCGGTAACTTTTTGCCACTTGAACAAAAGATATTATCGGACCATCCGGGAATTATTATCGGGCTCACCGTCCTGATGAAATATAGACACGTCACGCGAACTCACGATTTCTTACAGTGTTAATTACAATGTTCTTTAAAATCTTTAAAATATATGCAATATATTTAACATCCAAAACACCAGTAGTGGTCAAGTGATACGTTTCATGCTTTATTTGGTTCACACCGTTTCACAACTCGTCAAATTGAGAAATCTTCATAAATAAAATACGTCACATTAGAACGTCTTAATAGACGTTGTCTTAGTAGACCTGGTCATTTCCTCCAATTCGGTTAATAATATTTCTTAAAAATTGGATATCACTGGTGTATAGTACGTGGAAATTTTCCGGACACCCGATGCATTCTTCCGTGTTACGTTGTGCGCCTACTATCTTGAGTCTTCGTGCAGCACCGAGTCGAAAGGGAAAGAATCTCAAGGCATTTCCCTTCCTTATCCCCTGGGCCTTTTCCCCAGTTACAGCAACTATCCTTTGCCGTTTATACTGCTGTCGTAAGTTAGCCGCCACCCGTTATCTGGTCGCGCTTATTATGCGTCTTATCGCCTCTTGGTTCGACGAGGAAAATGCCGTAAATTTAATACGCTCTAGCTAAAAGACTATCTTACCGCTTCGCCCTTCAAAATCCAATTCTATTTTCAAGAGAGCTCTTAACTTTCCATTCTTATCCACCATAATCCCAACGTAAAGTGATCCGATTTAGTACAAGTGCTTGTTCGATAGTTTCTATATTTCCTTTACGCACAGACGTTTCCGTCAAATAAGTACGTACGTTTACATTTACGCTTGAATTGTACAAACTTTTAAATACAAACTAATATTGATAAACTATTTTCTGTTTATATGCAGTATTGTGCTATCCTTCTTGGATTTACATGCATTTTCATATCTTTTTAATACCTCGTGTGAATCTGATGTTTACATGTAATTAAGACCGATACCGTTGTTCTCTGAAATGCTGGACGTCAACAATTCCAAGTATCAAATATATTTTTAGCCCCTAATACTTATTACGAGTAGTATTTTCCTGTTTTTCGTTCTATTATGCAAGTTATAGTTTGTGTTCAGTTTCGATAGCGTTGACATTTTTCTTCCATTTAATTAAAACGATAGTTTACGTTACGATAATTAACCAGAAAGTGAGGACAGTTTTCTATGTAATCATATTATTTCATTCAAAATATTGTTTCATCATCTATTTTCGTTTTTATTATGGATAGTTCCGCAACAACGAAGTAAAAAAAATTTCTAGAAATCGCAGATTTATTTTCCTATAAACTGTATTCTCGCGATCAATGTGGACTTCGGGGTTTAACGTATTTCCTGTGTTGCCGATAATTTTTTAAGCGAAATAACAAATTTTAGCTGTTATATTTAATAATATGACCTTATAAAAGTTGTTTCTAAATTATATTTCTATTCCAAGGACCGTAAGTAAATAATCTTTTCGCTGTCGTATTTTCCCCGTGAAACAGAGCAACTTTTCTTCTTACATTTCGATGTTCTCAAAGAGATTTCACCGTCTATAATAAATCTAGTCTATAATAAATTTTCAATACTTTACACATCTTCTCAAACTAATAAAAGTCATTGCATTAGCCCATCCTTGTGAGGAATTTAGGATAGTTGGAACAGATAATTAGAAAAAGGTACGTGTCCATTATTGGCACATTTGGGCGATTTGCTATTCAATTGGCTGTTCGCCATGTTTTTATTAGCCAGTCAGTTTCGACTATGTCGTACATTATTTACTCGTTAATAGGCAGCTCTGTTGTGGACTTCACGCTTGGAAATTGCCCCTCATTATTATCCACACGGTGTCGTTGCAGTTTTACCGACCGATCATTCTTGTAAATTCAACTTTGACATATCTATTATTTCAAAATTTTTCATCGCGGTGTCTGAATTTTACGTTTTATGTAATTTGAATTTCATCCGAAGTAATAGGTGATAGAATATTCACTTACATATATGTCTATGTAAATAGTAGCTAATTCACCGTTCTTCATTTACAAAACTATTGACGGGTAAAACTATTGACCACCTTAAAGATCGCCCTTCTTTTAAGGTCATGTTATAGGTGATGTTAAGACTAATTTAAAGTCCTATGACAATATAATATGACAGATGAACATGTCTGAAGCCCTGAAGTCTGAAGCCTAACTATTTTAGCCATATATGATTAGGCGGCCGATTTTCTATCGTACTTTCGCATTTCCTGAAAAAATACATACACTCGCGGTTTTACGAGATTCTTTCCTCTTCGTGATTCCCGTATAGTTTTAACCGAATGAAAATTATGTACAGAATTTAGTCCTATTATTTTGGTCCAGCGGCCACACACTCTCGGAATTCTTAACAGTTTGGCCAATCACGTTGGTGAAAACGGAAAAAATCAAATGGGATTTGATCCTGTTCGGGTTTACTCGTTCGGGATAATTTTTTCATGATTGTTGATCATGAGTGTAGTGATTACCCGTATGACTGAAACTGCTAACAATCCGAAAAATGTAGAGATGTCTTACGAGTGTAAGGTCTGGTGATTTCGGTGGAAGCATAAAAATCACACGCACGAGCAGTTTTTTAACCGCATAACCGCAACGGGATTTTAATCACATTGATGCATCAGATTGTTTAAAATATATTGGACGATATGTTCATAGTAGGTGAGAGCATCACCTTGTTGAAATTAAAACGCACGCATCGTGGCAAGACCAGTGCCTTCCATAAATAACGGCAATTCATTACAAATAAAGTTTTAGCAAACATAAATAATGTTATGTTATGATACACATAAATATGTAGTTGCCATAATTTCACTTACCTTCAAAACCGAGATTACGAAAATCAATATTAAGTCCTTATACAGTACTGTTTTGCCAATTGCCGTTGATGAATATGGTCATTTCTTTTATTCCTCCAAACACCGTAAAACTACGGAACGAAACAGCTTGATTCTATTCCAAAAATTGCCGGGGGCCTTGAAATATTTCAAACTGTTCTATCCCTAAGAAGGGTACAGTCATTACATGGTGTCCTTTTCGAAACTCTTATATATTGTAGGAACATTTTATACTGCTCAGTATTGTTTGAAATTATTTTAACAATGATGAACACTATGGAAATGTCTTATTTAACCATACAATTACACATTTTGGTGTCCCAGACACCATATTGGCTTTGATGTTGCGATACCTTTTTTATAAAATATGGACTTTGGCGAGCTGAGTTACATGTAAATTGAGTTTGTGGACTTATCAACCGAGTGTAAAAAATGTCACATTTGATGTGTCGGTAAACATTACAGAATTGTAACATAAATACTTCTTTTTTCTTCTACGGTATTGATTTTTTGGAAATTTAGATACATCGTTGATATTTTGTGCAAAATAATTTCATGAACTTTTTTACAAAAATCCAGTCTTTATGACCGGTAGGAACTGTATAATATCTTGTCATAGAAGTGTAATTTTATTAGTGCATCATGACAACTTCCAATATTGCAACTGGAATATCATAGCAATTATTCTGTCGATAGCAATTAAAATATCAATTTATACGGAAATTTATACTTAAAATCATCACCGTTTATACATATTATTGTTGACATTGATCCAAACTTCCTCACTTTTAGTCTTCAAATAATTAAACTTTTCGCAAGTACAGGTATGCTTTGTTTTTTGAAATACTTTACCTCATCAAGATCTAGTTTACTTTCCTTAATTACGTTAAATTAGAAAAAATATCATTACTTCATTTCATGTAGTTTTAAGTTTACTCAAACTCATTTTTTTTACATCATCCATCTGGTTTTGTTATAATTTAACGAATAAAATACTTTGCTCATACCTGTCTTTGTAACAATAAATAAGAAAATATGGACGACCAAGACCTGCTTAGCCCTAGTGTACGGTTTACCATAAAATCGGCTTAACTATGAAATGAAATTCGCAGAATGATGATTACAAAGTAACGTAAAATTATTTAATGTATCTTATTGTTATTAGAAACAGGAGTAAAATTACTAAATATATTTACTTCTGCAGTAATCGGGGAAAATATTAAAGTTAACATAGAGATGTTAACTAGTTTAATTTCATAATTCTTGATAAAATTACTATAAGCAAACATATTCTTGAACCGGGAGAACACGTGGCGTAAACGTGTAGTATTAAACGTGAACCTTGACAAGTAATATATTAAGTGACATATTAATCCAAAAAAGCATTGAAACGTTTAATATAACAAAGTAGTTAAAAAGTTGAACGAAGTTATACGTTTAGATTCTGAAAAATGGAGTGAACACATTTCACTTTAATATACACATCACGATCTAATTGATATAAACAGACATAACACATCAAAAACACTTATTTATATATGAATTTGAACTTATTGTGTAAACAAAAAAAATGTAATGTAAAACACTTTTTTTGTGTAACATCCAGCTACTTTCATTTCCTCACAATAAGTGGAACTTAGGAAGGACACGTTTGCTTAGAATTTTGCCGCTGTAATCACACTTGTAGTTTAAACGGACTCGTTAGCAAACATTAAACTGGACGTTCTTGCTAAGCGAATTACAGAGAAGGCAACGGCAAAACTTTCCAGCGATATCGATAATAGTTACCATACGAACAACATGATTCGTAATATGTTAACGCTGCGGTATTTACGAAATACGGTGTAAGGAATATAATTCTCGACGACTGGTGGTATAATTGCGAGAGAAGAGCAGCCTCCCGATTTCGTCTCTTATCTATCAACGCTCCAGATACTGACCAGACGATATTTATGTTTGACACTATCGCTTGTCTCCGCTATTACTTACACTCTATTACACTCCTACATCGATCTTTGCAACTTTATTATGCGCGCATTACGATAAGCTAACGAATAATATATAGTATAAGGAAGTAACCACAAGAGGGCTCAAAACATATGTTCAATCGTTATTGTTGTCTCATTATTTAATCGTTAAACTTTCCATCTATTGAGAATTTAAACGATTAAATGATTCACTCAAGTAATTTCGTACACTAACTTTCAGATTGCTTAGAGTTCCATTAAATTCCTTGGTAATCGAGGAAGAGGACATAAATAAAAGATTATCAGTTTTCTTATTTTTATAATGTTGTTCTTATCCAATATTTCTCCTAGTACATAATACCAGGATATACGTTTCCTAAAGTTCGTGAAATTAAAACAAACTGAAACAAACATACCTGCGTGATGTCTGCCATTTTTCGTTTACCTTGATTTTCTGAACTAACCTGGCCCGCTATTGAGGTACTTGATTTTTCCATTGTGTGCAGAGTATAGAAATAAAAAGGTCGAAATTACTTGGAATTAGTGCAGGGAAGAAAGCAGTGTTTCCGTATGGACGTATGGAAGAGAAAGGAGGAAGGCATGCACAGTTTAAGCGCCGTTCCGAGGACTAGGCTGTTATTCGGTGTTTATACCGTAAAGACGATTCGTTCCGTTTGCGAATAACCGCTGGTTCGGAGCACGGCCATCGGAAGATCCATGACGAGATCACGCTGTAATCTGATGTACCGGATTTTTCATAACCGCCCATCCGGCAGATACTATCAGCGCCATAACGTTTACTATATCTTTAATCTCCTCTTGCTTCTCGTCCGCTTTGCCTCCATTCTTTCTCCAAAAGAGGTATTACGTTTTCAAATTGAAAACTTTAACAGGGACTAATTGTACATGCATACGTGAAATAATGTTAATTTTTAATAATTTTATCATGTTCATCTACGTGTCATTTTGAATTACATGGGAATAAGAGATAAGAGTTAGAACAATATGGATATAGACAATATTTATATATTTATTATCGATGTCTCTTGTTCGGTAACGAGTAAATATATGCAAAACGAATTGAACCGTTTTTAATGTATTTATATTAAGAATGATTAAGTATTAAGATAACTTGATTAGGTGTTAAATATTTATATTTTCTCGTTGAAGTGTCTTAAAATTATCTCAGCATAAAACCATGACAAGAGGTAAAAGAAGATAATTCTACACTATTGGCTTGTTTTCTACGTTCGGTATGTTTCAATAAATCTAATAAAATATGAAATCACGAGACCGGGCCAAATGATACACACGACAGACTTTGTCGTACATCAACAACATGTTACATGTATTATTGTAAGTTTAAGCAAGTATTTCAGATAAGCTTGAATACCCAGTTATCTCAGTGTTAAACTACTTTTTTAGTAATGCGCTTGATTTATGACGTAGAGGGTTTTTTTAGTTAACCGTCGAGTAGTGATGATGATTTACGAATGATAAAAAGAAAAGGATAGCACCGCCGTCGCTTAGGTCGATTACTCTAAAGGCTTCCGAAGACGATGGGAGGGGAGGACAACTTCTAACATGAGATATCTAAGCATGTTATTTTCTCATCTGCGGTGACTGTCTATCTGATCCATCCGTTTCGATTGGTTCGGTTTGGATTTTAACCCGTTTTACTATTCGAGCATGCATCGAACTGATGAGCCAATCAGTGCCGGTGCAGATAACGTGGTCATAATTCAGCGTGATTCGTTAGTGAGTCGGTAGACTGAATGAAAACGCAGGATCCTCAGTCGCGGCCGAACTACTTTCTCAGCTGTTTCTTCCGGTTGGATCGTATACCGTTCATTGCTTATTGCTTCGACCTACGATAATGTGAAGAAATAAGTAAGAAATTTTGCAAAATACTAAACCATCAAATTAATAAACATAAGGGCACTTTAGGGAGAAAAATCGTGGATTTCGTGAAGAAAGTGATTAATTAAACAACGGCCTAACTTTCGCCAGTGTATATCGGTGACGTTCTTTCACTGTTTCATTCGACGTAACGAAAATTTGCTCAAGTGTTTGTAACGACGGTTTTAAATTATCAAGATAACTTAAATGTAAACATCTGTTGCTGTAAATACTACTTTATATGTTTTACATAATAAATCATAATAATCGTAGCTTACTAACATTGATATATTATAAATATCAATTGAAAAATGATTGTAATACGGATAGGTTTACGCGCGGTAATAAGAGCAGCAGCATTTTGCGGTAATTAAGGAATTACTGAAATAGAAAGTGATCACCTACGTATGTAAGTATGTTTGTATCTACAAATAATAAAACTTCATATGCACTTCTTCATTGTTGCATTTGTATACGTTTGGTTTTGAATTCCTCTGATGAAATGTCCGTAAAATAATGAAATTCATTGCAAATAATTGTGACTACGAGTATGCTTATAGCTCTTACACATTTAAGATATATTGTGTTGCTTGATACTTGATAAAAATAAAATCTAACATACGACAGGCTTTAATGCGTTCCTAAAAATGGTGGTATTTTAATGTCTAGCAGACACATAAGTGCAAATACATTTAAGAGCATACATATGAAAGCACGTACTTTGGTGTACTCATTTAGCATCTGAAAATACATAAGAAAATTTTAAACAATAAATAATTGTGGCGAAAAAAATGATCACGAAACCTTAGAAACGTAATACCCTCATGTAATAGCCTCTGTTGAAGTTATAAACCCTCTTCGTGTACGATCCGACAACAGGATTGTTTTCTACTGTGGATGACTTGTATAGTATATTCACGTCAGGCTTATCGGTCAATTACAACAATCATCACTAACGCTATCGTAGGTAAACAGATGAATTAACTTATACAATAACGGTAAGAGAAGAAGAAGACGAAAGAAAAGTAAAACCAGCGGATGTTAGGTTAACACGCTTTCGGACACCGAACCGGAAACTATTATATCGGGAGAAAAACTTAATCTGGACGCGCATGAACTTTTATGAACAAATATATACGTCGCTAGAAAATGATCATTTCGGACAGATCTCATCCACTGAATAAAATTTAGTCGCACATCATTCGCCCAGGCAAATATTTCAGTGGCATCTACATATCATTATTTTGCTTTATCAATTAACGAATCTATGGAAATATTAGCCGGAGTAGCAGATACTATGTAGACAGGCGAATACCGTTTAAGGCAAAAGAATCGATAGACAAATGCCACTGAAATTTACTTATTTAGGCAGATGTTACCTAATTGAATATTACTAGACAGATACGATAAGTCTAAACTGATAATTTTCCTACGACGTATATATGTCGAGACACATGTAAACAAATATGTAAACAAATAATCCAAATTTTGTATAAATAAGAAAACGTACGTGGGCATCATTTTAGTATGTTTGTAGTGTAATTCAGGACTTGGATATCTGTATAATAAAAAAGCTCGTAAAGCCATTGACGTGATACAGAAATAAGTTATAATTGACAGTGTTATAGTAATAAGTTATTACTAATAACAACATAAAAACTAAATAATGGCTATCGCGAAATAATTTCACTCTTCCTGATAAGGATTAGTTCCGGTTTTATCGGGCACAGAAACTCGGAATTATCAATGACATATCATGTGAATTTATTAATAACGCTGTTTTGCTCGCACTTATCGGTTTCGCCTCGAACGCATGCTCATTTCGAAGTGGACACTCGCCCGGCGATCAACAAAAATACCATTTTATTTTCATGAACTTAGTTATATCTGATTAAGGAATTTTCCCCAACTACATTTAATAACGAACATAATAATTATCCGCGGGAGTACGAAATTTTCATGTGATACGTTAAATGAAAGTCATTACTAATTGTAGTCATTGGAATTGATTCATCGTCTGAATAATCATTGCAATACTTTTTAGGTGCCACACATAGGCTGTCTTATTCAACGGAATATGCATAGTTCTTTGGTGAAAAATGACATAGCAAAATAACAAGTTATTAATAACTTCTTGTGTGTAATGGCCATACTCTGAGCATATGAATTAACAGAAATATCGTTAATTAAGTATGATAAAACGAAGCTTTGTCTAAAAACCCGTAGAATAAAGGAATTTCACAAAATCTGAGAAAATTGTACCGTTATTAGTGTTTTTTAATGCTATGTATGGCATGTATCACTAGAAATTAAAAAGTAGAAGAGGAGTAAAAAATGGTAATCTAACAGAATGCATATTTATTGAACACTATTTTAACGCAATGAACTAAGGAAAATCCGGTTCTTTTTGTTAAAAATAAGAGATGATACCATCTTTCATTTTCGTCGAAATATTTGCATTAAAAGAATATACAATTTTTCACTCGTATTACATAATGGTGGAACAACACAAAACATTTTAATAAGATTCTTTTTTTTAGAAATGTTAGTAACAATAAAGTATACGAAGTTTACGTAAATGGTAGTAATGTGGAAAAATGAATGTTATAAAAATGATTTTCATGATTTTCAAACATTTTACACTACGTAGTAAATGTTGATCGTTATATTAGTTTATCGCAATTCTCCACTTGAGAGATTCTAAAGAGGTAGTCTGTTTTTGAGGAAGTCTGTTTTTTCTTTGCTAAACAGGATATTATTTTATGGAAAGAAACCCTTTTGGCATTTTGGGGAAAGGGGGAATTTTTACAACATTTCATCTTTGAAGGAATCATAGAACTGTAAGATGTGCAAATACTTTACTAACAGCATGAATTGCCACAACTGCATTATTCCCCCATTCTGAGCTCATATATCTAGATGACTCACATGAATGCATTTTAATTAATTACCAATGTCGCACAGTTTTAATAGTTCTGAACTAAAAATAAAAAAATTCAACTGCATTAGAGGTAAGGCCGATTCGATGCCAAAACAATAATCTATTTAAATGACATACATTATTTGAAGTTTTAAAAGAAAGTACCTGACAAAACTCAACGACTAAAATTTGACACGACAATCTTCAATGTTTCTTATGCACCGATGTAATAAGAAACGATTAGTTTTTGTTTTTCCTTTGTTCGCGCTGTTCGAAGAAAAATGTCAGACATTTGTGCTTTACTTAAATTTGATTATCACGAATATCTATTTAACCTTAGAACGGGTAATGGTCAACCGGATAATATGATGATTCATGAACGATGGTTTATTGTTAACACGATTAACAGGAAGGATGTGCGAACAATAGCGTTGCTGATCTTCGATCTCGAGATTCTGTGGTGAGCTTTGTCATAAGACTCGGCTAGATCATTCACCGAGATAAATCGTGAAGACTTTATTGTCAGAACGTACCAACAACCGAGCTCTTCTCCGTTCCATCTACTTCATTTGAATTCTTTACCGATGCACTCCTCGCTGCACAATGCTTTTCGGATATTGCTTGACAATAAGAGTACAATTTTACGTTTACGCTATACTTTGAAATCCATACAAAAAAACATTTCTCGCTGTCCTTCGGTTTTCCTATAAAATTATATTTAACTTTTGGTTTCTCTATTCTACAAATAACGATTTGTAATGAAGTTTTACAAGAAAACTTCGTTATATGAAATGGAACTCTTAACCCTTATTTCTCTATTCCACTGACAATCCCAAAAAATAAATAGGTTGTATTTTCTTAATAAAATCTGACTAATTTTATACATTTCTCCGTGGTACATAAGCCTAAGGATCCAGTATTTACAATGTTTTCAGTTTCTTTTTATTTATCCATTTATTTTTGTTATTATATATTTTCTAATGAGTTGCAGTGAAAACGACTTCATACAGAACTTCATGATTATGCTACAAGTAATGTACCATAATCAAGAGGAATCAAAACATAAATTGTTATACTCGTATTTCGCAAAATTTAAATAAATCATAGATAGAGTCTAATAAAATATTCTGTCTCAATATTATACTATAATCGGTTACATCTTCACATCTTTTTTATTTGCTACATACGAACCAAATAATAATCGAATAATTTGGAAGCGGTTTTGAATTTTGTTGAAGCATTTATCTTAAGAGTGCTTCAATGTTGATTTTGATTCATCCAAATCTGGATTGGTTCGACGATTTCAATGGTTTGGAGAAACTATAGGAAAACTAGAGAAGAAAGATATCGATTATTATGTAGTAAATGGTTGTTCTTTGTCTTAAAGTCTGACTATTCGATTGTCTCAATATTGTAACATTCAATTAGTTAGAATAATCGAGGTTTCACTGTACTGAGGATTATTTACAAAATACAATTAAATATTCTACTAGACCAGAGGATATACTCGCAGGAGAATCTAAGGTATTCGAACTAATCTTATTAATTTCAGCCAGTGGAATTTAGTATTATATTGACCTCTCATCTTTTCTCGTTGTTCACAGTCAAAATTATAATCATTTCTTGCTAAGAAATAAGATTGATAGTATTCCATAACTAGATAACATTGAAAATAATTGATTAATTTACGCGTGTATTGTTACAATGAACAATTCTCAATAAATTTCGATCTATAAAAAGCAAAATTCGCAAAGAAAAAAATCATTGTAGGGTCTAACTATTTGAAAATGAAAATTAGAAATATACGCGATAAGAGGAATGTACACACTTACTTACTAATTCAATGAAAGTTTTATCAAGATGGATTTTTAGGAAAATAGAAAATCTTACTATAAAACAGAATACCGCATTTAAAAAAATTATGCTACTCTTACATCTGCGTCGTAACTTTGAAATTCTCATTTCACAATTGCTTTGTAAAAGTAATAGTATTAAGGATCTTGTTTTTAGACAGCAAAAGGTATTCTGGTTAGCTGCTTCGAAAAAGCCAGAAATAAACTAATGCTTATGGAATTAATTAATATTTCATAACGACAACTCGCTGCTGACAATAAAAAGGATAAAAAATAAACTAACACTTTAGTTATTATTCAAATACAATCGAAATACCTTTAATACACCATTTTTGATGCTTCAATTTTTAGATTGTATACATATGTAGATACGGCGATCTTCCTGAAACATCCCACATATCGTCCAGAAAATAAAAAATATGACAATTCATTTTTAAGTATATGTATAGACACGTACAAAATTTGATACAGGAATATAAAATCAGTGTCCAATGGTAATCAATACTACTGCTGTATACAGATTTTTATGCTAACAGTGTCAAATATTAAAAACGCCATATTTCTAATAATCTCTAGAAAGAATCTTCTCTTTCATGCATATTAATTTAACCCGATTAATGAATACTGTATTTGAAAAAAATGAAGGCTAAATAACGGCGGAGACGGATTGAATTTTAAAGAGATCTGTACGTGTATGATTTCCAACAATGTACGAATGTTACTCGATTGACACTCGTTTAGAAACCAATGTCCCTTTTCCGGAAATTCTTGTAGTTGGATTATTATTACAAGAGTGGATTAGATTAATTTCATTCTGTTATCTAATTCATTTGTAGTTGGTTACATGAATTAGAGTCTAATTTAGCCCCATCCATGAAGCACACATTTCCTAATTGTCCAAACTACTACAACTACAACAAGTCGGAATTGCAAAGGAATTCAAAAATATAGGCAGACACTTATGAAATAATGATAGAAAGAGAAAATGTTAATTTTTCAAGACATTTTTTCTTGTTTTCTTCAAGACTTCAGACTTGGTCAGGTTATTGTATGTCTTGTGGTCGTGAACAGCCTGCGAAAATTACGTGATCCTAAGTTTTGAAATAAGAAACAGTATTCTGAATACCTTTGAGGTAATCTCTGAAAGACATTATGTACTTGATTGCAGAATGGTGCTAGTGGTGAACGGGGTTCTGCAGGAGGAGGTGCCAGCGGACAGTAGGTCATTATATGCTGCACATCCGGTCTATCGTGAAACCGCGGCGCAACTCCAGTCGATGCCGGCAAAATTGGTCGGCCCGGTGGGCCTTCTCTATGTCCGGCAACGAGAAATGGCCGCTACATTACCGCACGACAGTGAGTATTGCCCTTTTCACGTAATTCTCATGCAAATCCACAAAGCTTTAGTTGCAGCAGGTTCATGATATTTACGCAATCCTATTTCACACCGTGTCTAACAATATCTGTTTATTATACGCCCAATCTGTTTTATTAAGCGACTTAGCTTTTACGTGATTTTACGAGCTAGAGGTGCACTCATCTTTGAGTGATATTTTTACGGGCCATTAAAAAAAAACACAAGCAAATGATTTTCACCGCTGATAGTGATAACAGAGTGTGACTCATTTGAGCAAATTGTAAAGAGTATTTGAATTTATTTGTCGTTTCTTAAAGTTCATTAGAGCTCTGCATATTCCTTGTTTTTCTTTCTGTTTTTATTGTTCACATGAAATAAAGAATTAAAAGTGGAACTTTTTCACTTTCTCACACGATTTTGTTATTTTTATTTTTTTTTACTAATCTATCATATGTACTTATATAAGAGTAGTGTATTTTTTACGTGGCCATTGCCGGAACTTATTCATCGCGTAAAAAACGGTCGGGTGTATTCTGACATCTTTCTCTTTCTAACATCTAAATGAAATGTCTATCGAAACGAAACGCGAGTATTTGTATTACGATCTAATCATACTCAAAAGCGGACATTAATATTTGACAGTCTTGCTCCAAAGTGCGAGAAATTTATGGAAAAAGGGCTACAAATAATTTAATAAATACTGCTGAGTACGAGGAATGACGGGTAATTTGAAAAAAATCGTCAAATCGAGTGTGACTTGTATATTGCTTTTTCATGCCACGTCATCCGTCTTGCCCCACCCCCCACTTTCCTTCCACATCCTTCTCACTATCAGTATTGTTCAAAACATTCCTCATTATCAAGCTTTATAATATCACATTTCGTAACATCATAAATTACTTAAGAGGACAATCTATTAGAAAATACGTACATTCCACAATACGGGGACACCATAATTAAATGTATAAATAGTGTATTTCAATATCAGAAGAAAATGTAAAGCGTGTAGATTCAGTTGAAAAGCAATACGTATTATACGTATTGCAGTTGGAGAAAATGGTTTTACATTCAGGAAGATGCGTTTTTGAATAAAAATTTCATAAAAATTGTCCACGTAGATCCAATTTGTTCATTGAGAATAACAATTTCTTATTAAAAGCTGTAAAATTCTTGGTTTTTTAGGAATAAAATGGGTTCTGCATGTATAATGCAAAACAGTATAACCAAAAAATCAAGTAACCTTTAAAAAGGTAGAAATGCTTAAATAAAAATAAAGATTTATTTGAATGCTACCTGCTGGTGGGACATTTTAATTGCACACTTTTCTTAAGATCATTATTTCAATTTTTAGATAAAAATCATCTGTAGAAAAAAATGCATGGTAGTATACGACCTACGCCATTATCCAGTCAAATTTATATTACTTTCCTTTGTCGCAAAGGTATAAATGTCACCCTGACAGTTTTAAGTAGAATATAAGGGTATAAATGGCACACAATTCATAGTTACTGATAAATTGATCATAGGACTATATTACCACAAATGCTCAAACTGATGGCCTTGAACATCATTACACTTTTGTAGTCATCGTGTGAGAGAAATCTGTACATCATTTATCATCACCGGCGTAATTGATGCAGACGCATCTACAATAGATTTGCATGTTTTGCTTGCGGTCGTTGGAGCAACCCTGTAGACAGTATTCTTTATAGTTTCACATAAGAAGAAACTGAGCGGCATTATGTCAGGGGAAACGAGTCGGCTATTGTATCGGATGTTAATTCGTGAACAATAAAAAATTGTCGTTTTTCAGGTTCAGTGAGTAGTTCAAATAAGATTTACTTGATACGTTGATTATTTATGTAAGTTGATACATTTAAACATGACAAATTACAGATAGGACACACGTAAGGTTTGTGTGTTATACAGTGGCTGTTGCGATTCTAATTTTTGTCTTTCCTTATAATTAGTTTAACATGTCAGCCACTCAACCGTCACGTATAAGCCGTGGGGGCAAAATCACAATACGTGGATGTGAAAAATGTCCTGAGATACAATTGGAAAATTGGCAGAACTTGCTAAAAATATTGAGGAAGGGTCTACTAGGCAGAGTAAGACGCAGGATAGGGATTCATTTCTTCTTTTTGACCACTTCCTACCTATCGCTCTGAGTCGCGACAAGCGCGTATAGTTACAATTCACGACACTACCTTGACAGTTAAATTCTCTAACGAAGTGACAGGCCTTCAAATTTAACACGTGGTAGGCATGGTTCTTATGCAACATCATTCTCAGTTTTTCCATCATCAACAACCAATTGTATGTGTTCTAATAACGTAGGCAAGAGCTCCCCCAGAAATATTGCGCACTTACGTCCATCCATGTTAAACTAAACAATATGGTGAACTTATAAACAAAATAAGTAAATAAGTAAAATAAGTAAAATAAGTAAAGTAAGTAAAATAAGTAAATAAGTAAAATAAACAAAATAAGTAAAATAAACACTTAGGACTACACCCAGACTCAAGACTTACATGAAAGCATCACATAAAACTCAAAAAACTTTCCATAAATTTGGAATGCGTTGTAAGACCATCTTTCCTGCATAAATGACGGTCTCGGTACAATGTACACAGGTGTATTAGAACATTTTGTAGACAAGCTACAATTCAGTATACATATATTGCATATATTTCAATAATTGGTATATTGGTATAAGAAACAATCAAAGTAAAGAAATTTCGTAAGGATTTAGACACACGTATTTAGGAAATTGTGAGAAATGTTGCAAAAGAACTTTTAAAATTAGTTGCAAGCTTGTACATTTAAATACATTTGCGCCCCGCCAAAGATTTGAATTTGCCGGCAATTTTCGCTATTGCCTTGCCCATTTTTAAATTGGAAACGGTGTAGATTATAGATAAATGAAAACTTTTCATTAATTTGATAACTTTTATGCGACTTCTTTATTGGAACATTTTAGTAGCTTGTCTATTGATTATTTGTAACAAATGTGTTCCTTTCCTGATTCGAGGAAGATTGGTGAGGAAGGTTGTACTCATCCTCTTTTTATCTTTTACAGAAAACGTGAGCATTATTGGTTCGGATGATGCAACCACGTGTATAATCGTCGTTGTCAGGCATTCCGGTAAGTGTCCGTTAAGACAATTTCTTTGTACTCTATAATCATCATCACAAATCCAGCCAAGTTTCTTAGTTTCAATAGAAAATTGTGATAAGAGTAGTTTTGTCGCATTTCTGACAACTGCTGCAACATTTTCTTCAAGTTATTATTCATAGATGCTCAAGCGCACTATTTTAATATGTGTTATATTTAAACATTAGTCAACCTAACGAGTCAGGCAAATATCTTTAATCGATTGATTCTATATAATATTATATCCCCGAAAATTTATTAACACAGTGGATTTACATTTGGTGTTTGATATTTTTTTCAAAAGTTTTTCAATTCAATTCTTTTCAATTCAATTCTTTTCAATTCAATTCAATTCAAAAGTTTCAAAAGTTTTTCGAAGTATGATCTACTTTTTATTTAGCTTTGGTGGGTACGTAACAAATTTATGAGTGATTGTTATTATAAATACTCTAAGTAAAGACACAAAATTTGGCGTGGTAAATATAACAGTAACAACATAATAAAGCTACACAATCGACGCATATTGAAAATTGAAACGGAAAAAGTAAGGAGGTTGAGTGATATCTTGTCAGACATTGCGACAGGTTTACAAGGCGATAATTTTGATCTCTTCCGTTGAATTATTTGTGAGAAAATATTACATGCGGCCATAAGAAATGTTTTTTAGGTATCGAATTTAAATTTAGACATTATACGTCGTTTAATTGTATTTGTTCAAAGACCGATCTGCGCTGTTAGAATTTTTTTGGTTTTACTTTCTAAATTACCATTTCTTACTACTATCTACTGATTCGGAGAAAGAAATCGGAGTGGTTTGTCTATAAAAATTCAAAACGGCAGCTAACCTTGTCGAACAATAAAAATAATACTTAAACGGCAAAATGTTTGAAAGAGAAGAATTCTTCTAACCCAAATTTACTTAGTAAAAATCCGACAGGGGTAGAGTATTAAAATTAAAGAAACTTATAGCATTTGTGTAGATAGGCCATTTAAGAAAAATACGAGTGTTGAAAAGAAAATGGCGCATACATGAAATTAATGCTTGAGATATAAGGGGAGCTTGGAAAAATCGTAGGTTCCGGAGCAGCAGCTTTGGCGCATCTCGATGGCGCCGGCACCGAAGACGCCGCTACGGCGATGGTCCAGAGGGTAACGGAACTTGCCCTTGGCTTTCCCGAGGGTAGACTAGAGCTCCAACTCGTCGGCGGTTACTCCGATCCGCGAAATTATTCCGAGGAATTATTCTACAACATACTTTGTAAGTGAGAACGTCCTACCCTTGCTAAAACAGTATGGTATTAATCAATTTCCTCAAGAACTAATAACTCTACCGTAGGGCACAAAGAATGATTGTTGTACAAACGTTTCGTACAGGTATATACACATAAATAAACTTAAATACACATAAAAAAACTTAACCGAAAGGGTTTGCACATATATTTGTTCAATGTTAAATTTGTTTGGGATTCATGTTTGAATATTTCCACGTCATTACTACATTACAACATACAGTAACTTTTTAAAAATATGTAAACGTGAAAAATTGATAAGCGAAAGAAGAAGTGTATGCACGAACAACTGCCAATCTATATGTGAAATTGACCAGAGATTCATTTAATGTTCATTTGTAGCTGCTTTTCACAAACAACCTGTGGAGATCGATCTGACTCTTTGTTGCGTCGGCGAATTAAATACTACGATACGAGGTGGAATTCATTGGCCTGTAATTTACGGAGTAGGATTGAACGTTAAGACGGGGGAACTCTTTCCTGCGACATTTCCAGACAAAGGTCCTGATCAGGCCCTTAGATGCGCCAGATTATTTACTGGTGGTCAACAGGTACGTACGTCCGAAATCTATCACAACTATTATTGACAATTGAAAGCCTACAAGTATTGTTCCATTTTTCATTCCATTTTCCTTCAAGTAAAATATGAAGAAATATTTAATTACCTTGTATCCTGGTCGTTGCATTTTTAAGTATATTTTCAATTTGGCTTATTTCAAATACATTGCGGAGTACGAATAATCTTTGCACAAATTCCTTTGACTTCGGCATCTCCGTTTCTTCGATGTTTTTGAAATAAATGTCTGTACGCAAAAGTGTAAAAAGATTACAAACGTAGCAGAATACAACTGCAGGTGCGGCTGTATTTTAATTTTTACTGATACTACAGAGGACCTTTCTTCATGGAATTATTTTCGACTAGTTGATATTGCAAATGAGTCGCTTGATTAACATAATATCGAATTCTCTTTTTATTGTAAAACTACTTGTAGATTAATCGCGTTTGTACAGGTTGTCAACTACTTATTGCTAAATACCTTAACCTTCAAAAAAGTATTTTTTCCCGGGAACTTATTGTGTTTTAAGTTATTTTCCTCTTCAGGCTGTCATCTATTGGTTCATTTACCCTATTTAAAGTTGACAAATTTTCATAGGTTTATGTAACATATAGATACATATTGTTGCTCATCAGTCAGTAATAAGTATTCATATAAAGACAGATAAGTACTTCTTTCCCCATTTAACCACAATTAAAGACAAATCCTGTAACACATTAGTTTGTTGCTTTCTTGTCGAATATAATATTTTGATAAAATCGAAGTTTACGTTATGTTTAAGGAATGAATGTGTAGGTTTTAGATGTTTACGACTGCACACTGGGATTGTTGAGAATTGGACCGTTCAACTATGACCCGCTTCGAGGGGTGGACCTGTGGCTCGCGCAGTCCGATCAGTTTATTCTGCAACATCTTTCAACCTCGCCTGAGGTCGAACTTCCGCATTTCGTTTCACAGGTAATAAAGAGAATACGTTGAACCAAACCTTTAACATTTTACATTTCAATTGTTACTAGTAAAGAAAACTTATAGGAAAGCGTGTTTACAAGAAAAACAGAATAAGTAAAAAATGATAGATTTGCAAAAGCACATTTGTTTAACTCTTTTTCAATGTAGTTGACTAATTATTAGGAAAAGATTTGAATTTTCCAGTGTGAGGGGAACGCCTCTCAAATTTGCACACGTGCGTACGGATAGCAATACTTTTACATATTAATAGTCGGTTTTTCAATAAAAAAGCACAATGGTATTGCGTTTACGATACTGGATACTGGATATTCGTCACCCAATTTGCATTGGTTAGATAGAAAAAAGTGAAATTGCAGTATTTAAATGAAGAAATTGAATAGCAGCAGTTAACGAACCATACGAGCTCATGTGTTGATATTGATACATACAGATCCGTAAATATGTACAAACACAAAAAAATAAGAAAGGAAGAGTTCCTGGATTATACAGGGTTAGGCATCTAAACAGGTACACCTAAATACAATTTTCTCTAATTCTGAATGTATGGAAAAACTCTTTCGCAAAAAGTTACAATTTTTGATGAGGCAAGTAAGGTACAACGACAGGACAAAAATTATTATTTCGAGATTCAAAGCATTTTTACATATTACTGAATTTTTCTTGTATCGTCTACAGGAATATGCGAAAAATCATGTGATTTGTGTAAAATATGTGAAATTCTTTTTATACATGCACAAGCGGGAGAGGTATTCATATGTTGTCAAAGAAATCCATGTATACCTTGGATAAACGATTACTAAAAGTACGTAACAGCAAGTAAAAAAGTTGAAATTATAGGTACGAGCGACCTTGAAGTACATCCAGGACAACCAGTTCCCGGCTGTTACGGTTTTCCGGGACAATAGACCACATTACTATCGTCGAGACGAGGCCACCGGCGTGTGGCAAGCGATGCGTTATTAAGAGGAAGCCGCCTGGATCGAAAATTTCCAATTATTGCCGCACGTGCTTCGTTTTCGATAGAACATCACATATCGTAAAATGTCCCATGGAAACGTGGAGTGATAATCGAAACGGTCCTAATCAGTGTCGGCTGAAGTTGGTAAAAAAAAACTGTTAATTTTTTAATGTCGATAAATCAGCGCTAATGGGAGGACTAAAGATTATATATTTTTGCTAACTATCGAAATCGAATGATGGCTTAATTTTGAATTTTGTTCATAATTGCGTTGAAAAGTAAACTTATTTTACGTAATAAAATATACGTCCGCTAGCGTACTTGTATTTGTTTGACCGTTTTGTTACGCATATCCTTTTACTAGTACATAATGTTCCGAAAAAATCGATGAAAATATCCTTTCGTATTGAAAACTTGGCAAAATATTATGTACAAAACTACCGACCTTATCCTTGTAGTACGAATGGAAGTTAGGAATATTTTAATGGCGATTTTACTGTGCTACGTTCTGTGATCGACTAAAAATTGTGATTAATAGTTTACTGCAAATGCCTGTTGTCGAATGATTGAACGTGTCACGGTTCCTTTCAGCTTTTTGGGCTTGAAAGCCCAAAAGCTTTGGGCATAGAAGCTCTAATATTGAAGATATCTTTGGTGGCTTAGGTATTATGGGCAAATCGGGGCTTGTCATTCTATTTTGATTAATTATTTTCGTGTTCAAGATACGAGAAGTTTAGTTACACGTAAGAGCAATTTGCAGCTCGTCTGTTTGTAAATAATTAAGAAAGACCTAAACATCTTTTCATCCAATACTACAGGTGTACATTAAAGAAATGATAGAATTTTACAATATATTCTTTTCACAATACGCTCGCATGTTGGGAATAATTATTGTCAATTTTATTATGTGCAAAATAACTACGTTAATCTTTATCCGTTATTCATAGTAATATTCGAGCAATTACTTATTTATTATTGCAATAAAATATCAGTACATTTTAATTTTGCAATAAGGTTTACAACGAAATAAACATCTGACTTTTTATCTAAATAGAAATACCAGTTTGTATCCAATGATAAACCCCAATAAGGTTTATCCTTTTATCAATAACAATCTTACAGAGGGTTGCCATACAATTTAATGAAATGATTAATTTGGCACTTATTATTTATAATTAGTGCTGGTAATTAACCCGGTAAGACTTTCTTACTGAGTCACAGTAAACCATATGAGATGAATTAAATCGAAACGCTCATTATTAGCCACCTTTTCACTTCCGCGTGGATTAGCATGTAATTACAATAATGACATCACTTGTTTAAATGTTATAAAGTTCTATAATGAAAAATATAATTTATGAGATAAAAATAAAATAAACCTTTTGTTATTACCTCATATAAATGAATTCTTGTTCGTAACTTTACTATAAAGATTTACCACGTCTTAATTGAGGCGAAATTGTTTTAGTAATGTGTTAAAAGACTTCTTCATCAGTTAAATGTTGTTTACTCTCTAATTGTAATACATATAATGATAAAGTTGAAAAGCAAAACAGCCAAACATATATTAAACGCAGAGAGAGTCAGACATTAACTACTGCAACTTTTCTGCAAAATGGAGGACTTGAACTTGATGACTCATAATACTTATAATTTGTGAGGTCAGAAAATTTGAAAAATAAGAGACAAGTAAGAGATATTTACTTTCCACGCTAATTAGTCCAAAAACCTTATCACTTTATTCTCACCTATAATAGCACGTCGTAAGAAAATAATTTTGAGATCAAATATAACCTTAAATTCAAAGGTTTATTTCATTCGAGAAACAGTGCCAGGGAATTGAAACAACTTATACATAAAAATCAGTGCTAATTACTGAGTGAATTATACTGGTGTTATAATTTTAACCTTAGTTACTATGTAAGAAAAGTAGCAAATTTTTACAATAAATTCTTTCACATTATGTTTCTCATTTAAGAGAAAAGGTCAACAAATATTCAAATGACCCGCTTGTATTATTGAAAAAAATGAGAAACAAATTGTTGTGTTGATGTTGATATGAATATTTTAGTACTTTCATCATTTTCACTCTTATTCAAATCCAACGTAAAAAGAGACTAACTTTAATAAAAACGTCGACAATTGGATGACAATACATAGTTTTATATGATCCAAATTGATCCCAAAATGGCATCGTCATAAATCCAGACGAACAGAAACGTGGATATTACCTGAATAACTTCACCATGAAATTTCTCATCCATAGCGACATAGTTTGACAATTGTACGTTCTTTGAGAAAGAAACTTATACTATGTGTATGAAATTTAAAGTGTAACCCAGAAAAGACAAATTTACTATAATAGCCCGTAACCAAAAGTATTATTTATTTGTGTAAAATTTTTCAGAAATTATTTTCCACTCCTCGTTTGTTTATAAAATTTTTAAATTATACATGTTTTTTGTTAATTTTTTTACCGTAAAAACAATAAAAGGTTGTGCCAGAGAGAAACAGAGAAGTGACGAATCCTCGTGTTTTTCGTGCGCATCAAAACGTGCTAATGTATATACAAATTTTCTTAGACCAAGAGTTTTCAAGATGAACTCCTGAAAAGGAATGTAAAATTTCAAGTTGTACTGGATTGTAAATAATTTATTGTTTCGCTGCAGTATTGGCTTGCGTCTCTGGAATTATAATGTGCCGAAAAATATAACTATATTGTTGTCAGAGAAGACCAAAATGTACATTAATCATGGATCACCAATATTTAACGCATGATTACAGGACAAATGTAATCTTGAATACCGGTAGCAATGAAAACCTTGCTATCTACACATTATTACAATGGCTTTTCAGCACTGTATTATTAACAGATCGATTACCTAAATATATTTTTATACTTCAATTCACACAATCTATCGAACCTTCGTCCCAAGCTCTTCATAATAAGTAAACCATTCCTCGGCTTCTTCAGTCACATTCCATTGTTTTAAGTTAACTAAACGTTAAACAAATCAACAATTCTAGAGATAATTGTTTTCTTGGACTTGTTTGATACTGTCCTTGTTATGCTCTGCATTGATCCGAACACTCACACACACACACACACACTGCTCAAATATAATACAGAAACATATTTAACCACCTTGAAATATGCACAACTCTTGCGTAGAAGAAGGTATGAGGGCGTTTACTGGACGATTAAAATACCAATAATGATTTGAATATTTAGAGCACACTTTCTGAGCACAAGTCTATGTATGTGCAATTTATTACTCGGTCACGGGCTTGCAAACTGAATGACCACACAGTTTAATTACATTACAGTTTAATTACATATTTTCATATTTTCATTTTACATATTTTGATTATTTTAACGACATTTCATAAATATTTTTTATTGAAAGCTTGTGCTGGTCAAACTACGATAAAGTAAAATTAAAGTAAAATTCGCCGATAGTAAGTTTGTGTTTTATCGAAATTCGATGTACACATGCGTCACGATGAGAAATACAAGGAACATTTTACTTCCGATGAAAACACATTTTGGGAGCCTACAATAAGCATCGACCGATTTTTTCAAATGAATTTTTGCGATCGACATGAAATTACACAAAGTACTGAAGATAATAAATTGTTCTGTATTGTATGTTATAACAAATACAGCATATATGTGCAAGTACTTACGTTCCACTTGATTAAATCAAGACAAATTATAGATACACACTTCTATGATTCGACAAAATTATGGACAACCTACCTATAATAAATAAGAATGGATTAAAAAGCTTAATACAGGAGTCTTTTGCTTGAATCTGACTAGAGCGGTCCGAATTAAAAAGAACATTAGAAGTTTTTCGATGAAAGTAAATTATACTAACATTCTCATATATACTTTTGACGAACAAGTCGAATTTTTCATAGTTTGTCAGTTGCAACTGAAAGCCACGTGCCCTGAAAATTCTGGAAAATCGGCTATAATTGCTTACCGAGTTAACACTTTACCTCTTTATGTGGAATTAGAACCTGAAAAATTAGAATTCCAATGAAAAGGATTCGCCTGCTGCAACAAAATACAAAAGAAATCCCTAAAAGACACAAGCGTAAAATGAGCTTTTTTGCTTTTCTGAGAAGTTAAGGAAAACCTGGACCAAAATCTTTCAATTTTTATGTCTACAATTACTTACATCCACGCATTTGCGGAATATCAAAAAGTAGGTTGACTTGGGCAACACTGAAAATAAATGTTAGAATATTCTGCAACACGAAGTACAAGACGAGAATATCACGCACAGAACCGTTTGATATGCAATTTGTAAACAATAGTAGCGAACTAACGCACGAGTAAATGTTTGAATGGCATTCTAATCGTGGCCAGTCATGTTATGACGTGAGATTGAATTATTAGTACGTACTTAATACGAAATCCTGTTAACGTATTTGCCACACTCAGGTACTTCTTTTATTGGCAGATAAACAGTCGATAATTCATGAACAGCACAAAATTCCACGAAGAGTTATATATTCAGTAGATATTTGTATGACCGGCTCAGCTAGCCAACACTTGCTATTTCACGGGTCATGGTATTCATTTCGTCATCGCTGTGTCTCTTTACAGCACTCCTTTGTATCCAGGTAAACTATTAGCCTTCATATTCTTCATATAATTTCGAAAATCATAATACGTTTAAAAATATTATTAGTTTGTTGAGTAGGGAATCTCGACTTTCATCCCTTTTGATATATTAACTGCGTTCTTGCACGAGATGTTTATGAAGCACAAAAGATTGTAATAAATAAACCTTGTATACGAATTTAAATTAGGAAATTGTGAGAATGGTGATTAAGCTTCAACAGATGATGGATTGCTGTAGAAAGTGTTACTTATCTTCGCAAATGAACGTTTTTCCGGATTTTAATAGATATAAAGGGCTAAGTACTGCATTTAAAACGAACTTTGTTTACTGCAAAAAGTGATCTATGTGTCAGACTAACCGATCATTTTTGCTCTCAATTCCATCAGTCCTTGTAATAAACTAATACCGAGGAATAGCAGAAAATTACGAGTGCTCAATAACGATACGTGTGATTCAGTCGTTGGATTCCTTTTTTTCACATCAAGCATAGAACAGTTATTGTCAGATGCTGCTGAATTCTCATCGCTAGCTCGTAATATTTCTTTATTATAAGCAGTAGTCAAGTTGCTTACGAAAAGTGATCGATCTCGACGAGAAAAAACGCTCGTTTGAATTTATTTTTTAATTACTTCGCTTTTTAATTCTTTTTTTGGAAGTTGCCTGTCAAATGACAGACGCTAATGAAATAGGACGTCGATTTAAAAATGCATATTATGAATAACATTCTGACCTATCTCTGTTTCACAATATCTACCAAATTTACATGTCGTTCAAGAAAGTAAACTAATTTGCCTAAACTAATTTTCATTTTTTATTATACCGTTAGTATTAATCTTAATTATTTGTGATACGGTAACACTTTAATTGTCTGACGCAAACTATTTTCGAGAAACGGATTTTCGGATCATCAATCATTCTGAAGCAAAATTAAAAATATGTTATACGATAACAAAGGACAAGATTATCATGAGGGACACATATTTATATGTTATACATAAAAAAGATACGAAAGACTGATTTTTCATTTAATATCCATTTAATATTTAATATCGTGTAATATCCGATTTTTTCCGACACATGACAAGCTGTTTCAATCCTTTGTAATATTCATGGTGTACAATGTACATGCCAGATACTATTTTATAAGAAGTAACTATTTCGATCCTTGGATTAAAAAATGTAAGCAATCTTATTATTAAAGGATAACTTGTAGAGTAAAATCAAAGTGACAAACAGCAGATACAATTATAATGTTTTACATGTGACAAATGTCAGTTTGAAGGTATAAATAATTTTAGATTAAGTTTTAGAATTTCATATAACTAATATTTGGATAAATGACGTTCTACTATTAGATCTATATCAAATAGGTATGTTTATGTATTTATTAAATCATTGAATAATTCTTACGCATTCTGGTTTTCCTTGTTAGGAGGTTGCCCATGCTTATGAAGATGAAGCGGAAAGTTGGCGCGTAAGTAATGATTTATCAAATAAAGTTTCTTTTCCTCATTTATACAATACGCTTGCATTAAATCAATACTTAAATGATAGGGAAATCTTTCTTACAAAAATTTCATCCACTTTGAAAAATAAAAATGCTTTGGAAATACTTTGATTTTGTTTCTCTTACTAATTTTTTTTAAGCACATAATTATATCATAGACACGTAAATATAGACATATTACTTTGTATTATTCCATATTCTTTATATATTCTATATCTATGTTAATATTTTCTGGAAGATGAGGGTGTAAGGCAGTTGTGCTGGTGATTGGAAACGGGGAGGATGGGCCTCATATATTTGGAAGACTGTTGTCTATAATAATAATAATAACAACAACAGTCATGTGGGGTTATGAATTACAATTATTTTAAAACGATGCATATTAGTAAAATAGGTAGTACTGAGAACAAAAATTAATATTCATCTTAACAAAACTCGTTTTCATGTCTTTACGTCTTATTTACGACTGACAACTGCATCAATTTCTCCCTCGACTCTTTTTCTTTTCCCATTTGTGCCTCATCAGGGTTACTCGTCTACTTTCACCCGATTTCTTATACACTGTAAACGCTTGACACTTGCCCTTTTCATACCATGTACACTTATTTCTCATTCCCACAATTTTAAATTGCAATAATAATGATAATTATATAGCGGTTGCAATACTGCGACGTAACGCAGATCGCCATAAAAATTAAAAGAATAATAAAATTGAATAAACCTCCTTTTTACCCTTCAACTTTCAATCTGGAAACCTTCTTCTTTGTTTTTAACCACCTAATCGGCATGCATTTTGTCACATTGTTTGCGATGTAAGTAACACACACACATGACACAACACACGCATACACTAGTGCACACTTATGATGGACGGTTAGGCGATGAAAAAACCGCTCGTACGTGAAAGCTTACTCTTTAAAACTACTTTAACGACACGTGACATTTTCTCTGTTAATTCATTTGACTTACTAAAGAGCATATTTTCCCAACAGTTCTGAAGAACCTTGAAAAGCTGGCTTTGAGAAGTGACAATTGTTTCGTATGTCTCATTCGGGAGACTGGACTAGCCAAATGATGTTTGTTAAAAACTTTGTCCTTTTTTTTGTACTTAAATGACCTGTGCATAACTGTGCAAAATATTTCGGACCGTTGTTTTGCTGCATTATAATACTTTTACCGATTTGTCTCATTGTCAGACCAGTTGGAACGATATCTATGTCGAAAATTCTGTTATATTTTGGTTTCCCGAGGCTATCAGTCACAGAGCCCAGGTATCTTTCCCCATAGCTCAGAAAACAGCCCCGGACCTTCTTGCTTTATACTTGGGTACAATACACTGTGCGTATTTTTCGGCATATGTTGCTGTTTGTCGAGCCATAATTCTTCGATTGGAAACAAACATTTTTTATTTTAAAAATACTATGATCTGTCGTCAGTTTCCTACAAAAACATCTCTGAGAAAGGTATTCACTACTACCTCTCCTTTTTGTTGACTGGCAGTACGAGCGGTTTTAAAGTCACAACGTGGCCTATCAAATTTACTTTTATAAAGATTTTTATAAGAGGCTCGGGTTCCCAAAGTGGTTTCTGGGGGATCACCGTGGTTATTTTTAGTTTCAATGATCTTTGTATGAAATTCTACCACGATGGTTTTCAGCACTTATTTATTTCAATATGGCTACATTGTAATATTTAACAAGTAGTTGTAATATTGCTTTTTATTAAATAAAATAAAGAGACTAAGGCCCACCGGGTACTTAACAGCAGAAAAACTTGTATAAGTTAATTTCTATCCTTGTGTTGTCAATCAGTTGGAAGGTCTAATGCCTTAGAAATACCAGTAGTAGGATCCTTACACTTGCCTGTGTCGTTTTTTGACGGTGGAAACAAAAATCAGCTTTACAGTAATTTTTGTTTACATCCGCTCGAATTTCTGGTGCCGTGAGTTTTTAATTTCTCTTGTCTGTCAGAATAACGAACTGATCTACAGCAATAGAATGTTTTCTTGACCGTTCAGATTGAACTTTACGTGATTTTGGTTGGTCTATTCAAATTTGTGGATGGTTGCTTGGACTCTACTCTTTCAAACTAGTGTTCTTAGTGAAGTATATTAATCATACTTCGTAACTTCATAAAAAATTCCCCCACATTTTACGGATTATGTACAGATATTAATATTCAGAGAGTATTGGCTATGGAGATCAAAATAAATATACATGTACAAAAGTACATAATTAGTGAAGGCTTTAGTGAACATGTTTTACTACTGTTTTACTTATGACATGGGGCGATTATTACGTTCGTGCGGTCAGAAAATTCTTGTTTTCTGAATGCTGAGCGGCCAATATCTTTCCTCGGACACGTCTCATTGTCAGAACATCACAACAGAAGCCAGTATTGCCCTTATGAGAAGAATGATCGGTCCACAATCCCTTTGAATATCGACAAAAAAATTATAAGCATTCCCTTGCTCATTCGCCAAAGATATTGTGGCACTCGGAACACCTCAGCCGACTCGTTACTCTAGCCCGATAGGCCTGCCAAAGTATTTCATAGGTTGTAGTTGACGATTTGCGAAGATTCGCGCAAAATTTGATGATCGCCGTCTGCTCAAATTTTATGACCATCGCAACTGTGCACATACAGGGTCTCACAACAACACATTTAACACTACTAATAGCGTGAACCGTGGTCCCCCACTTTGCATGCTGTCTTACTCTTTGTTTGTCTACAAGCGGTACAATCTCGGAACTTTTTGATCGATCTGTGTATATTCAATGATACGATAACGTTATTCAGTTTTTCTGTTAAACAAAAATGATTAAAATCAGGTGAACTGTTTTCGTTCGATCGATGGTTTTTTTGTGTATCTTTCACGTTTCAGTCATTTCTCGTTCCGTTTTTTATATATTATACTTCAACAGAGATAAGAGCACTTAGATTTGCAGAAATTTATTTTGTGCGGAATTTGTGAACCATCGAAAAAAATGTAGCGAATAAAAATTCATCCGGTGTAAATATTAATATGAAGACATGATGATTAAGGGTGATCCAAAGCTAAAGCCAATCTCTGTCTTCCGCATCGTGTCTGCTGAGATCAGAAAGTATTCATCTATCGTGAACTTTGAATGAACATATCGACATGAAATTTCAACTGAAACTAGCCAAACGATTTACTTCTTTATGTGTTTCAGCGATTTTCAAAATATTTGAATATTTCGAAAGTACTCCGAAAAAACAGGTGTGCCAATGCTTATTTGATCCACTGTATATATGCATGCATATTCCATTTTTGTCAGAGCTTGCTCTTTGGGACTTTCCCTTTTCCTGTTTAAAAACTTGTTAATTTTGAAAGCATCGCATAAGGTCTGCAGAAACATCTCCGAGTACTTTTTCGATAAGAAAAGTGGGAATTTTTTCGAAGACGAAATTAGGGAGTTACGCGGTTGATGGCAAAAAGTTAAAGAAATAATAATTATGTATACATCATCTAACGAATTCAAATTCTTCATGAATAAACTTTTGCAAAATCATTTTTTATGAGAAAATGGAACTCATGAAGTCACGTATACATTATTTTTATTATATTTAGGGATGTATTTATTCCGAATAAAGTAATATTGTTTTTACTATAACCTTCACAATTTCTCTTTCTAATGAGCCTGGTTACTAAATTGTCGTATTATGGGAAATCGTATTACACGGGATTAAGAACTAGTACAAAAAACAGGATTAGGTTCCAAAAACTACGAAAAATACACTATTTTGCTTTCATAACAGTCGCCAATATGTTTAATATTTTGATAAATATAAACTGGTGCCTGAAACCGTGTTGCTAATTTGTGTGATGCTCAGCCAAATGAAATACAAAGGAAAACACGTTAAAAAGATCTTAAAATTCATGAATAACACTCTTCCCTGGCATTGAAAATTTAAATTGCCTGCAGTAGATACTCTTTGTACAGAGTTGTGATATAGCGAACCCGCTTTATCAAATGATCACGTTTGTATTTGCAAATCCCTGTCATGTGCCACGTTATAAGTTAGGATAAGTTAAGATTTGAAAATGTGCAAGAATATTGTCTATCATCTATTTTTATCGCATTTATCTTTTAATCTAATAATAAAAATTATGAGAAGGTGCCAAGAAACTACGTATGTTTTTATACTATAAACAGATTCAAATTTCAAATCTGTTTGGAATATCAAAACAGGTTTGAAAAATTCAAATTAGTCGCTTTACCACACTGTGCTGCCTATGATTTCTTATTTGGGGAGGTTTATGTTCTAACTTGTGAAAAAGATACTAAGCTGTGATGACTGTGGACAACGCTACACGTAAGAAATTAAGAAAACGTACGAAATTAATCTGCTAACGACGCAGCAACTCTTAACTAATTTCGGGAAGTACTAATACATTGCAGAATTATCCTTATAGAGAAATGGCACTTCCCCAAATTCGAAAAGTTCCGCAAAAATAAGCAGACTTAATCCTATCTAAAAGAATGAAGTACTCTTTGCAGTACGATGACGATAATACTAACGTGAACCTGAATACGAATGTAAACGATAATCTGGTGACGGGACTTCGAAGAACACGTTCTACCCGAAGAAATGTTAACAAAAACAGCAACCTCAACAGAAATTCGCTAAACCGACGACAATCGGTGAACCAGCAGCGATATGCTAAAGATAGCCATCCGTTCAGTGGACAATTATTCAGATCAGATGATGCAATGTATACCGCGGATGGAAATCAATTTGATGATGGGGATATTTACTCTGACGATGGTGATCAGGTATGTTTCTTCTTTATAAACATACTAGTATTATAACCCATTGAAAAATGAACAGTGCACTATATCGTACGTGCTTGCATCAATTTTTTCGAATATTCTTTTTACCATCAATCAAACTTAAAACGGCTATCTTGAAAAAAAAATAAAATTGGGTGGTAGCATACCTCCACGGGAAAACTTCCGGTCCCTGAGGTACACATGTACCCTTTTGGGGTGAAAACTAATTTCCTACAAAATCTCAGCCTCCTAGTCCTTACGGTTTTCGAGATATTTGTAGCTAGACAAAGAATCTTAACTAACAATTATATACACTGTTATTTTACAATTATAAATACTGGGATGGAACAAAAGTTCGTAGCATTTTTTGAGAGAAATTCAAAGATAGTATTAAATAATTTACACATAAACTTATTCAACCGTATATTTACCATTTTGTTCCACTACCTATTGCCACCTTTGAGGCAGCTTCATAATCCGATACTTCCAGAATTTGGCATTCTTCTGAGTGACGAATTGGTTTTGAACCGAGAAAACCCCTTACGCAAGGTACTTTCACCTATATCGACATCTCTATAAACGGCATATTTCTAATTTGACGAGAAAATTTATGTTCAATTCACGCATAATCTACTTAAATTAGTATTATTATAGTATATACTCTCTCTTTGCAGTAAACACCCCATTTAGTTTAGTATTTCTAGATTTATTGAATTGTAGGGTAGCATTGTAGTGACCAGCGAATTGACTGAGAATCTTAATTTTGTACGCTACTGACTAACACTAAAACTAAGCCTCACTTAACTTTACAGTCTAGAGTCCCGCAGAAAAACGCAGGACGTTTTCGGGAAAGTACGGGTGAATAGTTATTTGCTGTGGCAGTAGTAGTTGGATGTGAAGAATAGTCGAATAGTGTATAAAGATAAATAGTAGAATAGATGTAAAGAATAGTAGTTGGATGTCTTATGAATTTAGAAGGCCTCAGTCTGTGTTTAATAGGCACAGCCTATCTATCATTAACTTATTTAACACTATTAGTAAGTCGTACTCTGTTTTTCTGTACATCTTCGATCGGAATTGATAAATAGCAATCCGGAGAATCACTAATCAATAGAAATTCACAACACACATGAAAAAGGATTCCAAGACATAAGTTTTTCTTGATTATTTAAAATGGTACTTAGGCCCTTATAATTGTATAAATGTTTTGCTCAACAGCAACTTCCTAACACTAGCCGTAAATGTTTGATCGTAAGTATGTCTTGAATAAATATTATCTGCATAGCTTGCGGAAGATGCACTTCGGCGCAATGAAAACTATAATTCAAATACCAACATGAATTCGAACATGTTTGTCCGTCGTTTCCAATCTGGAAGAAGACGGGGTAACTACAATTCAAATCAAAATGTCAATTCCAACACATTCGCGCATAAGAGAAGCAACCGTATGTACGATGGGGCTTATAGGAATAATGCCGTTAAGGTAATGCTATAAATATACATATATACATATAAACATTTTTTATAGTACTAATAACTATCTGAAAATTTTTAAGAATGTGTCAGATTTACACATCATCCCTTAAATTTTATTCAGTTTTGTTTTTAGAAATTAGTCTTGTTCATAAACTGCCCACAGTTCGCAGAATGCAAGTAAATGAATTTATTTCATTAGTTTCATTATCCTTTGTTAATTTCATGCTAAACATTAACGATGTGCAACAATTGCAAATGGACTCTTAGAAAACATGATAGTAATTATGACTTATGAGTGTTAACTTATGCGTATACCAAGGTATTCTCAATGTCGTGTAGGAATATGAAAATGACAAATGTTAACGGAACGTTAATTTTAACAAAAATGTTCTCGTCGCATTGATAGTATTTTATTGTTCGATATGTTAGAATGATTTACAACTGCCAGACATAAGTACCAAAATACGTACTTAGTTAAAAATTTCAATTCTATAAGCGTCTTCTGAAAAGATATTCGTGACAATTTTATTTGTATCAGACCTTCAGGGATTTGTTCAACGAACAGCAGGACTGACAGAACATTTATTGCAATTGATAGTAAAGCAACATCATCTTATAATTTTTTAATGAATGTCTTTAAGACACGTCTTGTATCTATAACAATAATGAATAGGAAAATTAAACAGAAGGAAAATTCTTTATAATACATCAACCGGTAGATCATTTTTTATCTGGAAAATAGTAACAACTTGTAAAATTTATTTTACATAGTATGTATCCTTTAAGTGTAGAAAATACGCTAAAGAGGAACCATTGTTAAGGCGATAAGGCTTTTTAAGCTCAAGTAATAAAATATTTTTCGGATTTTATGAGCATACCTCAATTACAGTTTTTCGCGACAGTTTAAACATTTTACAATGATTACGTATTGCAAAAGATTGACTATTTTCCTTTTTTTACTATTATGCTTTGTTTTTCTTCAGAACGATGCAAGGCGTTTGCAAAGAGCTTTGATGAAGTTTCGCCGTTCTAATCTTTATCGACGTAATATCTATTCAGGTAATAGTAAGAGGAATAGTGAATTGAAATATCGACGAAAAGATGACATGGATGATTTGTATGCGGATGATTCAGACGATGACTTACTGGTAAGTTCTTCCTTAGGATACAATATACATATATAAAAAAAGGTTTTATTTAAAATGAGGTCCATAAAATTTTGACATTTCACTATAACGATAAAATACGACAAGATTATGTTGTAAATTAACGTATCATATATTGTTTAGAATAATTATATTACAGGATGAAAGTCTAAAAAAATTACACCTAATGTAATTCAACAATATCCTATCAATATATAAGGTATTCCATTCTGCGCTCTTACTATCGCTGTATGCTTATTACTGTATGCACAGATTGGTAGATTAGGTTTTATAACAAAATACAAACCGTATTATACGCGAAGAAAGCGAAACAACGCGTAAACCTTTTCACGATTTCGATTATGAGGAGCGACTTTTTAGAATGCAATATCCACTAAAGATATATTTATTTGTAAACAAATCTGACAATCTAACAATTCTACATTCCCTATATTTGAACTAAAAGAAATAATGGCAAATTTGTGTAATCAGTGAATGTAATTTTCCAACAAAACCGAAACTTTTAATCCTGTTGTATGTAACTTTATGCTGAAACCGATGGTGATTACACAATAAGATTTAAACCAAGGTTCCAATAGACAAAAAT
Organism: Hedychridium roseum; assembly: GCA_963989215.1. Taxonomy (NCBI): domain Eukaryota; kingdom Metazoa; phylum Arthropoda; class Insecta; order Hymenoptera; family Chrysididae; genus Hedychridium; species Hedychridium roseum. The sequence goes on along the minus strand of OZ022318.1, from coordinate 5,738,871 downwards.
TCCAAACTGCCATCCGCCGTCTTCTTTGGGTCAACCATTTGTCCCACTCAAATCCAGATTAACCAATCTCTGATCTTGAAAAACTAGAAAAGGTGTCAATGCCAAGCCCGTGTCAACAAATTTAGAAATGGAAAAGTTCAAATTAAAAGGATTAGAATAAGGGTATAAAATCAAAAAGGACCTCTGAGATACACGAAATCTTCATTTTGCAATAAAAATACTTAAAATCAATAGTCTTAATCGGTGTTTCTAGGATTGTTGACTGAAAAAACATTTGTTGGAACAGGTTGACACGGTACAAGAGAAGAATGCGTGCAAAGGAGTAGATGCAGAAAGTATGGACCACGACCTCGACGAGGACCATCAACGGCAAGTTGCTAAAAGTAGAAGATACCGAAATGGGAATTCATTATTGAAACAAAATGTCTTGCGTTATCGGCGAAATCATCCTGTGAACCGGATCCAATCAGAGGCAGAGGATGCCGATGAGGAAGCCGCATCTGCCGAAGAGGAAGAGGTACGCATTCTGATATAACAGTACATATTTCCATTATAAATACCATTCGATACATTTGCAATAATTATGTTATCGAACGTCTTAATCCATAACGACAGAGGTACGGAATTTTAAAAGAGAAGGTCAAAGAAGGAAGAAATGGATCTCGAAAGAAAGTAAGAGAAACAGGTATTAGACTATTAAACATTGAAAGGGGAGCGGATAAAAGAAGGAAAGGTAACGAACTCAAGCTAAAAGTAACAAAAGGGAGCACAATGGTTAAGCAAAAAATCAATGCTATAAAGAGATCGTGCAGGGTAGTAGAAGGTGTACAACAAGATTGAAAATTGGGGAAAATTAGTGAAAAAACAGTAAAAAAGAAGATGAAAAGAAGATCTGTAATATACATTATACATGTAAGAACGAAAACATTAAATGATAGAAACACAAAGATGGAATAATCTTTACAAACAGGATCGGATATGTATTTCAAGAACCTGATAAGCGAAAAGAAGAGGGCAATAGATATGTTTGTTATTGAGGAGCATAGCAGAATTAAAAATACACAACTATATACGACTTTGTGGGTTTGAAATAAAAAAAACTGAATGAAAAAAAATGGTAGTATAGCAGTATTTGATGGTTGAAAAATGTACATACATATAAGAGATGTTGGGAGAAAGGTAGTACAAATATGGTTAAATATAGAGTAGCCACTAAAAGACTGAATGATATAATACTAAAATAATTTAATAACGTAAAAACTCAATGAGTTTTACTCGTTGCTGGACACCATACGTAGCCATTTTAATCTCCGAGGGATGCTCTATAACCTAAAGAAAAAGAAAATAAAAAAGATTGAAAAAGAACAAGTTATGATTTTGTCAAACACTTTCAGTGGCCACCCTATGTAAGGAATGAACATCAAAGCTGCACAATATACAGATAAATAATAATGTGTCAGTGGGTTGTGAATACCGGTATGCTTGAATGCATCCGTTAAGATCGTCTTTTTCTGACAATGAGCCAAATACGTTTCTAATTGTCAGACTAATAAATTCATCATTTTTAATTTCTCCCTAATGAATATTTTGGAGGTACCACTTCATAATTATAAAGTTAACGTATTTTTGGATAGTAAATTGCATCAAAATACTCTACGATGAATGCTTTACTTGCAAAAATTTTATCATTTAATTTCAATTCTGGATGAAGTCGTAAAAGACAATAATAGAATCTGTTGTTTTTACTGAGTAGTCTTGTCAATACGAGTAGCATAATCAATCACTATCAGTTTACGTAATAATAAAAAATTGACCTAACATTTTTCCCTTCTATATTAAACTATATTTCTTAAGAGCGGTAAATATTACTATTATTAATGTCAGAAGCGACCTCCAAAAATCTTTAATTTACATTTTTGATAATTGTGTGAAAATCTAAGTATCACGTGATAAGACGTAGCGTAATCACAACTCTGGTTCATTGCATTTTACAGTAACTTTTTCCAAATGACAACAATAAAAAAATTCATTAATCGAACGTCATTTCACCCTTAATTAATTTCACAAAGTACAGTATAGTTTTTTTTATCAATGTTTCAGAGTGACGTTACGGTAAAAAAACCCGACACCAAAAAGAAGAAAAGAAAGGCGGATGACGACAAAAGCCGACGTACTAACTTAAGATCAAAAAATGTAAATTCGAACCAAAATTTTAACAGCAACTTAGTAGCATGGCGAGAAACAGAGGCCAATAGGTTTAATCCAGAATTAAATCCTTATTCAAGCGATGGTTATTAAAAGACATTTTACTATATGATCTATAGATAAATATACCTGTCACAAAACTATTTTGAACTTCGCCATACTTTGTTATTTAACCTTATCAACTGTAAGGAAGATATACTTATTTAGTAAATAAAAAGCACTATAAGTTGAACCCTTTGTTTAAAACTAACAAAAGCTTTTCAAAAGCCCGAAACATATTAGAAGCAAATGTCTGGGTGCGTCTTTAGTCACATGTTCTTTATGTACAAATATTTTATTTGGCATTTATATGTATTTGTATTTGAAGAACTATTTGCATACTTCTCGGACTGCACAAGAAATTTGTCGTATTCACATTTCGTAAGTATTTTTATGATGTAATGTACAAATCTTATAAATTCATGGCCTGTTTACATGCCTATTTATCAATAAATAAAGAGCGTCACATTATTTTCAAAAATGCATTTGCCAAAGGTGTACAAGATCTTATGTAACTATATACATAAACTTATAAAAAAAAACTTTACGAAGTATAACTTTTGGCAAAGTATTTATAAAGAAATTACTGGAAAACAATTAACGTTACGCTAATGGGAAGTGATAAGAATAAGCAACCATTAAACCATTGACCACCTGTGTGTTGTACATTCTGCTCCTAATCTGCTTTCAAAATTTGTGTGATCATCAATATTTCACCACGATTCATTAATCTCGCATGTTCATGTTGCGACTCAGAAGTATTTGCAAGCACACTTAGCTCATTTTGGGAATACAAAAATTTTCTAGAAATCCTTTAAAACTATAAAATCTAACACGAAACTTATATGATTTCGGCAAGTATTTTTACAAAATTCTCTCGAAAATTAAAAGTCTTTGTAACTCGCAAAGCGTTTCCGAAGCTATTGCTGTTGGACGTTTTTTTATCTATCAAGGTTGACTTATTTTAGAATCATCTCGTACAACTAGTTGTTACACCGGTGTTTATTCTTCACAGCCGGCTCACTGTGCTGTATTTGAGACATAGGGACTATAAAAGACCAAGTAACTGATCATTTATTTATGACCTTTACTCTTTTGACTATCCTGGGAACAAAAAAAAGTTTCGTTTCTAAAATCCAAGTTTTTGGCACATAAATTGGCCCTTTTTTTCTCACAGTGTTATATCTCTACAACTATTATTATGATTATTAGTATTACTATTATTATTATTATACGGATAGAGACAAGGGCCACCGAATCCCATAAGGCATACCCTCTCCATATCCAACCACCCACCTTCACTTTTCTGAAGCGTCCAGAGTTTTCCTTTGACACTAGAAACGAAAAAAGCCAGTTTTATTTATATCAATAAATGTGAATGTTTGCAAAAAAACCGAAGTAAAACATTGTTACAATGGGAATCAAATAAATGACGTCAATATCAAATAATGTCTGAATAATAGATTTCCATGAAAGACATCTGAGAGCATCGCAATTATGATGTAATAATACACGTTAACATTGTACAAAGCAATTTATATTTCAAACAATGAATTCATTTATATACAATGCGAGTGAGAATTTTCGCGACGGATCATAAAAAAACACTTTCGGGGAATAAATCAAAAAGTAGATGATACGTTATTCATAATAAGGTCATCTTACTTCAGTATACCAATTTCATATGTCACGTAACTTGTCGAAATTTTTTAAAATCCTGCGCATTCGTTTTGATGAAAGGAAAGTTTTTTGGCTAGATAATACCACACGATTAAAAGATTTTCTTTTCAGCCTACCTTCAATTTAGAATATAAAAAATCATAGATGGTTTTGAAGATACTTAAATCCTTTGCAGAATCTCTCGCGGACATATTATGATGATTAAATGCAGAATTTTGTATATATAACGAGGTGTACTACTTGTTTTTAACTGGCTCATCTGTTTATCGTTATTCAAATCTTTTCAATCAGTCGCAAAAATTTTCTGGCGCAGCATAAATTCTACGTGTTATTACATTCATCTACATTATCCTTCGAATGTCTTATAAGTAATCAAACTGCTCGCCTTACAATTTACGCTAAACACACGTATTAAATCCTGTACACATATGTATTTCTTGGCCAGTGACTACATGCATAAAGATAGGACAAGATCTTATCATTTACGCAATCAACCGGCCTCGTTAGATCCAGCTAATAGTACTACGTTTTACATTTTTATAAATTAGGGAAATTTTCCAAAGTAATAATAGTGTATAAAACATAGAAATCTTAGTATACAAATGTATAGTCTACAACTTCGAATAATAGTAACCTTTGATGTAATTTTAAGAAAATTATATTATATGTCTACAAAATAAATGGCTCGACGTGTAATAATTATGTTGCATCTATAGCACGTGTTCAAAAGCTGATAAGGTGCAGTAATTATTCCAAATGATGGAAATAATATGTTACAAATATTGTGTTATTATATATAATTCCATCAGGGTCGTAAAAATTCCAGAGTGTTCATTATTATTCATTAACAGATTATTAAAACGCATTTCTATTCCATGGCTAGAACAATTATTCACCTTCATGAACCCAAGTACGATTATGCTATGGTAAACATTATCACGAACACGTGATTTATAATTGAATTCATCTTTTTAACAAGTGCTGTCCAGTTACAGTAAACTGTTTAGTAAAATGTTATCATATAAATTAATAGGTGGTTTATGATTTCATAAAAAACTCAAAAAAAAGTCTATGCACGTCATATGGAAAAATTCAAGAAATACATTCACTAATGAAGTGAAATTTACTATTAGTATACATGAATACGTAAATTGCATACGTAAACCATAATTTGAAGAATCTGATGATCCAATATCATTTTTTTATTTTTTTTCGTTTACATACGTCCATATAAATAAATTGTACAAGAAACTAAATACTTGTGAGTTGTGTCACGCCAATTTTTAAAACTTAAAGCGTTTAATGAATATCTGGTTTGCTACTTTTTACTTGTTATCTTGTAAGAGGTATTAATTGCGTAAAAGGCACCTTAACGGCAAAATGTCTCTATCATTCGTAAGAGAAATTTCCTTGCGAGAGTATTTGAATTTTGACGAAACCTGAAAGACGAATGGGGGTCATACAGACATAACTTTTCAAGGTTGCTTTAGACAGACGTGGAGACCTGCACTTGTTTTTTATTCGATCTCTAAACAATTAAGGCAATGATTGAAGAAAAAAAGTTTATCATGCTATAAGATCCGTTAGACTATCCAAGACAACATTTCTTACATCAAACGCTGCTCGAGAACAAGTCGACAATTAGCAAAGTACAATAAAATCTAACAGAATATACGAAATTCGTAGCAAATGAAATTATAATTCATTCAACAATTTTTTCGTGCCTAGACATAGAAAAAAATTGTTCAACGGAGAATCACTACAGACCCCACATATTTAAAAATTGCTTAGTATTTAGATAATATAAATTTCTGTCGTATAACAAATAATGTCAGAATCGATAAATTTTATTTTAAGCCCTGTCTGCACTTGTAGGTCCAGTATATGAAATTGATGCGCTATTCCGTTTACTCTCTTTAAAGTAATGAGTGGTACTTAAAATTCTGTTCTGTGTAGAAAGTTTCTTGTAAGTGTTATTATGCAGGTACTGATATTCAACACAACCCAATAACAAATTACGTAAATGTCTAATATTTCGTCAGAATGTATATACATTGGCAAAGTGACAGTAAAATATTTTATAATTATAGGTGTCATGTAACTATGGTAATACAAGCTGGAAGGTGCTGATTCTACGTGGAAAACAGATTTAAAGAAATACAATACAATTTTTTCTTATGACACTTCGTTTTGGGAAAAACGACTTTGAAAATTCGTGACTTTATGAAGTCTCCACTCGGCTGATTTCCCTGAAATTATCCCTATTAACGTTCTTCATTATTGTTAATGTGTACGTAAACAGGTGTTGGTAAACATTACAAAACAATGGATTAAATGGTAAGGAAACAGAATAAGACGAAGCGTTTACTTCTCCGGAATTTTTGAAATTTAAAATTTGATGAAAACGATATCCATGTTGTTACATACATAATTGTAAACTTATAAAACTCCCGCGAATGTTTCCCAATGTAATATTTGTTGCTTTTGTTTTTCAAATGCTATAATAATCTCTTCGTTCAATCGTTCAACACTTGTTGTATCGTCAGTATACAGGATAGATTTAACGTGACGCAATTCGTAACACTGGAAGTATTTATAAATACAAGTACGAGCAAAGATAGCAATCTACAGCATCTGTTAAGCCGAGGCGGAGAAAAGTGTATGAGTACCGAGCGAACAGTCAAAATCGAGTTTCTCAAAAACAAAGCCTCGTATGAAAAGATGTTATTCATACTACATTCTCGTCTTATTTTGTCATATAGAATCGCCATCTTCGCGTTTTACCACTATTTAGATAACACTCTGTACATATATTAGATATCACTCTGTACATATATTAGATATTTCACGAACCCCGTGCGTTCATTACCGTAGCGGGCTGTTGGGTGGTCCATCTTAAGTGGCACATATATAACATGCATTTCGATGTAGATAACCGTCAGCACCCGTCATTTATCGTTGCTACACTTGCGCATAATGCAGATAAACATATGCCCCTTACGATTGCCAACCCGCAAGTCCCCGCCAACAGTGGTGACCATTCGAGATGCATGCTAAGAAGTGCCACGGCGTCCATGAAACACCTACAAGATATATCAGTTGTTCACGCGAAGCCATGTGAACTTCTTGTAAACGTGAATATTTCAGCATAATAAACTACTTCCTTAAAATAATTTCTTCTATTCGTTATAATAGGCTAATTATGTGTGCGTAAAAAGTGAAAACACTGTATGCAGTGAAATCTTTTTTTACAAGTCATAGTTGTTTTTAACTCATATAATCTGATGTGGTATTTGTGTAAGGACTTTCATTTATTCGTTTATGATATCACTTCACCGATTCGTAGTATGTTTTTTAGTCGAAAATGTTTAGTATCAACTACAAATTTCACTAAAGATAACATTTGCCAATTAAGAAACTTTATCCGATAACAAAAGTTGTAACATAAGATGCGCCATAAAAAGAATTCAAGTATCATACTGTTTCGTACTCAGAAAATATTTGTTCAGTTAAAACGATATCAATAATCAAATAAATATTTTCCTATGTCTATAAACGCAACGAAGATGTTGCAACGGGCTTGTAAATAATGAATCCAAATAATTGTAAAACACGACTGTTCACATTACACGCATAAACCTAAACGCCTCCTAAACCTAATTCCTTATAATTTTAAATGATGTAGAATAATCACATAGCCGCAAATTTTGTTAACGTTTTAGAGCGTATTCCAACCAGTCGATTCGAAATGATATAGGATAAACGATAGTGAGTACGTCAAGTTCGACACGACGTAATGTATAATGATATACTCGAGGAAATGTACTCCTGAATCCTTAATTCGAAACTTCCCTTTGTCTAAGCACAGTGATAGTCGGTTCTTGCATTTCCATTAAGTACATTTTGTATTGCTCTTGTCAATATTTCATACACATAAGTATTTTTACATTTCTTACATGCATACGTAAAGGTCTGTTAATTTCCCGAGGCGTACAACAATAAATACGAATGTTAGAAATGCACAGAACGACTTACCGTGAAATACATTGGTATATATTAACATTTTACAGTGAGTACTACAACGATTACAGTATAATTATTGCACATATACAACTTAATTCAGATCCCGTCCTAAAAAATAGCAAGTTTGTACGATGCATTAAGGCTCGATTTTCTGTGTATCTTGGACCACCTCAGGATAATTCTCCTATTGGTGCATTTTGTAACCACAAATCGTGTATAAAACTGTACAAGCCATCACTAACAGCCACCTGGAAATAGATTTCACACATTAACATTCTATATTTTAAGAAGTGGAATAAAATCAACGGCAAACACGCTTTGGTTATATCAGGTAACGATTAAAATACTTGGAATATTGTTACTAATAAAATGTAAAGGGACGTGTGTCGTCGGTGTTAATTACTAACGAAATACCAGTCAAAAGTTTATGTGGGAAAGAAAAATGTTAATTTTACATTACAACTACCTCTAAGCGGGCTTTTCCATAACAAAACTAGGTACTCATCTGTAACAGGAGGGAATCTTTATGAGAGCAACACTATAAAGCAATAGGTTTTGTAAAGTGATACTGATCTGTATATTATTAACCATTCGATAACAACTTTCAAGTTTCTATGAGATGATTTGCATAATAAATAACATTTTGGTGTCCACAATTTTCATTTAGATATTAAATGAATGTACATGGAATTTGCATTATCTGCATAATTTTTTAATATCTTAAAACTGAGAATATATTTAGATGTTTCACAAATGCCTTGCCACTTTTTAGAGTGGGTTGTCAATTGTAAGAGAGAGATGTATGTACATAATATAAATTTCGATACCGAAAAGCACCTGGTGTCTATCGCCTACCCTCATTGTTTTCCCATGATCATACTAATCGCAGCGTTGATCTGCAGTAAGTACGAGTACTACAAAGATAGGACTTGTCTGTATCTGTACAAACTTATCTGTATCGAAACGTATGTTACGTACAACCATGTTCCCCATATAATTGGTATTCCATCGCGCTAGTGATAATTCAAGCTACATTCTATGAGGTGAAACAGTGTCTGAAACATCTGATGTATTCATCTTTACATTCAACTTAAATTTCCCTGGTTTTTCCGGTGTGTAAATTTGGTGCGTTATAATTGATCATAATTGTAATCTATGAAATGTTCATAAGCATAGCTTCGAAGTAAGAAATAATAGTCGTATATTATAAACTTCTTTGTGCTGATAATTGATGTTACTGGGGGGACTTCTCTCAAAAGATATGGATAGATTAGCGTACGGGAGAGCAACCAGGAATACTAAGATAAATGTTCATACATAAAAGGATGTCGCACCCTTTCCGGTAGTAATAAACCTGAACAAAAATTCACGGGGTACAAGTTTCAAAATGTTGTAATGATCCACATAGCGTACCTTATAGGGAGTGGGGTTTAAATTTCTTTTGTGATCATTTCTCAACATCCTGAGAGATTCTTGGACTCTGTTTCTAATTTCTTGAAGAGTAGGTAGGGGTCTACATAATTTACCACTCTTCCAATACACCTGAAAAGTATATGAATTTTATGTAAATATTTATCGTACTATTATTATGAGTAAACATATACACGTGGTTGAATTTGTATGTCTGTATCTATCTATTGAATAGATACGGTAGGTATACATAGGAACACGAATAGATAATAATATAAAATGAAGAGAAGATTTTAAGGGAAATAATCCTCGACACAATTACTCTTGGATACTGAGTGAAAACTTTTATCGCAAATTAAGTTCTGCTCATATTTTTAGGCGTTTTGCTATGCAGAAACCCGATATACTAATCCATTTCAACTAAGGGCTATTCTAATCTGGGCTATTCTATGAGTCATCAAATACTGTTCCCCAAATCACTAACTTTACCTATTTCTACATGATTCGAATTGGTAAAAGTAGAATCAGACTTAGAAAAACTGACGGGGAACCACGAAAGAAAAAACAATCACTAATTGTGAAATAAGTAAATTTAGCGAAAATAGTGTCAAATAAAGATGTTATTCTTATCTTCAAGATCAAAAGAAGTCTTGTGATGAGCTTATGATCGGCAAAGAAGAATTTGCAACGACTTTAAACACAGTCTACGTACACCGTTAAAAGAAGAAAGAGTTATACGTACTTTGTGCAATGCTTCAACTCTTGATGGCGTGACATACGCTCTCTTAGACTCTTCAAAGGGGTGTCTGCAGAGTACCTTCTGTTTCATTTGAGGAGGATCTTCCGTAGACCGTTGTAACAAATCAATTAACGCATATCCATCTGCGCCGTATAGTCTGTAAACATTTTTCTTTCCCGGTATTGTCACTTTGCCGACTTCTTGGCTGAGTTTTATTCTGGGAAGATCGTTGATTTCCACCATTTTGTAGACACAACCTAATGCCGGTTGTCTTTGGCACGTTACTAAATGAGTTCCGATACCGAAGCAATCGATTTTGTGACTCTGTAAGTAACGTCAATTATTCTCAATACTTTTATTTTCTAATTGACAAGTGATATAACGAGAATAATTGATTTCTCTGAAATGATGTCGTTCTCTCAAAAGATATGAAAATTAACACTCTAGGATTCTTCTACGACCAATTATTTTCCATAGACCACTTGGATATCAAAATTTGTATTGTACGGTTCGTTGATGAAGGATTAAGAGACTTGACTAATACGGACTACCGTTTAATGTCAGATTGAGAAATTCCTCTACTTTGCAGTACGAATGTTTTTTGCCCACCGATATTTACTATTTTATCGATTGAAACCATAGTAATTCTGGATACACGGTACAACAGACTGTAATTAGTTTATACAAATGTTTATAAAAATAAATAATTGAATTACTGTGGATAACTAGAAGAAAAAACTTTAGCCGCGTGTTACCGAATAAAATGATTGGCATAAAGTTTTAACTCTTGTCTTGTTAAATATGTTATTCATATACTTTCGAAGATATGCGTGTACTATTCGTAGTTTGTCTAATGTCGTTTGACATCATAAGTATAAACGATAGTTACTATTTACGGTCATTCGAGAATTGGAAAGTCAAATCTGATGAGTGATACAGTAATACGTTACTAACAAATGCGCACAGAACAACAACTGATATCGGTAAAACTAAGATTACAAGAAGCAGGTACACATTGCAAAAATCATGTTGTATTAGCGAATACCAATGTAATATTTGAATAAAAATTGAATTTTTCCCGTTTGAATAGTATTAACACACGATAATTTATCAAAAATTTCATGTTCTAATCACCGATTCGCTGTGTATATGACATAACTGATTCATTAATGAATTGTTCCAAGATAATAAAGCAATTAGAAACACGCAAGTGCAAAAATATGCGCAAAAATTCGTCCCGCTTTAATTAATCTGCGCAAATATCATAAAAATTAATGGTGATTCCAAAAAAGTTTCGGATGTAAGTTGAATGGTTTCAAGGGGAACACCACATGATGTACCTGCCTTTTTTCTGGCTGAAGACGTTGCGGAGATTTCAAGGTCACACTGAAAATAACGCACAAATAGAAATCATAACTAACGCCAACCAAAGACCAACTTGTATTTAATATTGTTAAGTTGAGATGATATACCAAGTGTTCACGCCAATCCGTATCAGCCCCTTGTGAACCATCATTGCGCTTACTGTGTTGTAATGCTACTGATTATAAAGGGCACAATAAATCAATAAATATAACATATACTACTATATAAATTAGCAGTGAGTATGTGTGGGGAAGAATATATTTTGAAATAATGGGGGGGGGAGCGGGAGGAGCGCGTAGACGATAGTTTTTTGGAGCATATTTTTTAGAGTATGTCAATCATATGTATATAATTATATTATACATAAATATTATATCAATTATGCCCCTTATGATCAGCGACTTGTTAGCTTGGTAGCGCAGTAATGGGCAGGATCGTTCGCAAGGGGCTGCTACGACTTGACATGAACGCCTGGTATATCACTCGCTTATGTCAATGTTTTCAGTAATATGAACGGCAAAACAGATTGTTGTATTAAAGTTTAATCGGAAAAATTCCATCTTGGTACGGTACTTATCATCGGTATCAATTTCGTGCAAAGGAAAAAGTCGAATACAAAACGGTACATATGAATGTGTATGTACTTCTTTTTATATGTCGCGTAAAAAAACGTGCAAATCACTATGATATACCTATACATCATTTCTGATAAGAAATCTGCTTAGTTGTATAGGCGTATTGTGTGCGTAAGAATTCAATCCATTTTGTGTAAAAACGTTAAGAACGTTATATTATGAAAGTCGACATTTTTTCAAAATCGGTCTTTCTTGCGACAAAACGATGTTGATAGACAGTAGAGTATCGGTAATTTGAGTTTCCAAATTTTTCATGTTCCTTTTAAACTGGTTCTGAAATTTTGTGGGTGATTTTAATCGAGAATTAGATGACATAAATATATACATGTATATGTATATGATAAGTATGTACTTCTTCTCATTATTACCTCCAACATTTTATTATATTATTTTCAAGCATACATTTTGACTTTTTTTATTTTCCAATGATCTAAATTTTTCAATAACTCGAGGTAGGTGCGGCCTATATGTACTCTAATTATCGAGACTCTACTGTACTACTTTATTAACCGTCAGAGGCTGTCATGAATGAATTTCCACGCGGTACTTGATTTGCATTCCCTTGTTCAGCTATTACAAATTTCTTAAAACATATTGTTACAGTAAAAGATTGTACTGCACTACAGCATAGCTAATAATAATACAAATCTGCTCACAATTCAGATAAGCGAATAAGAAGAAAATTAGTGACGTTTATTGAAAATTCACCCATATAAGAAGTTATAGGAGTCTGAAATTGAAAAAGATTCGAGCCTTTTTTAAGTATTGTAGCTGCACCTTTTACGAGTATTTCAAAATGGTAACTTACAAAGTTTTGAGAGACCTTTAAAATATTTCCCATTATCGTGGCAACTACGGGTATTAATGAAAATATTCTCTAGTGATAGTTATAATCAAATAGAAATTAATTTTTATTGTGATTTCCGAAATTTCAGGTTTTTACGCCTGCCATTTCGCAAATGTTTTCCCTACATTAATTTGAGTGAAGTGAAAAATATTAAAACATGTTGCTCTTGAGAGATACTCGTTATAATACATAAAAGTGTATGTAATGCTATTGTATTTGTTTGTTTTGCACTTATCTTGCAATACCCTTCAAAAGAACATGATCATTTTCGCTGTTTCAAACTCCTCCAACCCCTGAAAAGTTACAATTGGTCCAAACACTTTTTCCATAATAATATATTACCACCTGCAAGTATTTTTTCGAAACCAATATTTGTCACCTTATTACTAAAAATATTTAATGTACATTAACCGACTTTAATAGAGTATAGAAAATTTTTGTGATGTCAAACAAACACATATGAAATAGCGAAAAAAATCTTATTAACACAAGTTGCGTAAAATATTGAAATTGTCATTGTCATTAAATGCCTACATATTTCAGTAATAGAAATGGAAAACAATAAAGGTAATGCAGATTATAATATAGGTATTGTTCCGTACTAGTCAATTCTCTTTGAGAAATTACTGCGACGTTACCTGTTCATTTAGGCTTAAGATGATATCTTCATTTATATCATTCGAGGCAATAATAGTTAAGTGCGCAAACCATGGTATATCATATTTTGCTGCAAGCCTTTCGAAAATGTCCCTGGCAACATTGCTTAGATACGCTAAGTCACCGCTATCAATTCGAATTCCAATAGCTTTGTAACCCAGTTTGTTCAAAGCCAATCCCACTGCGCAGAAGTTTAGAAGACCACTCCTAGTTATAAGAATCAGCCATTATCATACCGCGTGAAACGTCCAACAATGTAAGTACCTTTCAAAAATGATTGTATGAGAAAATGCTTAAAAAATTCCCAACAAAATTTCCATATTACACTTTTAAAGTTAAGACTAACAATCACCACTTTCATTTATGATTATTAAAGAACGGATTTTTATTATTAATTACATTACTTATTGTTTTTGTCGTTTTCCCTGAAAGATAATTATTTACATATGTTCTGGAAGTTACTGCAAAGAATAACTGATGTCATCAAACTTTTTACTCTTAGGTAATATTCAACTTGCATTCACAACATGGGGTCACCGTCGAAAAATTTCCTTGTTCTTTAGTACTTCTAAGATAAAAATAGAACATTGAGCAAATAAAAATTGTCATTTGTTTTTCTTGCGTTATGTCGCCATAAATTTTTAGCTGGCAGCTAATATTTAAATGATAAAACATTTGGCAATGATGGGCAATGCAAAGAAGCGTTGCATCCTCAGAAGTGTTGCATCAAGTGCTGATCATGGAAAATCAAGTTAAGGCATTAAACTCCTCATTGAACATCAAACACGCTACAAGTATGACAATCATCGAGAAATTGCAATTTACTTTGTGCAATTGCAAGAAACGTCGTTAACTGTATTTTCCGCTGATTATACAAGAATATCCGGAATAAAATAAAGATATTAGACACTCGTTACGTTTTTATTTCCTTTTCCGTTTTCCTCCAAAAAATTTATGTGATTATTTGCTATTATTATTGTGCAGTTTAAACTAATTTTCTCTTTTCTTTTTGATACTGTCCAAGATATTTTCATAAATTGCAATATAATGCTACAAATAAAAGTCGAGTACCAATCTTTTCTTTTATATACAGGGTGTTTTCTCAGCAAACGTATTGATTCATACATCGAAGTGTGCCGAAAGCACATCGAACACCCTCTATGATGGAACATAGTATTTTTCCTTTTATAACTCAGAAACTATTGCACATTGTATAACAGTTTAGCTACTAGATGTACGAAAAGTTTGGATCATCAATATTGGGAACTCCCTCTATATCGCATATCTAAATTCACATGTAATGTATATAGACTCGTTTTAGGACACGCACTAAGAATACCTTTTTTATCTTTTGACATTGCACTGAGCAAATGCAAAAATGGTTCGCGACGTAGTCAAAAAATCGAATAGCAATGGTTTATCGATAGAGAGATTTATGGTAAATTATATCAAAATTTCTAACTGGTAAACCCCTAGACGTCATTATGTGTTGCATGTAAATGAGAATCATGGCTAAAATTTGACAAATTATAATTGCAAATTTTAAAATGACAAAACTAATCTTAAGAACAAATTGGTATTTATATTCCAACCTAACCATAAAAGATATAATTTTTTTATAAAAAAGATTATTACCATGATTGTTATACGAACCTCTAACCGGACTGTTACTTTTTTTATTGCATGATATTAAACTTTTGTTGTGCTTAAATATTTGCTTAACCATTGTGTCATCAAATTAGGAATTAATCAACATGACAATGCTGAAAAATTGTAGTGGTATGTAAGTGATTATGATTTGATTTACAGTTTTGGAATCCTATTTCACGATTTATACAAAGAGTGATTGAAGGTATTAATATTTTTGTTATCACGAAAATTTATTTATTTTTAATAATATGCGGTTTAAAAGGACCCCATGTTTCCGATCAAACCTCTCTTCATGATAACATGTAAAATTACTCAGGTTTAAACGAAGAATGACAGTATAAGAAAAACTCTTCTTTTCCTTCCCTCGTGTGGAGTTTTTTTAATGATTAGAATTTTATTCCACTTTCCTTAGAAGGGAGCTGTAGTGTTTTTAATGATGAAAATGAACATGTATAGTACGTGTACCTTTTTTTACTTCTAATATGCGAAATTGTTTACTTTATCATTTTACACAAAAGCATGAAACGGTGAATTAAAATCGATGATTCAATAAACGACGTTCAGGGCTGAAAATTGTTACACCTTGGTTTCCAAGTCTGAAAATTTAACAAAGAAAAAAGTTCAAAACTGGGAAAAGGATTTTTCTTCCCCAACACTGACATCTGGAAAATCTTCTTACTGGATTTAATGATGGAAGACACCAAAACAGAATTGGAAACACTAGAAGTTTCGTTTTACAAGTTAAACTTCCATTTGTATTTTATTGGTGATAAACATACCGACTTTAAGTAACATGATGAAGTCAAGTTGGCGAAGATTTTATTTCATTTGCGATGATATCATGATGAAAGACGTAATATTAAGTTATTAAAAAAATTCGTAGCTTACAATTTGAACCGATTTTAGCCTGATAGTCAATTGAAACATCGCCGTCTACAAAATATTTAAGCAGTATAGTGTGATTTGCCGTATGGTTCAACTGTATGCGGTATGTAATCAGAATTTCGAGAAACATTTTAAATAACAAAAACACCATGAACATTTTGACTAATGCAATATTTCTGACATTCGTTGCTTTGAAAATGATTTCCTGAAAGAATTGGAGAATGAAACGCGAAAAGGGGGTATGGTGTGTTAGTTAGACTTAATATGGCTGAATTGGGAAGGCCACTATATAAGGGCATACGCTTCTCTTGAAAGTACCTACATGTACAAAGTCGTACTCGCAAATGAGAACATTTTCTAGAACTAATATGTGATAGCAATTGTAAAATGCCTATGTGAATAATGACTATGAGCAAGAAATTATTTGTCTGTTTTCGAGAAAAGATCTTTTTCTTTAGTGAACACTGCGCTGCGATGGTAGATGGGTACATGTGATGACATATTTATACTTGTCGTCACATGGGATGTAATTTTACGGAATATCTTTTAAAATAACACCGAATTTCTAGACACAATAGTAAAATTTGTAAAAACTTTTAGATTGTCTCGCATGAATATTTGCACGATAAACGATGGACGTAACGTAATACTTAAATTAATGGGAAAGGAAAAAGTTCTTATATCTATAAAAACAGACAAATATAACAGTTTATCGTACCTCACATAGAGCTCACCCAATTCATCTCGTCTTAAAAAGCCATTCTCGTAATGCGACGCCGATTCTGACATTAGTGTACTGTTTCTCGCAGTGTTTTCCGTATTGGATCCCTTAGAAAGGAGCCTATTCTTTACATTTTCGCTGCTTAGATGTGCTTGTCGCTTGTCTGACGTATCAATGCTATAAACACATTTTCGTTATGCTATAGTGTTTGTCAAATTATCTTGTTCACTGTTTAATCATGTCGGTGATTAATGCACGATATTTACGTATTTTATGAGATGATTTCGTGATATCTAAGCGCCAATCTAATATGATACGTGCGTCTATAGTGCGTAATAAAAAAATACTTTATAACATTTACGTCCTGATCTTAGTTTCATATTTTTAAAGATCCATAACGTCATTGGCAATATTTATTTTCAAAGCTTCTACAAGTAAAGCTTTACCTAGGAAATCTTCCCTCTATATTTCAAAATTCATCGTATTTATTAAGCAAATATCCTTTGCATATAATTTTAAAACTTTTCAATCTTTGAGGCTTTCAAACATATACATAATTCGCCAAACCTTAATTCTTCTTTCACAATAATATATAGAGGTAGTTGAATATGCCAAAAATTTTAAACGATAACTGTGATGAAATTTTTGTATTTGTATTGTCATATTACTGAAGTAGTACATTTTGTAATTTGTGTTATTCTATTCAATCTATGCGACTGATATCATCATAATTGTGATGAAATATTACAATGGCTTGTAAAATTATTCTTCACATTAATGCAAAAGTAGTCACAAATTCAACGAATAAAAACTACGTCAAACACCTATATAAAAGGATTTGCAAATAGATGATAAAAAGCCTGCCAGGAATATCTTTCTAAAAGTCGCACACGGCAGTGTAAATATGAATGTCAATAATGATAACGAACAAAGCATTTACTTGACAATTACTGTTGATTCTTAGATGTACGATAAAGCCACAATCTAATACACTCTGAGATTCACAATCTTATCCGGCATAAGAAGTGATTTACGTGATTAAGTGATATTTACATTCGCTAAAAATGTTTGTCTTATGCTTGTAACCGAAGACCGATAATTTTAAACATTCCGTAGTCGATAATTGATTCGTTATTTGCGCGACATATTTCATTTTGAAAAAACAATGGACTTGTAAAAATCTTGAGATAGTATCGTTTAACGAATACACATGCTGCAACAGGTCTCCTATGCACGGTGACTTCAAACGCTCAATTGGAAAATATCAGCAGCGGTATAAAAAAGAGATATACATACTTCCGCGTTCTGCGTGTTGTGATAAAATATCCTGATGGTATTCTATTGTTTAAGAACTCATATCTTAATTTGAAACGAAGCAATATAGAAAGAGCCAAAATACAAGAAAATAAAATAATAAAAGTGATTAATAATACTCCAAGAGCAAATATATCAAATGTACTGCAAATATATTAAACATTATTCTCGAAACGATTTTTGGCTAACGATATAAATCTTTAAATGCGCTAGGTGAGATTTGGTTCATTGAATTGACCTTATTCCTCAATTAATATGATGACCATATTTTGCATAACCAGTGTGGTTCAAATCAACCAACTCTTTACTTCCGGCGCCCGGCGAGAATTGACTGATTGAATGGACCTCATGCTTCAATTATTAGAATGACTAGATTTTGCATAACTGCTGTTGTATAGTACAAATTGACTAACACTTTATTTTCATCCTGTCATCCTAAACATTTATAGTTGTTCCAGCTGCATCTGTCTGTGCTTAAAAAAAATTACACGTTAACCTGCATTTAACAATTCTATTTCAGAAATGTATAGATTTAATTTAAATTTGTTCATTACTTTACTTCATGGAGATTCTAAGTGCCGTTTACATCCCCCGACATACATACTTTATGGGTTTTCTTTCTTAAAACAAACCAAATTTATATGTGATTTTCGTCAATTTTTAATAACAAGACAACATAAAATTATAACTATTTTGAATACTGAATTCGTATGATGTTCAAATTCATTTGAATAAGGCGCCACAGTTTTTGGAACAAGACGATCGCTTATGATTTCTGTTTATTACAAAATGTATACCGATTAACTACAAGAAAAGACACTGGGTTTGTTAAATTTTCAAGATAAGTTATTAATAATTAAAGTACAGTGTCCGACACGACCCTTGTTAACAATTCCGCCCCGTTGATTCCGTCAGTGGACTAACGATCATAAGAGACACATTCCAATACATTTCACATTCCAACATATTTCGGTAGCGGATTGTGACGGAGTAGAAATATGAATATTTACGTCAGCCATTGAAACGGAGAACCAAACGTTTCCCGAACCGTTTCCCGAACCGAACCTCAGCAGACCCAAACGTAACGGAAGCGATTGATTCATAATTGAGCTGAGAGCCAAGGGTCCCATTAGGAGAACGTCTAAATAATGTTTGTTAAAAAGCAAATTCAACATGGTTCCCTCGTAACCAGATATAAATGTAATGGAAGATATTTACGTTGGAAAGAAGTATAGGAGATACGGATCAATATTGCGATCATTACGGCGACAGGAAAAGAATGAGGTCAAATATTCAACTGTTCCTATTTATTTACTAAAATGGGTTATACTTGTTCCAACATATAATGAACCAACCGATATTAAGCTCGATATTAAGAAATTACTTCCCACTCAGAAGTCGCTTCGAAAACTTCTATTTTAGCTCACAATAGGACGTATACTGAAAGTATTTTAAAAATCATTTAAATTACGGCAAATTAGTAACAGCAATTACAAATCGGATGAATATCTGAGAAAAAGCCCGCTCATAATTTAGATAAACGAAATTTTAAGAAAAACGCTTTTGTACTTTCTGTAAATGATTTTCAATAACAGAAAGTGAGTTAAATTTAAACCGAACGTGATTAAATTCGTACGTTTATGTTTTTTCAACTTCAATGAATTCGCAATCAATTATGTCGTGAGAAACCTTTTGCAACATTAATTTGAACCTGAAAAACCACTCGCTTAGCACAACGATATGCCGGAAACATTTCTTCACATGTTACTCGTATTATGTTTAAGCACCAATTTCGAATCCAAAAAATAGATATTCCGGTACATAAAAAACTTCTTTCGCGAACAATATCATTTTAGAGCGCCATAAATTATCCCAAAATTCAATAGTCCGAGAAGTGAATCGACTTTCAATAAAGAGGTCGCGTTACTGCTTTTCCGTAAAATTATGAAGTCGCGGGATCAGTCTCGTAGAGTCATATAGTGAATCTCTCTGACGTTTTCTGTTAGTAAATATAAAATGATTTCCCTGCTCACCATCAAAATCCATTATCATCGTCATCAGACCACAATTCTCTTTGTTATAGTTCAAAAATGTAATCTACCTGTCCTAATCTATGTTAAAGAAACATTTTACAACATACACTTCAGCATCGGTAAAACTCATAAAAATCCTGCCGTATAATGTAGGTATTTATACATTTCAGGTCGTACATTATTTACTAATTGCATTGTGTAATTGTTCAAAGAATAGTAATGTTAATAAGAAATTTTCAACGCGATCAGACATTTGGTTTTTAACTGGGTAACGGAGAATAATACAGCTGGGTCACGTACCTTTACGTCATACATAAAAAATGAGCACAGGCGAATGTATTCTGTAATGCGAATGTATTCTTATTCTTGTTGAAACTTATCGTTACTCAGCATTTTTCGTAAAATGTCCCCCCCCCCCTCACCTTCCCCAATAAATATTCAAAAGCATGTGATAGTTACAAGTTGTTGTTGGACAACTTAAAAATTACGGTTTTCATACTTATGCAGGTTCCCCAACTGGTTTGCTGTAGTATTGGGAGGGATGCTTGATTCTACTTGGTTTATTAACCAGTTAAGTTTGATGACTGTTTGACGAAGTGTTTGACGACTATATCCGTCATGGGTAAAATTTTGTTACCACTTCTCCATAACGAATATAGTCGTCATGATACAAAATTCTGCCATTTCGCCATGACGGATATGGTCGTCAATCACACTTAACTGGTTAATACTGTTTGTTATTATTCACTTATCATGAATCATCGGATCTTCTGTTGTGCGCGGTCTTCCAAAATACGGTCCCCCGTGAAATTTGCACAAATCACGGAAATGGCTAATTTATAGCACGTTGGAAAAAAGCTAAACTAAACTCGGGATAACGAATACAAGTTTTATTCAAAACGTGTATATTTTATAAATCATATTTCCTGTGATCCCCAGAAGAATTTTCTGAGAAAACGTTGCCCAATAACTTAAAGTAAAGTGTGTATATAATTATTTCCACAACTGACCAAATAAGAAATATGATTTTTATTTAAAACACGAATTGGCCTTTGCCGTATCTAAATAACTTTAAAGGTATCATACTTGTGCTGTCAAAACTTCACTGTTCAGAAAGCTTTTATTCAGCAAGTCTTATGCGCCTCCTAACTACGCAAATTTCACCCGAATTGGCGTTGTGCAGAAATGATGATCTTCAAATGAATGAGGGTGATATCTGATACTAGGATATATAACAATCGTCATACTTAGAAAAGCGTTATAAGCAAAGCTATATTTGTCATTTGCTCACGTCATGCCTTTTATAAGGCATATGTTCACCTATGTATTTCAAATGCCGCGCACTACTTGTAAGTTATTTACCATCCAAATGACTTAAATATGTATACTCAATGGCATTTAAGTACTTTAAACAATGAAAAAAATTCTTAATATTTGTTGCGTGTAACCGTTATGAATGCATCACTACAAATGAATTGTGAATTACGTGCTCAATCGTGTGTTAATATTTTTTTTATCTTGAGACTCCGTTTTACTAGATAAAGTGTAATTTTCTTAGTAAATTTGTATGGGATATTTTTAAACAAATTGTAAATAATCATAAAACCAGGAATGAAGACGTCAGTTGATTAATTGAATCTCGATGAGTATAAAGAAAATATGCTAAGAAATACCTTTTCACGTCGTACGTATCAACGAGGGCTATAAACCTGTCCGGGAAAGCAATGGCAAAGCTAATCAAAGCCGCTAGTTCTCCATTAGAAGCTTCAGATACCAATGTTCCTACATCCTCAGCAATTTCGTCACGATATTTACACGCAAGGTCTAGTAAATCGTAAATTTCTCCAGTTTGCTTGTGCGCTAGCGTCTGTAAATAAAAAAGTACACTTAATTTTTGAGTTATCAATCGTTTGACTAAAATAAATAACCTTTTAGTATAACTTAAAATAACTATATTGCTTAATGCAGCTAAGATGTTTTCCTGTTTCCAACATTAATCATTTAGCAGATTTGTTCATTCTTACTCATTGAAATTGGAAATGTACCACACAGATCTATCAATAAATATATCTGAACAGAATACTGTTATATTACGTATTTTAGTGTTCCAGAATCGAATGAAAAATGTTCACAAATGTACGTGAGTGTGTCTTGAGTGAGTTGTGGGGGTAAAGGTTGTGTAGATCACACTTCTTTTGACAAATGGACTTTTCTGCCTTATTCATTTTGCAGGTAGATCTTTCATACCTTCACGATAAAGTATCTTACAATAAGGGAGCAGAATAAAGTCAATTGGTAGGAAACCATAGTGCAACTATGAGTGGTTTTTAGATTGATAATCATGGCGACAAGGATAGAAGGATATACAGTGGACATATACTAGGATTGAAAAAGACCGTTAAAAAAGAAAACACCAAAGGTAAAGTAAAGAAGGTACAGGTTTAGCGAAATTAAATTAAAGTTCAAATCACACTAAGATTAGATGTTAAAAAAGAATGGGAGCAATATGAAAATAATATGCCAGGGTGAAAGAGTGGAAAGTATGAATGAAACATAATAGTTCTTGTATGGCTGGTATTGCTAAATTGATATAAAGTGATTCATAAATAATAGTCAATACTTCAGAGGATGAATCTGTACGCTAAAACGAATATAAAAGTCATATAAACGTAGATCTTATATACCCGAATTTCTAAGTTACGGAAGATTAAATGTTCAGGGTATATGCCTTGACCTTTCTTTTTTACTTGTTTTAGTGTGTATATTTTCTTTCTGAAGTATTGACTATCATTTACGAATCACTCTGTACATACCATATGGAATTATTCACATAATTAACATGTTTTTCTACAGAAATATCTTAAAGTGGACTCTATAGAAGTATAAGCGAATTTTGTAGATTATAAATGATTTACATATGTATTATAAAAATATCTTCCAATCTCCATTGTCACGTTTCAAAAATTTACATATTTATTTGTCGTAAAATATTCCTTTTCACGTATTCGCGTTCAAGAGCTTCACTATTGAATGACATAGCAATTCGTGTCACACACTTTTGCTTTGTATAAATCATAATATGTTGTTGCGCCACATAAAAATTTCAGTTACTTTGGTAGACTTCAAAACTTGAAAGAGGAATGTTATAAGGTAAAAATGTATCTCTTTTTTGTACAAACTCAACTCAGAATAGGTGAATTTTATTCAACATTTTTCGACGCACTCAATTGTAACGTAATTTAGTATTATATAATTATTTATACCAATTAAAATGCATAGCTAACAAAATGATATATTTTGTAATAGCTATATAAAATGAATTCTATTATGGTAAAGAAATATTGTTATAGATTGGATTTGACTGTGTAATTCTAAGAAGTAGAGGGAGAGGTATATAGCTACAATACATTCAAAAGTGATATACATTGTCAAAAGAAACTTACTTTAGATTGCAGGTCATCAATGCTGGTAAAGGACGTTATGTACGAATGTGCATGTGTGCCACTTACGGGAATATTATATAACTTTCCAGCAAGCACGTTGCTTGTTCCGTCAAAACCACCTATAATTACGACAAACGAATACAACCAAAACTCACCAACAAACGTGTATCTTTCATATGATCAAGATATATATATATATATATATATATATATATATAAATGAGGTTGTCTATGTGTTGGATGAATGTAAAGTTTGTTTGAACTCATTGCCTAGGAGATATCAAATGGTACAGACTGGAACAGAGTATTGATCTTACTTTCTCACAGACATAGTCAGTATCTGCATTATATGATTCTTGTACTAAACTTGAGCATTTATTTATATCGGGATTAAAGCCGCCAATGATGTTCGTTTTGTAAGAGCTTCTATTGTAAAATAATTTGTGAGATATATTAATGTAAATTGCAGTAGAAATATTTAACTATCCAGCGTAGCAACACCGTAAGGATGAACCGTCGTAATGATCACAATGTGCTCCTTATTACTACCGTAGAATTATGTATTAAAGTTTCTGTCATGTAATAACATTCGAATAAAAAAAATTGAAAAACTGCGGATTTATTTACGGATTTTGTCATGTTCCAACGTCTTTTCTTCTTTAACTATCTTTGACCTATATTGTTTTTCAGAATAAACATGTCCGTTAATTTTGAAAGGTAATGTAACTGCTTTACATGAAGAAATTCTATAAAATTCTCTTACCCCAGATGTAGATAATTGTTTTACGTTAATCTGTCAATCGGTCATTTGCGTATATAAAAATGTATAAAGCAATATGTAAATCGTTGTTAACATCTTTATAGGTGCAGTCTCAAAAAATTTAGACCTCAAGGAAGTAAGCAGCCAAAACGTTGCCATTGACATTCTCAAGTAAATCAAGGAACACAAATAACATCAAGTTGTATTGATATGAAAGATTATCAAATGGCCGAGCATGTTGTCATGAAAACTTATATATCTTTATCTACTGCAGCCCATTTACTTAAATAGAAAAAACTTAAGGGACTGTGACATACATCACGTTCTTACCAATGTAACTGTATCTTGAGGCACTTAAACCACCATCAGGACCTTGAGCTCTCCGTAAACCAAATTCCAACAAAGTTATATTTTTACCAGCAGCCATTCTGTACCTAGCTGCATTAGTGGCCATTAAACTAGCATAATTAACCAGTGTCAAAAATGTTGTTTCCAGAAGTTGCACCATTATTAATGGCCCTTCTACTGTTATTAAAGGTACCCTAGAAAAAAGAATAACTTTAAGAAGTAAGGTTCAACTTTTTCGTTAACTGTTAGACATTATTAATATAATATAATTTATCGAATTATTAAAAAAATTCGTAACATCTTCCTTGTAAGACATCATAACAGTTTTCCAAAAAGATCTCAAAGAAATGAACCGTGCAGATTATTGTAAATGATTTTTGACATTTTTTTTCCATATTTTTAGCATTTTGCATAGGATATATTGTGCTATGTAATCCTTTGCTGACACAGTACACTATTATAATATCGTGGCACAAGGAGGTCTAACATATCAAGTTCAATTCATTCTATCACACTGTTCCAGTACAGTATGAAACTAATCACATATACGAGAAAAATTTATATGAGAAAAGATTAAACAGTAAGCAATATAGAATTAACGCACATGGTAAGTACATTATACATGGTTAGCCACATAAAGTGTTGTAAGTCAATATTTTTGGTTACATTCATGATTTCAGATTGCTCCTTTTTTTAAACTTTATCGTACAAAGCAAACTACATTTATTACAAATAGTTACTCATTTTTACGAGAGCTGTGCAACAATAATAAATTTATGCCACGGTCTGTGACAGTCTGTGACAACAAAAGTTAAGGTGTCCGCCATACCTTATTTGGAAAAGATCTAGAATTCTATTTATATGGAATAAAAAGTGTCTTTGTAAGATGATGTTTAAGAAAATAGGTCTTACAAAAAACTTGTTCAATGCTTTGACAATTGTATGACGTCTTAATGATTAAGTTATTAACATAAAATGACACAGTAACTATTCAGTTAGGGCTGTAGGGTGGGGGGAGTTAGGACCCAAAAAATCGGGTAGTGTAATAACTGCTATAATGAAAATTTTGTACACTTGAAATATGTACAAATTTATATACTTATCAGCTAAATATGTTTTAGAAGATAGAATAAATTGAACTGTGAAAAGGAAAGTAAATTAATTGTTTCTACATAGTAAAATTTTTCTGTTCCTGCATTAGAAACTATCTTTTTACAATAAAGGAACATAACAGCCCTATACTGACCTTGGGAACACAACAGAACCTTCTTCAACGGCATATATTGTAATATCTTCAGCGGTAAGAGTTTTCAGGTACTCAAAAAATCTTTGGTCAACCGATGGAGGCATTGTAGACCTCAGGTACTCTATGTCTGTATTATTAAAATGCAAATCATTCTAAGAAGTAGAAGAGCAATTCTAAGGAGAGCAGGTAATAAAGCAATGTTAAATACATACCACTATCAGAATAATGAAACCTATCAAGAAATTTCATACATTCATCCAATCCTGCAAATATTGTAAATTCTCCTTGGAAAGGATTCTTGCGGAAAAACAAGTCAAAAATGGCATAATCATTTGTTTTACCACTTTTCCAATATGCATATGCCATTGTAATTTGATATAAATCTGAAACAAATTCAATGCTACTAAGTCAGAGAAAATAATTATGCTTTAAAAGAATATTGCAAAAAATCAATATAAAGAAGTAGAATCAAACGACATTTTAAGTGTTGATAAAAAAGAAAAATGAATAGAAATTTTTAATCAAAAAGTAATGCCAATATCGTTCAAAAGGTATTGGTTTAGTTCACTAACATCAAATGTTTATAATCCGAAAGCTACATTTATGTTTTTAACATTAAGTAGTAAGAACATACAGTAAGGTATATAATTTGATCATAAAAAGTAATAAAAGTTTGTCAAAAGTATAATGATAAGTCGATTGTAAGGTAAATGTAAAATGGGATAACAAAAACACACATTTAATATACATTTATTTTTATTCTTTTACGACGTAGTAAGAGAATAACGGTAAGAATTTGAAATGCCTACAAGTTCGTGTGAAGATGTTTACATTCATTGATAACACATAAGCTGTTATCTAGCCCACCCATGACATCAGAACAAAACAGTGATAGACGATTTCGAATCTAATACGGTTTTTGTCTGACATATCTATGGATTATGGCAATTACGCATAAGCTATTAGAAAAAATGCTCTATGCAATCACTTTCACATTACCAGTGCATATGTACAAGTGTTCTGTTACATCAATGCATTCTGCTTATATTAGTTTTTGCCCAAAATAAAAAGTAAGCATATTCGGCGGTATTGTGAAGTATAGGTTATCTTAAAGTCCAATCTATATAGAATACTGTAACAGTGCGATAATCAGAATGTAAGAGAATTACCTGTCAGCAGGGGTTGCACAACGACATTTTGACGTACACGTCTGTGCACCTGCTCTTCCTCTGACATTATTATGCGAGTTTCCAATGATATTGTTTTATGGATTATATTTAACGTTTTGTGAGCTTGCAGAAAACCGAGCTAGACTTCCTGACACCGGCGACCAAAGGCAATTACACAACTGAAACACGCGACTGCCCCACTCGTTGGCACAAGAGTTTTGCGCAATCGCCGCTTCTAACCGAGCATACATCGTTTTATCCTTCAGTGAGGAGTATCTATGCACTCATACGCAATGCTACTGCATAGACGCGTACTTGGAATCGTCATTATTACTATAGGCACATCAAAAGTCATCCCACACTTGTACCCGGCAATCAGCAGGTAATCATAGGGGAAGTATAATTGGCCGCGAAAATTGATTTTGACGTATAAAATCGCGGCGTGAGGGGAAGGCCACCCCTCCTAAGTCTGCCCCACGTGGTACAATACTCATGCGCAGCATTAAAAAATTTTTACGCGTACCCAATCAGACACAGAGCATGATACAGGACCTCGACGCAGATGCATTCCGCTCGCGCGGCTCTTTTTGCATTCATTTCCCGAAGTGTATAACAAAATACACGCTCAAAAGAACATAAACTTGAAGAGAAAAATACGACGTACATATGTACCAGGGGTGGACACGCATGAGGTCAATGAGAGCCACAGTCCGGTTTTTCATATTCTTTAAAGTGTTACCATAGTTACATAGTGTTAAACACACAAATTGAAATTTAATTTAATTAATATGGTTACACATTCTACACTTATCTTAAGTACAAAATAATAGTTATTTAGTGGCAATTAAACAATATTTAGTAAAAAAATGTTCTAAAAAAATAATAAAAAAGGGATGTGAATTGTCAATGGGAGCCGCACTTAACGAAGAACTGCATTTGCCCACCGTTGATGTATACAGTACCGAATTACGTGAAAAGTATAAATTAATGCAGACAGAAATTAGACCCAACCCAGAATACAATCGAATAGAAGATTGATAATATTAATAAGCATCGATAATGAGCATTGAGCATAGGAAGAGTAAACGATAAAGATACTCAGATAAGATCTGTATAATTAATATAACAGAAGCTGAAAGAAAAAATAAACGATAAAAAAGAGTAAAAATAAACGCAAGAATTCCAAAAAATATAAAATTGGACATAATAGCTGTTATTATGTTTAGAATAGAAAATATGATCTCTTTCTAATAGAATTAACTGAAGCACAACATTATTGCTGCAGTTGGTACCATTAAATTAATTAGGATTACTGATTATACCTCCTGTATACGTTCTCTTTTATTCTAAATGACTTCTTGCTAATATTATGATTATATAATATCGCGCTATAGTATTAAATTGCTATTTTCTATACAAAATTAAAAATATTCCAGTACCTAGTACGATACCTGTCGCATCGTCTAGTCTGGTCTAGTCTAATCTAGTCTATGTCAGTTTGCATCGCGAGAATACAGAAAATTGAATCTTTAGTCTGCGTAACATAGTTCAATAAAATTTAGGAATTACTGAACCCAAACTGTGTCTACTTTTTAAACCCCGTAATCAACAGTATGTATGACTTCATCATATATTGACTTATAAAAATATTATTCATTCATATTCTATTTATACGAAAATTATCCATTTCAGTATTCTTCCATCTACATAATTGCAAATTCAAGTTAATAAACATAGACTGATCCGGACCTTTTTTGCCAGTAAAACTATTGTGATACTTGATGCTCTCTATGTATTTCTTAATTAAGAACACTTTGGGGATTTTTATATCAGATGCTAGTTCACGCGATAACTGGATGCTAACTGCTATTAATAATGTAAAACTGACAGCCACATTGAGTCGTTAGAAGATAGTGCACGTCATTAGAATACATATGTAGATAAGATAAACTCAAATGAACGTTTTGATCGTTTTCTTCAATGGAAAATCCATTTCTATCTATTTCATATTGATTTAAATATTTTACCTAAGATTTTTTAAAGAACCATTTATAGGTAAACTTCATATAAAAATTCTGTATTGTTTTGTCCTGAAGAATATGTCCCCGTAGTTAGCCAGATAAACCCTAAGAAACTCTCTATATCACTTTACTGCTTACACATTATAAACGATGTGTTACGTCATATTGCAAAAAATAGATCGGGGTAATTATTTAATAGCTTACACACATGTCTGCCAGTTATTAATGGTATCATTTATGTTTTATCATTCCGTTACGAATATATATCTGTAACGTGAATACCAATCAGAATAGTAATTTTAAACTATTCGATTATATGTTGTGAAATAACGGACAGGTATCATTAGAAACAAATATAGGGTAAGTAGGATACAAGTACATCACCAAAGTTTACTTTGACAAGGCCATCACGGCTGGCCTAAATTTTTAAAAAGTTTGAGATTTTCACCTACATTCCACAAACTAACATTATTGTTTTGAAGACCCCTTTTATTCCAGTTATTAACGGTGAGAATAAGAAAAAAATTGATTACGTTTTCATTATACGCGTTTGTCCTGAATACGTTCGCTTGGTCTTCAGAGCATTATAGTGCATTAAGACTAAAACCACGGGACAACAACGCGTTAAGTACTTTTCAACAATCTCGCTTGTCATTGCTCGAGCGAAGCTGTTGATTACGAAGGCACGTAAAGCTGATAATGCATGGTTCCCCTTCCACTTATCCAATCCTTTCGTTTCGTACCCCACTCTTCGTCTAATTAAACGCCGGTGTGAGCGAAAGTAATTACACACGAAATAATCGGAGATGCATACCAATCAACGTTTCGATCACTATGGTAACAAAAGGAGAGGGAAGGTAGTCAATATTTTTGTGTTTAATCTTTTTATGCTTCTTACAATAGACAGGCAAGGTCGTTGACTATAGGTTGGCGAGGACTCGCTTGAACACTTGATATATTCTGTAAGAGCCTTATCAAGCGTGTATAAATTATCTAGCCATTGTTTCTCTTCAAATCTATTTACGAGTGACAGTAAATAATTTCATAAGAAACAAAGGTTACGTTGAATGCCATGGGGGTCACCGGTGACAGCCGTAACCGAGATTACTAGAAACACATAATTCGAATAAATGTCAATATTCCAAATTTTTCAATATTATCATCGTTGCTACAATTGTGTGAAGAAATTAATGCACAATAGAACATATAAAAATAGTTTTATTTACACATATAATATGTATGCGTAAATATTATGTACGCAATTACGATGTGTCGTATTAAAACGCACCAAACAAAGAAAAGTTGAACCATTACAGTCATCACAAAATGCCGCAACTTTTTTGGTACAATTTTTGGCCTCCGGTTTACCTAGTTTTATTTACTTAATCGTTTTCGTAACATATTTTACAAAATTTCATGACGTAACTTTCTCAGTGGACTCACACGTGAAGATATGCAACCCTCAATTTCACTACATCGGCATTTTGTTAAATACATAACTATTTCCATTCGAGAAACGAGAATTTAAACATTTATGCGAGTTACCTGTTTGAACATTGCTAATGCATTCACAATACATGTATTTAATAACCGTTCTATTGCTAACTATCTGCACCATTTTACAGTTCTACGCAATGGTGAACTACATACATATATGCGATCTGATGAATCAACTGACGACTTTCCTAAACTATATCCCACAATTATTTTTGGTTTCTCATATGAATACGATTTTTTGTATAGCAAACTGTTTATTTTTCAAGAAATACTTCATTTGACACCCTACCGATTGAAGTAACAAAGTTTCGCAATATATACTGTCAAATTCATAACTTTTTAGTAAACGTCATTTTCGATCTACCGGAAAAATTCTTTCACCGACCATCCGTTGGACAGCCCTGCCCAATCCTACCATAAGCCACGTAAAGTAATATTTTTATCGCTGGCTTTATACTAAAGCAAATATTATATTACATTTGTTACATAATAACATATAATAATTTCGTTTAGCATAAAGCTTATTCTGTACATTAATCGTTGCACCTTTATATACTTGTGATGGCAATGTCATTGAACAGTCTACTGATGGGCCGAATAATTTAAGATAATTAATTACATCCTGTACAGAAGGCTATACAGTGTCAGGTGAAGATCCTGCAACTCATTGTCAGACAATTTTGTAGGTGACTATCTTTCACAAAATAACTTTTCCGCAAAGCAGTATTTTATCATTCAATGTAGCTACAAACTTTTTACTCAGCTCATTAGCCTTCATTTTCTTTGTAAAATGATATGGGAATATTTTTGTTTGGTTTATAACTACTGCGTCAACCATATATTCTTGATTCGTTTATTACTACATACGCTAAATACTATTGCACGGGTATATCGTTTGTGAGTGTAACTAAGATTTGTAAGAAAAAAATTGATTACACACCAACTATACTTAAATTATAGATTTTCTTTTTTATCAGCAGTCTCTGTCATCGTTGTCGATGACTCTCTTTAAGCGGCGATTGCATTACCCGATTTTTAGGACCGTAACTTAGTTAGTACCAGTTAGTACCCTAATTTAGGGCAGTGTAATCGCAGTGTAGAGCAGTATAATCGTTAGGGAGTTAAGGACCCTATTTAGGGAGATCAAGAGTATCAAGAGATTAAGAGTATCAAGCCTTCTTGGCAAACTCCGAATTGATCGACGTGCCTCTTAGTATTGATTTCGAAAAGCTTTATCAATACGGTCGACGAAGTGAAAATTTGTCGAAATTGCTATTGCAGACAGGGCCGTTGCGAAGCATGGGGCTATAGGATAATATCGAGTCGGCCGCCACTAGTCGCCAACGATTATAACTAGAAGTTAGGATGTTCCTATGAGGTTTGTAATCGCTTCTAGTTATAATCGTTGGCGACTCGATGCTGTCCTGTGGAGCCCTCAGTCGCCCCATACTTCGCAACGGCCCTGTCCCCAATAGCAATTTCAACAAATTTCCACTTTATCGACCTTATTGATGAAGCTTCTCTAAATCAATACTAAGAGGCGCGTCGATCAATTCGGAGGAGGTAAGCCGGCTTGATTCCCCGAATTTGTTCTGCGTAACCGTAAAGCAGCGTCAGGGAGGGTAATGGGGGTTGTCATGGTGACCACATACGATTCTACTGCTATGAAAACAAACACAAAAGCAAAAAATTGGATGAAATATTAAACTACAGTAATGGGACAAATCGACAGAATAAATTGTATGCTCAAAAAACATGTTATTGATAATGACTTATCGGAATGATATAAATTGATCGTGAACATTGCATAAGAAAAATATTAAAAACAGCGATTGAATTCAATTAAATAAGTAGTTTTATTAGCGCAGTCTATTAATTGGGTCATTTTCTTTTTTTCTCATCACATTTATTATTACTAACCCAAAGTGATCGGATATACTAATTATATCTCGCACGATCATACCAATTATATTCTTCTGATATTGAACTCAAACATTGCACCAATTGCACCTATTGTAAGTGTTTTGACAGCGAAAAATCTGCGTAACACACTGGGGTAAAACAGCCAGTCAATAAACATGGTTTGATGTATCAAATGATTCTCGAAATCAACGTGTGAATCCCATGCATGATAAAAAATGTTTAATGAAATCGTTGCATGAAATCTCAATCACGCAAAACAAATAATGATGGGTAGGTAATATTCAGTTTACAGTGAATATGTTCTCAAAGGCCGTTATTATAGAAGAATTTGCGATGTACAAGTATTCAAATTAGAGCGTTTCAGCCCTGGTTCTGAATAAGGAAACTGATTGTCAGATGTGCACAGCGCATGTTTTCGCGTATTCACGAGATCCGCGTTTCAATCAGTCTTTCTTGCATCACTGATTACAAAATGAAGGATGTGAAATATTTGGGTAAATCTGGCCTTTCTGGAATTTATTTAATTTACTGACAATGTTTTAAATTAAAGCAATATAAAACATTGTAAACCTAAGATAAATAATCCTATAATTCTGTGTGTTGAAAATGTTGTGCTTTAAAGTCATTAGAGTGGATGAACAGTCCTTCCATCGTTTGCCACTGCACATGAGGACTACTTGGTGAATATTCTCCAACTACTTCGATTTGACCAACTATCGGCGATCTAAAAGTTTGCCCACTGACGGCTAAGTACCTAGAAATATAATTGCATTGTACAATATGAATTAAAATTAAACGTTCCATTTACTTTCAGACCAGCGAAGTTCCTATTGGCCGTTTGCACATAATTAATTGAACACCAAAAACGCGACTTTTCAAGAGATTACTGTGTCACGTAATTTGTGCCAGTTTCCATTTTTGTAAATTAAAATTTCAAAAAGGCGAAGAATTAACAGATGTATGGATATCTTTCGGTTTTTATATCAGTATACAATTGGTGAACGAAAGGCAAACGATGTATATCAGTGATTCCAAAAGTGGGCGCCACCGCTCCCTAGTGGGTGCTGCAGCGATTCAGGGGGCGGTGATTCTATTCTGAGTTCAAGAAATAGTTTCATAATTTCAAAGTTCGATGTTTCTAATTTACACCTTTCTTTACTATCTTTTACGAAAAAGGTGGAAACATCAATACATATATATTTCCTATTAATTGCTATTAAAATTTAAAAAAATATTAATTTCCAGGGGGCGCTAAGTAATATTTTTTCTCGAAAGGGGGCGGTGGGACAAAAAAGTTTGGGAACCACTAATGTATATAATAAAACAGGATATTTACATGTCCGTATCGACGTGTTTTAGCATAACAGGCTCACTTCTTTCCCAAAAGTCGCTTTGGCATATTATCATCCAATTGTCACCTGTATCACCATCCCCTTTGTAATCTCCGTAAGCTGATACTTCCTGTTTTCCACTAATCGGCGAACTGACGAGATGAGAATGGAGATTCTTTTTTGTAGCGATGTGTTCCAATCTAATAGTATCTCCACATTTTATAGGCACCCTGTGTTCGAATATTTGAAAGTCAATTTCGTCAGCTAAATAGCAGAGTTATCAATATCGGTATTATTACTTTTATAATTGTCTATTTTCAAAAGTTTCAATAAGGAAAATGATTATATTATTCTCTTATAAGTTCTTTATATGTCCCAGTTTTATAAAGTACATAAAGTGGACACTAGCATTAGATGTACATACATATGCCCGAATACATCATAATAGAAGAGACAAAGAGAGACAAGAGAAGGATAAAGACAGGACAAAGAGCGTGCAAATTCCAAGAGGAGACATTGAAAGCGGAAAGAAGGAACATACTGAAAGAGTGCATAAAAGAGGAAGAAAAGGAAAGGTAAAAAACAGAGAGTATGAAAGAAAGAGAAGCATATCTTTAAAACATGGACTGAGCCAGATAGGAGTGGAGCAATTAAGAAGAAAATGCAAAAATATATCAGGAAAATTGGAGGAGCAAAAAAGGGACATAGGAGGACAAATAAAATATGGAAGATAGAAAAGTCCAAGTACAACAGATATAAATATGTAAGGACTATAGACATGTCAGAATATCTCAAGAAGGAAGGAAAGAATAACAGCCAACAGTTAAATGCTCAAGCAAGGTGTGTAAATGTAGAAATATAGGAGCAACTATTAGGAAAGAGAAGAGATAAGACCTATGCGGAGATAAGGCTGGGACACTGCAACACTTTCAATTTGTGAAGGAATGCAGGGAGGTAGAAGAGGAAATCAGCATAGAAGACATAGTGAGCAACAAAAATGAAGAGAAGGTAACAGAATGGTTGAGGAAGCTAGACAAGAAAAAAAAAGACAAAAAAGAGAATAAATAGAAGAAACAGGAGGAAGGAAGGAATCAAGATATGGCAATAGATTTAAGTACAGACTTTGCTGTGATAAAAACTGGTAAAGGCAAACATAATGTAATATATCGTTTAATATGATTAGAACAAGATATAAATTAATTAGAATTGGCCAAATATAACTAGGTATAAGGTAATATAGTAATACATAAACATAGATATAAGGACATAGCATAAGTATAGTATAAAGAACAAACTATAAGGGATGAGAAAAAAGGACCAATGAGTAACAGCAGTAGAATACACAATAAGCAAAGCGGTATTATTAGTTTATGTGTATGATACAGTGAATAGAGTAAGCACAAAAACAAGAACCAAAGAAAACAGCAAGAGAATTATATACGCAGTGTTAAAATAAAGTGAAAAAAATATTATAACCAATGGTATAATGTAAATATAGTAAGATGTAGTGGTAGATGTGCGGAATGAATGAAGTACATAAACCAAATGAAAGGCAACGACTGATGTTATAAATAATTTTACATCGAGACCTCTTTTCTTGGCTGTAAAGCTGAAAAATAGAGCACATACATACATACATGTACCAGTTTTAATTGTAGTCAGACTTTGCCAACTCCTTACGTGAATCTTTTCTTATTAGTACTTAATAATAAAAACTGAAAAAAACCCATTAGAAAACATGAACGAAAAGTATGTAGAATAAAGCCTTGGACAAGTTTGATACTACAGTAGGTATAAAAGTCACATTTTACCTCAGAAATTGTTATTCAATTAATACAAATATTCTAGTATCCAAACAAGGACTGATGAATATGGTATGAAATAAAAAAATTTGACGGAATATGTTTTAGCAACAAATTATCAGTGGTATAGTACTTTCTTAGTATCTATTATTAGTAAGCTGTTGTAGCACAAAGTTAAGTTACATTCAAAACTAATGTTAGACATACCCACGGGTACAATGTTTCCCACTCTCAGCTTTGACAAGCCAGTATGAATTTCCATCTTCTTTGACATCTATACCTGTTACAGACTGCTGCCCACTGCCAGTGCCATATTTGATATCATGTGAATGTAATCGAACATTGTAATCAATATTCATTAACTTGAGGGCCGAACCACAGGTTACATATTTTGTTCCTTTGCCTATATATTGATATACCAATTATGTTACTCAGGATACATTTTGATTTTACAGATGTATAATAATTATAACCCTTTATTGCATGAGGCTGTTTTCAGTACAACTCATTTTAGAATAAATAATAACAGAAATAAATAAAAAACTACAAACCAATGGTAGGTGTTGTGAATATTAGGTTCTTGCACTTGCTAATTATGAAAAGAATTCGTAAACTGAGTCAGATTTTTATAAGAAAATAGGCTTCACTCATTTTTCAGGGTGGTTGTTTGAA
Organism: Hedychridium roseum; assembly: GCA_963989215.1. NCBI lineage: Eukaryota > Metazoa > Arthropoda > Insecta > Hymenoptera > Chrysididae > Hedychridium > Hedychridium roseum. The sequence goes on along the minus strand of OZ022318.1, from coordinate 5,702,456 downwards.
GATAACTCAGTGCAATAAAGAATTAATTACCACGTAGATATTGTTATTAAAACAGGTAAATGGCAGAAGATACATTAGCATCATGTAAACACTAATCTGATGTATTATTACCTGAAACTGAGTGATGGTGTAGGAGAAATATCGTAAAAATCAAATAAAATGTATACTTGGAGGTAGTCCTGCTAACCATTCTGAAAGCATCCATTGGTGTTGAATAAAAATAACTAAATTTGCAAATTTACGAATCACTAGTTTGGTCTTTTAGGTTATATGTAACAATTTGACAAGTGCAAGCACAGGTCCGCCTATGATGCTATGATGGGACTGGATGGGACGCTAGAAGATAACCATGAGCAACAGACCTCTTCGATTCTCGTAGCAGCCGACACGGTCGACACGATGACAACCACGTGTCGAGTGATCACTCGTCGCGCCTAACATCTCTGCGCATGTGTTGTTTGTATTTCGCTCGTTGTTGCAGATACATTCGTCATAGGACATGTTTATTATACGTACTGTTTTTCCCAATACACAATCATGTAAAAATCTGTAACTGAATAACCATAAGATACCACAAGATACCTATTATCAAAATGTCATACTATTTTAAACAAATGGACAGGGGCATGCATACATGATTGTCACGCATAATATTCACAATATTAAGACCGTAACATTCATTTCACATCGTTTGTAAACAAAATTGTATCGTCAATACACAATTTTGGCAAGTTTAAACATAATTTTTGCATATGAATTCGCAATTAATTTCAATGTAATTTTTTAAAATACGTTATTAATATATTTTTAATCTATTAATTATTAAATGTATTAATTCCATTAATTATAATTAACTCTATTAAATATATGTGGGAGGGTTTACAAAATTGTTTTTTGAATTTTGAATTTTGAATTATGAACAGAGTTTCCAAACTGATTATTGCATATCTTATAAATAAAACACAAAAAATAATGCATGTGTATTGTTTTATCTGATTTCCATGTTGAAGGTTTTTAATTGAAATTTATATATTTTGTTTCTAACCTATATTTTACAAGACTTTTTTCTTTAGGAAAATAAACAAAACATAAAATTTAATAAAACATGTACCCAAATCGTTTATATTTTTCAATAGTTTATTGAATGCCAATAAACCCTGTTTTTATCATTTTTTCAGTTATTTTATAAATCAACATGCTGACTGAAAGTTTTGTGTATCCAAACATATTAAGTGACACTTTCACAATTTCATAGGAAATTATGTATAATTACAAACATTTTAAAACTGACATATGAATAAAATACATAGGTAAAAATGTGCGATTAGTAGTGTGCATAGAAGCAAGATAATACACTAAATATTTTGTCCAAGACTATAATATTGTTAGAATATGATACAAAATTCAGTACTTGTATTATTTAGACCAGATCATGTCCACATATAAAACATTTTGTCAAAAGTAAGTAATTGTTGTATACAATTTACACTTGCAAATTAATTAATATATCACCGGAAATTACGTCTGAGAGATATGTTTCCCGTTAGTTTATAAAGTGTGGTCTTTTGCTTATAGAATACATATTATAAATCTCATTATTAAGTACAATACGTATTCAAATAGATTGTCATATCCTACAGGGGTTTGTAAAATAAAATAAATTTAAATAAATCTGTAACAAGTGATAGTTTACATTATCAAATTTTTAGGACTATACAATATTTGCAATAAATAACTTTTTTCGTAACACAATAACGGTAGGAATATAAAAGATTAATCCATTAATAAACGAGCCACGTTTATTAATTAGATATTGCGACAAATGCGAAAAAATCTTTGTTGTCAATAAAAGGTCAGATGAAATATTAATATTCAATCATTTTTGGGCGTGTTTTCACATAAATGTATGCTGCTATAATTGCAAATATTGCAGCCATCGTAGGCAAGACAACTGTAAAAACTCGTTGTTTGTTTTCGAGAAATTCTTTTTTACGTTCCTTCTTCTGCCTGTTGGTTTCTTTCGTTTTTCCTTTCAACTGGCGCATTCTGAATCTAAAACACAATATTCAAATTAATAATTGTAAGATTGTTATAAATATATTTTCAGCATATTCCATTTAAATTAAATCACATGGAAATGCAATTTGTATATATGTTAGACTTTTGGCTACGTTTGTCTTCAATATATTATCTGCACTATGTGACCATTCTAGCTAATATAAAATAATATATTTAACTACATGTATTGAAAAACAACGAAAAGGTATAAATGTAAAGTAAGATACAATAATGTGAACAATACAAATTAGTAAAGTATAAAGAACTTCCTTAAAGGTGACACAAACAAGTTCTTAAATGTTTACAGCATTGTTTAGAGGTATCCTAGAAAACTGTATTAATCATAAGAATTATTATCTTTTTACACATGTTTCAAAAAGCATTGCAGTGTTAATGAAATAACTATATTATTATCTTATTAACTTAATCAAAAGAAATAAATTATATTATGGCATTCAGATATAAATTGACTAATTTCAGGTATAAAAGTGTCACGATATTACATATTAATATAATTCTTGATAGTCGTTACTATATGTATTAGTGTTATTTCTAAACTACGTATAAAGAAATTTCGCGCAGAAACGAAGTTCATTACATTAACAATTTCAAATTTCTAACATATCACTTTAACCGTTAATTGAAGTAATAAACAGTCATATGCGAAGCATTTTCTTTTTCAAATATTTGACTCTGATATATGTAAATATCTGAATTTGCATAAAAAGAATTATATAAACATACCCTTCGACAATAAAAAATGCGATGCTATACAGAATTGTATGTAGTAAGTGCTAAATAAACAAATATCTTTAGCCAGTCAGCATACTTTACTTAATTCCATTCCAGCTTTCCGTCCAACCAGTTCCAACTCACTTTCCGCTATTTGTCAGTGATTCTCAATCTCCTCTATTTGTCGCTAGTATATCAATTTTTTAAACACAAGTTTCTAGATTTATACATGTCTTACGATAAAACTAATTCCGTTACAATAATATAGTTTACCTACAGGCTTTATACTATTTTAGAATTACAACGGGTTATCGACGTGAAAAGTTGCTTCTCCTCACATTCAAGCAGGTTTCACAATGAGACACAGTTTTTCCGTTGGTAAAGTTGGTAAATACGTACATTTTTGGCGGGATTACCAGTATTACATGGTAACCATGAGCAAACAGTGACCAAGCTTAACACAATAACTTCCAGTTAAACTAAGAAATTTAAAAAATTCTTAGCATACTCGTAAAAGAAAATTGATTATATTCTGATGCGTATGGTTTTTTGTTTTTTCAAATATAACCATCTTAAGCAAAGGACTGTTACTTTCGTTATAATAATATATACATTTGGTAGACTTCTATCTGTAACAATATATATTGAATACCATGTAAAATACCGTTTATTTTGGAATAAACAAACTAATAATTAATCATAAAATTGCACTCCGGAGTCGAGTCGTAAACAATGGATTTGATTTTCCAATACAACTGTTGTAAAAGTTGTATTTTGACGGTGTGAGCCACCCATTAGCTATATATTAGGTCGAGTCATAAGTAACTTCCGATACGAATAATGGATTCTACTTAGCTGCATCGGAAGTTACTTATGACTCGACCTAATATTTCCTGCAATACGCGTAAGGATTTCTTGAGCTTCTGTACGCGATTAACATTACAGAACTTATTTGGTAAATGTATAATGTTTTCATCAGGTTTTTTTTCGATATTATATTTTTTCGTAAATTAAATGTAAATTTAAATATCTAATGCATTTATTTGAAATTAAATTTAACTTTTGTTTAAACGATTTTTAAATCCACTTCAACAACGGACATCTCATTGTCTTTGTATATTTACACGCTGTTTAACACTTTTAACACTTCGTACATCTAAAGGCTAACATTTTTTATTGTACAGAGTACAATTTAATTCAATAGTATTAAATACATAGTATTAAATACCAAGATCATTATAACAGATGTTATGGATTAAAAGATGACAATTATATTCCTCTTTCATATTGCAATATGTGATAATTATGTGATGACAATTTGCATAAAACTATGTTGTCACTGCACAATGTAGTCACAGCTCTCTTCAGAATTCCACTTTGAGAATCACTGGTGAGCATAACCATGTAATAGATAATACGTAGATTGCCAACCTTGGATTTTTTCTAATCTGGTTTATTACCACCTTTATTACGTTCCCTACGAAATTATTGTCTAAAATCTACAATTGGCACAACCTTCATGCTCTTATGTAGAGTGTATAATGATAATTTATAATAGTGTCTGACAATGTTATATATGTAAAAGTAATAAAAATGTGTTAGATTGATGACAGTGAATTCTGTAAATTTTTGATTGGACTATGTACAATTGAAATTCGTAAAATAATCAAAGAAAGGGGCTTACAGTGCTAAATATACATTGTATATTCAGCATGCTCAAATTATCTACAAAGTTGCGAAAATTAGATAAATCCCTATATTTACACAATATGAAGCTTGAGGTGAATTCTCATGAGTACTGTAGGAACCTAGTTCTATTCTTTGAATCTCTGTAGGATACATTGGTGATCTGTGACAGCACTGTTTGTTATCATTATATCATTATCGATCACATGACATGAATAACTGATACGCCAAGCTAAATCAACAGTCAACGATCTGAATAACAAGAAAACGGATTATTGGAATGGGACGAATAGAAGTATTGAAGTTCTATTCTACTGTGTATTAGGAAAACTTATCATTAATCATAGCACTCAACTACGGCGAGTTAATGTTGCATTTGGCATTACTCGCCATCGTCAATAATTAAAAGCAACTTTCAGTAATACGAATAATGCAAGTGACAGACAATATGGTTAACGATACCGTGCACCCACAAAGAAATAATACTGAGGAATCTGTGTTAAAAGCTGATGAGGAAAATGAAGTATATAATAATGCTGGTAAGGATATTCATTAACTGTGGAACCATACATTAGACCCTAGATGAATCTAAAGAAATCATGCCAATGCATTTATCCACCAAATATATTACATGACACCAATGTTTCTTACAACTGTTCTATTGTATAGATCAAAATTTTATTTTTTAGATTGTACTGTAGCATTAGCATTATGATCATTTATCATCGAAGGAATATTTCTTATGCATCTATGCCTTCTTTAGAAAAATGTTTGATATTTTTTAATGTTTGAATTATTTTTCAATTTCTACTTGAATGCCATAAAGTAAAAGTAAATGAAAAAGTTCTAGTTTCAAAATTAAAAAATATAATAATGAAATTCTGCATAAAATACATATATCGTTAATTCTTTATATAAGTGCATAGTATAAACGTAAAACGTTACATTATCAACAGGGTCCACTGTGTCATATTTCCACACACATCAATGAATTTTAATAAAAGTCAAATGCTATTTAAAATGTTATTTACAAACAAAATTATTTATTTTATTTTTGACATGTATTCTAAATTTTTTCTTTTTAAATTTATTAAAAGTAATTACATTACTGCTTTGACATCTTTTGACATCCTGTTCCAAATCTCATTTCACATTTTATTAAGCAGACTAAAGATCATATTATGTTTTTCAATGTAATAATTAAAATGACTCTACATAGTTTTAATAAAGTAACAAAAACATATTTATAAATATGATTTTTGAATATCCCTGAGTACAGCAAGATTGGTTGTTGGTCATTAATTTGTGTGGAAACTTATGTTGATATTGTCAGAATAGATTTGCAAGGACTTGTTGATGATGATCACCAAGAAATAAGTTTTTCATTATATCATTTTTATAAATTACAGAATTTGAGGCTGTAAATGCTCTACTTGATGAAGTGAATTCAGCTTTGGACAATTTGGAGAGACGAAATGATAATATTCATGCAGAATTAGTGGAATTATTAAAATCAAATGTTGATATTAGGAAACAATTTCAGGAATCTCGCAGGGAAGATGCATGAAGTGTCCCAAAATAAACTTGTTTGCCATTGCAAACTACTATCATGGTTATATCTGTTTGGGAACTTCTTTATGTCATAATGGTGCTACTCTTATTCCGTTGTTTTAAATATAGCAGTAACACCTTTCCCTTATACATTTATTCTGAAAAGTTAGGGTATAAAAATATTATTTAAAATAACTACAATCAATGTAACCTCTAAAAGTATATTTATTTCTTCTTTATTATCACAAGATGTTATATACAATTCGATGTTAGATAAAATCATGAACTTTCAAAAAACTTTATTTGAAAATACCATGTATACAAATTTGACTTAAATGTAAAAGCAGTTTTACTGCTTTGTATCCCTTGGAAACTCAACATGTTTCTATAGTATGAATTAAAAATTACATTCAGGAAGAAAGTAGTTTTATCATTCTTTACCATAGTATCTATGGACAACTTATAGAAGCTAAAATTGTGGCTAAGATTCATACTTTCTATGCTAAGTTTTATTAAACACTTACCTCTATTTAGGTAATGGTAATTTCTTAACGATTGAGTTGACCAAATTTCGCCTAACACGTCCTTTCCTTAGTGTTATTACTGATTAATAGAAACATGGGCAGTTCTGGTACAGAAAATTGTATAAACTATGCGAATTGTAGTCAAGTAAAATTACATCCACGTAGAAACAGATAACTCACTGAATTCGAAAAATGTAAATATATATCTAGAAGATGATTGTTTTCAACAGAACCTGTATTTATTGAATTATGCGTGTATCATGTAGACCGCGGGAATTTAAATCAGCTTCGTAAAAAATGTGGCATAAGTAGAACACTTCCCCAGTAAACTGCAACTATGACATACATCACGAGTAGCATACAAGAAATGTTATGAGGGTAGCCTTCTCCTTACGTTACGTTTTTATAAAGCTGGCTTAACTTCCTTCGGTGAATTCTCAGTACATGCCTTTTTTTCCCAAGATTTAGGAATATGTGGAATGTCCAGGTGTCTATATCCACACAATGTCTGTTTAACACATTCAGACCGATATCTTAAAACCATCACTAATAACCGGCAACGTTTATGCAGTTATAATAAAAAGTAAGTGACACCAAAAAATATAAGAATAAAAAAATACGTTTCAGACCATTCATATAAATATTTATTATGATGACTCAGCGTGTGGCTCATAGACTGTTCGGAATAATTTTCATATCAAACAACCGATGACGTACCGTTTGTGTCATACGAGTAAAATAGTGTTTCAGTGTTAATTTAAACAAATGTAGATAATGATATTTATTTCAAGGATGTGAAAAGTAATATGAAGTTATGTAATAGGGATAATAATTCTTTAGAGTTCTAAGTTCCAACGAAGTGAAAATTGTATTGAATGTAGATATATTTAGACATATAGTTAAATTAAAAAATATTCTGTAATACAAATCACAAAAGACTCTTATGATATTCGTTGAAGCAGTTTCCTAAACATAGCCCTGGATAATTTTAACTTACAGGCAGCGCAGCAATAATTTTTTTCGTATCCCTTTAGGAAAACATTGTCGATACCTTTTTCTTGTCACTCTATTCTGTTAATTTTGTGCATCTGCTTAGCGCATGCTGCTACGTAAATGTGGTCTTGACCGACTGGTTCATTCCGGATAAACAATAAGTCAAAAAGAAAACAAATTTAATATAAACTTAGACCGAATCGTATGAAAAAATAACGTATGGCCAATAGTTTCTAACAAAAATGAACGAAAGTGAATAATTTGAATGATTAAAAAAACAAATTGATATAAAAAATATGTGCTTTTGTAGTTACAAATTTGTTTTTTCCGCCAGAAATATTAATCGTGAGTTTTATACACATGTTTTTTCCTAATAGGCCTCTCATTCTGAAAACATCTTGGATTGGTAAACAATGTAATGATAAGTTAGCGTATATAACCTTAAACTATATACGCCTATGAGAATTATGAGAAAAATAGCCAATTGCATTGTACAAAGCTAAAGTCCACAAGAAAGTCAGCGACTTGATTTGTGAAATAGTCATTTCAAGCGTCTAGTCACATTATTCTGTATAAGTTTCTTTACAAACAGATTACGTATATATCGTCTTCTAGGCAGACCTGTATCTCGTTATCGCGTCAAGCAGAAATATACTTTTTGGGTTGTTATTGCACGAAAGAAGATTACATCAACAGAGTTTAAGGTAATAATAATGCCATGAAAAGTTCTTAAGGAAAACATTGTATTTCATACAATTTACGTATATAGCCTATAGTTAGTAGTTGCAGCTGTAAATTTTGAAATAGCAAAGGTTAACAGTCTAATACCGATGTCAGTTTCAAATATACACGATGCAAAAACTAGAACATTTATTCAATATGATTTACGTGCGAAGCACCATGATATACAATGCAAATTCTGTTATTGTTTTTTTTCTATGTATCTACTTTACCTATTTCAAGTACATTGAAAATGTCAACATATTTTAACAGTAGTTTTTCACTGTAACAGTTATCTCCTGTTTATGTATACTTTTTATTCATCCATACGTATTGTTTGGTCTTGTGAAGTTTGCTTTACTCTAAAATAGGAGAAAATGTTGATGCAGATGTTATATCGAAGTAAGACTTTTGCCACATAAAACATTCTTTTATAATAGGAGGTACACATAGTCTAAGACATATGAAATGCATACATGTACAAACATTCCCAATAAATAACACGTAATTCGCATGCCTGAATAAATATTTTTAAAGAGTGAATCTACATCATACGTTAACTATAATTATCGTTATTCCTATCGCTTTTATCTTCTAGTATAAAAAGGAGATACAAAAATATAGGGGTGAGCACGCATAAGTCATTGAGGGCCACATTCCGGTTTTTCATATATTGTAAAGAACCACACCATAGTTACATAGCATTAAATACACAAATTCAAATTTAATTTAAATAATATGATTACACATTCTACACAAATCTTAAGCATACAGTGAAAAAGTTCTACAATAATAATAAAAAGACGGACTTAAATTGTCAATGGGCGCCGCACTTAACGAAGAGCCGCATTTGTCCACCTTTGATGTATAACATGACAGAGCTGCAAAATGATCATCAGAACAGGCAGTCAGTGTAACCACCCCCTGCTAATGATCAGTATGGGCGTATACGAATGACGAGTTAGTCCGAATCGTATTCGATGTAACCTTACCCTTAGGATCTTCAAGTTTAATTTAAGATTCTTGAGTTTATGTGTCTCGTGGGATAGTATCAGGCCCTAGCTTTCATTGAGCCAGTGGGTCGGCCTATCCCGAGCAGTGTATCAAACATTTTGTCGCGTAAAAGGCTGGTACATCTGATATACAGGGTATCCACCGAACTTATTTCCTTCGTTATCTCCGCTGTTAGTACAGCGATTTAACTTTTTTTATATTGGGTAATTTGGTTCAGAGGGACCTACAAAGTTATTATAATACATTTTTTATTTGACTTTTTTCTAAAGTTTTCAAAGTTATTTTTTCTGCAGAAATTTATTATCATATTCAGTGATATTTTAGTGGATATAGAGAAGAATTCATTAAAAATCGTACAATATATTTTTTCTGCTGAGTAGAAGACACAATAATAGGGAAAGTATCGAAGCCGCTTGTGATTTACCTATCACTGCGTGTTTTTAAAATGTTCCCTTTGCTTGAATGCACTTATGTAAGCGACGGATAAGTGAATAGTTAGTTCTTTTAATAACATTAACGTCTAAGACTATCGAGTACCAAGTCTAATTCTAAGACGTGTATCACGTATTTGACATGTTGTGATAGCATGATGTGTCAGGCAACTGTCATGCTGATATTACACGTGTGCTTAATATTTTAATAAGTCTTGAAAAAGCAGCAGCAACGTGTTCACCAAAAATTCAGCATTACTCCGTTTAAAGACTATATAATAAAATAAGGCTTAATAATGATATTTCCCATCATACCGCATCATGCATTATTGCCTTATGGACGTTAACGTTCCACTTGTCGCAATCAATGAAGGTTTTCCACCGATCAATAATGTAAATTTTCAGTATTTGCTTCATTGTAATTTGTAAATTTTTATTCATTCGTAAACAACACTTTGTTAAAAAATATTGCATCATTTTAAAATTGCTACAATGCGCGCTGACACTTCTTTACGTCTTCTTTTCTTGTAATTGTATATATTTTGATTTTCGCGAGAACCAACTTGCGCATCATTTACCACTATATCTAAAGAGCTTTTTACACAATCCACTCAGTTCTCCGTTTCGTTTCTGTTTCAGTTAAGCCATTAGTTAAATTTCTGTGTAAACGAAAAAATTGAATGTTCGGACTGAAACTAAAATGGACAGGCAGCTTGACGGAAGAATATTTCGTGAAGTGATCCGATCTGTCACAACTCTTAAGACGTAATATCGAAAGATCGTATTTTTATTAGCGATTTCATTGAAATCTACAGCATCTGTTGTGTAATAAAGTTAGTGATTTAATGAAAAATTTGACAATCAAAAATCTCTGTTTCTTTTTATTTTTTATTTTTCTTTGTTTAATTCCAGTGTAATTCGTCTTCCATGTTGTTTTTGTTACAAATGAGAACTAAACTAATCGTGTAAATACCCTCGCTGTTCTCTAACAGATCTGAATTTAAACTCAACCGAAAACTAAACAGGGAATTGAACTGGCCGAGTAAAAGACGCTTTAAAACGGCACTTTCGATTGCGTCATCGATTTTGGTTTTTCGATGAATCCGTTTTTCCTCAAATAAGCTTTCAGTCCCTCAATGATGTTTAAGTAATTGCTGAACTATCTGATGTGATGGATGATTTATGGGCCATCAAAGCGTTACGATTATACTTCTCGTAAATCAAAAGCATTTCAATTTTTTCCTCATTACTGTGATATTTCATGATCCGAAGACCGTTATTATTATTACGAAGATAGTAAAAGAGTATTAATGATTTACTTGTGTTGGAAACAAGTCTGAGGATATTATGGTTTCATTGTACATAAAAAAATGTTTGTGCTTAGTCGCGCCTCAGTTATCAATAATGCAGTGATTAACCATACGTGATTACCGAAAAGATTGCATAAGCATAATATGAGAGATATCGCATTTTAATGGCATCGTACAAGATTTCTTTCCTTTTGGATACTTTTTCCATTGTACCTTCAAGTTACAAGAAAAAAATATTGGAGTATATGTGATACATTCATCTATGTTTATTCAGGAAATTGCTCTCTCTGAGCCAGGTTATTCAAGATAAAATAAATTACATATATTACGGTATCGTGGTATACATTATATTTATCCTTACTACATACGCGACGTTAACCTGATAAGATATCGCTTTTTAAAATGTATAGATATAATGTAAGGATAAATATAATGTACATGATGTAAGAGGAATAGTGATACCTCACTTTTACTTACATTAGTTTCTACGAAGTAAGAGGACGCAAGGGTACGTAGCTTTCTTATAAACGGTTTCATACAATTGTACGTAAACATCGTCGTGCAATTAAAGTGCAGACTTAATATTTTCTAACTGAGCATTATTTTATGCTTTTAAAATAATCAGTGTGTGTTAGATGCGACTTGTATCACAGAAGTGAACAGTAAAGGCCACTTACTACGAAAAAACACTTTACTTACTGGTTTTCATTCCCAGCGTAAACATGGTCTCATAATTTCAGTTATTCATTGCGAATAGCGATATACAGATGTGCAATAGACTTAATCACTTTAATGTTTCCCTTAATTTAATAATAAAACATCTGTTAATAATGCCTTGTTGAAACTGAAAAAAGTCTTGCACAATATCATCGTACAAAATGCGATGTGTACATTATTTAAATATAAACAACGCATCGCATTTAAACATGGACAATTTATTCGAATATAGCGATAGGCACTGGGAAATATCCCCAGCGCGAAAATTTGTTATCTCCACTAAGCGATATACATTTGAATACTACCAACTACGAATAACCGGTAACATTATAATTCAAATTGATATAAGAGTTAGATTTGTAAAAATGCCAAACAGAGCATTTCTGTAAGTTCAAAGTCATCCCATTATGGTCACACCACCTTATAGTCTCTCCAAATCCTCTTGTACTAGATACGTATCATAGGTAGATCGTCAGCATATAATAAACATTCTGTGTGCTGAAAACAGCTAATAATGTCATTCATGTACAAATTAAGTAAAAGAGGACCGAGATGTAAACCTTCCGTAACTCCTGACGTACCATGTATGACTTTGGATATAAAACATTTAGATTTAACAAGCTGTACACTAATCCAGGCAACAAAGCATGAAGGAACACCTAATAAAGTAAGTTTCGAGATAAGTCGACCATGATTAACATTACCAAAGACCTTAGAGAAGTCGTGTAAATTGAGTGAACTTGGCATCCATTTTCTGAAGAGTTAGACAAAAATTCAGTATAGACCACAAGATTAGAGACAGTTGATTTATTAAAGCGTAACCCGACATAATTTACTCATAATGATTTTATCGAACAATTTAGGAATAAGACTAATTAATGAAATAGGCTGAAATAGGCATCTGTCGCCATCTTTGTATATCGGAGTAATGAACCTGGACTTCCATATCTTAGGAAAAATTCCAGCATTCAAGGATGCATTGAAAATTATATATATGGGCTTTGCGAGCGAAAAAGTACAGGAGTGGACAGCCGATAGATCATCAGGGCCAGGACCTTTATTGAGATTAATGGCTGTAATACTGTCTAAGACTTCAGACAGAGAAATGTTTAAGGCGGGGAAATCTAATAACGAATCACTTATGACCAGGTTATCCTTACCATTTAATTCTTCATTGGAATATACCGAAGCAAAATGAGAGGCAAACAAGTTAACAATATCGTTACCATTTGTCGCAGTTTCACTGCCTAAATACATGGAGCAAGGAAGCCCTTCTGATCTTCCTTCTGAAGCCCGTCTTCCTTCTGATATTTACGAATTTCCAGAAAGATTTAATGTTACAATATAAATTGAAAGTGATTCAACTTTGGAAATATAATTAGAGCAGTTGATTTTGGAAAAGGACTTTTTCATTTGATTCATTTGAGAGATTAATTTTGTATGAATATATTCATTTGATAGATTAATTTCCGCAGTAAAGGGCTAGTCTAAGGCGGAAAGAACGAATATCGGAGAACTATAAGGGGAACAAATTGCGAGATTAATTCGAAGATTAGATCGTAGAAATAGGCCACAAATTCTTCAAGGTTAGTGGTGGAGAATAACGTGTTCCAATCCATGGAAGATAAGAAATGGCAAATGGATGAATAATCAGCATTTTCAAAATCAAAATTACAAATGGATGGGTTTGAAATAGGATATTGCCACAAGTAAATTCATGGTGCATAAAATAACCGGATGATGAAGATCAAGCAAAAGAGGATCTGAAGACTCAGAAATACTGATGGAAGCAATATTCGACCAAACGAGGTCTAAAGAATAGTTATAAGTGTTCGATAAAGGATTATCCTGAGTAATATTTAAGGCACTACAGCTGTCAAAAATTAACGTGGCGGCATTCCTAATGGCGACAGAAGTATCAGCAAGAAAATATGGATGTAAGGCACCATCACATGAAATCCAAAAGACCTTCGGAAGATTGTAATCACCGGCCAAGAAGAAAAGTGCATCAGGGAAACGGTTGTAAAGAATGTCTACCTGAGATCAGTGATTTATATAAGTGGTAACAGTTGAAGATGGAGGGATATAGCAAGTGGCAGCGATTAGGGTAGTGCTGTTTAGATTAATTTCAACAAACAAGTGTTCAACGGACAATATGCTTGAAGGTCAGACACAAGCTGCAAGACGACGGTTAACTGTTATAATCATGCCTCTGCCTCGAGTAAATGGACTCGTGAAAGGGTTACAATTATATCTGAAAATATTAAAACCAATAAGCACTGCCTCAATTTCGGCATCCCTTATATTATCATTGAGTCAAATTGCCGTAAGCACAATTAAATCGTAGTCAACAATTGAATTAATTAGCGCCAGATACAAAGGGTTTTTATAGTAAATCGATAAATTCCTTAATTTTTTTTGGAGAGCGATGCGAAACAATGGAGGGTGTATCCTTATTCCTAGAGTTTACGATGACAGGGATCCCATTAATATATTTTATGGGTTTGGTAGTGTCCCCGTTGTCCTGTAGTGACTTCAATTTGGCTTTAATCGATTTGTTACGTTCCCTTTGGGCTCTTAAACGTGCACCTTTCAGGATAAGGGCAGCGTCGTGTTTGCTATGTAGACAAATTTTTAAAGGTTGAAATATAGCCGATTTTCTTAGACCGAGACGAGCAATTTTGGCCGAAGTCAGATCAGGATTACAAAGCTTATTAACTGTTTCCGTTAATATGTTGCCGCCAGGCAAAATCTCCTAGAAGTTTCAGAATCATTGAATTCTTTGAGATTATGTGAATAAGGAATTTTAATTAACTTTTATGAATGACTCATTAGTAGAAAAAACAAGAAATTGTGATGAATTCTTAGAATATTTTTATGAGTCATTGTATGTTAAACTTCTAGACTGTTTTAAGTATATATGTATCGGATTAAGAAATTGAGCTGTTTTTTAACCAGTACCTGTGCTTCAGATGACTTTTGCAGGGAAAGTCGTGTTAATAACAGGAGCTAGTTCGGGAATTGGCGCCGCAACAGCAATTCATTTTTCTCAGTTGGGCGCATCTTTGTCACTGACAGGGCGCAATATAGACAATTTAAATGCTGTGGCCAATCAATGCAAATCTCCAAAACCGTTCGTGGTGCAAGGTGAATTAACAAATGAAGTCGACGCAAAGAATATTCTCGAATCTACCATTAAACATTATGGTAAATTGGACGTCTTAATCAATAATGCCGGAATTCTGGAAGGTGGAAGTATCGAAACTACGAATATGGAACAATATGATAGGTAAGCAGCTGATCTATTTAGTATACTGATATTTAATATTCTTACCTGTGGTTGTATCGATTCTGCCATTGATCGGTATTAGACGCAAGTATGAGACAAAACATATGAAGGCGAAGTAATTCGAAGATAATTGAAATAACGACGCGATCCGTATAGCGACAGGAATGTAATAGGTATAGTCGATGGGCTGTGCAATAGTATATCAAAACGTATATTATAGTTATATTTTATTACTTTTTATATACAAAATTTCCATTCAAATAGTTTTGACTTTATTTTAATTCAATACGGACATTACTATAAAAATGTTGTGCGTATTTAATAACTTTACACATTTGGCTTTATAATCACGTTGCATGATTTTTTATGATAATTAACACTGGCTGATTCTGAGAGATTGAAACAATCCTTGAGTGGGCCTTGTACGCATCAAGAAAAGGAAAAAATATTACATAAGTATGTTTTGAGAAACGTTTCTAATTCGAAATGTACTTCTTATTGTGGTAAACTAATTGCAAATGATCTTAGTTGTGCTGCAAAAAATATGAGTAGTAACATTTGCAATTATTGATAAAGTATAATATATTTATACAGGGTGAACCATGCAACACAGGCCACCTAATTATCTCCTTTATTTCTTAAGATAGGTCAAAACAACAGAAAACAAAGTTGTACAGTATAACAGGGCAAGTATTTTCTCAAGGTCATTTTTTTCGAGATATCAAGGTCATGGATGTTTTTTCAAATGGAAATACACATTTTTTTTCCGTGCATGTTATAGCTGACGTAAATATGTATTCAGAGATGTATCATATTATGACCTTAAAATGGCTTTGAGATCCAATGTTTGAAATCAAATTAATTTTCTTCAAGAATAAAGGTTTCGCTAAGAACACGGGATGTGATTTTGTTGTTTTGACCTATCTTCAAAAATAAAGGAGATATTTGGTAAAATAAAAGTGGCCTGTTTTACGTGGTCCACCCTGTATATGGTATAATATCATTTTGTGTATCTATTTGTTCCTTTAAATATGTACAATTTACCACCAAAGTTTGCCCGGATCTTTCCGAAAGAAAGTGTGTATAACAAAACCTGTAATTTGTAGTTTTAGGGTTTGAAATATGCATGACATAACTTAAGAATGTATAATAACGCTGTTCAAATGACTGAAAATCATGTGGGAAGTGAATCAATAGCTTCTTTTAATAGCTTTAACAATGATGTTTTTCAGAATATTTAATATAAACGTACGGGCAATGTATCATTTAACAACATTGGCAGTTCCGCACCTCATCAATGCAAAGGGAAACATTGTTAATGTATCCAGTGTGAATGGTATAAGATCATTTCCAGGAGTTTTAGCATACTGCATGAGTAAAGCAGCTGTTGACCAATTTACGCGATGCGTTGCAGTAGAGCTTGGAGGTAAACAGGTACGACACATTCTTTTATAATTAGTAGACTCTATGGTGGCTCCTTTCTTTGGTAAAGTAATTGGCCTACTTTTGGTGAACTCTTCAGGAATATTTCCTGTTTTGTAACACTCGTTAATTATTTCAAATAATAACTTGTTCATATCTTTACTCAGATTCCTGAGGAGTTCTGCTGATATTTTATCTATCCCTGTCGCTTCATACTCAGAGGATTAAGATCATCTTGATTCACTGCTTCTACACTTTATTGGCATTCACTAACTCTCTCTCATGGTCGGGCTCTTCTGTGTATTTTCTCATGACCATATATTTCATCATTGTTTATTCTTTTTTCTTTTTCTCTATATTAGACTTACATTTGGATTTGAATTGTAGCAATTTAATTTCGCTATGAGTCCTAACTCTACCAGATTTTGTGTCATTGTCAATTTCTTCAGCAATTTCTTTTGCCCACTTTTCTTTCTTATCTTCGCACTTAGTTTCGTAGCCTTCCAAGTCATTTGCTTTTCTTAGTTTGTTTCTTTTATCTATTCGTGGTTTCTAAATCTCATCCGTCACACAGGATCTTTTTTTCAACAATCTGGTACTTCCTTATTCCTGCTCGTTATCTCATTAGTTTCTTTTTCTTAAAGCTTCTTTAATTTCTTCACTTTTGTCTCTTTCAAATTCCATTTTTTACATTACATTTTTGTAAATTTCTTTAGCATAATGTTGCACTATGCCATGTCTGATTTGTGGTCATTATCAACATCAGCTCCAAGGTGGATTGAGCGATACCAATTTGGTTTCGATATTGTTGTTTGACCAAGATGTAATCTATTTGAAATTTTGTTATACGTAGATCTTGTTCGAGTTTATAATTTCCTCTTAAACACTTACAAAAAAGTATTTATGACCACAAGATCATGTTGCTGGCAGATTTCAAGTAATTTTAGACATTTGTCGTTCTGAATCCCCAATCCAAAACTCGACTGTGTTTTGGTTTCGTGATTCTTCGACTATGGTGCTGAATTTTTCCATTATTATTACATTAACAATAATATTAGGTACGCGTTAATGCCGTAAATCCCGGTGTTATACCTACGAACATTCAAAAGAACAGTGGAATGACTGAAGAACAAATAAAAGCATTCCTCGAACGTTCAAAAACGACACATGCACTTGGAAGACCCGGAGAAGTTGATGAAGTGGCAAAAGCAATTGCATTTCTGGCCAGTGATGATGCTAGTTTCATTACCGGTGCAACATTGCCAGTGGATGGAGGAAGGCACGCACTTTGCCCTCGTTAACTTTTTTTTCCTGTATACACTATACCTTATTGCTTGTTTATTCATTCATTTATGTCGATATATACATATTTCTGGGTATGGCGTATGCCCGTGTAACATGATCAACAATGATCGGCTATTTTCATATCGGGTAATACATGTATAAGGCGATATGTATATAATTTCAAAACAAGTTAATACTTCAATAAAATTTATTATGTTTAGTAAATCTGACGAATAAGTCACGATTGTCATTTACAATGCAGTGATCCCTGTGAATTATATCCTATTGATTCAAGCTGCCAGGAATAACTGATTATTAGGGTGGTCTGGAAAGTTCGTGTCGATTTTTAATGAAAATTGAAGCGCAACGCATTCAATGGATTTTTATATAAATTGGATTTCGATATTTCTAACTTGAAATATTACAATTTTCGCAAAATTAGGCGAAAATAAGCCACTTTCAGAAGGTATAGCTCCTCAGTGCGTTGACCAAATTGAATAAGATTTTCAGGACATGCATAACACGATGTACTCTACAAAACGTATATTTCAGATTTTTGTAACAAGGGCTATAAAAAAAGTTGAAAAAAGTGTACTTTACAAATTTCATTGTAATTTTGTAATTTTATGAAAATTTCAAAAATCGCTGAAATAGGTCAATAAGCAAACTGTTTAAACTAACGTCACTAAAAATTGTTTTCCGACATATTCATTCCCTAAAAAGTTATTCAACTAAAACATGGTGTCCGAATATTAATAAGAGTTACTGTACATTCTTTCAGACTGAAAATCGTATTTTTAACGCAAATTATGATCATCTGTAGAATTTAATGGAGAGGTCAAGCACCACAAGTACGTAAATCAAAATTCCTTGTCTAGATCTTCATTAAAATTCTTGGAAATTTGGTCTAATATCATTGATATATTGTGTATATCGGTGCCGCATGTACACGCTATGAGAAATTCCACTTTAAAATAAAAAAACGTGGTGTAAGGATAGCACTGCCATAGGGTCTGTTTTTATGGTACCATAATTAGCCTCTATGTCCTATTTATCTAGTTTTTCTCCTATTGTTACCAATGTCTCAAAGAGTTTATAAAAGATTGGTGTAGTTAAAAGTTATCTTTCTAATCAAACAGATTTATCAATTTTATTTACCTACATTTTTATAAAAAAATGATCGATATAAAGAATCAGAAATTTAGGTTTCTTAAATTACTTTCGTTAATAAAGGGCTTCGTCTAAAAGTGCTCATAATGTTGCCTTCTTTATTACTGATATGTAGTTATCCTCCTTCTCCTCGGTCCTGTTTTTATCGCGCATTTGAATCTTGACATTGTGGCAGTGTAAACACAGCTTCTATAGAAGCTGTGGTTGTAAATAAGGGGAATGCTCCACGTCCCTGAACCTCCCAAGTTCAATCGTGTCCATACGTCATGCGCATAGGATTACAAATTTCATGCGCACACATCAAAGTCACATGGCATAACGTAATACTAGGTGGTGGAAGCTCGATAGGAAAAGCTTAGGAAAGAGAGATTTGGCACGTAACGATAAAGCGTCAAAGATAAGCATACCCGGTAAAGGTTAAGGATATTGAAACAATATTGTAAGTGCAAAACTAAGTAATGTAAAATTCATGCAAAGTGTACATATACTTTAAATGAATTCAATTGACAGTTATGTTGTCGAGATTAAATAAAGTAAATGAAAGTAAATAACCACAGACATCAACAGGTGTTATAGTTGAAAATGTATTATAATTATTAATGCCTTATGTTAGATTTCCAGATGTATGTGTTTCTTACGTACATGTAATTATTATCTGTCATAGAAATACTGAATGTCAAAGTAAATTTTGTACATATTTTTATATACAAAATATTGATTGTTCGAGTCGGAAATTTTTTGTGTTGGCTACAAAAATGAAAGAACAGGTGGTATAATAAGGTATAAAAGATTTTGTGACTCTTTTCTACATACTTTGTTTGTTAGAAATTAAGTGACAATTAAGATTTGTGGCTTTCTGTCATTAATCTTAATCTTTGTGAACAACCGACAAATGATAATATGTACTAAACTGTACCAAATTATGCAATTGTTACCAATATGTTCATTAGGTACGGATAATTAAAGCCTGCAGTTACGATTGGACTAATTGATGTTTTTGTGTTAGGCTATCAACCTGTATTTTACTTTTTGCCTTTCTTTGGGTTAAATTAAGAATGTATTACTAGGATAGGTTTTACCAAAATTGTATCTTAGTGGTTTATTTAAAAAATTTGTGTTAAGTATTTGATTTATGCCTTTATTAAACTAATATAACGAATATATCTGAGTCCTGAAAATGCTAATATGCCTTACCCTTGAATCTTAATATTGTATAAGTATTTGTAGATTGTAATTTCATAATTTAAAACTGTAATAAAAAATTATAATAGATAAATGTATATTTACAGTTCCATTGAATGTCGAAATCAATTTTTCAACATTGACATTGCACTATTGTGAAACTCTCATTATGGATACTAAATTATTACCATATTGTCTTATGGGACCTGTTGTTAAAGGTTTTGGCAGAGGATCAAAGGAATTAGGCATTCCAACAGGTAATATTTCGAGCTTTGCTATTTTCCATCCTTACTTTACATTTTATTTTTCTTGCCTGTTGTATTTTTTCAATATCAAATTATTTTGGTAGCAAATATCTCAGACGATGCTTTAGTTGACTTGCCAAAGGAATTCAACGCAGGAATTTATTTTGGATGGGTAAATGTAGATGGAGAAATTTACAAAATGGTCATGAGTATAGGATGGAATCCATTTTACAAAAATGAAAAGAGGTCAATGGTGTGTTTTACTGTAATACTTTTTTCAATATCATTCTGAATCTCCATTCAATTAGGTCAAAGTCAAATTGATAACATTGCTAATTAAACTTTTATCATTAAGTTAATGCTTATAAATGGAAGTACATTGTTTAGTACATTATTATGCCTGAAAAAGCTTGAATAATATACATTGTACTATAAAAAATGTACCTACATTTGGCGAAATAATTGTTGTAGAATAACTGCTCAGTTGTTGTCTGATCATTCTTGATATTTTCTCTCTTCAGCGAATTTTTTTAAACAACTTGAATAATATGTTTTATATAAAGGAAATAAGAACTATCGACGACTAACTTTTATAGGAAGTCCATATACTTCATGAATTTTCAAATGACCTTTACGGAAAAGTATTAAGGTTAATGGTAACTGGATACATTCGTCCGGAGAAAGACTTTAAATCCTTAGGTAAAGTTTACTTAATTATGTAATAAATTAAAATTATTTTATTAATTAGAAGATAATTTCATTATCATTTATTGTGAATCTTACTAGCATTATCTTCACAGACGACTTAATAAAGGCAATCGAAAATGATATTGCGGTTGCCAGGAAACAATTGGACGAACAACGCATGATTGACTTGAAAAATAATACTTTCTTGAGTGGAGTTTGCTGCGAGTAATTATGTCCAACATGTTAGTGTAATTTTGTAAATGAAGACACGTATAATTGGTACGACTGTAATCGCAGTATACATTTTTTATATTTTACAACAGTATAACTTCCGATATACAATTTTTATGTATCAAAAACTTAAATTGCAAAAACGGCTAAACTTTCTCTGAAGTTATATTTACATTTTATGGTACACTCTGCATATAACACTCTTACTATTTACAATTGTTTTACACTACAGCGTTTCTTGTACATATGTATCAACAGTATTTAACATATGTGATATTCATTAAACACCAGTTTAAATATTCTTGTTAATTTTCATTTAATCCTTTTTACGTCTGCATGTGTGTGTGTGTGCAATCTGTTTAAATCTTTGTTCGCCATAATCACAATCGCAATGATGGGGTAATTTCTTTAACTTAGTCCATTTTCATCTATTTTACTTTTATGCAAAAATATGTTGTTTTCCATCTAATAAGGATTTTGTGTACATGGAAACGGTTGCTTCTTTTCTAGTAATGAATATTAGCAACTGTATTTTGTCAAGAAGCACATTGAAATTACATGTAAATGTCAGTTATTTGACATTGTAATATTTATCAAGAATTTTTATTTTTCAGTTAGATTTACGTTTTTGCTATCTACGGTAAGATCATAATTCTGTTAAATTTAATTGACCAGATTCATCGATTAAACTTAATGAAAAACATTATTTTGAAGTTGATGGAGTAGGCTGTGTATTTGAAGATGTTGTTGGTGATGACAATGGAGGTGGTGGTGGTGGTGGTGGTAGTGACAGTGATGTTTGTGGTAGAGGCATACGGAACCACGGTGGCCCAACAGCAAAAGAAGTTTGTTGCCCTGAGGAGGCGTGTGTATTTGCATACGCACCTTCAGGATATACCTGAGGATTTGGATATGGATGGTTATATCGATTACGAACACCCGTGTTATATGGACTCCATTGTGTGGGGTGCGCTGGATAGGAATAAGGATTTGTGTAACAGTCACTAGGACTTTCTGGTTGCATTGGAGAAAACCAAGGATTGTTTTGGTATGGTAACCCAGCTGACATTGGAGGCCATGGATTACGTGGACGATATAAATTTTGTACAGGGTTTCTTAACCATGTACCATCATTTCCCCTATTGTATCTCTCTTTTTCGTTCTTCTGAAAATTGGCATTTCTGTTCCAGGGATGATTTGATTTCCATCCAGTGGGACCTAGACAAGATCGATTTGAAATGTTAACCAACAGAAATTTTTGAAATAATGGCTGTATAACCGAAATCATGAAATATTCATGAATTCATGATTAAATAACAATATATTTCTCTTCTTCTACTAATAATGGAAATGACATGATTTGTGAGTCCAAAATGTATGTGTACACAATGAAGCATTTGCAAAACATCACAACCGATGAACCTAGTCAATTATTTGAGGTTTAAAGGAACATGTAATGTTTTATATGTTTAATAACAATGAAATAATTTGAACAATTTGTTTTAAGTTCTGAGTGAGTAAATATTTTCATGTAGTTACTTTTAGAAAAATATTAACTTTGAAGTAAACATCTGCTATTATAAAACTGTGATACTAACATTTGATTAATGAAACTACTACATAAAATCGGGATAATTATACCAAACTATGATACTATTTATGACTTTCAGGTTATAATATGAATGATAGTATCGTCATTAGAAAAACTACATCAACTTACTTGATCCCCGCCGCCGCTTATGTGGAATGG
This sequence comes from Hedychridium roseum, assembly GCA_963989215.1. Classification (NCBI taxonomy): domain Eukaryota; kingdom Metazoa; phylum Arthropoda; class Insecta; order Hymenoptera; family Chrysididae; genus Hedychridium; species Hedychridium roseum. The sequence goes on along the minus strand of OZ022318.1, from coordinate 5,679,460 downwards.
CTGTGTTGGCATTATTTCTGGCTTTCCGTTCTTTTTCCTTTAAAGCAGCGTAATATTTTTGTTCTTCTTCATCATCCGAAAAATCAGGCGCTTCGTCATCTCCATCTACATCATCGGTGCCTTTTATTCTTTAAAAACACCGAATTAAATGTACACACGTTAATAAAAATGTTTAGTTGTATACAGGGCGTAACAATTACACTAATCGAAACTTGAAGAATGTATGAAGGAGATGTATAGAAGTAATTTTGAATAACATTTCTCCGGTTATTAGTATTTGTTTTACAAGCTTTTAAAAACTGCTACATATTAAGTGTGTCAGTTAACCGAACCACGATGCCCCGAATTTGTTCAGATTGTGGAATTTTTCGAACAATCAAACACATCTTAACATGCAGAACAATCATTTCTCATCTACTGTACTATTAATCTTAATCTTTTTTAGTTTGTAATCTTTTTCACTTGAGTTTCTACTGTAGCGAGCTATTACGATCTCATGTTTTATATAATACAATTTTAAACTACTAACGAAAAATATAAAGTACTAACTTTGTAAGTTCATGTAAGAAGACTAACGATGTGTACGGTGTGTTAGGACAATAATAAACCGTCATCCCAATTTTTATGTCCTTTTCTTGAATGTGTTCCGTGCTATTGAATCGTACACAATAATAGGGTTCTGATACTTGTCCAAAAACGTCGAATATTTTTCCAAGTGCTCTTTGCCCTTTATCAACGAATAACACTGTGTCCAGGTTGAGTGTCGGTTTTCCAGGTTTTGGCCGCACTACTACAAGTTGGTCAACGGTCCATGATACCTTCAACAAATTTTTAACTTAAATTCATAAAGGGTTAATGTTTAAATTCATGGACAGGAAATAACAATGAAATAGCATTACGATTTTCGTATACCGCAAATTGCAATAGACTTTACTTCCACTGATCATTATTAAATATGAAATACTCCGGTGCCGTAGCAAATTTTAATGCATGGCTCAAGTGTACATGGCTGTAATAATTCAACTTTGGAAATGGAAAATGAAGAAAATGAATGCAGACTATTATTAATCTTTTTTAACCTTAGAGCGAACAGTTAGGTGTTTCACGCTTGAGAATACGTAATTTGCGAAATCTATTAGATTACGTTACTTGCAGTAGCGATAGTTTTAATATGTTTCAGCAAATGCTTTATATCAATAGTGGCGAATTATGGCAATGGCAAATTATACGCCAAGCGAAATCGTTGATATGCTTTCGATATGCTTAATACTTTCGAGAAGGTGAAATTGTTATTTGTGGACAGATTCAATCAATGTCTTGATGCTCAAGGTCGTCTTTTCGAATACAGAAGATAAAGAAAGTCTTGCGAATGTTAGCGATTGAAGACTTTACACGACCTCAAACGAGCTTCGAAGACCATTATATCGTAGGTAAATGAACTCATCTCATAACGCGCTATACGCCTAACTAAAAAAAAGATACCGTTTCATTTATTAAAACAAAGGTCACCTTGAAATCTGAGAGACACCTACACTTATAAAAAAATGTATGTCGCCATAAGATATTTCTCTCGAAACAGTGTAAGTTTTACTCGAATCATTTTTTTAAATAATGAATAATTTGAGAGATAATCACGTCGAAAAATTCTAACGGGTAACCCTGTATACAGTATGTTTCATGCACGCCATACACTCCTTAGGAAGGAACTTGCACTGCTGATTATAAGGAGCATGTACATGTACCCATTATGATTAACATCCCAGTAGCTACCATGGTAGTGGTCACCCAAGTTGCATTTTAAGGGATGACACGACGTTCGTGAAAAATCTAGTGTATATATTATAGTATACATTTTAATATAGATAAGCTCATGATGTCCACTTCCTAACCATCGGTTAAGCTTTATGTTTAAAGTTATGAGAAAAAAAACATTCTAAACATCAGAATTTGAAGTACTGGAAGAAAAGATAGTTACCTCGCCAACAGGATCGCACAGTACTTCGGGTACACTGATCGTTAAGTCCTCTATGGGCGGCAAATCGTCCAGTTCACTTTTTAATTCTTTTGTCGCACGTTTCGTTGTTTTTTCATTCCTGGAATTATACATCATGTTTTTCTATGGAATCAAATTTGTTTGTAGAAAATTATTTGGTTCCATCATTGGTTTTCTAATGTAAACTATTAGTATTACTATTATTATCTAATGTAAATAATCTACATATGATCACTACAACATATTATCAAATTTCATCTTGTACATACACTAAACAAGTAAATTTGTAATGCACTCTTCCATTTTATTTTGTAGGAAGTGATAATTGACTATATGTATGCACATGGTGTTATATGTTTATGTAAGAGTATATATGAAGAATCCTATGAGATGACATCATGGGAATACTAGATAGCGTTATGTGAACACTGAATCCTGTGGTAACCATTATTCTGATACTGATAAGAAAAGTTTTATCTAACAATACTTTTTTAGGCTCTTATTTAAAACTGATGTTTTAAAGTCGTCTGTAGTGTATCTTTTTCTAGTGTAGTCTGGGTGATGGATAATTCTTCATATAGATTTCTATAGATAAAATTTGTTTTCAAACCTTTCTAGAGTTATTTTTGATGAAATGGTTACAGTGGTTGCTGTATTATTTATATATATATATATTATACTATAATATTTAAAAGTTAATACTATGCTCAACCTATTTGTGACTGAATGTTAATGGAAATAAATAAGAAGAAAAGGTAACCTAATTAAACAATAACACATATGAATTAAAAGAAATTAAACTTCAACATTATAAGTAATGTGCAGTACACCACTTAATAAATTTTCAAAATTTAAATTTATATCATTGTAGTTACATCAAATTATAACCAATTTTAAATAAATTCTCCTTAAATTGAATGATGCTTATTCTTTATTATAACTCTGGATAGAACATGCAAAGTAATTATTATCATTACCTGTTATTACATTGAACATTGTTGTCATTATCTGATTCATTTGTATTGCTTGTCAGTGAAGATAAACTGCTAGTTTCACTGCTGCTATCACTATCACTACTACTGCTGCTACTATCTTCTTCACTGTCACTTTTGTCACTAGATAATGTTTTTTTCTGTTGCGATCGATAAAGTGTTCGATTTTTCTCAGTTATGGTATCTGAAAATACATATATTTAAAACATTGTACATGTAATATACATGGTTGTAAGTCTGATTTCAAAAATTTTGCCACCTTCTTTCTCAACAACTTTGCTTTCTGAGCTCAACGATAGTGGATGTTCAGAATCAGATTCTGTAATTTCAGAATCTGAACAATTATATTCCATAGCAATCATTTTAAGAGATGATAGTGTCATGTCATTCTCCTGTTGATTTGTTTGCAAAGGGCAATTACTGTTAGATTTGGCATCAATGTCATTACCACTATTCTCTGATGGTATTTCGGTATGTGTCTCAATACTTTTCTTGACATCTGTTCTATATGGAAGACTTTCCACATGTAGATAGTTATTACTATCTTTTTCTTTGCATTCTTCCCTTAATTCATTTTGAGATAAATTTTTATTAACACCACAGTGTGATTCGTTTTGTACATTACCCTTTGTGAGTAACAACTCATCATTATTATGGGGTTTATCAGTTCCCACTGATAATTGTGCCATAGATGCAATATCTGTATCCTTCGTTAATAACTGTGTATCACATGAAATTATGTTGGAATCGTGGGGCATCATGTTGTACCGTATTTCTTCACCACAACATGAAAAGAATTTTCAAGTTTTCAGTCATACGTTTAATTCTATAACCTCAAATTTTGTTATAGAAAGCGTTGCGGGCGTCATTTACATTCAGCGCAATGAATGGATATGTTTTTAATTATGTTCAAATTGTAACATTACTGATCTGGTATCAGAAAAACGAAATATTCGTTTCATAAGTTTTGTACAACTGTCTTGTACTTCTTTGTACCACGCGGCTTTTTTTGCACGTGGAGTAGAATCAAAGCAATGATCTGTTTACAACAGTACGCGCTCACTGATTAGTATACAACTGGATTCAGTATCCCACTATGTTTCACGGGTCTGCTATTCTATCAACTTGGAGAAGTCGGTGGCGACATAACGGTACACCGTCGAGTTATTTTGAGCAAATGCCAACATCAGTTGGATAGGTATTGTTACGTCCGGGCAGGTGCGGTCTCGCTAGAGAATTTCGACCTGTGCCACGGATAATCGCTTTTTCGAGTCAAACGCAGTTAAGCGAAATTACTCGGGATGCGCCGCGACTCAATTCTTCTACTACAGTCAGATAGTCACTAGACTCGCGTGAATTGCTAGGGAAAAGTGCGGAATGAACATGCGCGCGTTTGGTCGTAAGGGATGCGCGGTTATTACGAATATGGAGATGAGAAATATGAACACTGTCTATCCGATAAGCCCCTTTTTCTGGAGAAAACCTATACGCTTTAAGCAGATGCGCCAGTGAAGGTGGCAGCGAGTTTGGAAGAAGGGTTTATTGCGTAGGGTTTCCAAAGAAGATGAGGATTCCAACGAACGGTTAAATACGTACATATATTGCGATAAAATGAAATGTTACAAACAGCAGTACAAATTGGTGATGATTCGGTATGATTTAGAACATTTTACAACTGCTCGCTCGTGGCGTAGAGTACAGGTATTTATATAAACGTAGAATAATTGAAATGGACTTACAGTGGTTGTATGGAGTGGTTCTTGTCGATAAAAAGAAGTTTCGATCTTCAAAGCTCAGCCCACTGGGTGCCGGGACACACGAATTTGTAAAAGATGAAGAGTTCGAAGAGAAGATGCAGTGACTTTCGAGATTGTTAGCGAAGAAAATAGGTCCGCACTGAGTGGATACTGGCTAATTGAGTTGGAGCGAAATAGAAAAGATCCGAACTGGTCGGGAGCTGACTGGTAATGACATTTGAATTAGGAGAGCTCCGCACTGATAGAAGGCTAGATTTGAACTTTAAGTTTGATTTAGGAGAGCTCCGTACTGAATGAAGACTAGATTTTTACTTAGTGAGTAGTTTGAATTAGGAGAGCTCCATACTGATAGAAGGCTAGATTTGAACTTAAGTTTGAATTTGGAGAGCTCCCTACTGATAGAAGGCTAGATGTTAACTGTTTAGCTTCTTTACTTTTTGAATTGAATTACAGCGCGGTGAACTAGTGTGTCGTGGTGGGGTTCGTGGTTGGAGCTTTGAGAGTTCGCAGAATTTCGTCGCAGTCACAGTCCTCGCCGCTTGAGAGGAAGTTTACGTTTAGATAGTTCGTTTGATTTTGGACCGAGGCGAGAAATGTGATCTGCCTATTTATGTGAAAAGATTTCATCGATGAGAAGGCATGTCAAGTGAGGGATTGAGGAACGTGAGAAAGCTACGCTCGTCAATCCTCCACGGATATAATATTATTATCATTACTTCGTGTTTCATTACTCATTACTTATTACTCATTACCCCTTTTGAATAGTGCCACCTGTGAAGGTGAAGAAAAAGAAGCTAGTGTAGTCGTATCGCACGTATTAGATGATTCTATGTTTTAGGAAACCTTGAAAGGAAAAATATAACTAGATTTCCTGGTCTAGTGATTTGTCATATGCGGATGTAACAGTATATGGCAATCCTGAATGAAACCCGCAAACTTTCTTCTCAATCTAAATTCGTGAATTTTGAAATAGAACAATCATCTACAAGTTAAATGCAAATTTTTTAAAAATTATATCTTCTAAATAATAAGTCGCAGAATAACTATCTTTTTTAAAATTATCGGAATCTGTTATACTATATATATACAGGGTGTTTCCGTCATGCTGGTCCAACTTCAAGGAGCGTGTAGATTAAGTAAAAACAAGCAACTTTTGTTCATATACCTGTGGTCTCTGATGATTATTGTCGGAGTTACAGCTGTTTAAATATCCGCCTACAGGTAGGCAACGTGACCTATATTCAGCTGCCGACAGCTGGTCGATGCGGTCAACGGCACGGCGTACGTCATCGGCTCAGTGCCGTACATGGGACACAGCTGACTAAACCTTTTTCCTCTTTATTTTTCGAGCCGAGGAAGTCTTAAAATTTTCCGAACTACTTTAAATCACCGAACTATTACCTATTACCTATTTTTACCGAATTACCTATTTTTAAAAACCAAATTACCGAACAAATTACCTATTAAAAAAGTCCAAACGACAAAAATATTCGAGAACTCGTAAAATTTCGAGTTACTTGTGGATAAATGTTCAGCTCGGAAAGTTTACATATTCCAATAGATTTCCAACTTTCGAGATATTCGTAAATATCCGAATTATTGGTGACGACGTTTCCTGCACTAGAAAATAATTTTTCACTTGGTAAATGGAAAGTAATTATTTCGAGGAAGTTTATTGCTAATAATGCTAACTTAGAAACGTCCACACTAATAATTCGAATATTTACATGTCGAATATTTATCTCCAAGTAACTCGAAAACTTACGAGGGCTCGAATATTCGAATCGCTTGAAATTTTTTAATGGCTTACTTTATTCAACTCGAACAATCGAACCAAATAAATTCCGAATACGTGCACATTCTTAAACACCAAATGCACTGAATACACTGCACAAAACCGTACTTATGACAATTGTTCAATACGTCGGCTCCCGACGGTCATAAACGTTTCGCACTGTTACGCGATCGGAACTGGAAATATCATTATTACCAATGTTTTCAGCACATTGAAATTGAGTACATCACCACTGATTTAGGATGGAAAAGTTCACAATAAGAGGTGCGTAAGACACACCCACAATAGATTGAATATACACACTTAGGATTAAAATATTGCGAAAAGTACACAGGAGCTAAACTCGCGACTGTAGGCTCGAAAAGCAGGAGAGTGAAAAAGAGAGAGATGATCATTTAAGGGTCGGCGGAGGTTGAGGTTGAGGTTGAGTATAAAGACTCTCTGGCCATATGTGTGAATGACTGTTCCATTGGCAGCGTAGAGCAGGTTGGTCATGGGCTGGTGTCGATACTGTCGCCGGAGTTGCAGTATTATGCGTCAGCACCATACTTGCAATGGTAAAAATAGGATCGTGCTGGCGATGGACAGGGGGGCCTAGTGCGTGAGCTATTTTCCCTGCGCTCACATGGTGAGCCATGGGGATGGTTGGCCTGTTGTACCTTGACATGCCATAACACTGTGTAGTTCTTGGGCGTCCCAGCAGCCATGATGGAAGGGCCTGTCTGGTTCTCGACCTGCTCATCGCTAACTCATCGGATGAGCAACGTGCTCATCCAGCGTCGTGGAGCACAACATTTTCAGGCACCTTTGGATGGCCGGTGGCAACAGTGCTAATCATCTGACGTGTAACACGTTCTCTGACGCACTGTCTCGAGCTAAGGTGGTCATTTGGCGCAGCAGCTGACTGGTTTTTTTGTCGCCAAGTTGAAGCTCCGCCAAGGCCTTGTGGGGCTGGCGATCTACAGAGTCTGTAAAGCGACTAATTGTTTCTGATTTGAAACGAACGTATTTGTCTGACTCTGGAGGATTCTGCAGCACGGCAACCATCTTCATCATGGTTTCAGCGTCAAATGCGCTGATGAGCCGGTTATACTTGGAGTTGTCATTTGTGATTCTATGCCACGAGAATTGAGTCTCTATCTGAAGAAACCACAAGCTGGGGTATTGCTTCCAGAAAGGTGGCAGCTTGCAATTACTGACGGCTTCCAAAGGGACGAAGGCGGCTGACAACGTGGTGTCATCCATACGCTGCGTGGACTGATCGTGTAGGTCAGAAATATCGGTGGGTAGTGTATCCATCAGCCCAGGAAATGTTGCGTGGGAACTGTGTTGTGTAGCGATTGACTGTTCAGGGCTCTCGTAGGCGAATGCTCGAGTGACATGTCACACTGGCACGTTGGTGTTGAGCAGGGGGTTGTAACTCCCCACCGTTCACTGGTCCTCAAATTAGTTCCAGGTCTTAAAAGTCTTAACTGCGAGGGCGCTATTGTAGGACTGAAAGCAGCGCCATATGTAGAGATTTCGCCAACTACAAGCGACGCCAAGCCACGTTCGCGCCACTTTCTGGTGCAGAACGGTGCAAAGCGGTATCTAAGCTTGTGCTTACGTTGCGTCAGATTCCTTACATTGCGTAGCTGTTTTCTTGTTATTGTGCGTTTGTTATTGCGTTATTGTCATTGTTATTGTTATTGACAATTATTGTTTGTTTGTTTGTCACATATCCAACAAATCATGTAAGTATGAACTTTAATAATTCGAAAAATATTAATTGAAGATATTTTATAGTGGCAGAAAATAATGTAATTATTGTTCAAGAAACATGGTGCGTGCGTGCATAGTTTACGGATGCGCATCGACGTCAGTGGCGCCGGCGCATCATTTCCCAAAAAATGAGGAAATGGCAGGAAAATGGATGGTGGCAATTGGCCGTTTCAAAAAAGAGTACAGGAAAGAAGAAATGCAGAAGTGTACAGTTTGTCACTTACATTTTACAACAGACGATTATGTTTCTCAAGATCATAGACGCCGAAAATTAAAAAAAGATTCTGTGCCTTCACTGAATTTACCAATCTGTTTGAGTTCATCAATAACATTCGATGCTGGATCAAGCACATCGACTGCTGGACCTAGGACACCAACCACTGGACTTAGGACACCAACCACTGGACCAAGGACATCGACTGCCGGACCTAGGACACCAACCACTGGACTTGGGACACCAACCACTGGACCAAGGACATCGACTGCCGGACCAAGCACATCAACTACCGAACCAAGCACATCAACTGCCGGACCAAGCACATCAACTGCCGGACCAAGCACATCGACTGCCAGATCAAGCACATCAACTGCCGGATCAAGCGCATCTGTTGCAGCAAGAAGAATATCTCTTTTGAAGCATAGAAGATTGTATAGAACTTCTAACCCAGATGCAAAATATTTCTCCAATACAGCAAGAACATTGAGAAAAAGAGGGCAAAGACTATCGAGGAAAGTGGCAATGCTGAAAGCTAGGATGCAACAGGCAAACAAATTTATGAAGACGGAAGCTATCCAGAATTTAATGAGTTCTTTAACAGAAGAACAAAAAACAGTTTTCCAAATGCAATTACGTGCAACAAATTACAAGCCGCAGGTATGGAAACAGTTTTTCTTTAATCTTGCAGAATCAAAAGCATTGAACTACAATTCCTAGTAATGGCAAGATGGCAGACGGTTTACGTTAAAGGAGAAAATTATTTGCCTTTCAATATACAAGCAATCACCACATGCTTATAAGTTTATGGAAAACCTCTTTTCTTTGCCGTCACCAAGAACACTGAAGATCATGATATCGCGGATAAATATAGACACAGGGATCAGCAGTATTATACTGAACCACCTTAAAAGTGAAGTGCAGAAGATGAAAGAAGAGGATAAGCTGTGTTTCCTTATGTGGGACGAAATGTCAATACGTCCATATTTGGACTATCATATTAATAGTGATAGGATAATAGGCTTCGAGGATCATGGAAGCATTATATCCGACAGATTTGCTGACCATGCGTTTTTATGGTTTTTATGGTTAACCATATGTTTTTATGGTCAGAGGCTTTAGGACAGGGTGGATTTGCCCACTGTCCTATTATTTCAGTGATTCTGCAACGAAATCTCACACTTTAATTGAACTAATTAAAGAAAGTGTGAAAGTATTAAGCAATGTGGGTCTCACAGTTCTTGCTTTTGTATGCGACCAAGCACAACCCAATGTCGCCGCAGTCAAGATGTTGAAGCTTAATACAGCTCGCGAAATTTGGAAAAAGAAATTAAATTATGGTAAGAATATTTTTTTTTTACCTGAAATTTTGCCTTTGAAATAGTGACAAATTTAACTATGTTTTCGTGTTTCCACGTTTCAGATAATTTTAGTTAATTAATATTAACTAATATTAATTAATTAATTAATTATTAATTAATATTAGTTAATATTAATTAACTAAAATTCACTTATATGGGCAAGAAATCATACCCATATATGATGTACCCCATTTGTTAAAGGGAGTAAGGAATAATATGTTGACAAAAAACATATGTTTTACAACCGATAACAAAAGAAAGGTTGCATCGTGGGATATTATCGAGTTGGCATACCAAATGGACAGTGCTGAGCTAATGCTTCGCTTAATGCCCAAAATTACGAACGACCACATCGTGAAAGTAAAAATTCGGAAAATCAAGGTCAAACATGCGGCGCAGGTTTTTAGCCGCACTGTGTCAGCCTTCTTTTACCATCAGACACGATTAACAGGTAAACGCATCATTATGGATATCACAATTAATTGTCCTTATTTTACAATTGTAAATTATATTATAATTTTATTTCAATAGGACATATTGAAACAGAAGAAGGACCGTTAAAGATGCCTACGGACGAAGGAAGGGCAACAAGCAAACTGCTTCTCTTTTTCAACAAATTGTTCGATTCTCTAAATGACGATGGTAACACAGCTTCGGAGGAAGCACCCTTTAGATCGGATTGGAAGCTCCCATATTCAATTATGGGACAAAGCTGTTAATATTTTAGTGCGTATGGATTTTATTGACATAAAATCTAATACGGTAAGCAAGCGATCTCCATGCCTCGAAAATTGGACTTCTACAGTCAAAGCGTTTAAAACTCTTTGGCCTAATCTTTAAGAAAAAGGCATCTTACAATTCAAAACTCGAATTGTTAACCAAGATGCTTTAGAGAATTTTTTCGGCTTGGTAAAATCGCATGGATGCCGAAACAGTAACCCGACAAGTATACAATTTAACAGCGCATTTCTCAGGTTATTAATTAATAACTTGACTGGAAGACAGTCTGCGAAAACTAATTGTAAAAAGGGTATACAGGGAAATTTAGTGCTTAGCTTATAAAATTTATTAAGGTCGGACAGCACACTTGCAGAGTCCGACAAATGTTTTGGCATCCCAACAAATATTGTGACTAACGAAGCACAATATATTACCCAGAAACGCTAAGTACTATATTGCGTAGTATTACGTTTAAAAATTGTAAAGACTGTTACCAAATTATTCTATTTTGAACGGTTTATATACTTACAACAATATTCATACGTAAAAGATGTGTCCGTCGTTATAAATACATTTTTATATTTATTGTTAGATTTAAGTAAAATACATTGTCCTAATCATGCGCCTTTATCAAGGAAATCTTTTGTGAAGAAATTATTTCATTATTACATATGTATATGGTGTATTGAAATAAATAAGTATCTTTGTGGCGAACGTACAAATTGTAGTAATAATATGTTAATTAACAACGCCACAAAGAAGTATGAAAATTTAAATAAAAAGAGAAAAAACTGATTTCTGTTGAATTTTATTTTCATTACCTCTATAAAATACGCATTTGTTTTCTATTGGGATTAGAACCAGGAATACTGCATATACGTGTGATACATGTGCTGTGTGTCTTCTGTAATTGTATTTGTACATATACGTGTGATTTTAGTTCGCAGAGTAACCTCCTTAACGTAAATGATGCTTAGAATTTAGGAACCAGTCTCGCAAAAGGGGTGTTACACCCTCCCTGGTGTTGAGCACTGAAGATAATTACTACGTGATGGCACTGGTTCAGTTCCCACCGGGAAAAAATAAAGTTTTGTGATCTATGTACTTAAATCACGTCGAGGTCATAAATTACAGAGCGCGTGCTCTATGCGTATATTCAACAGGGTTAAGTGGCACTTTGTATATAAATATAAGTACTTTATTTCAAGGTACATCATTAATCCGTAATACTGAAAACAAACAGAAGACTACAGGTATCGAGAATCCATTGTGTTGTTGCCGCAAGAACTAGAAATTAATCCGAGCGCGGGTGCAGCGTCCGTTTCCGGGTAGACTCGTACGCCGTATGGTGATTGGTGTGGGCGGTTGACGAGCTCGCGCCGCCATGGTCAGAGTGTCAATGCTGATGAAAAGACGTTGGGACGCGAGGGCAATTTACCGCGCCATCACGACAATACTCCCGCATGCTAACCAAAGATAGGAAATTTGTGTCGACATAGACATAATCATCGCTCCACACCTCTTCTGCACATTGGTTCTGGACCCCTGTGACTTCTTTCTCTTCTCCAAAATAAAATTGCAACTGATGAGATGCCGTTTTGAAACTCTGAAGGTGATTCCCCGCAAATCACAGACGATACTTGACACATGAAAGCAACCAAATTTCCCGGAAATATTTCAACAGTGGCAATTCCCCGGACGTGATTAGGGTGGCAGGAGTGAGGACGCCACCAGTCAGTCAGTCCACCAGGTAGACTGTTACGTCCGGGCAGGTGCGGTCTCGCTAGAAAATTTCGACCTGTGCCACGGATAGTCGCTTTTTCGAGTCAGACGCAGTTAAGCGAATTTACTCGGGATGCGCCGCGACTTAATTCTTCTGTTATAACCAGATAGTCACTAGATTCGCGTGAACGCCTAGGGAGATGTACAGAATGAACGTGCGCGCGCTTCGTCGTAAGGGATGCGCGGTTATTACGAATATAGAGATGGGAAATATGAACACTGTCTATCCGATAAGCCCTTTTCGCTAGAGAAACCTACGTACTTTAAGCAAATGCGCTAGTGAAAGCGTGTCTTTGCGTGTGTAAGCGCTATAGGTAGAAGGTTCCTCGGGTATTTCTCCGGTCGCTGATGTTCCGCTGGCGCTAATTAAAGCGCTTAGCAGGAGTAAAAGCGCCTCGTAGAAGAAGCGAGCCTATCGGAAGCACTTCAGGATTTGAAAGAGAAAAGAATTTACTTGTTGTCCGTCGAGAGGAAGCAAATTTGGAAGATGATAGGATTTAGTATGTAGGGTTTCCAAAGAAGATGAGGATTCAAACGAACGGTTAAATGTGTACATATATTGTGATAAGATTAAATGCTACAGACGGCAGTACAAATTGGCAATGATTTCGTATGGTTTAGAACAGTTTACAATTGCTCGCTCGTGGTGTATAATACAGCTATTTATATAAACGTAAAATAATTGAATTAGACTCACAGTAGTTGTATATTCTTGTTGGTGAAAGGAAGGTTCAGCCTTCAAAGCTCGAAGTTCAGCCCACTGGGTGCCGGGACACACGAAGTTGAAATAAATGTATGTTTGACGAGAGGAAACAGTAAATGAAAATTAACACCGAGTGGAAACTGACTCGTAGAGCGAAATAGAAAAAGGTCGGAACTGGTAGAGAGCTGACTTGGTAATGAATTTGAATTAGGAGAATTCCGTACTGAATGAAGGCTAGATTTTGAGTGTGTAGTTTGACTTAGGAGAGCTCCGTACTGATAGAAGGCTAGATTTTAACTGATGAGTTTCTTTACTTATTGAATTGAATTACAGCGCGGTGAACTAGTGTGTCGTGGTTGGGCTCGTGGGTGAAGCTTCGAGAGTTCGCAGAATTTCGGCGCAGTCACATTCCTCGCCGCTTGAGAGGAAGTTTACGTTTAGATAGTTCATTTGATTTTGGACCGAGGCGAGAAATGTGATCTGCCTATTTATGTGAAAAGATTGCATCGATGAGAAGGTATGTCAAGTGAGCGATTGAGGAACGTGAGAAAGCTACGCTCGTCTACCCTCCACGGATATAAGATTATTTATTATCATTACTAATTACTCATTGCATGATATTCTGATCACGAGTCGAAATGGTAAAATTAATGTTGAAATGGAAAATGCTAGTGATCTAGTAAGTTAGTGTAGTCGTATCGCACTTATGTATCTGTGTTGTTTGATAATTCTATGCTTTAGGAAACCTTGAAAGGAAAAATATTACTAGATTTCTTGGTCTAGTGATTTGTTATATGCGGATGTAACACGACAATAATGAACTAACACAAAGGAGAGCTCCTGCGTACATTCATCCCCTACATATCTATTCTAGGAGGTACCAACTCAGATCTATTAATGATATGTCGCCATTTTGCAGTTGTTTGTTGATATGCTGAAAAGTTACAAACTAAATTAATTTTAAAGAAATTCCCTAGGCTATACGTTCCTTTTTCCACCCCTGCCACAGCACTGTATGTGGATTTACAAAATGTAGGCGTTTGATGGTCAGGGAATAAGAAAAAGGGGCTTAAAAGTTCCTCTTGTTGGTCGGAGATGGATGCGGAAGGTGAATAATTAAAGACCGTATCGCGATTAACGATTTATTCAAAGAAGAGCGGTTTGCATCGCCGTCGTCGGATGACTGTCCTTCACCGCGGTAGGCCGTTTACCCAAAAGTCATCCGAGGGCACGGGAAGGGAAACTACGTACGCGTGTACATGTGTCTTGCTTGCTATACATATATATACAAATAATGAGCCCTCTCTCTCGCTCGCACCACAATTCGAAATCAAATGCCTACAAAAAGCAACTACGCAGGTGCGCAACGGTTATTCCTGACCTCCACTCCTCCATTCGTGCTGTTTTCCTACGTCTTCCATTCATTAGAAAAGTTTAAGGGTTCAGGGTCGCTGTACCTTCTACCAGAATCTGTGCTAAAACATGCCTTTTCGCCCGATGGTGGGTCGCTTCCGATTCCCGGTTTTCCCAACATCACGGCTTCTGCAGGGTAAGCAACATAAAATTAGACAATGTTTTCGAATTACAAAGCATTCAATAACAAAGAACGAAACCAGACAGTGTCGCAAAATAAAGTAAAATTGAAATATATCATTCTTTTATAGCAACATGCCAGATAATTGTACATATTTATTACTTGAAATACGTGTTGTTAGCATATGATACATATGTACATAAATGTTTTATATTGATTACGGTGTATTTATTAAAACTCATATGTATGTTCATTGCAATTAATTACGTCGCACGCGATTACTCTTTTCAAATCAAGAACTTACAAAGTAATGAACAAGAATAAAAGGTAGCAATATATGAACAGTTTCCAAATTTATATTCTATTAAAAGGCGCGATTGCCACAACCGGATTAAAAGAAATAACTTATTTATAGAGATATCAAACAATTGTAACATATGACAGGAGTAACTCTGTCGACAAGCGCATTAATCAAATAAATAATATGAGGACGCAATTACCATATTTGACTTTCTGTATTTTGAACGTTATTTTTGACGATATTTTTGACTTTTCACGGACTTATTTTTATCAGAAAATAGATGATGAAATACTCATTGAATCTGTGGCAAATTTTCGTCATTATATGGCAAAATAATGTATTTATTGTCGTATTACTTTATCATTATTTCCAATGATTCTGTTGATCGTAGTATAGTATTCCAAACATGCATACATCTGAAAAGGATGGTGTCAGTTTTGTTCTTCGTCAACTGCGTTTTCATTTGTTTTATACTGGACCGTGTTCAGTGAAAATATCGTCGTTGGTTACTGTCTCCGTGCTAGCACTGACACAAATGCAAAAACATGTGAATGGTTCCATATCATTTGACGGCGACGATATTTTTATTAACGCACGGCACGGATACGTATGTATGTCTGAATCAGCCTTAAGTCCTTCAACTTATCAGTCCCAGTTATTTGATCGTGGACACAGGGCTTTACAGAGTCGCGAACTCTCTCGAAAATTCCAGCTCTGTGTCGAACTATTTGACAAAACGGTTGGATTCGGTTACGTAATTTTTCTAATCCATTTATCGGAGAAGAATACATTTCGCTTTTCAAATAACCTCATAACCCGCACGTGGTTTATGGACACTGAGGAAAACATCCTGCGCGACACGTAAAAGTTAGTCAGTTACGATGCTAACATAGAAAAATGTTTATGTCTCGAAAACGGTTGAGTTTTTAACATACAGTGGGTATAATAAGTATTTGCACACTCGGTTTTTGTTAAATAACTCTACATAAAGAAGAGGAATACTGTTATAAATTAACGAAAACAGAAATTTCGTAGTTAAATAAGTATTTGCACGTGAGCGCTTCCGTTAATAAGTTATGGATAAATTCCATAACGAAATTTTCAATATTTTGTGTGCATGCCGTTAGTGTCTTGTTGGCATTGATTCAATTAGTTTTTTGGTAATTTCTGTTGGGATTTGTTGCCATTGATTGCGTATTAATTTCTTCATGTACTCTTTGCTGGAAATCTTCGTTTTCCTTAATTATAAATCCAGTATATGCCATAAATTTTCAATAAGATTTATATCTGGTGATTGTGAAGGAGTTTCTAGTCTTCTGGGAACGTTGTACAGCAACCATCCCTTCGTCTTTTTGGCAGTGTGCTACGGGTCGTTATTCAGCGTTACTCACATCAGCACAAATACTCGTAATATTTGGTCCGTCACCTGGTATTACGCGTTTTACGTCATAAGTGACATTATATTTAATATTTTCAACATTATAAGGACCTATACTATATTTAGCGCGCAGCTTGCTACCCGGACGCATTTAAGTTCTTTTCATTGCGACCATATCGCCGACTTTATATTTCGTTGGTTCCTTGCGTCGCAGGTTGTAACTTTTGCGATTCTCTTCCTGAGTGTGAGTCATGAAGATCTGTTCTTTTGCCTTATTCCTGGAGTAAAGCACGACTTTCGTCAACTTGTTCTAGAAACGATTCTACTAACATTTCTGCTATTCGTAGATCCTCTTTACGACGCATTTTGACTCCTGTCAACACTTCGAAAGAACTTCTGTTGATATTGCGTTGACCAACATGTTGGTATCATTTCGCTGGATTTTCTACCGATAATTTTACAAGTATTAAAATTATGGTACGATAGAGTTGTTCCTTCTGGCCATTAGCCCTGGGCAGGCCTCTGTCAGAAATGATATGCGAAGGATTACCGAACGTTTGATTGTGCAGCATCAATTTAGAGATAACCTCGTGTGAAGTTGTAGATTTTACAGAATAGAGCCAATCACATTTAGTGAAGTTGTTTATTATTGCGAAGTTATACAGTGACGGACGAAAGTATTCGTGCACCATGTTTTAGTAGAATAACTTTTTATGGAATGAATATATCGGGAATCAATTTTTAGTGATGTTAAACAGTTTGCTTGTTGACCTATTTCAGCGATTTTCGAAATTTTCAAAAATTACAAAATTACAATGAAATTTGTAAAGTGCACTTTTTTCAACTTTTTTACAGCCCCTGTTACAAAAAACTAAAATATACGTTTTGTAGAGTATATCATGTTATGGATGTTCTGAAAATCTCATTCAATTTGATCAACGCACTAAGGAGCTACAGCTTCTCAAAGTGGCTTATTTTCGCTTAATTTTGCGAAAATTGTGACATTTCAAGCATAACTATCGGCTTTGAAAAGCCTCCTCAGTGCGTTGATCAAAATCTGATCCCAAATGATCTACGTGATACCTATATACATGGTGTTCAAAAAATAACTTTCAATATTTATATCGTGTATAGGACACACTATACTGTAAAAAAGCCTTAGTAAACATAGGTCGAAAAGTCAACCGTTTCTGAGATATAAACATTTTTGTTTGCTAGGATCATGATTGACTTACTTGCTTCTACCGTAAGCGATGCTTACTTCAGTGTTTATAAACCGCATTTTCAATGTCCTCATCTAAGTTTCGACGATAGATTTCAACGGAAATCAATCAGTTGTGGATCAACAATTGAATTACGTAACCGAATCTACCATGCTTGTCGGATAATTCGACAGAGATGTGGAATTTTCGAGAGAGTTCGCAACTCTTTAAGAAAATGCCATGCGTGCATAAAGGTATCATGGAAAAAAAGGAAAAAAATAATAAACTAGACAAAAAATGAATCTTTTGGACTCAACGGAAAAGCGGAAGAAAAGAAGGCGACTAAGATGGTCTGATTTTCTAAACTTAAGGCTACTTAAGCCGCAAAGAAAGACATATAATTAGCAATCACTCTGTATAGTTCTATATCTTGAAGCAGACTGACTGCTCCCGCTAAAGAACGCTTTACATATTTTCAGTAGAACAGGTGAATCTCTGTGTAGCATCGCGGTGACGTTCACCTGAGACAATTTGCGGATAAATAGACGGTCGATTCTCCTTCTTATTGACCGCTCCGTCTACCATCTCTTACAAAATAATTTCTTATTATAATATCAGAGTTTGCATGTATTCTGTCCGATGTGCGTTTCAGTTTGATACTATACATTTAGTAAAACAATCTTTTCTGAAACCGTATTTTCCTCGCTATTAAAAGCATCACTTTTTAGAGGGGAAAAGTGGAAAAGAACTGCGATGATTCCCCTTATGCACACTTTTCTACTTTGTCATGTTGTTTTTTTATTTGAAACTAATAACTTTTTTAGTGATAAATATTGTATTGTTTTCATAAATTATCACAAAAAATTTATAAACATAAAATACAATCACACCTTGATTGTCCAAACTAGTGGGGAGACAAGACCGTTTGGATAAGAGAATTTTCTGACAATGAAACACAGATTTTTCCTTGCTGAATTATTTTACAGGGTATTTCATCTAATTTAAACATTCAAAATATTTGCAATAGCTGAGATCAAGATTAATCCAGTGACCGATGACAGTATGACCTTCATCTGACTTTGAAGGGGAAGATATCAGATATGTTTCAGGAGCAGGACAACTTGAAATGTATATTTCTGGCGGAAACATTTATTTGTTAATGTTGTCCAATGTTATGCATAATGTCGACCGTTAACTTCGACACATTTGTGGTGTTGGAGAATGAATAACTTTCTTACAATATTGAATATTTCTGCTTATTGTACATCTCATTCTTGCGTTCTCCGCTTTACGTTTGCGTCAATTTATTCGTTTCACTACTTTCGTTATGAGCTCTTCGGTCCTCCGCGCTCGAGCAGTATTACGCGATGGATTTTTCCGACTGTGTCCCCCCTTCCATCCAAATGTTCATCATAATTTTTAATTGGAGGACAATGGGGGGCTAATCCTAGTCGGGAGTGCGAGGACTTCTTCCTCCGCACCCTCTCGCATCCTTGCCAATGTCACTTAACGATAATTTCGACGATTGTGGCGAAATGGGTGGCTTTGGCAGCCCTTCGCTTCCTCTCTTTATTTCTCACAGGCGGAGATGTCTCTGACCCTGAAGCCTGAGCGATATTCTTTTTCGTTCTGGGACCTAAATGTCTTCTGTAATTTGATTCTGCGTGCCCGGGGTATAGTGATTGACCGGTTATACTGGTTGCTTGGCGAAGGCCCCTCTTAGCTTGTTGTGTCGATCGCCCTCCGAGCTCTAGTACTAAAATCCTTGGAGATAGAAAAATCGAGGGGTCCGCACTCACCTTCGGGCTTTCCAATGAGGGTCCTTACTGGCCAGCTCTTCGCATGATCAATTCGGGGTTGGCGACCTATTTGTGCAATTATTTCTTCTTCTAAGTTCCTCCATTCGCAGCAATTATACGTTAGTTTAAGTGGTATTACGGTGTTTGATCGTCGGTTCCTACATGACTTTTTAAAAAATATAAGCGCGGAAGAGGCCTCATTTGAGGAGTTGTATTGTGTAACGTCACAGTTCGTCATAACAAAGTTCCCGCCATAATACGGGTTAATCAATTCATACTAACTTCGTTTTTAGTTGTATTGTTATTGTTGGAGACAGCATTTTAAATATGTACAGAATTTGGATTCAACTGGAAATAATTTTTTTAAATGAAATCTCAACGTCAAGTATATCTCAGGTGTACAGGGTGTACCGAAAGTCACTATCTATTTCAAAGACAAGCCGATTTTTTTTTTTAAATAGTTTTGTGTAGACATAATGATATGTATCACAGATGCCAATGTATCTATGTAAACAAAGTTATTTTGTTGTCTCAATCCCGTTTTCCTGGACTCCTATTAATTTTCGAGCTAGATTGTAACTTCTGGGACATCCTGTATATTTTGCGATGGCTTGGATAATGCAAAAAATGATGTATATCATGTCCTCTCCATGGATTAAAAGATGTATACTGTGTAATATTCAACGATGATATTAAAAAAGAAACTTATTCTGCGATATATTGTTTTACAGATACATACATTTAATTAATTTTATTTTGATTAATGTTATTTCCTATTTAATCCAGTGTTATCATACACTCTTTCGACGTTGCCATTTGTTTGAAAAGTCTCGTCCAATCACTTGGGTCAGAAAAGGGGTTGGGTAGAAAAGCGCCACCTGCTGTTTGAATTTGGTCGCATAACGGTCCACCAATATATAGCCGGATACCGAATTGTGTTTCATAGTGATCAGTGCCGAGTGGTGCCGGGTGTGCAGTGAGGAGGATAATCCCGCGTTATAGTCAAAACAACTGTGATTAACCTGATCTAACGTCGTTTACCTCTCACGATCAGAACCTAATAATTCATTTTGAATAGTTCATACGTATGGTGATTTTGTAATTTCATACCAGAACTATTATCTTATAATACTAACTAATAACTAGTTGTATTAACTAATTGTTTCGTTCAACATTCATGCGATGTTGACCGTTTGAACATTTTGATAACGGCTACGAGTATTATTACGTTTCAAATATGACCCATATGACACAGGAGCAAAGGGGAAGAGATCCTGCCAACTTTTTATCAAAATTTCACGACACGTCTAACAAATTAAAAAAGTAAGTTTTATAATATTTCTTATGTCTTGAATTTAAAATTTAGTATTCGTGTTCTTTAGAATTTGTATAATCTACGAGTTGGTCGAACAGTAAGAATGTCAACTTATAGCGTTCATTTTTTTTGAGATTCTATAACCTTTATGGAAACAACTTTTTATGTACAATATTATTAGTGACTCTTAGCTGTGTAGGTAAACTTATGATACGGAAAGAAATAAGATACAACAGCACAGGATAAGCACTTACAACATTCTATCAAATGTCATTGCATGTTTAGAAATTAGAACTTATTGTTTTTATTAATCGAAATACTTGGTAATATGTATCATAAATAATTCCCCTATGATGTAATAATTAAATTAAGATCTGGAAAAAGTTTCAGAAATAATTATTACAAACGAGCCTCAATTTGCATTCCATATTTTTCAAATGTATTTAGTTAGCATATTATGTAGATAAATTACATAGATTGTTATTATTCATCATAACAGTGCAAAATAAAATAATAACGCAGAATACTATTTTTTTTTTCAATTAGCCACATATTGCTACATATTCCTTTTCACATTATGAAGTATATTATTCAAGTATACTAGTGCAGCGTATTACAGTTTTCCTAATCATATGTTATTGTAATACAGCTTTCTGGATATCATCTACGCGAGTATCTTTGTGATGCATAAAATTACGAATCTATGTTTTATGAATAATTTGAATATACATACATATGTGTACATTACTGTTTCAAATATTACTTAGTAATTAACCAAATTATCAGAAACTTCAAACTCAAATTTACCTAGTAAAAGGGCTGTTAAATAATAGCTACTGATCGTTGAAAATGGGCTTTTTGTGTATATTTAATATGTGTTATACAGGATATCTTAGGCTTTTCCAAATAAATTTGATCAATGTGCGTTCTAAATGAAAATAAGAAAAACATATTCTATAAACAAAGGTCCAAATGTACTTTATTAAAAAGTTATAACAAAAATATGAAATATATATGTTGTTCATTGGAAAGTACTTATAGCAATTTGAAACCAAGTTCTACAAGGTACTGCTTGCTTACTAGAATTCATACAAGTTTTCGTGATCACCTACAATCATTTCAAATAGTGAACCCAAACAAGATGAGATAAACATTGAGTGGCGTGTTACATTGGAATGAAAAACTGTTTGTTCTATGTTTGTATGACACCTGACAAACAAAGAGACCATTTTAACAAATTTTGTGCAGAAAAACCAGAAACACACTGTATAAGAAATTGTCTTTCTACTAGTTATGATTAAATAAGATCAAATTTGCTACTGTATCTTGAAATGGAGATGTTGTGGAGACATAATTAAGAGATGAGTGTAATTTGTTGGCAGATCAAAATTTAATATGCGTTACACGTGATACAGCAGCCAGCATTGCTTACTATTTTATCTCTCCTAAATATAATTTTTCTACCAAAGAATTACTGATAAGTTTACCCTTTATTGATGACATCATCTAATGCTGAAATTCTTAATTACAGACGATTTCTGCGGAAGCCCAATGTTACTGAGGCAAATGAGCAATTCAGTAAGTGTTAATTAAAAACATAATACTAAGGAAAGGAAATACATTTATGTGTATTAATGTTTTTAATGGATTTTTTGTGTGTGAGGTGCTTTAGCTGCAGAATGTGAGTTGAAAGAACTATGGCAATATGCTGGACTGTGTTCGCTGGCTGCAGCAAGGTGTCAGGGAACATTACGAAATACTATATGTGAAGTTAATCTTCTTATAAAGTCTGGAAGACACTTTTTAACTGCTGAGAAAAAGAATTACGACATTGGCTGTCCTTCAACAGGACAAGAAAATATACAGGTATAATAACAAGTTTATGATTTTAAATTTGTCTACTTTCCAACCATACATATCACAAATGTCTATTCATCTCTAGTTATAGAAATTGATACATTTAGTTCATGATGTATTAAAAAAGGTGATTTCACTTGCAAAAATAAATAGTGAATGAAAAATAAGATCTCTCAAATATATGTCGAATCCGTGACTAAAACTCGACCCAACGGGTTTTGTTATAGATTATTATTGCTCTTAGTATTTTTGTCTCTACATATAAAAGGCAATATCAGACAGTACAACAATTTACGATAACGCATCTATTTATAATTACAGTAAATTTTTTAATATTTTAATGTAATGTGGACCATTATAATGCGCATTCGTATAACGCGACGAACAATTATGACCAGTACTTATAGAACGCGATAAACATCCCCGTATAATGCGTTAGATAAATTACATAATACATACCTCTTGTTCATGCATGAATGAGAAAGTTATAAGAGATTTATCTCTTATAAAAGGTTTATCTTAAAAAATTCGGCCAATATTGTCGTGCCACACATATAGTTCAAACATAACACATGTGGCTTGTATAATGCTTAATGTATCGCTCACGTTATACGAGGGTCCACTGTAAAAATTTACAGGTTGCTAAACTTGTTGCCTTATTGCCGCACAAAAAATTGTACTCTACAGATGAAAGAAACAGGAATGGATACTAATGCGTTGTGAAGTCTTGCATGTTTGAACGCCTATATGTTTTCTTTTAATTCGAGAGGATTTTCACTAACTTTCACATGAACTAGCGTTTTAATACGATATCCATTAACTCCTTCTTTAATCTAATGCAGGCGTATCCGACGTACCTACAATGTTGTTTTTTTCGGAAATGTAACGCTGAACAACTTTGTAAAATTTTTTTAAAAATAGTGTTTATTTAATAAAATTGCAACGCTTCAGAAAACCATACATATATGTTTATTTAATTCTCTTAAAAAATACTCGGAAACGAGGAAGACAGAGAAAAAACAACCCGTCCGTTGAGTGTTAACAAGGGGAGTTAGGGAACCCGGAAATTGAAAAAGTTATGAAATTTTGGGGATGAGTATAGTGTAAGTAGAGTGAAATATCTCGAGGGCGGTTAGAAATACCGAAAAATATTTGATCGAAAACTATATTGTTTTTTCATATCTACAGGACTAGCTGAAAAATCTTTTTAAAAAATTTCAATTTTTCGTAATACCCCTACTATCAATCCCCAAAATTGATTTTTTTACTGTTATCGGTTTGTGCATAAATATTTCTGGACAACCTCTTTTCATATGTATGAACCATTTTTGTGTTGTATTTTTTTTACATCCAACGGATTGCTAATTCAGCCTAAAGTTTTGCCTAGCACTACAAAGTCTGGGGCGCAAATGTTAGCGCGGCCCGTTGACCGTACGGTTTTAGGTTTTATCCAGGTAAATCATGAATTTCCGCCCCTACATTCACCATCAGCTATTGCTCTCTTATGTATTTCCTCATTTTTTGTTCATGGCGCCTTCCTTGTTTTTAGATTCTATATCCTAATGTCTGTTTTACCTTTTATTTTACATATTACATTCAACCCGTTTCTGTACGGTAGATAGGGACCACATAAAAAAATATTTTGAAATTTCATAAATACTTAAACATATAATTTTTTACAACATATTAGAGAAAATTTTTTTTATATGGTGGATAGGGACCGCATAAAAAAAGTCGCACTTAGAAAATACGTCAAAGATTTACGAAATAGTGAGAAAGTGCTTTCAAACAAAATAAATAATCAAATTACACATGGAAACATTTTAAAAACATTCAATCTCACTATAAAATGAATCCTTAATCACACGAGTCGTGGATAAAACTCAGAATACGAAGCGTACGCTGCTAGCGCGTCGAACGAAAACAATTGAATGTGCATTGTCGGGAGACTGTTCATAACAAGTGAACAGAGCGCCCAAACGTGAGCAGCGCCTTGCAGTGTACATATGTACACTGATAGAAAACATTACAACGGTGTAATAATGCAAACACCGTTGGGATTTATATACCGCACAAAATAAATCGCATAAAAAAGGACCGCACAAAAACAGGTTTGACTGTATTCTAATATCTCTTTGCCTAGTCTTTACATACTATTTTCTACTTCTTTCTCTTTTTACAACTTTTCTTATTGCAATCTGTTGATACTCATTATTTATCTTGTTTTCTTATTCACACAAGTAAGTAATTTCTCAGAAAATTATTTAATTAATTAACTATTCATGTATAAATTGTATTGTTTCAGAGCGCAATTAATTGCTTCAATCATTCTTTTTTACGAAGCAACACTCAACCAACTTTCGGACCAGTGTCTGCTGGACTAGCAATGGAGCTAAGCTTAGCATTAGGCCCAAATGCAGCTGGTGTTCAACATATACGGAAGGCAATTGAAATGTTTCCAAATGCAAAAGCTATGAGTATTTTGGTGTCATTTTACATAAAACAAGGTAAGTGTTTACCAATCTTTCAAATCTATGACATGCTTAATTTGTCATTTCACACATTTATATTATTGATTACAACTACAATATTCTTGTGTACATGGAGATACATAATGTTGAATCTTGTAACTTTTTATTAACGACTTCCCTTGGTATATGCAAACGTTTCTTATCATAAGAACTATGGAAAATTAATGTATACCTATTTCTACCAGACAAGTCAAAATGACTGGTCATTTATGAAATACGTTATGCAAGGAAAATAAAGTTATACCCATATTTTTAAAATTTTTATATTGTTAACAAATATATACATAATGTTATACATATCTATACTATTTAGAAATGCACTTTTTTCATACTTAAACATTGTAAGGAAGTTTATTTTCATAACTTCACAGTTGACTATGAATAAATATTAAGTACAACATTAATTGAATTGAAAAAAAGTTAAGAACAACATCAGAAACAAAAAAAAATAATAGTACAGTGTTAAAAACTAGGAATATTGAAAGCAATGTTGCAAGCGAAAAATAAAACGACATCTACTAATTATGCTATAACAAAAAAAAGGTTAGTTTTGTCTTCGTCACTATCTTCTTCTATAACTGTTGTCTCAGGTGAATCAAATAAATGTGTTAGTATTTTGAAGGGTTTTATGATTCTTGACTGATACCGTCCGTGTGCTAAATAATATATTACAGCAGCTACATGTGAATAGCAACCTACAGTTCTATTGCCATTTGCACAGTCGCATGTGTATCGTTTTATAGCTGTATCGCTGTTGATGTTAGGTTTATACTGCATATAGCACTGATAAGTGTTCCGATTGATATGCCTTGAATGGACTGTCATTCCGATTATATTATTGTCTTCTTTTAAATATTCTACATTCAAACTATTCTTTTCACTTAATAATTCCGGAAGATAGCACACTGCGTGTGATAACTGATGTGATCCTGTAAATAATGTTTTAAAATTATTAAATAATTTACAGTGAATTTAGAAAGCTTAATTAGACAGAGGATAGTTGGTACTCGCCAGTAAATAGTATTTTTAGGTCATTCTCCCTCAAAATCAAAATTTATTAACGAAACGGAGTTCATGGCATTAAAAGGTTTTTTGCTATGATTTAGATTTTTATTCTGTACTATTTCTTGTAATGTGTTTTTTCCAGATGCTCGTTTTTTCATTAGTTCAACGTTTACATCCGCTAGTTCTCCGTCTGAGTTCACTCTTTTTTCGAACGTGTTATTTAAAAATGACGTTATTTCGCATAGCATTTTTAAACTTGGCAAATGCTTGTTATCTATCTTTTGGTGTAATAAGCGGTATTTTTGTCCTATTGCTCTGTGTACTGCCTCGACTACCCACCTTACTTTGATAACAAATCGAGAGACATTTGTCTCCTCGGATGTCAATTGCATTCGTTTTCCCTTGCAGGCAGGCATCAAAACGTTGTAACCTTTGTTACTCATATATTCGACTACATCCCGAAAACCACGATCGACAATGCAAAAATCTCCTGGTTGTAAAAGGTTACTTATCCCGTTCTTATCTTCTAAAAGAATTTTCATTATTGCTGCGTCGTTTATTGTTCCATTAAATGGGCCTGCCGTTTCGACGATATACCCATTTGACGTGCATATTGTGAACGGTATGCATAACGTTGTCTTCTTCTGACCAAAAAAGGATTTTCTTTGATAAATGTGGTTGTTAGTTTTTTCGTGTCGTATATATGTCGCATCAAATATAAAGACTAATGCCGATTGGTCTATATTAGAACAGATTGTTTTGCAGTGGTGGCCGATCGGCATTCCTTATCCTGCTAGACCCTTTATTATTAGTGAAGACAGTTCTTGCAAATGGAGGTAGAGACCTTTTTGTATGTACAGGGTGTATAAAAATGATGTGAAAAGACCATCACAGTGGAATTCTATACCTTTGAATCGGTGGACATTTATAAAAAAACGTGCGTGGAATATTGTCCTTGACCTTGAAATTCAAGGTCAATTTTTTTTTAATGCGAGGGTTTCTGTAAACCCAAATACTAGCATTTTGATAATGTATAATATTACAGCTCGAAAAGCTGCTCTCGTCGGTAAACAACACTCGTTGCAAAAACCGTGGTTTGTTTTGCTGTTTGTGTAACATCCAACGGCAGAAGTTTCATCGTAGGGGATAGTCATTTGGCTGGAGTGCCTGAACATATCGAATTCTATAAGGTCGTAAACCCTCTCGAATTATTCTTCCAACTGTCATATGACTAATTCCTACACTCCGAGTTATTCTACGTAAGCTCATTAGTGTATAGGCACGAGCAAGAGCGATAACCCGTTCCTCTTTACGCCAATGGACGCGGGATTAGCCCGTTCCCCGTCGCTCCCCGATGTGGATTAATATGCCGCAAAATCAATTCCTGATCATCAAATTGGTAATCTAGCCGCTGAAAGTCACGTTGCTTCGAAACTTCTTCTGCACGTAATGGTCTTCCATTATACCTGACTCTCTCCCGATATATTTCGCGAGCTAATCGGTAGTTTCCTGCTGCTTCGTCAACAGCACGCAACATTTGCCGTATATTTTTTTGGGTTGGCATATTACTTCTCTCACTCGGTGTCAACAATAGACTGATCAAAGTCATAGGGACAGGAAACCGTTTATAATACGACGAACTATTTGCTGTCAAATGTAAACACATTGTGATGAAAGCTATAAAGGTGGTCAGGAAAGATCAAGAGGCGATAATATTTGCTGTGAAATGTGATGTGAAATGTGAAATGTGAAAGTTAGTCCGACACGTATTGGAATTTTAAAATCATTTTTCAAGAGAACGGTTGACTTATGACTTGACTTATGAACACTTTTTGATTTTGCGACGAGTAGGATACGATGCAAGCAAAAAAATTGACCTTGAATTTCAAGGTCAAGGACAATTTTGCACGCACTTTTTTTTTTACAAATGTCCACCGATCCAAAAGTGTAAAATCCCCCTGTAATGATCTTTATACATAATTTTTATACACCCTGTACATTTCCCGCAAATGTTTCTTGCATCTATCGCAAGTATTATTGGTTTTACTATTTCCGCAATATCCAATTTGACGCCATTTATGTTTATTCGAATTTTTGTGCCGTTTTCGCCGATATTCTATCTAACTTTTGTTCTTGTGATTCTCTAGCA
Source organism: Hedychridium roseum (assembly GCA_963989215.1). Classification (NCBI taxonomy): domain Eukaryota; kingdom Metazoa; phylum Arthropoda; class Insecta; order Hymenoptera; family Chrysididae; genus Hedychridium; species Hedychridium roseum. The sequence continues at coordinate 5,651,311 of OZ022318.1, read as the reverse complement.
AGCTTGTCAACTAATTAAAACAAAAATATGTTCCTTGATATATGTTTCCCTGTTGTTTCTTTATACAGCATCCAAGCATTTGTAGCAGCGTGGTCCAAAATATTATTGTATATAAAACATGTACAGATCATCTACGAGATCTAGCTTTTGCGGTATATTTCGTTGCCAAATGGCCGGTACTATCTACTCCGTATTTGTTGTTTGTTAAACAAAAAATATACATTGGATCAATTTTCTTACACAATAATTATAAAATAAAATTATAATCTGTCTGTTTAATGATGACATAAACTACGATCTCTATGGATCACAAAAATTCTGTACGTGTGTCTTACATCTTTCAAGATATCTCATATAGCAACTACGCGAACGAAAAGGGGGGATCTATACATGTCGCGAATACCGCTCATTGTTGTTATAATATTCAATTATTTCTGGTACAAGTTTTCCATTTTATGAATTTTTACGAATTTATGCCGAGTACTTTGGTTTACCTTTGTATATAATAAGAAAACAATTTATTGATTTACAAAGAAGTGTAGAAACACGAGCCATATCATCCTTCTGTAGTTTTGGAGTTTTTGGTAATTCATTTTTATTTGCTCGAATAGTTCCAACCAACGTAGTTTTTTTTATAGTAATTTTGTCGCTAGTGATAAGCTTGTAATAAAATTGTTTGTCGTGAAAGTTCTTTCGTAACCAGTATAGGGTTTGACCAGTTTTAGAACTATAATTTCATTCAAAAGTGTTGACTGTAGTCTTATTTTGTCATTTCCTAAGTAAGGAAATCCATTTACTACATACTTGTGTTAGTTTTAACGTCCGATGCATCAGAATTTTATGTGGAATTGATAAGGTTAATTTGGCCTGCGTAAATCTGCACCTTTATTTATTGGGAAATAGTTGTTCATCAACCATTAGGTTTGTTCCTGGTTTTTTTAAAAGAGCAGATTTCTTCTTTTTCTCCATTGATACAAAATTAGCATCTTTTAATGCTTTCGTCGCGACTTCTAATGCGATGTATTTCGTTAATCGTCGTTTGCCCTGACTAGATAATAATTTTGGACGTCTTCCTAAAGATGTAGGAACTTCATCACAATATCGTTTTCTCATTTTATAAACTACAGCCTGACTAACTGCAAACTTTCCGGCAACTTGTCGCATTGATAAGCCAGATTTTAGTTGGAAAATAATATTTTCCTTTACCGCTTTGGATAATGGCTTCATGACAATACGATAATGTGTATTTAGAGTACCCTCGGTCTCAAATACCACCGGTCATTGTTTACAAAAACTGTGCTTACATTTCTCAGCCACAAAAGTTCTAATGCGGTGCAAAACCAATTACACGGAAAAATTTTATGTTTATCAAAATAGTAATGATATCACGGACGGTGAAATTTGGTTGGAAATCTGAAACATACTTCTTATTACTACATATTTCGTTTTTTGTTATTCTATGTGCAAACATTAAATAAAAGTTTATTTTGGTGAAAATATCGTAAACGTGTTCAGCCGATCCGCACCGATTTCACCAGTCGCTCATCCGCTTGTTAGCGTTTACTTTCGAAAATATTTTGTGACCTTACTACCGTAACGTACTTATGAATTAGTAGATATTATATAAAATAAAACTGAAAGATTTTTTAAACATCATTTTTTATTGTTTACGGCTTATAATTAATCATCGTATGATACCGTTTGAAGCATTCTCCGACATGCAATCCCGGTTTCCTGTCGCAGGTTTTGCATATATACGAAGTCTCTTTTCTACCACCAGGAACTTTTCGGTTAGAATAAACTGCACAATCCTTGTGTTTATGCTGGGGATGCAATGTAATTATATGAAACGTCCCATCTAGTCATTGCTCGTTGTCGCTGGATGATGGTTGTTCACATTTTGCTGTTATACGAAAGTCCCCCACAAGATCAAGCAACAGTTTTTCTCTGAATTGTTTGTGAGACATGTTTTTATTTGTATTAGTAGGAGATGCTTTGTATAAAATATAAACATTGATGACAGATGCTTCCAAACCCCAGAAAAAAACTTTCCTCCACCATTTTAGGGTTTTGCGAAGGAAGCAGTAGGTAGCAGTATATTGGTCAGCCAAATCCACGCCACCCATGTTTTTATTATACAGTATACGAAATTTCTATAAGAACACTCTTATTTTTAGTAAAAAATGCTAAGGAAAATATTATTGTAATTAATTGATAGTTAGAAAATAGCAATGAACAGGTATAAAGTAATGAAATAATATTAGGAACAAACAAATCATTTTACTTTTATTATAAACTGTATATAACTGTTTATCGCAGAAAGTAGAGACGAAATTTGCATAGGAACAGTTATTTAAATAAAGATTATCAACGCAGTAACTTAACCAAAAACCGATTTAATAAGTATTTCCACCTTAACGTTTAATAACTTCAAAAATTCGATTTTCCATACTAATAATTAACTTTTGCAACGTTGTAACATTAATTTTGCTCCATTCGTGTCTAATTGCACTTTCGAGCTCCTTAATGTTACCATATTGTTTACCATTCTTATACACTGCTATGGACAAAATTCCCCATAGATTTTCTATTGGATTCAGGTCCGGAGAACGAGATGGCCACTTCATAACTGGCAAATTTTTCTGCCGAAACCACTCGTTCGTCTTTTTTGAGTTGTGCACTGCGGCATTATCTTGTTGAAAAATAACATTATTTACGTGATGTTCTTCTATAAATGGCAACAAACAACATTCTAACACGTCAATATACTGTTCGGAATTCATTCTGGTAGAAATTTTACAGATGGGTGTTTTGGAACGGTAATTAAATGCGGCCCACACCATTAAACTTCCTCCACCAAAATTTCTGCTCATTGATACAGATTTGTTTGTGCGTAAATCATGCCAATAATACTTACACCCATCAGGGCCGTCTAAATTAAACTTTTTTTCGTCTGAAAATATAACATTGTGCCACTCATGACGCCAAGTCATATGGTTTCGAGCAAATTCTAATCTTGCAGTTTTATGTTCGATGGTGAGAGGTGGTTTCGATGATCGTTTGGTCCATTTTAATCGCTTGTCCTGTTGCAATATTTGCTGAACACGTCGGGTAGTTACTGGCAATTCCAAAGAATCCTTTGCTTCTCTTGCGGTTGCATTTGTCGATGATATTTCTTTGAATAATCGTGAACGGTCTCGTCGTGTTAGCTTCGTATTACCACCTGTATAGTGATTTTTTCCATAATTTTGGCGTAAACGCAAAAAATTGTGTATGCAGGTAGTAGATCTACTGATTTTTAACGAAATTTCTCGGATAGATAATCCTACGTCACGGTAAGCACTTATCATGGCCCGTTCTTCTGTACTTAACGTTTTTCCTCGCGGCATTGTATTTAAAAAGGATTGTTTGAAGTATTAGTTTATGTATTTATCAATTACACTGTTATATAACACTAATAAACGCCTTCTCTCAGAAATGAACGATGTTGATTGTGTAAATGACTGAATGAAACTAAATAAATGCGACTGTTCTTATAGAAACTTCGTACTGACCTTAGCCTGTAAACGCATATTTCTGTTTGTAAACAAAAGTTTCGCAAATGTAACCCTAGAAATGGTTCCAGAGTAATAGTAGTGCAGTATCCGTAAAGTTTCAACCGTAAAACAAACACAATCTTATGCATAATTTTAATTTTTACTGTAAATCGTCGTGTTCTTATAGAAATTTCGTACACTGTATTGTACTATTATACTTGGTTTGAAAACTGGCTGCGTTCGATTATCCACAACTCTTCTACTTCTGACAATTTCGGATCTTGACGTACCCTACGTTGACAGCATACACACGACTCGTTTATCGCGCCATGAAAGCAACAATATTTCATCTTTGCGATAAGCAATTGTTTCCCCAATCCTCAATTTTGGTGATTTCATTCAGAAAGGTATTCCTTTTCCATTTGTCATTACCGTTCCTGTTAAATAACATTGCAAATTAAGCAATTTTTGGCCAAGTATGATGCTAGTGTAGAGTCTATCGGTAAAAATATGGTATCCTATAGCTTCGGGTATTGACTGCTGTAGATTATTATACAGGTGTAAAACAATCCGGCTGGTGAATGGTAAATCGGGGTAAATTAGTGCGTCTGTCGTTTGTTGTCCAAAATATGGTAAAAATGTGTATAAATATCCACGTGATGCAAATACGTATAGAGCAAATACGTATAGACGAAGTCCCCATTTATTTGGTTTTTTGGGATTGTACGTTTTGAATGAAATTCTTCCTTTGAATCCAACAATGAATTCATCTACAGAGATATTCTGTGCTGGTACAAAACGATGTCTGAACTTTTTGTCCAAATAGTTCAGAAAATAGGCAACTTTATCTGCAGAAATTCTTCCCTTATCGTCCGTTTGCGGCGTAGTTTCTAAATGCAATGCCCAAAATATTTGTAGAAATCGTTTGCGTTTAAAAATTTTATTATAAAATGGAATGTATGCGTGGAATTTTTTGCTCCAATAATCTTTGATGTCATGCAGAGGCATCAATCCCATGGTGATAATTATACCAAGGAACGCTTTTAATTCAGTAACTGTAACATTATACCAATTATGCCATAATGAGTGCACAGAGATTTCACGGCTGCTAATTATTTTTTGAACATATAAATTTGTTTCTGTCGCTATTTTATTAATAAGCTCATTCGTAAAAAATAATGAAAAAAACTGCAGAGGCGTAATGCATTCACTCGGAACTTGCAGCCCTTGCACCTTGTCTCCCGTAGAAAATTCGATGGAACTGGAATAGGTGTCGTCTTCAGTGACATTCTGCCAATCGCTGTTCTGGTCCGTTTCATTATTACTTTCAGATGCATCACGAATTATGTTAATACGTCTGCAATTAAATTTTTATTCTACGTGTTTTTTGCAATGCAAACTCTTTAATACATTCATCAATGTTAATTTGAACCTCTTGTTCGATTGCCAAAATAGCTAGATTTGTTAATCTCAACGTGGGCATTGCAGGTCTTAAATAATTCTTGATGAGTTTCAATTTAGAGAAGCTTTTCTCACAACTGGCATTACTTATGGCAGCTGTGAGGAATATTCTCAGCATTATAACTATATTAGGTAACTCTCCTTCAAGTTTGGATTCAAAAATAAACTTAAATAACCTAGTGGAACGGAATCAATGAGTTCTTTCTTACAGTCTGTTGTAGTTACGAAAGCCCGTAGACGCACGCACTCAGGCTTAAAGTCTTTTCTGTCAATATTTTGAGGAGCTTGGTCGAGATTTCATTCCTCATCATCGACGCCCCATATTATTGCAGGCCTTAAGAAGGCATATTTTTCGGTCACATTCTGGAGCTGCTGGAACCTTTTTCGAATTTCAGCTTGGAGGTTCAATAGAAATGCCAAATTCTTCACACAAGCTTTTAGCGTAACTTAAAGCCTCGTGTGCGAATTCCTCTCGTTTCTCTCGCAATACCGTCTGTAAGGCCCCTATTTTCTGAGCACATTAATGTACATTAAGTACCTCCGTTTGCAAATAATTTTGGGCATCATTCTCTTCACGCAGCACCGGTTGCCAGAGACCCAAGAAACATAGAAATGAAAATGATTGCATCGCGGCTAACAAAGTTTCTGCATCCGTTCGTGTGTTCAAGTTTTCGTGTATTTCTGTTAGCTTCTCTAGCGTTGTAAAAATTTCTTTGTAATGATTTCGGGTTATGTTTACTGCATTGCCTCTTGCGCTCCAATCTGTGTCCTAAACCCTCTTCAAACTCTTGCCTGTAGCAGCAATGAGAAGCTCCCACCGGTGTGTGGACATAGAAAAGAAAGCATAATAACGTTCAAATGTGCCTAAGAAAGTCGCCGAACTCACCTTCACCGAAGCCGCACGCAAGCGAACTAAGTTCAATGAGTGGTTTGAGCAGAGCACAAATTTGGCATTAGGATGGACATATTTTATTCGTTGTTGCACACCTGTCTGTCTTCCGGCCATTGTAGCAGCATTATCATAAGCTTGCCCTCTTTTTTTGAGAGAGAGGGGTATCCGTTATGGACACCAAGGAAGAAGGCCCTGGTAGTGTGGGACTCCCAGTCTGAGGTGCTATGACTGGTATACCGACTAAACCCTCTCCCATCAGCTCCACCAGCTGCTCCGGACTCGCGTGTGCTTTAATACGGGGCAACTGTATAGTGTGTCTCTCCTTAGGTGTTTAGGCCTCGTGTTAGGCATCAACAGAGTCTAGGTCGCTGAGGTCATCTTCGGATAGTTCCTCTTGGTTCTCCTGTTCTTCGCTGTATCTGATTCTTTCATTTTCTATTTTCATTCTTATGATGCTGGTGATTATTTCACAAATCGCCTTCCAATTACTTTTGGTAGTAGTTTGGCCAGGGTATTCTCCACATATTGTGGCTTTAGAGATAACTGTGTCGAAGTGTTCCCCCATGATTAAGGCTCTGTCTATTTGTATTCCCAAATATCTGGTGGATTTGCCAATTACTATTCTATCTCGATTTAAAGAGATTTCAATATCTTTGACTTTTTTCTTTCCGTTGAGTAGGGCAGCTTCAGTTTTATGGGTGACAATTTCTAGGCCTGACCTCTTCATCCAGTAAGTTTGTCCTCTACAATTCACTATGTCGAGTTTACTTAGTTATCATCTTACTAATACCTTCGGCTGTTTTATTTTTCGTTTCTATGGAATCTATAAAAGATTCCACTACTAGCACTTCCTGATTCTCAATCATCACATATCGTATTACTTGGCTTGTTTGATCTTTGTGGGAAATATCTGGGGTACTGTCGAATATTATGGAATAATATTTGGCCTTTTGAACCTGACTTATAATTTTTGGCGATGTTTAACTTTAAGGCTGCTTTGTAAGGAATCCCTTAGTTGATTTTTATGTTGGTTAAACAATAATCGTACAGCACAAAAAAATATTTAGAAACTTCGTAAATAGCTACAACAGATTATTTTTTATAACATACAGTCAGGGGGAAAATTGAGTGGACACTTACCTGTTCTATGGAAAAATACTGTAATTTACTTAATTTTCCTAATTAACTTCTAGTTTATTAATCTTTCCTTATAGTTTGCATTGTCATTAACAAATTTTGTCAATGGTACGCTCCAAATAGACGAGTGTACTTTTATCTAATTTCGTGGCTATCATACAGATGAGCAATTTGTGAAAGTCTTCTGGTCTGTGTAAAGAACGCAATGTGATTAGGTGCATTTCGGCTTGTTTAGCTAGTTGGCGTAACGCGGAAGGCGAGTCCCTATTCACGTGGTTTAGCTCGAACAACGCACGGACGTGACTCAAAACTACCCTTCGGGGTTTATTAAAGCGTTTACTTAACAGCTCCCGTGCTACGCTTTAGTTCTTTTCGGTAGCACCGAGAGCATTTATAATCGTGACCGCGTCGCTGATAAAATACGATTTGAGTGAGTGAAATTTGTCAACTGTTGGTATAGATTCGTTCTCGTGAACTAGCGACTGAAATGTATCGTGGAAACTATGCCACTCGGAGAAGCTGCTATCAAATGTTTTGATTTGAATTTTGGGGGGAATTGACTGATTCGTATGTACTGGTGACAAATTAAGTTGATGTATGCCTATGTTGCTAGACGGGGTTGTTCGTGAGCTGTTTATGAAGTCTAAACAGTCATAATACAGTGTTTCGAAGTCTCCCCTATATTGCTTCTGCTCTTCTTCGTTTGTATCAAAGGATTCAGTTTGCGTCTGTATCGCGGAGAAACTTGAGTAAATTTCCTTTAATCGCCGTTTCCGACCTTCTCTTCTCTCGATATCGGATCGATTCATAGCTCGAATTACTGTGTGCAGGTGTGTTCATTGAGCTTTTATAACACTGTTTTACGAGTGCTACATACCGATCCATTTAAAAAAATAGAGGTGACCTTCAAATGTCCGAAGTACCTCCACCTACAAAAAAACCATTATCGTCATCGGATGGACCCCTTTGTACTGTGCAATTTTATTTCAGCAAATATTTCTGTGAAACTTATAGTTTCGAAGATATTTGAGGTGCTAATAGTTACTGCCCCACCCTGTATAATAATAATATATATATATAAGATAATGTATCTATATAACGCTGTGATGGAGTTATAGCATCAACGTCTTGCAGCAAGAGTTGCGACCGAAGAAGAACTGCTATCTGTTTCTTCTTCGTGAGTTTGCTGCTTTGCTCGTTGCAAACGCTGTATCTACCAGTCCTCTGGTAGTTTTGTAATGAAATTGTAACACCAATGTGTTACAAGATGGCTTGTGTCGAACGGTGAACTGCTATTTGCTTCGCACTGTTATTTGAGATCGGAACAAGTGATAGTTAGAGGGTGCTATGTCTGGACTATACGGTGGATGGATTGAAACTTCCCAACCAAGCTCTCGCAATTTCTGACGGGTCATCAAAGAAGTGTGTGGTCGGGCGTTGTCGTGATGGAAGACTACACCTTTCTTATTGATCAATTCGGGCCGTTTTCTTTCAATTGCCTGACATAATCTCTCTAGTTGCTCACAGTATAGTTGAGAATCAATCGTCTGACCAACTGGAAGTACCTCATGGTGGACGATTCCCTTCCAGTCCCACCACACACACAGCATCACTTTCTTCGCCGTCAATCCTGGCTTCGCGAATGCTTGTGACCGTTCGCCGTCCCTTATAAATGATCTTTGACACTTCTGATTATCGTACGTGACCCATTTTTCATCACTGGTTATGACAGGTTTCAGAAATGGTTCGATTTCATTGCGTTTAAGCAGCGCGTCGCAAATGTTAATTCGGTCCATTACATTTTTCGCGCTCAACTCATGAGGAACCCCTACATCGAGCTTCTTTTTGTATCCAGCTCTGTGTAAATGGTTCAAAGCAGTTTTGTGGTCAATACCTAGTTCCATACCAATATGGACACTGCTGATGTGCTTATCTTGCTCGATTTTTTTAAGAATTTCATCAACTTTTTTGGTGATTGGACGACCAGAGCGTGGCTCATCTTTGATATTAAAATTACTGCGCAGCGTTTTTCCCTTTGTCATAATAATATTGCAAAATGTAGTGAAATTTCTCATTATTTCTTTCCATTTTTAAACGCAAAGAACTTTGCAGCCAACGTATCAATTTCGATGTTTGTAATCCCAAAGTAAAGCTTGAAATGTCACCTTTCAAACGATCGTCTAATGTTTTCGATGCGATCGGTGGTTCCCAACTTATTTGCAATTAATGCCATCTATCAGGAAAAACTCCACGAACTTTTTCCCAGACCCAATATTATTACTAGAATTTGTACGCTCGCCATAAAGATATTTATTTATTTCAATACACCATATTTATTTATTTCAATACACCATCCAATACAACACACAGATTAGAGTGGGTTTTCCATCAGGACAAACACTGTTTCTGGTGAAGCAGCTGCTACGATCCATTCAGTATTAATTCTCAATTGAAACCATAGGGCCTTCTCAACTTTTGCATATCGAAGCGTGCATAAGTTTCCGTTTGGTTTAGGTCTTAATAGATTAATGAGGCAAGCGTCTTTGCTAGTAATTAAATAGTTTTTCTTCTATTGTTATCATATTTTATCAAGTTATCAATTTGCCTTTTACGCTCTTTAATTTTAATGATTCTACGAGTTAACTGGTTAATAGCTTTTTCCGCACGACAAGTTACGTTTTTCTCAAAACATGAATCTTTTAAACGACGTATGTATGTTGACAGAATCTACCTTCTGTAATCCATCTCTCTAAGATCTATGAAGGTGACGACTCTCCAGGTTTCGTGGTACATCCTGGTTTTGGCCAAATGTTCCAGATAGATGGGTGTGTTGGCAGATAGAGGTGTTATTTCGTAGGCGTCCTCGGGGTGCGCATCATTACACTGGAGGATCAGAGTCCAGAGAGCTATCAGGACCCAGGCACAGTCTATCGGGTGGTGGATTGGCTAGATGTAACCTGTCAATGTGTGCAATTTCAGGTTTATTACTTTTGTTTAAAATCTTTAAGTTGTGATTAGAGACGATTTCAATGACCGGGTATGGTCCTATGCATGGCGGATCGGTTTTTACTCGGCGGCCGTGGTTCTGCAGATAAACCATATCCCTACTTTATATGAAGGTATGCGTTTAATACTCTTGTCATCATATATCTCCTTGTGGCGAGCCTTGGCACGCTGTATATTCTCCTTTGCTTTATTCAGTTGTGACTGGAGGTGATTTCTCAACTCTCTTAAATATTCTTCTCCTGTTGTTCCTAATTTAGGTGCTCGGATGTTGTTTGGTAAATTTGGCTTCTTTTCGAAGGTTAACTCGTAAGGGGAAAAACCAGTAGCTTCGTGAACTGCTGAGTTATATGACAATGCGGCCAACTTGACGAATTCATCCGAATTTGTCCAGTTTTGGTTCACATAATGCCGTAGATATTCTTTAATTGTATGGTGCGTTCGTTCTAAACTCCCATTTGATTGCGGTCTATAATATCTTCCCGAGTTCTGTCATCAACTTTCCTCCTATATTATGCTGGTTATCCAAGAGTATTTCATACGAGAAGCCATATGTTAAGGCAAACCCCACGAGCGCCTGCCCCAACAATTTTACCTTTGGAAAGTTCGGGCAACCCGACACACAAGTGCCCCTCACCCCACCACAAGCGCAAGCCCCGCCCAAAATGACCAGGGTATTCACAGGTAGGCGTTCAATAATTCACGTGTTTTCCTCGACGTATACGCTTTCTTATTATGGCGTATCCTTCGTCTTCCACTGAGGTTAATTCCGCACGTTCGCAATCGAAGTCGGTCGACCAATAGGGGGCGAGACCGGGGCGAGACCGGGGCCCGGTCCCGGAATATATACCCCAACAACGCGATCCCAGAGCCCTCCCCCGGTCATGACGGAAAAGGGGCGGCTGCAGGAGCCGGCGGCGGGCGACACAAACATATTGGGCCCAAACTTGCATGCTCGACAACCCCCCGCGGAGATGGCCCCAACACCATAAATGGAGAGACATTCTTTAACCAATTTGTCTGCAATGCATGTAACCGTGATATTTTCCAAGGGTACGAGAGATATAAATTTCGTGAGTTGGTCTTATATAGTCAAGATATACCTATTGCCTTGTGCAGTTTTGATCTGGTCAAATAAACTGTTTAAAATAGGATAATTTTGAAAACAGTCTTTACAATTTTTAAACGTACTACTACGCAATATAGTGCTTACTGTGCGGTTCTGGGTAATATATTGTGCTTTATTAGTCACAATATTTGTTGGGATGCCAATAAACTTGTCGGAATCTGCCGGTGTGTTGTCCGAACTTAATAAATTTTTCAAACTAAACAATAAATTTCCCTGTATACCCTTTTTACAATTAGTTTTCGCAGATTGCCTTCCAGTCAAGTTATTGATTAATAACGTGAGAAATGCGCTCTTAACTTGTATACTTGTCGGGTTCTTGTTTTGGCATCCAAGCGACCTTACCAAGCCAAAAAAATTCTCTAAAGCATCTTGGTTAACAATCCGAGTTTTTAATTGTGAGATGCTTTTTTCTTGAAGATTATGCCAAAGAGTTTTAAACCCTTTGACTGTAGAAATCCAATTTTCGAGGCATGGAGACCTCTTGCTTACCGTATTAGATTTTATGTCAATAAAATCCATACGCACTAAAATAGTAATAGCTTTTTCCCACAATTCAATATGGGAGCTTCCAATCTTTACCGCCGATCTAAAGGGTGCTTCCTTCGTAGCTGTGCTACCATCGGCAATTAAGGAATCAAACAAATTGTTCTGTAATCTTACCTTTACCAGATGAAAGAAGGTAATGGAATCAATGCTTATGATTAAAAAAATGCCATCAACAAGAATTTATATTATCGGAATGAGTGAGGTATGTGTGGACGTGTTGGTCAATAAATGTATTCCTTACACAGTTATAGTAACTTAGCTAATATATTCGAACAAGAAGCTTTAATAATTGGAGTTCACAGACTTAATGATAAGAGCTAGATTTTAAATTCAGATTATTAAATGTTCATCCAAAGCGTAAATTAGAGGCCTCTTACTGACTCACAATCAGTTAAGGGGCAGCTCTTCAGATTGAGAGCAGATCGTGGAAGGTCCACTACGAGCTGCAACGTGGTCCCGACGTCTCGGGAACGTGGACAGCACTCACCACGTTGCAGTCGATAGATTTTCAAAATCGCGGAAGTGGCACCTCAGGACAATTTTGATAATTACCACTGCGAAGATAGCACGATTGTGTCTCGCCCACAAGAAAATTGACAGATCACACGCACAACAGACAGTACAGAACGCAGTGGAATACAGGAAAAGAATGCACGTCTATCACTCTTTTTTTTTTTTTTCGTTTAGAAGAGGGAAATCCTTTATGGACACCAGGGAATTTTAGCCCTGGCTGTGTGGGACTCCCAGTCAGTGTGGTGCAGGACTGGTTTACCCACTAAAACCCTCTCCCTCTTCGCCTACGGCTGCCCTTGTCCCGTCGAAGCATTGCTGCAGGATAGTCGCGTTGTTCAGGTCGCCAGTTAGTCCAATCCTTGAAGTCTTCGTTTATAACATTGTCTTCACCGTCCTCAGTTTATCAGTCAGTGCTTACGTCATCGTCGTCTGTATCGTTGTCTATCTCCATTTGGTAATCACATCTATCACTCTGGAGTGCCGCAAGTGCATTAGCCCCTTCTGCCTTGTTTTCTTTCAAGCTCCTGAAGCACTTTCTTTTTCCCCCTCCTACGGCCCCATAGCGCCGAACTAGATGAGCGGGGTTATTAGTTTCGGGCGTTGTATTGGTGAATAGAACGCGCGGGAAATTTATATTACAGAAAGAGTATACGGGTGCGAACACTCCGCACGCCTTCGGGCCTGAAAAAAGCAATACATGATGGCGAACTAAAAGAGAAGCTCTGCAAAGCTCTAGGTTCGGTATGCAGAAAGAATATATGGGTGCGAACATAAATTATTGAAGAACAGAAACAGTTCGCTTATTGCCCTTCCTTCGTCTGTAGGCATCTTCAACGTAGGACCTTCTTCTGTTTCAATATGTTCTATTGAAATAAAATTGTAATAAATAAATTGTAATATAATTTACAATTGTTAAATAAGGACAATTACTTGTGATATCTATAATTATGTATATGCTGCGTTTATCTGTAAATCGTGTCTGGTGGTAAATGAAGGCTGATACTGTGCGGCTAAAAACCTGCACCGCATGTTTGACCTTCATTTTCCGAATTTTTGCTTTCACGATGTGGTCGTCCGTAATTTTGGGCATTAAGCGAAGCATTAGCTCAGCACTGTCCATTTGGTATGCCAGCTCGATAATATCCCACGATTCAACCTTTCTTTTGTTATAGTTGTAAAACATGTTTTTTGTCAACATATTATTCCTTACCCCCTTTAACAAATGGGGTACATCATATATGGGTATGATTTCTTGCCCATATAAGTGAATTTTATTATCTGAAACGTGGAAACACAAAAAAATAGTTAAATTTTACACTATTTCAAAGGCAAAATTTCAGGTAAAAAAATATTCTTATTATAATTTAATTTCTTTTTCCACAACGTGGCTTGGCGTCGCTTAACGTCTTGGGTTAACTCTAAAACAACGGGTACAATTGCGAATGACTTGAACTCCACGAATTATGTGGACTAGAATACTATGGCGAGGGAATGAAAAATACCGGATCGTCTGGTTCTACCTAACTACCCCCAAGTACTGTCGAACACCAGAAACATGTTCGACACATATATCGCGAGACCATTTTATTGTCTCGCTGATCATCAGTCTTCTCATCATTTCCGCATATTTCCTGTTCATGTTTAGTAGACTGATGTCCCGCTCATTTTTCTTATACCATGAACCTAGGGCGCCCACGATAAACGTTTCTACCGTCACCGCGTAGCCTTGCTTTTTTAGATCATCTATCAGTGGGGAGTATTTTACTATTTTTCTCTCCCTGGCCTCGTCGAACGCAATTAATGTATTCTCGAATGGTATGGCTACGTCGATGATGGTAACCTGTTTTTTCCGCTCGTCTCTTATCACTACAGTGGACGACATTTGTATAGGGACACTATAATTTTTTAATAAAAGGAACCAAGTACTTTATTAACACATTTAAAACTAGATTGAAAATATGAGAGAATAATAAGAAATAAGAATTTAATGTTATAAATAGAAAAAGGCACTTTATTTTTTATTTTAACTATATATATTAAATAAATGTACACACAAATAGCGAAATTTGTATAGGACCAGTCAAATATAAAATAATAAGGATAATAACAATAATAATATTAATATTTGGTATTTCCCCTATTATGTTTTATGACCTCAAATATTCTATTTTTCATACTGTGAACTAAATTTTGTATCGTTGCAGTGTCAATTTTATCCCATTCTCGCCTTATACCGTTTTCCAGTTCTTTAATGTTGCTATTCTGTTCATTGATCCCATATACTGCTCTGGATATGATTCCCCATAGATTTTCAATGGCGTTCAAGTCCGGTGAACGTGCCGGCCACGTCATAAGCGGTAAATCTTGTTGCTGAAACCTTCTTTAGTTTTCTTTGCACTGTGTACAGCAGCGTTATCTTGCAGGAAAATGACGTCTTCATCATGATTGTCCTCAAGAAATGATATTAAGTTGTCCTCCAACAAATCTATGTACGTTTCTGCATTCATTCTAGTAGAAATTTTGCATAACGGTGTCCTTCCAGCATAACTAAACGCAGCCCAAAACATCAAACTGCCTCCACCAAAATTTCTACTCATTGCCATTCCTTTTTCGGTACGTAAATCGTGCCAATAGTGCTTAAATCCATCAGGCCCATCCAAATTGAATTACTTCTCGTCGGAAAAAATAACATTTTTCTACTTCTTATCCCAGGTCATATGACTTTGAGCGAAATTTAATCTTGCTGTTTTATGGTTCTTAGTGAAAATGATGCAAGAGCACTAGTGTCGTCATAAAAATTTCGTACTTACCTTGGTAGATGCATTGTGTTTATGTTTACCATCACGGAAACTGGAGAGTATGTTTAGGTTACCGCTTCGTACTAAATTGAATATCATGCTAGTAAGGTCTACCACCAATAACTAGTTGAAATTAATAGAATAAATGAATTTATTCCAACAAATTATGGTGTCCCTATGCAAATTTCGTCCACCTTTCGACAACCGCGTTATGGCGAAGTTGCCTAGCCGCAATATGAGGGCCGCAATGTCCCAGGACATGAGGGATGGACTCGAGCTCCCCGTTGCACCTCCTGTAACGCTCGTCACCCCCACCCCAGCGTCTCGTCTCGAAGCGGGCTCGGTGGACAAAACGCCAGTCGGCGAAACGGGTGTTTCGCCCATCCCTCATGAAATGGTTAGATGCCTGGCATAGAGACCTTGCCCTGGTCAGGCTTGGCCAGGGGGCGGACTCATTCTGTTAATGGCCTGCTTGCGGGCCGACTCGAGGATTTTAATGATGTTATTCCTGTAGTCTCGACACTCCAGCGTGACTTCCTGTCGGGCCTCGCTCCAGGTCCACTTCACAGCGGCTTTCACCGCGAGTCTTCGGGCAGCAGCCCTAGCTCGAGTCCACGTGGAGGCGGTATCTCCTGCCGGGCGGTCAAACTCTCCGGAGAGATCTCCAGAGAGAGAGAGAGAAAGAAAAGAATTTATTATGCTCTGGGACATGTCCCCTACAACTACAAACAACTATGTCCCCTAACCTGACAACTACAAAAATGAAATCACAAGCATAGAACTACTTAATATTATGTAGTACTGATACACATAGAGTTCAAGTTAAAGAGAGGAAGCGAGTCATCTGCCGTCTTGTCTTGTTTAGCATTACACATCACATTACATTATATCTCTAGACATATTACGTTACACCTCGACACATTATATCACACTTGGGCATTGACACTTGTATACCTGTGCGAACTTCCTTGTAAACGTTTAATTAACTTATATCAAATCGCATCAAGTTAGGAAACAAATAAAGAGTTGAAATTCATTTTTAAAAAGGAAAAGAAAGCATCTTCATCTGTGACAATGTGTGTAGGATATTGTTCAAAATTTAAGAAACACCGAGTAAGTCATTAATTAACACTTATTGTATAAACATATTATTACAAAATACCCTCAAAGTTGCATGTCAACTTACTTTCCGCGTGAGCCTTTTGTGCAAACTTAAAACTATGCGTCTGTTACTTACAATTTCTTGAGCTAAACTAAACAGT
This sequence comes from Hedychridium roseum, assembly GCA_963989215.1. Classification (NCBI taxonomy): domain Eukaryota; kingdom Metazoa; phylum Arthropoda; class Insecta; order Hymenoptera; family Chrysididae; genus Hedychridium; species Hedychridium roseum. The sequence continues at coordinate 5,635,034 of OZ022318.1, read as the reverse complement.
AAGCTAGTAGAAGTAAACAATAAGTGATACATAAGGTCAGAGCTGGAAAAAAATGTAAGCACTTGGTCTTTCATCAGAAATATACACTCCTGTAATGTGTCAACATACGTTCCGTGGCGACTGTATATTTACACTTTGAAAAATATATTTTTGTAATATTAAGTTCTGTATTTTTTTTTGTGCGATAATTTATATAACATTCACCAAGGTGCATCGTTGGTTTATTCGGAAAAGTATCCCAGTAGTATGTTGTTTCGTGTCTTCCACCTCGTTTGTTTCGGTAAGAACGAACCTTACAATCCTTTTTTGTACTTGTGAGAATCACATGGAGCTTTCCATTTAGCCGAATTTCATCACAATTGGAGATCCACGTCAAAGCTCGATCTCGCGGTTGTCGGTAATCTCCTCTGAACTGGTCTACTAAAATTTTTATAAATCGTAAGTGTTTCAGCGTTTCTTCGTTGTTCTGCTTTTTCTCTAGTTTATAGATAGTATCTTGTGTTCCTTCAATAGTTCAATAGTTCTTGTGTTCCTTTTAAATATCTCAATAGCCTTTTTACGGCTGCTCAATGTGGATTTCCCGAGTTGATAGATAATCTGTTGAGAAGTGAAGCAGAAAAACAAATGTCTGGTCTGGTCATTTGGCTTATGTATGAAATGCTTCCGATAGTTTCTTTGTATGGTATCAATTTATTCGTCTGTTGCGTCTTTGGCTTCAATTCTTCATGACATTTTTTATTTACATCCAAAAGTGTCGATATTGGGTTACAGTTTTCCACCCCGTGCCTTGTCAATAATTCCTTTATATATTTGGCTTGGTCAATGCACAATGTTCTTTCTTCACGATTTCCAGTTATCCTGATACCTATTATGTATTTTGCTGGTCCTAGGTCATTAATTTTGAAGTTTTTTTTTTAAATTCTCTTTTGAATTTTTATTGAAACTGAAGATTATTAAGCCATCGTCATAGATAGCTATTACCATAAATTCCACGTGCTTCGTTTTTTCGGTATATGCATTGATCTGTTTTTATATGATCGAAGCCCAAGTTTTTTAGTGCGTTTGATAATGTTTTGTTCCAAAAGAAACTTCCTTGTTTTAAGCCGTAGACGGCCTTTTTTAGCCATTTCACAAACCCATTCTTCCTTTCCTCTTTCTTCGTAGTCTTCTGACTGATTAATACAAGCGACGGTTTGGGACGCAGCGCCTCGAGCGCCTTACAACTCGGCCAATCCTGATAGTTGAGACCGTCCACGGTCTCCGACAAAATTATGTACATTGGATGCTACTAAGATTATATTGCAGCATAAGTTTTGACACCTTATGCCTACGATGCAATGGTAACAAACTTCATCGGTATAAAACTTTCCAAATGAAAACAATCTTATGGTTATACACTTATGCGCTACAGAAACAATTACTTTTAATTAATTTAAAATTAATCTTAAACGCAAAGTATTGTTTGACATTGAACAAAATTGTTGTCAATAAATTTGGAATATTCACATTTTTTAAATTATTTGTATAAATCAAATGCTCTTGCTCTGTTTTTAAAACAATTTTAAACATGCTAGAAAATGGTGAAACTAATCCACCGTTGTTTGAATCATCAGTAAACCTTGAAAAATTTGAATTATAAGCATATGCATGTATGATCTATTTTTTCTGCTCTATCAAACTTCTAACACATGAATCGCAGTTGATTTTTTTAACTATTTGATACACTATACATATATCCAAATATATAATGGAAAATATAATTTTTCAATTCGCTACATTGTGGGAGTGTTATGTCTTCTGGCATACGCTGCTCTTGGACCTCATTTTCATTACTGGAATCACATATTAATTTGGTAATACCTTTTTTATAAGTCCATACAATTGGAAAAATGGATCCAATTGGATCATTTTCTGTTGCATTTTTGAATAAAATTTGTCGTATGTGCTTCTAAATTGTTGCACATTCGGATTATTATTATGTCCATGCCTGCTCCGAATTTTGGAGAAGAATATTTCTAGAAAATCCTGAGATAAATTGTGGGTCAATAAATATATAAAATGCTGCTCCTGTAAAACTTCTTCAGCTATTGAGAGGACAGATTTAATAGTTGCTGCAAATCCAAGTATAAAAGTCCGCTTTGGCGATTTACATAACAACAAATCATCTATTCGACGTAATAAAAACAAATAATTGATTCTTTTTTCCACGGTTGATTTTAAGTAATTCATGTTTTGTATGAGAATTGGTTTTTTGTATCCCTTTCCGAAAGGGTTTCTTGAATTGAAGAAATAAAAAATTTGGTCTACTGTTTCAGTAAATTCTATTGTGGCGTCAGAATTTTTAAATTCATTTATATTCATTTTATTTAAAAATGTTATGTTATTTGCCACTGATGCACTAAGTGTCTGCACAGCAAACTTAACTTTCATCTTATTTTGACGCCAGTTTACGCAAGATGAAGATAATTTGTTTTTAAATTTTAATGTCAAGTTCTTTTGTAAACTATGTAATTTAGTAATTGCATACACGTTGTTCTGCCGATGTATAAAAAACGTTCGCATGCTGTCATAATTATCAGCACGTAGTTTAGAACCTAATCTTTCTAGCGTGCTTAAATTTGTTGTTGTACCATCACATATAATGTTCCGTACCTTTATTCGTACTTCAGACAGCATGTTAAGTATAGTCTTAATTAAGAGTAACAGTGTGCGTGTATCTCAACGCCTGTATCTTATCTTATTTCGTTCCTGTTTTGTGCCTGTATCTTATTTGGTTTAGAAAAAAATGCCCTATCCGCCACTTCAATTTTTCCCGCAAATATTTTTCCTCCTATAGGATTTAAAAAATTGAATTGCAATGTACCAATAATACACTTTATTATAGAAAATTATTCATTTCTAAATAAAATTTCCTTTGTTAATTTATTTTCCATAAGAATATAATCTTATATCTACAAATTTAGAAGCTATGCAACTAATTAAAATGAGTTTATGTGGTCGTTTAAAATAATCAACATTTTCATAATTTAAATGTACAAATATAGAGGAATCTAAAGCGAATTTTTGTTCAATTGATAGAACTATTAATTTTCGAAGATTTTCACATGTTAACATTTTTAAATGATTAGTTTTTCTTTGAATTTTTAATTCTGTTTCCCTAATAATTTTAAAAACACACTTCGAGGCAAAATTAAGCCACCTCTATTACAGTGATCTGTAAATTTCGAATACTGTACATTAGGAGCATAATTATGTTCAGTATTTTTGTCTGATACGATACTGTTTGCACAGGACACACATTTTAAATGGTTCAATAATTGCTTAACGATATATCCAGATATGTAATTTAAAATATGTTCTGTCAATTCAGAAAAATGTGAATTGATCAATGGTTTAAATGACGGTAAATCTTCAATATCTTCATCTTTAGTCAAAATGTTTTTTGTTTTCTTGCTCCACTTAATGTTAAAAACAGATCCAGTGTAATCTCAATCCATTGCGATACAGTTAGCTGCCGTAGAAGTGGAAATGGCGTTTTTCATTAGAATTTGTTTCATGGCTGCACATAACTGAATTACGTTTGGGTTATTGTTAAATCCATGTCTATTTCTTATTTTCGAAAACAATAATTCAATATGATTTTGTGAAAATTTATATGCAAGAATGTATTTATAGGTTTTATTTTCCATTAAAATTTGTTCACTCACTAGTAATATAGATTTAACTGTAAGTGCCAGACCACATATAAATGTCTCACGACGACCTTTGCATATTAATGTGCCATTTGTATCTTTTAGCGTGAATAAATAATTAATTTCTTCCCCTATAACTTTTTTGAAAAACGGTAAATCTGGCAAAGTTATTGGTTTTTAAAACCTTTACCAAAAGGGTTTCGGGAATTTAAAAAATCAAATATTCTGTTTACCGTTCGAATAAATTCAGTTGTTGGAGCAGAATCTTTAAATTCTTTAATTCTTTCATTGTCTAAAAATGCTAAAAAAAGCATTAGCTACAAAAGAACTTAATGTCTGTGCTGCATATTTACTTTCATTTTGTTCTGTTGATACATTATACATGCAGAAGTGTGTTTATTTCTAAATTTAAGTGATAGCGGTTGCTGTAAGTTGTGAAGATTAGCTATAAGATCCTACCGAATAATACCTTTGTCATTGATCATTATTTTTGAATTACCTAAAATGTTCCTAACAAGTTTAATCATATGACATGAATCTAAATAACGTAAACTTTATCATTTCTGTTAGGGTGATTCAACACCTCCTAGCCCATTCACTCCCTCCTCCTCTTCTTAACCTTTCTTCAAATCTCCATGCCCTTCTCCCCGCTCTAATTTTTATTGTATCTCTTTCTAGCTCTTCTCTAATCATATATCCCGGTGTTACCCAATCTACTCCCATTATCCATCTCAGGTATCTTTCTTCCATTGATTCCATTTTTTTGCTTTCCTTCAAACCCCATATCTCTACCCCATAACTCATCACCGTCCAAATTAGAGTGTCAAGTAACCAAACCCTTCTTTTCCAGTCCTTCCCAAACATCCTTTTGCCTAGTCCCCATACTTGTCGCATCACTCTTCCCGCCTTCTTTATTCTGTCATCTATATGCCCTTCCTGCTTCCCATTTCTTTGCAACATGTATCCTAGATATCTAAATAGTTTTACCTCTTCTATCCTCTGCTTACCCCATCTCCATTCTATCTTTTGGTCCTTTTCCTCGCCCCTCCTAAACCTGATTATCTTCGTCTTTCCTATGTTGACTTCTAGGCCTTTCTCGTTTACGTTTTCCTTTAATACCCTTAACATCGCCTTCATACTGTCCTCCTCCTCTGCTATTAACACTACGTCATCTGCGTACGCCAAGGTATGTATTTTTCCTATCCCTTCCACTGTTACCCCTCCTCCCGCCTTCGCTATCTTCTCTTCTATGTCTGCTATAAGGCAATTAAATAGCATTGGGCTTAACGGACATCCTTGCCTCACCCCTCTCCCTGTCCAGAATTTTTCTCCTAGTCTTTCTCCTACCCTTACTTTATTTATTGTTTCCCCATATATTTCCCTTATTCTTTCTATTAGCCCTCCGCTTATGCCTTTTTCCCTCATCTCCTTCCATAATACTCTTCTATTTACACTATCGAATGCAGCTTTGAAATCTACAAATAAGGCTATGACCTTTCCCTTCTCTTTTTCTATTCTCCTTCCCACCACAAAATTTAGGACATATATGTTGTCTATCGTGCCTCTTCCCTTTCTGAACCCTGCCTGCCCTTCCGGTAATACCCCTTTCTCCTCTATTTCCTTCTATATATTATATATATATTATATATAATATAATTATATATAATAACAATAATAATAAAAAAATTTGAAAAAAAGGATTCGCTCTAATTTTTAGTTTATCCCTTTCGAGCTCCTCTCTAATCATATATCCCGGTGTTACCCAATCTACTCCCATTGTCCATCTCAGGTATCTTTCTTCCATTGATTCCATTTTTTTTGCTTTCCCTCCAACCCCATATTTCCACTCCATAGCTCATCACCGTCCATGTTAATGTATCGAATAACCAAACCCTTCATTTCCAGTCTTTTTCGAACAGTGGTTGTATTATGCATAGGAATGATTTCCAAAAGTTCTTTACTTATTTTTAAATTAACATTTGTCAGAAGCTAAGGATGACCAAAAGAAGATGGATTGTAGGTGTAACTGGTTTAATAAAATATAAGGACACGTAAACTTCGTACTACTTAAGGATTTTCAGATCGTTGTTCTCCTCCTTTCGTAAACGTAAAACATAATGACGGTCCACCCTCTCATGGCCGCAGTCTTTTTCCTTTTTCTGTTTGCGGACTCCGGAGGACTCTGGAGTCACCCAAGAACCGTGGTTCTTACAGTCGGCCTTTCCTGACGGGGGAACCGTCCCCGGTTCTATTCGTTAACGCTTAATTAATGTTCAGCGTTAGTAGTCTGTAACAAGTCAGTCTTAAAGCTAAGTCTGTAGCACTTAAGCAGGTATAATCTACTGATATCAACGGTGGCTGACTAAGAGGCGTCATCAAACGAACGCCAAGGCCGCATGTTTGCCGGTGTCCACACTCCTTGGTACGGTCTTTGGGTTTGTTGAAAACCTTCGATGTCGAAGTAAGTTCTTAGTGATTTCGTAGAGTCCCTTAAAAGATGGTATTAGTAGTTTTTGGGAAACCCCTGGAGTAGCCTCAAAATTTCTTATCATGACTAGATTGCCTACATCATACTTGTGCGGCTCCTTTCTTTTCCGATCATAACAGATTTTGATGTAATTTTGCGATCACTGGCAGAGAATAATTATCACGTACCAATAATTTATTCAGGATACGGAAATCTGCACATATACGGAGTTCACCGTTTTTTTTTCCGGACCAAAACTATGGGTGATGCAAATTTGGATGTGCTTGATCTAATAATTTTCCATTCCAACAGATCAGATAAAATCCCTTGCAGTTTGTCCCTTTCAGTATAAGCTAACCTTCTGCGCGCAAAATGGAAAGGCCGTGATTCTGCAAGAGCTAAGAGTAATTCTGCGTCGACCTTCGGTGAATCGGGTCGTTTCGGTTTTACATACTCATTCTCAAAAATTTCAATAAGACGTAAATGTTCGTCTCCTCTTAAGGGACACCCCCTTTTGAGTGCTTTACACTCATCAAATTTATCAACATAAAACATATTTGCGTTATAATCTATAACGACCTGTGGGCAAGTAACGTCAATAACCTCTCCCTTTTTTGTTTCCTGCGTATACTATTTATTATGGTAGGATTATGGAATTTAGATAATAGATGAACACTTCATTTATCCTTCCATTTATACATTGAAATTCCTTCAGCAGTCATCTTCCAATCAACATCGTTTTGTTTCATCGTTTTATCACTTTTCATTTGTGGCATATACTTTCTTGTAGGATTTACTGTACCACAAGCGTACACTTCCTTATTTTTTAATTCTGTCGCGAACAACGTCTTTTACTTGACTTTTTTAAAAAACAGTTTGTTTCCCTAGGTGAAGGCACAAATTACAGGAAGTCTACTAATTGTGATAGATAAACATAAGACTTTTACAAACTATGATAAAAATTTAGGGTTTTACTCCCAGGTCAATTCGAACTCTTTGGTCAGTAATACACACGGCGACTGATACTGTTCTAAAAAAGAAAGACCCTAAGAATGGTTGGAGTCTCTTACTTATAGCTTAGATTCTTACGCGGTCAGCATCTTTTGGAATGCCAATTCAACGTCTGTCACATAGTACATATTCTACACTGTCGCTAAATGATGTTATTGCTCCTGTCTTGGTTTTTTGTGAAATCAGAAATTTAAGTTCAGAATGGCTTGCGTCCAACGATGAATTGCTATCTGTTTTGTTGTCGGAAGCTTGCTGCTTTGCTCGTTGTAAACGCTGTATCTACCAGTTCCCTGGTAGTTTTGTAATGAAGTTTTAACACCAATGTGTTAAAAGAATGCTGACCCATCGCCCGTCTCTTTTGCTTCGGTTTTCCGACGACACGTCGCGACAATTTAACAGCGGTACCGCAAGATAATAATCTTCGGCCGCGGTCGCCGATATTCCTTTCTCTACAACATTAGTTTCTAATCTTTTCTTGTTTCTAATACCTTTCCTCGTTTTTTCGCCTTGATTTTGTTCTTTTACACTAATTATACCTCATATCAATTCCTGATCTACTCAATTCACGTCACACTTATTCTACGCCCTCTAACCGGTCTCACTCCAAAAAAAAAGGATAAGTACGTACCTATATTATTTAGACCTTAATTTATGTAATACATTGGAGTTGGAGCTATGTTAAATGTGTAATTGATAGTGATGTGAAGAACATATGTAAGGGATGGTTCCACAACCACATCCGTACTCTGGTGGTCACTGAAATGTCTTCCAAAAGGATTTGAAATTCGAGTTATGAAGAAAATTGTTGTATCGTTCTCTAATTAGTGTACCATTAAAAAAATATGGACCCACTAAATGGACCAATAATGCCACACCAAACATTTAGAGATCATCGTGGTACGGGGTTTCTCATTGGCAACAAACAAGGAACATCCATCCTTCTGCCTTCAAAAAACAAAAGAAATCATATGCACATGCGTATATAATAAAAAACATAAAATGTTTAAAAACTGGTTTAATCTGATGACGAACATTAACATGAAGAATTAGTAAGCGATAATATTTTTGGTCCAACATTGTCTGCTTTGCCTTTGTTCGATTCCTTACCTTTGAATAGGCGCAAATCTGCAAAGCTCTTATTGTTGACAAATAAGTGAAGCTGATTACTAGGAATTTAACTGACAGAGGAAGGAATGAGGTATGTGTGAAGTGATACTCGGTAGACGTAATTTTTACAGTTAGACAAGTTACTATATTCAAGACAAAATAAGGCGATAAATAAGATTGCAATAATAAGTAAGCTAGCTATCGTTATGGACTACTGAATGATCATTCGTGCTATTTAAGAGGCCTCTTACCTTTATGCTGAAGGGTACAGCCCTTCGAATGAGAGAGAGAGAGGGAGAGAGCGTGGGTCCACAACACGATGAAGGGTACAGCCCTTCGTATCCAAGAAAGAGCGTGGAAATCCCACTACCAAATGAAGGGAACAAGCCTTCGTATCACACTCTCCTGTTATCACAGAGAGAAAGAGTATGTGGAAGGGCCACTACCAAAGCTGCACCCGGTCCCGACGTCTCGGGCACGTGAACAGCACTCACCAGGTGACAGCCGATGGACATTAAGTCGCATTAGTGGCCCACAGGACAATACTGATGATTGTCCAGCGAAAACAGCACCAAGTGTGTTACGCCCACCCATTTCACAGATCACACGCACAGATACAGAGAGAAAAAGAGAGAGAGAGTCGCAACTTAGTAATAGAGAACGAATGCACGTCTAACACAGTCCGAAGTCGCAAGTGCATTGGGCCTGCTGCCCTTTTTTGTCTCTCAGGCTCCTCAAGTGCGGTCCCCTTCCCCCTCCCATGGCCCCAGAGCTCCGAACCAGATGAGCTGACTTATCAATTTTGGGCGCTGGAGAGGGAAAGAAAACGTCAGAGGAATTCCTGTCACAAAGAGAGCATGCAAGTGCGAACAGCCTTGTTTTCTGCTTCTTTTTGCAATGTTTTGTAACAGGTAATGGCTAACAATTAGAAGCCAACTAAATCGATTTATAATCCACCCCAATAATCTCTGTAACTGGGTAATCGTTTTATTCCAATCAGAAAATTGAAACCTTAGAATTTGTTGATTTCTAAAATATCTGTAGGTTTAATGGCGGTTTAACAGCAAATTTTTTTCTTTTAAGGCGCTTTGCATGTTGAATGACTCTTTGCACAGTTTTATATATCAAACTGACTTTTGAATACAATAAATGAATTTTCGGCCTCTGTGATTGAAATTCCTTGTTGACAGAATTAAATAAAGGCAAAACATAAAGTAAAAATACAATTTCGTATCTTTTCTTGTTAACGTTTCATAAGTATTTTTAGCGTGTAAACATTTTTTTTAGAATGTTCCGATGTAAAATACAAAGTTAAAGCATCGTACTGTTCTATTATACGGTTAACTATAACTTCTCTAACGATAGCCAACGTGTCAGAGATGGATGGCGCAATTTATTTTTGTTTTTATTCCAACAAATGATTAAAACTCCTCATACAAATGGCCCTCGACTTTCGCACACAATTGGTTCCTGAAGGTGTGTGCGTATGTTGAATGTTCGAAAGTAGAGGGATGTAAAAAAATATGCACCAAAAATTCTGTTTTAAAGTATTGATTTTGGTTTTAACTGATCCGTATTTCAAACGATCTGTTCACTATCCGCTCTGCCTGTAGACTGCCCGTTGTCGCGGAGATTTAGTTGTTCTGGCTACCTCCCCTACAAATCACGCGATCGGTGCCCCATGGAGGGGAGTCGATACGACGTAGTCGTAACGACTTTGTCGATGGCGTCAATCTCCATCTGAACCGCTATCAATAGATCCGTTATTAACGGGATCTCATCATTTCCGGATATAAAGCCTCCTTCGGCATCAAATCCGGCTCCGCATACCCATTGAAGTTGCTGCGGAGTGTATCTAACTGCGGGCGCGTAACCCAGCATGTTTGCTGTCGGTCTTCCAGCGCCAGCGTTATCTGGTCGTACTGCAGCGGGTAAATCTCAGTTTGGCTCGAAAGCCACTGCAGGTTCGTCTCCTTCGGGGGGAGCGGGTCTGAAGTTAGTACATTCAATGTCCTGCTCTATGCGCATAGCGTATACTGCTAGGCAGGGATAGTTGTTGTAGAGATAATGAGTGTTCTCATTAATCTTGCCGAACCATCCGAAGGTGTCTGTCTCTTCATCCTCCATATAGTGGCGTGGGGTAAGAGCAAATTTTAATTGCCTTCCACATGGCATGGTAGTGTTGCCAAAGCCATCTACGTATAATTGAAGGATGCCTGGAAGCTGTGCTTTGAGCTCTCGCACGGCAGCAGCGAACTCACGTTCTTTAGTCGTCATCTGCCAACCGTTCAGCTCGTTTTTGGTCAGCATCGCCGCATATGTATGCGCTACTACATAATAAGCTGTTGCAGCAGCTGGTACGCTTCGGGCGTAACCAGATGAAATCGCAGCTAACTTGCGATGTAGTTCATCCGCAATACCGGACGTCGCCTCGGCTGTAGAATACAGCCGTCGTACACTAGAAACTGGCTGTAATGCCAGTCCTGGAGTGGGGACGAGCGAGGATATGAATAGAGGATCATTCCTCTCAGGTGTACCTCCGGTTGATAATTTTGCTGGGGGAGGGAGCGTCGGGCTCATTTTCGCACCCCTTGGTCGCTGTCGGCCGCCACCGTGACGGACTGGACCGGAAAATTTGTGCGGTACAGTGCGTTGCGCACTACCGCTATCGGGCGCGTTAGCCGCCTGCCCGCTTCGAGGAGCGTCGGAATGCTGGTCATCATCACGGCGCGGGCCATCTCGTCTGGAGGGGCCAGGTCCTCGGTTTATATTTCTGAATTCCATTTTGATAATGGACGCTTGTTCCACAAGACTTAACCAGTTTCAAAAGAGAAATTGGGAGATGTAACATCTCGACGTAGATGTAACATCTCCTTCGCACGAGTATTATATTCTCACTTACAACTCGGCCAATTCTGACAATGAGGACCGATCCCCGGTCAACAAACAGGTGCGCGATAGCAAGTATAGCAAAACAAAACAAGTAAACCATGGATAGCGAACACATACAGGAGATAACATAAAAAAATAAGTTGAACTGACAGAGTACAAACATAATGACATTAGAACGACGATTTGTAAATAGTCCTGGCAAATATAAATCTAATAACTAAGGTTCTTACTGGCTAACGGAAACTTAACGACTAAGACGATGGTAAATAAAAGAATAATGAGAATACAATGCAACTTCTTCAGAGTTATTTGCCTAGTTACTCTGACCATGGTTTCATTTGGTCTGGACCAACCACAGTGACATGGAGTGCGCGGAATCGCTGAAATTCGCTGAATGATCATGGTCAATAACTTTTGTCACTTCATATGGCCCCTTAAATTTCGGTATTAATTTTTTATTGACTCCGGGTGTGACTCCATGATTACGGAAGACGACATAATCCCCTACCGTATAAAGTCTACTCGTTTTGCGTTGCTTATTGTAATATTTCTCGTTTCGCTTCTGGGATTCCTCGATGAATTTACACGCATTATCTCTGAAGTCACTTACATTTTTTAATTCACTAGTAGCGTCGTTAAGAATGTTCCGTATATTGTCGGTAATCTTTCCCACCTGATCAATGCCGAAGAGTAATTTACTGGGAGTGGTACCGATGAATTTGCACAAAGTATTATTGTTAGATAATTAAGAGTAAGTTTGTTGAATAGCTGGAAATGAATGGTGTCTGCTGACAGTAGAAAGGAAATAGGAAACATATCTATCTTAGATAATTTATTCAATTTCTTCTGCAATGAGTAAATTCAATGACATGCTATAATAAGTAATTTCTTAATTCTTATTAGTACCATGCGTGAGCAGTGCTCTGAGAGTGTGTGTGAATAACTGAACCCGACTGAGTTAGTCTAATGTAGAATGCTGTTGAAATTAATGTTCGCTCACACACCCTGATAACTGCCCTTGAATAAACAAAATGTAAAGAGTACCGTGTGAGCCGGTTAATAACCGTGATGAGTGGATCTAAAATAAGTAACGCTAAATGAGTTCCGCTGGTGAATGTAACGGCTGAGTGCTGGACATGTTCCGTTAATTATTTTCCTATTAATTTTGCTTTCGTCAATGTACTGAGTGTCTCCCCTGGTAATGATTAAGTTGTGCAAATGATTAGATCGCTTGAGTAGTCCAATTTATTAATTTTCGTTGCCTGATAGTATAATTTGGAAAACACAGTGAACAGAGGCATTAACTGATCTGAACGATTTTTTACAATGGCTGAGAATTCGAATAGAACAAAGGGCGTTAAACAAGTGGAAGAGAAAGTCATCACGTGATCTTCTCATTCATTATGAGTGGTTGAGTCGTTGGACAAATGAGTTTAACACTCGATGCTGGTTAGTCCTCTTGTCACGTGTCACGCTTGTGACGCTTAGATGATTTGTTCCTGTTTATCAAAGCTGAAGATGCTGCCGGTCTAACGATCGAACTAACCGAATATTGAACAATGTGCTTCTTTCTAATTTAGTGGTTTGCCGATGCGATTTTGTTATCGGTACTGTTGAGAAGGGGGGAGGGGGGAGCATCTTAAACATTCTAAACAGAACAGAATCGACGCACACGTCAAAGTCTACAATGGCACATAAAATGGATGACATCTCGCAGACGTCATTGTAGGTCAAGGAGTTAACTGCTAGCGAATTCGACGGATATAAGCTACATTTTCGAAATACATTACACAGAATACTTTCATTCACAATATTGTCAATCATTTCTTTAAGCAATTTCGGAAAATCTTTCTTTTCCAACATTGGAGCATCAAGATTCTTGAGCCTCCGCTAATGAACTTTTTTCTTCCAGCATTCTTTGAGAGTTCTGAAAACGGTAACATCCATGGTTTGTAATAGGTGGGTAGCGTTGGGGTAGAGAGCCACCAAAATAATACCATTTTTTCACAGAATTGGCTTGTTTACAAACTTAAATGTGAACAATGTCTATCAATAAAAACCATTGCGGGTAATGTAACTTGGACCTTTACCAGCCTTGGGTGAAATATATTGGCAATAAATTCAAAGAAAGCTTCACAGGTCATCCAACCTGAATCGTTTTTACGTAAATCCCATTTTTTTGGAAAATTGTCAACAATTTCTTGTGGTGTGCGTATGTCTTTGAATAACACTGTTGCAGGTGCAACTAAACCACTGGTACTGCTTGTTAACAAGGCTGCTAGACATTCTTTTTCATCAGTATTCACTTACTGGTGAACCGTTTTAACTTCTTTTTTTGCTAATACTTTATTACCCTGTGTAGGTGTAAGGTAGGGGCTATAATGGTTCAAAATAACGTAAGGCGAAGACGTAATATTCGGAATAAACTAGTAATTATTAGGGCTGTTAGGATACAACGGTTTTGGTGGCTTAAGACTACGAAACGTCTATACTGTTCGGCGATCTGATCGGGACTGCCTCGCAGGGCATCACGAAAGTGATGCCTATCCTAAGGACAAAGGTCTAACGCATCCCTCAATATGCACATAGCGTCCCTTCGGACCACCCCGTTAGCTAGGCAACTCCTTTGGGCCTGAAGTGGGTGTCGCGCCAGGCCCGCCATGTGCATAGTGTCGCGCCAGGCCCGCCATGTGCATAGTGTCGCGCCAGGCCCGCCATGTGCGTTAAGGTCCCAGCCGTAAGTGCCATAACTCTAGGCACCCCGACGGCTAGGCGCCAAATCGCCTTACATAGGCAAGTAATATTAGCTTCTTTTCATAACCTTTACTTAGAATCGCCGTACAGTACTCCGTGTGTCGTTCGTTATATTATTTTCTTTTTTCGCTCGTCACACCTCCCTTTTTGCCTACAACCTTTTGCGAAAGAGGCGCTGGTGGAGGCCTTTTCGCGAAGTCTCGTTATATGGGTCTTAAGGCGCTTACACCTTTGGATTTAGGAAGAACGCTGTTTCGTCACAGTTAAAAATGCGAGATGGGTGATTTAAAATCTTTTCAAAACTATAATAATTATATACTCCAAATAATTATATACTTCAGAAAACCAGTTGTGTATTGCAGTATTAGTGACCGATGCGTGCGAATCTGTCAAGTTTTGGGAAATCCTTTTTGATGCCGTAGAGTTTCTTCGTAAAAATGCCTTTAGCGACGTTTTCCCAGAGCGATTATTTTTAGATGGATTTGTACGTTTCGCTGGACACTGGTTATAAGTTTATCAGGCGTTATTGGGAAATCGCAGTAGCCATTTTTCCAATCTATTGAGATATTTTTTCCTCCTCTATTTTGCTTAAAATTGGAGGAGGTCCCGTGCTTCTTTCTGTAAGTGATTTACCTTCTACCTTATATTTGAGAGTTATTCTTGGCACGCCGAATTTTCGTGCTGCTGTTCTTATAGGCATTTTGCGTAACTTAACATCTTCAATCATCTCCGATGCAAGTAATTCCTGATGAGCTGAACCATGTGTTTGGGAACTTTGAATCTCTTAATTAGGGCTTCATCCATGCAATTCCATTTGACTGAGTTAAAGGCGTTTTTGACGTCAATTGTTACTAGCAGTTTTCATGTCCTCTGCTCTTTTGCCATTCAGCAAGTTTAGTGATCTCAAGAATTGCGTGTATGGTTGATTTGCTTATCATGAAACCAAATTGATTCTGATCTAGTCCCTTCTTCATGCTGATCTGCTTTTCTAATCTTTTAACTATTAACTTTTCAAAAATTTTCCCTGCCGAGTCTATCATGCTCGAATGGCCTATAGTCATTTTGTTTTTGTGAGGTGAAATCGTTGTTTTTTCTTATCAGTATTAGTTTCTGCCTTTTCCAGGCTGTTACAAATGTTTCGGTCTTCAAACATTTATTGTACATACCGAACACGGTGCTAGGTATTATGCAGAAGGCTAACTTTAGTACCTCAACTGGGATTCCGTCTAAACCAGGGGCTTTCCCCCTTTTTAAGCTTTCTATTGCGTCGTGTACGTCTGTCAATGTAAAGGGTAATTTCAGAAAATTGTTTTCATCTATGTCTTGAAATTTAGGATACGATAAGGCGCGGTTTTCTCCCACAGTTCGGCCATCTTGACATTATGGTCGTCCCGACCGTGCAGTGCAAAGTATATCGCACAAGTAACTACAATGATTACAAAGAAAACACACTCACATATATAAAATGACAAAGACGTAAAATAACTAGTAAGACATAGGGAAAGAGAAAAATAATGTTTAAGACGTTTCATCCCAAAGCCTCATTTGGTCCACACTTATCACTCCATTGTATGGTATTGAAATTCGTATTGAAATATGATTAATTGAAATCCGTTAATATCTGAAACAACGTACCGATCGAAATCAATACCTTTTTTGATTACATACGGACCTTTGAACTTTGGGATAAGCTTCTTATTTATCCCCGGGGTGGCATCGACGTTACGAACCATAATATAGTCCCCTTTCTTATATGCCATAGCAGGCTTACGCTTCTTATTATAATCGTGTACGTTTTCTTCCTGGTTTCTCGCAATTGCATCGAATGCGTTCTCCCTTAGAGAGAAACTTTCCAATACCTCGTGGATCTGATTATTCGGTTCTCCCGCTTGATTTATTCCAAAAAGTAGCCTGGTCGGTGTAGTACGTATCGAGCGAGACTTTCCCAGATTTCGACGACGTGACGACGACGTTTGGATATTTTTTTAAGTATTCATTTATGGTTTTTTGCACCCTGGGACTAAATGAACCGGTTGTCTTTTGCAGACAGATAAAAACGAAGGGTAGCAATTTCCTAGATAATGCCAGCGCATATTGTGCAGTGTATGAATGCGTTAATTTATGCAAATCCTGTCGTTGGACAAAGACCATCTTTGTTCCTTGACTTGCCAGAGTTCTGTCATAGGAGGACTGGTATTAGCAGTCTGGAACATATGTAATAAAAACGTAATATAATAACAGGATACAAACTACTTTCATTAGTGATGAAGAATTACACAATTTCGTTACATACCTGTTTGATCTGTATTAATCACGAGATCCTTATCGAACTTGGGAATTAATTCTCGAGTCTGTAATCGACAAGTTGGAAGAAATCGTTGACAGCTCGTTCTTTTGGGGTTATCGCTCTTCATTTGCTTACAAGTTTCTCTTGACTGTTCTAGTCGGAAGATGTCTTGCCATCTGCGGCAGCAGAGACTGTTCTTATGCCCGAGAACGGACCATGGAGAGAGCCCCCGCGATTTTCCGCTCTCCCCGCTCCCCCGCATTGTGTTACCGCGCGCCCTTTTCGCGTTTTCACCGATTTAGTAATTTGTAACTACGCGTAACCTTATATCACTGCGACCGGCCTGCTTTCGGGCGTATTTCGATTTCGGGCGATTTGCGCACACCGAAAATTGGTGGTTCGTAAAAGTCGGTGGGGGGTCCCGCGGATTTCGTCGTGAAACGGAGTGACCTTTCGCGGTGTCACCACCGCGTAGCGAGGGCCGGGGGTTACGACATCTGCCGTAAGCTGGCGTATGTCAATCTTCGGCAGCAGCAAGCGTCTCCTCCAATCTAATTCCTTTCTAATTCCTTTCTAATTCCGTCTAATTCCGTCACAAACTTCGTTATTTTACGTTGGCGGATTCTGTGCCTCCTTTTAAATTTCGTAGCCCATGATTCAGAAGCTTTAAAATCAAAATTGCTGAATTGTCTTGCAGCACTTAAGGCCCACTGTTGCAAGTTTCTGGTCGTAACTCCCTGATTTTGCTCTCGAGCTTCCCTAAATCTATCGTACGTCCACGAGTTAACTAGTGCATATTTATCAGTCAGAGTTGCACCACTTTTCACTTGTTGCGCCCATTTTCTGAGATCTTTGCGTTTAAGGCGGTGACACCCTTGACTTTGCAAACTCTTTAAGGACCAATTTGGATGTGCCTTCGCTATATTAATGGCTTTCACTTTGTAATCCAGTGAAATATAATCCTTGTACGTTCTTCCTTTTTTTCTTCGGGTTCGTACTCATCTTCATCTTCCGATCTGTCACCTTGAATTTCTTCAAACAGATTATTCATGTCAATTTCGTTCGCCACAATTAAATCGTGGCATTCTATAAACTTCTTCTCATCCAATGCTTCCAACGTATATTGGAAAATATCTTCTGCGAAGAGCATCGATTTTTCACTGATTCTCCCGGAAGATTGTGATGAGAGTAAACTATTGGATTCCAAAAGATTTCGGTAGTAATTACTAGCATCTTTCAAGCAGAAATCTTCACTTTCACTACAAGCAATAGGCACTCTTTCATCCTCTTGTTCTTCTGCTTGCACCGCAGAAGGGCCGGCCACATTAATCGGTGTATCTTCTGACATGTTTGCAATTATTCTATTCTTCTTGTATACTGTACGAAGAATTTTCTACCTTGGACGCTCCATCCCTACCACACCTTGAGATCCCACTACATCTTGGGAACTCATCAAAGATTGAAAGTATTGTATTGTGTGCGAATACACAATACAATTGGGGGAAAAACATTTTATTAAAGATGTGGTGAATGTATACTAATCTCCTTACCGTACGTTTTACTGCCGGGAAAACCTTTAATTTTCCGTACTGAAAAGTAGAATAGAATAGAATAGAATAGTATGTATTTGCCCTGGGAATTATCCCCTGGGACTTGGAATTACAGTGTATAACTACAGAGTACTTTTGCAAGAGTGTAAGTGAGTAATAGCTGTGAGCAATACATAAAAAGTGAGTAATAGATATCGCCTAATCTATATTATAATCCTAATCTATATTATAACTATATTATAATTCTAACTACATTATAATCTATATAATAACTATAAGCTATTAGGGGGACCCATAAGTAATCAATTATTTTGCATTCATAGACAAAATGTTTTTTTGAAATGACATTTTTATTTTTTAAGCGTTTATGTAATCACCGTCGTTTGCGATGACTTGTTGCCATCGTTCCTGCAAAAGTTCAACCCCCCTCTTGAAAAAGTGGGGTGGACGTGACTCAAAATATAACTCAAGGTGCGTTTGGACATCGGATAAGAAATTAAAATTTTTATTGCGTAACGAATGTTCCAGTGACCTCAACAGATGGTAGTCCGACGGTGCTAGGTCTGGAGAGTATGGAGGGTGCGGTAGAAGTTCCCAGCCTAACTGCTTAATTTTCTCTTGAGTAATCTTCGCTGCATGAGGACGGGCATTATCTTGTTGGAGTATCACACCTTTTCTGTTTACTAAAGCTGGTCTTTTTTCTATGAGTGCGGACTGTAACCGTTGTAATTGTTGACAATACAGGTCAGCAGTAACTGTCTCCCCAGGTTTCAATAATTCGTAATGCACTATACCGGAACAATCCCACCAAATACACAATAACACCTTCCTCAGGGATAGGGTTGGTTTAGGGGTTGGAAGAGGTCTCTCGTTTGCAGACAACCATTGTTTCGATCGCTTTATGTTATCATAAAGGATCCATTTTTCATTTCCAGTTACGATCCTAGACAAAAATGGATCTCTGCTCAGTCTGGTGAGCATGGAATTACAAATTGTTCACCGAAGATCTTTATTGGCCTCAGACAACAGGTGTGGAATCCATTTACCTTGTCTATGTACCTTGTCAATTTCTTTTAAATGCCTTTGTACGGTGGACCAGGTAGAGCCAAGGCTTCTTGATAGTTCCTGTATAGTTAACCTTGGATCGGACTCCACTAGAGATTTTAAGGCGTCGTTATCGAATTGACCTGGGCGTCCAGTTCGATGCTTATCTGACAGGTCATAATCACTTGCAGCAAATCTTCTGAACCAACGTCGACACTTGTTGACCTTCAACACATCTCCATATATGTCGCAAATTTTGCTTGTTGTTTCCGTGGCACTTAAACCGGCGTTAAAATGGAAAAGCACACAATTACGAATATGGCTCTCAGAAGGTACAAAGTCCGCCATTTTATTTCAGGGCTACAACAAAAAATTTATGTTGTTGGGAATAAATTACTAACAAACTGGTTGAAGAATAACACAAAAAAAGTATGCTTACACTTGTCTGGTTTGTCGCAGGACTAATGAGAAATGGTATCTTGCGAAAATAATTGATTACTTATGGGTACCCCTAATAGTTGACAGCCGTAACAATAGCATTTTTCATAGCAGTAACGGAATCGGAATTTCCGATAATTGCCAAGCCATAATAATCTGTCGAGTCGCGAATCACTTCATCCGTCAGCTTGCCACTACCTTTGCCACCAACTCCTTTCGTCTTCTTCTTTCCGGATCTCAATCTTGACCCCATTCGCTTCTTTACGTGTCCTGTGCAGTCCTTTTTTGTCACTATCAATTCGTCCCCATACGATTGTATTTCCAAAACTGATTTAAAAATTTTCGTATCTACGTCACCTATGTAATTGGCATATTTCACGCCGTGAAGCTCCTCGGATCTCGTGAACATTTCTATAACACCATCGACTTCCATTTTTCCAGAGCTTCCAGTGTGATCGATTGTACAATTTTCTTCGTGCTTTTCCCACCACTCATCAAATTCCTCAGTACCCTCTTTGTTTCTCCATTGATTACAAGCTTGACAAAACTTACAAGGAGAGTGCAAGGCTTTGGGGTCACCGATTTAGTTCAAATTTTGCAGGATGGTAGATTTAGTTTCCCTGTTGATGTTGACCCTGTTGACCCAATATATTAGGTTGGGGAAAAATAATTCCATTATTTTTACGTGAACTTCAAGACTTTATCCAATATGCTTCGGATTGTCCGATTTGGGCCAAATATGCACCGTTTTCTTCTATAATTTGTTGTCATTTTAAGGGTAGCTTCATAATGCCTCTCTCATAGAAGTCTTGGTCCCTATTGCCGAAAAACTCTGGTAATTGATTTTCACAATCTTCTCTTGATGCCAATTTCTTATCACTAAGAAAGTTTTGCAATGCAAGAAAAAGATGGTAATCGCTTGGTACCAAGTCCGGACTATATGGTGGATGCATCAAAACTTCCTAACCAAGCTCCCGGAGTTTCTGGCGAGTCACTATAGACGTGTGTGGCCTGGCGTTGTCCTGATGGAACACGAAACCTCTTCTGTTGGCCAATTCTGGCCGTTTCTGGTCAATCGCTAGCTTCAGACGGTCTAGTTGTTGACAGTAGAGATCCGAATTTAGTGTTTAGCCATATGGAAGCAACTCATAATAAATCATTCCTTTCCAGTCCTACCAAATGCACAACAGAACCTTCCTGGCCGTTAGTTCTGGTTTGGCCACCGTTTGAGCTGCTGCACCGCGCTTTGACCATGATCGTTTCCGCACAATGTTGATGTATGTGATCCATTTTTCATCCCCAGTCACCATCCGTTTAAGAAATGGGTCGATTTCATTCCGTTTGGCCAAGGCTTCGCAGATGGAAATTCGATCCATCATGTTTTTTGGTGTTAATTGGTGTGGCACCCAAACATCAAGCTTCTTTTTGAATCCAGCTTTTTGCAAATGGTTTAAAACTGTTTTATGATCGCACGTAATGGATTTAGCGTAGCAGCAACGGATCAGTGTTCCTAATCATTAGACCCGGGTTCAAGTCCGTGGAAGGATGAATAACTTTTCTTTTGTTTCTTATTTTGTGTCTATTTTTACATACAAATGGAGTACATACATACATACATAATGAAGTTTAAATAAATTAGAAATAAAATATCTTTAATGACTAGAAACATTATAAAAGTTTTGTTTGCCATAAAAAAACATAAAACTACAGAAAAATATGCATTACAAAATAATAAAAGCTTTACGCAAGAAGAACAGGAGAAAAGCCCTTTAACTGCCAGTTAATCGTGCCTGGAAACAATAAATTGTGGAAGGAAACAATAAATAAAACATTTATCTGATTAATATAATTAATATAAAAATATGATTAGCTTATTACCCCTCATTATCCGTACAATGGTGAAACTTATCATAAAAGCAAATAAATCATAACATCGAAAAGCACCTCGCGCATCGAATTAGTGCAGTCGTTTTGCATAGGTATCTAGTGTTTTGTATATCTCTTGGAAAATAGACTTCATTGTCGTTTTCGAATATCTCTCTTTCCATCGACAACCCTGCTGCAAACCAGGCGTATCTTAGCACGGGCACGAAAATTGGTGCACACAACTGGTTGTGGATGAGCGAATGTAATTTAATCGCATCTTCCCTGCTTGCAAATTTTCGCCCAGGCTCCACTATTAACAGATGGTAGTAGTTCTGAATTTTTTTCAGAAAGTTTTTCACTTGACGATAAAAGTACACGTCGGAAGGTTGAACCAGCGGCGTGCACTTGGGTGGAATTACTTTAACAGTGCAGGTACAACCGCCTTCATCGGTGGTAAATTAATCATCGTACATTTCTATATTTGTTTGCCCTCCCCAAGAATCAATAATTAAAAGAAATTTGTGATCTTTCATCGTACAGCACGTATCAAGTGTGCTACATTACTTACTAGAAATTCATGATCACGCTCATGATCTTTCAAATTCTCAAATAATCTTATACCAATAAGTTGTGTTAATATTTCAGTGGTGAGGTGGGTGTCCCTATACTTTTTGATGAAATTATTGCCTTTATAAATAGCGCGTCTGATTGTTCTCTCACATTTTGTGACTATTATTACCACACCATGAATAGGTTTGATTAAACCACCACGAGTTTTTAGTTTTATTAAATTATTTTTAACATAAATATCTTGTGAAAGTGCCGATACACATTCTTCACAAAATAACGAATTTTTCAGTTTTTTTTACAATATACCCAGCAATGTATTCAACAATATTTGCTGAAAATTCGCTAACTTCTGTTATATTGTTAAAATAATTATGATCTAAAGCTATACTGTCGGTATGAAAGTAATTATGTATTCGCGATAAACGCGATGTGGAATTAATGATGGTTTCTGAATCAATTATTCTTCCCGCAGAAGATGTGTGTAAAATGGAAATTTCTTCGAGAGGACTGCAATTTCCTGTATTGGAACTTCTTACGTCAACATGAACTAATATTTTTTTCATGACAGCTTTAAACGGGCGGACACTTGGATCATTATTTCCACCTTCATGCCGTCTGACACAACCAAGCATCAATTCTACGTGATCTTGGCTGAATTAATAAGTGGGAATATAATTTAATGTATTTGTTTCTTCGCAAAGCTCGTTAAATAACGAGCAAACACTGTTTATACAAATTAGAAATCCCAAAAACCTAGTTTTTCTCTGCGAGTTTAGTAAAACTTCGCCACGCTCTTTTCTTAAAGAGAGTATTTCCTGTATTAGAATTTCTCACGTCGACATGAACTAATATTTTTTTTCATGGCAGCTTTAAGGGCGTCATCCCATGTGAGAGCTCTTTTTGAGCTCTTTTTCGCTCTTTTTGGGAATATTTTTCCATGAACCTTTTAAACAAACTGCCTCTGACTTTTTATCACACATTTATTAACATTTGAGCAGTCACTCAGAACTTTTTGAAGCAAAAATAACGAGTGGAATCGAAGTTACACCGTTCGAAAGACACTCGTGTATAAAAAACATTGGTCGATGGCGGCCATGATTCCGGAAGTTTGGTTCATCTGAAATCAAAAAATCAAACGGCATTTTAATCTGTAGACCTGAGGTTATCGTCGGCACTAGAATGAAGTAAAAATATAGAAAATTGAATTCTTGACACGGTTTTAAAACTGAAGTTCCAAGTTTCGTCATTTTTTTCTGACATTTTCAGCTATAAAAGAACTATGACAAATATAAAAAATGTTCTAGTTCGGACGAAAACTATGGGTGTGCTGACAATGTCATAAAAATTTGAGCGAAATCCGTTCAGTAGTTTTTGAGATATCGTGGCCGCCAGTTTGAAAAATGTAGTTTTGAGAAAAACGCGTTTAAAGGTTCAAGTACAGTTCACACAAAGAAAATGTTGTGTTTGACAAGATCTTCATCCCGGTTATGGGCATAAGTCTGGGCTCCGTGACCAATTTCACATCCCATGATATTCATTGTTTTCAAGATTGTTATAAATCCTTCATTAAAAATCATTACTGCCAAAAAAGTGGCAATTTTCACAATTTTTGGGCCACTATGAAGATGTTTGGTAGTGAAAGTCCAGATCAACGAATTCAGCGACTCATTGTTATTTTGAGTTTCCGCTGCCAAACATCTGGTCAATAAATCTCTATTGGTTAAATCTTCATAAACTGGTTTAACAGCTTCTTACACTTCTTTTGTTAAAGCCGGTTTATTGTGATGAAAGATATCGATGCGTCCCTCGTATTCGGCCTTGCGCCATTTGCACCAGCTGTCTTCTCCTGCTGGACAATTTTGATGTTGGGGATTATCGTCCGTGGAACACTTCTGGTCGAAAGTTGCCCAAATTTCTTTCTCCAAATCTTCGATTGAGTCTGCATGCCGACGGATCGCTAATCCAAAGTATTTCGTCATTTAATTTATTAATTTATTTGTTAGTTTGCCGGCTCCTCTTCCTCCAATTCGTCTATTGCTCTTTTTTAAATTTCGGGGTCGCATCCCCATCCGTTTTTCAATATGCCCTACGCATTCTTTTTTGATGATTGGGTGTTCCTGTCCGTAGGGTTCAGATTTTGGTATTCCGGAAAATGTTTTGCTATCGCCGTCGCCGATGTACGTGCAATATTTCACACCATATTCTTCAACGGATCGCGAAAACATTTTGACGATGGCATCGATCTCCATTTTTCCGGCGCTGCCGGTGTGATTGATAGTGCACTCGTCTTCATGAGATGCATACCATGTCTCAAAACCCACTGGATTAGTATTTCTTTTGCTTTTCTTTGCTTTTCATAAGTTGCATCCGCCGCAAAAGCATGCTCATTATGCATGCATCCAAAACTTTGCTGGGGTATTTCCCAATCAAAGTAGACACACCAAATAAAGAGGAAAACCCTCGCTTCTTCCACGTACCATCTCCGGAAACTGTTAGTTCGTGTTCTGACTTTCCGGCTTCTTCATTGGATTCTTTCTCCTGAGTGACAGCATATGACCTGAGTGACAATACGGTTTCATAAACCGCATATGCTGCTGTGTGAATGTTGTCTAAGGTCAGTGAGTAAGTTGAATTCCCAATGCCTTGGCATATATCCATGAGGCCACAGAAAAGATTTACTCCTTCATGACCGACTCCTAATAATCGCATCACAAGAACAAAGCGACGATTTATTTCACATGCATTGCCAATCACAGGGCATGAATTGATCTGCTGCGTCATGTCACATTTGCACGTTAGACAAATTTTGAAACCTAAGCCTCGTAAACTGGACTGCGTGAAAGTGATATGACTTTTACATTTCTTGCATATGACTGCTGAAGAAATACTTGCAAATACAGTTACAAATTCCAGGATGCAGTAGGCAAAACTTTATGAAATTGGCACATCCATGTTTCGGTTTCCTAACAGTTTCTTCGCTGATGTCGAAGCATATTCAGTATTTTGCTCAGCTATAAACAGATTGCCCTGGAATCTTCTTTTCTTGGAGCGATCAGCATGTGCAGGATTACACTTATTTCCTTTTCTGTCACTCATTTTCGATACAAAAATCAATCACAATATGCACAACGAACTCGAACTATGTATGCTGCTTGAACGCCAAGGTAAAACTAACCAGACCGTTACTGCAGCGTTTCATTTGGCATAGCAACGGATTTCTAGAAGGGATTTAGTGATCCTATAAACGCGCATTATTTAAAAAGGTCCCAGGTAGCAGCCTATTCATTACAAAGGGACCCAATGTTCCGCCCCTCCGGCACTCCACCGCACGGTTCGTTCTTTGTTTTTTATAATTAACGTGTGCACTGCACAACTTGTTTTCTAAGTGCATATCTTCACATTCTTGCAGGTCATGCAAATTTATTATGTGTGACCACTGGATGGATTTGTTGTCCTCGTCAGTTAAGCTCTTCGTATCTGTAAACGTATTTCTTATCAGTTTTAACATGTGGCAGGGGTTGGGAAAAGCCACAATTCTTTCACTTGTTATTGAATGTGGAGAAGGCGTCTGTAATGAACACGGATCATTAAAATCACATCCAAGATGTTTAATAACTGATAAATTCGTGGACGTGTTCCATCACATGTTAAGGATACTATTTTCAATCCAGTTTCAAGTATGGTCTTCAAACACTCGACAGCTGAGATGCTTTTCTGCTCAGCAGAGATCGCTTTAATTAAATAGTATCTGATAGGAATTTTCCATCCACTATTTATTGCAACAGTCATAAATACCACAGCTTGGGTGGCTAGAATTGTGTCGTCACAAGCAATGTCGGCCCCTAGGTCCACATAACCGCTGAATTTTGCACCATCATATTCTAAATGCTCTCGAATTGCCATTTCATCAAATTGCAAACCACCAACTAATGTGTAGTCTGTCTGTTTTATAAGTTCTGTGATGGATTTCAAACCTTCAGCGGTAATTCCTGTTTCTTCGTGTATACTTCTATACAACGAAAAAATCGTTTTTGGATGTGGCAAACACAACTCAAATGCAGTAAGAACATATTCGTAAGCACGCTGAGAATAATAATGCAGTGTTAATGCAAATAATCGTAATTGTGGTTCATATTGCTTCGCCACAGCTTCATTATTCTTCCGCTGAATTAGTCGCTTAAAAAGTCCTATGTGCATGAGTGCAACTCGCACTCATCTCCTTTTTCCCATCCCATATTAATATTATTATTATTTTATTTTTTTGCGCTGACAACTATTATTCGTCTGGGATACTGATTGTCAAATAGTTTTTTTTGATCCTGAATTTTCCTCATCTGATGATGATTCATTACTAAATTCGTCGTCATTGTCAATAATATTTATGCGTCCTCGGATAAATACTATCCTAAATGCAGTGGGCCGCATTAATATTCGGACACCATGATGCCTGAGAATTTTTTACTCTGTATGTTTACTGTTTATGGAATTAATGAATCCGTTGGTTATTAATAAGTCAGAACACTTATTTTAGATTCTAGAAACATAAGTTTTATTTATATACTAATACGAGAAATAAGATCCTCCACTGTCTGTACCGGGGTTTCATATACAAGGGTCCTGATGTGGCCCCACAAAAAAAAGTCTAGTGTCGTTAAATCGGGTGAACGCGCCGGCCAGGTAACAGGGCCCCCTCGCCCGATCCATCGGCCAGGGTATTTTCGGTTTAAATACTCGTGAGAAGTGCGTGTAACGTGTGCCGGAGCCCCGTCTAATTGCAGCCACATTTTGTTCCGCACGGACAGTGGCACATTTTTTAATAACTCGGACAAAGTGTGCTCAAGAGATTGTGTGAAAATGTGCCCCTCTAGGCGAGGGGGCATCGAATACGGTCCAAGAAGATAATTGTTTATTATGCCCGCCCAGATGTTTACTGCGAGTCGATCTTGATTCGACGCAACAATTGTCGCGTGTGGATTTTCCACATTCCAAATGTGACTGTTGCGGCTATTAAAAAAGCCGTTCCGCGTAAAACATGTTTCGTCCTTGAAGAGCACACTGCGTAAAAAGTCACTGTCCGCGCGACACTTGTCCAAAAATTTGTTCACAAAATTCACTCGCGGGTTATAGTCTGACGGGCGAAGTCCTTGTACTTTCTGCAAATGGAAGAGGTGTAAACCTTCCTCTTTTAACACTCGCCAAACATTCACGTGGTTGGTGTTTAACTCGCGTGCGATCGACCGCGTACTGACCGACGGATCATTGTCTATACGACGTAGAACGGCGTTTTCGAAGTCTTCGGTGCACAGGTGTCCTGTCGAACCGAAACGTGCTTCATTAGAAAACGATCCCGTATCACGCAAACGTCGTGTGATCCGGCTAAAAAGCTGGTGATCGGCTTTTTGAGCGGGGGATGTCGTCGAGTAGGAAAACGTTCGCGATACATCTGCTCGGCTACTTGCGCATTGCCGTCGGTAGCACAATAAGTAAGGTGCATGTCTGCCATCTCTGCAAAAGTGTACGATTCCAGTATTACTCTTTATTTAAAAAAGATTTATTTAAAAAAGATAGGCTTAATAGCGAAGTAACAAAGAAGATGGTTATAAATGTTGGTACATGGAGTTTTACACAATTTTAACAAATTCCAAATTCGAATCTTATACATTATTCAGCCAATAAAAATGAATCCTAAAACTGAAACTCCATATTGGATCATTATCTATCTACTTTCTGCAGCTGTTGCAGACCTTGTATGTTTTTTTAGTTTCTGCTTCGTTAATAATCTCATTTAACGGTTTAGCTATTTCTAACAATTCGTCAGGTTTTACTTGCAACTTCTTTAGTTCAGGTATACGAGCTAATTCTAAAGTACTATTTGATATGGTCGGAATTGATGTACTAGAAATCCCTAGTGAAGCTTTTATGGGATGCTGAATTTCATTGCTATCCTCAGCAAACAATACTGCGGTTGATGTCCTTCCTGTACAACCTTCCTCTGAAGTCAATTTATTAGTCCCACTAAGAAGAAAGCTATCCAAGTATTCACCATTACGTGTAATATGCAATTTCTCTGGTTCTGGCGCTATATGTATCCATTCTAAGTTAGAATATAATTGGATCCAAAAATTATTTGTTGATTTTATCCGTGCTGATTGACATTCGCCTTTGGTGTCTGGCAATCCTTGTATCGCTAGACCAAAATAAGGATCCTGAATAATATTATTGTATTGCGGCGTATGTCTCTCACACAATCGCGATTCTTTATATATTTTGCATCTGCTTAGCTTATATTCGCTTATTGTAGAGAAATGTCTAGTAACCTCGTTTGGAATAAGATATTTCTCCGTAATTGAAATTACTTGCATAAATTGTTACCCAAACGTTTTTATGCTCGGAACTGGTATTAACTGGTACAATAAGAAAGAAGATTCTGAATAATTTGCTCGCTAATCTCTAAACGTTTCATGAGCTGAGCAATCTGCTTATAAAGTTCGTTCATTTCTAATTTTGTAGACACGTCTTTGAATCTTTCCGAAACTTCGTTAAAATCTTCTGAATTTATCCTTTTGGAATCAACGTCTTCGACGCTAGTATCTGTATCGTCAGATGATATAATTTCTTAATTTCTATTATATATACATACAGTATGTGCAAGGCGTATATTATTGATTTGCCTGGAATACCTCACATGTATGTGGATGATATTTGTCATAAAAACATGCAAAACAAAAAACTATTAAACACCATGCACATTTCGCAAAGGGCACGCCATGACACCCACACTTGGTTTTCATAATGCTAACAGGAAAACATACATCATTTAGGTTTGTAAAAAAAAAGTCCGTTCGTCGGTTAATTTTGAGGCAAACCATGCGTATTTAATCATGTTTTTGAAAATGGGTGCACTTATTTGGTTGTGCACCAGCGCGTGAATGTTAATGGCATCTTTCTGGGAAGCTATATACCGTTTATGATCTAACAAATAAGAGCAGTTCTGTAATTTTTGAATAAAATTTTTGATTTGTCGATAGAAATATACGTTGTGTTGCTGGCACACAGGGGTGTGACTTCGGTGGTATTATTTTTATAGTACAATTGTTTTCGCCTATTTCATTCGAAAAAACTTGTTCATTGTCATATTGGCTGTATAGCGGAACTTGCTCGATCGCCCCATGAATCTATTAACAATAGAAAATTTTCATTCTCTACGAGAGAGAGAGAGAGAGAGAGAGAGAGAGAGGGAGAGGGAGAGGGAGAGGGAGAGGGAGAGGGAGAGGGAGAGGGAGAGGGAGAGGGAGAGGGAGAGGGAGAGGGAGAGGGAGAGGGAGAGGGAGCGGGAGAGGGAGCGGGAGAGGGAGCGGGAGAGGGAGCGGGAGAGGGAGAGGGAGAGGGAGAGGGAGAGGGAGAGGGAGAGGGAGAGGGAGAGGGAGAGGGAGAGGGAGAGGGAGAGGGAGAGGGAGAGGGAGAGGGAGAGGGAGAGGGAGAGGGAGAGGGAGAGGGAGAGGGAGAGGGAGAGGGAGAGGGAGAGGGAGAGGGAGAGGGAGAGGGAGAGGGAGAGGGAGAGGGAGAGGGAGAGGGAGAGGGAGAGGGAGAGGGAGAGGGAGAGGGAGAGGGAGAGGGAGAGGGAGAGGGAGAGGGAGAGGGAGAGGGAGAGGGAGAGGGAGAGGGAGAGGGAGAGGGAGAGGGAGAGGGAGAGGGAGAGGGAGAGGGAGAGGGAGAGGGAGAGGGAGAGGGAGAGGGAGAGGGAGAGGGAGAGGGAGAGGGAGAGGGAGAGGGAGAGAGAGAGAGAGAGAGAGAGAGAGAGAGAGAGAGAGAGAGAGAGAGAGAGAGAGAGAGAGAGAGAGAGAGAGAGTATGGAAACCCACTACCGGATGAAGGGTAGCCCTTCGTATCACAGAGAGAGAGTATGTGGAAGGGCCACTACAAACTGCACCCGGTCCTGACGTCTCAGGAACGTGGACAGCACTCACCAGGTTGCAGTCGATGGACATTAAGTCGCATTAGTGGCCCTCAGGACAATCTTGACGATTGTCCAGCGAAAACAGCACCAAGTGTGTCTCGCCCACCCAAACCCACAGATCGCACGCACAGATACAGAGAGAGAATCGCAACTTGTTAGTAACGAGGAAGGAATGCACGTTTAACGCTGTCGGAAGCCGCAAGTGCATTGGGCCTGTTGCCCTTTTTCCCTCTCAGGCTCCTCAAGTGCGTTCCCTTCCCCCTCCCACGGCCCCATTGCGCTGAACCAGATGAGCTGACTTATCAGTTTTGGGCGCTGGAGAGGGAAAGAAAATGCGTGAGGAATTCCTGTGACAAAGAGAGTATGTGAGTGCGAACACGTCTATTTGGAATAAGCTTTTAATTGTGTTGTTAATTTGCCTGATTTTGAACAAGTGACCGTTACATTTTTAAATTGACTGATAATTGATTCTATTTTTTGTTTTACAAGAGGCCCGAATGTGTCTGTTTTTTCTTGCAAACATATGAAAACCTTTAGTAACAATTTTCCTGACAATGTTATGGAATATTGCGCCGTGTATGAGTGAGTCATGGCGTGCAAACTTTGCTTTTTAACTAAAACATTCTTCGATCCTTGTGCCGCAAGAGTTCGATCGAATGTTAATTGATACTGACAGCCAGTCTGATCGGTATGAATAATCAACTTTGGCTTAAATTTAGTAGCAAGATATTTTTTTGTCTAACAAACCTGTCTGCGGCAGCTTCAACTTCTTCGAAGCTGCGTTCCTCGTTTTCACTTACATATCTGGTGATCTTGCGTTATCGAATCCTATGACTGGCCTTGAAGGCTGTCACCCAGGTTTTGGACAAACGAAAAGATGTCCGATTGAAATTGGGAAACTGTTGCCATGGTCCATTCTTGAAGAGTCCGGGTGATCACTAATTCAAAATTTGTACGGGCCTCTTCAAATCGATCCAGTACGCATGAATCGATTGCGCGATACTTGTCGTATCGG
The DNA here is from genome assembly GCA_963989215.1 of Hedychridium roseum. Taxonomy (NCBI): domain Eukaryota; kingdom Metazoa; phylum Arthropoda; class Insecta; order Hymenoptera; family Chrysididae; genus Hedychridium; species Hedychridium roseum. Next base: position 5,604,384 of record OZ022318.1, on the reverse strand, counting down.
GTACCGCCAGATAAGATGTCCAATTCCCAGCTAAAATTAAAAATATTGTTATTGTGTGTTGTATTTATAATAATTTATAGAAAGTTTCAATATTTTCTTCTTTCCGTTTTAACGAGCAACCACCGCGTTTTCTCAAGGTGTCAAGTGACCATCGGGGATGTATTTGTGCCATCGCGACTACTTTCTTCTTATGTTCCACGGGAATGTGGGCATACACTTTTGGTTTCTTCGCAGGTGGTTCATACCAACTTTCGTCTGATTTACTAGACGAATCCGAATCTCTTACTTCTTCAAAATCTTCATTTTTCGATTCTGAACGTGCAATCTCTTCGTCTTCTATTAAACGCATGCCAGCAAGCATATCAGTAATGCGTGAATGGATTTTCACCCCCATTGCCGTAGCTTCCGACGATGCATTATATTTCTCCGGCTCGTCGGATATCAGATCTTCTTTTATTAAAATATTTGTACACACTTTCCTAGCACCAGGAAGGTCCATCTGCTCTTTTAGATGCACTTCCACTCTACACTTTTCTTTTTCGGCTACCAAAACGCGAGATGTTTCACCAGATATTTTAACGAAACTTTAGTACTTTTCAAAAAACCTCGAAATAACCATGTGGTCTGTTTAGAGGGTGTCAAAAGACTGATGTCCAGTCGTTTATTGCAAACCTCATGCACGTCTTTAGATAAAAAGTATGGTAGGGGCATGCCATAGAGTAGGGGAAGAATAGTAATAAAACATTCTAATATTTGGGAAAACTCTCTCTCTCTTCTGCCATCAAGAAAATTTCGGTTTGAACATACTGTGCCATCTTTGGATATACCTGGTACATTCACGGTATATTCGCAATTGTTGATTGAATGTCACTCGAACGAGTACTACTAAATATCCTCTTTCGTATATTCTATGAATGTTCATAGAATTTTCTAATAATATATGGATGAATTTTGCTGATAACATAATCTTAGACAAGAAATCAGGTTTCATCATTTGCGTTAATTTTTTATCTTTTGAAATATTCTCCCTATTTAGTAATAATTGAAATTTAAAAAAGTCAACATTCATTGAAGTCAATACTCAAAATTTTAAGTAAAAAATAGATCGTATCAAATAAGAATATTCAGATTTCTGGCAAATATGTAAGGTCAGTCAATAATGACGGATCTATTATTTATTTGCACAGTGGTGTGGAATAAATCCAATTTTGTATGCGTATCAATATGTGGCTTTATTTAACACAACACACTATATTCTTGGACTCACAACGCCTGTTTCTTTCAAACAAATTACTTTAAATTCTTCAAGCACTGAATGAATATTTGAAATATCAGCTAATGAACAAATCTTTACAACATCCCTACTAATCCTCCCAGTTAAAACATAAGGAAATTAACAGTTTTCTGTCAAATATTTTATTAAGTCAATGGTTGACTGCAAAGTTACGTGCAGTCGTTGTGCAGCTTGTGGTGTTAAAAGATCTTTCGATAGGATTCCATTATCCACCTGCTGTTCTCATGCATCTAGTTTTATCAAACTGTCTTCCAATACCTATAAATGTTATAAATATTTATAATTTTGTATTCCTGATATGCTTTTAATGCAATTCTTATATAAACATTTTATTTATGGATTGTTATGTTTATTAGTTCAAGTATATCGAACTTACTCTGAAATCAAAATTTCCAGGCGTGACACCTTTTGTCGTTAATTTACGATTCATCCAAATGCAAAACTGAATGGTTCCTTCACAATCTTGTGATTCAGCGGTATATCGCTTATAAAACTGTAATCCGTTGGCCACAGATTTACCAAAAACCTGTAACAGAATTATTATAATTAAAAATGTACTGAAATCTACGAACTTTCATTTTATAAAGACTAAAGGTCACGAAAAAAATGATGGGAAGAAACTTTTAAGAAACTATGTACCTGTACGTACCTGTGTTCCAAATCGAACTCTCATTTTCGACTCTCATGTTCAGCACAAGATGATGGTTTGTAATTTTCGGGCATACTCGCATTTGTGCTGGCAATAATGTATCCCTTTCATGCATCAGTTTGAAATAATTCCATTCAACCTTTGGTTTATTAGGGTCCATCTGTGAAATGACATAAATGAAAAATATGCACTGTTTACACATCAGTAGATAAAATATGATAAATGTATAAATAAATTAAATGAACGGAACCCAATGGATCGTTTGTTCCAACTGGGTCATTTCAAAATGTGGAATATACTAAATATACCTGTAGGTTATTCGTATAAAGACGATTTTGTACAGTCTTAATTGTATATGGAGTATCTGAAAAAACATAAATATTTCTTCCTTCAACAGAAGGGTGTGGAAAGAAATTTTTTAAATTTCCTTTTACGCAACTAACACCCAATTCTTTCCAAAATTTTCTATTTTGAGTAGCACCATCACTTACTACTCCACACGCTTGTGCTCCTGCCTTTTGTAGGGAAAAATATTAAAAGGCAGAACGGATGACTAATTGGCCGAGAAACGTAACGGTAAGAAAAGTATTTATTTCGAACTGTTCGTCATCGCGACCGGGATCAGTATTTTGGCACTGTTTCGGCATCAGTTCCGGGGCACTTTTTTACGATGCTGGAACAATCGGTACAATCTGAAGAGCGCACGTGCATGCGTATAATTTACGTCACCACTACACTTTTCAAGTGAAACAATGCATTAAAATATCACTTGCCCTAGTACGGTGCCACTAGTAGGTCCTTTAGATGAAAAAACAGCAACTGGCTGTGCATAATCATCATAAAGTGGTTCGAACATAAAAACTAGGCCATGGTATGCCTTATCATTAAGGTTTGATGAGTGTAAGCCGTCTACACCGAAATCGGTCAAACCACAACACGTTAGTGTTTTCGAATTTACGTGGACACTTTGGCGAACAGACATCTCATCCAACAGTAAACGTCCATATTGTTGTTGTGTTTGTTTAACTGACAAAAATCTTTTCAAAACCTCAAAAACTTCTTTATCCAACCCACAACTGATGTCTATCATAGAGAGCTACCTATAAAGAAAAGTTTAAAAATAAACTGATTACCCATTTTGTTAATAATTGTGGTTTCACTGGAATTGAATTTTCAATATCATAAATACTATGATCACAATTTTTAACAATACTCATAATCCTTAATGTACTTTTGAATATTACGTACACTTGGTAAAAGTAAAATTTCATTAGTCCGTAAGGATTTATACAACTTCGGTGATTGTATATGCATAAGTAAACACAACAAAATCCTCTCTTCTGAATATCTTTGTTCCTCTGAATTTTTGTGAGATGAGGTGTTGATAATTTCACGAATCACAGATCTTTCATGCAGTGATATATTATTGGATTTCAAAATTGCCTCTATTTGATTTCCATTCACTGTAATCATACTATTCTGTCTATCTCTGAATTCTTGTTTCATTTTCAGGATAACACTCTCGGCTCTTCTTTTATTCTTGCTCATCATACGATATTTCAGTCGTAGTTTTAATAATTGGTCTTTTGAATAGAGATTCCTATGGATTCTTTTAATTTGACCTTCACAGTCTTTAATTCGTAATAATTTTTTGTTCAATATCCAAGAACTCACACTCGGAACCATCAAATAATAATTATGGACAATTTTTAGGTCTATTAATTCCACTTAGATCGAGGTATGCAATGTCTGATGATATTTTCATTAATTCATTGTTCAGAGCATTACCAGTACAGATATGTAAATCGTTCACGGTATATATCATATGTTGGAGTTCGTCGATCTTATTGATTTTATTAGTTAAATCAAAAATGGAATTATCAATTCTGTTTTCCAGTACATAAATCGGAATGGACATATCTTCTTGAACAATGATCTCTTTCATTATACAAAGAGAAATCTCAACTTTTATTTGTTTTCAAGTTTGTGGTAAAAAATGCAACTATATTTGTATCGTTGCATACAGAATTGTGAGTGTTCCAGCAAAGTTTACACTGAGAGATTCATTATTTTCATCATGACGTCCATTGCTGTATTTTGCTTTAGACGTGTCGTCATTGATGCACATATTTTCCTCGGTTGATTTATTAATGTTAGGTTCTGCAACAAGTGTATTTTCTGTAGATGGGAACTGTGATAGCATTGCACCGTTCTTCAAATGGGGAATTTTATAGCTTGCTCCACATTCGCGCACGAAGCCGCGAAGAATGTACGAAACATGAGTGTAGAGCCGTTTCGCGTATTCGTATTCCATAGAACTGGTTCGGCTTGAAAACAATCCAGGAAGGTGAGCTCTAACTCGTTAGACCAAATCATTTTTTGATTATCACGGTTTTTTAGATTAATTTGATGTGGACAACTGCTCTGAACGGAGACTCGCACGGTATTAAACTAGGTGCGAGTGTGTAGAGTATGAGTAGAACCTTTCCTTCCAAGTTTTCGCTCGTTCATGAGATGCTATTTTTCTACAATATCGTCTATTTTTTTCTAAGGTTTTACTCATTTTAATTAATTTATCAGGTGTAATATGGATACCTTTAATTAGATCAAATGGGATATTGGAACTTGATATACTTCGAATTGTCTTGATTAAACTATTGCTTACATTAGTACTAATCATAATATCCTTATGTAACACTCCACTATTGACATTTTCTGGCTGAAGAATCGCCGCATCGGAAGTTACCATACAATCTGGTGCTACATTTGGGGATAAAATTGTTATTAAGTTCTATGCTGCGTGGTACGTGATCTGAATGCAATATATGCAATATTTCAACCTTTGGAGCTATTCCAATCCAATCTCGATTCCAACTCAGTTGTATCCACAAGGTATTTCTGAAAAAAACGGTTTGTCCCAAAATTCACGCAAGAAGTAATTTTGATAGAAAACACAGGTTTACAATTAAGAATTGTAAACTTTTTATTGATTCATAAAGTATACAGGGTGTTTCTATCATGCTGGTCCAAACTTAAGGAGCGTGTAGATTAAGTAAAAACAAGCAACTTTTATTCATATACCTGTGGTCTGATCATTATTGTCGAAGTTATAGCCGTTTGAACATCCGCCTGTCTGTAGGCAACTTGACCCATATTGAGCTGGTCGATGCGGTCAACGCCACGGCATACGACATCGGTTCAGTGCCGTAGCGCAGCACTACGGAGTGCGGGTTGCCCCGTTCACACACTGCACTAAAAGTTCATTGAAACTTCACTGAAAGTGTCATTCACTGTACTGCACGAAAACTGTACCACACAAAACTTTTCTTTTTACTTTTACCTCCACTGCCACTGCACGTCACCCGGTTTTACCTTGCGGTGATTGCCCAGGTGGGGCTGAGCAACGACCATTACTGCGTAACAGCATCCACTCATTATTCGCGGCATTTCCCTACGTCCTCTCCATGGGAGGTTCAGGGCCGCTTCACCTCCTGCCGGAGTATGTGCTAAAACACACCACTTCTTCTGCCTGGTCGACGTCGTCGGGCCACCTTCCCCTGCATGTCAAAAATTCTTTTGCGAGACCGTGCGCCGGCTTCTGCTCTGTAGCTTCCGCCTCGTCCTTGTCTCGAAGGACGCCAGTGACAAACGTCATGACGGCGTCCCAATGAGCCTTTCCACAGAACAGGCCCCTTCCAAGGGTTTTGCATCAAAATCTTTCATTTCTTTGTCTGTCACTTTAGAAATTGTCACTTTAGAACTCACTTAAAAAGTCACAAGTGTTGTTCAACATGTCGACCCAACATTCGCGCACGTTTCGTACTGCCGGATGATAGATCCTCGTACGCGTTCAAAAACACCCGGCATGTCTTGGATCTCTTTGCACGCAGCTATAATACGAGCAATGGGATCATCCACTGTCTGTACCGGGGTTTCATATACAAGGGACCTGACGTGGCCTCACAAAAAAATCTAGTGGCGTTAAATCGGGTGAACGCGCCGGCCAGGTAACAGGGCCCCCTCTCCCGATCCATTACTTTATTTTCGTTTTAAATACTCGTATTTTCAGTTTAAATACTCGCGAAAAGTGCGTGTAACCTGTGCCGGAGCCCCGTCTAATTGCAGCCACATTTTGTTCCGCGCGGACAGTGGCACATTTTATAATAACTCAGGCAAAGTGTGCTCAAGAAATTGTGTAAAAATGTGCCCATCTAGGCGAGGGGGCAACGAATACGGTCCAACAAGATAATTGTTTATTATGCCCGCCCAGATGTTTACGGCCAATCGATCTTGATTCGACGCAATGATTGTCGCGTGCGTAGTTTCCACGTCCTAAATGTGACTGTTGCGGCTATTAAAAAAACCGTTCCGCGTAAAACATGTTTCGTCCTCGAAGAGCACACTGAGTAAAAAGTCACAGCTCGCGCGATACTTGTCCCAACATTCGTTCACAAAATTCACTCGCGGGTTATAGTCCGACGAACGAAGTCCTTGCACTTTCTGTAAATGGAAGGGGTGTGGAACGGTGTCCTCCTTCAAGGCGTGGATGGTCGTGGGTTTGTTGGCATAAACCTTAGATTTCAGAAAACCCCTAAGAAAAAAGTCCAACGGCGTTAAATCGCATGATCTGGGCGGCCAATTCTGATCACCAAAACGAGAAATTACACGACCAGGAAATGACTCATAATTGAATCATAATTGAATCGTTTCTCGGACTGTATGGCATGTGGCACCGTCTTGTTGAAACCACATGTCATCCACATCCATGTCTTTCAATTTAGGCATAAAAAACTGGGTTATCATGTCGCGATAGCGAGCACCATTAACTGTTCTTGTCTGAATAGTCGCATTTTTTAAAAAGAATGGTCCAATGATGCCTCCAGCCCAGAATGCACACCAAACAGTAACATGTTGTTGATGCATTTGTTTCTCAATAATCACTCGTGGATTTTCTGAACCCCAAATGCAACAATTTTGTCGATTAACGAAGCCATCAAGATGAAAATGAGCCTCATTGCTGAAGATGATTTCGTTTGAAAAATCAGCATCCACTTGTTGTTCCATAATCCATTCAGCGAACTGTAATCGCTGTGCGTGGTCAGTAGGCTTCAGTTCTTGAGTTAACTGAACTTTGTAAGCATGAAGATGCAGATCTTTCGTGAGAATATGCTGTAGAGAGCTTCTCGAAATGTTCAATTCTTGACAAAGCTGCCGAATTGAGTTTCCTGGACTCTCAGCAACACTCTCACGAACTGCTTCTGTGTTTTTTGTTGAACGACGACCAGAGTGTTTAAGATCTCTAATTAATCCAGTCTCCGTAAATTTTGTGATCAATTTCTTCACAGTTGATGAATTTAAGTCACTATTTCGATCATATTTTTTGCGAAAATTGCGAACTGTAGCTGCCAAACCTTCATTATTTTTCAAATATTGCTCAACAATAAAAACGCGTTGTTCTTTCGCGTAGCGCTCCATTTTAATAACCCTGAACTGTCAGCTGTCATGTTGTCTTTTGTTTTCCTTGGCAACACTTTACCGCACGAATGGCGCAAAAGTCAAATCTTGCGTGAATTTTGGGACACCCTATATGTCTTTACGATGTTATGTTGCTCTCTTATCGAATCCTTCGTCTATCGGATAAGTAAGTTTTTTATTTTCATTTAATACTGTAGAAGGTCCGCGCTACCTTGGATCAAAGTTTCGTGCAGTAAACTTTCTAACCAATACCGTATCTCCAACATTGATAATGTCTTTGTTTTTCCAGTCGTTATCTTTTGGTCTGCTATTTAAGTCAATGTTTTTTCTAACTTCTTTCGAATTGTTTTCGTGTAGAAGTTTTTTTTTATTGCAATTCGTAGGGAGTAAAGCCTGTTTGCCTATTTATTGTGCAATTATAAGACAGCATAGCATGTGAGAGAATGAAGTCCTATTCATTCTCAGGTGACGTGTAATGTCGTAAATATTCTTGCAAAATTATATGTAATCTTTCATTTTTTCCGTTGCTTTGAGGATGATAGACAGATGTAAAAATTTGCGTTGTATTCATTCTTTCGCAAAATTCTCTGAATTCATCTGATTTAAATTCTTGCGCGTTATGAGTAAATTTTCTCGTGGTTTACCGAATATTTTAAGCCACGACTGCCAAGTAGCCTTAGTAATTGATGCTGAGAATTTGTCTATCAAAAGTTCGTGTTAAGGGAAACTCCACGGTAGTGTGCTATATTACACCTCTTTTGTAAAACGGGCAAACCTGACACACGTGACACACCTTATCCACAACGTTCAAACCCTCGCCCAAACGAACCAAGGGTACTCACAAATTTGCTTCTTTGAACCTCTATTATAAAGGTAGAGGCGTAGCTCTCGAGGTATAAAGTTAGATTAAGAACCTGCGAACGTTTTCACTCGCTGCCGGCCGAACAACAGGGGGCGAGACCGGGACCCGGTCCCGGAATGTCACCACCAATTCGCAATCCTACAGCCCTCCCCTGGTCATGTGACGGGAAAAGTGGCGGCTGCAGGAGCCGGCGACGGGCGACACGAATGCATCGGGCCCATCCTCGTATGCCCTCACAATTTAATCGCGGAGATAGCCCCAACATTTCGATCATTAAATATCTGGTTAAATAATCTTGAATTACAAGAAGATATTTATTCTTATGCTCTGTATTGGGAAATGGACCACAGATATCAAGTGATATTTTAACACATGGTTTTAACACATGGTTCTTTGTCTATTTGTATAAGAATAATATTAGGTCTGCAAGTAGATTTGTTTACTTGACAAGTGGGACATTTTTTAATAAAATCCTTAATATCGTTTGTAATGTTAACGTCCTTGGCGAGGTGGGGAGGGGCCGAAGGACGTCAATGAAGGAGAGGGAGAAGAGGTGCGTTCGTTATGTGATGTTGGGCAGTTGCCTATGCAAGATAAGGAGAGGGAGGGGGAGCAGTCGCTCCTCGTACCCGTACGTTGATCGCTTAATGCCCCCAGGAGTGAGAGGGCAGGTCCGTGCCCTACCGCGAGGGGGGGTTGGAGGGGTTATGACTACCCCGTTGTCGAGCGGTGGGGCCTCTGGCTGAGGATGCCCGATGTGCGTGTCCCTTGAGACAATTGGGTCGCTCGGAAACGAGCGGTTTGTATGCGACAGTTTTGTTGCCTCCGGTTTTTTAATGTTGTCATTGGCATTATTGTCCAGTGTCCGTGTCCCTTGAGACAATTGGGTCGCTCGGAAACGAGCGGTTTGTATGCGACAGTTTTGTTGCCTCCGGTTTTTTAATGTTGTCATTGGCATTATTGTCCAGTGTCCGTGTCCCTTGAGACAATTGGGTCGCTCGGAAACGAGCGGTTTGTATACGACAGTTTTGTTGCCTCCGGTTTTTTAATGTTGTCATTGGCATTATTGTCCAGTGTCCGTGTCCCTTGAGACAATTGGGTCGCTCGGAAACGAGCGGTTTGTATGCGACGGTTTTGTTGCCTCCGGTTTTTTAATGTTGCCATTGGCGTTGTTGTCCAGCGTCCGTGTCCCTTGAGACAATTGGGTCGCTCGGAAACGAGCGGTTTGTATGCGACAGTTTTGTTGCCTCCGGTTTTTTAATGTTGTCATTGGCGTTATTGTCCAGTGTCCGTGTCCCTTGAGACAATTGGGTCGCTCGGAAACGAGCGGTTTGTACGCGACAGTTTTGTTGCTTCCGGTACAATGATATTGTAATCTGTAATGTAATAGACAATGAAATCCGGACAATGATAAAAATATCATTGTCATTGGCGTTGTTGTCCAGCGTGGTTCGGCATGGGCGCGCTGGTCGTGGGAGTAGAACGAGCATACTCCCATTTGACGGGGCAACATTCCTGCGCGACCGAATTTGTCGGAGCAGCAGTCAAGCGTCGGGGCACTTGGCGCGGCCAACGATCGAGGGAATAAGGGGCAACAGAAACGCGGCTGATCGTCAACCACGATGGGGCGTCGTAGAACGCGACCGATCGTCAACCACGATGGGGCGTCGTAAAATGCGGCTGATCGTCAACCACGATGGGGCGTCGTAGAACGCGGCCGATCGTCAACCACGATGGGGCGTCGTAGAACGCGGCCGATCGTCAACCACGATGGGGCGTCGTAAAATGCGGCCGATCGTCAACCACGATGGGGCGTCGTAGAACGCGGCCGATCGTCAACCACGATGGGGCGTCGTAGAACACGGCCGATCGTCAACCACGATGGGGCGTCGTAAAATGCGGCGAGTCGTGGCATAATCGGGGTCGGAGTGCGACAATCAACAAAAGCAAATTTGCAATCAACAAAAGATAAAATACTTAATGTGCGCAATTTTCGGGAAAATCCTTTCCGTCCGACGGAGTCGGAGGTGCCCCAATAACCCCACTGAAATATAGAATTGTGATGGTTAATGATTCACTGCAGGACGTTGTTTAACAAGGATTTATTCCACGTCTCCTCGCAACTAACAATTTCTACAACGGTGGTGTTCCGATGCGGCTTATACGTGATACGCAGTAATCACTCTTGAGTGAGACGAACGTGCTCACGCGGCGGTGGTTACCAGGCGACTCTCTCGAGCGGTCACGCTTTGCGTTCCGCGGTGCCCTCGGTACGGCGCTAGTCAAATGACGCACTTATGGACTTTTCGGCGGCCCATTTGATCGATGATTTTCCCGAATTTCATTGTTGCTTCGCTCCATATCGTGATTACGAGAGTTTACGCTTAACAATGTCACTTCTGTATTCCAATTAACAATTATTAGCTTTGGTACGGATGGTTTGTCGTGTGCAATTTGACTAGCGTCTTCCTGTTAGGCGCAACATGTATAATGCGTAGCAAAATTCCTGTTTCAACTTGTTCCAATTTGTACCGACAATAGTATACCGATTTTGTTTCTAGAGATTTACAACGATAGCAAATAATGAGGCCTCTAAACCTTCGCTCGGGGGAACATCGAACCGTTTTTGTTTACCGGGTTACAAGGCCAACGATGTTTATCGTCCGTATGTTTACGCGGACACGATCGAGTAACGCTCGATTTCCATCGACTCATCGCTGTGGGAAATAATCTCCTACGTTTGCGAATTAATCCCTTTTCTCGTACTCGTTTGATGTTCCTCTCGGTTCTGACGAATCGCTTTCCTTCTTCTTTTCGCGCATAATATTGCAACGGGCATCATTGAGATGAGTTAAGCTGGCGCCGAACTAGAAGCAATCTTAATGAATTATATCTCAAAAAATTGCTCGCAATTTGTTCATCAAGAATATAAAACTGCTCTAGCGGTAGCAATGATTACAAAAAAGTTATTAAACAATTTCACAAATTCTCCTGCTAGAATGATTCGGCCGATTGGCAACCTTCCACGTTGGTGCAGGCCGTCGCCTTGCCTCACAGATTTAAAGTTTTAACTAATTTTTCACGACAAAGAGTAAATGTGTCTTCTTTAATATTTCCTTTAATTACCAATGAAAGTTATTGTCAGAAACAGGTTTAATTGTTTTTAACCATTCTTCTTTAGTCGGTCTAGAATTTACATTTATGAAATTTGTTTCTTTACGAGTTTTTGATAACATGATGTTTAAAGTTTTAGTTTCTTTTGGAATATTTTCTATAGTCTCTAAGTTCTCTTCTACTCCTTCATTGAATACATAAATTCGTGAAAGTGCATCTGCATTTGAATTGATTTTACCTTTTTTATACTCTATAGTATAATCATATTCTAATAATTTAAGTCGCCATCTATCTAAAAGAAGCATCTTTTACATTCTACAATCTAAAGAATCTTACAATCTAAAAGAAGCATCTTTTATATTCAATAACCATATCAACGGTTTATCATCGGTTATAGTTTTAAATTTTCGTCCGTACAAATATTGTCGGTAGTGTTTCGTCGCTCAGACAATAGCTAATCATTCTTTTTCCGTTGTACTATAATTTTGTTCAGCTTTGTTTAAAGTTTGAGATGCAAAGCTAATTGGGCGGTCTTCGCCTATTTCACCTTGTGACAAAACTGTGCCTACAGCATTATTCAAAGCATCCGTTGTTAATAAAAATTCTTTATACCAATTAGGATATTCTAATATCGGATAATTAGTGATTAAATTAATTAAACTTTTAAAAGTATTTTCTTGTTCTTTGTTCCAAACACATGGTTGTTTTTTTTGTAATAAGTTTGTTAAGGGTTTACCAATCTTACTGAAATTCGTAATCAATTTTCTATAATACCCTGTCAATCCTAAAAATTGTTTAATTTCTTTTGGATTAGTTGGTTTCGGATAATTCTCGACCTTTTTTATTTTCTCAGGATTAGGTTTTATTCCATCTTTTGAAATAACGTGTCCCAAGTATTCTAATTCCTGTCTCAAGTATTCGCATTTATCAGGTTGTAATTTGAGGCCACACTGTCTAACAAGGAGACGGACAGGATTGCCCCTCACCGATTTTCTTTCTAGCTTACCAACACGTAGTACCCTATTAACACACTGTGACGAATAGTTCGATTGAAGCTGCATTGTGGTGACCCCTTTTGTTACTATAGAGTGGGATCTTCCAATTCCAGTAATTGCTGTTGATGAGCGCATACGAATCAAGCCATAGGCATTGACAAGTTCATTTGAAACGAATGTACCAACCTGTTTCGTCCGTATTGATGACAAAATCCTTATTAAATTGTGGGATCAAAGCTTTTGCCTGGAATCGAAATCTTTCCGCAGCTTGTAGAGTGTCATCGACGGTCATACACTCTCGATGACTCATATATCTGGTGATCTTTGGCAAGCGTATTTTCCATTTCCGTCTGAATCTTGTAATCCACGACTCTCACGCTTTAAAACTTAAAGTTTTATCATCTTGAAACTGGCTGGCAGCTGCGAGGGCCCACTGCTGTAATTTGCGTGTGGTTACTTGCTCCAAATTTTCGCGAGCCTCCAGAAATCGATTGTATGTTCACGAATCGAAGGCCGCATATTTATCCACTGATGACCCACCACGCTTTACATGATCGTCCCACCTTTTCAAATTTTTTAAATTTTTCAAACAAGCGCATCCTCTTTTTTGAAGCGTTGCTAAAGTCCATTTTGGATGTTTTGCCCAGTTCACCATGCATATTGTGTATTCCAAAGGAACGTGGTCTTTTTCTTTCACTTTCTTCTCATCCGGTTCATTATGTTCGTCTTCGCCAGAATCCTCGACTTTTTCAAAAACTCCTTCCTCGTCAAATTCATGGCATAAAATTAATTCTTCGTCGTTTATTAATTTTTTTTCATCCAACGTATCCACCGTGCGCTGATATAATTCTTCTCCTATTGTAATACCATCCGTGGAAATGCTCGAAGGAGATTCCGCAGCAATTAAATTATTCTGTAGCAGTAGTGCTTCCTGGTACACTAGTCCTTCCTTTAAATATCGTTTTATCACCTCACCCGAAACATCACTTACACTTGTTGAAAGACTGGGCACTGGCTCCATTTTTAATATTGTAAAAAAATTGCAATGCTTTTTGAAAATGTACACTTTATAAATTGACACAGCACACAGCAAAGTCGGCAGGAAATGTAACCTCAAAGAATCCGCAAATGCAATTTGGAAGTTTTTACCTTATGTTCCACCTTTTATACTACTGTTTTATTTTACGAGAAGGTGGCATTCCGCAAAACGCCTTATTGGTTGAAAATAATATTAGCCCTAAAACTTCCTTCCGTGGTCAGGTTCTTTTACGGTTGGTTTTTTTGAATGATTCATTCTTTTATGGTCAGTGCACAGTCCGCACGGGTAATCTATCCGGCGCCGCCTACAGTAAAATTACTTACAAATATTGTTGGTTTACAATTTTTTTACCTGCTACGTTTGTCGAAGGCGGAAGTCGTTAAAGGAATTAAAGTAATAAAATAGCTTAAAAATTGAGAATTGTAAGGTGATTTAATTGTAAGGTGATAATGAGTTTGACACTCGATGTTGATTAGTCCAGCTGTCACGTGTCATGCTTGTGACGCTTCGATGATTTGCTCCAGTTCTTAAAGCGGAAGATGCTGCTACTCTACTAATAGAATTAACGGAATAATGAACACCTGTCATTCTGAAACTATAGTAAGTAGTTCGTCGCGTTTGTCCAATGTATGTATGATTTAATCGTGTATATTCTTGTATATTCTTCGTGTATATTCTTTCAAAAGTTTTATACGTTCATTTAAATCTAGAAAATTTGGTATAGCACGATTTGTAAATATTTCTGCTGTTTATTGTGTACATTCGATTTTTTAATTTTTTCAAAGATAAGATTTTTTTAAAGATAAGGAAGGATTGGTTTTCCAGAGGAGTAAATCTTTGTAAGAGCATCAAAACCACTTGCAAAGTTTACTAGGACCGATTTCTCATTTCTTGGCGCGTTTCTTTGATTGAAATTTCTATTACCCATTCGAACATATTTATCGTTGAGCTCGTATCCATTTCTTTTCAGAAAATCCATACGAATTATTCCTTCATAAGGTAAACTAGAATTTTTGTCGATGATATGAAAGGGTGATATTAGTAGTTTCATATGGAATACTCGCACAATATTGTGCTGATAAAATATCGTTAGTAATGCCTAAAATATTAGTTCCTTTAAATTTACTCAATTCCGGATTTTCGATTCGGTCTTCTTTCACGATGCTGATTGATTCCCCAGTGTCCAAAAGCCATTCGGTATCCTTTACTTCCTCCAATTTCAATCGTACATATTTTGTAATTCTTCTATGCCTTATTTTATTGTTCCGTGTGAAGTTGCTCGCCAAACTTCTGTAATAAATTTACTACAGTCAACTTCATGAGCAAATTCCATAATCCATTGTTGCACAGTTCTGGTCGAGACTTGTTCTAAATCTTCCCGTGCTTCTTTGAACCGTGCAAATGTTCGTTCATTAATAATTTGATGTTTATCGAGCAATGTTCCACTAGCAATAATATCTGCTTCCCAACTAAAAAATTATTTGGTTAGATTTTGGTTAGATAGATAGATAGATAGATAGATAGATAGATAGATAGATAGATAGATAGATAGATAGATAGATAGATAGATACATAGATAGATAGATAGATGGATGGATACATAGACAGATAGATAGATAGATAGATGGATACATAGACAGATAGATAGATAGATAGATGGATACATAGACAGACAGATGTATAGTAGATATAGTAACAACCGATACTCAATAGACAAACAATAGACAAACATTAAGCAACTGAAGCTTTGCAACTACGTGAACACATGAACTCAGTCAGTACTAGTGTTAAGGCAGACCCCACGGAGCGCACGCCCAACAAACCTCCTTGGGCAAGTTCGGGCAACCCGACACACAAGTGCCCCGCACCCCACCACAAGCGTAAACCCCGTCCCAAAATGACCAAGGTACTCACCGGGAGGCGTCCAATCCACTGGGTTCCACGACGTACACGTCTTAGGGATATGGCGTATCCTTCGTTTTTACCGAGGTTAACTAGCCCACTTCCTTCAACGTCGATGGTTCAATAGGGGGCGAAACCGGGGCCCGGTCCCGGAATATATACCCAATACCGCGATCCCAGAGCCCTCCCCGGTCATGACGGAAAAGGGGCGTCCGCCGGAGCCGGCGGCGGGCGACACAAACATGTCGGGCCCAAACCTGCCCTCCCGACAACCCCCACGGAGGTGGCCCCAACAACTAGCGATTGCGTGAACTCACGTATACGTGTGTAGGGAGGTAGGGTAATAATCGGCTTTTTGTAGCGATTCCGCTCATGCTCGTGTGCGCTTCGCAAAGGCCAGACACATGACCCGCCTGAGATCTACCGCGGGACCGATTTCCCGCGCGCGAGCGCGATAACAAATTCTTCATCTTACTTTAAGCGCGCCTCAATTGCGGCAACTCTAGCGATTACACGGTCCAGTTTCTCCTCGAGAGGGGAACCAGACAATGGCCTTGCCGCAGCGATGACAGGTGCATCCGACACAATCGTCGCACCTGGGGAATGATCCGAGATACGCGCCTTCACGGCAGCAAAGTCCGATACTAAGTGTTCGACCTTGTCTTCGAGTGAGGGTCGCGCCGAATGCCGCGCCGTAGACGCTATCGACAAATCTTTACCGGTTGTCGCGCCCGCGACCTGATCCGCTGACTGCGCTAAACTGTCTAAATATTCTGTATTCTAAATAAACTGTATTCGGTATCGCTGGCTCGTCTTTAAGGATGAATTGAAAGTGCGAGTTGTGCCAGAATGGATCACCCTCCACTTATGTTCAACAAACTGGTAACACTGGATGAGTATAAAACCCGCGAACTTTTTTAAAATTTGAAATCGTGATTTTAAAATTGCCCAAGTATCTTCAAATAAAATACACATTTTTTTTAAATTATAACTCCAATACAATAGATATTACAGAATGTATGACAAGATTGGTGCAATTTCCCGTCTTCGTATCCAAATCCTTAATTCGAACTTGCTTGGCGACTTACTGAACCCGGATATTTTCACTTATTTTCTAACGTTACGATACTTTACGTTATTGTATTATACAATGTGAGACAGTTGCTTTCTTCAGTAACGTATGTTTCTTTATTACTATCCATACTGGATCATTTTCTGTTGCCTTTTTTAATCAAATTTGTCGTATGGCGCTTCTAAATTGTTGCACATTCGGATTATTATTATGTCTATGCCTGCTCCCAATTTTGGAGAAGAATATTTCCAGAAAATCCTGAGATAAATTGTGGGTCAATAAATATATAAAATGCTGCTCCTGCAAAACCTTTTCAGCTATTGAGAGGACAGATTTAATAGTTGCAGCAAATCCAAGTATAAAAGTCCGCCTTGGCGATTTACAGAACAACAAATCATCTGTTCGACCTAATAAAAACAAATAATTGATTTTTTACCGTGGTCGATTTTAAGTAATTCATGTTTTATATATAAATTGGTTTTTTGTATCTCTGTCCAAAAGGGTTTCTTAAATTTAAGAAATCAAAAATTTGGTCTACTGTTTTAATAAATTCTACTGTAACATCAGAATTGTTAAATTCGTTTATATTCATTTTATTTAAAAATGTTATGGCATTTGCCACTGATGCAATAAGTGTCTGCGCAGCAAACTTAACTTTCATCTCATTTTGACGCCAGTTTATGCAAGATGAAGATAATTTGTTTTTGAATTTTAATGTTAAGTTCTTTTGTAAACTATGAAATTCAGTAATGAGGCTCCATTTTATGAAGCCAGTTGAACTCAGCAGCTCTTGGTGTTTGGCCATATAATTACCCATATAAGTGTTTTCCCTTCCTTTTGTAGGATGTTTAACTGACTTTTATTTTGAACGATCCGTTCGCTATCCTAACCGCGTGTAGAATGACCGCTCGTCGCGACGCAGATCTCATTGTTTTGCCTACCACCCCTACAAAGCACGTGATTGGTGTCCCATCGAGGGGGGGAGGGGGTCAATACGACGAAAAGGGAGAGACAGGGTAAGGGCACGGTGAATCTCTCTCCCGCGAGCGTTATAAGGTGCAAATTCATGCAGCCGCTGAGAAGCTGTGACGCTCAAAAGAATTTCCCTTCTACATAATTTCTGATCTGTGGTCGTGAATCTGACGCAGAAGTTTTGACGCAGATGCAAATTTCCCTTCGTACCTTTTCATGCAGACGCTGAAAAGCTTGAACGCGGTTTTTGTTGACGACCAGTCCATACATTTGCATTTTTTTTATTTTGCTTCTGACACCTCAATCCACAACTTTTTTTTTAAGACTTTTCCACGTTGGTTGAGTGGAATAGTTATATCCCAGAGTGCTGGTCGGTTCATGATCTCTAAAATTAACTGTTCTTCTTGATCTACCTTCTTTTGAACTGCATTTGCACTTGCATCAATTTACTTGTTGGCTTTGTTACCGGAATCGTTTTTGTTGGATGTTTGGAGATTGTTCGGAGCATTTTCGTTATCAACATTCAAAGTCTCGTCTTCTTCTACCATATTAAAAACACCAACACCAAACATTTACTCAGAATAAATGTTTATGTTTAATTCTTACATAAATATTCAAGTTACTTACAATCAACGCCCCACATTACTTTCGTTTCAGGATTGATATAAAATTCATCGTAACCTCTCAAACAGCCGTGAACATGAGCTCTGCTTTCTTCACATATTGATTTGCAATAGCCACATTTCACGGGATTCTGAAATTAATATAAAAATTATTATAAAAAAAAATAGTTTGGCAAACATAACCTACAAAATATTTTAAAATGAATCATTTCAACGAGCCGTATGAAAAAAAATTATACATTCTTACCTTTATCATTTCATCATCTTCATCAGTTAACTCTGACACCTTGATTGTTTATAAAATCAGACTAATGAGATGACAACTACATTCAAATTAACAGTTAAATAGGTACGACGCAAGGAAGTTGGTTCAATTTTAACTTTCTAGCGGCAGATGCGAAAATTGGAACATTTGCGCGAAAAAAATTACGATCTCTGCCATGAACCAAAAAAGTACATAGATGGGAAGTTTTTTCTGCGTCACAGTTTCTCAGTGGCTGTATGAATTTGCACCTATATTCTCACTTATACTTTGCTGCTGCTTGCGCTTCTTCGTCCGTCGCATATTATCGTACACCTTTAGTCGCTCCTTGAATTCTTGTAGGTTTTTGGCGTTGAATAGTACAGTTTTACTATCCACGTCGTCTTGTGTTCTATTGGTAACATACTGGATAAGTACGTTACGTTTTGTGTCTCTTCTCCTGGCGGCTGCAGGTCCGATTATCGTTCTCATGACTTCCATAATTTTTAATATTGCGGTGAAACTCTCGTTAAAAATACACGCAAATGTGTAAGTAGCAATTTCAATGATCTTTTTCCACAAATAATATGTTTTGGGCCTAAGTGCCAAACGCAAAAATTGAATGATTCATTGCTATTTTGTGTGTTATTCCCCAAACACCGCTTCACAAGATCGTCTGCCATCAAATCTTCGTAAATAAATTTAAGAAATTGTTGAATATCATTATCCAGAAAAGTTGGGCGCTTGAAATCACTCAAAGTACCTGCAGCTTCTGGGTGATGCCGAATGGTCAAATGAATGGGTTTCTAAGCGCCGGCATTTAATTATTTTTTATATTATTGCGCATTTTTTAGAAGCATCGTTGTTTTGATTATCGGTGTGGCGTGCTCATGTTTGTATTTGAAGATTAATTTGTATGCTGAAAATGTCCTTTCAACATCACAAGACGTAATTTTTGCACATGTGCATTTTTTCCAATTTCGTCTGATCCTTCAGTAGTGGATGCACATTGAGTTTCGTTAAGTTTTGATAAAGGATCAAATCCTACATATTTTTTTATAATCTTCCATTTATTTCGAACAATTTCTTCACAAGCTCTAGACACCCATTCCAGTACTTCAGTAATATCACTAACTAATTCTACTCATTTGTGAAATCGAAGTCTTTTTTTAGTTTTGCTATAGTAACTGGCAATCTCCAGAAATTAGTTGCAGTATAGCTTAAGGTATCAAATAATATTTCATTTTTTATCACTTCTTGAACTAATTTAACGCAACTTACATTTCTGTCATCGAATGGCTCAATAACCTGGAAATAAATGATGACCTGTTTGTCCTATTTTGTTTAAGTAATACATATATTACAAAACAACTTCTTTCTTCAATCAACAGCCGCTTTATTGTGTAACTCCATATCCGATAACTTTCATTATTCAGCTTCGTGATCGTGCAACGCAAATTGGCTATATTTAAAAAAGTATCGGATTTAACTATGTGTTGATCCTTGAGTTTGTTTTACGGAAATATCTGCGTTTTCTTTAGTCAACTTTGGGCACTCCTGGATCCGTAACCTTTGTTGAGAATAATGATTAAAAAAAAAATACTTACTTTTGATACCGTACACTTTGTGTTCAGAATTAATTTAATCATTAACCTTGATTGATACAACACATGTTCATATGCAATGCCAGCATTACCATCAATTGTATAATATCCTATTGACACGAGAGTGAGTACTAAGGCAAGTGATTTATTGTACATGGAAGGGGAACTTCATTTTTCGCTTATTATTATTGGACACAAATAATAAATATCTTTGTACCCGTGTGACATTGCACTTCAGCAGTAATAACATAAGTTTTCCATAGTTTTTTGTTGGTAAAGTGATATATCTTATCTCACATCACATCTGCGTGTCTACTTCTTTTATTTCCCGTACCAATTTTTATTGCATTTATTAATAAAAAACGAGACGCTGGGCAACGATCATTAACAATTTAATTGGATCACATATGTATACAGGGTAAGCCACGTAATTCGGTCGGTTTATGCATCTTGTTTATTTTAGAAAAGAAATTTTCGAAGAGAAAGTTAAATGGTATAAGAAGCTGTATTTCCTTATGCTTTACATTTTTTGTGAGTGTAATTATGCACCTAAAAGTACAGTCGTGATTTGAATGGAACTGCATGTTTGTTTTTACGTACATGGATACTTTAGAAATTTTAGTGTCATGTCAACGAGATGTGGAGCTGAGGAGGAATCTGGATTTTTTTTGGCAGATGTGACATTGGTGACATTGTTGGATTTACTAGTATGCCACGAGCTGAATGTAGTGAAAAGTGCCAATGTTACGAAAAAAAACCCGCATTCCGCATATGAAAGTATAAGGATACGAAGTTAAAAAAGTAATACTCCGTAAAATATTTTAGATTTCTGCTTCAAAAATAAAGTGTACTCTGGTTCGTTAGTTTCGCTGCACGATTTGAAAGAACGAAGCAGATTACATTACTTAAACATAAATAGCTATGTGACATATGTTAAAATACATTGATGTTCGACCGAATAACGCTTGAATATTCTACTAACAGAGAACTAAGAGAAATACGCAATGAGATATTGGATATAATGCAAAACAGGTATTCTGATTAATTGTTGCTTTATGTTGTACGTTATTAAGTAAACAGAATATTAAATATATGAATTAGAAGTTCTTATATTTCGCTAGAAGGGAAAGTAGAATTTTATGTGTACAAGAAGGACGAAAATAGTGATAAAAGAATCTAAAAGTAGACGGGGATCCAGAAGCCTCTACACGGTCACTGCCATTCATGAAAACTAAGAATACGAGTGACCTTTTGAAACTTGTAAGAGACAAGTAAAAGTGTTACACGAGACTGTACAGGTTAAGGCTATACAAAAATTGGACGCGAATAAACAAAAGAAACAAGAGAAGACGACAAAAAGCTCGCGGCAGCCGAAGATTGTGTGCAAGTACTGTGGGTGTAGTGCAGAAGAACATTGAAACAAAGCCTGAAGAGGAGGGAATATCTTTATCAGTACGATTCCAAATAACTGTGATGTAAAAGAGAGACGTGGTCTATAGATCTGAAGATTCGCGGCACAAACCTGAAATCAAGTTGGCTACAGCAGCAGAAGTCAATATCATTGCGAAGAAACTGATGATTGATGAAGTAAATGTCAATGTGAAAAAGACGAAAACGACTCTGATAGCATTTGGGGAGTCTTCGGTAAAACGTGTAGAAGTTAATCTGTCATGAACGTGACTGAGGTCTAAGGAGGAATCTGGATTTTTTGTGACAAATGTAGCATCGGCACGATTGCTGTGGTTGTCAGAATGTCAAGAACTGAATTTAGTAAAAAGAGTCAATGCTGTGGAGAGGAGTTGATGGATAACAAATTTAAGGTCTTTACTGGCATAGGAACTCTACCATTTGATTACTATATCAAGTACCCAATGCGGAGCTGGTGGTACACGTGCCCGTGAAGGTTCCGTTTGCATTACAAGTGAAATTAAGGAACATTCTAGAAGAATTACCAAAGCGGAGTGTTATATCGAAAGTTGATAAGCTTATTAAATGGGTTAACAGCTCAGTTATTATAGAAAAGAAAGATGGATCGCATCACTTCGACCTGAACGCTCAAGATTTGAATCAGTACGTCACGCGAGAGCACTTCAAGAAATGGGTTCTGGCAAGTAAGGTTACATCAAGCCAGTTCGGATTTATTCTTGTTTAATTCTCCGTTTGGACGGTACCAGCTACTGAAATTACTCTTTGGATTGAGTTCATCACGAGAGATCTCTCAAGAACGTGTCATGTAGATCTTTGGAGACATCGAAGAAGTTTTCACAGTCCTGGATAACTTGCTTACTGCAGCAAGGGTAGTGGAAGAGCGTAATCAAGTGCTGAAGAAGATGTTGCGGAAAGCCCTTGGGGACAACGTTCAGTTTATTCAGCTTACCATCAGAATGATTGGCTTCAGTACAAACAAAACGTGAATCGTGGGATTTAACTTTACTAGTATTACCGTCACAACATATCAGTCCTAACATCATTAACCCTGAAATGCTCAACCTTCGACATGAGGTTAATTCTGGCAACGGAAAGAGTAAACAAAATGCCAGTTTGTTGTGTTGGCTTTACATGTTTAAGCGGATTGGGCTGTTGGTATCCAGTTATACCATCTGCTAAAAATTTCAACATCAACGGAAAAAGGCCAACAGATCCCTTTGCGCCCGTGGGGCAAAGTTACCATTGACATTCTGGATATTTGTTGTACAGCTTTTCTGATGATTGACTACTTCTTAAAGGTGTTGGGACTTCTACCAGTGCAACGGAAGACAGCGAATGTCTAAATGTATCGGAAAAATTGGTGCCAGACAATATAACTGTTGACAGCGGTGTGTTTATGGTGTTTGTCAATGAATAGTAGAATGTATTCATCGCGGTCAGTCCAAAATACGCTCAGTCTAATGGGATGACTGAAAAGGCCACGCGGATATCGAAAAATATATGGCGAAAAGCGTCTACGGGCAAAGTGGACATGTATGTTATGTTGCTACATGCTAATCTACAGAAATACACCGGTTAAGTGCTAGTCCTGCGCAACTGTATGCTGACCGTCTACTTTGAACAAAGATGTCTTTTCTCACCAATGAGTATTCCAGTGACAGATGGCTTGGAGAAATGCGTTTCACTATTTCTTTGTATTGTGTGTTACTTGACACAAAGAATATTAAATATCTAAACCAGAAATCTTCTAAGCATATACATTAATTCTGTTATGAACAACATAAAGAAACAATTATGAAGTGCTAACTACATGACTGCAAGACGTTCGAACATCCTCTTAATATTGCATATGTCTTATAAAAAGTTGAAATATCACACATTACGCGAGGTAAGGATCGATCAAAGTACAAAAATGCAATTTCATTAAAAAAAATGTATCCGTAAAAAGATAGATCTTAGATCATTCAACTTTCTCTTTTAGAACTTTTTTATGTCTTTAACCAAACAAAAGATTGAAGTCAATTGGGAGAAGTTCGATAAAACAAAACGAATTCTGGCGTTACGTTTAGTCCTTTTATTCCTCCCCATGTAACTGCTCGCTGAAGATTGACTGTCGCCACTTTGTCTCGTTTCCGTTGTTTTTCTGACCCACGAAATGGCGGTGGCAATTCTCGGAACAGCGCGGAAAACACGCCAAAACTTTATTAATATTAATATTAATATTAATGGATGAGACAAAGCGGTGAATCCAGCTCAGTGTGCGCGTGAAAATGTGACCATAAGATGTAAACGGGCCCAGTTTCGTGTGTTATACCTCTTGTACACTTAAAGTCAGAACAATGGTTGGGATTCTGTTTCGAAGTTGGTTTGCAAGCGTTCAAAGAAGTAGACTTCACCAGGTAGATTTTCGAGAACTTTATTCAACAAGAAATTTATATCTACACGTTGTGATGGTCGAGAGAAATTAATGAGTGTTAATTAACGGAGAAAGTCCCTTTGGTAGAAAGATAACATGGCAAAGTGTTAATAGAGGATGGAATACAGATAAAAGAAAAGAAAATAAATAATCATATGTATAATGTAAAATGTATAATGTAAAGTGAGAGATAAGGATGTCGCAAATTGTGCGCGCTAACGAAAAAACTATGGTATTTGAATATTTGTTGGCATTGATGTGTATGTGGTCAATGCATCCAAATGTGCCATATAATGTTGAGATTCGTGAAAAAATATAGAACTGTTACGGCTTCTGGAGGAACTTGAAGTTTAACCAACTTTAGAATCTCTGGGCAAGATATGTGACCGTCTAATACATATATTGTAAGGTAATGGTGTCCTAGAAAGATAGTCTTCATTTCCTTTTCTAGTATTTCTCTTATCTGCGGGTCATCCTTGATTCACATGCGACTACCGAAAAACAATTGGAAGGGAGTAACTCCTGTTCCCTGATTGGAAATATGATTGATATATCTCTGAGCTGAGTCCAAGAACTTATACCAATTCTCAGGGTTATGCATAGATAGCTTAGTTAGTATCGCAATAAGAATTCGATTTATTTGCTCAATCTGGCCGTTTCCTCTAGGCACTCTGATCACGATGGTCGTACGTAGGATTTTGCAGTCTTTCGTCTTTGCAGTAATCTTCGAATTCAGCAGAAGTAAAAGCTGTTCAGATATAATTCTTCTTGGATTTGCGGAAGTGACTGACTGTTTTCGCAAATAATTTAATTTAAATTGCTTCATTACCAAAATACACAATCAGGTACAATGGTAAACGGTGAGGTTCAGCTAAAAAGCTGCGTTAAGACCTAACCGTAAAAACTAAAGAGTAGTAACGAACATATAAATTAAACTAAGAATAAGAATAAGGTAGACCTACAACGGGTGCGAAACAAGGTACCGTGCAGCGGCATTCTTAAAAGAAGATAAAGATGGATAATCGCGTATTTGCTTCGGAAGAGCATTATAGAAATGCGCAGCACAGTAAGAAAAGGAACCCTCGAATTTTACTAAATTTACGAATTTTACTAAAATAAAACAACACTTCAGACGTGCCAGTGCATTTCGTAGGATATAGCCAGGTAAACTTTGTAAATGAATCGACCAGGACGAAAATATGTCGATAATTCTTTTTCGCTGAGGCTAAAAGCCCCAAGTGGTCTACGTGGTAGGTATCTATAGGTACCTCGCCCTTGTCGATATTCTTGTTTACCCGCTTTTCTTTCTGCTAGTATGCATTCGACGCAGTTGTGTATAAATTTGTTTTTTCTTCTAATTGATTACCCATCGTGCTTAAATTTCTACTTCTGCACAGAATCTTTCCAACCATTTTTCAGTGCATGAAAAACTGATACATCCATTGGTTGTTGGATGTGTGTTGTATTTGGATAAAGGGCGATTATAATTATTCCTTTCTTTGTGCAAAACTCACTTAGGGATAAGATAAGATAAGATAAGATTTATTTTGCTCCGAAAATGTGGAGCTTAGTACATACTTATTAACGGTACGCGTGAGTACCCATATCGTATACTATAGTCAAGTATACATATATCATAATATAAGTGATATATTAAGAGTAACCAGAGTAAGAGAAGTCGATTTAATGAAAGCGACAATTGAAGACCCACTAGGAACATGTTTGCTTGATTAGGCCTCGTTTAATCTCTCGAATTTAATAGCAATTCGTGGAAGGAAGCTTTGAATGAGGACAGGCATGATGATCGCCTGAGCTGGAGAGGAAGGGAATTCCACAAGGAAGCCGCTACGGAAGGGAACGAGAATTGATTAGCTGAAGTATGAGACAAGGGTATGTCAAGATCCAGCTCAGGTGTTCTGAGTGAGCGTGAACGAACAGAATGTCGAAAAACGAGACGATTTCGCAGTAACGGTGAAGACGGATAGAACATGGTTTTAAACACAAAACATCCCAGTAAATAACGTCTGCGTTCTTCAAACTTCAGCCACAACAACTTACGAAAATAGTCTGATATATGAGCATCCTTAGGGAGGTCATAAATGAACCGAACGCATGCATTCATGGCACGTTGCAGGAGTAAACGTTGCTCACTAGTAAGATCATAGAAAACGATGCAGGCATAATCGAAGTATGGGAGAATGAGGGTGGAGACTAGGTGAGTACGCAATGATGTTGTAAGAACAAGTCTGTTGCGCTTTAATTGGGACAGTGTTCGAAATACGCTGTTACGAGTGTTGCTGACATGCTCATTCCAGTTAAGGGTGGAAGATAAGGTGACTCCGAGACATTTAACAGAGCTAAGTATATCAATATTAGAGTTATTGATTTGTATAGGTGTTAGAACTGAGATGTCAATACTATGAATGTATTGGGCGGAGCCTATGAACATGGCTTTTGTCTTACTGGAATTAATAAGAAGATTATTTTGGATTTAGATTGAATGAGGTAAGATGACTAGCATGACCGTCTACAAATTAAATGACAGGCAAAGGAATCTCTTTCTTTAATAGCCACTTATAAAACACATTTGTGACATATTCAAATAAACTTTGTCCGGTCCTCTAGTCGCTTGCACTTCTTCCCACACCCCACTCATTAGGCATCAAATTTATTATGTAAGAAGGGATTCTTTCATAGGAGTAGATGACCATTGGTGATACACATTGACCAGCTACATAGGCTGTTATAAGTGCTGTTATAAGTTTAGACACTCTTTTTCATCGTTATTAATGAAGTGTGGATTCTCCTTTTTTCACGATAACTTTCTTAACTTTCTGTAATCGAATTAAATAAGTAACTAAATTATGCGCATTTTGTTTTTTTTTCGATTCACACGGTTTTTTATATAAGAAAACCATGATTTCGAATTACACGGTATGCTGAGTAACCGATCTTCCGTGTAATCAAGGGACAAGGTATATTTCATGATTTCGTTCCTTTCTTCCAACTTTGTTCCACTATCGCGATTTTCGCATGTATGCTGTTATTACCACGTGAAGGCGTAAAAGTAGGTTTTTCCACCCCAGAGTATTGTCAATGTTTCCTCAGTTAAATGCAAATCATTCAGCAACTCCAGAAGCGGTCTCAAAAACCCAGAAAATCATTCCCAAAAAACAGTTCAAAGAAAAAAGATATGAAACACTGAATATACTTAAGAAATTACAGAAATATCTAGCAACGTATTACGTATTAATTTTATCAAAAGAATGATCGAAAAATTAATAAAAATGGGCAATTACTGTAACTTATACATTTTGGATCTTACGTAATTCAGAACTTTTTTGACCAGAATTGTTCGAAAATCTGACTCGTTGACGTACTGATACGGTATCTTTATGAATTTTGATCGTCAATGCCAAGTAAGTCAAATCCTTTCTATGTGCAGCACATTCATCTTCGACAAACTATTTCAGATACATATGTCTGATTCAGAAATTATTCGAAATAATTTATTCGATATAAACGTTTCGCAACGAATTTTTGGATAACAGGTATCGAATACTAAATTTATAATTTTGAATATCGCGGAAAATTCTTCTGTTAAAACAGAAAGATGTCCAAAATCAATATTATCGTTCACTACATATACCCGAAAAGCTAAAAGTATTTCTCGTCACAATTAAGATTCACTTTATTATTAATAAAATTGTTCTAACATTCAACACATTTCGATTTTTCAGAACTTTTTTTTTACTATGTACCCCGCAAAATACTCCACTGCACTAAAGACTAAAGTGCACAGTGATGTTGACAATTCATCTAATTTTTCGTTGATCACTAACTGCATATCATTATCAACATCACTGTCTTCTTCTATTTCTACCGGAACAGCAGAAGTGATTGGTTCACATTGTGATAAAATATCCTCCTGTAATAGCGTTGCATCACAATCAGGAATACAATTACCGCTATAAGAATTATGATTTAAATTCAACATTATATTCTTCCTGATTGCGAGGCGTACCGCTTTTACAGTAGGATTTTGGTTGTAAGTGCCAGCGTGCATGCGTAAAACCGAAAAAAAATTCTCTAAAATATCCGTGTTATGGCGTGTTGTCATCAGAAACGTAACCCCCTCATTGCGCAAAATTGCAGGGTAGTATTAACACACTGTTGCCAACCCTAAGAAACAAGGAGGAGTTTTTAATTCATTTGATGAAATTATATGCCAATCAGACATTTTATACAATTGTGCCTTTAAATTCTCTTTAACGTTTGAATGAAAATCAGAAATCGCGCACTTGTTTGGATTAGGGTGACGAGTGCACCTACTTATTATAAATTATCTTGTTATTATTTAAATTATCAAAGAAATCATTCAAAGTTTCAAAAAAACTTGACGTGTGCTGTATAGTGTTTGTTTTTCTGCAACCAGTATCAGCTGCGGTAAACAAAGCAGAAGAAACTTTTTTACTGAATATTTGTAGAGTCAGCTTACACTTTGTTTTATCAAAGGAATTCGGCTTAATAAGTTTTTCGGATAGTTTGTATGCGACGCATGTGTATCTTTAGTTTTCTCAATGTTCCATAAATGAGAACATTGCACCAGGAAACTCTACAACCGTTAATTAAAAAATCATACGTTAATAAATTATTCCTGATGCTTCTAAATAAATGTAAATAATCAAATAAAAAAAATTCTTTTCGCCATTTCGGTCAAAATAAGGTCTGTAGATTGTTACTCTTTCTTCTGCTATGCTTTGATTACTTGATCCCTGATCAGAGACAACTGCTCTGGCTTTTAAATTACTTTCATATAATGCATCTCACACCTGATTAACAATTAAAGATAAATCATGTTTTCTAACATCAGATTTGGAAAAAAAGAATGCCACTGATTGTTTCCAATTCGTACACAATTCCCTTGCCATAAAAACAAGCACTTGTGTACCCACAGCTAAATTCCTCCCCAATGCCCCCGACTCTTCGAAACCCTCAATTATTTGCCTGTTTGGATGGAAATGAAAACACTTTTTCGTAACCATTTCATTAAATAAAAGAACGCATTTCCGGTCTATATTTTCCGTATGAGATGCTTTAATTTTTAACATGTTAAATAAATTCTGGCAAATGCCAGGACAGATTTGAATTTGTCCAAACCATCGTATAATCGTTACCGGACTTGGAGGACTGAAACCGTGGTCATCGCGCATTTTATTATACAATGAGGGCGAAGTATGATGTAACGTCATGCATAATTGTCTTTGTTTTGGCGTACACTTTTCAAGCTTTTTCGATCTTTAGATCGAAATGAAATATTAACATGAAAACAAAAGTTAGTATAAATCCCGAGACTCTCTTCGCGATTGGTTCCTTCAAGCACGAATTGGTTATATCTCCTGAAGAAAGCTTTCTTTGTAGTCGATTAAATGCTTTATATTTCGCCCGTAGCTGCGATCGGAGGACATTACATTTGTTCGTCTCTTGCTGTAATTTAATTTTGGTTCCTGTCATTCGCTGTTCAATTGCGCTCTGTTTATTTACAAATGAAGTGCCTCGACTTTCGAAACTACTATCAATTTCATTATTATTACAGTCACTATCGTCAGATAGCGGTTGCAATTTCGGACAAGCATTAGACTTTAATTTTCCAGACATATAAAAATCTTCTTTACAAGAATGGCGACTACATATATATTTATTTCTAAAATGTGATTTGGACATTTCCACCCAATCATCTAAACCACAATTGATCAAACATGTAATTAAACGATCATTATCTTTTGTGAGGTTAAGATAATTAAATAAGGCTTGTAATGATTTAGCACTAACATTCGCACTTGTATTTTCTGATAAATCACTTTAAAATAATATCATAAAAGTATATTTGAACATAAGTGTCCCTCGAAGAGGTGTACGTAACGTAATATATCGTAATCTCTACCTGTAACGGTTCCGCGAAAAAATTACCGGTAGGATAATGGGAGCGGTAACTAATGCGCGCGCACCCCCGTTGTCAATCGCACATTACGCGCGATTTTCGACGTAATTAATCGCACCTTACAGTTTGTCCATTTTGACTTCATGGTCAAGTCGGCCACGTTCGTTACCGGGTTCGACTTCGATTCTCCTAATCCACGGTTTCAATCGATCCGGATCAAAAATACCAGTGAATGGCCGTTGGGGTAACTGGAATCCCTCTATGCAGGCTTGCATACATGATTCTCGCGCAGCATTTAATAAAGAAGTAGCAAAGGTCAAATCTGAATGTAAAAGAAATATATGCCATGATTATAAATCATTCAAACAAAACACAATTCAACATTACAATTCATACATCGAAGGTTAGAAAACAAATTTTCCAGGTATCAATTGGACCGAAGATACATTAAAAAAACCAATAAATGAAAACAGCAATAAACAAAAATGAATGAAAACCGACACCAAATAGAAAATATTGCATTATTTGCAAATAAACGATGCTTTATAAGCCATAATTATTGTTCGACCATAACCTGTTTAATTCCACACCTATTAATTACCGGTTGAATGACACCTATTAATTAGTTTATTGCACTGAGTAAACTTACCCGTTTCAACTCCACGAGCACTACTTGGTGAAAGCAGTAATTTGTATTCTTCATTGGTATCGTAATCTTTTAAAGTGAGCTCGACGGAATTGTCGGACTTTTCCATGCTGAAACAAACAACTTACAGCGTGTGGTGCTATTCGGTGCTGTTCACGCAATACGCAAACGCTACGCAACTGTCACACTACCTCGGAAGAAATAGCGTTTGTTGCGTTCAGTCATGACGTCACACACCATAAGTAGTGACGTCATGGTCGTGTTTGATTGCGCTAATGTCGAGTTCTGCGAACAGACTTTAGCGCCAGATGGTGCGAATAGTGACTCCCCGAACGCACCCTATATCGTTAATAACATATCGATCGCGGTCTAAAACAGATTATACACAGGCTTCCCTGCAAGCTTAGCCTTTATGAATCCCCACACATTTTCGATGGGGTTGGCATCAGGAGATTGGGAGGCCCAATCCATCGTAATGACGCCATTCTCCTCCTTCTAAGCTCTGCAGAGGCGGCTGCGATGTTTTGGGTCATTGTCCTCTTGTAAGACCCAATCTTCGTTATCGGGACCAAACATTTTGTTGGCTGTTTTTAGGAGACAACGCTTGTAAATTTCTATCATCTTTTGTGCGTTGAAATTCTCGATGGATAGATCCAAGCAGCCAAATCCGCGCTTCGAGAAGCATTCCCAGACATTCAATTTTACAGGATGTTTGACAATGCGATGGATGAAATCTTTACCGGGGGCAGATCAAGCACGTTTTACTGGAACCCACGCTCAGAAAGTCGCTTCGTCCGAAAAAATTACGTTCGACCAATCGCGATCGATATTTTCGGTTGCCCAGTTCATGCGTTTTTGCATGTGAGTTTCTGACAGCAAGGGTTTCGCGCTCGTAGACCGGTACTGTATTTTTGCCTCGTGTAAACGCTGCCTGATCGTATTGATACTGATATCAATACCCTTTTGGGCCAATTTAACCTTAGTCTCGCGGAGTCGCAGAGTGGGATTACTTTGAAACAGTTGTAATACCGCTTTGTCCTGCTTGCTGGACGTCGCTCTCGTTTTCCCTCGTTCTGGAAGGTCGTCGACGTTTTTTAATTGTGCGTACCGTAGTACCCACTTCACAACGAACTTCTTCGATTTCTTCATGACTTTGGCGGCAGCGGCATGTGATAATTTTGGTCCTTTTTCATGTGTGTAGAGGAAGACCGCCTCATGTCGCTTTGCGTACGCAGCACTCATTTTACTAAATGTCCGTTCGCTACACGTTTCAAACAAAACTGAAATGAATTAGTACTGGCGACGTAGCGCACCTATCATACGATCGTGCCAATAAGAATACAAAGAGATATCTTTTGCTTTTCTTCGAAAAATGCCGGTTCCTTTCTTATTGAACAGACTGTACATCAACGCATAGTACTACTAACATAAAATATGGCGCGTGAATTAAACTCACTCTAACAGTCTGACTAAAAATATATATTGTGACAGCGGGAACCTTCCAAACAACGTACATGTAATTGTAAACATAAAACTGTAAACAGTCAGAGTATATAAAAGGCCCACGCGACAGTACAGCTTAATTACTCGCTGGTCAATCAATCGATCCGTCTGTCCGTCCGTCTGTTCGTCTGTATCAAGACTTGAGATAATAACAAATGTAATTGAGAAAATGAATAAAATTATTTTTTAAAAAGTAGAAAACCGCGTCCTCGTCTGTGACAATATATTGCTAAAAAAAACCATTCACACACTTTACAAAATAATATGTCCTTTCTTTAGGATGCTTCGGTTTGATGTCTCGAAAAAAAAAGGATTTTACAGGTCACGTTTTCTTTTACATTCTCTGCACGCTTGTCATTACGTTCTATCTACACAAGCCATCTACATTCTCTTTTGCCGCTCACTCATACACACATACACACATAGTATTCAAAATGTTATTGTACGAACTTCTGTTCTCAACATTTTCTCCTATTTTGAATCATTGTTAGTCTTATAACAAAAAATATCTTAATTTACTATAATATTTTATTTTTACATCTATTAAGTATTGTAGTACTTTGAACTTTAGTTAGTATATCTGCAATCTGTTTTTTTGAAGGACAATACTTGATTGTTATCTTCCTTTGTTTTATCTGTTCGTGCACATAATAAAATCTTAAGGCCCCTCCAGACTCACGCCGAGAAGTCACGGCGAAAATTCACGCCGTGAACTCGGCGCGACGCGAACGACTTTCTACACTCACTATATTCACAGTCGTGTTCACGCTCTTGTACTAAATGAACGAAATAGACGAAATGGACGAAACAACGACTGCAGCGTCTTTGACTTTGTGTGCACTGGCATATTATAATTATCTGCATATTAAACATAGAAAACAAATTAAAAAACGATGGAGAAGAAGAAGATGGGGGATGACGAGTATACATCGCAACAGAACAAGGTAAAGACGTCTTAAACATGTTTTTTAAATTTGAGATACCTGTGCTAACTTAAATGCTGTAATAAGGTGTATCATTAAAATATGCCATCAATT
The DNA here is from genome assembly GCA_963989215.1 of Hedychridium roseum. Lineage (NCBI taxonomy): Eukaryota > Metazoa > Arthropoda > Insecta > Hymenoptera > Chrysididae > Hedychridium > Hedychridium roseum. Next base: position 5,571,571 of record OZ022318.1, on the reverse strand, counting down.
TCGTATATTATTTCCACCTCTTCATTTTGCGACAGCTTTCTTAATTTATTTGCTATCATTTTGCCATAAAGATCGCAATTTTCTTCTTGGCTATCTTTTCTTCGAAGGGCACTGTGAAGTGTACCGATAGCCTCCTTAATTAGTGTTCCGGCTTCTTCTAATTCTGGCGGATTCCTACGACGACGTTTCGTTTGTGATGTAGTGGTACGTGATGTACTGGCTTCTATTGTTGGTAAGGCATTACCGCTGTCATTCTCCTCTGGCCTTCCTTCATTTTCTTCATTTTCTTCATCGTCCTTATTTTTATTATAAAAAATCGTTTAGTATTGTGCTTTTAGCCATGGTTGACAGCAACTACAATATCATTTTCGTTGATATAGGTAGCCAAGGCAGAATAAGTGACGGTGAAGTGTTTAGAAATAGTTTACTGTGGCAAAAATTTCTACAAATGCCCTGAATTTACCCACGCCACAACACTTGCCAGGCTCGAGCGTAGATATCCCTTATTTGCACTCTCTAAACATATTATGAAACCGTACCCTGGAAACCATGAAATAGGATCCCCAAAACGCATTTTCAATCAAAAACTGTCAAAAACTGAAATCAAAAACTGAAAAAAATGATTAATGACTAAATACTAACTTACGCAACTAAGCAATATAGAATAACATCATTTATTTGCAAGAACTATATACATTGAAAAGTGTAATATACACACTTACCTAATGTTTTTAATTTTCATTTTTATCTTCTTTTCACCAAATCCAGGTACGTTCATTACAGTTTCTACATCATAATATGCAGATTGCTTGATCTCTTTATTTCGGTAAAGTGGAGATTTCACATTCCACAGGCACTCATGTTCTAAGTATTTTGATACAAATTAGAATGTTATATCTTCGCTCCAACGGCACGACATTTTGACGCGGTTCGGACTTGTCTATTTAGATGAATCACTCCGCAGTGAAGCGTCGTGGGGAGCGCTACTCGCCCGAAACAATGGAACGAAATGCATTGACTCGATCAAATCACTTACTAAAGCTGCTAAATTTAGCTGCTAAATTACTTGCCACTCGACTGAAATACTAGCGTAGTCCGAACGAGCAATGAGAGCCAGTATGTCCGGCTAGTCCGCCCCGTAGGGTCTGAAGAGAGGGTGATTTGATGGCTGGGCTCTCGCGGAACGTAGGGCCAAGGTCAGAGATGGAAGAGGGGGGGAGATAGAGATACATAGAGAGGGAGGGAGGGAGGGAGGGAGCGAGAGAGAGCGAGAGAGAGAGAGAGAGAGAGAGAGAGAGAGAGAGAGAGAGAGAGAGAGAGAGAGAGAGAGAGAAGAAAAATACTTTTATTCCAGGGGCAAGTGGCCCCGTATGGACAATTGGGAACAAATGTGTTAATAAATCAAATAAAGACAAGAGAAACAAGATACAGTAGATTAGAGAGTTAAACACGCTAATATAATCCAGTCGCCGGTGAGTGATAAGTAACGACAAAAAAGCATTTTATGCTTAAGTGACTGATCTACCAAGCAGATAGAAGTACAGTCGTGGTCAGCCTGATAGAGGGCGGCAAGGAGTTCCAAAACTTTATACCTGAAATAAAGACAGAGTGATCATAAATAGATGTTCGAATGTTGGGTAACGCTATGTCCTGTAGGTCCGATCGAGTGCCTATCGTGGTCTTGATTACTGCATGCCTAGGAACCAAGGTATCAGAAAGCCAAGAACTTGAACCGAAACGCAGGGCTTGATAAAGCAGGATTCCAAGAAAATAGTTCCTACGATCCCTGAGTTTCAGCCACCTTAACTTTGAGAAATAAGGCGTGATGTGATCAAATTTACGGATCCCGAAGATGAACCGTACACAAGAGTTAAGGAGGCGCTGTAGCCTTGCGTTCTCAATCTCGGTAATATCTAAGAAGGCTAAGCAGCAGTAATCGAAGATAGGCATTATAAGCGCACACACAAGCATCCTCTTTAGATTTATGGAAAGGAAGTCCTTACCAATACGTAGCTGATGCAGGCTACGAGACAGACGTTTGCTCACCTGCGTCACATGTTCTCTCCAGTTAAGCGTAGGTGTGATATGGACGCCTAAGTTTTTAACCAGTGAAGAGTACTCAATATCAACACCATCTACAGAAAGACGAGGAACTGAAGAAGAAGCTAAGGTATTAACATAACGCGCAGAGCCTAGGATCATGGCCTGAGTTTTCGAAGAATTTAATAGAAGTCCGTGATTTGAAACCCAGGTGGCAATATTATTAATATCTTCCTGAACACGGGCTACGCTGCGCGGCAGGTCTTCCATCGTAGAGTGCAAATAGATTTGCAAGTCGTCAGCATATTTAATGTGACGACAATGCCGAATAGCCGTGGAAACCTTTCTAAAATAAATATTGAAGAGAAGAGGCCCAAGAATAGAACCCTGGGGAACACCGGATGTGACGCGAGACCAAGTAGATATACCTGAGGGAGTCCGAGTTGCCTGCCATCGATCATTCAAATAAGACCAAAACCATTTTAAACCCGACACGGAGAGATTAAGTTCTTTGAGTTTCCGTAGGAGAATTAGATGGTCCAGAGAGAGAGAGAGAGATACATAGATATTTATTTTGTTCTGGAGGCTTGGCCCCCCTAAGAACAAGTAAGCATAGATAATAGTTGTTGAGGTGTATATAAAGTATTACAACTAACTAAAGGCTAAAACTAGCTAAAAACTACACTAACAGAGCAAGAACAATTATGCAGACGCAATTATAGTGACGCAAGCGTGTCATACTGCCTAAGAAGGTGTAAAAAGATGTACTACTTAAAGATTGCAACGGAGCTAGCTGAGCGACTGCTTAGAGGAAGCGAGTTATATAATTTGCATCCCAAGATGGAAAAGAACTCAGCAAAGATCGCGGTGCAAGAGAATATGGAAGCCCCGAAGAGGTAAGCGAGCGGAGAAACGCGCCCCAGTATTCGCGCGAAAAATGAAACGATCCTGAATTATCTCGGGTGCTACTCCTTGTGTTATAGAGTGCATAAGTATTAACAAGAAGTAAAGACGCCTGTCACGAATCTTGAGCCATTTTAATTTGGAGAAATAAGGAATGACATGCGCGTCCTTGCGCAGATCGAAAATGAAACGTACGCACGAGTTCTGGGCTCGCTGAAGGCAAAGTTCGACAGCATGAGGTATGTCTTTCATGACTACGCAGCAGTAATCAAAATACGGAAGGACCAGACATCTGATTAAATAGATCTTCAAAGCTGTAGGAAGGACGGTACGGATCCGAGAGAGACTTGCAAGAACTTTATAGACATTACGACAAATGTAATCAGCTTGCACGCTCCAGTTTAAGGAGGATGTGGGGAAAACACCAAGAGATTTGATTAAAGGCGCAAAAGGTAAAGAGAAACCATTTACAATGATGGAGGAAGGAAGTAGAGTTTGAAGGAGGTTAAGGGAACGAGAGGAACCCAGAAGCATACACTGCGTTTTATTAGCATTAAGAGTAAATTCGCAGGCCTTTGCCCAACAGACTACCCGTCCGATGTCTTCATTAATCAACGATATAGCCTCTAAGAGATTTTCAGGGGAGGTATGGTAATTGGCCTAAAGATCATCGGCATACTCAATAATACAACAGTGTTTTATTTCTGAGTTCAGGTCTCAAAGGTAGAGTGCAAAGAGGAAAGGACCTAGGACAAAAACCTACGGAACGCCAGAATAAATTTTGGTTGGTTCTGACAGCCTGACTGCGGTCAGTCATATGACGAGAACTAGTGATGGACATTAAAAAAAAACATCGATGTTTTTTTCGATTGAATGCATCGGATTGTTGCATCGATGTAATATCGGTGTATCAAAAAATACATCGATGTTTTCTATACATCGATTGTTTTTCTATAAGTTAAATATGTATGTGGTTTAGAAATAAAAAGCAAGCATCTATTAAAATAACTTTATTACCTTTACATTTATTTTTAATATATATCCCAATAATTTTTATCTATACTTTGTAAAAACAAAATTTTACCCAATCTTTTACCCTTTAATCTATTCCTTTGTTGAGTCATTACCTGCGCCGCTTGCGAAAACAGTCTCTCTGATGGCACTGATGTGCCCACCATTGTTAGATATTTAAAGGCAATTTTATGCAATATTGGAAACTGTATTTTGTAATCTTTCCAAATTTCTAGAGGATTGTCGTTAAGTCTTCCAACAGGACTTGTCAGATAAACTGAAAGTTCATCCGACAAGCTATCTTCAGATTTATTACTCTTCCAATTGCGAAGTACCAGTTTGTAATGATCACTCCATAATGAAAATGTCTCTTCACTTTTATCAGACTTATCCGAGTCTGACTCGATTTCTTCAATTTGACGCAAATGAATCTTCATTAAATCTTTGATTTTCGATACAGCATTGCTACAAGCTATTGCATCGTTAAAGTGAATTTTTTTAAAACGTGGGTCTAAAATGTTTGCTATAGCAAGAGGAGTTACATGTTCAGTGGAACCCATTCTTTTCGTAATTTCTTGCAGAGCCAGTTTTTGCACTTCTCGTGCCACAGGTTCTCCTGCGACACCTGCTGAAGTAATTTTGGAAAATATGCAGCGGACTAAAGTTATAATTTTGCTGGTTGTGCAATATTTATCTGCAGAAATTTCTTTTGTGGCTACCTCCAAAGGCCGCAATATCAGGAGGACGGATGAGGCAATGGATATTTCTGAACTGCTGAGCATTGGGGGTGCGGTGGCGTGTCGAAAAAGAATATCATTTATGACACTCCGCAGTTCTAAAAATCTTTGTACCATGTACTAAGTACTATTCTAGCGCGTCGGTACGCTTTGTATAAGTTTAGTCTCAGTAGAAGTAGCTTTGCGCAATTCGTCACTAGCAACGCAACTTTGTTTGAACTAGGTCACAATTGCTTTCATTTTAGTAACAATTTTTTGCCACTCAGTACATGCCATTGTGCCCTCAGCCACCAAATTTAACGTATGAGCCAAACATGGAATGTGTTTCTTCTTACCAAACGTCAGTTCTACAGCTTTCACCATATTGGCAGCATTATCGGTTACAACAGCCGTCACATTATCTTTTTTAATACCCCATTCTGCACAAGTTTTTAAAAGCATTTCAGAAATATATTGTGACGTATGTCTTTCATCGAGTTCGTACACGCCGAGAGTAACTGAAATGAGTTCAATTTCTATTCCAAAATGAACAGTTACGCCTATAAAACTTTTCATATTTAATGTATCAGACCATCGCCATGCACGCACTTACCTTTGTTTACTTGTCCAACGTGTTCACAGACTTATTATGATATTAATATTACATATAACGTGTTGTTCAGTTTAACACTTCGATTTATAAATATTATTGCTAACACGACACAGCAAATTTTAAAATGAATTCTGAATCAAGCTGAGTAGGTAATTAATTAACACAAAAATTAAAATAATATGATTTTTGAAGCCAGAGACTGCAACTAACTGTAAGTAAGAGAGAGACGGCGGGTCAATTCAGTCGGCCATTTGCATTTATATTTTTTATGGGTTGGTTGCACTGACCTCTATAATATTGGCTGCCTTTTCAACCAGTGATACCACTTTTTGACGAAACACCTTGCGAGTGCTAAATAATGTAATTGAAAAAGACAAAAAAATAGTTATTAACCGTAGAGAGAGAGAGAGAGAGGGGGGTAGGTTTGATTGTTTGCCTTTTCGATGCATCGAAAAAAAAACATCGATGTATACTCGATGTTTAAAACTTAACAATACATCGGTTTGATTCGATGCATCGTTACTATACATCGAGTATTTTTAAAACATCGATGTATATCGTCCACTCCTAACGAGAACCAATGAAGAGCACAGTGCGAGAAATTGAGCGAAGAAAGTTTTACGAGGAGAGTGGAGTGATCAACGGTGTTAAATGCTTTGGAGAAATCGAAGCAGACCAAGATGGTGAGAAGGCGCTTGTCAACTGCGCGGTGTACATCGTCTACGAGAGAGAGAAGAGCAGACTGAGTGGAATGTTGCTTTCTGAATCCATGTTCGAAGGGGTGTACACATCCAAGGCCAGATAGGTAACCTTGAATATCGTGGAGAACCACCTTCCCCCGAATCTTAGAGAGTTGGGGAAGGATTGAGATTGGCCGATAATCGGACAAAGACTGAGTAGAGGAGACTTTATCCTCCCCGCGGACGGGGATTCTCCCTGGGAGCCGGTATGTCCGGCTAGTCCGTCCCGTAGGGTCTGGAGAGGGGCTGGTTGGGTGGTTGTGCTCTTGCGGAAGGTAGAGGTATAGGTAGAGTAGTGGGTGGGTGAGAATGGAACTATGAAGAGATTTAGGGAGTGGAAAATTCGCCGAAGGTAAATAGAGTCAAAGCTGATTGAGTTGAGGTCAGCATTCGAATCTCCCATAATGATCTTAAAGGTGTAATCATGGTAAACAGAAGTGAGGGCTGATTCAAAGCCAGATGTGAAGCCGACCTTAGGTGGTCGGTATACAACGCCAGCTAATAACTTGGCTGCATGGTAACCTTTGAGTTCAAGAAAAAGTAATTCGACTCAGGTAGGAGACGAGGATGTTTCTGAAAACCGGGGAAAACCTGGGATGTCAATAACAGAATTAGAGATGTAAGGTATGAACCAGGTTTTTTCCCCTCTTTTATTACGCGTTTCACCGTTGACTGAGAAATCCCCGTTGCGGCACTGGTAGATTTGACAATATTATAACACAGTTTATACTCTTCTTTCTGTTCCTTTAAATAATGGGAGACGTTATAAATGATATCCCTCGCCTGACTTTTCAGCGCTTTTCCTTGTTTCAGTTTTCCTGAACGCTCTTCCATGGCACAAAAACAGCAAGAAATTTATGAATTCGAAAATTCACAAAATTCACAAATCACAAATCGTAAGTCCAAAAAGAATAGCCAAAATTGAATCACATTAATAAAAAATCACAATAAAACGTCAGCGCAAAGAATAGTCTCTAATGAGTGTCAATGGTCCCGATGCGTAAATCGGTGACACGTAAGTGGGGAGTAGCCCCGCCCATCTCGACTCGCGCAGGCGCCCTAAAAGGTTCAAGTCAGAGCGGTCGCGCTATACAGTCGCGTCGGTATTTAAGTTGACTCTTATCATTTGTATAAAATAGCGGTCAAAAGATATACTAAAAATAAGTACAATGCAAAATGTTAACAAAAATATATTTACTCGAGTCTTATAATAAATAACTTCATCTTAATAATTATGTTCATCTGAGTATCAATAACATTACCAAATAATTTCTAATTAACGTCCACCGGAAAGTAAGTTGACAATGCTTGTAAGGTAAATTATAACTCTATAAATAACAATAAAAAAATATTTAATAAGCAGTTTGATATCCTTTGGCTTTTATTACTTCCAGTAAACGATTTGGCATACTGTGTATTAATTTGTTTAATGTTTTGGGCTGTATTTCATCCCATGCCTTTTATACCGCGGCTATCAATTTCTGTTTTGTATAGCGCTCTGATTTTGGTATTTTTCGATCGAGTTCGTCCCATAAGTGCTCAATCGGAGTTAAATCAGGGCTCTGTGGTGGCCAAGAAACCAACGATATATTATTGTCATCGATAAATTTTTTAACAATCTTTGCGGTGTACTTTGGGTTGTTGTGTTGGGATATGTATTCTGTATTTGGCCCAAATTTTTTAATTGACGGAAACAAATTTCTTTTAGAATATCAATGTATTTCGCTCCCGTTAATATACTGTCAATAATTGTTAATTTACCTACTTCTTCATTTTTGAAGCAGCCCGATAACATTATAGACCCTCCACCGTGTTTCACGGTGAAGGTGATAACATTTTGTTTGAAAATTTCTCCTTTCTTACTCCACACATATTTTCTTCTTTTGTTTGATTGCAATTCAAACTTTGATACGTCACTCCATATTATGGATTCCCAGAATGCAGTCGGTTTATTATAATGCTCTTTTGCGAAATTTAAACGTTTACGAGCATTTGTTTCGGAAATGTGTGGCTTCTTTCTAGATATTCGATCATGCAACTCAGCTTCGTATAAACGGTATTTTATTTGAGTGGTCCCTATTGGCAAATTTAAGTCTTCTTTGAGCTATTTGGCAGTAATAAATGGTTCTGTTTTTGTTATTTTAACAATTTCTCGATCCTGACGAGGAGTAATACTGAGAGAACTTTCGACGCTAGCATAATTGATACCATCAACTGTATGGTGTTCCTTAAATGAAGTAAATCTTAAGAATTTGTGTTGAACTCTTTCAATAGCCTGAATATGGACATTATAGTGGGGGGCCAGACACATGAACAGTAATCTAAATGGGGTCTCACGAAAGAGCAGAAAAACACCTTAATGGACGGGATACTTAGAAAATTATTAGAACAGCGTTTGACAAAGCCCAGCATTTGAAGCGATTTTAAGACCGCCATTGATATATAGGGTATGAAGGATAATGTGGAATCAAGGACCACACCTAAATCTTCAATTCGACATACAGATTCCAAAGGGCAACCATTTATGGTGTAGATTTACTCTGTGGGATTCCTAAAACCTCTGAAGACCATCAACTGGCACTTTTTAACATTAAGTTCCATCCCATTCATATCACACCAGAGGCACAGACGATCTAAATCAGCTTGTAGTTTAATGCAGTCATTGTTATTCTTGATTCTCATATATAATTTTAAATCATCAGCATACATTAGAAGGAGTGCAGATACAAAACAGGAAGCAATATCATTAACATATACAGGGTTTTTCTATGACACTAGTCCAAACTTAAGGAGCCTATAGATAATAGGAGCGTATAAAGTAAAAATAAGCAACTTTTATTAATATACTTGTGGTCTCTGATCATTATTGTCGAAGTTACAGTCGTTTGAATATACGGCTGTCTGTAGGCAACGTGACCCATATTCATTCATATTCAGCTGCCGACGACGGCGTACGTCATCGGCTCAGTGCCGTAGCGTAACGCTACTGCATGCGGGTTTCACCGTTCACACTCTGCACTAAAAGTTCATTGACACTGCACTGCACGAAAACTGTAACACACAAAACTTTTTTTTTCTACTTTTGCTACGTCCTCCCCATGGGAGGTTCAGGGCCGCTTTACCTCCTGCCGGAGTATGTGCTAAGGCACTCCACTTCTTCCGCCTGGTCGATGTCGTCAGGCCCCCTCCCCCTGTACGCCAAAGACCCTCCTGTGAAATCGCGTGCCGGCTTCTGCTTCTGCCGCTTCCGCCTCCTGGACCATCCTGTTCTGTAGCCGTCGTGGAAATAGTTTCTGCTTCTGCCGCTTCCACCTCGTCCTTGGCTCGAAGGACGCCAGTGACAAACGTCATCACGGCGTCCCATTGAGCCTCTCCGCTGAGCAGGGCCCTTCCGAGGGCTTTGCACCAAGGTCTTTGTCAATATACAATCCCGCACAGTCACGACACAATTCACTTTCAATTACAAAAGTTGTTCAACATGTCGGCCGCCGGCATTCCCGCACGATTCGTACCGCCGGATGATAGATCCTCGTACGCGTTCAAAAACGCTCGGCATGTCTTGGATCTCATTGCACGCTGCTATAATACGAGCAATGTGGTCATCCACTGTCTGTACCGTGGTTTCATAAACGAGGGACCTGACGTGGCCCCACAAAAAAAGTCTAATGGCGTTAAGTCCGGTGAACGCGCTGGCCAGGTAACATGCCTCTCTTGATCCATTGGCGAGGATTTTTACTGTCTAAATACCCACGAGAAGTGCAAGTAACGTGTACCGGTGCTCCGTCCAATTGCAGCCACATTTTTCTTCGCACGGACATTGGCACATTTTCCAATAAATTGAGCAGAGTGTGCTCGAGAAATTGACTGAAAATGTGCCCATCTAGGCGAGGGGGCAAGAAATACGGTCCAATAAGATAATTGTCAATTATGCCCGCCCAGATGTTTACGGCGAATCAATCTTGATTCGACGCAACGATTGTCGCGTGCGGATTTTCTACGTCCCAAATTTGGCTGTTGCGGCTATTGAAAAATCCGTTCCGCGTAAAACATGCTTCGTCTGTGAAGAGCACACTGCGTAAAAAGTCACCGTCCGCGCGACACTTGTTTAGAAATCCACTTACAAAGTCCACACGCTCGTTATAGTCATACGGACGAAATCCTTGCACTTTTTGCAAATGGCAGGGGTGCATACTTTCCTAGTTTAACACACGCCAAACATTGACGTGGTTCGTATTTAATTCGCGAGCAATCCATCGCGTACTGACCTACGGATCATTCTCAATACGACGTAAAACGGCGTTTTCGAAATATTCTGTATGCCTACACCTTGTCGCGCCGAAAGGTGCTTCATGAATGATCCCGTATCGCGTAAACGTCGCGCGATGCGTGTAAATAACCGGTGATCGGGATGTCGCCGAACAGAAAAACGTTCGCGAAACATCTGCTTGGCTACTTGCGCATTGCCGTCGGCAGCACCATAAGTAAGGTGCATCTCTGCCATCTTGGCAAAAGTGTACGCTTCTATTATTACTTTTTGTCACTTGACAAAATTCGCGACCGACGAGAAACAGTCTGCACGATCTCGACGGTTAGAAAATACTGAAGATTACTGGAGGGGCAATTAGAGTGCCATATTGCACACTACAGTATACGAAATTTCTATAAGAACACTCTTATTTTTAGTAAAAAGTGCTAAGGAAAATATTATTGTAATTAATAGATAGTTAGAAAATAACAATGAACAGGTATAAAGTAATGAAATAATATTAGGACAAACAAATCATTTTATTTTTATTATAAACTGTATATAACTGTTTATCACAGAAAGTAGAGACGAAATTTGCATAGGAACAGTTATTTAAATAAAGATTATCAACGCAGTAACTTAAACAAAAACCGATTTAATAAGAAGTATTTCCACCTTGACGTTTAATAACTTCAAAAATTCGATTTTCCATACTAATAATTAACTTTTGCAACGTTGTAACATTAATTTTGCTCCATTCGTGTCTAATTGCACTTTCGAGCTCCTTAATGTTGCCATATTGTTTACCATTCTTAAACACTGCTATGGACAAAATTCCCCATAGATTTTCTATTGGATTGAGGTCCGGAGAACGAGATGGCCACTTCATAACTGGCAAATTTTTCTGCCGAAACCACTCGTTCGTCTTTTTTGAGTTGTGCACTGCGGCATTATCTTGTTGAAAAATAACATTATTTACGTGATGTTCTTCTATAAATGGCAACAAACAACATTCTAACAAGTCAATATACTGTTCGGAATTCATTCTGGTAGAAATTTTACAGATGGGTGTTTTGGAACGGTAACTAAATGCGGCCCACACCATTAAACTTCCTCCACCAAAATTTCTGCTCATTGATACAGATTTGTTTGTGCGTAAATCATGCCAATAATACTTACACCCATCAGGGCCGTCGAAATTAAACTTTTTTTCGTCTGAAAATATAACATTGTGCCACTCATGACGCCAAGTCATATGGTTTCGAGCAAATTCTAATCTTGCAGTTTTATGTTCGATGGTGAGAGGTGGTTTCGATGATCGTTTGGTCCATTTCAATCGCTTGTCCTGTTGCAATATTTGCTGAACACTTCGGGTAGTTACTGGCAATTCCAAAGAATCCTTTGCTTCTCTTGCGGTTGCATTTGTCTATGATATTTCTTTGAATAATCGTGAACGGTCTCGTCGTGTTAGCTTCGTATTACCACCTGTATAGTGATTTTTTCCATAATTTAAAAAAAATTGTGTATGCAGGTAGTAGATCTACTGATTTTTAACGAAATTTCTCGGATAGATAATCCTACGTCACGGTAAGCACTTATCATGGCCTGTTCTTCTGTATTTAACGTTTTTCCTCGCGGCATTGTATTTAAAAAGGATTGTTTGAAGTATTAGTTTATGTATTTATCAATTACACTGTTATATAACATTAATAAACGCCTTCTCTCAGAAATGAACGATGTTGATTGTGTAAATGACTGAATAAAACTAAATAAATGCGACTGTTCTTATAGAAACTTCGTACTGACCTTAGCCTGTAAACGCATATTTCTGTTTGTAAACAAAAGTTTCGCGAATGTAACGCTAGAAATGGTTCCAGAGTAATAGTAGTGCAGTATCCGTAAAGTTTCAACCGTAAAACAAACACAATCTTATGCATAATTTTAATTTTTGCTGTAAATCGTCGTGTTCTTATAGAAATTTCGTACACTGTATCAAATGACTATCTTGGTGTGAATATGAGATTATTCACTTGTTTTCCGACGTGGCACGCGTCGATTAGGAGGCGAGAGCCCAATACAAATGCAAATTTGTTTTGAAACATAATCCGTTGCTCCGTTCTTTCCGGCATTCGAAGTTGTTCGCTAACGCAGTTAGGACATCGTGCAATGAGTTTCATGGCAATCTTTCGGAGTGATTGTGTCCGCAGTTCAATCGTCTAAGGCCTTTCTCCCACGGCGCTACTTATAAACTATGCGACTGCGACGCGACCCGTAGGTCGCCTACTAGTATGCTATTCTTTTAAACTGATTCCGCACACGGCGCTACGCATAATAGACGATACGCGATCATTCTGTCTTGTGCAACCGTTAAGGTTATACCAATATATGCCATGTCGAGTGATTCGAGCGATGAAGAAAATGTTCTTCTTTATATTTGTTTGAAGAACAGATGAAAAAAAAGAAGATTTTGGGTACATCCATACATCGAACGTAATGTAACCTGTAGAGCATTCGTCGCTGCCAGGGAACTGCATGAGAATGACGATAAGAAATTTCTTACATTCTATAGAATGTCAAAAGAATCCTATTTATACTTGGTGCAGTTGTTATCGCAAAACATTCGTCAGAAAAATACAACTATGAGAGAGTGTGTCAGTGCTGAACAAAGGATTTTAATAACACTCAGGTAAAAAAATCAAATATTTATTAAATTAATTATTTGTTTTCAGTGTGTTCATTTGTACCTTCTGCCGTTGTTTGATAATACAGCGTCATCGGTTGGTTTTCAGAAGGCTCTTCTAAAATGTCATCTATTAATTGAATCACTCGTTGCTTGAACGTCCTCATTTGATGGTCAGACATGGCTTCTAGGTGTGGCAACAAACTAAGTAAAAACATCTTCTTGGGATGTTACTCGAGTTCGCGGTTTATTGTCATTCTGACTTGCTTCATCTTTAAATACTCCAGGATGTCTTCATCCACATTTTTTCTTTTGCTGCCTTTTTGTTTTGGAATTGTCCGAGTTTGTCGGCGATGGTGTTGGCAGCGATGTTGATGGCGATGACAGCAGTGTTGCTATGGGCTGATATTGTGGAGATGACGATGACGTACCAGGCATTGAATGGATGCTGATAGACAATGGTGATAGTAAAGATGATGGTACTGGTCTTGGTGGTGAACATGTACTTGGGTTTCGTTCTATGTGACTTAAAACTAGTGCCTGGCTGCCGAGTCAATTAATCCGAGCAATTTCTCATCTCCGATGTTTACTTTGAGACGGGGAAGACTATGCCTACCGATTTGCATAGAATTTAAGCAAGGTTCGACTTCCTTCATGGTGTCGTAGCTGGGTTGGCTGTCTGAGCGTGCTGCCTGCCGCCAGTTTCCAGTTGGTTGGACTGACTGGGATTTGGGGCGGACCCCTTGCCGTAGGAGCGGCCGCAGCAACTCGATCAAGGTTTTGCTACTATGGCTGGTTCTGGCTCGCCTGGACGTAGTCGTTTGTACAACATGTACTTCTTCTGAAGGAAGGCTCCTGTTGGTTCTCTCTCGCCATGTCGCTGTGAGAACAATTGCGTATGCACACGCATAACCACTGTTGTGCCAGCGAAGCGTCCGCGCAATAACTCGGCAAATTTCTCCCGTGCCAATGAGAGTGGCTGGTAGTAGGACCACCACTTGGCAGCCTCTGCGTTGAGGGCGTTCCCTGCTAGTTTCGTCCTCAGGTGTGGCTCTGTGTTACCACACCTGAAGGACCTCTCGCATTCCCCAAGGAATTTATCCGGGTCCTCATGGTCCATACCATGGAAGGCCGGTAGGGTCGGAGGCTGGGTTGTTAGTGCCTGTATGAACAGGCGCCGGTCCTGTAAGGTTTTAGGCATCGGAGCTGTCACCACTGGCTGCTCCATGTTGATGCCTGATGGGAGTGCGTCTGGGTACGCTCCCGTGATTCCGGGAAATATCTGAGGTTCTTCGGAACGGTTCAACGTCGTTGCCGTAGTCATCCACGGATTTTCCGACATTTTTGTTAGGTTGGGCGCCACCGGGTTTTGCTCACTTCCGGAAGTGTGGTTGTTTCGACAACCGAGCGTAACGGCTTGTTTGCGCTTCCTAATTATGGTTCTCGTTGTCCCGGGCGTTCGGGAGAAACTCATCTCTTGCAGGGAGGTCCCGAAGCCGTCTGGCTTCGCAATGAGAGAAAAAGAGATTGATTGATTGATAGAAAGGTTTATTATGTTCTGAGACCTGGGGTCCCTTATAAACATCAAAAATAACAGTTACCAAAGGACAAAAATAAAATAAAAATTAAATAGGAGTTGTGTACAAAGGTGAGAAAAGCACTAAGGCAGTCTATCTGCAGTTATCGATCCCAACAAATGCTTGTGCAGAGCGGTTTTGGCAGTCGGCAGTCGGAAAGTGTGCTCGCGAGCTCGTGTATAGTGCGCAGGATTAGGTTCGGCAGTGACGAAAACAGTTCGTAGATATTCTGGTGCATTATATCTCACAAGGGGAAGGCATGACATGGGAAATTAAGTTCGAGATAAGGTTTAGTATATTAGTAGTATACGTTGAGAATGTTTATGTATAAAAATAATAACGCACGCTAGCCAATCAATTCCGAGAAAAAAGCCTTTAAAGTTTCGAGCGCACGTTTTATTTTAGTGTATTATCACATTGAAACAATGGTGAGATAGCCTAATTGGAAGAGTACTCGTTTAATGTCCGGATAATGATGGTTCAATCCCACCTTATACTTTTAATTTTTTTATAACTCATACTTTTAAAAAATTTCGGTTTTTTATTACAAATTTTTTTATATATTTTTTATTATATACAAGAACCAGAATGATAATTGTCATAAAAACATTGGAAACAAAAAACGTTTTGGCATCTTGCGCAATTAATAAACGACGATTGTTTGCAAGAACAATGATTTTTAAGGACATCTAAAGAAAAACAAACTTCGTTTACATTGCGAAAGATTTCTCTATAATTAGAAAGTTTGGAAGCGTACCAAGCATATTGGATCATTTCTCTAAAAATTGGCGACGACAATTGATGGTGACCTATCGATTGTATTTTAATAGAATCTTCACGAGAATTTATTTCTCGATTTTGTTCGATCAAAAAAGCACAGTTCTGTACAAGCTTGATAAGATTCTTTACCTGTCTATAAAAATACACGTCATACGGTTGAATTAACGGAGTACATTTTGGAGGAATAACTTTTAAGGTACAAGTTGGCAATTGATCGTCATTCTGGAAGATTTCGTCATACAGTTCAGGCTTCGTTTGCCCTCCCCAAGACTCGATTATTAAAAGAAACTGTTCCTTTCCCACGTATGATTTTAAGCAATCTTTAAGGAAATTCGAGTATAATCCCGTCGTGAGTTTTCCAGACTTTGATGATGTTATTATGACATTTGTATATTTTTGTGCGTATTTGTTGACAAGGTTTTGGACTCTAGGGCCAAATTTACCGGTATCTTCTTGAAGACAGATATACATTTGAGGTAATATCTGTCCACTCAAAGTTATAGCATATTGTGCCGTATACGAATGAGTCACTTTATGCATATCGTGCCTTTTTACAAAAACGGTTTTGCTTCCTCTTGCAGCAAGAGTCCTTTTGTACGTAAATTGATACTGGCAACCTAAAAGGAAGAATGACATATGTTAAATACAACGGATAAGTGTACAATTCAAAACAAGCATGATTTGAATGTTTTTTACGTGACCATACCTGCCTGGTCAGTATTGATGACGTAGTCTTTGTTAAAATTCGGTATCAATAATAACACCTGTTTTCGAAAGGTTTCTGCAGAAGCCAAAGTTTCTTCTATGTTTCCTTTAGCTTCCTTCAGCTTTAAAGTTTCCTTTAGCGAGACGAATTTTGTTATCTTCCGCTGACGAATTCTATGCTTCCTTTTGAAATTGCGGACCCACCGTTCAGAAGCTTTGAATTCGAAACCTGAAAATTGTCCTGCCACAGCTAAAGCCCACTGTTGTAAAGTTCTAGTAGTAATTTGCTGATAATTCTGTCTGCCTTCCACAAAACGATCATAAGTCCAGGAATCAATGACTGCATATTTATCAAATTTGTTTCCTCCCGTTTTTATTTCTTCTTCCCACTTGGATAAATACTCTTTTTTTCTTCAAACGACTACATCCTTTCGTCTGTAATGTTTTTAGACTCCACGTTGGATGTGCTTTTGCAATGTTAACAGCTTTAATTTTATAATCCAAGGGGATATATTCTCTTCCTTTACTTCTCTTTTCTTCTGGTTCATACTCGTCAGATGAGACATAACCTACAATTTCTTCAGAAAGTTCTTCTTCACACACTTCATTTGCATGAAGAAGTTCTTCATCGGTTACAATAATTTTTTCAGCCAGCATGTCCAGCGTACGCTCGTAAATTTCTTCACCCAGTAGCATAGCCTGATGTGAAATTAAAGCTGAAGATTCCGATGCAATCAAATTATTTTCAGCCAACAGAGCTTCAAAATAAATTACTGCATCTTTTAGTCTTAACCTCATCAAGTCACTGTGAAGTGATCCCTGAGCTACTTCACCTTCAACTCCTAATATACTAGCAGAATTTTTATTCAAAGATTTTCATTATACAATCAGAGTATTTCAACTAATTGTGCGATATGTAAATGCATTAAGAACAAGTGAGATAGAGCCAATAATGCGATGAGCGTCAAAATAAAACATTGGCATAATCTTCGATATGTAGGTGTGCGACCCCCCCTTTTCCCCCTTTAGGGACGTTCATTGTGCTACTACCACCCCAAGGTAGAGGATAAGGTGACACCGAGTAGCGTCACCTCTTGTACAAAAGAAACGGTGTCTTTATCGATTTGAACCTGAGGAAGTGTGTGGAGTTGAAGCGGATTTACATATCGTTGACTGCCAAAAATAATAGCTCTGGTTTTATTTGAGTTTAGTATAAGATCGTTATCACCTGCCCATGCTAGAAGCTTATCTACTTCACGATTTAATGCGAGAATGGCATCGCCGACCTCGTCAGATCGGCAGTGTATGTAAAATTGCAAATCATCTTCATAATAACTGTATTTACGTTTGATGATATGTCTAAGGTCATTCACGTAAATTATGAAGAGAAGCAGGCCAAGAATGGAGCCTTGTGGCACGCCTCCCAGTGTATTAGTCCACTCAGAAAGATTGTGATCTTTATCACTGACTGGCTGTCTACGAACACATAAATGGGGGAGGGAGAGGGGAGAGAGAGAGGGAGAGAGAGAGAGAGGGAGAGAGAGAGAGAGAGAGGGAGAGAGAGAGAGAGAGAGAGAGAGAGAGAGAGAGAGAGAGAGAGAGAGAGAGAGAGAGAGAGAGAGAGAGAGAGAGAGAGAGAGAGAGAGAGAGAGAGAGAGAGAGAGAGAGAGAGAGAGAGAGAGAGAGAGAGAGAGAGAGAGAGAAGAACAAGAAAATACTTTTATTCCAGGGGCAAGTGGCCCCGTATGGACAATTTGGAACAAATGTGTGAATAAACCAAATAGAGACGAGAAATGTGATACAGTAGATAGAAAGATAATCACGCTAACATAATCCAGTCACCGGTGAGTGACAAGCAACGAAAAGAATGCATTTTATGTTTAAGTGTAAGTGACTGATCTACTAAGCAGATAGAAGTATAAACTATTTTAAAAAGAAGATAGAGTCGTGGTCAGC
This sequence comes from Hedychridium roseum, assembly GCA_963989215.1. NCBI lineage: Eukaryota > Metazoa > Arthropoda > Insecta > Hymenoptera > Chrysididae > Hedychridium > Hedychridium roseum. Next base: position 5,553,604 of record OZ022318.1, on the reverse strand, counting down.
CTGATAGAGGGCGGCAAGGAGTTCCAAAACTTTATGCCTGAAATAAATACAGAGTGATCATAAATAGATGTTCGAAAGATAGGTAACGCTAAGTCCTGCAGGTCCGATCGTGTGTCTATCGTGGTCCTAATTACTGCATGCCTAGGAACCAAGGTTTCAGAAAGCCAAGAACTTGAACTTGCACCGAAACGCAGGGCTTGATAAAACAGGATACCAAGAAAATAGTTCCTACGATCCCTGAGTTTCAGCCACCTTAACTTGGAGAAATAAGGCGTGATGTGATCAGATTTGCGGATCCCGAAGATGAACCGTACACAAGAGTTAAGGAGGCGCTGTAGCCTTGTGTTCTCAATCTCGGTAATATCTAAGAAGGCCAAGCAGCAGTAATCGAAGATAGGCAATATAAGCGTACACACAAGCATCCTCCTTAGATTTAGGGAAAGGAAGTCCTTATGGATTATTTATGGAAAGGAAGGAAGAGAGAGAGAAACAGCATTTATTTGCTCTGGGGCAAAACCCCGTAGAGCATGAACAGTAGTGTACAGCAATAAGGCACTACGAAGCATTAAAATATAATTAAACAAGAAGCAAGTAACAATGTAATGCTCGATGAGAAGTTAGGGTACAGTGTTACATTCAATAGAGAGGAGAAAGGATACAAGAGTTATATGCAGCCTTCCCGAGGAGTATGATCACTAATCGCATTGGGGTCTTATCCTCCGCGTAATTGTTGTTCGAAGAAAAAGTGGAAGACAGAGGTCTTGAAAGCAGCCGGGAGATCTAGACTCACGGATACTTTCAGGCAGCATGTTCCATAACCTAGTGGAGTGACATATGAAACTTTGAAAACCAAAGTTAATCCGCGAGAGAGGGACCTCTAGATCGAGCTTAGCCAATCGTGTTGCAGGCACACAGTAGAGTGATACCGAAAGCACGAGGCAAGGTATGTAGGAGTCTCAGTGCATAATATGAGAGGGAGAGAGAGAGGTGCGCTCGTAAACGAGCGGTTTGTGTATAGAGAGTTCGGTACTCGTCTTCCTCCGTGGCTGGTCGGATCTGACTTGGTATCAGGTACTCTGGAAGCTGATGGGGTTGGGGCGGGTTCCGCGTGCTCCGTTCTGCCGGGCCAACGCCCCGCGCGACCGGTCTCGTCGTGGCACTCATCGCGGCCGACGATCGGGAAAAAGGGGGCGGCAGCGACGCGGCCGACTGTTAGCTACGATGGGGCATCCTAAGTTCATTCCCTAATAATTCTTCCACTAGACTTTATGTCTGCGAAGAACTTATCTGTAGTTATAGAGCGTCTAGATTTTTTCCAATAATCCGTCAACTGTCTAATTACGGGTTGGCCATGATTTTGCGCCGGGGTATTGTTCATTTTTCCAGTATAAATATCTAAATTACAACAATAAAATGTCAGTGCATCGCACAGGGCCCATACTTTTATTCCATATTTACCAGGATTATTTGACATATAAACCTTCAATGGACAACGTCCCTGATAATTCACGAACTGCTCGTCAGTGGTGCTTTCATTCGAAGCTCTGTACGCTTCCCGACAATTTGCCGCAAAAATAGTTGTCACGTTTCTCAAAGGTACTAACGATGTATTTTTGCGCGACCGCCTAAATTCGTGTAGCCCTCGTTCAGATCCTCAATTTCTGTAAACTTCCTACTGGTTGACGAGCGAGTGGTATGGAAACGATCCATTTTCACAAATGAAATTTCTCAGGCCGCGAACGACATAACAGGAAATTCGAAAAGTCCGAACAGTATTGTTGTCGCAGTTTTTGGCACGTCCTCTTCGGCGGTCGGAATTTGATTGTAGGCCCGCACCAAATCGATCGTCGAAAAAACTTTGGCTCCATTCAAACCTTGTGCGAAATCCTCCATGTGTGGAACAGGATACCTGTCCAGTATTGTCCTCGCGTTCAACACCTTGTAATCTCCGCACGGGCGCCAGTCCGCCCCCTTTTTCAGAACCATATGTAGCGTAGATGACCAAGAGCTCTTAGAAGGCCGTTCCTTGTTGGAGCATGATGTCAAACTTGTACCTCGCTGCTGGCAACCGGTCCATTGTCAATCACCTGGGCCGTCAGAAGTGTCGTCAGAATGTGATGCACCGTCATGTGCTTCACCGGTTTTGGCTGCGTGGAGGGCTTCGTGATGTCCGAGAACCTGTACGTCACTGCGACCACATTCCATACCAAGTTTATGGCGCCATGGCAAACGTTCGCGGATACCGCACACGTCGTTAGACTGTCCACTACACGTCGGCGTCTTAAGTATACAAGTAGTCCAAAATTATACAAAAAATCTGTTCCTATAATTGAACGTGACACTTCGGCTATGGTGATTTTCCCATACAATGAATTTCGTGATATAAATCCCAATTGCGCTGTTCTCCGGTGTCTTTGTTGAGTCCTTGCTCGAACCAGGTCATTCTACGTTCATTTTAAAATGTTGGGGTCACCAATGTGGCGTATGGAGGTATTAATTAACTGTATGTTTGCGTTTGCTTTATGTATGCGTCTTTATTCGAACTCTCGCGAACACCTGACTCTGGCGTCCTCATTACTGCCACCCTAACATGTCTGGGGAATTATCCCTAGATGCATGACTAGGTGCACCGTGGTGGAACTTGCATTCCCTATAGACTAATATGTACAAAAGGGCCTGCGCGACATTGCGTTCTCAATGCCATTCGCGATAACCGTTAAAAAATGGCGGTTCATTCGACTGATGTCTTACAATATGAACGTGGTTTATCTTTACTAACTTCTTTCTGTTAGAACCGACTTACTAACTGATGCAGATGCATTTATCAAAACAAATGAAATGTACTTTGTTACGATTGCTATGGTATCTCCCGAGATGTGTATAATGTATAACCATTGCAGATTTACTTTTTGTGGTTTCACGGTAGTTTTCAAAAAACAGATTATCTAAAATAACCGAGTGCACTGTAGATTTATAGTTATCACGAATGACTAGCGGCAAAAAATAAAGTAGATCTTATTTAATCATATTACTTAACATTTTAGCATTATATGCTTAGATTTATGAAAATCCTATTGCGGCGCCAAGCAAACCATAACACTTGCGTGGCAGTTAACGTGGCAGTAAATGTCCTGTCATTCCTTTAGTCTAAGAAATTTCATTAATTTGTACTGTATACTTGAGTAATTCTATTAATTAAATTGCAATTTATCTGGAATTTATTTCCAGGGGATTATGTGACTGCTTTATATGTGCTTGCTGAATTCATGGAAAATGTTGAAGCCAATTTTAACGCAGGTTCTAGCAGTTACATTTGTGATTTATTACACAGGTAATATACTTTTAGCTAGCTAACGTAAATAATGACATTCATTCAAATAAAATCTTGTGCTTCCTTCAAGCATAGTAATGCAATCATTATATATTTAGGAATGAAATAACCAGAGTGTTGCTGCTATTAATACTACAACCATCTCCACAGCAGCTTGTGCCTTCTCTCGCCCAGATTCTAGAAAAATATACATGGGTTGAAGAAAACTCGAATACAGGTAATTACAATTATAATTAATAATTATGAACGTAATGTTGCGATGTTTATTAACTTTTAAACCCATCAAATGTATTGCGAAGTTACATTTCTAAATTATAAACTATCATTTAAATTACTACTATTAATGAAGGAGATTAAATATTTTGTCGAATAATTGTTTAATTGACAAGGGAAGGTGATTAAATCGAGGAGTTCGATGAAAAATGTCCGGGCCACTTTGTGACCAAATGAAAGAGACACGAGTTCAACACCTCTTTTTGCATCTACTGGCTCTATTAAATGCAAAACTTATACACGACATAGTTTTGCTAATCAAATACAGAAGGCATCCAATCGTTTCACGACACGGATACGAGTCCTCTGGTTTCCCTGGGTTTTCATTTGGTTCCATTGCAGATGTCTTCACCGGTTTAGAATATTGCATTCCGAACTTCTGTAATGTTTATTCTGTACATTCCGCTTGCGTCAATCTTAGTTTTCCTTTTTCTCTTTTAACTTCTATCTCAATGAACGGGTTCCATACACAGAGTTTACCGTACTATAAAAAAATTCTTTACAGTTTTTTAATTGGTCGATTCAGTTGTGAGTTATAGGGTATAAAAGATGGAAGTTAACATAGAGAAAATTCGGTATATTTTATAATTTTGCTTCGATAAAAGCAAAAATGCAAACCAGGCGGCTGAAATTGTGAATGGTGTTCATGGTCCCGATACTGTCACAGCCAATTAAGCGTAATTTTGGTTTCGTCTATATCGTTCCAGTATTTTCGATGTTAAAGATGCACCACGCACAGGTAGGTCCGTCGTCGGAAATGCCGATAAAATCATGAAAATGATCTAAGTAGACCGGCATCTGCATAAAGGTGGATTCAAAAAGAAGCTCAATGTTTGTGTACCACACGAAATGACGCAAAAAAACTGATGGATCGAATTTCCATCTGCGAAGCCTTGGCCAAACGGAACGAAATCGACCCATTTCTTAAACGGACGATGACTGGGGATGAGAAATGGGTCCCATACGACAATATTGTGCGAAAACGATCGTGGTCAAAGCGCGGTGAAGCGGCTCAAACTGTGGCCAAATTAGGATTAACGGTCAGGAAGGTTCTGTTGTGCATGTGGTGGGACTGGAAAGGAATCATCTACTATGAGCTGCTTCCATATAGCCAAACACCTAATTCGGACCTCTACTGTCAACAATTGGATCGTTTGAAGCTAGCGGTTGACCAGGCTTTATTAACTGCATAGCAAATACCTGGTTTTGTCGTTGCTACCAAATACATCAGACTGCCGACAGCTTCTCGATATGGTGCTTCTATAGGAACTCTCTGATTGGATGGGTGCATTTCTATGCACATTTGATGATTTGGATCCGCAGGGATTGACACAGCATGTGCTTCTTCAAGCTTGAACCTCTTACTATTGTAGTATGTAGGCTGATTGATGAATGAAGACTAACTTATCCTTTGCTTGCTCAATCTCAGTTCCTAGGAAGACTCCAACCGCTGTGTATGTGATTTCAAATTCTTGCTTCAACTCTTCTAATACCTCTGTGATGTCTCGAAGTTCCTTTGCTGCTATGAAACCATCATCGATATTCAGTGCCATCACGACTCTTTTATTCTTTTCTGTGCTGTAAAATACACATGGATCTGTTCCTGTTTCCTTCAGATGATACTTATTCAGTAAGTTGGTGAATCTTTAGTTCCAGCATCTGGCGGCCTGTTTTAATCCATACAAGCTCCTGCTTAGTTTGCATACTTGCGAAGTTCCATCTGAATAACCTTCTGGTTGATAGATATATATGATTTCTTCGAGCTTTCCATTAAAAAATGCAGTAATTTTCCTCATATCAACACGTACAATTAGCCAACCGCACGCGCTACGGCGAATTGCACACCTACCACCGCGCTCGGACAAGCCAAACTGCGCTGTCCGCCGCGTATTTTTCACAAGTAATGCGGACTAATATTCATTACTTGAAATAAAAAAAGTCTGAAAATTATTTAACTGATCAATTATATTTTGCGGTAACAATTTCGTTTAACGATTTCACATATTATTTATACAAAACATGAAATTAAAACTATATAACAATCATATTTTGTAGATTATTCAAAAGCTGTAGGTAATAGAATTTGAAAATTAAGAACATTAAAGATAACTAAAGATACATAACATGACCCAAACCTGAAATAAAAAAATAATGCATTTTAATATTTTTTTTACGGTGTGGTATCTTTCGAAACAGGTCAGTTTATGCAGTGGTACATTACACTATTCGCAAACATATCGCGTATAACTAGTTTTCTTGTTAGCAGAGCATACTCTACATCTTCGGTGAGGATATGGTTTTTTTTTCCACCCGGAACAACTGGCACTAAGTAATTTGTGTTTTTTGAAATCTTGAGATAGTCTTCCTCGTGGGTCATATCGATGCCTAAATTTTGAATTTCTGGACATTTTATTAATGCTATTGCAACTTTAACCAAAAATTTTTTGTACGCCGTTTTATTATTATTTATTTTTCTTCGAACTGAAAATGTGTTAAAAAGCGCGCAATTAAAAAAATAAAGCACTGCTTTTTTTTGTCCATTTAGTGCTTTTTCGCAGAATACTGTAATAGGACATATATTGATCTGCACGATCGACTCCTTTCATATATTTGTTGTATTCTATTACAGACTTGGGTTTTGCTTTCTTTCCTGACCAATGTGTAATGTTTACCATTTCTGCCGAATGAATGGTTGAAATGGTTCTTACTACTCGGTTTTTCTTCACCTGCGCAAGTTGCAAAAGAACTTATCTCTTTCTCGCAAATTTTGTTTCATTTTCTTTTAGTGTAATGTTCTTTAAATTCTGCGGCAATCCTCTATTTGCCCTTATTGTTCCACAAACTCTCATATTCTTTTGTAGGATCAATTCGGCTGTGTTCACGCTATTATAATAATTATTCATACAAATGTGATGATGGAATCCCACATCAGGATGTAGAATTGATAAAACTGTATCTTGTAATATTGCTCCTGTGCCTGAATATACTTGAATATTACACATGTATCCTGATGTTGATTCGTAGAGCATCTGCACCAGAATTCCGTATTTTGTTAGTTGTCCCGGATTATAGGTGCGGAAAGATAATCTGCCTCGCTAAGGTATTATGCCTTCATCCAGTGACAATTCTTGCTTTGGTGTATATAAAGTTTTAAATTTGTGTTGTACATAATTTAAAACTTTTCTAATTTTGAATAATTTGTCCGACTTGACATTTTTGCAATAGTGATTTATTGCAAAAATGCCACATTTTCCATATTTGCATAAATCTATTGCGACTCATTGTTTTTGGAAAGATTAGGGTTTCTACAATATGAAAGAGTTGACCAGTAGATAGAGTTGACCATAGGTATTGTTGTAATTTATAATTTACTGATAAGTTTATTAATATATACAGGGTGTCCCACGCAACATGATCACCTGTTTTATTTCTGAAGTACGCATCGTATGAAAAAACTTTTTTTTTTCGATTTGTATGGTTCTGGTAATTGTCCATGTATAGGTGATGCCACTTTCCATAAGAACGTGTCAATAGTTCTATCACTGTTTTTGCTAAAGGCTGTCCAGCGCCGGAATATATTCTGAATGAGGAAATATATTCTGTATTGGAATCACATAGCATCCGAATGAGTATGCCATATTTTGTAATTTTTGACGGATTGTAAACTTTAAAATTTAATCGTCCACGCCAAACTTTTAGCGTGGAAATATAGTCTATTATATTGGAAATATTGGAAAAATAGTCAATTATGGGTTGCACTTTAAAAAGTCAGTGGGCATTATCCGGTTTATTATTGTTGTCGGAAAAATGTAAAAATGATAATATTTGTCTGAATCTGTTACGGGACATCGTTTTGCGAAATATTGGAGTTTCTATCTCCAGGTTCTTGCAGGCATAAGAAAACCTTTGGCACCAGCTTCCCCGCCAACGTAATTGCACATTGCCCTGTATACGGGTGCGTCATTTTATTTATGCTTGCGGCAGTTACCTCTGTAGTTTTTTCCCCTTAAAACGAATACGTATGTTTAGGCTGAATTTTGTACTCGCATCCCGTTTGGTCGGTATTCATGACGAAGTCAGGATCATAATCAAACGAGGAAACAATATGCGTAACTTCCTGTTGAAACAATATGGCTGATTTCAAAATCTCCTCAAACGACAATGTATCTTTTTTACTCACGAATCGAGTTATTTTACGTCGTCGAATTTTATAGTGGGTCGTGAATCTCTCTATCCATGAGTGAGATGTCGTAAAATGGAACGTATCAGACAGGCACTGATAAGCGATTTGGAGTGCTGATTGTCGTAACATGCGCGACGACACTTGCTGTTTTCTTTCACGAGCCTGGACAAATCGATTATATGTCCCTTCCCGAATTATTTCATACTTATTGCGGTTGCTCCCACCTTGTTGCACCATGCGTTTCCATTGTGCTAGTTGCGAGGAAGAATGAAGTTGACGGGTTACTTTCCGCTGAATCGTTGTCCACGTCCAGTTTGGATGTAGTTTTGCAGCTGTAACGGCCTTTATTTTGATATTCCAAGGAACCTGATCCTATTTTGCCCACATTTTCTTCATTGGGACTGTCCACATCTTCTTGTGTGGACTGTGACAGAACATACTGCTCCGATTCGTTTACCTCATCAAACAGTACGACTTCCTCCTCTTCGACCAAAACCATTTCGTTCAAGGTATCTTCGATGTGCTTCGCCAATTATTTCCCGACTTCCTTCTCACCAGCGGAAAAGGATTCCGCTACATCCTCCGTAATTTGTCTCTCTTCAAGCAAAATTTGCACTACATACTGAATGCCATGCGTCAGTAGCAATTTCTCGTCCTGTGTGGTTGTTGCACCAGGTGTGCTCGGTACAGGTTCCGTCGACGAAGGATCCATGTTTCAATGCAGCGATGTTCGAGAATTCGTAACTCGAGTGCTTCGGATGCTAACTATTTAGCGAATAAAGCATCCTCCAGGCTGCAGCCCTTTATATACGAAAAGTAGGGCCAAGTGCGAACCAATCAGAGTTTGTCAATTTCCTGCTCTAGTTATTACCTGCACGACCTGAAGGTACCGTTGCTCGTCCCAACCTTTCTAAAATTGGGGCCACGAGAGAATAGACTTTTTCGTTCTCTACTGCGCAGGGTCAGCTCTCATTGGTTGTTTCCCCACCCTAACCCACTCTCACAAATGCACTGCCAAGCCAAGCACTGCAGCATACCCTGTAACTAATTAGTTTTCGGTAGCGTGCGGTGCAACTACACAAAAGTATTTCTCGAGTTTCCTTTGTATTTCTATAATTTCGAATTTATTAATATGGAAGGTGAAGCATCAACTTCACAAGTTCTGTCGCCACTTAAAAAAAATCCTCGAGGAAAGGTACGTGCCAATATTTATTTATTTATATTCATGAGATTCTCAGACTTCAAATTTATCATTCGTCATTCTTATTCAGCCTGTTCATTCCGGACAACGACATATCATTATAAACCTTTATTAGGATATGAAAGGGAAAGAACCGGCTTTAAAGTATAATGAAATTATACAGCGTCTTTCGAAAAAAACGGGAATAGGGCAGTGCACCGTAAAAAATGCCACTGCCGAATACAAAAAGAAGGGTAGCGTATCTTCCCCGAACAAGAAGAAGGATGCGCCTCAGCACATATGACAAACTGAGTGTCGATCAGGAGGCATCGATAACGTCCAAAGTCCACGGGTTTTGGACGAAGAAGGAGCTGCCAACAATTGCAAAAGTTTTGACTGTCGTGAATGATGAGGCCACATTACCGGATTTTTCTAAAAAGACGCTGTGGAGGATGCTGAGGCAGCTCGGGTTCAGGTACAAATTGAGGGCCAGAAACAGTGCCGTCATAGACAAGGCCCATATCGTTGCCTGGAGGCAACGGTACATTGTTGCCATTCAGAAATATCGAGCCGAAGGGCGGTCAATATATTATTTGAACGAAACGTGGATTAATAGCGGCGACACGAGGAGGCACCTTTGGGTGGACACCACCGCCCAATCTGCAAAGGACGCAGAAAATAAAGGATTAACCACGGGTCCCCCTGAACTCTCGGGTAGGGGGAAACGGTTAATCGTTTTGCACATCGGGTCGGAAGAAGGATTCGTACCTGAGGGATTATTATGTTTTGAGTCCAAAAAATATTCAGCTGATTATCATGATGAAATGAATCATGACAATTTCTTTGAGTGGTTCTGCAGAATTTTGCCATCACTAAAAGAAAATGCAGTAATCGTAATGGACAACGCACCGTACCACTCGAAAAAGCTGGAATCCAAACTCACAACGGCGTGGAAGAAGGGCGAAATACAAGATTGGTTGCGGTCAAAAGGGCATGAAGTACCGGACAATTTCATAAAGCGGACATTACTGCAAATTGTACGCGAAAGTCCGGTACAAAATACCTTCATAGTTGACGAACATGTCCGAGCTCATGGTAAAGAAATATTAAGAATACCGCCGTACCATTGTGAGCTCAATCCCATTGAACTCGCATGGGCCATGGTAAAAGGCCATGTAAAATCGAATAATACCACCTTTACCATGGCAGGGGTACAACATTTATTACATGAAGGCATGGAAAGAGTGATCACCCAGTCTTGGAGAAATTTCATCCAGCACACGATGAAGACAGAACAAAAATTCAACGAAATGGATCAGTTCACTGAAGAGGCTGTAAGTGACAAGTTATTATATTTTTATTATATTATTATATTATTGTATTTCATTGTATTTTACTGTATTTCTATTATATTATAATATACTGCATACAAAATATATTTTTATGTTTATTTACCCCTTCAAAAATTAATTGAAATACTTCGTTTAGTTGAGAACCGAAATGAGAAACGCGATTTAACGGTTCACCCTGTATAACTGCCGGACTGATGGGTGGGTTAGAGTGGGAGTGAAGCGGGCATAGAAGTGGGAGCGCGATGTGGTGGTTGGTGCGTGAAACGAGTCTAATCTCTCGTGACCCCAAGTATAGATACCGCACACTTGCCCTTTTCAAAACTTGTACCTGCGAATTTCCGATCCTTCAAATGAGTGTACGAATTTATACGTGTTTACGAAGCATTTTTAATTTCTCTACCATTATCTGATTTCAATACTTTTACTCTTCTCTCAAATTGATTTTCGGTTAGATTTAGAAATACTTTTAATTTTTCTACAGCTTCAGACTTTTCTTTCAAGAAATATACGGTTCTAAAATGGCTGTAGTCATCCTTGAATAGCAGAAAATATTTTGTTCCTTCTAATGGCAGTTGATTAATTTCACCCAAATCAACATGTACAACATCTAAACACTGTTTAGTTATATTTGGGTTAATCTTATATTGCATTCAAATGAACATCTCCAATAAGTTCAGAATTCAATATAGAGGAATCGCCCAGTCTTATTTTTGCTGAATTTTCCAAGGTTTTCAAATTTTTCATCCAGCTCAGATTTCCAGTCATATGATGTGTCGCTCCACTATCTTGATACCATGATTTTCTATCATTTGACTAGCAGTCAGTGACACTGTCATAAAGACTTTCTTTGACTTTTCTTCTTGTGTGCACTCTTTAGCAAAGTGTCCTATTTTATTGCATTTATTGCATGGATACTTCCTTGTGCAGTAACCTATATAAACTTGCCAAGGTTTTCCATGGCAATCATTTTTAAGATGTCCAGGCTTTCCACATATGAAGCAATTTTTCTAGTCATACTGCTGGCTTTATAACTCTGATTTTCCTTGTGGTTTCTGATTTTTTTATTGAAATTGTTATTGTTGGTTTTCGTTTTACCCTTTTAGATTAGTGCATTTTCAACTGCTCCTGCTTCATGTCTTTTGCAACGTTGTTCTTCTAACTTGAGATGCTCTATTAAATTTGGCAAGGTTTTGTCAACTGCTGTTACAGAATGCCATGCAGAGTGAAAATGTTTATAACTTTCTGGCAAAATGTTTAAGATTCTTGTCATAATCCATTCGTCTTTGACAGTCTCTCCAAGTACACGCATTTCTTGCGTCAACCCATCTACTTTCATGCAGTTGTCTATGACTGTTTTGTTGTTGTCGAACTTACAACTAAAAAATTCCATTCTTATTGCATCAAGTGAGGATTTTGGTTTTACAGCATATAATGTTTCCAGTCTTTCAATCATTTGCAGTGATGACGTGCAGGTATTCAAAACTACTCACATCTGCTGTAGCGGTTCTCGCGTGGGTAGATGTTCACTGCGTGACCGCTCACTATTCCTATCTTAACGACGCGTTCCCCCTATCGGCTAAATCGCGGATATGGGGAAAACTTCCGGGTAACGATATTAATATATTCTTTGGTAACGGATGATACAATTTCCAGTCTTCGGCACAATTCTCTCGCAAGCGACTATTACAATATATTATTTGTGTATATCTCAATGCGGACTATTACGTTAAGCACCTTCCTGTGGTGGGGCTAGCTATGCCGTGAGTGCCGTTTCCTGTTTGGCCCGGTTTGTCCAATCCTAGGCGCGTTTTCGGTCGCTGGTCGCGCCAACTGCGGGGTGAATCGGTTGTACCACAGCACTCCCCTTCAAGCGCTTTGCGCGAATTTCAAAACCTTTGCCGCTGCTTTTGGATACGTCCAAAGCCGTGGGGTTGTCTGACTCATTCCCTGATAACTGTTTGTGTCATTCTGTGCACTATTTTCTGTGTGCGCTGGCTTTAATCTGTCAACAGAAATGTTCGTTAACTAGGTGTTGATTTTCACGGCAAATACCTTGTCCGTTATTCTCTTTTCAACGGTGAAGGGTCCTTCGTACGGGGGTTCCAATGATCTTCTCTGTGTTTCCACCCGTACGAATACGTGTGTGTATGTGTATAGGTCCGGACGGATGAACACTCGTTTTTTCCAGTGGTGCGCCGCTGCTACTGGTCGCACACTTCTGATCTGCTCTCGCAGTTTTTCGACAGACGCCTGAGGTTCGAGGTTTGGTTTTTCCTCGATGAAAAATTCTCCTGGAAGTCGGAGTACCGTTCCATACAACATCTCTGCTGCTGACGCTTTAATATCTTCTTTATACGCTGTGCGTAGTCCTAACAGCACCGTTGGCAATACCTGTGTTCACTTAGTAATGCTATGGCACATTATGGCTGTTTTAAACGATCGGTGCCATCGTTCTACCATGTCGTTTGCGGCAGGGTGATATGCCGTTGTTCGAATTTTCTCGCTACCAACCAATCTGGCCAGAGCTTGGAAAATCTGCGATTCGAACTGCGTTCCTTGATCCGTGGTTATTCTGGCTGGAGCTCCGAATCTTGCTAGCCAGTTGGCATTTACTGCTTCCACTATCGTGTCCGCAGTGATGTCCTTGATGGGCACGGCTTCGGGCCATCGCGTAAATCTGTCGATCATTGTGAGACAGTAACGATATTCGTCAGACGGTGGTAATGGCCCGACGATGTCTAGGTAGATGTGGTGGAAACGTGCGTCAGGTACCGTAATTTGTTGGGTTTCCGTCTTGGTATGCCCTGTGATTTTGCACCGTTGACAAGCCATGCAGGATCTTGACCATTCTGCTATATCTTTTCACATACTTAGCCACGAATCGCCTGGCGATCTGCCTCTGAGTTGCGCTCTGTCCCGGATGTGATAAACTGTGCACTACGTGGAATATTTTTGTCCTAAGGGCTCGTATGGTCGTACCTCGCTTCCTGTGATATCACAGTACAGCGTAGTGTCCGTGTCGTTAATGTGTAGCTTCCGCAGCTGTAACGATGATTCGTTAAATTGTATTAGCCTCTTAAATTCCTCATCCGCACTTAGTTCTCTTGCCAGCTCCTCAGTGCTGACTACGACGGGCATGTCTCACTTCCAGACAGGATAAGGCGTCAGCTACCACATTTTCTTCTCCCAGAAGGTACGTGATGTTGATGGTAAACTGGCCGATAAAATCTAGTTGTCTTAGCTGCCTCGGGGATGCCTTAGCACACTTCTGTAGAAATGTATACGCTAGCGGTTTGTGATCAGTTTTGATCGCGACGTTCCTTCCCTATAACACATGTCGGAAGAATTTTACCGCAGCGTACATCGCTAGAAGTTCGCGATCATAAGTGCTATACTTTTTCTGCGTCTCAGAGAGTTTCTTGGGAAAGTATCATAGCGGTCTCCAAGTTCCATTGCTTCGCTGCTCCAGTACTGCTCACATACCATTGTCTAAAGATTCGGTTTTCAGTGCCAGCGATTCATCTTCCGCCGGGTGTGCGAGTGTCGCTGCGTTGGCTAATTGCTGCTTGCAAGCCTGGAATGCTTCTTCAGCTTGTCGTGTCCACACTACTGGTCTTTTGCCTTGTTTCTTTGCTCCTTCCAGATACTTATGGAGCGGTGCTTGTGTGCTGGCGGCGTTCTTGATAAAGCGTCGGTAGAAATTTATCATGCCGGGGAATCTTCGGAGTTCGTTGATGTTTTTCGGTTTCGGATAGTTTGTCATCGTTTCGACTCGGCTCTCCAAGGGTTCCACATCTTCTGCGGTAATTTTGTGACCGAGGTATTCTACTTGCGAAACACCAAACGTGCACTTAGTAACGTCGATCGACAAGCCATACTCGCACAGACGTTCTAGCACTGCACGTAAATGTCTTTCGTGCTCGTCGTGATTTCGGGACTCAATGATAATGTCGTTGATGTAACAATGTGCGAAATTCAGTCCGCATAACGCCGTATCCATCAGTCGCTGGAAGGTTTGGGCTACATTACATAGGCCGAACGTCATCACCTGGAATTCAAATAACCCGAAGGGCGTTATTACAGCAGTCTTCGGAATGTCTTCGGGAGCTACCGGTATCTGGTGATACGCTCTCTCGAGATCCAGCGTAGTGAATACTGCACAGCCTTACAATTTGTACAAGAAATCGTATATGTGCGGTACTGGGTATCTGTCAGGCACGGTTAGGTTTTGAAGACACCTATAATCACCGCAAGGTCTCCAATCGCCCGTTTTCTTCTGCACTAAGTAACGGACTGGCCCATTGGCTTCAGAGAGAGAGAGAGAGAGAGAGAGAGAGAGAGAGAGATAAGATAAGATAAGATAAGATGTTTTATTGCTCTGGACGAATCCTAAGAGCTTCGTACAGAAATTAGAGTGCTATATGCCTATCTAACCAAGTAATTAATGTGAAGTATGTATGATGTGAATGTATAATGTATATGTAAAGTATGTATAATGTAAGTATGTAAATGTAAGTAAGTATGCATAATGTAAGTATGTATGTAAGTATGTGTCTACGTATAATGATATGTGAGTGTGCCTACTAGGAGGAGAATAAGTGGTTATACAAAAACGTTTTGAATGACAATAGGGACTTAGCATTCCTGTGTTGAACAGGAAGCGAGTTCCACAAGGAGGCCGCGATACACGAAAAGGAAAATTTGTGGACGGTGGTACGTGAAGAAGGAATATGTAACTCCTCAGGAGGAGTTCGGAGGGGACGGCTACAGACAGCATGTCGAAACACAAGGGAGTCACGTAAAATAGATGAACAAGATTGGAACAGAGTATTATAGACAAAACAGCCCAGTATGTACTTCCTCCTCTTCGCACAACTTAGCCAGCGTAATTTATGGAAATATTCTGAGATATGAGCGTCCTTCCGAAGGTCAAAAATGAACCTGACGCACGCATTCAAAGATCTTTGGATTGCGACTTGCTGCTCACCCGTAAGGTCGTAGTACACTATGCACCCATAGTCTATTAAGGGAAACACCAGTGTAGTGATCAGGTGTCTACGCAGAGTTTGAGAGAGTAGGGATCGGTTCCTTTTTAGTTGTGAAAGGGTGCAGAAAATGCTAGACCGGATTTTATTGATCTGTTCCTTCCAGCAGAGAGTAGAGGAAAGGATGACTCCAAGGCATTTAGCAGAGTGCACATAGTGGACGACTGTGTTATCTATTTTAACCGGCGGTATCTCTGTGTAATCAATATCATTTATATATTTAACAGAACCGACAAGCAGGGCTACTGTTTTGTTGATGTTGAGAACCAAGTTATTTGTTCTGACCCACTCTGCAATTGCCGCTAGGTCCTCATTGATGCGGGTTATGCCCCCGAGAATGTCCGCTGGTGCGAATTGATGGTATATCTGCACATCATCAGCATACATCACATAATCACTATGCTTGAGGACCTGCGGAAGATCACGGATGTAAAGGGAAAATAAGGTCGGTCCCAGGACAGAGCCTTGTGGCACACCAGACACAACACGTCCAGAATAGGAGACTGAACCACTATCTCCAATTACAACCTGTGTACGATCAGACAAGTAGCTGTTAAACCAGTTGATCACCTGAGTCGAGAAGTCCATGCGAGCCATTTTTTGAAGCAATATATGATGGTCAACGCAATCGAAGGCCTTACTGAAGTCTAAGAGGACTACAACTGTGATCATACGATGGTCAACGGCAGTACGAAGGGCATCAGTCAGAACAAGCAGAGCCGATTGGGTACTATGACCACGCTTATATCCAAACTGACGAGCATCCATTATACCTCGCTCCTCTAAATAGAGGTTTAGTTGAGCAAGTACAACTCTTTCGAGGCATTTAGAGAGAGCTGGTAACAGTGAAATCGGGCGATAGTCGGTGGGAGACGACGGACGAGGAACTTTTGGTACGGGTGTGATAAGTGCGTGTTTCCAGAGTGATGGGAAGACGGAGGAAGCGAGAGACTCGTTGAATAGGTCCAATATGCATTGAAAGGTTGTCGGAAGAGAGTGCAGGATGACAGATATCGGAATACCATCTGAACCACGAGCTGATGTTCGAAAACCTTGAAGCGCATCTAAAAGATTCATCGGGGTTATGTACGTGAAGTAAAACTTAGTGTCATTAAAAGGCTCACATCCTAATCTATGTAGAAGATCCTCGATTTCTGTATCAACCATTAGAGATGGCCTAAAGGCAGAGAGGAAGTATCGCTGGAGTTCGTCGACAGGGAATGCAGAATTGGTGTGCAACCTTGAAGAGGACACAATCCCAGACCGTCGCAGTTCCCTCCATACAGACCCTGCATCAGTACACTGAGATAGTTTCCTTTCATAGTACTCACTACGTGCTTCCCGGAGTTTACCCTTCACCTCTTCCCGAAGACTGTTGTATTGACGACGAAGGGCATCAGAACGACATAACCGATACTGTGTCCGCAGCCGATTTCTACTCCGCATAAGATTCCTTAGCTCAGGGTTAATCCAGGGACACCATTTCTTGGAGCTGGTGTTAACTCGACGAAGTGGGACATGTGTATCCATGGCCTCACTAATGTAGTTGGACATACATTGGAACTTATCATCTAACGTATGAAGATGACGCAAAGAGTTCCAATCATATCCATCGAGATCTGCAATGAAATTCTCGACAGAGATGTTACGAAAATCACGATAAGATGTGGTGTTCTCAGGACGAATCATGGCACCTGAGGTATCTTTATCAACGAGGTATTTTATATGAATTAAATCATGACCAGATAAATAAGAGGCATCGCACTGACCATGGGAGAGCACACAATCCAAGTCTTCTACAAAGCATAAATCTAACCAGTTGTGCGAAGTGGCTGTGTGATGAGTAGGATGAAACTGTACTAGCTTTAAATTATGAGTCGAGAGGAAGTCCAAAAGATGCTTTGAGTCGTGGGAGGCAGTATTCATGTCTGAGTTGAAATCGCCCATGACAATGATATCTGAGTACAAGTGCTGAAGAGCTTCCAATGCCTGCTCAAAATGACATAAATAGCCGACCTTAGGCGGCCGATATACAACTGCAAACAGCAACTTGAATACACTTTTAAAGGAGATCTCTAAAATGAGATACTCTGGCTGACGACAATAAAACGTAGGAGAAGACGCTAGACACTTATAGGACAAGTCCGAACGAATGTACACACCTACACTTCCACCTGTACGTCCGAGATGGTCACAACGAATGAATTTAAATCCATGAAGATCAACAGAGGAATTCGAATATGAGTCATTCAACCAAGTCTCGGACACCGCAATAATGTCATAACCCTTAACACCAACATGTGTTTTAAAATCGTCGAAATGAGCGAAGAGAGATTGGGCATTGACATGAGCAATGGAGAGACTTGTGGAAGAACCTGTAACAGAGGACTGACGTGATGAAGAGGAAGATAGACTCCTAGTAGGCCCAACACTTCACAAGGTAGAAGTTGTATTTGCATCAGAACCATTCAAAGAAGAGAGGTCTTCGATACAACGTACAACAAGTAAAGAGCCATCTGACTTGATCATCTGTACCACGCCATTACGTATTCGAACAAATTTGAACCCTCCTTTATTCAAGGCCCAAGCCTTGGCTTCTTTGTGAAGACGATATAAGGGGCGAGGAATGTTTGGATTGATGTAAATCCGCGAGGTTGGGAAGGAGGGTTCAATGTCAGAAGCCATGAGCTGCAGTTTCTTGGTACGTAGCGCATGAAGTATTACACCGCAAAGTCGGGGACTACTGAGCCGCACAAGAATTTTCGAAGGAGACGCATTTGAAGCAGATCGCCCCAGTCGAAAGGCGTCTGATATATTGTGTATGCCGATATTATCAGCAACGATTTTCTTGAATATGAGGAGCGACAGCTCCGTTAAATTTTCTGAATCGCGGTGAGGAATTCCCGAGACGCATAGCTCATTGGCCTGTTCCCTTGCCTGACTTTTTACGCGCATTAAGTGTAGGTCATCAACGTTTTGCTTCAAATCGATTTGCCCCTGCTTTAAGGAGTCAATTTCGGCTACACTGGTAGCCATGCGTGTCTCTATCGCCCCTAGTCGCTCGGTAATGTGGACATTGGCAGATGTTAAGGCAATAACCTCAGCACGTAAATCCGAA
Organism: Hedychridium roseum; assembly: GCA_963989215.1. Lineage (NCBI taxonomy): Eukaryota > Metazoa > Arthropoda > Insecta > Hymenoptera > Chrysididae > Hedychridium > Hedychridium roseum. The sequence goes on along the minus strand of OZ022318.1, from coordinate 5,535,122 downwards.
ACTGTTCCATGCAGGGATGAGATCGATTCGGAGATAGCAGCTAGCTTGTTATCAATCACGTTTTGATTTAATTGAAGTTGTGCCATAACATCGTCTAAGGAAGCTCCACGAAAAGTTGATGACATATGTACTTGTAGCGGCGATCGGAACGGGGGTGACGCTGAAGACCGCGGTGAATTGGTAGGCGTTCCCTCGGCGGGAGCGGTCATAGGTTGCTCACGCCGATCAGAGATTGGTTTGGAAGAACAGAGATCACACAGGAACCGGAAACCATCGTCTATTTGGCTAGGCTTCACTTTAGCAATAGTAGCGGCGCAGTTGAGGTGGAAAAAGCGCAGGCACGCACCTGCGCAAGAGACGTTGCCGCTTTTCCCCACAAACTTTGCACAGGAGCCACACTTTGACATCTTGATGGCAGAGTTGGTAACAGTGACAATAGGTTTCCCGCCAACGAGTCCCACCGAGTGCGTTGAGGTTATGTTAAACCAAGAGAGCACGGTTTATTTAAACTATCTTACACGGCTCAAAGTAGAGCCCAAGCGATTTTGGCTCAAAAAACAAGCGCAAGTGTAAGAATAGCCTGAAATCAAAGATCACCCCGTAGGGCAAGAAGCAGCAGAAACAAAGCAAATGAAGATAGGCGATTTTTCAGTAGACTAAGAGAGTACTCACTGAGAGAGAGAGAGAAGAGAAGTGGTCTTGATTACTGCATGCCTAGGAACCAAGGTATCAGAAAGCCAAGAACTTGAACCGAAACGCAGGGCGTGATAAAGCAAGATTCCAAGAAAATAGTTCCTACGATCCCTGAGTTTCAGCCACCTTAACTTTGAGAAATAAGGCGTGATGTGATCAGATTTACGGATCCCGAAGATGAACCGTACACAAGAGTTAAGGAGGCGCTGTAGCCTTGCGTTCTCAATCTCGGTAATATCTAAGAAAGCTAAGCAGCAGTAATCGAAGATAGGCATTATAAGCGCACACACAAGCATCCTCCTTAGATTTATGGAAAGGAAGTCCTTACCAATACGTAGCTGATGCAGGCTACGAGACACACGTTTGCTCACCTGCGTCACATGTTCTCTCCAGTTAAGCGTAGGTGTGATATGGACGCCTAAGTTTTTAACCAGTGAAGAGTACTCAATATCAACACCATCTACAGAAAGACGAGGAACTAAAGAAGAAGCTAAGGTATTAACATAACGCGCAGAGCCTAGGATTATGGCCTGAGTTTTCGAAGAATTTAATAGAAGTCCGTGATTTGAAACCCAGGTGACAATATTATTAATATCTTCCTGAACACGGGCTACGCTGCGCGGCAGGTCTTCCATCGTAGAGTGCAAATAGATTTGCAAGTCGTCAGCATATTTAATGTGACGACAATGCCGAATAGCCGTGGAAACCTTTCTAAGAGAGAGAAAGAGGGAGAGAGAGAGGGGGAGGGGGGAGAGAGAGGGAGGGAGAGAGGGGGGAGGGGGAGGGGGGAGAGAGGGAGAGAGAGGGAGGGGGAGAGGGAGAGAGGGAGAGATAGATAGATAGATATTTATTTGTTCTGGAGGCTTGGCCCCCTTAAGAACAAGTAGCATGAGCAATAACGGTACAGATAGATATTAGATTTGCTATAACTAACCTTAAAACTAAAACCGTAGCTATACTAATCTAAGAGCTAAAGTTAACTGGAGACTAGGCATACGGAGATAAACCAGTTTTGAGGAAGATTTATGTTGACGAGTCGGTGTTATATTGCCTGAGAAGATACTGAAAAATAAGGTTCTTTAAAACAGCAACAGAGCTAGCAGAGCGAATGGTTAGAGGGAGCGAGTTGTAATATTTGCATCCCAGAATAGAAAAGGATTGCGCTAAGATCTCCGTTCGGTGGAGGGGTATATGGAAGCTTTGAGGAGGCAGACGAGCAGAGAAGCGTGCCCCGGTATTCACGTGAAAAGTGAAGCGATTTAATAAAGTCGTAGGAGCTGTCCCATGGGTTATCGAATGCATGAGTATTGTAAGAAAGTAGAGGCGTCTATCACGAACTTTAAGCCATTTTAGTTTGTTGTAGTAGGGCGTAATATGCACGTCCTTGCGCAGATTGAATATGAATCGAACACACGAGTTTTGAGCACGTTGAAGACGGAGTTCCACAGCCTGGGTTATATCGGTCATGAGTAAACAGCAATAATCAAAGTACGGATTGGCCAGGCATCTGATTAGATGGATTTTCAAATCTCTCGAAAGAACGGTGCGGCTCCGAGATAGGCTTGCAAGGACTCTATACACATTACGGCAAATATGATCAGCTTGCACGTTCCAGTTCATGGAGGGAATGAGGAAAACACCTAAAGACTTAACAGAGGACGCAAAAGGCACAGGAATACCATTCACAATGATAAAGGAAGGAAGTGGGGAAGGAAGGAGGTTGAGGGAACGAGAGGAACTCAGAAGCATGCACTGCGTTTTACCCGCATTTAGCGCAAGCCTCGAGGCTTTAGCCCACGAGACTATCCGACCAATGTCTTCGTTAACTAGCGATAAGGCGTGTAAAATATTTTCAGGACAGGTGTGGTAGTATATCTGGAGATCATCGGCATACTTGATAATGTGGCAGTGCTTAATTTCTGGGTACAGGTCTTGGATGTATAGTGCAAAGAGGAAAGGACCTAGTACAGAGCCCTGCGGAACGCCAGAATGAACCGGCAAAAAAGAAGAGACATCTTGGTTGATTCTGACAGCCTGACTGCGGCCAGTCAGATACGACCAGAACCAATGAAGAGCCGACTGCGATAAATTGAGCGAAGAGAGCTTTAGGAGTAGAGTAGCGTGATCAACTGTGTCGAACGCCTTGGAGAAGTCGAAACAAACTAATATGGTGAGGAGGCGTTTATCAGCTGCACGGCGTACGTCGTCTACAAGACAGAGGAGAGCTGACTGGGTGGAATGTTGCTTCCTGAACCCGTGTTGGAAGGGGTCTACAAGTCCATGGCCAGATAGATAGCCCTGGACATCATGGAGAACCACCCTCTCGAGAATTTTCGAGAGCTCAGGAAGAATTGATATTGGGCGGTAGTCGGACGGAGATTGGGGTGAGGAGGTTTTAGGGATAGGGGTGACGATGGATTGTTTCCATCGTTGGGGAAAGGTTGAGGATTGGAGAGAAAGGTTGAAGAGGTTGAGGAGGGTGGAGATAAGAGCAGGTAAGCATAGCGAAAGAATACGTGGAGTTAGACCATCGGGGGGAAGAACAGATGATAAAGTGGAAGGTAGTGCCGCAAGGAGTTTGTCTACAGTTATGTCGGAGAAGTAAAATTGTTGAGCATTGAGAGTAGGAGTATCCAGCAGGATGGAAGGGGGGTGCGGGGCAGTGGAGGGATGAACAGACAGGAAGAAGGAGTTGAGTATGGATGATGAGAGGGTAGTGGGAAGGGAGAGAGACGACTTTTTGGAAGGAGAGACAATTCCGAAACGTCTTAGATCTTTCCAGAGCTCGCAGGGTCGACAACGTAGGCCGGTAAGCCTGGCAAGAAGATAGGCACGCCGCGAGGAAGAAATGACCGATTTGATCTGCTTCCGCAAGGCTCTGTACGCGTCACGTACGAGAGGATCACTGGAGCGGCGAGCTAATCGACGAAGCGACTCGCGATCGCGGATCAGATGTCTGACCTCTTCGGTGAGCCATGGGACAGCTGGTCTGCGAATGAGAACAGTATGCACAGGGGCAACCACATCAAGCAAGTCAGTGAGCGCATTGGTTAAGGAGTCAACCGCAACATCGATATTTACTACAGGCTGTCTTCCTGTTATTTGATTTGCAATTTGGGCTAGCCCCGTGGAGAGGACAGTACCATCAATTGCATCAAGCCGCCGCGTGCGATAGTAGCGTGAGTTGAAGACCGAGTTAAGGCGATATTTTAGTGAGATACAATCATGGTGTGAGAGAAAAGGAGCACCAGATTGGTGTAGGGATACAATGTTGGAAGGAGAATCGACTAGGCAATGGTCTATCCTGGAGGCAGATGTGGTTGTCCAGTGGGTATTGCCGAAGACAGGAATATGAAGATTAAAACGAGAGGCCAAGGATCTTAAATAATTAGAGTCGAAGGAGATAGTGTTAAGGTCAATGTTTAAGTCTCCTAGAAAAATCTTGCGCTTGTACAAAGGAAGTAGATCCGCTAAGACATTCTCGACGGCGGAGAGAACAGCTTTCGGACGGCGGTATATAACGCCAACGAGAAGATGTGGCACAGCTGCTCGCGGGAGGCGGAGTTCGAGGAAAAGGAACTCCGGTCCACCTGGAATACCAAGCGAATTAGAGGAGAGGATCTGTCGCACAGTGAAGTGTGATTTGATGTATAGGCATACGCCACCTCTGGATTCGGTTACCCGATCAGATCGAAAGAGGGTGTAACCAGGAAGCGAACAGTCTTGATCAGGTGTACGAGAAGTGAGCCACGTCTCTGAGACTGCAATGATGTCGACTGGACAGGAGCGGAAATAGTTGGAGAACTGAGAAAAGTGCGCTAAAAGCGACTCAGCATTAGCGTGTGCAACATGTACTATCAGCTCATGCCTGGGATGATGCGCGAGTGATGGGTTAGAGGAGGTCGATGGAGCTAGTCATTGAAGTCCGGCGTTAAGCTCTTCTAAAGAGGTAAATGAGTGGACGTCTGTGCTTCCTTCCTTTCTCACACGAATTCTACTAGCTCGAAGCCAGACGTGTTTATAACCACGCTTTCGCGCAATAGGTCGAGCTTGCTTGAGTAGTGCCCATGCATCCTGTGAAAGAAGCGGACGAATGTGCACAAGGTTGCGCGTGTAGCTAGCGTCTATTTCGTTAGCGTAAAGTACGGGTTTGCGGCGTTTCGCGGCGAGAATCGCATGTCTGTGAGCCGATGAGGCTAAACGCACGACAACGGCGCGAGGCAGGTTCGAATCATTAGTACTGCGCATTCTCCGGACTTGCTGTATGACATCGGAACTACCACTACCTAGCATAAGAAATAGTTTGGCAACTTGATCTTTAAGACTCGCATCAGGTATTTCTGGCAAGCCCGAGATAATTAACTCGTTTGGTGGCGAGGAATTTTCGACGCGCGCAAGCCTTTTTTCAAAGGTTTTTACTATTGACTGCGTGTTCACATTAGAGGCCTCTAGGGAGTTAACGCGCAATGATAACGTAGAACTAAGCATATCATGTTTAGCGGAGAGAACTGAGAGATCAGAGGCAAGACCGTTCGAACGGGACTCTACGGCACCTAGACGAGCTGCTATATCATTGAGATCCACGGTGATTTTGTTCAATTGCGCACTAACACTTTCACGAAGTGAAGCGATGTCGCTAGAGAGTTCTCTCCGATGGGTCACAAGATCGTTGGATAGTCCTTGTTTAAGAGCAGCTTGCTCAGTGCGGAACTCATTGACAGCCACAACGCATTTTTCCACTGCGGCAACGAGCGCTGTCATCGTGTCTTCAGTGACAGGAGCAAGGGCCGTGGCTTGACTCGCTGAGGTTATAGTTTGTTGTCTAGACAACACAGATGTTGTTGATGTTGTTAAGGATGCTATTGTCGATGTTGTCGGAGGTGTTATTATTGATGCTGCCAACAGCTGTGTGTGACGTTGCTCAGTAGAAGTCGTTGCCGGTGGAGGTGTGGAGAAGAGCGCAGGGGGAGAGGAATCCTTGCTCTTACTCCTATCCACCTTGGTGAATTTGCCAAAGCACGGGAAGGAATCCGTAGAATCATTTCGTCGTTTATGCGAGGAGGTGCAGCCCGGATGGAAGCAGAGGCCACAGGTAACGCAACGGAGAGTGTCGTATTTAATGTACTTTTTGCAGTGGTGGCACTGAAACTCCTCCATGATAAGAGCTCGGTAGCAGTTAATTTCAAACCCTCGTCACTTCACCGATCGCCAATCAGTCGTAATATGACACAGCCGTAGCCAATCACGGGCGTTAACGCACGCGCAGTAGAGACGCTAGCCAACGGCTCAGTCGTGTTCATAGTAATAGGAGAGTCCGAGAAAGGTCCCAAGTGCGAATTTCGTGAAATCCACGTCTAGCCGACAAAGCCAACCAAACCAAATGGTGTAGAAGAATCGTCGGTGAACGCGGAAAATTGTACCAGCGCTGAAACTCCGCACAAGTAGGTTTTAGCCAAGAGAAACGTAAAGAAGGCAAGAGCAGTATAAGACACGTCAAGTACTTACGAAAGAGAACACGAACCCTCAGAGAGAGAGGGGGGGAGAGGGGGAGAGGGAGAGAGGGAGAGAGAGAGAAGTATTTATTCCAGGGACATGTGTCCCATTTGGACAAAGAAGAAAGATAATTACTTACAATATTTTACAAATAGTTACAAAATATGGTTACAAAAAACAAAATAGAAAATAGAAACAGAAACTAGAGAATAGAAAATAGAAAATAGAAAGTAGAAAGTTGCTCCATGGTAGAATCAGGTCCTAATTAGTGACGTTCTTAGAGGATAGCAAGTGGTCGTAAAGGGCCATCTTAAACAACGACAAGGATGTGCATTGCCTTATACGCAACGGAAGACTATTCCACAGACGGATACCAGCCAGCAGTGACGAATTGTAGTAAGAAGCTCTCCGACAGACCGGCAGGTTAAGGTCAAGAGGACGAGAACGAATGGAGTACCCGTCAGTACGAGTGCAAGCTCGGTAAGTCAGGGACTCGGCGAAGAAGGCTGGCGATCCCTCGTGCAGCGCGCGATAGAGAAAGATGGCCAAGAAATATTTCCTCCTGGTTGCAAGCTTAAGCCAACGCAGTCGCTGATAGAAAGGGAAGACGTGTTCCGAGCGATGAATATTGAAGATAAAGCGGAGGCATGCATTTAGAGAACGTTGCAGCCTAGTACTTTCCTGGTCAGTGATGTCAGTTGATACAATGCAGCAGTAATCAAGTAATGGAAAGATTAGCGAGACGGTGAGTAACTTTCTCATTTCGCGGGATAGGAAGTCCCGACCCTGTCTTAATTGGTATAAGGTTTTGGCAACACGGTTGCAGACCTGTGTAACTTGATCCCGCCAGTTGTGCGTTGGAGTAAGAACAATACCCAGATTCTTGGCAGTATAGACATATTCAATGGGAGTGTCATTAACAACAATATTTGGCACTGTGTTCATATTCAACGCATTAATGAATCTCGGAGAGCCCAGGATCATGGCTTTGGATTTTTGGGGGTTAAGGCACAGCTTATTGGCCCTAGCCCAGGAAAGAACCCTTGCAACGTCTTCATTCACCCTAGTGATTGCGCAGGCGAGGTCGGACGGTGGACAGGAGTAATAAATTTGGAGGTCGTCGGCATATTTGACTGATGAGCAATTTAAAAAGTTGGCGGATAGATCAGACACATAAATGGAAAATAAAAGAGGGCCCAAAATGGAACCCTGAGGTACACCGGAGGTGACCGGTAGCCAGGAGGAAAGTCCTTTAGACGTACGGGTTGCTTGAACTCGGCAAGAGAGATAGGATCTGAACCATCGGAGTGCCGAAGACGAAAATTTGTGCGAGGCTAACTTTTGTAGTAGGATATAGTGATCGACCGTGTCGAACGCTTTAGAAAAATCGAATAAGACGAGGATGGTGATCATTTTGCGGTCTATAGCATGTCGGATGGAATCAACGACCTTAACTAGCGCCGCTTGAGTGGAACCGCCAGATACGAAGCCGAACTGCAAAGGATCACAGAGATTGTTACTCTCTAGAAAGGTACGTAGGTGTCGATGGATGACAGCCTCGAAGATTTTAGACAGTTCACAAAGGAGAGAGATTGGCCAGAAATCAGATGGTTGAGCAGCAGAAGATGTCTTGGGAATTGGGCTTATAATCGCGCGTTTCCAGAGAGTTGGATAAGAACAGGTTAATATTTATGTGTTCAAGATATCCAGCATTAATGGGAAAATGTGAGACATGCAACGTCGAATCAAATAACCAGAGAGACCGTCTGGGCCAGTGCAGTAATTGGAACGTATTCTGAGTGAATCTAACAACTTCTCAGGCGTGATGTAAGGTAAATAGAAAAGAGAGAGGGGGAGAGAGGGGAGAGAGGGGAGAGAGGGGGAGAGAGAGGGAGAGAGAGGGAGAGATAGATAGATATTTCTGTTCGGAGGTTTGAAGGCCTCTTAGGAACAATCAAGTAACACAGATACATAAACGAAATTAGTACAACTAATACTAAACCTTAACTAAAGATATAAAATACATGATACTAGTTTAATCGAGATAGCTGAGGTCCTTACAGAACCAAGACGTTGAGTAGTGACGAGGGTGATAAAATTGCAAGTTTAGAATAAGAACTCTGACCACATAATGAGGAAAGAGACAGATTAGAGATAACGGTTAAAAAGGTACGAGAATATTTCGTTTTTAAATACGGTAATACTACTAGCAGACCGGATATTATAAGGCAATGAATTATAAAACTGACATCCTTGGATGGAAAAAGATTCCGCCAAGGATGCGGTTTGATGTGGAGGAACATTAAAATTACGAGGTGGTAATCTTGCGGACGAACGCATTCCTGAGTTCGCGTATGGCGTAAATTTACACTGAATCGCCGGGGGGGCTTCACTATGAGAGACCGAGTACATGAGCAGTGCTAGAAAATAAAAACGTCTCTCACGAATTTTTAGCCATCTTAACTTAATAAAGTACGGTGTAATATGCGTGTCCTTGCGCAGACCATAGATAAAACGCACACACGAATTGAAGGCACGTTGGAGACGTAATTCTACAACCGCGGTAATAGCAGTCATGACTAAACAGCAGTAGTCGAAGTAGGGGAGAGCAAGACATCTGATTAGATGCCTTTTGAGCCCACGAGAGAGAGCAGCACGATTTCTTGAGAGGCTAGCAAGGACCCTATACACATTGTTACAAGTATAGTCAGCGTGAACATTCCAATTGAGAGTAGGTGTAATGTGAACACCAAGGGACTTGATGCATGAGGTAAAGGACAAAGGAAGTCCGTCAACTACGATATTAGAGCAGATTGGAGATTGGAGAAGGTTGAGGGATCGTGATGAACCCAGGAGCCTACATTGAGTCTTGCCAGGATTCAAGGTGAGCCCACAGGCTTTGGACCAGAGGACAATTCTTGCAATGTCGTCGTTGATCATTGCGATTACTTCTGGAAGATTTTCGACAGATGCATGACTGTAAATTTGGAGATCATCGGCGTATTTAATGATACTGCAATGATGTATCTCCTGGTTGAGGTCTCGGAGGTATAGTGAAAAGAGGAATGGGCCTAACACAGAACCCTGCGGAACACCAGAATAAACCGGTGACCAGGAAGAAACATGCTGGTGGATTCTGACAGCCTGACCGCGGTCTGTCAGGTATCACCAGAACCAACGTAAGGCCGAGAGAGAGAAATTAAGAGCTGAAAGTTTTGAGAGAAGAATAGTGTGATTCATTGTGTCAAATGCCTTGGAAAAGTCAAAGCAGACCAAAATCGTAAATTGATGCTTGTCGATTGCGCGGCGTACATCATCCACTAAGCACAGAATAGCAGACTGTGTAGAGTGTCGCTTTCTAAAGCCATGTTGGAAGGGGTCGTTAAGATCAAGACGGGTGAGATAGTCTTGAACATCATTGAGGACCACCTTCTCGAGAATTTTGGAAAGTTCAGGCAGAATCGATATTGGTCGGAAATCAGAAGGATTCTGAGGAGAGGATATTTTAGGAATAGGGGTAACAAGAGATTGTTTCCATTACCATGGAAAGGTTGATGATTGGAGCGAGAGGTTAAAAAGGCGAAGAAGAGAGGGGAACAGAGAAGGGAGGCATAGAGAGAGGGAGAGAGGGCGAGAGGGAGAGAGGGAGAGAGGGAGAGAGAGTTGTTTATTGTGCGCTAAAGCGCGAAATACAGATAATACAGAAAAGAACATGAATAATATGAATCGCAAATAGTGAACATCAATGGAGAATAGTATTGAAAGTAGTAAACAGAAGTAGATAAACATAAGCATGAATAGAGAAAAGTAAATAGTAAGGTAAAGTAGATATATACAATAATAGAACGAGAGACCAAGAAGAGAGGTAAGCGGAAACTCGTTGTAAAATCAAATGTGAAGGTCAGTAGCAGAACATTAGATAAGCGAAAAATAAGAGATGAGAAATGAGAAAGAGAAAGAGAGGCGAACGGCAAGGCAAGAGCTAGTGAGCCAGAGACAATTAGGAGATCGATCATCTATTGAGTTTAAAAGAAATTCGTGAAGCCAGCGTTTGAAGGTCATAGTCGTCGGGACGTCTTTGATTCGTTCTGGAAGCGAGTTCCAGAGTCTTGTGGCAGTCGATATGAATGACTTCATAAACAATTCGGTTCTGCACTGCGGTGTAAACAAAGTATGTTTAGGACGTCTCGTATATCCGCGTGTATTGGCTGCGTGTTCGTGTAGAGCACGGCTAAGATTCGCAGGCACTCCTGTGTTTAGAATATTGTGAGTGAGACACTTGATGTGTCTCATTTGAGTGAGTGAGACGCTTGATGACGGGCGGCATATGCCTTGTGCCATCATGGTCTCGAATGCTGCCTTCGCTGCCTTCAGCTTGCGTGGTGTGAGTCTGCGGTAAGGTTCTGCTACCTGTGATCCTTTACTTAGACTGCGGTGTTGCACGGCGTGCGGCACGGCCTTCCTTACTGTCGGTCTCGTGATGTCTAAGTACTCTTTAAGTAATCTATGGTATGGCATAGCGCTGCTGACCGTCGAAACTGAGGTCGTTGTCATCCTGCTGACTTGGGCGAAAGCACGCAAGCCAGTTTCTGGGTCTATTAATTCTTGGTGCCTTAGATCGACTAGCAAGTTATGATGCCGCAGGAAATCTGCTCCCAGGTCGCATGTTTGACATCTGCGACCACGAACTCCCAGCTATAGTTCCTTCTTAATCCTACATTCAGGTTTACGTGTCGGCTTCTGGTTGACACATATATATGGTTCCTTTGAGTTCTCCATTAAGAAATGCAGTAATTTTCCTTATACAGTAAGACCCCGCTTGACGCGGGGGATACGTTCCAATAAGTTCCAGCGCTAAACGAAACAGCGTTAACCAAGGCAACTTAACAGGTACATATGTAAATATAATATGTAATGGGGATCAGTGAAAAAGAACAGAGAATAAGAAAATTTATCAGTTCTTTTTTTGTTTTATATATTTTGTAACATTTGTTGGTAAATACTTTTTAATACATTGAGTATAGACTTATTTGTTGCTAATATCGATTTTTATTCATAAAACATTCATGAAGATAAAAAAAAGTTCGAATAAGGATCTCATGTTTATGACGAGGAAGGTTCTTCTTCATTTGATATTCTTTGTTTTTTTGTGACGAAGTCATCTAAAGTCGTCTGTCTTTTCCTGTTTCGTTCAGCAAGCAGTTGTCGATAACAAGATACCGCATCAATGACACTTCGTCTTGCCTTTGAACTTCTATCAAAATTTAAATCATTTTGTACAAATTGATCCATAATTTCCGTTATAGTGGCTAAACTTTTTTTAGAAAATCCATTGAGAGTTCCCTTTGCTCCTCATCTTCAGAAACGCTAACTTCGTCGTCTTCATGCACTTGTTGTTCTACGAATTCTTTAAAATCGTCGTTGCAAAGACTTTCAACAGTTGTAACTTGCAGTAATTCTTCAATATTCTGCGCATTTATATTATCCAACCCTGTTTCATCAGCTAGCTTGACAATTTCGTCGACATCAACAATGAATTCTCTTGTGTCAACATCTTTGCTTAGCTCCGGCCATACATTCTTCCACACTCCTTTCAAACATTTCTCGGTCGCCTCATTCCAGGAGAGATTGATGTTGTCTACAGCATCCATGATATTGTAGTTTTTCCAAAAATCTCTAATAGATTGTTTATCTTTTCCATCGGTTTTACCAATCAGTTGTCGAAATCTCCGCCGGAGATAATAAGCTTTAAAATTTGATATTACGCCTTGATCCATTGGTTGGATCAACGAAGTTGTATTTGGCGGCAGAAAAATCACTTCTACTGGAATGCATGTTGTTAAGTCGGACAAATGCGTTGGATAGCTTGGAGCATTATCAATCAAAAGTAAAGCTTTCGGTTCTAGGTTTTTAAATTCGCAGTAGCGTTTAATAGACGGGCAAAAATGTTCGGTAAACCAATTCTGGACAATTTTCATAGTGATCCAAGATTTTTTATTGGACTCCCAAATTACTGGTAAAGTTGATTTTAAAATTCCCTTCATCGCTCTTGGGGTTTTGGAATGATAAATAAGCAATGGTTTTAACTTAAAGTCTCCATTAGCGTTACCACCCAGTAGAAGTGTTAAACGATCTTTTGCAGCTTTAAATCCTGGTGCTCGCTTTTCTTCACGGGACAAAAATGTACGTTTTTGCATTCTCTTTCAAAAAAGGCCCGTTTCATCAAAATTGAAAACTAATTCAGGAGGATAATTCCCTCGTTCAATGATTGCTTTTAATGTCGCTAGAAATGCAGCAGCTGCTTTTGTATCTCCACTTATCGCTTCTCCAGTAATCTGTATGTTATGAATATTGTTCCTCTTTTTAAATCGATGGAACCACCTTCGACTAATGACAAAATTTTCACTGGTGTCGCCTTTTTCATTCTGAATATAGTTAAAAATTGTTCTCGCTTTTTCCATTATAATTGCTAGACTTAATGGCATATTGCGTTCTACTTCATCGTCAATCCAGATGGAAAGTCGTTTTTCCATTTCTTCAATCACATTGCTTCTAGAACGGGTAATTTTTGTTGCAGAAGTCGTTGTGGTTGTAGTTGCTGATGACACGACTTTTTCTTTATTTTTTAAAATTGTCCGTTTTGTTGAAGTCGACAAATTTAATGCAGTGCCGATATCAGATTGCCGTTGGCCTGCATCTAATCGTCTTAACACCTGCATTTTAGTTTCCAGCGAAATGCTTTTTCTTGTCGCTTTACTTTCATTCTTTTGCAATCACCCATCGTAAGAACTAAAAATTGCCGAATTTATCACAATAAAATAAAATATTATGTTTATATCTTTATACACCTAGTAACGTTGATGACAGCTAATAAATCAACTGTGACGCAGGAAAGATGCGTTCGTATTGTGACTGCGACTTCGGGGAATACAGTTGGAACCTTTATTCTGGACAGACTAACAAAAGAACGTTGAAAAAGATACATAAGTGTACACCGTCGCTATATAGTGCATCGCTTTTGGTTGGTGCATGGTCGTTTCATTTGCACACATATACAACAAGTATTAATACAGTGTGCGATTTAGGGAATCCCAATACTACCGCCAGGGGGGCCAAGCTCCTAACGTAGCTGCCGTGGCCACGTATATACTTCTAATCCGACAATCTACGGGGCGCTGTAAGCAGTCCACGATTTGAGGTGAGAGCTTGGCTACCCTGATTATCGCGTAATACTGAAACAGCGTTAAGCGGGGTCTTACTGTACTGTAATAGGACATATATTGATCTGCACGATCGACTCCTTTCAGATATTTGTTGTAATCTATTACAGACTTGGGTTTTGCTCAGAAACTTTTTCGTTTGTCTTACTGTGACATCAACCCATCTCACTGATTTATATTCTTGATGTTTGTTTAGAACCCGAGGGTGATATCTATTTGTTTCTGTTACTAAGAATTCAAATAAATCATTGCTAAGAAACAACTATATTATTTTCAATACGTTTTCCCGATCCTGAGGTTCGACCATATGCTTTTATTTACTCTATCGCAGATTTTGCTGCATGTAGTTCAGACAGAAGAAGCCTTCGCACTCTCGAGGCTACGGGCTGCCCCTGTGCTTCGATTTGATGCTGAACCAGATGTAAGCCTGACTTCCGAGATATGCTTCGAGTGATGTATATGTACTTCTTCAGCAGTTTAAAGTATTTGGATGAAGCATCTATCGTGTGAAATGTCGGTGCTGGTGATTGTGTTACGGTGCCTGTTAAAGCAAACCCCATGAGCGCATGCCGTAACACATTCCCTTTTGGAAATCGGACAACCCGACACACGTACCCCCTCCTACTTTATTACAACGCTCAAACCCCGCCCAATATAACCAAGGGTACTCACTGGTATGCTTCCAAGATGGCTTCCTTTGGCTTTTACTCTCCAATTTTAGGCGTAGAGACCAGGGCCCGGTCCGGAAAATCCACGCCACCATTGCGATCCCAGAGCCCTCCCCTGGTCATGTGACGGAAAAGGGCGGCTGCAGGAGTCGGCGGCGGGCAACACAAATATATCGGGCCCATACTCGCACGCTCTCACAACTTACCCGCGGAGATGGCCTCAACAGTGCCTCTCGCCTGTAAGCTGGTAACTTCGTGTAATAGTCTCTGGTTGGCCAGATCCACGAGCAATTTGTAATGCTTGATGAAATCTGCGCCAATTTTTGCCTGAGAAACGTCGCTATAACAAAGTTCCATTCAAATTTTCGTCGAAGGTTTAGGCCTAATTCAATAGGGCTCGAGCCGTGTGTCTTGATCACCGTTGGCTGCATATAGGCTTAACGTGCTTGACGTTTCCTTGGCCTTATGATTCAAACTAAGTAAAACTGATACATCGGCTCCGGTATCAATAAGGTATCTCCTACCTGTTCTTTGGTCTCTAATAATCAGACGATTATTAGCCAATTTTTGCCTGAGAAACGTCGCTATAACAAAGTTCCATTCAAATTTTCGTCGAAGGTTTAGGCCTAATTCAATAGGGCTCGAGCCGTGTGTCTTGATCACCGTTGGCTGCATATAGGCTTAACGTGCTTGACGTTTCCTTGGCCTTATGATTCAAACTAAGTAAAACTGATACATCGGCTCCGGTATCAATAAGGTATCTCCTACCTGTTCTTTGGTCTCTAATAATCAGACGATGCATCTTCCCAGCGCCGTGTTCCGCTGCTTGTACGTCCAATGGCTCATCTAGTTTTCCGACTTAGGTCTTGGTTGATTTCATGCGTATGGTTTCCTACATTTATTTATTTATTTATTTATTTATAATTCGACGGCATACAGCCATGAGGTACAAAAGGAGCAAAATACAAATTGATAATACACGTGTGCTCAATAAAAAATATAATCAGAGTGGTTACAGTATATGATTCGAAAAATGTTAAGGAGTGTAATATTTACGCAGACGAGACCTGAACTCGGACAAGGATAGAGAAAATATATCCCATGACATCTCAGAGTTATTATAAAGATTAAGAATTCTGAATAATCCTGAATTAGAAGAATAGTTTGATCTAAGAATAGGGACATAAAATAGCTTACAATTCCTAGTAAATCTATTAGGAACATTGAAATTAATTTCAGAAATCAGTAGCATGCTATTTAAATGATTATTTACAATCTTAAATAAAAAAATGAAATGTATTATAATTCTAGCAGATATCAAGGGTATAATATTTAGCTGACGCATAATAGGCAGATAGTTATGATCGTAGGGACTAAGATGAGTACCTATTTTAATAGAGGCGTACCTATAGTATATATTTATAGTATTTCTCAGCAAATTTCTTGTGGTACAAGCATAAGCCACCATTGTTCTTCCTGTCACATGACTTTGATGATTGACCGTATCCCTTGGGCGTATGTCTACTTCGCGATCTGTCTGTTGTCCAATTCCTTCGAGCGTTTCGATCCTGCTTCGTGAATATTCTATTTCTTCCTCGTATGCAGCTTGCGTTGTTGGTCCTGTGTATCTCGTCCTGTGTGTCTTCTAGGGATTTTTGTGCGACAATTTAATTATTTTCCTGAGTACCTTATTAGTCATGCTTCGGGTGCCCTTGCAATGGATTTATCCAATAGAGGGTCGACTCGGTGTTGGATGTACGCCACACTACAGTGAACGAAATTTGCATAGGGACACCATAATTCGTTGGAATAAATTCATTTATTCCATAAATTTCTACTAGTTATTGGTCGTAGACTTTACTAGCATTTAGTACGAAGCGGTAACGTAAACATACTCTCCAGTTTCCGTGATGGTAAACATAAATACAATACATCTGCCAAGGTAAGTACGAAGTATAAGGACACTAGTGCTCTTGCATAAGTCAATACAGAAACATCGTGTACAGCTTAAAGAAAGTAAGTATCAGGAGAGTGTAATATCTATTTTATAAATAATTCAATACAGCTTATCTTCTATCAGAATGCCATGAGGAAAAATTGTAACTACAGAAGAGCAAATAAAAATACAAGCTTATCGAGATTCCGGGGTATCTCTGCGACAGATCGCGAATAAAACCAACAAATCAGTAAATGTGACCCTTAATTTCCTGAAATTGGGAAAAGATTATGGTAAAAACCTCGCAGACGATAAGAATAAACTCAAGCGGCGCGATCTTTCAAGGATTTTTCGAGAAGTCAAAACTGAAAACAAAAGTGCTAGCCAAGGAATAGAAGCTCTAAAATTGTCAGTGACTGTACGACATGTGCAGCAAATATTACAAAAAGATAAGCGATTGAAGTGGATAAAAAAATAAATCACTAAAAGCACCTCTTACTAAGAACCATAAAACAGCAAGATCAAATTTCGCTCAAAGCTCTGGGATGAGAAGTGGAAAAATGTTATTTTTTCCGACGAGAAGAAATTTAATTTAGATGAGCCTGATGGATTTAAGCACTATTGGCACAATTTACGTACTGAAAAAGCAGTGGTAATGAGTAGAAATTTTGGTGGAGGCAGTTTGATGTTTTGTGCTGCGTTTAATTATTCTGGAAGGACACCGTTATGCAAAATTTGTACTAGAATGGAATGCAGAAAAATATATAGATTTGTTAGAAGACAACTTAATACCATTTATTGAGGAAAATCATGGTGAAGACATCATTTTCCAGCAAGATGACGCTGCTGTACACAGTGTGAAGAAAACAAAAGAATGGTTTCGGCAAAAAGATTCGTAATAAAACATAATGGGGGTAATACGAAATATTAATATTAATATTGTAATTATTCTTATTATGTTTTATTTGACTGTTTCTATACGAATTTCGCCATTTGTGTGTATATTTATTTAATATATTTAGTTAAAAAAAAAATAAAGTGCCTTTTTCTATTTATAGCATAAAATTTTTGTTTCTTATTATTCCCTCATATGTTCAATCTAGTTTTAAATGTGTTAATACAAATTTCATCCAGTGTATAATAAATGATATCGTCTTATTATTTCCAAGCACAAAAAAGTTTCAATAATTAATTTCGGGAAAAATAAGGCCTGTTCGAATAAAGTCTGGGACACGTGTTTGTTTATTTCAGTCACAAAATGGCTCCTAAAATTTTCATTCAAATCCCAGACCTAGTCACCGTACTCTTTTTTTTGTGAGCGCATATTTTGAATAATTTGGTCACCAACTTAATCAATTTTATTGATTATTTTTTACAAAAAAGAAGCTTTAAACAAATTTTTTATAATGTTTCCATGTAATTCTATATTTAAAATGTAATAGAATAAGTTTTGTATGAAACACGATTGATGATTGTTCACCAAGTATGTATTATAGTATTTTTACCGTAACGTTCCTATGTTTACGAACTCTTTCACTTCTATATGCACATCCGAACACAACGATGTGTAGGGAAGAAGGGGAGGGAGGTTACAGGAAGAGTTTACTCTTAAAAAATTACGTATGATTCAGTTAAAAAAATTCCACAATGAAAGTATTATCACATCTACAGCGAAACTTACATTCGTACTGGATCAGTGTTAGCCACAACTTTTAATATATCTGCTCATCAGGAAATATACGGTATTATGATATTCACGCGAACAAATTATCATTCCATGTGTTGCGGGAATACCATAGCCATCGAAAAGTATAATAATAAAGGCCGCTTAACACATAACACCGTTCTTATATATGTATATTTCTTTGTAGTGTAAAATTTTATCATCATCTAATGTACCCTTTTTTATTTACAGGAATTTATATGTCCGAAGATATGTCGCTTTTACTACAGTCCTTGGTGTTGGCATGTCAATCTCATGACTATCAAGCTCTGCTAGAACTAGAGGCTGATTTGTGGCCTTATTTAGATGCAGAGCAAAAGGAACTATTTAACGTATTGTTGCGAATTTTAAGTGCCAAATAAAGGAATCGACCAACGTTACCTTTTTATCTAAGATAAGTTAAATCTTTCAAATTGAATAGATATTATGATATACTCTGCTTATGTACTTGAATGTTTTTAATGTTGAATATAATAAGAATATGCAGAGAGATTTACTTGGTACGATAAAATTTGTGTCTAATGATACACTAGATTTATGGACATTGATTGTTTACTTATTTTTACGGCTACCCGGGCATATTAAAATGCGCTTCTTTTCGTTATAACATTAGTTAATTTAATTGTAAATCAGTAAAAAACTATTATGTTAAGTACAATACTTATGGTGTCTGAGACATTAAGTATGACATTCTCAACTTCAACCGCTATTATTCTAGGATAAACGTTTTGACTTCGACGCTCGTCTTCTATATTTTGCACTGAATATCTATTACTTCTGACAATGTGTAACAGTGATATTAGTAAAAATGTTGATGGCGTATACTAGAGATCCAAGCAGTTTTTATTAACATACCTATGGTCGGCGATTCTCGGTTTTATAGCCCGTTCGATATTGACCTCAAGCGGGTCAATCTGCGCCAAAAAGTCACCAACTCAGTGCTGTAGCGTTGTTACTGATTGTAAGTGTCGGTTGCTGCCTGTCTTGAGACACAATTGTTGGAGGTCTTCAGAGGATCCACTCACTTGTATAAACGTAATATATTTCTATATTTTAATATATTTTACATTGAACTTATCTCAGTAGGAACGCACTCTTTTTAGAAGGTGAAAAAGAAGAATAGGAAGCGGAAAAAAGAAAGTTAAGCAATACATAATAATACATAATAGAGTACGCCAAGTAATGAAATGCGACAAACTCAAAAATAAGGAACCATGATGATTGCTATATATCTCCAACAGATATTATCCAGCATCTTGTGCGTAGGGATGCTAGCACCATTTGTGGTCCAGCATGCAAAAGTCATAAGTATTCGGATAGAATAATAAGGCCCGTCAAGCAATGCTTGGGTGATAACACAATCGGATGTCGTTGATCATAGCCCAAGGCGGCATTTTTTAGTCTTGCGCCTATCCTGATCAAACCCGAATCGTCCATGAAAGGAGATAGCGGTGTAAGACTACTGGAAGGTGATATCGTCCCCGTTTTCCCAAGTTCTTGAAGTTCTAATTTAAATTCGTGACCTTGAGCTAATTTCAGTAAGGCTTGACTGAGCTCCTCGACTGATAATAGTCCCAAGTTCCTTTCTTTTAGCTAGTTTAGTATTACGCGCGAATCGGTAACAATAAGCGGTTACGCGACTTAATCTCGTTAATGACGAATATATTGTTACGCGCGGGTTACGCGTGGGAAAAGCCAGTCTTCGTTTGGTACCTTTTTTTCGGGAGGGAGGGGAAATCCTTTATGGACACCTGGGAAGTTGGCCCAGGTAGTGTGGGCATCCCGATAGTCCTAAGATGTTGTTCGGCCCATCGGTGTACCCACTAAAACCCCCTCCTCTTGACCACTCCAACAGCTGCCCTTGTCCCGCGTAAGCATTACTGCAGGGCAGCTGCTTTGTTTTAGCATTTTGTGCTACTGTCCGTTACTCCGTGTCGGTTGTCTCTGTAGAGATCTGCAATTGGTCATCGATATTGGCCTGTCGGGCCCTTTCGTGGTTAGTTTTTTTTGTCATGATTTCCCTTATGAGCTTTTCCACTATCTTCCATTTTCCTTCCGATTCCACCATGTTCCTGATTAGATTTTCCGGGGTAAGTCGAATATCTCCAAGTTGTACTTCTGCAGTTGCTCTCAATTGTAGCCATCTGTCACACTCGAAGAGGGTGTGGTAGGGCGTGTCCTCCGTTTCGTCGCAATACAGACACTTCGGATCATCGGCCTTTTGTATTCTGTGGAGGTACGACTGAAAGACCCCGTGCCCAGTAACTACCTGTGTCATCCAGAAGTTTACCTCCCCGTGTTCTCTTTTAATCCAGGGAGCAATGAGAAGCATTAGCCTTTTGGTCCATCCTCCATTTCTCTCTGCTTCATCCCATCTTGATTGCCATTTATCGTATGTCTTTCTTCCTCCGCAATCCTGTCCGCTTCTACGTCTATCGTAGATGCGCTTCCTATCCTCAATCAGGTCTATCGGGGTTATTCCAGCCAGCACCAAGACCGCCCTAGTGGACACCGTTCTGTACGCACTAGCAATCCGCAATGCCATTTGCCTTTGAATTTTTTCTAGGCTCACCCCATAGGTAGCATATCTCGTGAATCTGTCCGCCCACACCGGAGCACCGTAGAGCATCACCGAGTGTACCACCGAGAAAATAAGTCACCTCCGTGATGAACTCGGATCCCCCACATTTGGTATCAGGCCGCTCAGAGCCCCTGCCACGGCGGAGACCTTGATGGCCGTCTCCTTAAAATGTTGTCTCATTTTATTGTCTTTATCTAATACTATGCCTAAGTATTTTACCGCTCCAGTCATAGCGATCGTTTCGTTGTTCAGGCGTATATCTATTGGCCGAAGCTTTTTTCTCCCCGCTATCAAGATTGCCTCAGTCTTGTGTGTTGCCAGGGCTAGCCCTGCATCGGACATCCACCTGCTGACCACCTGCAGTGCTTCGTTTGCAGTGGCTTCTACGTCCGATTCTCCGTTCCCAGTGATGACTATCGCCACGTCGTCGTCAGCGAATCCAATGATTTCGGCTCCGTCAGGGAGCTCTATCGCCATGAGCGAGTCGTACGCTATGTTCCACATGTAGGGACCCAAGATAGACCCCTGTGGAACTCCAGCCGTAAGTTCGTGCGTGATTATTTTCCCTTCGTTGTCCTAGCAGTATAAGGTCCTTTCCGAGAGGTAGCCCCGGCATATTTTATTTAGGCTCGTTGGGACCTTGAATCTTACCCTGAGTGCCACCTCTATCGTGCTCCATCTGACAGTGTTAAAAGCGTTTTTAACATCCAGTGCGATTAGCATGCACAGGTTCCGTCCTCCTTTCATCAGTTCAGCTTCGGCCCTATCTGTTACCATTTGTATCGCCTGTATTGTTTGTTTGGTACCTCGGTGCACACTAGGCTGGAAGGTGCAATCCGCTCTTCCGGCAAATCTTCGTTAGATGTTTGTAACTGTGACACGGGCCAGCTTTCTTCAATCCTTGGAAGCCAGTAAGGTCCATGCGACCATAGCTTGTTTTCAGCTAGTTGACTAGGTTCAAGTCCACGTGATATTAAGTCGGCTGGGTTATCATGAGTGGAAACATGGTGTCAATTTCGATTTGTTCGTTGCTGTATTTCTGATGTACGATTACCAACAAATGTCTTCCAGCGACTAGAAGGTGCTGCGATCCAGTGTAGTACTATTGTAGAGTCACACCAATATTGCTGTTCAATTGGAATCTGTTGGTTCTTGGTTAGTTTACTTACCAAGCGTGCTAGAAGTACAGCACCATATAATTCTAGGCGTAGTATTGTCAACTTCTTCAAGGGTGCAACTCGAGATTTCGCGCACAGTAATCATTCAACCGCATGTAGCACTATATTTGTTATTATTTCCGATGCACATATAACATCTAGATCTTTTTTGTCCAGCTAATTGTGGTTTATTTATTTTAATCTTTCTTCCAGTAGTTTCTATGGCATTTACGATATGTTTGTAACATCTGACTTGTTGAGCATCAAAACAAACCATAGGCATAATCCTCGATATATAGGTGCAGACCCCCCCTTTCCCCTTTAGGAGCGTTCACTTTGCTACTACCACACGTAGCATCATCGCTCGTCAAAACACTTGGGTCTGTAGTGACCCCGTTGCCGAACTGCGAGGATTAAGTTGTCTCGCCTCTTCAACAGTCTCTATCTGTATCTTGTTGCGAGGAACGGAGCTAATATGTGCAAGGATGGTCTTAAGATGCGTGGTTTATTTCCAATGCTATATGGATTGGTACTGTCCTAATT
The DNA here is from genome assembly GCA_963989215.1 of Hedychridium roseum. NCBI lineage: Eukaryota > Metazoa > Arthropoda > Insecta > Hymenoptera > Chrysididae > Hedychridium > Hedychridium roseum. The sequence goes on along the minus strand of OZ022318.1, from coordinate 5,513,108 downwards.
TGCTTTGTCCAGCCACTGCTAACCCCCACCTGCACCCAGGGACTTAGTCGCAACATGGCACGACGTTCTGCACCCGGCGCAGTCACACCATTAAAAAAGTAGGGCCGATGCCTATTACATATGGGTAACGGAAATAATATGGCTTCGTCGGCCAATCCCCATCTTCTTCATGTTCAATGAGGCACATGTGGCCTAAAGCTTGGTACTCGTCCATAAATTGATGATAGTTTGCGCGTAATTCTGGATCTCTTTTTAGTCTTCTTTATATTCCATGAAGTCTGCGCAAAGCCATACTCTCTGTTGAGTGTATGGCGTGGAAAGAATGATGTGTGCGCAGTTATGTTTATTATGAAAAATAATAATGTGAGAATATGCAGGGTGTTTCTGTGACACTGGTCCAAACTTAAGAACCGTATAATTGAAGTAAAAACAAGCAACTTTTATTAATATACCTATGGTCTCCAATGATTATTCTCAAAGTTACAGCCGTTTGAATATCCCCCTGTCTGTAGGCAACGTGACCCATATTCAGCTGTCGACAGCTGTCACATGTCGTTTACGTCACGGCGAAACGTCATCGGCTCAGTGCCGTATACATAGGACACAGCTGACAACACCTTTCTTCTCTTTATTTTTTCGAGCCGAGGAAGTGTCAAAAATTTCAGAACTACTTTAAATCAACGAACTATTGGCGAAAAAAATTACCTATTAAAAAAGTCCAAACGACTAAAATAATCGAGCACTCATAAAATTTCGAGTTACTTGTGGATAAATGTTTCGCTCGGAAGGTTTACATATTCCAATAGATTTTCAACTTTCGAGTTATTCGTAAATATTTGATTTTAATTTTAATTTAATTTAATTATATCCGCATATCCGAAATTATCCGAATTATCGGTGACGACGAAAATATCCGAATTATTGCTGACGACGTTTCCTGCACTAGAAAATTATTTTTCACTTGGCAAATGGAAAGCAATTATTTCGAGGAAGTTTGTCGCTAATAATGCTAATTTAGAAATTACCACACTACTAATTTGAATATTTACATGTACGAAATACCGGCGACATTCGAGACGGATGTAGACCCGAACGCACGCTTTTGCCGAGATGGGAGACATGCACCTTATTTATAGTGCTGCTAACGGCAATGCGCGAGTAGCCGAGCAGATGTATCGCGAACGTTTTCCTGCTCAGCGACATCCCAATCACCGGCTTTTTACACAGATCGCGCAACGTTTACGCGATACGGGATCATTCATGAAGCACATTTCGGCGCGACAAGGCGCCGGTGTACAGAACATTTCGAAAACGCCGTTTTATTCCGTATTGAGAATGATCCGTCGGTCAGTACGCGATCGATTGCTCGCGAATTAAATATGACCCACGTCAATGTTGGCGTGTGTTAAACGAGGAAGGTATACACCCCTTCCATTTGCAAAAAGTGCAAGGACTTCGTCCGTGTGACTATAACGCGCGTGTGAAATTTGCAAGTAGTTTTTTAAACAAGTGTCGCGCGGACGGGATTTTTTACGCAGTGTGCTCTTCACAGACGAAACATGTTTTACGCGCAACGAGTTTTTTAATAGCCGCAACAGCCACATTTGTAACGTGGAAAATCCGCACGGGACAATCGTTGTGTCGAATCAAGATCGATTCGCCGTAAACATTTGGGTGGGCATAATCGACAATTACCTTATTGGACCGTATTTGTTGCCCCCTCGCCTAGATGGGCACATATACAGTCAATTTCTCGAGCACACTTTACTCGATTTATTGGAAAATGTGCCACTGTCCGTGCGGAGAAAAATGTGGCTGCAATTGGACAGAGCACCGGCATACGTTACTCGCACTTAAATATTCTTTATTATAACTATAATTACAATAGGCGAGGTTCAGCGAAGGAGATGAATTACAACCTAACCATTACAAGTTAACTTAAGACTAACTTAGATGTAATTAAATAAGTTAGAAATTTGAACGGATAAAGACGGACGCAGAAGCCTTGAAGGAAAGGAAGGATGTACAGGAGCGAACGAAATGTGGAAGAAGATTGTAGTAGTGGGATGACAAGTATGAAAAGGATGACTGAAATTTTGTGGTGTGGTGACCAGGAGTAGCAAGATCAGTAGGAAAGCGAATGGATATATTGAGATTAGGATGAGTTTCAGCAACAGTACAGAGGAGGTCCCGAAGATAGAATGGGCTGCCGAGAGATAGGGTCTTGTACACAAGGCAGCACAGATGAAGTACCCATCTTTGCTTCGGTGTAAGCCAGCCCGTTTCAGCAAAGGCTTGAGAGATGTGGTCATACTTGCGTATACCAAAACTAAATCGAATGCACGCATTGTGAACACGCCGAATGCGCCATCTTGGTGCATTATTAAGGCAAGGAACATACACCACATCCGCATAACCAAATATGGATAACACAAGTGATTGACTAAGGAGAAGTTTAGTGAGGGTGGGTAGACAATGACGAAGGGAATACATATAAGATACGAAGACGACGATAGGCAGAAAAAGAAGTTTTTGCAACATGTACAGAAAATAGCCACGACGAGTCAAAGTGTATACCAAGGCATTTAAGTGAAGGTGAGGGATGAATAACGGAAGTGCCAACAGAGACTGTAAAAGAGGAAGATGCTTGAAGAATACGCGGATTGCCAACAATAGTGAATGAAGTTTTGGAAGGATTAAGACAGAGTCTATTCAGAGATGACCACGTAGATATCCGTTTAAGGTTTTCGTTTATATCAGCCGAGGCCGAGATATAATCCGACGGTTTGAAAGTTTTAACGAGGAGCGTATCATCAGCATACATGTATCCTTGACAACCCTGTAGAACTTGAAATAGGTCAGCAACGTATACATTAAACAAAGTAGGTCCTAATTCAGATCCTTGAGGGACTCCACGTGAAACAGGCAGATAGCTGGAGAAAGATGGGAATGGAGATTTTATAAGTACACGCTGGTGTCTCTGAGAAATATATGATGATAGCCATCTCAAAGAGTTACCAGTTATACCTATATGTTGCAACTTAGCCAGTAATAGCTCATGATCGATGGTGTCAAAGACTTTTGAAAAATCAAGAGAGACCAAGGCTGCAAGTGACCGATTGTCAATAACACGTAGAACGGACTCATAGAGGTGAAGCAAAGACGTCGTGGTACTGTAATATGGATGAAAGCCAGATTGAAAAGCAGGTATAGCATTAATGCTTGAGAGATAGGCCTGTAGCTGTATGTAACGGATTTTTTCAATGATCTTGGAGAGGAAAGGGGAGAGTGAGGTGGGACGAAGTGAGTCTAAGGAAGGAGTATTAGGATTTTTTGGGATAGGGATTACAGTACTGTTCTTCCACAGTGTAGGAAATGTTCCGGATGATATGGATGCATTAATAATGTGGAGCAACACAGAGATTGAATACGGTGCACAGAGAAGGGTCATATTACCGTTAATATCTCTGTGGTTTGATGAGGTAAATTTGGTAGTAGAGAAGGCTGTATACAAATCTGAGAGAATGGTATAGCGAAATGAGAAAGACTGAGGGAGAGAAGGACACGTGTTGAGGAATCGATCAATAATTTGCTTATCAGGACTAATTCGAGGTAATTGCTGTAGAAAGTTATCATTAATGGCAGATGGATTGGCTTCCGTATACAATGAAGAATGCAAAATGCTTTTATTACTATTAGTAATACCGACTGATGTAAGACCCTTCCAGAAATAGCGAGGTGTTTTGGCAAGAAGGGCAGCAAAGTACGCTTTCTTTTTAAAAGGAATAGAGACTGTCACCAGATTACGCATTTTTTTATATTTGGATCGATCAGTGTCATCACGAGTCTTATGCCATTTCTTTAGTGCTTTGTTTCGCAAGTTAATTATTTTTTTGACTACTGGCGTAAACCAGGGTAGATGACAACGAGTAATACGCGTAAGTGTCAAAGGAGAAAATCTATCAAATAGCGATAATATTAATCGGGTGAAGTGATCAACTTTTTCGTCAACGGATACCGCATCATATGTAAGGCTCTAATTTAGTTTACGAGCTGCATTATTGAAGTCGTCAGCAGGGATATTATGAAGATTACGAGTATAAACCTATAAACCATTGTCACGTATTTTTTTTGTAGCATTGGAACTGCGAACAAGTGCGTAGTCCGTAATGTCGCTTATATCACATATCCTAGTGTCAACAACAGGTAATAACGAGTCGCACATTATAAGATCAATAGTGGTTGCAGACGAGTCCGTAATATGTGTCGGCTCATTAATAGCATGTCTAAGCGATAGATTCATGGTGAATTGAAACAACAGTGCATAACCCGAATCATTCTTGTTACTAATGTTAATGTTAAAATCTCCTAGGCAAACTATGTGGTCGGCTATATATGTGTATTCCGCTATGTGAGTCTCAAGGGCTTCTATGACAGAGTAAGGGCATTTGGGCGGACGATATACAGAAAAAGTTGCAATTATATCTCCATCTACCCTTAGGAGTATTCCACAAATATCTAGTAAATCTAGGCCAGGGCGTCTAAGATATTCCATTGAGTAGATTTCTTCAATAAAAAACGAGTCCTTAACAAATAGGCCTGCTCCGCTGCCATGAAAATAGCGTGATTTATTGCTATCAGCTCGAAAGAGTTTGTATCCCAGCAAGAAAATATCAGAATTAGGAGTGTCAGGCCGCAGCCAAGTTTTCGACAACGCTAGGATATCTGTATGGTAGAGATCGACCAAGGTCGACACACCATACAAATGCGGGATAAGCGATCTTACATTGATATGCGCTAATATTAACAACTTTTGCAGATGTATGCTAGGTGCGCCTTCAGTAGGCAAACTTATCAGCGACTGCTGATTGGTTATAAGTAGATTGAATGATGAGTGGAGGCACTATCTTCCGGTGCAGCGACATGGTAGCGGATGTAAGATCGAGATTATTCACAGTGCAAGAATGAAGGTTGGAGGTAATGAGACGTGTGTTTTCTGTATCAGAGCGTGACAGACATGCAGATGCATCTGGTCATAGTGTCAAATTACGGGATGGCGATGACTGTGGCGTAGAAAAGTGGCCTCATGCTGTGAATTCGTCGGGTAGCACAGCAAATTGCGACGTGCAGTAGAGTTGGCAGTGAGGTCATTAGAGCGTCGTAGGTCCTTGCTATATTCTTTGAGTGACGAAATGCATCGTGGGCGTTCATCCTCTTCAGTTTTGTAGTACACAATACCCCGGCGCACCCAGACGCGTTTGATGTTATTTACGTTCGCGATACGTTTTGCCTCAGCAAGGAAGCGCCGCTCATCAGCTGAAGACCGTTCGTTAATGTTGACACGCAACGAAGGCCAAGAGGCGTTTATTGATGAGGCAAGAATTTCTCTTTTGCGTTTCTTGGCTGAAAGCCTTGAGTTTCGTGTAAAGGTTGAAGTGCGCAATAATTGGACAGGTGGAAGATGGTGTAGATTTAGCCCGGATGCGGTATGCCTTTACGACCTCAGATGGATTGAATTCAACATTTAAGGCAGTGGCAATTCATGCGAGCGTATCAAGTATTCTCTCATTTTGTATCGAGGGTATGCCTGTGATGGCTAACTCCAGGTCACGTAGGTTTTTATCAGACCTATATTTGGCATTGCTCGGCTTTAAGGATAAGGCAGACACTTGTGACCCAGTCAGCTGCTTCATTGCATTTTCTATTTTGCTTTGTCTTTTCTCTAGCACAGTACATCTAGTTGCGGTGTTGTTTTGATGCACTGTTTGAGAAGTCAAATAATACTGGGGTCGTTGGAGTGGGTGAATTATTTGTGAAGCAATTTTGACCATGCACCGTAAATTCATCTACCTGATGCGTTAGGGTGGTGAGTGCAGTTTGCATAGCATCAACGCCATTCATGCATGAACTTATTTTGTCCTTTATAAGGTCAAGATCTTCAAGCTTGACCCGAATGGTAGATGGAGCAGACGCAATACCATTCAGATGCGCAGATACAGACAGGTCAGCTGGCGCAGCCAGGGAAGATGCAACGGAGGGTGCCGAGGAAGACATGGTAACGTTGTTGTTGGCGCCACAGTACGTGCATATGAGTGACGAAGGTAAAAATTTCGCACAATTTCGGCACTTCTGCATGTCGAAAAACTTAATAGAGATAAGTCACAGAGTAACCCATTAGACGTCACTAGCCAACAGGTATTATGGGGGACGTACGAATACGATCGCAGCCAATAAGCGATAATAACGCCGAAAAGAGACGTGATTCAAATTGGGCCCCCTGATCCGTCGTCAATACTTTCGGCGCGCCGCAGCGGGAGACCCACGTCCCGAAAAACACTCTCGCGACAGACATAGCTGTAATATCCTTTAGCGGAACCGCTTTGTTGTAGCAGAAACAAATAATTACACATTACATTCAGTGAATTATTTTATTAATACGTATTGGAGCAAACGATGCGTATTCCTTGCCGGTTCGGAGAAGAAAAGCAGAAGGCCGGAAGGACCGGGGTCGCGTGGTGCTCCTTGCGCCACGCGTGTTCTAATTTATAAATAATGATGTGCGCAGCCACGCAACGCCCCTCATCCGACGCCTGATGTTCCGCGATTTCCTCGAGATCTCTAGTGGCAAACTAATTATTAATCTCTAGTGTCAAACGAAGTGCATTTACTCTCGATAACGTGTCGGCAACGACATTGTCCGAACCAGGGATATACGAAATCGTGGTCGTGAACTGAGCAATGTACGACAATTGACGAGTCTGACGCGGTGAAGCCTTTTCCGGACGTTGGAGGAACGCATAAACGAAAGGCTTGTGGACGGTCAAGATGGTGAACACACGACCTTCAGCAAAGTACCTAAAGTGCTTTACTGCCTCAAAAATAGCAGTTAGCTCGCGATCGTAAGCACTATATTTACTTTGAGCAGGTGAAAATTTCTGCGAAAAGAACGCAAGGGGTTCCCAGATGGAATTGGACCCTTGCTATTCCAACACAGCGCCCATAGTAAAGTCAGACGCGTCAGAAGCAACCCTGAGCTCTACAGCAATACGCGGATGAGCTAATAAGGTCGCCTTGGAAAGAGCTTCCTTGGTTCTTGCGAGGACCTCTTCCGAAATTTCCGTCCACGCAATCTTCCGAGTATCGTTGTTCGCACAGGTTTTGTGCGAGCGGCAGGCTGGTACAGCCTTGTAAAAAGGCTCGGCAGTCAAGGCGTTGGTTATCGGGATAGGACGACCAAATAATTCTCGAACTCGGAGTGTGAAAACTTGTTGGTAGAGTCTGCCACTTTTTATTGATAAAAAATTGCGAGATTGCGTTGATCGCAAGACGAAAGTAAGTCGGTTTCGAGCGGAACGATATACTAGCTTGTTCAGCGGTAGTGGTTGCGAGCAGACTGGCAGATCGGTACAGATTTTAAAATGATCTGTTAGCGAGAAGATGTCACAGAAAGTCGCTCTCGGAAGAAAGTAGTAAACATTAGCGACCGTTTAAACGCGATGCTTGTGGGGGTGTATGTGTATGAGGAAGCAGCGATCTACCGGCAGTTCGACCGAATCGCAATTTCTGACATTAGCCAGACGTATTCCGAAACAATCGTTCTTTCTCGAATCGCGAAGAAATTCGTTCAACGGCGCTTGAAGATGAGCTGCGCGAGAGATGTTGCGATGATAGAAGTTAACCATCCTCAAAAACCGACGAAGATCCATAACCCTGTTGGGTTTGGGGAAGTGTAAAATGACCTCCACTTTAGATGCCAAGGGGCGAATACCGTCCGAATTAATTACGAACCCGAGAAACTTGATTTCATTAACGCCAAACGTGCATTTACACGGGTTTACGCGTAGATGATGCTCTTGGAGTCGCTGTAATACGGCCCGAAGGTGGTCAGCATGCTCCTCCTCAGAGCTCGACGCAATCAAAATGTCATCAATATAAGTGAAAGCATAATCCAGATCCCCCAGAACCTCGTTCAAGAACAGCTAAAAAGACTGACTGGCGTTCTTCAAACCAAATGTCACGAACATAAACTCGAATAGCCCAAAGGGCGTCATCAGAGCGGTCTTCTCAACGTCCTCAGAGGCCACGGAAATCTGATTGTAGGCCTTAAATAGATCTAGCGAGGAAACAATACATTTCCCGCGTAGATTTGACGAGAAATCATGGAGATAAGGATTAGAATATTTATCCGGAATGGTCTGTCTATTCTATCCCCTTTTTTTTTTTGCATGGAGGAAATCCTCATGGACACCCCGGGCTTGGCGGTCCCGGGGTAGTGCCGGACTCCTACCGGCTAAAACCTCCATGTTGTCCCTTCACTGTGTTTCTTTAGGGGGGCGCGGGTATCACGTGAAGCATTCTTCCGCCCCCCCCCTCACACATAGCCGCTTTTCGAAAAATTTTTGGTTCAGACTACAAGTAGTCTGAACCCTGCAAAAAGTTTTTTCCACTTTAAACTTGTATAGGGGCCACCCGGGACAAGGGGGTGGCCCCCGTTTCTCTTAACTCCCCCCGGAACCCGCCATAACCTCAGCACCGCCACGTGTTTTGAGGCCAGCGAGCCCCGGGGGGTTTCCTTCCTTTTCCGTCTTCAGTGCACTCTATGCTCGTGAAAGGTCCTTCCAAAATTTTTTCCTTGGTTTTTTATTGTACGTCTGTCACTTCTGTCACTTCTGTTTTGTCTGCTTTTATCGTCTCTACTTATTTGTCTCTTTTTGTTATGCTCCTGTCTATAGGAAGGGGGAGGTCTCTAGGGCCATTGTGTCCATGGCCTCCTCCTCCCCGGACAGACCTTCCGCTTGTTTTTTGGTCTCCTCAGTTGTCGTCCGTCTCTCTTTTTGTACCATATTTTCGTTGAGTCTCTCTCCTTCCTTTCTAGCCCGGGGGTTACTAGTTATTGGTTTCGCATTACAATTTTTGCCTCCAATCCTGTGTACGTGTGGGAGTCCTCCATTTTTGCACGGATAGCACGAGGGTTTCTCTACACACGCAAACAGGAAATGGCCGACATTTTCGCAATTCATGCAATTTTTGCTTCTATCAGTTTCGCTTTGACATTGTGCCGCTACATGGCCGATGTTATGGCATCTAAAGCACACAAATTTTCTCGCTTCTAGGATTTCGACTTTCGCCGAAGTCCATCCTATTTTTATTTTATTTCCTTCTATTTCTATATTTTTCGCTGCTGTTACCGGGATCTTAGCAATTATTGCGTTGAGCCCGTCGTTAAATCTCTGGAACACCCCTAATTTTATTTCGGTGGTTTCACATTTACCCAAAAAAGCAAGTGCCTCTACAGCCTATTCTATCCCCTAGTCTCCGCAAAGGCGCCACGTGCCGTCCTTCTTCAGGACTTTTACGTTAGGCTTACTTTTATACACAGTAAGCGTGCAGTTTTTTGATTTATATAAATGTGAGGAAAACAAAATCTTGTTTTTTTTTTTTTTTTTTTCCTTCGCTGGTTTTGGCAGTTCTCTTTTGTTCGACCGGATAGTCCCAACCAAGGTTGTTTTTTCTGCAAACGATTTTTTAGCTTGCGGGATGCTTGTAAAGAAATTGTCTGTCGTTATATTTCTGCCTCGTCGAAAACATGGTTCGACTAATTTTAATGTTACAAACTCGCCCAACGATTTTGAACATCGAGTTTCATCTTTCCCCAGATAAGGGAAACCATTCAAAATATATTTTGTTTTGACATCAACAGCTTACCAAAACTTGATGCCAGAGTTATGCGGTTTATTTGTTAAATATTGTATAAACTTGCATCGGGATTTCGTTGGAAATAACTGTTCGTCTATTGAGATATTTTCATATGGCTCATATGTTTTATAATTAGTGTTTTATGAATTAATATTTTATAAATATATAAATCATATGGCTTATAGCCTGGCTATCATTTATACATTTTTTCCATATTTCGGATATCAGCGCAAATTGATCTGTTTGTAACTTTTCGGATCGTTAGCTTTTTTTGTAAAAGTGTATGAATCTCAGAATTTCTGTAAAATTTATCTCTGCGCATTGTGTTTGCGAAAAAAGCGGGCCCCCATTTTTCGACCACAGATAAGAAGATTTCAATGATCTCATATCATATGCGGCCCGGGCATATAGAATTCTTAGAAAACTATGTAACTCAGCAACTGTAATTGTCCAGTCTTTTTTCAAAACTCGATGTACCTCCGATTCAGTGTAATCTTTTATGTATTCTATTATGTGTCTGTCAATTATCAATTCGAAAGCACTAGTTACACGATCCGACATAATATTTTTGACGGCTTTCGTAGAGATAGGTATACTACATACAGATTTTAAAAATTAGAAGCCTTAGGAAAAAATAATTGTATGTATAACTTCTTTGGATGGAATGATTAATTTGCAGTACAAAATGGTTAAAATTAATGCTATGGTTTTTTGAGTATTTTTTATCGAAGTTTGAAATCTGTCAAATTGACGGGTCCCGTAAACCTAATGTAAACCTGAGTAGTATCTGTGCAGAGCTTCTCTGCGTAAGAAAAGATGAGTCGTTCTTTGTCATTGAACCGATTAGTGAGTTGTTTCCAATCTGGGTCAAAAGAATAATTAGACATCGGCACATTTGATATGAGGTGAGCTACTGTACCACTTACGCTTGTCTTCAAATAATGAAGTTTTTCTACTTTGTTGAGATGTTCGTCGTCAATGACCAGTGATTTAAATAAATCTCTAAATGTTGCCCATTTCGTAAAGTCCGCATGAAATTGAGGTAGTTTTATTTCAGGACAGTTGCACGATGTCTAGATGAGTGAGTTGATCTGCCTGAATCTGATTCTGCTGATTTGTTCGTAAGTTGAGCCTTGATTTGCCCCTTGGCCTGATGCAGTACAGAGAACACCTGCAGAGTACACCTACAGATACACACTGAACCCTTGATCAAATACCTGTTCAATGAAATACGGATGCTCCAAAAAGGCCTTCTTGCATGCAGTGCCAAGCTGCGCATGAACCTGTGTGAAGTCATCCCACATTTTTTTGAGTACCTCTAACTGAGCATCGATCTCATGATCTGAAATAGGGTTCAGGTCCTCAGCCTTCTTAATCATGAGCTTAAGAAGTCTGATTCTTGCCAGTTGAGTGTCAACTTCGTACTCTTTGTCTCTCTGTTGAATTGACCTAAGCTGGAGTTGGTGAAGATGCTCGTGATGAAGGCTTTTCTTGCTCTTCTGGCACTGTGAGCGATTCAGTTCCTTCCCGCTGAGTGAGCGATGAGGTGGTGTCATTCTTCTGATTTGATGCCATCGTAATGAGTTGTTCTTGTCAAATGATCTAACACGTACTAGATGAGTTGTGAAATGAATTCGTATGGGAATTCTGATTTCCTCCTATTGCACTGTTTCCATGTGTTGCTCCTTCAAAATGGTTGCTACCTACTCTTCTGAAATGGCTACTCCTTCTTCCGAAATGGCTACTCCTTCCGAAATGGCTACAGCCTCTTCCAAAATGGTCTTCAACATTCCTTAACTCTTGAATGTATTGTCTCCTACAATCCCTTTTAAAAGACTATGTTTCCCAAAATTGAAACAGGTTTCTCGTTTGTAAGACACGAACGCAGCTGATTGTGATTCTTGTTTTGTGTAACTTCCATCATCTCCTTTTCTTTTCTCTTCTGCAGCTCTTAATTTCAACTTCACAAAATTAAATGTTAACGTTTCTCCTGGTATGTTTTCCAAAACTGTTGCAACGGTTTCGTAGGACTTCTGCAGTGATAACAATAAATTACACACCGCATTCTTGTCTTTCATTTCCGCACCAGATGTTTTTATTTGTCGCAATATTTCTTCAAATTTCGTAATGAACTCTTCTAAGCTCTTTCTTTCTTGCAGTCTCATTCCCATCTATTTTCTCTGTAGGAATAATTGTTCAGGCAATTCTTTCTTTTCATATATTTCTTTTAAACTTTCCCACATTACAATTGCCGTTCCTTAATCTTTAATAGTATCTATTTGGTTATCGTCTACACACTGAATAATTAGTGACACACATGTATAATCACGCCTCTTCGCAAGTCTTCAAGCAGCCACATCAGTATATTCTTCTTCCTTGAATTCCTTGTAAATCATCTCAGTCACATCTTTTTCATTTAGAAGCGCAATCATTCTAAATTTCCATGTATGATAATTGTTTCCGTTTAATGGTTCAATATTCAAATAAATTTCAGCATTAACGGTCATTTTTCTATTCCTTCCTTTTCGACCACGTGTGTATAACCTCACTTTCATCTAGAACTGAGCCCATAACCTGATGAATATTATTGTTGGATTGCCTGGTGATACTTTTTATTTATCAACTGCAGATTCAAAACTGGAGGCAATATTGTGGACATATGTATTGAAAAGGAGGGGGCGCCTAAGTGTGAACCTTGGGGAACACTAGATAGAACTTTAATCTCCCTAGAATGGTAGCCTTGAATGCGTACTATTTGTGTTCTATTCGTTAGGTAAGAACTTAACCAATCTAAGAGTTGCCCATGAATTCCATGTTCGGATAACCTATAAATTAAGACGTCATATTTTACCCCAGGACTCGGAATTAATGGCATGCGACAGCTGATTTTCGAAGCTTACTCCTCTTCGACCCAGCTGTGCGTCTCGCTCCCCGGAGCTGTCCAAGATATCGAGCCAGCGTATCATAGGCGCTATTCGTGGCGCGTTAGGGCGACACCCGTATCAATAGGTTTTCAAACAAATAAATAATTCGAAAATAAATTCGAAAGATAAATTCCGAAAATAATTCTTAATGGTATTGTCCAAATTTAGGATAAAGCGGGATAACTTGATTTTCGCGCACGTTTAGACGTGCTTGGCAAACTGGTAACATCTACGGGAATTTTGGAAGTAGCTGTCCGCATCGCAGACGCGAGCGAAGAATCACTTAAAGATGTGCAGTATTCTGATTTAAAATAACGCATTTTCGAAAATGAACATTCACACAGATAAGTTGATCCGAACATTGAGAATATTCGGATCGCGAAATTCCGAAGAATAGGGTATGTCGATTCCTCCAATGCCCGAAGAACTCGACTCCTTTTTCTTCCTTCGTTTTTAGAGAGATGTCGTGCTGAAGACTGCACAGTTCTTCTTGAAGCTCAAGAGCTTGATTTTCAATTTTGATACTGAGGGGATTCTTAAAGAGAATTAGATAATTTCTAAACGAGTCGAAGTCGATGAAACGCTTTTCGAACTGATCTATCATCGAATGAAGAATGTGTATGTGATTATTAAAATCACAGTTAGTGCCGAATTTTTCGAAAATTAATTTACATAAAGGAAAGAACCAAATTTTTGGTTGAGAACTTAAGTGGGTTTTAAAAAGTAAAACGTACCTACAGAAAGAATCGTTGTGGCTACATAATTTTGAAATTGTTTGGGTGGGGCTTTGTAATTTTAAATTTAAACTATTTAAATCATTCGTTAAATCAACTATAAATGAGAGTTCGCAAAGAAAACTCACATGTGTTAATAATGAGGAATGTTTTTCTGAGCTCAGTGTGGGATTTTCTTGCAAGAAAAGGAAGATCTCTTTTCTTATAGCAAAGAACTGACTTAAAAATTTGGCTGCACTGAACTAGCGTACATCACAATGCAAAGAAACATCAGTGTAAGCAGTGTTATGCGTTTCCAGAAATTGATTGCCTCCTTTGATGGCATTGATTATACTAGTTACCTGTCGCATAGCGAAAGATAACCTTATGTCTTTCCCGCATAACGCTTCCTGATGAATAATGCAGTGTAACGTGGGGAATTCAAAACCGCGACTTTTAAATTGGCCATATAGCCCTGTTTTGGCACCTGCCATGGCTTTTGCACCATCGGTTACCACTGCAGAACATTTGGAAAAATCACTTTGGAATTTGTGAAGAATCTTTTGCATTGCATGGAAAATATCTATTCCTGTTGTTGTGCCATGCAAAGGCACGAAATCCAAAAGCTCCTCGACATACGAAAAATCGGGTTGTACAATTCGAGCAAAAATACTCAATTGACTCGTGTGTCGGTTATTGGTGCTTTCATCCACACATAATGAAAAATAACGACAGGAATTCAACAGTGCACTTAACTTCTCTTCAATAAACGCGCCTATGTCGGAAATACTGGAACTGATAGTTTTAGTTCAGTAAGTGGGATGCTCGCAGCTTCTTCAAACGTTATTGAATTACCAAATGACATTACCGCTTCCATGACACATTTCTCTACGAAATCATCCTCAGTAAACGGTTTCATTTTTACCGTAAGAAGCTATGCGAGCTTTTTCCGATGAAGAATTCTCAGGAATTGTTGAAATGAAGAATAGCAGAGTGTGGTTAAATAGTAACGTCTTTATTTCCTTTTGCTACATACGTGCTAGGCAGCTCTAAAGCAATTAACTGACTTTCGTCGTAATTAACGGTTTCGAAAGAGAGCTAAAAAAAACATTCTTAAGCAGTGTGGACGTAATGAATATATTGTCAGCTAATAGATGTCGTTATTGTTCTTGTCCTAATAGGAATATTTGTACGAGATTCCATATGCACTAATTTTTTTTTTTTTTATTTATCAACGGGCTATAGCCCAATTGCAAATACAGAGTAATACATTCACGTGATGTAAATTCAGGTTAAGTAGACCTTACCTTTTACAGAAACGTGAAAATCCATATACATACTAATTATACATACTTATATACATACTTATTAAAACGTAATATTATTAAACTAGCAACATCAATCTATATCATACGCACGATTTAAGTTTAGAGAGAAAGACTGTATGACTCTCAAAGCAATCAAGTCTGTCTGAGTACTGGTTTGCATACCTGGCTGATCTACTTAAGAATGAGTTACACCCACAGTTGGTGCGATGAGGATATATAAAGAAAGGCTGATGAAATCTAGTAGGCCTCAGCGGGACATGGATGTTAATCTTACTTAATAATTCTGGGCAGAAGCAGTTGGAGTGCAAAATGCCGTAGAGCATGGTGAGATCTCTGTGCATTCGTCGGACACGTAGGGTGGAGATATTGAGAAAATTTTCGATAATAGAGTAATTGATTTCATGAGGTGAACGACGTTCCTTAAAAGCGATCAATCTTAAAAATTTATGCTGCACTTTCTCGATTGATTATATATGAACATTATAGAAAGGGGACCACACACGCGAACAATATTTTAGATGCTGTCTAACTAACGAACAGTATAACAATTTAATAGAGAATGTACTTGAGAAGTTCACAGAGCATCGCTTGACGAAGCCTAAGATTTGAAGTGCCTTCGAGACAGCCATTGAGATATGTGGCACGAAAGATAATGTTGAATCTAGGATTACTCTTAGGTCCTTAATCTGCGAAACGGATTCCAATGGGCAACCATTTGCCGTATAAGCATGTTCAGTGGGATTCCTGCAACGCCTGAAGGTCATTAATTGGCACTTTTTGATGTTAAGTTCCATTCCGTTATTTTCGCACCAGAGACATAAGCAATCCAAGTTTGCTTGCAGTTTAAGGCAATCGTCATCATTTCTGATGCTTTTATAAAATTTGAGATCATCCGCATAGATTAAGAAGTGAGAAGATTCGAAGCAGGAGGCTATATTATTCACATACAAATTGAAAAGGAGCGGGCCAAGGTGAGAACCCTGGGGCACACCTGATAAAACCTTAATTTCGCCAGAATGGTATCCCTGAACGCGTACAATTTGAGTTCTATCCTTCAGGTAAGAACGTAACCAGTCCAATAGTTGCCCATGGATTCCATATTCGCATAACCTGTAGATTAAAATGTCATGGTTCACACGCCCGAAGGCCTTAGTGAAATTAGTGTACAACGCGTGAACTTCATAACCCTCCTCGGAGGATTCCAAGATATAGTCAGTGTATGCAAGAAGGTTTAGCTCAGTAGAACGACGAGGAAGAAATCCATATTGTTGGTTAATAAAACAGCCCTGGAGATTTGTTGACAAGTGATCATACACCAGGCTCTCAAACACTTTGGGAATGCAACTTAAAATACTGATACGTCTGTAATTGTTTATCAACGAGTTATCCCCAGATCTAAATATTGGAGTAATGAAGCTAAGCTTCCAAAATGCTGGGAACGTTCCTTGTTGTAAAGATTTATTAAAAATATGAAAGAGAGGTCTGGAGATCAGGAAACTACAATATTTAAGAAACGATGGTGGAATTCCATCCGGGTCAGGCCCTTTGTTAATGTCAAGTGATCATTTGAGCCCTTCTATTGAATCAATTTTTTCTCGGCCTTCGTATGACGAATACTGCTACGATTATCAATTTGAGCGAAAAACAAGTTTTCCCAGACCTTATTAAAATTATGTCAATGTATCTGCGTTTTAGGCATATTGTTCTGTACAACAAATCGCGAATCGCGAATCTTGCTCTTATGCAACCGTTCACAATGCCGATACATACCAAAGCGAAGCACCGTTTCGTCTCTCATGACTTCGCACGTGTACTTACGCCTAAAGGCGAATCCGCAAGTATAAGATGAAAGGTATATATTTTCCGTGAAGTGTACAATTCTCCGACGCAGTGTGCTTCACGCGAAATGACTTTTATAACAGCCGCAACAAAGTCCCGGTGAACCTAACTTTTCGAATTTGAAATGCTAAACTGTGTCGATGCCAATCCGTCGATCAGCACGCGATGCGTACTTTTCATCGACTTTTTGGGCATGTGTCGCGTGGATCGTGATTTTCCGTGAAGTGTACTACTCTGCGACGCAGTGTGCTTCACCCGAAATGGATTTTTTAATAGTTCCATCAGTCACACCCGGGACATAGAAAATCCGCAGGCAACAATCGTTGCATAAACTTAGGACCGATTCATTGTGAGCGAGTGACACCTAGGCGAGAATTGTGGATTGTCACATCATTCTGCCGTATTTATTGTTGCCCTCTTACGTAGTCAGGCACATATTTAACACGTTTACTTGCGAGACTGAACATTTAATTTAGGCGACATGGGTTTTTGATTTGGTAGATGCTTTAAAGAAAAGGATATAATACTTAAAAACGTTAATGTAATTTATTAAAACAAGGTAAACAAAGGGGAGGTTTGTTTGTACATTGATTACAGAAGGTTGTAACTTTTTGCGTTAAATTTTTCGCCATCTTTGAACTTAACATTTGTGAATTTGTATTATAACATTCGGTGCAGTATCTCCTAACTTTATGCGCACTGCCGATTGTTAATCGTTTTTGCACTGCGTACATATTTGTTTGATCACTTATGTGCTGAAGCATTTCTTTCGTGACCAGTAGTGCGTAAAAATCTTCCACATTGAAACAATTTTGCAGCTCGATATTATTTATGTCAACACCACATACGTCCGTAGAGGCTGTAATGTTAGGCTGATTCCCTCTTGGTTCGAACCATTTCTGATCACCTGTTGTATTACTATCCATATGCCCATTCTCTAATGAACTGTCATCTTCGGACGAGCGCAATACACGACGATGACGTCTGCGCAGCGAAATTTGTTCTCATGATGTATCACTTGCTGACTTATTCATTTTCAGGCTAACAACATTCAGAATTTTTGGTCAACAAAAAACTTCGAGAAAAGCTTTTAGAAATGAACCAAACTGGACTACGACTTGCGTCTAACTGAGGATTCGTTAGACTTTCGACTGTCGTTAGGCCTCGCATTTTGTTTTCTTATTTTCTGCCAGGGAGAGGGGACTATAAGCGAACTGCGAGGATGCGAATCCAACACAATATTTATTGTAATTAGGAACAGTCAGGCCCTCGAGTGCAGTTCATCTGCAAGTGGAGAGGAAAACATACGCAGACAAGCCTCACCGGTCCTTAAGCCGGGCTACGTTAACCGATCCACCTGTTTATATTCTGGCTCGCCTATCGGCTGACTGTGGCGTGAACGAAACGGCAAGTAAACAGGCAGGACGTTTAACGTGTTAACAACTTTCTGCAACACAATTTGTCCCAGTTATTGGAAATTGTGCCTTTGTCCACGCGGAACAAAATGCGGGTGTAGCTGAATAGACTACTATAATAATATACATTACTTGAACATCATGCAAGTATTAACATGAAAAATACCCTCGATGATGTATAGGAAAACGTGACCCGTTTACTTGATCGCTAGTTCCCCGGACCCTGACCCTGTTCCGCGTGTTCGTCGCTAATTATTAATTGCGTAATGTGGTGATATGCGGGCAGGACAACGTGATGTTTTGACTTAAATGGAAGATCGACATTCGATAGCTTACCTCCCACCCTGATAAGTCCGTGATCGTCGAGGAATGGATTTAAATTCGTGAATTTGCTAGCAGTTTTGACACTTGACTTGGAAGTATTGCTGTTTAGGCGTTGTACTTCGTCGGGAAAGCATTTGAGTTGCGTGAGATGCAAAATAGATATTAGCCACTGTTGTAGTTCCACTGTTAGGGAACCGGTTCGTCTGCTCGATTTGTTTGTAGCCATTGTAGATGAATCGGAGGCAGTGAGCCAGTATCCGTTGCAATTTGCTTAAAGTTGAATGACGATGAAGAATGTCGTGTTGTGCAATGGTGGTGGCTAAGGTGACGATTCCACGTTGCTTGGGAATTTCACTTAGCTGTACTACGATCGTTGGCCATTGGTCTTCGGGTTGACTAAGCCAGGTGGGACCCCCCTGCCAGAAAACTTGATTTTCCAGGAACTCGAGAGGGGTACTTCTGCGAGAGGCGAGGTCGGCGGGATTGTCAGCTGATGGCACGTGTTTTCATTGTTGTGGCATGTTGTGTCGTTGTAATTCGGAAACTCTGTTCCTTACGAATGCCTTTAGTGTGTATGAGGGGGTGAATTGATCCATTGCAAGGCAATGGTTCAATCCAACCAAAAATGAACTGTGTCAAATGTTAGATTCAGTGCGATTTGAATGGCCGTGAATAACTTTGTGAGCAGGCCTGCGGCGCATAATTCGAGACGAGGCAAAGAGATGTATTTTAACGGTGCTACGCGAGTTTTTGAAGTCACGGGTTGAACGTGAACGTCATTGCTGTTGACGCATCTCAAATAAACGCACACTCCGTATGCGCGCTCACTGGCATCACAGAAACCATATAACTGTATTGAGGTTGCTTGGTGTATTAAGATTTTCCGCGGGATTCTGAGCTGTTCTATGTTGGGCAATTGCTGAGCGTATTGGGACCATGCGGTGAAGACTTGTGAAAAAATGGATCGTTTTGTTGCACGTTCGGTTATGGTTGTGTTATGTATCGAGTATTCAATAGAGTCGTCGTCCGCGCTCCACAAAATACCGAGTGTTTTAATCGTTGCTTAGGTGTCTAAACATAAATGCGTGTTATCTGAGCGCTCCCAAGATCTGCTATCAATGATCGTTCGTTAGAAGCCCATTGACGAAGATGGAATCCTCCCTTTTCTTTGAGGGTTATTAATTCGTTTCGTAACCGGAGTGTCTCGTCCACAGTGTGACTTCCGATTAATAAGTCGTCCACGTAAAAGTCATTACGTGATATCTGAGTCGCGCTGGGATGCGATTTGTCTTCGTCATCTGCTAATTGAGCCAATGTGCGTATCGCGAGGAATGGATCTTATGAAGTGCCCTAGGTGACGGTGTTGAGCTCGTGCACCTTTATCGGATCTGATTCGTTTTCGTGCCAAATGATTTTTTGGTATTTGCGGTCTTGAGGTTGTTCCCAAACTTGCCGGTACATTTTGGCAATGTCTGCTGTCAATACGTACGTATGTGATCGGAATCGTGTTACGAGCGTGAATACGTCATTTTGAATGGTTGGATCGGTCAGCAAGGTGTCGTTTAGGGACAACCCGTTGCCAAATCGCGCTGATGCGTCAAATACTACGCGTAACTTGGTGGTCAGACCCGTCGTCTTTCTCACGTGGTGGTGTGGCAAGAAATAACCCTCCGCGGATGATACCTCGATTATGTGCGCTAGGGCTTCGTATTCGCGAAGAAAATGAGTATACTGCTTCTTCAGTTCTGGGTCACGAGCGAGTGATCGTTCTAAAGTGTAAAATCTCCTTAAAGCTACCGCGTATGAGTCATCGAATCGAGGGTTTTCCTGACGGAACGGCAGGGCGACTGTATATCGTCCTGATTTGGGATCGTGCGTGGTAGAATTTGCGTATTTTCTCTCGCACTCCGCCCCTTCAGGGGAGAAGAGTCTCAGACTGACACCCTCCTCGCATTCCCAAAATTTAGCGATGGTCCTCTCCAGCTCGCTTGTCGTTTTCACGTGGCAGCTTGAGCGGGCTGGAACGGTATTTCGGCGTGTCGAACCTGAGGTAACTCAACCGAATTGGGTTTTTTGTAATGAGGCACTACTGTTTTTGAGCGATGTTTGCCCGATGCACAACAATTTACAGAAGAGTTCCGCACCCAACAGACCATCTATATCGCTTAACCTGTAGTAGTGTGGATCGATCAACTTTATATTCCTTGCAATATCGAGATGTGCATGGTTGATTTATCGTGAGGGAACTTTCTCCGCGATTCTGGGTATCAACAAAAAGGTCAACTTATCGGAAAAGTTGTTGTGTTTCAAGTGAATGAGCGTGGTTACGTAGTGTTTAACCCGTGATTCCATACGGTTGATACCGCTCAATGGAATGTCGATCGATTCGCGCGAGAGTCGTAGTTTGTCAGCCATTTCGTTGGTTAAGAAATTGGTTTGTGAGCACGAATCGACTTGGACCCTGCAGTAGTGGGCTTCACCGTTGCTGTCGTGGATGTTTATGATGGCAGTAAACAGTAGTACTTCAGAAGGTATGGTCGCGGTGAGACAAGTCGCGGTGAGACAAGTCGCGGATGTGTGCGGAAGCTCGTGGAGCTTTCGCGATGGTTCAGTATGACTCGGAGACTGACCCTTCGGCTGTTTGGAGTCTGTGTGTAGATGTAATAGTGTGCGATGTCTTTTGGTACATTTCCTACAATTGCTGGACCTACATTCAGTCGCTGAATGCCTTGGCCGCTGACAATTGAAACAAAGTTTAGCTTGTTTTATGAGGGTCTGACGATCGCGCACGTTGATTCGACGATTTCTGCGCGAGATTCGGGAATCGTGAGCTAGCAGCAGGTTTAGCACGTAGTTGGCGATACGTGCCGTCAAAACACGATAGGCTCAAGATCTTGCATCTCTCGTGAATGAATTCTAGAAAGTCTTGGACCGTTGAAAAATTTATCCCTTTGGTTTCCTTCGATTTTTCTAAGGTTTTTGCGTCGAGTTGTGATGTTAGTAATGAGCTTCTGCGTCGGCCAGAAATTTGTGCAGATCGCGGTGAGTACGTGAATTCGCGGATATCGGGAGTAGTGCACCGATGTGCTTCTTCGCTTCTGAAAAATCAGGAAATAATTTACAGAATTTAATTTTAAAATAAAAAAATGAAAATATATATGTTAGGGATTATTGGGTTATTATTTTAAACGGAATAAATTTACTCTGTTAGGAGTAATATAATATTTATTTAGAGACGATTTAGACACGTGGTTGCTATATTGGAAGTACACAGATGAAGAAGGAAACTTGTTTCCGAAAGCGATCGTGTCGCTAATTCGGTTAATTTCGTCAAGAATCATACCGATTCGCTTGCGCATGCCTGATAGTATAAACCTAGCTAAGAGGTTATCCTCTAACAATATACAAGGAAGGAGCGAACGTTATTTGCAAAAAATAGTTAAGAGTGCGTATACAAAAGTGATTTTCCTATTTAGTGTCTACAAAATTACTGCTGTTCAATCGGAACCGTCGGATGGTTGATCGGTGTACTCGGTAATTTTGCATGTAATTCCATGAGACGCATCATAAAAACATAAAAAACATTGTGGTCGCCTGCACTATGCGCAGAATGCAAAACACACTCCGTTACACACACACTTCTGTAAAGCACTTTCTGGAGGAAAACATACTTGATTTACATTGCAAAAGACTTTTTTTTCAGTACCGGGACGTGTAAGTTTAGCAGCAAACCACGCGTATTTTATCATTGCTCTAACAATTGACGCTGACAACTGGTTATGTATTAAGGAGTGCAATTTGATTATATTTCTGCGATCACTAATTTCTCTGTTTGCGGAAATAATTCGTGTGCATTTTGCAATCGTTTGATAAAATCTTTAACTTGGCGGTAAAAATACACATCACATGGCTGGCACCAAAGCACTTTGGTGGAATCACTTTCAGACTACACGTCGGCACATTTTCTTCTTCCGGATCATAAAATATTTTATCATATAAAACGGGATTTGTTTGTCCACCCCACGAGTCGATTAATAAAAGAAACTTATTCGTCCACACGTACGGCTGCATCACACTTTTTAGAAATTCTTCATACGTTGCTAATTGCAGTTTTCCAGATTTTGTGCATACCACATGCACGTTGCTCAATTCTTCCTGCTGCTTCCGCACCTTTTCCGCTACTCGTACGCCAAACTGACCTTCAGGTTCTTGCAGGCATAGGAAAACCTTTGGCATCAGCTTCCCTGACAATGTAATTGCATACTGCCCTGTATACGAGTGCGTCATTTTATTTATGCTTGCTGCAGTTACCTCTGTAGTTTTTTCCCCTTGAAACGAATACGTACGTTTAAGCGGAATTTTGTACTCGCATCCCGTTTGGTCGGTATTCATGACGAAGTCAGGATCATAATCAAACGAGGAAACAATATGCGTAACTTGCTGTTGAAACAATAAAGCTGATTTCAAAATCTCCTCAAACGACAACGTATCTTTTTTACTCACGAATCGAGTTATTTTACGTTGCCGAATTTTATAATGGGACTTGAATCTCTCTATCCATGAGAGAGATGCACTGCTAAACACTTAACTGCACTGCTAAACACTTAACTGCACTGCTGCTTTCGGCGGCATTTCCTTCTTCTTTTGGCATCGACTTTTGATTCCTGTTGCAAACGCGAAAGGTTTGGGTTGCGCTTACAGAAATTATATGTAAACTGGATGATTTTGAACTGACTTTTATTTAATGACCGTACTGTTCGGGAGCTAGACGTCGACTGACTGTCCTAGCGTACATAAAAGGTTGGTGGAAACCCTATTTGCAGTTAAGGGTCCTTTCCCAGAAAACCAAAAGAACCGGAGAAGGGTACGGTTGCATTCCTGAGATCTGGTTTGTCTCTAACGGCAGACATTGCAATAGGCAATGTCTGGCATATCTCTGTAAAACCATTAAAAGTAGGAAACGAAAAATAAAATATGCTAACAAAAAAAAGGATCTCAAGTAGCAACCGCCGACATTCCTACCGATCGTTCCCATGCCTCTTGTTGATCCGCTTGGCCCGTGACTTTCTTCGTAGACCTTGCGATTTCGTCCATCATACTGAAGGGTTACGCCCTTGAAGGCTAACAACAGGTCAGCCCTCGTTTGCATCCGCATCATTTTTGCTTGATTCCTCAGCGATCGTTCTGGGATTCCTTCTATAATACTTTCTACGATCTCCTCCTCATCCTCCAACGGAACTCGATTGGCCAATATGGTTTTATCGTAAAAGTAATCGTCAAAGCTCTCGTTGCGGCGCCATTCGCGTTTCTCGGATTCTCTCTTCCGGTCTAGTCTCGAAGGACGATGATCGAAGAAAATTTTCATCGCTTGCAATAACTGCATCAGTCCCATCTCTCGATGTTCGACTTTTGAATGAAACCACGCAGCTGCTCTACCTCTCAGCTTTAATGCCACCAATAACTGCCCTAATTGATCGTCCAGATCAAAAGCCCGTACCAAATATTTAACCTGCTTTTCCCACTCTTTAAAATCTGTTGCTTCACTGAATTCACTTAATGATTCTTCAATTGTCTTTATACTCGCCCTCATTGTAACATTCATAGTACGGGGAGCACCACCAACTTCCAACTCACGACGCGTAATTTCTTGTTCACGTTCCATTAATGCAACTTGTTTGCACAAAAAGGTAAGGTTGGCTGGTACAGCCTTGTACAAAGGCTCGGCAGTTAAGGCAGGCGTAATCAACACAAATTCTCTCGGTACGAAAGGAGAACTTTTTATTTTGGAGTGAATTGACGAGCGGTATTCACAATGCTGGTCTTGGCTGCTGTGGTTGCGAGCTAACTAACGATGAGTCTTCGAAATTTCCGAGGAGTCGACTTTCGGTTCCCAGAATGTCACCGGTAGACAACAACATAAACAAGTTCTCGCTCATACGTCACGAACATATAGTTAGGTCACTCATCCTGCCTAACGGTAGACGACGTTTCGCGATCCACAGCCGTTTATAAACAATACATTTAATTCCAAACACAACCCTTTCAGCCAATACATCCCGTTCTCGTCTTAATAAGTCCATCTCTCTTTGCCTTAATCGGTTATTTTCTTGCGCATCCACATCCCTTCCTTCCCCTTGTTCCACCTCCACTGCACCCGGTAACCCACGAGTTACTTCCGCATTTGACGGTATTTCATCCAACCATTGGCCTTCTGAATCCGCGTCTCTAAGCCGTAAAATTAATTTGGCCTTAGTTCCTGTCACCGACAAACTTTTCTCTCTTAGCACATGCTTTAATTCTGCCACCGTGTAGCTTCCAACATCCCTTTGAACACAAGCCATTATTTTCGCTGTTTCTTTTGTTTCTGATTTCTGTATACCTCGCGGGTTGCTGGTTTCAGGCCTGGATTTGCCCCACGCTTGAAGTCTATTTCGAAAATGTTATAAACCTGAAGATAATTGTCAGAAGCCACGGGTACATGTATATTAGCAAAATTCACATGTATATTAGTAAAATTCATTAGTAAAATTCACTTGTATTTATCGTCTGTATGCGACCTCTAATTTTTTACTAATACCACTGTTACACCTTATGCTGGGTGACCCATTTAAAACAGGTCACCTAATTATCTTCTCTCTATCTAATTGTGAACATATGAAAAATGTTGAATACATAATCTGAATAGTATCAAAGAGTGAACACGTTAGAAGGGGACATTTTTTCAATGTTATTTGTGTCAGAATGTTGAAAGTCACCTATGTTTCTTACATGGAAGCTGTCAAGTTGCTATTACTCCATTTAGTCAAAGAGAGATTCATTATAGGCTTAGTTATTGCGACATCGTTTCAGCAGATCTTCTACAAGTTTATAGTTTACAGGTTTGATAAATATAGGCGAGACACAGAGTCAGATATTCTATAAACAAGTTGACCTGTAATGTTAGTGGTGTCGTATGTTTAATATTTACATATTCCCAAATTTGGATAAAACATTAAATTCTGCGGAAAAAAGTATTGTACCTAATAGCGTCTGTTGAGTCTTGTAAATAAATGGAAGCCACGTTGCTTCAACTGTTAACCTTCATTTACTTATTTAACATACATACGGCAAAAACCAATTGCATACAAAGGAACATATATAAAACCAAGAGTGCCACAGAGAGCTTGAAAACAACAGGAAAAATTACGAACAGCTGTAGTAATATAAACATAGTAGTATAATAATAGGGAAAGCTAAAATTGTATATGTAGCAAGAAATGACCATTGGTTGAATA
The DNA here is from genome assembly GCA_963989215.1 of Hedychridium roseum. Lineage (NCBI taxonomy): Eukaryota > Metazoa > Arthropoda > Insecta > Hymenoptera > Chrysididae > Hedychridium > Hedychridium roseum. The sequence continues at coordinate 5,487,595 of OZ022318.1, read as the reverse complement.
ACGAATTAATAATTTCATGATAATAAATTTGATATGGTGACGCGAAGAAATTGATATCTAGATTACAGTTATTGCATTCAATAGAAACTCTACTTATTGATGAGTGTGCCGGCGTAAAGAATAGCTTAATGTGTCTTAAAGATCTTTAAAGAACCGCAAGATTGACAAGAAATAATAAATCTGGATAACTAATATAATTGTTGAGTAAGTTAAACTGTGACGTTGCAACGAGCACGTCCCAAAACAGGCATCCCTTGCCCTTTCTGATTCTACCTATCGCGTTTGAATCGGCGCTTCAATTCCGTTTACCAGTTATACGTTCTCCATTTTTACCGTCTTTCTACCGCGAGTAGCGTATTAGGGCGCAATATTTGTATTGGTAGGGAACCGTCTCGCCCTGCGAAGGAGAGAAGAGCCGGCCAAATCCCTACGCGAACTCTCCGACAACCTGCGCCTAGGCATGCTTCTCTCGACTACCGGTGCGACTGGATCGTCGGATCGGGCCAAATATCGCTCATTTGCGGGCACCGATTTAACGCGGTGTCGGGAGGCGAGGACGGAGGAAGATCACGAGGAGGAGCATGGCGTTTCCCGACTCGGGCCCCACTGCCGATGAATTCAAGGGTCTAAGGAGAACGTTTTGCCGCGGAAGTCACGAACCCTGCAATCCCACCCTGTCAGCTATTGGGGAAATGGGGGGTATTCGGAAGACTCGCCACTCTAGGAGTCGTCTACAAGGAGATAGAAATTAAGGAGATACCGAGCTTATCGCAGAGTAAGTGATCAAATAGAAAATCGAAGTCTGAAAGTGGAGATCCTTGTCGAACCTTCGAGATTGCCACATTAAAAAGGTGACGCGAACAATTACCGCCAACTGAGGATCAGTACGAGCGACCTGCATCCCGTCGAGGAGGACTAATCCACGGCTTTTTCAGGACTCCCACGAACTCGAGGTGACCATCCTCCACGTTGGGAGAAGACGACGGGACGGTGAGGTAGTATCTTTTTCGTATTTTTCATCCATTTGCGAAGGTACGCAACTTGGCCAGAGCGAGTAGAATTCGTTTATCGAATTACCAGGGTGAAAAACCTTGAGAGTTACGTATCGCGTGTCATCACACGGACGATTTGCTGCTCGCCAGGTTGCGGAACCCCAAACGCGTCGTTCAGCTTCTTGCCTCCGCCTATATTAAATTGCCGTCGCGATTATGACGAATCGCGGGTATCGCGAATTGTGTTTAGGCCGAGTAGGACCGCCAATCCAAGCGTCGTTGTCTCAATATTAGCGTTGGATGCGCAGCTTAACCGTTTTCGTTATTTCTGCCCCCTTTCGAAGTTGTTTGCTGTAACGTGGCAAACACCTTTGCCCGTTGCAAGTGCCTACCTTACCGAAACGGCCCCGAAGCGACCACGGTAGTCTCGAATATTGCCGAACGCGGTTCCCGTGCCTTAATCGCCACTACGTGGAGTACTCAGTACTCAGACGCGCCCGGAGATGTATTTTAATTGTCTAAGGGACCCCGTCTCCCCGAATTAGGGATACCCCCGGGTTTATCAGTTTTTTTTATTATTTGTTCACGGGTTTCACATCCGGATTCTTCGCCTAGTTTATTTCTGGAGGTGACGACCCGTACCGAAACCCGATTTGGAGGGCCCGCCGTAGCACGGCCCGCGAATGGGCCTTCGTCGAACGCCGAAGTCGTCCCCTCGATGGCTTCGCGGTCGGAAAATTAGACCCACTTACGGGCCAATTAGATCGCGCCTTATGACAAATGTAGGGGGGAAGGGTAACGGAACGAGGACTCGTCGACCAATCCCCGAAAACGGAAAGACAGCTCTCTTCCGCACGAGCTCGATACCGGTAGTTAGGTAAAACGCGGTTATATAGTGTTGTGTGGGTGCAGGCGGCCCCAACGGATTATTACGAATATTTCCAGCATCTTCGGGTGGTGAGTCTTGTCCTGATATTATATTTGGTTTGTAAAGGCCGGGGTATCCGCCCGAACACCACCTTCCCGTCGGAAAATCTCTCGTTAGACTAGATTCGTTGGCCAAATTGGGGACCTTCGGCGCCATGCATTGCCTTTGCGTAAGGGACACGATATTCGGTACGAGGCCGTCGTTGTGACGCGTGTCGCCGAGGCCTTGCGTTCCCGGAAAAGCCGGGCCATATTCATTACAAACGGGAAGTTGGTGGGATTATGGAGATTCCGTACCTAGCGGTATTTTTTTCCCAAAAAGAATCCCTTGAACTTTTCGGTAGGGAGTTTATGAGGTCGGTAATCCTAGGGGTAGGTATAGACAATATTAGAACGTTTGTGTGTGATTAGCGAGTGGTAGGTTGAGTACCCCGGCGAACGGATAGTGGGCCGTCGACCTGACCGATCCAGTACCTTACAGGAATCGCGGTGAGTTCTTTTATTTTATAGAAACCAACGAATCGGAGGAGCACCTAACGCATAATGGATCCGTTGTCGTAAGCGCGGGCCGGATTGTAAAGACCATACTTGGCGACCGTTAAAAATAAATTTAGTGGGGAATTCGGCTCCCTCCTGTAACCCAAATAAGTAAATTTCTTTTTCTTTTCTTTCTTTCTTCCCTCTTCTCTCCCTTTATTTATTTATCCGGGATCTACCTCAAGTCCTAACCCACTCTTCATACGTTATGTACGCAGATGTACAAATTTACATTCATTTCTCGCCATCTGATATTGCTCGTGGTATTACTACGATGAATGAGGATTTGGCCTCTCATGGGTTCGGCCAGATATGTTAACAACATAAACACAATCACTGTTCCTCCGATAATTATAGAAGACATGCGTGTGCGGCTGGTCGGTTCAGTTAAATGTTTGGGTGTTACTCTAACGCCCACCTTGAACTGGAGTGACCATATCGCACTCGTCCGGGCTGGAGTGTTTCGAGTGCTCTCGCAATTAAAGCGGAATCGCTTTTTCCTCTCGTAACCTCTACGCAAACATTTGGTTATGGCTTTGTCTCTGCCGCTCATAGATTATGGATGCGTAATACACTACGATCTAACAAATGAGCAATCACTGGCGATCAAGCGCACCCTAAACGCGTGTGTAAGATTCATTTTTGAGTTGATAAAGGATGCACACATCAGTGAATTCTATAAGAAACTATCTTGGTTAAATTATGAACAACGTAGACAGTATATTCTAGGCAGCTTCCTTGTGGAATTCCCTCCCTACCCAGCTCAGGAGCGCACCATCTCTCTTTTCGTACAAAACGTCTCTATATTCTTATCTTCTGCGTAGAAAGACATAACTAACTGTATTCGTCCTAGTAGGTATTGCATTGCATTGCATGACATTAAATCATATTATTACATAATATCACACTATATCACATTGCACTACACTCGTCTCACTTCATTTTTCACTCATTTAAGTCACTTCTAATTCTCATTACATCTTTCATACTATTAATTACCTAATAATCTCGAGCTATATTATTACTTTTAGTTCATTTCTTTATATTATTATATTTGTATTATTATATAGTAAACATGCACGTCAATAGGATAACTGTAAACATAGGTTGTAAGGTTACTTATGCAATTGTCAAGACTGACCTGTTGTCAATCTTGACTCATACTGTACAAAGCTCTATGGACATGTTCCAGAGCAGTTAAATGACTAGCCGCACATACTGGCTCCCAGGGAAAATCACCGTCTGCAGGGGGGTTACCGGGGAAGAAAGCCCTCCTCTTCTTTCTACGCGGTCGGGTTGGTGTGAACGCAAATTCACGGCTACGCGGTGAGATCAGGCGACGTAGTAAACATAAGGATAACAGAATCGCGGAGAGATTAAAAGAGACGTTGGATTTAAATAGGTCTCAAGGACAACAGATCGTGGTAAACATGAGAAACCGATAATCGGGTGACCTAGTCCGGGAACTGAAACCGAAACTCAACCACGAAGTAAAAACCGCGATAGAATAATCTGTAACGTGGCAAACACGTATGCCCATTACAAATACCCACCTTACCGACAGGGCCCACCGTAGGGGCAACGTCCCCGAAGATTGCCGAGCGCTATCCTCCCGAATATCTCCGAGCACGCTTCCCGCGCTTTCATCATCCGTATACCGAGGGGTACTCAATTGTTTCGCGAATTTTGTAGTGTAACGTGGCAAACAAGTTTGCCGTTACAAATACCCATCTTACCGAAAGGGCCCACCGTAGGGGCAACGTCCCCGAAGATTACCGAGCGCGATCACCCCGAATATTTCTGAGCGCGCTTCCCGTGCTCTCATCATCCGTCTAACGAGGGGTATTCCATTATTTCGCGAATTTTATAGGTAACCTCCTGACCCAGGTTCGAGATATCTCCAGACCCGTAGGTTTAAGGAATTTTCCGGATCCATAAGAAGGGTCGCCGACCCCTTTTTAACGGGGGATAAATCACTAGACTCCGAAATCTGTCGGAAATAATTAGCCTTAATGCGACCGGTGACCGTGCCGAAACTGAACCGCCGCCGGATGATCCGATCACTCCGCGGGCGAAAAATTAGTTCCCCTATAGGGATCAATTAGCGGTCGTTTTGCTCCATATGGCGTGAGGGGGAAAGAGAACGGGGTCCAGAGCGGTACTTCGCGAATTTCTACGCGAAACGGAGCAGGTAGACTCTCCGTAGCGTTCCTAGGGGATACATAGATTTGTCAGTCCGCGTTATCGGACATACTAAAAGTATTGTGAATAGTGAAAAGTGGGCGGAAGCGGTCGATTCCAACCGAAACGGATAGTTCCAGTTCATACTTCGGGTGAGTCTAGACCCGATATCAAATTTATATTGTAAAGGTAGGGGTATCCGCCCTGAAGCCAGCTTCCCGACAGTAACTCTCATTTTTCGGTTTTCTTTTCTTCGCAATTTTGTCGGTCCTATCAGGACCCCGCTTAACTGTGTACCCCCTTGAGTAAGGGACACGGACTTCGGTACGGGGACGTAGTTGCGACACGGGTCGCCGCGACCTTGCATGCCGAGATCGGTTATTTTTAACGTATTGTTACAGCTGTCAACTATGACACGAAGTTCGCAAGAAAGTAGAACAGAATGAAGGAAGCTATGTTGATATTGTAACTAAGGCGTTATTGTGATACCACTTTGCTGTTGTTTATATGAGAGTTCGAGCCCGGCTTCGGTACACGCTAAACGTGCACGAGAATTTAATTCAAATTATCAGTTTTTCTAAAAGTATTGTAGTTTACTCTTTTGCGATGCCTCGCGGACCCGCGCGTAACAGTATTAATAAGCGGGAAGTTGGCTCGAGTTCGGAAGGCCCGTATCTGGCGGAAAACTTTCATATCAAAACCTTCGGAGTTTCCCGGTAGTAGTTGGTGAACCGTAAGTGACCCTGGGAAAGGAGACGGACCCTGTACTTTAATTTTTCTGTAATAAAAGGGAATATCGTGTGGAGTACTCCGCGAACGGTCGAGGTAATCGCGAACTGGCTTGAGTGAATCACGCGGTAGACCAGGCGACGGCTTTTTAAATTCGAAATCACTTGAGGGCGGGGGGGGGGGGGTGAAATACCTCTTTCCCAAACCGGTCTATAATTTGTGCACCCCGGCTTACCAATAAATTGATAGGGAGAACATCAGCTCTTCCATTAGTAGATTTGAACCTAAAAACTTTTGTTTTTTTTATATACATTCGCCCTGCTATATCATTCCCACGACTTAGACCTCGGAGCCCCATCCTTTCGCGAATCTTGAACCTACGAACCAGACCCTCACCGGACCCTATGGGGGCTGACTAGCCGGACTTTCCGGCTCTCAGGGAGACCTGCCGTCCGTGGTAACGTAAAGGGAGACCGAGAAATTCTCCCATTTCTATTACGCGGGCGGGTTGGCGTGGCCGCATGCCTGGCGCCCTTTAAAATCACGAGATCCTCAACACAGTCTCCCTCAGGCCGAAGGGTTTGCTAACCTACCTCGGTACCCTTCCCTAGTTTCTCGGAGCTTTGACTCTTAGGCCTTAAACCCTCTAGAAAATACGACCGTCCCATAGCGAGGTCGTTACAAATTTTTGGCGCCCAGCGTGGGGTCCTAATATTCGAAAACACGGAAGGATATTAACGATACACTAATGGAAAACTTTCGTTAGGAAACGGGCAAGAAAGACATTGGAAATTGGAGCGTAGGGAATTCAAATCTACCGTTGCCCGAGGATCGCGTAGAGCAGGGCTCGGAATTAATGGCACGCGACGGCCGATTTTTCAAGCTTACCCCTTCTCCACCCGGCCGCGCCAAAGATCTCGAGCCAGCTCAGGCGCGTACCATAGGCGCTATTCGTGGCGCGTTAGGGCGACACCCGCATCAATAGGTTTCCAAACAAATAAATAATTCGAAAATAAATTCGAAAGATAAATTTCGAAAATAAATTCGAAAGATAAATTTTGAAAATAAATTTGAAAGATTTTCGGAAATAATTTTTAATTACATCGTCCCAATTTAGGATAAAGCGGGATAACTTGATTTTCGCCCAAATTGATAATCGTACGAAATGCGTACTGTGCGGATTTGAGCCTGCGGTAATTACGAAGTTTACTCTCGAACGGCATTTTTCGAAAACTCATTCACAGCAGTATTCGTCATTGATGGCCGAGAAAAAATTGATTTAATAGAGGGGCTCAAATTAGTGCATCTGGAATCTCGTAAAAATATTCCTGAGAATTCTTCATCGGAAAAAGCTCGCATAGCTTCTTACGCTATTTCGCATTTAGTAGCAAAAAAAATGAAACCGTTTACTGACGATCATTCTGACAGTCACAGACTGACAGACTGACAGTCATTTGGTAATTCAATGACGCTTGAAGAAGCTGCGAGCATCCCACTTACTGCCAAAACTGTCAGTTCCCGTATTTCCGACATAGGCGCGTTTATTGAAGAGAAGTTAACTGCATTGTTGAATTCCTGTCGTTATTTTTCTTTATGTGTGGATGAAAGCATCAATAACCGACAGACGAGTCAATTGAGTATTTTTGCTCGTATTGTACAACCCGATTTTTCGTATGTCGAGGAACTTTTGGATTTCGTGCCTTTGCATGGCACAACGACAGGAATAGACATTTTCCATGGAATGCAGAAGACGCTTCACAAATTCCAAAGTGATTTTTCTAAATGTTCTGAAGTGGTAACCGATGGTGCAAAAGCCATGACAGGTGCCAAAACAGGGCTATATGGCCAATTTAAAAGTCGCGGTTTTGAATTCCCCACATTACACTGCATTATTCATCAGGAAGCGTTATGCAGGAAAGACATAAGGTTATCTGTCGCTATGCGACAGGTAACTAGTATAATCAATGCCATCAAAGGAGGCAATAAATTTCTGGAAACGCATAACGCTATTTACACTGATGTTTCTTTACATTGTGATGTACGCTGGCTCAGTGCAGCGCAATGTTTAAGTCAGTTCTTTGCTATCATTTCTTTGCTATCGAATCATTTAAATAGTATAAATTTAAAACTGCAAAGCCCCAACCAAACTATTTCAAAATTATGTAGCCACGTCGATTCTTTCCGTAGGCAGCTTCTACTTTTTAAAACCCACTTAAATTCTCAACCAAAAATTTGGTTCTTCTTTCCTTCGTGTAAACTAATTTTCGAAGAATTCGGCACTAACTGAAATTTTGATAATCACATACACATTCTTCTTTCGATGATAGATCAGTTCGACAAGCGTTTCATCGACTTCGACAAGCGTTTCATCGACTTCGACAAGCGTTTCATTGATTTCGACTCACTTAGAAATGATCTAATTCTCTTTGAGAATCTCCTCAGTATAAAAACTAAAGATCAACCCAACAATCAATTTGAGCTTCAAGAAGAACTGTGCAGTCTTCAGCACGACATCTCTCTAAAAACGAGGGAAGAAAAAGGAGTTCTTCAAGACACTGGAGGAATCGACATACCCTGTTCTTCGGAATTTCGCGATCGGAATATTCTCAATGTTCGGATCGACTTATCTGTGTAAATGTTCATTTTCGAAAATGCGTTATATTAAATCAGAATACCGCACATCTTTAAGTGATTCTTCGCTCGCATCTGCAATGCGGACAGCTACCTCCCAAATTCCCGTAGATGTTACCAGTTTGCCAAGCACGTCTAAACGTGCGCGAAAATCAAGTTATCCCGCTTTATCCTAAATTTGGACGATGTAATTAAAAATTATTTTCGAAATTTATCTTTCGAATTTATTTTCGAATTATTTATTTGCTTGGAAACCTATTGGTACGGGTGTCGCCCAAACGCGCCACGAATAGCGCCTACAGTACGCGCCTGATCTGGCTTGAGATCTTGGACAACTGCGGGGAGCGAGACGCATACGACCTTTGAAAAAATTCGGGCGTGTTTAGTTTCAGCACCGATACTGGCTTGCCCGGATTTTAGTCTGCCGTTCGTGTTAAAGACCGACGCAAGCTCGGTAGGCCTCGGGGCCGTACTCACGCAGACGAGGGAGGGGATAGAGTACGTCATAGTTTACGCGAGCCGTACCATGAACGAGGCCGAGAAACGTTATAGTGTCACGGAGCAGGAATGTCTCGCCGTAATATGGGCGATTAAAAAGTTTCGTGCGTATCTAGAGGGATATCGTTTCACAGTGATCACGGATCATAGTAGCTTTCGGTGGCTCCATAATTTAAAAAATCCCACGGGTAGGTTAGCGAGATGGGCCTTAGAACTACAAGAATATGACTTTACCATCCTCCATCGGAAAGGAGCTTATCACCATGTTCCGGATGCACTTTCTCGCCTCGCGGAAGGGGGGATAGAAACGAACTCAGCGGAAAATCCGTCCCATGTATTTGTCCTTAACGGATCGCAAAACCCCAGCCCTACGGTAGAGACATATGGTACGAAAATAAACTGGCCGCGGTTGAGAAAAATCCTGAGCGTCACGTGGATTGCAAAGTCGAAGGCGGACAACTTTTCGCGCACCGCCCTTCAAAAACGGTTCCCGACACCCTCTCTGATTTATCCGCTTGGAAGCTCGTAGTCCCTAAAGAAAGACGATTAGAAATATTAAGGGAAGCACACGACTCCCTGAAGGCCGGACATTTAGGAGTAGATTTAGGATACATTTAGGAGAAGACGCACCACCGGGTTGCGTAACATTATTATTGGCCAGGAATTCATCGCGATGTCGCGAATGATGTTAGAAAATGTGTGACTTGCCAAAAGTGCAAAGTGGAGCAAAAAGGTCAGGCCGGGTTGTTAGGGCATTGGGTGGTAAAACAACCGCGGGAGGTTATTGCAGCGGATGTAATGGGGCCTTTTCCTCGAAGTCGCGGCGGATTCGCCTATATTCTCGTAGTGCAGGATCTATTCACGAAATTGATTGAGTGCTGCCCTTTACGATAAGCCACCGGTGCAAAAATTCGACAGGCCCTCGCGGAATTAATTTTAACTAGATGGGGGGTTCCGCGGGTACTTCTCACCGATAATGGTACCGAGTTTGTCAACCGCGAAATTCGAACCCTAGTCACGGAACATGGTATTCAACATATTTCTCTTTTACTCAACTCTATTCTTTTCAACTTGTCACCGACTTTTGACTTTACATCTTTGTTTCTCTTGTTCCATAATTATCAAGGCACTTATTGTACAATGATTTAGCACCTGAGGGGATTTATATCCCAGGGCGCCTAATAAATGTCTCTTTCTCTCGAGCTCTCTCGAGCTCTCTTGGCACCTCGAGATTTGTTAACAGCATTGACTACGACGCTGTTCCAGGGATTATCGTGGCTGGTAACGTCATTCCCTATTCAACATCTTTACAGATTCTCAGGGTTAATTTCACTAATAATCTGTCCTGGCATGATCATGTTATTAAAGTCTCTAACCACTTTAGCAGTCAGCTTCATTGCCTAAAACTACGCAGGAATCTACTTCCGACGTGGTTACGTGCCCGGCTAGTGAGTACCTTATTAATACCTAACATAGACTACTGCTGCCTTGTCACTGGGAATATGTCGGATGAACTCAATCTCATTCTTCAGAGGGCCTTGAACTGTGCAGTTAGATCTGTTTTTGATCTACGGAGAGATGCGCATGTCACTCCGTACTATAAACGCCTAAAATGGCTCAAGGTCAGGAACTGATATAAGTACTTTCTGGCCGTGTTCTGTATCGTATTCTAAGTACGGGCATACCACTGTATTTATATAAGCTCTTCTCTTTTGTGGACAAAAATCGAGCCATGCATACTCGAATTTATGATCGTGATCTTTGCAGGCCATATCGTAGATTACAACTATATGCCAACTCATTTAGGTGTTCTGCAGTGTCGCTTTGGAATTCCTTGCCATTGTGCATTAGATCGATATCTAATTTTAATGCCTTTAAATCCGCTGTCTTTAATTTTTAAGTAATTTATTGCTCTCTTATTGTATGATTTAGTCGGTTGCTCTTAGGGGAGTTGTCCCAGAGCATAATAAATTCTCTCTCTCCCTCTCTCTCTAGAATTTACCTCACACCTAGATTAAATTTGGGTGAACAGGCTGCACACATGTGTAACCAAGTGTCTAAGACGTTTTATCAACTGAGGCGAGGCAGGGACTTTTTATCGGTTAGGCTCCGCACCATGTTAATACAGGCGCTGGTCTTCCCTATATTAGATTATTGCTCTTGCTATTCCTAGACATCTCGGATGTTGAGAACACTAGGCTGCAGCGTATGCTAAACTCATATGTCCGCTTTGTGCTGGGGGTCCGTAAATATGACCACATCACGCCACACTACAGCAAGCTGAAGTGGCTTAAATTGAAACCACGCAGATTATCTTTTCTAGGCACCTTCATTTATCAAGCACTCAAATGTGGTGCGCTTCCGTGGTTTGCTAGCTCACTGACCTCGAAATCTGTACAAAGATCGACTGCCCTTAATGTGTGGACTGATCCTAATGATCTATACTTGCCGGCCTTCCGCACTTCAGTATATGAACACTCGGTTTTAATCGCTGGTATCAGATTCTGGAATTCTCTTCCAGCGTCCATCAAGGGACTGACATCCCTCCAGGGATTTAAAAGTAGTCTTTTCGACCACCTACTGAAACATGACTGATTTAAATTTAAATTAACTATGTTTATTACAGCTCACCGCCAAACTCACTACTATATTTTATTTCATTTATTGTAACATGGCAAACGAGTTGCCGTTACAATTTTCCACCTTACCGGCAGGGCCCACGGTAGGTAGGCAGGTCAGCGTAAATGGCCGAACGCGACCTCCGAACAAAGCCGAACGCGCACGTCGCGCGTTTTCCCATTCCGTATAACGGGGAGTATTCCAGCCTTACTAGGTTTTATGCGACGGCCTTTTGATCTATTTTAAAGCGACATGGCAGTCGATCGGTTAGGGAATTTATACACCCCCGGAGAATGCAACGACTTAATTGTATACGTCGGGAAATGTAATACTGACCCCGACAAGCGGCCGGGGGGAAAACATCAGCTGACTCGCGATCGGCGATCGGCGGAACCGAACCGCCGCGAGAATTAACGACCCCTCCGCGGGCGTATAACTAGTCCCTTTTCGGAACCAATTGGCGGCCGATGAGCTCCTAGATCGCGCGAGGGGAAGACGGCGCGGGGTACGAAACGGTACCCGGCGAATCGCTACGCTCCGCAAGCGTGGGGCACTCTCTTTCGAGACAGCGTGCAGTAGAGATTAACGAAGGAAAGACTAGGAAAAGTGCGTAGTGGGTGATATAGTGGGAAGAGTTAGGACAGCTGAGTGGGATAAGTTAGGATCCACATTCGTTCTGCCCAGATAACGATTTATGTAAAGGTCGGGGTATTCGCTGACCAGCCACCTTCCCGCCGCGAACGTTCAATAATTTATTGCCGTAGTCCCTAGTTTATTTTCCCTTCATCGGTCCTACTAGGACCCCGTTTGGCCGTGCATTTCCCTGAAGACAGGGACACGGATCGCGGGATGAGGAAATGATTGCGACTCGGGTCGCGGAAGAATTACCGATTTAAGACGGCGGTTTCGGGCACGCGAACGCGGGAGGTTGGCACCAAATTCAGAGAACCCGAATCTGGCGGTCGTTAAAATTAAATGTGTCCCACAGAGACAAATTGTTCATGATTTCCCTTATATTGTTGGTCGTTGGCACGCTGGAATATCCCCTGGGAAAGACTAAAGGAATGCGAAAGCGGAAGAGCCCTTTTGGAACAGTTTTGGTTTATATATGTCCTTTCGAGAGGGTATTTGTAATCGAGAACTTCATGATTGTAATAAATCGACGCGGTCGGGTATGATCTAAGAGTGTGGTCCAGCCCGGTAAAAATATTTTGAACTTGGTATTCCTCTCGGGGAAGAAAACAATTACCGCGTCTCTTATATATGTAGTTGGCGTGGAATTAATAAATATAATCAGCCGAACGGGTACCCAAACGGTCGTGAATTAAACCCGAAACGTCGTGTATCTTATTTCCCTTAATTTGCCGTTATTTCCACCGCCGTTCGTCCCCCTCATAGAATCCGGAGCCCGGGGCTCTCTCCTCCTATAAAAATTAAACCCTCGGACCCCGCCCCTCACCGTAACCTCCGGGGCTGGCTAGCTGGACTAGGAGCCGGCTCTAGGAGAAACCTGCTGTTTTAAACAATTCCCCAGGGATTTTGGGAAACATTATTTCTCGTTTCCGTATGCGGACGGAGTGGCATGATCCCATGCCTGGCGCCCCCGAACATCTGGTAACCCGTTCACAGCAGGGCTCTCCTAGGCGGAAGAACTTGATAACGGCTCCTAGCTCGAATACGGGACCGTTACATTATTTATTTTTAATTTTTGTTACTTTGTTTATTTCTAATTTTTATGTTACTTTGTTTATTTTTAATTTTTATGTTTGTTTATTTTTGCTATATCTTAATACCTATCTACAAATATCTGTATTTCACTTTACTCATCAGCTCTTTGGAATTTCTGTTCTTTGTCCATATGGAGCTAAAAGCTCCTGGAATAAATCAATTTTCTCTCTCTCTCTCTTTCTGTTGGGACTTCTGTTATTTTCACTATTTTTTGCGGACATCTCAAATGTTATTTGGCACAGTAAACACGTGAAATACGCAGACGATCTGTAGATATTTTATCACTAGCCCCCGCAACAACTGAACCTCGGTGTCACGCGTATAAACGAGGATATCGCTCGAATCTGCGACTGGGTCTCCGCTAATAAACTGCGTCTAAATTCTAATAAAACGCAAGCATTGATTTTAGGATCCTCTAGATATCTCAACACCTTAGATCTTTCTATTGTACCTCCTATTACTGTAGCTGGCACCTCTATTCAGTATTCTTCATTAACCAAAAATCTTGGCTTTCTTATCAGCCCTTCCTTGAAATGGCGTGAGCAGATCACTTACATTTGCAATTGAGTTTCGAAGACTCTCCACCAACTTCGACAAAGTAAGAGCCTTCTCTCGATTAGAATGAGGAAGATGCTCACCACCTCGCTCTTTCCATTCTTTGATTATTGTTGCATCCTCCTCACTGACATCTCCGAGGTGGAAAACACACATCTCCAACGATCTCTTAATGCTTGTGTACGTTTTGTTCTTGGAATTCGTAAATCAGAGCATATATCGCCGCGTTACAAAAAGCTTAAATGGTTTAAACTTTCGAAACGTCGGCTTTACTTTCTGGGTATTTTCATCTACCGTTCCTTGGCTCTTCCTCGCGAATCATGCTTCTCTTTTTTGCTAACTTTCAAATCTAATCTACCTTCAACATACCCTCGCGTCACTCGTGCTACTACTTTAAATTTAATTATGCCGCCCGGTCGCACTTCCATCTATGATCGCTCTACCATCGTTTCCGGCATACGTTTTTGGAATACCCTGTCGGTATCGCTGAGGCGATCCACTTCGATTGGGTCTTTCAAACAGAACTTGTACTCTTACCTACTTGAGAGACAACCATAGCCCGCTCTTTCTTTTCTTCCCGTTACTTTCTTTTCTTTTACTTATTTTCTGTTATTATTTTCCTTAGCTTTTATCATCTTATCTTGTATTTTCTTAATTCATTTTAGTTTTAAGTATGTATTCATTGTATTTTATTCTATATTGTCATACAAGGATTTCTTTCCAGGAATAAATTAATACTCTCCCTCTCTCCAATAAGTCTAGAGAAACGCGTGCAAAATCGGATCTGCTTCAATTACCGAAATGCCGGACTGAAACTTACCGTCATTCTTTCAGGTACTCTGCAGCGTATTTTTGGAATACCCTCCCAGCACAACTAAGGGCTACTGATGGACTGATTAGATTTAAGAACGGCCTGTTTGAATATTTGTATAAACTCGATAACCGTTACCATTTATTCAACAGATCCATTCCATAGTATGGCATTTTATTTTATCCGATTTTAAGCTTTCTTTACCTTAGACTTTCTTTTTTTTTATTGCATGTTGCACAAACGGGATTTCATCCCAGTGTATTAATAAAATTGTTTCTCTCTCTCTCTCTCGATCTGTGGTACAAAATTTTGGAACTCCCTGCCTGTATCCCTGAGAGGCATCACCTCGCTGGGAGCTTTCAAGGAGCGCCTATTTTGTTACCTGCTCGATAGGCAACTGTAAGCTGGACTCTATCTTTTCTTTCCTCCTTTCGTGCTCTCACTTTATATTCTGCGACTAAGTTAAGTTAAGTTAAGTCAAGTCAAGTCAAGTCGAGACCGAACAACAGGCTTGCTCGACCTCAGATTGCTCCACCACCAACCGAACGGCGCGACGACCAACAGGATGATGTCGAAATTGAGCATGGCCTAGGAAGGCTGGCCACTTGGAACATCCCTTAGGACCATGCGAAATCCTTTCAACCGGACAAACCGTTAGCCTAAAAAATTTTTGTAAAGTCTCTACGGAGCACGAGAGAATTAAAAAGTGCAAGGGAATTTTCCCAACACCTCCCAATGAAACGGATGAGGGAAAAATCCTGGGGCCCTTCATTTCGGACAAAAATACAAAAATTAAAACGTAGCTACATGTTATGTGTCGTTGCCGCATGGTCTGTTCCGATATATGTAAGTTAATAATATATTGGGAACAACTATTTGTGGCCCATGACGCGTCGGGCATGATTATAAGACATAATCATGACGTGCGCCCCGCAATTCGTTTGTGAGAGTCTTCTATTAATTAAATGATGGAACTAGAATTAAGGATGTTTGGGAGATACAATCCTTCACAAAATTCTCAAAAAATTAAAAAAAAACAACACCACTTTGTTTGAATCTACAATTCCGTTTTCAGAGCAGATAAAACGTTGGGAATTAGCTGTAATTGTCAAAAAAAATGTTGACAGCTTATTACCAATGGCAAATATTGTGAGTTTGTCTATCCGACAAAAATTGGCAAAAGCTGGAATCACTTTGGATGTTTTAAAAAGCAAACATGACGCTTTGAATGATAAAAGTCTTGAAGTATTTCTTTCAAAAAAAATAAAAAATAAAGAATTACAACCATTGCAAAAAGCAAGCATTAAAAAAATTGTGGACTGGTTTCGTTAATTATTTTCAAATTATAAATCTAGTTATTAAACTGCTTATTTCAAATTTAATATTTAAACACGTTTTATAAAATAATAAATATTATTCCAATGTGCAATTTTTTTAATCTATTATTGTAAAAGTGTTGATTAGTATTTAGAAAAATGTTTATGTATTAAATGTTTATATATAATGTTATTATTAATAAATTCAACGTTATTATAAAGTTTTCATCGTTCGCACGTTTAGACGCATTTTATTGATATTTAAATTTTACGCGGTAACATATCCTATGGACGAATTCAAATTTGTCATAGTATTATCTCACGCAGCTGTTTGCGATGTTGCCACGTTTTCACTCCAAATAACATTCTGGCTTTGATATAATCGTAAATCTTACTTATTTTTTTTTTTTTTTTTCATTAACAATTCGGTAAGTACTAAATATTTTTTTCCTATCTGCTTTTTAGATACTTAATCTACTACTTTACAAATTTACAGATTTTTTTTACTATTTTTTCAATAATACTTTCCTACTTAAATGGGCGTGAAAGCACGTTTTCCATTTGACTACGTGTAAATTTGTTACACATAAAAACTGTTATAACTTTTGTACGGCTTAGTAAAATGGTGAAATTAGAAGATAGATACATTAGATACACAATGAAATTAGAAGTTTATACTGACATATTTACCTCAACCTGCGAACAATGTACCTGAAATAAGAATATTTATTAATTTTAGTTTCAATGTAAATGTTGATAAAATATGTCAAACGGTTATCTCTTACCTGCGGCAATCGTTTATCCAAAGAACCTTGCATGGTAAACGACTGATGATTATTGTAGCGAGCAAATGCGGCTGTTTAACGAAACTTGTATCTTAGATCGATAAAAAGAGTACCGTAGAACATGGCTGAACTTACCGACTGTCACTCTCTTGTATTATGTAGGAATATGAATTATTTAAGTTGAAATTGTAAATCGAAAGATGTTAATTCTTGCGTTTATCACCTACATAATTTTGAGAAAATTTAAATGGTAGCTGAAAAACAGCGGCAATATATGACCCGACGTCATGTATTGCATTCAACAAAAGGAAAAACCTTTGCTAGGGATTGTAAAATAAATTATAAACACCCTTGTCTATCCCCTTTACTACCATTAGTCTAGTAAACAAATATGTTCCACGAATATATAAAGATTATAGTAGTAAATTGAAAGAATATTGCAAGTTCAGAAGTAACGGAAATATTCGGGGAACATATGTACCAACGCAATTGAAAATAATTCAAAAACTATTTAATAACTTTAAAATCGCTCCGGACAGTGAAGTAGAGACAGTGATAACAATTAGTAATGTCTATTTGGTTTTGCAATTGTAATTAGTTAATAGTATGCAATTTGCAGTCAAATGTTTAACTTTAAGTATCATCCTAATTACGTTGAAATTTGCAAAACCGGCCGGACAGCAATTATTATTTAACATAAGGGAACAACGCTGACCAAGCGGAATTTTGATGTAATCATCGAGTCCATTGTTATTAACAAAATAAGTTTAGAATCAATTTGCAAAAGAACTAAGACAGATATCAAAATTCTAACCGGACAGCCCTCCCTAGTAAGGCGATAGTTCAAACATAGACCGGATGAAATTTTGAAAATTGTTGTTGTTAACAATAATTGACATCAGGGTGTAAATAGAAGCGTTTCAGCCGCGCTCGTGAGAGTCGCTCTTGAGCATTCGAAGTAACATCGTATCGTTGTATCGCTCTTAGGTTGGTAAGCAAAAACTTGTTGACGCCACACGTCCTATTCTACCGTTAGTTAGAGAGGACGATTGGAAGGACAAAGCATCCAACTGCATACTTAACCGACATTGACAAAGGGATAAGAAACCTGCGAGATTATTGTAAGTTGCAGGAAGAAATAATAAATGAATTATATTCTGGTATATCTACACATAGTTGTTGAATTTATTATTAAATGCACCTGAGGATAGCCATCCGACGGGTTTTAGTGGGTAAGAATTCCACATACCCCCCAGGCCCTGGGGGATCTTTTCGAAGATTTTCCCGTCGTAAAAAAAAAAAAAAAAAAAAGCCATCTAGTTTATGTGATATCAATTTGTCCTTAAGGGGTTCTGTGACCTCGGGAATAAATTTTCTTTCTTCTCCTTCTCTCGGTATTCATGCGTACCACTATTAATATGTATGTACTAAGTTCCACATTTCTCGGGGCAAAATAAATGTTATCTTATCTTATCTTATCTCTCTTACCGACATTACCAGCGGTATTTCCAAAATGAATGCCGATCTGGCGTCAGTTGCTGACTGGGTGCCCAGGAACAATTTATCCCTGAACACCAAAAAAACCACGGCCATGTTTGTGGGCTTAGCAAGGTGTATTGGCACCTCGGCATTACCACTGGTCACTGTAAATGGTGCTTGCGTCGGACTGCTAAATTCGACTAACAATTTTGTTAGATTAAAAAAATCTAGATAGTAGATTAAAAAACGAAAAAAAATATCATTAGTTGAACCAGCCATCCGTTGGGAGTGAAACAGGTACCTTACTACCGTAGCCATACGGCTTTGTTGAGAATATTATAACGTGCTAGGTTCTTAACCGGCAATAGCTTTTTTCCATTTTCTTTTTCGATTTTCTCGAAAACGTTTGAGCGTTGTATCGTCTCGCTTTGCTGAAGTTTTTAGTAGGGTACAAGATGTTGGCAAACTATAAAGAAAATCGGTGAGGGGCAATCCTGACCGTCTCCTTGACAGTCTTCCTTTCTTCAACAAGCACACTTAAAGAGTTCTGATGGATTCTTCGCAAATCGCACGTTATTCCGTCCAAACATTCAGTCAGCTCTTCCTGCAACCTTGACCCGAATTTTCTATCGACTCCTTCTTCGCTTTCGCTTTCGCCTTCGGCTCCACGACTTATACAACGCCACCGACTGTTTCCATTTCTCCAGTGGTCTTTGATGATGATTCCTTTTATCTCCCATACATCATACTCGAAAAGCTGCTCGACTGCGTCAGAGTGCGCTCCAATTTCTGTACCGGCCCGGATGGTCTCTCAGGTTATTTCATTCGATGTTGCATTCCACATCTTTTTCCCTTAATTCTGGATACCGGCAATACTTCAATTTTAATCAATTCTTATCCAATTTGGTGCAGGGGAGAGGAGGGGTACCGTGCCACGGTGCACTGGCTAGAGTGTTGAGGGCAGTGGGGTTAGACCCGGATCCGAGCGTAAACGATTATCCTTGCAAAGGGTATGGAGGAAAATCGACAGTGAACGGGTTGGATCAGAGATATTACTCGGGAACTGGGGAAATATGGCGAGCCTGGCTGTGGCCATGGGCTAAGATTATCAATAAGAATTTCGATAATTCGCTCGGAGCCTCCACAAAATTTATACCGAACTTTAAGGGTCCGTACCATCTCAACCGCGTATTACGGAACGATCGGTACGTGTTAAAAGACGTTAAGGGGTTTCAAATGTCACAAACTCCCTATTGTGGCACATGGGAAGCAGGTAACATGCGACCGTGGACTCCGGGATAGTGCTAAGTAGAATAAGAAAATATTATTGTAGTGCTTAGTTTAAGTTTTACGATCAGAATTCTGTTTGTATTATTCTTTTGTTTACAGTTACGATACGTGATCTAATGACCGTCATGTTTTGTTATGTTAAGTTATCTTCAATTACGTTGTTATGTTTAGTCGTGTCAAAGCATGTCACTATGGTTCAAGCTAAGGTACCGTAAGGCTAGTTAGTTTTGTACGAATCGTCATTTTAGATTACAGCTTTATGTTTTATGCCTTACTCCATTATGATTAATTGGGACGATTAATAGTCAGGATGGTCGAACTGTACGGCGATCCGGCGCCTAGTACTTCAACATCTGACTGGCTTGTAAGAATGTCTGGTTTAAATAATAATGTAACGTTCAGATGTTGACTACTAACTGTCTGGTGATGCGGTTTATTACAAAGGGCTGTGATATAATGATGGTTGGTTGCTTAACTTTACGGACGTCTGTGTCGTTCGGCGATCTAACTGGGACTATCGGGCTATTTTTCCTGGGACTATTTTTACTGGCACTGTTTTTACTGGGTCTATTTTTATTGGGACTGTTTTTACTGGGTTTTTTGTACTGGGACTATTTTTCCCGGAGCAAAGGTCTATCGGTATCCCTCGATATACACGTAGCGTCCCGTCGAACCACCCCGTGAGGCTAGCCAAGTACTTGGGGCCTGAAGTGGGTGTCGCGCCGGATCGCCTTACAAATGGTTACAAGTTATGGTACACAGCCAATGTAACATAGGATGTTATTAGCCAAATTGCGGGATCATATTTCGCAAATGGAAGTAAGAAAAAAATGTTGTATGAAGCTTGGCTAGAAACACTTTATTACAGTTATAAACACTCGTTGAAACCGAAAATTAAATAGATAATAACGGCTGTTTCATTGCAGAATATGAAAGGTCTAATGTGTTTATGACACCGATGTAGTATGAAATTCATTACAGTAGAAATTTCCTGAGAATATTGTTGAATATCAGTAATTAAGTTAGTAATTTGAAATGACTTATGCATTATAAAGGGTATCTTTTAAAGTTCTCCTTAGATAAAAATCAAAAAGTCTTGTACATGGCTTGTAATCGATCCTCCTTGACTTATTCACCTGCCAGTATAATTTTTGTCCTACCAATTTTTAACTTGCTTAGCAATGTCTCGCTGTATCTAACTCTTATGGTGACACTTCAATGGTATATTTTTCATAAAAATTCAGTATTTCATGTTTCGTTTCAATGTTTGTGTATGACTAATATAGCGTAATATAGCGTTTCTAGCCGAACTTTATACAACACTTTTTTCTTATTTTCACTTGTAAAATGTTTTCCCTTACATTGCCAAATAAACGCTGGGATACCCTATATATTATTAGATTTATCATCGATTATATTTATGATCAATCAGTTACTTGCAAGTTGCTATGTTCAATTGACTGGATTTATTTGTTTTGTAAACATCGCCCCTTCAGTCCAAACACATGTTATCATAACTAACTCTTTGCAACCGGTTGTCAAAATTATTATAATATTTTAATTACGGATGTAGCGAGATCAAATGATTTCATATTACAAAACTTTCTACCGTCATAATATCTGTATTTAGAAAGTTGAGTTAAATATTGGTGTGAAAATGTATTTTCATAGAACACGGCGGAGTAAATTGTACCAGAGAGTGAAATATGCACGAAGTCATCTATCCCGTGGGCAATACACAGCTATATTAGCGCAACCACTTTGGAGAAGAATTCAAAGAACAAATTTACATATCGTGGTAAACTTTCGACTTTATGCACTATAATCGAAATGGGATTATACTATTAATATTCATACGAGGTTTTATAACTCCTTTTCGAAATAAACAAAGGAATTTTCTTCTCATGTCATTGATGTACAGACAGATCCCTATTCGATATCTACCGCAGCCCTCAAATGTCATCCTTCAAAACGGATTAAAATGCTGTCACGTCCCACGACCATTCGGCAGAAATATGATCCTGAGTAAGTGATATACTACTTTTCACTCGCTTACATAATACAAATCCTACAGATTTATTTTCGAAAAGAAAAGCGGCTGACATGTATGCAGACATTCATCGCCAGACCCTGACTGTTACACACAATAGGCGCATCAACGAGCTGGCATTACCTAAACTGCGGTATGCTTTCATGCGATATTTACAAAAAATTTGTTAAATTGTTTATCTTACTTATTCACGGTATATTTGTATTTTATCTACGTAGTCATACGTAAAGTATGTTCTTCATTTATTGACTTCTCTGATTCATACCTTTTATATTCTTGATTCAAACGAAGGGAGATTTCTAGATTTTGCATTCAATTACCTTCGATTTTTCATATAGAGTAATATAACAATATACAGGTATATACTGTAATACAAGGTAGCCCTTATAACGATTATTTTCACTTTTGAATCACTTTTTTCAAAGTCATTCACCACAATAGATGTCTACAAATTTTTCCGTAAATTAAATTTTAGTAAGTGATTCTTATTGATTTATGGATGGTCCATTCGCACTAATATAAATGATTGATTCTGACGTTAAAGAATTTTGTACCGCTGATAAATGTCTCAAAAAAAACTTTAGAAAGTCGTAATGAGAACCAGTAAATCCCATTTTTGTAAAATTGCGAACAAGTCTCTTTTTTTCTAGAATTTATTTATTTCCCATATTTTTACAATGGTTGGAGATAATGCTGTAAATAGAGGTGTATCGTTTTACAACATAAGATGCATAAAACATTTATTTTTACAAGATAATCATACATTTAACGGAGTATAAACGCACTATAAATTTAACAATATTACGCACCAGAATATAGTAAACCTGCGATAGGTATTATAGCAGCACTGCACAAAAAAACAAAAGTAAACGGCTTATACGTAGAAAACAAAAATCCTCCGCAACACAAACACTGCTCTATACACTGTAGATGCTATATTGAAACGTGTCTATATGAACACAGACGTTTGGTCGAATACTAGCGAGAAAACGACGACGCCTAGCGGCGTACCACGGTACTACGGAATCCTCAAACTACTCGAAATTTTGCGACAGAAATTAGCATAAACATGTATTAAGATTTGATGTTATTTATACATAGATTATTTACTGGGACACACTTTATATCCAAAAAATATTTTCTTCACTTGTTCACTAGTCCTTGTTCTACTATAGTTCACTTCTTCACTAGTTCACTAGTTCACTAGTCTGTTAACAAACTGAAATTTTATATACGTTAAATCGCATTCCGGAAATGTGTTTATATGTGTAACAGGAAAAACATGTTTGCATCGTGCACCCGTACCTACAATAAGGTATTCAGAATATTATAAAATATACAAATTTCGTATCTTTACGTATAACACTCACACGAAATTGAGCGAATTTTTGTTATTGTCAGATATTTTGTTTCTGTTTTAATCTATTTGTAAACCAGTTCTTTTATGAACAGTTTTTTTCTATTTTTCACCAGTTTACAAATTATATAAAAATAAAAAAGTAAATATTGTTTGAAAACAGTTCAAGTTTTTTAGTTCTTTCTTTTTTAGCTGGATAATTTTTTTAAATAGACAGAAGTTTCGTTTAACATTTTCTTTCTATTACCACATTAATTAAATAGTTATGCAATGGAAACGAAAAAGTCGCAAAATTTTGAAGAATCGTTTAGCTCCTAAATATGTTTTTCTGAAGAAAAAGTTTTACTTATACCCGCAAAAGTACTCGTCGAGTACATGTACAAGTACATGTCCACCACGTTTGGGTAATATCAGAATTTGTCACTTGTGAAGCTTTCCTTGTGAGACCAGTATACAATTTCATTTAACCCTAGGTAATAAAAGCGTCGTAAAAATTACGATCTCAAATCACAAAATTCTTAGATATCGATAGTTTGCGGCGCGCGAATGCTCTTTCCTGCCATGTATTTTCCTAATTTGTCACACCAGTGACTCGTGAACTGTCATTTCCATCGGACGTTATTTAGCTTCGAAAATACAATATAACGGAGGCGTCGTAAAAAATACAAAATTATCGTAATAGTGTGATTTTTTTACTAACGGTAAGTGAAAAAGATTTTGTTTTATTTTTTGTGTTTTATTCTAATAATATTGAAAAAGAAAGTATTTAGTCGTTGTTCTATTTTTTTATAACTACCCATCAAATAGTGTGGAAATAATTTTTTTTTTATGTTTCTTCAGATGACTATACCACTTCAGTGAAATCCAAAATATCTTAGCGCAGTGTGTAAGTGGAAATCTAGTGGTTAGAGCAATCATTTTTCTTGTGAGAGGTTCTAGAATTGAATCTCGCTGGGGTCAAGTGACCGTCAGCACCCTTATTTTGTGATTGCAGACCTTGCACTTATGAAATAGTCTGCTAGTTCAAATATTTCTTCGTAATAAATAGCTCTTATTTTCAGAGAAGCATCTATTCTAATTTTCTGCAGTATATAAAGTTTTAATTTCCAGAGGTGTTTAAGGCTTTGAAACGATTTCTATATCATATCATTTTGAATTCTACTGCGTTTATATAAATCACGTTTTTATCACATTTTGCGTAATGCACTAAAACTAAACATACGAGTTTTCTTTCCAAAAAGCGAGCAGAAATGAAATGAAGAAATGAATTGTCAAATAATTGTAACGTAATATTCCTTACATAATAGATGATGAGACAATCGCAGCAATTTTGACACACGTTTTTCTAAATGCAGAACATTAATAGAAACTCGAAAGTTCGCTGTTAAAAACAAGGCAATGTTTGAAATCGTTAACGAGCAACTGTCGATGGTGCGCGCCTCACGCTATCAGAAATATCATGTTATATGCAATGCCGTTAAACGAAGAGCTGCGATCAGAAAGTAAGTATTTCATTATTCCTCACTTTATATAGTTTTGTGTCTTTATGCTTTTCATTCTATAGTTGGTTATGGTGAGATGATATGTTGCAATCGTGAACTTATCCTATTTTCAATTTGTTATTCATACAAGGACTTGCTGCAGAATATGATAAGTTGTTGTTAATAAAATTTAATGTTGTAGAATAACTCAATGCACAAATTTAACATTATCGAATTAGCAATATTATCCGTGCTATTCCTTTTCACAGTATATTTCTCGTGGTAAGAATATTGTTTACATTGCTTAATACAAATTCTTCTTCAGAAATAAATCGGTAGCAGCAGCGCACAGAGTATTCCGTCCAGAGGAATGGCAAAGACATATGAAAAATTTGGAAAAATTAGCTGCCCCGAAAGTTGTACCTCGATCTAGATCCATTGTAAGAAATTTAACTCTTTTTGCATTTTCCATTCATTCATACCTGTTCACTAGATATTCGTATTTTGTAATTTTATGTTTCCACCTTTATTGATTTTGCATAATACAGAAATCTTTTGTTACGTTCTATTACGTATCGCAGATATTACGGTACGGTTGATTTTCGTTTAGTGGGATCGTGAAAATTTCTTTAAGTGGAAATAAGTCAGTGCGAATCGGGTTTTAATAAAGCGGAAGACTCTCCCACTGGACTTTTTCGGGTTGCGTAATTAAATGTGTTCTCGTAATTCCTGCAGCCAGTTGCAAATCCCTAGGAAGTGTTCCCTGGGAATTCAGTCTTGCCACGTCATGGGTACTGTTGCTTCTAGGATGGCAGAAATGTGCTCCGGTTGAGCACAATTACCGTGTTCTGCTATGATGTGCCCTAGGTATTGCAATTCATTTCGTCCAAAATGGCATTCGCCGGAGCGCAGGTCAATCCATGGATGAGCCTCTTCAATACCAGCCCCAAATGCTTCTGTTGCTCCCCCCAGTTGTTGGAATATATAATAATATCGTCTAGGTACACCAGACAGATTTGGTTCATATACCTAGTAAGCACTTTCTATGACATATAACGTTGAATCGTGCCAGGGGCATTCTTCAGGCTGAAGTGCATGACTTGGAATGGTTAGGTACCACCCATTGATGTGGAAAAGGTCGTGCACTTTCTGCTGTCTTGTGCCATTGGGACCTGCCAATATTTGCTCTTCAAGTCTAAGATGGAGAAAATCTTGGCTATCCCTAGGTCCTTCAACGCCTCATGCATGACGGTGATCGGTTGCACAGCATCTTCGGTGATGGAGTTTAGTCTGCGATAGTCGACACAGACACGTGGTCCTCCGTTTTGTTGTCTGCGATGACGATCGAGGAGCTGTATGACGAGTGACACGTCTCGATAATATTTTCTCTTAATATTTCCGCTATTTGCTCCTGTATAAGACGTTTTTGCTCCTCGGAGTATCGATATAGTTGTAGTCGGAATAGTTGGTTGAACGTGAACGAAACACCTCATCGTACGTTTCCAGAAGAGCGTGGAACTTGTCCGAGAGTTCCTTCGGGAACCCGTGTCTCGGTTGTAGTTCCACGCGGGTTGCCTCTGGGATCGTTTTTGTCTTCTGGGTCAGGAAGTACATGGTTTGACACTGACCGGTGACCAAGTGGATGAAACCCTGATAAAGGTCCAGGATTGCTTGTTAGCCCGAGAGTCAAGTATACTCAAGTAGAGGGAATTCCTTCGGTGTTGGTGGGTCTCCCAGTTCTGATTCCTTGCCGCAGGAAAAGTCGCAGCAATTCAATTAGAGTAGCTATTATGGCTGGCTCTGGCTCATTTGGTCGTATCCATTGATACAACAGGTATTTATTCTACAGAAAAGCCCCTGGTAGTTCTTTTTCGCCCTTTCGCTGTGGGTATAGTTGGGTGTGTAGGCGCATAATGACCGTCGTACCAGCAAGTCGTCTGCGCAGTAGCTCTGCGAATTTCTCCCATCATAGAGTGGACTGGACCAGCGGTCGCCAAACTTTTTGACCTCACGGACCAGTAAATTCATAATTTAAATCCCGCGGATCACTAATAGGATAAAATATACAATGCAGCTACAGCAGTACGACTTATTTACCGTGGCGTTAGTCTGAAGTAGCGTTTTTATAACTTTTCACGTATTGTTATGAATTGAATTATGTTTCAATGCATCTTAAAACATAACTTAACGTGATGAGTAAGTATATTCCACATTTCTCTGGGGACCAGCGAAATTTTCTCGCGGACCACCACTTTGGCGACCTCTGAACTAGATTACCATTTAGTGGCGTCTCGCTTGAGGGTGTTCCCTGCTATCTTGGTACGTAGATGTGGTTCCGCATTGCTATTCTGGAACAATTTTTCGCAACTCTCTGAGGAGTCGGTTAGGGTTTTTATGGCCCATCACATGGAAGTCTGGTATGGTACGGGTACGGTAAGGTCTGGAGATGTCTCCGTGGTTCCGGGAAGCACTAGCGGATCTACAGGACAATTCGATGCCATCATCACAGTTGTCCACAGACTTCTTGATGCTTCTTCGGAGTTGGGCGCCACTGGATTTTGTACACTCCCGGAAATGTCGTCGTCGGATTTGAAACAAACAGGGGTAATGGCCTGTGTCCGCTTCCTGTTAACGGTTTTGGTTGGCCCGGGCGTTCGGGGGAGGCTCATCTCACGTGGATCTGGTCCCGAAGCCTTTCTGCTTCGTAGCCTAGGCCTAACCTTGGGCGTCAAAATGACATCTACAAGAAGGAACCCAAGGATGTCTGAAGGGCGAGAGTCAGAAACCCACCGTCTGTTTTGCCCGAGAGTGAGAACGCTTGGAGACGAGCGGTTTTTTTGATGTTCCGGATTACGGCAGGTTCGGTTCGGTGTTCCGGGTGCGGAATTGGCGCCAACCTTCAGTCGACGCGTCCGCTGTCGTCGTTCACCTTGGTTCGGTTCGACGGGGCGAGGGAACCCCAACCGGAGTTCTTTCTCGTCGATGTTCCGCCGTGACATGGTGACGTCACTGCGTGATCGTTCGTCGGCTACAGTGAAACGTCGAAGACGCGACAGGTGCCAAATAAAGACAGGAGTGTGGACCATGGAGAGAGGTCTAATTAACATTTCCCTCTCCGCTGTCGAACGAATTGTGGTTTTGCGACCCCTTTATTTCGCGGAATCTAAGGGTAGCAGTGCTTCATGCTCTTAAAGTTGCATAACGATGCGACGCTCGTGGTTTTTAGTCCACCGAGGAATGCTTCCCGGGTGAATAATAAAAGCTTGGAATGAATTACTTCAGATCAACTGACCTGTACCTCGAGAATCCCTTAGACCAGCTTTAACATTGGTTATTTTACCTTTATTGAAATTTCATGTATCAATTGTTTCAATAAAAAGTTATTGTTACAGGCGTGTGCTTAGTCTATCACAATAAAAAACGGGCGGTTTAGTGAAATATTACTTCTATTATTTCGTTGCATTCCATTCTTGAAGTTGTAGGAAATTGCGAATGTTACATTTTTAAATCGTATTGTTACGGTTTACACACCCTAGGGCAAGCGTAAGAAATGGAAACCAGTAAATATGAAGAGGATAGAAATTCTAGCATTGCCAATTATTAAAGAAGTCCCACACTTCAAGGATCTTACGAAAGTACCGTCAAGCGCACTCAATTACAAAATTACTCCCCATGTAGAAGGCCTAGCTGTTCGAAAGAACCCACCGGAAGTTTGGATACCGCGAATGCCGGGTGCCGTTTCGTCGGCTGCTCTGAAAGCTATTGGTACGTTTAATTGAATATTTAAAGTTGCATTATTCAAGCGTATTCTTGACACAATTGTTGATATAATTGAAACTTATTTATCTTTCCTATAATCCATCAAGTGTTTGTGCACCTGTTTCAAATTTACCCTGTATGTTGCCAATAAATAATCATTTCAAGCTCGACGAATGTATATTCTTAGAGTGAAAATAAAATGTCTTTGTGGATCACTAAGCTGCCGGGCTACTGACCGTGATATACAAATATAGCATACATCTCTGCATAAAATATTAATTGGTGTTTTACGAACGACATGCTATCCCTTAGAATGCCGTTTGAACTGCCATTATCCTGTCGGATTGGTAGGATGTCTACTGTAAAGAGTACATGTTTGAATATAACATAAATTTCGGTATACAGGGTGTTTCTACGAAATTGGCGCAAAATTGGAGAGCATATAAAGACGATAGATATAAGCAACTTTTATTAAAATACCTATGCTTTCCGGTCATTATTTTTGATGTTACAGCCTGTTGAAAAATAATAATCAAAAGTAATGACCGGAGATCATAGGTATATAAATAAAAGTTGCTTACACATATTTATCTCCTTCATTTTATGTCACATGTTTCGTAATTTTACAGCTACTCCAAGGATTGTCACTCTGGCCAAAGCGCACATTCGTCCTCCTGGATTAGAGACAGATCTTAAGGAGAATGCTTTTGCTGTTTCGCCCGCTGCATTAAAAGCTAAATGTTCTAAACGCATAAATATACTTGCCAAGCCTAAAATTTATGGCAAATAGATGATACGGCTTTACTTTGCGGTAAAGTTCGATTTTCCATAAAAAATATTGTCCTTTGTATGTCACTAAAACTCTGTCATTTGTTATATATTAATTTTTAAAAATATACAAATACTCAAAAACCATTTTAATCACACATTTCTGGTAAGTACAAGTATGCACTGTAATATATGCAGGATGTAACCGTAACATTACTTATAGCTTCGGTAAAGTTTTCAAAAAAGTTTTCGACAGGATGATCTTTCCTGGGTGTCTGATAAGCAGTAGAATTTAATAGTTTATGTTTTGTCAGTTGAGATTCCATTATTAGTGCAACGTTCATGTTCTTGTCCTGTAGTAACGTAGTTAGTTCTTTGAGGTCTGTGTAAACGTCGTTAGCATTCCAAAGGAAGGCAGGAAAGGAATCATTGGAAGAAGTATTTATATTGAAGAAGTCCAGATAAATCTATGAACGATTACAGTAAGTACGGAGATGAGTGAACTCGTGTGGGCTGGGAATTCAACGACCATGGACTTAAGAATAGACTGGAATTCGGTGGACGAGGACAGAAGGTGGACACGAAAAACTGCGCGTTGGTGTGGTGACCTAGGTGGTAGCTGATGTTGAGGTTGGTCCTGGCGATATCTGCTAGTTGCTTGGGTGAAAGAAATACCTGGTTGAACAGGCTTGGGAGGCGGTGACGGTTTCCGGGATGAGGTCCTGGGGAGAGACTGAGGGGTATGCGGAATTTATTCCTCACGTGCATGCTGAACGCCCCCGGGGACTGTTGTCGCATTACACCCGAGGACACCCGCACCATCTCCTAAACCAGAGGGGAGGGGATGATTCCCCTCTTTCGGCATTCACCGAAACAACCATATCCAGTGAATACCTGCGTCATTCTAAAACTGAGCTTACCGTGACCCCTCTCCGTCCATGTACGGAGAAGGGGTTGGACAGCCTTGGCGACCCTCGACCTAGTTGTCGCGTTGACGAGTGAACGTTCCCACTGCTGAAACACGTGTCGGCCGATGCCACTTCAAACTGTGAGGTAAACCATTGCTTTAGTACTCTAGGAAGACATATTCCAGATACTACATATTGGATTGGTTTTCTGTGAGAACCTGGACCACATACTTGTCAGAGAACTGACCTTTCTCTGGTTTTCTTTGCATTCCTGGAAATGGAATCTTAACTTAAGCAGATTTCCCACCAGCCTCATTTTTTACTCCAAAGAAGTCAGTCGACGTCTAGCCCCCGAACATTGCAGTCACAAAATAAAAGTCTATTAAAATACACCCAGTTTGCATATATTTCTTGTAAGCATAACCCAACCGTTTGGCGTTTACAACACTCGCGCCGCCGAGCTTCACACCAAATGGCAGTCTCGACCCTGGGGGTCAAGGCAATGTCTCTCTCCTGGGCTTCCTGCCTCCGGATGCAGACGTCCGCCTGTGCAACGGCGAGAAGCTCCAGGGGGGAGGGGGGGAGATGCCGACCAGGGCCCAGGCCCAGGATCCCCAAAGTTGGGGAAGAGCTGCCGGTTCAGAACTGACGCCACACCCAGAGCCTTGGGGGCCAGACAACGGAAGTGCGGAGCAAACTTCCATCTACCATCCAACAGGAGCCCAGATACTGGATCTGGACGCCCACCGTACCACCGAGGTATTTAAGCACAATTTGTTGATTTTGGCCCATTCACAGATACGCTTAATATCCTCACTTACAAGATCGACACTGTGGATCAGCTCAGAAGGCCAACAGTGGAAATAAATTTTAAGATCATCGGCATATTTAACATGCCGACGATGTTGAATTCTACCGGAAATATCGGTAAAGTAAAGCGTAAATATAAGAGGCCCCAAAGCAGATCTTTGGGGAACGCCCGATGTCACTGCAGTCCATCACGACAAGCCTAGCGAGGTCCAAGTGGAGCAAGATATGATCAAAATCAACGTAAAACAGGTCGAAAAGATTTTAAAAGATGGAGTTTGTTTATAAATATTGAATGGTCGACGCTATCGAAAGCGTTGGAGAATTTTTTAAATGTTCAATTTGCCTGTGTTTCCTTGTTAGCACCGTTGTTGAGATTTCTTCCAAAATACTGACACTTGCAGTTATTATCTAATATCGTCTAGTTCACATTTTTTTGTATTGAGTTACATGAACTCGGGAGTATATTTAAATGGAAACCCTGAGACACGTAGAGCAGTTGCTAACAAATATCAATGAACCTGCTGTTAGGATTACCAATGATTTTGCCCATATTCAACGAATGCGGTCAATCGAAACACGCCTACTTGCGTGTATAGAGGTATGACGTGGTTATTTTAAACAATATCTGTAAATATCGGCCCAACCTGTCAATTTGAAACACAATTTTAAGTAGTTAATTAGGCAACAGTTGAGTAGCTCGAATGCGTTCGGTTATGTATGGTTTATATCAACACACCTTCCACATTTCGAAAATTAAGACGAATCGTCCACAGTATGCATCATATTTTTTACGTAGAATAACATTTTGAACACACTGGCGAAGTAACTCGGTTTGCTCACGGAATATCTTGTATGTACGTATTACTTACTATATTATGTATGTGCTTTAATTTGCACAGAAGTTACAAGAGGTTTTGGAACTTTGCGCCAGCATCAGCAACGTCTAATAAGAGGTCGAGTACTGTAGTGCACTAAACGGCCCACGTTCAATTAAGTTTGAGGCCTAAATTGTCAGTGAAGCAATGGCGATCAGGCAGTAAGCTTAAAATGTACTAAAACAAAAGATCATTTGTACTAATCCACACTATCGTATTATTAATAAACACATTTATAGTATTACTTTTATATTACATACTATTTATATAATGCCTATACTTTCTGAATCCTACTTTGTAAATATACAATATTGCGGTATCCTGGTTTACATTTTTTAAGCTACCTAAACCAAATCAAATCAAGTGAGCCAATTTCACTTGACTAAGATGAAATTGAATGAACACATAGCCATAAATCAATAAAGCGAAATAGTTAAAAAATCATTTCATGAAATATGCTGCATCCAAAATAAAAAATAACTGTCACTTTTGAATTTTGCTACGCAAGTTTTTCTTGCTTCTAATCGACGTTGTAAAAAAGGAATTTCCATCTCATGAAAATTACTGTACCGATACTTCCATATTAGGTTTATAGCATTTTGAAAAATGCCTCATGTTCTTTTACTACATAACATTGTAAGTTTCAGAGAGAAAAACTAAAAACCCATATTAATTTAGGCCATATTTAAGGTTTGTCCTTTAAAATGTAACAGTACATGTTAATGCTTTATGTATTCTTATTGATAATATTAATGTCTCAAACTATTAGACTCTTTTACTACATACTCTTTTATTACATAATATTGTACGTTTCACCAAGAAAAAACAAAAACCCATATTAATCTAGGTCATATTTTAAGTTTGTCCTTTAAACCCTGACAGTACATGTTAATGCTTTATGATTTCTTATTGATAATATTAATGTCTTAAACTATTAGAATCGGGCGCGATATTGATCGAAATGCAACTTCATTTGTCAACAGCATTGCAAATTCAAATGTTGTTTCGCAATGTAATAATTGATTTGATTGACGGCAGTCTAATGCGATTTGCAGGATGTGTACTGTGCCCTGTATCGCGCGTATACGCGCCATCAGTGTATTTGCGCAACAATGCTCGGCCAATTAGGAGCCACAGCCTCCTGGTATTGAACGTTTGCAAACAGGTTGGGCAGGCCGTGATGATTTTCACGCACGTGTCATGCGAGGTGTTTGCTCCTCTTAAGTGTAGAAATCTGCAATTAAAATTGGTTTCATTGGTCGGTAAATAGAAATTAGTATTCCGCGGTCGTAATTCCCAGGGTTATTTTGTGGCGTTTAAAGACGAAATGAAAAATTATGAACAGAAGATTGATTTGCTTTTTAATCATTTTAACCCAATAAATGTACCTGTGATGCAGAAATAACATTTTGGTGTTAACTACTAAAATCTAGTTATACTGAAAAAAATAGGGTCATATTTAGTTTGAATTGCAAATATCTAAGGCCTTTTCCGTTTGTATATGAAGTCAGTTTTAATAGTATTAAACACTGTACAACGATGTTAATATTGCATTCCGCTGTCGAGAACGCCACTTGTCGCGTTTCTCCATAAACTTCTAACTAACATAAGAATCTTTACTTTACTTTTGATGCTACTAAAAAATGTTATAAACAAACATCGATCAGTTTTTAATCGACGACAAATGTAAATAATAAAAGTTGCTCAAATAAACATTTTTCAATAAAAAGTCAAAACTAAATGTGATTTCTTAAATTGTATCTTATGTCATTGCTATCAGCAAATTGTAGTTTTATAAAAATCAGTCGACCGTATAAAATATAATCTCTTAGTAACCATAATAAAGAAAATTCAATATGATAATCAAACGATCGCCACGATTTTCTTTCAGGATACTACGAAATTTTAGGCAAAAATCTATTGAAAGGTACACCAGTAGTAAAGTTTACTGAAATGTTACGTACGATTAGAAACGACTAAATAATGACATGATACCTTAATATCTGCTGTAATTGCCTACTAATTAAGATACATAATGTTATTCAGAAGAAGGAAGCTGAACTTGATATTGTAGGCGTCGGAAAAAAGAATCGGCCACGCTACCTCAGCCGAGTGATAATCCTTACTTCTGAATGCCTTATGTAAATATTCGCAACACACGTCATGTCTTATAAAAATAAAAAAAAAGAATAAATAACTAGAGAAAATGATGATCAGGTCTAACAGAATGAATGGCCAGCTTTAAAATGATACATCATATATCTACAGACATAAAAACATTTATACACGAAAAGCTTCAGAGAAATAATTATAAAATCGGACATTTCATATACAGGGTGTCCCAGCTAACTTGAAAACCTTGAATATCTGGCCCATTTTTAATGATAGAAAAAGATGTTATAGATAAAAATTGTTTGATGCCAGGGGGCGAATACTGTCCAGTACAAACAATTTTTTTCAAGCTCATATTTTTTGATATTTCAAGATTTTTGGTATATTTTTAAGTGGGACTAGACATTGTTTTATCATGAAACGATAGTGGAGGTAAATGCCTTTCCAACGACCTATTACACAATAATCTTCGCGTCACCTTGAGCATGGAAAATCCCAAAATAATTGGAAATGTGATGAGTAATAAATACGCTATATGGTTTAATAGAGAGCAATGTGAAATGGAGAAAATTCATGGTGTTCAAGACGTTGTAGTATTCGGTTTAAACTTGTTTTAGGAATTTCATGGTAACATACCTCCTCTTCGAACCATTCCGTTGAATAGGTGGATGATTAGCTTCGGTTAATGTTAGTAAATAAGTTTCTTGTATCCTCAATGACGAACACTTCCAATTTGCAAACGTAGGCTTCTAGTTTCATGTACTACTATCAATTCGATTGAAAAATTCATCGTGATCAATTTTTCTCAGGAATTATGAGAGCTTTTGTTATCTTTGTGGGAACATGACATGTTTAAGTGTAGCAGAAAAAATTGACATGATTTTAATTTATGATGATGCTGGAGGAAACTCTAAGAAAGTATCCTGAGAATGCATATTTGAACTGCATGTTCTATTATAATATTGGTAAGGAAACGAGAAAGAGGGCCAGAGAATTATTTCTTTACCATACACAAAAATGTATCGAAGTCAATGGACATCATTTTGAACATTTATTGGAATAAATTTTCCCTGTTAAACCATTTATCGTAATCTATTCATCACTTATCACATTTTCAATTATTGTACGATTTTCCATGCTCAAGGTTGCGGGAAGGTCATTGTTTAATAAGTCTTTGGAAAGGCTGTTACCTCCACTATCACATCCTGATAAAAAAATATCTAGTCCCATTTAAAAATACATCGATGACCTTGAAAAAAATTGGTTGTACTGGCCAGTATTCGCCCTGCCGGCATCAAACAATTTTTATCTATAACATTTTTTTCTATCATTAAAAATAAGCCAGATATTGAAGGTGGTCAAGCTAGCTGGGGCACCCTGTATATCGACCTAATAATAACTTTGCGCTGTCTAACGTTGAATCCAAACACTTGCGTTCGGTTTAGCTTTGACTCATACAAATATGTATTTTCCGAAGTTACAATATTTCAGATGGCAATTAAGAAATGATCAATTTTTATGAATAACTTTGTTTGATCAAACCTGTACTATATCATATATCGTAAATAATCATGCTCATCATGTTTGTTACAGTATTTGCAGTTTAAACTCACTCATGGCTTTAGAGGAAAATACGGTTTTATAAACAAAATAACTCTGGATAAAAGAATAATAAATAAATAAAGAATATTCTAAATATTGCAAAAGAATGTTTCTCCTTAAAAGATTACCATATATATTGTACGCGCTGAAAGCACGGGCATTTGAACGTTGTCCAAATTAAAAGCAAAAAACACCGTCGCACACAAAACAGGTATGTAGACTGTAAGGAACTTAAGGAAAAGGAAAAACATTCGGCTCGAAAGACCAAAATATTTAAGAGGAGGGGGAACATCAGATTTACTTTGAATTTATTGATCTAAATCTTACTTTGCTGGAACGTTCGTAGTAAAAAGCTGAACGTAACGAACGAATGATTGTGAATGTCATATCTGATTTTTAATGAAATGGCTAGTGAAGTTTGAACAGAATAATGAAAACAGCCTTCTCATCAGATGGTCGTCTCTCAGGGCGCATAATTTAAATTCGGTATTGATAATCACCAATAGTTAAATTATTGGTAAAAGGTTAGAACAATATATTTTTTTGTGTTAATGGTTGTCGCTAATGTACAATTTTTAGGGCATTTTTAATTTAGTATACCTTGTGTTTTAATTAGTTGTTATACAAGATGTTCACGGCATGCAGTGCGCGTCTTTTGTGAACAATCTCGTCTGTAACCATGCTGGTTGCTACAGATTATAGGGGTGCATGTACAGTGTGATTCGTAATCTTCCACGCCACGCGATTATCTCTGAAATTATTCGTTAGCTGAAAAAATGTTTGAAATCAAATCTACTCTGTTTCAAAGAAAGGCATCATGTTATGAACACACATTTTCTCTAAATGGACATTTACCCGAGATTTCAGGGTGATCGTTTTTTTTTTTAATGGAATGGTTTTTTTAATTTACATGCAGTCCCTTTCGAGGCGAGTTTATTCACCTATTCGATTGGCCTATTGATATTGGTCTTCCACAGTCATTTAATGCAATTTACGATCGTTAAAAGTCTTCCTTCGCTGAATTTCCTGGCGAAAAAAAGAGAAATTAAGAGAGCCGGGCTCCCTGCACTGAGCTGCTGCCATTGGGTTACCTCTATACTTTGGGCACGCGGGGCTCAGGAATATTACTTGTTCGAATACGGAGAGGGGCTGTGAATGCTAAAAGCCAATCTACGAGAAGGAGGTTACGAGGTTCACAGTGCCGAAGAGTAAGAGTAAGGGGGAAAATCCTCAAAGCCGCGGATGGGACCAACTCCCTCTTCACCCACAATGAACGAATTAGAAGACACCTGAAAGAGTACGGAGAAGGGGAAATCGGGAGCGCGTCGTTCCACGGAGCGCGAAGAATCATCATTGAGTACCGAGTGAAGAACCAATTAAGATGTGTGTGACCTTGTTAACGGAAGCTCAGGCGAGCCGTAGACCCAACACAGAGAGCATCTTCATCAGCAATCTGAAGAACCGTACGGTAGGACCATGGTTTATTTTGTTAAACTTTTTTTTCTTTAACTTCCTGTCAGGTAGATATTTATTATACTTGCGAAGACAAGGGAGTGGTTTAACTCTGATCGCCGTGCGACCGGTTATCTTCTGATACTTATGTCTAAAATAATTAAATCCGAAGCAACCCAGTAATCAAATGATAAGTCTTAACGCGAAGTTGGATGCACAAATATTAAGACGTATAATTGGGTTTTAAAGGCACGAGCGTTATATTCCAATACATACAGAAATTGTTAATTTTTGTTACAATTATGTATAGATCTTCATTAATAGAGAAAGGCTAATATTCATAACGTTACGGTTTAAATTTAAGACCGAATCGCTGAAATATTTGAAATTAACGTTTGATGAAGTAACCTCGGCGAACGATCATGTTTATTTTCGTTCGGTTAATATACAGAAACTTTGTCATAGGGCATTAAGCTTCGACCGTTGAAATGGCAACAACCGAAAGGACAGTAAACAATTTTTGTAGCACAGATTTACGTAAGGACTCTCGTGTGAATTGTTCTCGTTTACTGTATTTCAGAAACCTTATAATGGACATACCGCGTCAAAAGTCAGTTACTAAATATTGCAGATACACACTAGGAATTATAAGAGCAGCTCGACGACAAATTACAACGTATTACGGTTTTGTTTATACAATAGTTTACTTTCCTGGGCGTTTGAGGGTCGGGAAAGTTTAGGTTGCTAGTTACTTTCACAGACTTTAAACTGTTTGCGAAAGACTTGCGTATTATCCGTAATTCATTTTTGGAGATAATGAGACCGGCATTGAACAATGACGACTGATGTATAACTGAACGGTACAATAGTGTGGGCAATCCCTAAGCGAGTCCCAGTTAATGACCAAATGCGACGAAATTCGCGTTCCCAATTGTAACAATATTTATTAGACTGTATTTTTACATATCAAAGAAGTGTTCCTGTAGTGTTATCTTTGTCATGGAAGGGATTAAGGAACATCTCTAATCGTTTTTTAACGAACACAGTTGTTAGAAAAAATCGATGCGCATGAACTAATGGTTCTAGGGTAAATGTTGTGCTTTTCTTTCCAAACTCGTTGTGAAATGCATTCACCAAATACACTCGCCTCTGGATGTACGCGGATTTCTTTTAACATCATACATGAAAGAGTATCGACACAAAAAGAATATGTAAAAAATCTCATTTAAATTATGAAGGTATTTACTTAGCGTATTTCCACGAAAAGTGAAAAGGAAAAAGACCGCGTATAAAAAATTCGCGCATCAAACCTATCTTATAAATTGAAGAACGGGTGTAAATTGCTACTTTTAATTACTTATGTAGAATGAAACGATTTGTTTCAAAAGATTTGTTTCAAAATTGAAAATGGGTGCTACGTATCGGATAACGCTGAAAGGGATTAACGACATCGGATGTCATTTGATTTTGAATAGTATTGCTGGAAAGAAAGAAATGCCTAAGAAAACGAAAAACGTCTTTAGTGATTCGTGGGGTGAGGGTAGTGTGTACTTCCGAATGCAGTGTCTGCAGACTGCATTTGAGTTGTATCAGAAATCGGGAGAGCCCAAATGAAACTGTCCACATGCCTGCGTGTAGGTACCGTGGTGCGCATTTTCGTAGGGTCCCGATTCGGGTAGCTTGCGATTAAATGACTACCATGCATAAATTCGGTAATTGATCTATCCTGCTCGGTCTGGAGCTAGCTCCAGAGGAAACAAATTTTGTTCTTCTTCTTGTTCCGTTCTAAATCAGGTCATTTTCAACCACGCAATTTTCCGCTTCCTACAGCATCATTACAAGGATTCGCTACAATTGGGCTGCGCTCATCACGGTGTGTTACTGCCTTATCCTACGGTGCTAGCAGGACCAAGCTAGTTAGCTCAAAAACTCGACCCTGTGAATAAAATGGACTGGAAAATGCCCCTTCACGACAGCAGGGTCTTTCAAGCTTCAAGCAGTTGTTTGTTCAGCCTAGAGAACCCCAACGCGTGTTATTAGCTTTTGAAAACAGCAATTCTGCGTGCCGGCTATCCACGTCTGTTGACTTTGCAGCGACTCCGTCTCATTCTTTCTATCAATAAGAACGTAAGTCGTATTCGTCAACCTTGAATATCTTCATCCGTTCAAAGGCAACCGCTTCCAAATCCTGTCTTTTGTGCACAGGTGGACATGAACAAACTCATTACTGACTCTTCAGTGCGCTTATTCGAGCTGACCAAAGAACGGGTTATTAACTTCCGGACATGCCCTAACTGTCCAAGTATTCGTACATCCTGTGGAAGGGTTCAACTCAAAAGTGAATTACCTTTCTCGTGGTTGACGGCATCATACGCTCCTGCACGGCGCTTTCATCAAAAGTACATCGGAATCGTCCCTGGCTTCTCTGTTCCTAAACAGGTAGCTGCGATCAGCATCCACAATGTGGCGAAAAAGGAAACCCACCTCTAGGAAAAACTACGTTCGAAGGTAGTAGTGATCTTAATAATTCTGTTTCTCTTACCCTGAGTGCTAAGACTCTAGCCTTCATCGGAACTATCGCAACATCGCAATTTCGTTCATCTAATGCTACTACGTTCTGCTACTGACCATGCACTGTCTACTGCACACTTGATTTTACAACGAGTTTCCGTGTACCTCTTTTCTTGGTCTCCCGTTCTATTATTGTATTCTGTTTACTTCTATTACTGTATTGTATGTATCTACTGACCTTACTATTTACCTTCCGCTTTTCATGTTTATGCTCACCTACTTTTATTTACGACTCTCGAAACTACTCTTCATTGATGTTTACTATTTGCGTTTCATTTTATTAATGTCTTTCTCTGTATTATCTGTATTTCGCGCTTTAGGGGCCCTCGGCCCAGAGCGCAACTATTTGCTTCACCCTGGTTGTGTCATCCCCTCTCTCTTCGTGTATGTGTGTGTTGTAATTCTTATTTTCCGTCTGGACATTGTTTCCGGCGTAACACTTGCTTCGTTCATTGCAGCCTCTCAACGATTCGTCATCAGGTGAGGTGCAAAGCAAGGTCCAAACTATTCAGCAACAATGGTACGACATTTCGCGGGCGGACAGGACGCTAATACACATGCATTCGGCTGTCTCAAAGTTTTTCGGGTTTTTCTGTTGCTCTGTTCACGAGCAACGGAATTGATCCCGATTCCGTTCATTTCGCCATACATATCTCACATCGGAAGTTTCTTGGAGACTACTGTAAAATCGGTCAAGCGCCATCAGCGAATCTGATAAACATGTGTGTTCAGTTTTAGAGTAGGTGGAAAAAGGAGTACCTGCAATAGTTACAGCAGTTGCCTCTGTTCATACCTCCCTGAAGTCACTTCCGGTCATTTCCAGATTGACGAACCTCCAATCCTTTTTTCCGAACCTGAATCTGAGCAGTTCTCTATACTGTTGACTCATTGGAAACAATTAACAAACATGCGTGAGTGTTTTTGGAAAGAAAAATACCTGCACTATTTACAGCAATCGCCCTTGTTTATACCTCGATGCAGTTACTTCCGGTCACTTCCAGATTGACGAACCTCCAATCCTTTTTCCCGAACCTGAATCTGAGCAGTTCTCTATACTGTTGACTCAGAGGAAACAACTAACGAACATTCGTGTTCATTTTTTGAAAGAGTATACCTGGCCGTCGTCAAGGGCGAAGTTCTTCGTAAATCTGAATCCTATCTAATTTTACTCCTACGATTTTACTCCTTTACTTTTCGAACCCAGTTCTTACGGGATCTTAACCCCAGAGCTATTAAATTTTGTTTCTCTCTCCTCTTCGTTCCGTTGATGCTGATGCTAACTCTGTAACTTTACGGTAACGAGTTGCTCCTTTTTTTAACGTCCCATTTTATATGCCTGCCATGTCTTTGCACAAGTCGAACCAATCCATTGTGTCCAACTTCAAAGAACTCAATTTCAACTTGGTAAATTTTGCTTCTGCCGGCCACTAATATCAATCTCTTTCTGTATGGTATTTATACTGTCCACATACGTATTCGCGTATTTATACTTCACCGACACTGACTCAACCACGTACGTAATTAATCGAACGATCACCGACTGAAACGAGTTATTTCGTGTGCCTACAATACGTGTTATCTTTAAATCAGGTGATAGTAGCAATGTGATGAATTATAGACCCCTTTGTATTTCTAATCTCTTTCCGAAAGTTTTCGAGAGCTTAGTTACAGATTTTATTAAGTCTGCTGTAGACAACATTATTGTCACAAGATTTTAAGATTTTCAAGTCAATCAACTCAATTGACGATGCGCTGGCCTTACAATTCTCGTTATGCTCATGTAGACACTGTGAATAGAATTTGCTCTCAGGTGAATTCTATATATGGTTCGATCAATTTCTTCGAGAAATCAACGGCAGTCTTCAGAAAACGGGTTGATACATATTTGACTTCTCAAGAAATAACTTGATATTGTAATTAATTGTCTGTCGGTGATATCTTCATGCTGACCTTTGTAAATATTATTTGTATTAATTAGATATTTGTCCGTAAATAAATATACGTATATATATATAAATATTACGGCCTATCCACTGGCATTGCATTTGATTCGAAATACTCACCTCAAGACTCCCCACGAATGCTTCAGTTCACCACAAGGTAGATCGAACGAAGATTCCGAATTTTTTACGGACGATCACTGTTGTTCTCTGTCGTGAAGAATTAAGGGATAGCACGTGATATATTGGAAGATCTGTTATCCAGTTCATGGAACAACAGGCGAGGAAGTATATTATAGTGCTCTTCATTCATTGAGAAGTCGATTCTCACCTAACACACACTTCTTTCGTTTCAGGCTTCCATGTTATAAAAAAACTTGCTTGTATAAAAATACTTTGTACATGTATAAGTGATGCATTTCGAATACGCGCACGTCTCTTCGCACTTCGAAATGTTGTTTAAGAAATGGCCGAGAGGCTTATCTTGAAATTTGAGCTTCCTAACAATTGCATTCGGGGCGAGCTGCGTCGCAATCCCGGATCATTGACTGATGAGATTATCGACGAACGCTTAGTCGAACCTTGACCGGTAAACCTTGATAAACCGTGTAAACCTTTTAATAAACGTGTTGAAAGAATATTTTCTGTGCTATCGTACGTTGCTGTTTGCATTATTCTATATTGTATACAACATTGTATGAGGTTTCTAACTGATAATAGTATGACTTCCCAGAGGGCCGACAAGGCGTTTAGGCAGATTTTGTCGTCCTTATCGGAGTTTTATAGGGAGTGGTTGCTTTGATGATTAATGATCGTAGGACCCGGTGCTTCATTTCCCCTTACACTCTTCATTTCGTAGGCTTGTAGAAAGTCAAGGTAAAAGTCTTAAAGCATCACTTACAGAGGGTTGGGTAAAAGCACCCTTATTTGTAACGCCTATAACGTCTATCGACAAATACCATTTAGTTTTTCTTACAGCAAGCATTTGGTATGGCATATATTGCACCTTGCCAATCAGTCAATATTTGTAAGTTTGTTTATTT
Source organism: Hedychridium roseum (assembly GCA_963989215.1). Taxonomy (NCBI): domain Eukaryota; kingdom Metazoa; phylum Arthropoda; class Insecta; order Hymenoptera; family Chrysididae; genus Hedychridium; species Hedychridium roseum. The sequence goes on along the minus strand of OZ022318.1, from coordinate 5,445,789 downwards.
CATTGTGTGACAGTGCGAACGGTATGTTTGCGTTGCAAGCTCAGTTGCATGGAAATTAGTTTTAATAGGGGCTATCGCACTCCTATTGGATACAGATTGCCTATTGGATACAGACGACACTCGTGGACAGGTATGGAAGATGCTGCGGGGGACCCTGTAGTTCGGGAAAAGTAGGAAACTATGTACTAGTGTAATCTAGACTAATGCAATACACTAATGTATAGACTAACAATAAGTGAAACTTGACCACAAGCATACTGGATTATTCTCTCGTTTGTTCTAATTTTACTTGCTCAAAATTATATCTAGGCTCAGTTCACCACGTTCAAGCGCCACATTGACGTAGTTCCCTTCTTTGAATGGTATTAAACAATAATGATAATTGTTACGTTGATGGCAGATATAGCCACAAAGGGTATATACATATACTGCTCGTTGCAATATCAAAATTAAGGTCGATTGTTCGAGTGATCTCAAGATAGATATCAGTAGTTTTAACGCGGATATTGACAGATGCAGTCCCTACATTCATCTTTGTTTTGTGGCCATAAACAGTCTTACTACTAAGCTGGCCATGTTGCTGGATAAAGCTAATAAAGCTGTGTCTTCTTGTAATAAACTGATATCGAGTGTTATCGAAGTCTACCTGCATTATCGCCATTAATGAACGTATGGAGCGCAAATTTCTTCAATGTAAATTATGATTAGGCGGTAGCACTTTCTGCTCATGTTATTGAATTCTACACTCATACAGTAGACCAAATGAATTTCTAGACACATTAACTTTTGTTGTTGTTTTTGTTTTGTTGGTAGTATATCATTTTAAGTGAATAATAAATTTTAATTTTAAAACATTTTAAGTGAATAATAAATAAATAATAATTCTTTGAATTATAATGTGGTTTGAAACATATCTATCTATAATTACAATGAACATAAAGTAGTTATAGCAGTTAATTCATAAACGAAACACATTTATAGAATCACATAACCAAAATGACATACAAGAAGTATTTCTTCATTTTCTTCATTTTTTTTAACATTAATGGTCAATCAACCTATAATACCTTCAGTTTTAAAAACTTCTTACGTCTACTGTGACATTAAGGCAACTAGTTCATTCTATAGCATGAGGTTCAATAACCTTCCATTCCTGTATGTTGTACGTTTCATTGTTCTTTACGTGGCATGCCTCTTTTTTAAGACATCTATTTTTTCGATTCCGTAAATGTTCTGTAAGGTTCATACTTGTATCGTTAATTATGAAAGTAGTCTGAGTTACAAATTTTGTAAAACCAAATTTACTACTTATTTTGTGAGTTGTGTCACAAAATAAATGAGTGATAAATGGCAAATTCTGATTTTAACTGAACTTGGTAGACATGTACAGAAAACTAAGAAATACGAAGGGTAATTTTTTCTGCAAAAAACCATTTCCAGGGGGTGAAAACTCCCTTTAAAATTTTGCGATTGTTTCGTGTTTTTTATATCGCTAGTAAAACATCGGCTGTCGAAAATATGTGTTATGCAAAGCTTATGGTTTTTTTAAAAGAACTATCCAGCTAAGAAAAGAATGATTCAAAAGCTCTATTTTCTAAAGACATTAATTTTTTTATTTTTTTGTATAACTTGCAAACTACAGGAGATAGGAAAAGCTTTTTACATACAAAATGTCTGTTAATAGAAGTCCACTGAAATTAAAAAAGAAAAAATATTGAATGATGAAAAATTGTTGCATGGGTGCTGCATACGTAAAACTACGAAATTTGTCTGTACGTTTACATTTATTACGATATCTACATTCATATATTGGTTTATGATGCAAACAAGGTTATACAGTTACATATATCTATTTCCAGATTGCACTCTGTGTTATACAAATTTTCCGTTTTCGACACAGCTAATGAACCATAACAGGTAGAGGAAGACTTTTAAGGTATGAAGTGTCACTTGGAAAATCTCTCTTGTCAGTTCCACAGATTGACACCAACGTAGGGGTTTCTCCCTGAGCCGGCACCACACTTCTGATAACGTATTTACAAGTTAAATCCACAGAGTATACCATTGAGTATGATCATAGTATGAATATGAATTAGGCCCACAGATATGTTGTTGAAAGTTCCCTGTGTTCGTCTCCTCTATACGTTCTTCCATTTACAACTAGGATTATTATTACATTTTGCATATAGTATATGTACATGCGTGTGATAATGGCAGTCGATACGATAATCTCAGAAAAAAACCATTTGTTACTGTTAAGGGCCGAATCGTGCTTTTTAGTTGATGAAGTGATTTTATAATGAACGTCAGTATGGTATTTGTTTATTTATTAAAATGCTTATGGCAACGTGGTGAGAGCCAAAGCACACTTTTATGTGAATCGGAATTGATTCAGTAGTAACACTACCTATGATTAAGCTAACTAGTTAGATAGTTTAATCCTAAGTTGGTTAAACTAGTTGGTTTAACTAACTAAAATAACTGAGAGTTTTGATTTTGCCATCGCACAGGAATACTCAGGACGCTTCTGGAAAGTAAGAATGGGAGATAATTGTGATTCTTATGGCCACTATCTGTATCTTTATATCTGACTTATTATAATAGTAATAGCAATAACATAATAATTGCAATAAAAAATACAAGTAACAGTTTATGATCAAGATTGATAAAGTCTGTGCATGCTTTATACAATTCACATACAAAGTTCTACTAAACACCCATACCAAACACCTTGTCTAATGTTTTATATTCTAACACCAATTTGTCAAATTATTAAACAAATGTGAAGAATTATTCAGATCTAAATTAATACAGAGAAATGATGACCTCTTTATTTATTAGTGCATAGGTTGAAAAGAACAATGGATTGGATCAACATTCTTTGACGATCACGCATGTATGACAAACGTGTTGAGCGACTGCTTCAGGCCAGTACACGACGGAGGACAGAGACAATTGCATCGTAATCGCAGAAGCTGTTGGTCGCCCGTGTCGGGGAATTTAAAAGTCAAAGCGAATGCAGATCAAACCGCCCTCGGAACTGTGTATACACTCCCCTTTCGCATGTCCCTACCTCCCGGGCTATCATTGACGCAGAGTCTGAGCGCATGTTCGAAATTCCCGACATTCTGCTTCGTCCTATTTCACCGACGCTTACCTACAACTCACATCACCCAAGCCTGGCAAAGAGATCATCCGTTGCATACTTCCGTTATTATTTTCTACTTTCTTCCTAAACCAATCACTCCTGCTATCAATCATGTTGATTGATGCGAAATTAGATAAATACAGGAAATCCTTGAATTGATCCTTCACAAATTTCTTATCCAACAGACTGATTACATCGGATTCGTGGAGAAACTAAGATTTTTTTACAGAAGCAGCAGTGTTTGAAAGGTTAAAATATACAGGATGACGGAATTATATGAACAGGATTCTTACGTATCATAATTTTTTTAAGCTTTATCAAGATCTTCGATGTCTTTTTGAACAGAACTATACATTTTCATTTGTCCAATGTTGTTTGTATTAATAATCCTTAATTGTTTCTTAATTCTTTTTAAAAATTCACATAATATTGAATAAATGGAATTATGCGGTGACGCTTAAAAAAATATTTCCCACTCTTTATAACTCGAAACAAGTGTCTTTGTTCCTCAGTATCATCCATAGTTTGATATGCACTTTTTTCTATATTTTCGCAGCTAAAGGAGATAATTAGACGTTCTGTGATTGATAACACGCCTTGTAAAATCGTATTTTTAATTGCAATTAAGTTTACAACAACCTGTAAGTATAAGTCTAATTACAGAATGGTTAATCAAAAAGTAACCAGCCATTAAGCAGCAATACAAAAATTTTTTCAATAATTTCTCATAAAAAACGTGTGCTCAGTTTTGAGTTAGACAATTTTTTTCTCTTTCTTTACTTGCGGTTCAGATATATTTGAAGTTACCTTTTTGATGTGGTCTTATTAAAGGGACAATTTCGAACAGTAACGGAGAGATAAGTACGTTTTTCTACGTAATCATGTTGTTCTGTAAAAACGAATTTTTATGATTTCATTAAAGTTGATTTTACAACTGTGTTTTTAAACCACGTTGGTCACTTCAATCGGCATAGCCTATTCCTTAGGAAAATCTTAAAGTAAATATCGTTTTCATACTATCAAAGTACTAAAATATTATCATTATTATTACAATATTATCGTTACAAATCATTATTATTAAAATTTGATATCATCAAAGCAGATATTACTTTAATCATTTACTTTAGAGGCTGAAAGAAAGAAAAAGATTTTTTACACGGGAGGGCGAAATATTAGGTAGTAGGATGCACAAAACATGGTTCCCGTATAAAAAACAGTCTCATCGTAAGCCTGAAAGCAGTAAAAACCTTCAATCTTCGCCAACAGCCTTTGGGTTGCCGTTCCAGAAGAAACCATGCGGTCTCTTAAAAAGCTGCTTTCGTTTAGCATGAGACTCCTCTTCAACAAGAATTTAAAAAGGACCCCTGTTTACTATTATCTGACTGCGCAATTTTCACTTAAAAGAATTTAAGGAAAACAGCGCTGAAGATAGCATCATTTAAAATACTCATTCAATAGGTTTATGGCTAAGAAAAAGTTGAAATTATTTTTATCCCGTAGTCACGAATTATTCCTTTGCACATCCACCTTTTACACAAATATTAAGATTCAATAAAATACTTATTCACCATTTTCCTATATGTCAGGCGTAAGCCGTGAATTATACACGGAATATAATTGTTAACGTAGGGGAAACAGGTCTGACGATCGCTCAAAGAGAATTATTGCATAGTATTTTACAAAAGAGGTACGTCAAATGGATACCGTAAGACCGGCTTAAAAAGTATTGGTACCTTTAAAACCGCACTGTTGCACGAATGCAGGGTGAATATTTATCACTTCTCTGCCAGCCCTTCTGATTATGTATCCACATAAAAACACGATGCACTTGTTAGCCAAAAGAACTCCTGTCCATCATGTTTGGAAAAGGATGGTGCCAGTTTTGCTGTCCGTCAACTGCGTTTTTTCAGATGTATGTATGGACGTTTGGAAAAGGATAGTGTCAGTTCTGCTCTCCGTCAACTGCATTTTCACTTATTTTGTGGCGGACCGTCCATTCAGTGAAAATATCGTCGCCGATCATTGTCTCCATGCTGACATAGATACGGAAATGTGAGAATGATTTCATACTATTCAAGGATCAGCAGAATCATTGGAAACAATGACAAAGGAATACATAGTAAGTAGTAAATATATTATTTATTATATTATTTAATATATTATATATACAAAGTAATAAATATATTATTTGGTCATATAATGACAAAAATTGGCCACAGATTCAACGAGTCAACGATTCATCATCCATTTTCTCAGAAAAATACATCCGTGAAAAGTCAAAAATATCGTCAGCTACTAATGAAATCGCCACGGAAGATATATTGACTGTATCAGCACTGAAATGGGCCGGACAAGTCTGAACACGTTGATTTAATACCTTTGTTGCATATATATTTGTTTCCGTAACAATCACAGAAAAAGAAATAATAAATCCATCATTACTGTTCATTTTTTGCAGTCCCGTCTATCCTGGCCATGGGGCACTCATTTTGGGGTCTTAGTTTGAAACCAATATAAGTTTTAATTTTTACACACCTTTATTTTTTTTACTTCCACCGCTAGTTCTTCACCACTAACTGATAACATAGATTCACGATCACATTATACGCACGGTGTGTTATTGATCTTTTTGGCTAGGTACTGCATTATACACTTGGTGTGTAATTGGTCTCGAATGTGTTAATGTAATGAGCGCATGCTGACTCATTGATTGGTGCCCTGATTCATACGCAAGAGATTGTATTCTCTGTTCCGCGAGAGAGTGTACTTGTTCTGTACATAATAAAACGGCCTTCACCATGATGGTAGTCTCCTCCATGAGCTCTGCGACGGCCTAAACTCTCACTCTTCTGTTGCAATGCCTGTTTGCAACTCTTGTTGACTCAAAAGCATCAGTGCCGTTCGGCACAAACCTTTTAACATTGGTTCTGTACCCGTTTAAAAAATAGTCCAAGTTGTGTTCTAAAAATTAGAACCATATACAGAGTGTTAGTTGCGTAGTAGTAAGTAGCTGCCCAGAAATAGGTGATAGTAAAACATGTTCTTAAAATTTGACCACTTGATTCTGAAATACTTTATATTTATCTCGTATATTTAAATTCGAAAGAAGTAATCAGAAATTTTGTGCATGCGATAGAAACAGTAGAAACAATATCAACCAACAAACGATGAGTAATAAAACCTCATGGTCAACTTCGATATCTGTTTCGTGATAGCTTGTAGAGGTCAAATATAATTTTTTGCAGCAAGATTGTAAATATTCTTCGCAGAACTTACTGCAGTAAAGAAACAAATCGAACAACAATATGTTAATATTGATAATACTCTGAAATAAATAATCTTAATAATATTTAACAATTTAATCATTGATAATTTTATAGGCATATTCTTAATGTAATAACTAACACTTTTAATATTAATAATATTTTTTACTTGTAAAAAATCAAAACATTGCAAATCTGGTGTACGAAGCCTTTTTTAACTCACTAGCTGATTTCGTGTTTTGAAATGATATTTTGTGCAATATTTAAATGTAAATCTGTTTTCTTATATATTTGTTGGACTCAAACCAATAAAGAATTGTTTCTTGTGTACTTGTAATAGCACTAAGAACAGTAATTGTCTATAATTTTTACAGGATGTCCCACGTCATTGCGACAATCTTCAAAAACAATTTGAAATACGAAAAACAATCTACAGGCAATGTTTGAATAAAAAAACTTGGTACATTGCTGTATACTATTTCATTGGTACTTCTCTTTTTGTCAAAACATAAAAAGAAAACAAAAATATAAAAACTCTTTAAAAGATCAAATTATTAAATCACCATCAAGTATTTTTTCGATACGTTGATTATTTACCGAGGTACTTATCGATTTGTAACAAATTACCTTTAAAGTTCTGCGTGTCGCGCAATCCGTGGTTCAAAATTTTACAAGTTACCTTACTATGCTGAGTCACCACGTTGATCAATGCAAATTATTGACAATCAATCTTAAATGTTCCGGCGGAGTTTGTATTCAATGTCTTCAACGAGTTCGTATCACGGTTGCCGTTTCCGAAACTGCAGGGGCCATGCGGATATCAAACTTAAGTAATACAGTCTGCATCCAAAACCTCATCGAATATTACTTAAGTTAACGGGAATTGGCAGTATGATTTTCATTAAATTTTTTAACAGATTTCGGTAGATTCGACATTAATGATAAATGTGACGACAATTTTAACAAGTACACAATCTTTTTTTCATTTGTGGCCAAAATATAATACTGCCTATTAACCGTAAGATATATCCGTAATGGTTTAATTGTAAGATTAGATCCCTTTATCAGTCGAAATGTCACGTTCACATGATAATACAATAAAATGTCTGTAAACAATTTGTAAAAAAGATTTTTAATTAAACGTTATCGATGTGATTTAACTGTATGTTGAAAATAAAAAATACTGTATTATTGCACGTCGAATAATAATAATAAAATACCTCGATGATAGGTGATATTTCGTATGCGCAAAGGAAAGATTGTTCAGAAAGGCTTCTTTTTTAATTAAAATCAATATTTCGGATCGTTTACCGAAGGTTATGCGTATTCTGAGAAATAATCGTGCCCAACGTATATTGCGGAACCGTTTTTCTGAAAGGGTCTAATTATTTTCAACGAATATGCGGCGCAAGTCACACGAACGGTTGCTGAATTCCAAGATTGTAATGGCACTGCGAAATACGTGCTCTGATTTTTCGACGGTCAGCAAATTAATTTCATTCCCGCAGAATGACAATATCCTTCCGATATTCGAACTCAGAAACAATTGACTGGCCAAGTCCAGGCGGTTCGATGAGTCTTTCCCTGATGATTTGAGAAATTGCCTACTAACATGGTTGGTGAAGATTTGATTTGTTGAAATTTGTAATAAAGTCAGGAATGTCAGAAGTGAGAGACGAGTGCAGGTGTCAATACTGCATGCTACTAGCTGCTACCTTGAATAAAGTTGATGTAGTATATTTGAATTATGAGCAAGAAAAAATTCGAATATTAGAATAAATAATATATATAATATTAGAGCAAAAATTTGTCGCTAGGCACAATTCTCACAAAAATTACAGTACCATATTTTTAATAGTCTTTCAGCAAAATTACATTGCCTTGAAAAATCTCCGTAAATTTCTTCCTTTCCGTTGTAGACATTTTTTGTCTGTGTTATTTTGGCTTTTATTTGCAACTCAAAAGTCAACTTTTTTATTAATAAGTATTTTACTTTTCACGTAGATTATCGCCTCTCCCAAAATTGTAAGCGCATTATAAAATAATAACAATTCTTACTACATAATAAGTTCATTTAAAACGTGATAGTCAAGTATATTTTTTTGAATCAGTGCTGGTAGCTTTGAGTCAATGATAGCCAAGAGAATTTTTAAATCAATGTACGTCGCAAGGATGCCAGAACATTTCGGAAGACAGAAACGAAGATGAAGAAATGAGAATAATTCACTGTTACTTCGATGTTTCTGAATTCTCATTGTTTGGTAGCTAAAATTTCCTATTAGGTTTCATTCGCATCAAATCTTTTCTCGGTTCTACGCAACTGGATTGTCCAAAATCTTAAAGACAAAGAACAAGTTTTTTTTTGCCTAGCAGGTCCACCTTCAGAAAGATTTAACCGAAAGGCGCGAGTCACTTTACTCGACCGATGTAGTCTTTACAATTAGTTCCATTTAGAATGTACTATGAGCGCGCCCTAATAACAAGGGAGGGAGCTTTGGGAGAGCTGTCCGAGGACACTCGCGCGACACCTCTCGATAATAGAACAAATTAGACTGTTACTAACCATATGTCAAATTTAGGAAAAAAATGATTGTGGATGATATTTTTATAATACTTCAAAATCCGTGTAATTAGAACATCTTGCTACGCTGGCACATACATTTTTGTAACTTACTTACGAATTTAAATATCGATCTTTATGTACGGTAGGTATTACATGTGATAACGCGAAGAGCTTGCGGATGGGCGGTTTTTTTACCGCACCCGCAAAAAAACCGCAGTGCGTTCTTTTTTTCACATTGTTTTCAACGTAAGTAAGTACGCACCTTACACAGATACACACAAATACATACCCATTACATGTTGTTGAATGGTTAAAAAATCACCGATTCCACGGGTTCTTATGTTTTTACAACTTTTATGAGCTGTTTAAACAAGGGCCAAGATTAAAAGATAATCAATTAATTAATTAACATATAATTATTTCCCCTTATGCACTAATATAAAAGTAAATAAATTTGGAGCTGAAGATAGATATTAACTTTCATTTTTTATTAAAAACTGAAACACTGATGAATGATTCTTACACTATATTTTTGAGAGCATACTTGTAACATCTTTTAAGATTGGTTGAGACGCGAGTATGTATATATCAAAATGGGAAGGCAATGATTTAGCATGTGAAGTTTTTCAGGCATTCCTATGAATTTAGTAATCATTTCGAAAAATGTACTGAAATTTGAAAGGGAAATGACATTGGTACTTGGTAGGTATTTGTAACGCAAATTTTATTTTATCTTGTATTCATCTTGCTTTAGAGCTGTTGTTCATTAATTACGATTCGATTACATTATTAGCGGGATATAAAGTTTTCGTTACAACTCTATTTTCGTTTAATGCTATTGTATATTTTACAATCGGAGGAGTATCTCCGATTTTATTTGGATGAATGCAGCTTTGCAACTGACAATGAGATTGCTACAGTAATTTGTGCCTCTGGTTTTTCCAAATTAAAAGAAAAATTGAACATTATGGTATGCCGTCAATGGAATTTAAAATTCCTTCATATTCTACGGCAAAATCCTGTCTGTTTTACTTCTGAGCACGTTCGATTTGCGTCTTACTACTGCCTCCAGTGGTATCATCTATATCTCGATGATCCGTACATAGTAAGTAGTACACCTACGTATATTGATCCCGCAATATCGTTTCCGCATCAATAGATAAAGAGCAGCAGACGATACCAGTTGGAGGACTACAAATAATTATCGGAAAATAGACTCTGAGGGTGAAAATAGACACCAACTACGACGACAAACGTTCACTTCTAACCGACTGAACATTGGCACTTGTCACGATAGGCCTCTGGACGGGATACAATTTGTTACCATGTTCAGAGTACTAAAAATCAAGATTACTACGGATCATGCACGCATATATTGAAGACCGAGTACGCGTTATGCATTGACACATTGGCTATCTTAACCTACAGCTGCACCTGCACGCTCGCAGGCGGACGAATGTCGAATCGATCCTTGGCCGTGGAAAAGCAATGACGGTCCAGGGGGTGGAAAGCCCGTTCGTGGGGATGGCGAAGAGAGGGGAAAGGGGTATCGCTATTCGCGAAAGCGAAGACAGAGATTGTAGGTTAGAAAGAGATGCAACGGGCAACGGCTACTGCGCCGGCGCGGTCCAGAGGTTAAAATCGAGGTGGGGATAGAATTCTCCGTTGCTCTTATGCGCGGACTTCTTCCTTCTTCCCTAATCGTATTGCCTCCCACTTCTTTCTTTTTATGCGATAACACCTCTCTAACTCTTTAGGTTAGCTCTGTCTTCCTTTCAGGCCTGCGCGTCTGGCTCTGGCTTTACACATTCTCCTTTCGTTCGCCCCGCTATCCTTCTCACTCCATGGTACTCTATGTCTTTCCTTTTCTCAAATCCACTTGTCTCCCTTGCCAGCCCTCCTTTGCCGTCCTTTGTCCTCTTACTTCGCTTCGTCTCTCTTCGATTCCCACGTTTTCTCTTTCTTTCTCTCTCTGACACACGTGTGCCGGCATCTTCTTTCTTCATCTTTCAACCTCGCACAGAGATGCGACGACCGCTCTTCTCACTCTTAACCCCTGTATCTTCCTCTCTCTGTCGCTCTGTGTCTACTCCCACCCTCCGTCGATCCTGCCACCACCTTTTCGCGCCCTCCGTCCGCAGGCAGTAATAAAAACAAGCATACGGAGGACCCCAGTAGCAACCCGGCACGCAGAACCGAGCGGAACGTTACGTCGGACCCTTCGCATTGGGGAAGCATGCCCCGATCGTTCTCCTACACGTCTCACGATATGTGAATCCTTGTCACGTGCCAGTCACGCCTCTTCGCACTGTATCAAGTGATTTAATATCGCCAAAAGTCTCGTGCCGTCTTTTCGCGTCGATCTTCACGATCCAGTAACTACTTCGTACGGGTAATTCCGTCTACCATCGATTTTTATATGACGAATATGCCATTGTGTTAATCCTGTGATGCGTGTATCGTTACTTCAATTATCCACGTACTTTTATCCATTCTCAATCGATCAGAATGTTGGTGAATGTGAATTTATCGAAGATTTTCGTGAAATTTATTGGATTCACGAAGTCGTCAGAGTTTGAAAATCACTTGGACATCAGATTGCAATAAACAGTTATAGTGCAAGATTCCTCTCATCTGAAAAGACAGGTGCCAGTAGACCGGTGTTTTATCGAAATATTTAGGTCCGTGATAATGAAAATTTTTCTTATCCTGGAAAATATTTCTCTCATACCGGAAGTAATCGCAATACAGTAAAGTGCTTTTGGAATTGGTAGCGTTTAATTGTATACGTTTTATTTGTTTACACGAAAGCATGGCTAAACTTATCATTTGTCAATATCCCCGATTATTTCGAAGTACACGCGGTTAATAATATTTTTTCTATACGGTGGAATATTCTTCATTCCTTTCATTATCTGTAACAAGATCCAATGTCAAAAACAATGAAGTTTAAATTTATACAGCACCGAAATGTTAAACGTGATGTAGTTTTAATGAAACTTGACAAGCATAAGATTTTGTAAACAACAGAGAAAAGATCTGCTGTATACTGTGAATTTGATATCTCTGTTTTACTATATGCATGTACGTGTACTGATTTATCAGTTGTTCATCTGAACGGAGTGTAATTAGATAAATGTTGAAATTCGGCCCAGTGATTCTATAAATGCATGTCAAATTCATTAATCGTCCAATATTCTGCAGTCCATAAAACAAGTTCGACAGCTGAACGTCGAAATTCAGTGTAACGATAGAATAAGAGACAACGAATTGGCACTTAGTCGATTGTGTCAATGGTACCTCTGTCAACGACACCTGTCGCGTACCGACTTAATAAACTTTGCTTGTCGTCACGTACTCTAGCATTCGGTATTTCACGAAAGTCAGTAAAAAAATTGCCGTCGAAACTTTATCTGTAACAGATAATATTATCAAAGTGTAGGATCTAAATCGATGGTATAAATTCCAGGAAGGCGATTATTTTTCAAACTTGATTGACAGCAATTCAATAAAATAAAATGAAATATATTTCAAGTGGAATCTAACTGTTCGTCGAGGTGTCTATGTGCAGTTTTGTGATTCGTTTGTAGTAGATCGACTACACAGGGCCCGTGATTGTCCCAGTTTTGCAAGACGTGGACTGATAGAAGTGCATCGAAAAATATCGATTATTAATGGCATACAGACCTTTCGCAAAGGGTGAATAATACCGGATACGGATTTAACGGTGGAGGAAAGCTGCAGTCGCGGGTAAGTTGTAATTTTTAGTTTCTTAAATATTGACGTAGGTCATCAACCGTAGCTATATTATAAATGGGTTTATAATTTTATGTTCACATTTCCAAAACATAGTAATGGATTTCACATAAACTAATTAGTGACTAACTTTTTGAAACTCTATAAACAAAATATTAATCACATACACATTCGTGTAACAAGTGATATTTATAAATATAACGATAAAAATAGTCTGTTATCGTTGTAAAATATTGTTATAAAAATCCGATATAGTTCTAAGATAGCAAAGTTTTACTAGTTTTCGTCAACTAAACTATTAATTGAGCTTTTTATTTTGAAAGGGATGTAAGTGCATTTAGAGTTAGCAACATTATTATTGTTGTCTGTTAGTATTGTGTGTAAACGTGTACCTGAAAAATGGAACTATTTATTGGTATAAGAAATACAAGACTATAGCATTCGCGCTTGTTAATTTTTTTCACTAAATTGAAATACAAACTTTTGAATATTTCAGAATAAAAAAAGTGAACTTATACGACTTTCAAAATAAACAAGTATGTTTTGCATGTCACATTGATAAAAACTTCTTCAATTGTACAACTAACAATGGTAAGTTCAAAATGTGAAGTCATCTACCATCAGTTTTCTGTGTGGAACTTCCGTAATCATGTCGTAAACAATAAAAGATTTCATTCTGAAGATAGTACACCAATGTTAATACGTGTTTTCACGCTGTTCACTGTGTCTTTGTATCTACTTTTTGTATCTACTTTGTATCTACTTTCTACTAAGATATGATACCATAAGGCAAACTATCATATTATACAAAATCATAAAAAGTAGGTTTTTAATAGAACAATCATTTCCCTACTGTGCCAATTAATCCAACAATAGTAGTTTATTAATTTTAAAGAATTGTAAGGGAGCCATGTTTTTTTAAGATGGTTGCAAGACTTTCTTAGATTAAAAATTGTTTCTCAAGGTCTATGTGCATAATGGTTCAAATACATTTTTTTGAAACTCTATAAACATTAAAAACCATTAAAAATCTATTCTAGTTAAATCAAAATAAATAGTATTTTCAATATGATCTTTGTTTTTTCTTCACTGTAAGCTGTACCAATCCCTTGCGGACGAGTCAGTCGAGGACTGTAGTGCGAGATTTACAATCCTAAGGGGCGTAATATAGCACAGATTTCGATATACATAAGCTTCCGAAGACTCTCGTGGAAACCCCTTCTTTGTCCGTTGTCATAGTGACCGCAACGTTGATCGGTTACCTCCTCCCATTATTTTCGACGTGAATATTATTTTCTATCACACTTGCTGCCATTATCGATCTATATCGTAACATGTGCTACATTTATTACGTCCCTTACGATTAGCAGTTCGGCAGTGTTGTTCGCAAGGGACTCTAATAATGTGGTCGAACTGGTGGAAAAGGCCCTTTGCCTTTAATAATCGAAAATTTGCTGTAAAACGTTACGATCAGTTTGATTTTTATATAAAAAATTGCGTTTCGTTCCTAAAAATTAAGAACATCTTATCATATATTATTAGAACAAAGAAATAACATAAGTTCACGTAAAAATTGATCATTCAAGTATCGGGGCAACATATATTCATAAGCTTAATAGGCTGTAAAATATGCATAAGTACCAATTGAATAATTTTTGTAACTCAAGTTACATACTTCTTATACGAACAATTCAGTTAGGTACCTCACTGTCAATAATTAATCATATTAAAGAATCGTATTAAAGTAAGGAATAATTGTTAAGAAATTCCCTGAGGATCACAAATCCTTACGGATTTTCCGTACCGAGACGGCTATGGGGGTGGACGTTCCCGTAATTTTTAATGTCTTTTGTACCAAGTTTGAAAAACGAGCCTTTCGGGTATAACACGGGGGGAAGGATTGTACGTTGAGATTCACAAAGGTTGTAATGCTCCAGACGTAGAAAGACAGCGCTGGGTAGAGAATCGTTAAATGAAAGAAAATGAAGAATGGGGAACGTGAGTCAGAAGAATGACTAAATCCCAAATATACTAGAACAGAAAAAAGCTTACGAAATTCAAAAAAATTGTCACACGTAAAAATCACGTAGTGAGAATATAAGGTGGATAGGTTAAATACAAGGTAAGCCATTTACAATGATATACTAAATTTTCGTCTAAATAATTAGTGATACTTCAAAAGCTTCAAATGAAAATCAACAGGTCCCCAAAGGACGATACTATTTTAGTGAACACTGTGATTAATGTGAATTGCTGTTTCTACCTCGTCGAAAACTACATTTTAGAGTTAGAGATGTTTGGAAACAATATTAGCAGTCCTTTAATTCGCATCCACATTATTAAATTGATCTTGATCGGAAATCCGAAACTTTTAAAACGCCTCAAACCGGTGACCTTGAAACCATCGGAACGTCTCCACTGAAGACAGGATCCGCCTACTATAATTGTTCGGTTTTTACTTGAAATACATATATTTTCTACTACTAAACCTTGCATTGAAAATTTACTCGACCGTTTATAATAGAATTGCCTAAATTTATGAATATAAAATTAAAAGTACACTAAAGAAATACATCAAATTAATTGAAAATGAATGACATCACTTTCTGAAGCTTATGTTACTTACTTTCTGCACCTATTAAGTAAAAATCCAGTACAAGTTTGAGTAATTATCGTAAAAATTCTTCTACTTGAAGTTAACTTTGTTCCTTTTTGTAGGATATCTTAAAAGTTTATTCCATTGCACGTGTGTATTATGTATTCTACACGAGTGTAACATATATCACACAGTACAATGTAAGAATTAACAATTCCCACGAAAGCAACCACAAACTAAATTACATTACATATTGCGTTGGCAACTTTTGTTCAAGCAAATAAAACATAAAGTATGGGAAAAAGAATTAAAGAAAATCGTAGCTACTTTACTTGTCACAAATTATGACCTGTTTTAAATTGCTTGCAGATTGTAGAATCAGCTTATCCCAGATAAACATTGCATGTTGTGATAAATGTATGATAATAATTAATATTATTATAGTATTTTTCAAAAATTAATTTATCGCACACCTTTATCTGAGTAATGTATGACAATTATTAACATTCAGTGTTTGCAAGCGCACTATTATCACTTATTATGTGTATAAATAGAAGGAGTTAGGCGCTAGAAGTTATGTCTAATAAGTTGTAAGTTTATTATAAGATATAGATTAGATTATAATATTGTTAGATTATAAGAAACGTCGAATACCCAACTTAAGCTATGTATTTATCCTTTTTCTAATATCAAGCTTCTCTAACCTATTCTAACCACAAAATATAGCAATAACAAAGACTATTAAAAATATAGAAAAATAACGCAGCTTATAAAAGCAAGACGAAAAATGTTCTTGTAATAAAGTAATAAACCGAACGAAATAAAGAAGAGACGAGAAATGCTTTAAGAACAATCGAGAATGAAGTAAAAGATGTGGTAGGGATGGAAGGAAGACAAAGGTTCTGTTTGAAGGGAGATTAGAGTATCGAACGTAATGCCTTCGACCACGTTTTCTTTTCCTCTCTTTGATCATTTCACTCTTGAATGGGTTTCTCTCCGTAGTTGATGGCGCAGGCAGGATGAGTTGGGCAAAAAGTCAAATTTCTGCAGATGTGAACCCTTGGGTGATTTGTCAAGTATACAATCGTACCGTGTGCACATGTGAACCCATGGGTAGGACCAAGGAAGAGGGACTGTCAAGTGTCCTTGTAGTATAAGTACTGAGGGTTTTTTCACCAATGACACTGTTACGTCTCAGGGATTCAATCTCTTTACAACTACTATTATGATTATAATGATTATTATTATTATTATTACATTATTATTAACAAGATGTACAGATGGAGACAACGACTGCCCAAACCCATAAGGTGCATCCTCTCTCAGTTAGTTAGTTCCTTAGTAAGTTAGTTACTTAGTTAGTTAGCAATTAGTTAGTTTTAAATAGTTATTTGTTAATTTTAGTTTAATTTATATTTATTTAAGTTTAGCTAAGTTTTAGTTTAATTTCAACGTTACTTACGAACACACACACACTAATAATTATTAATACACACACAGAAAATTGTTCTCCGGCTATCACAACATTACTTTAAACAGTTTAATAAATTAACAAATGTTTCAACAACGAAGTGTTCCTCCAAGAGATAAAAGACATATAAAGATAACAAGATAAAATCACGATTCGGCTTGGAACAGACACAATTCTTTTCTCCCTCTCGACGTTGACGAATGCTTTAGTCCGTGAAATTATCTCGTTTGAGCTACGTAGGTAGGCTGACCCATAACTGGCTGCTTTTCCTTCTGAATGTACACAACGTAATGCAGGTGACCTTTGTACTTCCGTTTCATTTCTTGCACGTCTTTTTCGATTTTTCTTCTGATAAAAACATGGTATCGGACCTAATGAACCGGAATGGGTCTAAAAGAGGTGAAGAGGTGATTAAAGGTAAAAGAGGTGATCTATAAATGTGTTAGTGCATTAAACACGGATTACGTAGTGATTAACTGTATTCAAATGCTGTTTTAGTGATGTTCATAATGACAAATAAGACATTGCAGTAGTAAAAACGGTTATTAAATCTGACAAATTTGAAGCAACAAAAAAAGATAGTAAAGTGTCTACAATTAAAGTCATACAAATAATTGGCTAAGAAAATATGAATTGTATGCCAATTATATCTTATTGTTAGTTAGTATCAGAATAAGTAAGGTTAATTGGAACTTGAGCAGTGAGTAATTTATGCTACGATTGAAACTATTATACATGTAATTTATAGATTAACATTTTTCTTGTCATAAATTTATCTTGGAGAATATGTGTGTACAAGTTGTAATGATCCTCAAAACGAGATTATACATTACTTCTACCGAACAATTCTCTACACACTTGCATGAATAATTAACTATGCGGATCATGTTTCTTAAATCTTTTAGTTTTCCAGAGATTAAAGTGTCTATTTATTCATACATTAAGATATTTAAGGATTTGCGTTTAAATCAACTGAAAAATATTGGCAAGGCTTAATAGATTCGTGTAATATGTTTAAAACTATAAACTTGTTAAATTTTATTATGTAATAAGACTAAATAAAATTCTCAATGAAAATGAAAGGTTTTTGTAAACAGTTGTTTAGCTAAAACTTTTTTTATACCACTATCAATAATAACAAATTCTGGAAAACATGAACAATACCAATTTTGAATTTATATTTCAATTGAATTTGCCTTCTGTGAAATTCATGTTTTTATATTTTACATATTTTCTTCTGTTATTCCTTTCTATCTTCACTTACAATTAAAAAACTGTAATATTCCGTCCCAGATGTCAGAATTATCCTGTACATCAAGATGTGTACTACGTACATACATGTACTCCTTAAGATCGACCGCTTATTTGCCCGTGCCATTCACAAATCCTAAATATAGTTATAAAAAGCCTACAATACGGAATTGCACTGCTACCATTGTCTACCGAACTACGCCTGATTGAGGGGTTGTTCCTCGCCATTTATACAGTTCGTTTGTCTTTCCCTCGCAAACCCTTACCTTACGTGCTAATTTCGTAGAACGACGTAACCGCTGACCATTAATTTCGCTGAAGACCACTCTGAGTGATCAAGAAGTCGCTGTCCGCGCCAATTACTCATGTCGCTTAGGAAGTTACGCTTCGTAGAATTCATAGGCATTCACACCCCACGTAGAAGGTTTCGAAGTTTCGCAACGGTGAAGTGCCGGAAAATGGAGATACTTTTGACACAAATATTTTTCTCGTGAATCTTTGGCAAGGCATGTACAGAATTCGTAGACTGCAAGAAAATATTCTTACGACTGTTAAAGCGAAAAATGGAGTAGCGAAGAATATTTTAGAGAAAACGAATTTTACATGCATATTTTCTTGGAGGGAGTTTACGTTTTTTATGACGTGTTTTATAAGACATGACATTTTTTAATCAGGATCCTTAGACAATAGAGTTTTGAACACTCCGATCTAGAAAATGCTTCAGAATAAATTTTAATTGTAGATTCGAGAAAGAGGGCAGTTGTCAATATTATCGAAAGTACCACGTATACGTTATAAATAAACGTTGAAAACTGCAACTGAATATTGCGTACGGTAATTTCGGTGTTATTAATATTTGCTTTAAAACATCGAGAGCGGGGCACGGGAAATAACCATCTCTTAAATTTAATCATAAACATTAAAATTTCAAAATTCATGTGAAAATGTCACGTTCAATATACCGTTTTATCCGCCGGTATATTGCGTTATAATCAATTAACTCCTTGCTTTACGATTTAATTTCTGACCGCGTGTGGCATAGTCAGCGACAAACTCGTGTTTGTCAAATTTGGACCATAATGCTTATGGCGAATATCATTAGTTCTTTTTTTCATGTTTGGTTCGTAAAGCGCAAACAAAGGTATCAATTTGTTCGTATACAGCTACCACCGTATGAATACACAGGTGATTATATCATCCGAGTACTGTATACAATTTCTGTTTGAGCAAAAAAGTGATTAAAAGGGATGAAATAATCCTTTAAAGTTCATCGATCAAAGTCTTCTCTTTGAAATAATACCTGAACTGTGCCACTGCTCGGATTGAAAAAATGTAATTACATGATAGCACACTAAATTTTCAAGACCCGCTCCTATTTTTGAAAATAAACTTTGTTATGCGAACGTATTACTGTACAATTGAAATTTATTAAGTTCCTTGTCAAATATTTATCATATAATGTCTTCTAAGGATGGAAACTTAAATTGTCGTCTCAATTTCCTTAGCCTTTCACTAGGCTACAGTTCATTGCTACAGTAGTCGAGTTACGCTGAACCTAGTACGCACTTAAGTACTTCTTATACAGGTCTTTTTCACTTTTATTTGAATGCGGTTTAAAGTTTTAATCGTTTTACAAATTATTTTGTAAGTCATTCGAACTAAAAGGTCTAACAACCAATTAACATGGAATTTTTACACTAAAAATGCTTCAAGTTCTGTAAATCATACATGACCTGCATATATTCCGTACGAGCAGGTTTAGGTATTACGGTTCCTACGAGCCATGTCTGTTAATAAATGAATACATCTTTTAGAATTTTACTAAATTCTACTCTTCCAATGCCCCTCACCTTCCTGTTACTATCATTCAGTAACTAATTTCGGTAGGTTGTAAATGTATGTGTAATATTTACCTTAAACAATATCTCAATAAACTAATATTTTTTTTCTATTAATATTAATTATTAGGCCCAATTTCTCCACATATATTCGGTTTTTCGTTGTGTTTAGTTTCATTGATGATCCAAGGTCGTGAATCATGTTGTTTGCCAACTTTTTCCTTGGATAACATTGATATAATACATAGAGATAAATATGCAAAACAAATGCAGCATGCACAATCTACAAAGTAAAAGATGCATGACGCAATAAATTTCTATGTGATTCCCACATCTTTAACTTTCTTCTATAAAAATATATATTCGTATAAACAATTCCTAATTATTTACGAAAAATCTTGAACGAAAAACCCATTAAGAAAACAGTCCTCGGATTTTTTAATTAAATTAGTTCTAAATGAAGTTTACGTATACACAATTGGAACATTCATTTACAAGATTTTACTTGCATCTTGACATGAATTTCGTTGCATTCTCTATGCAAATCTCATTGACACCAGAAATACACTCGTTGACCTCCTTCTTCCATAAAATTTCTTGTTGCTCATTGTATACACATCACGTACGCACTGTGTGTTTCGAGTCTGCGGTTTCTGTGTAGCACTGTCTTCAATAATGGAAAAATAATTGGACAAGGCTGGAATGTTTCGTCGGAAATTGTTCGTATACGGTCGTCTACTGGATGATAAGGAGTGAAGAGAAGTAAAACTAAAGAGAAAGATGAGAATGTAGCGGTACAATATCCGTTAACTGAGAGAACAGATATTCTACGAAGAGAATGATATTTGATGTGCTTGACATTGTGACGTGTCTTTTTGATTATCTACGCTTACAGTTCTACGTTAAAACCTGTTGTTATAAATGGTAGTAAAAGAAAGACAATCGCGATAACATCAGTGTAAAAAAGTATTAAAAAAGTATTATAAAAGTATTTATGCAGAGCGAACCTCGCAAGTAAACCACTTATAATGATTATTAGATTTCTTTTTTCATTTACGAGAGTGTACTTCAAGCGCAACAATTAATGTAGAATGTGTTTATAGAGAAACATAACAATAAAATGAGAGCTTACAAGTTTCTTTATTTCTTTTAGATTTGCACATTTTTTAAATATCCCTCAGCGGTGACTCATAACGTAATTTTTAATTGTTGTTCTGTATAATTGAACAATTTCTATTGCTAACACTACTTTCTGTAGTGTGTTACCCTACAAGTACAAATGAATTTAAAATAATATTCACCATACGGTATACCAGAATGTAATTAAAGTCTTAAAATATTATATCGAAAAAAGTGGTTTCGTAGAGGTCATCATTACGTTAAATTCAAACCCTATAGATTCTGTTTTATGGTTTTAAGTACAAAATTTCTGTGTAAAACATATTTATTAGCTGCTGGTACAAGCATATGTATTAAAATCTTATGGAAGAGTAAGAACATGTTTGCAAGCTGAAAAACTTGACTTGTCTGAAAATGATGAATACTTGTGACAGTTACTCGACGCATGATTTAAAAATGATTAGTTTCCTTATGAAGATCAAACAGTAGCTATGCTCGAACGCGCATTGTCGATTGAACATACAAATGTTAATGCAAATTTTACAACCACATTTTATTTTGCTAGCCAGCTTTCTTTGCTTTGAATTTCTGCTGGTATTACAAGGATACCTATTAGCGCCAAGTGTAAAGCAGAATATTATTGATCACTAATTAAGAGACAAATGTATTCAGAATGCATTGTCATCCAACAGGTTGTTTACAACTCGTTGTCATTCTTATCCAAGTCTGTGCGATGACTTTATTCAGGAACTGGCTGTTCTTCAATCCGAGGTCCGTGTGGCGAACGGCACCGCAACATACAGTGCAGTGCACAAAAGAGTCCTTTGTGCGAGAGAATAATTGGATGGCCCAGAAAAATAAATTGAAAGACCGTTACACGGGCTCTGTGTGTGAGAGACGGAGTTGCAATGGTCGCTAGGGCTAAGCATCGTCAAGGGAGTCGACAAGGGAGTGGAGGGAGGCGAACGTTGTCCAACGTGGAAGACGGATAACCTTGGAGGATAATGATTTACTAATAACGTAGAAAAGGTAGCCATGTAACTTGGAAAAGGGCAAAGCCATCTTCCTGTGCAGCGGGAACCCTCTTTAGCATTGACGAAATGACAAGCCTCGTTCTGCGACACTTTTTGTTGCCGATAAAGGGGAAGTACCTCAATAAATAGGTGGACACAATACTTGCCAAGACGACAAGAAAAACAGTCTGCTCAGGCTAATTAGCCTCGCGATTAATATATTTATCTCTGCAGTAACCATCTCCGTATTGAAGACTTGTGAGCTAAAGAAATGACCTGTACTGATATTGGAGTAATGCATAATTATAATGAATACATCGATGCAATTGCATAACTTATGTTGAAAATAAAAAGGACTCAATATCTGTATGTTAATATACCTGAATTCATGAGAGAGCATGACTGTCATGGTCTCAGTTTTTCTTCATTTTCCCTATCGTTGCTTCTTCGCCAATGTTTATGAAACAGTTATGCTCTCTCGTGAATACAAGTATTGAATTCAAGTTTCAAGGATATTGATTAATGAGAATATATCAATTTTGCTTTGAAAGACATTTTTAAGTATATTAGTATCATCAAAATATTAACACGATAGATAAATTGTAATCTTTTTGTGTATGAGGGCGTGCGTCTGGTCATGAACATTATGCACCTGCAGTTGATTACGTGAAGGGTACTTGGCAAGGCAGGAAATGAAAGTGGGTTTTTCATGGAGGACTGTGTATCATGACGTTGCTAGAACCGAAATTCAACAGATAGAAATTCGCTGTTCTCTACGAAAACGGGGTTGCCCTGCTTCAGTTCCCCTCACAGTCACTGTTTTGAACTGTACTGTAATATTTTCGTGTGCATTTCACTCTGTATCGTGCGTTTTGTACCACTGGAAATAGTTGGTAAAACATTTACAGTCAATCAGACACGAAAGGGAACCGCGAGTTCTCGTGCATGTGAACAATAGTCTTTGAAAATCATGTACTTGGTGTGTTTATATGGGGTTCATGAGCTTTTTTTATTTGAAGACAGCTTAGCGAACTACCATAAACAAAACCTACACTTTTAGTTCAATTTTCCATTCTAAAGATAATCAGTAACGTATACCTATGCATGCATTTATTGTGGTGGTTATGAATCTGAATTCTTTGAATAACTCTTGTACCACGTGGTAGTTAAACAAAAACAAAACTTAACAATTAACAAGTTTAACAAAATTCTTACAATGGGAATTCCCATAATCACGGAAACTTGTACATGCAAGTTGTTTTGTTTTAAATTGAAGTGAAATCAATTTTTTGTAACGTGATAATGTTCTATAGCTTTTTTATAATGAGAAACGTATTTGTACATTTTATATGAATTCGGACTCTCGTGTAGTTTCACGTACGTACGTGAGTTTTGTACTATGGTGCAGTATTTTTATGGAACTTATTCTCCACGCTATACGCGTATCGTCTGTTACGGACGGTTTATTTCATAGTTTATTCAATGGGAAATTTTGCGCTGCAAATGAATCGCAAACTTCTGTTAAATAATGATGACATGGAAATTAGATTTTATTTAATATTAAAGGTAGGATTTGTATTTTTAAATACATACGTTAACACTTTTATGAATCAGCTTCGTGTTTTTAAATAGCACGTATTATTTAAAGAATAATATTTAAAGTACAAAGATATTTTTTCACATCTTGTCAACTTATTTCTTTAGCATGAATTGAAATTTTCATGTTTGATTTTCAGTATAACAGGAACAGCTTAGCCATACATCAGTCTTAATATTGCGCATAAAATTGATCTTATCAATGTGGTAACACGCTACATTTCCCCTACGTCTTTTGGCGTACCACTCACGCTCGAAGCTCTGCAGCATACTCGACTCGCTTACTTTATACGTCCGTGACTGTTTGATAATAAAACATATTTCTTTACAACACAAATTTCGCGTAGTAAATCTTGCAACTGGGAAGTTGAGCTATGCTCAATATAACAGCCTAACATCGAATTTATCACAGTGTGCAAAGCATTAAAAACTAATATTATTATAATAATAATCCTTCTTTACAAGTCGTACTGCAATATTATAAATTTAAATGACATACACGTTGCAGCTTTTTACAGACAATTCCCTACGATAATTCCGTATAGTTACACAGTAAATAACTCCTTCAGCACACGATAAGTAACGACCTCAAAAGGTTGTTCTGTACAACGTGAACGGCTTTCATGTCCTATCACTCTCTTAATTATCGCGTGAGTGCCACTTTCACGAAAGAAAAGCTTATCTGACGAATAACGTGCAAGAGATGTGTCTGAAAAAGGCCGATAATTACGTTAATCAACATCGTTAAATAGAGCACGTAAAGTAAGGATAACCGTAAGAATTTCCGCAAATATCGTGTCTAACAAAATTTTTTCGAGCAACCATGAAACTGTAAAAAAACATATCATTTTAACAATGAGATTAGTGATCAGCGACGTACATTAAAGAAAATCGACAAATAGTGGCGATTGTCAAACTATATAATTGATAAATGCAGTGTAATTGATACCTTTCGAGTGTCTTTTGAGTTTGTAGGAAATTTCTTACATTCGTACGAGAATTATTTACTCATTCAAACACATATTAATAGCTCGAGAATATCTGTCTGAAAAATATATTGGAAAATTAACAGTCCAATGTCCAGATCGGCCCAGTGTCTTTCTCTTCTCAGCTAATCTGCATTTTAAAGCCCCATGGTGTTTCCACGTGGTTTTTATTTACACCTGAACAAAGCCGTGTCACGGTATTACTGAAAAGACAAAACAATTTTTCTTAAAAGTTGCTACAATAAATTAAGTGGCCACTGGGAGGCGCCACTTAAGTGTAAAACGTTAATGTGAGTCATTGTACAATTTACTTTCATTGTACGAACGTTGAATTTTCTATTGACCAAGTCGAACAACGGGAGCATAGTACACCATCATCATGTCTATTAATAATGAAGTGAAGTACGATGGAATCCTTTTTTAAAGAATTTTCCCTTCAATGTTCCCCTTGATCATTCAACGGTATTCTACATTTGCAGTTACCAAACGTAGTCGAATCTTACATTTCATTTTTTATATTTTGCAGAACTCTATTTTGACTTTGATGACAATAAGTATTTCCTTAACATTCCTATCACCTAGTCCAATGCTTTTGCTGTTTTGTAATTTGTTCGATCATTAAATGGTACTAACGAAGTGCTATAGAATTATCCTAAACTATCCTGCAGTTCTAATAACGTCGTCTGCACCAATTCCTTTATTTAATAATCCGTTATTAATTTTATATTAACTTTGCTAACGCTGTCATTTACGTAACACGTAAGAGAACTACTTAGATGTTAAAATACGTTATGTGTAAATCGCGAGTTTGCAAGTAAATTTCAGCATGATAAAGTTTGGAAATTGATGATAAACAGCCGGAAGTAGCTTGCAGTA
This sequence comes from Hedychridium roseum, assembly GCA_963989215.1. Lineage (NCBI taxonomy): Eukaryota > Metazoa > Arthropoda > Insecta > Hymenoptera > Chrysididae > Hedychridium > Hedychridium roseum. Next base: position 5,420,313 of record OZ022318.1, on the reverse strand, counting down.
AGCTGAGAAGAGAATGTTATGTACACGGAGCCATGATACACGCAAAAGAAACGTAAGAACACACAAGACAATGGGATAAGTTGATAGTTCTAAGTGCTTGAGTTGTATCTTTAAAGAGAGCAACTAAAAGGTAGAAGGCAAGGAGAAAAGTAAAGGGAGAACATTTGCGTCTTGACGGAAGCAGCATTTGCGCGTTAAGCATGCTGGGAAAAGTAATTAGCGTAATAATTTAAACCTCAAATAAAAGTGAAACTCGTTGCGACTGGACTGTAATACCTTCAACCCTTGTTTAGGATAACAAATGTCTTGAGCTTTAGCCGCTAGTTTCAGGAAAGCTCAGGTCTACACAACTTCGTTTTGTTGCAATAACTAATTTCAAATCTTTCAAAACGGTTATTACTATCGAAGTTTGCTTGATTTATTTAATTCTTACGATTGCTCCTCGATTATTAATTATACACCTTAATACACCTTAATTAGTTCCAAAAGTATTAATTATACTTCTCCATTTTGCGTTAATTCTCTACGTCCATTTAGTTACTAATAGCTAATAAAAACCAGTAGCTAATAAGTTACATTTACATAGAAGCATTTCAAAGGTGTGCAACAATGTAGAAAAAACAATTTTGACGAAAATCACTTGTTATCAAATTACAAATATTTTCCTATGCTTGCTCTATACTTTTAACATTGACAAACGAAGAAATTAACGCAGAACATTGTGAATTGTCCATCAACAAATATTCATCACCGACAAATATTTCAAGAATAGAATGTGGAAGTAAGTAATACTTATGTAAATATCTTGTGGACCTCATAACATCTAAATTGTTCAATACCTTACGTTAAAATTTATGGAAAAAAGTTGTTGTACATTGAGAAAATCGAAGCTCTGGGGTTAAAGGAAATTCACAGACCTAAACTTTCTGTCTTTTACGAACGTCCGTAAAACGTCGACTCTTGTATGAAGGCAAAGAATGGCTGCTACATTCACGTACGAATGCAACCACGAAGGAATCAACTGAAATGTGAGAAAGAAACGCAGTGAAATGGATGTTCGTCAAAAAATCCCACACTGTTTCACATCATCCAGGTCGATTTGTTTGTCTGCAACAAAAATTCTTTTATCAATGGAATAACATTGTTAGTTTTGCTATTCACGTTTACTAAATTGTTCAAAGATTCTTGCTGTTTTTGTATTCTTATTACATCTATTTTTCGTATTTTAGTTACAAGCGTCATAGATTTAATTTTAAGTTCTCAAAATTATCGTACATTATATTTTGCATATTGATCATTCAACGTAAAAATATACTGTACTGAAATGAAATGTGATACGTCATTAGGTAAAAAATGTACTATATTTCATATACAATACATTTGTATACCTAAACTTAAATTTTACAAATTTCTGTTACGCATTAAAAACATTTTTAGTATTTTCTGTAAATAAAAAATGTATGGGTAACTGATTTTCCTATTACAGATATGTAATACATTGAAAACGAAGGACAGCAACATTATCGGTTTACCGTTGATTACTGAATATTTCAAATTTCTACATTTATATAACAAAAATTTTGAAAAAATCAAAAAGCAGAACTTTTTTAATGATCTGGCAGTGAAAATTTTTTGTAACGAGACATCACGTTTTTTAACACTTACTTGATTATAATTATCGAAATTTAAGCAATATCTGATTCTCTTATATAGTGCGTGCACATCGAATCATACACAAAAATGATTTATGTATAGTACAGTATACTTATGAAAACGCATATAGGTATATACGCAGAATTTAATTTTGTGATGAGATAATTATTCAAAGGGAGCTCGAATTACTCTTCACTATGTTGTACGTCCTTTATGGCAGCGTCATAAATCTTAGTTAAGCAAGGGAACTTTTCCGTAGGTTTGTTTGCGCATGGAAAAGTAGTAAAGAAGGTGTATACAAAGTTAATGCGAAACATTATTTCCTTTTAATGTGTTATACATTATCCTCTTTACTTTATGTTTATACAAAAGTTACTGTCGGATATACAGTGACTCATACAATTCTCAAAGTGGTTTATTTTCGCCTAATTTTGCGAAAACTGTGATATTTCAAGCAAAACTATCGGCATTGAAAAGCTGTAGCTCGTCAGTGCGTTGACCAAATTGAATGAGATTTTCAGAACATGCATAACACGATGTACTCTACAAAACGTATATTTCAGATTTTTGTAACAGGGACTGTAGAAAAAGTTGAGAAAAGTGCACTTTAAAAATTCGAAAGTCGCTGAAATAGGTCAAGAAGCAAACTGTTTAAACTAACATCACTAAAAATTGTTTCCCGATACATTCATTCCATAAAAAGATATTCAACTAAAACATGGTGTGTGAACAAATGTGTTAGTCACTGTATATTTTAAATAGACTTTTGTGGCAAAACAGGTATACGTATTAAATGTATCATTATTAATGTCTAACTAAAACTTTAAAATCTACATACAGTATTAGCTATTACCATTATATGTATACACAATGAAAGCATTTAAAATGGACTTTGCGGATGACTTATCATTGTAACGCATTGCTTATACCGACGCATGTTCACTTTTCTGTCAGCACCTATTTCCTGGTGGTTAAAGTCTAAACGCACGACGAGTGGGCTGTAAAGTGACCCGAATTCCAGGGGAAGTCGTTCCCCCACTTGCCATGCACATTACGCGCGCAGTAGCTCGAAATTTTCACTTAAGTAGGGGACTATACCGTCCGAGGTATCTGCAAAGCGCATCTCTCGTTTTATTTTTCACCACTTCAAGGCCGTAGCCTACTTCTCCGGCATCCGAACCGCGGCTCTTTCCCACTCTTCCTAAATCTTATCAGCACCCGGATAACGAGTTTGCATTTGAATTGCGGCACATTATGTTTCGCGAGCTTTATTCCGTGCTTCGCTGGAACATCGGTTAGTCATAATTGCGGCGATCCCATTGAATAATTATACTCATAAAGTGTTAGAAAGGATTTGTTAAAGTAGAAGTTGCTTTCCGTAAAGAAATTAACATTCTAAAAGAGGGAGAGTCTCATTAAAATGATAAATGTACAGATACTCATCTGTACATGTATTTTAATGTTAATTATTATATTATTAAGTTGTCGTAGAATTTCGGTTGAATTTTACATTAAACCGTATACACTTACTTTGCTATTAAACAAAATAATGTATTCAATCGTTCAAATGATCTCCATTGCGTCAAAAACCTTGACAAAAACCGCCAGGTTCATTGCTGAATTCCATGCAAATCATTTTGTAAAGCCTGAAATGGGCAATAATTCAATAGGACGATGTACGGACAGCACGGCGAATTAATGTCCATTTCACTCTGCATCGCAATGTATGGTCTGTAGTTACTGTATTGTAAAATGACACATTTCGAATTATTATTATTATGTAGTAATTATAACAAATGAAGAAATTTCAGTCATAAATCGTACATTTAACTGTCGCCTTTCGAAAATGCAGATAAATACGTATGAAATATTTTACATCTATGTATTTCTCAGTATATTTTTCGCTTTTTATGTTTTGCACTATATTTTCATTACATTTTTCACCCAATACCACAATTCATGGGGTTATCAACACCCCCTCAACACTATATTACAGTAAAATATCAATTAATGAAATCGTCAATTACCCTCTTATTAATGATCTGAATAAATTTCAATAAGCTAAATTTAATTTTAATCCACTTGACTCACAAGTTGAACTGCGTTCGACATAACAACATAAAGTTGGATTTATCATAAAATGTAAAGAATTAAAGTCAGTTATTATTTATCATCCAAAAATTTATAAAAAATGTTTTAATCAGTTGATAACAGTTTTATAGTAAATTCTCGCAAATATTAGAAACTACGTTGTAGAAACACTTTGTATTATTATTTTCTAATAATCTGCAACTTACCTGATCAAACATCGTTTTAATTCATCGTTTGGCACGAAAAATCAGCCCCTTTTTCGTTATATAATGTCGTAATTGAATCTAATGGGGTATCATGCTACGTCAATGAGTTGATAGAAACTGGTAGACCTTAACTTACGTATAACCTACAGCAAATCAAATAGAAAGTCACCCAGGGCCTGACTAAATGTGAGTAGATTAAGTCTTTAATTATGTACAGCCGGGTTCCATAGAGAGATTCGTTAAACTTTAGTACAGTTTAGTGCCCATGTACTCGATCGATTTTTTAAGACATTTTTTTCAAAAACAAAGCAACCGAGGAAAGCGTTTTAATGTATAATTTTCACTACAGGATCATCGCTTTTCCGTTTGATTTTCTATTTATTTTTTATCATTGCGTATAGATTCTTTCTCGTGACTTTTAACGGATGGCTTTAATGACTGCTATTTCTTCTATTTCTTCAGAACAGTTTTTGCGTCCAACCAAAAATTGATCCAGTTCATGAATTAACTATATATTAATGAATTCTTTGTATTTTAGATTAGTATTAGCTTCGACATGAACTCATACTTTTTTAACAAATTCCAGACATCATAATTTGTGTTCCGTACTAAAAGATTATAACACAGAACTAAACTAAATGTAACGTAAGTATGTCGCTAAAAAGTTGATCGTAGTGTACAAAACTTACAGCGCATGCGTACAATCGTAAATTCATTAATAATCTTCGTTGAAAATTGTGTATTTGCAAGAGAAATAGGCCCACTAAAATGAAAACGGTGAAAGCAGTATTTGTAAGCGGCAATGGTTTAATTAATGTAACTTAAATAAATGTGAGTATTCATTAATTGATTTTAAGGAGTTTACATGGGGCCATTCGTTATTGAATGCATGCATGTGAAACGTTTAAGCTCTTTAAACACAAATTATACTTGCACCTTTATTTCCATTTGTATAATTCAAGTTGATTTACTTACAAATAATTCACGATCAATTGAACAACAGTCATTTATCTACAATTGTCGAAAAACCTATTGAATAATCTACTTCTTAATGATGTTTCTATCCACTTTATTTCTTCGTGGGTTTACTCGATATTGGATACTAATACTGAATACTGAATACTAATTATCACATCATAACTAAAAATCTAGAAGCCCCGTTTGCTTTACAATGATTACCTGAAATTTATGTGGTTCATAATTGCTTAAATCGTAAATTGTAAAATTTTGAATTGTGTCACTTCTGAAACTGGGGTGCAATTGTTACAAACGTGACACTTACACAAGTATTGTATTTAAAACCGAAACAGGAGGAATTACAATATCCGCACACAATCCGATACTGCTACGTATTCTTCTCGATAAAGTAATATGAAACCAAGGAAATATACACAATGTTTTGGGTGGAGAACAATACGCACGTAGTACGTCAAATATCAAGTTGTGTTATGAACTTCGTAAAAACATTCGCTTATCCCGGTTGATAATGCAGTGTAGAGAAAGAAGGTAAGACTTGGGATGACGCGTAAACCAACGTGCTTGTAAGGACTCTACGGTACAGCACCGTCTATTCTCGAGTTACTACTTGGTGGCTCTCGAAGTTAAGCCCCGCGCGACGCTTTTACGAGTAACCAATCGTGAAAGGAACCCACGTTTCACGCATAAAACCAAAAATATCGACATTTACAGGAGTCAAGAAGGAAACTACCCTCCGCAACTGGCCGTTCTTTCAACGTCCTTCGAAAGTGCAGTCAGGGAAATCAGTATTGAGAATAAAAGTCCCGATAAATGAATAAAAATAATGGTGATGACGAGGAAAACAAATTATTGTAGTGTACATATATGCCATCAGGAAAATTACAGGAATCTTGGGTTATAATATGCAATACATCCAGTCTACCAGGTTTTTAGAAATTTTATATTACAAACATTTGGCTCACGATACCATTATAAATAAATATGTTGGGACACATTGCAAAAAAATTAAGAAACACTGGTCTGTACCATTCAAAGAAGGATTAGTTTTAACCCTGAATTTTTTGGTAACTGTGCGAATTACCATCTATGTCAAACGATATCAACACTTCGCACTGTTCTGGAAAATCTTACGTAGAGTTACGTTTTTGAATGAATGATGTTTTCGAAAACTGTGTAGGCTTCTAAATAATAAAGAAACCTTCGACTTTAAAAGTAGAATGTTTTACAATTTCTGCTCGTTGCAACGCTACAGTAAAGCACTGATTATCTGGAAACCATTACATTTTTAATGTACAGAAATCAATATACGTATAGTGTAAAATAGAATTATTCACAGCAGTAATTGAAGTGTAGAACATGACACAGAGAATGAATATCAGTGGAATAATAATATCGCAGCTCACTTTGAAGCATTCACTGCTTTAGGAATAGTCTCAAGATGGTATACAAAGTGAATGCAATTTAACTCATACTATAACTTTAATGAGCATATCCGATTTGGCAGTTAGGAAGTATTAAGAAATTAGAATGAGAACAGGAGGTTAATTGGTTATAGAGTAATGAATTTTTTATGTTTAAATATGACTGATTCAAATGTAATTGTTCAACCTAATCAGTTCCTACTGAAGATATTTTTAAGACAATGAGCGTAACACGAATGAGTTTGGCTTGATTTTCACAGTTTTTCTCGGTTGACACACATTTTACTCGGTCCACCGCAACTATTTTTGTATGCGGTCTCTGCGACTGACTTTTGCTCTCGATGTTATCAACTAAGTGTCAAATGTTAAAACTCGCTTGACTTGGTAAATTGGTTAATTTTTTATTTTTCCCAATAGCAGGGTCTCCACTTCTGCTCCAACCACAAAACGCCTACGCGATTTTTACTTAGTGTGTCCTCTACTTTACTTCGCTCACCCTCATGATAATCGATTTCGTAATTATGTTTCACCAATCTTATGAACCACCAATCCACTCGCGTATTTATCACACTTATTTGCGAGTAGCTTCAAACTATTAGTCAGCTCGTATCGTGAAAGGTATCCGTGTTAAATATGCCCTAAACATTTCCAAGGTTTAAGTGAAGTAGCGATAATTCGCTTCCTGCTTTGAGTGGTCTTTCGGCTGTAATAGGCTATTGGACGCGATTTTCCTTTGACTTCTTTGTGCAGCACAACCTCGCCGATCCCTGTTTTCGGATTATACAGTGTTAATATCGGGCTACATATTAGTCAGCGCTTCAACTTATTAACCCTTTGTTAGCCGAGACTCTAAAACAAGCCAGTTTGACCGCGATCATTTCTCAGTTTAACTTCTTTTAAAATTTTCCCAGAGACTTCAAGATTCTTTAGTATCTCCTAAATTAATAGAAAATATGTTTTTTAATATCAAAAACAGTGAATCAAACTACAAAGTAGCATTATTTGTCTTATACAGTGAACAGTTAAATAAAATATGTGAAAATGGGGAATTTCATTAATTTTAGGAAAATGTCAATGCTACATAGTTTTATCTTTCCCGGCTTTTAAACCTTGTCTGCGTATTTCGAATCATCGGTACTGAATTTTATTTCAGAACCTGGCATTTTTTAAATTATTCAAAAGCTATGCTTTTTTTAAAGTTGATAAAACTAATTTTTAACGTATAAATTTGTTTTCTACGGTTTTACTTGGGATTATGACGTCGTCAAAGTACGCCATAACTACGCGATATCTTACATTTCTTAAAACTGGATTAATTAAGCGCTGGAACTTATATGGCGCGTTACAAAGCTCGAAGGGAAGTTGATACTGGTCATCAGCCTTAATGAATGGTGTCTTATCGTGAAATCTGGTAATTCTCCGCTACGCTTCCTCATCAAGAGCTCTGAGATTTCGGTTCGTCAAGCAAATCATTTAATCTCTGCTCAGTAGCAGAGGGTGTATTGTACAGGAAAAGAAATTCAAACAGAAGCGTCAATAAACTCTGCAAAAAGGTTAAATGTTACAAAAACGGTACATAACTACTTATAACGTTGCTTGAACTAAATCCCAAATACCAATAAAAAATATTTATAATACTTCAAATCATTAAAATAAGAATACTTTTCATTATTTTACCACTAAAACATTTCCGTCGTTTAATTATTTTTGTTAATAACAATTCACATAAAATTACTAATTATTTACTAAGATCATTTAATTGTAGTAAGGCAAGATCGAAACGTGCATCGATCCCTAGAGAGATAAATTATCGGCACATGGTACGACATTACTGCAATATATTGTAAAATAATGTTGAGTATATTATAACGTTACCCTGTCGACACTTACCTTCGACTGTATAACACTAGTTCTTATTTATGACTCTTCTACTTTGACTCTCATTTACAACTGTGAGCGCATACTGAATTTCGGCCACTATACGTGCTACAATACATTACCATTCGCTCATTCATGCATTTTACACGCATTCACATACACACACACACGCACACACGTACGCTTCACATTCCTTTTCCTTACGCTCAGCGTCCATGCTTAACATTATTAATCGATCTTCAAGAAGTCTGCATCCGCTTAAACACATACTCAAATATGTATCACTTTGAATCACACAATTTTCCACGATTCCACAAAATATTCACCCTACAATAGTAATACCACGATGTTCAAAAATTTCTGTACGCATCGTTGGGTTATTCGTGTATTATATCTGTCGAACGTTGAACAGTGCTACGATTCGATGCTCGTTTAGTAAGACGATCACTGTCTTGTCCTCTGATGCATCCAAGTTTATATCGATATTCTGCTTTCCGATTGACTCGTTGTTCACCTTTCGCTGGTAGGCTCTCGTTGCGCAGATTTCTCCACGAGTAATCTTCGCCTACAGCCCGAATGAATAATAATAATTCCGAATGAATAATGGTTGCCCTGAGAGTTTCAGGATTAATTATCGGGGATTATCTAAGCTTTTTCCACCCATAAGATGATTTTCTTCGTCTTCTTACGAACCGGATACGACGATGCCACCTTAACTTCCTTTCTTCTTATTGTCAGTACTAAGAATCACGACATCGAGGTGTTTCGTATAAACGATTTATTATAAATAACATAAATATTACTTGTCAACTTTGGTCGTAAAGATTGCTAAAGGCTTTACGCGACCTTGTCCTTAATCTATAAATAGATTTAATAATCCCTTGTCTTACGATTTAATATGAGTATAATTTGCAATGAAATGCGATTTAACACGTAACTTTGGTCCATAATACGTGCCACCAACAATATTTGCGTTTTTTCACGTTTAGTCCGTAAATCGTATCAAGATTCTGACAAGACATTAAAAGGCAAAGCATAATCCCTTGTTTTACGATTTGATATGAGTACAATTTGCAATGAACTGCGAAGAGTCTGACAAGATATTAAAAGGTAGAGAATTAATTTTGTTAATCTTATGGTACATAATACCCATTGACTGTTCTATAAATCTATGTAACACTACACTCTTTGTCCGCGTAATTTTGCACTTTTCATATATTTAAGACGAATATTACCATTAATTTGCAAAACTTTACTTATCCGTTCTCGTTGCACTCGTTTTGTCCTTTTTATTCCTGGTGGCACTTCCGATTACCATGCATGATCGTGTGTAACGTTCCTGATCGGTGCATTTAAAGCACGTTACCTTTCTTCTGTAATTCAAGCACCGTTTCGTCGTCTAACCTGTCCGCTTAGATACGTACAAAAGAAATCGATTCGCCGGTCCCTGTCCTATCTATTCTCTTCTTTATTTGGTTTACGGTCTTGTCTTTGATGTGTACACTTCCGCTTCTAAGATCGGGTAACAACTAGAGTTCATGAAACAGCGTGACAATTCTTACGCATAATTGAAGGGCTCTACCGTGGTTGGTAAATGAATTTTAATCAATCCGATAAAACGAATCCAGCGTAATTATAATGAAAAAATATTTAATGAATTTTGTTTATGTTTCAAAAAGTTTATTCTGTAGTTTGTTGTTTTTCTTTGTATTTTTTTTTCTTCATTCGAAATAAAGAATTATGCGTTTTCATAAGTTTTTATTATTTTTTACTTGATACTTTTCCTTTTGAAACCCATATTTCAAATGTACATAAGAATAATGTCTGTTTTTATGCTTCCATCACTGGAACCGATCGATCGCATAAAAACTTATCGGGTGTATTTTTAATGTTAAATAAAAAACTGTAAAATGAAATTTGCGAAATGTAACGTAATTGAGAAATATGTACAATGAAATTTTCAATCACCAGAATTATCATTATTTTAGTAGACATGTGTAATAATCCAAAGATAATAATCGACCTGCCTGATAGTAACAAACTGTTTAACATTATCCAAACACCATAAAGCGTTAAAAAATGTTCTGCTTAGAATCCGAAGAAAATTCTGAAGGATGTGTAGCCCGGATATACATTTATTACGTACTTACATGTGTAGCCATTTTTAGTAACATGCCAGCTGTTAGAAAAGAATAAAAGAATGCACGGTGAAAGAGGATTCACAGTGGAAAATGTTGGATTGAGACTGGAGAATGTTCGATGAATGAAAAGAACGCGAATGAGCAAGATCGGGGGAAAAGACAGAGATAGTGGTGTCATCAGAGGGAGTCATTCGGTTGCAGGAAAACCGAGAATACCAAGATCTGACAAGCATGCACATGCGAACGAACCCATTGGGAGGGGGATGACGCTGTAAAAGAAGAAGGAACAGGCGAGATAGAAGGAGAAGAGCAGAGGGTAGATTTTTCAACAAGAGGAAGAGGGATGGCGACGGAGATTGCAAGTAGGCCAGAAGGGATGAGCGCGAGATCGTATAAAAGAGAACAAAATGGTGGAGGAAGTGGATAGCGCGAAAATGGGATCAGGCCAAGTAGGAGACTCGAACGAAAAACCAACGGTTTTCCACACTTCTTACGTCGTTATCCTTTTCTATATTCCTTCGCTATGTGTATTCATACTTTGTATACCTGATTCTCGATTGTCCACCGATTTTCATGTGGTCGAATTTTTCTTCCTTCTCGGCTTTCTGATTATTTACTGTAATGTATTTTAAACTTGATCATCGTTTAATGTTCTACTCTTTTAATTATTTACATTATTACTTCTTTTATTTACATTATTACTTCTTTTATTTACATTATTACTTCTTTTATTTACATTATTACTTCTTTTATTTACATTATTACTTCTTTTATCTTCACCCTTACACGTTTTACGAGTTCAAATGATACGAAGTATTGTTTCACTTATTATTCACGATTATTGTACGAGTATATAACCTTCTTACAGTAGATTAGGTGTTCATTTTCATTTTGCAAAAATAATGAAATATCGCTTATTTAAAGTTTCTTCATTCAGTTTTAAAGGAGAAATATTGCCCTAAATTAAACAAATTAGCTATTATCTGTATTACCTGTTTACATGCATTAGATTAAATCGTAACGACAGTTTTTGCTTTGCAACTCGTTCTGACGGTACCTGTATAATAGTTCTCCAGTTATCACAATTAGGAATCGCGTAAGTCATTTATCAGTCGACATTACATACAATACTAGTATGATGCACAATTTTACAAGAAAAAGGTCGTTCTTTATAATACAATTATAATAACAAAGAATCATAATGAAACATCCTCTTATATGTATATTACAACACATATATATTACAACTCATGTTTATTCCTACGGATATTACAACACATGTTTATTGGTAAATAATAGTTATTCATTGTGCAAAGACAGTATCGTACTAATCATGGCGAAGCTAATAACCAACATTGGACCGTTGTTATCCGGTTTTGGGTCAACATAGTACTGGAATTTACTCGTGGTATGTACCTTCGTAATAGAGATATCAGGAATGCTATCTAATTCCATCGAGATTATAACTTTAACCGCCACTTCTAATAAAAAAAAAGTTTTATTTCATGTCGACAATTGTTGTACATTACGTGATTCATCAATTAAAATATGTTTAAACAATGCACAAAAATGTAAAATACGTATAATTTTGACGTACAGTAAAGAAAAGCGACAGACAGTGAAAAATTGTTAAATTTTATAATTAACAAATACAGTGTAATTGATACCTTTCGATTGTCCTTTGTGTTTCGTGCCGTCTCTTATTCTGGGCCTTAAGCCATACTTTGTCGTCGAAAGGTCTTTGTCTACGGCTGGACTATCCCTGTAATTTTCAGAGCAGTACAGGACGGTGTCTCGTTGCAACAGTCTAAAATTTTTCTTAAAAGTTGTTGCATTGAATTACGCGGTGACTGAGAGGCGCCACTCGAGTTCAAAGAATTAACAACACGAATCAATTTTGTAAACGAATCGAAAAGAATACTCGTTATTTAAGAGGGAACAAAGAACGCAGCGAATATGGATTACATTGGATTTTGTTATTTGATAAGCAGTCTAATTTATTTGAAATTTCATGATAATAACTTCTGCAAATCACAAGATAAGAATCGGTTGATGCATTTCCATTTATCTCCTTGCCACTTAAATCTTTTCCTTAGTGTTTCTTTTTATTCTTCCCGGTGATTGTCCTGCTTTGTTTCCCTCTTTTATAGGTCTTTTTTCTCCTTAAGCTTTTCTCTAAAAAATCTGATCTGCTTGAATTTACTTTCTATTTAGACTGTTTTTCCGAATTTTGAAGGTTCATTTACGAAGCATGCAATACGCAATTTACCCGATGGATGAATAAAACTGATTTTATTTGATGAAACTAGAGGCAAACGAACATCTGACTATCAAAGGAGGTGCACGAAATGAATTTTTCAGTACACACATAGCCATGGATAAGGTATATCTGTTTTTCGCATTTTTTACGTGTCACTGAATTGAAGAAGAGAAGTCATGTAGAAAGTTTTTTCAGTAATGGATTTTTACAAAATAATAATCTGGATGCTTACTTGTAATACCACAAAAGTATTGAATAACGAATCATGCTCAGATATTATTTACATACTATTTTAATAGGTTTAATTAAATAATTATGTTATCGAATTATGTAAAAACATGCATTAAATACAGTAATCATTGTACCACTACTATGATCGAATGATAATTATTTACAATTTTATTTCTAGTTTCTGTAAAAATATGGAAATTTTACATATAGTTATATATTACCGTAACCGAGTAATTGTATTAGAATTGAAAATTTGTAGTTGTTCTACATTTAAAGCCGCTTAAACTGTCCCATGGGGTTTGCGTGCGATAAAATCCCGGAAAGCAAATAATTTCCGACAGTCGAATCGTCTTTATTTCTCTTTCCTCCATTTCCATGACTAATATTGTAAATTAAACTTGCATTTCATTAAAATTATCGTTAGTTTTGCAGGATTATCTCCGTAATGTACAGTACGCTAAACAAAGTGTAGAGTATTATCACAGATTAGTAATGTTTCGTGTTTACTGTCGGATGATATTTCGATCTTCACCGATGCGTTGTAAGATGAAATTTAATTCACTAACAGAACCGAAATGAGACAATGGAAACGGTGTTTAGAGCCTGTTCAGTGCAAGAGAATTATTGAATATTATTAAAACATTGTTATGAAATAATCAATGGTATTTATTAATACATACTCCGTCTTTACACATCTGTGAAAAAGACACATTATAACATTTTATAACATTTTATAACGTCCTTGTATAAAATTATGTCGAAATTGTTTTAAAATTATTATTTCTACGGTTATTCAGGAAAACGTAATTAGTCCTTTAAGTTTCTACTTTGCGTAAAGTACTTTAATTCGTGCTATTTATGTGAAACGTAATTGGCATATAAAATTTATGCCTTGAAGGGACACTCTTCTCCTTAATCCTATAGTACTAATCCAAGGTATTTAATTGTATATTCTCCGTTTAACTGCACTAGACTTGAGTATTGTTGCCTGGCAACTTCATCTCGTAAGATTACCAGATATGCAAATAATTCTTAACTTTATTGTCGCATACTTTTTTTTACTGCGAGTGCTGGTAACATTCGTTAGACAGTATTCCTGTAAGTACCTTAAAATCACGTTTAGAAGACTGCTGTTCACTTCGTAAGTTTCTTCAGTTTTCATACTGGGATATGGGAAAACCGTATGAGTCAAAATGAATAGCTTTTAAATGAAGGTATATTTTCCAGTGTACACAAACGTTATGCAGATCTAGGAATGTTGAGTATGGACCCTACGCATGAGAGTTACGTGCGTGTGAATGTGTAATAGATGCATAGATAAGCGAATGGCAATGTATTGTTGAACATGTAAGAGATGAAATCTCTTATGCGTACAGAGATGTAAATAATAGTTAGGATAAAAGAGTTGTAAATATGCGCTAAAGTAGTCAGATGTAAATGAAAACCAGATTAGTAGCATTGAATTCTCAAGATTATTTTTCAATATATAGTATAGTATGCACAGAGACCAACAAGTATAAACGTTGTACGGTTTATAAGAAACGAGAAAACAAAATCCTACTGAAATATTCATAAAACAAACATATTGGAAAACCGTGTATACTGGGAAATAATTTTTCATGACTAGTGGGGGATCGTGTGTAATGTATGATTCGTAGTAGACGCGTGATTCAGAATATCGGACGTGTACAATGCATACTTTCAGAATTCTCGTACATTCTAGTTTATCAAACATGAATTATGACGGTCTCGATTGTGAAGAAAGAGAGGAGGATTGAAGAGAAGAGCTGGATAAACGAGGGCACGTATGCTAGAGGGGAAGCAGACAAGGGGACGAAGAAGGACGATTGCAAGGGTGAGAGAAATTCAACAGATGTCGTGGAGAATAGTAGGATAATTGAAAGCTCCATTGCTAGGGAAGAATGGCATTCTCCTGAGCCTTTGTCGCTGTCCGCTGACACATGACAGACCGGAAACTGACTCTCAAGCAGAAAGTCCAAGAAATAAAGGAAGCGCAAATATTAATTACATCAATGACAATCAAATCTACTTTATCCTCTTTTATAATTATTTAATGTACATAAATGTCACTTGAAGAAGAAAAATAAAGAATGGATGGAATATTTGAAATGTGTACTTTCCAATTATTTATTAATTAGTATCTATTGTTTTCTTTATAAATTTATCAAGAGATAGTTGAATTGTACTTTTTCTTTTCTTGTAATTAATTAATAAGTAAAAATTTCTCTAATTCATTTTGTATTTCATTCATCTCTTGCAGATTAATCAAACCTCCACTCGATAAAAGTTCTGAGTAAGATTCCATTAACTCATTAATATTTTCTTTGTTCATATTGAAGTTTAATTTATTCTTTGAATATGTACGAAATAGCGAATTGTTCGAAAGTCGAATATACGCAAATCGAGGACCGCCTGTACCTTTTTGATATGAATTGTTGATCAGAACGTATCAGTAGAGTTCCCTTTGTCGAAGAGAGAATTCTATATTTCTGCCACAGCGAGGTAGTGTTCGAATTGCAAACCAACCCCGAAAGGCATCACCATTATAAGCGCGGTGACAGAGGAAATCTTCGTAAAAGATTCACAAACGGTTCGGCGAAACAGCTCGAAAGCAAATCGCCAGAATTATTGTTATTATTTATGTATACGACATAACGAGGCGTTTCAAGCAAATTCTACACCAAGCTGCTCATAAGGAAACTCAAAGCGGATTGCCCAATATTCATTACTTACGGCTGCAATGTCCGTTACATTTTAATCTGTAATACTGTACTCACGCAAATTCCATCAAAAATGCATAGTTGGCTGAGAATTTCCCCTAGACTGATACTCTGAATATTTTTGTCGTTAATGGTAACCAGCTATTCGTGTCTTTAAGACGTAGGATTACTATTCTGTGGTTAATGGAAGAATAATAGTAAACCTTATTTGATAGGTTCTCCATAGTCTTTGTTACGTGCTGTGGGCACGATCTGTCCAATTAATTACTATATTATTATATTATTGTATTATATTATTTTTTATTATCATATTATTTTTTTATTGTATTATTATATTATATTATTACTAGTCTATTATTACTATTACTGAAGGATATACTTCTGAGATATTTAACAAAGCAATATCGAACAGTCGATCAGTATTTAGGAAGATAAATTATTCATACACAATATAACGTAAACACGTTAAATTGAAAAATAATCGTGGGTATATTACAACACTACTACTTTGGTTCTAATTTACAGCTAACTACTCCAACGCATATTTATAACTCTGCTATTTTGACTCTTATTTACAACTCTGTGTGCATAAGGGATTTCACATTTCACGCATTCACACATTCCTACGCTACTCATTTCTCTTTCTCGTGCGTAGGGCTTAACATTCCTAGAACTGCACAAGGTTTGTATCCACTTGAAAACGAACTCTCACTTACAATCCGTTCGTTTTCAACCCTGCAATTTTCTATTCTTTACATTATTATTGCTATTGTTATTATCATCATTGTCAAACAGATGCACAGACACAGACCAGCCTCCTAAATCTATAAGGTCGATTCTCCCTCTTTCCTGAAGACATCCCGATATTCCCTGCGGGATTGAAAACCTGGAAACCTCAGATCCATTCTGTCAATCATCTACGTTGTTTTCTTCCTCTTCATTCTGACCACGCTTAAATTTTAAATAAACTACAACACACATCATCAAACATATTCAATATTTTAGACCCTTCTGTCAAGCCCAACCATGTTTTTGTGCAGCAACAGTCGTATTATAAATCTCGGGTTTATTTGGATCCAGACTGATGTTTATCAGAATTATATTTACTGAAATTTTGATATGGAAATTTGTTTTTAATAACTCGTTCATGGAAAAGCGTAAAATTTCTCAAAATTACGAAACCGTCTGCGCTACAGCTAAATATTACGAAACGTGAATGTACGTTAATTTAAATAATTATAAAGTTTATTAATATTGTTATAATCACTGAGTGTAACAATGATAAATGCATACACAATTGCTTTACATGTAAAATTTGTTACAAATTGTACACATAATAAATTTATCATCCGATTTTATACAAGAATGATTCCGGTCTGTGTTCTATGCAAAAAGATTTACACTAAGTACATTCTGTACAATAATTAAAAACTAACTTCGTGTAAGTACAACATACGATTTCACTAATTGATTTAGAACTTTTTATATGAGTACACACTCCCGAAAGTGTATTTATTTAGTATATATTAACCCTTTAATAAATGGTGAAACGTGTAAACGCTGAAAACAGATGTACAACGAGCGATAACAAATGTATTTGAAATTATAATGGCTTTAACGATCGATACACACCGCCGGCTGCCACAGTTACAATTCTCTATTAAAATTTATCTCACTTGTACAATTTCTTGGCTCTGACTTTCTAACGAACCCTTTTGCCACGATTTTTATCAGGACGGTTCGCTCGTTGGTTTCCGAGGGAATAACTTGTAAGACGTAACGAGACGCTTCCGAGAAATGTATATCGAAGGAAAATAATTTCAAGCGTTTAATAATTTTGTAAGACGTAAGAAACTTCCGGGAAATTGCGTGTCGAAAGGAAATGATTTTAGGCATCTACCAAACGTAAATGTGACAACTTATTTTTTGCAATGCTAATACAGGTGTATCGACGCAATGAAAGATAGCGATCCGCTAATGAAATCACAGATGAAATGATCATTATCGGTAATGTGAAACCCTACAATACCGATGGTTTGGTCAGCAGTCCAAAGCGGATAGTCACATTTAGATCCCAGAAAATCTATGTATAGGGTGCTGTCAAATTGATGATTCAAATTTTAGGTATATGTAATACCCTTCAAAATAAGTGAAAACCTGATAGGGCTAAATATTAATAATGTCTGTGGTATAAAGGGAAAAATATTGTATTTAATCACAGAAAGTAATCGTTTTCACGTTATTTTTCAACAACAGTTCTGTTTTCGTTGTTTCAAGTGATTTAAAGTATAAACTGGGTTTAAATGTACTATACTATGCAAGTTTGAAATACAGTATTTTTCCTTGGATCACTTAGAAACCATCGATTTCCCGAATTATGTTATAGGTTTTTCTTTAATCTTTCTACTTTGCATATTTTGGTTAATTATATTTCAACAAAAGTTACTAATGTTGTTTGGAAAGGATAAAGTTTTATACTGGCGCCTTTATCATAACATTTATTATCTATCATGTTCTTTAAATATAACATCAAATGTTCTCAATTCAAATTTGATTTCTGGACCTATGTTTACTAAGAAGTTTTCGCGTAGTTTACCGGGTAGTAGAATGTCTTCGGAAAATGTTCCGAAATTGGACCATCAATTTTAGAGCATCCTATATAAATACACCCATAGTCAGGATAGAAAGTAAGTGTCCACACACAGTAATATTAGATATTCGAACACTCTCCTACAACATAAGTAGCCTATTAACGAACAACATTTGCTTCCTGTCATGTAGAAACATTTTCGCGATGTTTTTGCTCATTGAAAACGGAACATTATTTGACATAAAATTCCATAAGACTTCAATTCCAAATAAACCTTACAATAAAATAGAACGACCATTACCGCGTCAACGGATAAACATTCGAACGGCGATATAGGACACGTATGTGCACGCTGGGGAAGTTTTTAGGGAATCCTAGAATGAAATTGCCCCCATACATTGAGACGGTCCTAGAAAAATCCTGGCGCAGTTACCGTCGGTGAGTCGGTCGAAGGTGGACTTCCATTTGGTGGTGCGGACGGGTTAGGATTTTATCGCGTCCCGAAAAGCTCGGCTGTGTCTCACGTTGGAGCGACGAAATAAATGTTACTCCGGGAAAATAAATCTCCCCGGCCGAGAAATGAATGCTACTTTCCTACGGAATACCATCGAGGCCGGACTTGGTGCGTATCGATCACGATCCTGAGACAGCCATTCCCGTACCGAGTGCCTCCTAATTCACTCAACATCACGCATCTTCCTTACCCGATATTGCTTCTCCTCATTCTATTTTTAGTCGCGAATTTAGCTATCCTTAAATAACGAAACCGGTGAAAAGGGTCTACTTTTTACTCTATTTTATATTCATAAGTTTGATTACATTTAAAAGGGAGGATCAAGTGAATTTTAATATCGTAATACACTGAAAATTAGCATCCACTGGTAATAGATTATGTCCGAGACAAAATTACCACATCACATCCTAATTAAATGACAAAATATTATTTTTAGGATACTTCTCGTGATATTTCTTCTTCTTTCTGTTTCATCTAATCTATTTATTCAGTTGAAAGAAAAAGGTGACACAAAGGTGTTTTTAATTAGTAATTAAACGCACTAATGTGATGATAAACATGCTGAAGTGAACTTATGTTACAACCTAAAGAATAACGAAATTATTAGAGCCTAATCATTATGTGAAATGCTGCAATTCATACTGTCTGTCCTTTAAAAACGTGATCTCTTATAATTTTAATTTAAGACGATAATTATCTAAAATTACTTGTCTCGCTGAACTTTTTGCGGAATAAAATACTTTTCCTCACTTTTATCTTTCTTAGGACTGTACCAGTCTTTTCTAATCCTTTACCTCACTGAAAAAAATAATTTCAAACAAGCACAAAAATGTAAAATACGTATGATTCCAAAACCGAGAGTATCATCAGTGACGTACAATAAAGAAAAGCGATAAACAATGACGATTGTTAAACTTTATAATTAATAAATACAGTTTAATTGTTGCCTTTCAATTATCCTTCAAGTTTCTAAAAAATCTTTTAGATTCGTGCGAGAATTATCTACTCATTCAAATCCGAACTACTTAATAGCCCGACAATATGTGAACGAAAAACGTATTGGAAAACGTTGCTATTCGTTGAACAATTCCTTCGAGGATGGGTCTGATAATCGGTCCAGTATATTCCCCCCCCCCCTCCCCCTCCCTGTCCGGAACATAAAGTCCTACATTGCACCAAAAGGTCTTTGTCTACGTCTGTACTGGTCTCTGTAATTTCCAGTGCAGTACAGGGCCGTGTCTCCTTGCATAGTCCGAAATTTTTCTTAAAAGTTGCTGCGTTAAATTAACTGTCGCCTAGGAAGCGTAACCTGAGTGCAAAGGGTTAATGTCTTGAGTGTTACATGTGTCTCATTAAAATCCGGTTTCGGGAGATTGAAGGAGCGAAAAATTGTGAAGAAATCGATACGAACACGTACGTGTTTACAGGTATATATTATATTGCACAACATTCATCGTGTGACATGATCAGCGTATAAATTTCCACGTAACTTTTAAAAATTTCGAAAACCGCTGAAATAGGTCAACAAGCAAACTATTAAATACTGACATCACTAAAAATTGTTTCCCGATATATCCATTCCCTAAAAAGTTATTCAACTAAAACATGGTGTCCAAATATTAACGAGAATCACTGTAGTTGCCATAAAACTATCAACTATCAACTCTTCAAGTTCGACTCTTCGACTACGCTTATAACCATAATTATCGTTGTAAGAGGCACCAAAACGAAGCTAGACCAATCACAACCATTGCTGAAATCAATCTATCACAGCGGTCGCCAAACTGTTTGACCTCACGGACCAGTAAATTCATAATTTAAATCCCGCGGACCACTAATAGGATAAAATATACAATGCAGCTACAGCAGTACGACTTATTTACCGTGGCGTCATTCTATGAAGTAGCGTTTTTATAACTTTTCACGTATTGTTATGAATTGAATTATGTTTCAATGCATCTTAAAACATAACTTAACGTGATGAGTAAGTATATTCCACGTTTCTCTGGGGACCAGCGAAATTTTCTCGCGGACCATAAGGTAGAATTTGGTGCTTATTTAAGAACGCAGACAAGTCATACAAAGTGATCTTCACATAACTCGATTCTCGGTAGATGCATTGTCGCATCTTCGTCTGGCGTCGAATGATCGAAATATCAGCTTACGGAAACAAACCGTCGAAATCGAAGTACAATGATCTGTGCAAATAATGGAAATGCTGTTGCACGTATTCTCTTGCTTCGCACAAGGCAATGATGAGTTAGTCTTGTCACTATTCTCGCTGTGCCACTATAGTATCGTTTGACGTTGCATCCAGACATCAAGAATCAGTTGACAATTGCATTTAACGTGAAAACCTAAGGAAAGGTTTGTCCTATCCTCTCGTTTGTGTTAAACTTATTTTTACTTTCGCCACTTTAAAATCCAATTCATTTATGCGGAGATCTGTTGTTTTTGCTGTTTTTCAAAGTGCAGTTTTGTATGTTTAATGTGTGATGGCGATCCAAACAGCGAGAATGTCATTACATTATTACACCGTCATTATATTATTTTATTCTGACGCGAGCTTTCCAGTGCTAAAGTGTAACGATTAAAATTAGTCACATGCATCAATATCGGGATTCACTGATGAATTTATACAGTAATATACGTAAGCTTCCTATATTCTTACAAACACAAGTATAGATTAGTAGCAGTTGTATAACGACTGTGTCCCAGCGCAGGGACTGTCACCACCTTTCTGAATACACAGTACGTGTATGTAAATAGTTCATCCACAGGAAGGAATAACTCCCTTGTGTGTAATGCACAGAAATGTATGTATTCTCTGTTTACATCTAATGTAAAATATTTAAGATCGTAGCTATTTACATACGTAAATTGTTAAAAAATTACTTAAATATAGATTATTTATTTAAATTTTTTTTTTACATGTCATTGTATTCAGGATTTTATTTGTCCAGGTTGTATTTATATTATTTTATTAATTTCATTTGCCTTTAATGTCTGGCTTCACCAATACAAAAGATTTTTGTACAGAAATACTGTACTCCCAAAAGACACGTTTTTTATTTGTATTAAAAACTGTCTTGATTTCTACAATTTCCCATAATTTTCCTTATAATTCTCTCATTTTCGTACAGTAAAATGTGACAAACGTCCAATTCCTGTATTGTTAGAAATAAACGACGATAATTGCTCGTTTGTGAAGTCAATTGAAACACAGATCATTTTCCTGCATATTTCTTGCATATTCCGTCATATTTTATTCATATAAACATCCATGCTCTGATAATTGCATAGTAATTATTCATGAATCGAAATAAATTATTAACCTGCCGAGGGAAGGCTTGTCACGATTTGGACAATCGAGCGAGCTGTCGGCAACTGACTGACTGACCTTTGGTCATTACTAATGGACTGACCTTTGTGTAATTACAATGTCTCATTACTGGTACACACGAATGTACATGTCGATACGTTTTCGAATTAAACACGGAGCTCTAAGTACGATAAACACTATGATTGTAAGAAAAAAAAGGAAAAATAAGGATAAAGAGTGGAGACTTTTGAGACTCAAATTTAACTGTTGCTGTCACGTAATTCTATGTTTAAATCTGAGTAACTTTGGTTCGGAACATTTTCTTATACCACAAACAATTTATATGTTATCGCAAGAAGAAAGTTTTGCCTAGCTGACATTAAGGACATATTTCACTGCTTTAAACTGTTAATTCGCAAAATGAAAAACACGCAATTCATAAGTACTAATGCTCCACAAACTTATACCGATGTAAATAAAATGTATATAAAGTATAAATATTTGCGCCCTTAAAAATAAAAAATAGGTAACTTCAATTATGAGAAATAATATTTCTATTGACCGTATTATCTCGTTATCGAGTTGAGAAAGATTTTGTAGTAAAGAAATGACTCCGCTAACAATACGTATCGATTTGTTTTCAAAGTCTCGAGGAAAACCTTGCGCTCTTTGGCGCAGTTCTCTTTCCACGAACCCTTATTGTTTTTCTCCCTTTATGTTCTTATCTTCCTTACAATGTGTACAACTTCTACAAAGAACAGCAACAGGGCCTCGGGCCGGTTGCCATCGCATAAAAAAGAATATTCTGCACGTCTTTAAATAATTGGCAGATGTCACTGTCAGGGAAACTGAGTTTCTCATAATAGATATACCTTTGGCTAAATGCCAGGTGATGATATCAAAAAGTATGCCTCCAATATCTTAGGATTTCAATGCTAACATACCCAATTATTGTAATTGACCTACAATAAAGATGTATACGACCTATAACACTTTCATTAATTCGTTCAATTAATTTATTAGTTTCTTTATTCGTATTTTATTAAGTGCCCTTGCGGGGTACACTAGGGACTCCCGCTCCCTTTACAATTCCTTATTTCATTTGCTTTTCCATCTATTTGTTACTAATTCTGTTCTCTTGCTTTTCTTCTCCTCTCTTCTCCTCCTTCCTCCCTCTCTCTCCCTCCTTCCCTCGCCCCTTCCCTTCTTCTTATCCATTCCTTCATCCATCCCTCCCCCTTGCCTTCTCCGTCCAGAATCCTTTTGATTCTCTCTCCTATGCCCTCCTCTTCCCTCTTTTCCCCCTTTTCCATTCCTCTTCCACATCCCTCTAGCACGTGCTCCCAACCCTCTTCCTCCCACCCACATATCCTGCATTTCCTCTTTTCTTCCTTTTCCCAGTACCTCCCTTCCCCCATTTCATTCCCCAGTCTAAACCTAATTATCCTTCTCCATTTTTCTTCCTTCCACCCTCTCTCTAGATAACCCGGTATCCCCTCTGTTGTTACCTCTTTATACCATTTATTGTATCTCGATTCCCTTATTCTTTCTCTTCTTTCCCTTCTCTGCTTCCCTTTTTCCCTCCTTTCTATTTCTCCATAATCTATTTCTCCTTTTTCCCTCTTTTCCTCTATTTCTCCTACCTCCATCCCCGATTCTTTTATGAACGCTTCCCTTTCCTCTTCCCATCCTTTGCTCTTCCCTCCTCCTTTTCTACTCCTCCTCACCACCAACTCCCAACACTTCCTAGCCCATTCGCTACCTCCTCCTCTTCTCAACCTTTCTTCGTATCCCCATGCCCTTCTTCCTGCTCTAATTTTTAGCTTATCCCTTTTTAGCTCTTCTCTTATCATGTATCCTGGTGTTACCCAGTCAACTCCCATTGTCCACCTCAAGTACCTTTCCTCCATTGTTTCCATTTTTTTACGTTCCCTCCATCCCCATATTTCCACCCCGTAACTCATGACTGTCCAAATTAGCGTGTCGAACAGCCACACCCTTCTCTTCCAATCTTTTCCGAACATCCTTTTGCCTAGTCCCCATACCTGTCGCATCACTCTTCCTGTCTTTTTCACTCTGTCCTCTATATGCCCTTCTTGCCTCCCATTTCTTTGCAGCACATATCCTAAGTATCTAAATTCTTTTACTTCTTCTATTTTTTCCCTACCCCATCTCCATTCTATCTTTCTGTCTTTTCCTCCTCCCCTCCTAAATCTCATTACCTTCGTTTTCCCTATGTTCACTTCCAGACCTTTCTCCTTTACGTATTCTTTTAAAACCCTTAACATAGCCTTCATGCTATCCTCCTCCTCTGCAATTAGGACTATGTCGTCTGCATAAGCTAAGGTATGTATTTTTCCCACCCCTTCTATTCTTACCCCTCCTCCTGCCTTCGCTATCTTTTTCTCTATATCAGCTATCAGGCAATTGAACAGCATTGGGCTTAACGGGCACCCTTGTCTCACACCTCTTCCAGTCCAAAATTTTTCACCAAGGCTATCTCCCACCCTTACTCTATTTACCGTTTCTCCATATATTTCCCTTATTCTTTCTATTAACCCCCCATTTATGCCTTTTTCCCCCATCTCCTTCCATAACACCGTCCTATTCACGCTATCAAAAGCTGCCTTAAAATCTACAAACAAAGCTATAACTTTCCCCTTCTCCTTTTCTATCCTTCTTCCCACTACACAATTTAATACATATATGTTGTCTATTGTTCCCCTTCCCTTCCTGAACCCCGTCTGCCCTTCCGGTAGTATCCCTTTTTGTTCTATTTCCTTCTGCAATCTTTCCGCCAGTATCGCTGCATATATCTTATACATTGCCGACATTACTGTTACACCTCTGTAGTCCTTCACGTCTTTTCCCTCTCCTTTTTTCTTTATTGGCACTATTATTCCCTCCTTCCATTCTTCTGGCCAGCCTTCCCCATCCCATATCTTCTTACATATTTTCCACATTCCTTCTTTTAGCCCCTCCCCTGCATATTTCCAACTTTCCCCTTGTATTCCATCTACCCCTGTTGCCTTTCCTGTTTTCAGCTTCTTCACTGCTTCTTCGAATTCGCTCCTTTCTAGTTCCTTTTCTCCTTCCCATTTTTTTCCTTTTATTCTTTTTCCTCCTGTTATTATCCTCTCTTCCATTCCTCCTAGAGTTTCCTTGAAATATTCACTCCATTCCTCTATCTTTATCTCTTTACAAATGCCACCTTTTCTCTTTTTTCCTTTCTTCAAAATCTCCCATACCTCTCTGTCTGTCCTTGCTTTCCCTACCTCTCTCATAAAATTTTCTCGTTCCTCCTCCTTCTTTCTTTCACACATCTCTTTGTACTCTTTTTTTCTCCTTCTGTACTCTTCCTCCTTTCCTTGCCCTCTTCTCCATTCCCTTAATCCCTTTTTCACCTCTGCTCTCATTTCTTTGCAATCTTGGTCCCACCATCCCTTTTTCCTCCTAACCTTCTTTTCGTTTCCTCCTTCTTCCTCTTCCTTCATTCCTTCCTCTACTCTCTTCTTTAATTCCCTCCATATGTCCTCTACTTTTTCCCCTTCCACTTCTTCCATTGTTCTTTCTTTATGTTTCTCTATCCTTTCTCTATTCCATTCCTGTCTTCTCCCTCCTTTTACCTTCTTTTCTTTTTTCTCCGTTTCTTCTCTCCTTTCTCCTTTTATGCTCACTACCAGTGGGTGGTGGTCCGACTCTACTTGCTCGCCCACTACCATTTCTTCTATATCTTCCAGCGTCTCTCCCCCCACCATCACATAATCGATTACCGTATTTCCTCTTCCTCCTGTATATGTAAATTCTCCTTGTTCGTCTCCCTTTATTCTTCCATTTAACACCTCCCATCCTAGCTCTCCTATTCTGCTTCTTAGCTTCTTCCCTTGCTCGTTCATTTTCTTATCCTTTGATCTTCTCCCTTTCCCTTCTCCTGTTTCCCACTCTCTCCCCTCTTCCTCTTCTTCTTCCCCCATCCTTGCGTTGAAGTCCCCTCCTATTATACTCTTACTTCTCTCTCCCTCTTTTTCCTCCATCCACTCTCTTAGGTGTTCCATTTTTTTTTCTATATCCTTGTTTATGTAAACTCCTATTACTTTCCATACTTCCTTTCCCATCCTTATCATCCCTTTTATTATTCCCTCTTCCTCTTCATCTGCCTTATTCCATTCTCCTGTTGCTATTTCTTTTCTTGCGCCCATCAACATCCCTCCTATTGCTCGTCCTTTCTTATTTATTTTTTTCGCTCCTTGCCTGATCCAAACATACCCCTTTGGTAGCTTCCTCTCTATTTCCTCCTTTTTCTTTTCTTCCATCCACGTCTCCATCATCACTATTACGTCCCATTCCTTGATGTCTTCCCAGAAACCTTCTCCTTTACCTTTTATCCCTGCCACATTCCAGAAGCCTATTTTGTACCCCTCTCCCTTTCTCCTCTTACTCTTTGGCTTCCCTCTTCCTCTCTTTCTTTCCCTTTCCTCCACCTCTCCCTCTTTGCTTCTCTTGTTCTCGTTTTCCCTTTCTTTCCTCCTCTCTTTTCCTTCCCTCTCTAGTTTTTTAACTTCTCCTCTTTTTCATCCCACTTCCACCATCTTCCTTCTATGCATATCCTCCCGTATTTCATTTCTACTTTTTTCCCTTCCTTCCTATGTTCCCTTATTAGTTTCTTTATTTAATTTAATATATTATATTAGTTTATCATCAAATTATTTTAATAAACTTTATATTAATTATTAATATATTACACTTACCAGTAAAAGTTACTTCAGCAGTGAATTCACGGGTAAATAATCTATTACGTAATTCGCTGATATGAATATTAAATTATTAGTATGAATATTAAGAATATGGTAGTTCAACAGTGGTAAATATAGTGAATGGATTATCAGAATTGATCGGGACTACTGTTTACAATTTTTGTACTTCTCGTTTTTATTCTTCCAGACTGCGTACACTTTTCACGCACTCGTTACATTTTTTTTCCTAGCACTCATCAATACACTCAATCTCACATTTATTTTCACATGCATTCACACATATCTGCGACATGCCTTTTCAAATTCTACAACCCTATATGTCCTATGAAACTCTTTCTCCATATTCCACATAATATCAAATACAAATGGAAATATTCATTATTCGACAATGAGATACTGTTCTAACGGTTTGTGCTTGGTGAGTAATTACGGTCTATCCTATTATTGATTTAACAGAACAGTAAAACCGCAATTATACGAACTATTTCGAGGACACGATGTTCCGATAATCGAATTTTTCGGATAATTGAAGTACGTTGTCAGAGAAATGATGTATTACATAATAATCGTTTAATCTCCTTTCTTTTTCCTCCGTACCTTTATTTGAGTCACTGCTTTTATTAATTCCATTTCACATTATACCTATATTAACTTCGATATATTGGAAATTAATGCTTTCCGGATAATTGTGGCACTCGTGTTCATAATATAATTTCGAAAAAATTCAAATAGACGTTTCATTGAATTCTTACAGATGTACAGTATTTAATTATTGGTTCAAAAGCAGACCAGTGAAGCGTTAATATTCCTTTGCGCTGTCACAATCAGTAACTAATAGCAAATAAAATTAATGTTAAGTGAACAGTACAGTATTAATAGCAATAAGGTATACATATCGCAACTCCAGTTTCAAAAATGTATTCAGGCGTATTCTTCCTTTAGAAAAAAATGTGAGACCCGAGCTTCCTATAATTTCTGTCTAATCTTGTTGTACATACATATTTATAATATGTATAGAAAAGTTAATTTTTACTCGATTCGTGGCTTGTACATACAGAATTATACGTAATTTTCGATATTTTCTTTTGATCGGTATATACATGAAAATATAAACATTGTATATAATGCATAAATCCTAACTTTGAAACGCAGTGTTCGGATAATAAGACATTCTAACGAAATAAAATTTAATTAACAGAACCTTGCGATAATGGGTGATCGAATAATCTTTCACTGAACATCGAACATTCCCGAAGACTATTACAAGTGATAGTTCGAAGATGGTCAGGTTAAAATCACGGTTTAAGATCGTCGGAAACGACGATTCCATTGGGAGCGTGAGGGTAGATTTGTCTTTGCACGTTCCATTATTAACGGAGGCGATTGTCCGGTAGCCTGCGAGGAGGATTGTTCATAGCTCTTAGAATGGTTCTCCTGGTCGAATCCCGGAAAGTGCGACAGGCCCAAGGGGCAGAAAAAGGTGCTCCACCTACGGTGGTTTGTTGACTGAGAATTCCTGCGGCGTCGGCATTGGCGTCCGTCCGGACGAGACGAGGCAGAGGAATGTCTGCGGCGCTCACTGCGGAAACGTAATTTCTCGCTACGTTGAAGCCGCTAGACCTCCTTCCTCTCGGCATTACGTCCTTTGCCTTGCCAGACACTCCCCCCCTTCTCCTCTGCGACCTTCTTTAGCCGCCCTTGCCATTATTCCGTTCGGAGGAAGTGTCGACGTAAGGGAATCCCTAGGAATACATTTTACTTTCGTTTTAGATTTTTCTTTAACGTCAAATTCCTGTCGAATTTTCCAATAATTATACTCGTGACGGTGTGTGGAATGTATTGAAGTTACCTCGGAGCCGCTGGACCTACTTCCTTTGGCCAGCCTTGTCATTATTCTGGCCACCAAACGTTCAGAAGAAGTGTCGCCGTAAGGGAATCCCTTCAATAAATTTTGCTTTCAATTTAGGGTTTTCTTTGACGTGAAATTTATATGCAATTTAGAATAATTATGCGCGTGGCAATGTACTAGTCTATGTAATAAATCAGTATCATTAAAAGTATACGACGTGCATTGTAAAACTAATAATGCTACTTGATCACTTTTTTTCGACCTTAAGAAATACAGATAACATACTGTATAGATTTCTTAGTAAATGTTGAATCTTGTATTAAAAATGCTTCTAATTAATACCTGTTCCAACCACAAATATTACATTTATACCAGACTATTTGATGTGGTAAATGACGATGTGTATATGTTTGAAACATGTTCATTTGTATGTAATGAACAAACTTTTATAATGAAAGTATTAACGAGATCGTTTTATTGCCACAAAGACATTCTGCAAATTTTAATCAAAGTCTGCGCTTTAAGGATACAAATAAAATTCGTTTAATTCAATGGGTCAATATCTTCCACTTTTCTTTGTTGTAATCCAGACTCTTGTGTATTCATTATCATTTATTACGCACAATTAGGGTCATTGATAGGATTAGCTTATATTAACATTGTTTTAATGACTGAATCATCCACTTTGTGTGTAACGTCAGAATTTGTACTAAGCAAAATGTTTTTCGACATTCCCCAGAAAAATGTTCAATACCTTTAAAGCTGATAACTATGCAATTCCTCGTCGTCCAATACAGTCACATGAATTTTCCACTTTTTCACTCCACATGATTTATTCTTGTACTTGAGGTCGCTGGAAATTGCTTTTAAGAAGTGTCAACTAGACTCAAGGAAAAGTTAAAAAAAAATCGTTTCAACGTCTTATCGTGTGAAAGATTTGCTTAAATGATAAAATTCTATTAACACCCTTAATATTTGCACGAATAAATTCAATCTCCGTAAAACTGTGGTGTTTGCGGCACAAGAACTAAAATAAAAAGAAAAAATTGTTCATTCTTAAAGTCATAAAAGACATGATGAATGTTGATGTTTAACTCTAGTTTGTGTTTTCCAGAATAAAGATAGTGTTCCTTAAAAAGGTTCTGACTTACCGCAAAAAAAGAAATATCAATATTGTGTATGTTCATGACTAAAAAAAATCAGTTTGGAAACATTTCATATATTGATCAACATTGATATAATTTATTGTCATACTATTTGTAGTTTTTTTCTTTCTTTCGACACTTTTATGTTTAGAACGTATTTGATAATAAGTATTTATTTCGTCGATAGAAATGTAAAAAGAAATGGGTATAAATCGTATATACTTATAAAATTATAAGGAATTTATCATTTCTCTACAAAAGTGTCTAAAGTACGGGAATTTTTTTACTCTTACAGATTATAGCTAGGTATTAAAAAGCTTTAACTCATGCACAAAAACGTTCCCTACCAAGAAAGATAGCCCAGAAAAAAATGAACACATAAATCGATTTCACTCTGTATACTCTGTTTGAACTCGGTATTTCGTTGTGTTAATTAAACTGTTTCTTCGATTTCTTTATTTGTATCATTAACTCAGCAGAGATGAGTGAAGTTTACGACTTGGGTACAGTAGGCTATTTTTCTCTGCTGACTTCCCGGGGAACTTCGAGCTGACCTTCGATCGGGCACTTCGGACGGGGGAAAGAATAGTCTTAAATCTTTCATGAGCCAGTTGCCGCAGGAAAGATGACGCCCGGTGATTTTTACGACGGTGTCCAAGTGGATGTCTCTCTGGTAATTGCCTCTCGTTTATTGTCGCGTCTCCGCCCTGCGGCATGTTTTCCTTTATTTATCCAAAGCGAAATGGCAATGGTACCGCATCTTGCAGCACATTTATCCACTGGACTGTGGATGTTCATGCAGGTAAAATAATGTTGGAATATACAAAAAATACGTAAGGAAAAGTTACTCGTACAGAAATATTGTACTCCTAATAAACATGTTTTACATTTTTTTGTGGGAATTGTTCAGTTATGAAGTTCGTAAAATGCTATAACCCGACAATTTCTCTGTAGTTCCTTAAGGTAGTAGTGCAGACCAACGTAAGGCACGACAGTGACAGAAGAACGGCAAAGGCCAGACAGGAAAAGATTTTTCAATCGTTATGCCAATAGCCGAAATGTGTAAAGCTGTTCAATGCATATGTTAATTGTTGCCTGGGAGAAATTTTGAAACTTATTTTCAAAAGATATAAATATATAAAAGATAAAATACATTTTTATCATCTACGAATGACGTAATAAACTTTTATACAAATCTCACGCGTTTATCTTCCTTCCATAAAAATGTACATTTGCGTAAATATCCGCAGTCTATTAATCACAGTACATTTTTTGCGCCACACTTTCATCCTCGCGAGATTTTTCGCTTGTTTATCGGTGAGCAATCATGTACACTGCACACGCTGTGTTAAATGATGTATGTGACTTCTGCCAAACAATCAGCAATGATTTAGCGAAATGTCAGGTTTTCGGTGTGTCGACAATATGCAATCCAATTAAAAGTTCCCCAGGTGTACTGTGCTCGATGAAAAACGCAGCTCACGAAATAATCATTTCGAGTTGGCAGGTAACGATAATTTCGTTTGTTTACACAAGCGTATGCATCAACGTGTTCCTATTTTCGCTCTAAATTCACTCCAATTGTGCTAAAACGACCTGTAATAGTGACGTACCAACGATGAATAAGTAACAAAATATCTTTGAAGTAATGAAAATGGCTTGTTTGATTTTCTTGAAATGTTCTTAAAGTATTCTCTATATTATCCCATTAAGAATGTGTGCAGTAACTCCCAGAAATATTCGGACACTAAGGTATGAAAAAGTGTACACCTGGTTGAATTCGAACGAAATGGACTTTATTCGGTTGATAACGTGAAATATTCTTCCTAATATAGCATTATAAATGAAAACATAATAATAGAAACAAACTCAACAGAATTCTACTTTTATCTTTTTAAGAACTAGATGTGGCGTGAATAGTTTTACATTATATATTAGAAATATAGATAAAATATGTACTCGAAGAAAGATTTAAATCCTATGAGAATTGTTGCCAAATGGGCATACCGGATCCGTGCCAACGAACAAAAAGTACTCTGTAACATTAATAAGTGTCCCTTTCTCCCGAAATCTTAGTTTTAATTCTTCTTTTACATTTATGATTCACAAATTTTTCGGTCTAATTTGATCTATAAATTTTCGATGGGGTCAAAATGGGGGGTCTGTGGAGAAAGATTGACAATTTTTGGAGAGTTGTACAACAAAGATTCTTACATAATGCATAATTTATATTTGCAATCGTTGTCCTGATAATACTTAAAACTATTGAGTATTCCCAGTTTTTCTGCACTTTGCGTTAAATTACTTTTTAATAAATTCAGCCAACAATTTTCGTCCATAACAATACGAGAAAAAGCTAAATCCAGTTGCCAGAAAGAAACCTTTTATAGACAAGGCAAATAGGCAAAAGCGAGTAAACTTTGCAAGAGGGCTTGATTCCAAGAAGGAAACATGGTAGAACGACGTGATATTTGCAGACGAAAGCAAACTTAACATTCACAATTGTGATGGAAGAATTATGGTGTTGTGGAAGTGAAATGCAGATTTCCATGTTTGTAATACAAGAGGTAGGGCGAAACGCGGTGGAAACAGTGTAATGACCCGGGGCTGTGGAAATTTACTTTTCATTCATACTATTATGGACAAAAATTATGACTTTAATTTACTAAAGGAATTCACTGCAAGGATTTTTGTTATCCCAAAGTTATTCATCCTTCCCACAGCGCCCAGACCTTAATTCTTTCGAAAAACTTATGAAATAAATTAGAGTGAAAAAATCATGAAAGGGCCATAAGTTCAAAAGAAAAAAGTGAAAACAACGATTCCATCAGAAATGGGCACTTATTCGCACGGAATATATAAAAAAACATAGCGTAAACTTTTTGTGAAGACAATTCTTTACCTGGTCACGTTTAATCTTCCATGTTTAACTGTTCACAATTAAATACAATTAGCGAATGGCGAAGTCAAAGTATTCCTGGAAATTCTATACAGTGACCTGAAAAGTGACAATTTAAAGTTTTACTTCTGATCAAGTCGACACTTTTGAAATATCCTTCAGAAACCACCGCGGGTTCAAAGTATCCATTGAAATACTTTACAATGACCTTAAAAGTGACAATTTGAAACTTTACTTTTGATCAGGTCCATGCTTTTGAAATATCTTTTAGTCAGTGCCCTCGAGCCTACAAATGACCCGGTGCCAACGATGCTACTTTTCACTAGCCCTTTATCTGGTTTCTTTTCTGCCGTTGCCTGGGGCATAAGAAAAGGAGGTCAGTTAAATGAATAGAGACCCTAGGAAAAGTCCTTTGACCACTGAACGAAACGGCTTGCTCGGGAATGAAGGCCAGTAGCTATCCTCGCTGGTGCGGACGAAAATCTTTTTTGCGGTTTCGTTAGGATTACATTGTTAATTACTTCTTCTTTCGAGGAATTGTCGATTTAACTTCCCTCGCTATCCTTAACTGCACTGCGGTCCTACCGCTATGGGACAATTTAATGAGTATAGTCTAAGCGATGTTTCAGTATTACAATAGAAACTACTTACTCTAATTATGACAGTTTTACTTGTTTCAGCCTTATAGAAGTTGTAAAGAAATAATTAGCCAATGAACAAGACAATTTGTTATATACAGGTGTGAGGTTAAAAATATCTTTATTTCAATATATTTATTACAATGAAAATGCGTAACAGAAAATGAGGCTTCAAACAATTAGCTTCTTCACACTCTTAATGAGGTTAATCTCTGAGGTCGATTGGGATTCAATGAAATTTTCTTACAATATCGAATACATTAAGCCGTTCGACTCTTTGGAGCACTGAGAAATTTCCCAAATAATTGAGATATCACATAATACACATAACAAAATTATTGTGCTGTTCGCAATAACGTCGGGAATTTCATCGGCGAGCAATTTATCGAGAATTTCTGTAAAAATATACGTTAAATTTCAGATAACTATGTGCATTCGCCTTTTTCGGAAACTCAATCACACGCTCATTCGAGAAGGAGAAGGAGAATTTAATAGGATGTGAAAACGTTTAATTAAGTATTCCTTAAAAAAGGATACCGAGAATGCGAATATTTTTCAGAAGTTAAGAAAGCAACATTTTTATACTAAATTAAATTCTTCTGCTAAATTATTAATGATTAATGATTAAATTATTAATGATTATGAAATTAAATTATTAATGATTATGAGACACTACAGGGACTTATTTATATCCTCTGTCGTCCGTTTTTTCTACATTGTCAAGCAAAAAATATTCTGTTTAATTTTGGTTTTAAACATTTTCGGATATAAGATTTCCCCGAAAAACTTTAAAAAAATGTTTCACCTCTTTAAAATGTTTATCAACAAAAACAAAAAAGCACACGTCCAATAGTTTTTAATTCTGTACAAAGATATATTGGTTTGAACGCAAAAACCAATTTTCGTTCTCAAGATGTTCCTTTGTCAGAACTGAAATCAATAGCTTTCTTTTTCACTTCTTTTTGTCTTTGGTCTTTTTATTGGATTTTTTCTCTTTTCTCTTTAATAATATCCGAGCTTTCGCTTCTTCAATCCGCAATTTTTCTGTTCTACTTATCAGAATACACGATTCTAGCGTAAGATCTCATTGTCGCGTTTGTTTCATAGTAAAATAAAAAAGTGAATTAAAATAAAAAACTCAAAATTTTGAAGCAAAAGATGTTTTCATTATTACCATGTTTCTGTAATATCTTTGGTAAACACATACTTTAATCGTAAAATAAACGTTTTAATATCATAAAATATCATGAATGGAACACTAGATAAACTTACCTTTTTATAAAAGATTCCTCTATTTGCAAATCAGACAATAACGTATCAATTTAAGTACACAATCGTTGCTTAAAGAAGATAATCTCTAGGAACAGAATTGTGATCTGCAATCATTAAATACAAATAAACACACTGGATTGGTGGGAAAGTTTTTTCTTTTTTTGTCATGAAAAAGGGAACAATCATTTTTACACACTAACCATTTACTTCGTCAATCATATAATAACCTTCATTATTTATGACACGCTTCTACTTATCTAACAAGTAATTAACACCACTTTCGTGAAATTGTGCTGAAAACGAAATTACTTCCCTGCCATTGCAATACTAATGCACAAAAAGAGCATTACGTCCAAGCTTTAATTACGTCCAAGCTTTAATTAGGTTTAATTACGTCCAAGCCACGCCATTTTCCTCTACGAGAATGAAATCCGTTTAAACTGCTCGACAGCTTGGCGTTCTACGCAAATCTTACGTCAGCTTTTTCCGTTTCCTTTATCTCCGGTACTCGTTGAGAATGACGGTTCCGATCTATAGTTTCCATTTCGTTTCATCCCCAGTTAGAAAGCCGATGACGGTCGTGGAATACTGGGGACGCTGGTAACGCTGCAGTTGGTGCGATGCTGAGAAAGCCGGCAATGCTGACATTCGTGGTGGTAAGGCGTGAGGAAAATAGGGTGAGAAGGGGGGGGAGGGGGGCGAATGGTGGGGGGTTTGGCGTCGCCGCGGGAATACCAGAAGAGAGTCGTACGGGGAGGGGTGGGAAGGGCATTATTGGAAAAGAGCTCTGCCGCTTTATTACGCGATGTCGAGGACGAGGGCAAACATTTGTAGCGTATGCTCAAATATTTTGCCACGAGGCTTCTTCAGCCAACGTCCTCGTTCTTCTATCTCATCTCTCGCGATCGACCTACACTCAGGATACCACCACTACGAACCATTGGTCCAATTCCTACGGTTCAGTGTCCAGCAATGCTAAATACGTTTCCTACCACATTATTTAGTCAAGGCTTATATGAGGAATCTCACCGAGTCTCGTTACACGATGCATGCTTGATTAACACTAGATTTACGAAGCCCGTTGGATTTATTGGATGTAAGGTTTCATGCTTAATGTTACGGAAATTATAATGAACCAAAGAGAGGGAGAGCCTTAAAATATATTTACAGGATCTAAGGAAGGATTAGACTTTACGGTTGCACAGGTCTTTCAGTTGTTATACACGTGAATCTCGAAAATGATAAGCATACAGGATTAGGACGAAAACGGGATTCATAAGATGAAATATATTCAAGGCTAATTAATATTCCTGGGAAATACGGATATGTATGTAAAGAAAATGTATTTTCTTAATTTCATTTTTGCTGCACTTCACGCGATTCTAATAATAACGATCTAGTAGATTGAGAGCACAGATGAAAAAAGAAAAAGTCAATAAACTCAAAGAGTGCAAAGAGGGGTAAAAGAAGTAAACTTTAATTGTCGTTTCTTTGTTTACAGGTGAAATATTGTTTGTACATGGTGTAAATACGTTGTAAATAAAATTTAAACTTTGTTTACAGAGAAACCGATTGAGTTTACTTCGTGAAAATCCTCAATAAAGATTATCGAACGTCTTATATGTACATGAAATTTTTCAAACCCTAAGTTGCAGGTCTACATTTATTATTAGTAAATACATATTACAGGGTGTTCCATTTAAAACAAGCCATCTAAATACTTCCTTTTTAAGAAAATTTTTGGGTATTAAAATAGGAAAATAATTGTACCAAAAAACGTTGCCAAGGATCATCGATGCTTTTTTAAAAAAAAATCTGTTATTTTGTCCCTTTGTCTCTGTAAGTGTATAGGGTAACGTATATATTATGTACAGACTGCAGAGTTTTCTGTATGTCATTTAAGAAATGTCGATGACCTTCCAATATTAAACGTTCAAATCACATAAACTTTGTGTGACACATTTTATTACATTACTGGCTCTTTTGTCATTTTAAAATTTGAATTAGCTTTTAAAATAACATTGTAATCACATATTTCCTAACTTGAAAAGATTATTTCAGTATTTTGTCTCATGGTTGTGTTTTTGAAAACTAACGCATGGTAAATGTAATGTTTTGCATATATTAAAATAGATACAAGTAACTATGCGCTTGGCGTAAGCCGGACATATTGTACATTCTAGCTATTTGAATTTAAATCTACATATTTTGAAGGACATTTTGACAATGCATAACGCCTCGGGAAATTGAGGAACACGTGAGTTTCATATCAGAGAGCTAGAATGTAATTTTTCAGAGAGGATCCATGCTAAGCTTTGTCAGACAAACACACACGAAGATCCGTGTGTAACACCTTTGTATCAAAATAATTATTTAAATACGTTGAAACAAATTGGAAAATCTGGAAAACTTGAATACCATGAAAATTCACGTACAGGACAAGCTTAGGTAGGAGAAGTTAATTAAAATTTTAATCGTACCTTAAAATGAATAGCCAGAAGTATAAATATTGTCCAGAAGCAAGTTAACAATAACTGATGTACTTATAATGAAAATAGTAAACAGTGAAGGAAGTATATTTAAGTGTCTGTGGATGTTTAACAAATGTTTACGTCACATTTCTAAACGAAACATCCGAAACGTTTGAAATAGATATGCAAAGGGTTGTTGTGAATTTACGATATTCTGAATACACATACATACATTTCTATGTATGTATGTATGTATGGGTAACTGAAGTCACGGGAAATTAAACGTCGACAGGAACGTCGACAGGAACGTCGATGCAACTCGAGAAGCGCATTTCTCTTGCTTTTTGCACGTTCGCTTTGAATTAAATAAGCAAAAATCGCGTTTATCTTGCATCACTGTAATCGCTTTGTAAACACAAATTCTAATTTCCCGCTCTTCAATGTTTATTTCATTATGGTTTGATTATTTTATTTCTCTCGCGTTAACATGCAAATTTTTTTCGTTTATCCTTCAGCTAAATCGTTTGTGTTTGATATTTTTAATATGTAAACAAGTCATATTTATATGTTAAAGAAGCGATTGTCTTTTACACAGGTATGTTTAAACTGTTCTCACGAAAGTTACGTACATGTTTTATAGCTAGGGATTATAATTATAGCTGAAAATTTATTTAATTATAGCTAATAATAATTATAGCTAAAAATTTCTACTGCTAGCAAACATGAGTACAGTGTAAATTTCTCGTTTTAAAGAAACTTGGAAATGCTTTTTACATGTTGAAGCTGACATCCATTTCTAGTTCACTCCAATCTACCCAGCATAAGAAACGATTTTTTATAAAAACGTACAAAATTTTCTAAACCCTAAGACTTTTTTAACACTTTTAAGCCGCAGAATATGCGTATAAATTCCCGAACAGAATTTTACGTGCGCTTTATACATTATCTGAATAAAATGTTTCTAACCTCAACGTGTAGACAATTTTTTTATATACATTTTTTTTATGTTCATAAC
This sequence comes from Hedychridium roseum, assembly GCA_963989215.1. Taxonomy (NCBI): domain Eukaryota; kingdom Metazoa; phylum Arthropoda; class Insecta; order Hymenoptera; family Chrysididae; genus Hedychridium; species Hedychridium roseum. The sequence continues at coordinate 5,382,244 of OZ022318.1, read as the reverse complement.
TAAATATCACCGCAGGCTTACTAAATATTCAGAATGTTAAGTACAGTTTTTATTTACAGCGGGTAGTGATAACGGGTTGATAACATGATTGAAAACTATCAAAAGTGATATCTTCGTAGCAATTTAGTTTTATTACGATGAAAATTTATAATGCAGAATCTCGATTTTTATGTCATCCTTGAACGATTGGGACACGAAAGTATTGACTTGTATGAAAACTACAATTTGGAAGTTTCTGATGAACATGCTGTTCTCATGAGAGGAAGGAAAAATTAATTATCCTCTGTGAGTTAGCTTTTATGAAAAATTACAGTTGTTCCGAAGTACGCGCATTAATATCCAAAGTTTCTCTCGGCCCTTTAAATTTCGTTCAGGTACTCCTATACAGATGAATATGAAATTACTGTTACTGTTTAAAATTCGATCATTACATAATACACTCATAAAGTAGAAGAGATAACTTTTGTTTCCCATGTACCCATGGTTTGCAGTTTTTAGATTAATTACTGCAATTATTAGTGCTCTAATGCTTTTTTAGTGACGTCTTTAGATATTGGTATATGTATACAGCTTAAAATTAGAAATTTACCAGTTTAGTCATAATTTTCATTACAAATACTGCTTTGCAATGATATTGTTTACTTAGATTTCACTTAACTGCATGGATTCGTAGAAATATGTCAATAAATTAATCAATAAATTAATGTTTTATTAATCAATAAATGTCAATAAATTCATTAATGGACAAACTTACGACATATTATCGTGTTTATTAATTAGAAGTATGGAATATACGCAAATTATAATTATGCAATGTTTATACTTTTTGTAATCCCTCTTTGCGTATGGTACCTAACTGATCAGTAGCCCAAAAAAATTTCACATGAAAAATTTAGTGAAAAACTTCAGATAAGGTGCATGTTCACTTTGTCGTTAAAAATTTGTCGAAAATTTCGAAACAATTACGATCTTCTTGTGACTTGGTTAGATTTTTACATGGAGTATGTTTTTCACTTTTTCTAATACGTAGTACCTATTTTTTCGACTGAAACACACGTCCTTCTTGTAAAGAGTTTTTCTTAACTGATCGTGAAATAAACAGAATCGTCTGCACTGAGTATAGCACTGGGGAAAAGCCACACGATATCGTTGTGTGTCTGCTACTGTCTTATCGGTATCCCCAATTCATTGAAATGACAGGTGTCGCTCTAATTAACTATAGTTAATGACAGGTGTCGCTCTAATTAACCATAACATGCTGTTGCGGTTAAGTACGGGGATAGGGTAATTATTTCGTGTAGTACATGTAGCAAGTTGTTGTAAGTGCTAAGTGAACTGCATGATTTTGTCAATAATATCGGAGTAAAAGTCTAAAGATATTTTACATGATTATGAACTTAAAAAAGTAAACCTCAACACAAATTTTAGGACGATGGTTGGAAAACGTAGAAATCAGTCCAACGCTAATTCTACAACTATAGTTAGTATTGTTCATTGTTTTTGCAACAGTTCTAATTATTTGCAATTGCGTTAAGAAATACGTGCGAATTGTTAGTTGGTCTCATCTCCTTTTTCAGGATTTGTATTAACTATTGATACGTTGATTGATATTTTACGCAATGGATAAGAGACGATATAGTTTGTTTAAATAAATTTTCCAGCAAGAAAGTAACTTGAATGAATATATTACAAAGAGAAGAGTAAGATGACGTTTTTACATAAAAGATAATTTTGAGATTACACAGATTCCGTCATTAAGAATTAACACAGTTTGAATTGTCCAAGCATTAATCTCACATTTATTCGAACCTGTATAATTAACATACGTTGGTACTTTTGCAACAATGGTATTTAGGGGATGAATTTAAAATTCCAAGTGAGTACTACAGGCAAGAATTTAAATACTGTATGTAGGGTGACGTAATTTAGAGCGAATTAATATTATTTATTTAGTGTATTAACTATTACATTTAGTAAATGAATATTATTTAGTATATCTAGAATATTATTATATTTATTTATTTAATTGACGAGTTCGGAGTAACGAATGGCATGGTTAATAGGTTTACGTGTGCTTTGAGATTTGACCGTTCAGAACAGGGGTAGTCAACCTTTTTATACCTACCACCCACTTTTGTATCTCTGTTAGTAGTAAAATTTTCTAATCGCCCTCCGGTTCCACAGTAATAATGATTTCTAAAGCAGAGTTACAGCAAGTGAAAACATATAATAATAATAATAATTACTTGCCAAATACTTTATGTCGGACTTTCGTTAAGTTTGGCATAAAAAATCTTTATAAAACAACTTACTGTAGTTAAATCTTTTTATTTATACTTTGCATACATACAAGCATGAAGTCTGATGAAATATTATTTAATTAATTAAATCAGTGGTGGTCAACTTGATTCTACTGCATATTATGAAAACTGGAACGCCCATTAGTGGGCGGTAGGGACCAGGTTGACTGCCACTGGTTTAGAATATTAATATCAAGTGTCTGTAAGCCCGTGGTATGATTCCGTTTGCGGTGTGCGTTGTAGATGCTAAAACTACGTGGACCTCTACGTGGACTGTCACGTAGGCCCTCGCAGATAAGCCTATATAAAGGGGTGAGAACAAAGCAGGAGGGTAGAGAGGAAAAAAGCGAGCTTGTAGTTGAGTTGCGAGTAGCGAGGAAATTGTAAAGAACCAATGAATAAAGTGGACAAACATACATATTAGCACCGGCAACACGTGGAATATTCATTATTTGTCGTGAATGAAAAACCTTATCTTCACATGCAGAATAATAATAATAATAATAATGATAATAACAATAATAATTACGTCTTTATTGCGCCATACACAAAGTTCACAAGTCACTGTTTATTACAGAAAAAAAAGAAAAACAAACAGACGCAAGGGCGAGGTTCGACTCAAGCCATTTCACATAAAAGAGAAAAGGAAAAAGTTTCATGTTTCTTCCTGGACTTATCAGTAAGTCGAACATGTCCTTTTACCATAGGCGGTGGTTTAATTTCATGTTTAGAATCTATATATCGAAATTAGATCGAGGTGGAGTACTAGCGAGAATGCTGGTCACCTAACAGTAGAGAGCGGTGATAGTGATAAGTGTTTGAGCTCCTAGACAATCATTACGAATAATGAAAAATCGCAGGAGAATGTTATCATCGACGTAATTATCCAGTACTTTCAATGTAGTACGTTATACAGTAAAATTCAAGTTCAAATTAAAATTCAACACTTTACACTCTAAGCAAGTTTTGCTATGGGGAACAAGCCACTCGAAAACAAATGGTTTCAAGCAAACACAAAAATGTAAAATAAAATTTTCACAGCAAGAGTCGTGATCATTAACTTTCATTAACTGGCGACAGGGAGGGGTTATTCGAGGGTAAAGAGGTAATTCAAACCAAACAGTTGCTCAAGGAGTAAAATCCTAACTACGTAGTTAATGATAAAACCAGTATTGAAATATAAAGATTTTTGCAGTTGTATATATAGAACAGTATGGTTATAATAATACTGATTTCTAGATAAATTAAATCTATACAATGGAAATCGTTTCTTGTATTATGCCTTTTGTGCATCTGTGTATAGTGAACTATTTGCCCGTGGGAACCGTTTATCTTTCTCATGAAATATTTTTCTTTGACTAACAATATTAACGATAATTGCGTCTACCGTGGGTACAATAGTCGTTTGCATTATCATCTCCTATACAATGATACTTCTGTAATAAGATTACCTTCATTATCATTTTCCATGACGATATTCTTTTCCAATATCCACTGAGCGGAAATACAGAGTTGATTTTAACGAATATTCTTCGAGTACAGAATTACAGGAAAATCTAAATGATCACCGGTCGTTGTGGAAAATTCATTGTAAGTAGTATTTTCTCCGTCGAATATGTTCGTGGAAGGTAAAAAATGAGAGTGCTGGGCGGAGCGTAGTTCAAGAAGCGCTGATTTAGCGCTGTAGGGCGATTGCATCTTCCATTAGTAAAAATTAGCATACGGTCGTGGGAGAAGGCGCGGAAGTAGGGAAGCTCGAATTATTTTCTCTAATCCAATTAGACAGACGATAAAGGCTCGTTCTTTCGCCTACCCCCTTTGCCCCTTGTGCTCGGCAAGCTTGCAATCCGTGACGCTCGATCTTCATTAGACGGCGAGGAAGTTCTCTGCAGCTTAGCCCGAATTAAGCTCGTACGGCCGTGCTAATCGTACGACAGCCAAGCACCGGGAACGAAGGATCACGAAAAAATCGTAGACGAAGCACCGTCAAATTTCCGCCTACGGAAGAACAAAGGACGCCTTCTTCGTACAATTAGCCGATTCGCCATTTTCACAGACTGAGTTTTACTGCAATTTCCCCGTTATAAGTTTCCATCTACGGGGTTGCCAGCATTAATCTAATTTTCCCACGGCAAACGTCCATTGATAATGAAATCTCTCGTTCAACTTTTTCCACGACTGCGGACCTTTGAAAATCGAGAATACGAACGTTCGACAAGGGACAAGGTCCCCAAAAAATAGGCAGAGAGGGATAAATGACGGCGATGGAGATAAAGAAAAAACTAGATTCTTAACCGAGGTATACGTGTTCGTTCTACCAAGAACCAAGGAAAAGCTAAAAACGGGATTCGCAAGTGAGGAAATATTCAGCCGTACCAGCCACGGCGACTAACTACTTTACGAAATTACGTGGCCCCCGCGGAGAATGAGTGCTGCGCCCAGCACGACAGCTCAGAGCCTCCCTGCTCAAAGGGTGACTCGGTAATTCCGTGTCCGGAATTTTCCGTCGCAGCTTTTCGCCCCGGCCGATGTGCCGACGTGCGTCTTCCCTCGCCAGAGTTGTCGAGCTCGTGATAATTACGTTTTCGCTGTCCCTCAAGGGGGACGGGGGAGGGGGAGATGGTTATTCAACGGCAGAAAAAAAAAAAGATCGGCAGACGAATTAATATTCCCACGAGTGCATGCGAAATAAAGCGCGATTGTCCTCACGAAAGGGTGTACGTGTGAAGATTCACATCTTTTTATGACGTAACATTTCTTATACACGTTTTTATACATTTCTTATACTTTTTTATACTTTTTCGTCATCCTCTAATGCGTCTTCGAAGTCAATCTGAACACTGGATTTCATGCGTGTCTTTATTTAGTGACCCATGAATGGTTAGGCAACGGTACAAAAAATTAGAATTCGAAATAAATAATATTCTAACGAATGCTTGGAAAATGAAGCGTCCGAAATTGACCCAAAGTAATTATTCCCAAAAGGAAGTGTGCGTGTTAAGAATCTTTATTTTTTAATGCGCTTTCGAAGTCAATGTTGATGCTGGGTTGCACGCGTACCACTATTTAGTGGCCCATTACTTGTTCTGTTATCTGGTTAGCAAATATTGCGAAAATCTATGGGAGGGGAAATGGCACTTGCTGCGAGAATCAAAATCTCCTATTTGAGCCTATATTTATCGGTTTGTATACTGTATTCGTAATTTACATCAGCCATAACTGCGCGTCCATGCAAATGCTAGTATTAATCATAACACGTAACACTCCGCTTGGTTTAGGTGTATAGATAGTAGGCCAAACTGTTTCATACAGCTTGCAAGAGACTGATTCAACATAAAAAGATAAATCGAAATTATGGAACATAATTGTATAGCTACGTAATAATTTATTTATTGTGATATGCCATGCACGACAAAACTGTAAATTACACTGTCTCACTGTAATGTAAAGAAAAACTTAAAGGAAAAACCAAGAATGAATATTTGTGCAAACACTGTACAAATAATTGTTTTATTAATAATTATTACTTTGAAAACGTTTTATCCTACGTCCTAATTTCTCCATTTACGATTAAATCGTTTTAAAATCGCATAAATTTCAATGAACTGTTTTAAAGAAACCGGGGCGGTGGTTTTTTCGTTATGATTTATTAATAATAATGTTGATCCAAGGTTATCTAATATGTGTCATTTTTTACGTGCAAGCCACTAATCAAGTCTAAATCGATCATCACGTGTTTTTTATGTATATTAGAAAGATACGTAAAACGAGATTGGATAGAAATTACAGGAAGCTAAGATGTAACTCTTTTTCTAAAGATAGAGATCACTTGATTATCGTCTTAAACCGGAAATTGAGCAATTTTGTGTCGTGTTACTTCTGAAGACGTGTGCTATATGTACTTATGGTATTTTTAAAGTAGACAAACGGAAGTTTAGTTCTTTTTTGTAAAATTTTGTAGCAAGTTAATAAAGTTCAAATTACAGACATACAAAACCTATTAAATCTTTCGATTCATGTTTTAATTTTCTTTGTATTTACTTTTATTACCATGTTATTAATATTATGTTTTCTTTAATATAATACAGAGGTCACCTGTAAATTCCTACAACAGGCACCCATAAGTTTTCTTAGGATTTCCGCTTGATTGTTATCACTTGGACCATTAGACTCCTTTGCCGATTTAAATCGTGACGAATGGCGGTTAAACGTTAAAAGCTTTCCGGGGTCGCTGTTATACGGATGAGCGTGAATTCAAAAGGAAATCCTCGACTTAATTCGATTGGGATCGTTGCTCGTCGGGGAAAAAGCGAGAAATGAGAAGTGCGTCAGTCGGTGTAGTCGGTTAACGGGCGATAATGTAAAGCAAACGAGCTCCCTTTGAGGCTCATACCCGCCATAAAGAGAGGGGCTAGGGGAACGGGGCGCGAGGAAGCGAAGTCGCGTTGAAATGAAGATCGATTGCACGGCGAACGTATTCCCAGACACCTCCTTCGCCTCTAATTTACGTCACTCGAGGAGTTCCCCGTTTAAACGAGAATCATTCGCTGAGCGAGATTCGTCTTACTTCAACCTTCCCCCGGCGAGCTAAACGGACAAGCTAAATAATCCATCGGTTCTCTCGTATTTCGATTTTCTTTCATTTAGCGCGTACATTCTCATCACATGCCTGTATTCCTTTCGATTACTTTCGAAGACGGTGGGAGACTAAACGAAAATTGAATTTTATTCACGCGATAGAAATATTTATGTAAGGAAAGTACAATGCATTTCCTTAGTATTATTTGAACTCTTCCACACGATAATGCTGATCGGTAAATTAGATCCCGACATGTAGAAGAGGTAAAAACAAAATAGGAGAAAGGAAGGTGAAGGTGGAAAATAAAAGAGAGAGTATAAACGATTTACACGAGTGCTAACCAGCGGGATTATAAAGAGAAGAAGTAAAGAGCGAATAATAAACACTGAATGTTGTTTCGTTAATTTACAGGTAGGCTCGATAATAATATAAACCCTAATTTATAAGTTTGTCAATAATAAAAGTAAACGTTAATTTACAGAAACAATTCGGTTTACTTATTCCTAACACCAAACAGAAAAATATAGAACATTATATTTATGAAATAGAATTATTTCATGCAACGAATGAAGATTGTTCGAAAATTGTGGAAGTAAATTTACAAGATTTTAATGTGGTTTTCGGGTAAATACAAACTGAAACGACTGAGAATGAAAACAATGAAAAGCAAATTGTACAATTATGAAACAGATAAATGTGGAATACTTAAACAGTTATTTCAAAAAAACTTTCGCAAGACGCTTTGCGGAGCTTATGTTAAAGTTATGCTTTTTTAACGTTACGGTACTATAGAATAATTAATCGAATGAGTTTCATCCAACTTTCCGGTTATTTTATTTGATTCTATTTGTTAAAGTCGTTTTATTTTCTACACTTTCCTTTACATTCATTAATCTTCTAATCACGTTACCTACTAATTACAATTATTTCAGTCCCTTTGTGTCCAGAGATGTTACGGATTTATAATCAAAAGGGATTATATTTCTTTTTTCTTTCCCCCCTTTTTTTAAGCTCTCTACCGTTCGTTAAAGCTTGATTTTGTTCGTTAGAGTTCGAAAGACTGTTTTAAAATTTTGAATCTTTTCCAACCTACAGCTTATGGATCTTACAATAATTTAAGCAGAAATTTTAAGTCAAGCTATTCCTTTTCTTGCACTATTCTGTTTTTTATAACCTGGCTTCACACTCTTAAGCAATTTACCATGAGTCAAGATTTTCCACATTTTTCCCTTTATTAATTCGAGTATCTGTTGAAATTGCGCGTTTCATTGTCAGTCTTACCACTATTAAAAGGGAATTCGTACATTCATACCAGTCATCTCTTTCGCATGCTTTCGAGACTGCATTTTTCCGGAAATATGAAATTTAATTAAAATTTAATCTAAAATTATAAACATACCTTTAGTCAATAAGAGTTCTTTCAAAAGGTATGCTCTCGCGAATACACACGCCATACAAAATTCATATGAGAAGCTCTTTTGAGCTTGTTTGATACGTTATTCGGCTGTCATCCTAATTTACATATTCATAGGAACATCGTAGAAATCGTTTGATGAATAAACGATATTTGAATGGAATGATGATATTCAATGATAAGCATTGAGAAGGATATTGGGCAGTGAAAGCGGAAATTTCCTCTTTGTTTAAAGGTACACTGTTATACACATAAATTTTATCTTTATAATGAGGGATATATGTTCTTCGAATTTATTTAAAAAGGGAAAACCGAACTACGAATCAATGAATTATTACAGTGTATTGCAAAATACAGTTCTACTGCTTTGATTCTTGTTTACAATTTTCTTGTTTACACTCCCTTTCACTCGTTTCTGTATCTTATACGCATTCACACACTCCCACGTTACGTATCCTTTTTTCTCATACGCTCGCTTAAAATCTATTCACTTTGAACCGTACAATTTTTCACAACCTACATGTATCGTTAAGGGTAGTCTTTACCTTTAGGAGAATATTGACAGAATTAAAAAACATGAAATTTGACTCGACAACACTACTTATCGAGGCTGTATCGGTGAACATGTCTTGAAGATGAATTAAAATTAACAAAGTTTAGCTTCTTTTCCGTTGACTAAGAACTACTTGTTAGCTCGTCGAACGTATCCACGGCGGAACATTAGCTACACGACAGATTCATTAAAAAAAAGGAATAAGGAATCGGGTTAACGAGAATTCTGCTCTAACACGACGACGCTGCGTGTAGCTCTGCTCGGCAAGTGGCAGCAAAAGTAATTTCAATTTAACTTTTTAATTATAAGTCGACACGGTTGCGAGCCGACAGACTCACGGGCTCTTGGGCGTTTCGTCGCCCCTGGGCAAATTGAGATTCTAGCGGGCAACGATGCCATGTAATCCTCCCTGTAAGCCCACATTTGTGCGGCCATTGGTACCCGACTCGTTCGGGGGAATAAAAATAGTTTCGCAAGGAATTTTCAGTGCCATTAGAAAACCACCGAGCTTCCCGGGAGATAACGTATTATTATACGATTACATGGACATTGGAAATATTTTATGGACACCAGAAAGAGAGAGAATTCAGAGAACCAGTTTGCCAAATTGTTTTTCTCTCGGAAATTTATTAAAAAATATAAAGCCCATTCCGAGACTTATCTTTTAATTGTTTTGCAAAAAAAAAATCTGCGATTTTCTGCGTGACTACGTATATTGAAATAATTTGATAATTTTCTTGCTTCATTGCAAAAATCATGTACAGAATCAGTCTGAGTTAACATTTACATCATCATCATCATTTACACCATCACCATTTACACACCACAAATTATTAAAATTCGTTCGTAGAATTGTAGATGACAACGGTTAAACCGTATGTGATTCAAATTAAATCTCTGTTATTCACCGGGGGGTCATTATGATTGCAAATGTAAACTGACGTCACTAAAACAATTTTGTATAAACGAACGTAAGTATTGTTCTTACCTTTATAAAAGTCGCGTGTCTCCGATTAAAATAATATTAGTGGTTCAATTTATTCCTTCATAACAAATCTTTCAGAATGGTTCATTCACTAACTAGGAAATATAAGTTTCTACAAGTTAAAAGTGTTTACGTCTCGAAAAGGAAAAGTTTCTGGACATACGTTAACACGACCTTTTTCATTCTTGGTAAAAGTAGAATACGTTAACAAAATTCAAACACTTATTTCCGTGTCAGTCTGTATAGAATTGCATATCGCTCAGAAATGCACATAATGACGAGCTGCGTTTGACCTTCTAATTAAAAAGTCTTGACTATAGTTAACTTTTGCGTGTTACTTTCGGGCCCGTCTGGCAATAAAAGTTTTACGTACGCATTACACCGAAATACAGGTGTAGGTGTGTAGCAGAAAAAACTGATAGTTGGAATAAAGTTCCTGTACGAGTGCGCAGAGATCGATGAGTATTGCAAAAAAATTGTTTCATTGGGCGTTGGTACAAAAGATCCTAAAAAAGCGCTAACTTCGATGGAGGGTAAATGAAATTTACGAGCTTTTGCCAGAAATTCTACCACGTTTTTCCTAGTCGCAGCTCATTGTGACGGGCATCACTCGACTGGGAGATTATGACTCGTAACTATTAAATCTCGAATCTATGTCCTCTGCGAGTACTGCAGGCTGTCGAAAGAGTGTAAAGCCCCAGGTAAATTCGTTGGTTACAAATAAAGAGAAGGACTTGTAAAATACAGGGATTAAAGGTGCGTGTTCGACAACGAAAGGGAGAAAGGTGAATGGTATTGGTGTGAAGCGCAAGAGAGACACAATGCACAGAGAAGCGCGAGGAGTGAGCTTTAAAATAAAAGCAAAAAGCTTCCTTTTATATGACACATTCGTCGGCTTCGCGTACAACCGGCGAAATCCGAGATTCGCTTTTCAGGCTTCCGGTTTTCCGCTTTTCCTGTAAAACACAATATAGCCCGCTTAAAAAACTTCTATATCTTCATACTTTGCGCACAATGCCTGACGCATACCATTCCAGTGTCCCAGAATATACTTCCAAGTGTCAACTTATCGTTCAGTGCCACTTTTTCAATCATATCTTTTTCGAGAATCAACCATAGTTTATTATTAGACTGGGGCGTATTTAATTTTCAGTTTTATCTTTCAATATTTAGTAATAATTGTTCTATTGAGAACGCAACTCAGTATCAGAAGAACTAACAGAAGACTACAACTAATTGTCAGTACTCATAGAATTTGACTTTCCAATGTAAGCCAATTCAAGAGACAAACTGTGAAAAATGGAATTCGTTTGACTTTTACCGGTAATGTTGTCGTCCAATTGAAGACTTTTAAAAGTTTCTCAATGTAAAATACAAGATCTAATTGTCGATCTGAAAGACAAAGAAAATATTATTTTTAATTCAATACATTATACAAAAAAAAAATCCCTACAAAAATCATTGAAACAATAGAAAATAAATGTACGATATATATTGAAAATTGTACGGCCGGAATAATTAATGTTCATTCTAATGGAATAATCGATGCTAATTTTATGTAGCAAGCTTTGGAAACGTTATTCAACCATTTTTCATCCCGTCAGCTTTTTCAATTATTTCATTCTGCAGGGTAATTTACTGCAGCCACTTCGTTACGATAATTTGAAGTATGAAATTGGCGTTTTCCACTAGAATGATGTTGATTGCTTCGAACTAATTGCGGTGAAATGTCCTGTGTTTGTAAACATAAGTGACGGTAATCATTGGTGTGAGTTGACGTAACGTTTACGTCTGAATCGACGAATTATTCCAGTCTTCTGGTCGATCGAAAGGAGACTTGATACGATCGTAAATGACCTTGAATGACCTTCAAAGATTAACACATCTAAATTAATGAACTCGTCTCAAAGTGGATTGCACGTTTAACTAAAGAAAAAGATACTGTTAAGTTTAAAAAAAACAGTTACCTTCATTTTGAAAAAATATGGGTCAATCATAAGATCGAAATAAATAAATGAAATAAATAAATGAAGTTTTACTTGAAATATTTTTTCGAACGACGAACAATTTGGGAGATGATTGCAACGATTATAAAAATCACATTATATGTTCGACATTGTCAGTGAAAAGTTACTATTTTCACCGAAATACAACGGTTATTAATTTACAGATTTTGTGATCACGTTTACTTTTCATTTTGTTGTATAAAATAGCTCGATGTGACGTAAAATTACAAACATTGAAATATATACGTGATACTTCATAATAATTAAATTAAATTCGTAAAATTCATGAAATAAAATATAAAATTAAAAAACTTTGTTGATTTATTGCGGTGGTCATTTTGAGAAAAAACTTCGCGTAGTATGAAAATAGAACCTATTTTACGCAATGTCGTAACTAAAAGAAATCATTTTTATTTCTTCGAATAAATGATCAAAATGTGCTCTTTAAGTTTGAATACAAGTATTACATCGATATTTTGCCACTTTCTTTTGATTTCTCGAAGGTGACTTGAGCCCTTGATACACGATTTAATTAAAAGCAATGTATAGTTTGTCATAAGAAACAAATGACGTACTAGAGACGCCATTTGTGTACAAGGGATTAACATTGGACTCGTAAATGTGTAATGGTGATATTAAAACTTTAACCTTTTGTAGTTAAACCATTATATAAAACAGGACCTAAGTGTATACATGTTTTACACAAAATGACCTCCGTAATGGATTATCAAAGTTTTTTAAACTCGCTATCAAATACTTTGTATTATGATATTGATATTACTGTATTACGCTTCGTAGAATGTCGTTCTAAATTCTGTTTTATACGCGGTGTTGCTCGCTTTATGTCTGTTCAGGTAACTTTTCCTGCGCAAATCGACATTTTAGGTTTCGATTCTGGCAAAGACGCAACGGACAATGATCATTTCCCCGCGCGGAATTGCAAGCAATCAAGAAATCGACGTATTCCAGAAGCATACTTACAACATCTACGTCGATTCTTAGGATCGAATAGTAATCCTTACGAATCGATTCTAGAGACCGATTGCCTTTTAAATACTAGTTAACGGAATTTCATGTAGCGACCAATTAAATTCTATAAATATTAACAGCTAAAGTTAAATTTGGCTCATTTATTGGTTAAAATAAAAAGCTGGAATTGAAAGGCATTTTGAAAGACACATATAAGGCATATATAAAGTAAATTCAATTCTCTATAGGATCTTCCAAGAATTCGTATTGAATGTTTTTAATATTGTTTCCCTGGTGTTCCACTTCCTTTGCCATTTGCGTTTCACATACTGCTTCATTTGTGCGTCTAACAAGTCAATGAAACACATTGGGGTAAAGCCGATTAGGCTATTAGCCGCAACCAAATTAGCCGTCCTCAATGATGCTACTGGTCTACCGAATCTCTACATGCCCAGGAATTCAGATAAACATTACATAGCTCTCATAGATTTTTATATAGAGCATATACGAAGTATTCCATAGACGCCATTCCATCCTTTAGAAGCTAACTTGAGCTTCCACTATCATTGCTGAGTGCTGGCTTGTCGATCGAAAGGAGCAGATACAAATATATAACCTACATTTCGACACAGAGAAACTTCCTTCCGACGTCTATTGTCTATCAGCATTGTTTTCCTGTCGCTATAATAATCGTAGCTCGGATCTTTAGTAGACGCAAGCGTGACAAAGATAGGCAATAGGTACCTGGAGCTTGTCTCTATTGAAATGTACGTAATGTACACATGCGTCTCTTACGAACAGCAATCTACCAGTCCGTCAGGATAACGAGAGTTCAAATTGCATTCACCTGGTACAATGAATTTGTCTCTGAGAACCAAAATTATGTTGTGCGAATCTAAATACCACCTATCATTGCTATTATCTTAAAGCTTCTTCAGTATTGAAATTGTCAACGTAGCAAATGAATTCTAAATACCACCTATCATTGCTATTATATTAAAGCTTCTTCAGTATTGAAATTGTCAACGTAGCAAATGAATTCTAAATACCACCTATCATTGCTATTATATTAAAGCTTCCTCAGTATTGAAATTGTCAACGTAGCAAATTATGTGTACAATTTTTATCCAGAATACCATAAAGAAGTTGTGTATACACGGTTGAGAGTTAGAGTGGGTTAGAGTCTTTATTAGAGTAGGTTAGAGTCTTTATTAAATCAGTCAGGTATGCTGGACACAAGCAGGGGGGAGGGATAGGCCAGGGAGGTGGGGGAGTTTCACCTGATCCCATGGAGTTATGTTAGTATTAGCAGGTCTGTTTGAACTGCTTATACACAACAATGGGCTATTGTGTAGGGTTTAACATCAGTGTGTTTGGTTAACCCATCAATCTGTGTTTATCATCGTGGGTTTCAATTAAATTGTAAAATTAGATCAACTATTTTCTGTTGAACATTATAGAGCATTTTTATAAGTGACAATTTGTTTTTTGTATAATACAAGCATACATATACTATAAGTAAAAGATAGTCGATTAAAGTCAATAACATTCCTCACACATTATTAGACATAGATATAAAAGACATCAGAAACATTATTTCGCTCGTTGGAAAAGAAAAATTTCAGAGGTATTTTGAGGGGATATCGTTCATCTTTTTCCTCGAAATAAATATTCATCACAGAAATTACTCGATTTTCCACTAACAACCAAAGAAAAGTATTAATACTATATATTAGTTGCGCATTTTTATGAAATTATTCGAAATCAATTTATGTGCTTCTAAAATACAAATATGTTGGTACACGTAGGTGTATAATCTGCGATTAACAGGTACCATGAGATTCGTTTATCCAATAGTTCATAATTTCACATGTATTTCCTGGCCACAAGTACGTGACTTCCGGTTCGATTCTCCTGGGGCTCGATCTTCGTTCAATGATATAGGTTGTACTGGTCAAGGGCGATTTCGGTGGCTCAGCGGCAGAGCCGTTCGTAGGGTATGAGCTCAGGTGCGATTGACTGAAACTTGGACGTTGCCTGGGCCCAATCTCATCTATACTTGGAGCTCGTTACACGTATCAGGATGGCAGGATCCAAGAGTTTGCTTGCAGAGACACGTTCGCGTATGCGGTTCACGTGGCCCGATGGATTTTGCATGTTTGACCTCGGGCTACGTCCTCGAGTCCCTATGTGTCGAATATCTATCCCGTTTTCATGGGGGGTGGGGAAGGGGGGCACAGGTGCAGGGAAAGCCGCACTTCTCCAGCGTCTTATCACCATGCCACTCGTGTTCGGTCCTTGTGCTGCTGGCGGCTTCGCCCCGTGAAATCGCTTAACGATCGCCGCCAATGGCAGCCGTGCCCGAGACACACATTCATGCAACACTCAGGCGTTATTGGCTTTACCAACTTTCACGTGAAAAGCGCATTGTCATCGGCGAGATTCCCTACGACGTGACGCGATTTTCTCAAGCAATTATTCACACACTCACCGAGCTTTCTTACCCATCTCGTGAATATTTATTTAACGCGTAGAAAAAAGAATCAAAAGTAGGACTAATGTCCGAGTAATACTAGAGTGATACTAGAAGAATTACATATTTCGTCCATTTTTCGGGCGAAATTCTTAAAAGTACTCGCAATCGTCTTCGTTTCGTCTCATTTGCAACTGTCTAAATTCCTTATCCATAAGCTAATCTCAATTTCTTCCCAGCGACAGCAATAACGAGCTCGAAGTAAGCTTCACAGAATTGGGTCGACTGCAATTAAACTAACACAAGTGTATTTGAATTCTGCCGTATCAGATCTTATTTAGTTAATACCATTTAACGTTCCCTAGCATACTGCAAATCGTAATGTTTGGTAATGCAATAAGTCGTTAACGTTATCGACAATTTTTTATCTTAATTGACCTAGAGACCATATGAATTCAATTAAAGCTACGTTAAAGAAGATTAAAAGAATCAAGGAATATTTTCGTACGCTCACTGAGGAACGAAACTTATATTCATCCATTCATCCACTGAAATGTTTATTTCATGAATGTAAACAAACATTGTGCATTAATATCTTAAATAGTCTATTTTAAATAATTATAAGTACACTGTTAGCTCTTTGCACGTTACAATATAGTCGATTAAGCATTTTACAGTCCATTGACATATATTTTTCAAAGCTTACGAATACAACGAATACGAATACGAATACAACGAAATTAACTCGAGGATGACTTTTTAAAACAGGAATAAACCGAATAAAATGAGAATACCAGCGACGATCCGAAACTTTTGGCCGTCGGTGTACGTAGACGTTGGTATTTTTCGGGTAAATTCCTTAGCTTGGCGCAGTCGTCGGGAATAAGTTGCAGGAAGACTTTCATCCCCCGCACGTCGGCTGATATCACGGCACCTAACGAGACGGGAGGGAATTGGCCGGGTGATCTAGCTGCAACGGTATACCACGCTAGGTTATTGCCTTTCCGATGGCTCGACTGTTATGAAGGATCGAACCTTCCCCGGCAGCGCAATGAAAGCGCAAAATTGTCCAATCGTACGTGAAATCCGTGAATCTCTGATTCGTCCGTCTGCCTTCGCCCCCTTTGGCCCCGTTCGTCTAACTTGCTCGTTATTGGCGCACGTCGAATCCGGATGTACCGTAAACTAAGCATTCATATGGCATAGGAGATTACGATACACCGACAATCAACGGCCATTGCCGAATGACTTAATGATATATCGGAATTCGTGCTCTCGGCTTTTGCATGGCGCGTATACACTCGTGCGATAAGTGCTAAAGCGTAAAGCCCGAATTCAACATGCGCCGAGCATAGGTCATTATGCGCATTAGTACTAATCAGCAATTATGCAGATCCTAATAAATGAGCAATCTGTAGATACATGAAAATGGTTCACTAAATGCTATTCATAGAAACGTATTTCGCCATTGAAGGGTATGCAAAATAGTAGTATCAAAGTCGACAGCATAATAGTAACGTAAAATTACAAAAACTTTGTCAAAAGTTTGCGTATCATGAAATGTTGTTAGTAATTATATAAAGAATGATTAAATACCTGGGCAAAATGAATTGTGTATTCATGAATGGTAACAATATTGCCTTCGGTACACTGCATTTTAAAACGAGAAATTATATTATTTAAAAAAGTTTATAGTTTCACATTTAACTTGTAGTGTTCGATACGATTTCAGTGGGTTTACTGAAAAGAAATTTTGGAATACTCGACCTGGGTCTACGCCTATCAAGTTTAAATAAACCAGTTATAGTTATAGTTTGTAATTTGGCAATCTCGTAAAACACACGGCAATCACATTAAACGGGACAACCAGATTGCTGTATGTTGATTATGTTAATCAGTTTCACTTTGAAAACCTTTCCAAGGGTCATTCGGAATTGAGTCACCGTCAAACTTTCGACGCTTTTGTCGTCAAGTTAAATTGGACTATAAACCTAACGATTCATCAAAAGTACGAAACGGCTTACGGCAAGCTTCGCAAAGAAATATGTCAACATACCGTAGAACCTTTAGTCAACTATACTGTAGGATATGGCAAAAGTGATTCTTTGACCAAGAGGTTGAATGAGTTTCTTTGTACCTGTTTTAAGAGTGCCTGTGTGATAAAAGTGGATGCGTTTAGAGAATACACGTGAGGATTTTGTGTATTTACGTGACCTAATGCAGGCATGTCACGGATACGTGTGAACGCATGTGAAAATGAATGAGAGATTACGAGTGTATTGATGAGTGCTGGGGGAAAGAGAAAATGTAGCCAGTGAGTGAGAATTGTGTGGATCTTAAAAGAATAAAGACGAGAAGTGTGCGGAGTCACAAAGGCGTGAGCTTCAAAGTGTAGAGAAGTAAAGCAAGAGAAAATGAAGGGTAGTCCCGATCAAATCTAAATCTAATTATTCCATTCACCATCTCTTCTTAATATTCCTACAATACTGTAACGTGTAAAGATCTATCGGCTAACGATTCGTACGGTTTGTGGTTGTTTATTTTAAAAAGTTATCATTATATTAATTTCCCGAAGAAAACATTAATTTTACTTATAAATTCTATACACATATTTATCTAAAATCTACATTTTTAGCTGTTTCTGTCAATATTTTAAAATAGAATGTTCAGTATACTTATATAATAGTAGTAATAGTATGGATAAGAATACAGTATAGATAATTTATATCGACAAAATAAATTCGTATTACACTATCGCAAGGAAAAGTGAATATTCATTTAAACGGCAATACTATAGATTTTTATATTTCACTGGTTTTTCGGCCAATACATTGCTAAGAGCGTTGATTATTTTAACTGTACAGATTTCAGTACATTGTAATAAAACTACTTAAATTATTATTTCTAAGATTTTAGAATTAAGGGCATAAGAAATGTCCGTTCGTAAACAAGTTATTGATATGGTAATTTTGGACATTGATACAAGTAATTCTCTTCGAGTGTCGGAACAGAAACTATTTACATACATCATGTTATCATATTACGTGTGTACAGGTAAATTATTTATCGAACCATAAGGGATACTTTTTGCGTGTTACCGCAAATTGTAGTAAGTAATTCGTTCACACGTATTGCATATATTTACACTGTTACGACTCGATATTCGGAATATTTCATAACGGAGGTTTTACAATCTGCATGCGAGCAATGACCGTACGTAACTTTGCGCCCTGTTGTTTACGAGATTTAAATTAGTCGTCGAATGAACGCGCCGACGAACGTCGTGAAATTCTTCCATTTTCCAGGAACATCATGTGAGAATTGAACGTCGGGTAAAACGCGGACGAAACGCTCACGGCTCGTGTCGCGACAAACAGTTGGGCCGATTAAATTAATATTGCCTGGGTACGCCGCTATTTGCATTTTATACAAAACACCGGCGATTTACATGCAAACGTTTTGCTGCATTTTAACGGACCTCGCCCGCGGTCCTGGTACGCGGGCGAAAAATACGTAACGTTAAAAAAAAAACCAGAGACGATAATAAACACGGTTTAGCGATGTTGCCAAATCAATTTCTCAATTACAGGAGAATTTCATGAATAATCCGCGGTCTCCGCGTAATTAAGTCATTCTGATGTTTGCAATAATAAACCTTTCGTCAACCTTTAAAAATGTGTGTGTGTATTTTACGTTGCGCTATTTTAGTTTTCGTTCTTTCCACCGTTTGTAAAGTTAATCTTATCCCATGTAACATTTACTGGATGGAGAAAACGTTGTAGTATCGCATTAGTGTCTATGTGTATTATGATTTTGTAATCATGGTTAATCATTTTGCAATCATGTACGATGATTTTGTATTCATAAACAAAAGTGAATACAAAAGTTGAAATTTGAATACAAAAAGTTTGAATACAAAAGTTGTGGTATTGCATTAGTGTCTATGTGTACCATGATTTTGTATTCATGGTTAATCATTTTGTAATCATGTACCATGATTTTGTATACATGGTACACATAGACACTAATGCGATACTACAACTTTTTATTTAACCCAATAAATGTTATTACATGATTTCTAAGATTAATCTTTGCTACGAACGTTTCATTTTTGCTGTAATATCTGAATATTTCTACAATCTAATCAATTGCTAGGTACATTTCGGTTAATTGGCATCTAACAATTACACAATTTCGGTTCGCGTACAATTGAAAAAGTATGTGTGAAAGGCAAACGGGAAAAGTGGTAGGACGTCACGGTAATAATATTGGAAACGTTCAAGACGACTGCCTGGAAGATCCCGTAGAGACTTGGAGACGACAAGAACGAGTTATCTTAACTCCACTTACGACGTGACGTATTAGAATGATTCACATTTTGGCCTGCGGGAGACCCGTAAGACGTCCACTATCAAGTGACACTATCGCGGTAGAGGAGATTCTCGTGGAGAGTCATGGTTTACCACTATGTACGGTTAGGTATAAACCAACAACTGACTTAGCTATCCTCTTACCGAATCCTGTGTCAAAGGCGTTGTCAGAAGGGGATACTATTTCAGTTTTCCAATACACTCTGTGTTCCAAGCAAGCTACAAATTAAATTGTAAATTCCTGTTACACAAATTAAATTAAATTGTAAATGTGTAAATTCCGATATGCATAAGTTTCTTTATTGATACAAATATTGTATGATAATATGTGGTATAAATATATTTAGAAATGTTTAATAAAGTCCTGATATGCTGAGTTAATGCGAAACGTGTTCATCTAGAATTTTTAAAAAGTAAGAAAACACTTTTAAGAATAGCGTAAAAGATTATTTATATTTCATAGAATTCCGGTGTAGAAGACGCGCAGATATTTTCAGATTAAAAATAACGATTAAGAAGAGAAGGTACAATATTGAATGTTTTCTCTTCGAAATCATCCTGCATCCACTAGAAATCACTCACTTAATCTGATTAATTTCAGTCATACACTTTCTCACATTCTGTAATATTTATTTTAATACGTATAATTTTATTTATATATACCTCACAGTATTTTATATAATGTATATTTTTTACATATTTCATTTAAAAGATATGTACACAAATATACTGCATATTTCGTGGATATTTTACCTACACAAACATGGGCAATCTACTAAACAATTCAAATCCATACAATATTGTATACAATATTGGAAATGAATTCAGTATTACGGAAAATACGTGCCTTGCATGTTGCTCGTTGGCTTTCTGATATTATTGAAAACTTTAGGTTGTGACTGAATAAGAAAATTGTATAGCAAGGGATGTTGGTTAAGGGAATTACAGAACTGGATAAGACGGGTCGAATAAACAAGGTATAAATCGGAACTCCAAGGGGAAAGGAAGGGGATTGCGAGAGTTTATCTCTGATTATAATGGAGGTGAATTGGAAGTAGGTATTGCAGACGTCCTGGGAATGAGAAGAACGTACGTTAGTGGTAATTTCGTCGGCAGCCTCGAACAACGTGCCGGGGATGCACTAACGAGATCTCACGGTGTAACAGCCAGTCGAATTGCCATACTAATGTACGAAAGTGGAAAGTTCGTTAAGTCTGATAGCGAGAGTGCCTTAATGTGCAGTTTAAGGACTGCCCGGCTAACTTGCCCGAAGTTTCCCGGAGAAATGAAGTTCTCGATTCTCCGCAGATGTATCGAACATACGAATTATTCCGAATTTTCATTCTGAATCAAACCCCTGGCGAATGCAATAATGTACTCTTCTTAATCCTTACCATTAGTTCCACTTCTTCTTCGGATCAACTTCGGATGAACTTCTTTAAAAAATTATCCGAGGAACTCGAAAACTGCTTTAACATCTCTGAAATTCCTACAAGATATGTTTTTTACGGTAAAAATAATTAGTCAAACTAGAAAATAACTTTATTTGTCTTATAAAATGAATAGTTAAATAAAATATGTGAATTGTTAAAAGCCCCTAGCCCAGAACAATTGTGCGTATTAGATTATAAGTTTACAGTTAGTGAACAATTCGTTTACCTAAATATGGGACAAAAAATTGTTGATAAAATTCGTTAATAGAATCTGCTTTGAAATAAAACAGTCTTTCTGGAGAATAAAGATTTGTGAACAGACAGTTTGAAAGTTAAAAGGACAGAAATGGAATAACGACATTCATATTCCGGGTCGTCGAAAATCTTCTTACGTAAAGCCTCAAGAGAAAGGAAAATGATATATAGAAAATCATATGAAAATAGAATAGGAAAATACAAGAAGGTCCAATGAACAAAGAGGGAAGGGTCTAAGAAATGTTGACATTAAAGTTAACTGAAAGTTGTACAAAGAAGATATAATGAAATGTATTTTCTCATAAATATAGAAAATAAATATAAAGTTTAATATAAAACATAATATAGAAAATATAGTGAAACACATTGTTTTCTTAAAAAACTGCAAGTGATAAATTATAAATACATTGAAACCTAAAATGAAAAACAATTTAAAGATGGCGCTGAGAATTTCCACCGCACTGGTAAAAAAAACTGTTCATGTGTGAAAGCCGTAAAAACGTACAATTCGTTTGTCGGGAAATTGCACGCTGATTGGTCGATTAAAAATCGCCAAAAGAATTGTGGTATTTATCATAATTTACCTACGATTTAGCTTTTTTAATGGAAGTAGCGAGAATAATTTGTTTAAAGTGAATACATGTTTCAATGACAAGTTGCGCACTGATTTATTTTCAGAAGGGTTTTGCGTTATTCCGAAATCGTTGAATTTGTGCTTGCAGAACACGCACGATGGTAATCGATTGTATCACGAATATTCATGCGAGCCTAATGCGACACGATTAAGTAATGTAACAAATCCGATATTATCATGAAATCTGATAACGTATAATCCAGCCAAATTCTTTCTCGTGTGCAATAATTACAATAGCGATAACAATATGAAAAGTAAAAAAATAAACGATATCAATACAACGATGTACATATTACGCATAATAATACAGCAAACCTTTCTATTTCTCTACGGTTTGTAAAACACATTGTAAAAATGTAAAAAATGGATAAGCTGAAAAAATTAAGGTCGATGATCAAAATGAAACATTTATGATTATTTCTATGTTATTAATATTCATTGATTTATTTTAAAAAATGGCTAAACTGGAAGTATTACGGTCGTTGATCAAAATGAAATATTTATGATTATTTCTAGTTTATTCATCTTCATTGATTTACTTATAAAATCTAATTCGATTACGTTCTAATGCAATCAGTCGATTATAAATTATTTGGTTTATCGGTACAATGATTATTTCATCAATTTTCGGTGTACAGTTCCGTTGTTTCGTTGCTACATTAGTTTGATCGATGTATTACTGCAGCATGGTACACATTGTATGTGTATTTGTAAATCTAGTGTTAATTTTTTCATTGTTCTGTTATAATTTGCAAGCAACGTGGGATAGAAAAAAACTTGTTATACAAAAAAACGCATCTCAATCAAAGATAAAAAATGAATTACCGTTAATTAAAAAAATTTTCAATCGCAGGTAAGGTACATAGTACGTGAATTTTTTAAATTTGTGTCTATTATGTGCATTCGCGGAGTAATATCGTAAAATTACAATTATGAGTGCACCATCAATTATCCACGTCAGAATATGTTAATTTATTTGCGTACGCCTGCTATAAAAGCCAATATGCAAAAAGCAAACGAGATGAATTTATATATCCGGTTGAATTTGCTTTGGACTTTCAAGATTGCGTATATAAAGCTCATTATTTTGTTTATAGAGTTTTCGCAATCATTCGATGTTTATGGTATAATGAATACCTCTGTGTCAAACATTTTATTTGTTGATTTTCACTTTCACGAATAAGTACGACTATGGTTGATCAGTGGACATTTTCTATTCTTCAATAATTTAATGTATTCCCTAGTACCACGTGATATTTACAGATTTATGTATTAATTTCAACAGTTTAGAGACCACTAAATATTCTTATTCTTATCCGAAGAATTTTATTATGTAACCTTTTTTGAAAATTATAACTCAATTTCCTGAGGCGTATCACTTACATTTGTTGATAAAAACAAACAAGTTAACCAAGTCTGTATTGTCATCAATTTTATGGGATGTGTTTTTATGAATTACTAAATAAATCAATGATTAATATTATTATTACCACTTTTAGTCCGCGGCTATTTATGCAGGTAAAATACTAATTATTTTAATTTATCATTTTAATTTTTGACAGTAGTGTGCCCCAATTCACTTCACTAAAAAATTATACTATTATGTTATCATTTATCACTTTACGTGTGTGGGAAGATATATAAACAAAATAAATATGTACCTATGCAGAGAATATGTAGTATATTTATGCATATGTTTTTTAAATGACACGTGGAAAACGTATTGGATATGTAAAATGCACAATTCTATACAAGTCTCAGATATTTATTTTTCTTCAATAAAAATATGCACTTGCATAAACGTTCGCAGTTTACTAACCAGATCCGTTGTTCTCAAACAATTTTGACATTTCGCCTCTTATAATTTTCACTTCCTCCCGGAACTTTCGGACGACTCTTCCTCTGCGTTTTTTACACGGTCGGTAACAAAAAAAAAGGAGGACCTTTCTTTATTCTGTCTAATACTTGGGGAAACTGTCGTGGACGTGCGGCCGGCGCGTTTAATGGGCCTCGTTAACGGAGCGTGGAAAATAAATTTTTCCCGAGTCAGGGAGATTCTACAACTACGATAAAGCAAAAACTCTCGAAACTCCGCACAGTTTTACATGGTGTGTCGTCTTATTCCTTCGTAGCCATTTTCGTACGAACGCGTAATTACGTATAATAAGCCTGGCGGTACATTCCAACGCCATTAAGTTTGTCCTCGTGCGCTCAATCGTCGAGAAACTTAGCACAATTATAAAATATGAAGTATACTTAAATATATAATTATATACTTATTATATATACTTGTATTATTATATTATATATTATATAAATATTTTATATATTATATAAACTATATTATATAAATATACTTAAACACAGTTCGACCGTTTTGAAATGTAGAAAAGAATTATTCTTAAATTGTTATACTTTTAAATTTTTAATCTTTTTTTAATTTTTAAATTCTTAAATTTTTAAAGAAATATTCTTTAAGAATTTTCTTTAAAAATTCTTTAAAATTTTCTTTAAAAATTCTTTAAAATTTTCTTTAAGAATCTGTAAAAATGTAATTAGATAAAATGGACCGTACGTTCCAATGCTACTGCATATTCTCACTACTGTCATTATAGTGTGGCAAAATAAATGCAACACTGTGGGAAATTTTGAAGAAAGTGACAAAACCTCGAACGGCTTGACATAAACAGCTTAAAATATCAAGACGTCACGAAAGAATATAACACCCATGGGAATATCAAAGAGAATTTATCGGCCAATTAACGATTTATTCATTCACTGCTGGCCAGTCTTTGCGTTCCTTTAGTCATCTTTTTCTTCTTTCGTAGTTACTCTTTAAATAGCAGTTTGTAGTTCGGTGATAAGTCATATCAAAAAGTGTGAAATAGGTTTAGAAGACGAGTAAAGTTTTTAAAAACATATTCTTGGAAATTCGGTCGTGACGTATATTTTTTCAAATACCGCTTCAATTCTCACTATTTTCTAACTTTCACAAATTTTTCTATTTCAGATTCGGGATATACAAACAAGGACAAAACAAACGAGGATTAGGTAAGCCATTTATAAAAAAAATATAATATTATGTGGCGGGATAACATTTCTTTAATTATTTTTCCATTTTACCCAAGAAATCAATGTTACCATTCGTGAAGATTGTGAAAAACTTAGAAACAAATTTCGTTCGGGACGTAATTTCATTCATGATAGTCTTTAAGCATTAAGTTAATATGATATTGAAGATTTTAGGGGTTAATTTCAAAGGTTAAATAAACATGAGGTATTACATTATTTTCCAATAACATGCTCGTATTTTTAGGCACAGGGTTACGTGTGTGCGTGAGCTTTACACGCACATCTGTACCAACGGGCCAATATATAACGTGCGCTTGAAAGCTTCTTCTGGAAAAAGCGGTAAAGGGAAACTCAGCCAGAGATTTTCGTGAAATTTGCATTGCTTCTATGCTATGCTTTTTCGTAGGTTCGTAGACTCTCGTAAAATCTCATGTTTAATGAGGAGCGGCATGATAACAACAAAATTTCGTCCAGGGCCAGGAATTTTGACGTTAGCTCAACGGCATACTTTAATTATTTTTGCCGACCGGTTGCTTTTCTAATTTATTCTGCTTCTGTTCAAATGTACGTGACATCCAGCAAAGCAAGATGAACGGATAACTGCGTTATTTTGAAGAGTACAGAAAAATGTTGTCCAGGAATGTTGGTTAAATAGTCGCGAAAAGCAAAATAATCACGATTAAAACGTATGTTTTCGAAGGTCGAGGTCAACTTTGCTTTTCATAGCATTACTTGCATATTTATTCTATATTTTTATAGTCATAGAAACACAATCAAATACTATACTATTACTGGTACTATGATTTGCTAAGTAAGAGACAGAATAGGCGACGCAATTAATAACTTTGTTTTCTCCTCTTACTTTTTAGTTTAAACTGTATTTAAGTTTGCCCTAATTAGTTTAAACCCTTTGCAAATGACAATAATGTTTAACTTAAGTGTTAAAATACGTATTTTTGTACATATTTAACTTAACCCTAATTAATATAAATCCTTTAATATTCGGAGAAATGACGATTATATTTATTTAAACATCATTCAATTATTACAAAGGTAATGAATGTTGATAAATAGTCTATTTCTTTCTCCTTGCATTTTACCTCTCTTAGCGCTATTTTTCAATCCTTTATTCAATTAATTTATAAACAAACTCTTGGTTTTTCTTTTTTATTTAATTTTATTCTTACTTCGTACAGTACTTTCATTCATCATTTGGTTAGATACTCGGCTTTTAGGAGAGGCTTTACCACAAAGTGTAAAATTAATATCAGGCTAATATGTAGCTAATATCTCTGAAACCTTCGGCAATAGAGATCTGATCTTTATTATCTCATCGGTATTATGCGCGCGTTTTGCGAATTCAACCGCTCTTGAACCACTGTGTGGTTCTAGAAACTTAATATTGAGTGCAAGCACGTTCGACGAATTCTTCGGCATTCTGACCTTTGCAAAATATTTGTAAATTCATCATTTTGTATTAATTGAAACCATTTAAACCATTGTATGAATCTTATGATAAATTCATTGGTGATTGTTTGAATATCTGATTATTATTCTTTTACATGACATACCTTGAACACTTCTAGACTGAACATCAGATTTGTGATTTAAGGAATTTTAAAATCACGTAAACTTCAATGAACTATTACAAAGAGACCTGGGCTTCTAGATTTTTTATTATAATGTAATAACGTTGGTCTGAGGTTATTTAACATGTGTAACTGTTTACGTTCAAACCATTAATCGAGCCTAAATTCACCGTTACTCCCTTTTTAATGCATCTTATAAATATATATATATAAAACAAGATTTAACAGAAACTGTAGGAAACTAAGTTATAACTTTCAATAAACACATAGAGATAAATTAATAACGAAAAGTTAAGTTTAAAACTTCTAGTGTCTAATCAAGTGTCAACTTTGGAATTTTTTATGTTAGTTTTGATACATATAAAGTATGTACGAAAAGTCCTGAGTAATAAATCTACGTGGATGACGAAGCAACAATTATTGAGGACCCGGCAAAGTTTTTATACAACTTGAGAAATAGGAGATTAAAATTGAAGTTAGGAATGAGATTAGGCCGCATAATGACCGAAGTTTCGGCGGTAATGCCCGAAGGAAATTAAAGAGATTTGTAAAGTCTCAGGCCGGGTATCCGTAGGTTTTTCACACATAAACAAATACCTTTACCAGAATACCTTCACACACCGACGCACCGATTTTAGCGCCACTATGAACAAAGTTATAAGATTGTCACGATATTTCCTTACGGCACGACCCGTAGTTTCTTCTGTTTATCACATTGACTTCATTGGCTTAAAAGTTACTTCTGCTGTGGCAACTTTCCCAAGTTTACTACTTGCGGCAATTTACACAGGAAGGAATGAGATTTTCTTGAAAACCTCGGAAAATCATATTACGGTTCGTAGATTATAATTCGATGAAAAACTTAATGTCATTTTTATCACATATTAATTCCTTGTCAATCATTATTTAACGTTAAAGTACGTACTTTTGAACACGGTTTAGTGCGTCGGTAAGCGGTCTAAAAATTGCAGTTGTTAAGAGTATTGACAGTAGGGTATTTACAGGGTGCCTAAAATTGATCGAAATTTACTGAAGAATATGCACGAAACTTTACTTTTATTGAATAAATATTCAACACGTCGAAAAAATAGTATTATTTAAAAATAGTGGTAGTTTAAAACGGTGACGTTTTAATTATTTCCTTTATTACTCAATTTTCACGCGATATGCTATGAAAATAATTTGTTTTGAGACATCTGAAATGTGCGTACCTTGTAATGGAATCGTGCAATACAATTAATCTAGTCTACTTGATGCAAAAACAAGCAATTCATTCATTTAATCAGTATTAGCTTTAATTACTTTTGAATCTCTCGTGAACTTTAAATCCGTCCCGTACAACGTACTACCGCTAAATTTTAACGATTACAATAGTATAGGAGCAAGTAAGAAAATGTCAACCTTTTTTTAGCTAGCTAATTTATGCACGTGCGCAAACACTGAAAAAAATTGCTTACCGGTATCGTCACTAGAGTAAAATTTAGGGGTTAATTAAGACATTACGATACTGTGGTTCATTGATTAGAATCTGTGACTATGCGTAGGTATTTCGAGGTCCATCCAATCCAATTTTCGCGGTATTGAAGACAACGATTATATGCTCTACTAGCAGCGAAATTACAGTTAGTTCGCTTCGTAGAAGTTAAAATCCATTGATACTTAAGTTAGACCGCCATTTGGTTGAGGAAAAAAAAATGGACAAAACAAGATTTTGTCAAAAAAACCTTCGAAATTGCGTAACTCTGTTTTTGTTTTTTGCTTGATCTTATTACGTATTACGTATAATTTTACCACTGTCTTCATTATTTGCCAAACATATTCGTCGAAATCAATTCCAGTGAAACATTTATTAACCGACTACCATTTTTTTTTTAATTTCGGTTCATAACAATAATTTATTGTACGTGGTTATCTCCTCACCATTGGGTAATTACCCAACGTCATAGACTAAATGTTGGTTTTTAAGCAAGAACTGAAGAAGTCCGTTTCGAAACATACTCGGAAGCGTTGCACGTTAAACTGATTTTACATTATATCAATACTTCCGCTGGGCGAGAAGCAAGAACTAAAAAAATGACGTGCCGATTTGAATTAAGGGGAAATGAAAAACCTATAGACGAAGGAAATTGGTTTCTATGAAGCAATTTCAAGCGGAATGGTATTATTGGAATTCAGTAAGTCGTCGGTCGGAATTTCTGCCGCATGTGCACAGCTCCATTCACTTCGCTATTGAGTTCATTTAAATCTGCTTGATTACGATTACGAATGAAAGTAGACCCAGCTGGAAAAAGGTCGCATTAATCGAATAATATTTCACTAAACGCGATGCTCGAAGGTACCAATGTTCCGCAGAAATATGATAAATTCACGTTTTTTTTTAGCACAAAATGGATATTTCTGTAATGCAAGATCGATGTAAAACACTAAATGGAACTTTCTTTTACAGTTAATCAATTAAAAAAGGCTGTTGTAAAAAGGGGTAGTTTTATCATTTCAAAATTTAACAACAAAAAAGAAAGGACTTTAAGTTGTTATTATTATTTAATATTAGATAAATCATTCCGAAAATTATTGATACCAGAAAAATCAATGTTATCAATCGCCAAGTTTGTTAAAAAGTTTAAAACAAAGTTCCCTTGTTGTGAAATTTTACTCGTGATAGCCTTTGCGAGTAAAGTTAATAGTTTGAAGGATTTAAATGTTAACTTTAAGAGTTAAATGAACATGGGGCATTGCATTATTTTCTTAGGATAAAATTTATTTAATCTTAAAAATACGTTCATGTATTGTACATTACACTGTTTATAGGATGAGAAGATCGAAGACATGAGGTACATTTGTGTTAGAACGCTCCGTATAAAAGGTTATTGATGGTAATGGCGTGATAACGGCAAGGATATTCGAGGACCAATTATACTTGCATGAAAATGCTAATTTTCAAGCTAATAACCTTCCCAATTTAATGCTATTACGTCGTAAGTGAAGATCTTTATTACCGCCTAATCTTTTCTCGGCGTACAGCCACGTGGGAGAGCTAACGTCTGCTTCGCGTGCAGTAGAATGCAGAATATTACATTATCACTGAATCGTCAGCACATTCCCCTCTAACCGGCCACCATTAAGTTGCTCGATAAATATTAATAACGTGAAAAAGACGTTGAAGAAGCTTAACGTTCCTCTGGCCAATTTATAGACATGGTTGAAAAACTAACAGGGACATGTACCGCCTTAGCACACAAGTACAATTTTTGCTCACCGCTATTAAATAATTTCAGAACACTACGTTGAGGTCAATTTACTAAAAAAAATTGACTGTCGAATGACCACAAATAACAACAATAAACAATAATTGAAGTTTGTAGAATAGGGATGATTAAATGCAATATGACATGAAAAGATGATTGTAATATTACAGTTCTCGATGAATTAGTTATAATAGTTAATCGAAATAATATTAAATTAATTATAGAAATAATATAATGTTGTATAATACTATATAAATAATATAATATTATAGAAATAGTATTAAAATAGTTAATCGAAGAACACGGGAACACGACAATATCATTTGATCTACGTACGAATTCGTTGTTAAATTTGATCATGCCAAAGTTAATGTACGTATGGCCTCAATTCAAATGTATGAAATTTTATGAAATTCTGTGCATTAATTGAAATGCGGAATGTAAGCTTTCATGTAGCGAACGTTGCATACTCATCATACATATTCTGAATTTCCTGTGCAATATAAAACGTTATATTGATGTCGGAGGTTTAATATTAAAGCTATGATTAACAGCTAGGAAAACCGTGTTTTGTAACGTACGCATTAATTTATGCAAATTTAAATGATTTCGTTGCAAAATATAATCTTGACATTATATTTTTCAGCGCGTAATCTTCTCAAAGAAAACTACGGTGGATGTTACTAAGCTGAGAGGAAATTACAGTGATAAAAAGCTTGCGAGTTTATGCTGCGTTTGCTTTCAACTTTTGAGGATATATTTCCTAGCGTCCTTTCGTATTATCCGTTGATTATCAGTTTTTTTCCATTTTTCTTCCCGTCCTAATTCTCATTTGCTTGCGAACTAACGCGACTCTTTGAAATGTTTCTTGCGCATTAGTTCCTACTTTACAGCCATTTCTGCCAAATAATGGTGCACAACATAAAACACCGGGTTTTATGTGGAGTCATTTTTAAGCCTGAAATATAGCTTGCAGGTAGATGAGCGTAAAAGCCAAAGATAAAAATATTGCTTTAAAGGTTTGTAAAACTTTGATTACCAGAGAGAAAAAGAAAGAAATGAGATATATCAGTAAATCATTGCTAAATATAATTATATATCGATAAGCTACAAATAATGATTGCAAAACTAGTTATATAATTAGTTATATGTAGTTGTTTATAATCAGTGTTAGAAACATAACTAAATCATGAGCCGTTGTTAATTTTTCTTTGAAATATTCGCTTTAAATTTGCACCCCTTGTGTACCGACATTTTTATTCTGCAAATCCTAATACACCTCTCGGCGAACTGACAATAGGTACAAGTTTAAATGATCTAAATATCAATAAGTGAGTCTGATTCGATAGATTCACTTGAAGAATTAATCTTACGAGTAAAGAACTAACCGTGACCTGTTGATACATTTTCTTTGAAACATTCGTTCGAACATTACGACTAAAAGTCCGACGAAGGGGTCTTCTTTGAGTACATTCCAGGTGTTAAGGTATTCAAATTGTCACGCACTCAGGAGACGATGACTCTCGTGAAGTCTGCCGATTTCGTTGAATTCTAATGACGAGCACTCGCTTTCCACGACAGCAATTAACGTCCGGTAAAGCTTCGTGGGCATCGCGAGGGGATGCTTTAATAAACGAGCGTGCACACTCGTGCCCCGCGGAGCGTTCCTGTTCCGGCACTCCATACGAAATCATAACCCCGGCCAATTTGTAATTCAAATAGACGCGTTGCCAGGTGAATTACCGGGGCTATCCAGCTCCGTTTCGCGGCATCTCTGTTTCCTTCGACTCGCCTTACAGAGTACACTTCGATCACACAATCTCGTTAAAATCGGTCCTTTGCTCCATTGAACCCGTCACTTTTTCAATCCACTACTTAACGAACCGCCTATTTTCTCACTGGCGTTAAAGTTAATAAGGATCTATTTCTCTCGAGCTGAACATAAGCCAGGGAAAACACTGTTCGTTGCTTCTCTGGGCTAAATTCATTTTCTTCAAAGGCTTTTCAGGACGGGGATAAAAATTCCGCGCGGGAATAAGGATCGTTTCTGGGGGGAAAAGAATGGCACTGAGTGAGTTTCGGCCGATGGGAATATCAATTGGGAAGTTCTAGGGGAATGGTGGGGGTTTACGACGTGCTTGGATAATGCATAGTCGGTCTATCGAGATGCCGTCTGTATTCTCGGCTTACTTTCCTGCCGAGGCTTTTGCAGAATTACCAATGCAATCTGTGATCCGCGGGAAAACCCTTTGCCGAAGCGCACGATCAACATACAGCCAGTGCCAGTATATATGCATAGACAAATATATATGTATGCAGGGGCCGTTCGGCAAGCGACGGGCCAATCTCAGCAATTTGTAATTCAAATCGACGCGATACGCGACAAATTAGTGATTTATCCGGAACCATCTCAGCCACTACCTGACCTTCGGCAAATCGCTCTTCGGAGAAGCGTAGTATACCATATTCCACGACATTGATTGCTATTTCATTTCGTGTGTCCCGGGAAAATTTACTGAAATTCCTAATCTATAATACAATCGGGGTAAGAAAGACCTGTCAATTCGGCGAAAATTCATCGCAAGGACAATTTGAATTGTGTCCCCGTATTTGCGTGTTTCATAAGTCATGTAGTTATTAATTATTATTTACTATAATACATGTCAGTTCTGTTGATATAGTTCAAATATCGACGAATATTCGAAGTCGATTTTCGAAAGAATCAAGTCTCTTGTGAAAAAATGCTATTCTATGTTTTCAACTTATTTTTTCACGTAGAATTACCCATTTTTTAGCTGTACCAATTACCAAATATCCTGTATAAGAAGTATTGAGATGTATCTTATAATTATGTAAAAAAAAAAATTAGAATACCTATACGAAGAAAATAATGCATGTAATGTTAAAATTTAAGTAAGAATATTAGATTACACCTTATAGCTTATACATATATATACACCTCATCCTTTTTTACGCGATTTTTTCCTTTTACTCTTCCCAATATTTTATTCACACTTTTTGCTTAATTACAAAGAGTGTTTTAATTAATTCGTTATGTTTCATATAGTTTATTCTTTGAAGTTGTTGGGTATTTTCTCCGTATTTTTATTGTTAATCAGGAATTAAAAGTGGAATTGTTCTTTTTTACGCGAATCCAATGAACCAATTTCTAGCATTTCCGTAGGTTTCTATGACGTTTACACAGGTATACGGTAATACGTGAATGCACAACGCTAATACGTATATAAATTGTATTCGCGTAAATATGGCGGCAACAAAGTTTCGCGGACGATTTTCTCTGTTGCACCATGCGCGTCGAGTTAATTTGCATGCGCAATGTTAAGTATATGTGACGTACGCTCCCTGTTGTCTGAAATATCAAATGCGATAGTGACACATTCAGTCACGATGAATTACCGGCTGTTCACGAAAACGCGTTACTTTAACGCGACAAACGAGAAAGTTTTAAATACTCGTGCATTCGCGGCGGAAGTTTTGACGTTTGATAGCGAGAAAATTATGCCTTCTAATATGAGTCACAGAACGGTAAAACAAGCGTGACGATAAATGAAGGCAGCACTTTTATCCACGTGAAAGAGTAATATTTGAAATATGCATCATAATAGACGAAACGTGTGTCTTCGAATAAAAACATTACGACGTTCTTCGTTTTTTAATAAACAATTCTGTAAAACGAAAATTGCATCATTATAACTTGTTGCGTATTGGCTCCTTGTAATTGACAAGTTAATTTTTGTAAGTTTTTTAATGTAAAAGTTAGTTTAAATGCTGCGAATGTGAAACTTTTCAGCTCCACGTTTTTCCATTCCGGCAGAATATCAGGTATTTCAATATCGTCATATTTTCAAAATACTCAAATTAGTATATAAGGTAAAATAATATTAATGAAATTCTCGAATATAATAAAGAAAATGTCAGCAATAACATGTTTTTCGAAACTTTGGTGTAATTGAGCGTCAGACAGGTTACTAAAAACAGATAAATTCACTTGTATAAATTTATTTAATGAATTAAGCATCAATAAATCACTTATCGAATAAATTTATTTAATAATACAAGATTGAAACTGAACGACATCCAATCATTTTATGATGGATAATGAAATTTGTTTACATTTTCTGCATTTAATAATACCACATTCTTAAACAATTGATATTGTCATGAGCAATCGCATCACAGAAATTACTCGCCGTGATTAATCTGTACATTTATCGACAATTGTCTGGCAACAGGAAAAATTCCCCAATAATTTTATTTTACTGTTTCAGTTCCTGCTAAAATGTCGATTCGGACGTTGGCCATTTACAGATATAATTTCGTGAGAACGCTCTATAGATTTTAGGTAAAATGTTAAACTGATCGTATTACATACTTTCTGTTCACATTTCATTGTATTGAAACACACTGACATGTGTGCAATAACAGATTTTTACTGTGGGTAAAAAATAGTTCATTTGAATTTAAGTGATTTTAAAATTGCTTCAATAGAAGATTGAAAACTTTTTAATTGTATCACTTCTGAAGCAGAGATGCGGTATATTTTAACATGGGACAAATTGTAAAATAACTACGATTTAGGTACACTTTAAATTTCCCATACTCCGTCAATATCCCGTGTTTTGAACCACAAAGAAGATACGTTAATTAATTTGTAACAGGGATTGGTCTAACCAGATAAGATAGACCTGAAAGGTACGTGTTTAGGAGCAAGTAGAATCAGTATTTGCCCGTAAGGTAGTAACGATATGTACATATCGTACATACATACATGTGTGTCCACTAAAAATTCATTTTGGCTCGGTCCCAACGATTTCACATATGCCTCGCTGCCGTTTGATGACCAAATCTCAGCTCTATACAAGCATTCACGATTTTTTATGGCCCGCTTCTAGTACGACATTTCCACACGGTTGTTACAAGAATATCGAATGACGGCAAGAGTTTTATGAACGTGTATTTTCCTCGTCTTCGATCCCGCATCACACTTTGTTTTCCTGCGTTTATATTACGCTACTTAAAAACAACAGGACTTTTATTTTTCTATTCTGCTGTAAAAAAGTTGACAGGTTTTTTAAATTTATTTAAGTACGCGACAAGCAGGCTTTAATATTCCCATTCGCATAGTTGAATGGAATTAATACATGACAGGTTACGCTTTACAGTGTTGTGTGAGATTAATAATTTCTCGATATTAATTAATTTCTCGATACCTGTCACAGGAACACGTGGACGAAGAAGGACATTAAAAAGTCGTTATGTGGAGCACCACTGTAGCTTAGTATAGATTTATGACGCCAATACAGAAAAACCGCATCGTAACCGCGACCCATTGTAAAATGTATTCGCCTCGCAATAAAATGTATTAAAGGGATATTTCAAAGGAACAGTATGGAAGGCAATGCTTTTAATCGGCTCAATATTCGAAGGAAGAGGTTAATTTGATTAGAATTAAGTAAATTCCCGTAAAAGTCCGTTTCAATTTGCAAGATTTTATAGCACTTAAAATAGCGCCATCTAAATTCAATATTTATTTAAGATGCTCGATTTTTTTCATGAAAATAATAGTTTCTTCACTGTAAAAAAATCAGATCAAAGTATAAGCAACTTGTATGTGAGCACAACTGAAAATTTTTCAATTTACGATTTATTTGATTACGATTTATTTATTGACTTCGTTGAAAAGCAATTCAATCGTTAGAATTTCACCGACGAAGGGCGTATTAGACTTCGCAAAAAATTCTACGCAAAACATAAAATCCAATATGAAACAAATAACAGATTTCCTGTAAATAGTGTTAAATAGTGTTTATTAACACGTATTAATACTATCTTGAAACAATTCCCTGTGCTTCTTAATATTACGTTCTTAATTGGAATTAGTATTTATTTGTCGAACGAACTAACATCTAATATGAAAAATATTAAAAAAAACACACAGATATTTATTTTTTTCTTAAGAACATTCGGGCTGTTGTCCAACAAAAATAGAATCTATCTTATTAATGCATATACCAATATGCATATGCATATAGCTAAATTAAATCGGAAATTAGAAATGAAAAATTTGCCTTGCTTTAGCTAATATCAAAAATTTACCAAGCATGCCGATTTTATGTGAAATGCAAGCTGTGTTTTCATACGACGCACTTTTTTCATTGTCCAATGATTTGCTTGTGAGAATGAAAAACCGTCGAAAAACAATGCCGCCCACACGAGTTTTAATTAGATAGAAAACATTTGAAGCTTCAATTCACATTAAAAATTTCATTTTCGTGCCATCTTTCTGCAACGAAAAAATGTTACAACAATTCTTTAATTAATACATTTGTTTCAAACAGTTTTACGCCAGTTACAATAAACATTTTTATTCCAGTTAGGAATTTCCAGAAATGAAGAAAGTTTAATTAAAAATATTTTACATGTTTTTCATATTTATAACGGTAATGTATATCTTGACTATAATTTTAATTTATAAATGTACAGAGATATTCATTTCGCGTACGGACTATGTGCAGGAAATTCTCGAACTATTTGAAGAAATTTTCAACCAGTTTTCAATGTAATACTTCTACAGAAAGTATTTAACCTGTTCGGACCTATTACTATTTTGACAATGTACGGAACTATTCTAACCTTCTTTTCATGTATTTATATTTTCACAGTCCTTTTTTCTTCGTTAAATAGTAATTGCATGAAATTTTAATGTTCTATATT
The DNA here is from genome assembly GCA_963989215.1 of Hedychridium roseum. Lineage (NCBI taxonomy): Eukaryota > Metazoa > Arthropoda > Insecta > Hymenoptera > Chrysididae > Hedychridium > Hedychridium roseum. The sequence goes on along the minus strand of OZ022318.1, from coordinate 5,345,632 downwards.
AGTGTTTCATGTATTAATTTCAGAACACCTTGATTAAAACCCTGTCGATTAAGCAGTTAAGGCCGTCAAAACGGGTTGGTCATTTATAATCCGGGCGTTTATAATCTTCGGGTAAAATGAGATTTTCGTTCTTGCTGAAATTTCGATGCTGGCACTGCTGAGGAGGAATTGCCAGCTGGCGCGATATTGAGGTAAATAGGAGGCTAACCTGACTATCTTGCGAAGATGGTTTTCTCGATGGCAGGGCTGACGGTTTAACGGAAGCGCCGGAATGGGCCGGTCCTTTCGGACAAAAGAGCAGCTTTGATTTAGCGGCTCGCATAATTCCTCGCCAGCCTGAGATTAATATCTCCGAGAGCCTTTTTGTCGGACCGTAGATCCCTCACACTCGAAAGAAGGGATTCAAGAAGCTCACATTCCACGGGAAATTCATTAGTTTAACTCAACATTCGCACAGATATTGCTCCAAGTTGAAACGTTCTTCGTTGCCCGGGAACTGACATTCTGATGTTACGAAAAAAAGGAGGACAAGAATTTTGTATAAACCTGAGAGAAGCAGAATATTAAAAGGACAAAGACCGATGTTCATGAGGATTCCAAGAAGTTCCATTAATTAGAAGAATCTCGGAAAATATGTAAAAACTGATTAGGTAGAAATAATTTTATGTTGTGTTATAAGTTATACAATTGCTATTCTTGGGCAATTTTCGCGTACATTTGCAATAGCAAGTTATACGAAAGGAAAAAGGACAGTTGATTTCTTAATGACAAACAGAAATATTCGTCATCTTTGTCTCTCAAAAATTATTCAAGGCCAAAATAATGTACAAAGTAATACATTCGATGGCTTTTCATTATTGTAACTCACCTTTATCTTTAATTCGATTTAAAAAAAAGATTAATAAATAAATCACTACACGTAAGAATTTTGTTATCAACATAAGGTAAAACAGCGTTCATTCAACTCTGAACATGATGTTAAAGAAATGAGTTCAGTATTTCTTCATATTGATTATCACTAATTTACTTGAGGATGAGAAGATTATAAGCATGTTGTAAATACAGCTATTTCAAACGGTATTACAAGGACGAAAATTCCTGAAAATCTAAAGCGTCGACAAAGTGCGTGCACTGGTAATTTCGCAAAGTAGGACACAAATCGCTGGTGTGACACGGCGATTAAGAAGCTTTTTTTTCCTACTTTTCTCTCTGGTTTTCCACTGAATCACGAGGTGAGTTCCGCCATGGTACGAAGGTACGTGCGCTTTTCCGTGAAGTTATGCGTTCACGCGCGTACGAGCGACAGACAACAGGGTGAAACATGCTCGTAAATGCCAGGGAGAAACGTTACCGAATTCCGCGCGAACGCCTCTACGAAAAATGTAATAAAAGAGGTCCTACGATAGGTAGCCCCTGTTATCAAGGCACATCCCCCGCCTCTTATTATCCCATTATGCGTAAACCCGAAACCACGGTGAACAACGAAATTTCCCCTACACCTGCGTACAATGAAACTTCTATTTTCCCGCCGGTTATTTGAACTTTTACCGGATAATCTGTCTCCACGGTTTCGAAGGCTTTTTAATTCGGCATTTCGTTTTATTGAACTTTACCGACCAAATTTCACGGTGACTGCCAAATCGATTATACGCGTAATAAAAGATTTTTATTCTGGATAAAAAATAGGAGAAATTTCATACTTTATAGGGCTTACAATTGGTCTAGAAAAAGTATATAGAATTCAAATTGTTCAAAGTACTGGTGATGTTAATCAGGTGAAGTATTTTAGAAGGTTGTATTTTGAACCTGAAATCCAGTTTTTTTCCATTTTTTTCCCGTGCTTCAAAAGTATTCCATTCCCAACGACAAACAATATACAGTAAAGCAAGAAAGTATCATAGTAAATACTTTACCTACTTACCAAGGCTAGTGAGTCTTAAATCTCATACATTATTTTCATGATATTTATTATGAGCCAATTATCTTCATCCAAAAATGACAAATAAATACAATTAAATGATGAGAATCACGTAAAAACTGTTTTCCTTTTAACTCCGATACACGATATCTTTCTTCATTTTTGGTATAGTACAATATTTTCGTCAAAATATCACGATACAAATGGCACTTTACTTACCCCAAAATTTTCATGAAAAGTGTATTTCTGAATGTGAAAACCATTTCACCGATATTTAACGAGCGCTTGCCGTAGAACGGACGTAAAATTTGATATACTCTAAATATTACGTTGCCATAAAGAAATTGGGAGGACAAATACCTCATGCATTCGGAGGGGCGGCGAACAATAGTAGAGAATGAACGAGCGTATAAATTGCTTTTTTCCCAGACTATGGCATTAGCGTAAAACGTTGAAAACAAGCGTTAACGGCTTCAAAATGCCGACATCAATTCACTGCCGGTTTTTCGCGTGAAAATTCGAGCCGTTGTCCAACAAAAATATAAAATCTACCTTACTAATGCATATACCAATATCCATATGGATATAGCTAGGTTAAATGGGGAATCAGAAATGCAAAATTTGCCTTGCTTTAGCTAATATCACAAATTTACCAAGCATTCTGCTTTCATGTGAAATGCATGCGGTGATTTTATACGATGTACTTTTTCCATTTTCCTATCATTTACTTGGGAGAATAAAAAACCGTCGAAGAACAATGCCGCCCAGATGAGTTTTAATTAGATAGAAAACATTTGAAAGTTCAATCCACGTGAAAATTTCATTTCGTTTTCGTACTATCTTTATACAGGGAGGAAATATTATGATAATTCTTTAATTAATACATTTGCTTCAGATAGTTTTATGCTAGTTACAATGAACGTTTTTCTTCTAATTAGGAATGTCCAGAAACGAACAAAGTTTAACTATACGGCTATAACATTTCTGCAGAAAATTAGGAATGTATTACACTTTTTTCATATTTTTAGTACCAATGCACCTCGACTATCATTTGAAGTTAAAAAATTGAATTGCACAAATACCCATAATAAGGTTTAATTTTCATGTTTTATCTTATAATGCATACAAGTATACCTATTTTGATTAGAATATGATTAGCATCGTTTATGTGTAAACATTGTTCAGAATATACAAATACAATTTGTATTTTATTGTTCCGAACGTAATGTGTAATACAACAATAAAAAACTTCTGAAAAATTCGGTGCAAGATTAAAATTTCTAATTTAAATTGCCATGATCCAAAGGAAACAAATATCTTTTGCTTTCCATTTTAAATAAACAACGTATGCATTTCATCCGCAATTTTGTAATGGACGTGGCTTAATGTCGCATTAATTCTTTTTTTTTCATTTTGAGAGTTAATCAGGAATTCGCTTACCTGGAGAAGATTATATCCCGAGGTCCCCGGATAATCGAAAGTCTACTGTATAGCCAAAACAAAGCAAGCATCGACGACCAAAATATACATCGCAGGTGCTTTAGAAAAATTCTATTCAAGCATTATGACGAAACATTAAAGTAAATATGATAACCTTTTACCGAAGGCAACGGTAATAAAGTTGCTGCCATTTTTCCTTAGAAGAGAGTGCTAAAGTATGTTTTCCTCGGAACAACGTCACACAACGTCTCGACGAAGTAAACAGCAATTTACCCCTTTCCGCTTGTTTCACAGTTCGATTTAATTTACGATGAATGGTGGAAGTGCAAATTTTCGTCTGTCAAAATTTATAACATCGAACGAACTACGTACGAGGTTAATATTTGTTTATGTTTTACTACAGGAATCTGTGTTCATGAAATTTCATGAAATTCCAAATACCTACGGTAAACGTATGTGCGATTTAAACAAGTGGAAAATCGATGATGCACTTTGCCCCGGATTGTATAAACATATTCGTTTAACTTTAATTTTTAATTTTAAAAGTTTAATTTTAATATTCGAAACATGAATAATATAACGAAATCCCATGGAAACTTATAAACAGTGATTCCCAGCGCACAATGCGCTGCTTGCCGACGTATTTGTTATATTTGAAAACATCATGGAAATTTTGTTAATGCTCCGTTATCATCGACACCTATACAAACAGTATTGGACGTTCGTTAGGCAGGACCAAATAATGGTACATATTAAAATGTGTATTGATGTGAACCAGTTAGACTTTAAAATGAATACTTTGAAACACTGCATCGAGTACGTATTATAATCATTTCACATGGCTGAAAATTTTTAGCTTAGTTTAGTTAAATTCAATTATCACAGTACGTATGTCTGTTATACAAATGATGACAAATTTGTGAACATTTTTCGATGATTATATTGAAAAAATGTTATCTTATTTTAAAAATCAGCTATTCTGTTACAAATATTTAATATCTATTTTATATTGGTTTCCAAAAGCTGACATTTATTTGGACTGTGTATAATTTCAAGTCAATAGATTTGAATTAAGCCGTCCATCGTAAAACATTAAATATGCAACGATATTTTACTCAACATTTTCCAATTTTAATATCAATATTATTGCTTTCTATATAAATAATACATTAGAAAAAAACTAATTCTTGACATTGATTTACTTTAAATTTCAAAATTACTCCTGATATTGATGCAAAACTCATAATATGATTGACTTTATTTATTTTTACTACCTATTTACGCTTTTAAATAAAATCATCACACCGGGAAATACATTTTGTAACTGTCGTTCGAACATTTATTAATGGATCAAATTTCGAAAAAGATTAACAACAATTTTTCGTAATGGCAATATGGTGAATAAAACTAAGTAGAAACTTTAAAATACATTAACAAAAATAATCTTACGATTTATCGTCACTCATCCAAAGAAAAACACTTTTGTTTCACTTTCTTCATCAGTAAAAAATGCTATACTGAAAAACCAGTTTCCTCGAAATCAAAATTACAGATTGTAGATATGGTTTATTCGTTTAACCGTGAAAAATATCAACCCGGTGCTATAAACGAAGATGTACTTTAATACTCTATCTCTGCATCGATTGCATTACATTATGAAAATATTGAGCTTTTCAGCCATTAAGAAGCCTTCCATTATAAAGCAGCAGTAAAAGAATAACCGTAGGGCGAAGTTCAATTCATCTGCCATAATTACATATTAAAATATAAGTCAAAAGGAGATCAAAGGGAAATGTAGAATACGTTGATTGATCGAATATAACGTTATTAAGTTGTGCAGGTGCACTTTTATTAGCCTAAAAATAGGCAATTAAAGCTCACGAGTAAAAATGAGTATTACGCACGTACAAGATTAATGAACCTTCGATCAGTTGGATTTTAACATAATGGACAATCATCTATTACATGGTAATCAATTAATCTTCCCTTCCCGCTATTGTTTTTTAATTTTGCATAGCTGCCAATTCACAGGATCATAGGATTACATTCTTTTTATCATCCGTTGCATTTTAAAACTAAATTAATTGATGAGCCAAAATGCATAGGGAGTTATTTTTCTCCAAATGTCCTTTTTGTTCAGCATTTTCATTTGAATCTCCGTTTTCGTTAATTGTATTTATTACATTATGAATTTCGATGTTTTTACGATGTAATAATACTGAGGCAATTAAAGTCCTCTTGTACAATGTGATATACCACGCAAGAGGACATCTTAATTGTATTTACATGATTCAGTATTTAATTGCATTGTCTACCGTAAGTACCGTTGTATACTGTAATCAATATTACGTAAAAGTATTACGTGAAGATTTCCTAAAAGTCCAAACTAGGTATATGTCTGCTTCAGAAGTAAGACAACTCAAAATCGTTAAATTTTCGGTCGACGACGGTGTCTTACAAAATTCGTTTTGTCTTCAAAAAAGTTTTGCCTTTAAATTTTAAGCCTCATCTTTAAACTTTCAGCTTTATCTTCAGAAAAAGCGTCATATCTGAGTTTCCTATAGTTTCTGTCCAATTTTGTTCTACGTACATTTTTCGGTCGATTTCAATTCAACTACTGGCTTGTACGCAAAACATAAGACTAACATTATTATACGACAAGGAAAAACCTAGAAGCCCAAGTTTCTTTACAATAATTCCTTTGAATTTTAGTATTATATAATTTAATAAATCATTGAATAATTCATTTTAATATGCCTTTGTTTACTGTTTATTCCGTCTTACTTTCAATCTTTCTCTTTCTCTTCTTCTCGCAATTTACACTCTTTTTCTTTTCCCTCTGTTATCTATTTACTTCCTTCTTGCGATCTAGTTTGCATTTCTATTTGCATTTCCATCCTATTTCCTTCATCCACCCTTCTTCTTTTGCATCATCACTCACGATCAGAATCTTTTTCATTTTATCCCTATCGTGACGTCCCCCCCACCCTCTTCATCTTCAACTTTCTTCCTTCCATTCGCATACCCGACATCTTCCGTTGTCCTCCCGCTGCCAATATCCTTATTCCTCTCACTTCATCCTGACTAAATCTTACGATCTTTCTCATTCCCTCTCCCCCTTTCCTTTTCCTCAAATACATTGCAGTCTTTCGCATGATAATTTCCCCGTGAAATCTTAAAAATGCAAATTATTATTGGTATTATAGGATTACATTATACCGAGGAAATGTTTTATAAAACATTGGCTCTTCTTATTACGTCAACTTTGATTTCTGCATATTTCAGAAATCGAAAAATTTTAATACTGCGAATTGCGTGAATATCTATGTCGCGTGTACTTTTGTTATTCTACGGGATAGTTCGATCTTCTATGAATAATCAGCCATGATTTTACCATTGTCTGTTGAACAGAGAACTCTGTTCCGGGATTAATTTCGCAGTTCAATTGTTAAATTACCGAGTAAAGGATAAGCGCTAAGCACTAACTATGTACCATTGATTATTAAACTCAATTCAAGTATAATCCAAACCTACAGTAACTACGAACCTACCATTACTCTTTTGTAAGTAAAATGAAACTTAATTTATTTGATTAGAAACGAAAAATACTCTCCAGATGCGTATTTTCCTGAGAATCAACCTTCAACTTTCCTAAGAACGTTGTCTTTTAAAAATGATTTTCTTAGAAATCCAGTGAGAAGTAAATAAATATAAACAAATACATTTTTAGATTATTGTAAGTAAAAAGAATGTATCTAAGTGTACGCCTAATGGGTTCATTTGGTTTGACTTTGAAGTTTTTGACATTTGTCTTTTAAAAATAAATTAGTACATATACTTTATGATAAAAAACAAAGAAGTCCTGGAAATCATACAAGAGCAATTTAATATTGTTCATACGTCTAGAAGTTTAAAAAATAAACGTAGGACTTTGTAGCTGTGTATTTCTATGTATTATTTCTAATTACCAGTAATTTCAATATTATTTTACTCTGCTAACGCATCGATACTATTGACGATATTACTCAAAGTCTAAATTCCGTACTAATTCCAACTAGACAATCGGTAGCAATTGCAACATGCAATATACATTGTAACTGATAGCCTCGGAATTAATCTACCACAGATGCAATGGCAACGGTCTTCGGAGCAATGAGAAACGGTATGTTTGCCAGTATAGGGTGGTCACTTTGAATAATACCTTTAGTGGTGTTGATGTATTACCAATGTAAGAAACTAATCAACAAATAGCAGTTGAAATTGGCAATTAACGTAATTAATAATAATATCTCCATGAGTATAATTACATTTGTAAATCCATTTAACGACGTTGATGTATGAAAATGTATGAAAATGATCAAACAAATAGCAATTGAAATTGGCAATTAATGTAATTACTGGTAATATCAGCATTAATTGATAAATTTTTTATTAGCCGACGATAATGAAACCATTGACCCATTGTTAATGTAACTTTTTTTGCTTACAATGTTATTTACGTTACAGTTTTCTTTATATGTCTGTTTTCCTGAAAACTTTTCAGAGAATCCTTAAAAAATCGCTGTTTTATTATCGCTCATTCCTTAAAAATATTGTTTTCCTTAAAAAATCGCTACAATTAATTAAATTTGGACTACAAGGATTTCTCACTCACTCAAGTACCTATAAAATTACCGATACATTGACGAAATTTTCGTATTTAGAGACGAGTAAGAGGAACATAAAATTCAAATAGCTATTCACCTGAAAGACATCGAATTATTTCAAATTTTTGACGTTTAAAAACATGTGAAGTATGTTGTAACTGTCATTAAATATTTGAGTTATGAATTTTAAACATACACCCAATCCATGTTTCTATTTACATTTTAATAATTTTCACTATTACTTTTTCCATTACTTTTTCCTAATGTTTGTTTTTAAAATACAAAAATGCATTAATTAATTTGGTAACTTTCAAAAACATTCATTCTATAGTTTATTCTCTTTCTCTTTGTATTTTTATTGTCCATATGAAATGTAGCATTAAAAGTAAAAAGTTTTTACGCAATTTTAAAGAATCAGTTTCAGCGATTCCATAAATTTTTAACCTTATTTTACACGACCTTTTTTTACTTTTGGTTCCAATCTATCAAATACGCATAATAGTAAAGCATTTTTTGCTCAACTTCATTTCACGCTATCATTAGCAATCCATAGCGTAAAAAAAGAATCGAGTGTATTTAAAATTTGTCTACACTCCCTACCTTCTGTGTATTACAAAACATGAATTACGTAATTAATACCATTTACGTACACATAAAAAAAGAATCAGAAAAATGAATCACCATTATTTCTTCTGTTTTCACTGTTTAAACATGCAGAGACATAGGTTCGTCGATACTTAATCGGTATTGTCGTTGGAACAATTGTAATTACGAATGCACGAGTCACGAGGAGAATTGAGCTGAATTGTTAGGATGATAAGGAGGGCGTTGGAGTGGGGAGGTGAGACAAAGGTATTGTAAGTGGCGTGAATAATTCGTGATTTGGAGCAGTGCAGGGAATGCTGCAGTGACACGCAGGCAGGGGCCCCGAGGCGGTATTCGCTGAGGCAACTTCCTTTCGGTAGCCTGGCTTTCCTGTTGGCTTTTGAATTCAACTGCTTCGTCCTAAGCGGCGCACCCTCGGAAAGCCCTTCACGCGGTGAACGTGCACTGCACTTTCCTCCTCCCCTGCTGCTCCGAGCACCGACCTTTATGTTCCTGCAATTTACTTTTCGCGCAGGCATCTTGTGCTCGGATTCACTCTGCTACGCGCAGATTCTTCATCCTCGTGAAATAAGGTTTAGCCAGCTCGCTGCCTGGCCAAAATATATTACAGGAACGGAAAGCATGTGCAGTATTACCGGGAGTCGTACTGTCATTTTAATCATTAACACGGTACATTGCTCTGGGTTTCGATATTTTTTCATATTTGTTCAAAGATTTTTTTCTCAAAACTAAAATATATTTCGGAAACGGAAAACTTGTGCAGTATTACCGGGAGTCGTACTGTCATTTTAATCATTAACACGGTACATTGCTGTGGGTTTCGATATTTTTTCACATTTATTCAAATTCTGTGGACCGTCTACTTTTTTCTCAAAATTAAAATATGTTTCAGTAACAGAACACTTATGCAATATTACCATGATTGATACTGTTATCTTATTATTATTTTGATTTATTATATTTTGATTTATTATATTTTGATTTATTATATTTTGATTTATTCAAATTCATTGGACTGTCTAATTTTTTATTCAAATTGGTTAAGGATATAGCATTACATTGAATATATTCAGCGCATTTTGTAACAAGTATGAGGGATTACGTATTTCATGTGTAAAGGATTGTGTATAACAATTATAAACATACTTTTACACAATATCTTTATTTGAAAGTTCGATAATGAAGTTTCAAGTATATTTATTAATCTGTAAGCAAAAAGAGAATTTCCTTATTGTTTATAAGAAAGCATGTTTCTTAACAATAAATGAACATCTGCTGCCTGAAAGTTATATCACGGTGCAATTAATTCAAAAAACAATCACAAGACTCGTATGGTTTTCCTTCAAAAAGATAAACATATCTTGCAGTAAATATTGCTGAATTGATACAGAATGAGAATCATTCTTTTAAATAACGCTGACTCATGTCAAATAACATCTTTCTCTAAAGAACGAAATATTTATTCCAATCAGCGTTGACGTCGGGCTTGTTTGATATGAAGACAATTTCTTACGTTTGAATAAAATTGTCTGCAAGTAAAATAACTAACGCTCTAAGCACAATTCTTATAAATAACATAGACGATAATTCATCTTTTCCTGCAAAAATATTTCTAATTAAGTATCTAATGTTTACAATGAAGTGAATCTCATCTTTGTTATGGATATCATAATATCTATTAACATGTTAACAAAATATGCTATGTAATAAATTTATATATTTTTTAATTATATTAATAAAATTAATATGTTAATAAAGTTTATATAGCTTTTAATTATGTCAATATAAAGATAAAAAAACCAACGAAACTTGACAAAATATTAGTAAATCCTTTAACAAATTTCAAATATTTTTTTTATTCAAATTATTTGAATTCTTTTTCTTAACCTTTAACCCTGTGCGTTTGAATAAACAATTCTATTGTTTAGGCATTGGTTTTTATTCATCTAATCATCTCTATAATTATATAGTACTTAAATACTTTGATTTATTCAATGATTCATATTTTTACAAGTGGGTTAGAGTGGGTAACCCTGGTATTGATTAAAACTACGTGAACTTTGAGTCCAAATTTTTTGTTTGTTTAAGGACGAATAAAAAATATGGAAAAATATTTCGCTTCTAAACGGTTGAAATCGCAGCGAGTTTGAAAAACTTTGGCTGGAAAACAAGTGGGCACCGAAGTACTGATATGATGGTTAAATTTTCAGCTATTCGACAACTAACCTTACGGGAAACTCATTTTCAAATCATTTTTGCAATTCTGCCCATTAGCCGTAATGCGTTTCAAAATACGTAAGATGTACAATATTTGTGAGTCATCTCGTAACACTTTGTACAAATAAACATATTATAAAACAGGCGTGCGTAAGACAACAACGTCGAAAGAGACGAAAGATAACATAAAACATCTGAAAAATCAGTGAATGTGCACAACGACCTACCGCAACTGGATCCATGCAAGGCATTGTATAAGAATTACAGAATTGTAAGATAAGAATTACAGCATTGATAAGGCTCACAGAATTACAGAATCACGGGTAAAGCTGTAAAAACACAGTTAATTTGTCAACACATTTGATCCTCACAATTTTGAGAACTGCTTTTCGTGTCATCTGAAACGGTGCGAATTAAAACTCCGTAAAAAACTGGGACATTGATTACCCAAGATTTGATGAAAAAAAAAGAGAGAAGCATGCTTATCAGAATTTTTCATCTTGCTGTTCGAGTGTGACACTTCAATAAAAATCTCGTGATTTTTTTTAAACTGCACGGCTCGTGCGTTATGATCGGCCATTTTACGGCATTCTTTACACATGTCGCCCGTGTAAATACGGAAGACACGTGGTACGTTGCGTTCGTTATAAATCGTATCGCAGCCCTGTGGTTTTTCATTTGCAAGTCAATGCCGTGGAATGCGCATACGTTATTCGCAGTTCGAGGGTACAGGAAAAACGGGATTTCACATGAGAAAAGCAGGAACGTGACGCACATGCCGTACGTCCGAGAGACACGCTAGCTGCAATAAATGTCGGCTTTCCGTGGCTTTTGTGGCTACACGCACGGTGAACGTTGATTTTTCAAATCGATGCCACGGGATACGCGCACTGCAGCCCTTTACAGCGTTACATGGCGAACGCTCGGGAATCGATGGAATTTTACTGCACCGTAACGTACTTTACGATAAGTCCGCCGAAGCGAAACCTCGTTTAAGGATACCTACTGGGTGCCCTCGTAAATCGCTTACGCAGACTAACGCTCTCTGCGAGTTTGTAATTCTAAACAGAACAGAACGACCGCACGTTTCATCCTACGTACAGGGTGACCCAGGGTTTTCCCTAGAAACTTCGTCAGTATATTCTGTAAGAGGAAATATCAAAAAAATCTTGCATAAACGTAAGTTCAGGAATACTTTGTTACAGAGTTGTGGCAAAAGATCGTATTTCGAATTAAAGAGAATTTCGAGAATTAACAGGCTGTTCGATTATGTTTATCTTATAATCTTTGTGTTTAATATTTCACAGACTGAAGGTGATCATGAAGATTTGTATGGATTCCAGTAATGAATGATACCTTGTTGAATTTTGTCAATGTAATTGACATTGAAACAGTACAATAATTACGTGCATTTACAACTTACACTATAATAATGTGTTGAGTAATAAAAGTACTCGTCTACAGAGAATGCTATACAACTAAATAGAATATTCAATATACAATATATGAAATAATGAACACACAGTTTGAACATGTTTGAAACATTCTTTCGTTTGTTCTTACGATCGATTTTTATTTACAAAAGTCACAATCTGACCGAAATTTTTGTACATCTTCTTGAAAATTAATTCCTGCGAGCAATTTTTAAATTAGGTTCGAAAACGAAGATCTGTGTATCGGTTCTTTTATCAGCTTCAAGTCGACGACGTTTAATTCGAGAAGCTAAGAACGGTGTGAATAATCTCGTATCCAATTCACGATCGTCAGTTTGGCAAACTTTACGCAGAATTAGACTGGTTAAGTATCCGATCGTGACGGTGATAAATAAACCCATAGGCGTGTACCACATGTATGAGATTCGATACAAATAAAAGTAAGAAGAGTCGTCCACCTTGCTGCAAAAGAAAAACATAAATAATTGAGAAAACGGTGATCACTTAATACAAACCGATCAACTACACCAATAATTTTCTCATTAATTTTTTAATCTCAGTTATCTGATCTCATAATGAAGTATGAGTCTTGTAACAATTTGAAATATTCAGTTTTAAAGAATACAAAATTATATTCCTGTCATGGACGTATTGTATTTAGTCTACATTTAAATATCGTCAGGGCAATCATATTCATATTTCACATAGAATCTAAATTGTACAAAGATTAAAAAGCGTTTTTCTCATTTGAAAGATTCCAGTGTACTGTTTAACGATAATCAAACGTTACAGACACATAGATTATTATTTCCATAATTTTCTACTTAATCTCACAATGAAGTATTACCGCACAAATTGAAATATCGAGATTCAAAGAACATCAAATAATGTTTACGTTCGGAGCAATCATATTTACGTCTCCAGCAAACAACGAAAGAAAACTGATTTTCTTACCTGACACTCTGCAACGTACTGTTTAAGGAGAATAATGTCGCGTTATTCCCGAGACATCCCGCAATGGAAACGGGCAGTGTCGGAGCTTTGGGTTTGGGTTCGCCGAAAACAGCCCACATTCCAATGAGTAGTGCGAATAGGGTGCCGATAACGGATCCCATTTCGTTCGCGACTTCCGTAAACATGCCGAGAGTGAAGATGCCTAGGATTGGTCCTCCGATGGCCCCGGTAATTCCAAGACTGGCCTGAATGATGCTGTCCATCTTTCCAGCGAGGAAAGCGAGCATGAGGCAAACTACGCCATTGCCGGTGGCAAGAAGTTTCCCCATTAAAGCTGCCTTTTCGCTCGGGAAGCGTTTCCCGTTGCGTTCGTACAGGGGTTTCACGTAGTCCTCCAGAGCGACGGCGGCCAGTGAGTTCAGCATGGCGGAAATCGTGCTGAGACTGGCGCTGAATACACCGGCGATGAACAATCCGCTGAGCCCGGGAATGCGAGCCATTCTTTCGCCGGCGAAAAACGGCAACATTCGATCGCTCGTCGATATTTTCCCCGAAGCTACGGGGTCGCAGTCCTTGTAGATGCCGTACAGTATTAGTCCGGTAAAGGACGTCAGTGCACCCAAGGCAAGGAGAATCGGCCAGTTGATCAGCAAAGCCTTCTGTGACGATCTTAGACTCCTCAAGAAAAAATGGACAATTAAGCTTCATTAAGAATTAAGAGCATTAAGAAGAGAATTGAGCATTAAGAATTAAGTGCTGAATGGATATTTGTCAACAATCGTAAATTCGGATTAAGTGTGTGTGTGTGTGTGTGTGTGGAAGATCTTACTGGAATTCGTGAGATTAGGTTTCTGGAGTATCTTACTTGGTAGTTAACAAACGTTGGACTTGGACCTGATTAACGGCGTACAGGGATAAAAAGATACAGCATCCGCCTGTTAAAAGACCCAACCAAGTGTGACGTACCGTGGGATCTAACCTGAAGCTGAGTAATGGTGTGTTTGTAAGAACATGCTTAGAAATTCATGGAGGAAACGGGCGGGGTCGTTGGAATTAAATTACAGGAAAATCAACATTGGAAAATAAGAGTGTTAAAACTATTATTGTGATTCTGAGCTATATAAGACGCCGATGATAAGGGCACGAATTATCAATCGATTATATAAAAAAATCAGTCAAAAAATAGTCTAAAGAAGACCGAAACTTTCTTTTTTCACCATTTGTTTCAAAAAAAAACCTTGTCATGTCAAAAAATCAGTCGAATAATAATGGAAAGAGGACCGAAACTTTCTCTTTTCACCATTTGTTTTAAAAAACCTTTGTTGTGTAAAAAAATCAGTTGAAAAATAATCGAAGGAGGACCGAAACTTTCTCTTTTCACCATTTGTTTTAAAACAACTTTGTCATGTAAAAAAATCAGTCGAAAAATGGTCGACAGAAGATCGAAACTTTCTCTTTTCACCATTTGTTTCAACAAAACCTTGTCCCGCACCCTTACTTGAATACGAACCGATTGTCTATGAAATTTCAGCTTCCTAGCTCGTATTTCCAGTTTTGATATTTTTGGCCGTTCGGTGAATCCCAACTGACAATTACTTACACACTGGGATTTTCGTGGAAACACTTACTCGGAAAAGTCGATACGACCACCTTGGTAAGCTATGTCCCATACACTGGACAATCCACCCTCCATGTCTCCCGCTGCGACGATTATCACGCAAAATAGGGAGACGAACATGAGGACACCTTGGACAACGTCGGTGACCAAGACGGCCTTAATACCGCCAATTGTCGAGTAGAACATGCAGATGAAGCCAATGACCAAAGTACTTGCGGTTCCCGACAAACCGGTCGTAGCTTCTAAGGCCAACGACGGAGCGTACAGGACTACACCGGTGTACAGCATCAGCTGCGTGAAATTCGCCACGCTCGCCACCAATCGAGCCTTTTTCCCAAAACGTTTTTCTAAGTACTGACAAAAACGAGTAGAACATTACTTGGGTACAGGGTATACGTACAGGGTGAGTTACCTGAGAATAGAAATTCAAATATCTCCATTGGTTTTTATGATGCGAAGGGCAATTAATGTGACGCAGAAGACTTTTTTTCTGAAGGTCGTATTTTACGAAATTTCAAGGCTATCGACGTTTTTTTTTCAATTCGATAATGTATCTTTATTAACGTAACACTCTAGCCAGTAAAAAGACAAATTTAATCATGTATAATATGTTGATCTTCAAATAACCTTCCACAGGGTTATTCTTATAATTTGTCGAACGCAGGAAGTGTAATGTTTATTTACTTTATATTATTAAATTTACAAAAATATAGTGTTATAAATGTGTTCAAAATGGTGGTCGTTAGTATCTAAACATTTTTCGAACTTGCTCCGTAAAGAATTTTGTACATTGTTTAATAAATCAAGGGAGATATTTTAATTTCTATTCATAGGTGACTCACCCTGTATATAAATATATGTATTTTCGATCAATACTTGCTTCGGTAGTACTCATTCTTTAAACTAAAAGACAAGGAATAATGTATGCACATGTATGCTTTTTCAGTTTCATCGTACTTTTCTTTTAAATCGATTTCTTAAGGACCGAGAAAGAATTGCATTCAATATTTCTTGTGTTTCATTTTCGAGGATAAATGCACTTTTATCGAGCACAATATTATTTACATGTTTAAATTTTTACACGGAACACGAATAATAAGTGAATTCGTGAAAAATACACGAAAATTACGAACATAATCTTATTTCCGGAAATAGACTGTTTAATGAAACATTTACCATCGTCCCATTCCTTGGACATCTAAATTAGGATTAGCTATATTTCTCTATTGTACCTTTTGTTTCATTCGAATATATTCATTCTCAGTGCTCGTACTATAGTCATTGATTACCTCAAATACGCTCATTGATTGTAGTTCGAAGAAAACAGGAAGGTAGAAGTACATGGCGATTGGGGTGCCAATACCGTAACCGAGGTATATCAAGAAGAATTGTGTGCCGTAGACGTAATTTTCTGCGCTGATTCCGAGGAGAGAGATTGCCGACATAAAGGAAACCATCAGTGCAATGGCCAAGGGTCCAATGCTCATCGATCGATTAGCCGAAAAATATTCCTGTCGTATCAATTAAACCATTCTTTTTATCAACACCGTTCATTGTTCCGGACAAAAAATTTTTCGCTGAAGTCATTATACAATTATTATTGAAATTATAGCTCGTTAATTCCTGTGTACTGGGAGTAAATTTTAATTAAGTATTATATTTCCGATTAAGTTGATTGCGTATGATTTAACCTCTGCCGTACGCTGTCGACCCCCGCTGAACCTGTAGTAAATCCCAATGCTCAGAGAAATGGCGAACACTGCTCCGATGACCAAGTAATCCGGCCATTGCAACGTTGAGCCACCAGTTGCTACAGTGGGGACCTATGACAGATCATTAGGTTCATCCTTTCCCACAACTCGCATATGCAGTTACAAATCCGCCGGATGACGGGGCCAAATGATTATAGTGCGCGGAGAACAACCGCGTTATTCGCAAAGCAACGAAACGTTAACCATTTCCTGTCGAATCGCACATTTAGATAAACAATAAACGTTGCAAGCAACAAAAATCCATCTCACAGAACATGTATCTGATTTAACATCACTCACATCCATTTTGGGTAATCCACTTTTGGCCAGCAATGATTCGGGAACATCAAAAAATGGCTGCACCCTTTGAAAAAAAACGTAAATAAATGTCTACCCTATTCCCTTGGCAATGTGCGGATAGGGTAGTTACGGTTAAATTAACGGCCGGCTATAAAGTTGTCGTTAACTCTCATGGTTCGACGGAAAGTTATGTCGTTTGTTAATTTCGGCCGTTCATGAACAACTACCTGCATTGCGCAAAACAAACTGCCAAGAGTCGTACGAAACTTACGATGGAGGATGCGGTTTCCCGGGCCTCAGAATTTCTTCAACGATATGCAAATGATGCAGTGTGTTAGTGAATTGCCGGCGGATCGACGAGAAAAGCACGATTCCTTGATAAGATAACGAAGTTCAAATCCAGACATTTATTGACAATCGAACGGATATCTTAATGCAGTGCGGTATTTGCAAACACTGCACGATTCCTTTTCGTTTTAATAACCTCCGCGTAATAAAACGGGTAATTATAGATTCAAGTGACAGTCGATAAGATAAAGTGCGAATTACTTGGGAAAATGATCGACCTTGACTTGTAAAGCCACGCAATTAATAGAATCTTCTTAAATTGAGCTACATGAATTCTTTACTTTGCACTTTTTCATGTTAACCAAAGCATACCTCCAAAATCATTTATATAATACTACTTAATTTCTTGTACACGTAAGGGTTTACTTTTTATTTTTTATTAAACGACGCTTTGCACTTTTTTCAGGTTAATTAAAGAATGCTGTGAAAACTTGTACGTTTTAATATTTTATACACATGAGGATGTTTACTTTTTATTAAAACCTATAATCTTGTACAATCCGATGAATCTGATTAAGTCTGACGATTTCCACGCTAATATTTACTGATTATCCTTCAGTATTTCTCTATGAACAGGATTTAGCGGGGCATTTGAAGGACAACTACGTAGTTATGTTGCAATACATCATAGGATATATGTTGTAATCGTAGTATACTGCTAGCATTATCACTGCATCAAGCTCAAGTAAGCTATAGTATTTGCATAGGGCTCTAGGACAGTTTCCAGTAGATAACGTAATTATCTAGACGCCAGAAAATCATGGGATTATGACACTTGTGATCACCGATTTATGGTACATCTTTTCACGGTTAAAGATAATGGTCGCTAATATTGGTGGGAAAGTTTTTTCGTTTCCTGATATTAAAAAGAAAACAATAATTTTTATTGTTCGTTTTTATGATTGTTTATTTTCAGAGTTTGTTTTTATAAAACTTTATTTTATATGCCTTTTATTTAATATACACTCTAATAGGATTTTTCCATTCTATTTTAAGAGGACAAATGTCTAACAGGATGAATTTCTCGTTCCAATCAGCGTTTCCTCAAAAGAGAATTTATTACTTTTATTCAACTTAGGAATAACAAGTAAAAAAGCAAATTATCCAATCTTTATCCTAGTCTTAGTTTCTTCACTTCTATTACTTTTATGGTAAAGTCATTTCTTTTTCCACATATACAAAGTTTTACATGATGATAAACTGATTATTTTCTTTTTAATGTCAGAAAACGACAAATTTTTCCCACCAACCCAAGACATTTTACGATCGCGTCTAAACTACCGTCTGCAAAAGTCTTAATAGAGTATCTAAAGCTTTCGCGTACAATGAAAATCCTAAATTGACGTACTTATCAACGGCAACTACGCGTACGTATTAAGAAGATCAACGAAAGCCATCAAGTATCATTTTATTAAGCCCAACTGCGTATCACGGGGAGACGGTTTAAATCCCCGTAAGTCTGGCAGTGAGAAAAATCACATGGAGCGAGTGGTCGTGGGATGCAATTACTTTAAACACCATTGGAAGCAGTCGAACGGTCGGGCAATCGGAAATTCGAGGAAGCTAGGTATCTGCGTTGTGACGAACGATTAGGTTCCTACCTGGAATCCTGCGCACTCGATTCACTTGGCCCCCGTAGATAAATCCCGGCAGGTGTGGAAAGGCCAAATCCTCCCGGCGCATTCCTCCTTTTTCCCCTTTTTCCACTTTTTCCACTTTTTCTCCCTTTTCACGGACGTCCGTTCGGCCGCTGTTTTTCTTTATCACTTTTCTCCGTTAGCTTTCTTTTATTCCGTATCTCCGACCCTGTTTTATCGCTTCCTTTCCCCCTCCTCCTTTTTTTACCTCCTCCGCGTCATTTCCACTTTCCTTCTTCTTATCCCCAATCTGTGAGCCCTTAGTTTTTCATTCCACTTTCCGATGACCTTATTTCTCTTGTATCACGTTCCAATCTTCCTCGTTACCTCCTCACAATCTCAGCGAGGGTTTTCTCCTCTACATTCTCTCCTTATCTCTGTCTTCGGAAAATCAGAGTATTCCATTTACGTGAAAAATGTGATACGAAGATTTTGATAGAGAAGCATATTTTCGAAAACTGCCAAGCTGATATTTTCTGTACATTTAGAAATAATCATACTAGTATTTGTTGCTATAGAGAGTTATTTGTGTTTACAGAATGCCCTTACGGAGATTTTCATAGAGAAGTATATTTTCGAAAACTGCCAAGCTGATATTTTCTGTACATTTAGAAATAATCATACTAGTATTTGTTGCTATAGAGAATTATTTGTGTTTAGAAAATGCCCTTACGGAGATTTTCATAGAGAAGTATATTTTCAAGAAATACTAAGTTCATATTTTCTGCACACTTTGAAATACGCATTTTAGTGTTAGAGAATTAGTTGTGTTTACAGAATTCCCTTACCAGTAAAATTTTCAACATTTAGATTTAATTATGAAGTTTTTAACACCGGTTACATTACATTCCTGTATTACACTTCGATACTTTGAAGGAAGACTTTCAATAATTTCGCCAAGTTTCACGAGCTACAATGCAGTTCCGAGTAAGTGCTACATATTGCCGTGGAAAGCACGTAATTTCGCAGTCCAACGATTCGCGCATCTGCCTGTTCTGAAGTTCCCGTTTCCCTGTCTGCCATATTTTCGAGGCTTCTTTACCCCGTAGCGCCGTATTCCCACGTTCTCCTCGGTATCCTTATTTTCACCTTCCGATCTATTCTGCACCCTCCGCGCGTGTTAGCGACGATAAAGTGGGATTTGCGAGAGAGAGAGAGAGAAAAAAAGGGGAAAACATCTTCGAGCGAGTTTCTCTCGTTACAGTGCCGTCGATTTCGCGACGTACCGTTGTGCACTAAATCCAAGGATTTTCCGCGGAGCTCATTAATGATTACGATCGAAGAGCAGTGGCGGTGCGGAATGCTCAGTACTCTCGTTCCTTCATTTTCCGGCTGAACGGTGAAAAATTCTCTCGTATTCACGGAGAAGATACAAATGCGAATTAAGGAATTTAGCACCGCTCGTGTGACCTTCCGACTATGGGAATAATGGAACTGATAGTTCAGTGGGAAACAAAAGTAAGGTAAAATAAAAGTATTTAATGATTTATTATACATATACATGTTTTCAAAATTTAACGTTACTTTTCATTCGAAATGCACCGTATTCAAAATTGATAATCCTTTAATAAACCCTCCATACACAATACTACTATTACTCCGTACTATTCTAATTATCATTTACAACTCCAGTGTCCATTTTCCACTCTACGATCCCAAAACTCTCACTTAAAATCCTATCAACTTCAATTACACACTTCTCCAGGTCCTACAATAGTAACAAGTCCCCTTAAAAATTCCAGCCAAGCACACATAGCCCTTTTTTGGCTCACTGTTTGTAAACGTCATGAACGTTAAAAGTTTCCGTGACGGTCGGTGGTATTGTCCGTTGGCATAGGTACACAGTTACGTTCTCTGTGGATATGGAGAAACAGCAATGTATCCCGGCTGAAGCATTGAAATAACGATTTGTCCTGGCGCGAAGTATGTCGACTGCATTGTTGGCTGTTTTGGTATACATTGCGGGCCAGTGGAAGGGAAGGGGGGAAGGGCACTCGTTACGAGCGTGTCGCCGAGACTGTGATAAATTTTCCTTCAGCACGGCACGATAATAATTTCGCCGTCTGCCGGCGGAAAAAGCACAGGCGGCATCCGGAAATCGCCGGTGCGGCCCGCGGGGAGAAGTAAAACTCTCGTTATAAGCAGTGCGCCGAGTACATGACCGCATATAAATCTGCCGGCACGACACGCGGCCCACTGTAAGTCATGTCTTTCGGGGGAAACATCGGCAGTTATAACGGAATCGCTGCGAGTATTGCCCAGTCTTCGCGGAGTGGACGATATTTACCCCCGGCTACAATGAAACCCCGAAAATCCACGCTGGTATGGCATCAATGAAACACGAATGGTACAGTGTCCGTGGTTTTTCCCGCAGAAAATTCCAACTAAATGTGTTCTATGTATGAATGGAAATAAGCAAAAAATATTGTATGAATGTTAGCATATAATAATAATAATAAAATGTCTTTATTGTACACATATTCATATAGACATACAAAAGACACAAAAGTTATATAAAAGAATAGAAAAACGGAGAGACAGTGTGGTGTGTACAAAGGGCGAGTTTCAGCACTAGGCTGTTTTGATACCTAACCGAAAAATAATAGTTATAAATAATAGTAAATATAAATAAATAAAAGTAAGTATAAATAATAGTTTGTTACAAAAGTCATGGCAGAGGTTAGAATTGCAAATTCTGCTGTTTATTTTATCTTTTTTGTGTTGTACACTTCAAACGATTGAAGACTTGTGTGAATTCTAGTAACCACTAATACCTTATAGAATTTTCTCAAACAATACCGTGAGTATTCTCAAATGAATGATACACGGATTTCATGTTTTTGTTATATAACTATTTAATAAAGTCCTTCGGACGAATTTTTGTGTAACGTTTTCTTCTTATATTCACTCGTAGAACATATTGGCAAAGTTTGCACGGGAAAACCTGGGACACTGTGTATAGGAAATTTCATTTGAGGTCTTATTGGACGTATTTTCAAGTAAATTACATTTCCTGTATTATTCTGACTCCATTTATGCCGGCTACTGTTTACGTGCATCTATGTACATTTCCCCCGCGTGTATTGGTTTGGTGAGAAAGTAATTTCGTTTTCCACATATGTGAAACTTGACAAAATCAACCTTTTACGAAAGTGGTATTGATAAGTCGATAGGTGGTTTGGAAGAGTGTGATAAATAATGGAGGAAATTGTATTATTAATTAAATAGATTGTTAGTATGAAACAATATTTTTTTCTTTTTAACGTCAAAAAACAAAAAAGCCTTCCTACCAACCCAATATATTTTTCACATGCGATGATACTCAATAAATATTATACTAAAACTAATGAACGTATATATTCATAAACATAAATACTGCTTCTTTTACAAATTACCTTGGAAAAATATCACAGAAAGAATTTCCATTTTCATTAATTAAATATAACAGAACACATTAATGTCATTTTCGGAAAAATTAGTTCATCCACTACTACACTTGCCGCAATTGAGTTAATAAACGTCATTAAAATTCCAATTTTTCTACTGCTGTGCAATCCTTCCAACGACACCACGACACTTACGCTAGAATAATTAAATTAAATACTTTATTCAAGCAACAACAGTGAATCTGTCTGTTCGTCTCACGTATCAGCTGTGAAAACAGAATTCCTCGCCGTCAATTAACGCGTATCGCCGTGACGATAAGTCCTCGCGATTCTTTTTTCTTTCCCCGTCCGCGAAGAAAACGGGAAGCCGGGGGGGGGAGTGTCGCGCGTAATCCGACGCGGAGCCATTGTAAATCTGCTTATACGATGGGAGGATAAAGGCCGCGTATCGTTCGGTGCTCGAGGGCAACGCCTGGAATATTTGGAAATTTCTGCGTGAGACGTGGCACGGGCCGGAACTCTCTTCTCCGTTATAAGCCTGGCAAGTATATGTATATAGAGCCGGTAATCCCGTAGTTGCCGTATTCTAGGCGTAACGTTAATGCTCGCAGCATGGTAAACTGCAGAGGGCAAGTTTCAAGAGGAATTGCGCTTGAAATCGAGCGCTTCCGCGGCGGTCGGTCCAACCCGCAAGAAATTATTATTTCCGCACACCGATCAATGTCTATACCTCTAACGAGTTTACCTATACGCGTCAGGATCGTCGGCTAAACTTCAGCAGTTCATGCAAATGCATATTTTTATGAAATAAAGGGAAACAATTAATTCGTTTTTATGTGATTACAGCGTTGTTTAAAGCGTTTCACTGTTTATTCGATCGAAAAATCAATGGTGTTCTCATGTTTACGGCAAAATCATTTTCAAATACAAGTTGAGCAGGATACGTTATATGTAGAACAATCAATCAATCGTCTTCTTGTGTTAAGTATCGGTAAATCGTTTTCTCATATTTAAGACGAAATAATCTTAAGATGTCAGTTTAGCAAGATACGTTAATATACTTAGACTACGGATACCTATGCAAATGTATTATTTTTACAAAAGAAAGATCAAAATATGCGTGTAATGCGTATTAGTTTATAACGTCATTCATCAATTCTGAAGATGCATTTTTTATTTTGTGTACTTTGTGCAATGCATACATTTAACGCGTGTCATTTTAAAAGATATATGCACAAATATACTGTATATTCCGTGGGTATGTAACTGCATATTCATGTTGTTTACATCCCTTTCCGTACATGTGAAGTGACAAATGACAATATAACAATGTAAACTTTTAGTGAAATTCACTGAGCCACGCTACTGGCACAAATTGAAATCCCTGGACCGATGATTTTCCTGCATATTTCACGCATATTTTACCCTCGGCTGTCTAATAATTACAATACTCCCTTGCGTAATGTAACTTTCGATAAGAGCTTTTCACGAAATCTGTCTTTTTAAAAGCGCACTGTTCTGCAACGTAAATTACCATAAATACATATACCCTTAATAGGCACTTGGCAAACAATGATCTATATACGTGGTAAACTGTAAAGTGGAAGTTTCCGAAGGAATTACGTTTGAAATGAAGTAGTGGTTAACGGTAACCCACGATGGGAGGGAAGGATTTGCAAACACGAATTTACGCTGGTACAGTAGACACAGACACACGTGTACGGCCGACAATGATTACCTGCGCCGGTGTCGTAGGCTTAACATTAAATTTAATAGACGACGAACTGCAGTAGACAAGTTTGAAGAGGACCTGCATTTGAAATCGAGTGATAGCTTGCGGTGGTTTATGTCATCAAGGAATTGTTACTTGCAGATCCACACGAATGCCAGTAAGTGCGTATATCGCCATACGAGACACAATGGCTAAAATCATGTATTCTAACTGTAAGTTTAATAGTCGCTGCGCCGCAAACTGCCGAGGGCAAATTTCGAGAGGAATTACATTTGTAATCGAGCTGAGTGGCTAAATTGGACTAGCCTTTGTACATACACATATTGAAATCTTTAAGTGTTTTGTGTGTGTGTGTGTATTTCATTATTAAAATCAAAAGATTCTCAACATTCTTTTGCCCAAGAGTCATTCTGCTATTTTATATTTGCGCGCAGAATGGGCATTTCATATTCAAATAGAAGATAAATTGTCTATGTAACTAAGCGTTCTCATATTCATAGATATTCGTGTATTCGGTGAGTGATTAATATAATTTGTATAATAATAGTGTTTCTCTACGCAGCGTTAATGCTGCGTATATAGAGTGCATTGTAATTCGTGGTATCCACTTTAGCGTAGACACAGGACACGGAGATAATTAAAGAATTATGTAATTACAATTAGCTCATAGATAGTTACAGTGGATGACTTCGTTAAAATAGTTTCTGGAAAATATGCCTAAAACTACAGGTATAACGAATATGGGGATATGAACTTTTTTATTGTCTTTGTACCTTGAGTTCACCATTGAAGTACCCCTCACATGTTACGTCATATCTTGTGTAGTAAAAAGCTGAAAACAATTATTTTTTGTAGCCTCGAGATCTAAAAAAAGACTAGTCTTTGTGAACGAGCTTTTACAAATATTTTACAACGCGACGGATACACAAAGGAAAGAACGTGGATCATACATTAAATGTTACAATAATTAGTAAAATCCATTACAGCTAAAGCCACTCAACATTTCCAAATTTGTAACAACATGCACTTAAAAAGTGATAAGTAAACCCTATTGCATCAAAAAAGAATCAGAAGAGAATCAAAAGAGTATCAAAAGAAATCGAAGTAAATGATAAGAGCTCTAAATAGGACAAAATACGATTTAAAAAGTCATTAAAAATATTAAGTAAATATGCTACAATAAAAGAAACCAATCTGAATGCAGTAACCCGTTTTGCCCAAATATCGTTACTCTTAGGACTTTAATTTTCGTCGAAAAATCGGAGAACGTAATGATTGGTTGTAAAATATGGCGGACAGAATAGCATAGTGGAGCATACGTGCCGTTGTCCTATCTTTCTTGCCAGTAGCTTAGGGTATCGTGCGAACAATGTAGGCAGCGTATATATGCACCGTTGCTGTGTTACATGGGCCAGACAATATTTATCCCCCGCTTGACGTTAACGTCCGTTGCGCGATAAATTGCTGTTAACAGCTTCCAGGAGACCGGCGCTTGGCACTGCGGAATCAAGTTAAAGCTCATAGTGGCTAAGATGTAAAGGAGCCAAGACAGCGCCCATGGCAATTGTAACATGTCAGTCGTCTTTATTGCCGTCCCCAGCTATCTGCAGTTCGCTTAATGCAATGCCTTTAGTACTTCCGGCGATGCGTTTCACTCTTCGCAAATGCCATTCCGCCGTATTCTTCTTTCCTGTGATTTGTCTTCTATTTTGCGCCTGCTTTCGTCAATTACACGAAACGAAGAAAGAATTATCGGTTAACTAATTAATGAACATGATATAATCAATGTTAATGTGTTAATTCTTCTTCTCTGCTGTAGTTTTCCAATCTCTTAAATGGTTGATGGAATTAAGAAAAAAATACGTAAGAGATCGTGAGAATTAGAAATATTTGTGCAAGATTAACTGTAAGTACAGCGTGAGATGCGCACGTAATGATTCAATAAAATTTGTGAAAGGACTGGTAAATAAAAAGTAAAATCAAAGAAATCGACGAAGAACAAGATGAAATTGGAACTTAACTTTCATTTTGCTTAATAATAAACAAATCCACACATACATCGTGCCAACACGACAAACCAATATAAATTTACTGATAAGATGTGAGATTACAGCTAATACGATGTAACAGAAATCAATTTAATAAATTACCGGTCCATACTGGAAAATAAATCGACTTAATCACGCTAATGTAACATCTATTTTAAGTGATTAATCTTACGTAAAGCTTCTTATTTATGATGATGATGATAATGGAAGGATAAAAGTAAGGTAAAGAGTATTTTTCTTGTCTGTCATAATTCTTGTAGACTTGTGTCCTTTAGTTGCTTATTCATGAATGTAATAAGGTCTGAAAGGAGAGATATCGATGGAAAGTACATTTTTCTTAACTGATACGTTTCTCGTGCAGTTGTGTCTTCTGTCTACTTATTTACGAACATGATGAGAACTGAAGGGGAATTCTGAGGGGAAAGAATATTTTTCTTCGCTTCTACAACGTTTGCACATTTGTATCTTTCCAGACTCATTCTCATTATATTCTTCCAATCGAAAGCCTTTACAATTCTCTCTCCTTAGAGTACTGCTTGTTTATTCGAGAATTTGAATTTTTTACTAATATCGAACGCTTACGTAGTAACAAGATTGTTCTGATTATTTATACCAATATCATTAAAGTTATGACTTCCTTCCTACGAAAAGTGAATTATTTTTCAAAATAACTGTTGTAGCACAAAGTCTTTAAGCGCAAAAGATGTTCCCCTGTCAATTTCTTTAAAATATGACTTTAAAATGAATAAATACAATGAAATGCAACCTTGACAAGGGGAATAGTGATCAGCGAAGTAGAGTAAACAAATACGACAGACAATGAAGATTGTTAAACTTTGCGATTAAAAAAAACTGCGTACTTGTGACGTTTCCATTGCCCTTCGGGTTTCTAAGAAATCTCTTACATTGGTACGCGAATGTTCAACTCATTCAAGTGTAAACTAACAGTCTGACAATATCTAGCGGAGAAACGTATTGGAAATCGTTAAGACGGACCTGTCGATCGGCCCAGTGTATTTCCCCCTCTCCCAATGCAGACCTTAAAGCCCTACGTTTTCGCCTTTGGTCTTTGTTTAAATCTCGACTATCCGTAATTTCCAGAGCAGCACAAGTCCCGTGGTACGTTTCACGGTGTCAAAGTTTTCTTAAAGCTGTTGCATTCAATTAATTTCGATGCACGAGCACTCGAGTGCAAAGGGTTGAAACTATGCTGGTAAAGTAGGGCACTGTACGAGGGATATCTGTACGATCTTTATTGGTATTCTGCAAATTGTATGTATTAAGCGGAACGTCTTCTCCGTCGTCCCTCTTGTTTTAGGTTATTTGCCATGGCACATGGCCACAAAGCAAAGCCGCTAATCTGCAAATGACCCGAGAGGATGTCTAACGAGATAGCGTATTAGTCACGGCCAAGTAATCCACACGTGTGCGCATATGCCGAGCATGGAAACAGGGGAGAGGGTTGTCGAGCTCAGGGCTTAATTTGATTGTTCCCGACTTTTAAGGACAAACAAACCTTGCTGAATCCACTGCGCGTGCATCCACAGCTGAGAATACAATTAAGCAACTTCAAGGAAATAATTAAAGACGTTATAATTACAAAAAGCTTCAGGGGGATTCTCAGGGTTCTGGGGAAAATTGAATTTTGCTCGTATTTTTACGAATTTTTGTACATAGAACTTTAGAGTTCCTTCCTAAAAACATTTATGATGTTGAAAGTCAAGCAAACCTGTTTTAACACTCTGCAACATTTATGAAAGATTAAATATTTAAACAATTGACTGATGATATGAATAATTCAAGGAATAAGCAATCAAACGATTAAACAGTTGTTATTATACTATTTTTTCACACAAATCTACAGTTTCTTAGCGGATTGAAATTTATGTAATTTTAAAATTGCTTAAATCCTAAATTGTACAATTTTCAGGTGCGTCATTTTTAAAGCAAAGGTGCAGTAACGCTTCCCGTTTACTAGAAACTAATTTAATTTTAATAATTAAAATAATTAAAATAATTTGGAATTTCATTAACTCAACAAATCCATTGAGAAATTTACAAAAAGTTCAAGGAAAGTATAAAAATATTTGTTTATCATTATTATTTATAGACGGTCATGTTAAAATTAAACTATCGCATTTGTAATGTATCTACATGCGTGCTTTAGATAAGTTTATATCTTCAAAGTCTATTTCTCATCTTCAGTGCCTCATCTGTCCAGTTATCGTTTTTCATAGTTATGTGCTTATCATCTGAAGAATCCACTCATAATCGTCTTCTGGATTATTTGAATTTACTTAAAAAACTGTTCTTATCTTCTTTATAAATATTGACATGCTAAAAACATCCCTCTCTACAACTCTGTGTCCCGAATTCCATTCCTTTTAGTCTAATTAGTGTAATTCATATGAATTACTATTAAAAAAGAGTCACTTGTATTGGAACATGCTATTAATTAGGTTCAACGTCACAACAAGATCCCTTTGTAAGACCCGCTCTGTGTTCTAAGTCAAGTAAAAACATAGAAAAGAACACGTTTCACGACTGGGTCCCTTACACATATACCTCTGCTTCCATGTTTAACCCAAAAGTTGTTCATAAAGGGAATCGCGGGAGCAGGGTTCTCGTGCTATTTGAAAATCTAGAAAACCACGGCGGCTCGTAGGGGCTCGAGCTTGGGAAATAAATAAGGTACGCGGGGAAATGTGGAACAAGCGAGTGAGCGCTCGGAAGACTTCATCCACTGGCTCTTTTCTCGGACCACTACTGCTTCTCTTTCCACGGATCCTAACCACTTGCATTAGACCTCCGCGACTCTTCTTGACAGAGCCCCAGGGCCTCTTCCTCTTCGGCTACGTGACTAAAGCCAGGATGCGGAATTTACCACGCTACCCCCTCTCCTCTACTCTCCTCTTCTCCGCACTCTCTCCCTTCGGTTTTAACGGAGAACTTCCACTTTCAACGCAGTTACGAGTCACCACTGCGTCTGCGAACGAAATTAAACGGGCCTCGCTATGGAAATTCCGTGGAAGGAATAGAGATCGCTCGACGAATTCTTCCTTAGATACGGCTCGGGTGCAACGCAGGAACTTCGTGGAATGGCATACAGTTTCGTGCTAAGGTGCAGAACTGAGTTCGTATTTCGCAACAATAAATATCAGTGGGCGGTGTTGTATTGTATGTAACAGTGTTTCTCTACCTTTTTGTCGCGTGGGACAAGATATTTGTTTGTAATAGTAGAGCGAGCCAAATTTTTACAGTGTAAAAACTGTTAAAAACCTCGTAAACTGGCTTCACTGTGTATTTTATAAATGAACAAATTATGCACATTTGACAACAACTTATTTCGTAAATTTCTCTTGAATTTCGATTTGAAAACAATTACTTCAAGTTTCACTCTTTAAATTTACCCATGAAGAATGTAAAACTAACGATTTTCGGTAAAACAGGTTATTTTAAAACGACAAAAATCACTAAACCACTTTGAATTGAAACACATTAAAAACTCTTCTTCGATTTTCATAGCACCTGGAAAGGGGTTAGCATCTTGATCTTCGTCTTTGGCACGATACAATTACAAAAAATACACAAACCACTTTGGAATGTCGTTGTTAAACTTTTTCCGCACACGAAGATTCCTCAATCACTGAAGAAAACCGGCTTATCTTAAGTCGAGGCTCAGGTCCGGCAGTTCTCTTTCGAGTTCCATTGAAAAACGCCAACGATCGACGACTCGTGTTTTTCTTGAGGCTTGCTGGCAGAAGTATTTTCGATAGGCATGGGCGTCCGTGAGCTCTGGGCAAGGGGTAAAGCCGCTTTTTGTCTTGGGCCTCGATTAAACGGTCAGGCAGGCTGTGAGATGGGCTGGACGAGGAGAAATCGAAGCTGATGGCGGCCACGTGAAAGGCCATAGCGCCGGGTGTTTTCGTAAACCGCTTTATCGTGAGTGGTATTAACTGCGACGGGAAATTGATGGTTCCCCGCGCGGATACAGCATTTCGGGATACAATTTGCGCCGGGAAAAAGACTAATCTCGCGCCGAGCCCCCCCGGGGAGACCGATAAAACGGGAAAAGGCGGCGATTCCCGCGTGAAATGCACTGCGAAACTGAAAAAAGTACTGAGCTTCACTTTCTTTTCAGCCTCAATTTCTCCTCTTTCTCCTCTACATCCTCTCCCCTTCCCCGGCAGTGAATAAAACATTAACGGCCTGCTCGAAGCTACTAATATTTATAACTTCGTGAAAGTCTTATCGGCCATAATTTACCGACTTCACAGATAAATGTGATTTTTTTCAGTTTATTGTGATACGAATAGAAAATTAGCGCGACCTTCGTTTAGGAAAATGATTTAATTATATCAGTTTTTGTATAATTTTCAAAGCAGGGTAACAATATTTTATGATTAATACAATATTATATGATATTACAATTATATAAACTATTACTACAAAATAACATTCTGTTGGAGGCCAAATAGGATCCACTCACTTTCAAAGATATAATATATTCCAATATTTTATTATACTTTATATTACGCGTAAAAGAAGTAGCTACACACGTTCTTGAAGGTGAAGACAACAGAGAGTAGGAAGAAAGAGAAGAAAGAGGAAGTTAGGCAATCTTAATAGAGTGCGCCAACTAACGGACGCCGCCAAACTCAAAAAAGAAGAAACGATGATGATTATCGTACATGAGAACTCCAACACATTCTCTTTATGCAGATAATACACAATTTTGTTAATTATAACTTATTGAAGAATTTTTAATTTCACACACGACAAGTAATTGTACTCTTTGAACAATTTCAGATAATCACCGATATTGCGTGCCATTTTTTCGTCATTACTTTAATTGGAAGATCCCCCGGTAAAAAGAGGATTAATTTCGCATTGCCCGGTACAAAGTTGGGCCGTAATTAACTCTGACTACTCGCCAACGTAAAAGGATCACAGGTTTAACAGCGGTCCATGAATTTAAAATATAACAAAATCCCCGCTATCCGCGCCCTTTTGAAGAGCACGCATTATTCGAGTATTCCAGGGTAAGCGGTGAATAAGTTGTCGTAGCGCGGGGAATTAACATGATTAATTTGCCGGCGGTCCGGGCATTTCCGATTGTCAGTAAACGAGATAACTCGTTGGCAGGGCGGTGAAAGGACACGTAGGGGCGAACGTAGCTGCGGAACATATTTTAAGTGGATAACCGCAGGTCCCGCTGGGAGCAGAGGCGAAATCCGCGCCGGTTCAGGGCCGAATTATCGTCGGTTAACGCAAACCCGTTGGGACATAGCCCGGGCGATATACACACGATCGAATAATATGTCTTTGGATCCTCGTTAACTGTTCTCCAAGGTGTCAAGAAATTCAGCATCGACGAAACGAAGTCGTCGAAACAACGATCCTTCGCCGAAGGGGGAAACGATGGGCAAAGGAGTTCTAGTGCTATGGGGAAGGGAAGGGGAGGGGGGAGGAGCCGAAGTGGAAGGAAGGGTCGGGGTTTTCGTAAACCGCTTTGCCGCGGCCGATATTAACGGAGTCCGTGCCGTAGCGCGTAGGAGAATTTATGGTTCTAAGCCGAGCACAGTGCAAGCCTCTGTGCCCGCGCCGTTAATACCAAAGACAAACTCGCCGCGAAGCTACGTCGGCTGCTTAGGAACGGCCTCGTCGAGTGCTTTCTGCCGGCCAGAGTTCTTCCTCCTCCGGGTCAAGTTGCCTCATATTTGTGCCCCCTTCCCTCCCCCCCCCCCATCCTTTTGCGAGCGTGGTCCCTTGTTCCTCCACCGACCGGGACCGACATCAACTACCACAACAGATATTTATCATTCTATTCAAGCATCAATTCCATCCTACCGAATAATTTGCCTAGGCCAATTTCCAGCCCGGAAACTAAATGCACGACGTATTAATGCATAACCAAGTTAAGTGACGCGCCAGTATTGTTAATAATTAAATGCTTGGGAATATTCATTATGTAGCACGCGGCAGTTACATAATAATTCTCGTCGTGCAATATTTAATGTCACCGTACAGCAGAATTTAAATGAGATAGTATAAAATGACTGTGAATAAGTGTGACGTAAAATTACTTAAATAGACGTTTTTGTCCTTTGCTGCGTGGAAAATTCTCTTGAAAGAAAATGCCATTATACAGTTAATGGCAGTTAATAATTGTCAAAATACTTAAAAAATATTTAAAGTATGCAAAATATTTAAAAAGTTTTTAACATACGAAGTTTTAAATATACAAAATATTTAAAAAGTTACTCTATAATTGGCTTATACTAAAATTCTACAAATGTTTACACAGAGAACAACATGATCTAAATGAGATACTATAAAATAACTGTGAATAAGCGTGACGTAAAATCACTTAAATAGACATTTTCGTCCTTTGCTATGCGCATTGTACGAAGTTTATTATAAGTTAATTAGTTAATGAAGGCGGACATTTGTGTGAACGTTATTCGAGGCGAAGGTTATTCAAGCGTTTACTTTGCACGCAGTTAATACAAAAGACAAACTCAGGGCGAAGCTGCTTTAAGCGGACACCAAGTGCATTGTGCCGCAGAGTTTTTATCCTGATTGTGAGATCAAGCTAGAGTAAGTTGGCAAAATTTATCTGGAGGTAACGTTGCAGAACAAATACCTACTCAACAGCACGAAAAAATTTCAACTCGCCAAAGAAAACATAGGAAATATGAAAATGCAGAAGACGAGTAAACACTTATCACAAATTAACCTTATCCATCTCCATGATTTTTGTTACAGAACCAAATTCTCCTATCTGTATTAAAATCATATCATTCGTGTAACGTTGCTTAATATTTTCTAAAGATTATTATATCAATTTTCCTGTATTTTTATTTCAACACTTAAGTGTTGAATGATTAAGAAAATTATGTCAAACTAAATGTAATTTCTAATATAATTTATCATTTAAAATAATATTATATACACGTAATATTATAATCTTAGTCGATTGAATACGAATGCAATTTTTTTTATATAAAATTTTGCCCAACTCTGGTTGAATTTCCTTATCTTAAACGAATTAATAACAATACTTCAAAGTTAACCCATTAATAATATAGAATTACCGTAAAATGTTCATCCGTTATCATTGTTGAGAAATATTTCGTAGATTTGAAGGCTTCTGTATAAATTGTATAAGGTGTATTTACTCGTTTTTCCCCTGATGCATAAATACATAAAATATATTGCACAAAAACGTGTAAAAATAAGCTGACCTCGCTGACCTCGAAGAAAGCTAATCGAGTATATCCATTCTTCAATTACTGAAAGCTTCTACAGTAGTATCTGGACTATTTGAATCTGCTCTGTAACAAGCATAATCCACTCAGCCGAAAAGTTATACTCTCAATAGATTTAAGACGCTGAATCCTATCTGCGCGGGATAGAACAATGACGTAGGGGAGGGGGGCAAGAAGAGAGTGATTTGAAATTTATCGGCGCGTCCAGTCGTTAAGACGAACTCCGTTAACGAGAGAAGTACTTGGAGAGTTTGAATTCTCGGAGACCAAGGAATCCGATCAAGCGCATACTGTCTTTTCTGCTTCATCCACGAAAACACCATTCTTTACCTGTGCTACGAGCATTATTTACGTCAAGCCGATAATTGGATTCAACGTGAGCCCTGGGGTCGTGAGCTCTCGGGAAGTGTTGCTCCGTCAACGATTTCTCATAAGTTTCAAACGCTACGCGTTTCGTCAACGTCCACGAACTTTCTGTGCTTAATGCGAATGGTATTCTCATCTGAGGAATTTCGCTCTACGGAGGACATTCTCTGGAAGAAGGCAGAACGGTTGGCACGAGTTGAATGGTTAAACGTTGTAACAGTTTTGCTCGTCAGTCTTCTGGCTCGTGGTATATATTTTACGCTATATAGCGCAGTTCCATTTTTTCACACTTGCCACCGTCCTCGTCCCTGGTGCCATCGAAGTTTTTTGTAGAGATCCAAGTTTAATATAATTTCTCCTTAGATGGATTGGAGGAAATGACTTTTTGGGATTGACGGACTTTCAGAATAACTGACTACAGTGTCTACTGTTATCGATTTCCTTTAATAATGAATGATCTTGACGGCTGTACAGGTTTATGTACATATTAGTTCCATCGAGATGACAACGACCTCTCGTCAAGTTTAAAGTCATCGTACGGCAATTAATATACAATGACTCACTCGGCGCGAATGGACAGTCAGACGAAAGATGCTTGGCGAGAAATATAATTATCCTTGTCCAATGGATGAATTTTAAAGTATTTAACATGCAGGTATCTCTACGTGCACGTAAGAAATTATATTATTATATTAAGTTATAAATCCTTCCGTTCGCAATGACTTTACTTCGACGGATAGTTATTCCACGGTTATTCGGCAAGTGCTTTGGAGTTCGAAAGCTGCTTACAAGCTCGGGTAATGCTCATAAACTGCCGTTGTTCAGCGCGATCTATCGCGCGGGAAATTTCGTGCATTCAGAGGGGAAGATCGACAAGATAGATGAGGGACAACAACAACATTTTGAATTTTAAGTCTGTAGGAACTATTTTACAATATCTATTTAAATGCAGTTTAGGTCCTAAGATGCAAAATTTTGTCATCTACGATGTGATAAAATGTTCAACTGGCATGACGTGTTTAAGAAAATTTCTTGACGTTTAATGTTACACGGAAAAACTGTTATAATTGTTACAGATTTTCGAGAGAATAAAGAGTTATCCAAGTTAAACTTCTCACAACGTCAGTCACCTTAGAATCATCTTTATATCTCTTACATTAGTTTTACTATTATTATATTATTATTATTATTATTATTATTATTATATTATTATATTATTATTAAACTTCTTGACGTTCGATATTACACGGAAAAACTGTAACAATTGTTACAGATTTTCGAGAGAATAAAGAGTTATCCAAGTTAAACTTCCCACAACGACAGTCACCTTAGAATCACCTTCATATCTCTTAAATTAGTTTTACTATTATTATATTATTATTATTATTATTATTATTATATTATTATATTATTATTAAACTTCTTGACGTTCGATATTACACGGAAAAACAGTAACAATTGTTACAGATTTTCGAGAGAATAAAGAGTTGTCCAAGTCAAATTTGTTAAATTTCTCACTAACTCAGTCGTCTTAGAATCACCTTCGTATCTCCTACAGTGGTTTTACTGTTATACCTATTACTTTCGCACCTGGTTTACCTTAATGGGGATGATATTGACATCTGTTCTATGAATAGCGATCGACCGGAATTTACCATGGCAAATTCTACTGACATTCGGCGAATGCTCGCATAAAAAATGCCCGGGCTGTACGTGATTGTAGCTCGCGTGCACGTTGTCGATAATATGACGAAAGTGGATTTACGTTGTGCCGGACAATTCGGATGATGGACGTTTCTGCCGTCACTTCCCGATAAACTTGGACCGTGTCATTATCCCTGGATGGTCAGACATCCGAACGTTTCGATGACGCGGTTGATAAATCCTCTGAAATCGTAAAGAATGCAGATTAAAACGTACTGTCGAACATCCATCACAGCAAGACAAATTACGGTCAATATGTCAAGGACCACGTTTCTCGAATGCTTTGCGTTTCTTTAATTTACTGCTCTATTTTTCTTCGTAGCGGCGTCACTGCTAATTTTATCTTGTAAGGATAATATTTTTCAAAACAGAAACATACGACATTCAGTATCGTTGAAAGTACACTTTATATGGAAATCAGGGCCAAATGAAATGTTTCTAAAAAATTGAGAAAAATACGTTACACTTATCCCTTGATGTAAAAAATGTGTTGAAAACTATCTAATATTACTAACTTCTCGTAGCAAATAAGTACATAAAAATGGATTAACCTTGATTTTCTCGTTCGTTCCAGATATCAATTACCCAGTATTCTTGAACCATCTGTTGCTATCAAGAGTGAGTATTTCATCGCATACGAGTATAAATTATTTACGAAGCGCATGTAATAAACAGGCATCAATAAATCCCTGATCATAGTTGCCGGGTAAAATTTCTCTTTACACTTTTGTCTAAAACAATATTTTGAACGTTTCTTTTTCTTTCATAAGAAATTATCAATTTTCTTACTGCGTTACTATGGGAATAAAGATACTCATTGGACTTTGCCCCTTAGCTTCCTTAACAAGAGTGATAAAGATTGATCTCAATGAAGCAGTAACTGGAATTCACCAGCGACTATAAACAGGCATCAATTAATCCCGATCATAATTGCCGTGTAAAATTTCTCTTTACACTTTTGTCTAAAACAATATTTTGAACGTTTCTTTTTCTTTCATAAGAAATTATCAACTTTCTTACTGCGCTACTATGGGAATGAAGATACTTATTCGACTTTGCCCCTTAGCTTCCTTAACAAGAGTGATAAAGATTGATCTCAATGAAGCAGTAAATGGAATTCACCAGCGACTATAAACCTACTTCGATTGATTTCGATCGTTATTGCCGGCGTAAATCTCCGTTGCAGTGTGCGTTGGCCATTAACGGCACTCTCAGTCATTTAATCATCCGGTGCATCTGCCTCTCAGCGGCGTACGCGGTAGTCCCTTAAGGTAAATTAATTAAGGCGCCTACGGAAGTTTTAGAAGAAAGTAGGTGCCCGGGGTAATAATCAAAGTTTCTCGCCGAGATACACGCGGAGTGGGTAAAGCAGCAGGTGCGCGTGTCGGGCCTGGTCAAATCGCGAGATGAGCTTGCAAGCTTCCTTCGAGCTTCGCGGGTATCTACGACGAAGACGATGAAGGGCCTCGAAGCTCCTTGGGGAAAGAATGAGACGGCAGTTGAGCAACTCGCCGTTTCTGCAGCCGGCAAATAAAACACGCGCCATTATTTATCCTCGGTTGCATAAAAATAATGGCACATATAAAACCCTCCCTCCCCTTCCCCCTCTCATCCAAGCCTTGAAACAGACGAGAGCCGTACACGTTGGAGAAATTCTCGCATCCTTTTTTACGCTCTACCCATTTCGTCCCATTTTCCCCTTTCTCTCGTCCCCCTCGTTTTCACTGGCTCATAATTTATTTACATCGCTCACTCCCCTTACCACTCTTCCTGTTTTCACCACTTTTCTTCGATTGACATCCCCTCTCATCACTTTTATCATCTTACCGAACTTTTCCTCCCGTCCCTCGGATTCTTCGTTCTTTCATTTATTTCTTTCCCGGACTTGTTCCATTAATACACATCTCGACAGGCTTCCTTTTTTCTCCCACTCAGCGTGACTCTTATTTCCTCCTACCCTTTTTTTCTCAGCTAAAGAAAGTGTACTGCGTCTTACTTTCCTCGCGTTGCGTTAGATCCTTCGATTAAATGCTCCCTATTTTTATCGCTCGTTCTTCCTTTTCGTCCGTGGATTTTCTCGACGTCCATTGTTTTCCACCTCTTATTTCCCTGGCCCTTTCTTCCCCCGTCGCACTGGCTGGCTCCGATTGTTTCGCCTTCGTCTCGCTCGCTATCGGGAGATTGTTAGACGCGTGGGCCCCTTCCGCTCGGCCGAACATGTCCGTTCGCACGAGGAGAGCCGTAAATCAAGCCTCGAAATCTTCCGTGGTATCTACTCTTTATCGAGCCCTCAGCCGCACAAGTAATCGCCCGTCAAATTCTAATTGCCATTCATTCGCTTGGCCTATCCTCGCGCTACGTTTTATCTGGAAATTGCATCCTTATTCACTGACCCGCAGCTTGTACCTTAAATAGCTTGCAATCAAGGAAACATCGCTATTATTAATCGTCGATTAGTAACAAACGTCCAAAGAACCCCACACTTTCCATTTTTTACATTTTACAGATATGTTCGTGTACAGAAAGTAACGAAATTCAAAGGAAATCCAGGTAGTCCTAACACATGGGAAAAATTACGAAAATGGATTGACAAAATATTGGTAAAAATTGATCGAAAGTTAAATAATGCCTAATACGTTAATATAATACGTTGAAAAATTGTCCGATAATTAATAGTATTTCAATGATACGCTAACACTATTTGTATTATGAACATCATTCTTCAAATACTTCATTTATTTACCCGATTCTTAATACAAAACAGATATAGATATACGTTATACATGTTTAAATAATAGGGGCATAGAATTTATCGAGAAAACCGTGCGTTACTTATTCCACCGACGATGAGATGGGTATAATGCAGTGTCCCTGGTGAAAAATTGTGTGGTGAAGATTTTAATTGGAGGTACATAGAGTTCGATCTGATTGCGTTAATTATCGAGGCTCGGTCGGTAAAGTCGCCGGCGCCGTTCGGTCCGGCAAAAACAACGGGGCATTTAAATGATATTCGAGCGTTGGCCGCGATACGATCGATCGAGTTGTCCGCTATCGACGGTCACTTCCTACGCGGTTTGCCCCGTTCTTCGCCATGCTCGGGGCAAAAACGCTCGAATAGACGAGCCCCAGTGGAAACCGCCGACGCCGGCACTGGCAATTCACTCGAGAGCTGCATTCACTATGCAAACACCGGCGATTCACCTTCTTCGGCTGGGCCATTAATTATCCGCTGACTGATTCGCCGGGCACACGCGGATAATTCATCCTCGATGCCGATTCACGCGGATTCTCTTGCCGCAGAGTCGCTCATGCGGTGCAAGAATATCGCTAAATTTCTTTACGGCAATTCTCATGCTAGGATCTCGAGATTACGTTCAAAGATGCACAGACCTGATCGTTTTACAATCGTGTTCGGTTTTATTCGTGTTCACTCGTTTCCTGTTTTGCTGATATCAATTTAAAGGCAATTTTAGTGTATCTAAAGAGTATTTTCACCATGTGTCAGAGCAATGTTGTTAAATCTTTTACTGCTGCTTCATAGGATTTCGAGATTACATTAAAATATATAAAAACCTGATCATTGTGGAATCGTGTTTGGTTTTATTCGTGTTCACTCGTCTCTTCTTTCCTTGATATCAATTTAAAGGCAATTTTAGTGTATCTAAAGAGTATTTTCACCATGTGTCAGAGCAATGTTGTTAAATCTTTTACTGCTGTTCATAGCATCTCGAGATTACGTTCAAAGGTACACAAACCTGATCGTTTTGCAATCGTGTTCAGTTTTATTCGTGTCCACTCGCCTACTTTTTCGTTGATATCAATTTAAAGGCAATTTTAATGTATTTAAAGAATGTTTTCACCATGCGTTGCAGCATTGATACAAATTAAAATCTCTAAAACGATCATTTGTCTGCATATTCCGACATATTTTACCTGCGTAAACATCCGCATTCCACTGATAATTTTACATTCATATCCTTTTCTACACACGATAAGCTTTATTTCGATTACTAACGGGTCACCAGAGATGCTGAACAGAAATAAAACCCATATTTACGTTATCGTAACTGTCCTTTCGTTTAATTAGTACTTCCCGGATATGTATTAATTAAAATAAATCAGAAGGCATTTTAAAGGTAGCTCTGCATAGACTTGCAATTAGAGAATTGTCTCTTCTTGACACGATTAAAATTTCTGAAGATCAAAGCACATAATTTATTGAATTCCCTAATTTCAACTGAACAATAACGAATAATAGTGAATGTTTTCAAAGAGTAAGTGAATTACTTTGAGATACCTTCGTCGCAATTCACAGGCTCAACTTGACTTAGCCTGTAATTGAATGATTATTAATTTTCTCCGTGAGGTATTACAGGCACGTGTATAGCTTTGAGGAAGGCAATGAACTGCTTTGTCCCAGTGGAATGAGTCAGTAACTAACTAGACTTCGGGGTTACCTTTCAATATTGGAAATGGGAGATCAACTGCATTTCATCTGCATCGCCTGTACCCAATCCGACCAATAAAACTGATAAGGCCGATATTTTATTTAATTCACAGTACCTCGGGGAAATTTAATCAACGCGCAGCCGCGCCGCAGAAAGCAAAATCTCTTCTTCAACTTCATTGAAACGCGACACCAGCGCTTGATAGAAAGCAACAAGAAAGTAATTAAAATACCATCCTACCGTGCAGTTCTTCGCTGAAAAACCTCTACACTTCTCATTTTGCGCATCAACCTATTAATTGAAAGAATGTATATAGCATTGCCTGCTTTTTACTTACGATGTACTGCATTTAAACGATGCAAACTGCCAATAAAGAATCTTTTGTATTACCATTCACGTTCCGTGTACTTCGTTGTATTAACAAAGTTAAGAATATTATCTACGGAATGTAGCAATTTTAATAAAAATCTGCAACCCGAATTCCCGGTAAATGCCAGCGTTAATTCCTACAGGAACTGATCGGTACTATTCCCACGTGTTTCACCGTACACATAAGTGTGTTGATCAAAGGAAAAATATTAGCGTTCCAGATCGAACACGAGCTCGACCTAACTCCGTGGGTAATTAACGCTTTAGAATGAACTTAATCAGAAATGCGGTAGGTCGGGTTAAGTTTCATAGAGATATTAGCCGCTTGTTTTACACGACGAAACACCCTTCCCCGCCGACCATGGTAGGAATGTACGTGGCTGGAGGATGGGGGGGGGGGGAGTTAGAGGGGGTTGTACAGCGACGACCCTGAAAATCGTTGGAGTTTCGGGGTCGCTTCCTGCGGCATTAGCACGGGCCGAGAGTGCGCATGGCCCGGCGGGATTACACGAAATGCCAGGAACGGCCGATTGCTTGGCAAATAGGATTGC
The DNA here is from genome assembly GCA_963989215.1 of Hedychridium roseum. Lineage (NCBI taxonomy): Eukaryota > Metazoa > Arthropoda > Insecta > Hymenoptera > Chrysididae > Hedychridium > Hedychridium roseum. Next base: position 5,304,889 of record OZ022318.1, on the reverse strand, counting down.
GCAGCCAAACAACTGCCAGCGACGCGGGCTGATGCTATCGCGAACGCCCAGGGAGAAAGAGTCGGTTTTAGAGCCCCCCCAACCCCCTCTGTTACGCGTTTTCCCTCTCGCTGCGCACCAATGCTCTGACTCACTCACTCACTCTCTCACTCCCTCTCTCACTGCCTCTCTCCCCCTCTCTTTCTCTCTCTCTTTTTCTTTCTCTCTCTTTCTCCCTTTTTTCTCTTTCTCTCCTCCTCTTTCCCTCCTTCTCTGTCACTCTCGTATTTTCCCAGGGAAATTCAGAAAGTTCTCTACGCGTCCCGGCAGAATATTTCGCCGAAAAGCCCGGTTGCGTAAAAAAAAAGAAAAAAGAAACAAAGCGTTTAACATGGCACCTAAAAAGTCCAATAATTTCGGTCCCGGCGTTGCGCGAGGAACTGAAATTACCCCCGGGGATTTCCGGGAAAGTGCCTGCCAATTGTTTAATCCTCACCGTGAGGGAAAATAGTGTGTCGTGCGTTTGGGCAATGCCAGGGAAAGGCTCGTATCCTCTACTTAGGATGGGAATTTTTCAATATAATTTGGCAATCGGCAAAATCGTCGAAGAACGATGAGCGAAGCGTCGGGCAATTTCGGAATAAGGAAATGGAAGAATCTACAAGTGCCGTGCCGCGTGTGTGGATGTACGTGAAAACTTTCGAGATATCTGAGGGCCACGTGCGGGGGGGGAGGGGGGGAGGGAATGCAGAAAAACGTAAGAAACTTCGGAAGCGGAAGCACCGAAAGAAGTACGGGAATTGGGTAATAGAAAATGGGGGACCCCGCGGACGATACACAAAATACGAGGAAAATTTTCCAACAGTTTCGAAAGCAGGACATCAAGATACGGTCGGTTCAGGGGTGTATTTTAGATGCGTTAAGAAATGGTGGAATCAGAAGTTGATGGGTTGCCAATCCCCAGGCCGGTAATGTTCAAAAATGGAAAAAATAATGTAGACTTTTACTATAACAATGTAGTACAATAACAGAAAATTGCGAAAAACAATACAATACAGGTAAAATTATTATTCTAAAGCAACTTAATACAAACATTTAAAATAATAATATAGTCTAATGATTTACAGAAAACAACGGAATACCTGAAAACTTGAAAACAAGAAACTAAAAGCAGCTAAACCTCAAATATGAAACTAGAAAATAAAAATCTTCGTGCTAGCACATAATGATAAAAATAGTAAACGATTTAGCGCAAAGTATTCTTACTGTAAAACGAGAGGACTTTAATAAATGATGAGGTATTATCGAAAAATGGCAGGGCTTATTTCTGGGCAGAGTAATATTAAATCACGGATTTAGGTTCGTTGGTAAAGCTAAAAAGATCCTGTTGAATGTCGGTCTAAGCATCAATCGATAAATGCTTGGGCAAAGAGGATTCGGTAGGTCAAACGACGTAAAGGGGGAAGCTACCACAAAGGGTCAGAATAAATTTGTATATATTGCCTAGCCGTCCTTTTCGATATGCACTGAAACGAGGTTGTCAAAAACGGTTCGCCAGTAACTGTCCGATATATTTTTCGAGTAAACGTCTACGTTGACCGTCCATCTGACTGATTTATTCCCCGTCAAAAGTATCTCTCCTTATCGTTAAAATATGCCACATAATTTATTCGCAATTTTAGTAAACATTTAAATATAAGAAATATCATACAATGAGAGACGAATGTTAAAATCGTCAACTTCGTTTAATAAAATATCTACCAAGTGATAATATTTTTTTTGGGAACACCAACGTTTTCTTCCTTGCTTTAATTATCGTACTAACTTTAAGAGAACTGAGAATGTGTTCTTGCAATGTGTTCCTTGCAATTTGGAAATGCATGCAAAGGTTGCAGAACACTTGCGTTGTAGGGCGGTTATAAACTCGTATCTTCATAAACTTAGGAATGAAGAATAGCTAACTTTATTACACATCTGATAAGACGGGAATAAAAGTGTTGTAAAATATTGAGGAATTTCAGCAGTAAAAAACAGTTGGTCCGCCATTAATCGAGTCATAAAACTGGTAGGCATTATTTCACTTTTACTCTGGCTAGTTGCATAATTATTTTATTGTTTATTTACAAAGTACGCACCAATGGCTCGAAAACAACTGCCTAACTTTACTACTTTTCCTTTGACGTTCTTGAATTTAAAAATCTCTGAACCTTCGAAAAATTCCAAGACCCACGTTCTTCTTGTTCAGTGAACGAAAAGTGAGCAGTATACAAGTGAAAAAGTATTGCAAAAACAATAGTCCTTGTCAATAGTATTCGGTATAATATTCTTCATTGTTCCGGCAAATCTACTGGAGTTTTCCTTTTCGTACTTCGTTGCTATTATATTCCGTGAAAAAGGCTGGCATTCTCGTGCCTTCCGGCTGGCTGTTGAGCGTGCTTTTCTGGGTATCCGGCTTGAAAAAAATCGCCGAATAGGATAGCACAATGTAAACCTCATCGACGTGACAGCATGATAAAATGGAAAGCAAGACGGGGCCGGAGTGGCGCGTGCAGCCGGCGGGGCCGTGTCTCTCACTTTGTCCAGGACGGAACTATCGATCCCGGGGTGCACTCACTTCCGGGATATATCTATCGTCGATGGGCACGACCCCGTAGTCTCCGTGATATAGCGTGAAATGCGGGCAAACCGTGTCCGAGGTACCGGACGTTAGGGTTTCGAGAAACGGGGAATCGTTCTGTCGCTTAGGCAAATGCCCGGGATTTTCCGGATTCTCCGGGATTCCACGCCCTTCCCCGTTCCGTCCCCTTCGGCACGATTCCCATACGGCCCTTCTTCTCCCCTCTCGTCTGCCCAACGATCTGCTCATCATAAAGTCGGCTACCTTTTTTACGCTTTTCCCCACGGCACGGGTCATTTCTCATCCGCAGAATGCGCCGGAAGAATGGCTCTGTAAAACGCTCCTAGTAAAATTCTACGACGGTTCGACGGTTAAAGGAAATTCGCCTAAATTCATCGGGGAAATAACGGTGAAGGTGTGTTTTCAAGAATCATAGTCTCTTCACTTCTGAGATCATTATTTTCATCGTTGCAGATTCTTAGTATAAATACATATATATTATATTTTAAGTTGTAACTCTTTTCCTATTTCCGCGATCGTCGAATGCACAGGTGTCATTATTTTTTACTTCAAATCGCATATTAAACAATATTTTCATCATGATTAAAAGTATTCATCCCTAAGAAAAAAGTATACTTACCATTGAATAGGAAAAAATGATATCTAATAGTCGAGAACAGCAATGAATCTAAAGAAGTACATTGCATCTAAGGAAAATATCAAATGTTTCCACTAAATTTAGCGAACTTTTTCGCAAACTTGATACTTTTAATTCGGTACCACTGTATCATTTTTGTCGATGCATATTTTTCTTCATTTCCTTCATCCCGGGACGTCATTGTCTTAAACTTTGCTCCTTGTGCTTCTTCTGGAAGTTCTTCTTGCCTTTGCTCTTACTTCTTGTACCTCTTTAACTCGAAGGGGATTATCCAGCAAAACTTCCCTTTCTACGTGTTTCTCTACCTAGCTGTTTTTACCCAGTCTTCATTACAGAAACCCAAGAATTTCATTTGTAATGTTCGTAACTTTTACATTTAACACTTTATATTATTGCATCAAAATTATGTCAACATTCTCTAAATGACAATTAATGCTAATTTTCAAGGAAGCTATGAAAGTAAAAAATCGACGAAAAAATGAGTATTACGAGAAGTCAGCAAAAAGTTTTAGAATCTTCAAAACGGATTGAAAGCACATAAAACATTATTTTAAACGTGAAGTAAATATCCTATCCCTTCGAATTACAGAACACCTTTTGGATATCTTCTACTAATTATTTTTGCTACAGAACAAATGGTTCTGTATTTGCCTTATCTGTTAATCTGTCCTTCACAGATATCGTACTTTCGTTTTAAAACTGACACAACTGTAAATTTTCTTTGCTCCACTTTACTAATAAAAAGTAAGTTTAATGTGAACCTATAAAAGCACCACAAACGAGACATCAACGTTAACCAAGACAACCATAACACTCATTCTAACACTTGATAATTTTTTGACAAAATTTCAAAGTAACAATTGAAAGCATTGCAATGCTCTGCACTTCGAACGTTAAATCCAAGTCCCTCTTGATTTTCTAATTTCCTTTTCCGAAATCTTCTGCGTTTTGTTAACAAATAAGATGCGACAGCTGTGCGTCTTCTCGGAAGTCTTTGGAATTTTCGCATTTCGGAGTTTTCGCTGCTGAGTTGTCGGGGCGATTTTAACGTCATCTCCGAAAAGCGTCCCCCCCAATTTCCGGGTCCTCGTCAACGAGATCCTGACGTACCCGTCGTAACTCTGCATGTTGTGTATACGTTTACGAGGCGTCGTAACGACGTCCCCTTCACTTTCCGCCGTCCTTTATTTCACCACTTCTAGCCATCACCCCCCCTCTCTCTGCCTTTTCCCCCACCGCTCTCACTTTCCCGGTCCTCCTCCTCCCCCCCCCCCCAGCCCCTTGGGCTGTCCTCTCTTTTTTTCATTTGCGTTCCCTTTGTTCCGGCTTCGCGACTCTTTCCGCCACTTCTCGCTGGCTTTCTCAAAGAGACAACGACGTGCAACAAAAAAAAAAACGTCGCGAAAAATGCCAGACGGAGATTTTAATATCAATCGATGTTTCCCGCGCGAAAAGCCGCGCAAAAGGGGGAATTTCAGATACATCGCACGTTTAAACGCGTTATAAAGTTTTTCAGTTTTACGCTCCGGAAATACTAAAATACCGGTTTCAACACTTTTACGTTCTTCATATTGTTCATGCCCCGCGGTAAAGTTTAACCATGCGTTCGTAGATTTGGAGATTGTAAAAATGCAACAAAAATGCAAGTCTGTTGAAACACATAATTCGTTGTGTAGCAAGATATACAAAAGTGAATTTGTATTGAAATCTAACGAAGTGATGACAAAAACTTGTTTTTACAAAATTTATCGGATAGCATAGTTTACATGAAGGTAATATAATTCATCTAAATATTCATTATGTGATCAAGTTTACCCAGGTCTGACTCTATTTGGAACTTTTCTACTTCCTATTCAATCTTGTATACATATACATCTGTATAAAATCTTAATTGGAGATAAGTTTATGACAGTGTTTTATTTGTAAAACGACATTTATTCCTACATTTTTCTCTTAAATGTCTTCGTTTCATTTTACCGATGATTTCAATCGTTATTTAGAAAATTCAAAATCCTTACCTGCTGTATTCTCGTTTGGCTGTAAAGTTAGGTATTTACAAGAACATACTGCATGTGCAATAATGACTGTACTTCGAATCATGCTTCGTTTAACTGCAACTCGCAATAGCCGTTATAGTCGTGCGACTTTTCACAATAATCGTTACGAACCGCTAGCCACCCGTATCGTCCAAATAAAAAAAAACAAACACTAGTGGAAACATAAACACTATTATGTACTTATAAACGTCCTAGTAAACTCAATTACTGTCGTGCAGTTGACATTACTTAGTGCGCAAGTAGAGTCGTAGCTTCATCCTGATTAGTATTAATAAAAGTTACTTAAGAAATTAAAAAAGAAACAAAATCTAGTGTCTTTAAAATACTAGGACAGTAATTATAAATGAGTTTGATGTTCGATTATAGAACGCAAAATGCTTGTAACTAACATATTTATAATATTGATGTTTGTAGCAAATGTTTTTTAACCTCACAAACGGGTTTCTTCAATTTTTTATTTTTTTTTAAATCAGAGTCCTGCCTATCCCCTTTCGGTATATTGTTTCACAGTCGATTTTAATCTGCGAAATATCAAAACAGACGTTTCTGCCGACCTTCGACTCAGGTCTCGTCAGGTCTGACTGTATTTAAGACCTTTCTACTTACCATTCAATTTTATACGTACAAGTACTATACATATAGTGCTATCCATCCTTCACAAAGTAACATGTTCCAAAACCTTGTACGTGGTAAGAAACTAAAACTACAATAACTGAATATAATTTATTCGACGTATGATAAACGTTCGACTCTATCAAACTTAATTAAGTCTGACTACATTTGTGCCCTTTCTACTTACTACTCAACTTCCTTCGAGTTTATTCTTTATCTTATTATCTTACACAGCTTGTACCACTCATCCTTCACAAAGTAATATGTTTCAAAACCTTATACACGGTAAGAGAGTAAAACTACAAGAGGTAAATAAAATTTATTAGACGTATGATAAACATTCAACTCTACAAAGCCTAAACAAGTCTGACTACGTTCGTTACCTTTCTACTTGGCACCGAACTTTCTCCAACTTTATCTTACACAGCTTGTACCATCAATTCTTTACAAATTGATAGGTCTTAAGAAGTCGTACGTGGTAAGAAACTGAAATGACAAGATCTGGAAATAATTGATAGCACGTATGATAGTAGTTCTGTAGAACGATACGTGGGGCTCAGGGGTTAAGAAGCTGTCATTTCTTTGAGATCGGCCAGACTTTCTGGCGAAGGGGTGGTACCCCCCCTCCCCTCTACCGTCTGTAGTTGCAGCTGGTCGTCGTCGTGACGAGGAGAAAGGAGGCGCAGTCGCCGGCGGGAACGGCGCGCGCGCTCGCTTATAATGGGAATTCGGAAACAATGCTGTCCGGTATCGAACCGTCTGCCTCTCCTGCCAACGGCGTACACTGCTTGTCGCGTTCTATATAAGAACCGTGCGTTTCCGCCCAGCTTATTTCCATTGCTTTTTTTCTTTTTCTACAAAGATCTACCACTCTCCGTGCTCGACGATCCAACACGGTAACACGCTAACCTTAAGGGAAAACAGCAAAAAGACTCGATGGGAAAATTTTGGAAGCACGTATGAGAATAATAGGAAATTTGAAGGTGAAAATAAATGTTATTTATAGCGTTCAATTTAGTAGGGGTAACTTTTTTACGCAGTTTAATCTGTTAAATTATTATAGTAAACCAGATTTTAGATACATGCTTGATAATTGAACACAGGACACACTAACCTTAACAAATGACAGCAAAAAGACTCGATGAGAAAATTTTGGAAGCACGTATGAGAATAATAGGAAATTTGAAGGTGAAAATAAATGTTATTTATAGTATTCAATTTAGTAGTGGTAACTTTCTTACGTTGTTGAATCTGTTAGATTAACTCTCAACACTAAAGCAGATTTAAGCTACACTTCTCCTACAAAGTATTTTTCTTAGGTAGTATTTTATTTCTGACAAAAGGTGCCCCCTGCTATGAAATTTTCAGGACGCGTAGCATAATTTTCGAAAGTTCTCGGCTGTTTATTAAATAAATTTAGTTCTCGCTGAGAGTGCCGCGAGGAAGGAACTTTTTTTTCTTTCAGCTCGTTGGTTATTCTCTTTAGAATCTCCTTTAAAATTATTATACACCGCTCGTAATACCCTTACTTGGCGTCACGCTGCGTTCTCTTTCTTTCACGTCTTACAATTCTTCGTAACTTTCATTAGACCGCACTTGGCCCGTCGCCTTAAAGGACTTCTCGATTCTCTCTTGTCCCCGGCAAGGCTTTTTTCAAACACTCCCACATCCACAGGCACGCATACAGATACTCAGATCGGTGAAACTAATTTTCGTAACGAGAAACGTCGTCTGCACTTTGGAATGCAATACACTATATTGTAGATATTCACAAAGATATTACGCTGGCTTTGTTGGCAGAAAATGTACGCTTTGAGGATTATTCTCCATATTAAAATGCTAGGAAGTACTCTAATTGTTACGTACAAGCGAAACGGGACAAAGGAAAAATCAGTATGTATTTGTGTCAGGAGTTTTAGTAGCAAAGCACACCTATTCTCTGTCTGATCAAGCAGAACGAAGGGAGTAACATAATAGAAGAGAGTGACACGAAAATCGTGTAAAATAAATCAGTTTAATTTAATGTAATTTGATTTATTTAAATAATTAGGCTTTGGCCCTTTGAATTTGTATAATAATATGAAAAGAATAATTAACAAACATAAAACATCATACAAGAGTTTACATAAAGAAAGAGAAGAAATAAAGAACTGAAATTTTTGAAAATTAAAGTATTCAAAAATCCTGTTCGCAATAATAACGTTTATATTAATAACAATAAAAATTCCGAATAATATTTATGACAGTCAAGTTAAAATCTTGCGAATCCGGAACTAACTTTATCGCAATTCCATAATTTTCCGATGATTCTAAAAAATAACTTACCTACACTTGAGTTTAAACTGTACATCCCAATTTATCCTTCTCAATTTTCCCTAGATATTATTAACATCACGTGACAGTATTACCCCTTTCTGACTACGAAAAAATTCACCTTCCAATGAACAAAAAAATTTTTATGTAAAAGGCACGATAAAATCCCATTACGAAAGTGAAGCACTCGTGACGTAGGATGAAAATATCTTTTTAAAAAGGGGGGCCAGGGTTTTCCCAGTTGCGGAATCTATTCCCGCATTTATCTGTCGACATATCTCACGATACTCCAAGAATCGTATTGGCTTACACGTGCATCTGTGCCGTAGAAGGATGGGGGGGAGGGGGGGTACGTAAACTGGGCTTGGTAGGGGAAAGGGAGATCACGTCCGCTGCCAAACTTTACGAGGGAGAACGATATCAGTATTAGCTAACGACGTACGAGTGTTCGTTGCCGAACAGATGTCCAGTCGACCTGTAGGAAATAGACAACACGCGATTGTACGCTCGTAAGTGTAATCTGCACGATAACTCGCCATACTTCACAAGCACCGACGTGACAGCACGAAGATAGCGAAAGTATTGCGAAAATTCATTTTAACGGACGTTTCGAGTTAGTGCTTGCTGCAAATATCGATATTGCACGTTGTATAATTTTTTCGCACAATAATGTGATATTTTAGGGGCATGAGTGACTTTATTTATAAGTAATTTAACGTGGAACATATAAATGATTATTAACAGGCAATAGTATTAGTATTTTTTAACAGTATTAGTATTTTTTAATAGTATTAGTTTTTCTTAATAGTATTAGTATTTTTTACTATTTTTTTTAACAGTCAACAATATGTGGGATAAGTATTTTATTTGTAACTAAAGATGAGACGTAGAATTCAGGAATGTTGGAGAAAAATAGATGTACAAGTTAAAATGATACGAATGACATGTTTGCACGTAACTACGGTATTTGCATGCAGTTAAAAAAAATTCTATGGAATTTGTACCGCGTAAACTAAATGTCTGTACGTCGTTCGCCCTATGTACAATTTAATAATCCTACCTGCAGTCAGTACGAAGTTATTAAATTTTTTACCCACGGCAAGCAATATAAATATGTCGTATTTTACGAACGAACCCGGCGCTAATATTTGCATACCTTAAACGTGAATTGCATTTCAGCGATAAAAGTTTGATGCGATATTCCCCCGTTCTCACGACAGATATGTTGCATGTGCGTGTTGAAAATCACTGCAGGCTGAAAAAAAGTATTACGAGCTAGTATTTCTAAAACTTAAAATCAGGATAACCTTGAAGTGACTCTAACAAGTTCTCTCGGAAAAAATTAAGTTCCTCAATCAACGCCACCTTCGATACTAATCATTCGTTGAAAAATAAAAATTTCATGTAGTAACTTAGAGTAATACATACACATTTTAAAACAGTACGTGCTAAAGGTCAATGTTTTAGAATCCGTCGAAAACATGAAAAAATTCCTGCTCTCTTATGAATTTTGTCACATACAGTTACAATCCGGGTTTTTAATAACTTCAAACTATCAATAATATCATTATCATAAAGTAAACTCTCAAGATATCCTCGCGAATAAAAATCCAAAGGAGTAGTAAAGAAATAGTTTTCCAAAATTTCTTTCATTAAGTTTTAAGCATTGCTAGAAACTCCATGAAAAATAAAACGTTTTTATATCTCGGAAAGGAAGTTTCTTAATCTACATTTATATGACGTTTTTTCATTCTTATTATTAAACTTAAAATAGGGTAGCGAAGTTATCGCGTATTTCGGTGTCACCTCACATACTCGTACTATGTATTTTATTTTTCAGATTATATTATGTGCGTGTATGCTGTTGTACGTGTGCTGATCACGTGACCACGTCCGCCATAATAGGCTGATTTATGGTTTTACGTTACTCGACGATCACCGTGGAGTAGTAGCGTGGTTTTCTTTTTCGATGGTCCTGCCGTCTCCGCCGGTGGCGCCGGCTGATTTAAAACTCCCGGATATTTTTTGCCCTGCCAGTGGCAAAACGTCGGGCAAGAAACTCCCGTTCGATTGCGGAAGATAGAAACCGATCTTCGGTTCCTCCCACGCGTACCGAAAACAGGAGGTAATGCAGGGATCTCTTTTTCCCGCCAGGTCGGATGACGGGGCAGAATCCGAGGAATTCGCTCGTACATAACACACGTTTTAAAACTCCTCAGCATTATTCTGCTTTTTCCCTTTTGTCCTATATTTCACTGTACAGGCCCGGTCAAAAGTTGCGCGTCATCGGGTAAATTCATTTGTAATTATTTTACGACTATTACACTCTTTGCGATTGTTATTAAATTATTTTGTAATTATTACGACCCGTGTAACTGAGTATTCTTCGCGTTTGATTCTTGTTCGGTTTCCTTATTAACTGTCAGAGTAATCGAATGATTAATATGCTGTTTTCGATCGGACAAAAATAAGCAATCTATTAATGATAAATTATAATAAAAACTAAAGTCTCTACACTGTTATAAGAGCTATATCTTGTTATGTAGTTCCAAAGATGTGATATATGTTGTCAGTAGTTTAACAGAACGAAATAATTGTCGGTATTCACTGTGCATAATAAAAATTTGAACAACTCTTTCTAAAGCCTGCACTCTGTCAAGCATTTCCCGTTAAAACAAGTCAGATAAATCCGTCAGCGTGACACGAAAAACAAAACATTTGTGTTAATTTTTTCATGTTTCATAAAGAATATGTTTCACCGGCTCGGACACAATTCACGAATAAACTCAGCAAATTTATTATAAATCGATAACTTCGTATTTACGATGGAAATGTATGAGTATTAATAAAATTCCAGTAACGAAATATAACAAATATCATTTTCTTCACCTATTTTCTAAGAAATTTTGAAATGTTGAAAAAAGTACGTATTGTTTTGCTAATTCTGCTAAGATCTACTTACGTAATAAACAAATTTCTGAGACGGGAAGACGTAATTTCTTACCACAAGCGTGACAAAGGCTTCCTTTTGTCTAAACAATTGTACCTGCGTCAACGACAGCACTTTGAGTGAAATATAATACTCCGCAGGGGGCTGAGATGAAAAATTATATACAAAGTTAGGAAAATGTTTTATTTGTGCACGGGGAGTAGGGAAGCAAATGGTAAGACCTGGAGAGAACGTAAAATATGGCGGACGATTTCTCCGTTGAAGAATATGGAGGAAAAAGTATTTCCCTCTTGCTTTTCCCTTGGCCCGTGTAACACCTCTGTGTTTTCAGTCAGCTCGCTGCCGGTTCCCATTTACGGTATAACCCACGGTCTTACCACGTATTTGAATCATTTTCTTTTATGTCGTTGCCCCGGTAACACGGTTTAACAAGTTTCTTGAAGGTCTACGAGTTCATTCGTCCTGCAACGGCTACAACAACGTTCGCTATGGAGGTAGGTTGTACAATGTCTGGCAGTTTAAAAAGAGAAATTCAAATAACTTGAATAAAAAAATATTTGAAATGAATCAAAAGGTTTTACTAATATTTTGTAAGAGTCAGGGATTTTTTACCTTTATATTATCATAACTACAGGCTATCTGAACTTCTTTGATATAGAGAAGATTAAGGTATGTTGCAATGGCTGGCAGTTTAAGAAGAGGAAGTCAAATAATTTGAATAAAAAAACATTTGAAATGAATTAAAGAATTTACTAATATTTTATAAGAGTCAGGGATTTTCTATATTTATATTGTCACAGCTAAAATCTATCGAAACTTTGTTAACATTGAGGAAATTAAACAACTCGGGGTTATAGTAACGACAACAATTTCTTTAATAGCTAAGACTTTTATAAAAGTTAGTAGAAATGATGTGTTTGTACTAAAAAGTGTATTTTCACACTAAAAGAAAACCAGACTAATTTTAATGTATTCGAAATATATTATTAAATTCTTCCTTATTAAGACTTATGAAGGACATTGCGAAAGATCCTTTTATTTCGAGCGACGAAGGCTAAAGTTTCGCGAAAGCGACGGGAAAATCGTTTTCTGTCTCGTTTTTCCGGCTCGGTTTTTACACGTCCTGGCCTTTCTTTGGTTTACAGCCGTTGCCCTAAGAGTTTACGCTCCCCTCTTTTCTCCCCTGGATTCCTTTTTATTCGAGCACCGTCGCTTGTCCAAGCTTAAATCCGAAAATCCACGCCACTGGCTCTCCTTTTCTCTCATTTCGGACTTAAGCTTAACCGTCTGACACGGCAGAATTATACCGGCGGACTTTTTCCCCCCGGAAAAGAAGGCAAGTTAATTTATGTCTACGTCTCGCAGTAACTGCGACTCGTTAAACACGCGATACGTGGAATATCCGGCTTTATGCTGCAAATGACATTATCCATGTTTTACGAAAGAAGCGAGACAGCGCGCTGGAAAAGGATGTCCACGCGAAGTGGATAAATTGAGAAAACTACGTTTAATGTAACGTTATTAGTCTAACACTTTTAATCATAATAAGATATTAACCTAATAATACTGCACCGTCTGTTTTAAGTAGTCTAAAATTATCTACCGATATTCATATTTTACGAAAAAAGTGGCTCGGTTAAAAACGAAAGTTAACGCGAAATAGATAAATTGACAAAATTACATGTAATAAAAATATAGTTATTTTAACATTTTTAACCATAATACGGCATTAACCTATTTAATAATACTGTAACATCTATTATAAGTGATCTATAATTACCGATAACTAATTTATCAGTACTTTGTACATATATTTAACTACTTTTATCAAATTTTAATGCGATAGGCACATTCAATGATATCAATCTTTAAATTGTTAACAAAGTTCTATACTTTCCATTCACTGTATAAAGATGCACTTATTTCTAACATTTTTACATTTTACTCAAGAGAGGACATTTTTTTTACAAATGTTTCAGTATACTTAAGTGCATTTGACTTGCAATTAGGAACACATATTACAAACAAAACAGGATCCGCGCGATGGGCGTTCTGTACACATCTTTTGCAATGCAAAGTAGCTTTGAACATACGCGCATCTTCATCCGACATTAATTATGATGCACGCATACTCCGGGAAGCACTTATGACGATCAACGGGAATGCATTCAAGTTTTACCGCAGACCAGAGGTGCCGAAGTAGATCGTTTCACACGAAATTTCTCACGAAATACCGAATAAATGTAACACCCTGTATATAGAATGAGTGTATCTTACCCTCACTACGGAAATGATACAATTAAAAACTGTTGAATTTCCGGTTTAAGAGGGTATTCAGGCAGTGATTTTAATCATTATTCTTATAGTTTTTGCCCAATTTCGTTCTATGTATATATTTATAAAAAAACGAGTAACGTTTGATTTATACATAAAAAATGACACACGCTAAATAACCTCGAGCTAACATTGTGATATCGTAACGAGAAATTTCAAGTCCACGTTTCTTTACAATGGTTCATTGACATTTATGGGACTTTAAAATTGCTCGAATGGTAAATTGCGAAATTTCGGTTTGTGTCACTTCTGAAGCGGGATTGCGCGATCCACGAAGTGAATTTGTCTCTTTAAATTCCTTTGCGGTCCAGGGGAATTCATTTGACAAAACGTGAATAATAGGATAAAAGGTCAGTTGTGTCGGAATGAAAATTTGTTTCCGTTGGTCACGCGGTACTTGAACAGCAGCGACCTTTGGGATATGTACAAACTGAAACGGTGAAATGTTACGGTTTTCAATGCGCTATTGTCAAAAACTACGGTTCGATAACAACAAAAAAAGCTTCATTTGAAGAACAACAATACAACTGTGCAAATTTCGTATTTTTTGGAAATATCATTTTTCCGCCTATTATTTCAATCTGCATAATGATTAATATATATTCTTATAACTTAGACTTCTAAATGTCCGTAATTTGTCGCAATAAATTTGCAACAATTTGGTGAACTGTTTCGAAAATAGCTGACAATAGTTAAATCAGAAGACATATATAGTTAGATAAATAAGAAACCTACATCAATAGATTATGCGAAATCGTTTGGAACAGAATAGGGATGAAAACATCTTAAAGGTCTTATTTTTAAACAATTAGTATTAAATAATATTGTGCCATTTTTAAACTAAAATTTGTATTCTTCAATTTCAGTTCCCGAAGAACAGGATTTCGCAAATCATTATATTCGAATAAATGTACAAATGTATACGTGAATGTATAAATAGCAGGGATTGGAAAAAAAGATTTAAGAGTCGGGAGCAAACGCCATTAAAAACTAATACTTTCACTAAACGCAAAAACTAATACTTTGCTAAACGCAAAAACTAATACTTTTACGTTTCAAACGCAAGTACTTTTTAAGTGCATTATTTCACTTACGAAAAAAATAAAGCCGTAAAAAGCTGAATATTCTTTTACCATTCAGCTTTCTCTCCTAAACCTTATTTCTCAGAGATATAAACAAGTCCAATTGCATGACTCATCCTGTTTACACACGATGACACCAAAATATATGGTCGAAATTTGCTGCCGCGTTCCATTCTTTTGCCACATGCAGCAATAATCTGATTGTCGATAACATTATCATCATAAACTAAACTTTTATGTTAATGTATAAAACATTTTATATTCTACAAATAAAAACCCAAAGGAGGCGTAGAGAAATGATTGTCAACAATTTCTTTCGGTAAGTTTTAAGCGTTCCTACAATACTCCATCATAAATAAAAAGTGTTTATATCTCGGAAAAGAAAAGTTCCTCGATCTACATTTATATGACATTGTTTTATTCTGAATAAGAGTAAAATATTGTAGCAAAGTTCGACTACCTATATCGGTATCACGATCGGTGTAAAATCTTTCTTCGCTGAACAGCCACAAGTAAATTTTTAGCGGAGTAATTCGTTGATTCTGTCGCAAACTGGCATTCAGGGACAGAGTCAATCGATGTATTGTTGCTCCTTTTCAGTGTATTGTATTGACGTATTGTTGCCCAATGCATTGTTGGTCTTTTCGCGGACAAAAGATAAAGAAAGTCTTGCGGCCGTTCAGCAAAGGAAGACTTTGCACAATCGGAAATGACATTAAATCATCTTGGTAGACTATAGATATCCGGGTCAATGAACTCGTCTTAAAGAGGGCTACACAATTAACTAAAAAATGATACTATTATACTACACTAATGATATATTTAAAAAAGCAAATGTCACCTTCAAATCACAAGGACACTTCGAGCTAAAAAAGAAATGTGACTATCATAAAATATCTTCCTTCGATTTTAACGGTGACGTTGAGGGGAAGTTTGGCGAACCCTGTTGGAGAGGATTTTCTTAGGATCCTGAGAGTCACGCATGCTCCAACTGTCCCGGTAGGTTGGCACGGTTGACATAGCGCGGTGAGAGCGGAAGTGTGCGAATGAAGCGGAACACTCAACGCTTGTGATCGTTGCTGTCGTTAGGACTGCGAAGTATCGGCTATCGATCCGCTCGTTAGCGTCAATATGGCAGCGTAATTGCACCGGTTCCCAATTCTCCATCTCTCTTCTCTCATGCGACGATGGCGCGGATGTTGGGACACTCGAAACGCGATCTGGTTTCGTGTCGACATACGCGATAATAATTGGCGCGTTCGCGTGTAATAGGATTTACCTGGCACAGGAAGAAGATGGCCCGAGCCACGGGTAGTGCCATTTTCCCCGACCCCACGGACCCTAATAGCGGACGCACGAAAATTCTGAGAAGAATCTCACTGGCTAACAAATCCAAATTATCAGCCGCATTATCCCGTGATTCTCCCCCTTTGACGTTTAGGATTGTTTCGCTTTCACATCGGAATTGGGAACTTCATAATTCTTGTCATGTTGCGAAAGCTTGCCTATTCACAATGGCAGTTGAAACGCTTTTGTATTACCACTAGGAGCGCTTTTCAAAACAATCGCGTATTTATTTTACGATAATAGAGACGTCGTAATGCCGGCTCGTAGTGGCCAGTACTATGGCATAAAACGAATTCCAGGTACGTTCGGTCTAATGGGGAATACACACTTAGGTGTACTTGAAATTGGCCATCGGAACGGCGCCAGACAGCTTCCCTGAATGGTCGTCTTTATTTCCTGGCACAGACCGGCCGATTTCCATGGAACGAACCACCTTGCCGCAGGATTACTCCTAGGAATGTGCGAGTACACTAGTCTCTCGGTATCCTCCTGCCGTACGACCGGATGAACTTTAGAACCTCGTTAAATTCCACTGCGTCCCAGTGCGAAGACAAAACTCTAAACAGTTACATAAATAGGTCCGCCGTAAGTTCGGTGTCGTCGGACGAGAAATTTAGAAGGACCATCAATTTTTATGCGCTCCTTCACGAGGACAAAACTGTAGACAATTACGTGAACGCGACTGCTACAATTTCTGTGTCGCGAAGATCGATAAATTTCAATATATTCCTATAGGTAGACAAAACTTTAGACAATTACATAAACAAACAATGAACCTTACGAATATTTTTGTCAATAAATTCCTATCCTTCGTTCATTTACAACTTGCTCAACTGAACATCCTCATTCACCGGACTGTATTAGTCCGTTCCGATTCAATTCCTGTGTGGTGAAGATTTAATTTAATTTAATTTATTAAGTAAACGAGTAAACACCCTTTATAGATCATAAGTATAACAAAATTAGATACTTGAATACAACAATACATATAACATAGTAGAACTAAACAAAATAATGCGAGCACAGCATATGTTGAAACTTATTTAATGATAAAGCAAAAATATCAAATGATCTCTGAAATTGATTATATAATAAACATGATCGTGTCAATAAACTATTAGCACCATAGTTTGTTCTATAAATAAAGATCGATGAAATAACTAAGATCAATAAATTTCAATATATTCCTATAGGTAGACAAAACTTTCGACAATTACATAAACAAACAACAAACCTTACGAATATTTTTGTCAATAAATTCCTATCCTCTATTCATTTACAACTTGCTCAACTGAATATATTCATTCACCGGACTGTATTAATCCGTTCCGATTCAGCATCGTCGGTTTCGTCTGAAACTAAAATCCCTCAACGTCGTAACATCGGAACCAGGGATTTAAAGCGCTCCGCGAATTACCGATCTAAATCCAGCATCGCCGATAAGTACGGGAACTCGATCGACAATGCCTTAACAAAGTGCGGGTCATTTGGTAATCCGTGTTTATTCATGCTGCACGCAAATTCCCTGAAAATGCGACTTATTTCTCCTGCCTTATTTTCCTGCCGGGGGGTCGACGAGTACGGCGAGGAGTACGAATGAGGATTAAGTGAGTCGGACGTGTATAGGATTCGTCGGGACGGGGGGGGGGAGGTAAAGGTGGTGCGGAAATACGAAGAGAGCTGGATGTCACGCTCGACGGTGGTGGTGAGGGGGTTAGAGGGGGTTAGGAGGGGAAGAAGGGGAGGGAGGGGGGGGGGGGTGAGGATGGAGAGAACTCGACGACGGTCTTATTTAAATATTTCATTTGGCCTCCGCGCGGGGGGACAGCCGCAATCCTCGTGAGCCGAACGAGCTGCTACAGCTGCGCCAAGATCCCCGGCAGCTTCCTGAATTTGACGCACCGCCTCAGCCAGAGGAAGTGGCGAATGCAGATCGCCGAGAAAACGACGGGAATTCCGCGGAGGAAAAGAATCGCTCACCAACTTGTAAATCCACTAAATGCTAAGGGTTATAAAGTTTTCAGGATACCTCGGAAACGAGGGAATTCGGTTTTTCGCGGGTAATTAATGGTTATTTTTTAAAAGAATTTTCAGAATTCGGAAAAAGGAAAAGAATCGCTTACCAACTTGTAAATTCACTACATGCTGATGCTTATGAAGTTTTCAAGATTCCTCGAAAACGAGGGATTCGATTTTTCCTGGGTAATTAACGGTTATGTTTAAAACAATGTTTTTAAATTTGTAGAAAGGGAAAAAACCCCTCGGCTATTTGTAAGTTCACTAAATATTGATCTTCCTAAAAATTCGACGGTCCCTCTAAAACGGGGAATTCGTCTTGTATTTTCTGCGCATTTTAAAACTACTTTACATTCCCGATAATCCGTGCAATCACTTAAATGGAACTCAATCTTTTATGTAAATTCTTCTTTATTCATTTGATAAATAGCAGCGCGGGTAATTATCAGCTATGTTTAAAAATAACTTCAGTTCTAAAGAAATTTCATTTCATGATTAATCATGAAATTATCATGAAATTTTTTATGAAACGATATTTTTAAACTTTTCAGTTTATTCTTATTCCACTCGTTTCAAGTAGAACATTGCAGTAGTACGAAATTATGGAACGAATCTATCGTCAAATTGTAGGAAAATATTAGATCCAGCAGGGGTTGACTACGAGAAAAGTGGACTCACATTTGTGAAACGTGAATGTAGAAAAATTGGAGGATGCGCACATTAGTTAGAATAGCCAGTATCCACGACTGTCAATAAAGTGTGCGCCGTGAATTATTGTTGGATTAATGCAAGTCTACTTTCTTAACTAACTGCAGTTTAGTTTTTTTTCTTTACTTTTCTCGGAATTTCACTGCGATGTTTGTTTTTTCATGAGGCCACCGTTGGTCATTGTCAGTATTATTTTCAGTATTAATATAATTAAAAAGAACCCACGAATTAAGTTTCCATAGCTGAAAATTAAATTATTCTACTCCTCGATCTCCTTAGATCTCTTCAGATGTTTTTCTTGAGTGTCATTTCAAAAGTTTTCTCCATTCGAGGGTTGTTGAGGATCTGCAAGAACTTAAAGAGCGTGTTGAAAATGGTTTTCAAACAATACGCGAAACTCTAAGGATCTTTGTAAACGTTCGTCCATGAGGAAAAATGCAGGAAATTTTTCAAGTTTAATGAGTTGCTAAACAATCTTAACGGAGAAGAACAAATAGAATTATAAACTTCACAGTTTATTATGAAAACCTAGGTAATTATTAAAATACCATAGAAAAAAAGAAAACAAATGTAGCTAATAACCGTAACTGCAGTTGAAGCAATGTTAAACATAAATAAAAAAAGATAAACGGTCAAGAATTTGAACACTTGTTATAGATAAAAACTGGCATCACAAGATACTGTCCTTGCATAAGAAAAGTTCTATATATAAGACGTTTACTCTCAAAGTAGTGTGAGTTTACTTTTTCTTGTTCTGAAATATTAAAAAGTTTGTATTTCAATTTACTTAAAAATATTGATAATCACGGATACCATGGTCTCGCATTTTTGTTATAATAAATAGATTAATTTATCAGCTACATATTTGCATACAATATTAACCGACAAAAATGAAAAAATTGCTCCCCTTAAATTTACTTGCAACACTGTTAAAATCAAAGAATTTGGCAAACCATGTTCTTCGCAACATCTATATTTTGATTTACTATAAAATACATTGAAGATAATATATTATAAGATGATATAATAAATATTATAAGATAAGATAATATAATATAGAAGATAATATATTTCTAAAATATTATTTTAGCAATGATAGCATTTTTGGACCGATGTTGACTAAACCTTTGACTCTCAATCGCCATTTAATTTAATGCAATAGCTTCGAAGAAAAATTACGGTCTGTACAACGAGGCAGAACCTGTTACTGCTCCGGAAATTACAGAAACAATGTCGATATAGACAAAGACCTTTTGCGACAATGTAGGTCTTTAAAATCCCGACAGGGAGAGGGGGGAAAATACACTGGACTGATTGGCAGACCTTCCCTCGCAGAGACTGTTCAGCGAATAGCAACATTTTCCAATACATTTCTCGGTCAGATATTGTCGGGCTATCATTGCAGCTTGTATTTCAATGAGCACATAATTCTCTTACGAACCTAAGAGATTTCTCGAAGTTCGAAACTCGAAGGAAAATCGAAGCGCAACAGTTACACCGTACTTCTTAATTAAAAAGGTTCATTTTACCTTATGATCTTATAGCTGTAAGCTTATAAGGTTTATTTAATCATCGCTGTTTCTCGCATTTCTTTACATTAATTTTTCATCACTACTCTCGCTGTCAAAAATCACCCGTATTTCACATTTTTCTACCGTATTTCACAATTACTTATTCCCCGTAGTAAAACCGGTTTCGAGTGCAATTGGGTTAAGACTTTATTCTCGCTTCCTGCGGATTCTATTGACCAGGTAAATTTGTACGTGTAATTCTGGGACACCCTGTATAAAAGAACAGCATACGTAGTCTTTAACGGCTCGGTTTTCGGAGAACAGTAAATCCACCCCTGACTGGAAAACGTCGGGGCGGATTCTGGAGTTGAAGGATGTTCAGCCGCACGTATATATATACATATATATATATATATATATATATACGCGGAGAACGCCGTCGTTTCCAGCGGCTTGAATAAAGAATGACCTGTGAATTATTATCGGACGAATATCGACTTCCTTCTCGGCTGCAGTGAGATCCTCCTCTGCAGGTCTTTTCATATGCTCGTCTGTCCTTTCACCCGTGCTAATTAACATCCGATTAAGCTTTTTTTTTACACAGATTCTTACTGACGACGGTTCCGTTCATTACTGATAACGGAAGAACCAGTTACGCGGGGGCAAGAAGGAAACTACCGCGAGACAAGGACTCTCACTTTCGATACTCAACGTGTGACCCTTTTTCCAGCGTTTTAATATTCCTCAAGAATCGAGTGAAATAGCTGATATTTTCGATGAATCGTTAGATAACGTCATGGAAATATTCGTTTCACTTTTAGTTCGCAAACTGTATTTTATAAAGAATCGAAAACAAATTCATAAGAAGAGGTCAGAAATAAAAATGTGATTTAATTCTATCTTTACGTATGCGTACTTATTTTTACTCCTATTTTTCGTGACAATTTTATTCCGTCTCATTAGATCCTACCAATTTCTGTATTTTGCATTACAAAATGCACTTTGTGCAAAAAAATGCTGGATTCATTTTTACCGCAATCCTTCTTTCTAGCCCCATAAATTCTTACGCGGAGTGGATTGATGTTTTTGATGAACTTTGATTCGCCGCTTTGGATTTCTTATAAAAGTAGATTGTTTTTTGTTCGTCAAATCGGACCATTAAGAGCCTCATCATGGGACTCATTAATGCGAGATTGTGGTGCTCGAAAGAAGTACGAAAGTTTTTAGTCAAGTGCAACGCGACACAGCGACTACTCGAAAAGCACCGTTGGTGGCTGGGACGCAGTAAAAGCTTCGAACTGGATTCTTTGTGTGGAAATTATTCCGGAAAAGTCGGGAGGAAAACTTTCTCAAACGGCGCTTCAACTTCCGAGGTCGTGAAAGTAAAAATTCCATTCCCCGATAGCCGTAGATATCGCTTTCACGTCCATGCGAATCAAATTAAATTCGTTAAACATCCGAGCCGAGCAACAACGTTATTGACGGTTCCAGAAAAATAAATAAACCGGCGGTGAATGATTTTAATGATAAAAAAATGTACAATTAATCGAATCATAATTGGAGCAAAGCTTAGGTTTCTTTCTGCTTAATAAGAAAAACGATACTTTTGTTTGACTATTTGTTTACCAAATTTCCATGCCTGGACTTTTTGTTAACAAATAATGTGTACTTCTTTTCACTGATAAATTCATTCTAATCTTGTCAATTCTAATTTTGGTTTTTGTACTTCTAACCTGTAGGCAATGAAATTTATAGCCCGGCAAACAATTTTACAAATGGCTTAGACTTCGTTTTTACAAAAAAATTATGATATAATCATAAGATAGCATCGGTAAAAATTCTTTAAAATCTCTAAAGTCCGAAAAACCATAATATCAGACATATCAAGTCATTTTAATACTCTTTTCTTTTAATCACTGATATCACAAATTATATAGAAATGACATTTATAAACATTGTGAATAAATAATTTGTAATTATACGAAGATACAGGTGGAATGCCACGAAGATCTTCCGTCATTCCTTTAGATTTTCTAATCGATCTTCTTTTCTCATTATTTTAGTACGAGAAAATTGATTTGATGGTTCACTGCAAGCGACGAATAAATTGCTCTTGTTTAAGCTCATTATATCCAAACTGTATAAGACGACTAAGCTAAGTATCGACCGTTATAGAGGAACCGCGAATCAGTTTTCAGTAAAGTAAAGCAGGCTTGCCACACGATGTACAAAGCCATGCTTCTTAACGTTTGTGGTGAATTCAACTAGATTTAGAGCTCGCGAACTGTAGGGCAGAAATGGTAAAAAATAAAGGAGACAAACGTCAGCTAAGAGGAAGAGGAAGTAGGAGTAAGAAAATGCGGTGAAACACTTGCTCTTCTCCTACTGTTTTACAACTCTATTCCATTCATATGAAATAAACCGTCCTAAGAAGATCGTACGAGCATAAAATCGCACTACCGCTTCAAAACTGCCAACTCAGGAAATGTAAGATGCTAGGAAAGCAAATTGTACAGTTTTATAATGTTCCACAATTTTCCTTCCCGTGGTATGTAATCGAAAACAGTGTAATATATGTAATTGATATTTTTAAAAAGACAATAAAATCTAATGAAATACATTATTTTACCTTTATACGTTTATAAACATGTTTCATTTTCACAACTATTTATCCGTATAAACCAAATTTAATTTTAGTTGAAAATAATATTAATTAATAACTGAAACACTTATGGTACTATAAATTTCAAAGAAATTGCTGAAAACTATTTCCTTCTGTACTGTACGAAAATTGCTGCAATTCTTTAATAGTGTTAAATCGAAACCGTGTTACAAAGGTATCGTATTATACGGAGTATATCACAATTAGAACGTTAGTTGAGTCACATTCTTCGATCAAATTTAACATCACTTTTTGAATGACGTCACAACAAAAGAAAATTCATCTTTTTTGAATGCCGTCAACTTTGAAAGGGGAGTGCAATACATCGCCGCGAATTGGAAAAAATTCAAAACGAATCAGCGCGGAGACCGTCGGCCGGACACATATGACAGTTCGGTTTCATATATTTTTATATTGCGTTTCCCTGTATTTCCTATATATATGCTATTTCTTCATGAAACGTCTAGTTCCAACTGACAAACGTGATTAAAAATATTTTCCCACCACTCGTTCCGTTTCAATTGAAGATCAAACACTGTCCTGATATTCAGAAATACAAAACATTTTTGTTATTCTGACAAATATTTGATTTACGTTAATTCTTCTTTTGACCAACTACTACTTATTTTGCCATGACTTGCTCCGTTTCAATTGAAGATCAAACACTGTCCTGATATTCAGAAATACAAAACATTTTTGTTATTCTAACAAATATTTGTTTTACGTTAATTCTTCTTTTGACCAACACTTCCATTTTTCTCCTATACAAATTTACCTTTGGTTTTACTTTCCGTACAAATAGTTCTGTATTTATCGACGTTATATTTGCAAATAGAAAAAACGGGCATAATAGAAAACCAAGGGCTTTTCGCAGGAGAAACAGCAAATTGTACTCCAATCTCCCAGCAATTAAACAGTCCCCAATCCATTCGGAGTGATTGACAATTGATTGTTTCATTGAATCGAGTAACAATTCCGTCGCTTTGCAAATAGAACGTGTTGTAATTTTTTAATCACTGCAATTACAAAATTGCCAGCGAGTGCTGCAACTGATTTTCATATATGCATTCTACTTGTAAAAGTAATTAATTATTCAAATATAGGTAACCTAATTTTACATTATTTAACTTTTGAATTAACGGTTCCGCAATTTTGATGTTTTGTACGAATGAAATAAATATAAAATAACACATTCATCAATTTTATCTATCGAATGATACACAGGGTTGAAAAGTGAGAATTTTACAGATTAATATTTTCAAAACTATAACAGACAAATGTATATTTCCTCTTCTTATTCTCCTTATAATACTGTGTACAACATTAAACACAGCGTAGAAATGAAGATCACCTTTAAAGAATAAAATGGAAAATTGATATTCCGAAAGTATGGCCTGAAAACCCGGAATAAACTGAATAACTTTTATTTGAAGAGCTTTTCGAAGCAATACGTTTATTGAAAGTTATAACCGATTCAAGCTTTCATCGCGCGTCATGAAAAAAGGAATTAAATTTCCGTTTAAACTGTTTTATTTGCCATGACGAGTGACGACGATGACGCGATAATGAACAACTTTTTTTCTCATAGTTTGGAAAAAATCAGTGTAGAAACAGTTTGAACTTTGTAGCATGTGGAGTACAAGTTCGGTGCAAAAGACTCGATTATTTTGTTCGCGTTCCTTTACAGTGGGTATCGATTTCCAGCATCCTCTATAGGTACATTCGTTGACCGGCCACTAGGCTATGTGGACAAAGATCGATCGACCAATCTCCTCGGAAAAACGATCCTCGTGTTACATATTTCATGTACGCTGAAAGAGGACATATATCTACCATATATATTGCTTTACATCCTTGGCAAATAAATGGAACCTATCAAAATATTTAACTGGGCTAATGTTTGAAACGAGACTTATTATTTCCATTGGTCAATGAACTTTTACCAAGGTGTAATATACGGGAAATTAATTGACGCTTTGGGCTGAAATTAATATAGATATACGATTATTTAGAATTTTTTCCTGGATCCATAAATGTTAGGATTTTTTCACGGTTTTTCTCTTATGATTAAAGATCATTTGTTTTATGTAATTATTATTAAATAAATAATTATTATGTAGCGATAAATAATGAAATAACCTAAGTGCCTCAAGAATAATATCAGTTCAAGAGATTGTACCGTTCTATTTTGTGAAATAAAGAATGTTAAACTAAATGAAACTTAAACTATGATAAAAAGTAACTTTTCATTATTGATACTTAAATTCGGTTGTAACTTTTTTTAAATGTGAAGAAATATTTAAAAACGATAATAATGCTATTGTTTTCTGATGACAAAAGGTCATTAAAGACAGGCCTTAAACTGTGTATGAAAATTGAAAGACTTCAAGTTTTGCAGAGTGGAATCTGAAGATCAAGTTGGGATGATCTTAAAAATTGTTTTTACACTTCGTTATCAAAGACCAACAATTTCCTCAAATACCTTGGTTTCCCTGTTTTGAGTATACGATGAATTAGAGTCCCTAAGAAATATAATTTACGATCCACTAATTTTAACCGTGCATGTTGACGGTAATAAGGAGTGATGGGAACGGTTCGCGAGGGATGATAATTGAATCGCACAGACGCATTTAGTGCTCGTTGCAATGCGTATTGAGTCCAGTTGAAAGGTCGAGGTAAACAAGGCACGGATAATCAATATGCGGCAGTTCCAAAGCTGTAATAAGCTTGACCCGGATCGATCACGTCAATGCTTTATCATTTCCTTTAAACCGGGCCAAACACAGAGTCCTGAGGAACCCTTGAGACAATCTCTTTGATGGAAGAATGGGAAATCGTCAAGCAATCTTCGTTCTAACATGCTAAGTTTGGCAATCGAGATAGAATGATCAACTATTTATGTACGTATGTTTCTTCTATGTGATCAACTGAAACTCGTGAAATGGAGAACTGCAGGCTGAGCACTATACTCCAATCTGTATAGCCCGTTTAAAACGCATGGTCAATCACGTCGAATTTCTCTAGGTAAGTAGGCACTGAGGTGTTTAGCCATTATGATTTCGAGGTATTTAGAGATGGCGCGCAAGAGTAATATGGCCTGAGATCGGAGACGGTCGAGAGAGAGGGGTTAGAGTGGGTTAGAGTGGGATTACAGGAAAGTGCAGTTTTAAGCGCTTCAAATTCAGCTTCACTGTGCACGATTGTTGTCTCTCAAAGTTACACCTGTCGGTTTTACTGTCAATTTTAAGAAGATTTACATAAAAGTGCCGCTTACATGGGCCAGAACCACAGACTTCTAATATAGAAGTCTGTGGCCAAAACACATTGAGCTGTTATTGCCTGTACATTTACTGCAAACCCCTCATAGAAGTGTCATAGTATTTGATGTTCTGTTGTCTTCTTATGTATTGAAAGTTGTGTGTGGTGGTCTGATGTGTGTCGATCGGTAGCATCGATCAGTCTGGAGCTGGAGCCTATTAGTGTCGGTTCAGCAATGAATATGTATTGTGATGAGCGATGCGGTGCGAAGTTGATGTATGACAGAATGGGTCCACGTAACAGTGGAAATCTGACATAATCGTAACGGTGGAAAGGCAATGCAAGGCAAAGGTTTAACGACGTGTCGTGCAAATCAAATCACACAACCCGAAAATGGGAATTCTACTTCAACTTGACGTTAGCGTAACACAATTTTACCGTCAAATTATTTCTCAGCAACAATAGTATTTAATCCGTAAGAAAATGGTCCTGCTAGGCAGGGAACTGCAGTACCGATCGTTCAAAAGCATAGAGTCTAAAGAAGACAAAAAGCAGTCGTACTTACGGATCAAGGGAAAAAGAAAGAAAAAGACAAAGTGGTTTATTCCAAGGACACAGGGTACCGTTTGGACAATAAATACAGAGTGTATTTGTAGTATATGTAGTCTTTATACTATAGTGTTTTTGTAGTGCTTTATTGCCACTAAAATTAAAATATAAATAAAGTAACAACAATGGACACCTGCTGCATTTGGTAGCAAGGAAAAATCTAACATCCTGCGCTTTAATTCTATACAATTAAGAAGTTTAATGTCTTCCTGTAACCGTTTGATGTAGCTGAAAATGAAATATAAATAACGGAACAATACGACCAATTAACCAATATGAATATGAAATCTAAAACACTGTGCTTTAATAGTATACAATTAAAAGTACTGTAATTTACGTATTAATTGCTGTACAATTAATGCAATAAAATTACAGTTCACTGTAATCTGTAGTCAGTTTACTGTAGTCTTTCTATAATCGTTTACGGTAGTTAAAAATGCAATATAAACAAACAATGTAACAATAACTCACACCAGGGGCATTCAGCGAGAGGGAAAAATAAAGGGACGAGAAATTTATCACCCTATATTTTAATGCTGTACAATTACGTAGGTTAATGGTATCTTTCAACAACGAGCGAAAATAAAGTCCGGACGAATTTAACACACTGTGCTGTAACGTTATACAATTACAAACGCTGTAAATTACGTATTAATTGCTGTACAATGAATGCAGTACAATTACAGTTAACTTTCTTCCTGTGACAATTTCCCATAACGGCAAATTAACTCTAAATAACGTAACAATAATTCCCGTCAGCGACGTTGAGCGCGGGGAGCGGGGAATAAAGCGACGAAAAATTTAACAGCCTGTATTTTAATACTGTAACATTACCAAAGTTAGTGTCGTTAAATTAAAAGTTAATCGCTGTACAATTACTACAGCAAAATTACAAAACCCTAGATTATAATTCTGTATGATTACCAAGGTTAGTGTCGTTAAATTAAGTGTTAATCGTTGTACAATTATTGCTGCAAAAATCTAAAAGCCTAAATTATAATTCTGTAACATTACCAAGGTTAATGTCGTTAAATTAAGTGTTAATCGCTTTACAATTATTGCAGCAAAATTCCAAAACCCTAAATTATAATTCTGTAACATTACCAAGGTTAGTGTCGTTAAAAGAAGTGTTAATTACCGTATTACACAACGAACGCGGTACAATTATACAGTACAATACATATACAATACAGTACAGTACAGTAAATACAATACGGTTTAACGTCTTCCTGTAACCGTTTAGCTTGGCCGAAAAAGGAAGTGTAAATATCTTAAGAATGAGCGCCGTCGGCGGTATTGAGTGCGGTGGGAAAAATAAAGTGAAGAGAAAAATGTGGTGGTAGGTCATCCGAGTTTGTCCATAGAAGGATCCCTCGGTGGAACGGAGAAACGACGTACGTGATTTTCCTGAGGAATATGGCGGAGGTAGGTTTCGCACGAACCGAAGCTCCGGGGTACTCGAGTCCCGGTTATTCCTTTTCACTCGCAGCGAGGTAACGAGAATGTCGTGTCGCGGTGCTATCGTCGTTCAACCGATACGCCATTTTCACGAGGGAGAGATAGGGCGTATTCTGTCCCCGGAGCTACAACGGGCCGGCCATCGACGTCTTCAAGAGCTTTTCATGAAATGGAATCCGCAGGGCCCGGCGTCAGCGATTCCGTCGCGATTGCTCGCCGGAAGTGCAGAGCGCTAAATCGCTGCTCATGCGCAGACACTGCCGGCGATCGAAATGTCCCACGTGTGGAAACGTCTCTAATGAGAGACGGCCAGCGACGTTTAGTCCCCGGGGGGCATAGCTCCTCTCCGAGGTCCTCGTTAAACCTTTGCACAGGAGACCGGTTTTGTTATTGTTTGGAAAAAGGAATGGTGCAGCGATGACCTTCGGTTGAGTACTTAATAAACTAAATCTAATAAACTCTCCGAGTTCCTCATGAACCCTTTGCACAGGAGACTATTGTTATTATTTCGAAAAAGGAATGGTGCAGCGATGACCTTCGGTTGAGTACTTAATAAACTAAATCTAATAAACTCTCCGAGTTCCTCATGAACCCTTTGCACAGGAGACTATTGTTATTGTTTCGAAAAAGGAATGGTGCAGCGATGACCTTCGGTTGAGTACTTAATAAACTAAATCTAATAAACTCTCCGAGTTCCTCATGAACCCTTTGCACAGGAGACTATTGTTATTATTTCGAAAAAGGAATGGTGCAGCGATGACCTTCGGTTGAGTACTTAATAAACTAAATCTAATAAACTCTCCGAGTTCCTCATGAACCCTTTGCACAGGAGACTATTGTTATTGTTTCGAAAAAGGAATGGTGCAGCGATGACCTTCGGTTGAGTACTTAATAAACTAAATCTAATAAACTCTCCGAGTTCCTCATGAACCCTTTGCACAGGAGACCGGTTTTGTTATTGTTTGGAAAAAGGAATGGTGCAGCGATGACCTTCGGTTGAGGATTTAATAGAGCGACAAAGTGTGGACGAGAAGATTATTGGAAAACGTTGCTATGGATTAAACATTCCTTTCCAGAGCTTGTGTAGACCTTAAAGCCCTACATTGTCGTCAAAAGGTCTTCATCTACGTGAAATGTATGACTTGTTAAAACGATATTAACCCCCCCTCCTCCATTCTTGTCTAACGAAGGGTGAAATGATGGGTATACCAACGACTTGCGGCAAGAAACAAAGTGATCAGATTACCTTTGTACTGCTTCCCAGGAAAAAAAACCATCTCACCAGCTTTTTTAATTACAGTGAAATCTCGATAACCCAAGTTTCGGTTAAACCGAGCTTATGTATCTTTCCTTGAAGACTTTATTTTAATTTTCCGCGTATTTTCTTGTCCAGTATTATGTTCGTTGTATAATGTTCCAAAATACAATTAGGCATTCTTTCTTCATTTCTTCTTCTTTTCTTCATGTAGATATCCTTGCAAATTGAAAACCTTATTGCAAGAAAAGTACGTATACTAACGTCGTATGTTTAAAACGTTCTTTTAAGGAAACCTATTATTTCTTTTTCTAAGTGTTATTTTCTCTTTGTAAACTCTGTGAGATATTCCTGTGTTCAAAACAAAGCATCAAAATGGCCTTCCTATCTAGTAATAACGATACACACCTCGTAGTAACGTTTGAAGAAAGTACGACAAAAGGTGTAAGCAGAATTTCAACGAGCAAGGTGTAGCATACTGTGCAAATAGTTAATATTCATCAAGCGTATCGTGTCTTTCGAGGTGATACAAGTCAGAGGGAAATTCCAAGGAGATATAAGGGTCCCTATTATTCGCTTGCCAGGACACAACGTAGATGCTTGATAAACTGTCTAACGTTCTGTGAACTCTAAGTCACCTGGAAAGCCTGTATAAGGCAACTGTTTTGTTTTGCGCGACAACTTTCCATGAATTTGTAAATTTTCGTCGGAGCGATTTTACGCAAAATCTCAACTAACCATTTTGTAATTTCTGTAAACATATTGTGCGGTAGGTGAATGGCACTTCATAAATACAAATTTCTTGTGAGTGATCCGTTGTCTTAATTAACCTTAGCCTCGCAGTAAACGTAAATTTAATGTATCAAGTGAGAAAAGGATTCTTTTTCTAATGCTATACATCTTACAAAAGAATATTAATATTTTCAAGGTTAATAATGTTGTGACTATGGTAACACAGAAAATTCCTCGTCTATTTATACAAAATTCATTCTTACAATTGTCGTTTAAATTAACCTTAGTCTCGCAGTGAAAGTAAATTTAACGTAGGAAGGGAAAAACGATTCTTTGTCTAACGCTGTACCGCTTATAAATATTATTACTGTTTTCAAGGTCAACAACATTATGGCTGTGGTAAAAAAGAATACATATCTTATCTACCTATCTTATTGACAGTATTATAAAAAGTATTCTTTTCTCAGGGATTTTTATTCTTACAAATATTTTGCTCTGCCTATATTCTCAAAAATGTTTTATTTTCTGCTCAACGCCGAAATACACCAGTTGTTAATTAATTTGTGTCAAAATAAATAGTTTTCTCCTGAATTTTGATTTCTTAATTATTCTTGTAATTTAATGGGTAAATGCGTATGAACATTCTGTAGTAGAGTAGAAAACTATTTCTCTGGATAAAGAAGGTATTAAATCATAGATTCATCTATTTTTTCCTTAATTTAATGCACTAATCTGTCTTCTTTTAAGTAAACTACGGCAAAGTAAACATTTAATCCAGAATTCTTCCGTTTATATTGGAAATTTAATGAATGAAGTATGTATAAATATTCTATGGTTGCGAAAAGAAGTAAAATGAAGCATCACCTTAGATAACGAAAAATGAATCTATTTCTTCCTTAATTTAATACTGTAATCTGTCTTCTTTAAAGTAAACCGCGGCAAAGTAGATCATTTAATCTGGAATTTTTCCGTTTATACTGTAGATTTAATGGATGAAGTGCGTATAAATATTCTACGACTGTGAGGAGGAATAAAATGAAACATCTGCCCGGATAGCAAGGATACAGGTGATTCGAAAGCTCTTGGTCTTGCCCGAGTTCCCTTTCGCGCTCTTCCGAGTTCCAGGCATTCACGAGCGATCTACCAACACCTCAATAGGAAATTACATTTGCGGTATTAGTTCTTCCTCGAGCGAAAGCATTATCCTCGAGGATGAATCGAGGTTACTGCCCTTCCCCCCCATCGTCCCAGCTTTCGACATCTTTCTTCGCGGCCGAACAAGGGAGCTCGGTGTCTCCCCCCCCTTCCCCCCTCCACTCCCTCCCTCACCTTGTGAAGATCTCTCGGAATTCGCTGCCGATCGGAGCTTCCTCGTCACCGATTCATTGATCGCCCCGGAGTGTCGTGTTAAAAGGGCTTCAACGCCCGTGAAAGCGTGACGTCCCGGCAAGTTCAATTGCGAACAATAAATTCTATGGGCCGTGGAAAGCGGAACGAGCCCCCGCGCCCCATGAAATATTCATTAGGGAGGAAAAAAGATAAAACGTCTACGTAAACGTCTTTAACGGGGAGGGTACTTGTCTTTTGTTCGCCGCGACCTCAGGACCAAATTGAAATATCCCGGGGAAAAAAGTTCGGCAAGATTAATGGCATCTTTTAAAATGTACCTTTAGTTTCGATCTAATGGTTAGAATTCACATGGTTTTTCAATAATTACGTTTACGTCTTTCGCGTTAGAAAACATTTGATTTTCACGAGTATGAGAATAAATTTTGTTTAGAATCTTCGGAAATTCGTGAACTGTTCTTAAGAAGTAAATTACATTGTCTACCAAGGACCGGAATGTTCAATAGGATATTAAATTTGTAAAATGTTGCTATGTATTCTAATTTTCAATAGTTGAATCCCAAGCTCAAAATATATACGTTTTTCGCGTTAAAAAACGTTTGTGAACTGTTCTTAAGAAGTAAATTACATTGTCTACCAAGGACCGGAATGTTCAATAGGAAATTAAATTTGTAAAACGTTGCTAAGTATTCTAATTCTCAATAGTCGAATCTCAAATTCAAAATATATACATCTTCCATGTTAAAAAACATTTGTTGTTCACGAGCATGTAAATAAATTTGATTAGAATCGTCGTAAACTGTTCTTAAGAAGTAAATTACATTTTCTACCAAGAACCGGAATGTTCAATAGGAAATTAAATTTGTACAATGTTGCTAAGTATTCTAATTTTCAATAATTGAATCCCAAGCTCAAAATATATGCGTATTTCGCGCTAGAAAATGTTTATTGCTCAGGAGGATATAAATAAATTTGTTTAGAATCTTCGCAAATTCGACAACCGTTCGTGCGAAGTAGATTACATCCTGCGCTGACTACTCGAACGTTCAATGGGAAATTAAACGTACAAAACGCCGGCGAGTGCTCTAATCCTCGGAACTCGGTGTACTTAATTAAATGAATCTTTTGAGGAGTATGTTCAAAGCGGGTTTTCCCGCGGCCTCGACGAGCTCCCAGTGATAAGAGTAGCGATCTCCTTCGCTTCCCGGATAGACCTACGCTCTGTGCAAGTCCTCTTCTCCTTTTTCCTCCTCCCCTCCCCCTGCTCCCCTCCCCCTTCAACTTGGAGTCGTAGGTACGGAAAGTTCGGGGCCGGTGTACAATGAATGCTCGCCGAAACGACGAGAATGCCTCGTCTAGGCGAAGGCTCAGGGAGAAGGGGAGAAGGGGAGAAAGGGGGAGAGGGGTGGAAACGGGAAAAAGGAGAGAAGAAAGTAAAAGAGGACCGACGGAGGACCGTCGAATCGAATCCCCTGGTCGGCCGGCGAACGCTAGGAAATTCTAGCGAATGCCCGGAAAACTTTTCCTACGGTCAAACAAGCCGATGTTTATCGTCCACGGCGAGGGAAAACGTTCTCGACCGGTTTGCCAGTGTAAATACTTGGGAGACGTTAGGGGCCGGTTTACACGGAGGATTCGCGCGGTGTCACTTCCTCGGCTAAGAGATTGGCTGGCCAGCTCGAATAATGCTCCCCCTACCCCCCCGAACCTCTCCGAAGACCCTCAAGGAGAACCGGGCAAGGATGTTCTGCTAACAAGTCCCGACTTTCTTAAATAAGGTCGACGGGAAAACACGTTGGTTCGTAATTGCGGGATGATTACGCGTGGAGAAAATCTTCTTTCGTTAAATGCACTCACGTTTCGCGCTTCAATTTTAGTTTTTTCAGGTGGATGACAAAAGTAAGGAAAACTCATCTAACTACAGCAATATTGTAGACCTGTGCTGAGCAACTGATTAAATGGCAAATTAGTGAATTACGGTTAATGATAATTGATTTAGAATAATTAATTTATATTCTCCTTTAGAAGTTAACCGTGGTTTTTATTAATAACAAATGATGAAATTGATGAAATAAATGAAATCATTTGTTCCGTTTTCCTTAGCTAAGCGAAGATAAATAACGATTCTGAAAGAAATCTTTTATTCATCATCCAGTACATGTACTTAGTATCAGCTTCTACTTGTTATTTCTCAACAAATCATCTAAAAACCAACTAAAAAGTACATGCCAGGAATTAAAACACGTTAATACGTTACACATTAACATTGCAATCATCCTAGAATTTAATTAGACCAATTATACCTGTGTAAAT
Source organism: Hedychridium roseum (assembly GCA_963989215.1). Lineage (NCBI taxonomy): Eukaryota > Metazoa > Arthropoda > Insecta > Hymenoptera > Chrysididae > Hedychridium > Hedychridium roseum. The sequence goes on along the minus strand of OZ022318.1, from coordinate 5,271,071 downwards.
TTACACGCGTATAATAAACATTATTTCCCTATCTATAATGTACAAAATGTATTAAACAGAATCATCATTAATAAACTTCACAATATCTCTATAACAAGTGCTACGAAGTAATTCAATAATTCCATCTTAACATTACGACGTGCAATTATTCCACGATAGCGTAAAACGAGATACAATTATGGATTTGTCATGAGGCAAATAAAATCCTTATTATTTGTACAGAGTCGTAGTTGAAGGGACACGATTGTGGGGGGAGCTGTCTTCTTGTTCCCGCCTTCTTAAGAACTCGTTGCAAAGGCTGGCGAAAGGGGTAGATGAGAGGGGTGTGGTGGGGAGGTGGGGTAAGCGGTTTACTTGACGTGCAAGACTTCGACAGCGACCGGTAACGAGGGACTTTTCTCTTGAGCGCGGCTGAGTTAATTAACGATTCGGTTTATCGTTCTTTTTCACTGGCCCGTCGACGTCTAACTTCTGCTTCCTGACGATACTTCGGCCCACCTTTTCATCGGTGCTTCTCTCGTCACCGGCCCCTATAGACGCAATTTTAATGAGATTCCTTCGGTTCGGCCGCAGAGCCCCGTATTATAACGTCCAGCTCGACGGGCCTCGGTGAGTCGCGAAAGTGCACACACCCACGGATTTCCGAGGCAAGGAAATCCATGCTAATCATCGTGGAAGGCCCGTTTTTATCCGCACGCGATCGGGACGTCTCTATTAACTTGGCCTTTCGCGCTCCACTGAATTATTCGGACACCCAGTGGGCACTGATTGCGTGTCCAATGTACGACGTACTCGAAATGAAAGAGTCGATCCACAGGAAGTTTGTGTAAATGCAAGACTGGAGAATGTAAGGACAAAGTTTAATCATCCATTTATATTCTGTGCTCGGAATAATACGGTGTTTATTTTCACGTTGTTCCCCTTTGAACTGTTAGTTTTGAACGGTATAACTTGATTGGAAAGAATGTAAGTTTCCCACTCAGGAAGAGGCTTTTTAAGTGATAGAAATATATTTTTAGAGAAGATAAATCGAAGATTAAAGCGATCAAGCGAAGCAAACGGTGCGATATTCCTTCTTTGTTCGTGATTCAATCGTTAATTTGAATTCGTACAACTTCGTTGGAGAAGGAAATACGTATTTCTCCGTAAGCATTGGACGGAGAGTTTCTATTTCGAAATTTCTTCATTCCCCGGGAAAGGTAATTCCTTGGAAACGGAAAGAAAAATAGGGAAAGTGTGGAAGGACACGTGAGTCGATGGATAAGTAAACGCGATGATAAGTCCCCAGAATGGGCAAACGTTTACTTAACCGAAGGAATGAAAATATGCTGGCACAGCCGTCGAAAGGGGCAAATGTCACCGCTAAACGTTTATGCCAACGGAAATTTCAATTTTCAAATTTGCAAGTCTATGGCAATATCAACTTACGTAAAATAATTAACTACTTTCTACTAGTACAACAATTTTTTATTTAAATTTCGCCAAAAGGAAGAACTATAGAGTGAAAAGGAAATAAAAATAAGGAATACAGAAATTCGGAATGAAAAGGACAGTGAGGAAATTTTGCCCAAATTTTCAAATTTGCAAGTCTATGGCTATCGAGCTACGTAAGATAATTAACAACGTTCTGCTAGTAGAGAAATTTTTTATTTAAATTTCGCCAAAAGGAAGAACTATAGAGCGAAAATAGAATGGAAATAAGGAATACAAAAATTCAGAATGAAAAGGACAGTGAGACAATTTTGCCCAGAAGTTCTCGAAAAAATAATGTCTATGTAGTAGATTTTAAGAATTGAAGAGTGTAAATTATGTTAGACAGGAAATATCCACGGAAATAATCACAGTTTATATTTATTATGTCATTGTAAACAAACGGGAAATAAATCCAACCTAATGAAACGTTAACTTTGCACTTACATTACTTTTGTAAAGATCTCTTTTCACATATATTCGATGAGGGAAATTATTACTCGAAAAAATATGATTCCTGTAAGACATTAGAATTGGTAATTATGTGGATTCAAGCAAAACTGTCCAAAGGCCCTGGAGCGAGGACAGGAAATGTTGAACAAATAATTTATTACCGAATGCAATGCGCATCAGAGATGTCGTGGCAGTTCCCTATGTTTAACAAAGATCAACATATTCAATGTAATTTGCCAAAGTTTGCACGTGTGCAAACATGGGGAATGCATGTACATACATATATCGAACCGGTTGTCATTCCCAGCTTAATTGTCTGCCATTTTCGACGGGAATAATCAGATAAGGTGGTACTAATTCTGAAAATTATCAGAATCTTAACGCAAATTTCTCAAGTCTTCAAAAATAACCAGTCAGACAATAGATATAATCGTTGATCTTTAAAAAATGTAATCGCTAATTTCAGTTTCGAATATACGTTTATTAAACGGTTTAAAAGTTTGTACTCATTTTTTTGTAAGTCTTGATTATAATGAATTGAAAGTAATTGAAATTGGTATTGAAAATATTATTGATGCGCGAGGAATGAACAGCCTTTTATGGTACATAATTTTTTCTTATTGTGGTTACTTTTACACAAACTAAGTACGCAACAATGCATGATATATTAAAAAATTGTCTGTTCAATCTGCAACAAAATAGAACAAATGGAATGGAAAAGTGTAAATATAATATGTAAAAACGTTTGCATGAAATTGATAAGATATTTGTATATCATATACATTTATATACATTCCTTCATATACAGATATTATACGATCAGCCATAACTCACAATTCTTTCAACGAATGGCGAATCTTTTATTAATTTCTATTAACAGTCGAATAAGTCCGAAATTTATGGCGTGGTGGAATTTTACGATTCGTTGCCCCGAGTGAATTTCAGGAAAAACCGTCGACCGAGATGCTGCAATTCCGTCGACCCAGCTTTATTATTTACTGCTGGCCCCAAGGAAAGCTGCTTTATTGTTAATTTCATCCAAAAGGTTCTCTTGGGACGTAAAGACGAACCTCACCAAATAAAGAGCGTAAGAAAGAACAAGTACTTTGCACGTTCATTCCTCGAAGACCACATTTTTTCAGCTGCTCGTCTTGCGACATTCTAATAAAGCAAATTTAAAAGCAAATTCAAAGGTGCTAATAGTCAGACTAACATAAAATAGTGTTGTCAAAGATTTGAAAGAATAAGTATTTGTATTTGTTAAGTCAGTTCAAATTTCGAAGGAATTCCGATTTTTCAGAAAAACAGAAAAGAAGTTTTTATTACCACTGGTTTTCTTTGTATCAGATTTAATTACTTTAATGATTGCAGTTAATAATGTAAATCTGAATTCTTCCACTTGTAGTTTTGTAATAAAAAAGAAAACTGATGAGTCGAGAGGCAGTCCTGTCGATTTTTCCGAATCTCAACCCATGTAAATCTTAAATTCTTCCTCTAATTCACTAATAACAATCTAAATACATAACTAAATTTCATTAAAAATCCCTCCCCTCGAATCAAATCCCCAAAAATCAAACCCCTCGAAATTTTTTATATCCTTTACATTACCCTTCATATTCTCAGTCGAAGAAAATCCTGAAATTCTCTGTAATTTATCAACCGTTAAAATTGTAACGCGTCTGTTAAGTTTAGGACAAATACGTGTACAATGAGTTTGACGGTCGATGGACGCGTGCAATTTGCAACGGTATTTCCGAGTGGAGGAAGTTGAAAACAAGAAAGGGCCGCGGGGCGATTGGCCCGAAGCCAGTGACGAATAGTGCGGTCCTACTAAAGGGATGGCGCTTTGTCACTCTTGTCAGGCTTTGGTGGTAGGTGTAGCAGGGGACGACCCTACTAGGACATCGCGAGGCTTAGCACCCGCTCGTTCTCCGGCTTTATACTTGTCTTTTTTTCGGCCATGATAAATCAACAGGAGGAGGAAAGGCGAGGAGAAAAAGCGCGCGCCCGTGGAACAGGAGGGAAATAAAGGGGAAGGTTAAATACGAGAAGCGAAGGAGGGGGGAACTGTCGGAACTGCCAAGGAAGAAATACAAAATGCCCGTAAAAGGGATTTATTCAAAGACGGCGGGAGCGGAGCAATGACGAGAAAATGATAGAAGCCGCTGATGAGAATGGTCGGGGAAGACGGGGGGGTAGAGAACAGTCGAGGATACAAAGCGATACGCGATGGTACGGGCCCAAAGGTACGACGAGAGAACAAAGTTGAACGACGGAGAGGAGGCACAGGGGGAGTAGAGGAGGGGTGGGGGGAATCGTGCGAAATGTGAGCGCTCTTGAGTCGATCTGGCTTTCCCTAAATGACTGCGGTAAACGGCGCTTTCTATACGGGGAAATCCTATAATTCACAATCTCGTTTGGAGAAAAGCTCCCATTTTCCCCTCGTCCCCCGTCGTGTCCTCTTCCTCTGCTTCTACGCTTTCACACGAGACCCTCCCCCCCCCCCTACGTACCTACTACCCTTCTGCGCGCATTCATATCATTTTTCAAACCGACGGCGTATATATTTCAAAGCCCGGCCAACGAACGTTACGTCCCGCGCTTCTGTTCTTTTTCCCTCGAATATCCAGCCCCGCGCACTTGCCATAATCATCGAGTGCAAATACGGGCGCAATGATTTTCAATTACCCCGGGAATTGTCGAAATTTTATGACCCTCTGTGAGTCTCAAGTTTCCCGCGATGCAATTGCCATCTGAGTTGTCAAAATGAAGCTCTTTCTTCGCGAGTCATCCTCGTAAATTCGAGTAATAATCTTTGCGTCGAGAGACCAATTAGCGAAGCTTACGAAACTGCGTAAGAAAGCAAAGTATAGACAAGCTTTTCGTGCGGAACCTTTTTACCTGCAATGTGCGTAAAATGTGAGTAACTCAAATGTTAGGACAAATCGTGAAAAAATCGTACTATGCTTGAATGATTTATAATGGAAAGACATTCACTTCTTTTCCCGATAATTCATTTATTATAGAAAACAAAAACATGACAATAAATACCGTATCGAGGATTTACTTATATACTGTCCAAATATTTTTATCTTTTTATCCAAAATCTTTTTATCCAATATCCATACTTTTTTCCAAATTTCGCTGGCGCATAATAACAAAGGTCAACAGATTATTAACAGTTAGTTTTTTAACCGTCGTGTCCAGCACCGAAACATTGTAAACAGCAACAACATTGCAAACATTTGGTCAGTTTGATTTAATAACCGACTCTGTTAGGCGGAAAAATATGAATGACGGGTTGTTCAATAAAGAAGTATATCGACAGTTTTGGAGCGCCATGCAAGCAATACATTGGATGACCCAGTCATAAAAAATCGTGCGAGCGAAAAGGACAGAAAAGGACAACAACATTCTGTACGGTCAAACGCAGATTTCTTGATAATTCGAGCCGTTATTTTTGAAAGTCCATTTATTCATGCATTGAGAAATTTAAGGGTTTGCGTTTGAAACAACCAAAAGCCATTGACAATGATTCATCAAAAATATTGTTTCGTTGAACCCTAATTTATTTCAATACCTAAAATCACTCACAATCAGATGAATTCAGAACTAAAATCTCTGGAACGTATATATCACGTACATTTCCTCATGGATTATCGAAATGTTTCTTACTTGATTATCGGCAGACCTAAAAATATCTGCAACGTATATTTCACGTACATTTCTTCGTGGTTTTTGCAGAGGGTTATAAACGGAGTTTTGAGGAAGCTGAGGGAAAAACGAGTGCGCGGAAAAGAGACGCAATGGAAGAAATTCCCCGGAATCAGCGGGCGTTTTCCTATATCGTTCAGGCAGCATGATCGACTCGAATTTCCTTGGCGTGAGGACGGCCGGTAAATTTACTTTTTCTATTAGCAGTGCAACCAACCAGGATAAATCCGTGAAATTACTCGACGTCAAATCGAAGGTGCAACTCATCTTTCCGTTTACTCGGCGGGGCCTTTCAACAATAATCTTCTTTTTTTTCTTCCACTTTGCCACCGTTTAACTCTCCGCGGCAATCAATAAGCAATTTACTCCTCTATTAAGACATGAGAGCAAACATTTGTGTGGAAAGTTGTTATTACAGAACCTTCGTTCTAAGGTTCACCTATTGTCGGAAACATAAGTGAAACATTTTTTTAATACTTATTGTTAGACGAGTAATTTAGTTTTTAGTTGATTCGCAAAACGATCTTAAGCTATTCTTTTAGTATGCTAAATAAACAATGTTTGTTTTGAATGATTTTCTTGTATTCTTTAAGGTAATGTTTTCGTTACTTAAGTCAGTAAACCTTATATTTTGATAATTTTATGATTAATATTGGTTTATTAATGTCCTTCAGTATTAGTTGCAGCATTCTCACAGCTTTCAAGAATCTTATTGATGTTACTTGTATTACTGTTTAGGAAATGAATAAAGATATTTTTCGCGGTTTAAGTCCGTTACGCGTAACTCGCGGATAGTTTGTGGATTCTCCTTTCATGTTTTTCGTTGGTTATCCGCATGAGTGAATACGGTTTGATAATACATAAATTCAGCATTAAATGTAGGGAATGCTTCAGCAAGGTATTTCCGAGCGCGTAATAGCGCGAAAAAGTTGGAAAAATGAAGATGAAAAGTTGGGACAGAATGTGGTTTTGCGTTCTAATTCTTCAAAAAAAAGCACGTACCGCGTACAGTTTTCTGCATACAGCAAAAGTAATAATAGCAGTATTTCAAGTTATTTTTACGTTATGGAAAAGAATGTACTCGTAATGCTGCATAACGCAAAAAGAAGACAGAATTCCCTGCATATCTTTATAAATATGCATACTCATTCCTATATGTCTTTCTATAACTCTGGATGAAACAAAGATAGAATTTTCTACATTTGTCACGTATTTCTACCTTTATTACCCTTGGCTCATTGAAGAGAAATTTCGACAAGCGTAGATATAATTTTCTAAATTTAATATCTATTATATTAATTTATTACGTTCGTTGAAAAGATATTCTGACAAAGCAAAGATAGAATTTTCTGCATTTATCACGTATTACTCTTGGTTCAGTGAAGAGAAATTTCGGCAAAGCGTAGATATAATTTTCTAAATTTAATATCTATTATATTAATTTATTACGTTCGTTGAAAAGATATTTTGAATGAAGAGAAATTTTCACAAGGCAAAAATCGAATTTTTCGCATTTATTACGTATGACTCTTACTTAGAAATGTACAAATTAGAGATAGAATTTTCTGCATACGTCTGTTGCGTTTTTGACAAAGAGTCTAGTGCCAGGAAGATGGAAGTAGCCGATTAGCAATGGACTACAGGAGCATCTGATCAGTTTCTCGCGGTGCTCGCATGTAAATCTAATTTATCGCAAGTAACGCGGTTTTATCTGTATCGGAACGTGCTCGGTTAGCGGTATCGTGGCCGCTATTACGGGTCCAGCGTTATCTGCATTTTCTGCCTGCCTGTTTCGCAATGCAGTAGCAGCGCGTTTCGACGTGTCTGCCGGCGCATATTTGCTCGGGGAAAGTCCTGGCCGCGTGTACACGGCTCAATAAATCCGTACGAGTGTAACGCGATCTGCACGGCTCTGCAATGCGTGCACGGATGAGGAGTACGGGGAAGGAACCTTCGGGGATCTGACGTGCGTTGAGCAACTTTTTTCCCTTGGTCTACAGAGCGGGCTACGTCGGCTCTAACGAAATTCCCCGTGCGGCTTGCCGGGCCAGCGTTATTTCCATAAAATTATTACACGGCCGTGCGCGCAAGCAGAAATTTGCATATCGCCGGTATTCAGACGACGCGGCCGGGATAAAAAGAGGCCCCGCGTCCCCCGCGACCCCCGTCTAATCGCATTTTCGTGTCCCTGCTTTCACTTTGAACGGCAACATCGACTCCTGGGACGTTGGTCGTTTTTCTCACTTGTCCCGGCGTCCTGTCTAAATGCGTCAATGTAGTTTCATCGAGCCGATGAAAAATTCTCCCCGGCGTGCTTACACACTCAACGTACCTGTTCGACGAAAACCGCTGAAGCATCAGATCGGAAGTACGTGACAGAAACGTCACAGGGGGATATGTTGTCTTGATGAAACACATTGAACGGTGAATCGTATGTAAATCTGATGTTTGACAAATTCATGTCGAATGAATTTCCTGATAAATGAAGAAAATTTCGTGCAAATGATACGCGAGTGCGTTAAATGTGCACAATTTATCTCGACAGTTCTGTACGTTTGCATGGGAATATAAATGTAAATTTCGACGGAAATGTCAAATGTAAAGGTAGCATTAAACGTATTATCGGTAAATATGGCCTAAAGAATCATATAATGCGTCCTGCTAAATTTGTATTTCAAAATTATTTCGCCATAAACATGCGAATGCGATTCATTTTCCAACCGAGTAAACAATGGAACACTTGAAATAAAGGTATAATCGCATAAAGCCGAATTAATTGTCAATATTTAAATGACCGTAACGAGCAAAATGTCGATTACTGCTTGGCAAATGAGAAGTTTGAGAAAAATGTAGTATAAATTAGTTCAGCTCAATACCCTTCTTAATTTACACGAAGTGGATACATAAATAAAAGTAACGACAGTGTAAAAATTTCATCGGTCTTCCAATTATTTTAGTTTATAAATACAATGTATAAGTGGTTAAAAATTCTAACGATTTTCACATTTTTTAGCAGTTACTGATATTAGTAATTGTAATCCTACAGTCCAATACGACGATATGCTATTTTTTTACTGTCTTGCCGATCTCGTTGCTGAAATACTATTAGACACGCAACATCGTAATTTTAACACCGTTGAAAAAGAACTTTTTACGGCTACGACCTACGCATGACCATATTTATCATTGTCACGAAAAATGCGATCTCTTTTGAGATAATTTACAAAGGGGGAGAAATGCATTGGGGTCGCAGCAGCTCATTATAGTTAAAATCTAACTGTTCCAATTTTATGCATGGAATAATTAATGGACAATGCGAAAATTCTTTTCGTTTGTAGTTACATTAAAGCGAAATTGGAGGCTGGGAAAGATAAAAAGATTTCAGAACGATACCGTTAAAAATTTAATACATCTCTTTGCTAATCTACATCGCTACAATAGTGATATACTGTAACGTTATTACCATTCTTATTAATATAATACTATTTAGAATTTAAATTAATATAAAAAGCGTCTGTGCCGATTCGCAAAACCATCACATGGAAATGCTGCGAGACGCTTTTAATATTATATGTACATGTTCGTAAAAGGTGTTAATGAAATTCGTGTTCCTAGCATGATCGTTACAGGAAATAAGATTCGATGCTCAAGGACTTAAGTACTCTGGGCTTCATTGTGGCTAGTCATTTGTTAATACAAAGGAAAATGATGTAAAGAGTTCTAAAAGGATTATTGAACTTATATGAAAAAAGATTGGCTTGTTATAGGAGAGTATTCTGTAGCGTGGAAGATGCCACAATCATTTTCTGGAAAATCATAATCATCTATTATAATTCGCTCATACAGAATTACTATAGGGTATAAGTTAGCAGAGGTTTAATAATAATCAATTACTCATCATTTACTTGCTGAAAAATGAGCACATAATTTTGAAAAGTGTGCGATGACCTTGTCTAATTTTCTCAGATATTACCTAATTCCATCATGTCAATTACCACTTAAAATTAATTGCTCAGGTTTCAAAGTAAATCAAGAGAAATGCCTATTATCAAACTTTATAGCATTTGTCACGTCAAACAATGGAGCTCCATCTGCACTATTTCCCACATATAACAGCACGCATACTGTTTCAAGTCCAAGAAATAGAATCACACTGGTTGCTGCCAAAGGATCAATCTCCATCACAGTTTGAATCAAAAGGCTTGTTTATCAATATCTTCTTCATGTGGTTGCAAAGTCTAGTTTGTCCTTAACTGGTAGTCTCCGTTCTGTGTAATATATCGCACCCAGGGCAGGGCTTGGTATCCACTCTTCTCAATGATCTTCAAGTACCGCACTTGTATACCAGAAGTGGTAAAATATGGAATCTCAAACTTCACTTGAATGGGTGGTTTTCCTTCAACATCTTCTCCTACGACAGATGGGAGGCCAAAATGGGCCCTCATCAGATATTCTTTGCCTCCTGGGAATGACTTAATGAACCAAGTAATGGCGCTCTGTTCAGGTGAATATTTCACGCTGCCAATAGTAGTCTTGAATTTGGGTGAATCAGCGTCGTTTGGAACAGGAATGACGATCTCAACGTTGTTTGCCGTTGAGCGTCGCTTGAACTGAGATCTTGCTTTGATCATATACTCTACTCTGCTGTGAGCATGACGCTCGATCACAGATTCAATCCATATAAGTGGCTTCACATGAGTGTTCAAACGGTACGACATAAGCTCAAATTCACCATCTGGTGGAATAAAGGAAATTGTTCTGTCATTTTCAAATCTTGATAAGCGTACACACTGGTGAAACTTGACATCTTCCAGTTCAACGGACTTGGACTTTCCACGCCCAGTGGATTCGAACAAAACTTTATCATTGAGACCCAGTCTAAGCTCAGGCATTCCAGAGAGGTAGACTCTCATCTTTATGGCACCAACTATCTCAGAACTCAGTACGTTTCCATTTGCATTGGCCAAAAGATTGACTGATTCAATCACGTCAAGAAAGACCTCATTTTTGCGATACTTAATACCTTCAGATCTCCAGGATACTGCATTGGTCACAGCCATGGGAATTCTTGGTTGAATCTCGAGTTTATGTCCCTCTTGTGTAATATATTCCTGCAGGATTTTGCTGTCTGTAGTCTGAGGATACCCAAAGTCCAGCAGCTCATCCAAAAGTTCATAAATTACAACAAAATTATCTCTTATACTCTCTTCTTCTAGTTCTTTGAAGTATTCCTGCATAACTTGAACCACCTTATGCAAGAAGACAAATACCAATGATATATTGGCATTCTTCTTGGTGGTTGAAACAATGTACAAATTATTATATTTTATGTATGCATAAGTGCACTCTAGTGTCTGAATAATGGGTGTTAGGTTGCCTTCTTCTTCTCGTTCCATCACCAATGGCATGAACTTTTCAATTACGCCCGTTTCAATGTCACCGCGGTAATTGCGTGAAATCAACACCTTGCCCTTCACGTCTAAAATATATATTGCAGAGGTCGACATCTTGGACTTCGTCAAACTGCAACAAAAAATAAATAATGCCCTTAAAGTATTGTACATACCAATCAAATGCGATATTGAAACTTATGGCCACTCGGAATAACAGGTTGGTCCGAATTAAAAGACTTCAACATGGAGGTTATATTCTCCTTTTTTAACATTATTTTAAACTAAAAATACACAGAACAGTCGGTCGAGTGTAAATATTATACTTTTAATAAAACAGACTTGAAATGCACTCGCTATTTCACTAGTGCAATGAATAAAATCAGAGCACGGAATGAGAAAAGTCAACATCGATAGCTAATACGGTCTTAATGCAAATGCCAAAATAGCGGTTGAAATAATATTCTTTTACTTACGTTATTTACACGGTCCTTGATGGTTTATAACTTTTCAGTCATTCACATTGAAATAAACGGATTTATACTTTTAAAGAGTGAAGGAAATACGAGAATAGTACAAATTCCCCTCCATACGTCCACAAACTGCCACAGTGGACTGACACGAAGTTGTCCACACCTCAAAGAACCCATGCGCATGCGCGAGTGTTTTCACACTGAATATTGACCGCGGTAACAGCGGGCTGTTTCGAACATTTCTGAATTTTATATAAATATTAACAATAACCCAAAGAAATATTGTTGTTAAATTAATTGGTTACTCATCTCGTATGATTATAACTGAAAAATATTACGATCAAATATTAACGGATGATGTTCAATTTTGTTTGATATTCACATTAATTTCACAAATTTGATTTTTTATAATTTATGGCTCATAAAATAATAAATTCATTGCGGTTAATAATCTCTGTGCTTTGAAGAACGGAACTGCAATTATTTGCCACATACATACGTTTAAACTATATACCTATCATATTGTTTGCATAAATATCTCTTCTATAGATACACATGTTTGACATTCAAACACTGATTATTTACTATAATCTGCCATGGGCCTTAGAGCGCATTCACAGAATTCTCTGAACAATTATGTATTTGCTGCAATTGAATGCGTTCTTTTAAATAGACATCCATAGCACGAGATATTCTACTGTGTGAACAAAATAGAATGTCACTGTTAAACAATTGATCCAATAGACTGCCTAAGCATTAAATATATCGGATGTGAAAAAAGTACATGTATGATTTCGAGTGACTACAGACTGCATAATGTAAACAATTCTTGTATCGCATTATAAACGATTTGAATTGCCGTGTGATTTGAACCCAATTTACATTAAGATTTTTAACAGCAATGAGTATATTTGTAGGTCCAACTGTCGAAGCATAGTCGATTTTAACATAACGTGGGCGTATAATTTTGTAGTCATAAAAGGTGTATTGTCATGACGTTTCATGTTGCACTGACACAACGTTCACGCGTTAGATGACGTTTAAAAGATGCAGCAAGAACGAGTGCGAGTAGTAGCAGAGCAGGGTAGTTGGAGGTCGCGTAATTGCGAGCGACGAAAGAAAAATATAGAGCAAGGGGCGCGAAAAACAGATGGGCAAAGAAGGAAGAGGGCGAGGGGGGGGGCAAACGAGTAGGAGAATGCATGATGCACGTGTTTGCCTTTGCATCAGCCGACACATACCCGACTCAGCTGTGTTTCTGTTTTAATTAAAGCATAATTTACGATGCCGTTTTGCGAGTACACGCGTGAATAAGCGGGCGCCGTTAAAATCATGATTCGTTCTCTTCGCGCTCTATTTCCGAGGAAAAAGGATGCGATGGAACGACCCGTCCCCGGCTCGGATCATCGCTCCGATTTGATGTTATAATGAACATCAAACGCTCCCGTCGCTTTCCCATCTGATCCTCACCGCTCTCGTCTATTCACCGGCGAACGCTTTGGGAATATTAAAATATTATTCGCGGTCCAACGCTATCCTATTAACAATTCCGCGGGGGATATGCGCGCCGAGTTATTTGAGCTTCACCGATTCTGCAACCGCAAAAGGTGATGTAGGCTAGCTTAATCGACGAAGGTAATTGATGAACTCAATTATTAAACGTGCCACATAGTCCTGACAAAGCGTTAATGACCCCTGTACCTTTTACACATTTTTTTGATGCAACATACACATCTCTGAAAAATTTCAAGTACAATGTATAAAAATGCTAAATACGAAACGCGTAGTAAAGATATGTCTATCAGGAATTAAATTGTCTTAATTAGAGTTACGAATTATTCGCTAAGAGACATTTTATTCTGCATATTTTTTATGAAAATTACTACGGATAATCACGTATTTTTGAGGATTATAACACAACTGTAGATTGTAGTGTTTGTATAATTCTAACGAGCGACATTGATCATATGATCATTCTCGTGATTGAAAATTCAGCTAAGGCTCAGCGTATGAAAACCTTTTTCCGGTTAAACTGGATGACAATTTGCGAGGATAGAGATACGGTACGACAGGAATTAATAGATTAATAATTGATACACAACGCGAGCAATCTCCGCCACAAACTGTGTACGGTCATACATTTGTCAGTCGAGTTTTATGGGATAATCGATTTCGTAAAATCCGTGCTTATCGGTATAATAACATTGGCCCGTGCATATGGGTAAGCGCATTTATTTGCGGCGAAATACCGAATACGGGTCTGCTGTATTTTTCTGCACCTACGTACTCGGTTATTGCATTATTTTGGATAATATCCAGTTTCAGCCCATATTTTAAACGAGAATATCGGACTGTTACTGCGACATGAAAATTTTATTGAGCATGATTACACTGGATTTTGCTTCCCAAGAATGACAAATGTGTTCGTACCAAGTAATTGGTTTATTTGAAATTCATGCATTGCACAAAATAAAAGATCTCGTTACAACTGCATGTAAATCAGCTTTAATGAAATTAATAAAGTCAAAATCAGCAAAATCGTTTATGTAATAAAATCGTTTAAAAATCTTTTAGGTATTCAAATAGTATGAAAATTGTAATACATATTCTAAAATTGATTTAATTGCAATTCGTAAAAAAGACCAGAATCCAGAATAAAATACCAGAATCAAAAGGGTCGTAGCCTTTTTTCATTTAGCACACTTTCTTTAACTAAATGTATTGTTTTTAATATACAATTTATTGTTTTGTAATCCCATTCTAATCCTGTGTGACGGATTAAAATTGCTAACTCGACACACAGTTTTAGTCAACTTTTAATTACAAGTTCCCTTAAATCCGTGAAAACATCTAAAATTTAAGCACAATTTATTTGGTATTCAAATCCCCTTAAGGTCCTTTCTAATTCTAACTGCTCCAATAAAGTTTACACCGCATAGCCATATCTCTTTAAAGTAAATCATGTAAGCGCTGTATAGCTCCATAGATAGACGTTGAGAAACTTTACGCTCCCTGTAATCTTCTCATACACGTACAAGTATGTCCGTGGTAGTTTGGCTATTTGAACTAATCACTCTAATAGTCGTTTTTGTATAGCACCGAGGCTACAGTTCCGAGAGTCAAAATTGATTACCTTCGGGGAGTTATCGTCGTAAAGTTAGGCAGATTGTTAGAAACCGATACACGAATAACAATTGGCCAGACGATAAATGCTTTTAGCCAGTGCACTCATTCAGATGTGACGGACTCTACTTTGACCAATTATACTTTGACAAGAATAAAATACAGGACAATGTAAGTACTGATACAAGAAAATTCAAGCTATATAACATAGCACTCATACAATATTGATACGCTTTATCAAGGTTAAAGAGTTCAGGAAACTCTCGTATAATACGGCATTTGTAAAACACGGTTTCATTTTAACAGAGTTAGAAAATTCGAGCAATTCCTGTATAACACGCTACGTGATCATTGAATAAATCGATATTTTTCATTGAAAGAAATGTGTTCGAGTATCGGAACGGTATGCGAAAAGTTTCTACTGCGGACTATTTAAAATGTGAATTCGAGAGAAGAGTATTGTACGTGACTTGTAAAATCTTCGCAAGGTGTCTTGTTTTTATTTCAATTGTTTATTAAATGTTCGACTGTTCCACTAATAGTTCAGTCAGAGGTCCTTCGTTCGAGTAAAATCGGTGGAATTAAACTTGAAAATGATTAATATCACAAATATAATCACTGATTATATTTCGCTGAGCATCGCACAAAGGAACAAAACGCTTTGAGACAGCAGTTAATATTTAATGGAACTATTAAACATATTTCAATTAGAATGACGCGATTAGGGAAATTTGAATTTCGAGGATTTTCAATTAAAACTGAATATTTTGTGTAAGGACAAGAATTTTGCTCAACTTAAATAAAACATAGCTGAAAATAAAGCAAATACAAGTATAATACTTCTATGATTAAATAATTGTTACTCTTATTACCAAGGAGAGTAAAATAATTTTAATTATACTTAAGTTAGCCAAGAGACCCTTACTAAGTTTGTAAAAATAGTAATACAGCGTTCGCCCTAAAATGACTATTTGGAGTATATTTTATTGATTAAATTACGCTTGTCTATTGCATATTCATATGCATTTATTTCCTCCGGTAGATTAAAGCCTTTATTACCTTTCGGGGAACGAGGTGTTATTTACCCGCATCTGATCGAAATGCGTGGAATTGCATTGTGCTTGGGAGGAATTTCACGAGGATTTCCATTGCAATTGCAGCAGACTGGTTTGATTATAAAGTCAAATCGTCAGGAAAGAACTGGTATTTCCTACAATCGAATATCTTCTGATTATCCTCTTCTCTCTTATACTTCCATCTTCCAAGATTCTCCTCGTCGTTCTCTTCTTCATTTACATACATATACAGTCGTACTTTATTTTCATGGGGTTTTTATCCCACTTCTAAATGCAACTACACCAGCACCAACCGTTAGCATTATAATCTTTTATAAATCATGGTTGTTTGTTCACTCAAGTTGTTTCATAATATTCACAATATTTCCTGCTTCCCAATTACGTGAAGCAATATGGTCGGTTATAATTTTCTAAACAGACAATTTCGTTTAATTACTGATTTTACTTGTTGTAGGGCAATATTGGAAATCAGAAGTCCTAATATTGTATTTCCTTTTCCATCTCGCCTGTATATGACTCTATGGATACAAATTTATAATATTATGCTCGTAGGTTATTAAATTCCTTTGTTTATTTATTTATTTTGTTCTCGTGTGCAGGATACACAATGGAAGGATTTCCATAGAGATCAAATCAAATGAAATATTTGTTTGATATTAAACTGTCGTGGCCAAAGTACCCACGAAATTAAAAACACTTTCTTTATGAAAACCCACGTTAAAATATTCTTCTTTTGAGACTCACTAAACGAGCAGAATATTCTAATTGAAAAACATTACCAACATAAATAATTGAACGATTCGGAGAACACTGACAATTTTAAGAAGGTGAAAAGGAAACATTTTTTATGCATTTAATGCTTTGCAATTGAGTCTACGCTATGAAATGATGAAATATTATTAAATTCCATCGAATGGCATTTATACAATTTCACGGTTCGTTTATTTTAAATGCAATTTTCATGGAATCTCTCATTGATTAATTTTGATGTAATGTGTTACACTTTTCCAATTTAATTAGAATTCGATACTTCTTACACGTTGCCAATATTCTACTAAAGTTATAACTTAACAAATAAATGCTTTGTAAAAAGTGAATCAAATGTTTGTAAAAGTCATTACATGAAAAATATTTTCTTAAAGGTTGTTCTTAAAGGAAAAATCAAGGAGCAATAAATGTGTCTACTATTCCTGAATTATTCTTACTTTAACAAGGTTTATGTAACAAACTTTTCAGCACTATTTCTTTAATTTTTCTTGTCTTTAATTTTCCACAAGCAGCGTACATTTCCGTTAATTATCGAATAATCCTTTGACTAAATGACAGTACATACTAAGTAATAACTCAACAAACTTAATTTACTATTCCCTCCTTACTATTTACTATTCCTGCATTGTTCTTATTTTAAAGAAGAAGAAGAAATATTTTAGATAAGAAGAAAACTAAGTAATAACTCAACAAACTTAATTTACTATTCCCTTCTTACTATTTACTATTCCTGCATTGTTCTTATTTTAACATTACTTACATCGGAACATTTTCCCATCTATTTTTCCTATTTTTCTTTCCTTCTTTACTCTTCTACAAGCAGCGTACATTTCCGTTAATTATCGAGTGGTCCTTTGACTAAATGACGGTTCAGAAACTCGTTGGATCGGTGAACTCGGGGCCCCGGTGACTGGCGCAAAACAGTCCGACGAAGCAGCTTCCCTCCCGGACGTGAATCCGCGGATAAAGTGGTGTTCGGGGAAGACGGGGAGGAAGGGGGGGTAAGGTCTGCGGGTTTCCCGGTGTACAGGACTGGCGGCTCTTGAGCGATCCCCTCGGAGAACTAGTTGGATGTCGGTGAAGGGGGGCAGGGGGGCGAAGGGCCGAAAGTTCGAGCCGTCCAGAGGATCGGGGCCGGCCGATAATTGAGGGCTGAATTAAATTAGCGGCAAGTTCAATTCCGGATGGTCGAAAGTCCCGGCCGTGGCTACGTGATAACGCATCGGCCAGCGCGGCAGCTTTCCGACCGCCCAATCGCATTCGGGACAAGCGAATTTTCTCACGAAACTCTCCTGCCATGCGAATTCGCCCGTCCCGAATTTCCTCCGGCGGGGACCACTCCGCTCGATATCGAACATAATTATACTCTATTAAACTGTTGGCCGTGCTACGCCTGTTGCCGTAAACCATACTTCCTTGTTTGCTGCCAATAAATTATTGTTCCACCGAAACGCCGTCAAATGTATTTCCACGGTTCGTAGAATTTCCGTGGAAATGCGGTTTATCGATTTCTATTCGATTCTTTGTGGTCAAAATTCGTTTGAATTTAATCATTAAATTCTTATGCTTACGTGTTTCGTTGGAGCGAAGAATTATATTAAATGCCGGCCGAGGAGGACAAAGTACAATTTAGTCTTAGTAGTGTAATTAAAACAAAGGTATAATGCAATTTATTAATTTCTGCCTTTTAAAATCACTTTCATTTATCACATAATACACATAATTCAGTACCTTTGAATTTCTCCATTACATTTTTACTTTCAGTCATTAAACTCCAATAAAACATTGTATTAAATACGAAAAAACTTTATGTAATTAAGGGTTAAGGGTGACTTTTTGTAACTTGGACTGAGCAATTCATTTACTTCGCGAGAATTCATTTCGCGCGGGATGGGTCTTGTTCCGGAATCATGGGGCGTAATAATAAAAACAAAAGTTGGGAGCAACAAAATTCAGGGAGAAATGTGCGAGTACGTTTCCCCGTCGAACTTGCGAGTAACTTTCCTCTCTGCAGGTGGTGCACTCCGGAAACATAATAATTAAACCACGAAGCATGTTAAATCACGCTGCTATCTCGCGGCGGGAGTCCCCGGGGATGCAAAAAACATCCTCGGCGAATAAATAGCAGTGCGGCCTGTGTATTATCTTAAGTTCGCCGCGTTCCTAATGCTCGCTGCGTAAAAGAAACGAGCCGGAAGTGTACGGTTTTGGCAAGGTCGTTAGGAGAAAGAGACAGAAAGAGAGAGAGAGGAAGAGAGAAAGAGAGAAAGAACGAAAGTGCGAAAGAGGAAAAGAGAAGTAGAGAAGAAAAGAGAAGTACAGAGAAAAAGAGACAGAGAGAAAGAGCGAAAGATAGCAAGAGCGAAAGAGAGAACGAGAGAAACAGAGAAAGAACGAAAGAGCGAAAGAGAAAAAGAGTGAAAGAACGAAAGAGCAAAAGAGAAAAAGAGTTAAAGAAGAAACGAACAAAAGAACAAAAAAGAGAAAGAGCGAGACAGAGAGGGAGAGAGAGAGAGAGAGAAACGGAGAAAGAGTGAGACAAAGACAGAGATTAAAGTAAGTGCGCGAACAGCAGGGTGCAAAAAGGAAAGATACAGATGAAAAACGGAAGTGGTTGTGACCCTCGGCGGGACATGTACTCGGTGTGTACCGGCAGAAGCTGAATAATTCCCATTAGTAAGCTGACGAAGTTTCAAGAAAAATGTGAAACACCGGTGAGTTCCCTGGAAAGAGGCTGTCGCACCGCTGCACAAAGCAAACGTCCCAACGTGGAAATGCGCCAGTGACAAACCGTTCCTCTCTATGTTTTCTTAATTACCCTCATTTCTTCGTTAATCCACTAAATATAATTCAATGGAAATGTTGGGAAGAAACATGAAAAGCCGTATTTTTGATGGAATAATTTCGCGAGCGGACATCACTTTAAACCGACATTAAATACAAACACACAAACACACATCTGTAATTACTATACAAAAAGAAACATCCAGATATGCTATACACGAAAATTGTAAATTCATTTTTGTAATAATAAATGAAAGCGAAATGCCACATAAAGTAGAAAAAATATCACAACCGCAATATCTTAATTATATTGTAATGTTTTTACAATTCCATTCGTTGTGCAAGTAGAGTTAACAAAACTGATTTTTCAGGGTGGAAAATCAAAAGTCTTACCAGCTAATATTTCTGAGACTGGACGAAATATAAAATTCCTATGTTCTTGCGACATTAAATTTTTTCAAAATGAACTCGTTAAAACCATTTCAAGGACCTCTTAATTTTAAATTTCAGAAATATTAGCTTGTAACACCTTTACTATTCCTCCCTATATACCATTTAGAAATTCCTAATAGGAAATTCTTATATAAATTAAATTTTCTTCAAATAAAATTTTATTAGACAATAATCCTTCAAAAATAAGAATAACGAACGAAATTTTCGAAAAAATTCGAATAAAATTTTGTCCAACTCTGATTCCTCTGCAACAAACAATGATATATCTCATTTCCCATACTTGTAAACAAGAACCGTATGAAAAGCTTATAAAACCGCGTATTTACAATATTAACGTCACACAAGACCTACATTCTTAAACGGAATTATAATGTAGATATACGCTATTAGATAAACCGATTAGCAAGAGCAGTTTAATTTAAACAAGAGTTAATAATCGCCGATTATATCGCGTTATCCCGTTTCGTCGACAGTGTGAATTACATGGTAAAGGAGATTAGGTGGGGGGATGGGGGGGAAGTAACGAAGCAGCAGAGGAATAGAGGCGGTAGGAAATGGATGTAGTGAAGTAGACGGACGGTGGGGAAAGGGGCAAGTGGGGGGGGGGGGGAGAAGGGTTGTAGAGATAGCCAAGAAGGTACTGATTGCTCGTAGCAAACTTACCTCCCGCAAGGTATTTCTCTGATCAACACCCCGATTCCCCCCTTCCGTCCATCTTCATCGGCAACCGCCGATTTTCTCCTTTTCTCCGTTTCTACTTTCCTTTTTATTCCGCTTCCAGTCTCTAAGTACACAAGATTTTTCAGCCCTGTGGGTCTTGTAGTGTTGCGCAGCTAGCGGTTAAGGGTAGGGCTTATTCTGGCCCATTAGGCTTAAGTGTATTTTATAGTGAGTAATAGTATCGTCATTAGGAACTGAAGAAAGAAATTGCAAAATCAATGTGTCTGTGGTTTGTGTGAAATAATTCAACTCATCACTTTTTTTTATTAGTTTACTTTAATTCTCCTGACTTTACTTTAATTGTCCTAACAATATCAATATTGTGAATATGAATATGAATATTTTATAAATATAATATCCTTAGGAAATGGAATTTATTAATCTGTATTTAGATCTTAACGTAACTGTGTAAATTTTGAATATCTTGATAACATCCTTACATTAACTTATTTCACTCAAACGAAAATTATCACGCGACTTGTTAATCTACATTCTTTGAAATAACCTTCACTTGACCGATAAATTTGTATACATTGTATAAATTTGATTAATTTATATAAATTTCTATATATTGTATAAATTGTGTATAAATTTGAAATAATTCGGTTCACAAGTATCGCACTAATTTTCTCGTCCAACTCCCTTAACAGGATCAACAGTACGAATATCCTTAGCGCATCATCCTTTTTCTGCCTGTTCGCATTTTCCTCGCTACATTAATTGCCATTCTGTTTGCAGACACGGCGAATACGTGTTTGAACCTTATCATCCGGACAAAGACTATTGGAAAGAGGGTCAACGAAAGCCCGGGGTACGTTTTCGCGGCAATTCTCCCCCAGTGGGCATTGGTTATTCAAGATGTTTCGAGGACAATTTGACTGGTTCGCGGTGGAGAAGGACATCATCCGAGTGCGCGAAGAAGGACGATGAAGGCAGGAGCGAGGAGGGTCTACGGGAAAGTAGAAAGTAAATTTGCATAACGAAGTTGCCGAGTGATTCGTCGTCGTGGAAGAGGAACCGACACCGAGAACCGCCGTGTTCCCCTCGTTCCCCGGGTCTGCGGTTCCTCTCTGCGCCAAGGGGGGGAAGGGAAGAGGAGTGGAGGGAAGGGGATCGTTGCCGAATTGTCGCGGATTAGCGGAAGGTGGGCTCGTTGGAAGCCGCGCGGGAAGCCCGGCCCATTCGGCGCATTTCCGAGGCAATTTAACTTGCCACCGGGCGGAAGGACCGCCGGAAACTTTTTAAATAGGAAAGAGAAGCAAACGACGTTGACGGAGTAGGCTGATGATCCCAGGGCCGATTTAAACAGTTTCAACGAGATCTCCAAACCCTCCCCCTGCTTATCGTTGAGCGCGGTTGTTCCTGTTTTTCCGGAGGATCGAGGGCGACACTGGGGCACAACGTGGAGATCTGACGATTTTTCTTTTCTGCTCGGTGATCGCTGCTGGATCGCTCGAAGGCTCGTTCAGTTGGAGCTCGTCACTTACGGGCATGCTGGTAGCGTCGCTGCAGGTCAGTAACGAATTTCCCACAGCGAAATCGTATCTGACTGTCCATCCGATATCAAAAATGTTCATGGCTTTCCGACTATAGATAAACTCGATTCTCCGTTCAACGAAACGCGTCGTAATCGACCGTTTACCGTACAGACTTTTCGGTTGACAAATTCATCTTTATAATTTTTATCAATTACTTTTATAATCGAGTCTTTGGGAATTTATAGAAATTTTTGTGAAATAACATATTCGTAATTAGTGTAGGCAGGTTTTTCTTAACGCTGTTTTTACTGCAATACTAATGAATGATTGTTTCCGGTATTTTTCAAGTATTATATGAAATATTTCAGTCGTTCATCCCATTGATTTGATTGTTTAATCAAGTTTTTTTTTCATTTGAACAAAACATGAATTCCACTCGTAGCTGCAAAGTAGTACTGGGTACGTGTTATGAAACTTTCGATTTTTCATCCCACATTTTTACGGAATCATTGTCGGTTTTTAATAACGAGGTACTCAAATTTTCCATGTTTCAGTAAATGCGTAAAAATCGGGCGAATGTGTTGAACATTTTTCAGTAAACATATGTAAAAGGGAGTTACGTAAATTTCATTCGTAGTTAGCTCCAAAAGTGGTTCATGAAACACGGCTTCCCGATTTAACATCTCACGTAATAATAGGGAAATTTTTGAATAGAATGTGTTTTCCAAGTCTGCTAAAAGCTTTTAAAGCTGCCATTTATATTAAAAAATATTTTTCATTCCTTTAAAATATTCCTTCTATCTTCGTAAAAATACTCAACCTACAATTATTTCTAAAATAGTGTATTACAAACGTTTACAGGCCAAATTGTGTATTAAAAACCTGTACAGGGCAAGCGAACATTTTTCTTTCTCTTAATACTTCCTTTCTATTTCCATCAAAATACTCAATCTGCAATCATTTGTAAAACAGTGTATTACAAACGTTTACAGGGAAAATTGTGTATTAAAAACCTGTACAGGGCAAGCGAACATTTTTCTTTCTCTTAATACTTCCTTTCTATCTCCGTCAAAATACTCAATCTACAATCATTTGTAAAATAGTGTATTACAAACATTTACAGGGCAAATTGTGTATTAAAAACGTGTACAGGGCAAGCGAACATTTTTCTTTCTCTTAATACTTCCTTTCTATCTCCGTCAAAATACTCAATCTACAATCAGTTGCAAAATAGTGTATTACAATCGTGTACGGGGCAAGCAAACCTTTTTCTTTCATTTATATACTTCCTCTGCACCTTCGTAAAAATACTCAACCTAGTCTCATTTGTAAAATGGTGTATTACAAACGTTAACAGGAGGCCGTGAGCAAATGCTGCCATGCTCCTGCCATGCCAGCCGCCGGCCTGTACCCGGCCGCTGGACATGTGGATTCTGCCGAGTTCCTCGCAGCGCGCTTCCTTTCTCCTCCTGCGGAATTTCATCGTCCTCCTCCTCCTCGTGCTGGGAAGCTGCAGCAGGACAACCGCTGTAGGCCAATCTGCGACCCGTTACGCCTCTCGCATCGTCGAAACCAAGAGCGGACAGATACGTGGAATTCTTCAGGTAGGCGACTTATCTCCGTCCCTGGCAAATGGTTATTCCAGTCTGTGAGATACCATCTCACTGGTAAATCCCAGGCAGATGCTATGTGCCTGGCGAAATAACGTATAAGGCAAAAGACCAACAGGCCAATGCTACGCGAATCCATTTTACTAGACAGATAATATCTGACTAAATTTCGTTAGATGAATACCATTTGCCTGTAAATTCGACCATTTGTGTTCTTTTAAATACTCATTCTTGAGTACTAATATTTATTGTCATTTGTTTTTACAATATTATACTAAATTATTTAGCTTGTAATAATGCAAATAAGGTATAACGCAAAAGACCAACAGGCCAATGCTACGCGAATCCATTTTACTAGACAGATAATATCTGACTAAATTTCGTTAGATGAATACCATTTGCCTGTAAATTCGACGGTTTGTGTTCTTTTAAACACTCATTCTTGGGTACTAATATTTATTGTCATATGTTTTTACAATATTATACTAAATTATTTAGCTTGTAATAATGTAAATAACGTATAAGGCAAAATACCGACTGCCCAATATTATGCAAATTAATTTGCTTCGGCAAATAGTATCTGACTAAATTTTATTACGGAGTTTTGATTTTATTACGATGTTGTTCTAAAATAATGATTGGCTTGTAATTTGTACATATGTGTACTTCCTTTCCTTTCGATTTCACATTACCTTTGTAACGCAATTTATTCAACTGATCCTACACGAAAGTGAATTGCAATCGAATGGGTGAAATTAATGTATCTTTGGTTAATTGAAGTGTTCATGCCGAGACGAATGTTCAAAGACAACTGATTTATTGACCAACTGTTTAATTTGACGGATTGGACGATAAAAAAGTGCTGAATAAAAAATCGATCAAGATTGATTGAAGCAGATTTATCTGAGCGAGTAAATGAATATGACGGTAGGTGGTTATGAAAGGTTTACAAATTTCATTTAACTAACGAAAGCTTTCCCTTTTTTGTAACGTGTTTTCGGCATCAAAAGACCACGTCGATGAAAGGTTTTCCCCCAATAACAAGCTTTTTTCAAAGTAATAAACGGCTTTTATAACGAAAAAATCTTACTCGTTTTTAATGTCGATGGCCACCTTTATTTTCATAAAATTTAATGGTTGAAACGTTATCTTTAAATGCTCCCTTTTTTTGCACTGAACGTTAAAAGTAATCCAAAACGTATTATTTTTCGTAAACAATATAGGGATATTGCATGCATAACACTATAAGAAAAACAGGCATAAATTTTTCCATTGAATAATCAAATTAATGCGTGGATCATTCACAGTGATGTGAAATTTTTCTTTAAAGTGATCAAAAATGATTTAATATTTTATTGCACAAGGCTAAATTCACTGTAACTCATTCAAGAATAAATAATAATGAAAATAAATAGAAAGAAACAGTAAGCCTCACAAACGTTGGATTATTGCACTTATCTATCTTGATTAAAATATACAAAATTAGTAGGATTTTAATTAGATTTTAATAATAATCCCGGTCTCTCCATTTTTTATATAATTCATTTGAATATTTATCTTCGATTATAATTGATATTCTACTGCACGTTATTCACTCTATGTAAAACCATTTAACATCGCGTGTGTCAAATGCGATTTAAAAGTAAAACAAAAAGATCCTGCGCACCATTACAATAAATCGTTACATTTTTCAATCCACCAGTAAATTGGAACACATTTAACAATACAAATTATTTGATACAGTATTAAAGCTAAGATCTAACACGATGTTAAGTCGGAACAAAAATTTCAAATACATACACCTTACAGTGCCTATCGATTCAGCATATCAATATATACCATATGAATTAACACGTACAAGCATATTATAACATAATTGACCAGCCATATCCCGCTTTAGCTGTAGAATGAATTCAAAGGACCGAAGATCGCTGAAGTCTTTGCCTGATATTGATTACGCGTTGCCGGTGAAAGAGGAGTAGTAGAACCGTGGTAGGTGGATTCCCGGGGTGTGCGGAGGGGAGGAGGGGAAGGGGTACATTTTCAGGGGGGTCGTTATGACGATCAGTCAGCGAGACGAAATCGACGTGACGTTTACTGCGGTGCCGGCTAGGCTGGACAGTGGACATCAATTACGTCTAATAGATATTCATATTGACACGGTGTAGGATCGATGGACGAAGGGGAATGATTTTATAGGCGATGGCCAACGGCAATATCGGCCGGTGCAAAGCCACTCTCGCTGAGACCCTAAGCGGCTTTTACACGTTGCAAATAAATCCAAATAGCCAGGAGACGATCTCCCCCTTCGATTTATTCGACTTGCGTCCCCCGTCCGAGCGGAGAGGATTCATTCCTTGCCGAGCTTCCACGGGAAATTCCCTTCTCGCAATCTGGATTCTCCCGGAAACAATCGCGCCGGTATACGCCGGCTAAAAATATCCCCTTTTATCGGGGGAATGCATTGTCCTTTTTTTGGTTTTTTAATATAAACAGTATTACGCGCTTGGAGAACCCTTTGGATTCAACGAAAAATTTATCACTGCCCCGATTGACAAAATTCGACGAATTCATTAAGTTTACAATCCCCTTTTCGTGTAATTCAGTACAATTATATAATTCCATTCTTTTCAAACATGCCTGATAATACATCGCTAAATGAATTTTCGTTATTAACCAAACTTCTTTCCACAGGGCCTTGTGAACAAGGTTAATGTAAAACAATTTTTCATGTTGTAATAATATTAAAAAAATCATAACAATTTTTTTAGTGTAAATGCTATTACACGACGCGAATCATTCGAATTCTACGAAAAATTTATCATTGTCTCGCAGTTTTTACAGAATTGTAGATATTAATTGAATTCAATGCAATTATACAGCATCATTGTTTAAATATTTACAGCCGTATTACACACTTGGTAATATTGGGCTAAATGAATTTTCGTTATTAAAGTTTGAAATGTAACGATTTTCTATTTCTTACATATCTCGTATCACATTCGTTGGATGATGAATTACATTTGATATTTGATTCGCTATAATTACATTTGATATGATTATTTCCACGTATTCGCAAATCTGATGGTTGGTACATTAATTAATTTCGTTACCGTTCAAAATGCAATTAATACCCTTGAATCAGAACACACGTGATAATTTATTAAAATGACCGGCTAGTACGAATCCACTAACACGATTCTCAATGTTAAATCGGATTATTCGAAATTTCCAGTACTACATTAATGGATGTCTATCAATTCGTTGATTTCCTGTTACAAATATTCGTCGTTAATCTCTCAACAATATTCATGGATGCAGCATGTTTTTAATTTTTTTTAAATTCACATTAGAAACACATGATGTCAAAAGATAATTATCCAAACGAATCAGGCAACTTGATATTTAGATCATCGAACTGACAAATTTTAACACGAAAAACAATCATTTTTAATCTATATACTTGGCAATCTTTCACAATTTTCCTCAGTTGTCAATCTCATTTATTTCTTAACAACGTTATAACAATAAAATGACTATCTTTTTGTGCTTTGTACCATCCCAGTACCGTTTGAAAAACACTTAAATGGTTCAGAATAAATAAATCGTGTTTTTTAAAAAGTATAAGTCTAATTTTTTAATATGTAAATAGCATAAATCAAACATCTGTAACTAAAATTAACTAAAGTTAAAAAAGGGGGCTTATAATATTTTAGAATTTCATTCATTATTCCGAGTTCCATTAATTCTCTTTTCTAGTACAGATTAAATTCGATATATCGAGCATTTACGGTATAATCACATGACATAATCATTCGGTAACCGAAACTTGCTGTAATTCATTTTTCACAAAATTCGTCCTACAACACTTCAAAAAATTCTCAAACACGAATATAATCACCTTTACTTGAATTATGAGTTTCATCGACTCTTTTTCTACCGCACATGAAATTCAATATTTCGACCACGTCCGCGTGTCGGTACAATCGAAATTGCTACAATCATTAATTTATAGCCAGCCTGAAACCGAAGCTTGCTTTGTAATCCATTTTTTTTGGAAATTTCTCCTACACCAGTTGAAAAAAAATCCTCAAACAGGGATGTTATTATTTCTTTTTTCATTCGATATTTCAAGGATTTACGGGACGTTGAACCAATCATGAATCCGCCTTCGTTAAACGTGGTATTCGTTAATATCCTGTAAGTACAATTTTGGCAGGACTCGAGCCCGTGGGAAGGTTCCATTTAGAGGAGGCCGTAAGTTGCGTAAGTCCAGCGTAGTAATTGAGTATCGATTTGCTAAGTGAAAAAGGGAGAGGCAGATTTTCGTGCTCACGTAGACGTCGAGGACGGTCCGGTCTGGGCCATTCCTAACGAAAGCACGATTCAGTAATTTACCGAGCTTTCCCCCCCCCCCCTATGTCCCCCTACCCCTCCCCATCCCCCCCCGTCTGTTCCTGGCCGACAATCCAGCCGGATGGATGGATGGATAACGAGAAAACTTTTTCGCCCGGGACACCTCATGGCCTTTACATTACGTGCTAACGTGCCGCAACTTATGGGCACCCTGTCGCTTTTTTCCTCGGCGTTTCGTTCGGTCCATTTCACGCGAGCGAGAGCCCCCTCCCCCTCCCCCTCCCCCGCACACACACCCCTTCCGTCCGTACCCCTATAACGCCAACAATGTGTATTATGTGTACGTCTTAAGCATTGTGCCCGGCTAAAATATCGTTCGTTCGATCTTCTCTGCTTTTAAAGCAAATCTTCCGGCTGGATGCACGCTGAGGGAATGTTCGCCGATTTTTATGCAAAATAATGCGAGCTGTGCGTGAAATATCGTACATTCTGCATGGTTTTAGTGAAATATAATGCGAATTAAAGGGCAGAGTTTATTTTCTTTACATTAAATAGCCGAAAGAATGAAATCGATATGATAAAAAAGAAATGGAATTACAAGACAGAAACGGAATAATCAATGTTTAAGAAATTACTAATTTATTCGTGTTAATTTACAGAAAATCTAGTGATAATATGAATATAATGTGAATTAAGTGTTAACTTTTATTTTTTCTACATTAAATAGCCAAAAGAATATAATTAAAATGACGAAAAAAATGGAATTACAAGACAGAAACAGAATAATCATTGTTTCAAAAAATTACAGATCTATTCGTGTGCGTTAATTTTCAGACGATCTAGTGATACGAAACTTTTTACGTGAGATAATTTTCAAGTGAAAACATTTCTTTGGATAAACAGGATTTTAAAAGCAATAACGAAACGTTTGAAATATTTGCGTGCGCTTTAAAGCCGAATAGAAATTTTTGGTTTATGATGAACAATGCACTCTTCGCTGACATCAAAGTTTTATTTAGTAAGTGAAAAAGGCTGATGGTACATGATGTAATACAGTAGGGAAGTCATGCAACGCATGGAATGTGTTATAAAGGTCCTTTGAAGAGTAGATTGCAACTAAAGCACGCATTTTTCCCTACGGTTCATCCTCATATTAAAGTTAATATTAAATATCGAGGCAGCTTCATGGCTATGCATAATACAACGCACGCGCAAGTATAGGTATTATTTGAAAATATTATACGTATCTTTAAGAACTATAAGAAAGCGTCAAATTTCAAATATCAGTTTCAAAAAAATCAATCGTGTTCATTCATTCTAAATTGTAGTCAAATGTATTTTCATAGACAGTTACAACTGTTTCATATATTTAAATAATTCAATGATCATATCAAGTATAGGTATTATCTGAAAATATTATACGTATCTTTAAGAACTATAAGAAAACGTCAAATTTCAAATATCAGTTTTAAAAAATCATGTTCATTCATTCTAAATTGAAGTCAAATGTATTTTCATAGACAGTTACAACTATTACATATATTTAAATAATACAATGAGCTATATCGATCTCATTCCCTTCTTCATTGTAAAAAAAGGGGAATTGTGAAAAATATGAGGTTATTTAACACGTGTAATTTTCATATGTAAGCCACTTACTGAATTTAAATCGACCGCGGGAAAAGCGGAGCAGAAGATACTACGAAAAGAATTTCATTAACCGTGGGGATTTTAATGACGGCCGGGAGAATTGTCATTATTTTTCCCTGGGCGCAGGTAGAGCCCGTTTCCTTGCGCCTTCAATTTACCGTCTAGCGAAGAAAATTCTTCGGCCGGAAGTTCCGCCGGTCGACATCTCCTTCTTTTTACTTTTTTTTTCTCTCCCCCCTCGGCCAACCGAAACGACCGCTGGCAAATTTCACTCTGGCCAATTTCGCCGGGACCAACGCGCCACGGGCAACTTTTCCCGCGCGCTCGTAATGAAAATTACGATCACGTCCGTCGCCGACTGATTCCGAAATAAAATCGTCTCCTACGCGCCGGGTATTATAATAATTCGACCGATCGTTGCGGTAGTCCGCTCATGAATACCCCCTTCTCCCCTCTTCCCCTCTGCCTACCCCCACTCTTTCTTCCCCTTTCTCTACGCTGCGTGCATTCCGAAGGAGGAAAATGTGTAATAATCAGACGGTTACTTACCTTTTACGGAAAATACGGCAATCGAAGGGTTCGTGTGTGAATTTCATGATTTAATCTTGGCGCGGTCGATGTCTACTCATATTGATATAAAATAGAATATAAACAGTGTGAGTAGGTAGAAATAATTGCTTATAATAAATTGTGTATTACGAGCGTTTGAAGAAACTAATTTAGGTAAAAATTATAGGCTCCCAAGCGAAAATATCATACTGATCTGTAGAGATGAATTCGAATCTAAAAATTTGAATTTTAAACGTCGTCTGAAAGGCTCAATAATGATAATAACCTAGGATTTTTGATACGTAGGATACGCTGCAACTTTTAATTCTACGTAAAATTCTACGTAAAAAATGATACATGCTAAATAATCCTGGAGCAACGTTATTATATCATAACGAAAAATTTTAAATTCCACGTTTCTTTACAATAGTTCATTGAATCTTGGACAATTTTAAAATTGCTTAAACCGTAGAAGCCGGGTTGGGAAATTTGAAAAATCTATATAAATACTAATTCTAAAAACTAACTCTCCGTATCTATAAACATATTCAGTTCAATATTGAATGTTCACACCGAAAGATTCGTTTAACAATTTACATTTTCCTTTACTCACTTTACACTTATCGTTGTGTTAACACAATATTCAGTATTGCGTCTTAATTTATACAGAGACAATCCTTCACAAGACATTTTCCCTGCAAACACGAACTGAACAGATTCGCGATTTAACGTAATTTGCTGTTAATTTGATGGCAAGAGTAAATACGCGAAAGCTCGTGATCAGATCGTTAGAGGAACGTGTATACTCTGTTCCGTTGTTAGAGATGCAATTAGAGGACTGTTGTCGTTCTCTCGTGGATAATAATTGTCGTTCTGCGGTGGCCGCTATGGTTGCATACTACCAATAGCCAACCGCTAGAAACCTGCACTGTGAACTTCATATACTTCAGACATACATAGATCCTTCGGTTTACCCGATACAATTGTCCTTTACGCAAACTCACTCGTTTCGTCTGTTCGCGTCAAACGTACGTTATAATTTAATACATGAAATCCACGGTAAAACACGGCAATTAACATTCTACGAAATGGAGTGTCGTGCGAGATTATATTATGCCGGATTAAGAATAAGTAGAAAAAAAACAGGACAGTCCAACATTTGAACTTTAACACATGAAGCAATCATTTATTAACTAACAATCAATAAATTTCTCGCTTTAGAATTTTTACAAACGTTATTACCCCCCTGACATTTTTAAATTCCAAATTTCGTTAATTCCGTCTGACATTATACACTGATATCGATATTTTGAAAACACAACGGCGATTGGATGATAACGATTTTCAAGCATTAAAGTTTCTTGCCGGAATAAAATTCCGAATCATCTAAATTCGCAAGTTTTTCATTTTATTCATTAACTCCATTTCTTTACGGATTTTACAGTGGCTGAAGAATGCATATAGAAGCGAAAGATGTGCAAAATGGCGGTCGGCGATAAAAGAAGTATAATCTGTATCGAGGCTATATCTGTTCTCATCTGTTTAGCGTAGGGCAGTGCACACGCGCGTTTTAATTTTTCAGCGCGATCTACCGAGTGCCCTCAGCGGATGTATTATGCATCCGGAAAACATGGAGAAGGTCCACAGGCGCGAGATTTCAGTCGGATGCAACGGAGGGAATCTCTCGTCTTACGAAAGAATTAGAAAGAAGCACCAACGACTTTTACTTCCGATCAGATTTTTTCTCTCGGCTTTACTTCCGGCGGAATTTTACTGCCAAGCCGGAATCTTTATTCGACGTTGATATTCAGTGTGAATTTCGGTTAGAAGGATCGATGAAACAAACTAACGAGAATAGGAATTAATTGCTCAAAAGGAATTAATTGTACAAAAAAGAATGAATTGTTCTTAATACTTTTAATGCGTGGTTAGTGAATAATAGATAGTGTTACGGTAAAACAGAGAATATTAAATATATTAGAACATTAAAATATTTGTTTGCAGAATTCAGCTTCGATAATGCACGTAGTTTTCAAAAATAGAAGAAATACGGTAAATAATAGATTTGTAAAACTCTTGAGAATTTCGGTGTTCTTATTGTTAAATTTCTAATGCGACTGTCACCCTTTGTTTTTCGGTCCGCAGTTGCATGTTAAAATTTCAGCATTTACCTGTGACAACAGCTGCGGAGTGAACTGTAAAAAATAGATTTTACTTACCCTTTCCCTATGAATGCCCAAATTGAGAGACACGACATGAATTTTTCTGCCATATTGGTTTGCTAGTCAGACAATTTTAGCTACAAATATATTACAGAATAGTATGGATTTTACCGTACGGAATATGTCTACTTATCTTTAAGTAGTGTAATGCTGAAATTAGTCAGACAAAATGAATTACGAATCGTGTCAATATTTCAAGGTTTATACGGGATATTACGCACTTCAGCATTTTTTGCGCAAGTCCACATATTTTATCATAGAAATGTGATGATCTTAAAAGAACATTATAGGTATTACAATAAAACAGAAACATTATACACAATGTAAATTAAATATAAAGAAGACAAAACTAATATTTATTAATGGTAATAAATCAATATAATAGAGCTATTAAAAAGTTGTACACCATGTAAATTTCTTTCGCAACACAAAAACATCATCAAATTGTGTATTTTAATAATATTTGTCAATAATAATAACTCGATATAATCGACTTATTAAAAAAATTGTACAACATTTAATTTCCTTTTGTAATCAGAGTTTATTTACCTTAACATATTTTCCCTATTGTTTTCTTCTAATTTTCCTGAGTTTTTTCCCGTTTTTTCCCCTCAATTATTCACGTTCTGTTTTCTCATATTCGGCGGTATACCAGAAAAACAAAAACACTCTCGAAACTGAAGAGAAATACACAGGAAATAGAACGGAAAACTTGTTTTCTTCTTTTAATAATATGATTAGCATCGAAATCTGATATACTAAATTGACATTCTGCCCGGTGGAACAAAGTATGTAGTTTTTCGCTCACGAGAAAAGGTTCATTTCGTATTAATATGAGCGACTCTAAAAAAACGCCATTGAATGATAATAGTTTTTGAAAAAATCTAACAATAAGATTCGCAATATATCCTCGCCTCCTGACGAAACAATTGATGTGTCAATTAATATAATTTGACATAAACAGAATTATTATAAATTATTATAATTATTCGTATAAATTTCATTGAATGATAATAGTTTTTACCAAAAATTCTGTGAAATCTCACGATTTTGAACGAATCAAAATGCTAAAATTCGCAAAATCTTTTGAAAGAAAGTCAAATACACAGAAGAACTATATAGAATCTCATGATTTCTAATTCATCTTAAATCAACTAAAATGCTAACAATAAGATTCGCAATATTTCCTCGCCCCCTGATGATACAATTGATGCTTTAATTGATACATTTTGAAATAAACGGAATAATTTGGAAGAAACGAAGACTCGTTTAGCGAGGCACTCAATAACTGACGTATTAATACACTTTGACAAGAGTCGATAATTCGCACGGCCACAAATCATTAGGAGGCGTCTAAAGATTCGTGATTTTCGTAGGGGAAGGGGGATTTCGACGTTGGTGAGATTTGAGCGGGGGGTTGGGGGGGGGGGGGGGACGCAATTAACGTCGACGGCCGGGCAAACGCGATTTATTGGCCCTTCCGTTATAATTGCGCCGAAGAAGCGGCCGAACGGCAATTTCTTCTTGACAATCCGAACCGGCCAAATGGTTATCGAGTTTCGTTTAACGAAGGCGGAAAAGCGAGGAGGTCGACCGCGGGGCTTCGGAGAAAATGCGGAAAAACCGGGCAGAACGTGGGCGAGGGGTGGTGCAGGGGGGTGGGGGGAATAAGCGAAAGGGACGCGGAAGCCGAGCGGCCGATGGGAAAAAAGGGGCTGAAAAAACGCATGAAAATAAAACGAGAAGGACTGTATGACGAGGTTACAGTTGTTAGACCAGCGGGAATGTCGATATTCCG
This sequence comes from Hedychridium roseum, assembly GCA_963989215.1. Classification (NCBI taxonomy): domain Eukaryota; kingdom Metazoa; phylum Arthropoda; class Insecta; order Hymenoptera; family Chrysididae; genus Hedychridium; species Hedychridium roseum. Next base: position 5,236,984 of record OZ022318.1, on the reverse strand, counting down.
GCGGGCTCTGTGCCACGATCATCAGGCAAATCGGAACAGAAATTCAACATGCCATATCGCAACTGCAGGCTCTGAGGAATTTTCTTAATGGCCCGCAGCCGGAGGAACAGGACCAACCATTACTGTAAAACACGTACTGTTCTAAAGGAAAAATGAATTCGAGAGTAAAAATGATAAAACACGGAAACAAACATGTAGGGGGATATTTTTTATATTTCATTGGTCGAAGGGAAAAAACAATGTGGTTTTCGGATGGTGCGATAGTTAAAATACAACAAGTGTTCTTAAAAATCTAAAGTATCGCAAAGTGTCGTCGAATTTCTCAAGGCAGTAGAACTTTTTAATGGACTTTGGTTCGTAGTATATAACTGCTTTTGAGTCAATGGATAATGTATTACAAGAACAACCATTACTGTAAAATACGTACTATTTTAAAGTAAAAATGTATTCGAGAGTAAAAATAAAGAAATATGAAACGAAAGGAAAAATATACAACCAAGAAGTTAAAGTACATACGTACTAATGTTTCTGACGTTTATCGAGATGTGAACAATTTTATTTTCCAGTGATTGTCTTATATCTATTTTCCAATGATTGTCTGATACAGCGATGACCACTGACGCTCATCGAGATGTGAAATATTCTATTTTCCAGTGATTCTCTAACATCGAAGGTGGCATCACGTGATTCGGTTAATTTAGTGGTACGATTTATTTTGCCGCAGGACCTGAACAGCCGGCATTTGGATCCTGTGGAGGTATTTCGCGGTATTCCTTACGCCGCACCGCCTGTCGGGGACCTGAGATTCCGGGCTCCAATTTCGCCGATTCCTTGGAACGGCGTGAAGCTCGCCGACTCGTACGGCGCGGTTTGTCCGCAGAATTTTCCGGATCTTAGCAACGAGAGCGCAGCCTTGATGCAAATGTCCCACGGAAGGTACCAACACCTCAAAAGATTCGCCGAATTCGTGACGAATCAAAGCGAGGATTGTCTCTTCCTCAATTTGTACATACCTGGAAGTGGTAAGCTGGCATTAAATTCTCTAAGTTCGTTCACCAAAGCATTCAACATATTCAACATAGAATGGAAAGTTAAAGAACATTAAAGAATTGAACCAAGTATTTTCAGACCGATATAGTTTATATTTTTATAATATTTCAAAAATACAATAGGTCAATTTTATCAGGAATATCTATAAATACATAAAACGCACATTTAAGTATTAAATTTCTAACTAAATATTGAACTTAAGAATGAAATATAAAATATTAACATTTAATATTCAAGAAATATTCAAACAACGTGTTCACTTAAGATAATATTTGCAACTAGTAGAAGAGAATCGACGTTTGGATTTAAATCTTTGCTCATTTTTAATACTTCGTAAAGGAATACATAGAAATGAATAACACGAACGTAGTCTTTTTATAACCGGACAACAGATAACCATGACTAAAGTAATCCCTTTTTTCTTCAATTGTTAACATCCGTTGTTGGGGCATTCATGGTCGACACTTTTTCTGCGTCTAAGAAACGAATGTTCCCGGTTAAAGTATCATTCGTAAGCGACGTTATGAGAAATCTCTATGGACGTATTCAGTGGCGAGCCCCTTTTTTCCGTCCTTTCTGTATCATCGGTTAGCGCGGACAATAACTCGTATAATAAATCACGTAGCATCCGTAACGGAACTGGTGCTGAGCAATCCGCGAAAACTAATTTCAATTCCGCGGCTACGTGGCTAAAATATGCCCCGGGTAAAAGGAGATACGTTGAAATGCGATTACATAATTCTCAGTTAAGCCCGTACCATTTCGCATGTGTATATCCGCAAAGCAAATTGAAAACCAACGAGCGAGCGACTCTCTCTCACTCACTCACTCTCTCTCTCTTTCTCTTTCTTTCTTTCTGTCTGTCTGTCTTTCCCACTCTTTCCCCCGGCATTTCCGTTTCATTTCCCCTTCCTCTTTTCTCTTCCTCTCACGGTTTACCCTCTCTTTTCGATCCCCCCCCCTTTTTCCTACCGCGGCTGTTCCCTCTATTTATGCCTCCCTTGACCCACGCCCCCTCCCCCCTTGCTTCGTCCCTCGGCCTGCCATTATACAAGGTGGTCTCGAATTGATGGTTCGAACTTCAAAATGAAGAAAAACTTGCTAACAAATGTAGGTCCAGGATCAATGGTGGTTGAATTTTTAAGGGGGAAATATTTTATTTAAAACTCGAACGGGATGGTATGCTCTACACGAATTTATACTTTAGAAGACAAAACAGGGACACAGCACTATCGTAAGGAAATAAGGAAGAAACACGTGCTCTCTCACTCATTGACTTCTCAGAGAAACATTAAAGAGAAAACAATAATTTTACATTCTAAGGATTTACTTAATCGACAACATAATTTCCTGCATTACCTACTTTTGCTTTTTCAGCTATCCATCAACTTCGTAATTCTACTTTCTTCCACATTCGTTTTTAAATTGAAAATTTTCCGTCATTTCGTCAAATTTCCATGCTGAATTTTGAGACCAGCCTGTATTTCCGTCCAACGTATCCTGTTTCTCTTGCAATCCCTTTCCACCCAGCTCCGTGGGTCTTTAATTTTCGCGTAATGCAATTAAATCCTGCCAATTCCGCGTGTCGACTGTTTTCTTAGCCGTGACACGAAACCCGACAAATCCGTGCCGCGCGGGAGAAAGACCTCTTAGCCCGGATCCCGAGCTGTGATTATGGCTGTTATAAACCCCCGCGGCTTTCCAAGGAGGTTTAATTAACTGCCAACAGCTGCTAGGCCGGCTACGACGGTCGCCGACCTCCGCGAGTCGACGATTTCCCTGGATTTTCCGCAAGGAACGAGCTGAACTTCACAATTATTCGTCCTGCCGATTCACCGAATCCACCCGATCCTTTTTTCCCTACGAGATGGATCGCTCCCGGCAATCGTCGCGCAAAATAAAATAGCGCGGTAATAAAGTAAATTACTCTTGTGTACATTTGACGAATCGTGTCCAAAAAGAAAGAAGTCGCGTAAAAAGGTGATAAAAACCTAAGAAAAGTCAGGAATTGTTTCATTAAATTCGCCTAAGCAAGATTCTCAATTTTCATTGTTGAGTTCATACGAAGAATAAAATATTCAGAGAAAAAACGGTAAATTGAGAAATGAAATTCATGCAACGTTTTATTCATTTTATTAATCATTTCTGTTTGTTCCTCGTAATTTCTTAGGTTCAACTTTTAGTCCTCTTTCGTCTAAAATTTTTCATTTTTTTATACAGATACAAAATTTCATATGAAATTGATAAACTAGAAATCCAAAGAGACGTTGCTTTTTGAAAAGGTTAACAAACAATTTTTACAAGTTTACGTAATTCCATGCAAACTATTTTCAAATCATACTTCAATATTAAATATCTAAATAATTATTTCAGGTAATAATAGAATATGATATGTTAAATGTTTAACTTTGTCATTTCAATAATAATATAAATAATAACTATGCAGAATTATTGTACTGATGAAAGTGTCACGAAACATGAACAGAAGGTCTGACTAATTTCAGTATTACACTACTTAGAAAGCAGAAGTAGATATTCCGCATTGTAAAATCATTAAAGCCCATTCGTCTGACTTTACTGATGTTTATTCATAACATCATACTATTCTGACACAGTTTCAAAGTTTCGTCCGAGTTGAACTGAATCAACTTCCAAGTAACTTTAACATAATTCTACGATGTTTGTAGAAAAGCATGGCTTACAATTTCGATGCCAGCTTATGAAAGCATATGCATTTCTCACCTTCTACAATTGGCTATTACAATTGCCATATTTTATTGATTAAATAATGAATTATCCCTAAGGAAGATAAAATACAAAAGTTATAAAAAGAAAGAAACGGAAATTTGTAAAACTTTGTTGGTGATAAGTCATTTATCAACATTTTTAGAAGTTTAAGAAATGTAATCATATCGTAAGAATAAAAAAGGGATGCAACTTTTTAATGCGTACTGAAAATGTTAACATATATATTTAATAAATGGTGTTATAAGTTTAAAATTGAAAACTTCGAATAAAAATACAAAACCTGAAAAATCCTCCTGGTTCGTACGGACGAACAAGTATGAATTTGAAAACCGACGAAAAAAACCGACCAACAGTCGGAAAAATAACTTTGTTAAAGCCTTAACGAAAATGAAAAACTATTTAAAATGTAGAAAACGTGTTTTGGGTGTTAAAAGTTGTTGGAAAATGTAGGTTCCCGAGGATTAGAAGCACCGTACGCAGTGATGGTGTACGTTCATGGGGAAAGCTTCGAATGGGGAACGGGCAACGTCTATGATGGATCGGTTTTGGCCAGCGCAGGTCACGTTATAGTGATTACCCTCAACTATCGGCTCGGAATTTTAGGTGAGCAACAGCGATTTTCAATTTATAAACATCATCGAGTCCCCTGCCCCTCGGGTAAACGTGTATAACGCAGAAAGCGTAGTAAACGTCCAAACGTGTAAGCGTAGAATAAAGATGAACACACACTATTCTAGGGAATATCGTTAACACTCTACGTGAAAGAACAATAATATTTGTTGAAAGACTGTTAAAATGACACATGATGGAAATTGTGCAAAATCGATTGCTAAACACGTGTTAACGACATCTTTTAAGGACGCAAATTATGTAGAATCTATTGGCAAACGGGTAGAATATTCGGAAGACCGGTGTTTGTCTAGCTCGAGAGGTAGAATGACAGACGATATCTTTGAAAAGCTATCTCTTTGACCGTTGCTGAGGTTGAATCTTGAATGGCTGGGCAGCGGGAAATCGGTGGAATGCCATCTTAAAGATCCTGGGAGGTCGGGGAAAATATAATAAAGTTGGAAAGACACGATTTTGAAAGAATCAAGATGCTAATATTCACAAAATATCCTGAAAAAAGGTCAAATACACAGAAGAATCATACGGAATCTCGTGATTTTTAATTCATCTTAATCAACTTCATCCCCTGAAAAAAAATCAAATACACAGAAGAATTATATAGAATTTCATGATTTTTAATTCATGTTAATCAACTTCATCCCTTGAAAAAAAATCAAATACACAGAAGATTTATATCGAATTACATGATTCTTAATCGACTAAAATGCTAACAATAAGATTCGCGATATTTCTTCGGCTTCGACGAAACGTTGGCGGGGAGGGTCAGTGGGAAATCGGTGGAAGGCCATCTTAAAGAGCGCGGTAGATAGGATCGGGGAAAATGTAATAAAGTAGGGAAGACGTGGCAAGTATTTGGCAGGGTCGGCTGGTTCGCGGACTGGCCAAGCATTGACTCTCAAGTGTCTGGCCATGTTCCAGGTTTCCTGAGGACCCGTCCATTCCCGGACAAGACGAGCGGGTCAGGGGGCAATTTGGCCTTAAAGGACATCGCCATGGCCCTGCGATGGGTGCGCGAAAACATCGGCGCTTTTGGCGGTGACCCCGGCAGGGTTACACTTATCGGTCACGACACTGGAGCTGCTTTGGTGAACCTCGTTCTACTGGCTCCTTACAGCAAAGGTAACTGCACGCTCGTTTCATCTTTCCGGAATTAACTCGGGGGAATCAAAGGACCCCCGGATAGGGTTTCCCTCAAATACCGGCATTTTCTGTTGGTAGTGGCAACGAGTATTTTTGTTACCAATAAAAGGATTCAAAGGAAAATTTGAATAAAAGGGAATTAATGTGTTGCACTTAGTTTGCTAAATTACGGCAATTCGTGTCTAGTTTAAGAATATATCGAATCAGTAAGTATCTTCGATTTTATAATATATTAATATCTAATAATATCCAATATAATATCTAAATGTAATTCTTAATTATTGAACGTATCAAAATAATTATGACAATCCATTTTTATAAACAGAATCAAATAACCTGAAATCTTACGATAAAAACGTTTAACCTTTTTCCTTGAACCTAAATTTCCTGGACGTTGATAATATTTTTCTTGCGTTAACATGTATGTTTCTTAGGAAAGAATGATAAGAGGAATAAAAGCGTAAAGACATATAAGGCTCATCGTTCTGTCTGACGGTGACAGGTAATTTCTCTGAGAATCGGTATAGGATTAAGGTGGGAAGCTTGCGGAGTAGGCAGTAGCTGAGAGATCAGAGCATCTTGTCGAAAAACGTTACGCATTGATCCTCGAAAGACTGACAAATTACTCGTCCCCGTTTTATCTGAAGAGAGATCAAATGTCTTTCTTATTGCAGGACAGTCCCGTCCGCGCTGACCGTCCTCAGCTTTTCCTCGGGAACATTTGTTTCTCCTCTATGATAAAAACTGCGGACCACCTAGTGACACTGATAAACTACGAATCCGCTAAAGTAAATCGGCCCAGAAGAAATATAATGGCGAACTGACCTCACGCGCTGAAATACAAGTTCAGTCAGCGGAATGTCCCTGTTTTCAGGAAAGCTATTAAGGGCAACTGGGTTTTAATGAAAATAGAGAAACCTAAACGAAAGATGTGTGTAAATAATGATACATATTTAAACGAAAATATGTACAGTGGTATTACGATGAAGAATCGATGAATAAAAATTTCTCGGTTCTTAAATAACAGTAAATTGTGATAACGAAGTTAACCAACAAAGTTTTATTGGAAAGATTATTGGATAAAAATAGAGAAACCGAAATAAAAGATGTGTATAAATAATGATACATATTTAAACGAAAATATGTAGGGTAGATCGATGGACAAAAATTGCATAGTTCTTAATGGCTAGTAAATTGTGACAAAAAAACTACTAAAGAGGTTTATTGAAAAGATTATTAAATAAAAATATAAAAACCTAAATAAAACATTTGTATAAATCACGAAATATGATTAAAAATACAAAAAGAAAAAAAATGACTCAAAGTTTATGAAACAGTTACGAAGCTGATTTACGAGAATGTATTAATTGCAATATAAGTTTACAAATTCAGGAAATATATAAAATATTACTTTAGCTCGCTATTTTTCAATGAGAACATTTCGTTTGTTTCTATTTAAAGGGTTAATAAAACGCATCGCACTGCTTTATTTTGATCGACCCTCGATTTTCCGGGATAATGTGGGACAATTTGAAAATCGTCTGATCCCAGTAACTCATTCAGTCCTTTCCTTTTCTTCCTTTCTTCTCTTTTCAAGATTAAACTTAAGCTCCGCAATGGAGTGGGCAATTGATAGGTTTTCACCGGTTGCGCATTTTCGCTTATTCCGAAAGTCCTTTCGTGGAAAACGACCTACTTGCTCGTTCACGTGTCTCCTTCTTCTTCGAGTGCATCCTGTTGCACTTTGAGCGCCGGTTACGAAATCCGTACCGACAGAAAAAGCCCCCGGACTAGGCGGAAACCGCTCGTCTAACGGCGACGGGGGCCCCGAGTCGCCAAAGAGAAAAGTAGGTGAATGGAAAGAAACGGATTCTCCGCAGTGTAGGACTTCTGTTTCCGTGCTGACAAGTGCGCCTCAGAGGAGACTCCGCCGACGGGGTGGAATTCAAGGGAAAATGAGAACGCACAAATGAAAAGGAAGTGACGACAGAACGGGGGGAGGGAGATAAAGAATTCCTGAGAGGGGAATTCTGCTCGACTGTTTCGATATAAATGTACATTTAAGTATGAATCTATCTGTATATTTCAGTGTAACTGACCAATGTGTCACCGGTTTATGTTCAAAACAAGGAGAAAAAATAGGTAGGTAATGAAAGAATCGACGGGGTGGAATTCAACGGAAAATGAGAACGCATGAATAAAAAGGAAGTGACGACAGACCGAGGGGTAGGGAGAAGAAGAAGAAGAAGAAGAAAAATACAATTTATTCCAAGAGCAAATGGCCCCGTGTGGACAATTTGGGTTTTACAAAGAGTGTGAATGAATCCAAAATAAAGTAAGAAGTAATATAATACAGTTGATAGAATAATAAGAAATAAGGAGAAAAAGAGAAGAATAGAGAGAAGAATAGAGAGAAAATAAGAAGAAATAAGGAGAAAGAGAATACGTGAGAGGGGAAATTCTGCTTGACTTTTTCGATATAAATGTACATTTAAGTATGAATCTATTTGTATTTCAGTGTAAATGACCAATGTGTCACCAGTTTATCTTCAAAGCGAGGAGAAGAAATAGGTAGACAACGAAAGAATTGCCCGGAAAATGAGAATGCAGAAATGAAAAGAAAGTGATCCATTTAAATTTATTTTCCTTTAATGCGATGGGCTTCTTTTTAGTAAAGTTGAATTAGTTAAGTAATTTAGTTAAATTAATACAGTAATGTTCATTGGGGCAAAACTTTTATCAAAACAACAATCACTATTTTTCTAAAGTGATTGTAAAAAAAAATAGCGAAGAAACGTTAATCTGAATTTTATACATGAATTTTCATTTTTTCAACCGATTATCCAGTTAGACGGGTGAAATATTGTTTTACGCAAAACTTTTGGCACAAGAACCATCAGAAAATTGTGCTATTTCTTATAGAATGAAGAAAAAGTGAAGAGACCGATGAGAAAAGTAGGCGAGTAAGATTGATTCTAATGCAATCGGAAAGAACGTTGACACGAGAACTGTGGGCGACGGGTAAAGGAGAAATGCAGAAAAGAAATACGGGTTAAAGAGGAGGAGGAAATGAAACGGTAGAGTGTGTCTGTCGCTGCGTGGGGGACGGGGGGGGGGGGATGTAAACTATTTGTACCGTTTCCGGGAAAAGCGGATATTCTGGAAATGGCCGGGTAAGTCGTGAGAATACGCCGTTTCTCCGAGTCTCTTCTCGGCATTTCCCTTCGTTCCTGCTTCACCTTTATCCCCCCCCCCCTTACCTCCCCCCTATTTCTGCACTTCGTTTGTCTTTTAACTCTTTTCACTTGGGCAAGCGCACGCGAAACTGACGGTAATAAATTCTGGCGTTCTCACTTTTCTGCCTCTTCCCGTTCTTTACTTTCCAGCCCCCTGCCCCCCTCCTCGTGTTGAGTTTATTCGGAGGATCGAGGGAAATTCCTGCGACGCGAGTTACTCGTGGAACAAACGTCGTTTATCTCAACCGGTATATTTTACGTCTCGAAAGGACAATTACGTGGAATCCGTTGATTTTGAAAAAAAGATTCAAACGAGTAGCTCAAAATGCACGTTTCTCCGTAATTCCTTTTATTCGACCAAAGAACACCTGTTAAAATTCGAGAATTCGCGCCGAGAAGAACCTCACGTCGGTCACGAAATTGCGCGAAACTTCGAAATCCCGAAATACAGTGTCTTTTGTCAAAAGTCGATGGTTGAATTCAAAGCCCGTCGTACATAGCCACTTTTTGTTTTTCTCCTCGCTCGGCTCGGGGTTTACGGCCGTTGACTTTTCTTCGTTCGTTTTCCTCTTACCCTCCTCCTCCCTCCCCGCGATTCTTCCGTCTCTGTCTTCCCGGATTCTTCGTTTTTCCGCGTCCCCGGGAAACCGAGCGACAAGCTTTCGGTGCCCGAAGCCTGCCGGGAAGAAACTCGTGGGGAAACGATTCATACATCAGCCGTTCAGTGAATCGGAGAATTGCCAGAAATCGGGCGCTAGAGCGATTCCGCGATTATTTGTGAAGGCAATCGAGGTCGAGGACTAACTCCCCCCCCTACGCCCCTTCCCCCTCCCTCTCATCCCTTCCCGGCAAAGCCGCGGAAATTTCCACCGGCAAAGAGGAATGTACGTAAGAGAACGGGGAAGGAAGAAAGGGGTTAGGGGGGGGGGTCTTTGTTGATTTTCAGTTAAATTGACCGTGCCGTGGATCTTGCCCCTTTTTTTCCACGGTAATTTCAATTTCACCCGTGCAATCTTAGGACGAAGAAACTTTATTGGCTGAAAGCTTCTGCAGAAGGTCCACTGCAATGTTTATAAGCTAATGCAGATCGTTTTAACGGCGCACTAAACGTTATTCGTGTTGGAAAGGAAAATATTTCGCAGGTTAGAATTTTGGAACGATAACAATTGTGATGGAGTGAAAAAAAGGTGAAAGATACAGAACGAGGAAGGAATTGGAAGGTACAATTGAAAAGCTTGGATTGTGTAAGAATTTTTTCTTTAGTAAAATTCTGTATTAATTTCAAGGTATGAAGAAAAATCAGCAAATATCAGCAGTGAGTTTTCAAATCTTTCGCCGTCGGTTGTTTATCAATTTTTCTTTAGCAGAATTTCATATTGATTTGAAAACATTGACAAACATGAGCAATTGGTCCAACTTAAATCGTCTAATACATTAAGTTTTACAGTTTACACATTTTATTCCACATTTATACATTGAATTTTACATTGAATTTTAAAGTTTACACATTTCATTCGACATTTATCTTTGATTTAAACGAATTCCTTGCTTGGTTTAACAAGAAAACGCCCATTTCCATACACCCATTGATTTGATTTCATTTCACATTGATTTGAAAACATTGAGAAACATGAGCAGTTGATCCAACTTAAATAGTCTAATACATTGAATTTTACGATTTGCACATTTCATTCCACATTTATCGTTGATTAAATGAATTCTTCGCATGATTCATCAAGAAAATGCATATTTCCATACACCTTTAAAAACCGTGACAAACCGGAATTGTTTACAAATTTTTTCATTAGCCGTATTTCATATTGACTTGAAACCATTGAGAAACATGAGCGGTTGGTAGAACTTTACGTTGAATCGCATTTACTTGTGTGTCAGATCGTGCTTGAAGTCGTGTTTTTTTCGATCGTTTTCGATAGTCGATGGTGATTTTTCTTGAAGTCACTTTCCATTCCTCCATGTATCTGTCCTTTAGTTTCGGGCAGGATGACGAAGAAACATGTGCCGAAGGTGAGTATACTTGCTGCATAAGCGTAGAAAACTACATAGGTACCATACTGTTCTTCGACAACCTGAAAGACTTTGAGGCTGACGCAGCCTGAGATATTCGTGATGAGGATCGTGAGGGTGCTGGCCGCTGCCTTGATGTTTATGGGAAATACTTCGGCGATGATTACCATGACGACTCCCATTACACCGGCAACGGAGAAGCTGCAGCTGGTAACGAGGGCTACCAGGGGTAACCAGGCGACGGGGCTCACGTCGAAACCGTGGGATTTTAAGTTGTAATAAATTGCGGCGAGCAGCAAGAGGCTGCCGATAGAGTAAACGCTCACGCCTAAGCAGACTCGTCTGCCGAATTTTTTGATGCAGTAGGCGCCGAGGAAACTTGGTGGGATGAGGATGCTATTGAGAATGATGAGCGATAGGTTCCCGGAAACGACGAAACCCGCTTCCTGGAAGATCAGTGTGCCGTAAGTCTGCACGAAGTACGCACCGGAGAACACGTTCGTCAGGCTCATGCATAAAATCAGCAACAGAGTACGACGGTCGCCCGTTCGCACGAATCCTAACAGTCCCGTTTTGTCGGTTTTCCGTTCCGCCGTGTACTTTTGGATTTTTAATAATTCGTCCGTCACGTCCGAGCTGCCTCTTAGCCATGTCAAAGATTTCCAAGCCTCCTCGATCTTGCCTGCGAGACAGGATACTTCCGATGTGATTCGAAGAAAAGGAAATGTCGCGGGAGAGAAGAGAAATGTTGAACAGGGATTCGACAAAACTTTTACTTGTAGATTAATTTTCGTAGGGATGTAGTTGTTAATTAATAGTTTCTTTTCTATTCTGAGAAAAGGGAATACTTTCAATGTATTGAAAAAACTAAATATAATAGAAAAGAAGAGCAATTTGTAATAAAGATTCAACAAAACTTTTAGGTTTTGATTATTTTCATAGAGTTGCAGTTTTTCATTAATAATTCCTTCTTTATTCTGAGAAGAGAGAATACTTTGAATATATTGAAAAAAACTATATATAATAGAAAAGAAGGGCAATTTAGAACAAAGATTCAACAAAACTTTTAGGTTTTGATTAATTTTGATAGAGTTGCAGTTTTTCATTAATATTTCCTTCTTTATTCTGAGAAAAGAGAATACTTTGAATATATTGAGAAAAGTAAATATAACAGAAAAGAAGAGCAATTTATAATAAAGATTCAACAAAACTTTGTTTTTCTATAACCTATTATTAGTATTGTGCTATATTTCCTTTTCTGTCCTGATAAAACAGAATACTTCACAATTCCCAAGAAAGCGTTTAATGAACTTTAAAATTGACTATCATGAAACACCTGTACATTGGGTCATTAAAGGAAGGGAAAACCATGTTACTCCGAGGTGAATCGTCAGATTACTCACCGTCCATGCAGAGTAGGTAGGGTGATTCCGGAAGTCGGGTGATACAGAAGCTCGTGAGTATCACTACTGCTATAAAAGCGTGGGCAAAGTTGTGGACGCTGAGAATCGGTGCGAGGGTCGCGGAAAAGAGTGTACCTATGTGAAAAAACATTGGCCCGAGGGAGGCCATTGCATCGCAAATATTGCCCTCGATTATTTCCCCGATGTACATCGGCATGATGGACATGAAGCTGGAACCGGACATACCGGCGAAGAACTGGGCGATGCAGGAGCCTACGTAGCTGATCTTCATGAAGCCGATAATGACGTAGAAAATGCTGATGGGTAAAATGCTGAGTAAAAGCGTGCGTCGTCTGCCTATACGGTCAGCGAGGAAACCAGCGACGAATGGTCCGATGAACAAACCCAAAAATGCAGTGCTCACGATCCAGCCAATTTGGTCCATCGTCAAGTGGTCGGGATCAGATGTATCCGTTAATCGTGGTATTATCGGTAATAACCATGTCGCCATTATTCCGGACACTATGTTCGTAGAATTCGCTGATAAAGAAAAATTCGGGCAGCGTTATAATTCAATCATTTCAGCATTTTTCTTCGCCAGAAATTCCGCTATCCGAATTGATAAGGGGAGAGGAACCTTCCGATAAGGGAATTTTAGGGTTTATGGAACACAGACTTTCCCTAGACGCATTATTCTGTATTTTTAGGGGAATAATAAGCTTATCTGCAGGAGAATTTACAAGAATTCTAATTGTGAAAAATAATTGTTGGCCGAATCAAATGAAAAATACGGTTTTCTTTTGTTTCAATATTTACATTTAAATTATAAGCCTTCATTTGTCATGTAATTTCAGATTTGCAATAAGAAGTAAGAAGTAATAGAAATCATAAGCTCAGTCTATCGGAAAAGTCGGTTCCAAGTCTATGCACTTACACAGTTTTTTTCTTAATTAACAATTACAAATTATGAAACTTTCGTTTAACGCGGCCATTTTGAATAGGCATTGTATTTGAGAGTTTATAAGTTTTCTTCGTTACATACCGTATAAAGTGGCTTGAATTTGCGGGATAACCCTTTTTGACAGGTAGAACTTCATGGTCAAAAGTGTTAATTCTCAGGAAATTTTAACCTCGAAAAGAACCTTCTTCAGTTTTTCAACGATTTTGAAACGTTAATGAACTGGTATTTTTTTTCTGCAAATCATCACAGACTTCGTGTCAGTCTTCTGAAAAACTTGCACTTCTTCGTGTAATTCACGTTATCGTTACGAAACTTATTTTTGCAATAAATAAATCAATTTTTACAATAAATATTTAAACACGCATCACGAGGAATCCTTTTTCCTTGGCATGCGGTATAACTTTCACTTTTCCCTCAGTTCGACGAGTTGCTATTAACGGGAATTTCTTATTACTAACGATTTTTACTAACAGTAACCGTAAACAGCAATTTCGCACATTTATGAGTGATTGAGTAGCTTATCACGTAAATTGTTCGCGACTAGATATTCGCTGTAATTTTTCTTTGTGACGTTACTTCACAAGTAAGTACGTAAGTCGCTCCAACTTTTTCCAATAGAAAAATCTGCAAAAATGCGTAAATACGTGTTAAAACTTAAAAACACGTCTTTAATTTTGATTTACAGAAGAATTCTCACAAAATCTTAGGCCCTAAGAATGCCACACCTTTTCTCTATTTTTCTCAGTTAACTTTAACGCAATAATACATACATATATATTAAAAAACGATATATTCATTTGCCAAACTATGACTCCCGCATGTCCAATGTTAGCCACACACACACACACGTACACATATCTTATGTCAATGGGTATGTAGAAACGTTATACCTGGTATCCAGATATCCCTACACGCGTATATCTGATGTGAATTCAATCGAACAATAGGCCGGAATCGCGATTGAACGCTTCGGTAATCGCACCGAAAATTAATAGAGGACACATCCGGTATTACAGACAGCCACTAGCGCTCGAGTTTCACTACTATATTCCGCTTAATAATTCCAGATATATCGGCCGACGTGGCTTATACATATATCTAACCAAGGTTTCCATAATTCGACAAACTATGCAGTTGAAATTCAAACATTAAATTGCCTGTAATTTCCACCTATAGATATATGTAAACGCCACCGAACGTATAATGTGTAGCACATAATTTACGGGCAAAGGGAACTAATATTGTTATATTAGAAAGTCTGCAAAAGGATTTTCTATAATGACTCGTTTGGTTTTAAGAAAAACAATGTATTTGTGTTGCACAGGGCTTTGAAATGAAATACCTGCTTTGTAATTGAAGAACTAATTAAGGAAGGAAATGTGTATCGTCAAGAATGAAATATCTGGCAAATTTGTCGAACATTATTTATCCTTTCTTTCTATCTTCAAAGTTATTTGTTATTTATAAATTAGCAATCAGATTTTATATTGCATTAATTAAGAATTCCAAATAACCTACAGACGAAGTTCATTATACTGAATTTTAGCAAATCATCAAAATGTTGCCAGATATTCGGCACTAAATAAAAGATTTTAGTAATCAATTTCATGAATTATTTCGTGCAAAAGTCCTCTACAATTAAAACACTGTAAAGTGAATAAACTTCCTTCTATTTTCACATGCACAGAATTCAAATTATGATGACAAGATAATATGACAAAAAAAAAACATTGCATAAAATCTGCATAAAATCTTACAAAAAAATCTGCAAAAAATACTGCATAAAATCACTAAAGCCTCAAGATTTTATTTACATATTCCAGCGTTTCAGTTACACCCTTACGACTGTCCAAATCTTCTGCATCGAAACCATTGCCAACGTCATTTCATTTCGCGCGTTCACCGAATTCGTGTCGTAATGTCATAAATATTGTTTGGTCGTCGTTGAAGTTGAAAAAATAAAAAACACAATGCACAAATGAAATGTCTGCCACGGTTTATATATTTCGTTGCGAACTCAGGGCGGTGGGGGGGAGGGGGTAGGGGTAGGGGAAGGGGGGGGGGGTGTTGAACCGCGGGTAGTTGTGCGTGGCCGACAAACTGACAGCTCGTTAACAGCTCTCACACGGGCGATTTCGATCTGGAAGTATGGGAATCAGGCAAATGTAATTGTCGCGGCCGATGAGGGCTACGGGAGGAGGAGGAGGAGGGGAAGGATGGGGAGGAAAAAAAACAATTTCCCGTGTTTGCGCTCAACCTGCGCCGGGGCCGTCATTGGTCCCCGGACAGTCGTTGGCCACCGAATTGGTTTCGCGGCCGTTACTCGATTACCCGGCGGTCAACGAAAATCGCTTTGCAAACTCCCGTGTCCGTCAAAATGTCGAGATAACGCTACAGCGAACACTTCCCCTCCCCCGCCCCCCAACTCAACCCCCGGAACGTAAATCATTTGCATTCGGCATGGCGACGACGGGAAAAAATCGTCTCCGGCAAACTTTTCCCCGTAAATCCGCTTATTTGTCCTGTTAACTGTCATTTTTTTGTTGCCACGAATTTTCGGGCCAAGAACCTTGCTAAAATTACAAAGTTTGACGGCTTTAATCGAGCTTTCGCAGTGCACGTAAGTCTTCATAATACGTAGAAATAATTGACAATTGAATGTCTTGTGAAACAGGAAAATTGAATATTATTTCTTCGATTTTTCTTTCGCTAATTTTGCAAATAATCTTATTACTATTATTTGTTTGTATTCCCTGTATGTGACATGCGGTAAATTCAAATCTTATTTATTTGTTGCTACTAAGGGTAGCAAATAGTGTTATCTATAAGTATTGTAATAGCACGAATATTAACAAATGTTGTCAAAACATTAGAAGTAATTTGTTAAATGTTGGTTAAAACTATACTTGATTTGAAACTAAACTACTAAAAATGAACTACTTTAAAATTACATGTGTTATCTCAATAATTATCAAGTATTAGCATATATCACTTTGAATTTTGTCCCGTCATTATACGAAATATTGAATTTCAAATATATATTTAAAGAACCTACAGTTTATTTCAGTTTAGAATATGTATTTAAATTTCTTGCAAAAGTACTTATTAATACTGCCAATACGTATTAAAAATAAGTTACATCCTCTACGTAATATCGCATGTAGCATAATTTATACATATTATCATTTATCATTTATACTCTATAAAGTATGAATAACGAGACTTTAATATTCTCGTTACAGTAAAATGGTACAGTAACTTCACATAATTTTGAAATTTGTAAAGTCACTTACAAATTTATTTCGACCACGAATAATATCTATGAATTCCAATAAACCTAACATTTATCCTTATTTTTCTGTAATCCATGACATACGTTGCGTGAAAAGATTTGAATAATACATCCGGCAATGAAATTACAGGGTAATGTCGTATAATTCTGACATTTGTAGAAGGTCATTTGCAAATCCCGGACATTTCCGGTATAATTGTTAGACGCGAATGAGCCTTTAATCCGCGTAGCCGGGGCTCCTTGCGACGCTGAGCCGCATTTACGTATAAAATTTTCCGCGGGCATCGCGCGGTAATTTACATGCGGAATGGCAGTTAGCCTCGGCGAACGAACGACGGAAGACCGTAGACATCTGGCGAGCTGGGATTTCGTGACCCCCCGAGTGATACTGTAACAGTGGGAACGATAAATTAGATCCACACCCCTCCCTCGTGAGCCGCTACCCCCTTCAAACTTTGATTTACCCCCGTTCGTAGCGAATAAAGAGCCCGAAAACCGGGAAGTTTCCAACTCCGTGGCGCTGGGGAAGGGGCGAAGGGTGGGTGGGGGGGGGGGGAGGAGAAAAAATCCCGAGGGCGATGGACATTTGCCAGGAATGAATGAACACTCCTTGCTTGATAATTTGTGCTCAGCTCAGTGCAAACCGTTGCATCATTCCCACACGATGCACACTGTACATCAGATTTTCTGCTGCGAGGAATAATAGTTCTTTTTCCATCGTGATAGAAAAGATAGCGGAGCAAGTTTCTTAAAGAATTTTAGAACTCTAATGGAAATTTGAAGTATGTTGGCACAGGTAGAATATTGTAGAGGTTTTGTGTATTTTTATTGATAATACAAATGGCTAACGTAGTATACAGGGTGAGTTAAAATATACACATTTTCAAAGTGTTATGGCGAAAAATTAACTACCAAAAATAACAATAGAATGCAATTTGTTAAACTAGACCGACACTTTCGAGTTAATATATTTTTAGTAATTTTAGAAAGTAAATTTATAGCTTTCACATTCCACTGACTCACCCTGTATATTCGAGATTACACGGAAAATTGAATCTTTTTCTACTGAGACTAATTTCACTCGTTACTAATACACATAAAATAATTTTGCAAGTTATAAAAAGCTCAAAATACATGTCGAATCTTCTGATTTAACGTTTTTCACTAAATTACCGCACTTTTGCTAAATTGGAAGGTAATACAGCTGCGGAGAAAAGCTTGGAAAATGGTTCAACAGGTTTAGGGAAAATTTCAGCGGTTCTCGGTACGTGGTTTGAATATAGTTTGTAAAGACAATAAATTAGATCGACGGTATCTCTGCCGAGGTGCTTTGCATTGGAACATTGATTTACTTCGCGCCACTATTTCCTCTTCGGAAGCCATTGAAAATGGAAAAGTTTGTCGGCCTCCGGGTTTTGTGTCGCGAACGGCTGACACATTGTACGTGAAGGTTTAACAATTAATCAATCCGAGATTATCGACAAATGTTTTTTCAATGCCTCGCAAGGATAATCGCCTGAGTTTATTGAAATCTGATAAAAAATATCTACCACGTACTAAACTTGAAGATCTTGAACTTCTTCCGACATTTTAACCCTTTGCACTCGAAACCTGTTTCGCTACGGGGAAAACGAGTAGAAAAAATAATTTAAAGCGAGCACAAAAATGTAAAATACATACATAAAATTTAATAATCTTCAGCAATTTTCAGTATAATTTCAGGTATAATTCAATATAATTTAAGGTATAATTTTCAGAACGAGACTAGTGATCAGCGAGGTACAATACAGAAAATCGACAAACACTGTCAATTGTTAAAGTTTATTAATTCAGAAATACAGTAAAACTACACCCTTTCGATTTCTATTGGAGTTTCTCAGAAAACTCTTACATTCGTACGAGGATAATCTACTCATTAAAATCCAAGTTAATAATCCGACAATATTAATCCGAAAAACGTACACATTAAAAAACGTTTGCTATTCCCGGGATATACTAATTGACATTACTTTTCAAAAATTAATTCGACTGATAAGTTGAGCATTTGACAAGACCTCAAAGGTGAAATATTTTGATTATTGACGGTTTAACAGAGTGAAGAGATCCAGAGGGTGAAAAGATCAACAGAAATCCGTCTACGTGATTTCCGGCCGAAAAATGTTCACTGTCCGTCTGTCCGTGGCATTCAGTTATTATTGCTCGCCGGCGGGCGCCATTGTTGCTTGTTTACCTTTAATCTTTGCCCGTTGGAGGCTAACGAAAAGTCTACAATATCCCACGGCGACTCTCTTCCGTCCCTGTTGTTGTTTTTTCGCGACGGTCCCTTACCTGGCTCGTTGGCAAACTCGATGCTACACCTGCTCACCCGGAAAAATATTGCCAATCACGAGCACCCACGAAACATCATTCTCTCATGATTGCCGAGTAATTCAAAGAAACGATTCACGGGCATAACGAATGTATATACACGAAGAAAGAATTCACGAAGCAAAAGTCGTTCCGTGAAATTCTAATTTCCCGCAAAAAAACTGTTACTGAATTTACTGTTGTTACTTTAAAGAAAATTTTCATAAGTCCTACGTACGATGACGTTAGAAATTAAAATGGTCTGTAAGTTTCACTTTTAAGAATCACGAAGTATTCAGCACAGCGGCAAAAGTGTTGTCTAAAAGCTGAATTTAAGTGTGATCGTCTTATAAGACTATGGGACATTTATCATTTTCGTTTCTTCGCACGGAGTATGGATGAGATAAATTTCCTTTCATGAGATACCTCGCGCAGAGAGGTTGGCGCCGATAAATTGGCCAACGACCCTCTATCTGCCTCTATCAGTTGCCATACATACGCTACGTGGAATATTGGCAAGATTCCAGAGGGAAATGCGCCGACGTGGCGTCATCTTTTCATAATAATGGCAATAGGCCGATCAAATACGTTTCACGCTATAACACTGTTCGTCGTCGCACCAAAGGGTCCAGGAAAATTGCTCAAATCTACTGACGTGTCACTGAAAAATGCAAAGTAAACGAACTCCTTGATAAAATAGACTTTCCTTAGAATTAGCATTTTTCGCCGAAGTTTATTCTTTGAATTTCTAGAAGAATAGAATGTGTTAGCTTCCTTATTCCTTCCTCGTTATAAAATACGATATAAACCATAATACTGAGTCACAAAGCAAAACGTGAAAGACAATACTGACACATTGGCTTTAACGATACGTGTATTTCATTGATTACAAATGTTTTCTAGGCTTATTCCACCGCATCGTGCTTTCCAGTGGATCTGCTTTAAGCCCCTGGGCTTCTGTTCACGACCCAAACGATCTGAGGATTAAAGTCGCCGAACAAGTCGGATGTTCAGCGGAGAATGACGAAGACATCGCCGATTGTTTACGCTCCGAACCCCTGCGAACGTTAATGGATGTTCAGCTTCCCGAAATCAGGTAATAAACGGTGCACTTAGGAAATCCTTGAAAAGCAAACACAGAAACACATTACCCACGGAACTGTTGTATGAGCGAATGAAAGGAAATTTTAAGTAAAAAATCGAAATACAAGGACGCCATCTTTTTATTGCGAATAATTCATTTACTCGTACGAAATTAGTTTCATTCAAAGTAGTAATTGGCTGCAACCAGACAGGGAATTTTGCGATTATTTAACTCATTGGAATTCCTATATAATAGTCTTTGGTACTAGTTTTTTGTCGTATTTAACAAAAGTCTTTCTTTTATCTTTTAATTAATAATCTTAAGTAATTAGCACACGATAATCTTTATTACTTTTTGTCTTCTGATTTCATTGGTACTTATTTTCTTTTTCTAATCATACTATTCTGCAATTACTAACATTAAGCAATTGCAATACGATAATCTTATTTTCCCGCCTTTTTTCCTGTTTTTTGTTCCTTATACCGTCTTCAGTCTTTACTTCCTTTTTTACCGTCTTTCTTTACTTTCTTTTTATAATCGTGCGATTGCACGGTTACTAATTTTGATAGGACAATTTTTGCGACAATTTTTCTTCAGATTCGTGCCTCACATCGGGCCGGGTTTACCGGTGGACCAAAACAACCCCGATCCTGGTTTGGACATGGAACGTGCGAGTGACGCGTTCATCAAAGTCCCGCTGATCCTCGGTGTTTCGACGACCGAGTCGAATCTCGACTTCAACGCCAACGACATCCAGTACGGATTCGAGGAAGACCAACGTAACAGGATACTGCGCACCTTCATCAGGAATGCCTACGTATATCACCTCAACGAGATATTCTCGGCGGTGAGGAACGAATACACGGATTGGGACAAGCCGATTCTTCATCCGATTATCATTCGTGATTCGACGATGGAAGCTCTGAGCGACGGACACACCGTCGCCCCTCTTATGAGAATCGCCTTCTACCACGCAAGAAGGGGGGCCAAAACTTATTTCTATCACTTCAATCACCAGACGAAGGACAACGGATATCTACAGGTGAGAATTATACATTATTATACGGTATTATACGGTACATTATTATACATTATTATACGTGAATCGGTAGTAAGTCGAATCGAAAAGTTTTCGTAGGAATTAATACTACTAATGCTGATGAATAAATCTGAATAAATGCGAGTTAAGGAAAGAATCTCAAGTGTTTTTCTAAAATTTTCATAGGAATTAATAATAGTAATGCTAGTAAATGAAGAAATGCTGTTAATGCATGGAACAAATGTGAAAAAAGCCATTAATGCTAAGAAATGAATTAGAATAAATGCTACTTGGTCAAAGAAACGCAAGTGTTTCTCTAGAATTTTCATAGGAATTAATACTATTAATGTTAATAAATGAAAGAATGCTGTTAACGCTAATAAATGAATCATAATAAATTGAATTTAATAAAAAAATCGGAAGTGTTTGTCTTCAATTTCCATGGGAATTAATAGAAATATTTTAACCTATTTGCATTGGATTATTTCGCCAAAGTATGTAACGTGTTATTCGTGCTTTCTAGAATTTTATGAATAATCGAAAATTATTCTTTTAATCGTTATAAATCGAACGAGTTTGAAATTAAGTCAAAGATCAATTAAAATGTGTCTTTGTACAATTGTATAAATAGCCAAGACAAGCACACTTGTATGTTTTTCTTTTTCGTAATATTGATACACTATTCGATATCCCTTTGAGTGAAAACTTTTAAACGAGCATATATTTAGTTAAGCTTAGCAAAGCTTTGCATTATCTTGACACTTGAATACCTACGGCTCAGGAATGCTTGGCACGTTCCTCCGAACTAAAGGCCAGAGAATTCTGTAAGTTGCTTCATCGTCACATGGACTATATATGTATACGGGAAATCCTGCGTCAAGAATCAGTGTACCAGGAGTTCCCTGGCAGTGGCTGTCGCCAAACGAGACGTGAAGTCCCTCCAATAGTATTTCTCAAACTCCATGGAATCCGTCGAACTTCCGTAGAGACGATGTCCGTATAATTCTGTGGTGTACGCGCGATTGACAGTAGCCATGGTAGAATACGAAACTCTAACGAACGTACCTACGTACAGGGTGAGTCAGCTAAGAATAAGAATGAAATTATCTCCGTTGGTTTTAACGATACAAGAAAATGTCTGAGGAAAAGAATGTTTGGTTCAAAGGGGAAATTAACGTAACGGAGAAGACTTCTTTCTGAAGGACGTGTTTTCCGAAATTTCAAGGTTATCGACCTTTTTTTTCAATTGGATAGTGTATTTTTATTAGCGTAATATTATAGCCAGTAAAAAGACAAATTTAATCATGTATAATATGTTGATCTTCAAGTGACCTTCAAGGGGTTATTCTTATAAAAGCATAATTTATCGATCGCAAGGAATGCAATGTTTATTTATTTTATATTATTAAATTTACAAAGATACAATGTTAAAGAATGTGTTCAAAATGGTGGCCGTTAATATTTAAAACATTTTTCTAACCTGCTTCGTAAAGAATTTTGTACATTATTTAATAAACCAACGGAGATATTCTAATTTCTATTCTTAAGTGACTTACCCTGTATACGCACACGTAGAAACTAAGAGATATTTTTGAAATCGCTCTCAGGTATTTTTGCCATTATGATATTTTAAAACAATCGATTTTATAATCGATAAATGAAAGTTAATTGTTACAGATGATGAAAAATGAAGAAGAATTTAGGTACGAAATAACAACTGAAAATCGATAAGAAATAATCACAATTTATAATAAAAATGACGTATATAGAATAGGGAATTTAAGTAAAAAAATAACGACTTTCCAAAAGGTATATTCATTTGTTTCCATTGTAATTCTGAATATCAAGAGATTTCTTTTCTTCAAAACATAGAAAGATTAAGAATTATTTAAGATAATTATTAGATTTTAAAGGATGGTTAAAAATTATTAGAAAAATATAATAATGAAATACATGTTAGTAGAAAATCTTTCTTTTTTAATTTTTGGTTACTTAAAAAAACTTGATAATGTTTAACATTTTCAAACTGCCTTCAGGGTATGTCACGGTACTTTTCTTGCTTTCTTAAAAGTTTCAGTTTTAGCTTGTTCAAACTTTTCTCGTAACAAAAACATAAGTCTGCCCTAACGCAGGACAAACTCGACCTTCTCTGTGAATACTTTTTCAAACATTAAGTAAAGGCCAATTAAAATTTGAAGGATCAGTTAACCAAAACGACAGTTCGGAGAAGTTAATCCCCGAATTTAGTTTACTTAAATGTGCACAATAAATTCATCTAACTTTGCTGACTACATTTATAGAATTTTTCATTAAAGCAAAAAGTTTACACTTGTGACTGTTTTTTATTAAACTGACTTACTAATTATTCTTTTTAATAGTCTCATTCTAATCCTCCTCATTCTAATTCCAATTATTCTACCATTAATTCTTCATACAGAAATACAATTTTACACGAAAAACAATCTAAAAACTCGATCAATATAAAAAAATACTAATCCACATAAACATTTCCATGCAATACACCAATTAAATTTAATCTAAGATACTTTATCATTCAAATTATGTCGACTTTTGATAATTTTGAATTTCCTATCAGATCTTGATTCTACGTAAAAATCGTCAGAAAATGACAACCACTTATATTTCCCTGAAAATCTTCTAACTGTCCTTCGATTTCGGCTAAAACATTTATATCTCTAATCCCCGTTGATTCCGGCTTATACCGATCGATTCTATATTTCGTCGAACACGTTAGGGCTTAACTACGGAAATAAGTTTTTGCTCGGGCGGAACTGTAGGGCGAGGGGTTGGAGTTTCGCACATGCTGGCAGGACGAACGAAGCCAGACTACCTGGATAAGGAGAAGCCGCTTAAGTCGCCGTTAACTCGATTAACTCGACTTGCTGAACAGAGACGGATGTCCGCCCTCAGCGCTAAGTTCACTGCTTTTCCCGGCTAAGGGAGCAACTGCTCAACACACTTGAAATTCTACTATACGTTCTTCGTCCTACCCAATAACCACTCACCTTCCACTTGGACCATTTATTATCAGTTTCCTCCGTGTCAAAACCGGAATTGAATTAATTACGTTCAAGCTTTCCACAAACTTCGCAATATTTCCCGAGGAACAGGCAAATGATTTAAAGGCAACGTCAGCGCCATAAATGACTGTCGGCCCGGGGCTAACTTTGCTGCAATTTCTGTGTCATTAAGTAATTTCGGTGGCTGTAAAACTGTTCTGCAAACGAAATTCAATGACGATAAAGCGAAGGTTTTCGCCGGTTATCCTCGTCACTGTTTTATTACGAAAAACGAAGAAACACGAACTTTACAGTTCTCTACACAAATTAAAGCAAAAACAATTTATTAGGAAAAAGAAATGATGTTCTCTGGGGAACTTTGGTTTTTTGTACTTTTTTCAAGTATTAGTTTACAACGATTTCCCGAAATTACGAATTTCACAGTTCTCTACACAAATTAAACCAAAAAAATAATTTATTAGGAAAAAGAAATGATGTTCTCTGGAGAACTTTGGTTTTTTGTACTTTTTTCAAGTATTAGTTTACAACGATTTCCCGAAATGCGAACTTCACAATTCTCTACACAAATTAAACTAAAAAACAGTTTATTAGAAAACAATATCATTTTTCCTGGGCAGCTTTGGTTTTTCGTACCTTTTCAGGTATTCTTTTCCACGGACTTCCTGAAATTGCAAACTTCACAATTCTCTGCACAAATTAAACCGGAAAAACAGTTTATTATCAAAAAAATGATGCTTTGGTTTTTTCGTACCTTTTCAAGTATTATTTCCCAACGACTTCCCGATGAGAGTAGGGAATTAACGTATCCTTCGTGCGGACAGTGAGTCGCATTAACGAGCCCTCGTTTTAGGGGTCTCCGATAACAATTGGCCCGATAAAGTTCTTTGCCGTCTGGCGAAATGTCCTTAGACGGGGGGGGGCCCGTTGAGCGCGGTTTCTTATCTCCTCGCTATCTCCTGGCTATCTCCACGGTGTGATTAATCCGGGCCGCTGAGGGAGGTCGTCGTATTGGCGCGGAAAGTGGTCGCCGCGGAGTCCGCAACGAGGACTCTGATTTAATCAGATTGCTCGTGAGTCCAGGACCGAATGACGCCGGCATTATCCGTCGAGGGTCCCTTATTTAAGGGAAAGGGGTGGGAGGGGGGGGTGGGGGATAAGACGACGTCGGCGGATCCTGTAAATTGAGCGCGACGTACAACCCCCACCCCCTCCTTCCCCTCGTTTACCTACATCGTCCCTGCAGTTCGTCCCTTTCGAAGAGCCCGGGGAAACTTGGGAAAGTTTTGCCATATTAACCGGCGGTCTTCGCGCCCTAAGACGAGAATGTACAGAGCCACGACGATCGGATTTCTCTCGCGGCCTCGCGAAATAAGCGAGGAAATAAGTTCGAGCCGGTTTTCAGGCATAGTTGAATTAAACGCCCTTCTCCCCTCCCCCGGAACATGGCAGACCGCAAATATTCCCCTCGCTGTACAATGGCACGTTGGATTTTTTTCGAAGAAACTTTAACAGAATTTTACGTCCTTTCGCACGGCTTCAGAAGTTGACGCAATTCAACATTTCGCGGTTGAAGGTTTTAAGTAATTTTTAAATTATATAAATCTGACACTTTTTACAGAAAATATTCCCCTCGTTGCGCAATGGCACGTTAAATTTTTTTCAATGAAACTTAAATAGAATTTCACATCGTTCCCTCGGCTTCAGAAGTGACGTAATTCATAATTTTTCGATTTACGATTTACGTAAATTTTAAATGATATAAATCTGACATTTTTGTCCGAAAATATTCCCCTTGCTGCAGCTTGGATTTTTTCAATTCCGGCATTTACTTAAAAACCCGTTTCAAGATTTACTGTGTTAACTTTCTCCGAAATGCCGCTGTGTACACACAGAACGGACTTTAATTAAGCCCGAAGTGAGTCGTTGAGACGAGAGGTTCGTCATTTAATAACTTTGCGACGCGGTGACCCCTTTATTACTTGGAATATTACCGTGATCCATGCACCGTACTTACTTTTACTGGGCTGCCTCAAACTTGAAAGGCAATATCGTTCATGCATTACAAAATTAGCGGATGTAGTGCGTTTCCAGAGACGACGACCAATAATGGCCAATAAACGACAAATAATGGAACACATTACGAGCGTATAATGTCCTTAATTCGTGTAAAAATTATTGTAGCGCAATAGTTTTGAAAAAAAAAATAGCCAAAGTCAAAAGCACTCTGGCCAAATTTTTCTCCAATTATGCACAGAAAGATACGTTTTTCGCAGAGAGGAAATAACGGCTTAATAAAAAGACATTTTGTTGAGTACACAGTATCCAAATGAAAATCGTATCTCACGGAATTCAGGAATATTTCTACGGCAGAATATTCATCTCGCTGTGCTACCGATCAAAAAGTACAGCCAGGAGGAAAGTAAGGCTAACAAAAGTTCGGACAAATCTCTTGACAAAAAACTCTTGAATAAAGAATGCATGAACACTATGAATCTAAAATTCCTGAGAAATTGAGAAAAGTTTGAAGTTTTTAACATTCCTTATGAATGTGAATTGCAATTCAACGCTTTCATTAAGTGTCTAATCTGTGTAATGACAATCAGTTTAGGAGCAAATGTTTCCATTTTATGCAATTTTTAATCAACAGAGCACAATACTTGATAAATATTCATTATCAGCATTGTTGATAATAGCATTGGTAATAATAGCATTGGTAATAATAGCATTGGTAATAATAGCTCGCCATGACCATGAATTTTATTTGTATGTCAGGGAAAAATAATGATGTATAAAGTGCCTTTAATTGTAGCACGTAAATGGAATTTCGATGTTTACTGCAATTAGGTCGGATTAAAATATTTATTTTTCCACCTACTTTAATGTGACATGCATTGAATAGAAACTACATTCGTTTCGTCGACATTTACCAGTAATTTATTTACTGTTTATTTTCTCAATAATCGTGCGCAATTATGGCGAGTGTAAATTTTATTGTTCTTGCTAAAGCAACAATTATATGTAGAATATTTCTTCAAAAGTCAGAAATACATTCATGGACCATTATTTATTTTATCATTTGAAACGACTGATTGAATTAGTACTAAACAAGTAGACAATTGTTAGTATTATTCATTTATTTATTTATGTTATTTTATTTATTATGCTATTGGGCGGACCAACATTTTTTGTTAAACGTTAATCTTGTGAACCATTATTCTTACACTTAAAACATTTTATGTTGGAAAGTATTGAATAAAATATAAAAAAAAGTAGACATAGAATTAACTCGCCATCAAAACGTATAAGTGTTATGTATTAATGTTTATTTTAGGATCACAAAATCCAGCTAGCAAAATATATATTGAAATACCATCTTTTTCCCAGGCAAATTGAATTACCTATCCTTCTGCTTTAATTGTAATTGGTCGAAATAGTATCCCATTGTCCAGGCAGTTTGCATCTCATCGAGTTTCCCCTGATAGACAATATCAGTTTGAAAGACCAATTTGCCCGCGACATTTTTTACGGACCCTTTTCCCTTAATTTGCATTTTACTTTTCCAGCGATTGGGCAGCGTTCGCGGCGAGGACGTGCCGTACATTTTCGGTTTGCCGCTGGTCGGCGGTGGCCCGTTTTTCCCGAAGAATTACTCGCGTCCCGATCAGGGAGTGGCCGAGGCAGTGCTGACGTTCTTCACGAATTTCGCGAAAACGGGCAACCCGAACGAGCCGCACAAAATTGAGTCTGTCGATTACGGCACGCCCAAGGAGAAGACGAGATTCCGGGGACTCACCTGGGAACCGTACGAGACTGGGTCTCAACAGTACCTCACGATAGGTAGGACAAATTAACCCATCGACCAATGAAAGACTGAATGATGTGAAAGAAAAATAATTTAATGATAGGTGGGACAAATTAATCCTTTGACCAATAAAAGACTGAATGATGTAAAAGAAAAATAACTTAATAATAGGTGGGACAAATTAACCCTTTGGCCAATAAAAGACTGAATGATATAAAAGAAAAATAATTTAATGATAGGTGGGACAAATTAAACCTTTGACCACTAAAAGACTGAATGATGTAAAAGAAAAATAACTTAATAATAGGTGGGACAAATTAACCCTTTGGCCAATAAAAGACTGAATGATATAAAAGAAAAATAATTTAATGATAGGTGGGATAAATTAAACCTTTGACCACTAAAAGACTCAATGATATAAAAGAAGAATAACTTAACAACGTGATAACTCAATGAGTTTTGCTCGTTGCTGAAAAAGAAAGTCAAACTAAAGTCCAAAGTAATAGAAAATAAGAAAGATTGAAAATGAACAAGTCATGGCCTTATAGCAGATATTGTTGGATTATTAACTTGTATTTGAATGAGTAGATAGTTCTCGTGAGAATGCAAAATATTTTTTAGAGACTCAAAGGAAAATCGAGTGGCAACAATTACGCTGTATTTAATAATCATAAAGTTTAACAATCGTCATTGTTTCTCGCTTTTCTTTATTGTACACTGCTGATCACTAGTCTCCCTGTGAAATTTATAATCATTAGATTGTAGTCGTTTTGTTGAATTGTTCGGTTTCCGTGGCAAGACCTGCTTCAAGTAGAAAGGGTCAAAGGGAGTTTAGGTTTCCAAGGTGCAGGCCAAGTACCTTGGACAAGTTTAAAGCCACTGAGTGTCTAGCGGATCATAAATTCCCAGCACCTTCACCGCCACTAGTAACAAGCCGGACTTTGCTGGAAAATTAACTTAAATTAGTCCCGGACAAGGGTTTAATATCACACCGACAGAATCTACCACGTGATATACGACTGAAACGTAGGAACCAGGCAGTTCACGTTGGCTAATTGTTTCGCGGAAGTTTTCATACGTCTTCGTTAAGATAGACAAGTGTCTTAGTTTCAAATTTCTACGCAAAACGTACCAGAATTTCGGCACAAAACGATAAGAGTGTATCTTTTATTGATGAAATTGTATTTACGTAATTGTAATTCTATTCTTTCATATAAATTATTTTTCAAACTACGCAATTTTTTCTCATAACGACTAAACACGAAGTATTTGCCGTAAGAAATTTGATTTACATGTCACAGATGAATTTCAAAAGAAATTAACTGTGATATTCATGCTTCACCAGTTTCATTTCACTGTAATATTAAGATTATGAATTTGTAAATCTTTTCAAATGCACAGAATGGCAATCTGTAATTAATTTTTATCAATTTGCTAGTTGGAATATTCCACGTGTTTTCTATAAACTAAAATTTCGATGTCAATTGTCAATTTTTGGTTATTGTTATTCTCTTTTTGCCAATGTACATTATATCCCTACTAATAACTTTTTCCTCATTAAGTTACCTACAATACCTTTTATTTCTAAAAATAATTAAATACACAAGACTTGATCCAATATCTTATCTTACTAAAATAGATGTCGAAATTTTTTGCTCTCAGCAATGAAACCAAAAATGAAGAGCCACTATCGCGGACATAAAATGGCAGTTTGGTTGAATTTGATCCCTCAATTGCACCGACCGGGCGATGAAGACGTTTCCATGAGACATCATCATTTTCGAGAAAGGGGTGACCACTATTACGCAGGTAATTAATCAGCCTACAATGACTACTAAATAATTCATTTACGACTACATTAAACTCTTTCGCAACTATAACATTCGAAAGTGAAACAAACCGTCCGATCTACGTCTTAAAAGTCTAAATTACACTTAGATCTCCGATGAATCGATTGATAGATTCTCTGAATTGCTTCTTTACTCTTTGAAACTCGTAGGTCCAGTTCGTGACGAATGGTATACTCCACTTCCGCTGGCGGGTTTGACGAAGACGAGTTCTTCGTCGACGACAGCCTGCAGTACAACGGCAACTGGGGATGATCAATTGATGGAAGACACGACGTCGATATTGGAAGACAACGAGGACGACGCTGAACTGCTGCAAAGACTAGCCTCGCGTCATTACTACAGCACGACGACTGCCCTTGCGATAACCGTCGGCGTGGGCTGCATTCTCTTGGTGCTGAACATGCTGATATTCGCCGGTATTTACTACCAGCGCGATCGCGACAAGAAGCGAGCAGCGATGGACTGCACGCCTAACGGCCAGGAATCTCTGCCGATGACTACAAGAACGGCGATAAAGTCAGTGGACAGTCCTCGAACCGCGCACGAACCACCGCCGTCCTACACGACTTTAGCTAGAAGTCCGTCGCTCCAGGAACACCAGCAGCAACAGTTTCAATCGGGCAACTTCGAGGACGAGGATCAAACGAGGTGTGAGTCAAAGTCCAGTCAGATAATGGCGAACGCTAATCAGAAGGACTCCGTGCCGCCGAAACCACCGACGAGAACGACGAGCTCGCTCAGCACCATCGCCACTGGCACCAATACCATCAAGAAACGCGTTCAGATCCAAGAAATATCCGTATAGCATTAGGGGTTGCCCCAAGAGGGCACCCTGCGGACGAAAAGGGTGACTTTCGTCGACTGCGATAACACCGCGGAGTCCAGATTCTGAATCGTAGTTTCCCAATATGGCCGCTAGGATGATGATTCGAGAAGGGTTAGAGTTGGTTAGAGTGGGTTGAGGAACGTGTGAGCAATAAGAACGCTGTTTCAAAAGTTTCGTAAGCCTAAATATTTTTTAAACGAACGCTTAAACATTCAATTCGCTGTGCAATGAAGTCATTTTATTTTATTCTTTATTTTATTTCAGTCGTTTCATTTTCTTTATTTTCGATCTAACCGTTGAATTTTTCAAAATTCCACAATCTCACTCGGAAACTTGGCGTTGAACAAAAAAAGCGTGGAAAATGGGGTGGTGGGGAAAAAAGGGTTGGGAAACTACGTTCAAAATCTATGATTAACGACGTGTCACGTAAACGAAGTACTTTACGTTCTACGTTTTTTCAAAGACTGTCCGCAATAATACTTTCGCCGATTACGAAGCTGAGCTTTTGCGGAGCGTGAAAAACGATGGATTCATGAGTTTTCCTCGGGAAAGTGCCGTGAGAATGTGTCAAAGTGCTTACGGTACAACTGACTCACGGGAAAAGTGAACTCCGAAACTTCGATTTAGCCAGCGACTTTGGAAAAGACAGGAAATTTTAGTGTTAAGCGTGTTGTACATAGTATGAATAGTTCTTATCGACTATATCCACTGCCATTACGGAGGAAAAAATGTTTAGCAGCGCGAAGCGCAGGAAATCTACTAGGAAACACTTGAAAAGTATTAGGGTCTGATTGAAACTTCACTCGGTCGATAAAGTTTTCTATTTTCATGAGAAGAAAGTAATGCGCCGTCGAATCACTTTTCGAAAGACGGCAGGGAATTACTTGTATTAAAAGGGCGATATGATTTTCGTACGAAACTAATTACAGTCTTCTGTAAGTTTCGTCAAGGAACGGTAATGAAATCTCTTAGCGATATTAACTGTTTGAAAGTCATAAAGGACCTCGTGTCGATACGTAGATGAAACCGGAGCTGCCAATTGCAAAAGTTGCCAGAAACTTTATATTTGGCTCGGTAAACAAGGACTAAAACCAAACAAGTTCTTTTAAAAGACAAGTATGGGTTCCGGAAAATGAGATAGCTGTGAAAATGCATGGTAGTATTGCATATTTCGCAGAATTTTTAAAGGTGCGTTTAATCGTTTTGATTCTTTTGAAGAATTCTGTATTAACTTGTTCAGAAGAAATACTAGAAATGAAGACACTGCCATTGTCAAGGCAATATTAATGATTTTGCACATGGAAATAGATGCAAAGATAGTAGTTTTTGTTGTTAAACTACATGTAACAGTAGTATTTAAACTACAAATAGCAGTGGACTTAATTTGTTGACACAGTGGATATTTCCTACCATAAAATTCATAATTACAAATTACATTTTCAAAGTGGCCCTTTTTTATTGTGATTAATATTGGCAGCAATTAAATATTGAACACCATTTAAACAATAGCAAAGTAAGATGTTATTATTTTGCAAGTTAATTAACATTTTGTTTGACGTTATTTGAGCCACATGCTATTTGAAAGATTTGGATATTATAGGAAAACCATTTAACCTTCTGTATATTTACCAATATTTTGATAGTAATTTTATTACGCATAGAAGATTAAAAATAGATTCACCTTTTCTACCACAAAATACGTAATTCCGTAAATCATTATTGTAAAATCATTATTCATGGCCCTGTCTCGCTTAATCTTGCAATAATAAATATTACATAAATCATGCACCTTCCCTGCAATGTGTTATCGATCTGTACAATACAAAAATTGTAAAGAACTTTCTATTGGCCTTAATGTGCTCAAAGTATTGTATACTCAAAGGGATAAAGGAGCGATATCTTTTAAACTCGTATCTACTCTGTAGACGTAAAACTTATAAACAGATGTTTAGATTTCTTCTACGACCAAATATAATAAGCCGAAATTTTCCAAAGGTTTGTCCTTGAAGCAAATTTGCAGTAACGTCACGAATATTGGTGATAGTACTACAAGACTGTAATAATAAAAGGTGGATACAATTCACCGCGGAATGAGGGATACTGAAAGATTTGCCTTTCCAAGTTTTTCGGTAGATTTAGTGTTGTAATGTATAGCATCATAGGAAAAATCGTGTGCTAAAAGACTGCAGTAAAGCAGCGTATTAATGTATATATTTATTATTTATCAATGCTATCTATGTTTCCTGTAAGGCAACTGCTGTTAAAATTTTTCTTGTATGGCTCCATTTGAATCATAAGTGTAACTATAGTTTTCCTTCTGCGATATACGAGGGTCGAATTACTGTCTAGAACCATAGAATTGATTTTCCGCAATCGTTGTAGAGTCTATCTTTGACTTTGCTTAGGTATAAGACGATCATTTACAATAAATGGATCTGATGAATGTCGCGTTATAAGACTGGAAATACATAGCGAGTGTACATAATTATTCGTACTTCGAAAACAATGCAATAATACACTGGAATGAAATACTTGTTCAAACAGAGTTGGACACCTTAAAATCGCGGATGACTCAAATTCGAAAGAAAAGTATTTTACAGAACTAAATTAATAAATTCACAAACAGTATCTTCATACCTTCGCGAATTTAATTGCAATTATTTCTGTCATTATGAAAATCAATTGGAATGCGTAGATATTATGAATTTTATGATTAAGGATTAATTTACACGTAGCTTTGCAATGACCATTCCGATTACCGGGGCTTCGCTCGAATATAAAAGCGTAAAAATTTCCCTTGAGGGAATCGAAATTCATTTGAAAGTTCGGATAAAAAGGATAACTGATAAGTCATCAGCATATGAGTATAATTAAGGACGTAATTGCGTAATTACGATCAATCACTCGTAGTTTAACAAGCACGAATCGATTGTGAGTGTCGCGTGTAATGTTAAATATATCAAATATACTGACTATAATTAGTACAATGCGTATAGGGAATATAGAATGTCTGAGTTTCCGAATGTCGTTTAAGATAACTAACTCTGTCCATTTCTTATGTCTCAACGTGTTCTCGAAGGACTATAAAAGGGATTCCAAATATGCCTTTTCGTTCGTACATTCCAATTTGTCTATGAAAAATAAAACGCAGTTTACAAGTCCTTCTTTCAAGTTCATGTTTTTCATCTCAATCAATTTACCTTTTGCGCAAAATGTGTATGAGGAAATTTCAATGCGTCAGATTTATAAAATCCGCGACATTAAGTAGCGTGTCTAATGTATATTAATTAAGAATGTAACATACATACGTAAAAGATCCACGTTTGCGACTAATGTATGAATGCACGTACTTTCACGAAAGAAATATTAAGTATCCGGAATGACAGTGAATTTAAAAAAAAAAATAGCAACCTAGTCCGATCAACTTGTAAATTCCTCTGTTAAACAATAAAAATCCATTTATAAGAACTTCGCTGTGTAGACTTCTTGTTTACTAAAATATAGGAGTAACAATAAAATGGACTTTTACTATTTTAGTATGAATGAAAAACAGTTTATCTTTTAATTACAAAATATGCAACGTATTCATCCAAATCTGTATTATTTCTTCACTCTCCAAACTGTTTAAAAATGTTAAAAACATACTGAATAATGCAAAATGAACAGATTTTTTAATCGAAGGTTTGTAAAAGTCAATATTCAAGTTTGCAAGTTTTTCTACTAATCATTTATTCACAGATGTATGACCACTTCTGTAGTTACAGTTAATTACAATGCGTGGCGCGTCAACGTTCTTTAACTCCGTTTCATATAGAAATATACAGCAGCATTGAGAAACAACGCTTTTTGGCTAGTCTGCCGTTGCAAAAGAATAAAAATTTTCAGAGTCCTACGGTAAAGTTGTATGTAACCAATATGCAAGATGGTTTGTAACACGTAATAAAGAAATCTAATAGCATATGTTGATATGCTAGTGAAAAAAAAGTATAAACAGCATTATATCTTCTGTTTAAATAAGAACACACAATACACGATACTTGAAACGACCAAGTATGTTCTGTTTGTATACGTAATTAAGAAAGAACAGTTTTGTTTTGTACTTTACATCTACAACAGTCCTCGGTAAAAATGAATGGTAAGCTGTATTATTAATTATTTCTGAAAATATTTCGACTTATTCAACGCTTAGAAATTATTTATTCGGACACGGCTTTTTTTGTTGGTGGCGAATTATCCTGTGAAGAACTGTGACGTCTCTTTTTCGTATTCCTTTGCATTGCTTGTCCTAAAAAAAGAAAAAACCTCCATGTACACTCCATTCTTTTCTATCGGCAGTAATCTCATTAAGATCCAGAATATTCAGTGCATTTTGAAGAATTTCAACTCAGCGAGATCCTAAAGATCCCTCAGTATTAGCATGGCTAGTCATCATTTTATGATTTTGTGAAACAATATTCACATAATTTGCTTCTTTTATTTACGTATTGCTATAGTCTGTCTTTGCTGTGATTTTTATGCCCCACCGTTTTTCCTAAAGAAGATGGGAATTGCTTACCTTTCCTTCCACGACGCTTTCCCTTGGGGAATTTTTGCCTGAGACTATTCATTTCTTCTTTGGCCTTTGCGAGATATACCTCCTCTTCTTCGCCTTCAATTATTCGGCAGGCAATTTCCTTGTCCTTGATTTTAATCTGACAAAAAATCCAAACACTTAGCACTCATTTCCAATGATAAAATTTTCATCTTAACCCACAGAATAAAATACTTACTTGGCCATCTTTCATTTGGTCGTAAATAGGTTGCGCTGCATTTTCTCCCTGTAGTCGAACCCAAGCTTCCTCATCCCCTTTGTTGAAATCCACGTAAGCGATATTTGCGTTTAACGCTCCGAGAGACTCTTTAATGTCTTCCCTGGTACTGCCCTCAGGCATATCTGCGAAGTGAAGGACAGAGCCCTTTGGCAGACCGTTGTCAGTTTCCTCAGTATCGTCTTCTGCTTCTTGTTTATTTACCTATGACAAAAAATTAGAAACATTCATGTAAGAATATGTTACACTGTTGTGGTATTTCAAATACATTTACCATAAAATACTGTTTTACAAGAGGTTTCTTTGAAAATGTAAAATTTCTTTCAGATACCAAAAATGTGATTGACTTCTTGAATGCAAGATATAGTTACAACCAAAATAATAAATGAAAAAGGCGAATGAACACATGGATAATGTATTATTCATATTATCTTTGTAATAGGCAAAAACATACTTACATTTCCACCTTTCTTAGCTTTTTCTTCTGACCTCTTCTGTCTACGTTCCTCTTTCTCTTTTGTCTTTTCCACAGTGTAGTCAGCTCTGGAAAACAAGGAAACAAATGGAACAATATATTTTAAGAAAGTAACATACAACGGAAAATGTGTAACATATTTTTTGTACTTACGACCATTTTCTGATCAGTTCCGTGTCTTCATATTTTATGGACTCTCTTGCCATAAATGCTTTGGCATCCTCTAAAGTTTTGAACTGTACAAATATTGATCCTTTGAACTGCAGCTTCTTATCCTTATCTTGGTATTTCCTTAACTGTTGAAAAACGATATGTAGGACATCTGAATAATTCTGTATGCATTAGTAAGTCAACCAGTAATATTTTACAACAAACGAATACTCACAATAATATTTTCAAACGGTTCATACTGAGCGAAGTATGTTTTCAGTTTCTCAATATCTGTTTCTTTCAATGGAAATCCTTTCATGTAAACTGTCCTAGCCTCTTGAGCTTTTCTGTATTCCTCGTCAAACACTGGCAAAGGATGCTTTGGAGATCGACGAATCTTTTTTCTGTCTTCTGATATTTCCATAAGCTCACTGGATTCAAGAGCTTTGAGAATGACATCAACATCTGTACTCATCGATGCCAACATTTTAAAGTTTAACATGACCGTCATTGGCACCCATCCATCATCCAGTGCTGTCTGTCCTACGAGATATTTATCCCTTTGCATATTTACATCACCAAAGTAATACTGTAAACAAACATACATTCATTATAATTAGATTTGCACTGAAAAAGAATATAGGTTAAAGAGAGAAATAACACAAGAAACTTATTAATACACAAGGATTTTCACTGTTCTATGAACAATGAGTTAAAATGATTTGTTACTGGTAAATATGTAAGAAATTTCTATTTGGCAATTGCAATAATAAAGTACTCTGTGTAGAATATCCTGGCTTATAAATTCAAGGATTTATTTTTACACAAGATGAATATTGGCGCTTATTTAATCTGAGAAGCATATTTAATTTCTTTGCATTGTTAAAGGTACTGTGCATTTACATATGAAAATGATTTATTATTCTCAGGCGTACAATAGGTCAAACTCACTTGTATATCAATGCGTTACACTGTCTAATTTCTGGTATACAACTACGATTAATTTATAATAACTTGTAAACATTTTAATAATTCAAGTAGATGAATTTTAAAAATAACTACCAGATCGTACTAATATGCAACAGTAAATATTCTTTCAATTAATTCCTTAAATATTAACAGTGAAATACACCTGAACTCCTGAGGTTCAAAGTTATTAATTAAAAATATTATACGTTTTCAATCTCAAGCCAAGCATAATATGGAAAACACAAAATTCAATCAGGAAAATAAATAACTTTTTCAAAATAAGAACGACTCTCTGTTGTAATAATTGAATTAGCTTTTCAGTCAGAGATGCGGCATGGATAGCGAGGCAATAAAATTTCACTTGTACAAATCTGACAAACATGTGAATACGAAAAATATTACCTCTACTTGGTTCTTGATTTTTTGTAAAAGTTCAGGAGTAGCTTCCTGTTTTTCTTCTTGTTTTTCTTCTTTTTGAGCCTCCACTTTCGTATCTACCGGCTTGTCTTCGTTAACCTTTTCGTCGGCCATAACCTCTTTCTGAGATTCTTTCTGCGCCGCAGTTTCTTGACCGTTTTCCATTATTCCTATTTCTAGCTAAAACGAGGTTTTAGAAAAAGCCGAAGTTTAAAGAAAATACTTTGTTCTGAAACACAGCGTTACTTCGGTCTCCCGGTAGGAAAACGTGCAATGTACTTCTCGTCGTAAACACGTGCCAAGCAAAACTGCGCTTCTAGCTTCAATAAACTTCTATCACGTTGGCGTCATCAAAACGGAAATAACGCTGTCGCCATTTGCAAAATTTGTCTTCCCTCGCGAGGGAAATAAACTGTCCGAAATGACCACAAATCAGCACGGTAATATTTCAATGTTTAATAGACAGTAATGATAAGTATTAGTTTGCGTTTAAATATCGTACTGTTGTTCGTAAAGACTTCTTCGATTGTTAAATTTTCTATAATGTTCAGTTGTTGAAGAGGATTTTAGGTAAAATTCAAAACATCTCGTGTACAGCGACATCTACGCACATCGTGTTCTGGTGAAAAAAAAGATGTAAATTCGAATACGAACGTTTATGATGTATACAATTACAAAATTCTAACCAATACATATATAGCATTCAGAAATTTTTTGTGAAATAATTCCACAGTACCGGGTGGTAGTATGTCTTTTTCACAAACATTTTTCTCTATAGTCTTTACAGCAGTTCTTGGTCCTTTCAGGCATTATGACTGTCTCATTAATCACAATTCCCAGGTAATATTCATACCTGGCATAAGCTGAGTCTTTGAACTGTTTAGACGGCTGGGTTTTGGAGAAAGTTCATTTAACACGAACATTTCTGTCGTCTGATTATGATCTAAAACTACCTGAAATCTGCAAATTACTTCGAGCCCTGATCGCTTTTACCCTCTAACCGATAAATACAAAAATAAATAAATTATTGAAACAGCAATAAGGCTTATCGTTGGGAAAATAAAAGGGTGGGAAACGCGGGCCTAGCATCCTTTTTTACGTAAGAATGACTTTGAAATTACTATTCAAAATATATGGATAGTTTTAAAAGAAATATAGGAAAAAGGAAAATACACTGTTTCGTAAAAAGTAAGTTTATTTTACCGCCACCGTACATATAATGGCTTTTCATTTTGTAAGATGACTGCCAAAGGCAACTATTAAATGCAAAATAAACATGTCTTCTTTACACGAAATTGCACATAAATGAGTATATGGTTTTTAAAAGAAAAACAACTATTTATACCTAGTTATCACATTTAAACTTAATAATGTAACAGAAATTATCTCACCGAAAATATTTCCAAGTATACCGATAACACAGAGTAGAATAAAAAAACAGTTGCCCTAACCCAATAAATAATTGCAAGTGTTAATTTTTGTATGTCTCTAGTTCTTAATCCAAGTTTTCGTTAAATATAACTACGTACTTCGTAATATTAAACAATAGAGTCTGCAGGATAATTATCGGAGACACGAATTGCATAAATGACATTTTCTTTTAATTAGTAATTACTTCAAATTCACTGATTACTGCCATTTCCAAAAACCTAGCGAAAATCGTACTTTACATTTAATTTGCGGCTTATTGCAGCTGTGGAAATAATAAATTTAAACCTAAACTTTGAGAACAATCGCCCTACCTTCCTTAAAAAATTACATTATCATTTGACATACTTTACGCATAAATGGTTTTTTTGACATATAATAATTACGTGTCTATTAAATTATCCTGCGTAATTCATGCATCCTTCTTAAACATAACGACTAGAGCATTCATTTGGCACAATGAAGAGGTATTTGTTCCTGTCTTCGAGTTGCTTGTTTTTCATTTCTAAAAAATTATCCTCGCAAAAGCGATTTGTTATATGTTTTCCTTCAGTGATGTTCTCGACGAATGTAATCATAATTCATTTTTAAATCGCACTGTTGTAGTTTACGTATTGCACCGGTACGCGAATAATTTCGAAATTATAGGACATAAGCATCGATCTGCAAAGATTATACTTTACGACACGATTTGTCATATCTATAAGACATTTTTTTTTGGCGCATTCTTCGCCGTTACGAATACTACGAACATCGAAAATACATTTAATTGTGATACAATTTCTTACGTTTCCCTTTCCCCCGGCTGAATTTTCATTACGATTGGCATAATTTCACGAAATCATTCTCGGAAGTAGGCAAATCTTTGTAACGCATTTTTACGAGATTTACAAACGATTTTCGTATTGCTTAAGAAATGCAATCCAATTTAAAGTAATTCAATTTGCGCAATATTTGTTGATCTCATAAATCTCAATTATTTCATTTATTTAATTATTTCATTTCATTCGATTTAAGTATTTCATTTTCACTTTCTGCCGTGTCTAGAAGTATACAATATATTGTCTAGATTTAATCTTAGGTATTACGAGCAATAAATATTATACAAATAAATATTGATTTTAAATCATTCTGTTAATTCAGTTCACTATCTGAAACTCATATTTGTTTTTTTATATGTATACAAAAATAAATTAATACGGCATGAAATGAACAACTTATGAATAACTAAATGATTAATCAACAACTGACAACGTTCATTACATAATCACATTACAAGAACGTTCTTCAATAAACTCTTTACAACGAAATTAATCAAATTTCACAGAAAATCATAATTAACAAGATTATAAAATTCATAGGACTTAATAATGTACTGCACTATTAGCTGCCCATTTAAGTACATACATACATTTTCCTAAGTACTGCAAAAATGTCGTTCATAAGTTATACGAAATAGAATGTCGCAGCAAAGAAATACTGTGCTCAGATAAAATGATTATTCACAGCGAAATAAGAAAAAACAATAACTGTTAGACCGTTGATTGTATATGTCGATCTTAACGGACGATTGAAATTTATGCACAGAGCATAATCGGTGAAATTGCAATTATACCTTGTACATAAATTGTCGCTGGCCATTTAAATCTCTACCATTATCTCTGCGGGTATTATCTCTAAATTTATGTCGAGAGAAAGAGAGATAGAGTAAAACGTATTGAGTTAATCCGCAATTAATTGGCAAAAGGACACAGTTAACGAAGGGACAATAAAACGGAAAGTCCTACTCGACAAAGGTCTACGTGAATGACGAGTTTAATACGCAAGGACAATGAAAGAAAACGAAGGTCAGCACATTATTTTCCAAAAATCAGGATTACTGAAACTTAACTCGGGGTCAAAAAATTAAAGTATAATAATTGTATTAATTATTAATCCTCGTATAACACTGTAATTTTTAGCGAAATTCACAGGAGACTCGGCCTTTGTTTTGAAAAGCTTTATTTTATTACACTAATTTCGAAAAACAATGCGAATGATAATGCCTAGAAATAGGTATAAGGCTTGAAATTCCTTTCGTCGAGACAGTCGAAAATTAAAGTCGTAAAAGTAGAGTTGTAATAAGAAAGTCGATAAAACAGTTTTGCAATACAGTGAAGATTAGTTCATAAAAAGCTGTTTACATTATTACATAGTGCGTCTGGAATTTGTCTCTCCAACCTCTAACTCACGTTCCGATTTTGCGCTTTTGAATAAATTAAGCAATTCTTCGTTTTCACTAATATCCATGATTTTGTTCAACATAGTTTCATTTAACACGATACATATTTTTCGTTTTATACGAGGATTACCTGTACTGTTTTGTACGTGTCTAATTCTCTTTCTCTGTTCATGTCTTCTTGTAGGAACACGCAATAATCGCTCATATTATCGTGGAAATTATTGAAAAATAAAATAGAGACGAAACTCGTTACACATAATGTGTTACAAATACAGTACGACTAAAGACTTAAGTTTAAAGCATATTTATACATTTGTCTTGTATTCTACTGTTAACTTACTAACGGTTTTACGGTATTTGGCATTACGTTATTGTGTACACCTGAGATTGTCAGTAGTACTCGAAAAATATAGTCTTTACTCGGCGAATTAAAGAATATAGGTACCTCTTTCTGAAAAACTTGCAGTACTACCCCTATTTCCCAGGAATCGCGCATTGGAGGGCCGTTTTTATTTTCAAAAATACAGTAAAACCTCAATTTTTCGAACTGCTTTGAATAAACGATATCAGTGTAAACGAAAAATAATGTTTTTACACAAGGAAAGATCATTTATTACATAATAGCCAATTAATTGACTTACTTTCTTCTTCAATTTCATGTAATTTTCGTACCGTTTTTAAAATAGTGAGATAGTATCATTCCATAATATACTTCTTTAATACCTCTTTTTAATATTTGGTCTGGATTTAAATATTTTGAAAATCCAACGTCTTTCTGGTATTTATTCCTTTAAACTGGTTCTGAATTTTTATTGCACGTTTCCCAGTCCAGAATTAAGTATATTAGTAGCAAATAAATATACAATAAATAAATATAAAACAATATATATATTTCTTCATACTGTTAATTTAAATATTTCACTATATTATGTTTAAAAGCACAATTAGACTTCTTTTCTTTTATTTTGCGATAATTCGAGGTGGGTAGGTCAACACTTAAGTGTGATATTAAGTCTTCAGTGTACGTCCTAAATTTTCAAAATAAGATCAATCGATTCAACTGTGTTCGGATAATCGAGGTTTCGCCGCGCAAATTTTCGCGTATACACGGTGACATCGAAATTGGTGGTCGAGCTTTGCTACCGTATTCTATTTTTATTAACAATGAAAAAGGTCATATACACATAGGCCCTGAAAGTCTTCCGTTTCGAAATACAAACATTTTTTATTTATAACGGAGTATTGCATGAATGTTTAAAACATAAAGAAATTGCTGAAAATAATTTTTCTATTCCTCCCGTGAGGGAATTCGGAATACAGTAGGAATTTTTGAACGTCTTCAATAACCTCTGAAACATCCATGCGAAGCGTGTATAATAATATAATATG
Source organism: Hedychridium roseum (assembly GCA_963989215.1). Taxonomy (NCBI): domain Eukaryota; kingdom Metazoa; phylum Arthropoda; class Insecta; order Hymenoptera; family Chrysididae; genus Hedychridium; species Hedychridium roseum. The sequence continues at coordinate 5,194,654 of OZ022318.1, read as the reverse complement.
TATAATATAATGTGTAAGGAACTGATTTTCAAAGAAATTTTTTGATGATGAATAAAAAGTGCTTATATCTGAGAAGGGAAAAATTTCTAGACCCATGTTTACACGAAGTTTTTTCCATTTTTAGTAAAAGGCAACAATGAAGTACGGTAGAATAAGTTCGACGGTTGTCACTTTGTATTAATACCTTTTTTAATACACTTTGCACCAAATGTAGGTACTTATGTGTATGAATTTTCAGTGTCTTGCCTCGAAGTTGAAGTCCGAGGTATAAAGGTGTATTCTCTGATGGTCCCGCAGGTGATGGCGATGTTTGAATCGTTTCTTGCAGTTGGCACATTGAAACCTGGGCCCGACGCCGCACTCGAGTCGCAAGTGCCTCGTGAGATTGCACTTGTGCGAGTAGCTCCTGCCGCATTTCGGGCAGAGAAATGGCGGCCCGTCGTCCACGTCTTTCAGCCTTTTCCACGCTGAAACATCCATTCGAGAAGTCACGTAAGAACCTTTTCCATCTGGGGACCCGTTAGCCAGAGATTTCCAACTATTAAGCCTTGCTTAGGGATCCGAGAAACGTACGGAAATGTCTCCGTGAAACGCTAAACGATACAACGAGGCATGCGTCGACGGAATTTTCAGTGTCGCTGGACGGAAGTCCAAAGAATTCTCCAAAAACCATGTATATTACGTCACGCACATCTTTCTATTCTATTTTTGCATGCGAATTGCCGAGTACACAAATTCGTCAACGTTTTACAGAATTCCTTGCGCGGTGTGAAGCTTTAACGAATTGCCAAGGAGAAAATTAATGGAAGAAGCTTTGAGATTTATCAAAATTGTAACGGTGCGATGCCTGAAATGCTGCTAATTTCATTGTTTAAACACTTCAGTATATTTGAAACAATGTGTGTGGCAGTGGATTGGACAAAAGTTTGCTAAATCTGTAAGAATAATTATAGGAACATTAATTATGAAACATATGTTTATATTTATTTTAGCACAACTTTGCACAACTTACATATATTTGTATTTCTACATTGTTTGATCTTCTGTTCATACTGACTTATTGCATGGCTTTGTTCAGTAAATAAACTGTATATTTATATTTCATGTGCATGCGACATTCTGAGCATAACAAAATATTTTATTAGTACATATTTCTCAAGTATAACACTTTTTATAAAACGTCTTTATACCATTAACAGTCGCATACATACGCATTTCTCTTCCATTCCTATAATTTTTACCAATTTTTTACTGCCTAGCACAATGTCGTGTTTGCGTCAAATCACAGAGTGCAATTTGAATTTACTTAACAATTAAGTTACGCAAAATGCGTGTAATTTTAGAAAATTCAATGCATAGAATCTTGTAAGAGATTTTAGTAACTTTTGTAGTTACACTGATAAAAAAAGCTATTTACATTTAAATTTCGAACTTTAATCTTTAAGATTGGAATTGAAATGCGCAAATAACATATGTTAGTAAATTGACAACAAATCTAGGAATACATGGTGAAGAATGTACATTAATATCTTACGAGAGCAATACAGAACGATTGTTTTTGCATCAGTATGTCACATATTATATTGCCCTGTGCATTTTGAAATATGTGAACCAATATATCATAGGATGTAAGTCCTGTTGTTATCGCATTATATCTTTAAATTAATGAATCTCGCCTTATTTGGAACAGTCTATGTTGAGTTTGTTTTTACTTACAATATACATTTGTAAATTTCTGCGCTTAGGTGCTCAAAAAAATGCCCAGGCTTGTGTCATTACGAATAACATCTGCAAAAACTGGCAGTCTATCAGTCTATTATTTACAATGTGGTGCAAATTTCTGTGAATTTTCCTCAATAACTCCGGGGTTTTTTCGTAAAGTTGCATTAAAACGATAATCATAAATAAACAATGAGTAAATTCTACTTCTAAGTAAACTCAGGAGTATGATTTTTATGCATGTTATTTGTCCAAACTAAAAGATTATTAAATGAAAACTATTAATATACAAGTACCGGTAAGTACAGAAATGTTTACCTAGTTTTAAAGCTATATACTTCTTTGGAAGACTTGATTTATGCTAAAAGAAGGAAAAGTATTAACAAGTTTTCATGTTCTGAAACAAGGAAAAAAGGAATTTAATATTACTCTTTTGTTTTAATATGTACATGGATACTGCATAAAATGAAAAATATAGGCACAACTACGGTATGGTAGCTTTTTCATGAAAACAAGTAAAAAAGTACTTCTTAATGACGCGTTCAACAGTAAGTACAATATAGCTTTATTCAAGTTGAAACAGTCTTTCAACTGATATGGCATAAAATAATATACTAACCAAACAATATTCAAACAAAATATTCATGTAACTGACACGAGTTATATTCGTAATTTCTTAATTTCTTAATTTCTTAATTTTACGGTTTTTGATGAGTGCGCATGTGCAGCATGAGATTGTGTTTGTGTTTAGACTTTTTATGGCAAATGGGGCACTCAAATTGTGGTTCAACGCCGCACTCGAATCTTATGTGCCGATTGAGCGAGTGCGGCCTTGTATAAGCATTTCCGCAACGCGGACAGCAATAGCCAACTAATTCCCGGATATTTGCGCAGTTGCTGGCGGACCTGGCATCAGCACTTTCTTTGCCTTCTTGAGTCTTCTGCGCGTTCAGCTGACCGTCGTCGCAGTTGTTGGCGACAGTGGGTTGCCCAGAATTCTCGCCCAATTGGTTCTCGGCCATCAATCGAAGGTACATGGTTTGGTACTGATAATACCAGTCGATCGCCGCACCCGGTGAACATTTCTGGTCTAGAAAATAGACAAAAATTTTAGTCCATGCTCATGGAAAGATTTGTCCAAAGATTTGTCCAAGTTAATCCTTTCCACATTACAGATATTCCCAAGGAATGATATTTAGCAGTTTCTGCAATAGGCCAACAGGGATAGAAATATTTTTCCACTCAATGTATTTAACTTGGGCAAAATTTGATAAATTTAATAAGAGTTGTACGAGGCATTTAATATTGAACTTTTTCGTTCAAACTATTATTAACTAATTAATAAATTAATGAATATAAGATTCCTGCTTGAACTAAACATATTTGTATTTTCCCGGATATTAGACATCGTGGAATTTGGAGATAAAGATTCCTTTAATTTTTGAACACTGATCTAATGTGGAATGGAAAACTTGAATAACTAGTAAATGTTTTAAGTCACGTTTACTTTTTAAAACGAATCAGCAATCATGAAACCTTTAATAAAATGTCTTGTAAGCAGTTTTCTAGTATTTCGCTTTGTTTGGCTTTCAATGTAAAACGGTTATTGGCAGACTACAGGGTGGTTTATCACGGACACGAACACGGAGAGACTAATACACACAAACACCGCTTGTCATACATGTACACCGTTCACCATAAAGCAATTGCATGGCGTATTTCATTTCAAAATTCTGTCATTTATCTGTTGAACCAATGTCTGTAAAGAACATAAAACCACACTAACAACTTTAAATAAAGTTCCTAAAAGAAAAAACATTAGGGGATCAATAAGCTTTCCGAAATTTTATTTATTAATGTAAATTAACAGTAATTAATGTTGCGTTTACAACTTGTAGAAAGTTTTATAAATTGTTGGATAGTACTATCGTAGTCAAGGTTTACAGTGTATTAGATAATCCTGTCCTTGAAAAGGAAATGCAACGTTTCAAGTGAAGGACAATTTATAATTTTTCAACATTTTTGTCTTTACCATTATCTAAAAACAATCAAATCAATAAAGGTATATTTGAATTGATCAGTATGTTCGTAACAAATTATTAAATAAAACGTCTCGATGTTTAATACAAATTTAAGTTTTACAAACGTTGAGTTATATGGCACAGAAACTGATAGACTACAGGCATAATTTATTTTACATAATTGACAGAACATATTCCCTAAACTAATTGAAAAAACATTGAAAAAAAGATAAATTAGACAAATTTTGTATTGATTGTGGCTGGCAGTATGGTCTCATAATTTTTATTGACTATTATGTAACAAACAATCATTCTTCATGTTAAAATCTATCTGTTTAATTAATTCCACATGATGCCCTCTAATGAACTTTCTGAGATTGAAAAAAAGATAACTTAGGAAACTAATCATCGTTTATGACTATCAATTTCATATCACATTTTGTAAAAAGACTCAAATTAGAACAACGTTATTCTTATAGACTATTATGTAACAAGCGCTCGTCCTTCATGTTAAAATCTAACTGTTTGATTAATGGAGCATCATGTTCTCCGATTAAGATTCTCAATTAAGATTCAACTGCATCGGGAGAAAGATGACTTCGACGAATTATTCACTGATGATGACTGGCAATATGATCACGTATTTCGTATCGTCGATTGAAACGTTTGCCACAATGCGGACAGAAATGACGTTTTCTGTTTCTTCCGCATTCGATGGACTGGTGCCTCCTGAGGTTGCTCTTGTGCTTGTAACTTTTACCGCACTGGCATCGGTAAACTCGCGACCGTGCGTCCTTTGCCGTCGAATAAGAAACGTTGTCACGAGGTTCCGTGTCCTCGGAAAGAACGAACGAATCCTCGCAGGATACGAAATTGTCTTCGTCGTACCGACACGTACCTGAAAGTGTAGAAACTTTATTGAACAAGAAACGTACGACAATATGTAAGTTGGCATAAGTAATTTGAAAAATAAAAAGTACCTATTGGTACCCTGCAATTACGTAAAACAATAATATTGAGACAATGTTATACTAAGTTTTGTACCGAAGAAAGTTTTTATATAGGATAGAAAATTAAGGGTGGTACGAGTTAAGGTTTCGGAAACTGAACGAAATATTAATTCCTTTTTATTGGTTTCTTTTTTATTTGTTTAGTATCGAAGATGTCGTAGTGTGAAGAAATTCATTTTTAAAATGGAGTCGTTAAGATCATTTCAAAGGTACCTTGATTTTAAGTTTTATGAATATTAACTTGAAACACCTTTAATTTTTTATCCTATGTGCATAATAGAGAATATTACATTATTTCTACAAAGTCGATGATTTTTATTGTCGTAACACTTTTTTTGTATCCATCACTATTTCTTTCGAATTATGGTAATATTAATATCAAATTTTTAAAATTGTGCTGAATTTTACAAACATTGTTATAAGCAATGGTATTAATACGAAAGAAGCGTAAGCTATTAGATCGCAATTTACTTCTATTTACCTTTATTATTAAATATTTAATTGTTTTACTCACATATTTGTTAATTTGCTACCAGAAGGTACTTTTCAAATAGAAACTCTAGTTCTGCTACATTATAAAACGTGATTAATATTTCTAAATTAGTATTTGTCCCATTATTTGAAATGATTATGTGATACCAATAAAAAAGATATTGTCAATAAATGCAGTTTTCGACGATAATTTGAACTATTCGAAAGTCAAATTTAAAAAATTAATAACGTTTATGCATTACTTTGCATGGGGTAGTTAAATATACAAACATATAGTGAAATTTTCATTTATTTATGGTTCACATTACAAAAACAAAAATTACAATAGTTTATTCTACATACCGATATTTCTACGGCCTATCATATTTACATATAAAACATTATAATTTTGTGAAAATATAATTTTCTGCGGTACATCTGACAGCACATGCAATTGACGTTTGACAATTTTGCAAATTGATAAGATCATAAAATATTTCTTTAAACATTTAGTGCAAATGTTACGTTGTACAAGATTTCTCGAAAATTGACGAACTAATGTAATTTTAAGTTTACATTTCTGCACATTAGAAGGAATTTTCAATAAATAACATAAACACACGGCAAACGTATTAACGAAAAATGATTTTCCGTTCTTTTCCTTCGTTACCGTATTAACGCATATTAACATATAAACAATTCAACAAATACTTCTCGAGATTCCAATAAACCGTATTTACAAGACGAAAAATTTGCAAACTTTCCAAGGAATATCTTTGAGTCTCTTAAACCTGCTTTCACGTGGACTTCTAAAAAATCAAATCAGCCCGCACATTTCTATAGTGCGACGGACTTGAATTGAGATTTGCCCGTTGAATTCAGATACCGTGATAGGCGGTCACGTGATTGCGCATTTCGTATCGATACTTGAACTTCCGCTGGCAAATGTGGCAGGAGAACTTCTTCTCCTTGTTGCCGCAGTCGACGCGTTGGTGCCTCTTAAGGCTGTCCTGCCATTTGTACCGTTTGCCGCAATCCGTGCAGACATAGGGCGCCTGAAGGATCGTCGCCGGGAAAGTTTCATTGGCGAGGACCCTCGAGGCTTGGAAATTCGCGCTGAGCTGGGTTTCCCTCTTCGAGGGACAGGATTTTCCGTCGTTCTCCTCGCAGACGCTCAGCGCTTTCCTCTCGAGCATCCACAGAGCGTCGTATTCCCCGGAATCGTCGGTATCTGCTACAACAATGCAAAACCACGCACGTTAGATGCTGATTTAAGGCACGCAAGGCTGACCCTGCTAAGGGCAACCGGAGACCGGGGCGTGTTAGTCGAAAAGACCGAGCGGTTAAGCGTAGAAATTCGGAAACTTAACGTGCCGTTCTGTGTCGCAGAAAAGTCGAGGAACTCTTGCGAAATGCCGGGAGGTTTATGGAAAGTTTCGACAATTTTGTGCGTGGTTAACGTGAAATTGTCATCAAACAGTGGAAAATAGTGTCAAAAGAATAGTGGAAGAACATGGGGATAAGAATTGTCATACTTTTATATTCTTTTTTATGTTGAGAAACTCTGCTTCAATGCGTATTTCGTGTATGATTTTGTTGGAAGAAATAATGTTTGAAGAAATAACAGAGAACTATAGGGCTAAGAATTACGATACTATCACATTTTGTAAGCTGAGAAAAATACGTAGAATTTTGCACAAAGTTTACAACGTTAGTTTTTATTTAATTCTTGGAATGTTTTTAAAAATGTAATATAAAACTATAGAATTATGAATGATAATATTCCTATATTTTTTATGTGTAATCGTAATGAAATGTACATATTTTGATTTTGAGGGTATCTTAAGGTGAAGTACGCTTGAGAAACGCAGCAGGTATATGAATGTAATGTTAAAATTTATTTTTCAAGTATCACATGTACACATGGATAACAAGAATATGGTAAAACGATGATCGTATAAGTTCTTTGGATTGTGATGTCGATATACAATGTCATTTATTTGTTACACTTATAATACTCTCTACGCTGAAGAAGTAAAAATATTCAGCCTTCCTAGAACCCATTTCCCTCTAAATCAGTTGTTTTCATGTAAGTAATCTTAATAAGTAAGAATTTTTACACATAATCAAATTGGTCCGAGTAAATTTAATTATACATAATTTCATGTAGGATCTAATTAAAAACACAATTTTCTGAAAAACTGTTATCAGATATTTGTTTCCAATCCACTGCAATGGAATGTACGAAAACTGAGTTTAATACAGTCCTGTGTGCTTATAAGTCAATGTAAATAGTAAATTTACGGCAAGAACAGATTTACGTACGAAAAATTTCCAAACTAATTTATGGTACGCATTATGCGAAAAAATGTTGGGAGCAGAGTTTTTCGAGATTCATTAAAACTATTTGAATGTTCTTAGAATTGATCCCATTGAATCTTAAGAAGTAATGGATGCCACACTCGTTTCAAAAATTTCTTGGAGAAAGTAGCCAACATGCAAACACACAGAAAAATATGTTTTTGAAATATGTTTCCTTGAAATGTCTTTTTTTATACAATTGAGCAATACACAGAATTATATGTGTCATCTATTTCGAGTAATTGTATTTTAACAATGCATATGATGATTTAAAACCTACGAAACATTCAGTTGAAACTATTTCGATGACATATAATCATGTACATGAAATTCTTTTACAGTCAGTTGTATTGTTAGCCCAATTTTAATATTGACATCTTCAAACGGTATTCAACTTTTAACAGAGATTAAAGCAATGACGCCATTTTTTCCACAAGTATTTCTAGTTTCCATTACTAATCCGCAGAATGAAAAAAAAAACTGTTTTCTCACAATTGAAGTAAACAATTCAATTTTGACATAAATCATAACTTTATCTTACAACCGAATTCTTTTTATTCATGTATTCTTTTTTATCATTCCGTCACTTATCTCGATTTTCATTTCGTGTATTCAAAACTATTTTAACACCGAGCCCGCCTGAATTTTACACAAAATTATACTACACCTTTCGATATTCAAACGACTGGAATTTGACAGCACACTGACGATCTTCCCTGAAAATATTCGCACGAATGACAAGGATTTTTCTACGATTCTCTTTTTCCTTTGCCTATTCTGTTTCCGCGTTGCTTTTGCACGAGAGGCTGCGAAGATTATCGTTGCAAACGAGACGTTGATGTCTGCGCAGAGTGTCTAATCTCCTGTAGGTCTTTCCGCATTGGCTGCAGCAATGTTGCTGTTGGTTCCTCAGCATTTCGAGTTTGCCCTCTTGGCTGTGCAGCGATGCCAGGAAGTCCTCGCACTTTTGCTGATGCCGTTTAAGACTGTCGATCCTGCTGTAACTCCTTCCGCAACCGTCGCAGCGGAATTGCTGTGCGGCTGTTGCATTTTTCTGGCCCGCAGCGGCGTCCACGGCGTTCAAGCTGAGGAAATCGCACGGCAGGTAATTCAATTGTCCCTCGAAAGTGCCGGCGCTGAAGGTAATTTCCACGGTGTCTGTTTTCCCCGCTTCCTCGTGCTCCTCTTCGCCTGGAAAATACAGGAACGTCAGGTTACAACGAAGAAACGATCGGCCGCTTGGGTAACGAGGGTAAAGACGCTCTTGTGTGCAACGAAATCCATGCGCAGATTTCAAAGTCCGCGGAAAAAACAAAGCAACACCAAGTGCACGTGGTTTGCGAAAAATCTTAGCTACTTAAGACATTACGTAAATCGTGTTTAACGTATAACCCGTAATCCAGATTATGGAATTTTCTCGGATCCTCAGTGCTTACGAAATAAGTTTATAATAGTTGAACTTCGATTAACTAATTGTCTTCAGGATCATCGGATGATCGAACGACTCGTGTTATAATTACAGTAGGTTAGAGTGGGTTAGAGTGGGTTACGAAATAAATATAGTAGAACTTCGATTAACCAATTGTGTTCAGGATCATCGGATAATCCAACGACTCGTGTCCTCGTGAAAAATTATACGCAAAATTGTACATTATTAAATTATACGTTACGTATTAGACGTTCCGTTTGTACTGATAGGACGGTACACTTAAGTTTCGTTCACATATTGGTATACAGTGTAAGAATATATATTATATTAACGATATTCTAGCTTGTGCAGCTTATAGTTTATCCACAATATTTACCCGGATAACTGATGTTCAGATAATCGAAGTTCTACTGTATTACGAGGTAGTAGGTTATCACATGTAATTGTTAATTGAAGAGTATAATTGTAAAAAAATAATAAGTGCTAAATTGAAAGTTTTTACTTGATGGCCGAGTTGATTTAAAAAAATCGTAAGTAAGTAAAAGAAAAGAGAATATAGGTAAGTAAATGAAAAGTGAAGAAATAAAAAAATAGATAAGTATAATTGATATAAAACTTAAACTTCGGTTATCATTTAACTACTACTTTAATTTGGTTTTAAAATCATATTATCAGTTATACCATTTTTTTAATCGGGATTAGTAAATGGAGAGACATCTGAATTGTTTAGCACTTATTTTTAATTTCTTTTCGAATTACACTGTTCAATTAGTATTGTATTTAACAAATATAACAACTTCCTTCATCCATGTGTACCCAAATGTAAAAGTGTCGACGAAGAAGAAATACATTCAAATTTCACGGCGTAATATATTTCCACTTTTGATGGCAATAAATATTTGACTGACGAAAATACTGCTTTATGAAGATTATTTCTGCTTAAATCTTAACAACTTATTTGAATTGTCTAGTATTTATTAAAGTCGACAATGTAACCGTTATTACGTCGTCAAATTTATTTGCATTTAATACCGGTGTAAGGAAACATAAGAACAAATTGTTGTGTGGTTTAGTAAGTCTATAATTAAATTCATCATCGGAAGCAAAATTGTTTTAAATATATTTGTTGCGATGCAAAATGACAAGTGTCTTGTATTTATTACAATTTATTCTATTGTTATAATTTAGAATATCGTTAAATTGTGTAAAATTATGAAGTTAGTAGCAGTTGAAAGCGTTGTACAATTTCATTGATTACATGGGAATAGAAAAAGGTAATCACAAATCGTGTTAACAATATTTACGTTTCAATGAGGTATATTTTCTCACAATATTTTATTTGAATTCTCCAGTTTATATTACATTAAACATATGTATATATATACCTTGTGTAAAAATATGACATAATTTATGCAATACCACAAACTTACTTCAATCTACTCCGATTATTTAATATAACAAACATTGTAAAATAATCTTTTGGAGAATGAACTTGATCAAAATGAAAACATTTCAAGAGAAGTAAAACAAATGGAATTCGCTTTTGTACAAGTTTCCCATAAACAAGGTAGAACACTGACGTAACAAATGAATTCATTGAATTCATTATTAGAAAGGAATTTTTCAATGAAGTCATATAAAACAGAACGTAATTTTTCTTGCGTGTCTTTGAAAAGTGGCAAAACTTTAGGGACTTGATGTTTCCTTATCATGAGTGCTCTTCATATGATCGCGAAGTATTTCTTTGTCCTGAAACTTGACTCCGCAGAACTTGCAGAAGATCCTGTGTCCCCTGGCCTTGCAGTATTTCCTCTCGTGTCGTCGGAGGCTGTCGAGCCTGGAGAAAACTTTACCGCATTCTTCGCAGACGGCGCTGGTATTTTTCATCGTTCGACCGTCGTCTTGCGGTGTGGATTCCTCCTGCAGATCCACCCACAAATAGTTTGGGCAGAACAGTACTGCTACGAATGAAAAAAGGAAAATTAATATCACTTCGTAAGGGGAAACGGCACAATCTTATTTACTAGCCAGACTGTACTGAACAGACTGTACCGAGCAAGATATGTCGATAATGCAGAAATCTGCAAAACTCGTACAGTACGAGGAAAATACAGAGAAGCTGAGTAAGATATACTTTACAAGAAATCACGGTTCGAAGCAACAGTATTTTCTTAAGTACGTGGCAAGAAAATAATGTGGGGTCAGTGAATTTTGACAGACACAAAGGAAATGAGACGATCGCCGCGTAAGATTCCGCCGAGTATAATTGCTTTGGTTTTTGGTTAAGTATCTTGGATTGGCCCTTGGATTGAGTTTTAATGCCTGTGTGTTTTTGGACACAATCAGAAGAGTGCGTGGAAAGCCAAGGAGAATGTGTTAAAATTTCATACAGTTGAGCTGAGTTTAGTCGTTGTTTGGCGGGTAATTTTAGAAGAGTCTTTTTAGAGTGGGTTAGAGTGGGTTAGAGTGGGTTAAAGTGATGACATTATGCGAAGAGCAGTTGTTAAACCGTCACTTGTTATCATTAATAAATTATCGCGCTATTGAAATCTTGATCGTCCTGTACCCTTCGATCAATAGAAATAAATGTTAACAAAAAGAAATTCCTCACAATAAAGATGGCGCCTCACAGAATACAGATTTAAGAAATTGAATACGAAAAGGTAATTACATCATGCTGTGAAAGTTTGAAATCTGCAAGAAAAGAATGATACATCAAACATTAAATATCAGTACTAAAATCTGTAAATATTCGCCACACTGATCTCAAAATTAGCATTCCTGGATATTCCATAAAATTTGATTTTTATTCCGATATTGCGTATGGAAATAATTATTTTTTATTCAACCACAATTCCCTGCTTACGAAAAATGTGTTATAATTTGTACGGTCCGAAAGGTACAGTCGGGCATAAAGTTAGTTTGGACTGCTACACATTCACAAAAATCGGGAGATGGATAAGTAGCAAATATTTTGATGAAAGCATGCATGCATTTTAGTTTAATGAGGAAAAAAATGGTTGTTCGGCAAATTTTCTGGTTAATAAGATGTAAATAAGTATATCAATAGTAAGAGAGATGTATGAATATTAATTTAAACAGCAGACGGGTCAGTTTGATATATAAAAGAATTTAGTAATTTACAAGGAGATTAACAGCAATGTTCTGGGAATATAATTATAATTTGACCAATGTTATAAACTTTGTGATTATCTAGACCATTTTTGTAAAAGAATTTTGTAACTTAAGCAAACATGCAATTGTTTCAATTCTGTTTCTATATACACATGTGTGCAACTTAGCATTTTTGAAGATAGTTTAAGATAATTTTTCAATGGCAGATAAAAACTTATCTTCAAGTGACAACCAATAAAGAAATCAATATATATTTTACTTCTTCCTTTGCTGGATTATGATCTTTTCGTAAAATATCCCCTGAAAATATTTTAACATCCTTGTGAACTACATTTTAAACTGTCCGAAAATTCTCACATGATGAAAAGGATAGTTTTAATAAAAAAGGAGAATTAACAGTATAAATAAAGTGGGTAATCAGTTATGTTTATTAACCCATTTTGCTTTAATTAATGTTTCCTAATAATTATAATACTTTGAGCATTTCTAATACAGTGGTCAGTAAAGTATTACAAACATTATTCTGATTTTACATTAATACTGTTTTTACAATAAATTAATTATGATACAGTTTTACACTAAACCTTTAAGTTTTTTTCTTTGAAATCGATAAGGAGTATCCACAGAGATTGTTGTAATACTAACAATTTGAGTGATTGAACCAAACAGTTTTTGTCACAGACATTTTTTCCTGTCAGCAAAACAATACAGATATTTTGCACAGTCATATTAAATAGGACACCACGTATAAGAATTTCTGTAATAATATAAATGATAAACTTGATAATACTCGTGTGCTTCGCTTGTAAACTTTGCGATAAACGATTTTAAGAAATAAATGCAAACTGACGCATGATTTTAGTATTGATTATAGAATGCTTTAAAATCCTTACTTTACAAGTATTATACGGTTACTTGAAATTCACGAGTGGTGGAAATTAATGATTAGGTAACAATAATGCCTTTTATGGACGGAAGTGATATCCATGAAGTAATTTATAGAATAATTTATTATGCATTACAGAATATATGCAAGGTAAATACGTTATCTTATAAAAAATTTGGAAAGTTCTTTACACATGAAAGTTCTTGATGCAGTATAATAAAAATAATATAAGATAAACAAAAACAGATCAGCCAAATCACAATTTTTCAGCAACCCAAATTCATTTCCCGTTTATATTACTAATAAATAAATAATAAATAAATAAATTAGATGAATGAATAGTAAAAGAATATTAAAATCTCACAAATCACAAGAACTACATTGATTAATGATTTGATTGACGCGTACAGTATCTCTACTACTAAAGTTTTGAAAACTACTTAAAAGTATCAATGAAATATACTATAGACAGAGATGGACCTCACAGGAAAATTTACACTCAGTGAAACCACACAAAATTTATATAAAACGTTCTTAACGGTTATCAAATTTCATTATTAATACTGTGCACAAAGTACCCGATTTCGTCTTATTAGGTAAAGTTATTAAACTGGTACAGCAGAACCTTGATTATTAAAACTAATAGAGCAGTATAATGTTCGTATAATAAATAATAAAAAAATGATTAGTACATAACCGTCAATAAATTTTCCTTCTATTTTGAAAATCAGCGTACGCTAGTATTGACGATCGTTCAAATTTTTCTCTTAAATCCTTTATTTCGGTAATCTCTCGCAATATGTCTTTCCATGTCACAATTATAACATTTAACAGCGGTGCGTATGGTGAACAATGGCATCGACGATGACAATTATTTGGACCCTAGGACGATAAACAGTTTACACGTTACTTTAAAAAAAGAACTTTGGTCACCAAACTTTAAGGAACGGGAGGGAGTGTATTTATTCCTTGAAACTATTTATTGGCAAAAACAAAATAATATGACCTTCAGCGATTTCAATCCCTTCAAAAATGTTAACCATTTTAAAGAAGAACAGAAGTATAACAAAAATATTCTTTTCGTTAAATGAACTTCGTGTTACATATGAATTTTGATATTTCAAAAATGCAACGACGTTTGGATTATCAAGGTTCTTCTGGAAATTAATTTTTGTTCGCAGGATGTACATCCTTAAAATTTCAAGGATTCTTTGGGGAATATGGTGCGTGAGAGGAACGGATATGGTCGAACAGGGAAGCCGAATGTTTGAATTTCTTTCCGCAAAACTTGCAGAATATCCTGGCCCTTTTGACCTTGCAGTAATTCTTTTCGTGTCTTCGCAGATTGTCGACCCTAGAGAACGTTTTTCCGCATTCCTCGCACATGGCCGATCCGTTCTTCGTGATTTTCTTCGTCGAGCATTCCTCCCCGTATCGCGTGCACACGAGATTCATGAAACTTTCGGGCACGGGCAAATCGCTGAGCTGCATGAACCAATTGCTCGTGTCCAAGGGGTCCTCGGCTACGAACGGAAAGCAGAGATTAATGACGATTCCGCAGGATTCTCAATGATCTTCGATCGGCAAACATTTCCACAAAAGCACGCATGCATCGGTATCTAAAATAGAAACATAAAGATCTTTAATTGAGGATTACATGACTCAAATATAAAGGAGAAAGTGTTTTTATATACAGAATCTTGCGTCGTGGGATATTTGATTAAGGATTATTTTATATTAAGGTAAACGCATGGTTCGAAAAATTGTACACCATAATGTTTCGATGAAAATTCGCATAGAATGTATTAAAATGAGAGCAAATACCTTTTGTAATTACAATTATTACAATACTAATATTATAAACATGTGTGTAGTAGTGCGGGTTTTGATTTGTACTGGTCACAGTAGTTTTCCAAGTTTTTAAATTATGTAACAATTATAAAATTATATTCATAAATATTTAAAAAGAATCTCTGTTTTTCTGTTTATTAACGTATTTTACCCTTTTAAACATGCTGTTCTGAACACGTGACAGCCGTGGCATAAAAAAGTTTTATTTCTTCAATGAAGAAATTCACGAAATTTAAATGAAAATGCAGCTACGATGTTCTGAAAATGATTGAAAAATGTAGAATTAAGTCACAAAAGTTACGGATTAAGTGTATCGATTAAGAATTATATCCACAATATGGTATACAATATCTTTTAAAAATACCACGTTTTTATCGCGTATGTCTTCATCACTTACGAAAACTGTAATTTTTTAATCCGAGAGACATAGTTATGAACGATAAGAAAGTAGGCTAAAAATTTTGCAATATTGCATTACAGAACGTTTATTAAGGTTTGTCGTACATTTAATGTTTGAAATAAAACGATTTATGTTTTCACTGAATAGTCCGTCGCACAGCACGAAACATGTGAGATATTTGCACAAAACTTAAAAGTAAAAACTTGTCAAGTGAACGTCGATGACAATCTTAATAAACCCATGAACGTCATAAATATTACCTTGGAACAGAACTAAACATTTAATGTATCACATTTGCAAGAAATATACTTTAAGTATCAAAGCGATATAAAAAAAGTTATACTTTATCATTAATTGTAGTTATAGGAAAAACTTTGGAATGAGCAGAAAAACTTAAAATTATACTAATTTAACTAACAATGTAACAATGCAAAGATCGGTAATAGCAGTTTCTAAATGCTTATTCACAAAACGTAGGGAAACAAAAATAACTTGTGTCTTTTTCACAAGCTCGTTGAGAAGAAAAATTCAAAAACTGAATCAAAACCAAACATGCCAATACATCTTATTCGCAAAAAATATACTTTAAATATCATAACAATCAAAAGAAATGTATACTTCATCCTTAACTGCAATTATACAAATTTGTAAAATGTGCAGAAAACCTGAAAGATATACTAATTTAAGTAACGATGGAATTCGTATAATAAATAGTATTTTGAGAAAATCATCATTTGTAATCAGTCAGAAGAGCAATGCACTTTATAGTGAATATAAAGATCTTTTATGGTTTGGAACCTCTGCTTGCAGAGTTTGCACATGAAAGGTTTCACGATATAGGGGCAGACGTGGCAAACATGAAATATTAAATCCTCCACATCGACAAATTTCAAGTGACATGCCGGGCAGGAATTTTCGGTCAGCGAGATCATTAGGGTAGTATCGTCAGAATCATCAGAATCATTAGAATCGTAAGTATTGAAGGTGCTGGAGCTGTTCTCCTCGGCTGCTATTATCTTTTGCCGTTGGCCAAAGTAAGGAGAAATTCGTTCCCTTTGTCCGTGACAACTCTTTGTCTGCTCGACTTCTTTCTGTCCTGTACACGGAATTTCCAATTCTGCATCACTTGCCGTTTGACTAGAATTTCCTGTAAAACACATATGAAACAGTGATAACGGAGTGTGTAGGAAAAATAAAAAAAATGGGGCGTAAGAAATTTAAAGGAGAAATGAGAAAAAAAGGGAAGCATTGATAAAATAGTATGGCGAGTGATTCAAAAAACATATCGTACGATGCTACTTATTTTTCCTTTTACATAACACACATGCCAGAGGAAATAAGAAAATAGTCTGAGAAGAAAACAGAAGTTAATAAAGAGTGTATCAGCTTGATGCGAAGTAATGTTATTTTGTAGTGTGATTAATAATAATAATGGAATTTAGGTAACAATTTAGACATTTTATAAAGATTTTTTACAAAACATTACATCTTCATCAATCTAATAATAATTGGAAAGACAGTAAAGCAAATTCGTGATCGGTGAATAGGTGTATTCTTTCTACTTTCGTATAGCGGCAAATATTATCACGGAGTTAACAAAAACAAAATAATACTACTGAATAATAATACTAAATAATACTAAACTTGTTAAATACTAATTAATTAAACTTATGAAAATTAATTAGATGTAAAAAATAAATATCGTATTTAAGTAGAAAAAACTAAAAGGACGGGGTGGTATTAAAAATATTAATTAATATATTAAAATATAATAAAATAACCAATATCAATAATCAATTAGTTATTATTCAAATTGTACTTAAATTTGGCCGCTGTACGGCGCCGTATAAATAATCTTCGTTTCTAATTAATAAAAATAGATATATAACATACAAGAATAGACATGTGATACACAAAAATGGATAAAAATGATTAAACAAGGACAGCGGAAGGAAATTTATTTCATCGAAATATTAGGTGATGTTGGATGACTATTTATTTTCACGGTGAATTTAATTCGATAATAAAAAAAATGGTTGCGAAAAACCATAATGTTCCGACCCACTTCTTGTTCACTGGAAATTCGGTGCTGTTCAGCTTATCTTCGGTCGACGTAATTGTATCACAATAAACTTCAATTGTTTTACGTTTCTTCACCGGAGACTGCGGCCCACGGAACCTTCTTTCTTCCCGAACTCCTATCACCCATTTTGCGTCTTAAGTCAGAACATTTAACATTGTTCGCGCGCAGGATAATTTAAGATGTAACTTCAACGTTCAATTCCTCATCCCACGCTGTGTCTTTAACCACCTTTCGATAATCTTCTAGTCAAAGCAACGCGTTCAATTGTTCCTCAACAAGATTCACTGTCAAAGAACTGATAGAGTTGGTTAGAATAGTAGTATTCAAGTGATGGTAATAAGCAGTTAGAGTACTTAGAGTTCGATCGTATTACACTTGTCAATGGCGTAGATATTTTCGTTCGCAAGTACGAATTTTATTGCGAAGACAGCCTTCTTCCGATGTGAAGCTTAATTATACAACATTATTGTACTCAATAATGTACAATAATGTTGTAGTATCGGGGTAAGTGCTGAATTCACGATGAAGCTATTGAAGAGTAGTAAACGACAACTGCGCCCTCTGTGGAGAAAAGAAGAGTTGCTAAGAGTTGGTTAGAGTAGTTAGAATACGTTGGAATCGGTCAGTTTGGGTAAAATAAGTTAGTACTCGTTAAAGTGGGATAAAATGGGTTAGCATTGGTCAGAGTGAGTTTCAATTAGTTAGTATTGGTCAGAGTAAAGTTGAATTGGTTAGATATTAGCTGAGCCCTTAATTTTCTTCGCAAATTCTGTCATAGGTCGTTGAACTCGCCTTGGCAGTAGCTATAATGTTCTATTAAGAAAAATATATAATTCCATTTGAAAAAAAAACATTGATGAACTTAATGTCGCAAAACAAATGTCTTTGAAAAAAATAATGACCATGCCATTGTATTTTCAGATCCGTGCAACTTGGTGCATTTTTGTTTACCTTTAAAAACAGGAAAGATATTCAGGATGCTCGCGATAAATTGTACACCGTCTATGATAGTTTCAAATTTATTATATCTAGTAGGTTTCATTTACGATAAAATATCTCGGAAATTTCGCAACCGTATCAGGATAATCACGTCCTGTATAATTATTTCATATTTATTCATTCTCATAAGAAAAACTGTGTTTTATACGAATGTTTCTTTATTGATTTTGTTCTTTTTTTTTATCCCAAGTGATTGTCTCGTGTTTATTGATTCTCGTAGAATAAGCCATGTTTCATGTTAATGTGTTTGGTTAATTCGTATCTTCTGTAGAACATCTTCTCGCAAATTTCGCAAATATATTTTGGTAGTTTGCCGCATTCGAGTCGCTGATGTCGACGGAGATTGTCCATCCATTTGTACCCTTTCCCGCATTCCCCGCACATGTAAAGTTGATCTTGCGTCGCAGTCGTTTGTCCGCGGTGAACACCGTAACTCGTTTGATTAATTTCTAATTCCCCCGATGACGCGTTTGACTTTGTCTTTAGCTTCGTGTCGTCCTCGAAATATTCTACGTCACCTGCAAATGAGAAACAAAGAATTAGCGTGACAGTATATTATATAGACAGATAGATCTAAATTGTAAACTGTAAACTGTAGATTGTAGGAGATATAAAGAAATCTTTTGTAATAATATGATATAATAATTAAATCATTGAATGTTGTGGTTGTTGAGATTCCTACTGTCTGTTCGTACGTAAATTTCAAATAAAAATATCAGAGATGTGCGGTGTTGGTCCGGAATTTTTTTGATGTTAATACAATTGATATGCCTGATTATGAAGAAATTCTGAAAACATTTTCTTCAACATTTACTTCCATGTTAAATGATTTATACAGGGACTTAACGCAAACCTGTGCACTCTAAAATTCGATGAAATATAAATGAAGAGGATTTAAAACTAACACTTCAACGGTATCCTTCTTTTTCTATTTTGTTATTCAGATTTTCATGTTTTTTCCATGCTTTTCTTTTGAAACAGATAATTAGCCCCCCTAAACATAGCACTGTACTTTTTCAACTTCGAACTTCTTCTTGCTTTTTCTTCCGGATAGCGTACGGAATCGTCTCGAAAATTTCTCGATTTGCATATAATTACTTGTACTTGGAAAAAAATTGATCTTCTGAGAATGACTCAGATTCTACCATGTTACTGACTGGTTTTTATACAAGTTCTACTGACATAACTTTGCCATATGCACTTGTAAAATATGAAATTTCCCGCTGGTCATAAAATATGCTTAAATCTTACGGGAGAAAATGAAATATTTACAAAAAGAGATCAAGTTTGAATGATAAATTATGACTTAAAATACGTTAAAATACGTGTCATTTATTCCTTAACATACAGTACAGTGTGAAAGAAAAGGTTTTACATAAAATCATTACAATTTGTGATTGAAAATCTTGTCAATGTATTACATATTTTTTAACATAACACAAGAAACGACGTAATTAGTACACGTACATGTATAATACGTAATTGAAACGAATGTCTGAAAATAAAACATGGCTGCATTCGTTCACTTATGAATATTCTAGCAAATACTACAAAATTATAATTGAAATTACGAAATATGTGGAGCTCCACGTAGATTTAATTCCAGTATAATCAGCGATGAGTTTGGCACTAACTGTTCTTAAAAATAACTAAATAAACGTTTTCACAAATTCATTTTTCACTGGTGGCTTTATTAAATTAATACCTCGAGGAGACGTAAACATTCCTGCATATAACGTGATAACAAAACATATTTCCTTAGTTTTACATTATAATCGACATCATGTGCTACACTTTCCGAAATTTCTTTTCGGTAATTTATATGCAAAATTCTGAAACTAAGATGACTCTGTACAATTATTTTAATGTTAAAGAAGTAGTATACTTTAAAATTGTTTTCTCGCCGACGATCTTTTATAATATTTATATACGTGAACAAAATACAATTCTGTCAAAATCCGTGTCTGACACAGTTAAATAAAAATGAATCAAAGGCTATTATTTCCAGTCCTTAAAATGTATCGTAATATATAATATTCATAACTGCTTCATAACTTGCTCATAACAGGACAAAAGTTATAAACTTATTGATTCTTAATAAAAGCAATCGTTTACAAAAGTTTTTACAATTATTTACAATGCTGTAATGCAATAATACGTTCAAGATTCATAATGCTATTATCTTATATAACTTAAAGGGGAGGCGAACAAAGATAGTTTTTGTTCAGTTCGTAAAATTATAACTGTAGTGTACGAAAAATATAACAATAGACTTCGATAAAAAAAAATGAAACATCAGACATGAGTTTTAGCTGTAGTGCATATCTACGGCTCTTCATTTTAACGAATTTATCAATTTTATTCTTACCAAATTTGCTTTAAACTTTTTTTATAATCTTTTAGATTTAAATAAATATATATAATGACAATAATTTGTTGTCTGTTACTTTTCTTCGCATATTTCAAACCATTTGTAAATGCAAAATTCCTTGTAAGATAGTATTTAGTTGTTTAAAATTGTAAAAATTTACAATAAAATTTTCTATGAAAATTAAAAAATTTCATCAGTTAATTTCAAAACACTTTCACTCTCATTAACATAGACTCATTATCAACTTATACTTGCATAAACATCGACGTAAAAACAAGGGGCAATATAGAAAACTATCAACAAATTAACATTTGTCCCTTTGGTCGTAAAATATTGTTAAATGGACAAGAAATGTCTGAAGTTATACCTCAAAAACGGGGAATGAAACGTAAAAAAAGGTATACCAAAACGAAAACGAACAGATACAAAATGCAACGCGAAAACATTCACAAAACCCGTCCGTTTGTTGAGATTATTTCGCGTGAACGTCACAAATAAAAAAAAAAAACTGGTTAAAATGGACGGTGAACGTCATGGGGGTGAATTTGTTATTCGTGTTCCCCGGCTAGGACGGACGGCGAGTCGGCCTTCTTTTGGATCATTTTCCGTAGCTTCCTTTGGCAGCCGACGATGTGCGAATTGAGGACGAATCTGTGCTTGAACCTGCGATCGCAGATCGGGCAAACTTCCGCGGGCAAAACCCCGCACTCGAGGCGAATGTGCCGGCTCAGGGAAGTCGTCGCTTTATAGGTTTTCCCGCACCTGTTGCAGCTGTGCCTGCCGTCGTTGGCCAATGACCTTCTGCCGGTCCGGTCGACTGTCGACGGTTTGTAATTGGCCAGGAGGTAACCCTGAGGCCAGAGATTTTCCGCGGCTTCCTGCACGTGCGGCCCGTCCTGCGGCAGCAACATCGTGCGCAGCAATTCTGAAACGAGAGGGCAAAGGTTCGTTAGAATCCACGGGGGGCAGTGGTCCTCTTTTTTTTTGTCGATTTCTTTGCCATTACGAAATTCCTGTCGAAATACACGTTGTTTGACGAATACTCGACGACGCGACGTGTTTACGAATCTTTTCAGCATGGGGGCAGATAATGTGAAGTTTTTTA
Organism: Hedychridium roseum; assembly: GCA_963989215.1. Lineage (NCBI taxonomy): Eukaryota > Metazoa > Arthropoda > Insecta > Hymenoptera > Chrysididae > Hedychridium > Hedychridium roseum. The sequence continues at coordinate 5,172,813 of OZ022318.1, read as the reverse complement.
TCAAAATAATGTGATCCAGAAGCCAGTGGAATTGTATTTTAATGTGTAAATGCTTTAACAAATACAAGTAAAAGGAAAATACTATACTCGATATTCGTGTACGATTTAATTAACTATTTTTCGTAGTACCATGTTTTGACTCGCATACATCAAAATCTTCGCCTAAAAAATGCTCAGGTGTTTTTTAATCGATTAGCATAATTTGTACTTGGTTTCTTAGATTTCTGTTTCTCTTTGCATTTGACTACGTAATATATGAGAAAATGTTTTTCGTTTTTTCACTCCTAGGCTAAAAGTGTCAAAAGTGGAGCATTAGTAAATGGAAAAGATAGGGAATTTTCGATGTACAAAGTGGTTAAACATGAGAAGAAAAATCTGTGAAAGGGAGAAATCGTGAATAAAGCAAAGTGATGGACAGATTTTCAATTAAAAACGGAAAGTCGTGCTGGTTAGTCTGCAGTTACGGTTTAATATTCTCTGTAATTCGTATACCATTAAAATACTTGCTTTCACATACCTAAAAAGAATCGAGAAAATAGGGAGCACTGGGTAAATTTTTATTAAATCCAGCAAACATTACACAACGTTATTCATGAAGGACACTTTATTTTACAGTAAAAATTCTGTACAATATATGCAGAATAATTACTAAACCTTTACTGATTTTTTTTAGGAAATATTAACTGTTGTAGAACGAACATATAGGATAACCAGTTTTTCGGTTATATTTTATTTTAGAAATATAGAGAAATATATAGCAGATATTTGTGGTATTTTACTTTCTATGGAAATTGACTTAAATATTTTTTTTTAAAGATGTATATATAAAACAAAATATGACTAAGCAGTTTTATATTATAATATAATTTATAATTATTGACTGTACTTGTACAATAATAAGCTTCTATATTAAATGCTTAAGAAGACTGGAAAGATTTGCTTATTCCTACGAGTCAATGTATATTTACCCGACAATTTTTCATTAATGCTACCGTCAGATCGAATTTTTTTCAGTTAAAGTTGTTAACAGGTGAAATATGTATGCTAAATTCAATTTTTTCAAATAATATTAGAAGTATTCCTCTAAGGTATGTATACATATTGCAGGTTTTAATTAAACGGCACAATCGCACACTTCCCATCTACAATAACTTTTGTTTTATAGTTTTAAAAAATGATTTCCTCGATAGTACAGCAGTAAGAATAACATTATGTGTGCACGAAAATATCCTATTCTTTCTCCAGTACTTTGTGTATCGCATTTTTAGCGAGTACCATTTTTGGCCACTATTTTCCTTAGAATCTTTTTTAACATTAGAAATACAAAAGAATAGAAAAATATCATTTTTCGCGTGACCTTTGAATTTCAGGAAAAATTGTCCATATAATATACGTAGGTACAAAGGGCATAGAATGAAAGACAGTGTAAAAACTGAACCGTATAACAACAGATGTTTAAAACTGACGATTTCGTGAATTTTATTCTCGGGCCAGTGTATTTTCTAGTAAAGAATTTAAAGAATGTAAAGAATTTCTTACGTTTGTATGAAAATTATCTATTAAATTCAGATACAGGATAATATTGCGAGGATAATTGACCGAGAAACGTATTGAAAAACGTTGTTTTTTGTTGAACAGTCGTAGTAAGAATGGGCCAAACGTTTCCCCCTTCCCCCTTGCTATAATTTCAATATCCGAGCTTTTGATTGTCCCTAAACGTGTTTGTTTATATCTAGACTATTGGTCTGTCGTTTCGAGTATCGTGCAGGAACGTGTTTCGTTAGACAATCCCAACTTTCTCGTACAATCCGGTCCAGAGGAGGTACTAAAAATTCCATTTCAAAAATTCAAAAAATGTAGGTCACTTACTATCACGCTACGTTTGCTCGAGAAACGTTTTTCGTAAAGTTTTTAGCAAGGGGGGCAAGATAAATAAATGGGTAACTTTCTGGTATTACGCTTATCTTTGTACTATTTTCTACTATTTTGAAAAAGAATAGTAAAATCGCCAAAAGGGGGGTTAGAATAGGATATAATTTTTTGCAATTGAAATCGTTTTGTTGTAATTTCATTATTTCTTCGAAAACACGAATATAAGTGTGCATATGATGAAATAAAATATCTACCAGCGTTCATAATTTACTTATTAACAACTTTAACTCGAAAAATTCCCACAGCGTCGTGGCACATTAATATTTGGTTTTATTTTTCATGTGTTTATCGAAGTACCTGAGTAATAAACTAATATTAAGGCAAGTAGAACAATTTTCAAATTTATGTACATATTGACAATTATCACATTCATAAATTTCCTCTCTTTCCACCTCTCTTTCCTGAAAATCCGAGAATTTCGGTGAAAATTATTTCCTGCCATTAATACTCTTTATTATATTTAGGATTTGTTTTCCGTTCTAAATTAAGATTCTGTTTCAACTGAAACAATGTGCAAATTCTGATGTAAAAATAGAACTCAAAAATCAATTTCTAGAGCAGATCACAAATATTCGAGCATTGTGTCCTTATTCGGATACTCGAGTGACAATAATATTTAAATACATGAATGATATGGCACGAATATTGCGTTCATTGAATTTCCTGAACACTCGAAATCTCAGTAAATTAGATTAACAATAATATTTGAATATACAAATCATCGTTACGCCTATAACGTAGAGTCCAATCTATTTTATGCAAGATCAACGACCTTCTTTTTGTTTACTAGATCATAGTCTACCCTGTCTCAACAAATATGTAGCATGAAAATTCGATTCATCGGTCAGATATTTCAATATTCAACGAATCGATCAAAAGATTCGACGAGTATTTCCTGCGGTATTTTCCAGAGAAACTTAGATGGTTTCGTAGAATTCCCTTTTCCTTTTGCACGAGGCCAGGTGACGCGTGAGTTTAAATCTGTGAGTGAATCTTTTGCCGCAAATTGGACAGCGTTGTCTCGGTTCAACGCCGCATTCCAGTCTCTGATGTCTTCTCAGCGACGTTTCCAACTGATACCCTTTGCCGCATCTTCCGCATTTGTGGATGACCGGTCGTCTCTCGTACTTCAAATTTTCGATTTTCCTTATCACCAGCCTCGGCACTGCGAACAGAAGAAACGAAATTCCACGTAAGCGCAAAGACGGATTTCCCAATAATTCTGCCTCCCACTGCAAAGTTTGACGGACGACTACGTTACTGGTAATGGGACAAGTAAATATTAAACAATGAGCGGAAATGTACCGTAAAATACAATCACTGAAGGAATGGAGTTTCGACGATAAGGATTTCTTTGGAACGCTCGGTAAATGTTAAACGGTATGTTAAATAATTAAAATTGCCATATTCTCAAGTAATGAGAAAAATGAAATGATGAGAACGTTAATCGATGGTTCACAATTGGGTCTTAACATTTTATTTCTGTTAAACTGTAAAATGTCGTACAAAGTTCAAAATTCTAATTTAAACTCATATTTGATGAATGCGAAATTTACACATGAAAAGTAAAAGACTTTTTGGAAATGTTTGGATTTTATTTCGTGAGATTCGTGAAAAATGTTTTCTTATTATATTCATTAAATACAAATTTTTACATTAAAAGAAATGAAGGGTTATCAACTGTCAACTGCAGTAGTTATTCTTAAACTGAAATATGATCAGTAACGTATAACATTAATTATAAATCATTAATTAAGTGAATTAAAAATTAAAAAAGGAAATGACAGTGCATATTAAATTGGACAATATTTTTATATCTTAACTGAAAACGCTGTAACTTTGATAATTCTTATTATTCATTAATTGCATAAAATGTAACGGACAGGTTTGAAAACAAGGGATATTATTATAGATTACAATGCTTATAAATTTCAGTCGTGTTTTCGCTATTGTCGTTACCACAAATAAACTGTACATTCTACAAGTAATTTTTTCAAATATACAAAAAGTCTATCGATGCATAAATATCAAAAAGAAATAAAATCGACAAAAATTATAATTAAGCATTATGCTTAAACGGTTACGCTTACATATGTACAAATTATTATTATACATATTTAATACACATATATACATCTTCCGTTATTCGTATTTATTCGTATAACATTATTATATCGTATACAACGTAATAACGTTATTCGTATAAAAAAGAAAACAATGATTTCGTTTCATAGTTTAGTACAAGTAAAACCTCGATTATTCGAATTAGTTAACGGTGATTGAATGATCAAAACGTAAATACAATTATGTTTCATAGAATATTCGATTAATGTTCTGTTTTTTTCGTCCTAGTTTGCCAATTCGCATTTGTTTTCTGAGCTCATTGGCAATGTCCTGCGTTATGAAAGGGAAATTGGCTTTCAACAATTACAAAATACGTAAATATTCATAAAAATAAAGATATCGCTAATGAATACATATAATGTAAGAATATTATATGTACGGGAGAAATCTTTGTAAATTAGCATCTTGAATAACTCTTCCAATGTAATTTAATAGCGTAAATTATTTATTCCTAATGATTATCCAGTAAAACATAACTTACACGAAATCTTTTTCCATGTGATTAAAACTGACTGAGTTACGCACGGCGGAATTCACAGTATGTACAGTGTTATAAGCCAAATAGAATAGTTAGAAAAGAAATTAAGTATAAAATACGAACAGAAGACGGAGAGGGAGAGAGAGAGAGGGAGAAGAAGAAGAAGAAGAAGAAGAAAGAAGAAGAGAGTGAATATACGCATCAGCGAGACGAATTCAGCATTCAGAGCTGAACTCGAAAAACTCGAAAACAAAGTTGCGAAAATAACAAAAATAATGAGAAACAATAAAAATGAAGCAGAATTCGGACAATCGAGGTTTTACTATACACTTTGAGCCTGTTATACAACAGTTCCGTGATTTTCTCAAGTGGTCGACATGTTTATAAAATGTATGAGCCTAGCGTGGGATTGCCAGCGATGTTTGTGCTTGAATTTCCGCCCGCAGATCGGGCACTGAAACATCGGGTCCTTGCCGCACTCGATACGAAGGTGTTTCTTCAAGGAATCCCTCCACATGTACCTTTTCCCGCACTGCACACATTCCCAGGATCTTTTGGTACCTGGAAAAATTCATCCCTCGATTACTGCGTGATCGAATTACGTCCGTAAAATGGTCGAGTCGTACCAATTTTTCTTTCAACGCCTTAGCGGTGCGAACGGTCGAAAATTGTCGTATAAATATTGTAAGATTCAGTTTGTAAATCGCTGATATTCGTTGAAAATACGAGTCAAAGTAAAGATGTTCAAGAATTAATTATTTATTGATAAGAAAAAAATAACATTAAAAATATTAATGACGTTTTATATACCATGTACATTTTATATACTCTATGTATTTAATAATTACATATTTCTATTGGATCCTTAAATTGTTATAGTTAGTATAGAAAGACATAAGTGTATTCCAATAGACAAAATTAGTAATTCACTTTAATTAAAGGTCAATTCATATCCTGTAGTATTATTATTTCCTACAAATAGGAAGATAAATTACAAGAATTGCTCCTCGAATATTACAAATAATATACACAGAAATAGAATGTGATTTCACTTGTTACAATAATTTCCTAGGAACTACCGATCATAGAATTTTTACTATTCTTTACATAAGAGCTTTTATTTACTGCTAAGTAAACACAATTATCTACATATTTTCAAGTACGGATGGGAATGTATAAAACGAGGAAATAAATGAAATTATCAAAATTTTTGGCATAAATATACTTTACTGTCGAAACAATTTGTTTGCACAACACGCTAAAATAGCATAAATACATGTATTCTATCGACTGACAGGTTTAGGTAGCTACTTAAAACTGAATTTTCTTCCATTTTCGTAGGAATTATCAAAGTATCTATGTACACGAATTTGTTATTACACTATTTTATTATTATGAATATCAGAATGGTATTTGTAACTGCAACTGCAACTTTAAACTTAGTTTAAACCGAATCGTGTGACCAGTTCTATCCCTTAATTGCTGATGAATTTATCAATATCTATTATTTTATTTATTTATATTTTGTCACGAAGAAGAAATTTAAAAACAATGAACTGAAAGAAACAATGAACATCTAAGAGAAATGCTATTAACAAATAAGAACTTTCCATCGTAATAGTAATGTAACGTTCTCATCCTTCATATAACTTTTGCCAGCGAAAATCAACAAAAGTAGGCAAGTAAAAATAAAGCGTTAATTTGTTCATATTTTTAAGCAGTAGGCATTAAAATGCCGTTGATAAATTTTCAATTTACTAATCAACGTTATGCTTCTACAAATGAAGGTTGTTTTAAATTTTTCTGTGTATATAACTCTGTGGGTGGCGTTTTTTCAATTTAATTATTAGTTAATAATTGTAAGACGATGGGAATGCCTTAAAAAATGTTTAAATTTTAATGTTAAATAATATTGTATATAATAAAGAAATGGAGAATTTTCTTGTATTATTAAACTTCGAACTAAATATCACCTTTTCTGTTGTTTCTTTTTACTACGAAATTTTACTAGAATTTTCAGATCAAATAACAGGTTTAAATTCTTGTACGAAATTGTCTTTTATTAGTTCTAACAACACATTGAACTATCAACGCGAATAACAAGCTACTCAATTAAAATAGAACTTATTCATAGTAAGTCATGAGCAATTGAAACATTGAAAAATCATCTTAACATTTCGCAAAAACTATTAACCTAATATCAGCTGGCACGACGAAAATATTTAGATTATTTTGTGTTGTGTCTTTTAAGGCCACTATTTGAAATTTTATACTAATAACGCTAACACTTGACATAGACAATGCTTTAAAAAATCATACATAAAATAGGTAAATTATATTCAGAAATTACTTTTAGTTATACATAAATGTGCTAATCATTTTTAGCTTGAACAGATCGTAGTCAACGTTACAAAGAAAGTAATAGTTAAAATTTTTAACAAATGATAATACTTTTGTAGAGTTTGTCTACTAATAACATGAGTTGATTTATGGGGGTAGTGGTGGGGGAATACGCAGTAATTACTGTGCAATTACTGCGCAATTACTGTGCATTCCCCACCACTGCTATTAGAATTCCTAATAAAGTCACTGATTTCAGGCAAACTCTACTAACAGATTCAGGATTAGAATGAGTTAGTAGTGGTGGAGCAATGTGCAGTTATACATATACCATAATCAGATTAATGGTAGGGCCACACCGCACCATTACCTACATTCACATTTCCACACCATTACTATTTACATCATTCTAATATGTCCACTTAATCGAGACAAACTTCGTCAACACATATACTTGTTGGCCAGAAGTCCATTTTTTTTAAATTTGTGTAACAGACGACTTGTGAGTGGTCGGTTTAGAGAAAAATATTATGCACTCTTCTGCCGTGGGATTGCCAACGGTGTTTATGCTTGAATTGCCTTTCGCAAATGGGACACTTGAAGGTGGGTTCCTTTCCACATTCCACCCGGATGTGATTCATGAGGGAACCGCGCCAGAGGTAACGTTTCCCGCATTGGCAGCAGATCCAAACCTTCTGGAAGTTAGCTGAAAAAGAAGGAATATTCATGGATCACATTCGTTTAATTCAATTTGCACCGGCAAGAGATTATTCTCGCAACGACAATGGAGAAAGCATCGTGAACTACGATTAGATTTCGCACAAAGATCGTCATTTCTCTATTCACTTGGAGATGTTCGTAATGATCCATGCAAGACATACTTGTGTACCCCAAGTACCCAACTACTATCGTTACTTCCGGCTGATAGATTTATCATGTTAAAGTCAGTAAAGCGTGACTTCAAAACGAAAACTCAAACAATGGTACGAGAAATATAGTTTGAATGACCCTGTAGACTTCCTGGGTATTGATTTGTTACTTAAAAGTTACGAAAAAAATAGGACCTACGAAGCAGTGTATACTAAAAACGATTGTGAACGTGATTGTAATTTAACCACTTTACGTACGTTCTGCGTATGACGTTCCCTATTGGCTATTCCCCTACCCATTCCTTTCCTACTGCGCATTTAGTTTGCGTCGGTTTTCCACGTGGTGTCATATATACTTTGTTCATCGAAACAGCGTGACTATCACGTAACACCATAAGGCCCCTTTCTATGCACAATTGAATGATGTTATTGTCACAGCGAAATATTCTCCGAGTTTGTGTACTATGTTCTGAATCGATGGTGCAGGAGACCATGTGATAAAGTGAAAGTTGGGTTAGAGTGGGTTAGAGTGGGTTAATCCCTTTTTGATCCCCTCAACTCCTACTTCACCACTTGATCCCGTACACCATAGATTCAGGATACGATGCACACATTCAGAGAATATTATGGTGTGAATGTGACGTCGTACGCGTGAGTAGAAAGGGAACTCATGGAGTCGAAGGTCATCCAATAGAAGCACAAGTGTGCAGAACTGAGACAGTTATGCTCTCTCAGTGAACACTTCATGGAGGCGAATTAATGTCGATGACCAATGTGGAGTCGGTAAAACAGATTATTCGAAATCCACTCATTCGCATTTTCGGTGCACAAAAAAAGTTACGAGTTAACGATTAATTCTGGTATTAATAACTTTTTAATTCAAACCAGGTTTCTTCAAAGCTAAGCTATCTTTTTGCAATAAAGATGTTATAATTAGTATAAAAGAATTACATCTCTGTGGCTAAATAGTGGGAAAGACTTAAAGAATACTTCAATAATATACACGTGGTCAGAAAATAATTTATTAATGGATGTGGTTCACATACATTGGGTACATGTGGCTGCATTAATAATGAATTTCTACAGCAATATTTCTTAGTTTAAGTTTTCTATAATATTGTCGAAATAAAATCAGTCATTGTCTTATTACGTAATTACAAAGAGTCAAATAAAAGTAACTAAGGATGATATTTCACAAAACAGAGGAAAGTAAACAATTACATTTTTACTGAGACACGATGAATTATCTTTATCTTTTTTTCTATTTGACAAATAAAAACTAAGGTATTTCCTAATACCTGAAGAATTATATACGTACAACTTGATATGGTATATTAACAAATGCTCAACTGCAGGATAGATTGTTCTCAAAATAATCCCACGAAAAGCACGAGTAGAACAGAAGGTTCGAGAAACCTTTCTTAAAAATTCGTTCGCACGAACTCCTATGAAACGTAACTGACATCTCGCTGTTTTTATGTCGTTATCGTTCGCGAGTTATAGATAAGAAATGTACAAATGGTTTGCAAATACATAGGAATTATGTCTACACTAACTGCGGTAATCTAAGATGGATACAAAATCAGATAATCACGAAATCACTTGAGGGTCCGAATGGCAGGCTTTTTCCGTCGGCCCTTTTTCCTGTGACTCGTTGGATTCTGTAATTGCTAGCAACGGTGTATGGATGTGTAGTGATTCATGAGATGATGCTTGTGCTTGAATCTTCTGCCGCACAATTCGCAGGGGAAGCGTGGTTCTATGCCGCATTCCATGCGTTTGTGCAGCCTCAGGGATTCCCGCCACTTGTAGGTTTTCCCGCAGGTATCGCACACGTAATCCACTTTCAAAACGCACAGCTTTATACCTGGAAAGACGAGAACATTGTTAAACCGTGCAAGTTCGACATTTTTCTTTCATCTACAAGGCAAACAACATAGTACGACAGGCAGCAAACGTGGATTATGTTACTTGTTAATTTTTTGTTTATTAGAAAAATTCACTAGCAAACGATCTCATTACGTCATTCTTTGAGGGTCTTGGGTCTTTCAATCGGGGTTTTGTTTAAAACGATTCGCGGGATATAGTAATTGTAAAGTTAAAGAATCATTTAAGCTGTGTTACGTTGTAACAAAAGTGTATCATTCACTGTACAATAATTTACATTATTTGGGTTATACAAGTGATATATACATAAAAAGTGTAGGGTACATAAATAAAGCAGTTCTCAACATTTCAAGCACGGAACAAGAAAAATAATAAATCGTGAAATTATCGATGTAAAACAATGCATTCTTTTCTTAAGGTTGATTTTAAATTGTGATGAAAATGTCAAGAACTGCGTTATAATATCCTACATATTTTACCATAATTGATTGACAACCATTTCTAGAAAGAAATACAAATTTAATAAATTACATTTTCCATCAGTAAAATTAATAAACCGTAATCATACGATTTATACATTAATATAAATAAACTTTAGTAATACTAGTTTAAAACTAAAATAAATAATACTTGCCTACATACATACATGTAAAAAAATTTCAAGGGGAGATAAATATTATTTTTACACTAAAATTAAATGTATTGTAGATTAATCTTTAAGTACATATACATACATATATAATTTCGTTTGCACTTTTTATGATTTTCATTCTTTTGAAACTTTTTCAAGTACTTCATTTAATCATTTAATTTAAAAAATACTAAATCTTATTCTTTTACTATTCTTTTACATCATAAGGTTGGACTATAATAACAATATTTATATAAATAAACTAGTATATTCATACGATACTGTTCCACATACACTTTATTTTACACATTGGTTTTTATCATTTTTGCATGACAATACTAGAAACAATACATAAAATCACATTTACGAATAAATAATTAAAAAAAGGCAAATAAAATGTATTTGAAATGTTTTTTCGAAATAACGCACCGTATACATCTTGACGTAAATTCTCACATTCAATAACATTCTTTGGAAAATTATCGCGAAATGAATCAGTGTTATGATACAATTTGCAAATTGAGAAAACATGTCCGAAATAAAATACTAATTTTTGGCTTGGCACACAAATGTTATTTTAAATTATTACATTAATTAAAGCTACAGATCGTCGAACATCTGATGAAAATCGCATTATAAAAATATCCTTCACCTAATTTTTGTGGACAATCATATTATGAATTTAATAGAAAGTCTTTGCTACATCAGTCTAATGGATTTTGTAACTTGCGAAAATAAGTTACCTGATAAATACTGTGATTAGGAAATATATAACGATTTAATAATACAGCGCTAAACAATATTTACAACAAAATAGTGGGTTTGTTAATTGTGCCGTATTCACTGTGTATTGTCAGTCATTTTCTGCCATAAATGCAATGTAATTACTGTTGATTCGATGATGATTGACCGTAATGCATTAATAAAAAATTGTCTGGCCTAACATAATTTAAGCGTTTATTGAATCGAAGAATAATAATACTATCTACGATCTATCGAAACTAAATTTGAACTGAATTTTATCCGATACTTTGTGATGTTTAAAAACTGAAATGCTCAAAATTAGAAAGGATCCTGTAACGTGGAAAATTGACAAGTAATAAGTCAACAGTTTTACCCCTTTCTACAGATTGAAAAATGAACGAACTGGACAAAATATTTGAGAATAAAACTTGCAATTCGAATTACATGAAATTTTCCATCACAAGAATTAGGACGGGCATTTTAAAAAACAAAGATCACTGAGACAAGTAAACGTCCATTACTTAATAACGAAACCTGCTGTAAAATTGCGGCAATTCAATGTTTCAGGGAAACAAAGATTCTTTTTAATTTTGTCCCGTTGATGATTCGTTGTGGACGAATGATTTGTAAGAAAATTTATGGATACCACGATGGAATTTGGCCGACACTGTTGGACCCGTGACGTCGTCTGAGATGTTCCTTGAGGTGATGTTTGTGCTTGAATTTTCTCCCGCAAAAGATACACGTGAAACGCGGTTCGATGCCGCATTCCAATCGTCGATGCTGTTGCAGGGATTCCTTCCACTTGTAGACTTTGCCGCAGTTGTCGCAGATATACATCTTACGTTGTCCTAAAAACATCCAGCACTTATCAGTCGATGCAAAAGGAATTTTGGCTCTTTTGCAATTAACACCTCCGACGACAAATCGTGGAAAAGGCGTGTGAATCACAAGAATACGGATCTTGCTTCATCGAAAAATATTCCCTTAAGAATCATGTAATTGAAGTGTGCAGAAATATGTAACAGAAAGACGTGTACGTAATTATTTATGTACAATTTACTCTTACTTTTTATTACAGTCCTTGAAGAAATCAAAAATGTCGCTGTATTTCTCGTTGTTCATAATGTGCAATATTTAAAAGGTAAACAGAATAAGAATGAAAATTATTATTTTAAATCCTTCCAAATACAATTTTTTCCCTGCGTGTTAACCTTTTTGACAAAATGACCTATATGAAAGTTTTACGACCCTAAAATGTGAATATAATTGAGTTAGGAAAATGTATAAATTTGTTCTTTTTTTATCTCTATTATCCTCATTGACTTTCAGAAATAAAAACAATTCTAGCTGTTATTCCCAACAAAACGCAAAAACGTATAACTTTAAAATTTCTCATCAATGAGAAAATAATATACTACATTCTCTGCGGTATCTTGTTTGTAAAGAATTTAATGAATCAAATAACATAATATTATCACTGTAATACTGGTATCCATATCTTTTCTCCTTTTTATTGAAAAGAAATAATCTTCTTTATTATTACTATTACAATAATTCTAAAATGAAAAATTCCCACGTACTCCACACTTCCCTACATACACGAAAAAATACTCATTTGCAAAGTTCTAATTACAACAACGTGTTTAGTGAAGAACTTTCTTTATTTACAAAACCAAATATTCTTCCACGATTTGCATATATTCGACGTTTTCTTCTTTCGCCACTTATATACAAAACAGAATACTCATTTGCACAGTTGTATAATTAAAACAACGTGGGAACGAAGGAATATCTATTTACTACATTTCCTTTTTTGTCTTTATTGTTTACAGGAGATAATTTTCGTTGTCGGTGTTCAAATTATGAACGTATACGAGATGTTGCCTCAACTGGCTGTTTCACCGCTGTTTCGCGTTGCAAACTGGACAGGGAAATTGCGGTTCCTTGTCGCTTTCGAAGGTTTCCGGAAATACATTTTCCGCAGCTATATTTCCCGCTTGTTGTGACCTGAAAGAAGAAAAATCGCGTCAGTGTGTGTTCTTGGAGAAAACAAAATACCCAATGCAGTCTCGACGGTCTTTCAATTCCTCTGAATTCTTTTTTAAGTCTTTCGAAATCCTTTTCAATTCCTTGTCGTCGCTGAATCCTCGTTCGCGTCGCTTATGATCAAAAAATATGATTAACGCATTTTTTAGTAGTAATCTGATTTGCGTTTGGCTTTATTAATCAATTCAAAATATAATCAGCGCACTGTTACGTGTAGTTTGATTTGTTTTTGATTTTACTTATTAATTAAAATATAATCAACGCCTTTTTCATTGTAATCTGACTTGTGTTTGGTTTCTTTCATTGATTAAGGTGTAATTAACGCCTCTTTGTTTGAAATTCGATTTCTGTCTGGCTATATTTTGTGGTAGATCGAAACTTACATTGCTAAATTAACGGCGACGTTATAAATGCTTGATTTATAAAGCTAAGACATAGGAACAAAGACAATGTTTGTCTAGCAATAATCGTAAGTGACTTTGCTTTACTATTACATAATACAATTCTTAATTGCATTGAAACTAACAAGTTTTCAGTGATTATAATACATGGAGGATAAACTGATAACGCATCAGACATAAATTATAATAATAATAATAATAATAATAATAATACTAAGGCAAACGATTTTTTGGATTATTATTTACATGATATACATAAAAGGAATTTCCAGTTGAAATTGATCTCATTCTATATAAATTAATAGAAATAAGCTTAAATTCCATTTTTGTATCTAAACCTTTTACAGCGATACAACTATTAGTAGTCCTAGAATTTTCAATTCTTAATTTCATTGTAAGCTCATTCATAAATAAGCTTGCTACTTCAAAATTTGGCAATAGGTATAATAATTTGAGTAATAACTTAGAAACATCGTAAAACTAAATAAGTCACTTTTCAGTTGCTTTTTTCGCAAATACTAGGAACACAACATAGTGCAGTTTGTAAAAAATTTGAAATACAATATTATCATATCGTATCGTATATTGTCCTCTGGTTTCCATCAGAACAAGGTTTCCGTATTGTGCGAACTTGCAATTCAAAAAGTAAGCCAAAAATACTGCAAGAGGCTAACATTACAAGGAATAATTTGCCACGTAATATTTCACAGTACGTAATACAGTACGTAATATTTGGTGGATTGGGGATTTAAGAAAAAACGAAATTTTCTTGTCCTAATAAGAAAATGGCCCTCAGACGTTCTTTCCGTCCGGAAAAATCCAGCGATGAACGTTGATGAGGTGTTTCTTGAGCATCCATTTGTGCCTAATTTTCGTGCCGCATACCGGGCAACTGTGCTGCGGATCCTTTCCGCATTCTTCCTTGAGGTGCCTGATCAGCGACTGCATCCACCTGTATTCCTTGCCGCAGGCAGAGCAAAAATGTCGTCCCAGTCGTTTGTAGTAATCCGTGTTCACGTAGCCTGCAATGAAAAAAGAAAAACACTTCCTTAAGGCACTCGGTGCGAGGCGAGTATTTCGTTAAAATGTCGTTAAAGTTCTCTCACAAGGTTAATTCGACACTGAAAACAATCTGCACGAGGAGATTCGCAACGTAATATTATCGGGAGAAAGCTTCGTGTGTGTGTGTATCTGATTTATTAGTGGATACTGATTTTTGTTGTATTTTATTGTATACCTGTTTGTCTGTCGGAGATTCTGTGTATTTTCTAAGATTCTTGTCTTCTCAAGCTGATGAATCGTGTTTTATTTCTAGAAGAAAAAAGGCTACATTATTCCATCAAGGAATGAAATATTCGAAATAGGAAGAATAGTATTCTGAAGGGAAGTAAATCAATGTGCGAATCTTTGAAATTGACAATGTAAAGTGTATTCTTTACTTGGAAATGATAAATATGTCCTACGTGTAGTTGCATTGAAGTAGTTTATTTTTCGGCGTAATAAAAATTTAGAAAGTCGGGTTGTATAATTTATTTCAGTATAAAAAGAACACGTTATTTGTTTGACATAATTAGCAAGATTATTTTCTTAAAATTCTATCGTATTTTTGAAGTCAGGCGAAATATTATGTAAAAAATATCAGGCGTAAGAATGTTGTATATTACAATGTTGCAAAATAATGCACTATATAAAAGGCAGGAACACACATTTTATTTACTTATTATTAATCGCAGTATTTCATTTATCGAAGATGTTTTAATATTAGAAATAAAAGAATATAAGTTATTATCGCCGTACAGTCATACTAATCATTTTAGTTTTTATACAAAATTCAAAAATCTGTCAAAAACTTCATGATTTTCGTAAAATTTAGATAAGCACAGAATTTAAAAAAAATGCTAATCTAACTCGTTGTTCCACCTGTCAATTTTAGGATATCAAACGATACATTAATAAAATTAAAGTGGATCAACCTGAAACCTCTAGTTGATCAGGTTTTATGTCTTATTTGAATCTTTTATATTAATACAAAGCAACTTATATAAAAATTGGAAAAATGTAATATAAAGAAAGTAATATTAGTAGACAAAACGTGTTAGAAACGTGCAAAATTTAAAAATCGGTAGTTTCCATACAGATTTTGGTTATCAAAATTCATTATAATTAACTATCAAAGTCATTTTTATATTATTTCTGCGATAAAGATATAAAGATACATAAATTGAAGTGTTATTCTTCATCCCTTGTTATTTAATCCCGAGTAATTTCATTGTTAACTCATAACTTTTTGCAGAATGGCACATATAATTACGTCTCAGTCTTATTAAGGCGTTTCAAGTCCAACGGGTAAATATTAGGTCGAAGCATAAATAATGCACTATTTCTTAAAAAATCAAAATTTGTATACCCCTAGTTGATTTTTTCAATTGCGCAATTGATTACATAATTTTTGTTATTGCTATCACAATTATTGTGAAAACATGACATTATTTATGCATTAACCTGATATGTAACATTTCAACCCGTGGATATCATACGAAATAGTAAATAATTAACGAAACTTGCATTACTTAAAAAATGGTTGCAGTAAGTTAATAAAATCATTTTAGGCACGTTAAAAGCTGTTGTTATTTAATAAAGTTTTTTACCTTTATCACATTTCAAGAATAAATATCAATAAAATATCATTTTCCTCGTGATTCGAAAAAGCTCAGATCATTATCCTATACA
Organism: Hedychridium roseum; assembly: GCA_963989215.1. Classification (NCBI taxonomy): domain Eukaryota; kingdom Metazoa; phylum Arthropoda; class Insecta; order Hymenoptera; family Chrysididae; genus Hedychridium; species Hedychridium roseum. The sequence continues at coordinate 5,156,628 of OZ022318.1, read as the reverse complement.
AGCTTAGTTAAGTCCGTAAAATAGTTTATAGTTGTACAAAAATTTCCTAACTTTTTATAATATTTCATACGTACGAAAACATCACTTTGCCTTTTAATAAAGTTAAAAATAAATATTAGTCAGACATATTTTTCTTGCTTAATACAATTAAACAAATATTATTTTCGTATACGGTTCATCAAAAAAGCTGAAATTTGTTTTAAAGCATTGCTTAAAATAGTGAAAGTTTACAAATACACCGTACTATTCAAATTCTACTGTAACAGAATGAAGGTAAAGTGCTTAAATAATTGTTTACTTTAAATCCTTTTAATCTGAATTCTTACGTTATATTGCAAAATTACTTAGGCAGTGAAGAATGAATTCTTTATTTATCATGTTTGTAAGAAGGATTTCAAAAAAGATTAAAATATTTGATAAGATGTGTTTCGCAATTTACATATTCATTAGTTTCCACACAGAAAGTTTTGCAGTTTTCTTTTTAATTTTTAGTGTCCAAATTACCAATAAAAATAGCCTCAAGTAGAAAGTTTAGTCATTAAATTGTTTTTATTTGAATTCACGATTTGAGGCCAATTACCTATAAATAGACCTTACCCTCCTTTCTATGCATATTAAAAGATCACTTTGCGCGTTAATAAAATACTTTTCTTTGCGTGAGCATAGCGCTGATGTGAAAATAATGCTAGGTTTACATCTGACTTTTATTGTTTGTTACTTGTGCGTAATAAAAATAAAACCTAATTTAACATACTTAGAGTGTCTTGTAAGTACAGATTTAAATGGTAAATAAAAAAAAGTATACTCACAGTAACATGTAAAGAAAACTATTTCATGATAAAAAAATATCCATATAAAGTACCAAAACGTGCTATATGAGTTTTTTACACACTTAATTCTTGCAATGTCATTCACTAACAAAAATGATTTTTGCTATATATACATATATATTTTGTGGTTTTTCGCTAATTTCATCCATTATTTAATTTCGCCCAATATTCAATTTTGTATCTACAGTTACGAAATACCCTGCATTTACTAAATACTCTTAATTTGTTTCGACATTTCTATACATATAAGATCTGACCAAAGAAAGAAAGAAAATAAATTTTTTATCTAAAATCAATTGAGTAAAAGACTTTATTATTTAAAAGAATTAGCGCCCAGGAATGGGGACATGCGCTGTAGTGAACTGCGCATCCACCGGTCATTTGCCCGCGCAAATCCATTTTGCAAACAGAAAACCAAACTGTAGACATACTTTAAACACCGATTTAGCTTATGAAATATGTAATTTCATGAAAAACATCTTGAGAGAAATGTCAGATATAAAACTAGCATAAAATTCGCGCGCTTGACGATCGATGTTTCGAGGTTGGTTTGGCAGAGGCTACTTTATCACTGGTTTCTTCTACTTGTAGCGATGCACGTTGTTCTTGTGGCGCAGTAGATAATCCCTGCGTTTGAACTGCCGTCCGCAGAGCCCGCACTTGTGCCTCGGCGATTTTCCGCATCCTTCGCGCAGGTGCCTCGTCAGCGAATCCGTCCAGGTGTATTGCTTGCCGCACTTGAAGCAGGTGAAGGGGACGTCGTAATTCACGCGATTTGGATCGCTCCGTTTCGCCAGCTCTGCAACAGGTCACGAAAATACCATTGTGAGAACGTTTTAACCGTTTACAGGGCCACGTGTTGCCAAATCCCAACACATGCTTGTACTTCGCGTTTCAACGGCACGTATGTGCAACGTTGCAACGCTATTATCGTTAGGATCAGATTTGTTTTACTAATCAGGAATATACATAATTTTGTGCGGCTACAAAATGGTTTACAATTAAAACGTGCTTCATTAGAACCGTTAATTCTTTTACTCTTGCACCGTTTGTACGTAACAAGAATTTTCCAATAGTATCCTGTGGAAGAATTTCTTACCCTTTGCGACGATTACGATATTTGTATCTTCTCGATGGAACTATGAGTAGGTATATACATATGTAATAATTCACATGAGTTAATTGAATGTAATTAACGAGTAAGTAACACATTTTTCGTAGTATTCACAACTTCGGGAGAATTTGTATCTTTACAAGTTAGAAATAACAATCATGTGAACAATCTGTCGAATTCAAAAGTTACAAAAACAGAGAGGTTACTTTCATTATTGTAAAGGTTATTTTGTATTTATTTGTAATTTGTATTATTTTGTAATTACATAGGAAGATAATATTTTTCGCATCTGTTAATTTCTGTTATAAAAAGAATATTATTATATTACAGTCAAATTTTATTTTGGTATTTGTCTTTAGAAGTAAGCAATTTATTTGCAAGTATTTTATTATTAAATAAAGAACATGATTTCCGTGATTTAACACAAAATATTTGTTTAAGAACAATACTTTGTTTTAATATCATTTTTCACCATTATAGTAATTGAACATTTTAGTTGTGATAACGCTCTGCAAAACGAATTTTAATTTTTACTACTGCGGATGAAAACATTGAGAAATATTCATAATTTATAAACAAATATTCATTCTGAGCATTTTATTTATTGATTCGTTAATTTTATTGCACAGTTATATATGCTTCGATGATAAACTACGCATCAAAGCAAACTAAAATTTTCGGCATCATCGGTTATAACTTGAATATCAGTTCTCATTTTTAAACAATTTTAGTACTCCTTTTACTGCAATTTTTCTGCTCGTTTGCCAGTATTGAAATTCACATCGGAAGATCCTACGTAGATATACATTTTCATGAAAATCCAACAATCTTCTGTAACATGAATTTATAATATTTTTATAACCATTAAAAACTGTGAGTTGTGCCTGCACATAATAATAATTATCCTGCTATAGCTGGTTTTATTTTTTCTAAAATTTCTAGAAATGCAATGTTAGAAATTCCGTAAAAAACAGGATTTTCGAGAAGATAAATCTACTCCCGCACTTGAAATAATTATTTAGTGACTTTGCTAACGACTTGACAGTCACAGATTTTTTCAAAAATTTCTTCCATAAATCTTACACGTTTCAAGTGAAAAACTAGGTTCTGATTCCGTTGGGCTATAACTACCAACGATTTTTATCATACTATTTAAAGCATTAATTTGACTCGATTATGTCTAATTTATCATATGTTTATGGTACATTATTTTCTTACAATTCTACAATATAAATCACAAGGCAACGTTGGCAAAACAATCTTCTTTCACTCCACAAACGCTACACAATAGAATCTCGATTATCGTAAAATCACTTACATTAGACTTACACTTTGAGAACATCGACATTAGCGTACAATATAAAACAGAATTAATAAAAGTCGTCATTCCATTCAAGATGATAGTGGAGAAGGATAATATCAGAATATCCCAATATTACGTAATATTACGTAAAATAACTTTCGTAGGTTAAACTATAACTGTTTGACCAACATCACATCCCCGAATTATTACAAAAAGAAATCGAGGTTCTACCATAACTATTCCTTCGCTTTTTCTTGATATTTTTAATATTAATGAAGCTTTAACAGATGCGACGTGAGGAGTTGCTTAAATCTGAACTTTCGACAACATATTGAGCAACTGTATCGCGGTTCCATGCCGCATTCGTATTTGAGGTGTTTATTCAACGAATCCCTCCAGCGATACTCCTTGGCGCATTTCTTGCACTTGTGTTTGTAATGTTTGCCGCATTCTTCGCGCACGTGTCGACGATACGATGATTTCCACCTGTAGGATTTTCCGCAGTTTACGCACTGGTAAAAAAGTGGCTGCTCTTCTCCCGTGGGAACTCGAAACCCTAAAAAACAGTTAACTCATTAGCAGGATTTCAGACGAGAACTCATTGTTCATGAGAAATTCAATATTTTCACATGAAAATCTTTGCCGGTGTACTTGGAACAGATTTTGTGTTAATAGGAAATTGAAAAGAACACGTAATTCTGAGGGATTTTATTAAAGAATGAGAAATTTGCGAACTTGTTATGCAGCAGCGTATTTAATTGCGAAAACAACTTGCCACTCGACAGCTGTAAATGTATGTTAACTTTTGTTGTAAGGATAGTGGCAAAAGAAATAACAGAACGGATCATCTTAATGGTAAAACCGTTAACTTTATTTGTCATATAAAATCAATGGCCGCCGGGTAAAGAAATAATTATACCTAATATCACATTTACATGATGTGATAACAATAGCAGGAACGTTTTTAATCGTCGTAGTATTGGTATACCCTGATTTTACCTCTTAATAAGATTAGAAATTCGAAGACAGGTTATTCGAAAAATATGATATCCGTAAATTTACAAAAACATTTAAAATAGAATAGGACGTATCTGGGAAAAAATTGTTAAATTTCGTCAATTTGCATTCATTTCGCAATTGTCTAATTCTAAGACAACTTCGCACAAATCCAACGTATTTAAATTGTATATGAGAATCAAATTGACGTCATTATAGTACATAATTCGTAGCAATATAACAATTTTATGAATTATTATGTACGTACAAATCATGCAATCGATTCATTGCACAGATTTCGTTTCAGTGATCAATCTGTTTGGTCAAACTTCAAATAAAGATATACAATTTTCCATTGTAATATTGTCGTGTAAATGTTATAAAACTGTCACGAAATATTTGTAACTGCAGATTTGCACTGCACGATTATTCAAATTACATCAACAGAATTTATGAAAATTAATATCGGGCGAAAGCAAATATATTATCAGGATGACCACATTATGTATCCGTGAAATTCTACCAATCCTGATACTAAATAACTGCATAAACATAAAAATCCTTCCGATTTAAAATTTCTATTCTGCTGGAAAATTCAGTACCAAGACGATTACGTCATTAAATTCTTCTAACACCCTGCTTCGAAAGCAATGATTTATCTTGGTAATCGGCGAATTACCAGAACAATCAAATTATGATTTTTCCGTGAAATTCTACCAATCATAATACTAAATCACCAAATAAACACAAAAATCCTTACGATTTAAAATTTCTTTTCTACCGCAAAATTTAATACCAAGACGATTCCGTCATTAAATTCTCCCGACAGTCCGTTTCGAAAGCAATGATTAATGTTGGCAATTATCGAATTATCAGATGAATCACAAGATATCTCCGTGAACGGCCCACACGTGTCGTCGGAAATTTGAGCGTTGCTTGAAGGCCTTCTGGCAGTATCGGCAAAGGTACTACGGTGATTTTCCGCACTCTTCCCGCAAGTGTCGGCGCAACGTGCTCTTATTGGTATAGGATCTCGGGCACTTGTAACAGGGATAGGGTTTTATCGAAGCATCTCGGATCATCCTCATGCTCGACGGTATTTCCCCTGAAAACAAAAATGCACCGTTAGAACAGTATTACGTAGACGTACGTTGCTTAAAACGAAATCTTCACTGTTGCTTCCGGTCGATTTAACGAAGACACCTGCCGTTATAATTACGTAACTTTGCAATATTCTATTTAGAGATTCCTATTGACTACGTTTCCGAGTAAGACCTTTCAAATAAGGACACTAAACAATCGTTTAAAGTATAACGTATCACGTATTTACAGGACTTAAAGTCAATCTTTGGCATCGACGTAAAGCGAAATTAATGCTTAGAATAAACAGTGGTTGACTAGATTGAATTTCTACTGGAAAAATAAATTTCAGCATAGGGACGAAAAAAGATTCTTCGACTTTCGAAGGAAAATGGGATTTTCAAAATGACAAATATCTTCGAGCTGACGATTTGATCTTCACTGTTGGGATCTTCTGGATGAATTGCAAAATCTTCGAGTGAATGCGGATTACTGGTGTTCTGTATTTCGTGGATAATAACAACAATAACACTGCGTCGTCGTGACATTATTTTTCTTTACACAGGGAATTTGTCGCCGTGGCAATTTTCCTTACACATTACGTTATGTAATAATAAAAACTACGGTATGTGTGTGAATCGCTGAAACTGCTCGCTACGCCAGATAATCCGAACGAACTTTCATCATTAATATAGTCGAGAGGACGAATTGTTCATAACTTATCACAGAATCGTTTTCACTAATAAATCTATCAGCCGAATTTAATATCACATTCCTTAACATTAGTAAATAACAGTTCACTTTAATCACCGATATCCTCCCGTTTTCCGGGAAAAAGCCGACGAAACCCGAGTACCAGACTCACCGATGTAATTTCGACGAATCAATTCACGGATTTGTTGAACAAAGGAATTTCGCGCGAAATACTGAAAAAAGGGGGATTTTCTGATACTCGGCTTATTACTTGAACAGTCATTTACGCAGCAATATCTAATTACTTTCTAAGGTTACACATGAAGTGTTGAAAAAATTGTTAACTAACATCAACAAAATACACGCTACATCAATTGTTTAAATCGGAAGAAATGGTCTGCTAAATATGTCCAAATAAACATTTTCTGATGGCATCAAAAGTTTAGTATAAATGATGACGTAATTCAAGCAATTCTAGTGGCAAATTTCTTTGTTTTAATGTTTTATTTTAACGGGGTTAATTTATTAGGACGTATTTTACAGTACCAATAATACAGTTTCATTACACATTTTGACCTGTAGATAAAATCCCCTACACACTTTGAAAATTGTTGAATGATGCATGTTTCGTAGAAAATTTTTGTAAAACACAGTTCGTGGACAATTTATTTAAGACCACAGCAAACCATTTGACACATTCAATTTTACTCTTACTTTTATGCGATTATATTCTAAAATCGTTTCACGATTTACAATATAACACATACATCAATTATTACATTATTTTTCAATAAAATCCTTCCTGCTTTTAATAAATTAAAAAATAAGACTATCTTAACACGAATATTTACAGAAAACCTTTTCAGTTTGCCTGATAATTTTCTACGTGAAAGTTTTATGGATAAATCCAGATTTCCTGCGCTATGTTTATTCTTTTTCAGTGTGCAGGGGATTTTTAATAAATTATGACAATATGACACGTAGAATCGTACTGTAAGTCTATATGATAAAACGTTTAAAATATGTCATTCTCGTAATTAACGCAAGGACACTTAACACTCCCTGGTAAATGTCGATCTGTGAATAACAATTTAAATCTACACTCTGAGTGCATGGAAGATCTTCAGGTTGGAAACTTACGAAAACCGACAGATTCGAAGGGTGGACAAGAATCGCTAAATCCGCGTTATTCGACGAATATTACATTAACGCATTCGGTAAGGAAGTGTAATGCTAAAACGTATTACACGCTTTTGGCAATTAAAAAATAATGGAGCAAATTTTCCACGCCTATAATTACCCTTTTCCCGCTTATTATTCTGGAGAATAATCCTTTGTACGCTGAACGCCGTACCGTAGTAAAATCCGCTTACCGTAGTAAAATTATAATGAAATTTTACGGAAGATCAGTCATTCGTTCTCAATCACTTCTTCGCTTTATACGAATTCGTTCGACCGTATTGTCTCTCGCGATAATTTAATTAGACAATTCATTTTTGGCACTGCGTTTCCACTCACGAGAAAAAACTATTTTCTTCGTTCAAATAAAACTAGATCTTGACGTTTCTTACAGACACTTTTTTCAAACGAAATCGAGATATGACGTCGGTATGTACATATGCGTATGTGTGTGTGTGTGTAATCATTTTCCAACAAAATCTTCAATTCATATGTAATTTTACATAACTGTAGGATCTTCGTCGTACCTTCTTCTTTCTTTGCACTGCTTCATTATATTAATACTATTACAATCTAACTCTAAATCCTTTCTGTATTGTAAATATGAGTAGGAAATGTGACCCTGTCTTTTATATGCATAGGTAGACAATTAAAAAGTACAACTACTAAAGAAGTTATGTAAGGCATGCTAGACAGGTAATTCATTATTGTTTATACTTTATAATTTTTCGGTAAAGGATAATATTTAACTCGTAAATATGGTCACTAGAGGGTAGGATGATTGTGACTCATTTGTTATTCTGCAACCTAAAAAAAGTATTTCCGAATAACTAGAAATCCTTTAACACTTCACTAGTATTATCGAATTTCGCCACAATTCTTATTTATCGAACAATATCTTATTATTTCTTAGTAATTCGGGTCAGAGAAATCTCAGCGTGTCATGAATTTACATTTCTATAATACACATTTCAGAAAAATATTATATAAGCCAAAATACGACGATTAATGAAACTAATAATCAAGTTAAAAAAATGAAATAAATAACTATTGTATAAGCAAGAATATTGAAGAATGTAAAAAGAAGGGATTATGTAGAATGTACTGTACAGGAAGGATAAATTTGAGTAGCGAAAAATTCGAAACAAGCAATGCTTTTTCAACGAATCTTCTTCAGACGTTTTTTTCAAAATTTCCATTATAGTCGCTGCAAAATTCTTTGAAACTCGTACTTTCGCGGCTGAATAAAAGGCAACTCTTCTCTGCTGAACAACGTAATTCGGCGATGACGAGAATCTCAAAAATTTACGGGATCGGGACTAAGAAGGTTCTTACGGGTTTCCTGAAAATGACGAATGCTCGTATTTTCACGAATTTGTAAACCACTTAAAATCTAGAAAATTAACGAGTATTGTTTCTCGAGCCAGTAATTTCCTTTCTTCTTTCTCTGTCTTTGTGTTGCGGTTGAAGTGAAAGAATTATAATTGAAGTGCAAGAAAGTTTGAGAATTAGAAAGGGATTACCGGTGAAAAAAGTAGAGATTTAATTGTCGTCTTCATTTTTTGTGCGAAATTCAATGTTGTTATTTCATTTCTCAACAACCTATTTCCGAATATAAAACACACTGTGTTTGTAAAATTTTATAAGAAATAGAAATGGCGAATACCACTCCTTTTTTAAATTTCACTTTCTGAAAAATAAAACAAAATGGCATGCAAAGAAATGGATAATCTGGACATTACTTATATATACATATCCCAATAGTCAGCTTTTTAAAACAAACTAATATTATCCATGCAATAAAAAAATGTTCAACGAAACATTACACAAACAAGCTGAAACAGAATAAACCAGTTCAGAGTATAGTGGCTTAAGAAATGTGAAATGAAAATCCGTAGGAGAAGAATTCAAAATCAGCAACGACCTCCGTGAACGCGACTAGAGACTTTTCTCTCTAAGAAACGAAAATTTCTCTTTCCCCTCCTATTTTTCAAACTTTCAGTTACACCGAAACTGACCACTCGCGAAGCGATCACCGAGATCTGTAAACGATGAAATAAAAAAAAGAACAACGTTAAATTCAAATGTTCCTTTGGCTCGGTAAAAAAAAAATCTTAAGAACCCTCGTTAATGCCGAGGCCCTGAGAGATTCTCGTGTTTGGTGAATTCTTGGCGCGTTGGTTAAAATCTCACGGTCCGAGGAGCAGGACCCTGCCGTGTATCGTTGAATTGTGTCGCTGGAAGTTGGCCTTCTGCTTGAATCCCTTGTCGCAAATGCTGCAGATGTACTGCGGCGGTTTGCCGCATTCGTCGTGAAGATGACGTTTGAGGCTGCCCTTATTCCTGTAGGACCTGCCGCACTTGTGGCAAGGATAGGGCTTTGGAAGGTATTCCCGGGCCAAGGGGTACCTCATCCTGCCCCCTCCACCTGAAATTTCAAAGGCAAAAACCCGACGTTACTCGACTAGGTCGACGTCGACGTGTTCGATCATTTAAAAATACCTTTTTATCGATCTTCCCTCGATGATAACCTTATCTCTCTCTCTCTCTCTCTCTCTCTCTCTCTCTCTCTATGAATTAAGTGCGTAAGCGGTTCGAGGATTCCCCGCGAGTCAATATTACCAGCGGTCAGGAGCAAAGAAGAAGCAAAAGAAGCAAAATTGACCCATTAATCCCCAAAAATGAACAGGACGTATTTCTTTTGATTTTGAAGATTTAAGAAAATGTCTCACGAGAGGATCGTTGGATTCAAGGTGCTAAATGGTCGGATGAATGAGAAAATTTGTTGGAAGTCATTTTCTTTAAAATTTCAACGTCATCCACATATTGCTGAATACGATATTGTATTTTATTGATGTAAATTTGTTCCTGAATTTAACAATCTACTAGTTGAGTAGGAAAACCTTTTCTTAAATTTTCATAAACTGTGTTCTCTCTAAAGTTCTCAACACGAGAATTTCTTCCTCGGACATAATTTTATATCATCAAAAACCAAGAAGATATTTCCTGGCATCCTGTTACATGCAACTTCCTTTAACATTAAAAAATAATTATACGAAATGAAGAAAGGAAATTTTTATTGCTTTCGCGCAACATTGAGGATTAATGAGTTAACGTAACATTGGTATTCGCGATTGGATTTATTTAATAAGCTGAAGTTACTGAGCGGAGGATGTAAACTAAACTGCAGTGTGCAAGCTCGCTCTCATCGTGAAGGAATAAACTTAAATACGGGTTGCAAACGGATGAATGTGCTGAATGACGTTGCGAAACTTCCTGGTCGATCTTCCGGCGGAAATTGGTGGATGCATCGTGCGATTAACAAAACCAACCCGTATGTACATTGCGTCGTTGAACTTCAAGAAATTACACTTTAAGAGATTCAGTAGCTTCGATCAGAAATTACACTCAATCGGCAAAACAGAACCCTCTTTACAAGTATTTCGTCCGTATTTTCATTTTTTATGTATAACAAAAATATGCTTCAATTTTCAAGATTGGTTTTTCCGGAGATTAAAGTAATTATATATTCTTGATTATGTTTTGTTTTGACTAAAAAGGTGAATGATTATCACGAAATGTTGTTATGTGTTATTACGAAAAAGTTGGTTTCCTTATGAATTGTTTTCTTATCTTCGCGTTGTTTTTCTTCTTTTTGAATCGGCACACATTTACACTGGCGTGGAGAACTGCATTTCTGCTGAAAGCTCATTACAGACGTAATGGTTTCACGTTCTTCCGGTCGTGTCTTCACTCTTCCGTTTCATCTTGAAATCTTGAAGAAATCTTGGGGAAGTGGGTTTTCAATCGTTGGTAGAACAGTTTTTAAAATTAGAAAATTAAGATTTCAAAAATCGTACTATGAATCCTTAATTTTCACTCACTTTCAATACTTGTACTTTTGAAATTTATATAAAGAGTAATAACAATTTTGTTAATATAATAATTGATTTATTTTGCTCAACATGATTTCTCTGGCTCCCTGACATTAATGTATTGACAATCAAATCGTTTTAATGATATGGAATTAAGCATTGTCATTCCTATTTACAAAGAAAATTGACTGGAATGCTCATTTATAATTTAAAAAGGACTTCAAAAAACTTCGAAGTCATTACTATAAGAATTATAATTTTACTGTTACAAATTTTGAAGATTTAAAGATTTGGAACAACGACGATTAACAAAAGCAAATTGCGACGTTCACCTGGTGATCTTACCTGGAAAATCTTGAAATAAAAAAAACGAATCTTCCTGGATTCGTTTACATTTATCGTCGAATTTGGAAAGACAGAGCTGACAGAATCACAGTAATTCAAAATGAGAATAGAACTTTATTAAGACAACAGCCATCTCCTCAGAATGTCCTACTAAATAATTCAATTATGACGAAAAAAGGGATTGTTAAAATCTACGAACATTTTATCTTCCAGTTGATGAAATCTTCATGTCTAGAAACGTATACCTCTTCGCGCGGCGAAACTTCATCCATCTTCGTCTACGATTTTCATTTAACTTAATAAATGTAAACATCACATATTTTTAGACAATATGAAAATGTAATATTACTTAAAAGTTTCAGCAAAATTGTCCAACTTTTATCAACTACGTTAATTACGAGTACAAAACGTGATGAAATCGCTATCGAAAGGTCACATTCTTCTTTCTGCAAAGATGAAAACACCATCTTCGTGTTGCAACCGATAGGTCGGTTAAAAAAATTCTTCAGTAATTTCAGTCTTCTGAGAAAAACAAATGGCACGACCCTTTTTGCCGGTAATCCTTGTTCTTTAAAAAATGATCCTCTTTGACTCTTCTCTCCTTTTCACGGAATCCCCGGCCGTGCGAATTTACCGATCATTCGATGATCGATCATGTGCATGTTCATCGTGTGTCTGTGAAAACTGCTGCGCTGCTTAAATTTCTTCCCGCAGTAGGGGCACTTGAATTGCGGCAATTTTCCGCACTCCTCGCGAAGATGTCGGCAAAGGGAAACTTTCCACGTGTAACTCTTGCCACAAAGATGGCAAATGAATGTCGTTTCGTTCGCCGCCGGCAAATTCCTCCGCAGCTGATCAGCGAAGGCTGAAATCCGAAAACAAAGGGTAAGGGATAGATCGACGAAAAGCGAAGGAAAAATTTCTATGTACGAATAGGTCGGGCCGGAGTTGAGTTTGTAATGATTCGTTGGATATTTTCGTATTGCGAATAATTTTGAAGTTCGTTCGCGAACAGTAACTGAATTTCCTGTTACATTAATTGATTCTGTCGATTATACGAATATTCCAAAGTACTGACAATTAATATTCTTTATTAATTGTATATTTAATTGCGTACAATTAACTCTTATTAAATAATTTCAGAGCTATAGAAATAATGATTATTTTGAGATTCAAACAAATTCAAACTTTTCCCTGTGTCCAGTACTGATGTACAACAAAAGTCTCTGCAATGCGTAGGAATAAAATTGTATAAAATTATACCTTAAATAATTAAGGGAGGAAGTTATCAGAAAAAAGAAAATCCTATTTTAAACTAAATCCGTTAAAAAAACCCCAGATATGTCATTCACGTGAAAATTTCAAGTCAGTTTTGAGAACAAAAAAATTAGTCAGTGAATGCACTTCCGAAAATTAATTTTTATTCAGCCCTCATGAAGAACATGCGACAATTGACCTAAAACCATAAATAACGTAAAACCATGCTAAATACGTAAGTTGCAAATATTTCGCAAAATGCATTGTCCCAAATGATAAATTATTATTCCCACAATTGCCATTCTTTCTTTCTTCATCGTTCAACATGCGAAATTATAACACGAATATTCACGGTCTTATATTTCTTTCCACTCTGGTTTATCCCGTTATAAATTGTTGCTAAAATAACAGATTATCAAAGGAATGTTTATTACAAAACCAACAATTTCGTTACCTTAGTGGCTAATGCTATTTCCCTGCTGTAAAATAACTTGACAAATTTATTGTACATATTTATTTTTCAAAACTTTTTCTCGCCGGTATTCCACCCTTTGCACAAATGGGAAGTCAAATTTTAAACGGGATGTATAAGTTTTGTTTGCTGAAAAAAGGAAAAAAGGTGAAATGTTAGTTACATTTTTAAAATAATTGACAATTCTGTAGAAGCATTTATCTCGTCCAGTTTCCCCTTTACACCAGAAAAACGAAAATGACAAATATATGGGGTTATATGTGCTGATGAAATTTGGTATTTTACATAAACATTTAAGTTTGAAATTAGTACGCGACAAAATGAAATAAAGCCCATAACACAGCGGGTTAATATGCATTAACACAATATGCAGCGTAATTTTTATCGATTTATTGCAACGTATAATAACTTAATAATTACATGTATAACAAAGAATTATTGACAAGAAACTCATGGGACAAATAAAAAGTTTTTTATTTAAGGGAATTTTTACAAATCACTTTAAAATATATACAGCATGTTTACAAAACAGAAAATAAAAAATACATAAGAATGTAGAAATACATAAGCAATCGTTTCTATGAAATCAGGTATTACCCAAGTATTATTCTTCATTTTTCATTCATTATGAAATTTACGTTTGTAGTTAAATCTTTCCTCGCAAATACCATCCTTGAATGTCGATTGAGCCAAAAGAATTGTTTCCTAAGAGCTGCTGGCCCGGTTCACCTGAAAATGGGAATAATTAGTCAGATTAATATTGTCATTCATCAAATTCCACAGCCGACTGACTTACCGGAAATCAAAAGGACAGATAGGGAATTGACTGTTGCTCGCTTGGTATTTATAAACTTTATTTCGTTAACTTTTCGTACAAAACATTCCATTCATTCTACAACAAATATTACCTTTGACGGGTGAAATATCATAAGACTTTGAAATACATAGTCGATTTTCTTACAAGGAAATTCATATGGACTAAAAACGGACAGATTTTCAGCGGACTAGATAAATGTTTAAAATTAAGAGATCGGGAAGACTTTGCTGTGTTGAAAACTAACTCAAGATCTGATCAAAGTTTTTCAAAAAATGACAATGTATATCGTACAATTTTTTTATTATGTACAAGTGATACTAATTATAAAAAAAAACCAATAGTTTCGATAATTCGACTCTTTTACTGGCCTCCTTTTTTCTTCTAAATTTCTTCAGCAATCTTTAGCGCTTTTTGGACTAATAAATAAATATTTCATAAACATATACTAATTCTTATTATTATCATGACTCATTATATTTCCAAGTACAGTTTGGCTTTCATTTATTTACATTAATTTGAATTACTTATACTTTACTGTATTCCTAAACTTAACTTTATTCGTTTAATCTTCGTGGTTTAAAGCTTCTTCTTATTTTTACTCGTAAGTCTAACAACATTGAACAGCTATAATTTTGTTCATCCATAGGAAGACAGTTTGAACTTTTTATATGAAAAATCTGCCTTTCCTGTGAACGTTCTCCAAATGCGGTTTCACTTGGTACCTGTGCTTAAATTTTTTCTCGCAAATCGGACATCCGTAACGCGGGGCTTGTCCACCGCATTCGACGCGTTTGTGCCGACACAATCCACCCCTGTACTTGTAACGTCGTCCACAGGCCGTGCAAACGTATTTTCTCGCTTCTCGAGCTGCAAAAGAACAAAGACAATGTTTTCACAGGGTGCAACAGCCATCTGAAATTCGCACGATCAAAATTAGCCGGTGAAGCGAAGTTCAAAGGTACGGATCGATAATTGTCAAATTTATAGATTCGTCAAAATCGAGCGAAAGGTCGTCGCTTCTTTTTTTATTTAAACATCAAACGGCGCAAAACACTGAAAAAGACATGGTGTTAAAGTTTGGAAAATTATTGAAAAGATCAGGGCTTGGCAGTAATTGTTTCTAATTTTGTCATCGTTTTATTATGTTTATTACATATTCGTAGAATGTACATATTTCACATTTTTAGTAGAAATGTTCTGTGCAACAGCTTTGTGGTAAATGTTCCTTCTCGGAATAATACAAAATTATTTAACTTAATTAATTCTCATAAAAATATATCCCTAATAAGTATGACAGATATGTGGAAATTCAAATAAATTAATAATAAATTTAACAAGTTAATAACATTATCAACAAACTTACAATTTATATTGACACAGGATTATATTTGAGATGCTTGAATCAGAAATAATTCAAAATGCAAAGTTTCTGAAAAACAATATAAAATTATTGGTCATCCGTTTTAGTGCTTCAGAAGCTTGATTTTTTTTATATAGAAACAAGAAGAATGTTTGATATCCCAAATGTTAGTTTCGATTGTCTTTACTTTTCACATTATGAAAGCAGTTAATACTTGACTAGTTTACCTAACTATATAACATCAGCAAAATAAAATAAATATGCATTATAATACTGGCAGGTGTGTAGTTCTATATTATTGCTTTAGCGAAAGATTTGTTTCTTAGGAGAATTTTTCATTTTAAACATTATCCCATACTATCTGACAACTGCTCTAACTACTTCCAATTCATTGCAGTGGCATTTTAGGACAAGCTTGCTCAACGTACTAAAAAACTGTCCAATTAATCTTGTCCTCAGGGCCAAATTTATGAGATTAACATTTACAAGTCATCATTGTTCTTTGTGTTAAAATCTTACTGTCCGATTACCTAAACATTGTCTCCACCAATCACTTTGAATTTGAAAACTGTCCAGTTAACCTTGTCCTCAGGGCCAAATTTATGAGCCTAACATTTACAAGTCATTGTTCTTTGCGTTAAAATCTGGCTGTTGGATTATTGAAACATTGTATCCAGCAATTATAACGGTTATTTGGGTAGTTTCTTGTGCGACGAAATTCACTGGAAGACGAGGACATCTGTACCGTTGGTACTGCTGAATTGGTGAATGGAGGTAAGGTGTTTGAGGAGATGATGTTTGTGCATAAACCGATGTCCGCAGAATTCGCAGGCAAATTGCGGTGATTTGCCGCACTCGACGCGTCGATGCTTGAACAGGGATTCCTTCCATTTGTACATTTTCCCGCAATTCTCGCAGCCGAAACGTTTTTGCTCGTTGTTCTCCGCCGATGGGAAGTGAGGCTGTTGAAGAGTTTGACGTCGTATCCTTGAACCTGTCGAATTCAACCAACAGAAAACAGAGAATTCGTTAGCGGGCTTCTAATCCTCACTTCTCTGATCATCAAAATAATAAATCGTACTCCTGAACTTGCCTAGCTCGACTCACAAACAATGAGTTAGTATTGCACTTGATTCACACCTTGAGAAATGTTGAGTTAATTCAGAAGAAAGCAGAAAACGTTAACGAGATTCTAATAACGATTTCTTTGACCATCAAACGAACAAATTATATTAATTATTACCTTGAAAAATGTCGAGTTGAATAAAACGAAAGCAGAAAAAGTTAAGAAGCTTTTAATCTTGCTTCTTCTTATCGACAATGGAATAAATGATATTCCTGAACTTGCCAAGTTGGTTCCACAAAAAATCAGTTAATATTGCATTTCATTGCAAATTGGAGAAGTATTAACTTATGTGGAACAGAAAGCAAAGAAGTTTGTCGATTTCTCTGCTCCTGTATGAATAAGTGTTAAAACTTATTAAATGTAAAACTTATCAATTAAATCCTGTGACGACGGGACGATTCATTTCCCAATCGAGAACATACAAGATTAATTTATCGGAATAAGAAAGGACATTGAAATTGGTGATTTTCATTTCTTTCCTAATTAGGTAATCACACAGCAGTTTTAAAAAACTGTAAAAAATTGCATTCGTTGCAATTGATTGGTTGTTTAATTCAATTTATTAATAGTGGATGACAAGGTAAGAGGTGTTTCTTTCATAGGAATTCGTATTATCCCGTACAATACGTACAAAAACTTTATTGACATTTGCAGAACACGAAAAATCATTTTTAATGTGAAATGGAGATTTTTAAAGGATAACAATGTTTAGCTTGGAAAGATGTTATATTTCAGTATTTTTTTAACGTTCATTCCTACCATAATGACGCACTTATTTTTAATATTCTCTTAATTTGGACTCAATTTAATAATTTGGACAAGAAATTCCGAAACTTCGAAAGTTTGCGGAATTTACAATGATTTCGCTCGAATCTTTATAAAACCGAGGTAAGATTATAAACCGGAAATCCGGTAACCTAACCAGTTAATATAAAAAAAATCACCTTAAAATTTTACACATAGAACATAGCTTTTTAGCTGTGCAAGTTATTGTCATAATTTCCCACTGAAACAAATCCGTCAACGAAAATGATTTCCTTATTGGTATTTTAAGTTCGACACTGACGTGTTTCGTTATTAAATGCCCAGTTATCGTTTTACCAGTTAGCCATATTTTCGAGGACGCTGCAAACATCTGGCGATATAAATTATACATTCATTCGTATTTTAAGTTCGACACTGAGGCTTTTTGCTGTCTAATTTCCAAATCGCGGGATTTTAGAGGTCCTTCTTGAAAGGGCAATATTTTCGTAGATGCTGGAACATATGATGCCTGTGTTTGAACATTTTCCCGCACGCCGGGCACGGTTGATTCGGTTTTTTCCCGCACTCGTATCTGATGTGTCGATCGAGTGATCCCTTCTGCGTGTAGCCCTTTCCGCACTTGCAAATGTGTTTCATGTGCTCCATCGCCGTCCTCACCATGTCCACCTCGAAGTCCTCCACGAGAAGGCCGATTTCCCCCAGCAGACAATTCCCTGCAATCGAGAAATTCGATCGTGTTATTCGCTTTACACCGGCAAATACAAATCCCTCGAAAACAGTGAATACACGCACTGTTGACCTTGACTTGACCTTGATTTAGATTTAGAACTTTCTTGTCAACAATTAGTTCATCGTAAAATTCATGTTAATTAATGACTTAACCTTGATTAAGAACCTTGTTGTCGTTAATTAATTCAGTGTAAATTTCATGTTAATTAATGACTTCACCTTGATTAAGAACTTTCTTGTCATCAATTAATTTATTGTACATTTCATGTTAATCAATGACTTGACCTTGATTAAGAACCTTCTTGTCAACAATTAGTTCATTGTAGAATTCGATGGATTCGATGAAATAAGTACTACCTTTTAAATGAAAGCTATTCCTGTGTAATAATAATATTATTAACTACTAAGAATTGTTTTTAGTTTTGCAAAATTCAGTTTTTATGTTTCTATCCTCATTAATTTGGACGTGGGAGATAGTTACAAAAATTTGTCCGCAATATGATAGTTAACGAACTGTGGACATAAGAAAAATTGGCAACAGTAAATAATGTACGAAGATATTCGATTTTAATATTACTGACAACACATTTCCAACAATTAATATTTTACAATAACATCCTTCATTTTTTACTGTCATTTATATTCACATTTCCAGTTATTTTGCGAACACAGTTAGTAAACACATGGAATAATGTAATTTCACAGAAGAAAATGGCATAATATCGTGTCAGTAACATGAAACATGAAAAGTTTAGTAATCCACATACAGGGCTTTAATTAATCAATTAAACGGTAAGTTAAACAGCCAAGTTAAGTGGAAGAACTTAAAAGAATTCGTTATGCCATTTATGTACAACGTTCAAAGGTAATGAAAATATATGTATGTACCATTTATTTCCTTTAATATCATATTATTTATGGAAGCTTAATTTTCCCTACATGCAGGATCCTAAGAATAGTGCATTAAAGCTAACTATATTAAAAAATATATATCCCAATATTTCACATTCTTTAATTAATCTTTTAGGCGCAAATCATAGCAGTATTGTACATTGTAATGTATATATACTTAATTTGATTACAAACATTAATTTCTCTAGATCCATATCGTAATAAGGTCATTAAAATTTAAGTAAAAAATTATGCTGAAATTTTTAATAACAGTAACATACGATATTCACAGTAAATACAATCTATGAACAAATTTTATTTCAAATTCCTATGTTCGCCTTGATTCGGGGATTTTTTTTAATACAGGAAAAGAAATACATTCAAAATCAGTTCGAATTTACAGCATCGCTAAAACAACATGAAACACAAAAATTGTCGCGGTTATATTGAATACGTTAAACAATAAATCCGTAATTACTGTTTCACTATAACATTTGTCACAACAACAAAATTATCATGAAATTGTAATAAAAATCATGTTATCATCGTAAGATATTGTTAATTCATGAATCATTTAAAAGCTGAGTTTACCCAACGTTAAAATACATTATTAAAACCCGTTGGGCATTTTCCATTTCGTGCAATTATACGAGTTTTCTCGTGACGTAGTCGGTCGGAATGTATCTTTGTTTTGCGAGCGGAGAAATAACATTTCTGCTCGTCCCCTCGGTGAAATTCAACATCTTCCGTCTGTATTTTCTGCCGCAATTTCCATCCCCCTCGCGGCACTGCTGATTTTTCCAATCTGGAAATCAACAAGAAATTCCGTGCGGCTGAAAATCACCATCGGTGATGGAATTTACTAGAAAAAGGAATTATCACGAAAGAGGGAGGGGGAATTTTCCAAAATGTTGCAACTGACTTTAACTTAGTTATAAAATATTTTTATTTTACTTTATAATTTTTTTATGAAATATTTTTTTCCACTTACTGGGCCACAATCTGTGTTCATCGGGTTGATTGGGTATGGTGAGAAAAGTATACTTGAAATTGTCCTTCGTCTCACTGTACTCTGACATCAGATCGGACCTGTAAAAAAATTAATGAAATGTGTGTCAGTATTACAAGGAATTCAACTATTGATAGGCTTTGATCGACACAAATAAATTTCTTTATACCCGTCATAAAAGTAAATGATTAACCGTTTTCATGTTAAACAATAATCTTTATAAATTTACATCGGTTTGAATTTACAGAAGTGAGACAATTTTTGTCACGTACATTATAAAAATACTAAAAACAAATATTAACCTTACAGAGTTTAACAGAAATAAATCGAAATAAACATCGAATCTTTCAGCTACATATATTTGTACGTTTACTATGCTTCCTTCCTATCTTGAAATTATGTTTTTCATTTATATATACAAGAAAAAAGTGGTTTATAACAAAAATTTCTTAAATGCAATAATATTTTGCGTCCAACTTAATTATGTATACACAATGAATGAAAATGAACAAAAAGATCGTGAATTTCTTACGAAATGAAACACATCCTGTAAATTACAGGAATATTATTATTTCGTGCACATATAGATTTTTGTACAAATAAATGTGGCTGAAATTCGTGCAAATAAAATTTCTTATAATACAAAAGATGACAATCTAACGAATGCTTACGTGTTATTCTTGATACCTGCCTTAGATTATCTTCCATCCGACAACGTAACAATTTTCTAGCGATTCGGACAGTCCCTGTTTCTCACGAAACCAGAAATTGCAGAGTAGAAAATTATTTTCAATTTGGCACAAGCTGGTCCGTCGGGAAAGTATAATTTCTTGAAAAATTCTATCGAGTAAATGCATTGGACGAATTAACCGAGAGTAGAAACAAAATTGACATTTATCTCTAAAATTTATTCAATAATTTTCAGTAGTCTTCCTTTTCCTTGTCTCTGCAATTCATCGACTTCACTTTATTTATGAAAATACAGAAACATTAAATATTCCCACGTATTAAAACAACATCCCAGGCACAGAAAGAAATACATAAACAGGAATACACGAAAGAAACTGCATTGGGTTGAATAATTAAATTCACTTCTTTATTATCTGTCGAGTATCCTCGCTAACACAAGGGTTATCAGTACACTCACAATGATAATCATAAGAGTTTTAGACTGGCGAAAAACCGTAAACCATAAAGAATATATCGTATGTATAACGGGGTGTTTATGTGTATTGCGATACCGGCTAAAATCGTTAATATATTTCGAACATCTTACGTCAATGAACAGTATAATTTCTCCTCTCCGTCATATACACAGTGTCTAGCCTCTTTTAATAATCTATTCGTGTCGAATTAGCATTTACCTTCGCTTGTATATCGGAAAACTGTCCCTTAGCGCAATTAACGGGGGCGAACGCTTACGAACTAATTATTATCATTGACCTTCTTACGTGCTAGAGGTATCTTTTTTTTTCTTTGTGTTTGTATATCCTTAAAGTACGCATATTTACATATAGAACTTCACGTACCTGTGTATGTGTTACTCTTTATAATTTTTATGTATATATATAACATTTGCTTTCTCTCTTTGTGTGTATATATATATATATATATATATTTATTTATATATTTTATTATGTATAAGGTGGCCTCAAAATAGCTCTATAGGCATCTCGTGTGCAACTTTCCAGGGCTTGCACGACGCATCGAATATTGCATATAGCTGGCCTCGCCTATATTGGCACAAATATCGCAAAATCAACGTGAACCTGCGTGCACCTGCAATTCCAGTAATCGCCGCTCGTTCTTCGTTCTTTACATTTACATACCACGGGGAAATAATTACTGTTCACCGGAATAATCTCTTCGGTAAATTGTCCTTGAAAACCGAAAAATACAACACAAATTTAAGAACTGTTGTTTAAGACAAAATGAAATCCTTATTTGCGTGTTCCAAGTAATATTTCAAGTAATATTTCATTTAATTGAGTTGGCATTTAAAATACCTACAAAGAATTACAGTGATTGCTCTTTTCGTTAATTAATATTTAATATACATCAATTCATTATTTATGATATGATTAAACGTAACATAGCTAGGAATTTCCATTTGATTTTAGATTTTTCTTGAAGATGCCTACGACCAATTGTGGTAATTGCTTTTTTTCTTTAATTCGTACACATTAATGGAATTCCTCCGGTGAACAGTACTCGCATTATTTCAATTACGACCGGGAAAATTTGCACGCACGCACGTACATATCACGTACAATTCGTCGTGATTGCTGCTCTAATGGCTAAAATTATTATTTAACGTATACCTCTCGCTTCTCACAATTTTGTATATCAGTCTTTGTGCTGCTATACACATGGGTTTCGCCTTTTCCTCGCGTTGTTTCAGCGCTTTGTCTCTCGTTCTCGGTTAACTCTGGAAAACTTGGAAGACACGACCGAATTCACTTTCACGTTTCGCACGAGGTCGACGTAACGCGGGTGACAACAAATGTTTATCGGCGCAACGGAAACGTCGAAACTTAGGCGAAAAGGAAAAAAACAACCCGGTGGTTTTGGCTATTCCGGTTGGTACAATGTATAACGTGAAAAAGTTCAATGGCAACAACGGGGCGTGTTTTCATCACATTTTCAGGCACACTTTGTCGACTCGAACGATACGCGAGAGTCTTCTTACAAGTAACTCCAATTCTTTGGCACGAAGAAGCTTCGAAGAAAAGTAAAAGCTCGTGGCAAAGTTCGTCGTTTGATCCTCGAAAATTTGTCGCTTCAAATTCAACGAGAAATTCATTGCCTCTCGTGCAAGAAATTACTTATCATTTAATTTTCTCACAATAATTAAAAATGAATTATGATGATACGTCGAGATTTACTGGACGACATTGTTCGAAAATACGGTGAACGTGCTAAGGTTTATTTGTTCAAATAAATCTTATACTCGCGGTAAATGTTTTGTCAAAGATTCCCTATTTATTATTTGTTCACATCTTTATGACGAGTACTTTAAACTGGTAAAAATTTGTTTCGCACTGTCGTAGAAATTTCTTAGTCTTAGATTAATATTTCTTAAGAAATTTTATTGGACTCAATAAAATATTGTCATCATTTCATTGCGTACTCATTCGATTTCGGTATGTCAAAATTATGAATTAAAAAGGCGAGAAATTTCACGAGGATCAAGCGATTTTTTTTCGAGATTCAACGTGAAAAAGTCAGAGGTGAGACGATTCGCAGGGTCAGCGAAGACGAGCACGTCGAAACTGAGAGATTCGCAATTACACTTTCCTCTCGAGCCACGTCCCGTCGATATTTTACAATTTACAAGTTCGTCAATCGGAAAATAATCTCCCTACGACGAATAAAGTTTCTAAAATACCGTAATACCAAGTTTACACTCTATTAAAATGCTAGACAAACCGAACTATATACTTACTTATTAACATAAAAAGTTCAAACTTTTTCGTGTAAATGAGATTCAAAATTATTCTTTTAAACAAAAACAAAACTATCACAATAAAGAACTTGCCGATAACTTTGGCACTCATTAAACGTACAGTAAATTTCGCATAGGTATATACAATAATTTTGTTACGATGTACACACTTGTTGGGATAATTGAGCTCTTACGATGTACAAAAATAAATTCCTACGAAACAAATGTTAGAATAGGTAGAACCTAATGTTAGAAAACGACGAATGTTCCGAATTTCTCAGTCTTTATCGAACGAACGAACTTTCAGGTGGAAAATATCGACGAGACTGTCGTGTCGTTGCATCGCGAGAGAGTCAAGTGAGTGAGACGATATAGTCGAGAGATTATAAATAGTAGAAAGTGTCCTTTTTTAACGACGTCTACGACTACGAGGATTTCGATCGAAAAAGGCTTAAGGTTAGAGGCGAACGCTTAAATTCGCCTTACTAATCGAGTTATCGTTGGCACTACGAACATCTAAAACAGGAAAGAGAGATCGGGACAGACAGAGAGAAAGAGAGAGAGGGAGAACAGACAGAGAGACCGTTTGTATCTCGCAATCTTCCTAACGACGCAAGATCGAAGAATAAGTCAAAAAAGTAGGCGACTGCACAGCTCATCAGCTGATCTCTTTTCTTGGCCGGGTCAAAGGGCATGGCAAGAACTAACTGCGACTAGAATCAGTTTCGACGGTCCGTTGAGTCGATTCTTTGGTCCTTTGATCGAGTATTTTTCCTCGGATTCGTTGGCTTTCGAAGAAGACAAGGAAAATTTGTTAAACTTTCGCGAAGTTGACTATCTATTTAGTTCGAAACCGCAGCTTTGTTTATCGTTCACAAAATTCTCTTCGTGGAATTGGTTTAATTTTCAAAACAAGGTTTACTTGCAGGCAAGTATAAAGAATTTGATCACGATAAAAAATGATCATTTTGGAACTGTGTCTTGAATTTAAAGATCTTCAGTTACCACAACACTTAATTTCTGTCTATTTCATCGTCGAATTTTATACTAACTTAAAATGAATTCGTTTAAAAACATCACACTATTTTATTAAGACTTTTTTCTCGAATAAAAGTTGTTATTGTTAAATCGCGAGAAAAATATATTTGAATAAATCCTGTCATTAGTATTGCGAAGAATTCCTTCATTTGCTAAACTTCCAGCAGATGAAATGTCTAAAAAATGCAAGACCTGAACATTTCCTGTCCCTTTCAGATTTGACCCGGCCAAGTTATGGAAAGACATATTTTCAACATTTTTTTTTACAAATACGGGAGACTGGATATAGCTTATAATAGACACAGTAAATTACCGGCGTTTCGAAATCACTACAACATTTGACTAACCGGTATCGAGTTATACGTATGTATATAGTATATGGATAATATATTTATATAACATATGGCTTTTAATTTATTTGTATATATATTTCTCTATGTTGTATCTCCGTTTAAGGTTCCGGTGTTTGCAGAAACTTTCTAGACTAGATCGTTCGGATATAAGCGAAAGCAATGAACCCAAAAGAATATAAAAAGACGTTCTTTGCACATCTTCAATCTCTTATCACTAATTATATCCCAGCCAATAAAAGACATTAACAATTACGAAATCGTTATTAACCGTCGGTCGAGAACGTAATGGCGCCTTCGCCAATGGCTATCACTGTTTCCCTTAGCCGTGATTTCTTTGGATAAGCTCGTATCGAAAAACCTTAATACGTCCGAAAATATTAGTTTCATATAAAAAGAATGACGACTGGTATCAGCCCGTTGAAACGTGCGGAGAGACTTCAAAAGAGACGTAAACCTCAAAAACCTGGGAAATCTTTTAAACTTTGGAATATTTTGGATTGCGTTTCTTTTTTACCTTTCCGCGTAATTAACAATAAAGCGACATCGATGACTCTGGTTTTGGAAGTATTTTTTCTCCGCGATAGAGACGGTGGAAATCATTGACAAAAAAGAACGTCGACTGAGCTGACTAGATTGGCGAGCAGTCTTTAAAGCTAACGCTGTAATATAGAGAGCTATGCTGAAATATTACGTCTCGGGGGGTAGGCAGAGGGGGGGGGGGGGGTATTCGTTGCTCTGTGAATTTCAATCTGCCCGGTAAAATATCCCGGTCACCGAGCATCGTTTCGGCGAAGCCATCGAATCAGCTTGAAAAAACTTCGCGCTCGGTACCGTTAGTTTCAATGATTCTGGCAAATAATCCCATCGCCAAAGACCGAGGGGGAGGGGGAGGGGCGGTCTCGTTGCAAAACCTGTCTTCGCAGTCTCACAGAAAGAACTGCCGTATCAACTTACGATTAGTATAAAAATAATTGTGCAATTTAGCAATCTGCGGCCCCGAGGAAATCCCGAGAAGATTTACATAAAAATCATTCCGGTGACCTTCGACCTTTTTCGTTCACAGCTGAAAATTCGGACTAGCGGACTAAAACGGACAGAATTCCTGGTGTACCAGACGAAGAATAGGGTATAGTTTCGGGCTTAAGAAGTGGCTTCCTGTCTGAAGACGGCGCTTTAAACACTTGTCGGCCATTTCCTCGGGCTTTCAAAAATATTCAACAATTATGTTCATGTTTCCGTCCTCGTCCCTCTTTCAATTGTATTGCTAAAAGGGATCCAACAATGGCTCAGCTTCGCGTCGCCAACGGTGCGACATTTATGCATAAACAATTAGCCCACTTTTTTATATTTCCATTGTTCCTCATCTCGCGGCGAACGACATTACCAAATGAATTCTAGGCAAAATCAAAGCGAAGCTCTGATGCTCGTGATACACGTATATTGTCACGCTATTCTCTAGTATATTCTGTAAACTTCAAGTATTTCTCTGCCATCGATTTGATTATGGCGCATATAAAATTAAACATCGCGTCATTCTTCGTGTTTTCAACGTAATTCACGAACTGTGTGATTAAAGAAATCAACAGCCACTAGCTGTTTACTTACGAAAGAAAAGGAACATTCGTGATGATTCCTTATCTGCATTTGAAATTAGTCATTCCTATTTTCCTGAAGACAATTACCAAAGGAACGTAATATTTCAAAGTAGACTAGACTTATTATCCTCTATTACCTGTGCAAGAACTTAAACCATGCTAAAACGGTATGAAAGTAAATAAAGACTAATACAGACTAATAAAGAAAAATAGTTCGACGATTGATGCAAAGCTAAAACAAACTTTTAGTTGAATATTTGGCACCTATTTTGATCGTTTTATTGCGAAGTTCTAAAAACTTCGCCTTTTGATACTCTTTTTGTTCTTCTCTGAACTCCCGTATTGTCTTGTATTAAGATTTCCCCAGCAAGTAAGACATTATTTACTGAGATTTCACGTAATATAAGAATTGGTCGAAAGTCCGTTGATTCAAATTTGATTTGAATTCCGAAAAATCGGTAAAACATGGCGGTTATGCACAATTCATTACGTTGAATGAAATCAAACCGCGTAGACTTTAACAAGCAGGGAATTCTTGGAAAATTACATTTCAAGAATCAGAAGTTTTCGTTCGGGGGATAAGGATTATGATATCCTACTGAATCACGTGACAGACCCTTTACATCATTTCCACAGCTCTGAAAAGGGCAACTGAAGCGTTAAGTGGTTCAAAGTAATGCGTAACAATCTTTTGGAAACAAACTTTTTAACGTACATAAGAGTATTCTGTAATATGTTTAATAATACGTTGTGTAATTTGTTTCTCTTTCCAGGACTGTCACACAAGAGAGTTTATCTAAAACGAGTTAGCGGGCGAGTCTGATGGTGAAGGAATATGCAGTAATCGTACAGTAACACTAATACTGCGCATTGTACTGCGCAGGGGTGTGATAGTGGGGGAATGCGCAGTAATCGTATAGTAACACTAATACTACGCATTGTACTGCGCAGGGGAGTGATAGTGGGGGAATGCGTAGTAATCGTATAGTAACACTAATACTACGCATCGTACTGCTCAGTAATCGTCTTGTAACACTAACACTGCGCATTGTACTGCGCAGGGGAGTGATAGTGGGGGAATGCTCAGTAATCGTATAATCACACTAATACTACGCATTGTACTGCGCAGGGAACTAACGGTGGGAGAATGCGCAGTAATTACACAGTTACACTATCACTGCGCATTTCCTGCCACCATTCCCATCCACTAGCTCATTTTCGGCAAACTCTCCCTTCAACAACTTAGCTCTTCACTTGCAGCTGACTGCTTACTTGACAGAAAATCAGTTAGCTCGAACTTTATGTTACGTGAAAACATAAATGAAGGGTATAGATCAAGTGATTGATCGCCTTTGGTGTGCAACTGTCATTCTAGGAGCACATTCCTCGTGAGTTATGTTGTCGTCTTCAGGCCCTCTGGTTGACTGCCGCTCCGGATTGCCCTGAGATATGGACATCGCTGTGCCGGTGGTTGATGTGGGCCTTGACGTTGCGTTCGTACTTGGAGCTGAATGCGCAATGGGGACAGCTGAAGGACGGTGCCTTGCCGCACTCGAACTGGAGGTGTCTCTTGAGGATATACGCGCTCTTGTAACTCTTTCCACAACGGGAACAGTTGTGTCGGCGATCGTGGACCGTGAGGCCGGGGCTGACACTGGGCAACGAACGATTGTTGTTCCGTCCTGCGTGACGACCTGGACAATGGAGTCTGGCCCGTCGCTGGGGGGTCAGGGGTGCGGGGATTTCGCTGGTCCGCCGTCTGCCCTCGGCCGAGCTCCAGCCTAGGCTCGCGAGGAACCCTGGAACATCGGCAAGCAGACGGTTCGTTCGACCGTATTAGTCGTTAGCAGCGCTACCGGCGCCTTCACCAACGGCGACATACTTTACAACGGCGCGGGCCATGCCAAAACGAAAACAAGTAGTAACAGAGAAAACATTCAAGTTCTCAAGCTGCAGCAACAACGAGCACGGGCGAGGGAAGGGGGGCGGGGGCAGGGGGATGACAATGACTTCGGGACCCAGAAAGCTCAGTAACGGCCCTAACACACCGTCACCGTTTCGCAGACGTATGATTGATTTTCGTGTTTCCCGCTGATCATGACCAGATGGTTCGATATAAATAAAATCGTTCGGGATATCAGTTCTTACATGATGACGATCTTTGTATGATGAAACAAAAGTTCCTTGACAAAGGTCATTTGCAGATGGGCGAGTTTTTTCACTTTCTAGTAAAAAAAAAACTGGAAGAAAAAATGATTTAGCGTGAATCCATAAACACCAATGGCTGATGACAGACAAGTTCTGTTACCGCAAAATCAACTTTGGTTGATTACGAGCAGTTGAGGTTTATCAGACGTTTCCATCTGAAAATAGTAAAACACTGAAAAATTTTCTTACTAATTTAAAAGCTGTTCAACAATAATTTTACCTTAAAGTGCATTGCATCTTTTGGTACACAAATAGATTTTGACAGATCAACATAATATTATATCTGTTTTGTATTTGACTTAATCATTAACAAACTGAACGATAAATTTCATAGTTTTATTTTATGAATCTGATTTTATGATGCAGAGTCTTTTCTTCTTCACTTGTGAAGTAACGATTTTCCAACCTGAAACTCAAAATTATTATTTAAAGGATTATAAAACTTGCGATGAAAATATAAATACTAAGGGGGGGTGCATTATTTAATATTCTTTATTAAAATATGGCACGATTTGTATTCTCGGGAGAATATCAGGTAAGGTGATTTTCGAAGGTTTTATTATCAAATTATTTGACAAAATCTTAATATCGTCGAGTCTTGTAAAATTTCTGTAAATCTTCTTTCGTCTCCGCTAGCGGGAATTTATCTTCATGACGAAGTAGATTTTTCAGACGACTACGGAGAAGGTGAAAAGCAGATCCGTGAAAAACGCCCAGCAAACGCCCGGAACACCTACGAAAAATTTCATAAGTCAGTATGCGGAAATAATAAATGTAACTGCGGTTTCTTGAAGTCGAATTATCTTGATTCTTGAGGCGGAAGAATGAAGATAAAGTCACTGTCCCTGCTTCTTCTTCTTCTTCTTCTTGAACACCTGTTTTAACAAATTTAAAACCATTATTTACACTTTGAAAATCAACAAATTCCATGTTTCGTTGTTTATTTCTAATCGAATAATTTAGTTACACAAAATAATTGCACAGATATTCGGCAAATTGTTTCACGTTATAAAATGATTAGATTAGCAATAAATAAACAACACGAAATTTATCGATCATCAAGACGGGTTCATATATTTTTTAGACAGTTACAATAAATCTCTGATCGTAAAAAATTAATATGAAAGTATCTGTAATTTATACAAATTCTTACCTGACGATGAGTTATTGCAGGATTATTTTCAATAAAGTTACCCAGGACCTGATTCAATTTCATTCAGTAACTGTATACGCAAGTTTGATGAACGTAATTTTAATACTTCTAATGAATTTAAGATGTGAAAATTATGCTAAAAAAAAGAACAATTCTCATAAAATTAGCAAAATCTAACTTGAAATTGTATAATTTTACACTAGAACTGAAACATCGACTTGCTTGAATAATTTGACAATAATTTTCCACAATGGAAGCCATCAGACAAGATTAGTGTTTGACCTTTGATGCAAAGATAAGGGGGCAAAACGAGTGGATGATTGTCTTTCTAGACTTTATTTTGCTCTAAATTGAATACAAGGCTCTCTACAAATTGACAAAAAAAGGAGGGAAACAAGCATTTTGGAATGTTGGAAAGATCGAAACGATATGTGTGTATAAAGAGAACTAAAAGGAAGCACAGTGGAAGAAATTAGGGTTGAACGTTCAGCCCGTTGAGAGGATCGTCGACCGTTTTTTCATCGGTTTTTACCGGCTGCAAAGATTCTCGTCAATCTTAAATTCTCCTTCTCTCCCACGAGGATAATCAAACCGATCACGTCCGACAACCAGCCGATCGTTCTACAAAATTCTTTTTAAGCGAGCGACTCTCCACCCGCGTCTGACGACGTAGCCGATGAACGCAACGACGTGTATTACAATTTTCCCCCATTTTTTCCTAACGGCCGTCCGTGTCCTCGAGTCTACGGACTTTTCATTGGCTCGTTTTCTCGGCTAGCTACGTCGTTCCCGTCGCAAGTATACTAAGCAAAAGAAAGTCATCTAGAAAGATTATCGTTATTAATAGCGTAGTCGTTAATAATTGTTGCATCTCTAAATAATATTAATATAAAATGGAGACAAAAAAAATAGTAATAATTAATAATCATCGTTCGTTGGCAAATACATGGCGACAAAGAAATTACGATTACAAGTATGTTTTGCGTTCGAGGCGCTGAGCGGAAGTTGCAGTTGAGTTATTTGCTCTCTTTTCTCTCCTCCTCGTTCACTCTAGTTTTCTCTCTCTCTCTTTCTCTCATTCTCATTCTCACTCTCTCTCTCACTCTCATTCTGTACAATCGAATAATGTGCTTGTACTGAGTATCGTGCTTAAGGGCCGAGCGGGGAAGGTTCGTTCGAACGTTATGCGAGCATGCCGGCTAATACTTTGATCGTCCCTTCACATTTTGCCATCGGCACTTGCTGCACTTGTTCCTCCTCGATCCTTCCTACCTTGTTGTTTCAAAGGGAAGGGTCGGAGGTGCCGGGGGGGAGGGGAACGACTTTCCCCGCTCGACGCGTTCTAAGGGCGTCTCTGGCGACGCTCTTTTAAATGTAATTGTCTATCGTTACGGATAGTTGTACTGTTTAATTAAACGAACGAATAGCGAAATGTAAAAGGAACGCGGGGGGAAAGTGAACGTACGTATTACACTGCACAGAGGATGTCGTTAACCGAAGGTAAAGGACAAGTGGGGGCGGGGAGGAGGGGGGAGGGGATTGTCGGAGTTGCGATGGAGAGAATAAATACCAACTGCTGGCGAGATAAACGCAGGAATCACATTGCGGTTTGTCGGTGGCTCGCGAGTGTTGCGTAAAGAAGAAGAAAAATAAGAAGAAGAAGAAGAAGAAGAAAAAGAATGACGAATAGAATCGCGGATATCGACACGCCGTGATTAATGGAACTGACAACGAAGGTGAATTACAGATACGTCTTAGCGGGTATTGGCAGTATAAAGGCGAGCGATTCGAGTTCAAGTTCTTGCGTCGTTCGGCATAAATAAATAATTTCTAAAAAAATATCACTGGTCTCGAGAGAAGTACCGGGTGTCCTTGAGGCGCGGGCGTCGACGGTTTCAATATTTTACAAGAATTTTCCGGAGCCACGAAACACACGCGCAAAACACGTCAGTCACTTTCGACGATTCTTCAGATTTTTTTGATCAATTGCCCGCATTAGGCTCGTAAGAGAATATGAAAATGTTTCGAACTGAATTCTTTTGTATAAGTTTGAAAAATCAGCATATGATACTGATTCATGTCTTTTTAGAGTTTGTTAATATTTATATTTTTGATGATATAAAGCTGCTTTTACGATTTTTAAGATGTTTCAGAACATTTCTGAAAGAATCAATAGAATCTCCAATCTTCAATTAACTAAAAGTTTAAGAATCTAATTATTCTGATAATGTTTGAAAGACCAATATCTGATTTCTAATCAATATTTTTCTACTATTATCGACGTTCCACATTTTTGTTCACATAAAGCTACTTTTGCAGTATTCATTTTTCCTAATTATATTATATATGTAACTTTAAATTCCAATATATCACAAAACAGATATTTCCCATAAACTGAGACTATGAGCTCATCTGAGCTACGCATTTAAAAACTCCATACTTTCATATTCTTGTTTGCCAAATCGTTCACGGTGACCAACGCATTTTTATTTTCGATCTTGTGCCGAATCTATTCTTTTGACCCCTCGCAGAAAGTGTGGGAATGTCTTGATTGATTGTTTTTCCTTGTCGGAGCGTTGAAATTTCGAGAACCCGGCATTCGTGGCTCGTGGGAATCGAAGGATAAATTGATGGACGCGTTGGCCTTGACGACACCCGGCGATAATACCGTAAAAATCCGTTCACAGCTGGACGCGCCCAGCGCCTCTTGTTTTCTTTCTAGCCTAAAATCTAAGTCGTACTTGAAGGCACTTAACACAAGGCTCTCACGTTTCAAAACCTACTTGTTCGACTTTCTTCTCCCTCGTCCGCGCTGCTTTAACATCCATCGTGTTTGCTCGTTTCGTTCCTTAACGCATCTTCGTCGTACAGAGACACTGCGCTCAAAAGGAACGCTCAAACGGAAATCTCCCTAGGGGGTTCGCGGCGGATGCTTTCCAACTGCCGTTCCACTGGAATCCTACATTTCGACGCATCGGGCAAGGCATCTCCGCGCCAACCAACGATTTTTCATTGCAATTTTAATCTTAACGAAAATAATACGGCCCTCTGACGAGGTCGTGGCCCGCTTTACTTCTAATCACCGAACGCGTGGACACTGATCTGTCGGACTCGATGAAGAAGAGCGTCGCGGAAAAGCCGCTGTAGTTTTTGAAAAAAGTAATAAATATATCATCTTCCTGGGCTACTACCGAACGTTGGCCAATCCACGAATTTCCAATAATTTTCTCCTTAACAATATTAAGCGAGGTGCAAGACGCGGAACCTGCCTGCGACTTGACCTTGAAATTCGTCCGGTAGCCTTATTCTTAAGTATTCTTCATCGATCCGGCAAATCGAACATCGACGGTTCGATCTTATACAAAAACATTCATGTTTGTCCGCATATACAATTAATCTCAAATATCGTAACAATAGAAATACGACCAGTAATGTGCAAGAAACAAATAAAATAGATAATTCTCTTTCAATTAATTAAAAAAAAACACATGACAATCCGCGGTACTTTCTGTTTCACAGAAAAGACCACCGGGACGATTTTCCGCACGATTTTCGTGTCGGCGCAAGTTTTTCGACGTTGCCTGTCAATTTTCTTGTTCGTTTGCTTCGTTTTGTTTCTTTCTCTCTCTTTTTTTTCTTACATAACGCCTTATCACTAAATTCCACCGGGCCACATGTCTCGCCGTTGCGAAGTAATTTCTCACTTATAAATCGTACACGTATGAAATTTGCCTACCGAGAAAAAGAAGAATGAATAAGAATAACTTAGCCATCACCGATATCTCCGTTCAATATCCGTCTCACGTTCGATAGAATTTTACAATATAATATCATATGTCGTTAGATTTGCCA
The DNA here is from genome assembly GCA_963989215.1 of Hedychridium roseum. Taxonomy (NCBI): domain Eukaryota; kingdom Metazoa; phylum Arthropoda; class Insecta; order Hymenoptera; family Chrysididae; genus Hedychridium; species Hedychridium roseum. The sequence continues at coordinate 5,123,143 of OZ022318.1, read as the reverse complement.
TTTTTCCCCAAACTCTTTTCCCCTTCCCTTTCCTTCCCCGCTTTCGATGCACCGCTCTCACATTTTCTGTCATTTATGCTCTCTTTTGTTTTTTTAATCATCACTCTCTCTCTCTCTCTCTCTTTCTCTCCTTCCCATTTTCTCGTTCTGTCCCTTTCGCGCTAATTCACGCTCCGTCTCTTATCATCGTCCATCCCTCCCATTCGCTCGTTAAAACAGAGAATATAACGACAGGCTCACCGTAATTCGAACGACCGAAGAGTAGTAGTACGATAAAATTTACATAAATCCTAAAACAAGTGTCGTCGTTTAATAACTTCGTTAGGCACCGTGAAAATCGAAACGTCGAATATGCCAATCACATTCTTGAATTTTGAAAGCATCCCTTTTTTTTTCTTTCTCTCTCTCTCTCTCTCTTTACTCATCACTCACGTCCATCAGGAATCTCATTCACGCCGATCTTATTTTTTTTTCTCGCTTAACCGTCGGCTCTATCCGCGCACGTATGTTTATATATCTATATATATATATAATTTCTTTCTCTCTCTCTTTCTCTCTGTTTCTCTCACATTAAACCCGCCCGAAAAACGTAGTTACGCTAAAAATTTAAACCCCTCTTTTTACAATACAATTGATAGAGATATATATAATATGTCATATACAAAAAATAAAGCACTGTACTTTCTAATTACCTGGATGGCATGTGTGAAATACGATCGCAAATTCCTCTTCTTTTTTTTTTCTCCTATTTACGTGGTACCCCCCTCTTGTTTAATAATTAACCGTCCCGCCCCGTAGCCCCCGTCGTTATCCTTTCCTTGGGCGATCCGTTCCCGTTTCTGTCTCCGTGAAAAATTGTCCACGTGTCTACGCGTGGGAAATACAAAGCGAAAGAAACTTTAGCGTCTAAATATCACACGATGCGTGTTCCCCGATGTGCCACGTGCTGGAAGTGCAATCGAACGAACCGTCTTGGGAAATTTTATTATTGCCATTAGTTGGTAAAATCGATCGATGGCGCTGGAATGGTCGTTGTTGTCTCCTGCTTCTCCGGATTAAAGGAAAAACGAGAAAGAAGAAAGAAAGGAACGAAAAGCACAGAAAAACCCGTGGCCAAGCTTCGAACAACGGCAATAATAAAGCTTCGCGCGGAAAAGAACCGCCGTTTGCCCGTTGCCAATTTCCGTCTTTTACCGAAACCTACGGGGGACGGGTTCGAGAATTTTCATCGTCGAATCCCCGCGCTAACAATTACCTCCCTGGGCCTGACAATTACGACGGGAATAATGAAGGGCGAAAGACAGGAATAATCGTAATGATAATCATAAGTGGCCTACTAATCGTAACGTTTAATGATAGAAGTGATGAAAGATCCGCCGGGAAATCTTGCCTCCGCGTTCAGCGTGTTTGTCTTCCCCTTTCGTTGCCCCCTCCCTCCCTTTTTTTTAAAACTTTCCCTTTGCTTGCCCGATATCCTCGGTGAAGCTCACGACTCTTCGCGAAGAGACGCAAAATGAAAGAGACGCACACCCGCCCCCCTCCCCACCCCCTCGTCATTGCGTTTTTTCGCCTCGCTGCCCCTCGAGCACTGATCTCCGCTTATTTTCTAATCGTAATCAATTCGCTACTGTCTTCCGTACATTTTTTTGTTTTTTCGTGATTACTACTTTCGGTTAGAGTTTTCCCAATCCCAAACCGACACCTCCCGTTTAAGAAAATAATGAAGAAACAAAGGAATCGATCGACCGTACGGTAATCAAGAGAAGGACCTAATTATTATAGATTAATAAACGATAAGCCAAATTATACGCGCAAGACTCGAGTTAGACCAGACTAAAGACCGTATATAAGTAGTACAAAGACCAAAATTCTCGTAAAAGGCATTTACGATCTCCTCTTGCCTTTTTTTTTTATTTATCTCTCTCACCTACGTAATCGTGTATAATATGTATACCTAATTTGTATGTGTATATATATATACAGTCAATCACGAGAGCATTCGAACACCACGTTTCAGTTGAATAACTTTTTAGGGAATCAATGTACCGTGAAACAATTTTTACCGATGTTAGTTTAAACAGTTTGCTCGTTGACCTATTTCAGCGATTTTCCAAATTTCCAAAAGTTACAAACTTACACCGAAATTTGTAAAGTGCACTTTTTTCAACTTTTTCTTTTTTTTTTATAGCCCCCGTTACAAAAATCTGAAATATACCTTTTGTAGAGTACATCGCGTTGTGCATGTCCTGAAAATCTCATTAAATTTGATCAACTGTCAAACATCAATTCAATCTGATGTTTAAACTAAAATCACTAAAAATTGTTTCCCGTTATATTGATTCCCCAAAAAGTGATTCAGCTAAAACTGTTGTTCGAATACTTTCGTGACGCACTGTATATATGAATATATACATATATATATATATACATATATATATATATATATATATATTTCATATTTTTATGCATATCTTTTATCGCTTAATTATCTCAAATCCTACACAAATTTTGTCTTAACCGCGACTCTTCCACTTTTTTTTTCGTGCACTTTTTTTTTCGAAGGCTTTTCGTGTTTTTTTTTTCTCCACATATATATGCATATATATCAACGGAGCGTCGGGTTTGTGAGTTTTGACGAACGACCCTTTCGTTCGCGACTTCCCCTCTCGTCCCGATCTCTAATTCTACGTTTCACCTAATCCCTAAAGATTTCTCTCCCTCTATCTCTCTCTCTCGCTCATTTCTACAGCGCCGCTGGGTACGAGCCAGTCGCGCGTCGTCGTCGTCGGTTTAGACCTTACTTAAGTTCCGAATCGTTTACCGAAACGTTTCGAAGGCACATCATGTAGACTGAATAACGAATCGTTTTGCCATGGGCGAATTTCGGGGCGCGGAATAATCGCCGTTCGCGCTGTTCCCTTCGCGTCGACGTGTTCGTCCTTCCACCGCGGAAAGGAGTGAAGCGAGAGCGTGCAAGCCGTAATCAGTGTGTAATTCCAAATCGAGGAAACCAGACGAAAGCCCTTAAAGGAATATTCAAGAGAAGAGAATCCGTTTACGCGTTTCTACGTGTATTTCTGTGCGAGTGTGTCTGTGTGTGTATGTCAGTATGTATGTGTGTGTGTGTGTGTGTTTCCCCCTATATTTAACGTATGATATACCTACGCGTAATTCGATTAAATCCAATTACATCCGATTATAAACTCAATTAGAATAAGGGAAGATATCTGAAAAATCCTTTACCGCTCTAAATTAGCACCCGTTCCTGAATTCCCGAAATGTGACTTCGCGAGGGGCCGAAGAAGTTCCGGAGAAACGAAGGAACGTTCAGGAGAGTTCGTCTTCGCTCTTTTCTCTCTTTTTTTGTGTCGTTCTTTCTTTTTTACAAACCACCACTAGCCGTTCGGCGATCGTTATAAAAGTTTCTTCCCCGCGAGAACGGGAATCGTCCCCATCTCCGTGTGTTTGTAGAAAAATAATTTCGTTGGCCGCGAAGTGACGTTTCGGAGGCGCAGGAATAGACGAAAATAAAATCGCAGTTCGCCCGGCTGAACTTCACGATGTAACTTGGCACAGCGCGAAAGCTAATCGACGGCTCATCGAGGAATTTTGCGGAACAAGGAAATGCGAAATGCGCGAGTAGTTAGGTCTTGCCGGAAATCTGTCAATTTTAACATCATTGCCATTTTAACATCCTATTTTAACATCAAATTCCCACCGATATTTTCCGCGAGCACAGAGTTTTCCCATTTCTTACGCTCGACCCATTCAAATCGTTGAATCTCGATTGAAAGTATTATTTTGAATTATTCATTTTCGACCGGAAGGTGTGTAAAATATAATATCACATTATTATCACGAAAATTGAAGACATTAATGTTACTATTACTTTTTTTCTAGAATTGTATAAAATTAGAACTGATGGGACAGATAATAATATTTCGTTTAATGATACAAATGGGTCGAAGTTGCGCTAATTAATGCGCAATTAAGGAACCTCAATTGATTATCAATTCTTTGCTCGCGTTATCTGTCATTCTCCTGTTTAAAATCACTGTTTTATCATCGCCCTCGTCATTTTACGTACCTTATCTTCGACGTCGTTTTCTAAGCTGTTTTCTCTACAATTTCGTTTTAGAAAAAAAATTCCGTTCGGATTAAAGTCGTGAAAACTTTACAGCCGACCGAATGTCGTTACAAAAGTATATAAAAAGGAAAAAAAAGTTTAGGGTAAGATTGTCATTGAAATTACGATGAATTAGTTTAAACCAAAAACTATTTTATAACGTATTACTTTGTAATACTATAATTATTTGTGTTTATCGATAATTGATTGCATTCGAAGCCAGTTACAAAATGTATTTGTAATATATTATTTAGTAATAATTTGAGCAATTCCAATAAAATCCTCGAACTTTATAAAACAAAATGGATTGTCCCATTAAAATTGACTCAGACTCTGTATTACCTAACCTGAGAACCAAAAGGACCGTTAAAATTCGTAAATTCGACAGATCGACCATAAAGTTTGACCACGACCTTAACTCCCTCGCGAAAATGTCCCCCTGACCATTAAATTTCGACATCCATTTGGGCTCGGCCGAACGTACTCGCGGCGAATATTTCCGAGTCCGCAGTATCTCCATTTTCTCCGAGAAAAAAGAAGCCAGGAAAGAAGAATAAGAAGAAGAAGTAGAAGAGTGTACTCCGTAAAACCTAGGTGTCCTACCTAATAGTATTCCTTACGTGTCTAATAATCTAATAATCTCCGTCGATGACGGCGGCCGTCCGGCGTGTCACTTGTAAAAGACTATGAAGACGTGTTGTGTCCCATCATCACGTCCTGTTTACTCTTCTTTCTTTTCTTTGCCATACGATTACTCTGACGCACCGCCGTCATGCATCAAGGCCTCGTGAGGCAGTAATATTATCATTATCATTCAGTAGCTATATGTATATCAAGTCGATTCGTAAAACGTATTTTATCGATTAAACGCTATATCGTCTACCGTCGGCCATGATTGCCATTCTCATCCTCCGCAGAAATATTTCCTCTCGATCCTAGTCATCGCGATCGACATTTATTCGTTCCTTCGATCATCAAAATTCTCACCGTATTCCCTCCCCTTCTCCTGTCTCCCACGTTTTCTCGTCGACCGCGAATGACGTCCTTTCAGCAGGATAAATAGAAACACCATTCTTGTTCCAGGCATTAAATGTTCCACGTCGTTACCACTAATAACGGATACCTTAGCCTTTTCTTCGCTTACATTAGGGTGGAAGTCGTCGAACGATTTCTCCCACCTCTCGTTCCAAGTTTCCTGGGGTACAACTGTAAGTGCGGGGCTCAGGGGAGTTTCCTCCCCCTGTAGAGGGGGGATGGAGTATTCTATCTGATCTAAAATCACATGTCACAGTGGTTATTGCACTTTGCACGGAGAGAAGTTGCTTCTGGCCTGCGTATTATCACTTTGCCGTTGCGTCGGAACGAAAAATCGAGCCCTTCGCCTCGGTCGACAAATTTTAGAACTCGTTTAGAACTCGTCTCGCGTGAACTTCTCTCCGTCTGGAGCGTGTGGGCGGAAATTTCGTGTGAAGTTTGTCGAGATTTACGATAAATCCATTGTCCTGGGGTGTGTAGGGGGGAGGGGGATGATCGTTCGACGACGATCCGAGTGAAATGTTTTACATCTACCGCTTCGTATGCGCCGGGCGTTCGCACTTAACTGTTATGAGTTACGAGTAGTTTAGTTTAGCTTGTCTCATAAATATTGTCTACAGTATGGAAAGTCGGACGGCCGTGGCACGCGCCTTGGCGTGGCGTAGGAATACGGGACCTGTGATGCCGGCTATAGATCTCCACCGTTACGACGATCTGTTGTTAAAAATATGTTAAACTGTCCCTCGAATTATTCCCCTTCTTTTTTTTCAATATTTTTGCCCTCGTCGAAATTTCGTCCCCGCGTTCTCGGATTCGTAAGTGCCTTACTCGTGACAAGCCTCGAGTATTGCACGAAAATCGCGAATATAAAGCACGTAGCAAATGTAAGAACAACATTGTAAAGAGTAATTTGACATTTGAGTGTGAATTCGTTAAATCGCAACCCTCAAAATTTGTGTACTAATCATTTGACGAAAAATTTTTTCAATGAACGGTGTATCGCTTCGAAAATTTTTCCAACGGTTCTACCACAAGTGAGGAAATTACGAAACCTTTGCGCGAGGCGACGACCCGAAAACCTGTACAAAATAAAATTTTCAAGTATAAACTAACCGTCCAACGGTGTAATACAAATTATTTTTTTGTTTTTCGTCATGACTGCGTCACGATTATTAATTACATTTTAGCTTCGTCGTGATTGGTGTTCAATAGTCGGCATTCTATCCGATTGGTCGACCCGGTAACGTGCCTGGGGTAAAGGTAAACTGACGGTGATTGTTGGTGAACGAAAATGAAGGACATGACAGAGATGCAAGGGGGGGTGGGCCACTTAACGCTTAATTAAAAGGAAGCTAATTATACACAATATATAACATAAATATACATATAAATGTAATTATATACTTAAATGCATCGTATAGGAATCTACGGTTGTGTATCTGGCAGTCTGGTGATCACAATGCTGCAGGAATACCTCGCGGTAGTTGTGTGTTTCTCTTGTTTCCCTGTTTTTCCTCTGTGTATATCTCTGTCTCTCTGTCTGCGACTCAATACGTGCAACGCACTGCGCTGCGTTAAGAAAATCGTGAGTATGTTTACGTGTACGTGTGTGTGTTCGTGTGTCTTTGTATCTGTGTATTTCGGCACGTGCGAACGTAAGGAACAATGGAAAAAAAGAGAAGAATAAAAAATAAGAATGGGGAAATAAACTCGATGATGAGGCACGCGTTAAAGGGTGCCTAATACTGTAGGTTCTCTACTGCATTACACTCGAGATTCATTTGTCTATTTAGTAGGATCTTTAGATTATCACACCACGCGACGCACCATCGGTTTATGAGTTGTAGCAGTCTGAAAAATATCCCTCACTGGCGGAAATGTAACGTCGGCTCGACGAAATTGCCAATGTCAAATACGAAATGAAAGATTTAGCAAACACCAGTCCCGTGAAAAACTATTCTGCAGAATTTTTAACAGTTGTTCGTGTTTCCGAGAGTTTGCTCATCATCGAATAATTGTCAATGACGGTTTTTTCGTCTGGCCAACGGTACATTTCTGTGTGATTGGTAATTTTTTAAAACAATGCCTTTGCCTTCGCGAGATTTCATTGGAAAAACGACAAGAAAGAAAACAGCCATTCTCTTGTAAATTTTAAGCTAGGAATCTCAACTAAGAATACTATAAATATTAAAGTGGTTCTGAGATAACGTAAGGCTAGTGATGTATTATTTCGGTACTACGACGTAAATGCACGGAGACTGACCAAACCGACCGAGTTGGCATACGAACTTGTTCATCGGGAATTCACAGAGACCGAACCGTCAGGTCCGTACATAAATACTTTCAAATTTTCAAAGCAATCATCAACAATAAGAATTATGTAACACATAGAAAATTTAAACGAATGCAAAACAGGGAAAACCAAATAGTACATTTCAGTTTCATTCATTTGCTGTCTTTTCGTTCTTACTTTCCGTTACTATTAACCGCGGTGAAAATAGGATACATCAAACAATAGATGAGACGAATAAAAAGATTTGTCAAACGAAAACAAAATGAGAATTTTTCCATTCGTTTTCGCACATGTCTTTCATTTACCTCATTTATCATTTAATTTGTATTACCGACATTTCCAGCAAAAATATGACACATTAAGCAATAAATCGAATGATTAAAAATCTCGTGGATCAACGACAAAATTCTAACGGAACTCTTTGTTTCTGTATAAATTTTGAGTGTATCATAAAATTCCTATTAGAGCTGATTACGTTAAAAATATGGAATAATTTATGCACGAACCTGAGGAGTGCTCGTTGAGCGATCGATACTAACTCGTTGTAGTTGACGATGGAAAAGGACTAAAATAAATAGGACATTTGCCTCTGATAAGGGGGGGTAAACGGGCGTATTGATATCTGATTGACCTGAGTAGGCTCGTTACGAAAAGTTTTTCGCGCCAAGCTTTTAATCCGATTCGGTTTTCCACGTCGCGATACGACGCGACAGATACGTCCTTCGCGAGAAGATATTACTCGATTGAAAGTATCCTCGCAGCTACTGGTAATGTTATACTAACCGAAGTAGGCCGAAAACTTGCGTGTTTCCGGCCGGGTATTACTATACTTGCGATATATTATTGTGATATGTACTTTCCACGATATACCGCGCGTAATATTACATGTAAAATAGGAACAAAGCATAAGTTGTAATGACTCGTACGATGAAACGTTATTCGTAATCGTTTAAGACGCTAAGAGTGTAGTAAAAAAGATGAAACGTGTTTATGGCGTGAATCACTATGACCCTTCGTACACTTGCAAATATTTCGTAAACACGCGTCGTAAGATTCTTTTCTCAGGAATATTAAATGCCTTTAAAAACTGTTCCTCTGTAGCTTAAGAATTGCGATAACGTAAGATTGTTTGAGTATTTCAAAAATACCAGCAGACGTTTACTGGAGATTTACAAATGTCGAAGGCTTGGGGTAAATATGATACAGAATTCGTTGTACCGCATAATTCCGTAAAAACCGGAGATTACGCGTATGAGTAGTGATTTTTCCGGTGCGGGACGTTACGTAACTATTTGGCAGTCTGTCTATTGACTATGTGTAGGTTCGTGAGAGTAGTATTACCAGTCGTGGAGTGTGTAGCTTGCGACAAGCTGTACCTTTTCGCGAGGGATGTGCACGTTTCCCGGGTCGACAGTGTTGATATGGGTTGCGAGGGTTTGACTTTCCATTCGAACTTGGATAAATGACTTTGTCGTGCTTGATTTTTGCTGTCCCCAGTGAGCCACACGCGCACGGCCGCGTCCGTTTAAAAATATGGAACCAGTGTGACCAGAATGGTTGCTATGGAAGAGCTCCGGGTTACCGGACCGTCGAAATCCAGCTCGGGCCGTGCCGTTTTCGAAGATCCACTGATCCCCAAATAATGCCAAACCGAGTTCAGTCGAGTAGCCTTCGTCAAGATTTCGCTCTAATATATTCGTTCCACCAGTTCGAAATTCCCGCGTTATCTTATTTCTGAGTTCGTTTCATTCGAGGAATAATCTTGTCCTTTGTAGGAAGGAATGTTCTTCCTTGACGATCATTGTAGAATCTGTACAATTACGTGATTCACCGGTTCAAATTTCCCCGCGTTTCGTTATTTTTTCCTCAGGCCATTCCCTTCAAGGAATATTCTTCCTTGACGATCATTGTAGAATTTCTACAATTATTTGTTTCACCGGGTTAAATAGACCGCGTTTCATTACTTTTTCGGAATCTTAAACCTATTAAAAAAAGATTGATCCAACGATACTTTCCGGTGGAATATAATTTATTCCATTCCAGGAATATTCCTACCCTTTCTAGGAAGTAACACTCTTCCTTAACGATGACTGTATAATTATTCGTTTCACCGGTTCTAATAGCCTGCGTTTAATTTCCTTACTTCAGTGCTAACCCTAATGAAAAAAAGGTTGGATCAACCACAGTGAATATATTTTCCTGTTTTCCACAGGAAGTACTATTCCCTGACGATTCTTTTCCTTAGTCCTAATGCTCCTGGGTGAAACTTCACTGAAGGATACTTCTCGACCGAACCATTTTCTGTCCGACTGTAAGGATATTCCTGTTGATCGTGTGGAATTGATATCCTTTGTTGTCGATTTTTGTGGACCGTCGAATCGGCATGCTCGGCCCGAGGGGGAAGCTGACGCGTTCTCTCGATTATACGCGGTACGTCTTATTCCACAAAAATAATAATTAATAATTAATAATAGACCTTAAAAAAGGATATAAAACAGAATCCAAGACCGAGGCGGGGGGCTTGGCCCACCTATTGAGCTGCATGAGCAGCGAATCATATCGATGTCTTCTCATCAGCATTCACCGTCTTCGGCTTACATCGTCGCTCTCTTCGAACTCGCCGTTGCCGTGGCAAACTCACTGTACACCATAAAATCCCGGCTTCTCTCGCTGCGCCTCTCCCCGAGGACGTTGACGACAGGAGCAAATCGTGCGCGAAATTAGAGAAACCGTATCACATGCTACATCTTTCCTTTTCTCCCGTCTTTTCGACAATTCGACACTTTCCTCTCTCTCTCTCTCTCTCTCTCTCTCTCTCTCTTTCTGTGTTTTTCCCGGTTACTCAATGGCGACAGACCCGAGATTTCCTGCGTAAAATCATTCTTTCGACACGCGCTAGCACGTGTTTCCCCGTTAACAAAGATCGAAGGTTTCTTTAAAAAATTATAATATCCTGCCCGCTATGCGAGAGTTTTGCCTTAACGTTAAGATTTACTACACCGTGCCATTTGATGGCTTAAGATCATTAGTACCTGCCTAATTTCTCATACACGATTGAAACCGAAATTGCAAAAAAAACCTCCGCGTCTCTCGCCACTGGTTTTTCCTCGACTTGGCTACTGCGCTAAATCGTTGCTGCTACGCGTAGCCTCTTGAGTCCTCGTTGTTGAACACTCTATCCCAGGCACGGTCGGTCAGAATTGTATGAGAATCCGTGACCCGTGGTTCCCCGATGTTGTCGAAATATCTTGGCTTCTCCGATGACGGCATTCACTCCCCGAAGAAGAGGCCGGAGGCTGGCTTTAGACGAGTTCCTGCTTGCAGACCTTTTCTTTGTGCATCCGCTCCATGTGCCGCGCGATGTGCATCTTCTGCTTCGCCCTGTACACGCAATGTGGGCACTGGAACTGCGGTTCCTTGCCGCATTCCCACTTCTGATGGTTCCGGAGGCTGCTCTTGAGCTTGTAGACCCTGCCACAGGCCGGGCAGTGGAATCCCTCGGGATTCGAGGACCCTGAGCCTAGGCCCTTGCCCAGACTGGCCCCGGATCGCCACATGATCGAAGGCACGCTCCATCTCTGCCAGGCAGCGGCCCACTTGAGGCCCGTCATGCTCAGGTCTTCGGCTGGAACACAAGTTTCACGGCTTTATTAGTTGGCGAACGGGGAACATGGGAAGGGGGTGAAAGCTTTCGCAGACGCTCGGAAGCCAATGTGACAAGGCCCCGAGATGTGCCTTAAACTTAAGCTTAGCTTCTAAAATTCTCACTCCTGCCGATTTGCCTGGCGTTCGACAGACGTTCGGCCTTGACACGGTCCTCCAAGGACGTCTGCTACAGGCGGAAAGCGTTTTCGATCGACCCAACCGTACCTCATCCACTCCTCTAATTCCTCAGATACAAAATAAATCCATTTACGTTCCTACGAAAGGAATTTCCTTGGCCCGGTCATTCTCGAAATACGCTTTCCGGTGTCTGAAAAATAAGGAACCGATACTTGCCGAGGAATGTGCTACTGCCGGAAGGAAAGCCTGCCTATTTCCGGGCAAGTATCGGCCGGTTATCGCAATAGATCGATAGACAAAAACAGAGATAGTTCGTGTATCCTTACGTTTGAGCCCCAAGCAGCTAGCTATGAATTTCGCATACGAGGAAGGAGCGGTATCCGCGCCTCGTCAAAGGAACAGGACGTGCCTTTCTTTCTCTCTCAATCTCTCTCTCCCTCTCTCTCTCTCTCTATTTCTTTCTCACTCTCTCACATTAATCGCCGGTACATAGGTCCTGGCTTTAAGCAATCCTCGCCGGCTGTTCCTTTCGAGGCGCAAGCGATGAAAGTCGTGGTGTCTCTATGTACAAGTTTTCGAGGAAAAGTTAGTGCGCATGCCACTCCCCCATTAAGTTTCGTGGAGAGAGAGATAGTCCGTGGGGGGGGAGGGGGAGGAAGTCAGCGAAGTAGAGAGCGAAGTGTAGTCGCAGAAGATGAAGGGCGATACGGTCCGGGAAGGAGACGGAAGAGGGGGGTACAAGAAAAAAAACGAAAAAAAAAAAACGAAAGAGATTCACAATGGTTGCTGGAAATTTCCCAAGGTTCTTAATTGACGATGTTCTTAATTCCATATTCGTAGAAAAGTCTCTTCGCCGCGATGCTGACTTCTTCCTAGAGAAATTTACAGTTACGGGAATTTTGCTCTTTGCTAAATGTTCTTTGCCTTTTACACATTTATTTTGTCCATAAGTTTAACGTAAGCTTCGCATATAACACTAACGCTAATCGCTAGTCTGCGGTTTTCTTTAATCCGATCGCACTGTCGACGTGACAAACGTAGCAAGCGTGTAAAATTCTCACGTTTCAACATTCTCAGTCTTGACAAACTTACGTAAGTATCTACGTAATATATAGTAATACAGAAAATATATCTTTATTCCTCGAGCGCTACCGCCTGTCCTCTCGTTAATCGTTTCTTTTTTATTCCTCGGAGAAACAGGTGGGTCTGCAACAAGGTGAAGTGGTCGTGTGATGCGCTTAACATTTTTCATGTTAATTATATCTACATGTTCGAAAGGCACTTGGCTAGACACACATAAGGGAAAATAAGTAAAACATACGAGTTAATGCGTAATACTATAAGTGGCTGTGAATGTCTACACTGGAGGGGAAAGGTGACGTTGAGATTCAGTATTATATTATTATAAGGAACACAAACACACTAGCAATAACAGTCTATGCGAAATTAACATACCAATCGAATCCGTTAACGTTAAAACTTAATACTAAGTTCGCATCATTGTTGTTAAAACAATTCGAATTACCCTTTTTCGCATTAGCGTTCGCACAATTTATAAAAATAGAAGGTAAATATTCGGTATACTAGAAATAACCTTAAGACACTTTCATTAGTTTAATCAAACTTTCCAGTCTTTTGTTAGTCTCCTGCGCGTGAACATTTTTCGTCGAAATAAAAAGTGGGTACTGATCGAAATTCTCAGTATACGTGGATAAACAGAAGACACAAGTATAATTAGAAGTGCGAAATACGGAAAATTGTTGAAATGTTGCGATGTCAAACAAGTTAAAATGATAAAAGTAAAGCTAAAGCAAAAATAATTATTGTGTTACTATTCTACGTAATTGAAAATGAAATATTGTAAAAGGTCAATGAACTCATCACAATGGAAAGTCATGAAATTTCCCTTCCGTTTCAAAATTTGTGAAAGCTCTGAATCCATTCGTAAATTTACCGAAAAACCTGCGAGTGAGAAAGCATTTTTTATGACGTCAGTCTTTGATTGTCGACACGAGTTACCTACGTTGTCAAACCATAATTTTTTTGTTTTGTACCATTTAAAAAAGCTAGTACGTTTTTGCGATTTGGAACGTTGTTAAAAAAGTTTAAGGAGAAACAGTACAGCCTAATTTTCTACCCCGACTGTACCCTTGAGACTGTACCAAAGAAACAAAAATATGCTTCCCGTAGCAGAGAAATACGTAAAAGTAAAGAATTTTTTGAATATGTGGTATTCAAATAAAATTGATATCTCGCGTAAAACACGATAAAAGTGATATTAATGTATTCATTACTGACGAGTAATGAAATGATCACATCCAAAATGGCGGACTGTGGCATTGCGCTGAATAAACATTTACGACAGGATTTTTATTTCCATAGCACACATTTACCAAACCACCGTTTCATTAAACCATAATTTCCCAATTACTATTATCAGAAGCACATTTTTGTCCCTTTGGTACAAAATCCGGGTAGAAAGTTAGGTTAGGCAGGGACTGTACCGGTTCCTCTTAAGGAGAAATTTCGAGGTGGCATCAAATGGTGAATGATTCGTTGACTTTCAGTGAGATTCTCATTCGAACTCGAGTTTAGGCGTGTAAGCTAGGAGATGGGCTTCCATGTCTCCGATTCTTTCGAAATGCTGTCGTCTTATATGTCTCAGCCAATGGGCCTTGCGTTTGCAACGCTGCGGGCAAAAGGGGCACTGGAATTGCGGTTCCTTGCCGCATTCCCAGTGAACGTGACGTTGCAGAGAATCCTTGCGCATGTAGGACCTGCCGCACCTATTGCAGGCGAACTGGCCTGGTTGTTTCTTCTTCATGAAGCTGCAGGCCTTGGGTATCTTCAGCTCGGCAAAGGGCAGGCCCTGTTCCTGGATCTTCCAGGCCTGGACCGGCAGATCTGCGCTCTCTTCGCTGCCGTTCGACTTCCTCTCGTCCGAATCTGCAAATCCGAAAAATCCGGCTTTAGGCCCGTCCCGATCAACCCCGCGCAATCGCATTCATCATCCCCCCTCCCCTGCCCCTCTCCTCTCTCTTTCTCTTTCTCTTTGCATGACAATCGCTATCCTCGGGGACTTTTCCAGTCGTTTACCACACCGATCCCAACAAACACGCGTAAACAACGTGCTCATAACAACAGTGCAATCGACAAAACAGCCCAGAGGTCCTGGGGTATCCAACTTTTACCACCACCCATTCCTTATCCGACGAAATATCCAGAAAAGTATGTCAAACGCTACGATATCTCTGTCTTCTTCATTTTTTTTACCTTACGACAGGGCCACTTTCGACAAAAAATTGTCCTTCAAACAGTAAGAGTCGAAGGTTCGTTTTATTTTATCGATTTCTATTTTCCTTTTTGTTAAATGACTTATTTTACATACCGAGTCGCCTGTACCTGGAAAACCTTAATTAATAACAAACAATGGCTCTGAGGTTTTTAAAAGTCTGCAAGAAAAGTATAAATCCTTATTTCTAACATGAATAATAAGATTGTCAAGAACATTTTATATCGCATGTATTAGGTTACCATAAAGGTGAATTTTTGCTATTATTGAAGCCCTTGTTACAAAAAGCACGTGGAAAAAGGGGTAAAGAGAAGAAATTGGAAGGGTAAACTGGTGGGTATTTTATCCATCAGAATGTTGCTTTGCATTTTACAATTTCATTTTAACAAAGGGAAGGAAAATTGTAAAATTCGCATAATGGGGGTAAAGTTCAAAGGGAAATATCATTTCGATTTAGTAACAAAATACAATACGTTAATTAAGCATATTTATACTTGCATTTTAGTCTACTCTCGCTATTTGTCTTGTTATATTAATACAAACTAAACACAACAGTTATAATTTGGAAGTCACAATGACATATTCTTCTTCATACATTAAAACATAATATCGAAAAAGGATTTAATAAAAATGGCACTTAGTTTATATCTTTCTAAGAATACTATAAAATATTTTCTCATGCTTTGGGCAAGCTCTAAATATTCCTGCAAAAACAGTTCTCACAGACATAGTGAAGAGTTTGCTAGAACATTATAAAACACATATGTATGTATAACTTAACAAATAGTTGTTCATGTTTGACGTTCTGCTTATTTGCAAATTCAAATGGCCAAACTCTTCGAATTCTTTGACAACGTTTAAAACGTAATCCGATTAAATATTACACAATATTTTCCCTTCCCTTGCTTTTCAGACTCTAAATATTCATATAAAAACAGTTCTTACGAATACAATTTGCTAGAACTTGGCAAAGCACATGTGAGTCTGTAACTGAAGAAACGGGTGTTAGGGTTTAGTGTTTTGCTTATTTGCAAATCCAAATGGCGAAATTCTCAGAATTCTTTGGCGATGTTCAGAACGTAGTTTGATTGGGTAAGATCGTTAGTTTCCGGATGCTGGGTTGTCGCGTGACGCAAAACGTTTGCCTTTTGATGGGAGCGATAGTCACAAAAGGCACAGCAGAATTTCTTTCCCTTTCCGCAGACGCTCCGGTGATTCGAGCAGGATTTCGAGGACTTGAAAAACTTGTAGCACTTCTGGCACTGGTAGGGAGTTCTTCTCACCATCGTGTAGACCCAACGGCCGCCGACACCTGGAAAAGTTTTTCAAAATGTACTACTGCTCGATTCACCATCCGTGCCTTGCGAGCAATGATGAAACGTCATGACCACGAAAATTCATTTAAAAATGAATAACACGATGGACGAATGAATGGATTTTCGGTGATTTTTAAATGAAAATAATAATCAATATACAAGTTTTGCAGTTATGGTGGCATGACGAGTTGTAAAAAGTAGAATATTAAATTAAGCAATTAACATGTAGAAGTATAATGGGAAATTTGAGAGTGTTGTCAGAGCCAGATATTTACATTTCTTCAATTTTTGTTCACTTGATAAGCAAATAAAACAAGTTTCAATGTAGGTTTTTTATGTATATATAAAAATAATAATAACTGTTAATCAAATAAATAAATAAGTAAGCATGTGAAAATTCTGCACTGTCTAATGTCTTCATACACTTTAATAAGTTCATGTTAGGTTAAACAGTGTTATCACTTTATTTAATCAGTTTTGAGGATTTAAAAATTAGTTAACGCATTATGTAAAAAAGTTATCTTATTTTTAGTTTATTGAATTATAATAACCACACGAAGAGTGCAAGTCAGTCAAACCTTTCATGAGTTCAAAATATTTTTTTTCAACTAGCTGAAACGGTTTTTCTCTTCACTTTTTCGATTTGTCTTGCACCTGCAAATATAGAAAACTTGTGATTTCTGAGTAAATCGTGTAATAAGGGACTGAAAAAGACAAACATATCGTTAGAATAAAATGCAAAATTAATGATTAACAATCATCTGAATCTGAAATAAAGTAACATAATAGGTAAAAACCTGTTATTGGACGAAACCTGAGTTTCAAAAGTGGACAAATTTATAAAAAAACAAAAGGTTTATGTTAAATTCTCGATATTATTTACGTGACGATTCATTTTTAATATGTAACACAAAACACTTATACATTCTAAACATTCATTGGTCACAATACTGATCAGCCTTATTAAAGAGTACCATTTATTTAAAAATAAAAAATGTACAGTAGAATTTATTTCACGATTTCATATATTATTTATTCGTCCAGTACATTAATAGTTTGAGGTCTCGTCTGATAATATTTTACAAAAATTTATAAAAAATCACATTGCAATGATGATTAATTAATTCAATTCCAGTAATTCGATAATATACGTGTACAAATTACACAAAAATCTGTAACATTAATTTAAAAAGTAGACTTTTATTTGTTAAAAGTATATTCCGTATCCCTCTCGTCTATTTGTTATTTTATTATTTCATTAGTTCATTGTTATTATGATAAATAACTGGATTCTCCCAAACAATATTTTTTCTACTATTTTAATTTACTAGTCATAAAAATAATATCCTTTAATAATTCTGCCACACACTAACAACATTTTTACAATATACATATATGTATTAGAATAATAACAAATGATCCATTATCTACAAACATTTTGGAAACATTGATATTGAAATTCCAACAATTTGAATGACTGCAGTTCGAAATCTGTAACTCAACAATGTCTACGATTAGACCTGTAATGCTACTTAATTTTAAATATTAACTTGTGTGTAAGATATCGTGTAATGAATATTTTTTACTTTTAATCATTACTATAACCCTGTGAATTCTAAATTACAGAATTCATTAACATGCACCTCTTTTCTTTAAACTTTGTAGAGTTCAGTAATTTAATGTTCTTTGCAGAATTAATGGATAGACACAGCCACTAGTATACTGTTTACTAATATCATAATCAATCGTAAAAAGACATTGTTTCAAGCTCTAAATAAATAAACGTATATAAACATATTTTGAAATATTTCAGAAATATAAAAAATGTTCTTCTTCCTTATTTGATTAACATTATCTTCTATTTTAGGAAATATTCTGTTTCATGTTTTTGTTGCTTCACCTAAACGGATTAAACAATTACACATTAACAAATCATGAACATAAATTAAAATCTGCCCCAACTTCAGTGATAATTAATAAACCATCAAGTATTATTGGTACTTGAAAACATAGCAAAAGTAAATTAAATTAAACGAGAATAAATTAAACGAGAGATTAATCATTTTTCTAATATACATATTATACAAGTACACGTAAACAAATATTCAATAATACTTCGTTCTTCATTAGCCTATTTAAAACATATATAATGTTTAATTACAATAACATGTGCAACTGAAAGCTTGAATTAGCACTCAAAATCCACAATGTTTTTACTTAAAAATAACAGCACCAACAATTAGCAATATTGAAAACTTTCCCTGGACACATATAATTTCCCTAATTTCAGAAATTTTAATATGAAACCTAATTTATTCTTCTTCTGTGATTCAAAGTTTCCATGGACATGCACAATTTTCTTGATTTCAGGAAATTCACTTCAGA
The DNA here is from genome assembly GCA_963989215.1 of Hedychridium roseum. Classification (NCBI taxonomy): domain Eukaryota; kingdom Metazoa; phylum Arthropoda; class Insecta; order Hymenoptera; family Chrysididae; genus Hedychridium; species Hedychridium roseum. The sequence continues at coordinate 5,104,913 of OZ022318.1, read as the reverse complement.
ACCTAATCATGGATTTTTCTTTTACAATTGAAAGCTTCCACAGGGATACAGAATTTGTATAATATCAAGCTGTTGAAGTAGGGACTTAATTAATTTTTCTTCCGTAGCTCAAAGTTTCCACGGTCATATAAAATGTTTCTAATTTCCGATGACTTAATATAGGACCTTTGATCTTTTTGTAATTTAACATTTCCATGGCTATAGAGAATTTTCTTAACTGCAGCTAATAACTGCACCTAATTGATTTTACTTCTGTGTCGTAGTTTATGGCGTTGAAGACTGGTTCTCCTGACAGTCCTGTAGCTGCAAGCATCACAGGCAAACTTGGGTTCCCTGTTACACTCGATTCTCTGATGAAACCTCAATGCTCGCATAGTGCTGTACATTCGCGGACATCTGTTGCACGCGAAATTCCTTTGTGTGCCGTTCACGCAAAGACACAATCGTCCTGAAAGTATAGAAACGTTGGCTCGTTAGTCAGGGAGAAGAAAGATTCTACGTTCTAACGAATACAATCGTGCTACACTTGTGTTTCCATTTGCTCTCTTCATCGGCTGTGATTATCATCACACGAACGCAGAAAACGTGAAATTTTCATAAAAATGGATATGTAACAATCTCGTTAGATTTTGTTACTCTTTTCTGTCATCGTTTTGATGTTCTGATAAAATATTGTATTTCATTTATCTACATTTCTTTTGTCAACAATAATGTCTCATACATCTTATGTAATTCATGAACAACAAATGCGTAACATAGTTTTACACATTTCATATTTTACAGTATTCAAATTGTAATGTAATTTCTCCGTTCTTTGAATTTCGATACATGTTAAAAAAGAATTGATTTTATGGCAACGTTCTTCCGATAATAAAAATGATTATCATATTAGGTCATGAAAGATAACGGCGTAATTCGAAAATACGTTCACATATTTCTCTTCTGCATAACAAATGAATTTCGCATTAGGAACAATTTTACATAAATTAACATAAACCCATTCTGTCTTCCTAAAACCCTTCAGGAATTCCCGTCAATTTTGATTCCAATAAAAAACAAAGGACAATTGGAAAACTGGCGCAACTTAAACGAAAAATTAACGTCATTGTGAAACCGGTACTAAAGATTTATGTAATTTCTTTTCGTGCAGAATTAGTTTGTCCCTTCGATAGAACCTTTTAGGACACTGCGAGCACCGATGTTTAGGTTCTTCCACGTGAAGCTTTACGTGAGCAGCTAAATTGTGTTTATATTTGAACCAGCCGAGGCAAATCTGGCACTGGTGTTTAGGTTCCTGGCCACATTCCACTCGCAAGTGTCTTCTCAGGCATGACCACCTCATGTAGAAACGATCACAGTTGGGACACTTGTAGGTCGATTGTCCCGCTTGTTCCGTCGTTCCTCGCTGAACAATTTCCACGTCCATTTCCGTCGTTGATTCGGAAGTTGACTGCCTCTCCGAGGACACGGACTCTGGACGGGAAGATCTGTTGTCCTGCTCTTCATCCAGGACCGGACGACGATCTGAAAGTAAAAGTGAATGATGAAGAACGTGTTCCAGGTTTCCGGAGGTTGAAGAAAATCGACAACGGGATTAACAGTGGAAAGGAATGCACATTTATTTGGGGAAAAAATTCTTTCTTGGAGGAAGTATGTACCTGGCATCGCAGTTATCTTGGTGCGAAAGGAAATACAGAATCAAAAAGGGAAATCGTCCATTCTGAATGAAAAATAATAGATCTACGATTTTAATTTCGTAGACGCAGAATTTACGTACGTTGACATGTTGTTCGTTGTTCCGTGTTGATTACAATAATAATCTGAAAACAAATAAATAATCATGAAAAATGTATTCGACGTTCTTTCTATATTCAGCGAAATTCGCATGGAGATTTCAAAATTCTTCATTTACTGGCTAAATTCATTCTTTATCGAGAATCTTCCAGTTTCTTAAAAATGGATTTGTAACATGAATGTTTAGAATATATAATCAATTATGAATAAAATGAAAATAATATCAAACAAACAAGAAAATTGTGGTCTACGAATTACAAATAATAACTAAAATAGAGGATCAATTTTTAGGAGAATTTGTTTTTAATACATCAATCACTTTTTTTCGAAAATTTTAACATTACAAGCAGTAAATTTTTAGATGTTTCTCTTGGCCATATCTTCTCTTGAAAATTCGTGAAGGAGCTGAAACAAAAACAATTGGTTAGTAAAACGAACGAAACGTTTATAATTAAAATTCCACCTGATACTTACGTTTATAATCTTCGTAAATCTTATTGTCCAAAGTCATTTGAAAATACCAGCATCATACTTTGTATTGCATTCATTCAGTCTACCGAAAATCCTCCTGTCGAATTTTCCGTTTGTTTGGGACGTTGAGGTAAAGAATGTTCACAACTCTTTTAGAAAATAACCCGCAACAAGGAGTGTGTCTTTTTATTAATAATATTAATAATATTAATATTGTTCATTTAATTATTAATTAATAATAGTCATTGCTATAGATATTCCTAATTCGCCTGATAAACCTTTCCAAGGGAGAAGGAAGAACAAAAAAGAAGAAAAAGAAAATAGAGAAATATGCGAGATAACGACGGCCCGTGGGTGTGCACGTCCGTTCGCACGATAACGCTAACTATATTTAAACGCGCGCGATAAAGAGAGACGGTAGAGTCGAGTGAAAATGTAAATGAACGTTCCTTAAACATTACAACGTGTGCGGCACAGGTCGCTGAAAAACCGCGCGTCGTTAACGTGACAGTCTGATAATGTCGGCTCGGAGGTCCTTCAAAACGGTATACATATATCTCGTGTATTCAGGGTGGGCCAATAACTATATCCACCTTGCGTATTGCAAGTGCAAGTTTTGTACATACACATTTTTTCGTATTATTACAAAGAATGGCAATATCGAAGATGGACATAGTTATTGGCCCAGTCTGTGTAGGTATGTATATATATAAGAAAAAAGAAGAAGAAGGTACGGCAGGGTTAGGCAATAATTAACGACAGTTGCGAGTGTATGTACGACGAAGGCAATGACAATTACGAATATCCCACGTCGAATGTGCAGGCAGGCTTATGCGAGCTTTCGCAAATACTGATATAAAAAATACTGGACGACCGTAGGACCGCCCTTCGACCTTACTTTCCCCTCTTTCCTCATCTCTCTTTCTCCCTACGTACGTACTTTCGTGTATTTATATATCTATAAAGGTATATATAAAAATAGAAAACGTTTGTCCTTACGAGCCTAGGAATACAGCAGCAGAACGGATCGGTCTTATATCAGATTCCTCGCTTTTGGATAATCGTAAAGAGCACGCTGGTAATGTTTGTTAAGTTTCTTAAGTAACGTAAATGAATTGTTGAATGCGTAGAAAAAGGGCATTATTGAAGATCTAACGGCCTAACGGGGAAGCAGGTACAAATGTCAATTATGATATAAAAATATGTAAAATTTGCTTACTTAATTGACATGGTTAGTGACATTTTTTCAACTATTTATTCGGCGATTAATCTCGAAAAATAGATCTAATTTCTTTATTTATTTGCCATTGTCAATTAAATTTTTTCTAGTACTTATCCTGCAATTGACTTCGAAAAATAGACGAAATTTTCTTACTCATTTTCCACCATTTACGAATATACTCTCAATTTTTCAGCGTAATAATATTTAAATAATCTTCTATCAATGACATCTGGGTTATTTACTCTACGAATGGTTTCGAAAAATGGATGAAATCTTCTTACTTAATATTCCCCTTGATATAAAACTGAAGTGCCGATTTAAGTGTAATTAATTTAAATACCCTTCTACCAATGAACTTGTTCTCTGTCATTCGTATCACAATTTTCCCCACTGACAGTTATAAATTTATTGAAATCCATCGTTAAATTACCACTATATCATACGTGCGTGAATATTCGAAATATCAATCGAGCAATCCGCTCGATCCGTTTCCCTGCAGCTTGTTAAATTAGTCCCGTATGAAAAATTTACCTAAAGGTACGATTGTCCTTAAAAATTACGGTCATGATCGAGCATGTTCTTCAATCACGGTAGCCGCGTGCCAAATAATTTCCGCCTAATCATTTTTCGTCACTTTCGTCGAAATAAAAAAAAAATAGGGCAATGAAGCACAAAGACCACTACGATGATCGAAGAGCATGCTTTAAGGTAAATCGCGTACGTTGAGTTTCGATTTACTCGCGGAAGGATTGGAAATCCTTACCGGCGAGCTACGTAAAATACCATAAAATACTTGTTAGTCAATGAGTCGTTGTCGTGGACTTTCCTGCATCCCCCGCGAACGCATGCGAGAAAACGTGAGAATTCGTAGAAGAAACGACAGAGTCAGTGACATAAATTCTATGTTGTCTATTGAAAGAAAATCATAAAAACGACCGAGGCAAATATGCTCGAAATTAAGGAATAATTCATACGTGAACAAAACGCTACAAACGAAGATCATAATTTGCACGTTGATGAAAAAAATTAAGAAAAATCGTCTGAGCGTGTGATAAATGAAAAATAAGAAAAAGGATCGTCTAAAAATGAAAATGCCTCTTCTGTCCCCTTTTTTTAAAAAAAAAAGAAAAAACTGGAGATTGTTAAAAATTCAGCGCTCGCATGGGGTCACGTGGCAAGGCGGGAAAACCTTGTATTTCTTGTTTATTGTAAGTCTAGGTGCTCTCAGGTAACCGATCATAGTAGAGATAGTTTCGCAAACATCAGAAGTCACTGGCTCCTGGTCCCCTTTCGTTCCTTTTCATTGCGGAATCGCCAGAGAAATAATAATAATACAAAATTGGAATGTACGAGCCACGTGATCTTTGTGAAACAGATCTCGGAATGTGTGCAGTTCAGGACACGATCGTCGTCAAGGAAAAGTCTTCTCATTTTCAAAGCAGTTTCATTCATATGAAAAAATTAATTGCAATGCCGAATTTCGGAATTTGATTTCCTGATTTTCTTAACTCAAAAATATATGTTTGTAGACGAAATACTTTCATTTTCGTGAATTTCATAAAATTTCTTCATTTCAATGATATTTAATAATGCATTAGTAGTAAACGCACTTCGTGTTTCACTTATTATTATTTTATGTAAAGAAATCATTGTTTAATATCATGAAAGTATGGAAATATTTGTAATGTTTTTAAATGCAATATACGTGAGCGTATTACTAATTTTCCATTATTTTTAGCATTGGTATTTTCGATTACCAAAATTGTAAAAAGTTAACAATATCTTAAAAACCACGTAATAATATTGTTTTGTGTAATAATGTTTGTTCTGAGCTGAGAATAAGTTTTTGACGATAATCGAGTCGATCGAAAATCCCAGGGAGGTTATTCACCCCGGTAAAACGATTCGTTAGAAACAGATTGAAGAATCTATAAAGCGAAAAAACCACACAAAAATGGATAATAACAGACGAAATTCTTAATCGTATTTACCAATCCCTGTGTGGTATTCTTCTTGGGGTAAATAATACATATTTTTAGGAAATCAGTTTACATTACGGCGAATTTCTTCTTTAACTTTTCAGAGTGATTTCGTTAGAATTTTGGATAATTGTATTACTTACCCTTTGTGATTTCCTCTGTTTCTACGAATTTTTTCAAGATCCGCTTCTTACCTTTGGGTCTAATTGGTGCATAGTAGCCAAAGAAAAATGTTAATACAACTTAAGAATGCAGCAGTCGTCATGGATTAACTCGAATGTAAAGGAAACTTATGCTACTCTGGTAGAAAAAGTAATAACCGCCTTTTAACAAGAAGAAAGTTACGCGTAGATGTTAAAAGTTTGTGAACCTTAAGATCGATTAAATATTTCTAAAAATACATTTCTTTTATTAACAACGACCGCTGCATTTTCGGGATTTGTTGTAATATTTGTCATATTTACACTGAATTTACCTAACCGTATTAAGCGAATATTCTTAACTGCCAACGAAAGATACCTTCTTCCTTCCTCTCCCTTTCCCTCTCGCTCTTCGTTTTCTCCGAAACTGAGATTCGTCGTTGACTCTTTAAAACAAAAATATTTTTCAACCTGGCAGAGAATTCTCACTGACGTTCCAAGGCGACAGACTCGAATTCCCGCGAATATTTACTAAAAAAAATTCCACGTCTCTTGGTTTTCCATCTTTTCGACAATTCATATCTTTCCAACTGTTATACTTTTCTGATAGATCAAATCTTTTCTATTCTGATACTGTATTACGTGAGCTTAATTTCTGAAGAGCGAGAGAGAAAGTGATTGAGGCCAGAAGCGTCGACCTTGGGGAGGGGTTGATGGGGGCAGTGTCGAACCGGACCTGCATGGCCCCCTGTATTTACGCGTTCTCGTCGTATCCCATTTTCTGATGATGTCTTTTGTAGTGGACAGTGAGATTGCCCCTTTGCCGTGCTTTGTAGGGGCACTCGGGGCACTGGAATGCCGGTGGTTTGCCGCCGCATTCGACCATTTCGTGCCTGCGCATCGTGCTCTTCCATCTGTACCCCTTGCCGCAGAACCTGCACCTGAATTTCCGTTGCTGCTCGTGCGGTACTCCCATGTAGACAACGCTGAGGTCCCTGGGCTGCGGGAGGACCTCGAATGAATCCGGGAAAACGACCTCCCGCGTTCCCGTGCGCGGGTTTTCGCCTGCGCTTTCCCTGCTGTTGCTGTCGGTTCCGCTCAACCGACGATTCGTCGCCGTTGCGCTGCGAGTCGCTGCCCCGCTGCTCACCTGACGACTCTTCTTCGCCGGTGCCTGCTGCTTGTAATCCGAGCGCAGCAAGGACAGAAGGGCTCCCATGCCTGCAACAGGTCCCGACGTCAAGCAGGACGAGAGGATCGGACATGCAGATTAAACGTCGGCACGGAATCGCTCGCCAAAGTTAACGTAAAACAATGTCCTTGAAAGAAACCGAACAGACTCGGGGAAAGGTCTTACGTTTACCTTAAGCTTTCAAATTTTGTGCATAATTCAACGTTAACGTTAACGTTCAACACTGGCTCTGTGATGCAAGGAAGTAACGTCAATGTTGCAACGTGGATTTTAACGTTAAGTGTTTCTGTATATGTATAACGTGTATTTGGGTTCCATTGCTAACGCTTCAGTGTGTAAAATAACTTTAAAATTCCGAAATACGTTTTAACATTGACGCACCTGAACATTCTTGTTATGTAACACAAGGTTAACGCTTTTAATGTACATTTTTCATGTACAGCTGAACGTTAAGATTTTTCGTAAGTACCTTCCGCTGAACCTTCGTCGACAAGGTGCCCAAAGTATAGTAATTCTTTCGCAGGCACATTGTCAATGAATTTCGGAGACTTTCAGGGACATTCTTCGAGCGTATAAAATTGGATTGACCGAAGAACAGCGTGTCTCTCGGACGAGAATTGTGCCAATGGTTATGCCATCGCTGGGTAAATACATCAGTGAGATTATTATAAACCCGTAACCAGCCCAACACACAACGTATCAGCCAATAGCCCCGAAGATATAGGTGCGTCCCAGGATGGTAATTTTGCCATAGAAAATATGTTTATGCGTACGTGAGAGGTATGAAACAGTTTGAAGAAGAGGTAACGGAGAGATGTTAATTGAGTTTCGACTGGCGATTAGCTTTTTTCGTCAGTCACCCTTCGATGATGACTCATTAGTCGGCGAAATCCCAGTGGGGAATGAACGGAATTTTTAGTAGTTACTCGGAAGTATCGTACAATCGATCTTCGTCGACCAATATCCACGCGTTGACCAGCACGAACGGTGAATATTCGTGCGAGGACGATATACAGTAAGCTTGTGCATGGACGTTTTCACAATCGTATGACTCTTTTCCACGGGGATCTGGGATGTGTGTGGTCGATCTTTATTTTTGCAACATTTATTTCAAAAGTTTTCAGGAATTTTGACACCTTTTGTCCCTTTGTCGGTTTTTTCTTCAACTTCTTTTGACGATCGGAGAATGGAAACGTAGTCCTATGAGAATACACCTACGAGAATATTGAAGATCGTAACTATTTATCATACAAAATATTGCAATGAAAACAAACAATATACGCAGTAGAAAAGGTACATATATTCATTCCTTCCTGACAAAAGTAACACAACAAATGATGCAATTCCTTTTATTCTGATGGAAATACAAAAGAATGCACCTGGCCTGAAAACAGAAGTTAAGTATTAAGTAAGCGGAACAAAAATATGGTTGAAAAGTATGTTCATATTATAGGTTCTTATTTAAACAAATAAAGCACTATATTTACGTCGAATCACTGATTCCTGTTGCACGAGGATAATAACACTTTCAGTGAAAATAAAGTATTATTCAGGCAGAAATTCTGCCATTTAATAAAAAATTAATAACAAAATCGTTACTTCCGTAACGTATAAAAAAATTGAAATTGATGAATTACTCTCATAAGATATTAGTCAACTTTAAAAACAGTTCATCATAAATGATGTCAAATCAAACTTGCACCATTCTTTCGTTTCAGTCGTTTTATTTAAGTGTCCTATCATTTAATACTACAGCGCAATACGCGCTGTACCCTGTGTTTAATTTACAATATGTAAATTGTATGTCAGGACAGTAAAATCCTGTGAAACCCGTTTCACAGATACACGGTTCACTATAAGTTGTGTCCGTGCTTCTTGAGCATGTGATTATAGAGACTGCACTTTTGGAGCAAACTTTTCTGGCAAATCGGGCAGGTGAATTGCTTTTCCATGCCGCATTCGTACTGGACGTGTCGTTTCAGCGAACTCTTGAATTTGTAGCTGCGGTGGCAGGCTTTGCAAGGGAACGGCTTCTCCAGAACGTTCGCCGCGGTATTGACAAAGAAAAAGTCTGGAACACAGAGAAATAGGGGGGAAATTAGTGTCTGCCCTGAAGAGAAACGTTCGTTTGGCCAAAGTCTGTCGAATCGATGATTTACTGGCGAAAATTCCTCTTATGTCATCTCCTATTAGAAAATTGGTCAATGTAATTTAAACAATGCATATAATAACAAACTGTAATAACAATGTATATAATAACTATAATAACAAACATACAAGTAATAAATACAATTGACATTTAATAGTCAAACTAAGAACATTTGACAGGTATTTAGAAAATATGCAGTGTTAAGAAACCAATTTTGTATTCGTAAAAAGTGGATTTAAAAGGTTTTCCCAGTGTTGTGTTTTTCTGTACCTGTGAATCTTATTATTTTTGTACAGAATCAGCGTGTTTTTATACAAATACGTGTCAACTTAAAGTACTACAAATCACAGTTTTATTAAAAGTAATGCAAACCATTAACGCTTTCGTCCGTCGCAATTGTTATCGAAAATGAATTAGTTTACATTAAAAATCATAAAAGTATCCATTCTTGGCGCCGTTACATTTCCTTGAAAAATAGCTGTATAGAAATTATACATTGTCGAAACAATTGCAATTTTAGCACAGTATTTTCCATATAATGATTTGCAATTATTAAAACTTAATATGTCTTTTACAAATGTACCTAATTCTACTGAATTTCTGCGAGTCTGATTTATATATGAACGAAATTATTATAATTGCAAGCTGCACGGTTATTACGTGTTATTTTGTGTTGAATGATTGCTCCTTAAGTGTTTCTTGAAGTATCCTCTGTGTTTGGTGACATAATTGCAGAGCGAGCAGCACCAAACGGTAACTTTTCGACAACGGATGTGAACATGACGGTAGTAAGCCAAAAAGTAAATGTATTTCTTGCCGCATTCATAGCATGTGTACTTGTTGGTATCTGGAAAATATAAGAAAACAATCAGAAAAAGCAAACTACTATAATCAACTCAATTATGACCGAACACCTTATATTCAGTTGACGAGAAAATCCCCTGCCCTACAGCGAAAACTTGTTAGTTGGGATCCTTTATCGACGAAAATTGGACGGCAGACATGGAAAACACGTGGATAAATACTCTACTGACTAACCACAATTGGATCATAGATGGAAGGTTTAACAAAGCTTTTGAAATCTCAAAGCTTCTCATTTATTTCAAAAATATTTCAGAGATCACGGAAATCCGAATTTTGCGAGAAAAAAAATTACCGTCTTTCTAAGCCGCTGTAAGGAAATTCAAAATCGCTATGATTACCAGCAATTTTATAACGCTGAGACATACTTTTACATTCTTATCCATAATCCTTGAATTCAATGGGTCATAGATTAATATTTCTACGCCGAAGATTTTTCAATGATTTTTCACGTTATTGATTTATCTTCTGAAGATAATTTCAGGTGAATTACATTATTTATATTGAATCCTCTCGATTGCACTGTTATGTGTGACTGTTTGGCGATGTCGGTGAGCAATGTGAACGTCCAGATTGAATTTCCTCTTGGAGCTGAACCAGCAATGTGGGCAATGGAATTGAGGGGGTTTGCCACACTCGAGCTTCAAGTGTCGATAAAGCGAGGAAGCATTGGAATATACTTTCCGACAGACTGCACACCGATAAGCCTTCTTCGTCCTTGTGTTGGTCAACATCGGCCGGAAGTTCAGCAAGATACCTGCAAGCAATGTTTAAGGTCAGTTCGAAAAATTAAAAAGTTGTTCTGATCTGATAAGGGAATCCCGTGTGCAGGTAAACTTCGCTGACCAACCAAAAGTGCTAGATTTGATCTTCTTCAAATAAAGATTCGGTGCAAGTTTTATCATTGGTGAGTGTGTCGCGGGAATTGTCAATTTCGAGCATAAATTATTAACAAAACTGAGAAAACACATTACTTGGGTTTCATCAACCGAAAGGAATATTCAGTGTAACAAAAGTTATAAACTGTTATAGATGTGCAAAAGATTTGCGATTTAGATATAAAACAATGATCTAGAAAAAATGTGTAAAATCTCTGGTAACGGTGAATCACTAAAACTAAAACTTGCAATAAATTTGTATCTTAAGTTTGGTTGGCCAACTGTTTTCCAGTAAATGTGGTCCATTCAAACATTAAGTTTCTAAAACATTTCTCTTAGTTTCCTCATGTATCTCCATGTAATTTGTAGGTACATTATTTAAAAACCATGACTATCATAATTCCTTCGATGAAAGTGGCAGATTTCATTTTGTGGAACCTAATTTTCCAAGCACGCTAAAACGCTTTTAAAACTAAACCATAATAATCTTACGAGGCATTGAATTCATATCTGCATCGTTTTAAAAGTTTATAACAAAAGAAATCGGAATAAACTTGGCAAATGCGAGTGAGCAATGATTAAAATGCTAACAATTATTAAATCTTTCGTTTGTGCGGCGAAATTCTTACCTTGTATTATTCTTAATTTAAATCGTTGTGCTACAGTTAAAAACGGAACCTAGAAAGATTGTGCACTTCTACATTAAAAACAAAGCAACATCCATGCAACAGCGTTGTATTTAATCAATCTGGATTAAACTTCATCATTGCAATACTTTTCTTATCACAGGGGCACAGTACGAAATTTATTCTGAAAAATATTTTTTCGGTCTATAAAATCGATACATTGTTTAATCACCATTTTATCAGATTGTCGTTCATTAAATAATGAATATTCGTTTCAAGTTGAAAAACGATTAACCTGCCAAAATATAAGCGTAAATTTCAAAATTCATATCACAGGATAAACAAGACTTAGTGACGAGTATGAAGTTTATTAAGAAAAATATTTCCAATCAGTAGTCAGTCTAATGGTCGATTATGTTAGAAGGGAAATGCTGGATCAGATCTTCACGTTGGTTATCATTTTGTAATGAATTTGTCGGATGAATTCGCCGTTTCCGGAAGAGAGCAAAACGGGCCAGCATTCTGGGCTTTCACGAATGTGTCGATGGAGCGATTTTTTCCACTTGTAGGACTTCGTGCACGCTACGCAGGTATTCCATTCTGGAAGATAGAAAAAAAGCGCAATGTCAATAAAATTGTCTTCATACCCCATTATCCATGTTCCGTAGAATCGTCAATATTTAAAATTCACGTAACTTCAGGAACGAAACGGAAAGTATAACACTGTACTCCTTGTAAGTGATAAATTTCGTTACTAATTAAGTGATAACGCACTTAAGTAATTAAGCAAACTTTTCTATCCTGTCGGTTCAGTTACAACGATCGCAAAAATAAATAAATCCACTTTAACATTTTTTTCTTTGGCAATTTATTCATAAGACCAGACGTACGAGCTCTTCAAAATCTTTACAAAAAACCGTCAATATTATCATTGACAAAATTCATTACGTTCCTCGTCACTTACGAACACTTGCCCAACGAAATTGGAAATTATGTTAAATTCCCTGTGTATGCCCCCTTTTGTAGAATTTCTTCCCCACTTTAACCCACTCCAACCCTGCCTTCCCTTTGACTTACTTATACTTCGTGCTTTTTCCGCATGTATTTCAACAAATTGCACCGTAATTTTGTCCTTCTCGAGAAACTCAGGAAACTCTAACCCACTCTAAGCCACTCTAACCCACTCTAACCCTGCCTTCCCTTTCACTTACTTATACTTCTTGTTTTTCCCACATGTATTTCAGCAAATTGCACTGTAATTTTGTCCTTTTCGGGAAGCTCAGGAAACTCTAACCCACTCTAACACTGCCTTCCCTTTAACTTACTTATACTTCGTGCTTTTTCCGCATGTGTTTGAGCAAATTGCAACGTAATTTTGTCCTTTTCGGGCAATATGGGCACTGGTGTTTCGGCGCCAAGCCGCATTCTTCGCGCACGTGCCTTTTCAGAGAACTCGAATACATGTACACGTTTCCGCAGGCCTCACAAGTGTGTACGACATTTCCCGTCCAACAATCTGCAAGGAAAAGAAAAACAACGATTCCGTTAGTACAAATTCACCGGGGGGGAACGGTAACGATTTGTCCATTGCCACCTGCCGTCTGACTATTTGTTCATTATTAAAAAGCGACGCAGTCAGAAATGTCTGCATTCTTTTCCCGGTGTTACGATCCTACAAAAAATAAGTCAACAAAATTGGATTCACGAATTCATTTTCATAATACTCACTTAAACTCGTTATTGTCAATGTGTTTTTTAAGTAGTAATCATTAATTGTTTTTTAACACCGGGGGATATTGATACAGGATATGATTCGTTAGCATAATATACATTGATAATTAAAAACTGTCTGTCGTAGAAACTGAAATTAATGTAACGTGTATTTTTCCTTAAATTCCTTTTCATGTCTCATTATTTCTAATTTTATCTCTTATTTTACCAGGTTTGTACGAATTGGATTTTGAATTATGATAAGATTAGTAAAAGCGGAGTATGACATCGGGGATAAAACGTAAAACGTAAATTTCATGCAGCGGTGTGTGCCGTGACAATCCGAAACGTGATGAATTCTCTGCCCATGTTTCTTAACTGTATAAAATAACAAATGCAAAATACATTAAATATTTTTACGATCAACGCAACATTGAAATATATAAAGTAATCAAATTCGATTCCTCGCACCTAAATTAATTCGTTCAATATTGTATAACAAAGTTAATAAATAAATAGTCACATTGCGCGGTAAAATATGTACAAGATTATTTTAAGAAACATAACAAACTTATTGAATGACTAGAATGAATTTCCTGCAAGTATTCAATATAAATCTTCTATGTACATTTCTTAATTTAAGTTTTTAGGGCATACGTACGTGTCAAATTCAATGGGTGGGAAGAGTCGACGATTATTAATCTGAAAATATTTATTTACAAAATGCAAATAATATTTAATTCGCAAACATTTAAATAAGTACACTTGGAGCTGTACATTAACGGTAATTTCCGGTGCGAAAAATCTCGCTACCCTAAATAGTTGCCAATTAATTATTATTAATACACGCTAAAGTCCTGTACGCAAATATACATTAACAATCGAGTAAAAATTTGTACTTAGCTTAAAAATCACTATAAAAATCACAGAATAACCGACGCTTTTAATATTATTAGAAAACAGAAACGATTTCTGTAAAATAAACACTTGCATAAACAAAGAAATGTTTAACACTCTTGTTATTTGGTATACAGCTGCATAAGAGTGTATTTTAAGCAGTATACGTCAGAGCAAACAATAAAAAAAATGTACTGAGTCTTTAACATCTGTCAATCTTTTAATTCGTCAGTCATTTTAATTAACATCATTATAGGAACAGATAGGAATAATGTACGATTTCGTAGTAATATTTGTTCTTTTTATAGAAATTCTGCTTCTCTGTACCGATTAAAGAAGTTAATTAAGACATATTTTCTAAAATAAAAATAATAAAATTCATCATACATGGAACTTAGAAGTTTGAGTTCTAACTTTTCTTAGACAAATAAACACTGAATTGTACATTACTCGTGAAAATTCATAGATCGATACAGATGATCAGTTGTATTTTTGAAGGTTCAAAGTTCATTCGTGTTCTTGCAGTTGTTCGATAAATTAGTCATTAAACGGTTTGCAATTTCCCACGGAATTTCTGTGCGACCGATTAAGGATTAATGAAAATGATTAACAGTACTTGGCACGAGAGAATCTAATTTTCTTTGCCCGTTCTTCGTTCTTAATTTCCCCCTGACGGAAGGCAAGGATCTCACATCTTGACGAGGCAACCATGTTCCTTCTTCAAGTGGTTCTGCAGGTTGAATTTCATTGGCATGATGCTGTGGCAGAAGGGACAGGTGTAAAGAAGTCTTCCGCATTCCTCTCGCACGTGTCGGTTCAAGGCCATCCTCGATCTGTACGTTTTCTTGCACTCGCAGCACACGTGGAAGCCTGAAACGAAGGAAAAACAAGGTCCGCTTGAATATGCTCCGTCGCAATATGGCCGACAATTTGCAAGGGCGAGATTTCACCTCGTCCACGTGTCTCCGGAAATCTCGAGACTTTCTGCGATTCCAGTCTAATATTTTTGCCGTTCGTCCCTATCGTGCAGGAGGAAATTGAATATCAATGCTGGAAATAATTTGTAGTTAAGAGAAATTAGCCGAGTCTTCGACTAACCTAACTTTCTATCAGATTACACCAAAGCGAGAAAAATATGTATTTCGCAGTGAAGGAATTACGCTGTAATAAGATAATATTGTGTCGAATGTACGATATTAAAATAAAGATTACATCTCACGAGTAACACGGAAATGGTCATTTTGCATCGACAAAGTGTCAGTATTATAATTAGTCACAAAATTCCTTACCGGTCCGCCATGTTTGATGTGCCATTGTGTTTCTTCGATATTTATAACAGAATTTCATTACTTTATTATCATTTATTTCTTCATATCATTGTTTCCGTGATTTCTCGGAGATGCTATATTTTGATATCACGTATTTTGAAATATCATTTTTTAATAAACGATTTTATTTTTATGCTTCTCGCTTTGGTATCATATAAAACAGTACAGTCAGGGTAAAAAGTTAGTCAGGATAAAACATTCATTCCCTGTATCAATAAAAATTGTGCTAATTTAGGGCGATTATTCTAAAAAATATATCGTTATATCATCGTTGCATAAATTTTCAACTATACCTGTATCAAAATTTATTGATTAATTAGGATTTAGAAAAAGTGAAAAATATTTCAATGATCTTTAAGCACTAAAAATATGAATATATTGGATCAGGTATGTTCTTTTTTCCATTTCAAGCATTGGCGAAAAAATACCTTTAAAAAAGAATTCCGCAGCTCTTTGAAAAATGATCTTCTTTCCGCAACTCTTGAATAATTTGTCGCTTGATGAATTTCTCTTAAATCAGAGAAAGATTAAACCTGAAACATGTAAAATCGACGGTCGATTAATTTTCATAAAACGTTTACCAATCCCGTATTTTCCCTTCGTTTGATTCACCTTCCTAACTCGGAAGGCAATGATAAACAAAAATTGTTGGAACGAAGAATTCCTTCTGGTTCGATTTCCTATTTCGACTGAAAAAAAGCCAGTACACGAAACAAAGGTATTAATTTACGAGAATCAGATTCGACGGCGAATAACAATGAAAAATATATATTGACTGATCTAGAAGTGAACAATAATTGTTGTTCGCAGAATTTCCTTGTAGAGGAAAATTTCATGACTTTCTTCGTAAGGATCTTCTAACTCTTTATTGGCAGTATTATGAAAATACACGTATTTATAAATACTAAATACCGTATTTAGGTGTACGTGTCCGTGTGTGTGTATGTGTGCATACGTATCGTGTGTTCACGAATACAAGTACACAAACGTTGTGGTGAGTCGTGTCGAATTAAGAATATAACGGCGAGTGGAGTTTCCTCGAGTTTAAAACTACTCTAAAAATCAGACAGCGTGTAAGGAAATGAATAAACGTATTAAATCTACGAACGAACTATTACAATCTACTTTTTCGTTGAATCAACGTATACAGCGAAGAAATTTGATTGGGCAAAATTCAGGAAAATGAGAAATCCCAATTTGCGTATTTCTCCCGGCGAAAATAAAAATGTTCCGGCATAATTTATAATGATCCGTGTAACCAGGGTCGAACGTTAAAAGTTTACAAACCTTTCAAAGAATTTGTGTTAATGAAATACTTGTAATACAAGAAGACTAGGTATTTTCTTTTAACAAATGGTATGCAAACTATGTGTTATAATAAGTGTTATTTACTTGTAGCTTTCAAATAACATAACAAGACTCGCCTAATTGTAAATTTCTGATTGCACTGACATCAATAGAAACCCGAAAAATTCCTATGTTTCATTCAAATTTTGTAGGATATCATTTAAAAGAATACAAATAATGATTACTAATTACCATCTAATAATACAAAACTCATGGTTAGTGTAAAACAAACACTTTCATTCCTTTTATAACTAAAGCACTCATCTTTTCCTTACGGTCTAAAACTTTGTTCAGTCTTGAAATTTCCTTGCACCAGCACTAAACGTGTCGAGTCCCAGACAATTAAAATTAACCGAAACCCCATTGAACAGTCCTCGTTTGGTGTGAAAATGACGGGAAATTCGTCGAATAATTCCAAGTTCGACCCTGGGATTCTTTATTTTTCGGAACGGTTGACCATCGCGCTATTAAGGCAATAAGTTTGGACCGGTTTCTTGTGTTCTGCTTGAATCAGGGCTTCACGTGTTTGGCGAGGAGACCTTGAAGTGTTGTTCAGCCTGGTGAGCGTGGAGGATGAAGGCCTTGAAGGCGGCGAAGGGGCAAAGATGGCACTTGTACTGTGGCGGTTCGCATTTGTGCTTCAGGTAGTTGCTCCACATCTTGTAGAACTTGCTGCACATTGTGCAGGTGTAGCCGAGGACCTGATCGCCGACGTACATCTTCCGATAGGCTGGAACCAAAGGTAGCGCGTTAGCAAAACCGTGGGACAAAAGGAAATTCGTGTGGACGGAAACCTCGCACGGGACAAACAAGGCTTAGTGGAAGAAACAAAAGGGCAACGAACGTTGCTTTCTTCGCTCGTTCGCAGTGGAAGCTTGTATAACCAGACTAAGGTCGACAAAAGCCATTTCCTTTACCTTTCAGTCGATATCCCACTGACCTCCTCGTAGAACCATAAATCTTCCGCGACCCCACTGTGTGTGTGTGTTTTTCCCAGTGAAACGAAGGCAGGAAAATTGCGATACTCTGCGAAAGTTAAACCCATTTTCATGGGTTTACCATTTATTCGCGCTTAGCAAATATTTCTTAGCCTATAATTTTAAGGACATCTTCGCCAAATACGAAGAAAAGCGCAATCACTAGGTCAAAGTCAAAGATGTACAATTACCGTAGGAAGACTTGCAATAAATACTGAAAAAAATATGGGTTTTCAATAATTTTCGGTTTTTTCATTTTTTAAGACTCAGTCCAATGTTTATTTGAGATCTTTATGTTGAGAATAATAGTAACTGGGTAAAATTTATTTTGGAATCGAATGTTGAATGCTGCTATTTAATCAGTACAGTTTTTCTTTCTTCTTGTTCTTCGGACGCTGGAAAATCTGAAAAAACACCATACGATCGTCAAACTTCGAGTAATTATTCGTAGTAAATATCCTGTCAAAAAAATTGCCATTAATTTTCATAAGTTCTGAATTATTACCTTAGTTTCACCAATTCTCTCCTGTAGGAATTTTAATAATAAAAAAAGATTAGTAGTAGGCCTAATAAGGAACCAGAAACCACGAGTAAATGAAAATGTAATATTACGTAAAAGTTAAGAAATAAGTATTAACATTTCCGCTGTAAGTATTTTTGTACTGTTTTTATCATCGCCGTATCACGTGTTTTTTTTCATAAACAAAGTTAAGTCGCTACAAATTCTGCTTGCCTAAATATAAAAGTGGGTAAATTTTATCTGTCAGGAAATATTCATCGATCATTTGAAAATCATGGAGTATCAAAAAACATACATTTGACTTATTGGACAAAGGAACAGTGGAATTCAAATAATCTGATATAAAAAAGATCTTTATTTCTCGCCTCAATAATGCCATAATAGTGGTATAAACAATAAAAAAAGATTGCGGCAGCATTTCTTAAATGGAAGATATAAAGCAACGTTTTTTCGTCAATGCAATACATCGAAACGTTGTAAATACGGTATACATCATTTACAGTGTTGTTAGAAATATACAAATACACTCAGTGTACTGTTACGAACATACAAATGTATCCAATGTACACATTATATTATATATATAGTGCTGGCAATTATGTTGTTAGTTGCCAAGCAATTTAAATCTTGTTGGGAAAAAGTAGAAGAAAATTACGAATGCGACGAATCTTTGCCTGAAACAGTTGTACCTTAAACGAATAAAAGTTTCTTTTTACTGAAAAAAGGGGACGTAGTAATTCATTTAAAATGCCACGACGAAGTAACAATATGTACATTGTATGTTTTGTATTGCTATTTTATTACAAAAAAGGATTATTATTTTGTATTAATTGAGGCCCTTAAATTTCCATATATGCATGGAAAAAAACTGGACACTGTATAATTACATTTACTTATTGAAAAGGTAATGTAATATAAGTATTCATCAGTAGAATTGTTTGAACATGTGAAAAATATTGCACCTTAATTTAAATGTAAATGTAAATAAATGTAAATAAATGTAAATGTAAATGTAAATGTATTGCTTGCATAGATTTCATATTTCTTGCACAGGTATTATCATCTGCTTGAATTTGTAAGTACATGCAATTCACTTTCTATATTTTTTATTAATTAAGTTAAAATGACTATCACACAACATTTAAAATACCAATACTTCGCAAATCAATGATTTTTTTTAGGACAGATTAACTATCGACATAATTCAATACTATGATTCTTTAAACAAATAAATGATATAGAAAAAATCATTAAGGTATAACAATATTAGATTACCTATAACAGACCGTAATAATATAAATATTTCATTACAATCATCTTAAAACATTTAAGTAAATAAACTTTACGTCATTGCACAGCCTATAAGTATTGCTACTTTATAATTCTTCCTTCGCATTATCTCTAATTGCATTACCTATACATTGCATTGGATCTAAATAAATCTGTTTATAAATACTTATTTTCCTCGAAATTTCGAACAATTCAAATTTCAATTTTCAGAAAAACATGTCGTTGTCATTGTGTTTTTTAATCGAAAAATGGTTATTGCACAAACTACTCGACGTTTTTCTCTCGATTTTCCGCACCTATAAATACTTATTTCCATCGAAACTTCGAAAATTCGAATTTTCAGAAAAACATGTTGCTGTCCTTCTGCTCTTTGACCGGAAAATGGTTATTGTACAAGCTGCTGTGATGTTTCTTCTTATGATTCTCCACGCACCACTTGTGCGGGCTTTTGTAGGAGCATGCCTCGCAGGTGAAATTCGGCCCGGAATTCACGCACTCGAACTTCCGGTGCCTCCAGAGTGACCTGTAAACCGCGTATGCCTTACCGCAGTCGTTGCACACGAAATTCCGTCTTTTCTCGCTGTTTTCCGGCTGCGATTGTTGCGGGAAATGCTGGCGTTGCCCGCTGTTCTGGCCCGCGTAATTCCCGTAGACCGTCTCGTAATTCCACGTCGAGACTGGAACAACAACACCCTGGATTTTAGTTGGAACACGATCAACAATCAATAATGTGGAAAGTACACTGCAAAAAAAATGTTCATCCATTTGGCAAACTTGTTCTGCCTCAACCTTCGGTTTATTCTAATTAAAAATCGTTTTATTTGCTGCTCAAACGATGTCTGGAAATTATTTTCTAACGAGCATACGTCGCATTTGTGTCCTATATTTTATTTATCAATCGCTCGTTCCATGGCTAATAATTTCATAAGGATGTTCTGTATTTTTGCGCTGTTGTCTTTACCATTTTTAAACAATTTACAATAATCACGTAGCAGCTACATTTTGCGTCTGACGAGCATGCGTAAATAAAAACGAAGACACAGTTTTCCGTAAATACTGACATTACACGTAATAGAACGTTTAACAAGAACAGATAATTTGTCATTTTTGTACACACATTTTTAATGGCACAATTTTTTAAAACGTTAGAAATGTAAATACTCATGGTGTTATAATTTTACTGCGCAGAGAACGAATTGTATTTACATTCACCTCCCCTGAAACAGATAAGAAGATTTCGATGTAATAATTAATACAAAAATATTAACCACTTCCGTGTTAATTATTTTTGAAAATTTGGACCAGCAAATATTACATTCTTTTAATACTCAATTTACATCAACTCATTTTGAGCATTTGATTTAACTTTGATTATTCAAGTATTCTGTTGTTAAAATGAACTTGTATTTATCGTTAATTGTCGTAAAAATACAAGTTCCATTGTAGTAATATAACTTTGGGATATTTTGGAGGAAGACAAGGAAATGGTTAACAATATTCTGTAAGAAAGATATGTTTGTGTTTATTATAAAAAATTACCTTACTCGTGAACGTGCAAGTTGAAGTGAAATTACGATTGTTTTCCACGTTGATTTTTCTGCCGTAAACAATATATTTCCGTCGTACATTTTCATCAATATTAACTTTAAATAACTTCGCTATTAAATCTTTACAAAAATTTTTATAACGTCACTGTGAAAAATTTAATCATCGGAAATATTGTACCGTAATCAAATTAAATTTAATTAATATGTAAAGTGTAAATAAGAATGTGAATTTTTCCCAAAAAAACTAGAAATAGAAATTATCGTTAAATTCATACTGTTTTAAATATATAAGTAAATGTTTTTTAATCCTCAGTTTCTAAATTTCAGCACCGTGACGAAGTTTTACTGGAACTACCTGTCGTCAGCATGAAAATCTTCCTTCGTTACAAAATAAGAATAAAGTTGCATATTAATATAATCTGAAAAATAAATAAGCTGAGACAATAAAATAACTTCTTTTGTGAATAGACGCCAGGAGATTGAGTAAAAAATTTCGGTTAGGTATAGATTTAACTGGAAAGAATACAAGCAGTTTATTCATTAAACTATAAAATCGTAGTATATTATCAAGGGGTATTGTTAAAAATAAATTCAACGCGCTATAGGTAATACAGATTGAATCCTGGCATTCTAGCTTAAGTTTCTGTATATATGTGTGTGTCTGTGTGAAAAGATTTTCGCTACAAATCTATATGTGTATAACAATTTACAATTTTAATTGTCCATCCTTAGTCGCCGATTGTTCTTTTATTGTGATATTTATCCACTTTCTAATATAAAATCCGCAAAGGTCTATACTAGAAAATAACAATTGTATGAACAACAATATACGAACTGAGTGGGATATAATATCTAACTATACTCTTGTATTGTCATAAAAAATATCGCTGAACACGATTACAGTTTCTTTTTATTTTTTAATGAAAATCTCACTTTTGATTAACTATCTGGAAATATTTTAGAAATGTAGTTCCTGAAAATGACTAATGCCATTGACGTCACAGTTTTGTTAACAAATGTTAATCGACGAAATTTGCGACGAAAAAACGCATGAATGTAACATTAACTAAATTCTTTCAGACAATTATGAAATTTTCTCTCAAACGTATGATCATTTTTAACAAAACTTTTACTCAGGTATTCAACGTGACATTTGATTTCAAATGAAATTATTGCTATCCCTACCACAAATCTGTCAATATAAAAGAAATTATCACACTTTCATGTTTTCTCGATAATATACTTTAACCGTGTAAAAAATCTGTGCGTAATATTCGTTTGTTTTTACTAAAATTATGCCAAGCGTCAGCATGCAACATTTTTTTATACAATTACAATAAAAATGAATACGAAATACAACAAACTTCCTTCGATCGATGATATAAATCGAATTACGACAACGTTCGACCCATTTTTGTTCCACGATTGATTTCTCTTACTTGAAAAATCATTAGACGAAATGTGCATGGAGGATTAAAATATGAATTTCACGACGTTAAATTGTTTTCACTCGCCACAAATCAGTCTTTAACGATATTAGGTATACTCAATATTCTTTTAGTCACATTTTAAGGAAATTCTGGGTAGCAGTACTTCTGGTAAAAGAAATGAAAATTGCCTTACATTTACACAGATATTGCTGTCTTTTCTTAAAAGAATCCCAAAAAACACAGACATTTCTAAATAATATCCATTAATGACGACTAATTCATTATCACGTTACTCTCGACTTAAATGACATTAAAAGAAATCAATCTTTTGCAATAAAAAAAATCCTTACATTTACGTAGATATTGTCCTGTCCTGTGCACATATCCCCCCCCCCCAAAGAACGTCAACCATTAAATATGTTTTGGAATGACTCCCAGCAAGGCCAAGACATACATATTCGTGGGAAATCAAGAAAGGAACAATCCTAGGCCCAACGACACATTTTCCACTTGCCTCACGTTGACCTTCATTATATTCTGCGTTGCGCGTGACGTGGCAATCGTTGCCGTGGTTTGTCGACTTCGACGCAATGGAAGGTCCTCATGTGTCTCCTCACGCAAAAGGAATAACTGCTACGAAAATTGCAGAGATCGCATCGGAATTTCGTTCCCCCGGCTTCGTGCACGTTCCTCACGTGTCTCTCCATGTTGGCCTTGTACATGCTCTTGTACGGGCAATACGTGCAGGAGTATTGGGCCGTTCTGGGGTTCAGTTTGCAGCCGAACTGCACGTGTCTCTTGAGCAGGTTCTTCAGGGGGTAAATCTTCCGGCAGTAGACGCAAACGTGACGTTTGTAGGTGGGAAAGGTCGTGGCTGGTTGCTCGACGATGCTCGTCGTTGAGCTTTGCGTGGGATTCATTATCTTGAATTTCCCGAAGTCCTGGCCGATCTCCAGGTTCTCCGGAATCGACTCGAAGGGGTCCAGGTAGTCCGAGACGTTCCAGCCAGTTGCATCTGCAACAAAACGCAAAGGAACACATGTAGAAGGGTTCGCTATGCACTTGCAACGAGCGTAATTCGTTACACAGGATTTTATTGGCGTCGTAAAATCATCCTCATCGATTGTTAAAAGGATATTATCGAATGTTCATTTGTTGAAACTACAGAATTGTACAACAACTTGAATTGTACACAGAAGAAATTCTCCGTGTCTTCTTCTGTATTATCGTTTGTTTTTTATTTCTAGATAGCATAGAGGAAATAGTGCACAGCAGTGATATTATGCGGAATTAAATGTTATTGTTGAATTAACTGCTAAGAGAAGAAAGTTTGCCTAAAATTATGGATATTCCTGAATGGGTACTAATCTAGTACTTAAATCCATTTCAGTTTGAAATGAACATTTTTTGATTACCCTATTCCCATTATTTCCTGTACTACAAATGAACAGAATGATGATAAGTGTGAGATTAAATGTAAAGCAAGTACAATTTAGATATAAGCAATGTTCTTACCCTTTTATGTTTACGTTAAAAATGTTATGCGTGTGCTGTGTAATATTTATCTAGTTGTTACCTGAAAAATAAAGAAATTAAGTAGCAATTACATAAGAATTACGAAAAATTTGGTAAAGAAATAACTCTGTACAAACACCAGTCTTATTTTTTTCTCAATCGTTTAAAAATTGTATTTCTCATTTCTCATGAACTTTAAAAATAAATTATAGAAAAATGTATTAAGAAAATAGAGCAAAATATAAGTACCAGTAAAAGTCGTTGAAAACTACTAACAAGAAGAATATAATTATTTTGTAATATCGTATAATCAAAATAGATAACAAAGTTAATACAGTCATGGAACTTTTCGTTTTATTGACCAACATGACTTACTTATAGTAATTGCTTGCCATGTTGAATAATAGCAAAGAAACGCACAATAAAAGTAGAAATAAATGATGTAAAAATATAATAAATTTAATACACGAAAATTACTATAGAAAGAACTGTAAATAATATATTGCAAAGTAAAACATTGAAACATTGTTTTATGATATAACAATTGGCTTATTAATTACGTGCATTCCGTTAAAAAATATAATGAGTACAATTGAAATTTATTTCTAGGGTGAAGAGGGGGCTGTTGTTACACTTTAACAGCATTTATTTTTTCAGGGCAATTACGCCAGTCGATTATTTGCGAGTTTTCAATGGCTATATCCTTTTTTTTAATTTCCAAAGTCCCATCAGTTGCCGGAAAAGATTTTCTTTGCGATTATAAAAATGGCCACGGTCATCTGAAACACAGAAACGAAACTCAGAATGTCAGTAAAATACGTGTGAAAAGAAAATAACGGTGTATTACGCTAATGAGAAAAATTTCAAAGTTTCCAGGAATACTTCAAAGCATATATGTATCCACTTTTGAATTTGAAACTTTTTTCTTTTCTCTCCAGCTATCTCATTTTACTACAGGGTGAAATGAAATTTATATATGAACCAGATGACATTTTAATATAAAAAAAGATCATTTACAGAGACTTTCAACCGGACGATGAAAACTGTAACACTGAAAGGTTTGGCTTAGCGTGTATAAGTATTGTGGAAAGTATGACTAATTACAGAAGGTCGCATTGATTTATAATCGTTTTTATTCTCCAGTTGATTAAAAGATAAACCCTGACACTGTGTTACAATGTAGAAATAATCTGTATCCGTGTATTTTAAGTAACATTGAGCGGGATGTAACAAAATCGTGTAACATGGACATTAAATAACAGGTTCCTCAGTGAAACACGAGATCATTCGTGATTCGCCGAGAAATCATCATCCTTAGTGACTTACGCAGGTTATTAGCAGCAGTAGTTCCTATTAGAAAATACGAACGATACAAAAAGAAAGTTAGTGAAAAATGCGCAGAAGCAGCCGGAAATACATAGAGTAGGAGCAAATAGGCGCAGGCACTGATCCTTGCTTATATCTAACAGTTTCCTTTAGCAGGAATTCTCCTTATTTTTACATCAACCTCTGTTGGACAAGTGTGTTTGTAGAAAAAGAAACAACAGCTAAACAATAAGAGATACGTGACACACGGTAATGTAATTATTAATCCTGAGGCTTGCGGAAACGTACAATGGTGAAGATTTAAGTTCGTTACGAGAGTTGAGGCGTAATTCCTTAGGCAGGAAAACATTACTCGAGGCGTACGTAAAGGATTCGATACCCTTAGGAAGTAATACCTCGTTTCATTCGATTGTACAATGTAAATCGTACCTATTATAAAATCCTCTGGAACGTACGTTAAAACGGGGCTTAATTAACGTTTTGTCTGCCGGGAGAAACGAATTTTCCGGGGACAGTTTTCCTTTGTGACGTTAAGTTTGAATACATTTGACCGACGTTAGTTTTTCGTCGGTTAATCGTACCGATGTTTCCGTGATAATGCTTCTGGCCATTTTCTTCTCACGGATATACATAAATACATGTATAAGCATCATCGAAACGTACTACGCAGCTTTGCGATGTAACGTTTTTATCACACAGATAAAAAAATATCTAATTAAAGTCTCGCGTTTTCAGCACCATACCGGGTAGTACCAATTTGAAGGACCGACTTTTTTAGTCCTCAAACAAATAATTTACGTGTACATGAGCCCGAGTACTGGGAAATTGACTCGATTGGTTGGTTAAACGGCCACCGAGCTGTCATCAGTCTTTCTTCTTATCCCTTACAACTATCCATAGACTTACGATCAATAATAAGACACTTTATCAAGGACACACCGTCCTCATTAACCTTCGTGCAGTGTGCAAATACATCCCTCGCGATTCGCTGTAATAAATTGATTAACTTCATTGATTAATTTCATTGATTAATTTCACTAGGATGCGCAAGGTCAATTGCCCCGTATGAATGCAATTTCCCGTTTTCTTTCTTTTTCTTTTTACTTTCTCCAAAGTAACCGACGGACAAATTTCCAAACATGTACTTTCACACTGTCGATCGTTTCTACACTGAATGGAGATCACTTAGGCCGTTTCTCGGTAGATTTTTGTAACAACAGCAACGACGAGAACTGGCAAGTTAATCGCGCTAGTAAAGCCCGTGAAAATTCTCGTATCTTCGCGTGGAACCTCCGGTCGAGCGAATGTCCATTACGTTGTCTTCCGTTCAGGAGCTTCTCCTGGACTCTTCGGAGATGGCGGCATCGAAGGGCTGTTGTTCACCGCCTGAGAATTCATCGGCGGCATTGCTGTTGGCGGCGTCGAAGCTCTCGTTGTGAAAATTCCTCAGATGCCTGAGGAGACTGCACCGTTGCGTGAACTTCCGGTTGCAGAATATGCAGCAGAACTGTCGTCTGACGCCACACTCGAACCTCACGTGTCGACAGAGATTTCCCTCGGTGACGTAGGACCTCTTGCAACGCTGACACTTCCATTTGCCGGTGCTGTTGCGTATTTTTCCGCAGACCGTCCGTCTGTGCCGGTTGAGGGTGAAGATATGCGTGTAGCCCTTGCCGCAGCTCGAACACATGTAAGGCTTGTCCGTTTCCGGGACCCAACTGGAGGAGGTAGTTTGCAGCAGCTGCAGTCTCGAGTCACCTCCTGTGCAATCGAGTGCCCGGTCGAAAGGGCCCGTTGCCTCCGGGGCACCGTTCTCGCTGAGCGTTTGCAACCTCGACTCCAGGAACAAGCGGAAATCGGCGCTGCTCTCTGCAAGAAAACGGAAACGGCCAGGTGTTAAGGGTGCAGGGCCAACTTTTCCCTGAAATCCTCGCGCATGTGCGAACGCAACGACGATCGCGATACTCGTGAACGTTCTCCTCGAGATGGATTTTCTCAGGAGAAACGCATTGTTGCCAATCGCGTTTCGTCCTCACAAAAATGTGATCGTAATTGTCGTTGAATTCGTTCATTGATTGACTCGTAAGGAACGTCTTCGAGCAATCGAGAATAAGTGACTCGGTTGACGATGTACTGGGAATCGATAAAAAGTAAATAATGCCAAACATGAATTGACTACTGCTTTTTTTTGGAAAAAGCGACAACTTCGAGAATTCAAGAATTATGCAGGGGGCTTAGAGGGTATCGTAAATGTTATTGCATACGTACTTAGTTATATGGAGGTGGAAATTCCCTCGACGTTCGCTCACGTCGTGTGGTGAAAGGGTTTATGTACAAGCCGCGAAAAAAGCGATTTCTTCCACGCGAAATTCATTGTCAACATCTCGCGATCCGAATTCAAAGAATCTCTGGCACATTTGACGATAGGAAAAATCACAAGGTCGTTGCAAAGCTTCGTAAGTTTCGTGTAAAAAATACTAATGTTCGTAATGGAAATTTCCCAAGATGTAATGAAATGGTAATGGTCAATTTTTGAAACTTAATGTGCGTGATTTTTATAATAACTTTTCTAAATTATGTTGACGCAATTATTTTTAGTAAAGTCATACAGTCGATCTGCTGTTTAATCACGGTTTTAATTAAACATATAAAATTTGTAAAAAAAGTAGATACAAAATAAGAATTAATTCAAATTTTAAGAACTTGTAAACTTTAATTTTACTTCGTTCAATTACCATTAATTTGCCCTAAGTACAAAACCATTACGAACATATTTCAGATCTATTTGTAAACTTTGCAACCAAAGACTGCCAGTAATGATAACAATAAATTTTAAACGGGATAAGATTTTCGCGTGAAATACTTGCTATGAAAAAATATTGCAAAAATATGGAATTCGGAACGGTGTCACTGTTGTTTTTTCATGGTTAGTTAATTTCAAACAATTTAATAGGCACCAAGTCAATTAACAACAACTACCGTTTTCAAGCGTACATATTTACGTATACTACTATACAAATAATTACATCTTCCTGTTAAATCAGTGACTAAAATTTATTCGGCAAGCAAATTTTATCATCTTCTGAGAATTTTTACAAGTTGAAACGTAAAACAATCGTCAAAAAACTATGTAAACGGATCTACATAGCTCGTGAATAAAGCTATTTCGAGAGTCTTTTTATAATTTTATTACGATCTTCTGGTTGATGCTGTTCTTCAAGATGATTCTTCCGTGAAAAAAATTCCACTTCTCAGTTTGCAGAAAACGGATACACGGAGAATGTTTGTTTCAGAATCAGATAAATCTGATTTGAGTGACAAGAGCAAAACTATATTCCGCCGATTTTTACTTAAATGCAGATTTAGGAGATTCTGATCAACACATTTCTCTTCGTATCACAATTCCCACTTGGAAGAAATCGTATCTTCAGACATGTTGTTAGTCGTAGAAAAAGTGGTAGGTTAATCTCCAGGTGATGATTGTTCTCCGTTGAATCTTAAATTGCAGCAATTAAAATAGTTTTTTTTGCCTAATCATCAGATCCATTAAGCCTCAAGTTACAGTTAAAATATCCTGGCAATCATTCTTCAAATGTGGACCATTCTTTGGTCAATTCCATTTATCTAATTTCTTCAATTAGTTCTTCCGCTATTATTTTGGACTATTTCTCTAGCCAGCTTCCTTTCATAAAGATCTCAGCTGGTGAATTTTCAATTGCAACAGACCCTTGGTCTTCTTCATCCTTTGACAAATCTTCAGTCGTTGAATTCCCCGTTTGACGTTAAATTCGACGTTAAATCCTTTGGTCAATCTTCAGTCTATGAATTTCCCGTTTGTCCCGGAATTCATCTTCTTTCGTTCAAACATTTCTGCAAATTCGACGTTAAATCCTTCCTCTAATCTTCAGTCGTTGAATTCCTCGTTTGTCCCAGAATTTATCTTCATTCGCTCAAACATTTTTGCAAATTCGACGTTAAATCCTTTGCCTAATCTTCAGTCGTTGAATTCTTCTATCTTCTTTTACCGACTCGTCACTGCGTCAGAGTTGACATTAACCGTTTGGCTGATCTTCACAGACGAAATTCACCATTGGTCCGAGGTTCATCTTCGTGTGTTGATCACCGTTGACCTTCAATTGTTGATCTTACGATTGCATCGTTTCTTCGGCGGACGATAAATATTGTGAGTGTGCATAAGATGTCTGCGAAGGCTGACGTTCTGCGTGAATCTGCGCTGACACTCTTCGCACACGAAATTCCGTCTTCCCCCGCACTCGTATTTCATGTGCTTCGATAGGCTGTGCCTAACCTTGTATCCTCGGCCACACTGCGGACATTCCAGGGGAAATTCGTCCTGGCCGGAAATATTCGCGTGTCTCGATCGCCGCTGGGAAGCCATCCGGAGTGGGAATTTCGCGCAATCTGAAAAACAAAGCACAAAGAGGGACGCATATTAGAAACGAGCGGCATTTCTCCTGAATTCCATGAAACCTGTCGAAGGATAGACCCCAGTCAAAAGAAGATCCTTCTTACAATCGGACAAAACCTGGGAAAAATAAAAAATCTTTAACTTTATAGGTCTCACTTCTTATTACACTTCTTATTTCTCAAAAATATCGATGATGCGTGGGACTTTCGCTGGAAATTTCAATTTAATGAAGGATATAACGAGGAATTCCGCAGGGAATTGTTTTGATAATGTATTTTATTTATTCGGAGGTTCTACTCGATGGAAGTAAGTCCGAATGCTTATTTTTTCCATTTTTTAAATCCATTTCCATTTCACTGCTCGAGTCATAATTCCATTTAAAACAGGCACAAAAGACTTTAAACCGATTTGCTTACATAGTAAAAATTGTGTAAGGATTTAAGGTTACAGAAATGTAGCTAATAACAAATTAACAAATTGTACAGAAAACATTACACACCAGTATACATGAAATCTGTAAAAAAATATACATTTGCATTAAATACATAATTTACTAAAAAAGGAAATAAATGTAAACCTTTATTCGTACAAATTTTTAAATAGACAATGCATGCAATTCTTGCTGTAAAAAAGAAATAATTATTACAAACAAAACGAAAAGTTTGTTACCACAATAAAATCATTATGTACCAACGAATAAGAACAAAACATTTTCCTACCGCGCTTAAACATAATTCTCTGATATCATTTGATATTTCAATGATGATATTTCAAAAATCAAGATATTTACATACATATCCACTCTTTCACGTAAATTCACGTTTGTTCGAAGGAGAAATTCCAAATAAATACAAGCGAAAGAAAACATTTCTCAGCCGGATTATACGGAACAAAACTTTAAAACGTGAGGACAGTATGTACAATAGAAACGTATCGTTAGAGTTTATTGGAATTCGTAGAAAGGAATTCATGGTCGGACCGTTTAGCTGGGTTTCTCGATTCTCGGGGACGATGGACGATTTTAAAGAATTAGTGCAGTCTCGTTGGCGTTGGAAACGTCGATTCTGTGTATGGACGTCAAGTGTCGCTGGAGACTGGTTTTCTGCGTGAAGCTGTAGCTGCAGTAACAGCAGGGAAATCGACGTTTCCCCCCGCATTCCCACTTCACGTGTCTCCGCAGGTTGCAAAGCATCGTGTAATTCCGGCCGCATTGATGGCAGGCGAATCTCCATTTCCTCGGACCTGTCGAGGCAAACAGAAGTCCCAATTTCAATTTCCGCCCCAACGGAATTCAATTCCATTAACGCAGGAATTACAATCACTTACATTGTGTTCATTGAAAGGTTTGTTTAAGTGGTTTAATAATAAAAAGTGTACTTCGAATGTGTCTGAGAAGAAATGTTTTCATGAATTCATACAAGTATTTCTCAAACGAATTCTACGATAAAGAAAGTAAAATAGAATTAGAAATTTGGTCTAGTACATTCTCTAATTTCCTTCGTTATTAACAACGCAAGGATGTATTAATTTTGATCATTATTTGGATTAAGATCATTGCTATCATTAATCTAAATATTTACCGTAATTTTCTTTAATATATAGATATAATTACTCACGTGACAACTTTCTTCAGGGTCTTCAGAACATTATTCTTCTGCTAATCTCGTCGATATTGCTTAGCAAAATATTTACAATCATGTTTGAGATACAAAAGATATTTGCAATATTAAGATCAATTATTCACTTGTTCTACTTTTCACAGAATAAAGTACGTTCGGTGAGCTTTTATTCGTTTCTAAATCGACTTTAACCATTTATTTACATGCATAAAATAACAATGATATAAAACTCAAATAATATCGTTATCGCGACAGTTCGGTTTCTTCGTGAGACTCGAATTTTTGGCAATTTTCTCCACGGACGTTGAAGATATCGTTGTGAAAATTTTACGGGAACATCAGATTGTCGTAAGTTTTCTTCGGAATGGAGAATCTTCTTTTGACCGGTACGACGACGTTGTGATGATGCATGAGATGTCTGCGCAGGCTGACGTTCTGGGTGTATTTATTTGGGCAGAGATGACAGGAAAATCTTCGTTGACCACCGCACTCGAAGCGCACGTGTCTGGAGAGATTATGTTTCAAGGAATACCTCTTCCCGCAGGCCGAGCACTGAAGTCCCTGAATTTCTGAACTAGCGCAGGAATTTTGCTGACTCGATTCCCCCAGGTACATCGTAGCCATCGACGTTTCCACGGTGCTGATCTTCCTGTAGCAACCTGAAAGCAATTAACATCGGTTAGTCAAGGAATTACCTTAGCTAGGACTCCACGAATTCGGGTTAAGAACTTGGCAAAAATTCTGCCAGTTCCCGCTGTAAATTGTTAGGGGCAAAAATCAGTCTACGCAGCAAAGCCATTTTTAATGTATCAATGTCTACGTAATATTTTGCGAAGACTCTACCTGTTTTATCGGACTGTAAATTCCGCTTCATAAAAGGGACTTGTTCTTGTTTTCCTACGAAAAATGTAATCCTGAAAGAACTAATGCGTGGGATATAATGAATTCTACGAGTCTGTGCGACATTAAAAAAATGTTTAAAACCGTGCACGGTCGATTTATTATTGACACGTCATTCTTTTAACCGGACAATCGTCTCAATTCTTACACTTCAGTGATTCGCTCAATATTTTCTTAGCTCCAATGACATATATTTTGCTTCGAAATATCTAGGCTTTTCTGCAAATCACAATTATCGTATCACATAAGCTTTGGTAAAATCTTTGAACGCCTTTTCGTCACTGTTACACAGAACATATACTTAAAATCTACGTAATAAATGTGTATCGCTATCTCGGAGTAAGTCCACAGCAAATAAGTACGTTGGCAATTTATAAGTGCTGTGCGTTTATACAATGTGAGATGAGGGCACAAAAATCCGCAAATTCGTATTAAATTCCTGCAAACCATTGATTTCGCTGTTGTTTGTAAATTTCGGTGGAATTTTCTCGGGGAATTTGGGAAGTTCCGTGAAGAATATCGAACCCTGGGGAACGCTCGGTTATTACGCGAAGATATTCTTGGGTAAAGAAAATTTTGGGGGCAGGTAAATGTCGTGCTGCTTCATGAGATGTCGGCGTAGGCTGATATTCTGCGTGAATTTCATCGAGCAGACGTGACAGGTGAAATTCCTTTGACCGCCGCATTCCAACTTCATGTGGGTCGTCAGACTTCTCTTTACCTTGTACAATCGTCCGCACCGCGGGCATTTTAATGGGGTTTCGCTGCGATGTCTACGCAGGTATTCTGAAACTGACGAGCAAAACTGTCCGTTAGAAAAAAAAACCATTACACGTCGCTCCGAGAAATTTCATGAGATTTGACAAATTTCTTTCCCCACATCCTGTTTACCTTGATAAGTCGCCAAGACTTGAGGAATTTCGGCCGTGTACAAACATCTACGGGACACTTATTTCAAGGACCTGCTGATTGAGTTCACGAAAAGACGAACCATAGGACGACAGTCACAAAAACGTTGCTAAATTAACTCGGCAAAGACCATTGAGTATCGTGTATTAACTTTATTTCACTTGTTATTCCTTATGCAGATTTACAAGGTACCGACGGTACTTTATTCCTATAATAATCCGTGGCTCGTTAACTCTAATGATTGTTAGAGGATTATTTGAAGGTTCCTTGCGAGAAGGAAACGTTGCATTTCTGTCTTTGGTTAGCGGATGAAGATACTGAAAACGATGATAATTACTCGTAACTTACGTGTAAGATATTCGTGATTGCTTTCAATTTAATCCATGTTTCAAGAATTTCACCGGCATGTTATTCCTACTTTAACTAGTAATTCATAACGTTCTAACGTGTAGATCAAGTTAATCCATACATTACAAAAAAAACAGATATTCGTGTATGCGTATAAAATTAAAATATTATCATCGATAGTAATAGCTTACGTTACAAGTGTACAATTACAAAGAAATACTCTCTCAATTCAACACTCTTATTTATAATTCCTGAAAAATCAGCATAGTGTATAGATACTGCCTAACTTTGGCTGTGATATTTTTAACCGACCCAATTCCAACTAGATTCTGATGCGTTTGTTACACCGAAAAATTTGTAATAAATTAATTCACTTCCGGACAAGAGTAGCACTATGTGTATCATTTTTTACGATCATCATGAACGTTTACAATAACAATGATTTCCCAGTTAACAAATTGACACGCATCCTTGGCTACATTCACCTTCGATTCAGCATTATTTTCAATGACTTTTTACAGAAATGAAGATCCACAAAAATCAAACGAACTGCCCGAGGACAAAATTACATTAAGTACAATTTTTTTTAACATGAATTTCGTACGTTGATAACACTGATTTGTTCTTTCGTATAGAAAATTAACACATGGTGCATGTGATAAACGATATAAGATCTACGCTGACAACGGTGTAGCCATCGTCGTTAAAAGCTTCCAACAATGCAATAAAAAAATATCGGCGGTACGCGAAAGTGAGGGAAAACGAATGATTGGTGAAGATCGATGAATTTCCTGTAAATCCTTTCCTGCTCGTCCAAAGATTTCGGAAAAATAGCAATAATTTCGTGCTCGGTTAATGACGCGTGCGCACGTGTCGATCGAGGTTGCTCTTCTGCGAGAACCTAGTCCTGCATATGGGACAGGTGAATCTCGGTTCTACGCCGCACTCGTATCGCTGATGACGATAGAGCGAGGTGAAGAATGCGTAGGACTTGCTGCACTTTGGACAGCAGTGCTTCTTCGGTGATTTCTTCCTGTCCTCGTTGCCCCTCGAGTCTAGGCTCGCGCGGTTAGCGGGGGGATGTTCCTGGCTGCACTCGTACATCCTGTGCCGCGCTAGGGAAGCCTTAAGGGCGAAGGTCCTCGTGCAATCGGTGCAGAGGTACCGTCGTCGACCGAGACCGTAGCCCTTGGTTGGATCGTCGCTCGTCGTCATTGAACGCAATCGACGGATATTGTTGTGGATCCGCGA
This sequence comes from Hedychridium roseum, assembly GCA_963989215.1. Lineage (NCBI taxonomy): Eukaryota > Metazoa > Arthropoda > Insecta > Hymenoptera > Chrysididae > Hedychridium > Hedychridium roseum. The sequence continues at coordinate 5,070,258 of OZ022318.1, read as the reverse complement.
TGTCGAGGGCAACGTCGGCACCGTCCAGTTTGCCGAGCTGTAGATCGTCTCTGCGGAACAGAAAGGACAAACATGAAATTGTCGATCCGTCGGTCAGCCTGGAAAACGCAAAAGCGACTAGCATTCCTTACAGTACCGGGCAAAGTACGAAACTCACGCAAGGGAGGGCGGCAAATGGCGAATTATTGTCCCCCCTCCCCCCGGGGGAATGATGGGACATGATCTCGTGATTCACGTGAAATGATTCTCTCACTGACCCTTCGAGAAATTCCCGTATGAGTGTCTTAGTTTAACGTGGGTATGAAATCTCAATGGAATATTTCACGGTTCTTTATTTCGATACATTTGTCGATGAATGGACGGTAAACATGTGCCTGTGGCACTTAACAGAACATACTCCGAGGCGATCCTATGCCTCGTACTCTATTTATAAAGTCCTATCTATCCTGAGGAATACAATGTTGCACTAACAGGCCGCACCGCAGTTTCACACTAAGCGTCTTCGATTTATTTTCACAAAATATCAGCATCGTTCTCCTGGTAATAACAATTCCCAATGTAACGTAACGTTAACGCGTACATCGTGTATCGTCGTTTCTTAACAAGGCCATTGTGTTACAAGTTCTATGGGAAATCGGAGTAAGGGGCAAAGATGCTGGGTTGCAACTGAAGGGCCAATTCGTGTTCGTTTTGCTGCTCGAATCCTTGCTGGTATCCCGGGTACTGGTTGTTCTGTTCAAGGACATTCTGATGACGCGCCAGGATGTGTTTCATGAGACTCTCCTTGTACCTCGTCCTGTGGGGGCAGAACGCGCACTTGAATTTCGGGTCGATGCCGCACTCGAAGTCGTGGTGTCTCTTCAGGTGATGCTTGTGCTTGTAAGTCTTCCCGCAAGTCGCGCAGGTGTGCTTGAATGCCACTGCCATCCTCACGAATTCACCTGCAACAGAGGAAGAATTTCCCGAGAGTTAGTCCAGGCCTGTGTCCCCCCCTGTATCTCGTTATCGGGCTGATTTCTATTGGAATTTCGCGAAGAATGTTGAAAACAGTGGCCAACAATGGGAAGATGGTGTACGAAGTAAACATTTATTGCGTACCATACACTCGTCGCGTTTCTCCTTTCTCCTCTGTTAGATCATTTCACCCTACGAATATATACATATTATACATGTGCTATATTTCACCAAGAAATGTACATCACATTTTACGGTGCAATTTAGGCGCATGCAAGACGTACAGCATTTAATACGTCACGAGAAACGTGAATGGTTCGTCAAAATCCTCAACGGTGAGTCAATAAATCTTGAAGAATTGTATTTTAAGGTAACCGTTCCTTGCCTTACGCATCTTTTTATACAGTCGAAATTTATACCATTACAATACTATCGATTGCTCGTTTCCATTTATACAGTGCGTTATACCCTACGTGTTAATTATCGATAATTATATATATTTACATACTTGTTTCTCTACGAAATTCTTTACCACAGTTCTTGACATTTCTTCGTACTTAATTAATGTCATATAGCGCATCGCAGGCAAGATTAATTGTTAGGAATTTCTTGTTTTCCGTGTCAAGTTATATCAACAAATTGAAAATTAACTTCATACTTCGTGAAAAGAAAAAAAGTGAAACATGTCGGTGACAAATCTGTCACAATTTGTAGGAAAAATTTATCTGAAAAAAAAAATATCCCTCCGACTTTCATTTGGACTTGCAAAGAAATATTTCCAATGTGTCAATGTACATGTCTTATCCTGAGTTTACAAAATTGTCTAATTTACAAAGAGGACAAATTATTAGCATGTCCAATGGGAAAATAAGATCATTATTGGTACATAATTACATGCTTTGTACAAGGTGGGATACCTAACGAGTTTAAATAACTGGCCAACTATACATAATATAAAACAAAAACGGTAAGGTTTCGTTTTAAAATATTAGCGGGAATTATATTCAACATAAACAATGTTTCCCGAGTTATTTAAAATCGTATATCCGTTCATTTTCACACGTATCATTCACCCTTGCCACACGTCACGAGATTCTCGTAGAAACTTTCCGCGCGAGTAGTGCAGGGAAATGCAGGAAAACATTCTCAGTGTTGAGAAACGTCGTTCCTGTTTTTCCCGTTGATTTTCAGCGATTTCTGCGTTGCCTCGACGTGAAATCCTCTCTCGCGTGTTTCATCATGTGGACCTGAAGGTAGGACTTGTAAGTTGCTTTATACGGGCAGAAGGCGCACTGGTGCATCGGTTGTTTTCCGCATTCGTTGATGACGTGTCGTCGGAGATTCTTTTCCTGATGATAACGACGATCGCAGTTGTCGCAGGTGAAACGACCCTCTCCGCGCGATCGTCGACGATCTCGACACGACCGGACGTTCCGGATTCGTATCTTCATGTATCCTGGAACCACCGAGAACACTTGGTTAACGTTTAAAACGATCCATCGATCATTCTCGACGTAATGCCGGAATTAATATTCATACCCCTACGTCTCAGTGTTTCCCACGGGAGAGGATCTGTGCTTTCGCTAAAATCAAATTCACGGAAACGTCGAACATTACAAGTAACTTGCGATAAGTATTTAGGGAGCACGAAATTCGCGAAAATTTCTCTCTGTTCAATGCCAATGGGGATCGGGGCAAAATTAAGTCGGAAAACACTGTTTATTGGCAAACGTGAAAACGGGAATTAGGGTTCGTTGTACGAAAAGTATAAAATCTCTTCGAAAAATACACAAGGGTTTCAGTCATCATTGAGAAACAAATGAAGAATCATACATTACGTGTTGGGTTTGTTATATATGGATATTGTTGTTGCATATACATACATATTGTCATTTTACAATACTTTATAAGTACGTACAGGAATCTGTGACGTAATTCACCTTTTCTGAACAACAAAAACAAAATTATTCATTACGCAATACAGAAAATATTACTACAAAACGAAATATTTTCGAAGGAATTTTCATCCACGTAGGAAATTGTTAATTGTCTTTAAAAAAAAACAGAGTACAAAAATATATGTATATCTATAATAAAATTAAAATGCTGAAAAATAGTAAGAGTTTATTGATTAATGCACAACGATGAACAAAGATTGCAATAATGGGTAGAACAAGGATAAACGAGGGTAATAGTTACTAACAAATAAAAGAAATTTGTACAGAACTTGTGTTGAAAAACATTTCATTTAACAACAAAGGACAGTTTGAAATGTTCTTCGTTTTCGTATTGTCAACAGATAAATATAAAACAACTTTGAATCTAGCAGCCTATAAATTATTCATACAATTATCGCAATTATTCTACAAATACTGAAAGAATACGCTGACAATCGAGGCAATTTCAGTCAAACGTTATTTAATTACGGTCAATTATTATCGAATAATAATCAGTCACTTATTAATACTTACACAAATTGCTACAGATAACAGAATACCAATTATCAATTATTATTCGACAATAAACAAAGTGCAGTTTTGTACGTTTCGTCATCTAAACAGATAAAATCCATTATAAATATGCCAACTTTAAATTATGGAAATAAACATTTAGAAAATACTAACCACATTTTTCGAACTTCCATTGCTTCAAATTTCGTACACATAAAAAACGTAATTGATATTAAATAATAATTTTTAAATAAATTTTTCGACCAGGGCTGAGAGAACTGTTTCTGGTGACATAGCAATTGCACATTATAAAAACGACTTACATCATCCATAAACTTTGCATAATTTTTGTCCATCCATAATTTTTGCTTGCAAGTAGGGAATTTTCTCGATCGTAGAAATTTGTTTCATAAAGAAACTTTAACGTTTCAACTGTGTACTTTTGGTAGTACAATATTTATTGAATCGACGCAGTCATTGTCGATTAACTCTTATGCATGCACGAAATATTGCAACCAAATGTGTCTAACACTGCTAAGTGTTTCATGTAGAAATAACTTAAAAAAATTATTACCGTAATATAGAAAAACAATTCCTGAACATACAAGAACTGTATGTTCTATAAACTCTGCATTGATTCGTCATGTAATATTCGACGAAATTTTCACTGTAGGCATACTGAAATCACATTTGAATTAAACTTGACCGAATTTATAATAAATCATCCGACAGGTACACATTCATCGAATGAACGGAAGAAACTTTGACCCCGATGTTACACGTACAATAACCACTTCGTTGAATTCTTCATCGTTGTAATTTTTTTTTATTTAATTTAACTTCCACACTCTTGACGAAAATTCGAGTAAACTAAACAAAGCCTCCTTTAACCTTGTAAAACAATCTTCAAACATACAACAATTGCACGCATATTTATCTTCGCATCACTTCCGTAATGTTGATAATAAAAATACAAGTAAACCGAATAACATTTCGCCTTAACGTTGCAAAAGAATGTTTAAACGCAGAAAAATTGAACAATACGTTAATGCTTGCCATAAATATTCAGGAATAAATTGCTCGACTTTTCGTTTCAACGTTTGAAAACAATTTTAAAACGCACAACAATTGAAGAATACGTTAATGCTTGTCGTAAATATTCAGGAATAAATTGTTGGCCTTTCGTCTTAACGTTTGAAAACAATCTTTAAACGCACAACATTTGAAGAATACGTTATTGCTTGCCTTAAATATTCGCGAATAAATTGGCGGACCTTTCGTCTTAACGTTTGCAAACAATCCCTGAACATAGGACTAAGCTTTCGTTAAACTCTGAACCGCGTGTTCGTTGTCGTTCGAGTGTCGTATTGATAGGGAAGATTTGGATGGATGTGCATGACGTGTTTAGCGATGCTGGCTCGGTACTTGCTGTAGTGTTGGCAGTAAGGACACTTGTGCTTTGGTGCTTTGCCGCACTCGACCATGATGTGTCTTCGTAGGGATCGTTTGACTTTGTACGATCGACCGCACCTTGGGCACCGGAAGTCGTTGGACACCGCTGCGGTCCCGAGCCACTCTGAAATTGTTTCAGCAACGTTAGAAAGTCACAAGAGCCAAATGATCTGCAACGAGAAGAAAAAAAAAGGCATTAGGTCTTACCGGAAATCTAACAAGAACATTTTTAGCGCTGACCTTGCACTCACGTGTTGTGCAAGTCAGCAGAGTTTCCCTCACGATATTCAAGTAATTACATACCTTAGATGCTATCGTTCAGGTATTTATATTTACTGACCCAACCTTTAGTTTGCGGCAACTACAATATTTACACAGCTATAGTACAACGATACGCGTTTCCTTTGAAATAAATCATTACGAAACGAAATTCCTTAGTGAAACTTTCTTAAGGGTTTTCATGAACAATAGAGACATTTTTTATTGTTTTTATTGAATCAAATGAGTGTTGTCCCTAGCTTTAAGTGACCATCACAATCCGATGTGCCACAGTATTAATATTTCGACCTGCCGGTTTACAGGATGAACGTTAATTTAGCGGAAAGTGCGTATATTCAGCTAATTGTGAATTATAGATTTATAACCAAGTGACATTTCGATTTTAATTTTACCCATAACTGGGCCGATCTCGTAGAAATATTAATCTGGTAAATAAATTCCGTGACTAGCAAATTAGAACATAACTAAAACAGTATTGCAATTTATAGGGGAATTGTACAACTTTTAGTAAGAACTTGCAATTCCATATTCAGTCTTATACTAAAACATACAACTTTCACTAACATTTCCCGTCTACTATTACACTTTTCCTAGTTGCCCACTGCTTGAAATTTCAAGGCTGAGTTTCAACTGACTTCTCTCATTGCAAATTTAGTGGAACGTCGATTTCCAATCGTGTAATTTAAGAACTTCGTTCTTGTTAGAGAGAGAAACAAGATTCCATTAATAGGTTTTCATACACGTTCGAAATTACAATATGCAGTAATATTCGTTTGCGCATTAACTTAATAGCAAATCCAGTCAAATAACTAATAAATATTTGATCAAATCTGCCATAGTCAAAGAAATATTATTGTCGATACTAATGTAATAATATCTCAGTTTATACTGTAACTGAAAATCTTCTGAAGGTTTATGCTAGTAGCTATGTTCATCCTCGTCTAACTTGTATCTGTTTGTTCGCTTTGTTGTAAGATATTAATTTGATTTAAATGAGACTTATTTCACTGAAGAAACACTAAGCCATTCGCTTTCGTTAAAACAATGATTTATGACAATCGTATAGAAATAAAGATCTTATGTACAGCTGCTTGTTTCCAGAAAAATAAAAGTTTGAATGATGGTCAATGGTAACTATCATAAATATATATATCAATATATATATAATTATTTGACTATTACCGAATTAAACTCGAATTCCTTCACAATGAGTTTCGTCCCTTCCAATGCTGACAATTATATGAAAGAAATTTCCATGTACTTAATTATCTCTTAGCTACTAATTAGGCATCGGGCGAAATACTTGTTCATATTTGAAGTTACATTTCGCGCTTTTATATCGATTATCGACGGTATGTCTACGAGTTCACATATTTTTATATTGCGAATCACCTACAAAATGGTCATATATACACGTATTCCATGAGCTAGCATAGCATTATGCTTATGGGTGCAGTCAGTTTCCAGAGTACAGTATGAACTATAAAATAACAAATATATCATTATAAAACTGACACACATTTATCTAACATTAATAGTTTAAAGGGTTTAACTAAATTTCCTTCTGATACTATTAACACTGTACATCTTTTTTGCATTTTGATTAACTTATAGAATTTTAAGCAAATTGTCCTTCCTAACGCAACGACTTTTGATATTCGTAAGGGGGGTTGTATACAATGTACAAACATTATAAATCTTTATAAACGGAGTTGAATCGCTCAAGTTCTTGTCTTACGTGTAAGGCTTATGGCATATTTCCTACGATAATACCTGTAAAATATTTCTTTGCTGAGAGTGATTTTCACAGTGGATTTCATGTAGGAAACTGGGCTACGGACTGAATAAAGTCAGGTGAAAATCACGTGATTTTTGCATTCTTTAACAAAGATATTTTGCTAAGCATGGGAAGACCAAAAGTATAGGAATAATTCGTTCTTCAATAAAGTAATAGGCATGGTTTTGTAACGCTACTAATAGGAGCGTTAATTAATATTGCTAAAAAGATAATACGATTATGTCAATTATCAGGAAAAATTATCAGTAATCTAAATGTAATTACTAAAAAAAGTATGATTACTTAATTTCACTGATACACTGAAAATTTGATAATCTTCTTTTTTGCAGAATTTGAAACAGATTCCCTGGGTACTATACAGTATCGAGATTTCGCTAAATTCAATTTGCTGTATTTAAACGCAAAATCGTTGCATTTTACTGATGTTTACAAAAAAATTAGTGTCTACGTTTCATTTTGTTGTATAAAAAATGATAACTGGGTTTTGCATGATATTACAGTGGAAATTGTGATTCCCACAAGAATTAAACGTAGACATAAAATAACTTCGAAACATTTGAGAACCATAACGGAATAAATTATAGTAATAATCTTATGACAACGAATACTACACGTCACTCGCATGATTATCGTATCACTATTTCCGGTATTTTTTGGAAGCCTGGGGCAAAATCCGACGATGATTCCTGGGACGATTTTCTCTGGTCTTCCCTACAAGGAAATTCTAGTCTTCTAGAAGGGAACTATTTAGGAACATGATTTACTGGGTCAGTGGGAAAGTAATTTCGTTCTCCCCGTATCTAAAATTGACCAAAAGTAAGCTCGTACTAAAATTATATTAGTATAAGTTAATGCATAGACGAAGAAAGTGTCATAAATAATGGCGAAAATGATATTATTTCTCAAATAATACCGTTGGTATCTGAAAATGATTGTTTTTTCTTCTGCGCCTGAGAAGAACGATAAAACTTTAGCACGAACCCAATACTATTATCAGCGACTACTTTACGTTACACGCAGGATATGCTACGTTCGCCAGTGACGATGTAATTTTTGGGTCTATAGCTTTCATTTGCCGGCGTTAAAGGACGACGAGGAAATGTTACCATTGGGCATGGCGTAAAACTCGTTCAGCAATTTCATGTGCTTGCCGTTGAGATGAGTGTTGAGGCTGGACTTGTGCTTCGTCCTGTAAGGACACAGAGGACAGTGGAACTTGGGTTCGACTCCACATTCGTGCTTCAAGTGTCTCGCCAGGCTTGAGTAATAATTATACACCTTCCCGCAGTTCTTGCAGGGGTACGTCACCCTCGAACAGTTCATGTAGTTGCCAGGCCTCTTTTCTGCAAGCATCAAAAGCAAAACGATTGGTCATTAGCGAAAATCTTCCTTCCTGTGTCGTCACTCTTTCACGTCGGACGCATGAGCGAATGATAAGCCGTTATGTGTTCGATTAAACTCAAGAAACACGTGATAATCACGGCTATATTAATCGACTGTACTTCCTTTTTCGTGCTTTCTCTTACGCATATTTACATTCCGAATGCCTCAATGTTACGGGCTACGTGCACTTTATCAATGAAACATGTTGGGGAGGTCCACGAGAGGAAAATGTGTTGTGATTTTATTGCAAACAGTCAAGGTTACATAGTTTATTACAATAAACCTCGAATTCATCCCCTGAAAATAAAAGGGCAATATAACCATTTTGTAATCGTCTTCCACTTAAAAAATGTGTTGAAGTCAGGGAAAATATTAATTCTTTTTGCTCTTACGATGTAGTAAATTATTGTTTTAACGCAAACGATTTTGGTTTATGTTTCTGAAACATAGTATAAATATTAAATAGTATAATAGAATTTTTAAATCAATATTAATAAATATTATTCGATTCATTCGCCCCTAAAAATTAGTATAAAGTTCTGCGTTTCAAACTTTTAATTGAATACATATACAGTCTTGAAAATTTGGGCACAGCCGTTATTTTCGATGCAGTTTAAAATTCTTCTTTGAGAAAAGTCGAACGGTGAAGTAGTCCTGCGGAGACCTGAAACAGAATCGTCCTTCTGGGTTAGTGATAATACATTTATTGCAAGAAATGTCCATTTTTTCAAGACAGTCTTGAAGACAGACAGGGAAATAAAGAACTGTTTTATCTTATCCTTGCCTTTCTTATTTCTTAACATTAGACACAAGAAAATAAAGCTTTTAATTGCCAGTAAACATTGTACAATATTTTTGTACATCAAACTCTTCATCGTTGAACGTGAAGTTTCTTCCTTTAAGTAATAAAAATTCGATTTATTAGTTCTTAAATTTTTCCGAACACAGAACAGTATTATACAGCTATAAATTTTGTTCTTTCGCAATTGTTTTCTTATAAAATAAAAAACTGGGAGAAAAGTTTCCCGTTGAAATTAACTTAACGATTATCACTTAGATCTACAATAGATTTGTACGATTATAGTTATTTAAACTAAGATTTATCAGTCGCAATGTAATCTCAATTTATTTATATATAATGGAAGGATATGTTCTTTCTGCGAAGAAAAGTTACTTACACAGAAGACTATTACAATTTATAGGAATATACTGTTCAAAAGATTAAAACATAAAAATTTCAAGCATGTAGAATTCTCGTGTTTCTGATATCCTCCGCTAACATCAAAATTATGATGGATTACAGTTATAGTTATTATTTATTCATTGTCTGTTGTAAATAATGTAAAAGATTATACCTACATTTGTGTTTACTTGTTAGAAAGCCAAGAACAAGTTCGTTAAACCGTCATATTTTACTAGTTAATAGTAATAACTAATGGCACTAGAAAAAGTATTAATTAGAGACTTAAACTAGTATCACATTTTTAGAAACAAGCTATTATAAAATCCATCGTGTTACTTGTATAAAAGAACCACATAATTGGCTCATAAGAAGTCTCTGTAAATTGAAATGTAAACTGCAGACCCTTACTTCAGCAACATTTACTGTCTACGTCCAGTAAATTATGAATCGAGTTTCCGTGAAATAAAATTCGTCAATTAAGACTTAAGGTAATGTAATTATAGTAATTTTGACTTCACAACTGAATTGGCAAGAGTCTTTACGAATTCTTTACGTTTCAGACATGAGTGTTTACTATATGATATTTGAGGACCATGGATCGGCATGTTTCGAAGGGACAAAAAATACAGGAAAACTTCCTCCGCGAGTTCGCATTTTCCTGCTTGACTTTGGCGAGTTTGCTTTTCCGTTGTTTCTTCCTGCGTCTCCTGGCGGGACGTTTCGGTGTTTTCGTGCTCTCCCGGGAACTCTGGGACTCTTCCTCGGGATGATAAAGCGTCCCATCGTCGGACGGCAAATTGTCGTTCCATTCTTCGCCGATTAAATTGGCCGGGCTGGCGGATCGCTGAAAAAATACCTTCCGCTCTGAAACAGACAGAGCAACGAGATGAATGAGTGAAACTCCAGGGCGACGTCCTGCCCTCCGATCGGACTCAGCGAGGATCAATTTAAGAAGGAACAGTAATACGTAGACAGTGCTTGCAAGAAGACGAAAGTTATCGGCAGCCAATTACCAGAAATTCACCTGGAAATTCTTCTTCGTCTGCGGAACAGGAAAATTCTGACTCATATACATATCAAGAATTGGGTAAACCTTAAGTTCATCGTCACCCAAGACGCGTCAAATTAAACTTCAAAAATGACAACATGTTCAAGTTGGAAAAGATATTTTTTTATGATAACCAGGTGCAGGCTAAGGTAGACATGTAATTTTCGTTGTCCGTGACTTCTGAAGGAAAAAGTTCGTGCATAATAGTTTTAGACTGTGTTCTTAAATTATGTTGAGACTAATGTAGTTACGAACACCTTGACTAGGTTCTTGTTTTATTAAACATCAGCAACTAAGATTCACAATGCTTGTAACGCAAGTATGGAAGACTGCGACTGCCACGACAGTACAACAGGACGATATTTTTCATATTACAAGGTTTAAGATTTCCTGGTTAAACAGCACCAGCAGTCATAGAACGAATGGTTCTTATGTAATAATTTATCCTTATGTACAATATAACGGAATACATAATAGCAGTCTTAGTTAAGGAAGGTAAACAATGACAGGACCATTGTATTTCGATGAAATCGTTTGGGATTATAGATGTACGTGAATCCTTTTGATGTGGGACTTAAGGTTCCATTTCCTGTTGCTGCGGTAGCTGCAGAATGGACAACACTCTTCCTTTTTTTGATCACAGTGAGCCTTCACGTGTTCCACGAGATGATGTTTCCAACGGTAGGTCTTCGGGCACTTGGAACACTTGTACCTCAGTCCACCTTGAGCATCTTGCTTGTCTTTAAAGACCCTAGGACTGTTCCTTGCGTCGATTCCTTCGGCGATCAGGTCCGGGGAAGACACCACATATTCTTCCCAAAGGACCACCTGACCTGGAACAGAAAATACGTGGGTTATCGGACTGCGAGGAATTCCCAGATTGTCTGAAGCTTCAATCGTTATTGCGGAATTCAAGGTCGTTGATCCGGAGGCCGATGAAAAGTTTGCTGATTGAGCAATAAACTTGGAAATGTCTTGTTGGGAATCGTATATTTTTGCTAAACGGCCATTTTGTTTTCAAGTTATACCAGAATATTCCAACGAATTACTCTTTTGGTTTAAAAATTTGATTTAAGAATTCACTGACCTGGAAAGTGAGCACGACTTACGTGGTTTTTTTAACTAAAAAATCAGGGTTTAATTACAATGATCTCTGAAAAGTTTTAAAAATCACTGACACATAATATAATGTTATAGTATCACTTATTAAAATGATTACTTTCTTGAAAAAGCTTCAATTGCAATTCATTTCAAACTAAACTGTTTGTTGAAACAATCTTGTGTAGTTTCTTAAATTACAGATAAGAATGGCATAATTATAGTTTATAAACATTGTTACATAATAACACACACTTATTTAAAAAAGAGTACACGTTAAATATTTATGAACCAATAAAATTGTGTTAAAATAGGACAAAGTTCGTGAAATTCAGTAGAAAAAATCAACAGCGTAGAAGAAAAGGGCATTTCTGGGTAAATCTGTTTACTTGAATGACTTTACTATTACAATCCTTTGGCTTTCAGTATCACTTACATATTTACATGAACAAACCGTAAAAACTTTATTTTGTTACAACAACCCTTCGTACATCTAAAAGGAGTCAATACAACACACTAACAAAAACTTCATTAAAAAAGAAATAACGTCATACATGAAACAAACTTCTAACATATACAAAATATACCAAATATTTAGGAACTATCACCTGACAAAGCGACTTTCGGAATTCTTCCAATAATATCTTTTGGATGAATGTTCTTTTGATTCCAATTCATTCTTTAAATTTATATACAAACCACCAGCAGGCATGGTACGTTGAAGGACATTTTAAGGTTTATTCTTCCAATTTTCTTCGCTAAATCTTCGACTCTTCATTATTAATTATTTACATTCTTCAGTGTATGTCCAACATTCAGCAATATTGTTTGACAGCCATCATTTTCCTCTTGGAATTTCATAAGAACCACCTATCCCTCTGATCAAAAGTAATTCTTTCTTTCTTCCAGTTTTCACTAAAATCATTAGTAACCATGGACCTGGCCACTCTAACCCACTCGACCGATTTTAAGACCTACTTTCGCGGTGATCTCTGTTAAGGTCAATCACGTAAACGTTTTGTCCTTGATGACACTGTCGTATATGTCGGTAAACATGTCCCCGTTGTTTCATGCGTGCTGCGCAATATGGACACTGTATTTTCGGTTCCTGGCCACATTCGAATTTTGTGTGTCTGTTTAGATGCCAGACGTGCATATAACTCTTCGCGCAGCTCGAACACTTGTGTCTTTTTACTCCTCGAATTTTCTCGTTTCGTCTTCGTCTCGTACGCAATGGTTTACCGTCTTCGGTGTCCAAATCCTTGGAACCCAGCTTCTTCGATGTTCTCCATCTCTTCTTGCCTAGAAAAGAGAAAGCATGCGAATCGTTAGACCATCGTTCCATCCAGACAAGGCCAGTCACTCTGCAGTGTTGAGGAAGAAACTGGAATACCTTCTATCAATAAATGAATTACCTGTTTATTGCATTATTAAGATTTACCTTAGAATTTACCAATCATTTGTTATTGTCAGTAGGTGCAGTTACAAGTAAATTTCTTATGGCAACATGTCAGGAAAGTTTTATAGTTTTCTTTAATAGTAATATTCTTTTACATTCTTAAATTGGCAAAGAAAATTAGTAACGTAAAATTATTGCGAGTTATTATCCCACCACCTAGTCCCAAATAGAACGCAAGTTTAAACAGAGAATTTGTACATTTGTATGTAATTGTCCTTGTGTCATTCTTGTTAAAATAACAAACGATGAAAAACGGGTAAAAATTTAAAAACTGTCGTTGAAAGTGTGTATTAATTTTCTTGTTTACCTAAAAATATTTTTCTGTCAACATACATGTCATTATCATCACAATAAGTTAGAGAATTATCAAGAAAAACTGCTAGGAAAAAAGGTGTATATGATTATTAACATTAAGGTTAAGCACATTTAAAAACACAGATAATATTAATCAAAATCAATTGACTGCCAAATATATTTTAGTCACACATTTCGAAGACACATAAATATTTAAATTATTATATTTAGTGAGTGATAAACTTTTACACTGACAATGTAAAAAATGGTAGGGAATTGCATTTCAATTGTAAAAATAACTAATATCCATTTACATGAAAGGTTTTGTAACATTATAGAATTATTTATTCTCATTTGTTGAAGAGTAATAATTCTTTGAAAATATTTCTTACGAATATATATTATCTTCTGACGAATTTCTTCACAAGACATTATGTTTCCAATGTTATTCCCAGATGTGAAACTGACATGGATGGCACTGAGCTAAAACAAAAATTATGTTTTGTTAGCATTAAATGATTGAATGATTGAATTAAACACAGCAAATTTCCCCTTATAAACAAAATCTGCAAAAGTAAGAAATGATTACTAACAAAACGTAATAAATCTAAATAATAAACAATATTTTCCCCAGGCACCATATGTTCAAAATACTCATAATTAAAAATTGAATAATTTTTCTATTAACCCCTTGTACATAGACACGATGTTGTCATATTTTTCTGTTGAAAAGGGACATTCTACAGGGAAAATTATAAAAATTTTACGTTAGCACAAATAACCCAATAAAGAACAAAATTTGCTGTTAAACACGTGTAACATTTACACAATAAAGGACGTAAAAATAATTGCAATGAACGTTCAATTTCCAGGAAAAATAGGTTAATACGACGAAGGGGGAATAGTTTTGTACGAAAATGAAAATGACACGTGAAGAATGAAATGAAAGATACGTCAGGATTTCTTCGTAAGAATTTCCTCGGGCCTAAGGATATGTACATTATTGTTTATTTAGAAAGCGGTCGATTGCAGAACATCGTTACACAGACACATAATCGCTGCGTATAATTCATACGTCGGCCTATCGATCTACGAATCTACATCGGCCATTCGTGAGTAGATATTACGTGTAACTGTCGATTAATAAACGATCTGTGCATTATCCATTCAATACTAAAACGGCAAGTGCGACTTCTTATTTTTCGTCTAACGAAAGAAACCAGACCCCTGATTGCAAAGAAATCAGTCTTTAAAGTAATAATTTCGTTCCCAGAAATGAACACAATATGTTCATTTTGGACATAATTAGTTTTTACAGTAATAAACGAATCGTGTTCAGATAGAATATCTTAGGACTAAATTATTTTGAAAAAAGAAATGAGTATTCGATGAGCTGCGAATCTGTTGTTCGATTTAACAAATGTATTTTTTTGGTTCACGTTGTTGAAAGCTCTATTGGAATTCACACCTGCTATCGACAAAGATATCGTTAAATATACACTGCTTTGTTAGCGACCATCGCAGAGAAAGGTGTATAATCGTTAAATCGTTAAATCTCAATGGCAATAGATACCGTAGGTAATTTATCGTAACCGCATGCATATGTATCGATATATTTTCGACTTCTACAGTCCTTCCTTTAGTGCGCCGTTCTATTACATTTAAAATTTGTTATCGCACTGCACACACACAGTTGTTCGGCATATAATGGCAACTATCGTAGGAAAAAATGTGCGTCTTCAATGCCGGTGCGGCAGGAAATTACAAATGTCACTGCATGTACAAAATTACTCGTATCGTAGATTCAGGACGAGAAGAATGCTACAATAATTCCATTCAAACGAAAACAACGAAAGGACAGTCAATATTACGTGTTTGCTTACGTTTTTCACAAATTTTTCTATCGAAACATCGGAGTAGTATTATAAAAATTCCAGGGCAGTACATGATTTCTCACAAAATTGAAGGAAACTCATCATTCAAAATAAGCATGGAATTTAAAGAAAATGACCTTCATGAATAAAGGAATCTGTTTTCTCTAAATTCTGAAATTTTCATTTCAGATAATTACGTCCTGGGAAGTAATTAAAAATTTGGAGGAGATAATGATATGTATTAAGAAAACGACAAATTCATTGAATTATTTACATGGATGAAAAGGTTAAAAGTAGCTAATGTAAATACTTTGAGAAATTGCCAACCACAAATAGCAGTGAGAGACGCTCAATTTTTGTCGCACTTAATCTATAAAAAACATACCATGCGTATTCATACACTCATGAAGAAATAGACTAACGTTAAGACGTAGCGTCGCATTAGCGTATGTGTGTTTTTTTTTTCCAATGTTTTCCATTCTTTTTTTTTTCTTTATAAATTTGCACAGCTGCGTCACAATGACTTTTCTGTAAAATACAACTGACCAACTTCCTTATAATAATCAATCTTTAAATCTCACACGAATGTCTATAAAACGAGATGCGAGGACAGCCAGTGGACTAGATTCCGTTCCAATAAATACGATAATCGTATTTACACAAGTGGTATAAATATAATCAATGAACGTATACGAATTCGTGGCTAAGGAGATTTTCGTAAGTGTGTTTTCTTCAAAGTCCAATACGAAGGGGAAGGTTATTCAGCAACGTATGAGATCCGCAAACTAATCGTTAAATGTAACCGTAAACGTTTATACGAATGACCTCATACATCGACGGTGAATATCTTAAATCTTAAATACAAACGTCAGCAGTTACTGCTAATCTTAATATTTTAAAATCTACGAGCTCAGCTGTAAGTAAAGGCCGACATTTCTGCAACACCGGAACGATCGGTTTGTCAAAGTTTCGACGGTTAGAGCTTCGTCGTTGGACTTTATTGCGGCAAACCGGTGAGTCGATGTTGCAGAAAAATCGAGAAGTGTCGAAGACTGAGCAAACAGACGGTAAACATTGCAAAGACCCTATCCACGTTGCAGTGAATGCTCAATACGCCTTTAAATACTATTAACCGAAGATCAGCTGTTGAATCGTCCCTTAAAAAGTCATTTATAAAAATGGCATGCATAGATTTCTGTCGTTAGATATTCTGATATGATCAGTAGGAACCTAATGATCGTAGGAAGGTCGAGGGTGTCTTCAACAGACCTTGAAAAATCTTTTTCAAGTGCGTTCCAGTCGTAAGTGGTATTAGTATTCCGCATTAATGTCCGTGAAAATAATAATCTTCGTCACGGGAAAGTTATGACTGATCTCAAAACAAATTATTTTAGTCATCATTCACAAGGTACACTTTTGAGAAACTTATTTTTCATTGCAATACTGGTGTATAATCTGGGATTGAATTTCTTGGCCAATGCAAACAAAACCATTGAAACGATGTCGTTGATTAATAAAAATATTTCTCACCACTGTCGATCGTTTCTTAACTCAACACTTTGACTGTCTTGATAAATTTTCCTGTTCCCGCTTGGAAAAGATTTCTTCATTTCCGTTTTACGAACTTTCTCAACTGAGGGAAGGATCGGACTTGTTAGAATTCAAGGTCTGCGAGTCCCCGGTGTCCGTTGACGACAAATTGAACTCTCTACTTGATGTTATGAACGGACAGAAGGTGCTTGAGGAAACTGGCCTCGACGCGGGACCTGTACGGGCAGTACTGGCAGGAGAAATGGGTCTCGAAGGTCACCATTCCGCAGCCCATTTTCAAATGTTTCCGGAGATTCGAGGCCCAGGAGTACATTTGCCCGCAGCGCGGACAAACGTGGAGCCGGGGCCTGACGATCGGAAATAGGGGCGCATCTGGAAAGAGATAAATGTTAAAACTCCTCTCACCGATAATCCCAGGAACGTATGAGAAATGAAATCTTAACTTGGCCGGCAATCAAGGACATTTCGCACTTCCGTCTTCCTTTTTTTGTCTTGTATTTGAAAGAATACGACGTACAAAAAGGGAGACAATTGCAAAAGATGATAAAAATCTTCGGTGCAATGTCTTTGATTGTCGATGAAATTGAGATGTCATTTTCGATTGGATTTTCTCACACTTTCGCGATCAATCGCGTTGCTTTGTTGCGGGGGATTTGCACAAAAAATGGGAATGCAGCAATGGGATGCACATGGGGTAATCTCAGTTTCTAAACATCGAAGCGCATGCCTCGCTTTTCAAAGTTCAGCCGTGAATAATTCAAAAAAGTTTCCTTATTCGCTCGATACACAGTGAGGGATTTGTATGTGGAAGAAATGTCACTTACAATTGTTAACTAACCGCGCGTCGAGTGAGTCTTCACGTTTCGTTCGCGCAATCGTATTTCCTTGTCGCGCTAATTAAAAGTAATTAAGCTTAGCAAACATTCCGAAGAATTATAGTTCTTTGCGTCGGAAAATGATTGTCAGAACTGCACGTTAAGACTCAACGGTCAATGTGTACTTGTAAAGTTTCAATTCTTTCAAATAGGTTTAGGTTTTCCTTACAATTTTTCTAACGGATTTCGTGCCTGTTAGTTCATTGTTTCGTTTAAAACTCGTGCCGATGTGTAAACTGAAATTTATAACTGCTTCCTTCGTGGCAGAAAGTGAATTAAGAAGACCATTTCCGCCTTCAGCGACCTAAAACAAAAACTTGCGAATATATTAGAATGATTCAAATGTATTGTCCCTGAAGAAGATAACGGTCATTTGTTTGTTTATTACTCTGTATTCGCGCACAATGAATGTATGTACAATTACAGAAATTAAGTATTTACAAATATGTTTCCGGAAGACTATTGTAAAACGAGTAACTAAATGCACACCATTATTACTTTTTCCCTAAAATCATGAATACTATATTTTATTAAAGCAATTATCTTCTTTTTTTTCTGTAACACATCAAAGCTACGTTATTACAAAATTCATTCTTTTGCTTGAAATATATTTTATTTATAATTAAAAAAGTTGCGGTTATTTAAATTCGCAAATTAGCGGGCGCAAGGAATCAGCTTTACATAACGACGTAAAAACATGTGATATTCTACACACATGATTTCATAGAAATGTGGAATATAATTTATAAAAGAAATTTTGTAGGAATTATTTAAAAATTTAATTCATTGAATTAACTTGTTACTGAACCGTTCATTTAACAATTATTTACAGTTATAATTTTCTAGTAATTTAACGTCTATAATTATATTATGTTTCGAAAACATACGGTATATACACATTTATTGCCGGAGTATCACACATATTCTTAATTTAACCACTGATACTGAGAAATTGTCTGAATTTGTAAAAGCTACATCATGTAAAGAACTTTTTATTCCAAGTATTGGCGAATCTTTTGAAGATCTTTTAATGAATCGATGGACTACAGTGGGTCAGTTCATGTCTATTCTGTGTTTGCAGTATAGATGCCTCTTGAGGTTTCCCTTAAAATTGGACTTGTAGTCGCAGACGGTGCAGCAAAAATTCGGTGGCTTGCCACAGGCCATCTTCTGGTGCAATCTTAGACTGGACGGCCAGGCGAAAGATCTTCCGCACCAGAGACAAGTGTACGTCGTACCTGAAAAGCATAAATACTAGTCAGCGAAGAAACGAATTGCCCAAGTTGAAGAACGACCTTCTTTTTCGATGAACCTTCGACAAACTTGGAAATATCACTGACAGTTTAACACAAGCTAGGCCAGTGTTTTACTCATGCTTTGCGACAGACAATAACAGAGGTCGAAGAAATCCTTAGGAAGACAAGAAACAAAAATTTAAGGATTTGACAGAAAATGTTTTGCTGAAAATGATACAATGGATTTTAATCTGCTCATTGAAACTTGTGAATCGGAAGAGACTATGAAAAGAACCGATGAAGGACAATACAATGTCTGGTTAAACTTTTGTCTCATTCCCAGAAACCTAAAGAAAGACGTTGATGAAGGAAAACAGGGAATTCTTCATTGCTTACATATGTACAAAATGATTCGTATGATCCTTATTTAGAAAAGAATTCACGTTTCACGTGGAATCAGTTTGAGAACGAAACAGTTAAAGGTGTAATAATTGCGGAGAATATCTATGAAATATGAGAAAAATAAATTGGCTGGGTGAAAGGCTTTTTCCAATTAGAATACAAAATGGCAAGCAAAGCACGATTTTATTATTTCGTCTTCGATTGGCCAAGAGAATCATGATTTTCACGCGAGATCGGAATACAAATTGTTCGTTGCCCAACTGGCAACGGACGAATGTTTCTTCTTTATGTGCACGACCATGTTCCACTTTTGCTTTGTCTTGTGAGGACAATAGGGACAGTGCTGACTTGGCGGAAGTCCGCATTCAGTGCGAATGTGTTTCTTCAGACTCTTGAGCCACGTATAAGCTCGGCCACAGCGCAAACACCGGAAGACAGGTCCTGGAATTAAGGACATTTGCCCGTTAATGCGATGCTAAATTCTGCTACTGCATGCACACGACACGAATCCAAAGAAAATATGCTTAAAGATGAAACACCTGAAAAAACTTTGATACAATTGAACAAATAACATTTCAAGAAGTTTGACCGATGAACTTCTTCTCACTGGAGACAGAAACCTTTGTTCCACCGAAGACTAGATAAAAACAAATCAAGAGGATTATCAAATACTTGTGATTTCCATGAGAAAGGGGATCAACGAAAGCGACTTTGAGGAGACTTTCTAACGTAAAAACGTGTTTAATAAATCGACACTGAGTTCTCTGACTCTTCGTTTTTACAGTAATACTTTAAACCGTTGTCGTACCGAATTACGACGCGACATTAATGAACAAATACTGGCTACTGTTAATTGGTACATTGTAGATTTAGAGTACAAAGCAGTCGGTAACTATCGATTGGCCGAGCCTACGGTAAAATCCTATTGATCAGCCAAAGTGGATCCTGAGTATATGTTTCTGCAAGCTACTTTTGTATTTCGTCCTGTGGGGACAGTAAGGGCAACACTCCTTAGGGTCCTTGCCACACTCGATCTTGAGGTGATTCTTCATGTTCCTGTGCCAACGGTAACCCTTGCCGCATTTCGGGCATTGGTAGTGTCCGGGATTCTTGTCCAAGCATCTTCCGCGTGACTGTGGCAATTTTTGCCTCGAACAGTTTCGCGGCAAATGGAGCTTTTCGTGGTCCATCATTCTGGCGAAACGCGGTTGCTGGTAATTCCTCGGCCACGGTGATACACCTGGAAAAAACACAAATACATCGATTAGAAATTTATGAAAAAGTATGGCACTAAGGTGGACAGGTGGAGGCCTGGAAAACTGAGAAAATAAAAGTGTTGACTCATCGTAGAATCTTCTAAATGGTTTTGTGTGAATTGTCGAGGATAATGCGGCGATAAATGAAACGCGAGTTGTCGCTTAATGAGAATGAAAGCTCAGTTGTTTATTACTGAACGTTCCTTAATGTTGTGAACTCGAGTGCAAATGGACAGCGATTATTTTTATTAAACTTGTAAATATACCTACATATGAATTTCGTGAGAATACACGACGTATTCGGATCCTTAGCGCTGATAATGAATACCATTGAAATGCCAGACATGTGAACTTAGTGTACAACGAAGAACTATTGAGGATATTTGAAAGAAAGTTGGGCCATCTATGTTTGAAAGAAATTTCTTAATTTATTACTTACAATTTAAGGAAAGAGCAAACTCACGTCCCTGGTTCGACTCGCAATACAAACGCCCTATTAACACTAACATTCTATAAAGAGAAAAACTTGTCGGAAAGGCAATTTTACGTGCTAACACCGGTATTTTCTGGAAGATCCGTGAAAATCCATTTTTTACCCAGCCAGCGCACAGAAAAGTAATTACTGTCTTACGCAACATTTATACAATTGTAAATCTCTGTATTCGCTGGACAGTTACCCTATTTCAATGGCTTAAACAATAACATAGTTCTAAGATTACTACGTCGATTAATATTTCGCTTCAGCAGTAATCCAATCTCTATATATCACTTTATCAGTTACCGCAGCTTTAAATATATGTGCTAGCCTTGCGATGCAAATAGAAGTATCTCATGGCAGGTATTTTTAGCAGTCACTGTAAGTGTATTTAAGTCATTCAGATGTGACGGAATTAATGAACAGTCTGCGTGTTAACGCCGGAGAAAGTTTTGCGAGGAAAGACAAATAGAAATTTATCTATCACTAAACAAGAAAAACATCAGAAAACTCTGCGCATAAAACTTGGTCATTCTTTGTTGAACAGCAATAGATGTTTGTGAATCATGTAATTAACAGAAGAGATGATTTTCTGATTTCTTACTTTTATTATTTACTTCTTCTTTAAATCGCAATACTTTTAGTCGACGTTAACTAGTTTCTGTCTGTAATTTCAATTCGTGTTTCATATCACAAAAATATTATAGAAAAATAATGTATAGATGTAAAAAGTGCAAAAATGTGAAGTATTCTATCCTTGTCGCACGATGGTTTTTTTGCAGATCGAAAAAGAGAAAAATTGTTAGAAACTACAAAAAAAAAGCAAGTCCACAGGTTTATTGGCAGTGTCCTGTAAACCGCCGTATAAAATATTAACACGTTTTTAATAACAAATTCGTTTTTCATGGCAGTTTGTAAATCATTCGCAAACAAATAACATCTTGAACCAAAAAGTTCCATGACTTATTGAAAAATTTGCTTTTCAGAGAAAACACGTGTCATAAATTTCTTCATAAATTACTCAAAATACCTTTCGTACTAATCACAATTCTATTTCCCATTGCGGTTTATGAATCCATTTCCCACAAATAATATCGTTAACCAAAACCTTTCATGGCTCACTGAAAAGTTTGTTTTTTTTCCCTCGACTAACACGAAGATTGCTTGGCAAATACATGTTTTGTGTCGGTCAGAAAACACATGTGTTAAATTTCTCCAAAAGTTACTCAAAATACCTTTCGCACTGATCACAATTCTATTTCCCATTGCGGTTTATAAATCCTTTTCCTACGAATAAGATCGTTAACCAAAACCTTCCATGGCTCACTGAAAAGTTCGTTTATTTTCCCTCGACTAACACGAAGATCGCTCGGCAAATACGCGATTTGCGTGGATCACTAGATGTTGCTGGAAAAGACATTTTTCCCGGGATGATTGGAGCGGATGTGTTGATAGAGATTGCCCCGCTGTTTGGTCCTGTGGACGCAGTAAGGACACTTGAATTTCGGTTCCTTGCCGCACTCGTGCCTCGTGTGTCGCAGTAGTGTCGCCCGATGCTGATAACCCTTGCCGCATTTCTCGCAGCGATAAGGATAATCGATTCTCTGGTTCACCAGCCAGAGGCTCGCGAGGTCCTTCATCAACGGCAGCATCGGGTACTCGCAGTTCCTCTGCAGGTTTTTCGGCATCATTATGCAGCGCAATCGTGGCTCTGCAAACCAGAGGAATCAAACGAAAAATGTACGTTAGTGCAGGTTCGAGATAACTCCGTCGAATTGCAAGGTTTATCAGAATTCTTCCCCGCGAGTGTCTGATCCGTTTTGCAAAGAAATTCATCGATTCTCCATAGAAAAAATTTACTCGTCCAATATTTCGGGCAGTTTGATCATGAATTATCGGTTAGCCGTAGCTTTGCCGAAATATTTGACGAATAATCGATTTACGGTCTCCAAAGCTTTTCTGTCTTACGTCGTCAAAATAAATGGCAATTAATTGACGATAATGAAGTACTGCAGTCAGATAAATGTCAGTGAAATTAAGTAATAACCGAAGGTAAATAGCTACAGCTAATTTACGCAAAGGAATGATGTAAAGATTGTCGAAAAATAATACAAATGTACATTACCAAACGCTGTTACCATTTATCCATGCTTAGTAAAATTTTCAACATTCATAATCACCAAAACGTGCTATGAAGTGCTGGAAAAAAAATATAATTTCGTAAAATGATATTGAATTTTTATGCACTGAATCGTGATAACTGATTACATGGAAAAAAATGATTATAAGGATGACATTAAACATTTTTGCTCCTTTGTCAACGACGTCAAATCCAATCAATCGTCATGAATGATTAATTACCATTTATTTAACATCATCGATAATAACAAGATTTCCTCGGAATATTTCGATAAAATACTACAACCCATCTACGGCATGCTGCGATTCATTAAACATATTTCGAGTAACAACTTCGCAATGTAACTATTATTATTTATCGGCATACAAAATAAATTATACGGAATACATTCCTGGGGACTTATTACGACCTGTCACATTATATTTCACGTCAGGGTACTTATTTTACCTGAATATAGAGGAAAATAAATACAATCATGATTTCTGGCACGATTTTTCACAATAAGGGCCGTAGTTTGGTGGAAAAATATAAACTTTATGAGGATAAAAGGAAATGGATATACAGATAATGTTAACACGCTCTTCTCTTGGCTTACATTTAAAATCAGTAAAAATTCACTCAGGGAAATGTCTTCAACAATTCTTGTTATTTAACAATGGCTGCCAGCTCTTCAATAAGAAATCCATTCTCAATGGAGGTGGATGTGCTTGTCGATGAACCTAAAACAAAATTAGTCAATTCAGTTTAAAAAAAATAATAATGAATGTTAATGCTCTGCTAGCCTAAAAAATAAATGTTGCAATTGTTTATACATTTTACAAATTTCATGATGTACCTTGATCGTTTTGAAGTTGTCCTCTAACGGTGTCAGATCTCGGTAAACGAATTTTCAGTTACTTAATATTACGGAAATAATTTTGCCATTGAAGTGAACTTCTTCTTGCAAAACCTCTAATGTTTTATTTAGAAAAGTGAAGCAATGATACATATATATTTTATTTGACGAATTCTACAAAGTTAATTACAGTTCGACAAAATCGTACATATACGGAGAAAAAGTATTTCATAGTTACACGTCGTAGGAAATTATTGGCAAATTTTGCCAAATTGAAACGGACCAATCGCTCGGTGTAAAGTTTTATAAGAAAAAAACTTTATTCTTAAGAAAAATACCTAACTTCGTATAGAAATGACAACAATAATCTTCTTTTTATCAAGAGGATAAAAAATTATCGACTCTTGCAAGTCGTTTATGTAAAAACATTGAAAAACAATAAAAGTAAACAACTTGAAATTCCATACAACAACAACAGGAGGATAACAAATGATAATGGATGATAAGAAGAAAATACTGTGTTTGGCACGGTTCTTACGTTCTTCTTAATTATCACAACAATAGGAGAAACATTGACGTTAAAATACATCCCAGAAGAAACCACAGACCTTATGAACATGATTTATTTTTATTGCGACAATGCAATTTACTGTGTTTAGGGAAATCAGACCAGTCCTTGTTTAGTCCAAATTTCTACGCTGACTGTGCTGCCTTGATGGTGCAATAACGGTGTAATAAAAAAAATACTTTATTGAATATTTGGTAACAAATTAAAGATAATATCTCACGTAACATACGGAAATAGAGATATTGAGGAACTAATTACCGGTATTAAACAATCAAATCACACTGTAGATCTCAAAGAAATATAAAAAGATTTCAAACATGGCCGACAAATCACTTGTCGCTCCGAAATCGTCATTTCCGCGAATTCCACGAGAAGACATTTTTATTTCGCTACCATATATTCAACAAAATATTCGTTTTATTAAACTGTAATTGCTTAATTACGAAAAACATTCTTTTCGCCCGTCTAAACAGTGCAGGCAAGGTAGAAAGTTAAGTTAGACTTAGGGACACAGATTTGCTACACTTAAACACTAGCTTTAAGGATACCTATTTTTTCCGGAAAAATAGGTACACTGAATAGAGATGTTAGAAATTCTCGAGGCTTGAGGGAGAAATGCCTTAGGATATACATTTATATCGTTACATCGATGAAACTCAGCGTAAATTGCTGAAAAATGATATTCACGATTCCTGTAACTTTAGGCGCGAAATCCGAAATACGTGAAATCGACAGGTTCGGTGAATCCAGTGTTAACTGGATAAACTTCCGTGGCAGGATTAGAGACTGGAACGAAGCTGAACGCAAGGAAAATGGCCATTTATCACGGTGATTCGAGTATGTAAACTCGCAGACCCGTGTGTTTCCTGCGAATGTGTGCCGTGACATGGGCCCTTTGTTTACTGCGCGTTCCACAGTAAGGGCATTTAAATCTAGGCGCTAGGCCACACTCGTATCTCAAGTGTCTCTTCAGACTCTTCACCACTGTGTACCCGTTGCCGCATTTCGGGCACACGTGATTTCCGCTTCCCCGGTTTCTCGTGGTTTCCGCTCCGTTGTCCTCTGATTTCCGATAAAAATTCCTCCCGAAGAGCATCATTCGCTCCTCCAACTGCGCGTAACGTCTTTCTGCAAGCAAAAAACATGGATTCGTTAGAAAAATCGTCTGACAAGCGGAGCCTCAGAGAGAACGGCATCCTCTCGGCAATTCCTTATTTCGCCTTACATGAATAAAAATGGCCATTTCGATGGCCGTTATACTCTGCTCGCTCTTCCAAACTCGTCGACCGGGCATTTCGTTCAAACGTGAAAGTCGCGTGGTACACTCCACAATTCTGTACAGATCCGTAGGCAAACACAAAACACTTAAAGAAGGAGAATACTTAGAGACGATGACGAGGAACCTTTCCGCAAAACGTCTTATACGAACACCACAACTTGTAATACCTAATTTATGGGTTTTCTCAAACGAGGACGATCTAAATATACCATTCACAGGGACAGTAAGTTTTCTTTTTTCTTAACAAATACACAACTACTTTATGAACGTATTGTAGGACGGATTGGTGGGTAAGGTGTACTGTTTCTTCGCATAAGGTAATCATTTTATTGATGTACGATTTGTTCAAACTATACAAAAGCGTATAAGCGATACAAAAAAAGATCTAGGCACAAGTTTGTCGCAAGACTTTGGGTTCGAAGACAAATCATGTCTGGGATGTTAGCGAGATTACTGCCGAAAAATCCAGCTCGACTACTAAGCAATTTTCTTCTTTGTGTTAATCAGACTTTTAATTACAACTATTTGTTCTGCTAATAAAAAATATTGGTGGTATTCACTGGTGCATTTCTTATAGAAATTAGAAACGAAATTAGAAATGTAGTATTTGTTCCTTTTATATTATTTTGTCTTTAATAATCCTCCCTCTCCGATAAATTTAGGAAATACCTAACAAATTGTCACTTATGTACAATATAAAGTTCTTGTAATATATTACCTAAAAACTTAATAAAAAATCCAATGAAGTGCATATATTCGGAGTGATCAAATCTTTACCATTTTTAGTCCGAAAATATAGTTTATACATATATACAGTTAAGTTTTACATTAGAAGTATTCAAATTGTGAAAAATTGAAGTATTTACGAAAATCTGTTCTTAAATCAAATAAATGGAATAGAAGTATCTTTCCCATTTTGATTTGCTGTTAGACCAAAAATATACACTAAAAAATTCCCTAATCCTCTGTTGATAAAAATTTAACGAGAATTAGAATATATTCAAATATAGGATTTTTCAGTGGCAGTTATCACGTGACATCAGTGCATTTATGCATTACGTACGCTACAAACACATAAATGATCAAACAAACGTTGTACATAAAAGAACAAGACTGGATGATCTTTCCAAACATCGAGAAATTCGCCAGTCAGAGGGAAATCCCGGGATAAAGGAAGAAATTAATATTTCCACGACTATCCCTTTCTGCGTGAAAATAATGTCATTTCCACTATTTTACGTAATCAGGAGATGATGCAGATATTTGTTAAAACTGTCAGGAGCCAGTAAATGGATTTTCCCTCGAACGCAATAAAACTCTACGTCCAACGTAACGATTGCTCCATTCGCAAGAAAATCACATTTCCTTGAGCTCTTGCGTCCCATTTCTTCCGTACGCAAAACACTAAAAACGAATATTTCCTTTGGAACGATTCAATGGTCACACCGTGTAGAATTTCGATACTCTCGGCCGAATCCTCGAACTTTTTCCTTCGAATTGTTTTCCGTATTTTCCGTTAGGACTTAATGTCGACGACGCAGACCCTCTCGTTGGGATGCTTCTTCCTGATGTGACAGTAGATCTGGGAGGTTTGCTTGCTGCGAAGCTCGCAGTAAGGGCACTTGAATCTCGGCTCGTGTCCGCACTCGTACCTGAAGTGTCGATTTCGATTGCTCTTCAGGGTGAAGCCGTGCAGGCACTTGGGGCAGTAATAAAGTGTCTTCTGCGGCCGGCAGGACATCATCTCGTTGCCCATCTCGACCCCCGGGCCGACGAAGTTCATGAAGGAGTCGATCATGAGGAGATCTGCAAAAAAAAAATGGAGACCTAATGATGAGAAGGTCGTCGGGGACGGAACTGAGGACGCACGGGGAAGCGTTTCGTTTCGTTGTTAGGTCGAACGTTACCGTTATTGGCGGGTATTATTAATGTCGCAAGCGTGTAAAACCATGAGAAAGTAAATCCATGCGATTGCGCGAGTGATATCGCCATCCTCGTCTGCAAGAGTGGAGAACGCGTAACGTGGAAAAAGCACGTTGTACTAACTACGTAATGTGCAATTTTCTAAGAACACTGTGAAAGGCTTGACTTTCTTATTCCGTGAATTCCCCGCCGAGCTTGCGGGTCCTTTAACTTTCCGTTGCAAAGCTTAAGGTAATTTCTGTGAACTACTCAGTACAGATCGATAGGTCCGATTAAACGAGGGACAGAGACAGAGAGAGAGAGAGAGAGACGGCCTGTGTCCGATTGAAATTTCGCGAAAACCAACCTCGCTGTAAAGAAGGGGGTCAACTGAAAATTGGTGAACGATTTGTCAAAGGATATGACAATGGATGGGGCCTGTGAACATCGATTTATTTATTTCATAAAATTCCACAGCGACGACATACTTTCACAGGAGCGTGTGAAGAGCCGTGGTTAATGATGAAACGATCAAATAATGGCCTCTATGTAAATCACTTAAAAATCCATTTCACTAAGGTATTTCGATTTTTTTGTTACAGTCTCATTCGCAAGTGCTCGTCGACGATTGTTCCAATCGAAACAACTGCTCGCACCTAATTAATTTTAAGATAAAAGTAATTTCTAAAGGGATCGCAGAAATTACAGTCTTCGGCGGTTTATCGTCCTGTGGATTTCCTAAAAACGTTAAATAATACGAAACGTTTAAATTTAAGCCTTATTCCGATTAATAAGATCGTTATAAAATAATTTTTCATTCGGAAAATTGATAAATGTCATAAAATCCAGAAATAATATGTTAGAATTTTACGACGTTTCGATTGAATCTTTAACAACAATTTCTTCGATTTCATCGACGTAATTTAATAGTACTATTAAGAAGTAAATATACTGATAAAGCATTTCAATGATCAGTAAAATGGGAAAAACTGTAACTTCCACTGTACATAACAAACATCCTGCGATGTTATTCGGCTCGATGCTTACGATTAATTACACTTATCGTTTTTAATCCGATGACATATCACAGTAACGAAAACGGCTCGCTGCTAACTTATCCGCCGCCGGAGAGCAGCGGTGAATAAAATCAGGCACATCGTAGAACTGAAGAACCGAGAACAACCAGGATCAGGATACGTGACAACGATTTTACCGCGACAGGAAGTCGCAACACCACTATTTCTACGGTTCCGGATGGACGACTTTGAAGGTCAGCTCGATACACACACGTAGCCAAGTTGACGGGTTCAAGTACGGCAGTGATCGTTATAAAATGAAATTCAAAGAAACAGAGAATTAAAGAACTAAAAAAACACTTGCCACAAAGGCATTGCATTCGACAATTCACTTATTACTTCACATCTTAACTAAATGTACAGACGATACATTATTTACAAATCATTGTCTTGTCAATCCGTGCAGAAATGAACAGAAGATTAAACTATTTCAGTACAAAATATGATTATTTTGTAAAACAATAATTGGGAAAATTACAACGGCGATGATTCCCGTACTCGTACCTTCTTACTCGGGCAATTCGGAGAAGGTAATATTATGGAAACGACGGTTAAACGTACGTTTTCAACGGATAAGTCTATGCGTAATGGCCACACTATAATGTTGAGATCTCTTCGCACATTTATTCACATATTTTACGAAGTATACGGCACTGTCGCAACGTTTAATGCACATTGAATCTGACTATTGGACCATTTTACATCGCAGAAGTGACATCCCTGGTGATCTCAATTTTCGTACGTTCTAATTATCAGCCTTATCAATGCGCTCCGCAATCTAATTACAGTAACTTATAGTTTTCTACAATTTAATTGTACATGAAAGCAAACCTTTAACGTCGGCTTTACTTACAAAAACGTCATTTACTGTCCATTGAGATGTCTGTAAAAATTGAACAGTAACCAAAATATTAATTAATTACAGTAACTTACAGTTTTTTTAGAATTTCATTGTACATGAAAACAATTTTTAACGTCGGTTTTACTTGTATAAACGTAACTCAATATCCATTTTTATGTTAATGAAAATTTAACAGTAACCGACGTACTTATTTTTAGTTCTTACTTTAACCGTTCGTAAACAGATATCATTGTCACTCGTAGCTGACACGAATAATTTTAACTATTAGGAACAATTTTCTCTCCGAGTCAAATCCTGCTGTTTTCATGAGAATTGTTTAAACATGAATACCACTGATCATCGGATTTGATCGCTGATAACGAGTGGTATTTAATTGTAAGAAAGCTAAAAAACAAAACAAACCATTCTTTGTACGTAAAATGAATGTTCAAAAAATGATTATGCTGTGAATATTTTAATTGTTCATCGAAACAACAGCATATTTCTTTGAATATCATTCAATTACTGATCATATCCTGCTGACAAAGAATGCTAAGATCTCATTACAGGTGTCATATTGCGATTATTTCATAATTCTTCATGCTCCTAATTCTTTAGAGACATGACGTACATTAATCTGTTTATCTATTTCTTAACATTACACCGCAGCATTTACCGATCATGAGCAAAACCCGATAAACAATGGTATTTACGCCGAGGACTCCATTTGTTTATCACCCTGTAAGAAAGTCGAAAAAAGTGCGTCTTCGACAGTGGACATTTTGATTCTCCTGAATTTTCGTAAATTATTTCAGGAAGAATCGTGTGTCCAAAGCTGAGTCCACGCTTTTCATCGTTTTTGTTCGTCACAACCACTTGACGTCATTTATTATTGCCGATTCAAGGCTACTCGTACTTTCCGCAGTTCAGGTACTTCACACGCACGTTGCTCAAGGTTTCACGCACAAATTCCCCGCGAAATTTCCAAGTATTTCTTACGACCAAAGATCCCATGTTCAGTGAACGAAGTTGAAATCGATCGAGGTCGATAAAGAATAGCCAAAAGTGAGCATTAAGCACTCTTATTAATCCTTGAAGAAGAATTACAGACGCGCCTGCACGATTATTCCATTTCAATCGGGCCAAGAATTTCACCCTTTGCACTCGAGTGCAAGTTTTTCAACTTTTGGGAGAAATTTAGGACTCAGAGAAGCTTCTCGGCCAGACATATCGGACTGTTAGTTTACACTTGAATGAATAATCATCGTGATTCATAAGAAATCTCTTCGAAACTCTAAGGACAATCGAGAAGCAACAATTACATCGTATCGACGAATTACAAACTTTAACACTCCTCACTGTCTGTCCTAAGCATTGAAAATTCCACGGTCCTTCAAGGATTTAAAGCCTTTCAAGTGCAAAGGATTTAGAAGTCGATTTTCTTGAGCCGAGGGAAGAGGTATTTACACGACGAACATGAGAGACGGGAATGAAGCACTTTGGACATGTAGAAGAGGACGCACGCAGTCCTTTCAGTTCTGGTATTTCAGATGAACGACGTAGACCCTTTGTCCAGGATGCCTCGTCCTGATGTGCGACATGACGTTGGACGTTTGTTTGCTGCGGAACTCGCAGTATGGGCACTGGAAACGCGGTGCTTGGCCGCACTCGTACTTCAAGTGCCTCGTCATGTTGCCCTTGACGGTGAAACACCGTCCGCACTTGGGACAGCCGAAAGGCTTCCTCAGGTTCTCCCCGAAACCGGGTTTCCCGTAGCCCGGTCTCATCCTCGAGTGATGATAATAGTTGGGCAACTGTCGCGAGGCTGAAGGATCCTGCGTGAGGTCCCGATTGTTCTCCGTCTCGACGTTGCAGGACTGCAGGACGAAGTTCAGGTCCAGCTGTGGGGCCGTCGCGAAGAACCCTGGAACCGTACGAATCAGAAGGTTAGTGCCGACGTGTACCCCTCCCGTCCCCTCCATGTGTACGTCTATTCCCGGTTTTACGGGTCTATTGTAGGAGTCAAGTGCGGAGAAAATTTCAACTGCGACAGAGTGCCGTGACGAGTTGAGAACGACTGCTCCTATGTAAAACTGTGAATTAACATTGGAATAATGTTGCAAAAATGAGTCTCGACAGTCGTTTTCGTTCGCCAGGTCTGACTGTAATATTGAAATTCACTCGACGATCCCAAGGGTAAATATCGTTGAGATGCTTTGATCAGAATTTTGGCTTTTTTTTGTATTACGTGACGATACACCGATTTTTACTGTAATTCGATCGTTGTATGTTGTGATAAATCAGAAACGGATAAGAAAAAAACAATTGTTGAGAAGACTAAATGAACGAAAATGAACTTTACCGAGAATTATGTTTCTTTTTGTGAAAAAAAGGCCTGAGACAATTAACAGGCTGACACAATTTTTGTGTCAGGGTTGTAGAAAATGTGACACATTCTACGAATTTTGCGGTGAAGGAAGGAATAATTACGAGAACCATGATTTTCTTTATAATTAAAACGAATGAAATTATGAATTTCGGTAGATTCTATGAAAGTTTATGTTCATTAAAATTCTATAGTTGACAAATTATTGAAGCAAAAATTTGTTTCGATTTAAGGCCTATAAAGTGTAGTCGTTAAGCGATAAAAAATACTTTGAATCGAATTAGTATTGATTTATTAGCTACTTTTATCGTTAAAACTGTATAATCAAAAAGCTTAGATTTACAAAGCTTGAATATTTACACCTGAAATTTCAGCAAATTGAATTCATCCAATTGTTGCAATTAAGAAAACTTGTTTCTTACAGTTTTTTCTTTACTTCCTCAGCAACAGCAACCGAATGAATTGTATTAGCCAAAATTTCATTTCGATCTGATATTTACAGTTGTATATTAAATTCAACCTCCAGTAGGCAGGTTGATTCAATTATAAAAATACTTCCAATCAACTGTAACTGTAATTGTTGAAATTTTTAAACAAGATTAAGAAACGGATTCTTTTTAACCAATGAAATTCGTAGAACTGTATGCTCGTTGATTAAGTGTTGAAACTACATGTATTAATAGGTCTTTCATTTACCTACTTTTCGAAATGGATTGTAATTCTGAGGCACACATCTCAGCAAGTTCCAGGTGGGACTTGCCGAGAATTGCTGCGAAATACGTTACGACGATAATGAAAGGCTACCTTTCACGTTTGACAAGTTCTTCCGGTCGAAATGGCCCTCCTCGTTCGAGTAATCCAGGAAAACGCGGGAAAACAAGCGGATTTAAATACTCTACACGCCGTACATTCAAGCTTAAAGGCGAACTGTTCATTGGAAACTCTACAAAGTATTAAGTTTTAGCGATTAATGGGAGGAAGAACGTTGGCCCCGTTTCGAGTCTTCGGGTGAAATTGAGATCCATCGTATCTTCGGGTGTAGCGCCAGTGGGAGGACAAGAAAGGCTATTCACATTTCGTATTAACATATGTCTATTGTAACAATGAGTTAGAATGATAAACCTTCACGGAAACGTCAACGCGCGAGCGATTTGCGGAATGTTGAGCGGAATAAATAGAAATTTACAGTCTCTAGAAAATCACTGCCGCGTGGAATTCGATTTAATCGTTCTCGAAGGTGCTGGCTGATCCTCAGGTTGCTCAGAGCTTCATGTCGAAGATGAAAACTTCCTCTTCAGGATGTTTCTTCCGGATGTGCGCGTAGACCGGGGAGGTTTGCTTGCTGCGCAAACCGCAGTAGGGGCACTGGAATCTCGGCTCGTGGCCGCATTCGTAGTTAACGTGACGATCCTTGTTCCTCTTCAGGGTGAATCCACGTCCGCAACGGTGACATTGAAAAGGTTTCTTGGTAGCCCTGGACTTGTAGCCAGGCAAGTCCTTGGAGCTTGGATTTTCCTTCTCGACGATCAACGGACGGTACTTGCAAATCACGTTTCCCGTTGGCTGGTCCCCTGAAACATGAAGATTTTCTTGCTGAAGAAAAACAACGAACGAAGGCAAGGTAATACAGCCGGTACTTGCGGGTTATTTTCATCCTTGCCAATTCCTCTACCGGCCAATTCGTTCTGAAACTTCAAATATGCATGGAAATGTGATGAACTTTCACGTAAACGCATTGTTCTCTTACGTTTCGTGAAATTCAGCCTAGAAACGTCGAAGTAGTTGAGAATTTTTTCCTTCATTTACTTCATTCAGAATCTATTTACTATTCAACGGTAAACTCTTGAAACAAACATGCATACCTTCAAGGATTTTATGTAACTTTTAAAATATGTCACGAAATTTACTTGGATAGAAATTTTCTCACAAGATTTTTCTTACATAACGGAGTAACAAAGGAACAAAACAAAAATTGTGCAAATTTTTAATAATTTGCGTTCTCGGGCTGACTACTTTTTTTGCACATCGCACAGGAACAGAAAACGTACTGAACTTTATACGATTCTTCCTAATAACATTTCTCCACTCAGTATTACGATAACTTTCGAGACAAAAGTTCCAAGTTTCCTCTAAAGATACCTCAGGAACGACCCAAGTTTTACGGAATCGTACGAATACACAGCAGAAATAATACAAAAACCTGTGTGACAAAACTAAAAACGAAAAACACTGAAAAAACGATCAACAACCCTGATCATCCCCACCTTTTTTAGATGATGCAGAAGACCTGAAAACACGTAAATGAAAATCAAGCGAGAATAAAATTGCAAAAACATTTTGTAGAATCAACAATACAGGGCCGGGGGGGGGTATGAATGAATACCATGGCAAAATAAGTGATGCGAGTTTTATTGAACCCTACAATGGGCGAAGTCATTTCTTGAGGTAAGCATTAAGCTTACGATCGTAATATAGTTGCGTGAGATTCGGATGATGAACGCGAAGATGTCGTACAATATGTGCCTTTTGATAATTCCTCATGCTGCAATGCGGGCACTCGAATCGCGGTGGTTGCTTGCACTGATGTCTCAAATGTGCGAGCATCGATTTCTTCCATTTATAAAGATTATGACAGCTCGGACACTCGTACATTCCGTTCTGTCGACCTGCCACGGACGAGCATACGGTCACTTCCACCAGCCTCTTCAACTTCACGTGGTCAACTGAAATCATCAAATCGGAAGAAAAGAACTTTACAATGGCCCGATGGAGCTCTTCCCACGACAAAGAAAACGCGTCACGTGGCATTTCAAGCTTGCAATAACATCTCATCTATAAAAACAGAACTCGTTAAAACTTCTCTCACCCTGGCATTACATTATGGGTAATACTGTTCTTCGTGATACGGTTTCAATGCTATTAACAGTGCAGAAATCAACGTGCGGTGGGTAAAAAGAAGGTATTCGAAGAGGCTATTTTTCTGGAATAACTTTGCTCAGGGAAAGAAGGATAATCCTTTTTCTTTGAGAAAAGTTATTCGAAAAAAATGGGCTATGCGAATACTTTTTTTCCAGCCATTAGACGTATTGTATTTTATCGAAGGTTCAAAAGATGGTGGATGTAATTCATTAACTTAAGCACTGCTAAGAGTAATTCTAGTTTGAACAATGTTGAATCATAGAATAACATTCGTTTTGATGCT
Source organism: Hedychridium roseum (assembly GCA_963989215.1). NCBI lineage: Eukaryota > Metazoa > Arthropoda > Insecta > Hymenoptera > Chrysididae > Hedychridium > Hedychridium roseum. Next base: position 5,034,963 of record OZ022318.1, on the reverse strand, counting down.
AAAAATTGCTACAACAAACATCAATACCTTTTTACCAAAGTAGGAAAGAAGATTAATTGAAAAACCAAGACTATTGACCCTAGTGACCCTAAAAACATTATGCATAAGGGCAAGACATTTTTAATAGAAAATCACATTCAAATCTACGTCTGCTCAATAAAGAGCAAAGTACAAGTTTCAGTATAATTTTTATACCATTTCAAAATATACATTTTTCTTGATAAAACGACTTATTCGGTGGGAAATCTTCGTTCGTCAAAAAGGCAACCAGTTCACTGCACATTGCTATACACATAAAAATTGTATAATTAATAAACTGAAAAATCTGCACATAACATTAAGCTGATAAGATACACAAGTCCCAACAGTTAATGAAACTGTACGATTTCATCATTGTACAATCAAAATACTTAATCCTCCGAGCACAGAAAAACGATGAAATCATTACACATGGATATATGAAATTACGCACGTAATTATCAACAATTTATTTACAAAACTTTTGTATTCAGTAATACACTTGGACGACATGATCAACATTCTTCTCATCACTCACGTGACTTTTTTGTTAACTTAGGAATGTATGCTTCTAACGAACTTAACAAATCAGAGGGTACAAATGAACACAGGATTCGTTTGAAAACCGTTTGAGGTTTTCAAATGTTTGCCGAGGCACTAAGGAGCAATCGTTTATTTCTCTTGACGTTATATTTTCCGTGAAGATCAGTCGCTCCTGTTGTCCTGGCGACTGAGTTTCGTGTTTGTGGCAATATCGACGCAGTAGAGTTCCTGATTCGGATGAAAAGTGCGAATGTGCGTCCACACGTGGGTCCGTTGACGCAGGTGATGCTTGCAGTATGGACATTCGAATCTTTGGGGAGTTCCACATTCGTATCTGTAGTGTCGTATCATGTGACTCCGGTGCTTGTAGCTGCGACAGCACTTGGGACAGGGGTGTCGATTGGGATCGTCGTGATTGTAGGCCTGTCTAGCAGGACGATACAAGGACCGCAGTTTTACCGGAGACCCTGAAACAAGAAGGAAATTTCCCACGGTTAGTCCAAGAGTTTTCACCGGGTGAACGGTCGGTGGGTTTTTAAATTCACGTTCACTGACATGTCCTTTTCGGAAGTCTTCAAGGTCCGCAGATCTAACTTCTTTCGACTGAACATCACCGGAAGTAAGGATTACGGGATAATGAATCGTGAGTTCACTACTTTGCTAAGGATATGAAGGATGATGAGACAAAATAATCACACGTAGCAGGATTCTACTATCGTAGGCAATATTTTGCCTCGAGTTTACAAAGGTTACTGAGTCAAGAAGTTTCAACAAATACTACTGCCTTAACGAAATATTTTAAATCCATGTATATGTACACTAAAAATTCAAGGAATCTTGTTTACTGCGTTTGTAATTTAGATTCTCTACCAGTGAAATTTTTAGCAATTCTATTGATTTATCGCTATTTTGGAAGTATCGGAAGTGGTTCACTATTTGAACAGTACATACGTGTCTAAGATAAACCGTTTAAGAAGGTATTCAATTTGTTTTAAGTGCTGTTTGAGGAACACAAAAATTCTCACAGGTTTGTAAAACAGAAACCAATAATGTTAAATTTGATTAGCACGCTAGCATCCTAATTAACTTACGGATGATATGTTTCTGGATATAACATGGCCCCAAGTATGACATTACAATGTAACTTGGTGGCAAAATAATACCTGAAACAATATAAAAGAAATAAATCATTATTAGTCTTACGACTAAAATGACTCATCGAAAACCATTCACCGGAATGTACATGAATAATTTTCCACAGAAAGTAATCAGTTTCATCGCTAATTCATAACTAAACATGGATAAATTTCCTAAAACCATTTAAGAAAAACAAATGATGTATTATGAAGAACGTTTGTAAGAAATATACAGTTGGACGATGGTTTGCGTGATCAAATTTTCCAACAGTACTAAATAACTATTTTTAATATTTGTATATTATAATTGAACGGTATCTGTAAACAAATAGACATGTAGTTGTGTACATATTTATTCTTGTAAAATCATTGCGAATACTGAATAAAGTACTAAGTTTCGGTTTAAAGATTCGTGTATTCAACACTAAAACTACATTTTATTTTGTATAAATCTGTTTTCAATTTCGCAGACACTGACGAAGTTCAAAAGCATGAATCACATTTAAATTTTCCATCATTACAATTAAAATATCACAATGGCTTGGGTATAATAAGAAATAACGTGTTAACTTATAGCATACTGCAAACAAAACATACTGGAAATTAAGTAAAATTGCCTATTTCACGAATCAGGCAATTCAGAGATTCGACGTGATATTTATTAACACAAATCTATTAACAACGATGCACCGCAATAATAATTCGGCATATTATAATCATTAAAAATTGATTTCGTAAAGATTATATTTTACAAATCAAATAACGGCATACTTATTCTATACACCAGCCTTCAGTGAAATATGCACTTATAATTCTCCATACTAAAAGAAGTCAGATTGCTCAACAAAATAATCACCAAATAAAATGGCAAGACTGTGTACATTAAGATTCGTAATATTCTCGAATAACAATCTGAACTTTTCCAAATTTTAACTGTTGTTCAGACTTATAGACAATCTGCCGTATTAGCATTCTGTACAATTGTAATGACTTGTCTTGAAGAAATTAAGTATTAACGTCCCAGTTTTCCCTGCAATGTGCGTTTCGCAGTAATTCACAGTAATTCAATAAAATTTCAAGAGTTAGTAAAAACATGTTGCACCGTAAAATTGGGAAAATGAGATTGGGAAAATACTTTGAGAAGCTGATTCCCAGAAATATGCAGTTCGGGAAATAACCAGACGATTTCCTTTGCTCAACAAAAAAATCAGCGTTTATTAAGTACTGCCCTGTGGGAAACGTCATTTGGCCTCAATTAATTCGCGTTTTTCCTGATGCGTCAGTCGATTATTTACGTAGATTAGAAAGACTAGCAGGGACTGTAAGACCTTTTGAACGCACCGTTTGCTCCGTCCTTGGGAACGAATTCCCTATTTAGGTCTTCCCATTGAAATTCTAGAGCAAGAACTGGCCGAAACCGAAGAACCATGTCCCGTCTGTTAGCGATCTAATGTAGATTCCCGGGGTTCCTAGGGAACCGATTTTGCCTACGCAAGGTTCTGCTCGATGTCGAGGGCGTAAACGAGTAAACCCCGATGATTGCTCTTGATGTGCGAGTAAACGTGGGACCTGTGTTTCCCCGTGTAATTGCAATGGGGACACTTGAATCTCGGTTGCTTGCCGCATTCGTACTTGAGATGTCTGTGAAGCCCACGGTACCATTTATAAGTCTTCTCGCAATTTGGGCAGGCGAAGTTTCCCCTCGTGGCCGTGTCGTAGCCGCTGTATTGGCCTCGATAACGTCTGGACCTTCTCGAGGGTGCCGGCTGGACCGCGAAAAACAGGGAGTCCACCTTTAGCGGGTCCAATTTCAGGATCTCTGAAAGTACAATCCTCGTCAATTCACCGTACGACAGTGCAACAGTCACTTATCGGCAACCCCTTGCGGGCAAAATATTCGCAGGGACGGGGGGGAAACTGACAAATTATTTTAAGCTCGATCCTCGGAAAACACGAAAGGTCGGTTTGACTTTGTGCCAGGGCTAAGTCTCGACCTGTGGACAATGGAAATTTATTTACCAGGACAAGTACAATGCTAAGACCGTTTCTTCGTGAGTCAACGACCTCGGGGACACAAGAGGAACAACGTACTTTGGGAATAACGGGTAACGATACACACAGACGACAATGATGTCCTCGGGACGGTAAATGACGTATTGCGACAGAACAGTAACACTGAGAAACAGTTTCGATGCACAGCAAAGGAATTCAGTTAGCCAGACATTCGTGAATAAAAATGGCTTTTAGCGAGTTTCATGTAAAACTCCGAGCTGCCTGGGGAATAGTTTTTATTTCCATGGACATTATATATTCCTCCATGGATCGCAAATTTACATGGAGGGGGAAAGGTTCTCGAGGTCCACCGTTGCGACGTCCATTCGTGGATGTATAGCTCGCACGTGATTGTAGATTATCGACCGGTATTTCGCCCTTTTCTCACAATACGGACACTTGAATCGCGGAGTTCGACCGCAGTCGTATTTCTCGTGTCTCTTCAGATCCTTGACGTTCACGTAACGTCGACCGCAACGCTGACAGGTGAATTTCTTCCGCCACGCAGGCCGTTTGCATCTCGCACCTGAAATCAAAAAAATCCACCGCATTAGACGGATAATCAAAGCAACGATTCAATCTTCAAACGTAGTTCGTCCTATTCGGTTCTACGATCCTTCGTTGTTTCTCTTTTTCACGCATATTTCCTTTATACACTGTTTACCATTAAACAACTGTTCTCTTTTCATTAAAAAAAATTCCAAGAAATGACGATTTTATACCGGCATATTTCAGTTATTTGAAAGATAGGGACTTTTGGAAAGATTATGGGAAAACACGATTATTTGTGAATTATATTGCATCCTAATGTCATGTAAAGAAATATATGTAAATAATAGTGTTAAACCGGTGAAATGTGGAGTTTAGCATACAAATTTTAATGGCTAAGAGATAATACTTTCTGAAAAATATGTACTGTGTAGCTGGGATGAATTAAAACTTTTTACTTTAGGGGATTATCTGGATAGACAATATAATATACCTTTCTTTTCTTGGCCACTGTAATCCAGACAATCAGACTGCATATCTCGCCATTCCATTGTATAATTTCCGCTGATGCCTGTAAAATAATCAATACATGTAATCGTCAGAGGTTTAGCAGAACTTTTGTACTGAATTTCGACACTTTGGGTACGACCTGCAGTTGACAATGATGTATAGGTATTTCAAGAAATGATAGGGTGAAGAATTTGGTGTATGAAAAAACTAATTATCATTTAGTAATTTCATTGTTCTTATTTTGTTTCCTTTCACAAACGTTCTTAAAAATACAGTAGTTGTACCTTTCTTAGAAATAGATTGTGTTAAGCTTATGAAATAATTGCTTACGAAAGAACGTGAGAAATCTTAGAAGATTATAGAGGACAATAAAAAAAGTTGGCCATTGTTTCGTTGATAACAGTGTTTCCATTTATGTAATACATTATCTTCGACATAACGATGTTATGATTATAAACCTGCTTTTTTGCAAAAGTTCATTAATACCCTGCATGATAAACAAAATTTTGTAATTACTACAATATTCACACGTCCTTTTAAAACTTTGTAACAGAAAAGGAATATTATTTACAATGAACCCGATATTACTATCAGGATATACACTTTATTTCTAACATTGGCAAGGAATATAATTAAGTCAGGGTACTATTTTATCGAAGAAGAAAAATCCCGGAACCATTGAATTTGAGTAAATGGATCCTTTCAGGTTTTAAATCGCATTTATTATGATTATTAATAAATAAATGACAGTAATGAAGACAATTTTGTAAATGATACACAGCGTTCAAAATACGACGAGGAAAATTGTAGGATAGGAATTATGTAAAAATATATTGAATACCGTGAGTATTGTATAAAGTGATTTTGATTTTAACATACATATTCCAGAAAGCATGTTATGTATTTATGTTCTTAAACGTATTGAAAATAAGCTAACAATTACAGCTAACACGTCCACAATTATCACAGAATGAACCCAGGTACGCAATAAATATAAAAAGGAGAACATATTTTTCTCTGTCCAATAACATAGTCATGCAGTTACCCATGATAAATCATTAAAGAACTTTCTTTTTTTATATAAACAGTTTTACCACTTTGGAAGAATGTCAAACTGTTTTTCTGCTTACCTTTTCTTATAAACAAATGTAAATAATCAAAAAACCCTTCCAAACAATCTTGAAAAGTCAAACAGTGATGCATTTAATTAAAAATACACATATAACCAGGAAGAAAACGTGCAAAGAAGGTTAAATATTTGAAACATTTACAAATACCATCTGTTCTTTAGCCCAAGGAAACCTTAACACTTCTCCTACCACGTGAGTGCTAATAATTTGTATCCCTATCTTATCTTATCAGTCGAGAAAATCTAAGCTGTCCTTAACAAACTTAACACCAGAATAACCGGGAATTAACGAATCGTAACAATTACGCACCGCAACCAATCCACTATTTTGCTTAGTCTGTCATTAAATTTCCTCGAGATCTTTGTATCTAGACAGTATTCAGAGAGGCCATAATCGCGGTTAAAACAGTCGTAGCAAAACGTAGGGGAAAAAATTCGCCGACAATTCCAGTGTTAAGCCTGAGGAAGTTAAGTTCGTAAAAATGGTCGTCTAATTGGCTCAGAACATTCGGTTCACACCGACGGGCAATTTCGGATGCCAACGTCTGATGTGTCTGTAGACGTTGGACGACGAGTTGTCCTTCTTCTGGCAATAGGGGCAGGCATATCTCGGCGTTTGGCCGCATTTGTGTCGAATGAGGTCCCACATCCGGCGGAAACCGGCGTTGCACTTCGGGCAGATGTAACTCGTGATCGTCGGCGGGCAAGTCGACCAATCGGGAATTCGTCTGTCTGAAAACAACATCGCTGATTAATTCGATTTCGCGATTATCTAACTGAAAAGAATTCTTGCGTAATTTCCACGCACGTCTCGATTCCCAAATGACAGTTCATGACGTACGGTTTGCGTTAAGATAAAGAAAGAATAGGATAATCTGGCATTCTCCTAATTATTGATTACTTCTCATAAAGGAGATTCCCTGGACATGAACACCTGTTGAATCCAACAGATTTATCCGTAATTACCTAAACCTTAGAAGTAAGAAAAATGGAGGATCGTTCCAAAAATTATCACTCTCAATAATATGATGAATTATTAGTCAGAAGAAAAGGATTTCTAACGATGCTTAACCAAACAGTTTGTCATACTATTCATCTGAATACCTAAGAAAGAAAAACAACAAAAACAAACATCAAACACACGAACATTTCTAAACCATCAGCATCCACTGATCGTTATTATATTAATTATAATTAATAAAGAAACATTCAACGTACGATGGTGGTTTTGATAAAAATGATTATTATGTTGCTATAATTTCGACATTCAGTGGCCAAGGTATGGCAAAAAAGAGGGGGTAAACGTATTCTTTTGACAGACGTTTAATCTCGTATTTCGTTAAACGATTGTATTGCACTTTAATGTCCATACCCGCCCGCATACATTAAAAACTACCATATCACTCGTATTTATGGTACATTATCACTCGCAGGAATCGATTATTTCGCATGAAATACTTGTTACACGTGTCTTTTTCGATAGGAAAATTAAACTTTCTTATACGCAGAACAGACGAAAAACTTTTTACATTATCGCTAGTAAACGCAAAAACAAAGATAATACTGCAAATACAGTTCTCCAAAATAAACGAACAAGTCTTCTAAACGATTTAGCAGAATACGATTAGACGCATACAGTTATACTCTTGGGATGATTGCTTTCATCGATTAGAATAAAATACAGATTCACTCCGTTCCATGAAAAAATACTGAACTTTACGAATTTCGTATTGAGAATCTCTGAAAATAATTTGTTCATTCTCGTAAAGTGAATGCCCAGCGATGAATCGATTTTCCAATCGATAATATTGCCATTGCCACGTAAGTAAGAGAAAATGTTCGTAAGCCATTAGCCCATTACTTGCAATAACTGTAAACCAGATATTTTACGCTTGAAATAGTCATTGGGTAACGTAGAGAATCTCAACGCGTATTATTTACGATTAGTTCGTACAAGTGTGTGTCATTAACTTCTGTGAACGCTGAAGTGAAGCCTTAGGAACTTACAACCCTTGTAAAGTATTCGGTGTTTCTACGCTGCCAAAAAATCTACGCGAAGAACAGTCCTAACGGCCGCATGTGACCTTCGAGGACCGTGGGAAAAACATGATAGGAATAAAATTCTACAAAAAATTCCGACAACGTTCCTCCTTGGATCTTTCTTTAAAAAAATGAATACTCAACCACCGTGAAAACACCTAAAGCAATACAAAAAGACGTTACAAAACGAAACTTTTTCAGAGTCCTTGATCAGTCAAGTATAGAAATAAAATGACTATTTTTCTCTCGGCCATTTTGACGAGAGACAATTTTCTAAACTAATAAAAATTCGACAAAATCGCGCTGCTAAATCATTTCTAAGAACGAACGTTCTCAGATTTTTCGAAACACAGTACAGTCTCAGTAATCCGAGTTGACGTTATCCATTTAAAAATTCCGTTAAATCTTTGCCGAATATATACATATATTCGTCTCGGTTTTTCGCTTGAATATTTCGTCACACCGTTTACAGCTACAATTTAGCTGTTTTTTAATTCGCGAAAATCTGATTCACTTGGATCACTTGAAGAGAGACTGCACGGTCTTGCTTAAGGGGGACGTTTAATTTCTATGCACGATGACGGGTAGTCCGTCGTGTCGCATTCTGATGTGTTTGTATATATTGGACGAGCACTTGTCGCGTTTGTTGCAGTAAGGGCACTTGAACCTCGGCTCCTTGCCGCAGTCGTACTTCATGTGTGTCTTGAGGGTCTTCTTGTACGTGTAGCCAGCGTTGCAACGTGGACAATGATAGGACATCCTACCGGTGTGCCAGAATGGCCCGTCAGCCTCTTTTCCGTCGTTTACCGGCCCACCGTACTCCATGTTCGCCCGCAGGATCTCCAGGATACTGGCGTCGTAGGCCGCCGGGACGCGTCCTGCGAACACAGAGATTCCCCTCGTGGTTAACGTCCCGAGAATCCGTGCCCTACGCAACCGTCGATCGTCTTCGACGGACCAATAAGACAGTAATTGCGAAACCAAGGTGATCGCTTGTAGCAGCTTACCAGGGTCACAGTGGTCAGAAGTGTAAACGTCTTGTAGATCTATACGGAACTAATTTTAACGAGTCAAGTCTTAAGCAACTGCCATCAAATTCGTGTTGACTGAAAGTGCAATTCTCTTGAATGAAAAAAGTAAGGGCTAACGAGGAACGAATGTAGCCGAGTTAAGTCTTAAAAAACTAATGGCGAGGACACGGTGATTAGAAGTGTAATTGTCTTGAATAAATTAGAAAAACTAGACTTACACTGATGTAGAAGTGTAACAAAATTTCTGGTTCCTGTAAGAATTTTGTAACTACAGTTTCGTGATCGTCAAATCTATTTAATACGTGGATTCAATTCGATTTACTGATATACTTTAGGGACAGGTTATCGTAATTTACATAAATTTGCTAACAAGGTCCTAAGTTTTTCTCTTCTTACACACAGCACGAAAATTGGAAAACGATAATGGACGAATAATTATCCATTAAAATAGATAGGATAAACGATAATTTACAGAATCTTCACATCTGTACGTAAAAAAACATACTGGGTTCAGTCTTCTCTGGATGAAAAAAGTCGACCGTCATTGAAGTAAACGAGTTTCCATCCTTTCTCTCAAATTCCATTTTTGTTTTCACCATCTCACAAATTACATCCTGTAGAATCCGAAGACGTTGAAACGTTTCCTCGGCTTCTCAGGACAACGTGACAGATTTCTCAAAACGACGATACTGATTGGACTTCAACAAGTCCTCCGAAGGTCCGGAAAAATTCATCAAGAATTTCAATCTCCGGAAGAACCCTTCCGTTCAGTCTTGTTTCACGATTTTCCACTTTTCGCGTGAAAAATGGGCCACTGAAAGGTCCATGCTCGACGTTCGCTGAGGGATTTTCTCGAAAAACACTTGATTTTTTCACCTCCGGTTGATCAGTAGAGTTTGTACGCTTGGATCGTGCTGTCCTTGTGATATTTCCGTATATGCCGGTAGATGTTGGAGGACTTCCGGTCCCTCTTGCCGCAGTAGGGACACTGGAACCTCGGTTCCTTGCCGCACTCGTACCTGAAATGCGTTAGCATGTTTGCTTTCTTGCTGAACGAGGAAACGCGGCACCTGGGGCAGAGAAATCTTTGGATCTCGTCGAGCCTAACTCGCGGCTGATCGCCCGACGGATCTGCGAACAGAAGAAGCAAATCGGATTTTCCGGTCAGTCAAAACCTTGGCGCATTCCAAATGACGGACAATCAGTGCCTTCGGGACATTCCGGGAAAGGCTAAAATACAACGCGAGTCTACGGTGTTCACAGAGTTTGGGAAAGACGTTTCTTGTAATTACATTCCTCAGCTTGGGTGAACACTTGTAAGGAACGTGCAGGAGGAAATTTCATTCGATTTAACGACTTCGTAGTTTTTACAAGAAAGTTGTAAATAAATTAATGAATCGAAAAGATCATCATATTCGTTTTAATAACAAAATGGCAAAGTGTAAGGAGATATGTCACGAAATTGGTTATGAAACAGAATTGTGTTATAACACTTTTTTCTTCAATGTTTTTGTATTAGACAGACAACTGTACATCGAAGAGTATATTTATCAATCTTATTCTTCGATAACTAATATGTAATTCCTTGTGTTTTTTAATTAATAAGACAAAGTAGTTTACATTTAAAACCATTGAAACATGATCATTACTAACTGAATAATAAAATGTGTATTCCTATAATATTGAAAAAACTTCTTGTAGACTTTAAAAATTGTCAGAGTTTTGTTAAATATATTTGTCAACAGGCACATTCCAGTTCATTCTGAAGTTGCTGAAGAATTTTGATTCACCTGAAAAAATCATTTGAAAATAGTTAATGTAACGATCAGAAGAATAACAACAATTGCGAGAATGATTGCTATTTACAAGAAACATCGGGAACCTGTAAAAATCGGAAGAGTTAATTAAAGGGTTCGAAAATCTAAAAATAACGAAACCCGAAGTTAGTCATGAAAATGTTTACATTTCCTTTGTTCACAAATTTTAGATTTCACTTTGGAGTCATATAAATACAGTATCAGTTTCTATACAATTTCTTAACATGTTAACGACAATGACTTTTCTATATTAGTTTTCACAGACTACGAATCGCAATATTTTAATTATAACGAAGCAATTACAAACGACGAATAATACTTTTTTCTGAAAAATGTTGTTGAATATTGAATAACATTTTATACAAATCATTAAAATTGGACGAAAAATTCCAAGAAACTCGAATAATTGACTTAAATAGAAAATCTTTCATTATTATGCGCATTAAGTTATATTCTTTTCGCAAGAATTCCATAACAATTCTATCAACTCCTCACAGACAAGACTTTTCGTTTAAAACTATCTAATTAGCTTACGTACAAATCAGTCCGCTATTTGATTCAATAATTATAACAACACAGGTTCTATGTACACGCGCGATATCATGAAATATAACATTGAAAAATGATCACTTGATAAATTTTCAGGGAATATCATGACTGTTTACCTGAGTTCTGAGTGCACAGGTCGCAGAAATATTTATCCAGGCTTAAAAATATATTTCCTGCAGGAAATGAAAGAACGATGAATCACAAATTTGATCGAATACCTGTTACAAGTCGTAAAACGCAACAAAAAATTATAAATAAACAACGACACTCAAACTGAATTTATAATATTTTTGAGAAACATCACCAACCCTATGAAACATTGCATTTCTGGTCAGGAAAATAAAATTCTTCACAAAGATACAATAATTACTAACAGACTGTTTCCACTTTAATTCAGCTAAAACCCAAGTCGTGGACGTGAAGTTTCGAGTTGTATTTAGTCTATAAAAATTAGCAGGGGGTGAAAGAGGATTGTCAGTAAAGTTTCATGAATCCTAGTTACTATGAGACTATCTCCATTTTAATTTATTTAAACCCCTGATTCGTTGACGTGGAGTTTCAAGTTGCATTTAGTCTGTAAAAATTAGCAGAAGACTGAATTGTACTGAATTTCACTTGATGGTCCGTTTTAAACGATATCATCAACGATATCAACGGTGCCATAAACGATATTTAGTGAGTGGTGAGTGGAAGGGGAATTTTCAGTAGAGTTTGACGAATCCCAGTTCGGAGTTGCGGTGTTTGGCCCTGATGTGTCTGTACACGGCCTGCGTGTATTTGCTGCACATGTCGCAATGTAGACACTTGAAACGCGGGACATCGACGCATTCGAGCCTGTAATGCCGGCTCATTCCGCCGGAAGTGTGGAAAGTGCGCGCGCACCTCGGACAGGGGAATCCGCGACGATTTAGGCCACTCTGAATCCTCAGCATTTGACGAGTGCTTCGCGAGTTTCCCTGCAATTTCCCGAGGCTGATCGGCCTGAAACCTGCAAGCAGAGACGGAAAAAACGATGCTTAAGAATCGAACGTACACACATCATCGAGTCCGCCCGAAATTCAATTCGTCGAATCAATGACCTTCCCCCACGGTGTTAAATGAAGGGGACATGGAAAAAGCCTTGGACCAGTATCGAAGTTTTCGAAAACCTCTAAAACCTTCTCAAAGAGCGAGGATTTTCCTAAAAATTTCTCTGTTTTTTAGAAACCAAGCACCGATATGTAGCTGAGGAAGAAATCTTAGAGGATTCAAAAACTTTGAGACTCCGTTGAACCGATCCTCAAATACCTTGGTGAAATATTTTTCCTAGATCGACCCACGCTGACCAACAACTGACACAGCATTAGCGGCAACGATGAAGCAAGCGAATGGAACCTTTCGCAATATCCAAATTAGTCTCATGCAATTGTCGAGGAGAATCTTCATCCGCCCCCCGGAGAATGGCATTTACAAGATCGCTTCTACATCCCGATGATCGCGAAACGACACACGAAGGATCTCAATTGCAGGATTTCAAGATCGCGCAATTCTTTCTCTTTATTCACACAGTTTCCTAAGCGTAAAATTCTGCTGACCGTACAAGAGGGGTGGCGGGGGAGGAGGGGGAGTAGCCTTTATCGAAGGTGTCACAGTAAACGTGGACTAGTAGCGTTTGTTGAGGGTCACTTCGAGGCCTGGGTGAAGCTTCCTCACGTGGTTGTAGATCGAGTGCGTCCATTTGCTGATGTGCCCGCAGTACGGGCACTGATAACGCGGCAATGAGTCGCACTCGTAGCGATAATGCCTGTACATCGAGTAGCTCTGCGAGAAAGCCTTGTCGCACTTGGGGCACTGAAACTTCTGCGTCTGCAGGCAATTCCCCGGGTCCTTCCGTGGCGAGTGACGTAACAGGGCTGGCCCTTGCTGCAGACTGGTCGACCAGAACTCTGAAACCCAGGAAAGGTCGAGTACGTTAGTCCCGGAAATGCGTCCTTCGGAAGACCTCTACGCTCTAAGCAGTGCTGATGAACGCGGCAGGCTTGTCGAGAAGAGGTGGAGGGGGAAACGCATGGAAGATCTTCGCACGACGAAAAATCCACGTGGAATTACCTTTCGTCCGATCTATCTTTCTCGGAAAAATACTTCGTTACTGTATCACGAAATTTATTTGCAAAACTGAATAGTCCAGATCTGCTTGTTCATTGAATTTTAGGAGCATTCACTGTCACCACTTTTACGATACTAACCACCTTTGTTGAACGCCATTTTCGTGATAACTTTTGCTTCTAAAACGGAGTGTCATAAAAGTGGGAATAACTGTGAATTTCGAACCAACGTTAATGGTGGAAAATTGGATTTTTTCAAATCAGGAGTTATGAACATGGATTATTTGGGTCTTAATTAAATCCTCCGTATATATCCATCCCTGGCGAAATCTTGATCCTGTTTGTTTCATAAATACTGTCGTAGTCAACAAAGATAGCAAATACAAAAATTTGTTATTACTTCTAAAATACAAAACTTTCTGGGAAAAGTTACTCCATCTTTATTTTTGTACATGTACATACGTCCACGTATACTATACATATTATTTACAATACAGTCTTTATTTCCTCTCATAGACGATAAAATTCTATCCAATAGAGAAATACTCCCAATTCATTTAAAAAGAACTAAACGATACAACTAAACCTTATCTTTTGGAATTCATTTCTCTTGCTCGCAGGCACACCATTCTCCTGTACAGCGATACTTAAATCGTCGATTGAATTAAAAGTCGACTGAATTAATAAATAAAGCGGTACTTTTACAAGTGTCTCAACCATCCGGACAAGCGTCCACATTAAAATTCAACCGTCGTTGACCGATTCTCAGTTTCAGTAGAGTTTGACCAGGGTGACTCGCTGATAAGGATGCATGCACCTTACATGCTGGTATATGTTTGAGGTTTTCTTGCTGCAGAGGGTACAGTAAGGGCACTTGAACCTCGGGGCCTTGCCGCATTCGTATCTGAAGTGGGCCAGCATGGTGTCCCGCCTGCCGTAGCCGTTGTTGCAATTTGGACAGTGATATTTGCCAGTCCTCGCGTTGAACTGATCCTCCAATCGTTGCTGCTGTTTCTTCCCCCCGAGATGATCGGCCAACGGACCTACAAAATATCGTTCGACGGTCATGTTGCGTGAATCGCTGTTCCTGCTCACGCGATTTGCCGCCATGCAGGGAAGATTTTCGGGCAACCAAAATGGCCGGGCAAAGAGCGAAAAAACTGGGACAATGCTGATGATTAACTTCGTTATGAAAGCCTCTTGAAGAGGCTTTTTTCTGACATGTAATTCATGGGCATGAGGTTTTCAGGGACATTGATGTTTCACAAAGGCATAAGCGAGGATGCAAATTTCTTGTAAATACTTCTCGTCGGGCTGCGGTTTGTAATTTACACAAAAACATTTGGTGTATTCTCTGGGAAACAGTATGATCTATTTGTAGATTCTATGTACATTTTTATTATTCGTATTTTTCTCTTCTTGATTGCTTTCGATTTTGAAGAATGTTTTTATCAAAATCAAAGGTTCGTTTGATTTGTACATAATTTATCCTTATCGTCCATATTACTTATTTCAATATCTTCGGACGCAGTTGCCAAACGTAATTTACGTTTATTTGACGTCTCTTTATTTTTTCTAAAGGTAAAATTCTCTCTTCTTTGTATTTTTTTACATAATAGTGACTTATATACCCTCCTTCAAAATTTATCACATTATCACCGCCGACAATTACAATTAAACAGAAATTACAATAGAAATACTATATTCAAATGTCTTATACATACGGCTCATTATCCCGAATAATAGAAAATATAATTATGTTTTACAATTATATAAATCATTTCAATCACATTGCAATAAATTATTTTGTACTATTGGGGATCATGAGTTAATTAATTCTAATTTTTTCCATTTTTACATTCATTAATTAACATCATCAAGCTCATGACCAAAATCGTAGAACAAAAAACAAGTACAACAAACATAATCCACACGTTTTAATAATTCCTTACTTGATGAAACAACCATGAAGTCTTATTACGTTTTCATTTGTGTGAAATTACAAAAGATAAACGCGTACGAACAGAATCGTATGGTTTTAACGAACCAAAACTATTCTGGAATTAAAGAAAACCATCTAGTCGTGGTTAATTTAATACTAAAAATAATCAATATTCCATTACTCCATTCAACAGTAATTCACACGTAACAAAAAGTAAACAACGAGAAATTTTCCTAAAAGAGTGTATTGCTAACTACTATGCCAAGATATTTGTGTCACACGAAATCACATGGTTTAATGGAATCAAAAACTATCGTGGGACTAAAAAAACTATCTAATCGTCATTAATTCATTACCAAAGATAATTGGTACTTCGCTATTTAATTCTTTTTGAGAAAACAGTAACGAAATTACAACGACTGGCGAAATTCTTCGCCTTCTGTCTTTGTCTTTTAAAATACACTACGAGTGAAGAATGTTCATCGCTCGAAAAATCCCCCTTAAAAGAGCGTATTGCAGAGGACCTGTTTCCCGGGATGTTTGTGCCTAATGTGATCCTGAATATTGAACTTCTTCTTGCTGAGTTTCCCGCAGTAGGGGCATTCGAAACGCGGCGGTTTTCCGCAATCGTATTTGTAATGAGCGGTAACGGCGCTTTTCGTCGTGTAAGTTTTCCGGCAACGGGGACAGGGAAATCGGTTCCTGGTTTTCCTCGAATTCCTGCCGGACACGTACTTCTCCTCGGCCCATGGCAGTGGCAGTATCTGCAGGAAGGCTGAAAAAAATACGAAGGCCGGCCATTAGTGAAAGGGGAAAACGACCGGAAGACACGTGACTCGAAGGAAGTTGATACACGCCTTGTGGAAATTTTGTTATCTTTCACGCTAAAATTTCGGTCCTCGAAGCACGAAGAAAGGGAAATCTAAGTGATTATTCTTTTTCTGCGTGGTGCATGTGCGGGTCTTCGAGTGGAAATTGCATTTCGCAAAATACCACAGTTGTTGGAACTTTAATGAACCGTTGACATTTTTCGTAGTTTCGGTGGAAAAATATGGGCACAAATTTCTGTTCGATAATACTTGTGCTATTTTGCGAAATGAATTTTGCAGTGCACAACCACGTAAACGAAAATATGATTACAATGCATTTCGACCGATGATATCAATTGTTATTACAAAAAATATTCATTTACAATGAACACGAATTTCCTGTCAAACTTAATTAAACGTTTACAAAATAATATAAATATTATGTAACAAGTGTCAAGTATTACTTATTAAATAAATCTAGAAAATAAGTATTGAATAATACATTCTCGTTAGACTAAATACTCCAGCAAAAATTTTCGTCGGTTTTATCCACATTTGCTTATCTGCATTATTAATTCCTGATAATTGAAACGTGACTTAAACGTGCTTTAAATCAACTGAAGAAAGGGGTACGTGTTAATTCTGTAAAAACATCGATTTTGTGCACAGTAAATATTCTTTGCCAATAAATACTTTCTTATTTACAACAGGAGAACGATACAAAGGTAAGCGAGATACAAGTACGACAGTGCCAGGTGAACGAACACGAATAACTTTGCAGAGGAATATCGATTGAAAAGTGCCATTTTATTTCTACCTGCTGAGAATGAATACGCTGTAAAATTTGTAAAATGCGATGTGACATGTTGACATGATTTTCCTTAAATACAGGGCAAAGCATTGGAATCGCATTATTCAGTTGAAATTGAATAAAATACCTCAATAGTAATAAAACACTATTCACAACTACTCGTGTTCCAATAGAAACACAGTTACTCCTGTAGAATAGGAAAAAGACCCATTACATATATATAAAATCCTTTATTAAACAACTGAAATTCAGTTTCTAAGAAAAGTCAATGAACGGTCCAATGTATCGTTATCTAAGTAACAATAATCTTACTTTCGTCTTCGAATTTTCTTGCACTTGGTGCATCAAAATAACAACAATGTAATATCGCAAGGCTTTGGTTTTGAAAAGAAGATTAGACGACGGACGTCGGAGAAAGGGGGCAATATATAGTTTTCTTCGCTTCCGTAAAATTCGTCGCAACATAATTGCAGGAAACGTTATTGTCGTTCACTATTGTCCATATTTCAGTCTGACGATTTCGAGTTTCAAGCCCGGGTGCTTAACGCGTATGTGTTTGTAAACGTTGTTGGACTGTTTGCTTCGCATGCCGCAATAAGGACACTGAAATCTCGGTGGTATTCCGCATTCGTAGTTCCGGTGGCGCAACATGTGATGCAAGTGCTGATAACTCCTCTCGCATCTCGGACAGACATACCTAATGGGACAAATAAGACAAATCATAGTGAATTAACTGACGAATTAACGAACCGAGTTAATGCACACACGGGTGTAAACATTGTCCAATGATGACGTCAGTTGTCCTATGTAAAAACTTGACATTTCTTATTCCTTCATTTCATATCATACTTTTTATATTATTTTTAATATTACTATTACTTTATCATTCTCTATGTTTGTGTATTATTATTTCCTATATTTTTTCCATAATTGTTTTGTTTTATCGTTTTCTATATTGCTGAATTATCAATTTCTGTACATCTTTTCTGTACTTGTAGTTTTTTTAGCGATGATTTATATTTCTACAAAAGCTTGCGAAACATAAAAGGCAAAGATTGTCTAAAATTCGTACCAATTGTTACTAACTTACATTAACTTGTTAGTCCGATGAGTTATCGACTTATGTAGATTATTACTAATTTACTTTTTGTCGAATGTATTTGAAAATGTTAAATTTTCTAGTACCCTGTAACTGACCTGACATTCTCGCTATCGTCACTGTTTTCTTTAGACTTTCGTTTCTCGTGTGAACAGTTGAGTTCTTGTTGTTGCTGCTGTGGATGTGGTTGTTGCTGTTGTTGCTGTTGTTGTTCATCAGGCACTGTGGAACCCATGAAATCCATGAAGTCTGAAATCAGAAGCAGGAACACACGCTGAAGACGAAGTCGATTTAACTCATTAGAATTCCAAACTGCACAATAATGTGAACTCGAAAACTCTGGGAAGGGATATATAAAACCGGTTTAGAGTGCCATTCATTAATATTAGTAAAACACAGATATGAAACTAAGGACCGTTTACCGCAGAGTAAAATAATGTTAAGTAGTTCAGAATCCGTTGTCCAGCTGAAAATTCTGTTCATTCGATTTCAAAGGAAATAATCACATTTTTATTTTTGTTTTAAGTTATGACAGTTTTATTTAAGTCTAAAAATATCATACGTGTAGCATACTTATTTCTTTCATTGATACATGAACCATGCGTTTCTTAGAATTATTTGTAGAAATATTACAGACACAAATTTTAATTAGACAGTTTCATTTACATTTTCAGTAGTTTTCAATTTCAGTGCACTGTGAGGGATTTTTTCCAAGCATAATTCTCAACATCACACGCAGAATTGCTTACTCTAATAGCATTAATAATAAATTGAATACAATTTTCATATACACTAACTAGCCGCTAAAACAATCTTTTGGATATTTACAATCTCTCCATTGGTCAATTTGTTCGTATTAAAAGCTATCACGAGGTACCTAATTTTTCGTTTTGTACTTTATCTTATTTTACACGAATTCGAACGATTTTCAATTCGATTTTCTGTTTCGAAATTATTTAAGTGTCAGAAGGACGTTCTCACGATATTGACCTTGGGGAAGTATATCCTGCGGCTGAGAACGTCGATGGCGAAGATGTTGGAATTCTCGTGCAGTCGTTTGATGTGTTTGTACGTGTCCGAGGGATAACGGGATTTATAATGACAATGCGGACACTTAAAACGTGGTTCCTTGCCGTTGCAGGCGCTCATTACGTGTCGTCGAAGATGAACTTTCGAAGAATACTCGTTAGGACAGTTTCGGCAACGGAAGGGCTTGGCTTTCCAAGGATAATAAATGAACCACTCCCCCAGGAAACCTGCAACAAATCGAGGAAATCGTCCTCTCTTCGTCATTTTTGTTCATAATTTTATTCGTTGTTTCGTTCGACGATTCCCCACACAGATCGTTAACCAATTTTTCAAATCTTTCACACATATATAAGGTCGTTAAAACGCTTTTCTCAAGGTCACATGTTAATACTTCGTGAAGGGAGCAAATTTAGGATACAATTAATCATACATTAATCGCTGAATAAGTGCCAGCGTTTTGTTAATTCTGATATTTACTTTTAAAATAATAGCTTTCGAATCCCATCAAGGATTGAAGATCTGTATTGATCAATAACCAACTTTCGAATTCCTTCACCGTAAAAAAAGGTTATCAAAACGCTCTTCCGGCGGGCACATTTTAATATTTCTTAAAAATTTCGCGTTTCACATTCGATATTTAGTACAGGATGGTACTAATTTGGGGGGTGGGGGTTTAATAATTAAAAATTCCAGCTTCATGGACGTTTTGTTGCCTGAAAATATGTACGGAAAAGGGAAAACGTAGGAAAATAAATTTCCATGAGTTTAATCGATCGTTAATAACTAGATTATTGGATATTCTCTGCATAGTCGAATGACAATCCATCGACGTTATCGACGTTATCGACGTTATCGACGTTATTAACGTTATCAACGTTATCCCTGTGAATGTCCACGGCGAAGACTTTGAAATTCGTGTGTTTCCTCCTCACGTGGGCGTAGACGTCGGATGTTTTTTTACTGCGACGTGAACAGTAGGGGCACTGAAATCTCGGTTCCTGGCCGCACTCGTATCTCAAATGACGATTGAGACTCGGTTTCTGGCGAAAAGCGCTCGGACAGTTGGGACAGGGAAATTTCTTCGACTGAATGTCGGGCGACATTCTCCACGATGGGTTTCTCGGCAAGCACAACTCGCCGATTTTCCAGTCCCTGCTGATCTTCGTATCTGGAACATCTGTGAAAATAGCTCGTAAGGAAAAACGGAAATACGTTGTACGCTAAGGTCTTTATGATAATTATTCCCATTTTATAATCCCGTAGGTTGAATCAAACGAAATCTTAATTCGGAGCATCGATTTTTCATATATTTCATATTTTCAATGGTGAAAATAAATAAATATACGGGACCTTGTGTCACTGATAATATGTTCAATATTTTGCCTAAATTGCATGATAATTTCATAAATTTTCCTGTATAAACTAGAAAGTTAACACTGAAAACCAAAAATTATAAATAATTTCCAATGTGAATCACAATTAAAAATCTTTCTTAATCACCTTTTTTTACCATTTCCATGGACACATTTATAGTGAGGAACCTGTTTGGGTTTTAGTAACGTATGATTTTGATTTTGTTAACGATCATTAGAAGCATAAACAGAAAAAATCAGGGAGAAACGGGAACAAATGAAAACGCCATGCGATTGTTGTATTATTTCAGTTCAAAATTAACATGGAAAATAAGTTGATAATTATGAGCGAGCGGATATTATGATTGCAAAAAAATTCCGAAACCAATGACAAAAACATGAACGTAGCACATGCAAAGCATCGATTGATTTGCTCGTTTCACATTAATTACGCAGTAAATATTGAAGAAACGAAAAACATTATTCGGTGGTTCTCGTAGGATTTATTTGACTATTTACAATTGCACTTTACTTATTGCTAATAAATATTTCTTCCTATTCAATAAATTACGTACCCTTGCTCCTTTATACTTTAATACCACACAATGAAAATGACTCGTAGTTTCTAAGTCGGATAAAAGTATTCGACGAAAAAGGAAGAACAGTCTAAAAAATATATTAAATGTGTGTTGCGATTTACAAAAAAGTCATAGATGAGTATTATACTCATTTGTGGCATTTTTTGTATTCAAATTCCAATGATTTCTAGAAAACAGAAAACATTGCAACTGTGAGAATAAAATTTGCAGATAAATAAAGCCTTTCTTTCTTCGTAAAACGGTTTGTCTGTGCTGCAAATTTGCATTGTGCTTAGTTACAAATCTACATCAATCCCTCATTTGTAATCTATTTTTTTGTATACAGAATTTACCGGTGATTATAATGATTTACTGAAATTCACGTTGAAGATACTTTACGAAATGGGGGTACTCCTTTCAACCGCTTAGTAAAATTTTCATTTGGGACAGTTCATGCATTATTTGAAACAGTCGTTGCCCGAATATTGTCGGATCGAATTTTCCATTACGGTAGAACCTCGATTATTCAAATTAATTAAGAAATTCGATGCTCAAACATTAAAACAATGAGATTTTAACGTAAAGAACAGCTATTTATAACATAGTAATAAATTTTCTCAATATTTTCTAGCCACAGACTCATTTATATATTATTTTCTTCTCCTTTAACTTTAATAGTGGCCTTCCTTAATTCTACTTTACAATACACATAATGTATATATATATATATTAATTTTTTGTAAAATATCACGGTACCTGAATAATCGACCTTCTACCATTTTTGTATGAGAAAGCTCTTAAAAATGCTGACATTTTTGAATTTTTTAAATACCGGTACGAAAAATAAATATTAAAATATTAAGATACCAGTAGGAAATACACTGATATTGACTTTGAAAATGCCCGCATTTTTACCAGCTTTCTCATCGTATTTTCCGCCTAGTTATCTCATTTCGATGAATGATTCTACTGAAGTACTCGTCGCGATTGGAAGATGTCGATGACGTAAACGTCGTGATTCTTGTGCCTGACCCTTATGTGCTTGCGCACATCCGGTTTGACCTTACAGAGGTAATCGCAGTACGGGCACTTGAATCTCGGTTGCTGGCCGCACTGGTAACGCAGGTGAGTCGTGAGATTTCTCTTCCAAGCGAAGACGCTTTGACAGTTGGGGTTCGGGCAGAAAAATTTGCCCGGTTTCATCCGCCATTTGTGGCCAGCGTGGACCATCCTGTGGAAAGATCCTCGCTGCTTTATTCCTGGAAGAAACGATCGTTCGGTCGCGATTAAATATCCTCTCACCGGCTAAACAACCTTCTTTCACAAGAATCAAAGTGGTGCAAGGACGCTCAAAAAAACAGTGCAGTGTGAACCTATGGGCAATGGTCTATCTCGATGGGAATGATAATTCACAGATAGATAGATAAATATTGTCGATGGAAGATAACAGTACCTGTTTTGAATAAAATTCCGTAGAAATCAATACACTGATGACAATTTGTGTAATGTCTAAATAAAAATTCGTGATAATGAGGATAACGAATATTTCGGATACGGAAAAGTCACTAAATATTTCCTGGTAATACAAGTCCTCTACGAACAATGAAAAATTCTCTGTAATGTCAATAATAATGTTGTAAAAGTTAAACAAATTTTCACTCGCTTCAATAGTCATGTATGCTTAAATAACAATCATATATGCCTGTTTATCAAAAATACTCCATAAAATTTATTAGTAGTCATCAACCATACAAAACAAGAATATCGTATTAAACAAAATCTACATATTTCAAAACGTTGCTTTCATTAATTGTACGTATAAAATAATATTTGTATCCGTTTTTCATTTTGATCCATTTCTTATGCGTTACAAAAATACTTGCAACTCAAACAGATTATCCTAGTATTTACAGTTAAAACCTACTTTCTAAGCAATATATAGTGATACGAAAATGAACACTCTCAATTTTTCATTTTCAAGAACCTATTTTCCACTATAAACGCACTTGTAACTCAAAATAGACTGTCCTAATCTTTGTAATAAAAACCTACTTGCTGGGCAATATATAGTAACATAAAAAATAACATTTTCTGAATAAGAATGTGTGAAAATATGGCAACACTGAATATCACGACATGGATTCCGCACGGATATTCGATCGGACGTTAATTTTCCTTTCATTCACGACTCTACCTTCCTATCGCGCAATCTTTGTCTCTTATTCCTCCGATTCTCGTCCCTCCGCGTATTGCCGTCCAACGAAAAACTCCGGCAAGTCGGAATTATCGCCACGGAGATCAATGACGTAGAGCTTCTCATGCTTGTGCTCCACGGCAATGTCATGGTAAATTCTCATCTTGAACTTGCCGTCGTGACAGCAATAAGGGCATTTGTATCGCGGCGATTGCATGCAACGGAGACGCACGTGTCGCAGGAGGCTGCTCTCCCAGGAGAACTGTCGACCGCAATTCTCGTTCGGACAGGAAGATTTCTAGTACGAACGGCGAGGACTTTTCACGCCGACGACGACGCTTCGGCAATGCTTTCACGGCCGTCGATTCGATCTTCACCGGAATTATCTCCAGCTGCACGGAAATTTCTGAAACAACGAGAGGTAAATCGTCCCATTAGGAGAAAGTACTGTCGTGCGGTCTTGATTCGTCGATTACACAGGCCGGAAACAGGAAATAATAAGACTAAGGTTCGTTTGAAACGTAACACGTGAGAAATCATGCTTAACGAAATAACGAAATAACAAGAGTAATAACCATAATCGTAACGCAAATAACAAAATGAACATAATATTTGAACAATTACGAAATAGTGTTACGGAGTAATCATATTTCTTGATTGTTCAAATACTTTTTGTATCCAATAGGTGAGGAATAACATTCTTGGACTGTATTATTTTATTTCTGTATGCCTAAAAAGGGAAATTGAAGGTTAATAAAAAAAAGATCAATTTTTCAGGACTCAAAACAATATTTTTGAATTATAATACTTATTAATAATTAGTAGCTTTAACGCTACTGATGCTACCAGTAAATGAAATTTCATACCTACATTTTTTAATTGCCTACTGTTAAAAATATTCATTAACATTCATTGAATGAAGGTAAAGTGAAATACAAACACGTTGAAACACAAAACAGTTTTCAATGTATTTTCGAATGTCTATGTTTCCATAAACAATCTGAGTTATTTGAATTAATTCGTTAGTACAATTATAAACTTCACATTTACCAGGTATAAACTTTTTTTATAAAACTAGCCATAAGAAAACGAACGCTAAAATTAACATTATTACATTGCAGGTAGGTTTAATCGTTCGTTCTTTAATTATCTATGTTCTATTCAATATTACACACTTAACAGCTCCTATAGAACAACATTCAAATTATAGCTTACTGTTTCCACTTGTAATTCAAAGAATAAGAAATATAGGGCATTTTTTATATTCGAGATTAATGATTCCTAGTCATCAATTTTTTTTAACACCGATCTTACTACATTTCAAATTTACATAACAATTTTTGTAAAAAATATAACGCGTAATACATTATAATTACGTTAATTTAATAACCTAATATGTTATATCTAAAAAACCTATCCTAATGATTTGATTGCTTCATCCAAGCATATCTGTCGCAAGCAAATGATTATTTCTGGCTAACAGTATCCGTGTGATAAAAATCAGGTACTACATATCTAAGGAAACGAAATGTTTTTACGTTTTTCTATGCTATTTACTTATGCGAATAAAAGGTACAAGTACTTAGTAAATGAAATAAATAATATTTAAATACTAGACAACATTCTGGGCACATGTTATTAGCCCAAGTAAGTAGGTAACATAAATAAATAATAAATTAAACAAACAGTACCTTTTTTACTAATGGCGACAGAAGTATACCATTTGCATAAGCAAATAACTACCACGAATAAATACTAAATGAAATAAATAACTTGAGCAAATGCTATTTGTCTAGATATCCTAGATAGTTTCAGAGAGAAGGGAAAGGAATTCTTTTCAACTAAGTAGACGATTATCCTGAAATAATCATTCCTCAGAACATATCTCCGAGCGAATTATTTAAAAGATTTAGCGTTACATCAGTGCTGAGGAACACATTGTGCTTAAATACTAGATTAGACGGGCAAACCTTCTTTACACCTAAGCAGATAATTAGCCTGAAATCAGGATTCCTCGAGAAACATCGTCTTCGAGAGAAACTAATTAAAAGATTCTTGTGCTAGGTCAGTGCCGAAGAACACGTGGTGTTTAAATACTGGATTACACTGCGAGCAAACCTTTTCACCGAAGCGGACAATTAGCCTGAAATCAGGATTCCTCGAGAAACGTCGTCTTCCAGAGAAACTAATTAAAAGATTCTTGTGTTAGGTCAGTGTCGAAGAACACGTGGTATCTAAATACTGGATTACACTGCAGGTAAACATTTCTTGTGCGGGTGAACCTTTTCTTTACCTAAACGGACAAGTGTTTTGAAATATTCATTCCTTCGTTATTAGATTCTGCGTCACGTCAGTACTGAGGAACCCTTTGTTTGAGAAGGTCAACGACGTAAACCGCTGAATTCTTGTGTCTCCTGATGATGTGTTTGGTCACGTCGGTCTTGACCTTGCACAGGTAATCGCAATGGGGACATTTGAAGCGGGGTTGCACGCCGCATTCGTATCTGAGGTGCCTGCCGAGATTTCCCTTCCAGAAGAAAGTCTTGGAGCAGTTCATATTCGGACAGGGATAACTGACAGTGTGTTTCCCCCTTGGCTGACGTTTCCTTTTCATATTCTTCCGGTCGATTCCGCGCGGATAAGAGGGGTGCCAAGAAGGATCTGCAAATACCAACGACCCGCCAGTCAATATTTATCCTGCGACCTCGAAGCTTGCAAAAGAATTCAACCGGTGCGGATCGAAACGTCGTTGAAACGATTAAAAACAGTTTCATCGCCACGGCCATGAAAATATTGTTAATCCAGTGGTGAAAGAGGTCAATTATCAGGTATAGGGTTCGATCTTATCAACTGTTTCTCTGCCATAGATGACAAAGTCATTGAGGAAATGATTCAATCGCAATTTAAAGCGGAAAGTCCAGGATTTATATAAACGTTAGTGATGAAAGGGGCAAATATGTAACACCATTTTTAAACAATATTAATCTTACTGCCTAACTCTGACTTAAAAGTACGGTAAAAGATATCCCTTAAATGAAAAAACTGTCGATGAAACATGTTTATTATGATTATCAGAATAGTTGACAATTTTCTTGACTTATCAATATGTTTAGTTTCGTAAAAAATAAAGTGTAAAAGATATTTAGGGAAACAACGAAAAATCGGAGGACGGATGGTTACAAACATTATGATTTTATTACAATAAAATATATTTGAAATAACACAACTGGAATATCTTTACTTCTTCCTTACATTAATAACGACATTTTTTTCTAAAGAGTTTTTCTTCCATAAATCATGAAGAAAGCAATGCCCAGTTAAAAAAAGAAAAACCGGCCAAAACGGGGATGATACATTGAAGAAAAAAAAAATGAAATAAAACAATGAAATCATTCGGATTCGGAGCAGGAAAGGTTGAAGTTTGCTAGTTTATTATTGTGCTCTTAGAAGAATTCCAAAAATTTTGATCCAAACACAGATAAGGCATTTCTTATTCTACGAATCTACTCTCCATACACGTGCATATTATTTTTTTAAGACCGAATTTTCGAAACAATGATAATCACTTTCACACACTATAAATAATTCTCACGGTGTTCATCTGTTCTGGCTAAAATTGCTTTCATTTCGTTCCACTTGATACACGGAACAGAAACTTTGAGTTTTACTTTAGCTTCATGAACCAATGAAATACATTCATTGTACCATAAAATGTACATGAGATCATTTACGTGATTTCCCACCGTCTTGTCTTCTCTACAAAGTGGGTTAGAGTGGGTTAGAGTAGCTTTTTTCGCCAGCTCCGATGACTGAAACACTGTTTGCAGCCTATTCCACAATTCATGCGAAATTTCCCGTTCCTTCGCCTGTTTCAATCGAATCATTATCCACGAATCGGTTTGACAAAAACGAGTTTTCGCAATTTTTCACATTTAGGAATGCCACTGGGATCGTCATTTTCATTGGCGATAGATGTCGATGATCGTGAGGGGTTCTTGCTGTGAATGTTTCCTTCGTAGGTGCTTGTAGACGTCGGAGGTCCTTCTGGAACGATAACCGCAGGAAGGACACTGGAAACGTGGTTCCTGTCGGCATTCGTAACGAGCGTGTCTCGTAAGACTGTAGCTGTGGGTGAATGAACTGCCGCAGGCATTCGGACAGAGGTATTTCTTCTTCGTCTCCCGCCATTCCGTTGACTCGTCGATTAACGTGCACTCCGACGGATTCGTCTCTGGAAAATAACGAAACGATATCGTCAGGCGAAATCGAAATGCTTCGGTTTTCGACAGTTCTGCAAACTGCAAAATCGTCGCTTCGGAGATGACTTCTTTTTTTAACAAGCCGGGTGCAATTTTCAGCGTGCAAGGACTGCATCGTAATTTTGAAGAAGGTCTAAACGAACGTAAGTGAAACATAATTTCTCGACAAAGCGGACATTTTAGGGATCGTTTTTAAGGTCATTTCTTCGTTTTGTTTTGTTACGTTTTTATCAAAATCCCTCAAAAACGTTTTAACGTCATTTTTGTGTTTAACCGAGGCTGAAGAAAGTTTGCAAAAATCGTTGGACCTAGAAATATATATTACCCAGCATATTTTTTTATTCTCTTAAGGTCCTTTTTTGTCGCTCGAAATTTACCGAAAAGTAAATAAGATGTTAGTACTTGATACCTTTAAAAAGTGTCAAAACACATCCAACAAAGTTTATAATAAACATTAGTTACGAGTGAACAGTAAAGTAAAAAGTACTTCACTTACCGTTGTTTTTACATAATAATAATTTCGAACAATCTTTATTAGACATTCAGAGGACATATTTAAACTTGGACTTGGACTTAATGAAGTCCATTACAAATTTACGTAGTATTTTCTGATCATTGTAGGCAATCATTCACATTCAAATCTTGTGAGATTTATACATGATTATAAACAATCGATTAAACACACTTTACTCGAAATTAACATTGTGTTTTCGTTCATAATTTATTCAATAGAAAATCCGAAAAAACAGGAAGGTGGAAAATAATCGTCAAATGTGTAGAAAAAAGATTGTTGTAAATTTAAGAACAAATTTGAGGTTTATATGTCTGTGATTATTGTAATTTCCTACCAAATGAACGATGAAATAAAGTTTATTAACAACATTCTCACTCACTGTTAACAATCAGTCGATTCTCCATTGGTTTAAATAATTTATTTACAAAAGGTTCTCGACTACAATCCAAAAAGTGTAAATGAAACCCAATGTATAAAGAATTCACAGCTGGTAATAACACAGTTGATAACAAGATTCACGAGTGAAAAACACTTACGTAACTAATGCAGTAATTTCCTGTCGGACATGCAATCGAGAAAAAAATAATCATAAATGGAATGCATATACAAATGCAAAATTCGTAATAAATTCTATTCTATGATCAAGAGAGGCTGTAAACTACTTCGTAAATATTCTTACAAAATTCTAATGAAAAAATAGATTCATAGAACATAGAAGATCGTACGACGAGAAAACATTACTTAGAATATTTGGTTCTTCCTCCGTCCGCAAATTGCATTCACACATAGGAATACAAACAAGCATCGAAAAATAAATTACAATGTACGATGGAACATAGATTCGATTGTAAAATTATAGATTCTGTTTACGAGAGAAATGGCAACTTCGTTATCTATACAATCTCTCTAAATAATCACAAGGGTACTGCTCTTTTTCGCTGAAAGAGTAAATTGGCAAAATGTTTAACATTCACTTACTCCCTTCGTGCGATTTGCGCGATACTTTTGAAATCATACGAAAAGCTACGACCTACTATCGATCCGAAAACACCTGACTGCGTACTAACGAAAAGGTGCAATTACGATGCTTCGTCGAATTTAATAAACCTCTTTGTTACAATGAAAGCACTGTAATTGCAGTCCTAAACGAATACAAAGCTCGTACAACGACGCATTGTGCGTTATTACGATGGGCATCGATCGTAAAGAACTTGGCGAAAATGACATTCACTGGTAAATACTGGTCTAACGAGAAGGGGAAGATTTAACAATTTTACTGTTCGTTCAAATGCAAACAGGGACACGTGAAACGGAGAATAAGCAAAACAATGATAATGAAAGAACAAGTCTGATATACTTATATATCCTGTAAAAAGTGCTCAAAGGCGTAAAGACCTCAGAAGCGGTATTCTTACAGCAGAAAAATCAATACTCAACAATAAAAAGGAACTAACAAAATGAATCCTTCCATTCGATCTCAAATTAAAGAACAAAATAATCGTTAATACGTATCCTGCAGCAGGCTTTTGGAATTTTGTAAATAATTCTATCCCCTATTGCATAATTTGTAAAATCCGTCCATTTTGCCTGACTATTATCACAGAAACGAATATCCAAATTTCTACGCAAAAAAATCGTGTTTCATCACACTTAACGTCGATTCAACGAACCAAAAAGAAAAACAACGATATGGATATCATTTATGGGATTTCCTAACGAGGCAAACGGGTAAATCCTCGGAAGAATTTCATCCTAAAAGGATCGATGAAATTGTAGCTCTACCAACACTTTCGCCATTCCGGTTTCGTGCGGAAGGTATTGAAGCGTTCGGAATTGTCCTTCCGGTCGATGCAATATTCCTTGCAGCCCCTGTGTTTCTTGCGTATGTGATCGTAAACGCTGGCGAACTGTTTGGCGTTGTAGTCGCAGTAGGGACACTTGAAACGCGGTTCCTGCTGGCATTCGTAGCGAAGGTGTCGTCGGAGACTGGTGTTGTACATGAAGGATTTCCCGCAGGCATTCGAGCAAACGAACATCTCGTTTGCCGTTGCCGCGCGTATATTCGGTGGCCTTTTCGAGAAAACCCTCGCCCCAGCGATCCCGTCACTCTTATGCGCTATTTCCCCTGTAACACATACCATCAACAGCCATTAACCACGGCCCGGAACTGCGGAACCATAAACAATTACGTAGAATAAGTACGTTCGCGCGAACCATCAGGAAATAGGCCGAGAATTCAGATTGACGAGTGTCGCACCTAAGAAATTGTAATAGTATTGTATTCTGGTGAAATTTTGGTTGACTGAAAGTATTCATCAGGTTATTCATATTCCTCGGCTGTCGACAACGTGTTTTACAGTATGCGAAAATTGTATGTCAATATAAATGCCTGGAAAATGGACAATAAGAGAGTTTAAGTAAACCGAAAGAGGGAGGAATATTAACCTTGGTTTTCGGGGGGATTTAATGGAAGACTAGTACCTGAAATTCCTAGAAGTTGCAAATTTATTCTCAAGTGAAACAAGTGAATTATGTCACATAAAATTTCTTCCAAGTCCTGAAAAAATGTCCTTTGTTTGTTGCAATTACGGTTAACTTTGAAAATCAATGGAATTTTCAAGTGTCTGCAGTAAGTTCTCGTCTATAAATTATCTTATTATACTTACTTACGAATATCACGCATCGTACTATATTTCAAAATAGGCTACAGAATGAAAATAAATGAGCAAAGGAATTGTCAGTCATTAAGTTCTCGGAATGGTAGGAAAATCTGAAACTTTCGAATATTTCATTAGAACTATAATGCTGAGAAGTATTTCTAGGTCACCAGATGCTAATTTTATATTTACATCCTTCTTATCCTTCTTATTTGTGTCGTCAGAACATAATTTGTACAAAATAAAACTACAAAAAAACGTTTATACCCTGATCTCGTTTTCGTTATAATGTGTATCAATATAAAAATACTTTTATTCCCTGAAATCGTTTTTATCATTATTTATATCGTTCGGAATGATCCCTGAGGTTGATGTAACACTCCTTACAGGTTTTATGTTTTCTCCGTATGCGAGAGTAAACGTTTGAGGATTGTTTGAAGGTATAATCGCAGTATGGGCACTTGAGACGAGGATCTTGTCGACACTCGTTTCACAAATGTCTTCGCAAACGTCTTCGCAAACTCGTTGCGTGGAAGAATGACTTGCCGCAGTCGTTGAAATCTTGCTCCTCGCCGAGGATCTCGTGGAATTTCTCATTCGCGCGGTTCTACGCTTGTAAACGTCACCTGAAACACAGTTGTACGTGTCAGCATGGAAAATCAGAATAAAAGCATCCATGTAAAATGATACGCACCGCTCGGTATGTTCATTAAATAATCGCGAAAAAATTATTGGAATATTAAGTATGAAATAATTGCAATAATCTCGAAAGACTCGATAGAAAAAGAAATATTCCCGAAGGTTTTTTAAAACACAGGAATAATTTATTGATGTAAATCAGGTATCTTGCACTGGTAGAAAAGTAAACGAACTCTACAAGATTAATTTTAAATTTTGTCTTGTAATTTCCAATATATGAAGATGAAATAATTAGTATAATTATAATAATTAAGATTTTCAATGGAGCAATATTTATTCCTCATTGGAGTGAAACTTTTTCCTTATTTCTATGAATTGTTTATTCTAATAAATAATAAGCAAAATACTTGTAGAACACAAAGTTGCTATATGATAGATATTTATTAAAACTGCAAATATCACATCAACCGAGTAAATAATTCTCTTTCAGGGATTTTCTTATTCACTTAGTCTGTAAATAATCTCGTGAGGCATTATCACTATTAATCTATCCACTCGCGCACATTGTTTCTTTCTATTAATTAACAATTACTACGAAATATTGTATAACACTTATTTATCCTGTACACTTAGCTTCCTTCGCGATTTTGACATTTAATTTAATGTCGTACATATGTGCGTAAAAAACATTTCCATGAACGCTAATTTCCTCTCACCAGAGAGCACACGTAGAAAGCAATTTTTCAATCCTAGCGATACTTCCTATCACTGAACAAGATGATCCACGATCATCTGGAATTTATCACTCAACCGGTTTGCACAAAAAAATGTCTAAAATTTATGACAAACTCGGTACAATACTTGGAAAAGTCTTCCGGTTTAAATTGTCATCCTCCAAGTATGTCCAAGGTCAATAAACAAAATTCTTCACATTTCCAATCATCACTTTCTGTAGTCTTGCATTATTCTCGAAGAAGACATTTTTAAAAGGAAGAAAATATAACTCAATAAGAATGTAAACCTTCTTACACTGAACGAATATTTCGTCCTGTAAGGAAAGTAGGGACGGTTGAACGTGGTCTACTAATTCCACTGAACCTTAAGACAACTGTGCCAAGTCCTCAAAAAAAACTTCACCGCGGGTAGATCACGTCCTTATGAATATGAATAACGAATTCCTTTTTTACAGTTGACTCCTGCGTACGCAGGACCTGTCGTCGTACAAGTGTTAAATCATACATCCAGGAAATCAGATGAAATCTTTAAAAATCTTCTCTAGGTGACTGGGTACTGGTCTAGGTACTGGATGTTAAGGGAATTACGCTGATTCCTAAGAAATCTTGCCGAGGGGTCTATCTTGCTCCTTGTAAACGTCGAGGACGTAAACCTTCTCTTCCGGATGAATCCTGCGCACGTGGGACCTGACGTTGGACGAATGTTTAGTCCTGTAAGGACAGTAGGGGCAGTTGAACCTGGGTAACTGGCCGCACTGAAACTTGAGGTGATTGTACCGGTTGTTCTTCCTCGTGAAAACGTTGCCACACTTGTGACAAGGATAACCCTTCTGCGAGCCCGTGCTATCGGTCGGCCCGTAATCCTGCCCCTGGTACTCGTAGACGACGTTGAGCTTCGTATCTGCGAACAGGGAAAGCCAGCAATGCGGTTTTAAACGAAACGCCAAAATCTGAAGAGTTTTTCTCCTCTATCATATTTTCTTATAATACTCGCGAGGGTTTTTGTTAGTAATGCCAGAGCCGTAGATTTCCAATCGGATCAATCAACCAACCATGAATCATCGGATTTTACTTACTGTATCCAAAAATCATCGTCCGCTTGTCAGTGTCCAAATTGCTTCTCCAATGGCATAAAAGAGATTAACCATAGATTAAATAATTCGTAGTGAATGCAAGTGTTTCTTGCAAAGCAAAATAGAATTTGAATTATTTCACGTAATTCAAGGACATAGTGTTTGAATAATCAAAATGTTCCGATTTAAAATGAAGGATGGTAATTTATTACATGATAAACAATTAATCTTCTTTCTCAGCTACAGTTTTTTCATCCTTTTTTGTTATTTTCTTTGTTCCAATCGCGATTTCCGCCAATTCTCTTTTATATTGTGCATTAATTTCGATATTTTGAAAATATAACAATGATCGAATAATCAAGGTTTTACTGTACACTGTAGAGCGTAAAAAACTTAGATAAATTTACATCAAACCAAAAATTTCAGAATTACGGAATAAGGACAATTCTTGTATACTTTCCTGAAAAAACATAAAAAACATCAAAAATATTATGTACATTCCATAAAATCACTTATGCACATATTTAGTCTATGAACAATTTCGCAAATCAACGAAAAACTGTAGAAAAAATGACGAGGTGATACGAATGATCACTAAAATCTAGCGGAAATCAATTCGTTTAATTTAATCATATAATGTTTATTATCAAATGCCAAATAGTGCTTAATATCTAAAAAAATGTAATTCATATGGTTGTACAAAATAGGTAGTATAACAGTATAAATAAATATGCAGTACAAAAAAAGCTGAGATATCGAGGAAGATAAAAAATTTTATTTCTGATTATGATGACTATGTAATCTTCCAACACATTATATAATTACACCAATGTACATTCTTTCAGTCTAAAATTAATGATCCTATGAAATGTATATTCTTAAAAGTTGATAAATAAATAGTTTGGTAAGCTTCGCAATAGGAATAAATAATAAATGTCGGGAAGGAATAAAAGCTTCAGTCTTTTGTGTATTTCAATGACATGAATAATATTGCACGTGGTGCGTAGAAATTAACAGTTGTACGATTAATAAGTCAATCTTTCCATGTATTCGAAGGGACTGTAACATATTGTTCTACTCTCAAGGTATTTATGAATGTTTTACGGGCATGGCCAAAACTTAGTAATGTACTAATCAAATTGAGAATACCAGCAAATTTTCTCATCGACATATTACGCCCTAATGAATGCATAATTTGATAAATAGGAGTACTTGATAAATAATAAACGGGAGAGGTACACAAGGACAACAGATTCAAGGACTCAAGATAGAAAATATTATACCAGCAAATTTTCTCATCGACATATTACGTCTTGATGAGTACATACTTTGATAAGTAAGAATACTTGATAAATAATAAAAGGAAGAGGTACACAAGGACTCAAGATAGAAAATATTATACCAGCAAATTTTCTCATCGACATATTACGTCTTGATGAGTACATACTTTGATAAGTAAGAATACTTGATAAATAATAAACGGAAGAGGTAGTCAAGGACAACGGAATCAGGAGAACTGTAGTATTTCAGTCTTGCGTATATCGACGACGTAGACGGCGTTGCCAGGATGTATCCTGCGCACGTGTGCCCGCACGTTCGAAGGATGTCTCGTCCTGTAGACGCAGTAAGGGCAATTGAATCGCGGCGACTGGCCGCACTCGAACTTCAAGTGATACTGGAGATTGTGCTTCCTGCTGAAGACGCTCTTGCAATTGCCGCAGGGGAATCTCTGCACGTGCTGCTGCTGCGATTGCTGCGGTTGCTGCGGTTGCTGACGTCGGTGGCAATTAACCGACCATCCGAATCCCTGATGCTCGTAATCCTGCAGGAACTTGACTTCTGCAAAAGCAAACACGCCATCGTCTCGTCATTCTGTTTTCCAACGAAGAAATCGGCGAAGCTGCATGCGCGCTCAGGAATAAAAGAATATTCAGGCCCCTATGAAAAATTGCGCGAAAGACAGTTTTCTTTATGTTACTTTTCCTGAATCTAAATATCGTCTTCTTACTGTTTTACCTTTCACTTCGAAATTTTCATTGTACTCTAAACTTTGATACTTGCGTTGAGACGTTCAATCGAATAAAAGTATGTGTTTATTCTGCTGTTTTTATATTTCCGAAAAATGTTGCGTAAAGACAAATATACG
Organism: Hedychridium roseum; assembly: GCA_963989215.1. Classification (NCBI taxonomy): domain Eukaryota; kingdom Metazoa; phylum Arthropoda; class Insecta; order Hymenoptera; family Chrysididae; genus Hedychridium; species Hedychridium roseum. The sequence goes on along the minus strand of OZ022318.1, from coordinate 4,999,729 downwards.
TGAATATTCACCCATGTTACCATTAGAGTGACAAAGACAAACATATTCGCAAATAATGTTTAAAAACGATACGTTTTAATACCGGAATACGTTTATTAATTTAACATTAACATTTGCGAAGAAAAATAACGATTGTCATTGCTGCTCAAAAAGTTATTATTATTTATTCAAAAAAAAGCTAAGGTCAAATTTGCTGTATAACAGGGACTTGTTTTTATCGCAAAATATAACACTTGACAATGCTCTTTTTTTATCTCATTTAGTCTTTTTTTCGGTGAATTTCATCACTCAATAACCATGTCGATGAGTTAAAACGTAATTACTTCAATATCCGCAGTATTTTATCACAACTTTCACTTATAAATATTACCATTCAAACATATGTACATACTGCAGTAAAAATAAAGTTTGATTAAATATCATGAAATTCTTCCAAGTCCAATACGATTATCAGGAAAACCTGGTCAGCAAAACTATTTCGACATTATGTGAGACTGAAATATTGCTTCGTCAAATAAACTATATCAGCCATTTCAAAGTAAAACTAAAGTTAAACTAAGAATCATAAAATTCTTCTAAGGCCAATACGAATATCAGAAAAACCTAGTGAGCAAAACTATTTGCAAATCATGTCCGATTTAAGCATTTCTTCGTCAAGTAAATGACTGCAACTGTTTCAAAACGATTTCCTTATGAAGCCGATGATTGGTTTAAAATATCAATGACGTAGATTGGACTGTCGTGATGTCTCTTGCGAATGTGTGCACGTACGATGGACGTGTGTTTCGACCTGTACGGACAATAGGGGCAATTGAGTGGCGGTCTTTGCCCGCAGGAGAATTTCGAATGATGTTGGAGATTGTATCGCCAATTGAAACGTCGATCGCACTTTGGGCAGACGTAATTGATTTTTTGGTACTGCGGAGACGACAGTCCAGTTCCTCCTATCGCAGGGTCCTCTGAAAAATTAGAAAATCCCACAGATTAGAGAAATGTCGAATTTCTTAAATACTCGCGAAATGGACAAATGGATGATGGGATTTCAAAGACACAAGACTTTTGCACAATAACAGGAAACCCACTGTCCAAGGAAATGTTATTTTATCGTTGCGCTTGACCATCCACCAAATCGGTTTCATCGGACTAAACTAAATCCTTTTCCAACAAAAAATAAATTACATTTATTAGTCGATTATATAACAAAGCGTACAATGCTGCGGGTAGAGTGTATCGTTGCACAGTTTTATATAAATAATATACAATGTCGTGACTACTGTACATTAGAGGACTAACAGTTAATCGTAAGAAAATGTCGATTTTTTTCTTCGTGGGGTTCCTAACGCAGACTTAATGAATGTAAATCACCGTTGTATAGCACATACATTACACTCCTTACTTCCACCTTTAAATTTCGTGCAAATTCTTCATAAAATTATCTAAAAATTGTCATTCCTAACGACAAGGATCAAATGATTTCACAGGTGTTACAAATCCCATCTATTCTCGTGTAAAAATTGTTCTCCAAACTTAAAAATGAGGGCAATTCTCGATTTTCATGAAAGTAAAAAAATTACCAGCCATTTAAAAGTCTGAAAAAATATGTAAGAAATACATGGCGCACCGTTTTTTTGATGAAAAATTGTAAAGTCCAAAAAACAAATGGTAATCAGTGAAATCTTTTATGAAATAGCATAAATGGAATTATAATTAAATTGCAACAACACGTAATACGAAAATCATGAATTACCTGCATTGACAATTATTTCATTCTTAATTTAATAAATCAACATAGATCCGCTGAGTTAAATTATATCACCCAATTATTTATAAACTATAAATAATGTTTAACTCATACGTATACTTCTCAATACTATGGAGTACGTAAAATAAATTACTATAAACATTCGTAAACGTTATTTCGTATCGCAGAGAAATAATATATGAAAATGATTTCGATAATAAGGTATAAGGATACCACAGATGACGAAAGCGAATCACAAATTGAATACTTAAGAATTGTTAATGATTTTGGAAAGCCCTTTTCGGGAGTAAATTCTCCCAGCTAGATAAATTTTTGGTATCAGATGATTTTCATCTTGACTGAAGACTGCTAAACATGTTATTCTTATTTTACACCTAACGATAATACGATCTCTATATATGCCGTGTAAAATTGTTAATATACCTCCAGCTAAAAATTCACTCCTTAACTGTACGAGGACTGTTGTAAATTGCCAGTAATCGCAGTTCTATTCATAGATTATGCGTTCTTTTAAGAATTCCCCCCAATGATTGGATTCTACAAGGACTCTTAGTGTCTAAGTGAATTTCAGCGTATTTGACAACTCATAATGTCAACAACGACAAATCATAACGACGCTGAGGCCGTCAATTTTGAGTATTGCATACAAAAATGATTGCTAATAAATGTTTTTCAACTTTCCTTTGTCGTATAAATTATCATCACACATTTTGTTGTGTTGAAAAGTGTCTAAATACGCTCGGAAAAAATTCATGCATTAAAATTTCTCTATTAAATAATCGAGTATATCTCGGAATTCCTTTTCTATGTAATCATCGATAATGTTGTAACTATACATACTCAGCGTTTAGAGGAAATCTTATTTCTTGTTTTTAAAAAATTAAAGTTATGTATTCCTTTAAAGATTTTTACATAGAGCGGCCCATTTCTTTAATTAAACAATTTCAATGTATTAATTACTCTGCACATTAGAACTCCGCGATAGTGTGCAATTTTCGAGTAAATATTACGCCTTTTACACTTAATTGACGTCTACGATTGGATAAGTTTATTGATATACGAAAAATCGGATTTTATACTTGTCTGAAGAATTTCTTAAAACCACCATCGTGTCAAGTTATTTTAATTTGCACATTTTAATATTAAAAAAAATACAGTAATTTATTAAATATTGCAATTTTTTTTCATTCCCTTCATTCATGTACTTTCTTCGTTCTAATTTTATCCTTTTGTATTCGACACGATTTTACAATAGTTTCCGAAGCAAGGAAAATTTTACGACGCGCAGGAATATTAATATTCCACCGATATTCTTGTACATCGTCTTCTTCGTGCAAATTTCTGCCTTTGTCAACACTACTTCACGGTGCAGGCGAGCCTTGAAATTTTCGATACATAATAATAGTCGAATAACCGAGGTTTTACCTTAACGTCTAAAAAGAAAACCTTGAACATATTTCTTCGGAGAGAAAAATGTGGACATTTCCTTGAGAATTTCGACGAGGATTTTACGGGAATCCTATTTGTTGACGACTTTGCAAACGTCAATAGCGTAAACGCTGTTTCCCGGATGTTTCCTCCTGACGTGCGCGCGCACATTCGACACGTGCTTAGTGCGATACTGGCAATAGGGGCAATTGAATCGTGGCAATTGGCCACACTCGAATTTCGAATGATAATAGAGATTGTTCTTGTGGCTGAACACGCTCGGGCAATTCGGACAGGGGAACTTCCGTTTCTCCGACATGAACAAACCGGAAGGCGGTCCTCCGCGTTGGCTGTTTCGCCGTATCTTCGCGAGATTCACGTGATAAAAATCACCCAGCAACGGGAACGCTGAAACAGAAAGCAGGGAGGGGAATTCGTCAGTTGGCTGTAAACCTTGGTGAAGATAAAAGCCTGCCAATTTGCACTAGGTCATTTTTTTTAACAGTAGACGATGTGTCGGGTAAAACTAATTCAGTTACATCAATTCTCGAGTAATAAAGGGTGGTCATTGGGAAAGGAATTGGTCCAACGATTGGGATCGGAATTTATAAATTAGGTGTAACAAAAATATTGTTTACATTTAGGTATTGTTCATAATCGAGAAGCGTCAGAATTTTGAGGTAGTTCAAATTTTAATACACATGCACATGTAATGGATTATTGGTAAACTTAACAACAAATTATTGACATTCATTTGCAATTATGATATTCCGTTTAAATGTAATACATTTCGGTTTATATATGTATTATTTGATTATAAATCTAATTATAATTCCATGAAATCTGTGAAATTAAAATACATCGAACAAGTTATCGGTTCAATCCAAATAAATGTTTTCAAACGATATTTGTCACACTAATTTCTTTCTGAAAATTCTAAATTATAAAATGCAAACAAAGGAAACAATATTATATTTCTCTGTATATTTTTAAAATGAAAATAGATCATATATTTTCGAAAATTTGTACAGGGTGAAAGAACACCTAGCTAATCTTATGACGATACTTATATTAGCTTAGGATTTTATAAATATCTTCGAAATAAATCTTAAAATAAGAATTACCTAATTACACGATTATCAGTACTGCTGCCATGAAAATAATTATACAATGTGTTAACGTCGCAACAAACCTGAGTGATTTCATTATGTTAGTGAACAATCTAACTTTGGTTTCTGTCCAATGATTGTGACGTTAACACTTTTGTTTCAGTCTCTACAAATTTATATAAATATAAACTGCTAGTATTAATTTCTTAACGTCATCGATTTACACAATGATTAATTAACGTATTAATTAACAAGTTCGTCTTCTTCTTCATTTTCATAATACCAGAAATGTTCTAAGACATTCGGATGAACAATTAATAAAGTCAAATCCCAATACTGCCATATGAAATGAAAATTACTCTCAGAATATATGGATTACAAAATTGTTCATCTTCTTCCTAATTTTTACAATTACGAATAACTGATTAAGGTTTATTTCAAGTATAATTACGAACCTTTTATCCACTGTTTTCTTCTTATTTACAAATACAAATAACTGGTTTTACAGTCAATGATGTACACGTCAAAACCAGTATTATTAATATCTTATCAGCAATTTTCTTCCTCATCTTTACAAGAATAAACCAGTGTCTCTAAGATTGTTTAACGCAAACATCAAAACCAGACTTATTCGTTTCTTATCATCAATTTTCTTCATAATTTTTCCACCTATAATTGTTTTCAGGTTTTCAGGTGAATGCCGCAAACGTCAAAACTAATTATAATTTTATCGGCAATTTTCTTCCCCATCTTTACAAGAATATACAAGTGACTCTAGGATTGATAACGCAGACATGAAAGTCAGGATTACTGGCTTCTTAACAGTAATTTTCTGCCCGATTTTTCGCACTACGAGCAGGTAGCTTTGAGGTCGATGACGTAGGCGTCAAAACCCGAATGCATTCCACGTATGTGCGCGCGGACATTGGAAGTTTTCTTGGAGAGGTAGTCGCAGTAAGGACACTTAAACCTGGGCAGCTGGCCGCATTCGTACGTGAGATGCTTGCGGAGATTGTTCTTGCGATTGAAAACGCTCGTACAACGGGGACAGGGGAACGTATCGTCCCTTCGCAAAGGCAAACACATTGGCAACATCCGCCCATCCAACAGACCATCCGGCAGAAAGATTTTCTCTGAAAACAAACGAGGCAATAATGAAATCTCCCGGCTAAAACGACCGCCAAGCAGAGGACACTGAAAAGGTTCATGTTTTACCGAAAATCAGGATAAATTAACGTTCCTCATCTTTTGGTTCATTTTTAATCAGACTCGAAGAACTCGGGGTAAATCGAAAATGTAGTCAAAAGTTTCCTTATTGTGCCGAATTTTTGTATAACAGACCGCCGTTAGGATGTTAACATTAAAATTCAAGTAAACTATTTTGTAAATTAATGTTGTTACACGAAGAACAATTGTAGGAGGATGCTTGAAAGAATTATTAAATTCGAGTTAAGAATGAAAAAAGCACATGTCTTAGACACTAAATATTACTTACACCTTAAATTTAAAGACGAACGTAGAAGATATACCGAAAAATATATAAAATGAAATTTCACGATTGAAGCGTTAGAATTCACAGTTACGAAAACTCGCGAGCAGCGTAGATTGGACCGCCAAATTCTCGGTAAATTTTCAACGATATCTCACGTGTATTCACCGGTTATAAGGAAATTTCCTTTCGGCGGGGGAAGTCGTGTCATCGCGTGAATTTCATTCGCGCATGAGATCAATTCCCCAGACCAATTGGCCGCTGTGTTTTCGTCTGACGTGCTTGTAAAGGTTGGAAATGAGTTTGGAGCGATGGTGGCAGTAAGGACACTGGAATCGAGCCGGTTGCCCACACTCGTACATCAAATGTTCGCGCAGGCCCTTCTTCCGGAGGAAAAGGCTCGTGCAGTTCGGACAACGGAAGGACCTGCCGGGCCTGAAAACTGAAAGCACCGGAAGTCTCATTAGCCCCAGTTTCCACGTGATCAAACGGCCAGCCGAACGCTGCAAGAAATCATGCTGTTAAAAATTACCGACACACCGTGTTCCGCCGGGACATGCTTATCGTACGGGACGGAAAAAGAGATTAATCAAAAGTGTAGAATTATGACGAACGGGGATCTTGATTTCTCGTTCAATTAGATGTTTGCAACTGCAATAATGTACATAACATTCGCTGAGTAAGAACGGTGAAGTCTTCTGTCTATCGAAAATCTGGTTTAACTTAAAACTTTTGATAAAGATTTCTGGAAAAAATCAGGATACAAATACCTTGATTATATTTTATTCATCTTAAACAGTAAAAAATGTTATCCAGGAATATTTCAATGAAAAAATAAAAAGGTACACAATTACTTATGATTACAGCAATAAATAGTTATTATTATTACTACGAATTATTAAAATTGTACAATGTTTCGTGAAAATAAAAACATTGTAGAGCCACAATTTTATATTTTTCTTAATTTAATCTTGCATATACTTATGTCTGATAAACCTTTTTACATTCATTTCCCACACATTTTACACTTCGCTTGAATATTTGTAGCTGAACTAATAAACAAGCTCAAATTAAATAATTTCAATTAATTAACAGTTTCCTGTCCGTAATATGCAATGAGAATTCCATTGAAACTTTATAAATATTGTACCCATTGCATCTTGGAGTACGAATTGTGCGTAGGTAGAGGAATAGAAAATTATTTCGCGAAATTCGAAGAGGGGGAAAATTTCGTGGAAACGTGCGTGTCGAGAACGAAAATTGAGTTTCCCGAGTGTTTCCGTTGAATGTGTTTTCGAATGTTGGACGTTTTCTTCGACAGGCAATCACAGTAGGGACACTTGAATCTCGGTTGTTGGCCGCATTCGTATCTCAGGTGAGTCACGAGGCTTTTCTTCTGCCCGTAAACGCTCGTGCAGTTGACGCAGGGAAAACTGCCCCTCGTGGAATTCTCGGCCTTTCGAAGGTGCCTTGCTACTGAAAACCACGGACTTCGCCCTGGAAAGAAACATCAACGGAATATTAACGTATTCGCAGTACCAGGTCGACGTAAATCAGGTACCTTTAGATTTAACATTTTTCAAGACTCGTCTTGGTAGTTCCAACTAAAGAGATTTTCGAAAGAAAACTTTTGGACGACAGCAGTGGGTTCATAAAAATTCTCCTCCAAGTACAGACACACAGAAGTACATGCAATTAACAGTTATTAAAGGAACTTATTAACTCCTAATTGTAAAACAAACTTTCCATTCGCATATTTTTCACATTAAACTGCTAACAAACATCATATGGGCGTTCCTTCTGCAAAACAAAAATATATTAACCATCGACATAAACAGTTACAGTTGTCAACTAAGGAAAAATATTCCCTTAAACACATGTTTAAAGATGTTTATTCAAACTTCAGTCTTACAAGTTATGGATAGAGTATCTCAGGGTTTGTGATTAATTTGATTAAATATACTTATACATAGTTATGAAATTCTATTTATAATACTTCGTCGTCGTATGGATGTAGAAATTAAAATCAGTCACATCAAGTTGTACCAAAAAAAAGAAGGAAATAAGTCAATTAATGCTAATAGGTGCAGGGCATGATTTCTTATTTTCTATTAAAAATTGTTTAATAACAACCTCTTGAGATTCATTTTGCACTTGCAGACCTCTCCTGACGTATAAAACATTTAACGAAAAGAAAAGGTAAAAAATAAATTATTAAATTGCCTTAACGAACAATAACTTAACTTTTGGTAGGACTTCTCGTTTTCCCTTTAACAAATACTCAATATCGTCCTCTCGAGAGTCTTTTATAGAGATCAATAATCTGTAATTTCTCGTCCTTGTGCATTCGCCGGACATGCACGTACATATTGGACGAGAACTTTGCCTTCTTGGGGCAGTAAGGACATTGGTATCGAGGTTCCTTGCCGCACTGGAACTGGCAATGAGATTTCATGTCGGCCAGCCTGGTATAACCGCTGTTACAGCTGGGACAGAGAAATTTCTTCCTCGAATTTAGAAGAACCGTGTCGCCGGGCCATTGACCGGAAGTTGTCCCCGTTGCCGTTTCCCGTCTTCGGCTGGAGTCGGCGTACTGAAAAGCCTGTGTGCTTTTTCCCCCCTTCGACACTTCCGGTTGACTCCTGCGCGCAGGATAAGCCTGATGGCCTGACATCGACACGTAGCAAGGACGTACCTGCCCGTAGAACGACTCTGCGGAACATCAGAAAACGATTGTAGGAAAGCCTAAAGAACGGGTAAAAAGGTTTCGAGATATTTCAAATATATTTTCTGCATGCTTAGCAATTGATCAGGGGTCCATTTGATTCGTTTATTACTCCTCGGTTTCCTGTTTTATCGAATTCTTTTCTGAATAATGGTTTCGTTGAATTATTAGAAAGAAACCGAGATGTATTCGTCGCCGCTTTCTTTTTGGACATTTTATACTGTTAAATAAATCAGATTTTTTAACCCGAGTTCACTAGGAATTACAAATAGCGATGCGAATTTTGTACCCGTAATTAGGATTTATATGGGAAAAATGGTTATAAATAGCATAATTGCTTTCTTTTTTTCATTTGACGAAATTAAGCCCTTGAGGAAATGTAAAAATAATTGAAAACTATGATAACATCACACAGTGAAGGTAAAATTCACTTGACTTAGGATCCATATATTACTCTGCAGTAAAGTCTTAAAACGATCATACACATCTTCAAGGTTTTTATATAATCCATAAAATATATCACCAAATTTATTTGAACAGGAATTTTCTCATAAGATTTACGTACATAAAATCTTGTTTGGCAAACCAGAATAAATTTCAGTTACAATGTGCAGGTGTAGATAAAACGAAATAACAAAGAAACAATCCAAAAACATCGAAAATTTTATACATCGTTAGCGGTTTTGGGTTAAAAGATTCGCTCATGAAATGTGGTATTTTCTTCGAAAATTCAAACATTTTGGTTTATCGCGGGAGAGGTATCACAATCACAAAACACGATAAACATTTACTTAATCTTTCTTTGATTTAAGGAAAAAGAGGTATTGTAAATATTTGCAAGCAAATCCGCTTTTATCAAACATTGTAGATCAATGCAGTCTTACACCATTTTTATTAGTGGCGAATTGAAAAATGCTAAATTCACTGTATAATAAATACATAATTAATAGATATGTATGAATTTCAATTGAAATACACGTGTGTATATCTTTTTCGTATGTCCCTGTCAGGTGTTTTTCGGTAAAAAAACGGTATTTTTTAGCAGTTTTTGTTTTACCTTCGATAACAATTAGAATAGAATACATTCTTGTGGAAATATATTTGTTTGTATATTTGTACACTATCGCTCACAAATACTTGCTTACCTATAAATTAAAATTCGGTTTAATAGTAATATCAATTTCAAGTTTTCCACAACTTTCTGAAAAAGTTCGTGTTCGTGGAATTTTCTTTTCATGATGAGCAAATACTTATCGGCGACAGTGTATTTTTTTGCTCCTGTTAATCCAGGCAGATTAATAATGCTAAAAATGAGTCGAGTACATTAAAATAAATTAAGGACACGATTAAATGTCAAATGAAAGAAATTCTCTGGGAATTTCTGCTGAGACTACACGCAGATACGAATTCCGGACGAGCGTATACGAAGAAAAACATTGTAGGAAAAATATTTTCATGAACGATGAATTACTCGTTGCGGTGGAAAAATCGTTTAAACATTACATAAATATCGCGGAGAAGTTCACTGATTGTCCTTGACTTGGATCTTTCGTCAATTCAACGATAAGGAAAGCACTTTGCGTTGAATGGAAAAAATCCAAGTGGATCGTCCGAAGAGGGATGAGCTACTTGTTTCGGTCGATTATATAAATTTCCTTGTCCCCGTGCACACTGCGCACGTGGGCGTACATGTTTGAGGAAACTTTCGTGCGTTTGTGGCAATATGGGCATTCGAATCTCGGTTCCTGTCCGCACTGAAACTTCACGTGTTTCCTCATGTCCCCGAGATTCTTGTATGTATTTCCGCATTTCGGGCATCGGAATCTCTGCTGACAGTCCCCCCGGTGTCTCGGATCTTTCTCCAACGAGATTTCCCTGTACCAGTCGTTGTAAGCCTCCGACTCGACGCTCCGGCCGGATTTCGCGAGTTCCTCGTAAACCGGAAGTCCTCGGAAGGCAACCGGATGGCTCAAGTGAACCATGTCGATGTACTCGCTGTCGTGTTTCTCCCCGTAGTAAGACACACCTGGAAAAGAATTCACCCCAAGGACTGAGTAATGACGGGGCAAAAATGACAGACGAGAAATGTAAATTCGTCTCTAATTGGCAAACGAAAAGAAAATGATTAAGTTAGTAATTCATGCGATGCTCACCGAGTCTCGTAATTCTGCGAGTAAGTTACCCTAAATGTGCAAATTTCCTGGTTTCTGACAAACGATGCGAATAAACTCACCATATCCCGGGTTAAACAAAACCATTTTTCTGTGAAATTTCGATCAATCTGGAATAAACGGTCTAAGAAATTATCGACGATGAGCAACTTTAATTTAGGTTCGTGTCATGGAAAAAATTAGATACATTTATCAGCAGTGAATGACGAGTATTACAATTTATCAAGAAATTTTATAGTACGGGATATAATGGGTTTAGTATGACTTAAACATGCTGGTTTATAAGTGTGGGATTGTGTAATTATTAATAGAAAATTCCAATCTGTTTTGCATTTTAATAAAAATCATTTTTTCGTTTAAATTTCACCGACTGAAACGTACAATCGCGAAAGCTGTAATTTTTGAACTTTCACTAACCATAAAATAAGGTTTTAAAATTGACACGATTCCAGAAAATCATAAACCAAGCCGCTATTGGAAACATATAAAACTTTATTTTGTTTATTAACAATTCGATCATTGCGACATTATTATTTCAAAGTTATTAACATAACAACGTAAAAATAATTAAAACAATGCAAACCTACATCGGTAAAAATACTGAAATTTTCATAGAAAAACAGAAACGTCATTCCAAAATCGTTAACATATTATCTCCGCCATTTTGTCAGTGCGGTTTGTCGCAAGGAATTAACGTGATATAACAATATTGCAAAAACCATCCGACAGTCGTAAGAATACTGGAATTATCATGGAAAGAAAGAAAATTCTTTCGAAGAATCATTAACATATCGTCTCCGCCATTTTGTAAGTACGGTTCATCGCAATTAATTAATAAGACATAAAAATACTGAAAGACATCCGACATTGGCAAAGGCCCCGGAATTTCATTTACGTATAATCTCCGTCATTTAGTCAGCACGGTTCATCGCAAGGAATTAATAAAATCTTATAAGAATACGAAAAGCTTTGATAAATCATTGAAAAGAATGGACATTTCCGTGGGCAAAAAGGTCATGAAAAACAGATTTCGTGGCATATCGTGTCTCGGTTTACGCTCTGCTAGGATCTCTGCCACAGCCGAAGGCCAAGTGTCTCTTTAAATTGCCGGATTTTGCGTAACTCAGGCCGCAGTGTGGACACTTAAAAATCATCGGCATGATTCTGATCCCTTGCTCGACGTGCAGTCTTCTCTGGGGAGAAATTGCTTGCTGGGGACAAATTGCCTGCTGGTGCGGACAATCTGTCCTGTGTATCGTGAAGCCCCGGGGACTGTGTCCTTGAACTCCAACAACACCTGAACCCCCTGGCGAAAGGTACGGGTCTGGAAAAACAAAATGAATCTTCTGGTCAGCCAAATGATAGAATCAAATGAGCCGGTTTTTTTTCGCTATCCCAGGATTCGAAGACAGGAACGAACAAAATCGTACGGTACAGCTTCACGGTTAATTCAAAACTAATTTGGTTAAAATAAGTCGCAACAATGGAATAACAGATGGACGATTCGATACCCCGGGACTCAAAGACAGGAACGAACGAAATTACACAAAATCCAGTAGTTGAAAATTAATTTCACACAAGCACGAAGAGGAAGTTTTGGGAAACATTCGTGTCGACGAGTGGAGAATAATCGTGCGATGTTTTCAACGATATTATGGATCTTTGTAATTTCTCGTTGTACTTTGTGAATAATAATCTCGCATAAGTAATTACGACTCACTTTCCGGGCAAATGTAATCGACTTTCTCCCTTTTCTTTGTTTTTCCATACAAGTAATCGTACAAGACGATGAAATATTTATTTTCAAGAACCTGCAAATTGGGGAATCACTGTCAACGAAGCAAGGATAGAATGGAAGTTGCAATTTATTTATAAAAATTGAACATCATATTCTTTACAATCAGTCGCACAGTTATTGATTGTAATTATTTTACCATTAATTCATTCAATTTATATTCCACATTTTTATAAGGAAAATCATATTTCTAAACTCACGCAATATAGAACGAAGAATTATAAAATAAAATCACAGTAAATTAAAGCACTTCGCAAAACCTTATTGTTTTTGCTTACGAAATACTTTTCAAAAAATATTTGCATAAAATTTCCTGTCACTTTGTAACAGTCAAAAATAACTAACGACTGGTAAGTCATAGAAAACTGTTGCTACAAATAAATATTATTACATAGCATTTTTTCTTTTACTTAAATCCTTTTAATTTGATTTATTCCATTTGTTATCGTATATGATTTATGGAATTTCTTAATAAATGATTTGTGTACTTTTCGAGTAAAAATTGTATAGAACCTTCCAGTTATCATTAAATATGTTTATAAATTGACCAGTTATAAAAAGGAGGAAAAAATCAATTTCCTGAATTTCTTAAATCAATAAGTTTTCGTTTAAGTTCGTTTTTCGTATTTTTAAAAATCCTGACGTCTTCTGAGAGGGTAAACTGGGAGAGAGAAGGATAGAAAGAAGAATGGGACAAAGATGGATCGACCATTGTCCTTATCCGTGTTTCTAGTTAATACTTATGACAATAAAAACGATAATCGGACGGTCCGAGCGAGACAGTATTAAAAAACTCCATTTCCCACTGCAGCAGGAAAACTTTTGCGCTGCAACGAAATGAACGACCTTGAAGAGTTCCATTTTTGTCGTTAGCTGCTACTGAATGTCTTAACATTAAAATGGAAATTGGGGTGATGTTTCTTGAAGTGCGCCTTAACGTCCTGCAGTCTTCTGTAAACCAAGCCGCAGTAGGTGCACTGATGGAGCTTTCCGCAGTTATGGCGAGCATGGTAGGTGAGGGCAGATTTCATGGCGAAACTGGCGTCGCAACGGTCGCAGGCGAAATGTGATTTAATTTCCCGGAATTTCCGCATTGGTCGCTGACCGGCGATGCTCTGACAGACTTTCAGGTGGACCAGAACGTCGCGTTTGCTCGACAGCCGCTCATGACAGTACGCGCATTCCGTCGTCGGAGCTTTCCCCAAAGAGTCCTCAAAAAGCCCTGAAATCGGTCAGAATTTGACGGTTAAAAAGGGCCAACGAAACCGGAAAACTGTGTCTTACTTCTCGGAGACGTCCACGCATTCTCTCATTTTTGCTCGTCGAATATTCCTTGTTCCTCGGTCCTTTGCTAATGTTAACAATACAATGTCCAGGCGAGTGGATTCAGTAGGAACTTTGGAAGTCGAGAAAAATTGTTGAGCTAGGAATTAATTGCGAAGAAGTTGAGGAAAGCTGGAGTTTTTGGTATGTCTTCGCTGCGAAAAAATATTCACTTTCTGCGGTGCTTAATTTTGTAATGAGTAAGCGTGAGTATTGTAAGAAATTGATTACTTTCATTCTTTAAAATTACAGAAACTGCTTCAGCAATCAAGTCAAATTTCTGATAAGTAGGACAAATTATCATTGAATATTTCACACAGAAAACCTACGCTTTCCCATTATGAATTAATTACCGCTTAATACCTGCTGTTTTAATTGTACAGATTGTAAATTCGTTTCATAATTTTTCATGGGGTTTGATACACCAAGGTAATTTACCAATAATATTAAGATATACATAAAAAGAGGAATAAAGGAATCGGAATAACATTTAACTTATCTCCTCATTGGCTTTTTGTATGTAGAAAAATTTTATTTAGAACGCGAACATGCTACATTTTCTTATGTTTAGGTAAAGTAGAAATATAACTACGCTGTTGAAATTCTCATTGGAACCACGCATTAAAAACATTAATTTCTAGTACGTGGACAGATTAATAAAAATACTGACCAAACAAATTTTTAGCACAAAATCCTTAACAACGAAAAAAACTGGAATATCTTAATAGCAAAATTCAAACATCATAGAACTCGCGATAAGTGAAAATTCATCGGTAAATAATTGTTAATGATTAACGATGATGATTGAGCTGTAGACAAAATTTGCTGACCGTAATAAGATATAAAAATGAGTAAAGTATAATGGACTTTCGGAGGAAGAAATATGGCAAAAATAAGACGATACAAATCTGAACTTCGAGACAAAGGGAATTTCTTGTATTATTTCTTGGAAGTTTCTAGATATTACTCATTAATTATTCGATCTTGATGTAAGGCTCTCTATAGAGTATGAAAAAAAAATAGAAGAAAAATAGACGACATTTCCGTTGAAAATAAAGATTTATACACTTCGACAGAAAGGACATTACTTCTTGGAATGTTCTGGATATAAATAATTAATCACGAATTGTCGGAATTTCCAGATCGTAGTATACGTGGAAAAAGTAGAAATGCACAAACCTGAACATCGAGATGAAGGAAACTGTTACCTGAAATTTTCTGAATGTCAATACTTAATCGTGTTTCATCTAGATGCCATAAGGAAAAAATGCGAAAAATATTTGCAAGATTTCACTCGAAAATACCGAAATACGATCCCGAGACAAAGAGAATCGTTTTCTGGAATTTTCGAGACACCACTCACAATTAGAGAAAAAAAAGGTAAAAACTTAAGACCATTTCGATCTAAACTATAGGAACATAAACTTCGAGACGAAGGTGATTATTTTCTGGAAATTTCAAGATATCATTAATTATTCACGATTACAGGAATAAATAGGCGAAAAATTCGGTCGATTTCAACGAGAAATGTGATCTTCCGGACGAAGAGAATGCTTTAATTGAAAACTTTCGAGATTTCTAACAACTAATTTCGTTCCGTCTGAACGTTGAGTTCCTTGCAGGGCAAGCACTGCCTGCGCACGCAGTCTTTCACGTGTTTCTTCGGTATGGTTTTAGTGTTGTAAAATGTCCTCTTGCAGGTGTCACACTGGACCGTTTTCCCGCAGATATGATGGATATGGTGATTGAGGGCCTTCTTCAACTTGAAGCGATTTCCGCAAGTTTCGCAGATGTAGATGTTCTGAAGTTTCCCGGCCATGGCTGGATTTTCCTTGCATCGTTTCTCGTGGAAGCTCTGATGTCCAGGTCGAGTGAAGGTCCTCGGGCAATGCGGGCATTTGTAAACGTCCTTTACAAGCTGTTCCTTCGGAATGACCTTGATCCATCGTTTCCTCGTCTCGCGGATCTCCGGGTCGTCCGAATCGCTGAAGTCATCGTTCCCCGACGAATCTGCAACACGTTTTGTCAGGATTAATCGTCTCCGAGATCACCGATCTTTGGTAACGAACGATTGAGCACCGGGGAAATACTTTTATGCGTGGAATAATGAGAGTCATGCAACGAGATCGAAGTTTTCTCGATGAAAGATTAAAGGAAAAATGGTATCAATTATTTTCAAAGTTATATCGAAGCATCGTTCAAAATATGAACAGGAAAATGCTATACTTTATTACTGTAAATTTCATAAAGGGAATGGTTATGACTGAGGATGAACAAACACAGTTCTGTGAAATTTCATGCTCGGGAATGTTAAATTCAAAGACGTACGGAAAGTACTCGATTTTTGTCCTGGAATTTGAAATGGAGTAAACTCAAGCAAAACCATACATTTTTTGGAATTTACGTAATGAATGGTATTATTTGTTAAGTGTTTTATAATTAATGTTATATTTACGGTTAATAGAATCGGGTAGTTACAATTCATCTGTAAATTATTTCATTACTTACACTTTGAGTTCAGTACAATATTTCGATTTTTTTACATTTCACGGTATATTTACCCCCTGAGTGCAAATTACTTATTCATAACTTTCTGATGAATGCATTATGCTGCTAATTTCAGTAGAATTTCGATGGTACATACCCTCATAAATTGCTCTGATATCGCAAACAAAAAAATCAAAAGGCAACGCTGAATAATTCGTGCTGAACAATTCATCGATTTTACTGTGGCATGAGACTAATATTCAAACGATTTAACAATATGTTGCATACAACTGATCGCTTAAATGAATGTAGGCGTTCTAAAAAGTTTTAAAGTTCTAACGCGTTTAAATATATTCGCAACATTTGGAGAACATTAGATCAACCAGCGGATCAATACAGAATACGAGTTGTTTAAATACTTCATAATACTTAATGTATGATACAACTGTAAAGTATAACGCATCATCGTTATTAATTTAATTGGCTTTTATCGTAGTATCTTCTATGATCCTGCGCTTATTTACGCACGATAGGTGTAAAAAAAAGAATGATTTGAGACTACAGCTTAATTAAAAACTTAACCAACTTTATGAAAACTGAGAATACCAAGGGTTCGATATTTTCCTGGAAAATATCGGTGACGAGCGAAAACTTTGACAATCGATAGAAATACGTTTGGAAAGAAAACGATGAAAGAATACTCGTTGCGCGAAAATCAGACGTAAGAACGGTTTACGTCTGAACTTGTTGTTTCTCGATTTTCAGATTCTTACGGATACAAGCCGCTATGTGCTTGCTGGGAATCGTCGGGGAATTGAGAAACCTCGTGTGACAATAGGGACAGACGGCCGTTTTGCCGCAATAATGATTCAAATGATGCGTGAGGCCTTTGCGCTCCTTGTAACGATTTCCGCACTGGCCGCACGTAAACTGATAGAGCAATTTCTCCTCTGGCGGCACTGCGGGGTTCTCCCGGCAGTGCTTAATGTGATAGGTCATGTGATTCTTCCGGTAGAACATTCTTTTGCAAAAGGGACATCCGTGCTGAGGCAGAGCTGTCGGTGGATCAACGGGTAATTTCTGATCAACATCGCCCTCCGGTTTCGTCTTTATCTCCAACGGATCGTCTGCAACAAATGCCGGGTCGTTACTCACACAACTTCGGCCGTTAATGATAAAAAAATGACGGAAAGAGGACGGAAAAACACGCGGAGAATCGCCATGCAAAATCGTCCACGTGTGTCTGTTATTTCACTTTTGGGGAATAATCTAACAGAGGGTGGCTCAAGGATTTACGAGGATCGTCTACTTAAAGTATCAACAGGAATTCAGGGGCAAAAATAATTATACCTAGGACTGTACACCGTGTGACGACGAACTGCTTGAAAATCTGTTGAAAATTTCCATACGAAATTCAGGAATCTTTTGCGAGTTGTAAGTTTTGTCGCGGACAAGAAAAGTATACAGTTCTAAAGTTAAGAATATTTCACTGCTGACCCATCTCGTTATTTGTGTACGTTTCATTGTGTCTGGGGGAGATTATTTGAAGACAAATTTTTAATGCTGGCTCAGGAATAATCCAGAAAGTAATATTCAAACATAACATAAAATTGTAATAAACATGTACAACGGTCAAAGTAAGTTTTTATTTATTTGGACAAACGATTTCTTTCCAGTGTGGACAGAAAATTGGTGCAACGAAGATTTGTACAATTTTTTACTGATAGAAAAACACTTTTTCCTCTTAAAACTAAAAGTGTTATAATGGAATTGTCACTTTCCATCAATCATTGTGTACTTAATTTGACAATAACAACTCTATGAACATCACGTAATAGGAAATAATAATCATAATTATTACTACAACAGGTAATGTCCAAGATTGATATAATAATATTTCACGCTTCGGCAGTGCAATAATAAAAAAGAACTTTGTATACTAAATGACATTCTCATTAATGAGAATAAAATGACTGAACTTCGTTTTAGATAATAAAACCCCTTTTTTTCATCACGTTCTTTCTTACATCAGAAAAAAATTCTAATTTAAACCCCAGAGAATGGAAACTTGGTCCAGCTATTTACAATAACAGATAATAAAGATGAAAAAGATAATAAAGAAACACAGTGAGTCTCGATAATTCAAGTTCATGTAAATTACCCTCCTCGGATTACAGAAAAATCAAAAAACAGTCGCAAAATTATGGTTTTTTAGCACGACTTAATGAAACATTAAAATTATCAACAAGAACACGTACGTATCTACTAAATATTTATTTACATTTAACGTTACTCTGGACGAAGAAATACGTAAAAAAAGAATTGGACAGACAGTCTAGAAGGCAGGAAGAGCCCGCATTATGGAGACTCTAATTTAAGTTTGCCGGTGATTTGAAGTATGAAAACATTATTATTGGGACGGTCGAAAAGTGCAGCTGGCTCGGTGCCTGTGCTTGCGGAGGCTGCTGCTGTGAAGGAACGTTTTGCCGCATTCTGGGCATTTTTGGGTCCTACCGCAGTCGTGTCTCACGTGGAAGATGAGATGGGACTGCTTGGAGTAACATGCCCCGCACTGGGCGCAGGGAAAGGGCCTGATCTTCGGCAACTGGTGACAAGCCGAGCGTGGGTTCCAGTAGCAAAAACTTTTCTGGTGGCTTCGCAGGTGACCCGAAAGTGTGAAACTCTTGCCGCAGTATTTGCAGTTGTATTTCCGCTTGGAGTCGTTCTCGCCGCTCAAAGGGTCGGTTTTCTCGCTCGCCAATTCTGCAACAGAACAAGGAATCGTCAGTTCGACGGTCCGGCCAGACAGTCTTTGCTACCGGAAAAGAAGAAAAGAAGAACATGTAGGTGTAATTAGAATTTTTGCACAGAAATACGCTGAATTGTCAAGATCATCGTTAATCAATTTTCGAATAATCCATTTTCTCGGTGTCCTGAGAACCTTCATCTTGTAATTGAAAGTTGAACCTTAATTAGAGACGTACATATAAATGAAATTGAAGGAATCGTAGAATCCTTTTTGATAATGTCATCCATTTTCGTTCGGTATAACGAAAAATCCTGCTTCTGTCTTCGTGGAAATATTACAAATAAATATTATACAAGTTAGACGCAGTTGAAACGTGTTATTTTTTTATTACAAACTACATAAAGAAATAATATGTCCGTGAAATGTTTAACAAGGAAACCAAAAACATCTGTTCCAGTGTTCTTCGAATTCTTTAGTAAATGGAAAAACCTATCTTAAGTAACTATTTTATTGTACCCTTTAAACATAATATTGAATAAAACTTTAAGAGGAGCGAAACGCTAAAGCGAAATTTTATTTTACGTATCGTGAATGCAGCAAGGAATATTTCACTTCCTTATTTTTCTCTTCTCTTTAACGACATTCTCGAAATTTTCTTCAAATTTCATTTCGTTTCTCTCCTCATTCCACGTATCTTAGTATAATAGACAAACGTTATCGTCGCATTTCCTTCTGCGAGCATTAATCAGTGTATTATGCATTAATCAACACTTAACAGTGTTTTCACTCCAGTTGAAAACATGTCTTCGATTCGTCGTTTCTTCGCAAAAGAATATTATTTTGCGGGTCCTGATTAACGCGACAGGTGGAGGCTCGTCGATGCCTGTAAAGGCTGCAATAATGTAGGAAAGTTTTCCCGCAATCCCCGCACTGCTGGACCCTTCCGCAGTCTCGTCGCAGGTGGCTCGTTAGGCTATATTTCTTCGAGAAATTGGCGCCGCATATTTTACAGCCGAATTCCGCAGTTTTGCCGCTAAGATTGCGCAGGGACATTGGATTCTTGTGGCAGTCGTGATTCTCGTGTTTCATCACGTACCTGAGATGGTTGAATGTTTTCCCGCAGTATACGCAGGGAAAACTGCGTCCCTCTGGAACATGAGGGAATTGCAGAAATTAACAACGATGAAAAATGCGATGATCTTATCGCAGGGATTTACGGAGGATACAAACGACGCTACGAAGTCCAAAGGACAGTGCGAAATTTTCCTTTCGTTTCCCCGATGAGAGGTACATGTAAATTTCACGTATTCACATTTCTACGACCGACTAAACAAAGGACTGTACGGAACGATTAAATCAAACCAATGATTATCCCAGAGGAAACTATCGTATATCTTTCGAACGTATCATTCCCAATTATTTATTACAAATACTTAATAAACTTATGAGCTAGTACAGCGCGGTATAACGAAATATAGATAAGAGATCTATATTGTAATTCAAAGAAAGAATTCAGGATGTAAACAGATCGATTTACTTTATTTTTGCAGATCATAACGTAATTTTACTTACAGTTACAATATTTTTAGACATAAGTACCAGGGAAAAAGTCGCAACGAAGGAAAGTTATTCAGACCTGAATATTCGTAATAAGGTGTATGTAAAAAAGAAAACTATGTTTAAATATTTACAGCTATGGGTATGTATAAAATAAGAACTACATTGCAACTCTATTTTCCAAGCATGTTATGCGTGTATAATGAGATATAGAAAAACAATTTTGTCCTGTAACTTACAACAAGACTTGGATTCAATATACTGACGTTGTAAATCATATACTTATAACTTATAATTAACGCTGATATAACATTCTTCGATAAGATATGTACGAACTCAAATCTTCATCTCCTGTTCGAAATTTACAGCTGAAAAGATCGTTTAGCTTATTTCATCGAAATAACATAATCCTCGGGAAGAAATGAGTCAAAAAAATAGTAAATGTTAATTGCCGTATGGGAAAAAAGATCCACGGAGAACCAATGACGAAAATTCAGAGGACTTTGAAAATTGAATTTTCAAATACGTTAAACCTTTATAAAAATAATGAGAAACAGTATCGAATGACACCTGCATTCCTTCGTAATGTTAAGCGCGAGTAGAAAATCATCAACTTTGTCGACCGTTCTCGTGAATTCAAAGATATTCCGTCATTTCAACATCGGCGAAACGCCTGCCAACGTTAAATCCTGCTCTAAAAATTCATAGGATCGACGACGAATTCATTTTTGGAGGACGAATCGGGGTCGAGGGAGGTGAGGACATTGGCCTCGAGCATGCTTTCTATTTGCGTGTCGTTGGCGTCGATGGCGTCGAGATGGTTTCCGGAAATGTCGGTCCTGGGGCAAGGGTCGACGATTTCCAGGGCGATAGGCTCGTCGGTGTTGGATTCCTCGAGTTTGTCGACGAGGCAACGGAACGGACAGTAGCAACGTTTGTGCTTGTAGAGGCTCGTCCTGTGGAGAAAGGTTTTCCCGCAGTGGTTGCACTTCTGGGGTTTGCCGCACTCGTGTCTCACGTGCCACATGAGATTGTTTTGCCGGGTGTAGCTGGCCCCGCAGACGCTGCACGAGTGTCGCCCGTGTTTGCCCGCCTGGTATCGTTTCGAGCGAGGATTCCAATAGCAACGGTAGTCCATGTGTGCCTGCAAAAAGCTCGCCCGGGTGAAGCTCTTCCCGCAACTGCGACAGCTGTGACTTCGCGTGGAATCCTCGAAACCGGAGGACGAAGGACTCTCGATGACCTCGGCCACGGGACTCTCTGCAACAGGAAAAAACCGCCGCATCAGTGACCGGAAGTCGCCGAATCAGCCTACCCACGAACCTCCGCGTGCAATTTTTCCGGATGTCAACCCATTTGCTCGCCACAGTGGGGCGAATATAATTCCCACAACCATGTGAATAAAAGAAAATCAGCGTTCTTTTTTATTGCTGAATTCCATTCAATGGATGGTAATTGTAAAGTTTCGGAAGATCGAAAATTTGTATAAGTGCAGTGGGATCAAATGGGTTAATCGTTTGCCCTTCTCCGGGCAAACGGAACAACATTCGCTGTTGTATTCGTTACAAGTACAACAGTAAATTTAAGAACGTAGGAATGCGTGGGTAGTAACATAAAATATTAGTCGAGGGAATTTGCAAGGGGTGATAGTAGCAAGTCTGGGTAAAATTTATGATTATTCCTTCCGCAAAGAAAATGTCAATATCCAACTATTCCTTTACCGTGTTAAGTCTGCAAAGTTAGCACAATATTCACAGGTTTACCTTAAAAAAAATTCATTGCAACAATAAATATTTAATTAATCGACCACGTGTCCGTTGTAAGAATAATTTCTTCAATTCCGTTTAGGGTTTACTTTGTCGGAATTCCAATTAAACAGTTTCAAACAGTACTATTAATGACGCGTTTAATTCCATACTCACGCTATTCCAATCAGATTAGTCATTAGAAAATTGCTAATAACATTCGAAATGCGGCACTTTTTGTAAGCGATTTTATTTCCTACAAAGTCCATACATTCCAGGAAACGTATAAAAACCTAATGCAAAGAACGCAACCATGTTAGTATTCGCTTAGTAAAACATATTTACAAAACATTAGTGGCAAAGATTGTTATGGCAAAACCCATAACGACCGATTACAAAATGTGTGAATTGCAGTCTTATGATATACTTTAAAAAAACGTCCTGAAATTCAATTGAAATCATGAAAAGAACAATAACACGTTTCGATCACCTAATTATTGTAATACGAAGTTCATTATTATCATGATTAAAGGTGTTAGGAATTATTTACTACTATCTGGCTGTTTCGATTATCACACTTGTATGTAGTAATTTTCAATGTAATTGTCATAAAAAATAAGAAATTAATAAATGAAGAAGGGATTATAGAAATTAATTTGGAAGAAACTGCCAGAACATCCAAAAACAAACTAAAAATTGTTGATGATTAATTGCCGAATGAAATAAATAACACAATTTTAATAAAACTAACGTTCATGAAAAAAAAATAACAAATTGGTTATTACTCAATAAGAATGATTAGAATGACGTGGAAAATAGTGTCACTAATTAACTAATAAAATTAAACTAATAATACGTTTCGCGTGAAATTAACGATTTACTTTTCCAGCGAGGAAGATCCGCCGACGTCATTCATCTTCATTAACAAAAGTATGAAACATCTTTTATTTGAATTCCATATTTAAGGAAGCTGTCGTTATTAGATAGAAAATGAGACCTACTTAGAGTTGCACAAGAATACTTAAAATGGCCAGCGAAATAACGTTATCAACTGGACCCTCAAATTAAACTAATAATACAGCATGTTGCGCGCAAAATTCACGATCTGCTCTTCTTCTAGCGGGGCAGATTTGCCGACGTTATTGAAGCTGTTTTCTGAGGGGCCGAAGGACGCCAAAATCGGAGAAGGAAGTGTCGTCGCGTTGCTGGTCGACGATGACGAAGAGGTCCTTGCCGTTGTGTCGCCGGCGTATGTGTGTGTAAATGTTAGGCGGGTGTTTGCTCTTGAGTCCGCAATAGGGACACTGGAACTTCGGTTCCCGGCCGCAGGCCGTGCGCAAATGTGTGGCCAGGGTTCGTTTGTTTTTGTATCCCTGCGAGCAGCGCGGGCAAACGTACTTGCGGGACTCGACCTCGTTCAAGTTCCGTCTCTCCTCGATCGGGAAGGATGGGTCCATGAAGCAACCCCTGGTGAGATGTCGCTTCAGGTGGCTCTGCGACGAGTAGGGACTGTTGCAGAACGTGCAACGGTATTCCAAGCTCTTCATCTCAGCCGTGCAAGCTGCAACACAACAACGGAACCCCATGAGACTCGGTCCTCAGGGAATTTCAGAGAAGTCATCAATTACCACGGTCGGACGAAAATCAAAGACGAACAGTGAACGGAATATTTAGGGAAAAACGTTTCTCGAAGGATTATCGTAGCTCAGTTTATTATATTGATCTATAACCCATTGACCATTGTAAAAATCAGAAGAATATAATAAACCATGTTAAAGCTATCTTTTGAATAATACTGCCTTTTCGTACGATTTAACTTCGAGTATCAAGAGGTTTTTGTTAAAACTACTGATTAGGATTTGAACAACGGGAATAATGATTAAATAATAACGATCATAGGAAAATATTTTTCGAGGGATTTTTTACTTCCTCTCTTTTCAGGACAATAAAACGTATTGATTCACTCAAATAGATCGCATGTTTGTGGTCACAAGTTAAACATAGAATTTGTTCCTATTTATAAAATTAGGTTTTCGAATTCAGGAATTACTGGCAATTTTTAGCATACAGATTACCCAGTTTTTCATATGGAAACCATCAACCAGGCATAAAGAAAGTCTACAAAAATCCTAACTACTAGCATCGAGTTCCATTTCCCACCTATACATAATATTAATTAGAAAAAGATGAAAAATTCGTAATAATTAGACATATTTTTGGAAAGATGTGCGTAAAGCATTGCAGGATAATTATTCATTAAGTGTGACTAAATATTTTTAAAACAAACAACGCATGAAGTTGGCAGTAATTAACGTTAATATGCATGTATAAAAATAACTGAAGCATAAATAGTATTGAATTTTGTTATTCTTACACTAAAGAGTAGGACTAAATGAAAATAAATCCACGATAACTTCAATATGTTTGAGTAAAGTTTAAATTCGCTAATGAACAGTTATCTTCGTAAATTGTAATATACCTGTCGTTTAAAATAACAAAACGAAGAGTCCCAATATTTAACTTACAGTTTTAATTAACATTATGCAGCCTTATGAATTTACAATAGAACGAATACCGTTTAGCTGATTTTTAGGTATTTTTTGAGGCATATTATACAAAATTAACAAGCACTTCACGAAATTAAAGGACCTAAACAGGACTAAATTGTTCACATAAAAGATAAGAAAGTGGACGAACAAGAATGTAGCAAGTAATTTATTGTGCTCCGCATATCCACATTTCACAAAATCATCAACCGATGTGTTGTGCATAATACATTTCAAGAAACCTATCAAAATAAAACCATACAAAAATCTTCATAATGATTTTCCGACATTCTTAATGGTAAGATGTGGTCCGACGATTTTGATGATTTGGTCAAAATAAATACTTTACTGCGTATTTTCTAACGCCATAATTTCAATAATCCCAAAAGTCGGTATTAAATTAGTCGAGAATTCACTATTCACTTCTGTGAATGGACTAACTGTAAGTCCGAAATATTTTAATACCGAGCCAGAATCGATTCTGAAATAAAACTCAACAAATTCATATACTGTCGTAACATCGAAATTATATTAAATTTTTCAAGAAGCAAAATAATTTGGTACGGATACCAATACCAAATATAAGTGAGGCAATGATGAATTCTTAAAAGTAATGAATAAAGATACGAATAAATGATCTCCAACGGAATTTTAATGTCTCTCTTGCGGTTTGTTAACGAAACTAATAGAGCAGTAAGTCGTATACAATAGAAACTAAGTTTCCTGGTAGTTATTGAAATTCTCGATTACTGGCTTCAAGGTCAACGGCGTAAACGTTCAAACCAACATGTTTGCGCTTAACGTGGAGATGCAAATTGGGACGTTGTTTCGTCTTGTAACTGCAATAGGGACACTGGAAACGTGGCATTTTTCCGCACTCGTATTTGATATGCCGCCAAAGGGCGTTTCCGTGCCTGTAAACTTTGCCGCATTTTTTGCAAAGGTTCCCGGCTCCGGATTGTTGCTGATGTTTTTTCGAAGGCAACGGTTTCCAAGAGACTTGTCGAAATGTTTGCGAATCCGCGAGACGCGTGTAGTTAGTCCACATATCTGAAATTAGACGCAAAGAAAAATAGAACTGTGAAATTTTTCCACCTAACCGCGCCGGGAAATTCCTTCGGGACGAAACACCTTATTTTCTACATCGTTTGGACGGAAAACACATGCACGTTCTTACGTTTCTGTAATTAGCGGACGAAAATTCGATGATGGTTAATTTTACGTAAGTTAATTTACTGTCATACATGTAACGAGGAAAATGGGATCTTTTCCACAACATTCTTTCGGAAGTTTGGGGGAAAAAGGGACTACGAAAATAAGATAAATTCGGATTGTTAAATAACAATGTAATGATTTCCCATCAAGAATATAAATACATTAATTGTAATTTCAATTATCCAATAACTTAGATAATTCAATGAAAATCAGATTCGATCAGAAATTCGGACTACTGTATTTTTTAATTTGTAATTTGTATCTAAATTTTGAATTTACCTTTGACATTTACGTTACATAACTATAATCTTTCATACTTACGAATCTTTATAATAATCATCAGACTAATATCTGATTTTTAAAATTGCATTTGCTTTTATCGTTTGGTCATGATCTTCTATCAATAGGATTATAATATTATTATTCAATTCTTTACGTAAATAATGTGAATTACTAAAACATTGAATTATGTGTAGAATATTAAACTATTGAATATATTAAATTGATTATATTAAATTATAGTGTAAATTAAACTTCCAGAAATATTAAATCATTTGAAGACAATACTTACATTTCTCCCTTGTAAATTGTATATTTCCTACCGTTAATTTAAGCAAGAAAAGCAATAACAAACTCAAAGTTGAGAGCACGATTGATCTGCCATATCAATTGACTTGCAGTGTTCAACAAATTTAATAAAACTGGCAATTCTGAATTCTTATCTATCTTCATATTTTTCTTCTTTATACCTGTTTTCTTTTCAATTTTTCCCTTGTGCTTATTCTTGGGATTTGATGTTTTATTTGAAATGTCAAAGGGTCATAATTAATTGTATTGAATTATACAAATAGTAATTCCTATCAGTCTTCGTTGACTCACTGCTTTAAGCTTTGTACTTTTACATTCCATCAACCGGAAAATTGTAAAGAAAGTGAAAGGAGAAAATTAAAATCAACATGACACGTAAATTAACATTCTGGTAATTGCTTATGGGAAGAAATGTGTTTTGAATTTCCCTCATCGATTACCACGTAGAATAATTCTGGAATAAAAGACGAAAGAATTTCAACCAATCCTCGTTAATTCAGCTTGTTCCCAGTACCCTTGTCCTCTACTACTCTTTGGAGTTGTAAAGGAGATGGTGGGTTAGTGTGGATTAACAGAAATTATAAATGAAACTAATGGACAAATAAATCCTTGGGTACCATTCAATTTTTACATATTTTTTAAAACATTTTATAACAATTTTATAACAGTCACGAACAATATGACGAATAAAACAATACGTGAATATCAGCCAATTTTCCAAAGAAAGTAGTCTCAAGTACGCAACTTACATAGTTTATTGATACAAATTAAATTTTTTCGAAACGTTCCAAAAGTTAAGATTCCCGCATTCTTCTGCAAAAAAAATATATGGCACACAATTGGGATATATGAAATTGGTAAAAATAGGTAATTCTGTGTGTAATGGTACGTTGAAGATAAAAGAAACACGATTAATGCATTATCTTTTTTATTCCAACATCATAAAAATTTACAAAATCAAATGAGTAATAGCCTGCTGGCCCAGTTGCTGGATAATCTAAAATCGACCCGCAGATCGACGTAGAAAACTGTTTGTCAGCTGTCATAGTACTTAAAAAAAAAACTTACCCAAGAGGTGATCAACTTTATAAAATTTTTGTTCGCATGTACGATCAGTACGGTAAAAACAGCAACGAATATAATTTTTATTTCGGCGTCGTTTCAATGACGTTCACAAATTCACGTTTACCATCTCATATTTTATGCCTATTACGCAGTCGCATAAAATAACTTAGAAATGTATATAGATATATTGCACTAAAAAAATAGGAATATTGTATATTTGGCATTCATATTCTGACTACTTGGCAGTTTGCTCATACTAATATAAACTACGTATTGAACTTTGTGAATCCGAAGTTTTTCGATGCTCGGTAACTTCGCGAAACTGCCACGAACACAGGCGCTTTATTTTTTTTTTCCTTTTTGGCACTTCGGTGCTAATCATTATTATCATCAAGTCAACGTAATTTGTCGAACCTAATAACAGCCGTACTTCGTATAAGTAGTCTTTCACTCGTAAGATATCACATCAGTATTAACCCCGCTAAACTTGCAAGTTATAACATATTTTTGTTCCAACTTAATCGACCCTGTCGCTCGCAAAAAGTTCTGCCTAAAGAGATATTTGCATGAAGGAAAAACTACGAAAATCGAGAAATTTGGATACACGTAAACTGCTTTGGTATCTCTTTGGACAGTTGGATACTGACATAACTTTTAAAGTATCAAAATTTCAGGCAAGTACGTAACGATCTTCCGTCATAGCTAAGAAAAGGATAACGATAAACGTGTATGATTATACAACGATAAATGCTCCTTTGCTATGTCTCTTATTATGCCAGGTAAAATATATCCATATCTTTATTACTGGTTGAATTCGTCCCTTGCCTATATTTCAGGTATCATATATCCAGAAGAAAATAGAATTGCATTTCAGTCTACCCCCTAAACGTAAAGTGCTTCTACAATAATAACCATTGTTGTACAACACAAAAGTCACTGTAAAACATACGAATTATCGGTTGTAACTTACGCAGTGTAAACTCATATCTGTGAAACGAAATGGTAACGAATTATCCGAAATTAGCTAAAACTAAATGCAAAAATTATTATTACGTTATGTATTATTACCGGTATTTTTTTTATTATCAAAACAAATATTTAGCAAGAGTTTTCTGAATTTCGTGTAAAATTATAGGTAAATATATAATATTTTAAAGATATCATATCTTTACTAATGTTTCAATAATGCGCAAAGTAACATATTTTTTTTATATAATATACTTCTTAGGAATATTTTATCACAATTACTTGCAAATTCCTTGCCGCCCACGGTAACAATGTTTATAAAAAATAAAAGACTTTTTTAACCGGATGCAAACTATGCCCCAGCAATATAAGTGTTCGGAAAATATTTATTCTGCGTACGTTCAATCCGACAATTACCTAAAATATGGTAACTTTTCGACGCGTATTTTAAAGCAGCAATTTTTAGAAAGGACAATAAACATAACACGTCCCCGACTTTGGTGTAACAATTCACGAGCACCTAATTATATCACTTTTTTTTGCTATTTACGTTTAACGATCCGTCGTTTCGAAATAATTTACAAATCACAATCAACCCCTGCTCAGTAAAATCTAAAAGTTTACCCTTCATTGGCGGCTCAACAGAGTACCTAAGGGATTCATATTTCCCCATAGATTTCTTAAAGGAACATATTTTACGCGAACCTACTCAGCCCTTGTTCAATCTATTTTCCGTCTGGATTATTCCAAGCCAAAAAGAATCTGTTTTCTAGCTAAAAAATCACCGTCTGATTAAAAAAGAACAGGTATTTTGTAACACAGGGGGATAAATTTTCAAAGCATCAATTCAGTAAATATTCAGGTAATTCAACGCAGATCCGCCATCTTTGATGTGTCCTTAGCTTCGGATGCTTCTCTTCAATATTCCACGAACAAATTCGCAATTCCCCGCCAACGAATTTTCCCAATGCACCGTAAGTCCGTGAACTTTACTCGGATACCACACGGAGGAAATATCTTTCCAACGGTACGATCCGGACAGAAATTTCGTCTGATGAAAAACGCAAGAGATTCTATTTAGCACGGCCAGCGCGAAGTCGATATAATTCAGTCGTACACGACGGCGATTTCCTGAAGAAAGAAAGGGAGGAGGGCGTTTTCGTTGCTTTCCAGGGCTATGGACCTTCGGTCAAACGAGAGGAAAACACGTGAGAAACAGGGGATGGTGGGGGGTGCGGTTGGGGATCTATTTGGTGACGGCCCCTCCGTGAATATTGAGGATGTGCTGCTTGAGATGATCCGGCCGACAGAAGTACTTGCCGCAGAGGGTGCAGGTGAAGGTGTACCTGGATCCCAATCCCCCGCACTCGTACCTGGAGTGTCGCGTGAGGGAGGACCTTGACCTGTATCCACGTCCGCACATGACACATCGAAATCTCAGCTCGCCGGTGGAAAGACCATCCATCGCAGGGCTGACTGCAAGCACACGGGGAGGGCCTTTTACATCTACGTTCTCTTTCTTTCTCTCTCTCTCTTTCCAGCGCTTTGAGTTTTCCCTTATCTCTCGCACGGTACGCGCCAAACAACCCCTTTTTCTGCGCACTTGGTTAAAATGCTTACGCGTGTTTCTCTCTCTCCCTCTCTCTCTCTCTCTCTTTCCCCCTTTCTCTCTCTCTTTCACTCAAGCCGCGACAGCGCCACGGACCGATCCGTGGTTTGTAGAAATGACCAAAAAAAAAAAGACAAGCTCGAGCCAAGCGTGTGGACAAAATACGGTTCGGGGCTTAAGCTCGCTCCAAGGGAAGACTGCGCAGAAAGACACGTTCGCCGAAGTTCACAGGGAAGAAAGTTCTCAGAATGACAAAGATATTCTAGTATTTTGTACAATTAAATCAATAGCAACGGTAGAGACGTGTAAATGTCAACATTTCGGTATTTTAAACGACCGCAACCCTCTATTGCATGAATTTGAATTTTACTGTCGACTCATTGAAAAACAAACTACTCAGGTATATGCAAGTTTCTTTATAAAAGAAAAGTAATCGTTATTAACGTAAAACCTATTCGTTGAGGTATTATTCAAAAAATGTATATAAAATTGTTCAAATTTTACCATTCACGCATGTTACTATTGATTTGTACTCAATAGGGGGATAATTTACTGCACATTTTTTGTCCAAGGTATTAGAAAAATTTTGATAAAAATGTGAAACCAATTCTAGAAAATCATACATTAACGAGTGGCGATAATTGCGGTAAAATAAAGATGAACTAAAAATTGACCTTCAAGGTTTCGTGGACAACTGATTTCGTATGACAAGTGATCCTTATGCGCAGACTTCGCACTTTGTTGTTATTTACATGCTGCTCCAAATGAATTGCTTTATTAGTGTTCCGATTTTTACACCCGTAGGAATTAACTGAGCCCAACGTAAAAGTATGCCTCCTTTGTATAAGTCTCACCCAGAGCACGGTCCATTTGCGTATGAATGGTAAAGAGATCATGGTGAGCGATGATTTGTCGTTGTCGATGATGTCCATCGGCGGAGGAATTCTGTGTTTTTTTTTCAACGTGAATTTTACTGAGCGCCCCGCGTTTCCTTCCTTCCGTACTCGTTTCCGCAAGCGAAGGTTTTTTTTATTTACAGCGAGGAGGATTTTTAGCATGCATCAGCCCGCAGTTTAGGAATCTCTCTGCCCTGAGTATGACGACTTTTTGTGTTTTGCTTTCATCGAACACGAAACTCTCTGAAGCCTCGACAGTAAATTAAAATGAATCGTCTGAAAAAGATAAAGGAAAATAATTCGTGAGACGTTACGACGGCGGATTATTTTGTCGGGGAATAATGTAAGGGTCTTTATGCATAGGTAATTTCATTGATCTTTTTTTGCCGTCGTTACAAATTTATCTCCAATGAAACGTGAACCTTTTACCGAGTAAGTTTTGTTCGTTGAAAGAATCGATCGGAGAATAAAGGAGTCAAAAGCCATGGTAATATCTCGATAATGAATATATATATTTACATACTGGAACATTTAAGCTCCTCAGCAAGGAGATACAAATTTAATACATTCTTGACCCACTTTCTCTTAGTTTCCTTTATGCACAAATTTTCAACCGCACTAGCGAAAAACCGTTAAGCATATCTCTGAAAATATTGAAATTATCATTAACTAATCGGTTCCCTCAAAATTTGTCTATCATTTCCGTATCCTTGAATACTTTATACAAATCAAAAATTTCATTGGAAACGTGCAAAGATTTCTCAAACTATCGGGACGGAAGTCTAAAATCCGCAAAGAAAGAATCCGGCTTGACGATCTCGAGAGACAAAAAAAAAAGGTTTGACAGAAGCAGGAAAATTAGTTTCTCCGCGATTTTCTAAGGTTTCCAGTGTTTGTACAGCGTCCTGAGGTCTCTGGCCGTGACGGTTTGTTGCGGCTGGAATTGCAACTGCGTTGGTTGCTGTCGTTGCTGATACTCGACCTGCTGATATTGCTGGTGTTGCAAAGGAAGGGCAGAAAAGCTCTGGTCATTGGAGCAGCATTCGGCGACGTGGGACATCAAACCACTTCGATATTTGTAGCTGCGACCACAGCTCGGACACTTAAGTCTGCGATAATCCATGACGAATCCATCATGGCGAACGACCGATCGAGACCAATGCGAACCGCCAGCTGCAACCATCATCCGCGGGGACCATTTTTTTCCAACGCAATTTTATCAATCATTCGCGTCGATTATCGGCTTAACCCATTTCGTCCCACGGCAAACGCGTCTCTACTTTTCTTACATTTTGTCTATGACATTTATCAATTTTCTTGTGGAATTTTCACCCACACATATCGAATTTCAAAGCCAGTTTGGCCATTTTTCTCACGATTCATTTTCAGAAATCATTCAATCTTCTCGATGTTGGACCAAATGGGTTAAGCAGTTCCCTATCGGGCATTTTCGCAAAGAAAAAAATCTGACCGTGTACTGATGGGTTTGTAATGGTTCAATTATCTTCAAGTTCGAATGGTAGATGTAGATATATATTTTTGTGAAATTGTACTTGGATGTTTAATTCATCCTGCTGAATCAGGGAAATGGTGTACACTTAACCGGCCGCCATTTTTTTACGAGAATTTCCAAAAAAAAGGACATTTTATTTTGCGAGCTTTTTAATACTTTCGTACTTTTCGTATCAATCGTATTTTTTTATCGCTTTGAATTTGCTATATCGAGTGTAAATCAATTTTTTTATCAAAATATCCAATGAAATAAGGATACCGCATGCAATTAAAAATGAATTACTCTTTCATTGCGCGTTCGGTTGTGTCAATAAATTCGTAAAATGCGACAATAAAAAATAAAAACACGACACGCTCTCGATTTTTTTGTTAACACCATTTTTCAACTTGCAGCGCAACATTCGGTACTCGATTCGTCAAATTTCGAAAAGAACAACGAAATATGTGATTTTTTTTTCGCATCCATCGTGAAAATGATTTTTAAGCGAGTCCTCTGAAATCCGCGCACCAATTATGCTTTCAAAGCCTTGGATCGAATTCGAGTGTACGAAATCGACAACCCTATTCACGAGAACACTGTATAATTTTTTATTGAACAATTTTTATTTCGATCCCAGCCAATGAAGCATGAGAAGCCTGTATGTTTTCCGAGATAGTGTAACGACGAGCCATGAAAATCTAAACATAAAATTGCAAGGGAAAGAGAATTATGTCAACGATGATCGTCGTATTAATTCGCACGAGGGATGGGAACGTAGAAAATAAGTAGATGGTGATATTCTTTTTTTCAAAATCTTTTTATTTCCTTCAATCGCAGCAACAGTCGGGAGAAAATGGTTGAAGTGTCCTCCGAAGTCCGAATGTCGTGAACGCCTCGTAGAACCTCAGGGTTGTATAGCAGGAATACACAGATCAAACGGAAAAACAAAGAGACAAATCCAATACTCAGGTCGTTCCCATTGCACGAAGAAATTTCGAAGAATTCTGCATTGGTATTTGTGTAGCAAGAACGAGCAATATTTAATTATTAGTGATTAATTAAGCTGTCTTTCGTGCAATTTGAACGTGTTGCATGAATATGGAAATTTGTTTTGTTGCCTAAGCCAAGATGATATTCACCTTCTGAACGGCAACCTCAGTCATTTTCTAAAGAATCCTTGGCGAAAGAAACTACTCTAAATGTTTTCAGCTAGAAGTGATTCTTGGAAGAGATTTTTATAAAAAACAGCCGCGACTTCGGCGACAGTTGAGGATCAATATAGAATTTCGATTTGTGAATCGAATTGAGAAAAACGATCGCAAGGCCTGCGGGTGAAGGCACTTTTATCTAGATTTATTGCAGATTGAGAAACAAATAAAGATAGTATTATTCTAGTGATTCGTGTTAAATGCTCGCACAAACAGGCCTCGCGATTAGCGCGTGAAGAAAAAACAAATAAATGCGTGGATATTTCGCTCCAAGACATGTCACGTTAACAATTTTGCAACAAATAATCATTTTATTGAAATAATATTTGACGAAGAAATTTTCGTTTCTCGCTTCTTACAACACAACATTAAGCGCCGATTCTGACCTCGAAGAGCGAAAAGTGATTTTTACAATTTTAATTTTAGCTCGATTCGTAACTGTACAAATATAGACTATAAAAAAATTTCACGGAAACCCCGTTAACAATGCCAAACGAGGTAGTTGCTATAACATTTTCCCGGTCTAAGGAAACATCGTATTTCAGAAACTCGGATTTATATGTTTTAAGGCCGATGATTAAGTTCGAAAGATATCGACGGGCCAGCGCGTGTCGAAAAAGGTGGAAAATCAAAGCACTTTGCAGCAATACTAAAATGAAGGAGAGATAAAACTCGTTACGCGCCAATAAATTTGAAATTTCAACCGCGAACAATGCACTATAACGAATTAAGTTTATCGTGTTAACAACAAAATTCTACCTTTACCGACTGGAACATAGGAAGACGTTCCTCTGGAGAGAAACTACTATCTTTATCGTTTGGCAAAACTCGACACGCGAATACCTTGGTGGGTATTACGGCTAGAATAAAACGGTGATTGTGAGAATGAAAAGTCATACTTGGCGTCGCAACGTGCTTATTTCTCTCCGTAGGAGCACCGAGTGGAGGAAGAAGGCACGACGAAGAAGAGAATCGTCGGAAACGGTCGTCCGTTCTGCTCCGAGTTAATTCCAGGACTGCCGGAAGGGACGATGAGAGTGCTGTCTCAGTTGAATTTTGGCAGTCTCTCCCTGGAGTATGGCGTGAGGCAATGTCCCGATCGCTTCTGGTGGACCCTCATGATGTCGAGCCTGGTGAACCGTCGCCAGCAAGTACGGCATACGAACTGCTTCTCTACCCCGCACTCGTACTTCCGGTGTCTGTCCAGGGAGGACTGGACGGAATAATGTCGTCCGCAACGCGTGCAAACATAGCCGAGAATCAAGTCTGAAACATCCCCGGTGGCCCTCACCACAATCACACGCGAACCCACACCTACACAATCCTCCAATTATTTTGTTCCCTTGACCACCACCAGCCCCCCCCCCCGCTTCCTCTTTTTCTTCCTATCCGGGCCTGCGACTCTCTCTTCTCCTCTACACCTCATCGCTCGGTATATCTTTCCTTCTCACAGGCACACACTGTGGCAATCTCTCCATCTTTCATTCATCCTCAGAATTTACTCGAGTAACGAGGAACGACTGGTCTATTTTCTCCTCGACGTTCCACGTAAGATTTTACGTACTTGAAATATAGCTAATGTGTACACGCGTATAAAGTGTTGGCGCAGGCAAATGGTTAATTCAGACTCATAGTATCAGTCTAATAGAATTCGGTTAAATATAGTTTGTCTAGGCGAATGAAATTCTGTTTTCTCTTTAAACTGATGTTTGCATAGGTAAATATTATCCTGATGTGAGAGTAGATGCAACTACAGCCCAGACGGATACCTTTATCCTAGGCAATCAACGTTTAAGACAGAAGAACATTAGGTCTATGTTCTTGAAAATTGTTAACCTAAGCAGATTGTATCTGACTAAATGCCACTAGACAAATATTATCAGTTTAAAATAACCATTTGACTGCGATATTGTCACCGAGCAATTATCATATTGCTGGGCATTTAAAATCACACCTTATACGATCAATTTTTACAGTAACTTTTTGATCATTTCTTTGGTAGTTTCAATCGCGGAAAGGCATTTAATATAACGTGGATATTCGTAATGGAGCCATTTTCTTTTAACAGTTTTAAGTCATCGACAAAGAAAAATGGAAACATTAGGAAATCCATGTTTAAACTGAAAATCAAGTTATGCTATTTTCTTTCAATCAGCTTTAATTGACAAAAATTAAGTATATTCGGTTTTCTCTGCGTTGCCCGCAACAAGGAAACTGAAGATAATTCATTTAATCAATAAGAAAGCCTGTAAGAAAAAGTTTCAAAATTTAGAAGCAAACATTTTAAACGTGAAACAATGATACATTTGCTTCGAAAAATTCGATACATTTCTTTCGCTTTCAGCTAATTGAAAGCAATAGCATTGACAAGATTAGAACTGGTCAAATTCATGAAATTATACCTTTCAAAGTCCTTTGATAAAATAATCAATTCACTCTTCAAAACTATTTCTATGTCATCGATAGTTATTACCTATTCAAGAATTTCGCGTGACGTAAGTATATTATACAAAATCAATCAATAAATGTAACGTTACGCGAGATTCGTGAACGTGAATTACTACATTGTTGTAATCTAAATTCGAAGTTCCGCAATTCGACGTAATCGCAGTAAGAACTTTGGAAGTGAAGGTTCAATATCAAACCTGCTGTTGTCCTGAAACTGCCGCAAAAATGGAAGTCGGTAAAATCGAATACGTGGTGATGAGGCTCCCTATAATTTCCTATCATTTCTCGAAAGCAGGAAATTCGTGGGCAATACGGAAACAAGCCACAAGTCACTCACAACCAGGCGCCTTTGGATGCGATTGAGGTGGGGATTGATTGGGCATTGCCAAGATTTCCTGCCTTCGGCCCTCGTCTCAAGAAATTCCTCTTTTACTGTTATTCAGGCATACAGAAACATTCACAACAGGCATTCTGCTGAACACCATACACCGATATCGAAATTTCCTGAAACCGATGTTCAAATGGACGACCACACGTTGAGCTATAGTTGTGAGTTTTTGGAGAAAGGGCTAAGAAAAACGATAATGGAAAATGTTTCAAAGAATGAGGAAATCCGTGGTAATGGGGCGAAGGATCGATGACTTTCTGGAAGAATATCGTTTTTGTACCTTTTGAGCAAAAAGGTTCACTAGAGTGAAGTGACGTGAATCGTGAAACAAATTTATCAATATGTACCGCCTGGCAAGTGTCATTCACAACATCCACCACGTGCCAGGGCGTAAATAATGAAAAATTGTTTCAATCGTTTTACCTTAAACATTATATAACCTAAATGAACTCTGAGCAATTGAGCATGATGGAGAAAAAACAAGAACAATGTACGAAACATTATGTGCCGGGAGAAAATATACTTAATATTACAAAATATATGTTACGACAAGAACGATTGCCCATCTTTATACGAATGAAATAAAAAAACTTGGAGAGAATTTCGAAAGCAAATTCGAGCTTTACTTTTTCAAAGCCTGTTTTTGCCTTCGTAATCTATTGAGAAAAACTTTGATGTACGGAAATTCTTCTGACGTTTGTGTTGTACACTGAAAATATGGCAATCATTCTTGCTACTGAACATGTTTAATTATGTAATTTAATAATCGAAGGGCATCCTGCGTGCCGATACAACACGCAAGACTAAATACTTACCCTTTATATACCTTTTACCCTCGGTCAAATACTTTTACCTTTACGTATTTCTTATTCAGATCCTCCGGAGCATTCACTGTTAACACCATCTTCCCAGAATGCGCTATTTCAAGAATTCAAAACGAAATTCTTGAAAAAGCTCATCATCTTCTTCCGAGTAACTTTCGAAAACCTTTGACTGTTAAGAAGTAACTCTCGGGAAACGCAATACCCCGAGCGATAATTTACAAAATTCTCAACGGAGGAATAAAAACTTCAGGAAAGAGCATTGCGTTAAATTTACGCCTTGAAAGACAGACAAAATTTGTAAAAAGAATTTACCCAACAGATACATTTACGTAGCAGAATGATAACGGTGTACCTTAAATAACAGCACGACGTTATTACTCTGCGGCACATAATATACCTGCCTGGTAAATTTGACGAAAACATGTGTTGACCTGAAAGTGTGCTGAAAGTAAATATACAAATAGATGTAAACAGCTGTAAAGAAATTAGTACACACTCACACAATGATACATTCACACACAAGTCTTAAAATTATGAACCTTGAAGAAAAATGTCAGTTAAAATATAATTTATAAAAAAGACAAGTAAATGCATACTTTAGAATCTATGAATCTTAGTGCTTGTTTTCAACCCCAGAAAAAGAGAGGCTGAAAAGTCTGAACAAGAGCGAAGAATAAGAAGATTCCAAAATATTGAACCCTGTTTAAATATTAAAAAATTTGTATAAACGGCATTAAAGAATAGAGAGAAGTTGCACACAAATAAAAAGTTATACTAGCTATAATGGCTTATCATCTAAAAAAGGAGAAAGTCTAGAATATGAAAAGGTGTAACACTTATTGTCATAAGAAGATAAAAATATTTGTATATGATCAAGATATATATAACCATTTTGAAGCATATATGGCTTTATATAGCCACTAATCTAAAAATAGTAAAAATCATGTAGAAATATAAATAAACACAAAATTATACGTTATAAAAATTAAAAAGTGGTTAATTTGGTTTACCTGTTTACCCTTTACCTATTTTACCATTATTGCGATAAACATATCCCACGTAGTGAACTTCTTCTGTGCAGTTTTCATTCGAAAGTTGAAAAAGCAAAACTTTCGAAATCCAACTTGACTCATCTGGAGCGCTTCTTTCTTCCTTACCGATTTTTCGTGGAAAGATTTAAAACATAAAATCTTACCACTCATTGACACAATTCATTAACACAACCATGACACAACGAAGAGTGTCAGTATAAAAAAAAATAAGTCATTGTGAAATGTTCGAAATGTGCATAAAGTCCAATTGTACAGAAATATTTTTTTAAAAATAATACTGTACGTTTAGCTTTTATGCAAATTATCTGATTTTCAGCAGTTGATTAAGACAGAAAAAATCAAATAGGACCATAAAATTTTAACTTTCTTTTTACCTTTACCCATATGTCTCTTATACCTTTGAAATCTGCGTTTCCCGAGAACTACTTCTGAATGCCACAAATTCGGACTTTCAGAAGAAGTGCTCTGCTTGATCATCGTCTTCGTTTCTTCTTTCTTCCTTTTATTTCTCGTTAGCGTGACTGTTATCAAAGGGACAACAATCGTAACGGAGAATAGTGGCGAAATATTTCAGGACCGAAATTGCGAGGAAAAACTTGCGGACAGAAAATCGCTGGAAACCCCAAAAAGTGTTAAACAAACACATTTCGGGTGACCGCAATTCTCATGAACGCAACATTCCGTCCACGCGAATTTCGTCGCTTCAATTTCCAGCCATTCTTGTGAAAACACTCGAAATTGCCGACGATGCACTTAAGCAAATACTTTCGAATTCGCAACGTTCCTCACCGAAACGAAGAAGTTTGAAAATTTCTTCCATCGACGTTTCGGTAAATACTCTGGCGAACCAAAATTTTGACCTTGTGCAAATTCACGCGAACCGAGAAAAAGAAAAAGAGGAAAACCCGTGTCGTTGCCTACGTCGGCAAATTTCACCGGTACTCGTAGAATCAAAATTATCATAAAGATGAATTCTTTCGTGATAACAATGACCCCTTTATACCGAGTCCCGGGAAATTCGTAAAGACAAAGACTTCCTCGCGGACGTGAGTAAAAAAGAAAAGTACATTGAGAACAATGTTGACAGAAAGTTCATTCAAATGACATTCTCTCGTCACCTTTCGCACACTCACTCATTCGACTTTTGAGCAAGATAAGAAAAACATCGTGTTCCAGTGAAACCATTGCAACACGTGAAAAATATTTTGTACGACAATGAGAAGACGTATGTATCCTTCCTATCGGAAAGTAAAAGCACCTGCTCAATCGGCAAATTAATTTTCACTTGTGCCGCAGGTCCAGCTGTCTTTATCAGTTTGTTGAGACAGATGTATATGCGTATAACATACGAGATTTAACGAAAACATGAAAAATCAACATGGCGGCAAAATACGATACGTGAGACCCAATAAATAGGTCGGCAGTACCTTTTACCTTGACTTTTACCCATTATCTTTGACCTCCAAGAGGTTTTTACCAATACATTACCCGGTTCCCCGTCGACGTATCTCTTCTTCTGTCTTCTTTCTTCGGCTCCGACGAGAAAGGAGCCTGGAGGAGCGAATCTCGTGAACCGTGCAAAAAAATCGCCCATTCACGAGGATAAAATGCCACGTCCCCAGTCGCGAGAAATTCCACGGAATTCGATCGACGAGGACGACGCGCAAAGAAATGTGCGCGAAAACGCGAATCATTGAAAATGGCCGAACGCGAGAATACCTTCGCGGCAAATGGGCCGACGAAAGTAGGCAATTATTTTTCCAGGTAGTCTCGGTCCAACAGCGTGCAAAGGGCAACGCTGTTGGCTTCTTCTCTCTTCTTAAATTTCTGCCGAGCTCAGAGCTTTGCGGAGAGGTTACGTGTGCTCGCGATGAAAAAATCGTTTGACCGCGAGCACTGTTGCCTCTCCTTCTTCCAAAATATTCCCGTACCATCTTCGGAAAATCCTAAACACTTGGGAGCAAGAGCACAAGAAATGGGAGAGAACAGATTTACAGAGAAAAATCGTGACATGGCATGGTACAATAGCGAGAGTCAAGTAACGAGAAAGTACAATACCATGGAATAATATTAACAATGATATAAATGTATGATTTTTATATGTATCAATATGTATAAATATATACGTATACTGGTATCGATAAAGAAAATAGTATTATATATATATATATGGTGTTAAGCCTATTATATATATATACGAGGTATGTGTATATATATGAAGTTCCTTTTTTTAGAGTTATATAGATATGTAATTTGGGTTAATTCAATATCTGATGTTTATGCGTTACGACGAACAAAGAAGCGAGTTATGTACACGTGGGTTAGTAAAAAAAATGGTCGGATGTGCGCAAGTGCTGTACGACTCCTTTGGGTTTTTAACGAGATGAGTTTCGTCGACGTGAGAAATTCAGGGAGAATAAATAAAATACGTTTCGTGCACCATCACCACACACCACCATCGCGATCGATCGATCAGTCGATCGATCGTCATCGCCGCAAGGAAACCGCAAGACCATTGCGCATCTCCGGCACGGAGAGTTAAAGGTGTAATTACATCACTACCGAAGGAAGCGTGGCATGCAAAGACGAATTACGCAAAAAATGGCACAACGCAATGGATCGTAAACTATCAAAGAATGTACGCATACACGGATGGATATTGAAAAAAAAAGAACAGAATATGTTCACACTTTGTAATGTAATGTACTGTTGGAGCGCGTAGAAGAAAAGAGGGTTTTAGGGGGGGAGGGCAATC
The DNA here is from genome assembly GCA_963989215.1 of Hedychridium roseum. Classification (NCBI taxonomy): domain Eukaryota; kingdom Metazoa; phylum Arthropoda; class Insecta; order Hymenoptera; family Chrysididae; genus Hedychridium; species Hedychridium roseum. Next base: position 4,958,337 of record OZ022318.1, on the reverse strand, counting down.
GTGAGGGGCGAAAACTACACTGGCAGCCCTTCCTTTTGTTTCCTTTTTAACCGAGAGACTCGCACAGGGTCGCCGCTCCCCACGTTCGCCCTGCGACTACCGAGAAAAGAGACACGTGCTTTTTTTGTTGGACCGTGAAACAACATTTCTTATAGAGAGCCACAAACCAACGTGAGAATCGCGTCAAGGATGGCAGAACGCCAGAGGATCTTGTGTTCTCGGTGAATCGAGGGAACTGACGCGCAACACATACACACACACACACACACGTGTCCTTACGTCAGAGAAAGAGGCTAATAGAGTTATATCAGTGCGTTTGTTTCGAAACCGGGACGTACCACCAACGATGGGTGCGAAGAAAAGCAAATTTGACAGATAGAGAGAATAATAGTGGCAGGTAGAAAAAGGAAGGTAGGATTGTACTACTATTGCGAAGAATGGTCTCTCGGTGGTCCTTCTTTTCGCTCGTAGAGGAACGAGGGGAAAGACAAAACGTACCCAGAGAACAGAAAAGGGGGGAAGCCGGGGAGAGAAAGGAAAAAGAAACGGCATTCGCGACCGAGCGGTACGAATACCACAGAGTCGTGAAAACGTTACGTATATGGTTGGTCGTACGTCACGGATTTCTCGGAATGATTTTTTTTCCTCCTACTTTCTCCTCGCTCAACTCTGGACTAAAGCGGATCTGAGAATATGCAAAACAGTTCTGCACGTTGGGACACGTGGTGATCGACGACGACGAGAAGGATATTCTTTTTATCGTTCTCCATCGAGTCTGTACTATTTCTTTCGGGTATTTTCTCTACCGACAAAAAAAACACGTAGACTACTACAACAGGGTGCTTTCCGTTCTTTTCTCCTGGGATCGAAGGGGTTTTTCCTCGGCGGAGATCGTCGGCAAAACCGGAAATCAACGACCGCCACTGTCGGGGGAGGCTTTTTAGTTGCGTCAAAAGGAAATTTTCCACTTGCCATCCGAACAGAAGTGCTCGTCGTGTCCGGTTTTGTCGACCTCTCCTTGCCGATTGTCTCCACAAACATTTACAAGTGGTTATATATGCGCTGCGAATAACGTGGTGCAACTCCGGTTCTAAACTGTCGACGTAAACGCGCGCTTTTAGCAAGATATATATATGTGTGTGTATATACATATATATATATATATGTATAATATGAGGAAAATTTCCGTACGCCCTGCTGGCTCTTCTCGCACTCGATATTCCGTGCATCGCTGTTGCAAAGAAAACGAGACAAAGCAGAAAAAATTGTGTACGAGAGAGCGTCAAAGTATAATCGAAAAAAATGTATGTATATAATAAACGAAAGGATTGCTTGTCGTCATTGCGTATCTCGATTATCGCATCTCCCGATTGATAAGAGTCACAGAGATAAGCGACATGTACTCGTCTCTTGTTCCCTTCTCCGTGCGCGTAGGTTCTCGCGTTGCTTTTTCTTTTTCGTCAATTCGATTCAAGGTAACAAGTCTCTGACAGTGAAAAAACGACCTTCGCCATCAATGCGAGCACCTCTTTTCAATTTTGCAATTGTCCACTGGCGAGATATCTGCCAAGTTTCCCTTGGCGATTGGCAATTTATTCGCGAATCAATTCCTTCGCGGCTGGGAATAACGGTGCTGAGAGGCACGTCTCCAAGATCATCAATGAAAGTACAAACTGGCGCGATGACAAAGCAGCAGTTGACAGAGGAACAAATCTCGTTAATACGCGGTATGTTTTAGTTCATCTCTCGTGTAGGTATAACGCTAGCATTGACAGAGAGGTCGCTCCTCTCTCTCCGGAATTACCTTGCCTCCCACGTTGGATCGCCGCGAACAGGGCGACCTTTTACCCTAAAAATCCTTAACCCATTTGCATCATTTCTTTACAGCCGGAAGTCCAGGCACATCGCGAAATTTTTTCACAGCCGTTTCGAAACTAAATATACACTCCTCGCGTAATCTTTCAGCTGTATTCCGGGACCAATATGATAATACAAAGTTTACTGAAGTTCGAGGAAAATTGTAAGATTCGTTATTTGAAAATTTATATAAAATATGTCAAGTTTTTCCCTTTGTTGATGTAGATGTTGAAAACCTCGAGATAATTGCGTTTTCCACTTTTTCTTCTGCTAATAATGTTTGGAATTCCAACGACAAACGATACTCTTCCACCTGTTTTCGTATTTCTGAATTCGTAATCAAGGAAATTCCTTGTCAGTCTGACATGTGTTGTAAAAAGCACACGATTGATGCAAATGGGTTAATAAAATCGCGAAACGCGCGAGTAATCCGTGAACGTTTTCTAAGACTACGTTTTCAGACTTCCAAACGGTCTCTCTGGCATCTCTACCATTGCTATCTTTTTCCGTCTTCCCTTTCGTTTTCCCGGAAGAATTCCATATGACGCATCAGACGAGCGCCGATAAGATTCCGAAGGCTTTTCCTCGAATTTTCCGACACTTGAATGAAACGAAACCTACGCAAACGTTCCGCGAAATCTATTTGCGCGTCTGTTCTGCGAAGAATCTTTAGCCGGTAATTCCGCAAACACGTCAAGTGCATTTTCCATCTCCGTATAACATGTGCACGCGTGCGTAGCATCTGCGCGAGAAACTACAGCCGAGTTTGCATCTGCTAACGACAGCTGCAGGGACTGGCAGATGCACCGGACGAAAAATTGCCAGCTGCGACTGACCAACAACGCCCCGCCGTATTTCCAAGCTGTTCTCGTATTTCCTCGAATTTCCAACGACCTGCCGTACCTACTAATGGCTTTCTCTTCCACACGACTCCATCCATGTGAATTCAATAATGATTCAATAATGAATCAACCATTCATTATTTTATACTTCCGAATAAATGAAGACTTTCAGGAAATCCCGTTAAGGACTACACAATGCGTTTCTCATGAATCGTATTCACGTCGGACGATGATTCCCGCTTAAAAATCATTGTCCCGCGAGGATGTATTGTTAAAAATATCATCCGTTGTAAAAATGATCGACGTGTCGTTATCGTTGCGATATCGTGTTACACATTTTCGCATCTTCGCGTGCATCGTTACGTCATCTGTTCTACAGCTACTTCAATATGGTTCAATGGCCGTTTGCGCAGTATAATGTATTGCGTAGCGTATCGTTCGAGAATGTAGGTCACATACAGAGCGCACTATCGATCGTCCGCCGGCAAAGAAATCCCGTTTAACGTTACCGTTTTCCGCGCCACCGAGAAAGCCTTATCTAAATTTTTCAATTTTCTCGCTAACCCGTACGGTCTGTTGAACCGTCGTTGATAAGAAGCGCGATACCATTCGAGTTTTTAGCAATAAATGGGACACTGTCTATGCGCCATTTTTACTATTTCGCCTGTACCTCTATCGAACGCATTCTCCTCGCGTCTTTCTGCGGATTCTCTTGATTCTCCGACCCAAGGCCGACAAGTTTTCGTGGGAACGACGAGAGGTATAATCATCTCTCTCCCTTGCGACGAACTAACGGAGATATACCGTGCGCGACTTTGGCGTATCGTTTCCAACGGCTCTTAGAGCTGGATTTCCTGCAGATAATCCTTCGGGGAAAATGAATTTAAAACGGCCCTAGGCCCGCGGCAAGATAGAGGGGCCCCGAAGGAGGGGGGAACGACGAAACGGCACCGTGGGCTCGAGTTCCCTTGAAACTACTATGCGAAGGAAGGGGGAAAAGCCCAGGGCCTGCTCTCACCGACTATATATACGTGTTACATTCTTTCCACGAAGATCTCACGTTTCTTCGGTTCGAATTTCCCATAGCAACAGCGATTTGCCTGGCTTTTGCGCGCATGTCCAGCTAGGCTCAAGGACGGAATTCAAGAATCTTTTCCAGCCGATAAGCTCCTGGATAGAGTTTCTACACGCGCGCCGATCAAAAGTGTAGGGAATCTCGTTTTCCCGTTCGCATGACTTCCAAGCGGGCAACGATCGCTCACACAAAACTGTAGCAAACCGGTTACCAACACAGAGAGACCGTTGAGAAACGTTTGAGTCATTCTTTACCTATCCAATATCGTATCATCCGTGACTGAAATTGTTAAGATATATATCTATTTTTCCGCTTGGTTCTCGTTGCTAAAGAGCGCCAATGTTTTTCCTGTCGTCAGACGTGAATCGCTGTAGTCACGAATTAATTAGGTGTTTTGCGTTCTGTTTCCACGTAAGAACGCGAATGATTTCGATTGGAATCGCGATATTATCATCGTTTTCGCTCTCTCTCCATCGGTCTAACGACGCGCTTATACCTCGCGTTTCCCTCTGAGAATGATTATTGCACAGACGTTCCGAAATGTACCGAGATACTCTTATCTTTTCCGGAATTTTACTTGGTAAAGACGTTCGTATTTGTCTAAAAAGATTGTCGAGACGCGCACGTTGACTTCGTGCTTCCTTTTGGGCTTCGACTGGACGTCGAAGGTGAGTTTTCCGTTTGTTTATCAAAGGAGAGAGAGGTGGGTCGTCGCGTTGCTCGGCCGACGATCGCAAAATCACGGTGGGTCTTACATTTTCCCTCTGAAATGGCATCAAGGGGGAAACATCCCACGATACGCCGGCCTGGCATCGCGACGCTGCAGTTGGAGGAAAAGATAATATTAAGACGGAGTTTCGACCAACGAAAAGTTAACGAAAAATCACATGCTCCGATGAGAAAAATAAAAGCTCTTTCAGAGACCGTGCTACTCTTGAACGTACCGGGACTTTCCGTCGAACCACGTTATCCAGCAGCTGAAGAAAAATAAAGCCCTTCCCCGCCTGCGCAATGGGCACTTCTCGCTCCGACTGTACCACTTCCGGTACAATTCGGTGGGATTCATCCTGAGACTCGCTTATTAAAACACGAGTCCTTATATTCTCGAACTTTACTCTCATTCCCGCATCGTCCTCGTTTTAATAAGCGTACATAATACCGACAGATTCGGCATATTAGAACCGTGAGAATTTCGGCAATTTCGGAATTTCCATGGAGAGCTTTACGCCCGACGACGTTAATTTTTGGCTAGCCAAGGTCTACCGCTTTGGTCGTGCCAATAATATTCACGGGCATTGAAAGAGCGTGGTCGTGCCAATTACGAGTGCCTATTGTTACGGGGGTCAGAGGCCGATGGTAAATGGCGAGAATGAGCCTACCTTGCGAGTCGCGATGGGCCTGGGCGGCCTCCTGGGCAGCAAGGAATACTTCGTCCGTCGTCCCCGGGGCACCAGCCACCGGTCCTACCACACCCCCTGCATTACTTCTGTCGCCCGCTACGTGCCATGCCGCCAGGCCTGCTGATGAAAAAAAAGATCCACCACGTTCTCATATCGCTCGTACATTGCCTAATTCATTTCTACATTTCCAAAAAAACGAGTTGCCGTTGGAAGAAGGAAGTGCTTTTGGAACGTTTCGTTTCCAATAAACATAAATGAATTGCCATAGAACAGTGTTACACGGGAAAGCGTACATTACTTTTATTATAGCATAATTGCGGAATTTCGGTACAATACATGGGATAACATTGGAAAAATGGAGTTCATTGGAAAGAACTTAAGAAATGCTCGGAAACCTTTGCACTCGGCGGCCATTTTGGCGCTGAAAAACACGCACGGACCATGAGAAGCACACATCATAAGACCAGGCATTAATGAGATATCACGGCGCCCAAAGGTAAAAGAATCGACGCAAGGCTTGCCAACATTCAATTAGTTTTTAATCTGACGAAAATACACACACGAACGTATAATATAATATATGCAGTGTTCAACGTCGATAGAATTTAATTAATCTTTGTAACGTCTCAACGTGTGGTACTTTTTGAAACAGTCCCCGATGTGAAGGTGCGGCTTACGCGTGCACGTATCACAATAGTAGCGGGTTCGTCTCCGTTCTCCTTTAATGGTTCTTTTTGAACAGACTTTACAGTCCTTCTCTTTTCCTTCTCCACGTATGATGTGTAGTTTTCCATCAAGCCTTTCTTCGGTGTGCAATACTGAACAGCCACAGACTAAGTCTGATGAGAAACTGAGTGCATTTGGCAGCCGCGCCCTGAAGACGCGTCTGCCGCACCAGTAACATTCATTTCGTGGAAAATCAAGGAAGATAAGAATCACGGATCGTTCAATCACGTTCTTGCCATGGTCTCACAATGAGGGCACCCGAGTGCAATGGGGTTAGCGTTAGTTTTGAGAAAGATCGAATAGATTCTTATCTCGAAAATCTTTTTCAAAGAACCCTTTCGGTACACGAGCCGCCGTGGCGTCACGATCTGCCAACAACGGTCGACACAATTTCTCAATGTTTATCAAAGATGTTAGTAAATTGCAGCTATCAGTAAAATTAGGATACGCAATAGTAACGTTACGATTTTCCTGCACACGGCATACTTTCGTAAAGTTAGATCTTTTTGTTAGTCATGCAAGTAGAACGAAAAAATTTCTAATAAGTGTATCAAGGTAATTTCACTTTTTCAATGTCCTAATATCGATGAGTCTGATCAATGACCCTTCGCTGCGGTTCCTCCGTACCGAAAGGGTTAATATCAAACGCATTTATGACTAGTCATGTTTTAAAAAGCAAGTAGCAACACAATGAGGATGAAACTATCAGCCAAACGTCGACACTTGCGCTAAAAGCGAATATACGCAGGAAATGCTTGTAATATAAAACAAATTCTTAAAATTCAATACAAATTCATATATTAATGATAAAAACTGGCTGTTAGTTTCACCGTCAGAGCAAAACGCAGGGTTCCCAATTCAACAAAGTTAGCTGACTTGTAGAGTATAAACTAAGAGAAGCAATAAATTACACAAGTACATCCCTGTCGATAGTGTTTACAACAAATCGAGCTTAAGAAATAACAGATTTATGCAATCATATTCACGATACAGTCAGTCGATCGGACAAACATTCCTACGCACATACAGTGAGTCACAAAACTATCGTATTCCCTCAACATTCAATTTCAAACGATTCATACAAAAAGTTCTGTGTTAATTGGGCCTTCATTTGATATCAAGTTCATGAAAGCATTAACAATTCAATGTGTGGAAGTATAATTTGCAGAGGTACAAAAATATTGGCCCCTTAATAATGACTATTATCGCAATTATCGATTTAATAACGAAATAAATTATTTAAAATATATTTATTTTTAGTGTGCTACATCACTTCCCCTTTATGAAAGACAATCTTGTTTCATTCATACCATCTTGGTTTTTATTATTTTTTACATCAATGAGAAACTCTGACATAGTGAATCTTAAAACACGGAATACGTAATACCGCGTTACTGTCTTCCTTCTTGCCGCTACCTAGTATGAATTCAATAAAGAACCTTTCAGTCATACGTAATCGACTAGGAGTTGTTGAAGGTCTATCTTCCTTAATGATTGCTAATGATTGCTTATTTGCAGTCGTACTAATATTTTTCAATTAGCATACCTACTGGCTGAACATGAGATTGTAAATGAATAGTTTTCTTGTCTTTTCTTCTGAGACAGTACGAATTGATTCCAGACTACGTGATTCAACAAAGGAACGAAAAGTGTAACATTTTCCCTGTCTTTCTCTTTTGTTATCGAGTAATGTCAATTTTTTATGACCTTCATCGATAACCCGTATTGCAAATTATGTAGTTTATAACTTTAGAAATGAGCTTTGTCTTATTATTTCTATTTATGTCTATGGCATCTGGATTGTGCCTTGATTATAACATTACAATGCTCTTTTCATCTTTCTCTTTCTTCACACAACCTTTTCCCGCAATGCTACATATATTACGTATTCTGTTTTCAAATTCTACATGCGTTGTCAATAAGATATAACTCAGTTGCAATATTCTTCAACGTAATTTCACAATTACGCAAATACCACAAAGGTACAAAGAAGTAACGTTTTATTGGAGAAAGAAAATGAAATACCAAGGGAAAAAACTATACGGAATCTCCAGATCGTTTTTCCATGTGAAATATTTCAAAACAAGGCGTAATGCAGAGTGCGACACTACAAGATTTGCAAAAATATCGAGTTTCTTTACGTAGCCCCTTTACGTTGCATATTTTGCAACGTTTTGACGGACGTAATTTCTTTCCTGTACAAGGTATTCGTACCGGAAAACAACGGGGTTTCAATCTTAGTGGCAATCTTCGTTGAGATTTTCTCCCTCGATTGTCAAAATCTAAAATAAAATAATTATAACTTATGACCCATCAGGACGTTACTGTTGGCAATCGTATCACTATTGCTTTCTCGGGCGAGATTATCTTTCGTAATACTTTCGTCCGTCGGATTTAATACTGTCGGTAGAAGACCATTTACGTACCGGTGATGTTTATATTTGAAAATTAAAACAGAAGAAAACCACTAGATTCACTTCAAGTCTCTCATTCTATTGCTTGTGCACTTTTTTAGTTATTACTTCTATCGCATTACCTTGAACAGTATTGCAACTAAATCATCATCTTGGCAACTCACGATTGTGAAATATCTCGTCCAAAGCGTTAGACGGACGACATCGGATTGCGAGATATCTCGTCCAAGAGTCCGAAACGATTAAATGAAGAGCACCTTGCGAGATGCTCCCTTATTAAAATTATTTCTGCATTAAGCACTTCACGCAATAGTTCTTCGTCGTTAAAAAATTTCTGTCATTAAAATTCTTCACAGCAAAATGTTGCGAACTGCGAATTATTAAACCCTCTTTGGTACGTGTATTAAAGGTTTTCCATTTCGTCGAGTTACTTTTCTTGGAGGTGTTTCACGTTAATTATTTATTAAAATTTGTTTCTTCATTATGCCGTTATAAGATTAATTTCCTTCTATCCGGCGTACTGTCGATTTTATTCGATTTTATGGAAATCGTTTCTACCCATGAGTACATACTATTTTAAAGAATACTGAAGCGAACAAATGCGCACGTACGAATACTTCTGTGTTGCTGCTTTCATGCTTGTTACAAGCTTTAACTTCTGTGTAGATTACATTGAATTATTCAGTGCTCGGATAAATATATTCAATTTGAAGCTTAATTAATACACAATACTTCATATGAATAAAGCCTTCGTTAATATTCTTTACAAAGAGTATTAATCGTTCGAAATCGAGGACTGAGAGTACGAATATTTTTGTCGTTCACTACACCACATACATCAGGAGAAATTTACACAGCCTATCCTAAGTGGTCTAAACGACACTCAGAAGGGATATAATAATACTGATAGTGTCAGTCTATCTGAAGTTTAGAAAGTTTTGTACATCTGTAGTTCGCTGAATTACTCGACTGAAAAGAACTGACTAGCTTGCAAGAAAAGATCGTAGAGACGGAAGAAGTAGAGGCCCAGACGAGTAGCGCGTTACAAGTGGCGTATAATGTAAGAAAGAAGAACGATTGTGCTAAAATACAGATAAACTAATACCGCTTTAATGCGAGACGCGCTTGGCAAAGTGTTTCTTGCAACAGTGGCGATCGTCGCTGGCCGAACTGGACAGATGGAAAATCTTATGGAGAATTCTAAGACTGCCTCGGCTGCACCAGGGTGCTAGGCTGTTGTCTCCACCTTCGTCGCACGACGTTCAACTTTTTCAGATAGAATTGCAAAGTCGAACGATTAATGCCGTACATTTCGGAGGCTTGAGTGGTGCTAACACCCTGCTGCAATATCGCCTCCAGCGACATTTTCACCGAGTCTAAGCTATACTTTCGGCCCTGCTTGTTCGCCAGCGACTTAAGCAACGCGGCTACGTCAACGTCCGGTCGTGGCCATCTCGTGTTCGGGCCTTTTTTACAATCGAGGAAATGGGACGCCCAGAGGGCACCGCCACCACTGACACCCGAATTCCCTCTCGACCGAGACCGCGCTCCCGCCCCCCCACCTGCAACGAGGAAACCCAAGCTAGTGTCGGCCAATTTGTTACACGTCCCGTTCAACAGAAAACACAACGCTCAACATGATAATCCGAGCGAATTACATCGATTATCGCAGATTGACACACAATGATTTGTCTCTATTAGCTTTTCTGCTTTGCCAATTCCATCGATTTTGTGCCAGTCTTACAGAAAATCTCAGAATCTTCTCAAAGAATGCATATTCAAACCAATAAGCAAAGTACATCAAGTTTAACAGTCTTTTGCAAGTAAGTCCTAATCGTACGCCATTCGAATACAATTTTACCAAGTATACAATCCCTTCTTTTTGTCAATGTGTTCTTTCTGTTAATGGAAAAAGCTACTCTCGAAACCTCAATGTCACAATTCTAAACTTATCGTTTGCCCAAGTTCCCCTTTGATCCAGGTATATTCTACGGATCGAAGGTTCGCTGGTTTATCCTACTAAGAAGAACTTCGTATGTTTCAAATACTTTGTGTAATTTATTCGAATGCTTCATTTGCCGAAGACGATATTTCGTTTAATATACGTAAGCCTTTATTAATTTTACACGTTGTATTTCCTCTAATTATCGGTTAACCCTTTGCATTCCGCTCGACTTTGAAGAAGCTGACTCGCGACTGACTCATTCACGCAGGTACACGAAATAATAATGTAATGATCCTCGGGAAGATTTTAAGTGTCCTACCTATATTCTTTTTGACTATAATTTTAGCTAACCTTCATCGTATTCACTAATTTTTCAATCACATTTGAAATGAACAACACACTATTTAACTGTGCGCGGATATATTGTTTTTGTTCTAATTTTATACTGATAAGCACATAACAAAGGTATGATTTTTCTTGATGACATTTATAGTATGTACCTGAAGAAGATAGTACAACGTACTACTTGAAAAATTGAATTCATTGTGATGTAAATATGGTAAAACTATTAGCACTGCGTTATTTACACAAGAATTGATGTTACTACTAAACGTATTGTACAGTTAATAACGGTAATAGCCAACAAGCTTTTCGCACATTGATGTAAATAGGCTAACATTATTGACTTCTCTTATGACATCTTAACGTGCAAAACTTTCGAACCTCGTAAGAAAGTTTTTTACTACTTATTTTGAGGTATGATTATGGCTTGCATCTATCAAATACTTCGAATACATCGCGGGTATTTTACTAGGCAGTTAAATCCGTATTCTATATCATACGAGAGCTGTGAAATAAACAAAAGCGGAAAAAGCGTTTCTACAAATCATTTGTAAATTTGGCAAAATTCGGCATATCCCATTATACCATATCAGTCATGATGCCAAAGTAGAACGTTTTATTTACATTGTTACTTAATGTGTAACGGCGGGGTGCAAAGGGTTAATGGATATATTGTGCGAGAAAGATTTTATTTTCAAGGTACCCTGCGTTTCGCTCTAGTTAACTAAAAGTTGGAACAAAATACTGCAAAATATGAAACTTACCAGGATGTTGGGAAGGATCGTGCGACGGGCCTGCTCTATTATTATCTTGTTCCATGTCATTAAGGTCGTTCATATCGTCATCTAAGGTGAGATCCTCTACGCTCTCCTCGGGGTCCTCCAGGTACTCAGACTTTGGCTCAATGAGGCTATCGTTAGGCTCGGGTTTTTCTATTGGCAACTGCGTAAATTCGAATTATGCGTTAGTACAATCCAACGGAATACGGAGTAACTGATGAAGAAAAAGATGCGAAAAGATATATTTTTTTATAAAACTGTTTCGAACCGTTTCCACTCTGCAAGAACAACCGAAAAGATGTCAAGCAGTAGGATAATGTACGAAGTTTTATCTACCAACGAGCGAAAGAAAGCAAGCAACGAAAGTGCAGTCTCCATTAGACGTTGGCGAAGAATGGCCAAAGTTAAGCTTTACCGAATTTTCCTTCATTTTTACCTGTAACATCTCGTCGGCGGGTTTCGTCAATTGCGTTACAAGTGTTGACCTGCCGAGAGAATCCGTGGGATCCGAAATGACTTTCTCGTCCGCAACAGGTGCAATTCCGAGCGCTGGCACGCCCATTTGTTGTGGCATGTCACTCGAGTTCGACGCCTCATGGTTTTCTACAGAGTTATCATCCCCAACGCTTTTTCTTCTAAACCTCTTTCTTTTCCTGGACATGGGGCTTTGTGAACCTTCCCTATATAACCAAAACAGAATTAAATCAGTCATCGAACGGAATATTTTTGAAGGGAAGTTCGAAAATAAACTTGTCCTTTCGTTTGGATTAATACTGAATATTCGATATTCACCTCGAGGAGAGCCCTTTCGATACTTGAGGACTCGCAGAATCTTCAGGCAGGTCGCTCACCGCACCTTGTGCTAAATTCAGCCTAGGAACTTTACTGTTCTTTTCTATTGTAAGGCCGGAAGACGTATGTGGAATGTCTGATGTTATTGTTGGTGGTGGTTTTTGTTGCCTCGAGTCTGTTTTAGTGCCGCTCCCACCGCCTGTTTTACTTTCCGAAAGACCTTTGATCTGAAGAGATTCGGCGGCTTTCAAAAGTGCAGCTAATTGGTCTTGGGAAATGTTGACTTCTCCCCTGTACATGTAGTCCATCATCGCTTTCAGTTCTTTAAATTTAACATCCTTGAGTATGAACACTGGATGTTTGTCGTAGTGTTCACTCAAGAGGCCCTGTAACCAAATCATCATAACGAATTTAACTTTATGCCCAATTACTCATTTTCGCTAAGACGCAATACCCTAACAGATTGAATTGTGCATAACACGGAAACATCTAAGCAAATTAATCGTCGTAATATCAAATACAGTGATATGATTGCCTTGGAAATAGCAGATCACAAAAGCCGATTCCATTTCATAACTGCTTCTTATTTGCATGTATTCGGTACACACGGAAGTAACGATCCCTTTTAATGAATAAATGTTACTGTAATAGTTGCCAGATTTACAAAATATTTATACCCTAAGCAGATTGCTGATTAGAAACTAGTACGAAGTGTTACATTTTGCGAAATAGATTTCAATTAACGCGGGAGGCCCACCACCCACCCCCCACCTCCCTGCAGCCATATCAGGGTAAAATCCCAGGGCGAGTGCCCTGGAAATCGGCCATCTTGCTTCCCCTGTATTGATCAAGAGGCACAAGGAGGGGGATTCAGACTTTTGCCCCTCCTGTCCTCGTCCAGGAAACATTGAACAAGAGCAGCCATCTTGTTTCAACATCACCCGTCCCCCCGGTACCCTATTAGAACATCTCTTTCTCTCTCAATCTCTCTCTCTCTCTCTCCATCTCTCTATTTGGTATTGATCTAACTGGGTTCGGTTAATAAAAGAAAGAGTTACGATATAATCAACTACAAGTCCACTAATTATTTCCCTTATATTTTCTTCTTCTCATGTACATATGTGTATTATGAATGTTCAGTCGACCGCGAAGGATGCGAATTTGTATTACGATTTTCTCTGCTTACATGCATGGTACATCAATCTCATTCAAGGATAATATGCTAATGAATTAGAGCAGGATCATTCAAAAGTAACATTATTCAACTGAATACAATTTGCATTTTTTATTATTGCTACACCTTATGGTTGCGGAATATTTGCGATGCATTTGAATTTATGCACAATTCAATTGTAAGAAAAAAGGGTATATTAATATTCTTTTATATAAAAAAATACATTGATCTTCATTAGAAAGCTTTTCGTGGGAGAACTCAAGGTTCGTAAATTTTCTTAATAGCGATTTAACGTGACAATGCGATTAAATTGACTTACCTCAAAGTAGGGACTGCAGGCGGAGAGGACAACTTTGTGGGCCTTTAGATATTTCCCCTCCGCCGCCAAAGTGCAGTCCACTAATGTGCCACTTTCCAGGAGTGTGTCGAAATTCTGTATTAATGTACTTTGGTGGTTGTTCCACCTCAAGCAGAATTGCTGATCGTCTTCCATGTCGCTTCCAGCTTTCCTGTGTACAAACGAGGGAGAATCGCTTGATGAGCCAACTGATTGCCGACGTAATGATTCGCCGCGAGTTCCGACAATTCCCTATCCCGTCGGGGCCGGGGCTATCTTTGCTCTCTCGGGCGGATTAACGCGTACATCGGGCTGGATAAATGCGTATGTGCCGCGCGAATAACCTACTCCGCGCGATTCTAAGTTCGGGGAAGACTAACGGCGCCGCGAAAGCTCCGCGATGATGCATCGAAGCTTCCAAAATGGCCGAGTATCGCAAGCGCGTCGGTGAGATCGCTCGGCTCGGTCTTCTGGCCTTTTCTTTTGTGCGTGTCCTCCTAACGGTAATGGGAGACTCGGTGGGGATGGTGCAGGAGGACGCGCAAGCACCGCGCACGCGCAGCTGCGCGCAAGTCTTGCGCATTCGGATCATTCGAGGCCCTTGGGACTCAGGGGCGGTGCTCCACTTTTTTAGGCCCCCGCGAAATCGCGTAGGCCAATCGCGAAAATGTCTTCTCAAAAAGTTTTCTCAAAGCTTAGCAGCGCAACGATCGACCGACGGCATTTCAAAAAGATTACTTAGAAAGCATTGCAACCTTCAGCTACCGATATGTACCAGTCATGTGCGTTTACAAGATTTCAAAGGGTTAAATGTTAGATTGATGAGAATAGATGAGATACATTCATGTATTTAAAAAAAAAACAAAACAGATCCAAAATTTGGGGAAGGACAATTAGTGTAGACAAAAACGCTTTTTGGTGTTTAGAGAATGTTTAATTAGGTGTATGGGTAATTAATAAGAGTTACTAAAGGAACAGCAAAAAATGTCTCGTAATGCCTAATGAATACAAAAGACGAAATTTATTTGGTTAAATTCTAATAATCTTATTACTTACGGCAAAAGTATAAATAAGCAATTAAAAGAAATTATTAATTACCGGTTAATTATGTTGGTAACGATTTTACTTATTAATGATAAAGCTGCTCTAACTACTAACCTCATTCACTTGAAAGAAACATCGCGAACGCGCAATAGAGGACGGAAAATCGATTGCACGACTCACATGCGCACACGCAACCGCCGACAGTTACGGGTGGGGAACGTCAATAATATAAGTGTATGCATATATATACAGATGCAGGAGGCACATACGGCATAAGAGGGAAGCGCATCGACTGCCTACGGTCGATTGCATAATATATTTATACTGTTATCTGGCGTTAAACGTTACGTCAGCTGGCACCGGGTAACGTGTCATAAAACGAAAACAAATTACTGACAGATAACTTTTTGTGATCGCGATTGTCGACCGGCTTTGAGAGAACGATGCACTGCTTTCAGTTCCCCTCCTCCCGCCCCTGAAAACCACGAGATACGAGACGTGGATGGCAATATGGCCGTTCATGAGGTCGCGCCCGGACAAAATGGCGATGAAAGAAAAGCTCGGGAAGAAAAGCCACTGGTACGGCCGACACGCGCCTCTAACACCGATCCGAAATTCCCCGTCAAAGCGTCGTCTGGGCTATATAACACGAAACTCGCAAACGCTCACTTCACCGGGAAAGATTGGTCGTGCGGGGAAAAACATCGCGAGGTTTGTCAGTGGGGAAAAAGGAATGAGAACGGGTTCCGCCCGGGACACTTTAAGCACCCTATGGTTTTTCCGCGACCCGTCGCGCGCATTCGCGAACTTACATCGTCGAACGATCGTAAGGCAATGTGACACTCACCTAATAAGGAGTATAAAAAGAATCTAATATCACAGTGGGGTCGGTGAAAAGTGGAAAACAGCGTGAGCGTCAGAGCTCAACGTGCGGCTCGAGCGCTGCCCTTTTCAACAATGGCGCAGCGCAACGCTTGCTCGTTTCGCCTGGCTGCCTACTTGCCTGCACGTCGACCGACACCGACAGAGCGCGCAGGCTTCCCCGGAAGGGAATATACCGGGGAGTGTGAGGGGGGGAAAAACGAAAACTCCAAGATATTCACGAGCATGCGCTACTCTCGAATGTGCCGTGATTGAGAATGACACTTATAATGATACACCGTTGACAAAAAGGGCAATACTTCAGAATGGCCAAATATTCAATCAGTATTATACGTCCCAATTTTGTGTACGTAAAACGTACATCATTTGAATAACTGAATAAAGCGAAAAATATAATGTAATTTACGTGGCCCATGTAAAGATGTATGGAAAACCAAAAATTCAAAGCGTGACAACTGAATATAATCGCTCCAAAAGGATCAATTTCAATATAAATGTTGACATAATATTAACTACGATGGTAATGTCTTATCCCACGAATTGTGTAAGCCACACAATTTCACATTGCAGTATACGAAACAATAACATCGCGCAGGAAAACTCTGAGATCTCATGTATTAAAAATATGAAAGTTATTAATAATGTATGAACAATCAAACACTACTAACATTTGTCACTAATGTTACTGCCACTCTAAACCTCTTCGCGCTATTTAAGATGTGCAGATTTTGAATGCTTCGGTATATGAACGTATGTTAATTCAAACGTGTGTTATACGATGATTTATGAAGGTACCTCGCCGTCATCAACCGGCCCTGGACCACAATCTGAGAATACGTAATGGCCGACTTTGCAGGCTTGGTCGAGACAAAATGGCGAAAACTCCCGAAAACGGCCGGAAAATTATCGACAATGCAACTGACAGAATTCGATGTACGGCATATTCGGCGAGAAAGATTATCAATACCCGTGAATTTTCGATTATAATGATTCAACACGGCACATTTTCCAGAACAACATAGCCCAGCGATTTCAGCGAACTATTAGCGCGGCATGGCGACCTGATTTTCCGCAAGATTTTCGCAACGATAATTTGCAATCACGAATTTCACTAGGCGCCGTAAAAAATCAATCGTGCGTCTTTTTACTCACCTTTCTTGGCACAGCAATATCACAGGAGGAAATTCCTCAAGACCGTGCACCGCCTCGGACCGTTCTCTTCACAATCACAATGGATCTACGCTTTAACGGTTAACGATCGACCAGACTCTGCAAGTGGGTAGCCGGGTCGCACGGAAACGAAATGCCCCTTGCGGGGCGACGCGGCGCAGAACCTCGAAATTTCACTTCTGCGCATCCAGACACGAATAGTGAGAAACGGAAAACGGGCGACAGCCCAGTGCTGCACAGTTTCATTTAGCACCCTGCTCAACCTCGTCCTGTCCATCCCATACCGAAATGACGTATAGCCAAGAAAGTACGTAACTTTGACACGATTTTTAGGTCTTAAATCTTGTCTATTATCCCTGAAACACTTTTCGAATCAGGTAATGGTTCAACTTCAGACAGTTTTCCTAATAGACGTTTATACATTGACGTAAAGTGACATTGTAGCGCTACCGTATTAAGATTGTAAATTTCGCATATTAGAGTTACAATTAATACTTTAATGTAATTAAGTGTAAAAATTTCATTCATCATTACAGAATCTTTGCTGGTTACACCTTAACATAAATTTTACCGCGCTACTGTACTCATATTTCTTGACGTCGATATTCGGAATGTATGGATCGCGTAAATAAGGGAATAGATTTCTGAGTGAAAGGGAAAAAGCAAAATGAGAATACCATGAGCAGCAGATAGATTTTCGAGCATCAATATTAAATGTGACGAGGAAATAAACGATCGATTTTGTGAGTTACGGTCCTGAGCTCGCCGGTCGGGCATCATGGCGGATTCGAGAAAGTGGGGGTTCGGCTGGACGCGATTGGTGGGGGAGAAAGCAAGATTTCCGTTCGGGTGTCTATTCACCGCGTAGCGTCAGCCGGCGGGAGAGGCGAAAGGCGGCTCGGTTTGGGTTGCGCGGGAGAAGTGGAAAGCCGGGAGAGAGAGGAAAGAGAGAGAGAGAGAGTGAGGCAGAAGCGAAGGGAAGAATCGGGGTCCACAACAAAATCGCTTAATCGCTTTGCGCCACCGTCCGCAACGGAACACGGGCCGTCCGCCGTCGCCGCCGCCACCACTACCGCTACCACCACCGCCGCCGCCATCACGGTCCTCCCCTGTTCAGGGGGAAAGACAGAGAGAGACAGCCTGTGTGTGGAGATCGGCGCGTGTGTTACGCGTTTCTCTCTCCCTCTCTGTCGCTCGTGCATTCTCCTCCTCCGTTCTCGGTCCCTCGCTCGACGCGAGAGAGAGATTCTACTCTCTCGCGCTACGCCACTTCGTGCCGCGACGTTTTCACGGGCAACACACCGTAAGTGACAGCTGCCAGTCGGCGTATCGCAGTGGGTGCGCGTTCTCTCTCTCCCTCTTTTCCTTCGTTGCCGTTGTCGTATCGTCGTCGTTATTGCATTACACGAGTCTAACAATTGACAGTGCCGCGTAAGGGCGCGTATTTCACGCGCTTCCCGAAACGTAGTTCGCGGGCTACGTCGATCCCATCGTTGAATTCGTCTTTAAACGTCTCTCGCGTGTCATCGGAACTGCGACAAAAGTGTGTGTCTCTCTGCTTGGACCTTGGCACAGAGCTGCCGACATTCGCGCGGACTTGTGTGTTCCTGCCGTGCTTTGATTTGTGGGTCAGGTCATGGTAAGGTGAGTAACGTCAAACTGCTATCATCCTTAGTATCGCCTAAGAACTGTCACACCGATGACACTTGTGTAGACAAATACACGGGACCGTATACCTGCCGCTTTTCGTGCACGACGCTACTCTCAGCTTTCACGTCAAACTCCGGAATACATCAGTAGAATTGCGCTCCGTCAATTCGAGAACAACATCATTTCCTTCTGACGATTGCAACGTACCGTGGCGATATTTAACCTCTTTCCGTCATACTTTCCATGCAGTCCAATTGTTTTTATAATACTCATCGCGCGAACCTCCAAGTACGTGGGATAGCTATTGAAAACTACCTGGCAGATACAATTTAACAGCAACGGCATAGATACATTTCCCTATTTCCGTACGTCAGGGAAACTATGCGGCGGTCTGTGCTTTCTTTACGTCTAGTCGTTCTCTTTCTCATTGTTTTGACTCGGATTCATCGTACAGTCGGAGCATAGCACAGCTGTATGTACGAGTATTGCGTGCGTGGGAGTGCGTGACAATGATCTACGGCGTTTACCGACCTGTCGTACGAATTAAAACGTAGCTCCGTTGGAGCATGACCTCGTGGCCTCCCCCACGAGGATTTCGAGCATTTACCCCCGCGTCTACACACGAAACATCGTCAAACAAATTATCGTAGGTCACGTGCACGGCTGCTGAGCAATAAATATCCGCGATCGCTCATCGGTCAAATACCCCCCTGTTCTCCGGTTTACCGAAAACTCTTTCATTTTTCGCGCAGGTCGATTCAATCTTTACGGCTCTACGTATCGATAATCTTAAGTTTGCATTATCCGTTGGACCTATGCACGACGTCGCGTGTCCATAGCGATGCGTGACTGTCGAAGCTAAATGCTTTGACTACTCGTTTGTCATTTACGCACTTGCCACCGGTGGACTTTATTAAATTGGTCCAGCTAAACGGTCAATCTTGCCGCGGCACATTTACCGAAACCTTAGCGGAGTAACGCACGTCTGTCATTCTGATTTACCGTTCTACGAGGAACTTTTCTGTGCAATAAGTATGCGCGGGGTATGGCATTCATTAGGGATTTGCATGGTCAAAAGTGTATGACGGTTTTCGCGTTGTAAGGCAGCATAAACCTCTTGTGCATCGGGAATTTTCTCTACGATCATGTACCAACGGTTTACCTACACACCGTCAGTCGCGGTGCGCGCTGACGGTGATAAAGAGAAATGCTGCCTAGAAAGCAGGTCTTGACTGAATCTAGGCCACCCTGATGGCGCGTACACATTCTCCACAATTTTACTGTTCGTTCTCTCGGCCTTGCTGCGTTCGTTCTGTCGTTCGTACCTGTCCAGTAAGGATTATCGACTCCTTTTCTTGCTTTCTCTCTCTCTCTCTCTTTCTCTCTTACGCTGAGCTCACGAGTTCGTACGGCAAGGATCAGGTGCGAGGTGGACGAATAATACGCGAGGAGAATGTTCCCACGGATAACGGTGCTGGACGTCAAAATTCGGAGCACAACAAACCAGCGGAAAAGATCGCAGATAAAATAGACCGTCTCGAAAATTCCCAGCGAAATTTGCTCAAGTTCTTTTTGCACGGGAGCAAAGAAGAATTTGACTTTGGAGCTGGTAAGGATTTTAGCTCGTAAGAACCGATGTCCCTTGCGTCTGCTGGCTTTGCCTTTATCACTTGCGAGGAAAAACCGCGATAAGAGGGAAAAAGAGAAAGAGACACGGTGGTTTTCTTAAGAGAGCAGTAGACGGTATCGCGTGTATATCCGCAAGACGGTGGGGCGATCGAGAGCGACCTAGAAAGGTTTCAAAAGACATTTTCCCGTTCACCCACGTATAAAGTTGGCCTCTCTCTGCCTTTCCCGTCTCTTTCTTCCACCGCAAAATCAGGTACGACCGCACCACGCGAAATATCGTACAGTAATTGAGATGGCAGGAGAGGAAGTCAGAGGGAGAGAAATGGGGAAGAAAGCCCGTTCGCTGTGGCCGTGAGTCTCTTGCGAACCTCCGTGAACAGGAGAGGACGGATGGTGAATAAGGCAAAGACAGAAATATCGTGTCGACGTAGAGTAAGGGGAGAAGAATGAGAAACACGCCGAGAGGCACGAAGAAGACGGATGAAGAGGCGAATCGACGAGCGCCGGAGCAAGAGAGACGGCCGAAGAAAATAAGAGTGTACAGATGGCAGAAGGGACGGGAAAAAGGGAACTACGTAGAATCGAAGGGGAGCCGAGATGGTCAGGCAGACGGGATGTGGAGAATAAAGTATAGGCGAAGGGAAAGAGGCAGGAGGAAGCGAGGTAGAACAAATGAGAGGAACCGTAAGAGAAGCTTGCTAATGGAGGGAGAAGGATGGAAAGAAGAGGACGAGCGCCTGCGCCCCTGTCTCCTCTTCCTCTGTGTATATATATCCCCTCGTGCCTCTCAATCTCTCTCTCTCTCTCCCCCTCTCTGTGTATATGTAAGTGTGTAACTGCGTACGGCCTGGAACAACGGAAAGTACGGAGCATAATACGGAGAAAACGCTAGTAAAAGGAAAGAGGCCTCTCTTGGCTGCCTTTCCAATCGAATCGCACGCCCCTCTCGCCTTTGTCATTTTCTCTTTGTCCTCCTTTCGGATCTTCGTATTCCCCTCGTATTGACCTCCTCTTTCTCCGCTCTCTCGTCCTTGTTCGTCCAACGGCGCGTGTATATTCCCTCGGTATTCGTATTTTCGTGCCTCCACGGTCTTCTCCGGCTCTCCCCGGGTCCCATCCGTCACCCTTCATTCTCGCACGCATTCCTCGGCTTTTTTTTTATTCATCCATCCGTGTCCACCCTATCTGCCCCCTTCCGCGCCAGCACCCCCTCGCGTTCTTTTTCCCTCGGTTCCCGTAACTCCTCCGGCGTGTACTTTTCTCTATTTGCCTTTTCTTATCTGTTTCTTATTTTCTGCCTCTGTCTCCCTTCCGCCCCGACTGTCCCCGTGTATATACTCTTGGCCCTTGTCCCGTCATTCCCCCAGCCCCCCGACTCACCCGAGGGAAACGAGAGGAACTTTGCCATTCTCCCTCTTTCCCTTTCAGCGTGCTTGATATCTTTCAAAGAGAAAGACAAAGAGTCGGGGAAAAAAAAGTAGATCCGGAGTGTGCGATGAAGACAAAGAAGTAAAAAAGGACGGCCCGGGCAGGAAAGCGAGGGAGACGGAACGATAAAGAAATTTCTCTCTCCTTGTCGAGCATCGTCCTGTTCCTCTCTTCACCCTCTGACTTGGCCCGGTACCATCCTATTCTCGCCACCCTACCCTCCTCGGCTCCCTCTCTTTCTTACGTTTCGATCTGGCTCCCCCCCTCTCTCCACCCTATCCTCCATTCCCTCTGCCTCGACGTCTCCACCTCGTCCTCCGCCTCCGCCTGTTCCTTCGTCATCATCTCCTCCTTCGACTCTTCTGCCCCACCCCCCTCGCCTCTCTCCTCCCCTCTTCTCCTCCTTTGCTCGTCGCACACTCCGGCCTTTTCCGCTGGCTGGCAACCCTCTTGCCTTTCTCTTCTCTCCTTCTCCTCCACCTCCGCCACCTCCTCCTACTGCCTCTGCCTCTGCTCCTCGTCGCCGTCGTTCCTCTCCCACTTGGTACATCCTGTTTCTTCAGAAACGGAGACAGAGAGGGACATAGCGGGAGGGACTGAGATGCAAGAGAAAGGAAAGGAAGAGGAGCACCGAGGAGAACTCGCTATGTCGTCGGTCGATCCTTCTACTACGTTTCTTGCTTTCCAGTTGCCCCAAGACGTAAAAATGTAGAAAACCTTTCGATGGCTTTCACGATTCTGCTTTTGCCATCCTACGTGTAATATTGTAACATTGTCAGAGTGTATTTCTACGCCCTTCATGTAACAAAATGTTCCATCGACTTGTAATAAGTATGTAGCCCAGGAACGTACTTCCTGGAGACATACTTTCCACCATTTGTCCTAGGCAATGAGAAAATTAAACAAATTTAAATGTTTAATTAGATTTATAGTTCCGCATTGATTCATTGTACGTTCTAGAAACAGGCAATCAATTTTACGAAACAAAATTCAGTGAACAGGGCTTTTACGAGACTAGCATGTCAAAATATCAGTTGTGTAAAAAACGTATTTACAGAAGTTTCAACTTGGAGAATGTTGAGACTAGACCCTTACAAATGAGGCATGTAAAACGAAATAACGCGGGAACGATTTGCTGGTGGGTCCATTGCACTCATACCGGAAATGTACGGTTCGGCTACGTGGATGAACACATAGCACGTAAAACGGAAACAAACACAATACGAAAGCTGGAAATATTTGCGCATTTGATGGCGAGTTCATCATTAATCGCGTTCAGAAATTGTCTGCACGGTCCAGTCTACGTCTGACTCATTCGTTTCCCGTCCTTTCTCCTCCCCCCTTCCCTCACCTTGGCTCTCTTCTCTCATCTGCCCCTGCCCCTCTCTTTTCCTTTCTCCACCTCTTCCTGTCTCTCTTTCTCCCTCCCGGTCCCCTTGCCCGTGCATTATCTCTCTTCCTACATCATCCCCCTCTGCCCGTCGTTTCCCTTTTCCGCTCCCCTTTTCTATCTTTCCCCTCCGTCCCTGTCTCCTCCGCTCGGCGACTAATTATAATATGCCAGTGGCACAAAGAAAACTGAACGTGAGCGTAAGAAGTAAGGTAAACTGTGAGCTATTATGACGATAATTGTACACCGCGTACTCGTGCTTCGCGTTGTGTCGTACTACTTCTTCTTCTTCTTCATCCTTTTTTCATAGTCTACCACAGCGGAATTTCCTAAGCCAGTGCGCAGTACTTTGTTATGACAGGAATACCGTGAGTGCGGGATTTATTGCACGTTTATTTTCATAGGAATACGGTAATGTACGTATAGATTTTGTGCCATATACTGGCCCGCGTGCGGCATGTATTTTTTGCCCCTACTCCAGGTCGTATATATTTCGTTTCCACTTCGATCCGTCCCCTTTTCCTTCCCTATTTTTCCACGTCGCTCTGTATGCTCCTATCTCTCCCTTTTCCTATCTTTCCCCTCGGCCCGCCCTAGCCGTCGCTCTCTGTCTACATTTCCACGTAGCTCCGGTTTCTCCTCGTTTTCCGTCTTCCTCTCTCTCTCTCTCTTTCCCTTCCTTTCTCCCCCCTCTTCGGCCTGTCTCCTTTTCTTTCCTCATCGTTCATTACATCCCGCCTCGTCCCTCCCTCGAAAAAGTAGTTTCGCCTGGGCTTCTTCCTTCTCTCTCCCGCCGGCTGCCCGGCTTTGCTCCCCTTTCCCTCTCCCCACCCCCGCTCTGTCCCTCCCTCTCCGTCTGTCTTTCCTTCGTCCTATGTGCCCGCTCGCGTTCCCCTTATCTCTCGAGTTTCTCATTGTCTGAAAGGGCCATCTGTCCCCCCCGGCTTTTTCATCCTCCGCTTTCATCCCTTCGCTCTCCTCTCACTGGCACACAAAGAGACTCTCTTATATCCCCGGTTCGCCGCCCTCTATCTCTCTCTTCCTCCCTCTCGGGGTCCCCGTGTAAACGCGCGCGCGCGTTCCACCCTTTCTCCGGTTCGTTCCTCTCTCTCTCTCTCTTTCTTTCTTTTTCTCTGTCTCTCCTCCTCTCCCTTTCTCCCTGTCTCCTTTCTTCGAGCGTAGCCCGGCCGAGGAAAAAGGGAAACGGACGCAGAGAGAGGGAGATTCACCCCGCAGCACGGTCGTACGCGTCCGATCCATCCTACGTAAAATCCTTTCTTCTTTCCCGAGAAACTTCTTCTCTGTATTCCTTAAAAACAAGGCGAAGTACAGTAATTACGGGGCCGTGCCGGTGCCGCTGGCATTCAACCCAGTACCGGGGTATCGCCGTTAACGAAGCGATTCAATTTTTACCGTTTATATTTCGAGCGAATGCCCCAAGTTCCCTGAGAAGGGCCGTTCCATACGAGCGTCATGTTTTTTAGCGAACGAACGAACGAACGAACGAACGAACGAACGAGCGACGGGGGTGCAAGAAACTTTGCCGGCGGGCTATTTAAACGGGCCACGGAGGGAAAAAAAATGCCCCGGACCGGTCCACGTGCGACCTTGAGCGAGATCACGTCACCCACCCCCGCCTCTTCCGCCCCCTTCCGCCTCTGCCAACCACCCACCCCCTCCCCCCCGGCATCTCTCTCCTCGTCTCGTGCGTCCCATGTTTCAAAGGATCGCGACCCCAATCACATGGATGTCGGGGGGTGGTTTTTCACCCTCATTTCGCCCGGCTCTCGTTCTATAACGGAAACCGGAAAAGGAGTACCCTGAAAACGTAGAAAAATCATCAGCCCGCCAATCGATAACCAAGATACAAGCATTTTTTTACATTGTCTATGGAAAAGAGAATATAGTCAGTAAAAGGAGTAAAATCGTTAAAACTAAATGTCAATGATGGGTAGATGTGTACCCGTTTTAAGATCGTCAGGCTTATTTGTCAAATTTCCTGGTTAGAAAAGATTTGGAGTAATACGAATGTAAAAACATCGAATTTTAAGAATGATATCGTTATGAGGGAAATTATTAATGAAACTTAATAGTGCTACAATAAAATATTTTGAAGCTGCAAGTAATACAGAGATTTAAATGAAGTAAAATAATAAATCCCTGTTGTTTACAATTATGAAGGTACATTCCTAATTTGCAAAGTACTGTTTCCTTGCTTGTGTAGAAAACATTTTTTATTGTACATTGTTTAGTGATAACAGCATGAGTAATGCGTGGTTACATATTACACAGTTATCTTCAGAAACCCAACCTACATAGTCACTGAACAGAACTTGACCATTTACCGTTGCTGCCGCAACTGTGTCTTCTTTTTCGACCGAAAAAAGAAATGGTTTGAACGGTTTTCCTGACTATCGATAAACTGTGAGCGTGGAATAGAATTTATTTGACTGCGGAATAAGTTAGCAAAGTATTACGTTTAGTCTTATTAGTTTTATTCGTCTCTTCTGGGGGAATAATTACCGTTTTCCTCGAGGGAAAGATGATCAAACAAACGACGTTTTCAAAATCAATATTGCTCTTACTGGCTAAGGGACGAAATGTGCAGAATTTTGCTGCTTTATATTAAAACATTCATATAATAGAACATAAACCCGAACGTACTGCTCAGCATTAAAATCGTAAGTCCAAATTTAATACTCATTGAAAAAATTAATGTAAAGATCAAAATATTTCCCAGTATATACACACTCACATTTCACATTTAATGAAGAAAAATAGAAACCATGCTGAATCAATTAGTAATACAATAGTACATTCTTGTGTAAGGATAGTAGCTATGTTAATATTCTGTTGCACACCGCAATATATATATGACAAGCGTAGTAATAAAATTACTTGCTCCGATACACGGGCAGAAATTCCATCATGACGAATTACGGCGAACCTTCGAGACTGCCGATCCACTCGGTTTAATGAGAGCATCATTACTTTTTCGCCTTTTGCTTACCCACGTGTCCATTCTGCCGTTCTCTTCTCACCTGAAATTGACGTTTTCTCAACACTTCTTCCTTTTCCTCTAACGTAATCTCTTCTATTTCTCATTTTTCTCGCTTTTCCCCTCCCTCTTATCTTGCTTATTTTTTTAACGTATCTTATCTTGTCCGTCTGTTTTGAAATAAACCCTATGCATTCCTGTTTAGAAATACTTACAAATGAGATTTTTTTATAATAATCTGCTGCTCACTTGAAGAGCGTTTGTCGGTACATCATTTTTGTGCTATTTTCACATCGTGCATGTGACATCACGAAGCCTTGCGAATGGTGTTAAAAAATACTGTAAAATTGGCTTCGTTTATTCTGATTTTCTCTGTAAAACTCATTTTTTAAAGCGTTTCGTAACTGCCGAAGTCTTTGGCTTCCTTAGTACGTTTAGAACGGGCAAAAATCCTTAAGTGTGATGGAACTTGAGGTTTTTCATTCGAAAAAAAATGATAACGCTTCGTAGGTTCTTGCCTTGGACGATTGCGTCATGCGTCCTTGTCTTTTCTTCGGTTTCTCCGTACGTTATTCCGTTTCGCACGAAAGAGAAGCCGGAGCAATTGGCGGTAGGTGAAGGTGACGAGAAGAAACGGGGTCCCGGCTGGAGGGAGAGAAGAGGAGAAAATGGGAGGAACAGAGAGAGAGAGAGAGAGAAAATTTGCCGAAGTGGTAGGGCGAAGGGGAACAGGTGAGAGGCCGAGAGAGCTCACTCGGAAAGGTGAACGAAGAGAAACGAAGAAACGAAGGGCATTTGGAATGCGGTACTGTTATGCCTTACGGTACAGACACGACGGAAATTAGGACCGCTCTGACTTGTTTGTTGGCATCTTCAGGAGGAACGTAGACGAACACCACGGAATATGTAACTTTAGCGACATTTCCCTCCTCCTCTTCGTCCCCGATTTCCACGGCTAACGGGGAAAGGCCCTCCGCGTCCTAATTCGCCGTGAAAGTGCTTCCACTTGCCTCTTCCGTGAATAATTATCGCTCGCTGCCATCTACCATTTACCGTCCCTTCAAACACCGTCCTTCATTCCACCGCCGCTCTCTGCCACCCCTTTCCTCGTCCACACTTTGCGAGGTTTTACCTAAATTAACGCCGTTAGATTTGTCAACCTTCGCGCAAAACTGATTTTTCGGCACATCAGGCGGTAAGATCGTCTCTCGTTTTGTCGAAATTCTATCAACATTCTTGGTTAAACCTGTGACCGTGCCAGTAATTTTAATCTAAATGAATTATTACACGAGGTAATTTACAGTATTGGTCTATCTGCATTGAATTCACATTTTTTAAGACTCTTGTTAACGGAATATACTGCTCAGACAGACAGCACTAGTAAAATTACTGCAAAAGGATAACTATCGGGTTTCAGAGGTACAAATGCATTAATCTTAAATAGAGATATAAAAGTGGATCAATTGCTTTAATTTATCAAACGTTCATAGAATTGTACATACCACTGTTATTTGAAATTTCATCGTTTCACCATTTTCATTTTTATCTTTCATTATTTCATTACTTATTTTACACGCTAGATTTGTTTGTCTATGCTATATATGGCCTAAATGATTGAACAGTTACGTACAAACGTACGAAATTCCAAAGGTGATTGTACCGTATCTAAAACTGAAAATGTCAAGTCTGTAAAAGGAAACGTAAGCGCGATCCCCGTGCACTTCTGTACGTGGGAAAATCCTACGAACTTCGCTTCATTCATTGGACAATCGCCAGTACATGTGAGAATTTTTTCGTCGCAATACACATGTACTTACGCGAGTTTCTGCTATTTTTCCCGCCAAAGAATAACTACATCCGTGCGTGTGTATTAGGAACTACAGTCCACGTACTTCCCAGCCTAATGATTTACAGAAACACATTTGCAGTAGTAACAACATACGTGACCGCATTCCCTTTTCACACTCGAATATCAGACTGACACCGTAGAAAAATGTAAATGCTTGTAAAGTTCGGAAACCGATGGGAATGAGGGCAGTCACTTTTCCAACTGTATTTCTTTCAAAACTCAACATTTTTAATCATATCATCAATACATTCTATTTAATAATATCTTAATAAGACATTTAATACATTTATTCTATACATTCACGTTGTATTTAGTACCTTTCAATTCGTGTATTACATTCATTTAATAATATTATGTGCATTCTGTTTAATTCATTATATATTCTATTTAATGCAATCTTAATAGTATTTGTTTTAACATCTATCATTCTTTCATGTCGTATACTAAACGATTCTCTTCTTTCGTTGGCTAACTATGACTTATTTCAATATTGAACATAAAAGTATGAATGGCCTACTACAAAGCCTTAGTTTTGTTATCAGTGCTGTGAAATGGGACTGAAATATTTATGGAAATATTTCGATTCATAGTAATACGATTGACACGTTGGCCGAAAGGGAGGGAAATATTACATCTTTGTTGTTGCCGATATCTTGCAGACACGGAGTTCATTGTACAATATAGGAACTATGAGTCGAGCGGACCCCTTGTTGAATCTTTCCCCCTTTTCCTATGCTCCCCTATCCCTTGGAGCTACATTTTATTTAATACAGCTCTGTCTTTCTCTCGCTATATTCCAATCTCCCTCTCCATCCCTCCGTATCTCCCCTCTTTCTCACACTGTGTTTTTCTTCTTGCCGATTCTTTGTGTGTCGGTTATCTTTGTCTGTCTCATTCGTGCCCCTTCCCTCGTCCGTTCCCTCCCTTTTTCTCTGTCTCTCTCTTTGTCACCCTCTCCCACTTTTTCTCCTTCCCTTCGCTTCTCTTTTCCCTCCCTCCGTCTATCTCCCTTTCGTCGGCGATAATACAGCCCCTACGTCCCTCGGTCTCTTTCGTTGTGAAGAAGAAATCGATCGAACCACGAGTACCGTCAAGTAATCGCACTTGTGCGACTACGCGAACGTTTTCCTCGCGCCGCTCGGCTAAAATCACCGGCGCCCTTCATTTCGGAAAAACAATTTTTCCATGGCGCCAAAGAGAAATTCAGCACCGCCCTTGCCGTGCCTGCGCTGTCGGAGAATTAAAGTTTCATTCTTGATTCGCACGGTAGATCCAGAAATTGTCCTTTCACACTTTTAGACACGTCTTGCAGTTAGAAAATAATTCAAATAACCAGCTGTTCATTATTTCTATCCTGACCTATCGTAGTCCTGTAATTAAAAATTTAACCGCCATTTCACTTCGAATCTTATAGTTTAATAGTTTATAGTCTATAGTCTATAGTCTTATAGTTCATAGTCTATAAGTTTATAAATTTTATCACTATTGTACATCACTGAGATCTTTCTCTGTTATAAATTCATCTTATAAGTTTACACGTAAAGCACTGATTTTACAAGCTGATTCAAACGATTCCGTGTGAGCGAAGAAACAGAATTCCGTTTGGTTGATCATTCGAGAAATTTACACTCCTCGAGCGGGCTGATTTTCAAAGTTTTACGAAAGAAACTCCATGTAATATGTCCGAGTAGTTGCAGATACGGGACAGGGGCGAAGGGGGGGAGGGGGTTGTCATAAATTCGCGAAATTTTTGGGATTGTTCGTTTCGCGGGCTTTTCCTTTCTTCTTTCCCCGGCGAAGGTTGGTTATGCAAAAGGCGCCAGTCATAATGCAAATTTTATTAGATCCTCCTTTTATTACGGAGCTTCTCTCGTGCGAGCGGAGAGCTGGGAAAAAAAGGAGAGGATATTCTTGCGGTGGAAACGAAGGAAACGCCGTTCCTGGACTCCTGGCTTCCCCTGCCGTATTGCTTTGTGTGTGCTGCAGGAGAGGCAAAGGGGCAGAGAGGGCAGGGGGGTGGGGGGGGGGTAGACAGGAGAGGGGCAGTCGTTTCCGCTTACGTTTTCCACGAGAGGAGCTGGTTGGTCGCCTCGAGAACGGCGAAAGGAAAAGAGCCCGAGAGAAGAGGAAGAGGAACGTCGATAACGTCGGGAAAAACGTAAAAGGCGCACACGAGCAAGGAGAAGGAACCCCGGGCGCAGGGATAGAGAGGCGAGAGGGAAACGGAGGAAAAAGGAATAGGAAGGCTGGAGGGTGGTTTCCAACGGCGGCCCGTGGATGAGGGGGGCGGGGAGACGCGAGGAAAGGAGAGAAGGGTTGGCGTAGACCGTGAAGAAAAGGGGGCCACGAGAAAATAGCGTCTTTCGCGGGGCGAAGGAGGGTTGTAGAGGGCGGCAGGGGGGGTAGAGGGGAACGAGAAGGCCAGGGGGGAGGGTAGACACGGGGCGAGGAACGAGTAAATGGTAGCAACGCACGAAGAAAGAGGAAAGGTGGGAGCCGGCGGGAGGGGGGGAGGCTCGGCGAAGAAACGATGAAACTGTCGAGGGAGAAAAGGAGCCGGACGGGGGAAGGTCCAAGGAAAAAAGGAAGGAGCGAGAGAGAGCAGGAAAAAGCGTGAATTGGCCAGAGTGAGAGCTCCGCGCACGATGGAAAAAGAAGCAGTGACGTTGAAGCGGCCGGGCGGGGGTGGAAGGGGCTCGCGCAGAGGGAGAGGGGCCGAGGAAGACGGAGACGGCGAGGAAAGGTG
Source organism: Hedychridium roseum (assembly GCA_963989215.1). NCBI lineage: Eukaryota > Metazoa > Arthropoda > Insecta > Hymenoptera > Chrysididae > Hedychridium > Hedychridium roseum. The sequence continues at coordinate 4,927,868 of OZ022318.1, read as the reverse complement.
AGGGAAGGCGAAAGAAAAGGTACGGGCACGGAGCGGCGCGGAGGGGCAGGGGAGTATGACAGAATGAGGACGACGGGGCAAAGGGAGAGAGAGACTGCCTCGTCTACCCGACGAATGGCAGAGAGACAGATACGCCGAGCAAAAGGAGAGATCGAGAGAGAGGGAGAAGGAAGGAAAGCCACTGAGGGATAGACGAGGGACGACGGCTCGGTAGGAGGAGGGGCGAGGTGAAATTGGACACAAAAAGCTCGAAGAAAAATTGGGATGAATCGTGGAAGGGAAGATCGAGGGAAGACTCTCCGAAAGGGAGAGAACCCTCGGTAGTATCCTTCTTCTCTCAGCGGGGCCAGCGAAAGAAAACGCAGACTCTCCTCTCCTCTCCCGGAGGAAGGTTTTCTTCGTGACTGGCCGCGTGCGCGAAGCCCGCTAATGCGATACTCCCTTCTGGTTTTGTCGCGGGTACTCGTGAAATCGCTTTTCGATATCCCGATCAGATGTACACCCACACACAGAGCCGTTAGATGTACCCGACCGGCAGATCAACAACTCCGACATTCGTCCCGTAAGTTCAAGGCTTTCCTTCCTCGCTCTTATCGTTCTTATCGCTCGTTAATTCCTAGACACTTACCTTCATGAATCTTAATTCTTCTTTCTTCCTTCGTTCGAATGAGTAAAATCCTGATTAATCGAACGTTTACGAATTTCGCGTTCCGCAGAAACGGTCAGTCATAGCAATCCTTTCCTTTTGTACCGTAAATCGGCCAAATGGACCTACGGACTTTGTTTTCTCCTAGAACACGTGTTTTTTCCATGATTCACGTGACCACTGGTTTTCTTCGGTGTTTTTAAACTGTGCAACGTTCTCCTGAATGTAGTCATTTCCCCGCGACTTATAACACTTTAGAACACCGACCACAGTGAGTTGTACTTAGAGGAATACAGACTTCATTTAATTCCGTGCAGTGCATTGCATTCATTTGTCTACAACTGACACGTGTATCCTATTTAAAGGTTCTTGTTGATATGGTTTTTTGCATTGCAAGGAAGAATTCTCGAAAAATAATGTGAAAGGCAATTGTGAAAAGTATGTGAAACGGTACTAAGTCGTTGAGGTTAGCGTTCTTATTACCTGTAAATGATGCTCTGCATTCTAAAAGTCCGTTTTCCTTTCACCCGCAACACCGGCTAATAAATCAAGTGTAAAACCAGACAAAAGACCGCTGATAAATGTCCATCGGCGCTTTTATCGACTCGCCTTCGCATTCTACGCATTCCGCAAACTCTACTAATTTTTCCTATGATCCTCACAACTGTAGTGCAGTCTTTCATTGCTACGTAACGATACTCGTGTACGTATGTGAATAAAAATGATGCGGTTGAATAACAAAAGTGCCAAAGTGCAATCGGGAAAGGAGAACATCGCAAAGTGGTTTTCGAAAAAAAAAGTAAAAGTTTGATGTACCCGTTGGCTTTAAAATAATTTTTTCCGTTTCCTTTTAAAAGTTCAGTCTTGTCAGTTATTTTTTATGTGTTTCAACAAAGTCTCGAAGGAAGTGAACATTATTTCAGTGTAGAATATTAATATTAGACCTGTTTTCCAATTTTAGTTTTTTCATGTCAAGATAAAAATCCCTTTTTAACCAAGAGGTTTTATTATTTGCGACGAAATAAAAGCTCTCGATTCATTAAAAAACTAGTTTGACAAAGCTTCGTTCAACAAATCGTATTTGGTCATTTTTTTTTAACCAAAAAACGTATCGATTAAAGAATTACTCTCAGGATTTTCCATTTTCGGCGAAACAAAAGCTTGCCGTGTATTACAAATATTTTTAATAAAATTTCCGGCCAGCCAGTTTCATTTGACAGCTGTTTTTTCGCCGCGGCAAAAGCTCGGGCGAAAGAAATAACTGTCACGTCACGATTGATGGAAAATTGATGGACTTTTGTTAGATTCTTGTTAAAAAAAACCGATATTGTCCAGGGGAATTGTCGGAGTGAGAAGAGAAGAAGTGGCGAAAGAAAGTTTATCGGGGAAAAAGTGCTTTGCAAGTCCTTACGAATTCCCCGGCGTCGTGATCGACCGGCCAGAAAGCGTATCGATCCATTCGTTGGACCGGAAGTGTGGATTTTACAGCTCGCCCCGTTCGGTTTTCACGCGGTTTTCTATCGTTCCTTCATTATGCCCGCTCTCTGCTGGCCGTGCAACGAGACACCGGCTATCCGGTCTCAGTCCGTTTCTTCAAGTCGCGTTACATCCGGTTTTCTCTTCGTACCCTCGGCTCGGCCTTTAATTGTACGTCTTCGTTCTTTCACTGAATTATCCCGCTGAAATCTACGCGATTCATAGAGCCCCGGCAAAAAGGGTACATGCATTCCGCGGTTCACAAGTGCAAACAAAGTGGATCGTTTCCACGTCTAGCCAACGACGTTCACTCACCAACTAACACCGTGCACTTCATTATCCTCGTTTTTCCCCCACCGCGAGAACCGTCGCGTAAAATAATGACCGATCCGCCCATAACGAAGATAATTATAAGAAATATCAATGTAAAAAGTGCAATTTTAAACATAGAAGATTTCTTCATAAATTATCATTTCTACCGTTTTGCACTGTTTACATTATAAGTTTACACTGTCTATATTGTAAACTTCAAGAAGCACACGCCTAATTAATAAATTTACTGACGTTATCACCATCAGATTGTCAATAATCATTGATAATCTCGTGCTGCGAATGCATAATATTTGCCATTGTAAATGAAATGTATGACGTAGCATTAATCTGCTTAGACGTTAACGGAAACATCGAAATTATGCCGGTGAACCGTTACTTTGAGCTCTGTCTCTAAGTATCTAATTACGCGGGTTCATTGAAGTCCGACGCGCTATCAGCTAACGTTAACTGTCACCCTTCATTAGTTTCTTTGGAGCGGACCATAAAATCACGGTGGTCGGTTACCGGGAAGGTATTTCAACGTATAGAGATTTAACCAAACTTTGAATGCATAAAATCAGATTAAAAATAGACGAGGACATTTTCATCTAATTACGTAAATGGCAACAATTGAATGATCAATATCTCTTGTATTCTCAAAAAAAGGAAGCTAGCGAGGACGAAATTTTTCTACCAAATGGTTGTTAAATTCTTCATGAATCGGGATATATGTAAAAAGGAATCTTATTTTTTGTTGTGAAAAGGTTAACGTAACAATAGCCTGGCTAAAAGGTCACCCTAATTTGAATTTCTGAAATAACTGATTAATTTAAGAAAATAATAGGAATCTTTACATTTTACATTTATATAATTATCAAGTTTTTTCGGGATTTATTAACTGGATAAAAAATGACGATTCAAAAACGAACTTTTACAGAAAAGGTAAAGCGTTTATTTAGAAAGCCAGAACGAAATAGAGAAAAGGATTAAGAATTTAACCGGCAAATACAATCCCTCCATTTTGTAGAAAACCAGTTTGAAATATTCCCCTCGCCCCGGCTGTATTATGACACTTTCGTTGCTAAATAACGCCATTTTTATTAATATGCATAAATGAGCACGACTGCCATTACAAAGACAACGACGATTGGATTATCGTCATGAGAATGGCAGTACAAAATTAGGAAAATTAACTCGAGAAGCCAGTTGATCCGTGGATCGTCGTGATAAAAATAGATCTCTTGCATTTCTCGCGGCATCCCCAACGAGGAGAGTCGTGGTGCGAATAAATCGATTATGATAAAAGAAAAGGTAGATGGAAGAGACTGGCTATGAGCGAGGCTCGCTCGCTCGCTCGCTCGTTCGATCGATCGACCGTAGAAGAGTGTCGTTTCTCGCTGGTTATCACTGATTATCAGCGGGACGGCTAACCCAATTTGACGAAAGCTGCTTTACACGGGTCGTTCGAGACGCGTCGGCCAGGTATTTGTCGAGTGCGTTAACGGGCGGGCCTCGAAGTGCGTAGGAAATGGTCGGCACAGGTGGAGAGACGCGTGCGAGATGCGCAAAACGTCGGCTCGGTATTACCGGGGGCAGGTAGAGACGACGGGTAAACGTGCACCAGGTGCTCGTACGTACGCGTGCATTGCCGGCATTGCTCGTTATACTACCTGCGAATGGCGCACACGGACGAGCAGGTGCGAAGCTCGTGTGCGAGCGGCGCTCGCTCGATGCTCTCCGGCAAAAACGGACGAAGAGAAGGGGAGAGGAAGGAAGGCGCGGAGAACGCCAGGGACAAGCAGGTAGAAAGGAAGGAATCGCGCGGGGAAACGTAAAGGAGGACTCTAAAGGCAGGAACGCGGAGGCAGATGCGCCGACGAACGGAAGGACCGGGAGGGAGAACAAAGAGGGGGGCCCCGTAGGTGCAGGAATTTCGGGCCGATAGAGAACGAAAGGAAACGTGGACAAAAAAGCCGGTTGATAGATGCGTAGAGACGGAGGAAGAGAAGGACGGGGACAAAAAAGAACGGGAAAACCCCCGAAGAGACGGGGAGAAAGCCAGGTAGAACTGGAACCAGGGAATATCGCAAAGGAAAATAAAGGAAGGTCAAATTTATATTTGCCTATGTCCGAAGGTAGTGGGAGTCTAACAAGGGTCACGGGGGACCGTTGTTTCTCTACTTTCGTTCTGCCGTACCCAATGCAAAAGGGAGCTACAAAGAAAAAGAACGAGGGGAAGAAAAAAAGCTAAAATCTCATACGAAAAGATTACTGCAAGAGCTACTTCTCTTGTAAAAAACGGTCATTGCGAGGAAATACATGAATATTCATGGTGGTTCACGGTAACACGTTTTTCCCGCGATCAATGAACATCCGAGTTAGAAGGAATCCTTTTGCATTGCAATTAAAAGCAGGCCTGTTACATAAATTTCCAGTCTGAGGTTTTAGATTTTTTTAACGGCGAATCACGCGATGCCGCGCTTTCTGACGAATCGAACGGCACCGCTGGGCTGGCTATCGGTTGTGTCATTGCCGCTTCGCAGAAGGAAAAAGGTGGAAACGATAGAGAGAAACGCGCCGGTAGATGGATACGAGAAGGAAGAAGAAGAGGCGAATCGAGGTGCGAGAGAACTTAGAGTTTCCGCGTTATCGGCTCGCGTCTAAGCAACTGATAAAAGTCCGTGTTCCTACGGACAGATAAGGCGGAATGGCCCGTATAAAGAGTCACATAGATAGAGGCAGATAAAGCACGGTCCACGGAACAGGTGAATGTCGTGAAACAGACCAACGCCCGAACTTCGTACTTGGTCGTGTCGATTTCGCGCCGAGGTATACGAGTTACAACAGCTCGAGCGTTTCTCCGGCACGTCCGCGTTTTTCCGCTTGCCGATCTACATTTCCTCGTCTTCGCCGGGGACAGCCGAGGGGGAAATTGGCCGGACGGACGTACATATCAATACGAGGCCGTTATCGTCGTGAAAGTGTCTCCTCTTTTTTTCGCGCCAGGAGGAAACCCGGGGGGGCGGTAAGAGAAGACAAGCAGGGCCGTCGGTGTTGGCGACGCTGAGAAAAACCGTCTAATATATTTCGCCCTTTTCCTCAGATCCATCGGCCTTTTTTTTCCAGACTAGATCCCCGTCTCATCCAAGCTTGTCGTCCTGCCCCCCCTGTCCCTCCCCTCTCCGTCACGCCTTACTCCGTCCCTCTCTCTGTCTCCCTCTCTCTCTCTCCCTCTGTTCCTTTCGTCGTTGCCCTCTTTGCTCCTTCGCCTGCGCACGGGGATATCTCATCTTCCTCGAGGCAGAGAAGAAAACGAATATTTCATGGAGACAGATCGTTATTGGGGCGTGCATTACAGGTACCGTCTCGCTGCAGATTGATCTTGATGAGAAAAAGAGAAAGGACGGAGAAAGAGAAAACGGGAAATGAGAAGCCCAGGCGGGAGGAGGGCAAGGGAGAGCATGGGAGACCGTGTGTGCGCGATAGAGACGGACGAACATGAAATGAACCAAGTGGAATACTCTTGGAGCTTGACGTGTCTTGCTTTCGAAATAATTTCAATTATCGCGAAGAAGGAACTAAATGAAGCGCTAATGAAGGTTTTAATGAATGGTTAAACCCAGTCACGTGGTCAAATGTTTATCACTCGCGAAAGATTGCCAATAGCGCCTTGATACGCGACGATAATGAAAAATTTCGCCTATCTTGCGCAGAATCGATGGATCGGAAAGAACAATATCGAACAATTCGCACAAAAATTTTATCCGCACCAATTGCAAGGACAGAATCTAAAAAAACTTCGTATTTTTGGTATACCAGCGAATATGTACATTTATTATAATTCGTGAACACTAAGCTACGTAAATACATGCTACTTTCTTGCCTAATTTAAGAAACCGAAAGAATTGGTTAAAAGGCCAATATCCACGTGCCGAATGAAACATTTTTTTCCGATGTCAAGGGACACTTTTGACGGAGTGTGGAGCGATAGGGAAATTGCGCATCGTCTGGCTAATTTTTCGAGATGTTCCGCGAAAGGTCGAACAATGGGAGAAACTAAGTGGGTCTTGTTTTCTGTTACAGCGGAGGCATGGCCGGGCAGCATTACTGCCTGCGCTGGAACAACTACCAGTCGAACATGACGTCGGTGTTCCACCAGCTTCTGCAGACCGAAGCCTTCGTGGACGTCACCCTGGCGTGCAACGAGGCTTCGTTAAAAGCGCACAAGGTAGGCAGGTTCGTGCGTGCTAGCGGGATCGTGCGAACGATCAGGTGAATCGATGACGTCAGTCGTCGATTATTTAATATTACAGCGAACCCGCCAAGCACAAGAACTACCGTTATATACGCATGTATTAATCCCGCGAATTCCATGGGCAGTGCTGAATTTTCATCAATCACCGAACTAAAGACATTAGACTTACATTAGACTTGTCAGGCAAAACTCTTTACCGTCTGGTAGAAAAATTGCCCGTGTTAACTACATCATTTCTTGGAAGATTATTGAAGTTTTATGTAAATGAAGAGCGACCGAAATTATTCGCAAATTTAAAATGTAGGACAGTAAATTCGCAAGTATCTACGTGGGGGAAAATCAATGATTTGTTCGTGCAATCATTGAGCCGTGTGACTTAATATAAAAACATTATCATTGCGACATGAAGTAATGTTTTCATAATGTCAAGGTACAGCTGTTGTTCGTTCTAACAGTATTATCTCGGAAATAAACGCATGACACAGCAGGCAAACCTAGCGTTACACATATTTTCTTGTAATTGTAGTCCACTAGATTAAATCCACAAATTGATTTGACATTCATTCTGTTTACACAGGTGGTGTTGTCGGCATGCAGTTCCTACTTCCAGAAGCTCCTGCTCTCCAACCCCTGCAAACATCCGACCATTATAATGCCGCAAGATGTTTGCTTCAACGATCTCAAATTCATCATAGAATTCGTCTACAGGGGTGAAATAGACGTGTCACAGGCCGAACTACAGGTAAACATTTTCAAGATGTTGTAACAACTCTCGGAAGGAAATGGATAACAACTTGTAATCAATGAAAGAAAACAGTTGATAATCGAGGGAGTATTCTGTAACGAGGAGATACACATATAATGAAATATATAGCTATCAGTATTACAGGATGTAATTAGCAATTCGTATCTTATTTTATCGGTATTTAGCTCTTATGCTTCTTTTTATGACAAAGATGACCGTTCATTGTTTTGTCCCGATGATCCATTTCTTTTCGTAAAAGTTAAAACATAATATAAAAAGCATAGTTAGTCTTTGGAGAAGAAATGTATGGTGTACGTGTCGCCAAAGGGACTAAACTGTCGTGGGAATTGAAAACAAAATTTCACGTTTCATGTTTCAGTTGGGAATGAAATATAAATCAGGGTATTCGATAGTTTTAATTACAATTTATTTACTTGGAAAATAAATAGTATTTATTACGCTACAACATGTAATCTGCTTAGCTTTTGGTATAATTATAAATCATTTTTGATAATGACATTTACGGTTAATAAATCACAACTACAAACATGTGCATGAGTAGTCAAACAGAACACTATCGTGGCAAACTCTTACATGTATAATCTCCAAAGAATAAGTTGTAACTATCGGTATTGAAGTTGCGTTATTGCATTTCTGAAAGTTGCGAAAAAAATATGAAAACTGACATAAAGGTTCTTTCATGGTTTACCATTTGAGTCGTTTAGAGAGTGGTCGAATCATTTTATTATGCTGATTTGCTTAAAATAAGGCATATTCTTCTTCATGTGCAATGCCGGAACGCGCTGAAATTGCAGTAAGGATAAAAATTGTTGGCTCATAAATGCAATGACTCAACGCAGTGAAACGTTTTTCTGCGAGCCATATCCTTCGAGTGGAACAACACTCTCGACTACTTTGGTATGTTTAGAACGTATACAGAAAGTAGCGTGAACCGTAAGTGCAATACTTTGATGACCGATACTTTCTCCTCTTCACGCGCATTATCGTACTTCAAAACCGATGGGGTAAGATCGCAAATCTGCAGGTGCATTTACCGACTGCGAAAATCAACTTACCGGCTACATCGTTTCTATTCGCGCGGTAGTGAGGATTTCTACTTTATCAACAAACCTGTATTCCTCTTTATCGACCATCCTCTTTATGCACCGTTGATAAGTGTAGTTTGAGGATGTACAAAAACTGAATTATGAACTTTGTCGTTTTACATAAAAGTAGTTCATTGTTTTAAAGTTAACACTGATCGTCATACACTTCCAATATTGAACCAATATTCTAATATTGCCCAATATTGAACTTTCAAACGTATTAAACTACTAACGATCGAATTATTATACTTTTAATCCTCACAGCCTACATTGAGTATGGCCGATCATTTTTTATTGCAATAATCAAACATGAATTCAGTTCGAGTGCCCCTAATTTGTGACATCCATGATATTAATAACGCTAAAAAACAATTCAATTTCATTACGAATTTCTGGTAAAATCAATTTTATTCACTGCTAATACTTATAATTAATTATGGAATATTACAAAATTATTATTAAACCATCTTGCAAGGATGCAAAGTATAATCATAAATGACTGGTTAATATTAGATAATGGAAAAATTGACTAGCCTCTTAAATACACTTACATACGTCAGCAAGTACGTACTAAGAAAGTTCTGTCATTACCCTCGATTTTCTGGGACATAAAAGGAGTATTAAAAGTTTCCGTCCTTCGAGTGTTATTTCGAAGATGGCGCGGCGGTCTCTTTGCCCGAACGATAAATGCAGCCAATCCGTTGGGCAATACCATCCGTTCTTATCCACGGAACTCTCAGCTCTCCATCCTCTTCCTCCGCCTCCTCCTCCGCCTCCGCCTCTCATCTCTTCCTTTCGATGCCTACGTTAAATCGCGGCGCTCTTGCATCCGAAAATCTCTCGTACACGTTCAAAATGTCTGCTTGGGCCGCAGCAAAAGCCGGTCTTTTGTCGAATCGCGATATAACAAGTACCCAGAGCTGTCGTTGCCCTCGCGGAGACCATTAAAAGTCTTCTTTACAGACCTTCCTCCGCGGTTATTTCGAATGGCAATTCATTATTCGCCAAGTGTGTGTCGCGTTTTACAGTCGGAGAGGTTAGGTACGGCTCGACAAAGTGGTCAGCTTATCCCAGTGGACAGATACCGGCGAAAACTGTCTTCTTTCTTCTTCCTAAGGTAATATCATTCTAAGAATGCAACTAGTTCTCTCTCGAATACGTCTTATCAACCGGTGATCTCTCGCGAAGCTACTCCTTTCTTTTGTTTATTCTTTAATTATGCCTGATTTCCTAGGCACAAAGCACAATTTCATGAAACTGAAATTTCTGTAATCAACATTGGAATAGTGCTATAACGTGGTATGCAAATATTTTACTAACGTAATGTATTAATTGACCATAATTAAAGGAGGGAGATGAACATCTACTTATCATTGCAATACCTATCCTCACATAACGTCCTTTCTGGAAACGGGCTGTTATAACAAGTATAAATTAATTAACGAATACATCGAAATAATACGCTAATCGCATGTACTTTCTATTTTTCTGTCCAAAAGAAACACTGAGATAATATTTATTACCCACCGTGCATAAACAGAGAGATAGTTTGGCGAAATTTACATTTCACAGTCCTATTGTTCTGTTGAGCATTTTAACGTAAGAAGTAGACCGCGCGAGGCTAGATCTCGAGTAGAACTAATTATGAAAAAAATGTTGAAAGTCGATTTTTTTCGCGAGATCAGTGAAAGACAGTTTTTTCGACCCTGCCTCGTTAGCTTCTATTGTCCGGCAATCAGACTGCTACTACTTGGTTCATCGACGTGCACGACGGTTCTCAACCAGTCGTGAACTGCGTCCATCGATAAGACAGAAAATCACCGAGCTAGATGTAATTGCAACACAATAACGTCAACACCACGTCAGTCGGCGAATAAAGTTAATACCAGACGCACATAATTACTGGCCCAATTAATCTCGCATTGTCAACGAAATTTTTCCGTTCAACATTGGACCCCAGTGGTGGTGTTGCAGTTTTGAACTGACCGAAGGCAATTCTAACGTTGGTCCACGACGGAAAAGCATAGCTGTGTATCGTTGAGCCGGTCGTTTATCAGGCTCTCGTTTTTCTTTCTCCATTGGCGGTGCAATATTTCGGAACAGACGGGCTGGGATGGGGGGAATATTTGCATCCCGTAGCGCAGTAGTGCAGTTGCCTTCATCTTTCGGTCCTCGCATGCACGAAAATATGCCGAGGCAGGGCAGCATCGGAGGACGGCTTGGGTTTCGTCATTTTACCATTTTTTCCTCCCTTTTACCCCCGCACTCCGGCGAGCAGGACGTGCCGGCACGCAACGATGCTCGCGCCTGTGATTGGTGCCCCTCGTCGTGGTACTTACCCGTTCCGGGCTCGTATCTTGCTCTCAGGATTCGCCCTGGACATAATTTAGGCCTACGCAAATCGCCCTACCCCCCCCCCCCCAAGAAAAAAAAATCTTCCATGAATAAGCATTCCCGGTCCTACCACCTTAAATCCTCGAATACACCATTACGTACGATTGTACCGAAGCTCCGCGGAGATTAGACGGTCTACTCGAGGCTTTATTTATCAAGCACAGCCATGCAATTATGCCTAAATGATCCCAAGACTATCGAAAGAATTCTTCCGGTCCGATTGTGAGTTTTGCTTGTGCCTTAAACCGCAAACGTTGAATGTCAAGCGTTGCCTCGCTCATTAATTCGTATCTCCCTGCTCGTTGTGCAAACACACAGATCGCGTAGAATTATGAGTGCCGTTCGGGTGGACAACAACAGTTTCGAAGGAAAATCAGTGTAAACCAAGTGACGCGGACCTTCGACTCGGCCCTTGTTGTCCTTGACACGAGAATAAAGACAACGACGACGACGACACGCGAAGAAAACGCATATCATTCGTGCGGATCGCGTCGAACGTGTGTTCATGCGCATGTATGTACGCGTTCAGCATAAGCCCGTTGACGACGGCCCTGGATTTTGCATCGACTCCACTCGCTTAGTTGGTCTTTCCGATGCACTGAACTCTCGGATATCGCGAAAGAATCGATTATCCCACTGTTATCCGCAATTACGTAGCTACATATTCCCCCGAGACCTGCCTATCCACGGTCAAGCAACCAAGAACTTTGAGATTCTACCTCTTTCATCACCTAAGAAAAGTCACAAGCTAAACGTAATTCACAAAACGATTGAGCTAAGTATCCATAAGTGATAACGTTTTCGTTGAATTTTACGAGTTTGTCGCAAAGTTTTGGCTTCGTTGAGAGTGGAAGGTTTGAAAGTTTTCCAAATGTGCGCAGAGGGGCAGAGAAGGGTACTTTATTGTAGAATAGGCAAGGCTAGCGCACTCGAATGACCTCGTCCTCGATCAGCATCCTTTCTACCAGAGTTTCAAGAGAAACTCGGAAGCATAACCGGGCCAGGAAGGAAAACTAAGGGAACGACCAGAGAGTAGGCTTTGTGTCATCTTCATGACCTTGAACCTTTACATTCGCCCGACGATAACAGTGTATATCTGCATCCTTCAACGAAGAATAACGCACGCCTATTTAAACAATTTCATTCCAACAACGTAGCAGTTTATTACTTTCTGTTAAAAATTCATGACGAGGATGAAATCTATAATTTTCTAGAGACCATTGAATTTTCTACTTTGGGGATAAATGATTGATATTCAAATGAAACGCAGGAAACTTTTTCAACGCTAACGTTTCTCCCAAGTGGCGGCTATAAAAACGTCATTTCCCGCTCACGGGATCGGAAATGAATCTCACTCTCTCTCTCTCTCTCTGCGTCTCCCTGGTCGGTAGTTTTCGATGCGTTAGCAACGTGACACGGTTGCGGGTTTAAAAGCAAACGCAGGTGTGTCGCTCCGCGTGTCTTTGGCGGAGGTTATTCCTCTGCGATAAAAAATGCCGACGAGCTGTGCGGCTCCGTCCCCCATGGGGGCCGCGAGGCCGACAATCCGAGGTTTCCTCGGCCGACTGTACAGAGCCCGCGTGTCTGCTGCACTCTCGGCTCGGCGAAAGAGAAAGAGAGAAAGTCCGTAGTAGGTACGTGTGACTAATAATTCTCTTGACGGTGGCAGCGTATGCGAAGGCGGGGTAACCCCGGTTCTACGGCGATCTGTAGGTCGCGAGCCCGGAATCACTTGGTGACCGTAGCCTCTTTATTCCCTACGAACGAAGCTCACAGCACCGCCGAGCCGGACCAGCGGATATATAAAACCCCGAGGGTCAGAATAGAAGGGAGTTCTCTTCCAGCGAATCAGCCGGATAATGCTGGAAACAGGGGAATAGGAAATGGGTGGAACAGGGAGGAACCAGGAGACCAGTGGAAAGGTCAGAGAAACCGGAGCACAGAGAGAGAAAAGTTTATGAGGAAAAGGAGAAAGACGGAGAAGACACAAAGGGAAAGGAAAGTGAAGAGGTAGGGAAAGCCGTGGGTAATAGAAAAAGGGAATAGAATCAGAATACCGAACTTAAATGCAAGGATAAGGGAAAACTAGGCGCAATTCAGAAAGAGTCAAGAGTAGGATGTAAAACGGGACGAAAGAAAGTGAAATGGCAGAGAAAAACGCGAGCACGGAAATAGGTGACCAGATGAATTTGAAGCGAAAGAAATGGAGCTAAGAAGAACAGAGGAAGAAAGTAGAGGATAGGATAGAAAATCCGGGCTTTCCTTTCGCGACTGTACCCGCGGTTTCTGTCTGCCTGCAGTGGACGTTCGTGCGTGCACCACTGTCTGCCTCTACTCGTTTGCCAGAGTCATATCCATTTCTTCGGTATTCGACTACCAATTAACTCGAGTCGCACGAAGAAAACTCGATTTCGCTCGACGTTATCCAATTACGCGTCAAGAAATATTTATCGAACGTGAGAAACAATCAGGACAAAGACACATATTAGCTACCTTTGACAATATTATACTTTTCGAACCCTTTCCTGAATTCAGCATCATCGGTTCATTTCTACTTAAGGCCATAAGAAACGTAAGAAAGAATATTGATAGCATTAGTAAATGACTTTTGACGAGTATACCCTGTCCTTGTTCGTTCATCGACTTCTTCAGTGACTTGAATTTCATTGAAAGGGAATCTCTTTGGCTAATGCAGAAGGCACAGAGCGTCGATTCGCGAAACGATCGTTCGCTTGGGCCTCTTTATATTCCTCGAGGGTCGAGGGCAAACGGATAAACGTTCTGTAGAGAATTGGCGGTTTCTTCGGGCGACTGTACTCGCGGTTCCTACGGTTCTGAGGGTTGCGCGTGTGGTGTGTGTGTGTGTGTGTGTGCGTGCACGCGTGTCGATCGGTGTGCGACAGCCGAATGTCCATACACGAAGGGAGGGGGGGTACACGCACACAATTCCCGGGGATGTGCAGCTTATCTCCGTGCGCGCGCGATACGTTTGCTTTTGCGTGCGCACAGACACACACGCACGTACAAGTCGGTGCGTGGGTGTGAGGCTTTGCAGGAACCACCCGGCCGGCTCTAACGGCGGTTCCATCGATGAGTCTGAAAGCGTGCGAAATTACCTACTGAACGTTAGCCCGCAAATCAGCGCTCGGACCGCCTGTAAATCCCTTTGCTCGACGTAGGGCCGCCGTACTCGCGTATTACTTCTTATTTAGCCCGTGTACCGCGACCGATTTCTGCGTAAAGTGGATTGCAGGAAATCGCGCGTTGCCGAAAATCTCTCCGTGTCAGCGCCATCGTTCACCGAACACGTGTGTGCACGTATGTATGTGTGTGTGTGTAGTACGTGCACGCGCGATGCTCTTTTATGCGAGTGAACATAGCAGGGAAGGTGCGAAGCTCCCGTGCACGTGCATGCGCAGCGTGTGTATGCGTGCTTCTGCGCATGCAGTGGTGTGCGAGGAAAGAGCGAGAGAGAGAGAGTGGGTGCGGGAGAAGGAGAAAGAGAACTCTCCGTAGCCGCAGATTCCCTTTGTCCGCGCAAGCTCTGCACCAGTCCGCGACTCCGTACCCCTTTCTCTTCCCCTTCGCGCCTCTTCCCTCCTTCTCCCCACCACTGCACTCTTCCGAATCCGCGCCCGTTTCTCGCCCCCCTCAGCCCCCTCGCACCCTCTCCCCTCCTCGTCTTTCGCCCCCTCCCGCCACCCCGGCAACGCCGAGTCAGATCGACGCAGGGCCGAACCGACGGACAAATGGACACAGTGCCCCGCGATATTCCGCAGGGAAGGGGTCATTTTATCTTGCAATCCGCACCATTGTCATTCAGCTATGCACACCTACCCCTCTGTCCTCGTTTAAATCTGTTTATCTATTTCGATTAAATCTACCGTAGATCTTTGTCCCAATGCTGCGTTTTTTGATTCAGAGAATAATTTTGATGTTACACAGTGTACACTTCATTAAGTGCAGAATCGTCAAATAATCAAACTGTCCTTATCATCGATTCGTAACTGTTAAGGAATTACGTAATTGATTTTGATTAATTTGCAAAATTCGGAAAGTTATTCGGAATCTTTCATGTGCGCCAATGTAATAAATTGGTCCAATATGCCGAAGTGATTCGAATTACTGGATTGCCATTCAGCGCGGAATTATGAACAATTAAGGTCAGCCCCCCCTCCCCGAAACGTAGATATATGTCGCGACGCGTTCCCATCGTTCTTTTTGCCACTTTAATCTTTCCCGTTTCCTGTCGGTTCTCTTTCCCTCTTGAGCTCGTCGAGTGCCACGGACACGCCCGACGTGCTTGTCTTTTACCAATTGCACAGAGAACACCCAGCGACTCTTCGAGCTGTCAACTTCTCCTTCCGCCGTACGTTCCCTTTCCCTTTCGCCCTCCGCGGTTTTTCTTTTGCCACCGCGGAAAGTGGAGAACGCGTCAACGACGGGAACACGCAGATCAAACCACGAGGAGCAACGGAGGGGAGAGAAAATACCGAAAGAAAAGTGGAGGTTCGCTAGCAACCGAGTTAGAGCGAAAAATGAAACACAAATGAGCGAGCTCACGTGAAACGATCGTTCAGATACTCTAAATTCGCATGAAATTATCCCTCTTTGCTTCTTAAAATAAGCCTGCCGTTGCCGTGTAAAAATAACCTCGGTGCAGCAGGGTCAGACGAAAATGATAGCAGCAATTAACGTTATCGGCGTACGACTTCGACCATCGAAAAAATAGTTTTCGTACGTTTGCTGTCAGTAAGCTTATCTCCGTAATTCTATAACGATTTCATTGCACGATGGGCAAGAAAAAAGCAGCACTTTATGGATTTAAGTTAAGAGAAATATAAGCCGACGACTTTGTCTTTTATATAATTTTTCTTCCTATTGGTCCAAAAATATCAGTTTTCTAGTTTACAAGAGGGTAGTTTAAAGCATATTCTTGATGCTTTTACTACGTCGGAAATTACTTGAAATGTATGTAAGTAAATTCAGTTATGCAAAAACTAACGTGAATACTTGAAAGGGTGTCTTACCGTGCCCTGCTTTTACTACTTTTCTACTTTCGGTCTGCCGTGAGCCCACTGACAGGAGTGACTCGTCTC
Organism: Hedychridium roseum; assembly: GCA_963989215.1. Taxonomy (NCBI): domain Eukaryota; kingdom Metazoa; phylum Arthropoda; class Insecta; order Hymenoptera; family Chrysididae; genus Hedychridium; species Hedychridium roseum. The sequence continues at coordinate 4,911,835 of OZ022318.1, read as the reverse complement.
GTAGGACGTAAACGATTGAACGATATACTTCCCTAGATTATGTTTCATAGTATGTACAGTTATGGACCCTTGCTATTTCTTTATCGCGAACCGATCACCTCTGAACATTACATGATACATTTCTCATAAATCCGTTTGATATTACATTCTGCTTGACTTATTCATCTTTCTGTTACTACTAACTTCTTCATACAGTACGTGTGGAAAAATTTTCTGTCAGATTGTTCATAATTACCGAATAAGGTAGCGGAATTTTCAATTAAGAACTACGCTGTGGTGGAAAGTCGTAAACCGCGTAAGCGCAAATTCATCCGGTCATGATAATAAAGTGAAACGCGTGTCGAGCGTTAACATTAATGGGAGGAATTTCTTGACCGTTCACTTAGGCCTCGAGGAGCGACAGTTGGTAGATACACCACTGGCGAATCGCCGGCGCTTCTCTGGTGCTATCTCCCGGTCTTCCTATCTCTCTTCGACACGTGCTCCGCAGCCGACATGTTCCGCCGTGTTTCCGCGGAGTCTCTTCGGCCGTTTGGTGCTCACGCGAGTACATAACGGCCGGCTCTGTCTCTCACGTGGCAGTCGCTCCTTTGGCTTTTAGTATCTCCTTCTCCTCCACCCTCGTTCCTCTGCCTCTGTGTTCTTCGGCCATCCCTCTTGCCGCCCTTCTTCCCGTATTCGGCCTTTCTTTTTTCGACGGCTCTCTTTCCCCGGTTCTTTCTCTCCGTTCCGCGTGGCTTGTATCGAGTCTCTCGGAGCTTTGCGTTGCCCGTGCATTTCGCGCTCGCTCTCTCCTCCCTCGGCCGAAATTCGCCATCTTCCCCTCTTTGTTCTGCTCACGCGAGTGTCCTTGTCTGGCACGAACGGCGGACGACCACGTTCCGTGCATCCCAGTCTGGCTCGCGCTCGCGACATACACACAGCATTCGTACATACACATCTACAGGAACACGTAGCAAGCACACATATCCTGATGTATGTGTGTATTGGCGTCCTCGTCGCACAGGGGCAAGAGCCGACCACGTTTCCGTCGAGCCGTACCGCAGACTTGGCTCACCCTCCCCCGCCCCTTTGGCCGCCCCTCGTCGCGTCTACCCCACTCGACTCCTACCTCTCGCCCCCCTTTTACCCCCTGCATCCCGCGTCGACTGGTCAGGTGTGTTGGCTCGCTCGCTCCTTCGTTCCGGCTGCGTCCTTCGTCTCTCTCTCTCCACCACGAAGCACGCATACCCTGGCGTTGGAGCGAGCGAGAGAGCGAATCGCAGCCTCTGGCGCGGGACCGAGGGAGCAAAAGCCGATTCTCCGTCCTTGTCTGTCTCGCCGGCGAATTTCGTGGCGTTCTCCTCCGTCTCCTCCTACTCCTCCGGCGCCGCCGCTGTTCTCGACGTTCTCTGTCTCTCTTTCTCCCGGCACTCTGGGTTCTCCGGTCCCTCCGTTCCTCCTCCTCCTCCGGCACCTCCTCCACCTCCTCTTGGTCGTCGCGTCGTGCCGCTGTTCTAGGCTCACTCGCTCAGGCTCTTTCTCTCTCTTCGGCTGGCCTCTCCGCGCCTCTCCGGCGCGTCCTCCTCATCTCCGTTCCTCCGAATGCCGTGCGCCCTCAGCGCCGAGAGAGCGCCGAATGCCATTTCACTTTCGTTGGGCTTCGCCGCGTAGGAGATCGGGCCCTGCCAGGAATTATCCTCCCGTTCGGCGTGCTCGTAACCTCCTCGTTCGGCCTTCTCGTCGTCGCCGTCATCGTCGTTTCGCCCGGCGGCTTTCTCACGAGCACCTCGATCAAGACTACGATCACGGCCGCGACGACGCCGACACACCGCGCTCGTTTTCTCATTGTTGTGACTTCTCTTTCTCTTGCTCCTTCTCCTCGTTCCCCGGCGTCTCGGTCTCTTCCTCCTTCTCCACCCCTTCGGCCGGCCGGTCTTCCTCCTCTGGCTGTCCTCGATCCTTTCTTCCGGCCTCCTGCCCCCCGTACGTCGCTGCCTCTCGGCCCGTTTTTTATTCCTTCTCCTCGGCTCCTCCTTTTCCTCCTGCTCGTACGCTTCCTCGTGGTGCTCTTGCTGCGCCCCCTTCGTGTCGACGAGGGACCGTTCGCCTACGGTGTGTTGTTGCAACCAGGTGAGTGATAAACGATATAACTTCCTTCGCGCCGGCTTCGGAGATGCTGGTGTTTTCCCCCATGGTCGTGTGCGCGTCTCTCTCGTCCGCGGTTCCAATGGCCACGCGTTCCTACAATGGCCATTTTGCTCTTATTCTTCTTCACTACCACCCCCCTCCCCTCCCCTCTTTCTTTCTCGGATCCATCGTGAGGAAAATGCAATTCAGGCACCTGGAAAAAGCTGAAAAACTCACCGGGCAAATGGTGTACCGTTCGCCAACGGATCCACGGACATTTTTGTGCAAAAGAGATTGAAATCCACAAGGATCTCGCGGTCGCGTGTTCTGTCTCTCTTGGTCTGTCTTGCTCGGCACGATGCACCAAGATCCGTTTGCGTTTCGGTTCTCGTTTAGCGCAGCACGTACGTCTGTTGCAACCCATGCATCTCGCCGGGCACGGCTCGTATTGCCTTGCTCAGATTTATTGCAATTGCCCGTAAATTCTATCACCGATGGTACGATGTTTTTCATTCATCGATTTCAAATTTTTCCACGCCGCGCAATTAATCCACGATCGGTTAACATTATTCTGCTGACCGTAGGATTCTACCTGAGAAACTTTCCGTCGTACCATTCTTTCCAGTCGTGCGAAGGTATTCTTATGCATTGTTATTTTGCACTTGGATTTAGACTGCGATGCTCTTGCATCGTAAGGACGCATACATTGGCGAACATGCGCCAGACGATCCGAATAGAGGTCGGATGAAGAAGAATAGCGTGTTTATCGCGATGGCAAGTTCAGAACGTAGTTCCCATCCGTCCACGCTGTCTCGAGTAGCCAGCCACGCGGCCTTTCATCTCCGGCAAGGAAAAACCCGAGGAATATTTTGCGGGTCGACCAGAGAAAGAGAAAGAGAGAAAGAAAGAGGGAGAGAGAATGCCCTTTAAAACATCTGCGAGGCTCAATCATTCGCATTATCAGACTCCGTCAGTTCACATTCGTAAACAGTCACCTCGCATGTCGCTGACATGCGCTATGGAGCAAAGATAATAGACGGCACTCGATATAATCGACAGATTCTATGGGACAAAGGATGTGTTCGGTTAAAAAAAAGCATGCAGAATCATTCAACCTTTTCATTCAGACATCACGTATTCCACCAAAATGGCTCTTGCAGAATGATAACACGTAAACGTATTTCACGAAATTTTCACTCAAGATAGTTCGAAAGTTACATAATATTCCCTGTCCTGTACTTGCTTTTGCATTATTTATACATTACGTATTATTCTCGTATTCCGTACTTTATTTTGCAAGTCATGTTTAAAACACAAAAGAATAAAGAGACGAACAGGGACAATAATAGACAGGTGTTAAGCCGTGGATTAATATCGGCATTCTTGATGAATGATATTTGGAATTGATCTGTAGCATTTTTCTGAATGGATGGAATTCTGTAAAATGACGTTGGAATGATTGCCGGGTGTAAGTGCACACGCACCCCCCGTGAGTCACAATGGCGAACCGTATTTTTACGTTTACTCGCGAAGCACGTGGTGGCGAGGATCGCGGTTCCATTGAGAAAGGCTGTTATGTAGGAACGGAGAAGAAGAGGAAGGTTATGCTCGCGACGCCCGTTACATTATCAATTCCGTTATGGCGCCGTATTCGTAATAGTCGAGGCGACCCCCATACGACGGTCTTAGGGGATTCCCCTTCTTGTACTTTACTTCTTCCCTCTTCCTGCTCTCGTCATTTTTTGCCTTCGTTACCGCGTTCATGCCCGTCTTATCCCATTTCATTTTCCCTGTTGCATTTGTCGATGCTACTTCTCTTTCCTTCTCTTTCCGGTTCTATCTCGTTTCCTCCAATCGTATCTCTCTTACCTCTCTTTCCTCTGGTTTTCACGTTTCGTTCTTTACTTTTCTGTCGTATTCGCCTCCCCTTTTCCTTCGACGCATTTCTCTTACAATTCTTACACTTCCTGTTTCATTCTTGTTTCTGGGATTAGTCTCATACTTCCAGGGTTTCTGCTTTTCTTCTTTTTATCTAGATTTCCGTAACTAGACTTCCTACTCCTTCTCCTTCTGTTTGTCACTTTCTTATATTTTACATGTTTTCTGTATTTCGTGCTCGACGTACATTAAGTTTGTGTGTTTCTTTTTTCAGTTATATTATTTATTTCAGTTATTTTTCAGTTATATATCAGTTTTCTCTGTCTCTGTTTATTAATTGCTGTTACACTTTATAACGATTTTGTCCTCTTGACTTTCGCCATTGGTCTCCGACACTTTGTATGTCTCGAGCAACACTGCTATTTTCCTTCCCCCCTTCCCTTCCTTCCTTCCTTCCTTCCTTCCTTCCTCTTCGTACTGCTATATTCTCGTCCTTGGACGATAACGTCCTTGCGACCTACACGCTTCCGCGGGAACCGTCTTAGACGTCTCCGCCCACCCTTCCTTTCATCGTCCTTCCTCCTCTCGCAAGAACGTTTCCGCAGTCGATCTTTTCGCGGATTTACACCTGTTGGACTTCCCGTTCATCACCCCTTATTTCTTCCAAAGGAAGAGCACACCCCTCGGCCCAGCCTGCAAGACCTTACAACGATTTCACCCTATACCCTTCCCTCCTTTTATTTTTCTCCCATCGTTCCATCTGTCGTTTTGCCCTCTCGTTCGTCATGATTGTCAGTTTTACTTTCACCGGAACCGACGTACCGGATAAAATACAGCAACCAGCATGATCGAAAACTTCAGAAACTCATAAGGCCACCCCAATTTAGTCTTCGAAAGATAATATTATTTACGTACGATGTACGTGCACGGGGCACAACGTACTCGTTTATTCCGTTGGTAAACTTGTTTCTAAACTCCACACAAGTAATGGTTGACTGATTTAGCCGAAATTCAATTAAAGCTGTTCTACTGCTGCGGCACATGAGCTTTAATTAACAGCCTTATATTTTCACCTAACTCGTGTCCGAAGTAAAGTTTCTTTCAACAGATTTTCATTGAATCTATTCTTCTGATTTTTATAATAAATCTATGTTCGGTAAATACGTTTTAATTTTGATGTTTACGATATCTTTTGTATTTTCGTCAATGTGAAATATAATGAGACGCAAAGATCAGCTATGACAACAGCAAGTTTGTTACTAAAGGAACGACAATTGATATTTAAATTCGAGAACGGTCGACTCGTAGAAGAAAACGTGAGACGTGCGCATGTTCTCTCGTAGAACGGGCAGTCAATGTTCGCTAAAGCTTCGGGGACGTTTAGGAATGAGATTTGCGGAATCGTAGAAGTGCTGGGACCGGAAGCAGCCTCGCCGGGATTCTTTTCCTTCGCTGTCTCTGGCGTCAATTAGTTGGGGATAATTGGTCGGGCGATGCCCTTGAACCCTAAGTATTGATTGGTGAGGTTGGATTCTACCAGTGGGATTTCCCCTCGCCCCCCGATGGCACCGGCAACCCCCTCTGCATCCACCTCCAAACCCACCAAACGTCCCCGCCTCCCCCCAGCCAGCCTTGTCCCCCTCTGCCCCCCTGTCTGCGGCTCTCCAAGTCGGCGTACTCGACGAAGGAACGCGTTTTGGCCAAGCCTTTTTTTTTATCCTTCATTTATTTAATTGAACGGCGGAACGCCATTTCGGAAGATCCACGGCACCCTTTCTGCTTCATTTAACTTTCCACCCAGGAACCGTCCCCGCTCGAGCCCGACTCGGGAAATACATGAAATCAAATCAAGTATCGTAATTTATGGCGCGGTAATATCGGGACATCATGGAAGTAATTCTTCGCTTAAATCGAAGCAAGTGCCGGCCAAGTGTAGATAATTTTACTTGGACGATTTGAAACTTATACCATAAATCCGCGTAACAATAGGCCATTCTTTTTTATATTTATTTGTTCATTTATATTTTCGTGAATGAAATTTTTGAGGTTTTCTTCCTCTGGGGGGAATTGGTTTGTGCTTTCGTACGCTTTATTCGTTAGGGTTGAGTGCGGGACATTTGACGGAAGAGTCTGCGCCCGAAAGAGGGGCTCCTCTTCATCCTTTACTTATTTAATTGAACGGCGATACGCCATTTTGGCAGGACCGCAACCCTTCTCTGCACCCCGTCGCACGAGCTGCGCGCACGACCCGCAGCTTTCTCAGCGGAATTTCATCCCCCTCCTCGAGTCGGCCCGTGTACAGGTCCGATCAAATCGATTAAGCCCGCGGAATTACTCGCGAATTCGATAGCTTACGTACTTTCGTTCCTTCGTGAACCGACGATCACACATTGACAAGCATCGCCCACATCATCATTGCTACAGTCATTGCCCCAATCTTTGTCCCGCAAAATCATATCCAACACTGTCGTCGCTATTGTTTCGCCGTTCCACAAAAACTCGAGCAAATACAGTACGGAAGATTTGAATCGCGTTCCAAAGCTTTCTAGTACTTTCCGAAAAATCGCCGTAACTCGTTCCTCGAATTATAATTAATTACTTTACAAGTTTGTTAGATTGCTTTTCCTTTGAGCCATGAAAATTTGTGAAAAATTTCTCAAAAATTTTGTCATTGTGGCATTGAAGTTCTGCGGCTCGGTCGGAGGGGTTTGAAATATTAAAAGGCTATATAGGCGGGTATTGCGCAATTACGGGGAAACTGTCCGGCAGGGCCTGACGGCGGTGTCGGGCATGCTCGACGTAAGCGTTCGATTGCCGTGCATCCCGCGAGGGCCAGCAGTAAACCAGCGGCTCGACGGGCTCGAAGATTCGCGGCAGTTTCGACGTGGGTGTATACGTTGCCCGGTCGCCGTCGGCCCCCTCCTCACTCACGGCTTTTCCGCCCCTATCGCCCCTCTTGCTCTTCTGCGTCCTGTGCGTGCTGCGTGCCGCACACACACACACACACACCCACACATATACAGGCGCAGCAGGTGCGAGTGTAGGGCTAGGCGGTGTTGCCGGGGGGCAAGGGGGGGGGGGCTCTGGTGGGAACGGTTGGAAGTCATTGGTGTCGGTGCCGTGGCGCGAGAGCGAGTGCCGAGGAGAGAATTGGGGGGTTGGGGATGGTCGATACGGCCCTGGGGCCGCGACAGCCGCGCGTCGGAGGCCTCCCCCATTCTTCCTGCGGGCGTTTTTGCCTTCCGTCTCCTTCGCTCTTACCTTCGGCAGTCCTCCACCCCCCGTGCACTATACTTCCTCTCTTCCTAACCGATCTTCCGAAGCCTCCTCCTTCGGCCTATCTCGACCGATCTCTCAGTTCCATCAGTTTTTCCCATCCTGCCTTCCCCCCGACCCCTCGAATCTTCTCTCCTCCGGACGTTTCTTCTATCAGATCTATTTTTGCCCGTCCTATTCGGCCCCCTCCCCCCTTGGCCCCCTTTGGGATACCGCCGTCTCGGTATTTCGATATGCAAATTTCCACCCGTCCGTCTCGTTTTCCCCTTCGTTAATCCCTTTTCGCCGATCGCGCTCTGTCTTCCATTGCCGCTGCTTGCCGAAAACTGATCTATTTTCGGCTGGATCTTTTTGCCGAACCGATATCTCTTTGTCTTTTATTTCTATCGGCCCGTGTGACTGTGTGTGTGTCGTCCGTCCGTCCGTCCGTCCTCTCGGCGAAACTACCCCCCCGCGCCGGTTTATCCGCCATTCTCTCCCGCCCACGTCGACCGTAGTCGCCACCGACGCCCCCACCCTCGCCTGCTGCGCCTATGCCGCCCCCCCCCGCCGACTGGTGCCCCTCGCGCCTCCTGAGCCGCCACCCCCCTCCCCCGGACCTTCCCACCCCTCCCCGCTGCGCTTGACGGCGGCGACGGCACCCCCTTCTCCGCCTCCCGCACCTTCCCCCGCACCGACCCCGCCTAATCGCACTACCCCTGGCTTGATTAAAGAACAGAGAACCCCGGCTGCAGCACGAGGGTTGCCGTTGTTACTCCCCTTACACCCCCCCCCCCTAGCACTCCCACACCTCCGGTCTTCTCTTCCTTTATATCTCTCTTTATCCATCCACCCTTTCTTCGTCTGTTTACTTCCATCCCTGGCTGCCTGCCGCCTTCTCTGCTCGTCCCTTTGCGTACTTTTTTTCGGCTCTCGGCACCAGCGATAATACGAAATTTTCACTAGCACCGGTAATTATTCGGAAGTCGCTGTCTGTTCGCTATGGTGAGTTTGACTTACCTCGGGTTTTATCTTCATTTGTCGGATTTTTGTACCGCAATAAGGGCTAAAATTCGGTACCCGCAGCAGCGATAAAATACACTGGTATTTTTCGCGAGAGAGTTAAGCTTTTTAATCACGGTCCACGGGATAATAAAACACGTTTCTCCGTTTTGCTCACATTTTTTCCCCTGTAGGTGCGATTTTCCACGACGGATATCGCGGAAGTCGTTAAGCACACTGTAGTTTTTTCCCTTTTCTTTCACTTTCATTCTGCCTCCCCCCCTCCCCTTTCGCCTCAGTTACGAAGCGAGAACTTCCCTGCGAAGGTTTCAAGGTTAAAACGGGGGAAGACGAGGGTTTTTCGCGATGCAGACACGCGACGCCGTGCTAACGGGTCGACGCACTCGTCTCGACGAACTAGATCGTGAAAACTGATTTTAAGGGAGTTTGCACGTGGCCAGCGAAACAGCAGGCCGAATTCCCGCACGATAGAACGGATGAAGACGGCAGAGCCGCGTACAAGAAATATGCAAATCCTCGAGTCCAGTCTCTGCCATACTTTATAGCCCGCACAAAGCGGTTTACCGAAATAGGTACTTCTCTGTTTTACGTCGCTCGTCGTAAGCGAATTTCGACAAGCCCTTTATATGCACCTACACGTATACCGCACGTTTTCAACCATTCTCCTCCGAGAATACATTAAATTTAAACAAGCATTATAAGAAATGCAAGCGGAGAGATGTATGAGGAAGAAGGGATAATGGAACACAATGGGTGGTTGAAGTAATCGACTGCATATAACATATTTTATATCAGGAAAGGAATAAAATAAAAATTTGCCACAGTATTCGGCGACAAAATATCACTGTTGAAAGTACTAAGAAATATACATGAAATGACGTTTGTTTGTTACAGTCGCTCTTAAAGACGGCTGATCAGTTGAAGATCAAGGGCCTGTGTGAGGTACCGGAAAGCAGAGACGGTGGGCCATCAGTGAGTCTGAGTTCACCCCCGAGGGAGCCAGGCACACCAAGGTTGAACTTCACGAAACTGAAGAGACACCACCAGAGGTACAAAAGGGCCAGGACCAGTTTCGAACCGCGCGCTACGGATTCGCGACACTACGACAGGTACAAAGACGCAGAGGAGCCTGCCAAAAACACCGAGAATAACAACCGGGACAATCGTGACAACAACAAAGAGGTAAAACTGAACGATGTTCAGAAGAAGAAGAAATCTAGAATACTCTGCAACGGGAGATTAAAATCTACCAGCTTTTCGGTCTATAAATTGGATAGAATTTCCATTTCTGCTGTTAGTTTATCCCCACGTGCTTGTTAAAGTTTATAGATTGTTGTTAAATATTTGTAGATGACTTTTCCCGCGATGTTTGACGTGCGTAAGAGAATTGAAAGGTTGACAAAGACAGTTCTCAAAGCAACGTGTGGGTGATTAAATTTCTACCGGTTATTTTCACAGAATCATAGAGATTGGCAGGCCGAAGATGAGGAGTGCGTTGTGGAGGCATCAGCAGCAGCAGTAGTCTTGGAAACCTGCCAGCGGAACAACAACGGTAACAACGGTACAAACAATAACAACGGTAAGAAATACTTTCATTCTTTAAGCCCCACACCTGAACTACGCAATGTGCCACCTTCAAAAGCTTTCGAAATTTGTCTGTGACAATAATGCTTTATGATTATGGATTAACAATAATGAGAACAATAAAAAACTCGAGCAATAAGTGAAGATTCAAGTCCTACTTAACGTCTAGTACCAGGTGTGGGGCATTACATTATTTCTTGATACCGGGGGAACAGATCTTTTTCACTTTGAATAAAAAGGTGACATGTTCTGTCACACAGGACTAGGTCACTACGGTCATCATCCGGATCCTGGAGAGGTCGATCTGCCTCCGGAGACCCAGCCGACACCACCAAGTGCCACCTTGGTGGGTACGACGATCACCCACCTCAGGGATCCGGATCATCACTCAGCAGGTATGGAAAATGGGTCTCCATACTTTAATTACTCGGGGATTATATGCACTAAATAAAGACGCAATGCGTGACGACAATGCAACGTGTTTTGCATATTCAAAGAAGATACTGCTTGTTTTTCGCTTATCAAGCAAGTAATATTCATATAAAGCTCTTATAAGTTCATTATGTAAATCGTTGTTCTTCAGTTGTACATTGCCTGTTGTTTCGCGTACACGGAGCTCTGGAAGAACATTCTGTGCTTTTGAATGATGTTCTTTATTATATTTCGTCAGTAGTTTAGCTATCGAATTGGAAGTTTGTTAAAATCATTTGGCCGCATTTCTAAGATTGGCATGATAAATTAGTTCTCCGGAGGAAATAGTAAAATCGCGGAAACGGGATAAAAGAATGGTTGGTCGTTCATTAGCCAGGGAGGGATCAAAATAATTGTTCTAATCGGGCTTAACTAGTAGTGATTAGATTTGCGTTGCTCCGTTCGTAGCGGCCCACGCAGCCTCGTTTAGTGCTAGTGGCTTTGTCTTTAATAGCTGTTCTTTGTTACCCTGCAGGTACTAGTTCGGATAAAATACCAGCAATTCATTCGCTTGCGTTTTTCGGTGTCGTTGAGTTCATAGTTTTCTGCTATTGATTTGACGTGTTGTTAAGAAAAGTCTTAGCAGGAAAGCAAATGGAATCAATACAGTTGTTTTTCCGCAAAACTCATAGTTTATGGAAAGTATAGTTTGCAGCAGTGAAATCATTGTGCGTGCGTTGGGTTTACAGGTGAACCGACAGGGCAGACTGTACTCGCGGAGATACAAAGCTGTGACAGTGTTAAGATCAAGTTCGAAACGTTGCACACGATGGATTCTTCGGATACCATCGATATCGACAGCCACATGTCAGATCGGGCGAGCGTCAGCTCGAAGAACGCTGCTGACAGTGACAACATGATGATGATCACTCCGGAACTTCTGGGTTTGATGCCGTCTGGAAGTTCGGTACACTCGGACTCTGGGGAAAACAATTCTCGAGGTCACTCCGGACAATCAGGATCGCATCATCACAGTTCTAAATCGTGGACCCAAGAAGATATGGACGCGGCCTTGGAAGCACTGAGGAATCACGACATGAGTCTCACAAAAGCTTCAGGTAAATATAACCTTATGGCAGTTGCAGGAAAAGTACGATTTACGCACAGATAAAAAGTGCCTTATTAAACCTTACAAGACTCCTTAAACCCATTCTTCAATGAATGCAAATGTTTTATTCTCAATCTGGCTAATTTTACAGCAACGTTTGGTATACCGTCGACGACATTGTGGCAACGTGCTCACCGGTTAGGAATCGACACGCCAAAAAAGGATGGACCCACAAAGTCTTGGAGCGACGAGAGTCTGAATAATGCGCTCGAGGCACTCCGAACCGGCACGATTTCGGCGAACAAAGCGTCAAAAGCGTTTGGTATACCGTCGAGCACGTTGTACAAAATCGCGAGGAGGGAAGGCATCAGACTGGCCGCGCCGTTTAACGCCAGTCCTACGACTTGGTCCCCTGCGGATCTAGATCGGGCATTAGAGGCAATAAGGTCGGGACAAACTTCGGTACAGAGGGCCTCGACGGAATTTGGGATTCCCACAGGAACGCTTTACGGGCGATGTAAGCGAGAAGGGATTGAACTTAGTAGAAGCAACCCCACACCGTGGAGCGAAGACGCTATGACCGAAGCCCTGGAGGCAGTCAGGTATTACTCTATTACACAAGTTTCAGTATTTATAAAAAAATAATGTTCAATTTAAAGCCACATGCCAAATTTGAATTCCTTTAAATGGTTTATGACAATTGTGTTTGTAGGTTGGGACATATGAGCATTAATCAAGCGGCAATACACTACAATCTTCCTTATTCGTCTTTGTACGGTCGCTTTAAGCGAGGAAAATACGAAGAACCATCGGTTAACGAAATGTCGCAAGATGGCACCAGTCAACATTTCCATCAAAGCCCAAATCAGAACCACTCTTCTCCTCTTCCAGATCAAATGCCATATCAGGGCAGCTGAAACTTACCCCTTTATTAGATCAATAAGTTAGATTAAGTCGACTTTCCGGAACACAAAATTTCATAGTGACAGACGAGTGGAGATCGGTCGAACTTGCAAAGATTCGATTCGATAATCGGACGAAACCTGCAGTATTATGGGCGGATTTGCCGTGCGAGAATGTCGTGTACATTTTATAATCTTTCGTCAAGTAAAATGCGGGGACGTAGACTAATTATAATTTATAAGAGTTATTTATGAAGAATCTTGTACAGGCGAGGAATTCTCGCAAAACATTCTAGTTGGTAAGAGAAGACCTATGGGCCAATGGGTGACGTGAGAATGAATTCAGGTTTTTTTTATTTCAATCGTGCAAAATAGATTAGCATTTCATCTGATTTGCATTATATTTATAAATACTTTTTACGTAACTCCACATTATTTAATCGTACTTCTATCCAAGAAAATGCGATGCTGTTACTTACTATCGTTAAAATTTCTGTCAAATAGATAAAATTACATAATCTCCTCAAACGTTGGAAAACATATAGGCGTATATATGTACATACATTTTTTACATTAATGAGGAACATCTGTCGGCCTTTAGGTAAAGAACAAAAATATATAAATATAATTTAGCACTATTTGAATAATTTAAATACGTAATGCCGAAAGTGATGTTAATAAATATAATGGGAATATAAAGTCTGTTCTAAACGCGATACAGATCGCATTTAAGGATAGATCAGTTCGCTCAAGAGATTTTTCTAAGTTTCTAGAGAATGTTAAAGCGCTTGCATATTTGATTTACTCATACGGACATACGAAAGCAATATTAGTTTTCGACAAGCGAATGTGTTTGTGGTGATATTTTCTGACGCGCGCTGACTGTAATATTATATTTTGTAGAAGGACTGAGTAGGATATAATAACTAAGCGGAAATTGGTTTTCGACATAGAATTTGGGCCACCAGCTAGAAAGGATTGTGCGGAGAGTTTGCATTTTCTAGGCATCTTTTCGAATTATTCGAAAAATTCACCCTCAGCTCAACTGCCACGTGTATAAGTACATCGCATACATTATTAATTTATCATGCTCACAGCTAATACATTATATATGTATACATACATATATATATATACATATATATATATATATATTAAACTATACAAATACGTACTATCTATAAATATATGTACAGTTTATATATTTTAAATGAAAAATTTATGCGATCATAAAAACATAGAGAAACTTTATTTACCTCCCCCTTTTCCTGCCATTTTTTATATTTCGTAAACATTGTAAATAGTATATTTCTTGACACGTATAAATGTGAGTTTTTCGTCGGTGTAATTAATTTAAATAAGTAGCGATTCGTTATGGAACGAAACCAAGATGTAGATAATTCAATAAAGATATTTTAAGCACTTTGAATCCTTGTTAATAGTTTCAACTGAGAAATTTAAATGCCACTTGTTTTGGCGCGTATTTGTACGTTTTTGATTGGTTCTTTCAATCCTGGGGGTCTTTATTGTTTTTACTGAGAATCACATTTAAATTGGTACAACTATTGACTGAATTTATCACGAACTGCATATTACCAAACTATTCGAAAATAAAGTTAAGTGGATATAATTCATAGTTCAATAATTTAAAGCATTAAGTTACGTAAATTGTTTCTTCGTCGCCAAAACATTGCAAGAAGATTCAAAAAGACTCGATTATCCGATCCGATTATCCGATTATCTCGATTAACTCGATTGTCCGATATTTCGTGTTTGAACAGTTAAATTAACATTGAGCACCTGCAATAAAAATATTTAATGTGCATTAAAATGTTTATTCTGAGCCGATGAACCCGGACGAAGTTCGATTTTCTTTATGCTTTCCGTATCCAACTATGTATATTTGATGTATATACATACATACATACATACATACTGCAATAAAGAACTATAGCTCTATGTCGTGCATAGAGTAAAGCAGTTTTCTAAAATATATGCGTATTTCGGTATGAATTAAACGTGCAGGGTTGTGGTTACTGGAGAACACTTTAATATTGAATATTAATATCACTATGGCTGTATCCGATCCAAACTGCATTTTTTGCAAAATTATAAACAACGAAGCACCGGGAGAAAAAGTATACGAAGTAAGGAGATTATATATAACCTCCGAATCATGACATTTGTCGAATTGATCTGTTGTTAAGGTTGAATAATGAGTATAAAATGAACAAAACTTTTGTTAAAAAAATCGTTCATTTCTTTTTATCTGTAATCGTTTGAAGATACTATTGTTTATTAATATTATTATTCATCAGTATTATTTATTAATATTATTTTACAGGATGATTATGTAACATGCATAAAAGATATTAATCCAGCATCGACTCACCATTACTTGATACTGCCAAAAAAACATATATCAAATGCAAAGGAACTTAAACAAGAAGATAGTGAACTTTGTAAGTAAAGTAATCAATTGAAACAATAACTTCCAGAATGACTTAAAAATTTTAATGCTTAATATAATATGATTTTAGATGATAAGATTGTTGCAACAGTTGATGTTCTGGCTCAGCAACAAGGGCTAGATCCTTCATCAATAAGGACAGGATTTCATTGGCCACCATTCAACACAGTGCATCACTTGCATTTACATGTTATTTCTCCAATAGAAAATATGTCATTCATAAAGAAGATGATGTTTAAGCCAGAATCCTACTGGTTTGTTAGTGTACGTAATTTATTTGGTTCAATTAATTGTAAACTAAGCTTTTCTTAATGTATCTAATCAGCCATTTTTATTTGCAGACGGATTATGTGAAGTCTCATTTGCAACAGAGCAACTAATGCAATCTACATTTTTATGAAGCATGTATACTAGTTACCCTATATGAGGTTGGGTATGATTAACCAAGGTCATAGTTCCATTTATCTTTTTGTAATTATATAAATATCATAGGAGCAACGTACTGTGATGAGAACTACTAAAGTTTTGGGGAATTTGTAAACATTTATTTTTAGTACAGGGTTATATTTAATAGAAACATTATTTTATATTAATTGTTAAGTTTAGTGTATTTTTGTGCACTATTAGTGCAAATTATTTACAAATTTTATTAAAAGTTTTTACATTTTGCCATTCTTTACCATTTGGATATCTATAATTATCGATTGCCGATTTTTTCAATTTGGTTGAATAACCATGAGCCTTTGGCAATTGATAACAAGCGTTTTTGACTTCAACTGGATTTTCAAAGTGTTCATGTTGCTGGTCAACATATTCTATCACGCGACTTTCCATTGTTCCACTGAGACATATGTAGTCCCACATTTGAAGATGCTGAACCATTTCACACAAACCTATTCCCCCAGCATGTGGACAAACTGGAACTGTTATATTTATCATTAAACAAATCTTATCATTTATTGTAGTATACCTATTTACTTTCCTAATACTGATTTGCATTTACGTGTCTTACCTCCAGTAATTTTTGCCATTAAGTACACTGCCAAAATTTCATTAATTCCTCCTATTCTAGCCGAGTCTATCTGACAAAAATCAATTGCTTTCAACTGCAATAATTGCTTGAACATAACGCGATTTGCGCACATTTCGCCAGTCGCTACACCAATGCCGTGAGGTCGTAATTCTTTGGCGATTTTGGCATGACCTAAAATATCATCGGGAGACGTGGGTTCCTCGATCCAAAGTGGTTTAAACTTTATTAGGTGTTTCATCCATTCAATAGCTTCTTGAACATCCCATACTTGATTTGCATCGACCATTAATTGATTTTCATAGCCAATTACGTTGCGTATTAAACCACAACGTCTGATATCATCCGTTAAATTCTGCCCAACCTTGGTCTTAAAGGAAGTAAATCCCAAATCGAGATATTTTTTGCAAAGAGTTTTCACTTTCTCGTCGTCATATCCCATCCATCCCACTTGTGTCGTGTATGCTGGATAGCCGTTCTTTCTTAAGAATTCTTCCCGCGTGGCTTTCCCAGATTGATTATTCTCCAGCAATTTTATTGCTTCTTCTTTCGTAACAAGGTCGGTGCTAAAAACGAAATATGCATTATGCATTAATACAATACTGCAGATAATTAAATCTTAATATCCTTCGTAATCTTTTAAACATGTCAAAAACATTTTGGTGTAATTGACCGTGTTTTCATATAAACTGACAAATATTGCATACATATATCTGAAATCTATAGTAGAAACTAGTTGTTTAGGTGTTAAATCTGTGAGAAGTTTCCACAGAGGTTTTCCTTCTATTCTAGCCCAAAGGTCCCATAGCGCGTTTATAATAGCTGCCGTGGCAAGATGTATTACTCCTTTTTCTGGGCCGATCTAAAATGGCATAACTCAATAATTACATAGAATAAGACAATAAATTAATTTAACAAACAAATTAACTGTGAACTGAAAAATATGCAGTTTGTTTGCTGTCTAATATATACAGTATTTGAAATTTTATGTATTTGTAATAAGTGTTGTATCTGTTATATAATACAAAATTATTAATGTTAAGTTTATATTTACCCATCTAAGTTGTGATTCACTTGTTAACTTCCTCCAAAATGATGCAAAATCGGAGTATATATCACTCACTTTCTGGTCCTTTACTAGCCTAAACATTGACTTACATGCTTCAACAACTATAACAAGTAAAGTGCAAACGAATAAATATATTGAATAAATATATTTAGATATATTTAAATGGACAAACTTTTTCCAATCGTAATTCTTTCAAGATAAAGAATAATAAATACTTTACCGATTTCAGTTCCTCTTCCCAGAGTAAATGTTAGCCCGTACCCTTCAATACCCTTATTTGTTTTTATTGTAACATAAGCACACGAATAATCGGGATCGGTATGCTGCAAGTAAATGAAATTTATAAAATGTTTCTATTAAAACACATTGTAATAGACTGCGATATTCTGTATTGTAATTTTTGATTCAGTTATTTTCCTGAAATATATGAATGAACATCAACTAAAGCAACTTGTTGTTTTTTAAAATGCTTACCATAGCGTCGCTTCCATCAGCATATAATGAAGTTGGAAATCTTATGTCCTCGACTTCAAGATCTATAATTTTTATACCTTCCATTCTTTTAAAATTCGAAGATTACCTTTCTAGTTCGAAAAGTGTATCGTTATTCCCCAATTTACTTTTGGCTTCTTTCGTTTATTAGGTACTCGTATATTGTATAATGCTAAATTGATACTAGTCACTGCCTGGATATTGATACAGCTGTAAAATGGTTTCTACTCTGTCTAAACTTTTTACATAACTTATCACTGTCTGTGCATAATCACGACCCGCTGTAAAACTTTTCGACGTAACGTATGGAATCTGCCTCCCTTGTATTTGTTTGTAAGCGCATCGGTGCGATAAGATAAAACGTAAATAACACATGAATCAGAGTATAAAATCGGAAGAAGTATGTATTCGAAGTCGATTTTGCAATGAATGTATTAAATTTTGATCATAGTTTTTTTCTTATCATATCTCACGAATTTTGTAATGATTATAGTGATTTTAAACATGTGAAACACATGGTTTGCTCTAAATGATTTAAGTATCCCGCGTTTAAAAGAACGCTGGGAGCGAGGGTGAAGGGTGAGCCAATCAGAGAGCAGCGCGATCGCTGCATCATCTGCAGGCCATACTTGTCAGAGCGGCCTCGTGTCTTTTCCGTTTAGAAAACCAGGATGGTAAGTTTTGCCTTGTGTTGTCAATTCGAAATCCATTTCCATCGGCGATATGGACCGCGATATAATTCGATTTACACTTAAAAAGTGCAGTGAAAACATTGGAGTGAACATTTTTACAACAATGAAGTGGTTAATAGTTGAAATTATTGTAAAACCGGAGGGCGTTTATGGGACTTGCAGTTTGCCTCCCCTTATATCTTCTTTGCATCTTTATCCTTTTTTCAGTATTTATTTATTTAATAAACGATTAAAGATGAAAGTGTTAACAACATAAAGGTGTTGTATTTACTTTGATAAAGTATCTTGCAAGTAACAAAGTTAATTTTCTAACCTAACATAACCTTGTCATGAGATGTATTCTGTGTTTGAAATATTTGCAATATCTTCGCCCAAGTATGATTATTTTGGGTCTCTTAAATTATATTATGATTATTAATAAATCTAGTAAAATGTAATACTCATTAAATCGAGTACTAGCAACGCTTGTTGATCAAAGAAAGTTACTATGTTATTGATGTAATTCATATTCATCCACTTTGACATTCACTGTACTTTGAAATGACTTTACGTGCAATTTTATTTTCGTCTCTGCATAGTGGAATATTTTCTTGTTTAGGCGCGTGGTCCGAAGAAGCACTTGAAGCGTCTTAATGCCCCCAAGGCATGGATGTTGGACAAATTGGGGGGTGTATATGCCCCTCGTCCATCCACTGGTCCTCACAAACTGAGGGAATCACTCCCACTTGTGATTTTCCTCCGTAATAGGCTAAAGTATGCCTTGACTAACTGCGAAGTCACAAAAATTGTCATGCAACGTTTGATCAAAGTTGATGGAAAAGTACGCACTGACCCCAACTACCCTGCTGGATTCATGGGTAAGTTATATTGATGTCCTCATGCAGATATTCAAGTAAAGCAGAAATCCAGTTTGTAGAATTTAATCATTTTAAATTGAACTTTAGTTTGTAATGTGTTAAACAAGTAGGAGATTATATCTTGTTTTTATATGATTTGTTTAGGTATTTCTACAATGAATGTAAAACAATCTTTCTGTTTGTTACTGAACAACAATAAAGTGTATTATGTTTTTAATTTGACAAACTTCAATCTATTTCTTAAATTTAAATTTAAGATAGTAAAATAAGATATAATATTTCATAAATTTGATCAATTTGGGCAAACCATAAATAGACCACTTATTTTGAATTCAAAGTCTTGTTTATTGGCCATTATCGAAGCTATAACATTTTGTTTGAATGTTGTAGTCAAAGCTTGGCCAATAACAATTTCTTGAAAGCCCTCCATTTTGGTCACAGACTGAATTAAATATATTCTTCCTGTATTACCCACGGAGGGCACAATTCAATTACTTTCGAAAACATTTATTTCTAGAGAATAGTTTTCTTGTAAATAATTGATTTAAACCTTTGTTTGTAGATGTTGTTACTATTGAGAAGACTGGTGAATTCTTCCGTTTGATCTATGATGTCAAGGGACGTTTCACCATTCACCGAATCACTGCTGAGGAGGCTAAGGTAGGCAAATGTCCCTAAATGTAATAACATTTCTTTTTTTTTGTTACGTAACTGTGCCAGTAGTTATTCTTATCTTTACAAACCTCTTCAAAAAATGTATGTATAATCAATGTCTTGATGCATCGTTTTTTAGTACAAACTGTGCAAAGTCAAGCGCGTCCAAACTGGCCCTAAGGGAATACCATTCTTGGTAACGCATGATGGCCGTACTATTCGTTACCCGGATCCCGTTATCAAAGTAAATGACACCATCCACTTGGACATCGCATCTGGCAAGATCCTCGACTCTATCCGATTCGATTCGGGTATGTACAATTTTTTGTACAAACTCCTTTATTAACACTAAATCATTACTGCTAGCATATAAAGTCGTGTTTCTATCAAATTCAAATGGTTTCTAATGTTTATTTTCAGGCAACTTGTGCATGATTACTGGCGGAAGGAATTTGGGTCGTGTCGGTACGGTCGTCAGCCGTGAACGTCATCCTGGTTCCTTTGATATCTGTCACATCAAAGATTCTCAGGGCCACACTTTTGCCACCAGGTAAATCGAACTGTTTTTTATCACCATGATGATATTCTCAGTTTTTGGTAATTTTGTTGAAGGAAACTATCGTGTAAACATTGAGTAAAAACAGGGCCACATCTAAGCTACAATATATTTTTGAAGGATATTGTGGTAAAGGACTGGCCCAGATAAATTCCTTCAATATGGTCACAGATTGCACTTAAATTGGCATTTCCGTACAACCCATGAAGGACACAAATTTCAATGTTTACATTAATAGCTGTACATGTTTTTAATTATTTTTATACGACACTTTTTCTTATAAATCTACATATGCAACGAATTAACGAAACACAATTTTCTTCAGACTGAACAACGTATTCATAATTGGCAAAGGACCGAAGCCGTACGTCAGCCTGCCAAGAGACAAGGGTGTTAAGCTTTCCATTGCTGAAGAGCGTGACAAGAGATTAGCAATGAAGGGAGTGAATTAATGTACATTTTCCAGAAAATATTAATAAACCAGGATGTTCTTGGTGAAACTTATGCTTCTCGTTGTTGATCTTTCCCCCCAAAACATAGTTAAGATACGAAAATGTAATTATATTTGTTACTTTTATTTCTATCTACCAATACAGCACCGTTTTTACATTAGTTTCGAGTAACTCGAATGCAAAGACAATAGTTTTATTAAACTCTTTTTATTTGTCGGGCAGCCAAACTTCTGTATTGAGCTGAAGAGCAGCTTGTAGAAGAGCATTGCATTCTTCATCTCCTAGTTTTTCATTTTTCTTATGAATCGCCTTTGCCGTTTTTAGATAACTGCAAGTACAAATAAGATCCAACTCAAGCTTCACATACAATGTATTTTCTTTCGGACTAATAATTCTAATAATTAGTTTAAAAAAAAAAGTAGTAAACTTTACTTTTGTATGGACTGCACGGCATTCTTGATTTCCTTATCGACGACTCGTGGGATTTCAAACAACGGGTTGCGATTGAAATCTCCGTTCTCATTCGATTTTTTTGGTCGAGTTAGGGGGTAAACACGAACCCATCCCCCTTCTTTTGTGCAAGGAACGTTCCAGTCCCTACCGTTGTCCCAGGCAGTGGCAGGGCTCTGATTTTTCTCTATATCTATATTGCTACCTCGAAAACCACGACGAACACATTTATCCATGAACAGTGGATTGTAGCGAGACCAATTTGTACACAGATCGACCGTTGCCTGCAAAAGTGTTTTAATAATATTTTTATTAACGACGATTATTAAAGTGCTTGGCGTTATATGTAGATGAAAATACTTGAAAATTTCTAATTAATCTGTTTTAAAACATTAGAAAAACTGTGTAATAAGTCTGTCAATTAACTTCGGCAATGAAATTAAGATTCTTTTGAAATGGCTCATTTAGTATGTTTGAATATTATTAAAATAGAAGATTGACACGTAGAAAATTAAAATTAAGATAAAATAGTATGCATTTTAAATTAGATTAATTTGCGGACCGTAGCTGTTTGGATGTTTTAGTTCGTTCTCCTAAGAGTTACGTGCCTTCCTAATTTCTTAATTAATAACGTGTTTCCGTTACATGTGAACGGAAAGAATAAGTAATAATAGAAATTATATAGAATTTCACCTCCGTCCGGGAATGACCGTAACTACTTGAGAGTCCTTCAACATCTCGATTAATTTTCGTCCTCTTCCTCGTGTTACGATTTGGACAGTATTTTGTGGAAGCTCCATTCTCTTCGTCGTCCAGGCGAATAGCCGACCAAGCCGTGAAGAGAGATAAACCCGTGTTGCAAACTGGCAGTCCCAATAAATCAAACAAATCGTGTAACAAAGGTTTTTTCACCTCCGAGTCCACTTCGCAGTCGTTGCTCAACGCTGGACTTAAGTTTACCTGTAATTTGAAAAGATTGTAATATTAGTGGTGCTTGATCATCGTCTCTTGCAACATTTGTTCTTAATTTAACGACCTCTAAAAGCCAGGGTTTTAAATTCTCGTCGATCAGCACGTCGAATCCGAAAAATTCGAAGCAGTTGGATGATTTTGGAATACCCGCTGCTTGGCTGAGGATTGTCAGACTAACGAGACACGCAATTCTCTGCCACAGAAGCCAATCGCAGTGTCCTGATTGTTCCAAGTATCTTCTCAATTGTCTGAATGTCCATTTACAACCTGGAGAAATTTCAAAGCATTCCAAATAATCATCAGTAAATAGTTATCTATACACTAAATAGTTTAAAACCAGAATAATCAGGAAGTACATTACCTGCCCCTACGCGTTCCTTTTTCTCGGAATATCCTGGTCCCAGTTTATTGAGTGAGAAATTCGTGAGATGTCGAAAGGGATCGTCCAAGTGTTCGAGGGAAAATTTTTCAGTCGCGAAACGCGCCAGTCCGTCTTTGTATAAATAAATTGTTAACGGCCGGTAGGACGGCACGCACACGTAAAGTCGAAGGTCAAATTTGTAACCGCCGATCAGCAAAGGGTTTTCTATGTATTTCTGCACAACTGCTGCGTTGTCGTAAGACAGGTCGCTCAGTTTCTGAAATTTTAACACTCATATCAATCAAATTCACCCTTACGTATTTCTAATTAGAATAATTTTGAAATTCACTTAGCATTTTACGTTTATTATTGATAACAGAACGGAGTAAATATAAAATCATGATTACATAGCAACACGTATTAACATTGAGAAATTCCGGGAAGTAAATTATTTCTTAAATTCTTCAGCATAATTTCGTTCTAAGATTTTCAGATTATTGGAAAGTTTGTTCTGAACACGTATTTATGTAGTGAAAGTACAAACGTTTTTGCGAATTTTGTTTCTATCTCCAAAAAATGATTACGTTTCTGCAAATTTGTATTTGCGAAATATTTTTCCTCGTATTCTCATTGATTGATCTATCGGACGAAAGTTGTCGAAGGGCAAATTTGTCTTACGCGAAAAAGAAAAATGCCCCTTCCTTGGCTCTGACCGACCGGTTTGCAAATCCAGACCCTGTCGTCGTTTTCGTATCGACTGCAGTCCTCTGCCAATTTCGTATATTCCAGCGGCAGATTGTACCCTGCGGGACTGATTTCGTTTACGTCAGAATTAAGAAAAGTGGAACTTCTTTAGTTCTTCGTACCTGAAGTCGTAAATCGATCGGTGGACCTTCTTCATGCATTTCAAATGACGCACGAGATTATCCTTTCTGCAGATCGAATTGCCCTTCGGTATCCTATTAATGAACTGCAACGTAAATAGAACGGATCGATGTGAATCACGGCTTATTTATAAATCGGCATCTTCTGAATCTTCTAATCGATCGTCATTCGCTAATTATTTCGGGCATCGCTTTCGCGTAGAGTGCAAGCACTTTATTGATAATCGTTTATTTAAAAATATAATACGTATATAACCGGTTTGCAATCTGTAATCGGCTGTGGAGATCGAATTAGCGTATTACTTTCTCGGAAAAATATTTGGCATTATCAACTGTTATAATTATAATTATAATTACACAAATATAACTGCGACTGTTTTTATGCGATTATTTGCTATATAGACACAGAATTTGTGTTTTTCTTTTTTTTAATATTTTGTTTTGCAAAGTGGTCTATAATAAGCACTTTACATCTAAATACGTCTAAACATTCAAAAAAGGAGTAAATATTTGAAATTCTCTCTTATTTTGCTATTTGTATTACAAATGGCTGAGTGCTGTTTAATTTGGGAAATAAAACGTTAAAATTGATATCGAGTATTATTAGAGGATGAAACGATAGAAAAGTGTATTGAGCGTTGGTCGGAAATGAAAGTAGGGGATTTACGTCACCTGCCAGGGCAATAACGGCCTGTAATGGGTCAAAGGGAAACCGCCAGATCGCCACCATAAATTCCAACGGTCCTTGAACACATTGTTATTGTCACCAGTGTATTCTCTCCATCCCCGTTCAGTGCAGACCTAAGAAGCAATTTTCTTTATTAACATTTAAGACCACTGACGGAAGCACGCTGAAACTAAAAGGAAATTAAGTTTTGCTTCCTACATGAAATAATAATGATTCATTTCGTTTTACCATTCTGTTCTTAGAAGAAGGTTTTAATTTGCCGATGGCAATGATTAGCAAAAGTTTCAATTAATTTTACTTATCTATTAATTTCATTTTACTTATCTATTTAATTTTATTTGCTTATCAATAACTAACACAAGTTTAACTGTCTTCTAGTCAACGATGTATACTTGTTGTACTTTATTTATTAGCTTTGAAATGTGTAACTGGGACGTAGAACGTTTTATCAGAAGCTTAGAGAAGATCTTGTCTGGACGAATTCACCTTCGAAAGTTGTGCACTGTTGTGCAGATTGGCGGAAAGTTAAGTCCTAATTACCTTTGCATTTTAACGCACAGCTCTGAAGGCATTATCTGCCGTTGCCTTATGAATTTTAACACGTTACGGGGAAGTGCTCGGTAATATCGGACATTAAATAACGCAACTCTCGGGAACAAGCACGAAAATAGCGGAAGGGCGCCCTTGATTTATTGTCGTGTTATTAGAGCATTAGGAATCACTGCTTCGTGATATCAAAAGCGAGCCAAGGTCTTTAATTACTATTAAATTGGTGCAGTCTCATTCTTCTTCGCGATAGAACACCGTGCATACTGGGTGTAAAACTTGCTCCTTCCTCAAATCTTTTTCCCACCGTGCAGAGAATTAATGATAATTTATTCGAAATTTAACACTTAATTCATCGGCAAAATTACATGTAAACCCGCTAAATCTTATTGAATAATACTGTAAAGCAAGGTAAATGCATACATTTATCTGTTTATAACAAAAATTATCAAGATAATTAACCCTAGTTTTTATTCGATTAAGTTCTTCGTAAAATGTTTGACAAAGTCAATAATTTATATGTGATACATGTAGTGAATAATAAAGAATGATTGATCTGTATTTAAACTTCTTGTAGTGAAGTATGTTACACAGACGTCTTCGTGTCTGTCTTTCAAAATTTTCAACGAATCGTTTTCTTGTCATTCATGG
Organism: Hedychridium roseum; assembly: GCA_963989215.1. Taxonomy (NCBI): domain Eukaryota; kingdom Metazoa; phylum Arthropoda; class Insecta; order Hymenoptera; family Chrysididae; genus Hedychridium; species Hedychridium roseum. Next base: position 4,886,741 of record OZ022318.1, on the reverse strand, counting down.
CCTTAATTTTTCACCTTCCTCTTTTTCTGATTGCATGAGACGTTTGCTGAACCGTCCTGCTCGTTAGTTCTGCACGCAGAAGCCCGTTTTGCATCTGTCTACCCTGCACAGGTACATTCGTACGATTTGCCTGTTCGCCCGTGTATCCCCGAAAAGTATTTAGTTCAAGGGCAGGAACTAAGTTCGCAACTCTACCGAATGAATTCCGAGGGAGACAAAAGAGTGGCGCGACATATTGGACAAAGACATACCGGGTGGTCTTTGGTTTTCTTAAATACGATCCTAATGATCGTTAAACAGTTTAGAAGAAATTAGAAATGTTTCTGCTGAGTTTCATAACATTATAGCATTATTGTATTGTACATTTTATAAAATTTTGTAAGACTTTCTTAAGCACGACCATAATGACAGCTAAATAAATTGGCATGATTTAAAATACTTTGTTCAATTTCATTAATGCAATGCAAATGTCTTATGCAGACACTTGTCTTAATTTATTCGTTATTTAAACCCTTGCAATTAAATTACACAATTCTTTATCCGAAAAATATTTAGTTTTCAATTGTTTAATGGCTCAATGTTTTTATTATTTTAATGATTAATTTTTAGGGACTTTCAACGTTATTACCAATTTGACTAATGAGATAACTTGTGAATTATTGTCTTTGAAATTCAACGACTAATGGAAAAACTATTGAAGTATAATTATTAGAGTTTAATGGAGGAATGTACCTGAATAAGAAGATGGGGTCCAGTGCCGTTTTCATTGAGCCTAAAGACAAAAGGTCCATCTAAGCATTTTACTGCCATGCCGGGGCATCGTATCCCTTTGCCAATCACAGCAAAGCTATTTCCTAATAAATTGCCAAATAAGATTTCAATGTTCGAACATACAGGCTTGCATATAGGTATTCACTTAAACACATCCCCCAATCAATAATTAAGAAATGGAAATGGGTATCCGAGAATGAAAAACACAGGAATCGAAACGATTCACTGAAAACTTTCCCAGTTCAGGCCTTTAAAATCCAAATAAAATCAAGAGCATCACTGGTATTTGCATTGAAATTTATAGGGTAATGACTAAAATATTCTTAAACAGTGTAACGTGCGATTGAGTATTATTAATACTATTAATGAAACAATCTTTAAATTACATTATTTGTGGATAATGTATTAAATGGGCAAGTTATGTTAAAAATGATACGTGGATTGTACGTTTCAATATTGCTGTATTACCTTATTTTTAATTCTACAAGCCCTGTGCGCACGCACGTGTTGTACGTGGGCAGATTTTGGATTTTCGGGTATCAGGGGTGCAGGATAAGGGAAGAAATGCCTGGGCGCCAACGGCGGACGATACAAGGACGTTCGAGTGCATCGACGTTTAGTTATTTTGATTCTTGCCAGATCCAAGCAAAAGATTATCGCCTGAAATAAAAAATACAACTCAGTTAGGAGCTTAATATGTAACATGTAATATATGATCAGCAAATGCAACGTTATCGTGATTATTAAGTACATTTTAATGTCGCCAGTAAATTGTTTTCTTTTGTTTACAAAAAGTAGCGAGGAAAATGTTACGTAACTTAAAAACACAATGGATATGCTTGAATGATATTCCTTAGTTTTATGGTAATCCTTTCCCTGTTATTATAACGTAACTTTAGTAATACGATAACTGTAGGAAGGTATTACTTCCTGCGTTCCTGATATTTAATGTTAATTGCGCATGTCCTGTCACGTTGAATATTTAAACAACCGTGTTAGCAACATGGCATTTTTTGCCCGTTGTCATTCGTACAATTCATTAAATATCCTGTGAAAAGAATAAATTCGACAGACATTTACCAGTTTCGCACGTATGAAAATGAAAATGAAATTTCCCACAGGGGAAAAATTCCCGACTGCGTACGAGAAAAACTTAATTGTCGGCTATTTGTTTAAGTGGAGATTTCTTAAAGACGGTCTAATTTAAAAAAAAAAAACTGTAAATAAAACTGTAATTTCATCGCGACTTTCGCGAGTTACGGGATACCGTTTTAATTTTTCGGCCCGTAATTGCGGGTACATTTTTGCCACTTACTATTCCTGGCGGGAAGTGGAATGTACACAGGACGAATTCTCGATACCCACTGCCATGCGGTCAGGTTGAAAGTACGCAAACGCTTTGTCTGAATCGCAGGCGCAACGGCCGCCTATATGCACTTCTCCGTAACCTTTGACCCGCTTGTCCCTCCTGCGGGTACGGCTTCTAAGGACACCGGAAGTGCCTGGCCAAAGGCGCGTATCACCCACCCCCTCACCGTCGTAAAGAAGATTACGTTACAAATGTCAGGCAGTCCTTCCGCTTGGTAATTAATTATTTTTTTACCCAAACCACCACTTTCCCCTACTAAAACTTTCCCTTTGCATGTAATTATATTCACGTTGATGCATCCAATATTTTCATCATTATTTATATTTATAGTACATTGATAGCGAACTTATGATAATGATAGTTATTCCAAAGTCTCTGAAAATGTATGAAAAAAACTTTATGAGGACAATAAGATTTCCCGCAAAAGTCAAAACCCGGAAAACTGTGAGCTCGGAGAAAAAAGTCAGATGGAGATTAATTCATCCTAAATCTTTGCAGATAGCAGCGTTAACCTGTTCATAATTTTCGTTTCAAAGTTTTCAGCGTCGATTTCCTTCGTCGATTTTTCTACAACTCCATATTACTCTTTATCGTCGAACCGTTTGAAGGAAAGGTTAACATTTGTAGGGGAATTCGTGAGTTATACGTTATTTTCCCGTTGGACAATAAAGAGAAGGCCGGATGTCGTCGTTCCGGAGGCTTTGACGTTTGTCCTTTAGAGCCGGAAGGGAATCGTAAAAGAATGGGCAAAAGTTTAGAATTTCGTTGACATTACGTGTACGCGCGACGGCCCATTACGAGCACGCAACGTTCTCGTTCCTTCGGTTTCCCTTCGGTTCGCCGAGATTTTCGTCAGAACGGACGACGTCGCCGTCGAAAATTGGGACAATCCGGCGCTGCAGTTCCAGATTCTCAAGCACGAATTACCGTGACCCCCTGCCTCGTTGCAATTAATCGCCGCGTCGCAGTTATTTTTCCGCAGGGGGACGACGAAAAAAAAGAACACGAAAGAAGTACGCGAGGCGCGGTTCGCGAGGAAACGGCGATGGTCGATCGCGAGAATAACGAAAGTTTAAGGGAAGTCGTGGGGAGGGGGAGGGGTGGATTTAATCGTTGAATTCCATAGATAAACCTTAGGAACTCTCAAGTTTTGGTTCTCTTTTTTTTTAGTTCTCCTTCGAGTAGAAAAAGGGCTGGTGGAACTTATACTTTGTGACATTTATTTCAATGGAAAGTATAAAGTTTAATATTCACTTGAAGTTGGTTTATCATTGGAGGAAGTAAAATTATATTCTTAAAATTACATTCGTCAATAGAAATGAAAGAAATATCTTTCAACGAGAACAGTACTTACAAGTCCTCTCTTTGACAACGTTTATAATTTTATTCTACAAAGAATTCTCTCAATGATTGTATTATCCCTTAGAAAAATATCAGAGACATATCTTCACCTACTATTTCCCTTTCCAATCAATCGAATTAAAGCAAATGCGCGGAAAAATTGTTCGATACTTTTGAAGGGTTGTAAACGTAAAAATGATTATCCCTTTTTTCCATGAATTTTGCACGATTGTATACCTTCTCCGTTGGCATTAAGCGCGACGTTGTAGTCGCGGTACGTCCGGTGTGCCGGGATGAAGCATCATCGAGTGTCCGCTCGCGTGTCGGTGAACCTGACGATAATGTCAAATCGATGGGATCCGTCCCTTTGCCAGGCACTTCCGACTTTCTCTTTCGTGGCGAGGAGATCGTTCGCCGGGAACTTTCCGCCACGAAATTCCCCGTCGCGGACTATCGACCTTGCCGAGCCACCGCAATTCAGCCAAGCTCTTCCAGCCTTTTCATTCTTTGCGCAGGTAGTCCTTTAGTACGGGATCATAGGGTTTCTGATCCTAATTCGCTATTGTACGGTACTTAAGTAAAATTGCACAATTTTCATTGTTTACGTCGTTTCGTATTTTGTTGAGGATCTACTTAATGAGAAGTAAAGTGATGTGCGGTAGTTTTAGGTAAAAATATACGGTTTTAATACGTTATGATCGGTTTCGAATATTCCATACTTTGTTGAACATCTAATTAAGTATAATTTAATTATAAATTGATATGTGGAAAGCGTGGTTCCAGTGTTCACAAGAGAGTCTTGCCAGGTAATTATAAGTAAAATTAATTAATTAATTGTGAACTTAATTAATTCATTAATTGCAATAAACAATTTTTCAATAACATTTGACTACTAAACAGAATTATTAAGAAACCTTTTCAGCAAGTCGGTGACTTCGTATAATATTTTCAATATTTTTGTCGGAGGGATTTGGACAATGATACAAACCAACCTTGTGAATATTTACTTTATTTATAAGCAACACGATAACATGGATACAGAGGCTCATGCGGTACTCAACCGTTTTCGGTTAAAATAATTAATATTAATAACATGACTAGAGATGGGCAAACGGTATCGATTCTCCTTTCGTCAACGTTTTCGAGGGAACACATGAATAAAATACGGAAAATTAGCGACGTTCTTGTCATCGAAGGGCCATAAATAAATTCAACCCTCTCTAAAGACCAGCAAGTTCTTTTTTTTTCATTCATCACACGTTCTTGAAATTTTTCTTCGCGAATATCAACAAGGATTTATCTACAATCTCTTGGCGAATCTGCAACAAGTTCGTCTACTTTGTAATTGTTATCCTATCTGCGACGAATTTGTCTACCGGTTTGCCCTTCCCCGTATACAACAGCGTAGATCGTTCGTTCGCGAATGGAATTTTCCTCGTCGTGTTTGTCCAGATATTCGCGCTCAACCCGCTCACCCGTGGGGAAAATTCGATCGTCGTTGTCGTTGCTAAATCCCATTTTTCGCCGAAATTCCGGGCCTTCTACTCCGCCCTACGATTCGTGGATTTCCAAAGGAAAATTCGAAGTAGCGGCGTTCGTCGTCGTTGTAAAAACTTAAAGGCTAAAAAAAAAAACTTAAAATTCCCCCGAAGGTATCTACATTTTTTATCATCCTTTTTCTTCTCTATTTCCCTGCAACCGTATTTCGTAAACGGCAAATTATTTAACAAATTCCTCGGCAACTGCCTTCGCGTTTCTTCTACTCCGACAAAACTCGGACTTCAATTACGACGTGAATACTCGTATATACTCTTGCAGAGATTATTTTTCAATTTCTCGTTGGATTTTCATATCTTTGCGCGGACGGTTACTAATGCCCTTCGGCAAAATTAATCGCCGGATCTTCCGACATTTTCGTGACGACGCGTGGAACGCAACCGACAACACACCTTGGGCCGAAAATATGTGATAACATTTCCCGTACTAATTATACGCCTGACCTTTGCGTGATCCCGCGGAAAGAGAGATTAAATTTCTTCGTGCATCGGTGCTCCTATATCGCTGTAACCGGAGACTTTCACCGGCCAGTCGAGCTAGATTTTCAATTTTTTACCTCCAACGAAAAACAATGGAAAATAGAATCTCAAGAAATTCAACGTTTTATGAAAGGCCAATTAGTAAAACTCATCTTATGTCATTTTTCTCTCATATAATACATAAAATATTAACGCTATTTTCAGATTTAATTTAGACCCAAATCGTTTCTTGTTGCTTAAATCTTTGATATTTCTATGACCTATTTATCATATTTTTTATCTTATTTTTTGATAAATTTCTTGTAAGTCGGAGATATTTTTCTGCTCTACAGATACGTTAGAAAGTGAAAACAATGTTACCGTCTGATAGAAGCCCCGTGAATATTTGAACTCGTGAGGTAAGCTCGGGGCGATGGAGAAAAATTCCTTATCGCCCCGTGACCGTGGATCGTTGTTGCTTAGAAATATACACATATATTATCGTTATCGTTATTATCGTTATTATTAAATAATTCGTATTTATCGGCGTAGGCTGAGACGAAAGGCGGTAGGTACTCCTTAAAATTATCCAGCGTTGCTCATGGCACAGAAGGGTTAGTGTAGTCATACTGTCGGCCGAAAACAAAGAAAGGGATATAGTGACGGTAGGACAAATCTTCGAGAAAATCTCCAAAGTGACGGGCACTAGGACACTAAAGACTATCGCGGTTCTTCGTTTTCTTCCGTCTCTCTCGAAATTCTCGCTCCTCTCCCCCGTTAATTTCTCCTTCTCTCCGGCAGTCCGTTTTAACGCGCGTGGTTTTTGCAGAACGGACGACCGCCCTTCGCGTAGAAACTTTGGCCCTCGAGATTCTTCTTGCACATCTGAAACATGTTTTTACGTAAATCAAAGGAACAAGATTCAAGTTCTTAGTTTTCTTGAAATCATATCCCTTAGTTTGAAAAAGGAATACTGTTTTATTTCTTTCTTTGCTTTAGCTAATACTTAAATAAGACAATTATATTATACGTGTTATTTCTAACGCACATAATTTCATGGGAAAGTATTACATGAGAAGACAAGTTTCTACGAATCATTAAGAATTCACGAGTGCACGTGCACGTTATTTATTGAAATAAATTTTCATTGCTCACCGTGCAGTTAAAGCACTGGCTGTGGTAATTATTGTTGAGGGCTTCTACCCAACGGTCGCCAGCTTCCACTGGGAATCCACATGCGAAACATTTCGTCGTGAATAGTTCGTTCCAGTCTGAAAGAACATGAAGTTCCAGTCATGAGGAAAAATTCATCTCCGAAGTAGAAAGTTATGAACGACATTAGTGAAATAATTTCGGTGAAACTAACCAGCTTCGCAGTAGGGCAAACCTTCTTCCAGGAAGAACGGACTGTTGCCGAAAAGTTTACCGCAGTAGGAACAGTTGAAACATTCAGGGTGGAAGTGTTTTCCAATTGCGTTTAAGCAATCCTAAAATGAAAAAAGAATCGAATAACAACTAAAAACGAACAACTAAAAAGTACGAGACAAACTATTTTGTTGTTAGGTTTCGTTGTTCTCGACGCCAGCTTATTTTAATTAATTAATATGTGGTTTTATTCGTGTTATTTGCATAATTGTATTGTTATTCGATGAGACTTACGCCCTTAATTTTGTTGTTGCATTTGTTGCAGGAGGGTGCGATGAATCGTTCGAAGCAATATTCGCAGTAGAGTTGGCCTTTTTCTTCGACGAATCCAATGTCTTGCAGAGGTCGCCGACATTGGGTATTTACACAAACGAAGTGATCGGGGCACCAGATTTGTCCCAAAGCCGTAATGAACGGCCCCCTAAAGCAACAAATGGATTTCATCAATATATTTCTTATAAAAACGATCTACAGTGTAAAAGATCAATGAATAAAGAAGTCAACAGTTAATGTATTATTAATAGTTTGTTGCAAATTACACAACCGATCCTTTAAAAGGATTATCGCTCTTAGAATTAATCTGTTTCCCGCAAATGATAATTTACTGGTATCCATTTCTTATTGATTTTAATCATACGAAACGAAGAATATTGAAATGCTAAAGACAAGCAAATTTTGTTACATTCTTAAAATCGACATTGGAATGTATTAAACAAATACAATACGAACCTCGTACAGTCTTTGTTGTCTTTACAGCAAACTGGTTTTAGGACGTGACCGTTGGTCGTGTGATTAGTATTTTCTTTGTTAGCTGTCAACAACGAGCAACATCAAAATGTTAATTACACACGACAAAATACTGTTAAACCATAAGTTTATTAATGTAAAACTCGCAAAGCACGCAAAACGTCAAAAACATCAACAAAAACACTTATTTTACTGTTCATCTAATGTTGTATTATAAATATTATGGAATATCACACAATATTGGTTCTATAAATAAATATTAGCATACATCGTATCGTAATATTCAGAAGAATAGATTCCCATATTTAAATAAATCATAACACGAGAAAAGTATTAGGAAAATCCAATATTAAATGAACATTGGATTTAAAATAATTTACCAAAAAGGTGTAATACGTTAACAAATGCATTTTTTACCTGTTATAATGCTAGATTCTGTTTAACAATGACAAAAAGATAATCACCATGAGGGAAACAATCGTATAGATTGCTTAAATGAAGAAGACAATTGTTTACATATGTCAAAAAACCAAACGAACGAAGAAAAACAGGAATACATCGTTGACGAAACTGTTACGATCGTCAGTTTCTAAAAGAATAATATTTTGTGTAACTCAAATCAAGTAAAATTGAATCCGAACAAAAAATTAGTAGAACAACACGAGAAGGTCATAACCAAGGGGTTGTTCTTAAAGAAACCAATTGTTACGTTGAGAGAAATTGTTAAGAGAAACGAAACGAACAAAAGCCTATTTACAGCGTTGTGAAAATAGTATAAAAATCAATTCAAGTCCACTAAAACTGGACCTGTGTAAAAACATTAACAGGTGAAAATCCACCTGACGTTCTAAAAGAACCAAATTGTTAAGGCGAGACGAACTCTTAGGAGAAAACAACGGTAAGTAAAAAACGAAAAGGAAAATCCATGCTCCTGCGTGCCCAACATCAGAATTGCCAATTTGAATTTGTCCAAATGAAACCCAGTAAAACGAGATTTGGGTAAAAACATTAATGACACGAGCACGTGAAATCCGATTTTATGTTCTCGAAGCAGCAAATTGTTAAGGCAAGCCGAGCCGTTAGGCGAAAAGAACTGTGAGTAAACGAGAAAAGAACACCGGGCGGCGAAACACAGAGGCTTTGCGGACGTGAAATTTCATGCTCCTGTGTACCTGACGTAAGAATTGCAGTGTGCGCAGAGCGGCAAACGTGATCCAGGTCCGCCGGCCTGATTGAGTATTCCTCTACCGCGTTTCGGGGCACTGCTGCCAGCGAAGGATCCACTCTTGGGACCTGCGCCGCCGAGACCGCCAATTCCGGTACCTAGATCCGGGTGGGACGACAAATTTGGTGGGTCTACTGAACTCTGGGTCTTACTAGAGGGGCAATGGACCTGGTCCTGGCAGTGGTTTTGGGTCTGGCAGCGATTAGTGCTTGGCGTACAGTGGCCGGGACTTTGGCATTGGCTTTGGGATTGGGCCTGCGCCTTGTACAGCGAGATCGTGGGAATGTCCCTCTTGGCGGTCAAACGCGCTAGCTGCCCGCTGAGGTTAGTGCGAGGCTTCTGGATGGGTTCGAAGCTGCAGTCGTTACGTCCCGGTGAACAGCCAGAGCCGATTGCGCAACCGGAATCGGTCGAACAACCGATCGCGGTTGGACAACCTGAACCACTTGAACAACCCATAGCAGTTGGACAACCGGAACCAGTTGAACAACCCATTGCAGTTGGACAACCGGCTGAGGATTCACAGCAGCCCTCCTCTTCGTAAGGAAGTGGGATTTGGGGGAAGGGAAGATTGGCCCTCGATGGAACTGCGCAAGCGCCCTGTCTTGGACACTTCGTTGGTTTGCTGCAGGGTGCCACGGAGATGGATCCATCAGGATTGGGTATCACGCAAACTCCAGAATCTGTGCAGTTCCGGCTGTCGAAGTCGCAGCCGGCGGACTGCCGGCCGCAGTTTCCGGAAGGTTGTCCACAGCTTCCGGAAGAACGATTGAAGCAGGGGGACACGCAGACTCCTGATCGATCGGAAGTCGGTACAACGCAGATACCCGATCGTTTACAAACGGGCTGAGGACCCTCGCAAGGTACCACCACGACCCCTGCCTTAGTTCCTTGGTCGGAAATGGCTTTGCAAGGCAGCACCGTTACGCCAGTTTCCGGGCAGGCTGACTTCCGCTGAGCACTGTCGTACTGTACGTGTTTCACTTCTGTCGAGGCGCTGTACGACGGTGTGGAGGTTTGCACGGGGATGTTCGTCTGCTTTCCATCGCCACCCTGGGACATGGGACAGGGCAACGTCGGCGGAGTTTTACTCACTTTGCTGATGCTGCAACCGCCGGCAAATTCCAGTGCCTGCTGTTGCGACAACTGAGGACGTTTTTCGCATTGTACCAATTCTTCGGTGACCTCGAGAGCCTTCCTCACGCGTTCCTCCTTCTTTTCCTCCTGGGTTTTCATGTACCGTTTCTCCTCGACTCGCGAATGATGTTCCTCGATGCAGGGCGCTGGTCCGCTGCAGGTTTGACACTCCGTGTATTCACAGGACTTGGCGCCTGAGTATTCCTGGCTAATGTGACCGTCAGGAGTGTCCTCTTCAACCTTGTAAGAGACGTACTTCTTCCCAGGGAAATAGGAGACCGTCCTCTCCTGGGACACTGGTTCTTCGTCCCTGATCCTCGGGGCTTTCATGTGGCAGACTGGGCTCTCTTCGCCTGGGGATTTCGTCCTTCCGGAAGTAGGTGTAGGAGTCCTGCTGCACGGTGTGTACGGTCTACCCTCAACCGGGCCTTTTTTCATCGCCACCAAATTCCTCTGATACGCCGGTATCGTATCCGGTTTCTTCAAACCCGCGATGAGGGATCTACTACTGGGTCTTTCCTTCGGCGTTTCCGGTCTGGACCTCACCGGCGAGGCGGAAGTCTCACGAAAACGGTAATCGGGTGGTGGTGTTGGCAGGGGTCTAGGTCCTTCCTTCTTCTTGCAAACCTTCTGGGACGGTGCTTTCGCGTCGGAGTAAAGAATATCGGCCGGTGGGCAGTACCCTTCGGCCGGGGCACTGGGTGTCCCTGAACGAGAGAGATGCTGATCTTCGTCGCCAATTTCCCTGCCCAGAGGAGTGTAAGGACGTTCCGGGGCTATCATGAGGGCTGCCTGGAAGGGTGAAATTGCCCTTTGTTCCTTCCTCGGTGCTCTTCGGTTCAGGTAAATCGTCTCCTCGGTGTAAACTTCCTTCACACTCGAGGACTTGGACAAGGGTGTGAAAGGTCGATCCGGAGCCGTGGTCAGGGCGTTCACCATCTCAGATTTCCATTCCTGGGGAGTGGAGTTCTGAATGGCCGAATGGGGTATAGGCTGGGGCCCAGATTCCGTTTGTTTCATGAACTGGACGTGCTTCTTCGACGTCTCTAACGTTTCCCCCCCGCCGTACTTGCGCAGGGGAGCCTGTTCACGAAGACTCTGGTGAACCTCGACCTGGTCCCTGAGGCTACGTCTGCGATCGTCCTCGTCGATGTCTCGTACTCTCACGCGTTCCTGCACTAGGACCTCCTCCGTGATTTCCTCGTATATCTCCTTCGTGACTTTCTCCCTGCCAGGAGTGTCGCTATCCGTGGTCGTCACGTGTTCTTCGTGAATGACAGTCCTGCCGAGGGGCCTCTCGCTGATCACTTCGGTTTCCTCGTAATCCTGTTCCTCGCTGAAACTCACGTGCTTCGTGGACCTTTCCTCTTCCTCCCGTCGTTTCCTTTCCTCCTCCTCGACCTTCCTCCACTTCTCCTGAGTTCTTCTCTCTTCCTCCTCCTTCCTCTTCCTTTCTTCCTCCTGTTTGCGTCGCTCCTCTTCCTCTTCCTCTCGCTTCTGCTCCTCCTCCTCCTGTTTAGCCCTCTCCAACAACTGCTGAGCGTCAATGGCCGACGAAACTACGTCAGCCGACTCCTCCACGGTCTTGTGTTCCTCAATTTCCGTCCTCGACATCTCGACTCTGCTCTGCACCGTCTCCTCGATTTCTCTCCTCGACGTCTCCGTGCAGGATTCCACGGTTTCCTCGACTTCCCTGCTCGTCGAACTGGCTTCCCCCACGGCTTGGACCTCCTCCACCCGTGGAACCGGAGTGTTCGATCGTTCGGGTGTTCTCGTTTCTACGGTTTTCTCGAAAGTCGTAGTCCTCGTTACGTGGGTATCGCCGACGTCTTCCTCGGTGAATTCGGTGACCAAATCGTGCTCAGCATTCTCCGTGACAATGGTTGGCGTTCTCCTGGGAATAGCAATGGTCGCCGACACGTCTGGGGGAACAATACTCGACAAATCGTTGGTCTTCGCGTCTACGTCCGTGAGGTCGATGACCTTGCTGTCGATCTCCTGTCTCAATTCCTTCGGTCCCGACGGGGCCGGTGGTAACGGCGGTTTCGGGCAAATCGTTTGCTCGGATCTCCTAAATTCCGATCGATAAGCACGCTCCTCCTCGCGCAGGCTTTGTCCCCGTTCGCAGAGCTTTTCCCGTTGACTCACCTCCCTGTGCATGTACTTCTTGCACATCTTCGCCTCGGGCCCGTGTTCAGGCGGGGGTATGGGGTAGCTCTGCTCGTAGATGTTGCTCGCCGTGCTGACCGTGGCGGTCCATGGTTTCGGCACTGGCTGGACAATCCTCGTCGGGGTCAGTGACCTTCTAAGGCTATCCGTGGAGCTGGGTCTCGATGTAGTTTCGCTCCTCGATTGCCTGGAAGTCGTCGCGTCTACGAGCTCGACTCGCCGGTAAACGGGACCTGGACAGCTCACCCGGTCCATCACGTCCTCCCCTGGCCGACTACACTCTCTCCAGCAGCAATCTTCCTGCTCTATGCTGAGGCTTCTTCTCCTCCTCCTCAGTGCCTTCTCGCAGGCTTCTACAGTGGCTCGACGCTCTCGGACCACTTGACGACTTTTCCTCTCGAGCGTCGGGTTCGGGTCTATGTAAATCGGACTGGCCGTAGGGTAGGTCTGCTCCTCGATAGTTTTAGCCGGTGGCCAGGCGAGGCTTTTCGATTTCACGGAACTCGGCCTTGAAGTGCTCTCCCTCCTCTCGGGGTTAGACGGAGTCTCGCAACGGGGAATGGTGGACGGTGTTTCCGAACGACGCGATTCGACGGACCTTTCCAACTGACTCTCCCTGTACTGCTTCTCCGAGTGACAGTAACGGGACTTGCGTGTCTCGCAGGAGCTTTGCGACAACTGGCTCAACTGCGACGGGGTCTGCAGGTGATAGGATTCACCGGGAGTTTCGGATCTCCACGGCTCTGGGGAACTTTGTGACTGAGGGGGCTGCGGATTTATCGTTGTACGTTCGACAGATTCGTAATAACGGGACTTCTCTTCGTAGCTCTCTGAGAGGGTTTCGTGTCAGGGCCAGAGCGGGGGCGGGGAGGGACACACGAATCACGCGAGACACAAGTGACATCCGGGGGAGGGGGGGGGGGGATTTTACATACACGACACGTCACACGTAGCATGCGTTCAGGGAAGGGAGATCATTTTTGTGTGTGCCGGGGTGAGGCGAGGGTTAGGGCCGTGTTAGAAAGAAAAAAAAACAAAGAAATCTGCGGTGAGTAAGAAGCACGTTGAAGGGAACGCGCCCGTGGAATGTAGACGTCATTGATTTAACTCTTTCATCGTAGAATAACCAAAAAAAAAATAAAAAAATACGTCACGCAGAGACTGGGCTTTAAGACTCTTACAAGATATTTGAAAAAATTGTTCAAACAGGAATCTTCAGAGCTTATGCTGAAAATTATGTTTTCTAAAATTGTTAAATCATTTTTGTATGTCTGGCAATTTTTTCCTATTACACCTACAATCTCCATAAACTGGTACAAATGTAGAAGTCTTATTTTCAGTCTTACAAATTCATCGTACGGTGTAAGAGTTAATTGTGGATTTGATTAAAACTTGTCGCCGATGGCTATTTTATTTTATAGAACACTGTTTAACATCTTAATTGGGATTTTTCGTAAAAAATGACGTTAAAAATTGCACAGCCACGAGCACGTTCCACGGCGCTAAATGAAAAAAAAGAAGCCGGCAAGATATTAGAAGATAAAGAAAAATAGCGTCCACTAATAAACCACTAATAAGAACTTAATAAGTGTAAACGCATAATAAGCCGCCAGAAATCCTAGTCACTCTGCATTCTTAATCGCCCTATCGGAAATGATCGCAAAGAATAACGGGTTAAGCCTCTCGGTCCTTGCGACAATTATTCTAATCGCATACAAAATTAAACGGCTTCTGCTGGGTGTTAACATCTCGAGCTCGAGTGTATCTCGAGAATTCCGATGTAAAGCCAAAAGGTTCATTCGTAATTAATGGTACAAGTGTGGACGACACGAGCGTGATGAAAGTAAGGGGGGAAATGAGCGAAGAATGTGCTCTCGTTTTTTCTTTTTTGCGACAATAGCATTTATTTTTAACCAGCACTCCATTTGGAAAATGACCAGCGATATTAAGTATCATCATTTGCGATTTTATCGTCATTCATGACGGTTCGTTCAACCGACTCGCGAATATCTCAGGTACAGAAGAAGATGTACGTTTTTAAATAATCTTTCACGAATGATTCCCTTTTGAGAAGCACATACTGAGTAGGGGAATCGAAGTTTCCTTTAGAATTTCCTACCGTAACAAACATCTTGTCTAAACTGAAATCATTAGAATATAAATCGAAATATTTAAATTACTAGTTACACTATACTTTAACTCGGCTAAAGTTCGTTAAATTTATAAAATTATTTTTAGCTGGTTCAATGTGACACTTCAAATTATTTCTCAGAACATTTTACATTACCTAGTATGAGATTTTAATAAATATTATTTATATAATTGAACAGATAATTCTTAATTTGAGCAATACGAATGCGATAATCGACGAACGTTTGAATAAACAGGAAATTTGTAATAAGAGTCTAAGAAATAGTTCGTTTTTCTCTCGAATTCTGTGACGGACGATATTGGCGAGTCGTTGATAAACGTGCCATTAAATGTCGAATGAAAATAATCGGATCGTTCGGTTTCAACGACGACGCTGTCGAGAGCTGTCAGCTCATGCGAACGTGAGGGAGAAGGGTCTGGGTTTCGGGTTGAAAGACGGACCGGCTGAAAAAAAGATAAGAAAAAGCAGAATTACGTGACGGAAGAGGAGAGTGGCACGTTTGCCCAAATTTACCGTGCAATTCAGTTTACCCGCAGAAAAGATTTCAAAATCTACCGATTCTATCTTCAGTTTTCACAAACTCTCCTCATGAATTCATATGAATTTGCGACAATCAAAATCTGCAACTCTTATCAAATAAGAGATTCAATACTTCTAAGCAAGAAATTAAAAAAAAGATCAAAAGGCTTTCTGTCTCTAATGTATCCATTGACTTTAAAATAATGACATTAATTTCTATTAAACGCACATAATTGTAAAATTAACGATGACGAATACTATTTAACGCAAATTAATTGAAATTTTCAAGTTCTCAACAAATGAATATGCAAATTTTAGACCAATCTCTAGTCTCTCCCTTTGTTTTCCGATATCTCTTCTTTTAATACACGGAACATTTGTACATTTGTTGCAAACACCTTGGAACCAGTTACTGGACAGAAGACATTTTGTCACGAATGAATGCTTTACAAAGATGCAAATGGATACACGAAATCGAAGTGCGTGACAGAAAAAAAAGAACCTAATGGAAACGTAAAAGGCAGCGTGTAAACATTTCCATGGCTGTCGTTCGATGATTTATGCGCTAGGTCGGAGCTGAATGCACCTCTTTGATCGGTTTCCTCGGCGACGAGTGGAAATTGGCCGGCGCGCAGTGCCAGTAGTAAGACGTCAAATAAATCAACCTCATTAAGCGCGGGGCAAGTCGATTGAGATCGACTCGTTCGACAGCGTCAAGCATTTTGCCCGTGGACTTTCGATTACGGCTTATCAGCGATAAGAATAGACCCGCCGACAGGGAAGTTTGCCAACGTGTCGCTCCGATAACCACGCGCCATCAAGAGGAATCGTCGAATTCGTTAGGAATTCTCCCGGATTAGAAATTCTCTGCAATTGCGTGCAAAGTATGCGAATGATATGGAAAAGATGATGGGCAAAATCGTAATGTTTTAAGTGCTGTTCCCATTTTTTTACCTGATTTTAATAACGAAGTAGGCTTATTTGAGTGCAGAAGTTTTGCAAATCTAGGTAAGTGAAATCTGAAGTATAAAATACTAATGTTTTAAATTCCAATTCCATCTTAACTAATTTTTGTAATTCATTGAGCTTACTTAAGTTTTGCAAATTTGTATCTACATGAAAAGAACAAATCCTAATCTGAAAAAAATGAATATATGCTTTCGACTGAAATGTGTCAAGAACCTCAATCTTTCGAAAATCATTGAAATGTTGGAAAATATGAATAGCGCAAATTAGCATAGATATATCTTAGAAAAATGTCGTTCGTAGAGTCCTGTTCATTAATTCTGAAGGATCAAAAGTGACAGGTGCGAGCGCGGGTAATTACGATTTCGTCCATGGACATTGATGAATCGGCAATGGCGCCCGATTGACCGACTATAGAAATGCAAAACAAGTGCAAGAGGACGAAGAAAACGCGCGGGGCTTAAGCCAAAGGGGTCGCGCATTAGTCGAAGCTCGAAAGTCGGTCAGTCTCGGGTTCTAATTTATCGTCGTACCTCTGAAGGGCGAGCTTATTGGCTTTGGCAGGGCGGAGAACCGACCTATTTACAACAATCGAAGGTACAGTTAAGCCTAGTACGGTGCTGAACTTTGCGTTTTCTCGAATTCTGTGAAAAAATCGCTGCAACTCGGAGGGATCGTACCTTTTCTTATAATTGTTTCAAATTGATTCTCGGTCATGACCAAACATAATACTATTATCATTCCAGAAAACGGAGTTACTCATCCTAACTTTAATTATCTTTTTTATAAGCAACGTGAAAAGGAAGTACATTTGCAGTATTGTAAAAGTTTTGATAATAACAAACTCGTTACGATGTTACGTCGTTCACAGAAACAACTAATTCAGATTATCAAGAACTGAATAAATAGTGCACAACTCATGATTCATTTGAGTCATAATGTTTCGTAAATAATTGTTTTATTTTTATCTACCTCTGTAAACGTCGTTTGGCCATCTTTGCTCATTAATTACATTGTTCCGACGTTTAATATTTGGCTAATGATTAAAATTTAACAGCACGATCCCGCCGTGACAGGTCAATTCGCACAAAAATCCCGAGACTCGCGGTTAATTACGGCTTTCGACTTTTCGCCGATCGTTTCCTGACAATTCTTGCCGTTAAGCTGCATCAAGGAGAAACTTACCGGTGACTGTCTGACTCTGCGGACGCGGAAGAGTGCTGTTTCCGGTGTTCAGAGACGGCGGGGACGATAAATTCGTCGTCGGAAAACTCGCGCCGAACGGCTTAGGGCCGATCAGGTTGTTGGTCGTTGGTGCCTGAAAATATACAATTTCAAACCCTTAATACACACCGACGGTGCACGAAGTTGATCGTTTTTGTATACGAGTAGGTGCAGATATTCATTGATAAGAAATATTAAACTGTACTTATAGAATTGATGTATGTATCGAATGAATGTATTTTAAATTGATCGCTACTAAATCCATTGCTTGTGTCAATAGTTATGTAATATCGTCACGAGGGTAACTAATAATAAAAACATAATGATGTAATTAAACAGACAGGTGAAGTAACACATGAAACACTCCTGGCGGAATAAAAATTATTGTAGCTGAGGATTGTTTTATTTCACTTAATTGTGGAATACGTTAATATTTCTTTACACGTGAAAAGATTGGAAGTCAGAAATGACTTTCATTACACGGCACAAAATAAAAAGTAAGAAGAGAATAAAAACAGACAAAAGAATTTATCCACGTCAGATGTCTATGAATGCTTGCTGAAAATATTTAACAAAAGAGCAGAACAAATCAGCCAATCATGAATCAATCAGCATACATTAATCACTCTGTTAATTAGCTTTTACCAAACAGATGCGTCAAGCTTTTCAGAATATCACACAAATGAATCAGTCCTCTGTTCATAGTTTACGTAGTAGATAACTGTCAATCAAGGAGTCACTCAATTTGAGTGAAGACGAAAACAGAACGAATCTAATGAGCAATCTGATCAGCCTTCACACATTAATTTCTGCAGTAAACCAATTTTAAACCAATACGGTAGAGACGAAAGCGGAACGAATCTAACAACCAATCTCATCAGCTTTCACACACTACTTTCTGCAGGAAACCAATTTTAAACCAATACGGTGAAGGTGACAACGGGGCAGTGGTTTTAGGAGGACCTTACCGATAAGGAAAAAGTTGTTGGGGCAACGAGCGGAGCGTTGTTAATCGTTCGAGGACTTTACCTGGACTGATCGCAAGGCAGGTGGATCGACGGGCGAGATGCCAGGGCGGGTTGGCTGCAATGGACAAAACGAAACGATGCTCTCCGATGACACGGTAACGTTATTAGGTCCTCGGAACGAGGAGGATGTCGGGCAACACGCAAACTCGTCCCTCGGCCAGGCCCCGATCGGCCGCGATTACTCATCGTTCTCGAAATGAAAAATTCTCGCGAAAGCTCGCCCGCGGATGACACGCGGATATGACGGGTGTGCCCGACGAGGAAGAAAAACTGCAAGGACAACCGTGCCGTGGACGACGATCAATCGATCGGTAGTGTCCAAATAAACGCGCCAATGTTTTTCTTAGACCTTTCACGCGCAACAACAGGCGGTAAAAAAACTCTTTATGAATGAATATAACACCAGAATTCTGCCAAACTCATGCGAAACTTCAAGAAAACATTTCTTCTATTCGTTCAAATGCCACTAACAATGAGATTCAATTAACAACGAGCATAATGACTCATTACACTTGCGGGTGTATCTAGAACTCATCTCCGCTAACTTTTTATTATACTTCAATATTTGAATATTTCTTAATACTGCCGATCAATGTCGTTCAAGTAAATCAAATTGCTAAGGCCTCAGGTTTAGGACTGATCGAAATTCTACGAAACGAGAGCGACGCTACAAAAACTAATATGAAAGATAATAAAAATATTCTCATAAAATTAACATATGTTATTCATTTCCTTCGGCCAATTTGTTCAATCGCCCTGTGTCGTGTCGTGTCGTGTCGTGTCGTATCCTGTTTTGTTGACCTTCACTATTATTGTCAATCACTCGGATGAGTCAGTGCGTGCGGGTTGTCAGAAGAATGGATTAAGAATTTAATCAGGTTGCCAACCTCCGTGCCACCTGTCTGAATGGTGAGGGTACTCGTGAATGTTTTGGATTCTCCGTTGCAATCGCCGTTCTTCATGTATCCGTTACTGGCGAGGGGTGTGCGCCGTGGCTGGTTTCCGAGAAGGGGACTGCTACGATTGCACGCCTGCAAAAGCGTTTAGTGCCAAGCAAAGACCACACAAGTTGTTAAATATGTTTATCATCACTCGCTCTACAGCGCTAAAAAATTCCGTGGGCTGACGATCACGTTTGCAAATGGCATAAGAATTCGCAGGTCCAGGTGTGGATTATAACGTGAATCGATCAAACTGCTCTGTCTCTCAATGAAGTGATTATGTAAGTAATCAGTGTATTATAAAAGAAATTTCGGTGCAAAGAACGTAGTAAATTGAAAGTGCAGTAGATTTGACATTTCTTTGTTGAAAGGAAATATAATTCAATCAGAAGGAATTTTTCTCTGACAAATTGAATATTTTAAATGCAACAAGTTTCGTATTAGAATCAAAAGCCAATTATTAACAAACAGAATTCTTTGACTTATTTTTAACGAGATCGTACAATGCAAACAGAATTTCCACGCGATTTAATTAAGCAAAAGTCGGTGCACGAGAGACAGTTACTTCCTAAAATACTAGCAAAATTCTTGCGTTACAAAAGACGCCTTACAAAATTGCTGCAACCTTTGTGAGAATAAAACGAATTTTGCGTTCTAAGCGTTGGCAATCCAAGCGATACAAACAAGAATCATTTTGTTTCTCGTCATGCCTCGATGCAAATGCTAATGCTCAAGGAGATTACAGCAAAGAGGAATTTAAATACTTACGGAGAAGGGTTGAGGGGAAGATCCGTGATTACTGAGCGGTGGTGAAAGTGGGGCACCGATGTTCGCCAGTGCGGCGGAAATTGTACCAGCAGGGGCCTTCCCGCCTCTGAAAGGAATTTTAAAAGCATTTTAAATTAGCCGCAATGTCGAAAAACATTGTTTTGTTAACTGATTGAAAATATTTTCTACTTTAAAATACAATGATAGCGTCGCATTATTGCATTCATTGTTAAATCATTTGAGTCGAGTGTAAATATGAATTTTTACATTCTTCAAAAACTTTTTCTACCTTTATTCTTTTAAGAATAAGATATCTTACCAGATATTACGCTTTTACAACGTTTTAAAGTTAATTATACTCTCCATGAGAATCCAATGAACAATGAAGCATGCTCTTAGTTGGTAAAAGATTGGTCGTGTCAAGTGTACATTTTTTCGTAAAAACGAGAAAATTGCATTGCAAACTTACGGTGGAACAGTGACGGGAACAAGGCCGGACGGTGCATTTTGCCTGGCGACCATTTTGGCGTGTATGTCGCAATAAAGTTTGTTGTTGATGTTGTAATAGCCAACGTTCTTGAGGGAAGTGCCGCAGGTCGAGCATTTGAAGCATTCAACGTGGAGATTTTTGTCCTTGATCCTCACGAAGACACCCCTGAAGGACAAAAAACGTGAGTTCACGCGCCACCGGGAAAATCAACGGAAGTGGAAACAATCAGCGGACAAGAAGAGAGCGACGGACAATGTAGGTTTTTGCCGAGATATTTCAAGCGCGAATGAACAATTTTACTCGGACATCATACGAGTTATTGGGAAACTTGACAAGCGAGAAAGAGGAGCTCGACACCTCGACAAAGGAGGCTGGCATTTTGATAAACTTTGACTTTTTGTAGATCGTTTATGCGAGGGAAATGAGAGTTTCACTCGATGATCATAATTTAATAGACACTGTGCAGCTTTTAGCACTAATCGTGATCATTTGTAAATGTGTGTGGGATATCAATAATGTACGGCTTAGTGATAAATCAGTAGAGTAAATCGAAAAACTATGTGAACGAAGGAGATTGAAATTTGAATAAAGTTTCCGAATCGAAAAGTAGGGGACATTAATTTTTTTACGTGATTTTTGACTACTCAAAAATTTCGTTAATAATAATTGGAGTAAGTTTCAACGTGTGTTGTGAAGTTAGAATGATGTGTAGTTGTTTTACTTCGAAAGAAAAAGATTTTCTATTTAACGGTATCAATTTAAAAAGTATAAAGTGGATCAACAAACACAAAAAAAACATACATCCATCTATTGTACGAAGTTTCTACGATAACATTTAACAATTTACTTGAATATACACACATATATCGACAAAACATACGTATTGAAGCATTCCAAAAAAATACCAAAAGCAAAACACCTAAACACTGAACCGATTTACCATAAAACGTAATTTTACATATACCTCTTCGTTCATTGGCTATTTGTGTATTTTTTTTCTTATAAAAAACCATTGAAACCTTTACTTAAATGTAACAGCAACACCAACGGTCACAATTCCACTACCAAACGTTGTATCAAAAATAGATGAATACAAAAAGCAGAGAAAAATTGGAAAAACGAGAAAACGAGAAAACTCTGAAGAATCACAGTTGGCAATCACTGAAAAATCGCATGACATCGAAAGCAGGTTTACAGAATTTTCCGAGTTCGAATGCATCTGAAATCGGACGGTGCAGTTGTGAAGATGCGAGTGAATATTTGAGAGGATAAGAGAGAAAGATAGAGAGAGAAATTAAGAGAGAGATAGGTGCGAGTAAAGAGTGAGTTGAAGCCCAGACGGATGTTCTCGTCCACTCGAGCGTGAAATTCATTGACACTTAAGCTCTAACTGCGACGAATGATCGAGTCGGGGGAAAAACGATGACATTCGCAAGATGTGACCAGGCCAGTTTCTTCAGGAGGCCTTCCGAAAGTTGCTAGATGAGTGCCAGAGAGAAATAAAGTGCGAGAGAGACAGGCGACAGAGAATAACGCTACGAATTGGTTTAAAAAATGGAAAAGTGCGTGATTGGTGAAAGGTTTTCTTCCGAAGTTCAATTACGTAAATGTATATTCATTATTGTTTTGATATAAATAATTAATGAAAAATAAATGAAAGTTAATGATAAATGAAAAAGTTGTTCTGTTTTTACATTTTAGGAAAATGGGAGCAAATATGGCGCTTTGAGGTATAAGATAAACTTTTAATCAAACTTTTTCTTGTTACTTATTAAGAGAAAGCACACTTTTCTATTTTTTTTAACGAAGACATTGAGAAAGACACGAACAACATTCGGGAGAGTAAAAATATCGCAGGTTTCTACGAAAAGTTTTTCCTCGTGATTAATGTCATCTTGTTTAAGCAAAATGAAGTTTGCATTTTCTTTGTACATGAATAAGAAAGTTATTTTCACCGTACACATGTTTACAAATTTTAATTAAATTACGATTAATTATTTCATAATACTAATAATCGCCATTATGTATCCTCACAAGATTATCGTTTAATCACAAGGAGATACAGAACGTAGATCAGCGAAATTTACCGTTCGTACGGTAAACAAAGCGTTAGAAATTTAAGTCAATTATCCCTGAACGAGGCTTTCATTTACTTGTTGTCAGATTTTCGTTCGGTGTAATCTGTCTTAAATTTCGTTAAGCCTCGTTTGATTCGTTTGAACGATAAAACAGTGCCGTTATTTTTCCCACGGCGAGAGGTCCTTGGAGGAAAACTTTGCCAACATTTAGGTGAACGAGCGGAAGGGTTTGGGTAATTACACGATAACTCGGTCGCAGTTGTGACAAATGACGGCCGAGGAGGAGGAGGGCCTTGAGGGCTCCTGCTGCCTCGGGAAATCCTCGCTTTTCCGGAAATTCTCGGAGGAATTGGAAATCGACCTGCCCATGGCGTGATAAATCGGCGTCGCTGATCTCGGTGACGTGGGGGTTCCGCCAACGGCATGGCTCATCGACGAATAAAACTCCGTCCTCGGAGGTACTAAGACATGGAAGTAGAGAAACAGACGAGTCACACCACCGGAAATGACCAACGTCTCCGCCACATCCGTCAAACTCTTTAATCTACACCCTCAAATCTTACGGTCGTTCCGATCTCAAGAAATATTTCTCACTGGTCCACGTTCAGCGACAATGCCGGAAGTTAAGAAATTGTTAACCCAAAAGTAAAAATCTAACGGAAATCGTAAGGACATATTAAGAAGATGTGTAGAAGGAATGCTGAAAATTACGTAAAGGTATCAGTGATTAAATTATGTTGATAAAATGTGCTTTTCTAGGCAACATATTGTAACTGTATTCGACTAGTCAATTAACTTAAAAATTGGAACAAAAATGCTGAGCTTGGGATAATCATATCTCACTTTTTCGATCAGTTTTCCACCTTTAAAATGAAAAAACAGGAAATTAGTTCGACTATTATGAAAAATATGATCTTGACTGCATATTTCTGACGAAACAGCATCCCTAACGAAATCATTTTCATCGAGCGCACTCCTAGCTGATTCCACCGGAAGTACAAGTCCGACGTCACTGAATTTGAACAATGGAAAAATCCTAACTCCTTAAAGGACATTGCTTATCCTCCAAACGATCTGCCACACATTCTCAGGGAAATCATTAAACGAGCAGTCGAATATTTCGTCCTCTTTCTCTCTGTGTCGAAACTGTCCAGGAAGTGTCTGCCGGTTCCCCGTCGTCCTGTGCGTTTCTCTTCTTCCTTAGATTTTTGCATGAAACTTACACGATGAGCCTCTCGCAATCGGCACAAATATTCTGTCCGGGTGGGAGAGTGGTCTGCGGCGTCGGTGTCTGCGGCTGCTTCGTTTCCGGTGCGGAAACCGACCTCAGTCCAGCCAGGGCCGGCGAGGAAGGCGTTATCACGCCACTCTGAACTACTGGCTCCACTGTTTCGCAAAAACATTAACGAACCGTACTTGCACGGCCAAGTCGGGGACAAACCATTTTCAACGATACTCCCGAGCGAAGCAAAATATTCTTTTATTAAACAATTGCATTATTTTATTTAATTGTCAGGTAGATTGATTAAAGTAGAATATTCTCTTTACAACCAGTTAAATCATTCTATTAGATTTTTCATAAAAAACAAGCAGTATAAGTTTCAGTATTATCTTATGCAATGATATCTTCGTTTAATTATGTCAAATATGTAATGTTTTTTTAAACAATAGAATTTTGTCTCCAAATCGTTTGTCTCCCAAATTGACAAAATTATCAGCGACAAACTGTTCGGTAATAATTTCTGTAGCCCTTAATAAATTTGAACAACTCTAACGGCTATTATGTGAATTGAATTACTAACCAGGTTCTGGTGTCTTTGGTTCCTTGTCAGCCTCTTGGACCATCTTAAAAACTTCGCTGTTCTCGGCGTTGTAATTCTTCTCGTTTTTCTTGAAGTTTACTCTGTAAACAGAATCGTTTCGTCAAAATTCAATTAACCCTCAGTTCTTTATTAAACAATTTGCATTTCTTATCAAATTGTATTAAACATTATACTTAGCTTATGAATCTACATCTTTTGGCGTAGGGTCTAACACAATTCAGATAATTTTGTTATTTCAAAACAGTACATGTTTCTAATTCTAATTCACACTTTGGAACATAAGTAACGATGTTACTTGAAAGTTTGAAAATATTCTACACTTCAGGACGTACTGTTTATTTCGGAATGTGGGTAATTATTGTAGGATTTGTTTCTTTTCTTCTTATCCTTACCCAAGAACTCCCCCGGCGAGGACTTCAGCTTGTGCGGAAAGAGTCTCGGCTATCGTTTCCTCACTGTAAATTCCCACGGGGCTGTTGTACTGCTTGTTAACAATGGATTTGATGGGCCCCTCGCTTGTTCCATTTAACTGGAATCAATTCACACAATAGCTGATTTACATTTTACTCACGCGTTAAGAAAAATATCGGTCTGCACGCATTTAACACGTTATTCATCATTTACCGACTATTAATATTTATCATTTCAATTATACGTAGTTGAATTAGATAATAATTAATAAAAAATTACTAATTATTACGGAAAAGGAAATAAGTGATATCATACTAATTCATGATTTTGGGTAGAAATTATGTCAGATACATAATTATTTAATTAATGGTTTAATTAATAAAAAACAACTGATATACCGACTTTTCAAAATAATCAATGAAAACTACCGACAACTAGGGACCAGAAATCGAGTGATTTAATACTAAGGGATAATTTTGCGCTGAAATTGTGTCAGGTATATAAATATTTAATTAATGGAAAACATGTGTTTAATTACTAGAAAACTACTAACTACTACGGACCAGGAAATGTGCGATTTAATACTAACAAATGGTTTTGGGCTGAAGTTATGTCCGCTTCCAATGAGCGGTACGTCCTGTTTCTTCGCCGCCAGAGAAGTTTTTGTAACTGGGTTAATGCTACCGACTGGTGTAGCAGGTGCGGGAGATGGAAGGGTAGACGTGAGGGGTGTCACGCTTGGTTTCCACGTACTTCCACCTCTGTAAGATAAAACAGATGCATTAATTGCTGCCGCGAAATTGCTCAAAGCGAGATACGATAAGAATAATCGCCGTTAATTAAATCTCGAATAATTTACTCCTTGCACGTACTACCAATTTCCACTGTAATGAGAGAGACATTTAGAATAATAGCGATAAGCAAAATATTGGTCAAATATTTAAATGGTTTATTGAATGTGTAGAGAAATGTAGTAAAAATAATTCACTTACGTTTGGTAGTTTATAATTGTAATAAAAATCAGGAAATTAATAAGTGATAGCATAATTTATTAGACGAATTAAACGTTTTAGGAACAGTTATAGTTGTGCCTATATTTTTCTTTCTGTCTTTATTTATTCACAAAATTACACGATATATTGCACCATTTTTGTAAAAGTGTAAAAGTTAATTGGAATTTACCAAGAGATGTTTCGATTAAAATGCTAATTAAAATATTAAGATCTCCGATACTACTGATTGTGAGATAAATGCTCCGAATAATAAGGCAAAATTTGCAGGATCTTTAACATAATTTTCGCTTTTTGTTGACGTAAGCCGATTACGTGAGTTTTGACACTGTGGTTCCTTCTTACCTCTGGACGGTCATTTCGAAGTTGTTCCCCGCTCTGACGATGACGTCTTGCGCGTCCTTATGCCTCAAGTTAAACATGTCAGTGCTGTTCACCCTGATGACAGCATCGCCAGCTCTGAGGCCAGCAGCTTCCGCTGGCGAACCACCGTTCACCTGAAATTAGAAAAGCACAACATGCGTCGTCAGTCAGAAGCCGGAAATTTATTAACAGAGTTACATCGTGTACATTGGCCTTCGAGGGGAAATAATTAGGTAACAAGTCGGGTAATAATAATATTTCTCTGACAAGAAGAATCATTTTTTACAACAGTAGTGAAGCAAATGAAACGATGTATTAAGAATTGTGGACCCTAGAATTATACGGTGGAATTAATGTACGTAACAATAAGTGTAACTTTTAGTACATTGTTGAAACGATCCAAATTCAACGAGATTTTCAATCTGAGGTTTTTTAATTGCTTATCAGATACATTAGAGTTTTGGGCCTAACGATAAGCTTAAATTTGCTTTGAGAATTCGCGAAATTTTTAATATCTCACATAAGCTTTAATTTCCTATGAAAAAACAATTTTCTCCCGATAGGAGATTGTAGGGTTCACGGTTCGTCGTTAAAGGCGACGAAACGTGGGTGAATTTTATGCGGTGAATTCGAGGGACGATGAAGAAATTACGATGCGAAGCTGCCGTCGACGACGCCCGATGATCCGCCGTCTATTTTTACGAGGCTTCGCGTCTTCCGAGCAAAAGGCCTCCCTGCTGTCCAGAATCTACGGACTCCAGGCACTATATTTAAGTGCAGCCGCGTCATTACGCCTCCGGCGTTGGACACTGTGCGTCCATTCACGCGAATTCTCGTGAGGGACGGGCGGGGAACCGACAAGTTCTCGGTACACAAACCACCGGAGAACAATTCTCGCCGGAAATTCCCGCAAACCAACGTTCGCTGGCAGTTCTGTTTAATTGCCTAATTTTCACGAACGATGGGAAAAATAGACGAAGATTTCTCGCCCGAAAATTCTTCTACGAAGAGAATTTTCATGCCTGAGTTTTCGAGGGAATTTCTTTATTGGCGAAAGAAATCATTCGCCCTGAGAAATCATTCCTTAGAGTTAAAAGTTCTGTTGTTTTCTTACGTTGGTATTTTGTTTTTCTCTTTCGGAAACATTCTAATCTAGTCGAGATTGAGTTCTTCAATTCCTGGTCGTTAGTTGAAGGTTGATTAATCGACCGTTTGAACTTTAAAGTAATGGTTACTTAACCAATGGACGTTTTATCATGCAAGAGGTAGGACAGGCGTTGTTCGACTGTACAATAACAAGTAATAAATGAACGCTGATAGTTTAGGTAAGATTAGAAAAGTGTTGGTAATTAGAAAAGTATTTCTACAGAAATCTAATTAAATAGAGTCAACTTTAATGAACATAAACACCTGTCAATAATACAACGTGTACTCCTAAAAAATTCTGTTCTTTTTACGTTAACATCCTGCATAAATTACATTAAATTATATTACAAAGGTAAAGACAAGGTTAAAAACATCAACAAACATAGCATAATGCAGTAATATCATTCAAAATATCGTTCTATTATGCACTAACTAATAGACCTGGATAAATGATGTTAAATTGTCCAAAGATGAAAAAAAGTCAGTACCGTAGTTCGTACGAGTAGAAATACTCATTGATTTCTTACGTTAATTTTAGACAAGAGGGTGGGTGGCATGGGAGATGAGGAACCGACGAAATCGGAGCTGAGGATCGAAAGAACCTTGATTCGTTCGTGGTTCGAAATGATAAATGGGTTTCGACTCAATCGCGGACGATCGGGGAAGGTGGGGGGGAGGATCGCTACGAATACGTCGGTAATTTATCGTCGTTATTTTTATTGCCAGTCACCGGCAGAGAGCAGTCGGGCTCTCGTAAAATATCCCAACGGATTTCCCTTTCCCTTTTCTCTTCCTTCCTTCCCATCGTCATCTTCCGTCGTCTGCTTTCGCGCAGGAATGCGGAATGTAGGTCGATCAAATCGAGAGTCCCGATTTAATAATGCCGTCCTCTCGAAACATTTATTTTGACTGACGTCCCGGGGAACGCCACGTGACCGCTCGCACGTGTACATTTCAAAATTTCACGCCCTCGAAAGTACAAACTGTTTATAGAAAATATAATGTTATGGTTCCTTGTCTATTAACTGGAATACGTTTTTCTTTTCTATTCTTTCTTTTTCTTTTTTTCTGATCAATTTTTATGCACTTTTTAAAGATTCATTCTACAAAAAGTAATTTGCTCCTGCACGATACAATTTAAGAACTATCTTTTTTAAGGAATTGAGGAATTCGTCGAAACGTATAGCTGAAAATTCTTCGCTTCTTTGCTCTTTCATTTGATTCATTCTCGGGATTTAACGTATTGACAGCGATTGACTAAAAGTTCGATTGATCGTCGGTTAAAAAAATGTGAAATTTGAAAAGTGCATGGGCCTGCAGCGGCTCAACGGCTAATCGATTATTTTATCGTCCTTTGCGTGCGATCTCCGCGCGAATTTCTCGTTTTTCCCGGCTACTCGAGTGGCAAGCGCGGAATCGGGACAGGGGTGAGTTGCGGCTCCGCAAATAGAAACGCGCAAAATTGCGTCACCGTCGTTAGCGTAATACTTAGTTTCCCCTCGCGCCGTTTTCTATCGTGTCTCGATTCCCGCCCCCTTCTCCCCGGAATGCCGATGGTTCAACGATCCCACCGACAGGACGCGTTAATTTTATTTTACGAAATTCGCGAACGCGTTTATTTTTACCTTAGCCGAACTTGTCCACCGTGAATCGGACCCTGAGTTTATATTCTGCCGCATTTTGTCAACTTTGACATAACAGTGGACGAACGTACGGAAATACATTGAAGGAAAATGTCGAGATTCATTGACGAATATTTTTACAGGTCTCTCAGGAATTTTGCGCAACTTGTTAAGTTTTTAAGTTAAATTTTAATTATCACACTTTTTGTGGTACTCATTTGCGATAAAAATTAAACATTTACGAGACATTTATGTTACCGTTTTTTTTGCCATTTCTTTAGAGAGACACTTGGCAAGGATTCGACAAGAATAATAATGTTTATGAACGTGCCAGGGATCTTTGCGAAATGGTGTTTTGACTGGATTTACGGTAAATGACGTTCTCCGTCGATCGGCCGATTTTGCCCAAGGGAATATCCGGTGCTACGTGCGATCGTACAAGAATAATGCCCGGAGATCTAGAATTGTCAAATACGTGAAATTTATGTGGATCGCCGGATGACGAAACGTTGGTACGTCGGCCAAGTAGGTGCGAAAGATATTAGCGACATATTTCTTGGCACTGGAATCATCGGTGTATCAGCGACTTATTCTTAAATTCCCAAAATTTAAATCGGACAGCAGGCAAATGGTCTGTGGCCAGCATATTTGGGAACAAGATAAACGAGATCCCGTGGAATAAAGTCTAACTTGAATATTTAATGTTTAATTCCAAAACAAGTACTCATGAAACAGTCGAAAATAGCAATAAATCCAAATCGATGCACTAAAAACTTGCTTACCAAAAGCATAAATTCATAAAGTACATCGTTAAATTTTTTAACTGGGCGAAACACGAACGAAGTTCGTGAATCGATGAAACAGATGAGAAAAGTATGATTCATTATAATTCATTCGTCGTACAGTACAATTAATTTGTCGTTGTTGTCAGGTGCAAATGATTCGAATACACGTGTGTATCGTTTGTGTTTTCCCGGATGTCTATGGATTTTCGCTGACCGAGCGGCGTTTTCCCGGGTCCTGCGATTTCTTGCGCGGAAGGGAAGGGATGGGAAGGGAAGAAAAGACGCAGGACGCGGAGGTAAGTCAGGGTTAAGTCCGGTGGGCACCGCGAAAGCCCGCGTGTGTTTCTAAAAATAAGCGGGGACCGGTCTAAAAATAGCCGCCAAACACGTAGGCCGGATGTACGTATGCGTACGTCCCGTCGAAACCGAGGCGCGAGGTAGAATGTGCATCAAGGTGCACGCTGCACGGGATGCAGTTGCAACGACCGGCAAAATCGGCCCGACAGTTCCTACGTTTGCTCCTTTACGTTTCAACAATTTTTTCACCCATTTCCACGTCCCCTTCGCAGCACGTTTTATGCTCAAAACAAATTTTTCCAGCGTTTCACAGCCCCTTAAACTCGGAAAAGGTTGTTAATGGAAAAGCTTTATATAAATTACAAGTTTTTAATCGATGATGATACTCAAGAAATTTAGTGTAAATGTTGAAATGCTAAATATTGCAAGTGACGAACAGTATAGTAATACTGATGCATTTCATTTGAAATTTCATTCATTTTTTGAATTGTCATGTCATATTGTTGTCATTTGTTTCTTAATTGCGTCTTGCGGTGATTCAAGTTTTTGGGATTGCAGGATTGCAACAAACCTTATACTCAATTCTATGAAAAATCTTGACGATTAATAAACACTTCTTTCTTACACCAGTTTTACCAACATTATTAACATCAACAGCACTACTCTCCCCTTATCGTAATTTCCCCTGACTTGAATGACAACTAATATAATCGTCTCTCCTCGACTCTATCTGACAAATGTGTAATAAAAGCCTTCTATCCTTACTTCTTAACCTTCGCGTTACGATGAATTACAATTAACAGGACCGTCGAATTACGGTTCAGTCCGGCACGTCTGCGCTAAATACTTTCTTTGCTTGTACCGTCTTTGCGGATATTGTCCTTGTAAGATCGGTACAATGAGTTCCGTAGGACGTTGAGCATAAATCACTCGTAGGAGGAGTAGGATTGTCACTGGGCCCGACGTACATATTGCCGAGGGATGAGAATGCGGAACGACAGTCGCTGTGCATATCGCGGCTATCGCGAGCAAATAAAAAGCCCGGCAAACGGCCTCATCCTAAAAATAGAGCCGGCGCGCACATGGCGGATAGGTATGTGCACTCGAATGCATTGAAACGGAGAGACGCAGAATGCACCAAGGTGTACGAGCCGGGCATTCCGATGGGCGGGTTATCAGAGACGGATCCATCCCACCTCCGAGCCTGGAATGCATCTCCGTCCTTCCCCTCTTCTCCCCCCTACCCCTAAGCCTCTGGACTTCCCCTCACGTCCGGCGGGGCCCTAAGGCCCGCTCGTCTGCGCGCTGTTATTAAAAACTCGTTTCGCCCCGGTCCCTCTTGCATTTTCAGCGACTTTTCGCAAATCCGGGATAGACCTAACTTTACTCCCCCCTCCACTTCACTCTTTTTCAATGTAGTTTTACAATTATTCTTACTATTTATCGTGGTTTACGATGTTTTCTAATGTTTATAATACAGTTATTAGTAATCTAAACTAGTTTAGTTTATCCAATTTTGGCTAACTTGTGCTACAAATAGTTGAGAATGTAGTGAGTATTTTTAAGTTATTTTAATTTAACATTGTTCATCTAATTGCTCCTGTTTCTTCTGACGATGTTTTCGTTCGCAATTCACGGAAGGCTTTTAACAAGATTTTCTGACGTCACAGCGAAATTATCGGCTTGCTTTGAGCCGGAACGGACCTTATCTCTCCAAACAAATGGTACAGTGCAGTCCTTGCAGGGTGCAATAATACACAGGCAAATGTTGCACTTATGCAGCTCGAATCTTGTTTCTATTTACTTCGTACAACAGTACTAAATATTTCAATGTAAGGTTTCAATATTTTCCTTGTATTTCTTCATTTTTTCTTAACATTATTGTACTGGTTCAAAATTTAATCATTCATTACTGCGGTTAATTGTATTTATAAGCCGAACATTTATTATTAATAACGATATCGTTGTTTTATTCTTTTTTTGTGATTTAATGTCGGTAACACGAGAGATTATTATTTAAAAGAAAAATGGACGAGTAACATGAAAGAATTTTGATCGGATGATAGTACAATATTTTTGATAATTTAGTAAATTACTATTAGATTTGGAAGAAAATGGCCAGTAATTGGGGAAGGTGAGTTATCTTCAAGAGCAACATACAGTTACCTTATCAGATTTCTCATGACGTTCTACGTCGAAAATGATTCTTTGAGATTCCAAGTTTCGTCAGAAATGATGAAACAGATCCACATTTTAACATCTTAAGCATTACTCATTTATGCAACATTATTTACAGCTACTTTCCACCTGTATTTTCCACAAACTTCTCTTCGCGATATTCCAAACATTCTGGCGAAAAAATTGCTATTCCTGCGCAACAATGCGAGTTATTTTTACGAGTTTCGCAGACCTTCAGCCTCTGGGAAAAACAGCTTGAGTTACGAGAAGCGACATTTTTCTTCGGATCGTTTATCGCGTCGCTCGGTTGGCGTCTTTTCAATTCTGACACACGTTCTTTAGTTGAATAAGCGGCGCGGCTGACATAACACGAGCTTTGCCCGTGGATTCCATTTTTTCAGCGTGTTTAGCCGAAGCTAAGCGCTGACGCAAGACGTGAGTTTCGTCCAAACCGCTGATACGTCATTGCAGTGAAAATCAGGAACGTCGGTTTTGTTTCGTCGTCCTTCTGTTTACCGCTTCTTGGGGATTTAATCATCTGACCGCTCAAGTCGTTCCCGGAAGACCGGAGGTGCTCGTTAATCCTTGCCTTTCGACGACGAAAAACTCTTAGGAAATCGTAGAAACACTTCCGAGTCCCAGCAACGCATTAAACTCTCTGAGCGCAAGATTTAGCAATGTCTCAAATATTTTCTATTGACAGAAAGTGATATGACTGTACTCTACATTAGGTGAAACACATTAACAATATTTTAAGAAATATTAAGATACTTTTTACTGTGGCACGATACAATAAATTATAAAAATGTTGATCTTTCTTTTTTAATGTAAAATATCATTTATTGACAGAAAATCCTGCACACTTTAAATTATATTTACTATCAATGTTGGCTATATTTCTTTTTGATAATGATATTGCTCGTATCGTTACACATCGATGCAATTAAATCGAATTTTCATCGTTGTTTTGATAAAATAAAACTGGGAACACAGTGGTTCAGTAAAAGAATTTAACAGGTAGACTTGTAGGCTCGTTAAGAAGATTTCGTCTTTGCATTTTACGTAGTCAGTGTGAAAGCAATAATCGATTCTTCAAGGTGAGTGCGACTCTCGGAGGAAGTCTCGAAAGTGATATGTACCGGGGATTATTCGGTAGGCAATGCTCACGAGTGCTGGGATAATATTAGCGGAAGAAATTAAGAGGCTTTCCGAATACCCGGCACTTAACTTCACAGCGGGAGATGGAAAAAGTCCATGGCTAATGTGACTGGCCGCGTTGTTCAACGTATGATTCATCTTCGGTGTTTGCCGATGACACAAGAGGAATCTTGTCATGCCCCGGTCATAGGGAAACTGATTTATTAGATTTCGACAAAACACGTGTCCAATGAAATTTTGCCACCTTTCATCTTCAATTATTATGAACGTGAGATGGAAAAATTTAGGTATAAAAGTTTGGTAAATAAATGGTCGTGAACGTAGTGCAAAATGATTTGTGTAAATATAATGTAAATAAAAGTTGACAAGAAGGAAATTTTAGAACAGTGATTTTTTCATTGTTTTCCTACATTTTTGTGAAATTACGCTACAAATTGTTCTTTTCATACATTAAAGACAGAAATTTCACGACCATATCAACATATATTTCCGAACATGAAATAAAAAAAGGGACTCACGTAAATATCACATTAACGCTACAGTGCATTGAACGTAAACAAAATAACTTTCTTGAATTAATATTAAATTAAATAAGACTTAGACTTAATTAAATAAGAATATGCTTAGATATTCAAGGCTATTAAAATTTTACATCTTCACGTTCAATCATAGAAAAAACAATATGCACCCATGTGTAAAGTAGTTATGGAAATATTTGAGCTATTTAACGTTTCGTTGTGACTATCTTAAACTTTTAGCAGAATGCATTCTGTTGCATAATGAAGGCCGGTGAGCTGCATAATGCTTCCCCCCCCCCTTCCCTTCGTGGCCGTTCGCTTGATTCGTTGGCATGCCCCTGAACTTCACTACATGCAAACGTTATTAGAATCATCTAGCGTATTCCAAGTGGCTGTCGTCTGCCTCGACTTATTTTCGGAGTACATCGACATCCTCCGCTGCAGTTTCCATCTCGCCGAGCAATAACAAATGGAAATACGACATACAGGCTGACTCAAAACTCGTGCAACACGGATTTCGTTAGCTAATCTTATTAGAATTCTCAGTTTTGTACGATAAATTCTCGTTTTCAGAGAAAATTTCGAAGTTTGTCAAAATTCCAAGTTGTACGTGTCGTTCTGAATTTATGATAGAACAAAATGATCTATTGCATGAGAGACAAGTTTTGTTTTATCCTAGAAACTTATTCCACGTAGGTATTTAACAGTTTTCTGTTATTATCGATAGGTAAATACTGGTAACAGTGATAAATATTGGTACTGTCCTTTGCGATTTTTAGAGCTGTGTGAATCGTTTAACTATTTAAATATTTTCCCATTATTAAACAACTGACAAGTAATTTAAATTAACTTCTTATCAGCGATCTTACTAAATTATTTTATGAGCCAGAAGATATTCAATCCTTTTTCTTTATCACCTCTGAAATATGTGTGGAAAATTTATGACATTATTTCTTGAAGACAGATACATACATGTTTTTGTTCATAGATCTGGTTACAGCTTCCGTTTGAATATTTCTTTGTAAGTCACGTTAATCGCGTCCGCCGTGATGAAACGTATACGATAAAGCTTAACTCTTTGGTAAAGCTAGCACGTACGATTAATCATTCTAACGCGATTATCTGTTTTTTTTAACGGACGACGTAAGCCTAGAATTACGCTGATAACCAGATGAAAATTCCTCGTGATATTTTTCGTGTGATCCGGTTTACGAAAAAAATTTCTCCAATCATTATAAATATTGTCATTGATAATAACTTTACAACATTTAATAAAAGTATATCTCACTTTTATAACAGCTTTCTTTAATATAAATCTTTCTAATATAAATTCTTTCTAAATTCTAATATAAATCTTTCTTTAATATACATTCAGAATTAAATTTTGTAAGACTGCTTATTTTTGAAAACAATGTTACAATTAGTTTTTATATCCAGTCACATTCTTTTTTAGTGTGTCAAGCACATAAATTAAACAACACGAGTAGACGACGTGACTAATAAAATATCAGAAAACTTTGTCAGGTGATTTATCAATGGAATTTAATGAAATAACTAAAGTAGTGAGTCAGTATTGATTCATTAGGAAATTAATCACTATAACGTTATAACTGTATACGGTTGTGATTAAATCATCAGACATCAACATTTAACATTGTCTATAATTAAATATTTGTTTGTCTGGAAACATCAATTTTAGCGCACATTTTTCGAGGAGAAAAGTATCATTTATTTAATTAAGTAATGAATTTCATTATGAACAAATTTATTTAACCTTAACAATTCCCTTATCCAGATTGATCCTTGTAAAAATGAACTATTTTGCTTTATAAAAGTAAAAACTCGACAATGAAGTTTGTGAGTAAATCCTTAGTTTAACACAAACTATGA
The DNA here is from genome assembly GCA_963989215.1 of Hedychridium roseum. Classification (NCBI taxonomy): domain Eukaryota; kingdom Metazoa; phylum Arthropoda; class Insecta; order Hymenoptera; family Chrysididae; genus Hedychridium; species Hedychridium roseum. Next base: position 4,851,175 of record OZ022318.1, on the reverse strand, counting down.
CAACATATATGTACTCTCGAATAAAGTACATGGTAGGAAAATCCTTTTCCCTTGAGTAAAAGTATTGCATACTTTTTTTAGCCACTATAGGTGGGAACAGAGTAACTGGTGGTTGGAGAAGTAAATCTTTAATCTCCGAGTGCTCTCGTGAGACAAGAGTAAGCATAATACAGAGGAGTTGTAAAGACAAGAAGTGTCACGTTACCCCACGTAAATGACGCCGTCATCATAATGTAACCGCATCGCTCACAGCCAATCCCGTTTCCTTATTTTCACTTCTTCTTACGTTCACGTTATATTCACCTTTTCCCAAAGAAGTTGCCCATGAAGTGACAGAACTCAACTGTTTTCGCTTTAAGACAACGGGTGCGACACGTTTATCGTATTAAATATTGTATTACAATATGCATAACCATCTACGAAAAAATGACGGTATCGAAACATGGTTATTGCAAATAGTAAGAGTGATGTATTAATTTATGGGACGGCAGTGTTCCTAAATATTCAAGTGTTTATGACTTGTCGATTGAAAAGTATTCGTGGGAGTTGAAAATTCTATGAAAAATATCAGTTTTAATATTTCATATTCTTTGTGTTCTAATTTTGATTCGCTAAAATGTTTACATTGTACCAGTTAAATAAGGCAGTCCCAGATTGAATTTAAGAGAGAATATATTTTTGACTTTAATTCTGGGAAATTTCTCGGTTGAGTCGCAGCTCAAATATGACGATAATATTAAAATGCTTTTAACCAAGGTATCCCATACATCATTGGGAAAAAATGTTGATAGCTAGAAAGCTCAATTAGTAAGTAAAATGGAAAGTGAAGATGTTTAGCTACGTGAAAGCCAGAATACGTAAATATACATAAGGAAATGTCAATTTTAACATCCAATATTTATTTCTGAAGAAATTACAGAGAATCTCGCCTCTACCAAGTCTTACATTTTTTAACACAAAATAATCTAATCCTTCATCTTGTTTCTGCTAGAACTTCATTGAATTCTTTTTTAAGAGAATGTTTTTCGTTAATCGAGATTATTTTGAAATTGCGCAAACACGCAACGAGTAGCCGACTTTCCGGGGGAATTTCCGATTGCTTTTTTTTGTCTTTCTCTTTTGGGAATCGTAAAACGATTGACGTTTACGACCGTAAGTCCGGCTCCTAAAATCTCTTTTACCGTCGGCGAAGTTTCTCCTTGCACCGTCTAATTAACGGATGTTGCTTCTTTCGGGAGGTTCCAGTGGTTTTCGGGGGACGAAAAGTGGAACGACAATTGACACGAAAATACACTTTGGCCGAAAGCGGGACACCGTAAACAAAGTTGCCGAAGGGGGTATTTATAGAGCGGTAAAATGCTCGTCGCGCGGACCCGGACAATCAGCGCGAAACTCAATCGACAAACGAAATTTTCTCGCTCGAGGATCAGTTGAAATTTACGCACGAACGATGCGTGTCAGACAAAATATTAGAACTCATTTACAGTAAAATTTTCGAATTCTAGCTTCAATTTTGCTCGATCAATCAAGAGACAAAAATTTCTCCAGTAAAAAGGCATGATTTATTCGAATATTAATGATATTGATATTGATATTTAATGATATTAAATTCTGTCAGTAAATTTCGTTGAAATTTTCCAAACTACACGCTTAAATTTTTACCAAATTTCGACTATTCTCAAGTTTTAAAGAATAATAGAATATAATCTTGACGACAATCGACAGCTTTACTTAAAATTGTCGACCGTCCATTTGGCACGAATGTCCGTCACTTCGAATAAATCCACCACCTAAAAACGTGTAAAATTTTCATTCACCGGGTCCTTTCGCCGGGAGGCAAATGAAACCGAAAGGGAATTCGTGTCTGAGCCGTGGCCCTTCGGCTCTGAATTTCCGAGAGTAAAACTCCCGTTCTGTCGCAACGTCGGTGAAATCCGCGTATCTGTCGTTTTCGACGCGTAATCCGCGGAGTAATATTTATCTCCTGAAAAATCGACGGAGAAAGCCACGGACGAGGCGATATACATATATATGTATTCCTGCAAGAAATTTACGAGCGACGTGTGTCGAACCGCGTCGGTGAGGAAGGGGCAATGGAGGACGCGGGGTGAGGGGGGGGGGAGGGCCGGGGTTTGTGAGAAATAAAAGCGATATTTTTATATCCACGGGAGTAAGCTCGTCGGTTCCGACCGCCAGCGGGCCTCGGCCTCTATTAATATCCGCGGGCCGGGCTTCCTTTCGGCCTCCGCGAAGACGCCTTCTCCTCTCTTTGCACCAACGACCCGTACGATCGGCCACCGGGAGGAAGAGCACGGTTTTCCTCAAAGAAAACCCGCCCTCAGTCAGCATGTATCAATTATCAAGAATTATTCACCTTTGCAGGTCTTTCAATCGTTAAAACTGATGTACGTTCCTTTATTTTTAACCTTTTCAATTGTTTATCGATTTTTGTGCAAGTTTCAATAATTAAAGTAAGCATGTTTTATTTGATTTTTGTCCTTTTCTAAAAAAAAACATATCCTTGGTCAGCATCTATCCATTATCAAGAATTATTCACCTTTGTGAGTCTTTCAATCATTAAAACTGATGTGCGGTCCTTTATTTTTAGCCTTTTCCGTTATTTATCGATTTTTGTGCAAGTTTTAATAATTAAAGTAAGCACGTTTTACTTGATTTTTGTCCTTTCTTTTCTTACGAATTTTCCTATCCATTTCAAGAAATGTTGCTCAATTGTACTTTGCAAAACATTTGAGTCATGTATAATTTACTCAAAATGCTATTGCAAAACAAGAGCATCCGATGAGCTCGATAAGCCTTATCAGCGTATCAAATTTTATCAACATTTGGCAATGCGTTGCGCAGATTTTCGGCAGTAGAAACGACAACCGAGAAACAGTTATAAATAATTGTGTGCATGCAAGTTAATAAAAAATAACAATGTGTTCTATTAGTCAAACTCAGAAACGAAGATAAATTAATTAACAAAATAATGTTCAATGTAGTCGAAGATATTTTATAGGTGACATATGGCAGTGATATTATTTCAAAAATTGTAATACATATACTGTAATTCATTTTCTAAACTAAATATATAATCAGTATTCTGCTAAACGTTTACACAATATTTCATTTTAATTTTTGCATTTATATTATCTAACCTCAGTACTGCGCCATTATTTAATATACTTACAACATTACGATCCTTTAAAACTTATCTGAATTTATAGCTTTAAAGCTGGCAAACACCGGTTTGCATCGGCATGTTGCGGGTCAGAGACAAATTCGATTGCCATTACTAACATTTCCACCATTAGAAACCTGTGCTCCTACGCGAAATATCGTTTTACACAGACTGATTTAATAGGACAGGAGACAGAGGAAGGGGAACACGTGGCAGCATTAAACTGAAAAGAAAAATTGAATTCTAAACTATTAATCCCGCGTCAGTTTCGAAATAGCTGTACTAAATTAAACAAAAATTAGAAGACTTTTAGGAAAAGGTATTAAGGAAGTAGTATACAAATGTTTTGAAAGAATGTTTTCAAAATAATTTTGAAAGTGGTATAATTTCTCTCTTTCTCTCTCTCTCTCTTCCAGTTTCATTGTCCCTATCTCTTTCTATTTTCCCCATTTTATTATCCCTGTTTCACCTATCGCTTTCAGTTTCACTGTTTCTGTCCTTCTCTGTCTCCCTATTTTACCGTTTCTATCATATTTCCTTCTCTATTTTATTATTTCTATCATTACTTTATATCGCTATTTTTTTCTTTTCACACTTTGTTGTTCCTATCTTCTCTTCATTCCTCTCATTTTATTATGACCACTTTTTCTTCTCCTCTTACCCCATCCTTTCTTTTCCCTCTCTTGTTTTTTCATTCTTACTCCAGTTACTTTCTTTATTTCATTGCTTATATTAACTTTCTCTGTACACCACACACTCTATCTTTTTCTCTACACTTATTTTATCGTCCCTCTGTCTCTCTTTTCCTCTACATATTCTGTGTATTCCTCTTTTTCCTCCTATTTCATTCCCCGTATTCCTACCTCGTAAAGTCCCGTCTGCGGGCCAAAACACCCACGTATAACGCTATTATCTGTCCTCTCCATCCTCCGTCCGTTTTCCCCCTTTTCCCCGCCGTTCCCTCATCCGCTGATCGTTATTACTAACAAAGTAACACCTGTCCTACGCACTATAAACGACGATATCAAAAACTTCCCAATACCTCGAAGCCCCGTAAAAGCCCTACGACTCGTAGAATCGCTAATAAAAACTTCCCCAGTGAAGAAATTTATTGGCAAATTGTAGGAAATAATTGTAACACGTGTGGTTAATTATCAGATATTTTACACAAGTGTACGTGTATATAACTAATATTAAACGAATAATCGAATGGTTCAAACTATCCAAACGATCATACAAAATCATATATTACTTACGATACGATCATATATTTGCTTATTTTAACTTGCTGTACATTTGAATTATTTGAACAATACTTTGGTTTTATTATACTTACTTATATTACCGAGACTTTGGTTTCGTCTGACTCATAGTTGATAAAAATTAATTGGCAGTACCGACAATTAGACGGATTATCATTCAATTACCGTCAACGTACGCTAAGCTGCAATAATGTACTGTAAGTATTCTGTTTATTGTCGTTTTGTTCATCTTTAAAAATTGTTAATCGAAATATCGTGTTCCTCCTTTTCGCCACGCAATGTATTACACGGTTTGCGTATTTTCAGCGTGAAGATAAATCTGAAATTATAAATCTCGCGGGCTGATAAAACGCTTTGATAAGGATCGGGTATCGCGGGCATTGGGCAATGCCTGGCTACGACTTTTCAAGAGACCTTTTCGATAAGCCCCGAACCAGTATGATTACGCCGGATTTTCACGCTGCTGCGTACAATTGTGTGTTTCGCAAATAGCGAAGCCGGAAATGTGTAATGTTGAGGGCCGCCAGATGGTCCAGATTCTCCGGGGAATTGTAAAATTAACGTTTCAACGGAATATTTACGCACGTAAAAGGGAACTGGTGCGATTCTCAAATTAATCGTAAAATTACTGGCTGTCCGAGCAATGGTTTTAAATCATATTTGGAGATTTGAGAATCAACGGAAGTTTCCAATTCTACCGGGAATTCTATATCTAACGGTCCCTTGGAGTTCAGTGAAATTGACATTTAACTAGACATAGGGCATAACCATTTCGGAGAAACATTAATTTTATATTTTCCCCTTGCAATGAATTCATAAAACTTTTGCGAAAATTGAATTGTGTATATATAAATCAGTCATGTTTTTAGTTTAATCAAAACTTGATGATCAAGCAGACAATCCAGTTGCAGATTTGTAGTCTACAGACTGTATGCTAATAAAATACTATTTCATAAAGGTATAAGTTGAATGTGTCTTAGATTCCTGATTTGGGAAGAATTTAAATGAGACCTATTGCGAAAGCGTAAGTCATTAGGTGATACTTTATGGTTTAAAGATCTTAATAATTAGGCATCTCGTTAGACCGTCCGATCGTGCAATGCAATTCGGTTTTGGCTTTAGTCCAAGTCCTTTATGAATTCGCTTGCATAAATTCTCCTATATTACGTTACCCGCTTATTTAATTGAACGTAAGAACGCCCCGTTTGAAGCATTGCCCAAAACTCAAGACACATGATCTAGTAGAATATATAGGTATGATTGAATTTTTAGTTAGCTGCAGGATGATCAAATCAAATGAAAATAAAAATCAGTCACATCATAGGAAAAAGTGAATTTAAATAAGTTACGTATAAAATGTCCAATATTTACGAATATTTAACAAGTAAAGCGCATAAAGCAAGACATGTTAAGAAATTTCTAAATGATTCATGGTTTCTAAGTGAATTATATTAGTACTTCCTATAAATCACTATCCAACGAAAACTAATTTTTGCGAACCATCGAACTTTGAGAAAATATTCATTTATACTTGTTAAACCACAATTGAGAAATTGTGGAGTTCATTTAGGAGAAAAAGTTTCTTTCGATTCTTCGCCGAATAAATCTGTAATACTTTCGAGGACAAATTTTGACGAGTAAAGAACGCTCGGTTCTGGTTTGCCGGGCTGTAAATGTTCCTCGTTTTACCGCAGTTTCCTGTCTCACGATAAATTTCGGCCCGGGCGAATTACGAGGAACAGGCGGGATTTAAACAGGACTCGTAAAAGCCGCGAATCGCACAACGATTACGTATCTCACGACGTCCGCGGAATCGTGCGAGTCAGACGTAAACAGAATTCGCCAACGATGACGTGAGCCACTCGACGATTTTTCCGCGGCAAAGAAATAACAGTAAATTTTGAAAGATCGGCACGAAAGAAAATCCAAATTTGTTGTGGACAGAAATAATACGTGACAATTTGTGTAGCGATATAAATGTGGGATGGGTTAAATTTGTATAAGAAGAAAATTTGAGTTGAACATGGATTAACGAAGGAAACGAAAAAAGTTTTATAGAAACGAAAAGTAGAGTTTTATAGAAGATTTCGGTACTATGGTTTTCTAATAGAAAGAGATTGAAATTTCGATTATTTTCGCTGTATTAGTGAACTACTTAGGATGTATTACGACATTCAAATTTTAACTTGTCACGCATATAAAATTACAGTTGAGGTATTATGCTATTTTTTTATTGGAAAAAGGCCAAGTATTTCAAGAGATTTTCCAAGAGAATCGGTTTTTAATGAGACTTAAATATTTAGAAAATGGATCCCGCAAAGATATTAGTTATAAATAAATCTAGACAAATTCGAAACAATGATTTTTAAAAGGCGTGAATGGTTGGCGAAACGTGCGTATAAAGTAGAAACGAGGCTCAGAGGTTTATGGAACGGAAGCCGTTTATGGGGGGCTTGCTTATAAATAAAACAGTATTTGAATAACTTAAATTTATGGCAATGTAAACCTGTCGGGTTATCGCCCGAGAAAAATCCCACTTTTCCCTACAAATATTCCACGTAGTTTGTAATTAAAATAAACAATTCCTTTTGCTATTTTTCCCAAACTATTTTTAAACGATTTGTATTTACCTGAATTTACTTCAACCATTATTTATATGGAAAAAATCTGAGACTGGCTCGTAGTTTTGTACAGTTTCGCAGAAGCAAGGTTTTTTTACTCTGATGATCGAATGAGTGGAATGCAAGAATCGTAGACTTTCTGTCGGTTTTTCAGATATTTGTGGTTTGCTTTTGCCGGTTTAACCGCAGGTTTCCGAGAAGGCAAGGCGTGCACCATCTTTGATTTCTTCGAACTCAAATCTAATTAAATCAGATAAATCACATTAACATTATTCTTCAAAACCAGGGATATAAGAATCCATTTTCGATAGAAAATAGCCTACGGAAATAAAAAACATAAATTAACGTGACATGGAAACTTCTTGAGAACCGCAAGGGGTATACAAAAAAAAACTCCCACTTTGGGGGGTTAGACGAAGAGGAACGTGGTAATTGATCGACGAGGGTCCTCTGATGTTTTGAAAAAGGTTAATTACGTCGTTAGTCGGTGGGAAATTCCGTTGTTGGCGACCGAGGCGAACAGATCGTCGAAGTCGTGTCGCACGGGGCTCTTTGAAAGTCTCTGAGCCACGCGTTGGCAAGGCACCAGCTCTTGCCTCACTCGTGTATTAACCTTTATCGGAAGGAAGTGAATCCTTCGAGACGGTTGGACCATCGTTTCCGGCCGATCAAACGGCTACCTGTTTTCCCAATCCTTGTCCAATTGGAATCTATTTTCACCGACGATTTTGACCGTACGAGCTTCTCTCTTGCGAGACGATAAATTACCCGGAGGGATTGAAAAACTGAGCTTTCCCTTTAAAGGTCTCCGAGGCTACGCGAGCAGCTTCTATTTTCACGCTAAATTATCAGAAAAAAAAGACTCGCGGGGGTCTCTAAGCGGGGGTCAAAATTACAGTGATTGTGTTGTCTTAGTTTCCGTGGTACAGGGAAATATTGGGCAGAATGTGGAAAGTTTACAGAGAAATAGGGCACCGGAAACTGTTAAACAATACTAACATATATTTTAATTATTGTATTATCATTGAATTATTCGTGAAATATTTCCCATTATTCTCGTGTTACATCATTGAAAAAAAGCCTGCAGAATTTGTAAACGTTTTACATAAGTTAGTCACTACAGGATACGAACAAAATATTAATGTGGAACTATAATAACAACCATCGTTTTCTTTTAACTAGTATTTTCAATAAAATGACGAAACTTCCATTTTTCAACGGTCCAAATTCCCTGCTCAAGTTTTGTTAATTTCGTAAGAATCTCAGGATTCATGAAAAACAGTTTTGTTGAGATTTGTCTGCGGGGGAGGCGATTCTTGTGTAAAAACCGCGACGTTTCCTGGCCGCGGAAAACAGAGAAAAACGTGTTATCAGTCCTCGTGACTCCGTGTAATCGGGTAACGACCACAACTGGGAATTCGTGTCGAGTCCTTCGCCGGACCGATAATAATACACGTGCGCATAATTCCTCAAAAGAAATGTCGCCTAACAACGACCCCACGTTACGCATTTGCATCGTACAATGCAATGAATTGTAAATGACAAAAGACTGAAGACGCGAAGAAAAGGAAAATCAATTTTTAATGGAAAGTTGTAACGTTAAAAATTTATTTGAATTCGTTAAATCGATTATATTCTAATAGCGTAATATACTTTTTCTTTTATCTCTAAGATTGAAAAGAAAGAAAATAACTTTAAGTATGACAGGATAAGGATTTTTTGCTAGTTTTGAAAGGAGACAATTGCAAGCTGTTGTAATTTTTTTTATAATTTCATTGCTATACGTACATATGCATGTGAATTGTAAAATTTTGATAAGAAGATAAAAATAGCGGAATGTGACCACTAACTTGGAATATATTAAAGATGAAAATGTGTATGCAGAATATTTAATGCAAATTTATCGCAGATTATTAAAAACGCACTTGCCAAGGTTCGCCAATTTCTTCTTTTTCTCTACAATGCTTTATTTAAGACGATATTTAGTAACAATTAATTGTATAAGTCTATCGAATAGTTCAATAGATTTCTTAAATCGTTTTAACTATTCTCTTTGTCTTTATTTCATTTCCATTCTTATTAAACTAATCTCAATCTCAACGAAATCAAATTTACTCTCATTTTCCTGCAATTTGGCGGGTCTTATTTGAAGCACTGACCAACCCCCATTTTTTTTATTCTTCGTACAACATAAAATTTCTCTTTCAAGAACCGTTTGACATTCCTCAAAAGTTTTCTGACGGTTCCCGTTTTGACGTTCGCGATAAGACTGTCATCGTTCACCGGCTCACGAAGAGGTGGTAGGGCAGGGGGGGGGGGGCTCGGTAATATACGAATATTCGCGTATTTTAACGGTGATAGCCCCTCGTGGCGAAGGGGGTGGGGGTATCGATCGACGAAAATAATTTATTTGTGCGTCGAGCTGCCGGGAAGAAGACGAAGCCGGCGATTTCGCCGTCGTGTTCGTCGCCGTCGAGCGCCGCTCGACCCGGCTTGCGAGTTTCGCAAAGGCACCTTCTCGAAATAGAACGCCCAAATAATTTGAGTCGGATTACCAGCGACGCGCCGGTGCCTCTCTCGTTTTCTCTTTCCCACTCTAACCCACTCTAACTCTCCCCCTTTCCGCTCAATTCCACTCGACCCCGGCCCCTCCTTCTCCCCCTCCTCCTTCTTTCCTTTCCCCCCTTTCGGACTCTAATGGAATCGGGAAATCTACCCCCCACCGCGCCAGTTTCTCGGTATTTTTGTTCCTCGGGCGAATTTTGTCTTTTAGTGAATCGGGGTGCGTAATGAATTTTAAACGTATTAGTAAATTTTTCTGTTCGAGTTATGTATGTATGTCTCTTTTCAATTTTCTGTCTTTCCCTTGGGACTCTGCAGGAATTGGGAAATTTACCCCCTCCTACCCGGTCCATTGGTATTCTTATTTGAAATTCTCCCTGTAAGTGAGCAAAAGATGTTCTAAACGATTAGATAAATCAATTTGTATTCTCAAATCATCTCTGTCTTTCTTCCTCTTTGTATCCTTATTTCCGAGTTCCCCAAATTTGATCGTTCGCTTTTACCCCTCTTCACACCTTTAATTGAATAAATGAATGAATGATATTTATATGCTAATAATAATAATGATAATTTCCTATCACAATTAAGGACAAAACAGTATTCTTCACTTAATGCTTCAAGATGTTTTTAAAATCCTTTTACTTGTCGCAGTATCCTACTTTTTGCATAAAATATGTCGATAAACACAATTTTTCAAAAATTTATCATAATTCACGCAATCAGATGAAAGCTTTGTATTTTTTAAACCGAAAGACATTAGTATCATTGAAAAAAAGGAAAGATTACTGACTATCATCTATCTAAAAAGAAAACAATAAAAATTCATAAAATTGTCTGCTCTATCAACTTTTATTTTAACATTCATCGCTCAATGGAAGAACGAATAATTGACTAATAACAACACCAACCCTTGTTCAATGATCCTAATTTCCCCTTCTTTTGCCCACATTTCGTGTGAATGAAGTACACTCTCAATTTCCTTCGGGTAATTTTTCACGAAGCCTGAGGGAAACGCACGGCACGGGGAACCTTTGACACGCGGGTATCCATATTTCTCTCGATTCCTCGGAACTTGCGGGCGGTCTGACTCTGTATTTGCGGCCTCGTAAAATAAACGGAGCACGCGGTACTGGCGCGCGAAGAAGGCCAAGTTCGAAATACCGATTACGGGATCGAATTGTGCTTTACACGCTACTTTCATGAAGGTCTTGCCCCTACTCCCCCCTCCCCGCTCGGTGGAAGTCAATTGTAACAAAAGTTCGATTCACAGTCGAGAAAGAAATGTTTACCAATAGAATTTGACAAATCCATGCTTAGTCACGAAATAATGCTGTTTAGTTATTTAGATCTACTCAAGGAGTATATGTTTTATTTACACTATGTAGTTGTATCAAGCAATGAAAGTTGATACTTTGAAAAAGAATTTTTCAAACAGAAGAATATAAGATATTTTTTGTATTTTTCAAAGACATTATTCCGATCATGATTTTAGATATGATCGTGCTTTACCTCACTAAGAAATACATAAACATATGAAAATTATATAGCGTCTTACATACTTTTCAGATTGGTTAAATCATTTGTTTATATCGAGAGGAAAATCATTCGAGTCGTGTTCTATTTTCACTGACGAAGGGGCTTAGCGTTGATGCGTGCGAACATTGATGAATGAACGGGACAGTGGGTATTGCGCTCGGTCGGTTTATTTATCGTGGATCCGCGCGTATCTGGTGTTGAAGAAAATGGAGGAAAGCGCATCGGCGTTGCCCGGTTCTCGTGTTACAGCTGGCACCCGATGGGCAAAACACGTCGGCGACGTCGTGCCGGCCGTTTCGCACGTACTTGGCAGGGATTTCTACCGATGCGCGTGAAATAATTTGGCGTTGGCCCCCGTCGCACTTACGTAACACGGCATCATCGTCGGGGCCTTTGCCGTGCGGGAATCGGCAAGGACAGCGAGGTTTTCTCGTCCGTCGACCACCCACCCGCGTCCTTTCAGCCGGGAAAATAGATTTCCGCCCGGCCAAGGATCCTCCCGGGGGGGGAAAAACAACGCGCCCAAAGCCGACACTCGAGATTACGTAATTACGGCATTTCCTACGACGTTGGCCAGTCCCGGCCAACGCACGGACCAGGAAAAATATCTCCGAGCAGACGCGATTTCGGCGGGAATTCAAGGTTCCTCGAGAAGCGACGAAGGATACACTAGTGTACGCGAGGGTCGATGGTAAAATGTAGATCCTACATTTTCCTACAACTAATCACAAGTTAATAAGGGAATGTTTCAATGTTTTACTTGACTGCGGCGAAAGTTTAAATTGTTAGAAGTTTGAAATGTAGCCTTCCGTATTGTCAATTTTAATATCACCGTCCGAAAGTAATGACAATAAAAATATCTAAACACTTATGTTTGATCATGACACTGGTTTAAATTGTTGTCCAATGTTTTCGAAAATTTGCCAAGGAATAAAATATCTTTGAGCCCACGGAATTTCCGCGGGAATTCAAGGTTCTCCCCGGAGCAACGAAGAAACCATTATTAATCGTGTATCAGAGTCGATAGAAAAAATATAAATTCACAATAAGAAAATATTTAAGTAAATAAGTAAGTGAGTAATAATAAGTAAGTAAATAAATTTATTTAAATAAATAAGAGGTCACAATGATTTCATCTTTAATTCATTCAAAACATAACATTTAGTTTGTAATTGTTCCCCTAATTTGTTATCACCAACTTTTTCTGATCTGTATCTACGTTTGGCGAAACGATTAGTTTGAGTCAACAAAATTTCCGGAAAGGTCAAAAGTTTCCGCCGGAAGTGGATACTTAGTAACACTATTCCTCGAATCATGACTATGAATATTCTCAAATTTATAACTCCCTTCTGTATACATTGCTGTCAATAAAAAATGATTTTCTGTTCTAACCAACAACAACATTATTTTCTTTAACTACAGAATCTCCATTTACTCCATGTCGATTGAATTATTTTCTTTTAATACATTTTTAACTTGTCACATAGAACGTCCAGGAATTTCCAGAGTGAAAAATGAACGTGTAAAATCGTTGCAATAAAACGTAAAATGGAGTTCGGTTTAAAGTGACAGTTTTTTCGAATTTAAAAAAACTTTGCGTTAGTTGTCAGAAATATTTCGATTCGTCACTCGTTGATTCACCCACTCGTGTTCTTTTTTCAAAACATTCAGTTATTTTGCACGCGAAGGAAGTGAGTACATTAAATAGCAGCGAAAGACGTAATGGATGACTGACACGCTCAGCTGGCATTTCTGCTCGATGATTTCGAAACTATATTTCTAGTTGTTTTCAACATCGATATATTTTTCCGGCCAAACGGTTCAGTTTGTCATACGTTTTCTGCGATCAGAAGTTCAATATTCCAGAAAAAATGCAAAGGAACACGTGTAATTTTTTCACTGGACATATACTACTCTTCTCTATTCTTCTATTAATCTCAATTACAAAAATTAAAATTAAAAATTAGCTTGGACTATCTCATAAAAAGTGACGTATTCCTCTAAAATTTAATTAAGAACCTAATTCTCCATTAGTTTTAATATCTAGTTTATCCGCTTTCGATACCCTTTAAAACAATTAATGTATCATCTGACTAAAATTGCTATTTTACACAATGTTACATGAAATAAATGCATTAACAGTGTAAAACCAAGTTTGATTAAAACATCAAATTCATTAACGCTTGCTATTCAAAGTTTGCAGAGATAAAATTTCACTTGGTACAACGAAAAAGTCCTGCTAGAATGAAAAACCGTAACACGTCGGCGAAGTATCGATAGGCCAGTCAACGGGGACTATTGCAATTATTTGTTGTCGCGACAGAAGCCAATAAAACGTGCGTTTCGACGGCTGAAGGACGGCAATTGACATTATCAAAAAGAATTGGTACGCGCGACTATACGACGATGAAGTATTTTATCGGGGCCCTACGTTCACGTGTTAACACGTTTCTTTAACGCAACTCTACCGAGATGGCATGTTTATTGTTTTTATGTCAGGGTTTAAATCGACAGGAATGGCAATTCAAACGGTCTATCAAGTCTATCAACTATAAAAAGAATCTAATCAGGAAAACGAGTAAACAATTTCGAAGGGTTTTTATTCCTTTCAACAATTTTTAGATCTCGCTGTTTGCCTAAAATTTTTAAGAATCTATATCATTAGATCATTATTATTGTAATTGAATTTTTTCGCAAACAAGCACAATAAAATTTCTTATTTCGAGTTTTTGTATTTCGTAAATTGTGGAAAAAGTTCAACTAACTTTGTGAAATATGAAACTTGTGAAATTTGTTATAGAATATCGAGTGATACTAGTGTTTTTAATGTTTAAATAGTAAACTTTTACAACATAACATAGATGTAAAACTTGCAAACCAAGTTCAAGTTGCCATTTTCACCGTTAAATATTCCTCTTCTTTGAGTAAATACTTTGTAATGAATCCTTTGTTAAATTCTTTGATAATAATTCTTTGGTAAATTAAATTCTCTTTGGGTAAGCTACATTAACTTTGTTAAATGAAATTCTTTGTATACATTTTTTAATAATAATTCTTCGGTAAATTGAATTCTCTTTGGCTAAGCTATATTAATTTTCTTAGATGAAATTTATTGTTAAATTTTTTGATAATAATTCTTTGGTAAATTAAATCCTCTTTGGCCAAATTAACTTTTAAGGTAAATTAACCTTCTCAGATGAAATTCTTTGCACAAATTCTCTGTCGTTCCCCGGTTGTGTCCGTAACGACGGTCATCGGGTACAATGTTTACGCGAACACGGAGAGGTGGGTTCACTGACCTTTTGCACGACGAGAGGGGTACCGAAATCCTTGCCCCCCTGCAGGCGGAAGCCCCAGGGCGATCCGTCGAAACGCGACAACTTGACGCTGATCAGCTGTGCCATATCACTGAACGGAGATAAAAACTCTGCCGGTACGATGAAACGTCGTGGAGAAGAAGCCCCCGTTGGAATCTGTAGGTTCGGTTCTTCGTCGGATCCGTTAAAAAACAAAAAAGTTCGCCGATGGGGGATTCACAGAGGGTTGGATAATATTCGTTTGACCTCGGGGGGGACGCTGCCTCGGCGAGCAGCTCGGGAAATGCACTTCTTCGCACGTTGCACCGGCGCCGGCGACTGACTGACTGACACACCGTGTCTCTCTGGCTCCGGGAAAACGCCGAGTCCGGGCTCTCAAGACGGGGAGAGGGGGGAGGGCTGGGAACCGCGATAGAAGAAGGGGCGTTTTTCAGTGAGATCGCTCGGACCGACGCGGGGTGGGTGGGTGTTTGGGGGGGATCGGGGGAAAGGGGGGGAGAGACAGTACGACGGAGAAAGTGAGAGACAGAGGCGGAACGGTACGTTCCTGGGGAACGCGCAGAACGGAGTAAAGGTACCGGAGGAACCGAGGACGGTCAGTCGGCCACCGGTGCCTTCCATGAGATCCGATGACGAAGGAACGGACCAACGGAGGGACGAGGAGGAATTCACGAAGTGTCGTAGAGCGAGAGAGAGGGGGCGAGGACACGCGAGGACCACGGGTGGGGGGCAAACGTGAGTGGATCTCTCGTGGAGGGAGGGACGAAGGTAAGGGGAGAAGGAGAGAACGAGCGACGGGGAAGGGCCCACGGCGAATTTCTGATACGGACAGTGAGAGAGGAGGGGAATGGAGGGAGAAGGGAGAGAGTAAGAGTGAAAGAAATGAGGGAATCCGAAGAAGAATCAACGGATCAAGGGAAGATGGAAAAGGAGGAATCACCGACAGGAAGGAAAGGAAGGAGAAGAGGGAGAAGTGAAGGACATTGACAGAAGTAAAAGGCCCAGTGAACGGCGAGAACCAAAAGGGAAAAGGAAAGAAATTGTGAAAGACCGGAAGAAGAAACATGAAGAAGAAAGGAATGAAAGGAACGACAAAGGTAATCGCAGGGACGGTCAATGAAATTTTGGAAAAACGTAGGAAAAGAAGGGAAGAAACGAATGGGAAGGGAGAGAAGAAAGTGTAAAATGAAATGTAAGTGAAAAAAATATGTAAAAAAGTTTGACTGTACATTAAACATACTTCCAGTGAATCAAAGTAAGAGATAGAATCGAAGAAACCATAGTATAATAAAGGAATTTGTGGAAAGGGAAAAGTTTATTACGAAGATAAAACAAAGGAAGACGAAAGAACAAAGAATCCTGGGACAGTTTGGAAATGTACAAGGAGAACAAAGACATCGACAGGAACAAAAGCAACTGTGACGAATATCAAACAGAAAGGAAATCCTCCTACGTAACGGAACGAAATGTGACAAGTCATATGTCAATGATATGGCAAGATCAGAAACAAAGAGGAGCAAATGACAATCCAAGAACGAATAAGAAAGGAATGCATAAAATTAGTGAATAAGGGGAAACTTAAGTGTAACAGTTAGGATAAATAAATGATAGAATTAGAAAAGAAAAAGAAAATAAAACGAGAAATCCTACTTAAAAATTTGAAAAAGGGCTAGGGGAATAAAAAAAATGAAAATACTTAATGCTTTAAAGGCAAAGAAAAGTACAGTTAAAATGAACACAAATTTCAAAATGAGAAACAAGCCAAATCAAAACGGAATTTCACCCTTTCAAAATCCCTGAGCAAAAAATCGTTTGAAAAAGGACAAAGAAACCAGCACTCTAGAAAGAAAAAAGTGAAAAAAGGAGATACATCAAATGGTTCAAAGAAAGTAGTAAACACATATCAAGAAACACCTTTAAAGAAAAGAAACATTGAACGTAATACAGAATACTTGTACTTCCCTTTCAATTTCAATATTCATTACGATAGAAAATGGTTAGCGTTAAGATAAAATATTTACGAGGCGAAACATGCTAACTTTTCATTCCGTTTCCGTTTTTTTTCTGTCTTTTCCATTCCCCTCCGGCGGTTTTCCGGAAGGGAGAAGACGGAGGGGGGGGGGAGACGGGGAGCAGTATGCTCACCGCGAATGCAACTCGTTTCGTCCCAGGATGCATCGCGGTGCACTCGGTCCTCGACGGTTTGCGTACGACCTGTCATTCCGTGTGAAAACGGCCGCAACCACCCCCCCCTGTTCTCCCCACAGATGATTCTACACTTTGGTATGTGGGGTAAACGTTCTTAGAGTTCAAGGAATTCTTTCATGAATGGAAACAACGTTATTAATTTCGTACATTACATGGACGAATTTATTTATTTACTCACTGTGCTTTACTGAAAGCAAATCATTTGTAAGTGTGATTATCGCTGAAATGATTATAAAAATTTGATCCAAGATTTATGATTCTACACTTTGATACCTGGGATAAACGTTCTTAGAGTTCAAGGAATTCTTCATGAAGGGAAACTGCGTTATTAATTTCGCATATCACGTTACACTGCGTTGAGAAACAATGTTAAGCTTTCAGTCCAATCGTTTATGTAGATATGCCGAGGAAACGTTGAATGTATTCATTAAGAAAATTTAGAAAATTGCAATACATTATTTCCTTACAATTATTTACTTACCATTTACTTAAATTTACTATATTTATTTTCGATGTACTAACGCATCGTTAATAATTAATTCTTAGCTGTACTAAAATTACGCTCCTGCGCATTAAATGTGTTTTATGAAATTTTAACGAGTGGAGGTCTACTTTCATTAGGAAATAATCCGATACGATCTGTAAGTAATTTTGTTGAACACGTTTCGAGAACTCATTAAGAGCGATCATTATCTGTTATAAATTCTGTGTTGTGTCAAGCGTATTTTTTTATTTGCGTCTTCGAGAGATCATTGACTTTATCGCTTGCCAACGCATTACACACACCAACGTATCATCGCTGTTGCTTTTGTGATCCGCTATGTTTTTTCAGATAACATTGGTCAAAGAAATTCCGCTGCGCACAGTAACGAAACTGGATCACTTTTTATAAGACTTTTTATTAATGAAATTGGATTCTAATACAAGAAAAAAAGGAAATAAATTACGGGAATTTTGTGATTATTTACAGTGTATTAAATAATATCGATTATTAATCCATACGCTCATCAAATAAACATTAAAAGTGTCATTAAATAAGACAAAATTAAAATTCCGCAGTGAAAGTGTAATAACAAATAGTGCATCGTTAATAAGATTTTAAAAATCACATTCTAAATTATTTAACTGAAAGTATTTTTACTATTCTTTTTATTTACACTCATTATTGTATCCTATTGATTTTTTTAGACTTATATATCGACGAGTGGAAATTTACAGTCTATTATTTGCCTGAAAATTCAGGGACACACTTTTCGACGTGACGTCATTAAAATTTACAGCAAAAGGAGATTACTCGTCCCGTTGAAAAGATCTTGCGACTACGGCACGTTTTATTCATTTCCGGAAAATTAAATGGCCCGGCATGGTATTATTGTGAAGAGAAGAAAAAAAGCGCGGTTCACAGGAGCGCATTGACACGGCGATGCAAACGAGTATTTGAAATGCGAACGCACGTTTCGTTGTAGCTTTTACCTCACTCGAGATCCGTCTTACGATAATACGAAGAATGACTGGGGAATTCTCGTCAATGGGACATCTGTAAGAGCTGAATGAAATCCCAATCTTCACGGCTGAAAGTTCCATGGTGAAAGTTCAATTCAATCGGCCATACAAACCAATGAAACGCAAGGAAAATTAATATATTGAACGAGAGATACGACGCCATCGAATCGTAATAGCCGGCTTCATGGACGTACGTAGCTGACAATTCAGATATTACGACAGTTTAATCGACGTGCTTCATTATTTATATCGCTTCTTATGACGTATAGAAATGTACGAAGCAATCATTATTAAAATACGTGCGCAAAAGTTACGGTAAATTTGTATGTAGATCGCTGCAATTTATGTAAGAATTAAGAATTCGTATTTGATACTCGCGTTTCATTTGTTACGCTCAAGAAGAACATGCACGCTCCAAAGTATTATTTGTGAATGTGAAAACTAATTCCATAATAAAAGAAACATGCAAGAATCTTAATGTCAAATGTTAACGGTGAAAGATTATTCTTGTTCATTCATAATACATAATTCAATAACAGAAGGAATACTCCTAAGGATGTGAATTCAAGATTTCAACGTTAAAACTTAATTTCATGAGGACTTCGGACGCACAGTTTGAGCGTTGTTTTCTAATTAAATCATCATAATAGAATAACAATTCTCTACTGAATAGATAATAACGATACACCTTTCGAAGCTAATAATTTTAAATTGCCACGTTAAACCGGAATTTCAGGTGGACTTTAAATTGCTGAGACTACGGGCATATAGTTTGAGCGTTGTTTTGGATGCAGTTGGGTAGAAGGCCGGTGCTCCCACGTTTCCGTGCTTGTTCGTCGGCGCACGGCCGTTGCATATTCCTGCGCCTGTGGCGGTCACGAGGGCGCGAACTAGTTCGTGAATCATGCCTAGAATGCTTTACATAAATTGCTCGGGGCCGACGTCACGGTTCCCGGAGCGCACGGTTTCGACTTCCCTCTCCTCTCACCCCCCTCCCTCCGCCGTGCCTTCTGCTCGGGGTTCTTTCTCCTCTCTGTCTCGTCGGCACAGGTATAACTATGCACGTCTCGCTGACTCAGCCGCCCGGGGATTGGGGAACACCGGAAAAGGTGAAAGTAATGGCGACTCATCCGGCCCCCCGGAAGTACTGCCCTCGAGTTCCCCGGAAATTCGCTCTTCCGATGACGTTCGCCGTCGTGGACAATTCTCTTCCCCGCGAAAGTTGGAATTTTGTCGGAAGACGTCTTTGGACAATGTACAAAGATTCCTTGGCAATGTGCAGATAAATAAAGAAGCTCAATTGCCAACGCTAAATGAATGTTTTCAAAAGATTCTTCGATTTTTCTTAGACTTTTGCATACTCTTGTAACTCTTAATTTTCTTATTCAGAGATGAAAACATTTCTTGATAACTTATAAATAAATAAAGGGATTCATTCGCCACAGTTAACTCTACCATTTACAAAAAAGTTTTTGATCCTTATTAAACTGTCCTTATTAGACTTCTTGAAAGAATGGAACAAATGACTGCTTGTTTGATTACCCAATCATAGGAAATGGTATGCGCTGAAAATATTTTATACATAAAACTACGCCGTTAATCGTACATTGGAATATTATTTATTTTGAGAACATTTCATTCGAATAACGTTTATAAAATTTCATTGGTGTACACTGCCAATATTACATTGTTTCGCTTTACATGTTTATTAGCCATGTATTAGACGAACGATATTTATCAACAATCTGCAGAAAATTTGCAAAAATGCTGATGATATTCTGAAAGCGTGGCTCCTTATATTTCGCCAATTCTTCGTAAACCACGAGGATTTTGCGTTAGGTGACGTTTTCCGGTCAGTGACTGATGCTGCGGATACTCCTGTCATCCGCGAGACTGAATGCCGGAGATCTCTGAAAAATATAAAAGAAAAATTGCTGTACAAAACAGAAAAAAAGGTAGTAATAGATTGGAGTTTAACAAAATTTTTTAGTACTTGTAAAAAATGTCTAACATTTCTACCTTTTCATTCAAGTTTTCGTGCTGACAATCTACGAAAAATATATTCTTTCATAGATTTTCATTTTAGATTAAAATTACACCGCGTGCATCCTTGAGATAATAAAAGTATTTAAAATCTTCAAAATATGTCAAGTATCACATTAATTAATACAAACAATTAAAAAAACTCGCAATTAACGACGCACGAAGAAAAAATAACAAATATCTGAAATAATAAGGTTTAGCATCTGCAACTTTCTGTCCATGAAAAAATAAGAAACACACTAGCGTTTGTCTTGTTCTTAATTTCATGACGTTGTTAAACAAAAGCTAGCAGTTCGTCGACAATGTAAAAAAAACTGGGCGATTAAAATTCGAAAAAAGAACACGAGTGACAGTAAGAGGATCGTTGATCCGGAAAGAAGTGACGTTTAAGAGGGGATTTATTGGGACGAATGATTCAATGAAATTACGACTCTCTCGATGATATCTTCGGCGGCGTTTACTTTGGGCGGCCTCGCAGGAATTCCCTTCCTCGGCTCGCGTTCCATCTTATGAATCATCTTGTAGACGCTTGAGTTCATCAGGTGGTCGTAGTTCGGGAGGTTTGTCTTCTCGTATTTCTTGAAGTTGATCCTGCGCTCATCAATAATTCATTCGTATTGATCCGACGCCAAACCATTAGATTATTCAACGCGAGCAGACAAACAGCATTGTTAGCCCCTAACGTGTTTCACTAACTTTTCTTTGGGCAATCGTTCAATGATTTCGACAATTGTAGGATTTTCCAATAAATTTAACGTGCAGGAAGTACCTGAAAATGGCTTTCTTAATATAATTCAGTCTTAAGAGTATTGCTTGACTTTGCGTCAGGAAAAGTCTCAAAGCTTATTCAATCGAAGGTTTAAATAAAATTTAAATAGAATAAACGACCATGAGCAATCGGAAAAGACTGTTTATATAAAACCCGCGTTTTTAAAAAACAGAATGAAGAAAAAGGAAACCAATTCGAGAAGTTAAAAGAATCGATTTTATTAAGCTCCCTTATTTTTACGTTAACAATCCTATTCTGTTAGTTTAATATTGACATCGACTTAAGTACGAAGATTTTCAAATCAATACTTTCTATCTTCCTTATACCTATTCCTATTTTTTATACCTACGTCCAATATCTGTTTCTACCGTTGAATCCACTTGAATTTTTTCTTTTTATTTCTGTCATCTGTTTGTACTTTCCTCTTCGTATTTCTTTGTACCTACCCGAGAGCCCTGCCGCGTATGACTTCCGCCTGGGAGCAGAGGACTTCCGCGATGGTCTCGTCATTGAAGAAATCGTTAGGACAACGCCATCTTCGGCCGAGAGTGAGTTCGAGCTGTTTAGCCTGGGGCCACAGGTCCTGCGAGTGCTTTCTCCCCCTTTTGTGCTGAAACACAAGACCGGCCGGTGGGAAATGTTGCGACTCATTTGCTGGGCAGTGCGTCAAAGCCAGGCGTAAAATCGCCACTTGCCGATTCACACGCGGGCTTTCGCCATGGGAGAAAGGACTGTGCAAATCGAGTGCAAAGAACCATAAACCAACACGTGCAACGACTCCAAAGACTTCGCGTAAATTAGTCCTGCGTTAAGTCAATACTCGACGTAACACGACGAGGGACGGTATTCGAGAAATTCTCGTGAAATTTCCCGATGTTCAATGTTTTTCTAACATTGGGGATGCGTTTTCTCCCCGAGGAAAACTCAAGTAGTCACAAGAAGTTCATTAAGTGGGGGGTAAATGGTAACGAAAAGTATTTTTCTAACAATTGGACTGATGTATAACACATTTTTCTTCAATGGTTGGAAAAAATAGTCAACTGATGTTGTAGCTAGGATAATGGGACAGTGTTTAATAACAAATGTGATTTAGTTTTCTTGCCCCACATTGGGATACGTCATTATCTTAAAATATTTATTAACGATATAAGTTCAGTCGAATTTTTAAACGTTAATTGCGTTAACTTTTATTAGGAATTAAATAACAATTGTGTACTGAATAGATAATAACGATACACGTTCGCTAAACATTATAAAAAATTGTTTAAAATTGTAAAATTAAGGAGACGTTAAGACTGTCATAATTTAACAATTAAATGGTCAACAATGGATGGATTATTTACGAGAGTACATTCAAAGTACAATAAAAACATGGGGTACATGATGAGAAATGCAATTTCTTTTCCATGGGGTACCTTTAACTCCTGAATTACTTGGTCTTTTGGCGATAGAGTCGGATCTGGTTCGAAACTGCTTAATGTTCCTATAATGGCAATATCTTTCTCAATAACTTTGCAGGAATATATAAACAGAAATGAAAATTGAAACATAATTTCACGATTGAATAATGAAATACACGTGGCACTAACATATCAGTTTCAATTAAAACACATTTCTTCTTAAAGTTCAGTTTCATCTTAAATTAAAAATTAGACATGAACGTTCTAACTTTTTGCTAACTTCCCTTAATTTTTCTTCAGAAGTCTATTTATATCGCAAGCTGCCTTTAGTTATATTTAAATTAATTCAGTTGCCTTATTCATACATCTTTGTCTATTTAAATGAAAAACTAGGCACTAATGTTCAAACTTTTTGTCAATTTGCTACTAATTTCTCTGGCAACTATTTATATTGCACTCAGCCTTTTGGCTATATTTGTGTTCATAAAATTTTCTTCTTCTCTTTTTCTTTTACTGTTCCTTTAATAACAGACAAGAACTATTTACGAGATATTTGTCCAAGATGATAGAATCTTTTATAAACCTACCTTGGGAGGGTGTGGGGCTGGGTTCCCTGGATTTGAGGACCTTCGACTGATAGGAAACGACGAGTTTCTTCACTCTGCCGCTGTCGTCGTCGCTCTTGACGGAGATTTCGAGTTCCTTCGTCTCGGACTCGTCCTCGGACTCGTCGGGCACGATTATTCGCGGCGGTTCGTCGGACATGCCGGTCGAGGGTCTGTCTTCGGTTTCGTCGACGTCAGCAAAAGAATCTTCGCATACCCCCGCACTGTCCTCGGATCGTTTCCCCGCGTCCTCGTGTTCTTCCTCGCGGGCTTTTCTTTCCCTTTCCTCGCCCCTCTCGTCCTCTGCAAAGTTAATGACTTTTCACTCCACGTTTCTGAACGTACAATAAAATTGACACGGGGCAATGTTGAATTATTTAAACGCGTTTTATGGCAATTATTTCAGTATTTTATCATTCGGCACGTAATGTCAATAATAAGTAAAACTTATGTAAATAGAATTGTTTTTTAGTTTTAAATTATTCAATATTTGCTTTACTACTGTCGCTTCGATGCAAGTATTTTTTTACGTTTATCGATATCAATTACACAAATAAATGATTAATTCATCATTTTCTATGCTGCGGTAATTTTGTAACATTTTAAACACAAAAACCGTTATTGCATGTTGCACAGAGAAATTATACGAAATTTCTACCAATGAACATACGGGTTTGTTTGCCATAAATATTTATGTCAAATCGCTTAACCGACTTTTGTTTGTCAATGTTGCCAGCAAGATTTCGCGAACAATCGAAAGTTTTCAAAACATAAACAATCGTCTTGTCACATATTAACATTGTTTTCCCTTCACGTTGATTGATACATTTTTGGCAAGCGTTGCATTCAGTTTTAATCTGGCATTCATTCAACAATAAGACCAGTTATCTTACGTCTTAATAAAAAAAGAATTGCACTTTAAGAAAAGAAATGATAAATGACTGCGAAAATAAATTCTTGTATTATAAATTTTTTGATGCGCACGGTTTTTGTGCGAGAATTCTCCTTTTTTCTTTAAAATTTTCTTCTGCTATTATGTCATAATATTATTAGCAAACATTAAATAATGACGTATATAAATACTTCAACGTTTACCACCTTGTCTCTACGATTTTCGAGAATTATAGAATCTTTTTGTTACCGTTGAATCATTACATTGTATTAAAAATAAAAAAGACAAATAGAAAGCTGAAAAATCTTGTCAGCTAAATTAACTTATTATTTGTTAGCAAAATTAGCGTATGGAATTAGAAAATTAGATAAAAAGGCAATCTTTTCGGCTGCCGTTTCTGCTGACTTTTGCATCAGCAATAAATTAATGTATCAATTAACTATTCTAGAATTATTGTTAATCTATCGAGGGATTATTCATTTATTGAGATGTTAGAGAGCATTTCCTTGAGGCGAAGAATACCCGCACTATGGGAAACCATTTTCGTCAGTTTACTCTGAACCATTGTGAACAGAGTGACGATTAGTGAGAGGAAGTACGTTCCGATAAAATTAATCATAATCACTGTTCTCTGTAAAATCGCAGCGGAATAATCACGTACTCGTTTTCTACGTAAAAAATCGAAATCACGTGTCGCCGATGAATCTCAGCGCGGACTGCCCCTCGTTTTCGACTGTCGATCGCAACGACGAAAAAACCCTCATCGGCCGGGCATTTGGCAATCCATCAGAAATGATCACCAATCAAACCTCAAGTATTTATGTCGGGGATAAACGAAAATCGTACAAGGTCCGCGGCCTCGACGTGGTTCAATGAAATCAACGAAATCGTGTCGACACGTTCAACGAATTCAATAAAATTATACTTAATACGTTTTTTTGGGGGGAATTTATAAAGCATCCCATATTTCTGTTTCGTCGGTTAAAGGTCAATATTTTTTGTCATATTTACGGTGACTTATTTCTGTATTTAAAAAACAACCAAAATCAACGCATCAAGATGTGAAAACATGTACTGTGAGTAAATCGATGACTAAAATAACGTAACTTTCGTCACTAGGATTTCATATACCGAGTATACCGTAAATCAAGAACTATGATAGAAAATATGAGTAAACGATTGAAAGTGACTCTCAAGTTGTGCACAACTGACCGAATAAACGGGTCTGCGGCAAAGAGAGGGGTGAGGGGAGGGGTATTTCTCTTTAATATCCGTATGATGACGTCATAAGGACGTTAGGACGAACCTGCGTAATACGTTGGCGCATCCTGATTGCGCAGTCCGCTGAGCTTGATGATCATCTGTAGCTGCTCCGAGACGATCCTCAGATGATTCTCGATCTCCGTTGGCAGCTGCTTGAGTGCCAGCAGCTGGCTCTGCACGGTCTCCAGTTGTTTCTCGAGGTCGATCTCGGTCGTTACCAGCTCCTTGATCTTCTCCCTGTCGACCTTGGCCGCGAGTTCCTGCATCTCCCTCTCGATGCCATTGACGATCGCCCGTTCCCTCGACGTTCCTTCGTCCTTGCCGGCCGGACTCGGTTCCTCCGAGCGTCTCCCTTCCTGCCCCCCCTCTTCCCCTTCCTTCTCCTCCTGTTGCTGCTGGTCCTCGCGTCTCAGCGCGGAGATCTCCTCGTCGCGCCTACCCACCGAGATCTCCTCGATCTCGCGAATGCTCTCGGACAACTCAGTTTCCTCGAGAACCTCCACCTTCGAGGCAGGACGCGAATGCACGCTTCCCTCGTGGTCCGATCGGCAGAGAGGATCGGGAGTCATGCATGGCGTTGTTGCCTGCAAGAAACGCAAGGTTTACACTCGAATGGAACTCGAGATATTTCAACGCTTAAGCCTATGTATTATTTGGAATATTATATTAGCCTATATACATGTTTCGCAAATGCTAAACGATGTTAGCATTTAGTATCGGAGGATTATAATTAATGATCTTTTCAACCTAGAGGGTATTAATTTTTCATTGTACATTCTAATCACTGTTACTTCGCTGTTATTGGCGTATTTTAAGATGATTTCTTGAGAATTCAACGCACTTAATTGCACTGGTTTTCAGGTGAAGTGTTAATGAAGTATCAAAGCGCAAGCCTGCAAAGTTTTATTATCTACTAGAATTATCTAGCAGTGATTGAGGATTAAGAAATTATTTTCACTCTGATTCTGGATAATATTCTGCGCAATGGCGGTGGGCGGAAGTAGTAGAATAAGCTCTGACATTAGCTGGTTTTGTTAAAGCAGACCACTGCCACTGCAAAGCTGGAAACTTACTTTTATTTGGCAAGAAGAGAAGATAAGGCGACGTAAAAGTGTCGATTCCCCGCTACGATTTACTTTCTATTATCAATTTTACATCCTAACGTCATTTTTCTATTACTGCAGGAATAAAAATGTACAAGAAATTATCATAAAGTCGGTCAAATATGGAAATATTGCATAATGCAACTGTAAAAAGTATAGAAAAGTAACAGGAAAACATTAATATACGTATAAGAATGTATTATCTAAACAAAACAGTATGTATTTTTTTCGCGAGCTCAAAATGGCTTGATAACTCTTAAAAAGTCAATAAACTTCTCGAAAGTGTTATACCTGAAATTTGAAAATTAATTCTAGCCATTAATTGAGTAAAGGTTATAATTAGACCCGAGATGTTTAATCTTTGACAAAAGATATTTTATTGCCAACTAAACAAATTCCCTTGCAATAACCACTCTCTCACTTTCTGCGACTACATTTAAATCGTATATTGTGTCTGTAATGTCGAAAATCGTTAGTTATTTTATTATAAATTGATCTACGCTACTTCATAACGTATTTCACTTGACTATAAACACGACATATCAACGCAATCTTTTTTCTTGAGGTCAAGGGTGAAAGTGTTCTACTTAAAATTATTTGTTTCATTATTTCTGTTAAATCTAATCGTTGATGAACCACTGGGGAAATGAAGAGTTATTTCATGAATTGAGAGAAGTGTAAACGGATGAGAGAAAACTTATTCGGAAATTTTTCGTAAAGTCGGAAAAGCACTTATACTTTGTACTTTTTGATACATTTGTGAAATTCCTTTTTTTCTTTTATTCTTCACCTTGTTTTTGTAAAATAGGCGCATACAAAAACTCTTTTTTAATGTTTCTTGCATCTTTCATATTTTTATGTTTCAGTTTCGATGTTTTTCTTAAAATTTTATTTTAATGTACTTTTAGTTTTTGTATTTGTTAATGATTTATTTACGATGGTTTTACATCATTCATTTCTTCATGTGTTTTCACAGCTTCACCTTTCTTTCTAATATTTCTTAGATTTGTCCTTTATCATGAAATCATTTTCACCTTTCTTCTTCTGTTTTTCAATCTTGCACCTGTCTTTCGAAAATTCTTACATTCTTATCTTCGCTTTAGCGATTCATAATATTTATTCTAAATCTTGCATTATTCGTTTGTCTATCTCAAGAAAACCACGAAAAATTGCCGACTTTTCGCGAGCCGATTTTCCTCTCAATGCACCGTCGCCTCGATGGCTTCCTCTTTGTACTGGGCCTTGTACATGTAAAGGAGAACAATCGACGTGCAAGGCACGAACGCATAAACAAAGAGTTTGGTGAAATCGATACCGATGCGATTGGTGATACCCTCGTAGAGGATCGTCGGGACGAAGGACAATCTACGACTTTCCCGGTCGACGAACTCCTCTTTCCCCTTGCACATCGAATCCAAGCTTTTCCCGCCGGAATTTCCCCCCGATTTCCAATCCCCGCTCTGACGCCGCGACGAAGAAACGATCGAACCCCTGGACGACCTTGAGAGTCGTCTGCTGCCGCGATGAAACACTTCGACGGATATGAAATCCTTCGTCGAGCGAAGAAAGTCGTTTACACTTTTGTCCTCGGACTTTGGAGAAATTTCGCAGGACGAATCGGAGGAAAATGAAGTTTCCGCGTCAGGATTTTCGGCTTTGTTCTCGAGAAACGAATTCTTAGGGTCTAATGGAGCAGTGGCAACGCTGGTAATGGCAAAAGACTCTTCAGGGATAAGTTTTTCGTCGGTCTCGGGTAAATCGTCATATTTAATACTTAATTCAGTGTCATTTTCGTCTTCCGATAATAATTTCGCAGAAGTCTGGATAAATTCGTCAGAGTTATTTGTATCTGCTTCCGTTTCAACGAGTTCTGAATCAGATTTGAAAATTTCTTCACTGTCGTCGACGTACCGTTTCTCAAATTCAACGGGATCGGAATAAATCTTCAAAACTTCTCCATTCTGTTTGGGGGACGATTCTTGAAGCTCTAACTGATTTTCGTTACACCCCTCGACCATTTCCGTTTGGAAATCGAGATTAAAAAAGTTCATCGAAACTTTCGGTTTCACGATTCTCGTAAGTTTTTCTAATCTCGCAACTTTTCTGCCGCCGCGGTGAAATATTTCCGAAGAAATGACGTTACCAACAGCGCGGAAAAGCCCGTCGGTACCGGAATCCTGGAAGGGTGTTTTTCGAAAAATCGTCGAATCGTCGGGGCTTTCGCAGATTTTGAAAAGAAGCCCACCCATAAAGAGTCCCAAGTTTTCGAGGTACCCGGCCATCACGCGTTCGGCGTAATGTGTGCGAACGTACGAATTCCTCCTGGAAGACGGGACTTTGCCGAAATTCGAGAGGTCGTTGAAAGCGTCGGAATTCAGGCAGTTTCCGATGTTCTTAATATTCCTGGCGAAAATGCGCTCGGCGTAATGCGCCTTGGCGCAGCTAGAACGTCGGGAAACAATTCCAGTTGAAGGAAAACCGCTGGAAAAGCCGTTGCTGGAATCTGTTTCGTCGAGGAAGGTCCTCAGGGCCCAAACGCCGGGGAAACTGTCTCGTCTCAATGAATTCTCCAAATAATGACCCCTCATTTTCATGCTAGGACGTCTGACCGATCGACGATCCGTGGCGCAAATCTGCAGCGAATTCAAGAACCGCAAGCAGGATTCCCGGTAAGAGCGGAGATTTCGCTGGAGGTAATGTCCCTTGAGGACAAACTTTGACCTTGACATTCTGACACGTTCGTGAGCCAAGGCCCCGGCCAGTGGGAGTTTCAGCAAATTCAGGCAAGAATCACGGTACCAGCGGAAGCATTTCCTGTAATAACGGCCCCTGAAATAAAGTCTCCCATTGGCTGGATTTTCCTCGCTGAAGTCGAAGAATCTCCAGTAGGAATTCCAGCAGCAGATCACGTTTCTCTCGAAATATCTAGCCTTCGGGTAAGTCCTTTTCTTCCGCGAATTTCCTCTTCCATGAGCCAACAGATGAAGAACGATAGACTTTAGAAAATGCACGATGAAATCCCTGTACCAGCGTAGAGTCTTGAGGAAATAACGACCTTTGAAGGTCCGTTTCTTCGTGAAAATTCGTGCAGTTTCCGTGCGAACGTTTGGACTTTCCCGGCAAATCTCAGAATGGCCGTTGGAAATATTGCATTTCGCGAGACCCTTTGGAAAACCATTGTAATTGGGAAAAGTCGTGAAATCGATGACGATTTCCCGGCTTTCAGCCGGTTCGTCGATAACCCCGGGGGGTTTTCCGTTGGCACTTCCGGCGGAAGTGTCGTGATAGCTCGGTAGAAACATGTTTACCTCGGATCTGTATTCCGGAGTGGGCACTGGTCCTGGATGGAGCAGTCCCTTCTCCAGCAATCTCTTCGTCACGCTCTTCTTCTCCTGCTTTTTTATCACTACCCTGTAACTCTCCGGGGGCGGCGCTTCCGGTTCTTCCTGCTTTTGGCCCCGCGGCGTCGGTATCGGCCGCTGTGGTTTCTGCAGGAACGTTGACACGTGTTTCCGCTCCTTGACGCGCGGCGGATCTTCCGTCGCCAAACTCTGCAATTCCTCGACCACCTTGGATTGCTTCAAATTAGGAAGACGGGGTCGCAGTTTCTTGAAATTCACCCTGGAACATTCACAATTCCACGTCAACATGGAATGCCCCGGGAAACGCCTTTCGAGCTATCAAAATTCATTGTTCAACACTGTCCAACATTATTCACGAAATTCATTTATCATTATTAAAGGTCATCCAAGTACAATAACACGGAATGTAATTTAAAATACATCTTTCATTGTTAAAATTTCATATATTATTGCGCTATTAAAATTCTGTGTCATTAAAAAAGTACAGTTTATAGGATTAAAACTGCTTAAAATGCAGTGAAAAGAATTTCTTTGAAATGAAATTAAACGTGTTCGAAATAAAAGAAGAATTTTGTTATCCTTATTTGTAATCGTTATTTTTTATTGAAACGAATTAGTCCTTGCAAATATTTTCGATGCTAAAAATACTGAACTAATTGCAGCGAGATGCCATTGTTATTTCTAAGTATAAGCTTATGTAAAACATTTATCTGCGTGCAATTATCGTGCAAACAGGAAACCCAGATTCCAAAATAGCTTGTTTAACATTTCTTAAGACGTACTCGTCGATTCATACTTGTCGAACAGAACCTGGCAAAATGTCAATTTAAAATTGTAAACAGGACAAGTACTATATTCACTCAGAGTAATTAGTTACTGTATTGGTATATCGTACCGTATTGGTATAAAAGTGTGAACTGTGTTTGTGCGTCATTTTATCGTTTTTAAAGGTTAATTATATGTTATTATGAAAGCGATCAAATATTACCAAACATATTTATACAATGTCATTAAGTCACTGTTAATCAAATAATTTATTGCATAAAATTTTACTATGATGCTACTGGCTTTTAGTTTTTCAAATAAAATCGTGAAAAACATATAGGTGGAATTACTTAACTTAATTAAAAATATTTGCGTTATACAGAAAACACAATGTTCGCCATTTTCGTTTTAATTCCAACACTAATAAATCTTTAAAATTGTAAAAAATCCAAATTTAAAAATTCTTTCTCGATAAAAATTTCTAACACACCGGAAATTCATCAATGTTTTATCAGACAATTTTTTGTAAATTACAACACTGCTGCCTGTTTTGCTAAAATTTTTTAAACCACCATCTATCCTGTTGACTTTTAGCTTTCAAGCTTGAGAACTTTCAAACTTCTTGTTTCATTAAAACAACAATCAGCGTAATGGGATATAAGAAAATGAATGGTACCCTAAAACTCCTTGTTCCGGTACGAGCAGTTCCTCTTCCTCGAGAATTAGCTGTGCAATTTCGTCGTCCGTTAGATTTTGATTCGGCACGACTTCGCTGTCAGCGTCTTTGGGTTTTTCGACAATTTCCTCCTGCGATTTAACGTCGATCTCCACGGGTTCCTCGCACTTCACTTCCGCTTCCTCTTCGGGTTTCTCGGGGGCAGAGTCTTCCAGTAAGATACTTTCCGGATATACCGGTGGTACCTGGTCAAGCTAGAAAAACGCAATTATTAAAATCAAATCATCGTAATAATGATAAATTTCATTTAATGTCAATGATAAAAAGCTAGATGGACTAACGCAGAAAGAGTTTTAATGTTCTTCGCAAGTTTTTTAAATACGTTTTGTCAATTGGAATTATTCCTTTACTAATGTAATATAAATATAAATTAATACAAATTAACAGAAAGAACTGGTAAATTATGATAAGTCTTAAAACTTTAAATTTCCTCAAACAACTAAGCAAAAAATCTGTTAATTTGTCAAATCAATATTCTTCCGGGGCACGTCGGTTAACATTTTTGCATCTTTGCCTTTCTTTGGAATGATTTTGTTTTGCTGTTAAGAAATACTCACAGAGACTTTGTAGGGTACGATGTTATCCTCGGAGATGCCTTGGACAGCTTTGAGAGGATCCTCTTCCCTGCGCAACGACAGAATGAATTTTGAATAAGAGCTTAGTTTTCCTAAGCAACAACAGCTGCTTTCAAGGCTCGCGTTTTCCTCGCGGCGCCCCGGGAAAACATCCGAATTAAAATCGTCGATCAATGATAGTCCAATCTGATTCTGGGTCAACTATTTATACGCGTTGCACTACGTTGCCGCGCGTAGGCCCGCGGGATATTCTTGCTTGGCTGCTCCAAAGACGCATGACACACCGATGTTTACTTGTTCCTCGAGTTTAACACCGTTTAATCACCGTCTTCGTCAGATTTCCTGCGTCAATTCCCCCCTCCTCCCTGATCGTCCGTCACAATTGGCCCGATAATCCCGCAGCACATTTTCCCACGAGTTATCTTACTACTCCATTTTACTACTTCATTCCATTACTACTTCATTCCATACATCCACATACTACTTCATTCCATTTTTCGGAACTTCATCAACCGCAAAATTTTCGCTATTCCTTCGTCACAATTATCGGACAACTCTGCACAATCGTTTCCCGCACATTAGTTCACCAGGCAGAGGTTTATCAAAGTTTTGTCTAGCGAGGATGTTACACAAAATTTCCCGAGAAACAGCGTATGAATAATATCAAAATAATAATTTTGTTTTAATTGCATACGCACGATAACGATTTAAGTGTCATTAAATTAACATTGAATTACTTACCAACTAACGAAACGAAATAAACACTGATCAACCGGATAATTATGTGAAATCAATGTTATTACATTCTTAAGATATTTTTTGTTATTCAGCTACCTATATAGATATAATTACATTGAACTACCGACTGATAGAATAGATTGACCATTAATGGCGAAATAAAAGTAAGAATGATTAAAAACAACGTTGTTACGTAGGGGAGCGAGTACTTACGTAAAAATGGTTTTATGTCTGACGGCAGTCAGCGGAGTTCTAACGCCCCGAAATACTTGCCTGTGTACACCCAGGGTGAAATTGTTGCCGGCTAAAATGAGCGCTTCGTGGGCCTGTCCGTGGGTCAGATTGCTAATAGGCTCATCGTTTAATCTCACCACTACGTCACCGACTTTCAAACCCATGCATTCTGCCAGACTCCCTTCCGCGACCTGCATTACATTCCTTCCGTTAAATTTTACTCGGCATTTTCCAACGCCAACGGACGTCCATGGAAAATTTGATTACGTTCAAACAATACTCAGCGTCCGTACATGCAATTTATTGCGATTCACATTATATATCGTTTTCAAGCAAATTCTTTACTTTTCTAAACTTTTATACTCTGGTGATGTTCTAGTTAGTTTGTTTAAAACAAAATTATACATCAGGTATTACCTTGCAGTAGGTTTTGAATATATTTAAAATTATTGAGTACTATGATTATGAGAATGATTGGTTTTCTTATTTTTAATTTTTATAGAATTTACTAGAAAACAATAATTTGCAGAACTTTTTGGACGTAATTTTCATGGAATAACACGATACACTTTGGAAGTGAATATTTCTGTTCCTCCCTCAAATGCGTTTGGGAGAATTATTGTTAATTATTTAAGGATCAGTTGGCGGTGAAAATAATTTACGTACTTTGATGACTGTCAATGGGTGAGGAAAATCGCTGCCACCCGCCAGTCGAAAGCCCCATGGTGTATTATCGAACTTGGTAAGCTTTATATTCATCGCCATGTCACTCTACATCTGAAATATTATACGTAAACTTTTTCGAAACTGTAGTACGCATTTCGTCGAATACATTGTGTTTCACGTGTAAAAGATTTTATTTTCCCAGCAAACCTATACTCTTTTAAGAATTACCGAGTTAAGAGCTGCAAAAGTTTCGAATTATACAGAAATATAATATATGTATGTAAAAGAATGTAATAAAAATGACGAAATTAGTAAATTTATTAAAACGCCATTTTGCCCGCTATAAAAAAATAACTGCGAGAAGAAATGTAATTTTATTTGCGTAATAGTTGAATAAAATTTTATGTGTAAGGATTCATTTTTGAGAATGATATAGTAACCTTTCATGTAATGGTAAATGGGGCAAAGTATTTTGCGCAATGTCGTGATAGTGTTTTTAATAATACTGTCAAATTTTAGTCCACTCAGTGTTTAAAATTGAATTTTCAATCGATTGTACAGCAACGATCTATCTACGATTATGCAATATCGTGCATGAAAAAAGAAAATCAATGCGTCCTACGCCAATAAAAGAATTTTCGCCATTATTTTGAAAAAACCATTGATGTCACTGCCTTTTTTCTTTCGTTTTCGTTTATGTCGTAATCACGTTTTTCTAGTTATGGAAAATGACCTACGACAAAAAAATTTGGTTGAACTACGGCCGATAGTTCGATGGTCGAGTCTGCACGGCAAACGCTTAGTTTCTTCTGCTTCAAAAAATAGCTGTTAAATAAAACATATGACCACCGCCTCTCTTCTGACTATACAAAATGACTAGCGGAAAAAGGAATGAAAATATGTTTTTTAATCGATAACCGTCTTAATAAGCGTTTTCGCAAATTTGGCGACGGTGCAAGATCGTTGACGAAGAGTCGTAGAGATTTCATTGAACGCAGGTAAGCGGATTTTCTGGCGGTATGAATGAAGTTATAATTACGTACAGCGTTATAAGAATAAAACGGAGTAAACAGTGGCGAGCTAGCGAATCCGTAAATATTATTAACTAGTCGGTTTATCGGCGCGTTGGTGTGTCTGCCGGGGGGGTTCCTACGCGTTCGACCTTTCGACGAAATCCGCAAGCGGAAGTGAGGATGTCGGGATGAATATAGTGACGTACCACGCGGCCTGATAAACTGTTGGCGCCGAAGCTTGATATTTTTGCCTGCTGATGCGTACTTGCCAGAGGGAAATAATGAGAAATTTGGAGGCCCGGTGTGTACACCAGTGGTCGCGTTAGCACTACATTTGCCGGCTGAAACCGCTGACCAAACGACACGGAATAAAATGCCCCGAGTAAGTTGGTGCTTTCGGCCGTTGCCCGGCTAGGTCCTTCTCTCTCTTTCTCTCGCTCCTTCCCACTGGCGAAACGATGTCACGCCGAGCTTTGCCAAAGACAATCATCAGCCGTGTCGCCTTAGACGCAAATACACGCCCAATCCGCTGGCCGTTCTAAGCTCGATCTATTTACTGATCGATCTATTTAGATTGAGCCTCGATTTCGCGAAAACCACACGGCAGCCGAAATCCTCAGGTTCAAGCTCTTCCACGTTCAAACTTTCGCCCTTCGCTATCAACGTCGCATCTTCTATCCTGCTAATATTCGCTTCTAAGAATCTTCCGAGGACACCGACTGTCTTCTTTCTCAGATTCGTCAAGTTTTTTTAACTCGCTCATAGAAGCTCATTTTCGTGTCGATTCAACGAGTACAAATGATGGCCGCGCAGTTACTTGTTTCAGATCAAACTCACCTGTACCTATTTTCCTAAGAAAATTCTGCATTATGCAACTTATCTTTGCATAAAGATTATGCGGACAATGATGCGCATTTAAAAAAGAAACATTTTTTAATTCTTTTTAACGTTAACGCTAAAACAATTAATGTACCATCATGTTTTCTATTCTAACTAAAAACTTTTTACATCCTTTCTTAATTTCGTGATTATTTTACTGAAGAAAGTAACTAGTTACAAAACTTTAAAAGACTAGGTAGCTCTGCTGTTATAACGTTAAAGATACACTTTGTTTTAAGTTTTCTAACTGAAAGCGATATAATTTCTGATATATTTAGCCAAATTCAAAAGATAACGTTGTAAAGAAATAGTGTATTTAAATATTCTCCAATAAGTATTTGTGTACCAGTCTGTCGATGATGCTATTGCTGTGAAAAAGAAATGTTTAATCATATATTACTTATTGTTCTACTTCAAGTCCCTTTCTGGAATCTTGTTGCAGTAAACAAAAATGTTGTTTTTTGAGATATAATTTTCATATGCAGTTTGCAGTTGTATAATTTATTTAATACCTTCCAAAGAATGCTATACATACATTTATCATTTGTTCGACAAATTTTAAACAACATCGTAATTAAAATATAATAAGCAAACAACTGCAATATCAGCAGAATTGGACTAAATCTATTATAACGAATACAAAGAAAGAAAACTATACAATGGAAACAAGAGCAAGAAAACAACCAATGGGAAGTAGAGAAGGGAAATTAACCAATAGGAATGATTCTTGTAAGTTAGTCATTTTTAATTGTTCACGTTTGTCAGAAATTCTCCATTGTACATACATGGATTTTTGACGTCTGCATTATGAAAAATGTTCAATTATAGACAGACATTGCTCGTAGTGGGAATATTCGGTTTCCTCAAGTTTCCTAATCTTGTACAAATCGAAAATACTAAAACATTCCAGGTTAAAGAGAATAGGGTGGAAGGTTTGATCAGTCGTACATAGAAGTGTGTGGTCGTACTTATGTTAGAGACATTTAATATATTCAAATCATTTGTAGTAAGAGCATTAAATGTGTGGTAACACTACAGCTACTTAACAGTTAGTCGGTGAAATTTTGAACAACCAATCTCCGCAAGGCTTGCCCCACTCTGATTGGTTTTCTAATTGGTCCATTCCGTTAGAATGTACGCACATAAGTACGGAAGTTATCCTAAACACAACCTAAAAGATGTAAACAAGATGTAAAAAACTAACGCTCTATTAGGATTGTTCGCATATAAATATTCTTACAAACATATAACCGGTAATGAATATTCGAAATGGCGGGAAATTTATATCCTATAAAATAAATGTATAGTTGTTTCGAAAGTGTAAACCATTTGATATACTCCATGCTCGTTCCTACGCTACCTTATCATAGTATATATATGTATATGAAAGTTGCTGGGAATTGTCACTTGCTTCGGTGGTGCCCCGAATTTTATGGAAACTTAAGAAAATTGGCAGACAGCTGGCCATCTTCGTTACATGAATCAGTGTTTCATGCACAGTTGTAAGCAGTCATAGGCGTTCCAAGCGTCGTTAATTCATAGAAGAAGTTTTGTCGTTGACAAGCCTAATAGGAGAATATTCGCCAATTTTGCCGTAATATCGACTGAAGATGGGAAAAGGTATGTAACGAATTTCCCTTGTTTAACGTATCAATAGAATATTATATAAACGTTCCAATATCGATAATACAAATCCTTCACAGCTGATGCAATACTTCCTGGAAATGTAGTCTTTTCAGTCTAAACTGTATATTTATTCTATTTGTAGAATAATTATAAGATTACTGATCAATAGCCTACATCATTCTGCGGTGTAACGCCAAAAAATCCGCAGTTTAAAAGTGTAACTTTTGAGACTGTGGGATTGAAATTTACTATTACAGTGAAATTGTTTAAGGTTTCGATTGTGACATTTAGTGATGGATTTCAATGCTCACAGGTTCTGTTATAGATAATCGCCCGTTGTTATTGTGTCTATAAGTTCATACTTGTTTAAGCTTATTACATGGCTAATGTCATTTTTCAAAAAAGTTAATGTTAATCAGTAATAATGATTGTCATATATATTAGAAAATAATTGTCACATTGTCACAGGAAAAAAGAAGCAGCGAGGGAAGGAAACCTCAGAAACAGCTTCTACTTCTACTACACCCAGCACTACATCTACCCAAGCATCTAGCGGTCCAACTACTGCTGCTGGGCCGTCGCAAGCTACACGTCAGCAGACTCAACCAACACAAAAATCTGAAGGTATATTACTAGCTACCTGTGTAATATAGTCCTTCTTTTGGTACTTTTTTATATTTGTCCATTTCTACATTTACTACATTTATAGTTTGTACAGTCGGTATAAAGTAGCTTCTGGTTTTTTAGAAAGCTAATTGTATTTTTATCATTTACAAATACCTTGAAGGCATGTTGCATAATGGGCGACAGCTGAACACCAAATTGCATTATACTGATAACATAGCAAAACAGATAACTTGAATCCAGGTAAAACAAAAACTCATATCTCGTCTATTGGTTATTACTAAGTAAACTAAGATAATAAATAGCGTATGGGTTTCTAACTATATTTCACTTGAGTGCTTAATCAGATGATTCAGTATGAATCTTTTCTTCATTTACAATTGCAGATACATCAGCAAGCACAAGTAGTGCAGAATTGCCTGCTGGCAGAAGAGGACCACCCCCTGCTGGAGGCAGAGGAGGAGCAACCCCTGCTGGAGGCAGAGGAGGAGCAACCCCTGCTGGAGGCAGAGGAGGACCACCCCCTGCTGGAGGCAGAGGAGGAGCAACCCCTGCTGGAGGCAGAGGAGGACCACCCCCTGCTGGAGGCAGAGGAGGACCACCCCCTGCTGTAGGCAGAGGTGGACCACCACCAGCTGTAGGCAGAGGAGGACCACCACCAGTTGTAGGCAGAGGTGGACCACCACCAGCTGTAGGCAGAGGTGGACCGCCACCAGCTGTAGGCAGAGGTCAAGGACCATGGCAGCCAATTGCACAACCTATACCACAACAGTCATTTTCGCAGCTGGAAATTTCTGGGCAACAACGCCCCGCACATCCCCAAGTACAGCCTCCGCCCGCACAACCCCAAGTACAACCTCCGCCCGCACAACCCCAAGTACAACCTCCGCCCCCACAGACAGCAAAGGTACAACCATCGCCCGGAAAGAAACCACAGGTATAAAAAATTCTAATACTGTTCAGTAATTTGTTTCTACGCTTATTTGATCAAACAAATGAAATCAATATTTTTATTCTCATTATTTTCTGTGTTGTTTTATTACGGTATGATATGATATATTAAAAATGTGTGAAATTATGTTTATCGTTTTCTCGTCGTAGGCTACACCAACTTCTACGCAAATTGTTCCACGGCCTTCTGTAAAACAAAGCATTCCTAGTGACTTAGCTGCAAAATTAAGGGAACAGATACCGTGTCGAAGGAATCCCATGAAGGCTGGTACAAAAGGACGGCCAATTTGGGTAGAGACTAACATGTTGTCAATCACAGTAAATCAAGATTTTAAAACTAATGCTGTGCATTACGATGTAACCATTACTCCGGATAAACCAAAATTTTTGATGAGGCCAGTTTTCGAGGCTTTGCGACGAAAGCATTTTCCAAACAGATATCCTGCGTTTGATGGGAAGAAAAATGCATTCAGCGCAAATGATCTTCCATTTAAAACCTCGGTGAGTACAAGTATAGTACAGTACTAAGCATATCATGGTCATCAGGTGAAAAATGAAAAAGATTTTTAGAATATATATGATAATTGGTACATATACATTAGGTATTTACCATTTATGTAGTAACGTAAAGAGTTACAATAATATTTTCTTTGACATTATTAAACCAGATGCAAGACGATATAGAAGTGTTTGATCAAGAACGTCAAGAGACGAGGACCTTCAACGTCCAGTTACAGAAAGTTAATGAAATTGATCTTTCATGGATAAGAAATGTGCGTCCTGGTTTGCGAGAGACTGAAAAGGAACAAATCGGTCTTCAAGTTATCGACATTATTATGCGTCACGGACCTGCGATGCACTGCGTATCTGTAAGGACAACAAATATGCATTATTAAATTACATAGATATCAAATTATTGAAATAAATGGTAAATTTTAATATTAACACGCGTGTTTAATAGGTTGGCAAATCGTTCTTTTACGAACCGCAAGGTCGAGTGATTTCTTTGTCAAATGGTTTAGATTTGTGGGTTGGAACGTTTCAGTCAGTGGCTCTTGGATGGAAACCATACTTAAATATCGATGGTACGTTGAGTAGCTATTATTTGTTGTATTTAAACTACTATCAGCATCGTACAGTAGAATTTGTTAAAATTATGAAAACTTCTTTATATGTTTATAGTTGCACATAAAGGATTCCCAACACCACAAAACGTAATTGCCCTTTTCAAAGAAATGTGTCAAAATCCTAGGGATAGATATCCTAGAGAAGTAAATGCAAATGAAATAAACAGAAATGAAAGGCAAATTGAAAGATACTTGTCTGGGATAAAAGTTCAGTATGAAATACCTGGAAGAGCAAATACTAGGAGAACATTTCGAGTTAATGGTTTAGCAGAGGCACCAAGGAATAATCGTTTTAAATTAGATGATGGACGACAATGCACAGTTCAAGAATATTTTGAAAGAGAAAAAGGTTATCGAATCCAACACGGCGATCTACCTTGTCTTTGGGTAGGATCAAGAGATAAGAGAATCTACGTACCTCCTGAGGTAAATTGTAATAATGATCTCGTGAAAGATTATGAAAGTAAAGAGCGCTAAAGCTCACTGTCAATCACTGCGTTGTATTTTGTGCTGTTCCAGTTATGTACAATTATTGCTGGTCAGGCTACTACAAAGAAAATGGATGAGACGCAAACGTCTAATATGATACGACAAGCCGCAACAAATACCGAATTGCGCAAAAAGAAAATCATGGATGGGGTAAGACTGCGCAAAATACACGTGTAGTGAGAAACTGCACGATTCTAAACGTAATTTTGTCAATTATATTTTCCTACATTCATTAAGTTTTAAAATATTATTTTAAACAGTTCGTCATTTTATTGACTACCTGAAACGTAATCTAATGGAATTTTTAAATTATTTCTCTACTTTGCGCCACTTTCCAACCGTAAGTAACATTTCCGCTTTAATTATAAGATTATGTGTATTGACAGTTCGCAGCCATGCGTTTGAACGACTCCCCTGCTATGAAAGAAGAATTCCGACTTTCTGTACAAGGGCAATTTGAGAAAGTCCCAGCAAGGGTGCTTAATGCACCGAACTTGCAGTATGGTGGACCGTCTGGAAGGACTACAATGGTACGCAAAGGTGTTTGGCGGGCAGAGAATTTTTTGCAACCAGCTCAGTTGCCCCCGAACTCATGGACAATATTAAACTTGCAAGATAGATTTGTTACTGATCGTGATCTGTACAACTTTCAAAGTTTACTGCAGTCAAACGGTTAGTATTCTGTAGGTCAACGGTTAGTACAGTTGGTATTCAATAATATTTCCCCGTATATGATTTTTTACTGTAGGCCAGAGTGTCGGTATGGCAATTGGGAATGCCTTAACACCATTTACAACTATTAATATGCCTTTGAATAACATCAACAATATTATGGATTTCTTCGAGAAACAAAAACAGAAACAATTGCTACTTATTATAGTAATTATACCTGAACGCCCAGAGATTTATAGTAAGTCCCATGATGTTGTTTTGAGGACATCCGGACATGTACAGTTTTTAAAATTTTCCTTGTTTTTCAGGCAAAGTGAAGCAGATTACAGAGTTGCAAGTTGGGGTATTAACCCAATGTTTAAAAGATAAAACATTACAAAAACTTTCACCTGCTACAGTAGTAAATATTCTTTTGAAAATTAACTCTAAATTGAATGGTATTAATCATACGTTTGCTTCCGATATGAGGTAAATCTGTGTTAAAGACTTTCTTAAACCTTAAAACATGAATTTAGGTGTTTTTACACATGTTTTCTGTTTAGGCCGCCATGTTTATTGAAGCCTTGTATTATTTTTGGTGCGGATGTAACGCATCCATCACCTGACACACAGAACATTCCATCGATAGCGGCAGTGAGTATTTCGTTACTTTTAAACATCTCTTTATTCTCTTTAGGATTTCAATTGTTCTAACGTAACGGTTCTAATTTATCTAATTGTTTTATTTCATTAGGTCGCTGCCAGTCACGATCCTAAAGCGTTCCAATATAACATAGAAATACGGTTGCAACCACCAAGAACTGAAATTATCCAAAATTTAACAGAGATAATTGTTAAACAATTGAAGAGCTTTTTCGTCCATACACGTCAAAAACCATTAAGAGTCATCTTCTATCGGTAACGTTAAACATTTTATCATTTATAGTAGCAAGTACAGATATACAGAATTATTAATATACTTTTTGTTTCTGAAACACAGAGATGGTGTAAGTGAAGGGGAGCTTATCAAGGTGATGCATCATGAAATACTTGCTATTAAACGGGCTTTTAAAGTATTGCAACCGGACGGGTCCTATAATCCTCCGCTTACTTTCCTTGTCGTGCAAAAAAGGCATCACGTAAGACTTTTCCCTACTGACAAAGCAAATTCGGATGATAGGAATTTCAATGTACAGGCTGGTACAATTGTCGATACGCATATCACGCATCCGAGTCACATCGATTTTTACCTTGTGTCCCATGCGAGTATTCAGGTAAGACATCTTTTACGTCACAATTACCGTTGACGGAGAAAAATAATTCATATTTTACGCAAAATGAATGTTCAAAATTTCAAGTTTCACATATTTGCCATGCATGTTATTACCTCACGGATGACAGCAAAGGTGTCAAATGAAAGAAATTTCAATTTTATGGTATTAGCATATTCATTTTAATGTTACAAAAATATTGCTAACAGGGTACTGCTAGGCCCACTAAGTACAGATGTATATGCAACGAGACTAATGACACTGAAGATGATATAGAGCAATTAACGTACTACTTATGCCACATGTTCTCACGTTGTACAAGATCAGTGAGTTATCCTACGCCGACTTATTATGCTCACTTGGCTGCTTTCAGGGCGAGAGCTCTCATACAGAAGTAAGTTTTAAATAACATTATTCCACCAATAATATGTTAAACTGACAGTCCCTGCTTTTAATCACTGGTTTAATAAAAGTGGCATAAAGATGAAATAAATCTGATCGCGCCTTTTTTTCGTCCGTATTTACCAATGTTTTAATACATCACTTACTCATTATTTCAGTGTGGACATTAATCTCCACCACCTTGACGAGGAACAAAGAGATAAGTTGTCACTGAAGATAAATGAAGCCAGGCCTATGTTCTTCGTCTAGTAATAAGAATTGTTATGAATCTGCGAGCCTTGTTCTTAGATTTATTTTTATACAAGGCGACTGTATGCGAAAGATATGGATTTCTAAATCGATATCATATACGACGCCTGATATTCTTTAATATTTCATTAATTAATCATGAATGTATACGATATCCTCATTGTTATGTATAGCTAGTGACAGTAGTTATTAGTAACTTTTTTTCATCGCATGTATGTATGTTTCGTAAATAGATATGTACACCTAATTGTAAGTAACAATTTTTTACATGTTCTTTAATATGGCTGTGCTTAGGTAAAACGCAAGCACTTACTACAAATAATTTACAAATCAAGGAGGAGCAAAGAGTTGAGTAGACATAAAGTAAAATGGTATTAAAAAAAATTACAGAAAGAAAGAAAGAAGAACAAGAAGAAATTGAGATGGTTCCTAAAAAAAATCTATTTGTATATCTTTTACAAACCGTTAAGCATATTTATCATTACAAATTACTACTATTACATGTATTTCTCTTGTTTTCTGATGAGTTGTTACGCTATACAAAACATGTATATCATGTATATTTGTGCTATATACAAAAAACGAGTCATAAGTTGACAAAAGCCAACGGCGCATGATTGGTTTCGTACAATACCTTGCAAAATGCGAATCCGTAGATCGCCATTACGGAAAGTCGATGGGAGAATTCGTGAAAAGAATTCATACGCTACGCACTTATCCATACGTGGACAGAATAGGAAAACGAAGTAAGGCAAGTAGGGTAAGCTTACTACGCAGAAGCGCCGATGCGTAAATTTTCGGGGGAGCTTCCATCCCATTCATGGAACTTACTGGCTCAATGGGTTTTCAAGGACGAGAATGGAGAGAGTTGATCCTTTCTTGCTTGGAGAGGGTTTCTCTCTGCTGAAGGTCACGCATCCCCTCGACCAATTTCCACGCCTTACGAGTGTCAACATCATTGAATCCCACAATGTTCCGCTTGCTCGTGCTCTCCTTTACTGCTATTTTCCCATAGGCGATCGGTCTTTAAAGTAATGAACAAAACAAATTAAATTAGATAGTTATATAAAAAAACGAACATTAGGTCATGAATTATTTTAATGATGTTAAAAATTTGTGAAATTATATGAAAGTACCTTTCCCTTGTGTGTTCGCGAAATATTGTGCTCCAGACAACTATTCGCCATTGAAAAAACTCATGAGCGGAAAGAAGGAAAATTTGTATAATTTCCTACATACAACGTAAGAGGATAAAATTTGCATTCGTTTACCCTCACTGTTAAATTATGTTAATTCATATATTACTCGCATTACGTACTGAATCGTAACTTATATTTTATCACTCGCATAATTTCCTAAAGTAAGAAATATTTCTTGTGAAACAAGCATAAAAATAAAGTGCTTAATGTTTTGGACTGGAACGATGTTGTACTGGACGATACTCGGAGTACAATTTATATACATTTCCTTCGTATAGAAATTCTTTTCAATATCACAAATTCATGCATCACAATATCATAATCAATATCACAATTCATGATGAACTTTAACGCGCATTCTTCGTCTGTCCTGTCTGATAAGAATAGGCTGTAATTGTCGACGAGTAAGTCTTAACGGTATTACATATTCAACGGGCATTTCGTTGCATCAAAGAAGCGCGGTGAAGGGAGAATTCTGGCGCCGTTGTTCACCCTTTTAATTGTCAACAAACCCCCCTTGCTGCCACACAGTGCCACGATCTATCCC
The DNA here is from genome assembly GCA_963989215.1 of Hedychridium roseum. Lineage (NCBI taxonomy): Eukaryota > Metazoa > Arthropoda > Insecta > Hymenoptera > Chrysididae > Hedychridium > Hedychridium roseum. The sequence continues at coordinate 4,806,806 of OZ022318.1, read as the reverse complement.
TCCCCCCTTTCCTTGGACAATTTCCAAGCCATCTAATTCGCGCTCCCTTACTCATATTTTCTTCTACGTCATTCCTCACCCTTTTCATCCCTTCCTCGCTCTTCCCTCTAAAATCTTTCTTCGTCCCCTTACCCCTTCCCTCAGCCGGAGAATTTTGATCTCTCTCGCTCGGCAACTCTCTCCATTTCCTTATCTTTCCCCTTTAAGCTTTCATCTCTCTCGTTCGCTCACACTCACGATTTCCTTACCCTCTCTTTGTAAATTTCCACCTCTCTCGCTCGCTGTTCTCTTTCGTACCCTTGCCCTGTCCCTCTCGCACTTTCATCCCTATAATTTGCCGTCCTTGTCTCGCTTATTCGCCGTTCGTCATCCCCCCTGCTTTGTCCCGCGGCCGATTTCTCCGGAAACTTCCCTCTCCGTCATTCATCGACTTCCCTCTTAGTCTTTCCCATTCCAGATAGCCAGGCCGTGGTTCTCCCTTCCCCCGGTTCCGTGTTTCATCCCCTATCGGAGCCCTTTGCCCCGCGGAATTTGCCCGTGCGGGTAATCGTTCGTCTTCGTCTTTCGCGCACTTCCGTGGGGTTTCCTTCCTCGCGGATCTTCAGCCCCTCTTCCTGGCTTGGGCTCCGGTGGTTCACGTGACCGGGACTTGCTATTGATTCCTCGAGGGCCAGTGCATGCGCCCTCGTGCATGATTTCCCGTTGCTACCGAGGGATGCACACGCACGTACGCAAGCACGCGGCGAAATAGAACGAGGGGGAGGGAGAGGGCCAGAGTCGAGGGAGATGGAAAGACAGCGATTCCGTGGGACGATCGTGCGGAACCGTCGAGGGAAAGAGACGAAGGAAGTGCCAGCGAAAGCCCCAGGGGTGGGGGACAGGGGCAGGGGGAGGCGACCAAGCGGAGAGGGTGAAAAGACAGGAGGACCTGCCGCGAGCATCGAATATTCCGATTCAGTCCCTACGCTCGTCTCTCCGCTCGTGTGTCGTTTCTGCGTCCTTCCATTTTCATCATGATTGGCGTCCTTTCGTTCAGGTACACATCCCCCTGTCATAAACACCACCCCCCTTTAACAGAGAGACACAGAACAAAGTGCCGTCCGTAAAGCGATGCTACGCGTTCACAGTTTGACGTTCGTTCCCTCGCACGAGGAACTTCATAATTCTCCCCGTGAGACGGATAATCTAATTTCTTCCTCACAAACAGACGCATCGAGTCCTCGTAATCCGCCTCGACACTTGATCAACGATTACGCCGGAAGTTCTCGTTGTCACGAATATCCCGAGTTGAGGTGTTATTGCTTTTTTCGTGTTGCTCTGTGGTTTGCCAGGAGGAAGACGTGAAGAAATTTCGATGGAATTGCCGTTATTCGCCCCGGTGAAGTGACATCGGTCGATCACCGTTTAGCGAGGATTGCTCCAGCGTTTGAGTGTCACGAAAATACGGAAATAGAAGGGTTGGTGTGGGCTAATAGCACCCACGAGCCGTTCTTTCTGCGTCGTTTCATCGTTTGCCATAAACAAAAGGAAAAGCCTTTTGCACGGATTAACAACATTTACCGGGCAATTATCTTCCTGCACTCATTGAAATATTCCTGTGTCTACCTCGTGACAGTTTCATCTTCAGTGTTTTCATTTTTCATTAATTAACGGACAAAACTTCCGATAATCGTAGATTATATTCAACGTTAATGCTAACATTCACAGGGCCATTTCATTAGATTTCTTCTTTCATTATTCAGTTCAGTTGTTTGTCCATCTTGCGATCAACCGATTTTTTATTTGCACACTTTTTACGGGGATTTGCTTGAAATTTCGTTTCGTGAGAAATTGAAACGTGCGAACGTGCTGTTATTCTCGGCGAATAGTCATGGAAAGATCGAGAATCCTGTCGCTTCGATCGTTGCCATGTGGTTCGTCTATTCACCTTTTAAGTCTTCCGGCAACTGCCAAAATTTACACATTCAATTGATTCATTCGTAATTACTTTACTTTTGCGGTAAGATCTGAAAACAATTATAAACATTTCAACCCTTTGCAGCATATAATTATCGACATTTTACGTCTTTTTGTTTTCCCTAATAATCTTGAAAATCATATATTTCTGTACACTTATATTAATATTATAAACTTCTTTATTACTCTATGATACAATAATGTTTCATTATATATTCTAATTTGGATGAACAAATTTTCGACTTCTTCCTCAAAAATGTATTACTTTTAATAATCACAATTACTTCCAATAGGCGATCTCACTTAAATCGTTAATTACAGGAAACTATCGATTTTTTCACATCGATATTCCACATTTTTCCTGGAAATCTATATTTAGTGACCGAAATCTTCATCCAATTTAGTTGACAACACAATTTTATGTAAATCTTTAATTGCAGGACAATAGAATATTTTTTAAGACGAGGATCACTTTCTCGACATTTTTTTCACTATACACGTAACACTGTTACCGATAATTTGCTGCATTTATCTTATTAATCTTTGCTTAAAACTGGTTCAGCGACCACTTGGTCGAACTGCGAACGACGAATTGTTTATCAGAGAGTGCAATTTCCCGCGAACCGGTTGAGTTGCACGAAAAGTGACACGCAATCTCGTTCCTCCTTATACAGCATCGGGAGATCGTCACGAATGCTTATAAATAACGTGTCGCTGGAATCTCATTAGACGTGGAGACGTGCATTCTCCTACGAAATTAAATGGCTATTTCATCGCGTTCCAACACGGAATATCGATCTGCATGTAGCGCGTTCAACACGGAATACGCTCAGTCGTGAATTGACCTGCGAAGCGTTGAAACTTCCTTACAATAGGTCAGTGTTCCCCTCAGGAACGAATTTTCCTTTCCGCGTGTCACCGGAAATAGATCAATTTCGTTGGCATTAACCGTAAACATTCCTACGCATGTAACCTTCCCGTCGAAGATTTAAGTAAAATTCAACTTTCTTTGTTACACTTTTCCACGTCCGACGTTATTCATACTTATTTGAATGGTTTAATAGCAGTAATATTATTTGCGAGTGTAGCACAGTAATTACTATTGTATTTCTATATTATCATTAATTTTGCTCACTGTTTGTAATTATCGAAATCGTTTATGGTTAAAATTAGCGAATTGTTACGGTCTCAAAATTGTTAAAGGAGCACTACGAACACAATACGATTCCAACAGAATGGGATTTATGTGAATTTGTATTTCTTATGACTCCTATTGTTCTCTTTCTTTAAACACTTCCTTTGCGTAAATTAACAAAATATGCACAAAAGACTTTTTGTTATGTAATCAAAATTTTTGTTGCACATTGATCGGAAAAAGGATAATAGGGTCACGCGTATAAACTGGTACGCAAATATTAGATAAAAAAACTATTTTTCCAGTAATACTGAATGTCGTATTGTATTATGTAGATGGTGGAATCCAGTTTCAAACACGACGGTTTCTAAGGTTTCAGGGTCTAACACTTTTTCATGCAATGTCTGATGTGCATTACGAAAAACAGTTTAAATTTATGTAAGAAAGTCAAAGATATTATCGGAAGAACGGTGATAATACATCATGACTATCTTGTTCAAGTTTGTTTTATTAAGAAGTTACAATTAACTTACTATTTAGTTGTGATGTAATTTAACTTTTCAGTCGCCGCCCCGCAAGTAAAAGAACTTGCGTAATCTAATGAATTATTCCGCTGTATTTTTCGACGCGTAAATATTGATAAACTATTTGAGTGGGTTGCTTTGTTAAAGTTTCCTGCGGCTGAGGAAGTGCACATTATTTAATACCTATCAACGTGGAATAAAATGTATTGCTGACATTTCGACTCCCTTCGTCTAAAAAAAACTTTTTATGTAATTAACAATTAAACTAAAAATTAACTAAAAGAAGTACATACTATTAGTACATATTGAATATTATAATACAATTGGCAATATCCTTAATAAAATATTAATTTTTGCACGAGATTAATTAATTTCATATCAGCACACCTGTTTACAATTGAATTAGTAGATAGTTCGTCCAGTGTTATTTCAGTTTGTCGGTCGTTGACGGTTTTTGCATTGTTTTACGGCGGAGAAGTGCAGTAAGCATTCAATTTGTGTTCAATGATTACTGAAATTTTTTTAAAAATTCGTTAACATTAAGCATTGCTGTTCTTTGACAATCCATTGACATTCCAATGAGAAAATATTTGACAATCCGATTAATAGAAATTTTGTGCAGTATTAGTTGGTCGCTGATGGTTCTTGCATTGTTTCACAGGGAAGGAGTGCGGTAAGAGTTCGAGAAGGCGCCGTGTGGACGATGCGAGGGGCGGAGTGGTGACCTAAAACCTCATCCTCGGCGCGACCCTCGATGCTTACGCTACGGCTGGTGTCGACTCACTTCTTGAAGCAGCCATAGGCAGTGCCCTTCGCCTGTGAGAAGGGGCGATTGAAATGCGATGTGCCGCGATAGGGACATGAACCCGGAACTAGCCGTGCACCACGATCGTCTCAGCCCACCGTCGTCGCCGTCGTCGTCGTCGTCGTCGTCGTCGTCGTCGTCGTCGTCGACGTCGGCTCCGTTCCGGTAGACGCGTCTTCTCCAGCTACGTTTACGTTTTTTTATTTCCACTCAGACCCTCGAGAGACGAAGGACTCTCTTTTGTCGTTGTCGAGTAAGGGCAAGGTCGTAGGACGTACTTAGAAACCCCCCCCCCCTTCCCCACACACTCTTGTATTCTCTCTCTTTCTCCCGGAAATACTGGGCCACCCCTCCCCCCCTCCGGCGAGGGCGGCACACGCTTGTCCCGTCTCCCCCTCCCCCCCTCCAGCCTCCCGCCCTTTCGATATTCGCCGAGAGAAATCGGCCGAAGGAAACGGGAAACGACGGTGACCGTGGGGGGCGAAGAAAAAAAAAGAAACCGCATGAGGTACCGATGATTCACGAACAGTTGGCGCGCGGTTCTGCGGACGGGAAGTCGGGAAATTTTCGACAATCGGCCCAACGGGACGACCTTCAGGTGCTCCTCCTCGCCGGCACGGGAACGGTTTTGTAAATTTATACCGCGGTTATACGCGCTCGGATGAAATTCACCGGCGCTGCGTTACCGTCGTTCTGCGCGGCCAAGGGAGTCACTCGCAAAGACCCAGAGAAATTTTATCCAAAGTTTAAGGATAAGTTTCAATTGTGAACGTAGCCCGTGGCGAGCGGAAGCACTGAGCACTACGATTTTTACCCTCGACTCCATTGTTTTTCTACCTTACGAGGGTTAAGCCGGAACGGGAAGAATATTCTAACGACCCTAACGTCCCCTCGATCGTAATTGTCGAAATTATCTGTGGGCAGTTTGGGAAATTGGTCGGAGTAAGGGATAAGTGCCGCGGGCCGAGGGTGTTCGAGTTTAAAAATAGTGAGTGTTCGGTTTTTACGGTGAAGTTTGAACGGGACTGAAGCACAGGACTTCGGAAGAGGAAAAAGAAGAGGAGAGAGAGGACTTCGTAACAGCTTCCACGCTGAACTCGGTCTATTTCAACCTGTGGAGGATCGCCAGAGAGTGCATTGTAAGTAGTTCTTATCTGATAACCAGCTTTGTTTAACATTTTTTCAGTTTTTATTTAATTCTAAAAACGTGTGTTAAATTCAGAGAAGTATTTAAGGAATTAAAATATGTAAAAATTCGTGATTTTGACAGTCTATGATTTTCGTTGGTACATTTTTTAACCTGCCTGCCATTGAAATCACGCGAAATATTTAATAGCAATATTAAATAGTAAAATGAATGTATAATAATAAGTGTATTACTTGATTTTTCATCGGATTAATGAAGATGAATTTTTTATCAATATTTAACTGTAATTAATTATATTAATTAGATTCATATTTAGCACGGACAGCAAAAATTGCAATTTCTGTGAAAAATACGAATGAATTTGTCGTTTAAATGCTTAACGCTGACCTCGTGGAAAGCTTTTCCTGACGAGATTTTGTTTGGATTCCTTGCATAACATCGAAAAATGCGTGCCACACAGGATGGCTGTATTTACTGTAACATTTAATGTAATAGGTCAAAATGATTGTTAACTAAAATTGATGTGAAATGATGATTATTAAAACAAAGTTTCTCCTTAAACTTTGTCCATTCTCCAGAGACAGGATCTCCGTTCTTTTAAGTTTTGCTGAGCAAAGGTTACAGTAGACAAATTAAGTTCGATACCCGTTTACTTGTAAAGACAAAAACATCGCTTAAAAAATTACACTTACTTGCCAACCAGTTCTACGTTTCGACAATCTCATCGATTCTTTTCTTCCGTGTTTTTCCGAAAACGAGTTTTGCCGCGCGAACCCGTGACGATCGCGTCTCGTGCGTCTTTAGCTGGCGATTGCATAACGCGGGATAAATCGAAAATTTGGCACGCATTCCCGCGAAACCGCGAGTTTCGCGAAGCGCCGGAAAATATATCCACGGCCGTGAGTTCAGTCGGCAATGAACGTCCTTGGCGCGAATTATCCAACGACGAGTCATCGCGGTATTACAGGAAGTCAAGTCAAACGACGGTTTTTCGCCAAGGAATTATCACATTTAGCACTTTTCCATTTCCGCCTGTCGATCTGCCGCGTTAATACTTTTGCAATAGTAAACAGAGATCTTTATTCCTATCTTGAAACTCTGTTCTTTTTGATGAAAATTAAATAACTAAAATTCGTCGAAGCAAAGAAGTTAATAGATGCTGCTTACAGGAGTAAAAAATTTGGATTTATTCTTTCAATCATTTCTTTCATCCATTCATAACAAATACAATATTCATTAAAAGTAGAACATTTCGTATACTCATTATTTACAGAATATGAATATAGATTGTTTTTAAATTTAAAACACTATCAATTTATTTTAAGACACTATATCATTGATGGATATTGTTCTTGTTTGTACATCTGTATTATATGTAGATGTAAAATTGAAACACTTTTAATTCGTTTTAAGGCACTATTTGTGTATATTTATACATCTGTAGATCAATTTATTAATTTTTTCGCAATACTTATTAGTAACAATTTCTGTCTACAATTTTGCCAGTGCGGCGGCGGGTCGCGTTGCAGGCAAAGTGGGATGAGACGTCCTCAGCAAGAGCATCATCATCATCATCATCATCACCACCACCACCATCACCTCCACCACCACCATCACCAACACCTCCAACAGAACCATGAATCTTCGGCGAGTCCACCACGCTCCCGTCAACTGCACGACAAGGTAAATAATTGCCTCGAGGATAATCAAATTTCCTATACACTTCCCGGCGATCACAGAAAATCCATCGGTAGTTCAAAATAGTGAAAACTGTTGTGATGCAATAGTTAACAAAGATCTACGAGTTCAAAACATTAAAACCTAAAAGTTTATCTGAGAGAGAGAAGAAGAAGATTATTCCGCTTTTATCGATATAAATTGTAATCTTATCCACAAATTCGTTTATATCAGTTCCTGCTCTACTTTTATTGCCTTAAGATCGCAATAAGTGTAATAAGTGTTAGTGTAAAATAAAACGAACATTGATCTAAATCAAGAATACAAATATAGTATAGAGAATATAGATACACTCGCGGAGTGATAAAAATTTCGTACTAGATAGCTAATAATAGACGGATTAATAATATGAGTATAACGATATTGAAAGACAAGTAGTATCAATCGCAGGACTTTACAAGAGAAAAATGCGTTGAGGCTCGTAGAATGTATCGATAATTGCGAGCTTTTTTCTCATTCCAGGACGAATCTCGTCTGGCGCGTGTGAAACGTGTCCTGGCGGTTTCGTTGCTGGGCCGCGGTGGAGGCTCGTCCCGTGTTTTCGGCGGTCGTTTGGAGCAGACCGAGCCTTATCTGGACACCGGGGTGCCGTACGTGGTGCACCGGTTATGCAGCTACATCGAGGTCCACGGCTTCGAGAGCGCCGCGGTCTTCCGGTTGTCGGGCGGAAGTCCGAGGCTTGCGGAGAGATTGCGGGCGGCTTTCGAGAGGAGGGGGGACGCTGATCTCGAAGCCGCCGGATGTCCCCCCACCGCCGCCACCCTCCTAAGACAGTATCTCAAGGAACTCCCCCAACCCCTCGTACCCGCCGCCCTCGTCAGCAACCTCCTGCGGCTCCACGACCGTGAGTATCTCTCCTTTACGTAAGGAATTCTTAGAAAAAACTTCCCCGAGTTAAGGGGAAACGAGGAAAAGAGTCAAGAGGGGAGGGAGTGCGTTTAAAGGGGTGGAAGTCTATGGAAATTAGTGAGGCATTACGGAAGGGTAATGCCGGTACAGTAGGTATCTACTTTTACGTAGTCCATGGGGAAAATAATCAAAAGGGTGGAATTCGATGGAAGTTAGTGGGGTGTTACGGCGGGGTAATGTAGGTACAGTAGGTACTTTCTTTCACACAGTCTACGAGGTGAAGAGTTAAAGGGGTGGAAGTGTATGGAAATTAGTGAGGTATTACGGCGGGGAGAATTAAAGGTGTACAAGCCTTTACGTGACGACCATATATGGCAAGTATAGCATTGTCAGTTTGAACGTATAAAATGTCGTTGCAGAAAATTACGACAAGAATCACGATGTTTGGATCAGTTCGACAAAGGAACAACTTTTGACCCTGCCGCCCTCTCATTATCGTTTGCTCGGATACCTCACGACCTACCTCGGCAAATACGAGGCCAGACACGGTCGCAGTGCCGGGGTTTGCGGAGTTTTCGCCCCTGTCATCCTCCCCCACGTTCCACCAGCGACAACTCTCCTTCGCGACATCCTCGCCGAGGCAACTGCACTCTTTCCTGACTGGTGAGTAACGTTTTCCAGTTTTTTTACGTCTGCGGAGAATCGAATATTTTCATTATCGTTGTATCACGGAGATACATCGACCGGTATGCTCTTGATTTTCGAAGATTTATTTCCTCTTTAGCCGTATCTACATATTTTCGTAGACTTTTATAGACAACTGAGAAATTTTTGTCATTTTGTGGAAGATAACGAAGTTATCATCGTTTTTTTCATGGGAACTTACGGGTTTTTATCTTGAAAATTATAGACAATGTCAAGAAAGAATTAACGATATACGCTGAGTTAATAACTTTTCTATTTCAATGTATAATAATATTTCCCCTACAAAACGTTAAAAACCATTAAATAATTTTCTAAAACATTTTAATCATCCATACAGAAAACATAAACTGCTGAAAACTGTACTGTGTTCCGTCTTCGGAGTTAGTTTTTTTAATAATAAGTTCATGGATTTATAGTGGAACTTATAACGCTGCTGCATAGTACATTTAACCTTGTCCGGTTAATAATAAAAAATGGGTAGTTTTTGCGGCTACTAAAATTATTAGCGCATGACCGAGCGAAGCAAGCACAAACTTCCGCGTTGTCAAAGGTTTCTGTAAGAAGTTTTATCGACTTACAGGTAAAAAACTGATTGGAAGTTTACGGTAAACAAATATAATATCTCATGTAATATCTGATATAATTTAATGATTTTTATGCTCTTCTTTGAAACATTATCATTCGTAACGAAATCTTCACTTAGTTTTAATTCATAATCCACAAACGCTTAAGACTCTGATTTCCTTGTAGACCAGGATATGTCTAACGATTGTATTCAACGTTTGGCCTCAAAGTATGTTGTTAATAATTTTTCCGTGCTCGTTTTTCGCTCGATGAATTGCGAAAAATTCGCAATCGAATAAATATCATTCGGATGTTATTACGCCGTGTTACATGACGATTTTTACATGATGTATCGCGTATGACTTGCTACGACCGCAACGTTACGGAATGCTCGATCTCGAGTGTCATTATTCTTGGAAAAACAAGTCTTTAGCGTTGCTCGGTTCTCTTGCCTAGGAAAAATTATTGGCTCATTTATCTCGGCAATTGTCACGTGCCATCGGCATAAGCGAGGCAATTTTCGTAAGATCATCTTGCCAAATTAATTTCTGTCAGCCAAAATTCGCAAACATACTAATTCCACGTATTGATGTACGTATTTGGTTTTATAATTCCCCGAGTTAAACTGACTCCTACATATTCCCTATATTCAAGCAAATAACTAATCCTTCGAATAAAACAAATTCTATGGGGAAAAATGTGCTGATCGGGCATTAAAATTCACCGGCAGTAACTGCATTCATTGGAACTGCATCTTGCACCTTGGATGGACATTGGAAAATGTCCATGAATGGTCTTAGGCCATCATAATCGCTGACTCATGTGTATCCATAGATACGTTGACGACGGCACTGCACGTTTCGTGCCGGTTGGCAAGGCGCCACCGAGTCTCCGTTTCTACACGTAAAACCGGTATTGACTGATTAAGAAACGGCAGAAGAAACTTGCAAGATAAATTTCCCCGAGCTAACGCGCTTATCGAAAAGCGCAAAATAAAATATTACTTACATGCGACGTTTACAAACAGAGCCAGAAATAATTTACCCGTAAATCCTCGTCTTACAGTTTTCGCAATTTTATGAACAAAAAGAAGAACGTACGTACACTTTCAAATAATTAAGAATTAACGTAAACAGGTTAATGCTAGTAATTTATTAATTCTTTATTTCGTTCCATTAGTTACCGATCCTTTATAAAATCAATCATTAGTCACTATTTTTCTGCAATTTATTGACAACTATTAATTTTCGCTTGCGTATTTTACACTTTTTTAATCAATATTTTTCTAATTTTATTTTACTGAAATTTTCAATTTCGAGGATATTTATTCTGTATACTTTTCTATGATTCGAAAAATAATTTTCATTTACTACGTTGTAAAAAAGTGACGAACATTTATGTGAAATAAATGTTGTTTAAAAAAAGGAGATCACGAATGATAAGGATCACTTTGTTGGCACGTGTAGTTTCAGTGAAGATTTAGCAATTAAACGCGATTGTGCACGTGCAATTGTCGTGGGTTACGTCACTTTGTGAATGGTTGATGAAGTAATAAGAGAGTAATTTGGCACACGGAACAGTAAATGTATTTGCCGTTAATAAAACATCAACGACAGCGTGCGGTAATTTGATGAGTTACGATAAAGTTTTACAAATGTTCCATAAAAATTCTTGTTTTTATTACGAATGATAATTGTTACGTAATAAATCGTTTTCAATCAGTGATGTACTGGATATTTTTTCCGGTAACAATTAACCGTAAAAACATTGCCTAATTGAATACTATAAATATTTTGCAATTAAGTGGTTCATTAATGTCGAATTCTCCGCAGTAGCAAAATTTCGTGTTTATTACAATCAGTGCCTTTTCAGTTGGGAACAATGTTAAAATTAATTTTGTACACGCGTTACAGCACACAGTAGACCTTTTTATATTCGAAAATAATCAATATAATACCTAACGTAATATTTACATTTAGTTTCTGATTAACCGAAACTCCAGGATGTTAGAAACAATTTTGTAAAAACATGATAAAGTCGTTTGTAGTGAATAATATTTCAAGTCAAAAGAAATGAGATTGACGGAATGTTATTGAAAATTTAATGGCTTAGTTTCGATTGGATCTGTTAGTAAGGCTCGTGAGTTTATCGTAATCGTTACATTCACCCGGCTGTGGCCATGAATTGCACGTGAGAATGACACATTACAGCCTGTTGACATCCGTCAAGGATAATAATTCTCCTCGTTTCGATGTCACCTCGTCGTTCCTTCCTTTTTCATTTTTCAATGCACGGCGACTGTGTCACCGTTTGTTTGTTCCTCGTCGTTAATGCCGGTCAGAATGAATATTGCACACGTGTTTCCGATCGATGCACAATACTGACGCGTGCAGAAATATTTACCACAGGGCACAGGCCCTGGTTTAACGTAACTTTATAAACGGCGAAACTCGTGTCATAAGAGTGCAAAAGACGGTTACTAGTAAATAAGTTTTTACGAACTGTTAAATTATTTTGTCATGAATTCTAGTATCCTCGAACCTCTGAATTACAGACGGGTATATCTTTCTCGATTTTTAACGAACATGGGTAAACTGCTTTATTGCTAACGTATGAATTGTTTTATATGCAAGCGCAATACAACTTTTCCAGGAAAGCAAATCCGTCCTTGTTTTTAAATAATCGGTTTAATTATTCAGTTCGAATGAATCAATGCGTCAATACTTATGAATTATTGATTGGTTAAATTCTGACCTTTGGTTCTGAATTTCACCTTGCCGACGCAGTAAACATTGAATTATTTTCAACTATAATTTTAGTCGTTAAATGGAAATACATAAAATTTTAGCGTATTCTTGGAAAATCAATTGAAAAGTGTTCCTCGATAAAGCATGACTAACTCTGTTGAATTAATTGAATTGTTGCGTGCTACACCGTATACCCACACCATTAAAAGACACATAATTTGCAAGCGTGACATAAGATAATCGCTGAAACGTAACATAAACTTTTCAACCTGATCCTGTCTACCATATTTACGCAATGGAAAGTGTACTACGCAGAACCTGCGCAAATGGTCATAAGAAGAAAATTCTAGATGAATTGCGCGATAAACATCGAGTTTCTCTCAAATCGATATCTATTAGGATTAACAATTAACTGAAATGTGCTTTAAATGCACAATGGGCGATATTAGTCAGAAATAAAGAGTATTTTAGTTTTTTTAATATTGTTTCATTATCATTTTAATGTCTTAATCATTTTAATGCGAAAAAAATGTCGATCCCCTTGTAGAAATTAGAATTCGAAAACTGAAATGTATAAATTATACCGTGGATATTACCTTATAACGTTCATAATTAACAAGGTAAAAGAATTGATCAGGTTTTGATGAAATTACTAAAACTGGTGATTAATTTAATGATCTATAGATCCAATATTCCAAATTAAGTGATTATTACTGTGGACCGAGAAATTGTAGAATGATTGACGGATGATTGAATTAATGGTTTGTTAATAAGTGATTTTCAATTTCTCTTTGAATGAACAAGAAGCTTTGGGAAATTCGATAACGAAGCGGGCACTGTATAGAATTGTGAATGTAAATGGTCTTCATTGAAATTATTCAAATTTTTGCCAGAATGAGTCTTATAATTACTCAGAATGAAATCGCACGATCAAACGATTGTCGGCAATTATTAATAAATTCTATTACTATTTTGCAATACTGGAATCGTATATTCACTTATAAATCAATTTGTTGACAATACGCATAGTGCAATAATTTATTTAAATCTGTGAAAATTAAAAGGAAATGATGAGTCACTTTAATTGCATCTTATCGAAGTGATAGAAAAATTCTATTTAATACTTGCAAATTTGTAAAAATTCGTTTACAGTAAATTATTAAAATCGTATTAAAAAATATTAAATAATCCATCGCGTACGATCCTGCATAAAAATTTATTTTCAGTCGGAACGAGCGCAGTGTTGAATAATGAGACGTGACGGAAGATTGTTCGTGGAAAATTTTCCGTCTCCGGTCTTTCGAAAGAAACCGGCCGTGATTTCACGGTCGCAATTATCCTTGCGGGTCGTTGATTAATATTGCCGGGACAATTTTTATTGCGAGCCTTGTTGGCGAATGTCACGGTTACGCGATACGTCGCCTCGAATTTCTCTCATTTCGATCAATGACAATGCCGAAACGCGACACCGCTCGAGAAAAGAAAGACGATTAATCGAAACCATCGGCCGATATCGCTGACATTTTTTACTCCAGTCGATGAGGAATTTGCCCCTCTTAATTAACGAACGCAATTAAAAGACCCATTAATTGCGTAGGACGATACATTAAATTGCATTCAGTGAACGGTGAAAAATTCTATGGGAGTGTTTTTCACAATGTTTCAAAAGCAATCACCGTAATCAGTTCAGAGAATTATGAAAATAATTCATTATATTTTAAGTAGTGTGAAGATTGAAGTGGATTAGAATTGGCGTTTTTATTCTTTCGTCAACGAACTGAGTAAAACCAGCTACTAATTGCTTTGATGTTTACATTAAATTACATTCGATTAATGAAGAAATTATATAATAAAGAAAAGAAATATAAAAAAAATAAAGAAATTATGTAAATAATTTAGAAAATTGTATTCAAAATGTGGGTAAAAGAATACCTATATGTATATTTAAGGGCTAATTGGTGAATGAAATGAATATTCTGTTTAACTGCCTTATTTTAAAGTGACCGCTAAATTAGCCGGGCCGTAAGAACCATAAAACCATAAACCATTTGTCTTATGTGTAAGTTATTAGTAGAGTTCTAAATTACTTGATCTCCATCCTGAATAAGCAAATCATTTTCCGTTCCCTTTCTCAGATATTTACCGGCTTACCATAACAAAAGATCGAAAACTTTTGCCTCATTTAGATTCGATTACGTTATGGTATGTATTAATAAGCAGGATATTTTAATCAACCGTTGTTTTTGGCGTTGTCACTCGTAGTGATGTCCACTTATTGCACGAATTTGGACAATCGACGTAGGAATTAATAGCCTTTCGTAGTTTCCGCGCAAAAGGGTACCTGTTAGTGTCTAAATATTTCCAGCTGGTTGTTATGTCGTCGATCGATTGGAAAGTTGGACAGCTACGATTCTCGAATTGACACGACACTTCATCGACTTTGATTTAAGCAAGCATTTATTATCGCATAGGCTTAACGACTAAGTTGACGAAGAAAATTGTCATGACGACTTGACTTTACTGCTCGGTATTCCTGAGGGTCTTCTGGAGGCTTCCTTTTTATCCTCGCTTGCAGGGCTCCTAGCCCAGCATTGCTCATTATGTCCTTTTCAAATGTAAAGGAGATTCCTTTTCTGGTATGCTGGTTTTCGTCACTAATGCTACAGGCAAGGCACTATTGCCTTGTTCTAAGTTCTGTTGACTAAGACTTAAGATGAGCACTACTTAATTGTTAGTATTCTGAGGGATATACATACACAACATGGCGAAGACTCGTGATGGCGAGGAAGGCATATTAGTAAACTCGGCCAGTCACGAGACTTCATTGCCGGGGGCAGAACGATTACGCGGAAAGGATTCGTACAATTGATTTCACGCGAAGGAAAATATTTGCGCGAGTGCTCGACTTACGTAATAAAGCACCGAATAAAACACCATTGTTCAGCGGCAAATCGTAATTAACGCCACCGATCTATTATGCAAACTTGACTGAGCACAGGAAATATGGATTACGCTGTTTTCCGCCACGATCCACTCGTCCAAATCTTTTACCCACGGATCAGAGGCTATTGTCCCTTCTAAATAATAGCTCGCTGGTAAACAATTTAATTATAACCAATTCATTTTATTACCACCTCCGTGGCAATGTGCTAGTAGACGTATTAAGCTTGTATGTACCGCATTTTCTCATGTAAACAGAGTTCACCGGTATTATTTGAATTTTAACTCAGTAGTAAACATTTGAATTACGTCAAGAAATTGTCGTTATTGTATCATTAGTTACGATGTAGCAGCATACAAGCACTTGTCGCAGATCTATTTGAGAATTTCTTGTATCATATTTTGGTAATACATATTTTTAAAGTGATTGTATTTACAGCAGTTTACAGGTGCATTAGAATCCAGTTTCTTATTTCATTTCTATTACAAAAATTCATGTGTCGATAGAAATGCTGCAACGGAAGTGGAAGAAGGTTCCAGAACTTTGAAGTTAACGTTAGTTTTCAAACTTTTTCCTTTGAACGCATTATTAATTCAGCGAACCTAAATTTCCGGGTGTCAGATGAAGTGGCAACACGTGGTTCTTTAAAAAAGATCCTTTGTGGGTTGAACTTTGAGTTTTGTGCGAGACAGAGAACGTAGCGAAGGGGGAGGACAGACAACACGTCGAATGAGTATTTTCGGCAGGATTATTTTCACGCTGGTCGCTCGCGTAACTGCGTAGTTTCTCAGTTTAGCACTGGTCTAAAGCAGGGGTGGCGAAACTATGAAAAGACTATGGAAAAAAACAAAAAGAATTGAACTCAGAAGAACGTGCCTGAAACACGTGTCGCGGAAAGAAGAAAATAACGTTTGCTGAAAATTTCAGTTTATAAAGAAATATTCGACGAATTTCCATGACGCTAATTTGACAAGCATGTGTCACTTGTCGTACATAAGAATAATGTACGTGCTTGGTGCGTTTTAAAAGAGATTCGCCACGCCTGGTTTAAAAGTGAATCGCCGATCCTGTTATGACGTTGGCGATTACGAATCCTGGTCGACTGCCAGGAACCAATTCGAACGTCACTAGACGCGGCGAAGTGCATTTCCGGTTCGCACGAATTAGGTTGTTGAGAAATTAATGCCCAACGAATGACAGGCGAGGTATAAATAATGCAACGAGAATAAATGACAATCGTTACGTCGAAACGAAATAATTCAACTATGCCTCGCATTAGTTTTAACTCACGCAAATTCTTCAATTACAAATAAAGTCCTTTTAACGAAATCAAACAAATTTTACATTGCAATTGAATTGTTTAAAGTCATCTATGATCACGAATTAACTCGAGCTCCAAACTTCAAACTGCGAGGACTGAAATAGAAATTGCACTGAGCGCACAGTATTAACGTAAAACGTCTAATTAAGCACACGATCTCTTTGTCAATTACTCAGAATTTCCCAGTACTTAAAATAGGACTCACTATGATGGTAATCACATTTTTATTGACACGTAAGGTCTGTTACGAAGAAAATTTCGTTTTTTCCAACGAAGAAAGGATATAGAATCATATGTAAAGGCCCATTTATGTTATACAACATAACAAAAAACTCTTCACTCAACTTTGTCGTGTCGGGTCGTACCCTGTCGTGCCACGACAGGTCGTATTGAGTCGTGTTGGGTCATAGCGTGCCGTATCGTGTCGTGTCCTGTCAGATAATGTCGGGTCGTGTCAGGTCGTGTTGTATCCTGTCAGATCGTGTCGCGCAGTGTCGTTCCGTGTCGGGTCATGTTGTGCCCTGTCAGATCGTGTCGGGGCGTGTCATGTTGGGTCGTACAGGGTCATACTACCTGGTAATATGTCGTGTTGTACTCAGTCATACAGTGTCGTGTCGTGTTGTACTGCGTCATAAAGCGTCGTGTAGTACCGTGTCTTAAGGTATAGTATAAGTGAACCTTATATAGACGGTGTGTTTACTCAGGGATTACGAGGCGAAAGAAAGCGTAGAGGGCCGTGAGTATCGGCATTCCCCTTGATCCCGCGGGTGAATCACGGTGGGTCACGCACAGGCTTGTCGACCTTGGGTGATGGAAGATTCGTAACTGTTCCCGTTCACCCTGAAACGAGATCCCCTTGCTCGCTCCGGGGAGAAAGCCGAAATAAAAGAAGCTTCCCTCGACGTCACGTATGTGCTTGCCGTACTCGTTTTTATGCCCTCCGATCGTCAGCCGACAACGTCTGTGCTGTCTTCCCCTGAAATTTTTAATCCTCGACGATACCTATGAATTAAAATTTCATTCACGAGAATTTTATGTCCTCTTTCCAGCGAGTTAAAATTGAAATAACTTAAAAAATGTAAAGGATTGATTCTTATCATGACCACCCACGAACAATAACTGTAGAAGAAAATTAAACTACTCTTACCTATAATAATAATTGCAATTGCTAGAAGACGCTAGAGATTATTATGCAAAAGTGAGGATATTTATATTCGTTATAAATATAAGGAAACGCCGAGGATCTCTGAACGACTCCAAACTGTACAATTCTAGTATTAAAGGAACAGCGATACGGGCCAAGCGGAACGTGATGAAAAACATTTTTGAATGTTTTTTCACCTCAAGTTCATTGATTGATTGTTTTCTCTGTAGAAAAATCTCTTGTCGTGTCCTGTCGTGTCGTATAATGTAAATGGGCCTTTAGTTGTGCGCCAAACTAATATTTCCCTGCGTAGTACGCCAGACGAGTTTTGCCTTCGTAAACACGTCGCTCGTGGAATGACGCAACGTTTCTTAATAGATCGGATATTCGACAGGCCCGGCGAAGCAAATGGCCAGAAACTAGGCCGGTTTCACCGGGAATCTCGCACGTGTCTGCCAACGAAAATAGTTCAAGTTCCCGCGCTACGAATCACCATTCGTATTTTCATAATCAATGTAAATAACTATCTTAATCGTATCACTAATTACCAAGTCGCAATCGGTGTCGTGCATTTACCGTAAATATCCGTAATAAGGATTTAAATACACAGAATTATTAAAAGGAGTAATAAACATTGTAGGATATGTTAGGCAGAAAGTGTATAACAGAATATTATGTATAGATCAATCAAAAATACTGGACATGTCCGTAATATTCGGATTGTTACGTAATTATGGAATGGAATAATGTAATACAAGACAATATGACTAATTCTTAGAATTCCTTAAAATTTCCGGGGGCAAGTAATAAAGCCAAAATCTAATAAACATTATCTAATAAACTAATTAATAAACCTATTCCTAATTAACGGGGCCCCTAATTAAATCACACAGCATGTCTGAGTACCGTCAGTATATGTTAATTAAACGACCTTGAATCGACTAATTTCATCGTCAAAGTCGACTAAGTCCGTTCATCCCCGACATGTAATTGAATTAATATCCATACAGTCATTTCCATTTGACATTCAAGGGATAATTAATACCTAAATAAATGGCCTATAAACTCCCAAGCGGTGAATGTAATTACTTAATGAATGATTTGAAAAGATATGAATTTAAATGTGCATACTTGTGTTCATGTGTTAATTGTTAATTAATTAGCCGACGTTAGAGCGATTAACTTGGCAGTAATTAGTAGCATTAAAAGATACTTTAGTTCGGTAAAGAGGCCAGAATTCTCAGCGCTTAGTGGACATTTAATTAATTTTCGAGCAGCGAGTTTAATTCGCGTTTGACACTCAGCTGGTTTGTATTTCGAAGACAAACACAGGCCAGTCGTTGAACCGGCGAAGCGAGGGTCTTGTTCTCACATAGCGTGAGAAAAAGAGTGACCAGAAAATCTGAATGGCACAGTTATGCCAATGAGAATTTTTCTTGAAAAACAACTTATTTTTCACCCCGATGCAAATTATAAAAATTTTGAAAAATTTTGAAATTCAACTCAGAGGTAATATTCTTTCCTCTGTTGATAAAATTGTACAAACCTTCACAATATATATGTACGTAAAAACATACTGTTTAGTTTATAAAAGAACTTGTACCGTTAGTAAATAATGTTTGGAAACGGTTAATTTTCGCAGTTTTAAATGTAAGAGGTTTGAATTTAACTGCTGCTTTTCTGAGTAATTTGTAACGTTTTCCCAAACTGCTGAGTCAGGGCCGCATGTAACGGTTTACATCGTCGAAATTGCTTACCCGTGCAACTTTTGCCATAAATAATCTCAATGAATTACGTGCGAGATCGTCTGTTTGCGCGTCAAATAAAACGTAGCCCCTTGATTCTTAAGAAGTCACGAAACACCGACCTGCTTAACACAGCCTGTGTGTATTTGATTTAAGGTCACGGTTAAAAATCGAAGAAGACCTACATCAACCGAGAAATATCGCAATTCTACCGTTCTGAAGTAACAAAAATTTGTCAACGCTGAAATTTCGATTTTTCAACATTGTAAAAAATTCGCTAAAAATTTTGCTGCAATCAGTGTTTGATTAACAAAAATTTGATGGAATAGAATTTTTGAGCATTCAATATATCACGAAGTTCGTGATATTTTACGGCATATTTTTGTTCGTTCACCAGAATTGCGCAGAACTTAATTTTATTAATAACTTTGTGCCTTCGTGAATTTTGTTATTGTTCTTTGGCTATGACAAAAGGATTTTCCCGTAGTATAAATAAATAAATTATTTGACAGTTTACGAGGCTTTTCCCGCCACATTCCTGACACGAACGTACCGTTCGAAAATAGAATGGTTGACGTCAGAAACAGCGAAACGCGATGAACGTATATGTTGATCGGAAGATGAAAATTTTTGACAGAGATCACGCACGTGCTGCGAAAATATCCGGACATTTTGCAGGGTGCCCCTCCCCCCCCCCAAAAAAAATCGTTAATTCCTTCCGACAATCTATACATGACAGAAAAAAAATAAGTGAGAAAATTGAAAAAAAAAAACACAAAATTACGCATCGAAAAATAGAAATACTTTTACATATTACATGAACAAGTTACCTGAAAAAATTGTTGGTTAAATAAAAGTTTTGTCAGTGACAGGGATTTCGTACAAAATAAAATATGCCTGAAAAGTACTTCTCCGAAATCAAAAGAATGATTGAATTTTAATCAAATATAAACAAGTATCAAATTCCTAATGCAACATTGATAAACTGATTCTGTAGATCAACTGCATTGTTAATAAGACCAGCATTAGTTACCTACAATTATTATCGATTAATAATTCCTAACAAACGCGATTTGCTTTAATTAGGATTTACTGGATTGGATAAGGATTCACTGTGTTTAGAAAATGCGATGCCTGCTGCAATATTTCAACGGCACGAAGAGTTTTACATGTACGATTTTATCAGCAACGTTGAAACTTTTCTCGGGACGTATTACGACATTGTTTCTCGAGCTGAAATTTTCCAAACAACGTTGCTTTTATTATCGTTATCGGGAGCGTCGTTGTCGGGACAAATCGGGACCGATATTTTCCTTTACCTTGTCACAATTTGTACAAGAAAAGCCCGGCGAACGTGCCGACACTTAAATCTCAAATTTTCAAGCGCCGGGAACATTCCGAGGTCGTAAATTGCCAGGACGATCTTATCTCCTTGATTTCATTTGCGCACCAGCTACGCCAACAAAAAATATTATTGAAGACATTAACGGATCGCGCGCAGATATTCAAGAGGAGTAAAGTCGCGATGATACAAAGGATTTTAGAAAAAGACAGGACAAATTTTCGTGAAACGGAAAATTTCTAACTGTTTTTTCGCATGACACTTTTGGATCGATAATTTAGAATCTTTGAATGAATGTTCAATGAATGAATGAATCAATGAATGTTCTGATCCAACGAAAACAAGCAACTTAAGGAGATATAGTACATTAATTTTTCGTAAACAGGTTCTATTTTCTTCCTGAATTGCAAAGCTAGAAGTGAGGTTGAATTTGGTACAACGATGGTATTAAAATATCCGTGTATTTGGCTAAGAAATGGTTGAAACGATGCCAAAGAACTCTGACGGGCCATTAGCTCATAATTAGAAAAGGAAAAAAGGACCGATGAATCAGAGTCCATACGGTTCGTTTCTTCTTTTAACTTAACGTTATTCGCCCGTTCACCTGACGAACCTGTCTCCTCAGAATTATGCAATCTTTGAAATCTCTTTAAAACCCCAGACAGAGAGAGAGAGGGGAGAATTGGCGGAAAATTCTGCAGGCTTAGAACAAGGTTTCAACGTGTGAATTCTACTTGAAATAATTCTTCCTTCGTATCTAAAAAAATTAGAATAAGAATAGACACGATAAATTCATTAATTTGCTTATATCCCATTTACTTCGATATCCTCAAACACGGGCTTTAATAGACAATTCCGTTTAGGGGAAAAAGAACAATACATACATAGTCACTCTGATACAATATGAAACTTTGGTTCAAAGAAAATATAAAAAAATCTCACGATAATGTCTTCATTTACGATATATATTTGATTAGAAAAATCTAGATATTGGAAGAAACGTTTTTCTGCAAATCTAGGAAGAATTACGAAGTGCCCCTTGTTTGCGTGTTACAAGTTTGAAGTTAGCAAAAATCACGTCCTCGGCAGGAAGGTTCGTCCGTACACTTTCGTTCCTCGGCAGGAGTTAAGCTCATAGTGGTAGAAACAAGCTCCCAACCGGTTATTCACTGTTTGTGTGTTGCCCTCACACCGTAGGAAAATCACGCGCACTGCTTGCCTGTCAACCGGCAGGATAAAAAAAAATCCCACTGTCTTTTTGTATTGGATTTAAGGCTCGCCGCGAAGATCATTTCGTGCTTTACTGACCATTAAAATTTCCCGCTCTTACATTTCCCACGCACAAGCGGCACACATGGGAAATTCTAAGATCTAAAATTCCTAAAACACACGGTCAGTATTATCTTCAGCATTTTTTTCTTAAGTGATGAACCGGCTAGCAAGAGACGTGTACATTTGGGGAGTGAAAGAAGAATCTGTTGCTGTGATAATGTTTTTAACACACTGATTGTTTAACGAGGTTGGTTCGGAGGCATACAATTGATATTGTTTTTAACAATTTAGTTTTCTTTGTCAGGACCAATAAGTGGTATTCATTATTGACACCAGATTGATTGGGCACTAAAGAAAGGTCTTTTTTCTGGCAAAATAGTATCACTTCAATAATATTATTAACTTTTTATTTGCTTAAGAAGTTTATTAACCATTTCAACCGACTTTCACAGCATTTCTAATATTGATAACCGACCATGAATTATCTGAATTTGACTTATGTCAAATCTTTCTCATTTCCTTAAACGTTTATAAAATTAACTCGAATGTGTAATAAATAGTAAAACCTAATCTAAAGTCGGTTAATTAATGAGAAATTTGATAAAAATATTGATCTTATATTACACATTGAAGCAAAACTTAGCACAGTTGTAGCTTCGAGTATTAACAAAATTTTCATTGCCTGAAAGAACATTCGTAAGGTCGAGTGACTGTTTGAAATTTTCTAAAGCAGATGAAACGCAACACTTCCTGCCTCTTTAATATCCGACGGTATTATTACGCGTGTACGTGAGATTCCGTTATCTCCAAGAAGAAACAACAGCAGGAAAGTGTACAAATACGAGGTACGTTTACATTTCTACGCGCGGCGAATACGTTCATTCATGGTTACGCATGTGTTGAAGTTAAACGTGTACCTTCCCCGTCGATTCCATGTTTTATTCATTTCTAATGCTCCGCCATATTCTTCAACGCAACATAGTTAATGATTTACTTGCCCGCAGGTTTTTGTTTTTCTTCCTTTTTTCTTGAAACAATGTCCTGAACGTAATTCAAAATGGAAGTATAATTCTAATTATTTCCCCGTTGAATTATATAAATAAATATAAAACAGTGAATAACTTATGAGGAAACATTGAATTTTAAAGACACATTAAATGCAATTAACATACGTTATGATTTAATTAATTTTCAATCACATCTCGCTAGAAACAATAGATTTTTCAGGTATATTTAATTATGTTACTTCTTATTGAGCGTCATAAATTCGAAATATTTATCAGCGAAGTGTTGTATATTAAGAAGAAAATATGAGTGCTTTTCAGTTTTTCAACTTTTAGAAACTCTAATAATATTCACTGTGACTTCTAAACAATTGTCCATTAAATAATCGAATGCGTAAATGAGGGTACAACTTAAAAAGGGGGATTTGACGGTACGGCACTGTCGTACAAATTCCACACACGCACGTGCATTTAAATGCACACAAGTGCATTTTACGCTTGAATCTGTGTAGCTGGACACAGGGGGGCTTTACATATGAATGCACATTTGCATTTACCGCGTGTATGTATGCGTTTACGTATGCACATGATATGCCATCTCCGGTTCCGCATAAGATGTCTATAATCATACAGTGCGACACATTAAAAAATATCATTTGCTGACCAAACTTTTGTAGAAAGTCTCCGAAAAAAGATTACCATACCACAAGACACATAATACTCAGAGAAATAATTCGTATGTCCTAAAATAAATGATTTATTAAGATAAAACAATGCTTAATTGTGGATAATCGTTCATATTTTAATAAGTATTAGTTTAGGTGAGTCGTTCACTAAAATATTTTTATAATATCATAAGATATGGTATACACCATGACGGTATCCCTTTTTTAAAAAAAGACTGTACAAAATGATTAAGATCTTACGAACATTTTCCTAAATACCCGCATTATAACATTCTTCTTTTTTATATTTGAATACCAGCAAAAAATGATCGTGTGATGTCATCCACTGTATGTGCTTGGTCAAGCCGTGTAAAGGCATTTGTACGTGCGTGAAAGTGTGTATGGGTGTGATAAGACTATGTAAGTGTACAGAGCCGTGTTTGTGTGCGTGCGAAAACTTGCAACTCACATAAACGTGGCTGCATGCACGTCGAAGGGTGTATGAGTCTCATAAACGTATGTGTACGTGTATGACAGAACGTACGCGTTTCCTAAACCTGTGTAAGTGTATTTATACATGTGAAAGTAAGTGCATACACTCGTTTCTCCGTGCACATGAAAGCTTGCAAATCACATAAACATTTTGCATGCTCGCCGAGGGGGTGTGTGAGGTTTGTTAAAGCTGTGTATACGTGTTTCCTAAGCGTGCGTCGTCGTCGGTGAATGTGAATGCAGGGACCACGCGCGCAGGCACACGAGCCTTGCAGGCGAAGAACGAATATAGACTGGCGACCAGTGGCAGCCGGCGCAGTCGATTTAACGTCTCTACGAGGCACGTTTGCCTCGGCTAGAAGAGAGAATCCGTCGAGGATTTCTTCCGCGCGCGATACAACGCATCCATGTAAAAGTTTTCCTAGCCGGGAAGGTGATAGCGAAACAGTTGCAGTGCGGGGAAAACCGAAAGGACGATAAGGATCCGGCGTTGGGTCGAGGGCGAGAGGTGGATACGATTAAAACCGGAGGATCAATCGAGAGTGATAAATCGCGACTGCAGGGGTTAATGGTGGATGGTTTGCCCGGTGCGCGGATCATAGGTGGGAAGAGTCGACGGAATTTTCCGCGTTTCAACGGGCCGTTCTCCAGGCGCGTTCTCCACGCATTCTTCCGTCGGTAGCTCGAGCGGGGACCGTCCTCTTTCTTTCCCGTTTCCTCGGCATTCTACCGCGCCAGCGGCCTCGTTGTCTTGGAACGGCAAAATCCAACAAGTACGCGTGATCGTGCCATAAATGTTTCATCGAATCGCCGACAGACTCGTCTTCGCGCCGGTGGTCCGCCATTGGAAAAGAAAGTTGGTCTTCGTGATTACATGAACGGCCAGCTCGACGTCCGAACAGCCACGCGCAAACCCAGCCAAAAGGGATTCGCCTACAGTGTGAGTTCCATGTCTCGAGAAACAGTTTGCAGTTCTTATTGCCCGCACGGCAACACCAACTCTTTCGCACTGTCACCGTGTAATCTTTCACCTTATGTCCACTCTACTTCATGTTTGCTTGTCCAACGTCAGTCGGGTCTTGATATCACCGTACTTGTCGACGAGCGACTCTTAATGTCCAGGTGTTGCTGATAAAAAGGGATTTCAAGATTCCGGCTTAGTTTAAGAAAGTTTAACTCAAAACTGTAACAAATGATCTGTTTACATCGGACATGGTTTTATATCCATAGGATCATTTTCTACTCCAGTTTATTTTTGTCAGTCCGGACATTACTGGTCATTAAACAATTTTTATAATTCATTGCAAGAATTCATTCGAAAGAAATACTTTGACAACAGCCCGACGCTTTGACAATTTATTTTTGTCAGGTTTTAGCGGTTGACAGGGAATTTTAACGGCAACATTTGACTTATAAAAATCGGCTGAAGACACTACAGGTAGTCCGTGTATACCGGTACACCTCGGTATAATCTCGTAAATACCGGTACAAGCCAGTACCTTATCATAATTCGGCACAGGTTAAATAGGGCTACATGCAAATTTTCAGTCAGTTACTATCTTCATCGTACAGCATTTAGCACGTTCGTTCTTCGATAATTCATGATCCTTATTCTCTGCTCTTCCTACATAAATCTCTAAGGTGGGTCGATAAAATTGTCGAAAAAAAACTTAAAAGCATTACAAATAAATAATTATAATTACAGGACTATTGTTGATGTGTAAGTAATACGTTTTAAAACAGCTGCAATGACTTCCCCTTTTTTCGAACGATCAGTTCGTATTTTTCACTTGTCCCACTGAGTTATAATTAGACGAATGAAAGTTAAATTTTTGTTTATCGTTAATTTCCTGCACATCAAGCGTACTGCGGTAAATGATGCCCGGTTCGACTTTACGATGAGGAATATTTTCCTGTTTAAAGCGTTGCTAAATGCGAATCGTTTAGGTTTGTTATTTTTACGATTTCACAGTTTTATGTGCGTGGAGGGCAACGCGCCCTGACGCATTTCCGGTCGATAATGTTTGCAGATTATATTATAGTTGGGCGCGAAGGAGATAAAACAGAATTCGTCTTGCACGCTGTGCCTATTTTTAACACATATTTCCCCAAAAATATTCCACGCTTCCCGTTCCTCTGATTATCCGCCAATTACGTGTTTTGCCTGTAACAGCATAATAACACAATGCCAAACGGTCAAAAACAGCACCACACTTTGCGCCTTAAAATACTTCACACTTTAATCTTATTTTTTATGCTTAATTTATAAACATTAATAACTCGGCAATTCACGACAATCATAAATATAATATTTATCAAAGAAACACGATACGGTAATAAGTTTTTTGATCCTCAGAAGATTTTAAAGCTGAAAAAAGCAATTAAAGCATCGAATGACCCGTTAAGGATTGAACTATATTGCGAGCTGATTTCACCCGGCGAAAAAGATGGTTAGTCGCGGATTATTCGCCTAATATGACGAGTGTACTTTCTACGTATTAGATGCGAAAGGAAATGCCTCTCTGTTTTGACCTTCCCTGACGGAATGGTGCTAGTAGTTCTTTGACATGTCATCCCTCGTCCGATAGTTTCTGTCTCGCTTTTGTAGTCTTAATCAACAGCATGTTAATGATCGGTTTTTCAAAAATACCACAGTGAAATTATTTCATTACTGTCAATGACAATTAGGTCTCTCCATTCATTTAATCCTGTGGAAGTGAGGTGATGAGAGGACAAATGTTTCGTTATGAATTTTTTATGACAATAAAACCGCTTGCATTTTTCAAATTTAGAAGTCTGCGGTATTTTTTACTGATCAATAAAAAGAACTGTCTGCCAGCTTTTTTAAAAATGAAAAACGATAAAAGCCTTCGAAAAATGTCGAGGAATGAAAATATTCCCTAACAACACTACTGCCGGCCAAACAAGTTTATTAATAGAATTCTATAAACGAGGCTTTCGGTAAATTTCCACGCACATAAATTAATACGGTCAGTCAGTCTTGGCGCTGAATTAATTTGAATTTGAACTAATTTTTGCATATTCAAACTACGGCTGATCAGTAGTTCCATCGAAAACGATTGCCTATTCTATTTTCACCGTTAAACGAGACGATCTATCAAAGCTCAACACGAAATAGCACGACAAAAACATACTGCAAAACCGGCATTTGTTTCATTACCATATTCACTATATTACATAAATCATAATTCGTGAATGGAATTAATTACGACCGTTCAAACACTTCGGGGAATGATCGCGAGGGACCTTGGGTGGAAATGGCATTGGTTATTTGCATTACTTTCTCCGGCATAAAAGTCAGGGGAACTAGTGGTAAACCAGTTGGTCCATAATTATTGACCACGGAATATTCCTCTACGGCCCGATAACAAACTGTTACGCCTACATCGATCTCCCGGCGGAGCCTGAACGTATCTCGTTTGGATTCAATTGATGATTTCCTTACTTCCAACAGCGGTTCAAGGCCAAGCTCCACAAAGTCCATTTACATTGAGGATAGGACATGACAAAGGATTCTTACGTGCTTGTATATTCACGTGTTCGTATTCGTGCTAGCCGGTCACCGGCAGCAAAGCCACGAAACACTGACGATGGAAGAAAATGTGTCGTGTCGTGTCGTGTCGTGCCGTGTCGTGCCGTGTCGTGTCGTGTCGTGTCGTGCCGTGTCGTGTCGTGTCGTGCCGTATGGTGTCGTATAGTGCGAACAGACATTTATAGTAAACATAACTTTTATGCTCAGCACAAGGGCTCGTCCCTACAGAGGGAATGAAGTCGATTTCACGGACGCGAAACTGTGTCGACCCTGACGCGCATGTAAATTTTAATGAGCTCGACATTGTCGAAATTAAAGCGTCGCCGATGGAGGAGAATGAAGTGTCGTTTCTGCAGCATTTGCATTTCCCCCATTGAAATCAATTCGCGAGCATGCGAAATGACGATAAAAGAGAATTGCGCGAACGTCGACGTTAACCGAATTATTGCGACCGGACAGACGGCAATTCTCTCGATGGTTCGATCAATTCGTTCGTTAATAGAGTAATCGATAAAGCCACAGCGGGGAATCGCCTACGAGTCTATTGGATTCCTTCTTTTCTACAGCCATAAACCGATCGCCATGTTGCTTTATTGAGCGCGACGTGTTTTACAAGATTCTTTATTATCCGACGATAAGCAGCGCCAATTGAATATGAATGAGAGACCACAACGAACTGGTTTTGCTTTCTTATACCGCGAATTGCAAAACTTTTGTGTCTCTAGGTTAATAATCTGACCTTCACGTGTGTAATTAAAAATTTAGAGAACACCATACATACTGTGCGGAATTAGTATTTTAATTGACGCAAAATGAAAGCTTGGATATAATGCTGCAAACAATGAAACGTCGAAAATTAAGTTAATAACTTAATCGCGCATTTACATCTATTTAACATCTCATTACTGTCTCTTTTGTGTTATATGTACTAATTAATTAGTTAAACTCAATTAACACACTACTCATAATGAACACTTCATTGATTAGAATTTCCAACAGATTTAATGTGAATGAACGTTCCTATCGTCGGCATAAAAATTCAGATATGCAAATAGGAAATTGATAAGTATAGAGTAATTCCTATGAATACTTTAAACACTTATTTTTAATACATATTTATGAGAAGCAATCAATGCTTATCGTGGGGCAACGATTCCATCCTTTTCCATAAATTTCGAAACTGCAATTCGCGGTGAGATTGCATAATCCGAAGGACAAATTCGCGCTTAATTCGCGACTTCCTCTTTACGCCGCGAAACCGGTGTAAAAGTCATTGACACGGACAAATTTATTTCCGCTATTTCATTAACGACAATTGCCACTGTCATTTCTTGACGAAGAAACGCTATTGCAAAATAAATCGCGGTACTTATACCTCACGAGCATATTTTTCACTGTATCTAAGAGTCGCACATTGCGTACTTCTCATTTAACATAATAAATACGGCTAATAATTTCATGAAATGTGAGAAACCAATAACGAGATGAACAAATAACGTCAAACATTTAAGTTCGTAGTAAAATAAGAAAATAAAACGAAAAATTCCTTTGAATGTTTATTGAAATAGAAACTTATTTGAATGGCAGTGAGTTCTGAACTCGTCTTACTGTTATTGAAAAGGAACACAAACAGTTCTCTTC
The DNA here is from genome assembly GCA_963989215.1 of Hedychridium roseum. Taxonomy (NCBI): domain Eukaryota; kingdom Metazoa; phylum Arthropoda; class Insecta; order Hymenoptera; family Chrysididae; genus Hedychridium; species Hedychridium roseum. Next base: position 4,777,517 of record OZ022318.1, on the reverse strand, counting down.
TTACCGTGACAATTATTTCTTATCTGGCGATAACGTTTTATTCCCACGATCTCGCTGTCACTGAATTCACATTGTTATTTATACTATCTCGACGGTGTACAAGCTTGCAGATTAAATCATAAATTATACGAAATACTTTGTTCAGACTGTAGCGAACAGTTGCTTATATTACAAAGTAAACCGATAAGCAATACATATTTTGCAACACAAACGAATTTATCGCCGAATAAAAACAAATCAACACTTTCCAATATTATAATTGGTTCAAACAAACTTTTTCTTATCTAAGGAAAATGTTTCCAAAAACAACAGAAACTATAACATCAAATTATTTGTATGCAGCAATGTAATTGCATGGTTGAATTAATTGCACAAAATAACTTACAAAATGGGTTTTTAATAAACATCAAAAATGAAATTATTAATTTTTTCGGCATAATCGACACGAGTATTGTGTTATTGAAAAATTCTGTTCCATGGAAAAGGCTGAAATTCACACATGGTATCCGGAAAATCATTACTTAGTAAATTGCTTCCCTACCACACGTCGTGTGTAATTATCGGAATGCTGTTATTATAACGGTATTTAAACATAAAGGTATTTACTTGCAATTTTTTGCCGCAAATACAAATTCAAGGATTTCAGCCCACGTTTCCGATATGACGTAACTGAACAAATACGATACACAAGTATCATTAAAAATCATGAAACCACAAATAAATATCCATTTACTAGTTTAATTCCAAGAATTGATACTCTTAATAAAACTATTTAAGTAAATTATTGTTAGAGCCGAAAGTTTCTCCGTGGTTTTAGGGTTAAAATGAAACTGTCATTGGTTGGTAGGGCAATTGCGCTAATAAAATTCGTTTTCTGTTTTAGCACCCGCGATATAGCGACAAACGGAGTGATCCCTGCGGCTGATTGCAAGATCTGCAAGGACACGAAGACCGAGCCGCAGGACGCAGAAGGTGCGTCGTTACTTTGCGCGTTGAAACCGCGTAAACGCAAAGAACGACGGGAATCCTGCTGCCAAGAACGGAAATTGATAAGGTACAATCTTTAACAACAGATATTTTCGCGATAATTTGCTTTCATTATGCAGAAAATAACGAATTTTATTATAAGAAATTCCTCTTAATTCCGATTCTATAAAGATAATCATTTTCATTGTAATAAGCATTTTAATAGTAATTTATTAGGAATTGTCACTGAATTAATGCCACGATAATTACGGCCTAATTAGATATCGAATTTTAATTCTTTTAATCGCACTATCCTGTCGTAAAATTGAAAACAGAGAATTTTCGTATGAAGTGTTCTATTTTACTCATTTTTTCGGGTATTGAATATATTTAGTTACAGACAATTCCCATAACGAAAAGAAAGAAAGGTTAAGAAATACTGTTCTCAACTTTTTTACTTTCTGACCAATATTCATTTCCTACCCAATCCATCTTTCAACCCAAATATGACTTGAAAAGACCAGAAGCTTTCTATAGTAATTGAGCAAGTTTTTAAAATTTATACGAGGTCGTTCACACGAGATATTTATAATCCATCGCTTATTATACGCTCCAATTTATCAGATTATTCCGTAACTGACAGTTCACCGCGAAATACTGTCAATGACCCAAGACCCTGAAAATTAATAACATAAGAATTAATTTCCCTCCGAGGTTCTATAAATATTATCGGTTAGTGGCGTTGAAATATTCGCTTCAAACGCCTGCCCATAGATCCACTTATAAAGAGATTCCCAAAATACTCGAGCTTGAGAAGGAACATATAAAAAAGAATGAGACGTAACAGATTTTAGTCATTAACACTCACCGATAGTTTAAAACTTCAATTCGCCATTACGAATGATTTATCCTGCTAATTATTTTGTATTCAATTTTTACAATAGTCTTCAATAATTCGTATATGATCTAATGTTTAATATTATCGTAAAATAGTTTTAAAAAAATGTCGCCATGGTATTTAATTCACTTGTTCATTGGCATGATATTTGTTTTCGATTAATTTGCTGTTCGGTATCGTTCGAAGACCGTGCAATACATTGCCGTGTTTCCCTGCATCTTAATTTGTGGGGAAAAAGACGGTGCATGCGTTAGTTGCATTGGCCGTGTCGATCCAGGAATAGATCGTTCGATAATATTTACCCCCGACCGTGTTTTCCGATTAACACGAGAAATCCGCGTCTAGGTGGAACATTTGTTCTCGTTAGCGGAATTAGCCCCGGCTTATTTCGGGATTTATAAAGCTCGGAAATACCAACGTCTCAACGTCAGTAAGTAATGCCATTGCTCGTCGTTCGCCGTTTAATCCGTCACTTCCCAAAGCAGTGCAAACGCGAAATTATCGGCAAGCTTCTTCTTCGAAAATTCAGAAGTACTGATTTTGCCCATTTTACATGCCTATTTTTCAATAATTTGCGTCAAAGGAATTAGTCTAAAAATACTTTGTGTTCTCAATTTATTCTTGAAACTAAATGCATTATTCGCTTTTCAATGAGAAAGTTTGTTATTTTTTTGCTTTTTTGTCTTAAGAAATGAAATAAGATTATCGTAATTTATTTCAAAACATTAGTCGACTGGAATATTCTTCTAAATAATGAGAATAATTACATTAAATACGATTACCTTGCGTGACGCGATCTTTGCAATGTTATGCAAGGAATCCAAAGAAAATCACGCCAAGGAAAGCTTTCGCCGAGGTCGACAGTAAGCATTAAAGCGGCAAATCTATTCACACTTCACGCAGAAATTCCTGTTATTGTTATCCGTTTTGCCCAAAGTTCAAAACATCATTCTTTGTTACATTTCAGAAACTAGATTTAAATACCAAAAACAAATTCGTCTTAATTAATTTGACGACGAAGCAAGAAATAAATTCATCGTGATCCATAAACTTTTTCTTTCGGCATAAATATTACACATTCTAATTTCATTGAATACTCAGTAAATTTCAATGGCACTCAGGTTTAAAAACTGGCGAATATAAATAATATACTTTCTCCATAAAATCCTACTCACTGAAATTTAAACGTTTAATTGACCAATCGATATTTTCCTTCGTACATAATACTTGTATTATACAATGAATGTAGTAATCAAAATTCATGTAACATTTCTTACAGTCATTTTTCTCCTTAAAAACTTTTACTCATCTCTTATCTCATTACACTTTGAAAATTACATTTAAATATCAAGAACAAATGCGGCCTGCTTTTTTTGTGGCTTTGACTAAAACATTTCTTTGTCAAATTATTATATTAATCTTGGGATTTAATTGGTTAACGCAGGAGTAACAGCGAGGAACGGGTTCTGGACAGTCCGACCGACACGGCGGATACGATTAGACGGGTGAGCAGTCAGGAAGATTTTAAGAGCGAAGAACATTCCCACATATTGTCACAGCTCGGCCAAGATATGGGCCATGGAGTGGTGAGTTTATTTGCTCGAAAATCCCCCGCGGTTTTGGACCATTTTCAAATTCATTGACGATAAAATATTCTAAAAACAATTTTAATTTCCTGCTACTTTATTAGCTCGGATTCATCTGAATCCCTAGTCATACCAATTAATTCATTTTTATTATCATTTGTCCTTGAATATTGTGAATCTCAACCATGACTCTACAAACCTTTTAATTTATTTTTTTCTCAATATCTTGATTTACAATCATACGAATCTGTGAATTTTTACTTTTAGTCTTACGATTTGATTGACTGTTCACAGAGATGCGGAGGTTTACCTCTTCACGAAAGAACGAACGTTTCGCCGGTGTCGAAGAAATCGTCGCCCGTTCCGTCCACCTGCGACGTAGTTATCGCCACCGAGAAATTCGAGTGTGATGCTGAAAAACTGAGAAGCAGCGAGCGTTTCAGCAGAAGCATAACACCCAGAGGAAGACGGCAGGCTCGTACAAGGAGAGTGCATCGGGCGCCTGACATCGACCAGAGTTCGAGCAAGGTATAATTCCATTTCAAATTCAAATTCCATCTGAACATTCTTAAAGAAAATTCCTAAATTATAAGTCATTCGTGATTTATTCCTTGAATGATTTCTTGCTTTATCACACGAAATTATATCTAAGTTCGTTCATCATCGACCAGAGTTCGAGCAAGGTATAATTCCATTTCAATCTCAAAGAGGAACATGATGATCATAATTAAAAGATCACAATATTGAGACTTCCGAACATTCTTAAAGAAAAATCCTAAATTCTACGTCATTTGTGATTTATTTATGGAATATTTTCTTCCTGTATCGTACGAAAGTATCTTGTTATAAAAATATAAATAATCCATAGACGGACCATACGTTAGCATTATCCCCTTTGTATTCATTTAAACATGCTTCGTCCTAACGTTAATATTGGATATTTTAGGAAAATGAGGAGAACGATCGCGAGAACATTTATTTATCTCCGAGTTCTAACACGCGCAATGGATCGCCGGCACAAAGTTTCTTAGAAATGCTGAGCAGCGGGCCAAGCAGATCTCCATCACCAGCCCGTCCCCCGACAGTTGATCACGAAGACCTCAACAATCCTAGTCTCACCAATTGGGGCTTTCAGCATCGTCAAGCCAGCGTAAGTTATTTCATCGCAATAGATTATACCAATCTGCCGTAGTCACGAGATGATTTTCAATCATTAGGACGATTTTGTTCGAGTCTTGAAACATACAGTAATTTAGTGGAACCATAAATTAGATCGTTAGAAATAAAATAGTAAGCAAAAATTAATTATTCATTGAATAATTTGAAGAAGTACATCATTATTTAACTAACATTGATCCGTACGAAGTTTATCAAAATATTGATTATCCTGTGAATATTTTCATTATTTTTTTGCAGTTACTTTCAATTCTCTATTATCTTTTTTAATTGTGAATGAACACATATAAGTAAATCTAGAAATAAACATAAACACGAATACAAATCTCAACGACAAGTGCGTACGAGGCTATAAGCGTTTGCAATGTTATTCATCCTTATTCATTTGTTTATGTAAAACAGGATGAGTGTTCGGACGCTCGTGTTGAAGCGATGCTTTCGCCGCGGAATTCCCTGCTCGTTCCCCGTCGATTTTACAGCGAGAACGAGGCTCCGGCAAACGTGCCAACCCGGACGGACCACGACCTGAAGAACCTTGCGAAGCACATAAACGGCATAAAGAAGAAGATAAAGAAATACGAGGACGAGTTCGAGGAGAACTTTGGCTACCGTCCGAGCCATTCGGACAAGATGAGCAACAAGGACATAAAGAGGCTCTGCTCGGAGCTGAACAAGCTGCGCAAGGAGCACAAATTGCTGAAGGAAGACCCGGTGAGCGCTCTCCTGGCGAACAGCAGGTCCACCAGCAGCCCGACGAACAATAATATAAGCCAGGAGAAGTCGCGGGCCACGTCGATGGAGGAGATGGTGAAGGAAGTCGAGAAGAAACTCGCGGAGAAGCGACTCAAGTACAATCGCCCGGACAATATGGAGGAATTGACGTATGAACAGCTGTTGGACGAGAAGACGGCAGTGCAGAAGACTCTGCTGCACATCGAGGGGGCCTTCGGCAGACCCGTTTCTAAGGAAGATAGGACCGTCGTGAGGCCCCTCTATGACAGATACAGGACCCTAAAGAGGTTGCTCATCCGGGCAGGAGCGGTAAGTTTACAGTTTTTACAAAAAAGATGCTGACAGAATAATGAACGTACATGTACTTGTAAATACATGTACGTTCCTTGAAAATACAGCGTTACAACCGAGCCATAATTACCAATTGATTTGAATTATTTCTAATTCTCGGATCTATACCTTTCGTCTCGTTTGAGTGATTTGTTTATCATGTTATTTGGCAGAGCAAGAACAAGGACAGTATATCCGAGCTGGCAACTATTTTGGAGCACGAAGCGATGGATTTTACGTCGTCGAGTTTGCCCGGAAACCCGTTGGACAATGAAAGACGAGCGAGTGAACCGGATATGTCGCACAGGGGCATTCTGGATTGTATCGAACCGACGGAACAATTACCAACCGACAGTGATAGCCAACACAGCAGCAGCGAAGGAAGTCGGGCGGCGAGGGAAAGTCTTCACTCACTTCCACAGTAAGATTTATTTGTTAGAAATTCAACGACATAGAGAACCCAATCATTTTAAGGCCATAAAATTGTGCAAACTCTTGAATTTCATATCATACTAGAATCGTGTGTATAAGTTTCGTAGTAACTTCGAAAGCATAGGAAAATTGAAGCTGGTAATTATTAGTGTAGTGATAAAGTGTCTACGTTATAAATTCAATCATACGCACGATCCATTAATTTTTTAATTAATTTCGCTGACTTCCAAAAACACATAGATACTGATCGAATAGATTCATGCATCTGATTGATTAATATTTGTTGAAAACTTGCAGAGAAGAATTGCTGGCTCAGCAGAGAGCGACCCGTGAGGAGAAGAAACGTCTTCGGCGAGCCTTGAAGGAATTAGAGGCCCAATTTGAGGCCCGCGCTGGCCGGAGAATGCAACGTGAGGATCGTGGGCCTCAGGTCAACACGGTTTACCAGTCTTACAAGGAAGCAAAGGCGAAACTCCGGCTTATCGACGCCCTCATCGCGAAGAACGCTTGACGCAGCATATAATTTTGCAAAAACTTTGAACGCGCCCAGCGAACCGGCGCAAAATGTCCGTCACGTTGAACAAGCGGAAAAACTGGGGAAACAATCTCCTAGCCTACGTCGTGCGATAGTGCCGTAAACATGTGTGAAACGAGTTTAGACGTATCGTAGCCACTGATTTCTGGAAAACAGTATCTCAAGCGAACGGTCGAAGCTCGAGAATTTTCGGAGAATTTTCCAAAGCACCATAGCAGGCAACCTATTTGACTCTTACGAACGTAATATCATATATAAACTACTGATGAACATTTTCGACGTACCGCGGATCGTAAACTCTCTTCGGCGATGAACAACGAACAGAAATTGTTCCATTCAAAGTTTCCCCGGGGAGTCGTTTCTGTTTTGGCTATTTTCCTTTTTTTTGTATCGTACTTTGCTGAGTATGTTGTTTAATTAATCGTCGTCTTTGCGAGAAGAAGCATGAATTTCTAGACTGTCCGAAACGTAAGACTAAAGGTACTAAGGAAATAGGAAGTAACCACACTTTGCAAATATTCAGCACTGGAAATATTCGTAAATTTGGCCGTCGTTTTGCCATATTTCGTTTCCATTTTCTGACGTAAATGATATCTCTCAGTGCTTAAGAAAGGGTAATTAAGATTAACTATCGCTGTTTTATTAAGGGAAGAACGGTTCTTAAACGAATTCTTTCTTCCTGTAATTTCCCGAAACTCGAGGTACATGATGGACTTTATAAAAATGAATCAACCTCGTAAATGATCTTTGGATCATCAGTGCGTCTGTTTCGAGTGTTTACTCAACTGAGCAAACCGCTAATTACGAACGTTTATGCGTCTCAACGAGGCCGGATATCCATAACATTTCATTTTCTTAACGAGAAACAACGGAAATAAACACACACACTGTCATATTTGTAATCTGCGTGGATTTTATACAAAAATTTCCGAAGATTTCTATGAATTTTTCTCTAGGGAAATAATGTGTTTGTAGCTACGTCGATTTTTGCTGCGTGCCGTTTTCGAGGATACCATTATTTGTACTTACTTGTTACTTCTTGTTTATGAAGGCTGTTTTACCATTGCGAGGACATCGAATTGAAGATGTCGAACAATGTAAAGCACAATTCATCGACAAATGATAATCTTGGCAGTGTTCGCTTTAATTGGAATAACTGTTTTCTCTTTTATCGTTACTTTCGCTCATTATTTATTTCCATTTCCTACGGGCTTGTACAGCACACTTGATATGCACTCCTAGAAGAAGAGTTGAAAAAGGAGAAATACATCGGCAGGATAAAACGAGATAATAAAAACTGATTTTACCTGAGGTACATTTTGATATGCACTCCTAATTAGGATCTCGAGAAAGAAAAAATACGTTATCGAAAGAAAGCAAATTACAAAAAATATTGACTTCACCTGAGGTAAATTTCGATATCCACGCTTAATTGGGATGTTGAAAAAGAAGATAAGCTAACAGAACAAAAGGAAATACTGAAAAGTAATTTTACCTGATATCAATTTTGATATGCGCTCCTAATTAGGACTTTAAAAACCTAAAATTACGCCAATGGACGAAAACAAGCGTAAATACCACTGAGCGAAGATTTGTTTTACCTCAGGTGAGATTTCGGTCTAATTAGGATTTTGAAAAAGAAATAGTTGAACAGGAAAAAAGTAGATACTAAAAAGTAATTTTACCCGAGGTAAATTTTGATATGCACACCTAATTAGGATTTTAAAGGTCGAAAAATTACGCCAACGGAGGGAAAAGACAGGCGTAAGTACGTACCGTGGGCGAAAAGTTGTTTTACCTGAGGTGAAATTTCGCAGGAGATAAATCGTATCGCATCCTATAAGAGATATCGCATGTTGTAAAACTCTAAGAGTACTATCGAACGTTAAGATCTTATAGAGCATTACACGTGTTCAGCGAAATCTTGTTGATCTTTGTGTTTGCGATGTTTATGAGTGTGACTTGGTAAAAACTTTTTCAGGCGCACGGAATAAACGGGGATGCCAAATAAGCGCCTTAAAATCCCGCCCAAGGGGCGCGAAGGGTGCTAGGCTTTGAGTTTAAAATTGTCAGGGACGTGAAGGAAGGGCTTGGGAAAAAGGAAAGGGAAAAGCAATCGCTTGGTGAACTTCTCGGACGAACTTTTTGCTTGTCACAGCTGTGATATATTTATTTAAAAAGGAATTTTCCTTCTCTCTCCGACAATCTGGGTTTGCGAAAGACAGCAACGGGCCTCTTTAATTTTTCACGTATTCCCGTGACGTAAGATTCGCCATTCTTCGATTGGCCTTTCCGCGATTCGTTTCTCAGCTTCGGCATTTCGAAGAGTGATTTTCACCGATTTTCGCGAACCGTTGAAATTTCGTTTAAAGAAACGTGTACACGTACAACGATTAGCTAGACGAGAGATCGAAAAAAGGGGGGGCAAGGATTTTCGAAATTCGCACGAAGGTGTTTTGGCTAGCAATGGGACAGGGGAAAGAAAATGGCCAATTCGATATCGAACCTTTTCAGCCGTAATTTCAGGAAACGAGGAGCAAGGGAGAAACAGAAAGCGAGAAACAAAGAAAAAGAGAATGAGAGAGAGAGAGAGAGAAAAGAAATATAACGATTTTTTAGACCAAAGCATTTTTTAGTCTGTGATATAACGAGAGATATACTTGTGTTAAGAAAGGAGAAGAGACTGTGTGTGAGATGGATTCATTTTTTTCTCGGCGAAAACCACTTTTTAAGGCAAGATTGGTGTGAGATGTTTTCCATCGAGGTGGCAAATCCTTTGGGAAAATCGCTAATTACTGAATTTCAATTTTCATCATCGATAAAATCGGATAATCCGAAGAAAAGTTTTCTTTCTTAACGGAAAAACTGTATGGCTTCTCGTTTAATGTTTCAACGTTTGCATTTTTTCACTTAAAATTAGTCTATGTACATTACGTTTCGATTTTAATGGACATTTTACAGTCGATCATCGTGATTGCTGTCAACAGCAATTATTGCCTGTAAAAGGTTATTATTTATTATTAGACCCAGTGTCTTAAAAAATTTTACATTTACTAAGATAACGTACAACCCATTCTAACCGACCTTTTTTATAATGGCAATTGTATAAAATTTGTAAAAAGAAAAGGAACATAATTTGTAGGTAACCCTTTTTCCCAAGGGCAGTGCTACCGAAGAGACATTAATTTTATATTCTACGGCAGAAAAACGTTCTTATTTAACGCGAGGGTAGGCGAGTTTTGCCCTTTGCGGTAGAGAAGAGAGGATATGAATATTGTCACATTAGGCTTAAGACGACATTTTATATTAACGTTATTTAAGGTGACTTTTGTAGCTGGTAGAGGCGATGAGCTCGTGTTCTCCCGTAAAAGACGGTCCTGCGATTCTGTGTAGTTGTTAAGCGAAGAAAAACCATGCGAAAGCTTCGATTTACCCGATGACTCTGATTCTTTTCCAAATGGATAATCCGTTTCCCCCGATTTTAGGAAGCTAAAGGCATGATTTCCGAGGACATATCTAGAGACTAATAGACGGCGCGAGTCGAGAACGGATTGAGAATCAATAGTTATTATTATAGTACATTTAATAACGGTCGATAGGTACCTTGGCCGCTATACGTGTTATATGTAGATATTACAAGTGGCTGGAGACGGATACGAGTATCTTACAGAATGTCCACCCCCCCCCCATTAGGTTTCACCGTTTATACACATGTTGATTATGTATATATACATATGATATTGTACGTATAGAAATACAGGCAGAAACGTACATAAACACATAAAACCGTACATGCATACCGACGGACATTATACATTATATGAGATAGCACGCAGAATCGAATAAAAAAAAGTATGATCTGAAGATGATGATGAAGAAAGACAATTTTTTAAACCCTTCCGAAACTTCTAACGTGGTTTAACAACTGTTTTTTTAATGTACTTTGTACGAAATTAACGTTAAAAAAAGGTGCAATTTACTAAACAATATCTCAAATTTTCTTTTAAATTCGTTATAATAATGCTAATGCAATTCAATGCAATTCAATTACTAAAAATTCGGATGAAAAATTTGTCATAAACTAAATGGTATTCTTGATATAATTTTAAATTCCATGCATACGTTTGGCATTTATATTACTTAAAATTGCTGATAAATTACCGAAATAACATTAATATAATCATGTCCCCATTAAAGGGTACATCGCGGGTCAATTTTTTCATCATTTTATTGAGAAACCGAATAATATGTTTTCATGAAACCTTGTGGAATAAGGCAGACAGGTTACTTTATACGCGTTATTCTTGTTTCATTATTTATTCTTTAGTACGGTTTCATTTGGGTTAAACGTGACAGAGTGGCACGTGGACAGGAAAATGTTGCGAAGATTCTCGTTATTTTCATTTTATGGGGCCAGTGCTAACTGCTTTTGGAACATTTGAATTTGCCGCAAAAGACCGGCCAGTCTTATCGAGGTCGACGGTTCTCTACCAAAAGGATTTCCCTGCCGCGGGGTGAAAGGAGGAAAATTCGCTCCACCACGAAACGGAGAATTCGATTTCGAAAGTGAAGGGATTTCCGTGGAAATGCAAACGAAACTGTTTCTTTCCTGAAGCATTCGCATTTGCTGTTTCAGTGCCATGACCTGCGCACAAATAAGTCGTTAATGAATAGTGCAAGGAAGTCCACTGAAAGATAATATTATTTAAAATAATTAATTGGCAGATTGTGTAACATTTCGTATAAATTCATTACGAATTTGGAAGAGGTTTCGAACAATAATTCAGATTATTGTTCGAAATCTGTTATTAAGATATTAGAATGATATAATATAGGGTAATTACAGATTTATTCGATTAATCTTTTTATTAATATTTTCAATTGTCAATTCATGAATTTGTTCATTTAACTTGTAACCAATCAAAAACCTGTTACAGATCTTACTTCTTTGTAAAGATTGACAACAGCATTGATTTCTTCCTCCTTGGCATTGAGTTCTTTTTCAAGTGTAACAATTTCCTTCGCGAGTGTTTTGTCATTCGACTTTTCTGCTTTTTCCTGTAATTTCTCGTATTTTCTGCGCAGATACATTACTTTTATCAGCGCTTTGACTTATCAAAACATAAATAGAAAATTGCATGAACTAATAGTATTATAATTGATAAGATTTATTTCATTGTCGCAATTCTGCCCCTTCCTCTGAAATTCTTATTCTACAAAGGAAAAATTGATGTCTTTCTAACTTACCTATTCATCTCCTCAAACTGGTCATGCAGTTTAATCAAGACTCCTCGAATACCTTTCGACTTATTCTGCGAATTAAGAGAATTCATATTCTGAAAGTCGACGATATTTGACTCACCCTGTAATCAATTATTTTTAGAAAATCTTAGGTGATTTTTCAAAACTCATTCGGCATCTACGTATGTTTATTTTACTTTCGATGCATTGAAATGAAGCTTCACGCTCCGCTGAGAAGTAAATCGGTTCAGCATTTTCATTTGACTCACGGTTTGCTGATCCAAATTTGGATATGTATTCTGCTTAAAGATTACAAAAGGATTTAAACGTCAATAAAAATATCTCAGGAGTATGATTCATAAATTATTTAAAACTCTGTTATCGAATCTGTTTAATCGAATTATTTTTATTAACTGAATTTACAAATCAAAATCAATATAGTTTCCTGACTTCTATTATCTCGAATTACAGGACTAAATAATCAATTTCCTCTTTTTTTAAAGAATCACTTCGTAGTTATCGTATTCGTAGTTATAAATTAAAAAAATGTGTGAGAAAATCAAAAGCATCGCTACCTCGTTTCTGATATCTTGGTGAATAATTTTGCTTGTCCGCGAGCTTTTTGGGAAATAATTTTGCGCATTTGGCACGGACCTAAGTGACTGAGCCATAGGCGTTTGCTTCATAAACCTTAAAGACGCAGTTTCATTTATTAAATCAGTCGTTCCGCACGGCTCGTAATTTCTCCCTTCATTAGCAAGATTTTTATTCAATTTGAAATTTTCGTTATCAAGTTCCATGAGCACGGAAACCGGTTTCATTCCTCTGCTGACTTTGCGTATTAACAAAGGGGTAATACCACCCACCGTTGGTTGTCTTGTTTTCATGATACTCAAAACCTTCGATCAAATTGTCCACATTAACCGAATTATTCGGTCGTTTAATTCATGTTAATAAAACAGGGAATTAAACAAATCCTTTAAAGTAAATTATAAATGAAAGATAGTTAAGTTTTGATTCGCACACACCTGTTGAATGTTGAGTCCTAAATTATGACTCGGTGTCACAGAGGTACCCACGACGAAGGGTATATTTTTGAAATTAAATCTCTGGAAATAGGATCGATTTGATCGTTTCAATTTCGACGCTAACGTCGGCAACTCATAATTACGAATGCCCATGGGATCGTAATAATCGGCGTCTAATTGCGCGTTTTCATAGAAATGATTATTTTTGTTCATAACTGTCGAACAATTCTCGACGACCTCACTATTCATCGATCGATTTTGCCCCTCAATGACCTTCTGAACGACTGATCTAATTATTTTAAACAAATCGGTCAATCAACATGCCCTGATGAAAGAATATTTTCGATATTTCAGGCGATCGTTTTTTTAACAAACAAAGACTTGCCGTACGTTTTCATTGGTTCGGGCTTAATTTCTTGCTGAAGTGTTTGCTTCCTATCCCGATGTGATATTTTACGAGGGAATTGCCCGGCCAGCTGGAAAATATGATTCGGTGGAGAATGACGTTTTTCCTCGGGATTTTGCGGATGATGAAGCTTTTTGTTGGAATTTTTCTGCCGAGGATAAAGCACGGCGTGCCTGCTGGAAACGACCGAAGCACTTCCGCTTTTTACACCGGCGTTGTGAAAAATTTCAACGACCTCGCTTCGATTCTGCTTGATCCGCGGGATCGAAGGTTTTTTCGACAGCCGGGAAACAAACGAGGTATCTACTAATCAGTTATTTCTATAAATTTCATTATACGAAAAGTTCCAAGAAAACTAACTAAAATGTGTGAGAAATAATAATGTAACAAAACATTCAACCATTAATATCTCATTATGCGTACAGAATTTTAATAAGTTTAATGTAGATAAATTTAACGATTCATAAATTAAAATATAAAAAGTTCGAGGCAAAATAAGTCAAATGTGCGGAAAATAATAATATAATGAAACATTGAACCATTAATATCTGATTATGCGTACACAATTCCAATAAGTTTAATGTCGATAAATCCAATTATTTCATTTCCGAAATGAAATATTTTATAGTCTTTTTCAAGTTCGAATATTTCCCTTAAATTCGTACTTTTGTGTTTTCGTTTTCTCAATTCTCTCCTGACAGTTGAATTTGTTTCCTTAGTTGTGACGGTACTTTTCGAAGTAGAATTCCGCATCTTTGCCTTTTTTTTCTTGACTTTCGTAACTGCTGTCTCGTCCACTTTACAATCCGACAATTTTTTATTCATCGCCTTAGGGGGAATAATTTTCTGCTTTTTGTCAGTTTTCACGATTTTCCTGCGTATAACTTCGCGAACGCTTTCGATACTTTGAGAATCTTTCAAAATCAATTCCTTCACGTTATTTTCAACTCGCGTGCTTCGACATTGTTGCAAATTTTCATTGTCCGCCGTGACGAGCCGTTCGATGGATGTTTTTAAATTTAATATATCGTGTTGCAGTCCTGCGGAATATTCTGCCAAATATTTTTGGTAAGGATGCTGATTCGTCGTGTCATCCACGTGAAATTTACTGTACGCCTTTTGCAAAAGGATAATTATATTATTACACACTAATTACACACTAAAAAACTGATAATATTTGTATCTTCATTCTTAATTAGTTGGAGAACTATGGAACGAGATCATATTTTACTTTGTCTTTATCGGGAACGGAAGTTTGCGTAACTGATCGAAAATGGAATGAATCCACTGGTGGACATTTTTTCCTTTCCCCTCCGAGCTCCAATAAATGTTCTACTTCACCGTTTTCTTCCTTCGTACCAAAATCTACATTTTCGGTAATGGAATCCGCTGCAATTTCCGGTAATCGTACCGTAAGGCTTGGACTGGTGTACGAACTCTGTTTTTCCGTGTCTATGGCAAGACATTTTCATGAATAATAAATCTTAATAAATCCCAGTACCCATTAAATCAATTCAATTTAAGAATAAAATAATGTACAGTAAATAAGTAGGATTTTATTCAAGTTTTACCTGAAGAAAATGAAGTGAAGAAAATCTACTTAAAGTTATTGACTAATAATTCATTAATTTCAACCGATAATAAGTTCATGAATAATAAACTAAAGCACATAAACTCGCAAATTTTACTGCAAACGTGTCGTATTGCTATACCAGGAGCCTTGTTTGTCGTTTCCTGAATTTTACGAATTTGTTGCAAAAACGTGGTGTACAGTACATCCTCGGAATCTGCCGTATCTTCCGGTTGAGGAACTTCCGGTACAGATGTTGCAGATATTTTCAAGGATGAAGTTTCCTTTTGACGATCTCCGATGTCTGCAATTTTATTAATTTCCCCCCTTTCTGGTTGTACACCTTGATACAAAATTTTCATATAATCCATTTGAGATTTTAACGACCCACATTTTGCTTCGGCTACGTTTAATTGCTCCTCTAGTTCTGAAATGTAAAACTGTACTGCATTAATAAAAGAAAGTAATGCATACAAAACTATAATAAATAAAATGAGATATACATATATATGTATTATGCAAAAAGTTTAATAAACAAATAAAGTAAATGAATGGCTGAAAGGAATAAACAACAGAATATGCTCCTCCAATATTATTACGTTAAATAATTTCTGCTAATCTTTTTCTGAAATAAGTAAAATGGTTTCGTTCAAACCTGTCAATTTAATATCACAACCACTTTTAATGGAAAATTCTTTACGTATGGAAACTTGTGATGAGTTTGAAGTACATAAACCTGTAAAATCAATGAAATTTATGGAAGTAAAAAGTGGGAAAAAAATGATAAATGTTTATAATAAAACTATACTTATCAATTGTACATATTAAATTTATTAATTGCTATAAAGGACGGATTGTTAAGACGTTAAATTAGTACACGTGTTGTAAATATTTTTAGGCTACCTGCAATTCGCTTGTAACTGTCTGACACATGCATAATGAATGCATTGGATACTCATTTAAATCCGATAATAATTTTGATACGTCGATTTCCGATTTCTCGGAAATCATTTAAGAAAGAAATTGCGAATTTGTTGAACAAAACCTCATTAAATCAGATGTTTGCAGGTTGCAGACTTTACTGCTATCGAACGTATTGTTTTATTATCGGAAAACACGTGTTTATTTGTTTATATAAGCACGTTAATACAGACAAATTCACCGTAGCGTAATGCCTTTACAATACGTTCTGAAATCTTGGCGGAAAATATAAATATGAAATGAAACAAAGGTATTGAGGAATAAAAAAAACTTAATTTTCGAAGATATTGCGAGATGATCATACAAGATGGAATATTTTTAACATTTTCGAAAAAGAAATCTCCCAAGCCAGGTATTAAAAAATTCGTAGTCGTTTTAAAGTAATCCCGATAAAATTTAATCCGGAAAAATGTATGGAGAAATAAGCAATTTTACTTAACGTTTTCAACATTTATCAAATAATTATAAAGAACCAATTAAATAACAAAAACAAATCCCCTTTGTTTACTATCACTTTATTTGGATAAAATATAACAAGGTATAAATTAACAGTTTCACCTTAACAACATTGCATTTTAAAGAAGTATTAAGAAATGGTTAACAAAATTTTGGGTGTAAAAATAAGATATTACAAGAAAATTAGTAGCCTTGGTATCACAAGTGTGTGGTAATTAATCATTTTCTCAACACAAATGTGTACGGTTGAAGATTATTCTTGTTTAACAGCATGGAGTGCATAGTTTACAGCGAGTGATTGGCACCAAAACCATTTCTTTACAATTGGATTGTAGAACATTCCATGAATTAGTGTTGTTTTACATCCATGTGTTTCAAGTATTCGCTGTACATCGCTTGGAGAAATAAATTTGTCCCAATGGTGTGTCCCCATAGGAACATATTTCAGCACATATTCTGCTGCGATAATCCCTCCAAGCCAGGACAAGTATGTTTTATTAAATGTTGTAATAAATATAGATCCTTTAGGTTTGAGAAGGCGCACACAGGATTCAAGGAATAGTTTCTGATGGTCCACATGCTCTATGACCTCAGAAGCTACAACCGCGTCATACTTTTCAGCATCTGTCTGTGCCAAATCTTCTATCGTAGTGCAAACATAATTCAGCTTCTCAGAAAGGGTACTATCTAAGGCTGCATGGTCTTTAGCTACATCTATTGATTCTGGACATGCATCAATGCCTATTACATTGGCTCCCATTCTAGCTAATGGCTCTGACAAATATCCTCCACCACAACCAACATCTACAAGCTTAATTCCTTCCAGAGGCAAAGCAGGATTAGTTTCAATGAATCCTGCATTCATTAGCCCATCACGTATAAATTGTATTCTCAGGGGGTTCATAGCATGAAGAGGATTCATCTCACCACTGGCACCCCACCACTTGTTCTTGAAAGTGCTAAACAACTTTAGCTCCGTAGGATCCACTGTAGATGTACTTGACTCGTTTTTATTGGCAAAATCTTTCGCATGATCTGCAGATCTGCTTCTTAGGATAATAGTTCTCCATGTATTCTGTTTCGTCAAGACGAAACGAGTAACTACAAACTTTAGCGAATTCATCTTTCCAAGTGTATATTTCTGACTCCGCTAAATATGAACGTTCTGCGACACACCTTGATGATCTCACCAAAGAAGGCGGATAATAACTAGAAAATCATATCATTACATCGATTAGCATTTCCCAAGCTGACGTCATGATTTAGAAAATGTTTTCAAGTATCTAACAGAACAGCAGTATCACGATGCTAGGCACAGCAGTGCATGCGTTGGAGCAGAATACAAAAAACGTGGGTGGACAGAAGAGTCCTCTGGATTCGGTCGGTAGGTGCGCTGAGATCTGCTTCTCGAGTGTATTTTAGGAAGTCGTGAATCGGTGTACCTGCGAGTTGCAAATGGTGGACGGCCTGTCATCGTTGTTGCATTAACATCAGGTACGAAAATTTCATTGATATTTCGTATCCAGCGAAACATGAAATATTAATAACCTCTCAGCCAACTGTAATAACGGGAACTCGCAGTGACAGCTGTCAAATTCTGACGAAATTTTATCAAAAAAGTATTATTCGATTACGTAAAATTGTTGCACCAGACGAAAATAGTCACCTGACTCACGAACACTTGCTTCCCGCTAATTGCAGAAAAAAATTGAACTTTTCAAACGTTTCCCGCTTATATCCATAAAGATCGTGACTGAATGTTAACATTATTGCTAAGGTAACCTGCCATTTATGTCGCTAAAAACATCATTGCGAGACATCGTGCAAAAATACATATGCGTATATATATCTCCGGTCGCATATGTGTACATATATAAAATGAGTTGTGTAACGTCGATGGAAAAGTATTTTTGTATATAGCATATTTCGACATATATCCCAATAGATTTCTCTGGCAACTATGTCGTATGTTCGTTTACTTAAATACTCGTACGAGATTGACATTTAGGATGCAGGCATGCAAGTCTGATAGGTTAGTGAGCGTATTTCACATGACATTGACATATATAATTGTCAGAAGCCAGAGAAAGGAATGTTTCAGGAAGTTTCGTCAGTCTGCTTAAGGTTTCTATTATTCAATACCATCTGGAATGCAACATATTTTACAATTCACATACTAAAGAATACATATATATATTCAAATTCTAATTTTGTTAGCTAGTCTAACGTGTATATTGCTTTTAGTAATCCAGCTAACATGTCACGTGTTTATTAAACACTGTCTGCAGCGTACTGTATTTTGCACAGTGTTAATTAGAATGGGAACGATAATTCACCTTTGCACGTCTGGTTTGTGATTTCATGATTCATTGATGAAGCGTCTACAGCAACACATCTTTTTTTAATGGCCAGTGTGTTTACTTGAATGACATCTATCTCCATTTCCTTATCATATTGATACTTTTATTCTAAGTTACATTTTTCTTTTAACCATCAAACTTATACTTCAGAAGAAGGGGATTAGTTTAAACTATGTTTTTAAAAAGTACTTATTTAAATTACTCTTTAGAAAAATCAGCAAATAATTTTAGCAGAAAGATTCTATGGCCAACAATGATTCTGATCTATTATATTTAGAGTTCTTCAACTGTACAAAACATAATTTTGGAACTGTGCCATAGCCTGAAATAGATTTAAAAACTATTTCTTTCTTGAAGCCAATGGGTAACATATCTACAAAAATGAAGTGAAATTTACTCTGAATTTATTAATCTACTCATTTGTAACTGTACTTTTTTCTTACAGTTTAAATAATTAAAAATTCAGATGTAATGAACATATTCATCATAACCATTCTCATTGATACTACTTTTGGTTTGCACATGTGCTGTATGTTTCATTTACATTATTCTCACATTGAGTTGGCATACAACATAACATTATTGGTTACACCATTTGTTTATTTTAAACATTGGCACCTCAATTCTAATTGCACAATTTGAGATCATGCTGTGCAAAGAAAAGTGGAGTTAAAGGTTATCTGACCATTCTCATAATTACACTTTACTCCAGTGATATTTCTCATATAAAGAATACCTGATACTCATGTAAGGACAATGATAATACACCACTGTCTACTACAGATAAGTGTAAATGGCTTTGGTTGAAATGCATTGATGAATAGCTTTACTTAAGTGGGTTAAACCTTACCAACTTTTTTGTATTAATACTTTGTGACTTCAGTAGACAGACTCATAAAAAATTTTCATTGTTGTACACACACACACACACAGATATATATATATATATATATTCCTAAACAAACATACTTTCACCTTGAGATATATACATAATATTTGATAACATTGTAGAATATCTGATAAGAATCTTTTCAAATACTGTACATGATTGTTTTCAAATACACGTACTGTCAAAGTGAATCATATATTTGAGGTACCAATTGCCTATCACAATGTAAATGCAGATATATGTCTATGAGTAATTAGTATGGAATAACAGTGTTTATCAGCATTCCAATGTTCATCATTTTTTACACATATTTCAATATCTATTATCTTGAAAGTATAACTTTGGTCTTACACAATTTCCTTATCATTGTATTAAATAGCACTTCCGTTCTCTCTTGTCACTTGAAACTTATCTAATCTTTTATATTGTGAAAACATAACACTGACAATATTTTAATACCTTCTAATTTTCTTTTCCACTTATTGATTCAATCATCTGCTCAAAAACAAGATTGCCCCAGTTTTTTAAATTTCATTATAACTACAGTGCTATTAACTATGATTTAATTGCAGGTGAAAATGTATAAGGCAAGGACTGTGCTCAATACACTGGTGCCTTTGGCACCACGTGTGTGTGGGGCAGAAAGGTTTGCTTCATGGTTGGTGCGTAGTCATCCCTTGGCTAGAACTAGCAAGGTGGTGACCGTGGAATCCATCCGGACATACAACAGCCGTGTTGCCACAGAACCTTTCTTAAATGGCAGTTCCAGCTCCTATGTAGAAGAAATGTATAATGCATGGCTGCAAGATCCTCACAGTGTCCATGTGGTCAGTGATCCAAGATTATAGAAGATTTCCTAGCTTTCCAAAAAATGTCTCATTTATTGAAATAATAATATCTATTACTGCTGATGTACGGTCTTAAATATTTGTAAATAACTTATAGTTTTACTTCTATGCAGTCGTGGGATTCCTTTTTCCGTAGCAGTACAGCTGGAGCTGCACCAGGTCAGGCGTATCAGGCACCACCCTCCCTCGCTACAAATTACAATCAAGTACCTCTTGGAACATTATTGCCCTTGGGTGGTGGATCCCAGCTCAGTCAGGTGCCTGTAAATGAAAAAATTATCGACGACCATCTAGCTGTTCAAGCTATTATTCGATCTTACCAGGTATGCCTCCGGTTTTTATATCATATTATTCGGTATAATTAAAAAAATCCTTTGTGATAAATAATAATCTGTTAAACAATGAGAATCGAAATTTATAGCTAATATACTTGCGGGAAATAAGATAAAAACGTACAGAAGAATGATTACGCAATTAATTTCCGTCAGGGAATTTATATTTGACTATTGATGGTTGATATATTATAGTTGTTATACAGATATAATGTTCTTCAAAATGTCACTCTTTAATTAGAACCTATTTTATTTTTCTGGGTGGATATAGAACCATTGTAAGCAATGATTGAAATTTGAATAATTTGCTTCACATGTTGCAACATTGTTTTTGTGTTGGTTTAATGCGGAAATGTTGGAAACGGGAGAAAAACGAACAAAATCGCTTTGGAGCATATGAATTTAAAGAAAAGAAAAGAAAACTTGGGGAATCTGGAACCTCATTATATTACTCATATAACTCGACAAGTAAAGAATAACTTACGGCATTATCAAAACAAGTGCAGACGTGTGCATGTATGTTAATAGGCATTAAGGGCATAGTTTACGTCATATTCTGATTCATATTGGTATGCACATTTCAATGAATATTTTGTCCTGTTATCTTTTAAATATCCTTTTGGTAAGAGGTTACAGATTTTTACCCCTGTGAAAAATAAACCTGTTCAGCCATATATATTTTTATATATCTTTGAGACGTTATCACGGCATGTAAAGTAATATACATATTGAAATGTGTGTTTAATGTCTAGGGAACATTCTAAACATTTTTATTTTCATGCATGGGAAAACAGAAGTTCCGTACGTCACATGTAATTTTTAGGGGCTATAATGTATACCAAAATTGTTAAAAACAGGGCTGGAAAGTACATTAATTTCAAGACAAAACTTGAATAAAACATTTTTTATCATCTACTATATAGTTCGTTTGGATTGATGTAATTTGATGAAAGAAAATTCTTTATTCATCCTTGAGGCATGCAATATGAATATTACATTTGTAAAATCCTTTTGAAGTCAGGCATTTTTTATATAAATTGCTGTGGCATTACAGTTGTTACCAGCCCTGTATAATATCATGAATATCCACATGATGTGCGATTGAGGAATGATAAGTAAAAGTCTTTTGAGCAGCTGGAACAATGCCATGTTCACATATTGCATAATAGCCTCATTCCACCTGGTTGCACAAGTCGCTCATTGCATTTTCTACTTCAAGCATGTCTTATTTACATTTCTCGACTTCTCAGACATTATGTCAATTTACAAATTCAAACACGACTTATTCACGCGTTTAGCCGTTATCAGCTAATCTGAGAAATTACTTAGACGTGATCATGTCACTAAATCTTGTAGTAAAGAAAAAAAAGTGTTACTTCTCACGCAGCTAATCTATACAGCATATTTGCACATTAATACGATTTGTCCATGTGCTATAAAAAACGAGAAATGAGCAAAAAAATTATTACTCACCTCTCGGACATTAATAATATATTAGCTCTCGTTAACTTCATGTTTGTCTCTAACATGTAGCTGCAATAGGATCTCCAAAACTGAATAACTTGCCGCTAAAACCATAAATTCTATGACATGAAAGTCTTTTGTTCGAACGAAAGAGTTTTGTCAATTTCTACGGAATATTGCTTTACGCGTAAAACCTAGTGGGAAGTAAGAAATGTTTCACCTTGTGTTGAGGGAAAGCGGATCGACTACGAAATTGAATAGTGTATGTGTGACAACGACTGTAGTGATACGTAGTTTGACAAGTAGACATACATGTTGCCTCCTATTGGTCCTATTCATTGGCATATAGGCTCGGGGTCACTTAGTCGCTGACCTGGACCCACTGGGTATCATGCAAACAGACCTGGTACACACACATTATGCAGCCCGCAAGGGGTCTCCAGAGCAGGTTCTGCGGCAATATTTGCTTGGTAAGGCTTAGTATCAAACGGTATCACCAAATTATCATACAACAATATTCATCGTCTACTCCCTGAAAGGAAAATGCATGAAACTTCAGTAAAAATATCATTTAAAAACAAGTAAGACCGATAATTTCAAGACTTCTGTCAAAAGATTCTCCTAAAGTCGAAGAATTTGATAAAACACTGGATTAATTCGGTCAAAGTTTTCAATGTATTTGTTAAGTCAGGGTGCAGACAATTCATCACTTTACGAACATGTAAATCATGGTTTCAGTATGCTTGTTAACTACCTTTAACAGCATTTTCATAATCCGTGCTTCACAGACATATAATATATAGTAACATATAGTATAATTCATTGAATGCCACATTAAGAAAAAAGGTATTTCAAAGGAATGGTTAATCTTATAATTATCATCAACGATTAACATATTATCTTCACAGAATAAATTTCATTGTACTCAGACAACAATAATTCTGAATTGGATTTAATTGAATGTACTTTAATGCGTTAGGAAAAGGAGGTGTTAAGTAAACTTGAAGCCATGATTATTTTAGGCTGATACTGAAAATGTATTCACTAGAAATAGTGTGTTGTGTGTATGTATGTATAAAATTGTGTAAACGTTAGTATGAACCAAATAATGTTGTGTGTCAAGTTTTTAATTTTTTCTGTCAGCACGCTTTGTATATTCGTTTGTATTTGCTGTAGAGATATGCGTTTTTCCGGTAGGTGAATATCTGACAGGTAAGGAAATGTAGTTTAAAGTTCTTGACTGTCGCTTTGCATGCAACTCAACATCACCTGCATTTTCATTTCCCATTCGTCTGCACTCTTGTTTTGGTTTTATGCTTGCTTTCTTTAAAGCGTGTTACATTAACAATATATACGTTTATCAATTTAGGTAATGGGATTTAAACATGCTTAATGCCTGTGACTTTTTACTGTCACAAGTTTTTGCTTATGTAGTTCTCTTCAATTGAATAACACTGAATTAAACAATTTCATTATACTTGTTAGAATGTCAAAAGGTATTTCACCCGAATGACTCTATTGAGATGATGATATAATTGTAAACCAAGAATAACAGTACCTTACTTTTTTATACTCCACTCTCTACAAATGTATTATAAGTCAATATTCTACACCCAGAGAGTTTATCAACAGTAAAATAAATATAATAGTAACGGGCGTCTGAAAAGCAAAGAAAAAAAAGAAAATGAGGAAAGAAACACTTCAGTTTTCAATTATTGTGATCCGGCGTTCTTCTCAACAATTGTTTGTGTTCAGATAAAATTAAAGCCAACTTTTCATGCAGATCCGATAGAAAATGAATGAAAAGCAAGGAAATTATTCGTTTTTATGAGTGTACAATTTAAGAAAAATGCATGAAAAGACAGAAGTAAATTCCTAATGATTGGATAGATGGGAAAATGATTAAAACGCCGGTCACAGTAATTCTGCAGGAATTCGTATGACGAGATGCCAGTTTGATTGAGAATATTTAGTTCGTATGAACTTGCCATTGAATTGACAGATTCGGGGCCATCATATCGCAAAATTGGACCCGCTCGGCATCAACAGCGCTGATCTTGATGATAGGCATCCGCAAGAGTTGCTCTATAATCATTACTCATTCGGTAAGCTCAAACGAACGTGTCTACATAATAATCGTGGAGCATATTAGTTTACATTTCTTTCCACTTTATTTTACGAAGGTTTATTTTGCACAACGTAAGGGACTTTTAATCGACATGCCTCGTATCTTCTCCAATGTTCTTTCATTTCTTCTTAACGGCCTCCATTATCGGCCAATGTATTCGGCACGAAGAAAGTCGTTACGGCACAACTGTAGCTAATGTAAATTCATGTTTTTCATAGGGTCAATGTAAAATTGTCACGTGATCACCCTAAGTATCTCCGTTCTTGACAATACGAAGAAACGTTTGAGGAAGAAATTGCATGGTTCAATGGGCCAAGTGTTTCGATGAATGGTAAATTTGGTTCAAGGTCATGTATGTTATTTTTACCACAGAACTCTAGAGTTTCGTTGAGACGACGTAACGACTGACGTCAGGGTAAATTTAACGACCTACTAGAGCATGACCTTGAGCACGGAAATTTCTTTTTAACGCCCTGAACGTTTGAACGGAACAATTACCTTGTCGGACATTTCTTTGTATGATCAAAAACAACCGAGTTACTCGAAGTATTCATTTCAAGTGAAACTCTGTATTTCGTTATTTATAATGCTCTTTAAATCAATTGATTTTCGAGCCTAAGTTGAGTGACTCATGAAAATTTCGAGGATGTTGGAAGTAAGTGAAAGTCGAAGGAAGAAGCGAAGATTTGAACTGCCCAATTAGTGAATGAGAGTTTGATGTCCACAGGAAAGAATTCCCGCACTTACGCGCAGGATCTACGAAATCGGGTAGCTGCCCTTACGAAAAGTATGTAATTATTGTGAAAAGCCAAAACAAAAAAGATGAATTTCGTTGGAAGCTCTTCTCTCGTAGTGGCCACTGCCTTTTTGGGAATCGGTGAAGGGTTAAACTTAAAAGAACTCGGCTGATTGTATAAAAAGCTTTGGGTGTGAGATGTACGAGTTGTACATTCGGAGAGGTGCATTTTCTTCCTATAATTTCCGTTGCAGGACCCGCTTACGAGCGATATTCCTTTTTCGTTTCTTTCTTGAGGGATCGAAAGCAGCTGCATTTGCATGGTGACTCTCAATTCTAAAAGTGCAAGGACATTCAACACAGCAGCAAATAGCATTGACAGTTATTCACAGACAGAAGGAGAATTTTCTTGGCCCATGATTTTCCTTCAGTTCTAACTTCCGCAGTTGACAATATTTCCTAACAAGTGTTTAGTGAATAGAAATTTTGATGAATGGACGTGGTTCAAACTTCAATTTTCTTGCGTCATTGTTACGATATGCATGAAATGACCTTTCACATTAAAATTCAGACGTACGCGTCAATACTTTACATGAGAATTGACAATTCACGTCAGTCCACTACACTTCATTGGAATATTTAATTGGACTAAATTTGGCAAACAAAGCAAAATGATGGGTGACTAAAATTCTATCTCGACCGAGGAATGAAGCACTGAATCTGTAATATTTGATTTAAATTAAGTAACTCGATCAATTTATTCATATTAATTTAGTACAATTCACCTGTTTCTTTTGATCTACATTGCTATCTTTTATGTAATCCTTTCTCCTGCGTTCAGTTTATTATTTCTAAATCCTTTTGTGCTGTGTGTTGACGTTGTAATGTTCTGTTGAATTATATTGAGTGCCGTTTATTGTACACATACTGTTTTCTCCGTATTTACCTTGGTTTAAATACGACGTCCTTTTTCTTATGTTTGTTAGTTTCGTTTGGTAATTTGCATGAATGCAGGTATTACGGTCGGTCGTGTAAGTATTTTTTGCCAATGCCTAGAGCCTGAAGCTATAGGCAGCTTAAAATAAATATCGAACATGGTACGGGGTCGAGTACACTTAGAAAAGGCATCACTTTTACGCGTTACGTCCTAGTTTACACAATACACATGCATTTTCAGTATCAGTTGTTATGGAATACTGACATAAATGATAATTATGAACTGTCATGCTCGAAATTTAAACTGGCAGTATATTTTTTACATTAAATGAGTATTTTGCACTAAATGGTACAATTTTAGTGTTTGTAGAAATATAAAATACTTCAGTGGGATAAGAATTTACATTTTTGGATCACGGCAGTCATATTTGTCATTGTATTTTGTATGAACGTCCCTGCGTGTCGAAGATACATTTTTCACTTTATAATTCATGCAGAGGAGTCGGACATGGACCGTGTCTTCAAATTACCGTCCACCACCTTCATCGGCGGCAAAGAGAAGTCGTTGCCGTTACGTGAAATCCTCAAACGTTTGGAATCCGCTTACTGTGGCCACATAGGCGTTGAATTTATGTTTATTAACTCCCTGGAACAGTGCAATTGGATTCGACAGAAGATGGAAACACCTGGCATCATGGAAATAACGAACGACGAGAAGAGACTCATTTTGGCCAGATTAACCAGAGCAACTGGGTAATTAAATATCAATGAAATATTTTTGTATGTTGCCTTAATTAACAATGCCTGTCTTATACTTTTAAACGTTCCGCATGTAATTCATTTGCCTTTCAGCAGAAAGCAGAGTTATTCATAATTCTTGTCGTGTATTCTTAGGTTTGAGGCTTTCCTTGCGCGCAAATGGTCTTCCGAGAAGAGATTTGGCTTGGAGGGTTGTGAGATTTTGATACCAGCAATGAAACAAGTTATCGACAAATCAACGGAACTGGGTGTCGAGTCCGTCGTAATGGGTATGCCCCATCGTGGTCGTCTCAATGTTTTGGCGAACGTTTGCCGCAAGCCTCTTAGTCAGATATTCACGCAGTTTGCCGCTCTCGAAGCCGCCGATGACGTAAGTACCTTTTTGCTGGAAAAAAAGATAAATAAATCTACCTGCACAAAGTCATGTACAACGTAAACTTTGATATATGCATATTTCGAATATTTTCAAACACTAGAGAAGTAAGGTAGATATTGGCACATGAAAAAAACGATTGGCAAATAATTTAAACTAAGGCGGGATTCTAATAAGAGGAATACATCTAACCCAAGGACAGTTATTAGACAAATGTTTTTCGACGCTACTGATGTAATGAGTCTAATGAATTGAATGATTTTCAAGGGTTCTGGTGATGTCAAGTACCATCTGGGAACGTACATTGAACGTTTGAACCGAGTTACCAACAAAAACATCCGTCTGGCAGTCGTGGCTAATCCATCTCACTTGGAAGCTGTTGATCCAATTGTACAAGGAAAGACACGTGCAGAACAGTTCTATCGGGGCGATGGAGAAGGAAAGAAGGCAAGTATTCAATAATTCAATACCTTATTGTCCGTTGATGTTCAAGGAAAAAAAAACTTGCTGCAGACATTTTTTCCTTTTATTCAGCTAACAAAATAAGATCTTTAAATTCAAATATTTGGAATTTGCCTTAAAGTTTTCACGAGTAAAAGACTTATCTTGCAGTATTTTAAACTAAGAAACCTTCGTTAAGTCTTTATTCCCAATTTTCGTTCCTGTAGTATTATAATAGGGTAATATTATTGTGCAGGTGATGTCGATCCTTTTACACGGTGACGCAGCTTTCTGTGGCCAAGGAATTGTCTTCGAGACAATGCATTTGTCAGACTTACCGGACTACACGACCCACGGCACAATTCACATCGTTGTTAACAATCAAATCGGTTTCACGACAGATCCTCGGCATTCAAGATCATCGCCGTACTGTACCGGTTAGTTAAAAAATTCACCTTGAAGGATTCCAATATTATGAACCAACGAGAATTTCTCTTATACTGTTTTTATCATATTTCTTTTTCCACAGACGTTGCGAGAGTCGTGAACGCTCCTATTTTCCACGTGAATTCCGACGACCCTGAGGCAGTCATGCACGTCTGCAAAGTGGCCGCCGAATGGCGGGCAACTTTCCACAAGGACGTCGTCATCGACCTGGTTTCCTATAGGCGCAACGGACACAACGAAATCGACGAACCAATGTTTACTCAACCGTTAATGTACCGGAAGATCCGTCAGACCCCACCAGCTCTGGACAAATACTCCAACCAGTTGATCGCCGAGAATGTCGTTACTCCCGAGGAAGTCAAGGACGTCAAGGATAAATACGAGAAAATCTGCGAGGAGGCTTACGTGAACGCCAGGCAAGAAACTCACATCAAGTACAAGGACTGGCTGGATTCACCGTGGTCCGGTTTCTTCGAGGGAAAAGACCCTCTGAAGGTGTCACCAACTGGCATCAAGGAAGACACGCTCATTCATATCGGAAAGAAATTCTCCTCCCCACCACCAAACGCCGCTGAATTCGTTATTCACAAAGGTTAGCACTTTGTATCGAATTAATGGACCCTAACTTTTCCATTGCAAAGTTCATGCGTTTCATTACACCGCGAGAACATGTAGGAATACAGTTATGATAATACATACTACATTTGTAGATATAACAATGGGAAAAACGGTAAAATTAAGACACGTAAAATAATATTGGAACTACGTAATAGTTTTATGACGTTCCAAAAGTACGATTCGTAATTATATTTCGAATGTTTTTAAGAGTAAGCATTTCATGTTCACAGGTATTGAGCGTATTCTGAAATCTCGTATGGAAATGATTGAGGCAAGGACAGTCGACTGGGCTCTTGGAGAAGCAATGGCTTTCGGTTCCCTTCTCAAGGAAGGTATTCATGTCCGATTGTCGGGTCAGGACGTAGAAAGAGGAACGTTCTCGCACAGACATCATGTGCTGCACCATCAAACCGTCGACAAAGCAACTTACAGACCACTTTGCTATCTCTACCCGGATCAAGCTCCGTACACCGTTTGCAACAGTTCTCTCTCCGAATTCGGTGTCCTCGGTAAGACATTTTGGCTGTCTGAAAGGAGCCAAAATCTCTGTTTAAAAATGTCCAAGATTGTCAAGAAATAGTAGTTGAAAGGATCATTGCTAAAAATGTTGTTCTCGATGAACAGGGTTCGAATTGGGTTACTCAATGACAAATCCCAACGCGCTGGTGTGCTGGGAAGCTCAGTTCGGTGACTTCAATAACACCGCTCAGTGTATAATCGATCAGTTCATCAGCAGTGGACAGGCTAAATGGGTTCGTCAATCTGGTCTTGTCATGTTGCAGCCCCATGGACTCGAGGGAATGGTAAGACTCTTTTTACAACCTTCATTTTAGTGTAAATTACTCACTAATGCGTTCGTTGATGAAGGAAATTTACGATTGAATAGGCGAAATAAAGTCTTGGAAGGTTCGTGTGGCTGAGATTTTCATACAGTAACGTCTTTATTGTTTTCACAGGGTCCTGAACACTCGAGTGCCCGTTTGGAACGGTTCTTGCAAATGTCTGCGGACGATCCTGACTACTTCCCACCTGAAAGCGAAGAATTCGCCGTACGGCAATTGCACGACAGCAACTGGATCGTGGCAAACACCAGCACACCGGCCAACTATTTCCATATCCTCAGACGGCAAATCGCCCTGCCCTTCCGCAAACCGTTGATCCTAATGACACCGAAATCCCTGCTTCGACACCCTGAGGCTAAATCCAACTTCGACCTGATGGTGGAGGGCACGGAATTCCTCAGAGTCATTCCGGAAGAAGGAGTTGCTGCTGAAAACCCGAGCAACGTCAAGAGAGTGATCTTCTGCTCCGGAAAGGTCTATTACGACCTCAAGAAGGCGCGTGCGGAAAAGCAGCTGGACGATAAAGTTGCAATTGCTAGAGTCGAACAGGTACCAAGGCATTTCAACTAACTAACAATAAACTTGTTTCATTTCTCTGTTTGAAAACAAATTCTCCGGTATCTTGCTTCTTGCACATGTACACAGAGTGTATCTTTATATCTATCGAAATAACGCTAATCTCTGCGGTAAACTTATTTTGGGGTAAAATTTCGATTAATTTCACAGTAATAATTGTTTTACTCATTATTCGTATTTCTTTGCAGATTTCGCCCTTCCCATACGATCTTGTGAAGAAGGAGGCTGCTAAATACGCGAATGCAGAATTAATTTGGTCTCAGGAGGAACACAAAAACCAAGGGGCTTGGACTTACGTGCAACCAAGATTCCACACCGCGCTCAACGGAACACGCAACGTTTCGTGAGTATTTTTTTTACCCACTAAGGCGTCTTCGTTTTGTTTTCCTCCTTATGTAAATCCTCACTGACACACTCTCACGTTTCGTGTATCGAGTGCATTTCGATATCATTCGTTCTGGAAATAGTGGGACGTTTTACAGTTCATTTAGACGACTTGTTCACGATCACCGACGGATTAACTTATTATTCTGATTGCTGTGTTGCACTTTACCCTTTGTACCTCTATCCAGTCACACGGCCCATGTTTTTCACTTTATCAGAAATTGCGAAAATTGGTATATAATGTTAGCCTCGGAAGTAGAGTAAAAAATGAACTACGTAAGCACTGGCTCTTTGTTTGTTCAATCAACTAGAGATTTGTATTTCTTTGCGTTTTCTTTTTAAAATAAAGCAAAAAATTTGGGCCGTGTTACAGTAGCGGTGATGCAACAAGCTCGAATAGTGGCGGCTGGTTTAGTGGCTGGTTTTCATCATCTAAACCAGAAAAAGCTCCCAGTATAACTGAGCCAGAATCAACAGAACCGCCTAAACCGAAAAAGAGAATAGTGAGGTAACGTTAATGACATGCATTACGTTTTAGCTTGGCTCATAGGCTTACGGTTCATCGTGCAACAATTTCAAAAATTACGTAACAAACAATACATAGCTATAGAACCCACTAATTAGGAAATTACCACCAACTTAGAATTACGATGTTCTTCAATGAAAACAGTTACTTATTACAGCAAGATTTTCTCTTAAAGAGTAAAGTTAAACCCGACATACCTGAAACGTACTGGACGTGTAACACTTTATGTACAAAATATTCTTTGCCCAGAGAAAGAAAATGCAGACTGTTAAGCGGTTTATACTTATGAAGACTTAAAAATTTGTGTTTCAGGTACGTTGGTCGGCCAACCGCAGCTTCACCCGCAACTGGCAGTAAAATGCAGCACATGAAAGAACTGAAACAGCTCCTGGACGACTCTTTCACTCTTTAATATCCCTTGGTAGCGCTGTGTAGAAAACAAATTTTATTTATTCTCTCATATCCCTCGTATTTGTTATCCTACACCGCATCTTTCGAAAGACACGGGCGACATGGTGGCGCATTTCTCCACGCGGGTACCTCGCGCTGAGAACTCGTTACCGAGTGCAGAGGCTCGATCGCATTAGCTTTAACTTGATCATACGTGAATATCCTTTGAATTCGAACCGCTCACGCAACAAACAAGCCACGCGTAACAGGCATTTCCTTTTCGTCCGACGTTTGTACGCTTGTCTATACTTTCCTTTTCCTTTCTACAACATATTTATGTATATAAGTCTGAATGCTCAGCCCGGTGTACGATTGACCTCGTTGACATAGTTCCCGCGCAACTCATACGAAAACAGAAGAGAATGATTTTAGCAAACCATTTGGACCTTGCGTGAGCGCAAAATAGACGTTTCAATTTTTCTTAGTATATGTATGTATATCGATAAACTGTAAAGTGTACAAGGTCGAGGAGATTGAGGAGAAAGTATTATTTTTAATTTATCAAGTACTACGCAGAGCGTACACGTGCTGAGAACGTTCCGACGATCGAAGAGTTTCGTTTGAAACTTTTCACGGTGCGTTTAGGATATAATTCTGTCGAGAGGTCGGCCATTATTCGATCGTTAGTTCCCTCGATGCTAAACGGGAGACGGTTGCCAACCACTTTAACTTTTTATCGTCGCTCTGTTTTTATAAAGAATTAAATGATTGGCATGTGAGGAGGTTTATCAGGAGATTTAACACGGCACTGCGGCCTGTGCCAGCGCTGCTCCCGGCAATGGATTCCAATAATATCGTTATTTAACACCGCGAACTTCTGTAGCAGGGGCTCTTCGCCAAATACGAAAAGGAATATTCAGATATTGCAATAACGTTCGTAGCTCCGTAACGACGTAATAAAAATATAATTAGGTAGTAAATACGTGAAAGTATTCGGCAATATTGACGTCAATCGTTGGCGCGAAATACGTAACTAATTGTTTCTTCTAACGTTAAAAGATTTTGCTCGAGGATTATATAGCTTCAAAAAAATTTTGAAAGTATTTATAAATTCTATCGACTTAGAGGAATGGTATTGATCAAAGGCTCAGTAGAAAATTACTGTATTAAATGCAAACGCGGCTAAGAGATTCGTAAGATTTCGTAACGTCGTGCGTATGGCGAGAAGAAAAACTTGCAGGAAAGGAAGGAGAGCTAAACGTTGGTACAGTCGGGCTTTTAGTGCCGAAACCGTGTAAAGTTTCGCGGAATACTTCGTGGCGGAAGGAGTTACGAGAAGGGTGGACAAACTAGCGATGCTAATGATATATAATATATCTGATAAAGTACTTTGTAATGTTAGTTAACGTTAGCCGATTGTCTTACAATGGACACAGCATAGTCTGCGAAGGCACAGTATTTATAATCTGCAATCTGCGAAGCACTTAATGTCCGGACATGCGAGTTGGAAGCCATAGGTCCCTGTACCGATTGGGGAAAACGTGTGTTTGATCTACGCGAATGGAGCATCTGCAGGCTTACTATTTAATTCCCGAGTATTACATGAAGTAATTATCCTGCTGGGAAGGAGAACACTTTATTTCGCCCCCGCCTCCCCCTACCCCTTTCATCGAGCGCCATTTACTTGTAATGCAGCCGCCTTCGAGACTTTCGACGATAGTCGGATAATGCGAATTACATACTAGGGTTTATTATGATAGGTGCAATTTCCTCGCACGATGCAAGTGGCTCTATTGTTCTATTCGTCATTGTTACTGCGTGCATAATAGCAGGAATTTACTCATACACGTGTGAACTTGATCCTCGAAGGGAACTAAAAAGGAAATGTTGAAAGTGATTAACAGCAAGTAAATTTTCGTTTTGCGGAGACACATTGACATTAAGTTAAAATACTGTAGTGTCCTATTATGAAATTAAATTACTCTCATTATCAAGGTTCTTGCGTTTCATTAGGAGTGCTTCCATTAAGTCGCCATTTTATGAATCCATAATATAAGTAAAAATTAGGAATATCGCTTGTCCAATTTCTTATTCAATTAAAGTATAATAATTAGAAGGGTAACAGTTTTTAAATGAACATACTTAACAACTATATCTTTTTATTCAATTTCACTACATCAGAATCTGAAATATTCAATGTTTAATGTTTTTCATTTTAATTAATACTATAATCCCTTGCTAGTTGTAACAGCAGTATTATATACGAAATGCTGGTCTCAGTAATCTGGAAAAGGTAAGTGAATTAAAAATCAAATATAATAGTGATATCTAACGATTTAAAGTAACGCAGAATTGAAGAATATATATAAATCTTTTCATTGCATTATCAAATATTCTAAACAATCTACATAAAATATGGAATTATTTCATATCAAAGTATTTTATGTCGCTCAAACAAAAGTTAAGGCTTCGTAAGTTTCAGTACTAAAATTATTTATTGTACAGCATATCAAACATTCGCTTTTTATAAATTATTAAATTCTCTCTCTCTAAAAGAATTATTAGAAAAATATGATTGCAAATTTTGGCCCAATAAATTTAATTTTTTAGTAATTTATACTGTGTGAAATTTCAAATTGATGCTAACAAAAATTATTCTCGTAATTGTAATGATCTGTAATTATAATTACTTACGGTCACTATTAGTGTCATATCTATTTCGAAAAATGCCCCTGCCTGAAAGTGCAATTCATTATGGAATAAGTAGACAGCAAAGTCAATTCTTTCCTGCAACACATTTTAAATATTACTACAGAAATGTAATAATTGTTGCTATCGTTTTGCAAAAGTGATTATTACCATCCTGTTCTCGTTTATTCCACGTCGTGTGTACAATAATGTTTTCAACCCAGCCCTATTTGCCTTAGAAAGAAAATTAGAAATTAGAATTATACCAAAATATGTGCACTCGAATCAAACAATAATTCAATTACTTATTATTAATTACTCAAATGTTAATGTCCTAATGTTTGATAACTTAACGCACAAGATAACCACAGTTGATAAGCTATAGAAAATAATTAATGAAACCATTGAAAAGTTTGTTTTCATTACATATTTGTGACTTTTTTACTCATAAAAATGCTAAAAAATTCTTTAAAGATAGTAGACAAGATAAGGAAAAAATCATGTAGAAGGGTTAATAAATGAAAGTGACGTTAGGGACGAAGAAAAACGTTTTGAACGTTAATTTGCGCACCTCATCGGCCGTTCTTTGGCAGAATACGCAAATTAGTGCCAGTTCCAATGTAAAACTGCAGAGAAAAAGGACGTCGGCTATTTTAAATTTATAAAACAACAGGCGATAACATATGTGCAGGAATATTAACAAGATCTTCAGCAACTTAATAGACAGCGGCCAGTCGTAGACTTGGCGGAAAATTTTGCTCGCTTCGATGAGATCAATATGCAACTCTTTCGTGTCCCTACTGGACAAAGTGTTGGGCTGATTTCCCGATCTTCCCGATTTTTCCCGCAGTGAGAAGCTCGTTCGGTCAATGATCGAGTCATTGAAATGGCGAAAACGGGCGGCCAAATGTTTTAGCAAAACCACGGTCTTCAGGCAAACCCAGAGATTGTATGCAGGAATGATTGTCTGTGCAAACTGGAACGGATGTATTGGGGATTAAAACGAAGGATCAAACTTATTTGTTTCACTCCCCCAATGCAGAACGAAGTGGAGAGAAAAAATATGTTCCGTTTGTATTAGCATGTTTCGAGTTATTTCTAAATAAAGAATTTCGAGAAAAGTAGGCTTTATATTTATGTATTTCGAATTATTGATAAATGTACAATTTGAATGAAAGGTTTCGAAATGTAAGGTCATACAAATTTCTCGAAACTAATCCTTGCACGAATATCATATTTTAGTTGGAATTTTATTTGATAAAAGCTGGCAATTAGCTGGGCAATAAAAACAGGATGAAGAGCTTATATTTAGAGGCTTCAATGTAGCAATACTGTAGACTTCGTTAGAGTAGAATGAAAGATGATTGTTGGTAAAATTTCATACAAACCGCAACCAAGATCTCTGTGGGTTTAATCTTAAAATCCAGCTGTGTGATCGAGTTGTGCATTAAGACCAGGAAGTAAATCAACATTAAAATGCAACAGGCCCAATAAAAACATTGGCCCTCGCGTCTATGGAAACCCAGAGCTTCTATCTTCCTGTCGTACTGGAGAAGAATTTCGTAAAACTATCACAAAAAATTATTAGTATTTTCTTAGCTGTCTAAAATAACGAGAATAATGCTGGGACTTATCGACTAATGGATTATAAATTAATAAATTATTCATTGTTGGATTATTAGCAGAAAAATTCAATTCCGAAATAGTTATACAGTTTTATTACACAGTTTAATGGAAATCAAAATTCTGCAACCGTAAAGTTGAACTTTCAATGCGCAAAAAAACTTCAATTAAACGATATTATTTTTCCTTATAATAGATAAGTAATCTCTTAAATCCTTGTGTCATAGTGAGATTTTTTTTACAAACTTCCGTACTGCACTGCAACTTTTTTGTTCAAAATGCCAGTGAATTTGGTACATCGTAAAAAACGTTTGGCATATAAGAATTCAATGTTTAATTTCCGGAAATGCTAATGAACTCTCTTAAACCGTGAATTGGCATAAGCTATTTTTCAGTTAAGGGAATTATACGGACCTTTCGCGGTTTGTGGGGCCGACAAGTATAATACATCTCGATGAGCATGCACAAAGTTATTGCTACATGGCTTATCATAAATGTTATCATAGCGGGAGACAAGAACGTGTGGGTAATCTTCAGTATAATTGAAACAACATAAAACAAAAACATCAGCGTAGTAAGAATATAAAAGGAATGTACAAGAAGACAGTAAAAACGTATCAATCTACGCGAGAATTTACTGAGATTTTCGTCGAGTTCGTTGGAATATTGGTACACTCCCGAAAGCGTACAACAAACGACGTAAGCTCTGAAACCCTTGGAGAACATGGCGAGGATTAACGAGATTCCGTGAGCAAGCCCGGGAAGTTCATGTATCACTAATAAAATGTTTGTCATCGAAAATCGTACTGATAACTCGGCAATTATGCCGAGTTGTTCTAAAAACGTTGCCATAGTCGTTATTTTCTTTGTCTTTACCATATTTTCCTTGTGTTTGTGAAATAAATACGCAATAGTCACGCAAGGGACACATTTTAACGGTCATTATGTACACTTAGCAATGCATTATTTGTCACCTGCATGCGAGGCATAATTATGCAACGCAAGTATTAATTTCCACTCAATATCCCGACGCACATTTGCTGAAAAACTTCAAGAAATGTCCATTTCAGTCTGGGTAATTTTTAACAAAATTTTTATGTGAAATATACCCGTCATTGTACGATAAATTTACTGAAACAAATATCTGTCTATTGTAGAATTAACTATTTATATTAAAATAATAATTAAGGACGATATTGAAGTACAAAAAGATTACCTAAAATAATCCGTCTTTTCCTGCAATAAAACGTTTTAAACGTACAGTTTCTACACTAAAATTTTATTAGGGAAATGATTGCCGAAGAGAACGTAAGAAGAGCGAAATTGAAATTATACAATTTATTGAACAACTTTATTATAACGTAATATGAAACGGGCGATGATAATTCTAACTGTCGAGTTTCATTGGTTACAGGAAATCAAATCAGCGGTTTACTAAAAATAGATACATCAAAGAGAAATGTATTATATCTTGCGGTAAATTAGCGTAAATTACCCTTTTTTTGTGTGTTACTGCATTGGTCGCGCAAGCAAATCTTATTGAATCGACTTACACTACGTAATAAGACATATTATCATTATTATCATTATTATTATTATTATTACGATACAGCGATCTTCGTGTAATTCATGTAATTCCATCTTCCCCGTCGAATAGGAACTAGTAGAAACATATTTGATATTTACACGTCTCACGTCAAAAACGTCGTTTTCCACTTCTCGCCGGTTTTCTTGTATAATAAATAAAATATATTTGTTTCACATAAATAAGGCGTATCCGTGTATGCCGATGGTTCGAATTTTTCAATAATCAGTTTGCCCGAGCACGCTGTACATGATCCTTTTAAAACTGTTGCTCTGGTGAATCTTCTCCCCGTCGTCGTCGACTATGTTCACCTAAAATTATAAATTCTTCATGTCAATTATGCCGCAAGAGGAACGTGGGATCGAGCGTCATGTATGCCGTATTCTTAACGTGCAGATTTCCAAAAAATCGCATAAACCGAGAGCGAAAGATACAGTTTTCATTGCCATTTATTGCCGTGGAAAAAAGAATTTTTCAACGAGAGACAGATGAATAGTTTCCTTTAATGAATAGGTCAACGTGTCATTCTGTATATCTGTATTTTCATCCATTTTATTTTGTCGAACGGTGAGAATTTCGAACAATATGATTTATAATTCGGGAAAGTAATATACTTTGTAGCTGTGTAATTTCTTTTTCTTAGTACACCATTTCATATTCTTTCTTTATTATCACGGGACGCTTGAAACGTAGAAAAATTGCAAAAAGATGTAAACCAAACTAAAATATTCTTGCGCTTCATTCTTTCGTTTCGGCAATGAATGACTAAATCTTTTAAGTGTTTTGGTACACATTTCACATGTATTTTTGTGTGACTCAAATCTTTTATTGTCAATTTTCGCTCGGATTATACGTTCTTTCGTATCTGAAAGCAAAGCAAAATGAATATTTGCAAATAGACATGTCACACGTACAAGTTGGCGAACAAATTTTAGACGTTGACACGATCCTTAACAAAAGGAAGGGGGAAGGGACGCCTATACATGCCGCCCTTAATCAGACAAACATAAACCATTCGGTAATTAGCATGCTGCTCATTAACATATCAAGACCATCCTAAGACCGGAAATGCTATCTGTTTATGCAGCATGCTGCATTCGTAAATATATTGAAAAGAAAGGAATACATTGAAGTCAGGGATGAAGAAATCGTAACTGAATTGTCACTTGAAATAATTTGGTTGAATGTTAAAAAAAGAATTCAGTTCGTTGGCTAATTTAAAGTATATCAATAAAATAATAAAAATGGTTGAAAAGTACTCGATATCGAAGAAATGTGTATTTGTATTTCAAATTATGAAATGAATTTGAGAATTAACTCTTTTGTCCATCCCTGACAACGGTACATGAGACTAGTAAATTATAGAAACGTATCGTGATAGTTCTAACTAATCTCGGTGAAATTTTGTATAATCACAGGCATGGGTGAAGTGTTTAACACTTACGTATCCTGCAGCAGGACTCTTAGGTCGGGGGTAACCCTGAAAATGTCGATAATTCATGAATACATAATACATAATCAATGAATATTTCATCAATTTATCATTTACATTTTAAACACTTTTTGTATAAATCAATTCAATCACAATTTCAAGAAATACCATACACAGAAATATTGTAATTAATCTACCAAATACTGTTACTGTAGCCTTAGACTTTACACACTACGGTAAAACAAAATTCCATTCAAAACCATTTTCCGAGTATTATTTCGGTGCAAAAATAGGTCTGAGGTGGGATTTAAAAAACTGCGAAAGACACGATGAAATTCGCGGTATTATTGGAATTGATTTGGTCACGTACTCTGTTCGGATGGACTTTCTGTGGCGAGAAAACACCGGTGCGTGCCGGCTGGGAAACTTCCTGCACCGAGTCGCCATATTGTTCCTCCTGCAGAGCCTTGTAAGCCTCGCTCTTGCTCGGGTCGTACTTGACAGGCTGCTTCAAGCTGAAGGGCAGGTCGCATGTGCAGAGACGGTCCTTTTAAATAATCTCCTCGACCGCGCGTTCACGTCGTATCGGTTAGCAGCGATCGCGATTAACGTTAATTGCGCCCATTCGAAAGAGTGAAGCCAATTTTCCCGACGTCCAACGACGTCTCGAGGGCCTTATTCGAGTCAAGAAATTCCGCGGCTCCACCGGGAGTCAAAGTCAATTCGAAACTTACGCTCCCCTTTCGCGCAATAATATTTTACCGAATTTTAGACAAATATTTCCCATGAATTTCGACCTTCAACGGACTTCAATGCTTCGATGAGAAATGATTAACACAGAAGAAAATGTAAAACGTATGTTATTCGACTGATTCGGTGTTGTGTAAATGTTTTTGTTTAACAATTTTAATTGCGCGCGATACGTTTTCGCACCTTTTTTTTATTATGCCTTGATCCTTTTCATGGATTGCTAAATTTGACTGATTACTAAAATTCGCGGAAACTTGCAAATAATCGAATATTAAATAAATGAATTAGTCGCTGACTTGAGGAGCGTAATTTTCGAAGAGCCTCGTATTATTTTGTCGTGCACGATGTTCTTGTTGCAAGCATTCGTTAAAAAAACGTCGATGTTAGTAATTTTTTTTTCCATATGCTTTACTACGGCTGATTATTCACTACTCCATGCAACAGACTTTGACTGTTACTTTACAAGGCTTTACACGTTATTTCTCCTGCTTTTTCCCTTGAGAATTCTCCTCATCCGAATATCCTGGAAGAACATTTTCCTACGCGATTGATATTTCCGATGACGTTCGCATAAATGTAGCTATGTAAATTTTTTTAACAAATTACAGGAACTCGCTGGCCATGTTCGTTTTCTAATTATCAAAAAATATTCACATTTCCACGCAACGTATTCGATAATAACGTGATTACGTTTGAGTGTTAAAGGAAATAAAAAAAGATAGAAGCATTAAAAAATGTCCTGGGTAACAAGAAGTATAGGTTTTCTTAAAATTTTCTTCTAACGCGCAAAAATTTCGTTTCATAACTTAATACATTTGAAACTGTAAATTTTACGTTGTGTCTGTTTCGTTAAAAATTTATAAGAATCTGTCGACATGGCCTACGATTTTAATTGGAAAAAAGAATTCGGCGAACGATCGGGAGGGATTTTTGTCGAAAAAATCCGGGCCGAGATAGATTTTAATTGGGCTTATTGAATTGCGGCCAGACGTTCTTCGACGACGCGGCTCTGGCCTGTTCTTTCAACATTCTCGCTTGCTCCTGTATTTCCTGTTTCTGTTTCAGGAAGGAAAAGTCTATGAAAATGCTGGAAAACAAACAAACCGCAAATGAGTGGCGTAAACGCTGGAAGCATTAAAATCGAAGAACCGTGTATAAGGATCGACGCTCTTTCAAATGTCTTTCTCGTTTTTGTATAAATCTGTTTGCAAATCTATTAAGAAACGATTTTGTCATTTTGCAGATAGACCGTCCGACCGTGATTTTCCGATTCCATTTTACTAACGCGTTCAAACTTTCTGAGCACACGAAAAACTCTACTGAAAAACACTGTCATCGGAATTTTGTACACATTCTGAAATTTTCTTGTTAACTGTTAAAGTGTAGAATAAATCGAAATTCCGCGACAACCGATTCAAAGAAAGCTGCGAAATTATTTTTACTATTTTCCTTAACTCTCTTTTGTCACCTATTTGACGCGTAATACCCTACCCCTGTGGTTATTATTAAAAAATTCTCGAGCGCAGGATGAATCGTGTGCGTTAGAAAAATTACCCCATTTACCCCATGATTAATGATTGAAGAAAGAAAAACGACGTTATAGAGCGAGCAGCCAAAACCGATATTAATCCATTAATTCTGTAAGTGTATTTCCTTGGACTAATCTACTGCAAGGCAAAATTTCAACGGCATGGCAGATTTAACGTAACGTTCCGGTTTTTAAGTTGGTTAAAATGGGCATAAAGGCTTGTAGAATTCCTGGCAAACGTTCGATTACTTACGGTACGGCCGACGCCTGACATTTTATTGTGTCTGCGATATTCTGCTCGGAGTAAAGGCCAATCGGAGAATTGAATTGCTTATGGACGACCTGCCGGACAGAATTCAATGAAATTCCGGCCATTCGACCAGTCCAAATTTCCGCATTGCCACACACGATGGACATTGTTTTTGCTTTTTGTTTTAGCTTTGCCAAACACGAATTAGTTGTGCCAATGGGTTTTAGTGTTATGATCTTTACAAGCGAAAATTCGTCTCCTCCGTTCGGTCGGTATACGACGTTGCGGGCTGAAATAATTGAAGCTTCGAGAAATTCAATGGAGCGAGATTATTCTTATTTGATCAATCAGCAGAAAAGAAGAATTGTCCTTTCCCGAAAATTCGGAATTTTTCTACGTGTTTTGTAATCTTATATCTTCGGAGTTTTGTTAGAATGGCAGAAAGAAGTTTATAAAGTGATATTTGCTAATTGTACGTGCACATGAAAAAGGTTAAAAATGGGAAAATAAGCCTAATTATTGTTACGTTGAGCGACTGTAACTATATAAGATAACTATTTCTTTCAAATCTCTAAGATTGTTAAGAAATTATGATTATCACTTGTTACGAATAATACCACGTTAATTTTCATATGAACTGAAATGCGGTCTTCAAAAGGCTCAATGGTTTATTACTGAAAATCTCAACGGTTTGGTGTTAATTATTTTTTGTGCGAAGAAAGGTGCATTTAATGAATTATAGGCGTAAAGTTTAAAAACTTTGGAAATTCGTTATTCTCGCTGATAGACTAGTGGGTTTCTTTACAAAAGCAGAAGCGA
The DNA here is from genome assembly GCA_963989215.1 of Hedychridium roseum. NCBI lineage: Eukaryota > Metazoa > Arthropoda > Insecta > Hymenoptera > Chrysididae > Hedychridium > Hedychridium roseum. The sequence goes on along the minus strand of OZ022318.1, from coordinate 4,735,456 downwards.
GAATAAAGGACAGAATATTTCAAACCTTTGGAACTTCATTCGGTCCCAAGACGCGCTGAAGGACCGTTTCTGCCACCTGCTCACACGTAATTTTGTCATGAAATACCGTGAAAATCTAATGAAACAACTGCAATTGAGATGAAATGAATCCAAGTTAAAAAAAGAAATAAGTTTCGTCGAGACGGAGAAATTCAGTTGGTTCGAATAATGGTGAAATTTTGTGAATTATACATACTACACATTTTGTAATTATCCAAAGACATATATAAATTAAAACAGTACAATAAAATAGATTTAAGATATCGCGAAAACTGCTTTATTTCATATTATATCTGACATGAATGTCTCGAATGACACTAAAATTGGGAGTAATATTCTAAAACCAAATCGTAAGATCCCTGTACTTAATTTTTCTTTTAAAATAGAATTTCATATTGCAGGCTAAAAATCTGTCAAGTTCGGTGCAAATAATTTCCTGTAAAATTATGAATGGATGATCAAATGAAAAACGATATTCCTTTTCAAACAGATCTTCTGCCACTTCGACCCAGTTTAAAGTTTCATTTCTCGAATATATCGTGTTTACGAAATATGCGTGTAAAGGCACAGTGTATCGTTACGATTGCGGGGAAAAATAGGATTTATTTCTGTCTGATTCAACAGGTGGCAAATGCTGAATAAACGCGAGATACAGTGGCAGTTGTCGATTATTTCTGGAGATTTGCCTTCTCGTTCATACGCATCATCATCGTTCGCTTAATGTAACTGTACGACGTACGTACTTTTTGCTTCATGGCGACTTCCGGGTGCGGAGCCTCGTAGTGATGGGGCGCGGCTCTTATCATGGGGTTCGGGTGATGGCGAAGATAACACTCCCCGAGGGGTGCATCCTTCTTGACCTTGGCGCCTGGCAAGACCAGAGGAGTCGTGCGGTACGGCTGGAAAATTCGTTCAAACACACTTTGTTCATAAGAAAAATAATCTCAGGTGGAAACAGAATTTTCCGTTGAAGAAAATCAATATAATGAAAAATAATACGATTTCAAATAGTTTCTTGTCAGAGCACACTTTTTTATCAAAAGAATAATGTTTTATCGATACAGAATTTTCCGCTGTGGAAAATAGAAAAGAAAAATGTTTTAAAAGAAATAGTAAGGTTTCACATAATTCATTAGAGGAGTCAATTTAAAAATTCGTACAATAATTTCTCTAAAAATAAAGCGTTACTTTAAAAATAATATTTCAGGTCATCGAGGCAATTATTATGCATAAACATATATTTAGAGAAAGTATTTCTGATAGTGACGTAGTCGATTATAATTGAAGCGGATGGACTGCCAACAAAATGTCAATTATTATTTGATGATGCCCAAAATACATTTTAATGGATACTTTGGCGTTATATAAGTCATTAATTAAGTATCAACATTATTACAGTATTATACTGAAGAACCTTAGAAGAAGAAAAATCCATAACGAGCCAGCAAATTTAAATCACTAAAACAGTAGTAAAAATATAATTCAACGAGTCATATTTATATACTTCATAAATTAACTTCTTGTTTGAAATGTATCAACTGTCCTAGTTTATTAGATTTCATTTTTTTTAACTAAAGAAAGTACGTATTAAAAATAAAGAATTCTCAACGATAAACAGGAAATAATGAATCTACTAATCTCAACTTTCTTTCATCATTATTTACATGAACATGCATTGGTTCATTTATTTACAACTATTTCGCATTTCCGAATTGGCCGTAGATGTTTTTAATGTACTCTTTTCATCGTAAATGTCATTATAATGATTAGCCGTTGCGCGTGGACATTGTTTATGATTTTCCGCGGCAACAGGCTGGCGTTATTTTTGGCCGGACTCGCAGAACCGGAAGCGTGTCGTAATTTTCAGCGGAAAACCGTAAGGCAGAAGAAACTCGGTGCACTTGGCCGTCGTGCCGCTACGCACAATGAGAAAATTGCATAAACCGACACATTACGGGCGAGAAATTTTGGCAAGCCGAATTTCATTATGTCACGGCTACAGGGTTTTTCCCGGTGGACGAGAATGCCGAGAATTACGAAAAACACGGAAATGCCAGGAAGCGAGTTCCCACGATCCAATTCTCCGCGAATACCTTCTAAAAAATTTTTAAAAAAACATCAACAATGACAGAATTATCCATAAGCATTTTCTTTAAAGAATCATGTCTTTAAGGGGATAAAACAATGTTGCAGACCCTCGATGAAAAGGTAAAACGAAAAGTTGTAACGTCAAAATAGAAAATTACTCCTGTCTGCCAATGGAAATAATGTTTGAATTTCAAAAAGATAATATTGAAACTTCTTCAGCAAAGATGAAGTATGTTTTCCAACTGTCACGAATGGCACGTACAAAACGTGTCAGCAATTTTCCTACGAAATACTTTACTTTCATTGTGCAATTAATGTCTCCTTATTTGCAACCTCAAACCTCTTGAATTCAAATCATCTGAATTTCGCCACCAAACGTTCTTTGAATTAATCGCAAGAATTTTACTTCTATTCTGTGTGGTTTACGGTGTATCTTGAATTCTTAAATTTGCGTTTCGCTGCAGTTTTCACGCGGAAATTTCGCTGGTACGTGCGAAACGTCAAATGGTCGGTGAAAACGGCGATTATGAGGATTCCATTATAAATGGGTCAGGAACATAATGCTCGAGGGTGAGCGAGAGTGACTGTCTCTCGAAATAGATGAAGGCCCCCAGCTGGCAAAAATAACGTGTACCCCACGGAGTCGTCTCTCCGCGACGTCGCGACGAATATCCTCCATTAAACCCCTTTTTTTGTTTTTAATAAAGAAATACCAAAGTCCAAATGAGCTATTTGCCGCGCTAATGTCGACCGGTTCGAGGTCGAGATACTAACAACGAATTTCGCTAATTTTTCACGTTGAACCATAACATTCTTGCTCAAAAGATTTTCGTATCGACGACGAATTTGTTAATTTCATTTCACAAATGTAAAAGGTACTGGAATGAAAATAAATGAGTTACTGTGTTCACTAGGAGCTTCTCTGATGTCTGAGTTTAAGATTTTCCCTAAAAACATTGTTCATATGATTAAAATGATTTATGCAGATTCAAATTGTTTTTAATATGTGTATTAAAATCAGGAATATAAAAATATTTAAAGATTTGAGTTTCAATGTTTCAGTTACAGATCAGATGAGGCAAAGTATTTGATATAAAGCTATTAAGTTCTCTCATTAATTTGTCCATTACATTGTTACGTTATGCCAATGAAACATTTGCAATGTTATATGACAAATTAACAATAATCGTAGATGGAAATGTAAACCAAATCAAGCATGCTGTAAGTATTTAATCGCACAGAAAAAATCTATTTAAAACTAATGGCGCCAGTTTAAAATAACCAGAACATCTGGCAGTTGATCAAGAAACATTTTCCAGTCATTACATTTCCCTTAAAGAAACAGATATTCATTTAACATAAAATAATTCATGTGATTAATACATAGCAATGAACTATTACATTTAAATTGTACTTTTAATTTACAAATCGGTACACATCTTTTAAAGAAATCAATTTAATAGAGTTTTAATGGGAGATAGTCTTCACAGAAAATAATATTATTCGAAAATAAAGTTGATAAAGATGAAGGTAATGAAACGAAATTATACAGTTGAATGAAATAACTTTATATAGAAAATAATCATTTTGTCTGCCATTAAATTTCATTAATACATTAATTTCTTTAGATCAGAAATGTAAGGAATCAAGAAAAATTTTTAATCAAGTAAATGTAAAAGAAGGGGATCGCTTTTCTCGAAATCCGAGACTGAAAATTCTCGTCCATGAAAATTTTGCTGGGAATTTCTCGCTTGGTTGAATTCATTGGCGAGCAATATCCGCAAAGAGAAAAAGAGAGAGAGACAGAGAGAAAGAGAGTCGATCCCCTCTACGTCTTGTAAAATGACTTCGAACTAAATTCAGACACAACGAAACAGCTGTTTTGCGGATTGTTTATGGTCCCGCTGGCAAGAAACTCGTGAAACTTGAACTCCGAGTGTTCTCCTGAGTCCACGGGAGGGGGGGGGGTGTTAAGACTCGGCTAATTGCACGAAAAATATAAAATGGAAATTGTCTTTTGCTATTACGTTAGAAAGGTACACGGGAAAGGAACTGTAAAACCTAAAATGTGAAGATTAGCGTACGGAATTGAAAATAATGAAATATGAATAAAGAAGGAAAAGGAAAGAAGAAAAAGAAAGGAAGAAAGGGTGGTGCAAAGAGTTTAACTTAATGGAAATTATAGCTTTAATATATGACGAAAAATAGGCGACAGAATTTTCAAAAAGAATCAGCAATTTTTTTATCAATTTAACCTGCAAAATTCGAACTTCACGTGCGCGATAAGATATTGAAGAGAAATATACATTGTATTCTTAGTTTGCACTTTAAAATTCGTGCTGAAAATTCACACAGAATGTTTCGAAGCCTTGCTACCCTTGAAATACGAACTTTTACGACAGAATTTTGAAAAAAAGATACAGACTCTTCTCAACTTGACCTCCAAAATCTGTGCTGGAAATTCACAACAGAATATTTCAACGACCTTTTGTCCCTCAAAATATTTGTGGTTTTCCCACTTTTGACCTCAACAAACCGCGCTGAAAATTCACGATAGAATTGTTCAATGACCTTTTGTCCCAAAAATACCTCTTTTTTCCCTCGCTTTGACCTCGACAATCGCAATGCAGAGCTTATGACAGACTTTTCAGAGGACCCTGCGTATAATAATACACACAGGGCCGTGTGCGTGGGTGTGTACGTGTCTGTATGAACGTGTGCATGTGTACGTGTGCCTTTGGGGCGTGACGTGCAGGCCCCTCGAACGTTGGAGTAACCCAGATCCCGTTCGCCAAAATAGAATAACTCAGCAATGAAGGTGTGTCTGTTGCCCCCTACACAAACACAGTTTTATTGCATCGCGCGCGTTATTAGCGCGTTGCGCTGATTTTCCCCTCCCCTCCCTCCCCTTGGCCCTCACGCCATAATCGGCATTTTTGACACCGGATTTTCCTGAATTTTTGTTTTGAAAGAAGGGCTGACCGAAATTTATCAGCGACTGTTTGGAACTTGAAACGGAACCCTAATTCTGAATTCTGTGTCAAGGTTGAGCGGTGGAAAATTATATTAACGGGGCATATTGTTTAATAAAATTATACGGATAATAGAGTTTATTGAAATAAGAATAAGAGTAAGAGGAAGTGGATGTTAATAAAGTTTTTTTTAATAATTGTGTGGTGGGTGAAATACACTTTAGAGTGAAGGATTTTATTTGTTGTTCCAGCATTCTTCGAACCAATTGTTACTTAAGACCGATAATTAATTCATACAAAGTAAAGAATATATTAAAACACAAGACCGCAATATTGGTTCTTAAATTTGGATCATTCTGTCCATTTCTCAATTGTCCTTAATTATTTGAAAATAACAAAATCTATACACAAATTTTGAAACAATCTATGAGAATATCTCTTATTTTATTAAAATATAGTTAAATCAATGACCATCGTGGGAATGACTGTAGTTAACGTAATTTGAAAGTTTCAAAAGGATATGAAAATTTGAGACTGACCAGTGAAATTCTTGCTTGCGAAAAACACGGGATGCACGTCATTGAGTTTGAAAGTGTTAAAATTAGAATTTTCGGGGTTTCTTTTCTGAGCTCCAGCGAAAAAGATTTCGCCGGTCCCGCGGGACCTTGGCTGAGGAATTCCCGAGGGCAAACGACAAATCCCGGCTGTCGTAAGAAGGTTGTCGTTGACGTGAAATTCTCTACCGAAGACGACGACAGTGAAGTAAATCATTTCGAAATTCCCTTGGCCGATCTCCACGGGATCGTTGTTATTTAATCGCCGTTGTTTAGTAGAAACGTCGGTTCTTAACAAAATTGCGAAACGTTGCCCGGGGATCTATGTTTCCCTTTATTTACGAGATAATACGATATTAGATTTTACTTGGTAGTTTCGATCGTTGAAACATCGTATTTAAAGAGTTGTGAAAGGGAGGATGTTTTAATAGAAACTGAAAATGTCGTGTTTAAAGTAGTGAAAATTATGAGTCGACAGAAATTGTGCATCAATGTAATTCGATCGGTCGGGCTAAATCAGACAATTTATAAATAGAAAGTTGAAAGAACGCGGATTATTTTAATCAATCATAAATCAGGTTCTACATAATGAAGAAATGACACGAATAAATTAAGTAAATATAAAATGTGTATAAAAATATCGTTATTTTGATTTACAATTAGATCTTCCTTTTCCGGTAGAAAAATATTTTGCGAAAACTACAGGTCTTTTGTTCGAATCAAAGATTAATTTCTTCTAGTGGAATAAAAAGTCCCAGCAGGGATAAGGTAAAATTCGTTGTTTTTTTTAAATAAAAGTAACTATATTGCACTTTTACAGCAACACTATTTTGCACTCTTAACAATTCTTCAACCTGTGTTTAGAATATTTAGTGAATTTCTGTCAAAAACAGACTTAAACGATTTTATAAAACCAAAAATGTAGAATAAATTGTTGCATTTTAATATAAAATGATCATAGACATGAAAACTAATTCCAAACTAATAACAAATACAAATAATACAAATTAATAACAAAATAAACGGGATATTAAATTTATCTACAAATGTAGATTCATAAATATCATACTTAACAAATTGGTAAAGGAAGATCAATTTGCCAAACGGTATAAACATTCTACGAAAGTGATTAGAGAATACCAATTTTCTTGTCTAAAAATTGGGACAGCTTCCTTTAATTTGACAGTCAGTCAGAAATGTCAAACAAGGAAAGCAGCATGGTTGTCACTCTAAGACATTGCTTCCCCTTTTCCTATTTCCCGGGGAACAAACTGGCAATCGATTTGTCATTAAAAAGTCCTTTCCTACCCAATAAACAGCCGCTTCTTCATCCTTCGGGTGTTTTTCAACGGTGTAACGATAAGACGTCGTGTAAGCCGGCATTTTTCTTCCGGTTTTCCTCGGTCTTTTCTTTACTTTTTTCCCTTCTTCGATGGTATTTTATTCGTTTTACGTTCACCGCACCGGGGGGAGGTTTCGCACCGATTCTCCACTCGAAACTGCCTCTCTCGCGAGGGACAATTCGCTAACGCACTGGCTCAATGCGCGGGCGGCACTAACTCCGTCGTTTTCAAAGCTTCGACTTTCGGTCTCTCTCGCGAAGCTTCACTCGTCGTTCCTCTCTCTCTCTCTCTCTCTCCTTCGTTTCCTCCGTCTCTCTTTCTCCGCTCTGCTATCTCTCTTTGTCTCTCTTTAGAGGATTTCCTATTGGTCCCTGTTTCTTCCGATTTCCTTCTGGACCACCCTTTCTCTATTATTATCTTTATTGCTGTCTACTTCTGTCGATTTCTCTCTACGCCAATCTTCCTTTATTTATCTTGGTTTCTCTTCGTTCCTCTTCATTTCTCTCAGGATCGTTCTGACCTTATCTCTCTTTGTCTCTCTTTAGAGGATTTCCTATTGGTCCCTGTTTCTTCCGATTTCATTCTGGACCACCCTTTCTCTATTATTATCTTTATTGCTGTCTACTTCTGTTGATTTCTCTCTACACCGATCTTCCTTTATTTATCATGGTTTTATTTATCTTTATTTATCTTTTTTTTATTTATCTTTTTTATTTATTTATCTTTATTTATTTATCTTGGTTTCTCTTCATTTCTCTCTGGATCGTTCTGACCTTATCTATCTACGTTTCTTTCTCTTCGTCTCTGTTTAGAGGATTTCCTATTGGTCCCTGTTTCTTCGGATTTCTCTGTGGACCATTCTTCCTCTATTTATCTTCACTTCTCTCTCTTTCGTCTTCACAGTTTCTTTTACATTCTATTCCTCTCTATTTCCCTTTGGACCATTCTATGATTATATCTTTCTTCCTCTTTACTTATGTAGATTGTTTTCTCTCTTTCTCTTCTCTATAAGCTTCTCTATTGCTCTGCCTTTCTCAATTTTCTCTTACCCACTCTTTCCCTCCTTAATATATACTTAAGAAATCTTCGTGAAGTATATTTTATATCCTCCTTTCCATGATTCATACTTCGTATTGCTTTCTCGCAGTGAACGTTGAAAATTACGGATTTTTCGAGCACGAAGAACCGTCTAGATCGGTGACTCCTGGATCGGCGAGTATTGGATCGTGTCGGTGGTTTCGATGCAAAGGCGATATTTATAGCAGCGCCAGTATATCTCCACGCAGATTTTCCGGCAACGTGGCGGGCCAACGAAAATGTATATTCGCACTTGAGATTATCGCCGGATCTCTTGGAATACTTTAATATTCGGCACTTGAATTACACTCAATTCCATTCCTCTCTACGTGAACAACTAATGTCGGAAGTTTTAACAATCCTCGCAATTAAAATTTCATGTGTTTGTGCCTATTGAAAAATCATTTTATCGTCCACTTTAAAAGGTTTTACTCCACGGCTGATAAAGTATTCAATGCAAATTCTAGCATAAAAAAACGTATTTAAAAGTATACTTTTACTCATTTTTAAACACAAAATAATGACTTATTGAAAGATTGTTACTTCGCGAGCAATAAGTCTTGAAAACACTGTGTAAAAAATGTGTAAAAATAAGAAGGGGGTGAAAATGTTTTCGGACCTATTATATTTTTTAAGACCGGAAATGCCGGCGGTCAAAGCTCTCGGAGGAAGTTGTTATTTTGTAAATGTTTATATTCCCGTGTAAATGTTTATTATCCGGGAAGTGAGAAAGCCGTCGATAATAGTAACAGACGGGTGCATCGACTGCCAGAAGAAATAACGATTGGTTCTATACTTAGGGGCAATTTTGGCCACGTTCCGCGTAATTTTCGGCAAGAGTTGTCAATCCGCGCCGATGACCGCTAATATTTCTACGTCGAGACAATGTTATGTAAAATGCTAATTACAGTTCCGGGAATAGCTCGTAAAAGAATTTGCCAAACCATGGAATTCCGCTGTACCGTGCTGTAAAATTCTGAAATTGTATAATCATTAATAAAATGACTCAACTTAATTTTTCATTAAGATTTTAGAACAGAATTTTTCTAATAGTGAATTACATGTATACTAATAGTGGCTTTTATACTGTAGGTCAATAGCGAATGTTCCAAAATAGGATAACAAGAAATTTTGATGTTGATAATTATATAAATGTATTTAAATGCTTCATAAATACCAAATACACGAGTGAATGCAAACGTTAGTAAGGTATTATTCGTTTTGTTTGTGATTAAAGTTTGTTGTAAGTTACATAAATTTCACTGTACATTTAACTATTTGTTTACTAAATAGGCGATTGAACATATACATTGGCGAAGCTTTTATAATAATATACGTCTGAAGTGAAGGCTTGTTTTCCGTGGAAAATCGACTTATAATAGATTATGTCAGGCAATCGGGTTAATCTCGTACTTTCGTTGCATCTGCCTGCATTACGACTGCAGCTGTCACAGACAGATCGCTGTTATGTCTTTCAAGATTCTCACAAGCAAGCGGTACACACCTCAGCTAATTTATTGGATACCTTCTGATGAGGATAAATCTAAAAGACTTCTAAAGATTGTCCCAGAATAATATTCAGGCCGTTCGTTATCATACTTTTCATTTCAAACAAAACCAGTAGGTCTGCGTAAAATTCAATGGAGGCAAAATTGAAAGGAGTCAAATTAATTTTCAATAAATAGCAATGTGATTAATTAAAGAAGTCTCTAAATGTGCATATTAATACATTAGGATGAATTTTCGCAATAATTTTCCATTAAAGTATGTATAGCTATTTAATTAACTGAAAAACCTATGATATTTCAACACAAATTTTTATAATAAACTAAACGTACTTGTACACGTACAAGCAATAATAAATAATAAATTTTCTACATTTAAATGACAGTCATCAGCATGTTGTGGATTTGTATAAATAGGAACAAATGGTGGAAAAAGTGGAAAAAATGATGGGAGTAATATGAAAAAATGTGTAAAAATGTGAAAAAATGATGGGAAAAGGGAATTATGTGGAAAATATAAGAAAATTCACAAATACCTGCGACAGATAGACCCTTTCCTCGCGAACCTCGTCGAGGTGTTCATGGGGGAGGGCGAAGTGGGGTTGATCGGGTGTATAAACTCGCGGTGTTGGACTTTCTTCCCCGAGTGAAGGTGGTGGTACAGGGCTCTTGGGCAAATCCTTCGGATATGTTCTCGTTTCCCTCGGTCTATTTGCCAAGACAAAAAATTTATTAAACACCTGACCCCTTGGATAAGAAAGACAGGTAGCTCCAATTAAAAGCATTTTGACGATCATTTCACGAAACTTATCGTGACCGATTTTTTTAATAATTCAACGAATCATTACGTATCATTAATCTTATGATAGTTAATTGACTTTATAAAATGTTGACATAAATACGTCTATTTTGATTGTTTATTATAAAAAGGATAATAGACAGAGTGAATAAATCAAATTAAGAACAAAAAAGAATTGGATATAAATTTGTTTGTATAAACTCGGTTTGTTTGAAACTACGATGATCGTCAAAAATGATTATCGTATTAAATAAGTGGCGCAGTTTTTCGATGCGATGAGCTGTGTCAGTGCGTTGCGATTAGCGCAGACAAAAAAATAAACAAAAGCAACGGGACTCATCGTCAGCAGTCATTCAGTACATTGTGGTTTGTAAACTTTGTCAAGAAAATTACAAATAAACAGTATTCTTTCCTACAAATAACAACGTAAACGGACAAAGTTTTGTCAAACAAAATATCCGCTACAAAGAAATGATATGTTACAAAATTTCGTGCCTGAATCACGAAAAACCTAATCTTTTACGAAAATTATTGTTGCAATATTTCTTTATTCGTATCGAATTGTTGCTGGAAAATGTGTGTGCTAAGAAATCTAACTCTGTATATAAATATCTTTGTTCATGAGACACCAACGACAACAATGACCGTGAATGGTAAGAAATTTAATGTTTCCTCGTCAACACTGCTGTTGCGTTATTTCTTTTTCCTGGCACACTAATTGCTTAGTAATACTTGTTAAAAAAAAACTAAAAAAAATCTACGAGAATCTAATTTCCCTTTGCCGGTATCGTTCGTGGAAGATTGTTTTCGATTGTTCTTCCCTTCTGTCGGCGAACGACGACGAATCGATGTGCAATACCGAATTGAACGTGACTGTTAACAATGTCCCGCGGTAAATCGTGTTAACGCAGGGGCGGTAGAGCGGCTCGTAGTTGCGATAATATAAAATATATGGTTGTATTGCTCTCTGACAGACTAGTGACCGCAGCCCTGTCGCCAATGACCGAGCGGAAAACCGTGGGTGACGTGGAATTGTCGATACGAGATGATCGTGCTCTCGACGGCTCAGACCTTTCGACGACAAGCTTTATAGACTCTGAGTTTTGGAGGAGATTCTGGGCGTCTACATGCCTCACGTCGCGTCCGTCGTAGTCGTCGATTTTCTTTATCACGTCACCCCTCTGGAGCGCCTCGTTCTCCGACTGCAAAATAAGAACAAATAAACGAATTAAAAACAGTTCCTTTCCATCGGCGAAGAGTCAATTACAAAAGAATTATGTAGTAGGAACGTTAAAGAGAATTCATAAACTGTATGGCTTAACAATAAAACTATGTAGCAACTGAGTTGCATTAAGAAGAAACGTTGTAATTTTCTAAACCGATCCATCAATATGGAAAAAGAAAAAGGTATGAATATACTGAAACAGTAGGAACAGTTGTTCATCTGTTTCCATCTATTTAACTATTTTGTGTCGTTTTAATTATTTTCATAGACGCTAAAGAATGTGCAAGATACCTTCAGTACTAAAATCTTACAATATTTTCTTCTCCCTTCGGAATATATTTTTCTCTATTTATCCTGTTACTTTCGCCCGTCATTTTTGCTTATGAATTTTTCATTGGAAAATAGAGCGCGATAAGGCGTCGCAGTCGTGAAAAATCTTGGCGATTGTCCAGACGCGTTTACTTTTGTCCGTACGTCTGACAATCGTGCCAGAAAGAAGTCAGGGACCGAGGCTATCAAAGCGAAGCGAAAGATCGTAAAAGCAGATGTCGACGGGCCAACGAAACAGAAACAAGAAAATGCCTATTTGTTTCCACTCTGCTCGAACGTTATTCGTTTGCCCTTGTTTTTTCATGGATTGTGCGTTATTTCAATTTTACTGCGACTTAAGAAATTATTTCCAATGCCCAACCTTTATTAGTGTTGAATTAGTGTAACGAAAAATACAACTGTCAGTATCACATGTTTTGTATGTAAATTCAGTAGTTTGACAATATACTGCTCAGCATCTTTTCTCCTTTTATACATCATTTTTTAAGTAATCAGTGGAAATAAATAGTTTAGAAACCAATTTTTTTTGTCATAACGTTTATTGGGCGGTAATTAATCAATTATCACTTTAAAACAAGATTTTTCATCGGTAAAACACTTCCCTGTCGTTCAAAAACAATTTTGTTAATTCACATGTCATTTTACCTTTCATTTTACAGTTCAAAGATAAGTCTCCCGATCAACTGATTATTGAGGAATTATCATCAAAATGTCGTCGAAAAATACGATTTCTCGTGAGCTTTTTAAACCTAAACAATATCCTGCCGTTTAAAGACAAGTTTACGAATAGACTATCGAATGCATTGTCGAAATATTGTCGAGAAACACGACTTCTCGTGATCTTTTGAAGCCTAAGTAATATCCTGCTGTTTAGATACAAATTTCCGAATGAACTGTCGACTGAACTTATCGAATATGTCTGAGAAACTCACGCGGGTGACGACAATCGGTGCGCCTAAATCCGCACCCCCTGCGATCCTTATTCCCCAGGGATGACCATTGGCGGATCTCCTGAGTTTCACGATAATCGTCTGCTTCCTCGTCATTCTCCCTACGCCCCGCGTAAACGTAATCGCCGGTACCAGTTATTTCGGACTGCCGTGTGCCAAATCGCAGCTTCGGCCTCGCCAGCCAGAGGAAACGTCCTAAAATCGATCACGAACCCGTGGACCGATAAAAATTCACTGCGAAATCCACTCCCGCCTTTCCCGATCGCCGGAAACCGTCTCCCGAGGGTGGACGAACCAAAGGACTCAAGCAAAACTTAAGTCCAAAGGGCAAAAAACGAATTGCGCGGCACCTGTCAGCAATTGGCTCTCGATGTGATTGAATTGAATTAAATTTAAAAATAAATAAGAAATCTGAAGGATAAATAATTAACTGAAGGACTTAAAAAGATGGAGTTAATAGTTACGATGGGTGTATTATTAATATTTTTAAAAAGGTCCTTATAATTGCGAAGAAATTTGAATTAAATCAAGCGAAACAATCGTTTGCAAAAATAATGAGAAAGTTATCGTCAAAAAAGTGTAAGGATTTTATTCAATGCCGAACGCCACGTGTATTTTGATAGAGGCGTTTTTGTTAACTAGAATCTACCGGAAATTTAAATAGAGCAAAGAAATAACCTGAAGATTCACAAATCGCCTGTTAAATAAGTTCGAAAATTCTATGGTAATTTAGAGAATCGTTTTACGCAGTTAATGAAATGAGAAATAAGAAGAGCAATGCATGAAAGTTCGTTAAATAAAATGACATAACACTTTTAACGATTGTTCGAAAAATTGAAGAAACGAAGAGTCGAGCTAGTGACAAAATCTAACGATTAAAAACATTAAAAAATGTTACAACAATACAAGAATCATTTGGTAGACTTGCTGAAACTATAAACAGTATCAATTAGAGAGTAATAGCATAAATTATCCGTCCATTCGAACGTATTTAACAGGCCAATTATATTGATTCGGTGGTAAATTTATTCGGTTCCCGGTGAAATGCACTGAGCGATCTGCACACTGTTTTTGCGCGCGATAATCACCCTGCGTGGAAAGGTGAAATCCCGGTAAACTCGTGGGAAAAGTCGCACTGTTGGGCCGGAAGTCGTGGTATTTTGCGAGGCGCAAATGCACGGGGAGAACTGACAATGGAGAACTTCTTTGACGTTGACAGGCCTGACCCGGCCGAGCTCTCACTCCTTGCCAAACTAACAGGCCGATTCTGCCGCTGCTCTCTGGCCTGATTTTCGCATTGGCAATGCATACCCTCTGCAGTTGGTTCGCGGGAGAAACGGGGAGGAAGGTAGGTGATGGAGACAGGAGAGAGAAGCGAACAACGGGCGACGAGGAGAAGGGAAGAAACGAAGAAAAAGCGAAACGGAGGGGAACGAAAGAAGAGAAAGAAGCGAAGAGGAGAAGAGAAAAAGAAAATTAGGAAAATGTGAATGGGGGAAAGAAAAAAAGAGAAAAAGAAACAAAGAGGAATAGAAGAGAAAAAGACAAGCGGAAGAAGGTTGAAAAAATAAGGATTAGAAAACCAAAGAAGTAAAGGAAAACCGATAAGAAACAAAAGAAAAGAGGAAAAGTCGGACAAGATCTTAAAATTTCGAGTTAACTAAATTCAAAAGAAGAAAGTAAAGGACAAAGGTGAAAGGAAAAACGAAGAAAGAGAAAACTGAATAAAAGTAATAACGAATAAAAGGAAAGAAGAAATCTAGGGCAATATCTTAGAATTTCACGAAGGATGGTGAAGTGTGAGGAACGTGTGAGGAGGGAAAATTGAACGACAAATTCCTATTGTTCTGGCTCCGACTTGTATTCATTCCTCTGGCATTTGTCGCGAACGTGCGGGGGCGTCAGGTATACGGTTTCTAAGCGGAATTATGTCCCTATTAGCTTTCCTGTCGCGTGAATAAGCGCGACAGGGTAACGAGTCTAATTCGACAAAAAGCGATTACACGAGTCTCATTTGTTCCGGAATTTAATATCGCTTTATCAAGTTCACCGTAATATTGATTAAACATGTAATTTTTAGAAAGTTTATTTTTATAAATTCTCTTAGCAAACTCCAATTTCTAATGAAATAAAATACTTTTTCTTCGGGTGTTTACGTAAAACGTGTTTTGTATAATTTCATTTACGAAAGAAACAATTACAGAAATGTTAAGTAACAAAATCATCAAGGAAGCCATGTAATGTTTGTATTAAATAAAACAAAATTCTCTACATACACGTTAGTATACATAGTTTATTTCAATAGAATTCCTATTAAACATTTCTTATTGTAAATAAAGTTATTAATTATAGATGCTACTAACATTTGCCGATAATTAAGAAAATTTAAAGCAAAATTATAAAAATTATTAATTATGTATAGAAGATTACACCTCAATAAATCCATAAGATGAAAAATTGAAATGCTACAGAAGATTCTAACAATTCGGCCGGATTCTTGGACAATGTCCCAAGAGCGAAGTTATTAATTACAACTCTGATCAGCATCTACGTATTATTAGATCGACTCTCGCCGGGGACGACAGATCCGCAGATTTGTCTTATCCTAGTGTGAAGATCGAAATTCGGACGCAAGTACTTAATCAGCGAAAAGATGAATGAATGAGTAAATTACTCGCAAACAAGCCTGTTAAGAGTTTCCTCTACCAAAAACAAATAACTTCTTCGAAAGAAGGTTTTTATGTTCCAAGGGGAAAACGATGATTCGTGTTCCATTATGGTCTATAAAATTAATTGAAATCGAAGTGTTGCGATTGTACATCGAACATAAATTTAACAGTAAGAATGAATTAAATTTTATTGAAAAGAAATGGCGATTAAATAATGTATTATCATATATTATTTTCATAATTAAAATTTAACAAAATAACAATTGCAAGTAAATAAGATTTTAGTAGCTATTTCAATTTCAATTTCAATTTCAATAAAGTTCTTTACAACATTAATCTGTCATTTATTCGAAGTAATTATGAATTCCGAATGTTATTACGCGAAAATTGAAGATTTAATAAATCAATATAATTCACTGGTGGACAGAGTTAAGTCAATTAAGTCAATGTCAATTTCAAAAGAGTCCCTTACAAAATACACCTGTCATTAATTCGAAGCAAACATGAGCTCCGAACATTATTGCACGAGAATTGAAGATTTCTTGCTTTCCTGGGTAATTGACTGTGTAATTGATGGGCTGTTGAAGATATGAGAAAAAAGACTCACGTAGGTCTCGTAGTAGTTGGCAATGGAGAACTTGAGGGCCATCTTCCTCCGGGGAAGGCTCGTCCCGTTTTCTCCTCTTCAGAAATTTCGCAGCTAGGAACGTCAGAGTGTGGATGGCTTATCCCCTATAGCCCCTCCGATTTAATTAGTTTGGCTGCACTGTGATCAACGAGACTAGATCCGCTGAAGAAGCGGAACCGACGGAGAAAGAAAACAAATACCGCGGCCGAGGAGGAAGAGAGATCGGGAATCAGCTCGTTTCGACTTAAATTAGCAACCTATAGCGCGAAAGGTTAATTAATCCACGCTCTCGGGACTTGTATGTTTCTAGTGATTCGCTTATTTCGATCGATTGAGCCCGCTTTATCGGCGTGTATCCTTCTCTGCTCTAATTTCCTCCTTAATCATCGGCAAACGATCGTCTCCACGCGACGCAATTTGCATCGATCGATTCATCCTCGATCATTCAGTCGTTCTTTACGTTCAATCTATCCGAATATCCAGGCTAATATGTCGCTAGTGATCTATTCATTTTAATCCACTCAATTTACTTAAAGAGTATGTTCCATTGGTTAATCAGTTCCGTTAAGTGACAATTTTTTAATATCCAATCATATGGAGTTAAATTTATGTTACATCTTTTCCAGTTTCAGCGCTTATATGTTTTTTAGTATATTATCATATTTGTTTTCAGTATAAAGTGATGCACTTTACAAGTTATTCGGTTAAGAGTGAGTTAATGATTTTTAATTAATTAATCAAAATAAATTGGATTCAATTTAATTGATTCTATTTCTAGGACTTGTAGTGATTCATTTTAGTCCTTCACGCTTATTTCATGATTCATTTCATGATTCATTAATGACTAGTATACGACAAGATTTTTAATAGCAATTGAAAATATATTTATGCATGCACTCAAAAAGGACGACTAAAAATAATTCGGTAATCGTATCCGCCATGTCCTATATGTATATATATTATGTATATGGTATATATAATAGGTATACAATACGTACATTATGTATGGTGTACATAATAGGTATATACCCCCGTAGATGGCATATATAATAAGTATATAGTATGAAAATGCGTTGGGAAAATGCATTGAAAATTCGTTGAAAGTGCGTTTAGATACGTTAAAATTCGTCGAAAATGCATTTAGATATATCTAATGTATCACATTAATGAATGACGGACCAGTTGTTGTGTTGCAACGTCTCTTCCTAACACCGCACGTATTAAAAACGACTTTGAGTCTGCAATTATTCTGGCGCATTAAGTTCTGGGAATAATGCCGGAGAGGTCAATGCTCAGCACGTACATGTCGGTTGAGAACGGAAGAAGGATGGGGTTAGGCACGAAAAAATTATTGGGAGAAGTAGAAAGGGCTTGTGCAGGTTTAGTAGAAAAATTACTGAAGGGATGCCTGATGGAACTTAAAGGATGATTGTCGAAGAGAGGGTTCTGGGAGATTGAAATTCACGGGGGCACTGGATATTGTTCAGGTTGACAACAGGTAAATGAAACTAAAGATCACTTAGAGAAACCTGAATGTTATCAAAGCTGAAATAATATTTTTCGAAATTTTTGGGTGTATGGTAGGATTCTGTTTTATCAATCTGTTTTTCCACGGTCGGTAATATAGAACTCTGTTTTAAATATTGCGAAAATTATATAACTTATGTTGATATATGACAATTAAATAAAACTAAAGGTCAATCAGAGAAACTTGAAAGTTATCAAAGATGAAATAATATTTTTCAAAAAATTTTGTAGTTATAGTAGAATTCTGTTTATCGATCAGTTATCCACGGCCGGTAATATAGAACACTGTTTTACCATTGTAAGTAAAAGCGAAAGCTGTAACGGTGATATTATCAAACTGCACTGGTAACATAGAGCGTGATACTAAAATGGTAAGGGGGCCACATAGCCCCCAATATTGTGGCCAAGAAATTACAATAGATGTTAGATTTAGTGGTTTGGTTGAGAATATTGTTTAACTGTTACCGGTAAACATTACTGATAAGGACTTGCGATTCTCTTTATCATTTGAACACGTTTCAAATAGTATATTTCGCCGACAGATGGCGGTTTCTACGCAGTATGGTACGTCAGCAACTCTTGCACATCATTAATACAGTAACTGTATGCTAAAACTGTAAAAAAATCTACTCAAAATTTAAGTTTATAGTTAACTATGCTAGCTTATTATGTGCTTACGTTGTTGACTAGTTCTCTGCCTTGCGTTTACTTATGGTAGCTCATAAGCATAACTTATTCCCGCTAAATACATTTATGATACTCCTGTTATACTATGACCTGTGTATATTCTTTTTATGTTCCGTTACGTAAAAGTGAAGGACGGCGCCTAGCTAAAAATAGGAACGCACGAGTCACTATTATCTCGTGTTTCTCCCGACTGGCACGCCGAATGAACCTCCGTCTTCGGTTTCCTTCCCCACTATAGATTCACCCCAGCAGCTAAAAGAGAATATATATTCTGCATATGCTATTACACGTGTGGCGACGGAAAATGATTTCGCAATCTTGCCGGTGCCGATCACGTAGACTATTTCGTAAATGTCCACCTGATGAGTACAAAACCGGCGGCAGTTTTAGTATTAGCCACCCAGGATGAGGATTTAGAATGCTTTAACATTCCATCCAGTGGTTCTCATCCCAAGCTCTAAGTTATTGTGGCTCTTCATTGGCTGACAGAACTAGGTATACAGGAATGACCAAGGAAAAGTCATGTGCGGAAATCTCAATATTTACAAGCCTTACATAGGATTTCGTGGAAGGGTAGTTTGTTTCTAGACCCTATGTACTCAAAACTATGGTAGTATTGTACACATATGCACAACCACATTGGATCAGGTCGCAGCGCACCAAGCGGAGAGGACTTGGACTATAGTCACAAAGAATCTTGGGGTAGGGCAGTGGAAATTTCCACTGTGCCCGCTAAGACGGTCAATACTCTCTCCGTACTGCGTAACGTGTGCCATACCATACCACTCCATAGGCCACACACCACTTTAGAGTGTACAGTACTTTTCAATCGAAACTGACGCGCTTGCGCTAGCTCAAGAGAAAGGAGGAGAGAGCTGCTTCTAAATGAAAAGTCCCGTGCCAATATGAACCTCAGCACCATCTCGATGCGACCGCTCGAATCGAGGGCAATTTGGAATCGGTAAATTTGACAAGCTGTAGCGCTCTTCCCCGGTCATCTCTTCAGATATATAGTTACTCTGCTCACAGATGTGACCGACGAAAACGAGTACTTTAATACCTATTAGTACTTGGATGACACCATCGATATGTACACCCTCCGTTTATCGGTACACCCCTTACTCGGGACCCCTTGAGATTTCGACTCCATACATTTTCAAGCATACCTTCCACGGAGATTGCAAAGCGCATTGGGGACTTCAGTCCTTAATGTATGAGGAAATAAACATATTTCCCGCCTACGTTTCAACCTCGTGGAAACGTCGACGCAAGAGCAAAAAACTTTGGAACTTAGAAGGCACGATACGTCGCGCTTATTGTTGCAACGTAAAGTGGTCGAAGGTTAACAAACGGACCGTCAGGCGCCATCAACTAACAATGCGACGACGTTGTCTCTCCGATAAGCCAACGCCGAGTTCTCTTGCTCTGATTACAAATATTTGTAGCGAAGGTACTCTTAGCCGGGCATAAAGTCGGCTACCCTTGGCTAAATAGGATAAGGATCAGCAACACGTACACATCGGATAAAAAGAATTTGGGGAATCGAGTTGGAAATGAAACGCGTTGGATTCCTTCGTTTCTAGGTGGCGCAGCTTCCTAAACGACGAGACGAAGCACCTCGCGCGAACGATGAAACGGCAACTAGAGCCAGCCGTCACGTGACGACACGATTCGAACGCAGTAAGAATCTTTAAATAACTGTCTGCAGCTGAATATTCGCCGTTCGCGACGACCGGTATACGCCTCCGAGTTGAATTCTATCTGGCCTGCAACGCGCCGACAGCCATACTCGTAGCGGCGAAGCTGCTTTATCAACGTTTCCGCAGCGAGGATCAGAGATATAAATGAACGGACATAAACATTTCCTTCCGGCGCTGATTCGCCGACTATCCGCGCCAGGAGATTATTGTCTCCCACGCCAGCGACGTTTACCTCGTATTTCGAAAACTTAAGACCCACGTACCGATGATGATGATGGCCATCGTCATCGCATCATCTTCGACTACGGATCAACGCGCCAAATCGTTGTAGAGAAAATCGCTGTGAACCTGTTGATTGCGGCCGAGCTTACCGATAAATAGATTAAATGGCAAAGAAAAATTAGCGATTATTGCGAAGGTGATGTCGAGAGATTTGCAGTAATCTACCATCCATTCTCAAGTGTTCTTGAGGATTTAAGAAGCGGGTCGTAGCAGTAGAATTTGAAAATCACACTTGTCGGTAACGAATCGATCCTCAAGTGGGAAGTTTTGAAGAATTCTTGCACTGCTAATTGTCATATCTGACTTTCACATCGATTTGGTCGTTTGATAATTATCTTGGATGCTCATTATTAAGTAATGTAATCGTTTTATAGCGTGAATATTCTACGACAGAACGGTCGGACAACGTCTGTCGGTAATGCAGACAGGCTTGAAATTCAAAGAGCTCTGAATCATTCGCAGCAGATGTCATCGAGATAATATTGCTTTTGAACTGATCGAAAGCCGCGAAAAAATGACGATCCTAAGATCGGGAAAAACGTGGGCGACGCGGTCATAAATATACTACGTGACCTTGTATAGTTTGCACAGGAAGAACAGCCGGGTAAAACCTAAGCTTCTTTCTTCCCTCCTCAATAGATCTGCTCTGCAGACCCCTCATCATCGTTCCCGATGATTACGCTAATTGAAAAAACGTCTCGCATCCCTTGCGGTGCCTTTAATATACATCCCAACGAGGATTTTCACATGAAAAAATTGTACCGTTAGGAATTCGCGCGGTTGACGGCTGAAGAAGGATTCACGAGAACTACGAATTCCTTGGCCTTAAAAATTGTTCTCTTGGGTCAGAAAATTTCCACGTAAGGCGAGCGAAGTATAGCTACCCTGCGAACTATCACGATATCGTTAACTACATCCGACATAAAGACTCGGTAATTGATAGATAACGAGCTGGAAATGTACACTGGCGTCGACCCAGTAATTAATCATAATATTCCATCATTATCGGTGATACTGCGTGGCTTCAGCAGCGTACGGAAGAGACGGCAGCACAATCATATCTGCCGAAGGTCGTCCCGAAGAAGTGCAATTAAAGTGATAATACAAAGACGTACTGTAAAGTTTCGTTGATATTACGACCGGCGCGAATCTGACGTGTCGGGAAAAGTAAAACGTTATGTCACGAGCCAAGGGAATTCTGCAACGCAGTGACTGTTCCTGATTGTATAATGTCGAGTGTGACCTTTATTTAATAATTCTAAAAGAAGACGTCGTTGTCCTCTCATCATCCGTAACTCCGACTACCGGTCATTGTACAATTCTCAATACAACTTTTATTTTCTGAATGTGAAAAAGAACAATTGCGAGGCGACAAGATAAATTTAAGTCTACGTCCGTTCCTGATTGTATAATATGGAATGTAACGTTAATAACGAACGTAAAAGAAGACGACGTTGTCCTCTAAATGTGGGCGCCGGGACGTCGCGACGACACTCCTACAACTGCGTCGTTCGCCTCGAGCCAAGTGTTTGACCGAGATCAATAACGTTAGAAAGGATACGATAATTACTCCTGGGACTCCTGGCGAATATATCCCCCCCCCCCCTCATTGGCTCTCGCCACATCCGTTTCCGATATTCCGTAAAATTTGAATTCCAAGGGAAAAGGGATTACCATCCGGAATATCCTGGCGTTTTGCGAATACGTAGGAAGGGTTTCACGGTATTCCACTGTGAAATATTAAATTCCGTTGACCCGACGTGACGGAGCAGTCATCGATACCGTGGAGAAGCAGTGAAATTGCGCCGCAGCGTTAGGAACGACGACGGATTTATCGCGAGTGGTCCGTCCAATGGTTTTACCTGAAAAGAAGGCCACGGCGTAGTAGAGCACCGCGATATTGATTTCGTTCCGGCGTGCTCTCGGGGTGTCATTCGAGTACGGAACTGTTGCGAATCCACGCTCGGATGCTGCGGGCTTCATTCATCTCCCCGCCCCCCGGTCCCGCCATTGACGTAATTAATTAAGGAAAATCCGCGTGGGACTCACGTCGATCCCCCATCCACGAGTTTCATCGTGCTCGTGAGAAAAGTCGGCGAAAACGAATGAGCGAGGAAGAAGGAACCGGTTACAAGGCGAATTACGCTGAGAAGCAGAAGAGCCGAATCGACACGACTTTCGGACTGGTTTCCCTTGAAAACCGAATCCCCGGGACTCAGAGCTAGAATACCTTGCCGACAACCTCGAACCTCCGAGTGTCGCTTCATTTCTGCCTACGGCGATTGTCCGTTCATTCTTCCGCGTCTTGCGTGACTACGTAACGTAGTAAAAAGTAATCTCGCATGAATGGACGGCACTCGGCGTGTCTTGAAAATGAAATTACGCCGTAACAATAGAAACTTTGATCGGCCAGCAGAAGTTTTAATACCTGCCGTCACGGTCCGTCAACTCTGATGCGAAGAACGGAGATTGCATTTTTATTTCTCTTGCGTTTACACCTGAAGTGCAAATGAAAGTAAAAAATCGAAACTGTAAAAAATAATGCTCAATGCTATAGAATAAAGATTATACTTTTTCAAAAATATCGCTAAACCCCGAGAAAAATTTCTTTGTTCCTGGTCGTAAATCAGCTTTGACAGAACAGAAACTTTCAGTTAGGTTTATTGTGTACGCTAAACTAAAAATACACAAAAGTCTGGAACATTCAAGTCTCGTCCTTATATTTCATTGGGAATTATGGCCCGGCGCTTCTGTGAAATAAAAATACCCGAAATTCTGTGCGGCCGCAATGGCAGTAACTGCGTCGCAAGGTCAGGAATTCTGCGTTGTCGCATGGGTGGCGAAAAATATGGGGGGGAAATTGGCGGTAGGCATGTCAGCTCGGTTACCTTCGATTAAATTAAGATTATTGGTAGAAGTCAAGCGCAACGACATTGCACGCATCGCAACGAAGAATTCACTGTCTCCGCGACCCACGCAAACGCATCCGTTATTACCACGGACATTCCTGTCCCCCTTTTCACCCCTCTGACGAATGCCGCGCGTTTATTCTGCAGGGCCCGGTGGGGACCAGCCGCGATTTGGCAACCGACGGCGATGTGTTTTCCGCGACTTCGAGACGGCGACGTCGCGTCAGAAAACGACGCCGCGACGGGCGTAGGCGACAGATTCTCTCGTACCGATGTGTCCTACGTAGCGCGACGAAAATACAATGTACACGAGGTAGAG
Source organism: Hedychridium roseum (assembly GCA_963989215.1). NCBI lineage: Eukaryota > Metazoa > Arthropoda > Insecta > Hymenoptera > Chrysididae > Hedychridium > Hedychridium roseum. The sequence goes on along the minus strand of OZ022318.1, from coordinate 4,711,853 downwards.
CGAACAACGCCGGACATCCAAAGAAAGTCGTGTCCGAGGGATATCTTTGGAACTCAATGAAATCGAAGATAGCAATGAAAACTGCCAGCCCGCCAATACCGCCAATCTTTACGCGGTCTCGGGGAAAGTTATTTCAATATCAAGCGACGACAGACCGGTTTACAAGTAATCACAAAATTTATTTGAACACGTGAACACGCGTGGATCGATCTTTTGCGCAATCCTAAAAGCATTCTCAAAGCCAAGATGCCAGTGAAAAGTACATCCAACTGTTCCGCCGAATTACTGCACGAGTTCCAAGAAATTTATTTAATTTCGAGGAACAGTACATAAATTTATGAATAACAACGAACGTCGTAAACACGAGGTATTTTAGAGTAAAATATTTTTGTGTAAATCTATTTCGAGTACATCGTGGACAGATGTCTTGAGTGAAAACTGCAAGTACACAGTTACTGAGATACAAAATTTCACCGCAATTTGTGACATTCTTGTAAGTTTTAAACAAATCCTCACAATATTGTGTTTTAAGAACAAGCATGACTTTAATACGAGCAAGAGAATTATCAGAACTTTCGTATAGAATCGGGGATACGGTGTTATTGATAATTCGACCTTGTCCTTTGGCATGATGGCTCAGAAATCCGTTCATGCAAACCGTCTGACAATGTGATAGCGGACAATCGTCTCTACGAGCGTTGCTTGATCGTTTTACAGTTGACAAGGGTTCTCGTTCGATCCTCACGTGCCTACGATTGGCGTGTACGGCGATTATCGCCGTCAAAAATAGACATTTCGCCGCGACGTGCGATGTTCACTCGCGAACGAATATTTATGCAGCGAATCGAGAGAGTGCAACGATGACAAACAAGCGAACAGACGCTAACAAACATGTTTTTACCAAGCCGAGCAGATTTCCATGCGAATGCAACGCCGTTACGTGACATATGTATTGCGCGCTGTCGATTGTTCCGTAAAATAACCGTTTATTAATAACTCCGTCATTGTACGCGCGAATCATTGATCTCCGTTTTCTACCAGACGATCCTCGCAACGTGGCCAATGAAAGGTAAGCATGACGATGAACCTTCGTGATAACCCATCGTCAAAGTACAATGCACTAACGCTACGCCACGATTTACAACGGGATCGTCATTTTTCATGTTTCGTACTAAAAAAGACATTTATATGCACGCAGGAAAATCTATGCAAATGGCGAAGTTTTTCCCCGTACGTGTAACTTAGCCGCAATTAGAGCAATTTACGTCATATTTTATAACGTTGGAAAATAACTAGTGTATGATTCATTATAGGATATACCGAATCATTTACTTGTTTCCAAAATAAAGTTATCTCGCACCTCTGGTAAAATTAACCAAGCTAATTAAGCCGATCTTATCTGACTGTCTCATTTACTTAAACGTGACCAATGTATCGAGATAGAGTCTTACAGAGTAAAGTTATTTTTGTTCTCCAAACTCAGTTCCATTATATTGTCTCGTGGGCGAATTAACACGAAGCCATTGAATCCGTTGTAATGAAATAAAATTGCAAATGGACCCTAACAATATGCATTGTTAGGACCTATTTTCGTCGTGCAAACTTTCTTGGAACGTGAAATTATTTTTCATGAAATAGCGTTTCATTGACGCAATTCAAGAATAGAATACCAACATCTTTAACCGTTCGTTCAAAATAGGATGCTGCTAATAAATTAGCTCGTACGAGAAAATCAGTGTCAGATTGCATGATATATTTCAATGATGAGATAACATTTCTTCACTATCATGAATAGGAAGGAAAAAATCTCGCCATGACTAAGGCAATTGTCATGTGTTAATTTATGAGACAGCATTATGAGGTGGAAAATTCTGCGCACGAACTGCACTTCATTTACCGTACTCGGAAATGGAGACGAAGGATTGCGTTGTTTCCCGATAATTTTCAAACGGGTAAATCGGATGTACAAAAGACGAATAAGGTTCTTGGCACTAGATCATTATCGGTGGACAATAATCATGCTGAAACATACGTTAATAATACCCGACACGAAATATCGCGATGTCTCTACAAGGAATCGATTAACATCGAGTGGCTGAATCACTTTACCGGCTAGCGCCGATATCAAAGTAGAGTCGATCGGCTGATTACCTTGTTCGACAGTACTACGTTTGAGAAAAGATCATGATTTCCTTATCGACGAATCGAGAAGTTTCTTAAGCCGTAAAAAGTCTGCCACTGCTTTTATCTGCGGGATTTTCTTGTTCTGAGCAAAGGCGAATTAATCGTGTCAAAGTTCGCCCGATTTAATCACTTTTCCTTCTACGGAAAGTTGAATATCTACCTTTGACGATGCAATTTTCGCAGGAATTATTCCCGAGTGGAGTGACACATCGTCGTTCCCTGCGCTCTTCCGCGATGGAAATTTCCATCCGTGAAAAGGCATTGGCGTAACGCGGACGAGAAATTCCACCGCAAAGAGATCGAAGGCATGATCTCCCCTTTATAGTTGTTACCCTGGCGTAGCAAAGGATGTTTCAAAAAATACCACCGTTTTTACTTTTCATTAAAATTCGTCGATTTTCGTGCAGTAAACAAGGAGTGATCACTTACCGATAACTGCATTTCCCTCGAAAGTTGACTCTAAAGAATCTTTATCAGTTTTGTCCTTGCTGAAGGTCAGAAATCTTAGCTTATCCCTCTAATCTTAGCTAGGCCCTCTAAATGTGTTTTATTTATACAGCGATCGGCCAGGACGAAGGTCCTTTTTCTCCTCGATATTTCTTAATCCACAAATACCACGTAATTTCTAGATAGTACCTATTTCTTTTCTATACACGCTGTGACCTTTTCGGGCTCTCAAGTTTTGTGCGTTTGCCTTTTGAGCCACGTGTCTTTTGTTTCTTTCTCTTGCCGGTACTTCCGTATGCGCGCATTATCCACGTAGAAATATTCGCAATGGTAGATTAAGTGGTCGGTTCCGCGAGTATCCGGAATTAGCGGCATGAAATTTTTCAACCAATGATTCATTGGCAAGAGCACGTGTATGTATACGTAAGTGTCATACGTCACTTGACGTCACATGCCGCCGGCAATCGTCTGCATTATCAATTCGAGCAGCGGAACGTACGATGTTTACACAGAGACACGTACGTAATAACGATAGGCGTTAAAGAACCATCCACTTATCGGCGCCTTATCGACGCGAATTCACTTTTAGACCTCGCTATAAATACACGGCATTTACATACGAAAACTGAGACCGATGTCTCGTTATTTACGTGAGCCGTAGTTGACGGCTTTACCGGGAAACTGTCCCCTTAGGAGGAGGACGAATAAAGGGAGACTGAATACAGGTAGAGCTCGTTTAAAATTCATTTATTGAACATGACGTAAAAATTACAATGCGTAATAATGATAAAACCGAAATCTATTTTAAGCTGTTAAAACGTCAGATGTATTATTCGTTTATTACCTTCGTGTATAATATCTCGTCTGAACGTCTTATCAAACGCTAACAGATTATTACTTTAAACATGTACATATGTGTATAATTGTATGCATGGAATGTGCCCCCGTCACCGTCCTCTTGGCCCTTTTGTTGCTCGTTTTCCGCGACTGCTCCGCGTCTCTCGGAGAACGCGATGCAAGAAATTCAGCGAGGATATGCAATTCAACGCACCCAACAACGACTATTAACTTTGCACTCGGTGTACAAAAACTGTACACAGCGAGAGCTAATTGATCGTGCTGAACAAACACACAGCGCCGGCAAAATTTACGTGCTTTCAGCATTATTTGATTTAGATAAGGAAATCAAGCGTGACGGTAATCGCATGATTATCGGCGGTACAGTTGAAAGACCCGAATATCTTTACTAGGCCAATAATTCAATTATCACAACGATCGGATAATTTTAGCATGATGATTAACCAGGAGAACATTTTTCTATGGTACGCGACAGATTCCTTGCTCCCGGCGTTCCCGAAAACAGTACAAACGAAAAAGGGCACGAGAAGAGGCACGGGCCATCTTTATCAAAAGCCGCTATCTGTCGAAAAATAAATAACTATGTAATACAAAATCGAAAGATAATAGGAGACGTTTGGTGCGACGACATTCGTAGCTGTTGAACGTACAATAAAAGAACAAGACCAGCTGACAAATGATTCCTCGTGGTTTCTTGAGTCAAGTACGTCGCCGCGAACTACGCTACTAAAATCCTGGGCTTTTGGCAGTGATATTCAATCAACATGGATGAGGAGAACACTCCTTTCAGTTATATCATTCGAGAAAAATAGGAAAAGCTCGATGCTCACTCTGGCAGTGTAACATACAGCAACACTAGCTCGGTAGGCTCGATCGAGAGTCAAAATTATTTTTCATTTTTCTCATTAACTCGGAATATATTACGACGAATTCTTTGAAAATCTCTCAGCTTCGACCCCGTATTCGCGCGACTATAAAATAACTGTGGCAAAATCACGTAGGTGTTTTCAGTCCGTACAGAAACCTGAGACTGGAATGAAAAATTAGGAGACAATGTTTAAAAAAAGAATGGTTTCGGCAATTGTCTATGTTTTCCTTATTTTCGGAACGCTTAAGGCGTAATAAATATTTCTCAAATTACATCGTTCCCAACGTTTCTCCTCAACCATGCACCAAAAATCAGCTCAAAAGTGTCCCGATTTGAGATGTAACAACAAATAATCGTAATAGTACTGTAACTATAATAATAGCAATACAAAAAATAGTTAAATCGTTCGATAATAAATTATATATTATATATCACGCGAACTTTTCGCCGTAGAGTAAAAGTGGATCGACTTTGTCAACAGCCATAACGACTAACTTCGTCACGATTTCATCCGTATACGAATTAATAATGCAAGAAGCACATATATACGTGTATATATATATATATCTATATATTATTTAGACGTTTCACCGAATTTTATAATTTATTTGTTGGATCCACGTTCGCTCCTCGAACAAAGCTGCCGTAATAAATAGATCGCGCATTATCTCGTCCGATTCTTACATACTAGTAACACCATTTTGTAATCAGTACAAATCATGCGACGAAATTTCGGGACGATTCCAGGTCGAGAGGAACTCGCACGGATCGGATAAGAATGTCCCTGCTTCCGGTGAGCGTCCCGATATTCCGCCCAGCACCGCGTTGGAACTCCCGACAGACTCGTATTATAATTCTTTTACTCTTTTTTCTTTTGTTTTCATTTTAATCCCTTAATTTCTCTGTTAAGCAGTCTTACGTGAAGCGGCAACTTTCGGAAAACGAAAACTCCTCGCCGTTGCTTTCTCGTCGCCCGGAAAAATGCAGGATGCGTTTATATTCCTTTTGTTAAAAGCACGAGTGTTAGCGCGTTTCCGTGCGAATTGATTTTGAAAAGAAAGGAAAAATGATTGGTCTACGGAGAGATTGGTCGAACTGATTGGTTGAAACCGCTGGAAATTAGATCGTCATCGTGCACTCTTCCCGTCTCATCGTCGCCTTCTCTTTAATCGTCGTTAAGTAATTCTACCTTATAGCTTACGGTATCACAGAGTTACATGCGGTATCTTTAAATTGCTCCCAGTTTGTAACTTTCGATACGTAAAGGTAAAGAAAGCGCAATTTCCTCTCCACACCCTCGCTCGCCCCGTTCACCCTTCCCGTCTCGTTTTCTTCGTTACCGCAAACTAAAATCCGCCAATTAGACGCAAAGATCGTTCTGCGCAGCGCGAGAAACGTGTCCTTCCTTCGCTTTGTCCACTTTACTAGCACGCGAAGGCATAAATACTGCAAGGAGAAATAATACACATATTCCACTAGTAGCCAAGAGATAAATGTTAGAAGAAACGTAAGATTTTTCACTGGTGATTCTTTGGACTGTGCGTATTCCTAATGACACTGTTTAGGTAATATAAATTCGTACGAATAGGCCGGCAAAATGAACAATCGATATGATCATTATCACGCAATTTTTCTTCCCTCACGAAATTCTCCAAAGGTATTCGCACTTTGCCTACCATTTCTTTTCCTTTACGAAACGACTTTTTTCACGCGACAGGCTCGATCGTGATGTTTAGCATTTTCGACCGCATAGCTTTACGAGATATACGCACGTGTTTCACAAGAATTTACGACACCAAGCTGACGGATCTTAAGACGCCGATAATTGCTCCTGAAGGCTAGCTAATTATTCTCAGGGATAAACGTGCTATTCTTTTTACGATTACTTATTTTACCTGCCATTTAAGAGGATTTGCACACCATTCGGAGCAATAAATTCAACAGACATCCAGCGCAGGAAAAGTAAGACGTTCCTCTGTATTTTTGAGCTTGAATTACGGTCCCTAGGTATCTGTCAGCTTTGATTTCGTCATTTTGCCTGATGCTTCGGCTCCGAGAAAACCATCGAATGACAGTTTGCAAATAAACACGTTGTCTAATTTTCTTCACGCTTATCGTACAGCGGAGGCACGAAGCTGATGCATACACGACAGACGACTATGAGCGTATTTACAGAAGACTAATCTCATTGTTTCGCGCAATTTAAGCGACACGAGGTATATGTCAACGTACAAGTCTTTTTAGGCTTTCCTCCGATTGCTATTTCGACTATTAAACCTATTCACTACAATAAGAGAGCCCAGTGCGGCCCTGCCGTAAGCCACGTACGAAATTTCTATTCTTTCGATGTTCTCTTCGCCAGTTAACACTTGTCTTAAAATATTTGTAACTTTGCGCAAAGACAGACAGGAGAAGCAGTTCTTTTCCAACGAAACTGCAAAAAACTCGCTGTGTTTTTCTGATGCAACAAAAGTCTATATTGCTGTGACTGTGGTTCTACATTGCGAAACGAATAAATTAATAACGTAAATGTAATTTATTTGCATCCCGTAGGTGTCTGTTTCTTCTATCCGAATTAAGTCGTCGGGGTAGTGGCTTCACGGTATTGTCGACCTATCGCGATAAAGTAGTATTGCCCGGAGAAAAATGAAGAGCGAAATTTCTTTAAAACTTCAATTATCAGTGAAGATCTTTGGCGCATGAAATGTATTGTCATGATCGCCATTATTTCTCCTAATTATTGTTCTATAACGTCCTAAAAGGTAATCGAATTTTTGTTATAAATAACGTGGTAGCCACGTGGTTTTTAAATTCATCTTTCCTTTTTGTAAAACTTGTTTAATTTAATTAGCGAGTACATTAAATTTCTTCTAAGCGCCGATAAAGCCATTTTTCTCCGCGCGTGATTGCAGGTTTCCTGCATTTGCAAAGAACGAGGAACTCGTTTGCTTTCGGCGAGAGCTTTTTGGATACGCACCTTATTTCTGACGTTCGGAAAAGTTGGAGTATGTCGTTCGTCGTCGTCGTCTTCACGCTCTTCTCGTTCAGAGGTGCTCGAGAACTCTTCTTCGTCGGCTGAAAATTCCGATATGCGCGATTACGCAATATCCCGAGCGACAATCCTTTAGAGTTACGACGTTAAAACTCGATGAACAAAGTCCGAAGACGAACAAAGTCGATTCCCCCAAGATTGGCCAACGAAAAGCAAGTTGCAGTCTTCGCGGTTTTGTTAGTCCAGGAATGAAGATCGGCATTGAGCACGTTTTTCGTAAATCTCTCGTTATGAAACACAACGGATTTACAGTGTACTCCTTTCCTTGCTTTTCCGTCCTCACTTCCTTCGGATTAGTACCCAGAGTTCCGTTAAATGGTGCTGAGGTGCTTGATGTTTTCATAATTAGCAGGTCATTTAAAATTTTGATTTAGCACAGCGATTTTCCGATCAATGATGAATTCAGATATTTTTCCGTTAATCGTCCTGAGGATGCAACGTCAAGGATTCGTCGATATTCGCAAAACTGCCAGCTTATATTTTTCAAATTCCTACGAATATTCCCGGGTGAATCGTCTTCTAGATGTAAAATAGTTGTTCCAGCTACGCTAATTCGACGATTCGTTTAGCTGATGTTCGTCGCGCGGCCGGGTTGTCCATGCCGGACTGATTTTCTTTCTCGAGGTCGAAGTTACAAGGACCATCGGCGATTTTCAGTGAAAGACTCGAAGTTCGGATCAATCCGTACTCCTCGTCGGTGTGGATGGTCGAAAGGATAATCTGCGACAAGGAGAGACGGGAAACCGTTGTTTCTCGTTGCCGTCGAAAGATTTCCAACTACCAGGCCGGATCGGGGCAGGACCTGGCGATGATGTCGCTGCTCGTCCCGGGCGACGTCGACTCAGCGATTGGCGCCGAGGTGCGGCGAATCTCGATAGGTTTCGAGCCGGGCACAGGTGGCCGGCCCGAAACCCCCTGGTTATCTCACGAAAGATTCCGCTGGTCCTCCCCGCTGTCGTCGGCCTTCTTCAAGGACCTCTTCAGCTTGTCCACCAGCCGATTGTGGAACTTGTTCAGGGAGTTAGAGCTCCCTGTCTTCGGCGGGGAGGAACCGGTACTCTTGCTCGGGCTTTGCAAGGAACTTTGAGACGCCCTCGAGGACGTCCTCGAGAAGTGCCGGGACGTCAACGGCACCGAACGATGGGCCGGAGACGTCAGGAAGTCCGACCCAGGCGACGTTGACAATGAAGGTCCTTCCGACTTGGAGCATTCCGACACCTGCAAACAAACGTAACAACCATCTCTAACCATGTCAACCCGCATAAAAACTATCACCTTAATCTTAAGATCGAATAAAAAAGAATGGCGAGTTAATTTAATGTAAACATGGGTCGCTGCTCGAAATTAGCATACTCTACGCCGGTTAATAGCACTTTAATTTGTGTTCGGCAAAGTGTCCTTTCGTGCAAAACAAGGTGACTTAACACATTCGTATGTTAGTGTCTACAATTGCTAGCCGTAACTGGCAGGTACTTGAAAAAAGTACTCGATAAGAATAATATTCTCTACGAATTATTAGAATCGATCATGTATTGCTCTTAAGTAGCCATTATTAAGAAAAGTTATTGCAATATATTGCGTTTCTAATCAAACATTTTGACATACATCCATCCATAATTATGCACATTATCTGGATAACAAGTGCATCGGTTTTCTACGAATAAACATGTTTAGTCTCTTCAACTATTTTTGTCAATCACGACCTGACAGTTATCAGCACGTGGTGGTCTTTATTATTGTAAACACATGGCCGGTTTCTCAATGACGATTATCTGACATGATTACAAATACGGTTGCGCAACAATACGAAAGAGATTGACGCGATGCAATTATCCGTTCGGTTCTTCAGAGCGGAAGAAAAGATGATTTCGAACGGAAGAATGATCATGAATCTGCGACTAGTTTTAATGACTATCAGTATGCCTAGATATTGGTTTTTTTTTTAAAGAAAAGGGCTGTTTCATACAATGGTTGATCACATTCTGACCGTTTCCTCTGAATAAATAAATAAACAACAGATGGTTGCCGGTACTATATACATGGAGTATAATCGTAATAATATCGAAGAAAAAGTCTCAATGACATTGAGGAAGTTATCAATTATTTCGGACGTTAAGTTCAATATATCCTGTCAAAGTGGATCGAAACTCGTGCAAAGTAGTACATAAACGATGTCGTATGCGTCCACCTAGCCAGACACATAAATCATTGCTATATCGCTTCCGTCCCCAAGTATATACGACACGAATGGCCAATACACACGTGCTAACGAAACTCACACTCGTCCACAATGATTACATAATCTTTTATAAAGCACTTGAAACGCGCCAGTTAGCAATCCCATACATCGTTTCGTCAGGGGATAGGATCCTACGGTCAAACGGAATGTGCCTCGTGAGGCGACTATAAGTAACTTTAATTTCGCCAGTTTTTGCCAGGTAAAACCCGCAACGATCGCGGATTAACATATTTCGACGAATCCTACGTCTTAACGTCACGATGAACTTTGATAAAACGTTCGTGAGATCCATTCGGCGAATTCCTCAAGTGGCTATGACAATCTTTTAAACGAATTTCACGCTATTCAGGATTTCCAATTGGAGCGCGCGTTAAGTGGAATTTCTCATGGCTAAATTTCAATGGATTTCATTGACGCTTCAAAGGAATGTGTGAGCAAGAGAAATCAGTGGGCGTTAGCGAATTGTTCCTAACTTTTGTATTATGACCGGGTGACAAGAATGGAAAACTTAGGAATATGACGTTTGACTTTTAAAAGATACATCAGCGCGTGGCATCAATTGAATATAACGATGATTGCACGTGCCGCTCTAGCAGAGTGGACTGAGTTCCGAGAAAAGGAAAGCTCTTTTACTCCTTTCAACACAGACGGACCACTCACCTTTCTGCTGCGGCAGGCCTGAGGATTGGAACACTCGGAAGATCGTCGACTGCGGTTGGTCTTGTAAATGTCAAACTCATTTTTCATCACAGGCATCATAAACGCCATCTCGATGACCGGCGTGCGCGCACTCTATCCTTTTCTGCGACTTCCTCCACTTCCTTTTCCGCCGAAATAGCAACTGCACCTGTTCCGTGGTCGCCGTGGCCGTTCACCAGTCCGCGGCTCGTCCCCTCAGCTTCGAGAAAGTTCAAACCTCGTGCCGGAGAAATTCGAACTTGCTGTCCGTCCCGCCGTGATCCTCGTCTGCTCGCTGTATCGACTGTCAGAGTCTATCGACCGGGAGGTTTCCTCTCTCTCTCGATCGAATGGGACCAACTCCTCCCGCGTTACTTCCTTAATTTCTCCGCGATACGCGCTATGGATTATCCGAGCGTGCGGCGATCTTTCGAGAAATCAATGCCTTTATCGGCGAGAATGCGGGAAAAAATGCGTCTCTGACGTGCCAGCTCTCTCTCTTCTCTCTGTCTGTGATCGGTCGCCGGGAACGTGTTGACACAAGTGTCACGATGTCAACCGTTGATATCTCTGCGCGCGACGTCTCCTGCAGTTTCGGCTAATATCGTCTAGAAAACTGCATACACCGTCGTCTCATGCGCTGTCACGTTGGGCCTCGTTCGTGCGCGTCGTTTGCCAAGAACATACGAAAATACGTCCGTTCGCTGCGAGAGCTGCAACAGAATTAAACGCAGCGTTTCGCTGCCGCCTTATTCTGCTGGATGGCAAAATCGCGGTAGAGGGGAGATCTTCCCGGTGATTGGCCCAACACGAGGCGGGACTCGTACGTCACGGGTTACCATTGATTTTCTACTCTCCGTTGATACGTAGGACACGGGATGACGTACGAAATTGATTTTTTCCCACCGCAGTTCCTGCTGGATCGCACGTAGGCATATACCATGGACCTACAAAGTAGAGGGGACTGAGCATTTCCTGCGCTTCAGCTCCCGAAAGACGGAAGGGCCATTGGTCTTATCAATATGGCGGCGAACTACATTCCCCTTACGTCTTTCAATAACATTTCACACAAAAATTTCGCTATATGCTAGGTCCATCTCCTTCATAAATACGTAGTCCCTCGACCTTCCACTTTATCTAATTTACTTTGGTTGTAGCAACTAACTTGAGGGAACTCCGATTGTCGCTATCAATAAGATGCTGTCAATCATAAAGGATATATTCTTATCTGTAAATATTGGTATATGTACATGTTACGTCCGACGTCGTTATTCCGGCAAATTAATTCTGGGAAGGCAGTGCGCAAATTCGTTGCTGAGCATTTATCGAAATTACAATGTTATAAATCATATGTATACGCTAAACAATCCACTATAACGCAGCTACGTAGTTCAACGCGAGAAGACGTACAATATTTCATAAACTATTCTAGAAAATTAAGTACCCAATAGTTGAAAACAAATGGGTACTTAAGTATTACATTTTTGTCATTACTGAGTGCTCAATTTACTGGAATATTCTATGGGCCGCTAGAGCTGAACGGGTCCAGATTGGCCTTACACTAGTTCTAATATTGCGCGTAAAATTGGTCTCATCAATATGGCGGCGTGTTACATTTCCCTTACGTCTTTTGGCGTGCACCCCTCACCAGTGAATCCACTGTGTGCTCGGTCCATCTACTTTATACGTTCGTGAAACACGGGATGCAGCCGGTGCATTCGATCCAACCTGTGGCAGAAATCGGGGGATGGCACGCAATGCCCTAATCCTCTCTTTCAAATCCTTCCCTCCTCTCGACATTTCCTGCGGACTTTATTTAACGCTGCATCGCGAAAATCGAGCAAGGTCATTAATGATGTATAATTAGCAGATGTGCCTAGGTGCATTTGCTTCGTTGCAAGTTTATAAATATCAGTCTGACTACTAAGCGAATTCAATACAAAAGACTGCAACTCAGAGAAATTCGCTTACATGTTTGAAACTCTGTTTACTAGGCACATGTAAAAATACAAAAGGTATCGTAGGAAAGATACAAAAATGAGTAAATCTGTCATCTGGTATCTTCGGATGAAGTATCGACGGATGATTCCGATTTTGCGAGTGGTTATTAGCCGATGGAAAACTATCGATGCCCGATAAGGAAATGGGAAATATTTACCGGCTGTTGGTTAGCACAAAAATGATTTTTTATTACAATTACATTTTTGTTAACGCGCAGGAAGAATCAATGGAGTACTTTTAGCATCATCATTTTTATAGAATCGTAATTCGCTAAAAAGTTATATTATCATTAAGCAGTTTTTTAAATAATCAATGATCCGTTCCAAAGATTGTCGGATAAATTTATGTGAAAGCATTTTAGTAAGATTACGCACACGAAATTATGCATAAGAATTTTATTGGGTATACGCATGGGACTTTTGAGGAACTTTCGTGACGACTCAACCCCTTAGCTGCAATCGATTCCCCTTGAGTTGTACCAGTTACTTTGGAAACCATCGTTTTCTGTCTAAATATACGCATAATCATTTACTTCGTGTACAATGCCAGAAAGTTAAATATATCTATTTGAAAAGGAAAATTGTGTCACTTGCAAACATACGAGATTGTCTAACATAAGCCACCCATCATCCACTTTCTTGATTTGGTGTAGACAGTTTCTACTTGATCCAACGATCAGTAAAGTACAGTGAAAATATTTACTGTAATTTTTTATTCATGAGAATATTATAATAATTGTGTACCTTAAGTTTGAGAAAAGCTGCCAGTTTTATTCATTCATAAACAGTTTTTAGCCGTCGTCGAAGGATCGAGTCTTATCGATCGGCAAGATGGAGATTATGAATCTAATGCTATTCGGGGTAGGATCTTCTATCGATGATTAGATTTGTGTTTGTACGTGACTCGACATTAGCGTATAAGTCCATGCCGGATGGTCGTGTCTGAACCCCTTAAAGGGAGGTGCAGTTCGTGCTAGGATATTGGAGGGGCGTCTTTAGTAGGACGTAGCGGTAGCTTTCGTTACACAGTATAGACAGTTTTACTTGACTGACACGAGCAACGTGCACGAGGGAATTCGTCCGGCAAGTGATCGAATCACGCTTTTTTTCGCGCTTCTCCAGATTTTTGAAATGTTCAAAGTGTGTGAATTTTTCATAAGGCAGTAATAAAAGTGGGATTAACAGCGGTTTAATTCAGAACGATGATGAGCATGCGAGACCCGGTGATTTCGTCGCGCGCGATGTGTCAAATCGGATGAAAGTCAATGTCAACGGAAGTTCGATGATTTAAAATGGGTCACGTTTTTGATCCATTTTGCGAGGAACAAAAGAAACGCTTCTTCAGGCAGGCATACGGCGCTCATTTACCAGGGTACAGACTTTTCCTTCATTAAAATAAATTCTTTGCATTCCCTGAGATCAGAAAATGTTTAACAGTGTTACCGGATGATCTCCAACGCTGACTTATCTCGCCTTTCTTAACAGGATTTCTATGATTCCTTAACAGGATGTATAGGGGACTTTGCGCCTGATAACTTCTGACAGTCAAATTAAATTCGCAACTTGTGTGCACTAAATGTCCTCGTAACTTCGATACGTCTGCACATTGCATAACGCGTGCAAATGAAAACACAGCGTCTGCAGCACGTTGAAAACACTTAAGAAAAATAGTAGACATAAACAAACAGTCCCGCGGTATTCTCCACAAACAGTTTACTAATAGATTTTCACAGTCTCTCAATAATTTAATCGCAAACTCTGTGTCGAAACGAATGTTTTGAATGTCGTTTCCCTATGTATTTCGGTAGCTGTATGTAAGTTTGCAGAATTGCGGTACCAGCAGGGGATACTCGGCACCCTAGTCTCATAACACGCGAAGATATCACGAAGGTAATTATCCTTACCTCGCGCCGTTTATCAGATCTCCAGAGATATTCTCGCGGGCGATATCGATTAGCCCGGAAGGAGTTGCTATTTTACGACAGAATCGGGAATGCGCACGGTACTACAAAAATTGACAATACTGACAAAGTAAGTAGCTGTCACGGGACGTTGCCGATTGTCTGGGAGCGACTATCCAATGCTGCATATTCGTAGTCGGTCTACCGTGACCGTCACAGAGCAAAGATTCGATTTACTAGGTCACCACAATACTCCACTTTTACGGGTCCACAGTCGCTTTATTCATAAACTAAGTAGAGTTTTATAACTTTAGCTTGAAATACTCTTAATGGTCTATAATCACTTTGTTTGCAAACAAATGCGACACAAAGCTCGTGCAATTACGTGTTTAACAGTCGTCCGCGATCGTCCAACAGCATCTACTTACTGATACTTAATTATACGAGCCAAGAGCGACTGCGATAAATGTTAAACTTCCGCTGTTTAAAAATTATAGTTTCCTTTATAGTTTCGAAGGACATGCAAGCTTAAAATATGTGCAAATAAATTTTCCTGTGTTATTTCCACCTCTCGTGTATGCTGATGACTCTCCACGAACATTTTTGCCAATCTCAGGAAGCATAAACGTAAAAGGAAGAACACAGCATGTAATATTCTTTCAGATATACGGGCCATTGTCCTACTCTTAAATTTCGAGTAGGAAAAAGGTTTGGCGCGAGTACAGAGGAAATAATGAGGGTAAGACTGCTCCCCGATATAAATTCTTGAAATGGAAAATATGTTTTTCTGTTAAAAATCTTCGAAAAATGACTCTACGGATATGTGCAGGAATTATTGGATAAGAAAATCTTGAAAACTGGGCCCTATAAGCCATCAGAAACTATTGATCATGAAATACTTGTGCCGATATCTCGGGAGAAAAATATTACGAACGAATGGACGAAAAACGAAACAAAGTTTCACAAAACACCGCCTTACATTCTGGGCTATACCGGTAATAATTTTGTAGTGAATAAACAGAAATTGTTCAGGGTATTTAATATAAATTTACACATTACTTCCTTGCGGTGCGTAGGATATATTCCGGGTTTCAACAGTCGATACGGTCTTCCATTCATGAGAGCTGTTGAGGAAGGGGCAAAAGAGTGGTACGAGACCCAAAGTAAACTACGGGCTCAAAGAGATTCAATGAGGGCTTATGCGAACATACCTGACCCCAGAGGACTTCTATCTAGAGTGCGAAATGATAATGTCAATGTTGATATTGTGCGTCACAGTAACAGAAAACGAACAACTCTGGGTATGTGGCGATATAACAAACTGATCTTCAAGCTGTTACATGGATATATAAAAAGAAATAACATAAAAATTATGTACGAGTGAGAGATGCATTTTTTATTAGGGTCTACTTTATTCTCCTACTTCTTATTAAGCAATGTAATTTGCATTGCGTCAAATTAAAGAGTGTAAATTTGGAATACCAACAGATTATCAACTATCGCCCGAGAATCCTCCCATTGTGGGTTACACGGGACATATCCCTGGCGCTAAAGCGGAAACGGCACTGTCCAAACGATATGCTTTGGCCGCGAGAAAAGGCATGGAATTGGTACAGAAGGAACGGGAAGGAAGACACAGCAAAGAGAAACAGGGGTTCGAAGTGCAAAATGCTTTGGAGGCTGCGAACATCGATCGTAGAAGACCGGAAAACGCGAGATTCTAAGAATGTCTGTAATATCAGACTGGAAAAATGTTGGGACAGAATCTCATTGAGATGCGAGAATGGCGTGGAGGTACATTTAAGATTCCTAAATCAATACCTCATACGGTATATGCTTGAATTAAACGAGGTTGCGGCTTATTTAGCAGACACGCGGTATAATTTTAAAAATTGCAGTACTTGATTCCTTAAAGATTATTTTAAGCTTATAACAAGTAGAAGATTTTAAGTGATGACCAATAGGAACATATACTTTTCTCATAGTCTCTCCCAAAGAAATTTGTATATAAACGACATATTTAATGTAAAATCGTGACTGTAGAAAAAAGAATAGAAAAATAGATCGGAACTTTTTACAGTAGTGTATATAATAGATAGATTATCTTAACATATAAAAAATGATGAGGAAATAGTAAATTAAGTGACAGAAGGAAGCGAACGAAAACTTAAAATGGCTGCGAGAATGAATACATGGACACTTTACTCGTTTATATGGAAAAGACGTACTTCGTATGCTAATGACGCGCTTGAAAACACGCGTAGAAAATTATGTAAACTTTTGTATACAAATACACGAAATCATCACAGTTACAGAATATTTTGTAAAAAGATCCGTAAATTAGTGTGATTATCGCGTTTCTATTATGCAAAACGTTCTTTAAGACATTTCTGCACGGAAATGCTATAAAGAACCATCGTTACGGTCCAAAGAAAAGGAATCGCTGATTTTGTTTCACGGGATGAAATGGAATTTAGCGTTAAATGTATAAAATTTCGTATATTATTCACACATTTTTATATTAAACTGATACAAAAATACAAAAAACAGAGAGGAGGTAAGATAATGTTTATTGCCGTGGTAGTCTATTCCTCCTTTCCTCCTCCATCTGCAGAGCTTTCTTCCAAATTTCGGGGGTTAAACTGTTTATTCCGTTAGATAAAGACATTAAACGCGCTAGGACCATTAAGTTATGTAAATTATCTTCAGTAATACTTTTGTCCGCTTGACGCATTCGGACGAAATCTTCTTGAATGGCCTGCAAAATTAGTAATAGGTTAAAAGTTTTATTATATTTTGTAAATCCTTAAGTACGGAGAATATATAGAACGTACATCCGTAATGTCATTACTAATTTCAAATTCTGCATGTCTCAAAGCATAAAGATATTCACGAATATTATTCAGACGTTTTTCATCCTTTAGAAATTGTTTGGATGCTGTAATTATTTCCGGATACATGTTTTCATTTTCGGCATCAATCTTCAATATAATTCGCGTAGGGCACTGAAATGATAGAAAATGGTATATCATGAAATTCAGTTCTCATTGAAAGAAGAGCGTTTATACTTACTGGAATAAATGATTTCACTTGTGATAAAATAAGTACGGGTATATCCGTCTGAAATTCCATTTTGTAAAATTTGAAGTCGTATTCGACTTTTTGGAATTTAATCAAATTGGCAAGCGTATTATAATTCTCTCTTCCGTGCTGAGAAACTTGACCGCTTGTCAATTTCGTTTCATCTATTACAAGATGAGTATTGTTACTAAGCTGTAATATACCGCTAGTTAATCGGTCACAGTCATAGTCCTTTCTATTGAAAATATACAGTAGCTTAAATATATGCTTATCAAATTGAAGATACGCTTTCACTTTACCACGCATGTACTTACTTCGGTGTTAACGCAAGATCATTTAACGAGCTCAAAGTCAGCTCCAGTAAATGACTTTTCTCCACCAGTAATGTTAAAACATTATACAGCTCTTTTGGAAATGTTTCATATTTTTCAATTGGGAAATTCGTCAAGTTCAGTGGGAAAGATCCCAAATTTAAATAATCCTTTCTTAAATACCTATAAGATTGAAAAATTTGTGATGATAATATTTATTTTGACAAGTAAACAGGATAGAATGTAATGCAGTGATACTGACACAGAAGAAAGTAAGTGACAAATAAGATAATCAGCAGCAAGGTGATCTCCAAATAGGAGTTGGCTCAAAACTATATGGAGATCTCCTCGGATTGACTGAGCATTTGACATTATTTGCGGCGATCTTGGAACACTGATTTTTTCAATTGGCATTACTTTTATAGCGTGCAATCGTGGCACTAATGAATGAGGTGGCTCGTGAGTATTTCTTTCCATATCATCCATCATTTCATCTGACTCAAACTGAACACACGGTGTACCATCGAGAGATACAAATCCTATAACCTCAACAATGTCATTCAATTTTAACTCATTACTTTCATTATAGATCTGAAAATAATAAAAGCCTTTTATGTTACCTAGAAGTAAATACAAAATAAATAAGTCCAATGTTAAAATGACTACCTTAACAATACATGCTTTCCCATTGTCAATGGAAATTGGAAAGTTTAAAATATGATCTTTTGACAACAAACTTCTATCATTTCCATTATTTTGACCATTTACATCTACTTCATCTGAGGTCACTTTTTTGTTGATTGGCCCAGCATTATCTCCATTGTGACAATCTTCCTCTTCCAAATTTCTTTTATTATATGCACAATTATTTGTTACATTTGCTTTATTATTATGTAGCAGAATATTTCTTTTTTCCTTTGCCCAAGTATTTAAACCTGGGATAGATATCATAACATAAGCACGCCTTTCTGAATTTTTGTTTTCATTGGATTCTAATATAATTTGTTCATGTGCCTATATGAACAAAATAAAAATTATTTTCGTTAGCTGCAATTAGATACTTTCATCCACTTGTCATTATTAATAAAATATCATAAATAAAATTGTTGGTAGTATTATACATGAAGTAAACTATTCTCATAGTACCTCACACCTGAAACTACCATGGATTATATACTATAGGCCCTAAATTTTATCCCAATAATATAAATGTGAAATATATTGGGGCAAAGCAAAGAAAATCTTATTGAAAGGCCATATTTTAGATAATATAAATTAATGTTATTATATTACCAGACATTCTGCACAATCCATATACATTCCACACCTGAATTCCCTTCTTCCCGTTTTGGTGTCCTTGACTTCATACTTCTCAAAGTAATATTCAGGATTATACATGTCTTGAATCATTCCTCGAAATCTAACAAGTTGTTTATGCACAAAATCATGTAAAGGAGCATTGTCCAAAATAGGAATTTGGTTGAGTGCATTTGGATCTTCCAAAATGTGTTTGCAAGTAGTTTCATTAGCTATAACATGTTCAGGGGTCCAATTTCTGATATCGCTGATAGCTGTGGGAATGTAAATGTTATAATGAATATATCGGAAACATTATTAAAACCAATTTATTCAATTCTAACCTTCATGAAGAATTAGTTCAGAAATTAACTTGGAAGTAATACGTACACATTTTGCGTTATTCTATAGTTTGTTAATGGATCTTAATATAGCTCTATATCCTCGTAGCTTTATATCCTTTTTTCGTAGTATTATTAAATAACGAGGTATTATTTTGATTTCACGGGTGATTCCTGTCACATTGATCGTTCTCTTCCCGCCAGTTTTCCCACGTGACTCGCAACTTAACCTGCTATTCGTCAGGTAGCACGTCACATTTTTAAACATGAATCACCAACCCACTTTCCGAACTGTAGATAAATCGCGATTCGGTTTAGAAGTTTCGCAAAGTTACATGCAGTTACGTGCCATCGCGTAATTTCAGCGATACCGGGGTAAAGTGATGGCAATGGGACATTTGCTAACCGACAACTGCCAGGGATACTTGCCAGGTATGGACCTCTCACTGTTGTAGTTTAAATTAATATATTAAGTGAGCAATGTTATTGCGAATTATTAAAAGTATTGCATGCATAGTACTTAATATGGTACAAATAAAATTATTTTTAAATATTTTAGAAAGAACAAAACCGTCCCATCAAGGGGTTTCGAATTTATGGTGGGAGATTCAACTGTAGCCCCAGCTATGGAAGAAGAAAAATCACAATCGTGTACAGATGTAAAATCTACAGGTATTAATGCTGTCGATGAAGATGGTGAGACACGGTTGCATTTTGCTGCTGAAGGGGGTAACTTAGATCAAGTCATAACTCTTCTCAATAATGGGGCTAATATTCATGGCACTAATAAATATGGTAGTGTGCCATTACATGATGCTGTTAGGTGTGGACATCTTGGAATTGTCAAGGTACTGGTAGAAAGAGGTACCAATATTAACATTACTAATGACAGAGGATATGTACCACTGGATATGGCTGCTTGGTATAATCAGCAGGAAATTGCAAAATACCTTATAGAACATGGTGCTGTTGTCACAAAAGAGCCATATGGATATTGTCCAGCTTTGGAATATGCTGTGAATAGCAAAAATTTTGAAGTGGCTAAAATTCTGATTGATAATGGAGCTAATGTTAATGCTATTATCCCTCAAGCACACTATGCAAGAACGACTAATGGCACACTACTACATGCAGCTGCTAGACATACTGATATGGATATAATGAGGTTCCTTATAGATAATGGTGCTAATGTTAATGCTACAGAAAATGACGGTCGAACACCACTTTCTTTACTTCTTAAACATAATGGTCCATATGATGAAGTAAAATATCTTTTGGACCATGGAGCTGACCCAAACAACAAAAGAGGTGGTAGTGCATTGTTTTGGGTTGGTTACACATGCTATGGAGGAAACTATAATATGGAAATAATTAAACTGCTCATAGAAAAAGGTGCAGATGTAAATTTAGGTGATGAATGGGGCCGAACACCATTGCATATGGCAAGGAGTTTAGCTTTTACAAAGCTTTTAGTAGAAAATGGTGCTGATGTTCATGGGAGAAACTCCAGTGGTCAAACACGCTTACATACTACTGACAATTTATCTATAGTGAAATATCTAGTACAGAATGGCGCTACTGTTCATGCTCTGGACTCTGAAGACTGCACACCATTACATTATGCATCTACTGTTTCTATAGCTGAGTTTCTTGTCGAAAATGGTGCTAATGTTAATGCTACAAACATGAAACAATATACGCCGTTACATCTGGCAAGAAATGTTGCAATTGCAGAATTACTAATTGAAAAAGGCGCTGATGTCAATGCTCTCGGTAGATATGGGAGAACTGTGTTACATGGTATTGCAGAACTTGATACAATATGCGATAGCCGCTACACTGGCGTACCGGATATAGTCGATCTCTTTCTAAATATGGGTCTAGATGTTAACATTACTGACGAAAATGGCAACACACCTTTACATGTCTGTAACGAATCAGGAAATGTCTATGTCGCGGCCAAGCTTATAACAAGAGGAGCAAATTTAGATGCTTTCAATCAAGACAACCAAACACCAGAAGACTGTTCACCTGGAATAATCACTAGCTTGTTAAAAAACTTGAAGAAAATGTTTTCCGCCGTACAAAATAACAGCAACTTACAGGAAATAAAGCATGTACTTATGGTGTATCAGGTGTATAATGCTGTACACGAACCTAGCAAAATGACTCTTCTGCACTATGCAGTTCAGAAATGTGAAGCAGGGACTGTGCAATTCATTTTAAATAGGTACAAAAATAATCAACCTTTTCATTCGTATTTTCCGAGTACTCTTGTTATAAACGCACGGGATGTAAACGATTGCACACCTTTGCATTATGCCGTCGAAAGAGGTTCTCAACATATAGTAAGTCTTTTATTAAATCATGGTGCGATGTATAATGCCAAAACTGTAGAAGGTTTAACGCCTCAAGAAATGTCTACTAACGACGAAGTTTCGAAACTACTAAATTTAGTTGATCAGTTATTTAAATCCGTAAAAAATGGTGATTACGACCAGGTTTTGCAGTATATTGCACAAAACAACAAGATTATTAATGCTACAGATGAGAATGGTAACAGTCTAATATATTGGGCTGTTGAAACAGGCCATACAAACATTGTACAACTACTTTTAAAGCAGCAGGCTAATATCACTATCGTTAATAATGAAAGTCTTACGGCGATCCATGCGGCAGTTATTAAAGAAAATCAAGAAATACTAGACATTTTGTTGGATGCTATCGAAATACGAAAGAACATACATAATTTTATTAATTGGAAAATTACATCGAGCGGAGACACAGCGCTTCACATTGCTGCTAGACATGGATCTTTGCAAACTGTAAAGTCTCTGTTATCGCAACATGCTATATACAATGAAAAAAATAAGGAATATAAAACGCCGTGCGATCTTTCCGTAAATCAGGATGTCACTGATTTGTTAAAAACTGTGCAGCACTTCTTTGACGCAGCAGTAGACGACAGTCCTGATATTGTTGAGAAATTAAAAAATATGGAGTCTGACGATGTCCGTGTAATCATGAATGCTTGGAACAGAGAAAGAGAGACATTAATAGAAACTGCGGGCAGTAATAAATATTTTACTCTTAGATCACATTTACTTAGTATTAAATCGTCGCGAATATCTAAACTGCCTCTAAATTCGAAAAATATGTACGGGGCAGAAGATTCAGATTCTGATATTGATTTGGGGTTCGGACTATTCGATTAAGACGTCATTTCGATATAAATATGTATACGTGATTGTATAAATTTATTTTGTCATGATGCATTTCATATTTAATATATATATATATATATATTTATTATTTATATATGTTGTTGTACATGTCCTAAAAAAATGTATATTCAATGTTCATAAACAATTTTATAATTATATTTTTGACACAGTGTTTAATAAAGTATAATTTTGTTAAGAGGCATGAATTGTTTTACTCATTTATCTACCAAACCGTATTTTAGAGAATGTAGGAACTTTTGATAATATTTTCGTGTATTTTCCGTTGGTCCCTTCGGTTTCCAATTGCGTGTTATCATTTATGTTCGATGTATCATTGACGGCCTTTGATTCACGTAATTGACCTGACTCCACCTTTCTAAGTCCTAAGGTATCCTTTACGCTCGCACTAACTTTGCCTACTACATGAATTGCTGGATTAAATAAACTGCATGCGGATGATTGTAATCGGTCAGCTATCCCAGTCCAAAGTCCCATTTCGCAGAACCTAAAGTATGTGTTTATCAGAAACTTAATTAACTTGAAGGTGAACATAAAGAAAGAATACAGCCAAAAATTACCTGAAATTTTTCATTAACTGAGGCGCAGAAGAGATACTAATGTACGAATTACTGTCTTTGGAAAATGTTGGGACAATACTCGGTAGCCACTTATTGTCTGATTTGGTTGAAATACTCAAATTTCCGTTCTTTACGAACTGTGATATTACATCTGTGAAAACGTCTCTAACTTTATAATCTTCTTCCGACCAATTTCCGGCTATTGGTTCACCATTCATGGTGTTAGGCTCGAAAAGATAGGCCAAATCGTCACCATGGTTTGTTGAATCTATAATATTACAACAGCTGTGTAAAAACAATAAATATGAAGTAATGAAAATAAACAAAATTCTCTTGTATTACCTGTAGATTGTTTATTATCAACGATAGGTAGTCCTGAGAGAAAATTTTTTCCACCGTTTTGTTTTCCTACATAATCGAAACTGTATAAAAACGTCTTCGCCTTTTTCGACCAATGTTCAATGGTCAGAAACGCCGGTGCATTAAATAATGAGTCGCCCATGACTTCCACTACCTTTTCAATGTCCTTGTTACTTTTGCCCTTCCGAAGAATATTCAAATATTTATTAAAAGCACCGGAAACCACCTCTCTTGTTTTGTTCCCAAACCGAGCTATTGTACTTTGTAAATTTGGTATCAATTCTTTGCTCAAGTAATTCGGAATGGTTTTCAGTTTATGCTGTACTTCGTCTTTATATGTTCCAAAAATCGCACCTCCTATTTCATCTTTGACTACTCCAGTAAGGAGTGGTATAGAAGGAAAGTTTCCAAATTCGAACGAATCTTCAGGTCTTTCCGTTATAAAGTTCGGTAAAGATCTTCAAACATTTAATATGTTAAAAAACTATTTTATTTTTATTCGAGTTTTATTAAAAAATGGTTGAAAAATAACATTATACCTTGCGTCATTACTACCCTCAACAACTGGCCCAGGTCCTAATAATTCAGATAATCCCGAAATGAAACCCTGTGCCGTCATTTTAAGGCTTTCCAGCTTTGAATCCACGTGTATTAATCTTTCGATAGGTAATTTCCTAAGACAATTTACCATTTCCATTGTATTATCTGTTGGACAATAGTTGTCCTTTGCGAAGTGCTGAGTAGTTTTTAAAGGGTTTTTATCAATTGCAAAATTAGATAGTATTGACCCTGACATTGCGATTAACCCACTAAAAGAATCTGAAAAGTGAATAAAATTTTCCTAAGGACTGTATAAATAAATAATGGAATGGTGATTTTTATTTATTTATTACTTGATAAGAGCTTCGATAGCGAAAGCATAAAAGCGGAGCTGGCGCCGGAACCATGGCCAAAGGCTACAATATTCCGAGGATTTCCGCCGAAAAATTCTATATATTCTTTTACCCAATTTACAGCTAAAATCATATCGAACATAGCATTATTGCCTGGCAGTTCTTTCGTCCCAGTACTCAAAAAACCTGCGTAAAAAAGTACAAGATTTCAGTGACTACCGATCTGCTTAGGGTTCGTTACAAAATTATAATAATAACCCAGAGATCCAAGTCTGTATTGTATGGAAACCACGATCATCTTCTTTTTTATAAAATTTCTCATTTCGTATTGACAAGCAGCACCCCTTCTAAAACCACCCCCGTGAATCCATATTAAAACTGGATAACCATCGCCAGAATCGGGTAGTTTAGGTGTGAAGACATTTAGGAAAAGACAATCTTCGTTTCCTATGATTTTTTTAGAGTCATCGGTACTTGGTTGAGGACATGGTGGCCCCCATTTCGTCGCATTTACGTCACCTTCTAAAGGTATGGCAACGGGTCTCTAATAAGTAATATTTTGTTAATAATATTACCCTTATTATTTTTCACTGTTCCTATTGCTAAATGCGTTTATGCTAAATGTTTATGCTAAATCTGTTTAAGAATGGTATTAAAAATCCTTGTGGTTTATTCAAATTCGTTGTTTACGTAATCTAAACGAATAATGGGTAGAATACATGAATGACACTTACTTGAAATCTTCTCTCACCGACCGGTGGTTCTGCGAATCTAATTCCGCGGAAAACGTAAAAGCCTTTTTGTGGATCTCGAGTGCCGAGAATTCGTGCTCCTTGACCTTCTCTATCGACGAAAACAACAGGATCATCTTCGGGTGGTTTTGCAGCGGCACTTCCACCAACAATTCTTTTTTGTCTATTCAAACCCTCCGATTGTGATATCAAGAGAATTAACAGCGCGAGCAAAGCGAAAGCGTGTCCGTCCATTTCGGTAGTTCATAGGAAATTAACGAGTAGGCCCCATTGTTTCCTATTCGGTGTTTTGATAATGAATATAAAACGCATGAATATGTATATCTGTACTTTGGAATTCGTACAAGTATAATTATAGTGAAGTATTACAAACACAATACCGTACAACATGACGCGTACTATAATATATTAAACATTCTAGAATTATACGGTATGTCCTATATATTAGTAAAAGGGTGTTCTAAAAAATTAAGTATTGAAGTTTTATTAAAATGAAGTAACAAAGGTTTTCTCTATAAGATGCGCTCTATGTATGTAGGAGACGAAGGTACTGTGGGTTTTTATCATCTTTCAAATTTTACGCGGGCAACAACGGTGCGGCCAATCGACGTGCAGGTAGTGCGACTTCCGCTGGGGTCTTCCTCTATTTGCTATCGGCTCCTTCGGTACGTGGCCTGTGTCATTATTGTTCCTAATATCTGTTGATTTTCACGTAAATAAAATGCATCCTAATTAAGGAATTGCAGAATATAATTAATCAAATCCCCTTGCATTCGATTTCATGTATATTTTTTGAGGAATTTTATTTTTTGAATATTTATTTTTTGTTTTCGGAGGTTAAGTCATACCAGTAACATATCAGGACATGACACTTCGTACCATGTTTTGCAAGTTTATTTGAGACAAAGTAATGCAATGCTCTTTTTTCTACATAGGTAAGACACCATGGGTCGAGTAATTCGTGCACAGCGTAAAGGTGCTGGGTCCGTTTTCCGTTCCCACACCAAGAGGAGGAAGGGAGCACCAAAGCTTCGTTCCTTGGATTTCTCCGAAAGGCATGGATACATCAAGGGTGTCGTTAAGGTTTGTATTTCTATAAAATTATTGTTATAACCCGTGCCACGCATACAAATACAACATTCAAGACACTACAGAACATTTACAAATGATCTCAGGTTGTTGACAGTATTATTAATACAGAGAATTAAACAACTTGTGGTCAAGTACATATTTGTCTCAATTGTTTAGTGGAAAGACGTACTGTTTCAGCAGATGACAGTGCATTAAACGTTTTTTATGAAAATGATGATTTCTAGACTATATCAGATGAGAAATGTTGATATAATACTAGAGGCTCTTTCTGAAATTTTTATATATTTTATCCTTAAAATGAGTTGAATATGGAAATGATATCTAATTAGCATATTTCATTTTGAAGGACATTATCCACGATCCAGGCCGTGGTGCACCATTGGCTGTAGTTCACTTCCGTGACCCATACAAGTTCAAGACACGCAAAGAGTTGTTCATTGCCCCTGAGGGAATGTACACTGGACAATTCTTATACTGTGGAAAGAAAGGTATATTATATAAATAATTCACTCCTGAAAAAGTGAAACATACTCACGCCTATTTATGAGGTATTTTATATGTTCTATGTTATATATAAACCCATTTATATTTTCAGCTAATCTTCAGATTGGCAATGTGATGCCTGTTGGTACTATGCCTGAGGGTACTATTGTCTGCAATCTGGAAGAAAAGACTGGTGATCGCGGCCGACTGGCGCGAGCTTCGGGTAATTACGCCACCGTCATTGCTCACAACCCTGACACAAAGAAGACCAGAGTGAAATTGCCTTCTGGTGCAAAGAAAGTCATTCCCTCCAACAATAGGGCGATGGTAGGAATTGTCGCCGGAGGCGGTCGTATCGACAAGCCAATCCTCAAGGCAGGACGTGCCTATCACAAATACAAGGCCAAGAGGAACTGCTGGCCTAAGGTACAATGTTCAGAATCGAATTTGATCAACGTTACAATATTAATTTCCAAAATATTTTGGGTAATACTGAACGCGATGCATTTACTATGATGGCTAAAATGACATTTGAAACCTGAAACATTCTGTGGACAACCTTTTACTGAATACTTTCGCATATTACGTGAACCAATGTTGTTATCCATAGCGAGGTATTTAACATATTGTGTGTACTTTCAGGTTCGTGGTGTTGCTATGAACCCTGTTGAACATCCTCACGGAGGTGGTAACCATCAACACATCGGTAAAGCTTCCACCGTTAAACGTGGAACCAGTGCTGGTCGTAAGATCGGTCTCATCGCTGCTCGTCGTACGGGTAGAATCAGGGGAGGCAAGACCGACACCAAGAAGGACGATTAGATTAAATATTGATTACATTTGGTGTACATTATACAATAAAAAAGGAACAAAAAAACAGACTCGTATTTCTTGTGACTGATGAAATTACTTTAAACCTAACCTATTACCAATGAAATCATAGAATAATAATGAGCCTTAGTGGTTGGTATAGAGAACGTATTTGAGTACGGGTGCACGTAGCAAAAAGGAAAGAAATTAAGGCAGTTTGAACTAATTCATAAGGCACATGCTGAATCATAGGATGGCAGATGGCGTAGCTGTCAGTTTTCACGAGCGCTATCCAGTGGTGGAAGCGATAAACAGCCATCTTTGTGGCAACAATTTCGGCTCTCGGCCATTTTTGTTGCGTCAACGTCAAGTGCGGCCAGGGGCCTCTCTCTCGTAACAGCGACTCTTGGAGTTCCTTTGTGTGTCGTACCAACGACGTGTAAAGACCGCAATCGCCGTTTACAGTGCGGAAAAGCGCAATTCCCTTGTGTATTTCGCTGTGTCCAATACGTACAGACGAAAGTAACGAGAACATTGAACTTTTTGTACGGTGAATATTCAGACGTGAGGAAGAGCCAAACGAAGAGCTTCTCCGGCAGAGCCACGAAAACTACGCACCGAGGCGGAGTAATATGAGTAATGCAGCCAACCAGAATGGATCAGGTCTAGAGCAGCAGGTAAGGGAACGATTAACAATTGCGAAAGTTCTACGGATTCATGAAAAAATGTCCTGCGCATCGTCCCCCTGTGCTTCGTTTTTATGGCGTGTAGGGCCGATGATGATTTCTTGAGTCTCTTCTACGACATCCCTTTTTGAGAAAAATATCTTCCTTGGCTCGTGTTATGCGAAAAGATCGCCGAATTTTTGTACCCCGTGTAACAGCACGTTTTTTAAAAGCGATGCCGATTAATAACTCGTCAGCGATGCCTGTACTCATTTCGTGACGTACGGGTTCTGCAATGGCGGCAAGCGATTCCTGGAAAGGCATGCCTCGTGCGATCATACTCTCGTGGCGTGGCTTTCCCGACACGTGGAAATTCCCAACATTGACCTTATCAAACCTTCACTCATGATTCTGCAATTTTTTATCCCGTTTTCTTAGAACTCGCAGGAGGATTTTCATTTCTATTTCCACTGAAATCATGTACACGATGTCGTGTATGTGTGCATTCACATATACACACGTATGCATGAGTACGTATAGAGAACTATGATTCTAGGTATATTCTACCTTACCACATAGTTATTCTCTATGTCAATAACATCTTTTATGTTCATATATGGTCATCTCAATGTCATGAGTAAGAAATAACAATATATAAATATTTGTTTATATTTTTAATTTAAGTGGGAATTAATCAAGACCTGTCTATTAGTTTTTGTTTGTTCAATAGCTTTTTGCTGTTTCAGTTAGCTGGTCTGGACTTGCAGGGCTCCCGCCAAGGCAGTGGGGGTCGTTACGTGCCACCGCACCTGCGTAATAAGTCTGGAAGTAAGTACCCAATTCCAAAAAAATTTCAATGATTTACATTAGATTAAGGCACATTGTAAAGACAAATAATAAAACACATTTAACTTTTCATATAAATAGGTTTCTGCAATCCTGAAGAGATTAATTGCAGTAACAATGAACTATTATGTTCAGGTAACTTGCCCTCTGGCGGGGATCAACATTCCTCTTCCAACTCGCGGCCGTTCCCCGAAAGAGACCGCGGTGGAGATCGTGATCGCGAACGGGAACGCGAGAGGGACCGCGACAGGGGTAGGGGTGGTAGTGGTCCGGGGTACAGGGATTCTCGTGCCCCTCGCGACGCTGATTTCGGGAATTTTGGCAACTTTGGCGGTCGAAACCGTCGTAACGGCAATCAAGAGAATGGCCGCGATTATAGATATCCAAATTCTGAGAGAGAACGCACAATTAGCTCCAGCAATGATCGCTGGCAGGAGCAGCCGCGAAACGATCGCTGGCAGGACAACAGAAATGATAACAGAATGGGCAGCGGTGGCGGAAGATGGAATAACGAGAGGGAGGGTGGTGGCGGAGGAGGCAGAGGAAGGGGCGAGGTTGACTGGACGATTCCCACCGCTAGGGATGAGCGACTTGAGCTCGAACTCTTCGGTACTGGAAACACGGGGATCAACTTTAGTAAATATGAGGATATCCCGGTTGAGGCTACCGGGGACAACATACCACCGCACATCACATCCGTATGTGCAACAAATCACATACATTGTTTATATTAAATGCTCATGGTCAAGAGTTTTGCTTTATTATTCCATGTTTTTAGTTTGACGAGGTTAAGCTGACGGAGATAATAAAGAACAGCATCAGCCTGGCTGGATATGACAAGCCAACACCCGTACAGAAATATGCGATTCCGATCATTATCGGACGTCGCGACGTGATGGCCTGTGCCCAGACAGGGTCCGGCAAAACAGCGGCCTTCCTAGTGCCAATATTGAATCAGATTTATGAAAGTGGACCACGTCCACCGCCACCAAATGTTAGCTCTTCCGGCAGACGCAAGCAGTACCCGTTGGGCCTTGTATTGGCGCCGACGCGTGAGTTGGCCACACAGATATACGATGAGGCGCGCAAATTTGCCTACAGGTCTCGTATGCGTCCGGCTGTCGTCTATGGCGGTTCCAATATCGTCGATCAGATGCGCGAGCTCGATCGCGGTTGCCATTTACTGGTTGCAACGCCAGGTCGTTTGGTCGATATGCTCGGCCGTGGCAAGATTGGACTCCATAACTGCCGGTAAATGGACGAATCTAGGTCTTCAAAAGCAAAATACATTCATTAGAAATGACTTCCATTTTGAAAATTCCTTTTTAGGTATTTGGTATTAGACGAAGCAGATCGCATGTTGGACATGGGTTTTGAACCCCAGATACGACGCATTGTTCAGGAAGATACGATGCCCCCTACAGGGGAGAGACAGACTCTTATGTTCTCAGCTACCTTCCCGAAGGAAATTCAAATGCTAGCCAGAGACTTCCTCAGTAACTATATTTTCCTTGCCGTCGGACGTGTAGGGTCTACATCTGAGAACATTACACAGAAGATTGTGTGGGTTGAGGAGCACGATAAGCGTTCTTACCTGCTTGATCTTTTGCAAGCTAACAACTTTTCAGACACTTGTAAGGAATCTCTTTATACCCTACGTATAGCCTACCTCGCTTACTCTGAGGATGTACGACTTGGTATGTGATAATAATCTTTTCAGCTGCTGAATCTCTTACGTTGGTCTTTGTGGAGACCAAGAAAGGTGCGGACATGTTGGAGGAGTATCTGCACCAAATGGGGTACCCTGTAACTAGCATTCATGGAGATAGAACTCAGCGTGAGCGTGAGGATGCTCTGCGCCGTTTCCGTGCCGGTAAAGCACCAATTCTTGTCGCCACGGCAGTCGCTGCTCGTGGTCTCGACATTCCGCATGTAAAGCACGTCATCAACTTCGATTTACCCGGAGACGTGGAAGAATACGTGCACCGAATTGGTCGTACTGGTCGTATGGGAAACTTAGGTGCGAACGGACTAATTAATCAAATCAAATCTTGGAGGAAGACATGCCTTTATACTCCTTTTTTGTCTTTACAGGTTTAGCCACCTCATTCTTCAACAACAAGAACCAAAACCTGGTTCGTGATCTTGTGTCCTTACTTGTTGAAGCCAATCAAGAACTTCCGTCTTGGCTCAACAATATGTTTTCGGACGCACGCTACTCTGGTGGTGGTTCTCGTCGCCCTGGTAGTAGTACGAAGAGTCGATTCAGCGGTGGGTTTGGAGCACGAGATTATCGTCAACAACCCGGTGGTGGTCCACCACGTAGTAACGGTCCTTCCGGTAGACCCGGTGGTTACGGAGGTAAAAATCCTTTCGTGTAAAAAATTTTCCGGTTCCTTTAATCATCGTGTGTGTCCTTATTCGATAATTTGATATCTCTTCAACAGGTGGTTATGGCGGCGGTTACGGCGGTAATTACAATAATTCGTCGTATGGCAACTCGGCTAATAACGGCAGCAGTAACGGTCCTGACTGGTGGAGCGGGTATGATAAGTAAATCATTATCGCCATCTGTATTACTACTTCTACCATTATTATTACTCTACACGCAAATTCAATAATATGTAAGAAACACGTACGACAGACACAACTGACATGCAACACGCGCATATATGTTCAACATAAACAAGTATACACAGACGTCATATAATGTACCGACTTCGCACGTTCGTGTGTGTATCGGAATACGAAACACATCTAACAGACAGATACTCCACGTGCAAAGGATTTCGCTGCTACTGCCTGTGCACTATCATTCTCTATATGTGGAAGTAAACCACGAAGTCCACGAATGAACACGTCTATTAACGCGCGTCAAAAAACTGTTGACAAATCCTGCGTGGCAGAATCCATCGCGTTTGAAAAAATGATCTCGTTCGACTAATAGCGGAAGAAGAAAGAAGTGACGCTGCAATCATTATCGGGATTTGTTGACTAATATTAGCTAGAAATGTACCAACACGTTTCGTAGCGACGTAACGAAGCGTGTTAAGACATGTCGACGGACACAAGTAGTATAATCACAAATAAATCAAATCGATCGTTAAATGCCTGTTCCTAGGGATTTTCAACGAGCGCGTAACACAAACACACACACATTCACACGTTAGTAGGTCACACAGAAAAAAAACTTAGAGAAATTTTTTAGAACTCCTGTCGAGACTATGGGGCTCATATCCGTAGGTTTATGTTATTTAAAGCTCTTTTGGGTAGACAATAGAGAACGGGCGTACCTTCGGGAATCGTGGCGTTTGCGGATCTACGTTAATAGTAATGAGTCCGTGCGCAGCACAAGTGCTCCTTCGACGTTTTAGCCTGGTAAAGGCCAGTATCTTGTGCAACGGGCCCACCAGGCCCATTAAACGCCATTTCTGCTATGAGACTTCAGCTAACAGATTTCAGGGATTCTCCTATTGTTTACAATACGTTATTTCCACCCGAGCAACGATCTTTCAACGTTGTGCAAATTATCAGATTCTTTAAATTGCCGTGTTCGACTTCATTTATTCGACTCCCCGCAAAGGCCGTACGGAAAAATTCGCTTCCTGATCTCTGATAGCTTCGGTTTCATATTTTCAATCGTGCATATAGTATTACTAGGTGCTCAGGGTACGTCTAATCGTCATCACTGTACGTTTTCGTGACGATTTTCCTCTTTCTTTCGTGAATAGTTATCTATGATCCCAGCGACGAATGGTACCTTTGTTATTTTGCCGTCCCCAGAGACAAACGACCGGCGATATCATGGTTTTGTCAGTGCGTCGAGATTTCCAGGAGCCGAATGGAAGCTTTCCGAAATCGAAGGAGAGCGAGATAGACCGCGTCTTGAGATACTTTTAGAAATCTCAGTACACTCGAGAAGATTTATGGTTACGATTAATGGACCTTTCGTCCCGCATAATATTGATTATACATCACCGTTGCCAAACGGATAATTGCAGTTTAATGGTTAAAGTCGCGACGACAACGATTTGGTTGTCGGCAATAGAGAAGCAGGAAGATATCGGTTGAAAAAAATTCTTCGCTGTAAATTTTTTTGAGTGTACCGTGAACGTTTTCTGAGACTTAAGGCATTCGTGAATAGACTGCGCACTTGATAAAATACGTGTGCGAAGGAAAAAGTTACGGTGTAACTTTTAGAGAAGGCTGTACGTGCTTCGATATAAAAACGCCAGGTGCATTCGAACGTACCTGAAAACCCTCGATGCACGCCCAATAGCATTTCTAATTGTAACAAAGACGTTGTCCCGAGAAAATTGTAGCGGTGCGTTTAACGAGATGAAAAAAAAAATTAAGACTATATAACCGTCTGCTGGAGTGTTCGAACAAAAGAAGTAACGCCGAAACGAGCTAAATAATACGGTTGCAGTTACAGAGATTGTCTGAGAAACGATAAAAAGAAAGATAGAAGCAACTGCCTCGAATCTGTTGACGATCGACTCGACTCGATGAAAAAAAATGAGAGGATTTGCAAAGCCCTTTGGATTTAAAGGATGCACGAGGCGCACTCATATTTTATAACTGTATTTATCAGTACGATAACGCTATATATATACATACATAAGTAAATATTCGTAAATACATAACAATTAAAATAATTGAAAAACGACTGTGATATCGAACGATCTTGTGACATTCAATTTTCCACGCGAATCGACGGGGATTTACGGGGACGATGATTGAACGAGCTGCGAAGCGTTAAATGTCTAGTAATTTATTGAATGTCAGAAAGAGATTAGCTCGATTGTTTGAGCTGGGACACGAAAAGAATACGAAGTCGTTAAAAACAATTAAATAGTAAAACACAAATATCATCAACGATGGCTGTTGTCCGATCGGGGAGGGCTGAACGCTCTAGCTCTTGCGGTCCTGAAAAGACGTTTTTTGGGGCATTGTTTCTACTTAAACGCGCATTCAAACGATGGCCCTGCGACGACGACGAGGAAAACGTCGTCGTTGGCCGTCGTCGACGATGTTGGTAGAGCTTGATAGAATGTCGATATATTATATCTTTCGTGCAAAACGTCGGATTCTTACCTAATCTATCGCGAGAAGATGAGAGAAAAAAAGAGAGTACAAATTTCGATTTGCGTGACTACCGCGTTGACAGGATTTTTAGACACGTCATACTTATACCTGTTATATTAATAGATTAATAGTGCAATCGCGTGCGTGAGGCGTGTGCCGTGTGACCATGGACCAAAGGTGTGAATGCCTCTTCGCGAGGGACGATAATTAATTGTTTTCTTTTCCAACTCCTCGGAGCAGAACGTTCTACGAGTTCTTTGATATCGTTGGCTTCCGATCGTGGCGCGAGTCGTTTCGAATGCTTCTGAACGAGCCCGATTCTCGCTCTGGAACGTTGTGACCGAGAAAAATTGTCTTCCGTGCAAATACGCTT
Source organism: Hedychridium roseum (assembly GCA_963989215.1). Lineage (NCBI taxonomy): Eukaryota > Metazoa > Arthropoda > Insecta > Hymenoptera > Chrysididae > Hedychridium > Hedychridium roseum. Next base: position 4,677,433 of record OZ022318.1, on the reverse strand, counting down.
TGTTCCTAAAATGCTCCATAATAATATTTCCTTCAGATAATTATGCGCTTGCTTCCGGAAAGTCAAAGTCATGAGGTTCATTTGAATTATCTTACCTATCTCTCGCATCGAATTTAAGTGTCATAGTATCGTGCCAATAATTATGTGAAGCAATGAATTGTTCATTGGGCATATTGCACAAACTTATTTGCCGGAAAGGCATCTTTTCTCGGCTCAAAACTGCTGGTACGGAAAAATGCGGAAACGTTTTTCCAGTATTACGCGTGACTCCTGCGGCACGATCATTCGAACTTTACGTCGATAACGTGCGTTGATCTTGTCGTAGAGATAATATTTCACATTCGGACAGATTTACGTTGCTTTCGAGAATGATACGTATATACACATCGAATATTCTTTATTTTACTGTATTATAAGGGTTTACGCAATTCCTAGTAGGATTCTATTGCTCGTGATCAAAATGGTGGACTGCGTCATTTCCATTGTAATTGTCAGAAATTTTGTCTCTTTTCAACCGTGTCGGCATTTACATTGATTTCATAGTATATTTCTTTTTAACGACCATTCCGCTGTATCGTCATGAATTTTTGAATGTCCATTAACGTCTTCGTACTTGTGTTCGAGGACAGTAATCGGTAACTAACAATTAACATTAGAAAGCTGCTGAACGTTCGATGTAACATTGAGCATGTCCACCGATTTATAATAATTAACGATGTGTAAATCGAAGCACGGTACTGTGACGTTAGAGCATGTTGAACATATTTAGGGAAAATAGGAGAGATAATTAATCGACACTATTTATTAATCTAATATTTATTTTCTCTTTTCCGATATTCGTCTCGGGAAGACGATAGCAAACCTTCCTTTTTTGTACTGTGGCAACGAGTGTCCTTTTGTGTCATGTTTGGTCCTCTGAAGTAAATCGGACGAGCAGCCTTGAGTAACATTTAATGGAATACGTGCGAAAAAAAGAAAAAAGATCGAAATATTCAACCGGCAACGGGGATCAAATCCTCGCTCTTCGTTGCCTCATTTAACTTGAAGAAGTGCGATGAGAGGGGCTATGAAATAGAAATCATTGCATATTATATGTTGTACAGAAGACGCGTTGACTGTGACTGCAATCATTACCGAGAGAAAAGTTACACACGATTAAAAAAAGTGGCGAACTTGCGCGAGGGGCGTAATGTGAGCAACTTTCCCCACACACAAAACACACGCACACAGAGACACACGATAAGGTATATTCTGGCGAGAATTGTTGATAGGGAGGTCAGACGGAAGACCGAACGGCACTATCATATAAACTGACAAGAAGCAGTTTTTTATCGATTCATGCGAAATCGCCGGTTAATCTTCTGATTTGATCCAGTGGCAAAAATTGCCAGTGCTATATACGGTACATACATACACACATTTATACATAGACATCCACACGCGTACAGAACAATATCAGTGAGGCTACCCGCATCAGGGTACAGCCGAACGCAGATAAATGCGGATAGTTGGTATCATTTATTTTTTACACGTGCACCGCTAGGAGAATGGCGAACCAGCGTTAAATTCGCTCTTGGACGATGCGTTTTCGGGAGGTGATGGTGTGTGTATGTGCTGGTTGCGTGTTTATCTCTTTATTCGAAGCGAGGGTGGTTACTGATTCGAGGCGATGGGGCACGATACGGTTATTTATCGTGATACACGCGACTCGAAGATGCACACACGTAGAATCAGGTGTAAGTGAGCGCGAGAGGTGGGATGGCAAAAAAGTCTTCTAACTTTTACGAATGTTTCACTCAACGCGTCGATCGTTATCGAAATGGAAAACGCTGTATGCGAAGCTTGCTGATCGAAAGTTCGTATTGGTCGTAATGTCATCATTAGAATCCCTTCAAAATTCTGTTTACTACTACGTAGTGTGTTTCGTATGTTTTTGTTGGTATTTAAGTGAGCATCTATGGCGATGTAGCTGGTACTGGTTTTCCTAACTCCTTTACCAGTGGTTCCTAGAACGAAAATGGAATTATTAGCGACCCAAGAAGATAGAAACAGTACCACTGACCCGGCTACCATTGGTGCAGCTGATAAATCAGCACGACTGCTACGAATGAAACGAAATGAATTAGTTGAGCTCGCAGAATCCCTTATCCTTTTCCACGACGAACGACGTGCATCACGTAATCTACTTGTAACTCTAATGATATTTCTATATATCTGCTTCACCGGTGACAAACAAGTGTGAATATGAGAGAGTTTAATCGACAATGTACGTACCATTCAGTCGGTCTCTTGTTAGTTGTCGCACATTTACACATTATTACAGTAGTTGAGCAGATATATGAACTTTAGGACAAGAAACCAGCAAACAGTTGTATGTCGTGCGGATATTCGAATGAACCAATAAAAGAAACTGTCCAAAACCTTCAAGAGCGTTCGAAGAAAATGTTCAAAACCTTCAAGAGTGTACGTCATGCTTACTGCATGATTGCTACGTTTTCGATAGCTTCGAAAATTATGAAGTAGTTATATTAAGTTTTATTTTCGGGAATGTCCTTTAATCGTTAAATTCGATGATAAATTATTATACTATTGTAACTTGTATGGAACAGATGATTACAAACTCAATTTGTCCAAATTGTCCAAATTCTCGATTACGTTAACACGTAGCAACCATGTATTGAAAGTAAACTGTAATCAGATCAGCATACAAAATGAAACAAACCGGTGTTCTATCTGGGACCTTCGCAGCATATGTAGAGTGTCAATATTGTTACAGTTATCTCATGTGAAATGATCGAATATGCATTGATTACGTGTTGATTCGTTTGACAATTCATGTGTTTATTTATAAAATTATTCGAAGACAAGACAGGAGAATTCTACAAAAGAATCATATAATAAAGATGAAAAAAAAGATAATGAGTACCAATCTATTCTTCCACTTTTTTTTACCCTACATTATAAAAACCTCAATAACGATATCTAAATCAGTGTACTTGTACAAATCCGCTAAGAATCTTGATGAGTAATATGCGGAATTCAAGGCATTCTACAGTGTCATAAATAATTATTAAGTCCATTTTACAAGCTCGTAGTTAAGCGAAGATTAAGACTCCAAGTTCCTTGGAACGACTAATTTGGTAGGTGAGCATGGTCGTGGAACAATCGACTAAACGCCCACTTTTTCCCTACGAATATAAACGTGGACAAAATGACATAATATTTGGACTGTATTGCGTCAAAGAATTGGTACGTGTGGCAGGAGAAATACGTAACGTCAGTACGTATTGTCAGCCTGCTGGCGGAAAACGGGCAACGAATGGAGGGGTGAGTGGATATGCGTTGGACCAATGAGGTAGGACCACGATCGCAATGGCGGTGTGGATGGCCAGTTTTGTGTTATCAGGAGGATAGGTTACGGCTCGTCGAGTCGCCGTGTAACTTTTCTTATTTATAAAATCATATGCATTACCGCCGATCGATTCTACGGGTAGTCATGTACCACTTCGGCCTGCTACTTGTCCTTCTGGATTTGTCTTTGGACGGTGAGAGATTCTAACCTTGTTACACGCCTGCCACGAAGTGCCTGAGCTTTTGAAGTAAGCATGGAAATTACGGTGATCGTATTTTGCAGTGGTCGGAAGTGTTTCGCAGTTAGAAATCGACAGACACCTGGAGCTTGGCAGGGAGTTTCTGGCCAAAGGGCAACTACAGGATGCACTCACGCATTACCATGCAGCTGTCGGTACGTTGGACTTACGATGTTTTCGAGTCGTTTGTTTTATTATTTACGTACATCGCTGACTGAGCGACGTTGAAAATATCATTAATGTCCTTTTAGAGGGGAACCCGAACGATTATTTAACTTATTACAAAAGGGGCACGGTATACTTAGCCCTTGGAAAGGCCAAATTGGCGCTCCTCGATTTTGATAAAGTTTTGGAGCTGAAACCAGATTTTACTGCAGCCAGACTGCAACGTGGAAATATTTTGTTGAAGCAAGCAGAACTTGATGCAGCAGAATTGGCATTTAATGAAGTGGTATGTTTACTGCACTGTCAAGATATTTTCTTGTCATAACAACATTTTTATATTATAAACTGTGTGCTTAATTACCTTACAGTTAAAAGTAGAACCTCATAATGAAGATGCATTGAATGCATTGGATAAGATAGGACCTGTGAGAGAAGACATACAGAAATTGAAAATATTAATTTATAATGGTGACCATGCAAAGGTTATCACTTTATCCACAAATATTATTAAAATATGTCCCTGGGCATCCGACTTCAAAGAAATAAGAGCACAGAGCCATGTTGCTCTTGGTGATCACATGAGTGCCATTTCGGACATAAGATCCACAACAAAATTGTTGTCTGATAATACAGAAGGTTATTTTAAACTGGCCTCCCTGCTTTACCAACTTGGACAGGTTGATAATTCTTTAAAGTATGTAGTATTACAACACTTTTAGATAAAGAATAATGAACATTACTCAACATATTACAACATTAACCCTATTCTAATCGAACAGGGAAATCCGCGAATGTTTGAAACTGGATCCGGAACACAAACAATGTTTTCCATTTTATAAGAAAGTCAAAAAAGTAGCCAAACTTTTGCAAGACGCGGAAACTGCCAAGGACGCGAGAGATTACGAAGAATGTGTAGATCGTGCTAACCGCGCTCTTACTCAAGAACAAAGTATGCAAAATGTTCGCTTCACGGCTTTACAGTTACTCTGCCAATGTTACTCATATACGGACGATCCGGAAAGCGCTGTGCGCAATTGTCAGGATGCTCTGCAAATACAGCGGGAACCTGGAATTCTTTGCGACAGCGCCGAAGCGTATCTCGCTGCTGAACTATACGACGACGGTGAGTTATCACGAAAGAAGACGGCAATATGATTAAGAACTTGTTGCTGATTGTTGGTATTATTTTTGAAACAGCAATACGGGACTACAAAGAAGCGCTGGAAATAGATCCGGGTCTTCAGAGGGCAAAGCAGGGACTACAGAAGGCTCAACAACGGCAAAAGTTATCGGAGTCGAGGGACTACTATAAAATTTTAGGTGTGCCCCGAACGGCATCGAAGAGGGAAATAGTGAAGGCTTATCGTAAGGCCGCTCAGAAATGGCACCCGGATAACTTCCAAGAGGGCAATGAAAAGAAGCGCGCAGAAAAGAAGTTTATAGATATTGCAGCGGCCAAAGAGGTACTGACCGACGATGAAAAGCGAGCGAAATTTGACCAAGGCGAAGATCCTCTCGACCCAGAATCCGGAAAACACCAGCACGGCTTTAACCCCTTCCAGGAGTTCCACCAATTCCACGGGACACCCTTCCAATTTAAGTTCCACTTTAATTAGTCGACTTGCGGTTGATAATGTAATAGCGCAATTGACACTTTGGCAGAACTCGAAATGGCAACTTTGTCCGTTCGAATTCACGCGGAATGTTCACATTCTGAAGCCTTCCGGCCTTTACGAAACTTGGTATTCTTACAAAATCTAACAAAAATAACTTGACATGTTCTGTACTTTTGACAACAATACTTAGGTTTTGCTTTGAAACCACACCAATGGGAGGATGAAAGGTTTGTGAACGTTTCCTTTCAGTGACTGTGAAAGGCGAATGATATTACCACTTTTATTTATGGGATTCCTCTTGAAAATAATCACGTTTTGCAACTGACAATTTATTTGTTTAATATCCTTCGAATTGTGTATTGTGATAGTTCTAATTCGTGATTACTTTCTCAGAGAAACTATACTCTGCAATAGAGGAACTATGTTTTCAATAGTCGTTCGACTACTTTGCTGCCGCAACCGCAGCATTAATCTAACTAATTTCGCTAATCTACCTCATGGGTAGACCATCACGCGTTGAAAGTCGGAGAATCGTTTCAGTCCTGGTTTCGTTTTTACTCAAAATCGTGGAATTCTAAATTTATTTTGTTTCGGATATTTAAAGGTTTTTTTCGTGTGCCGTCTTAATGTTTTCATCTAAAGACCAGAATTAGATGAACGGTGTTGGATTAGTATTGGTAATGTTGCTCATCGAATCTCGTAAACGGAAAGAAATTTTTTATGAAACTTATATTCCCGTCATTGACTGAAATACACGAAACCAGAGGCCGAAGCCTACCAAACGAGTCAACCGACAATGTTTTTGCCGTTGGTTCATTGACCTTTATCAAAATATACCGTAGTTCGTACGTACAGACTGAGCGACGAAGGTACACCGTAATTTGCGGGGAATTTCGAGAAAAATCCTCGTCGCAGCATTGACCTTTCGTGTGTACAAATCATCATCAGATTGCATCGAATTTACTTCGTGTGCGCGATGGTCCCACTGCCTTCGACTGTTTCAGTGGACTGTGGGAAACTGATTTTAGGTATTGGATCGATATTTACACAGAACATTGCACGGAAGGAACTGCGTTACATCGAATCGCTTCCTTTTCGCCATTTCTAGAAATATCTGTTGCATTTATAGCGTAAATTTTAATTAAAACTAATTATTTTAGCATGTTGTTTTCAGTTGCTTTACGAAAGATTCGTGCAACGTACTTTTTTCCGTAAGGAGTGTGCATAATATTTGGGTATTGTGTAAGAAAGTTTTGCAGTTCGGGTAACATTTGCATTCAATATCTCGATCGTATACATTCTATCAGTAAGAATAATTCATTAATGTTTTTTGTATCATACGAATGCTCGGCTTGATGTAATATACAATTAAATTGATACGAAAGGGAAATATTAATGGAGCGGTCGATGCTATTGAAGTGCGGTTTTTTAGAGTAGTCCTGTGCGTGTGTCGTGTGCATGAATGCGTGAGTTAAACATCATGTACATACCGTACCTCTAATATTTGTTTAAAAATATATTTGAATAATTTATACGGATACACGATGTGTATTATATTTGCTGAAAGGGGCAACCGAAATGCACAATTGTATATATAATAAGAAAACATTGAAATCTCAGCAAAGTTGTATATTTTTTCTGCGCGTTTTTCACCTTTTTTCACCTTTTTTCTCCCTACCTGTATAAATTCTTTATTATTTGTCCTTCAACATTTGTCTTATACAATTTTTAAGTTAATTAAAAGTAAGTAAACTCATCCCTTTTTTTGTTTCTTTCGTTCACGAGCTGCCTTTTTCTTCCTGCCTCTTGCGGCCTTACGTTTCCGTGTTTTGAGTTTTGCTCGCAAGTTTCTGAATTGACCCAATTCATGTCTCACTGAGTATCCTCTCCAAAGTGATTGAATCATCGTCGCGGCACTATGCACGACTCTCCAATATTCAGCTTCCCGCAGAATTTCTTCTTCCTCCGCATAACATTTGTCGATAAAAGTTTGCCGTTGATCTCTCAACTCGTACATTTTCTGTAATTCCATTTTTTGCACCTCGATCGCTTCCTAATGAAATGGTGGTAGTTTTAGTTAATGAGGAGAAGGAAGTGATGAATGGACTTTCGAACTTTTAACTCGTCGATCTCCGATTGTTTCTGCTCGATTTCGTCGTTGTATCGGCTGGTCCAAGCCATCACTTCATCCTCCAAATCTTTTATGTTTGCCTCCAGGTAGGTGCACACTTCTCCTGAAACGATTTCGTCTGCATTCTGCTGTTTTAGGCATTCGTTAAGTTCGTCCGACAATTCCTGTTCTTTCAAGGCAAGTCTGATCTTTTGCTGCTCCAGCCTGGCATCTTCCCATCTTTCCCCGAAACCTGTAAAGGAAATTAATAAATTAGTTTAATAAATCAGTCTTTATGGTTTCATGAAATGATGATACTACGGGACCTAATAATTCATTATTCTGGCAATACTATCAATGTAATTTTACGTCAGATACCTAATTTCGATCCATTGAGAAAAATTGTGTCATCAACTTGCGTGTTTGTCTGCTGCACTAGGTCGAAAATTCTCTCTTTCTTCCGTTTGTTGCTCGCTTTGTCGGCCTTAATGAGGTCGCGCAGCTGTTTAACTTGACTCATCCAAATCTGACACTCCGCTTCCAAGTTTCTCTCAGCTTCCTGAAATTTCGCGATGTTATCTACTTCGGATTCCAAGGGGTCGAATCTCCCACAGTTTTCGATTTGGTTTACAGTGCGTCGAAGAATATTATAGACGTAGGTCCTGCGAATAAATCCTTTACCTTCCTTATTTGACTCTTTTATAATCAGAAATCAAAGCTTTTCAAAGTTCGTCAAAGTATGGCTCAATCCTTTCAAGATTTCACGCAACTTAATCGGGTCTTTTCTCTATGCATACGAACCTGTCTCGTTGCATCTTCTCTGCAATGTCCAAGGTCAACGGTGGTAGCCTCATTTCCTCACGGAAGATGACCTTGGGTTCGTCAGGTACATCGTATTTTTCGTCGATGTTCTTCACGGTGTCACAGTCCCAGCGGTAGTCGATGTTCGCCGGAATTATGTGACGTATAATCGACAACCGGTCGAGCGTTTCCTGAAGAATGTTAACTATTCCCGCTATTTCCAGCGAAGACAATGGTGTTGAGGGTGGAATGTCGAAAAGCATACTCTGTACTCCGAGATTTTCAGAGTCGATTCTGGTATCGAGCGTCTGCAAGGATGGTTCCGCTGGGCTCGATGAGGGTTTTTCAAAATCCGTCATACGACGCATCTGATTCAAAATTTCACATACAGTTCGATTCTGTTAAAATACTCGTTTCCTGGTCCTCTTAAACGATTGTAATACCTTACGTTGCACTTCGCTTATAGATGTACGCATTCCTGTGTCTCCGAGAGCGAGAGGAAATATACTGGCTCTTCGCGCTATGAACATACTAGCACGTTGCTTTTGCCTTATGAGTTCCTCGCCCCTAAAAGGTTTCGATTCCCGCGGAAAATCCTCGAAGCCAAGTTGTTCCATTGCATCCACGTGTGCCGACAATGAAATCTCATCCTTCTAAAATTCAGTATTTGCAACAGCCAATACTCTTGTGTAAATCAATAATTCGGGCGAAATTTTTAATAAAAAACGTGTACTAGTTCCTCATCGATGTCTATTTTTGAGATTTTTTCTAAACTCTTAGCAAACATGTCCGCGGTTTTCCGTATCGACACGTCGATGATGCTTCCCTCCTCTTCTGGTGGTACATAATCGAGGGTTATTAAACTCCCACGAAATTGTTCTTCCGATATTGAGTATATGTCCTGCAGAGCTTTTGCGGAACGAAGTTCTTGAGCGTCTAAAAAACTCTGTAGTTCGTCCTTCATTGCGCCCTTTACAAATATATTTCATAAAAAGTAAACTAATCTTGTCGAAACTTCCATCTTAATTTCATTTACAAAATTTTAATACTTTTCCATACTATTTTTTCGAGTTCTTCTTCTGCCATTTTCATCATTTATTAATGTCTGTATATTGATCTATTATGTAAGCACAAATTGCGAAAAGTAAGAACACCGTAACGGAAACTTTATCCTTCACGTCGTCCCACTCCATTTTGTTAGATTCTTCTGCGTTAAATATCACCGTATATTGAAATACTTGAGAATTTTTTCTGTGTAATTTGGGGTTTGCCGGAAACAAAAAAAGGTTGGTTTTACACGTACCTATATTCCGATTATACGAAAAGAGAAGTCGGGGATATTTATTTAATCATGTATGAGTGCAATAATAACTAATTACATCTAATTTATTATGGCACAGATTTCATTTGTACACATAAATAAAGTTGGCTTTGCAATGATCACATGAGAAAGCTGGAAGACACGCGAATGGACGATATTAAGTGTTTGAAATTTATATCACCGTATTACTATTTGTTCACTAGCAGCTTCGTCCTAGAAGAAAACTATTAACGTTTGTACTAGAAATTGACAATTGTACTCGGTTTATAGACACATATTTTTTGATTTAACAATTTCTTTCTTGATTTAAATTTTTAAGAGTATTATTATCTGTCGAAAAATAACGAACGCTCAAGACGATAGTCTCTGAACTTTCTAACAATGTCCTACTGAGAAATGTTCGAGATTTTCAACGGAGATTATTACACAACATTAATATGTACTAAAATAAACTCTTCATAGACTCTATCGCTTTACAACTCTATACAATTAATAATTCTCTGGAGGCTCAGCAAAATAACCACTTGCGGAATCCGTCATTGATTCTAAACACTCGACGACTCGGCGAAGCGTTTAATCGTAATTTTCCTAGCAATTTGATTTAACATTTTGATCTTGCCAACTTGCTTTGACTTTTTCGAGCAGGCAGACGATCACACGAAGTAGCTGGTGTATTCGTGCGGCATAACACCGCGTCTAGGGTAGAACGTGTGTTTCGTAGAATAGCCAAGAAGATTCGTAATGGAGCTCATGTAGATGTCGGCGAATCTGAAGAGTCGTCTCGAGAAATACGTGGGATTATGATATGTTCTGAAGACGGAGCCGAATTGTTTATTAAAGACCCGCTTAATCGCGTTCCTCAGTTCGTCCCTTTCGTTGATCCACTCGTCTAAAACCGCCTGCACGTCCGGACCCTCGTAATCCTGGTGTTCCTCGATCAACCCAGTCAGCATTTGCAGCCAGTTGGCATTCTCCTTGAACTTTGGCTGGTTTAACGTTTGTATCTCGTGCTACGCAATATAAATTTCAAATTTTCTCATTGATTTACTACGTTCAGATCGTCTTTTGTGTGCTAACATTGTGGAAAGAGAGTATTAACTGTTCTGATTTTTTACGATACGCACCGTTAATTCTCGAATTATCGCGCCGGTTCTCCAACCGTGTTCCAAAGTTACGTCAGCAAGGTCGCTGTAAGGGTGGTCTCCGAAATACAATACTTGATGACCTCGCCATCCGGTCATATCTTGAAGTTGCTTCACTGTACCCTAAGTTTTTCCAAAAAATGGCAACGAAAAAAATAGACAAACCGTCAAACTCATGTATCAATTATACTTATTTTATTTTTGTAAATATTATTAAGTGAGTAATAAAATCCTACTTCAAGATAAATGACACCCTTGTCGAGTTTCGTGACTCTGTCCCAAAGCTGAGACCGGTTAACTTCGTCGTAGATCCTCAACGGGCGAGATTCTTCGGTGAAAAACCTTGGTTTCCGGGCTTGAACGATTACTACATCGAAATAATCCTTCCAGTTGTTGCCAACGAGGAACTTCATACCTTTGTCTCTGCAAATATTTCACGAAGAAGTAACTGTCGATTATACATACGTTTCAGGAATTGTAATTCTTCATTTGCCTCAACTCACACGAAGTGGAAAGGGCTGTTGGTGACTAGAAACATTTTTTTATTGGCATTCTTCAACCTTTCGAAGAAATTCGTCAGATCCTTATTCTGTTCGAGGAATACCGAGACATCTTCCACGACTTTCTGATGCATTATCAAGTGGCAGCTTTGCACGGAATTCTACGACCAAAGTACATTTACGTGTAATTCGAAAGTCTATCTAAAGTAATTCTCAAGTAATTTACTCATTAAGGCGAGCTGCAATTTACTTTCACGTCTCTGAAGAGTATTTCCGGGTGATAATCGAGGCGATTCTGCAGGAAATACTCAGTGACGTTGCACAGCAAACTCATTTCAGGTACTGAGAAGAGATCAGCCAGTTGGACCATTTTCGTTCGTTGCAGTCCCTCCTTAGAAATAAATTTGTTGTAATGAAACTAATGTAATGACCCACTTCTACCTACTCTACGTTGTGTACAAAAATATAATCTGTTTACTTACTTTCTGTACTTCGCACAACAGCCGACGTCATATAAACACATATCCCGACCCATGCAAATAAGACATGATGCACATTTAAAATATTTATTTTCAATATTATTACGAGCCTTATACTATAATTAAAACTCTTTCACATTTTATTCAAGGAATAAAATAACATGCATTGTTTAAATGTTTTATTAGGACTTATACGTGAAGTTCGCTAATACAGGGTGTTGAATTAGTTAATGAATTATTCCTCTAATTATTATATTTACAATAATTTAGTAGATTTACGGGAATAATTACATGTACAACATATTTCCTTTAAAGTAAAATAAAACAGATGCAAACGTGGTTTCATATACGAAAACTTACCTATTTTTCTGATCAATATATCGAATACTTTATTTATTTTATTTCCGCCTTTTTCGGTGGATCACTTACGTTTGAGTGTCTGTGTTGCCCCTCGACGTAGGCAATCGGTATTATGCGATTCTTGTAGAGCCGGAGGACTTCCTCATCGGGAACCGGATGTAGCCCGCGATAGACGGTGCCCAATTGAATTTGCAGGAAGCTGTCGAGTTTCAGCAAAAGACCCTTTTCGATGTCGTAATGCAGCCCCCGAACTGCAAAGTCCTCCTTGTACTCCAACTCGGCGATTCCTTTGGGATACTGCGCGAAACGATTAAACATCAAGCACCGAATCCTAACTGAAATTTATTGTTCCGCTGTCGCGATGTTCTTTGCCCCTCCGGGGAATTTCTTCGAGGAATGACAAGTTGAGGGGTAATCTCAGCCAATGTAATCTCTACTTTTCTACTCCTTTTATTAACGTTGTAATATTTCTCACTACTTCTAATATCGATAATGAATTTGTGTTTTTTGTACAGGCTCTCCATTTAATCGAAATATTATAATACCGTACGGCAATAATTCCTTTAACTGTACGAAAGTTTATGGTCTCGGGATTGGTCTACGATTTGTATGCGCCGATTTCTTGTATACCTTGTACTTTTGTATGAGCATGTCGCGGCCAAGGTTGTACAGGAGATAATCCATCGACGGCTTGTAACAAGCCAGCGTATAATCGTAATCGAAACCATAGACCTGGACCTCCTCTAAATCGAGCTCGTTGCAGGCAAACACTCCCTTGGGGTTCACATCCTGCGGTAACTTCTTGGCTAAACGCAAAGTTTCACGTAAACAGGGACATTTCCGTCGGTCATAATTACTACAAAGCTATGATACGTAAAAAATAAAAACATTGCACTAGAGGCGGGATTTAAAGGCAGTATTGTATCTTTATTTTATGTTATGGTACATAGTGAACGGGAAGATTGGTCAATGGCGGACGGTGTTTGTGAGTAATAAAACGCAACATGTAATGCAATCTATCTGAAAGACGACTCCACGTACGGCCTTGAGCCGTCAGTTTTGATTCAAAAGGATAATGATGCGTTGATCATATTGTTTGGATTCTAACTGTGATTACACGGCGCGCTCTCGTTTCATTCTCCAGATGCATGATACGAGAAGATTTTCACCGTCCTAGATTTTTCTCTCCTCCTAGCTGTCTCGCACATTTCCTTCCTTTTTTCTCTTCGTCCGACGCCTTCGAACCATTCGTAGCATTTATCTCTCCGCGAATTCAGGCTAAACGCTGACCTACGGGCCATTTGCATTCAAACATTCTTGGGTGGGATTTATATTTTTCTACTCATTGTAATTTATGTAATTTATATTAGAACAGATGACATATTGTTGAAAACATGTTTTTCATGTCTAAGGATACTTAAGGAAAGGAAGGTCGTATAGAAGTCATAAAATTGAAAAGTAATCAAGTCGGGCAAATTGTAGTTTGCCTCACGTTTTGAACGTAATCTTGAACTTCCTAGTGAAATTCAATGCCGGTACTAATTATAAACTTCCGTGTTTTATGTACATTTACATTTCAAGGTCTCGTGGAAAGTAGTGTATATCGACGGTATATCGTAGCGCATATCGGTGAGGTCTTCATTCACGCGCATGCCCGTGTGTGAGTGGTGAGTAGATGAGTAAGACAAAGACAGATGATAACACGTGCGAATGCAAGAATGAGAGGGGAGCCATACACAGGAGCGTGTTTACCTGGTTTACTTTTTACTACACATTTCACTTGCTTCAAACTCATACTAGTTTTTTACAGTATTATTAACTTTCATTCATCCCCTAATTACACATAAAAAAATACGTTAAACGGTGTTGTAAAACTGAAATGGTGAAGTCATTACTGTGGGGTGCTATTTACGTTAAACAAAGCAAACAATTTTTTGGGATACAACATGGTTAGTAAAAAAATTGTACCTTACAAAGGACATGTTTATGCTATCATTTATGTGAAATGATTTCGATATGTAGGATTAAAATAAAATTCTATCCTTTAGATCCAGCCCTGAGCGGGGGCAAGATGGTGGATCCACTGTCGTACTCACACTTGCACTTTTCGAGCATCTTCAGGTAATTTTCGCGCATGACCTCGCGTGACATGAGGCTACGGGTGCCGACCTGGTCGGTGAAGGTTCGCGCTGCGGCGACATGACCGGCGAAGACGCGTAAGGGGCTTGCAAACGAGACGGAATTGAACAGATTGGAGGTCGAGCCGACGACGACGATCCTCGCGAGGAGCATCACGGACGATTGGCGGATGCGCGGCTAGCAGACAGTTCGCACCGTGCGTTGATTGGCCCACGACCGCGCCGGCGGGAAATTCGAACTAGCGCGCGTTCACTTAATAAACCGCGCGGTCTTCTCGGATAACACGAACGTAAAGAAATCGTTAGAAAATCGACGAACTCAGTGGTCCGCAATCGAGACTGGCGATACGACTGTGTCCTTTCAATCTTCGGTTTCTCGTACGTCCATTAAGCCGCGGAAGATGATTTGTTTCTCGGAATTATGAGGACACGTCACTAAAGTATCAGAAGGCGCCTGAGCTGACGCAACGACTAGACACGTACCCGACGATGGAAGAAATCCCTGCTCTACTCGACCAGCCCTCTCTCTATCAGTCTGTCTATCTCCTTCCTTAATCAGTCCTCCTCTATCTACGCGCTCACCGTTCTGTCTTTCTTGTTCTGCAGCGTGCGGTAATTTCGTATCTACTGTTCTTCCTCCAACGCTCTTCACCACGTACTATTTATATCTCGCGTGGCTTGCTCTCGCAATTGTCGAATTCAAATCATTCCTCGCGTGGCCCTGACTTTGAAGCGAAACAAGTTCGTACCTCGTGTTTACGCAAGGGTTTATTCCATTTAATGTCGTTGTTCTGAGACCATTTCTATGAATTGCAGGACCCAGTTTTTTAGTTACTTAAGTGGGTTTACGAAAAATACAGAGAATAGGAGAGGCATTTTTATAAATATATTCATGTAATAATAAGCTGAATTTCCTACAGTTTATTTCTCTAAAAATAAATTACTTAAACAAAATAGAACGCTAGTTGTTACACGATAATAGACACATAGCTAACGGGATTTCGGTATTTTTCGTCGACATTCTTTCATCAAACGACGGAAATAGATGAAACCACAGGTATGTGGCACGTAAACAGCGCCAATCCCATGTTAAGGAAATCGGAATTTCTCCCTCGGTTATAGATTTTATCTCATTTAGATCCGGGGGATTAACGATCTGCGGCAAATTGATTCGGCTTCTCAAATGCGGGTGAACTTATTTCCCCCGCGCAATGCTCTGTTATCGCGATCTAATATTATTCATGTCGAGGATGACGCTATATTTGTCACACGCCCCGCAAAATCAGCGATCGTATTCAACCGGTCCCGTCGTCCTCGAGTGCATTTCTCATCGAGAGTTTCATCTAAACGGATCATCTTCCTGAGGGTACTTCCTGGCCCGTAGATATTACATGCGCTTGCAGGACATTCTTCAGCACTCGGCACAGTTCACACCTGATGACAATCGCGGGAACCGACCCACTGTAAGCGCGTATTCGTGCACGATAAAACTCGGCCCGATTACTTCCCCGGACGTGTGCAAGGTGCTTGTTAGGGCGTTGCACGATGATCTTACGATTGATCATTAGCCCGTTGGACACGTTTTCCACATGGTAATCATTCTAGGACATTTTTCCTACGTGCGCTCCTCCATTGTTGCGAATAATACGTAATTCGAATAACAAAACACTGAAATATCATACACTTATGTGATAGATAAAGATATAAATATGTAGAATAAATATTACTTGTTTGTACAGGTGAAACAAGTAGGAAATACTGTGTCATTCTGGCTGATGGAAAACTGTTGGGCCACGCATGAGAAAGATTTGCTGGAATAATTAATATATTTCAAACGGTGAAGATTAAAAAGGTTGGCTATGATTTCGACACGAGTCTTACTGTTGCTCGGAAGAAAGTAGGATTTGGGTCTAAGGAATTCTTCCGGCGAGACAGTACGTGTGCCCGTTTTTCACAGTTATGACACTTGAGTCCGAGAGCCTCGAGCGCCGCTAATTATCATCTTAGAATCGATCTATCCCGAGGTGTAGATCGCTGAAACGTATCCATATGAGGCGATTGCGGCTCAGTTGCCGGTGACCCCGTTGCCTTAATCTAGCCCGGTCGTCAACCGTGTTCCCCGTGGAGATGTTTCCGACCGGTGTAGATGCACGTGTTTGCCGTGATCCCGGCTACTCCGACGTTTCTTCTACGCACCACGACATGGAGCGTCTCAGGAAAACCCATTAACAACCGTCCACGGCGTTCATCGTCCTCCGGGCGACTGCAATTCATCCCCGTCCTGTTCTCATGCCTGTCGCTTATCGTCCGTTCGTATCAGCCCGTGCCGAATAATCCCTTCACTTCTGCACACTTTCTACTCGGCCGACATTTTCCGAGACTGCACCCTTCCGGTCAATTATCCTCGGCCATTCTTGAATAGCCAATTAATTGTCAATCGGCTATTTTGTTATACTTTCCATGCACGCGCAACAGCTCGCCACCTGCAAAGAACCCGGCCGATCTGGAACAAGTTGGTCGTTATAAAAGTCAAGAGGCTGCTTGTGTTATGATAAACGGCCGGCAACTAATCCTCATCATCGAGACGACGGTTTCCCCTTTACCCATTTTCACCTGGTATATATCGTTCGGTCCATATTACCGAAAGGAGAAAGGATGTAACGACTTTATCTTAAAAATCCTAGCCGGGATTTTATATAAACCTACATTTTTCCGCGAGAAGATCGCTGAGTTTTGCGCTTTAAGCGTTGGCAATTTGTAGGCGATGAAAACGGTCGGCAAGTTATAGTTTCTCGCGATAGTCGGGAGACAGTCGACCGGTCAGTGACTGTTCCGGTAGTTTTATCAAGCCGTCCAACGTTCCACGCGGCGCTTTCCATAAATTCCTTTCGCGTTCGTTAAGCCAATTTAATCCGTGGCTTCTCTCTATCAGTCAGTTAAATAACAAGTCGATAAAGGCCGCGGAAAAACACTGCGGACGACTGATTCGTTTCAGGGTCACCAGTACCCGTCCTTATTACGCAAACTCGGTACAGCTGGTTTTTTCGATTCCAAACATTCGCCGTTGTCTTATCGCGGATTTGAAAAATCACTTGCCAGGTACTTCATTCCCCGGAATTACACGTTCCGCGCGATAAGCCGTTAATTTTTGAATTTATCAGAATCTTGCCTCAGGCATATTTTAATTTCAAATGAAAGACTTAAGTTGTTTTAATCATAGGAGCACACGAACTTTTGGAAAACATTTCCTATGTATGTACATCCAAAACGTTCTAATTGCTAAATAACTATAGTATACTTTACGTAAGGTTGGGATTAAGGAATTAATTAGCAGTACTGTTTATTGGCTATTCATCTTAATTTGCATTCGTCTGGCAACAATTTCCCGGGGAAATCATTGCGCATTCGCGCGTTAATATTTACAAATTTGCTGGTAATTCACAGCGGTGTCGTTAATTTCTCGTTGAGGGGGCTTGGAATAGGAGTTTCCATGGTTCTCGGGGAACGAAAAATGTGTGACGGGGGGGACAGGTTGTCGCTGAAAAGGCGTGTATACGTGTAAACACATGCCGACGGGAAAGAGACGGGTACGGCGCGAAGGCGAGGAACGCAGATCGCTAGAGGCACTGTTCCGCTGACCTACTCCGCGATTATCGCTCACTATACGCGGAGAGGCGATCGGGAAGACTGCAGGTGCGTGTGCGTTAACTATCCTCGCCAACTATACGGCGGAGCCAAAGCCGAGGAAAAGGAGGACGCAACGCGGGGCGTAATCAAATAAACCGAGTAGTTTTATTTCACCGTCCAATTCGTCTTCTCCGTCTTCTTCGTCTTCCTTGTTTCCTCTTCTTCCTTTCTCCTTCACAGGGAATAAATAACCTTCTCCTTCTACGTTTATATCGTCCATACATTACCTTTTACCTTCTTCCTTTTTTTCCCTTCCTCCTTTTACTTCCTTCTTTCTCCTGCGACTTTCCTCCCTCGGACAAAATCGCGATAGAGCCGCGGTCGGCGACGATGACACGATAATTACCGTGAAATCCCTGCGAGGTAATCGGCTTACCGGGATCGTCGGATATTCCTCTTGCCAATCTGGCTGAGAGTGCGGGAAAAAGATTTGACGGGGCTTTTAACACCTGCCGATCTCACCGCGGCTTCTTCCTCGGCCGAGGGCATTTCGCGCAGGTACTTTGAATTTCTACGTACAAAGCGCCGAAGGCACGTTGCGCTAATTGCTCATATCTGCACGGAGAAAATAAAGCGATTAAAACCTTCGGAATATCAATAAAGGAAATATATGGCTTAATCGCTCGAAATTTACGATTGATATCCGACTTTTTTTTAACAGATCCTTGGCAAACTTTTCAGCTAGTTAAGCTCGATAGGATACGACACAAGTAGTGGAACTAATGTTGCCCATTTCGTTGCCTATTTCGCTAGCGAAGCGATGAATTTACGAGCCCACTTTTTCCCTGCGTGCTAACGAACATCAATTCCCCGGGAGTTGCGCACCGGCGCTTATTAACTGCAGGCCGGCGAGTTGAGATTTCTGGCAAGTGTCCACGGTGAAAGTATGGCGGATCGGTAGGCCTGATCGATTCGCTGCGAGGTGCGTGACCGTTTGGAGATCGGTCACGTACGACCTCGCGGTTTCTTTGTACCCGTTCGTACCGTCTCTTTTTTTTTCCTCTTTCACCCCTGCTTCCCCTTTGCCCGGCCGACGTTTTCCTCTCTTTCGCCTTCCGAGGCGAGTTTGTACGTTCGGAAACGGAACGTATGTGCGCGCGTAGGACGGATCGGCTCCACTTTCTACCGGGGAAAAAGTCGTCGCATCGAGATGCCTGCTCTGGAAATTCGGGAGTGGCTTTTTGCCAGCGAAATATCGCTCCTACCGATCACCCACCGTGGCTTAGCCAAGCGTGAACAGCAACACGATGTATCCTTATGCTATTAATCGTAATTACAACGACGCAAGCAAGATATTTTCAGAGAACGTAGTCCAAGAATGATCATTTAACGTATTCTTCTACGTAAACGTAGCGTGATTTCGTATCGGAAGGTCCGCTCCATTAATACCTGCTCGTTATTCGAAATGATACATCGCTCGACCGTGAAACCCGTGGATGTCTATACGAGAAATACCTCAGAGTTTTCTGCATGTGTGTCTGTACGTTTGGTTGGCTTTGAAATAAATTTTATTCAATTCCAGAAGAGTTCGACGTTTACGTGCGATATCCCCGGGCTGAAAAACAACCTTGACCCAGTGTGACGCACCCACGTGTGTGTAAGAGGCTTTTACGAGCGACGGTTCCCGTGAGGAAATGGTGTTTCACGGCTAAACACCTTCCCGGTGTTCGGCTTCGTAAGCTCTTCATCTCCAGTTGGTTAGAACGAGCCAGTTATCTATATCCTCGTCCTTCTTCCAAGTAATAGAGAGTGCGATGACGCAATACGTCCGGTTGTGGATTCCGATCCGGTGCCTTTCTTCGTCCTTTCTAAGTTCAAGGTCGCCATAAAATCAATTAAAAATTACCCACTTAACATCTCGTTCTACGCTTCAAGTTCCAAGCAGTTTTTTTACTTATTATTAATTACCAGGGAATCCGTAAACTTCTTGCACCGATTATTAATTTACGTAACGCGGTTTACCGGCATTACTGTGTAGTAAAATCTTCGCCGAGACCATTACGCGTTAATACCGTTGATTTATTGCTCCTGAGGGTCGGTTCATTTGCGGCGGAACGTTATATTCGTTGGCCGCATAATTGCGATAATGATAGGTAACGAATTTGCATGGACTTTTTCGTTATGCAACTTTGTCCGGCACTTCCGTTATGCAACCGCATTGGGGAATAAAGCAGTCGCGTCGGGGATTAAGTTGCTTCGAATGACCATTCATGTATGTAAATCGTTTCCCCTGTTTCTCCCCCCGCAGCCGACATAATTATGAATCGCGATGTCGTGGAACCTGGCGTGTTAGTAGGACGTGAATCGAGTGACTTCGAGGGGGAATATCTCTCGGATCTCTCTCACGGGCCGACGACTTTAATTCGGCGCTCATCGGAAATGAATTAAGCTCGCCCGTAATTACTCGAGTTGGTCGCGTGTATGGAAATTTCGTTCTTAGCGCTGTCCCCGCGTTCTCGTGACTGCTGCACCTTTAAACCGGATCGTAATAGCCGTACGGTGTCCCCGAATTAATGAAACCTGCGTCCACGGAGATTTATTTTATCACGGCTCAGACACGTTGAGAAATTCTTGAAAAGATCGTGATTTACGCGGAGCGGTCCAGGGTGTTTCGTAATTCTCGCTCAACTTCCGTCGCTTCTGGGACGAGAAAACAGGTCGTCGCCAGTGAATGAACTTTTTAATCTACCGTCGCCCGTCCCAGCAGTACGTAAGAATCTTTTTCTATTCCGCAGTTGCATCATCTTCGTTCCACGAAGGAGAATTTCAAAGGTGGTCCAATTCTAATTTGACAGTACACGTGTCATTTTAAACATAAACTGATTCAAAACAATGTTCCAGATCGTAGAACAAACAACTTTTCCCCCTTGCACATGTCGATAAGTTGACCCAAACATGGACAATAAATCACGGTAAAACAGTCGCGCGTAAAATTCCAGGAACGTTTCCTTTCCATTCGCGAGGTCTTCGATCTTTCTTGTCAACGGGCTAGAAAAAACGTGTCACTCGAACGGATACAATGAGAAGATAGAAGATCTCATGCGTGTAATGGGAAGGTAGCACCTTGCGAGTCAAGATAAAAGACTGGTAAGAGGAGGAGAAAGGGGGGGGGGGACGATGGTGGGGACATTGGCCTAGAGGGAAGCATGTTTCTCAGCCGAGATAAAAACCCGAGTAAAGGAGAGATTAGGTTCATTGTCCTACGGAGGACAAAAAGAAATATTTATCTACGGGGAAAAAAATCGTTTCGACCTAGACGATCGACTATCGGACAAACGCGAACAATTCTCTACCGGCGAGTGTACGCATTTTTTCTCCCTCTATTCGTTTTTTCTCTCTGTCCCTCTCTCTCTGTCCCTCCTTCCCTCCATTCCTCTCGAATTCCCAGCTCGAGCTTGGCGGGAGTAGCGAGCCTTGGGAGTATGGACCTTGCGAGCGGTCAAAGTCGTGGCCTACTTCACTTCCTGCCGTCGAAACTTTCACCTCGTGCGCCGTATTCCTCTTCCTCCATGAGAACTTCGCCACTCGGCTCCGCGCGGCAACTCGTCGTCGTCCGCGGTTTATCCCGCACGTGAAAGATAACCGCACACACGTGACGGAATTTAATAAGACACAATCTCCGAAAACTGGAGTAGCGCAATAACCAAACCGTCGTTCACCTTTCCCGCGGGTTTATTTATTCCCCAGCCACGTCGAGCTCAATTTCGATACTCGAGGGTGAAGTAAAAAAATGAACAACAAGAGATTCATTTATCACTATGCAGGTAGAAGTGGTTTGGCACCCTTTGGCCGTTGCTTCGACAACGTTTACTCGGCACCTTTCGGTAATTCAAAAATATCCAATACGGCTCGGCGTTGTTTCATTTTTGGCGAAAACTCATGTGGTGAAATGTAGCGCTGCGTGGAAATTAGTAGCGCGTTTCGCGCGTAAACGTGCTCCGCGCTCGCTCACGTCGCTCGGGGGGCTTACAAAGCCGTGTGAAATTATTTCGCGATGGTCCATGCACGCTGCGATTATCCCCGCAAATCATACGATTCCCCGTATAGCATCCCGCGTCTGTATTCGCGCACGTACGCAGCCGGTTGATGGCCCGCGTCCGCGATAATTACGCCGGATGCATCGAAATTTATATACGATCGCAATGGATGTTCCACCGGCTCGATTGCAGCGGCCAGATCGAATCGTGTCGGCGAATCTCTCGGAATAAGGATAATGGAGCATCTTTCAACCGGCGCGGAATAAGGCCAGGTCGTGACGGAGTATCGGGCTTAAATTACGCGTGTTATCTGTGCAGAAAGGTCGCGCAAAAATTACACGTGAAATCAGTAATACTTCTTCGAGATTTTATTTCATGGGAGGAATACTTTTCCATGCATTTTCTGTGCATGATTTGTTGATGATGATGAGTTGAGGAGAAACGCGTATTTATGTGGTCCATCGGCTACTTGGTTTCCCGGGTAAAAGGAATTACGAAAATGACACTTTCATCTTCCGCGGATGTTGAAACGTCACGCGTGCCACTGTCCGAGGGAAACCCGCATTTACACGGATGGCTCGTAAACCGATCGTATAAACGAGAGCACGAGCCAGTAATCCCCGGCAAATCGTCGAGCTTCCTAGGTAAAACCAGGGAAACATCGATCTTATCAATAGCCATTCCCCCACTCTAACACATTCCGCGCCGTTCATAGAGTCCATTTCCCATCAGACGGTCCAACTTTTCAAAACTTATTCAACGACCGTCCGGGTGTCAAGAGACACTTGAGATTTCACATTTCGATCTGATGCATCTTCGCATCAGCGGGAGAATCCGTGTTTTACGTTTTATTTTGTCCCGCGAATAAAAATGGTACATGTTCAATGGCCAAGTATTCGCCGTATCTGAGACCGCGGGCCGGAGAGATTCGCGCGTTTCGAGGGACTGACGCGCCGTAATTTGCCGCGACGGCGCGTAAAAATACGCGCATTGCCCGAGGTAGACAGCTGTTAACCGTTCGCACGGACAACGACTGCCCATCAGGACGTTCCGCGGCAACGTCGTCAAATTAGAATCGTTCGCCGCTATGAATCGCTACGTCGTTTCTCCAGTCACCTCTTTCGCGTGGAAAATTAAGGCTTCCCGCGCGTCTCGGCGATTTTTCTCTCAGCCAAAATGACCGGCGAATGGAAAGTTAGAAATTCAATGAGATCTTTTCTTCATTCAGGACACATATTTTTCGTTCAAGTCCTGCGCTGCGGTAGGTTTCGATTTATTTCCCTTTGTTTTTTTAATTACTGTGTCACGGGAGATATGGTCGACCCTTGATTAGGGTCGAGGCACGTCGTTGGCCGTGTTCTAATTATTCGAGCAATCAGAGCGTTCTTTACGGAGCCAGGAAACTGAATCTTCGCAAGTCACGACGCGGTCAGTCGCTCGATTAATCCGTGATTCCTTCGACCACTGCGTCCGGTTCAAACGAAACGAGAAACGAAACCTACGGAAATTACGTAAATATTCTATCAAAAAGACAGCTCCAAATCCGTTGGTAATCAAATTTATCGCGTCGGAATTCGCCTTTGATTCCCGTCATTTCGTAAGGTCGCTTTCACGGTGAAATTCAGCTGGGGTACCGCATAGGAACGAGTTCTAACGACCGGCCCGTAATGGCGACTTCACTGTGAGTGACTCAGTGTGCGAGTGCATATCCTGTTTACGAACGAAGAAGAGAGCTGCGTTCAATCGATTCCGGATGTGCTCCGACGAGGAGCCATTCTCTTCCCTCGTTGCAACGAAGGAAAGAGTTGGCTAGAAAAGAAGCACGGACTGGACGAGGAGAAGGAGGAGGAGGGAGAGTGGAATAGATCGAGGTGCGGCGTGGGGAGAGGAGGAATTGTGGCGAAGAGGGAGAAAAGCGAGGAAAAGGAAGAAAGACGGGGGTGGGTTATATAAAAGACTCGATTGGCCGATATTAGGATAGAAAGAGAGGGAAGATTAGCGAGCTCAGAAGAAAAGATTGAAGGAGTAACTGTGGGAAAGAGGGAAACGGGGAAAAACTGACTGGTGGAAATGCATGCGATTCCCATAGAGTTTGACACGGGCAGAAGCCAGTTCGAATTCCTCGGGGAGAAAAGCCATTTACCGTCTATTGTCGGGCCGACGTTTGCAGGACGATCCAGTCGTCTTCTCTCCCGGTGAAATCACGGCGCGGGACCGACGCGCCGACTGGTGCATCTTAATGCGAGATAATGCTAAGTCAGACGATCCGGTCGTTTGCAATCGGTGCATTTTCATGCGAGCTACGTTGGGTCCTCGTTAATCGGCGCTTTCACTCATTAAACCCGAGACAAGGATGCCCGGAGAAAATGAACGGCGGAAATTCCAGCGAATTCCCAAGCTAAAAAGTCCAGCCGGAAACGGATATAGTCGACCCTTGTACGTCCGCAGTTCCCGTTCACGTATACCGCATTAGGGACAATGCGAAGAATGCTTCGCTCGTTCCACGAAATATATTGAACCTACTTTTTGACCTCGCCTAATTCTTATGAAGATGAATATTGTGTACTCTTCTTAAATCCTTCATTGATCATTGAACGTTATTGGAATTAGGGAGACTTTCGTCGAGTTTACAGGGGGAACGAAAAACGGGAAATTCTTCGCCGGGGGAATTGATAAGCGATCGTCATGGCCTGCTTATTTTGAATCTCTGAAACGGTCGAAGACCGTCGTGGCGCCTCGCGTGAGGGCACCGGCACGAAGTAGGCGTCCGTTGCAGCTTTTATCCTATTTTACGAGCAGAACGGGCCTCGGCCATACCGGACATGCACGAGATGCAGCGCGGTGAAAGTGAGCATAGTCCGGCAAGGGAGCGGCGCGAGGAAAGATCAAGAGGTGGAAAGTCCTCGAACAGGAAAAAAAAAGAGGTAATTCCCATGCAGCAAGAACAACGAAAGTGTGTCTCGTAATTTTCGACAAATTTTCCTGCAACAATTGTACAGTCTTTGTACTTTGAAATACAATAAATCGTTAATTCCTACGATTATGCGTTGAATCATCAACATCCCGCTCACATCCTGTTCCTATTTTCGTGGGGATTTGAAAAAATGGAAAGGGTACGATGTTCCTTAAACCGGGGTTCGCTGAATTACCCTTTTTTCGGGGAAGGACAAGTGAGAGTACGGCGATGACGCTTGTCTCGGCCGTATGTCGAAACCCATTGACGTAGGCGTAGCAGGATTTCCGTAAGCGACGCCCGCGGGGAAAGGGTGACAAAGGTGAAAGTGATCAGGACAAATTCGTCCTAGGATATTGCCATGTTTTTTTTAATTGCGTCACCGGGAGAAACGCGAAAGGAATTGTGATCGGTTTTGACGGCGGGGAAAGAAAGCTTCGAAGGTGAGTCATTGCGGGGGTCGTTGAAAATTCCGGCGTGGGTGGTGAAAGTGAACTTAATATACATACCTAACGACTCAACGGGTCGTCGACTTTGTCAGCGACGCGTTTGAAAGCCGCGAAAATGGAGCGACCGTCGATCATCTTTTATGCGGGTTACGGTTTAATATTCCGAAACCGTCCCTCGTTATGTCGTTCACAATGTTAGAACGTAAGGATCGTGAGTTATATTTAGCTTTGACGCAACTATTCTCGTACACTCGTTAAACATATTTTTTGGCAAACGTAAGGACTGTCAACAAGACGTTCTACAACAGCTAGTCACCGTCTTCAACATAATCATTAATATTATTCGTTCTAAATTCTTTTGAATTTTCCATTCTGACAGTTTCCTAAATTTCCTATCCCCATTTTATGGTATTCCTCGTTTCGTTCCGCGAGCTATGAATATCGTAATACGTATGATACGGGGACGGGGCTGACGTGCGAAGATTGGCATGGACACTCGAAATATCAAACTACTTTCTACCGTGTCGCGTATCACGCGCGGGTACCGTTAAGCACAAGATCTCACCCAACGATTCCTCGTGGTTTCCACACACCTGTATTACCCATACATACACGCAAACTAATGCCACAGTCGAGTCCGCATGCCATTTCGCGTAATCACCGGTATACCACTGATCCATGAAAGAGTCGAGTGTAAGAATGTCAAAATGATCTCCGTTAGCCGGGAGCAAATATTTACTTACTTTTACCCAATCAGAAGACACGTTCACATATTCATCAAAGCACGTTGAAAAAATCTTTCGTTCTGTAGATCTTTCGTCGAGTTTTAAATACAATTATTTCGGCTATCGCGTTACTCATGATTTATGCTTCCCGTTACCGCTATTATTGCACTTTTATTGTACCCCCGAGTTTTTTGCCCAGGTTTTTACTATTCATGGGATCTTCCTGGCGTATTAATCAGGAGGTTCTACGGGTCCGCGTTGGTTTGAGCGATGGACGTCGTTGATCAGTGGCTGCTCGTCATCTTGCGATTAGCATATAGACACACTGACACACTAAGATCGGATATCTGCTTTTTTCTGCGGGGATCAACGAGCGCAGGAGGTCCTCGTAATGATCTTGAGCACAGATGGCCTGTCACTAACGATCCAGCCGCTACGATAGTCCCGATACGCTTTTACGTGCATACGTCTCTCCGCGCGGACATTACTGGCACGGGCAACGGCTCCATTTACCAATGGAAACAGGAATTCCATTAAATTCAGCGAATGCCATTCACGTTTTACCGTAGTAGTAAGAGAAAGGAATTTGTAATGTCCTTAAAGTGTTCTAATTTTACGTTTCTTTTTTTATTTTTTCATGCTCTTGATGAACAGGATTTGATTGTAAGTTTGTGCGAGGCTCACAGAATCGGCCCTGACGATTCAATATCAATGTCAATGCGATCTACTCTGCGTAGGAATCTCGATACCATCGAACGTCCCTCGCAAGGTCTTTCGATCGCTCGGCTTCGCCTTCCTACGGCTCGTTGTCCGTATTCCAAAGGCGTACGTCACATTTACCGGCAATTAACCGCGACAAAGGTCTGGAAATTTCGAGAACAAAGTGCCGATTGTGAAAGCACTGTAAGGCCGGGGACTTTCACTCCGATTTCAGCGAATTAAACAGTCTTCGTCGTTTCATTCGTGTTTCTTCGAGTAAATCGTCAAAACACAGTCAAAATAAGGAGCAACCCAGATAGTACTGTATGAAAATATTGGAGATTAGAATTAATCAAAAATTCAATTTTCCGTAAGAACTAAAATTGTACGATATTAGCGCGGCTGAAGAAGCTGACGTAAAGAAGGTAACAAATGCACAGTTGAGCCCGCGATGCATTAATTATGCTAATTGCCGTTTCATCGTTTGCCTGTCCTGCATGGCCAGGACCGCAGAGGAACGTAATTCGTCTCGAGCGGATCTAAACTTCGGCCCGTCACGAAGGACGAAGATTTATCTCCACTCCAGATAATTACTATCCAGCCGCGTGCGATTTGCGGGCCAACAAGAAAATCGGACGATATATTTCATGTACATATTCGTCTATACTTATCCAATAAATTCAACATCACGCTCCAACCATTTTATGGAATCATAACTCCATACGTTGTACAAAAAAAGTTTTAGAGCGTTTCAAACGTTGCCAAGACTTATTGGATAAACCAACGAAATACACGCTAGTGTCACGAATCGATAAAAAGAAAAAAGAGGAGCGGCTGAAAAAATTCAGTGACCCAAAATTACGAGTCTGGGTTTACTGCCAGTAAACGCCTACGCATCGATTGTTTTCGATGGGAAGGAAGATCTTGAGTCCCGTTTATACAAATCACAATTAGTCACTTCCATTCGGAAGATCGCATTCTTCTTCACACGACACATCGATGACCTATATTTCCCCGGTTTTTTGCCATTACTCACTCGTTTTAACCTTATTACTCCCTGTTTTTATCGTTTCACATTAATCGAAAGGATTCTTACAATTCCCTGGCAACGTCGTCTATTATGAAAAATTATTCTAATTCGCCCGTGCGAAAGCTCTAATGGACGACATTACTTTCAGTGTTTTTATAAACGTGTTCATCGATCGTAAAATTGTAATAAGCAGGGAATCTCATGAAACGAGCAACTGCGTTTAAGCTAATGGATTCGTTAGCTTCTTAGCTGCAATTTCTCGTGGTTACAAGAAACGTGATGAGTTATACTCGTGGGATTGATCGTTTTTCGCGCGTGCGACGTATCAGTGGCCTCGATCTCGTCGTTTAGGTCTTCCTGTCCATCATCGTCGCGTTAAATGCCCTTACGAATTCGCAGGGGCGCAAACCCCGTGCTTCTCGTGCCCCGTGAATCCAACGAAACGGTGTTTACCATCGACACTGTTGTAAATCAGAGTCAAAGAGTTGCATAATTCGCACGGTCCTTCGCGTGTCCAGGATAGCAATTCCTTTTTTCTGCTAAATTGGGCGATTTCGTGGAAGGATTCGCGATTGTTTATGTAAATTGGATGGGTGCGGTCGGCGCCGTTGACTCGCGTCGGTTCCCCCCGAGCCAGGAAAGTGTGTCAGGACCGCCTAAATCTTCCGTTCGTCTTAGCGTGGCCGATCGGAATCGACGGCGAGTCGTTAAACCGAATTCGAATTCCAGCCGAGACGAGCGGCAACCGATTTCCATCGGTCGAGAGAGTTTGATCCCGATACTAGAATTCCACCCGGTCCATCACAACTCCAACGCCCGTGGAAATGGCTCGTCAGAAAAGGAAATCGTCCAAACAGGACGTCCTATTGCAACATGACTTATGCATTCCTAGATAGATCTATGTTCCTACAGCTTTTTGTTTCGTATTTGGACGCGTACACGACTGATCCTTTTTTCCGTTACGGGTCGACGGACTTTCGCTTGATCGGCATCGGCGCAAAAACGGGCAAACAGGAGGACGGAAAAGGAGGTCGACTGGCAAAACGTCCTCGAAATCTTTCCTTTCTTTCGTTGCGTCGCGGGACTTACTCCGCCCGTCGTCGGACATAATGTGGACACGCGTATGTAGGTATGTAGACAACAATGCAAGATCCGTGTGAAAGCCGAACGCTCCACTCGTGAATGGCCGGCTGACGTCAAAGCTCGTGGAAAAATTGCGCAATTTCACCATTCCCGTAGAGCGGAATTCGTCCGTTTGCGGCAGCTTTCTTCCGGAATTAGATCCCCGGAAGGGGAACGAACATTGAGAAATCGCGAAACGTCTTTCAGCAGTCGGCAAAAATCCGATAAAATGAAATCCACGTCACAGGGAATAAAAATGATTTAACAATAAGTAAATCGCAACGTGCGTGTCAATAGAACTTTGCTTATGGCTTTTTCCTTTCTACCAAATTGGTAACTGGTGCATTTTGTTGCAATGACGAATTATTATTTCTTAGAATTAAGTCGGTTATCAAAGACGCATAAAACTTAAGACTATAATTTATATTCAATGAAGGTACAGAATAAGGATATTTTTTAGTTCTGTACATGTTCTTTTAATAGTTACGGCTATTAGTCGTTATTTTTAATTGTTTTTAATTTCTGGACGATTACCTGCGGACCACGCCGAAAGTGTATTGCTCGGCAAGTTCAGCAGTGTCAAAGACTTTCACTGATATCCGGACCAAGCCTAACTTCCTGTTCCTTTCGCGTGACAATCACGGAGACGTGGACGAGCATTGCAACCCACTCGTTATTCAATAGGGCATAGCGTGATTCACGTTTGATGATGATTAAGAAAAAAGAAAGTTTTTAGAGCGGCGCAGGGCGATTATTGTCCGAGATTCGCGATTACGAAGACGGTCATCATCGGCAAGATAGATTCCGTTTGAACAAGGATCTCGTCGCTGCTTCAACGTCTATCGAGGTCAAATGGAATTTACTTGAATGAAACAACATATTCCCGTGTGCACATTAAGTAAAATCACGTCACTGGTAATTGACATAAATGCAATTCAATGCACGACCATTTATTATCTGCCGTACCTGGGTTGTCAATTTAAACATCTAAAAACACCGAGTAACGTAATCATTACGCATGAGGGTTGACTTAATAACACGGAGAACGCAATAAAAAGATTATGAAAATTCTTCTTTTGTCGTCGAACCAAGATAATTCGGTTAAGCGGCAAAATATGCGACAGGAGTTCAGAGCTCGTAAGGACGAAAGGCTGTTAGGGAACTGGATGAGCGTGGAATCGGCGAGGAGCGCGAAGGACTTTCATTTTCAAAAACTCGGCCAATGTGCGGTGGTTTGAGCGTTCGTGGAAAGAAGGCGATCGCGTCTGGCCGCGGCGGAATTTCGTCTTTTCCAGCAGGTGACTCGCGGCACGCAACGAAACGGTCACGACGGAGGGGCGAACGAGGGGGTTTTTGGTGAAAGCCCGGCCAGGACGAGCGACGATTCGATAGAGGGGAGAGTATATAGGCCGCGTTTCGTTTCTTACGTGCTCACATTACCGACGCACTCGGCAAAGTGGCCGCCGCGTTTTCTTGCAGGCGTTTTCTGCTTTTTCCTTTCCCTCCTCCCCCCGTCGCACCTGACCGCCGGTGCCGGAAGTCGCGGGAACGTCGCACAGGAAGAGGAGCGAACCAACGAAGAACCGCGATCACAAGTGCCAAGTGTCTGTGCTAATAGGATTATTTTTCCAACCACCCTAGCCGGTGTCTACGTACGTTGAAAAAGGTTTGTGCTCGAAATCGTCGACGCTGTGCCATCAGTGCCAAATCATCCTGGATTCGATCGCGTCTATAGTGTGACCTTGGCGAATTTCCCAATTAGTCGGTGGTATTCTGGTGTGATAATCAACGAGTTTTATCAATGCCCCCTATGGTTCCATTAATCTCCCAATGATTCAACCCTTAGAAGCCATTCATGACCGAAATTTTTCTACCTTTTTCGGCATTTTCTTGGCTGGAAAAGCGCGTTCGGCCATCCTCGGCCATTCGCGGTAGTATCTTCTTCTTGCTCCTTCCTTTGCGGAAGGCAGGTTGAAAAGGCAGAAGGATATGTGGGGTAGCGAGTCAGTGTGTCAACGTTCTCACGTCTCTCTGCTCCTTCCTTCTCCGACTCTACGCCGAGAATAAGGCCGCGAGGGACGGAGAAAGACGGTGCGGAGGAAGAGAGAGAACGGGGACTGGATTCATCTCGGATCTCGAGACATACGTGCCTCATTTAGGGATCTAACACACCTCCGGGGAGACGTTCTTACAATTTATTACACTTCATCTGTCCCGTATGAACGGCCTTAGAGAATGGCTCGGTCGAATCTTGTTAAACCTGCATTCTACTGCCAGCAACGGGATTCTTTACACGCGATAGGAATTCGTTTCGGCTCAAACTGATTACCTCGCTCGTCGATTTCTAAATGCCTAGCCCGAATTTTACGTACAAAAATTCTCGTCAAATGATTCCTCAGAGACACAAAGTTTCTGCCAACTCGTTACTCCGTTATTTCTTATTCACATTTATATACCGCCGCTTGTTACTAATTTTTCTTGCCTCTATTGCGATCGAATTTTCAATCGTCCATGTCTGCCGGCATGATTGTTCGTTCGATTTAGCGGGCAATAATTGAACGTTCGGCAGAATGCTCTCCGGCGATAGTTTCGCCGAGTGTTTCAACAGGATAGAGTCGGACTTTTCTGTCGGATCAGCGAGTCCCTCCGATTCGAGCGTTTACCGTCGTCGAATCCTCGCCGTTCTGTCCCTTTAACGAGGTCCCGTCGTTCCGTGAAAGTTTCGCGTGCTGTCCAATTTTCCGCGGTGCGGCGGTCGCCTTAATTTCGCGCTTTCTGCCCTGGCGTTGCTCACCGACGAAATCAACAAGCGTACACGTCGGAACGCTCGTCCCGATGCACCCAGGACAACACTCCAATTTGTCAGATTCGACGTCTTCGTCGAATAGTCTACTTCCTGTTCATTTGGCCTCACGGAAAAACCAAACACTCAAACTCCTCGGTCGTATTAAACTGCAATTATTTCCCAGGAATCTCGCAACGGTTTTATAAGCCCTACTAGCCTTACCTTACCTGGCTAAAAATTCATTTTTCCCCTGTCTTAAAGACTTTTTAAACGACCATTCAACCGTACTCGAGCTTAAGTTCGCACAGATCTAAATTTCATCGCACGTTCCTAGGGGCTTGTTTCGCCTTGTTCTCTTCCCCGGGGTAAAAAATCGAAACTGCTAAATCTGACTTTGATAGGACGATACTTTCGATTTGCGCGTCGTTGTTGCTTCCTGTCGTTTCGTGGGTATCACTTTCACGAGTTGCTCGTAGTTTCGCGCGTGCATACTCGTTTCCGTTGCTTTCGTCGCGGACCGGTATTCTTATGGGGTTTCGCCCGGTGTAAGGCTGCAGGCATAACGGTACCGCGTTACGTCACGGGGCACCTGTTATGCTGGCCTCCGGGACAAAAGGGTTGCTCGCGCACGAGCGAATAACGAAAGAGGAGCAACAAGAGGAAACGCCACGCCTGCCACCCGATATCTGATTTCCGTGTGCCGAGGAGACTGGCCGGCTACCTTCTCGCGCTTTCTTCCTTTCCTCGTTAATTACAGCGTTTTAATTGCAATTAGAGCGAGTCTATCGCTGTTTACACAGCGCTCTTATCTCCTCTTCGTTTCTATTCGTTCGCTCCGGACCATTTTCCTGTTCGATTGTAACGTCGGACTCTTTTCTACCTCTATGCAGGTAACTCAACTCCGTGCTCAGCGGGGCAATCTGATCGGCAGTTTAATTAATATTCCCGTCGTGTGCTTGTCCGTTAATTGCGAGCTTACTAAATCAATCCTTTTGGAATTGACCCAAGTTGACCAAGAAAATGACGCTTTGCGCTCGGGGCAATTGCCTGCCGAGCAATTTCACCTGTAATGAGATGGGAATATTGGCACACGTATATCATGGAAACGAACGACGACAGCTAAGTGGTAAACGACGGACATAGTCCGTCCGTTAGGAAATAATTACACAATATCTCGTACCCTACGATTCTACGTAAATTATTGGCGATTAGCCGCGATTTCGAGGACGGCAGACATTAATGGACAGACGCGTGTGTTTTCCCCGATCCAGTAGGAGGACGGGTAAAGAATCTTTCTTCCGTCTGCTTCGAAGAGAATCCTCTTGATTGCATATCGAATTCTCTCGGGTGTCATTTTGCTTCTCGCTCACGTGTGGCCTCGTATTTAGGACGTGGGACGACAGGCCTGCACGAAAGCTCCCGATACGCATCGAGGATCGTCCCCCCTTTTCTTCATTTTTTCCCCCCCCCCCAGTCAAGTGCCGCGTACTTTTACAAGAAACCGAGAAAGAAATTTATACAAATATTTCCCTATCGTGAAATGAAATCACTCGAATGGTTTACCTTGTTTCGTTCTCCGGCGCGGAGGTTCCGTTTGTAAAGATTTCCCGCGGTTTGTTAATGAATTTGATTTACGTAGAAATCCGATTCCCCGGGCTTTTAATGAATATTGCGGAACGGCGAGATAGGGGGATCAGGTTGCCGACATAACTTTCGATAACTTTTATGTGGCAGTTTAGCCCGATATTGAATTCTCCCTTAAACCCATTACCCTGTAAACTTTGCGGATCTTGGATGCAGCTGCCGTGCTATTGGGATTCCTGCCGCGGATTTTCCCCTCTTATTCGCCGGCGGATCGTCCATCACCGATCATTTTTTCAACATCAGCGAGATCCTCGCATTACCAGAGAAAATTACTCGACTTCGACACTACAAAGTTCGCATTGGGCACGATTAATACGCGGCAAATCGTCTATTTTTATTTATTTCTCTTGTACGAAACTTTCACGATGAAGTCTCTTCCCACGACCGAAATCCCAGATTCTTCTCGGCCAAAGAGTTTTCAGCTTCCGTTCCTAACGCAACCGCCACGCATATTTGCCCCGATTTTTACGCTTTATTCTCCGCACGAATTGCGTATCGAGCACGGTTCGTCTAAGCGTGCACTTACGTCTGCATTACGGCCCGTGTGTCTGTGATCAGCGGCAACACACGTTTACGCGTATGTAAATGCCGTAAGTAGGCGGCCCAACTTGGAAAGTGTCTCGAGGCCCCTCGCTGGGATTTTACAGATCCATGGATTTGGGTCTGTGGAACGAGAGCCTAGGACGAGATGCTGGCACTCGGCTGGCTCCTCGACTATTTCTTCCCGGCCACGCTATACGCACCGCGAGACAGAAAGGGAGAGAAACGTGGCGCGGGGTAAAGGGGAACGGAGATGCCGAGACCGTAGAGATTAATTTTCGGGGCCGCTTTCACCTAATAGGCCCGCCTTTCTACCGACTCCTTCTCTTTTTTTTCAGGGCCCGACAAAAGAGTCTCGCGGTCTCGTTTTCGTCTCTTCTCCGCGTCATGGGGACGTCATACAGTCCTCGGCTCATTTCTTCAGCCGGCAATTTTAATTTCAACGTCTACTCTACCGATTTTTAGCAAACCCCCCCTGGAAGCGCGATTGATTTCTCTGGAATTTCCTCCGATTAAAAATACGAACGTGTCGTACCGTCGTCGGGGAAATTGCTTCGTAAGGCTTACTAATTTTTTCACCATTTTTATATCCCCTTTTTCGTAACACGAGTAATGCGTCCTAGGAATGACGGACGATAAAGTGGACGCCTTGGCGGTAAGTCACTTTATGGACGTGAACGACGCGGAAACTTGATTGTCCATCGAGATAAAGTATTTTCGAAAGAAAAGGGCCATCAACCGAAACGTCCAGCGGGGGAAAGGAAAGTGGACGATTATTCGAGCGAATCGCCCCAAGTCCTTTGCCCGAGAGCTTCTTCCCGGCCCATATGTACCTTTGCATACTGTTTCGCGTACGTTTTTACGATTCTCAATGTAATAAGCCGCGTTCGCCGGTAGCCGGGGAAGAGGGACGAGAAAGGATGAAGAAATAAAGAAGAAAGTGACTGAGCGCCATGACTCGGCGGGACTGGCGGATACTTTTTGTGTCGGTATTTTTCCCCCCCTTCGCTGCATCGGGGGACTCGGGGACGAAATTCAAGGGTTCTGGAATTCGGCGAGCGCGTTTCGGCCACTTTTCCATGGCGCACGGCGTAGATAAAAGGGAACGGAAAGTTCAAAAAAAAAATCGTGCGCCCGGGGAAAAAGGGGGGGTAGGGTTGAAAAACGCCGATGGATTTAAGGAAGGGGTGGTTAATGACGAAGTCACTCCGTGGCCAGGTAAAATGAAATTGACTCACGGCCCGAAATCCCCGAAAACACTGGTTTCGATTATTAAGAGCGACCATTAGACACACGGGGGAAAAGAAAAATCTTGGGCTTTTCGTCATGCTGGAAAAACGTGGCAGTTCGATTCATCACGGTCCGTCACTTTCACACTTGATTCCCATACTTCCCACGAGCATCGAGGAAGTTAATCTTCCAGTCTCCGAATTACCCTCAGTCTTTCGACATGCGGGGCGAATCGCAATGGTAACTATATTTCGGCACGAATGGGTTTCGACAGAAATGACCATTATTTCCACGAGTTCCTATCCTCAGAAGGGTTGTAACGATTTTCTTCGTGTTCCGAAAATTCCATCGTTCGTCTTGTTCTGTGACGTAATCGCCATTAGCCTGGCTTTCCATGTGGTTTTTCTGAATCGTTGTGCAGGCGAGCCGCAGATGGGCAACGAGGACGATTTGCGTAATACTATGCGGCCGATAACGTACGAACCTGGCGTCGACGACCCAGATTTCTCACCCGCATGCCGCTAACTCGTACACCCGGAAGTCGTTTACGGCAATAAGCCGCAGGATAACACGACGACCTGCTGATAATGCGCGAAAGTGCGAGTGCTCTATCCTTGCGCGCAAAACAAGCACGAAAAGAGAAATTTCTAGTCCGGTTGCTCAACAATGCCTATTATCATTTCTGCACGAAACAGGAATCCCCTCCCGTTTTTCCTGTTTTAAGTGTTATACAGTTGCACGACATTTTACGATTTCTCGAGAAAGTTTCTTAAACGTGAGACGTCGATCGAAATTTGCCTTACGTTGATTGCGGCACATTTCGCGTCCTTCCGTCTGGGGGATTTGAGATTCCGGTTGTTGCATTCTCATGCAACTCGGCCGTCGAGATAAGTCGGTTTCCCGGGGCAGGACGATAGGATCGACGAAACGGCAAGCGTATGTCGCGGGGGTCGTTTTATCTCGGCGAGGCGAATTTCACGGGGAGACACGCGACGGCTGCATATCTCCCGGGGAAGGAAGGGGGCGGGGGGAGCAGTGGGAATCTCCGGGAAAACCGGCTCGGCCATCCGTCATACGCGCCGAGACGACGCTCGTGAGGCGAATAATAACCCACCGGAAGTACAAGCGGCCCGTATACGTAGCAGACGGAAATGCAATGTCGCGCGAGAAGTGCAGCCAAGATCAATTCCGCTCTGTCCCACGGAGGATTACTGCCGTTTCTCAACGGGAGGAAAAGGCAAAACGGAGAAACAGTTTCGTACTTGCGGCGATGCATAAACAAAATTACATCTCTAAACCCGTCGACAATTTTACAAAAATAATATACAGTTGATTGACGAGACGAAAAAATTAGTTTCCATTGCACCTTGAAACGAGGGAAATAATTCTACGTAGCAGAGGAAAAGTGTAAACGATAACGAGTTTAACCCCGGTGAGAATTATCGTTGGAAAATTTGTGCCTTTGCATCGATCGACGAGTCGAGAAGTTGAGTTTCGTCGACGGGATTTCTTTGCCGGTTCGAGGGTTCTAAAAAGAGACGGTTCACACGAAATAGTTGTCGTGTCATTGGACGGTGAAAGAATTCCAAGTGCCGACTCGTTTTCGTCGGACTTCGACGAAATAAGCACTCGCTTCCCGGTGGTTGTCGTTTCAACGACACTTCACGGTTCTTTCCTCCTTCACCTGCGTCCGCGGTAAAACGCAGGAAAAACGCCGCGGAGAAAGGTCGAAATGAAACGGTCCAAGCGACGACAGGGAGCTCGACTTTTAAAGCCGCCACAAATAATAGTAATCCTTCGTTAAGGGCAAATTACCGGCCGAAAAGTGCTGCTTATTATCGGGGCTAAAAGACGGAAATGCTGTTAGAGCGGATGGAAAAAGAAATTACAGTCACTTAATGATCCTTACCGATGTAAAAAGGAAACGGATCGAACAACTCAAGGCTACATTGAGCACCTTAATTGGCAAATTCCAGCAACGTCACAGAACTTTTCTCTACGATTTGCAACTAACTTTTGCCCGTTTTTGCGTAAATTTTTGCACAGTCAAAAGTCGTGTGACAAATTTGTTTTCTCGCAGTACATGTAATTCAATTAGACGTGTTCAGGGGGTAAGGTGTAGGCTGGGGGAATGGGAGAAAGGTGGTCAGAGGGGGTACGGAAGGGGAATAGCGTGCGGTAGGAAAGGACGAGCAGCGTCGGAGGAGTAGGGGAAGGAAGAAGGTGGCCAGGACGGTGCGGGCCCGTTTGGGTCGGCTTTGCGGACGACGCTCGAGGAGGAGGAGGAGGAGGAGGGGTGGAGTAGCACGTACGATCGAGATCGTGAGTAGGTCACTGGGACGTGGCTCGTGGCCGAGACGAGCGTGGCTCGCACCTTCAGTCAGTCCCCGTCGGCCAGGACAGTCGCTCTGGGCCCAATCGAGTCCCCGCGGAAGCTCCACTCGTGCGTATCTCTATGTGTTCGCGCTCGTAAATCAACAGCCAGAGAAAAGGGACCGAAGGGGCCCGATGAGCAATTGAAACGCGTCCGGGTCCCTCGTGTGCGATCGATCTCGCCAATCTCCTCGATCGCCCTGACCCCGCCGCGGTCCCAAAACAGACACGGGGCAAAGGATTAAAGGGATTCTCGGGTGGACCTCTAGGGATTCTCAGGGGAAGGTGAGAATCACCTGCTGTCGACGAAAAACGATGAAAAACTCGTTCCTCCGCGATCCATCGAATTCTCGACTATCTTCAAATTTATACAATTTATGTCGTTTCATTTGTTTCTATCCTTCCTTCGTTCGATTCTCCTGTAATTACCTTCAGGATGAATCCTGTCGTTCGTTCAAACACCTGTGTGGAAATTAGGACTTTTACAACGATTCTTTCGACTCGTGTGAAATATGGTGCACCGACATTAGAGGACGTAAAATTCATCTCCCTGAAAGTGTGTGACCATCTGGTGAATGTGCTCGGTTGTTACTCGAATCGTCGCTGTTTCGTACGACAGCCACCTGCTTGGAATTCATGAAAATTATTCAGCGTCGCAGCCCGACTAATTATTCCCGCGATGTCTCCTTATCTCGCGGGCCTTTTTAATCTTATGCTTAATTTTCTAGGATGTAGGTTAGACGTTCGTTGCGTAACGTCCTTTATAACAGTACGAACGGGTAGATGTGCCACTTGCGCGTCCATCCGACGACACAAAACCTTGGCTGCTCTCTTTTTTCCATTTATTTCCAAAGAACGCTCCGCCAGTTCCGTCTCTAACGCCGGCTGCACTTTAACATCATTTTCGAGTCCCCCGACAGCTTGTAAGAGAAGCAAACGTTAGAGAAAAATCATTTTACAAAGACACAGGACAGCTAGGCTAAGAAATTGTAACACTGAACCATCGATAAATGAATTATTCCTTGCGCAGACGACCAACGATTGAATCCATTATTAATTAAAGTAATTAAGCGATGATAAATGATATATTTATTTGAGATTCATTGTGATTGCAGAGAGAGGACAGACGCACAATGGAGAGGACGTGGCGGAATATACGGAAGACGGCCTTAATCTTTTTGCTGCCTTTACTGTTGGCCGTGAGTAAAATTTGGAAAATAATTAGCGAGAAAAAAACGAAACCCCCTGTAAAGAGAGGATCGATCGATCTACAGGACTGGACGGAAAGCACGTATAAACGGAGAATTGCCTTAATCCACGCTTCCGTAGCTTCCGCGTCGTATAAAATTATTCATATTTTAGCCTCTAACGGTCGTTAATTTCTAATTCCGCAGCGGCCGGTTACGCGCTACATAATTTTACCTAACGACATTAAAATCGTCGACGTTGAACTCGTCCGCCACTCGTCCGAGCATTTTCGTCGTGAAATTTAAACGAGGGAAAAACGATGCGTTCGACGGCTGATTGGCGATTCGATCGCGAAAATTATCAGCCTTTCTAGCCGTTAATTATCAGCCCTCGGGAGAGTGACTGACGAGTCATTAATACTGCGACCGTTATGTCGTGTGCGAGAACCAACGGAAAACGAGGGAATCTATTTACGCACCTGTCCGCCGCAGGAAATTATCGCGTGCGCAGATTCGTGATATACAGGGTGTTTCTGTCATGCTGGTCCAAACTCAAGGAGCACATAGATGACGTAAAAATAAGCAACTTTTAATAATATACCTGTGGCGTCTGATGATTATTGGCGAAGTTATAACCGTTTGAATATCCGCCTACAGGTATGCAATATGTAGACAACGTGACCCATATTCGGCTGCCGACAGCTGTCCGATGCGGTCAACGGCCCGGCGATCGTCATCGGCTCAGTGTCGTGCATAGGACACAGCTGACTAAACCTTTTTCGTCTTTATTTTTCGAGCCGAGGAAGTGTTCAAATTTTCCGAGGAACTTTAAATTACCGAACTATTGGGGAAAAAATTACCGATTAAAAAAGTCCAAACGACTAAAATATTCGAGCACTCATAAAATTTCGAGTTACTTATGTATAAATTTTCAGCTCGGAAAGTTTACATATTCCAATAGATTTCAAACTTTCCAGTTATTCGCAAATATCCGCATTATTGGTGACGGCGTTTCCTGCACTAGAAAATAATTGTTCACTTGGTAAATGGAAAGTAATTATTTTCGAGGAAGTTTATTGATAATAATGATAGCTTAGAAACGTCCACACTAATAATTCGAATATTTATGTACGTGTTGAATATTTATCTCCAAGTAACTCGAAAACTTACGAGAGCTCAAATATTCGAATCGTTTGGACTTTTTTAATGGCTTACTTTATTCCACTCAAACAATCGAACCAAATAATTTCCGAATACGTGCACATCCCTAAACACCAATTGCACTGAATACACTGCACAAAACTGTACTTATGATGATTGTTCAATACGTAAACCTCCGACGGTCATACACGTTTCGTACCGTTAGACGATTGAACTGCGGACACGAATGACTCCGAAAGATTACAATGAAACTCGCTGCACGATGCTTAACCGCGTTAGCGAATAGAAACGAATGTCGGAAAGAACGGGGCAACGGATCATATTTCAAAACAAACTTGCATTTGTATTGTGCCCGAACTTACAGTCTTCTTGCCGGCGCGTGGCGCGTCGGAAGCAAGCAGATGATTTCACATTCACACCATCATAGTTATTTGACAGTGTAAAAGACTGTGTGGCAGCTACGAAATGGCAGTGTGTTTCTTTGCCATCTTGCAGATAGTCACTGATGTGCGCAGTTCAATTGTCTAACGGTGCGAAACGTGTATGACCGTCGGAGGTTTACGTATTGAACAATCGTCATAAGTACAGTTTTGTGCAGTGTATTCAGTGCAATTGGTGTTTAGGGATGTGCACGTATTCGGAAATTATTTGGTTCGATTGTTTAAGTGGAATAAAGTAAGCCATTAAAAAAGTCCAAACGATTCGAATATTTGAGCTCTCGTAAGTTTTCGAGTTACTTGGAGATAAATATTCAACACGTACATAAATATTCGAATTATTAGTGTGGACGTTTCTAAGCTATCATTATTATCAATAAACTTCCTCGAAATAATTACTTTTCATTTACCAAGTGAACAATTATTTTCTAGTGCAGGAAACGTCGTCACCAATAATGCGGATATTTGCGAATAACTGGAAAGTTTGAAATCTATTGGAATATGTAAACTTTCCGAGCTGAAAATTTATACATAAGTAACTCGAAATTTTATGAGTGCTCGAATATTTTAGTCGTTTGGACTTTTTTAATCGGTAAATTTTTCCCCAATAGTTCGGTAATTTAAAGTTCCTCGGAAAATTTGAACACTTCCTCGGCTCGAAAAATAAAGACGAAAAAGGTTTAGTCAGCTGTGTCCTATGCACGACACTGAGCCGATGACGATCGCCGTGCCGTTGACCGCATCGG
Organism: Hedychridium roseum; assembly: GCA_963989215.1. Taxonomy (NCBI): domain Eukaryota; kingdom Metazoa; phylum Arthropoda; class Insecta; order Hymenoptera; family Chrysididae; genus Hedychridium; species Hedychridium roseum. The sequence goes on along the minus strand of OZ022318.1, from coordinate 4,636,466 downwards.
ACAGCTGTCGGCAGCCGAATATGGGTCACGTTGTCTACATATTGCATACCTGTAGGCGGATATTTAAACAGTTATAACTTCGCCAATAATCATCAGACCCCACAGGTATATTATTAAAAGTTGCTTATTTTTACGTCATCTATGCGCTCCTTGAGTTTGGACCAGCATGACAGAAACACCCTGTATCGTTAACACATTGTTGAACGTCCCCCGACATCGGAGGATGCTGGGAAATGCGCTCAAAATTCAGAGCACAAATTTTCGTAAATCCAATTTTCATGAGTGCTGTTAAAAAATCTATGTGTTTGAAATTTCGATAAAAATCTTATTAAACCGACGTCCTTCATCGATCAACGGGTATTTACGGTTTGATCGTCGGACCAATTGAAATCTTCCGGCTTGCCTGGATTTTGAATTAAGACGTAGCAAAAATGTACCAAGTCATTCGTTTTGTATAACTTACTAAGGATTGTTTTATGCTCTCCGAGACCGAAATGTCAGGTATTCTTAAAAGGATGATTGATCTGACCATTTCTGCCATGTCAGCAGACATATTACTCGTTCCTTTTCATTCGTTTGTCTGAAACCTCCAGCCGTGAATACCCTTCTCGAATCTTGCTGATTTATAAGATCTCCATTTCACCTGGTCAGATGTTGGACTGGGCTTCTCGGAAGTTCTTTCTCCTCGGAAATACTTTCCCAAAAAGTCCACATCTTTGGCACGGTGCGGTGTCGCGCGAACCGTTAAAAAATTCGTCCCATCCCCGGCGAATAAAGAGAAGAGCCTCGGTGCTTAATTGACGTCTAAACATTTCACCGCGGTAGACCGCTATACCGCGCGAGCACACGTACACACTGACACGTGGAAAATTGAGGTACGGACAGACAGGTGTACACGCAGGTACACGCACGTGCCGCTGGCGGAGAATCAACCACGAGGATTCGAGTCGATGCTTAAGAGGAATCACCGTAGCCGCGGGCCCGTCGTTGTGCCACATTTACCTGTCTGTCGTGATCTTCGCCGATCTCCCATCGGAGAACCTCAATGAAACGGTTTCCTACATCGGCCTTCGCCTCGCGGATCCGCACGTGCATCGCACACAATCCCTATTCCGTCCCATCAAACCGTTTCCTTAAATCTCATCAAACTAAGGAACTATCCGAGCTAACTGCCTGCCTCACACAATTTTTCCATCCAATTAATTCTTCCTGTTACCAGCCGTTAAATTAAGCAAACCAAACAACCTAAGGAAGTAACCGTCTATCGGTCCGATTTTTGTTTTTACTAAATTCGTTCTTTCAAGTAGCAGAATCGTTGTTTGACTAATTATTAAGCACAATTTTTATTCGTTGACGTATTTCCTTGGCTGGCCCCAGTCAGTGTATTAGACCGGCTAATTCCCGTTTGAAAGAAATCTTGTTGCGTATAGCCGGGTAGTCGGGACCGGCTGGCAGGACTTGAATGAAAGAACGCACACGTCGGTAGCGGCTTGAATGCACGGTGGATGCACCTATGTGTATCATCGCGCTATGTACTTCTACTGGGAGCTACATAAACGTGTGTATATATACACACACAAACATATATATATTTATATAACGTACTTGAACGACGGGTAACTATATAGCCGAGCCGACGGACCGAAGATAGTAGGTCACTGCGCCGGACGCAGCGTGTCTTCTTTCGACTATACATTCTCTAGACTGCATCTTTTTCCCCCTTTCCGTTTGTCTCCCCTTGCTTGAAACGTCCCTTTCTCCTACTTTCTTTTCCCTGACGGCCCTACGGTCCCTGCTGGCCGCCCTTCTATCCTTTCGCGCCTCCTTTCGTTCTCGTTCCTCCGTTTCTATCGGTCTTCTCCTTCCTGTCACTGCACCTGACAGGGCGGTACACACGCAGCTGCATCCTAGCCGACTGTGCGGAGGCTCGACTTTTTTCCACGAAAGACTTTCTTTCCCGAGAAACGTGTTGTTCCGTCTTTCTCTCGCTCGTCCTTCGGGCATATCTCCTTCTTTGCTCTTCCTCGCCTTGCTCCCAGTGGAAGCTCGTCTCTGCAACGATCGGACCTTTTAACACTCCTCGTCCAGGAGAGTCGTGCACTCGGTCGCACGGTTCTCGCTATTCCTACCTGCGAATGCCTCGAGAAGGACGGAGACAGAGGGACAGAGCTAGTGGATTTAATTTGAGCACCGTTTTCCGTGCAACTGTGTTTTTCCTGCTTTCCGCCACGGCCGAGCATTTTCGCGCGGGAATTGTAACGCCCGAGGGTCGCGGTAACAAAGAATGCACACGTCCTGACGTCACTGCGTTAATACCTAATTAAGAAGATAATGTTACGAGAAATTCTTCGAAACAGAACTTTAATAAATCAAATTAATGAAAACATCTGTCTGGCAAGGATGTTATACCCTGTGAAGTATCTATCGTTTAATCTTCTAATGTATCATTCTGTTTCGTCCATTCCTTTGTAAAGCCTTTACCCGATTGTGATAGAAGTCTGATTGATGCACACTAATTTGCCGCGGGCCAGATAGAGTTTCATTCGGTACAGACGAGAGTTCGACCAGGCGAGTATCAAAGGTCCTGTTCGCGGTCAAAGCCTTATCTGGGACATGGGAGATCATTTTTCAGTACTTTTTTCTCCCGTCTCGCGTGAAATAACGGACAGAAAGTCAAAGAGGGGGAGGAGGGAGGGGGTCAAAGCGACGGATCGTGGAAATGGTCCCATCGGTTGCAACTCACCAGGTAGACAGCGGACGAACCCTCTTCATGGTTTCGGGAAAATTAGGAAAATCATTATAAGCCGCCAGTCATTAGGGACATCCGCGCCTGTGAAAAGTCGGTGCTGCGCGGAAAGAGACTGACCTATCCCGCTCGTTTATCGTGGGAATGACTGGCCTTTGCCAGGAAAAGCCGACAGCTGCGTTTCCATTTATTTTCGTCCGACGCTCGCCCCGACGAGGATTCCTTCGGGAATAAAGCGCGGCCTCCCCCGTTATACTCCTGGCAGAAACGTTGAAGACCGTCGAAGAAGCCAGAAACTTGCGAGTTTGCCCCGTGTGCGTGCCAGACAATGGTTCTCCTTAAAAAATCGTTATTGCTAGACAACGTGAGGCAGGGCATTACTCATTCGTAAAATCAACTGGTTTCCTTTCAGCCTTTTTGCCAGCGCAGCGGGGATTATAAAGTATCATTAATAAAATCGAAAACTGATCCTCCTACGAACGTGTCAAGTGAATTTCAAATGGGTAGAATGTTAATTCTTCTAGTTCGTTGGTCAGTTTTCGATGAGAAAATTATTATTGATTGAAGGATCGTTGTTGAAATCGAAACCTCAAACGCATTTCAGACGTGTATTCCATTAGATGCATTTCCTTTCATTGAAAACTCATTGATATCTTCCGCGTTGCTCTTTGAGAAAGGACGATCCATTCATACCGTCGCGTTGTTTGCGGTATAAATCAGCGGGTAAAGTGAAACCTTCAGCGCGCATCAGGGCGTCGGTCCATTCACGTTGCACTTCCTCGTCGTCGGCGAAACCGCCATTGATAGAACGTAATGAACAGAGCTAGGCGTTTCCGTCGCTCGCCTTCACGTTCACGTAAAGTGCAATCTTGCGGGAGACCGCAGAGAGACAGACAGAGCACCGGAGTGGGAAGGGAGAAATTTTCGCTTATCGCCATATCGTAATATCGTTACCCCGCGAAACGTAAAACTAGGACCACGAGTACCCCGAGGTTTGTCGTCATCAACCGTCAGATTGTCGCTCGCTTTCCTTCATCATTGACCGACTTCCGTTCGCCGGCAATTAGAAACGCATCGCTGGAATTCGTAGGGGTTCGTTGATCCTGAGTGCCGGGCTCGTCCTGTATCTCTTTCAATCGAGACGTTTTTTGTCTCCTCGTGAAAGGATCGCCCGACGAAAATTGAATCACGGTGAAGATTGATGCAACCCTGGGTACCTGTTGTGCGCTTAAGAAGCATACCCATTCAGCCGGGCGCACAATGTCACGCGGCTCGGACGCCATGGAAATTGAATTTTCCATTTGCCCGATGAGATTTTAATTACGTCCCTGGGCCGTCAGTCGCCGACAAACGCGTTCATCTCGGAAGGCGATCGGCTCGACAAAGCTTCCTGTTGACGAAGGGTGGTGGTCCAGGGGGGGGGGGGGATTTGACTCTTACGTGCGCTTTACAATGCACCGTGCTCGTTCCACATAAGCAGCGAGAAGAGCTCGGGGACCCGCGCCACGGTGTTCGCCTTTAATTAAAACTCCTGCGACTGGCGCACACCGAGTTTTATCCACAAAAGACCGGCGCCGCGGTTCTCAGCCCGATTCTCACGGCTAGCGCACACTTTTGTCCACCTTCCAATGTAATTAGATCGCCCGACAGCCCGCGCACTTTTTCCTTTTCCTGTCGATGGGAAACCGCGGAAGTCTCTCCGCCTTTAAACCCGCCGTTTTTTTTACATAACAGTCTCGACAGCGTCGCGAGAACCCGCCACTTGTTTAGCGAAATTACGGCCAACATTGCCTTCCGGGCCGCGATAAATGGATTTTAAATAAAAACCTGTTGTTCCTTACAAATTTTCCTGATATCTTCGTTAATATCGCTCAACGAAGCGCCGCTTGGTTTGGTCTTTTTGTGAATTTCTTTCTTTCTGTCAATTCTATTCCCTTTTCCAACGTCCCTGTTGTATCGTTCTCGAGGACGGTACAATGGCCGGTTTTATCGAAAACGTAGGCGCGACAGCAATGCCGTTCGAGTGGACTCGCTCGGCCTACTTTTTCGCCGGTGTATGTATGCATACCAAACGGAGAGACGAGCTCCGTTTCCCCGTGATTCCCGCGCGCGTGCTTTCTCGCGGTGGAATCTGTCATCTTATTTTTCGATAGCTGGCCAGCCGGGTAAACGTTGAGGCCGTCCTACGTGTGTTCTCGGCGGACCCGCAGAATCGTCGAGCGGTTCGCTTTCTAAACGGCCGAAGGGGGTCAAGCCGCGAGAATCGGGGTGTTCTATTTCGATAGGACCGCTATTTCTACCGACCGACCCAAGGTATCCGTAAACGGCAGAATTTCCATCTCGGCAAAGCAATCGCCGGAATAGCCCTACCTTTGTTTACAGATTAACACCAGGAACAATGCAATACCTCTTACTTTCCGTACTACAATTTTTCACGGTCCTGCGAAAATGTTTAATAATCAAACTGAAGGGTCATTAGGATGAAACCATGAATATCATTCTAAATCGAACGATTCTTACAATTGTAACAAGTTAATTGCTAGATAACTTTTCCTAAAAGTCTTCAAACTTCGGTCAATCTAGATAAGTTTTTCGTGTCCCCCGCTTGTCGCGTAGTCATGCTCCGTGAGAGGAGGAAACGTGTAAACGCGAGAGTGGCCAGAGGTGGGCGGTGAAAACGCTCGTCGGAATTATCGCAAGAACCTCCTGCGTCGTGACAATCAAGTTGATCTACGCTCTTACCTCGCCGCGATTTCAGTGAAAGTGTGTCCATCGTCCAGGAGCCGTCCTTACGATGACAATGGAAAAAGTGAAATCGTTCAGGCTTCCTCGTCGTCTGGCTCGCACTCCCCCTCCGCCCCGCCGCCCCTTGACCACCCTACCCGGCCCATTACGAGATCCTTCGGGGCCCCTTGCCGACGTTTCGGACAAAGAATTAATTAAGACGACTACCCGACCAGCTCTCGTCGATGCTCGCTTTGAGAGAACAGAAAAAAAATCTAATTAGACGCGGCCACGCTCGTGTTATTCATTCAGCCTGGTGCGATATGATTTGCCACGGACTGATGACTCTATCGGCTTGTAATTATAAGCCAGAGAACGTCCAGACCAATAGCATGCTCTACAAAAGTCATTTAATTCGTTCATCCCGAGAACCACTGACAAATAGTATTCTGTGTAATATTTACACCTACGTACACGGGTTAATGTTCAATGGCGCATAACATTATTCCAAACACACTGATTTATCTTTGCGATAAATTACGTAAGGAATTATTGTCGTTACAGTACAACCGGTGCAACCTGCTTTTTTTTTATTCTTCTGCTACTTGTCGGCGGGGGAGGTGGGATGGGGGGGGGGGGTGCGTTTTCTATGTCGGACCGGTTTGCCGATGGTTTTCTACGGGATCCGCGTCAGATCGATCGCCAGTGAAATAAGAACACAGGAAAGCGGACGGGCACGGGACGATCGACCTGGTCAGAAGCGTGATTTTCCCGTCCCGTTGTCCATCGTCCCAAAACCGGAAGTTCAACCTGCTCTGTCAAAACACCGGCCCCGGTATTAAAATACACGCACGTACGGGACGAGCTCGCCGGTTTCGTAAGGGTTTCGTAATCGAAACTACGACAATCGGCACGTCCACTGCCCTCGGTACTGTTACACGGACAAATATGTCTTCGCCGTCTTGCGCTGCTCTTCAGCCGCAGTGTCTTCGCTCGTGTAAAAACCCGACAGAGAATACGTGTCGATACAATCGCCGTAGTATCGTGCAACGACTAGCAATGAAATGAGAAAAAAAAGGGCACGGGGTTAATACAGAAAGAAGGTAGACAAAAAGGACAAGGCTTGGACAATTTTGCTGTTATCAAAGCTTTATAACTGGGAAATTGTTTTGCAGCCAGTGCAACTTTGTAAGCTACTGCCGTAATTATAACAATGCCTTTGGGAGTGCGCGGCTCATAAATTCCTTATCTCGTCTAATTATGCCGGTATTCTGGAACGCTCGGACGCGGGTATGGCGTACAATTAAAAGATGAGTGACTTTCGAAGGACGTTGCAGGATGTAATATCTCGGGATTTCTAGTGCATATCTAATGAACGTTCCGCCTGTCCATTGGGCGTTACGGGTCGTCCTTGCACGTCCGATTCGTCCTGTCTTTTTGGGCCTACCGCTGGCGAATGCCTCGTAAAACATAGTAGCCGCATTATAAATGCACGCTCGGCGCTCGAGTACGCCGATGAAATAAAGTAAACAGGAGAAATCACGCGATCCACGCGATAGTAAATCATTTTTAATTACAAATCCGCTGGCTTAAACGCGATACTGCAAACTACTGTAATCCGCGTCGGTCTGTTATTTCTCAAAGGGAAATAACAGAGCCGGGAAGGAACGATCTACCGGTTGTAAAGGTTTTTATCGTAGATCCGACTACTCGACGACTTGATACTTTATTCGATCGTCTCGTCGCGTGCACAGTTAATGCTTTACACGACAATTCTGCGGGATTAGCGTCGTTTTTTGATTCCGCTCAAAGGTGAATGGATGGCGTATATGTATGTGTGTTAATTGTTTCCGTAGAATGAAATCAGTGAAAACGTGGCGAATCTGTGTCACGATACCCTTTTCTCGGGCGCTTCTTTTTTTCGCCGCGCTTTCCATTCGGGACATATCGAGGCATAGGCCGGCCTGATGCGTTTGATTCAACTATCATCGTGTCTCTGCTTCGACCATTGCCTTAACCCAGAATGCGAAGTCGCCCAGGGGCGTTGGTTTCACGATTCGTCCTCTCTCTTCCTCCCTCTCGGCCGCTCGACGTTCTTGTTTCTACGTAAAGACAGGAGCGAGTATGTCCCGTCGGCTAACAGTACCCTCCTTTTCGAGCTCGCGTCTCCTCTTCGCGCCGATCGACATATTTCTCTCGAAATCGACGTATCGACGCGCGCGTCGACTCGAATTAACCCGGATTCGTGACGAGGCAGACTCTCCGCGCGCGCCGTTTATCCGTGTCATCCTCGTATAATGGCAATTCGGACGACTGGCGAAACGTCTCTCGTACAGCAATGACGAGTATATTCTCAAACGGACGAATAACACCGGAACGATTGCCTCGACGAATATTTCTTCACTTATTCCTCTTCACTTGGCTATTAATTAGCTCTATAGTTTGCATAGCGTACAAGTATCAGTGCGCATCGAGTGCAGCGTTGCTGCATTCGGCCGAGATGGCCATTCGTCTTCTCGAAAGTTGTAATATATAGAGCCGGTAATGGAGATAATAACGGTGGACGGCGGGCAGGAGTGCAACACCTGCTGCTTCGCAGCATCCTTTCGTCTTGCCGAGGAAGGAAGAGAAAGACGCGGGAGAGTGGGGGTGGAAGCCTCGCGTTCGCCAAAGACAGGGTATTATGTGTAACGCTTCTCCCCAAGGTCGACACCGCGGAACGGAATTTCGCGGCAACTGCCGTGCACCGTAATATCGCGTTCGATTGGCATTCCGCGAAAGGCCGCCACGGACGAGGACGTACGCGGAATTCCCAATGCAGTTTGCTCCCACATTGGCAACGCTAGCAACCACTTTGCGCGAGGAAATCGTCGTGGGGGACATAAAAGTCAGGAAGGGATTCATCGCCGAGAGAATTTTTATCGGCCGAATTTCCTCGGCCATTATAACAGTGTCATTGGATTTCGAAACGAAACCCGTCCCCGTGATATCACGTGTTGCCTTTTACGTGACTTTACACAGTCGTACAAGTTTTCTTTCCTTGCCTTACTCAACAGAAGTAACTGTATAAACGTACGCGATTTCCTGATACGAAGGATCAGGTTGAGAGTCAGTTAATTCCTTAATTCCTCCCCAGTTAATTCCTCCGTCATTTGAGTGCTTGGATTAAGAGTGAAATTTACCGTATGGGTTTCCTTGCAGGGCGTAAAATGCGAGGCACCATTGGTGGACAGTAGCGCCTTGCCTTTGGAACATCGCTCGGTTTATGGGCCCCCGGCGCAATATGGGCCACCGACCCACGGTGCGGAGGAGAATTGGCCCCTGGCTTCGCCGGACACGCCGCAGATCAAACACCTGCAGGTGCAGTGCGAGAAGACGCACATGCGGGTCAACATCGAATTCGACCGTCCGTTTTACGGGATGATCTTCAGCAAGGGTTTCTACTCGGACCCGCACTGCGTTCACCTGAAACCCGGCACGGGTCACCTCAGCGCGACTTTCGAAATCTTCCTCAACTCCTGCGGAATGAGTTCCTCGGCGAACCACAACGTCGCCACGTACGGCGCCCCGACGCCCTCGGGAAGCTACGTGGAGAACACAATAATCGTCCAGTACGACCCCTACGTCCAGGAAGTCTGGGACCAGGCGAGGAAACTCCGTTGCACCTGGTACGACTTCTACGAGAAGGCCGTCACCTTCCGACCGTTCCAGGTGGACATGCTCCACGCTGTGACCGCCAACTTCCTCGGAGACAACCTCCAATGTTGGATGCAGATCCAGGTCGGCAAAGGACCCTGGGCCAGCGAAGTCTCCGGCATCGTCAAGATTGGCCAAACCATGACCATGGTCCTCGCTATCAAGGACGATGAGAATAAATTCGACATGCTCGTGAGGAACTGCGTCGCTCACGATGGCAAACGGGCGCCTATTCAACTGGTTGACCAATACGGTTGCGTCGTCAGGCCAAAGATCATGTCCAGGTGAGCTTCTTCGAACTTCACTTGGTCTACGATTATCCTTATCACACTCTCTTAACTGTTCTTTTTTATCTCTCTTTACTGTAGGTTCCAGAAGATCAAGAACTTCGGACCAAGCGCTTCTGTCGTGAGCTTCGCTTACTTCCAAGCGTTCAAGTTCCCGGATAGCATGAACGTCCACTTCCAGTGCGTCATCCAGGTTTGTCGGTACAACTGTCCGGAACCTAAATGCGGTCACCCGGGTCTGGAGTACGGCGCGCCAGCTGCGGCTATCGGCCAGGAATACGGTGCACCTGTTCATCAAGGACTCTCTTCCGAATACGGAGCACCTCCTGTCCCGGAATATGGAGTTCCACCGGCTTATCCCGATCCTAGACATCCTAGCGGACCAGCTGGAGCTTACAGGTAATCCAGAAAAAAGGACGCACAAGACAAGATAAAAAAGACAAGAAACAAAAACTTAAGATTCGCTCAATAACATAGAACTGAACCATGAAAGCATTAAAAACTGATAACATTGAATGGATGAAGTTTCTGTAAATGTTGAAAAACTTGGATGTTATTTTGTTGTTTGGTTTTTAGTGAGCCAAACGCGGACGTAGTGCCAGCACCACAGGCCCAGACGTCCTCATCGTCGCCGAGTTCGACACCAGGTGAAGCGACAGCCAGCAGTTCGCCACAGAGTCCTCAGGATAACATTCATTTGCCACCGCCTCCTCTCCCAGGTCACCCAGCAGCGGCGTACCAGACGGTCAAGAGGAAGGGCACCGCACCTACGGAAGAATTGGAGGGCAACCTTGCCACCCTCGGTGGCCGACCGAGGTCGGTTGAGGGTTTCCCCGCTGAACTCAGAGGCGCAAGAAGACGAAGGCACGATCAAGAAAATTTCGAGGATCACGAAGATTCCGTAAGTACCGAAAACAGGCAGTCCTTTACCGCCGTGGTTAGAGTGGGTTAGACTACTCTTCGGATCGTTAAGAAACTTGTCTAATTTCTTCACATCTTTTTAGAACCTCTACCAAACGGTTACCTTGGTCACCTCGCACGTCTACAAACGCGCTGCCCAGGAGATGACTGACGTGAATACCTCGCGGACGATCCAGGTCGTTGCACCTGGCGACGTCAACTTCGCCCTAGGAACGACGAATTCCAGTAACGATACGACAGTGGTCATCCAGAACGCCAGCGCTTCTGCCGACCCGGAAACCATTTGCATGAGTCTTCCTGGCTTTGTCGGGGGACTTGTGATGCTGTTGTTGGTCGTGGTAGTTGCCTCACTGGTCGCTGCATTCCTGTTCGTCCGAGTCAGGGCTGTCGATCGCAAAAATATGGGCATGGCCAGCACTGGATTCGTCCATCCGGCCTACGCGACGGAAGGATGCAACGTTCCTAATCCGGAGTTTGTCAAGGTCGCTAATTGAGCGGCGTCAAAACTCCAGCCAAGGATCGTCTCAATCCGCAAGGATCCGGACAATCATCCTCAATCGACTTGGTCACGATGAAAAAAAAAACGACAGATCGCCGACGAAGTTGCCGAGAGACGTCGACGACCTTGACGATGGTCAGACAACGCGTAGAATCGCGCTGCACGGTTTTAATGTACAATCTATTGAAAATTCCATGCTCTAAAATGTAGTGATAAGACCTTCGCCCATAGTCGGAGCAGTTCGTTTTAGACATTTTCGTGATTCTACAAGGTGTGATACCTTTAAAATAGTTTTCGAGTAAATTCAAAATGGTTCTGTGAGAGGGCTTCTCTTCTCATTAGGATTTCTAAGGAAATTTCTGAAGCTCGTCATGATATCCCAGCAAGGCATTCATCCTTACCAGACGAGCGTTGTTGCTGCTGAAAACTCTCGCGCTCTAAAACGAACCGTCGACTGGCGAAAACGAGGTCTCTCTTTTCAAGAACTGGGCTATCAGCGTCGTGTGTATCGAGGAAAGACGTGTACATAGGTTCTTAGATAACCGTGCGGTTCTGGCCATGGATCCGGTCGTTGTCGGTCCTCGGATCTTCCCCCCGCGAACCTCGAGATTCTCTTTTCGGTTTCTCTCCGAAGGCTGAGGAGAGTCTCCTGGTGCCGGCTGATGTAATCTCATGTAAATACGAGTGCGCCTCTAGCATCGCGCGAGCGACTCGACGAAGAAAGGACAGAGAAGCCGAACAGAGAGAAGACAGAAAAAGAAAGAGAGAGAGAGAGAGAGAGAAAGCGCGAAGAAATCGATGACACGTTGGAACGTATTTTCGTCAATATCGCACGGCGATCCACCGATAAAATACGACCTTTTACGGAAAATATTTGCCTCCCCTCCCACCATACTCTCGGTATTCTTCCGGAGATGTATTATCGCAAATTTCTCGCCAACGGATTTCTCACGTTCGCTGAGCCGTGCGATTGACGAAATTACGAGTTCCAGCCAATATGTTTCTGCGCCAAGATTTATGACACGACGCCACGGGGCCCGTGCTTTTTTCGCGCTTTTTCGCGCGACACAGGAAGAACTTTAATATCGTCGCACGTAACACGTCCGTCTCTGTCATAAAGCTCGGTCCTTGGCCGCGTATTTCGCCGCTGTAGACTGTCCCGGAGGGGCGTTGTAAATAAGTCCGCAGGTAGTCATTTTGGCCCTCCGGGACGTGCGTGTGTAACCCTCTCCCCCGTGTAAACATTCTCTTGTTTATAATATGTAACGTATACGTAGCACTTGGTCGCGATATCATCTGCGAAGATTGTCATGACGCATCACAAACACCACTGACCACCAGGATTTGCCTCAATCCACGCGAAAGCCACAAAATGTTTTCATTTTCCTCTGCCCTCAAGGGTTCATTAAATTCAAACGAAACCGACCTTCAAAGGTCCGAGCTGCTCGAAACGGTTTAACGACAATTTCGCCAAGTTTATTTGCACTTTGAAACGGATCTTCCCGAAAACCTGGTACTTTAGATTCTTCATTCGAGTGATGCGAGGACTTTCTCTGCAGTAGTTTCGCTATTTCGAACTTCTCCTTCTGTCTCGTCATGCCCGCGACGTAGCGTTGACGTCATACGTCGACGTTCACGACGCCGCGAAGTCTCCTTTTCTCGTCGACGGCGAAACCTTCCCTATTTATTATTATCGCGTCCCTATTTCTCTCATTAACTTCATCCGCCACGACCGATCTAACCCTAACTTATTCTTCGAAATTTCTACGAAAATCCACGATCCTTCTCCTCATCCTCGCCCCCTTCGCCCCATCTTTCCCCCCCCCCACCCCTAGGATATCTAGTTCGTAAAATCGTCCAGGAATATTCCCCGATAACGAGGGAATATGTTTTACGTACGTGTCTTAAGCACACAAATACACACACGTGAATGAACACACTTATCCACAGACACACGTGTACACGTGCGGCTTACACGCATGGCAAAGTTGTATGCATCTAAACACGCGTGCGAATAAATCGTCAGCAGCGAAACGTGCGAGCGTGTACACGAAACATCATTACGAAATAACGTTTGATTATTTGATAATTATTTTAATTACATGATCATTTTTATTTATATGACTTTTTATCCGTCTCTTTAAACCGATCCCGCCTATGTCCAATCCATTAGCGACGAATTTTAGTCCATTCAAAAATCAAAATTGCCCGCTGCGGTAAACTTGAGTCCGATATTCAGGTGATAGCGAACACGCAGGCTGAGAGGCTCGTTGAGCCCGAGGCAAATGGTTTTTACGGGAGAAAGCCTCTCTCCGACTCGATCTTCCGACCGGTCAGTCTGCGGACAGACACGGCAAGTCGCCGTAATTAGCCATTCTCGCGTCCCACTTTTTTTCAACCGTTTCTCGCCTACCCGGACACGGCCTGCTCTTCGCGTTTCTCGACGACAGGTTCCCGCATAGTCGCGGTCGTCTTTTTCTCTCCGCGACTGCCTAACATCCATGTTTTCACGTACCTGAAAACCGATGACATTCTACAAGCAACGACGTTGTCGTTCTCAAAATATTTTTGCAATCGCCAGAAAAATTCTACCCATCAAATTGTATCTACAATTTAAATCTTCCTACATTCTGTGTTACTTCTTTCTAACTATTAATTCTTCTAATTTCTTGTGGATTTCTGCTTCGAAGCTACGATATGGAAATTTATGAATTTTAAATTGGGTATTAGAAAGTGTTTACGTCTTCATTTTGCTGCCGTTGAAGACTGCTGTCAGATCCGAAATAGATTTCTCCTATAACGTAAACTTGCTGAGAAATCGTTTCAAACTGTTGCACGAAGTGTACGAATTTCTTTTGCGAATTTTAAAAATAAATTATATACTAAATACTGAACAGAACTCTAACAAGTATCATGCTTAAATGGAACCTTGAAGATTTCCAAACATTTAGGTAAGGCTTTTTGGACAATTCACGTAAGAGAAAAGAGGACAGAAAAGAAGGCAGAAGAGGACAGAATGTTCGTTGGCTGTGGAATTAATTACATCGTTGATCAAGTGATCCGACGATTTTGATGGCCACTTTGCCGCTCGGATAGAACAACTCTGCGCTTCCGTACTCGTGGATCCTCGAAAACGGTATACGGGCGTCGTTGTAAAGTCTCTCGCCTTGGTACTTGGGCGTCTTGAACCTGACGGCCCGGCGGAAGAGGCCGATTAATTGCCTCGGATTACAGAACTTCCCCTTGGCGAAATTAAAACGGCCAGTCGGAGCGATGCCGCTCGCTTCTCCCCGCCCCCTTTTCCCTCGGCAGGGCGTTAACTTTCCGGCTCGAGCTAATTGTCGAGTAGTTAGTAACTAATCGCACGGCTGTGGATCCCCGCAAGTACAGTCGATCGCCATTTCCTTTTTTTTTTACTCCAAGGAGCAGGTCTTCTCGGCAAAACTTTACCTTTCCCTGAAATTTTACCGTTCTTCGTTGCAACGAGAACTGTATCGCGTCGTTGCTGATCACAGTTTATTAATCCTGTATGAATGCACCGGTCGAGATGGGTTTTGGTCAGGATGGGCCTCGTAGAGATCTACTCTCTTCATAGTCCTGGCGATGGGCATCGCGGTCCATCCGAGCCTCGCGTAACGCTCGTCCGATAATTGGTACTCGATCGGATTTCGAGGGCCTGCAAACAGGAATTTCGTGAGGAATCAGCCAACGATTTCCCCCCTCCTTCTCCTGCTCCCGCGCAAATCACATTATTCGACGACTGGCTCTTAACATGGTTTGCTCTTATCAGTTGCGCTAATCCTGTTGATGACATTAGATCCCAGGAATTCGCGCAATCCAAGCTATCATTTTTCACCAAACACAAATTCCAAGATCCTTTCTGACTGAAAAAATGGCACCATTGCTGCCTTAAATTATCAATGAAAAATAATGTTCGCCGAGGGTTATTTCGTTTTATCTTATCGCGGATAGTTGAATATTTCCAAACTGTGTGCATCATCGTGGATCGTCCTTATCGTTAATTTCTCCCCGTCATTCGACGCGTTGGTCCTGCTGGATCCTTCGGCCGTTTTGTCCTCAGTAAGATCGTTTCTGACGTGTTGTTTGCCGCCCCCTCGGCGAATACTATGCCCTTGGACACGGTTAAAGGGCTTTCGCTCTTCATCAGCGCCGCCAGACACTCCCCTTATTTGGCCGTCAGGTGCATTAGTTTTCTTTGGCCGTCGGCGACCGTCCTTAATCTCACTTGCAGCGGCAATTTCTTCGTTGTCGTCATTCTCCACTGTTCCCCGACTTTTTCTGCATCGTCGGCCCGTCATTACCAACGCGGCTCCGTGGTCATCGATCTTCCTATTAGGACATTTCGCGCTTTCAGCCGGTTCCTCGTCATCTCCGTAAACGAACAGCCCGGGACGAGCTTTTCCCCTCGTACACGTTTCCACGATTTTCCCTCTCGTTAGCCGAGAAGACCGAGCCGAAAATCGACTTTTCGCTTATCCCGCCGACGCGCAAATTACTCTTCTTGACATTTGCCTCTCTTGTTCCTGTTTCGTCTCTGTTTCTCCTTTTTCTCCTCGTGTTCTGTGGTCCGTCCTTCTCTTTGGATTCACCGTGATATTCCTGACAACTGCTCCGCGCAAATGATTGTCCGAGAGGTTTAAGTTTTGTCATTCTGTCAGGAGGATATTCACGATTTTCAATGTTAGTTAATTTTGCTGGCGAAATTTCTTTCGTCTTGACTTCTTCCAAGTGCACAGCGGGGAAGAATGTTCCTTTTCCCTGGCATGGCCCAAGTGCTGGTGAAGCTTCTCGAAGAAGTCAAAACACGCGTGAAGACATACCTCTCGGCACTCGAGAACAGACTGAAGCCCACTCAAACGTTCTCTTCGACAAATACGACAACACTAGAAACCGTCGAGACATAAGATTCCATAGCAGTTTTTCCAATACTTCTAAAGAGTCATCGATTTCCCCTCCAGAATCGACAGTTTTCTCAGACAACTTAATACCATTACCACCTGATACTTATAGATCAATTCATCTTCACATATTACAAACAAGATAACAAAAACAGGAGGAGGATACAAGCTATCTCTTCGTAAATGCGAATTTTGGAAGATAAGACTGAGAATAAATAAATTCAAAGCCCCTTCAGCATTAGCCGTATTACATTATACCTTCCATTTGTGGAAAACCTTTGGTTTTAGCGCGCCATCGGAACGGAGTGTGTTTGACGGTAGTTGGTGAAGTTTACATGGCGTCGGGTTCTTCCAGCTCATCGTGTATGACCCCACGTCTAGGATTCGCGTCGGACTAATGTAATATCGCGAGAGCGATATTAATATCGCCGAGAGAGCAGCGGGTGTGTACGGCGAGAGTGCAGGGCGCGGTATGCGCCATATGAGCCCCTTTCGCTCCTCCCTCCCTTCGTCCTTCTCTCTGGGCCTGGCAATAATCGCCATAAGAGGTAACGAAGTGGGCGCGTATATACACGCTCCTGCATGCCCGCGTGAGCCAAATCATTTTCCACGGCGCCAGGAATTTAAATGTGCTCCTCCCGGCTCGACTTTAAGCGTCCCGCAATGCCCATAATCCGAAAAGAATATTCCCCTTGGCCGGGACCAGCCAGTTTTGGGCATTCGCGCACGTCCGTGGCCGTCTTATAAGTTTCGCGAGATCTATACGAAGTTTCTCGTAGAAAAGGATGTCAAGATCCTGAGGAATTTAACGATGAAAAGGGAACTGATCGACGTAGTTTTATTTGAATGGAATTGTTGTATTTAGCCAAAAACAGTGTGTATGTAATGTGTCTTTTGGGATTTATGAAACCCTTCGACGGAATTTCGCCAATGTACCTACGCAGACGTAGGGTAAATATGTTTTCAGCTCACGGTAAATCCGCAGAAATGTTCGCCGTAGCATCCCGATTAACGCGTTTATGTCGGCTTGCGAGAGTGACACGAAGCTCGATCTCATTAGCACACTCTCCTTGTCAAGTGTGTACGTACGTATGTCGGTCAAAGGAAACGAATTCCGGCTAGCGATGAGCAAAGTCGACGTTCCGTGTGCGCCAAAGCCTATTGGTTCCTGCCAAGGAGGGGAGACTAAACCCTTCCCCTTCTGCCCTCTCTCCTTCCCTTTCTGCCCTACCCCTTCCCCTTCCTTTAGTCCTTTGACAATCCGCTGGAAAACGTCCTCAGATTCCTTGGATTAACGGGATTTTACTGATCAGTGTAGTTTCCCCTATTCCCTTTCCCCCTTTTCCACTACATCCCTTTCCCTTCTATTCTCTTCAAAGTTCTCTTCAAAGTGTCCAAATTTCGCAAGAATCAAGTAAATTAAAAGTACGATGGGGGTGGAATTTTCGTTTTTACTTGCACCTACGTGTTAAGCGTGTTCCCTTGCCTCACCCTTTGCATTCTGAATTCACTTCGCGAAAAACCTTTTTTTCTTTAACTTCCCTTCTTCTTCCGTTCGTTGAAACGTTGTCCCGTGCTCTCCATCTCCGCGGGTTTCTCCATAAAGTCTGCCCAATTAAGACGACGGCCATGCGGGAAATTGCTTCCCCGCGGCCGGGGCGGAAAAGGGACGCGCCGGGCCGTTTCTGCGGCCGTGCCGCGACGAACTGAAAGTAGAGAAATTCAGCGGTAGGGATTCCTTTGATCCTCCACGTGCGTCTCCTTGATTGCAGGTGTCCGTGGCCCGAGGCTTCATCGTCTGTGTTGGATTTCCACCGACAGGGGGGATAGTGGGGGGTGAGAATTGTTGGCGCAGGGTAGTTTTCCCCCACTCGTTTCGCCCCGTAAATACTCGACGGTGAATTTTAAACGAAATTGAACCGAAAAAAACGGGCCATACTTCGACGCCCAGGAAGGCGGAGTAGTTTTCTTCGTAATCCCGGACCTGGTTCTCACTAATCAACATTTTATGGTCTATCGACCGACCGGTAATAGATTTAATGGCTAATAGAGTTAATGGCGCATCGACGGAAAACTTTTATACTGCTCGCGATGGATTGAAGATCCAATAGAAGGGATAAACAGAGGGAGAAGCTGGCAGCTACGAAACGTTCCGTAAAATCATATACCACGACTGCGCGTATTCTTATTCTCCAGTCAATAACGAGCAGATAAAAGTACTCGTAAAATTTTATGCCCACGTTCGAGCGTAACTGCGTTTTCCCCGACGGTATTTCGCATTACCCTTACGCCCGGACTTTCTTCTATATTTAGGAGCTTCTTTTAATATACTCACGTAAATTTCCTCGTCTGCTTTCAAACGAGTATTTACAATCGTAAAGCGAAGTACATACAAAGCCATTTCCTTCATCATCATAAACTTTGTAAACTGATCTTTGCTCATGTTATTTGACGAATAGTCCAAAAAAATCTATGCTTCTTAAGAGATTACGAAGAGGTTCGTAGGTAAACCTTTGTAAAGGGTGTTATGACTTCTATCTGCCAGTCGGAGAATATTCGGTGATTCTTGCATGGTCGCCTAGGGCAGGGATTTCTGGGCTTCCCGTCGTAAAGATAAACGTAAATTCGAACAACGAGTAAGCCCGGGGGGACGGAATTTTTCGTCTTCCCGCGGACCTTCTCCGCCGGGGAAGGACGGACTTGTGTGCGATTCTTCGGTCGACCTAAGAGCACTTGGCCGAGATGAGCTTGCAGCCCCGTTGGAAAACGCGCCGGCAGAGAATTCAAAAGCTCTTCCGCGCCGGAATATAACACGTAGTCGGGCAACGCGCCAGTACCGTCTATCCGCAATTTCCCTCGCATCCTATTCCGCCGGTCCTGGATGCGCGACGTGCGGGGAATTTCTCGCATCGTCCGCGGATTTGTCACGCGAATGCGAAAAACGGGGATACCATTCCCGAAAGAGAGGGAAAACCGATCCGATGGTCTAACGGTAGCAGGCATTTACATGCGATACGAAAGATAAACGCAGAGGAAAAGAGAATTACGCGATACAAGGAATTTTGAAGAGGCAGTGGGTCAATGAAAATGCCTAATAGAATTGGCAAAATAATGCATTCGTGGTGATAATGAAGTGCTGGGAAATTATCTCAGTAAGGTTTATTACGTAAGCAGGAAACGCTGTAAAATACTCAAGATGAGGAGCTGATAATTGAATTCGAACGACTGAATTTTCTCGTTAAAGACGAACCGCGATCGCAGTCCTTAATAACTGTTCCATTCTTAATCATTCATGGGCATCGATCAGAGAGCTTTGGCTAAAGAAAACCGAGGAAAATAGCGTGCGGCGAAAAATTCCTCCGCCAACTTTTTCAGTGATAAAACAATCAGCTATAAACCAGTTTCAATGGCTCTGAAGGCCATTGAACGTCGGTTGGTGAGAATTAATTGGCCGTGAGATTCCGTTAAGGACGTTCCCCGATATCTTAACCGCTTGTAAATCAACACAATCGAGTAAGAGTCGAGCGGTTAGGCAGAAATCAATTGAATTACCATTCAGAAATATCGGCTAGCGGGTTCTTAATTGTAGAATATTCGCTGCAGGTCGACGTCTCAGCGGTTTCATAACTGCGAGGATTGTAATATCAGTTTGGAAACTCGTGGAAGGATGAAACGCCGGTAATTTCGCGAGGAAGGTCCAAGTTCCGTGACGTTCTTAAGACGGGATCAGGATGGTAACGGGATTGACGATCAACAGGATCCCGTCGGACATGTCTATAGACTCCGCGGGAGCTTGACGAGCTAATATACACCGATATCCGCGATGTGCGCTGCCTCAGACAGCTTTGAATATTAGATTAAACGCCGCTCGATCCCCTGTCATTAGCAGGAGAACGCTCTAATCAAAGTCGATCCAACTTCCGAGCCGTTCATAGGGCGTCTCTTATTAAGGCGGACAACTGGATGTTCACTCCGCGGGGTATAAGCTTTATACCGAATTAAGAGATCATAGAACACCCCACCGTGGTTTACAGGAATTTTTCAGGCCCCTCGGTGCATGTATCACGGGATAATAGGAAATGCGTATGTGCGCCTTTCGGTCTGTTAAAATTAGTTTTAATTCATAAAAGTTGATAATAAAGGCAGTTATAGGAGTTTTAAAAGGACTAAAAGTGCGGCAAGCTTCCCTTTTAGTTTTTCATTAGGTTTCCATGGATGCTGAATTTTTAAGGTCCATCATGCCAGACGAATGCTAATTCCGGAAATCCTTCCTCGGGAATCGTTAGCCGAGTTACTTGCCGCGGGTATTTGCATGACCAGTTGAACCCCGGGGTTGTGGAAAATCCTTGGTCGCTGGCGACTGTCTTGTTGCTCCTCGCTCGCTTCTCGTTTAGCTCTGTAGACGGGTCGGAAACAGGAGGAAAGAAGTGCTCGTTGTTTTCCCCGGGTAACTCCGTGGCCTGGACTTTTCCGGGATGAGTCGGGAAACGCAAGGAGCCGGTCGAGGGGCCGCCCAAGGAGAAGAAAAAGGACGAGGGCAGTGATAAATGTTTCAGAAACTGCCGCAATGACGAAGTGGCTCGGGCCGAGAGGTCAGCGGTTCTCCAATGAGAAGCCGGAGACTTACGGCTGATCTTTATGCAATGAAACAGCAAGATACACGCTCGGGTTAAGTGGATTTCCGCCGATTGGATTTCCTTGCTCATCCGTAAGAACCTCGTCGTATCGATAATCAACCAACGTACACGTCCTTCATTACTTTCGGATAAATCTATACATATGTATAACACATTCCCCGGGGACTTAACACACCTAATAAATGAAGGAAAATCTTTTTCCTCCTTCATTCTTAAAGCGCCGCGGTAAATCGAGTTCATTTAATTGCGGATTTTCCAGGCAACGGAGACAGAAATGAGCCCTCGAATCGTTTCCCATGGATTTTTCCCGAGGTTGTTTGACACTTGATCCTCGCGAGACGGAAGTAAGCCGACGGCCTAAACGGAAGTCACGCAGCCACGATCACGGGGCAAACATTCCCCGGAACGAATCCGCTAATTTCAAACCGGGGGGATCATTTTGTTTTCCTTCGAAGGAACTTCGCAGAGTAGTTTGACGAGACGCTCGTCGAGTTCCTCAATCTCCGAATACGGACCATCTTTTACTTCCGGGACAAAGAAAAGGCGAGTCCTCCCGGAAGGACGGCTTCCCTTAACTTTTCGCAGGAATGATTCTGCTTAAAAGAGTAGTCATACATTCTCCTTTATATTGTTCCCCTTTTCCGGACTTGCCGCGTCTTCATATCTCCATATTTTTCCACTTCCTGCCTTTCCCCTTGTCGAGCCACGACAGATATTTACCCTTGCCCTCGTCCCAACGATCAAACGAAATAGTATCTTCTTGTACTCGTATCATTTTCACATGCACATCCTTTATAATCGACGTACGAATATTTCAACGAATCGAAAAGTATTGATCCTCTTATTCCCTAGTTTCCTCGAATATTTTCGTTCTTTTTCATTATCACGTGGCGCTTCTGTCGCTGCTTCGTCTCGCTTTCAAGTTTCGCCGAAGCAATTAGGCACGCTTGCCGGCCATCGAATAATTCCCCGACACCTTTGCCTCGCAGCATCCTCGCCGCTTCTGCCGTCTACAAAGGAAGCCCCAGAGTTTCCCCGGCTCTCCCCCTCCCCCGCGGTCCTTCCGGCCACTCTTTCGCCCTCCGGTTGTAATCTAAGCGGCTCGACACCGTTCGCCCCGGCCGGAGGGCGCAATTATCGCGTTACTGCACGTGAAAACACGCTGCCGAATCGTATTTCGCCGTTCAGTCAATGTGGCGGCCGACGATAAGGGTTCCACGGATTCTACATTCACCCACACACGCGTCAATTCCTCTTCACACGGGCGTGTGCACTGCGGATTAAAGACACTTACACATCTTTGGCTTTGCATTTCTGCAGATTAGAGCCTGTACGTAGGTGTGGCCTTTCATACACGCAGCTTCCTGTATCCCGCGATTATCCGTACAAGCATAATTCGCGCTTGCAGATGCACAAGGAGCTTCGTTTCTCTGTGTACAATCGCGGCACATGCATATATTCATAGCTGTGTACAATGCAACACGTCCAAGGACACACGAGTCCTGCATAATGCATGCGTTAATGCTTCGTTACACCGGATGGAGCCGTTACTATGCCGATTGTTCTTGCAATAGGGATAACGGATTAATCGGGACAAACTATTGTTAATTGTCTGTCGTGCGATGCAATTCGCGGTACACTGCTTGCGATAAGCACCGAGCAAAATTAAGTACTCTAAGTACTGTATTAATATTCGACGTCTTTTCTGTTATCTTTTTTTTATTTCTTGTTAGAGACATCGACCAAGATCGTCCCTTCGGGCCTTAATAATCTTCCTACGACTTTTCGAGCGGGTTTTGATTATTCCCCAATTATTCGGAGGCGAGGATAGAGCCGTCTGCTGCGAGTATTGCAGGCAATATGTGACGATGGGTCGCCTAGCATATTGGACGATCCTTCGAGGGGTGGCGGGCACCCTTATCTTTAACAGACAGCACCCCGATCGAAGCAATGGTGCTTATATACTCGCCCCTCGCCGCGCTGCAAATCGTTGAGGACCGTGCGTCTCGTTAATGGGGTTAATGAAAGTGTTCCTTTTGTAAGTCGATGTACAGAGTGTGAATCGTTTTTTGTCATTTCGAATTTAAATTCCAACGCAATGGGGGCTTAAGTTTCGTTCAACGACTCCTAATTAAATTCCCAGGGACAATGAAGAAACATAACGCAAATGTAAATCCATTTTTAACCAATTTATGCAACGAAAATTGAAGATACTGGACTAATAAATTGTATTCGAATTATCGTGAAAATTTCTTGCAATTATTTCGATGTTTCTTTCTCTCCGTTTGCGTGCTGCTAGTTTAGATATCGACTATCAGTTTCTACTCCGCTGAGGGTTACATTACTACGCGTTCATCCGGTATTCTATCGAATTATGTTTCGGCAAATATCGATTGAGAGCGTAGCATCGGTCGTCATGAAGAGGGAAATGTTTTCCTTTTTTCCCCATCGAGTTCTATCGACTGTGCGATGGAAATGCTGGTAATTCGCGTTCCCAGGAAAGCCCCGCCGAAAAAAAAGAACTACCAATTTTTACCTTTTCAACTCATAGACGAGCGTATGAATTTTTCCACAGGTTTTGCCGTTCCTTTTTCCTACGAAGAACAGTAATATACTTTCACAAGCGATCGGCCTCAGAGTCATGGAATTAGGATCATATTGTCAGTTCGTATTAAGTATAAAAAAGATCATTACCCTGGTGTACGGATCTTAGGGTTTCCGTGTATTTGTATCGTCGAACCGTTGGCTGGGAAAATGTCCCGGAGGGACGGGTAGCAATTTCCGCGAAGACAATACAGAGGAATAACGAAATCCTGCGGGCGATGCAGATTATTCGTGCGCGGTGCGAAGCGATCGTCGATTCCCGATCATTATTAATTATCGGAGTTAATGATCTAGCTGATTGGAGGGAACCGTCTCGAGGACCTCGTTAGTTTTCTGCCGCGACAGTTTCCATGGTCGTCCTGGCCTGTCTCCCTCTCGTCCCGGTTCATTGATCTGCCGGCGTTCCGGCAGACGCGTTCGTTAATTAAATAAATTCATCGCTAATTGTTCTTCAGCCATTCGTTCCTACTCGGCCGCGCAGAAGCTGCGCGACTCTCCGGCAAGGGGAATAAAAATTTCCCGCCTCCACGGGCACGGAAACGTTCTACTTTTCCTGCCAACTAATTCTGTTCAACGCGAAAACCGATGGTACTCGGGCAACGAGTATAAATACCGGGACGTATCGGACGTCCCTGGAAAGATGATACGACTGGAACGAATAGCCGGCAAACAAATGGCCAAGGCTCGTAGTTACGTAAGCGTGTTTCTTCCCGGGGGCCTCGCCGTGTTTCGCCGAACCTATCAATTTGCCTAAAAGTCCCAGAGTGCTCGCGCGAGCTTTTTTCCGGCATTGTGGCAACTATGAAAATAAAAACTATAACTCGTCGTAGCCGAGCGAAGGGTGCCGAGCATGAAACCGAACTAAGGGGAACGACCGTGAAGAAATATAAATGTAAATATTAATAGAGAGAAAAGGGAGAGGGCGTGGCGGGTTTTCGGTATACATATAGCTCCATATACGTGCGGGTAGCTAAGTGCCGAAGGGCAACTTTCTCCGCGGAGGCCGGGGGAGGCCTCCGTTCGTTCAAATATTTAATGGATTCGGCTACATGTACACCGTGTTTCATTTATACATGTATCGTCGTGTACCATCCCCGTTTCCATGTAAACGTACAACTTGCATCGAAGCACCGAGAAACCTAACTTCTGGGATAAGTAACAGCGAATGGGCTAAATCCCGTCGCGGAAAATTTCGTCCAGTCCCTTCGGCCTTTCTTTCGCCACTGCCCCGCGTGGATTTCCTCGCGATTTTACGTCACCGTGGGAAAAAGATGGTTGAAAAAAGGGCGAGGAAGAGCCTTTAATTATTTGCCGATCGGCCGGGCTGTTCACGAGGAGAGAGAGAGAGAGAGGAGGGGGGAGGGGCGACGGGGTTAATTAATCCCCGGGTGAGATCGAAGTGCCAGGGAGCAGTGAACGTCGCTGAAATTTCGCCGGGTACCCGGAGGAGATGAAATCGCGAGTCCGAGCTGCGAACTGTCCGCCGTCTGTTTGTCGGATTGGCGCGGATAGGGGATGCTCGGTGAACCGAAGGACGGCAGTGGTGGGGCAAGAGGGGGGAGGGGAGGGGATGAGGAGGTGGAGACGGAGGAAAGCGACTGAGGGTGGCCGAAGGCGGGTCGACGCGAACTGCTGCTGTCCGTTTAATTAAATTCTACCGTTTTCAAACCGTTGTCGGCCGACGGTTTCGCGCCAAGTTGCGCGACACACGACGATAACAAGTATCGAAATCACATCGAGAATCTTGGCCGCTCGTATCAAAGTTAAACGTCCACATTAATTACGAAAAATACCTACAACACTGTCGTCTGCTCTTCTTCCACGCCTCAGGGGCTTTCCTTTCGTTGACTTTCAAAGCTGTGACTCTTTTAATTAACGTTAATTGCTGGCACGTGAAGCAACTGATAGTCCCTGAGTAGTATTTTCTTAATTGTTCTTCACCAATATTGCATTCTCTTGGATGTTCGTACGTTTTGACATCTTTTTAGTACCTTGACGTCGTGATTTACATATTATTAGAAATATACTTCAAAGTGTAAACTTCCTTTGACGATATTACTTTACTTTCTCGAGGATTTTTCGCCGGCAAGGGGACGTCAGTCTGGAATTTCAGAGCTGCAGAGGGTTGGACACTTTTTCGGGTTTATTGGCTGAGGTGCGTCAATGTTGTCACTCTGACTAATCAGGATTAATCGCGATATGTTATTAAATCGATATCGCCGTCACATAAAAGTTCGTTAAAAATAATTGACGCCACTTTACCGCTCGGAGATAAAAAATAAAGGGCCGCCATCACTTTTTTCGGAGATAGTATACGTCATACCTAATTAAGGACATGTGGGGGTGTAGGTTCATTGTACGGGCGTGGGAGAAATATGAAATTCTGTCTTGTTTAAACAAATTCCACGCTAGGGGGATAATGACTTTCAACGAAATAACTTTGTACAAGCGAAGACTTCATAATTTCTTGACGAGTAAATTACAAACTCGATTTCAATGTTCTTCGGCTCAGACCTTTTTTCATCGTCTGGCGAGAAAATGATCACCACGATTCGCGGGTTCGTGAAGGACACGCGAGGTTTCTCAGCCCGCAAATAAACCGAAATTTCATCAAGGTGACGTACATGTGGAAAGAATGTCGTTTTATCGTCTTTACACCGTGGATAAAAATCTAAACGAGCGAGTAGATTTCTACCGGTCGTCGGAGGGGGGTTTTTAATTTATTTGTTAATTATTCCCATGCATCGGCATGCGTCGTTTCCTGTTTCCTGGAAACTCGCGTAATTCGTTAATTCCTCCGGTGGTGTGTTCGTCGGGGCGGGCGCAGGCGCAAGTCATATCGCACCCCAAAAGTTGCCAGAGCAGGTCGACGTCAGTTGCGCCCCGACGCCGACGTCGACGCCGTCCGTCCGTCTGTTTCCTCGCCAGTTCACACTCGACCTTCACGGTGTCATGTGATCCTCGCACCTGCCGCGGACTCGTGATAAACGAAGCAAAAAGCATCGAAGAAGATAACTGTCCCTCGTCATCGCCCGAAACAGCATTAAAACTGTCCGCAAAATAACATCAACTAATACAGCAAGCGGTTGATTAAAACAGCAACGACTGTTAATGAAAATTTCCTCCGTTTCGTACATATTAGCACGAACAGGTGTTTAGAACTTCTGGAAAATCGTTCATTGACTTTGAGATTCGATAATACGGCAATTGTTTTGGTGCACGTCGTAACTGGGGATTGAGCTGACCGATATTCCATGGTAATCGTGGGTATCCTGAGGATTCCTTGAAATGGCCTTGAGATTGGATCACGTGCAGGCTGCTGCAGCGAGGAATGGCCAACGGCGAATTCTCCAACGACATTCCGTGACTTCGCGGCTGGACTAAGGGCGCACGTGTTGGCCAGAGCAACGCGTACGCGATCCACGTGTGTGCGTGCGTGCGTGTGTGTGTGTGTGTGTGTGTGTCTGTGCGAGTGCCTCTAAGGGTGGGTGTAGCATGTGAGAGGGAAAATGCGGTGGGGTGGCGGTTCCTGCGACCTCCTGCGATTCAGGTTCTTCATCCTCCTCATGCTCGTCGGCTGCAGTGACGGCTATCTCAACATCTTCATCAGCCAGTCGCAGGTCATGAAGCTCCTAGGTTCGTATCTTCAGCTACGAAAAATATCCGACGAACAAAGAAAAAAGACAACCCCTCTCTAATTTTCCTCACCAAGGCCTTCAAGAACTGACACACCAAACCGTCTAGTATTATTTCATTCTTAGTCAAGACGATACGATATCACTTATTTCGCTTTACTTTCACTTATGTTGATTTAGCGTTCTTTATACTGGCCGTTTTTAATAGCTACCTCGCCTCTCGCTGGTGAACTGCGAACTAACATTGTTTCACGTAGCGCGGGGGATTCTTATTCCGTTGGCGGAATGCTCAGTTTTTCCTCGTTCCGAAATAACACGACGGTCCATTCGCGGTTTCCCCGGCAAGGAAAACGAACCTCCGGGATTCTCCCTCCTTGGCCCTCCGTCCGTTTCATCCTTCTCTTATCCCCTCTGTGGCGCTCAGGCGCGTGTGATGTTAGAGGTCGTTAACAGCTCTCATTACAATTGCACCGGCACCCTCGAGTGCTTTGCTTTCGTCGGCAAAGAGACTGCGTACCGCGAGAGCGAGGGAGCTCGAGCAGCCGGTGGAAGTGAGGCCGGAATTAACGGGGAGAAAAAGGGACGGGCAGGGCGGTAACGGTGCTTCTGAAACCTCGTCGTAATTTGCAGAAGCCGCGGGAGAGCGCGGCCGATAAGGGTAAAAGGCAAAAACCCCACCACCGCCGGGGAAACGTGATTCGCGGGGCGGGGAAAACCCGCGGTTTTTACAACTCCGCGTTAGTCTGCCGTCGTTTGGCAGTTTTTCACGGTCGGGTCTTGGTCGCGCCATAAAGCTCGTCCTCTAGCACCCTTAGAGTCCTGAACCAAGATGCAGTCAACGTAATAAAATGATTTCAAGCAAAACAAAACAACAACACTGTCGATTATCCCGAATTCCCCCCTCCTTAGCTCATCTTTTCACTTACTTCGTATCTTCGATCGTGAAATTATCGACCATCTCCATTACGCTAAAAGCATGGATCAATCATTGCGCCACGTTTTTTTGCACGAGAAACGAAATAATTCCGTTACGGCGCTGTAACGAAAATTGCGGGATCGGCAGGGGGGATTAAAGGGAAAGCACGCTGGCTCTCGACGCGAATATTAATCGGCGAATCAAAGGGCAAAGGTAAACCGACGCACGACATTCGTGCAATGCGTTTGACGAGCGTCATTTTGGTAATTCGCTGCAGGAGGAACTCGTTTCGAACGCGATTAATTGGCGGTTATGCTAAACGGATTTCGTAGTTATAATCAGATTGTCGTTCGGGTTGAAACGTACGCTACGTCCGGCCAGGTAGAAATATAGCCGGCGAATGCGAAGGGTAACAGAGCAAAGCAAAGAGAAATGGAAAGCCAAAATGACGGCTGTCGTTCGCATAACACGCGCGCTCAGCGTCATTTCAACAATTTGCGGTTCGGGGTGCTCGTTTCAATGCTGACCCCCCCTGTAACCGTCCGATGCTTTTCCATATTCCCGCGCAAACAAATATTCTGAAATTTGCTAATTACCCGTTTCACCGAAATCACGAGCCCTGAACTCCGCTAACGAGTTCACAAGAAACTAAACATTGCACTTACAACGATCCCGATATAGTAACGGTCAAAACTATAGTCATTGTTTCTCAAGATTTGAGAGCTTCGCCTGAGATATCTAATTTTTTACATTTATCTGAACATCGTTGAAAAGCTTTCAGGTACGCCCACTTGTTTATCTACGTTCGGTAGAATAAACACACTGAGTTACGTGTATCCACCGTTCCAGTGGATATCGCGTTATGATACGATGATTCATAGGCTGTCAAAGCGGCGTATAGGCGCAAACACGGGGGCGGAAGTGCGGACAAAAATGTGCAGAATCGTGCGGTATTTACGAGCAACCGGACACGCCCGTGAGTCCTCGAAAATCAAGGCAATCTCGATGGGCAACGGCCAGTGAATGCACTTCTGAATGGTCGGCTCGTTGGTATCTGTTGTCCCCGCCAGCGGATAGTCGAGTATCGCCGAGATCTGTGTATACGTCGAATACGTGATGTATGCGCTTCGTTGCGCAGGACGTGCGGCTAAAACTGGCAAGCTCCGAAAAAGCTCGCCGTCCGTCATGCGTTCGGCGAGCGTCAACCGATTCCGAGAAATGTGGATGACGAGAAAATACGGGCAGCGAGTAAAGAGGAGCTAGACGTGTAAATAAATCCACGAAAAATGCAGGTAACTGGTCGGTGAATCGACGAAACGTCTAGAGACACGAAGTTTGAAATTCTTTTCAATGAAGGAAGATGTCTTTCCTAGAAGTTTCGACGGAGACTGAGGCTTTAATTACGGTACAGCATGCAAATTGTCCTATATTTAGTATGTAAGTTGCGCCAAGAACCCAGTTGTTCTGCAAAGACTCGCGGAAATTCGGACGAAGCGAACGGCCGGGGTAATAATCCTCGTTGAATTTCGGACTCGCCGCGTAAATGCCACAGAAGGAGACAAAGGGCACCGGGGACGGGCGATTACGGAATGGACGAAGACGGACGGCAACACCACTGAAGGACTGGCGAAAAGGAGGGGGAGGGGGAAGGGTTGCATAGTTGGCGCGAAGGCAACTCGGAGGGCAAGTTTCGCCGTCGTGTCGCGCGAGGCACTCGAAAGTCACTTAACTTAGATTGCACCAAGCGAAATGACTTTACTTCCCCGGGAAAACTTCGTTTCGCCGGCTGAGGGCATCGCTGTGAACGCCCGGAGAATGAAGAAAAAAAAGGAGCAAGAGGAGGAAGAAGGGAGATCTGACGGTCCGTTGGCCGTTCGCGGGGGAAGGACGGGGAGAAACGGTCGCACTTTTCGTCGCGGCATCTGCGCGAATTTCCGCGATTCTCCGAAAAATTTTGCCGACTTCCCATAGGGCTGACTTCCGAAACGCTCGCAGAAACGGCCTGATTATAGGACGGGAAAGTTCGACAAGGGAAGTTTGATTAAACGCGCGGCCGGAAGCCAAAAATAATCCTCGGTTTACCATAATCTAGAAATTTACACGTAACGTAGACCAACTGCTTTCCCGTTTTTTTTTGTTCCTGAAAATACACAGAAGTTTGTAACGTAAGACAAACAGTGTTGTGTGAAGTCGCTGATATTAGAGCCGAGTTCTCGCCGGAGAAATCCACCAAGGTGCGCCTTAATTTTCACCGTTATTCCCTTGTTTAGTTTCT
The DNA here is from genome assembly GCA_963989215.1 of Hedychridium roseum. NCBI lineage: Eukaryota > Metazoa > Arthropoda > Insecta > Hymenoptera > Chrysididae > Hedychridium > Hedychridium roseum. The sequence goes on along the minus strand of OZ022318.1, from coordinate 4,606,607 downwards.
GATTCTGCGTTAACATTCTCCTGGCGCCTAATTAACCGACATGCCTGAATAAACTGCTCTGTCTCGAGGAGGTTTCTCGATTTCCGCCGGTTTCCCTTCGTCGCCGGGTCAAACGGTCGAGAGCGTAATTTTGTCGTAGAATAATTCGGCTTTGCGCGTTCACTTGGTTCATTGCACGCCTCGAAGCTCCTGCGCTACGCGAAATTGATTTTTAATTTGCATCGGGACACGTGCGTCTGTGTGTGTGTGTGTGTGTGTGTGTGTGTTCACTGTATGCAGTCGAGATTTCCTCCCTCACTCCGCGTTTCGCCCCTTTTCTCTCTTTGACTGCCGCTATCCATCCTCTTTCTTCGTCACCCTCTCTCTTTCCGTCGCTTTATCGTCGGCGCGTGTGTTTACTCTGTCTGGACCGCGAAACGGGCCTGGCAAACAATCGACAAACAGCCAGTCGACAGCCGTGTTCGTCGTGTTCCTCTTGGCGACTAGTCGATTTTCTCCGGATTCGAATCACGCCACTGAAAAACACGCCGAGGCGCGAGCACAAAAATTCCTTACCCTCCGTAGTTCACGAGAGTAAAAGTACAAAGATACCGATGAACAACTCTTAAATTGGGCTCATTAGGAAGCAACAAATTTTGAATAATCCTCACGGTTCTTAATTTCGAAATTTCATTTATAAAGGATCAGTTTGATCCATGGTACAAAACCATTTTTCTCGTCTGTCTTTACAAGTCTTTTTCCACTGATTTCTTCAATCCCAACTCGAGTAACCAGGTGACCAAAGTGTTTCGCCCTTGACATAGGGAACTATAAAACTAGTTTACGTAATTATCGTGTTCTCTAAGAGCCCTTTAGCGTTGGTGCGATTAAGCGTTATAATTATCCCCCGGCTACGATCAAGCATAAATGATTTATCTGCAATCTGCCGAGCGGTGTGTGCGTTGATACGGAGATACCCTTTCCGATTTCCATCGTTATCCCGTCGCGTGCGACGAGCATTTCTCGTGGTTGACGCCTACGCCATACGATATTCATCGTTAGTCACGGTGCCGGCGAAGGATAGGCAAAGGCGTGAAACAAACACGTCACGGGAACCGCCGTCAATTACGCCAAGGACGTATTAATTAATCCATTATCGTGGGATTAAGGGCTTTGCAATAATACGGCGCTAAAGAGACACGGGCCGTTCGACGCGGGACCGACGTTCGCTTATATTACACACGTGGCTACCTGTGTGTGTTTGTGTTTGCGCAAAAGTACGCGAGGTGCGTGTTGAGTGGCCGTACATGAGTATATGTGTGTGCGTGTGTGTGTGGGAGTTACATGCATAAGCACCGAGGGCTCTCTCGCTCGGCCCATAAACCATGGCGGTTTACGTTATCGTCTGGCCGGATCTACCCGTCGGCAAACTACTGCAATTTGGCTAACGCTCCTCCACCTTCCGATTCGACCTGCGCACCAGAGAGACCCTTTCCCCACCCTCCAGTCTTCTCTCGTCATTGTTATCTCTGCTCCCATCCCCGTCTCTCAATCTTTCACTTCGCTTTCGTCATTTCCCGTTTCACCATGTTTCCCACGTTCCAGCGTTTTCTCTTCCTACTCTCGTTGTTTGCGCGAGAATTGATACGAAGCCTGTGCACGCATACGTATGGGCCCCTGAGATTCCTGTCAATATTTTCATACGCCGCGAGATGATAAACGGTGCCGACGTCCGGCTCGGTGCTGGTTTGTCCGAGACACTTTTTCCTCTGTATCAGGAAAAATTACATCCCGGCAAAAGGAAGACCGCGCGCGGATATACATATCCGGGCTTTCAATTTCACCGGGCGTCTTGTTTTGCCGTGCCTGTCGACGTTGACACGGAAAACCGATAAACGATTAGCGCTTCCTCCCATAAGTCGCCGAGGAAAATAACGTCGAGCTTGCCGAGCGAGAAACGAAAGAAGTCGCCCGATTTATCGCCACTCCCGGCAACTTCCAAATGAATTTTTCACGTCCGAAATCAGTCTATCCCGGACAATGACCATTGCAGTCCGGTGTACACACGATTATATGGTACTTGCATTCGCCTGCCGATTGAATTATCGACGCAAACAGACATTATTGTGGCGGCCACGGGGTTTGTCTACTTGATGCACGCGAACACGCCGTCGTGATTAATACGTTATTCCCCGGGCACGCGTGTGATTTCCCATCCAATATCCCTGCACGACGAATCACGTTTTGCCCGGAACGTTACTACATGCATAAGCGACCGGCGATCATAATGAGCGCACGCCGAAACCCGTTCCTCGTCATTATTAATTTCTCCACGATTTCACCCGTACAAATACGACGGCGCCGTCTGGGAAAAAAACGTATTTTCCATTCAACGGCCCGGCGAAATAAAGCAGCGTACGTTAAACAAATACGTTCGAAACATGCTCGAAAAGGCCTGCAGAAAGAAGAAGGTAATTTGGTCGATTTAATAGAGTTGCAAAGATTTATGAGCGGTTGTTCCTCGATATAAGAAATCAGGGACACGTGTCTGTTTCGTTTAGGGTAAAAAAATGGAGGAATCATGGGACGATCATGTCCTTCCTGAGTTTTTACAAGGGGTCGTAGGGATGATCGGCTCTCCTTTGTTTTCCTAATACGCCCTTCTTTTTCTGTCTCGGATATTCGCGAGTGTTTGGAGAGCCGTTCGGCCGGTTCGATTGGAGGACTCATCGGCTCAGGCGTGACATATGGTACGTGCCAAACGCACTTGCACGTCCCCCTAAAGCGGTTTCACGTACACACATATTCTAAAGTGGAGCCCGGGAAATAGAATGCAGAATGGTGACTGCGGGAATTCGCGTGAACGTGCCATGTATACCAGGAAAATCCTCTGTACGTTTCCAGCATGACTGCGTGTGCGTTAAAAAATAATATAACATGGTCGAGGGCGTGTTACTTTACGCCATTCGCGGGAAACGAACTACCAGGATCATTCGATAACAGTGATCAAAGTTATTCCCATTGATCCTCCTAAATCCCGTGAGCGCGTTCCAATTTTCCAACGTGCTTTCACGGTGTCATTTTGGACTTTCGCGCCGCTGTCGAGGAGATACGTAAATGCCACTTTGCGGAAAAATGTCGAACGAGAGGAATTTAGCAACCGTAAGAGCGTATTTTCATCGAGTTCTCCACGTCCGGCAAATGGCTCTAATTTCAATGCACCTGACGCATAAATTTGTACGTATTTTAATCCGAGTCCATCTTCGTCGGGTTGGCACTGAGCGGGGTTATGGCGAAATGTACACAGAGGGTACAGTAGCGGTCTGCGAAACGAATAAAACGAGACGAGCCGGGTAAACGATTTTTTGCAATGGCAACAACGAAATGGACAGCGGTTCCCACCACCGCTGCCCAGCCATTGTGCATTTACACGCATGCGAATGGATATCGTAAAACTGCAATCCATGTCGAACATCCTATCACCATATATGAAGTCTATGTCCTCGGGCACGTTGCCCATCCGGCTGGGATCCGAGGAAAATTGCCCCCGATCCCTCGCACGTTTTTGATTTTACTCCACCTCCGCGCCGTCATTTTATTACATCGTTTCATTTACCCGTGCCTTTGTACCAGCGACCTCTTTTAACGACGAGAATTACGCACCGCCGATAATGGAAAGTGTAATGCAACATTCACCATTGGCCAAAGTATTCTTAGCCCTGACAACACGTGTTTCAACGGTTAATGCATTGGTTTTATCACTCGTGGTGTTTCTCCGCACTTCCCATTTATTACAAACTTTTATACAGGTTTTGTCACGTAAATCTGTGTTTTTTAGATCATCTAACGAATATAAGCTGATCCAACGTTAACTTTGTGCTTCGTGTTCTTATTATTCTCGATGTACCTGTTACATGTGAGTCCGATTAGTGAGCTTCGCGTCGTTGTGATGCAAATTTTTAACGACCGAACGGCCAGTCAAGTTCTAACTGGTGGCAAGTGCGCCTCTCGATATTTTTCTGCGCCGAGAAATACGCGCGAAAGGGCGAAGACGCGTCGAGGGAATACACGTCAAGCGTGTAGGTACACGTGCAGCTGGCAGGATAACTGGGTGGCTCCGGTTGACATTCTCCTCCGGCGAGGATCCTGTTCCCAGCGCGAAATCGCATTTGACGATTCCCCTCCATGTCCCCCCTCCAGCCCTGTCCCTCCTCGCATGCGGAAATAAATAGAACGCCGAGCAGTCAGCTTCGACATATGGAAACTCTGGTGGATGTCGTTGAGATCCGCTCGCGGCATTAATGGGGCCGAAGACGGGCAAGACGAGTGCACTTGTAACTGTGTAACGTCACGTGAGATTTCACGTCAAGTCAGGATTCCTCGCCGAATCAAAGGGACACCGGGTTTTCGAGGACTCGACCGGCTGTGAAGAACACCGAAAATGGTCTCAACAGTTTCCACTTTCCAAGCAAACAAATTTCTTAATAGCCCACTAGGAAAAGGAATGATACATTTGACAGAGCGAAAAATTACCAACCCATCCTCGTTCGCTGATTTTCGGATTTTTTCTTTAAATTTCTTTAAATTTCTTTTACCCGATGAGAAATACTCGTACACGTTAGAATCCTTCTTCCTCGAAAACGGTTGAACGAAGAGAGAAATCGAAACGGCGAGTTTTGAGCGAAAGGTGAATGCGATGATGTTGCAGGTGGGGTTGAGGGGAGTAGTGGGGCTGGGGGTTCCGCTTTGACGCATGTTTCACCCTCGCTTAATAGCACTGACAGCGAGTTTACCGAAGAGTTCGTCTGCCGGCGATCGACTTCCGCGGGCGTCGAGGCGATGACGACTGAAACTCGAGACAGCCGAACAATCGTGAAGTTCGTGCAGCTATCGCGTCGAATTTCACATAGGACTTACGCGCCGGGGACTGATCCGCCCCGCCCCCGCGGGCTAGGGCTGGACTCTACCGGTGGCGGTAAAGTTTCACAGGAAATTCCCTGCCGGGAAACCGGAACAAATATACCACTTGCCCGCTCTGAGAATGGAGCTTCAAAAAAAGCTGCTCCGAGCCCAATGAAACAGAGTATCCGTTTACGCGTGGGTTTCCGGTTCTTCAATATTTCTTTATTTACGATCAACGAACGCCACGGATAAGGGTGTTAACAATTTGCCAGTAGAAGCGTCGTATTGTCGTTGCTTTTCAACATCTTCAATTTCGCGGGGAGGGGGAAAACCGAAACGACACTCGAGGGACGGCAACCTCGTTACACCGTATTCCTGCGATTTTAATTAGCCGTCTAGCGTGATGAGAAACTTCCGATCTCGGCTTTGTGCCGTTAGCCGTACGGAGGAGCAGAAAGAACATTTTTCGCCGACGAGTAGTCGGCCAATTAAAAATTCCGCCTCGACGAGACTTCGGCTAATTATCACAGTTTCGACGGGGATGGGGTCGGAGAATATGACCGAGAGGGGGGGAAGGGGCGACCAGGGGTTCTTAATCAGCGATGGCTAATTAAGGAACCGTCGAAATGATCGGGGAAAATTCGACAGGGTTCAAGCCATCACTCTACTTTCGTCGATCTCCACGGAGATCGTATTACCTGCTCCCTAAAGCTCCGTAAACTCCATGTTCAATTCGTCTTCCATTTCCATTCATCGCTGATTCCAGAAATTTCTCTTCATCCCCCTGGAAATATTCAGATTACCACCTTCATCGTACTTTGAACTCTCGAAAATAATTGATTTTCTCTTCTGCCGATGTTGCCATGTTGAAAATTCTGCCATACATTTATTTGCTTTAGTCGCAGGTAGTTAAGTGTACGCTGCTATCGATAATTAGCTAATTTGACTTTGACGTTTACTGTTGCTGGCCCCTTGTGCGCTTTGAGGGTCGATAATTAGCGATGTATCTTCCAGCTTGGTGCACTCTGCTCGACATTTTACTTTCGCGGCTGACAGTCTCTACGAGGAGACCGAAGGCCGGTGAGTGGGTCTCTTGCAAAGCGGAAGATCGGGGCCAAAGTAATCGAATTTCTAGTCGCGTTAAATCTCAAATGGACGGGGCGAGGCCTTGCCGTCCGAGTGCTGACACTCGAGGAACTGTACTGCGAGTAATGGACACTTCGCCGCCACTCCACGGCGATTAACGATCGATCGTTGATGAAACTGGCCCACGGTAGGGAGGGAGAAACTTATTAGATAGGCGAACATGGATGATGGGGGGGGGGGGGTTGGGCCGAGACGATAGAGTTAGACAGAAAGGGCAGGGTGTAAAATGATAGAGTTAGACAAGGTAATCTACCATTACCTTAATAATTAATCCACACCAAACCAACAATCTTACTTATCTGCTCTAAAGAGAATTTTCACAATTTAAATATCAAGCAAAACACTGATGCATGAATAAACTTATCGTCACGAACCGTGTGGCCGACGACGTTTGAAATTCACAAGATTCTTTTTGCTAGAGACACGGACGAAATCAAAGACTTCTCCGCGTTAGCGCGTTTGCACTTTTTGTGGCCCTTTCAGTGCTGCGGCTCTGTGAAAACGTCGCCATAAAAGGTTTCATTCTGGTTACGCGAAAGTCGACATAATGGCCGCGAAACTCTCGCATTCGCGAGTGAGAAGGGAACGGCTCGTGGCAAGGCCGATTCGTGGGGAACTAAGGGTGGAAGGCGGGGGGAGAGGGGGGATGAAGAGAAGCTCTCCTGATAAATCGACACGTCGTTTACACGGAGTCTCGCTAATGATCTCCCCCGTTGTAGACCACTCTGCTCTCTCTGAATGGACATCGCTTGGAACGTTACGATAATTGCCATTAATTACACGAGCCACGCCGTTTCGCGCCGCCGAGTGAACTCTGTCTCATCGTGTTCTTTTCTTCGGCCGTAAATGTGGCCAGCCAGCCTGGCTGTACGCGGCGCAAGCACTGCTTTACAATATTCTTGCCGACGCAAAACGCCACTGTGTGACGTTAGCCGAGATCCTCGTTTGAAGGAAATTAACAGGAGTAAAACTTTCACAAGACCCGAGCTAACAAATTATTATTCTTCCGTTGAATTGCGAATGGATCTTGTACTTCGCTGATTCTGATAGCACGCTTGAAAGGCTGTGAAACGTCTGTGTAAATTAAAAACACGTTGGTTTTGTATTCTTCTTTTTGCCAGACAGTATCGTGCTCATTTAATCTTACGTTTTTAACAGTTGCCAGCGTGGCAACGTTCTGCCCATTCCGGGCTGGTTAATAAAATTAATCGATCGCGCTTGTCAGCTGAAGTAGCGAGCTGTAATTTCCAGCTCGTTTCATCACGGTATTGCGACGAGACGACAGCCAGTCTATATTCTCGCCTCGCGATCGCTTTTCAGCCTATGTATGTATGTATGTATGTGTGTGTGTGTCATTTGAGCACGTCGAGCGAAAAGCGATTGAATTAAATTATTGTCCTTGCACGGCAGTACTTCGTTTCACGAATGATTTCTCCAGTACTACGTACGTGTATACGAAATGTATATTTCACGAAGAAATTCCCTCTTCTCCCGAGCGGAATTAAATGAAATCACTCGCGAGGGTTCTCGATATTTTACAGAGACATTGACAGCTTCCTAATGAACGTTACACTTTACAGCCATTTACAACGTACGAGGAACATTAGGAAATTCGACAGGATTAAGCAAAGTCAGCCGCGATCTCATTCAATCGAGGCTTCTGTTTCACGTTGATTCTGATTACGTGGAAATTCGGGTCCGAGCTTTTACGGTAATCCGACAATCTTGCGCACGTGTCGGGCAAGCCGCGACGTAGGATTCTCGCGCGGAGAGACGGATACATGGGCGGCTAATTAAAAGCGCGACGGGATAATTGAATATTAAGAACGGTGCTCGACAAAAGTGACGGAAGGGTGAAGAAAGGGACGGGGGGAATGGCGCGGAAACCGGGCAGGATGGATGAGGGGGGATGGGACGAAGGGGAGTCGAAAGTGCGGAGCACGTGAAACGGTTGGGTTGCGACTGATTTTAATTAAAGACAAACAGTCCCTCTAACGGTCTAACTCGACGACGCGCTTTCGCGGCAGGTTCTCCCGGGGAAAACAACGGATTCCACGAGGGACCCGTCCTTTTATCTCCTTCGCTCTCTTTCGAAATTCTCGATTGTTCCACCTCTACCCGACCGCCTTTGTTAGCCCCTCCCCCTTCTCTTCATCCCTTTTTTCCCTCGGCCATTCTTTTTCCACTCGTTACTCCGCGCACGCGGTTTTCATTCCCTCCAGCCTTTGCTCACTTTTCGCCGACCTTCTCGACCCTACGGGCCGGCCTTCTCTATTAACTTCGTCGTCAGCTTCGACGCCACGAATTACCAACGACGGGAATACTAAAATATCGAGGTGCACAGTGATCGTGGCAAGAAACTAAAGCAAACACTTCCCGTTATTTTCATCGAGCAGCATGAAATTTATCGAATTTCTTTACCCACCGAGACTACTTACGAAAATTCCAGTTTTTTGTTCTGCTGATCGTTTGAACGAGTATTATAGTTTAATACGTAACGACGTTTCGCTTGGGAAAGCAGAAGAGGCAGAAAGGAGAGGAGGAAACTGCGTTGCGGGAGGGGTGAGTGTATGGAAGAGCAAAACTGCCGGCGAATGGTCGGGGATAATTTTCGGGCGAAAGTACAGCGGTGGGTGTGGGTTAAGATAATTTGCGAAAAGTAACGCCGGCTTGCTCGAGCGAGCCCCCTCTCGCTCTTTCCGCCCTTTCGTTGGCCTTCTCGCCCTCGCTTATGTTCCTGTGCTTCTCGCCCCTCCGTCGGGACGCGCACAGATATTCGCCTCGTAAATGGACCACTTTGGCGGTACACTCGCCGCCAGAATGAAGTGGTGCCGCCGAACAAAAGGGTTTTCGAGTACGCGCCAGAGTACTACTCCACGCAACGTCCCGTTTAGAGGGATAATCGTGTACCAATAATCCAGCGCCGGAAGTTAAACGTACGGTAAAGGAATAGCCCTCGTTGAGCGAAAGGGCAATTCGAGAAAATCAGGATATAGTGTACAACTTTGCGTCGATCGGAGAACAAAAGTGTTTCGAAGGACGAGGTTTCAGCGACAACTCTTGTCCTTTTTGCAGGGATTGTTTGTTGTAGCGATAAACTGTTGGATCGAGAATGACTCACGAAGCACGCTGAAATACATTAACGAGCACTGCTGTGCCGAGAGCAGGCTAAATATTTACTACGATACAGCGTAGCGACTTTGGTAAACTGTACTATCACGCCGATGAGCCGAAGGTGGACCTTAATGAATAACGAATGAGGAAAGGAGTCGAGCGGAGAACACGAAGATAGAGAGATAGAAGGCCAGAAAGAGAGAGACTGGGCGAAAGAGTAAAAGATTAGCTCCCGGCGTTATTCCTTCCATCGCATCGATCTTCTTTATTGCAAATTCGACGAGCCCGACGTGACGCCGCAGCGTTTCTCCGCCGTCGCGAGCGAAGAATAAATGACTCTCCTGGAATTCCATTTTACGCCGGTCTGTGCGCGCACGCATGTGTGCGCACCTGCAGATGTAAGGCATATACTTCGGAATAAATGATACGCATAAGACGAGGATCGGGACGAAGGATTCAAAGTCGCAAGACGTTGCCAGGACAGGACTCAAAGTGTCATGGCGTTGCCAGGACGAGACTCCGGGTCATAAAATATCCGGCGTACCGTGAAGCGCTCCTGATGCTGGACGAATTTTCACGAGGGGGGAGGGCTGAAAGATTGTAATCGTAGATAGGAGAAAAATCCGGGTAACGCGTCTCGCGGGGAATGACGGGACGTCGTGGGAGGGGAAGAGTTAAGCGAAGAAGAAGATTCCGAACAAGAAGTTAAGAGCACTTAGTCGGAGACCGTCGTGTCCCCGATACGAACGAGCCTCACGTTAAATGGACGAGCCAATCACTGGCGTACCTCGAGAGGACGATTTATACGGCCCTGAGATTGGCTCCTCGCAGGAGGAGATCGAAACGAAGAGAGAAAACCTTGCTGGGGGACGTGTACGACCGATCGGGGAGGAACGACACTGACGTGGGGGGAGGGGGGGGTGAGATAACATCCGTGTACACACGAAATCGGGGATATCGAAGCCGAGACGAGGCTGCGCCCCATTTACGAATGGATAAACAAGAAACAGCGCGCGTCTCGGAAATAGGGGTTGAAGACGCGAGATTAGTTCGGGGGATTTCAGCCGAGTTTTTCCATTCCCTTCCGTCCGTCGAGTCTCATAGGCAGCGGGGGGAATGGGCCATCCCCGCGGGCAGGAAGTGTTTCCTACAGGATGTTGTATCCTTAATGTGTTTACCTTGGCTCCTGACCCCGATCGAACCACTCACAGGGGTCCACCCTAGCGAGGATACTCGGATAATACCCCCGGCGTCGGTCAACGTCTACCGCTCCCTCCTTGCTCAGGGATACTTTCCTACGGACGAGTTGGCCGACTCTCAGGCGCTTTTTAAGATAGTCCTATGAACCCGTACCTTCCTATCCCTAGCGAAATGTCTATTTCTATTGACATTGCCATCGTTTAAACTCAAAGACCTAAGTACCTCTCTTAGTCTGGTTCCTCATCCTCGACCTGTCTTAGATTAAAATCATAGACACGGGTCTCAGGATCATTAGGACTCGCAAGCCTCCCCACCCGGCGCATAATGCCTTCGTCAAGGTGGAGGTACATCGGGGAGGAATTCCATTTCCTCGTAAATTACAAGGAAAATATAGCGAAGGACCTTAGCAGCGATTTCGCGCCAAGATCAAATTAGTTCACTTCGTGCTAGCATCCCTGCTGCAATTTTCTGCAGTTACCCGAGCGAATCTCTGGTCTCTGCCGTTGGACTTGGAATTCAATTGGCCGACGAGTTGGGTCCTCGCGGACCCCGGGACTCGCTGACGTCGTCGATTCCCATGTTAATACGGTATCATCGGCCTTCGGCACGTGACGGGGGCCGATCGTGCAAATTCGCCGGTCCTTTCCCTCGCTTCCCGATTTCCATCGCCGGCAAAAGTTCTCGCGTTCGTCGTAGAATAAACGGAAGTTCGGCAGCTGCGGGAGAAGGTTGAGGAGGGGGGGGGGGGTTGGTTCGGCATTAGCGGTGCAACGCCGACTGCTTCACTGACGGTTCTGGTCGTTCGTATGCCAGACACGATTTTCTACTTAGTATACCCGGAGAGGTTGGCTGACTGGCTCCCGTCTCTCCTGACTCCCGGCTACCGGAGGAACCCATAAACCCATCTTCCTCGTCCGCGGGGGTCGTCGTTGGTATGCCGCCTCCCGCGGGACATGCCTCGCCCCCTCGTCCCGTCCGAGGTATTACAGATAAATTGATAGATCGCGTTTTTGCCACCCACTCGGCAGACTACATCGAAAGATTCTTATAACCGAGAGCCATAAACCGGTAAATGGCTGTTCGTAATGCTCAAGAATTTATTACACGGTTCACATATTCATGGAAGAAATTGTAACTGTAAGGAATAATGTTCTACACTGAACATGATTCGTCGAAAGATACATTACGATCTTAGTTTAGTTCGAATCTCGAGGACGGTAATGTGCAGCATAATTCCTGCATTAATATCGTTCGATTTAACTGTAGACGATGGCTCGTACGTCCAGGTGGTTTTGAGCTTCAGAAACATAGGTGGGCTTTCGTCTCTCGCAGGGGTTCGGCCAGAATTATACATAAAACCCTGCGGAGTCGTCGTAAAGCCGATCTTAGGGAAACAAATTTCCAGCGGAATAACATCGTCCGGCCGAAAGTGCTAAAACTGCCGGGCGATCGTAAAGTAGATAACGCGGGTCCTAATATAAAGCGCGGGCCCTGGACTTAATCCGAGGGAAGTTAGTCGCTCACGTAGCAGCCGGCCGATTTATATCCAGGTGAGATATATTTTCCCCTGGGATATAGCCCCGCGAGAGAGCGAACGGGGGGAAAGAGGAAGAGAAATCGCACGTGTCTACCCGATCTCTCTTCCTCCCCTCCCCTCCTCCTTCTTCTCCCCCCTTGCATTCGTCCCCTGGCACGCTTATGCATCGCTTATATCTCTGCACTGCACGAGAACGCGTTGCTTTACGTGCGCTGCATTCCGCCGGGGGCTTCCCGATGCCGCGTCGCTGATAAAACGACGTGTAAATATCTCGACGATTTTCCATCGCGCGATATCACCGCGCAAGATACGCCTGAGGAATCGGATACGGCGTTTCTACCGATAAAATTTCATAGCAAACAAAATGGACCAACAGAAGACAATACTCTGTTGCGACCTTTTTAATTGGCTAATGAAACATGGGTATTACGTTGGTACGTAAAAAAAGTTTCGGATTTTTCGATATAACACAGATAACCTGTTTCAGAGCGGACATTATTCCGAGCCTTAATATTTCATTGTCTACCGAAAAAATGAGTATTACCTTGCCGCTCGAAGAAGTAAATATGAGATTAAAGTACATCGCGAGCGAGGGAATGCAGACGGTTAGAAATCAGACTGTTACACGTGTAAGGTTTGGAGTTGGCTTAATTAGCTCATTTAAGCGAACTTCCACGAACTCACGGGCATTCTGCGCGGTTGTTCGCGCAGTAGTAAGACACCTCGCCCGGCCAGACATGATATTCCACTCGGTGGAGGGGGGACGAGTGGGGCAAGCTGGGAGGGGAAGGATTAATTCGATTTTCGCGGGGCACTGTCTACGTCTTAGAGCGGGGCGAACTGTCATTATCAGTTTCCTCGGCTCGGTGTTGGTCTTTCCGCCGTAAGAGCCGCGCAGAGAGCTGCTGCCGAGTTGAAAGTTACTTAATCTTCTTACCCCCCCGTTCCTTAGCGCCCCCACCCCTTCGCCGCGGGTGGTCCGCCGCGAGTTCGACTCGCTAATATTTCAATGTGCATATTCGCTCGATGTAAGGATAATAAGAACTCGCTACCTTAAACCGACCGTCAGGAGGAAATAACAGAAACTTTGTCCCACGAGGTAAATTCTTACCCGAGTTTCAGCGTACTTTTCGTACCGATTCTTCTTTACCCAGCATTAAAATCAATGAATCTACGAACAGACCAAATCGTCCTTTTCGTATAGACCACTGTTCAGGTCCGTATATATTTCTGCGATAGAATCTTATCGCCGTGAGTCAGCGGGCACAAATCATTCGGCAAGGATTCTCCTCACTGGCCGGAGTAAAACTTGGCACTCGGCAATACCATTTGCGGGACATTGTCGGCGGTATTACAAAGCAAATCGTCGTTCCACGGCTCATGGACTTTTTATAACTGCTTCACGTAGACAGCCGAGTATTTCCCGTCTGGTTATTTCCCACGTCTTAGCACGCCCGGGCCGTTTCCTTATGTGCGACGTTCCTGCAGCCAGCATGCCGTGTGAGTGGAATAAGTACATCTCCAGCGGAGCGTTTGCCAAGGCGATATCGAATTGCGTAGTCATACGTGAAGCAGACGGATAACGCACCGTTCGTTCGCGGAGATTCCTACGGGGACCGTGAGATTTTCAGCCGACATGGAGAAGCAGAGACGCGAATATCGACGAGTTACGAGCCTTTGACAGAAACTTTCGCATTCATCGAAGGAAGGAAGAACGAAAGGACGGTACTTTGGCCGACTTAAACGACACACAAAGGATCTTTCAATTATCCTCAGCTACTTGTCCGTACAAAACGCAGGCTAATTTTCGCGATTACGCAGATGGAACGAAATCAATTACGCCTCGGTACAAAGTCTTTTCACCTCACCGACATTTTCTATCGAGGCTAATTATTCGCTAATGAGGATTGTTTAGCGTTATTCCCCTTCACACGCGACTCGTTCCTTTGAACGTAAGAATTTTATTGAACCAAGAACGACAGGTTAAAACGTTGGCGCGCATCGCCTTCGTTGCTCGTTCCCCCCCTCCCCCCGCACTCGACTCTCGTGCCGGGGACTATAGAGAGGCAATAAGAAAAAAAGTCGAGAACAGAGGCGAAATATGAGGACTTTTACGGTCGTATTTATTGCGCGAAAGAACCGTGCCCCGAGGATACGAGCTCCTCCGAGGAAATATCCGCGGAAATCCCGCAGACGGATTTTATAATGCGAACCCGTCGAAACTCTCGTCTACAGCGGCGTATGCCGTTATCCCCCCTCCCCCTCCCCCTTCCCGACTTCCCCCGTTTTCCTTCGATCGTCCTTCGGCGCCTCATGATCTGGAAATTCCCCGCTCCTAGAGGAGCGCTCGGCTGGCTGTAGTACCATCAGTTCCTTGCCCGAGAATCTCGTAGACAGAAGGCGATACACGGGAATCCGAATTCCCGGAGATTCGCGCGATTCGATATTGCGTAGCGCGAAAAAAAACTGCGAGCGATATTCCTCATCTGTATGCAGAGGCGTGTTTGACAAAACTCGGTGTCGCCGGAACGTTCAGCGGCACCAATGAAATTTCCATCGATCGCTCGTACGAAAGGTCGAGCGTATTACTTGGCGAACTCAACGGTTCGAAATAGCCCCGTGTGATGTTGAAAATGAGCCACGATGAAGCATGGCTTTATCCTCACGGTCGATTTCAGCGGGTCCGTTAACGGCAAGCTTCGTAGATTGATTCCCCGGATGGTCGACAAGTTAAGTAATACCCGTGGATGCGTTCATTAAAAAGACCGAGCGGCCGGTCGAGCAAATTTCCTGTATAACTGCCAATTAGTTTGGTCGTCGAATGAAGTTTAATTAAAAGAGCTTTGCCATCGGTACGTGTGCGAGCCCCCAAACGGATTTCATCGCCGCTGGTCATCGTTCTCGGCGATAATACGGCGCGGGCCACGTGCTCTCGATCGGTCGATTCGAGCGCAGACTCGACGGAAGGGAAAGTTCCAGTCGACGTCGATTGCCTGCCGGGTCCCGCTTTTTCATAATTGATCGACCGGTCGATATGGACAGGCGCCCGTAGGCCGGAGTCGCTCACTTACTCGTCGTTTTTGCTTGCAGGACTCGACGCGGAACTCTACTACGTCCGCGAAGGGGTCGTCAATACCTACGCCATGAACTTCGTCGTCCCCGTGCCGGCCAATATCGCCGACCTCGAGTTCTCCTGGCAGAGCCTCGCCGGACATCCGGTACGTATGCCTCAAGAAATCCAGCGGAAAAACTCCAAAAGGATTAAGGGTCCTCCTGACTTTGCTCGAAACAAAATATGCAGCATTCCTCTAATTAATCGAACTGAATTTCCAAGGACTTCTACGAGCTTTCGAGTCCCGGATTATTCATTATTATAATTGCCTGTTGGACCAAAGAAGGGAGTCATAGGAAAAGGAAGTCAAGTGTCCTCAATAAACACAGAGGAACAGTTTTGTCCAGTCGACAGACGATTTTATCATTAATTTTCCTGACCCGCAATGCCCGGTGCATGTGGCCACCTTTAAGTTCGGATCCTCTGTTGAGTTTCTTTGTTCGATTAAAGAAACTCCTGCTCGTCGGCCTCGGGCCGGGCGGAGGGAAACAAAGAGGATTGCGCCGGAACTTGGGCGATGTATTAACGAGGCGCAACAATGCGGAACAAAGTAAACAGAGCCAACAAACTCACGGGTCGGTCGTTTACG
Source organism: Hedychridium roseum (assembly GCA_963989215.1). Lineage (NCBI taxonomy): Eukaryota > Metazoa > Arthropoda > Insecta > Hymenoptera > Chrysididae > Hedychridium > Hedychridium roseum. The sequence continues at coordinate 4,591,028 of OZ022318.1, read as the reverse complement.
TAGCGAGAGGGTTTCGTCACGGTGGTTTGCGGGGGTGTCGCGTCGGCGGCCTGGGCAAAGGTGCAGGGGGAGGGGGGAGTTAGAGCAGGGGGACACGGAGGGTTGTATCAATAGTCTATCAATATGAAATACAAACATTCGACGAGGGGCTGAAGCGCGGGAACGACTGTTCGCTCGCTTTTGCGCCACCCTCCGTCGCCAAGGAAACCGATCGCGACCAACCCCCTCTTCCCCCTTGCCCTCCCTAGACCCTTCGATGCCAAGTGGACGCGAGGGAAACGCGAAAAGTCGGCCTACGCTTCCGTCCTACGCGCCAGCCACGAGGAAATCGAGTCACGGAAATCACCGGTCAAAGTAGAGACGTCAATGTTCAATGATAAAACGATAAATGAGAAAGCTCATACCTGTTTTTCGAGGTACAAATGAACCGTACTAATCAACTGTATTAATTAATAAACGAATATACAGACATCCCTCGAACAGCGCGGACTAAAGTTCCGATAAAAAGCTTTTTTTTAATAAATTTCGAGAATCGGACGTTCAATTTCATTTTCCTTTGAGTACCACGGACCCAATTAGCCATATTATTCCACGGTTTTCCGTATGCCTGAAACTTGACAAATATCAACATTTCTGCTCATTGTTCCTTTGGCAAAACCCGTGAGCATTGATATTCCGCGTCGCGCGGGATCCGTTTAATTCTCGAGGCAACGCTGTCCGCCGGGGTTCCGCCTCTGTAACGACTATTGTTATTATTGTTTTGAGTTTGGGCGGTGCAGGTGCGCGCAGCACGGCTGAGCCACGTCGTAGGCGATTTCGCGTCTTCCTCCGTTCTCCGTGAATTTCGGGGAACAGCGGGCGGAGGCAGGTCGCCCGGTTAATGTCGGCGGAACGACTTTGCCAGACGACGTCGACACTTCCCCCCCGTCCCCCCCTCGTCCTCCTCCGCGCGCCGAGCAAAACGTGCAAAACCCATGGCGGCCAACGGGGCTCGGGAAATCTCCAACTGCGGGGCAATGTACGTGGAGGAAGGCGTTTCCGCGGTTTCGCCCGACGGTCGTTTCGAGTGGCATCGTTCCAGTCCGTTCCCGCGGGAGCGTTTTCCATTCGCCCGGATATCTCGCAGATTCCTACGTGGCTTCGTTAACCGGCGAATCTCACCCCCCCCTGCCCTTCAACCATGTCGACCACCCCCCTTTACCGGGGCGGTAATCACCCGGTAGCCGTTACGTCTTATCTCTTCTTTGGCTGGAAACGATTACGAGACTCGGCGAACTTCCGTCCCTCGTACTGGGCCGACTACTCGTGAGAAAGTCGAATAAAGGAACGGCAGATAACGACAATGGACAAAGGCATCATACCGTTCAAAGGATGGTAAAATGTACGTTAAAAAGTAAACGGTCTTGAGAGAATACGAAATTCGTGGAGTAAGTGTGAAAGTGGTGGCAACGCTCTTGGAATTGTTTCCTCGCAATGATTTTATCAATCACTTACGCGGGTACAAAGGGAATTGATTAAGCGTATTAATGAACCGCTGTTGTCTTTGAGACACCTTTCTGCTCCTTAAAGACGAGTAGCGGTTCCCAGCAATTTATTTGCCCGTGCTATTAATTCGTAGGGGTAGGTCGAAGGACCTATCGGAAATCTTCACGAAGCATTGACCGTCCCCCCGGGCAATTACGGCATGTATCTGTCGGCGATTGGCAGCGAAATCTCCGGGAAAACTTACGTCTCCGGTCTTGTATTTACGCTGAACGTGAGTCAGCCGTTGGATTTGCTACTTATCCGGCTATCCAGCGTAGATCAGCAGAAAGTATGGGTCGGCCGGATATGGGAGTCCGGGCCGGTGGCAATCTAGTCATCTGGACCGGCAGAATTTCCATCGTAGACATTTCCCACCCCCTCTCGTGTGACTCACGACACTCTCGTTTCCGAGCTTATCGCCGGATCCATCTGTCGAACGACGCATCCCCGCGATAGGGTGAACCGCCAATCGTGTACGTCCGGAAGACTCGTTGCATAATTTATTCGGCCTTTATCTGACGGCCGTTTATCACTGGCCGTTTCTACTTCTCTCGGTCGGACGATTAGCGTCGCTATGGACGTGTGCAATTTTACGCCCTACGTGAGATTCCACGAAAATGATGGTCCCTTGAAAAATAAATCAGTGACACACCACTTGCGTCATTCTTTTCCAAAGTGTAACAAATTTCTTCAAATTTTAAGTAAAACAATACCACGGACAAAGTGATAGGTTTCTCTTTATTCTCTTAAAAATAAAGCGACACACCTTAACACTGACGTCTTTTTTATGCATCTCAGTACGCTTTTGCTCGAGTTGCGCGGTACGAGCTTAGATAATCGTCCGACATTTCTCCCGGCGACATAAAAGCGTCCTTGGCAATTCTCGCCGACGACTTCCTATGCATTTCGAGGATGCCACGGGGGAAAAATTGCCAAGGGAGGCGGGCGTCCCTTATTTGTTGGCGCGGAGGATCGGGACATCAAAAGACACGGGCCACGTGGAGGATACGTTCGTAAGTAAGGTCGCACCCTCGATTAGGCATCCGTTTCTCGAGATTGCCCGGCCAGCCCAGTTGGCCCGTTCGCCTTTATTTTCCCTCCAGCCTGCGTCTGTTCTTCGCCTTCAATCCGCCGAGCCGTGCGAAGGAGAGGAAACTTATTGGTCGGCCGACATAGACTCGCAACGAAGTTTCTCATCGGCGCGCGGGTGGGGGGGGGGGGAGCGGGAATTGGGGATGATTTGTGAATCATCCACTTGTTAGGCGAAAGTTCCCCGGGTACTTTTTCCTCCCGTTCCTCCCCACTCTACCCCCTCGCCCGTGGCCCCGGGGACACGCTCCCGGCTGGCTGATACACTTCCAAATGGCCCGGCAGTCTCTTTCCCACCGCCCACTCCCCCTTCCCCTTCGTTTCCCCCTTCCCGACTTTTTTCTACCACTAGCCGTTTGTCCTCGCAGATCCGCGCCGTCCTTTTCATTTCCTTCATCCGTCACGTTCGCGTACACATCGTATTTTCCCTTTTATGACTCTCCAGTTTCTCGATTATTTGATCGCTATGCTTCTGGATTACTTGCAACTGGCAAACACTGAACGAAATTGAACGTAAAAACAAACTGGCATCGAGAACGTCGGGATAAAAACCACGTCAGCATCTTTTTTGATAAAACGAAAGACATTGGACGAAGGACTTGTGCCTCGAATTTCTACATTTTTCAATTTTATCTTTTTCTTCTTGAACTTTGCTTCCCCGGGATCTTGGCTTTTTGCCCTCGGGCTGACAATTACTTGTAAAACCGACATTCCTTCTCCCTGGGGTGCTAGAGGGGGGGCACAGCGGAGACGTGTTCTCCGCGGAAAAATATAAAAGGCGGTATTGCCGGGCCCCGGAGCAGCGAAGGGTGGCTCTCATTGTGCGAAGGGTCGTGCGACCTGTCAACCTTCTGTTCTTATCGACGTTCCCGCGGCTGATGACCCGTCAGGAATCGCCCTTCGATTCGTGAGCACGCACGGCCCTCCCCGCGTGGAACGCCGAGATAATAATTGGAGGGCGACTAGCCGAAATCGAATACCTATCGGCCATGTCCATCTTTTCCTTCATTATACTCTTTTCGCCAGCGTTATTCATACGTACAAATTGCTGGGCCACCCAAAGTCCCAAACGTTGAGCCTAGATTTCTCTTAACAATAGCTCATCAGTCAGCGGCACGTATTTCATAAACAAGGAACAATGGGTAACGATTTTTCAATGTAGCAATCATCGCGTACCTTTTACAACGTTGTTTCACGAAATTTCCTAACAGTTAATAGCCAATTGCACTGGGAGGCATTTATAAAACTGATTTAGCAAATGCCCAGTAGACTAGGTCTATACCGTTCTGTTTGACATGTTAGTTACAGGTAATTTTTCGTTTCCATCGTTTGTGAATTGCCAAATGTTTTCGTCGGCGGGGATAGGCGTTGGCCGAAGGTATGAATCGATATCAAGTGTCGGTCGGGTCTTCATGGAAGCCCCGTGTAAGTGAGGGTTGGCCTTAACGTCCGCGGAGGATCACGGCAATTCCGAATTAATTGCAAATTCACTGAGATCACGAGCGGTGACGCGAGGTGATTAATGCCCGTCCCCATGGTAATCCGGTTGGCGAACGACCGGCCGGTCGATCGGGCCCCTTCGACCCCCCCGTCCATTGCCCCCTTCTCCTCCATCCCCCGGCCATTTCCTCAGCGTCGAGCGGTTCGACCGACCGTGGTTAGCCCGCGTATGGTAAGTCCTGTGGGATAACAGCCCCGTGTTTCGGATAACAGGGAATATCACCCCACGGGGACACCCGACACCGGACGACCGTGCCACGACAGGGGGAGGAGGGAGGGGGAGGACAAGGAAAATGGAGAGGCAGAGGATGACGGAGCGCAGGAGAGGAGGGCAGGGGGGCGGAGACAAGGAGGCGCGATAAGCGAAGGTAAATGAAGGGCCACGAAGGGCCTCGCTGAAGAATTTCCCGGCTTCAGGCTGAAACTGAGAACGAGGAAGTTCCTGGCCCGTGACAAACGCGCCCAAGGCGGATTATACGGCATAATCGCCGGAAACCCGAGAACTCGGGGCACAAGGTAGACCCAGCTCGCCACGGACAATCCCACGTGAAATATCCGCGGACGTTCGTCATCCTCCAGAGTTTCCCGGACGGTTCGTATTTGCCCGAGCCGCGCGTCAGGAAACAACGGACAACGAGAAAGTCGAGTAACGATTGATCAAGAAGCGCGAACCCTGACGAAAGCCAGAGAATCGGTGGAAACTATTGTGTCGGGAAAATGAATATTGACAATTTACTTATTTTGCTGGTCCGTTAATCAAGTCGTAAATCTTAAAGGTGATACAAAAGGACCTAAGTGCAATTCGAGCCATAGTTGTCTTACCCTCGAATGGCAGGGGATAAAAGATCCGGGGGTAGGGGGGGGGAGTGAAATAATGACGGTTTATCGGCTTTCACCTTTAACGAATGTCATCAGATATCCGCTGTACCATCAGCGCCAAGACAATCCCTGTTCGTTATTTTCCCATTTGCCGCCTGTTAATTAAGTCTTAAATTTACGTTCGCTCGACCGACACCGTCATAATTTACACTACACTTGTTTTACTTTCAGGAAAAGTGCCGTAGGGTAGTAGATCGGGTGAAGAGGAGGCGGGGAACAGTGACTTTAGATAGGAAAGAAACAACAGACCGGAAGTTCGTTCGACTTGCAGGGACGTTGTATGCACCAGGGAGGGGGGAGGGGATGGATTGGAATAACTTAAGTGTACTTTTCGGACGTAGGCTGGGGACTTACAAGGGCGGCGATTCAACGACAGCCAGCTGAGCGACTCTCCGAGACGAGTCGCGTTTAAACTGGAAATTTTGTATATACTGCATAATACGATCTTATTATGTTAAGATATACGGAAGGGCCGGTAGACGTCGGAGGGTTTCCGCGCTGGAGAATGCATAATACAACGGCCAAGTATTCGATTGGGAAAGGGTTTACCGGGGTACCTTGTGTGCGTGAATGTGTGTCCAACTGATCCGTCGACCAACGAGGAACGAGGGGTCTTTTCGTAGGATCAAGCGTGTCGATTACCGAACGCTTGACTGGACCTTCGAGTTTCGCTCGCCATTTTCTACGGAATTATCCGCAGGCAAGGGTCAATATGAACCTGTAGCTCAAGGCAACAGGGGTAATACCCATCTGGAGGATGCGAAGGAGAAAAGAGAAGGACGAAAAAGTTTGACGAATTATTTCCTCCGATGAAATTATTGCGACGATCCGGGGCGTTTGGTTATTTTTCTCCTTGCTGTTTACCTTTTTTAACGGGGACTTTCGCGTCCACTGTATTTTATCGGCAAATGGATCCGAAGGGGCGTTCGGGATCAACGACGGGCTTTTTCCGGAAAGTCGGGAGTGTCGTTTAACGCTCCATTGGACGGAACATCGTGAGCTTTTCCGTCCGCGGTTATACCCGGTATTATCCGTGTATCGAGGCGAATATCGATAGATCCATGAAAATACGAGAGAAACCCGCTTACCCGGCTAACTTGTACCTCGATGCGTAGGGAAAAGAACTATCGAGAAACGCAGCGGAGAGACTATTAAAGCGACGAGAAATATTCCCTCTGTTCTTATTTCAAACCGTTGTATTTCGAAATGGCAAACCTGAGGTATCTAACGTGAAATCGGAAAGGTATAAATTCAATGCCAACTGTTAATATCAACGTTTTAGAGTTACCAAAGTTGTTGAGAGTTTCGGATGCAAAGCAAGCAATTTTTGGCCAGAGAAAAATGTCGAAAAGAGATCAAATGCAAAGGGCTGTTATCAAATGTTTCCTCTGAGATTTGTTGTTCGTGAAGCACTGAGGCATTTTCCATTTTTCGGTTTATTTCGTGCGATGAAAAGGACACGAATGCTCGAGCAAAGCTGTTGAAGGAATTGAGGGGCCAAAAGGGAGAAGAACGAATTTGTAATACAAGATTCATGGAAAAGCTGGGAAAGAAGTAGCGGCTAAACCGTCGGCAGAGCGAATGTAATTACATTTCTGCACTTGTCCCGCCGTTGTAAACCGTTTCCACCACGTCGAGGTGTGTACGTGCCGTTGACGTTTTAATAATTTCATTCGCCGCGTCAAATGTCCCCTCCACCCCCGGCGTCGGTCTCGTCTTTTAACTCCGCCGTCGTATTTCCCAGGGACGGGAACTCGCTTTTCAGCCCTCGATTCAATTTCCAACCGGCGGGATTGCCAACACAGCATATTCGAGTATCGCGTTTTAATGCCCCGGAACTCGTTAATTTCTCGCGAGAATGGCCGACTCCTCCTCGGCCAATTGACGCGGAAACAAACCGCGCAAAACGTCCGAATGAAAGAAGCCTTCGCGGCTGACCGCCCTTCGCTGAGAAAATGGCTCCTCCCCTTTGAGGCTCAACACAAACGCCTCGACGAGTTCATTCGCTTCGCAATTACCAGAAACTCGGCGATTCTTCCGGGGTAAGAATATTCTTGAAAAAATGCGAACAAGCGAGATACTTTACAATCTGCCGTGAATGGCCGGTATCCGGGGGTTTCTTCTTTCCGTGAGAAACCCACGGTGAAGTTCCCCATAGAAAACTGCTGGATTCCGTCATTAATTTTGCCGGGAAGACGCGGGCCAGCCAAACGGCCGGAGGGATCAGCGAAGCTCGCTGTAGAGTGAAGATATCGGCCCTGGTGTTGGTGGCATTGAGCGATCGTTTCATCTTACCGTGGAAAGTTAGATGAGGAAATTTGTCCTTGCGAGAGGTTCGCTCATAGTTCGCAAACTACCCCGGAAGGCCTCGTCATCCTGTGCTCAAACCTACGCCCGTATGTGCGTGAACACTATGTTTCTTCCCGTGTGTCAGTGCGGCTGACTCTGCACGGCTCTATTTCCTTTCAAATTGATTTACATCGCAATAGCCTGTGAAACAGCCTCTACCCCTCCCTCCATATACACCTGTCGCTGGTGTATATCCATTTCTATGTTTAGATTTCTTTCATATTCAAACGCACCATGTTATAAAAACCATGATACTTTTGTACTACTCTTAAATTATTGTCACTTCAGTCTCTGTGATTGAATGTACATCAAAAAACTTAGTACCTTTTTAAAAAATATTAAACTGTTACGTAAATCATATTTATCATTTTAATAACCTTGTTTGCCAATAACCTTTGTCTAATTTTCCATTTTTTCGATTTACGTCCGTGTCGACGTGTATATTCCACCGCGTGGATATTCGTTTGTTATTCGACGCGCAAGCGAGTATAAAGTTTGGTCGTTATTGAAAGGGCACCCGTTATACCGGGGGAGGATATGACGGGCTACGAGTCCGCAACGAATTCGTGGGGGCGACTGGCCGAGAAAAGGAATCGTCTGAGCCCCTTGAGAATTAATATCGCCGCGGGGAGCAGGCAAACGACCTAAGTGCTCCAATAATCGTCGACGCGCGGTTAAGGGGCCGGGATAAAATCGGTCCTCCTTGTCTGAGTGCCGAAAAGGGTGAGAAGGGGGGGGGATGAATATCCTGTTTATTGCGCCTGTCGCTTTTCGGAGAATCCTTACAGAGTATTACGTCGCATTAACGTGCGCTCCTCGAGGGAAAAAAAGGGGAAGAAACCGACGACTTCGACCTCGTCGCGGTGAAATAATTACGATACGTCAATGAATCGATGTAAATCCACCGACTTTTAGTAATCACGGATCCTGCTGGCAGTCGTAAAAATGATTTCCTATATTTCTGTATTTGAATCGAAATTGCTCACGGTTAACAAATAATTTGAGGTACCCCGATCAATGTTGCAGCTACTGGAGAGCTGTGATTCTGAGGCTGAGCTAACTTTGCGACAAATCGATCGTCCATGCGCTCATGAATTTACGAATCGAGTGTTAGTGCGACGCGGTGTTATTTCAATCGAGCCTCGCCGTCCCGTCCTTATCGCACGCGTGCTTTGGAATTTCAATCGTGTGCATAATTATCGCACGACTCGGATCCCCTACGAGAGGACTTGGCGCCGATCTCTCTACCCCTTTTTTCATTCGTGGCCAATCGGCTTGAAACCGCCGGCAGGTACTGCTTTTTGTTCGCAATGTAACTCTTCCAATGGAATATCATTCCCGAAGATACGGGATAAGGCAACTACGTAAATCCATACATGTGCATTCGAAAAATATTCTTTATACAATTAGGACAGGATTGTCCTTGAAATTCTAAACACAGAGAAAGGAATTCAATGACTTAAGACTTTTTAAGTTGATGCTGAGTAGTGTCTCAGTTTCTAAGGATTGCCTCACGAGGGAAATCTGCCATTTCGATATTTTAACGGACGATGAAAGGGGGTGGCTTTGCCGCGGATGTTTCCAGGGTTAACAGGAGCCTCGCCGGGAAGTCCGGATCAGACGATCGTTTGTCAAACCGAGAATTAGGGACATCTGTTCGCCCTGGTACAGTGCCAAATTGAGTGGCCACCTTCCGACGCGTCGTCGAAAATCAATGTTGCCAACGCGTGTCCCTTCTTTTCCGCTATCTGATTAACGACGCACCGCTGGCCACTGGAAAAGCAATACGCCACAATGACTCGAATGTCTTCCGACAAATCCAGAATACTGTTAAAACAGTACTAAAATCCATTCCTAATATCCCTCAAATTCAATCCTCCACGTAACATCTATTCTTTATTGTAACATTTCCTAGGGGATTACTCCCAAGGATAAATAAATTCTATTCTCTTCTATTCTATTCTAACATCAATACTTTTACAATGCATCGTAACTATTGCCAATTTTTCCTAAACACTTTCATTCGTAGTGATTTTCCTGCTTACCGAAAGACCCTCCTACTGCTGACCCCTCGGCGTAGTATCGATCATAATAATCAGGATAATCAGAATTTAATTACTGCGTATTCCTGGCGGACGTAATTGTGCACGGTCTTGGGTGTTCGTGTGTTCCAGGGCGTGTGGAAGACGAGGGGGTTGAAAGGAGAGGACTGGGGAGGGGGAAGGGGTGATACGGACGTTGCAGCTAAGCGAAACGCTCGCGGGTTATGTAGGTGCGCAGCCGGTGCGCCTACATAAGGCGGTGGATTCTCGGGGAGGGGAGGTAGGTGGTTGGGATCAGAGGGTCGTTTATCAACCCCCGGGATTCCAGACGTCTGTCCCGCGTCCCGCAGGATGAATTTATCGGTTTTATAATTAAGCGCGAGAGTCGCAATAGCCGACTCGAGTAACTCGCCGGTAATTTATGTCTCTCTTCTGGCATTTTACCCCTGCAGTCACATCGACTCCGCGGTCCGCTAATCTCCCCCCGGCCCTTTTTCACTGCGCGGCCCTGTGCTTACGGTTTCCGCGAGGACGTCGATTTATCTCGTCGCCTCGTATCCGTCTGCGTCTACATTATATTCCGAGCAGGTTTCCCTGAGTATCTAAAACCCAGCGCGCCATGGAAAGAGGTACATTCGTCGTTGGGTCAGCGATTTTTTCGCGCACAAATGACACCGCTTATTTCTCACGGAACGTCGCATGATAAACCCGGATGATGTTGCGGATGATAGAGCTTTATTAATAATGTTCCCGCTAACTGTCGGCGGGGAACAAAGAGGAGCTTCTATTCGGGTATCCGTATTTTCCTGTAGCGTGCTTCCCTTTCGGGGAAACCAGGGACGAGGAGAGGTTCGCACGCAGCTACGGGCTTTACATACGGCGACGTAAACGAGAATAACGGCTGTTATGTCACTTCGAAGCTGCGACCGAGAGGAACACCGGCATTCGCTGCTTACAAAGGCAACCTTCCGCGGCGGGTTTACGGCGCGGCGAGAAGAGAGTAACATCCCGTTGTTGCCGTAAACCGGATGAAACCCTTGCTCAATTCCCCCTCCCTTCCCTGCCACACCCCCTCGTCCCCCACTTGCCGTTTGCTGTCGAAGCGACACCGTCTAACGAGCACGTAATTACAATGGAACGATCGAACTGGCATCCAGCTAGTTATTACGACTCTCCGGCTTCGCAAGTGCATTTGCAATTCCTATCTAACGCCCGGAGGATTATGAGACACGTGGAGAAACGGAGGAGAAAGGTTAAACAAGCGTACGAAAATCTGCATGGAAATGAAACTCGGAGAAAAAATAGCGGAAGGTGATAAAAGAATGAAGGTGACGGACGTGCAACAGATGGTCACGTAACGAATTAGCTGTTGGGCAGAAATCATGAGCTGAGAGTCTTCGATCGGTGGATTTAACGGTGTTTTCCATCGGCGGGGAAAAGAGAGAGAAAAGAGAGAGAAAGAGACATTTATTTGGCGCTCTGGGATAGAAATCCCCTCAGGCGCAAGATTATTAATACATAATTGAAACAAAGTAGAATAAAAAAGAGAAAAAAGGAAACTTATAGATCATAAGAAAAAGAAAGATCAAGACATTGTAGATCAAGCCATTATCAGAAATAATAAGAAATAAATAAAAGTACAGTTAACAGAAACATAGAGAAAAGAAAATTATGACGTAATAAGAATACAGTTATTGCCCATCAGTGAGTTGCTTGAAGAGTGAGATATGAAACGAGAATGGGCCAGTTGGGAAAACGAGTTCATTGAGGAGATCTGTGCCGGAGGAATAAGACGGAAACGAAGGGGTTGCAAAGTGAGGGCAGACGGGAGGGTGGAAGATACGCAACGACCACCGAAAACGGAGGAAGAGGAGCAAGGGGGAGGAGGTTCGGTGAGATACGGTTCCGGGCGCAGAGTTCGAGGCTTGTTTGAACAGGCTGCAGCTTCCAACGAGGGTAGACGGGGTGCCGGGGGGTTGCTATGACGATCACGCCCCATCGAATTACGCGAAAATTGCCCTACGTACCCTCCGCGTATTCCTCCCCCTCCTCCTCCCCTCTCTCGCAGTTCGTCTCTACGACCAACGCTGGCATTGCCCACCCACACTTTCGCGGGACTTCAGTCATTCCAACTCTGCCGACCCCGCTTCCCCTTCGCCCCTCGTGCGAATGCGAGTGACGATAAACGGCTGAACCGAGACACTCCCCCCCCTCCCACGTCGCAGACTCAGTGAACCGCTACATATACGATGACCTTGACACGCGTATATGATGGAAAGTCTATCCCTTTGAAACCTCGAAACAGGGGAGAAAGAATTTTCACACTAGCAAAGCCAAGGGAAAAATGCCATAATGGGGATTTTTATGAAATGAATTCGTTCGTAAAAGTTTGCCTCGAACCATCAGTCATTCGGTAAATTAATGATTGAGGTCGTTCAAATGGGATGGCTAAAAATGGGGGAAGAAGAAAGTGATACTCGCAAGGGCAGGGAAAAAATGTTATACTGATTTTAATTCAATGAACTCATCTGAAAAAGTTGAGCTTACGCGCTCGTCTGTTCCACAAGATTATTGATTAAAGATTAAGGTGCCGTTGGACACGTAAGCCCCGTAATGGAGGGATCGACCTAACGAATAGTTTATCCACGAAGAGAAGAAGAGAAGTGATTGTAATCGCGGTTTAAGTCCCAGGTGAACGGTTCGATTTCCCCGCGGATCTGCAGCGATAGCTTTAAGACAACGTTGCGAGCGTTGCGTTTTTCCCCGGGTTTCCTACTTTCCTTTGTTTGGCCTCGTAATAAGCCCGAGGCGGGATTAAAAGATTACGTCGTCCAATATCGGGGATTCTCGGGTTGGCTTGCGAGTAAGCAAGCTCCGAACGGTACACGAGATTCCCCAGGGAATTCCTGCAATCCTTTACGTGACTCTTTTCTCCTCCCTATCCTTATCCTATTTCTTTCCCTTCGACGCGTTCGCCCGACCCAAGGTACCCTTAGATCTTCCGTATGCACATGGTTTGAAATAACTCTTGGACGTAACAAACGGCAGAAAGTGTACGCATAATGTTTTACAAGTTTGGTTTAACCATGAGAGCTATTCTCAATGATTTCATTGTAAAGGTAAATAGCCATTGACAATGTTTCAAGTTTCCTGAGCAATAATATTAGGGAATTATGTTTTAATAACCGTCGAGGAAATAAAATGAGTGCACATGAGAAGTAATCGTTAACAAAGTGATACCGGAAATGAATTGGCTGCAAACTTTTCGGCTTGGACTACGTGTGGCATGGACCTATAAATCCTTTGCTTCTGTCCGCCCACGTGTCTGCCTGTTTTCGGTTCATTGTCTTTATGTCTCTCCCCGTCCCCTTATACTAACTCTCACTTCGTCCTTCCCGCCCCCTTCCCTCCGTGCAGCCCAGTACCGCGGGGACGCGCAATGTTTTCGTATTAAGGGGTAAACTGCCCTCTCGTCGACCATCCCCGCACCGCCGAGCTCGCCGCAATTTATACGCTCCTGGCGCCAATTAACCGGACTTCCTCGTAATAAAATTAGTCTCGCACGATTTCATCCGACCCGTAGACGGCGACCCGAGGTTAACACCGTCGTCCGATTTTACAGCCCCCCCCCCCCCCAGCACCGTTGATTCCTATGCATTCGTCGAACAGAACCCAAACCGCTGTGCAAGCAGAGACGAGTAAGCTTCAACACAAACTTCGGTCCAGTGCAAAATGTGTCGGGTAATCGTTACTCCCCGTGGCCCAGTAATTCGGCGATGAGAGAACTTCTTTCACGATTGATATTCCTTTGGCCTAGAAAGCCTTAATTGAAATACCGAAGTTTCAGGGGGGACTAATAGAAAGACTTCGGGGACACTCGTTGTGGCAACGCGGTTGTTTTTCTTTCTCCGGGGAATCCGCGCAGGGCGAGATTATGAAAGACCCAAATTTCTTATCTGTATTTGCACAGGGCGAAGAAAGGAGAGAGGCCGGAAGACAAGCGAAAGTTCGATAAGTTAGCCGGGCAGGGAGATCGATGTTCGGTATATGTCTCGCCGACTCCAATCAGTTTGCCAGGAGGGAATCGACGACGGGACGAGAGGAGGAGGAGGGGGGGGGGGTAAAATTGATACGATGTCCGAGGTGGCAAACGAAGCCTGGGATATGATGGGTCGGCAGGACCTGGCCGGAACGGTCGGACGGAATTTCCTGACCCTCGGTCGACTCGTCAAAGAAATTAATTTCTCTTTGCGGTTTGGATTTCCATTACCGCAAAGCGCTGGTGCCCGAGAGAAGCCGCGGGAAAGCGTGGCCGCCGAGAACCCGGATAAAAGTCCCCCGAACGCCGAGGAAAAAATCGTGGAAAAGAGAGGAGAGAGCCCGGGGAACGAAACAGAAATGGATGGCCTTTTATTTTCACCGAGGCGGGTTTGCGAGTTTTACACGGACACACACACACACATACACACACACGCACCGTCGCACGTGGACGAGAAATACGACGTACAATGGGCCGACTCGGGCGAATTGTCAGGCGAGAAAGAGCGGAAGGTGAAGAAGGTGAAAGAAAAGCGAACGCCGAGGAGGAGGAGAGGGGGGGAAAAACGATATTTCCGCCGACGGTGATGGCGTCGATTTTTCACGGGACACGGACGACGTCGGCCAAGGTGTTCGAGGACTGTGTCGTCCTTCAACGGGGGGGGGGGGGGTCTCCGCTATTCTTTCGACGGGACACGTTCCCAGAAATCCTCGCACCCGTCCCCGCGAGTTCCTGCTTGCTCATCCCGCCTTAAGGACCCACTTCTCTCTCTCCGACTTCCCCTTTCGACCCCTCCTCCACCTCCGGCGGCACTTTATACGCGCGAAAAAGGTCGTTACGGTGAAACCTAGCGTGAACTACTGAAAACCGGGGATATACTCGAAAGTGACGTCCCGGGGAGATTGATGAAAACCGGCCGTGCCTTAGGAATTCATCTTTTTGTCCGACAACTCTTATTGGCCCTCTCCCCCGATCCGTAGTTTTTTCTCTCTTACATTTCCACGATGAACGCTCGCTTCTTAGCTTCGTTTTTTCTTATCATCTCGAGCAGGAGTCAAGGAGATTGCTTCTGTAGCCGGTTCTCCTCTCTTTGCCTCCCCACAATTGCCAGTTACGTTATCATCTTGGCCGAGTGCAAAGCTCTATTAGCGCAAATCATTCTTTACACCGGATGGAGTCCTCGGCCCCTCCCCCTCCTCTTTTTAATCTTCTTTTCCGAGACGTTTGCGTAGCGCGTTCCGCCTCGGCGGGCGCGTAATTTCCTGCAGAAATGGACTTCTCCGTGGAGACGTCTTACGGTTCGTTTCCCCTCATTCCCCAGCGCCTGTCGGTTCTGAGAGCACGTGACGGCCGAGCGTACACGGGACAATGCAGTTTCGCCGGTGCAAGGGGGAGGCAAGTTTCTGACCGGACGAACAGTCGGAATGGGAAGTCCGCCGGGCGAGGAGCGACGCCGACGCCGGTAAGACCGACGCTTTATTGCTATCGCCCATCGGATCCGTCGGGACGCGGCCGTCGGATCGCCCGAGCGAGATAACGGCGCACAAAGGACTCCGCCGGAGCGCGACCCCTTTTGCCATCGACACCACGGACCGCAGAAACGGATGCATATGCATGCAACAGACGGCGGAATCGTGGCGACAGAGGGCCACAGACAATCGAGTGGAGAAGCACGGTATTAAGCCAGACGCTCTGCCAATACCGAGAAAGGGAGCATCGGAAATTAAGAAGACGCAACAAGACCGGAGCAAATGTTAAGAAACCGCGGAAAGAACGTACCGAGGGGTTATTCGATTTTACCGCACTCGTTGTTAATTAACAAAAAATAAGCACTGATGATTTACAAAATCAATAGTGAGTCACTGTCTTCTCACTGTCTTCTCAGTGTATTTTGTATATTACATAGTGTTTCGGTTAGGTATCAAAACTGCCTAGTGCTGAACCTCGCCGTTTGTACACACCATACTGTGTCTCCGTTTTTCTATTCTCTTATATAAACTTTGTATCTTTTGTGTGTCTTTATGAATATGTGTACAATAAAGACGTTTATTATTATTATTATTATTATTATTATTATTATTATTATTATTATTATTATTATTATTATTATTATTACAATGCTAAAATTTCATTTGCCATTTCAACCGCGAAATTTCCGATTAATCCTCGTGGTATATAGTATTTTCACGGTACAGTTGCTCCTATTCGCGTGCCATTAACTGTTTCCCGTGAGATCAAAAGGAAGGATGCGCCAAGCGTGGAAGGAACCGAAGGACAGATTATTTCGTTAAAGTTTAGGAGGCATGGCGAGGAGGAAGGTGATGGGGTGGGGCGTTGGATTCTCGTACGAGGAAAATGGTGAGCTGCTCTTAAGAACCATTAGGGGCTAAATATTTGATTGAAATATTACGAGGCGAGTCGCTCGCGTGCCTCGGAAGACAGAGACGAATGTACGGTGAACGAGGGAGGAAGGGCAGGGGTATTGCCAGGTGCTTGCCGGGAAGAAGAGGAAAGACCCGGGGAGGAAGGGGGCTTGGTCGATGCCAGGAGGGTAAGTCTCGACACGCGAGACGACGACAAATGTATCGCTATATACCGGCTAAATACACAGTCTTTAAGTGTATTTCCCCGGCGTGGAATGTTAACGACGCGACGCCACCTTCGCCGCAATTCCCGGCAATCACGGCACGAGAACCTCCGGAGTTTCGACCGGCGTCAATTCCCCCTCCGTCCCGCGGACCGCTAATTACGATAATCTCATTTTCTTGTGCACCGAAGATACCGGCGAATCCCCAAGAAACCCTTCCTTGCACCGGGACGCGTGAAAATGTATTCGTCCGTTTCATTAAAACACGCTTCACTAATTAATGTTGCAATTAGCTTAATGGGAGTACCGGCTGATTAAAAGTGATATTAATGGATAAGATAACTAAGCTTCAGCCTTACGTGTAATTCACCGACAGTTAGCAATTACAATTAATTTCACGCAAGTGGGATACGACGAGATTAGTCACGAGAAGCGGATAATAATATTCTAAGGGGAAGAGTACGATTTATCGATACTATTACCCATTGATCCAAGAAATAATTAGTACTGATAGACAGACTATAAAGAATGGTTGAAATTTGTTTCTAAATATTTTCCCTGCCGGTGGTTTTCGATGGAGAATTAATCCAAGACTATCGTCGATGGGATCGAAATAACTGGGAGAAACGAAAATTCCTGATCTTACGTTCAGGGCCTGGTGGAGGAGGGGGGGGGGAGGGAGACGAAGGGTTCGTAGAGAAGTTTCCGAAGCAACAGTCCGCAGAGAGCTCTTTCCCGCTCGTCTAGCGCGAGTTTCATTGGCGGATTCTCGGCATACCCTTCGGTATCCCCCCTCGTTTCCGTCAAAGACTTCAATTTAATTTCTTCGGCCAGGCAAACGCAATCACGATTCGTCCGAAACGCGATCCCCGACGATCGAATCTCGCCGATCTTCATCGACCTCTCAAACTTTTACGCAGAAATTCCCCAGCAATTCTCCGCTAGGATCACCGGCAAATTCCCTTCACAATGAAGGAATCTTTAAAAAATTCATTAACTCCTGAGTGGTTATTAAAAATAGCTGATAGTTTTTTGCCCCCTTCTTCTCGCGTGATGGATTTAGGCGCCGTTGTCGAAGAATTAATGAAACGTCCTCTGAGTGGACGAAGTGATCGATGATCTCGATCGGGCAAAAATCGGAATTTCGGCTTTCTCTTCGGACGGGAAAGGTGATAGCGATTCTGACATTCCCGACGGGAATTTGGCCGATCCATCGTATCCGGGGAATTCCTCGCGTGCTCGGGAAAGTATCCCTCGCCATTACTGTCAAAGACTTCGATTTAATTTCTACCCGATTCCTGGAAGGGGGAGGACCTTCCGTGCCAAATCGAAAAAATCGAACGAAAGCGAAAACTTTGATTCCCGTCCCCGAGGGACTTACGTGGCGAAAGGAAAAAAAATCCCGGCCGTTTCGTAGAAACTGACGAACGAGGAACACCGTTAAAAAATACGAAACGTCGAGGTGAGCGGAAATATTGAAAATTCAAAGGTTTCCCGTTAAATTCGGCAAATCCCGGGGCTTAACCGGGTGATCGCGACTGGCGGGGAAAATAATTCGTTGCCTCGTATCCCTAAATCAGGGGATCTAATTGCTTCGGATAAATCGCTGCGCTATCAGCGCGCTGCCAGTGATAACAAAAATAATGCTCAATTATTGGAAATGGCGAGATACACGTGCGGATGAACAGGGAATTCGGGAAGGCGCATTAATCGCCGGACGATCGTTTCATTTTCCCGGACGATCCGTCGTTTGTCGTCGACTCGCTTCGACGGCCTTCCGATCGGTGAATTCAAACGGTTTCCACCGACAGGGAATTTCAAACGGATGAAATTCCTGCCGCCGTTCACGGGCGATCGAGTCGCCTGAATCGAGGAGAAACGCGACGGCGAATGCCCCTCGTGTCGCCGTAGTAGCCCGCCATTCGCATAATTCCTGGATAAATCACTACACGGGACACTACGGTGCATAATTCTCGGATAAATAAACGCGACGTTTCCTTTCCCGGCATCGTTGTTTCCAATAACCCCTGGAAAACCGAGGCTCTGAGGAAAAATGGACACATCGCAATGATGCACTGTCGATAATGCGGGGAAAAACTTTGTCTATTTCTGCAATTCATTCATAGGAGAGAGCAGAATATTCTCTTCTTACGTATCTTGTATCTTTTTGTGTGAGTAAATGAAACCTTTTCTTCTGACAAACGATTATACCTGTTGAACCAGTACTTTGCACATTACCTAATACCTACACTGATCAAAGAAATCATTCTTGCTGTATTATCACGGTATTTGCCAAGTCCCCAACGAAATTTGTTGACCCTCATTTCCGCTCTGATCCGAAACTTTCGTCGTAGAGCGCGAATTTGCATTATTCGAACTTTCGTTTTAGCGTATTTCCTAAGCACGGCGGACAACGGGAAATGCGATTAGGATAAGCAATCGTGCGCGCATGTTTGCCATCGCGCAAATACTTTTCCGGTCGTGCAATATTCGACTCAGTTCGACCATACACGTCAGCAAAGTTTTCGTCGCGTCAACGGCAACAATGGGCTGGCTGCGTACGAGTTCTCTCTCGGCGAACGGAAAGTTTGTTCTGCGCGTGCACACAAAAGGAACTCGTGGATGATTCGCGAATTCACTGATACGAAGGGTGACGGAGGGTTGGGGGGAGGAGCTGAGGAGAAGGGGGAGGCTCGAAGGGAAGTTGGAGGAGAACGGAGTAACGGAGGCGGACGTTGAGCAAACATTTTTACGCTATTACGGGGTTCCGAGAGTGGATATTAAGCAAACTGTTTGCTACTGCGGGAAATCGCTCCGGGAATCATCCGCCTTCGATCCCTACTCTCCTGGCCTAAGGTAAATCCAAAATCTATTCTCCCCTCCCTCCGTCAGCGTCTTCACGGTCCCCAAATAACGAAGATTCAGCTACGTTCCGTACGCAATTAACAGACTTATTCATCTTCCCCCCGGTAATCGAGAACCTTCTGAATTCTTCAACGAAACAAAAATGAATCCATCACGAACCGTCAGAAGGATTTTCGCTGCTGAAGAATAATAAAATGGACTTCCCGAGCGGGCAATTCTCCTGTTGAAAGTGCGTAAATCAGCTCGCAAGTGGCTCCCGGGAAATGCGAAAACGTAAAGGTGGTCTGCGGCAATCTGAACCCCCGACTGCGACGATTACGATGATTAGGTTAGCGGGGAGGGGAGGGGAGGGGAGGGGAGGGGAAGGGGTGGTTAGTGCCCGGCGACGTTGACGGCGCATCACGCAGCACTAACCTCGTGATTTATGGGTCCTCGTAAAACTTGTGGCGTGCCTAAACACACTAGCCTGTGTCGTTTCGGGGCCAACGTGGAACACATCACCCTACCATCGTGGTCGCCGAGAAAGCCAACCGGGGGTTGACCACGGCCAACTACCCCGCTTTGCCCCGGCTCGGCGTGGTTTCACGTGTCGCTGCGATGGCACGTGCAAGGCGAGCTTATCTCATCCCCCCCGGCTTCCCCTTCCTCCGCGCGATGAGCACAGATAGGCGAATTAGGCGAATAACCCGGGGGGTAGTCGGTCGGTTTAAAAAATGTCCAACAAGGCCCCGTGTCCGGGGAAACATAAATTAAAATGCTTCCACATAAACCACCCCCACAGACTTATTCTACTTACTACTCGTTTATCAAAACTAAACGTCTGTTGTAATTTTAAGGAAACACGGGAAACTGTCGTTTCACAATTTCAGAGCGGATAATTGGCGTTGTTGTTGTTGAGCTTTTTCATACTTTTTGAAACCTTTTTTTAGCTTCCTTACTCGATGGAGCTGGATTACGATATCGTCGGGGTACCCGGGAGCACGTCATCGGTTGCCCTTCTGCCCCCGAAGGTCAACGTCTCGGCGAGGGGCGAAGTTCCCACTGGGCTGCAGGTCTTCAGGATCAGACTGCCGTGTTCGGGGCTCGTCAGCGCCGAGATTCCCCTGTCTCTCAGGCTAAACGTCACCGCACCGCCCGGCACCAGATACAACGACACCATTCTCGTCTTTAAGCGCAACAAAATTTGTCTCCAAGGTAAAAGCAACAAAAACCCAAACACTCCGAGAATAACAACGTAACGAGGCAAAACATTGTTTTAACAGCGGCGCCGCTGAAAAATAAGAGTACTCCTGATTAACTCATTTCCTTTTTTTTATTGACAAAAAGTGCCACTCTAACCGATACTGCGAGAATACCTTTGATGGGAGAAAAATTTCAATTTGCGCCAAGTGATTTCTCGTGCGACAGAGCGCTCACTTAATTTCATTTCGAAATGGCATCCTGTTTGCTTTGCGTCGGCTTTGCGCCGAGTGTCAACCGATTGAGAAGGACGGGGGGGGGGAGGTAGGGAGAAAGAGAAAAGAGACAGTCGTTGGTCGATAGCAAACTGGTCCGTTTACGCGATCGTCAGTTTAATTAGCAGGTTCATCGGACGGTCAGGTAGGGGAGCTGGGGAAAAAAAAGGGGGGGGGGTTGGTTCGGTTTCGTGAATGCCTTCGTTACCGGCGATGTAAACTCCGGCAAAAACAATCCAGTCGCGCGCGTTCGTTTCGAGTTCCTTTCAAAGTCCCGCGAGTTTCCCGTGCGGGATTTATGCCCGGCCGCCTGACAATGGGTATTCGTGATTTATCGAACGAGAATTTCGCGTGCGTCGCCGGCGATACCGTGGGGGCTATGGGGAATTCGGGGTATAGCTGTTGCGCGAATTCACGTACGCAGCGCCGATGGCTCCGCTTTTCCTGTTTTTTTTTCTTTTTGTCAACCTTTGACGAGAGGAGCGATACCCAGGCGCAAATGTTACACGACAAACGGCGGGCAACACTGCCGTCCCGTGGAAGAAGAATCGAAACAAAAGAGCCATTGTCCTTTTCGGCCGAAAGCTAAAGCGGAGGTAAAGAAATCCGAGAGATTTAACCCGGTGAACGCGTGTTGCGTGGAAAATCGTGCAAGGATGAATCTTTGATTGAGTTTCAACGCGGCGCGGCTTGTTGCGACGTTTACCTTTTCATCGTGAACGTGGCGAGGGAAGTTTTAGGACTGGTTGCTCGTTTGAGAATCGACAGACGATGGGATGAAACGGAAGGAGGAACGACGGAGCAGCAGTCGGATGGGTTTGCGAAGTAGACAGCTTCCGGAATTGGACTTTGGTCTGTCGTTCTCTCCCTTTCGTCCTTTTCCACCCTTCCTGTCTTCCTTTATTTCCTTTGCGTCCGTCTTCGTTCTCCCGCGATAGTACTATCTCTTCTTCGGTTCTCGCGTTTACACTCCAACAGGCGGAAACAGACAGAGGCGAAGGAGAGGGGACTGAGGAAAATCGTGGGAGAAGGTTCCTCGAAGGGAGTTGACAGACGCGGGTCCGGTTACCAGATGAGCCTCTGGTACAACGAAATGCAATCCGTCGAGTAAAATTGAATCTACCGTCTTGGGGGTCTTCTCGCTCACGGTGTGTTTAATGAAAGAGAAGAACGGAAGCAGCGGGGGAGATCAAGCGGCTCGTTCGCGGTAGGGAGGGGGGGGGGGACAAGTCTACTACGAGGGTGGAAGACCGAGGAATTGGGGAGGAAACGGTCGGTCAACAAAACTGAGTCGACGGGAACGCATTAAAGTTTCGCAGAAAACTAAGTTTCCTTTAAATAACATATATCTGAGTTTACGTACGAGTATGAGGTGAAGAAGATTAAAAGATATCGAAGGACCGATGAAAAAGAGACCACGTGTGCCAGTGTCAAGAGAAAGAAAATCGTATAGCCGAGGACGAAGGGGGAAAGAACGAAGGTAAACAGCGGTAAGAGGATAGGGCAGGAATGGCAAAAAAATCACGCGCAGTGGGAGAACGTCGAGATAGAAACAAAATCACTTGGAAGAGTGGAAGGGGGATGAGAGGGGGGATGGTGGAGTGGTCGTCTCACAAAGGTGAACGGAAGAATAAAGGAGTACGTATACGCGGAAGGGAAGGGGATGGTCTGGAAAAACAGATTTCCCGTGTCGTCGGCCAGTGCTTCTTCTCTCGAGTTCTTGTTACTCGGGAAAGCTGGCCCCTCGCGGGGAAAAAGTCCTGCGGCAGCTGGAAATCGCCTCGAGCCCTCTCGAAAATAATCGAATCCCCAGTTTCCTCGAACGGCCGCCGTGCAACGGCCAGAACCGGCCGCTTACAAATAAAACCACCAACAGGGGGAAGAATAACAGCAAGCCGCGAGATTTCTCTACCTCGCCTTCTACAGGACAGCACACACACTGACCGACCAAAGTACTACGCAGTAACGGGAATTCCCCCTCGGAAGTGTACATACAGTGCAAGAAAATCAGTGCTTTGCTCCAAAGCCAGGAATCGGTCCTAACGATGAAAAGAATACGAATGAAAAGGAGACGGGTTATTAAGCCCAGAATACGTTAAGTAACTTAAACCATGAGAATCCACGATATCAATTCCGTACGAAAATACAGAATTTCGGACCATCTAAGAAGGTTAAAATTCGCTGGTCAGCGAATTTAGGAACTTTTCAAAGGAACTGAAAGTAAGAAAATCGGCGTCAAATCCTCGAATTTCTCGACTCGAGAATTATCCTGGGATTAAATCGGGAAACAGGATACCGCAGGGGGCCTAGTACCTGGGTTCCTACGCGCAATAATTGCGCGATCTGTTTGCATTATACGCCGGAAATTCGTCGGACCAAAGGGGGAACAGGGGAGGGGGAACCGTGCGACAGAAATCAGGGATCGCGTCGTCGGTTTCTACGTCGGGTCAGCCCCGTTAATCCAATGGGACTTAATTCTGGTCCTTCGTAAATCTTGGTTAAGGTCTGTTTGATGGCGCGCAGAGGGGATGGCAAGGGGAAGATGGGGGGGAGGGGTGGAAGTGGAGGGGGATACTATCGCTCACCTCCCCTGGCCGGCCGGACTCAACTCGAATATATACGGTGCTCTTAACGCCCTGCTGACTTCCACTTCGTTTACGTGCCCCCGAACTTTCCTGCCCGGGGAGGAAGTTTAATTGATCCCGTCGCGCCCCTCGATTGCCCCGCGCTTGTCACTTTTTTTTTGCCTCCCCCCCGCCGATACAAACAACCAATACGAACGACGGCCACGAGTTATCCGGTACAAACTGCGCTTATCTTCCCTGAGAAAAAGTCGCGTAATTGTCGCGTGGACTCGAGGTACTGGAATTTAACGCGGAATTTCATGGCTATTTATTGGTGGATACGTAGAGACGTGATTTTTCTTTGAAGAATCTCAATCGAGGATCGAGAGAACGACGTGAATTGGCGCGATTTCTTTAAACGTATTTTTTGTCGCATCTCAGGTTTTCTCGCTGATATTCGGATATTCGAGGCTCGTCGGGAGGTTCTTAGCTTTCACGCAGATGTTTCGCCCGGGTTATTTATCCCCGTTGACTTCTCTCCATTTTCCGTGAAACAGGAGAAACGAGTCGCTCGTTAGAGAAAAAATGATTATCCTCCGTTCTCCTCGGAGATTGGTATTCATATTTCTCGCATCCAATTTCAAAACGACGCGGCCCGCTTTTGTTTGCCTCGCGTCTCCGGCAAACGGTCGTCTTTGGCCTTAATTAAAACGGGAGCAGGCGGTAATGATGGCATTGAATTCATTGAATCCCAGTTTCTCAAGCAACCGTTGCACTCGTCCACCGCGACAATGGCTACTCGTTACTTCTCAACGGCTAATTTCGGTTTACCTCCGACATTTTCATACGTAAAAAATAATTCACCGACTTTTTCGTCGAACATAACCGGATCCCTTCGCTCGGCGGTATCGAGTGACGCGATATTAACATTCTTCCTCGACATGTAGGAATGTTTGAAGCGACGACAGGATATAATAGGAACGTGAGGAAGAGCGCATGGATTGGTCGACGTTAAAGGCTACACGGTCCGGTCTCAGACTGGAAAAGTCGTCGTCGTCGTCGTTTGCGGTGGTTTCGCGATCAAAGAGAAGTCCTCTCTCTTTGCCAAGAGAGAGAGAGGACCGACAGCGACGGTTTCACGATCCGGCTGATTCCATGGCCGAGCGATACATACAAACGACGATCGATCGGTTCGCCCCCCGTGAAACGTCTCAAGCGGAATCGCCGGGGCTTTCGGCTTTCGCTCCGCTAACGAAACCGGAGAGCCGAGGGAAATGGATTGCCCAGATAACCTTCCCCCCTGCCGCGTTCGATGGATTTCACAACATTTTTCCGATAGCGGCAAGACGCTGAAATCGACAATGAACGCCCCCGCCCCCCCCCCTCCGGCTCCCCACCATCGTTCGCTTTCCTCTGCCTCGGCGAATTATGAATTTATGGATTTAGCTGCGATAAATGCCGATGATTTATGCACGGATTTCTCTGTTTGACAGGCGTGGAAACACCACCGAGAAACGACTCGGTCAGATTGGAACCTGGACTGCTGGTGAACGGCGCCGGGGCGCTTTACGTCGCCGCCACCTGTGCCTGCGCATTGATCCTCGCCGTTATTAGCATCGCCAGTGCGCTGTACATTCGCAACAGCAAGGCGAGAGTACAGGAATCACAGTAAGTTTAACGGGACAAAAATGTAAAAAGCCATAGTTCCAACGAAATTGTTCAACGCAACAGAACTACAAAAACGGATCATTATTTTGTGAAAAAAAACTGATGCAACGTAGAATGCAAATTGAAATCTGTTAGATTGAGATGGAAAATTTCTGGGCTAAAGCGTGCAAGTACTTACTTATAGCGAATAAACGTGGAGAAGGTAACGCGCCCGGGGGATAATTGAAAATCCGCGCGTATTATGAAATTCCTCCTCGAAGAAGGGAGATTCTATTAGACGGCGGAGTTTATTAAATTTCGCGAGACGGTGCGCGGTTATTGGACACTTATCCCGGGCAAGATTTTGTATTATAATTGTCGGCTTTGCGGGCGGCGAGTCGGTGAAGGGGCAAAGGGAACGGTGGAGGGGGTTACCGTCGGATGGAACAAGTCAGAGAAATGCAGTCGGCTGAGAGGAGTGAGAGCGGGTTTTCGCGCGCGAACAGATTTCAACGACCCCGCGGGAAATTCGCGGAGGATAAGCCGGATGGGAGGAACTCGTCCGAATGAAATATCCTTTCAATAAGCCCCGGTGATCCGTGGCTCGCCCGGCACCGCAACCGACATTTTATTGCGCCGACGAATCTACACGCCTTCCCGTCGCACGAGAATGGCCATGGAAGCCGTCTGGATGCTGATAAAAAAAGACGCAGGAGATGCACAGAGGAGAAATTTAAGGAATTCGGAAAATACAGAAAAGGAGTCGACACGCAAAATTGACTTGAGGGGAAAAATAGACTAAAATGCCAAGTCAGATTTAAACGAAACGAGACATTCATATTGCTCGTGTACCGTTTAAAATGTGTCAAAAGACATGAAATCTCTATGAATATTGTATCTTATTCCCATGAATTTAGTCCACGTGTTGTCGAGCGAAAAGAGTACATATGAAAACGATGAATATTCGTTTAAGCGGAATATTTCTTCACCGTTCCCTCGGTTTTCACGACGTTATCCCGACTGCCACGGATTTCCCCGGCTTGGTATTATTCTCCTTTACGTTCAGACGACTTCGGCTTTCTAATCGTCCGTCTGCCTCCCCCCCGGTGGGCCGGTGACAAAGGGGGGGAGCCCACGCGAGCCAATTGTCTCTCGCGGGATATATTAGCCCCTCTGAGGTTCCTCGGATCTTATAAAATCGTCGCCGTCGCGAGAGATTCGCGGCATTTCGACTCTCCCCTTCCTTCTCTTCTTTTTCTCGTGACGGGGGGTTACTGCGAGTCTCCGCCCGCCCACCCCTCTCGTCGCGATCGCGTAACGAGTTCGACAACGAGGAAAAACGAGCTACTCGCCGCAGGAATTGCACGGCTCCCTAGCGCGGTATCTGTTATTCCCATTGATTTGATGCTCTCTCGCAGCGCTGGATTCGTCTTCGTTTTCCGGCCGATCGAACCACGCAAAAATTCCCACCGACATCGAACGATTCGAATTAAGGATAATACTTACCTGATGAAATATTCCACGCACAACGCCAAACTCAGAGGGATTAAATCGCTGCGTTTGCTGAAGATTTAAAGAAGCCTATGTAATTTCGGTGAAACGTGGATACTAATTTCCTTTCTGTTTATTACGTGAAGACGGCGGTGAAAAAGGAGAGCCCTTTGGAAAAGGTCGTTGAATGCGAGACTCGGTGCTCGTTTTCAGTTCTATCTCCCGCATCGAAGTTCGCCAAGAGAGATACGCGAGTTTCTTTTCACGGGGAAACTGCAGGTCGACGGAAGTCGGCGTTCCAGTGAAAGCCGAAATTGCCTGGCTCGCGCGCGCGTTTCACTGGTCTACGAATATTCGCTTCCCCCCTGCTTTGTGCGGCCCTTTCCGGGAAATTGTGGGCGAGGATTTACATGTCCGGGACGGGCAATAAATCCGCGAAAATATCGGCCGGTCCATACCTCGGCAGCCTCCAACTGCCGTTCGTTTCTTTGCTTTCGCCGTTCATGCGTCCATCCCCTTGGCTCTATTTTCTCCCCATCGATGCCTCGTCCTCGTCTTTTCAAATTCTCCACGGCAACGTCCTGCCCGGGGGGCGCGAGGACCCTCCATGGAAATTACTCGGCTCGCGGGATAAGCGGTAATTTCCCATGCTACAAGGATTTTCGATAAAACCAATGTGGTAATTGCCGCACGGTCGAGCATTCGTACTTCCTCGCGTGGAATTAATACAATCATTAGAAAGAAGCGTCTACCGGTAATCCGATGAGCATGGCAAGAAAAAGTTCTTCCACCTATGACCGACCGTGAATTCCCTGCTTCCCATGCAAATTTATTGGGACTTAATTTGAGATTTAAGTAAGACCCTCCGTCGTGGCCGGAGGAAAGAAAGGAAGGATGATCCTCTGCACGGCTGAGGATTCCTCCGGGGCGAAATGTAAATCCTCGAAAGGCTAAAAGATGGAGAACGGACGGCAGGACGGGAAAGGGGGGGGAGGTGAAGTCGAGGAGTTCTCTTGTCGAAACTAATTCCACGTCGAGGGTTGCATAAAGGCTCTATGTGTAGGATATATATTACGACCACGAGATATGATAATGGCAACGCTTTTACGGCTCTCGGCTCGTATCTCCCTCCCCTCTGTTTTTGCCCATCTACGTTCCCCTCCCTCTCGTCCTTCCCCTTGCCCAGTCCTCGCGCGGCAAGGTGCATTTGCGCCACTTTCATCATAATTTATGCAACGCAGCGGCGATGGGAAATCCCAGCGCCAACTTTTTAAAATATTCCAGCGGGCGCAAATGGTCCCGAAGTACCAATCTTCCCGGCTCACACGTGCACCGGCACCACCGGCATTCCTTTTGCCCAGTTCGCGAAATTGTTATTTCCTCGAGTCGAGCCTTATCCAAGGGAAACTTCTCCCCGGCGGAATATTACGGCCATTTTTCCCCGAGTCCAAGTCGCGGTGCCTCAATTATTCCCCCTTGTGCGCGAGAGTGGGGGGGGGGAGTAAAATTAGGACGTAAAGGGGGATGATCGTTGTTCGTTTTGCAGGAAGAGCCTGCCCTGCTGCAGTTACTCAGCGGCGGACACTGGCGGCTTGGCAGGACGAAGTTCCGTGCTGGTCAGAGTGGACCCTCGGCCCGGAAGTGCCAATTCCGGAAGCTACGCGACAATCGCCGACCTCGAACCCCTCTACGCGAGACCATGCGGTTCCAGGGCCAGTTATTACGCGGCAAGTCACGTGACGCACGTCAGCCAGGTAAGATTTCCCAGTGACTTTTTCCCAAATCCACTCGATTCATCGTCAATCACGAAATTCCCCCAAACTACCGACCCAGATTCTCTCTTTAGGGCAGCGCGACTACCTGTATCGAGAGCAAATATTTTAGACTCTATAAAGAGAAGTTTAAAGTTTGCCAAACAAACTTGTTTGGATTTCCTCTAGAACACATTCCATATTTCTTTTCCTGTTTTTTCCTCGCTCATCACACTTCTCCTCCTCCTTCTTCGACTCTCTGACGCTCTATTCCTATTTCCACGTCCTGTCATTAGGCGCACACTTTGAAGATTTTTAAATATGAGCGACAATGCCTGCGCATTATTCGACGGTACGACTTTTTACGGTCCTTCTGCCGGTGCTTTTTTTCTCGCGTTTCCCGGGGTTTCTCTTGAAATTTCGTCGCGCGGTCCAAGCAGCACGTTGGCGTTTGTCCTCGCGCCGGAAACTGTGTACGTTGAAGACACGACCTCGCTCGCGTTTCTCCCCTTTTACCTCAGAGGCGCGGCTCTCAAAACTTTATCGAGTTTGCGGCCGAGCGAGCCGCTTTCCTCCGACAACTTCCATGCCCCTCCCCTCCCCCCCCCACCTCCCCACTGCCGTCCCCGGACCCACTGCCCCGTGTTTCCTTTATGCAGCGAGAGAGAAGGTTCCCCCCGGCTCTTTATTCAGCCATTCTAAAGCTCGTCCTTCTCCCGCTACACGTGTACAGACTTTTATCGTCAAAGCCCGCGCGTCGGCTTTTTGCCCGTCAGTTTCCGCTCGTCGCTTTTTCTCTCGCCGCCGACTAATCCTCGCACGCTCCTTCTCAGCGGGAAAATCTCCCCTCCCCCTCCCCGCTGGGGCTCGTTTTAAGATCCATGCAGAAAAAATTGCACGCTTCGCGCACTCTAAACATACGTTCTCGTTCGTGCTTAGCACTTTTTTCAACGCACCTTCAGCGGCCAAATATCTTTATCCACTGTTCCATTTCACGGCTGGTTGCCAATCGATTTGACTTTGCCGCGGCGAAACGGGCACACGACACCGATTAGTCGGGTAATAGAATTCGGAATGAATTACCCCGGGAGAGGGGCCTTTCGCATTAATTTCCACGCAAAGAACCTGGGCCACCTGTACTCCCGTGGCGCGGGAGTCAAAGGGGGAAATACGGAGTTTATGGGGTTGGATAGACGTGAGGGGGGGGGTTAGGGGGTGAACGGCAGGAAGGTTACACACGCGGTTACCTCGCTCCTACGGTGAGACCCTGCTCCCCGTGTCAGAGGAGAAAGTGAGCCTGACAAACGAAGGGCTCAGAGGCAGAGGGAAAGCATTGGGGGGAGGGGTGGGCGAGAGGGGAGTCTGTACGCGGGCTGGAAGTGGGTCCTGTGATTGTTTCGGCTTTGATCTTGGATCAATTTGCCGGCTATACGCGTATGCCTCGACCCTCCGACTCGCCGACCTCTCAAAAGCAACTCTGCCCCCCCCCCCCCCCCCCTTTCCGTCCCTCGGGGTTCTGGGTAAAGGCGTGCCGAACCCGTCGGTAGGACCTTCGCGCAGAATTCAACCCTCTCCGCGTTTCTCTCTTCTCCCGGCGTTAGATCAACCGGCTCGCGTAATCCAGCCAACGTCTTGGCCCTTCTGTAAACCGATACGCTTGAGATCCCATTGCCGTGGGAGCCCATTACCCGCTCCTGTCTGCCCGAGGAGGAGGAATCATCTCCGGCGAAACACACGACTTCCATCTCGAACCGATCCTCTCTGTGTAACGACCGAGTAAAGGGGGATTCCGATGTGCCAG
The DNA here is from genome assembly GCA_963989215.1 of Hedychridium roseum. Classification (NCBI taxonomy): domain Eukaryota; kingdom Metazoa; phylum Arthropoda; class Insecta; order Hymenoptera; family Chrysididae; genus Hedychridium; species Hedychridium roseum. The sequence continues at coordinate 4,561,446 of OZ022318.1, read as the reverse complement.
TTCGAATTTATCCCTCCCCCCTCTCCCCCCACCGTTCGCTGTGTCTTTCCACCGACCTGTTTCAACAAACTCTCTCCTGTACGTCGGGCGAAAATTAATGAACCACTAAATCATCCGCAGGAAGTAAACAGAGGAAAACTGAAGGAACCGTTCCATTAGCGTTCACGTAAACGGCACAGTTTTTCCAATTCCCTTTCTTGATTATACACACAATTGTCGAGTGTCCAAATATGATTGCTGCATATTTCTGTGCGCCGTTCGTTTTCGTTTCGTTTTTGTTTTATTCGCGGTTCGAGTGAACTTCGCCGCGTTATCTGCGGTGTTTCATTTTTCACGCTACGCGTAATATTACGCTTAGAGCGTCGAATCGCGCCTCTCCCGCGGCAATTTTCGCCCCGCGTATTAAAAGACAATCACGAGATTTATATTTATAAACGAGGCGCGTGGCCGCGCGAGCCCTTCTCGTTCATTACCATTTTCGCATGATTCGCAATTTCGCGCCGGTACGCGCTTTATTCCGCGCCGGAAATGGGGAGGACGACCGAGGAAACGCAAAACAAAAAAAGAAGCAGCAAAATAACCGCGGCGAAAATGGGATCGGCCGATCGTGCTCGATTTCGACAAGGGATACGCTTCGCGAAGGAAAAAAAAAAGACATCGCGCCGTTAATTACGAGTCTCGGTAATCCAACGAAATTATACGTTTCTTTGCATCTTCAATTCTTTTCGGTCCATCAGTTTCGTCGAAAGACAATTCCAAAGAGTGTCATGCATTATCGTTTGAATTTACAAATGCAATTATAACACTTCTCGACGCAACGAAACGTGTCCACCGAGAGGAATAACAATTATTATCTACATCGAACCGAGTTTACCAGATTTGCCGCGGTGAAATCTCCTCTCAGCGGGAATAATCTTCTTTCGCGTTGCTTGCAGTTCATAAATAATTTCGCGACGCTTTCGAAATCGGATCTATCGTCCGTTAATTCTCATCGAGCGTCGGATAAACGCGGCACCGAACCACTCGGTCCCCCCCTCCCCCTTGTCCTCTCTGCCCCTCTCCCGCATGCATTTCCTTTCTCCTCCGTCGCTCATCCCCGCGCATTTTTTCACCGCACCGCTGTGCATTATTTTACACGTGGAGAGCGTGTAAGCGTGTGCAGGGCTGAGTGTGTTGACGCTGATAGAAAGGGGCGGAGGATGGCCGGAGGCAAAACTCCGGAAAATTGAAATTAATGAATAGTCCTGTCCCATCGCCTGGCCCCCGCGACAGGATCCAATGCGGATCCACGAACAAAGGGAGGGGGGAGCTGTATAACGACAACGAGGGATATATCTCTCACCGTTCCCACTTCCCCCGCACCCCCCTTGGCCGTCGAGCTTCGCGGGATGTATCTCCTTCTTCTTCTACGGGAATATCTTTTTCTTGTGCTTCTCCCCCGCGGTGGACCCTCGGGACCACCCTGAGCGATACGATGTACCCTCCCCCTTCTCCCCCGTTTGGCCGCCCTTACAATGCTTTTTTAATGGATCTTCTTATTATGAATTATGCAGCCGAGACGTCGTACAGTTTTAATGGCTCCTTGAGGAGAGTTTAAAGTCCCCGCTCCTACCTCCGCGTGCCTCAGGATTAATTGCCACGCGTAATTTCGTTCTCTGCCACGTTTTTCCAGACGACCGATCCCTGCGAGAAGGCCAGGGCCCTGTCGGTCTCAAGGTCGGCCCTTTACCTCAGGAATCTCCTGCAGGAGGGCACTTTCGGCAGAGTTTACAAGGGAACCTTGGAACTGGCCGGCCGGGAACAGGAAGTCATCATCAAAACCGTCACAGGTCACCATTCATCATTTACAAACTAACGATGCCTACACGATCATTTAACAATTCTAGCTCGTTCAAGTTTTCTACAATAAACCTTGTGTGTTTTTCGACATTGGCAAAACTGTTGAGGATAAGAGTTTTTTCATTTTTTTCTTCCTTTTCATGTTGAACATAATATCTTGAACTTTCAGAAGTCGCGTCGGCGTATCAAGCGTCGTTGCTGGTGGTGGAAGGATCGCAATTAGCCGGTCTTGTTCACGGTAATATCGCCTCCCTGGCAGGCGCTTGTCTCGACGATGCCTGCCCGTTGCTCGCCTATACAAGCACCCCGGGCGAGATGAATCTCAAGCTTTATCTCACCGACGGAAACCATCACCCGGTCACCAGGGATTTGGTGCACGCCGGTGCACAAGTCGCCAGGGGCGGAGCGTTTTTACACGGCCGAGGACTTTTACACAGGTAAAAGAAATGAAAATCTAAGAATTTAAAGCAAATTCCACGTAGGATAGGAATTAAGGGATTCTAAGTAAAAGAAAAAATTGCTCATGAGGAAACTTTCAGATTGACGAAGCTGTTCGACATTGTCAGCTTGCTCTTAACAAAGTGAGTTATTTTCATGTGTTTCATTACAGGGACATCGCCGCGAGAAACTGTCTGATCGAACCGTGCAGTCTCCGCGTGAGGCTCGCCGATGCGGCCCTGGCCAGGGACCTTTTTCCTCAGGATTATCATTGCCTGGGGGATAACGAAAATCGGCCGATACGATGGATGGCCTTGGAAAGTTTACAGCACAATCAGTACAGCACAGCGACCGACGTGGTACGATTCTTATCTCAACAAAAGCTATTAGCAAGACGAACATTTTATCGGAAAACCAGCTTGAAATGCGCTGCACGCGAGAAAACTTTGTCGCTGATCGATGTTTCTTTCGTTTTAAGTGGTCCTTCGGAGTTTTCCTCTGGGAACTGGCAACACTTGGCCAACAACCCTACGTGGAGGTCGATCCATTCGAAATGATGGCCTGTCTTCGCGACGGTTATCGTTTGGCCCAACCCCGACCCTGTCCCGATGAATTATTCGCCATCATGGCTGTCTGCTGGCTGGGCCAGTCGCGGGACAGGCCCACGATGCCCCAACTCCTGGCCTATCTGCAGGACTTCCACGATGCCCTCGGAGGATTCATATAAATCATTTGCGCGGACTCGAGAAGAGAAGTTGCCGGGAAAAGTGTCGCGAAGAATCGAACGATTTTCCCGGCCGACTCCAACGATGTGGATGATTTTAGTTTTGGTGGGACGTTAAAAAGTGCGACAAACGTATTCTCCAAAATCTGTCGAAAATGTCAACCTGACGGACGATGAAACCGATGTATAGTCTGACGCAGAATCAAATTCATGAAATCCTCAGAAAGTTAATGTCACTGCCTACTTGCGAGTCCCTTACATCGTGTCTAGAATCGTTGCTCGGATTTCATAGAACTTTGTTACAATTATTTCTAATATTTACAAACTGCTGTTTGATTGTGGATTTAAGATTCACAATTTTTAATAATGAGAGGTAAATCAAGGTGCAATTCGTTCGCCTGACTATTGGCAATTCAACTTCTTCTGGTAAAATGGTTGCAGGACTACAGGCGTTACGCCTCACTTTCCTCCAGTCCTTTTCACCGTCTTCACTAAAAACTGTTAATACAATTAAAGAAAAAAAGAAAATGACCCACATTGCAAAATGAAAAAACATGAAACACATTGTTGAAATATTGATAACAAGATATTTGGAAATGTCGAATTTTATAAACCAATATTTACAACACTGCCCTAAGATTCGTGAAGTAGAAAAAGTACTTGACGAAATTGTTTATTAATAGTCTCGTTTTGTACTTTAAAATTCGATGAAACCTCATCTGAGCACCAAAGGAAATAACATATTTAAAAGCAATGAATCAAAACCTTTGTGACAAAATATTAACGTCTGATATTACCGTAAAGTTTGTAAAATCGACAAAGCCTTGCAGATAAAATAGTGTGTAAATTAGTCTGTCCTGACTGTTGCTTAATCGTCGGCCAGATCGATCATTATTCATTAACAATTACGATTACGAAAGTTGGGATAATCGTGACCGGAATAACGGAGAGAGCAGAGACAAAGCTCGAGGTACACTTTGGAATCCTATTGTCGTATTTGACCTTCGGTAGATACAGGCCATTGCGTAAATGGGCTGTCCGACTCTATGTACTTATACAAGCGCACACATGTTATACTTAACATATATATATATAGTATATATATCGTCAAACCGTGGAACTGCCATTCCCAAATCTCTCCGCCAGAATGTTTTTCGATTCTACACAACTTCAATTCAATTTTAACGTCCTTTCCAATCTCGCCTTCGACGAACGACCGATAAATTCGCGCTTCAGCGTTACTTAGTGTACAGAGAAAAATGTTATGCCGAAACCAAAGATGTTCATTCAGAAATCAAAAGATAATTCGTGTACGAATAAGGAAATTTTTAATTTTAAAATGGACATGTAGGCTTACGTCTGAAACATTTTTTTGCAACTACTCTTTCTCTTAAGGTTTCGGCAAAACGTTTCGAAAGGGTGAAAGACTTGTAAGAAACTTAGATTGTATTACTTAAGTGGCGGTCGGCGCTCGGAGACGAGGAAAAACGTGGAACGACGATCTCTTCGATGTACTCGATGTTTAAGTGTCGCATGTTTCTTCCGATGACTACGACTCCGAATATTTCGCACTAACTCGTTACTCCCTTCGTCCATGGCCTTCGAGAACCCGCGAGGAAGGGGAAGAACGAAAGAAATTTATCGCGATTCTCTTCGAAGCATTGTACTCACGAACCTTTCCATTAACTACTCGTACTACTATTTAAATAACTATCGCTCGCTACTATTTACTACGACCCTTCTGGCTGGTCCGTAAATTTCAGTCAAATGCCACTTTCACGCGTAGAAAAAAAAATATGTTCGGTGCAATGGGGAACGATACCGAACACGAAAAGAGTTTCCCCAATCGAAACGTTTTTGCGGCGAATTAATTCCATTAAATTCGCCATGACTCGGGGCATTGGGCGGTTTTTCCTTTTGTGTGTTTGTGCGTCACGTGGGATACGGCTGAAATCAATGAGACCGAACCTTCGGGGTCATTCATTTAACGACGAATCGTCGACTATGATGTATCCAAATATTCGTGATTCCTTCAATGTTTTTTAATGGAAGAACAGGGTAGTCTAGCGCTGCACACTTTTTCGCTACTCACGTCGCTCCCATTCTCAAGTCTCTAACGGAGCTGTATTTTTTTTCTCTCTCAGACCACCACGGGTGTTCCTCCGGAAAGAACACGGCGGAAGACGGGGGAGAGGGGGAGGGGGGGTCCTCGGAAGGGCGCTCGTTTCTCTCTTCATTCTTTGACTTCCGCTCTTCCCCGTCCCGGCACGATTTCAGTACGATGAAAACGCGAAACTCCGATCCTCCGCGGAGGACAGTAATAACCAGCCCAACTGTAAATAACCTCTTAGCGAATGATAGTGGTGCGCCGAATGAGTTGATTTGTGCAGATTTTATTATTTCCTATACGGCGACTTACGGCATTATTTTTCAACGGAAAGTGAAATATACGTGTTGAGAAAAAGGAAACTGTCCCTCAATCTTCTCCGACTTTGACGATACGCCTTACCTATACAGCCGGTTCTTTTTGCTCAGAAGAAAAATGTTGGATTTAGCTTAAAAATCCAAAGGATACCAAGTCCGTTGAGTGTTCGTTCTCCAACGTTCGCCGGGCAGGCGGGAGACCCTTTCTAAAATCGCGGGAACCGGCCAGAAGCTGCGCCACGGGGAGGGGGGGGGGAGAGGGGCACGCACTATTTCCTAATCCGGGGGAGGGGAAGGGGTCGAGGGGAGAGGGGCGAGAGAGCCGAGCAACAGACCAACGAAAATGAAAGTGACGGAGAAAGTCGGGGCATTGTTACGAAGCGTTAAGCCTGAGCTCCGCGACGAGGTTCCCCCTTCCCCCTCACCTTCCCCCCTCCAGACCCCTTGGTCTTTTCCTTGGTCGCTGGCAAAAATTCGCCGCGTGTGTACCAGTTCGTTTGTTTAATTGGGAAAATCGCAATCGCGACAGGACGGAAATGCCGGTCGCTGGGTTCGCCAGTCGACATCATCGAGGGCCTCGACTTCCGCCGGAAATTGGCCCGTCGAATGATCGATCAGTGATCGCTTGAAGCTGAAACGAAATCACCTGCACTCGGCAGAAGTAAATCAATAATAATACAATACCGAAGACACGCTACCGCAAGGTTCAATAATCGTTCAACGAATTTCTACGAAAATATATTTTCTTTTCATGTCTTCAATGCTGACTTCATATTTCTGTCTCATGCGTTTGGAATATTGTTATGGAAATTTGAAAGATGTCTTTGTGTAATACCTAAGACAGGTACGTTGTAATATGCCGATTAACACGACCGGTGAGACGGAATGGCCTTTTCTGTCCGACCGGAAGTCACCGTACTGTCACACGTCACCGCATTCCTCCGACACTGACGACCCACGTTTTGGCTTTCCATCTGTCAAAATAATCGGCTGTCGCAACGCGCCAACGTCAGGGCGGGGAAACTGTCCCGAATCCAACGAGACAATTTTCATGTTCAAATACACACATACATGCATAATCATCGGCTTCAAGGACCACAAAAATGATCGCTATACGTCATAATTATTCAATCTCTACACAGCATCGTTTCAATAACAGGAAACGAAGATAATTCGCCGAGCAATTGCTTGCGTACGATCCGTATTCTTTGACGAGGAATTTCTTCGTGCCTTAGGCAAAATTTTGCTCGGCGAGGATCGACGCTAGGAAAGCAAGAAGCGTCGACGAAAGTGCGATGCTTACATAATTCGTGCACGGGACACCTCGTTTGCCCGGTCCCCGACTGCCTTTGCCGAGGGGAAACGAATTGTCGCGCTCTCACGAGGGAAGAAGGGTGGGGAGGGAAGGAAAGGGTAATTACTAACATTGTCCTGCGGTGCGCGGACATAACGTAACTTTCGATCTGGTTCTTCGCGCTGGCTGCCCTTACCTTTCCGCAGATCCCGTACTTTCGGCTCGTAAAACCGTTATACCGTTGAGCCCCTGCTCGTTTGAGAATTTCGCGCCAACCGGAAGTGTCCGCAATTATTGGTTAATTATCGAGCCGACCGGCTAATTATCTGCTTGGCCGACTAATTACCGACGTTCTCGAGCCAATGCCGTTAATTAAGCCGACTTTCAGGGAATCGTGAGCACGAGGGTGGACGCACGTTCGTTGACAGTGAATAACCAATTATCCGAGAGAAAGTATACGTCATTGCTCGGAATAATCTTCCTACCTTGCGCTACTGAGCGGCATTAACTCTGACTAATTATTAGAAGAATTCTTTAAATTTATTTCCTGTCCCGTCGTGCCCCGTGTCGCAATTTCCCTGAAAATTCTTACCGGTCGCTCGGGAATCGCTGGTCGGTTTCTTTCGACGTCTTCGCGTTCGTCTTAAGCGACGATTACCGTGCTTTCCGGTTAGAAGGCGTAAAACACAATCGGTCCTCCGCTCGTCCGCGAGTCGACCGGTCTTTCATCGGCCTCGGAAAAACTGGTCCTTCCGCCAGTCAAGACAGAACAAACTGGACGGGCGAGACTACGCGAAGGGCGCGGAGGTTGCCGAGTTTCAGGAAACTCGGCATTCTACGTAATTTGCTTCGCAAAATCCTACGCATCATTCTCACCGTGCGAACGGAAGGATTTTACAAAGCAAATCATTATTTGCAGGAACCTTTTTTTAAATGCACAGAATGAAAAGAAAAGAAAAGCTCCCTAGAAATTTCATGATAATCGTAAATATTTCGTAAACTATTCGCTACGATAAGTCTTATATGTTTATCTAATTCTTTATTAAAAGCTGATTGTTCAGTTCTTCGCGAATTTTGATTGCGTTAGGCGTTGCAAACTCGTGGTTTTTTGAAATCTAGTTGCTCTAATTTCACATCAACGCGTGAGAATTGGAGCGCCGAAAGTTTGACAATCTGTGTTTGCCGGAATGCCTATCGTAGTTTCAAGGTGCTGGTAGTCGAGATATAAAGAAAATGTACAAAGAACATTTAGGTCAACATCAAGGGCTGATAAGGGAGCCACCGCGTACGGAACAGCTAAATCAACTGAAAATTCCATGAAAATCAGTAAGTGTGTCAATCGATGAAATTTCAGGCCGATATCGTAGCCAGTGCGATAAAAGGAGATAACTAGGGCCGATCAAAAAGCAATAATAGAAATCCTTTCCGCCATTCATATGAAAATTATTTTCCACTCTGTAATACAGCCGAACATAATCTCGATACTTGCAAAATGATTATCCGTTAAAACTCAAAGAAAGAGTATAAAAATGGATTCTTTTTCGACGACAATTGAGGTGAAAGATTTTGTTTGCTGTTTTTGGCCAAATCCAACATTATTAATTCACCGCTAAAAAAAAGGGTCACCGAAATACTTCCCACCGGCGTTGCACGTAACTGGACGTTCATTTGATTTCATCAATTGTCTCTCTTTTTTTTTGTGCCCCCGCGGCGTGAGAGTCAGCAATCCTCGGTTTCTATGACCGGTGAGTAATGATGGTGACCCACTCCAGAAATGCCAGCCGCGCTCTGACAGTTACCACTGCAAGCTGTCGACATTCTAATGGTAACTCGCGGGAATGATAAACATTGATTGGGGATGTCGAAGGAAAGAGAAGGTGCAGCTGGACAAACGGAGGCGCGATCGGCAACCTCAGCCGAGGAAGGAGGAGATCGGCAGGGGAAACGCGAAGGGGGAAGGGGCAAGGGGGAGGGAGGTTTCGCGCGCGAGCGATCGAGCGAGCGGCCGGGTTAGTGAAACACTTGGAAAGGCGGCTCAAGGCTCGGCTAGCCTTGGACGCATTAGATTGCCTAATATTCCGAGTTCGAGCAATGCTGCGTGTCGCGCCGGCAACGACACCGGGCGAAAATAAGCGGCGAAATATAGCGGCTCCCGGTGAAATCGAGACGTCCATTTCCGTCGGTCGTTGGATTCCCGAGAAATTCGAGCCTCACGTGCCGCGCGTTTAGGGACACGTTCGATGGAATTAGAGGATTAATTATGCGGCATTCGTGTAGCTGAGAATAATTTGTAGAAACAGTTATGGGGGATGTAATTAATAAGATAATGGACGTGTCATTTATTTTGGGCTAACCTCTTATTCCAAAGAGGGAGTTAGCTAAGAGATTATATAAAACGATGTTCCGATCCTTTGAAAATACCCGAATAGCCTGCTTTCTATATTCTCCCGGATTGGTGAAGCGACTAACGCTAAAATTATTCATCGAAGGATTACGTAGAAATTGTGTCGAAGTAAACGTGTCCTTCTGGGACAGGCGACGGAGAAAGGAGAACCAGGGGGACTTTAGCCAGGGTTAAAAATACTTTTAGCCGTTAGAAAAAGGAAATCATCGCCGAGAAAACACGGCAGTATGAAGAAAGAAGTATACTGCAATCGGTTAACCGAAAGGAACCGTCACTCACGAGGTTCGAGGCAGAGAATTTTGTTGACGAAGGTCGGCAGATGAGATGGCAAGGTCATTCTTGCCCCTTCGCTCAGACCTGTCGATAATTGATCATTTCTCACATCCTTGTCGACTGAACTAAGTGTATTCCAATCGATTACTCTCATCAAGAAATGGACAAACACGATAGAAATGTTACTTAGATCGTAACACCTTAATCGTGTAAATTTACACACACTACGACCCATCATCGAGAAAAAACCAAAATCTCCATGCTGACTTAGTTAACACAAGCATCCTAATGGTATAGATTTATTGAAATCTCTAACATTAACCGAGTAAATGAAGTCTGTTGTGATCGATCACTCTCGCTTGGATTACACATCGTGGCACCCCAAACGTCACACATTGTGAGAAACTAGAGACATGGAATCTTCCAGCGGGTGTCCTTTTATTTCGGAGCTTTCACGATGTATATCGTCAGCTCGGGGAACCACCTGGACGTCCAAGCTAGGACTCTCGACGATTAAGGTCGACAAATGAGCCGTCAAGGTCGGTCAGAGGGGCCGTCGATTGCTCATCTCTGGACGTACGCGGAATACCCTCGCGGCGGTCTGCGATGCTCGCCGAGAAGCGTGTCAGACGTGCGCGCAATTGCGCGCAGCTGCGCCTGCAACAACGCCGGCTAAGGAGTGCAGTGTGCATATCGTCTTTCCCTTCGGAACGACCACGGCACGTATTGGCATAACTACGGGCGCGTGTTGCGGTCGTTTAATGTCCGTACTGTCAGCCGATCTCGCGTCTGGCTTTCTCGCAAAAAGGCCCGTTGAAGAGCGCAACGCTGGCTAAACGGCTAAGATTGGCCCCGTGATCTCAAAGTCGACGTACATGGAACGGAAACGACGTTCCGTGGATCGTCCTAATGGAAATTTCGTCCCTTTAAGTCCAATAGATCGTGCAGCATTTCTTACTGGTGTAAGCGAAAGATGAATGTCAGGTAATTTCTATAGGTGCTTGTAATGGCGATGAAATAGTTCTGTTTCCTTTCGGTCGAGTTCAACTACTTCTACGTGTACGAAGGCATCTGGCCGTTGGGGGATCTTCTTCTTTTCGACGCGGAGAAAGGAGTGTTTGAGAATTCCACGCGCGGCCGACTTGACAATGAGGGTCGAGACGGGATCTGCGGGACGATAGGTCGACTCTTCGTAATGGGAATCGACGGAGCCGGCAACTTGGGAACTGCCAAAGTTTAACGCTTACTTAGCCCGGCCAAATGAAGAGGCTACGGTGTCTGCGAAGTTTTACCGTCGGCCCGTACCGCCCTCAGCCACGTTACGGCAACGTGCCGAGAGATTTTAGAACGCCGGGATAGAAGGCACGAACGATCCCCGTAATTAATACTAGAACATCCCGATAGACCAAATTAGTCCTCAGCACCGAACTAACTACTCGTCTCGTTTTACCTCTCGTACCTCACCACCCGTCAAACACTAAGCTAAACACTAACGCTACAACTTTCGACTTGAATTAATAATACCCAACAACGAGTCAAACTTTCCGTTTCAACCTGCACAAAAAGCAGCCCGATAATTTATGCAACAATGAAATCTGAAGAAAGGAAAGTACGACGAAGTTCAAAATGGATAAACCTTATCCGTCGCTTAATACTAGATAAGACTGTCAATTTTCTGACTCGTGGCTTTCTCGAAAGATCTTTCGACGCCCATAATGGGACTGTTTGGCTGTCAAATTAGTTCGAATTGGTTTCGTGGAAGTTTCCGGCCCAGATTACGGGGGGGACCTAGGTTCCCCGGCTAAATTGCCGAACTTCCCGATAAGTTTCGTGGAAACGGCGTTGGCCGGCGATCGGCCATTTCCAAATTGTCAGGCGGGTTCCGCGCTCGTGGAAAAAAGGGGTACCCCGTGGCCGTACTTTCTAAGGCCGGTGACTGTTTAAAACGAACGCCCGTCACGAGAGAGCCTCGACTTGGGCAGCGCGATCGCCGTTTGCGAAACGTTTCCACTATCTACAGGCTCGCAGCGCGATATACGACGCGAACACGACCGGAGGAAACCGGGGGGAGAAAGGGCACTGCGGAAGGTGCAAGAATTTCTGAGAGGCGGAATTGCAAAATTCCCACAGCGCAAAATAGCCGCACATTTGACGAAGATCGATGCAAAGCTCTTCGTTCGTTTCACGATTCCCTCACTGTTTCGTCAATGAATGAAACACAAAACGGTACAGTTCATGGACATGTGTTTTTTACATTGTTTTCCAGCCAGATCAGAGTACCTTATTAATTAATTTTTTTCACAAATTACTTTCACCGCATTGTACCTTATAAAATTTTTAACGTTGCCCATATTTTAACCAATATTTTTGCTGACATCGCAAGTTTATAAAAAGTATTAAAGTAAGTTACCAAGGTATTGAAAAGTGAAGTATTTCCTTAGAAAATATTATGATAAATCCCTGTCTCCACATTATTTCTTGTAAAACCTTTAACAGTGCTCGTATTTTGAGTAATACCACACGTGGTACGAAACAGTCTGCTTCGCGAGTTGGACAACGAGGCTTGGCAGAAAGAGAGACGTTTTTACGGGGAAAGCCGGCGATGTACGATTTGCAAACGTGTCCGGTACACGTGCTCACACGCACACGTGGACCCTGCTAAGGCTCCTTGCTTATGACATAACCGCCGGTGTAATGCATGCGTTTAAAGGAGACCGTCGATGAGACTCGCACTCTCCTACGGGGGAAAGCAATGCTCTCACTTTCACCGTTCGCAAACTCTTACATTGTGAACCGCGCGAGCGCTGTTCTCTACCTGTATTTACGTTTATCCGTGCCTTCGCCACGTTCATAAGCCAATTTCTACCGAAACACCGCCTTAAACGCTTACCGGAAACGATAGATCTGCCTTTAATACGTGGCGTAAAACTGTGTGACAGCAGTATCAAATATGCCCGATTAAAAAGGCTTCAATTGACTTTAATGACCGACGAAAATTTCGTTTAGTCACGCGTATGTGAAATTCGACAATGACAAATATGAAATTAGTAGTTTTGCGCTGTGTTCTGTAATGGTAAAAAAAATAGTTGAACATGTTGGGAGCAATTAGTTGAGCTTGTCGACCGTTATGCCGTGTTTGCCTTTCTTTAGGTAGACTTGCAGTTCGTCTCTCGTCTTTTTAATAAGACGTACTCGAGCAACTCCCACTCTGGCCTACACGTCATCCTTACGCAATTCAAGTTTCCGACGTGGATCTCCACGGATTCCCTGGTTTTGAAAAAAAAAACGCTTGCAGAGCGTCTAACTACGAATATCTTTCATCGTCTAATTTGCATCTAAAAGTAATTCAGGGAATCTTAAAGTAAATCAACGCAGCGGATATGAAGTGAACGTACGTGGCAACTCGAGACTCAGGATCGTGATAAGCAAAATGCTTCAAATATAAATGCAAAAACCTTTTCTTAAGCCAAAAAAAAAACCAACTAACTCACAAGTTGCAGAAATCGCAATGAAAGGATGCATTCGCTGACACGAATTAAAATTCCACGTGCAGTGGATTAATTATTTGAGGTACGTTAATGTATTAAAACAGTAGAATCTCGATCATCCGATCTTCTTGTAAGATTCGCACGATTTATTTATCGATATTGATTACGATTTCGCTGATGAACCTTTCATCATCGAATTCAAGAGAAAGCCCTTGCAAAGGTAAACACGCTAAACCGTAAGCCGACTGTCCTGCTTTCTCTGTGAAAAATTCACGAAAGAATATCTGCCGACGAGTGGCACATGTAATTGAGATCAACTTTACACGGTACCGGGCGTTGTTGCACATGCAAAACAGACGTGAGCGTCGCGCAATTAGCGGAACAGGTTGTTCTCGCGAGTCGATCCTGCGTCTCCTTCCACGCCGATGAAATTTATGACGATCTCCGCGGACCCGACACAGGGATCGTTGGGATCAATCGAACCTTTCGAGCGAAATGCTAAGCCCGCCGATCGCCAGCGCGCCTAGGGTGCAGCATTTTAATTGGGAGCCGCAAAGTGCAGCGCGCCCACGACGGTGCATCATCGTGCACTTTCCAATAAGGAATCGGATGTCAATGTTCTGCCGGTAACGAAGGTCCCCGGGCGGAATTTTGATCCTTTAATTGCCGCCCTGCGCGCCTTCAAACGATCGACACGAAGATCTAAAGATCCAAGATACCACACATTCGGAGAATATAACACAGAGCGCTCAAGAAGAAACGTTAAAAAAATAATACGAATTTCTATTACTATAAAAAAGATCAGTTTCTGACGGCCTTATTTTGCCCTTCGTCGAAAATCACCGAACCTTCCGATCCGTAGTTTTCACGGTGCTTTGCGAGTCTTCTTTTTTTTTTGCTCATTCCCTCGACAGACGAAAGAAAGTGAGTGAGTGACGTGGCAGGACGGGTCCCGTGGCGTGTTTCTTGGCGCTCGCGTGCGAATCCGTGTTAATACGCGTGTATGCACGTCCATGTATATACGTGTACAAACAGCCGGGAACCGATGTATACATCCCGCGATACGTAAAGTAAGGCGGGCACTTTCGAATTGCATAACAGCGGCCCGCGCCTTCATTCGGTTATGTCAGAAGAAAGCTGCCGCGAGAGCCTGCCTGGGAAATGTAGGTAGACGGCAGCGGGCACACATACACGTAATACACACACACACACACAGAGAGAGAGAGACGCAAGTGTATGTGTGGCATAGATATATACGTGAAACGGACTGTTACACACGTGTGTCGATTCACGCGATGCAGTCTGCTTCTCTTTCGGTCGTTATAAATAAACGCGACCCGCTTTTTTGCCAACTTACCTCATAGACCGCGGGGGAAAAAGGGGCCAGAAAGAATTCCGAAAGAATGGGTAAACGTTCGGGTAGAGATAAAACGGAGTTGAGGATAATAGTCTTGCAAGGATCGGGCAGAAATTTCAAGAGTGATGGCTAAATCGATGACGATTGGGGCTAAAAAGGGCGAGAATTTTTTCATTAATTCTTGTTATCTTTAACGAGGATCAGTTTGATCGCATGGTAGATTTTTCGATACGATTCAGTCTGATTCATCGGCGAATGGTTTTGCTGCGAAGTCAAATTTACTCGGGTCTCTCTTCATTTAATTTACGTAACGTGGAATTCGTCGTCTGACCTCACGGCAGCTCGGTGAAAACGTCAACCGAAAAGTTTATGCGCAAACGTCCGATGCACTCAAAACTCCAGGCGAAAGTGCATATGGGACGTCGTTGAATCCGGAGACTAGTCTGACCGTATTTCGTCGAGGTAGTACGAAAGTGTAAATACACTGATCACTTTAATCACGACAATAATTCATTCTATTACACATCATTAGCGTGCTTATTATTTCAGTAAGATTATACGTAATAATGTTAATTTCTTTCTATTACATATTTTTAACAGCACTGCCCATAATCATGAAGAGTTTCTTAGGAAACTTGTTATTCCGAAACTGTTGAAACGCATTTTTCACATCGCTACAATAGTTACTTTACCTTTTAATATTTACTCGTGGTAATATTGTCGTTCGTTTGAGTATTACTTCATAAAAATCCACTGCATTTCTACGAGTTAGTGCGCCTACCCCGCGCGTAATTGATGCAAAGGAGAGCATGGCTCTGGGAGACCTTTCTCCGGCCCACCTTCGGATCCCTTTACGACATATCGCTTGAGCAACGTCGATATAAGATATACAGTGCCCCGCTATCCGTAGACCGATATTTACGATAGCAATTGCCAATGGCTTTGTGAGCCAGCACTTTTTAATTGACCGCCATGGAGCCCGGCAAAGCTTCGGCGAAGATGCTTTTCGATTCTTTCGAGTCGCTCCACTCGAAATCAAGAGTAACTCTCACGTCATTGCGTTGCGTCACCGTGGATCCTGCGATCGCTTTACGGGCCTTTTGACTTCGAAATCAGGAACGAGCAAACAGGTAGGTATTAGGAAACCGCGGGAAAAGAAACCGGTGCTAACAATCGCTACCACATTCCTAAGGAATCTCTTTCGGTCTTTTTTTTAGAAATAACTTTTCTCGCCTGAAGCAGAAGATAATACAATACGTAGTACATTTGCCAATAAAAGTGAATTGCTCACCGAATCTCTGACTCCGGAGAACGCAGGACGAGCTTTCTGGTGCCTCGGTTTCTGAAACGAAAATATAGCAGAGTTTAAGGATCGTTGGAATTAGATTTGCCACGCGATGTTGTGCCAACAATTGAACCGAGTGGAAAGACGGCTCGGCAGGAAAGTTCCGTTAGGAAAAGACGGGGGAGGGGAGGGGGCAGTTGAGTGAGGGGCACCGATTCGCCCCGGGTACCTGTTTGGCCCAAACACAATTAACCTCCCGCGGCGGGGGCGTAGGGCCCTTTTTGCGGACGGACGACAAGGAGAAACGGTCCCACGTCAGCGCCACGCGCCGGACCCTGATTTACGAGCGATTTGCATTTCATCCGATGCCTTTTCATCCCCTTTCCCCTCTCACTTCCCTTTCTTCGTCCCGCTCCTTGTTTGCATTCCCTGCCCCCACTCGGGCCCGACGATCCGTTACAGTTGGAAGATCTCGACACGTTTCCAATGCCACGGAGACTACTCGCAATTCCCCCCCCCCCTTCTGCCCTTTTCCGAGGGGGAATTCGCTGTGAAGGAAACAAGGTCAGTGGTGGCAAATTGTCCGCCGTTTGCGGTCGAATTTCCAGGACGATGGATCGACCATTCGTCTCGACTCGCTGAGGACGAACAGTCACTGGAAATCGGGCTACACAGTTTCGGAATGTTCCCTCTCGGAGGACGAGTAGGGATAAAGAACGTTAAGAACCTCGGAGAAGGTCAACTGGATAGAGAGAATTCTTTAAAAATTGTTACAAATTCTGTGAGAATTCAAATAAAGAACGTATAAATTATTCCGTTTGTCAAGTTTTTTCGCTCTCAAATCTGTTGCTCGAAATCTGGAAAGGTCGGTAAACGTTTTTCGAAAAACCATTAACAGAAACTTATCGTTTTACACGAGTTGGTCATTTACTTCTAGTCGACATGCGAATTCACTGGCTTGACACGATACTTATGTAAAACAGTGAATGTACCACGGTATCTACAAGCACCCTGTAAACGACACTTTATCATCGTCCTTATCTGTCGCTCGCGTTGTTTCTAATTGTTTTCAGTAACATTGCTCGCCCGAAGTTCTTTGACTTCTGCTAATAAATATATCTGTTAGTAGTTTTATACTTACTGTTACCTATATCACGGACAAAATGCAGATTTAATTACCCAGTATCGCTAATTGCATGACAATGAATTCCTATTTTCACTTGCGCTCACTAATTTCCTTACACTTTACAACTGTAATGATTTAATTAGTAAAACAACTGGTGTACGTATAAAAAAAAGACAAACTAATGCAAACATTATTTTTCTACTCTTCTGCACTGACATGCTTTACAAATGCTTATTCAGATCGCTGATAAGGTTCAAACGAAGGAAGAAATTTCGAAATGAACTGAAACGTGCAAGTTTTGCCACAAGAATCTTTATTGTCCCGAAAGCCGTGCATTCACGATTATGGCCGCGACATGGCAAGTGCGATTACGAGAGAGCTCAGCCATGGTGCGTTAGGCATACGTGCGCGTGCATTATGCGTGCACAAATGCACGCTCACGATCGGCAGGGAAAAATAGGTCGACGTACGTCAACGGCACGACGAATCGATGGAAAAGAAAACGAATCAATGCACACCGGGTGTTTATCGAGAGGCAAAAAAGACTAACCGAAAGCAACCTCTGGCAAAACGTTATCGTTCATTACAGTTTTACCTGTGCAAGTACAGAAGAATTTACTTTGAAAAATATCCTCGTACTATGTATTTCACTGTCCAAAGGAAATCATTGTCAACCAGTAATAAGGGAAATTATCGAGTTCGTTAAAGCGAATTACTCGGCAAAGCGGAGCGAGCGCGTTTGACAATGTAAAACGAGTGAGAGAACTTTAATGAACGCAAGAACCTTCATCATTTCCGTTACGAGGGAGAGAGGGGCCTAGCTCGGCACATAAACAACGGAAACCGCTGCGGTTTAGTCCGGTCGTTGAAATTCAAAGAAAATGAATTCCTGATTAAGGGATAAAGGAATCGCCAAGTCGAAAGACCGGCGATTAACTCGCGGACAGAGAGACTCGAGAATATCGTTATCGTTCGTTATTTCGTCGATGCAGAATTACGAGCGAGAACCGGCGCCGAGAAAAGTGCGTGTCTGGCCAACTGGGTCAACGGAGGAGAAGTGCTCAAACGTGGAGAAAGACGAGCGGTGGAAAGACGAGGGGAAAAGTCTGGAGAAATAAAGAAGCCCCGGGTGGAAGGAAATGGGTCAACGGCGGAAACGATTTCGAAACGATCTTGCGTCTAGCCTAGCTTTCTTCGCGACCTTCCTCATCGCGACGCCCCTCTCGCCTATAAATACGAGCCATGTTATACAAGCGTCGAAAATGCACCGGCGATACTGGACCGGAAAACCGTTTATCCGTCGCTTATAAAACCATACAGTCGCGAGAGAACCTTACTGCTACGGGGAAAAATATTTATCTGGATGTAAGATAAGGTTTTGCGTTCACGGAGAGAGTGTGAATTTTTATTGTTCTAAGGCTGCGTTTTCTAAGAATGCAAAGAGACACGTAGTATTAATATGAAATCGTTTACAGTTAAACGTTTTTACCTGGAATTATAGTTACGTTTTGCGGTGAAAGAATGTTCCCCGGGGTTTTCCCACTGAGTTAGCGATTCCATCTAGTTTCCTCTAACCCGAAAGATTACATTGTCAAGGAAATTATAATGCCGACCTTACACGGTATACAGTGGAATAATCCGTAAACTGTACTCTCCGCAAGTTCAGCCGAGTTTTCTAGTTTCACTGGAGCTAAGAAATCGACATTTTAGTTCAAGGATAATTACCTTGACGTCAAACATAAGTCTCATTGAATTATCTAACCCATTGTAGCCCTCAATGGCCAAGTTCTCCAGATTCTACTGTTTTATCTTTCCTTGCTAGGGTCTTATGGAATTGTTCCGATCATTTCTTCAATTGGTACAAGGAGAATGCAGCTCCCGTGGGTCCCTTCGCAACGGGAGCAACGGTTACACAATTACCAAGGCGATATTATTAGTGACCCGTCTGGATGATCTCGAGAAACGGTCTAGGCACTGCCAAATGGTCAAACATGCGGCGAGTCTAGGCGCTTTCTTCCGCGACCTTCCGAGTCTATAAATACGGTAAAGCGTGCGCTAGGCCAGTGCATTTATGCAATTGTTCGATGAGAAATAGGCCGGGCTCGTTAGCCACTCATTTAGCCAGTTACATTTATCGTCATCGATATTACAAGGAGAATTTATAATGTAACGATAATTACGATATTATGTCCATTGATTGGTTAGATTTTTTTCTAACTTATAATCGACCTCTCACGGCCATGAATTATAGATACCTCTTGATATTGTCTATAGTTTCGTGAGATGTTAAGTGGAATGGTTTGATGTAACAATCAACAGGCTTGTTTTACCATACACACAGTTCCGTCCGTGGCTCGTAGTATAATCGATCTAAACGGATCTCTTAGTAGTTACTAATGTACCAACCGATTGTCCTTGATCAAAACTTTACATATTCGATAGACGCAACTCGATAAAACCATGTCGCAAAGGAGAATGACGTTGATACAAACAAGGAATTAGGCAAACCACGCGGCCGCTGTAAAACTAATCCCTATTATCCGCATAAATAATTCTCTCCGCGCGAGCCTAAGCTTTCGAGGGCCATATCAAGAATCGTTCGGGGCTGAGAAAATCGACAAATAATTATTGCCCAACGGACGATAATGAATCCGGCCGAATGTCCACGGTTTCTGTGTTGAGCAGAGATACGGGCAACGGATTGCCCTTGGTCGGAACACGATATTTCCGACAGAGCGGGGCTTGACCGTGTCGTAAATGAGAATTACGCGATCAACGCGCGAGGATGCGTCGTCCATAAAGCAAAATAGGCCACAACGTGTCGACTTTCTTCGCGGCCTCCTCCTACTCGTCGGTCACTTCTATTTCGCCCCCTCCCCCCTCGTCCTCCTCGTCTATAAATAAGCGTATAGAGCCGTATGTGCGCGTGAATAGGCACTCACGCATAGCGTGTGCGTTTCGTACCCTCTGCTCCGGCGTTACGACAGAGAGAACCGAGCTGCAGAGCACGGCCGATTGCGACAGGGTCGCACAATAATGCGCGGGGGGGTGGGGGAGGGGGAGGGCCCGAGGACCGGGTCAAACCGGCAGAGGGTCTTCTGTAAAGTAACAGCCGCGAAACCGGCCGCGAATCGGAAAAGGGAGCGGATTAAACCGTACAGAGATCACACCTACTCTGGGCCTAGTTAGACTAATCAACAATTTTCTCCGTTCGCCATGCATAGAAAGGCTTTTCGCGTTCATCTTCTACAGCGATTCTTAGGAGAAAGAAAATGGAACAAATTTGAGGGTTTTAATTGGATAAATTTGGAAGGGTCCTTGTATACCTTTCTTCGTCTCTCAGTTAAGAATTTTCTGTAGCAATGAATGATGGAAAGAGAAGGCTAATGCAACGATTTTTCTCGGCTCAATATGTGTATCAGCGTACGACGTTTGCTCGTGACTGTTCAAGTGCAAATCATCGGCTCCCGGTTTGCTTTTCTAGGTGCTGCTGCTCTCTTCGTCTCTTTCTCTCTGGCCCCGAGAGAGTAGCTAGCTCGTCGATTCGAGGCCGACCTTAACTCCGCAGTCAAAACGAGAGCATCGCTTCTAAATGCGTCGTTCACCACGCACACTTACGTACACGCTGACAGTTCTCTAACGGAGTTAGAGCCACTGCAAGACTCCGGCCGACCACGTAGGCACACAGAATTAACCTTGTTTCACGCTGCTTTGCCGGCCGATCGGCACGAAAAATCGTGTCAACCACTTAAGTCTCGATCGTAGTAATATCAACGAAATTAAGAGACATAAAAGATGTAAGAAAAATGCAAACCGTCCTTCTCGAGTCACGAACTCAATATTTCCTATATTACTTTATCTGTAATTAACCATGTACCTGTTTCCTTAATTTCCGCTCACGCGTATTTCCGCGAGTTTTATGGGATTATTTCTTGGCTGCATCTTTCTCCGCGGAAACGGAATAATTCCGGGGCGCTTTGGACGTACGACAAAATGGGCGCTGTTATTTCGACACGCGGTTCCCTTTAGTCACGCTGCCGGGAGAGCTCTACAGCCGCGTGTCGCGTTACGTAAGGTTTCCTCGGCCGGCGGTTCGCCGACGAAATGAAATTGAAAGTAAAGTAAGCAAACATTCGTTGCGTCGTCGATCCGCGGACGGAACACGGCGAAAGGGAAGGGACGAGGGCGGAGGTGGAGAGGCTCATCCGGGTGAAGGTACCGACGCGAGAGGGGGGGGGGGGAAGAGAAGGATAGCTTCCTGTCTTCTGCGTTCGCCTCGAAGGAAGTGCCGAGCGATGAAGGAACGGCACTCTCTTTTCACCGCGCTCCAATAAACCACTCCACTTGGCCAGATTCGTCGGATCCTCTCGCGAAAATACCAACTCGCTGACGAAGAAACGCGAGGAACGCTGTCCAATTTATGATTTTGGTAAATCCAAAGCGTGATTTATTTTATCGGCAACCGAGTACTGTTATTCGCGAAGCTCATTTCCCGAGATAAGGAAAATCGCTGTGATAATTGTTGAGCGATTCTTTGCCGTCGTTTAACGGTGACTTCGTTTTAGGAAAAGCATTTTCCCTGATTGTTGGGAGCGAGGCACGAGGTCACGGCAGTGCCCGAATTGTATCACGGACGTGTTCGATCTATTTCCCCGCGGAGTGAGTTGGCCGAGCGGTTGGCCAACCGCCCGTCTATTGCACCTTAACAGCTTCTTCCTAACTCTCCGGACCTTGCTCCCATTTCACCAACCTGAGCGCGAGACCAACGCAAATAGAAGCGTTTGTTGTCCGCCGCCGTTGCCGCGCGTTTCGTAAGCTTTTCGCTCTCTCCCTCTGGAAAGCGCGGTGCTTTTCGTCGGCGCGGCCCTACGCGACGATTTCGTTATCACCTTTGGCTTGCGCAACGGCTATTTTTCAAGGCATTCCTATCGATGTCGCACGCGCCGCCCGAAAAACCGCCGGCTTTTCCCCTCGAGCCGCGCAACCGCCGGGTAATTGTGAAAACGATTATCGACCGGCGGCCGCAAATCTTTTTCGCCCGTCAACGCAACCGACACAGACGCCCGGCAACCCGACATTTCCGTCCGACTTCAGTTCCACGTGCAGTTCTCAGTTGCACGATCACGCGTCCTTGATCTGCTTTCTCGCCCCGCGCCAAACAGATTTGTATTTTCAATGATATCAATTTTTGCGCTCGCGCGCGCGCGCTCTTCTCGCGAAATCGTTCGACCGAGACGCTTTGTAACAGAGCCCTCCCTCCCTCCCCCCCCCATTCTCCGGTTCCCCTCAAGGTGGAAGTTCATTATTCTCGGCTTCTCACCGGCCCCTCGCCCCCCTTTTCTCCCTGCTCCCCTTTTTCCCTCTTTCTCGCTCTGTCGATGCTGCCTTTTGTCCTGCGTTTTCTCCTTCTCCCTCGCTCTTGCCATCCCTGACCCTGCCTTTCTCCCTTGCGCTCGTTTGAGAAAGAGGTCCTCTCGATAATATCCTCGACTGCCGCTCCGAAGCACTTTACGTTCTCGCTCTCGGTGAAAGGCTTAACCGAGGTCACGCCACGAGGGAATCGTACGATTCGCCCCAAGGATTGCCGAAAAAAAAGGTACGTTTTACAGCGCGGAACTGCGTTGAACGACATCAGGAAGCCGTTCAAGGTACAACGAGAGGCACTCGTAAATCGGAGGACCAATGTTCCGTCGATTAGCTCAAAGAGAATCACACGAGGTCCTTCGTCATAGAGTTTGCCATCCTTGGCAAATACGATTTCACCGACCACGTTTCCCCCGCGAAACGCGCAATTTTTGTGCCGAAAAATGCTGGACAGTGAATTACGCGAAAAACTGGCTACCGTGGAAACCGTAAGCTAATGGTAAATGGAGAAAAACGGGGTTAATTGTATCAAGCACTTTCAATTTCCACATTCCTTTGGACGGTGCGTTACGTTTACGAATTACGTCACGCGAATAGCTCGTATCAGTAGTACGATTGACCTAGAACCGCCTGGCGTAGTCATTGCTGGAAACTTCTCTTACTTAAGATCCACCGAATTCGTTGGTACGCCCTCAGCTGTGAGGAAAGACAAGACGTATTTGTCGACGTTACCGCAGTGAATTCCCTGCGCTATTTCCTCACGATATTCAAGGGGAACACTACGAAACGGTTAATCGAATAACAGAGATAAGCGACCACGGCTTCGTCCGATGAAATTTCCAAACGTGGGATTCGAATTTCCCGGGATCTTTTTCTTCAGTGGAATTTTCGTATCCCCAGTTGGCTTACGGGGGGATCGTCGAAGGCCAATTTCTAATGCCCGACGAGAGGCCGATTCAAGGATAAGAGAAACGCCGCGGCAGTCCTCGCTCCCCGGCCGGGGACGGTGGCAAAAAATTTGACGGAAGAACTCGACGGTAAGGAGTCTAAAAGTGGTGGGAAATCGGCAAGGATAACGCGACGGTTTCCCCGCAGGTTTCGCCTTCAACGAGATCCCCGGAAAGGCTTCCTTAAGACCAGCTTGCGCGGGGAAAAAAAGAGAAAGGTAAGGACAAGAGGGGGAGAGAGAGAGAGAGAGAGAGAGGGGGAACGACAGACAGAGGCCGGCAGAAATGGGTTGTTGCGAGAGTCACAAAAAGTCTCGTAATCTGGCCATTGTCGCCGGTAACCGGCCGAATAATTTCTACATTGGACCCCTCGTAAAACGTCCCCGGCAACAATGGCCAACCATCATGCATCGGGGTCGGCTGAAAAAAAATTCGGCATTCCGGCCTTCCGGTGTACTCGGAAAATATGGCCAACTTTCCAGCACAGATTTTCCAACTTTTACGACTCTGCGCGGCCGCAACAGTTTTTCTTTTCCTTCCTAACTGCGCTCGTCCTTGAGTCAAAGTGGAATGCTCGGAACCAAAGTAGGTTTCCCGTTGTTCCCGAAAAAAGAAATGTGCTACAGATCTTTTTTTCGTAACAGTTTAGTGCGACGGTTTTCTAATGAGGTTTTTCGACATTCATTACCGTTATTATTCCTTTGCCGTTTATTAAACTAATGTTAGCGCTCTTTGTGCCTGATCGTAAAGTTTTTCGACAACCCTTTCTCGACAGGTAACACTCGTTGGTACTCTTCTCGAGTGAGTCTGAGGATTACGAGGAGGAAACTCTTGGCCGACCTTAAAGTCTTCCGGTTGCTCGGGGAATCCTTTCTGCAGTCGAAATTTTATGATTCCGCGCAGTTCTCGAATGTCGCTGAACGCGTTTGGCCTTGGAACGAGGTGAAATCGTTGCGACCGGCGAAATCATAACTATTTTAGGAAAAGTACGCCCGTTGCATTATCGTTGCATCGTCTGTTTTAAATTAAAAAGTTGGCCCACTTTCGTGATATTGTCGAGTTTACAGACGTCGTTCGTTGCACTGTCATTGCTTCCTTTCACAACGCAAACGCACAAGTTTTCGTTTATTTTTAACACAGTAAATAAATCTCCCCGGTTAAATTATTCACGAGGAACAAAACGGGAATGAATTTTACTCTAAGTACGTACTGTCCAATGCGATACAACGTGTTTGGCTTTGAATCAGCGTCAAACGAAACCCACCGAGGTAAATCATAACTGTTTTAGGAAAAGTGTGTTTCGCACGTGGTTGCATCGGTCGTTTTAAGCTGCAAAGTTAGCCGAGTCTTGCGATATCATAGAAATTCGAGACTGACAGTTCTATGGGAGCAAAAAAGGGGTCCATTTTACTGCTTCCGCTTTGTGAAAAATCTTTTTCGTTCGACATCCGAGCATCTCGTTGGAAGGTCGACTTTTCCCGGTTCCTCCGACCTTGGAATATGAAAACGACACCCTCGTTTCTAGCGCAAACGCCGATGACGCAGTAGACATCTGTTTTTCAATTCTGAATGCCGCCAAGTGACTATTCTTCTTTACCCGCGGCGCGTTCGTTAGTGCCGCATGTAATATTGTTGAAAGGATTATATAACCGTATGACTGTCGGAGGAGAGTCATCCTTCTCCGTTGGCTTTGCGTGGCTTTTTACTCCAACTCTTTTTATCCTCTCCTCTGACAGTACAATTATCATAAAACGTAGTAAAGTGATGAGACGATCGTCGATCAAACAAATATTCGCTATTCCACGCTCGATTCGATTCATCGCGTTTTATCGCACCTTTCAACCCTATTAATAATCGGTTAATCCTCCTTTACAAACTTTACAACACTCCTCGTATTACAGTCTTTAAGTCCTCTAGCAAAAACTTGAATAATCCACTAATTCTGTCCCACATTTGCCGAGTTTTTGTCAAAAGTAATAAAATTACTTCAAGATCACTTGGGTGCATTGTAGCGTATAATTTCGTGTTTAAGTGAAACTCCGAGACGTAATACCTCGTCCCGAGGATATCGTTGTATAATGAGGGAAATATAAGGTGATTCGCCGTTAATATTCGAGCACGTTAATGCGTTTGCTCCGATTTCATCGTATCTTCGGCATCGTCTCCGTCGTTTTTCTGCATCCTTCGACTCTCTTCGTTCCTTCTCGCGCATTCCACTTCCTCGGGATTTTCTGCCGCGGACTCGAATGCTCCGCCGTCAAGTCGTTTATGGCCATGTCTCTAAGTTGGCCGAGGCTACGTTTTACAGCGTTTCTGTTTCTGTCTCGGATGGGCTCTCCCCGGTGTCGGTGCGTTCGTCGTTTCTCCTATCTCGCGCGCAGCTTCGCTCAAGGTTGGAGCTTCGCGTCGACGTCGCGTTTCTTCAGACGCCTATCGGCCCCCCGTTTTTTCCACTAACCCGGCCGTCGTAAAGTTTCCACCGCTATCGATTCACCGACGACGGCGACCAATTTTCCCCGGATCCCCGTGCCAAGCGCCCGTTACGTAAACCCACCTTTTTTTCCCTCGCTCATCAGGCAAATTATTAATAGAAATTCGGAATTTTCCCCCAAGGCCGATAGATTTGCCGATCGTCATCGTTCAAACTCGCCTAACGTCCTCACTCACCGAAGAGTCTCGCTTGCGACGAAAATTCAGCATGAAACGAAATTAACGACCGACGTGAAATTATTCATAGAAATTCTCCATTCTCCCAAGGTCAACAGTTTTGCCGATCCCGATCATTCGAGCTTATCGAAAAATCTTTCTTCTCCGAGGAATCTCATTTGGCGACGACGATTCAGTTGAGAGGAAATTAACGACGTGCTCCTGTCAGCCGTGAAAATCCACGGCGATTCATTTATCGTCCTATCGATAGTGTCTCGATTAACGCGCGGTGAGTCAGAGGCTTCGACCTCTGCGCGTGAGAAACGCCGTCACCCCCAGGATCCGCCGTCGTTCGGCCGCGTCTATTAATTAATATCGCGATCGGAGTATTGATTTATCGGCGACAGGCCGGTCGGCCACGTTCGGCGGCGAGTTTTTCGCCGTTACGGGAAGATTATCGTGAGACGTCGGGTAGCAAGGTCGGGTCACGTGCGGAGATAAAACGGCCGGAGAGGTGCGTAAACACGAAAACGATGGGAAAACGGGCCGACCGGATTGTGGTACGTGTTGATAGTAAAACAGAGCGAGGGGGGAGGGGGGAGAAAGAGAGAGAGAGAGAAAGAAAAAAACACGAGGAACGTTAGAGAGGGATATTATTAGTAGGAGACGCTATTAAAACGTTAATGTTATTTTTACGTAGAAAGGTCAGGATGCGAAGGACGGAAAGTCGAGTACCAAAAATCTAGATAGCTGGGAACTAGTTTTCGAGAAGCTTTAATCCAAGGCAATCGAACTTGGACTTTGGAAATCGATTAACTATTTAGAAATGATGAGACCCGATGATACGTTTGAGTAGGTAGAAGTGTCGCTAGTGGAAGATAAGTTCTCCGCGAGATTGGGTGCCAGATAAAAAAATAAAAATAAGAGCCATTATAAAACGATCTTGCGTTGTGAAATTTGCACCTACGATGGGGATTAGATTAGCGTTTCGAGTTAATAAGAAAATCGGATGTTACGAATCGACTCATCGAGCGAAATTCGATAGTCATCGACATTGAAACGGAAAAGAAGATACAAACGACGGAAATTCGTAAGACAAAGTTATAAATAACGGATGATGTAGGAGAATGGCTAAATAAAAATAACCGAAGGGGAATGAAATTAAGATTCGAAAACAACTTCATCGATCCTGTATGAGTAATCAAGTTATTACTGGCAAAATGGCCATGTAAAAAAGCTAAGGAGAGGTACTTCGCCGAGGTTAAAGTTTAAGCATTATATTTGCACACGACAAGTTCGAAAAAGATCGAACGCTCTGTTACCACGGCGAAAATTGGACAAGGCCAATTTCGTTGCTACTTGGCGTTCGCTAATTGCTTTTTAAGGTTACGCGAATCGCAATACTTGACGCTTCAAGTTTGTCATGTTAATTTGACGATACATAAAATTCTCAACTAATTTCCCGGAAAGGGAATCTCAGATGGCGAGAAGTTTTCTAAAACGTATGACGATTCCGTGAAAATCAGGAGTAACGTTTCGATAGACAAGCAACAGTAGTCATCACACTCGTTTCTACCGAGCGTTGTCACCGTTCAACTCGTACGTCCTTATCAGTAAAACTTCACGCGTATACGCCGGAGAACCGCATCAATTTCTGGCCGACCCAATTTCGCAATTCGTCGTGCACGCACGCACACGCGTGAGCATCGCGAACGCAATGCAACGTCGCCCCCCACCCCCCCTGCCCTGCCGTATAAATTCTCACCTCATCTCATTGACCGATGCAAGTCAAGACCAAAGAAAGACAAGCAAAATTATATGTTAAAACTGTTCAATAAATGTCAATCGATATCTTTTATTACCCCTTCTCGTTGTTTACGACGAACTTAATTTCATAACTTCATTTCGCGCTTTAATAATGCTAATCATTGCTTTTCTATGAAACATTTCACCGCGGTGACGTGTTCTTATTCATTGGTTTCTTCTTTGGCGATCAAAGGTCTGTGCTTGGAAGAATTTCGTTCATTATGCAACCGATGACAAAGAGCAACGAGTGCAGCAGCCTCAAATACGCGCTTCGAGAGGAATCATCGTGACGCAGGGAACGGTGTGTGTGTGTGTGTGTGTGTAAGTGTGTGTTTGTGCGTGTGTGTGCAGTTGAGCATTAGACTGGCGTACGTAAGCCAAGTGTAAGTAGGCCACGGTGCTTTCACACGATAAGACCTTATCAAAGCGTACACACATAAACGGCTTTGGTTTTCCGTCGTTCCCATCCACCTCCTTTTTCCCGAGCACTCTTTCCGAGATTCTTCCGTCTGCATTTCTCTCGTGACGGCCGATAACATTCTTCCGCGTTTACGTCTTGCACAGCGAAGCGCCTTGCCGTAATCAGTAACAGTTACGGCATCATAATTTCTCTAGATAATTATTATTTACCGCGAATGGAACGTTAGTAAACTAAAACCCGGGCGGTTCTGTTTCGCAATGGCAGTTGGACCAGACGGCTCGGTTCTGAACGTTTACAATAACCTAGCAGAAAAACGTAGCCTTCGAGCTGGACCTTAGGTAGGATTACTCGCTCGGCTTTCGAATAGAGCACAAAAGTTACGATACGGCAACGATTATTACGGACGTATAACCGGGCCGATAGCAATAAAAACCGTAAAACCGGTAGATCCGAATTGCGGCCCGGTATACCGTGCAGTTATCCGAGGAACTTTCTCGTGGGCAAACGGGTCGGCGGAAATTTCGAAAAATTCCATAAGCGAAGGTCTCGTCGTGCGACCGGCCAGGTAATCGCACATTTTCAGGAAACGTTACGTTGAGGCAAAAGGGTTAACAACGTTTACAGTGTCGGCCGGTATTAACAATCTACGACTACCCCTCACCTCCTCGAAATAATGGCTAATACGTATCCGTCCCTTACTTATACCTGTCCGTGTAATTAGCCGTTTATGAGCTCGGACTTCTCCCTTTCTCCGGGTATACGCGTTCGGTACGAGGGTTTCACTGGACCTAGGGAAAATTATTACAGCGCCGTTTGCCGGCTCGTTGCTGCACGCGACGCGATGACCTGTTGATCGAGGAAATCCAGAAACGACAGGGTTAAGTGGCTCAAGAGTTTAACTGCTTTCAATTTTACCTTTAAACATGGCGAAATAGGCACTCATTGCCGGTTATGCATTTTCATTCGAATCAAGAGGAACACTGTATTATCTATCCTTGCAATATCTGTTCAATAATCGTACGCTGGATTTATGGCTTTGGCTACGTGGAAAATATTTACCTTCGATCGGCTGCGATAATTATGTTCGGTACTTGTATTTACTGGCAATAAATCTCAAGAGTAAAATAATACTGAGTAGACCATTTTCCTTTCTCCAACGTACCCATTCAAAGGGGAAAATACAGGAAACTAAGGGCAGAGAAAATATATGACTGGACAACAGTTTCCCCGACGTTTGCTAATTACCTTGAGAATCCTAATTAGGCAAATAAACGGAAGACTGAACTACCGCAGCAGGTGAATTCCGAGCTTTTGCCAGTTCCTTTAGCCTTTAATGTCGGCAAATCGGAGCTGGAAGCTAACGCTGAACCAACGATTTTCCTTTCTCCGAATCGTTCGTGTAACAGCGGACACACGGGGAATAAATTCTACTACGGCTGAGTATGACTTTAGCGGACGAAACATTTCCTCAAAGCAGCTCCGAGAGGGACCGGAGTTTAATCCACGGTGAATGCTGATTCCTAGTAGTTCCCGGGAGCCCGGTAAAAGAGCCCATTAACGACAATGAAGAGGCACATAACCGTACGTACGCACACACTTTGGCCTACATGGCTTCCACGTAATTACGAATTACGCGTGACTGAGCCGCAGAAATAGAACCACGTACGTGGCCCTGCACGGCGTGGTAATCCGAAAACGGATTGACCTTGGGAGAAAATCGCGCAAGCGCGATCTCCACGTTCTCCCGCTGGAGAACGAGGGAAAAGGGAAGGAATTAGCGAGGGGACAGGGGGGGAGGAGGTGGCAATGAAGATGCAACAACCGTCCTCTCGCTCGGAGCTCCGATAATTGCCAGTATTACATAAATGTCATAAGACACAAATACCGATTTAAATTTAGACGTGATATTATCTAGCCCGCAAATTTCAATGGAATCGTCGCCTTACAAAGCGTTACGTCTGGCTGGCAATCATTATTTATATCGAATCTCTTATTAAACCTCGCGCTTGATAATAGCACATTGTGCTTTTCTTGTCCTTTCGATGAAAGCCCAGTACCCTTGTCCTTATGGAAATATCGTTCCAATTTCGTCTTGCTTTCCTTGCGTTTGTTTCATTATTCACCTTTTTTCATTGGCCAAGATCCTTTGCCTTGGATCCCGTCTATTGTTTCTCCGGTTGATCTTCGAAGATCATCTAAGGACGATGTGGGTGTGTCAGCGAGAGCCACGTTCGAACGTAATGGCATTTTAACGATAGACGATCGGCAATGAGCCTCTCGAAATGCGACGATCGACGGATCCGATCTAACGCGGCTCGCTCGTCATCATTTACGTCAGCCTTCCCCCGCGGAGAAATTACTAGGAAATATCATTTACCACCGGCGCAATATGTGTGTGCCTCGGTGATGAAACAATTCCGAGCTCGGGAGTACAGAGTTCTCCTTATCAGCCCGGGAGAAACCTTAATGCCAACGTTCGCTCGTCGAGCGCCGTTTCGCGTATTCCAGGGATATTCGTCTTAACGAAGAGCCCAGTTTTTCCTGGCCACGGGCGGCCATGTCGGTAATTGAATTTCCCCGCAGAAGCGATCCGTGTCTTCGGCAGGTAGAGATAATCGCCGTTGCTTTGGCCGCGCACTTCTCGGCGCAGTTTCTCGGGCCGAGGCTTAGCGCGCGTTTCACGACAAATATTGGCACAAGAAATTGCAGTGCACGGTGCCCAAGTGGCGTTCATCTCGGTGAGCCTCTACGGCCCTGGAGCCGCGCATCGACGCATTAACTCGTCGTACAAACAACAATGTACAGACCTTGAGACCGCAATGGTGCAAGGCATCGAATGTAAAACGTTCACATAACGTTATGGCATTACATAATGGGCCCGTAATGCCACTGCAATGCCGAGAGTTACACACGGCGCGGTTCTGAACCAGGTGAAAGATCAGGAACGCCGTGAAAAAAAGCCGGAAAACAGCGTGCGTGGGTCGCTTGCGCCAGTAGGAACTCTGCGTTCGTTAAAAAGGTACAATTGTTCGGTTGGCCGCAAAGACAGTGCAGAGAGAATCGAAATATCAGTCCCAAAATAAAGGATTCTCAAACACGTTCGATAAGATGGATCATTTTGATTACAGATATTTCTCCGTCTTCTGTTATTCTCTGAATTGAACGATTATGTTCCCTCTGTTGAATTCTTCGAGCAGTTCCGCGATTTTGCTGAATTTTACGTAAGTCCATTGCTTTGGACGATGGAAAAGAAATGCGACGTAATCTTTCGAGTGTCCATGCCGATGTGACGAGGCGATGGTCGATAGGATTACCCACGTGTCGGTGTTGCTACAACACGCGCCAAGCAAATATCGCTTTTATCTCCGCGTGATCGAAGGCCCATCGCCATGTCGTTACACCGTGATCGACTTTTCCGAAGGAACAACACTTCACGCTCATTACTCAACCGGGAAAATCCATTTAGTGCGACAAAATACACGACATTTGCCCGGTTCGATTTACTTGAACTTTGCTTTCGGTTCAGAAATACCATGTGTCACGACTATTGAAAAATATTTTCCTAGCCATGGTCCTTATCTAAACCGAAATCTCTATCTTCCCGCTCAGCTCGGATGGTCATTCGCGAATAAACGTGGCTTTATACATTTTTTACGGCATCGCCGTAGATAGAAGGAACCATGGTTGAGTTTCTTGGAACGTCGTTTCGCAGGGCCAAGTAAGATTTGTCCGTCGTTTCGATTGTCACAGTGGGTCGTTGCATCGTTGCATAGCTGCCGTTGCGTCAACTAAAAGGACGGCGAAGTCGGTTTTTCTTTCTCCTTCGTTTTCCTTTCAGCGCGTTCCCATCGGGCCGACGAGCGGCCATTGTTTCTAAAAGTCCGTCTATTCACAGAAAAGCCCGTGTGCGTGCCGGCGCAACACATTTCCCTCTATCCGTGGAAAGCCCCTTCGTCCCCGTTCCTAATCTATTCGTAGCCGCGCGCTGAGAAAATCCCTCCCATCGTTCGCCATTAAGCCGCGATTAGCGGCCAAACTCGTCGCCACGATTTCACTGGCTTCGCGAATTTCGCGCGGATACTAATATCCGGCATTTTTAAACTCCTCAACGAGGACATCATTCTCTAATGACCCGTGGACCGTTCTCATCGATCGTCGACGTGGACGATCATTTCCCCGAAGACTTTCAGAATTTTGTCCCAGCGAAACGCCGAAGAAGTTGCAATATGTTTCAACCAATTCACATATTCTCGGCTGTACTAATATGAGACTTGAAATTCCCTTTTCCGCCGGAATATCAGCCGGAGTAAAAGCCGATTCGACGAACAATGGGCTTCATTTTCGCGGCACGATACCGCGACGCCTTTACGACGTTTTTCGTATCTTTATGCGCCGACACGGCGGGGAAATGAGGGGGACGTGGGGGGAGAGGGAAGGCGCGAAGAACTCGGCCGTTAATTATTTTCCGTCGAATACGGGGCGACGGGTCGTCGTTGGGCAAGCCACTCGCGTACGGACGATCGTCGCGCACTTCTTTATACCACTGTACGTGCAAAGTAGAAGGTTACCGCATGACATCAGCCCGAGCCATTACTACACTCTATTACTTCGTTCTCCACGATGATAGCACAATCGCATTTTCTTCTCTTACCGCGTCGGGCTTTACGCTCGGCCAGCAACGACCTCGGCTGCCCGGAGATTCGATGAAAAGTCGTCAATGCAAATGCGACGCCAAGGAAAACGCCGTTTCTTAATTCGAGCCGTCCGAGTGGAGGATGCAAAAGTACTCGAAAACGTGTGTGCGCGTCGCGCTAAAGGTCGTTCCAACTTGGTTTCCCATTAACTTTTCAAACCTTTGCCGACGACTTACGCTCTTGAAAATGAGACGATCGTTAGGAATTTCTTTACAATGACTGGCGCAACACATAAATAATTCAGGTAAACCCTTCTCCTTGTTCTTCGGCGAGATACTCTGGATTAATTCACCGAGCCCGATTAATTGCAAAGCGCTGTTCTTTATTTACGACGTTCACGGTCAGCCGACGCTCGCCTCGAATTTCTTCGCGATCAAAACCGTCCGAAGGAAGTCATTTTTCTCGGCGGTGCAGCATCCGCAAAACCGCAGATTCTATCGAGGTATCGCGATAGCCGACCGCGTCGCTCTCATGAATAATCAAATTAACGTGCACAATTATGCGAAGAGCGATTAGCATCGGCGACGGCGCTGAGCACGTCGCGACAAAGTTTTCAATCGAATCGGCTCCACATCTGTTTCTATCTCGGCGTAGTTTTCCCATTTTCCGAGGATCCATTGTGCCGACGAATCCTCGCCGTCCGGTCTCGCGATTTCGACAAAAATCCACTGGGCAAGAAGAAAACGGCCGTTCCGGGACATTACGAACCGTCGCGTGAGACGATGGACTTTACGAGTCGTAACGGCGTTCCCCCGCGTTCCCCGCACGCTATGCCGATCGCGTTTGAAGGAAATTTTAATCATAATCGCGCAGAAACTCGCTAGACATTTATTATGAGATTCTTCGGCGCGATTTTTCACGCTACGAGTCACGATTAAAAGAATTCTTGCCGCTCAAGGATAACGAAGAGTTGTGAAAAGGAGTACGGTGTAATGAAACAAACCAAGGCCCAAAGACGTCGCTGAGATTTTTCAGAAAATTCCTCAAACCTTAGGTACAACTTCATTGCTCAGTTTTCTTAATCGTCTCATTGAAACGACATTATTGGACGATAACGAAGAAAACTAGTTACGAGTAACGAACGACTTTCCTCAAATTCGAGCTATCTCCCTGGAAAATTGTACAGACTGTCCTACAGCCTCGTTATTCAACATTCTTCGTCATCTAATTACAACCGTCGGTATTGGACGAGCACGGGAGTCGGCATCGCCCTGCAGAAACGTAAATGGCTTTACGCAAAGCCCAACTTGCGCATCGGGCTGGACGAGTGCACGTATATGCCGTGCGTCATGGCACATATCGTCCGAGGTGCATGTATGCAGTTCAGAGGGGGAGGAGGGGGGGAGAAGAGTGAGCGAGGGGGAGTGAGTGCAGCGGCGCGGGTAGCTAGGATCGGAGGGGTAAGGGAAGGTGGAGAGGGTGGGGCAACCTTGAAACTCGTGCACCACCTCCGCCTTCGTCAGCTCCATCGACAGTGGCAGGGAGGGGGGGGGGGGGTGGGGGGCGGGGAGGCAGTGGCAGCAACAGGCAGCGACGACCCGTGCAGGGTTTCCCTCGGCAACGTGCAGGATGCAGCGACGATCAGGAGAACAAGAGAAGCACGGGGGAGGAACTATCTCGGCCGCGTAACTCCCCCCCCCCCAACACCCCTCTTTACCTCGTGTCCCCTTTTCTACCCCGTTCTCTTTTTTTTTTACCCGAGTCAGCGCCCCAGGGAGAAACACTCCGACTCGCCGAGTCGTGTCTCTTTCCGCGTCTTCTTCTTCTTCTTCTTATTCCTTCTACAACTTCGTCCCTGTTTCCTTCTTACGGCGAGAACAGGGACCCAGGTCCTTTTCCTTTTCTCCCCTTCGGTTCTTCCTGGCTTTCGCCAATTCATCGTATTTCCCACGCACGGCGAAGCCCCGTCATCGTTTCCCTGGCGATTTCAGCGTGCATTTTCCCTGCTCCGAAGTTGTCGTTACAATTTCTTCGGCGCGCGTGTACGTTGCTTGTTTGCGAAATTGGCAGCCGCGTTGATTTGATGCCGCCAGCCCGGCGGGTTATTGAAAACGCGAATTGTCACGTACAATTCGTGTTTACCAAACGGGCCCTCATTATCGTGTTTTGCCTTTCACTTCCGACGCGGCCCGTGCTCGTCGTCTCTTACTCGCCACTTTTTCGGCCAGTTTCCTGCGGCGACCGTCGATCGCCGACCCTTCTCTATTTCTCATCTCCTACTCCTCGGACAGTCCTGCTCCGTCTTCTTCCCGGCGTCGTCGGCGAGCGTCGCAGAACGGAAACCGGATTCGCCGCGGGATAGAGACATGGAGGAGAGCGAGCGAGAGTGAGAGAGAGAGAGAAAGAGATATCACACCTGCACACACGGTCAAACTAGATCTACGTCTTTCTCCTACTTCCCCGCGCAACTCCCATTGTCTCTTCGTTCCTCTTTCATCGCGAGCCACGATGCTCCTCTGCCCCCCTCGGGCTTTCTTCCTTCCTAGCTGCCCTTTTTCGCTGCTTCCAGTGAAAGGGAGAAGCGGCCCGGAGGAATAACTAGACCTGCTCGTGAGAAAGCCACGAGCAATCCTGCAAACCACCCAGCGAAACGCGAACAGTCGAGGAAAATGCAAAGGGAAAAAAGAAGGAGAAAATAACCAAGTAAAAAAGCCAACTGGTCACTGCTGAAAATGGAGCATTAAGAAACCTTCTCATCGACCAAAATTTCTTATCCTTGAAAAATCTTAATAAATTCGTCAACTAATTCCAAACGGTGGTTGCTTGTTCAACTCGATTTATTATCTTTCTTCTCCCATCGTGGCCTTTCTCGCTTCATCTCTCTTCATTTCTCTATCTGTTTTCTCGACTCTCTCCTTGATTCTCCGTTTCTACCTAACGATAAACCGTATTCCCCGGGGGCGATTACGCAAAACGCCGACTCCGCGGCCTTCTTTCGCTCTCAATGTAGAGCGCGTCGTAAATAAACAAATAGCGTATCGCGCGATAATCCCAAGTATCGGCCGATATTTTCGCCGGGCGGGCAAATTAATTCCGTGCAATGAATATCGGCGCCGATAAGCGCCGGCAAATATTTGGCACGCGACCGGCCGCGATTCCTGCCTACCTTTTTTTCCTTTTCCCATCCCCGCCAGCGGCCGGCCAAACGAGGAAGAGTTCATCGCTTATCGATCGACGCCGGGCACACGTCACAATTCTACGTTTCGTTTACGCGCCGTAATGAACATTCGCGCGATGACGTAAATATCTTCCCTGAGCGTTTACGCTCCCGTCACACTTTTATCGATAAGCATTCGCGTTGCTTCGTTAATTATACGGCAAATATTTACAGTAACTCTTGTACTTCTGGTATTGTACATGCCTCGGCGATGCGCACCTCATTACCATGCAAACGCTCCAAACAACAACCGCCTTGTTTTGGCCCGGCAATCAAAACTCCCAGGTCGGCATGCAAATTTGCCCTGCGCGTATGCAACGATTACGGAAGCTTCGAATAAAGGACATCTCTCTGCTGAGCGTAAACTCACGCTCGGACAAACGGTGGACAAAGTCGTCGTCAACCATCAAGAGGAAGGAAATCGAGTGATTGAATGAATTAAAAGTAAATTTCCCCCCCCCAAAAATGTCCCACGTTTACGTATTGTCGAAGGTTTCTGGGCAAGGAAATTGCGTTAAGCACGTGGTAATGAAGGGTTAGGGAATTATCATCGACGACGAGGACGTTAATAACCGTTGTTAAGTCCTAAGCCGGCCGCCAAAGAGAACGTCGTGGATACGTATTAAGGTGGCATCACACCGGCAATCGTAGCGGCTCGGAGTAGGTAGACTCTCCGCATCAGCTGTTCGCCGACGACCTCCTTTCGAAGCGGCCCCCGAGCGAAATTCGTCTACCGCGGCTTCGTTACTAACTATAGCCGACGCTCTGGCGTAACCCGCACGTGCACCGACTGCACACATGTCAAAGCAAACCCGCCCGATGCACCCCGGATCCGCCGGGGACAGGAATGGGAAGATGCACCGTTGCGAGATGCACGCGAACAAGTCCAAGAGTCGAGGAAAAGAAAACAAGGTCGATACACGTACGAGCAACGGAGAAGGGAGAAACGAGGTTTAAGGGGAAAGAAGAAAAGGAGCGGGGAATGACGTTGAGTAAAAGAGGAGCGAAAAGGTTGCACGATATTCTCGTGAAATTGTACTATTCCCGGGACTGCAGAATGCATCCGAGCTCGCGCAGTAAGGAAACATGCAGTCGAAGGGGTTGAAGCTCGAGGGCTGAATAAGTGCGGAGAAAGTTAGCCACTTGGAATTCCTCGAGAATGACAAAGCAGTAGGCCGCTACGTCACTGTCGTCGATTTTATCGCCATTATCTTCCCGTCGATGCGCATCTACTGAGATACGATAATCCGTCGCTATTACGAGTGGGCAAAATGACAAGATATTCTCAAAAAAAAAAACGTAACGCGATTCGTTTTCATCCAAAGACTGTGCACTCGATTAAATCCTCTTTTTCCGTGCAACAATGCTTCCGGTATTCAAAAGCCCCCTACGTGTTTGGTCAGTATTTTCAGATACAGCGCTCTTACGCAATCGCTATGAATGTATCCCTGTGTAATGGTCGTCGCCGGGAGTTGTCGCGCTAGATTCTTTTCTCAAGTGGCCCGATGAATCGCGTTATCCCGCCTCTGAGCGATGGGGAATACCGTAAGCGTCTGGAAAAAGCCCGCGATCCCGTTGAATATTTCATGACGGCTTTCGGGATCTGCCGATATTTTCGAGCGGCGGGAAAGACTGCTGGACATTTAAATATCCACGTCCGGCAGGGCCGATCGCTGACAAAGACAATGACGGAACGTGTGTTCTCTCTTTCCGTCGGTTCCTTCATTTTTCCACGTTTCCACGTGTCGAAGGCTTTTCAAACGGGCCGACGTTCGTTCCTTTCTTCCGTTTCTGGTCGCACAGAAGGCAATTCGGTGAGATAACTCGTGTATCTCAACGGGAGCCTCATTTCTTCGCGCTGATAGACATTTTTACGTGCCTCATGTGCATAAGTGGGATCGAGTTACGGTGTCTCCTTGTGCTGTCAAAAGAAAGCACGAGTCGCAGGATGACGGGGAGGGGGAGGGGAGTCGCGGACGGCGGGGAAAAAGCAGAGGGAAAGATCCGAAAAAGGGGGCAGCCGAGGGAGACGGAGAAACTAGAGATTGCATAGCGGAGGAAAAAGTACTCCCGCCGGAGAACCGGACGTCGGGAAGAACGGAAAGAGGAAGAGAGTCGACAAAGGGGAGAGAGAGAGAGAGAGAGAGAGATAAATGACTATGGGAGAAAGACAGAGAAGGTTGCACGGATCGGGGATCTCTCTCGCTTCATTCTTACGTATACAACGTGCACGAGCTCGGTCTTGTATTACACCATTACCGAGACAAAGAGACCCTCTATTCAGGCGCGTCTGGCCGACGAGGAGGAGGAAGGAAGAGCGAGAGAGCGCGCGAGAGAGACAAGGATCAAAACTGAATGAAAGAACGAGCCGTGGGGAGGGAGAGCGACGGACAGACAGAGAGGGAGGACCAATCTAGCGCGTGTGTTGTGTGTGCTGCTCCGGACGAGAGAAAGAGTAGGAAACCCTCGGGAGGAAGTGGCCAGAATGAGTAAGAGTGAATAGGAACAATGAGAGAAAGACCTGGTATCCAGCGAAACCGAGCGAGATAGCACGATAATTTCTGCTCTTATCGTTCCGTAACTGACGTTTACGTGTGGGGGAGACCCACACACACGGGGGGAGAGAATCACGTGTGGACACACAGACAGATACGTACACGTCGAGGTACGATAGGAGCGCCAATACTCGGAGCAACAGTCCTAGGCAAGAGAGCAGCTATTTGTAATGTAATAGTGAGAGCACCGGGTCTCACAGTGGGGAAAGGGAGAGTGGAGGAGGCCAGCCGGTGGAGGTGGCCAGCCAGTAGGCAAGGGAGGGGAAGTAGAAGGTGGAGGAGGAGATGGTGGAGGAGAAGAGGTGCCACTCGGCGAGGAACCAATACTACAGTCCCTTACAAACGTACTCACGAGCCTCTGGTTCGCGAGAGACCTTCTCTCTCACACACTACGACTGCGAGGAACGTATATCTCGCGGCGGTGCAGAGAAAGGGACGACGACAACTTCCAAGGGGAAAAAGAACGGTATTCGCAGTAAAAGGTGGACACAGCGTGGTCAGACGAAACGAAAGGGAAAGCTATCGAGTCCTCCGGGAAAAGAATCGAGCCGAAGATAAAGAAATCGTAGCGCAGGGAGGGCCTTGTCGAGGATCGTGAGAAACAACAAGAGAAGAGTGACCGACGGGGGAAAGAACGGAGAGAGGAGGTGAAAACGAGTGAAAGGCCGAGCCAAGGATAAAATCAACGACGGAACTAGGGTGAAAGGGAATTAAAGGTCTATCGAGGATCGAGCGGTTTAATCGAAAGGGCAAAACCGACATACATAGCTGGATCACGGACAATATCGATGGGCCAAGTGGCAAAAATCCGAGAGTAAAAGTTCGGATAAAAGTAAGAGGAGGGTTCAAGGTGGGAAGAAGCAGCTCGAGTGAAAGGAGAAGACCAGCGAGTCGTAGCGAGAGTAAAAGTACGACGTGAAGAAAGAGAGAGTGCGAGGGAAAGGGACGGAGGGAATTAAACAAAAGGAAAGAGGTTTCGCGAAGAAAGGACCTCGGCGAAAGAGGGAGTGGAGGGGGGCGAGAAGGGAGCAGCCAAGAGACGTGGTTTTCCAAGCCTCAACCCTTTCTGGGGTTGGCCTACGATACTCCCGGGGTCCACCTGGCCTCTTACCACCACCATCGGAACATTAAGCCTACAGAGATATATACACACACACACATACATACACACACACACACCAACCGAGCGCGAGATTTTAGTGTGCGTGCGAGCAGCACCCCACTACCATTGCCAGTGCTTCACTACCACCACCACCATTCACGGCGTTTCTCCACCTCTACCTCTGGCTGGCCGGTCTACCTCTCTCCGACTCACTCGGCGCTTACCTAGGCGGCAGACAGAGAGGGCAGGAGCCCGTGGAGTGCGGAGAAAGAGAGGGGAAAAAGGAGTGAGAGGAAAGAGGAGAGAGAGAAAGAGCGTGAGAGAGACGGTGAGAAAGAGAGGGAGGGTCTTCTCGGGGCTTTGCGCAAAAGTTACGACGGACCGTGGAGGCAGTGAGACACACCGCGGAGACCGGAAGAGAGACCCTCTCTCCCTGAAGAAGTCCTCGAGAGAGAGTGCAGCAGCGCGGTGCGTGCAGGAGAACGCCGAGAGAAGAATCCGCGCGAAATACTTGCAGAAACCGGCAAAGAGAGAGTGCGTGCACTTTACAGGGGGGGGTTCTCCACACACGCCTGCTTGTCCTTTTCGTTTATTCCACACTCTCCCCCTCGCTCTCTCTTTCTTCCCCTCTCACCCTCTCTCTCTCGCTCTCTCTTCTCTCCTGCAGTCCTCCCTCGCGGTGAATTCTCGTCGCGGCCGATCGCTCGCGTGTGTTCCGCGCGTGTTCCGCGAGTGTCGTGCGTCGTTATCGGGGCCCCGAGTCAACCGGAGGGAAGAAGACAAGAGGTGTGTAATAAGGTCCGCGGAGAAACGGGGACCTGGCCCATTGGTTTATCGTAATCGTCGTTGTTTCGCCGGCACTGCCACACGTCCACGTGGCCACGCTTCCGGGTTTCCCGCGGGACGTCTGACAAGCCCATCGTCAACGCTGTCACTGACAGTCGTACGCTGAGGACGCGCCGTTCGCGGGCAAAGGCAGTTACACTGAGCTCTCGGCACGTTGCGGCCTCGTTCGGAGGAAGTTTTAAGGTGAACCGTCTTCGCAGGAGAATCCCGTGGGTCCTTTAACGACGGGACCTTCGTGCGAGTTTTTGCCAAACCTTCGTACGACTTCCTCGGGGGAACGTAGCTCCAACGCACACGTGACACGTGCTTGCGGGGAACACGTGCTTTCGAGGACGCACGCGCTATCATCTGCTGGCTCTGCGACGACCCAGAAACCCGTTGGAAGCAAGCACGGAAACCTAGTCAACGGGGTTTCCCCCTAAGCTCCGTTTCTCTGGCAAGTTTCAACAACCGACGAGCTCCAAGGACGAGACGAGCGAGCATCCTTTCGATCCACCGCGGAACAAGCTTAGGAATAAATCAAGGGGGAAGGGATCTCGAGAAGTGCCGTTCCGTGGAGAAAACAGAGCTTCAAGGATAAGACAAGAGGAGGAGGGAAAAGAAGACGAACAAGAGTCTTCGGAATCAAGAAACCGACAACGACGACGACGACGAAAAGTCTCTCGGCTCGGCTGCAGGCTCGCTGCTCGCGCTTACGTACCAGCAACGAGGCGACCCGCGTTGTGTAAGAGCTGAAAGTAAAAGTTGAAACCGCCGACTTCGGCACGGCGAGCGCGTGCAGAGCGCGTAAAATCCGATCCTGCCCAGTGTAGGCTGGCCATAGTGCGCGCTGTGTATAGCCGAATATCGTTTACAATTCGGTTCGCTCGGCACTCGCGGCAGACTTTCCCGGCTCTGACAATGGGAATGGTCCAGTGAGATCGTCGCTCAAGTGGGAAATCCCCCTCCCTCGCCGACCCCCCTCGTCCGCGGGAGGAAGTCGCACGTCCGGAGTGGCCTGTGGATATTTCAAGAGAAAGAACTTCTGTCCGCTTACGTAACGAGGAGCTGTTGTTTGGCCGGCCGGAACCTTCTTCGACCTTACCCCGTGCCCCTTCGATTTCGATAACGAGGACAGTGCGGAAAACGTTCGGACCTGCGAGCCCCGTCCTGCAACGCCGTAGGAA
This sequence comes from Hedychridium roseum, assembly GCA_963989215.1. NCBI lineage: Eukaryota > Metazoa > Arthropoda > Insecta > Hymenoptera > Chrysididae > Hedychridium > Hedychridium roseum. The sequence goes on along the minus strand of OZ022318.1, from coordinate 4,520,090 downwards.
GGGAAATTCGCGCGCGCGCCTCTGCGGGGAAGGGGAAGAGGACGATGGAAAGGGTCGATCCTCAACGTCCCATCGGCTACGCTGAGAAATCACAGTCCTCAAGGTCACCGTCGCTGCACCTACGGTAACCCCGCTCTTCCGGGCTGTCGGGGGTGCTGAGGTTAGCAGCCTCAGTGTGTTCCTCCAGTGAGTGAAAAGCCTTCGATCTCAATCGCGGCAAGTTTCGCCTGGATTTTTCTCCGGCCCGAAAACGCCGATAAGGAATCAACCGCGGGGATTTTGCCTACGTGTGTCGACAATCGTGCGAATTTTCCGGAGATTCACGTCCCGCCAGTGGTGAGAGCGAGCGGTGAGGGCAACTCCTCCGAGAAATTTGTGACATCGCTATTGAGTTTTGGGGAAGAGCCGCAGCAGGTGGGAAAGGTCCTGAAATTCGACGTGTAAACGACGGAGGATCATCGAGGAGGAACGTATCGAGACTTCTCTCTTCGTGGATACTCGATCCTCGTCGGCCCGTGTTCGTTCTCCCTCTCTCCTTCTCTGTCAAGTGTGTGTGTGTGTGTGTGTGTGTGTGTGTAAGTGTGTATTGCGCGCGCGCGCGCGCGCGCGCTTTTACCACCGCTCTCGTCGAGCGCGCCGAGCGCGAAGCGTTTCGTAAAAGGGATTACAAAACCAGAAGAGAAAGGAGAGACAGACGCGGAGGGAGAAAGGGAGAGACGGAAGAGGTGAAAGAGGAGAGTCGGACAGACGTACGAGGAGAAGGCGTAGACCGGGGGACAGAAGAAACGGGCCTCAAAGGAAGAGAAGATCGTCCGCAGGAAGAACCCGCTGCTCCTCCGAGTGAGAAAACCGAGGAAGACTCTCTCTCTCTCTCGCACACACCTCCCCCCACCCCCAGTCCGGGTCCAAGTAATCCAAGGAAGAATCGCAGCGACGACGTTCCGCGGCGACTGAGATTGTCCCCGCGCCGGTGAAATCGCCCGGACGGGACAAGAGGGCCAGGGGGAAAATTCGCGGCAGTGAGGAGCAGGGGGAAAGCGGGGGAAGCGAGAAGAAGAGCCGTTCGCTCGGCGCTGGAGGATCGTCTCGAGGGTGGACGAAGACGAAGTCGAGGCAGCCTCGAGGGCCGTGGAAGAGACGGAGGACTCTCGTCACGTGGAGGAGGAAGCGGAGAAGACGAACGACGGCGGGGGGCGGCAGTGGCGGAGAACCAGACTGAAAGACGATAGGGACGCGCAAGCGAAAGAGATACTCATTCTCTTTCTCCCTCTTTCGCTTGCCACCTAGCGTAGTTTTCCTTTGACCGTGCGCTCCCAGTGTCCCCGTGTGTCCGCACCATCGTCGCGCTTCCTCCCTGTCTGTACGACCTTGAGCCCGGACCCACTTCCGGGGGGACAGTTTCGAGCCCCCCGTTGCCCCAGGACCGACTCCTCGCGGCACGCAGGATATTCCGTGGACCGGTGAAACGTGCTCGGGCAGACTCCAAGCGTGTGACAAGTGTTAACTATCGCAGCGGCGAGTGGTGAAAGAGAGCAGTGTGAAAATCGTCAACTCTCAAACAGTTCGAAGAATAGTGTTGCGTTCAATCGAAACGTTAAAACCGGCCAACGTGTACGAGGGAATACCGTCGTTTTATCATCGTTTCCGGGAGTTGCTGAGTGAATCTCGAGGGATATCTTCGAGGACCTCAAGAGTATCGGCCGCGGGATCCCTCGGCGTTGCCTGGATAGCGATCCAAAGTCTAGCGAGGCTCGCGTAGACGGGCGAAAAGCCCAGGCAGCGCGTACTTTCATGTACTCTAGCGGCGGAATTAAAAGTGCGCTTAAAAAGGTTAGCGGGATAAAAAAGGCGCTGGCGCGAAAGGATAAGAGAAAGGAATAGGAGCCACCTCCGAGTCCTTGAGAGCGTACCCAACGGGTAAAAGCGCCGAGCGCGAGAGAGACTCCGAGAGCCAGCCGGTTGACCCTGGACAACCGACACACACGCTGGGACACCCACACACGTACACTCTCCGTGGCTCCTTGAAGGGGGGAAAAAAAGCCGTTCTGTCTCGATCTCTCTCGTTGCCCGGGTATCCGGCTGCATCTACCTCCGTTTCCGTCTTTCTCCGGTCCGGACTGTTCGAGATTGTCCATCGTCGCCGTCGTCATCATCATCATCGCCGTTTCCCAGTGCGAGTCCGAGGCCGCCGTCGCCGTTGCTTCGACTTCTTACCGCCTTTTTTCGCCACTCCCAAGGACCATTTCACCGTGGGCCCAGGAGATCGCAGCTCGTGCTACGGGCCAACGCGCACGTGGAATCGCGAGCAGGACCGTCCCTGCGTCAGCTGACCGAGGCGACGATCCTCAGTTCGTCGAAAAACTCCGTCTCGAACGACCGTGTCCCGGGAAATTGGCCAATAACCGCGGTGACAATGTGGAGAACGTGTAAGCCAGTGCCAAGTGACCAGTGTCTTATCTGATAACGCTCGTACAGAGTTCCTTCGGCTGATCAAGGGCGAACCGGTGACCACCCCTTCCCCCCCCTCCCACGAATCCTGCTAAACACGGTGACACGCGTATGTTTCAATGTTCCTCGAGGTGGCACCGGCCCGTTCTCGACGCCGTTGTCGCGGGACTTCGGCTCTACGACCCGTGGAGATGATGCCACGTGACTCCTCGAGAGAGTATTGAGTGATTAGGAAAAATAGAAGGGAGAGAAAGGGGAGCACGGCGTCTACCGTGTGCCGCTTTGATTTTTGGATACTTTCGCCGCTACGTCGGAATCGTGGAGAAGAGAGTGGAGCGACCATCATAATAGTGAGGTAAGTTCCCGCGAAAACGACCATATTCCCAGGACAGTCTTCCACGCAAGTTTCAACTTCCTGCCCATACGCCGTGCATTCCTCCACGGCTATGGGGTTTATTGATTTCTCTAATTACGCGCACGAAAATGGCCATTGTATAATTAGACTCGCGTTGTGTTATGCAATCTTACCGGAGTCCTTTTGTGCTAAATACGAGCGCGAGGCGCGTAAATATATGTATATAAAAACAGAAAGCTTCGAGAAATGCGCTTGACGCAAGTAGAAAGGTGATCGATTCTAGAGGAAAATCCTCTTGCGTCAATCTAAGTCCGGTGACGTGAAAAAATAGTCTCGTATAATTTGGTCGTCCAGCAAAACCTGACACTGCGCCACGGAATGTCAAACCGACGGAATTATTCGGCGAATGTCCCTCAATTTCACGTTAAATTAATAAGGCAAATGGCTTACGTAAATCGATTCACCCGAAGATCGTCGTCGTTAAAGTATTCGTTACGGCTAATATTTAAAATCCTGTGAACGTCGAAGGAAACGTTTCCCGTGAATCGCTTTGGATTTGCGATGAGGCAATATCGCCGACAGGGTGTTTTCCCCGGCGAGCATTCCGCGCGATTCGCGGCAACGGGCCGGCGTAAATTAACGCAACGACGTAATTGAAAGTAGAAAGGGGGAAAAAAAGGCCGACGGTGCGACGTCTAACGCAGCAAAGACAGGTAGATGGATTGCCCATTGCCGCGACTGACAATGAGAAATATGTGCGTGGCGAATATAGGCAGATCTCTCCTCTCTTTCCCCCCCTCTCTCTCTCTCTCTCTCTATCTACCCGTGTCTCTGGTTGTGAAAAAGAATACAATCTCGCCTGTGTACATTCGTCCGGTTCCACCGGTTGTTCCACGCCGAGGAAATTGTTATTCCGCCGACCGATTGTCAGGTGGATTTTGCCGCGAGAATTTCTCGATATTTCATTGAGTCTTGTGCAAGGCTTACGAGAAGGTGAAATTGATAAACCAATTTTTACGGTAAACCGGAGCAGAGTCCAATCTTCTACTTGGCCAAACAATCTACAGCCACGATCGACTTTACACGAGTAATCTGGCATTAATCGACAATTCAAATACCGTCCACCGACCGCACCGATGATTGCATTCATTTTCCAAGAACCCTCCATTGCAATGTGCCCTTTCGTCAACATTCGCGTCGCATAGATTGTTCTTTTTCGCCCGGCGACTATAAATACGTCGTTTAAATAGCGGCGCACGCTACAGCCGGTGCAATTGCAACGTTTTATCTCAACATCAATTAACTCTCTCCCACTGTACCGAGGCAGATAACGAGCTAAGGCAGCTCCGATGCACGGCAATGGCGAATGCGAAATTCGACGGCAGTTTTCGCGAATTTTACGTATCCGAGGACGAATGATACTGTCGCACAGAATTTCCGTAAAAATTAAGTGGATCGCGGAGAGACAGGACTTATTGTTGTCACGAGCAGACACAGTATAATATAATTCAGGAGAACGTAATTCAAGTTCAGGCGTGCCACGGTCGTCATAGGCACGTCTCGCTGTTGCGCAACCATTTCGTTCCCTCCCTTCCTCCCTGCCGGGGTCGGTGTTGGCGAAGAGAGGGGGAGGGGGGAGGGGTCGGTGGGGAGAAAAAAGGGTAAGGCGCTCCGCCGTGGCCGGGGAGTGTGTGGTCATCAATGGCTCACCGGGATGATGACGGGGATCGTGAAAGAAAAAGCGATCTCCTGTCAAGGTCGACGACGCGCGAAAGCCGTCTCTTTTGCGCTCGACGCACTAGCACACGTATGCATTCATCAAGCCGGCCATTATCTCACGCGTAGACCGCGAGACACATTTCTCCGGGCAGCTCTTCCGACGAGAAGGACTGGCCAACTCGGCGAAATAAAGGAAACGATCGACCAGGGTCCACCGAGAAATTTAAAGAGAACTCGGGCACTCCTAGGAGCGATGGTTAGCTTCGCGGGAGGAAAATTAATATAGCCCTGAGAATTTCACGTTAATTCACTTGCATCCGAGAGTCGCGGCATCGCTCAAAATTACCCCGTCACCAGGGAAAGGTGAACCAGTCGGTACTGGCAACACGAAATTCCGGATTCCCCGGGGAACGTCACGTGTTTGATCTTTTCGTGAAATTCGCAACACCGGACGAGGCAGCTATAATCGTGGATTATTTGCGAAGACGCGGCGGAGGTCAGTGGCAGAAGAACAGAGGGAAATTGGAAACCAATTGGAAAATGCCAGGGGAGCTATTAAAACGAGTGGATTACGGAATACCATTACTTTTACCCGGGGTTATGAGGATGATTCACCTGAGCGATAGTTCCAACGTAGGATCCTGCAAACAGCTAAAACCCAAGCGTTTGTTGGCGCGTTCTCACGGCAGATAAGCCATCGTTTACGGGAAAACACGCTCGGCGAGTACAAAATCCGCTAATCTACGATTTATCGGCCCGACAAATTACACGTTTTTCGACTTCCGCGTGCCAATCGACCTCTCGATTAGTTGGCCCGTCGGCGATCGATTTGACCACGCATTGCACTCACACGCGCATCAATATCGCTGCACAATGTGCAAACGCCTATACGAGCGATCAACGTAATCGCAGGCCCGAGGAAAGTTCGTGAAATGAGATAAAATTCGACCGCAATACGCGCCGTGCACGACCTACATCCGTTTAGTCGCGATAATGCGCCACTGTCACTCGCAATTCCCTGTTATGACTTAACTAGACGCTAATTCCTCGGCCATTCATTTATCGACAACCGGCCGACCAAAGGAAAGCGCAGGAAAGAGGAAAGTTTGGCCCGATAACGTTCGAGCACTAAGGAAAATTCATAATGTTCATAATGCACAGGAGAAAATAAGGTGTCTGCAATGCACAGACATTCTTCTTGATAAGATACGATAGCTCAGATGCACTTACAACTGCTACAGAAAATGGATAAAATCAAAAAAGACTTCACTTTCACGTTACTTTCGCTAGGTGAATAGTTGGGAAAATGCATGTTTCTGAATGTAGGCTGGAATTTCGAATGTCTTCGGCGATCAACGAAATCGTCAGATCGTGAGGATCGTTGCTTTAGCGAGCAGGGAAGATCGTGAGTGCAAGTAGCCGATTAATTAGACGGTAACGAGTGTGGAGCACTCAGATATAAGCGACGATATTATCTGCCGAACACAGTGTCGTGTGCTTTTCTAATGTCTGCCGATATCGATCGTCTGGCACGATCGTTGCACACTCACGAGGCGCACGCTCACGGTAAATCGATCGTGAATCACGTCCGATCGAGTGCGACCTTATGTAAGACGAGTTTACGTTATTTCGAGCGTTTATAAACATGCAGGAATCGGCGAACCTCCATAGACGATCACTGATAACTGGGCAAAAAAAATCCGACCATCCACCCCGACTGACAAGACTTCCCTAACGTCGCCATTCGTCTATTTTGTTTAACCGTTGCACCAAGATTTATCAATGACGGAAAAAATAAAAGACACGTAAGGTGCGAAAGGTAAAAATTCTAGCAAACCGAGAAAATTCGTTTAACTTGTTTGTCGAACTCGAGACGTTTCATGAATTCTGGCGAAGGTTATGGAGCCGATAAAGCCGTTCAGTTTTTCCGGTATGATTTAACTGACACAGTTATTTTACTCGCGCGATATCTCCGCGCGAAGACGGTCGTGGTCGAGTATTTTATCGAATTTCCAAGTGCAGGGTGTTTTCGCTCTGGCCGACGATCCGTCACCTCGGTTTCAATGACGGGGCTCCGTGTTATTTGCCGAAGAATCAATTTCCGAGGTAGATCGAGCGTGGCGGCCGATAGACACGTGGAACTATCACGCAGCCGTCGAGGAAGGGCAGTGAGCGTTCAGTTATCGTGAGTCAATGTCGTCATTTCTCCAACTGCCAAGAGATAAAAGCGTGGACATCATCCGAGTCACGAAATGCCCGTCGTTTCACGCTAGATCCTAGATCGATCAATCACGAGAGACGGCAGTTCATAGAAATTTGCCAAGGCACGACTACGAACAAACTCAGCTAAAATTTACCTATCTTCCGGCTAATCTGGAACACCGAAACCCTCGTAACCGAGAGATTGATTTCCTGGAAAAATTCCTTTTCTTACGACCTTTCCGTACTTTTTTCTTGCCAGCTTCCGAAATTTCCGTGCTACATGACCTTCCTTCGTTGGAAAGTGTGCGCACGTCAGGGAGGAGTTGATACTCCACTTTTGACCGACGTAATACGACGCCTACGTTCGTGTCGGATCGAATAATCTCTCCTTCCACGGTCTACCTGTTGTGTGTTGTTACCTTCTCAGGCGCCTTCGTTCCGGGAGATAAGACGCGCATTGAGACATACGCAGCAACACGGACGATCGTCCGAGGAGACGCTGGGATTGGCTGGTAGCTCTGGCCGTCTATATAGAGCCACGTTAAATGAAGTTGCAATTAAGAGAGCTAAAAGCTGCGTGGCTGACTATGTGCTTCTCAAGGCCTCGGGCCTCGGCAGAGCGTACTTCCGCTTCTGATTAGCTTCCTCTTTTCCCACATCGTCCTCTACGCCTTTGCTCTCGTCCTCCTCCTCCTCCTCCTCCTCCCCCTTCTCTGCCCCTTCCTCGCCGGTGCCGCTCCGCCAGTCTTCTCTCCTCTTTCTCCCCCTCATCTCATTGTCCGCCGCTCCTCGCCTCTCCCTCCAACCCCCCTGCGCTCTCGTCATCGCCGAGATCTTCCTGCGCTTCTCCGTTTACACGACTTTCCGCCGAGAATTAGCACTTTTTCTCAATGTTACATTTTAACGACGGCCCCGGCAATGACGCTCCTGTTGCGCGCGCGCGCGCGCGCTTTCTCACTGTTTAGCCATTTTTCCTTTAACTTTTCATCGAACATCACGATGATCGTAATTGTTCCTTTTTGCCTCTGGCAGAAAAGCCTTCCTCCGGCGATTCTATCCCCCCTGTTAGCCTCTTCCTCCGTTTGTTTTTACTTTCGTTTTTCACTTCCGACCGGTCGACGAGTCAACCCTTTTTCTCCCCGTCTGCGGCGCCGCGGCCTTTATCTCCGGGGACGAACTTATCTGGCACCGTGGGAATCCGCGCGTGCGATTTCCAGCCGTCGTAAGAGAGGAAGTTCTCCTTCTCGATTCTCCGTCCCCGTTCAGCGCGTCTCCGCTTTTTCGCGATTACGCCGAGATTGTTTTATTCGCCATTCATTAGTATTGCGCAAACGGCCATCCACGTTTATGCGCGCGAGAAACATCGCTGGGCGCTCGGGCAAACAATAAACAAGGAAAACCTATTAGCACGCAATGACCGACTAACTCACAACATTGGATCATTTAATAACCTCCGTGGTTTTTTCGTATATCGCCGGACTGACGTAAAAATAGATCAACCCCGGAGGGATTTGCTTTCCTTCGGACGCAAGAGATCGCGACCTTCGTTGTAAGTTTTACGATGATACGAGTCTAGTCTATTTCTGCGCTAAAACCGGCAAAGCCTTGAGGAAATATTGCTCGGATCCGCCGAGAAGAGACGTAAATAGGCAATCCGCCGGCGGGGAATCAACATAGCCGGATCTTATCGGTCGAATGTCATTTCGATAATTGCCACGTGGATGCCGGGATTTTGCTCCTGCACGAAGACGATCGCCCGTCTCGCTCGGTTCCACGGGAAAACCGATATCGCACGATTTTAACGGGACAGGCGAAAATACTTGACTCGCCGGCTCGGTTCATACTTTCACTCCTGGCGAGCATTCGGTCGAATTCGTAGACACGATTGCGTGGTATCTCGATGAAATTTCTATCGGCCGCGTAAAAGCGTACACGGGATTTCACAATGCCCGCCACTTTTACCACACACATACAGATACATGGACACGTAAATACCGGCAATGATTACCGAACGTTTTTGCCGCACATTCGCGAGCCCCCCCGCCCTCGGGCTTTCGTTCCGCTCAGGCTACACAATGAAAATTGATTCATTGCGATAGTAATTACGCCTTCGGCCAACCTAATTGTCCACGCCATTTGATTCTACCATTTTCGCACATTTTTTCTACTCACTCCCTCGCTCTGTCGAAACGCGCGGATCGTTTGGGATTGCCAGACGCTCGGCTAAATCGTCCGATGAGAAGACGAGGAACGATTTAGCGGTGCGCATGCATAAGTCGAAATCGTTCCGAGAAACCATCTCCGCCGTGAAACCGTTTCTCGCCCACACGGCGCGCGCGGAAATTTCTTCTACGAGACAGGGAGAGTGGCGAGGTAATGCTCGACAATTCCCATTGCCCTTTGCGGCCACGGGGAAATTTATACCCGAAGAACAGTGCAAGTCATAGCCACCTACGTTATATCTGTCAGCCCAGATAAAAACTGAGGATCGTCTGATCCGCCATGTAAACAAATTCTAATGAAATTACTCGATTGAAGGTAAAAGTCTATGAAGATTATCAGCCTCGATTACACGTGTTTAGGAACTGATCGCGTGTTCTGAGTGACTGTCACAAATGGACAGCATCTCACAATCATGATTCGACAAACTTGGTTTAGAGTATAGATAACGGATGAACTGATACCGGCGATAAAATCGTACGTAGGATTGTATTTCTGGGGAAAACTTTTGGGAAGCCTCGTTTCTCGGTTTTCACGTTCGAAAGGTAATTTTCTAATGGCTGCTCGAGAGGAAGGTGAGATCGAGGGAGAGAGGGAGGCAAGTATCGGTTTCACGAGGCCTTAAATTTCCTCACGGAGAATGTAGACGCGCGCAAGCTCACGCGCTGATCCGTATAAGTCTCGATAAATCTACGTGGAAATCGGCGTAAGCCTCAAATAACTCGGCACGACCGCGAGGCACGGACAGCTCTAAGAAATCTCCTCCCGGAACCGTATCTCGTTCGATCGAGTATATAAGAAAATGTCTGTCGCAAGAGAGCCAGGTCGGACAGTGTCCCCGGAGCAGTTACGACCTGACGATTTACATGTTCGCCTTTCAACCGGCCGGTCAATTGTTGTAACGTCGTCTATTCGCCCACGGCCTTTGCCGAGCGGTGCAACGACCGTAAAACACATTGGCGAACGGTAACGTGAAATTCGGGACGATGTAATAACCCAGAAACGACGCTCCCCGTTCACGGAATATTCCCATGGCAAACCAGCAACACGTGCCTACTTCTTCCCCTTTGCGAGGATATCGCGAAATTCTTCCTCCACAGGATGTGCAAAATGCTACGAATAAATCGACCGCGAAGCTACATTTTTGGCTCGCAACCAAGAAAACTCTCGCCCTTAATTACTGAGGTAAACAGGTTTATCGTGAAAACTGTCTTTCGAAGTAATTGCTAATTTAAGTTCGATCAACCGTGGTAAGTTTTCGAAAACCCACACTTCCCTCGAATGATCCTTTTTGGCACGGGCAATTTATTCGCCGAGCTTAAGCGTCGGCGCTGCAAGGATTTCATGGAAAAGTCCTCCCGGAACTCGGCCACGAGGTAGTAAAAAAAGGTTGAGCTCGATGGGATCCGCGAGAGGATCTCGTGGATTATTCCCCGGGTGCCGTGTGTGTGTGTGTGTGTGTTTCCCCCGGCCGTCTGTGTTTTCTCGGCCGTTCTGGCTCGTGGCGATTGTAAATCTTGCGCTCGGGGGCCCAGACGGCGCAGCTACGGGGCCGAGTAACAGCGGACAGGCAACCCTTTCTACCTTCCCTTTCACTTTCATCTATCGTGGCGCGGGCCCCGCGCAGGACCCCGGCCGTCAGCCTCGTATACCTGGCTTCCTCCGGCCCCGGTACCTCGCACGTACACGTAAACACGTCCCCGCGGAATATTATGCCAAGGCGTATAATGCACCGGCCCCTCTCCAAATGGGCACCGTTGCTGAGCATTGTCCCTGAGCTTTCTTTCGAAATGAAGTCAAACAAGCCGCGCCCGGAAAGTAATAATCATAGAATCAATCGCGGGGAGGACAGAGTCTTAATTTAGCCCTTTTTAGAATCAATCGCCGTTCATTAAAAGTCATTCAAAGCAATTGGAATGTTACGAGAAAGAGTTAAAATTCTCTTCAAGGCATTTCGGTTATTCTTTCGATATTCTCCTGCTGCTCCAATTAGTGAGTCGCGTGGACGAGTTACCCAAGGATGATTGATTAGTTTCCCAATGTGCTCGGAATGCCATGCAATCGGTGTTGAAGGGTTCACCTAGTGCAACAGAAAATTTGAATAATGGCCAGCCGTAAAAGTAAGCCTTGGAGTGACAAGTTTGCGAGTATCGTCCATTCGTTCCAGTTGTCCTGTATTTACACTGTCGCAGCGGAGCCCTATTAGACGAACAACAGGTGACTGAAAGTGACGGCAGGCGTCTACAAACGACCCGCATAACGGCCAATTCGTACCGTAAATTATCGGGCCGAACGGCGGGGCCCGGGCCTTCCGTCGGATAGTGAAAGTGTCCCAATTTCATGCGCTATTCGGAGACGCGTAACGCCGGGACGGAAAGAGAGACTCGGTGAAAACAGACACGATGCGGTGCAGCCGTTACAAAATACAACACGCGAAATTCGGCCAAATTATTCTTATTATTGACAGGAAAAAATGGAACAGGGGTAAACAGGTCTCTCGGGAAGAAGAGAGGAAATAATTAAAGTTTGACTTTTTGACTTCGTAGACGGTGCACTGACGGTAGACAGTGTATTCTCAGACGGGTTATAAATACGTCAAATCCAGTGTAACATGCGTGCCGTGTAAACGTCAGGATCCTATCTAATCGCTGTATTATTGTGAGGAGAATTCGCCGATTCATCATTACCGCGTAGATCGGGACGAAAGCACGGCGACGGATATGCGCTTTGCAAGTGCAGAGGTTTCTGCCGAAACGCGCGTCATGGCGAACGGGACCTTGGAGCCTTTGGGCAGCGCCTCGTTACGTGAGAGAGCGTAGAGAATTTTACGTTTGGCTAGGAAATTCGCCACTTTTCGTCGGACCCTTTAGCTTCGCTTTCGACTTTTGCCTACGTGACCGACAAGTGCGGAGCGCATGGAATTTCACCTACGCCATTGTTGGCCCCGGAATGATCCTCTCCCTCTTGTAACACGCCAATCATCCCCGGCGCTCGTTACGTCGCACCGCGGAACGAACGACCCACATACCGAATTTCGTTCCGTTCTCCGCGCGGCGAAAATCGTATCTCCCCGCAAACACACACACACACACACACACACAGGTATACACACACAGAGGGGATACGTACGTATCCACACAGAAATCGTGAGGAAAAAGAACGTCAGCGTCAAGGTGAATACATTTCCGCGGATTCATTTGTCCGCCGATGAATTTCCCGGGACGAGGTCGTGGGTACCATGTGTCTCCTCCATTTTATGTAATGTATTATTCCCCGGGAGAGGAGAGAAACGCGTGTTGCGTTAGAACGACGGTACAGCGGCAGCGGCGGGGCCGGGGGAGGGGGAGAAAGAAAGACAAATATATGTCGACGTGCACACGCGCTCGTGACATGTCCCCACCCACAATGTGAGATCATTGCGATTACGTAAGAGTCCAGTTCGCGTTGTGGACGCGCATAAAAGTATCGTGTAGCACGACGCATGCCGTTCTACTAGACGACCGTAGTCATACATACACACAGACACATACACACATACACATACTCGCGATCCTGTGTGTTCCCCGACTGTTCTATCACCGCACAATCCTTCACCGCCGCGGCAAATTCCCGGACTTGCATTATTTCGCTAGGAATTCCTTTGGCCGCCGGGGAAAAAGGATACAGCCGCGCGGTACTTACACGGTTCTAATTTCCAACGGCTTTAGAATGAAAATCCATTTGTCCAGGATAGGAGAGGTACAAAGTCGCCGCGAATGTCAGGCGCATTGGAGAACTTAAAAAACATCACAAGCTAACTGCATTTATCTCGAACCGTGTCAACCGGACAGTTCCTTTCCAAGTACTTAAAATGCAAATATTTCATTGCCGCTGGGCATCAACTCTTTCACCGGGACCTGTAGTTAATGCCTTACAATGCGATAAAACGTATCTTTTTGCCGTGGATGAGGCTATTTGTTTAGCCGTAATTCACGTCGAGTCGATGCAGTTATTAAGGCGATCCATCTTCCTGATAAATGAAAACAAATTACTACGTGGGAAGGGGGAGGGGCTGACAAATCGGTGCGCGACTGCCTGGGTTCCTGCCATTTCCCGGCCGATCCTGATTTATATACGTGCGCGACCCTCCGGTTGCACCTGCGCGCAGTTTTGAAGTAATGACTTACGACGTGTGCGACAGCCCGTCTATAATGGGAGTCACGCAGGTAAAGTCGAACGGGGAGGCAAGGGTTGCATAACATTTCGAAAAAGCCCACGTAACGCGTCGGAAGTCGTCGTTAAACTCGCCGGCGCTGACCGTCCCTCTTGTTCCCCCCTGCCCCTTCCTCCCGCGCCTCACACTCTTCCCCCGTGCACCGTCTGCCCGGCGGTGATCGGAACCATCGAGCGTGAATAAACAAGCCCGATGGTTCCGATCACCGATCGACTCTGCACATCATCGATTAACGCTCGCTCGAATTTTCCACTCTCCGGCCTGGAGAATATCGCGCGTCCAAGCCAAGCCGCAGGGCCTTTGATCGTTTACACGGACAGACAGACAGACGGACACACACTGAGCCACCTGATTCGGGGGTTGCAAGATCGATAATTCAACGCTCCGCACTTAAACCGATAATTCAGAGATATTTTTGCCCCGGGGATAATCATGAATGGTACACGCGGAACGTACGAGACGTGAAAGGATAGGATGGGCAGAGATTAATCATCAACTGTCGTAAAAACGTGACAGAAAATGCTAAGACTACTAACGCAACATTTTTATTCAGCGAACCTCAGGACAGAGGATTTAACGTAGATCAAGCGGGGCATTTGGGATGCTGCGATTTGTAGAAATATCCTTTAAAGTCCTGATTTTCGGGCGTGGGGAATCGATTCCTTCGTAATCGCCACGTCCTGCATGGTCGTTCAATAATTCATGCTCGCTTCGTCCAAGATCTACGTCTGTCGTCGTTATTTATGGCGGCCGAGCGGAGAACGCAAGTGGACGGCGGGAGTGACTCTCGCGAAATGTTGGTCATCACTCGACATTCCTCGTTTCCGCCTGACTCATTTGTACTCGGCGGGCGCTGCAAGGCCACGCCAAAACCGGTGCTCCGCGGGACACAATCGTCATTTCTAAATTACGTGTTACGTCGAGGGAAATTACCCGCTCGGATCGATCGTGACTGATACAAACCGGCCGACCGTCATTTCCTCACGCTGTCAACAATAATGCCCAAGTACAAACGTTTTTCTGCCAGCCAAAAAGGAAGCCACGCTCAGACGAACTCTTCCTCCAACGAGAATTACCGGCACAAATTTTCACAAGAAATTCAAACGCGTTTAATACGAGTACCGTACTTCCGGGTAAACTACCTGTGGCTTCGAGATTAGACCGTAAGAGACGAGGAAATAATGCGAGATAAAACTTAACGCTTGAGAATCCTTACCCCCCGGAGATTGACGGTCGATTCCTGTTTTGCCGAAAAAAAAGGAGGAACAGAAGAGGGACGATCGCAGGAACGGGAAACCGAGATAAACAGCTAAAAAGGTAGATAAAAACTCGTTGCGTAATGCGTAGAAGAAACGCATACTAAACGATGCACTGCTCCTCATCGATGCAGTCCGTCACGTGAAGTGCATCTAGCGCGGTGCAAGGGAAAACCTGCGAGACTTTGACATTGAACGGGCCGAAGTCCTGGTACAGTTATAGCTGCTGCTACAATTACATTATGTAAATTACAGGTTAAACTCGAAGGCAAATGCGATAACGTACGTTTATACAAAATTGTCACAAGAAGTGCATTCATTATTTGCCAATTAACACGGATCGTGCGTAGCGCTTTTCAACACTTGCTTCAATAATCATGCGAATTTATTAAAACACTTTTCGTCGTCTCGGGCCTGCGCCAAGACTTCGACATTGAATCTATCGAATTTAACGTTCTTCACGAACGTTTTGTTTCCCTTCGATGCTACGCGATCGATACGTTTGCATTTCCCACCATGCGTTATCGCTCAATGCATTCAAACGTGCCTGCATAGGTAATTCACTCCTGAGCCGCGGGCGAAAGTTAGTTTCGGTTAATTGGATTACCTTCCAATTGCGCAGCGTGAGAAGCTGTTCATATTTTAGAGATCTAACGTTTGCTAAGTACACGCGTGAAAGGTACACCTACTGATCATTTTTTCCCCTGCACTCGATATATTTGCCGCAAACGAGGCATATCAGGTTCACGTCGAGCGGATTCCAGAAGGTGTTCATTACGGATTCCGAAAAAAAACTTGCGTGATTTATCATCGTGGAAAAAAGAACTCTGCCTTCTATATTCGAAAAAGAAACTGACTTAATGAAAGAGTGAGCATTTTTTTACGAGCCACTGTGTTAGCCAGCGGAATTATTAAACTCGTTCCGTCCCAGTGGCATAAACAAAGCATTAATATTAATTTCTTCTTTTTACATAATTACATCACGAGAGTGGGTACAACGAGAATCATGCCGAGATATTTTTATCTTCCGGGAAAACAGTCCGCCGCAACTACTCATCCAACGCAATTTGAATCCCCGGCAGTGAATCTAACGTTAAGCAATTCTTATGACAGTTTTTATCGGCTCGAGGGAATGCAGCTAATTTTGCTCACGGAAACTCGGGAATCAAAGTTTTTACCAAGTCGTTTCGAACAGCGTACAATTTTCCTCTCTAATTAAAAAATAATTAACACGGCGTTGCGAGGCTTTGTAAAACACGTGCCTCTCACCGTTGCTGAATTACATCGAACATCTGCATTAAATTACTGTACCAACGGAATAGGTCTTGTGGGATTTTAAAAAACTCGACCCTTTTCATCGCTGCTTTAAGAATTGAAGGCAAATTCCTGCACCTGTCCTCGATCATTTGCCATAACTTCATGATTCGGCCAGCCATTTTAACGTCTTTACACGGTGAGGGCGAGTATTCGGGATGCGCGGGCGAACCGAGCTCGTGTGCCCTTCGGATTGGCGATGATGAAGCGTCTATTAGAGGCGGCGATTGTTCTTATATAATGAATGGATCATGTAACTGCTAGCCGCGCTTCGCGGACTCGCCGAGCGGCAGTGCTCACGAGAGGAAAGAGAAAGAAAGAAAGAGAGAGAGGGCCTGGACAAGATAAAGGCGAGGGGCGAACGGCGGGGGGGGGGGGGGCAAGGGGAGAAATGGTTTGGCGCTTTGCGTCGTCGTTTCCACCGACGCCCTGCGTCCGTCTTTCGCGGGACGCCAATGCACCTGTTGCGCGCCTGTGTCGCGTGCATTTACCCCTCCCCCCAACCCCACTCTCCCCCGCATTCACGCAGAGCCCGCGCGTACCAGTTAGAGTCGGGGCAGGCTCGCGTAAGTGCACTATGAAAAGGCTTTTTACTTTCTGGCCTTGAACGAAATGTATCCGGTGACTCGGCGACCAAGCGAGAGGGAACGTTACGCCTCCTGCCAGAGATTCCCCCCTTCCCTCCGTCCCACCTCTCCCCAACCCATCCTAGTCGGCGGATTCGCTCATGCCCCAGGTGATAATTAAGTTAGGCGAAGCAACGGCCTCCGGAAATAATCCCACCGTGTTTGGATCAACGCGACAAAGTCCGATTTTTCTGGCGATCGCGATCGATTATTTGTCAATGAACGTTTAAGAGGAAAACCAGACGGCTGAACATTTTTCCTTTTGTACTATTGCATAATTCAGTACTTATGCAACCGGTTAATAATTCATCACTGTGAACATAGTCCGAGTTCTGGCCAGCCGTGTGATTTTATCGCTATTTTCGGCAGAGGGAGACGATATCCGGTTTCGCGGGGGATTCGTACAAGCTTCTCGGCTGATGGCGATACACGTTGATGATGATCGATAATGACGGATGTATCCTACGATTGAATTCGTATAGACTCGTTAGAAAACCCGCTCTCACCGGCGCCGTTGAGGTATTTCGCAATTTTTGGTGCTACTCGGCTAAGGAATCGATAAAATCTTTCACCGGTGAATTATGAATGGTGAAAAGTCCGCGCGAGTCTTTAAGAAGATCTTAATCACTCGTCGAGACCCGTTTAATTCCGTCGGGCGAATTCCTCGTGAAAACTTTCATCTCCGAAACGATTCTCCGGGCGGGCGAATAAATATTTATAAACCGTGCCGAAAACTCGGCGCTGCATGTTTCCTTCTTTTAGCCGTACAATATTGACGTTGCGCGGCTCACATTGTAAGCATATTTTAGAAAGCCAAGGCGACCTGTTAATCAGCGCAGCGCAAGCAACGTGCATTGCCGAGATATCACAAGAGCCGTGTCACGCGGGGACCGGCAAAATAATTCTTGCGGTTCAATGGCCTCGTGCCAATTGCCAAGGAAACTTTTTCAACTGTCGCGATAAATCTTGCGTCGCGTGCAACGTGTCGTATAATGAAACGCGGTGCACTTGAGGAGTCGCTTAAACCGCGGACACGTACTTGCTCGAAAATAAAACGTTAAAAAAAGGCCTCAAGGAAAATCCACGACAGTTCCATGCTTACTCGTGGTGAAGGAATGAAAAGGCGGAGAAAAATGTACGGAGAACGACGTCACAGTCGACGGAGCGATATGTGCAAGAGGGAGAGAGCGTGAGAGACCGGCCGGAAAATCGTGTGTATTCGAAATCGAGGAAAGGTGTGAGTCAGCCAGTTTCGCGGGGTGTCATAACCCCGCACGGCTCGCTTTTCGTTCGGCAGTTTCTGCAAGTTTCGTCGCAACGAAAGCCGAGCGGCCAGACGAGAAATCGAAACAAACGACGGAAGGATTGACAAACACATGTCCCCGCGGGGGATTATACCGTTGCACAGAGCCACGTTAATCGATTGCACTGTCACAATTTACTTAGCGCTTCAAAGAGAAAAATACATTGAAAAGTATAGGGCTCTACTTCAAAATTAATCTCGACGTATTTCGTCGACTTAAAGTCGACTTAAAGGAAGGAGAAACATCGAAAATTGATACGCAGTCAATCGAGCAAGACGAAAAAAGGGGACGAAGGGGAAGAAGTTGAAACGCTTGGAGAGATCGTCTCTGTTGGAAAAGAAATTGCGATCATCGTTTCGTATTTTGCGGTTAAACGCACGATCGAGGATCTTCGCGAGGGGAATGCACGTCGATCGTCAAGTAAATGCCACGAGGATGCAAGCGTGACACGTTCCAGTCGGTCGAATATTCGAAACTCGTGCGTATATAGACCGGGGCAACGATTCAGCCTGGCGAAACGTAATTGGGTCCACAAAAAGAACGGAAACGCCCGGGCCCCATTACGCTGGTCCCGCAACCAACGTCTTTCTCGTTCTTTCAAGTTGCTCAAGACAGCGCTTGCCTCCGACTTAGCCTTAATCAGCCATCTACTCTCTTTCACGATTCCCATGTACCCTCGGCCAAGATAAGAGAAATTTCCGCATAAATGTACTGCTCCGATAGAAACCGATATACAGTCTTCGGAATGAACTAATGTCTGAGCAATTATTTCAGGAACCTACTTTAGAAAAGTCAGTGATAATTGTCATTGAAAGAAGCACATTTATTCTAAGATATTTTCGTTAATTTCATTGCGACCTTCTCGTGAATGGAAATCAATCCAGTGATCGTGCTTGTTCTCTGTCACTTAAGACTACCTAAACGAATAATTTGTATCGAAAATTGGCTGCCACTTCGTAATTGCATGCATGAATAGACTGATGACCCTCTACTATGTGTCACTAGTCTCTCCCTCCCTTCGGTGTGACTCGCACTTTAATTTCCAGCCTCGACATTTGCGTAACCCAGTTTCGCCATTGTTCGATTCAATGGTAGATCGTAACGTCCGCCATCCGGATAGATTATAATGCTGGCGTGTATGTGTAGGACTCTCTGACATCCACGTAAGCGTACGTACATGCTAACGTATGACTAAGGGAAAAAAAGAAATTCTTCCGGAGAAATACGACTGATACAGAAACAAAAATTTATCAATTTGAACGGAAGAAAAGTTCTCTGGTTAAGATTAACAATTTTTTATTGAAATGTATAGGATTATCAAGGTTAATTTGGTTTTACGGTTTTTCCCTCTACTTTTTAAAAACCAGTTTTTCCTAAGTTTTTCCTAATTTCCTAATTTCAAAGGCATGGAAGGAGTACTGTCTCGTTTCAGCGACTCACTCGGGAGAAAGACTTTGCTCTCGCGCCGAGGTTCCGATTCTAACACTGTTTTTGGAAAAAATATTGGAATAAACATTTCCTCGCGGAGGCCACGAATTGCAAAAGCCGCGTAAACAACGATAACCATGAAAACGACGCCGCCAGCTTTGTTTATGACGATTATATCGTAGAGACAGTTGAAAATACGATACAATTTCACGCAAAATTGCCGAAAGAAAAATAGCCCAGCCCAAACCGATGAATTTTACAGGCTTAAAAATGATAAAAACTCGAAATCCAGTAACAAAATTTTGCTGAATTCTTCAACAAATAGTACTGGTTTTTACAAGGTCTTTTTTAAGAAATGTGTACAATGGTAAAAACGTAGGAAATCTCATAGATTGAATTAGGTTAAGAGGGGTGAAGTAAGACTTATTTTTTAAATATCTACGAACGATGAAAATTATGAAACGCATGGCGAGCATTACCGACTATTTCTCGTGTCAAAGTGCACGTGTGCCTGTAATTTCTACGCAGAGAGCAGCACCAGCAAAGCTTGATGTTGGTCGGTAAATGGCGAGAGCTCAAGAACTACTGGGAGAACATGCCCCTTTAATTCTTTACCATCTGAGAACTCTCAGAACGAAACCTTCTTCACCATAAAAATACTAGCCTCGAGCAACCCTTAAACGTAATTAATCTTTCCACAACAAACGCCATAAAATATTTTCAAACTGAACCATTCATTTCTACCTCGAAAAGACGTAAGGTAAAAAGAAATTAGTAGGACAATAATTCTGCGGGACATTCGTTCGAAAGAAGAATGTAAAAAAACGCGGGAGGAATACTTAAATTACTCTGCTTTCGCAAGTAAACGCTATGTGAAAGAATGTTTGTAAAAATTCGTGTAAATCTATTATAATCTGTTAATTGTCACATGTGAAATGAGTTTGAAGAAAATAACGATGAATGTAGGGTACTCACCGCCTCCGCATCGTCGAAATCATCATCAGCCGTGGAAGAGCATCCTGTCTGATCAGCAACACTGATTCTACATCCGCGAACGTCACGTGCACATTCACTTAATCGCGGACGATTAAAGATCTCTTAAGTGCGCCGAGCAAACACTGACTCTACGTCCTCGAACGACGCGTAAACTTTCTACGGAACAGCGGACGGTCGAAGCTTTTCGATACGACGAGCAAACACCGACTCTACATTCGCGAAATTCGACAAATTGCGAACAACACTGACTGTTTTACTTTTTAGGAAACATTCAGTGTAGGATCGCATTGCACGCGATCAAGAGATTTGAGATTACTAAAACAGTGTAGGTACACGTTTGTTCAGATCGATAGTCGAGGACGAAATGAGGTTCCCAAGGATATGTCAAAGTCAGTTTTGGAGAGCGAATTTGTTTTGATCCTACTACGGCGGTGATAGGCATAGGGGTGGAGCGAGATAATAACAAACCGCCCAATCGATGATACAGTCACCTTGTACCTCAGGTTTTTCTACACGCCTTTCCTTCATACCGGAATTATTTGAATTAATTTCCTTGTGCCTAATATTCACAGAACCGTTCGCCATGAACGAAAATAAGAAAAATCTTATTAAAACAGCGAACCGAAGGGGACCGATATAACGTCCCGATTATATTCTGTACGGGATTAAAATTCATTGGCATGACTTAGCGATAGTTTCTTTCCTGTATGAGGAGGATAAAAGCCGTTTTATTATACAACGACAGGAATGTGTTGCGTGCAATGATCGAAAGTCAGGTCGATTAGCCGCAGGGCAGTTGCAAGAGGAGAAGATTCTTCAAGGCCCAAATAGTCGTAGTCCAGTGGATGACAAATTGACCCTGAACTTCAGGTCGCTTAACTCGCAGGCGACTGACGGACTGCACGATGAGCTGACTCCCTTAGAATTACCGCCGTTAATTTCCTCGGTATTCATCTGAATGATAATCCTGCCTGCGAATTATTTCATTCACGAGAACAGAGACGTGAAAACAAGACAGACGCAAAGACCGTTTCCTTTGGAGACCCGATCTTTTCGAAAAGATCAAAATAAACCGATGATCAGTTGCTATCGATTATGGAAATAAGAAAGTGAAATAACTCAAGAGTATTCCATCTTAATGCTTGAAAAAGTGCATTCGACGTGACGGCTAAAAATGGACGTCGAGAATGAAAAAAAAAAAGAAGAAACGTCCAATCATGCGGAACCGGTCGGCAGGAAATACATGATGAGACTGAGACGGGCAAAGTGAATGAGCGTGTAAAAAGATGGGCATTAGGTAACGTACCCGGGGGGGGGGGGGGGAGGGTGATTTGCATTATCAAGCGTGTTCGCCTTTCTATAAATGAAAACCGTGGAAAAACAGGATGATGTCTTGGACGGAATATGTAACCGACAGGATCGGCAATTGGCCATGAACTTCAAGCCTTTCCGCCTGCCGCTAACGACAAAACATTTCCGCGGAGCTCGTTGCATCGACCAACAGAGGAGGAGGAGAGGGGAGGGGAGGGGAGGGGAGGGGGACCGGCGATCGACGATTTCCTTATCCAGCGATTTTCTCGGTAACGTTGAGCGCAGACGAGCCTGTGCATTACGTATGCGAGCGAGTATGCACGCGACGACGTGTCGCGCCATAACTCTTACCCAAGGACCCCGCGGATTCGCTCCTTTTTTACCTCTTTCCTTTCGTCCGTCTCTCCGTTGGATCCTAGCCGACCGGTTATTATTGCCTGTCCGCGACCGATCATTATTACCCCACCCTACCGTCCCTTTCCCGCGAGACACCGTTTTCGTTATGTAAAACGAGCGTCCAGAGGATATCTCGTTAGCTGAAAACGCGGAACGCGACGTACGAATGGTTTTTCCTCTCTCTCTCTCTTTCTATAGAGCCGAATGCAATCGATGTATCGACGTTCGAAGGTCGTCGATGAAACGGAGCGAGACACCATTACTTTCTTGAGAGACGTTTTCTTGCCGGACTGGTTTTCTCTTGGACGTCCGGCAATTCCTCTGGGCCCTTTTGCCGCGCGATTTTAATGACCCTCGTAGAAAGCCGCGACGATTGGCTAATCCCCGGCGATTCTTTTTGCCAGAAATAATACGTCAAAGGATAAATGATTTTCGGCATGTAACGATTTAAACGTACGAGAGCGTTGATATGTTTGAACACACGTAAGTGTTTATGGCATTGATTTCATAATGTTAATTACTCTTCTGCTCGCCGAGGATACAGCGAGAAATCAAACTTTCTCTAAGCAGGGTCCCCTTGAGAAACCGAGGAGAATGCCTCGATTAGACATTAATTGTCCTGGACTGTTTAATCATCACAAGAATGTTACATTGATTTCACGATCGTTCGGTCAAAATTGAAAGTCCTCAAATTCCGAATTGAGGCCTGTAGAATTGTGCAAGTGAAGCGGCAAGAAAACTTTCTCTTGGCGAAGATGGTCTCTCAAATAATAATAATAATAATGATAATAATAATAAACGTCTTTATCGCACACAGTTGCATGAGGGTAGTAGACAGTAGAAAGGAGAATAAAAAAAATGTTACATAAAACTTGATGTGCATAAGATGTGCATAAGGTGGAGAAATAATGGAATTTTCTTTTGTTACAGACCATGTATACTGACGGTCTCCTGACACTCCACTATGGGAAGCATCCAGCGACCTTGGCCGCTGAGGTCGGGGCCTGGTACAGCGGGGATCGTCATGTCGACGTGACCCTGGCCTGCGACGATGGGTCCGTCGTGAGGGCCCATCGCGTTGTTCTCGCAGCAGCTAGTCCCCTCTTGGCTAGTCTCCTTCGAAACCCCGCACTGGACCATGTCGTCCATCTTTCAGGGGTCAGAAAAACTCAGCTGAACCACCTTCTAGAATTCCTCTACAACGGGGAAGCTCTCATACCTGTAAGATCGCTGCTACTCGTTACGAATTACGCGCGAAACTCTATCGTCTTCTTTTCGCGAAGAGTTCAGTCCTACGGGGTTTTCACGAGACGTTCGAATTTTTTAGTCGACAGAGCTGACACCGTTGAGGGAGCTGTTCGAGCTCCTGCAAATAAAATCGGAGTTGTTCGAGCCGAATCAACCTCAGACCTCTAGTAATTCGGACCAAGAGAGGATACCGACTCCGCAGCCCTCGGACGGCCAGGAGAGTTCCAGCTACGAGTCTCAGTACGACGGCAGGTCAGTAATCAACGTACGATCGACACTTTTGAAATCCATCGCGAACGACGAGATTTCACGATGTTTCTGTAAGCAGGCAGTCGAACAATCCTGCGGAATGTTGCTCGGTGCTGATAAAGACCGAGGGTTGCGAGGAGGAGTCGGAAGTCGACGTCGAGGGCGTCGAGGGGGAGAATCTACTTACAGACAACAGGGAGGGTAGTATAGAACCCCCGCGAAGAAGGGATAGTTCCGATCCCGTGAACCTTAGTCTCAACTCGGGAGCCTCAACCACCAGCGAAAGTTCCCACGACATTGTACACAGGTTCGACAAACTTAAACGTTAATCACTTCCCCCAAGTACGAGCAGTAATTAACATCTACGAAATTCTCAAACAAGTAACCGGGATATACTTAAGCGTTAATCACTTCCCCCAAGTCTGACTAATAATGAACATCCTGAAAATTCTTAAACAAGTAACAAGGATACATTTTAATACTAATTACTTAACGCAAATCCCACTATGTATTAACCGACCTTTTCAATATTCTTAAACAACGAACCATGTAGTATGAGTGAATCGATATCAGGGTGCTGTTAGACGTTGATTTAAATGAAGAATTGCAATGTTTTTCGGTGGTTTAGATCAGAGAAACCTCTGTTGGAGAGGCGAGAGTCCTTGGAGGAGGCGGAGGAAAGGCGACGACAATTGGCCGCCCGACTGGCCTTGGGTTTGGACCCTGTCAAGCGAAAACCCGAGGAAATTCCCATCCCACCGGCCGAGGCGTACGTCGTGACGCCCCACCGGAAGAGACGGCCAGGATTTCACAACGCACCAGCGCAAAATCCGGCCTTCGTCCCCTTCAACCCCGGTTTCGAAACGCCCAGGAGGCTACAAGCACCCCATCCCCTAAGCGTCTCAGCACCTCCGTACCTGGTAATTAGAAGCTTCACAGTTTCCTCTTCATAATCGCCAACCGGCCCGATAATTACCGTGGAGCACAGCAACGCTTAACGAGGCAATTAGGCCAAGCGGATGGCTATCAAACTGATTCCCCTTGTACGTGAGCTCGGAAAAGAAAAGAAATCTGTTTGCCATGATAATGGGAATGGGGATAGAAAACGTAGCTTTCAGTTGCGAAAGAGTGGTTGAACTTTTGGTTACTTAATTCTTAAATGACAGAATTCGGGGTTTCGTGGATGGAATTTTCTGTATGTTGGGATTGATTTCAATTTTTCTTGCAGCAGGACAGGTCAGTGACACCGCCGGGTGCGTCCCATCGTCCACCGAGCGCAGATCCTGCGTCGGCGGCTGGTTTGGAGCCACCCTGGGGCGGTTGGACGTTGCCCCCGGCCCGAGCCCCACCCCCGCCCCCGACGGACGACCCACCCAAGTCGACCCCCGTACGAGAATACCGATGCAGCTACTGCGGCAAGCAATTCGGCATGTCGTGGAACCTCAAGACCCACTTGCGCGTGCACACCGGGGAAAAACCTTTTGCCTGCAGGCTCTGCGTGGCCATGTTCAAGCAGAAAGCTCATCTTTTGAAGCACCTCTGCTCAGTTCACAGAGGGGTCATCGCCGCCCCCGACAACACATTCACCTGCTGCTTCTGCTCGCTCAGCTTCGACAGCTTGCAGGAGCTCATCAGGCATCTGTCGGGGCCGCACAACAATCTTCTCCTCAGCAAGAACCTCCACGACTAGCGATAGGGTTGAAGGCTATCCGGTGCTCGAGACCTCGAACGTGCGTTACGGATGAATTACGTTGTACGCTAGAGGACAAATAATGTCGGTGAAAGCGTCTTTCTGATTCGACAAAAATCGCTTACGGTGTATGAACCTTCCTCGAATAAGCTGCTTGAATCTTGGATTTTGACTTTTTTCCAAAACTGTTGAATATTCTTTTCTTAGCCGTACACTCGAGGTCCTCTTAACCGTCTGAGCTTAAAACACTCTCTCGAAAACCATCTCCGTCCAATAATTCTAAACTACTCGATGAATCCGCATATTTTTCCTTGAAATACGTACGAATAAAGGAAGAGAAACGTTTGTATTTTTAAGCTAGTCTACAATTGGAACGTACTACGGTTCTGTATAATTTAAAACGCACCAACCGGTTTATTAAGGACAGCGATTGTTACATTTTAAAGTATAATAATTCGTTAGAATTTGCGAAACGTGTCTTGAAAGATTTGTCGTTCGCGATACGAAGGACCTGAAAACTGTTTTTCGAGGAGTGATGCTACGAAGCACCGGAAGAGCCTTCCACGTAGATCGGGTCGTCAATGAAAATCCTCCTGGATATTATTTTAGCGAAGGAATTTTTGTGTCGATCCTCAACAAATTGTCAAGGACGACTCGACGGTAAGGTACTCGACGTGTCCTGCGGAGGATCGACGAATTTCCCGGCCGTCGACGACGTCAGTCGAGGTAATCGCGTAGTCGACTGACCCACCGATCGTATTTTAATATCTCACGAGGTGGGAGGAAGAAAGACGAGCGTCGTCTATCGTAATGCGAAGCATCGAGGGAAAAAAACCGATCAACGACGGACGATCTCGGATTTCGAATTTCCTCCCCCCAACCCGGCCGTCCTGCGTATCTTTCTATTCCCGTCTCGCCTCACATCGCACGTGACACACGGCAAAGGATAAAAGACGTCTCGTCTACCTCAACGCACGTTTAATCTCACACGCACCGCACATTAGTACGCGAACATGTATATAATTGTTAAATAGGGAGAGAAATGCAAAACGAGCCGCGTCGGACTACTAATTTTATTTATTTTACAACTGCGAAGGGACCAATCTACTTTCCACCGATTTCTGTCTTAGGTGTAGCTCTTAGGTGTCCTGCCCGCGAATAGCCTTGAACAAAACCCAGGACGATCGCGATGATGGACAGGTCTTCATTTTTTAGCCATCCTACTGTTTACATGTGATTTTCGCTCCCCTGTCCGTCCTCGTTGGGGCACGGAAAACATTAGGGATTGGATTCTCGTATGACGTTTAAAATGCACTAAACGGCGAATTTTCAATGCAAATCTCATCTGTCCATCGTCGACGTCCTAAAAGACTCGAGTGCCTTGACAAACGGGTCCAAAATCGGCCGACCGGGCAGTGATTTCATGTGTTCATAGGCTTAAGACAAGATGCTACGCGTTTAAGATGATATAAATAAATATATATATATATACGAATATAAATATATATGTATAGAGACATATTCTACGAGCAAGCTTAAGAGAGAAAGTTTTATGATTTTCACACGTAGGAAGGAATTATTAATTGTCAGCCCGGATTAATCCAAGAATTTCGTTTTTAACGCCTAGTTAGGTCGTTGTAAGTAGCAGCTTCCTTTACTCTAATATGTTTATTTTGTCAAGTTGGCGCAGGACGTCAGGATTCTGTTTCTTTAGGTAGGCGTTTGTAACCTAAGGTGCCTTTGAAGAAAGGGCCTCAGCTTCTCTCGTGCTCCTCGAATTTGAGCGATCACCTCGAAGAAACTCGCGGATAAATGATGACAAGAGAAACGATCGAACGAAGCTTCTCACGCCGAGAGAAAGAACGTCTATCCTCATTAAAATTCGATTTTTATCGGCCACAATCAACGATCAGCTGAAGCCCAAAAATTGATACCGGATGGGTCTTTTATTTTGTAATATGTCAATTCACGGTACATTGCCAGGGAAGAAAATTTAACTCGATTCGACGCGATCTGTGTTTCTCTCGGTGTAGGCTAATCGGATTTGACTCGATAGAACTAACGTTATTTACATGGTACTTAATTGCGTTTCTGATTCCCAAATATCTATTTATTAATTTCGAGAATTATTTGAAGTAAATATGAGTTTGTAGAAAGTACGTTACGATTACTCCGAGGGAGAAAAGATACATTAAGTACTGTTCAATTACGTATTCATGCCAAGTCAAATTCAGCTTCAGTACAAAAAGTAACACGGACACATTGAAAGCATCATGGGCATACATTCCACGTTATCACGCGTCCACGTAGGTGTAATTTAGCGACATTCCCATCGAATTCGTTGTCCCCGAAAGTAATTTCACGCGTAGAATTACCATACTTTCATCCCCTTCTAATAAGTTCCCCTAATCGCAACGAAGTGTATCGTCTTATCTCTGCGGAAGTTACACCAAAGATTACTTCGTAGGTATTACCTGAATAAGGACAATAGCATAACACAACCCTGGTCAGCAAATAAACGATGAAATCCAATAATCACGGCCGACGTCAGTTAATGCGGACTTGGAAATTTTGTTGCTAACTCAAACAGGATAAGATCATTGAAGGAAGGAAATTTCAAGCGGTCAGTAATGTATAAAATAATCGATGAAATAGAAAACTTTCGTAATATATCACCACGATCATCAGCCATTTCCCGTCGTCCTCGTCGGTGCAGGTTTCTCGAGGTGGCCGGAGGGTCGGCCGTTTTTAATTAAACGGACGGTCGACTCTCCCGCTTACCCTCGTCAAGGCAAATCGACGAGAACGGGGCACGAGCAGAGGCGAAAGGGGCGGTGTGTGCGCTCTCGCAAAGCCAGGCAAAAACGGCCAGCACAAACAGTGAACGCAATGTGATACTAAATGATAATAAAGATAAAGTAATTAATTGCTTAGCGTGCGACGCCTCGGCGAACGAGCGAACGATCGAACAAGTCGGAATTAAGGGAGACGAGGAACAGGAGATTCGAGGTACTGTTACCCTTGCAAGGAAATCGCATGAGCCTCGATTTGTCCGGCAATTTCCGGTATTTTAACGCGAGCCACCTCCAAACGTTCTTCCAAAACCCTCGTCCTTTATCTACACTGAGAAGAATGTGTGCGATTGCCAAACGGGTGCCGGTCGATCGGATTTTCCGGAATTTCACTGTCGAGCAAAGTTTCGTTGGATCGTCAACGAGAAAATTGCGGTACGCGAGACTGATCGGTTTCGTTCTCATCCAAAGACATCGTTCTGTCAAACTATAAATCCACCCTGGGCCAGGAGTGTAATTTGTTTAATCGCCGATCAAGATGAACGCGCGTCCGACGGCATCCACCTCGAAGGAATATATTTTTGTCAGTGTAATCGCGACACCTCCCCCCCACTTCCCCGTTCCCCCACCATCATCATCCCTGAGTATCTCTCCCACCAGACCTGCGGCCCCCCGAAACCCCAATTTTCCGGAGGCGTAAACTAGGATTACGCGGGCAGATTATTGTACCGTTAATTAATAATGTTTACCGTGTACGCAAACACGACTGTCGCACCCCGATGTTCCCGACGGGCGAATGAACAAAGAAATCTTCATTGGCGCAGATCGATCGGACGGCGAGGGTCGGCTCGGAGAAATCTTATTGCCAGATAGACAATGTATTTTTCGATTGTACATAGACGTAACGGAGGACAATGAGAAGATGGTATTTTTGTCTCGTTTCTCTCGTGGCTGTCAGCTTCTGGACATCGGGGCGGGACGAAATCGTAGCTTTTAAGCAACTTCCAAGCGGAGCGCGTACTCCGCGTGCTTTCTTAGTGTTCATAGGTTTACGAGAGTAATAAATTAATTGAGCGAAGAAGAACGTGTGAGGAAGCATTAAGTCCAGAAAACGACCTTCCAACTTTCCCTGTTCTGTGAATCCTTCAGTACTCGTCCCACGACGATGCTCTTCGTATCATCTTTTTCAAAGACTTACGATCCCACTGAAACATCTGTTTTCTTGTTCGCCGTTTATTCGTCGCGCGTCAGAATGTGCCATGTTTTCGGACGGGACTAACGGTCCCAAGTGTTCGCCTTTGCGCGAGGGAAAAAAGATACACGGAAGGAAAAAAATACAAGAATGAGGAAGGAGAAAAGTCACGAAAGAGCCGTTATCGATAGGCTTGCGTTTCTTTCGTGCAGTCGCTTATATGCTAAGCACTCTTTCGGCACCTATTGCATAATTACGCGGGTAGATAAGTAACGAGCACTTTGCTTCTCCTTTTCTGCTACGGGGAGGGGGGAGAGGGGACCCGGGGCGCGTCTACCTGTTCCGTTGGCGGAGATAAACACGCGCTAAGTAAGGTCGAGGTTGCCGGAGAACCGGCTCCATGAATGGCCTGCCAAGAGGAATAAAACGGCTCACGAGGATCAGGGCAGAGATTTCACAAGCCGTGCATTCCGTGGATGATCGATGCTGGTCTTTAGATACAAAATTACGCAGAAGACACAACTGTTTTTCCGTCCAAGCCACAATCAGAACAAACAAAAGATACTCCGACCTTAAGTAAGGGCAATCTTACCCTACTCTAATTAGCAACTCTCTCATTAAGAAGAAAACGAGCTCATTTTACCAAGGATTCAGATAGAAGAATACCCCGGGGATTGGATTATTTTCCTCCTACGACGATCGTGTAAGACTTTTAAGCCTGTTTGTAAATTGTCCAAGAGCCACGCCTGTCGAGTGCAGTCACTTCGAATTCACGTGGAATCGGCCGGCGAGGAACGGGGGAGTAGATACGTAGAAGCCGATAGGCCGAGAATAGATCGGGTTCCCGATTCCAGAATCGTCCGGATGAGTTTGAAACTCGTTAGCATTCCACGGGACATGTTAACGCCTGTCTGCCGTCTCCGAAGGTACTTGTACTCTTAACCGGGAAGTACCGTTGCCGATAGATTGCATAATGCCGCTCCTGTTTCTCGTTTTTTCCCTGGCGAACAGAGAGAGGGACCCGGGGGCACGGGGAGGGGAGAGGGCTGGCGCCCTGGGGCATTGGCACGGCACGGACGGAGCTTGCCAAGAGCATCGGGAACGCTGACCAATGGCCATCCTCTGGTCCCAGGGTCCCCCGGGCCACCAAGAGTACCGTAACCGTCCGCACGTGCTCCGGCAGGGGGAAGGGAGGGGGGTTAACATCTCCCTGCGCCGACGATCGGCCGGTCAACGCTCCTGCAGCTACCCGATAATGTATATAAAGCTCGACGACCCGACCATCCGCACGGCAGATCGTCATCAGACATGTTCCGGAAGATCGTCCTCGCTCTATCCGCCCTGGCGATAGCCAGCGCACAGATCCCTAGTCTGGGATGGTGCCCCGAGTACGTGCCCATGGCCAACTTCGACATGAACAGGGTAAGTCCGATTTTCAGGAATTTACATTCTCGTGAAAAGGCTTATGGTCTTCTCCAAAGACAAATTTTGCTTAAAACAGAAAAAACTGGATATTGGATGAATAAAGGATTTAGACCAATAGATTAATACGCAGTATTTCTATAGTGTCTAAGAAAGTAGTAGTAAGGGACGTTAAGTTAGAGACATTACAAGTATGGATCAGGATTTTATGTGTTCTTTTTAACGACAGTTCCTGGGAGTATGGTACGAGGCTGAAAGGTATTTCCAACTCTCGGAAGTCGTCTCCCGTTGTGTCATGGCGAACTACACGAAGAGCGCAGAAAACAAATACCGCGTGACCAACGAGGTTACCAACAGATTGTAAGTACAAGTGATCATTTCCAGCGACACACGAATATCATTTCGGGAGGTAGACGGTAAATAATATTTCATCTTTCATGTGTAGCACTGGAATCAAGAGGGTTCTGGAAGGAGAACTGAGAAAAGCGGAAACCAAAGCCGACGAAGGAAAACTCCTGGTGAAGTATACGACTATCCCTCTGGCCCCGGAAACGAAATACTCAGTTCTGGAAACGGACTACGATAGTTACGCCGTTTTGTGGAGCTGTTCGGGTATTGGTCCTGTTCACACACAGAACGCGTGGTTGATGACCAGGGCAAGAAACCCACCAGGAGAAGTTCTCCAGAAGGTAATTTCCTTGGTCACAGTTTAGGTACCAGTGTCTTAAAATAACTTCAAGTACCTTTAATAACGGACATTACAGACGAATATTTGATTCATTGAATCAGACATATGAGTCCTCTTGAATCGATCCTATTACTGAAACAAGAGTCTGAATGATGTCTGAATGGCAAACGTGTGTTACGATTCCAGGCTTATGGAGTGTTGGACAAGTACAAGATCTCGAAGACGTTCTTCGTGAAGACGGACCAGGAAGACTGCGCCTACCTGGCGACAAATCCGGTAGAAATTGCAACTGAGAAACCAGCAGCTGAAGCAGCAGATTCACCGGCCGAGCCAGTGGCCGAGCAAGGCGAAAAACTGAGATCGGCCATCACCCCTGACACCCCGGAGGTAATTCTCCAGTCAAAAAAAGTCGTCGTACCCGCCGACACCGCCAAGCCTGCAGAGGCCAAAGCACCGGAACTTCCGGTAGAAACTGCCGAGGTACCCGTGGAAAAAGTCGCGGAGAAATCCGCTGAGAAATTGGCGGAACAACCCGCCGAAATTCCCGCTGAAAAATCCGCCGAAAAAGCCCCAGAATTTATTGAACAACCCGCGAAGGAAACGGTGTTGGCGATCGAGACGGTTCCTGAGAGGATCCTGAAGGTAGCCGAGGGGGTCAAAGAGGAAAATGTCGCTGAGTCGCCGAAGGAAACGGAAAGCAAGGCCTAGAAATTTCGTTCTAAGAAATTCAATTCTACGTACGTTGGAATCGGTTCGAAAACAACCACCTCGGGGTATCATTCATTGATTTATTTTCGAAAGGCTCGCAGCGGTTCCTTTTTTGGGGAACCAGTCTCGCCTAGGAACGGTCTCTTCCTTATTTATTATCGCCAATCATCTTAGTTTTAAGCCCGAAGACGCGTCGCTTCGCAAAGTTATGTACAAATAAAAAAGAAAAACAAGCTCAAATAAATTGTTACAGAAAATGTTATTACGAATATGAGTTCTACTTTCTCTTGATTATAATACCCATCGACGTAGCACACAAAAACTACGAAAGACTTGATGGTAAACATAATAATCATCTCAGTATAACGAGACGAAAATGTCCTTAAGATAAAAACAAATTTAAATGCTATACTTTCTCTACTTCCTGTTTGTCTTTAAGTCTCTGCGTCAATCCCATTGGCTTTTAGAAGCATCATAGACTTCAGTAAACATCGATACAATCCTACGAAACTGGGTTAACGTATTGCCATTCATTGGAGGACAGATTTGACGATTTCTCGAAAGTACCTTGTGCAAAACCCGTTATGCTCGCACAACAGCTGAAGTTGAATTCAGCCGATTCATGTGTCAAACAAACCGAAAGAGGCCATCTAACGGCTACGGTTCTCTGGCACTGATTACGTCGGATGCTGGGATCGAAAACAAGCTTATCAAATACTGGCACATACGAGTTATCGATTAAATCGAATGAGAAAAATCTCTGTTGTCGTAAGAATGACTATCATTCTTAGATCTCAACCAACTGTTCTGAGGTACTGTTAGCCTACGGATGACCTTGATTTCGAGATGCAATAATGACACGCGTTTCTGTGTCATTACTGTCACTCCAAGTCCAAGGACTCGAGAATAGAACAGCGGACAAAACTGCTAGTCTAAGATTACGCTAAGCTATTTTAAACTACACAAAACTACATAATTAATATAAACCTTTTCCTTTTGGTATCCGAATATTTCGAAAAATGAGATAATCTCACTAAGGGGAAAGTGTGATCGTCGGTAGATTTGTTAAAAATTCGAGTTGCAGTTATTTTGCTCGTGGAAATCTTAAGGAAACCGCGACGGTTGTTGTTGTTGTTATCGCGCGACAGTGATAATTTTTTATCACTTTTAATTTTTTATCAGCGATTGATATGATAACTTTTGATCAGCGATTGATATGATAACTTTTTATCAGCGATTGATATAACAATTTTTTATCAGCGATTGATATTGCAACAGTGATGCAACGAGACGCATCGTTGCTGGCCCAGTCATTGCTCTCTTCCCTGATTTAAACGTCGAGGCGGAAAGGCCGATGATGCACTGTGAGGTGCGATTGGCCGATAGCAAATTCGAGTCGCAGTCCCGGGTTTCTTGAACCCCGTTGCGTACCGTTACTGACCCACTAACTGACAGAACTCTTTAGACCGATGCCCGCCGGGCTTTACGTCGTGGTCCGTCCTCCGTAAGACGAAGTCGCGGTACCCGCAGTCAGCAGCCAACGTTCCGCCGTGCCAGGATTCCTCGGACCGTCCCTGTCAGCTCGCCAACTTCACACTCGCCAAGGCTTTCTACATCCCGGCGCACAAAGGCCAAGGTCATCGGGTGAGCGCCATCGCTTAATACCTTCCATTGACTGTTCCCATGATAATCGTGTCGCTATGCTAATCCCGCGAATTTTCACCGGCTTTCCCCCTGTTTATGCATAATTGACCGCGCTATTCTTCGCCATTCCAACGACAATGGGAACACGTCGTTGAGTCTCTGACGTTTGCACGATTCGTCTTGGCGAGAGAAAATTTTGGGTCTTAACTTATGTCCTTAGATAGAAAGAAATCCTTTCTTTGTGTCGATGTAACTCTACTTTACTGCAGAGACGTCATAGGTACTGCGCGTTCTAGTAAACAAGTTTTTCCATACGACGTGCAAAGATTAGCTAGAATGAATGGTAGATTTTAATACCAGTAATTAACGATGCAATGTGTACACTAATTTTAGAATGCAAATTTATTCGAGTTCTTCGTAATCGTACTCCAAAGATAGGTATTTTCATGTCCATATCTTATCAGCACCGTTTTCTTGTATTTTACCTACATCATCGTGTAGTTTGGTGCCACGTAAACTAAGGAAATTGTTTGATAACAGGACCATGTTACGCTTGTGTATAACGTTGATGATTGCCGCCACAGCGATGGCACAAGTCCCTTTTTTGGGAACTTGTCCGGACATGGAAACCATGCCAGACTTCGATGTAGAGAGGGTAAGTTTCAAGTGTATCTTGTACAAGAAATATTTAAGAATACCAGTAAATTCATATCTGAAAAGCTTAGGAACCGATCGAGTACTCTTCCTTAAAAAATTACTGGAGCAAAATTTGTACAAACGTTTAAAAAGTATAAGACACATTACGGTTGTCTCTGTTTGTTTACGCGTGAACGAGTATGCAAATTGGAAAATAGAATATGCGCCAATGACGAGGCCGTAGTCATACATGGTACTCGATGCATCCTGCTATTAGAAAGTCGTCTCGAATAACCGGCCAACCCATATGAATTAGTCACGGAGAACCGTTACATATAATTTTCCCAACTCAAAGAAATCTGGATTATTATAAACCGTCTTTTAATGCCAACGACGATTTTAATCCGTACACTCAACAAGCAGATAAAACATTGCCCTGTTAATAATACTCATATTTTTTTCGTGACATATTTATGCAACGGTAAGATAACAGTCATGTTGGTTTTAGTACATGGGAAAATGGTACGAAGCCGAGAGGTACTTTGCCTTCTTTGAATTTGGAGGAAAATGCGTTATCGCCAACTACAGTTTAAGTGAAAACGGCTCCGTGAAGATTCTTAACAAACAAATATCGGCACTGTGAGTACGATTTCTGTAATTTGGAGATTTAAATGGAAATATAACGATCGAAGTTTAATTTTTTTGTTACGCTTTTTTCATTATAGAACTGGTGTTGCCTCGAGTATCGAAGGAATTGGAAGATTGATCGGCAGGGATGACGATCCTAAATTAACTGTCACTTTTCCGTCCATACCATTCCCCTTGGACGCACCCTATTGGGTTCTAAGAACGGACTACGACAACTACGCAGTCGTATGGAGTTGCTTCAACTTTGGAATATTTAGGTAACTCAAGATCGGGGCAAACTTATGAAATGTTGAAACATCGGTATCGATTTTCTTTGTCGATGCGCAATACATTTCCTTTCTAACGGAAATCTTCTATTTTTAAGCGTTCGAAACGTTTGGATTTTAACGAGGCAAGCAAAACCGCCAATGGAAGTCATGGAAAAGGCGTACAAAACGATCGACAAGAACAACATAAGCCGAGCGTATTTCATTCGCACAGATCAGAAAAATTGCCCTGCCACTTATTAAAAACGGTCATTAATTAGCGACATATGAAACAATCGACTGATCGTGCAAATGACACAAGTTTTGCTGAAAGTTAGTCGAAATGGAGAAATTCTGAAGAACTGGTACAATCGGAGATACAAATTGCAACAGTATTGAATGTCGAAAATATCAGAACTAATCCCCGCGTGACATTTCGTCGAAATTCAGTGTGCTTATCTTGTTTATTATTTTGTTTTTATAGTTGTACTTTTTATCCTGTAGCGCTATATTGTACATCGCATAGTGTTACGTATTTATTTATTTATTGATAGCATAAACCTTAGACGTAAGCAATGTGGACTGATGTAAGAAGATGCATAAATAAAATGTTGTAAATTTTGTGATAATAAAAGGAAGATATTGACTTATCCTTGGAGAAACCTTATCGCCGAAGCCTTCGTCGGGTTCTCTCTTTCCACGGTCACAATTCAGATGCATTCTCCTTCCAACAGATGGCAGATGTGCAACGCTGCAATACATAATGCAACTGCAGATCCCTAATTATCATTTATCATAAAAAGTGATCAGCATGTAAGAACAAATGACTTTAACAGAAATTAACGAAACAAAGAAGTAACGACGAAAATTCGCACGGTTCGATATATCGTGGGACAGTTTTCCCCGTTCCTTTCGCATCGTAGAATTAATCATACTCAAACCCAAGTGCGAAAGACTCTTAAGTTCTTGTTTATACAGATCCCATTTTCTCCCACGTTAAAAATGCACGTACCGATCTGCATGGAGAAATAAATCCAACGATCATCGGCCGAATCATCGCGCGACAATGGTGTTAAATTAAACAAATAACGCCGCGGGGATGCGGTCGCGTGCACTTACGACCGTCACGTGTCTTCCGTGCAAATAGACAGCACATTCAATAATGGACCTGCAGGATGTATCAACGGCGATGGCATTGTGCATCGGAGAAGAAAGGATGGGGTCCCACGGCCCCCCTCGCACCTCGGTAATATCAGAAACACGTATAAAAAAAAGATGCACATAAATCTCGGCTTTAGCAGATAGCTATAAGCTATGCACTTTTCCGGTCCATTATATCGCGACGTATACTCCGTAATGCGTACAAATTTAATGAATCCCACTAGCTCCGAAAGGACATTGCGTTATGTATTTTTTTTTTTTGCAACTACCTAAGTAGTTTTCGTTTCCCACGAGGGGATAGTTTGGAGTGTAGACCCTCGGTGTATTTGTAAATTGTGGAAACCGTAGTGTTTCTGACAAGTGCGCCGTAAACGAGGACTTCTTTTGACGAGACAAAGTGCGCCAGAAAATAAGCGGAGAGGAGCAGGAGAAGGGAAGGGGTAGATGGGGGATGGGAGGGGGGAAGATAGGCGCGTCGTATCGTTCTCCTTGTTTCTCCTTGAAGGACCGAAACCTCACGGTGGGGCCTTCAGTTTTCGAGAGGCCCGGACAAGCGGGCCCTAATAACAGAGTACCAGCCGAGCTAAACAAACATACACGCCCCTAGTATATCTCGGCGAAAGAGTGCACGAGCAACAAATGAGCAAAAGAACAATACATTCCGCCAGCCCATACTTAGCAACATCAACTTCGAGCGGCATTGCGTTAACATCACCGGAGAATACCTCCCTTCGATAGCGATTATCTGTGCACGGGGAAAACGTTCGAAAGCTTTACTCGAGCACCTACGATCCGAGGGATCTCGAAAATGTTCGAGTCAAAGATTTCGGCGTGGAATAATGGATTACTGCCACGTGTTCCATTTACAGAGTAAAGACTTTAGTGAAATAGGTGACCTTTCAATGTAGTGGACTTTTCATCGATGGGTCAAGTGTTGAATATGAATTATTCAAATGAGCGATGAAAGAAGGAGGAAAATAATTTCGCAGGTGGGAGCTTTTTATCTGTTGGTTGGTACTGTTTCTGCACGCAGTATTGTTTGATTGGTAATTTGCAAAAGGCGCCGTAGCGTATAGGAATTCCTTGGATGGAGGAGGGGAGGGCCCTGCCTGTCGTTGAAAGCAATAACAAGTGAAACGAGGGACTCACCTTTTCACGACAGTCAAAACATACGTGACTTTCAACCACCGGCTAAGGGGCGTTGCTGTTTCAGACGAGAACAATCATTTATCCCAACACTAAATATACAATATACTGGCAGGTAAATTTACGAGCCTTTCAGCCGCGCTTAGTCGCCATCGTACTTGTCGTTTCTTCCCCCTCGTACCGAGGACACTTTCTTAGTTTTGAAATTCCCCGCGAAAGGCATCGGAGGCAATATCTCAGGTCGAACGACGATGGAGACCGCGTAGCAGAGAGCCTAGAAAGCTATTGAGGGCCCATTTGTCTGCAGTACGTGTAAAAGAGCAACGAGAGTATACGGGAGTAAAGGTTTTGAGTAAAAAGACGGGAAGAAGAAGAAGAAGAAGACGGTGGAGATGAGGAAGACAGACGAGATGAGGGAGAAAGCATTCTGGTTTGTGGGCACAGCCGCTGCCTGCAGCCCGCAATTATGATAATAGCCCCCGAGTCCCTGAGTCTTGTTAGGCCAACGTGCAGGCCAGCTCTTTTATCTATATCTTCTTGTTTTCAAGACTTACCCCCTGACGCCCCTGCCTACCGTGTGTTAACTCGCTTTCACCCCCTTTACGCCTTTCGCCGGTCATGTAAGTTTAAACCATTGGCTTTGTGAGAAAAACTCGACGTCTTACAAAAGACCTGCCCTCGACGCTGCGAAACGCGAAAAACCCAGTCGTCCGTGCATTCACGTACGTCTTTAACTTCGAAACGTACTCCTAGACAAACGAAACGTCGTTCGCCAAGCAACACGCGGTAAATCATTGACGTCGTGTGCTCGCGCTCGAAGACTTGGGAAATGGTTGTCGTCGTCGTCGTCGTTGGGTTTCGCGAGTATCGGTTAAAGTACGGGGCCGTCTGGGAAAAACGTGAGTCGAACGGGAAAGTCTTTGGGGTTGAGTTCACGTGACGTGTTAAATGCTTTTGCACTCCGGGGCATCGGATGTGCCGGGTAAAAGGCCGCTCGGAATAGAAATGTCGATAGCACGGAGAACTCGGCGAAGTCGGGGGAAGATACGAGGCGCGAGAAGTCCGCGCAAACACGCGCCTCGCGTCTCTGTAAACGTTGTAAAAGCCCGTGGCAAACGGTACCGGCCTTTAATCCGCTTTTCAGAGACGGCGGCCCGTCGGCCCTTTTGAGCGCCGCGGAAAACGTTAATTGGAAGCCCGCCTCGCGATCGGCCAAAGAAAGTCTTTGAAAGCGGCTCAGCATCGTCGCGATACCGCACGCTTTTTCCTAACAAACACCAAACGAACCTCTTTCCTTCCACGACAATCCGCTGCCCACGTTTTACACCTACATTTTGTCTCACGCGTAGGCAGCACGTCTCCTGCTTTAATACACATTATACGCTCGTACGTCGGAGCAAAAGAAATTTATATGGCAAGTCTCGGCGTTGCTAACCGAAGGAAATATACTGGACGAAAGATCCTCTTACCGCCGGCCATCAAATAGTCCAGAAGGCTCTGAAAGAGGCGACTGGCAAAAGAACGTTTACCTCCATTTTCCCTTCTCTTATTCAATAGCGCATAAACGTTAATGAGATCTTACATCCCCTCTATAGGTGGATTCTCGGAAACGTTTAGTTGATGTTCCCGCTGCTTAATTTTAGCTCTCTGATGTAATGAAATGATATGCTACTAAGGTATCCCACGGAAAACACGCGTCAAACGCACAACATGTGCAAAGGTTTGCTCAAAGCACCTAGCGTTAGGGCTTTACTTGGATCCTTGTATACATTCCTCTTAGCGTGCTTTTCCACAAGTAACTACCGGAGTAATTTCGGCGTAAAAAAGAGTTTCAGTGGCGTGGATAAGATATACAACTGTTTGTACAGATTAGACCCGACAAAGGCGCTCGTTTTCTCTTCTTGGCTCAGTCCTGATTTAACCGTAGCGCCTTATATTTGCTCTAGATTAAACAGGCTTTTTCGCGGCGTGCATTACTGTGTCTTGTTTATGGTATCTACCGCGGTATACGCGTAAGAGCCATTGTACATTCTGGCCTCCGGCTGTTCAGTTGAAACAAATAATGCGCGCAACAGCACGAGTCACTCGTGTCTCCTTTTTCTAAAGGTGTAATAGACCCTTTAAATGTGTGCCCCTTTCAAGTCGGAGCAATATTAGAAAAATAGCAATCGTTGAACCAGGAAGTATTGGACCTCGTAGGACCTAGTTAAATGAAAATTTCATTCCTTAATCATGTTACTCGTTTGTGACCATTTTTGAACAGAAATTTTCGTTTTATTTCTTTAATGTTATCCACAAGATACGTTTGAGTGTATCAATTGTTCTTTCGAGTAAGGTCTTAAGGCTCGGAAGAACACACATAGATATTGTCACTGACTGTACTGCAGCTGCCCCCGCTTGTCTCATGCGACCATAAACTACACGTCCTGGATATGTAACCGTTGCAGATAGACATCGGGTGCAGAATTTCTTTCAGCTCTTCGCCGTGGTAATACCGTAAGAACAATGGCCCGCGGGCAGGAGGATAACGTATTAAATAACAAGCGCTCGGTAACCAGGCGGAATCGTGGGGATTAAGTTAATCGGGAAAAAGGTCAACAACTTATGAGAGACGGTAATTAAGCCGACATGATTGAATGAATTTGCGTCCCTTTCCTGGACGGTAGGAGGAGGAATGGAGCGAAGAAACGAACGGTGGATGGGGGCCTTTCCTCGTGAAGGAAGGGAAGCGAGGAGGGATCATATAAAAGAGCAATCACCGACGAATTACTCCTTTTTTCCCGGGCGACTGCAGTTATCCACTTTTTTGTCGCGCACCAAGAGCTTTTCAATCAACCGCAAATTTGCAAAACGAGGCCCTACCCTTCCGTCTTCCTCCGCTCGTCTCCTTGTCACTCCCGTCATTTTTTCCCGTCCTTACCGAAGCACCGCCCGTGGTAATAACGGCGTTCGGTAATCAAGCACGCCCTGTCCGACACGGGGAAAAAATGACAAAAAGGATCCAACGGCCAGGGACGTGAGGGGGGAGACGATCGTGATTCAACGAGACTACGTGGGCGTTCTTGCCACCCATCGTCGACCGCGAATTATGCAGATGGGGGACGAACGTGTATGCGCTCGCATCGACCTCGATATACGTGTGTTCCACGCGACGACGAAACACGAGAACGTCTTATACGTCGCGCCTTGGACGCTCGCAATATGGCGCTAAAAACTTCCAATGACAAACGACCCCATGAATTTAGCGTCACGCGACGCATTCGTCAGACCTAGTCGACACGGAAAAGAGTATCCTTTGCACAGATTGCCCGGTAAACTTTTCTGTGACAATAACGATGTTCCTACTGATCCGTGTACATTGCCATGGATCTAGATTGACCATGAAGTAGACTGTAGTCTTAAGTACTTAAGCCTTAAAGGAAGCAAACGCTCGAGAGGCACGTGTAAACAATTTATTAATTCACTACTTCTTTGATTGAGACAAATGTTCTCGCGTTCGTTGATGTCACGCTTCCTTCGTGTCTTTCTATGAGCGTAAAACTGTTTGATTAGCTAACGAATACGAATCGTATGGCCGGCATAAATAACCGCGGGGTAATGATCGTGAATATTGTTCTTAACTGACCTACAGCACGTACGTACGCATGGCCTTCCTGTCCGTCGATGACGTCTGAAATAACGCGGCTAAATCAGCGTATCCTCGTAAAACTTTGACAACGATGTTTCAGCGTGGTAATTTCAATTTTCTCGCGGGGAGACGTTATGCGCGTTTCGCGGGCTTCCACGGCGAAAGGAGGAGGAAGTGCGTTTGTATTGGTGCGTTAGGTTGGGTTAGAGGAATACTAGGTGCGTCAGTATTGGTGCGTTAGGTTGGATTAGTGGAATAGTAGGTGCGACAGTATTGGTGCGTTCCCGCGAGTTAGATCGGGATAGAGGGGAAAAAGCGTTCTCGTGGGTGGAGCTTCGTGTATGTTCGGCTAGGTTCGGGTATATTCGGGAGGGAGACTGCGTCGACCCTGGACAACCGATGGCGGTCGGAGCGCACAACTGGTTGTGGCTTTCACGAGGCAACTTCACCGCGCGCCTCACCGCGCGTGCTTTCTTCTTTCCCTTCTCTCCTCCCTCTCTCTCGTTTTCTCTTTCTCTTCCGCGCAGACACGCCGTGTTTTCCACCTTGGGGGTGCACCTCGCGGAGGAGAAGAAGGAAGACGATCCACGTTGGCAGACAGTGCGGTCGATTATCGAGTGTTCGCTCAGCCGGGAGTGCCGGTTTCACAGAAAAACACGGGAGTTGCATGCGTCCAACTGTCAAAGAGGGGACTCGGCCATCGAGTGCGAGAGAGACAGACTGCGGTTTGAGGTTATTCCACGGCCGAGTCGCTCGGTACGCCCCTGAGATCGTTTACCTGCAAACCTCCGGCCTTTGAGGACCCTGCATCACGTACGCCTCTGCTCCGAACTCGACGATACCAATCCTACGGTGGACAACAAAAATGCTACGGGCCGAGCAACTCCGGAATTGCTGAGGGAGTACGCCAGGCGTTTTGTTTACCAGCCGACTACGTACACGTTCGCTTCGGCACGTGGTGGCCACGATGATCTTGAAACTGTTGATGCTCCTTTCCATCCTCGTGCATCCGGGGGAGAGCTACTTCAACCTCTTCCTCAGCCAATCCGAAGTACGAAAATTAATGGGTAAGTCGAACAAAACAATTACTTTTGTTAGTAAACAAGAACAAAACGTCAGACGATTCTCGTGTACACTGCAACGAACAAATGTCAGTGTAAGGAATTAGGTTTAGACAAGTTTACTCGTTGTTTACGTGGATCAATCATTCGCTGATGGGATGAAAACACGAGGAACAGTGGGAAATTCATGAGGATAGGATTAAGTGTTTCATTAAAATTATAATGGATCTCGGGACGTTGACTAATCGTACGCAGTGATAATTTACGGTGCGGAGATACGAAGAACTTCTGAATAATTAATATCGCCTCATACCAAGCACGTGGTTGTACGTCAATTACGTAATAAAAGTTTGACATGTAATAAACGATTCTTATACGTCGGTTTCGCGTAATAGCTTTCACTGTCAAACCGGCAATTATGTATACTGCCGATATATTATTCTCCCTCGACACTCATATCTCGTGGCAGTGGATATTGAAAACATCATTATCGACTTATCAGCATTATTCCTTCGATAAAAGCTTAATGAAACGTACAAGTAATTGACCTTGATGATACGGTGCAAGTACATGAATATTTTGTTACGAAACGGACGGTTTCCGCAAAGAACTTAAAACATGAAATGCATGATTTCGCTCACTCGTTTATCCATCCGCTGCGAGTGCATTTTTTTCGTGAACGCGAGGGTGCATTACACGGTCATTTCCCGATTAATTTTCATTTGTTCACCCGCCGTCGACCGGCCTCCTCCCCTCTGATTTTCTCGCCTACCGTACGAACTCCGGGTGGATTCCATTTGCGGGCCCAGTTAGCCAGAAATCATCGACGCAGCCGGTTGCACAGGAATTGCTGCACCGGAAGCGGGGAACGGCACTCGACGTAGCGCGCCTCGTGTGCGAACTTTCCAATATTTCCTCGATAACT
This sequence comes from Hedychridium roseum, assembly GCA_963989215.1. Classification (NCBI taxonomy): domain Eukaryota; kingdom Metazoa; phylum Arthropoda; class Insecta; order Hymenoptera; family Chrysididae; genus Hedychridium; species Hedychridium roseum. The sequence continues at coordinate 4,477,219 of OZ022318.1, read as the reverse complement.
TCCACGGCGGCGGATAATTCCTTCGCGGCTCGTTGGCCCGCGAAAAGCATTCGGCTCGTTGAATCCATCCCTCCCCCCCAACTCCTCCTACTCGCCTTCCATCACGACACCTGAAAATTCGCATTCGAATCAGCGATTTGCCTTCTCGCGTCGCCAAGAGGCAGAAGGGTGTGTTCCTTGGCGCGTATGGTAATGCACGGTTTTCCATCCTGTCTTCGCTTTCAACCTTCGTCTCGTTCCTATCGTGCGTATTCCACATGGCTACCTTACCAGGCTATCGGAAAGTAAGTTTAATTAAGCCCTTCGCTTGATCCACATGACGCAATTGTCCCTATTCCTTTTGCGATGATTCTTGTTAAGTGTATGACCGAACAAGGGCTCGACAGTTTTCCTACTAGACAACACGGGTACAGGACGAATGGAGTAAATTCAGACTGTACTGCGTTACACACTGAATGATGATATTCATAATTATGTGCTTTATTGTTATCCGTTCCTCGTGATTTGTATTTTGTAATGCAGATGTGGGAACAGGTATAAAAGTTTCCTGGGACACGAGTCGAATGATCCGTACGACGGTGATGTAAAAATTGTACGTACGTGTCCGTGGCCGAAACCCCATTGTGCGCATATAAATGAGAGGTGCAATAAAATATTATAACGAGGTCCTTGTTAAAAGCGACGGAGGCGTGAGGAGAGAAGCCGCAGGACCGGCTCTAGTTTGTTTAGACACCGAATAATCGACAGTCACTCCTCTCCGTTTTATTTTCCTTGCGGATAGTCCTTCTTTTTTCCCCCCTCCTTCTCCGCGGTCGAAAGGCCACGGTACGAGGCCAAAGGATCCCCACAGATGGACTCTCAGATACGGATTTCGAGAGACCCCGGGTCGTTCTGTCCATGTGAATTGCAGAGAACGTCCTCCCTGTTTCCTGGAAGTCTCTCAAAGCGATTTCCAATTTCTACGATCCTCGCTTTCTATCTCCATCTTCCCTCCCTCGCCCCTGCCAATTCTACCGCACGGTTAACAATTCGTTGGTGCGATAAATGCCGTAAAGCGTGGACGTTAATTCGCGCGGAATTGGGAGACTAACATTACCGAACATCGGATTTTTATCTCGATGAACCGTGGTCGGACGAGACTCCTGGCACCATTGGATCGTACGGTACCTCGTCGTGGATAAGATAAGACCGAATTCCATCCCCCTCGAACAACATTCCCCTTCTAGGAATTTACCCCTCCCCTGAAAACCCGAGACTTTACAGCCATTTCTGCGGATTTTCGCCGAATCGTAATATTTGGGAAATTTTACGCCGTTTGCGCTATCGTTGACGACGATTAATGGTCCGCAGGCATTACAAATACAAGCATTCGTGTCTGATTATGACGCGGTTTCAGTTGGCCCGAAATTGGATTTTTCTCGATGATTAATTAGGAATTTATGACAGCTGCAGGGGCAGAGGGCGTGGCACGTGCAACTCTCCACTCTCTCAAATAAAGTGTTCCGCGGGGCATCCGCAGGTCCGTTTAGTATGGCTCAATTCGGCGTAATATGATACGGCCAAAATCATCCAGTTAAAGTTTACCAGATATATTCGAATGAAACACTTCGATTTTCCTTCATAACGCCCTTTTTTTGAACCACAAACGACTTAAATATGACGAGGACAACGGATCTCGAGTTTTGTTCAATTTTGGAGCCGGCAAAAAGAAGAGGAATTGGTGGTAAATTGACCGTTGAAAAGTGCGTGTCAAAATATGAAAACAGTGCGTTACGGAAGAGACGCACTTGCACAGAATCGTACTGTAGGTCCCCTCCCGAGCGTGTGAGTCAGGCCCGGGCCCGACCTTAGCTAGTTAGGGCCTGACAGGCCCATCTTGATGTTACTATAGGAGTGGGGCCTCCTCAAAGGTCCCGCCAGGGCCCCGTGAAAACGTTTATGCACGCACAGTGGCGCAGACACCGATGGCTCTTATACTTGTACCAGAAATTTCCTCAATTTTCCTACCCCACGAACGACCTGATCACTCCGTACACATATCCGAAAAATTTCGAAATCCTGAACACATCCCCGTGTTCTGGGCTACAGAAATCATTTGTACGGTCTAAGAATATCCTTGCTAAGCAATGCAAAAAGGCCAAAACGATGGCAGGGAAGCAGCGTACACTCTGTAAAGTAATTTTATACAAATGGCCGCGTGAGTGATAGAGCGCGACGAGATACACGGAAAAAGAGAAAATAGTAATGGTGAGTTTAAAATTTCGGCATGAAGCCCAGAGTGGATTCTGCGCCTCTGCCTACATCAATCTTCGGCTCCTCGTTAAGATCCGCGCCTTGGCATTTATCTGTGTGCGTTCACGTGCACGATGCTTCCTTCCTATCGTTGAATGTGCGTGTCAAGGACGCAACAGTGTGTTGGTCGGACATTTACATGATAGACCGCGCGGGGGAAGACGCCGGACCCCCGTGGATTTTCTTCTGAAAACAAGTATCGGGATCCACGTTCTGTTTGCTCGGGGCAAAGCAAGAAAAATCCACGCTCGTAAAATACCTATAAACTTACCCTCATATTTCGATAGAGGACGTTTATTGTTTTTCTCCGAATTTTACACTATCTCAGTTTTATTTTTCTATTAATACGCCGTTCGGTTCTACCCAAATTTGTCACATATTTCAATCCGTCGAAGGACGTATATTTACATATTTTATGTATTTATATTACGCGTCGTTCTTTTCGCTAAAGGGAGTAAATATCCAAGAGTTCCTTTACGTTTATATAGTTCCCCTCGTCATATTTCTTTGGGTTTCGCGCGATGTTTCCGTGTACGTCGGGTAATGTTCGCATTAGGATCCCTCATCAATCGAATCCAAGTACAATGGAATTGACTCTCTTTCTCAGACCCGACAGAGGGTCCTGCTATTCCCGCAGGAGTCTCAGAGATGTTTCGCCTTTTGCAGAGAGAAACGAGCGCACCCTTGTCTGCCCCAGGGGTATATATCTGAGGACCTTTTTCTCCTTTCGCGAATTACCAGGAAAAACGGATAAAACTCTCGAGGGCCACTTTCACCGAACGTCATCTTCCACCTTACAGATTTCCGAATGACGACACGTATATTCGATTTCTCGACGATTCAATCGATCCATTCAATGTTTCATTAATTATACCTTAGGATACTAAGTATGTTAAATTAATCGTTCCACGAGCTTCGTATCGTCGGTCCACCGTCAGGTGGAATTAATTAAGAATTCCCCATTCTTCCTGGTCGTTCCTTTCTTTCGATCATTCCCCCATTTGAGTTCTCTTTCTCCCGTCACCAAGCGGGCGTATCCATCAATTTCTCGTCCTTATCCGCCGTAGAATCTTTTAATCCTTGTCCGTGCGCGAGCCTCGAAACGGGCTTCCACCTAGCGAGTCTTTGAGTGACAGGATCTTAACGAGCATCTGCTTCACCAAGATGAGTCGTCGTCTCTTCGGTATTCTACGTGGAAAATACCTCGTAAGCATATAGGTACCCTCCGACGAGTGAATCCTATCTCTCGAGCCCTCGTTGCCTCCCCGTCGTCTTGTTTGTTACTTGCTTATTGTGACGGGGTGAATAGTTCATTCAATAGACCATTCTCTCAGCGGGCCGCGTCGTTGCCTTCAGGTTCCCCCGAGAAAACCCTCCTTCCTCTTGTCCGGCAAGAACAAATAAAATGTATAATTATAATGGAACCTCCTCGTCCTTGCATTTGCCGCGCCACCTTTTCGTCGCTCGCTTCAAAAGTTAAACACGCGCGAGCGAGAAACTGGCGGTTTTCTATGCCGATGGTCCCCGCTACATCGGCCCTTATTCAGCGTGACTGGCCAGACTCGAAATCTTTCCAGGGCCCTACAAACACTCCCTGACAAATGAGCCCTTAAGTGGAAACCCGTCCTCGATCCTCCACGCTGCTACTTGGAACGGGCTACCATAAAAAAATACTCCCTCAAATTGCTTTGTCCCATAAACACCGAGTAACCGTTAGACCTCGGAGTTTAATCGTCCCGAGTGATCCTGGAACGTCGTTACGACGATGATGAATTTATGGACATCGCAGTTAGTTCTAACGATATTACATCTATTACGGCTAACCACGTGTCAACGTTCATACGTACACGAAAGAACATGGTCACGGAAATGACCGTGGATCGTCCAGGATTTTATTGTTAATGCACGTCAAAGTAGAAACGGGCAATGACGAGTGAGACGTATTGAGCCGCGCACGACTACGAGTTTAACGTTTCAAGAGAGTGTCCTGTCGTGTCGGCCGTCATCCTCTTGACGGCAGTTGGAATTTCGAGGAACCCGGGCTCCGTATTTATCGGGCGATCGGCGCCGGTGCGGGGGCTAAAAACCTCGAAGATATCGTCCTTGGATGACCACACAGCGGGGGTTGCGCGAGGTACAGTCAAGCTTTTTTCCTTTGCTTCTTCGTCCTTCCTCTTGGTCGTACGGGAAAGCCTCGAGTACCGGCGGCAGTGACAAATCGTACGCGACAATTCCATGGCCGAGCCAGCGGGAATCTCTGACAGGAGATCTATTCTTTCGTGGACGTCAAGTCGCGATGCATGTCTCCGATCTCCCTGCATCCCTCAACGTCAATTAATCATTTTTCCGGCTACACGGCACCTGTAGTTCCTCAAACATCCACTCGGACGATCAGGTCGAAGAGGGCTTTTCTTACCTCGTAGACGACGTAGTTAATGGTGATTCTAGAAAGATGTACAAACAAGAAGACAAACGGAGCATGGAGAAGATAAATGACACGGAGAAAAAGTATAGAATTATTCGATACATTGAGAGTTAAATTTCGAAATTGAGGAGAAAGTGGGCAAGGAATCAGAGTGTTGACGGTAGTGTTGAAGGAGCAATGAGAAGGTCCTGTAATCCTGCTTTATGATAAACCCATCCTTCGTATAATTGCATTAGAGTTTCTCTGCTGATTGCCGCTGCTCTGCCGCCATATGTCGACCTGACTGCCGACGTCTCAATCAGCCGTTCCATCTGTCAGAGCTTGTTACGTGTGCAGCCAAATACGGGTACAATTGCATTTACACACGTACACCGAGGCGTCAAGCACAGCTGCACTTGAGATGCAACCTCGTGGCTGTGGTTACAATGTCTACACGTATGCAATCAGCATTTACATGATTGTTCGATTGTTCGGCCAAAGCGAGGACTTTTGACTTTTCCCTCGATGCCAGAAGGAAAGGAATACTGTTTGAAATCGACAGAAGGTCGCGCTGATTTCCATTATCTGTCTCTTTCTCTCTCGGGGAGTAAATTCGGTGCACAGGAGTATAGGTGTAGGAGCAATCGCATTGGAACCGCTAAAGACAATATTATTCTAGCTCCGAATCTCCGAATCACGTTTCACCCTGGCGAGTTTACTTTGGTTCTCGTTTCCACGGCGTCCACCCTCGACAAATAAACCTGCGTGCTGCTCTCGCCGTGTCCATATGCACCGGTCCCAAGAACCGCCATGAAAAATCCCCCCATCTATCCCTTCCCCCGGCCCCTTTCTCCCGTGCTTTCCTTCGCACCCCGCACACGTCGATGGACAAACATTTCGCCTGAGCACGGAAAGCCTGACTACGTGCTGATTCATTCGTAACGATGGTCATAATGGAAACGTAAAACATCGTGGCGAAGAGGAAAAATACTGTGAGACGAGATGCTAAGAGAGAAAGAATTCTCCGGACGATTTACCTTTCGTTCTCTCGTTTCGCCGGGGGATTAACCTTGTCGCTACGAATCTCTCGGGTCTTTACGTTCGACACGTAAATCCCGAGGATTTCCCTCGTAACTGGATACGCGTTGTCTGGGGATCTAGCGCTTAATGGCGACGCCTAATCCTTCCGGAGCCGAGATCGTAAAGCAGACTCGCGTCTCGCGTTCTTCCCCTCCCCCCTGAAATGCATCGGCTCAACCCTAGCTTTCCCCACATTTGACCTGGGACAAGGAAACGAACGAACCAGGGGAAGATTCAGTGGAGAACTCGTCAAAGTTCCGTGATCCTTCTTCCCCTGTGTTCTGATACGTCGTTTTGATCTCAACAGTGCGGTTGGCCAGCTTTGTGTCGTCGTTTCCGACCGTCATGCGTTACGCGGGGTTAAATTTCTCGTGTTAGGCGCAAACGAGCGAAGGAAAACTTGAGTTACGAGGCGGGAGATAAGGGAAGACAGGGCCAAGTAGCAAAGGGGCACGGAAGGGAGCCGAAGTCCCGGACTTGTCCAGGACTTATGGGTTATGCAGGAGACCTTTTCCCTGCCTCCCTGTCCTTGTCCTACCCGTTAAACGGGTACAGGCCGCTCGGTCGTCGGATGTATGCTAAGCAGCCAGCCTCCCGTATAATACAGGACTGTGCGTGCATACGCACGTGCACGTGGGTGAAGGGCCCCATGGTCGTCCACGTACGTGCACGCATACACACAATCTTCCACCCCAGGAACCGTGTACACGCACGCCCACGTCGTTTGCCCGGCGCTCCCGGCGAAAGTGAAAAATATCCAGCCTGCCACGCACACAGATGCAAAACTCCTCACCTCGCGCGTGAATTACACGGCTGCGAGATTGTACATTGCGCACGGCCGATATCCTCTCGTAATGTATTTCCTCGAACAGTCATTAACGACAGGCACTGAGAGCGTCACAATAATTCATCAGTTTCCTACCAAAGAAGAACAGAATCCGAAGTAAAAGGCAATGAAATGTATGCTGTAACTAGGAATTCATAGGTCGGTTCAATGGAGATTGTTTTAAGGTATTTATTAATGGTTTGTGCATGATTGTAATTCATCTGTTTCCTTAGAAGTGAAGTACAGAATTCGAATTAGAACGGGGTGAAATATTGTAACTAGGAATTCATAGGTTGGTTCAATGGAGATTTAATGGACACGAAATTGTGATGAAATTGTTTTAAGGTATTTGGTAATGGTTTGTTTTGTACGTTGACGGGCATTATGTCGGCCAGTAAATATACGTTTGTACGTGCGTGTATTATTCGATCTGGTTGTGGCAAGACTCGAGATATCGGAGTAACCAGCTGGCGTTGATCTGGTCGTTAACCCGTGCTGGTCTGGATCATTTTTGGCGCAGTAAGTTCTCCCTTCTGCATTCCCTTCCTCTCGCTTTCCCCGGTTTCTCCACAAAACGTCGTTTTTACGGCACCGCCCCTTTTCGAGTTGAGGAATTCAGCGTAAATCATAGTACCGAGCCCCGTCCATGTCGGTCGTTCGGCAAACGTATACCGCCAACTCGAAGGATATAAAATTTCTTACCGGTATTTCAGTTTCTCCGGCTGAGTGTTCCACCAGGGACGCGTATTTTAAATAACCCCAACGATCCGAGGTCGTCCTATCTCTTATAGATACGTGCAGTACAGAAAGGAAGTCATTCTTACGATCGATCCATTTTTATCTCCAAGGATAGGTGAAGCCCGAAAATTGCCCAGTTTACCATTCCTCGTTAATTTTGCATCGATCGCCTATAATCAATTTCCTTCTCGACATTTGCCCGTATCCTCGTGACCTATGGATCATATTTTAAGATCTCTGGGGTTTAGTAGAAGAAAATCAGGTCCGGGTTCATTGTCAGCGAGCGTGGCAACGTACAAATCCAATATTTCCTGTCCCGAAGACCTGCGGCGGGTCTGTCTTTTCTATTTCCTTCCCTCCAGTCGGTCGTATTTCTTTTGAAACCCCTCGCTACGGGAGGATCTCGTTATAATCGTACCTCCTGGTTCCCCCGCGTTCAGGTGTTGGGTTTCTGACCGAAAACGCAGGGTCCTGGGCTGAAGGGCAGGGGCAGGGAACCGGGTCGACTCTGTTCCCCGGCAAAAGCACTTGAGGGTCTCCTCTTTCCGTTTCCATTGGACGACTCGCGTAGCCTTGCTCGCTCGTCAAGCCGTCTCAATGCCGTATTTTGACAGCGGGGGACACGGCCGTCTGCGAAATTTCACCGCGCGGCTCTCCTTTCGCGCCTCATGCGAGCTGCATTCTATTCCTCGTCCTTTCTCTCTGGCGTATTCCTTACCCTCTCCCAGCCCACCTAGAGGTCGTCATCTCATTTACCTTCTTCGCGGAGGAATTGATTCTCCCCTTCCCCCACCACCACCACCACCACTACTAGCACCCCTCGCACCTTTGCCCCCTTTTACCTCCCGACCGGTCATCCGTGTACTTTGCCCCTTATACCCGAGCCTCCCTCGTGGCTTTTTTTACTCTGGCACAATTTTCCCTTCAAAGGCTATGGGGGTCAAGCTGAAATCTGTGCCAACACTCAAAGCCTCGACGGCTCTGTCTCCGCGTTTAAAGTCGCTCCACAAAGCCCGCGTCAGCGGTATTTTATTACCGGAGGCTTAACGCAAAACCGATAATCGCGGTCCTCTAATAGCGCAGTAAATTAATGCGCGAACCCGCGCGTTTCCCAGTGTAACGACGGCGAGACGTGGAAGAGTGGGGGAAGGGGGTGTCCCCATTAATACGGATTTACGTATACTGGCGCGAGTTAAGCCGGTAATATTGGATCGATATCCGCGCTCACGTGCGTCCCGGCTGAAAAGAATCGTCGAGTCGCTCGGCAGTTCCGGGGAAGAGGAGTCTTGCAGCGACTACTCGTTCCTTGGTCTTTGATATATCCCGCCGTGTTTCCATGCTAGGCAGTTGCCGCGGCTCGAGGGGTTTTCGTCGTAGATTGAAGCTCGCCGAGTAGGCAAGCAGGGGGCAGGTCCCTCTAGGTGGTAGACCGGCCTACGTGTTCCGCGAGGAAAAGGCTCCAAGTGCCGCGTTGGAACCCCTCTCGTGACAATTGTGTCTGGCCCCGGTTCTCGAGGGTCGACGCCTTCCCTCAAAGGTCTTCTCCTTCTCTCCCCCCTTCCCCTCTCTTTCTCTTTCTCGCGCGCCTCTTTTTACCCCGAAGCTCGTTTCTCGCTCCCTCGAATCGGCCTTCCTCTTCCCTTCGATACTCGGCCGATCCTCCTCTCTTTCCTCCCCCTCCTCCTTCACCGTCTTCTCTGTACTCCCCGCAGCCTCTTCCTGTCGCCCTCGCACTCCGCTCGACTACGGCCCCGACATCAAAGGATCTTCGGTACCCGGCGCACTGCTCGGTCCACCCCCCGACGAGGTCTACGCCGTAATTGCGAATAACCAGAACCCGGGCATCGCGCTACTGGCAAATGCCGAACGTTTCTCCCGTCCAAGGGTTAACGGATAACGAGGTCGCGGTATTGTTCGAAGAAAGGCTGGACAAAATCGAATACATTCGACCCTCCCCGCGCGCGTCTTCAGGGAGATCGAAATCTTCAGGTGAAAAGCCGTGATTTATGACGGCGCAGAAGGTGGACCCCGATTTCGAGACGATAACCCGCCGGGAGTTGGAACGGATCCGCGCAGGTAATTATTTTTCGGCTGGACCCTATCGGGGACCCTCGCCGATTTATTTATATGGTTGACCCACGGGCCAGACGATTAAACAAAAGGAGGAATCCCCGAAATCCAAAGGATCGAACCTAAGAGTACCCTTTATCATTGATCCATCGTTGATCAATAGTAACGATAGATCGTTCATGGTTGAACGTTAACCTGACGAATAACTGCAACGACGGTCCCGGGTTGTAGTGGTTACCCTCGGCGAGTGGCTGCTAAAGCGCGGATGTTGGCAATAATTAAGGAGGAAAAGGATTGTTGCAAGTACAATGATGGAAGACCTGAACATGCGCGAGCGTAGTCGCAGGAACGGTCTCCCGGAGTCGGGGTCGTGGGTATACGATATCTGATGCAGAAAACCGGTAAAGGCCCTCGAGGCGGCCAACTGAGGGACGAGGCGGGGAGGAGGAGGGGAGGGGGAGAGAGGAGAAACAGGAGGAGAACGAAAAGCAAAGACACGAGCGAAGGGGGCTACGGCCACATTGTCTTCGGGTGACTTAAAAATCCCACTCGTGCCTCGTTAAATCGTCCTATCAGATACCACCGTGGGGGATAAAATCCCCGAGTCGTGCTCCTCGGATTCCTCCTTTCCCCTTCCGCGAAGTTGTTCCTTTTTCACAGGCTGGCCTTTTCGCCTACGACGCAGCCTACCGAACGCAGAACTCCTAAATACCCTCGTCCTTTTAATTAGACCCCCGCGACTAATTTCCAAATACTTTGGCCGATTTAATCGACGTCGTCGTACATTTCAGTCTTTTTGTACCTCCTCGAAATTCTATTCCCCGAGGACAAGGAACGTGGAAACTGCTTGACCGTTTATTTGAATAATCTCGAGGCACATATTTATACTTTGGATCCTAAGTCCATTTGCACCGGGTTCTTTACCTTATCACAGATATGTTTCATTTCCTTCCCCGGCTTATCGCGCTGGAAATAAACTAGGGAGGACGATTTTCCGGAGGAAGAACTGGACTTTAGCGGGATTTGGATTTACGAGATAGCATCGTCGTTGTTGTTTTAACAGAACTGCTGATTCAGTTTCACGAATAGGAGAGCCGCGAAGTGCAGCGATCGCCGAGCAAGATCCCCGCTTAGGAACACCTGTCATACGGTTCGTTGGACGACTGAATAAACGCACGACCCGCCTCGCCTTATTTTTCCTGCGGCCATCGCGATGCGCCGAATGGGAACGGTCGCTGGGTTTTCTGGAAAATCGTGTTAAGAGCTACGCGGCGAGGAAAGCATCGGAGCCAAGTACTCGAGGGAACCGATAGAGCGAAACCTCGTTCTCCCAGAGACAATGGAGTTCTGTTCGGCCTTGTTCAGCGCTCGGCATCGACGAGGAGAGGATCCGCCTGCTCTGTGTTGCGCTTCGGTTCACACGATTTACATTCACCTTCGGGAAGTCGATCGTGTACCCTCTTTGAAGAAAAGCCTCTACACAAGCAGTTACCAGCTTTCGTCGTACATCATCGAAAATATGATACGCCTCGAAAGGGAAATAAAAATGTCACGAAAATGACAGTCAATTTTCCTCGGTTTGGCTCGTTGAGATTAAAATGGAGCGAAGAATGTTTTGTTGATTGGTTTTTAAGATTAAGCTGGCTTTGATATTCGTAATTTCTCTTGTCCATTGTCGTCGTTAAATGGCACTTCGTTTGAGATGATTTCCCGTATCGTCCCCCCTTCTGTCGACGTTATAAACCACGGGTCTCTGACGTCCTCGAATTTCAGTGGATTTGTGGGACAAGTGCACGCTACCTTAATTGCAACGCAAATCCACGGCGAATGAGTCATCTATTCGCAAGTTGTATCGGACCATGAGTTGTTTCTCCTACTCCGCTGCTACCGAATAGAGACGCTCCCTTATCCCTCAATGACGTCACGTGATATCGTGTTTCCAATCTACTTATCGTGAATCAACCGACGTCAGGGGTGAAGTAAACGTGTCTGACCCTTACCGTAGGATCGTCGCGATGCAACATTATTCTTGGGCAAATTTTCCCCTTAAGAATCGTAACATCGGCAAAGAATCCAAGGTTTTAATTGTAATTATTTTCCCGTTGCAGGATTACAGGCAGAACTGTTCTACGTGAGGGAAGGAGTCATCAACGAGTATGCCATCAAATTTATCGTCCCCGTGCCCGCGCAAGTGCACAAACTGCATTTTACCTGGGAGAATCTTGCGGGAAGACCGGTGAGTTAAAGAAAGAAATCATGAGAAAATGTTGTCAAACCACACAATTTTTCCTTACTCTTTCACGCTTGTATCTTAACAACGTCTAACTTCATTGATTTAGCGGAATACTTGTTAATCGTACAATAACAAAGGGATTTATATGTTTTTTAATAAGGTTAAACCATGAATTATCGTTTATTTTTCGCGTCTCACGATAAGTCTACAATTCGAAGCCGGGAAACTTAGGCACACGGGCGTTGAAGGATCGATTCTTCAGGGTCGAATAGTCTTTAGCCGGGCATTCGAAGTACGGCTGAATCCTTGTTCTTGTTCCTCTGTCGGGTCCTTAGGGGCTGGCGTACTTAGCGGGATTATCGAGGCATATCGTATCCCCCGGTTTCTCGGGTTCTGTTCATCCAATGGCGCGGGCACGAACGTCTTGAAACCAATTTCGCGAAAATCGCTTCCCCGGACGGGTCTTCGGTGAACTGCAAATTGAAGCTTCCCCCCTTGCCAAAGAATTTCCATCGGCCAAACCGTGCTGAAAAACCGCGGAATCCGGAAACACTGGGAAGAAGTTAACGACACGAAAGATTACCGGGGAAGGTACGAGAGCGAGATGATTCGACAATAGCCAAAGGAATTATCCAGTGTTCTTGACTTCTCGCTACAAGTATCCCGAAATTCCTACATTTACATTGACTCTGACTTTCGTTTCGTTGAAACACTGACCGCCTGTATTTCCTCTAAATGTCACGAAAGATCCCGCGAGGTGTAATTACCTTCCACGAGGATTCCTCTGTCGCGTATTCGCACTTTGTCGGAAGTACGGGTGTCGCGGAACCGGCGGAATGCGACACGGTGTCGGATTGACTCGTCGGCGATGCGCCGAGTGTAAAAAAAAGGGGAAGAGATCTTGATGAGGAGAGGGAAGAGCGGGACAAAGTGGTCCGGCCGCTTCTTCGGCTTGTCTCGCCGGACGGACGGAAGAGAGATGGGGTGGCATCACCAACGAGAGTCAAACACGGCAAAGAGAGGAAGAAAGAGTGAGTGAGAAAGGGAAAAGGGTGGGAGAAAGACGGAGAAACTGACGGCCTGGACATCCGTCACCTCTGCGACAAAACCGAGTGTCCCGAATGGGGTTCTTTAAGCCTCCGGGCCTGTCGATCAAGCTCCGCTAGTCCCCAAGACACGTCGCTCAGACCGCACGACAAATTGCCCTTGTACTTGATTCCCAACGAGCGCCACTCGCGGTGAGTTCTTCCGCGAGATTTTACCACGTTTCTTGCTCCCATCGACATCGGATAAACGCTCACAGGAAGCACACGGTTAAAGTCGAGCAATGTTCCTCATTTGTCACAATTCTGAGGACTTAAATAGACGTCAACAAGGACAGAAAATAATGTCATACGAATATGAAAATGTTTGTAAATATTTGTACGATTTGTTTTTGTGACAAAGGATGTGGTTAAGCCACAGGAGGGATTTAAGGTTTCGGTCAAACCTTAGACAGAAACTCATCCATTTTCCGGTACAACAGTAGCACAGTTGGTAACACTTAGAATTTTCCGATTATTTGACCTGAGCGCGTTGAAAGTTTCGTTGAATTCTTGAGATTGTAAAAGGCGTCGATTGACCTGACGTCCAGTTTGTCGAAGCACTGGCACATCCGGCGATGAACTTTGCGGAGCGTATAGTGGCTCGGTTGTGGCGGTCGTAAAAGACCGCAGATAGATGGTAGCGACAAGCTGGGCAGGTTGACGAGGTGCCTTCTCGAGCGTGGAGCTGCTGAAGAACCGATCATCACCGCGAGGTCTCGTAATCAGCCACGGAAGAGAGAAACCACTGTTAACTCGACTGTTGTCATCTTCCTCGCTCCTTCACCTTCTCCTCGTTTCCGCCGATTGTTTCACAATTCTAATTTCTTCTCTGCAACATTTCTCTAGTATTGATTTACTCCTTAAACAAAGCTTACCTTACACAATGTTTGTTGTTACTTGGCTCCGGATTCTAATAATTTCAGTTCACAGTGTATCATTCCTGTTGTATCTTTGATCGGCCTTAAGCGATTTTTTTCGTCTTAACTAGCTCCGTTTCGAGTAATGTCTCATTCTTGGCCTTCCCCCTCTTTCCCTCGAGGTGTCCGTCTTCTCCCCGACCTTCCTCGGCCCTTGAGCATGGCGATTTGCTTGGTTTGCTGTTGGCGCTGGGCGCAAATTGCCTTCCGAGAATGGTAAGGCCGAGATTATAGGAAGGGTCAGCGTTCCAGTGATTACGCTCGCCGGTAGCGTCTCGTCTTACGTCGTCCCCTGGTCCCGTTTCGCTGGCTGCCCGTCGATTTCGATTACCGCTGGCAAATGCACCGGCCGCGTACTCCATTGGATCTTGCCGTTTAATGTCACTTAATGTAGGACCTTGGTGTCGTTGCCGTTGCTGTTTTACTTTACTGAAATCCGGCCCCCGACTCGCAATTACGGTTATTACCGGTCGCTGCTTACAGTAAAGTCTCTCTTCGAGGCTCGATATTTTTTTACTGTCACTGAAACGGCCCGTTATTAAGAATTCTCCGGACAGAGCACCCGTCTCAGGTTCAACGGAATAAATGTCGAGCGATAATTCGTTAATTCCCTGGACACGTATGTTCCTCGTTGACCGATAAATTCCACCGAGTCTCAGGGGAACGGAATTTTTGTGCTTCCAGCTGCCGTACACGATGTCCGTGGATATCAGTAACCCATCCGCCCTGAGCAGTTCCCTCAACATCTCTCAGGCAGGTGAAATCCCGGTCGGTGGCCTGCAAACCTGGGCCCTGGCCCTGCATTGCGGGCCCTACGACGCCGAGGTCGACCTGAACCTTCACATAAACGTCTCCCTCAGCAGGCGGAACACGACGAGCTTAGATTTCAGGAGGAAGAAGATCTGTCTCAAGGATAAAAGCGGCTACACTGGCCCCAAGGAGGTCCTCGTCGCTGCTTCGGGATCCACGTCCGGCGGTCAGGTGTTTTACGCGGCAATTGGCTGCGCGTGTGCCTTCATTGCAGCCGTATGCGTGCTCGTTATCGCGTATTACGTACGAGACAAGAAAGCCAGAAGACACAGGGATCCCCTCCAGTAAGTACATTGCCACGTCTAGATCAGCGAACGTATGTTACTCGTCCAAAGAATGATTCCTTTAACCCAAAGTGTTAGAAACCTTCACATTTACGCAATGTTTTGTCCGATTTTTAACCAGACACACGATATTTTCGGAAAATGATAGTAATTTAGCGAATGCACAGTGTCGGAATAAATTTCTTCCTCTTGTACATCGTAAGGGCTGACAGTGTAATTGAATTCTTGAATTTTAACGGTCTCTGATAGAGCTTTAACGAGACGGTTGATGGCGAAATGGCTTCCTCGCCGGTAATTTCGCGTCAGCCGAGGGTCTATCATTAATTACGTAGTCGTTTCATGTTTGTTTTCGTATCTTTAAGGGAATCTCGAGGGTTGAGTTCCGCCTGCAGCGTCGAGAGGGGCACGGGGGTTGGACCTGCCCAGACCTTCTTGTCCCCTGAAACTCCTCCGCCGGCATCTGCTGCGTCCACGTCGACCTATCGAAGGCTAGACGATCGACCCAGCAGGGAATTGCACGAGAGGATCCAGGAGATCACCGTCCAAAGGTGAATCGCAAGTCCCTTTCCTTCGATAATTCAGAAAATCGTCGCAATAAAATCGTCGTAATTCAAGATTTAGCAGCAAGTCAGATCTAATACCTTCTTTTTTTTTGCCGTGCAAACTTTTATATCAAATTCCTTGGAAATTGAAAACACCTGCTTGACGTGTATCGATTGATCGGCTTTTGCCCTATCCTTAGCCTTAAAATAAATCCCGTCACTTGAATTCCGTTGCGACCAAATTTTCACGACTACATCAGTCGAGGGATTTTTCTGCCCGATGTAAATATTCCTCGCCACCGCAAGTTTTATAAATCGATTCCTACTTATAGGCAGAGTTGCTTAAATTATTGATTAAATTATTGACAGAGTTGCTACTACAGCGAGAATATTTTTTCCTTGTCGCAGATGCAGAGTACGTCTTTTAAGCGTAGAGATGGAGGGAACGTTCGGCCGCGTGTATAGAGGCAGTTATCACGAAGAGGGTGCTCCAACCCCGAGGGACGTCCTTGTAAAAACTGCCGCCGAACATGCCTCCCAGTCGCAGGTAAATTTACACAACGTACATGCAGGTCCTCGCAATGAATTAAAGCCGTTTCGCTTATAACTGATGTCACGCAGAAAAAATAAACTCGTTTAATCCTCGCACTTTTCTTTATTATACAGATAAAGGTGATGATTAGACGTTTAATTCTGTCATATTGGAAAGATTTGATTTAACGAAAAATTGTATTGGGTCGGTTGAGAATCGCGCTGGAAATGGACATGTTGGGAAATGGAGTGTAAGGCAAAGACTGCTCGTTTTTCTAGGTGGCTCTGCTTCTTCGGGAAGGCTTAGCCCTTTACGGACTTAGTCACCCAGCCTTGTTGCCCGTTCTCGGCGTCTCCATCGAGGACAGAAGCGCCCCGTTCCTCCTCTACCCGCACACCGGCTACAAGAACATGAAAAGGTTCTTATTGCGGTGCAAACTGAGCAGCGAAGGGCCGCCAAGAGCCCTCACGACCCAGGAAGTCGTTGAAATGGCACTCCAGGCCGCCAAAGGGGTTCAGTATCTCCATAGGAAGAGACTCGTCCATAGGGATATCGCGGCCAGAAACTGCGTGTAAGTCACACCTTCATGTACCGTTAATACATCGTAATTGTCCAGAATTCTACGACTGTCGACAGAAAAAAAAGTCAAAGTTCAAGAGTCAATGAGCAAATGTAAATAATATACAAATCGAAGGATCCTTGATAAGGCGTAGGTCAGTTGACAGTTAAATATAGCTATTACGTAGCTTCGAAAGTGTCGACAATTGTTTTCGCTTGGCTGAATCGAAAGTAAAGGGCAAAACGCGCTGACGAGCGATGGAATTTGTTTGCGCAGCGTCGACGACGATCTGAGAGTGCAAATCACAGATAACGCGCTGGCGAGGGACCTATTCCCGCAAGACTATCACTGCTTGGGCGACAACGAGAACCGCCCTATCAAGTGGCTGGCGATAGAGAGTTTGCTCAGCAAGACCTTCACCACTGCCTCCGACGTCGTAAGTAAAGCACTGCAACGTAATTAACCAACGGTTAATGGTAATTACGCTGCATGCGTAGTTAAGAATATCAGAGTTTCGGCTTACGGGCCAGCGAATGAATTTTTCGAGGCGGATGATCGAGCAGGAACCTTCTGTTTTTATTTTTAGTGGGCCTTCGGCGTTCTTCTCTGGGAACTGACGACCCTAGCGCAACAGCCTTACGTCGAAGTTGACCCGTTCGAAATGGCGTCCTATCTCCGCGACGGTTATAGACTCGCCCAGCCGATCA
Organism: Hedychridium roseum; assembly: GCA_963989215.1. Classification (NCBI taxonomy): domain Eukaryota; kingdom Metazoa; phylum Arthropoda; class Insecta; order Hymenoptera; family Chrysididae; genus Hedychridium; species Hedychridium roseum. The sequence continues at coordinate 4,460,140 of OZ022318.1, read as the reverse complement.
ACTGTCCCGACGAGCTTTTTGCCGTGATGGCCTACTGCTGGGCCATGTCCGCCGACGAGAGACCGACCTTCAGTCAGCTGATTGTCTGCCTTCAAGATTTCCACACGCAGCTTACGCGATACGTCTAATTTTAAGTTTCACGCAAACACACATACTACTCTTTCTTTTCTTTCCCCAAGAGACAGTTGTATTTTAATCATTTTTAATCGGCGAACGTTACCTCTGGGTTTAAATTTAAATTATCCACTTCTTTTAATACATTGGATCGCCATTGGAATGTCTCTTTTGGAAAAGAAAGAGTGGAAATTTACCGCAATAGCCGCGAATGTACAGGAACAGACAAACCAACGATACGATTGTACAAAAAAGCCGAGTACGATGGAGTAAAACTGTTTTTATCTGGTAAGTATAGCTTCTCAAGCGGATCTACAGGTTCGTTTAGAAGTCGATAGGTCAGGAATCAGGATAAGTTTAGAACAGTCGCAATAGTCAAACAAATATTACCTTACAGATTTTCCCATTTCTGCAAGAAACACACTTCCTCCACCTTAACGTACAATTGACTCAGCTTCTTCAAATTTATTCATGTCTATCCAATTTCACGATACTCAGGGAAAACATTTCGGGGAAAAAACCAATTTGCTCTTTCGAAAAGTTTTTGTTGCAATACAATGTCGATGACTTCCTACGAGAATGCTAATGAATTGTTAAATTTACTATAAATTCACTTAGCCATTCCACCGCAGTTTCCCTGAGTATGAATAATTCATTAACTCTTCGTCAGCGCCTGAATTAAGTACGTATGGAAGTATTTGTAGAACGTAAACAAGGCGACGAAGCATTAATGAAATATTCAGTGTTGCGGGATGAAAAAGGACCATATCCTACGAATAATAAGAATAGGTGTATATGTATATTCTTCGGAATATATTTCAACCGAATCTGAAGTTTGCACATTTTGAGGACCGGTAAATTTAACATTCGGCGCTGAACAATTAACTGTTGGATAAGATCCTTCTTGAGTTGACGAAAATAAAATTTTAGGAACCTGTTTCTTGAGATGAACCAGACTCAGGTTCGGTTATTTGTAAATATTATGTAGACACTTAGGTACCTTGGTACTTACCGCGAAGAGTTCGTAAACAATGGAAAAACTGCCAAACGCACACGCACTGCCAATCCTTTGATCTCAGGAAAGTTCGGCTCAGTATCCGAGCCGACGGTAAAAAAAAGAGAGAAAAACACTGTCGGGGATCTTGTACAAATATGTGATATACGTGCTTCGCTTTCCGCGTAAGTGTTGTCTTCGAGTGTGCCAATTGCTCTTTTGTATTTTTGTATATAATATACATGTAATTTCGCATGACCCTCTTATCCTCGAGTACTCGGGGATAATCGCGCTGTACATACGACGAAAAGATGTAAATGTAAAGGAACGACACAGATTTAGATGTAAGCGATCTCAGCCGTCGTGAACTGTACCTAATAAATTTATTTCCATCGGTAAACCGTGTCTTACTGACCATCGTCACTGGTCCCGTTAACATTGTTTCCAATGACATTCTATTTTCAACTGGCGACCAGGGGCAATCCGTACGATGGGCAAGAACGAGGAGAAGGGGGCAAGGAGTTTCCGTTTTCTCGGAAATGATCCGTCAAAGCTGAAGATACGTCGTGTCCTGGCGATTCGTAGAGCCGCGCGCTTACACGGGTCCCGCGTGACAAAATTAATGGCACGTCGCTGATGTCTTGTTTAAAATGACAAATGGTCTCTATCCGTCCCTTTCCCGCGCGTAATCGGATACGCCTAGACCGCGATATATCACCGTGCAGCCGAGGAACCGACACGTTGCATCTTCGTCACGCACTATGGATCCCACGTTAGACGAGCAATAAAATTTTAATTAGGCCCCCGCTCTTGGAAAATCGTAAACGAAGGCAATACATTCGGCCCTGTGCAACATTCACTGATCTTTATGTCCATCGCGACGAATTAACCGGCAATTATGAGACGTTACTATGAGCATTCATTAAAATTTCGTCCAGTTTGAAAACAGTACTAAGTGACGGAAAGTGTGATATTAAATGGAGAGAATTAAGGTGACTAAATGGCAATAATAAAAGTGAATTTTTATTATACTCTTATCTGTTGACTGCTGAACTCTGTTTAAAAAGTATACATCATTTTTTTAAGATCCATCTGCATCGGATAACTATCGGTTTACACTTTTTTCTCTAAAAGGCGTACGTATGGTGATTTTGCTCTAACTTGAGTTGCCGATTAGACACGGTACATTAGACACTACGTTTTGCACGGTCGAACGACGTTTAATGCTCGCCCCGGCACGGGGTGAGAGCAGAGCTTCCTGGGAAACCGGAAGTTGAAAGGTACACAAGCGTAGAGGGAGAAAAGCCGAGATATTTGCGGTCGAACGGACGTCAGTTAAATTATGCGAACGCCGACAAATAACGCTGACCCTGAGTCATCCCCGTAGAAAGTTTTAACGGTAAAACACCGATACCCCGAGCTGTGTTCGTCGCATAATTACTTTGCATATTTCTCCATTCAATCGGCAAAATCCGCGAAATAACGTAAATAAAACCCCACGCTAATCGCCGGCGCAGTTATTTATTTCCCCGGGATTCCTTTTTTTTTGTAATGCAAATGGTAATTGTAAGTTTGGCATAAATTTGTTCGCTCGCAAAGTGCAAATTTACGTAACAGGATTTGCGCCAGTCTCGGCGGTTAATTGTAGCGAAGATTTAGAGATGATAACGAGAATGTATTCGGTACGCTGAAGCCACGATTCGACTGAAGAAAGAGTTAGTTAAAAATGTAGACAATTGTTCTTAACGGAGGGTTTTTGCTGTACAAGAAGTCTTTCTTCTTTATTAAATACAAACACACATATATTTTTAGCAGTTGAAGATCCTTGGAAGCGAGTTAGTAAGGTATTAAAATTTCAACAATAAAATACAAAGTTCCTTCAACAATCGTGTCAATTATCTGAACCTATTATTAACCGTTCTTTTTTTTTTCATTGAGACATGCACTTTCATCGGGTCACTACAATACCCGAGACTCGGTTGGTATTTAAAAGCTCTTAGCCGTTGCACAAGAGATTCCGTAGGTACCTTTTTACGTAGTCGAAGCTCGTGCGGGGCTTTTAATGTATTTTAATGAGCCCCCGCGGGCCTTTTGTTTGCTTTAGAGCCTTAGCCAAACGTTCGGGCCATGGGACAGGATTTAAAATTGCTTTTGCCCGCCGTTGTACCGAGTGCAATCACGGGGGTGCATTTTAGAGTAGCCAAGGCCCGTCTCCGTGTTTCCCTTCCGCGCGGGAGCTTGGAGATATAATGTCATTCATGAGCATCGTCTCTACCCTTTCCCAGTCTATTCATAGAGCCTGAACGACGGCTAAGAGTGCTTCTCTCTCTGCCTACACGCGTCCCCCTGCAATCACAGACTCGTGTACCATGAGGAATTTACTCCCCCCTCCCCTCCACGAAAACTTTCGGACGATCAATTAGATTTCTCATCCAAGCCTTAGGTCTCCTTTGTTTGGATAAACGCGGAACTATCAACAACCCTTCGCATTCTCATCTGTCTGTCCTGGATGAATTATCGTACATTCTGTCAAGATTGTCTCAAGATTTTCATAGCGCAGTGCGATAAAGATAATTTCAGGAAGCAATTAAAGTCAGCGGCTCGAATCCATGTTTCTCCGGGACAATATTCGCGCGGGTATCCCATTTTTTTTCCTTTTTTTATAAGCCACGACGTTTCCGCGGAGGTCATTACAATTACCGGCGACAGTGATTATTATTATATTACGTAAAGATACATAGTAACATCCTGTTTCTATGCTTATCCCTCCCCCTTGGCGGAGGAATCCTACAAGTCGGTTTACGTCTACCGAGAAACTAGCTTCATTTTCAATTCGCCATTCGACGTTGGTAGAAAAGATGAAAGGAATTTACGTGCTAGTTTGTCTTGCAATTATCGCGACGACGGAAACGTTTGCGTCGGGAATATCATCGAAGATTGACTTCGAATCGGAAGAGGGTAAATCGTCGGAGGAAGAAGCACATGTAGAAAATAATGCTGGAAAATCGAACGCCGAATCTCCGATCGAATTTCGTAATCGACATTCGCCCCTCAGGCCACTGGGAAATATTGGAATTGTTGGTAACAACAACGGCCTGAAGAAGAGACGGACAGATTTTTCACGCGTAAGTAAATAAATAAAGTTCTGACGTAAGGATAAGTTTACTTTCGTATTAAAATTATTTTAGCCCTACTATCTTCTTTGAATACCTTCTGCCACCTTATGGCTGTACTTATTTTTAGTAAAAAGTCAGTGCGTGATACTTTTTAACGTTTGCAGAACGAGGAAAGGGGCAAAACAACGGTGATCAACAACATTAAAATTGTGCTGAACGGAAACGAAACTCGGCCAGGTTTGGACTCGTGCAAGGAAGGAATTTGCAACGTGTCTGTCTCGTCACGACCCGATGACGAGGGAAATATCGTGACCGACGTGCACCTGAGTATCGTGACAAACTCACAGAACGAAGTTAAGATCGACGATGTTCCGGTTATTGACGGAAATCGTGGCACCGAAAGCGTCAAAGAAGATCCACCGATTTTCTATGTGCTAAACCGACCGATTCTACCCCAAACGAATCTGTTACACAACAATATTCCACAAGTATAAGGAATTTCGGGACAAGATTTTACACCTTCTTTTTTTACAAAGTCATAGTCGTAGTCGTAATTATGTTTTATAGATCCAGGTGCATAATGGGGACGGTGAACGTTGGTTTCAAGGTCGAACGGGATTTCTAAGACCCCACAGGTCCTGGTATTATCCAAATTACGAGAAACACCAGCGTAAATTTCCGCCAGGCAGTCGTACTTGGGTACCAGTGAGGCCCGTGCAAGTGGACGACAAAATTGATTGGCCGATCAGCAAGGCCAAAGGCAGTGACGACGATCAGGAATAATGGTAATACGATTTTTTATTATCCTCGCAATTCTCCACGCAAATTAGGAATAAATACAATTGCCATCACTTGGGCGAAAGGGAAGTCCGTTTCGCATGAACATCTACGTACTGGATGATAAATAAATAAAAACATAACGCGGTAGGACGTCGCACGGCAGCATGGAATGTATATTTACAGAATATACAGCTCATACAGAATTTCGACCTACAAGGCAAAGCACGTACAATCGTTAGAAAAGTAGACTCTAAATGGACGAAAGTCAAAGGGTAACAAGCTTTCGAACGACGAGAAGGAACAATCGATCTATGGAAATCTCTGAACTGTGCTCCGCTAATTATTCTACTCTTTTCTTTTGTGTTCTATATGGAAAATTATCGTCTACCGTGACTTTTCATACTGCTCTGAGTATTTTCTGGCACTTAGGACAGCCGTTGACTAAGGATCGTTTAAAATGCGTTTAAATGTTAACCCTGGGTACCTTGCGGCGTTCTACGCTGAGGGAAATCGCCATAAGGAAAACGTAAAATAAATCGTTATATAAGACATTGGAAGTTAGGAAATAAGCGGGCCAATGAAATCGCCCTGAGGTTTTCTAATCGTGAACGGTCTTGACGGAAACTTTGCCGTTATCGTTGATCCCGGTGGTCGCGCTTTTCTGGCTGTGAACTTTGCCGTCCGGGCCGACCCTGGTGCTGGAACTCGAACTCGAGAACACGGCCACGCTGTTGCCCGAAGGGGCGGGAACTGATTCGCCGAAGCGCGAAACGATGCCCGGATGGACCTGTGCAAAATTTACACGAATCATAAATCGCCAAAGTATTTCGAAGGAATTATCCCGGATTTAATGCTCCAATGCTTGTCGAGAGAAACTCGGAAACCGAAGAAGTACATTTTCTACATAAAATGAATTAGGGATTATCCGCAATTGAATAATTCCGCATTGGAAAGCAGAGTTCTTACTTAGATTGCGAATAGCTATTTTTTTTCTCTGTAGATCATCGAAACGTCGCTGATATTTTTCATTGTTTTATTGCTGTTGAAATAAACTTACAGGGCTGATTTGACCCGCCTGATGACCACCTTCGGGTCCAACGCTGATGCTGGAAATGGCCGTGTGAGCCCCATTTCCTCCGGCTAGACCACTGGAAACATTTAGAAACATGAAAACTATTTCCCTCGCGAGGCAAAGCAAACGGAACAACGAATTCTGCAAGCTTACGACAAGGTTACTTTAAGAAGCGACACAGATTGTTGACTTTTTTTTTACGTAAAACTGCGTTTACCCTTGACCGTAAGTTCCGGTGCCCGTGGTATCGTAATTAGGATAGTAATTGAAGTTGTTTCCGGGTGAGGTTTGAGTGTAAGTGTAAGTTTGAGCGTACGGGTCGATCTGTCCACCTGCATTCGACATTGAAGCCGTAGCCCAGGCAGAGCTTGACGTTCTTTAAAGTAAACCACGAGAAAGAAGAACCACCACCACCACCACCATCACCACAAAAGAAGGACACACATACATGGAAGTTGAAGAAACAAGGCAATTAATCACACAGGAATGACAATTTTTCGTTGTTAGTAGAAATAAAAATGCTGCATAGTGTTATCGACAAATCGTGAACATTTGTATTGTTAAAGAAAAAAAAGGACACTCAGACACGAAAGACTTACGCTTTCTCCTGTTCCGCTATCTGTTTAGCGATAGCTTCTTGCTGCTCTTTTATTCGGTTTTGGATCTGCCTTATCATGTCATGAGCGGATCCAGGGAACGCACCTGCGAATCGGAAATGAAGGAATTTAATGCTAATGTTCAACAGACAGAAGTTGTACGACGTACGGCTCCGCGAACATTCCTAATTCTACATTCCTTTATCGTACACTGCTCTCCGCTTTCGCCACATTTTTCTCATTCTACGCTAAACGACGGTTCGTCGGAAACGTTACAAAAAAATACAAGAAAAAATGGTAGTCAATTACTGAGTAAGTGAGTAATTCTTGGAACCGCGTTGCAATTGCACGAGATTTCTCGGCAATCGCCTTAGGTACGTGCCGACGCGTTTTCATTCGCAGCCCCTCTACTTTGACAGGTGTTCGTTGTGATTTCGGAACCTGTCTGAACACGCGGCCACCTGGCAAGAGAAGGGGAGGGGCGAGGGGGATTCTCGGCACAGCTGTAACCGTGGAGCAACGCGCAAATGGATGCCGTTAATTCCCGAGTTCGCTCGAAAACACGAAGCTGGGGAAATATTATTCCTCGGGTGTCTCCTGTTTTTTCAGGAGCACGTATCGTCGTCGGTTTTCTGTCCGGCTTTTGTCCCTGAAAGTCGCGTACGTCAGGCAAGTGTACAGATTAAACGACAGGCCGACGCACGCGAGGGGGAGGCGGGGGGGTTCTTTATCAACAGGCCAGCTGACACGTAATAGAGAGGAAAATTTTCCACGCGACGAGACGTGAGCCCAAGAGGTGCGCTCTTCCACGTTTGCTCCCCTCGCGTTATGTTCATACCTCCTCCGAATCCAAACGGATCGTATCCGAATCCGCCGTTAGGAAAGTATCCAAAGTTAGGATCGAATCCGGGAAAGGCTTGGCCGTTATCGGGAAATCCGCCGTAGTTCCCGAGACCTGGAAATCCATTAGAATTCGGGTAATATCCAGGATAAACTTGGTTGTCGGGCAAGCCTCCTTGGTTAGGATAGTTGGCTGATCCAAATCCAGGTCCGTTCATTGCTCCGGGGTTAGCTTGAGGATTGTACCCTTGATTGCCCTGAGGATCGTAGCCCTGGTTTCCTTGGTTCTCCTCGAGGAATCCTCCCCGGCTGTCAAAGCCTACCGGCCCCGCTGGGTTATTGTAAGGAACGTAGGCAGGAGGACCTTGATTGCTGCCAGGGAATACGGCTGCACCGCTGAACCCGGAACTTCCGGCCCCGGCCACGGCACCGGCGCTGGCAAAAGCACCGGCTGACGCACCGGCACTGGAAGGACCCGAACTGGTCCAGGCGAAATTACCGGCATTAGCGGAAGGGTCGTAGGAAGGATACCCAAAGCCCATACCAGGTCTGGGAGCGAACCAAGGATCCACCTGAGGAACGTGAAACGTCCCCTGACCAGGTTGAGGAACATTCGGGAAAACGTTATTCTTATCAGGAGTCTCGCCTATCCTCGATTCTTGAACAGGTCGGGAAGCACTCGGGGAAACGTCATTCTTATCAGGATTGTCATCTTTTTTAGGTTTCTCAGCAGGTTCGGAAGTGGTCGGTGAAAGGTTATCCTTATCAGGAGTGTCACCCTTCTTGGGTTCCTGGCCAGTCGAAGGGGAGTTATTCGGAGAAACGTTATTCTTATCGGGATTGTCGTCTTTCTTATCGCTCGGCTCGTCGTCGAAGCTCGACCGGGTATTCACTCCAGGAATGGTATTAGCGGAAGGTTCAGGATTGTTATCTCTGCGACCCGATGATTCGGGTTTTGCGTTATTCGGGGACCTTCCGGAAGCGGGTGTCGTCGTAGCTTGAGCCGGAGACTCGGGGTTTGCGTTATTCGGGGACTTTCCGGAAGCGGGTGTCGTCGTAGCTTGCGCCGTTGGTTTCGTTGCGGCGTTAGGGGTGCTTTTAGTCGACGGTGCGAGGGGTTTAAGAGTAGTTGCAGCCGCTGTCGTAGGTGCGGTGGTAGCCGACGTTGCGGGAGTGGTGGAATCTGGTGTAGACGGGGTTTCGGGCGTGGTATTAGTTGTTTCGCTGGATGACGCGTCAGTAGGGCTGGCAGTCGTAGTAGACGATGACTCGGGAAGAGGATCCCCGGGAACACTGGGGGCTTTCGGCGTTATAGGTTTTACATAAGTTATCGGAGAATCGGCCGTTTCCCTCCGCGACGGTTTCCCTCTGGCTGGCTTGGAATTAGATTCCGCGCCGGTCGAACGGCCGACCGCGCGTTTAACTATCCCCGAGCCCGAGGAAATATCCTTGAGATCCTCGAAAATCCAACGTCGTTCCACGTCTTCGACCTCTAAGCCAAATCAAATTACAATCGTTCCTTCATTAGTCCTTTGTCCTTAATCAGCCCTTATTTTCCATACGAGTTTTCCACATGGGTGGCTGTTTAGTCCTCTGTTTAGTCCTCCTCCATCATGCCACGTTAATTCTTACATGCTTTTGCTCATTCCATTCCGTCACCATAAAGCTGTAGAGCGCTTAGGATTTCCTCAATACGTCGATCGTCCCAGCAAACACGGAAGTGAAAGGAATATTACGATACTCGTCATTTGCATGCGATACTAATACCCTACACGCGTCTTAAATATTTCTTACTATCCCATTGAAGTTTCACGATTATTTGTATCGTAGTATTCTTAGGCATTATTATTAATATTTCTTATTGCCGCTGATTGACGCGTTTGCTGAGATAATCTCACGTACATTGGCGTTGATCTTTCATTTACGTAGGTACATCTACATGCTGCGACCTTAACGTTATTATTTACGACTTGTTACTTGATGGTGGCTCAGTAGGATGTATAGCTTACTACGCAGCGTATTCGTGAACGTTAATTGATTTCATTGCAGACACCGGCTAACGGCAATTTCGAGTCTGACAAGCTAAACAACTTGTCTGATTCGTGCAAAGTCACGTTACTTCGATAAGCCAGGCGTAGATTCAACGGATACTGCTCGACTGGACACGTGCGTTCACGATCGACAACGAATAGCTCGTCTCCATTTACGAAATTTTGTCAATCAAACGAATCGTCTAAGAAATTAGCCGAACAATTGACAATGATCGAAGGTCCGAACCAAATGAAACGAGCCGACAGGCGAATTTGCTGGCCGAAAAAAGAGAAAAAGAAGGAAAAGGGGAATATCGTTGCGCGGGTCAAGGCGAGCTATCGAAGAAGGTCATGGTTCACGCACGGTCGCCACGAATCTATCAGTTTTGCTTCTACGTTTTGATTTTCCAGTGGCATGCGGTAAGAAGCCTGATAGCCATGCAGCAGATAAAGTTCACGGTTAATGTTACCGATGGCATCTCCTTAGCGAGAATTAAACAACGTTTCTCGCAATTGAGTTTGCCGAGAAACAAGAAAAATCGCTGACGAAATGAAACATTGGCGTAACGTAAAATTCGGCCGATCATTTTTTAGTAATGCAAATTGATCAGCAGTTTTTCTCTCTGTGACTCGTGCATTTTTGCATCGAGAAAAGCTTGAGTGTACTGGGAAATAACGTGTAGTAAAAATGATTTGTTTTGAAAACTTTGACACTTAATTACATGCAATTTCATGCGTTTACGCTTTGTTGAAGCTGAAGAAAGAAAGCAGTGAACTTCTGTCTGGTAGAGGAAGAAAATTAATGTAAAGCATGTCATTTGGATTAAATTCACTTAAACGTATATTGCTTATGATTAAAACGCTTTGTAAATAAATAAAATCGATGACATTTGCGTTACACAGTTTACTGCGTTCAGAATTAGCATTATTCATGAGTACATTTCATTATTATTCATTGCATGCTGACTTTCGTTGGATTATCTATTAATTTGTTAAGAAAACTACAGAGCAATTACTTAACCGCAAGATCGATGACCTTGTACCTTCACGTGTTTTAGTATACGAGCATGCACGTGACATTGAAATTCCTTACCGGAAAGAGATTTTAATGGAACGAAAAATAATCTATCCTCCGTGTTTTGCGTTGCACAAATCATAGATTCATTAGCAAACGATGTCACGTATTTGCTGATAAAGAAACAAGACGTTAATAAAAAGAAAGATCCGTTTGAAACGCGGCATTTAATTTGTTCTTACGGGAATTTCTGTCTCAAAAATTGCCTCAATAGAATCTCCTTCCGGCATGGCTTAACAAATGAACATGACGTTTGTGTATGAGGAATTTCCTTACTTCTGCGTGTTCTGCCGGGGTTTCTTCCAGCCTGGGCGAAGGTCGCCACGGCGACGAGGACGACGAAGACGACGAGGACCCTCTTATCCATATTCCAACGGTTTGTTTTACGACCGACGAAACGTGAAAATTTGAATTGGCCTCGCTGTGCGCTCACCACTGCGTGCTCGCGAATTTCACCGAATGTTCCTGGTTGCTGTGGCAGTTGGCAACTGAGAACGACTGAGTCAGCTGTGCACCGCGATCATCTTATATAGCATTCGCTGGCATATCGACGCGCTACCAGCACGTCTCACACACCGATTCGTTCGGCCCGCGAAAACTCGAGGGAAACGGATAACAGATCTGCGTCCAATGCAATCTCCGCAGTCTTCTATTATTCTCAGTGTAAACCCTTTTTCGGGAAACAGCCTGGAATACCCAGATACCTCATCTATTCATCTTTCTCTGTTTCCTGGTTTTTTTCTTAAATTTATTTGACCAACGCCATGAGGATTCTCAAAGAATCGACTGTCGCAAGAGGAACCTTTCCTTAAGTTATTCCTGCTAGAACGCTAAACTTAATTTACCTTTTCACCGAGTAACTACATAAGAGTTCGACTGCTTGCACATTGTACAATTTTTGTTGACGTAAATACTTAAAATAGTAGCGTAAAAGTTTCGAGTTAACGGTTCCTCGTGCGTCGAAATGTATTCATGACGAGAAATGGGAAGAGGGAATAAAATTTCATCGATATTTTTGTATCGTGTACTTTTTATTAACTGCTCAGTAGGTGCATCGCCCTGGCGGTTTCCTTTAATTTCGAAACTCCGGGCCGTCGTATCGGCTTGTTTTCAGCAAATCCCACGCGTCCATTCGATTTGCTCTTAACCGCGTGGGCCTTGGCAATGATCTTGACTCGATCCCTAAGCGAGGCTCGTGCCATCGCCGGCCGAAATCTCGTTTTCCGGCTTTTGTCACGCAAATACCGACATTATTCACACTCAAGTGCGACACGGTACTCAATGGAACGATGAGGTAAAGAAAATTAAACAACACAATAGTTTTTCAATAATATTATAAAAGTTAAGGTAGAACTTAAGTTTCAAAGTTTTCGAATTAAGGAGGAACATTTTGTACGTTGTAACAACAATTTTTTTCTACGTAAAACCATTAATCGGAATTCCCTACCTTACGATTTTGGTATAAATAATCGCCGCGGAATTGATGGACGATCTCAGAGAAGCTGGGAACGTCGAGTCACCGGAACGGCACTGACGTAAAACAACAATGGAATAATATGAGACATTATGTCTTGGTCATATTGTTTTGTCGGCTAACAGTAAACGTCAGCACGAATTTATTGCCTCGTAATTTGATAAAATACTTGAATGCTTTCGTAACTTTTACAAAAAAAAGATGCATCAACAAAACTCTACGACGAGGGCACATGAAATTTTTTTTCACTAAGTCCTGTGTATTCTAAGGAATAAGGTATAATATTGTTTTTGGAGTACGTCCACCTGAGGCTAACCGGTGAAAAGTCCCCCCCTACCAGCTAAATATCGTACGGTGTTATTCATGAATCATGACGATCATTCTGTCGATCGGATCGTGACCGGTCCCGTATCCTTGTGGCTAACCGGTCGGAGGAGGATCAACGTTTCCTCAGCGCCGTCGAAGGATTCGACGAACGAAAATGGACGCGCAAATGGCCGTCCATTCACTCACTCGTTAATCCTTATGCCTTAACTCCTGCTTAGGAGTTTTCCTCCTGACCCGTGAATTCCACCCGAGGGATAGGCTGTTTATGGAACTGTTGTTTCTTGACGAACCGATAAAAATCCGTCGATCGATATTCAGTCAAGGAGAGACGAGCGGGGTGAGTTAAAGTGGCGCATGATAATGTGATCATACGATTCCCGGATTTCCCGATTGATTCGAAACCAACAGATTATCGCTCGGTCAATTGCCACTTACGACAAGACATTCGTGGAAATCTTTGCAACGGAGACGGTTTACTTGCCTCTCGAAGGGTGTTTTTTTTACGTTACTCACTGTACGCAGAGGAGGAATAATCTAGGCAGCAATTAATATAAACGATCGTCAGCAATTACGCACTTCTAAACCTGTATATCTTCGTGAAAATATTAGTCAACACGCTAAAAATTCGGTCAAAAAAGGATTTCAATGGAATATTCTAAGCGATATTTAATGTAAATGATGACCATTAATTAGGTACTTGAATACCCTTATTTTTCGAGTGAAATTTCAGTTCAAATATTACACATTTCTGTGCGTACTGTTCATAGAATTTTATTAAGTGAAGGTCCATGTTACTGTATATTTCCGTTGTCGAAAATTACACTCTGGGACATTAAGGCGAATTTGCAAATAATCACGAGGCATTCCTTACCGGTGATTGTTCTTTAATATCTTCCTCGTAAATCATGCGCAAACTCGTTGTTCGGCGCTTATGACACGGGAGGTCTGTTTGTTTCATAATCAACGAAAACACGTCGCCCATTTCATACAATGGCAGAGAAGTTGCAATGGAAATTTCGTGCGATTCGAGAAACCGACGTCTCCGGGGAATTGTCAAATAGAACGAAGGGGACACGTAACGATGTTCGAGCTCGTCGAATTTTTGTTTTTGTTTAGACAGTTGCACATAGCACATGGAACAACGAATGCATGAAAATTTATTTATAGTCGCACACGAGTTTCTAGTAATTTCCTTTTCGGACGACATACGTTCCTCGCGTGATTCATTGATTACACGCAGACCGATAACGCAGTAATAATATTTCTTTCGCGACAGTATAAATAAAAGCGCCGGGAGAAAGCGTTGAAATTCATTGCCATAGTCGGGCGGAACTGCCAGTCTACGCGAAAAGTCGCTCATGTACGAATATTATTGTTGTTGTTGTTCTTGCTGAATGTTCATCGCTGACGCGTATTCAATCGGGGAAATACCCAATCGTGAAAGTTGATTACCTTCCGCGCGATAACCTGACAGCTCCGACCAGTTGGCTCGGATTGATCCGCGGCAGAATGATCGCTTTCAAGAAATTAAACTATATCAGTACTCAAAAAAAAGGACACGTGGTCGAAAAGTTTCTTTGAAATTTCCTATTTCCACAGTGTTTGGCTGTTTTATAATTCCTTTTTTTTTAGAGTACACGAGGCTGCTTCAGTCAATAACTGCGAGACGACGTTTATCGGCGTAGAAGCCCGAGTTTTCTTAGGCAGGGGTCGATCATCCGAATTTGTACAGCTGCGCCATTAATTCACGGGAAGAAATAGCCGCGATGCATCGTCCTCGTTGATCGGCGAAAGAGCGACGAATGATCCAGACGATTCGATGACTTATGGATCCCGGTGGGTTTTATCCCCGGCGAAGACAAAATCGTCATTGTCGTCCGTAGGAGAACGTCGAACCGTCCGTTTCTTCGGGCCCCACTTTAGGCACTTAAGGCCCGGTTAAGGTTGATGGAAAAAAAGATTCCCCGATGGCTCTCTACCGTTATCTCCCGAGATTTTTGTCCTTTTGCCTTCGTAATGTAAACACCGGATACTATCTCCCGCCGGATAGTCGGCTTCGTTTAGCTTAATGGCGCTTTCGAAATTGTACCATCTTCCCCCCCCCGTCCCCCTCTCCCTCCTCCTGAGGAGGGCATTTCCCGGAAAACCTTGGCCCTGCGGGGTATATAAACGGGGTCAGAGACCTCGGTCCTTCAGTTTCGAAGGGCCTTTCCTTGGGCCAGGAGTTACGTTTCCGGATAGAATATCACGTGGAAGTGTGATGTTTACGTTGATCGTCCTTTCGGCGGTTTTCACCGCCGTGCAGTGCGGCCAGATCGACAGTAAGGGAAATTTTGATCGAACTTATTTGAGCCATTACTCGGAATACAATGCGCGGGCGCGCGGAAATATGAGTAATACTTTTGTCGAAGCGCAATTCTGAGTCATGCAAACGAGCGGATCGTCGGGGTGACAACGCGTTTTGCATTCACCAATCGACGAGGATGATCCTTTGGCAATTATTCTTTACGCTTAAACGCTTACCGTTGCTCTGAGAAATAATTGATTGCTTCAGAATGATCTCAGAGTTGAGGAAATGGGGGGCTAAAACGACGACGAGGTTTATGTTGGGGGAACATCTTTCTAGAAAATTCCTTCTTAGGAGAAAATGTTGATAATGTTTTCAGTTAAGTCATTGAAAAATGACGGATCAAAGTTATCTCCGGAACATCCGCACCCCTTGGCCCCCAGGCATTCACCAAGGAACTCCTTCACCCAATACATCCCTAGCGACTACTACACGAATCGAAGAATCGAACACATGAAAAGAATACAATACGAAATGCTCCTACGGAGGATGCACAAATTCACTGGTACGTTGTCATTTATCCAAGTTTTTCAAAGTGATTTCAAATACTCTCAGGTTTATAGTTGTCAGCAGATTGCTCTTTAACATCGCTCTGTGTCAATGCGTACTGTACATTTGAATGTTTTAATAGGTTATCCGTTTTTTGAGGACGAAGACGATGTGGACTTTTTAGATCTTTCGTATCCAAGCTGGTATCCCATCATTTGGACGAGGAAGACTATTCAAGAAGAAAATGAACATCTAACGAAGAAAGCTGAGACTACGGGAAAAACGGAGAATGCCAATAACGAGGAAGAAAGTACAACGGAAACGAAGTCACAGGAAACAAACGACAAAACGGAGACACCTATGGCGGTTACAGTAACCGAAAATCCTGAAGAAAATTCAGAGGTGGAAGAAAATGTTACGGAAGAGGCAAAAGAAAACTATAGCACAACGACAGAACTCTATAACGATGAAGGAAAACAGATGGTCGATGAAACGGAGGAAAATTCGACGAGTTCCACGAAAGCCGCTACCGAGGAAACAGAAGCTCAGGAAGTTTCCGAAATTGACCTTTTCCAGGAAGCTTCGACAACCGAAGAAACTTTCAACATCCAAAGGGAAGACGGGAGAGTGGTTTTCGAAGATTCGACGGCAGGCAAACTCAAATTCCCGGAATCCTAAGACAGTATTGAATTTTGTCAAATGAATTAAAGACTGTTTCTACGTGTAGAGGTTGAATTTCATTTCATCCAGAATTTAGTGTAGATTATTATCCGGTAAAACGTAAATCCACCGTTCGTTTGTCGATAATTGAATGAAACTTTCGAATGGGGACGGTGAAGTTCAATTCCACAGGCACGTTGGGGTCAGAGACACACGGTAATTCGTGAGAATCGTTGCACAAGTCCCCTACAGCCTTAGCCCAGTCACATTCGATGCCTTTGGGAATCCACAAGGCCGTCATCGTCACGGCGAACGAATGCGTTCCTCGGCGAATGAAACCTCAGACAAACCACGACTTCAGCAAATAAGTCCTTCGAATAGCAATGTACCGACAATCGAAATAAAGTCTCTGAATTACAATAATTTCAATACTCGTACCCTCGTAATCTAAACTCTGACTCACTCAAACCCTTTAACGATTAGCAAAATACGAACAACAACAGTCTTTAGGGCAAAACAGAATTAATTTCTTTTAGGACATTTAGGACATCTAGATCCTTTAGGACTTTTTTCTACGTAATTTTGGATTCTCTTAACACAGCTCGCCGATTATTCGGATGGTGATTCCTCGAACGACGTTTCAGTTTTCTCTTTGACCGTAGTCACTTGCGAAGGATCGCACGGTGGATTACGTCGTAAGGCAGGACGCATCGCGAATCCTAATAAGTTGTTTAAGGTCGCGATGGTTTGTTGAAAAAGGGCGGTCAGCCGGGGGCAAGCGATCAGAACGGCTTCTGACATGGACAAACGCGTCGTATTATTTTGCGCGCTCATCGCGATTGTGTTCGCAGGTGAGGAAAAAGCGGCAAACTATGGAAAATATCACTTGGTTTCGCGGGCAAATTACCTTTTACGTCACTCCTCGCTTGACAGTCTTTTGTGCGATGATTTATTCCCAAAGTGCCGTGCGTTTCAAAGTGCGACGTTCTCGAAAATAATCCTATTTATAACAATACAGAAATCGCCGAACGAAATTCATTTACGTCCATTAGTCTGTACCTTGTTAAGGTTTATCGAAATAAAATGAACTCACGTCTATCGAGGAACTGTTTTTATTGGCTAATTTATTTACGAATCATTTATGTGTTGTTTAATGTGTTACGTCAGACGACCGTGTGCAATTCAACGCAGAACACGAAAGACGATGGAACACACCGCCGGAATTGACACCAGAACAGATCGAAGGGAAATCGAATCCGAAAAATGGACAAGCTCAGGCTAGATTGTTCCCCTTAGCAGCTAGTTTCAGTCTCAGCGCAGGACAGAGCAATGCACATTCCTTGAGCGTGGGAGCCAGTGAAGATGGAATTAGTTTATCTCAAAGCTCAAGCCTCGCCAACAGCGGAGCGGGTCAATTTGGAAATTCTGGGTAAACAACCGCAAAACTTAATCAATCAATCACTATACTACACTTCCATTGATGTTCCAATAAATATTCCAGACCACAAACTCGATTTGCTTCATTCTTTCTCACATATACCTTTGGTAATACAGATTTTGGTACAATAGTATCTTGATTTAAGTTCAGTTAAAGATTCTTTCATTTCTGTTAATTAATTTATTCTTGTATTTCGATATTTTTAGATCGTCATTATCGGCCAGTCAATCGACTTCTTTTTCCGCCGGACTCGGAGGAATTTCCACGGCAGATGCAAATTCTTTCAATTTAAATCACCCGATATTTGGCGGTAATTCTCAGGCGAACAGTAATTCCTTCAGTTTGGGTCAAGCGAATGCGGCAGCTCAGGGAAATGTGTTGAATGGCCAAGCAACTTCCGGTGCTCAGTCTTCCGTTGGGTCAGCTCATTCGGCAGCATCTTCCGGAGCTTCTTTGAATTCCGGAAATGGGCAATCTTCTTCAGGAGATTCACTTATCCTTCACAATCGTCGTCCAAACAGACCACAGTGGACAAACGTTCGCCCAAATTATGAACATCGAGGTATTCATCCCATTAACAATTTACTATTTCACGAAATTCAATATTTAGCAATTCCTTACACAATGAATTCCTTAGGATTTTCTTAAAAATGTCTACTAACAAATTTAACAAGACCATTATTACAAGAATTGAAGATTCTCCTGCATATGTGTAAATCTTTTTCTATAAACTGACGTTAAGTTCGCTTTGATCGTTTGATTTTAGGATCTGGTAGGCCAATGTTGACGATCACTCAAACTCCGGGTCGTTGGTCGGAAGGAAGTCGACCAGTTGGTCCGATTACCTTAGACATCGATGTCGAGGGCGATGGTTGGACGAACAAACAACCGGAATTTCATATATCCAAATGGCATCCAGGACTCGGCGAATATCCCGGGGATAACCGTAATCCTTGGCGAAATACCGGTTGCCAAAATTCCGGTAGACCCTGCAGGAATCACGGGAGTTTGGTTCCGGTTCAAGGTCATCGACAAAATACAGGCGGTTGGTTCGAAGGTGAAAATATCGGTACTAGGCCCAACGGGAATCAAGGTCAAAATATTCTCATCAATGCGGCTTCGGCGAGTTCGAGCTCTTCTTCAGGAACCAACGGTTTCTCGGTGGCTCAGTCGAATTCCCAGAGTCAATCGGGTCACCGGGGACCAGCTTCTTCGACGAATAATTTCCTGCAGACCTCGGGAAACGCTCAGGGCCAGGCCCAGAGCTCAGCAGCGTCGGTTCAGCAGGGTTTCGGCGGATCTACGCAAGGAAGTTTCAGCTCGGCAGCCATTTCCGGCAGTTCCCTGGGCCACGGACAGTCGTTGGGTTCGGCGAATTCCGGGAACCGAGGAGGGAATTCCAGAGGACAGGTGAACACGCAAACCGTGGGCAACGGTTTCATTCAGGGATCGGCGAACGCGGGTTCAGTGTCCTTCGTGAGATTTCCTGACGACGGCCAAGGGCAAAACATTCCCAGGGATTTCGTCAGGAGCAAAGTGACAGCGAGGAACGATCAGAAGAGGAAAAATCGTCCGGTCGACGATTTTCTTACGGACTTAACCGACGCGGTCGTCGAGGTCCTAGATTTTTCCTAGTTTTCCTTAACGATTATTATAAACGGGGAAAAAGTACTTGGGAAAACGACAGATTCCAGTTGCTGGTTTATTAAAGAAATGTAGACAGACTTAAAACTCACGGAGCTTCGGAACGACGCAATGAGCGAGAACGAAGCTATACAAGCGTCTGCATTACGATGATCATTATCGAAGCGTGATGTAATTTATTTTCTATTTTTTTCCCTAATCCTCTCTGCCCCGACACCGATGATTCCGAGAAGTCGATCGCCAGGCAGATAAGCACAACGAGTTGTGCACTGTACAGTGGGATTATTTATTGCAACTAGGGTACGTAAGTAATAACTTGTACACTCTTACGCAAAAATTCATCGATCTCGGAATGCTGAAATTGCGATGCAAATATATCGCTTGTGTCGAGAAGCAGAGAAAAAAAAACATTCTGCGGAGAATCGAGTCAGTGAAAATAGTAAATGCTGAACCGCCACTTGTACGTCCTGTTGGTTCGCTTCTCACGTTGAACGGATCTTTAATTGTGCTCATTATGTGGGTGAAGGACGAACGTGGCGAACTCAAGGTCAAATTTCCATCCTGAACTCCCAGTGACATCTCGCAGGATTCAGCAGAGCACTGGCGTCTGCTTTATCGGTATATGACTGACTGAAGATAATATTATCTATCAACGATACGTCGTTTCAGCTCGTAAGAATGTTACACGTAATTCGGTTAGTGACCTCTAATTAAAAAAACAAGTGTATTCCCGAAAAAGTTTTTAGAATGTATCCCTTTCAATGTAATTTACACGGCCAATATCTCTCTTATCAGAACACTTTAGTAAAGCGAAATTAAAGTGGACCAAAAAATGGATCATTTTTGCGGATCTTGCCACGCTGGTACAAGGATTCGTCGATCTTCGCTGATCGATAGAGAATTCCAACGATCGTGTTGTACGAGGAAGTATCAGCGCTAATGGGACGTTAGCCCTTCTTCTTTTTTTGTCCAGTGGGATGTTTAATTCATGCGCTTTTGAAATTCGTGGGCCGTGATATTAAGCGTACCGACGGGTTCGAGCGTAGGAAGGAAACGCAGACACGACGCAGTCTGCCCCGACGTCGAAACGAAAGGCAAACGGTAGGCAGCCAAGGCCACGGCATTGACTCACAGAGAGGTTTCGAAAAAGAGGAAGGAACGACGGCGAATTAATTAGCCCCGAAAAACCGGTTGATAATGACCCGGCCGGCGACGAACGGTCCATTCGTTCCCCGCGATCAATGTCAAAGGAGAATATGAAAAGGCCGAAAAAAGGGCACGGTTGATGACGACCCAATGATTTCTTTTTTCCTAACGCACGGGGAAATCGGGCAAACGCGTGACGATTGTCATCGGTTTACCGGATTGTCTGATTTTCGACGCCGTAGAAAATCCCCAGGAGATTCCGAACGTGCGTTTAATTGACCGGATAATTGACCGCAGGCTAGAGTTGACAAACGGTCCTGCTCTACTCCACGGTAAATAGCCACGCGAAAGTAAACATTAGGGCAATCAATGTCTCTATTATGTATTCCTCTGGGGATTTTACCTTCCGAAGAATTTACAAAACAAGATCTTCGTATCGTATATACATTTATCAAAGTGAATTATTGAAAGAGCTGCTTTTGATAAGAACTTTCTCCTTGAGAATTTTTGGTCTTCTTACGTGTTTATCATAAAACCTTCTTAAGGGTTATTAATCATAGATAATCGTCGTTTAACGACTTTAACGTTTAACGACAACGATTATAATTGCGACGAGTTTATCGTTAGTTCTTTTATTAATGTACGTCGATTCCATGGAAGGTCCTAAATTGCCGTGCTCATAGAATATGCAATGTGCAAGTGGATGATTGACGAGAATTCTCCACCCCTTTTAAGCCGTCTTAATTCTTCTTATTCCTCAATCTTCGCTGTGGGCGTTGACGATGGTCGCAGGGTCGTTGTTTATCCGCCAATCAGCCAAGGCCGAGGAGAATTTCAATCTCCCGACGATCAACAGGAAGAAGGCAGTCCGAACAAATGGTTCGGTGTGATTTCATTGCGAACGTTTTAATGAAATACGCTTGAAACGATTTGTGTAAACCGCAGGAGCGATCATCCTTCCTGGTAAAAATACCAGCATAATCGTCACGTGTAACGAAGTTCAAACGATATCATACGTACATGAGCATTAGGGTAATGCGTTACGGGGAATCATCTAGTTCATAATGAAAACCTTTGCGTCCAATTTGCAAATGTCAGAATTACAGCAAAAACCAAAGCGCATAAGGATGAAATTGTTCGTTCGAATCGTAATGCTGGGTAAATGGTAATTTTGTTGCGATTGGACTAACGACGAGAAGAAAAAAATTGCAATAAAAATCCGGTGATTTGGCGGTGAAATGCGAGAGTCTAACGAATTCGTCGGTGAAAATCCTTTCGCCTGTTGCAAGTGGAATTTCCGTGAAGACATGGGCCGCGAGGCATGTCTAACTGCCTCCGTACGGTACATGCGTGCAATGGTCACTCACGGTGCACTGTATGCATCAGGAAATATGGAAACAAAAAGGTATTTTAGAAGCAGGAATATCTGAGAAATATCTCAGAAGGAAGAGAACCCAACAGGATTTTAAACAATTTTCGTGCACAATGACGTATCTCTAAAGTAAAAAGAAAATATTGTGGATACCTTAGAAGGGAAAGGTTGCAATAGAATTCTCTATTTTTCTTAATTAAGGACAGTCGAGCATTTCTCGTGAACTGTGAGTTGAGAAAGCTTTTGTCGAAATTTCGACGTTAGGAAATTAGGAAGGGCGAATTAATGGCCTGGTCGTCGCTGAAACTGCCTTGCGCGGTACGGTAATTACGTGCGGCTTGGTGCATTAGTCGTTCAGAGGGAAATCCCGGATGATCCGATGGTAGGAGAGGAGTTCTGCATTTGCGCTCGGCCGTGCAACGTGCATTTAAATCGTTCCAAAACGAGCGGCCGGCAATAACGCAGCGACGAGCAGGGTTATTATGGAAATCTTCAAGGACGTATCTTTCGTTAGATCTACGAATCGGCGAAACAGGCCTATTATACGTGACGAATGAAAACAAATTGCCCGGGGGATTATTATTACTCTTGGTAGAACGCAAGTTTTAGACGATCCTTGGGAAAATCCTCAGGACCTACGTTAAAAAAAAACGTCACATTACGAAGAATTCTTCGAAAAATGTATGAATCGAGCTGCAAGGCTGAATTTTCCTTCGAAGGTTTTACGTTGGCACAGTTGGAAGTATAGTTTTGGTTTTAAAGTTTGTACGAGCTTTCCGTTCGGCCAATTACCGTGTGTTTCTTAGGACAGCTCGCCAGTGCTCGAGGCACAGAGTAATAACGCTGGGAATCCTCGCGCTTGTACGAAGTTCCCCGGGATAATCGCCGGGAGAAATGCATTTGCCGATAATAACCGGGAGAACAGCATGTATATCCCGGCTGACGTTAATGCATCTTCTCGGAAGACGTTTTGCTGATTTTAGTCGGATTTTTACGGTCTCCGGGCGGTTGTTTTTCTCGCGAAAAACAGACAAGGGGGAAGAGCGGCTAAAGACTGTAAGCGAGAAGTACCGTCGGACAAAGAGAAACGAACAACCGAAGACACAGTCGCAAGAACCTATTGAAAAGTTAATCAACAAAGACGTGAATTCATAGACAAATACACGGATGAGTAAGAACAGGCGTAGCTGTGCACGCGGACAAAGAGACGGGAAAACAATTGACGTCACTATAGCATAATTCCCCTTCGCAGGATCTTCCTCTAGGTCAAAACGAATTTTTCGAAAACATACAGAAATCAGCGACAAAATCCCTGTCACTGCGATATTCCGTCGCACATTTGCTAAATACCAGTTAGTACATTGTCGGCACGAAAAAGTTGCTGGACTAGATTTTCCCATCACATTATCTTTTTTATGTACTTGGATGGTAAAATTGCCACTGTGTCGGTTTACCGGAGATGCATAATTCTCGATATGCACGCAGGTCCCGTGGCGGCGCCTGATTGGCCGGACACAAAAAAAACGAACCGATGGAAATAACGCGCGTCGCGGAATTCCGGTGGGAAACCCCGAAAAATTGGAGATGCACGAGGGAAGATGTGCCGTGCAAATGGGTCGTTGGAGCATTCCGTTACGGCGGAAAAATGCCGGCAGTGCCGGCGTTTCTCGTTACTCAGCGCGTTATGTAATTCAGGATCGTCGACAATCGTGCGCTCAATCGATCGCTATAAAAGCGGTTACATTAAAGGATCACGGCGCAGTGTGCATCCTGGGTGCAAGACCGACAACCCCCGAGATGACTACAAGCAGAATCAAGGATTTTCAGCGACTGGCAGTAACGTTGCTGCTGCTAGCTTCGACGATTTTAGCAGTGCCTTTGAAAGCAGAATCAGGTAATCAGTCTTACCAAAAAGTTCGAACCAAGTGGATGTATAAGTTTTTCCTATGGAAAAAGTTTCCAAATGATCGTTGTTTGATCTTTGTAACGAAACACCGAATATTCATTGTTGGTTGAATTTTATTTGATAGACGTAAAGAATACAATTTTAGCAGTGCCTTTGAAAGCAAAATCAGGTAATCAGTTTTACCAAAAAGTTCGAACCAAGTGGATGTATAAATTTTTCCTATGGAAAAAGTTTCCAAATGATCGTAGTTTCATCCTTGTAACGAAACACCGAATATTCATTGTTGGTTGAATTTTCTTTGATAGACCTAAAGGATGTTTGTGTAGTGTTCGATGTAAATACATTTGTTTTGAAATGAATTTTAGACGAAGTCGTGACCGAGAACAACGTAGATGTTACCCTGGCGACGGATTTAAAACCACCACCGCTGGAGAACCAAGGAGATCGATACGCCGTGGTTTACTTGGTTAATATTTACGCAATTAAAAATCAGTCGGATGAACTTTCGAACGCGGTAGTGAAGGACGACGTTGTCAACAAATCCCCTGAGCTTTTAGGTAAGCGCAAGAAAATTTCATCACTTGTATAGTTTATCCTTTTGCCAATTGCATTTGACGTTTGAGTTAAACAAGTGACACGACTTTCGTAGGACCACTGGCCACTGTATTGCTCGTGGCTGATGCTGAAAACGGAACGGAACCGGTCGGATTGGACGAGTTGGCGAGCAACTTGGAGAACGAGGGTTGGAAGGTCGAGAAGATCGACGAAGATGGG
Organism: Hedychridium roseum; assembly: GCA_963989215.1. Taxonomy (NCBI): domain Eukaryota; kingdom Metazoa; phylum Arthropoda; class Insecta; order Hymenoptera; family Chrysididae; genus Hedychridium; species Hedychridium roseum. The sequence continues at coordinate 4,435,946 of OZ022318.1, read as the reverse complement.
GAGACTCGATTGATAAAAGTCGACCTCGAAGATAACAAGGACGTCGAGGATGTGATCGCAACGACGAAGAAACCGAAACCGGAGAAACTTAAGATTCACCGCAGGAAACGATCGCCCTTCCTCAAAGGCAAACTTCTCGGCGGAGGGGGCGGTTACGGAGGCGGTTACGGGGGTACCGGCTACGGAGGTGGTGGATGCAGTGTATGTGGTGGGGGAGGATATCCCACGGGAGGTAATAGACAAAAAACAATCACACTTAAGATTCATTTAAACCAAAGCTCATCGACTTTCAGTCCTTTCCGAACTTAATCACAACTCTTTCAAAGCCCTACTGAAACTTATTCCTGGTTAGATTAATCTTATTCTGCTCTGTTAATGTTAACTCAAAAAATGCCACCTAAATCACTAGAATTTAAGTCTTCATTTTCGAAACTATACGAAAGTGCATTGAATTTTTTTAGACAAGTATATCTCTAAATTTCTTTTCATTGCAGGTGGCAGACCAACATCTATAGTTGTCGTGCCGGTAACCGTCCAGAGACCAGTGCAATACCATCCTCCAAGACAGAATTATCAGCCGGTATACGTTAGACCAGTTAGCGGAGGACATTATCCGTCCGGTGGCGGTTGCAACACTTGCGGGTACGAAAAAAATGTCTAATTTACGATTCCACGGGAAATCTTGTTTTAGCAATGGCGTTCACTGTACGAGATATTTATTTATTTTATCATTCCAGAGGCGGAGGCGGAGGCGGAGGCGGAAATGCATATGCCCAAGCCTCAGCTTCAGCTTCAGCTTAGTAAGTATTTTCCAATAATCTCCGATTCTTGCACGTCTTTCGTTGTCTTGTTCGGTTTTCTTTCGGTCGGCTTTGAAATTATTCCTGTGCATCGATTATGTAAAACTCAGGAAACCTGTGACTTTTTATTTTTCAGCGGGAAATGATGAAACGTGTCGACACTTTGAAGCAGCGAATATCCGTCATCGGTAATTCAATCGAGCGAGCGTGAAACATGAAAATCCTGTAACTTCGATGCGTTTCGTCCTGTCTTCATTTTTCACGTACCCGAGATTCGTGTAAAACGTGAAAACAGGTTTATTTTCGCGATTAATAAAAAAAACTGACGATTGATAAATATTCAATTTACCTGTGCGCGATGATTTCTTGGTAAGCGTTATGGAAATTCGCTCGATTAATGAGAGAAAAAATGCGGGGAAAACGTCATCCAGGCGGAAACTCGTCAACACGGGAAAATGATTAAACGTCCGTCAGTTCTCCGTGATGTTCAATAATGCTCAATTATTACCGCAGCGAGAATTTTTTATCATTAAACACAGTATGTACGACGTCGTGCTATAATAATTGATCATTTAAATAACCGAATAGAGTTTTAATACCAATAAACTTTGTACTCAGGTTAAAACGACGATTTTTAAATATTTCTCAAAACCCCCGCCTTTCTGGCCAATTAACAGCACAGGTATACCATATTTTTTTACAGATTTTGGTTAAATGAAATCTCTTGGATAGTGCGGACTGTCGAACGATTGTTCTGTTTTCGACGAAATACATCGATCGTGGCGTAAAAGTTGATCTTGCGGGTCTTTGTAAAAAAATGCGTGATGATAGATCGGGCCGAGAATTTCGTTCCGCGGCTAGGCCAGATCACGCGACTATTCCAGGGGATCGGCTCTATAAATAAAGACCGGTAGAAACGGGTCCGGCGATACTCCGGCGAACGGTCGTCGACGACGACGACGACGACGACGACGACGACGCCGATCGGCCACTCGGGCCTACGTGCCGTAATTACCGCGCCAGTTGGCTGAACGTAACGGTAGATCTCTCGTTCTCGTCTTTATTTTCCCGCGGCGGGATATTCAAAGGCCCGAAGAATTGCCAGCCGAAAGGCCCATGATAATGTCGAAAATGTGAATAATTTTCAAAACAGAAGCCCGAAGAAGAAGAAATCCCTCAGCAAAGGACAAATTTTGTTTCCTTTCGGTTGGCATCTTAACACGTGGACATTGTAGTTAGATAATTAACACAGATGTCCCGTGAGAAGTGAGGATTTAATTTGAGACTTAAGTGCAGTTGCTCCTCATCCTCGGCGATACCTGAGAATTTCTCGAGGTGGATCTTGCTCTTTGTCTCCGAGTTTTGCGGGATAAATCGGCAGGATGTTGGCAGGTTCTTTTGCACGTCTGCTGTGCGATTCGCATGCGTATTTACTGGTCGTTGACCGTCTTTAGTTCGGCGACCGAAGCCCTCCGCCAGGAGACCTCGGCCCGAGCGGTTCAGGGTAGAAAAACTCGGCAAACCGGGGGCAGATGGTGGAAAAAACTCACTCCGACGAGCAACGTAATTTCGTCTCATTGCCGTCCTTATTCCAGCGCTCTCGCCTGTTGCACCGAAATTTCGCCAGTTTTGCCGGCCTCCTAAATTCTCGGGCATTCGATAAAACTCAATCGCTCAAACTCAAAATACACAACTTGCCGAAATAGATATTGTCCATTAAATTGGAAGCACGCAATGAAGTTTGCTTTAATTCCTCGAGGAAAATTCTCAGATAAATACGATTGGACTGTTGCGTCGAGTTACGACCGTATCGTTACGTTGGTAATGGACAAATTAGTGCAAGTTCTGCCGGTCGATCGGCACTCGGAAGCGTGTGTCGTTTAACGATTGACGCTGATAATTACTCGGCCGTTTACCTCGCCTTCGATTCGACCCGGTCGAACGTGTTCTAAGCGATTTCACGATGTCACGAACGGAGAATTTAGATTTCACGCGTGGCAAGTACCCGGTACGCATTGTAAAGAAGGTCGAGAAACGCGAGCCAATTTTCTCGTATCAATCGTCTCAGCGGGAGTTGCCTTCTAATGACGATTCTAATCATCCAATGACAATTAACGGATTCACGTGCCTCGATCCGCCGAGACGATTAAACCATCCTAATCGATCTCTTTCATCCCACCAATTCTCACGATAGACCATCAGGCTCACATTAGAATCGAATTCCTTAATGATTTATTCATTCCACGGAGAATAAAGAGAGACAGGATTTCCTTTCCTATCCCACGGTCCATGGACAAGGTTTATTTATTTGAATGAGTTCTCTTTTGAATATTTTACACGTAAATTGTGCTTAAATTAAACCCCTAGACGACACGCACGACGTTTTAAATTGACTATCGGATGTCACCTGTTAATTAATTTTGAGCGATAAAAGTCTGGCGAAACAGTGGCTCGGTGATTCATATATTGAATTCATGAAAACCGATTGGACCTTCGGCGACAATTTGACGTGGCCTAGATTGCAATAGGACCATCCTGCTTGGCAATTGCAACTGACCTAGTCCTATCGTTTAATGCAGTCGTCTCTGCACGCACGGCATTTGGATCGATGCGTTGCTCGTTATCGATACGATCGGCCACCGATTCCACAGAACAGAAAAACACGAAGATCGGTGCCAAGTTGCAAACTAAATACACAAATTGAGAACCTCTAAGGAACTGAAAATACCGTTAATACGTACAGACTTTATTTCGTAATTGGCGAATTTTTTCAAATTTTCACGAATTCGTTCCATCGATTCTTTCATTGGTTTCGATTAAATTCGTTCATCACTACGGTAATTAAGAACTGGGTGTAATGTCGAGTGGAGAGTAGACCGTGCGCGGAAGTAGGCCGGTCAATTCCGCAGTGTCAATGCGCATCAATAGGCAAGATTACTTGCGCACGCACTTCCGGTGACGTAGAGGCAGATGGACCGAGGCCCAGGGCCCTTCCGCGATGTTATCGAGGGGAACCGATCGACGAGGAACTCGTACTGGAACGTCCAATGGAAAGTGACGCAACGTTTCTCGCGATAACTCGTTCCAGCACGTGGCAAACGACAGAGCGATCCTAGAAAGGGCAATTCTCAACGACGTTTCGTTTCAGGAAGACCATCGTCCGTCCGTCGAATTCCAGCTCTGACCTTTCACGCGGGATAAGCCGTCGAATTAAGGCACAATTCCTCGTCACGGCCCGATGACTCTCGGAATCATCGATAACTCCTCAAAGGCTACTTCTTTTTCTGCCCCGTTCGATGGGCTTCGGTTGACTTTTATCGCGGATCTTCAACCGCTGACGATTGATTACGCTCTATTCCGGGAAGGTGAGCAAATGAATTCGATCAGCGAGGGAATTAGCCGATGATGCGGAATAAGCTGCTCCTCGATTAACAGATTGTTCTAACTGAATTGTTGTTCGGTGTTTCTTGAACTATTTTCGTCTTGTCCGATCGAACGTGGTGAGCTACTTTTTGGGAACTTCTAAACGAAGTTGAGTCTCTATCATTGCGTCCCAGTTTCGAGGGGAATTTTAATTCCGATTGGACCCTGTCGTTATTACGTTTCATCTTTTCGTGCAGTGAAATGGAAAAAAAGGAAACAGAGTGGTCGATGGATATGTGTAAATCCTGTCGGTGGGCCTCGTTACCTACCTAATACTAATCCGGGCAAGTGAATCGGGTATCGATGTGGCAACATGACCGCGATTTACTCGACGACATGAAGTCCCGAGGAACAAAAAAACGATCGAGCTAACGGGAGCTACGAGCCTCGCTGTGCTTGTTAAATCCAGTCTCAACCCTGCTCCTCGAGGTGGGTCAGGACCATTTCGGTGAAATGAGATCTCGAAAAAAATGATTATCATCGCCCACGCCGCGCAAATGATACCCATCGAAATTTCCACAAAAAAAACCTCGTCCCAGAACGTAGGACCAAACCGAACATATTTATTATTCGAAAGAAAAGATCGAAGAATGACAAATTTACTGCGAAATCGTTTATGTTAAACGAATCTCGCGTAGCGGGCTTGTGTTATTGACACGATCAGATGCTATCGACTTATGTTTATGAGGATGATGTCGATTGTGGCATTGGAAAACTTCGCGGAACTTCGAGTTTTCCCAGGTATTGTTCGGGAGATTATTCATGCATGAAACTTAATAAGCAATATTTTGCGCGACGAGTAACGTTGAAGCAATCGCCTTAAGCGTGTTAGGATTTACGTCGTTAGCGTCAGCCTGACATGAGCCTTGTTTATACCGGCTTCTACGTTCGCGTGAGAATATCGAACCGATTTTTGCGGTACATCGATCATCCACGGCCTTCGATTTGTGATGCTTAAATGAGGTTCATCGTCGAATTGCCCGTCGCGACTCATCCAGCCGGAAGAAGTAAATTTAAAGCCGAAGGTCTTACATACCTATTTTCATGTATCCACAACAGTTAGATCATTTGTGATAAATAGTTACAATTGCACGAAACTGTTGATTAACATCAACATTGTTTTAGATAGGCACGTAGAAGTAAATTGTCTTCCCGAGGAAACTCGTAATAATACAAAAAATCCTTACGGGATTTTCTTGTGCACTTTTTTTCTAATCGCTTTATAAAAATAATGTGTTCATTTAGTGTGGATAATGAAATTGCGGAAAGTAACAATTTTATAACGAAGCTTAAAAGCGAGATGAGCCGTAAAACAGGTAATTGAAATATGCTGGAAAGGTCAAATCATCATCACGCGTCATTACACATCCGTAATGAATGAATCATGATTATTTTTTCATTCTGTTTACAAAAAAGCTGCGCCTCGAAAATAATGATCGTCACGGCAAACGAGCAGCATAGATTTTACCATGACAAATCGATACCATATACTGAACATTGTTAAAAATATTTCGGCAATTGGGAAAATTCCAGTGAAGTTTACTGAGCAAAGAACAGAATTCCTTCCGTTGTTTCTTCTCTTTTCTCGCGAAACACCGAGATCGAGTAAATTTGTAGAATTCTTTTTCAACACCGGACACTAAAATTCTACGAAAATTGTATAGTTCTTTCCGTTGTGCCTTTCTTCTGCCGATACTTTGGCATTGACGATGGACCGTGGGACAGTGAAGATGATTTCGCGGGACGATGATAGAGGCCGATGATCTCTTTAAGCGAAGTGGTCCTGGGGTTTTATGGCGGTTCGATGCGCCGAAAGTAAAGGCTCGCCCTGGACTCCTTTTTGCTGGGATATTAACGGAACGACGTTAACCCCGAGGGGGCCTGTGCTCCGGGCAGCCATGGCGATCCGCGGGAGGGTAGGGGAGGACGGTCATATAAAGGAGAGATTCCCGTGCCACGGGGACCCAGTACCGTTCAATGATGGACGCTGCCGGGATGCTGCGCGGTACCAGGTCCGTCTACCTGCTCGTTCTCCTGGTACCCCTCGTTGGTCTTGCCAGTGAGTACGAAGGAACAATGAAAGCCGAGGCGAAAACCCAAGCCGAACGGACCTCCGCTCGGCCGTGATTTTATGCGAAATTTCCAACCCAGGAACCACGAGTGAACAGTGACGGAATTTCGCTCGTCCGTATTGAAACACGATATACGCACACAGGAACTCGAGTGATCAGTGAAGGAATTCGCCGATAGTCCTAATCGGAAATGAGCGTCTATCGATACACGTGAATCAATTATAAGCAAAATTTTCACCGGCCATATTTCTACGTGGATTTCGAACGACGATTAAATGTGCTGTGAAGTGGACGAAATCTAATTTACTTTGTCTACTATTTTCAATAGTCTTTTACCACACGATGGATTTGAAAGATGTAGTCAAACGTACGGATAGGGGAAAAAGGGGGGGGGGCGGGAATGTCATTAAAAAACACGTTTTCAGGAAGGCCGCGGAGTGCGTAGATCCTGCGAGATAAATTACATTCATAGGAGTTTGATGTTGACAACGTGTTCCGTGGTTATCGTTATCGTTGCGTCTGTCTACGAGCTTCGCGCGAGTTGAATTGCAATCGCGTCTCGATTAGCAATGGTATTGCCGGTCACGTGTACGGCTCGGTAAACACCGGGCAAGAATGTCGCGTCAATTATAAGCCGATGATAAATCCGCGGGAGTTATCGGGTCGCGTGAGAGGAGTAACAAAGACCCGTGTCTGTCGCAGATTCGTTGCCCATTCAACTGCTGCCCAGCATCCCCGGCTACATCCCGGTTTACATAAGACATGGGGACCAGCCACTCGAGGACATCAATCCTGACCTAGCCGAGGCCTTCCACGAAAAGCAAAGTCTACGCAAGGTACAATAATTCCCACGAAATTCCACGTCGTCACCTCGAAGGATATTTATAAGAAACAGTAAAATAATGAAATAGCAAGGTCATTGAAATTGTAAGCATTAAAAAGCAAAGTCTACGAAAGGTAGAATGATTTTGTCGTCTTGATATTCGTGATTCTCGTAAAAATAGTAAAACTGTTAAATAGCATTTCTAAAGTAATTTTTATATAGTTTTGTCTGATATACTGCTTTAGTGCTTAGCTAACAGTGGTTAAAGTTTTAAGTGTTGATGATTACATCCACGAGGTACTTGGGGGAATATAGAAATGTGTGTAATTGTTTAGATCGTTCCTTTGGACGAGCACGACTCGACGTTTAAGGACGATTTCGACGACAAGTTGACCGATAAATCGCAGAGCAGAAACTCGATCTCACGACAGGACGGAAAGAAGACCGAGGGTATTGGTTCGAGCGACGAGAAGGACGACCGTCCTGGGGAACCTAACTTTAAGGTCTACAAGCTAGAGGAGGACGGACATGAGGAAAACGTGGCCGATAAAGAAAGCGGAAGTCCGTCGGAGGAAGCCCTGACGAAAGTACGGTTCGGCAATCGTCAGCTTATCCCACCTTGAATAATTAGGAACGTGTCCCTCAGGGACAGGATGAAGGAAAGAATGACCATTCAAGGACTTATCGTACGGTTATTATTATTGTGTCGCCGGGCAATCGAAGCGAGGGTTCTTCTCCAATGAATCACTTAATATTCGTCATCTAAGCGAGACTTTTACTATTAAAAATAGGAATTACTTCACGGTAATCGCAGCGTGAAATCACGTCTGGCTGCTTCGTGACAGGCTCAGCAATCGCTTTAGAATACCCGGCACGAACGTGTCCTTTCCTCTTTCACGCAAACACGATGCTTATCTACAAGAGAAATTCCCCATTCATCGAGTTTCGGTATAATAACGCCTCGGCAGATTAAGCACGGTCCTTGGGAATAGTCCTTGATCCCGTCGACACCGATAATTGTTTCCGTCATCAGGTGTTTCTTTGATGGAAAGGTTCTAGAGATATCATTAACCCCTACTTGACTCACGGACAATTATATCCTCGTTCGGGTTTACGGGCTTAGACATTTCTCAACGTGGTTATGCCTTTTGTCCTTTTGTGCGATTTCTAAAGGAGTTATTTTAGGACTCGATTGTCAAGCCGTAGAAGACGGCTTTATCCGACTTCTTTTCTTATTTCTTTCCTGACTTTTTCGGCGTCTATTTGCTTAGCGGAATTTCGAAAGTGTTCCTCCTTTTTTTTAATACTGCTAGCGGCCTTTCGTTTTATTTCAGTTGAGTTCGATCACCGACGAAGAAAAGGAACAACTCATGAAATTAGCCGCTGAGGTGGAAAAGGAGGAAACCAGACCCAACGACCTTTTCGACCCTCATTACGGAGAATTGCCAGCGATAAATCCCCAGAACAATAATGGACCTGTACCGTATTCCGTTCTGAAATTGATACCAGTTTCAATAGTCCAGGACATACCACCAGAACCGCCCATTGTTCGTCGACTTCCCAAGCAAGTGTCAAATCCTCCGGCGGCTTTGGAACAGGACAATAAAACTATCGCCCTGAAAAGTGCTGAGCCAGAAGTTCCGCTAAAGGTACAACGTCCCGCGGGAATGCTTTCGAACGTGCACAAACTCTCTCCGATCGATGCATCCGGGGAAAAATCGGGCGACGTGCAGGAAACTCGGCTTAGCTCGACATAAAACAAGAGGAAATGGAATCCCGCGAGGAATAGGACTTAGAAGAGGATTTGATTGGGCGAAACGATGACGTTTCGGTCTAATAAACTACAATCTATCGGCATGTTCTACTTGTATATTACAGTTTCTTATAGTTCGACGTTTTACGTGGATGACAATTGATTCTTACGTCGAATGCCTAAGCTTTAGTTTACGTTATATATTTATTATTGATAATACGACGTTCGATACGGCGCTCGTCCAGTGAGACTAATTTCTAATCGATCAAATTTTACGGAGAGAGTTGATGTTTCTGTAAGGAAGGACTTTCTGACATTCCATTAAAAACGATCTTAATGATCGGCAAACGAAGGCTCAAATGATTGCATGTACACCTTACTTCCAATCTTCTTTATAAGTATTATAAGTGTACAAAAATTTACATGTTACAAGTAATCTTACACGTAATGCATAAAGTATGATTTTACTCGAAACTCGATAATGTAATTTCTTATCACTGTTGTTAAAACGTAGTTGTAAGTTTTTACTCTGGAGATCCATGACTTTTTGGTATTGTTTGCAATATTTTAAGTTCATTTTTTTTCCGAAAGAGTATCACCCGAGGTTTGTATCCTGTAATTATTTTCGTCGGTTCTGAGGACAAGTAAAGCCGAGATGATCTTCGTTTGGAAATCGTCATTAGCAATCCTGGCAGTTTCCGTTAATCGTTGAAAGACTTCCCCATCGACGTCAACGTTCAAGTGAGACCTTTGATCCTGGTGAAATCTCGGACTAGACAGAATAAACGTTCTGTCGCCAAATATGCAGGCGTAAGCAGGCATCAATGACTCTACTTCCGGAATGTAAACCTCATGAATCCCATGACAATGGAACTTTTGTAGCTTATCCAAGCTTTGAATGGTTTGAGGATTTTCCCTCGTTGACTCAGACTGAAATTCCTCTGTGTTTATCAATCTTTTCCCTTCACTCTTTTCGCTAGCTTCTATAGTCCCCACTTCCTTGTTTTCCAAAGGTCTATTGTTCGTTTTTTCGCTATTAGTATTCCGAAATTCTCTGTCGCTGTTTAAAGGGCCATCGTCAGCGACCCGGACTTTGGCAATTTTCGACAAAGCGGACAACAAGCACCGATTATTATTCTTTTCATCGGCACAATTATTCTGCACATTCTTCTTCGTTTCTCCGTGCTTCTTCTCCTGGCGATATCGCGAGCGCAGTCGATTGGTCGTGAAATTCAAGTGCGCTCTCGCACGGGACACTAATTTCCTGCCAAACTGACTCGACGAAAGCGCAGAATTACCTTTCGCCGATTTCCTCACTGACGCATCTGCGTGTGATTTATGCGACGAGGTAGAAATGAATTTCACAGGCTCGTCGACAGCGTGCTTGTCTAATTTATTCACTGCGAGGGAACTCGCATTCATCGGCTTATTTACAGCGGGGTTGACGAATTTTTCGGAATCGCCGGCCAGACTGGATAACGAGTTTTCTCTCTGCGTTGGTCCACCGTTGACGAACAGGACGAAGCACATTAATGCCGCAGTAAAGGTCGCCCGACTGGCAAGCGCCATCGCTTCAAGATTTATATTATTCTCGGCGCGTATAACACTTTTCTTTAGAAAGTCGCGATGCACGGCCTGGGACGTACGTGAGTGATATACACGACGGTACCGGTTGCACTCGTGTTGCGGGCGACACTGCCGGCTCTTGCCGGGGGAAAAAAATGAAATGCACGTGAATGCACCAACGAGCAAGGTGCCAGAGAGAGAGAGAAGTCCACGGGAGATCGGACCTACTCTGATTTTTTGTTCTGTTATATGCGTTCTTCGTGCTCGGTCACCTTATCTCCTGCTCGCTTCGGTACCGTTAAAACTGCCCTATCTGCTTTTGTTGCTCTAAACTGCCGCCAGAATCCAATCGTCCTCGACTTTAAACCTGCTATCCTTTTCGTTGGATATCGAAGTACACACGTTCCTTGTCGGTCAATAATCACGAAAGGAAAACCAATAGAAATTATCACCCCCGTTTTCCTTGTGTAAATATATATTTTCGACGAATCAGACTCCAGTCATAGTGGACGTGATATTTGTCAGATTTAGTATAGTTTTTTACTCGAAAATATTTTCATTTACTATATTGAAGTTTAATGGATCATCGCAATAATAATCTTCCTTATTATTTAGCAAATTAATTAGGTAATCAAATATACGTCATAATACTTTACAATCAACTTTATTACGAAACTAATTAACGAACTGAAAGTTACGGTAATATGCTTAACGCTTTCACATCTGTACATTTAGTCACATTACTTTTTGCTCTTACTTTTACCTCTGTTATTAATTTATTTTTAATTTTGCTTCTAAACTGATTTTCTGCGTAATTTCCAACTATAAAAATCAATCGGAATCCGTCCTAGGATAAATAAAAATAAATTTTCTGCGTGCGAAATATAATATACTTTTCCTGCGTCCTTGCGAAAGCGGATGTGCAGGGCAACATTTACTTCCCGTGCGCAGTTGGATTGCGCCATAGGTTGACAACAATAAATTTCACCGCGACGTAAGACGTGCGTCTTTGGCTGCACGTGTAACAAAAAGAATGCTTCTTTCCGGGAATATTCTACGTTAACTTCATTCGACAAAAGTCCTACTTAATTATTCGATCTCAGGTAAGAGAAGAAACTAATATACGCGGTAATATACTAATCGTATAAACGTCCACATAAATGTAATGTATTTTGAGTATAATGTTTATATCGGTATTTTGTCAAGATGAAAAGTAGGATAGTAGGATAGTCAATGTTTGACGGATTAAATTTAAATAATTGTAAAATATGACTTATGTTTATGTGTTAAGTGTAAATTGAGGTTGGGACGTAACATAACCTAAAACGTAGCATCGTTTGTTTTGTCCCAGGGCATATTCATGCGTGAAAAATTAGTATAGAAAGAAACGAAAATGGCTGGGCAACAACACCCATTCCCATCTGGATTTCCAAATGTGCAGCAAAATGCTATGCGCACACAATTTGGAGGTGGGCAGATGGTTTCGGGTATGATGGGGCCACAGCAAGGTAGTGAGTAATGTTTTGTTTGTATCCTTGAAGTTCAAGTGTCCATGTCTGTGATAACTGTCATTGTAGGTATGGTGGGGTCACAACAGTTTGGAGTTGGGGTAGGTGTAGGAGTTGGTGTAGGTGGTGTAGGATCTAATCCAATGGGCATGCAAAGCGCCCAACAAATATTAGCACAGCAGCAGCAGCAGCAGTCAGCTGCAATGCAACAGCAGATGCAGCAAATGCAACAACAGCAATTGCAGTTACAACAGCAGCAAGCCATGGCACAACAGAATAATCAAACCAACAATCAAGCAACAACACCACAGACACCAGTACCCCCTTCTCAGCCTCCACAACCACAACAGCAGCCAGCAAACAAAGAAATCAACACTGCCAGCTTATGTAGATTCGGTCAAGAAACTGTCCAGGATATTGTGGCTCGCACCTTAGAAGTTTTCCAGACTTTGAAAATTCTTCAACCACCAAATGGTAATTGACATATTCTGTATTGATGTTGACATGTATACATTGTTGGACATTTTTGTTATATAGGTACAGCACAAGGAGCAACTATAGCCAATGAGAAAAAGGCCAAAGTACAAGAGCAGTTGAGGACACTTAAGCTGCTGTTTAAACGTTTGAGACTGATTTATGAAAAGTGTAACGAAAACTGCCAACTCCAAGGCATGGAGTATACACATATAGAAAGCCTAATACCGTTAAAGGAAGAATGGGACATGAAATCGGACGAGAAAAAGACATCGGAAGCTTACAGACTTGCCTGTGAAGAAAGCAAGGAAATAATGGAGGTACGAGTATAAGACTACAGGAAATGAATAACAATGCATTTACAAAATACATTATTTTATTTCAGCAAGTGGTGTTGAAAAACAGGCATCTTAAAGAGATCATTGATCATTTACGACGTATCATTTCTGAGATAAATACAATGCTGAACATGCGTCGATCTTAACGTGAATGTTGTACATAATTGTTTATATAAGTTATTGTCGGTACATATTAAGAAATATAATTATTATCTCGTAAGCAACTTCGCGTCGAAAACGCGTACAATTTTTTATTTCTCCTCCTCATTACTCTGTTTTGATGTCCTTTATATTGAAATTAATAATATCGCTAGTTCTGAGAATTGCCTCAGGAATGACTCCCAATGGCGTTTCTAAATTACGTGCGAAAACGTCCAAGAAATCTACGTCACATCCTCGAAATTCAGCGACGACACGTGAATTCTCATGTAAATGGAATTCTGTCTGTTTTCCTGTAATCATGAGAATCCTTGTTGTTTGCACGATATTGCAAAACAAAAAAATCTCTTATAAACATCCAATGCTCTTAATTATAAGTTTTTATAAAAGACCTGAGCTTTACAATTTTGAAATTTATACTACGTTTGCAGGTCGATATTCGCGCCATATTTGAGTATTTCATAAATTGGTTAGAAAATCAAAAACTTAAAATACATTAAAGAGATGCAAACTGCACACGTGTAGAGTTTAGTTATGAATATTAGAAGGTAGTTTATCAATTTTTCCGCGATGAAATTCTTGGGCGATCGAAAATGTTAAATAAAATAATTCATACCAACAATGCCGGTAATCACCCGCAGGAATCGTTCTCGCAAAAATGCACGGGCTTCTTGTTTTTCCGGCGTGGCAAACTCATACGAGGAGACTTCTTCTTCTAATTTTCCGGGTTTCTCTTCCGTTTCGGTCATAATTCATAAGGAACGGCAACAATTCGTTAACAATGCACTTTCCCTTCAGGAACCATCAACTTCAATCTGCGCGCGCACGCCGCAATTTTTAAGCGGGAATTTCAAATTCTTCTTATCCTGCTTTACTTTCCATCGCGAAGCAGAACGATGATTTTGGTTACTGTTTCCTCATTTCCTGATATGCTAAAAAAATCCGTTTTATCATAATGCCCACATTCCAATAACGAGGAAGTTAGTATCACTGAATAATTAGCATAATCTGGCCGTCGAGACATGAGGGCGATGATACCCGCAGGTTTTTAGTTTTCAGCGGAGAAACTTTATTCCTCTTTACTTTTGTGCCAATTGTCGTTCAGTTACCATGTCGCTTCTCGTCCTGTCGTTCCTGCTGCTCAACGTTCTTTACACTAGTAAGTTACAACAAATTCTTGAAGGTATTTCTATTAAAAGGAAAAATTGTATTGGTATAGGTACAGAATGCAAATCAATCAACACGACTGTCACCTTCGAACCTCCGATATATTCTAAGAATAACGAAAATCAAATACTTCACGAATCGAATGAGTGGAAGAACGTCAGTCCTTCGCAAAGTAAATCATTTAAGATGGAAGATTTGAAGACAACAGGAAACATTGGCACTCCTCGAAGGCAGTCGCGATTTTTAGGAGGCTTAGCTTTTTTAGCTGGTCTTAGCGTGGGAGGATTAGCAACAGCAGCTTCGACGTCTGTGAAATCCTTTGCGAAATTACCTCCAGCTTCCGTGACTTTGAACGTGGGCCCTTCAAGATTTGCCCCTTATTTCTCCGCTTACTACGACCCTTACTCCTTCCCTCCTCATCCATATTTTTATCCGAATCCATTTGGATTTTATCCTTTTCTTCATCCTTCAAAACTCCAATCCCAAGGGCCACCGGCTGGTATGCAAAGTTCACTTCAACCACCCGCCACGCAAAATTACGTTGAACCCGATATCGTGAGCGATTTTGATAACAAAAGACCCGTTGATATTGAAGACCACGAAGAAGACTACATAGAAGAAACTAAGAAGGCGGGCAAAGAAAAACCTACGACTTACGTCGAAGAAGAGCTTACAGATTCAGCAGAATTGCAAGAGCAACATCTTCAGCGAGTGGAACAGAAGGTAAGGATTTATTTATCGATTGTCATACAAGTCCGGTCGAAGGCAACGATTAAAATCAGTGATTAGATAATTGCCTCGGGAAATACTTAAATCGCGAACTTACTGCGCTTTTTATTTCTTCATTGTCGATAGATGACGGGTCATCCGATTACCTGCACTACGGGGAAACATCGGCAGAAGAAACCGAACGGGCATACGAGGAATACATTGCAGGTCCAGAAAGTCTCGGAAGACTTGGCAGAGGAGGCCGACGATTCTGGTGGAAATTCGGACGTGCGTGCTGCGAATAAAACAACAACAACAACAGTAAATTCGAAACAGACTGTGACGACAGAAAGCACCACTATATCTGTCCAATCGAACGTCACAGAACCAACAACAACCACCACTACCACAACAGAGAATTCCACGACTGTGGCGAACAATACAGATTTTCCGCCATTCTTTGGCTACTACGGCGGTAATCCTCAGCCAATAGACAATGTCGATTTTACCACGGAACAGTATCAGGATTACAATCCGGTTTACTACGGTCTGCCGAATGATAAACCTGCGAATTTTCAACCGTACGAGCTTTACCCGAATTCCCCGCAGAATTCCTTCTCTTCCGGCCCGTATCTCGTAGATGCCGTGCCTGATTATTTAAACAATGCTTTCGACAGGATGACATATACGTCGGACAATAGACCGTCCTATGCAACGGGATTCAGACCTAATTTCTTTAGATCCCTGTAAATATATTCGTAGAATCGAATCGTAGTCACTTTTGATGTCCTGACTTTACTTAAGTAATCATGTTACACTTAATGTACGATTGATACATTCCTCACTCGAACATGTATGTCGCAATGAAATTAAATATATATTTAAGTATGATGAATATGACGTGTATTGGTACTTGGAAATTAAAACACGATTTAGGGCAATTTTTTAAGTGGTTGAATAAAGGATCGTATTTAATACAAACTGATGAAGTGTACGTGAAATTTGTCCTATAATTTTGAGTTACTCGGATTTATAATCCATTTGGCTTGTATTATTATTCAATAATTCTCTCAATATGTTTTCATTCACGTTGAAGACCGCTGAAGGACTTTCTGTTGATACATATACAATTTGGGAAACTGTTGTCAGTTAGCATTTGAAATTCGTTGAAGACAGTTGGATTACAAGGATAGGATATTTATTCGAATTCTTCATTTTTGTCATTTGTCTGTAACAATGAACATCTTTGCATGTTTCTCTTGTGTGATTTTTGTAGTTCAATTAAATACCTTCAGCTGTGAGTATTACTTAAATTAAGTGACAAAATATTTTATTACAATCGTCGTTTAATTCTTCATTGCCAGTAGAAAGTAACATTTACAATGCACAATTACGTACGTGAAAATAGAAAACAGTTCCATAACAGATAAGACCAGCATGTTAAAGCGATTTCCTGTTTCATTACGTTTTGTAGGACAGTTTATTACAGCTATATTTTTCTCTCCTACAGATGCCGCACCGGTACTTCCAAAAATTCAGTTAGGTATATTTAATGTGATAAGAGGAAAGTCAAAAAGTCATGATAATGAAAAAGCCTTTGATTTCCCCTTTATTCCGTTGGCGTGGAAGTCCGATATAAACGAAAAGAAAAAGCCTGCGTATTCGATAAATATACTCGACAGAGACTCGTCGGGAGACATTCACAGTTATTCGTACAACTGGTATCAAAACACCGAAGAAAGTAATTACAATTTTATACACGAGATAACGTTAATTTCTTTTGTTTTGGTGATTTATGTCATTTTTTTCGGGAACGTTTGAAAAGGGAATTAGCTGATAAAGTGGCTTTGATATTTATAGACAGCCGCGGATCCTCATCAGACGATCAGCTGGGCGGAAAACGACGACGTCACGCTAATAAGCATCTGAAATGGCCGAAACTGAATGGTCGACAGCAGGAAGATGAGACACATCTGTCATCGGGCGAGAACTCCTCGCGAAGTTTTCGATCGAAGAAGAGCTCGACCGTCCAGTACGACGTAAGAACGCTCCGAAGAGAAATGAGGGGAAAGCAAAAAGAAACGAGAAACACCCGTCGGCTTTTGATGCACTCCCAGACGATGCAGGATTACGAAAACGGTGGCGATGATGACGGTGTAACTATCGAGGATGATTACACGGAGGACGATTACCCCGACGAGGAGGATAATTTCTACAGAGGCGCGAACAAGGAGAAGATCGACTGGAGGAAATACCTGAAGGAGGACGGACCCAGTATCATGGAATTATTTGCAGTGAACTCGCGTTTCAAAAGTGGCAAACTCAAATCCACGACCGACAGGTACAATTATCAGAGGTAAAATTCTCCTCAATTTCGATCGACGCGAAATCACATGATTTGTGAATAACTGCGTTACAATTGTGAATAATTACCGGTGATGTACAATTCAAAAGCGTGCATAGAGAATGTGTAAATTAATAGAAAGTTAACTAAGGGGAAAGGGAAAGGTGGATGAACGAATCAGATACTGTGTGTGGTTATAAATTAATGAATGAATTCAATAATAATTATAATAGCAATCACTCGAGTTGGTTTAAGTAGGTTGCCTGATCGATTTCAACGACACATCTCGTCGATCCGAATAGATTTTACTTCTGTTGCACATCTCGTTCGATTGAGACTTTGGCAATCGTATTGTCGCTGGGCGATTAGAATCTCCTCGAAATCCGATTGCGCCTGTTCGATGGGAATGCAGAATAAATCATTGTGCTGCTCTCGCATGATCCGAGCTGGTGATTAATCTGCGCGAGCCTTCCTTCCAATTGGACGGCGTTGCGCGGCTCGCAAGGAAGAAACCTGTTTTATTTTCGGACGAGTTTCGAGGGCCGGGCTGCTCGTCTATTTCGAGAAGGCCGCAGAACACTGCTTCTGCCTGTGTATTGTGTCTCGAAAGACACCGCAGTACCTCGGCAACCGTCTAGCACATGAATTTTTCTACTGGCACACGATATTCCAGTGGTCCTTCATTCCTTACAAACGATCGCCCCGGGGAGAAGGAAAATCCGTACGACAGAACCCGGGGAAAAAACAGATTTTTTCCTATTTTCATTTTTCTTTAGTTACGTCCATTAAATTTCGTTAGGTTTCATTTCTGTTCTTCTTAAGTCCAGTAAGTTCCTGCTGAATTTCCCGATGGCTAAGCCTGTATTACGGGCGAGTCCTGCGCACGACGGTGGTGCGTTGCGTGCAGGATTATGCAATCAGCAACGCAAGTAGGAAACGATCGACTTCCTCGGCGGAAGTATTAAATTCGTCTTTTTGGCACGGTTTTATCAACGCCGCCCATCGCGCTAATGAGTACTTCCCTTTCTGGCAGTCTTAATGATTTTCCCTCCGCACTCTCGTCCAAAATCAACGGCGTTTTATATCATTTCTATTTTTATTCGGCTCAAAAAAGATCATTACCGAGAAGCTTAATAAACCAGCAGGTGTTACTTTTATTTCTTGCAACAGTAACGAAAATTCGTTACTTCTTTAGCTGCATCGAAAACCAAGTTCCTTGTTTGATATTTTTTTAACGTGTACATTGTCTTTAGAGGTTCGTATACGAAGGATTAATTTCGTGAAAATTGTAAAACTAGTACAGGGTTGGTCGAATGAATTTGAAGCAACGATTGGACGATCTATCGATCGTTCAATCGATCGTCAGTGATGGGCATAGATCTACGAGGGACTAGATCGAGAGTCTCTTTAAATCTAAATATATAGCGGGTGTCGGGGTTGAATGCCCTGGGATTTCCGGTTTCCTCGGCGTGTGCACTTCGCTCTTTCGTTCATTTCCCTTTCTGTCCCTCCCCCTCTGTCTTCCTCCTCCGTGTCTTTGCTCTAGCACTCGCGTCTTCTTCGTCCACCTCCCCCCAGCCCCACCCTCCGCCATCCTCTGTCTGCCCCCGCCGCCCGGTCTTCCTTTTTTTTTTCATCACACGAAACCCAATAGCCTTATATCCCCTAGGACACTCGAGGTTTATTTCCTGCATATCCACGGCTCGTCCGCGATGAGTGCCGGATGGGAAACCACGAGAGTAAAGCTTCACTTGCACCTTCGTTGTAACGGCAGGATGCGGGGTATCAGCAAAGAATATTCCATTCCGTTCCAATAATTCCCTCGCAGTATCCTCCCCTCCCGTAAACCTAGCGCACTAGATTTATAACGTAGATTTAAAAAAAGTACATTTAAAAAACGACTAAAAGGAAGCACAGGAAACACGAAAGGACATGTATCTTCTCCTTTGCACCTGATTGAAAATACTTAGTAATTCCCCGAAGGTAATACCTTAGCTGGGGGCAATTTTGTGTTCCTTGATTGTCCCGTTTATCCTCTCCCGGCGTCGTTTAGCTCGTCGAAGGGTTACTTCTGTTTCGCTGAGGGTTGCCCGCTCCTCATCACGTATGCAACAACGCCGTAACGTTCGTCCGAAAATTGTCGGCTCGCATTGGCCGGTGCCATGTGCGCAGGGAAAACCCACACAGAGGCGAACGTCGAAGAGGAGAGAAAGAGAGGCAGCCCGGAGAGGTAGAGAGGATCGAGCTGCGTAGCAAATGCACGTGGTAAATGCACGGTCGGGTAAGAACCCCGGCCTGGTATATATGGGGGACAACGGAGGAGACAGCTGTGGGGCAGCTGGCAGCGCGTGCCACGAACCTATGGGGTCTCCTTCCAATGCGAACGCCGATGATATCCTATACCCCGTGGCACTGAACTATCGGCAGGTTTCGTGCCATTGCATTCTCCCGGGAAACGTCTAAACGCCGAAAACCCCATAGACGCATGTTCTTCTTCTTCTTCTTCTTCTTCTTCTTCTCTTTCGATAAATCGCCGGACTGTTGCAGAATTTTTGCAGGAATAGAAGGAACAAACGGTCGAGGAAATTTGAGTGCCGAGGTAAAAGCATCGGTTGTCACGGGGAGGACTGTTAAGAGTTTTCTGTCGGAAGACAGGGATTTGGGCGGAGGTGACCAAGGTGGTTTGCTTTTAACGCGGACACTGTTTTAGGGTGGTTCTTAGGGTGGTTCCTTTTGTGTCAGAGACACCCTTTATGTCAAAGGTTGCAACGGTGCATCGGGGAAGGATTGCCCTTCCAACAGGCTCGCAGCTAACGTTACGAGACTGGTTAATCGTATAAACATGTAATCATCATGATTCCTCGAGCAATTCACGTAGCAATTGAAAGCCTTGCATTAACCGTCGATGTCGAAGAAACAGTGCGCTATAAGTGGAACTCGTTAGGAGAGGAGATTTACTTTGTCTCGTTGTATTTATTAATATCTGAATTTTAGGGGAGGTCCCGTGCTTCTCTCACAAAACTCCTCATCAACTATGTTTCCGAGCGGAATCATTACCCTGAACTCCGTAAAAATAATCTACCGAAGAGGGGATTAATCGCCCGACAGGAGAAAAAAGAAAATCGTATTTTCCTCGGAAATTCCCTTTCAACGCGTCCTTCTCCGCTGTAAATTCATCTCGTGGAAAAGTGATACTTGCAAATACCGTCCCGATGGCGCGTATTAGACAGAGCTGCGCGGACCGGAAAGAAAGGGGGAGTCGCTGAAAAGTTTTTCTCTTGTCCATAAAAGAGAGGAGATCGGAAGTTCAAAGCCTCCGGAGGGAGCGTGTTTCAGGTTGGTGAACATCTGCCGCCCTCCTCTCGCTCTCTCCCACCCTCCCCTACCCCTTGCCGGCCCGGTGCCTCTCTGTCTCTCCCCCGGCGGGCGACGTTATAATAATTCGAACAGCTGATGCCCCGTCGTCGGCGCACCGTGTCTTGGGATCCACGCGGGGATGATGGCGTCTACAGGTTTACCGTCCTCCTGAAAGCGGGGAACCCGGGGAACGTCGGCCACGTCGCACTTTTCTCCTGCGCCGCACTGGCCAGAAGCGTTTCGAAAAGCGAGGGGTTCTCCCGGCAGACGAGGACGCGGAAAAACAGTGCCGTAGCACAGCCGGGCACTTGTTCAATTTTTACCATCTGTTCCGTCCCACGCCGAGGTCTTGCCCGGGAACAATTTTCCAACAACCCAAAAATACGGGCACATTGGCTCATTGTATCGATTAAACGGTGATACATCGGTGATTGATCAGAATTAAATTCGCTGTCCAAATAGAATTTTGTACTAAAGAATATAAGCTAGAATTTTGTGAAAAATTTGCCAAAACTATATTTCGAAAACTAAGCAACGTATTAACTACATCCTTAAACTAAGAACAATAGTGTTTTTTTAGGGTTCTTGAAACTTTTGTAAACCTTCCTTGAATTACCTTCTCGTTTAAAGACGATTGGACGTTGAGGAATCGTCGCTGTTTAAAGTATGAAGCGAAGGTTCGTAGAATTTGTCCGCTGTCTTTTTCCGGCGCTGGGGACCGCCGTAGCGACGGCCCTGGCGGAAGTGCGTTAAGGGGGATGAGTACGACCAATGAGATTGCGGTCCGCCGCAGGACTCGACAAACTTGGCGCGGCGAACGGTCGGCTGGAACTCAAAAGCGTTTCGGCACACTCGCACGTGGGCTTCCGTTCGTGACGGATCTGTGTGCGCGCGCGTTTACCGTCCCAGAAGCGACAACAAAATAGTCAGAAAGCAGAAACAATCCTCGGACCGTCGATCCGCTAAACGAAAGATTCCTCGCGAAATCGCGCGCAAACGTCGTCCACAGGACTGGAAGAACCCGTGCTGTTCGATTTTGGAGTCTGTCGAAAAGTGCATCGTTTCCACGCGCATCTACGCCCGGAATAATCGGCAACCGAAGGATCGTCGCTCATGCGAACATTCCAACGATTCACTTTGCTCCTGTGATCGCTCTCCGTGGATTTCAGTGGGATTTACTCGGCTCCTGTGCTCACTTAGTGCCTTCGCAAGGATTACCACGGGAACTCACAGGTAAAACTTGGACAAAATTGTTTCACCAAGAACGACTCGGATCGTCCTTGTATTTTTCTTGAAAGACGCTTTTATTTATGGTAATCCCCTGCTAGTGAATCGCATTGACGCGAAATTTTGTGTTATTTGCGACTTTGGCAGGCAGGTAATCGTCGAGGATCGTTTTACAGTGGTGGCATTTACCCAGAATTTCCTTTACAACTGTGCCTTTGTCATATCGGTATTCATTCACAACTGTTGGTCATTAACGTCTTATCGCTTCGACAGTTCCGTTCCGCGTGCACTGTTACTTTCGTTGCATAACGATTTTACGTCCTCCGCGGCGTAATTTACCGTTGAAATTTCTGCGACTGCCCGTACCTCGGTCGGATAGGATTAGGTGAAAGGGTCGTATAATGATGGTTCACTCTACGGTTCCGCCCCCTACGCCCCCCGACGTTCGAGGGGATTTTTTGGGGAAAAGGTTGCTGTTGGAAAGTCGGCTACGTCGACCTATTTGCCGGCATAAAAGGCCCCCCGGCAGATGGTCCGCGCGGCAAAAGTCTGTTTACCTGAGGACCGTATGCCCGGGGCCGGCTTTGCCGTTCGTAAAATTCGATCTGCTTATTCTCCTCGGATCGGGCCAACTCGAAATCGCGACAAAGGGGTCCGCGGGCACGTGTTGGCCGATGTTTATTAATAAACCTCGTCGGCTGTGCCGAAGATCTCCCTGAGCGTCAGGCCTGGAAATCGCGTGCGGAGGACCAGGGTCGTCGGAAGTTTCGTTCTAATCACCCGGCGAATAGACTCCACGATCTACCGAGATTCTTATCCCCGCGAAGCCCGTTCCAAAGCTCTTCAACAATTCTCAATTGCTCTGACGTTACGAAAGTCCATCATTTTCGCCGAGTTCGATGTTACATCTTTATTCCGTCGTGTGTTCCTTATTAATCAGCTAGCTGCGTGCGCATGACTCATTTCGCGGGAGATTATTCGCCAAGCCGGCAAGAATTTCGATAACCATTCTCGCGGGACACGAATTCGTTTTCGCCAGTATCGGAGCGTCGTAATTTTATTCTCCCTGCGCGGTAGCTTCGCTAAATTTTGCCGCGTTGCAGATATTCTATTAGGCCGTTGGTAATTACACGGTTCTTACAGGCGTACGTGCGGACTGTCAATCGTGCTTCAACAAGTGTTCCCGTACGAGATGCAAACAAGTCGATAATCGCGATATCGGTGTGTACACTGTCCGGATCCCACGGGCGAGCTGGCTCCTCGTTATTTTCATTTCTCTTGCTTCTTTAAAAAAGCCGCCGTCGGGGGAACCGTTGTCGTCTTCGTCTTCGTCTTTGGCCGCGATCAAATCGCCGAGACTTTGTACGCCGATAAAATTAACGCGTTTCGTCGGATGTTTTTCGAAAGTGCGGCCTTTGCGCGACTCTGGCCGAGAAGATATTTTCGTGAGTGCCCGTCGAACGCGTGGCATTTCGCCAGAGTAACGTCGAGCCGGCTTTTGCATTGCGAGCTTGCGCGCGAACTTCTCTCTTTCCCTCTGTCTCTGTCTGTCTCTCTATCTTTTTCCTCCCTCCCCCCGCTGGTGCATCTTGCGGCTTTGGACTTTCCGTTACGGCTCGTCGGGAACCCGGGGTCCTCGGTGCCTTGAGCGGAATGGCGCCAAAATAAACGAGTTTCACGGTCGTCACGGAGCTTTCAGCCTCCAATGACTCATGTGTTAATCCGACCCGGGGCTTTGCATCGATTCTACATGTTCCTCCGCTAGAATCTTATTCCGCCTCAGCTCTCATTGTCCGCCGATCTGTGCGTGTGTCAGTGTGTGATGAGAGAGAGAGAGAGAGAGAGAGAACTCGGCTCGAAAAACCCGGCAAAATGTAGACGCAAACAGCGAGCGGCAATCTGGCGGATATTTCGAAGCAGACGGTCTTTCATAATCTGCCACTGGCAGCTGTGCAAATTGTTTCAGGCCCAACGTCAAAATCACTCGGAAAACCGATGACGATCGATAGAAATCTTCTTTGTTCCCATTCATGTTTTATCAAATGTATCCTCGCCTATGCGAATGGCCACGAAATTTCATTGTCTAATCATTTCTATACGATTATCTCCAATCTGTGTTTCCTTACGAGATAACTACATTTCGCTATTATTTCCAATGCAAACACTCGTGTTATTCCTGTAGATCCTTAGGCGTGTATTAGCTAGCTATGTAGCCGTGAATTACGTCGTTGGATTAGCCGTGTAAAACAGTTGCTCCGTTTCTCCTACTACACCGACGTAACCGAAGACGAGGACGATTTAGTCGTCCTGCTTTTCCGTATTACTCGCTGAATCTTCTCTTGCGTAAGGCACATTTCTCCCTTGAGTGCATTGTCTATTTCACGTGGATGAAAATTGCCCAGGGTAGGACGTGGCGGAAAATGGAAGAAAAGGTAGAATCGGGAGAAGGACGTAACACAACAATATGATTATACGGCACGTTGCACCGGTTTTCTGCAGCAGCTGCCGTCGTTTTGGGGGATCCGACAGAAACGGCCTGTCGGAGGAGGAGTGGCAAGGGGGGAGGAGCGAATCGTACGGGTCTTTGGGCCCTCGCCATGGGGCCCGGCTGGAACAATAAAAACCGGCGACAAGGAGGCTCGATAGACGAATAAAAGGAGGGCCGGAGGGGGAAGAAACGAAAGAGGGAAACTCTGATATCCATGTATAGATATCGATGAAGAGACCCAGCACATGGACACTTTGCATCACGTGAAAAACGCATTAGAAAATTCCACACACGCGAGCATTTAAACGTATCCTTCAACGCAAGGCCTCGAGCGTGGTATACATTTACGAGCGGTTCGGTTAAAGTGTTATCTAAATACACTGCGCAAAGTAGAACCTAATAGTCGTGAAGAATCAGCAAAGCAGCAAATTGTCTTGTTTCAATATTGTCCCGAATTCACGTGATTTCGTCGACGAGGATAAACCAAGCCTCGATTTTCTGAATAGACTGTATGCCCCCGTGGACAGTTCGGAAACGAACTTGAGAGTGCGTTTAGCGGCTAAACTGCCCTGCGAGCGACGAGCAGAACGCAACGATGGGGAAAAAAGGGATGAAGGGAAAAGAGCGAGACAGAGGTATTCCCTTTGCTAGGGACCGGGTGTATATATGTGTATATATCGACCTACGGAGCTCGGCCGCGAAACCAGAAAGGGCCTGACGAAAAATGCTGTGCAGCAGCACATGGTTCCTTCTTCGCGACGGTTTCGAGGCCGGCTTGCATTCGAGCTCAACTGGCTCCCTTTTTTCAGGCCTCAGCAGCCTTGAATGGAGGTCAGGGTCCCTCTTTCCTTTTTCCTCGCGGCCCAGCCGGCCAACTCGGCCCTCCTCCCTTCGCCGACAACTTCACTCAACAATTTTTACCCCTGACAACGGGCTAAACTTTTCATCGTCGACACTTTTCTGTCTTTCGTAAAGCTTCCTTCTGTCCAGAGCAGAGGTTCCCAACTTTTCGTTGGCCGATGCCCCACGTCAGCATCTCTAAAATTCTAAACTTCTGAAGAAGTGAACTCCTGTTGCCGTGGAGGAAGCCTAAAAGGTCATTAACTTGCTCTTAATGCAATTTTTCTCACCAACTTTTGAACCTGGCCTCAGCTACGTCATCATTGCATATCTGCACGTATCGAGCAATGCCTGCTACTATGTCAACACGATTGATAAACACTGTGCCATGTCATTGTCGTAATTACTCTGACGTTTTCTTTCATCATAATTGATTTTGCAGTTTCCTCATATTTATCAGCCCGTCTTTCCAAACATGACAGACAGAACAAACGCCGGACGAAGTTTCCTCGAAAACAATAAACCAAAGACGTTTCATCTTAATTATCCCATTGAGTAAACCAGAAAATAAAGAAACTCTTAGCTTGATCGCTACGTGTCCATATATTACATTCTACTTTTTCGTATCTTTATTTTTGATCTCGACGTGGCATTTATTGAAATTTCCTTGTTTCTTCTTCTGACGACAGGTACCTTTGCGCCTAAATGCTGCTGAGCTCCGGACGTTGCTGACATACACGCTGAGGTATCGAAGAACGGTGTCAAGATTGAGCAGGTCGTCCTCTCGTCCGGCGGTGATCTCGCCAAAATTTGGAGGATGCTGATGCCTGGTGCTGCGGGTCTCAGTGCTGTCGGCGCGGTGGGCGCCGTCGGGGCACCAGGACCGGACGAATTGGTTTCCGGTTTGGGCGCCCTCGCCGGCGCGACGCCCCAGCAGAAGGACACCACCTGGACGAAGCTCTTCGTCGGCGGTCTACCGTACCACACGACCGACAAGAGCCTCCGGGAACATTTCAACGTCTACGGGGACATCGAGGAAGCCGTTGTCATCACAGACAGGCAAACCGGCAAAAGTAGGGGCTATGGTTTCGTAAGTACCGTCTCGAGTAAACGAGATCAATCCATCTCAATGTCCATAAAATCCGTATGAGTTAGCCAAGATTTACGTAAATCTATATCTCGTCGTTGAAAATTACTCGTCATTTTACTGTCTGCAACTTCTCTTTTGTTCGATAACATTTTCGTCGAGAGATTGTGCTCTTAGGCCTTCAGCGACGCACTTACCCGTCGTTCATTTTATCGATATCGGCGCACACCCGACGTCGATAACGTCGCAATTGCCCAATGCGTTTTCGAGCAATTAAAATCGTCTCGTTGAGCTTCACGCTCGTCGTGATCGTCGTCTTTTTTTCTTTTTTTCCTCATTTGCCGTGTATTTCGGGCGACCGCGTGTGTTTCGGGCGACACTGAAGTTGTTCTCACGAATGATTCGGGTCGTTGCGCGGCCACGATAACGTTCGCAATTTGCCGACAGAAATATCTTAAAGCACCTTTGCCCGGCAGTCGGCGATAACCGTTCTTCCACGGGGCCCGAACCTCGACGTTTCAACTAGTCCCACGAGTACCTGCTCTCTTTCTCCTTCTTTCTTTTTGTCCGTTTATCGCTACGCGTATGGCCTGCGTCCGATGATATGAAAATTCAAGAACCGTCCGATCCACCGTGGGACATCCGGTTGCCCTCCTTCGGCCCTATCACCCTTTAACAATCTCCGCCGATGAACCGTAAGCTTTTCAAAACCGGCCACCAAAACTCTACGACACCCTTTCTCCCTTTCTTTTATTTTTTTTTAGCTAATCCCACGAACTTCGCTGGGGTATCGACCTTTGTCATGCTAATTGCCCACTGCCGTACATTAATATTAACGTACTCTACTCGGCGTATTTCAAAACGTTAATAAAAATTGCACGAAATTTTCGAAATTTCTTTCGGATTTATCGAAGTATTGTTTCTCTTTTTTTGTTTCTCTCTTTTTTCTCCTGACCTTGTGATTGGTTTCATGTGTTTTTTTTTGCTGGCAACGCGATTATTCTTGGGCGGGTAATCGATGCAACAGGGTACTCGATTAATTCAGTCGAAGTACGAGGAAAGAAGGGAAAAAAGGCGCGGTAACGGGCCGGCCAGATGGGCGCGGGGTGGTGGGGCGATTGGGTTCCAGGTGGAACGGAAAGATTAATCGTGGAAACGATCGAATCTGCACGCAGGTGATCATGGGGGACAGACCGGCGGCCGAGAGGGCGTGCAAGGACCCCAACCCCATCATCGACGGTCGTAAGGCGAACGTCAACCTCGCAATATTGGGAGCCAAGCCGAGGGGTAACCTGCAAGCGAGTAAGTCACATAAATCCCGTCCCATTTTACCGCATGTCAATGCGATCGTTAGAAAATTATTTAACAAGAATGCTCAATTAGATCCTTAAACGAAAATTAATGTCTAATCTACTAATCACTCAGGAAGTTAAGACTCAACGAAGGTACTACTCGTAGATCTTTGTTTTCTCAACTGTTTTTATTCGTCTTAATTGTCGACTAAATGTTAGTCAACCAGGAATTTTCTATTACGATATTTCTCTTGCTTTGAGTTGCGTGGAATGGTCGATTTTTCGGTGATGATTTTTTACTGTCTAGCCACGTAAATTACACGCGAACGTGCGGGGCCATAATTAGGTTTAATCGATTACCCGTTTTATGAATTCTTCACGAGAACGGTTGACGTGACTGTATTATAGCCGGCGGGAAGTTTCGTTGATCGTTACTAAGTCGAAACGATTATGATTACGGCAAGGGTAAGGAAAAATATGGAATTACCTATCTGCTCGAATGCATCGACTTCCCCGAAACAATGGTTCGTTGCGCGACGTTTTCAATGAAAATGTGCGCAAATCGTGCACCCGTTTGTTTCGTGGTTCGCAGGGTTCTTTGACGTTTGGAGAACATTATTTTCTCGTCGGGTCCTCCTTGTTTTGCCTTTCCTTGCGGCCGTCATTTATGCGCGTCACATTTCTCGGGGTTTTACGTCGTTGAATCGTCGCCAGAAGAAGAAACGCGCCTTGCAATTCGCCCTCCCCCCTCTCCCCCCGCGCCATTCTAATAATGCTATCGTTCGACGCTGCCCGAGGGCGTATGTCCAACTCTGACGAAATATAGCCGTGGAACTTCGACAGATGCCCTCATAAAAGCTTCAAGCTCGAAGATCGACGATCGACAATATTCTCGTCATTGCCAGGCATTCCCGTGGAGCTTTCGTTTGCCGATTCGAATTGTTCAGCGAGAATGACGGCTAAATTGTCGGATAGTTTCGTAAGGGACGAACAATCGTTTGAATTGCGCTTCTTTTATTTTCGAGTAAAACTAGTTTACGCGGCAGGAAGTCGAGGAACTTATCTGTTCCCGGACTCGTAGGCTTTCTTCGACGGTGCACGTGTAAAAGGAAGGCATAGGGGGGCGGCGTGTGGGAATCAGTCGTCGAGCAAATCATCGATGACATGTCTCCCTCCCCCTCCTCTGAGTTAGTCAGTGAGTTTCGCTGGCGCGAAATCTTCCGGTGGCTTAAGGCCAGCGCATAGCTTTGGAGACCTAAGTCTAAAATTGACCTAAGTCGAGGCTCGCCCAGAGCCGGCCTTTGTCTCGTCCTTTTTATTTTCCTTCCTTCTCTCTCCCCCCCCCCCGCCCCTCGTCCGGCGCGGAGAAAGTGATTCGCGTATAAATAAATATCGGTTCCCCGAGAAAACAGATGACGAGGGCAAAAATTTCAATGGCCCCGCGTTGCGTTCCCGAAATTCGAGGAAAAATTGCGTTCCGCCCGACAAACAAGCCGCCCCCATTCGTACATTTTTCACCCCCCCCCCTTTTTTTAGTAACTATAAAAGTCGACGATTTTTTTAACACCGATTTTGATCGAACCTACGGTGATTCTTTTTGTTATTGAATTATCGGCCCGCGGTGTGTGGATTTCGCAAAGTGGATAGTTTTGTAAAACAGGGCCATAAGGCGTATAAATAAATTGACTTGTTCGTATTTATGATTTCAGCATTCCCGTTCGCAGCTGGCATACGCGCCGGGTACCCTGCAGTCCTTCCCGGCCAATATGGGTGAGTCTTTCGTTGTGACCTGTACACTTGAATACATACGTCGTGTCGTAATGAAATAGCTAGGAAGAAACAGAGACCATATAGTCATCGTATCGAGAACAGTCCTCGTAATCGCACCGTAAAAAGACTCGTCTCATTTTACGTAGGATTTTACATGGAAATCTTTTTTCTCTTTTTTTAACTTACCAAAGTACATTCATCATTCATCGTTCATTGAATTTATTAATAACCGTCGAGGCGAAGAGCCAACGGGAATTGAGAAATTTTCACTCACGCACGAGCGTCTTACCGATATTTCGATTTCACCGGAAATAACGATTAAACCATTTCGCACCGTACGACGGACGATTAGCGAAACGTGCGTTAGGCAAACAATGGCAAGAAAACGTTGAGAATAGTGCAATAATCCGTCGGAAACGTTGGAGTGTCTTTGCAGAGCAATTCGATTTAAGGCAAAATATATATATGACGTTTCAGCATCCTGACAGGCCTCTCTTTGGGATCCTTCAGAGGGCCATGAGCCGTTCTAAGGACCGAAAGACAAAACGAAAGAGACACAGGGAAAAGTCTAAAGTGAAACTGCAAAACTGCTAGCGAGCGAGCGAGCGAACGATCGAGCGAGCGAGAGAGAGAGAGGGAGAGAAAGAGAAATATTTGTCGCGAGGTGAAAGGGGAGCGAGGAAAAGAGTATTGGGAAAAAAAAACGAAAAAAACAAACAAACAAAAAAACCGGGGAGATTACGGGAGGAATGCGGCACACGCGCAATTAAATACGAAGGCCCACGAGTACCTAGGAGATTGAGTTTCCATCAAGTACTTAAAGGAGATCCGTACGAGGACGATGTCGGCATCCTCTCGCTCTTCTGCTGTACCTACTTTTTGGTTGTGTTTTTTGTTTCTTCTTTCTTGATGAGGTTGACGTGAAGTGGTTATTGATGATTGCCGTTGCTGAGAGACTTGCGATTGTTTGTTTAGTGGTTGTTTTTTCTTTTTTTTTTTTGACAGTTTTTAGTCTTTACTCTTTCACACTCTTTCTTAATCAACATAATATAATAATAATAACAACTCGTAGCGATCTCTGTAGACTCGCGATGCACATGCGAACAATAATCAAGTCAGTGAAAAACAATGAAACTAGATAGACGTTAATCGATCGATCGCGAGAAATTACGTCGCACGTCAGGCTTTCCTTGGACGATTTTTTTCGGGTTGTTTCAGTTGCTTTTTCGTCACCTCACGTGAGTTCTTTCTCATTTTTCTCACCTTTTTTGTGGCTTGCCTGTGGTGGCGGGATTTTCGTTAAGGACGAATTCGTCGATTGAGCGTCCCTCGCCCGTGGACTTATCCCCGTTTATGCGATTTTTGCTCGGTTTTCTACGGGCCGAACAGAGGCGCAAAAAAACTCGGTTTAGGACCGTTTAGGCGGCCATTCAGGGGCCGTTTGGCCAATTCGCGTAAATATTTAGCCTTTCGAATAACAACACGCGTGCTCGTCTAACGTTGCCACATATTCAACGCACCGAAACGTCCAACTTCTTTCGCTCGTTAACAGACGATTCCAATAAAAGCCCTGGCAACTGTCAAAACAGTACTTGTTTTCTCGATTATATTCAGAAAATCAGGCTAACGGAAATCCACGTTAATGTTAAACCGTTTTTACTTGCGTTCTCACGATCGTAGCCAAGAAAGGAAGTCTAATGATACGCAAAAATAATTAAGATCGCCACGTCTGTGCACGTAAAGTGTGTTTAACGAGAGATACGAAGGTAAATTATATTCCGAGCGATAAGCACGAGTCGAATAATTTCATGAGGTCAACTATCTCACGAGCTTCCATCGGAAATCGACCGGTTCTACCACGAAACGACGGTCGGCCATTAATTTTTGATTCGCGCCGATCGATTTTAGCGCGGTTCACCTGCTTTGGCCCGGCGAGATTTCATTGCTCCAGAGAAATCACTATACCCTCGAAAATCCGGTAATTCCCCCCGCACGCGTGACTAGGAAAAACCCGAATTAAACCGCTGATAATCGAAAATCAAACGATAAACCGTGGAAGCTTTACTCAGAATAACGTAATTCAATGGAACAATGATCCATGGCGATAATAATGAAACTTTCCCCGTCGGGTGTACAGGCTCGCTAACCAATGATAATATTTATTAATAACCTTGTGTGTGTGGTGAAGGCTTACACTACACTTGGTGTCGCTATTGGTGTTGTATTTTTTTGGTGTTGTACCTTGGTGGTTTTTGGAATTTAATATAACACGGTGTAGCATCCGTCGGAGGGGAAAATATAAGAGCGGAGAAAACGACGGGGCTTTTGGATTTCCTCGCCAAAGTACGACAAGTCATTCGGTAAATTGGAGCATGGAATTTAAGTAACGTTATTACGCGTTTACGTTCGATCAGCCATTCCCCATGGCGATGGTGAGAATTTCGGCAAAAATTCCAAACGTCTGACGTAACGTCTTCTTCCGCAGTGATCATTCCATGCCCGTGTAAATCTTGTTTGTCGAAGATTGAAAAGCATTTCCGTGCACCAAAAATGATTCCCGAGAGAAACGATGATTCGGGAGTCAAACGAATGACTCGGAAAGTTGTCGTCTTCGGGGAAAACTGCAGCGTCGTTTTTATCGTCGCGAACGCCCCGACTTCTCTCGTCGCGGGGGGGGGGGGGGGATGCGGGGGGAGAAAAAAAAAGGGGAGACTTCGATGTATCTGGGCCCCACGGACGATTCTCTTTTTTGTCCGGCATGGGGCCCCATGCAAAGACGTCCAGACGAACTCGAGGAAAGTCGGCACCGACAGTGAGCTACGTCGCAGAAGAATTCTCCTGATAAATTTTCCAAGTTCTTTTCTCCCCGTTCGCGGGGCAAAGCTTCAAACTCTGCACCTGTTGTCTTTGCCATGCTCAAACATACCGGCGAAAAAAGCTGTTCGGCTTAGCCGGCAATCGTCGTTTACAAGATAAGCCATGGAACGGCAAAGTTTTGAGCAATCTTCGCGGAAGAATACTCCTTTCTTGTTTTGCATTCCGATAAAAAGCGCGCGAAAATAATGAAGGAATACGAATCATTTCCCTTGACGATCAAGAAACTGGGGCCACTGACTGGTGAAACTTTTTGTCGAACGCGCGAGTAAGAATATCTCTTCGAGAAGCGTATTTCAAGGGACCCACGTGTCTTACGAAGCTAATGACCGTTGTTTGATCGCCAAAAGAAAATGAAGACGCACGTCCCGAGGGAAATAAGATGTTCCGTGCTTCGGTAGGAACGTGTTGTCCCATGTTGCACTCGTCGTTCCTGTCCGTCGTTGCTCGGGTAGTCAACGAGAACACCTGAGAAAACATTGCACTCGGCTATATTAATAATGTAAAACACCGAGAGTATACGTCGTGCCATCCACCGGGGGATGATAGGATTTTCGGGAAGGGAGAGAAATGGAAGGGCGGAACGTGTCCTCGAATTAGCAGAACGTAGGCGGAAAAGTGTAATCCAATACCGAACGGTTCGTACGTCATAGGACGGTTCTGCTTGGCGGTGCTAGTAAATCCCCGCTGTCGTAAGTTCCACGTACATGACGACGACGAGCAGCGAAACATCGTCGTCGTCGTCGTCGTCGTCGTCGTCGTTGTCGACGTTCTGCTTTTTTCCCCCCGTTTCCCTTCCCCGCGCGGTGCTCGGCCATCATCTCGGCTCCCTGGCGTCGGTCCAGTCTTTATTTAGATCCACCTGTCCCCCGTGTCAACTTTTCGCCGCCGGAGGAACCCTCGGCCGAGTGGGCTTTAAGAGCTTTAAGCTCATTTCCAAGGAAAACCGGTTGTCCCGGTCGTTCGTCTACTCTTCAACTTTTCCACGGACCTAAATTCGTTGAACGTTTGATGAGCCTTTCGAAATCGGGCTTTCGGATGGTATTTGGAAAACAGTCCTTATTTTCGGCCGCTTTTTATTACACTGGCCAGGATTTTCGGGGTTCTTAATAGGTTCAATCGGGTACCCGTAACTGCCGTCTTTATTTTAAGCACTTTTTGTTCCCACTAATGTGTTTTTCAAAAGGATCTTCAACAAGGGGACAGGAGAGTCTCTACTTCGGAAGGTTCCAATCTATTTCCACGTCGACAGTATGTCATCGTAAAACGACTCTCCGTGTTCTATATATACGTTAATATCCATCCGAAAATACCGTCACTCGAAATATGATTTCGGTTCATAGACTTTCTTCGACCCGTGCGCCTAGTTTTTATCGTCCATAAATTCGAGTCCCTTCAATTCGTAAAATCTTATTTTATTACAGGAGGTCCAATGCCATGGGACATTTTTTCGAAACCCTTGGGAAGAATTTTTCCAGGGAACCAAATTTAGCACCGTCCATTTCGGTTGTCAAACAATCTGTCCCTTGTGAAATCGCTTTTCTCCGAGACTTTGACTAACTGTAAATACGATAGGTCGCAGTAGCGTTCGGGTTTCTAGTGGACTGCTTTGAAAAGCACGAAGAGCAGTCGCGCCGCCGTCTTGAAGAGAATTTCTATTTTCATTGGCGGTTCCACCTGTCGTCGTCGGTCTTCCGACGCGAGAGAGTCGTAACAATTTGCATACGCCTTACAAACGTGCTTTCCAGGTCTTTGGACACGCATTGTTTACTGTCATTCGATCGCCCTGAGCCCCCGGGGACGACGGGAAAGGAACATTTTAGGCAAAATGCCTCGGCCCAAAGATTATCTAGGAATCCTGGTTTCAAATGTCGCTCTAGCTTCTAGTGTCCCTTTTCACATGCTTTCATAGTTATATTCTGACCTACCCCGGCAAATTCTTAGCCGGTACTTCGTACGATCTTACAGCACAGAATTGTCCACTGTCAATTATCTGCGCTTCTTGGACAATATTTTGAACCCCCCTGTCCCCCCCTCGCGAGATGGTTGAATTTGGTTGAATTTTCGACGCAGTTTAGCTCTGCAGCAAAATTCTCTGCTAGTTTCAGCGCGAAATCCAACACTTTTCGTGCGCACCCTCAGGAGTAATTAAATCCCTGTGGGACCACCCCCCTCGGTTTTCCATTGGTCTGTCGTCCTATCCAAGGATTGGCAGATGATCCCATTGGATTATCCACGGCGCCGGCGCCCACAGAATCCGTGCTCTGCGCATCAACCACCCATAGATACACATACACACACACACACATAGATATCTGCAAATATGACGATTCGTCGCTTGGGTTTCGCGTTTGCCTACCCCCTCCCCCCCCCCCCCTCGACTGCGGCAGCGATACCGATGCACTTTGGCACGCAATGCAGAGACATTTAGAATCGAGTTAACCAACATTCCAAACGGTACCTGAAGTTACCTCAAGCAAGAACCTTCGGTTAAACTGCTCATTTTTATTCCATAGAGCATATCTTGGTATTCGTAGTTTACTGTACAGTAAGCCACTTTTGAGAAATTTCAAGTAAATTAACTTTAACCGTTCCTTTACGTAGAATTTCGAAACTCAATGAAACGCTAAATCGTTTTAACTAAACAACGACTCCTCGTAGAATACACGAATCGCACGATTTCGTAACTTTTGTACCGCGTAGATGGAATTTTCTAGCAAGAGAATTTTTTTCACCGTCGAAAAATCCCCCAGATTTTCTGACAAGAAACAGAGTTAACGACAGGACACCTGTGAAATCCCCCGAGGAAATGAGTTGTAACGACTTCCCCTAGTTATCGGGGAATCGTGCAGGATTTTTTCAGCATCTAATCGCACGGGTGGGAATTAAGGGCGATGATTGAACGGGCCACTTGGTTCACCGTGTGGAAAAGCCACCCCGGTGTGTCGTAGGCTCAACCCTTAACGTTTGCGCGCGCGAGTCGAGGTAGATCCTAATCGCGACGCGCCGGCACTTTGCGCCGGAAATCGAGGGTGCTCGGCCAGATCCGTCACGAAAGAACGCGCGCACGTATCACCCCGCTCTTCGTGACCGCCAAGCGATTTTACCCCCCCTTGTCCCCCTTGTCCGCCGGTTTTTCCCTGAACCTGCACGCAGCTGAATTCCGCGGCGTCTTCGTCGACCGGCATCGCGTTACCCGCAATTCCGCAGTCGATTTAAACCGCGATCGATCGGACCGCTCCATACGCAACCCCCGGGAATTAGGGCAATTGATAATTTCAATTCGCTTGGCCAACGGCAATAGCATTTAACGGATATGGAATTTGTTTAATTCGTCATTGGACAATGCAACATAATAGTGAATATTTCTCGAATGAGGAATAACGTGAAACCGATTGATATGTTTCTTTTCTTGTTAAGTTTTCCCTGCTTGCTTGACGTTCCTGTTATTCCTGTCTTTTTAGTAGGACGATAAGTATCGGTTAAGTCCACGGGGATGGGTAGAGATGTTAACGCGAGGGATTATTCTTTTTTTACGAAGGTTCGTAAGGACGACGCGTTACATCGATCGCGTAAAACTACCCCCCTCCCCCACCTCCTCCTCTCTACCTGCGGTCGACCAGCGCGCGGCGCGTGTGTCATCCGCAATTTTACATCGTGAAAATTACGCGGCCATTAAAACACCTCCCCGTTGTGCCCCTCCCCCTCCGGCAACCTTCTCACCCCTCGCCCCCACCCCTTTCGTGCGCGAAGCCGCAAAGGCCGAAGGGGCCGTGAGCCGATGAATATTATTACGCGGAAATATGTCAGTCAATTTGACGACACGTCGCTCAGCGTAAACCGTTTGAAATCGGTCAACCGACAGGTGGATGAACAATGAAATTCCGTGTCACTCTAACTGGACGTCACGTAGAATAAAGTTGATCCATTTAAATCGTGCCTCGGAACCTGCAGAATTTTTCTAGAAAATCATTGATCATCATTTTTCTTCGGACAACTTCATTTACTTCTCAGTTACGACTTAGGAATTCTTCTAAAAACGGAGTATACGTCGAATGGAGTTTTTACATTTTTTTTCGTCCAAGGTGTTTTCTATACATCAGCAGAGTTTTGTGCGATGAGTAAGTGATTGACATATTTTTCCATATCGTTCGGAATGGCCGGCAGTCGATCACCGGGCGTTTTGCGATCGACCGAAACGGATTCCCCAGTGCACGCTTGTCAGTCGTGAAAAACGAACGGACGATCGGAAATTGCGGGCGGACTGCTCGACGGAAGGAGAGCGCAACGGAGAACTGGCCGGCCGGGAAAAGTGGGGCTGAGGACACGCGAGACATCCATAATGCAGGGGCCTCGTGCGAGATGCGACCGACAGATAAATTCGATGGAAAAAAAGAGAAAGAGACAAAGAGAGAGAGAGGCAAGAAAGACGTAACAGGAGGGACGGGCAAAGACGGAAATCGGCATTCCCCGTTTGGAAAATCTCACGTGAATTCTCGTCGTTGCTTTCCCCCCCTTCGCACCGTTTTCAGAAATTTTCTTTACCAGGGCATTTGTTGGGATTCGTTGATTAGTTTAGTGGGGAAGGCTTTTGTCAGGTAGAATTATCGCCTTGTCCGTACGGCTGAGTTGGTACTTTGCCAGTGGACGATATTTATCAGAGGATTAAGACAAATTTGTTTTTAACGTAATCCATCAATGGCGGATATTTATTAAGTCGGTTTCTCATTCCATTCTAATGGATGGCGGGGACATTTGTTCCGTGCGTTTCATTGATTTACACGACACACGTTATTCGTTGTTTATTTTTACATTTCCATTTGAATAGCGTTCCTCCTAATATCTAGAAAACTAGGAGCATACAAAAATGCAAGCATTGACTTAAAAAGATGGCTTCCTGGGCAAAATGAAAATTGTCCCTCGAATTCGGAAAGTCCTGACTGGTTCTCCAATTGGCAGGAACGCGTTCTCCAGACCGCGAGGGGCCAAGGTCTTCGTCGTTGGCCCTTCCTGAGGAGTGTGCGGGGGGAGAGGGGTACCGACCCAAGTTTGTCGTGACAACGAGGCGGAATCGTACGAGAGACATATGCGTGTCAAAACAATTTCGTGTGGTTCGATAATCGACTTCTCGGCGTAGGACCAATCGGACGACGGGGGGGAAACCTAGTCGGGGTTCGAGGCCGCAGGACGACATATTGATTTCCTTGGCAGACTGGACACTGGCCACTATCGATCCGCTAAAAAGTTCAGGGCTGTCTCCGGGAAAGCTGGGGATGTCCTTTCCGCCGGAAACACGACCTGCTTTAACCCCGGTTTTCTTGATCCACGCGGAAGCCACGTGGAAGTAGCCACGGAAGTTCCCCCGAACGAGACGACGAAAATGAGAAAATTTTATGGGGGAGAAGTGTTCTCGCGAGGGGACCGAGTGAGTCGGGGCGAATAACGGAAAAATTGTCCACGATCGAGGAAATATTTCTTCCCATTGTGAAACAACGGCTTTCTTTTTATACACCTTTTCTTTTTCTCAGCTCTGTAAACTTTGACATAGGTACTAACGTTGGTGTTAGTTAAAGCGTGTGCCGTGTGCCGAGAAGTATCTTACTCGTGTCAGTTTACCTATACATACACGTTTGTCGTTGGTTTGCTGTTGTTTTTGGCGACACGTTGAGGATTTTTCTTGGATTGTTGCGTAATACTTTCTCGCCTCATTCACCCCACTCATGGAATCCACGTAATCGATCATTTCATGTTCCCCGTTCTGTCCACTTCCTTTCTCAAAGAGCACTAAATATTTTTCAACCACGTACTCTCACTGCCGAGAAACGCAGTTTGTCAAAATACGTACGACATTACATTGAAAAATTGCTAAAATATTTGGTGCTGCAACACGATAGACACATATATACATGTACTACACACCCATGACACTTGTATATACAAACACAAAAAAAGGCCCTGATCATGTCTTACTTAAGATCCGACGAAATTCTGGGAAGTTCGACAATTTCGGAGGATCGTCAAACGGTCTATCGTTTATCCTGTCGTTTGACCGCGCCATTTTGCTGTCGGTTTCTTTCGTTTTGGGAAATACCGTGTGCCGTCGAGTTACCCGGGAGACTCGAGGCGTGGGGCAATAAAGGTCGTTTGTTTCTTAGCGCGTTCCTCGCGGTTTTCTGGCATAAGAGCCCTGCCAAGAAGCTCTATGGATATCGCGTAAACGACACGTGGACGACACCGACGCTCTCACACGCAGGCACATTCGTCAGCGATGTCACTTCCGAGCGCATTAAACATCTACTCAGGAGCGCGGCTCTATTAATTTTCCCCGGGTAATTTTGCTCACCGTTCTAAATCGACCGGCAGCCGCGTCAACGTCCAACGATTACATCTTTTTACCTTTTCTCCCTGTCCTTTTCTTTTTTTTCACTCTATTTAAAGACGTGGCAATTGGCATCGGTCATCACTAAATCGGTCCCCGGCAGAATATGCCAAACACGAGAGAACCCACACGTACACGCACTGACACACTCACACGGAGAATCCGTGAAACACTTACCCCACACGTCCAAGCGCGTCCTCGACATTGTTCCAGATTATTGGTAAAAGAAATCATTACGTTCGGTTTTCCTGTCGATGTGTAGAAGTTTGCGGAGTAATGATCGTAATGATTTTGGTTTTCGGTACTCGATGTTTGCACATCTCCGCCGTTCTGTGAGGACTCTGACGTGAGACTGTTTCTTTACGTAACACTCTTTACTGTCGCTAGAGTGTACACGATTTGTTCCTCACGTCGGAGTGAAAAAGAAACGAGACCGAGAATCCTCGTGAAATTGTCACGTCCTTAATCTCTGGATTCTCGGATCTGGAAAAATTCACCGGGTAATTGGAGAACAAGAGGCTTACAGTGGTTCAGAGACGTGCAAACAGCGCTGTAATTTCACAGTAATCCGGTGATGCATCAGTCCGAGTGTTGGTTATTGCGAGAATCGTCGTTTCCCGTACGATCGAAAGTGTTTTCACCCAAGTGTTTCCTCTTGCAGAGTTCCCCCGGGCTACGTTTACCAGTCGCCGTACCTCGCAGCCGCGGCACCTGGAGGCCTTGTTCCGCTTCCGTCGACGCAGTTGAGCCACGCGGCAGCAGTGGCCGCCGCATCGCAATTCTACGAGTACCAAAACGCCGCCGCCGCGGCCGCCAGCTACCCGGGAACGTCGTACAACTTCGCCGAGGCGTATCCTTACACGACCGCCGCTGCCGCCGGTATGTCCTTGAAAAGCCTGCAATCCCACGGCGTCAAGCCGGCCGATCAGCCAATCGACAGAGCCATCCTGCCGATTTTTCTGCCGTCCCTGCTGCGAGCAAACGGTAGCGCCGATGTCCTTGCAAAGAGTCCTTGAAAGTAGAGTACCTTCGAACCATCCTGCAAATATAAACCCACGACTGTGCCTCGGAGCCGGCAAATTTCGTCCTCGAGAATTCTACCTGTGGCGATGCTTTTTTGTGTTGCCAAAAATATGTCAGAGACGTTTTTGTTGGGTGATTAAAGTTAAACGCTTTGCGGAAAAGCCTTTGAACTGTCGTGGGACGTTTGCAGGGTGATTCGCTGTGGGAAATTCTTCGAGAGTGCATTACCTTCTTTCACTGTCCTTGGTTTTGTAGACTGCTTTCTGTCTGCTTTCTGCTGATTGTAATTTAAAAGCGCAGGAATTTCAATGTTTGAACGATTTTGAACATGTCGAGTTAGATATTTTCAAATTTTTCATTTCTTCAAGATTGATTCATTTTCCTATGTACAAAATACACAAGGCACTGCACTGAGCACTCTT
This sequence comes from Hedychridium roseum, assembly GCA_963989215.1. Lineage (NCBI taxonomy): Eukaryota > Metazoa > Arthropoda > Insecta > Hymenoptera > Chrysididae > Hedychridium > Hedychridium roseum. The sequence goes on along the minus strand of OZ022318.1, from coordinate 4,396,052 downwards.
TGCCAAGGTTTGCGGCAGTTGTTGGGAACAATAAAAAAAGAGATTCGCGCAACTTTGCATGTACTTTATCACTCTTCGGACAATATGTTAAAGATTGTTAGTGTTAAAGATTTGGATTTCTTTTGCAGCGAACGCAGCAGCAGCGAGTTACGTGACGCCGTACACGTACGCGACGCTTCCGGGTGCCGCGGGTTTACCGGCTGCAGCTGCAGCTGCAGCGACGGCCGCGGGGGCGGCTTTCCCGGGTTTGCCGTATCAGACGAACCCCCAGGAGGCGAGGCTCCAATAGGAAACGACCCGTGTTCCCGCGGGGAAACCCGCAAAGCACTCGATCTTCGGCTGTCCCCATTTGTATTAGTACAATGTTCTGCGTTCACTCTTCTTCGATGGCTGTGCGTGGTCGTTGCGTCGCCCGGGAAAGAGAAAAAACAAGAATACCAGCCCTTAGAACGAAAAATTCTGGACCCCCCATGGATGAGAATTACACCCCTCAGTTTGGGTATTTGAAGATTCTTGAGAGGAATGGCTCTACGATGCTTTTTTGATATCTTGGATTTTTTATCGAGCTTCGTTGGAAAGTTGTCGCGGTCGAAAGGAATTTCGCACCGATGAGGATCCTTCGTGGGGCTGTATCGAATGTTCTTGGACCAGGCGATACACGATTTCTCGCTAACCTGACTTCTAATCTTCCTTTAATCTCTTCCCCCGAAGTCCCTGTTCTGTGGCCCGAGCGAAAACACACGGGCGAACGTGGTCGAGCGTAGGGTAAATTACATCGGCAAGAATAACGGCACGTAAGGAGAGAGCAAATTTATTTTTAAATCGCTAGACACGTCGATGAGAGGTCTTCTGATCGAGCTGAAATTTCTTTCGAGCACAATTGGAAATTAACCGCGGAGGTTATTTAGGGCGACGGGAAGGAATTTTCCCTAGTTACCGAAAATTATTTTAACGACGACGTTCCTTTTCGGCGAGTTCGTGGAGAGGGGGGGGGGGATTGCGGATCGATCATCCTTTCTCGTGAACTTCCGCAAGAACGGTCCCTTCGAGTCTCTTCGCGAACCGACGAACCGGAAGTCCACGGCTCAAAGCTCCGCGGGGCTTTCGCGCCTTCCGAGACGAGAGAAACGGAAAAAAGGCCGTCTGTCGCGCACATCTTTCTCACCGTTCGCTCCGCGAAGCGTATTAATTTTAGGGCGATCACAATATCGAATTTTCCGAAATTACACGTAAAATTTCAAACCAAAAGATTTGAAACCGCTTGAAACAGCTGGTTCGAACTTCGCCGAGCATTCGTTCAATTTTAACCGTTGATTCAATAATTTTTTAAATAGCTGACCGTATTTTATTATTAGTCGAAGCATTGACGATCCAGTGGTCGGATGATAACGATAAGAAATTAACACCGAGGATGCCTTAGACTCTCGAATCAGCGAGTCCATCAAGTGTCTTACTATTTCGAGGCCTTTTACGTTTTTACCGAACGTATGACAATCCACTGAGGACCAAGGAAGAAACCCGAGCAACACTCTAACCCACTCTAACACAATCCGGGAACCACCTTTCCAAGTAAAAACCTCTTAGACGATTTATCGTCCGTTAAAAAGTCCGTTAACATGGTAAACGCGATAAGGAAATTTTGTAATCGACGGGCAGTAATAACTAGTGTATTAAGTGAATAAGCTACAACGTGACGGAATGATCCGGGGCGATCGAGATTTTCGCCGACGAACAGGAAACTCGGGAATTCCGTGGGCGAACGACGAAAATTCCGTAAATTGCACCGCCGTCGGAATCGAATTTGCCTAAGAACACTTGGTCGTCGCCGTTCCTGTGCTCGTCGGCGATTCTCAAAAAAATCCGCTTCGTCCATGCGCGAGGGCGAGGACGCGGTGCCTTAATTAGCACGGTCGAGTAGTCTTACAGTTAGGAAACTAGTCAGCGAAGCGTCAGCGCGTAACGATACGCGGCCAGACACGTGCTCACCACCCCTTTCCGCGCGGGAGGAAGGGGGGTAGGGGGGAACGACCGCGGAAAAGGGGGCGTTCAGTACGGAAAATTCGTCCCCGTTGATCTAAAAAAAAAAAAGAAAAAAAACAACACGAAGAAATACAAAAATTAAGAGAATCCTAATCAACGAGACCGTAGTCGTCGGTTCGAACGGGGCCGAATTTCCCTGTCCCTCCTCCCCCCCTTATCTCCCCGGGTCTAAGGTCCTTCCCCAACCCCCCAAGTACCCGGTAAAACTGTGTAGAAGAAGAGACGACAGAGGATCGAGCCACGAAGAATGAGGCCGTCTAGTCCTAAACAAAAAAAGAAGAAGAAGAAGAAGAAATCCTTCGAGGCCTTAGACGAGGTTCACTCGATTCGTTTAGATTTGTAAGTAGATGTTAAAAGAGCGTGCGTGCGCGCGCGCGCGCGATGGCGAAGAGGCTGAGGAGGCGAGGGGAGGGGCGGAACGGAAGGAAACCAAAACTCTTGTAAAAAGTTAGTCGGTGAGGCGCCGTTAGGGAAGGCTTAGCGTTAAGTATTATTACGTAATTAATCTACTAGGCTAGTAGGAAAATAAATTAATATAGCCATTATTATTATTATTATAACTTTATTATTGCCATTTTATTATTACGACTATTATTATTATTATTATTATTATTATTATTATTATTATTATTATCTCATTATTATTGCTATTATTATTAATTATTATTATTAATATTATTATTATTATTATTATTGCCATTATTAGTTATGTATAATTGTATGTACTTAACGAAACGACGGAAAAACGACAACGCGTAAATTTCCACCCGGCTGGAGGGGACGTACGATAAATGGATCCTCGTACGACGACGCAGTTGGAAATAATGGACATGTTACTCTCGTGACGGACAGAAAGGACATGTTTCTCGTCATTCGATGGTCCTATAATTGGTAGGATTAACGGTTGTAATATATCGCCTGTTATCTTCGATAATATTAATGCTATACGCTCTATTAATAGGTTAACGAAAGCAGGAAACGAAATATATTATCTCTGAGAGAAACTTGGGTACGTTCTTTGTCGCTCATTCCCCCGATTATTTTCAGCGCAGTAATCGTAGGTTAATTTCGATCCAATTGGAATTGAAATTGAGACCCAAGTCGAGAGAAATTTCGCGATATACAAGTGTTCCGAATGATTGGAAGACTGAGGGGAATTTTTCTTTTTCGTCGTTGATTGACGGGTTAGCGTAGTTCTTTAATTGTCGTTGGGTTCGTAAATTCGTTGCGGATTTGCGAGTCCCTTTTTACGTCGAAAATTGACAGTCGGCCGTTTACTTTGGCTCGTTGGGTTTTACGTTACCCGCGGCCCCGTCAACCTTCTCGCGGTCCTTCGTTTTGCTCGATTTACGCCGGTGAGGAATGACTCCGTCGTCTCTCGACGGGGCCGTCCTTTTGCTTCTTTTCGGGGGCTAAAGATAATTCTAATGGCACGACGGGATTGGACGCTCAGCGTCGCGACGGAACGGTAGAAAAACGAGGAAAAGGCAAACCGTCCAGCACCTCGTCAGCAGTCCCTCGCGATGTAACAAAAATAACATCGTTCCTTCAACCAGAAAAGACAGTCGGTCCCTAATTTCGTGGCCCGATGTAATTAAATAAAATCATACTACAATTAAATAAGTCAATCTAGGCAACGCAGATCTCATTTTTCCCGTCGAAATGGTACTCCATTCTCCCCTTAGTAATATTCCTATTGTCTCATAACTTAATTTACATTTCTTATCACCATAGAAAAATCATTAGAAGTTATCCCATTAAATAGAAAAAAAGTACTTTGCAGGGACCCATTTCCCTGAGCCCCATTTCTTTTCGTTTCGGTTCGTCGAACCGCGCCGCCTTTGCCATTGACCTTTATCCTCGACACGAACCGGAAGTGCGTGCTCGCGTACCGCGCGAGCATTGGAGAACCCGAGGACGCTTGGAAAATTCCGTGGCGCAGCTGGGCGAGATGTCAGCACCGGCAGGTCCGTCGTGCCGGTCGACTGGATGACGCGGTTATTCGAATTGATAGAGAAATAGTAGGGGAGCATTACCATTGACACAGAAGAGCGGAGGTCCACTCAGTTATCCCGCGATTATTCGTTCTAAGCGGAGCGCCACGGTGAAGCACAGTTTTCTTCAGGGCCAATAAACCGGCAGACGGGCGAGGGGAGTCGCGAGGGGGAAGACCGGGAAAGGCAGAAGTTAGATCGCCCTCTCTCACTCTCTCACTCTCTCTCTCTCTCTCTCTCTCTGTTTCTCTCTCACGAAGGTCCTCCCGATCCTCCAGGACTCGCGAACCACCGGTCCTTCCTGAGTCCATGCGGAAGCACGTGGTTCGAGGTCAAGGTGAGAGACAGTTCCTTCTCGTCTCTCTACTCTCATAATTTTTGCACTATCGCACTTCTATGCTTCTCCGTTCGCTTATCGGCATCGTCCTCATTTGAGATTTTTAAACGGGCCAGGAATGAAACTTAGAAAGGAACGTAACGAAATTCATTCTCCTTCTTTCATCTTCAATGAACCACGATTGTCACGCTCTTGTTAATCCGATTCATTTGATAAGTGCTCTCAAACACAAATTCGGTTTAAAATAGCACGTAGCAAAGGTGAACCGAGTTATCACGCTTATCATTTTATTTTCTCACTGATCGATCGGTCTCTGACATGTGGATTAAATAGGAGTTACATTAAAAAAAAAGGATCGCGTGACAATGATCGTTAATGTTGTTATTTATTTATTCGTCTATGTTTTCGCTTTCATCAATCACATTCGTCACTTCTATAACGCGACGCTTAGATTAGTGGGAATTAATTTTAGAATCACGCTTGACAAAGGTGTGCAAAATTATCGCCGTTTGCTCCTACAATTCTCCTTATCACTTCCTTATCATTACTATTGTGACAGTCTTTGCGAGCGGCAAAATTCAGGAAAAATATTTGCTCTCAGGTTACTAACTCAATAATCCAAACAACATTTGTTCGACAGCATGATTTTCACTTTCATTTCGATTAATAACGTTCATTAATCCGACTGTCACGTATCTCGGCGAAAAATCGGCCAATTCACGTAAGAATTTCGCATTCTCCGGCAAAGTGTGTACCTCAATAACGACACACTTGACGGGGCCGGCAGTATACCGATTGCCGTGTAATTACTTTCATCCCGGCGTTTATATATTGTTTACGGCATTTGAAGAAGACCGGAAACGACGTCACCGGTGAATACCCGGCATTCGTAAGTGCAATCCCGGCTGGCAATCGTCGGATCAAACCCGCGGCCGGTTAAATTGCGAATTACGTAAGTCCTGTGACACTCAGGTGTGCGCGTGCACGTGCAGAACACGCGTACACACGCGGAGAAAAGTTGACCGTTAGAAGGTTTCCCAAGAGAATTCAAAAGGTCCCCCCGGACATCTTTCCCCGACGTTCCTCGTCCGTCAGCTCTCTTTTCCCTTTTTTTCCTTATCTCAATCAGCCGAATCCAAAATGATCGGCTAATCGCCGTACGTGCATCGGCTTTGTGTACCTGTTTTGCGCGAGCCAGATAAAAGTCCGCTTCTCAACGCGACAGGGGATCGTCCGCGTTGCAAAAACGGTGCGAGTAAAAAGAGCAATTACATTGATATTCTTCATTGAGGTCGCGCCGAGCCCGAGTAAAATCGACGATTCAACGCGGAATCGGCATCGCCGAGGAACTCGGCTTTCCATTCGCGCAAACTCCATTTGTGGGTCACTTTCGACGCTGCAAACGAGTTCCAGGCGTCGGTGAGAGATGCGTTTCTAACCGGCGGTTCCACGGGAACCCTGGGATCGATGTTAAATGACGTTTTCGTTGTCACACGTGACGGGTATGTACCGTGATTCGCGGGAATTTGTGCGTTGTTCGCGTTGCAGAGATTTTGCTACTCGATGAGTCGAGATTTAACAGTCTCGCGTTATTCCTCGCGAAACCGCAGACTTAAGGACGTTTTGGCCGTTTCCTTTGCCGCCCCGCCGGTACGTCAGTTGCACCTACGAACCGGTTTTTCGGACTCCTCGGAGGCTCGTCCTCGGCGAAAAGTCTGCTAAAAAGATCCCCAGTACCGTGTATCGTTAGTCGTGGAAAAAGACGTCGCAATACCTTGGACGAAAATATCGAATTCCCGGAGATTAGTCTGTTTTTCGCAGAAAAAACAGTTAAGTGCGCAATGACGAAAGGGTCATGGAAAAACTACGGCGAAGACAACGGTATTAAAGTGCACGATATCAACTTTTGTACGGAGAAAGACTGTATTTCCGAAACGAAACATATTTGCTCGAGTTATCGTTCATTTTTCGCGATTAATGAGTTGACAGTTCCAATTAAACGAACCGTCCCGGATGATTCTTCAATATTTCAAATTGTTTGTCCCGTGTACGTTGGGACTGAATGACGCGGGAATATATTTCGTGAGTCGCTCGAAATCGTTAATTAAACGGGGAAGCTCGTGCAACTTATTCGAACGATAGGAATGACTCGGTGGATTCTATCGTCTTAAGAAAAAGATTAACAATTGTCTCACCGTGAGATAATTGCTTATCGAGAGCCGCGTGTAAAATGGAAGATATCGGCATTTCATTCTGTCCCGTTGGAAACCCTCGAATAAGTGCATCGCGTTTGAACGATGCACATGCAGTTCAGTGCAACGGAGACAAGACAATATCGTGACCTTCGCGACTAGAAGTACGATTTCTTATCTCCCGCACGTCGCTCGTTACGTAGCAAAATGCCAATTACATACATGAAATGCAACACCAAATCGCTGGGACGCTCATAAATTTCAAGTCTTCCTAACACGTTTAAACAATAACATTTTCCAAGCATTTCCCGCACGGTTAAAAATGTTAAAAAATCCGGAACTTCGAATTCTAATTACTCTTTTGACATCTTCATGGGGTTCTTTTAGTTGTGATTCTTAAAATCGTGAATACAGAGTTGTAATTATTTTTTCGACATGGTTATGGATGTTTTTTTTTCGTTTGTAATTGTTTGCTGCGGTTTGACCTGAGATGTACGGTGGGTGACGATTGTTCCTGATTGTTTGACGCGCGTAGATCGGTCGGAGGGATGAACACGGGCTGCGGAATCTGTGGGATCTATCCCAGATGGCTGAGACATCGAGCTACCGCGAGGAACTTTATCGCCGTCTACGGTCTTCTCGGGACCGTCCAGGCGATGGCATTCATCTACATCGTCGTCACCCTCACGACCATCGAGAAGAGGTTCAAGATACCCAGCCGAACGACAGGTAATGAAAAAGGAATTGCTAAAAATATTAATCAAACGCTCCAAATCCGAGAAAGAAGCGAGAGACTACGAGAAATACACTGTTTTTCATATTACTTTTTGCTCTGGAATTTATTTTCAATTAACATGAATCCCTCTATCATGCCCTTCTTGACTGAGGAATATTTCGTCGTTGTCTGTCTTGAAGAACATTTGAAATTCCTCGGATTAATGTCTTCGAACGAACACGAAGTATTCGTCTGAGGATTTTCAAGTCTTCTCGCGGTCTCGTCTCTCGCGTTAGCATTCGCACACGTAATAGATCCGTATGCACGGAGATGATGGTCCCCTAGCCTTCGTGTGTTGCGAACTAATAGGTAAGTAGAGTGTCGCAATCATAGAAGTGAGAAATCTGTCGTTTAGACGGCCGAGTTCTCCGCGTCGCATGTGCGCTACACTCGTCGACCTTATATCGTCCGTCATGAAATAATGGACCAAGGGTTGCCCGGTCGAACCGCCATAATCGTCGTTCCCACGTCCGGAGAATCGAATTTTCCAAACGACAATTTCCACGATCGTCCAGAGAAAAGTCAAGCTTTACCTTCCGGGCAAAACTACGAGCAGCAACGTTTTTCGCTACTCCGGTCATTCATTGAGCAGGAGGAAAATAAACGAAAGGAAGGACGTTCTTGTCGGAGTAATTAAGTACTTAATTTGATATTAATTTGTTGATATCTGTCTCCTCAGAATAGATCCATTGTAGAGTCATTATCAACCGTTGTCCCCTGTTATCGAGGCGATGCTTTAACAGTGTTGCAATTATCAGCAGTCGTCGGTCCGGCTCGTTAGTAGCGCATTAAACTTGAGATTCTTCCCTTGACGAACGCTCGATACGCGCAACACGGTGAATATTAATTGCGCTGCTAGCGGTTTTCTTGGGAAATCAATATCCACTTGTCGGACGACCGGTCGACGCGTTTTTAAACTTCTCCTTGTTTTTAAACAACTCCTATCGATCTACGCTCGCAGATATTGTATATCGCGACAACAGAATACTTTTATCCCGACACTCTAATTCACGAACCTAAGATACCGAGAAAAAGTATTTATTAATTAATCCTTTTATCTACCTCCTCACAGTTTTTGGCTACACCTGCTTTTCGATAACAGATATGGTTCAAAGAAATAATAAATGTACATGTTATTCGATTTTAATCGTATCTCCACAATCCTATCGATAATTAAAAATACATTTTCATGTATATTACGTTTTAAATATGTGTTAAACATACTATTGCACAGGAAACTATTGTACAATCAAAACAATTATAAGTAATAAGTGTTGGATAATTTTCTTGTCCACGGTTAGCTTATCCTGTTGTTACTCAAAACTATGTTTTGGAAGGAACTGTTGTACAATAAGCTTTATCATTGACCCTGTGAATTATTAGGAGAAATAAGAATGCCTCTAGTTTCACTATTGGTGTCTGGATGATTCCATTGTTTTTGCCGCAGGCTTGATCCTCTCTGGGAACGAGATTTCGCAGATCTTATCGCTAATTTTGACTTATTACGGCGGTTCGGGTCACCGTCCCCGGTGGATCGCCGTGGGCGTCGGTCTGAGCGCCCTTTCCTGCCTCGTCCTAGCCCTGCCGCATTTTATTTACGGCCCGGGTAGGGACGCACTGGCCCTAACGAAGGAATACCTCGATCAAACTCTCCTCAACGCGACGATCGACTCGAGCAAGGACATCGCCGTCTGTTCGTCCGCCAACAAGCTCGACGGATGTGACGAGGAAGCTATGATGGACGTGAGTTATCTGCCGAGACTGCTCGTCTTCCTCTCGCAATTCATCCTCGGCATTGGAACGACTCTGTACTACGGCCTTGGTCAGACCTACCTCGACGATAACACCAAGAAGAAGAACACGCCGATGCTCCTAGGTAAATCGTATCACGGAGAATTTTCCTCGACACTCAGGCGCGTTCATTTTTTCTTTTTTTTCAATTCATTTTTCAATTCCATTCTTTTCTTCTTGTCTCTCACGGTTCATCCTTGGCATTCGTTCCGTTCTGTATTCGTGTCATTGCGGATTTAAAGTAGTACCATTGCCAGATTAGCCCGTCGAGGAGATTAGTAAGTAGGTTACCGCGAAACAAGATAAATCTCGTTACCATTTGGATTTGATTAAGAATCATCTTCTGCTTCTGTCGGATTCGAAGATGTTTGTATTTGCATTGCGTTTCGTTGATTAGACCGATCTTCTAATTGCTATGCACAGCAGAAATTTTTCCACACGATAAACCAGTTCTGACGTCAACCTGACATATCAACAGTTTGTCGTGGGTCGTTGTTTAAAAGTTTATTTAGTTTTTTTTTGCGCGTAATAGTCCGAGAGGAATCAGTTTTATCTCCTTTCTCGTGCCTTCCTGGAAAGCTGTACTTCGTTCTCGGAAATAGTGCGTCGCGTTACGTAAATTAAATATGTAACACCATTACCATTCGGCAGATGTATTCCGCAAAGAATGGAAGAAGAAGGGTGGCTTATTTCTTCCATAAAATTCAGCAGCTGTTTCGAAAGATGTTCGGTTGATGTAACTATTAAATTCTCGCTTAATTTCAGGTACAACGACGTACCGAAAACAGTGACAATATTTTGATGACAAACATTAAGCTTCATTTGACATTGAGTTACAAACAGTCTTTACGTAAACTGTGAAAATCACAGTTACTATACACTGACACATACTGTTCTCGTACCTTTGTAACATTTTCGGTGAAAGGTAAATGCGAATAGACTTGTGTAGAATTGAGCAACCTGATTTTCGCTTGTAAGATCGACGCGAACGATCGGCAAAGGGCTGAAGATGATCTATCGCGGCTTATCTTGAATTCCCGATAAAAATGTCTAGCTCGACGACTCCTTTTTTTCTTTCCAAGGCGAAGACGGGTCCGTCTGCCGATGGGTGTCAACGACTGAAAACTTGGCTATCTCCTCGCGGGTAGATAAACAAAACGATAGTCACGGCGATACCGAGTGACCCGCTAGAGCGCGTTAAAACGCACACGGAGGCGCGTGTGTAGACGCAAACAATCGCCACTGATAAGTGTTTGCCAGCCGTCTCGTTTCCGCCCTCGAGGACACGCCGGGAAACTGTCCTTTCGCGCCCCAGATCGATACTCTTCAGTTCCCCTCTTCGGGGATACCGAGGAATTTCTACCCCTTTCTCCCGGTTGTCGAGAAAACGTCGAATTTTCAACCCGTTTCCTCCGAGGCACTGGACTCTTTTTCCTTTGTCTTTGTTCCAGGACCGACACGTTTACCCTCTGGGAGATACCACTGAGAACAATGTTTTTGTTCGATGTATCAAACGTTCGCAGCTGAAACGATAGGAATGTTGTTCACGGTGTCGGCGAATTTAACGGATCCGGGAAAAATATTTATTCGAGCGGGCGGTACCCATGATTCTAATCTGCTTAATTATTCTTTCCTTTTATCGCCGCTAAATGTACACCCCTCGTGTCTTGTAATAATGGAATTGACTATTGATTCGCCCGGGGTAAACAACGACAGTGAGAATGTGGTAACAAACGTTTCTCGCGAGGATAATGGCAATGTTTCGTTTGTAAATATTTCAAGATTTCCTCGTAGATGTTACACCGAATCAGTTGACGTCAAACGCTAGTAAATATTTGTGCGAATTTCGATGGACTCGCGCAGGTGTTATATCGAGAAATGTTAACAATCTTTCCCACTTGCTACGAGAAAAAAGGAACATTTTTCAATGGTCTTTGATTACCTTTTTTTTAGGATTCACCTTTGCCCTGCGAACTGTTGGCCCGGCGATAGGTTTCCTGCTGGGATATGCTTGTCTCAGTCTATATATCGATCCCAGCTTGCACCCTGTGATCAACAAAAAGGATCCACGATGGTTGGGCGCATGGTGGCTCGGTTGGATCATCCTTGGGGTAACTATGGGGATGTTCGGAATTCTCATGGCAATGTTCCCGCGGGATTTGCCGGAACAAAAAACCCCTGTTAAACAGGTAAACCAAATCTTAGAGCTAAATTTCGCATTATTTCCACCCGCCACGAGAATTTCGCTCAACGTGTTTCGTGTCCTAATTCATTTCAGGATGGCGAAGTACCTTTGAAGCTGGACCTGTCGATTCAGGAGAAAAATAGAGCACAGTTGGAGCCGAAGAGACCGTCAGTCGTCGAAGCCGAACATGTACCAACTTTGAAAGAATTTCCAGTAGCCATGAGCAGGATATTGTGCAATCGATTGCTCATGTGCAACAATCTCAGCGCGGTGTTCTACGTTTTAGGGGCCTCAGCGTATATTACCTTCGTGGCGAAATATCTCGAGGTCCAATACAGCACTTCCGCTGCCGGTGGAACTGTTATTGCCGGTAATTTTATGGAAAAAAAGATAATAATAGGGAATATTGAAATAGAAGATAAATTAATGACCATTGAAATTTTCTTTTAAAGAATTAATCATTCGAGACGTCACTGTATTTAATATACTCTTCGTCTTTTTTTATAATATTCTAAATAACTTAACGACTTTTATGGGATTTAAGACTAATTTTGAACTGTCTGTTTCAGGCCCAATTTCCCTTATTGGTATGGTGTTAGGTTTTCTGCTATCTGGCATGACGATCAGTAAATTAAAACCTGGCCCGAGGCCGTTACTAGCGTGGAACGTTTTTGTTGGGATCTGCTTTGTTATTGGTCAAGTGTTTTTCATATTTTTGGGTTGTGCTGGTGCTGGGGTAAAAGGTCTCGATCTTCAGACGATGCAGTAAGTACGTTTCCTACTTGAGTAAAGCTTTTCGCACAAATCGATTGTATCTTAATCCGCATTTAAGCAATCGTGATATTTTCATGAGAAAAGTTGTGAAAAATTGTACGAACTTTGATCGTTGATCGGAAGAAGACGTTTTTATTAACATTTTTCCTTTTCCTTCTTCAGGTCGAACTTCACCGACGAGTGCAACTTTGACTGCAATTGCGAAAACGTGAAATACGCGCCTGTCTGCCACGAAGCGTCGATGACTACTTTCTTCTCGGCCTGTCACGCGGGTTGTCGTACGGTCATCAACGACAAAGAATTCGGAAACTGCAGTTGCTTGCCGCTGCCGGTGGATTTTGAGAATCGTTTTGATAATTTCCCAACGAGCGAATCCTGGATGGACGCGGGGAAATACTCATCCGATGATCTTCAAACGGAAATCGATGCGTACAAAGTAGTTGCTGGGCCTTGTCAAACGGACTGCAGGTAAAAATAAAGAAAAATTTGAATCTCCGCAGTGTTGGTGCACAAGTTTCCCTTGTTTAACGTTTTATTTCTTGATCACAGGCTGCCGTATATCATGTTTACGGTTCTGACCTGCGTAATACAGACCCTTGCCTGTTCCGGGAAGATTGGCAATGTCCTAGTTAATTACCGATCAGTGGAGAAGAAGGACAAGAGTTTCGCTCAAGGTGTTACGCTGATGATCATATCCCTTTTCGCTTTAATCCCCGGCCCAATTATCTACGGTGCGATTATCGATTCGACTTGTCTCATCTGGGAAGAGTCTTGCGGTACCAGGGGAAATTGCTGGTTTTATCACAGGGAGAATTTCCGGTACTTGGTGAACGTTTCCGCAGTCGGTGAGTTCATGAATAACTAAGAAAAATTAGCGAAGTACTTCGGACATATCATTTTAACCGTTTCGTTGCACTGAGTTTTTACCAATGTACATTGGTTTACCAGGATTTTCCTTGGTGGGAGTTTTGTTCGACGTTGCCGTTTGTTACCTCGGCAAGGACTTGGACCTGTACGGGTCCTTGGAGGTGGACAGACGTCGCGAGTTCATCAAGGACGAGCCGGAGAAGAAGGGCAAAGAAACTAACGGAATGGTGAATCACAAGATCGAGAGCAGTAGATTGTAATTCTCTTACTTCCGATCCTGCGGCAGGATCTGTGATTTTACGCGTCCTTCCCCGTCGGTGTCTAAAAATACGAGAGGAAAATTACTAGGTACCTGAACTCCAGTTGCAGTTTCTTTTTTTTTTTATTCCGACGTTGAAGTGTCAATACTTGTGTGATCTTATAATACTCCTCTAGTATCGAAATACTTCAGAATACTGTTTTACGTTTGAATCGTTCGCGTTTATCGACGTTGCTGTTACTCAAAACATTCCCGCGGGTTCCGTGGCTGCGCGGTTCTTGTTTTCTTGTAAATAAAGTATTCAAGTTTTTACGAACGTCTTCCTTCCTTTCCACGGGTCTCTCCGTAATTGCCGACATTTCCCGGCACTTTCCCGGGAAATCGATCGTTCGTTTATTTATATACCCCGAGACGATGGTCTAATCTGTTCCGCTCGGTTCCTCGGCGCCGACGAAACTTTCCCGCCTTTCCGGTTAAGACCCCTGCAAACACGCCGTAATGCGCCGGCTGAACGAAAGGGTTTGACCGTACGAACAAGAATGCCCCTGCATAATCGTCGCGACAGCTTTTTTCAACGACAAAACACGTAGGACAAGAGGGAAAGTGCGAAGAGAAAGTGAAGCCAGTGAAAATGACGCGAAAGCACGGCTGGTGAAGCAAAACAATTCGAAACATTGAGAAATCACGAAAACATACGAAAAGATACACGAAAAATCGATAAAGCAGTAAAATTAATCGTAATTAATAGAAGTAACAATGAAAATAATTCCTTTGAACTGTATTTCGATGGTTTCTAAAAATCTTGACCTTGTCTCGATTTTATTGTTCCTCGAATGGCTAATTTGTTGGACTTAACGAAAGACACTCTCTCGCCAGGGTTTAAAGTATCGGTGAAAGCGAGAGAAAGAAATATAATGAACTACTGTGGAGTTTCCGGATCATCAAAGGGGACACAGATCCGCTGGGAAACGAAAGGGGAAGGACCGGGGGGGGGGATTGTTTTCGCCGAGTCCCCAGTCGAATTAGATCCGCGAGAACCCGATGTAAAAAGGGACTTTTTGTTTGAGAGCCTTTTAATTTTTAAGCCTACTCCTTTACCTCCCCCCCCCTTCCGTCTCCTTTCCCTCTGCCGTTGTGGAGTTTTCTCCGCGGACGGAAGTTGCTCGCGCGGTTTTCCCTCCCGACGTAATGAATTCCGCGACTTCGCAGTGACGTCAGGAGCTTCCTATCGATCGTAAACTGCTCCTCGAAACTCACCGAGCAGGATGCGCTTTCGTATTACCCGCGGGATTAAATACCACCCTGTGAAAACCCTGTTAACTGCCTCGGATCCTGAACGTCAGTTCTCTCATCCTGGGAGAAAAATTGCAGAAACCAGGAACCATTGACATTGATCCTGAAGGACAGAGAAGATATGGAGTCAAGGAGAAATCCGAAATTACAGCATTGAAACGTTCGATTCGCAAATTCGTTACCTCAATTTACCAGTTTTCGTAAAATCGTTGTAATTTTCAAAGAAACCTGAAATTCTTTCGAAGAAAACCACTATTCCCCGCAAAAGATTTCACGATCTGTACAGAACGTTGTTCGTTTCATGACGAATGAATTTTGATTAATAAATATTGGTATTACGGTAATTGGCCACGATAAAAAGTGTTTGCGTGATAACATTATTAAGTTTGCCACAGGATTTATGCCGTGACGTCTTGGTAAATCCGTGTGACGTTGAGAGACAGGAAACGAAAGACGCAGAGGGAAGCGAAAGAGACAGAATGTTGTACAACCCCGTGCGTCGATGTGCCAGTTGACAGTGTCTCTGAAAGTTTTGTCGGTGTGTGTACACGGCGTATTGTGCATGACCCTGACCCATCTTTCATATAGACCTCATCAACGTCTTCTAAGTCGTCGTACAGTCCGATCTAGACTCCTCGTTGCGAGGGGCCAGAGGGGGGACGGAATCGCATGATGCCAAGCCACCGAAATCAACGAGTCGTAAACGTTCGCATTTTTCACCAATTTCAGCGAAACAGGGTGCTTCTCATTTAACTAAACGAAACCGTAAATACGCAATCACCTATTTAATCGCCACACTCTTTTCCTATCCATAAAACAAAGGGCAGTATTTTTTTATAGAATCATGCAGGTATTATTTGCATTGTTAATGGTTCAATGTGCGGATTTTTTGGAAGTTCAGGTGATTGTACTTGCTGCGAGAAACTTATACCTGTGAAGAGCGAAAGCGAATTTGACAAAGACGGATCGACAGTCTCGCGGAAAAACGGCAATTATTTATTAACCTGAGTCACGATAATGATCCTAATCCAGCTCGTGTCCGGCCTTGCCTCTTCCACTCTGCAAATGCTGCGTAATTTAATGGTGCAAGTGGGTTGCAACGTTCAATGCGCCTCGCGAAAGTTCACAGTGCACCGGTACGACTGCACCGTGTACAGTAATTGCATTAAACCATTATTGACTTAAGTCTAATATCGAGAAAAATTGTACCTCCCGTGGAGCAGTAATTTCGACATATTTTTCGGAGGCTTGGTTGTTAAGTCAAATTCGCGGCAAGTGAATTTATTCGTTTAGACGAGGACGATGGAGCAACACTGGCACGTTGGTTCGTTATCGTTCGTAAATCAATCTAGATCTTCGGCTCTACTTCCCCCATTTTTTCTCGACGAACCGTACACAATTGGCGAATTTTTTCGACGAGCGCAACGTCGTCGTCAAGCGCGCATCTATGGCCGTCGTAAATCTCCCTCTTCTCTGTGTAAACTGCAGAACGTTAGATAGTTGATCGTTCACCCGTCAGTGGATCTACGCGATCGTTTGGATCGTCCGTCGGTTTCGCCCAAGGCAGACAGTTCTATTGCCATCAAGGTCTCCCACGCAATAAATAAAACGATTTTCATGATTTCAGGGCTTTAAATAATTTTGTAACGCCGTTGCAATTTACAGACACTAATTACCCAACGATTAAGTAACTTATTAAACTCACTATGTAATAAATAAAAAATGTATGTGCAAAGAAATCCTACGACCCTCTGTCATTTCTCAAAATTGTTGCGTACAAAAATACCATACGTCACGTGACGCGTAGACTGTGATATAACTACAGAAACGCACATATTGGCATTGGAATAAAAACAATTATAACGTAATGCAGGTCTCGAGGAAGATTTACGGCATTCTTATCTGTAGCGTAAATTTTTGTAATCATCGTGGCGCGTGTGTGATTAAACGTAGCCGGAAAGGCCTGGCGATCGTCGAAAACCCATCGTCTTTTCGCGGAAATTTCGTAGTGTTTTAACGTACTTCCGAAAACTCGGCGTATCTCTCCGGCGACGTTTTCCTAAGCTCAGCAAACGACTCGCAACGCATCTAGAGCTGTCACGATACTATGATTTCGACCGTCCTCTGATAACGATCCGCCTGCATGCTTAATTATAGTACCTTAAATTTCAAAGTCATGAAATTCAAGGCGACGACGTTCTCCCCCGAAGAATGACGCTGCAGTCTTCCGAAATCTTACGATACATGCAATAAGGAAAATTTCTCGAAACAGATAGACCATTTACCTAGCACAGTGTTTTATAAATATGACCAAAATTGTCGTGAAAATTCTTTATCTCCAAGTGTAGGACTGGAGAAACAATCGATCAACACGTTCTGTTGGTTTCATAGGAGTTATTTTGGGTTGGAGACATCTACGATGCGTCGTAATTTCGCGTTCTTCGCGACATTGTCCTCTGGCGAGGCTGACGGTGAAAAAGGGGAGCATCGTATATCCGTTCGATAGCTAGTCGGCATGTTGAAAATGAAATTCCGGCAATCAGCCGCGCAGCTATTAGCGGCGCAGCTATTCGGTGTGCGTTGCCATTAGCAATGCACGATGCGCGCGGGAATAGACGGAAGAGTTTACCGGCGGCCGTGCATGCGTGTACGGTTTGCTACGTGTGTACATCACGTCGGCTCTATTAAATCATAATAGCTTCACAATGTGAGCCTTTGCTCTCCTGCGAGCGCTCGGCCCAAGTGACTAGGAACGAGCTTAGACGCGAGAGCACCGTGCCGTTCGCCTACCGTCTCGTCGTCATTCCTTAGCTGCTAGATCAGAAGAATTCTTCAGTCCCCCCGGGGTCCTACTATTTTCACCGAACCCATATCGATCGTCCGATCGCCGAATGAAAAGACCGTCGATCACGCATGACTTCGGTACTTCTATTACTTGATTTTCCTAATTTTACAGAATTCATTTCTCAACTATCAACGACTTACGTTGCTGCGTTGTAGCATTTCCGATCAGCCTAATCAGAAGCTTATTATATCTCCGTACAAACAAATGATAATGGCGAAGGTAGGTTTAAGGATCCCTTTTGTAGAGCTCGTGGAGGCGAGTCGCCGTTGCCAGGGGACACAATGGAAATTCATAACAAATCCCACGGCGCTGCGTTCTATCGGTATTTGCGTCTGTCGATGATTTTTCGCCGATAATTTTGTTGAGATAACCGCGACGGGCAGTGCGTACTCCGCGGGGCTATCCTCGTTCGAGCGTCTGTGCAAACTCGGGTTATATCACGATACCCGCGTGCACGGTGCCAAGTGATCGTCCTCGAGGACTTACGATCCTCCGCCCCGTGAGGACCCGATCCGCTGGCACGATGTACAATCCCCCCCCCCTCCCCGGGCTCGGTTGTTTCGAGGGCTTTCGATTTTTCGACAGTCATCGTCGCGACGACGAGATCTCGGTCCTTCCTTCGTCGCGTGCGATCGTCGGGGCCGCGCGATCGTCTCGCTTATCGGACAGAGACAGGGCGAAAAAGGGGCTCGAGGGGGAGGGTGACGGCCGAGGAAGGGACGGAGAGTGAGAGAGAGAAGCGCGCGAGGGGAGGGGAGACGGGAAGAAGAGTCAGGTGGCGGCAAACGGAGCGATCCAGCCAGAGATCTTCGGGGAATCTTACCGCGGGGCGGGAGGGGGATCGTCCGGAAAAAGACGGAAGGTAAGACGCTCGAGGGGAGGGTCGGGGGGGAGTATGATAAGGCACGTCGAGGTATAACGTAGGTATAAGCACCGGGCGCGATCGTCTAGGCGGAGAGGACCGTTTCTCGCTGAAGTCTTCAGGGTCGTAGGTGGGGATCCGCGAGGCAAAAAGGTCCCGTGCGTCGCGTCCACCGACGTCCCGACGACACATCAGTCGGGAAAGGAAACCGGCCGTTCTCGCACGGCAATCCCTTCCGGCATTTTTTTTCATCCTCGATCAGCAGCACGCGCCAACGGGAAAACGATTCGCCCATCGGGAACCCGCTGCTCCGCGTCCCCTCTCCCCTTAAGAGCCTCCCTCGGCGGACTAACATGTTGACAGGACACGTGGACCAACGGATATCCTAGGAACAAGTGTCCTGAAGAGAGACTTCGCGAAGGAACAGAGTTTGAAATTTTTAACGTTGCTCCTATGAACGGGGACTGAGGAGACCGGCAAAAGAGTTACAGTTGCACGTCGTTAATCGGAGGATAGAGTGAGCGCGACGGTGCCGAGGCGATTATTGTCCGCGCGCGATTATCTCTCGAAGATGGGGCACGGATGATCGCGATCCTCGTGGCACGCGAGAACGGGGGATCGTTTATCGAAAACTCGTGGACGAACGGGGAGGTCGCTGAAGACCAGGTAAAAGCGATGCCCAACAGCCGAGGGCGTAGAACGTATCGCGAAAGGGAAACGTGAAGGCTCCCCGTGCACCGGAAGTGAATTCGCGCGAGACCGAACGACAACACTCCCGGAGGAAGGATGAAGAACTCGAAGAATAACTCGAGCAACTCCAACCACGAGAAGAACGGACCGGAAAGCGTTAAGCTCCTCCAAGTCCCGCCGGCGACGACGAAAACGACGACGACGACGACGACGTCGACCCCCACGACGCCTACTACGCCGACGCGGGGCCTAGAGGACGTCTTCAGGGAATTACCAATCACAGACGACACCTCCTGCGGGATCTGGTGCATTCGCGGACCGACGCTGCAAAGGTTCGCCAACAAGAAGGCCTACGTCTTCCTCTACGGGGTCCTAGGATGTATCTTCTCAGCGAGCTACGCCTACTTCAACGGCACCATCACCACCATCGAGAAAAGATTCAAAATTCCCTCCAAGACCACTGGTAAAGTCCACGCAATTCTCAGAATTGTAGACGATTTTTTACTGAACATTCAGTTCATGAACATTCACTTAGCTCATGTACTTTCGTTTAGAATACTTTCGTAAATTCCTATAAATTCCAATGATATTGTCAATTGTCTTAACGAAGGGCATATGGTGAAAAAAGGGTTACTGACGAACAGTACGTTTATTTATGTTGAATTGGAAAAAAAGGAAGGATTTGTAGAGGGAACTAAGGAAATAGGTAGAATTATTGGCGCAAGATAGGAGGATTCATTGTTCCCTGACACAGTTTCATGGCTGATGATTTTTAATTGGACTTCTCGTTTGCATTCAGGTCTTATCACCGTGGGGAATGACATATCGCAGCTTTTCGTCTCGGTGGTTCTGTCTTACTACGCAGGGAGGGGTCACAGGCCTCGATGGATCGCCTTCGGCATTTACACCGTGAGTTCCCATTCTCCCGAAATACCTTATTTCCAGGACTTCCGGGAACGTGGACCAGGCGAAAAGGGGCGAAAAACGAATGCGTTAGCTCCGCTGAACGGCAGTGGAGCGATCCTCGGCGTGGCCGTAGCTCACCGGTTGGTCGATTCTTAATTAAATTAGGAAGCGTTAGAAATCTTAGCTACGCTCATTCACGCCTCATGCCGGCCGCATTACTCTCGCCGAGGCTCGTGTACGCTTAGCTAAGCGCTCCATTCATTCGACGGTGAAAAGACGCGTCACGCTCGCTCCAACGACAACCCGGACAATTTTGTACTCCTTTTTCTCGCACGTTTCCCCAAACTACGCGACAATGGGCAAACGGAAAAATTACGAACCTATGTTCACCGATACGTCCTTCAATCGATCATCGATACATTGTTTTACCAGCTAAAATACAAATGGAAGAACGACAAATTTTTAACTCGGTTAACTTACGCTAAACTTCAGAATAATTTTCTTGAGATCTAAGTCCTTATTCCTGTTAACTCTTATTAAATTCCACTAAATTAAGGAGTAACCTTCTTTGAGCCCATTTTACAGGCCTGTTTACGACGAACAGATACGTGTACAATCACTCTTAAGTGTCTTCCTATTTTCTTGTCCATTATTCCCTTTTGGACGATCCTCGACAAGGTTGGAATTCCGCGGAGGATCCTTTCCGTGTCGCTAATACCACCCCCCCTCTTCGTTTTGATTGATGTTTATGGCGGTCTGGTAATGCGGTTGAACGTACGGTGAATTATTATCGAGATAAGGCGAAGGGTAAATAGTGGATCTCGCCGCGGGAGCATCGTTTGAGCTGATTTCGAAAGAACGGCTTGTTGACACTTGGCCCGTGATTTACACGGGCACCGGGCGACAAGGACGGTATCTTTCCAGCATCGATTCCTCTCTCCACAAATACGGATAACGTGCCGATGTAACATCACCGTAAATAAAAGAATCTCGATAAAACCTACCGGCGACGTCGCCGACGTCCCAGCCGCCGTTTCCACAACGGGGCCGATCTTTCCTTTTCGCCAGAGGATCCTACAATTCTCAATTAAAACACACACGTGATCAAGGTCACGCGCGATGGAAGCTACGAAGGACATGTCTCATTTCCAAATTGGGCTACACAGGTCCCTCATTTCGTACGATTAATTAGGAATTAACAATTATCCAGCCCAATGCGTAAGTCGAATTACCTTTCTTCATGGAATTAACAGAAAACAGTAAGATTAATGATATAAAAGAATTTTTTTTAATTCCTTCTTGCCCTTCTTATGATTACTCTTTTAATTTTCTAATGGATACGGGTAATTCTTAGAGATTTTCTTCGCGGTAGGGCCATTTTCTTTCCTGACTCTAGTTTTTCCGGTAGGTCGTCCTGTTTTGTTGCCTGACGATGCTGCCCCACTTCCTGTACGGGCCGGGCGAGGACGCGTTATCCTTGACGAAGGAATACGGCGCGAAGCCCCGCGCCGACGCGAATTCCAGCCTCGTGTCGGACAAGCACCGGAAGTTCCTGTGCCTCGGCAAGGAGAGTCGGGGGAAGGAATGCGAAGACGCGGACGGGAATTTCGCGCCGCAGGTCCTCCTTTTCATAGCGCAGCTCGTTTCCGGGGTCGGAGGGTCCTTGTATTACACCCTCGGCGTGTCCTACATGGACGATAATATTCAAAAGTCAAAGACACCGGCACTCATCAGCTTCTCATACTTCCTGAGGATGTTGGGTCCTGCCATCGGCTATGGACTCGCATCCTTTGCCCTGAAATTCTATATCAGTCCGACTCTCACGCCTACCATCACCACTCAGGATCCCAGGTACAAATTGAAACTTCTAACTCAACATTGAGCTAATCGATAATACTGAAAATATAACAATAGTCACCTCTAGGAACTCCTTTTACCAATTTAAACCTTCTTATCAATGTTAAGCCAATGATAAATCGATAAATTTATTAATAATTCTAGCAGTACCCTTTGAGCAATGTTTTCCTTTTGCTAAGTTCATGTTAATCCTTGCTTAAGTTACTTATGATTATTCTTTGATTGACTTTTTCTGTTTTGTCTACCGGAAATAGGTGGCTGGGAGCATGGTGGCTCGGTTGGATAATTCTAGCTTTCCTTCTCTTCGTGTTCGCCAGCATCGTAGCGTTGTTTCCTAAAACTCTTCCTCGAGCAGCAGCGAGGAAAGTCCTGGCCCTCGAAAGGAATAAATCCGCCACGAGTATCAAAGGGGACCAGGAACCGGAACTGCCAGCTTCCCTTTCGGACATGCTGAGGACGTTCAAACGTTTGCTCACCAACACGACATTAATGTGCAATAACCTCGCGACGGTTTTCTATTTCATGGGTTACATGCCTTACTGGATTTTCATGCCGAAGTACATCGAAACTCAGTACAAACAATCGGCTTCAGTGTCGTCCCTCATCACCGGAACCGTCGGCCTGGTATTTAGTGCCTTTGGAATTCTTCTATCTGGATTGATAATCTCCAAGTACAAACCCAAAGCAAGGTACACTTCTTTCTTTCCTCCCACAAAACTAATGGAAAACTTGAGTCATCCGTTACTCGTACAATTTCCAAATAAAAAAAAGTCTATAAACATTTGAAAAACTGTGTATCAGGAAGTCTGTTTTAGTCTGAAGTTTTAGTAGAAGTTAGTAGAAGTTTTAGTAGTCTGAATGTCATTTTATTCTTTTCATTTGATTTTATTTATTTTTATTTTATTAGGTATTTAGCGGCATGGAACGTCATGGTTGGCGCTATTTCCGTCATGGGAATGATTTCCTATGCTTTTCTCGGATGTTCCGCCAATGATAATCAGATTGCCGTTCAGCCGGACGGTGCGTTGCAGACTCTGTTGCCCTGCAATGAGCCTTGCCACTGCGACTACGTTACCTACAATCCAGTCTGCTCGGAACACGGTCAAACCTTCATCTCTGCCTGCCATGCGGGCTGTCAAAGTATGAAGGTTCGTATCCTCCCATTCACTAATTAATAGTACAAAAGAATTGAAAAAGTTGAAATCATGCAGCGATAAGCGATAAATTTCCGCGGAATCTGCTTCAAAAATGAAGTTGAGAAGATTTATAAAAGTACCGATGAAAGGATCGAAAAATTCGTAGCTTCGGCAATGATTTTCGAGCGGTTTCTCGAGCAACGAATGGCTTTCCTGAATTTGCTCGGCTGTAAATAACTTTGCTGACTCTGTCAGGTGAACAGCAATGGCAGTAAGGTCTACACGGACTGCAATTGCGTGAAGCCGAGATACTCGCGCATGATGGCCCACGTGTTCTTCAACAACAACAGGGATGACTACACGACGGAACTGCCCTTCGAGACGACGGAATCGGATTCGATGGGGACTTTGGGCACGGCCACGCCCGGCGCTTGTCCCGTCGATTGCATGCACAAGTTCTACGTGTTCCTCGCGGTGGTGTGTCTCCTCAAGTTCAGCGGAGCCACCGGAAGGGCCTCCAACTTCCTCGTCTCCGTGAGATGCGTCGACGAGAAGGACAAAACCGTCGCCATGGGCTTCGGATTGACGATAATGAGTCTCTTTGCCTTCATACCCTCGCCTATTCTCTTTGGATTCCTTCTAGGTACGTACGAAATTCCTGCGTAAACAATTAACAAAAAAACCGAGCCAAGAAATATTCATTTTACGCATCCTCGATTAGATAAAATAATTGAACTACCTTCTATTAGGCGTAAATTTCTTTGATCTTCTTCTTAATGGAATAATTCTTTTTGCAGATAAGACATGTCTCGTTTGGGGAAAGACTTGTTCGGGAACAGGAAACTGTTGGCTTTACAACGGCGAAACGCTGAGATATTTACTGAACTTCACGGCAGCCAGTGAGTTATTAACACATTTTTCTTTACTTCAGCTATTTACTATAGGATATTTAAGACTTGGTCTTACCCTTTATTTTCTTACTTAATTTCCTCTGCTAATCACCCAGCCTTCGTGACGATCGGTACGCTATTCGACGTGGGTGTGTGGTACTACGTGAAGGACGTGAAGATCTTCGACGAGGAAATCGAACTCGAGGACATTGCCGAGGAACCCGGGGAAACGCTATGAAGGGGCTGTTTTTCAGGACGATCGCAAGGATTATCTGGGAACGAGGAGAAGGAAATTCGAGCGAGAAAGAAAAAGACGAGGGCTGACCTTTCTAAGACTTTCAAAGTACCTTAAGCATCTCCTTAGATATTTAACGCTGGCAGTGCCTTCCGTGGAAATCACTTCGTCCGATCATCCAAGAAAAATCGACAGTCAATAAAAGAAAATGGACATAGGGGCTTGTGGGCCGATTCGTTAAGTTTTATCATACTCTTATCCGTGTTAAGATGGAAACCTGGTATAACGTATTGCACTGTACGCGCTAGGCTAATGCAATTTCCCAGTTGCATTGAATTGATGTAAGTATTAAGAGTTGACTAGTTCTACGTGCGAATAATAAAAGTACGAAAAGCACGTGTACTTTCTTATACCCTCGTGGAAAGCTTCAATTCCTGTTCACAATTAATGGAAAGTGGAAACGATGAGTTCTCGTTTTACCTAAGTTAGTTTTTTTCAGTAAATTCGAAGAATTTACCACGTGTCGATTAACAATTGAGGTTTATTGAAAAATAAAAATGATCGGTAAGTACAGAGACATACCTATCTACACGCTACCTAAAAACATATGGCACAACAAACTCTCATTGTGTAATAAATAAAAGAAAATGCGGTATAATTACATGGTTAAGAATATCGATAAATCGTGCACGGATTTTCGTTCGTTAGGAGAGTGAAAAGTTTTTCTTATAAATTAGATTGATTCTTTCCTGGCTCAATGACCGTAGTAAAATGAGGCGAAGATTTCCCGAAAACATCGGCAGTAATTGATTCATTGATTGACGGAATTAAAGATCAGTGCAGATAGTTTTCTTGCCTCGTCTGCCGAGGGACGAGGGACTTTGACTATCGGACGTGACTTCCGGGTTCCTTTCGTGCTCGTCAACCAAACTGCCAAAACCGGAAGAGGCCTGTCCGCGGGAAGAAGGTCTTCCGGCCATGGCCACCAAAGGAATTCCACCTGTGACGTTTCTATTCTCGTTCCGATGCCTTCCTTCCTCGTTCGATTTCATGGGAATTCCCTCAGTTTCCAGTGCCTCGAGACTTGAGTTCTTCTCGTACTGATTGATCAACGATTTCACGGGAACGTGCTGAGGAATTCTCTCGGGCGAATGGACGCTCACTTGGCCAACGTAATTCGGGTCCACGGGTATTCCGACTTCGTTGAAATCACCCCTCCGCGTGGCCTGATCGTCGGTTTTCCCGGAATTCCCTTTCTTCGCGTACTCGAAGCTATTGCTCGTCCAGGACCCGTCGTCCTTTTCCCGCTTCCTATTGGCACGCGGGTCACCGTAGTGATCGGGGTTCGGGAATTTACGTTTGTACGGCGACTGCCTGCCGGGGGGGAATCGATCGTCACTCGGTACCCCCTCGTAATCCCCGCTGCGGACTCGTCTCCTCGAGCGGGGATTCGCGTTGCTCAGTTCGCTCTCCACGTCGGAATCCACGTCCAGAGGCGCGTAGCCAACGACCGGGCTCGATGCGATTCTGCTCTCGTCGCTCGAACTTTCAGCTTCGTCCTCGGTGTCGAATTGACGGCTTCTCGATCTATGGGCTCGTGATCTACGAGTCCGTCGATCACCCGGGCCCATTGGCCCGTATTTCAGGGCAGGATTTACCTTTTGTCGAGAATCTTCCTCCTTCGACGAACCCACGTTCTCCGTCTCGACGATTCTCGACGGTGTTTGCGGCTCAGCGACAATCGCCACGTTGACAGAACCTTCCGCAGAATTTCCTGTCAAAAATTTCCATTGAAAATGAGCTTCGATCGGTTCGACAAAATGATTTTTTTCGCAACACTTACCGTTATTCACGTCAGATGCTACGTTTTGTACTGTTAAATTTTCCGCTTGGACCCGCACGAGTTCCTGCATTTCCCTCGCGCCTTCGTGGACATCGTTTTCCAGGGGATTGTACAATCTCAAATCCTTGGAGAAAAACCAAACGAGGACCTTGAAGAGCAACCCGACGACCAGTAACAGTGCTGTCAGGTAACACATGTAATCCCCGAGAGCTGTGCTCGCGTGAAGATGGCAGACAGATTTTTCCAAACCCCAATGCACGCAAGTCATGTTCCCGATCGTCTCGTAAAGGAATTTTCCAACTACGTAAACGAAAATACCGGCCCAGGACATGGAAAAACCAATGCTCAGGGCTTTGTCCTGCTTGTACACGGACCTCAGGTTGATAACTAAATCCCCCACGAAGGTCGAAGCCACTAAACCATAAGCCAGCATCGTACCAAACTGAAGAAAAAAGATGTTTCACCATGATGTAATTATCATTAAATTCTATTACCATTTTAATGATGATGCAAAATGAAGATCGTCTACTATTTTACTGCGTGTCATTCTTTGACTATATTTTTTCTTAAAGTATTGTCAATGTTGCCCCGTTGAATCTTTTGTCCATGAAGTAGAATTTTTTAGCTTTTGGACTTACTTCGAAGACCAACCAGCCAATTTGACAGCTGCTGGATCCGCAAGGACCGTCCTTGGCTTCGAAGTTCCCTGAACCAGTCAAGTCCTCCACGCAACTGCAATCGCCGTAAATCTTCGCGTTGTCCCTGTAGTCGAAGAAAGTGCAACCAGCGTGGCAAGGACTGTAAAACGTGTACTTGCCCGAACTGTCGCAGACCGGCCGGAAATCGGCGTCTTTCGAGCAACGACAATTTTTGTTGCAGTACTTGAGCAAGGAGATTCTAAAACCAGGAAACAATAAATAAAAAAATTAGTACTCAATTCTCAGTAATTTCATATTGTCTTGGGCAAAAATCAAATTGAGGCCAATGCGGGTGTTGGAATTTGGAATTGACATACTTACGAGTTTTTGCCCATTCCTACAATCGGTGCTTTCTCGCACGTGGCGAATGCCAAAGAGAAAATAATCGTCGCCGCCAGAGTAATCATTACGAAATTATAACCAGCCACGTATCTGGCGTTGGGTTTTACCCTGGCTATCACCAACCCGGAGATAATTATTACAAGACCGAACAAAATCGGTTTTAAGAAACCTGCAACCAAACGAACAAATGATTTCCTCTTAAATCCCTGAAAAAGTGTATCTTCATTTTAGTGCATTGTTTCGTTCTTACTTGAAATTAGCCGAGAGGAAAATGGGTCCCCAAATCCCAGCAACATTCCAGTGGGTTTAGGAATATGGAATCTCGATTCCAAAATAATATTCTCATTGTCCATAAAATTTGTCAAAGCCGTGGCACAAAGGACCGACGATAGAACGTTGCAAATCAAAATTTTGTTTGTAATTAACCGACCTATCGAAGGCCAGTAATTCGTGCTGCCCATCTTGGGTTCTGTAGTTCTTTGGATATTTCTGTTAAACGTGTTTGCGCGGTCGAGAATTGTTTCCGCTGCTTGTTCGACGACCTAATTAAAATTTAATTGCATTGATTAATGACGTTCAATAATACAAACTGACTGTTTTTTTACAATACTCTACCTCTGAAGGTAATCGTCTGGGAAACCAAGAGAGTAGCAAACTCGGAACGAACAGTAAAATGGCGAGAATTGGAAAACCGAGCCACCAGGCACCAATTTGTTCTCGATAAGACTGTACTATGCTCAAATCCTTAGCGTCTATCCTAATCAAAGAAAATTTACAATTAACACTCGATCTACTTTGTGGACGAAATATTTGGCAAACGTTTAAGTCTCATATTCAGCACGGTTCAAATGTTTATTCATTTAGTTATTGCAATTTCTTTTATTACCTGAGACAACCCCATGCAAAAACGTAACCCAATAAAACTCCCATGACTTTCATGGCTAAAATAACGCCGATAAAGACTCCTACGTGTCTCATTTTCGTGTTATCGTCCAAATAAGAAATTCCAAGGGCATAGTAGGCTACGTTTGCCATACCGACGAACACCTGAACGATTATTAGAATAGCAATAGTAACGTAACAGGGCTCGTCTTCTTCGATGACAACTCTCGAGGACGATGTTGAACATAATTCTTTACTGTCGTCTAAATTGATTTAAAACCGTTTAGCTTGACCTTAAAATATCCGCGGAAGGTGAAGTAAATTTCGTGGTTTACCTGCGTACAGCGACATGTGTGTAACATTTTCGGTTTCTTCGATTACCCTTACGCTGTGCGTGAGTTGCGGAATTATTAGAGTAAAATATGCCATGCTTTGCAGAAGCACCAGTGCACCTGTCCACGAAGCTCTGTGAATTCTGTCTCCCCAATAAGCCACAGTTAAACCAAGTAAAAACGGAGTCACTTCTGAGACCACGAGAATCCAATCTACGAAAAGTCAGATTAAGATGATATTCAATTCTCAAATAAATCATAGAAGGGATTTCGTTAGTAGCAATGAAGTTGTCTGAACAGGGCTAATTTCTTCATTTAAGGTATTGTCCTAGAAATGATGAGAAAGGGATTGGTAATCGATGGTTATTTATTGTTTACCCATGAAATAAGGATCGATATGAAATCTCCTGGCTATCGTTGGCCCAGTGACTCGCAAATAAACATATCCAGCGGCCTGGACAATGCCAATCCAGCAGAGAAGGCCTACGAAAAGCCTTCTCGTTGCGAATCTCGCCAATCTCGGACATGGCACCTGTCCGCATCCACAGTCTATCGATTGGCTAGGAATGGGATTTGCCGGACCAGTCAAACCGCCTTCAACTTCCGATCGCACAACTTCCCGTAGTCGAATGGTCATTCTTCCTATAGAGGACATTAATAAATTCAAAGAGAATTCCATTATTAATCCTGTAATTATCCTAGCAAAAGAGAATCATTGACAAAGCGTGGGTACAATTTGTAAGTTGAATTGAATAAAGCTATTAATTAAAGATACGAGTACCGGTGATCCTATGTAGGATTTAACTGGTAAAAATTTACAAAGATTTCTTATTATTTATTTTGAAAGGCGTAGACCTTCTAAATACTACGATGAGTAATTTTCTTCTTCGGCTGAATGAAACTACAAACACGTGCTTCTACAATGCTTGATATACGTGTATGTGTCACGATTATGAATCACCCACTCGTGTTTTTCGTTTCAAGAATTTCCCAAGTATTTCCTCAGGAAAGTTAAATTTCACGAAACAATCGTATCAATTGTCAATTAAGACGGAAAGTGAAATACGGATTAACACTAGAAAGTGCTCTTCACAAAAAATACCAACGAGACGAATCATTACTCACATTAAACGATTTCACTTGGTTCACACGCGAAGCTTTGCACACACACAAACGCACTCATTGAACACTGTTTCTTGTACTATTGGAAGTTCGAAGTTTCGGAAATCCGGCTCATGGTGGACCGTTTCGTCGTGTTTCTTTTTCTCGTTCTTCCTTCTCTTTTTGTCGGAGCTTTTTAACGAACGTGGAGGAGCGAAGGGAAAGGCCGGGGCGGAATCAGAGGCGCGGCACTTTTGGAGAGGAGAGTACTCGCGTTATCTTACTACAGATACGGCGCTGAGATATCTTCCGATAAAGGCCAGGTATCTAGCTTGCCAACGCACGAGCCACACTGCGTGAACGGTCAGGTGTACCACTGATATACCCGTTTTAACTAGCGCCGTTATTAATAGTCCACGTTGGACATATCAGGGAGCAACAACGATTCGAAAGTAGCTACAAAAATTCCAATAGCCCGATACATCGGTTTCAAAGGAATTTCAATTTTCAGCGAGTAGATCTAAATTTATATAGTTCGGTCATGTAAGAATATAACGGCGCTGATCATCATTTCCCATAACAGTTCAATGGTTTATATCATTAATATTACTACAGGTATCCGTTCTTTTCTAGTAAATTTGTCGAAATTGCAAAACGTTCGTTTCTCATAGCAGTAGCGTGGTTTATTTCATTAACATTACTACAGGCATCCTTTCTTCTGCTTGTAAATTCGTCGAAATTGCAAAACCCTGAGGTACACCAAGTCCCGGGCGAGGAGGGGGGGCATTCGGAGTAATTAAAATTCTGATCCTTGCGCGGCTCGTGCGCCACGGTTGCCGGGCCAATTTTTCCTGGCGATTTCCTCCGGCGGCTCCAATTTCGAAAAAGGAGAGCGAGGACGGCCGGCGACGGCTCCCGGGAAAGGAGTTAGCAGGCTTAGGCGCACTTAAGTCAGCGCCATAAGAAAATGACGAATGCCAATTAGCATATGAAAAGCTTCCGAGCGGGCGTTTCTCCCCCGTCCCCCGGCCCTCGCCTCTCGCTCCTTTCCCCCGAACCCCGGGAAAAAGATGGAGAGAGGGGGCAGGACGGCCTCTCGTGCGCTTGGCAGGGCGATCACGTTTTTGAATATTAAGGGCGGGATTACACCGAGGGCTTAACGCGCGAAATTTAGTCCGGCGAGGACGCGGGCAAAAAATCGTATCGAGGGCCAAGGGACGGGGGTGGGGCAAATCAGCGAAAGCGAGGGGTGGGGAGGGGGGACGGTGTACCTTTCGACCTCGCGAGTCTCGTCGACGGGGAGATGGCATGCATCATCTCCTTAAACGTCGACACGCCTTTCTTCGATGACAAATGAAGAGGACGCTTCAACGCTTTAATCTCAAATTGGATGAAGCCCAAAGCTTCAAGAAAAATTGTCCTCCCCCCTCCTCTTTCTTACGACTCTGACACTGGGACCCATAATTCTCGGTTGAGTCTGCGGAAAGTCGAATGAAAAAGTCGATCCTCAGAGAAATGTCACGCTCGAGAGAAGTAAAAGGATGTTAAGGACTTTCGTTTCTTATGTAATTCATCCCTCGTCTTTCTTTTAAAGGCAAAATGAAAAATGTCATTATTACACGTATATCTATGGAGTTGTTACGCGCCATCTTTCTTTCTCGTTCGTTGCAGGCTTTCCATTAGCGGAGTAAGTGACCAGCGCCCGCATTTTCTTTGATGTCAGTTAATTTACTAATAACATCGCCCCCCGCCCCCTCCCCTTCGCCCTATCCTTCTGCCCTTCGCGGCGACCGTACCTCGCCGGACCTCTAAATATTTGTATCGTCAACATATCGACTTGGCCCCGTGTAATTAAACGTCATTATTTGAGTGAGATGGACTCGCGAATGAGCTCGCTGACCGCACGAATTTTACCAAATCAAAATCTGAATCCCCCTTGAAACGTATACCCACGAAGGTAAAACAATTTTCTCGTCGCACACTTCTTCCTCTTTAACCGAAGTCTTCATGGAACTCCGGTTCTTTCTTTGAGGCTTATTTCCTCATAGTACATTTCCCATTTTTCACTGAACTCTCGACGGAGGCTGACCATTTCTTTCGGGATTGCCGAAAGTCCCGACCTGCGGCGATTAGCTCTCGATAGGGAAAAAAACGTACGCAGGGTTGAAATCACGGCTCGCCCTCTCGCGAAACGTCGAAGCGAGGGGGGAGGGGAAGGAAGGGGGAAGGGGGTTTGGTACAAGGGGGCGACGGTACGGTCGGGGCGATCTTAGTAGAGGATTACGTAGAATTAAGTCCTGGGCGAGGGCGTGCCCCCGTAACACTTAATTTTTCCCTCGATTTTTTAATCTCCCGGTAAATATCGTCGACCCCTTTTGCGCCCCCCCTTCGTCCCCGCGGCGTACTCTCGCGCACGGCAAAGGCGGGGTATCTCCGTCTGTCTCTCCTTCGGCGCTCTCTTACCACCGTCAAAGGAGAACCCATTTAAAAACCTCATCAATGCCTAAGCCCCCGCGGTACCATAGGAACTAATCCCTCCTATTTTAACGCAGGACGCCGGAGGGACGTGGAAAGAGGCTCAGTGAGGCCGGGGGGAGGAGAGGGAAGGGGTGGACGTACCGGTGCACGCGAGAACCGCTCCGCTTTTAACAGTAAGACTCCGCCTTTTATTAGCGGATACAACATGGTTTTATTACAGAACCCCCGGGGTTTTTGGTTCTCAAGAAATCTTCCGAGCATTTTCTCCGCGAACCCCGTTCGTCCGGAAATCGCTCGTCTACGACAACGAATGATTCAACGATCAAAATACCCGGCGAAACTTTTGCCGAGATTTCGCGGAACGAAATCAACACTTATGGAGAAGAAACTAACCCTTTCCAGGAGTCATTTTCTAAGTGTTGTTAAGTCGCCAAAGTTTTATGAATGAGAAGCTTAAACACTTGGAATTCCGTCGTCTAGCGTAACGAACGAGGCAATGAGAAATTTGGTAGAGTTTTCTTGGACGATGGTTCGAAACGAGTGGACGTACGGTGCATTATTTTACCGCTGATTATTTTTAAGCGTTGTCCGGAATTTTTACTAAAGTTTTACGAACGGGAAAGGGGCCCGGTTTGTCGCGGTTGCTTTGACCGCGAGGGGCTCATCGTGTGGCCCACGCACACGTTTGCCACTGTAATACGCTTTAAACTGTTAATAGAGTGCGTCGAGGGTGTTTGACTGCGGCTGAATCTCGAGTGTTGGGCTAACATTCATGATGAAATTAATCTGTACCGGACGATCGTCCCTACCTCCCCCCACCTTTTCCCCAACCGGCGAAAAAGCCAGCGGTTTCCAGCGGTTTGACCGACCGTTTCTTCGCCCTCCTCGTCGACAAATTTTGCCGACTGACCCCTCCACGTTGGCGAGGGCATTAATTAATACAAAAGTTTAATTAACGCTAAACGCCAGATCAGAAACCAAAAGCGATGGGATATTGTTGATATGCGTATGAACGGTTTCTTCGGACGGTTATGAAGATGAAGAATTCATGTCTCTGCTAAATCGTATTCGGTGGAACGTAGATTTATAGAAGGACATTTCGATCTTCATTAGCATAGTACATTCTTCGCGGGTCTCGCAAGTTATCTCAGTTGGCGCGGTTTGAATATGAAAATGGAGTGACGCTGATATTCGAGGACACTTCGTCTTGGCTGATAAATTCGTCGTCGACGGTCATCGATCGGCCGCACTTATAATTAATTAGCCCGGGGAAAGTCGTTAACAGAGGCGGGATACCGTGGCCCGTTTATTATTTCTCTACTTCCAGGGAGAAAATGCGAAATAAGTAAGGCTTCGCGATGGAAGCACCGTCGAAGATAACAGTCTTTGCTTTAAGAAGAAGGTGAGTCCAACGGTGGGGGATGAAAGGGCGGCCTGAGGGGGGGGGGGGGGTTCGAACGCTTACCATCACAATGGACACTCTCGGTGGGGCCAAGAACCTGCCGGTAGAGTGGATGCAAAGCACCCGCAGAGACTAAGGATTAGAAGTCTTTTATGAATCGCAGATCTTGATGAATCGTCTGCCTCGATCGACCTCGCTAAAATTGTCCGTCCAAATGTCTGAATAGCAAAGCACCGCTCCTCCCTGGCCCTCTCCCCCCCCCTGCCTGTCGGCCCTTTTCCTTCGATCGACCGTAATCCTGCCTTTGAAAAATTGAAATTCATCGGCCCCCGCGAACGTTAATGCCTTCCACCGTGCGGTTTTGTCTCGTAGATCGGAGCAAGAATTAACGAAAAAGAACAAGTACTCTCCTTCCCTGGCTGTCGCCGTCTCTTCTCCGCCGGGGGAGGGGGGCAAGGAAATTTTGCGAGAAACCCCCGCCCTCACGGTCCTACGTCGTTTTTCAAATTGGAAGTAAGAGTTTTACGAATCAACGCACGCCACGACGGCAGATCAAAAGACGCTGCTCCGATAATTGGTAGAAATCTTCTTCACCCCTGCTCCCTCCCGCTTTCTGCGACACGCGACAACTCCTCTCCCCCTTGTACACTCAACGAACCCTCCCCTCCCCCCTCGCCATCACCGCCCACCCACCGATTTCGTCGTTTTCGTTTGAGGATTACGCACATTTCAGCGGTGGCCGCGCTGGAAAAACATCGCATATTTATTCTGCGTCTCCGATAGCGCAGCCAAGGGGTACGGCGAGGGAGGGGAGGGTGGAGGAAGGACGAGCCGGGTCGCGGTTCGAGCGTGGGGGGGGTATGGCAAAAAGAGTCAATCGGGGCTGAGACGAGGGAGGGAGGGACTTGGGGGTAGGAGGGGTGAGGGTGAGAGTCGATGCAGCTTCCTATCGATGAGACCCATCGACGGCGTGGTCACCCCTCCTCCACCCTGTACCCCCCCCCCCCCCCCCCGCCGCCGCCTCAGCGGGCTCTTCATCGACTGCGGAACGAATGCCGGATGTGTCTCTGCCTCGCGCTTTACTTTTATTTATCTCCGTGAAAGGCGCGTCTTCCCCCCTCCCCCCCCTCATGGTTTTTTTTCCTTTCATAAAGCACATTTTATCGGGACCCATTCCATCGGCAGTATTTTCCAGAATTATATGATACCCCCCGTCTGCTAC
Source organism: Hedychridium roseum (assembly GCA_963989215.1). Classification (NCBI taxonomy): domain Eukaryota; kingdom Metazoa; phylum Arthropoda; class Insecta; order Hymenoptera; family Chrysididae; genus Hedychridium; species Hedychridium roseum. Next base: position 4,361,824 of record OZ022318.1, on the reverse strand, counting down.
GGAGAAGTATCAATACGGCCGTGGGTAGTGCTTATTTCAGGCGGGCGTAATTGACGTGCCATAATTAAGCTCTAAGAGCAGCTTCTAATTGCGTAGGCAGGAAAAAGTGAGTGTCCGAACAAGTTATCGATACGGGTCAAACATCGCGCGCGCTTTCAAAGTGAAATAATTTGCCGAATGAACGTCAGGGGAAGTCAGTTTTTAGTCTGTGAAGAAGTTTCGCTGAGCAATGCTTAATCCTACGCGGTACATTTTCTTTTTTGAAAGAGCCTACTCTGTTTTCCAAGTTCCTATTGTTCTAAGAGCCGTTTGAGATGCAAGTCGATTTACGATATCCCGGTGAAACGAAAGCGCCGTGTTAGGGTCTATATCGGGTAATAATACACCGGTTCGAAAGGGTTGAAGGCACCCTTAAATTTAAGACGGTTAATCGAAAGACAAAATTGGCTTGAAACGAAAAAGGGGGAGGCTCGCCTAATTCTTTTACTCAGCGGCATGACCTTTTCGTTTTTCTTCTTTATCGAGATACACCCGACATTCTTTCACTTCGTAGGGACAATTAAACGTTTCTTCTTTTGCCCTTGACGGTGTCTTCCAAGAAGAAGATCCCCGCTTTAAGCCATTGTTCCTTTTCTCTCGGAATTACTTCTCCTTCTTATTTGACTTTTTACACTGTCCCTTTTACGTATGTAACTCCTTCTTTTTTTTACCTTCCAGACTCGACTGCCATTGAGCAGACAGTGGCGGTACGATTACACGCGTAATCGGACGAACACGGGGCGGAGAGGGGGAGGGAAATACGCGGTAGGATTTGACGACACTGACGAGGTCCATATCGAGCTATACAGCGGTCGAAAGGGGTTGAAAGCCCCCTTAATTTTGGGACGGTGATTCGAAAGAAAAGAACGGACGGACCGACGGGCGGAAGGGGTTAACTTCTAATTGTTTTGTTAAATGACGCGCGAGTAAGAATCCCACGGAGGACTTAAGCCCCAAAGCGGGCACGGCTCGACGGCGGTTTCGGTTCATTCCGCCCTCCCCCTCCCTCCACTCCCCCTTGAACTCACTCTTTCTTACTCCTCCTCGGGTCCTCTAGCTCCTCTCCTCTCCCTCAACTCCTCCTTTCTGACCTCCCTCCCCCCCTCCCGCCGCGACGAACCCTCGGCGGCCTTAATACTTAGCTTTATTCTCTTCTAAGACTCTCTCTTAATTTCTTATTTCTCCCTCCGCCCCGCCTATCCGGACGCTCGCGCAATTTATACCCGAGGACGAGAAAGAAAGCTAGTCCGCGGGACGAAGGCGCCGAGCGAGCGGGGGGTGGCACGGGGGCAGGGCCCACTGAATGCCGGGCTTAAGCAGACAATGCTTCGCTTTCAAACGCCGGCTTCGGGAGCCTTTCTTTCGCATTAGATACTTTAATTCTTTAAACGTGTCCTTCCGCCCCGCCCCCCTCTACCTCGTCTGAGCCCGCAAAACACGCGGGAAATTCAGGCAATAACGGTATTTCGTGGATTGACCGGAGAATTGTCTACTCGCTCGGTGCCGTTGAGCCCAACGATCAATCTTACTCTAAATTCTTGAATTCCTAAGAGCAAAGTCATTTCTTTGCCTCTTCATCAGCCACGGAAAGATTTGCTAATTTTCTTTGTTCTGTTGGAAATTTGGAAATATTCAAGATTTGCAGACTAACGGAATCTGATTTCGTCTTTCTCTCGAGACGTCGGAGTTTCTTGTACCTCGTCGTTTGACCTCGTCATTCTTTTCCTTAATGCGATTGGTCTACGATGTAGAACTAGCTTCTAAGTAAGCGATTCCTACTGCGATGTTCAGCCTCGTTAGGCTACATGGAATTTCGAGCTACTCAAGAGTGGCGAACCGCCAGAATCAGTCGGTATTTCTTGACCACGCCTAATTGGATACATTGATCGGGTAAAGGAGGAGTATTGGCCGAGGAGTAAGGAGATTAATCGGCCAGACAAGACGAAGGGTCGTTCGATCGAATAAGACCAGGAGACGAGTAAATCGACGAGTGTTGCCGTATACTCTTAAGTTTATTAATTCCCGCTCGATAAGAAACACGCTGGCTGGTTTAATTAAATGTAAGTAATTAGTATGTGAGGACAGGACGTCCGGGGATAGAGGAAAGGAGGGAATAGAGGACGTTGGTCGTCGATTTCCACTGACCATCCATGGACCGAGGTACGGCTGGTAATGGCCACTTTGAGGGCCCGCCATAAGCTTTCCCAAAGAGACTCGGCCCTTACCCTAAGTGGTCTTATGCCTCACGTTTCCACGAGGTGGATACTTACTTTGCCTATCCGCAATATGAGCCTGGCCTTTCGCCCGTCCCTCCTCAGCCCTCTTTACCCCTTCCACTCGAATCGACCTACACCATCCTACGACTTCATCTTTCCTTCAATTGCCGGGATATCAATTACTGCTACCCCGAACGAATAACGAAAAAAACCAAATACTTTTACACTAGCCACGAACCTCCAAGGTCCCGAATTTTTTCTACGCCGGACGGAAGACATTTTTGCAGGGAATTTTAATGAACCTTTGATCGCACGGGAGAATTGCGTTACGAGTGTGGACAAATTTTTGAACGCTCGAGAAACAATGTGAAAGGTTTTCAATAACCCCTTACATTAGCTACGTTAACTCTGTTGCGCCAAGCTTCATCGGCACTGCGGGGTAACTAACTTAAAACGCGTAAAAGGGTTCTCCGTCCTTTCCTCTACCACTTTTTTTTGCGCCGCTGTTAGACATGCGTGCAGGTAGAAGCATATTTTTTACGTCGAAACGGGGAAAGTAATCATCGGGAAATTTCTGTCCTGGAAAATAGCGAATGGGAGGAAGGTGGGGGTGCGCGAAATGACGACCGATGGGTTTTAATATTCGCGAGCTCGTCGATGGCGAACGCGAAGGGTGGAAAGGAGAAGTCGGGGGTCGCAAGAGGAGAAGTACCGCCCGGCCGGGAGGTTTCAGAGGCTAAATGGAGGCACACGGCAGAAGCAAGGGTTAACTCAATATAGCTCTAAGTGAATTACTTATCGCGTACACCCAGTATACAGACTAGATGCGTTTAGCTATAGGTCCCGGATGCCCAGGGCCGACCATGCTAACGACATTTTTCGCGGCCAATAGCCGCTCTCTGTCCTTTCGTTCCAACAGTACACGTTTTTCGGGACGTTCAACAGTCATGCTAGACCTCAGTAGAATCCTTGTTTCAAGTGTAACGGTGAATCCTAAGTGTTAGCTGTTTGAGAGATTCTAATTGTTCGCGGTATTAGGATTGGCTTATTGAGACGATTCAGTCGTTTGTTGCGTTTGAAGGAAACAGTTAGCTGTAAAGTGTGAAGGATCATCTCGACGGTGTTTAGGATGAGACGGCCCTGCAGGAAAATCTTCGAGAAGGATGCAACAGGACGAGTTCGGGAGATCACGGGGACCCTAGCGGAAGGTCTTTATGGAAGACGAGTACAGCGGGTCCCGGAGGATCTTTGATGGACGCGCCGGGCTGCTCAAGAAAATTCAGTTAGCCAGCAGCTTTGTGCCCCGTTGCCTCTCCTCCCCGTCCCCCCGTCTCGCTATCTCCCCGCGCGGGGGTGAAACCCGTGAGAGAACGAGCGCTCGGACGGATGTCTCCGCTGAAACTTAATTAGCCGGTCGCAGCCTTAATTGCCGCCCGATATTGCCCTCCGAGGACAATTAGCGCAATTTACCCCCACCCCTCCGTCTCCTCCGTCCGCCGAAAGTGTTGCACGCCAGTCTTTTCCAAGTCCCTATAACCCTTCCCCCTCTCACGTAGCCCTTCATGTCCCGCGGAAAACTGAGCAAACCTTCAGCGATTTTCTAATACGCCGAAAACACCTCAGGATCATAAAACCGTTGCGTTCCAGGCAATCCTCGATAACACCGAAAAACGAAGAAAATTAAATGATCAACCAGGTGCACGGATCATGAGATCCTCGAGATTTCTTTGCGGTTCGAGGACGAGGGAATCTTGAGCTTCGAAATTTACTGAACATCGTGCACGAATTTCTCGCCCATTGCGGTTGGGTAATAATTCGTGAATCACCTGACCATCGCGTTGTACAAAAGTCTTTTGCCCCGCTGAAAAAGGGTAGAAGGGATGGGGGGGTAGGTAGATAGAGCGCGTTTGCGAGGAAGTACGGCAATCTCGCGGTGCAACGAACAGAGTTGAGAGTCGGCGAAGGGGGAGGGGGGAGAATGTGCAAGGGCGGTTACACCGGGAGTAGAGGTTCGGGAACTACGAGGGGCAGGAGGAGGAGGAGGAGGAGGAGGAGGAGGAGGAGGAGGAGGAGGAGGAGGAGGAGGTGCAAAGAGGCGCGGACTGGGCTCTCGCATAATACACAGCGAGGCGCGGCATAATAATTCAGAAATTTGCATGTACGCGGGCTAACTCCTCAAGTAGGTTATCTATGCTGGAAGTTTTCAGCGTGATATATAACGCGTCCTACCGAGTCGCGTCGGCCTCGAGTGCCTCCAAGGACGGGGGGAAGGGGAGGAAGGGACGGGAAGGGGGGTGGAAAGCCAACGTCTACATCGTCTTACGTCCACGCCCGCGCTCGCCGGAAGTTACGTAACTGCGAGGGTGCAAGGCAAACCCCATCCCCTACCCCCCCCCCTCCCTCGCGGAATATACGGATGCGCCGCGGGACATTATCTTTTCGAATTTGAATTACACCGAGCCCCGTGAGCGCGGCATCGAGAAACGAAAGGTACTCGTGGAATTTTCGCGGCCAGATAATGGAACTTTCGAAATTTCGCACAGTAGATTATTGTTGAAAATTTCCACCTTCAGGAGAAGTGTATTGTAGACGGCGAATCGACGAATATGTTGTATCTGAATCCCTCTGAGGGGATGGTCTTCATGGACGAGAAAACGTCGCTAATGTCCCTGCAGGATTGAAGGATCTCCCCTAAGAACAGACCGTCCTAATCCGAATTTCAAAACCTCGTATTTGCGTTTGAGTTTCGTACACTGATTCTGCGTCGTCTGCGCGGATACGCCTGTGTGTTAGTACAGATTTGCCCTGGTTCACGAACACACGCAAGATACAGTAATTAGCGAGGACAAAAAGGATACAATCGTCACACATTTTTCCGTATTAATTTAAGCGGTATACGATTTTGAAGCCTCGTCACTTCTCGCTTAAAAATCTCATCACACTACAGAGGAAAAGCTATGCTACAAGCTGCTTATAAAAATATAAATTACTGCGTTAGAACATGAGATTCTTGAGATTTGAGGGGATACCTTCGTGTTTAATGATCGAAGAAACACGTGGAATATTTCGTTGCTTTTGGTCAAGTGTTTTCTGAATTACGTTTGAAAAGGAAGACAGGTGAGTCTGGGTAGCGTCGGTTCAGTTGGCAATAAGCCCGACGGCGAGCTTTATCTGCCGGTCCACGTTACTGCCGATACGGAATTTAATACAGCTTCGTTCAATAGACACACACTCTCTCTATCCGATGAGGACGTGAGTCTCACGCGCCGTGTGTGTCGCTAATTCTAACTCGACTCAGCGGAGTTGTTCGTCATAATCCTCAGACTACTTCGCCACGATTCCCTTTGACGGAGGAAACGCTAGCGCACAGAGGGAAACGAACGGCCCTAGGTCAAAGGGGTAAGCAAAGCGAAACGAACGACATATACGACGAAAAATTCCACCCATCTTCTACCTTCGTAACATCCAATAAATAAACAAAAACGGTAATCGACAAAAAGTCGACTTATACTCCTCTAAAACATTTTTCATAGCGGTCTTTACGTAAATCTTTATCACCATTCTGTTAAACACTCCTTCCTGATGATACAAAATTTTTACAGATATCTAATAAACGAAACATTGCAATTAAGCAGCGGTTCCTGTGGCTTGTCTCGATACAAAGACAGTCTGTGAGATAAACAGGTCTCACTCTTCATGAACAGTCGTTAAGCACATTAGCTTTTCTCCGTACGATTAGCTTGATGAAGTCGTGCCGATATCATCTGCGACACAGTTCCGTTATTTTCGCGGAAAAACCCGAGCAGTGCGATAAAAAGGTCCATTCGTATCGAGTTAGAATGCTCGTAGTCGATGCCGCGGCGGCTCGTTTTATGTAAGTTTGAAATGCGGCCGGATCCATAACGTAACCCTCCGCGGGACCCTCGTAAACCTGAATTTATTAACACTTGCCCGACCCCCCGGAGATTTGCTAAATGGTTTTCAATTTGTACCTCAACGCCGCGGCCATATGCGCCATGTGCGAGTTTTCAAAATTCCCCCGCACACCCGTATAATACCCACTTGGATACCTTCCTTTCTTTTTTTTTTATCGTCCCCGTCGACGACCATCGTTCTCCCGCGTACAAAGATTTTTAAAACACCCCCAGGACTCCGTACCATTTTTTTCCATTGACCATGAATCAATGTCCGTGGAACAGATATTCGTAAGAATTTTGAAAAAATCTGTCAAGTGTCCTTGTACAACTTCGGTGACGATATTCCTCGGGACAATGAAGTATTTATTATCCTCGCATTGTTATTAATTATACCAGCGTGTATCCGCGTTTATGACGAAGCTGCGTTATTGGTATTCGGATTTCAGGTGTTCCCGAGCCAGCGAAATTCTCGTCTCTCGAGCCGTGGATTCTTAGCGTACGCGAATATCTTTAGAACTCAGGCAACGCGGAAATCTTCCTGCCCGGCGATGCGTATTACTACGCTTAAATAGAGAAACGACGAAACTCCAAGAGGGAGAGAGATACTTTTGCGGAAGACTCGAAAGTGCATGCTGGATTTGCGAGAACACACATGATTCCTCATCCGTCCACTTACAACGTTTCGTCGTGAGCTCAGAACAACGAAATTACCGAGTTTCTAGCAGATAAGGAACCTCCGAATAAATCATTTTTACTCTCAATCAATAAAAATCTAACAATTTCTCAGCATCTCGTAGAAACGTTCTGAAATACTTGACGCTACAATACGCAAAACTTGGTTTAATCAATTCCTTTAATTACACTTACATGGAACGTACACGAAATTCTTTGATTTTCAATTGCAGCTCCTACGTCTACGTCCTGATTTTTCCTTACGCGCTTATTTCCCATGGATCTCATTTAATTCGAGGAAGTTCTTTCCCGCGTTGTGTATAGATACCGTATTACGCGAGATTGTATGTTCTTCCGGTGAGGTGGTAGTCGCGGGGCTGGCAAGATAGGGATAGAGACACAGAGAAGGGAAGGGGGGAGTGGTGTACAGCTGCAGCGAGGATCCGGGCCGCCATTAAATATCCATAGTCAGAGCTCTCCTTTCGCCTTCGGAGACGAGATAGGAAGGATGCGCCGAAGACGTGCCTGGCCTCCGGCAGATACACTCCTAGCGAGCTTCCTTCCTGCCCCCCCCCCCCCCCCCCCGCTTTCCCCCTGCCCCATCTTCCTCCGCCACCTCCTCTGCCCCTTTGTCGTCTCGGCGGGTTGCAGGACGAGGATATTCGGATGCATCGCGCGCAGGATGCTCGTAATTTCCCGGGTAAGCTCCGGCAAATTAGCTCCGGGCATACGTTACCCTCGCCTTATAGTTGGTCCTCCTCTCCACCCCCTTCCCCCCCTCTCCCCACGTCGCTCGGCTCTGCCCCGGCGATATATACTTCCCCCTCCTTCCCCCCTTTGCCCGTCATGCCGCGTTCCCCGGAGCTTTTCTAGGCAGACCAAAGAGTGCCCTATCCCTCCTACATTCGCGCTCTTCATCATTCCTCCCTCCCTCCCCCCTCTCACCAGCCCCACTTTCCTTGCAGCGCTCGACGGAAGCTGAGCTCCGGCAAAACGGAAAAAGAGAGACTCGCGTATCACCTCTACCCCCTTATTCCTCCCTCTCTCAGCCATCGACTGTCGGTCCACCCCCCCCTTCCTCCTCCTCCTCGCCCATCCTACTTCCGTCGGGCGGAACGACGAGGTTCCGCGGAAGCGAGGAAACACAGTATCCCTTCCATATCCGGGAAGGTTCTCTCCGGAGGACAGGGAGTTTACGTACCGAAACGCGTGAGCACGGTATCCCTACCTCAGCCTCGTCCAGCTTTCAGCCCTCTCCCGCCTCTCGGTGGCCTCAGTAGGAACCGGAGGTTTTACGGAAACCTGCTGGAAGAAGAGGGAGAGAGAGGGAGGGGGTAGGAAGAGTAGGATCCACTTCTGTCCGACGTTTCTTCTCCGTTGGTCCGAGGCTTTCGCAGGAGAACCACGCGTATATCCCTAGCCTCCGGGTCCTTCCTTTCCCTCTTCCTCCTTGCCCCCATTCCCTCATTTCCCTCTCTCTCTCTCTTTCTCTCTTGTGGAAAAGTCCGGTGTTCGGAGGATCCGCGGTATCCCACCCAAGTCCTCGAGGGGTAGGGGGTGGTTTTGGGCGGGTGGGGGAGGTCGGTCGTTGGTTCGCCTCGAGAGCTTGCCGAAAGCTCCGGAGGAAAAGACGACGATGTCCCCCACCCCTCCACCTCCTCCTCCTCCTCCTCCTCCTCGTCGTCCTCGTCCTTTCCTCTGTCGGCTGGCTGATCCTGGAGGGGATGCGGGACCCACCCTCTCCCTGCGCCGGGTCAAACCCCTCTGTCCTCCTCGCGCTCGTGGAAATTCCGCGGAAGGCGTTCCGGCAAAGCTCCGCCCGCAAGCTCGCCGTCGTGCACGCCCAGAATTGTAGCTTCGCCAGCCAAACGGCCGCGCGGAAAACCTGTCCGGATGTTCCGACGATAACCCGACCCTCAGCGACCCCCCCTGTCTCGCTCTCCCCCCTCCCCCTTCAACCCCACTCTTCTTTGCTTCGTCTGTCTCTCTGCTCTCCCCACCCCACCCCCCTTGCCGCTCTGTTGCCACTCCTCACGTTCTCGCGATATTTTTCCGCAGTTTTGTGGTCTCCCAGGCTCTCCCGATTCAACCCCCTCCCCTCCCGCCGTCGCTTCCCCTTGCCGGTCTTCGACCCGCTCATCTCTATCATCCTTCACCTAGGTTCCACGTTTTCCGTCGTACTCCGGTGAATCGTCGGTTCGATGCTTCTCGATACGTTTTCATCACATCCGCAGGATGAAAGTACTTTTTCCCTTTTTTTTCGCATTGGAGTTTTCCTCGCGTCTCTAGATTTTTCTTAATGGCCAGGGAAATTGTTTTTTAGTATATTCTTTCACGTTAGATCTTTTATTCTCGAGCATTTTTTTTTATTTTATCTTTCTGTTGCGCTATTTATCGTCACTTTTTTCATCTTTTGCAAGATGTATTCGTCTTCTCCCTTTTCTTCGGCACTCCCCACACCCCCTTCCACCTGAATACTGATCCCCCTTCCCTCAGTTGGCCCCGGTGTTTCTCATCCCTTCCGCCATTGTCTTAATACCCCCTTCCCCTGCAGGGCTGCAGCTTGAAACCGCTTTGCACACAGATTGCATCTCCGGATGCAATCGTTACCCACCCCTGCTGGCCGACCTGCTTTGCTCGAAGAATGTAAAGCCTCAGACCAGACTGGCAGCACTGTGTGTGTCTTAAAAAGAATCAAAACTAGATAGTCTCGAGAGTAACGTCACGACTGTACAGCTTCGTGAAATTTTACGTTCCACTAAATGAGATCAACCGGCGAAACGGAGACTCAACTCAAATTTAAAAGACACAAAACAGGTAGCCGAATGTTTCTTGGACGAAGATGAAATCGATGTTTGCTCGACTTTCGAAAACTTTGAGTAGATTAGGTAGACTTAAGACAGATTAATGCAGTTCAATCTCGAGAGGAAATGATTACTACTAATTGTGGTCGTCTTAGGAGTAGCTAAAAATTATTCGAATAACGAAAAATAACGTTGCGTTGAGTGTAAACTTAGGTACCGTATTACCCGCGAAGGAAAGATGCGATAGGATTTACCGAGCGCGGAGTAGCCTGTCAGCGGAGGAAATCTCACTGGATTTCCTATCTGTCATGATCTATCTGCCGAGGACAGGATTTCCGCTCGACTTTTAGACCTACAGAACACGACACACGTATCTTACACGTGGGTAAAGCTTTACAGGCTTTCTCCCTTCCCTTACCCTTCATTAAACAGGAACCCGCAAATTCGACAAGTTAAAAGGGACTTTATTAAAGTTTAAACGAATCGATAACTGTTTCCCGTGAACGTGTAATTACGTGAGAATTTTTACTGAGCAACTCGTGAATGCTGAAAAATCGGTCGATCTCGTGCTGTGCAATGTAATGGATGGAAATGTTGACTGGCAGATGTCAGTCGCACGTGGGATTAACTGTTGGCCACTCTGCTCGATCCTCGGATTATCCACTCTAATACCCCGTCGCTATCGGAGCGAGTGAGCTCAGAATTAGCCTTGCCAATCTGATCGGCCGCTTTCTTTATCTCTCTGAATTAAAATCAATAAATAGACGGATTGCCGAGGTGCGAGCATTTTCTAAAATAAATATAAAGTCGAGCAAAATGAAGCCCTCCGTGACGTACTCCTTAAATCCCTTTACGTATGTAAATAAATAAATCAATGATAAAAGTACGCTAACATACGACGCGAATATTTATTTAAAGATTCGTTTGTTTTCTCGAAAATGACAAGAAAATTCACGGTAAGTTGGTCGTCGTTTAATCATGTTTCATTGTTAGATTTATAATATCCTCGTTTAGAAACGCATTAAGAGAATTTTCCCATAAGAGAACGCTTCTAATAATATCGTAATTATCGTTATCGAGCTCCATCCACAGGAAACCGGAAGCGATAGTCCGGAATGTCATCGCCAGTAGTGTCGCATTATTCGATAAAGAAGGAGTCCTTCACTGAAGAGATCCTCCTCGTGGTTCCAAGAGGCTTCTCACGTCCCTGTCGTTTGATAATTGCCATTTTTCAGGTCCAAAACGAAAATAATGGCGAACACAACAGTCGGAAAATATTGTCGATGTAAGCGAAGTTGATTCGTACAAATCACAATTTAATATTTATCTGTCGATTCCCTTGGCTTTGTTTTCGAAGCACGAAGCCATTGCTGATAAACTCGCCGGAGATTAAAAGTCGGTTCCAAATTTCTGTACATCCGGTATACATAATTCCCCTAATCCAGACGGTACAAAAACGAGTACTCTTAAAAAGCCGAATTTTTGACTACACATTTGTCAATTTCCGTATTATCCGATTATTCGATTAAGCCACACGTGACGTAACGCACAATGTTTTCGGTGCGCTGTCGAAATTCCCTCTCTGCGCAAAATTGTACATTGATTATTCCTTTCACGTGGACAGGAAAACTTTACGTACAGCTTTGTCGAGCACGAAACGGGCCCTGTGTCCCTGTGTACAGCCGCCAGCAATTAATTCTCTTGAAAACGCGGTAATCCGAAGCCAAAATTGTCGGAGATGCTGTCCGTATTACGGCGCCGCTTTGATCTCGTATTATCTACACGCGTCTTCGATATCATGCGTGTAAGCTTTAAAACGGGCCGTTGAATTCTCCTCCAAGTCCGACACATTTGCCTCGCAAACCGTGAAAAAATACTCCGAACGCGTAAAGCCTTCTCGAGCTTTCAGAAAGCCATAACGCCACGAATTTACTAGGAATTTTCACAAAGTGTGTTTGCTTTACGACGTCTAAATTAATGTAAAATATTGATAAACGAGTACGACGGAGGAAATGGCATTTAAACGGTGTACCATGTGTCTTGTTTTATTCTTATGATTCTCGTTTTAAATGCTGATCACGTTGTACCCCTGAAAGAAGATCTCCTAATGTGCAAGACAGTTCACGCGTGTTGCAGTTATGCAGGTGCGTATCTTATCTGCGGTCAGATTCGAGGATCGAGCAGGTAGAGAGAAAAGGAAAAAGATAAACCGAAAAGCACCAGCGATGATGCCACGAGAATCGAGAGATTAGAATCACGCTTCGAAGTACATCCAAACGAAGCACTTATCGAATAAAAAACGATCGTAACACACGAATAAGCGATTAACCAGATGTGAATAGGAATTTGGTATTCTTAACGGCCGTGAAATCGTCGTACAAATTCCTAGATTACCTCTTTTTTTTCGAATGACCTGCGATAGGGGTGCAGGATACGAGTGAGTCGGGGAGAGCGGTAAGGGTGAAAGACGGACGGCGAGATAGTAGCGGGGGATGAAGAGGTAGAAGCGAAGAGGCGGGATAAAGAGAGCGAGAGGTGAAGAGGGAGAGAGAGAGAAGGGTTTGAGGATGAAGAGGAGTCCGTTGAGGAGGCTGAGGGTGAGCCGGCCGAGTGAGGACCAACGCGGTCTGGGAGCCGAGAGAAGAGGGAATGGTGGGGCGTGATACCGCCGGCGCTACGGGTAGGGCGTCGTAGGGGCAAAACCAGCGCCGCGACGCCTCAAACGCACAGTCGCGGCTCGAGCGCCGACCCCTACGAACGTCAGTTCCACGCACGGTCCAATCCCGTTACCCCTCCTCCCCCGAATCGAGAGCTAACTCGAATTTACGAAGGACCCAACATCGAAACCCAACGAAGATCCACTGGCGGCTGGCGGGAATTTCACCGAGTCGAAAACCCATCGAAGACGGAAGAAAATGTAGCGGAGGAAGAGGATTCCACAGGGTACACGTGGTAGTCTTCCGGGACAGTCTGTGAAAAGTTTCTTGAAAGTGCACGGAAAAACGATGCGTAAGTGTGTAGCAAGAGACAAGTAGCTGCGCAGTGAATCCAGAGAGAGAAAGAAAAGAATGTGCCAGTGAATATGACAATGGTAGAGGTGTAACGACAGTCGTTGGAATTGCCGAGGAATGTCAAGGGTCAAATGAAATTTTTCGTGCAATTTCCTGTGTTCAATTTCCTGAGTAAACGCGAGGCATTGATCTTGAGAAGTAGCTGAGAATTTCTCGAAGATATCTTCGGACGGAGGATTGTTGAGGATTTTGAAGCAAGTTTTTAACGACTGACAGGTCTGAGAAATTTTGTGCCCCGGTGCAACTGCACCGACGAGGAAGACTTCTGCGACGATCTCGTGTGACGTTGTCGATTGACTGGGGCCGATGATGCTGACGATGATGAACGTTCGATCGTGTTAGCGGAGGTGTCGATTGACGAGCGCGAGATTGAATGCCCCGGCGCGTGATTTACCGACTAACTCCTCGTTGACACGATTCACGGCGACTTAGGAGGAAAGAGGACTAACACGTGCCTCGAAAATTCATCCCGCTCAAGGATTCACATCCTCGCGAATCCTTCGAGTCCCTCGGTTTGACGATAAATCGAGTAACAGAAAAACAGGGTTTTTCGGTGAACTCTCTAGGTTGTTTGCCGATCTTCAACGTCTTCCTTTCGCGGTCTAGGACAAAAAAAATGGAGCCGTAGGAGCGTAAATCCGCGTGGTCCATTCAAGTGTCGGGGGAAACGGTGTTGGAAAAGTCAGCGCGTAGCACGATCATCCGTCTTATTCGGCAAATTCTACGGCGCGGAGGGGATCAGCCGGGTCAGTGCGAGATACAGAGCCGCGAATTGTGCAGTGTGTTACAAATGGCGGTGACTTTAGAGTCCCAGGACGACTATTGAGAGAGCCCCCGCGAGGGAATGGATTTTCAGAGCGCAATGGACACGTTCGTTGAGGCATGGATGGCTGCTAACACGAAAACCGAGCAAGTACAGGTGAGGAATCGGCTAAATCAAAAGCAAAGTACAACTATGATCCTTCTACAGTTCCCAGGAAACCGTAGTTTAAAACGCGTCAACAGGATATCAATCTTTCATGTTTTCACTATGTTTACCGATTTCTCTGTCCTTTTCACACGTTGTAGAAGTAAGAAATAAAAGAGCGAAATTCATGAATTATGTGTGTACTGATTTTTCTTTGCTTCCGTTTGATGTTTTGCTCTACGAAGGTTGGTATGGCAATTTACTGCAGAGTTTCGGTAGGAAGATTCTTCTTTAATACGGGCAATTGATAGATCGTGACGGATGGTTTATTCGATCCAACAGGTCCGTACAAAACCGACAGTCGTTAATTCGACGTCCAAGGGCGGCAGAGGGTGCGCGGGGGCCAACCCCTTTCTGACATTACACAGCCAATTGGCCACCCCAGTCATCTCCGCACACCCCTGCCACTTCCAGTCACCGGCGATATAATTCCCCGAGTGTCGAATACCGTCCCGCTGTCCAGGAATCCGTCGATCTCAAACCGCCAATAATCCCCTGGCTCGATGACCCTTCAACAAAATAACGCAACAAACTTCCCCCTTCCCCTCCTTCTAAACGAACGCACAAATCACTGTAAATTTCTAATCCAGTGTAACGATTTTCACCGCCCTTAGGTATCGATGCAAGGCGGAGCAGTTAGGAAAAACCGTTGACATAATTATTGTCCTATTGGTAAGAGGTGATGGAAATTCAATGGCAACGGTACGTGGGTGGAATTGAAAAGAGACGGATGGCGCGGTGCGAGTTGCAAATCACTCCGGGAGGATATATTCCTGTCGCTGAAGGGACGGGTATATCCGTCGCTCGAAAATCCCACAGAGAAAAGCGGCCGAGGGGGGAGGGATAATCCTTGGTAAAACCGTGGCGAGGCTCGCGTGTGTTGCGTGCGTCCCTATACGTGTCTATGTGTGTGTGTGTATGTGTATGGCATTCATTTAGGCGTGTGCACGTACGAGAGGTCACGGGTTCTGGCCACGATACGGATGTGCCCCTGCCTTCTTCCTGTGCCACGACCATGTTCGCGTTATGGCATTCGGTGCAACAAGACCGTATCTCCATTGACCGCTCGGGTCCCCCCGATGCAAACGTCCAACGGAATCTTCCGATACCACTGAGTCCCCGGGAAAACAATCGAGACAAGCTCAGGGAAAAGAATGGCTTCTAACAGAATCCACCTGTTCCGGCGCCATGAAATATCTCTTTCGGTTAAACGTCACTGAATGCAGATCACCGAATTAATAGCCGAGAACATGATCTTCCAACTCTAAAATTACAAACGGGGAATGCAAACGTGGTCAATTAAGTTTAGATATTTTTCCGTCTCACGTGTGTCGATAAAAAATGAAAAGATTGGAGTAGAACAGAGAATGACGAAGTACGGAACGTATTGGCAATTATTTTTAAGGACGTCCAGTGGATTATTATTAAAACGATGAAAACGTTTGAATCATTAGGGCCATTATTTCGAAGGACATAGAACGCGGTATTGTCAAGGCAGGAATTATTGTTAAAACGACGTAGACGTGCTCGAATGGCAAAAAACGTGGATCAGGGTCCATTAAACCGAGGACGGCGAGGAACGACGGGGGGGAGGGGTTCGTTTGAAAGGTGTGAAACACACACGACGATGCGGGCGGGGGATAGAAACTCCGGGGAGTCGGAGAGATAATCCCGTCACGCGGTTTCCCCTGTCCGCCTCGTGCGAACCGTGAGGTTTACTCCCTCGGGATTTCGTCGTTTCTTTTCCCTCCCCGTCCCCTTCCCCCTTTCAGCCTAAGGCCAGTGTCTCGTCGTCAAACACGCCATTCATCTCGCCGAAAGAAACTCCGGACACTCACTCCGTTCAACAGAAAATTAAACAGACGACAATGAAACTTAGGTAATTACATTACCCTAGTGGTTCTTTTGATTCGAGAATTAATCGTCCTTTGTTTCTTTGAGAGTCTTGTTTCGCTGAATCCTTGGGATTTGTTCGAAGATCCTGCATTAAAATATCTTCTGTCGATGCTCGCGAGGATTTCAATATTCGCATGCGTGCCGTCGCGTTCTCTTCGGTCTCCGTTGCCTGAAATTGCGTCCTTGCAACATCGCATGCAGAGCCTGTCGAGCACGTAGAGCCACGTGTGCGCCCCTGCGAGTGCGTGTCGCCTACGTAGAGGAACGGCAACGTGGATATGTAGGTGCAGGAGGCACGCATGGTCACGGTATTTGACCACCCCAGCTCCCGGAATGATTGTAATCCATCTATCCGGCCCACGGAGCCGATACATCAAACGCAAGTACGGCTCGACTCGTATATCCCCGTTCTGTCGTGGATTTTAACGTCGTTTCTCCGTCTACTTTTCTTCCCCGATCTCAGCTCCCCCCCCCCCCTCTTAGCGACGTCCTTCCCTTCTTCTCTCGTTTCCTGTTCAAAGCAAAGGCCGTCCGACAACTTTCCTATCGTCAGAAACGTCAGATTCACATTTTCAGATCCCTCGTAAATGCATTATTAATAACAGAAATAATCTTTTGCTGGTATCAGAATGATTACACCGACGGGCGATGCTCGTGAGGTCGATATGAATATTTATCCGTTTTCCTCGCAAGTAATAAGGCTGCTTAGCCCGCGTGAAACAATTGCAATCATTACACGCGGTCATGATCATTTTGTCCCGATCCTACGATTCTATATCTAGCGCCGTAAATATCATCGCTGTGAAATCGTTCGCACTGTTACTGCCAGACGCGTGTTTACAAGGGGAAGAAGAAATTGTTAGCAGCTTGCCTGAACATGGAAAAAAGGAACACAGTACTTTTGCCGGTCTCGAATTACAGCGACGGTTTCTTTCGATTTTATCCGTGCGACAAATTTCTCTCTCGTTCAAACTCGTCATTGTCAGGTGATCGATATTGATTTCACACGCGCGGGGGGTGGGGGGGGGACGCACCTGTCGCGGTCGCGTCTTTCGGATCATCAGCCTGATTCGATGGACGACCGCGACGATTTACGTAACTTGATCGTCCGACGCATGAATCCGCGGATTAACGGAGCTCGAGACACCGGGACCAATCGACGGCTGGCCCGATATATCGGTCATCCGATGTCCCGATAAGCCCGATTAGTATTGCCACGCGATTACCGCAGGTCGACCCCCGGCGGACGATCAACTCGCGTCGACCGACGATAAAGGAAAAAAAAAAGAACACCTCCTCGACTCTGGCACCCGTGTATCGGGTATCCACAGATGCCCCTTTGTTCAGCACAAGAAATACGTCGGTGTTTTACGAAATATCATTTTCAGTGCAACAGAATCAATCGAAAAGAAGTCCGGCCTGAATTACCTAAGGAATTATTTCTCCGAGAATTTCTGACGATGCGAACGTTTTGTTCGAGCCTGGAAAGCCTCTTGGCGAGAATTCGTCAAAGAATTCTAATCGTGCGGATTATGGAAGGCGGAAGATCGATATCGTCGAGCGAGCAGATCGCGTTTCAATGACGATTAATCCGATTCGGTGATCGCCGCGAGATAAACCAAATTGTCCGGGGGATACTCGATAAATATTGATAGAGGAATTTGATAAATCCTAAATATAGATGTAATGCGAATTCACGTAACGCAGTCGCTGTATTTTATCGGAGTTTGCTTTCGGGGAAAGGTTGATGAGAGAATTGGAGAATCAGAGAGAGAGGGAGAGAGAAAACCGAGGAATGGAACGGTGTTAACAAAAAATTAACGCATCAGTTTAATACAGCAACGTGATCTGAATAATCGAAAATATACACCTGCCGAATTTACGACGAATCAAAATGGGGTGAAAAAATGGGAACCTTTTGTAGAGCGAACAACGAGTTGGTCCATTTTGTAACTGGCTGATCGAGGAGTTTGTGCAACAGATTTTTCCATGACGAATGGAAGAAAGTGTCTGTCTTTCTCCCGCAGCGTTTGTCTTTCGATGAGAGGAATTAGCAATGAAGACTGACGCCGCTGACGTAAGACGTTGCATTAAAAGGATCCACATTCTATTGCCTAATATTGAAGAGGGCATTCCGTAGGCAAATGTGCCGGCCTGTCTCTTACGTAAGCTCATTAACCAGAACCCGTGCGAGCTTTAAAGCGGCAAATCCGCCTCCTCCATTTACGATAAATCTCGATTTATCGGCATAGCCAAGACAAACGGGGCAAACGAGGAGTAATGAATTCGTCCTTTTTAAAAAAAACGACGGGCCAAGTGAATTCGCCGATTAAGGTTATCGCCTTTTAACGGGAAACCCTGAGGGGCAGGAAACGTCCCGGCTCGGCCTATCTCCGTTGCACAAGGCAGATAAGCTGATCCGCCGATAAATTCCGCGCGTGGACCGTTCCTCCTCAACGAAACGCAAACGATGACAAATCGGCAAACGCCACTGTAAATTACGAATTATAGTCCCGGGCAACGAGAAATTCCAACAAAAACAGATACAACTAACGAGACACTCTCGTCTCTTTTCCACCTGCCGTCTTCACTTACCAAGGTTTTCCCTACGAAAAGTCTTGAACCGCCAACAAGTTTTCAGAGGAATCTCAGTATAGGGCCTTAAAGGGACAGATACGAGGAATTGTATTTGCCCTATTTTACGGACGGTCATTTTTGCTTCGATTACGGCACGATTATCAAGGTTTCCTTGAATCGGGCGGTTACGTCTGAGAATAATGGTGTAAGGGGGTACCGGAGGAGTGATAAACGTCGTTGCCGAGTGAAGGAGGAGAAGATATCTTCGTATGACTCCGGTAGCCGTCAGCCGGATAAGCCGCTAACCCCATCCACCTGTTGCCCCTTCTTACGCGTTCGGCGCTGCCTGATCCCCGTTCCTCCCGGTCGGTGGAAACGGGAGAACCCGCGAAGAAGGGGAGGGGCGGAGAGGAAGAGGGCAGCGTTGGGGCCTTGGGGCCCAAGACGGGGAGCCTCCTCCACCTCCGGTCGATCGTCTCCGTCCTTCTTCCCC
Organism: Hedychridium roseum; assembly: GCA_963989215.1. Taxonomy (NCBI): domain Eukaryota; kingdom Metazoa; phylum Arthropoda; class Insecta; order Hymenoptera; family Chrysididae; genus Hedychridium; species Hedychridium roseum. The sequence goes on along the minus strand of OZ022318.1, from coordinate 4,343,172 downwards.
TCACGTGTTCCCCCCCTGACCTCGTCTCCGTCGCTCCCTCTTCCGGGCGGTCCGGGCCCGGGCCTCCTCAGCGGTCTGACGTGTTTTTTGCCGGTGCATACCTCGGACGAGCAGCTCCCGAAACAGTAGCCGGTACACCCCGGGTACAGTCCGAGCAAGCGAAAAAATATCGGCAACCCGGCAGAGGAATACCAGCGATCTTCTTCATCGATTATTCAATAAACCTAATCGCGAAGGGCCCAACTATCCGGAAGCGAATTCCAATCACGCCGCACTGCCTCGTGCCTCACATCTTTCCATCTGGGGTTATCGAAATGGTACTCTTCTTCTTTTCTTGTCGCCGGGAAATGTCCATCAAGTAACGTCGGATCGCTAATGTAGCCAAGGAAACACGTGCAGGGAGAAATTTAACGTACCTTCATTCGATGAAACTCAGTATTCATTCGTCATCACGTATCGCACAAGTTAATTACATGCAATAATAAAGAAAAGGGCAACTAGGAGAAATCGTAGAAAAATCAAACTAATTAGGTACACTGAATTAGGTGAAATTAGTATCTTGTTCTTGCTAATAAAAATGTTTTGTATAAGAGATTTCTGCGTTGCGTTTGCTCGTTCTTTGCGGAGCATCGTCTCTTCGTTTCTCCTTGATAAATTCCGCGGAGGCGTCATCGACGATCCCGTTTCCATGCGGCGAAACTGCCGTCCCCCTTGGCGACGTTTCGCACTTCTCCGGGGCATAGGATTGTCGCATTCTGGGCCCAGTTGACCCTCGTTGACACCGTGGAACGGCTTAGCCGTTAGTGTTAACTTGAGTTCTACTCATACATAAATCTAAGTCGGCGCTTATGCCTTAGCCGCTCGACGGGAATTGAGCACGTGCTCAGATTTCATCGACGACCCCGTCCCGTCTCTGCGAGGGAGGTGGAAGACGCTTAGATCATCCGTAGATCGCCGTTCCAAGAGAGAGAGACGAGCGTCTTTACCCGAACGAATCTCCGTTCCGCGAAAACGAATTTACCATCGTGTCCCGACGCGAATCATCTCGCGCCCGTCCGATTAATTTATCGATACGACAAAGATCCCCCTTCCCACCTCCTGACGTCATCGTCGGCAATTAATAGATCCTCAGTGGTTTCTGGAAACACGTACTTTTCCTGCGACCGAGCAGAACAATGTCCATGTACAGATCTTACGTTGACAAAAATTGTTTCTCGAATCCAGTGTCTAATCTCAATGTTTGCAATCTGCTCTCTGTACTTTAGTAAGAATTTTTTTTATATAATGTAAAGATAAGGTAGACTTTTGTTCTTATTTTTCCTGTTTTTTTTCGTGATTGCAGAGTCAAGCATTGGCGTTGACGCATAAGGCCTCACCACCTTCACGACCGAACAGCGTGTCTTCGTTGCCGCGAAGCCCTCAGTCCCATCAGTCCCAGCAGTCCCAGCCGCAGAATACGGGCCAGCCGGCGACGGTCCATCCGCATCAGCCCCCTCTCAGCGCCCCACAGGCCCCCTTCGCCGCGCACAATCAGCTCACGAAACAAGAAGTCGATACCAGCCCGAAGCAGGAAGGTTTCGACCTCAGCAAGACTGCCTCCAGTACCGGTAAGTCCCTTTAAAAATTTGTCTCCGAGAGAAACAGAATTGTCGGTAATTCTCATACTGCTTATGTACCTATAATTCCTGTCTTTATAAACGGGCCACTCACTAACGATAATACGTACTTGTTCCTTGTTAATGCATTTGAGCTTCATCGAGGGTTGGAGAAGTCTTAATCGTTCAAACTTTCGCACTTGTCAAAGTGTCTCATAGGTGGGATTAAGGGTTTCCCATAACGGCGAAACGTACGTTTGTGCGATGATTAATGAAAATCGCCGATGACAGTGGGTCTGTCGAGAGTGAACGTCTTTTTCCGCGGCTAGATTTATCATTTTTCCCCTGTCATTACGCGTCTCATGGGAGGTCGATCGGTGCACGTCAATGAAAGAAATTGCACCGTCGGTTAAGGCGACTCGGTGACCCCGTCTTTCCCCGTCCTTCTCGGTCTTTCACTTACCTGGCACTCGGGTCAGGACGCACCCCTCGCACAGCCCATTTACCCCGAGCCAGGGAACCGGTGGCACGGCCAACGTCGGGCTTCCGGTTGCCCGTAAATCTCCGCTGCCGGCGAATTAAGTCACCTTTACGGGACAGCGCCGTGTGAAAACAGCTTTGTCGCGTTTACAGCGTGAAACTCCGTGGGATTAACCCTGCGCCGGGATAACGTTGCCAAGGAGCCAAGGACGGAAGCCGTGGAACCCCCTCGAGGGGGGGGGGAGGGTGGCTTGATGCGCCCAATTCGTTGCGAAATACCGGCGGGAGATCACTTTCCCCCGGAAAATTTTGTCCCTCTCGAACGGGCGGAATCACACGAAACACACGACATATTCGTAGGAAAATATCTCCACGTATTTTCCTGGGTAGAAAAATGTGAAATTTTTTCACGGTAAATCGCTGGCTAAGATAGTATTAAATTCTAAGAGCACTTTGCCCTGAAAATTCCACTTTTCTACGCCTAATGAGAAGATTTTTACGTATCTATTAAAATACGTAAAATATCACAACATTCCCGTTGTAATAAGGAGAGGAGAATGTAGAATTTCTTGAGTGCCAGTTGCCGGGTAAGTCAGTATCGAACTCCGCTTGGCTAACAGCGCAGTAATTTCCCATGGACGGTGGCGAGAAGAAAAGGGTATCCAAAGAGAGGACAAAGTACATATTTGCCTTACGTGCCGTCGTAGGGTAGGACACGGGGTGGGAATGGGGAGGGGGGAAAAAACGAAGGCACGACGCACTTTCTAAATCTCCGGATTTCGTGGATCCTCCTTAAATCTCCGACCGTCAGGGATAATCCCCGCGTCGCCTCGACTTCGCGGATTTCCTTTTTTTCGCCACGTTCCACGCCTTATCTCCCGTCTTCCACCCCTCGTTTCCCACTATTGCCGGGTTTTTTTCGAACCCTCGAAACTCCGCGGAATCCACCCAAGCCGGGCCCGTTTTGTCGACGTTTTACGCCAATCGCTTAGCCATGATTTTCCTAAACCGATATCCCGGCAAGCAAAGGGCTTATAAAACCTTACTTTACCCCTATCCATCGTACAATATACACACATACACACACACGCAAAGAGAAAGTCAATATCCCTTGATCCAAGTACATCCGAAAACTGACAAACAGATAACAAAAAATCCTTAAATCATGGGAAAAGTTCTTTGAAACTCCCCTGACTTTGTTATACCCCTTTGAATTCGTTCACGTAAGAAGTATTACATAAAATCTCCGTACGATTGACCGTTTAAGGACGAGGATCCTGAGTAATTCCTTTGGCATCGTCAAAGTCCTTTCCCGTGAATTCACGCGGGTTGTAGTCCTCGTATTTGCTCGGTCCTTCTATCCGCGAGAGGAGGGGGGAGGGGGGCACTGGTAGAAGGATTCCGGCGACGGGTCGTAGCTGGGAGGATATTGTGACCCTCGCTTACTAATCCGGATTAAATTCGAATCCCCGGCTATGCGGCCGTGGCGAGCTGCGAACACGCAGATCGTACGAGTCTTCTTGCGCCATAGGATCGCGCAGGCTGGCCCGTTTAACCCTTCGGCAATGGGCCGCCCTTCGGATTCGCGTTTCCAGCCCCGCAACGACGGGCTCCTTTGTGCCCGGGCCGCTGCCTCAAAGCTCCGGAGTCGCCTAATCCGAACGTGTCTCTAATTAGGGGCCCTCCAATCATGTCCGCGGGACATACATGCGCCCTATGTCCTATTCCGAGGCTCAATGGACAACCGTAAAGTGCGTCTAATCGGTTAATGACGCTCTATCTAGCGACTCAGCCGCTCATTAACCGACAACTAACGAAACTTCCAATAGGCGTTCACTATTCAACGAATTCCACGTCCAACACTCGCGACAGGATTTCAGAAGGTACTCAAAGGACTCCTCGTCCCGCAGTTCTTGATGTAATACTCAAACTTTTTCCTTTATTCAATAAATAAAGAATTTTCGTGAGAATAAAGGGAAGTATTTGGAATTAAAGAACGACAGGTTCGTTAGAGCAACTGAAAATTGGGTAAAATGAGCAACTTTTGTAAAGGAAATCGAGTATCAGGTTTAAATGAAACTTCAAGTGGCCAAAGTGTAAGATTCTTCAGGAACACCCTGTACATGTTCTAGCTTTCAACCTGACCACGCGTTAAGCCGAAGGCAAAATCGATATCATAATTCGCCCAGTGCAATTCCGCACCATATTGCCGGTGCGTACTTTACGCAATTGTCCACGTGTCTGCGTGATTTTCAGGCAAGTGGTTTATTAAAATTAGTTCATTTAATCATTCGTTCAAACTTCGGCCCCCTTTGCAATCTTTCATTTCTTTTCGTTGTGGCACGTGTTATTCGCTTTTGACTATCTATTTATTGACGTTCTAAGTGAAGAGGATCGTTGTTGCCGACTTATGTTCCCGGAGACGTGGACAATTGCGAGACGTATTTAAAAATCACTTAACAGCCGAGATACTCGCACGTTTGCGCGATTCGATGACGTCAGCTGCATAATCAACGGCTTAACAGCCTCCCTTCCCGAGATATGCTCTTGCTTTATCTGCCCGCGATCGTAGTCCAAAGCGGACCATCTTGCACCCAACAAAATCATCTACAAGTGAATTCCATTTCCCCGCAAGGAAAACGTACCCTCATTTTTTAATCCTTTTAATCCTATTAATCTCTTAAATACCACGTGGACTAATAGTCATAATAATAATAACATAATTTATTAACGGTATATCAGCCTTGATGACATAAAGTAGTACAAAGATAAAGTACAAAAATAATCGAGTGTGAAAGGATACTGATTAAACAATGAACAAAAAATTAATTTGCACATACTTGTAATGGAAAAAAAGATGCTCTAAACAGAAAACTATCTTCGTAGTTTAATAGTAAATTGGTTCATTGACAGCAAAAATAGATCGAGTGATAGTCATCGTTATGAATTTCTACAATACGATTAAAAATTCATTGGTCGCTGTTGGGGTAGGACGGTCTTTGAACCGAAGACAATGACGGCCAGGGGGGAGAAGGCATTGACGATTTTCACGGCACTTCACGTGACACCCTGTAGACCGTGGCTGCACTGCCGAAACGTACACACGAGATGCGCTAAGAGCCGGCCAAACGGAGCAGAGGGGCGGTGGGGTGGGGAAGGGGAGAAGGGGGAGAAGGACGAGGGAGGGGACGTACGAGGGTTCAGGATTAGCTGAGTTGTGTGCGTTGGATTTCGGATTTGGACGACGAGCGGCGCGCACACACGACCAATAATCCCGGATTAATCCTGAGCTCACATGTACGAGCGCACAGGCTCATCCTGAGGCCGCATAAAGGATCGTCCACACGTAACGCGCTCTCTATTCTCCACGTGATGCCGTTCGGTCAAACTACCACCGAGCACACAGAAGAATCAGCACCTTCGCAACGTGTCACCTGTACGTGAAATATCTGTAGGAACACGTACATATGGATAGCAATATAGATTTGCTTAAAATAATGGAATAGGTCGAAATCTCTACGGGTAGTAAAGGTAACTAAAATGGATTGATACTGAAATATTCTCGAAAGTGTATTACATTCAGTGATTCTCAGCAGAAGAATTGTACCGGACAGTTCCCTGCGAAAAACGAGACTGCTAGGAAATGAAATTGATGTAATTTTGTACTTGGGGCAAAGTAATTGGAATATCGATACCTTTGTAGACATTGTTCCATGACTGATTTGATGATTTTCGTTACTCGTGTATGCCGAATGTTCGACAACGGAGGAATAAAGAGAATATTACCAGAATACGAAACGAGACTCGTTTTTGTAGTTGCTGTTACAGGATAATTCACGCATGTCACCGATGTGTGTTTAATTTATAAATAAACGGCACCCGGCTTAACCGGAAACGCCGCTGTGTGCGTAGCTTTCCGTTATGTTTGCGTATTAGAAAATGAGACTAACGAATTCCCGGAAAATCGAGAGGCTTGAACAGTATTTCGAGGATGGAATCATGCTTAATCCAAAACAATTGGCGATTTACGCAGAAACAGAATTCACGTAATAAAACTATCTTTCGCAGAGTTTACGTCAAGGGAATCTTGGTAAAGCGTAGGAAGTGGACATTTTTAATGAGCCGTGACGGTAGGCGTACGGAGAGGAGCTTCGCAGAAACGTTCGATCGGCGTCGTTTTAATAATTTACCATTGGCGCGTATATGGACGAGCGTATAGATGATTACAGGACACTGAGACCGCGTGTATTGAATGCACACGGGAACGAGGCCGAAGGATTTGGCCGTTCTACAGCGATTCGCCAACACATATACACATACACAGACGAAGAGAGAAACTCGCCCGTGATCCTCGCCCAAAGATAATCCCCACGAATACAGAGGCCGGATAATCCCCGTGCAGGGCCATATATACGCGGAATCTCGTATGCGTGTACACGTACGGCGCTGCCACTAACACACACGGGCCTTGTTGGATGACGGGGTTCGCACAAAAGGGCGAGGGACGGGGGCGGCAGGCCCCCGGAGGAGAGAGGACTACTATGGCGCAGCACACAAGGTTTAGAGGCTAAGCGGCTCATCCCCAGGAAGCTTTACATCCCGTCCTGATACGACGGGAATTCTACGAACGACTCGCAAGATACTCCACGCACCACTCCCCCCCCATCCTCTGTCTGTGTCAGAGTCTCCCCGATTCTATGTGCCAAGGGCGCGGATCTATCGAAAACGAAACAAAGTGCGCATTTACGAGCTAAAGCTAACCCCCTCCTCCCCCTCGACCGTCAATGCTTTCGAGGATTTTTCAAGTAATCGAAGTTAATAAGGATTTTTCAAGTAATTCACCAAACGATCAAGGGGCTCACTTTACAATATTGAAAATCGTTCGTGTAGGAAAAGTGAAATGGCTGTATTGTCAATTTTTATTGAATGTTTGAAGATTTCGTTATTCGATCGCCGTTCGAACGTGTGCGGCGGCTGTGAGGAAAAAGTCGAGAAGGCAGGATGAAAGGGACAACGTGCACGACCATGATCTTAATCCCGGATTAAACGATATCCAGGATCGGTATATCGCCCGGACGGTTCGTTATAATCCCTCCGTTTCATCCCTGAAACGAATCTTCGGATTAGATATTCCCAAGACTCGCGACATCTCTTTCTATTCCTTCGACGATAAATCCCCGACTACCAACGTGCGCGGATTACCCCGCTCCCCCCGCGCGCACGAAATGCCGGCTAAAGATTGCCCCGATTAGTTCGTTATCACGTAATTTTCGTACGTAGGGCCAGTATTTTTAATCACGATTAACGCGCTGGCCCACAATCGAGAAAAGGCTGCGTTAATTAGCGCGTTAACTCGTACACTTTTCATTCGCTTGAAGAATTTATTCAATTAATTATACGAATTTAACCGTAAAACTTTGACGGTCCTACGGAAGAATGAGCGGTGGATTTCGTAAAATTTCGTGGAAAAATTTCTCGAGTCAGGAAGAATCCTCGGATCTTTCCTGGAGAATGTTGCCGCGAATTTCGCATGCCAGGGTAACAGAACGTGTTCGAGGACCCGATAGTCCTTTTCAACGTCGAAGAGAATCCTCCTGTTGCTCCGCTCGGCGCGAACAAACGAAATCGCCAAGGGGAAGACGAATTTCGCGTCCTTGGGAAATCCTGCCGGCGACAGGACGAGGCCAGGACGCTCGGGGATTCTCGCCGAGGGATTCCCGTTATCCGAGGATTGGGATAAGAGGCGACCGAGCCAATCAGGCACGCAGAAAGTGCGAAAAGTCTGTCCTCGGCCGACCGTCCCGTCGGCCCGCAGGATATGACGGCCTGATCCTTCGGGATTTTCGGCTCTCTCGACTGCCGGTCTTACAGCACGGCCGCTTAACCCTCGTCCTTGGACTTTGTCCTGCGTTCCTGGTCATCAAGGGTCATCCGCTACCCTTTTTTTATCCTCTCCAACCTTCCCCCGACAAATACACCTCGCGTATCCTGTTAAACGCAGGACTCTCAAGAAGTTCCTAACAATCTTTCAAAGTCAAACGTTGACTTAAAAACTAAAACTTCAGACAGACTGTAATGCATTAATGATGACAAAGACATACATTTTATACGGAGAATTTTTCTGATTAATATTTTTCATATTAGACAATATATTTGATGTTGAATAAATAATATACTTTATTATGAATTCTAAAAAGCTACATAAGTAAATCATGCCATCACGTGCTTTAGCCTTGGAAAACTAAATTTGTTTTTACGTCGAATATCACAACTGGCAGAACGGAACTTCTGAGACGGTCAACTATTTTTTGTCGACTGTTTATTAGCAACGTCTGAGTCCTGTCTCGTAGAAACCGGTGATTTCGCGTACAATGGTTCCGTCTGGTAAATGTTATTTTAATTACTGAGCTCCCGCGGTTACGACAGAGGTTCACGATCTCCGTAATTACCGTAGCTCGATACTGTAACGACGTTATAATTCGTGTTACTCGGCATTCGATATTGACATAGGTGCATCGGGCTTGTCATTAATTGCACTTGGCCATGTATTTAAATTCAACATTGTGCAACGGCCGGGGATAGTTATTTCATCGTTGCACGCATTCCCAATTTATTTGACTCATGCACTGCTCGAAAATTAAATAACAATTCGCCCGATGACTGCACGGAAGCACTGCATTTCTCTGCACGCGCGCGATGCAATTAATATCCAAGGATAATAACACCATTTCAATCGGCCCCGAAATTTGCGCTTTAATGCACAACCGTACAATTTCCTTGCACGCTTAAACACTGTATTATTGTAACCAAGAAAATCACGTAAACGCAAATACACACGCCATTATTCATACAAATTCAATTCCATTGAGTTCTGAATTCTATTCAACAAACGAAAGAATAATCAAGAGATACTGTCTTATCGGAATGAATAAAGCCTTTGTGGGAGGACGGCAATCGATATCGTAGGATTTGTAGGCCTACAGGACGTGCGTGGTACCAGGCGAGCAGGTCCTGCGGGTCTCTCCGTGTCCTTTGGAGATTCAGGACTATCGCGGAGAGGAGGTATCCGAAAAATATGCAAATGAGGCTTCCTTTGTTCGATACCTGCCGGCTTATTTTTGCGGCCGGGACAGCAGGAACGGAACGAAAGTAACCGGGAAGACGGGAGGTCAATGACTCCCCGCACCGCCGGGGCCCTGGCCATTCCCCGTGACCCAAATAAGGGCTTTTGTAGGACCCCGGGGATCAGGAGAACAGAGCGCCAGGACGTGGAGCATCCTTACGCACGTAGCCGCACGCACCCTTTTCCTAGTCTCGCATTTCGTACCATCCCCTCCACTTCGCCCCTCTACCCTTTTCCCGTCCTTCTCACTCTCTCGCTCGCTCTAATGGCCATTTCACCGCCCTTCCATTAAGCCGACTCGGCTCCACTCGTCATCATCGCACAAGAAATAAGTCATCCAAAAGGAATAACAATACCGAAAGTCAAGAGCACAGGTCCCTACGCGACCTTCCAAAAATTAATATATTTCGCAAAATTTTGTAACTTTATATATGGGATTTTTTCAAAGTCCCAATGTGCGTATGAATGGGTTAATTGTTAGATGTTGAAGAGATTTTAATGGGTGTTTATCGTTCCTCTTGGGGAACGCTCTTGACTTCCATTTTCTGTCTCGTTTTATTTTCCTCTGTCCCTGTTACTCCCTGGCAGGTAGCCCGTAGAATATTTCCTGAGCATGCCAGAAAATTCAGCGGGATGCGTATGCTACCCTGCTAGTTGTTTACGCACGAAGTCCGTGAAAAAAACGTCCTGCGAATCCGAGGGTGGGGGTAATGCAAGGGGATTAAAATGCAGAGGGTCGATCGTTATCCTTTGTTTCACGCGTCGATGGGTGGAATTACAATTCCAACGCCAGATAATTCGTGAAACCTGGCTATTTAATGAAATCCAACATAAGGAAAATGCATTATAAAACTGATATTAACGTACAATAAAGCCATCTTCTTTCTATTGCAGTTTATAGTCGGATTCGTATGATGTTTTGATCAAATCACAAGATTTAATGTACGGCAATATTGACTGTTGAAAAAACGATAAAGACTTTTAAAACAATTGCTCTGCAAAAGAATTAACTCGCCACTTCAATGATCACACGTATTAAATTGAACAAACTCTAAATTATAATGAAGAGTTCTCCAAAATTAGATTTAAAATCTGTCCCTTTATCGTGGACCGAGTTAATTTTGCAAAGAATTAAATAATGCAAATTACCTCATGCGGATGAGATTTACTTTTACGCTAATTACGTAATCACGCCGGGTGATCGGCTTTCGTTTTGTATCGAATTAATTACCTTCGCTTAATCCGGGGCTAACTAATCTCATGGATTATATAATCCCGACATTTTGGAGTTAGTCTCATTAATCCTCGGATGTGCCTTTGGCCAACAAAACGTCGAGATTACGTAATCTTCGAGATTACTTAATCCTGGATTACAACGTGAGACGTCTAAGGCGTTACGCAAGCTTCACAGCTTTTTGTTTAGATTAAACGAGCAACGATCGTACAAAACCTGTCCTCAAAGATTCACATAACTTAAGAATACGTTAACGCGGCACAAGCAACGAATTTTTCGAAGGTTTGGCTTGGCCGAAAAGGAACTCAATTACATTAATTCGCGCATTAATTCCCGTGGGATCGGTAAAATGGACAAGAGGGGGGGAGGGGGAAGGCAAAATGGATGAGAGTGTCATTTAATTACTGCTCCATTTTGGTATTAGGTTTTAATTAAGCAGCGGACAGCATTCCGGCACTGAGATTAATTTCGCATTACGCGACAATTAATGGTCTTTAATTATGCCGTCGTTTAATACGCGGGATGGCTCCTCGGGCTTTTTGTAAACCTTGGATAAGTGCGATACCTCCAGTGCCGAAAATGAAACCCTGGTAAGCGCTGACGGCTGTACGACCCACCTCGTCCCTTTCCAACCCCCGCTGCGAGGGTCACGCGTCAAAACGTCGACGGTCAACAACCCCGTCGATGTTCTCCTAGTTGCTCGGTAAACAACCTTCCGTCTGTCGTAGGATCGTCGCCTGCCATGACAAATGCCTACCCACCCTCACGCATAAATGTACTGTCGACTTACGTCACCACAGGTACGTGACTGAATTGTAAAACTCAAGAAACTGGGGTAAAATCCGCCTCCTTTTTCCTTTCGTAAATATGTCTACGCACACTCGTGTGAACTAACATATTTGTGAAAGGGATACACTTTTAAGAAGAAGAGGAAAAAGTCATACCTTCTTCTTCGGCAATTTTGTGCCTATGGAATTCTCCGTTACAGTATTTCTCAGAGGAATAAAGTTCTTAGGATCGTAGAATCGAGAAACATTAGCGGAGTATTCCTTCGTGAAAATATTTCCTTGTAACATTAATTTGCCCAATGAAAAGGAATAAAGTGTGACAGAGTCGTCATGTTTTTTTTTTTGTAAAATTTTCTTTTCGATTAATGCACAAATCTGTAACAGATCTGCGACAGTTGAATTCCTATATCAGTTTAAACGAGTTGTAGTTATTCGCGAGCGACGAAAGTGCAGTTTGCCAAGTCCTTGAAAGATCCTGGAAAGCGTTCCGGGATAAGCGGGTTGTCCTTCCGGAATGCTCCCCGTGGATCCTGTTCTCCTGGGACGGAGAGGTCACACGGTAGCCTTACCCACATTCCCATGGGAGCCGACGAGGCAGGATCACCGGCGAAATACGTCGTCGAGTCCTGTGTGGGGAATTCCGGTTGTTTTCAGGACTCCTCGCGAAGGCGCTCACGGCGATTTAGAGGGGATATACGTATGCTGGCTTACCAGGACCGCAGGATCCTACGGGACGAAGGACTCCTGGAAATCCAGGCCAAGTGGACCCGCAGGACTCGTCCGTCCTGCCGCGGGATCCTGAGATCCTGGTACCTGGGCACACCGCAAATTTAGACAAATCCGTCGAGCGGAAGTGCGAATGATCGCCCCGAAACGGGCGATTTAACGGCAGGATCAACGGTCCCCATTCGCTGGGGTTTATATCGTCTCCTGAATTCCGTTTACGCGCCGATGAAGGGACAATGATTGCCGGTACATTTTCTCGTAATTATGGAAAATTAGCAACGATTATGGGATCCTCGGTGGGCCGAATTTTCGGCCCTTAGACGAGCATCGCCACTCATGGTGTCCTGGTAGAAGGCCATGCCAGGAATTTAGACAAACTCCGTACCCTGTACGTGCGAGTTCTCCCAAAACGCAAAATGATCATACTATTTACCAACAGTTTACGTCATTTTACATTTTTTACAAACACCTCGATCAACTCGCAACATTCACAAAAAAACTGATTCCTTAATTATGCAATTTTTTTCACGCATCAATACGACCGGCGAGAATGTAGAAAACTTTTCTAGATTAATACAGACTAAATAAATTCTTCAACAACTGTCCCCATAAAAATAATTTGTCAAATTTCTCCAAGAAATAAGCCTAGTTGGTGTTTCACCTGTTTAATGACCTTTGAGAAGATTTGAGCGATTCTTTTTCCTTTCATTCTTTTTGGTTATCCTTGCGGAGTAAATCGTTCAACAACCTGTTCGCTATTTGACATCCTGCGAGGCATATCCTTGCCGCAGGAGCGAAGCAGCGAACGAGGGATTCGCGTGTTCCTGTTTCCCTGATAAGAAAACCCCCTAAACTCCATCTAAATCCTCGTACGAAGGCGGGATCCGGCAGGACGAAGGACCTCCTCGATATATGATCCTAATACGGGAAGCCCTTCGAGTCCAACCGAAATCTCGTGTATCCTGTGCGAACGGTGCGCGCCACTCGGCCGCTTTCGGCCCCTTTTATGTTCCCCTGCTGACTTAAGGATTCGCTTATCCTTAGAAACCCGCCGGGGGTACCATGGTTCCTCTTGTGTCCCGTTCCCCCACCACTCGTCCTTAAACGCACGCCAGTCAAGGAATTTCGCTCCGTGGGTCCACGACGATTCCCCGTCAACGTTCTTTCACAGTTTTTTTTCTCTCGTACAAAAAGTACGAAATTCCCTCGACTTTCAACCGCTTCATGTATCAATATTTCCCGCTGAAATGATCAGGATAATACAACGTACCCTCTTCTATCACAACTTCTCTCTTTCTGTACATATATATGTACATATATAATAATAATAATAATAATAATAATATATGTATATATAAATAATACATTTAACGAACGCAAGATTCTATTCACCAAGTTTGCCCTGTTTCCGCGTTGCTCACTTTTTTTTATCATTCTGTCGATTCTCCTCGGGGATTTATTAAGGGTCCTTAGGGGCGCCCGGGGATCTGCGCTTTTTAATGGGGACATTAATGGCGTGTTCAGGGTCTCTCGGTGGCTCGCAAATAAGTCAGCTCTCCTTGGAATTAATCCTCGGTCCTCGAGGCGGTTCGAAATAATCTCAGATTAAAGTTCGCGCTCCGTGCGGATGACGGGCACGGGGGGAATGGGGGGAGGGGGGTAGAAGGAAATGCAAGGGGAAAGAAAGGAGCGGGAGAAAGACCGGGGGACGGAAGGGGGGACGGCTAAAGAAGTGCAAAAATGGCGGAACACGATCTTAATCCGAGCGAATGGGGATTACCGTGCGAATCTCGATCTTTCCGAGCTGCTATAAAACCGACTATACACATAGGGCAACGTGAGGGGGGGGGGGGGGGGCAAGGGGTAGGTGGCCGCGATTACAGAGAGAAACGCGTAACAGATATTACGAAGAAACGGTCGAAATGTCGGCTAAAACCTTTTAACGCTTCATCCCCGGCTTTATTATTTCGTCAGTGTTTCCTCGCTCTCTCGTGCCCGGCTTGCAGTAAGGACGTAATCAGCGTTATTGATTCAACAGCGAATTCCTCCGTTGCTCCCGTTTCCTTTTTTTTCAATCGGAACAATGAGAATAAAGAGCGAGGTCATGGCGAGGGACGGGGAAAGGGGTCGTAAAAATGAAAGGCGCAAAACCGAGGTGCTCGGTTAAGATTCGTAATTTACGATCTTAGAAGGTATAATCCACGGTGCAGGTTCGAGTGGAAGGGTTCCACGAGTACAACGCACGTACATAACACGTACACACACACACGCGCGCGTGTACACGCGTACGCATACAGGGTGGAGGGAAAAGAAAGGAAAACGAGAGGAGGCAGAACTTATCCTTTGATCCAGGATTTATTTAACTACGGCACCCGGAGCGGGCTTATCCCGGGGGAGGTTTTAGCCGACCAACAGGCACGAGGCGAAGGGGAGGGGGGGCGGTGCTATTGATTTTTAGCCGGAGGATTAAAAGCGCACTTCCGTCAGCGGCCCGTGTGTGTACGTACGTAAATGGCTGCGTGATGGCCTCCTCGTCATCGGACCAGTGCCTCCACGCACACAGGTGAACGCAAAAACACGCACATTCGGCCGGCCCACCGGCCCGGAATCCGTTTCATATTTCCAAACGAGACCGTCCGTTCGTTTCCAGAGTGCAGGACGGGACCTATGGATTTCCCGCCGACGAAAAATGCGCCACTAGTCGTCGCGGAAGTACCGAAAAATTACAGGGCTTAGCCATTTTCCCACGGCACCTGGAAAAATAGGCAAGAAAATAAGAAACATGATGTTAAACAATTCGCTACAGACGCGACGAAATTTTTGTCGAATTATCCTTGTACTTTGTGAAACGTAAGGTCTTGGAAAACCCGTTAATTTTGATGCAAGGGAAACGCGTGTCGCGGTTTCCTCAGAGCGGAGAAACACGATAAAACTGTACACGTCCGATGGGAAATCTCGGAAATAGGGTATCTGAGGAATGCGCAGGGTACGATCCGACGAGATCCAGTTGCATTCATAAAAAAGAGACCTTCGCTCGGACCCGAAAGAATCGTCTTGGGGAACCGGCGCGATAGCGTCTCACTAATCTACGTTAATTTCTTAATTGCGCCGATAAACGAACGACGCGTTTTACGTAGCTCGATTTTCCGCCGACTACCCCGTTCTTCCGCGTGGTTTCAGTCTCAAGGTGGGGGGGGGGGGGCGGGGGACGAGAAGAAGCAGAAGAAGAAGAAGGAGGATGACGACGAAGACGACGACGATGAGGGGGTTCCTTATCTGTGTTTGGTCGCGCAACTCTGCGCGCGCGCCAGTTGAGGATCAAAGTGCAACGAACGACTTGGAAATCCGAAAGTCTCGTCGAGGATTCAACGGCCCGGGGGTTGATAAAAAAACGGTCTCGGCCGTTCGTTTCCTTCGGAACGTTTTCCCGTCCGTCTCCCCCCCCCCTCTTCTCTATCTTTCGTGTGTAACGGGGGACAAGAGGAGAAAGGGGACGGCTGGCGATCGACTGGCCGAGCGGACGACTTTCGGAACGTACGAGGACGGTTATCGCGACGGGTCAGTGGCCAGCAGCTACGCTTAATCTTCGCCTGCCGACGAGGAAGAGGAGCCGCGGCGGAGGATAGAGCCGGCGAATGCGCCTGGGATCGTCGCCTTCCACCAGAAACCGCCTGATAAATCCAGCGCTAAACAGCTGTGGAAACCGCCGGCCAACCGTGGCGAAGATACACGGGAGAAGTGGAAAGGAAAAATGGGAATTCGACTCTTCCGTAGTTAAGACGGAGGGCAAAAGAGGGAAAGATGAAATTCAAAGGAAAGACGAAAAGAAAGGCGAAGGCAGGGAAAGGAGAAAGGATAAAAAAATTGGTCTTACTTCTAATTGGTCGAATATTTTTTTGAAGTTAAGCGAGACACACACTCGAAGGATCGAGAATATTCCTGTAGACGATGTATTCCTATTCCTGTCAACCGAGAGGAAGATACAGGATTTTAGGCTTTACTGGGGAAGGATTTCCCGGGGACGAAGACAATGGAAGACGATGGATTCGCCGAGAAAGAACGACCAGTGAGAATAATTCACTGGCGGTCGATGGATTCAAATAGAATAAGGCGACTGCCGTTCGACTGAAGGGTTCATCGCGCTTATCGTTTATCCAACGGCCTTAACAGCTCGCTCGAGTAACCGTTTAGTACCAACGACTTCTTTCACACAAGCATTTAATCGAGTTTTCTTCTCACGCGAAGATTATCGCTGGCTTCGGCATCGAAATCGGTCCATGTCATTTTAAAAAATAGCACCATTGATAAATCCTTATCAACTGTCCCTAAAAACGTACTAGACTGACAACCTTAATTTACTTTGCTCCAACTTTTGGACTCTTTTCGTAGCTTAAGAAAGAATTCTTATCCATAAATATTCTGTAGAGGCTTGAATAAAGTGAAAATTAATTTACTGGTAAATAGGATATTTCTTCTGATTTCGATCGTAAAGATCGTTTTATGATTCCCTCGGTACAGGAAGGTCAGGAAGGATTTGGCCGACACTAATGTTTCTTAACAGCACTTAAACATTCGGTTTTAACCATTAGCCAAGCTTCAACTATTACCCGTTAACGACCCTTTGGTGAATCGTTCCTTCTGCAACATCGGACCTTCCAGTTGGTCGTTGCATGCGTCCCTGCGTAACAGGGAGAAACAGAGAAAGATCGAAGAGGGGAATAAAAGAAAGAGAGAAGGGGAAACAGAACGCAGGAGGGAGAGAGAGAGAGGGACGAGCGCGAACGAGCTGTGTAAATCGTATTAGGGATTATTGCTCGATCAAAAATATCCCCGGCGGATAATCCTCGATGCAGGAGGTGCCGGTGTATATATGTATGTGTGTGTGTGTGTATGGCATTAAACCCTACATATGTGTGTGACTCAGCGAAATCACGTCGGTGTATCTGGGCAATGAGCTTCTCCGCTCTTCCCTTCGGCTCCAGCATTTCGATTCACACAGAAGCCCGCGAGTTTGCACTCATTTACGTTGGCACGCGTGCCAATCGTATCGTCACATATTCCCTCGCTCACGCCTCACACGTACACGCGAATCAACCTACGCGCGTTTCCGTTTCCGACCGTACAAAACCGGTCTCCGCGAAAATCCACGCCTCCGTGTATCCTGCTCTCGATTCATCGTCCATCTCTTCCGAAATTTCCAACGGGCAATTTTGAACCGAAGACACTACCCGTGTTTCACAACGATGTTCCTCGGGGGTGGACAATAAAATGAAATTCCCCATATTTCTCTCATTTTTCGGTCATCCAAAGCCCGTTAATCGTAATACGATTGTAATACGTATTATACGATCGTAATCGCGTTCCAACTGTCCATTGTATTTCGTTCGATCCGGATCGTTATGCATTAAACAGGATCAGAGTCTCCGGCGGAAAAGGATTTCGAGAACGACGATTGGTAGGCAATTTTTGACCAATCGACTTAAGGAGCGCCGGTACCTCGATATAATCGAGAAATACAATCGTTTTTCAATTTTTCGCCCTACGGTTCGTCCGCTGAGGTCAGGAAAAATCCTACTATCCGTGTTTTGCGTCAATAGTGGATTGTCTGAAGCAAACCGTAATGTTCTAAGGCTCTTAAGGTGTAAACATAAGGCGGACATCGAGTGGGTCTCTCGGCATTAGACGAGCTCCTTCGACGCTCTCGATGTGTATGTATTTTTAATAGGATTTGTTAACCGCACCGAACGACCCGGACGAACGAAGACGAACAATACAGCCGTTCGGGTGCTCGCACAAAGAATTTCCCCGCCGGAATAACGGCATTGTTTTCGCCAGATTTAGCCCTCCGTCTCGAGGGCGTCGAGGTCTCGCGACTTTTTACCCACAAGAAGTCCCGCCTTTGTTCGGGGATTTCGAGAAACTTGTAGCGCAGTAACGATATAATCCGAAAATCGTTGCGTTAAAGAGATTCAACAAGAACGACCATGAATATCCTTTCAAATTATTATTCACGATGTTCTTTACTCACGTACGTTCATTGAACGAGGATAATATAACGTGATATTTATTGACGATAATTATTATTTAATGAGCCGAGTGACGATCCTTTCGACTGGAGATCCAGGAATCAATTGACGCCATTACGAACGAACCATTAGTCATATTTCACTTAACGATTCGAGGATCTTAAGTAATTTTATTACGGGCCAACATCGATCCCTTACTAAACAGAAGACTGTCGTATTTCGCCAAGGAAATTCACTGCAGTTCCTCTAATCGTTGTCTTAGAACGCGGTCCTTACGTTGGCCAGTCTTGCGAAATTAGGATAGATTAGAAGAGCAATCTGCAAGGTGGCGGAAGTGAAAGACGTCGGTTATAACCGGCTGGCCACCTTCGAAGGAGCACAGGGCGGAGGGGGTGGGGGTGGTGTCGAGCGGGTTAAAATCCTATTTCTTTCTTATGCAAAATCTCCGGGCGTGCGCGGAGCGTGTTAAGGGATTAAAAGTCTGCTCTACAGGGTCAGCCGAAGGCTTAGAACGCCTAACAAGATTAGCCTAAGACGCCGAGTCCGCATACCCCGAGGATTACACATTATGTATTCACCTGGATATATTCTCTCAGAGATCTAGTTCGAGCGAGAGAGAAAACCAGCCAAGACGGAACCGCGGGGGCGAAGGGTAAAAGACACACATGCACACACGCAGAGCACACATGTGCCTTCGAGGTTCTCTAGACCAAACCCAAAGGCTTAGAGATCGAGAAGGTAACCCACCGCGATTCGCCATTAACCGTCTGCACGTCGATCGCGGATCTATTCGCGGCTTGCCGGGGATTTGCCACTCGCGATACGGGTCGTTAAAGAAGGTCAACCTACGAGCAGTTAACGCACCGTCTTATCTGTGCGCAAAACTTACCGTACCTTGAGTCGTCCTGTCTCTTTATTTTATTGAAACTGTCAGGAGTCAATGAATTCACCCATCGTTCATTTATTTATTCCCTAATGAGCCTTTTATGGTCGTCATAGAAGTTAAGAAATGTATTGTTTGAATGAGAAAAGGAACAGTCGTGTAAAGATGTTTAATAATATTTTGTCTCGGTTATTGAATGGTTTGTTCGTTGTTTAATACTCATTGCCTGCTTAACAAGGGTTTCACGTATTTCGACGGTTCATTTGGAAGCTGCTAAGGCAATGACGCGCGGCGCATGGGCGGGGAATTAATAGAGCGGTTATCCCGTATAGAAGTGGAAGAATAAGAGCACTGGGCGAGCGAGGGGAGTTCCTTATCTACCCCGCTCGACTAGTACTCTATTTCGAGGCGAGATACGAGCGGACCGTGTTTCCTTCTCTCTCGAATCCACACTTTTCCCGCTCGACCGTCTCGCTCTCTCCTGTCGGGCTTTTAATGTCTTTTCGCTGCGCTTTGATTAAGCGAGTCGGGAGATCTCCGGAGGGTCTCGGCCATGGAAAGACGAACCGCGAGACGACGAGACAGGGAGAAAAGTCCGCGGATAGCGGCCCGAAAGACAAGGACAAAAGCCCGGCCCGAGGGAAAGAAAGCGATACCACCGTGGAGTTTTGAATAATTGCCGGTTTACGGCTGTCAGATCGTCAGAGGAAGACTACCCTACCGTGACGAGTAAAAATCCAGATAACCCTGTCCGACGATTCTCCCTCTGCCTTCCATACACAGAATTACAGGGACTCATCGCATTTACAAGTGTCAATTGCCGAGCAAAAGATCACACATTCACCAACAGTCAACTCGCAGACGTTTAACTTTTAACAGACAGTTTTTCTGGCACATGATTCCTTTCCTTTCATTTCCTTGCATTCTTGTTAAAATCGACCAAGTGAATCCTGGCGGAGGATGCTGCCTGTGTTTAGTCGTAGCGAATACCATTGGAGGGGGGAATGGGACATGGAGGAAGTAAGAGGAAGCGGGGAATTTTTTCGAGACGACAAATACAGGCGGACGGATAGCAGGCGAGAACGGCAGGAGTAAGTGGTGGTTTTCGCAAGGGGATGCTCTGATGCGATTTCACGCTGGATTTGCCTAAGATCTCCGCTAAGGAGCCCTTTAACCCTCCCCCCTTGCCCCGGCCTTCACCCTTCCATCAGGAATCCTCTCTCGGCCCGCCCGCCTTAGCTCCACCCCTCCGTCCACCCTCCCTCGCGGGGCAACTCCCAAAGATTACGTGCCTTAACGCTGTGTCTCGAAAATGCTACCACTGCTACCGTGTACCGGCTTAGCCCGCCTTGGCGAACGTTTAAGCGCCACTCAATGCACCCATTAACGAACTATCGTCTACCCCCACCCCCCTTAGAAATTCCCTGCAATTGTCCGCACGATCTTACCTTCCGTCTACGGGGGAGGAGATTTCCAAAACAATTCACTCAGGATGATCAACCTGTCAGTGTACACGATTGTGTACCTCTTCGCTGATTTCTGAAATTGAGTTTTATGCTCGGACGAAAGGAACGTCTACGTATATTCCCCTGCACGTAAGCTTTTTGTCGGTCGGGATTGTGATAAAGCCTGCCTCTCGGGAGGCCTTTCAATTCCCATCGATCTTCCTAAATATTTGAGATCGGAGCCGCGCAAGTGGAATAGCTAAATCCAGAGTATTCCTTGCTCGAGGGGTCAGGGTTTTGTGAAAACCCCTTGCGGATTAGGAGCGTCCATGTTGCTGGCTCGCGTCTATCTATGTTTTAAGGACTCACCAACACCACAAGACTCCTCTGCGTGTGGGCGTTTGATCACTCGACTGCGCGAGTACGTGTATGAATGTGTGTGTGTGCGTGTGTGTGTATGCAAACCCTTATGGCTTAAGCTAAAGCTAAGGCCGAGGATCTCCCCCAGGATTACTACGTCATTCTGCAGGACTCTCCGCTCGCCGGAAGGATCAGCTCTCTCTTCCTTCGGAGGATTTCGCGGAAGAGTCGTTGCCCAACCGCGTATCAGTTTGTCAGGCCACGGGGCTAAATCAATTCTCTTCCTCAATCAGAGGAAAATTCGACAAGGAAGTATACGACGAAAACGTCTGTCAAAACATTTCTTCCTTTTGTCATAGTGTTTAACATTAATATATTAAAATTCTCGTTATCTTCTTCGTTGTCTGTACACACATTCCCTTGGGCATAATTCCTGGGTTTCTCCCTTCTGACGAAGCTTTGTTTTTAATTGATCCGCGGCGAGATTCCTTCCCTCCTTGCGGATCTGTCGATCGTTCGCTCGTAAAACTGCGTGTCCCTGTGCCGCTCGACGCTAAATCATCGGCGAACCAGTCGACGCCGGCAATAACTCGTTACCGAAAATCCAAATTAAGCTCCTTAGCCGAGAAATTTACGAGACGCCCGGCGTCTCCCCGTTCTTCGTCTCTTGGACGCAGTTTACCAAAGTAATTTTAATCTTCCGCGCGAGGCTCTCAGTGTGTTCCCCGACGCACACACGTGCCTATCGTGCGTACATCGATCGCCGGGGGTTAACGTATACTACGTTGACAATGCCAACACGAGAACGGTCGGTCGGTGAGGGTGTTGGGCCACAAACGATTCGTACGCGTGAGAGCTGCGTGCGTGTAAATACGCGCAAGAGAGACAGAGAGGGGCGCGAGGAACTAAAGAGTGTCGGAGAGGGAGAAATCTAGAGACAGAATGAAGGAGATCTGATAGGGTACTCGCGTGAACGTGTGTATGTGCGGGAAACGTTACCCCTCTCTTATTCTCCACCTTGTATAAGAGCTTACTCTCTAAGCGTCTTAGGGCAAGTTTTCACCCTTGCCTTCCACCCGACGGCTGCAGCGGGTGCTCGTTTCGGCGTGTACCATCAGCAATAACAAGCCAGCCGCTGAACCAATCGCTCTGCTTTTACAAATAATTCATAATAACCCTGTGACGCCAAGAACGAAACGAAATGTCGAACATTTAGATGTCCTGACGAAGTACACCAGTTGACACACTTTAGATCCTCGTAGACCGTTGCCTCATAGCTCCGAGGTTTCGCGGGATTTTCCTTTAATGGTAGACGAACAAGGCTGAGGATGGAAATCCCCGGAGAGCGAGAGAGGTGGACGAAGAAAGAAAGAGAGGGGCTAACGCCTAGATTTGGAGGGTTTCGTCGCGTGGCCGGTGATCTTATAAGCTACCAGCTGGAAGGTTATCTCATTACGTCTTATCTGCTGCTTTTGCCTGGCTCGCGCGAGCTTATACGGTGCCCGCTGAGAGCTTAAATTGCACGCAAGCTCGCGAGACACGGCCTCTCGACACGCAGACCAGAAAACACGATGTAACGTTTGACACACATGGACTCTGTCCTCGAATTTTCAGGCCAAACCAAAGTATCAACGTTCCCTCAGTGAATACAATCGTCCCCAAACAGGAATACATCATGGACAATACAATTTTAAACTAATTTATCATGACTTTATCCCTCAAACATGAAAATCGACGTTATTTCGATCCAAAGAATCGCTTGGTTCAAAACTATTTAATAAACAGCTAATTTTTATTACTTGTTTTCTTGGCTTATGTGCCATATTTGTCAAATTCATCGTGTACCGCCATCTTCTTAGTGTTTTCTTCTGGTACAGTGACTTTCCTCGTGTAGCTTTTTACCATTAAATTGAAATTAGCCGTGCTAAGGTGATACGAGAGAGGAGTTCCTAACGAAAGCATGAACGGCTCGTTAACGAGAGGGAAACGGCTACGACGGCCCGGAGAAAACGGCGGGAAGAGGAAAGCGGGGACCGGCGCGTCGTAGATAAAGACTTCGAAAGAGTTGGCAGTGTTATCGGCGAAGGCCGACATCCGCCGGATCAGCCTGAGATACCGGGACACCCACACTTTCCTTCTGCCGCACGCGCGAGCTTCGACTGTAAGTTCCCGGGACGGAAATCAACCTCCCCCCGTCGAATTACGCCACTCACCGGCTCCACGACGACGTAGATCTGCTATTGCCTGCTGGCGCAGCAACTCCAGCAACAGCAATGTCCAATTTTTACGTCCTAACTCAGGCATCATGGTCAACGGTCATTGGTCTTAGCTTAAATGCAAACATTAATACGAAATTGCTCTAATATTGGATTGTAAGGCAGCAACTCCAGCAACAGTAATGTCTAATTTTCACATAATACACGTAATACATGCCAGAGTGATTTGAAGATTGCACGGCGCGTCGATGGAGCTACACGTGTGTTCGATTTTTCTTTCTCGCTGCTGCGAGTGATTGTTTGGCCCTGAGAATTATGGAAAATCGGCCGATCCGGCAAAACACAGGGATAACTGTCGACCGGCATTGCCGACGTGGCTTCGCCGACTCTGATTCGATTTCCAGAGATTACGCGAAAGCGTCTTGGATTACCCGAGACTCGCCGGGAGACGAAGACGAAGAGGAAACCTTAGGATCGACGGCCAGCGTTTCGCAAAGTCCGCACGGTAGCTTAGGAATGTTCAGCAGTCCATTAACACGACAAATCGAACAGATCCAACAATAGCAACACGGAAAATCTTCAAACGAGTCAGAGAAATATACTCTGAACCAGAGTCCAGCGAATCGTCACTGGCGAACAATTATTGCCTTAGAGAAACGTAAACTCCGATTTAACGGAAAAAATTGAACAGGTCCTTTAGAAGAAACAAAAGAAAGAAACAAAAGCTTTCGATGCACTTGTTCAGGTCCGAAGAAGATTTTTGTTTCTTACAAATGTGCTTTTGCGTAGTTTTTCCGTGGAATGGAAGAGCATTGTCGAAACCGCGGATCTAAATGGGCCCGCGGTTTCCTCCCGGCGATGATTTAGGAAGATTCCGACTAATCTGGCCGGAGGGGTAATCGCCCTTCTCCCTATTCTTTTCGACTCTCACGGCCAAGGGGTGTGCGTCGACGAGCCGGAGAGAAATGTATTCGGTTAAAGATTCTCTTTCTGCCATCAGCTCTAACCAACCGAAAGAGCCATTATCACGCTGGTGCCCGGGGTAAGGATCGGTGGGGGGGAGTGTCGAAAAATATGTTCCAACTTTTTATCTTGTATCTGCGCCACTGCCTTGCCATTGGACGAACGGGCCATTAAATTATCGGCCGGATGGTTTCGTTAAATGTGCCAGACGTCTTACTTGTCGGCTAAACAGGTTTTAATAATTTTTAAAAAAATCCACCTGTCAACGAACAGGGTCGTAAACATTTAGAAGTATAAGACATAAGGAATTCTTAGAATTAGCTGAGAGATGTTTTTAGATTGTACTAGAATTTATAATCCTTGTTAAACATGTTATTAAATATCCTCGTCTGTTTCTGTCGATTATTGCATTTATTTGAAATTCGTAAAACCTAAGAATCAAGTCCCGAACGTTAGAAGTGCTGTATCTTGCGTTAACGTAAAATGTCACGGTAGGAGAAAAATCTATTTTCCCGCTGATTGTCGGCATCGACGAAGGCAACGAGTAAGACGAAGTTTCCTGAAAGGAAAAAGATGGTCCACGGGAAAGCGGGTTCTGTCTTCTTCAAGGGTTGTCCTGCGAATGAATCTTATCTGCCACAGGGAAACTGTCAAAGACGAGAGAGAGGAACAGAGAGGAAGAGAAGAACGGCCACTCCGACACACTTCCGTCGTTCTTCCCTCCCCTCCCTTCTTCTCCCCCCGCTGGTGTAAACGGGGAGATAACGGAAGCCAGATAGGGCCAGCACCAGAAATGAGAAATGTCTTTGCGCCCCGTGGAGATTAAAGATTCCGCTCGGATGAGTGGCTGCCTGCCACTTCTTCGATTTCATCTCTTCCACTCTCTCCCTGGCAATGGTAATCGATGTCCCCCACGAGACGGCCAAGAAATCTAATTGATAAAGACATTACCGAAAAATGAAACTCGAGCGAAGATTAAATAAAGAAATCAATGCGAAACTGTTGGTACGATTCAGTTAGAGATTTCCTTCGAATTCCTGCGAAAGGCTACTCGCAGGAATTGTTCGTTGATAAATTTCAACCACAACTGATCGAACAATTACATAATTAATATTTTTACTGCTACTTGAATAAAGAGAAATTTTCGTGGATTACGGAAAAGTTGACGTGATTCCTGTTTCGTCTACGACCGTAAAATCGTCGGTTCATTAGACGAATTAGATGAATTGATAGTACCGTGTTGCAGCAAGTAACGTTGGCCAAGTAATCGAGCTTCGTAAAAGCCGACGTTAAACCAGCTGATCCCGGCACAAAGACGGCGCGAGGAAGGTGGTCCTTAATGAAAACTATGGGTCCCTAGATTAAGGTGGCCACCGGTCAGCCGTGACCTGTCTTATGCAAGGCTCGCTCTGCGTGGGTACCCGGCTGTATTAGCTGGAAGTTTCGGCATTAATACCTAATATCGCGCCGTCGGCAGTAAATCCTTTGTTGGTCATCTTCGCCGTAGACTCCAACGCGACGAGCGTATATCAATCTCGATCCCACGCTCTACGATGCGCCTTGCTTGTTAACGTTCGCCATTGTCCCTCGACAGACCCGTCCGCAGATTATGTAGCGTAACGGTTCTCCTCTACGTGTGTACATCCGCGACATCGATACACAGAAATTACCTGCCAAGGTGCCCGATCCAGGATGATGCAGTTACATGCACTCCGGAATGTCGCGATGCAGTAATTTCTAGGGCAGAAAATGAGTTAACAAGATGGCGAATGTTTGGTAGAAATAGCGGTAGATAAGTAATTTCGAAAGGAATATTATAAATAGCCTAGGATTTATATAATAAATAAATCTAATACCTAAAATTGAATTGATCAAAATGAAACGATGTGGTGCAAAATATTCTGTAAACTGTCCTGAATGTTCCAAAGATTTAAGAACTTCGTTAATCGAATGAAACGAGAAATTTTCAACATTAAGTGTATTTAATTCTTTCGTTTCTTCGCTTGGACTTTTCACCTGTCCCTCCCGACGTTTCCTATCCATTTCCTCTCTAGCTTTCTCTTTCTCTCTCCGTTTCCTCGATTTCGGAGAAGTCTGGGATTACGTCGTGGAGTGGGATAGAGACTGCGGGACTTAAGTCAGGGTTACACAAGGATCGTGGCTATTGTGCCTCCCGACCAGGTCCCATTGTCTCGAGGATAGACGAGTGGATCTGCATATGCTTAGCGCACGGAGTTAGACTTCATTCGACGATCTTCAGCTTCCACGAATCATCCGAGCTTTCTCTCCGTCTTACGCACCCCCCCCCTCCCCGCCTCCCGTACCCGTCTCTTTCTATCATAAATTCGCGGTATTTCAAGTACCACAGCGAGGTCTACGGCGAAACCTGCGATAGAAACTCCAAAGAGAATGAATAAGCCAGAATTCGTAACGAATCACCCGTTTAATCTAAATCTATTTTGTCGGTTATCAATATTGACGTTTTAATCGAGCGTTCTCCTTTGACTGCAGCGAAGAATCTGCCGGTTCACTGCGTCGTCGAAACCATTCACAACATCGTGGAAAGTCATGTGAGCAGCGCCCGTGAGAATTGGCGAAGGCCTCAGGTGGAGACGGATTCTTACGTCATCATCCCCGCAGCCATGCCTTTCCAGGTAAACTTCCTGGACAAATTCGCAAACTCTCCTATTCTCGAATGGTCATTTTACTGGTACTCGTTGGTTCATTGCAGGATTTGGTAGGCGAGGCGTTGATTCGGCTGGGATATTCGAGCGATTTAATTCCCAGTGCGAGGGGCAGTATCGTCATAAGGAACTGGAAACCCTTGCCGATGGAGAAGGTCGCCGATGGTCCACTGTTGACGGTCGGCGATATCCTGGCTGATCTCACGTCCGTGGCAATCCTGAAAATTCAGGTCTACAGGTCGAGGCCCCCGCCCCCGAGCCCCGCCGCAGAGGTTAGAAACAAATTGCTGAAACTCCTGTTGCCGCACAGCCAGGCCCTTCTCGTCGCCGCCGGATGTCCCCTGGACGAGGTGAGGTCGACAGTCCACGAGCAGGTAGAACGTTTACAAGATCTACAAAGAAATTTCAATAATTCCCGCAATCTTACAACTCTGCAAACTTTTACAATGAATAGAATCGCTAAACAGTGCAAAAATTAGGAACCCTCAGCTGCTAAATTCTTATCGAAGATTTTTATTCAACAAATCTCCCTTTCACGGGGGGGCATAATTAAGGGCTTGATTGAATTCGCTCGATTTGCATGTCCTTTCGGTTCCATCATCGGCCAGTATTATTTCTCCACGGAGAATCGGGGAAGAGCGATCAAGTGGCGCGATTTTAAGGCCAGTTCCGTATGAAAGGGCAGGACAACCGCTTAAAAATGTAGAAAATGTAAATCTAGCCAGAGAGTGTTTGTCCTCGACGCTTAATCTCATTAAGAAGTCCTCCGGGCTGGTGCTCTCTCGTTTCTCCGTTCCCCGTGGAACCGCAGTGCTAATCTTCGTTGGAGTCGCGCTGGCGGCTCGTTCATCCCCGTGCCTTAAATAAATGCCCCCTCCCCCCCTCCCCTGCCCCTACCACTGCTCTTTACGTCGGCCAAGAAGCCACAGTTCTCAGGTTTCCCCTTCTTCGATAACCAATGTCATCCTAAGGACAATTACAAGCCAGTCGGAACATCAAAAGAAATTTCAACGAAGAATAACGTATCCCTATTTTGAAGAAAATTTGAACAATTCAAAGAAATGGAGAACACAGTTTGCTCTGACGTTTTCCTATCTTGCAAAATTGGAACAACTTAGGAGAGTAGGGGACCGTTTTCTCGGGAATCTTTTGGTATTGTTGCAACGAATTTCGAGTCCCGCGAGATTGCGCCGTTCTACGGAGGTCTGCATAATTCGTTAGTGTCCACGAGAAGTTGTTGAGAGGAGAAGTTTTCGAGTCGAGGAAGACGGACGCGAGGTCGAAGACGTCCCGTGGGCCGTTCGTCGACGTAGACGTGCCCTTCCGACAGCGGAAGATCTCATGGCGTGTGATAGGATTACCCTTTACTCAGGCGAATTCGCAACCTTCATCAAAAGCCCCCTCGGTATAGGTATATTTAGATCAGCGAGCAGAGAGAGAGAAAGAGAGGGAGAGAGAGGGGGGAATAGAAAGGGGGGCAGGGGAGGGTATCCATCCCCCGGTACCCCGTGCGATGTAGCAGGCATTATCTAAGTGCACTCTCTTTGAAGATCCTGCCGGGGTGGCCCCATTCCCCGAACTTTAATGCCGCTCGCGGTGGTCTATGATTACCAATTTTCCCTGGCAAACGTTTCCTCCACGGAACACACCGGCCCCCGTCGGGGCTAATGGCGAACCGTCTCGGATGAATGGATTTTCGTTTAATCTAACCGGCGAGTCGATCCAGCACCAGTGGACCTAATGAACCGTCGACTGAGGAATTAATCACTCGGGCATCTCGTACGAAGAGACAAAAAAATGAAGCTTCAGGGAATTTTTGGTATTTTTCTTCATCGACATTGTCGTTGTTTCGCGTAGCGAGGATAGCAAGTTTTCCCTACCCCCGGGTTGTTTGCCTAAGGTGGTCGACGACAGATTTACTGTCGCTTCGCGGGTGGATCGGCTGACTGACTGCGTCACATAGCGAGCGAATAATAAATAGAACGACGAACCAGTAAATCACGGAGATCCGAGTTCCACGGCGCTCTTAGATAAGCCTAAGTTGTCCCGTTTTCATCGGAAAGTAGAGGTGTTTGCCGACCGATTTCGCAGATCCCGGCAACGGCAGCCTCTCCTATATCAGTCAGCCAGGAGCCAGCGGATTCCCGGGCTTTGCCTAGTTGACTGATTAACTGCGACGCAGGGCTGTAAAACGCCCAAGGTGCCTGCCGAAGCAACGACAACAACCGCCTCGGATAAGGTCGTTGCGCACCATTCGTTTCTCTAGCTAACAGGATCTAATCGCAACTCCGATTAACGGCTGCGAAATTTCAACGTTGAACAACAAATGAGGACCTAAAGTGTCCCACGAGTACGACTAAATCCTGTTAACAAAGCTCGTTTCGTTCCTCAAGCACAGTTTTCGGCAGCAAAGACGTTGCAGTTAAGGGCATTGATGTTACCAGATAAGGTTTAGGTTCGTCCGTGTTAAATGATCTAACTTGACATGTTTTGGAACACTTTTCTTCAGAATGTAAAGTACTGTTCACATTTTTTGCGTTACCATTGACTTTTCCTGCAAAATCTGTCATTGTAATCAACACCTGAGTGATCCTTAAACCTCGAAATTTCAAGCTCCGTTCGGCTTTCTTGAATCATGTCGCCGATCTTTTCTGCGAAATCTCACGTCGTAATTAACGGCTGCATCGCACGGGTTCTCGTCTGAGGAATAAATTGGCGGGGGGAAGGGGGGGGGGGAAGGCGAGGCTACGTTCGTCGCTGGAATCTCGCTGCGAGATTATGGAAAAGTTTTCGGGGCCGTAGGAAGTCGCGAGTGGATGCTCGCGCGCTGTGCCTTATCTCGCCTCGCTGCGGTTTGATTTACAAGAACAAACAAGCGTGTCGCGAGTCTCGAACGTAAGGGATCAACCGCGACGACGCCACCTTCGCGACGAGTTAATCCGTGCGCGTCTTTGCGTCAGAAATTCCTCAGCATTTTTATCCGGCCAGGGAATCCACGCATCCCCGGAGTTTTACGATACGCGCGCGGGTTACTTAATCGCGCGCCGGCAAGTACCAGCTGACAGATATAGGAGAGCCCGAGGAGAGAGAGAGAAAGAAAAGAATTTATTATGCCCTTGGACACATCCCTTAAGAGCAACCAACAAGTACAATAATGACAGAGCAAATAAAAATCGTCAAATAGAGGTCATGTAAGAGTAATTTTATAAATATTGACAAATAAATAAGTAATGAAAGAGAGAAGTAGGGACAAAATCGAATCAGACCTCGTTTAAAAGGCGATTAATGACGTAGGATCCGGGCGATTGCCCGGCAAACAGCGATATTTCCCCATACGAACCTTCACCGCGACTTATCTTCCTCGCGCGACGCGAAGGTCGCTAATCCACCGTGCTCACGGAGATCTGATTTATTGATCGTCTCCCGTGACTCTGATTTACTGGCAGTCAATCCCCCGGATGAATTCATCCGCGAGTCTCGAACCAAGGAAACAGTCAACCTTGCAATCGGCACAATTACAGGAAAATAATTTAGCAACCTCTGTGTATTGTCCGAAGATAACAAATGAATCACCGGTTACACTTGGATAAATCGATCGAGCGTTTTTTATTTTTGAATCGTTGAAAATGCGAAGAAGGGAAAGGTTTACGGAGAAAGAATTTTCTGATTTGCAGATGACATTGCTGTCACTTTGTCGCGACGGAATCGATCTTTCGGAGGAGACGAAGCGAAATTTCGAGTCCTGGTTGCAGCAGTTACGATTGAACCCGATGGTCCCCGCCCCGAACCATCATCATCATCATCATCATCACGGGCAAAGTCCACAGCCTGACGGCGCTAGTCACATTGGACCCGGAAGTGGCGGGCCCGTGGGCCCGGCTCATCCCACTCTGCTTCCGTATTCCCACAAGACCCGGATGCGGACGAGCTTCGACCCGGAACTCGAGTTACCACGACTGCAGCGCTGGTTCGGCGAGAACCAGCATCCCTCGCGTCAGCAAATACAGCACTACGTGGCGGAATTGAATTCCTTGGAGTCGCGACGCGGCAGGAAACCGCTGGACGTCAATAACGTCGTCTACTGGTTCAAGAACGCTAGGGCCGCGCAGAAGAGGGCGGAAACGAGGGGTGTCAATGGGTACAGCCCACCGGGACTCAGCCCCAGAGGTGCCAGTATCGTCAGCGAGGATTGCACAGACGAGGAAGAAGATTCCAGGCATCAGGTACGCTTCGCAATCACCTAACAGACATTTCTTCTCTAAGAAATGTCTACGTTTCACAAGACAAAATAGCCTCGCAGCAAGTAGTACAATCTATAAAGAACATTGTATACTCGGTACATTGTTTGATCGACATTTTAATCGAAATGAAATCTATGAACTTTCTGTTCCTAAAGTCGTCTAAGCAAATTTAAAATTCTTCGAAATTTGTTTTAATCAGAAAGGAGACTACTACAGAACGAGAATTTGTGTATAATTCCTGAAAGATATTAATGTATATATTTTTGTGGAATCTTTTTGAGACAATGAATTTTTCTTCGAGACGAAGAAACGAATGTTTCGGAGATTGTTGAATATTTTTCGTTTTGTTGCAGTTGACATCGCCATCGCCGTGCCCGCCGGCGGGTTCGCCAGTGGGTCCGTTGTCCTTGACGACTCGACCGGAAGACCAGCAGCAACTGCCGCCGTCGACGCCTTCCTCGGTGAAGCAGGAGGAAGCAAGGGTGTCGTCAGGATCGGACGACGAGGAAGCCAGACCTACCGGTCCCCTGCCCCCGGGATTCTCCCTCGTACCCAGCCCAATGTTTGGCCACGGTATTATGTATATGTCGCATTACCTGCCGCCCCGTGGGCCCACCGGATGTCCCACCAGCATGCTCGACGAGAGGAGGAAGAGGAACCGGACGTTCATCGATCCCGTCACGGAAGTACCCAGGCTGGAAACTTGGTTCACTCATAACACTCATCCCAGCCACACGGTTCGTAGAATTCAATAAACCCGAGCGTTAATTCGTCCACGTCTCCGGTGAATTCATAACTGTTTCTCGTAATATTCAACACGCGCAAAGGTACAGATAATGGGAAAAGGGGACGATGAGAGTTGAATCTACGAATACAGAAATTGAAATACCTGGCAATCATCTTCTCCGTTACGAGAGGGATAAAATTGTGGATGTAAATAAAGAAAGGAATGTTCAAAGTATTACGAGCTAATATCTATAAATTTAAGTAAAAGTTTCCTTGAAATGATCTCAAGGACTCTGTGTAAAAGGAAATAACTTCATCGTGGGTCGCTGAAAATTACAATATTCATGTTTCGCACAATTTTCGTAATGTCCTGTTTTCCTGATACTTCGTACCGTTTGTTTTCCCCTCGGTTCCCACGATCGCTGGTCACGTGCTCGGCATTACAGGTGTAATTCGATCGTCTTGCAGGTGATACTGAAATACACGGAAGAGCTGAACCGCATGCCCTACCGTCAGAAGTTTCCCCGGCTGGAGCCGAAGAACGTGCAATTCTGGTTCAAGAATCGTCGGGCCAAGTGCAAGCGAATGAAAATGGCGCTTTACGAGGGCGAATCGCCCCAGCAGCATCCATATCACGCGGACTAAGTTTCCTCAACTCTTTCGAAGGACACGAAGCGGACGAAATTCCTGCAAAACTCGATAATCGATCTGTTATTCACTATCAATAAAATTGACGCGTGCCACCGCACCATCATTGTAATTATCGCGTAATTATTATTATTATTATTATTAACATTACTACTATTATTATTGTGATGAATCTTGATGAATGTAAATACGAGAATGATGTCGAATAAAACATTAAGTACGTCATCGTCCGTCTCCGATTTACCTTATTAACCCTTCGTCAAGTATTTAAAATTGAGTAATTAAAATTCTCGTTCCTGTGCGAACAATGTCGGAATTTCCGATTGACGTATGTGGAGCACTTAAAGTGGATATCGGACCTATTGGACACCATATACATGTACACTCACACACACACGGAGACAGGTAGGTAGGTGAACCGCGTATATAGAAATGGCGTACAAAGGCACGTTCCCGACCGAAATCTCGCCGTTAAGATAAGACAGCGGGGCTGTCATCGAGCCGAGCCCCAACTCAAACGTCACGATAGCCTCGATGAATCCTTCCATGAAAGGCGAACGGTTGACGTTCCCGTCGGTCTTTACGCCGTAATTCAATGGTTCCAGTGTATTCATGCCGATCGGCCGACGGTGGAACACAGAGGCGTAGCTGTCTTCCAAGTTTCAACTTTGAAATCGAGCCGAAGGAAACGTCCGACCACCGAGGCAAAATGGAATCGATAGCTACGGCTTCCTTATCCTCGCGAGGAACCGATAGCAAACAAAATTCCAGTCAATAGACCCGTTTCAATGAAAGGGAATAACACTTGACGACTGGAAAGACATTGAAATTGTTACACGTGTCTGACGGATTGTTCGAAGGACCTTTCACGCAGTCACTTGAATCCCGATTCTCGTTTGATACTCTCTTCAACTTTTTCGCATCGTGTTTGACCGACGACTAAACCGAAACAGGGACAAGTGTACAGTAGGTCAGTGCTGAAGAACCTTTTACGCACTCACTTGAGTCCCATTTTTTCGTTCAACACTCTGCCCTGAGCTTCAACTTTTTTGCATCACGTTTGACCGAAGACTCAGCCGCAACGGAACTGACCGAAGCCACCATGCTGGAGGCCCTTAAATCATTTTCTCGGGAATGACTGTACGCACACACGGGTGCGCGTGATTCTAATACGCGAATCAATGGCGCTCGCTGACGGATCGTCCACTCCAAAAGCTTGGCGCACAGTTTATCCGTTGCGAGCGAGCACTGCAAAGTACCACGGGCTCTCTCGCCTGGATTATTACAGGGCTTTTCGAAGTTAACGCCGGATTAAGCCGCATTACCGGCCGTGTGTGCGCGTCCGATCAGATCCGGAAATACGAAACTAACGCGGCGGGGAGGTAGTGGGGAGCTGGAGGGCTTTGATACACTCCCGGCAGAATTCATCGGGAATTTCGCGGCGCACGCGAATTATGCCCGAGCCGTTTCTAAAATTCCCGCCGAACGAGGGCATTGCATTACTATCCATCATTCGGCCCAACGGGAATCCATCTACCGGCGATACGCAATTCCTAAGTACTGACAATCCCTCCCAACGAAGTCTGTTTTTCTGGGAAACAACAGCTAAGAACTAAAGGAACTAATGCACCATCGGTGCAATTGGAATACGAGGAAAGGATGTTCATCGGTCAGAATGATACACTTTGCGAAGCTTTTTACAAGTATTAATAAGAATAAATGTTCATGATAATTAAACTATTATACTTACTTTTCAAAGCGTTTCATTAGCCCGAGTTTAACGTTGTTTTACTTCAAACCAAAACCTACTAATTTTAATTCGACCAGATTCTTGAGAATTTTTCTTAACATTCACATCGACTTACGAATTTGTAGCCACGTTTTTCCGTGAATCGTTGTTGGATGAGGGGAACGTCGATGACTGGGCGAAATCTGCCGAGACTTTCGTCTTAAAACCGCTCTATTGCGACGCACAAAGTCGGCGGGGTTGTAAAGGGGGTGAGGGGGAGGGGGAGGATATCGCCGTCATCTATGGATACGCGCACGCGGTGCACGCCGTCGTCGAGGTCGTCCGGGATTTAATGAGGATAGGCGGATTTGTCCAATTAAAACGTCTTACAAGGATCCATCCCGGGCAGGGAAGGGGGGGGGGGGGGTCGGCACTGCTCTCTCCCTGGCCGTCCTTTCGTTCGCAAAACATCGAATCCAGACATCACCGCCGCACCGGGCTCTTCTTATCCTCCGTTCTCAACCTTTCCCCGTCTGTCCCCTCCCCTCCCTCTCCGCTGTCGCGTATTTGTCGAGCCTAAGTTCCCTGTTATCCCTCTCGTTATCGTCCTCGAGCTGGATGGAGCTGCCTTTCCGCGGGCGCAATGAAGAACCCAGCATCGTTCTCCCGTTGGAGTATTATCCGCCATTGAAAAATCCAAAGCGGGCCCTCGATGATCCTGCCGGAAATTCGCCCAGCGACGAGAATCCCAGGCGCTGACATTTTTATCGCGGATTTCGGAGAAGCCTCGGGTCCGTTGAATTCCGAGGAATTTCGGGGAAGGTCAAAATGTGTACCCGTTGGATCCGTGAGGATTTTCAC
This sequence comes from Hedychridium roseum, assembly GCA_963989215.1. Lineage (NCBI taxonomy): Eukaryota > Metazoa > Arthropoda > Insecta > Hymenoptera > Chrysididae > Hedychridium > Hedychridium roseum. The sequence continues at coordinate 4,308,444 of OZ022318.1, read as the reverse complement.
GGATAGTAGTCGCCGGAGTATCGAGTTTCCGCCTTTGCCGGGCAATTAAGGGGAAGTCTCTGGCCACGTATTCCGGGGGAAACTCCTGTCGCGAGGTCCTCCCGAGGATTATTTTTTATGGAGCCGAGTCTGCAGACAATCGACGAGAAGATCGCTCTCAATTTTAATCCTACGGGATCCCGGGGTAAAAAGGACGAGAAAAAGGACTGGTAGGACGGATAAGAAAATTGAGCTTTCCCCACGGAGCTGCACACGGAATCGAGGAGAAACCTAACCCCTCCTCCCCCCTCCCTCCCGCCACTCTTTCTCTCTTCCTCTTTTCTGAGGGAAATCTAAAAGTCAGCAACCGCAAGGATCATCCCCCTATCTGATCTTAATTTGTCAGTCCATGTGCCAACCACTACCCCCCCTCCCCACCCTTTCCCGTAGCACGGTAAAGCCTCGCGAAAAATATCGCAGATTCACGAATGCTTTTTATCCTCCATTGCTGATAACAATGCTCCGAAGACTTCGTAAATAAATTAAGATTCTACGAGTATGTCTCACAAGCAGATAGTTTTTGAAACAAAGAATTTTACACCACCTGGAGCTGAGATTAAAACATTTGATAAAATTGATTAAAGTCTCTGACAACGAAATATCGATGACATTTTTCTTGTAACCTTCGCGAACACCGTTTCTTTTTTTACTTTCTTACCGTGCGAATTTCATGAAACGGAGATAACGAACACGGTCACGGAGTAGCGTAGTTTTTGCTTTACCGGATGTGGGATTTTTGGTGAGCAAAATTGCGGGAAGCTAGATAATGCGTGGCAGTGCGAGAGGCAGGTGGACTTCCGGTTTGAACTCGTATGCAACCGGTGATGGATGTAAATGTACGAACACACACGTCCTTCCAAAGGAGCATTGTGTGTGCTTTGGCATTCAGAGGACGTTCTTATCTGCCTATCCGGGGAGCTGTCAGCAAAGTTCCTGAATAATAAGGGAACCCGAACGAGAAAGAGAGAGAGAAGGAGAGAATGAGAAGAGCAGGCTGTTCTCCTATCAAACGGAGCTAGGATATTCCTAACTATTCTGTTTCCATGGCGCAACACCGGACGTTTCGGCGCAGATAATGTTCCTCCGGACGGTTAGATGGCTGCCACGCGATTGGCAAACGCTTCGGAAGATTCACGTTCGGTCGTTCAACAAAAAGGAAACCACAATACGAGCCCAGGGGGTTGCAAAATCAGTCTTTCCTCTAGTTTAAGCTCGCGGGCGGAATTGAAAAAATTAGCTACTCGTGTTACGTTTATTATCGCATTTTCCGGAGCGGCATTCAACGAAACGTCAAGAGAACAGGGGTCGACCGGCTGAAAGAGGGATGATGGAGGAGCGGTTAAGGCCAAGTCAACGGAGGGGTGCGTTACGCCATCTCAGAGTGGAAGTTTCCGGGGATAGGAGCGAGAGAGCTCGCAAATTAGCCGCAGGATTGCCCACCTAATCCTTAAGGGATGCCAAGGACAAGGAATATCGCGCTCTTTTCATTCCTTTCCACGTCATGTCCCGTTTCATCCTTTCATTCTTCTCCTAACTCCTTCGTTCTCCTTTTGTGTTGGTAAGGAATTCTCGGAAAAATATCGATGTTCATCGCCAAGGGATGAACGGGGCCAGAATGACGGGAAATTTCTAACAACGAAAACGAATTTTTCCTTCAGATTTATTTTTCTGTGTTTCCTTGGAATTCTCTTAAAAATGTCAATGTTTATTGCCACGGGGTAAATGACGTTACGGTTTAAGGGTGGTTACCGAGAAGGACGGGAAATTTTGAAGAGAGAGGTCATCCCCTTCTTGGTTTCTCAGGGAGGGTGGCAGATGAGTTCGAGCAAACGAATCTCAGCCCCTGCTTATTCTTTAATCCTACCCTTCTCGGCTCGTGGCTATAGCAAAAATTACGGCGCGTAGGGGGGAAGGGGCGGCAACGATTGAAAGTAACGAGCCATAGAGGTAAATGATCCCCTAACTCGGGCTTTCGGGAATATACCTCGTATCTCACGCCATAATCTCAGATTCCCGGATAATTAATCCCGCTAATTTATCGACACCGAGCGCCCCTCGACGTGACCAAAGCAAACACATCGCCAGGAATCATAATCAACTGGCAAAAAGTTCGTTACAAAGGAAAATATTATCAGCCACGACTCAACGTACATTCTAATTTTTCTAATACCTCTTTCGGATAATACAATTTTTAGTTGAAACACTTAAAAATCTCGAGGATAAAGCAAACGGGTCAAACTTGTCCTGATCTTTACTTGAGCCTTGCGATTATATATTTTTCTATACCAAGCGGATTTGCTTTCCTCGTAACTGACGTTCGTTAAAAGTTGCCAAGATGGCCTAGGCGAAAGCATTTCCCTCGCGACCTTTTCCCCTGTAAAGCCCGTGGAAACACGTTTAAGGTTCGTGTCGGGCGATACGGTGTCCAAGTATCGTCCCGACGGGCGATTTCGACAAAGGAAGCACCTGATAGGATTAAGCCCGCCGTAGATCGGTCCGAACGCGCGCACGCTGCAACTTTCCGGAAAGAGAGATATAACCCCGGCTAGGTCTCTTAATTGATCTACCGCCAAATATTACGCGGTCGAGAGGGAGAAGACCAGAGGGGGGGGGGGGCATTAAGCCCCACGAAGTGGCCGCTTAGTGCGTCATTGGCCAAGATCTATCGTAGGACTAGCCCGGGAAGGGGAAAGGGGGGGTTGAGTTAAGAAAGAGGGGGTTCAGGCGAAGCGGAGCACTTAGCTGAAGAAAGAGAGAGGGCTGGAAGGGTATGAAGACGAGGGTAGGACGAGTCGGAGCTCTTTCTGCAGGACCGTAAATAAAAGAAATCCTTGTAATGGCTTTCGACGAGGAGATCCTGTCTCCCCTGGCCGTCTTCCAGCTCGCATCCGGCCTCCTCCGGCTTCTTCGTCCGCGAGGATCCCAAGCCCCCCTCCCGTCCCCCTGTCGCTGGTTATTAAGCCTCCCTCCCCCCTCACTTCTCGAGCAAGCCCCGGAACGTATCAAGGAGCTCGCCGCAGGCTCGCGGGGTCCAGGCTGGTTAATTCCTTAACCCTTATGGACTCGGAGAAAATTTAGGGGTTGAATCGACGGACTCGCGAGGAGGGGAGGAGGGGGTGGGCGTCTAAACCGACGGCGGATCGCCGTCGAGACTCGTCAGGGGACGAGGTAAGGAAGGGGGAACAAGGGGATAAAGGGGACCTGGTGGACCGTGGAGAAACGGGAACCCGGTACCAGGAATACCAGGTGCTCCTGGGATCTTCGCGGCATCTTACTCCCGGAACGATACATAATTTATGTCGCGCTCTGCTGGGCTTAAGACAGTATTAAGATCGGCCCGGAGAAGCGTCGTACGAACCCTTGCCTCTCTCTCATTCCTCCCCCCTCCAGGAATACCCTTCTACTCTGAGCAAACGCGCGAGTTCGTCGCAGCGGAGGAAAATCTCTCGTCCCGCCTCGGTCTCGCTCACTCTCTTTCCCTTAATTATCTCGCGTAAGAACGCTACTAAGCGTAGATTCAAGCCCTCACCGCGTCCTGGCAATGTTAGTCCTGAAATTCTCGAAAGGAACATAGGGTACCGTTGAAATTCTTTCCAGGTTTTAAGCACTGGCGAAGATTGATCATTCGTGGCCAAGAAGATGATTTTAAGATCATCATCGTCAATGTCTGCTAATAATCGGCACTATAGATAGCAAAAGAATCTACGAAACAAAACGTTTCTGTTGAAAATAAGGGATAAACTAAATGTCTGACATATCACTGACCTTTACTACTTACCTTACAGTCCTACGCTTCCCACGTTAAAACGGTGAACATATTTAAGTTTCTCACAACTTTGTGTACTGTGTCACAAGGTTTCACAGTGTACAGATTCAGAGGCTGATTAGTCTGGCCTTTTTAGCAGAATCGTCAATTCTGTATGGCTTAAGTTTGCGTGGAGGAGGACGATCAGGATTGTCGGGAGGGTCCAGTTGATACGATGCCGATGGCTTTTAGTCTTTTCACGGACGACCAAGCAGAATCCTTCGAACCTCCTCCGAGTCCTGGAAAACACGCGTGTCCTTTTGATCCGGGCACACGTCGCCCGGAGAAAGAAAAGGGAAAAAGGAAAGACTCGGATCCGGCGCGCGGACGAAAGCATCGCGAAAGGATCAGGATATTACAGGACATATTTCCTCGAGCCGGGGCGGCTCGATCTAATCTTTCTCGGCCCGCCATGTTTATTCAACGCAGCGGGATTTCGGCCCTGTATATTACCCGCGCTCTTCTATATTCCCGGCGAGATAAAATTGTCCCGCAAGATTTACAATCCGAACTGCCTATGAACCGTCCGCAAGGACCTATCTTAATTATGCACGATGCAACCGAACACGTTCCACGCGAGGAATGCTTGCTGAATCTCAATCATTTATTAACAAAAAAAAAACGAGAAATGTTGTCAAGTTCGTTAAAAGGTGAACGAAGATTTTTCATTGTACTTGAATTAAATGTCAACGAAAATCGTGTTTTCGGGAGAATTCGTGGAATGATTTTTATTTTTATTTTATTTTCGTATAAGCAGAGAGCCGGGTCCGGGATTATCTGCGATAGGGAAGCCCACGTCGTCCCCGGGGAGTCGATCGCAAAAAAGAAAGAAGGACGGACAGCGTTGCTGTCCCGGTGGGAGGGAAAAAATAATTGAAAATTTTCGGACGGTCAAAGAACGGCTCTCGGGGCCGTTCCACGCTGGCCGGTGGATAGAGAGAGAAAGAGGGGAAGGGATAGAAAGAGAGAGAGAACGTCTTGGCTGGGCGACTCGCGATAAAGCAAAGAGCCCGCGCTAAATACTTACATAAATCTGTATTGCCTCGCGCAGCACGGGAGGAGCTTATTCTACACCAACACCAACGACCACCATGACACACGTACCCGCACGACTCGGTGTAAACCGCAACGGAAGCTTCCACTTCCGGTCACAGTGCGAGGAAATTTCGATGCTGCGAAATCGCACCGTTTCGTCCAGTAACGAAGCCCTGGTCCTCGTTTATACTTACACGTTAACAAATCAATTATAAATTTCACCTAAGACTATCAGAATTATACTGCTTTAATGTAATACATACCGCTGAAATTGATTATACTTCCTTCTGAACCAATTCAACAAAAATTCTAGCAGTATTCCCAGTAAATTTCCACGAACATTGAGTAAGTTCAATGTAAAGAAATTAACCTTACTTTGTCGGATCTCTGGAGAACAATTTTTCGTCCGATTAAAAGTCCGTTCGATCGACATGGACTTTACACTGTCTCACGTTTTGAGCGAGTCCTAAGTGAATAAACTACAATGGAATTCCCCGCGGAAAGCCCCTAGTGTCGCGGAAATCTGGGCAGTTACGGTTATCCAGTGGAATTCGTCCCGGCCTCGTATAACGGGGAAGAAAAGGATTCCGCGGGGCAGATAGGAAGGACCTTAAGGAAGGCAAGGCGTTTGTGTCGAGGCGCGGACGCGGGAAGTCTTCCCCCCTCCCCTCTTTCCTTCCTCTCCTCCCTCCTTTGGAGCGCGGGTGCCGGTGGCAATAAATCTGCCGGGTATATCTGAGCTCATGAATGTTATTAAGATACAACCCCCCGCGAGCTGAGCGCTGGCTCGCGCGGGGCAAAGGCGTATACCGAGCGACGTAGGGAGATATAGTAAGGCCGGGGGGAGGGAACCTCCTGGAAACCGACTGCGGAAGACCAGGAGGAAGACGACGAGGAAACCAAGAGAACCGGCCGACCCGGAGAAACGGTTATGAAGAAATACCGCCACCGGTAATCCCACCATAGATCACCGCCTTCGCTTCTCCTCGTACCTACCTCCCTCCACACCCCCCTCGCCCGTCTTCTGGCAAGACTCGCTTTCCCTACTTTCGGAGCTTCCTCGCGAGGGATTCCGCCCGCGCGTCTTAATGCCGCGGAATTAACCGACCTGTCTGAAAGAACCTTCCAACTAGCCTGACAGGTAGAACAGACAGCGATTGTCCGACAAGTTTCGAGCCAACAACAATTTTAGTCGAGCAATACGGGATAGCGAATGTCGGTAAGTCAGGGAACGACAAATGAGGGTTTTTTATTAGTTCTGGATATTTTTTCGTAGTGTTCAATTAGTGGGTGGTAATTAGGCTAGCGAAGATGATCATTGTCCTGGGTATTTTAGGATCTTGGCCGTGCGTGATTCGATGATTGGCGAGCGACGAATCCTCGACGACACTGATGGCAATTAATTAATTGAACGCTGCACGAAATGGACCGTGTCCTCGGCAGATCAAAGACGAGCCTTCCGCCGTTCCTTTCCGTCCGTCAAAGTCCGCCCGACCCTGGGCCAATTAATAAAGGACCTATATATTTGTCCGCGGCAGTGACTCGCGACTTATCCGCCGTGTAAACACTCGGAAGATCGTAATCTTTGATCAATCGTACACGGGTAATCGGCGGAAGCCTCCACTACGACGCAGAACACGTCTATCTAGGGTTCACGTGTTTACCCTGTCCCCGATTATCGGGGCAAGAGTAATAAGGGATCCTTTCCTACTCAAATTAGTGTCTACAACAATCTGTACATTCTTAGCACAAGTAATCGCACTACCAAAATTAGCCCGTAGGGCATTAACTTTGATTTAAAAAACGGCCAATTTATTAAGTAATATTCTAGACCAATCAAGACGCACTTTTTCTCCCGGCTCATTTCCTATAATTATTCCCGAACTGGACCGTTCATCGAGCGAAATTCTTCGCGAGGACCTACTTTTTCTCGATTAACTTCTTCGTGAAATGCCGTGCTTCGGAAAGTAATTTGCTAAATTGCACCTCTCGCTTTCCCGTCGACTTTCAACGACGTTGCCAGGCTGGTTCACCGCTTCAGATTCCTTCGTGAACCTACCTACGCGCAGTCTTTGGGAAGTCTTCCTCGTTGGTCCACCCCCCCCCTCCCCGCCCCCCTTGGAGATAGCTGGCGGACGGCTATATAGAACGTATACGTGTAAGCCTGAAGGGTGGTTTATGTATCGCGGGGCAAGATATCCGATGATTTAGCAGCGGTCTCGGGGCTCCGTTGCGTTCGCGGCACTCGGAAAGAGAGAGAGGGGTCCTCGGGGGGAGGGGATGGGGGTTGCAGAGGGGGGGGGGTAGATAGAGAGGATCTCCTTATCTCTCGCGGGTGCCCGCAGTAACCGCGGGTGTAATCTTTTATTAATTCGCCGACTTAGGAAATTTATTGTTGCTTTTGTTTACCCGTGTGCCGCGACGCCTTAAATCTCCGTGCCCTTTTCTTCCTTCTTTGCATTATCTGACCGCGACCGCGAGGAATTACGCCTACGGTGCCTTTTTATCGCCGCCAAAAGAACATCCGCTCGCCCAGAGTGCAAAACACAGGAACGACGCACCGGGGAAAATTCTTTTCCGACGTTACTCGCCCGTGCAAACGCAGCGTCGTTCGATTCACGGACTCATCGGATAAGGGGAATCATTCGCGAAGGATCGAACCTCATGTCAATGATGTTGGGCTCGTATTTAAGAGCTCCTTTTAAAATTCTTCAACTTTCAGGAAATTTGAGAAATTTGACAAGGAGGATCGCAGTAAGGAGCCGCTTTTCAAGCCGGAGAATTGGGCGCGCGTGTGTTCGCGAATTCCATATAACGGTCGCCGGTGGAATGGCGCTATATTATTATTAGAGTCCCTTAAGTCTAAGAGCCTTAAATCTGCGATAAGTTATGGCCAACCCCCCTCCCCACCCCTCCCTCGCAGGCCTTCTTCCGTCTTTGGCCCGCACCGCCGACACCCCTTCCAGACACACACCCCTCCCCCCCTCATTCGCCTCGTTCTTGCCGGCCCTGCACCTTATATACCATTTCCCTGCAATATCTTAGTCTACGACGGCGCCTCTTCGGCCTTTATCTCGCATACATTATACGCCCCTGGGGCGCGCGGGGGGGTTGCGGCACGCGGCTCGAGGGGGTCGATGGGTAATTGAAAATAACTGCTACCTCTGAGGCACACCTAATCCCCGCAGCTCTTAACCATGATAAAACTGCCCGGATTATCCCCGCACCTTCAACCTGACCGAAGCTCACATTTTAAGAATAAAATTCGTCAACGGCCTTGAACGATGCCTGACGATTTTTGTATGTAAATTTTGTGTGTTTAAGACTGATTGGATCCTTTTTACAGTTTTGTGCTGATTAATGAACAGGTTCGAGTTTGCCAAGGGTAATGGCGAAGTTGTGGAAAAATGAAAATCTTTGAGTGCATCGGATTTTGATGTTTGTTTGCACTGAAATTTTCGTCAACGTTTCGTGCACATTGAGACTGGCACTTTACACTTGCTTCGAGTGGCCACTGTCAAGCCGCTACGCGCCTTATCCGGGGAAAAAGTTTACCGGCAGCGGCCTGGATCAAAGTTTTCTAAGTCTCCAAGGCCTGTCGGTTCTCTCTACAAGTTGCTTCGCTATGCGCTCTTAAGCGCAAAGCTTATCGACGTAACACGCTGCACTGTTTCAAAACCGTTTCCGCTTTGACAGGTTTTAACGCTACAAAGATACGAAAAAATCCCTGGAATAGAACCTCATACCTTCAGGTGGAGCAGAAAAATTTACCTCATCACCAGGAAAACGTGTATACCAAACGAAACTAACAAAAGTTGAAGAAAAAACTTGTTAGTCGTAGACGTTGAAATTATTTGTGCTAAGTGAAAACTTGCTCGATTCTTGGCAAATGGAAAACACGGATGGATCTGCCTTTATCCAGGACCTTTTGACGAATTCCTCTCTCAAAGTGTCGTTACGTCCCGGGATATTTATCAGGACTTTCTCGCCATAACATGCGACGAGGGCGGCTAGGAGAACGTCCATTAAGCGCGAGCGCAGAAGTAAAGATTACAGTTGTAACGTTCCGAACGAAAGAGAAGACTGAGAGCACTCGGCGAAAAGGGAAAAAGTCAGGGACAGGAAAGGGATGGAGAAGGGGGTGGAGGGGGTTGGGGCGATACTAGCGAGGCGCTTATCAGAGCAATAAAAAGCATCGAGCACGATTGGCATGTTGCCACTGACGTGGCCTCTACACTTTTGCCATCTTTTACACTGTAGATTATTTTTCCCTTATTCCCTTACACTTCACCCATCCCCTCGTTTGTCCTCATTTTTGATCCCTCTCTCACCCCACTCACTCTATCCTCATCTTTACGATTCCTTAATTTTACCGTATTTTAAATTAATATTACTCACCGTTAATTATTAATCACGGTTATTTGCCTTACCTTTTGTTTTTTACTTCTCCTTCGTTTCTTATTTCTTAGCTTCATTTTTGACTACTCGAGTTTCGTGGACGCTGATTTCCCTTGTAATTCTCCTTCTGTATCTGATGTCGTCTTTCGCTTACGCGGCTGTAAGAGCGAACAGATAGCGCCTTGAAATATGCTCATCCGCGCGAGAACGTTCGGCATCTCGTTGTCAAATAGCGTCAACGTTATGCAGGCGCTCATGAAGGCCTTCTTCTCCCTGTGATAAAACGTTTAACCACCGGCGTAAGGTTTATCACTGCTCTATTTTTTTCCGTAATGCACGAAATTCTTACGGACACGCGAGTTTCATTAAAAGTCCGCGTTGTTGAAAAATCAACTCAGATGAATAACAAAGAAAATCACTGAAAAAGAATGTCAAAACAAACAAGAGACACAACGAGAATTAATGAGCGATAGGAGCAGACTGTAGGGTGAAAAAATAAGGGGTGAGGAGGGGGGGGGATGAATGGAGAAGGTGGCGGAAATCCAGAGAACGATTAGACAATAGGACGGAAATGTCGGGAGGATGTCGAGCGTTCGGTTCTCCTTTTCTTCCTGCGACCGTGGCGAAGGGAGGTGTGTGGGTAAAGGGGGGAGGAGACGGTTTGGGAGCGAAGGCAGATGTGCCCTGCGCTCGCTGGTATCTCTCGTCCTTAGGGGGCGAGGTGCCTCTGTGTCCCTGATCTTGTTAAGGGCGCACTGAACCGCGAACAGTCGCGGCTCCCATTCAAATTTCTATCGAGAGATCTACCCACTTAAGCCAGCTCCGCGGCGCGCATGCCGCTAATCATTGCGTAATGATCAACGGAAAACACCGAGGCAGGGCAAGGATGCGGAATTATTGAAATCGCTAGAAAAGCTCGAGGGATAGGCTGTTCGTAGCTACGAGAAAATTTAATAATGTCTGACTAATGGCGGTCTTAAACTACTTGCGTCAAATTTTCACTGAACCGTACTTTTTATCGATACTTTTGATACTAAATTATCATATTTCCATGTTCTCGTTCCTGTTGTCGTATTGGGCAGAGTGAATGTAAGGTTCCGACGTGGAACAGATGTGCGTGTACCTTAAATTTCGCACGTGCGAATGCCTTATAATCTCGGGTGGAAGGCGAGGATTTGATTTAGGGACACGCCAGGGCAATTACGTGTGCACGTTTGAAGAGGCCAAGTGTGTATCTTCTCCCGACAGTCGCTGAGATATATATGAAAGGTGGCACAAGGGGGTTCTGTCTTTTTCCCACCCTCTCGTGTGCACTCTTTTTCCACGAAAGGGAGGACGGAGGAGAGGGGGGTCGTCGAGTTTTGGCTTTGTACGGGCACACGGGGTTGGTGGTTGCCGTTGAAGCCGACAAAAGATAAGCCGTTATTTATAACCCGGCTTAAGAAGCGCGCTACCATCGGGGAAATAAGGGGGACGGGTTTTAGGGAAAAATAAAATCAGTGCCAAATCGAGACTCCAGTGCATAACTCCCCCTGCCCATAAACGCGGCTGTGTACATGCTTCTCAAACCTCCCCCCTCCCCCCTCTCTCCCCTTCATCCTTCTCCTCCTGTCGAATGGCTAACGGAAGAGACAGGGACTAAAGGCCGAGGGTGTACCGGGAAATCTCGAAACTCGAAGGGCGACTGTCTAAGGTCTGCCTTACGCCCCATCCTTAATCGACTCCTACAAATAATCAGAAAAACATGCTCCAAAGGAGAACACCCATCCTTAAGATTCCAATGAAAAATTCCTTCCGTTAAAAAGCGAAACAAACGGCCGACGTGAAAATTTCAATGAAAAATTCCAGGACCTTAAAACATTTCTTCACACAAACACGAACTGATGAGCCGATACCAGGGAAAACGTTCGTTTAAATTCGTTTTTTGAGCAACATATTTTGCGGTATACGGAGAACGGATATTCGCAAGTTTCTATGATTGGCCGAAGGAATACGTCTAAAGTCGAAGCTGGTCCGTAGTTGAACGACCAGAGGATATCGTCCAGGGGGGAGGGACAAGAGGGTTGTCGATGGTGGGGGGTCCCGGAAGGGGTGGTGGCAGGGGTCACGAAGCTTGGAGCGAGGAGAGGAAGTATCCCCTCCCCCCCCCTTGGCCCCTCGCTCTCTCTTCACCTCGGCGAAGACGGGTGTGTACCCCGTCGTCGATGGTGGTGAGTGGGTGGCACCGAGTCCTTTCGAAGCTGATCAATACTTGAAACACCGGCGAGGTATCGTCCCGCTATTTCCGGTGTGCCCGCGTCGGCCCAGGCCGGAAATGAAGGCGTTAAAAATATATACTCTCTCGCGGCCTGTCTACCCACCCCCCTCGCCACGCTCCCCTCTCCGAGGAGATACGACCGAAGCATTATACCCTGGAACGTCTGATAGGACGGTGCAGCTGGCTGCAAAACATCGTCCTTCAAACCCTTTTAAAATCTATCACGAGTACCTTCTCATCTCGAGGAATGTACGAGAAGTACGTCCTTCGGCGAAATAGGACTTACTTTACTAGAATCCACTTAGGTCACAAGATTTATGTCCAAAAAATAGTGTATGATTAATCGAAGAGGAATAGAAGTATTAAAATAAACGGAATATGTTTCTTCGTCATTTCTGCTTTCATCGTTCGCAGTAAGGATGAAATTTTTCGATCTTAAGTTCGCTGTGCAATGTATTTACTGGCAATATTCCGATACACGGATAGCCCTGCTCGATCGACTTTTCATTAGAGCTATCGTCTCTACTTCCCGCGGCTGAATATTAAAACGACCCCGCGCCATGGGGCACATACACCATCGACAAAGTGATTTAAACTGTAGTGATTTGGTTCGACAATCTGTCGTATTTCTGTAGCTAAAGCAAAGACCCCATATTCCTGCAAAACAAATTATTCAAGAACGATTAAGTAAGTTTTTAATGTCTCAGCGAGTTCACCCGCTAGGTGAAATGAGTGCGAAATTTCTGAAACGCATGCTTAACGAATGTACCGATGGACCAATGGATCTTTATTTGTGGAAAACCGGAAATAAAAGGGCTCGAGTGGCGAAGAACTGTTGAATATGGAGGGCGTGACCGTGGCGCTGGTCCGAGGTGGAAACTCCGGGATTTGCGAAATCGTCGAGCAAAGGGGGTTGGGTTTAATATCAACAGGTAGAAGGAGAAAGCGCGCTTCCCCGCCGGATAAGCCGAGCGTCGGCTAAGCGCCGGCGCTGGGGCTAAACCCCCCCTCGCCCCTTTCCGGGGAGGGTGTGACCTACCCCCTTCGCCCCCGGCCCATTGGTCCGGCAGGACGTGCGAAAAAGAGAGGACCTGCGACGGCCCTGCGCGGATAAGCGACCCTTTTTAAATCCCGCGGTCAGAGGGGTGGAGCCTTTTCCCCTTGAGGAAAAAAAGCTCGCGAAAAAACGACCATATCCTGGATTCAATCGAGTCAAAACAAACAAACAAAAAAGATCAGCACTGCTCTGTAAGGTAATTGCGACGTGTGGAAATTGGAAAAGGAATCATTGAGAAACAATGAGAAACATGTGGATTAGTAGCATTTTTAGCCTTCAACTGATTGTATTGCAATTCTGCGGAAGGAAGGAATTTCCTGTTTGTAAAATGTCGAATCTGCCAGTGAAAAAAGGAGTAGAGGAGTGTAATACGGGGAGGATGGTCAGTTAGGGGAAGGGAAAATATCCGCATGGGTCAGCCAAGAGAGGCTTATACGCAGAGACGGTCGCCTCAATATCGGCTTTCGGGATACTCCAAGGTATTTATCTAATGTCTTATATTTTCCGGAGGACAGCCCATTCAAATTTCCCTTCCGCGAATTCTCCTTTACGACGAAACCAGAGTTTTCTCGTCCCTTTTAAAAATTTCACGAAGCTAAAGAAATTCTGCAACGGAGCAGTACCTTCATTTCAAAGATCATATTAAGAATTTTAATGTAATATTGTCTAGCCTTTTATCTTAATTTCATTAATCTTCTCATCGCTTCGCTGAGGAAAACATTTCATGTTAGCTCCCGAGAACTAATTGGCCAGGTTTATCAGAGGGAACACTGACCGGATTGACAGGCTTTTCAGATTGCAGGTGCACTCGACGATGAACCCACTCTCTCTCTCTCTCACTCTCTCTCTGTTATTCGAGGTTTTTCTCTAGCGCGTGAAAACGACTGTAACTCGTCAACCTGGTCGTTTTATCTCGGCGAGATATATCGCGCGGCGTTGCTTATCGCAGATAAGTGTTCAGTAGTTTTGAGGACGGTTCCCCGGGACCGTCGGTTAGCGAGACGGGGCGATCATCTTCCCAACGAAATCCCCGGCAAACAGAGTCGACGTGCCATTGAACGATAACCGTGAAAATCCGGCGGAAGGATCGCCCGAGAAATGCGACAGTCCGCCTAGGCATTTCCTACGATCAAACCGAGCGTGATGTAAAGGTAAAATAACATGGAGCAACGATTGGCCCCGAGTTGCCCGCTGCTGTGCTCCCTCGTCGTCTTCACGGCATGCCTTCTGCTCGTTAAAAGCCAGACTGCTTGCCCCTTGAGGTGTCTTTGTTACCTGCACGGATCGCCGAGGACAATCCTATGCGTCAAACAGGGCCTCGAGTCTTTCCCGCAGAACATCAGTGACCTCGTAAGTCCAATTTACATGCAATCATTCAACAATCGCCTAACCGACAGATCCCAGTCACGTGTTTTTATTATACTTAGCCGGCCATCGAGACGATATAATCTTTATTAATCACAATTCACACGTTTGCATTAAAAAATGACGAATGACTCATTGCTACGAGTGATTGAGTAAACTGATTTAAGTGCGTATTTTGCTGTATTATACAGTCATACAGGTATTTGCAGAAGGAAAAGAGAACGACGAAATGAAGAAAGACCGATAATTGCAAAGAATTTAGGATAAATGTAATGTTATTCTTGCTCCTATTTGACGGTATTAATCTTTTTATTTGACAGGTAGAGCACCTTGATCTATCGCATAATCTTATAGGAAAAATCACGAGTGACATAAATCGTCTGTCCGACCTGCAATATTTAAACCTGGCAAACAATCGTTTGGATTCACTGCCGGATGATCTTCGTAGTCTGCAGAACCTTCGAAGACTGGACCTGTCGAATAATTTGTTCTTCGACGTGCAAAGCATCGCTTCTATAAGTCAACTGACGTCACTAACGATTCTCCATTTCTCGGGGAACGGTCTGTCTGAATTGGAAGGACTGTACAGCGAAGTTTTGCAGGCTTTAGATGCCAGCAAATGTGGTAATATTGCATTCCAATTGAACAAGTACCATTGTGTCAAATTTTCCTTGCAAGGTTCTTCGTTTTACGGGGTCTTAGGTTCAACAGATTTTGCTTCATTGTAGAGATAAGGGAATTTAATAACAGGTCCTTGGAAGGACTGCCAGCGCTGACGACTCTAAGTTTAGCGGAGAATCCCCTGAAAACTATCGATGTGCCGTCGAGCGATAAATTACGATGGCTGGACTTGTCCGGATGTCTTCTCAATTACTTAAAACCTGACACTTTCAGCAACCTTCCTGAGCTTGACGATCTGAGGTTGGCCAACAATCCCACCTTAGTCTACAGCACTAGGTGAATAGCACATAAATACCAAGAGACGTAAATGAATTTACTGTGTCCGATGATGATAACGGATTTCGTTGTATTTTTTAGACGATCCACCTTGACTCATGATAATCTTAAGAAACTGGACGTTTCGAGATGCAACCTCGACAGACCGGGCCTACACGGTTTTCCATTACTGAGTCAGGCCCGACTTTCCCACAACACGATTCGACTGCTGCCCAATCGAATTTTCGCGAAAAATCGACACCTCACGCAATTGTACCTGGCTTCTAATGGATTAGACACGCTGTATCCGAGTACTTTCGAAGGTTTGGTGAAATTGCAGGTACTGGATCTCTCGGCGAATGGCTTCGAAGGCAACGTTCACTGGTCGACCTTTCAGGAAAACCTCGACCTGAGGGTCCTTAATTTTTCCTTCAACGGTCTGTACCAGTTACCGAATTTTACCAGCGCCGCTGTAACTCTGGACTTGTCGTCAAATTTAATCGACCATCTCGATGGCTCGTCCCTGTCGAACATGCACAGAATTCGGAATTTGGATCTGAGTTACAACAGATTGCAGGGCATACCCACTGGACTCAAGTCTGCAACTTTGAGGGTCCTTGATTTAAAAGGGAATAGACTAGTCGAACTCAAGGACGATGACCTTATGGACTTACCTTTGCTACAGAAACTGGACCTATCCGGTACATATTATTCAAAGTATATTAAAACGAATCAAACGAATGTTTAATCATCAAATCATTCTGCGTCTTCGCATATTAAGTAGAAGTATTATTTTACACGACGGGGATACTTAATAGCGTAAATTATTGAATCGTAGGCAATCGTTTAACCGAAGCCATGAGGCCCGAAGTTTTTCAACACAATGTAAACCTGAAAACCGTTCTCCTGGGGGACAATCCATGGCGTTGCGAATGCGAACAATTGTACGTGACCTTTGAATATTTAACCAACCGACCAAGCAAGACCGCAAGTTCGACTCTCATCTGCCAGAGTCCTGGCAACGTTTCCGGTTACACCTGGGAAACTGCTTGCTACGATATTTGGAACAAATCCCTGGAATACAAGAGCAACAGGACCTGGGGACTGGTGCTCATCAGTTTGTTAACGATAGTCGTCCTCTGCGGGAGTATGGTCTCCATTAGGCATACCCTGAAAATGAAAAGACAGGCGGCATTGGAAAGACAGCAATTGGAAAGGGCAGAAGCTCGGGAAAGACTGAGACTTTTACAACGAAGGTAAACATTGCTATAATTAAAAAATATCCAGAAAGAAAGAAAGAAAGTTCAAACGATAAACGGTGTTCGCCAGCAACGAAAACTTAAAAATGTGGACTTTAATAACAAATTTCCGATGTAAGTAATATAGGACGGCTCTATTTTGCAAGATTCCTTTCTTTGCCCTCGGTGGGACAAGGTGTATCGATTTCCTGGAAAAGCTGGCGATACCGTTGGGTCGTAAAATAGACAACTGCCTTATCCTCGTGTCCTTTTCAAACGTTTGCTCGGCAGGAACGAGCGTTTGGAGGATCTGCTTGAGCAGCCGAGCGAGCCGCGTATTCATCCTTTGGAATTGCTCGGGCCGCCGAGTTACGAGGAAGCCGTGCAGATGCCGAGGCTGGCCCATTCCCTCGACGACCTTGGACAGATGACGACGAGGTCCGGTTCGACGAGGGTCCTCGGCTCGGTGGATAATCTGCGGGCAAAGAAACGAAGGCCCCGTCGACTGAGGAAACGAGCCCAGAGCGAGGACGATCTGCTCAAGAGACAGGAACGCAGGGACGAGAGGATTCGACGACGAATCAACGACTCCGTCGGCAATCTCCGTGAGGAGGAATCCAATCGACGGGAACCACGGGCAAGGCAGGACCTCAGGACGAGACGCAGGAGCAGGACTCAGAGCGTTTGCGAGGTAATCGCAGATTCCAGCAGCGGAAGGGACAGGCCCAGGCCCCAAACGCCCAGCGCTCTCAGGAAGAAGAGGAGAAGGGCCCCAAGGGACGGAGATTCCACCGACGACGAGGACTCCGAGCCGAGGATCAACGGGTCCAAAGGATCCATCAGGATCAGGGAACTTCGTAGGGAACCCAGGAGCGGTTACAGGGAATCCGTCGCTGGAAAAAACAGCGATTCTTAAGTAAAAATCTATCGGAGAAACGGGAACATATTCTCCGAAGGCGCTGTTCCTAAGAATTGTATCAGCAATAAGAAGCTTTCATAAGGATGCAATCTTTTTTATAACTTATTTTTACGATTAGTATTAAGAGAATTAGGGCCAGCGAGTCATTAGATTCGGTATTTTATACTTTAAGGGAAAAAGATGTTCGTTATCGTGCAGTGAAGAAGAATTAAATGAAACGTCGACGAAATTTAACGTAAACTCGAGATTTCACTTTTCCGAGAAGTGAGAAGAAATTATTTATTACCGCGTTCAGATATTCTTGGAGATGGAAACCTTTCTGCGAATCTAACAGCGTGTACCATCGATATAAATGATTATCTCTCGTGGTTTAAAGGTCACCGGAAGTTTACGAGATTCATTTAAAAGAATCTAACAGCGCGCACGATTGACTTGAGCGATGATTTTGCGAATCTAAGGTTCACAGGAAGTTCACGAGACGATTCTCTTAAGAACTCGTCTGCGTCAAAGAGAGAACGAAATAACTGGCCCGGGGGTCACGAAGACAGGAGGATACTAAATCATAGTAATTTCCCGCTAACCTTCGAACATCACTACCGTATTACTGCACGTAACCGTAGATTTAGACACGCTACACGCTCACTCAAATTACCGGAGAATATTGATAATCTTCCCCACTGCAATGATAGAGTAATAACCCCAGGCAATACTTACTCCGAAGTACAAAAACCGATAAATATGTATTATTCTAATACGTACAAAATAAACTACAGACCGAAATGAAAAGATTGTTTTGACGAAAACATCATTTACAAAGTGAGATAAAGTTGGACTTAAGAAAAAATTTGTTTGGGTTAAGAAACGTTGATTAATTGTGTCTCGTTTTACATTAGCTGATTATACATGTTTTACCTGAGCTGCTTTTTTCCTTCAAGAAACATCGAAAGCCAGGTTTTTACGTGGAACTATATTTCCCACGTAAAACGTAGGATAACGATAAACGATGATCTCATCGAGAAACGAAGATCGTGCAAGAGTGAATCACACTTTCAACAAGATAACTCTCTCTTTTTTATTGATTATTTAAAGACTGACGGTATAAATAAAGTCTTCCTATTCTTATCGATCTACCTGCTTTTTAATATATTACTTAGAGGGTAGCAACGCCGATACTCGGGACAGATTCGTCGAAAACCGTGCTTATTCTTGCATCATTTATGCAATTACATTCAAGTCATTTGGCGTAAAAGAGACGTACGATGCAATGGTACTCGTTCACTCTCTACTCTACATCCTTATAAACAATTCAAACGAATCTTACTCTGCCTTAAAAATAAATAACGAGTAACGAACTTAAAGCTTATTACTAAAAATACATTCATATACCTCTGTCACGAATGATTATATTATATTAACTTGCCATGATACCTAGCGAATACAGAAAAAGATTATGCTGTACAATCACCAACAATATCGGCATTTAATGCGCAAGCTCACGCTCTTGAATGACTTTTCTCTTACGGAAAAATTTAATAACCAAGCTCAAAGGTACAATTAGATATTATTGCGATACTCGGTGGAAAGCAAATTTTCTCACGATATTGCATGATAACGTTTCAATACTGTTATTAAACCGTTCCGTAAGACACGGGCGCAGGGAGACACGTAAAATTCGATAAAAATTTGATAAAATGCCAAGCGCGGTGAGTGTGCGTGCCACGAGCAGAAACTTTATTCCAATAAATACATCTTCCTCGAACGTTTCGTCGGCTCGATATTACGTATACGTGATATTCGTACGCGGTGAATTAATGATCCGTATAAATCTAAGTCTATAAATGTCCGAGCTGTTCGGCAAACGCGAGGACTCGTGAATTCTTTCGTATCGCCATCGCTCATCTATAATTCGTACGTGTCTTAAACGACCTCAGGGTCATCCGTAATGATTGACGTCACCAGCGGTCGGACCCGTGGCTCAATTTAAATGTCCGCAAGATTTTGTTCCTTGCGTAGAAGAAAAATGTAATGCGTGATTCCCCAGGAGGCACACAGGTAACCGCTGAGACCTTCGTGAAATGTCCTCCCGGAGGAACGGAAGGACGAGGACATGAAATATTTTCCACGGCCCGGTTTGCCGAGAAATAAAGCTCCGACGAAGAAACATGGGAATGAGCTGTGCAATTTATTCGTATACTTTCATTGTCCTAACGCCCTAATCAGAGTATCACCGTGAAACCCTGTCGATCTTTCATTCCGTACTCGCGGGATATGTTTCCTGTGCTTCAGCCGTATTGTCGTCTTTGCATAGAGTCACTTTGGGACTTGGCGAAAACCGACCGCAGAAAATACTTGGGTAAAGGCTCTATGAAAAACTGACTAGCGTACTAATGTCTAGTTTTGAAGTCCCCTCGTGAATTCTTCACGAGTAAACGCGTATACATATATTTATATATATATATCTCTTTGCGAATATGTACAAATCACTCTCTTTTTACGCACTCGACCGTATTTCGTGATGTCTTCGGTCGCACACTTGGAGAAAAGAGTACGTAATTGAAAATTCACCGTGGAACGTCGCAAATCGATTCTCTCAATGATGATCTTAAACTTTTAGCAGTCTAGGCCTGGCAGATGGAAGGTTTTTCCCTCGTTAACGACGAATTTCAAAGTTACAACAACGGTTCAAGTTCGATCGATTAAATACAACGATTCCTTCGTCATCCCCCCTCCTTTTTCCTTCCTTTCCTCTCCTTCGAGGTGTCCAATTCACTCTTCGATCCTTCTTTATTTCTTCTTCTTCTTCTTCTTCTTCTTCTTCTTCTTTCGTCCTTGAAACCTCACGGACCTCTTTTAATCTACAGGAAGAACACAGCTTCACGGAGCCTTGACTAGATTCTCACCGGCAAGAGTTCTCGTGATGAGTATCGGTGTCTTCGGTACACTGTCGGGGTTCTCCTGAAGAGTGATTTTCACCCTCTGAGCGCCAGGACTGAGTGGCGGTCCGTTGGGCCGTTGATCCTCGCAAACGGGAAGGTCCTTGCCCATCGCAGGATCCACGGGATTCCTCAGAACTGGCAGAGAATCGTCCTTCGAGTGAACACTGGCCGCTCGAACCTCAGCCGGAGAATCGTGAATCTTCGCCACTTCTTCCTGCGTGGCAATTTTCCTCGGCGGTTTCACCGGATCTCCGTTTTCCCCTGCGGTCCTTCCGTTCCCGTATTTCGGTGATTCCGTCGGCGCGGAATTTCCCTTCTGACGAGCTTCACCGTCCTTGGAATCGTCCTCATGCTGACCAGCTGGGCCCATTAAAGGAGAGTTCTCCGCGTTGCCGTTCGACGATATCTTAGGTTGGCCAGAATTCCCTGTCTCCAGGAGAGCCTTCTGCATGTCCTTCATCTCTGTCCCGGTTTCCACGTCGTCGCGTTTCCTCTTCTTCCGGCAAAAGTCGCCTTTGTAAGCGGCGAAGCCAATAAGACCGGCCAAAATTGCGAGCAATGCAGCCAGGACAACGTAGGAACCCATTCCCTTCTTCGATTGCTTAGCGGGGGACACTTCCGCTATGTCCTCGAGGCTGTCTTCAGCCTTGACCGCTGCTTTGTACTTGTCCCCGGCATTGGGGTCGACGAAGACCGATGAATGTGGATCCTCCGAAGCCACTGGACCCGAGTTCTCCGTTTTTCCCCGCGCAGATTCGAGATCGTGGTGAACGATCGTCGGAACAACTTCTTCCGCTGGGGAGGCGGGGCCAGTTTCCTGCGTAGAAACGTCTATGAACTGTTCGTCCTCGAGACTGCTTTCCTTAGTTTCCTCCGGGGCTGCGGTCGTTCCCCACAAGGCCCCCCAAATCATATCGATGATCCCCTCCGCTTCAGTGGTCGTCGAACTCACGCTGACAACGTCATGCACGTCTTCCGGTTCTTCGTTCTTCATCCAATCAATGCCAGTTCCGGATCCTTCGAGCCCGGAGCCTTCCTCCTCGTCCCCGGAACCTTCCTCCACTGGATAAAACAATCCGTCCTTGATTTCCTTCTTCTCGGCGTTCTCGATCGTCGAGTTCCTCTCGTCGGCGTCGAAGAAAATTTCGCTCTCCTCCGGGAATGTTTTATTCGTTGTGACTTCCGGCGCCGGGGTCGTCGAACCTATTGACTCGACTTCCGGGACAGGAGTTTCCACTTCCTCCGGGGCAACGGAGCTCACCTCCACGGTCACGGGACTTTCGTTCTCGTCTTCGTACTCGTTTTCCTCCAAGGGCCAATCGTCGAAGGGTTCCCCGGAGCCCAGTTCACCGGATCCTTCGATCGCCTGGTCCTTCTGCATTTCCCTGTCCTGCTCCTCGAAGGCACAGATCATCTCCGTGTCGGGTTTCAACAGGGACGTGCCCTTCATGTTCCCCGGACCCGCGCAAATCACCTTCTTCGACAGTTTCACGGCCCTCTTGAGCAGCACGTCCCTGACACGGAGGGTCGCGCAGTTGCAGACCAAGGGATTACCTTGGACGTCGAGATGCCGCAGACTTTTGAGCCGCATCAGAGCCGGTGGCAACTGTGTCAGGCTGTTCCTCCGAAGATTCAAGCTGTGCAGGTGATGCAGGCCATTGAGGGAGCCGAGCTCGAGGTAATCCAACGAGTTGTCCGAGAGGTCGAGGCTTCTCAGCTGCTCCAACTGGTGAAAACTTCCTGGTTCGATGGTCCGCAACTCGCCAGCCGAGAGGTCGAGGTGCCTCAAGCTGCTGAGGTTGTTGAACAGGCCACTCCTCAGCGAGCTACCGTCCACCGTGGTCCTCAAGGTCTCCAGGTCATAGGTGTCGATGTACCTCACGTCATCCAACTCGTGACAGCGGGCCACGGTACCGTTCTGAAGGTCGCACAGGCAGTCCACGACGTACGACTCGCCGAGAAACAGGAAGATCAGCAAAGGCAGCAACGCGCCTGCTGCCATTTTTATCCCGAATTTTCTGCAACAACGGGCAATAGAAATTCGTTAATGTTAAACAAACCGTTCACCGTAAATCTAAAGGTACTGTCAGTCAACGTTTCTCAAGCTCCAGGAAATACACAATTTTTCTTATCCAACAACGCCTTACCGTGCTTCATTCACAATTTAGTTATTCCCGATTCTAGAGCGAAAGAGTAACGCAGGGAGATTAAGTCGGATAAGACTGTTTGCTTATTCCTCGGCTTATCGACGTGACGACAGACTTCGCAAAGGTATCAAGTATTATGCGGAACGAGCATCGAAGCATCAGTCAAGCGTGACACTGGGACATAAAGAATGAGTGAAGTGTTAAGAGACACGTTTGAAATATATGTACCGTTTGCCGAAAGCGAGAAGACCCCGAACGCTCGTTCGTACGAATTATCAGCGGGCACAATTAGCCTAATTGCAGCGTGCGGGGGGGAATAATAATTGTGACGGGGGGGACGGCACGGAAGGACCGCACTGAGATCCTATCTGCTCGGCATAATTCGACGGGACGGTTAATTAGGGTCCACGCGGCACTCTCGTCGATTGTAAATCAATGACCGACTGGAGAAAAAAGAGACACGCGCTGGCACATCCTCGCGATCCTTATCGGGACGGTTAACACGTTGCCGAGCCGTTGCCCCGGCGATTATCAAAGTGGAACTGCCTGATAAGAAACCGTTCGGCTCCTCTGCCCAAAGACCCGAGCGCCAGTTTCTTCATACGTGAAATAAAGGTACGATATGTTCGATTATTGAATTTGATTTAATTTAATTTACAGGTAAAACCCTTAAAGAAAGCATTGCAACGATACCATACAAAAATTTAGAACAAAATAATTTTAGTAATTTATGTTCACTCTTTGCAGCTATTTCCTAAGGGCCTTCTACTGTTCTTTACTTTTCTTTTTTCTTTTTTTTTGCGAACATCGTTGCACAATTATGTAGTCGAGCTGTCCTCGACAATTTTACGCACGCTGTAGCGAAATGTGTGCCGCCCTTAAGTAGGTTTTGCACTTAGGGAGGTACCGAGTTACGTGGCAATTTTCTCGACAATTGCATTCTCGTCTAACAAGTGGCTGTTTTCTGCACTTACCTAAGTATTCTCGTTCCCCGGCAAAAACAATTAACGTACTAACTCAATAACGTGTTGTGAAGAGGAGTTACGTTCGGGGAACGTCCAAAGAATTCTGTTTATCGCTCAGCGGACGGTTCTAAATAAACCGAATGACTCGATGGGATTTTTTTTTTTTTTTTTGTAAAACAACCTCGTCAGCACGAAATTACTCGTTTTCCTGTCATCCACGTCTTTACGTATTCGTATTGTTTGCACTATTTTGCATAGCAAAACATTTGCTGCCCTCGTCGGCGGATACGAAGTTCCTTTCATCGGACCGACAAAACCGCGGAAGAGGGTTCAATTCAATTGCCCAATACAATGTTAAATCGTGCGTGCAATAAAACTGTAAGGGAAACAACAATTAAGAGAAAGTTCAGTCAACGAGATCATTTTTATTGCCTATCAAGTATCTGCACAAAAGCAACGATCATTAAAATTCCTTTAACAAAGCAAGTGATTTTCCGGTCATTAAAAAAGTCACATTAAGTCCTGCCTTTCTGTAATTTATTCAAAATATTTATTTCTCTTTCAAGTACTGTATATAATGATTTTTAAATATTTTCATCTCAAACATGGACTAATAGTTATAGTTTCTTCCTGAGTGCATTTTCCAGTCAATGAAAAAGGAAATACGAATCGTTTTTAAGTACTTTTATCTTGAACGCCAATCAATTTAGCTTCTTATTATTAATTTTTAGCTCCTTATTATTAATATTTAGCTTCTTCCTAAGCCCCGGCGTAATCCAGCAGCTGTGATTTCGCTGTCAACTCATGGCGAACTCGATTGAGAGTCAATTGAGGGGCCAGCAGTGGTCGGTTAAAGTGTATCGACGGGCAAACCAAGGCAGCAGCGCCGATTTCAGCGGTTAATTTGCAAACAGACGCGACAGTTAATGGCAGTTAAGTGGGCAACGCGGTTCTCTAAGTCGCCGGCGAGTGTCCCAGCGCGAAGGCGTGGGCGGAGGTGGGTCATGGCCATTCGGTTGGCAATTTTCGCGCGTTCAGCCGGCCGCGTGGGAGTATCGACACCTCGGATCCCGCGGAATTGAGAAATCACGGATATCCGTGGAAATCCAACCGGCACCGACGCCCAAGTACTTACGGTTTCTTTCGTCAGAATTCACCTCAGCAGCGACACGTTCTCCGGAGCATCTGCAACAGAACGATTTGCAAATTAAAGAATCAGGGCAGATGGTACTGTTTACGAACGCGCTAAGAACGATCCGTGACAATATACACGTTGCAACAACAGAGTATTTCTTGACACAGTACTCGAGGTGCTGTATTTCTAATGAGATATGAAAACAACTTATAACCTTTTTTATTGCCATTTACACAAAACAGTTCCTTTCAAGATCGTTTTCAATGGATCCCATTAATTACAAGAAAATATTCTCGGCAGTCCATGTTACACAATCCGATGATCCGATGCGTGAATGCGATTTTTGACGATATTTTTAGACGAAAATCAGGTTTCGACGGCTGAGGTCGAGGTATCTTCAGCTTGTCGGAAATGTATTCTTCAAATTTGCAATGGTAATCGACGTCGGTACGTCGTCGTATTTGACTGGCAGTTCGAAACCCGAGCAAAACTCCAAAGCAAACAATTCTGCGCGAAGTCGAAGACAGTACTTAGTTCCAACAGATTTTTCGAAAACCTTCCTACGAACATTTCAAGTGTTTTTATTTGATTAATGGGGTTTTTAGTGCTCAATACTTCGTCATAATTTGCATAAATTGTTAAGTTTTCTTTCCTACGATGAGTCAAGCGAGTTAACTGAACATTTTTCCCTAAACTGCGGTATCTTTTCCTTTAAATTCAGGGCGTAGAAACCCAAGCATTTCCCCTTTGGCGACAGTTCACTTTCACCCTCTCTCCTCTCGCCAAGGATTTCAATGTCCCGTGACGACGAATTTTCCCGTCTTCGGAAAGCAAAGGTCCTCTCGGGAATAATTCCTCAGATTTCTAGTCCCTGACTTTCTCGCATTATGCACGTTTCACACGTGGACCCGCAATTAGCGTCCTCCACGTCTGCATTCGCTGTGGCGCAAATATCTTTCCTCATTTGCGGTTTCGTCGTTTATCGTCGAAAATTCGGCTTTCAACGAATAGAAAAAAAAGGCCGTGACTAGACGGGGGGGGGGGTCTTCGTTGCCCTTTGAGACTTACTCACCTCGTGTGACCTGTTAATTTTTTTGTTTTCGGGAAATTTTCTCGGTTATCAACCGTCACGTGGTCTTCATTAGCGATCTCGCTGGCACCGGTTTGCCTTCGGCCCGGCGTTCGCCGTTATTCCTGGAATGACGTACGGGGGAATATATATGCTAAGCGATCGGTGGACGTTCGGAAGAATGGGGCAAACACGATTTACGCCGGCGGGAAACAAAAGCGAATTTTCGTACGTCGACGAGGGGGGGAAAAAAGGCGCGTGACGTCAGGGCAAACCGGTCCTGCCGAGTGTCGACTAAATTTATCCTCCTGGGCAAAAGTCCGAGCCAACGAAATCGACATCGCCGGCGCGATAAACGAAGCCGCGAGGCGAGTACAGAATTTTTTCCCCATTCGGCCGAGCAGTTCAATGGCGCAACGAAATTGCGCGACGAACGGGTACACAAATAATTTCGGCCGAACCTTGGCAATTTTTCGCGTCGACGTTAAATCACGCTTCGCTCCAGTGATTTACCGTAATACTCGTACGACCATTAGTCCTTTAACTGTGCCGCGAGATTCATAAGAATCAATTGCGATGCTAGAAAAAAGGTTGAAAAAAGGTTCGAGAATGAATCAAGCGCAAGAAATTTTCATGCGATAATTTTCTCAAGGATATAGTTTGTGAATACTTAATAAAAGTGCTTAATGAAAGTAAAATATGAAACATGAAGTAGGAAAAAAGGGACTAGTAAATGAACTAATGGAATATATTGTGCATAAATGTGTGACAAAATATTGGCCGTCAGAGATGCATGGAAAAAATCGAACGAAACGGTCAACGAGTGGACGAATTTTTTGACTTTCCTGTCGGCGATTCGCGGTAGAAATACAAAACGGACTCGCCTTCTCCGACGGCCTTTCGACACACGGTATCGGTTTTTTGCCGGTTCGCGTTTAACGGTACACGCACGGCACAGCCTTGCGGACCAGTTGACCACGTGGCCCGTGTAGCGAACGGTGATTTTCTCAGTCCTCTCGCCGCACCAGCGGAAGCAGAAAGCGACAAAGACTTCCCCACGCGCGCACGGTTAGATGGGAAAAAGGTAGAAAAGGGAGAAGAAGAAGAAGAAGAAGAAGAAGAAGAAGAAGAAGGCTGAGAAAAGGAAAGGTCCGCGACAAAGGGGAAAGCGAAAATAGATAATGATAGGAAGGGAGGGAGGCAAAGTGAGAGATAAAAAAAACTGACGAGGAAAGAAAATCGAGAAAAAGCGAGGCCAGGTGAAGAAAGGAAAAAAATAGAAATGATGAAAGTAAAAAATGAATCTCTAATAATTCCCAAGGTCTTGTATTTTGCATAGATCACAAATTAATCAATTGAATAGAATGTATTAGAGAGGTAGGGTCGGGAAGAACTGTGATCGATCGAAGATGAGGAGAAAAATATTAAAAACCGGAAAAACTTGGGAAACTCGGGATAGAACGCTCGTATGACTCGTCAGTATCGGCTTATCGGTCGAACGTGCGAACAATTAATAAACCGTGGCGCGAGAAATCGACGCATGCGTGTCGACGGCTCGATCAACCGGAAGTAATAGCGGATAACGAGGATATTGCTCCCCGTCTCGACGACAACGACGGCCCGTCCACTCGAATTCCCTCAACGACTGCCTAACTGCTCGATCGATGGAATAGACGGGGATCTGGCTGGTGAAAAAAAAAAATACCGAGGGGGACACGTGGGAGATCTATCTCAACGACAAAGAATCCCCTCCCCTTCACCCCTGGGCTTTCACCGTGGACGAGACGGAAAATCTGTCCCGCGACCACGGCTATTCTAGGAAACTGGGATACGGGATATAAAGCAACCCTTGGAGAAGTATCGGCTTATCGATCGCGAGATATCGAGTCAAGATGAAATAATACGACCAACGGCCTTGCCGGATTAACTTTTTCAATCGACAATGGCCCGTAGTCTCTTCAATCTTAACATCTCTTTTCCAACGTTATCAAAATGGACATTAATTCAGAATCTTCTGATACGTCTAAACTGCAAAGGCAAAAATTCGTTTTCTCGACTACTCTGTGCAGTTGTGGTATTTTTAACATTTTCGAACAAGGTAGAAAGAAAGGTGTGAACTTTTTTAATAATTACAGAACTGTACGTTGCTTTCGAATTACCTGAAATTTTCAAACTGTAAGTAACGTTAAGGTAGGTAAGAAACAAATAATTGAAATATATCGAAGGGTTTTGATCTGGTAGAAGGCAGGGTGTGGATTGAAGATCGAGCGTCTGGCCGACGAGAAAATCATTCCTATTGGTCGTCAATGGAGGCAATTAAGAGCGATATATCGTCGCTCTGACACACATTTCACGGCGAAACAAAAGGAGCAGTCGATCGCTCGACAACGACTCTTCGTGTGAGGCTTGGAAAACGGGGACACGAGACTTCGAGCATCTGCGTCTACTTTAAATCCAAGATTCTTTTAATCACCCGAGTACAGCGTCGGAAAGGAAAAAATGATCCCCTCGAGAATAAGGGGAAGAAAAATTCTCGCAACTTGGCAGGGAAAGAAAAATCCGAAACGATTTGCCGGCGAAAAGGCGATAATAAGTTTGGGGATTTAAAGACCCTTCTACAATTTCAATCGAAATCTCGATACCTGCCAGCGGTTCATTGTAAAGCCTCGATTTTTCGAGTGAGCAATTTACGCGAGTGACGGTTGGTCAGAGTCTAACTGTGAGACATTTAACGATCATTGCCCATGTATAATCCGATGTCAAAGTACGGAAATGAGTCAACAATGGCATAACGTTCACTTTGTACTCGGTCCCGTTTTATCGTAAATCGATAATCGCTATTATCGGAGCGCAACGCGCGAATAATCGTACATCGGTCAACAAAACATCGCCTAACGTGCACGATGATGAGCTGTCACGTGCCTATCTACGCCCTTTCGAATTCCTTTACAGAATGATAGATAGCATGGGCGATGACGACAATTTCGGTACCGTAAGATCACAAGAATTCATGGTCCAAGACAGGATCGTATATGTACACCACGGTCCCTCGAGACAGTGACATATTAAACGATTACGAACGTATCGAACCAAAAACGATGATTACACCATTCTAAACTATTATTCCAAAAACTTCTGAAGAGTTCCAATGAAACAATACTTTTAAGAGGGCGAAAAATTCGACAATTATGAATTTGTCAAGTTGTGACAAAAATTGTGCTCAAACTATTATGAACCATCGCACATAAATTATTACGAACCCTTTATCCTAAAGACTTCCGGGAAAAATCATCGTCTTATTCAGTCCCACAACGTCTCACGTGTTCCGTTTTCCCGCGTCCTGTGGTCTATTGATTTTAATCGCTTTAATTAACTGCCACGACGCGTAGAGTATCGATTCTTCTTCGACACGAGGATTCGACTGTCCATTCTTATTAGCCGATTAGGCGAAGAGTGGGGCATTATTATTCGGCGTTCGTCGGGATCCAAGCAGGAAGAGATCCCCGGTGACCCGAGCTCCGTGACCCCCCGTTTCACTTGGGCAGGAAACCGGATCCTAAAAATTTTATTGCCCAAATCCCCCCTCCACGTCCAACCAAGAAGAAACGTTATTTTTTTTTTACCTACATTTCTCTGGCGCGGATCCCGCCGTAACTGCTCGACATTCCCTGACCCAACTCGCGCAATAATCGCCGGGTTTAATATTCAAAACGTGCCAACGAACCCCCCCTTATCCCTCTTACCCTCCCCGTACAGAATTCCTATGACCCTCGATTTTTCACGACCCAATTCGGTATCTCCGTGCACGAGAAAAATCCTTCGACTCGGTGCGCAGTTCGCAGGAAAACCTTTTTCCAGTGTACAGGGAAATGATTTTCCGCTACTTCGTTCCACGTACTCGTTTCGCCAGCAACCGGTATATTCCCTTGAAAGTAATTAGTTTCCCGCAAGACCACGATACAAAACTGACTGTCGAAGGGCAAGCAACGATCTACAGTGAGCCAATGATTCTACAGTTTCTCGAGGAATGTTTGAACAACGATATCGGTTTAACAGATGTCAAGTTTTTTTCGTTAATTCCGCGCGACTTCCAGGGAGAAATCGATCGTTTATTTTGCCCGCGGAGGATAACGACGAATTTTTGGCGCTGATTCAAAAGCTACGGTGGAATGTAACTTTCCTGCACGGCGGACTCCGTGTCCGTTACGTAACGAAAGACAAGAGTGACGTTACGTCAGAATTTCGCCGGTCCGCACGAAAGAGCGGCTACCCCGCTAAGGAGAATATCTTTTCGTGTTGCCGGTCGTCGAACTGCGCGTGTGTCGGCCGTTGCGTCGATCGTAAAGCCCAGCGGATGCACATGTAAAACAAGCGATAACGTAAGCGTGACTAGAAGCCAAGACGATCGTCTTCGTGTGATTGTTGTCAAACGTTTAATAGCGATACAGAATTTAAAGAAACGTCGACCTACGGGAAAACATTAAATCAACAGCGCTTTTATCGCGTGTAAATAGCACAGTGTTTTGTAAAGATCGTCCAAGGAATATTTAACTGACAATTCCGATCTCGCTCGTGACAAGTTTCTTATCGGAAAGATGCTACAGGAACTATTCGTTTCCTTGTTACGTGAATGCGGGGAAAGTCACGTTTTCGGCTGATACATTTGATAGCGGCAATGAAACTGTATATGCTTGCCCGGTAAAATTTTGATAAGGCCATCCTTCTGATATAATTAATAATACTCGTTAAACGACAATAACAGGGCCGATAACGACCGTTTTTCGACCGTCATCAACCGGACGATTCATTTTCTCGTCGTCGTCATTCCTGTCGCTTACAACACTCGTTTCTCGTCCTTGCGAATGGGAAATCACCACGTGCGAATTCGGATTCGACGAATAAAAAAATTGTGTATGACAATCGAGAGAAACTGTTGGCGCCGTGGATAAAATAAATACAGGATCAAGGGTCATGTTCGCACGGATGAATCAGCAATGCTAATGTCCGGCCTATCACCGATGGCCTTCGATTTTCGAGCGCCCGTATTCACGAAAAACCCTGGCCGAATTGCAAATCGCCTACCAAGTACCCATTTTATTCGAGACTGCGCAGCACCGGAAGTCACGTGACTGCGAAGTTTCCACTGGCGGGACAGGAGGAAAATTCGTCCGGGGGATATATTCAACAGGTGTCCCGGAACACCGTATTTTCGTGAACGAAAAGTTTCGTCGGCAGATTTTCCTCGAAACGTCATCGGAATAATCGTTGGTAATAAGTATTGCCTTCTGGCGATAATACCGTACGAGTAACCGGTGATTACGTCGCGACAAACACACGTTACAATCGAAGGCAATTTTTTCGCTACACCTGCAACACGAGGGAAAAATCATCGCGAAGATGTGTCTGAGGAATATCGAAGCACCGACTCGTTTGTATTCTCCTTGTTTCAACGCGGAATTTGCTTACGTCACGTCGCGTGATCCTCGCTTGAAAACAGGCCAAGTCCTGTTTTCTCGCAACCGTGCGGGTTCAAGGCAAACTTTTCGTAAATCGCTCGGTAAATATTGACCGGTGAATTTTTACGACGGCTTTCAAGTACGGCGATCGATGTATTAGGAATAATTGTATTCCACGCGCGTCTAAAATGGAATAAAACCACCAGTTTCGTCAGGGTACAAAGCCCAGTCTGACGAATGGTTCGATGGAAATGGAATTTCGCGGCAAAGTCTGACAGTTCGACACTGAAGCACGAGGTTTTTACTGGCAGGGGAGAATTAACAGTGACTTATTTGTAAACGTGCTACTACGTCTTTTCATCTGGCAAAGATTCTTTTCATTCCCCCCTCCCCAGATACGGAGCCGTTGACACATCGTTTCCTTTCATGCGCAAATCCCGAATACGTGATTAACGATTAATAGCTACAAAAAAGGGACGTTACCAAGGGCTAATTAAACAAAGTCCACCGGTTAATATTAATTATTTTAAACGGATTAACGTTACGAATCATCTAAGAATACAATCTTTTGAAAATTCCACGTATTTTACAATCAATGGAAAACTAACTTCGGTATAAACGAATTTTTGCCAAGAATTCATTGAACGAAGTGAAGAATTTCTTCATCTAATAAACGAATAGAATAGTCGTTTGAGAGCGGCGAGAAGCGGAAACGTTGAGCAAGTTTCTGCGGGCGAACGAATGAAAAGTCCAAGCTAACAAGGGCCGACAGGCTACGATCTCGCTCATAATGTAGACATACATGCTCCAAGTGACACTGCGAGCCGGATAAAAAGCCAAAGGTGGGTTCGATGACGTCGCGTAGTCGTAAACACCTGGGTACACCTACACACACGTCAAATACCGCACACATACGTGGCAGTGCGTAAGCAGGCGAACGCACAGAGTTTCCATGACAAGCCGGACGATATTAGTCCTTCTTTCTTGCTTTCTTTCTTTCTTTCTTCGTCGTCGAGCGACTGGCAGGCGACGAACAGACGTTCGCGATTAATCCCCGCGACGAGTCGTGAGAAAGTCAGCCTCGTGTATCAATTGGTTCGATGAGGATTGATCTGACGAGCGCGAGAATGACAACGAAACTCGTCCCGACCAATGGACAGTGCAAAACTCAAAGAACACGGTTAAATGTGTATCTCCAAATAACGTTAGAGAAAAGATTATCGAAATAAAAGTAAAATAAACTAAACCGAAAAGTCCTTTCCTGCCGTATTTTGTGTTACAAGAACAAGAGAATTCAATCGAATTATAAAGGAACACGTGTTAGAATTCTGTCGAGAGAGACTGTGCGGTTTGGTCAATGAAATCATTTGTTAACCTGTTCGAAACTGGTTTTCGAAACGTCGAGAGACGAGGTAATCTAATCGCAATTCCCCGAGTTTCGAAAGGTACAGGGTCATCTTTTGATACGGTCGCGCGGTGCATCGCGAGACTTGCAAAAAGGCCATAATTGAAAACGTCCACGGGCGGAGAATATCTCGTGACCTTACGTCGGCAGACTTTCTGTCGTGCGACTCGTGTGGCAATTTTTCGGGGAACGATTACACGCAATCGTTCCCCCCCCCCCTCTTCCTCTCCTCCTCCTCGTACTCATCGTCGTTACGACACCGCAGGAAAAGCTAAAAATAATTACACACTCGGGCGTTGAGTGATTTAAAATTGTATCGCCTTGTCTCACGGAGTCACAATAACGCTACTTTCGTTTATCGTGAGAAATGAGAAAGTTCATCGAAAACAGTTGATTCGGTGTATTTTGCAAAAGCACGGCTATCGCTGGCCGACAATAAAATTATCAAAACGAACCACCCCGGGCAAGTGACGAAACGTATCCAATTGAATGATATTTTTGTTGCACGGTACGAATGAACAAAATTCTTCCTCTGTTCGCAAAACATTCTCGAGGAAAGTCCAGGAAATTTCGTGAATCGGTCCAAGCATTCTGCGTGTAATCTCGCGTTGATTTTACCTCGAACATTCCTCGGCGAATGGAGGAAAGAATTCCGAAATCTCCGAAGATTCGACGGACTCTCCTGGTTGAAGTGCGAAACAAGACATCGTCATTTACGAAATCGTTAAACTCTACGACGTTTCGTGCGAGCTAATGTCGATCTTATCAGCGTACTTTTCTCGCGGCAAGACCAGTCTTGGGTGTTGATGAAATTGCGTAGTCGAGGGCCCCCGAAGGTCGAGCATTTCATTTCCAACTACTAATTTCGTGGGTCAACGAGACGACAAGACGACGACGACGACGACAACTCAAGTCCGCTCGGCAGGACTTAATAACGGACCGACGGATTATCCGGCTCTCTGATTAGCAGTGGCCATTGCGTAATGAGCGCCCCGAGCACGGGTCGTCGGCTTAATCAAGCCGCGAAGGTAAAACAACGCGTGTACTTTCCTAATCCGGACCATTGCCGGCTGACTCACGAGAAAGAGAAAAAAAGCCAACTCGACACCGCGGAAATTTCCCGACCAACTAATTCTCCCGGGCACTTTCGTTCCCTTTCATCCGAACGAGAAATAGAACATTAACGGTAAACGGAAATACAGATACCCTGTTCTAATAATAAGTTTAAAGTGACAGTGAAATGGTGATTAAAATAATTTGTCAAGATTCGTTCAAATTCGTAATAATTTTGCTCTTCTTCGTTTTTTCCTAATATTCCATTTCAATTGTATAATTCTCTAATGAAATAAGAAGGTATAGAATTCCTTTGCCAAGATTACATTGATAGCGAATAAGGAATTCATTTGTACCTAATAATTCCATTGAATTTCCAAGCCCCGTGCGAACTTTTGACAATTCCCTTTTTTTCTTCTCGTTTTGCTTTTCTCTCACGGAGCTTCGTGATGAAAGGGGAAGTATTTTCCTCGTCGGAATACATTAAATTCGTTTCTGCTCTGGCGAGCGGGAAGGCGAAACCTTAGCGAAAGATTTTGCCACGATACAGTCGACAGTTTCGTACGAGGACTCAGGGAGAAAGAAAGAATTTCAATGAATTTTCGTCCCGATCGTCGCTTCTGATTTCCTTTCTTTCACACGGTTTCATAACGAAAGGGTGACTTACCTCTTTTCCCTGATCGGAATTCATTAATCTCATTTACGCTCGACCAAGCGCGAGCGCGACTTCTCCTTTTCAAAACTCAAGGAAAACCAATCCTACCCCTGCCCCCGTCCTCCCTCTGACTACCG
Organism: Hedychridium roseum; assembly: GCA_963989215.1. Classification (NCBI taxonomy): domain Eukaryota; kingdom Metazoa; phylum Arthropoda; class Insecta; order Hymenoptera; family Chrysididae; genus Hedychridium; species Hedychridium roseum. Next base: position 4,274,437 of record OZ022318.1, on the reverse strand, counting down.
ACTCCTCCTTGAAAAAGGCATTAGGAAATCGTGAATTATGGCGAAAGGCGCGCGGGTTTCGTGGGGAATTCGAGCGGATGAATTCCCGACGGAGATGGAGACCGACGTGCGCCGTAGAAATTCTTCGGGCTTCCTTTAAAAGGCAGTTAAAGGCCCTCGTGCCGAGCGTTTACGCGTGCCTAATCGAATACAACGCATGCCGGGCCGGCGATTTCCGCCGGCCGCAATTACCCGCGCGAAAGACAGGAAAAATCGCCACCGTCGATACGCGTGCCTGCGCGGAGAAGGAATGCCACAAGAGGAAGGGGGGGAGAAATGTGTAATCTTTCGGCAAAATCATGGCGCGATAAGGCGCGCGAAACCGCTTTCAATTTGTTCGCGTCGAGACGCGTCTTAATGATCCAACGGGAGTTTCAATAATCCTGGAAAAAGTCTAAAGTATCCCTCGTCCGTGGTATTTCATGCCCTCTCTAACTGGTGCATTCGTTGGGGCTTTCATCAATTAACGCCTGTCTTAATAATTAATGCGATCGTGCGGTCGAACAAGATTCGCGACACTTTTTCACCGTGGATTTTCAGTACGATCGGCTAAGAGTAGAATTGAAGATGAGGGGTTTGTACAAGCAAAATTTACGAAACGATAAATGAAGGATAAATGGTTTCGCTGATTGTCGTGTAATTAAGAATAATTGTAGTCGTGTGTCCGTATAATCTGTATTTTCTCGGCGGAAACCATGGCAAACAGCAAACAAACGTGCTTAATCGTGAGGCTCTTTGCCGACAGGAAATTTCGTACGCACACACAGGGCAAAGCGGATTGATTCTCGCGCGGGACATGCGGAGGAAAGCGAAGACAATGTACGCGCTGGAATGCGAATAAAAATAAAGACCGTTTTATCGCGTGGCAATGTTTTATCGTTGGACGTTTGTAAAAATCAAGGCGGTGCTCGAGGTCGCGCGATTTTCGCACTTGCTGTAAACCGATAAGAGGATCCTCCATTAGTAGTGGCACTGTGTAGTAGTAGTAGTAGCACTGTGAGGGACTCGGAGGGAAATAAGACGCAAGAGACCTGTTTTTTACGCTAATAACAAGTGAGTTATTAAAATGATTACGAGGTGGCTGACGTCGAATGGAAGCGAATCAAGCCGATCGCGTGATTTGCAAGCATCGTTAAGCGGGTAAACCTTCGCGGGGGGACAGATTGGCGGAACGAGCGCGTCGTCGGCTTATGAATGAGCATCAGCTAAAGGCCGAACGATGAAAAAGCAAAGGGTGAAGGTCAGAAAGCCGCTCCGACGATCGCCATTGCTGCAGGCATACCGAGAAGTGTTTACGCCGATCGATGACTCGGGAAATCGCGCGCGGCCTTTCCGCCTGAAAAACCGGAGAACCCGGCCCCGATACAACACGTTTCCCGATAAGACACGAGAAACATTCGCACAGACGGACAGACGTTGAAACGACAATGCCGTTGAAATGACCAAAGGGCTACGGGAAAGTGTTTCCTTGCAAAGAAAAACAAGTACAATCTATTGAAAATTGCATATATGAAACTACGTAAAATTGTTTATCTTTTCAACTGAATTAAGAAGAAATACAAGCAATGTTTAAAGGAAATTGCATACATAAGTCTCTATGAGAATTCATATGAGTAAAAACTAGGTAAAACTGTTCATAATTGAATTCATATTTCTCAAAATTGTATATATAAGTCTCCATGAGAATTCGTATGGGTAAAAACTACGTAAGACTGTTAATATTTTTTATTTAACTAGGACGGAATACTTTTTGACGAGCAGAAGGTCTGTGGAACCGATGGAAAATCGTGTGCTTCTTATCTGCCGTGCTTGAAGGCAAGGAAATTCAACGGGGAACTGGTTTTTTGTTATGCCATTGCGATTGTACGCCGACAAAGGAAATTTCGGAGCACTTTCCCGAGGCCGACCCTGACAGCAGAGACGGGGAGCTCGTGCTTTTCGATTTTCACAGTTTCGTTCTAATTTTAGAGAAAGCCGTTCCAGCCGCCTTTCAACCCGCCGGAAAAACAATTTCACCGACGGAAAGTCAGACTCGATTGCGACGGGTGTCGTAACAAAGGATCGGATTTCCACTTTTTCCTGCGCTTGGAACATCAAACAATTAGGCGCTTTATTTATCTAAAGAAAACGGTCAAGTTTCCGGTATTTTCGTGAAGGAAAGTTCCCTCAGTTCCTGAATTTCGCCTCACGAAGCACTAAATTCAAAAGGCCATTTCTAAAAAAAATTCTACATAGTCCCTAGAAACAGAGAAATTTCAAGCGAATTAAGCCGAGGATAAATTGAATTATGAGCGATGCTTCGGGCGATAAACGAAATCATTTTACGGCTCTGTAGTGGGATTAGACCGATTCTGAGTCAGAGTTCCTGACAGGGTAATTAATAGCGCGGACTTTGTGACAGCTCTGAAAAATGAATCCTCCTTCACGGAAATAAATCGGAAAATGCCATGGGGTTTAAGAATCAAGAACCCCGGGACTAACGGCCATTGGGATCCGTTCATCTCTTCAGCCACGTGTCACGATCCTTGCATCCCTGAAGAAACTGAAGAAACTGAAGAAGCTAATCCCGAGATAATCCGTTGCAAATTTATTCGCTCGTACCAAAACCACGTCAGCATTTTTTTTCGTCCCGTTCCAAAGCAATTAATATTACTCGAATCTCATTAATTTAGATAATTATTCGTATACTAACGTAACGTAGAAAAACGTTAATAATTATTACAACGACATTGGACTGTATTAATAAACAATTTTAATACACTTGAGGGACATTGAATCGTCAGACTTATGCTCAATGTCAAAGTCGATGTTGCAACATTAAGAAAATCATTTTCTGATACACCACGTGTCCTGATTTTGAAACGGCAAAATATCGTCCGAAAATTCGGCAATTTCGTCAACCACGAAGATCGGTATGTCGACACTGCACGAGTAATGTCGAACTTTTTCACCGACTCCGACAATCTTGGCACTTTTTTTCCTTTATCTAATCTATGACATAATTCTTATTACCGCTAAATGACAGTGAAAATAGGGCGTTACTCGAACTCACTCCGATTTGCACGATCAACCTGAACCTCGAGTCGAAGGACACTGCGCCGAGTCTGTTAATCCTAATTCGCCGGTAAAGAATATTTTCCTTCGCTCTGGAGTTAAGCGCGACTTACCTCTTGATCGTTAATCCTGTGCAAGGGTGTGGATCCTCGCCGATTATATCCGGCCTGCGGCAGGACGAATCGGTGGCTGGGGGGCCGCGCTGCGCAATGTCCTGGCGAGGATCGTGCAGGAGTTTTACCGTGCACCGCTCGTCCAAAGGGTACGCAATATCACTCGCGGGGGAACAGTGCCGGAATGACTGCGATTCGTCGGCCTTACGTGACGGATACGATCTGTCGCAGGCTGCGGTCGAGTTAGGACTGTGGACTCTGACAGAGCCGAGCCTCCTCGTAGCACACTCCTCGCCGCCTTCTGTTCTCCCTTCTCCCTCTCACTCTTCCCCCCGTCGACGGCCCTCGACCGCGCTCTTTCTCACCCGACCAAGTCCCCCCACTTTCTCTCTCTCGCGCCTCTTCTTCTGACTGGAGGAGGTCTTGCGGTAAGGCGCGATCTCCCTAGCGGCCAGGATGATGCTGGGATATCTAGCCGAGCGCGGAATCGTCAGATACGTCACCTGTCCCGCAACAGTCTGCTACGACTTATACACATGGTCATCACACAAGCACACACACACACACATATGTGCACACGCACAGATCTTCTCGTACACTGACGATCCAGGAAACTCTGCCGAATCCTCAGGATCGTCGACTCGGGTTTTACCGAAAAACACCTGCCTTGTTTGATGCTATTTAAATAACTCTTTTTCAGGCCAAAATCAGAAATAGTTAATGATTGTTCTGTTATTCGAATTTTTGATAACGACTATCGATAACGACACCGTTCTGCGAATTTCATCTGCTCAAAAAACTCGAACATTTAGTAAAAAAAACTTGCTCGACTATTTTTAACCACTGATATGTCTACATTTACAAATTCTTTCGGCCGAATTAATTCCTCGGATAATTTTATCGGCATTCCGACACCTTGGTCTGCTCCTAAAAACGATCTCTTCTCACTTCACAAACCGTACGTATTTTCCATTCCCTCTGCAAGTCTTGCAGTTGCACGAAGAAAGCTTATCAATCTTCAGGACTCTTTCCTGAATTCCTCGACATAAGATTCCTTCGTTTTCTTTTAACGTCCAAGAGAATTACAGTGAAACACAAAGCTTGCGAAAGCCAGGGGAATGGCCAGGTATGTAGTTTGATTGGAATTTAACGAGAAATTCACGGGCTCATCGTGCACGTAGCGTTAGAACCCGATGGCACGGTTTTCTCTCTCTCTCGTTACGTTCACCGGTTGATGACTTAACGACGTTCGAGGTGTAATACGGACCTAATCGCTGATCCGTAATGGCCGCCCGTTTACCGGCGACGCTATGTGGCAATAATCTCGCGTTCAGCTCTTGTCTCGTTTCACGACTCCTCGTCGTCTCCCCTCGCTCGGTCGTAAGGATCAATTTCTGGGTGAGGAAATGCGCGTACAGACCGCCCGTATAAATCACCGCTATCTCGTCCTGCCAATTGCGGCCAAGACGAGCACTTTTCAAAAACAGCCAAACCTTTCCACCGTATTGTGTTCGTAGGAAAAAAAACGGTCTTAAAGGGCAAAGCTAATTAACAGTCGAATACGGGAAATCGCCATTGTTTCACCCTGCCAATTCTCGACAAGATTCTTATTTTTGACAGATAAAGCTGGGGCTAGCATTCGTCCTGTGATTATTTAATAAATTGTTTAGAAACAAATCTCACAAATGTCTCGTCTAGAATCGTGCTCGAAACTAATGTTTTACTTGATCGATAATTTGACAAAGTCTGTCAAGTACCTACAAGCGAACATGCGTGTTTAATTAGATATTTATTGAGATAAAGTGCCAGCAGAATTGGCCGTTCCAATTGGCCAGGTTGTTCTCGTTTTTCGTACGGTTGACCAGTTGTGCAGGCTTTCGACGGCTCAAGGTCGTCGATTCATTGAATACCGTTCTTACGGTACGATCTAATCGAAAACTCTTTAACCAACCGTGGACTTCCGCGATTTTCGTTGAGAAACGAGCCTCACGTTGCGGCAGTTTCAATAATTTTGCCCCTTCTAACGATCTTTCGAAAAACTTACATTTCCAGTGCTTACGCTTAACGTCAATTCCAAGCGATCGGCCAGATAAATCTAACGCGATACGACGACGAAGGAGAAGAGGGGAGGAGAGGGGGGGAATCACAGCGCGTATTTCATGTACTTTGTAATTAATTAGACCGGCTCGCGGCGTAAGTGGGAATCTTATTGGCCCGTCAGGTGGAAAGTGCCTGACGTCGCTAAATTCCCGGCAATCTCGCTCCGCGAGTAACCGTAAATCATAGGTAATTCAACGGACTGGATCGATTACACTTAATAAATCTATCCGTAGCCGAAGACGGCACAACGCGGACGGGGTTTTAGCGCGGCGGGGCTTTTAAGATCTTCCGTGGGCCGATTACGAAATCTAAATCCGTCACGGTCGAGCGAGGACAACGACGACAGATACGCAAAGTGATCATTCAATGATCCAGATATTCCTTCCCTCTCTCCCCTCACCTCCCTTGCGCCTGTGAAACAGGTGCGCTCGTAATTTCACCGTCGCTTATCAGGTGTCCCAAGTTTTTTTTGCCCAACCGTCCTCGGTGTCCCACGTAATTAGCTTGCCTTTTCTTTTCTCAGCGGCTCGTTTCCGAGCCAGCGGAAAATCAACCGGCTCATTAGCGGCATCGAAACAGAGCGCAGTAGCGAAATTTTATCATTGATGAAACCGGCAGCTACTACGTCCAATCGTTGGTACATTTCTTTTCTTTGCCCTCTCCCCTAAACGAGCCATGTGGATTTATTGACCGTTCGACGTGTAATTATTGTACATCGCTTTAATAGACTAACCGTGCACTTCCCGATCCTGAATCTCAATTATCGCGAGGAAAACTGTCGTCGGTGTCTTATCATTTTCTTTCCAGCTCACGTTTCCCGAGGAATAATAACGCGGACAGGGTATTAAAAAATGTACATGTGTCTAGGATCGCGCGAGAAAATTCATGAGAGATGAGGGGGACTTATGAATGGGAAATCCGTTTGAAGAATCTTCACGTTTTCCGGGAATTCTTTCGCCACGTGTTACCGAGTCCTCGCGGAATAAATCCCTGGTGAACGGAGTGAGGACGCGGTGCGTCTTACACGGTGCGCACACACGTGAACACAGAGGGGAAGGACGGTTCTATGACATCTGAGCGTTCCTGCAGGACTCGTTCTGTGTGAACATCGTCAGCCGGCTATCGATGTGCAACGGTCGGGCTGTGTAGGGCGAGGCCGATTCCGTGAAGAGTCGTTTTACGACCGGTTGCGCCGCGAGTGAGAAGGAAGACGGTCCACGGGAAAAGCGAGGAATAGAGAGAAAGAGAGGGGCAAACGAGGAGGAGGAGGAGGAGGAGGAGGAGAAACCGCGATAGATCGCGGCATCGGGGCAAAAAAATCCTGATAACTCGATGACGGTGTAACGACCGACTCATTGTTGACGCATTGCAATTGCCCAACGGTCCGATCCTCCGTTCGTCTATCGCTCAGCAACAGCCCCGTAGGCGTTCACCTGCGTAAAAATAGCCAACGCCCACGAGAAAACAGCCCGGAAATATGTACATTGTAAATACGCCATCGGTAATCGCACGCGTCTCGCTTAGCAGGAATGTTTTTCTCCGGAGGATCGACTTCATCCGCCTGCGAATCGTAACACACGTGGACGCGTAATCAAACGACATGTGCAGCACCGAACACATGGAATTCACTGGAGATTAATGCACCGTCGGTGCTTTCGTTCGGCAGGTGCATACATTTCGTAGGAAATGTACGAAGAAATCCTGGTGGAAAAAATGAGGCGAATAATTGAAGGTTGCCTGGAGTGGCAATTAGCGGAATGAAATTTACGATTTCCTACGGTCGTTGTCTATTTCAATTTGACTTATTAGGTAACTCTATAACATAAGCGTGCCAGTTGGTGGCAAATTTGCGGATGCGTGCAATTGGCATTGCCCGCCTAGTGCCTATGTATGTGTATGTGTGTGTGTGTGTGTGTGTGTGTGTGTGTGTGTGTGTGTGTGTGTGTGTAGGCAAAACTGTGTGTCCCAGTGGCCGACGCTCTTCAGCATGCCGTACGTCTCGACGGACCAATATAAGCGACGCCTGAGGACCGCTGCTCTCGCGGAGAGCACGGCAGGGCCAATCGCCGGCTATGAAGCCAGTTAACTTAATACAGAGAGACAGAAACGCACTCGGAATGCGTGCGCCGTCGCACGACCTCGACAGAGCTTCCCTAGGTCAGTGCTAATTCCCCGGAATCGAGCGCCTCTCTTCCGAATTTCCGGCTCACCTTCAAACTGCTACGACTTCAAGGTCGTCCAGCTAGGACAACCGCACCAATAAAATCTACAAATGCCTGTTTTTAAGATCGACGAGAAAGTAATTTACGAGGCAAGGAAGAAGGAAGAATCAGCTTTCGTGGGTCTCGCGATAACTGATTAACCGTGATGAATGTCAGGATATTTAATGACAATATTTTCTTGGTGAATATTTCTTAGCAAGTTCCAGAGGTAAGAAGGGAAGGTGAAGGAAAGGATTTTCGACGAACTTAAGAAAAGGACTTGCTTTAAAGAAAAAGATAAACGTCTGTCACATAATTTCCTTGTTGTCAGTTACCTGAGTTTAATGAATTTGCAAGGCCGGCAAATGGGGTTAAACGGAACGATCAATCAGAGAATTTGACCTATATTCTGACGATCAATAATGATCGATGGACTTATTTATGCGGAGCAGATAACACAGTGCAGAATGCATCAGTCGTTTGTCACAATATCATCCTTGTCATCGGCAATATGTAATCCGTAATTAAAGATTCCCGTAATTTCGTGAAAAGAAATGGTAATTATAAATGCATATTGTTATCGGTAAGTGGACAAATTTATATCGAAAGCTGATACGATTAATTCAATTACTATTGTACAAGATATTAGGCTCAAATCTTACGAAGAAAATTCATATCTTTTTCAATACTAAAAAATCTACTTCTTTTTAATTTTAAGGACAGCGTGATTATTGTCACGTGTCAGTTTTTTATCGTAATCGGATAAAAATTTTTTACTTGCACGCGTCGTCCTTGTCGTTGAAATTCATTTATTCCACGCGAATTCCACAACATTGTTTACGTTCCTCGCGTGTTACAAAGTGGCACGTGTGAGCACGTGAAATTCACTTAAGACAACCAGCAGATTCGCACGCACAACCCTCAATTAAATTCAAAACCGCGAAGGAATTCTCTTGTCGATTTAAGGATTTAAAGAGCCTTAGGAGATAACGTTTTAAATATTTTCCTGCGGTTCATAGGAATACCGTTTCGTGAAGAATTTGATTATCCATTCGGTAGGACCCTTTCCGGAAACGTTTATTTGTAGACTCGGGAAAAGTCCATTGATATTCATAGGAAACATGTACACACTTGTCCAGCTGGAATTTCATTGACTGCGCAAGGACGCATTCTTACGTCCCGTACAATGCCGTTTACTTCATTGTACGTCATAAATTCTATTTCCCGGGGGACATTGTCGGGAAACAACGGCGCTTCAATTGCAACTGATCGGTCGGTGAATGTTTACAGAAAGACCGTCTTCCCAATCGGCTTCCGGAAAAGCTGAGACGCCCCGAAACTCGAATCGAACGTTCGGGAAGTCCGTGCGTTCCCCCGGAATGCGCGTTACGGGTTTCCCATGTGGAAATCCTCCGGTCTGCGGGGGGAGAGTGAGTCACGGACAGGGAAATAAACCTCCGAGAATCGACGTGGACGTCGTAGAAAGTCAAAGGCGCGAGCCTCGCCGACGAATCACCGGCCAGATAAAACGAACCAACGAAATTCGCCGGAGCGGAGTATGTTTGCTCTCGGCGGGGCACTTCTAAGGAGCGGCAATGGGCTTATTTCGAAAGCCCAACGATGCCATTTGACCCTGGAAAAACCACGAGACCAGTGTCGAATTATCGGCCACACAACGAAACAAAAATCTCGTGAAAAACAGAAACTTTGGCAAATTTCGAGCTTTCGTTCCGTCGAACTCGTGTGAAACATGTGTACAAAATTCTTATTTCTAAAAATAGTGTTAAAAATTGTCTTTTTTTATTATTGTAACAGTCGAAATTTGATTCCTGTAAATTGCTCGGGGAAACTTTGGAAAACTTTGGAAAACTTTGAAACGTTGGATCCCGTGGAACTCTTGTAAAACCGATCGACGTCCAAGTTATCGTGAAAACGTGGAGATAGTCAGGTGACATCGGTCGCCTGATAACATCGCGCGGATAACGATAACCGAAGGCGTAGAGGCTCCTTGCGAAATACGTGATTGTCTAATTTATGACGTCTACCGGCCAGTCTCAGACGTTGTCGTAACGAAACTGCACGGAGGATAAACACGTTCGACTTGGGCGAAAGTGTATTTTGGCTGAATCGCCTGATAGCGATACTCCCTTGACCTTGATTAAGATTACCACAGAAATCGTGTCGCATAAATTAGCCCGTCCTGCGATTACCAGGTGGACGAACGTTGGAGGAAAGAAGAAAACAGATATTTTAAGACAAACAATTGTCCTTGATACTTAAGTACCTGTTTCATAAGTTTTTACTTACTTTCTATCTCCTGTATTTGTCCGACCTGTCGCACAAATATCTACCTACTTTACAATATTTCCTAAACACTTTAAGAACACGTTTTCAATAATTTCCTCTCAGACACTACGAGTTAGCGTCTCAGTTTTCGTTGATAATTTTCTAAAAACATTGAAAAGCTCTACCTGTCCTGTGGTTTAAACTGTCTGTAACATAATTATCTTCAGTTAGCGTTGTCAGTGTTGCACTTTGAACGACTCGCCGTCGAATTCAATTAAAAGCGACGACTTGGCGTGGAGACGGGAAACCCACGCGACGATTTACTGCACTCCTGTCAAATCGTCGGCGGGCGCAAACGCGGTTCATTGACGAGCCAGAGCCACGCGAAGGCATTACGTTACGCCTATGACAGACGGACACCGGCACTGCCAGGAGAATGTTAAGCGTTAATCGTCCGACTTCCCGGACACGGCGAGTTTCGACTGACAATGACATTGCCCGCGCGCTTCTCCGTTCATCACGTCAGCGCGAAACCCTCGGATTCGTTTCGTCACTTCTCATCTCGTTCGCTATTTCCTTGTTTCTTTGCAGGAGAAACGACGACCGAACAGTCGCCCAACGTCAGCGAAATTTTGCAAACCCTAACAGTACTTCCCCTCGTGTTGTCGCGGGGAACTCACTAACGTAATGCACACTCGGCAATGTTGGAATTCGATAGCGCGTATTTCGAAGAAGTGCGAATGAACTGAATTGAACCGAAATGAACTCTGATTCGCTGATTTGTCCGTTCTGTTGGGAATTTTCGGAAAATTGCTGCGTTGTAGCGATTGAACGGCTGTTCGAGGGCAAAGTTTTTGGATTTTCTTCACGTTTGGAAGGGGCATGTTTGAGATGTATGCATTGACCGGCATTCCACGTGACTGTCTTTTATTCTTCGGCTGTGCTCAGCCCTCCGCGAGTCGCTGGCCAATAGAAAAGAGGTAGGAACGCGCCAAAGAAGTTATTATCCGCCATGTACGTGCAAGAAAAATGTACTTTGCCTTCCGTCGTTTCTGATCGTAGTCCAAGATCGCGTGCAACGCATGCGAATGTTCCGCTAGCCGAGCGACCAGTCTTTTCCAGCAATCTTTACCGCCAACTGGCTCTCGGACTCGTTAGGTTTTGCCGTTTCTTCCTTTCGTTTTCCACTTTACGCACGACGGCTCGAGCCTTAACACAATTTACCGGGCAATGAATTGTTGTCCCTAAAAGGACAACCGACTGATAATAAAATAAACACTCGTCGATGTTTCCCGGTACGCAATTTCAACGGTCCAATTCCGGAAACGAGGCTCATCATTTACCCATTCCTGTCTTCCCCTTCTTCCATCGTTTTAAAATTAGTCTAAGATTTCGAAGTGTTCAACAATTTTGTTCTTTGAATTGTAGAGTCCACTTAAGGACCGTGGACTGTACGTGCGTTTTGAAATTCATGCGTCACGCGGTTGACGGAGAGTAAAAGAAGAACGTTGAATCGTGTGCGTCCGCCCGCGAATGCAGTTGGAACACGTGTTGCAATCACGACTAACGTGTATGCGCCGTTGGAAGTCTGGGTCCGTCCGGTAATGAGAAAATCGCGGGCTTTTTATCAATCAAGGCCTAAAACTATCCGATTATTAACAATAGTCCAGCATTCCAACGACCACCGAGCATTAACGCAACACGAATAAGGCACAAACCAAAGAGTCAAATTCGTATCCACAATTTTCCAGGGATTATTTCTCTATAAAATTATTCCTGTCTCTTCGTATTCCGAGTATTGTCGCTGGGTCCTTCTTCCCGCAGCTGCCGAGGAATTGAAGCAAAACGTTTTCGCTAATGCACAGAGTCGGCGGAAAAAAGAACGATGCAATGAGAGCGAGACACCTGCTCTGCTGGACACCTTCTTGGGCAGCTGCAACTCGTCCAACACGCGTTCTACTCGACCATCCTCGTTTTACATGGAATGCAAAAGGTGCGGAGCTTTCGCGAAATTTAATCGCCGAATCGAATCCCTAACGTTCGCCCTAATCGTCCTTCTAAATGCAACAACATTTTCTGCTTAATCAAAACAGCGAATCCCGTAACAAGCTTACCTTAATTACAGACTTACGATGCTAAAGTAATCAGTGCATACTTTAAGAAATTTTCATACTCCGACGAAGTCTTCTGTATAATCCGGCTATCACGTCCCTCGGAAGGATTTAAAAAAGGTGCGTACGATTGAAAGTGCGGCAGGAAAAGTGCATCATTGAGGAGAAAGAGAAAGAGTGAGAGAGGACACGCAGGAGAGAGTCACAGAAGCGGGATTATATAATAAGTATTACGAAACTCGGGTTAAGCTAACGAGAGACGAGTGCATTTGCATCACAACAGGGGCATGTGCAGGCCGGTGCATGTACACTAACACAGAGACCAACGGGTTTGACCGTCTTGTCGTAGCCACGTATCCCTATATAGATGTCCCACAATCGTACTACAAACAAGACTGCACAGCGTGCATGCTGTTTGTACAACTGAACTCTTGTTACATGTCGTCAAACGGAGTAGTCGTGCCCCCAGGCTCTGTGTCCAAGACGAGTCCACAACAGTTTGCGATCTACATACGCTCAAATCGGATACGACGAATTATTAGCACGCAGGACAAAAATCTACGTCATTCGTGTCGTGCGAGAAATTTCTGGCAAATCTTTTTGCTGTACTCGACGAAATATTCCGAAGAGGAAAATATTTCCTGCTACTTTTTGTATCGCTCGAAAAATTTAGTATCGCTATGTGGCGGCCATATTTGGTATTTAGAAGCTGTCAAAATATTCCGCTGACAAGTGGACTCTGTCGACAACTCGGCGCAATATTCTAAGACACAAATATGTCACGTTTATCTTATCGATGCAGAATAATTCGCATTATCCTGACGCATTAAAAACTTCCATTGGTGCATTACGCTACACGTTGTACGCATTTTCGTATTTGCATGGAGGAAAAAGTTGCTGAATTATGCAAGACTGACTGGAAAAAAGTTTTTCTTGCATTCCTCAAGCAGTTAAAGTGTTTGAATAGATGCAAACTAGTCGTAACATGATGTTACATTTCTACAAGAAAGAGGCATAAGAAGTACGGCTCGATGTATTAAAGGAAAAACGACGAAGGATGATTGGAGCAATTAAGTATTTATTCCATTTCCTTCGAGTAGACACAGAATTTGATTGAATTATTAGACGCGAAGGACAGTGCAAGTGAATAAATCTGGAAAAACAGATGCAAAAGAAACCCTTTATCAATGATTCATTAATAAAACGATCTCTTTGGAAATACACGAACGCGTGTGGACTGCTTCTCCGCGTTTCATTACGGGGTGAGGGGGGAGGGTTGTCTTAACCGAGGGATATAAAATTGCGCTAACGGGACTGTCTCCTGCGCATTAACGTTTGAAACGGAAGACGGGAGGACGGTTCAGCAGGGACCGATAAAGGACACTGCTGGATGAGATTCGATGCGACGTTAAACGCAAATCTCGGTGAGACGCGTCGGCTCGAATTAAGCTTTAAAGGTGCTGGACACATGAGCGACGGGACACGGGGTATTAGTTTCAATAGGCCTACTCTAGAAAACAATTGTCACGCGCTGGGGAATACAGCGCGTCGGATTTTAACCGCAAGAATGCCGCCGCAGTCGCAATTACATATGCAGGAGAAACGAGAGACTCGAAGAAACGCGGACGGGCGATCAATCGTCGCGAAAGAAATGCAAAAAAAAAGGGTCCCACCTTCCGTCCATTTCTTCTCGCCGCCGGCGTCAGGCGCCGATTCAAGGCTGATAACACCGTGTGCCGTCTTATCAGATACGACGAGATACCGCGGACATGGGAGATAAGTCCGGGGAAATTGCTCGTTAACTCACCACGGGACGGAATACGAAGCTTGGCGATATTTTAAACGACATGAAAACTTGCGAAAAATTACGCCACCTTAATTCACCGAAGAAAAGGTCGCGATCGTTATCGATCTCACGGTTTCCCAAGAATTTCGCACCGCCGGCAATAGTGATTCAGACTCCCTGGACTTTGATCCCTGCGTACCAATTACGAAATGACACTGATTTAAAAAAGAAAAAAAGGAATTTACAATTGGCATTGGCACGGATTTCGATCGATGTCGAAAGTGAGTTCAATGCCCAAAGTTCTTGACGGTCGACCGTGCGAAACGGCGTTTTATCGATTTTTCTCGACGGAACCGGTTTTTTTTCGTATTTTCGGATTTTCCAATTTGTATAGAGAGCAGCATATGTCGCGCATTACAGACTTCTACTTTTATCCCCGTCGATTGCAGACGTCTGAGACGTAGGTCCCTCAGTAACTGACCGAAGCAAAATCGTTTCCTTCCATAAAATCCCCAACTCGCCATTGAAATTTGTCAAATCACCGACGAGGTATAGGAATAGACCTTTCACCATATAGGACTTCGTGTCACCAGGTCTGAATTACCGACATCGTGAAAAAAGAGTAGCGATCGAGCGCACTCTACGTTTCATAACGGTAATATGTGGAACTGTAAACGTTTTCCTCTTGCTTTACTGACCAAATTTAGCGATGTTGCCAAATGTAACCATTGTGATGCATGATTGCCACATCGATTATTTTCGCACGATCGCAACACCGGCCACTTTTGTCTCGGATCGGGCTAGACGGGCCATCCGACAAGCAGAAGTCGTCAAATACGGGTGGCCGATTTATTACAAATTTTTGTGTATGTAGTACATCCCCTATAAAATATATTTGCAAAACCGCTCGATCCAGCTCCAGCCAAAGAAATCACAAAATGGTCACAAAATGGTCACAAAATGGTCACAAAATGGTGACCATTTCCCAATATGGTCCCATTTTGGTCCCATTTTGGTCCCATTTTGGTCCCAGGATGGTCCCAGGATGGTCCCAGGATGGTCCCAGGATGGTCCCAGGATGGTCCCAGGATGGTCCCAGGATGGTCCCAGGATGGTCCCAGGATGGTCCCAGGATGGTCCCAGGATGGTCCCAGGATGGTCCCAGGATGGTCCCAGGATGGTCCCAGGATGGTCCCAGGATGGTCCCAGGATGGTCCCAGGATGGTCCCAGGATGGTCCCAGGATGGTCCCATTTTGGTCCCAGGGACCATTCTGGGACCATTCTGGGACCATTCTGGGACCATCCTGGGACCATCCTGGGACCATCCTGGGACCAAAATGGGACCAAAATGGGACCAAAATGGGACCATATTGGGAAATGGTCACCATTTTGTGACCATTTTGTGACCATTTTGTGACCATTTTGTGATTTCTTTGGCTGGAGCTGGATCGAGCGGTTTTGCAAATATATTTTATAGGGGATGTACTACATACACAAAAATTTGTAATAAATCGGCCACCCGTATTTGACGACTTCTGCTTGTCGGATGGCCCGTCTAGCCCGATCCGAGACAAAAGTGGCCGGTGTTGCGATCGTGCGAAAATAATCGATGTGGCAATCATGCATCACAATGGTTACATTTGGCAACATCGCTAAATTTGGTCAGTAAAGCAAGAGGAAAACATTTTGGTCCCAGGGACCATTCTGGGACCATTCTGGGACCATCCTGGGACCATCCTGGGACCATCCTGGGACCATCCTGGGACCATCCTGGGACCATCCTGGGACCATCCTGGGACCATCCTGGGACCATCCTGGGACCATCCTGGGACCATCCTGGGACCATCCTGGGACCATCCTGGGACCATCCTGGGACCATCCTGGGACCATCCTGGGACCATCCTGGGACCATCCTGGGACCATCCTGGGACCATCCTGGGACCATCCTGGGACCATCCTGGGACCATCCTGGGACCATCCTGGGACCATCCTGGGACCATCCTGGGACCATCCTGGGACCATCCTGGGACCATCCTGGGACCATCCTGGGACCATCCTGGGACCATCCTGGGACCATCCTGGGACCATCCTGGGACCATCCTGGGACCATCCTGGGACCATCCTGGGACCATCCTGGGACCATCCTGGGACCATCCTGGGACCATCCTGGGACCATCCTGGGACCATCCTGGGACCATCCTGGGACCATCCTGGGACCATCCTGGGACCATCCTGGGACCATCCTGGGACCATCCTGGGACCATCCTGGGACCATCCTGGGACCATCCTGGGACCATCCTGGGACCATCCTGGGACCATCCTGGGACCATCCTGGGACCATCCTGGGACCATCCTGGGACCATCCTGGGACCATCCTGGGACCATCCTGGGACCATCCTGGGACCATCCTGGGACCATCCTGGGACCATCCTGGGACCATCCTGGGACCATCCTGGGACCATCCTGGGACCATCCTGGGACCATCCTGGGACCATCCTGGGACCATCCTGGGACCATCCTGGGACCATCCTGGGACCATCCTGGGACCATCCTGGGACCATCCTGGGACCATCCTGGGACCATCCTGGGACCATCCTGGGACCATCCTGGGACCATCCTGGGACCATCCTGGGACCATCCTGGGACCATCCTGGGACCATCCTGGGACCATCCTGGGACCATCCTGGGACCATCCTGGGACCATCCTGGGACCATCCTGGGACCATCCTGGGACCATCCTGGGACCATCCTGGGACCATCCTGGGACCATCCTGGGACCATCCTGGGACCATCCTGGGACCATCCTGGGACCATCCTGGGACCATCCTGGGACCATCCTGGGACCATCCTGGGACCATCCTGGGACCATCCTGGGACCATCCTGGGACCATCCTGGGACCATCCTGGGACCATCCTGGGACCATCCTGGGACCATCCTGGGACCATCCTGGGACCATCCTGGGACCATCCTGGGACCATCCTGGGACCATCCTGGGACCATCCTGGGACCATCCTGGGACCATCCTGGGACCATCCTGGGACCATCCTGGGACCATCCTGGGACCATCCTGGGACCATCCTGGGACCATCCTGGGACCATCCTGGGACCATCCTGGGACCATCCTGGGACCATCCTGGGACCATCCTGGGACCATCCTGGGACCATCCTGGGACCATCCTGGGACCATCCTGGGACCATCCTGGGACCATCCTGGGACCATCCTGGGACCATTCTGGGACCATTCTGGGACCATTCTGGGACCATTCCGGGACCATCTTGTGGCCATTTTGTGGCCATTTTGTGACCATCTTGTGACCATCTTGTGACCATTTTGTGACCATCTTGTGACCATTTTGTGACCATCTTGTGACCATTTTGCGGCCATCTTGTGACCATTTTGTGACCATGTCCCATGAACGTCAGAAAAATAGTCCCAGCTACGTCTCAGCGACGTCCCAGGAACGTCAGAAAAAGACGACCCCCGGACGTCCCAAAATGACGTCCCACGGACGTCAGAAAAAGACGTCCCACGTCTTTCGTTCCATATCCTCTGGTACAAAAGTTCTACAGAGTCTCTATTTAAAATAAGGAGACCTACAATAATGATCTCATTATGATCTCTGTTACGACTTGGATCGTAGTAGTAGGAGTTGTTGGAAAATAGATGGTTGCTCAACTCGTATTTGTTGGTAACGTTTAGATTGTTTATTAATCTTGGTAGCTTGGAATGGCCAGAGAGCGGACGGTTAGTGAACTGTATCGGATGAATGAAGAGTGTGTGCTGATTAACCTAACTAAACTAAAACTTACTAACAACTAACCTACAACTAACTAAGACTAAGTAAAGACTAAGAGATGACTAAATGAAGACTGAGGGTGTTTAGGATTGTAGTCCCGAAGGAAAACTCGGGACTCTTTGGAAAAGTGAGGGTGGGAGATGGTTGTGGTGGTGGTTGGAAGTGGTGGGGATGGGCCTTATGGGTTTCGGTAGTCCTCTCTATGTAGTTGTAATAATAATAGTAATAATAATAATAATAATAGTTGTAGAGGGGTTGCGTCCGTGGGACGTAACAATCTCATTATCATCCCAATATGGTCCCAATATGGTCCCATTTTGGTCCCATTTTGGTCCCATTTTGGTCCCATTTTGGTCCCATTTTGGTCCCAGGATGGTCCCAGGATGGTCCCATTTTGGTCCCATTTTGGTCCCAGGGACCATTTTGGGACCATTTTGGGACCATTTTGGGACCATTTTGGGACCATTTTGGGACCATTTTGGGACCATTTTGGGACCATTTTGGTCCCATTTTGGGACCATTTTGGGACCATTTTGGTCCCATTTTGGTCCCATTTTGGTCCCATTTTGGTCCCATTTTGGTCCCATTTTGGTCCCATTTTGGTCCCATTTTGGTCCCATTTTGGTCCCAGGATGGTCCCAGGATGGTCCCATTTTGGTCCCATTTTGGTCCCAGGATGGTCCCAGGATGGTCCCAGGGACCATTTTGGGACCATTTTGGGACCATTTTGGGACCATTCTGGGACCATTCCGGGACCATCTTGTGACCATTTTGTGACCATCTTGTGGCCATCTTGTGACCATCTTGTGACCATCTTGTGACCATTTTGTGACCATCTTGTGACCATTTTGCGGCCATCTTGTGACCATTTTGTGACCATGTCCCATGGACGTCAGAAAAATAGTCCCAGCTACGTCTCAGCGACGTCCCAGGAACGTCAGAAAAAGACGACCCCCGGACGTCCCAAAATGACGTCCCACGGACGTCAGAAAAAGACGTCCCACGTCTTTCGTTCCATATCCTCTGGTACAAAAGTTCTACAGAGTCTCTATTTAAAATAAGGAGACCTACAATAATGATCTCATTATGATCTCTGTTACGACTTGGATCGTAGTAGTAGGAGTTGTTGGAAAATAGATGGTTGCTCAACTCGTATTTGTTGGTAACGTTTAGATTGTTTATTAATCTTGGTAGCTTGGAATGGCCAGAGAGCGGACGGTTAGTGAACTGTAGCGGATGAATGAAGAGTGTGTGCTGATTAACCTAACTAAACTAAAACTTACTAACAACTAACCTACAACTAACTAAGACTAAGTAAAGACTAAGAGATGACTAAATGAAGACTGAGGGTGTTTAGGATTGTAGTCCCGAAGGAAAACTCGGGACTCTTTGGAAAAGTGAGGGTGGGAGATGGTTGTGGTGGTGGTTGGAAGTGGTGGGGATGGGCCTTATGGGTTTCGGTAGTCCTCTCTATGTAGTTGTAATAATAATAGTAATAATAATAATAATAATAGTTGTAGAGGGGTTGCGTCCGTGGGACGTAACAATCTCATTATCATCCCAATATGGTCCCAATATGGTCCCATTTTGGTCCCATTTTGGTCCCATTTTGGTCCCATTTTGGTCCCATTTTGGTCCCATTTTGGTCCCATTTTGGTCCCATTTTGGTCCCAGGATGGTCCCATTTTGGTCCCAGGATGGTCCCATTTTGGTCCCATTTTGGTCCCAGGGACCATTTTGGGACCATTTTGGGACCATTTTGGGACCATTTTGGTCCCATTTTGGTCCCATTTTGGTCCCATTTTGGTCCCATTTTGGTCCCATTTTGGTCCCATTTTGGTCCCATTTTGGTCCCATTTTGGTCCCATTTTGGTCCCAGGATGGTCCCAGGATGGTCCCAGGATGGTCCCAGGGACCATTTTGGGACCATTTTGGGACCATTTTGGGACCATTTTGGGACCATTTTGGGACCATTTTGGGACCATTTTGGGACCATTTTGGGACCATTTTGGGACCATTTTGGGACCATTTTGGGACCATTTTGGGACCATTTTGGGACCATTTTGGGACCATTTTGGGACCATTTTGGGACCATTCCGGGACCATTCCGGGACCATCTTGTGACCATCTTGTGACCATTTTGTGACCATCTTGTGACCATTTTGCGGCCATCTTGTGACCATTTTGTGACCATGTCCCATGGACGTCAGAAAAATAGTCCCAGCTACGTCTCAGCGACGTCCCAGGAACGTCAGAAAAAGACGACCCCCGGACGTCCCAAAATGACGTCCCACGGACGTCAGAAAAAGACGTCCCACGTCTTTCGTTCCATATCCTCTGGTACAAAAGTTCTACAGAGTCTCTATTTAAAATAAGGAGACCTACAATAATGATCTCATTATGATCTCTGTTACGACTTGGATCGTAGTAGTAGGAGTTGTTGGAAAATAGATGGTTGCTCAACTCGTATTTGTTGGTAACGTTTAGATTGTTTATTAATCTTGGTAGCTTGGAATGGCCAGAGAGCGGACGGTTAGTGAACTGTAGCGGATGAATGAAGAGTGTGTGCTGATTAACCTAACTAAACTAAAACTTACTAACAACTAACCTACAACTAACTAAGACTAAGTAAAGACTAAGAGATGACTAAATGAAGACTGAGGGTGTTTAGGATTGTAGTCCCGAAGGAAAACTCGGGACTCTTTGGAAAAGTGAGGGTGGGAGATGGTTGTGGTGGTGGTTGGAAGTGGTGGGGATGGGCCTTATGGGTTTCGGTAGTCCTCTCTATGTAGTTGTAATAATAATAGTAATAATAATAATAATAATAGTTGTAGAGGGGTTGCGTCCGTGGGACGTAACAATCTCATTATCATCCCAATATGGTCCCATTTTGGTCCCATTTTGGTCCCATTTTGGTCCCATTTTGGTCCCATTTTGGTCCCATTTTGGTCCCATTTTGGTCCCATTTTGGTCCCATTTTGGTCCCAGGATGGTCCCAGGATGGTCCCATTTTGGTCCCAGGGACCATTTTGGGACCATTTTGGGACCATTCTGGGACCATTCTGGGACCATTCTGGGACCATTCTGGGACCATTCTGGGACCATTCTGGGACCATTCTGGGACCATTCTGGGACCATTCTGGGACCATTCTGGGACCATTCTGGGACCATTCTGGGACCATTCTGGGACCATTCTGGGACCATTCTGGGACCATTCTGGGACCATTCTGGGACCATTCTGGGACCATTCTGGGACCATTCTGGGACCATTCTGGGACCATTCTGGGACCATTCTGGGACCATTCTGGGACCATTCTGGGACCATTCTGGGACCATTCTGGGACCATTCTGGGACCATTCTGGGACCATTCTGGGACCATTCTGGGACCATTCTGGGACCATTCTGGGACCATTCCGGGACCATCTTGTGACCATCTTGTGGCCATTTTGTGGCCATTTTGTGACCATCTTGTGACCATCTTGTGACCATTTTGTGACCATCTTGTGACCATTTTGTGACCATCTTGTGACCATTTTGTGACCATCTTGTGACCATTCCGGGACCATCTTGTGACCATCTTGTGACCATTTTGTGACCATCTTGTGACCATTTTGTGACCATCTTGTGACCATTTTGCGGCCATCTTGTGACCATTTTGTGACCATGTCCCATGGACGTCAGAAAAATAGTCCCAGCTACGTCTCAGCGACGTCCCAGGAACGTCAGAAAAAGACGACCCCCGGACGTCCCAAAATGACGTCCCACGGACGTCAGAAAAAGACGTCCCACGTCTTTCGTTCCATATCCTCTGGTACAAAAGTTCTACAGAGTCTCTATTTAAAATAAGGAGACCTACAATAATGATCTCATTATGATCTCTGTTACGACTTGGATCGTAGTAGTAGGAGTTGTTGGAAAATAGATGGTTGCTCAACTCGTATTTGTTGGTAACGTTTAGTTTGTTTATTAATCTTGGTAGCTTGGAATGGCCAGAGAGCGGACGGTTAGTGAACTGTAGCGGATGAATGAAGAGTGTGTGCTGATTAACCTAACTAAACTAAAACTTACTAACAACTAACCTACAACTAACTAAGACTAAGTAAAGACTAAGAGATGATTAAATGAAGACTGAGGGTGTTTAGGATTGTAGTCCCGAAGGAAAACTCGGGACTCTTTGGAAAAGTGAGGGTGGGAGATGGTTGTGGTGGTGGTTGGAAGTGGTGGGGATGGGCCTTATGGGTTTCGGTAGTCCTCTCTATGTAGTTGTAATAATAATAGTAATAATAATAATAATAATAGTTGTAGAGGGGTTGCGTCCGTGGGACGTAACAATCTCATTATCATCCCAATATGGTCCCAATATGGTCCCATTTTGGTCCCATTTTGGTCCCATTTTGGTCCCATTTTGGTCCCATTTTGGTCCCATTTTGGTCCCATTTTGGTCCCAGGATGGTCCCATTTTGGTCCCATTTTGGTCCCATTTTGGTCCCAGGGACCATTTTGGGACCATTTTGGGACCATTTTGGGACCATTTTGGGACCATTTTGGTCCCATTTTGGTCCCATTTTGGTCCCATTTTGGTCCCATTTTGGTCCCATTTTGGTCCCATTTT
This sequence comes from Hedychridium roseum, assembly GCA_963989215.1. Lineage (NCBI taxonomy): Eukaryota > Metazoa > Arthropoda > Insecta > Hymenoptera > Chrysididae > Hedychridium > Hedychridium roseum. The sequence continues at coordinate 4,252,335 of OZ022318.1, read as the reverse complement.
GGTCCCATTTTGGTCCCATTTTGGTCCCAGGATGGTCCCAGGATGGTCCCAGGGACCATTTTGGGACCATTTTGGGACCATTTTGGGACCATTTTGGGACCATTTTGGGACCATTTTGGGACCATTTTGGGACCATTTTGGGACCATTTTGGGACCATTTTGGGACCATTTTGGGACCATTTTGGGACCATTTTGGGACCATTTTGGGACCATTTTGGGACCATTCCGGGACCATTCCGGGACCATCTTGTGACCATCTTGTGACCATTTTGTGACCATCTTGTGACCATTTTGCGGCCATCTTGTGACCATTTTGTGACCATGTCCCATGGACGTCAGAAAAATAGTCCCAGCTACGTCTCAGCGACGTCCCAGGAACGTCAGAAAAAGACGACCCCCGGACGTCCCAAAATGACGTCCCACGGACGTCAGAAAAAGACGTCCCACGTCTTTCGTTCCATATCCTCTGGTACAAAAGTTCTACAGAGTCTCTATTTAAAATAAGGAGACCTACAATAATGATCTCATTATGATCTCTGTTACGACTTGGATCGTAGTAGTAGGAGTTGTTGGAAAATAGATGGTTGCTCAACTCGTATTTGTTGTTAACGTTTAGATTGTTTATTAATCTTGGTAGCTTGGAATGGCCAGAGAGCGGACGGTTAGTGAACTGTAGCGGATGAATGAAGAGTGTGTGCTGATTAACCTAACTAAACTAAAACTTACTAACAACTAACCTACAACTAACTAAGACTAAGTAAAGACTAAGAGATGACTAAATGAAGACTGAGGGTGTTTAGGATTGTAGTCCCGAAGGAAAACTCGGGACTCTTTGGAAAAGTGAGGGTGGGAGATGGTTGTGGTGGTGGTTGGAAGTGGTGGGGATGGGCCTTATGGGTTTCGGTAGTCCTCTCTATGTAGTTGTAATAATAATAGTAATAATAATAATAATAATAGTTGTAGAGGGGTTGCGTCCGTGGGACGTAACAATCTCATTATCATCCCAATATGGTCCCAATATGGTCCCATTTTGGTCCCATTTTGGTCCCATTTTGGTCCCATTTTGGTCCCATTTTGGTCCCATTTTGGTCCCAGGATGGTCCCAGGATGGTCCCATTTTGGTCCCAGGATGGTCCCATTTTGGTCCCAGGATGGTCCCATTTTGGTCCCAGGGACCATTTTGGGACCATTTTGGGACCATTCTGGGACCATTCTGGGACCATTCTGGGACCATTCTGGGACCATTCTGGGACCATTCTGGGACCATTCTGGGACCATTCTGGGACCATTCTGGGACCATTCTGGGACCATTCTGGGACCATTCTGGGACCATTCTGGGACCATTCTGGGACCATTCTGGGACCATTCTGGGACCATTCTGGGACCATTCTGGGACCATTCTGGGACCATTCTGGGACCATTCTGGGACCATTCTGGGACCATTCTGGGACCATTCTGGGACCATTCTGGGACCATTCTGGGACCATTCTGGGACCATTCTGGGACCATTCTGGGACCATTCCGGGACCATCTTGTGACCATCTTGTGGCCATTTTGTGGCCATTTTGTGACCATCTTGTGACCATCTTGTGACCATTTTGTGACCATCTTGTGACCATTTTGTGACCATCTTGTGACCATTTTGTGACCATCTTGTGACCATTCCGGGACCATCTTGTGACCATCTTGTGACCATTTTGTGACCATCTTGTGACCATTTTGTGACCATCTTGTGACCATTTTGCGGCCATCTTGTGACCATTTTGTGACCATGTCCCATGGACGTCAGAAAAATAGTCCCAGCTACGTCTCAGCGACGTCCCAGGAACGTCAGAAAAAGACGACCCCCGGACGTCCCAAAATGACGTCCCACGGACGTCAGAAAAAGACGTCCCACGTCTTTCGTTCCATATCCTCTGGTACAAAAGTTCTACAGAGTCTCTATTTAAAATAAGGAGACCTACAATAATGATCTCATTATGATCTCTGTTACGACTTGGATCGTAGTAGTAGGAGTTGTTGGAAAATAGATGGTTGCTCAACTCGTATTTGTTGGTAACGTTTAGTTTGTTTATTAATCTTGGTAGCTTGGAATGGCCAGAGAGCGGACGGTTAGTGAACTGTAGCGGATGAATGAAGAGTGTGTGCTGATTAACCTAACTAAACTAAAACTTACTAACAACTAACCTACAACTAACTAAGACTAAGTAAAGACTAAGAGATGATTAAATGAAGACTGAGGGTGTTTAGGATTGTAGTCCCGAAGGAAAACTCGGGACTCTTTGGAAAAGTGAGGGTGGGAGATGGTTGTGGTGGTGGTTGGAAGTGGTGGGGATGGGCCTTATGGGTTTCGGTAGTCCTCTCTATGTAGTTGTAATAATAATAGTAATAATAATAATAATAATAGTTGTAGAGGGGTTGCGTCCGTGGGACGTAACAATCTCATTATCATCCCAATATGGTCCCAATATGGTCCCATTTTGGTCCCATTTTGGTCCCATTTTGGTCCCATTTTGGTCCCATTTTGGTCCCATTTTGGTCCCATTTTGGTCCCAGGATGGTCCCAGGATGGTCCCAGGATGGTCCCAGGATGGTCCCAGGATGGTCCCATTTTGGTCCCAGGATGGTCCCATTTTGGTCCCAGGATGGTCCCATTTTGGTCCCAGGATGGTCCCATTTTGGTCCCATTTTGGGACCATTTTGGGACCATTTTGGGACCATTTTGGGACCATTTTGGGACCATTTTGGGACCATTTTGGGACCATTTTGGGACCATTTTGGGACCATTTTGGGACCATTTTGGGACCATTTTGGGACCATTTTGGGACCATTTTGGGACCATTTTGGGACCATTTTGGTCCCATTTTGGTCCCATTTTGGTCCCATTTTGGTCCCATTTTGGTCCCATTTTGGTCCCATTTTGGTCCCATTTTGGTCCCATTTTGGTCCCATTTTGGTCCCATTTTGGTCCCAGGGACCATTTTGGGACCATTTTGGGACCATTTTGGGACCATTTTGGGACCATTTTGGGACCATTTTGGGACCATTTTGGGACCATTTTGGGACCATTTTGGGACCATTTTGGGACCATTTTGGGACCATTTTGGGACCATTTTGGGACCATTTTGGGACCATTTTGCGGCCATCTTGTGACCATTTTGTGACCATGTCCCATGGACGTCAGAAAAATAGTCCCAGCTACGTCTCAGCGACGTCCCAGGAACGTCAGAAAAAGACGACCCCCGGACGTCCCAAAATGACGTCCCACGGACGTCAGAAAAAGACGTCCCACGTCTTTCGTTCCATATCCTCTGGTACAAAAGTTCTACAGAGTCTCTATTTAAAATAAGGAGACCTACAATAATGATCTCATTATGATCTCTGTTACGACTTGGATCGTAGTAGTAGGAGTTGTTGGAAAATAGATGGTTGCTCAACTCGTATTTGTTGGTAACGTTTAGATTGTTTATTAATCTTGGTAGCTTGGAATGGCCAGAGAGCGGACGGTTAGTGAACTGTAGCGGATGAATGAAGAGTGTGTGCTGATTAACCTAACTAAACTAAAACTTACTAACAACTAACCTACAACTAACTAAGACTAAGTAAAGACTAAGAGATGACTAAATGAAGACTGAGGGTGTTTAGGATTGTAGTCCCGAAGGAAAACTCGGGACTCTTTGGAAAAGTGAGGGTGGGAGATGGTTGTGGTGGTGGTTGGAAGTGGTGGGGATGGGCCTTATGGGTTTCGGTAGTCCTCTCTATGTAGTTGTAATAATAATAGTAATAATAATAATAATAATAGTTGTAGAGGGGTTGCGTCCGTGGGACGTAACAATCTCATTATCATCCCAATATGGTCCCAATATGGTCCCATTTTGGTCCCATTTTGGTCCCATTTTGGTCCCATTTTGGTCCCATTTTGGTCCCATTTTGGTCCCATTTTGGTCCCATTTTGGTCCCATTTTGGTCCCATTTTGGTCCCATTTTGGTCCCATTTTGGTCCCATTTTGGTCCCAGGATGGTCCCAGGATGGTCCCAGGGACCATTTTGGGACCATTTTGGGACCATTTTGGGACCATTTTGGGACCATTTTGGGACCATTTTGGGACCATTTTGGGACCATTTTGGGACCATTTTGGGACCATTTTGGGACCATTTTGGGACCATTTTGGGACCATTTTGGGACCATTTTGGGACCATTTTGGGACCATTTTGGGACCATTCCGGGACCATTCCGGGACCATCTTGTGACCATCTTGTGACCATTTTGTGACCATCTTGTGACCATTTTGCGGCCATCTTGTGACCATTTTGTGACCATGTCCCATGGACGTCAGAAAAATAGTCCCAGCTACGTCTCAGCGACGTCCCAGGAACGTCAGAAAAAGACGACCCCCGGACGTCCCAAAATGACGTCCCACGGACGTCAGAAAAAGACGTCCCACGTCTTTCGTTCCATATCCTCTGGTACAAAAGTTCTACAGAGTCTCTATTTAAAATAAGGAGACCTACAATAATGATCTCATTATGATCTCTGTTACGACTTGGATCGTAGTAGTAGGAGTTGTTGGAAAATAGATGGTTGCTCAACTCGTATTTGTTGGTAACGTTTAGATTGTTTATTAATCTTGGTAGCTTGGAATGGCCAGAGAGCGGACGGTTAGTGAACTGTAGCGGATGAATGAAGAGTGTGTGCTGATTAACCTAACTAAACTAAAACTTACTAACAACTAACCTACAACTAACTAAGACTAAGTAAAGACTAAGAGATGACTAAATGAAGACTGAGGGTGTTTAGGATTGTAGTCCCGAAGGAAAACTCGGGACTCTTTGGAAAAGTGAGGGTGGGAGATGGTTGTGGTGGTGGTTGGAAGTGGTGGGGATGGGCCTTATGGGTTTCGGTAGTCCTCTCTATGTAGTTGTAATAATAATAGTAATAATAATAATAATAATAGTTGTAGAGGGGTTGCGTCCGTGGGACGTAACAATCTCATTATCATCCCAATATGGTCCCAATATGGTCCCATTTTGGTCCCATTTTGGTCCCATTTTGGTCCCATTTTGGTCCCATTTTGGTCCCATTTTGGTCCCATTTTGGTCCCATTTTGGTCCCATTTTGGTCCCATTTTGGTCCCATTTTGGTCCCATTTTGGTCCCATTTTGGTCCCAGGATGGTCCCATTTTGGTCCCATTTTGGTCCCAGGGACCATTTTGGGACCATTTTGGGACCATTTTGGGACCATTTTGGGACCATTTTGGTCCCATTTTGGTCCCATTTTGGTCCCATTTTGGTCCCATTTTGGTCCCATTTTGGTCCCATTTTGGTCCCATTTTGGTCCCATTTTGGTCCCATTTTGGTCCCATTTTGGTCCCATTTTGGTCCCATTTTGGTCCCATTTTGGTCCCAGGATGGTCCCATTTTGGTCCCAGGATGGTCCCATTTTGGTCCCAGGGACCATTTTGGTCCCATTTTGGTCCCAGGATGGTCCCATTTTGGTCCCAGGGACCATTTTGGGACCATTTTGGGACCATTCTGGGACCATTCTGGGACCATTCTGGGACCATTCTGGGACCATTCTGGGACCATTCTGGGACCATTCTGGGACCATTCTGGGACCATTCTGGGACCATTCTGGGACCATTCTGGGACCATTCTGGGACCATTCTGGGACCATTCTGGGACCATTCTGGGACCATTCTGGGACCATTCTGGGACCATTCTGGGACCATTCTGGGACCATTCTGGGACCATTCTGGGACCATTCTGGGACCATTCTGGGACCATTCTGGGACCATTCTGGGACCATTCTGGGACCATTCTGGGACCATTCTGGGACCATTCTGGGACCATTCTGGGACCATTCTGGGACCATTCTGGGACCATTCTGGGACCATTCTGGGACCATTCTGGGACCATTCTGGGACCATTCTGGGACCATTCTGGGACCATTCTGGGACCATTCTGGGACCATTCTGGGACCATTCTGGGACCATTCTGGGACCATTCTGGGACCATTCTGGGACCATTCTGGGACCATTCTGGGACCATTCTGGGACCATTCTGGGACCATTCTGGGACCATTCTGGGACCATTCTGGGACCATTCTGGGACCATTCTGGGACCATTCTGGGACCATTCTGGGACCATTCTGGGACCATTCTGGGACCATTCTGGGACCATTCTGGGACCATTCCGGGACCATCTTGTGACCATCTTGTGGCCATTTTGTGGCCATTTTGTGACCATCTTGTGACCATCTTGTGACCATTTTGTGACCATCTTGTGACCATTTTGGGACCATTTTGTGACCATCTTGTGACCATTTTGTGACCATCTTGTGACCATTTTGCGGCCATCTTGTGACCATTTTGTGACCATGTCCCATGGACGTCAGAAAAATAGTCCCAGCTACGTCTCAGCGACGTCCCAGGAACGTCAGAAAAAGACGACCCCCGGACGTCCCAAAATGACGTCCCACGGACGTCAGAAAAAGACGTCCCACGTCTTTCGTTCCATATCCTCTGGTACAAAAGTTCTACAGAGTCTCTATTTAAAATAAGGAGACCTACAATAATGATCTCATTATGATCTCTGTTACGACTTGGATCGTAGTAGTAGGAGTTGTTGGAAAATAGATGGTTGCTCAACTCGTATTTGTTGGTAACGTTTAGATTGTTTATTAATCTTGGTAGCTTGGAATGGCCAGAGAGCGGACGGTTAGTGAACTGTAGCGGATGAATGAAGAGTGTGTGCTGATTAACCTAACTAAACTAAAACTTACTAACAACTAACCTACAACTAACTAAGACTAAGTAAAGACTAAGAGATGACTAAATGAAGACTGAGGGTGTTTAGGATTGTAGTCCCGAAGGAAAACTCGGGACTCTTTGGAAAAGTGAGGGTGGGAGATGGTTGTGGTGGTGGTTGGAAGTGGTGGGGATGGGCCTTATGGGTTTCGGTAGTCCTCTCTATGTAGTTGTAATAATAATAGTAATAATAATAATAATAATAGTTGTAGAGGGGTTGCGTCCGTGGGACGTAACAATCTCATTATCATCCCAATATGGTCCCAATATGGTCCCATTTTGGTCCCATTTTGGTCCCATTTTGGTCCCATTTTGGTCCCATTTTGGTCCCATTTTGGTCCCATTTTGGTCCCATTTTGGTCCCATTTTGGTCCCATTTTGGTCCCATTTTGGTCCCATTTTGGTCCCATTTTGGTCCCATTTTGGTCCCATTTTGGTCCCATTTTGGTCCCATTTTGGTCCCATTTTGGTCCCATTTTGGTCCCATTTTGGTCCCATTTTGGTCCCATTTTGGTCCCATTTTGGTCCCATTTTGGTCCCATTTTGGTCCCATTTTGGTCCCATTTTGGTCCCATTTTGGTCCCATTTTGGTCCCATTTTGGTCCCATTTTGGTCCCATTTTGGTCCCATTTTGGTCCCATTTTGGTCCCATTTTGGTCCCATTTTGGTCCCATTTTGGTCCCATTTTGGTCCCATTTTGGTCCCATTTTGGTCCCATTTTGGTCCCATTTTGGTCCCATTTTGGTCCCATTTTGGTCCCATTTTGGTCCCATTTTGGTCCCATTTTGGTCCCATTTTGGTCCCATTTTGGTCCCATTTTGGTCCCATTTTGGTCCCATTTTGGTCCCATTTTGGTCCCAGGATGGTCCCAGGATGGTCCCAGGATGGTCCCAGGATGGTCCCATTTTGGTCCCAGGGACCATTTTGGGACCATTTTGGGACCATTTTGGGACCATTTTGGGACCATTTTGGGACCATTTTGGGACCATTTTGGGACCATTTTGGGACCATTTTGGGACCATTTTGGGACCATTTTGGGACCATTTTGGGACCATTCCGGGACCATCTTGTGACCATCTTGTGACCATTTTGTGACCATCTTGTGACCATTTTGTGACCATCTTGTGACCATTTTGCGGCCATCTTGTGACCATTTTGTGACCATGTCCCATGGACGTCAGAAAAATAGTCCCAGCTACGTCTCAGCGACGTCCCAGGAACGTCAGAAAAAGACGTCCCACGTCTTTCGTTCCATATCCTCTGGTACAAAAGTTCTACAGAGTCTCTATTTAAAATAAGGAGACCTACAATAATGATCTCATTATGATCTCTGTTACGACTTGGATCGTAGTAGTAGGAGTTGTTGGAAAATAGATGGTTGCTCAACTCGTATTTGTTGGTAACGTTTAGATTGTTTATTAATCTTGGTAGCTTGGAATGGCCAGAGAGCGGACGGTTAGTGAACTGTAGCGGATGAATGAAGAGTGTGTGCTGATTAACCTAACTAAACTAAAACTTACTAACAACTAACCTACAACTAACTAAGACTAAGTAAAGACTAAGAGATGACTAAATGAAGACTGAGGGTGTTTAGGATTGTAGTCCCGAAGGAAAACTCGGGACTCTTTGGAAAAGTGAGGGTGGGAGATGGTTGTGGTGGTGGTTGGAAGTGGTGGGGATGGGCCTTATGGGTTTCGGTAGTCCTCTCTATGTAGTTGTAATAATAATAGTAATAATAATAATAATAGTTGTAGAGGGGTTGCGTCCGTGGGACGTAACAATCTCATTATCATCCCAATATGGTCCCAATATGGTCCCATTTTGGTCCCATTTTGGTCCCATTTTGGTCCCATTTTGGTCCCATTTTGGTCCCATTTTGGTCCCATTTTGGTCCCATTTTGGTCCCATTTTGGTCCCATTTTGGTCCCATTTTGGTCCCATTTTGGTCCCATTTTGGTCCCATTTTGGTCCCATTTTGGTCCCATTTTGGTCCCATTTTGGTCCCATTTTGGTCCCATTTTGGTCCCATTTTGGTCCCATTTTGGTCCCATTTTGGTCCCATTTTGGTCCCATTTTGGTCCCATTTTGGTCCCATTTTGGTCCCATTTTGGTCCCATTTTGGTCCCATTTTGGTCCCATTTTGGTCCCATTTTGGTCCCATTTTGGTCCCATTTTGGTCCCATTTTGGTCCCATTTTGGTCCCATTTTGGTCCCATTTTGGTCCCATTTTGGTCCCATTTTGGTCCCATTTTGGTCCCATTTTGGTCCCATTTTGGTCCCATTTTGGTCCCATTTTGGTCCCATTTTGGTCCCATTTTGGTCCCATTTTGGTCCCATTTTGGTCCCATTTTGGTCCCATTTTGGTCCCATTTTGGTCCCATTTTGGTCCCATTTTGGTCCCATTTTGGTCCCATTTTGGTCCCATTTTGGTCCCATTTTGGTCCCATTTTGGTCCCATTTTGGTCCCATTTTGGTCCCATTTTGGTCCCATTTTGGTCCCATTTTGGTCCCATTTTGGTCCCATTTTGGTCCCATTTTGGTCCCATTTTGGTCCCATTTGGACCATTCTGGGACCATCCTGGGACCATCCTGGGACCATCCTGGGACCATCCTGGGACCATCCTGGGACCATCCTGGGACCATCCTGGGACCATTTTGTGACCATTTTGTGACCATCTTGTGACCATTTTTGTGACAATTTTGTGACCATTTTGTGACAGATTTTAATTTTAAAGCATTAAAAAGGCTCAAGCATATGTCAGGCCAAATATCAATTTTTCCAAACCATTGCATAATTGTAGATGGACCCGGAAGGTGGAAATCCAAAACGGTGTTTATTTTATTATATTATATAAAGACGGCGAAGTGTAGTGCATTGTCATACACAATCGTTGCATCCTCGATGCATCCTGAAGAAACTTTTGACCGGAGCCTTTGTAATGCTCTACCCTTCGCACGCAATTTCAAGCGAAGAATACTTGTTGTATTATTCGCTTGTTCTAATAACGTTTGTGTTTCCAACAACCGTTGTTCCACCTCACTACCTTCTCCTCTTGATGAGATAGCATCAAGTTCTATGCTAGTGTCACTATCGTTATTATTTCTGTCTTTAAAAAACTCTAATGGTACTGCATCTGTATGCAGTCGACCGCTACGATAAAAATCAGTTTTAGAAAAATGTCGACTGCAAATATGTTTTTTCTTTAATTCTACATCCGAAAGTTCCACCCAATCATCTAAGCCGCAATTAACTAACCACGTTACACATTTATCTTGATCTTTCACAGGGAACGAGTGAAATGAAGTGGCATCCGTTGCACTGCGGCTTGTTAAACCGCATTTCGGATATTCACGAATGCTACAGTATTGCCTCACACATTGTCCCAATGTTTACCTCTTTGTCTCCGAATTATCCCCATCAGTTTCTGGATTCGGCCGAACGGGCGAAATCCCGCGTCGGGCCGCGAGCCGGCGAGCGCCGGGAATGTAAACAAAAGTCATCAGAAGGTAGAAAAATGATTTGTTTCATTTTTCATTTTATCATCGCCAAATCATTACATACGAATTACTAAGATTTTTGTGATTAAAATGATACCAAACATGACTATATTGCATAAATTGGAGATACAACATTAATTAGACGTTGCGATACGGACGCCCGTGTTGTAAAAAGGCCCCTATTACACTGCAATTTTCTTGTTATAACATTTAACGACGTAGGTATATTTTAGTGGTAAACAAAAAACAAATAATTTTAATTTTCGAGGTGGGATGAAAAACATCCCACTGTGCATATACAATAGAATGTATAAGTGCCCCATAAATGCATGTGTAAGTGTGCTGTAAAGAGTTAACTTGGCTTTTTCTTAACATATTATATTATTCCCATAATGTGCATGTGAAGCGTCTATTTAATACTCTATCTTCAAATTATGCAAATGCAGTTGTGTTTGGTATCGATTTAATCGCAAAATCTTAGTAATTCAAATATAATAACTTTGCGATGACGACTAATCGTTGTTTTTCATTCCTATTCTCGTTGAATTCTCGGCGCTCGCCGGCTCAGAACCCCGCTCATTTCGGCAAATTACTGAAACGACTACCTTCATCACACATTGTGCCGTGATTGGGTCCGAGAGAGGACAATGGACAATTTTTAAGTTTTATCGGAATTGCGGGACAATGTGAGGGGCAATGCTGTGTTAAGCGCGCGTTCACATTATATGCGGCTATAAAAAACTTTAAAATTTAGTTTCAATTCCTGCCATGCACAGCGTTGACATCTTATACTGCTCCCGGACGATAACGTCGAGCGTGACACGAAAATGGTAATGGGGCTCTAGAGCCCCACAATGAGGTGACACGAAAATACATTGCATGAGTTGTCTATCCCTATACCTGGTCTGCAGTCAAACCAATAATTCTGCTCAAACGATCATGAAAACCATTTCAACGCCTATATCTTGAATTATCGTACACGATTATAACGTTGCAACTGTTTAATCGGAATAGACGTCGGAAAAAGACGTCGTGGTTAGCCAATTCTTTGCAAGATGGCAATCCTTTCCCAACGCCAAACTGCGAATACAATCGCGGGAATTTTTTCAAAAAACCCCTGCAACATTTCCCTTCGACAGTCACAGAATTTGAGCTATGGCTTTTTTATTTTACGGAATAGCAATCCTGGGGTTCACGACTGAAGAGGGGGGGAGTTGAGGAGGAAGTCATTGAGGTTTTAACGAATTAGTTTGCGGCGTGATGGCGGCGTAGAAGGAGATGATTGTGTTGGAAGCTTACTGGGGAGATCCGCCCACGCAGTGATCGTCAAGACGTTCTCCAGGTCGTTGTTTGAGCGTCGATCCGTTCGCCAGGTGGCGCATAGGTGGTCACCTGTTGCCTGAAATTTTTACCTGAGGATTAGTCCGACCAATCGCGCGAGCTCGACCCTGGGGGCCTGCGGACCGCTGCCCCTTCCCCTCCCGTTGGCTTCCTCGGACGGTCGTCGATTCCCCCCGGTGCCCGAGCTACGTAGTTGAGAAATTCCTGCGGCGCGAGCACGAAAAGCCCAAGATCCTAGGCGGAAAAGATCCTCGGCAACTGCCTCCCAAAGGAGATTTTTAACGATCGCAAACGATATCAAGCACGGAGCAACGCGTCGAGGTGAGTCTTTGCAATTCTTTCAAACGGAATATCATCGGGCCTTACCGTCCACCTCGACCAACGGGAAACGCGCTGGCGAACGACTCGGTAAACTCAGCTCGACACCTGGTCGACGATCGACCTCTTTGCCCATCAGTTTCCAACTACCTTTCCTCCTCCGGTCGACCACTCGAATAACAGTTCACGAAATATTCCACGGCCGTCCAAGTGAAATTTAACAAGAATTCTTCTTCCTCCTCCTTAACAAGAGCTCGATTTTTTCCTACACAAGTGACGCCCTACTCGGGCTCGGGTTTCCTTGGAAAATTCTGCTCTGCAGAGCGCAAGAAATGTGTCGCTTGACAAAAGTGTGGCCTTGAAATTGTCAGTAGCGACAGAGCACGTGACCCACGGCCAAGTCGTCAGCGTCGATAGAATTTTTCGACTCGAAGCAGGACGATCAGTTAAGGTTTTTGCTCAAGGTACGCGATCGGAAGGAATTACAATTAGTCCCAGGGATTTATCGGTGCGGCTCGAAGTAATCCTTTGTGTGAGGAAATAAAATTCTTCTAAGACAACTGTGTCGTTAAAAAAGGGGAACGTAAACATCCGTAGTTTCTGGTGTACCTAAATATTGAAGTGAATTAACGAACGCGTTGGCAATGCAACGACTGCGGTTAATGGATTCAATTGAAACCCTTCTCACGGTAATTGTTTGTAAACTCAAAAACGTACGGAGTGTCGCTGGTGGAAATGAAAGGAAATTTCGTGGAATATTAAAGCGACCTTATTCTCGGCGACGGGGATCTCCAAATGAATTCCGCGAAATCGAGAGACAGGTTCGAAAATGACATCAGCCTTTATTGACCTCGTCGCGGCAAACATTCCTTTCCCGGGATTCCATCAAAGGACATTTTCCCGCTCCGTTTTCCTTCTACGCGCTCCTTGCAATTTTATCCGAGAGAATCTGCTGGATTCCTTTTTCCCTCGCCGTCACAGACCGTTCCGCCGTTTTTCCGCTACGCTCTTTCCTGCCAAGGGTACAAAGTGCATTTTTTCATCGCGATATTCCTCACTCAAGAGGCGTCTTTGTGCGAGGCGTGCAATCAACTGCTCCTTTGTCGTCCAGGTCCTTACGGATCCTGCGGAAATTCTACAACAGTAAATCGTCAGTCTCGTCGTCGTTCCGTTGACCCCGATTAATCGAGGAACTGTCACTCACCTCTGTTTTCGCTCTTTCACTCGGCTGAGAAACTTTAAACAACACAGCCAAAGAGTATTAATCCATTAACTAATCATCGAGTGGCAATTAACCGTTTGACGCATTGCGAGATACTTATTAATAATAATTCCCTTAAGATTATACAAGAAAGTCTTGCCTGAAACCGTGTATCGAAATGTTCCGCGGTAAAATCATTATTAATCACTTCTCTTAGGATCATGAGGGAAGAATTCGTTCAAACTTTTCTTCGGGGAAGCTTCAGTTTATTTTGTTGAAATGGAGCTAAGCAGTCCTGCCTGAAAACGTGTAATCCTTCGGACGTGTTTCGAGATCTTACGTTAAAGTGGGACGTGACTCCGATCCGTATCGTTTTGACGTGCCGGTCTTGTCGCGTGACGTCGGATCCGATGAAATTCCGACTCCCAGGCAATTAGCTTTCTTCTCTGGCCATCTTCCCAATTACGCGCATCCACGCGTTCCTTATCGTCATGGTTAAAATGTTTTGCCGCCAGCACACGTAGTTCGCCACGAAAATTCGCGACATTACGACGAAATTCCCGCCGACGATAGAGAGCGCCGACAATTTGCACGGTCAGCCGGGTATTTCAATCAGTGACATCATTGTGTACCGGCCGAATACACTCAATGACCTGCATGGCTGCGTACGAAAAGAAACTTCGCTGAAATACCCGGCCAGGACTATCCTAGCCAATGGACAATTCGACAATATTAACAGGACAGTTGTCACTGGCAGTGGAAATCTTTAGAGAGTCAAACGAAACACCGATAAATGATCCGTGAAAAAATAAGACAATGTTTGTACAGAGGTGCATCGCGTTGTGCTTGTAACATCGGGAAGACTTTCAGGTGAAAACAACCGTAAACTTGTGAGGAATGAAGAAGAATTCGCAGAAAGTGAAGCAGAAATAATCTTGATGATTCTTACTCGATACTCTAAATTAACTAGTGTTTAAAAATCGACAAATAAATCGATTGGACAAAGATAGCGTTCGTGTAAAGCTGCATTGGTCAACAATTTCATTGCTCAGCTTGCACAATTAGTGCCTTGTGAGTTATTAAAAGAAAAACTTAATGAACCGTGTTAGCCGGGGAATAAATTAACTCCCATTAACTTATCTCCGATGAAAAGAGTCAACGTCACGACTGCAAATCGTGACATTAATTCGATAATCACTGCTACGAACAGAGCAAGGTAGTTTCCTCTGAATGCAGCAAAGTGTGGCCTGAAAAACCTGTGCGAGAAGTGTTTCTTTAAAAGCGCAGGTATAAACCATGAGAAGGTTTTGAGGAACGAAAATACGAGGATCCGTAGGGTTTCTTGGCCCGTACCTGGGCTTCTGGATTTTCTCAAAACTTTCCGGCAATACCTTCCGAGAAGATCCCCTAATCGTCGGCAAACAAGTGTCTCGAGTGACGGCTCTCGCTGAATTTTCGCGCCGAGTTGCAACAGTTGTTTGCGTAGGTCCCACCTACCGCCGTACAGTGAGTGTTAATAATAACAGTCATTAAAACCGCGCGAACGCATCTCCGTTCCGTCAGGCGCTCGCAGTGAAAACGGTTCGACCGTCGTCGTTGACGAATCTATATTTAGAAGCGCGAGATAAGCCTTTAATCAATTTTTACAAATCACAGCGCCCAAGGATTTCGGCCGAAGACCAACGGAATTTGCGCAGGGAAGTGGCAATTTCGTTTCGTTACGCGCAAGCGTGGGTGATTTAATTGCTTTTTGGTGTTCAAATTCGGTACGTCAGTTGTTTTCATTTTTCTACGCGTCGTTCGGTTGGTTAGTTCGTGAAAAAAACTTTATCTCAACTATTTTATCAATGAAGATAAGGCGCAAGATAAGAGATGAAAAGAATCGCGATAATAGCGACGCTGCCAACGTGAATCGCGTTAGAATGGTTTTATTTGAAAACCAAGAGGAAAGTATTCTAAGGATTTCTGTCTTTAATCGATTCAACGTCGCAGTAATTCCTGACGTTTAGTTATTCCATTTCGAGAGGTTTCTAGTGTCTTAGATTGTCATTGCAGCTAAACTAATCACAATTGCAAATCCCGAAGTTTTTTTTCAAATCCATTCAATAATTCATCCATAAACCTTCGTCTCTGCTATTTCTGAGTATAGATCGAAAAAACAATATTATTTCATGACACACGAAACCTAACATTAAATCAATCAATGAAATAAACACCCAGTTGTTCACTCGAATATCATTAAACTGGAATGAGTGAATTAATTGTAGAACTAACAGTTTATTGTTCCTGTTATTAATTAGATAATAAATGCTGATGTTAGAATATTCTAATATTTATCTACACACTGAAATACTCATGTGAATAATGAGTTTCAATTGTTTTCGTCTACTGAACCCCATGTAGCGGACATGTTGTACACGTTGCCAATATAAATATTAATATCCATTGTGACTTGGGATGAACGTAAATAGAATACCGGTTAACTGACCCATTCTCTCCGCTTCGAGGCAAAGCGGAAATACTTTAACCAGACCCTCGCAAATACCCTTCACGGTTAATTACTTACAAACTGTCCATTCTTCCGTTGCAACAAACATGATTTATTTCTAGGTTTGCCCACTCATTTTTCGTCAACTTAAACACCTAACGAAAGCTTATTAAAAAATGTAAAAATACTTAGGAAAATCTTACATCTTCTCAGGAATCAGGAATTAGGACTTCCTTTTTTCATTTTGTAAGGCTTGTAAATTATTAGTGAATTATATTTCGTACGATTCGTTGATAAGTTTGTACGTTTCTGGGTGTAAAACGATTGGTATTACGCGTCCATTTGTCTCGTTACGTCATGGCAAGGTCATCGTCCAGCTGTTTTGCTCTATTTTTGCCGGGCATCTTCAACTTCCGCCCCCTTCCCGCTGGTTTTCGCGCTTGTGAAAGAACCTTCGCTGCTCGACGGTCAAGGTGCACCGTTGCAGTCGTGACGTATTCCCCGGGTGAGGCAGTCGCGCGGAAAAATAGTTCCTGTTTTCCCTCCTTACGAAAACAAACAGATCTTTCCCGTGTTTTCCGCACGACGAACAACGTTTCTTAGCTCAATCTTTTTTCCCCCCCGTCGATCCTTGACGTCGCTCGGTTCCGACTGTTTTCCTTTTACGCGGTAATTACTACCCCCCCCCCCCCTTCCCCTTGTAATTTTCTGTTTGCTATCCTGGCGCGCAGTCTCTGCAGGAAACTTCCTTTTTCCTTCTTCGATTTTTCGGCTAACCATCACTCGCGGAGTTCGCGTGACGGCAAAGACGTGGATCTTCGTGTTTCGTGTTTTCGAAACCTCCGGGATCGGGCGATCGAACAGAACCCTCGAACGAATAAATACACAGAGCGGAAGAGCCGGTTCACCAGATGCCTCGATTATCCCCTCCCCCTCTTACTTCGTCCTCTTATTCTTCCTCTTCTCGTTGGCTACTCGTTCGTTTTTGCCGCTCAGTTCTTCTGCAACGCATCACCGCGCTCTGCTCTCCAGAACCGCAGAAAAGCAACGGTCCAAATGAATTTCAAAATTATCCTAACCCGTCAGTTTAATCGGGAACCGGTATATTAAATTGCCAACCGTACGAGGGCAAATATTTCCTTCGGCGATCGTCTCGTTAAACGTACCTCCTGATATAAGTTTACACGAAATTATCTAACGAAAAGATCTGATACTCTTGCATCGAAGTAATGCAATTTTGAGGTCCTCATTAGTTTCGCCTAATTTAACATTCATCCCCTGGCATTGCTGCGCTATAATCCTGAAATATAAAAACCGTATGAAGCTTTACGAAACCGGTGCTCGGAGTCACGTGATTACCGAGCGGAATGAAAGTTCGTTATTCAATCGTTTCCTGCTGATCTTGAAAACACCTCCTGACTTTTCTCGATTGTAACCGTCGATTCGCGTCACGTTTCCCCGCGATTCTTTCCCGTTTTTCGGTCCCACGGCTCCCCTCCTTCCCCTTTCCCCGATAATGTCCTGCGGGCAATTCCGCCGGGTAAGCGCGACAACGAGTCAACGATAAGATCATTAAAAGTGGGGGGCTTCTTGCTCGTCGATGGCAAACGTTGCGTTTTCCTCTCTACGTCCTTCCCCTCCCCTCCCCCTTTGCCCCTCGGCGGTGTATGGCGATCCAGTTTAGCCGTAACGATTGGCCAGAGGTAAAAAGCATCAGATCCGACGAACGCACACGACGTTCCCGCTAAATCGTAGCAGCGGGATTCCTTTTTCCCGGAGCGAGCCGTCGATCCTAATGAATATCGAGCAACCTCGTTGTACACGTCGACAGGACACGTCGATCCTTTCCGCCTGGCGCCCAGGCAATACAGATAAATCCGCGAAAAATCGGTCTTACGAGCAACGGAAAGGAACTCTGGGAAAATCGTATTAGCAGAAAAACATTTTTGACAGACCGAACACAGTGCGTACTGTCTTCCAAGCTTCTGCTCAGCATCGAAGAAAGGAAAATCGGGATTATAAGAAAGGGAATAATTCTCTTTGGGAAGATTCTTGAACATTGTGACACACTTTTTAGCATTTTTTCTACGTTCTTCCTTTTTTTCCTGTTTTTTCTTTTTCCGATGACTCTGAGACGGGTGGGTTAATTGTGAGGGATAAAAAAAATGTCCGGTATTGTCGAGGCGATATTCGAAAGGGGGATTAAAGTCGACGCCGATCGGCGAGCAAAACGTCCAAGTGCCGATCTCACGTGCCGTTCGTCTTCGTGACGGCAGTCGCTGAGGGTCAACGACGCGGATCGGCCACGGTCACTGACACCAGAAAAAGAATCGATCCTCCGTGTTGTCCGCGAAGCCGAAGATTTCGATGAATCGCAAGGTCGGCAACGGTACACAAAAGGAAAAAAAATACACAACTTAGCGGAACGACAATGTAGACATAAGAAGCGAGTAAAACGGTAGAAGAAGAAAATATAAAACAGTTGCGGTGATACGATAGGGTGCTCCGTTTAAGAAAAAAATACTTGCAACAAAAGGAGTCGATTATGCTCTAGAATTTGTTCGCAAAAAAATCGGAAGACTTATTACAATTAAATTGCTGGAAATTTAGTCGTTCGTAAAATCTTTCGTATAGTTCTCTGTTTCTTTTCTTCACTTCTAAAAAGATTTTCTCGTTCGTCACAATTACAGTTTCTTCGGAGGAAAATTGTAAGACTTATGAACGAAATCGCTGGTAATTTGTACATCCGTCAAATCTTTTCGTTTCTTCTTTTTTTGTGGGAGCGATTTTCTTATTCGTCAGATTTGCCTTCCTCGAATAGACAGGCGCGGATACGATGCGCTTTTACTGTCGAGTAAAGATCCGAGTGCAGTGCAAGCGACGTTGAGATGCAGCGAGCTGTTTGCTCGTAGTACACGGCGAAATAAAAGCCGGTGGAAGGCACATCGGGACGGATGATGTCGGTCTGAGACAAAACAAATATGCTCTCTCTCCCACGAGGCCGACAAACACAACGATAAGAGCGATAAGGTATCTCTACGACGATAAAGAGGAAATGACAGAAACCGTTCCTTAAAGGTACTCTATACACGTGAGAAATCCTTTACCCATCTTTCCCCGTCGAAAGAAAATGATTTTCCCAACTCCATAAGAATTTATAGCTCGGTAAACGTAACTTGGCACTCGTCTATTTTAATACTGTACTTCGACCGTCTAATGAATCATTTAGTTCTTCATAAAAATGTCACTCTTTATCCGGATGAATTAGACTAATTTTATTTGTCATGTTCGTCACGAATCACTCGTGACCATGAGTGGATCATTGTTTCGTACATCGTTACGCAAACAGTGTGTGTGTGTGTCATTAGGCTTATCAACCATTTAATTTCCAAGCAATTTTATACAGAGTTATTACAATTGTACGTTTGCAATTTCTTTGTCCCACGATTAATACGTCATACATACGTGTACTCAAAACTTTCATCGCTCGTCCGCGGTTTATCAACAATTTTTCGCCGGGATTCTTCCTTGCCCGTCCGGTTCTGCAGACGTGGAAAATTCATCGCGAAACGTCGTATGCTAATTATAACGCGTGACATTGCGGATCGTTGCGTAACAGTTAATTACGATGCATAAGTCATCGCTGCGATACGGCGTGGACGATTAAAAGACACGAAAAAAGAAGAAGAACGCGAGCGACCAGAAGAAATTTGTCGAGAATATTACGAACTTTCCTTCGAAGGGGACTTATTTCTTTATTTCCGTGATTATCGATAAATTCGAAGCTTGGCCACGAGTTCCACGAAAATATATTCTTGTGACTGTATCACGCCGTTATCGTCGTTGATAATTTTATGTACCTCCGTGAGCATGGCGCTATTCGTGAGTCATTTTGTCTTCCTTTTTTTTTAATAAGACCGCGGGTGAAGCAGAACGCAATTTAAAAACGCTATTTTGTTGGTCACGGCCTTGACGGTGGTTTTTAGATTGTTGCATTGTCGACGATGCGAGGCTGAGAAGCAATTTTGCAAAGTCACAATTAATCGGTTAGAGTCGACGCGAGGGAACCTTGAATTGTGAAATCATCGGCCGGAAGTCATTGACACTGTATTCCGGTTAAAGCACATTAAAAACAATAGCCACTATGCATCCGCTATTCTTATCGTAATGTAGACCATGGCAATTAAGATTAAATCGATAACAAGCTTACGCAATGGAATATATTTTAAAAGCAACGTATTGGAATAAAGGAAAAATGAAGACACGAGTCTTTGGAATAGGAAAATTTTCTTAATTTCTTATAATTCCTGACGATTACTTAACTATTAAATGTGGAAGGAATATGTGTCTGAACAAAATTCTACGTTCGCCCATTGTTTCGTTTGACATGATTTATCGATTTGAAATCCGTGAAAGTCAATTTCTAGTGCGCTGTTCCACATTGTGACTGATTTCTCCGTTTTTGCGGGAACGCATAACGCTCATTATTGCGCAGAACGGACAGATTGTTGAATGAATTTGCGAGGACGAGCCGCGAAACGAGATTCTCGGTGAGATCGATGCGTAATGCTGGCTTCGAAAGTACCTCGCCTGCTTGCGTTTCTCGAGGACTTATGGTAAACAACTGGGCACGCGCTGACGTTAAATCCTCGGAATGTTCTTACACCGCTAGAAAATCCTAGGCGAGTGTGTAAACTCCAACGACATTGCAGTACACGGTCTTCAGAACACAGAAAAACGTAGCAAATTAGTACACAGTTCAACGACAAGGAAATGCATCAATGACGTTACACAATTCTTGCATGATTCTTCAAAATCTTCTCAGAAATTTGAATCCAAGTTCCCGGCATGAAAATCTAATCTTGAAGATTTAACGAGGAGGGAAATTCTTGTACGATTTTTCCAAACATTCTCCGAGATATTTTTTATCACCCACACCGACCCATTAGTGCCTCCTGTCGTTTCACTTTGACGCTCACCGACGTCTCTTGGACAACCATTATAAAGTTCTGAGAAACCGATTTGAGATTTACGGTTTCTCCTCTCGGCGGGACCCATTCTTCTTCCGCCCCTCGACCCAGAAACAGACAGGAAAAAACGGAAGAACCATTCTTAAAACCGCAGGAACGAGCCTTCATGGATTTTGAAGCAAATTCTCCAGGATATAAACTGACCAATTTTTCCAAAATTGTCAAACCGTATTTCGTTCCTTACTCTAACCCTCTCTGAGTATTTTTCTTCGGAGTAGGATCAACGTCTGTTATATTTCCCTGCTTTATCTCCAATCGGGTCGTTGGACTTTTTCTCCGGCATTCCTCGTCTATTAAGAACCCGAGCGTTCCAATTTTTTCCGACTCTTTAAACGTTCCGTTAGACCGCTTTGCCCGGGGAGCTGTTTCTTTTCGCGAGATACGTAGACTTTGGCCTCGGTATAATAGCAGTTGCCAGTCCCCATTTCGATGGACGTCCGTTTTTCTGGGTGGTTCTTGACCCTCGGCCGTAGGTGGCCTTCTCAGTGGTGGACATGGGACCTTCCGACAAGGCGATCGGAGATATTTACCTCCGGGAGTCCTTTGACCGAAACGAAACGACGAAAGAGTAGCGAGGACCACCTGCCCTCAGCTCCCTCCTTAGGTCCTCCCCCCTCCCCCCCCCTGCGGAAAGTGGAGTAACTTTACCTGGACCGTGCGCCCGCTATAGTGTGTATGACTAATATTAATTAGGAATTTGAAATGTTTTATTAGAGAAACGTATTCTGAAGTTGAGCAATTATGTTCTACTCCGAATATCGTTTGTACCTTAATATTATTCCTAACGGAAATATGGCCGAGTAAAACTCTTCCTTATGTATGAATGAACCATTACGTCAGCTACTCTGTTGCGCAAGTATTGTTAACGAAAACGGGATATTTTGAAAGCCCGTGTTTGGGCAGAGCAGACTAAATGGGAAATGCATGTGAGGAATATTTGAACGCTCTTGTAATTTCCAACTGTATCTCGTGTACGTATCTTCTGTGGATCCTCAGATTTTATCTCGATTCATTTACAAGCTGTTCTTTCAACACAATGACTGCGATCTATCAAAGTTTTATCGAGAGACATTCCTGCGACAAATGACGAGAATTTGGGCTTCGATTGAAGGTTTTAACGAGGGAATTTAAACGCCTATTGGTAGCCACGGATGATTGTCTTTAAAATCGTTCCATTTGTAAATGGCGGTTTAGGGGAAAAGTCGACTGTTATTTTTGCCCCGGTGCATAGAGTTCTACGTAGCTCTATATCCGTGGCCATAACTTTCTACACCCACGCGACGTTGGCTCGTACCTGCGTTCTTCCTACGCTCGTATACCTGGGCCTTTTAAGGCCCCGTCAAGCCTTGCTGGCGCGCGCTTACCTGCCTCAGTGCTGAGGAACCGATCGTCAACGCGATGAGTTCCGTGAAAAGGACGCAG
The DNA here is from genome assembly GCA_963989215.1 of Hedychridium roseum. NCBI lineage: Eukaryota > Metazoa > Arthropoda > Insecta > Hymenoptera > Chrysididae > Hedychridium > Hedychridium roseum. The sequence goes on along the minus strand of OZ022318.1, from coordinate 4,230,230 downwards.
ACGGGCCGAGAAATTCCACGGGCCCTTCAATAAACCCTCCTTTCTCCCGGACCGAAGGAGAAAAATCAGTCCACTCCTTAAGATCCAATCTTCCAGCGATTCTTCTCTCAACTTCCTTTGACCCGGCAAAATCCCTCAGCAACGGGAACGTTCCCGAAAACCAGCCAAGTGCTGAATCGAATGTTAGCATTCTCGAAAGTACGTCGTCAGGGGTTTAAGAAATGAGGAACAAGTCAATAGAATCGCCGGAAAAAAGTTTCGAGTTACGAGGGATAATGGGCCGTTGAAAATCAAGACCTTTCTTCGGCAGAAAGAAAAATTTAACTTCAATAGATCGTAATGCAATAACAGAGGAAACGGATGTGAAATTAGCACGAGAGATGCAATTTACTAAAACGTTTTTACCTATTAAAATTTAATGGAATCGTGACATCTGTTTTGCCTGAGAAAAATTGAGATTCTGATCAGCGATTTCTTGGTCTATCGGATCGATGTGTTATTCCTGTTCGTCAGCAAATGTATATTTATTTAAAAATCTGCGTCGTCGGCTGGAACGGAAAAAAATGGAGTAATCAGCAGTCGCTGAATAGAGGCGACGCGCGTTTGTGTGTTGGCTGTAAAATCAACAGCAGTGCTTCGGAATATAATACAGCTCCATTGTAACCGAGGAACGAGTCTCGGGTAACTTTTGCGCAGCTGCCTGGCAAGTAGTTCGAGTTGTAAATTGCCCCAAGGAATTGCGCACCTCTACACGACGAAAACTTATGCCGCTCCCCGATTATTCATCCGACAGATAATTCCATTGCCGTGTCAACCTTTTCGACGATCTTTGATACCGCAACGCTCAAACTTGGACGCAATTATCAATCAATGAATAACATATTCGTATTTACAAACATTAGACGATACAATGACTAAATTCAATTCAATTAATAAATACATGGAAGAGAATTTTTTAGGTACTCGAGTATCTAGAGTTCAGTCTAATTGAATTAAAAAAGACGCTTCGAGACGAGTTTTGCGGAATCCTGAAAATCGCTATTAGAGCGATTTGCATAATTTGCATCGAATGATCGACTTGGGCTAGTGAAAGTCTCGGGGAATAGTCGTGGAATATTTTTCCACTGGAAGGTCGCTCGGCGCCGATGAGAAATACGATCATGTAAATCGATCCAACGTCCAAGCCGAGCATTGAGAACCCACTCGATAAGAACGATCAATCAGAGATCCAAGCCCGAGACATCCAGGTTGATCAAAGTCGTCGCTGATAAAACGATGCGTGTCGCACGGCACATCGTGACAAGCAGTTAAATACCAATGGAAATTTACGTCACATGAAAAGAAATTCAAAAGGTGCTTAACGTTTTAACCTTTCGACGCTACGTAAGCGTCTACGTCTTTGAATCGTCGAATCAAAACGACAAAAATGTACTTAAACGCATATTATCTTTTTGACTCGACAAGGTGTTCAACGAATCAAAACCAAAACGACTGAAATGCACTTAAACGTGTGATATTAGTTTTCATTAAACGTACTATGCTACCTGAGAAATTGTTAATTTTGTTATTTAGATCGTCCGTCAGCTGTAATATTTTTAATCAGTTGATTTTTAATCAGTTCTCGAGACTTCAGTGTTTTCCCGTGCTCGATACGTCGTCGTTATCGCTACGAATGCTAAACTTTTCTACACCTATCTTCTCGAGCAGGCTTGAAATGTAAAATTGAATGCATGTGTGTGCCAGAAGGTTCTCGGTATACGCTACATACTTATCTGAACGACTGTAAGTGGGACAACGGTGTGTCGCGGCATTACAAATGCCATCGCGCTAAATACTCTACGTCAAAGTCAAAGGCAAGATTACCTAATTAATAGGGCACTTAAGGTCGTTCATTCGAAATTCATCGGCTTTCATTGCTGTATTTTTTTAGGAGATAACAGAGGAATTCTGTGGCATTTAAAAGACAGTCTTTGGGCTAATGAAATTTGTTCCACTTCCAAAGTTTTGGAATCCAAGTTCAGCGCTTTGTTGCTACAGTTTTCGTTACCCCATTTTCGGAATAGTTAAAGTAGGATTATTACGGTTCTGTTTCGTTTTGAAATTTTTCAACGCAAGACGATCTTTTTTGCTCCGAAACAGCGAAGGCACGTCCAACGGACGGGGAAGCCCCTTGGAGAAGACGTATCGACTTTCGAACTATAGTCCACTTCCTCTCCTCAAGAAACGTGGCACTTCCGCTTCTTTTGCTCCTCTGCCGGAAACTCTTGACAATAAAGACCCCATAACTTCTAATACCAAATCTAAATATTACAAGTCTTGCTGAAGATCTTAAACACACTTGATAGAAATTTGATTCTCAGGAAAATAATTTTTTCGTCATCTGTTTTCGCGATTCTTCTACTTACGAAAGATCCACTTTTAGGAATCCTTGACGCTTGACAATCGAGCAACGTTTGTAAGGCTTGACGGATTGATGGGATATTGTTTTATTGTTCGACGAATACTTCGTTACCTTGAGGGCAATTATTTTCGCGCGTATCTCGACGTATCGAGAATTTTCCTCCTCGTGAAATAATAGACACCCACGCATGCGTAAGGGGGGAAATGTCGGCGATAAGAGTTATCGGAAATTTCTGACTCACGGGGGCCTATACAGATGCGTCGTGTAATAAGATAGCGCGGATTTTGCGGCCTTGCGCGATGAATTGACGGTTCTCCTTTTCTTGCAGAAGCCGAATTAAAGATGAGGGCTTTGCCGGCGTTGCTGCTGACCGTTTTCGCGAGCTCGGCATGCGCGTTCACGACAAATGGACCAAGCACCGCAGCCACGGGGATACCGGAAGTCACCAAGAGACCGAACATCGTCGTTCAAGAAACGACGACGGAGTTGCCCAAGAAATTGCCCGAGATTCAATTGGCCGATTTCAAGCCCATCGTCAATCCCAAGGACGCCCTTCTTCGGGAACTTCAATACCTCGACGATGAAAACACCAACTCCAAGGTAGGTTTACGAGTTCGTCGCAAACTATGGACTATCGTGGAAAAAGCGGACGGGTTATTCCCGGCTGAAATTCAAGATAAGCTCTTTTTGCATTTGTCAAAAGAACTTAGCAGACCTGCATGAATCATTCATAAGCTCATGCAATTCAAAACAAAGATACGCTCGGAATAAAGGAACGAGCATTCGGATGTGACTCAAAGTCAATCACAATTTTTCGAAATTTAGCAAACCAGCTAAACGTACAAAGGATAGGATATTAGGATTTGTTTGGCAGAAGGAACTTGAACGTCCTTGAGCTTTGTTTAAGGCTAAAGTTTCATGGGTTTTAGATCCAGGAGGAGGTGGCGAAGGCTCTGAAGGCTCAAGCGCAGAAACCGGAAACGACTACGGGTACGTCATCACCGTCGTCGACGGTGACGATTAAAAAAAAGGATCCGATTGCAATGTCCACGGGAAAACCGTCGGCTAAACCGGTCGACAACCGTCTTCTCGACACCGACAACACGGAGATGAAGAAACTCTACGAAGCCGAGGACATTGCCTACGAAGATGCCTTCGACGAGGACGAGGACAGCGAGGAAGAGGACGACGAGGAATACGACGAGGACGACGAGGAAGATGAACTCGACGACGAAGAGGATATTATGACAGATTGCCCTGATTACTGCACCTGCACGGGAACATACGCAACTACCACGACCGCAACGTACGTCTGAAATTTCCGATACAACGAAAACACGTGCAGAATTACAGTCAACTCGATTTCCGTTCTCGATCAATGAGATATTATTTACTCGTTGAGAATGACTTAACACGTACAGAATTATAATCAAGAATTACTTAAGCTTACTTAAGCTTTTGAGAATTACTTAAACTTAGAATCAGTCTGATCTTTTTACTCTAATTTCGCAAAAGCTACTTGTCAAAGTTACCTTTTTAATCTGTATTCATTTAATGTTTTGATTTTCCTAAAACTTTTCTTTATTGCGATATATTGTGATGAGATGTTAAGGGAATGTGTTTTTATTTGTTACAGTTGCACGAAGCTTGTAGAAGACTTGTCCTTCGGGCCTGGAATTGCTCACCTGAAGATAGAAAACGCCGGAGAAATTCGCTTGGGGCCTCATGCTCTTCGCAATTACGGGCTTCTGCAGTTGGAATCCGTGACGATCGTGGACACGAAAATCGTCGACCTGGACCGCACGGCTTTCGACGGAATAACTTACTTATTCTCGGTGAACCTCACTCGCAATGGTCTTCAGGACGTTCATCCACAAACGTTCCAGAACAACTCGCAGCTCAGCCTGCTCACAATTTCCGGAAACCCCCTGCGCCATGCTCAGCTACCAAAAACGTCGAAACACTACCTTCTTGACGCCCCGAGTGTCACGGAGTTGGTGTATTCCAACAACGGACTCTCAAGGTTACCGAAAACCGCCTTCTCCAAGATGCAGAGTCTTGCCTACATCAATCTCAGCAACAACAGACTGCGCGACGTCGAGAAGATCCATTTCGGCTCGCTGGAGAACTTGGTGGAACTCGATCTCTCGAATAATATGCTCAACGATATCCCCGATGACCTGCTGGACGGCAGAGGAATCCAAACACTTCGCATTTCAGGTAAGAAATAAGAGGAGAAACGAAAATAACGAAAGATAGGATAGTAGGAAGAAGAGTAATACATTTAAAACTCATGAATTAATTGAATAATTCGTTGTTTCTGCAGGAAATAATCTGACGACTCTTGCGCCGATAAGAGCCCTGAAACTGACGAAACTCGATGCCTCGAATAACAGAATTAAAGTGATCGCCAAGGACGATCTTTTGGATCTTCCTATGCTCGACGAGTTGAACGTTAGGTCCAACGGTTTGAAGAAAATCCATCAACACGCGTTCTCCACTCTTGATCAGCTTGCACACCTGGACATCAGCGACAACAAGCTGACCACCCTCACCGACCATCACCTGAGGAACAATCCGCGATTGCAAACCTTGGTGATGAACGACAATCCGGACCTGGGGACCTTGCCTATCTTCAAGACGGACGGTTTAGAATACGATACCTTCAGGTACCTAACTGAAACTCAACAATGCATACACTTGGAGCAATATTAATACCGTGTATTTCAACTTTAATACAGTGTCTACCGCTTCGAATGCGCCAATTGCGGATTGTACAATCTTCAAGAAGGAACTTTCGACGAAATGCCGGCCATCACTCGTCTAAATCTTGCGAGGAACCACATTTCGAGCTTGCCCAAGGGTCTCCTAAGTCCGCTCTCGTCGCTCAGGCAACTAGATCTGTCCGACAATAATATCGAAACCCTGGAACACAACATGTTTAAGGGTGCGGTGACCCTGAGCAAACTCAGCCTAGCCGGAAATCCACTGGTCACGCTTCAAGTCGCACCTTTCTTGAACACCCCGGGTCTTTCGAGGCTGGACGTCAGCAGGTGCACTCTTGAGAGAGTCTGGAGCGAAGCACGAGTACCGCTCAAGAGTCTCAGGTAAGAAGAAGCTCCGTCTAGAAACAAACACTAGCTTTCTCATAACTAAAAACATAGCTGACACGGTTCATTAAAATTTTACAGTCGTTAACTTTTAAGAATTTTAAAGGAGCTAAATTTGCGATACTGAAAAATGAAAACTAGTTCCGACTTAAAGTGTTTTAGCGATTAAATAATCGAGATTTGGTACTTCTTTTTTTATTAATACGTTCTTATTCCCGTTTTCATTCATTTTGGGAATATGATGCACAGATTCCTGTCGGTTCGCGATAACCTTCTTGCACGAATCACCCTGGAGGAACTCAAGGCAATGCCCCAGTTGACTGGCCTTGATCTTTCGCACAATCCCTTGGTCTGCGATCAGGACTTCCAGCTAGCGGTTCAGTGGCTCACGGATCACAGTGTCAGGCCAACGGAGACCTTGAGGTACGTGTTATCGAAATTCACAGGAAAAAGATTCCGAAGAACTCAAATTTAGGACAAAAAAGGACAGATTAAAAGTATAAAGTGGCCTAAATTCCTTTCTCTTGCTTTCAAAGAAAGTTTTGAATGTTCGAAAATTTGTGTATCTTATCCACAGGTATATTGGCAATTACGGAACCGCTGACGATTACGCGGAATCTGACGGAATCAGCCAGTGGGTTGACCTTGGAAAAGTCGTTTGCGACAACATCGACGACGGGCCACCGGCAAGACCAGTTCCCCATAAACCCAAGGACTTCCTTCCTACCTTCGACGTGTCCAAGGATTCCGATGTCCTGCTGAGGAGCGAACTCGACGGTGACGAGGTGAGTTTCATACTACCAACTTCTAATCACGTAATTATTTGAAATTAATTGGAACACATTCAATCACACATACACATATACTCAGTTCGACCATCGTCTTCAGCCCAACGACGAGGTGGAATCCGCTTGGGCCAATCCAGACCAAGTGTACGAGATTTACCGGGACCCCGAAGAGAGTAGCGTGTATCGGGCTTGGTACGGCGGAGCATTGTGGCCGATCTTGACTGTGATTGTCGTGACAATGGCTCTGCTCTTCGTCGCTGCTCACCTGGCCATTTGCCTTGCCAAACGACGAGGACGTGGCCCGGTCATCAGGCCGCCGATGATCCTTCGCCAGGGACTCGTGGACAACAAGAACTGCGGATTGGTGTATAAACCTCTGCAGGAGGAAATCGCCACGCCTCACATGCCCAAGAGGGGAAGTTTCTACTCCAGCAGCACCTTCCACTACGACAAAATCGTGCCAGAGAGCGTTTAGTAGCGATCCAAGGTCGATTGATAACTTAGCTGAAAGTAGTAGAAAAGATCAACCCCCCTCCCCCAGCGACGAATTACGCTTCGCTCACTTCGTTCCCGCCAAATCCCCCCACGTACTTCTTAATGTTTACTTAATCGTCAATTAAACGGTCTTCGCATTGGATAAGGAGATTCACCAGCGGTTAACGCTCTCGGTTGGTGGATATTTTTTCACGGTTAATATGTAGTCGAGTGTTTATTTAAAGTAATAGGAATGTTAGGCGGAGGGGTAAGCCGCTAGGGAGGGGGCAATGGGGAGGAGAAATGAAGATGCAACACAAAATACACGAAGGACGATCGGATTTTAATCCTTCGCAGACTGCGTTACACGATTTTCAGGATATCGGCAGATTCAACGGGTTTCTTAAACCAAAAGGACGACGGAAGAGGAATGGGTGTTTCGAAGGAAAACGAACGAGTAATGAACAAAAACACAGATCCAAAGTAAACGGCATTGCATCTCGGGGAAAGGCCGAAGAATTAGGTCGCCATTTTAGGAGAGCACAGTTACTCAAAGTGCCTTTCGCCTTCGTGTCGAAATTTCTACATTTCAACCGTGAAAACCCCAGTGATATATACTTTTTCCTTGCAATGAAAAATCAAACAGGCTCGACAAATCCTCCGGGGATTCTCTTAATCGCCGGCCAATTTTTCAAGTGTGCAATTTCATTAAAAAAATCTCTTACAGCTGGAAAATATAAATACGGTACTTCCCTGTGACGTCAGTGGAGATTACACGATGTATAAACATTTTTCATTTTCATTCGAGCGGAAGAAATCTACGTCGGGCGACAGTTTAATTGAATTCCTTGGCATTTGCTCGACATTCTCGGCTACACACGAAGGCGTAATGATTTACAGTAACCCACGTATACATGTATATTTCATTAATAGCGCATAACTATCCGCCTAATCAATAGTCTGATCATCGCGAAACCGATAGCGCTGGGCAAAAGGTGGCCGAGCAGAAATTCTTCTTGCGTCTCTCGAACGATACATTCGTAATTGCATTTTTCCATTCCTCCCAAAAACGTTCACGGCGAACCGAGGAATGACAAGTAATATTCCTATTTAATTAACGAGTGCAATTATAAATGTGAGTTAACGCTCGTACTTGAAAAAACAGATCGGAATCGACAAGTTATAACGGCAAAAACAGAATTTCTTGATGGACTGCCCAGTCATAGTAATATATATATATATGTATTATGTATTTCTATGTGTAAACACTTTTCTCGTAAGGTTCGTAGTTCGAAATTTCTCAATAGGGACACTCTAGTTTTACGCCATGAAAAGTCGAGTACTTAAACGCCGAATAAGTACCAGGTATAAAAGTACTAAGGGAATTAACGTCTCATTGGATAATGAACGATACTTTGGTACGCACACTATAATCAACGCTATCGATTCTGTAAATAATATATAACGTTTTAATAAAATTTTAATTAAAATACAAACGAGTGTTTACTTCGACACGCCAATCTATAAGTGAATTCACATCCAAACAAGAAGGAACGATGTTTTAGCGAGATTTTAATTAACCAGATTCCAATATGAGCCTTCGTTGTTTTCATCGATACGAAGTACAAATACTGCAAATCTTAATCGACTGATTAAGATTTGTTTTGTTCGCAAGTTCGAAATTTATAAGTGCTCGGGCGGACCTTGAGTTATCCATAACAGACAATCTGTATATTCGCGATAGCAGATGGCAGGGGCTCGACTCTGCCACGAGACTGTGCCATCAATTCGCTTACAAATGACCCACATACTGACAGAATTGATATTACATCAATACACAATATCAATTTGTTCGATTTAAAGCAGCAGAAAATTCGTAATCTCAAACTCCGAAGGATCTCAACAAAATTTCGTACTAATAAAACAAGAAAACGCGAAATACACGAAACGTATTTAAAACAGAGTTGACAGTGATGTAAAAGATGCTCAAGTATTCCGAGGAATAACATTGAACGAAGTTGAAGCAAGCATTTTACCAGTTTTTTAAGGAATTTCAATGCAAAGGGGACGTAAAATCGCCAGAGTTTGAATTGATACGGCCCTGTCATTCGGAAGAGCCGGCTCGTAAACAGGCCGCAAGTGGCAAGTAGGAGATTGGGAAAAAGAGAGGGGAACGAGCCGAGCAGTGAAGAAACTAGCAGCGGACTTGGACGAGCAGTATTCCGCGTCGTCGTCTACGTAGAGATACGTTCTTTGCCGACCGTCTCATCATTTTTTCGAACCTTATCTAACCCTCTAAACCCAAAGAAAATGCTGCCGAGGAGACGCGTCGTCGATCTTTTACAAGTCATTTCCTCGCAATCGTGAGTACCGTCATTTCGTTAAAAAAAAAATAAAAAGCTCGCTTTCCGGCAGTCATGTGGCTATTTATAATGCGCATAAATTCGCGTGAAAAATTCAAATGTATTCCACGCCGAGGACTATCCTTTGTTTGAAATAAATGCGGGAAAATTTAGGAGATAAGGATTTTTCAAGTTTTTTCGCGGATGTTTGTATTTTTTTTCTTTCTCTTTTTAAATAGATGTAGGTGCCCAGCGCATGGAAATCCAGGCGGTGCGGTTCACAGTCATGGAAAATCCGGCAGTACCGTAGCCAATCCGGTACCGTCCAAGGAGTACGCCTTCGAGGTAAAGAATTGGCCGAAATTTCAGCGTTACAATGCTCGGACGGCGGGAAATAATATTTGCAAAGCCGCTTGTTTGCGCCGAATTGCGATTTACATCGGGAAGTCGATTGAGAAATCTCCCCTCCCCCTTATTCCGCGCTAGATAACGATTGTTTTCGATACTTTCTGTATACGTGTCAAAAGGAAGAGGAATTTCGAAAATGATCTTCAATCGAAACAAACAGAATACCGCAGGAACGGAAAACCAATTGTTAAAACGATTCGCGCATCGTTTGCCCGACGCTATTATTTGAAACACGAATTTCTGTAACGATTTCATGAACCCAAATATATCTACAATGTACAACCGTAAACATAATTTTACGTAATTCTTAATTGCCGTGAGTTAATATTTACCAAAGTGCACATTTTTTTGTCAGTATTTTATAACGATTAAGGAAGTGACTCGATTAAAGCGGAATAGCGGGACTCTTATCTTGAGTAAATATTTTTCACGGCTCGAGAATTCGGCAAATTTCATTTTCAGATGGCCTGCTCGACCGTGCGATACGGCGTCGGCGTAACCAGAGAACTCGGCATGGACATGCAGAATTTAGGGGCGAAAAAAACCTGCCTAATGACGGACCCGAATCTCGTGAAACTCGAACCCGTGAAGGCGGCGATCGACAGTTTGACGAAATACGGAGTCGATTTCGAAGTCTACGACAAAGTCCGAGTCGAACCGACGGAACAGAGTCTCCAAGATTCCATCGAGTTCGCCAAACGCGGGAAATTCGATGCCTTCGTAGCGGTACGCGATTACATCTTCAAGATAAACGTTACAACATTAAGAAAAAAGAACTAAGTCTTTCGCACTTCATACTTTCGCCCAGAAATAAAAAGATTGCGATCGATTTAATAATGTGATTCACGATTTGTTCAGGGAATCGTATTTTTGTTTATTTTTGACAGCGAATCAGTCAAAGTAGTTTCTTTAAAAATACCTGAGGGCTTACCTGGTGAATCGGCGAAATTTCTCTGAGTACACGATGTTTTAGTTCTTTGTGTTTTGCAGGTGGGTGGTGGATCCGTGATGGACACTTGCAAAGCCGCAAATTTGTACGCCAGTGACCCCGAGGCCGATTTCCTCGACTACGTGAACGCTCCAATCGGCAAGGGAAAACCGGTCCTGGTGAACCTCAAGCCCCTCGTAGCTGTGCCGACGACTTCCGGTACCGGCTCGGAAACTACCGGAGTTTCCATCTTCGACTATCGTCCGCTCAAGGCCAAAACAGGAATTGCCAATAGGCAAGGTCACCCGCGATTAAAGAAAACGATTATAAACACACGTCAAACCAAACTGCATAACTCGATGAATAACTTTGAGCCGAAGATTAGATCCTTAAATCTATTGCATTTAAGAATGATCAGTAAACAAGATCGTTAGTCAACAAGAAATAATCAAATCATAAGTAGCATCAGTCTTTAGAAGTATTCAATCAAATTAGAATTGGTTTTAAACGAAATACACTAATATTGTTAACGTGTGATGCGTGTTAGATTTTTACGAAGGTTTAGTTAGTGATTGTTTATTGAAAGGTTATTGTTTGTACAGGGCTCTGCGACCTACTTTGGGTATTATAGACCCGAAACACACTCTTTCCCTGCCCGAGAGAGTCTGTGCTTACTCTGGTTTCGATGTCCTCTGCCACGCCTTGGAATCCTTCACAGCGATTCCCTACTCCGAAAGGACACCTTGCCCGACCAATCCAATCCTTAGGCCTGCCTACCAGGGCAGCAACCCTGTGAGTGACGTATGGGCAAGGTTCGCACTTCAGGTCATGCGAAAGTAAGTATGAAATACAAAAAAAGTTCAACCGAAACTGTTTTGAACAACGTTTGATCGCCCGATCATGAAAACTTAACGTATCTAGGAATATCGTCATAATACCCGTCAATTAATATTACATCTACGTAAACAGAAAGTGTAATATTAAAATGGATGTAGATTGTACGAGTTAATACAAGTTTTTCACGAATACGTTGGTTATAAATTTGTTCAAAATAATTCGTTGGTTTTGCGAAAATGGCAAGTATCATCGAATGGATTGAATTTGATTATAGGTATTTCGAAAGAGCTGTTTATAATCAGGATGATCTCGAAGCCAGAAGCAATATGCATTTGGCCAGCACCATGGCTGGAGTTGGATTTGGGAATGCCGGTGTTCATCTTTGCCATGGGCTTTCTTACCCCATAAGCGGAAATGTTCGAAGTTTCCAACCGAAAGTAAGTTCCAACGAGATAAATCAAAATTAACGTATTCTGACAAACGTAAATTATCCTCGAAATAATGCTCTTAATTTAATTCTGATCCACTGACCGAGGAATTAATTGTGTAGAGCATTGAAAATTAATTCCATATAAGAATGTTAATTAAATGTGAACCCTTTTTGCAGGGTTATAGCGATGACCACCCTATCGTTCCTCACGGTTTGTCCGTAGTTATTTCCGCGCCGGCAGTCTTCGCTTTCACCGGAAGTGCCTGCCCGGAAAGACACTTGGAAGCCGCGGAATTGCTCGGAACTGACATCAGCAAAGCCAAGAAGGCAGACGCGGGAAAAATTCTGGCGGACACGGTGAAGGAATACATGCGAATTATGAAAGTGGAGAACGGATTGACTGAGCTCGGATTTAAGAAGGAAGATATTCCTACTTTGGTGCAAGGAACACTGCCACAGGTAAGAATGGTACCATTAAACAATTGAAAAATTCCGACAAAACAAGTCTTCCTTCTCACGGATCAATAAAAGTAATTCTTAATCATTGATTTTTAATCCGAAGTTGCGGTGAACTTTATTTGCCATATTCGAGCCACGCAATGTACAACATAATTTCCTTAAAAAGAAAAGAACGATATCGTGCGAATTGCCCTGTGCCCGTGCAGGAGTATTTGTTGAACCTTTCGCGAGAAATACAATTGTGCGATTTTTACATTTGTACACCGAAGAAATACGCCACTGCCGGCTGCGCGCTTCCACAATATTTTCTCGTGTAAATATAACTACGACTATTTACTAATGCTAGAGGTATTTACAACAACGTTACAACTAATGTTTTCGTGCCTTTGTTTTTAGCATCGCATTACGAAACTGGCGCCACGCGAGCAGTCCGAGGAAGACCTTCAAAATTTATTTGAAAATTCATTTACGATATATTAACAGCTGTGAAACATTTGCGTCCTGTTTTTAATAAAAGATATCACCTTTTTTTTACGAACTTTACACGAGCGTTATTCCTCATACGTGCCTCGCTCTTAAAAGCGTGACTGTTTTTAAATGAACATTTTTCGTAGCCTTCGCTAACTTGGATACCTTCAAACGACCTGCGATGAAAATATTTTACGTGTAAGCGTACGTGCATTTAAATAAGTGTAAAAGTAATTTGAAGCTCGAAGTATTCCACGTCGACATTAATCATATAATTTTAAGATCAAACTTTCAACGAGAGCCTGAATGATTTTAATTTAAAAAACGTATGCAACGTCGTAAAAGCTTAGTTTATAATAAATTAGCAATTAATAAGACATGAAAGCCATTAATACGAAACTGCAACACACTTAAGATCAATAACAGCAGCAATTGACGAAATTGTTTTAAAAGAACTTGTTGTTAATCACATTAATGTAGCTATGAAATTGTAAAGCAATTTTGTAAATGAAGGGCCATTGATTCACTTTAAATTCAATTCATCTACTAAACGCAACTAGAATACATAACCGTCACCCTTTTCAATCAAGAAAAATAGATTATGAAACCAAGTGTTGTATCATTATGGACGAAATTGCAGTAACATTTCCAGAAGTCACTGACGTAGTTAATTAATGCAAAAATAATGCACATGAGAAGACATTTTAGCTTTAATTTATACGACGAGGAATCTTTCGTCTAAGTAATTCTCTATTTCGTAAGAATTTCTATTTTGAAGTTTCTACTCCTTTTTGAGATTAATCAATCTTTTTTGCAACAAGATATCACAGATCGCACTCCTATCATAAATGCGGTAGCGCAAATATTTCTTTCTTATCCGTTCGTAGTTTTGTAATTTGCCAATGCCATTGATAATTTTATTGCGTCCGCTAATAAGCGCGATAAACGTAAGCAGAGAAAAAAGACTACTGCTATTAAAACTCACATGCAAATTTAAAACATTTTCACACACTTAACTATACTTGACATTATCCTCAAATACCCTGAGCCTCTAATATATTCCGGAATATATAGTGCAAACGATCGTGCATAATCTTTATACAGATACAAGTAGAAAAATATGATAGACCATGTTCACTATAATTAAAATGATATTCAAGATAATTATAGTAACCCCTACCATAGCTTGTATCCGTATAGGATTATGCATTCAACTAATCCGACGATTACGCGTCGACGTCGGAAATAAATATTAATAATATCACATGCTCGTAATAAATAAGTTACATAAAGTAGATAATAAATTAAATAAATAGTGAACTACGTTAAGTACGACACGACGGATGGACAGAATTGAAGACGAACGACAGATAATCCTTAAAAGAGCGTTTTTCATCGCATTAAGCGATGAATAAGGATATCTGGGTTCGCCGTGATTTCAATTAACAAATGGCATATTAAAATGCGCCGATTATCGCGTCCATGGCACGTTTTCGACCATTTTTATTCCACAACACGTATGGATGCCGGCAACCGGAAACCCAACGTGCGTCACTGAAAAGGAAAGAAAATTACCCTTGAAAATGGCCAACTGTACCTAAGGATCCTGCCACGATACGAAGAAAATTCTTTCTTAACAAGTTTTTCTCCTATTTCTTAGAGTAAGTACTTACCATTGGAACCAATCGTACTGCGTAGCGTAAGTCTCGTCGCAGAAGAGTTTGTAGAAATCGATGACATGGTAGCCACTGTTGAGACTATCATTCTGTTTCCTGGCCAAACTTCTGATCCAATTGTTGAAGAGGTACAAAGTAGAGACCTTTGAGTAATGGCTGAATGCAGAAATATTCGCGAGGGGTGGCAGCGTGCACAGCGTAATGGCTGAATTGGAAAATGAAAATTTGTTGCGAAGAATATCCAGAAGTTCTTTCATGTCTTCGATCATGTCCTCGGCTGACGATCCCTGAAAATCAATGACCAACATTTCCCGTTACGGCTAAATCAATGTAAACGCCGTAATGCTCCGAACAAATAATTCGTAGGTTTATTGTTTACTCACGCTGTAGACATCGGCAGATCCCAGCAAAATGGTCAGTCGATTTGAAATACAATTAACCGACTTTAACGTTCGTATACAGTCCCTTATCGTTTGCCCGGATTTGCAAAGGCCGCAATGCAATGCCCTTTTATCTGTTACGAACGTCTATTATTGCAAAAAGGTGACAAAGAAATGAGGTATTCCGGTATTTAAAATAAAGAGAAACGTACCGCCAGATCGCCAAATTGGCTGATTCAAGTTTCTGATTGCCAGTTGTAAGAAAAAATCATCGCCGATCAGTTGTCGACCGCAGGCAATTGGTTCATACACAGTCTCCTTAATATTACATTTAAATTAATTAAGCTTTACTGTATAAAGATGATTATTCTTACGAATATTAGCAATACTAACTAATGTTTCTTCTGTGTCACATTCAATTATCGTGGGCCGATGATATTCTTCCTCTTCATTGAATGAAGGCACTTTATTGCCAGTGTTAGTATCTGAAAAACGAAAATTCGGTACATCGAGAGTAGTTTACGTAACTATTCGATAAAACTACGAAATCTTACTGAATCGTTTATTCTCGTTTTCGTCTGAATTTTCATAATAGCGTCTGCCGCCGAATGTTTCTCTGTTGGTAGTTATTTTTTTGTTTCTCCATGATCGAGGGATTTTTTTGTCGTTGTTCGAGTACGGCGTGAACCGTTTATATCTTCTTTGCTAAGAATTCAGTTAAAGGCAAAAATACTGAGTTTAATCGCGCAAAGAGTTATACGTGACACTGAAATGAACGAAACATTTACCTTTTGCTTCAAATATTCTCGCTTCTGCCGTTGTATGAGAGATTCCACGTGTTTAATTTTTGGCCCTGTAGCCACGAGAATCCTTTCGCCATCAGTGTTCAATACACTTCGCAGTCCATCAACTTTGTTCAGAAGGTTTCGCAAGCAATAAAACCCTAATCTAAGATATGGTATTGGTTCGCCGACGATTATTTCAAACTCGTCTATAAACGGAGGAAAATGAAATACGTAAAAGATATGACAGTATTCCAATAGAAAAATTCAAATGAAGCTTAGGAACTGAAATATGAATTACCGTTCAATTTTTCAACAGGAATTCCTTCTGATTTGGACAAAACGATCGATTTTATTAATGCTGCTGTTTGTTCAACCATTTTTCCTTTAACGACACCTTCTATAAAATGTACGGACAATAAATTACGATAGATACGGTATGAGTAAATCGTGAGATATATTACGTGATAAGATAGAATTTACTGGTATTAAATTGGTTGATCGTACCTCACGATTGCAGATCCGTCTTATACCACGACGGAAACGAGAATGAATCGTCGACGGTAATTCATTATAATGTTCGACCTACGAATCAATTTGAATCACGTCGAAATTTCTTATGACACATAAAAACTATACACAAGTTTACTATTAACCGACGAGTAGAGTATGAAAGGAAATCAACGCATATACATCCACAGTTATGAACACAAAAGGAATTTAATAATTCTGTGATGAATTAAATTATCAAGCATATTTATTAAGATCGTACTTAAGATTTATGTGAAATATCTTCCATCAATTTTGCTACTTTCTCTACTTCGATTCTGAGAAATGAAAGCAGTTACAAAATGTTATTAATGGACTCAGAGATTGTGCTGAATAATATCGCATGTGTTTCAACGGCTTGTTATTATAATGTGGTTTAATTGACAATATCATGTGTGTTTGAAGCGTGTTTAGTAATGATTATCGCACGTACAATCACGTACGAGGACTCTGGACCATTTCAACGCATTAATCGTGTTTCCTCAGCTCCTGAAATCGAATCACAAACGTCTTCTTCCGAACCAATTATATTTATATTCACGTTGTTTATAAGCCGACAGTTGTAAACCGTCTCATTTATCTGCCCTTATCATTATAGCGAATGTATTGATCGGGTGTAATTAAAATGACGAAGCTACTGAAGTGTTTAGGACGTTAGAGAAAGTTTGTATCAGAATACACAAGTTCAATACAAATACACAATTCTACTAATCAAGGTTTAATAACACCTAAGAATTACTCGTCCTAATTCTCTTAATGTAAGCTGTGTTTATTAGTTAATGAAACAGTTTTATATTACATGTCCAAAAATTTAAATATTAGGTTTAAATTATTGAAACTGTAGAATGATTTTCTCGTTGTTGACCATGTGTGGCAAAGAAATGCATCAAATACAGCTGCATTCCAGCTGTAGGAGGACGGCAGGGGAGGTCTTCAGAATATCATTTCGACGTCCACTGAAACAGATATAGCTCCACATATAACTAGTCAAAATTATTCCAAAGCTCAACTAGACAGCACAAGCAACTCAACACATACGCTATTAATCCTATTTAGGTTCTGCCAATTCCCCTTGATTGACTACATCCAGGAAGGAAAACACAACGTACTAGAAAACAATTTTTAAAGAAACCTGAAGATAATGTGTGACAAGGTGGGAGACATTGGAGGAAGCTTAAGAAGTATCAAACACTGTAACTTTATTATTAATCAGGAATGTATAATTGCAAAGCACTGCGGGGACTAATGCAATTATGAATTGCGCTGGTAAAAGGTCGAAAATAACAGTTGAATGTGGCGGCACGTAAAGACGTCGATAGAACCGGCTGGATCACGTGAGACGAAAGCAACCGACCATTCCCGTTCTCGTTACGAAGAATTCTGCTCACAGCGCACACGCCAAAAGCCGGGGCCTCTTATATTACCGTTTTCTGCCCTTCAAATGACACTGCTTCTGTGGTAACCGTAGTGCACGGATCTGTTACACGTCTCTGTAAGTATTCCATTTTTTTTTGGAGGATTTCCTTGTCAACTGATCATCTCATCACCCACGATCCCAGTCCTCACGTACGCTCGACCCTGATCCTGGAACTCAATATTATCCGATTCGGCAAGGGACCGCTGGCCAAGCGAAATTTCTTATTACGACACACCGGCATCCATTATTAAACCGACGAAACGAACAGCCAGGTTATCCTGGGGCTTTATCACTATTCGCGATAAAACAACGTTTCAATGCAAATGTATATATACATGTGTGTCTCTCTTAGCTACCAATGACGTCAGCTTAGGTTTTCTTCTAATTGGTGTCTATCTGTATATACATAAGTTCGTATATCTACTATTCCCAGTGTAGTAACTCACGGATGATCTCGTTCTATCGCCGGTAGAATCTTCCAGAATACTAACGAACGTAATAGCTGATAGCTATTCCTAAAGATCGTTAATATAATGCGCTGGGAAATTTATGCAACGCCCACCGGATATGTACGTGACTGATTGCACGAGATCATCCGGAATTTCATCGACCCTTAGTGAACGTCAGCACGTTCTACGTGTACTCAAGATTCAAAATGGATGACTGCAATAAAACCGCAAACTTGGAAATACGTTTCTCGCTAATAACAGAATTAAATATTTCTTTAAAATTTCTACGGTCCTAGGTCACGGTACATTATTTCCTATTGCATTGCAAGGTCCAGTTTTTAGCAGTAGTTTCATTGAATAATTTCGCGTAAACGTGTTAGTTCTCATTGGCCTACTTGTTGGTTTGTGAAACATGAAGTGCCGGTAAATAATAATTCAAGTTCAATTCAAATGAAGTCCTTATAACGGGTACGTTAAACGTTACAATGGACCCTTTTCCCCTGTGCTCTCAAAGTCGTCAAACGAGATATTATTGATCCGTTTTTCCGCTTACGTACGATCGAATGATAGCCAAAGATGAAGCTTGTTTTCACTTGCCTTATCTGTTTTTGAAATAACGTTACGCCACGATTATCACTATGATCCATTGAACTTCTCTAGTCGTACATATTTAGTGAAAATAGTCGATTTTTAGAACTCAGTTCTCGGATTCCAATTGAACGAGGTCGTGCCCGTTTTCAAGGACACTATGGAGGGGAGTACACACCCCTTCTGACCTTGAGTGTCCTCTAAAACTGTACACGTACAGATTTAGATACTTAAAGCATCGTGTGGTTGTTCCGGTGGATTGAGAAACCCATTTAATTAATACGGTTAACAAGATTCATATAACCGCGGATTTGAACAAAGTTAATCTCTAACAGATAATCGAAATTTCTTCGAATTCTTACATCACTGTTCGGTGAAGAAAAGCTGTAATAATGTCTGCGCGGCGAAATGTGTAAAACAACCACGTAAAAATATGCCAATTGCATAATGAGTTCCCATTGTGTAATCATTTAACTCTTCCGGTCAGTATTTGCCAGTACAAAGCGAGTGTTATACGATTGCATTCAGAAATCAGTGATGTGAATAATAAAATGTATTATGTACATAATGTCAGAAATAATTTTTCACCGCCTTACCAAATGATTCATACGTAATACACGTTGCTGTTCACTATGCTTTCAGTTGTAATAAAACTTCAAACATGAGCAAGATCGGAATCAACGGATTTGGCCGAATTGGTCGTCTGGTGCTGAGGGCCTCCCTCGAACGTGGAGGACAGGTATGTAATTTTTTCAAGAAAAAAAGGATTATGCCCTGGCCTATTTATCGTTAACAAAGGAATTCTTTACACTTTTTCATTTGTCCAGGTCGTTGCCATCAATGACCCGTTCATTGGTCTGGACTACATGGTCTACATGTTCAAATACGACTCGACTCACGGCAAGTTCAAGGGTGAGGTGAAAGTCGAGGATGGGTGCCTCGTGGTGAACGGCAACAAGATCACCGTCTTCAGCGAGCGCGACCCCAAGGCCATCCCCTGGTCAAAGGCTGGTGCTGAGTACGTCGTCGAGTCTACCGGTGTCTTCACCACCATTGAAAAAGCTTCCGTACGTACACAAAAGCCCAACTTTGTCCATGAGATTATTCATGAGATTATTCAGCTGAGGAATAGCGATGAGATTTCATTGATTTGTTGGCTCTATCACAGGCTCACTTGGAAGGTGGTGCAAAGAAAGTCATCATCTCGGCCCCGTCTGCCGACGCTCCGATGTTCGTCGTTGGTGTGAACCTTGATGCCTACGACCCAAGCTACAAGATCGTGTCCAACGCCTCTTGCACGACCAACTGCTTGGCTCCCCTCGCCAAGGTCATTCATGACAACTTCGAGATCGTTGAGGGTCTCATGACGACCGTCCACGCCATCACCGCCACCCAGAAGACCGTTGATGGACCCTCTGGCAAGGTAATTAAAAAACCCACCAATCCAATATCCTTCTGGCTATCGTCAGTTCTTATTGTATTTCATTTTTTTACTTTTAGCTCTGGCGCGACGGCCGTGGTGCTGCTCAGAACATCATTCCTGCCGCTACCGGTGCTGCCAAAGCCGTAGGCAAGGTCATCCCGTCGTTGAACGGTAAACTCACCGGTATGGCCTTCCGTGTGCCGGTGCACAACGTGTCGGTTGTTGACCTGACCGCGCGATTGGCCAAGCCCGCACCCTATGACGCGATCAAGGCGAAGATCAAGGAGGCCGCGGCCGAGGGTAGCCCCCTCCACGGAATCCTTGGCTACACCGAGGACGACGTAGTTTCGTCCGATTTCATCGGTGACAACCGCTCGAGCATCTTTGATGCCAAGGCCGGAATTCCGCTGAACGACAACTTCGTCAAGCTCATCTCGTGGTACGACAACGAGTACGGATACTCCAACCGCGTGGTTGACCTCATCAAGTTCATGCAGACCAAGGACAACTAAACATGAGGATAACGAAGAAACATCCTACATGTCGATATTGTCTTCACAACCAGTCGTTTCTCTCGCCGCGCGATGAGGTCGTCGCTCGTATCTGAAGCCGGCGGGGTTTTAATCACCGATCATTTCTTCTGTTTCGTAAAATCTGCCCCTTCAGATACCAAGCGAGGTCACCGGAGTCAGTACGGTCATATCACAGGACATGCAGAATTCAGATAATAACCGTTCCCAATGAATCGTAGTATTGCAGAGTTTCAAAATACATGCGCAAGCTCGCATTTCGAGTCCTTGCGCGGCACATTATGGAATCGCACGAAGTAACGTAGGACGCTTCGTCGCGACAGTGAGTACAAAATGATTAGAGCAGACTTTAGTGTCGATTTTCGTCGTTTGGGAAGTTGCTCGTTATCTCTTTTATTGTAATTCATCTGTGAATTCGTTTGAGAGTATTGTAACGTAAAAAGTGTTGTATTTTTGACGTATCGTCGAGGTATGTGTCATGCATGTTACGTCACGAGCCTTGAATCATATGTACGTTCATTCAGCATCGAAAGAGACACGTTAAAGTGTTCGTGATTACTTTTCTGTATCATTAATATTATTTTTCATTTCCAACATTGACATCAATAAAACTTGTTAAGTGAAGACACTGGTCTTTCATTCTTCCCTTCCCGTCGCAAAAAATATCGTCAAAGATTTCGCTTCAATAACGTTAACAGCGGTAATGTATTTCTATAACTACTCTTTGAGAAATACAAGTTTCCTTTCGATTCAAGAAAAACCCAAAATACGCGGATAGGCAATAACTTTATATCTTTTTTACATAGTGTTTTATACAGTTACAAAAACGCGTCTTTATCGTACAGGTGATGACTGATGATTGCTTTTCGTCTCTAGACAGCCCTGTGTCGTGAGATAAACCAATCATCGGTCGACCATCCGTAGAGACGATTTTCAGTTATCGGATTTTATGGCACAGAGTTGAAGTTTCTACCTTTAAAGTAGTGATCACTTCACGGTTACTCATAAATTTCACAATAAAAGTCCGATAGAAGTATCTACATATCTGAGAATCACAATTACGTACAGATCATACGAAAGAACGGTGATATGAACGAATTAACACGATGGAAACAGCATTACAGTTCTTCGGCCAACCGATTTAGTTCAGTTCACATGGAGCTGGATACCTTTTTAAGATAATTTCGAGACCCTTTTTAATATGGTATACTTTTTATATCGCACATCGAATAAATTCCTGACATCGTTTATTTTCTTACACCGGGAAACGTTGAAATTTTTGATAGGGAAATTCATTCGATCTACAAATGTATCTAATAGAAATGACCCTTCAGTATGATCATAAGTTTTTGAATATGTTTCGGAATTGTATGGTGCAAAACTATGTTAAATAAATATCCAGCGCTGACTTCCTAGCGATACATCTCGCCTTCTCGTTGTAGCATCTAATATCTATGTATATACAATTATTATATCACGAAGTAAAATACAATGCAATAACACTTTCTTCAGGTATATGTCTCATCGCCTGTCGACTCTGCCGGGTCTACGCACGCTGTGTGGAAAATTTGATTGTACAGCAATACGAAAATACAGATTGACTTTTTGTCTAGTGTAGATAGACCTCTTATCACACGTGACGACAACAATGCGTTTCTACAGCTTTCTCTTTTCGTAGCGGCTTACGTGTCATTAGGCTGTACCTACAGTTTCAATGCAAATTAATGACTTTTGTAACACATGAATATGTCAGTATCCGTACTTCTCAGCACTAACTCTTCAACTAATGAAATTGACAGACTTTTAGCACAACATTCTTTATCCTTCCAAACGCCAATAGTAACAGATGAAAATTCAAAGACGAGTAAATAATTAGATACAATAACGCCTCATTTATCTGCTTTCACTAGCCCCTGTTCCAACATAGGACTGAAGAATGTATACTGCAGTTTCAAAATGAGTTTTGAAAATCATTGAACAATTAGTGTCGATGAGAAGAGTGTGAAGACACATTCGTGTTTACGGTGAAAGCAATGCAACGGTCATTCGATCTTGTCTAGATAAATAAGAGAGACATATGTAACGTAAGTGGAAACGTTGTTCGACTTGAACTTCAGCTTAAATTACCGAATATATGGTGAAGGGATAATTCATCGGAAAGATTAAGTTTAGACTAGCGCGACGTATGAAATACATAAAGGGGCTTGACAGTTAAACAAGAACAGGTGATACCTCATATGTGTATTGGACGAAAGGAAAGGTGGATCAGGTCAGGAGTAAAAGCTTTGCTCGGAGATTTATACGTTCCTGGAGTGCACTGGCCAATTCACGCGTCAATTCTTCGCAGATTAATCGTAGCTCCGTGTTTTTCTCCCGCAATTCCTGTAGTGTCAGCTGTCTCTCTTCCTGGGCCTCGTCCTTATTCGTCTCGTCATCTCCGCCGTCCCGCTCTAACAACACAGAAAAAAAAAAAAAACACGAACATTAATCTTCACCATTCAATACACTTACAACAGTGGATTAAAGTGGTCAACAGAAGTTTTTCTTACTTGGACTGGGTTTCCGGTATATATGAAAAGCCCCGCAGACACCGGCGAACTGTTGAGAATGGGGAACAGTATTCTCCAGCGATGGATTTTCAGGTGCATCCCCTTTTGGTGAGAAATGTGAGAAATCAGCAACGAAACCTTGGCTCTCGCTCATGGTCCTGTGACTTTCACCCTCGCTCCTCTGGCCCACCAACTTTCGGGGAGATGTCTGTGAGAAAAGCAGGTACCGTGCAACAGTCTCAGTCATTTCCCAGGGGACATTTGTGTGTTGAAAAATTCTTCAACTTACGATTCCAGGCGAAATTCTTGGCGGTACAAGCGGCGGTGCACCGAGGAAGTTTTGACCATTCTTTCCTGCAACAATACGCAAATTTACCCAACACTTTTAATACGTTGCTTGCTATGAAATCGTAGAGAAGCAGCGCAATGTATACCTAATTTATTAAGGTCGAGACTAGAGCTTCTTGCGTGTGTTCTGTAAGGCCTCGGCGGAGGCGGAGGGGGTGGTTCCTTTTTCGGTGTAACAACGACAAGGTCCTCCGGAGGTGGGGGAGGTTTTTTCACGAGAGGTCGTTGTACAAGGGAGACAGGTGAGTGTTGAATGTCGTCGTCGGTGAGCGTTATGCAGCTGCTGTTGCTGCCATTCGCACCCTGCGCTAAAATCGCCGCTTCCGGCGTTAGACGCAGGGGAACTGGATGAAGAATCTTTGGGTCTCGCTCGACCGCGGACTTCTGGAAGTCAAAGTTCACTAGCTGCAGACCAGGACTCGTGAGAGAGCTGCCCGTACCAGTCGGAGAATCCACGAACTTCGTCCACTCCTTATTCTTCTCTTTGTTCGCGCTAGGCGAACTTTTCTGCGCCGGTTGTGTCGCCGTTGGAATTGCCGGAGGGACGATTGTCGTTTGCATGGCCAGCGGTGTCGACAACGACGGAGGTAGAGTATCTGGCAGGGGAACGTGATTTCTCCGAAGTACAACGAGATGCATAGCTACGTAGAATTCCTGTGAAACAGAATTTTACCCCAAATTCAAATAGCGCCAGGTTCAAACGATTTATAACGATATCGTCAGGAAGATTGTTATAATACCTGCAGACTGAGCGCTCCGTCTCTGGTTACATCTGCTAGCTGCCAGATTCGCCTCAATTCTGTCACCGGAAGTCGAGACTTTTCGAAGAACGTTCGGGCCACGGAACCGGCAAGAAGACCCTCCGGATCGGGTTGTAACTGCGCGAATTGCGCAGCGTAGTATTCTCTTTGCTCATCGCTTATCACCCAAACTTCCTCGGGTGGGAATTCTCCGTCTCCGTCTCCTTCGTCGCTGCTGTGACGCTCAGAGCTTTCCTCTTCCGTTCCGAGCAATTGTCTTTGTTCCTCAGACACGAGTAAACCTTGCCACCCACCGGAAACGGAGTCCAGCATCGTTTCTCCCCCGAGAAGACCATCGTTTCTCTCCTGAGTGACGCTATTCGTCGGCGTTGGAGAATCCGTACTGCCGCCGGTTTCTCGCGGAGATTCAGCGTCGCTTTCGCTCTCCGTCGTGCTGTCCGGTATGTGAGACCTGTTTTTCACACCCCTGATGGAATCTGTGCTCCTTCTGCCATCTTCATCGCCGGATGTCGGCCATGTAAATCTCGGCAGAGTTATAACATCAAGCGGTGCTGTAACCATGTCTCTGCACACCTCAAGACCTGCCTGATGAGCTGCTACCAATTTCAGGATGGCATAGAATTGCTTCTTGCCAAGATGTGTATTGCCTTTGCTGTTCACGCAGATATCTAGAATCTTTTGAAAATACAAAAAGCTTTTACTACAACAACGAACGGACTTCATCCATAGATTTTTTAACAATATCAGCAAATAATAAAGTATTAACTTTGCTGAACTAAAGTAACTATCGATACTTTTGATTTTACATAGGTCTATAAATGTATATTTTATTGAAATATTAGAAAAGCTTAATTGAAACTGAATTACGATAATATTAAATGGTGCCTAACTTTTTATTACCACCTGGAGGTTTAAGGAAACAACAAATTATACTAAACGACATCTGATCTGACTTTTTACTCGACATACGTTAGGTTCAATGGACTGTAGTTTTTGCACAGACCTAACCTTCACTGGCTTTCGCAATGCTCCAATTTCATCAATTAGAAAGGTAGATTATTACAGATTTCACGATGACCGTAAGACACGAGTGTAATAACAGCATAACACAACATTTCTGATGACGGTAACAGAAAATTTATTACAGACATTCGGCTAGAAGAATCATAATAATTAAACACTTGAGGCCGCTGAGTTATTATTCGTAGCACGTAGACACAAGTGGAAACAGGTAAACGATATTGAGGAGATAAAATCAAGGACAGGGAAGGTTTTGCATAATCATATGTCATCTAATTAAGGCGAACTACATGCAAGATGGACTTGTATTGGCGAGTATTGATGGGCTTAGAAAGTCCCACAGCGTTTCGGAGCGGATGATAATTGAGCCCTGCCCAAGGAGACGTAGAAAAAGCCGTCCGGTGAATTGATCCGGATATATTTACGGGTCGAGATTCACCTTCATCGTGACGTCTCGTGGCAGATTAGCCGAGCGTAAAAGCTCTGCCACTTTGACGACCGGCACACTGTCGCTGTCCGCGTTTTCGCAGCAATAGATAAAAATGTCGCCGTAATATCGATGCTCGGTGACGGTGAGATGTAAATTGGCCATCGAGACGGTCTCCCAATCCATGGTGGCCAGCTGCGAAGCAGACGGAACCAGACGTTTTCCCGCAGGACAGCCGAAACGCTCGACGCGAAACAAGAAGGAGATCCCACTCTAACCCCTAGCCGCCCCCCTCTTCCCCCGTTGGTTCTCGGCGTTTTCTCGTTTAGCTGGGACGACCCGTAATCGGCCCCTCGATGTGTCACATCGCACGATAATCCCGTGGCTCCGATCAATTCGTACGAGAAATTATGCGAGACCCACCGATTCCCGAACCACACACCCCGCGCATCATGAGATTACCGCTCGGCCGCCATCTTTCACTTCCATCGGTGTTTGACATTCGTATATCCCCTTCGACGTAATTCCCCGCCAGTTCCCATCGTATACACCGTTCGTGCTAACGCGCCAAGACAAAATGGCGGAGCTTCCAACGCACGAGCGAAGAGCGGGAAATTCTCGGCAATCGAAAACTACGGCACAGCGGTCCTGCAGAATTGTACGACGAACAGTAAGATAAATGGTTAATGAATCACTAAAGCAATGTTAGTCGATGTATGTTAGTTTATGAGTACGAATACGGTATTGCCTAAGAAACAGATCTTGTGGATTAGCTGGTAAAAGCTTCCAGATAAATATACAAAATGAATGAAACTGTTTCGTAGGTTTACTAAAATCGTAATAAGAAAGGCCAATTTAATAGTGAACTGAAACACAGATAGGCAATCTATCATCGTATATTTCATTGTTTGTTATTTCGATCCAACAATACTCCAACCAGTGTCTAGTATTAGAAAAACCAATATGCTAGATTAATCACGACTGTGGGGTTTAAATCATTACCGCATGCGTATTGTAAATGGGATACAGTGTGTAATT
Source organism: Hedychridium roseum (assembly GCA_963989215.1). Lineage (NCBI taxonomy): Eukaryota > Metazoa > Arthropoda > Insecta > Hymenoptera > Chrysididae > Hedychridium > Hedychridium roseum. The sequence goes on along the minus strand of OZ022318.1, from coordinate 4,203,648 downwards.
ATCATTAGTGTTGACATTGGATTAATCGCATTAGTTGTATCGATAGTCTATCTACAACAACTTTACTGCCATTAGTTATTTGGCACAATACTCTTGCGGGAATATACATCCGAATGTCGTTGATAATCGTGAACATGTTACAAAAATAAGTGGTATATTTTGAAAATTCTCTTGGGCTTTCTGCATTTGATGGTATTTTTCTGTAAAATATACGGAAGGGGGGAAACGATCGGAGATTCGGTTCGATTTTAGGAAATCTCTTGTCTGCTTTAAAATATTGTTGCACGGATATTTCGAGCTTCCAGTTCCGCTAATCCGACACGCACGTTTGTTTTCGGAAGAAAAGTGAAATAAGCGTAACGCAGTCGGAGTAAATCAGTAGAAAAGAAAGTGCGAAGAAAGAAAGTGCTTATCAATAACGATAGGAACTGAGTATGACTAGAACAGCGCGTTACTAAACTCTTCGATTGACTGTCGAATCGTTAGCAAAGAAATGTCGGTTGCAAGTTTACGTACAGTTCGGTATTTCTTTCGAATTCGCGAGGAACCGTATTCGAATTTGGGTCAGTGAGGGGGGCTATTTTCCGCGTTGATAAAGAAAGCCGAATTCTTTTTCACGGGCTTCTGGCCGGAAGATTTCAAACGATTCGATGTCGGAGAACCATTCCCTTCCCGCGGACTGCCAGTAATATTGTCGAAATCCCAACTGGAAAAATGTTCTTCGAAGAGCTCTTCCAACCTTTCCGATAGAGCTTCAATTTTCTTTACCACATTACTGTCATTCTGAAAAGTTGTACTCACACAGTTAAACGTTTCACACCTGAGAATATCGTCGATAGAACTATTCAAACGATCAGAAGACTAAACTCTACGTGGTTAACGTCAGTGTCGATCGTAAATACTGATTTGGTAAACACAAATTTAGAGGAAAACTACGAGTAGGACATACCTCTCTATTACAAACCTTATGATAGAGCTTCGAATTATAAACAATCCTACGAAAGTCCCTGATGGCGTGCTCGACCTTGTGGTAGATTCGATTCTTCAGTTTGTAACCGACAGTCTCGAGGAACATCGGGCTTTTTACGATCTTGCAGTAATCCTCGATCTGCAACGACCATCTCAATCGTTAGACGTATAACGCTAGCGAAGTTACCGATTACGCATTGGCCGCAGTTAAATTTGAATATCGTCTACTGACCGTTCCTACTGCCGTCGAATGTTCGCTATTTTTATCGCTGTTGGACGTTGCGAGGGGGTACTTGAAAATCCGAGCATCTTCCATCTGCCAAACCGTCCGATGGATCGTTTCGAGTTTATTCAAGGCCACCGGACTCAAGCTTTGCCTCCTTCTCGAACTGTACCAAACGGACCAACCACGATCGCCAGTTTTTTGCCCACTTTTACCCTCGACGAATCCACCATAGTTGCCGAAAATCTCCTTCTTCCTGCCGTGAGCCGTTTTCCCGTTCGTCGATGACGATTTCGGTAGAGAAAAAGTCACGATCGAGGGTGAACGCTTTAACGATTCGTTCGCGGTATGCCTGGACTTCGAACGGGACCTCAAGTCCAGTTCGTCGTTAGTTTTCTTCTTCCCCGAGGATTTCCGAGACTTGTGTAACAGGTGATAAGACTTTTCCGCTTCCTTTCGCGGACATTTCCGTCCAGGGATCGGTACCACCGTACTAAAAATCCTCGGTACTGCGTTACCCGATGATTTGACTTTTCTGCTGGACTCTTTTTTCGTGCTGCTCGAGGCATTGCGTCGAACAGTTTCGGAATAAGTTGCCCTGCCGACGTAGCCTTCTTTTTCCTTAACGACATTGCCAACTTCCTCCGCGGAAGGACGAGGAATTTCCACTCGGGAATTTTTCGTGTCCTCCCGTTTCTCCTGTTCTGTTGTCATTGACACATTCGTCACTGTGCTGACCGTCGCGAAAGAAGCAGTTTTAATCGGTTGCTCGTCCTCGAGGAAGGAACCACTTATCGACGAATCCGAGCTCGCGTAATCCTCATTGTCCTTCGTTATTTTCTGCTTACTCACGATGCTGGCGTTGTTCAAAGTCCTTATCAGCCAGGAATCCGTCTTCACGTTCACCCGAGAGTTCCTCCCCTCCCGCGACTGCAAGATCTCCGACAAACTTGCGCCGGGGGATAATTTGCAGGTAGATCCAGAATCGTCCTCGGAAGCTTCGTAACTGGACGCACCTGCACACTCATTTTCCTCAAACTTCGTCGACTTGGAGCACCGTTTTCTCAAGCTCGCAGTACTTTTCTGCCGATGAATTCTCTCCAACGTCACAATATTCTCGCCTTCCAGCTCGTCGGTATTCTTTTTCTCCGTTTCAATATCGAGCTTTCCCTTCGTTTCCTTATCTCTCAGCGATTCCGTGCTTTCCTTGACGTTAAGTGCCTCCAGGAGAATTTCCGCCGAGGCGCAAGCAGCTTTCCAGGCGACATCTTTCTGACGAATCTCCTGGGACGATGATTCGACGCGTTTCAAAATTCTCGGAGAATCGCCGGGGGAAAAAATCGGTGCTGGAACGATCGGGCTTGCCGGGAAAGGAATTTTAATCGTCGCCGTCGTTGTACTGCTTATACTCGTGCACAAAGGTGCGATATTCGTGCAAGGTGACGCAGCAGTTGACGACAGAACGTACGACGATTTCTCCTTGCTGTGATACAAATTCTTATGACCAGCCGCAACTCGCGTAGAATTGCCTAAATTTTCCAACCGTCGATTTGGCCTTCTCTGGTGGCGTTTCTTCGGTACGTTGTAACTTCCCGGTTTCATGTAAACTCGAACGTCCTCCGAACTGTCGTATTCGTCCGGGACATGTTGCACCTGTCTCTGATTGTTGAGTAAATTGTAAACGTTCCACGGGGCACTCTGGATGCTCTGCATGTTCTGCAAAGTCTGCAACTGTCGATTCGCGTCGATCTGCAATTGTCGCGTTAGGTCCATCGCGTTCCTCGTCAAGTTTTGCTGCTGATGCGTCGACCCGCGCGGGGTTTTCGTGTCGTTTTTTCTCAAATCCGTAGCAGCAGTCACTGAGCCTGGGACAAACTGATGACCCCCCGCACTCCTCATGCTGGCGAACCAAGCCGTGAGATTGGCAGTCATTTCCACGGAATCCTTGTCAGCCGACGTCGACGGTTCAATCTGACTTAACAAAGTCATTCTGTTCCTAGGAACTGCGGGTAAGTTCGTCCGCTCGTTTGACGATTGCCCAACGAACATAGGATCAATGATTGAACCTTTGAGCACGTACTTTCCTTCCCCGTGAGCTCCACTCTCGCTGTAAGAAGGTTCAATTACGCTATTTCCAACGGTACCAGTCGCAGGTACGAGATAAGTCCTTTTCCCGTGACTAGCGTGATTCTCAAAACTCGAATCCATTATTGTTAAACATCTCTGTGGATAAGCATTATCGCAGTCTCTAATGGAGACAGGTTTCTGGTTATTGGAAGTAGAGTCAATGGTTCCCCCACTGTGCTGAGTGATTCTGTTATCGAAGAAATCTTGTCTCCTGTCCTTAGAGGACCACGGTCTGTCGTTCTCCTGGCTGTTCTTCATCACCTTGCTTCGCAGTCTATAAAATTCCGCGTTCAGGGACTGCCTCGACTGGCCGTATTTGCCGGCAGACGAGGACGAACCGTTGACCTTGGGCCGAAACCTGCTGCTGGTACGAATACCGGCATCAGCAGGGCCTAGAGACACAGCGGGCACGGGTTTCGCACTGTCTATCGTCGTGCTTAAGTTTTCTGTGATCGTCCACTTACTTCGCAGTTTCGTCTCCCTCTGACAACTCGTCCGCTGCTCGGCAACGTTCAAGCATTGAAAACCCGAGAGACTGACGGCCGGTGAACGCGAAGGACTGTATTGCACGGCGCTCAAGATGGAATCTTGCGCTTTGTTCCTGCAGTTGGCGAATAAATCCTGACTCGTGTACAAAGACACGTCACCGGGAAATGACGTCGCGTTCAAGACGTCAGAAGATTTCTGACTGTTGGACGAACTGTTCGCTTCCTCCTCGAGTTTCATGAAAGTTTCAATGATACGACGCAGCAACTCGTGAGTATTTTCCTCCCAAATTTGGAAGACTCTCAGCAAGTCCCTGTCGAGTTTATCAGCGAGACTCGGGTAGTGCTGTTTGTTCAGATAATTGTCGAGAATCAACCAGCCGTTGCTGATTCGTATGAGAGCGTTTATCATGTCCCCCGCGAAGACACGATCGCCAACGAATACGGGGAAACAGGTGGACGATTTCATGATTGCCGTCCTCGTCGCCGAAGAAAGGTTCATTAGCCAAGAATATCTCGAATCCACCTGGGATTCTTGCGAATTCAAAATGATCTCCGCCTCTGTGCAACCCCAGTAAATGGTCTTCCTTAACAATTCTTGATACTGCGCACGATCGGCGCAAAGACCGTCCGTCTGAGTGGATACGCTCCTTGGGTTATCGCAATCGCTGCAAAAATCGGCGAACCAGTTACTCTTGTTCGTCGTATTGTCCCCAGCGCCATTGTACACGCTCGTCGTTTCGTTTTTCCCCGGCTGAGATTCCTCCTTAGCGAGATCGTTCGAGGACGTGGTATTGCAGAGCGCAGATACCATTTTCTCTGCCTCGACGGTAAAGTCGAAACTGGCCGACGATTCGTCGGAGAAACGATCCTCCTTCGTCTTCCTCGACGAATTTTCCAGCCTGTCGACAAGGTTCGCGCTATTCATCGACCGTACGGTGAAGAGATTTCCGGTGGTCGGTTCGATCGAGCAAACCGGCCAATCGGTGCTCGTTTCCTCCGAGATCCTGTCCGGTGCTTTGTTCCTCGAGGATTTCAACGTCGACAGGGAATTGGCTTTCTCCCTAGCAGCGCCATTCAGAAGGAAACCACCGATCGGGGAATTGGACAAAATCTGCGTCGACTGAGCAGCTCCGCCGACTTGATTGACGGTCGGCAGGCCAGTGTAAGGGCCGAAATTTGCCAATTGAACCGTCGAGTTAGGATTATTCACAGCTTGCAAAGCGCAGGAGTTGGACGCGGCGATGTTGTAGTATGATCCTTGCAAAGGTTGATGCTGAAACTGCTGTTGTCCCTGAGCCCTGTCCTGGATTAGACAGAACGTCTGCACTTCCGGGGGTTTGTAGTAAGGTTGCGGTATCAGTGCCAGCCCGGAACCGTTGTAATGATCCCCCGGGAATGGTCCGTGCGCTATCGTCGAAGAAGCCACGAGAAATGACGACGCAGAAGGTGGCAAACTCCCGTTTGGACCACCTTGCTCAAAGACTACCAGTGGTTTCGCGTTGTAAGATAATTGTTGCTGTTGCTGACAGTACTGCTGTTGACCTCGGTGTGTTTTGTTCTTAGACTGCCACCTGTTAGCCTTGCCTGAGTTAGGAAATACGAAATCACGTGTCATCAAGGTTGTCCATGCAGCCCTAAAGCTTAACTAAACCGTTTGGAACAGCCCTAAAGCCTTTCATTTCTAAGACCTTATGTTTTTATGAAGGACAAATTAACCTTGTACAGGTAAACAAGCGGAACTGGCTGCTGTTGTGTTTCGCTGTGCACCTTGAAAGACGCATTGGGGGTGAGGCCCAGTGCCGCAGGCTTGCAGGGGGGCAATGGGGTAAAGTAGGTGTTGCTGTTGCTGGTAGAGAAGGTTCGACGACGTCGTGGAGGGTAAGATTGTCGATTGCAGGGAGGATCGGCTCGATCGAGCCGTAGGGTGCATGATACGATCGACTCCTGGCTCAAAATCGATTTCCTTCCTCGGACCAACGATTACTCTCAGCAGTTTCTGTCGAATCACTCATCTCACATATCTCTTTGAAAATTTCGAGTACACTGACAGTCGTTTATCGTTGGCCAAATGAACGAATAATTGCCATCTTATCAGCTGTCCAATGACATTTATCTAACCTTCACGGGTGTAACATTTCAAATGGAAATTTCGCGAACCGATGAGACGTAATAAGAAGCGAATAATTTACCTGATAACGACAGTCCTCTTGGAATTACTGTTGATTTCCCCTCCTGTCGAAGTGCAAGGATATAATCGCGCTGACGTCAGTACGTAGGACATCGTGTATGTTGAAGCTGAACGTTGAAAAAAATTGGTTCCTTCTCGAGGACCTCGAAAACGCAAGGGGCTTCGGTTAAAAAGGAAATATCGAATGAAGTTTAACGAGCAACAAGGAGAAGGCGGGCGAGAAGGACGATTAGAAGTGCCGACAGGGCCGGTTGTCGACGAATCCTTTGATCGTCGGTCCTTTAAAGTTTCCGGAAGTACTTCATATCGGCGATCCTCCGTCGCGCCGGTTCCCAGGATTATCACGAAATTACGGAGAACGGCGAACGCATGTGCCCACGATCGACAAACTATTCGCGGATAAGGAAAGTGACAGAGTGGCAACGTCCAACGACCGTGGAAAAATGGCAGGCTGTCGGTAGGAGAAACAAAATTCTTAACAACGAAACGTGAGAAAAATTGACTGTGTTCAAGTCCTGTCTCGATCTGTTCATCTCTTGGCAAACTTAGCTGCCTTTAAAACGTCCATTTTTAAAGGGAAAATAGAATTTTCCTTTCTCGTTACTTCGCAACAATGAATTTCAATGTAATTCATAGGAAGCTCGCGAAGCTGGGATCGTCGAGGATGTAGGATCTGAATGGTAGTTAATGAAAAATTCCCAACTCACGCAACAACGATACGATACCTTCTTTATATTTCTCTGAAACATCTCCCAAATATATTGCAAACATCGTACAATAGCCGACTTTCATCATGACCCCCGGGCCACTGCCGTGCGGGGGTGGAATGCATTTTAATCTGCAACTGCAATTGCGCGAACATCGTCTCCCTTAAGATCTATGCGAGAATTTCGTCGAATGAACACAGCATGACTACTGTCGTAATCTTGTGCCTCAGCGCGTGTATGTAGCCTCGACGACAGTTACGCCGAACGTGGTAAATTCAGTTACTGGTCCAGATCAATGATTTCGATGATCCATTATCGGTGCAGGTGAAAAGATCGAATTCGAACGTGAGAGAAGGGAAATTAACCGTTTCCCATTCTTTGTGATTCTCGTTGTATTTCGTATCGTTGAAACGACCATTTTATTTCAAATAAAACACGAAAATCCAATCGGTCTTTTATTGCTGCGCGATCTTACAGAAATCCGTTTCGTCTTCAAACGCGAATCTCGCGTGTCTTTGTACTGAAATTTATTGCATACGTTAAAATTGGGACATGTTTTCTTCGTTTCAAAAGATTCTCGTGTTGCATGCAAATTCCCCGAATTTGTGCGTACTGGTGCGATCCTTTTATTCGGATCATCGGAAAAAACTGATATCGAGTTTCTACGCGTTCCGTCGTTTCGTTTGCAACGAGTAAAATTAGAAATTATTCCTGGCAGGGTAGTCGATTATCCTCGTATGCTTTTGTCAACATTATTCCATGAGAATTTCTCAAGTTTGTCCGTTGTTCTTGTGTCCCTATTCCTTTACGAAACCATTTTGTCCGTCTTTGAAGATTTCCCGGGGCTGGACAAAAAATTTGAACGGTACAACGGCGTTGAGCGATCGATAAGCGTAGCTCTCGTCGAGGCGCGTTTGTGTTATCAATGCACGCACGTACACACGTAGACATACACACACACGCACACACACACACACACACAAACGCGGATACACACACGCATGCATACGGATTGATCCTCGACGCACGACAGAAGGAATCTATTAAACGATTTTTAATGAATCTCAAGCCCTTCGTTCCTTTCGTCCCCTCGACGTGTTGTGCAACGGCGTGCACGATTTTTCTCTAAAACCTACAAGAGTACCCCTTTCGGCCGCCCGGACAGAAGGAAACAGCCAGCACAGGGAGCCCCGCGTGCAAATTCCCGGCCAGAAAGACGACGGATTCACTCACGTGCTTACGCGTGGAAGGGTAATGAAGATTACTCGAAGAACTCAATTACCGACAGGTATTACCCGTCCACGTTTGTTCTTCCCCGACGCTACGGTTCTCGAGAGATTCCGTTCTTCCTGGATTCTCCGTCCCCTGTCGAACGAAAGGTCCCGCGAGGGGACCAGTGGACCATTTTTCGTCCCTCTCTTTTCCCTCTGTCTTTGCCAACGCTCGCCCCCCTTCCCGTCGGTTTCTCTTGATCGCGCGAGTTGGCCGTTGTCCCCGAAGGATCTTAGCCCTTCGGCGAAGGACTCGAAAGACGGGCTATCCCTGCTGACGTTCCTTCGCGCCCGAACGGTCCTTTGCTTTGAGGTGTCTCATCGAAGCCGTGCACGCCGCCGATAGTACGCTAACGGACTGCTCACTCTCGTCGTCGACTGCCAGGAGGACTATACGTTCTCGACGCACTAATTGCGCCCGCCGAGGATCAGCACCAGAGCGCCCATCGCGCAGCTCAGGATCAACGAGGTCGGCGGCAATTGGGCAACGGGCGTTGCCGCGTTGCACATGTCCGACAGGCAGGAACAGACCTCCTGTCGGCCCCCGAAACCGCTGCGGTGGTAACACTTGCCCTTGTAGGTCGACTCGTCCCAGCCGCAGCCGCGAATCACGCGGTTGTCCGGAGGTACTGCAAACGAAGGGAAAGGAAAGTCAAAGCCCATGTCCAATCAATAACCGCGACACGCTCAAGAAAATCTACACGCAAAAGCATTCATATATGAAACGTTCTGAAGTCTTCGAAATCCTGGCTTTCCGTGTGATCAAAGCAACTACGAAATTCTCTAAATTCAGTTATTCAATGTTTCGGTGAAAGACTTCAACGTGGTCTACACTTCCACGAGTTTCACATGTCAATTACTTGACATTAGAAATATCTTCCCGAATGACCTTTCAGTGTAAGAAAAGTAATTACAACAGTCCCATAGATTCAGTTGCTAGATAAAGACATTAATTACAAGGCAGTAATGGCACGAATTAATTAACACTGAAAAGGACTTTCTCAGTGACCGACTTACTTTCTGTCGACCATCAACGACTTTTTATGGCTGTTTAAGTGTTTTCAACGATCGAACTTACGGCCATTGACGCTGAACTCGATCACCTGGGTGATCTTCCGGCACATGGTGTACTTGGCGCCATCCTTCAGATCGGCACAATCTTTTTTCAGTACCTCCGGTGGATGCTCGTCGGCGCATTGGCTGTCGTTGTGGCTGTTGCACACGTAACACTGTATCGCGTCAGTGCCCGACGGTATACCTGCAGGCGATTAATTAACAATCAACACGGCGGTACAGTCGACACTGACCGATCGACCTCTTTTTCCACCAGCAGTTCTAGCGTAACCCTATAATCCGGCTCTTCAACGAAACGTAATGAAATTTAGCAGATCGGAAGGGGACGAGATTGAGCCTCAAACATTAAAGGGGGGAATAAAATTGAATTTTCCTTGCATGAGAGACCAAATTGCGTCAAACAATCCTTTAGATGCTAACACAAAAATTCAAATATTATCAGTAGAACGATTGTTGCTCTGCTCCAGTCTTAAATGTTTTTTTGCAAAGACTCTTAGCTAATACGATACAATTCTTCTCAGTAATCCTGTAAATTTCCTATCGTATGATACGTATTCTATTATTGTTTTGCCGCAATCTTTAACTTAGGCCTGTTATGTTCGTTTTTAGACCATGATGCGTGTTCTTGTAACGTCCTAACGTTTATAACGCGACATGTTAGCTCCTCCGTTAGAGGCTGAACGCGCGATAAAAGGTCAGCGTGGAAGAGAGATAACGAGCGGATCGATCTCGTGCGTTGCTAGTGTCTCTTAATTAGTCGCTTTTAAGTGGAACCCAGCCACGGCATTTAACCGTTCTTCGCGAATCCACGGGCCGCGGGGGGAATAATTCTCTTCTGCGTCTTAATCGATAATCAGCCTAGTCCTTCCTGCACGTTTGCGAGAGGGGGTTCAACGAACCCCTCACGTAAAGATCAATACAGCTACGTGGCCTAGAAAGGCGCGGCGATACGAAGCTTTCGGCTATCTCAGCTTCCCCCGGACCGTCCGTTTGCCCCGGAATCACGTATCTCGTTAAACAAGGAAAAACGGACAAATGAACCACTGACCCATTTCAGCAGTGTCGCCAAAGAACAACGATATCAGGAAATCAACTCGAAAAATAGTGCCCTGTTTCGCAGAATTTATTAGAGAACTGTATACTCTAATGAGAATTTCGCTAATGATTAAATTGAGAGCATTCGGTCGGCAAATTTTCTTCGGTACCTGAGGAAGTTTGCTGGGTAAGGAAATTAGGAGTCCTTTGCTGCAGGATTTTTATTCATAATACCCTGTGCAGCGGGTTTGCCGTGCATCGAATGGGGACAATGCAGGAAAGGGGAGAAAAGTAACCCCCATAGGTAACGCGCAAGCTGCATGTCAAGCTTAGAGGACAGTGAGGGGCGCTTTGCGCATACCTCGTCGTCATCGATCCCGCCGACGTTTGCGCCAGTGAATTTTCACGATGAGACAAAGACGAAAGGGAAAAAATATCGAAAAATAGGCAAAGCCAAAGGGAATCGGAGATCATCTGCACCGGGAGAATAGTCGGAAGATTTTTTTTTATAGAACAAGACAGTCATTGGCCAGCAGGAAGGTCGGGAATGTACTTGAAATAGACACGACGCTAGTGAAGAAAATAAGAGTGTCGACGATGTAATTGAAGAAGTTCCAGCAGAAATGTCACTTGCAGGAATTCAAAGAGTTTCAAGATTCCTCATTAAAGGGCCATTTACGTATCAATAAAATTGAATATTTAGGAATATTCTGCTTGCGATTAGTCAGAGATTTCTTAAAACGTTTTAAAAGATACTCAAAGCGGGGTTGACGAACGTCCCGGAAACTTAAGATTCTCATTTCCCCTCGGAAGACCGACTCGTATTTGTCAAAGTTGCTCGCCGGTGCTGACTTACCGAGCAAATCGGAGTAACACAAGAACAGTGCGAAGCTGTAAATGGTGCGCCTCATGTCGACTTATCTGCCGTCTTTTTCTCGTTGATTTCTTTCGCAAGGGAATGTCTGCTAGGAGCCACTGATATCGTCGTAACCGTCGTCGTGCGGCCACGTAAAATCGGGGAACGTGTAAAGACGGACGATCGCGCGACCTCGGTAGCTGGCTGAGCACTGTTGACGAGCGGCAAGGAGTCGCTCGTCGCTGCTGCCGACTGCAACCCCACGCCGTGCTCGCTCTGCGCGCCGATACCAAAGAGAGGAGAGACGACGAGAAGCCAACGATACGGCAATCACCGGCACGCCGACAGAGACGAAAGATGCGCGATTATAGAATCGTCATCTACGAGTGTCCCGAGGCCCAACGGCCAGACAGAAACGACGACCCAACGAAAGAACTGCTAGATAAAACGCCGACAAGGACGGACAGACGTACGAGGGGAAAGGCTTTTCTATATTCGGAACAAAGTGTAATTTTATCTCGACAGATCCTAAACTCTCAAGGTTATTCCTTAGTAAACAGTATCTCGTCAAAGTATTCTCGTCATTTCGTTTAATTCGGAACAACGGACCTGGAGTTAGAAAAATTCTTTCTTATCGTTCAGTCGTACGTCACGAATTTTACAATTTTATTCCTTAGTAAAGAGCATCCCGTCAAAGTGTTCTCGTCATTTCGTTCAATTCGGAAAAACGGACCTGGAGTTAGAAAAATTCTTTCTTATCGTTCAGTCGTACGTCACGAGTTCTACAATTTTCGCAATAATGTGCGGAGCATTTGGAATTACTCTCCGAAGCAGGGATTTTTTTGTTTATCGTCGTTGATAAGGGGTGACTTGAGTGTTATCTAACTACGATAGTTCTTGCTCGTTTCATTCATGTGACTGCAACATAATACGTAGTAAATAGGAAGGGCCAACTGTCGTGATGGCACGTGCGATTTAGCCTTATCGAAATGGCGGGGGGGAAAACGTGGAAAGTCGACTCGGCGAGGAAAGAGAAATCCTAGGCGGGGCGGTTTCACCCCCGGACCGGCGAGTAGATTTGCCCCCGTATCTGCGCGGGCGCGTTTCGTATCCAAGGGGCCGGCAAACTGGAATTGATTATTCATAGGTTTCTAACAGTCCCGAGAAAACTCGTCCCCCCCGGAGAAAAGAATTACCGAGGAAAGTCCTCAACGATCTTCCGAAATTAACGAAAATATTAAACTACTCGTTGCTACGTTAAATCCTGGGATACAGAATTTTTTTCCTCAATTCTCGAGACACCTTTATCGAAATTTCAGCTCATAGGCCAGCGGCTAAAGGTCGTACGTTCATTGAAAATTCCTCATTTTCCTCGTTGTCATTGGCACGCCGTACGATAAAGCCGAATTATCTGTCACCTTCGACAAAATGAAAACGTATCTAGCGCAGAGATTGAGCCGTCAGATCTCGAGCAAATTAGAACGTGAAGCAACACTAACTCACCGCCGGCGTGCGTACCCCTTTGCCGACGACGAAGGGGAGAGGGGAGGGGAGGGGAGGAATAACAATCGTGGAGAAAAATTAGCGGGGGGACGGCGGAAGAGAATCCACGGGGGGAGAGATAAAAGGACACGGCGGGGGAGGAGCAGCGGCGAAGCGGGGGGGAAAGGGAGAAACAGGGCCGCGATACCCGCTATTGAATAGAGAAGGCCCTGTGGGTGGTACGAGGCAGTGCTTTACGTTCTTCAAATGAAGCGTAAAGTGGTGGTTTCGAGGTACGTTGAGTGGATAATGCTCCTTTTCCTGTGACACGTCATACGTCACGAAACCATAACGCAACGTTCGCGTACACACGAGGCGCGTGTCCTAGAAGAAACAAACACCCCCCTCCCTCCCTCCCTCCCGACTCCACCACGCACATACCCCGAAAAATTCGACAAAAGTGCACGAAAGTCGAAGAGTCGTGAACCGAGAAATTTTTCCCAATTTACACGCGGCTGGACAAGATTGAAGAAATGTTCTAAGAACCAAACAGGATGGCCAAAGAAGGAAATAAAAATTACGTAATATAGCAGAGAATTTAAGGGACAATGACCTGCAAGCTACGTCGTCCACAGAATTATTTAATGTAGCAAATATACATTTTTAAAACTTTCACGCTTGCGATGAAAATAATAACAGAACTATTATAATAGTTGCTCAATTTACAGTGGTTTGCTGTTCTGAATCTTGCGCTATGTCTAACGATAATTTGATGATTTGATGATCGTCCTGCTGGTTTGAAAAACTGTTTGGCCGTGTCTTAATGTAGGAAAACGTAGTTGTACCACGCGTCGAGAGAAACTATTGCAATGCTGCACGTTAAACCATCGGACACGCACGTGTTAGGAGATTATGTGGCCCGCTAAAAATACATTGCCGATTGGCAATGAACACGCAACGACATCGCGATGGTAAATGTCCCTGTCCCCCGTCGAACCTCCCCCCGAATTATCCGGCCGACGAGGTTTGATAAGCGCACGGGGTTTCCGGGTGAATCCCGCGTGAAAGCCGCCTATTTGCCGGCAAATCTCTATCTGGGGAAGGTGTAGTCGACGCTCGCAATGGCTCGTTTAACGTCGTTTAGCAATGTGTTTTAGCGAGACCAGTCCCTGACACACTTCGACCAATTGTGTGTCTCTCCTCGTACAAGCCTCGCCGTTTTCCTCCTTACGACTTCTAATACCTCGAACCCTTTCCTTACGCATTTCATTCGATACGTTGATTCATCGGTATCGTCGTACCCGTTAATACAGTCCTTCTGTTTCGCGTCAAACATTTTTCCCCGGCGTACAAGTTTCGTTCTGTATTCGGGATAAATTGTAACGTTATAATTTGTCGATGCTGTACTATCAGACGGAGGAGTAATATCGTAATAATGTGTTGTACGTTATTGCTAAATGTCAGATAAATTAGGTGTCGTAAGAAATATCTTGTTTAGTGAGACGTAAGGTCTTTCTGCCGACTTATTTATCCGAGGACGTGTAAAGTGGCTTATTCATCAATCAGAATATCAAATAAGGTATCGCTGAAATTTGCCCTCTTCGTCAATGTTGTAGTCGCTAATTAAAACACACAATATGCAAACCATAGGAATAATCTTAATTTCATTTCAATTCAGTCTTCAGAAATAAGATTGAACAGACAGCGACGGGAATGAAAAATTTGACAAACTTCACGCTGAGAATTGTTGATGAAATTTTTCTACAAACTCTCGGTACATAAAACTATCGATTCTCTGTATTTCTTGGGTTGATCTGTAAATGACAAACTTCGCCGTTGACTGTCAAGTTTGTGTGTTTACTTAGAGCTCAGTGAGGACATGTTCGTCCGAAACGAATCGGTTTCGCGCGGTTTGTGCTCGACAAGACTTATCAACACATTTAGCAGCGACCACTTGGAAAATTGCCGGCTGTCAGTCCCGAAGGAGCGTAGGTTTCTCCTTAATTTGTCATGACGCAAGGTACAATCTTAAAACATTAAGTGAAAGAGACTTCAGAAATAACTTCGCCAATCGTACGTCTCACTTGGCGAATTCTGGGTTTTGCCTCGCAACAGATCATTCGAGAAAGCCACAAGATATTTTTCATTGGTACTTGAAAGAAATCAAAGACTAAAACGAAAGAAACCAAGGTGAAAGAAACTGATAATGCGCGTGGAACTTAACATAATTCAGATATTTCTGGTTTTGGTCGTTTTGCAAAAAGGTAAGGAGTGGACACAGTTTTGGTCTTCAAACCGATCGTTAGTAAGTTCGAAGTTGTCAGCACCGACGAGGTATAGGAATAGACCTTTCACCACAGACCAAGTATAGGGATAGACCACTCATGCAATGTATTTTCGTGTCACCTTATTGTGGGGCTCTAGAGCCCCATTACCATTTTCGTGTCACGCTCGACGTTATCGTCCGGGCGCAGTATAAGATGTGAACGCTACGCATGGCAGGAATTAAAACTAAATTTTAAAGTTTTTTACAGCCGCGTATAATGCAAACACGCGCTTAATAGTATTAGCTTTCAATTGTTTTTTTTTCTCCACGGAAGTCCACTTTCGGTTTAGTAGATGTACAATTGGCCAAACGCGATATTACGCTGCGTTCATACTGAGACGGCGGTTAATGTGACGGAGAAATTTGGATTCGGTCGAAAGAGGACACAAGAGTAGAAGAGGAGACAAGGCATCTTTCGGTCATCTTTCGGTCATCTTTCGGTCATCTTTCGGTCATTTTAACCGGTACTATATATGTCACATACGTACTATAAACCTATTATATATACTATATACGTACTATATATGTAACATACGTACTATATACCTACTGTATATGCTTTATAGGTACTATATATGTAACATACGTACTATATACCTACTGTATATGCTTTATACGTACTATATACGTAACATACGTACTATATACCTATTATATATACTATATACGTACTATATATGTAACATACGTACTATATACCTACTGTATATGCTTTATAGGTACTATATATGTAACATACGTACTATACACGTAACATACGTACTATATACCTATTATATATACTATATATATACTATATACGTACTATATATGTCACATACGTACTATATACCTATTATATATACTATATATATATACTATATACGTACTATATATGTCACATACGTACTATATACCTATTATATATACTATATACGTACTATATATCTATTATATATGCAGTATACGTAATATATATATTATATACGTATTATATACTCGTTGTACATATTATTTTATCGTATTTCAACGCATTTTAATGTATTTTTATGCATTTTTAACGTATTTTATCGTATTTCATCGCATTTTGATGTATTTTTATGCATTTTTAACGTGTTTTATCGTATTTCAACGCATTTTAAAGGATTTTAATGCATTTTTAACGTATTTTATCGTATTTCAACGCATTTTAATGTATTTTAATGCATTTTTAACGTATTTTCGGGCATTTTTCGGGCATTTTTCGGGCATTTCACGATTTCTGCTTGTCGGATGGCCCGTCTAGCCCGATCCGATACAAAAGTGGCCGGAGTTGCGATCGTGCGAAAGTAATCGATGTGGCAATCATGCATCACAATTGTTACATTTGGCAACATCGCTAAATTTGGTTAGTAAAGCAAAAGGAAAACGTTTACAGTTTAACATATTACCGTCATGAAACTTAGAGTGCGCTCGATCGCTACTCTGTTTTCACGATGTCGGTAATTCAGACCTGGTGACACGAAGTCCTATATGGTGAAGGTTCTATTCCTATACCTCGTCGGTGCTTCAGTGACATTTGAAAATAGTTACTGACAAACAGTAAATGATACAGCAGTCGGCACGTACTCTAACAAAATAAAATTATTAAAAGAGTGTAGAGCTATCGACTGTTACCAGTGCAACAGCATGAAAAACGAGGACTGTACTATCAGCAGAGTTAGTCCAAAATATCTACAACCCTGTCCAACAACTCACGTGTATTGCCGTAAAGCTCTCTACATCTGTGAGTTCAATCCTACATTAATTACTTTGCTAATAATTTCTTAAAATATAAACTACGAAACTGAGCTAAATTTTTTTGACTTTTAGACACTATAAAATAAGAGACATTTCGCACGGTTTTAGAATTTTTTAATACTTCGAAATAAGTACTTTTTACTTCGTTACGAATTTCTTGAAATTTAGTTCGGAGAATTGTGCTAAATTTTATTGATTTTTCGGCGATTGCAGGTTTTTAGCAAGTTTAATGAACCGTCTGTTTTTTAGATTACTTTGAGATACTGGTATTTTTTAATAATTTGTTTTTCGTTTTTCAGATTATTTCGCGCAGTCCCGTGAACAGCGAATCATACGTGAATGCGCGAGATGGCAAAACGCCGAGAAAGATTGCTACAACGGCCGTTACACCCGGGACAGTTATCAACTGGTATGCGAGTGCAAGGGCGCAGCGTGCAATCGACCCTCCACTTCCGCTTCCGGTTCCGTCCTGCTTCGCCTGCTTTGCCAGCTGATCCTCCTGCACGGACTCGGTCTCGTCTGAGACGATCGAAGAGACAGATTAAAAACAAATACC
This sequence comes from Hedychridium roseum, assembly GCA_963989215.1. Taxonomy (NCBI): domain Eukaryota; kingdom Metazoa; phylum Arthropoda; class Insecta; order Hymenoptera; family Chrysididae; genus Hedychridium; species Hedychridium roseum. The sequence goes on along the minus strand of OZ022318.1, from coordinate 4,186,588 downwards.
CTCAACAATTCACTTCCAAACCAGCTACAACGCAATATAATTTAGCGAATTCGAATTTGATCATTCCTTAAGCAATTAGCGTAAAGTTAAACCTAGATATGATTGTTCAGAATCTGTGAATTTGATCCATCGTCATTTGTTTAATAAAAGTTGTTGTTGTTTTGAATTCTTGAATCATCATTACTGTCTGTTAACAAAATTGTCAACGTGAGCCTGCAGAGCGCTAGGAAGTCGGTCGTTTGGATATTAGTTTGTTCCAAAGTGGCAAACCGAATTATTGCGAGAGCTCGGGCCAAGCTCCATTCTCCTGGATGTGCGGACTTGATTTATGCGTCTGAGAAAAGTTTCTTCGGCTTACTGTCTTCTGGATAATTCTCCTCGAAGAAAACAGGACAATCGACCTGCGTTTATGTATCCCCGCCTCACGCACATACCAACCTACATTTACAATGTTTTCCTGTGTGTGACTGGGTTATTGTTCACACACATACACACACGTTCGCCATGTGAGTCTAAATCACGTGCCACGATCGCATATCGGGACAGAATCTGCGCGTTCGTAGAGGCACACGTGTCTACGACACGCGGAATCGGGGACAAAAACGCGGAAAAGCAATTCCCAATGGCCGACGTCGTCTCCGTGTCGTACAATAATTCTTCCCCCCCTCCCCCGGATAGCCTGTTTTGTCCTATAGCCCCTGGAACTGGCGATCCTTCGATCGACGAAGAAAGGTCAGAATTGGAAACTGCTGGCCCGACGACGCTGGCCCCTGTCATTGGCTCGTCCCACCAGAACGGGGATTCAACTCCGAAGGAATTTGCAAACGTCTCTTCTTCGCGTCCAAACTCACCAACGATTCTCAGGGGGGGACAGAAGCAAGGAGTGGAGCGGGGGAAAGGGAGGGATTCGGAACGTACATCAACATCCGCTTTAACGGGGATCGTTCCGTCGCCTTTCACCCCCACCCCCACTCCTCTTTCTTCCACTTTGCTGCTTCTATAGAAACTACGCCGCGGCTGGGACCAGCCCCTTCCCCTCATCCCCCTCCTCCTCTGGAGTCGGTATTATTATTATTTGGGTCGCGGCAATGTGGCGCCATGCGAGATCGCCTTCCTTCTTCCCGCATTCTTCCTACCCCTAATCTTCTCCCCTCTGCAAGGGTGTCGGAGGAGAACTCGAAAATACCAACGGTGAACGGCGAAGGAATATAGAGAAGAAAGTTAACGAAGAGAAGGATCATCATTGTGTCCAAGCAACGTCATTAATAATTCGCGAAGACTATATTATCCGAAAACAAGATACATACAAATGAGTCGTTCGCGGGACAAGTCAACTTGTCAACTTTACTTTTTAAGTGAATTCAGGTAAAGTTTAAAGTGTAGAGTGAAGTTATCATGGTGTAATTTATTGTTAAGATTCACAAATATTATAGAAATTCAGAAAGTAAAGGTAATCGATTTGGCCTGTGAACGACGAATATTTTACAACAGAATCTCGATGTTCTTACATTTCGACGTTCTAGCTTCTATTAATATTTTTGTGTATGGAATGAAATATCTTCCGGCCTTTCATATGGATTTCTTTTAGTATTATACGTCCGTGGATTTCCTGGGCAATATAAAGTAACGACCCCCGGCTTCTTAGGACAGACTCCCCTTTCCGTCGCAGTTCTTAAATTCCTGTTTTATGGCCTTCATACCGGCCGAGTCTTCCTCGTTTCTTTGGAACCTTTTTTTACCCCACACTAGTGCCTTCGGGGAGTCAATGAGAATGCAAGGGGGTGTTTTAATTAGTGCGCCAGGGCGGAAATCGCGGCCAGTATAATTCGGCCCTGAGCGTGACGGTTCGAGCTCTATGCCGTGTAATAACTAGGTGCGAAATTAGATTCAGGAGACCCGCCGTCGTATTTATACCTCTGACACACGTAGCGGCTGATTAACATGTAGGAACGAGCGAGTGTCAGCCCCACATATTCGCGAGACCCTCGGTCAATTAAAAGACCCGAGGGAAAACTCGTCCTTTCCATCCCCGCCAAAACTCTCGCGTAAATTCTCAACTTCAATTAACTTTTGTACCAACCGAGTTTCCGCCCAGCTTTATCCAGTTACACCAAAAAAGGGGACTTTAATGTCAGTGAATTTGTGTAGACTTTATGAAAGTTTTTGAAACGACCTGATTATTCGATTATTCGATCGTGTCGAATGGGATTCATCGGTTACTATTATTCATCGATTAGCGGGCATTAGAGGGACCGATTGTTGAGAAACAGAGACACGTGAGAATTGCCTGGACGGTCATCGAGTGGTCGCGTGCCAGGTGAACGACGCTACTTAAGTGAGCTCTGAACTAATGCCAAAGTCGTTATCTGCATTACCGGGGCTGGCTTTCGTGAAGGAAAACGGAAAGAGCCAGTCGACCTGCTGCTCCTGCAGGCGGGGTAATGGACATCGTAACGCTGTGACGTTGATATTTCCCTCGGCAAGAAAGAGAGGGGCGGGAGGGGGGGACAGGGAGTAGGGAAGGGGAGGGGGAGATTTATCGCAGGCAACCCCTTCGTGCCTGGGATCTCGCGAGAAAAGTCAGCACGATTCCCGGGAGTAGATGCCCGGGAAACTATCAAACAAGTAGAACCCCTTTCGTGAGATAAAAAGAATTTAGATCCGTGTATTTCAGATGGAACCGCACGAACTCCCGCGAGGTATAAGGCAAAGGCCAATCTCTGAGTCCCGTTTTCCGATAGCCCCGCGTCTTACAGGAATTACGTATTCGCGGTTTTCCGTTAAGCGAAGTTCCAGTGTGTTTCGTAATTAATTCATTATTAATTCCTAAGCGAGGAAACGCACATGTAAACTAGAGGTGTTTCTTAATCTTTTTTAATGGAAAATTCACGCGGGGATATATTTCTACGTGAATTACGGTACATCTCCGTCCCGGATTTTCGGACGAATGTAAATGCCCGTCGTCGCGTTGACCGTAAATTGGCGCAATAAAGCGAAGAAGTAGATCCGAGGCGAAGTTCCGCAAACAAGGCGATATAACGGGGGATTTACGCTCTGCCCATCGGCGCAAAAATATTGCCTACGTCGCTGAGTAATGACTGGCGGAAGGGAAAACGACGGAAGGAGGAAAAGTAGGACGAATCGTCGAGATAGAAGGAAATAAAAGATTGCCCCCAAGACTTCTCTTCCATCGGGGGCTTTCCTCCTACTTCACCGTCACAATTGCCCACCATTCATATTTTCTTCCTCACTAGACTGCCTGCACACTGTGCAAAAGTGAGTCGAGTCACCGAAATGTTATCCACATGATGAAGCATTTTTATTCGCTTCGGAAATATTCACGGAATTTAATAAAATTTACTATTTTGCAAAGGTTCATTTAGATTCAGGAAATTCTTTTCTACTTGTGGTTTATTTAGTGAATCGACAAAGCTTGTACCATTTAAATTTTTCTAATCTATGCACGCATAGGTCTGCAATAAATGAATCTCTTCGATATAAGTCGAGTGGAAGTCTTTTGCAATGCATATGTTCATGCAAATACTACATTCTTTAGTATTATTATTTCGCATAATTCATTAACGGAGATTTTTCTTAGCTTTCTCAATGCTGCGTGAATGTGTTTCGTATGAAGTATCGCATACGTTTATGCAAATATCGTGTTGTATTGCGTTTCATCCACAAACACGCTCGCCTTTTCACGTACTTGTAACAGCGGAGACCTTGAATTGATAAGAGTTTCCTTCGCGGAGATTTAGATACATATTAGAAACAAAGTGGAAACGGAGATAAGGAAATCTTCAATCGAACAAGTAATTCCTATGCAGTGCAGTACTTTATTCCTCGAAATTTATCGTTTAATCCCCGAAGAATCGTGTTCAACGTACCACAAGGAACACTTGAACATCAAATCATTTAATCCGTTAATGATGGAAAGTGTGAGCAATGGTACAGAAACATTATTTTCACTTTTTGTTTATTTATCTAAGCCGTAAATCGGCACGTCGAAGGTCTTCATGCGTTTGGGCTGAAACATTTATACGCGCACGGGGGGAGAGAAAACACTATACGCTCTTTGGAGTTTCCCCGGTAATTGCCGAAACCGAAACTGCGCGAGCTAGACGGCGTCGTTGGCGTCGCGGCTGGGCGCCGCGGCGCCGGCCGTCTTCCACGTTTTCCCTCCACTCCATGAACGACGTCCCTCTCCTCTCCCTACCCCCCGTCCTCGACTTTTCCATCCTTGCCCGGCGATTTTCCACAAGGATACCGCGAAACTCGACAACCATCCAGTTGCACCAACAATTTTCTCTCGCTGTAATCCCAAAAATGTACGGCAATGGCTGTTTGAGAAAAATTCTTTTGTTTTAAAAAATTGCTAACAGGATTTTAACGAAGGCGAAGGTCTTTTCCTTGGTAACTTAATATTTATTCTCGTAGCAAAGCTACTGGTTATCTTTGTTAACAGTTTACGGTGATTAAAATTATAAAGTACAAATCTGTGGTTTAATCATTGCTCATGATTTTTAGGTATTTATTTTCTTACGGAGGTACGTTAGCCAGGTTTAGTTCTGTGAGAATTATTCAAAGGCCCCTGACGATCCGAGGTCGTCGTAAGTAACTCTAATTAGGATAATAGGTAATTAAGGCCCGTCCACTTGGCCTTACTCTACTATCTTCTCTTGCCTTCCGCGATTATCTTGCTGATCTTTGCTAACGTTCGCAGTTTCCTATAGCCTCTTCGTGAAATATTTACTCGCGATCTGTGCTCTTTTCCGTGATACGTGAAAAATTATGATTGGCCTGGAAGTCACCGGAATTAAAATTACAATCCGATTGATAATTCACGAAAGACCTTGATTGTTCGCTCATTTCTTCGTACATCATACAATTTATGTTATTTGAGAAACCAGTTTAAATCGCAAAAAAATATCTGAATAATTGTAAAGCCCAGGAACACAATTTCGTCCTTTTTCGAACACGATTTCGAGATATTTATTGATATTTTTGAACAAGTAATTTCGCGGCAGGGTTTCAACGTTTCTTTCTTTCGTATTTTCTTTCCTTGCCGGCGGTGCAACAGGTTCACAGAGTACCGCCAGAAATTTTTTCACTCTACTCCCGCGCTCTTTGCCCCGTGAATGCGTTTAGCGAATAACGCGGAGAAAACAAGAGATATCCAAGGACGGAGTGTCGCGTTAACCCAGAATGAACGCGCCAAAGAAGTAGGATACCGCGATGCAAAAGTCCCAGTGAAATCTACTTGCAATCTGTTTACCAGGGGGAAATTTTTCCGGATTAGATCGAACGTTATTCACTTCGCGAACGGTCCTCTCAACCCAAGATCAATAGACAGTACCATCGAAAAAGATCAAAACAATTTTACGACCAACAGAGAATTCTCTTTCAACAAATAACGAGAATTCCGACGAAATATTTGCCTACATTCACAGTCATCTCAATGACTGTGATTTGTCTCAACAAACATCACAAAAGTCATTGAGATTAAGCACGTTTCGACTAAAATTCTAAGTAATGCATTGCGAAATAATGACATTTCGTCCTTAATAGCGAGTTCTGAGTGGCTTTCAGCGGCGTCGTTGTGAAACAGAGGCAAGCTGTAGAAAAACCTGGGCATTCTCCGTGGAATAAGGACGCGGCCATAAAGGGACGAAGGGGGGGGGTGAGGTAATATAGCGGCACTTTAGAGGCATCGTTCGACTATAATTTAAATGGACGCACGTCTAGTGTGTCGCCGATGTAGCTCGTTACGGCAGTAAACGCCTCGTAAAAACCGAGGAGTAGGGATACGCGGGAAACTAGTGTCACGTCCTATATCGGCGCATGATTAATCTTTCATGAGAGTCGATGTACAATCCCCACCTCCACACACCCCGTCGGAGGAAACGGATAATCGATTTCAAACGGAGATCTAAGAATAAGCGCCGGTGCAAATATCATGACACAGTTTCGGCGCAAGTAAAAGCAGGGCCGAAGAGAGACGAGCTATTATTAAGTAAATTCTTTCCCCAGCCCTGCGGGAAGACGTAGTTTCCCATCGAGGATCAATATCCCCCGGATCCTCGCTGTTCTTCTCGTCTTTCGGGCAACACACTAAACGGCCAGAACAAAGGCTCGAATTTTTAGGGTACACAGATAAGGGGCCAAGATTGTGCCTGGTTTATGGCTACGTGGCGTCGTTCGTTCAGCGAATAATACAGGAAATTGTTATTCGTTCCTCGGTTGAAGAATGAAAAAATACAAATAAAATTCGTAAATAAGCAACAACATATTATTAGCCTTGTGTTCATGATAAAGATAAAGCTCGATTTTCGCGCGTGGTTCACAACGAGTCACGAGTTATCGTAATTCATTCCTGAATCCGGTATGAGCCGTGATGATTTTTCTGACAATTTAGCTACCACCGAGGCGATCGTATTGTAAGAAAGTAAATACCGGGTAGGTCGCGTGGGCCAATTAGCCCGTTTTCCGCGTGCATAATAACCGCGTGACGTACACCTGGGCGGGAAGTAGTGGTAGCGAGGAGGGGGGGGGGAGAAGGTTTAGAGGCCCCGGAGGATCCACGCCCAGAGATCCAGGGGGATCCAGCGTCGTTTCATCGGGCGCTACGGGGAAGGTTCAGGGGGGGATCAGGGGGGAGGGGAGCGTCGAAGCGTCGACGAGGGTGGCGGTGGTGGGTGGAAAGGCGACGAAGGGGGTGGGACGGGGAACGGCCGACGCCTCAGGCGGAGAAGCTCGGCGAGTTCTCGATACTCGCGAACGGTCCGTCGACACGACGACAACAACCCTCTCCTACGATACACGGAAATCTTCGCATCTTCACCGTCGAAGACGAAGTCGAAAACGAAGACGAAGACGGTCCGTGCTTTCCCACAGTGCGATAATTCAAGACGAACAGGATGCAACGCAGAGTTTTCGCGGCACTTCTCCTCAACTTGGCGATGGTTCTCGTCGTACGTGCAGGTGATTACATTGACTTGAAATTAGTACAAGAAAGCAAGGACGAACGGTTCGTTCAAGCGAAGGGCTCGTCGAATCTCGTGTTGTTTCTACCGCGAGTGATTAGAAATTAAAATCACGCACTCAACGGATATGGCTCACCTTCGTAAGAGCGAAAATCAAGTTCCCTTGTTTTCTATTATTTTTGTAGGAAATGGGTTCGAAGTTTAGCGTACCTAGAAGTTTACAGGCTTTCAGTGAATTTTTATAGTTACGTTTAATTGTCGGGAGAATTGTGAAAATCAAGGTGGACGGCTTTGTTTAAGGGTTGTTGGGAATGAGGTACGTTTGTTTCTATTGAAATCTGTCAAAGTTCCGCTAAGATTGTCCGGGAAAGTTTTTAATATTTCCTTGAAATTATGCAATTATGCTTTGTAAGAGACGCAAGAAAATCGCGATGTTTTCGTTCAAAGGCAGAGTTCAGTCGACCGTGTCGGCCCGTAGAAACTGCAACAAGTAGACCGTCTGACCAATGAAACCCTTCACCACTTTCTCTCCGATATTCGCCAACGACCAATCTGCCAATAGAAACGAATCTCGCTGTTCCCTTGTATCGGAGTAAAATTACAAAAGAATTTAGTTGGTTCCTGACAGTTCATAATACATCGCGAAAAATATTGACAAACTTAGAATCTTCGTTTCTTTCCACGAACCTGACCGATTCCGTGGATGTACGAGAAATCAACGCTCGTTAAAAATGATTCGCTAAAAAAATGGATTCTCGTTGTGTCCACCGAGAAAGGTATTTAAAAAAATTTCTTCGTTTTATGATGGTTGGTTTAATGCATCGCGAAAAATATAGAGAAACTTCGAATGTTCGTTTTGTACGGCGAACGTGACTGATTCCGAGGGTTAGCGAGAAATTAACGCTCGTTAAGAATTAACAAACGGGACCCAGTATGACCCGCGACCCGTTTAATTCGCACTTAAGCCACGAAACGTGATCACCCGCCGACGTAACTGCAGTTTTTCCCATACACCAGTCTCGCTTCGAACAGATGCAAGCTTTTGCAAGCGTCGCAATAATAATTCTACTGAGATTATCCTAGAAAGAAATACGAAACGCGTGTTCAAGGAACCGTTAATTGACACTAATAATTCTCAATGTCGTACATGAAACTTTTACAGTTCTTCCTCGATGCAAGAAAAATGTAGTGTTTTACATTTTGTTCAGCAAATTTACGTCGGTTAAAACGTCGGAAAAATCCTGAGTAAAGTTCCTGAGCGTGTTAGCGTTTCTTTCTGTGTATTGTCGGGAGGAATGAGTCATCGAAAAGATTTCCCTCGGAGCGTGGAAAGGAAATTTCCCGTGAAGGTTTCTGACCGACATACATACATCGATACGCAATAAAGCCGCTCGGGGGGGCGAGTTTTCGGAACAAAGGGAGACACTTAAAGCCATTTCCCCGCAAATGTGCACGCAATATACAAGCATAGAAATCCTAACGGACACACCTTTTATTGCCGGAATCGAACGTAAATCAGAATAAAGGAAACGATCCGAAAGGCCGTGTAAGGACGATTTTTCGAAAACAAAAGACGTTGCTCGACCCAGTTTTCCGAACGAACGTGCTAACACAATCGACCGTATAAATTCGAATAGACGCATCTTCTATCGTCGGAATTGAAAGCTCCTGATAATAGGGTAAACTGCTTAAAAGGACGCATAGACTGTCTTCTCGGAAAACAGAGAACTCGGTCCAAGCCAATTAGCACAGAAACCGCAATAAATATGTAAATCAGCGAAAGTGAATGTTCACCTCTTCCAGAAAACCAAACATTTCACCACAAATTTATCAAGAAAATTACTAATATTTTCCTGAGAAAGTTTTCTCCGAAACTGGGGAAGTCCTCTCCTTTCAGGAAATATTTTTACGTTGTTTACAGTTGGCATGGGAGGGAGGAGTTTTTCGTCCGGTTGAAAGGAAATGAGCGGCATTTGGGGCCTCCGGGGGACATCGGATTTATTAGTTTACCGGAGACAATGGTCCTGCATTTCCCCTCGATTGAAACGTACTCCCGGGAGGGAGGGGGCGGGGGATTTCGCCTTTACTTTCCCCGCGGCTTGACGAACCGTGAAGGGAAGTTTCCTCGCGCTCAGGGGAGGATCCTCGGGATATATTACTCGACCGCCGGGGTGAAGAAAAGGGTGGGGGGCGACGTGGCGTCGCGACGTTTGGCGCCGCGGCGCCGCGACCCAAATAATAACAAGCACAGCACCCTCACGTAGGATGCATACGCGAGAATGTAGATGTACACAAACACAAACGTAGACACATTTACACGCGAACGTAGTTAACTGCGTTGGACATATTCGCGGGATCGGCGAAAGGGGCTAAACTGCAAAGAGGGGGACATAAACATCCCCCCTCCTCCTCCCCCTTCTCTAAACTAAGTTGTATCGTACATCGAAAACGTATATCTAAACCGAGAACAACGGAATTGGAAGTGACGACAGGATTGCCGTACGTTTAAAGGACGCTAATTGAATCCGTCGAGAAAGCCAATGCCGCAGACTCCTAATTGTCCTTGCTCCTAAAGGACTTTCAGGAAATTGCGTGACTCCGCGCACTAAACTTGGGGAAACTCGTAAACACAGATAAACAAGTTAATCACTTTCAGGCATACACAGTCAGGGACTTTGTTGTACTCGATTTTCGTAGCATTTACGTTAAAAAGATTTCCCTGAGGATTATTGCATTGTTTAGGAAGTCATTGGTTATTCAGTAAGGGACAGTAAGTTTTGATAGGCTGTGTATTAAAAAGTAAGAAGAAAGAGACGAAATTTAATGGCTTATGGATGTGAATTACGTGTGTTTGAAAGAGATGTAAATTGAAGTTCGTTCTTATTCGTTGTGGATTGTAATGTCTTTCGTAGACGAGTACCTCAAGTGCTACATGTGCGCCTCGTGGAAGGACGAGAACTGCAAAACGGACCCTAAGGCCCATCACCTGCAGCCGGTAGAATGCAACATGGAGAACATACAGAAATTCGTGTACGGCATGCGAGTCGACAATCCCCAGCAGCCGGAGGCAATGATTTTCGACAGGATTTCACACGCGGTCGATGCGCATATCAGCGAGAACACGCCGAAGGAAGTCTTCGCGTGTATGAAAACCGATTTCAAAGGTGAGCAAAAGGGATAAAGCAAGGGAAAGTCGAAGCGAGATCAGCTGCATTTGCATGTCAATAAGAATAAATTGATGAAACTAAAGAAATGGACAGTGAAATTTCATAAATTTAGTTCCTATAATGATAATAGTAAAAAGTGAAGGAAGGTTATTAATTTAGTCAGTTAATATAGAAAGCCTGTTACAATGAACTTTGATGACTTAGATTCCATTGAATAAATTAGAATTCAAACTGCCAAAATTCTTTTAAGTCACAGAAAAAACCTAAACTTACATGTCGTTAATGAATCAAAAATGTTCCTAAATTCACGTTTTAAGGAATCGAAATTTACTAACAATAATTAGAGATGGATAAACACGTGGTTTTCTTCTTGCACTTGTTAAACAGTGAACGGTAAGGACATGACTGTGAGGTCCTGCCAGTCGGCGCAGGGCAAGAGCCTCGATCCTTGCAAGGCGATAAAGGACAAACTGGTTGGACGTGAGCATCACAACCGGGACGAGCATCACAGCGCGAACGAGCTTTCCGTCGAGTATTGCGGCTTGTGCAAGCACGACGCTTGCAACGGTTCAACAATTCCGACCTCGCAGATCCTTTACATCCTCCTGGCTGTCGGTGCTTCCTTCCTCGTCGGCCTCCTCCGTGGATCCGCGTAACCTTCTCCCACGAATTTCCACGGAGTCGATTTGCCCAACAGTTTCTCCCTTCCCCCTGGCACGATTTCTCCCCCCCACCACCACCACCACCAGCACACACAGTTTCAGTTGCCGCTAGCCAGGACGAAGGACATCGAGGGGACACGAAAAATTCCATGCCAATGCTCACGGATCTTCTGATTTCCAATAACTTCCCTTTTTTCATTCTCCTCGTAGCGTTATATCCCGGAGGTATTTCGTTCCAGGGACGAGGAGGAGAATTTCTATCTGTTTTCGGTATTTAATAGTTTCCTCGTGCTTTTTGGTCCCTGTATAAAGGTGTATTATTTGTGTTACTGTGTTACGTGTAATTTTGTATTTTTTGTCGCCTCTCTTCGCCGGAGTGTTGTTTAGGAAGTTTTCTTTTTACGAGACAATTTTCGAGCTCCCACGGAAGACTTCGCTAGGGGGAAAGAAGTTTTCCGAACGGGAGAGAATTAACTGCCGTCAGTGAGACGAGCAACGAGTCACGCGGATTTTCATGTCCGGCATTTTGTCACTCTGAGATGTATAACTACCGTGCCTGCCTTTACCCGCGCTGTAACCACTCGCAAAACACACGACACACACACAGTCACACATACACACACGAACACTAACACTCACACACCTGTATTACACACGGACAAGCGCGAAATGTATGTTTTTCCTTCACCATCACGACGAGAGTGCCTGACGCGTGGACGAATAATCCAAGGAACAGAGGGACGAAGAGAAGAAAATTCTGGCGTAATTATGTCTGGCAATTACGATCGGGCAAAGTTGAAATTTACCAATTGTTATCATGTTTGTCATAGTTTGTCATTAAGTAATGTAATAGGTCAAAGTCCTCACCAACGCCTTAACCGATTTTGCAATACGTAAAAGAAGTGAAGGGGAAGGTGATTTCAATGAAATTGAAAATTGGTGCGATTCGTACTGAAGCGAGAAGGAAATTTTACCTGGGCATTTTGATACTCGTGGAGACGTTTTGTATGGGAAACGTTAGGACATGTGTCGAATATTTCTTCAATCCCTCTGCCCTCCTCACGATTAAAAGTCACGGAAACGTCGTACGACCATTCAGCTTTGTACCGGAAATTCCCCACTCCTCACACACACACACACACACGTTTTCTAAATCCTTAGTTATAAGCCAGTCTCGCTAGACTTTATACACAAATTAAGTGTAAGAATTATGTATATGTGAATGTGCAACGATATATATATATGTATACATATAATTATATACAAAAAATTTGACACACATATATATATATATATATATTTGTATCGATCGAAGATGATCGGTAAATATGGTGATTATATGTATTGTATTTTGGCATTTGGCCGAATGGAAATAAATTAAGTGCATTCTGCGCTCGGCACGATAATCGCCGAGGCTCGAGCGCGAATTTCCCGAGTTTTTCCTCGTTTCGCCAATTGCCAGGAAATTCGGGAAAACCAGGCCGTCGAGCCTCGGCCGGTTTCAATCTGCCGGGAAATTGTGCTACCGAGCTTTTCAAGACAAATTATACGTATTTATCGCACGACATGGATTATAACGAGCAATAAAGATATATCGAACGACGTCTCGTTAATCTCTGAATCATTGAGGATCGATTTTTCCAGCGAGATCCCTGGGGATAAATTGCAAAACGTAATTCCTAAGTTCAACCCCTCCCCCCCTTCTTCTCTATCAGTTTTTCGTATACAAAGGTCAACGATTAATTAGTTATTCCTTTACAATTCTCGTGATTGATCAACGTTTTCACGAAGTTCAAGTGATCTCTTCGATAAATACTGACCTAGAATTTATTTTTGAGTGCTCGAAAAGCCAGGATTTTTTTCCTAAGTTAGAAATCTTGGCACGCGACACTTGTTTCAGTTATTACGGACTTTCGTGTGATGCACGATTTCAGATAAACTTGAGTATGATTTTACGATGACGACTTAAAATTACTTTCTTCCTATAATTAAAGGTTGAACACGAGTTTCTTTGACGTGCAGGTAATCTCGCGATGCACGTTAAAACGACGGACGAGCTCGTGTAATTGAAACAATGTTTATTTATTTGCATCATAAAACCGTCCATTGTGTTCCGAGGAGAATCGATAACCATGAAGTATTGCGTCCAATAATTTTCCAGTCCTAAAACCCTTTGTATCTAATTAATTCTTTAAACGATAAAACATTCACCCATACAAACAACGAGGTGTATGAATGATTAGACATTAACAACAGGAAAATTAGGTATAGACGAATGATTTGAAATTTCGTTAGCTCTCGGTCCTCGTGCTTAGCGATCGCCTTTAAAAGTTTTTCACTTTGTTGGGCGTACTTTCGAAGGCAGGAACGGTGAGAGAGGCGAGAAGCGAGACGGGCAGTGGCCGTGTAATACGTAAAACGGCCGAGGTGTGTTCCTACCGCGCTCTCGATCTGTCCTTACTCCGTCGTCACAGATAAGATATCTGGAAGAGACCTCGGAAGATGCTGCCAGCCAGAGTCACCAACATGGCTGTGCACCTCTCGCTTCTCGCTCTTCTGGTTCTCTCGGTGAACTTAGGTGAGTAAGCAATTCGGCCAAGCAATTAGCAAAAACCATCGATAATTGACTTACCTCAAATCCCGCGGACGATATAATGCTGTTATACCTTCTATCAAAATTCCTTTCGCTCCATTTACTTGTACTAACGAGGATAAAAAATTTTCATAGCGAATTTACCAATTAAACCGATTAAAAAGGACGATCCGTATAACGAGGACGAAGATTCTATTCAGTAATTTCATTTGGAAAACGTAGATACAGTTTGTAATATTCTTTGTTCTACTTTTCTTAGCGAGTGTACCGTAGATGAGTAAGAATTTTTGTCGAATACTTTCTAAGCATGGCCCTGACTCGTGTTACTTGAAATACTGTCGCGGGAATGACGATGTGAAAAGTCGAAGAAAGTAAAACGTCGTGTGTCAAGGAGATTAACGGTTGACCAATTTCACGTGCGAAGCATACGCGCCTTGTTTCGTGCAGAAGGAAATGTCGTATTAAGCCCTTGTTCCGCCAAGAAGAGAAATAAACGAGTAACCTCAGGCTCTTAATTCTCCCGGCGAAAAACAGGAATTGAAGGTCCCAATGAAAACGAGCACAGCAAAATACTGCGCAAGAATTCCTTTTATAAACGCAGATTGAAATCTAGTAAAACATGTAAACGGATCAAAAACTTTGAATACTTACTCTTCATTCCTTTTCCCAAAGTAAAAGTCGAAAACCCAAAAGTGTAATTCACGTAACAAAAATACGACAAAAACAGGAATAACCATATACCCACAATTTGAGTACCAAAGATAAAAATCCTAAAATCTACGAAAATATTCAATGTTTAGATTATGACAAGAGTTTTAAGGATTTACGAACGTTCGTGGAATTGGCCTTTTTAAGGACGACAGTACGTTTGATTTTCCCGCAGGGCCGATTGACGGGGAATCCTTATGGTGTTACGAGTGTAACACGAATTTGCGGAAGGGCCATAAAAGCGAGTGCAACGACCCTTACACGGGGATTCCTTCGACGGACCTTGTTCCCTGCGGCCAGGGCCCTCACCATTGCCTCAAGAGCGTAGTTTTACGTGCGTACCAGAACGTCACGCGATAATTTTTATCGTCCCACCGTCACCGCCGTTAATTTAAAATCAACCGACGACGACGATTTTGTCGCGGATCGGCCGGCACGCGATTTTCCACGGACAAACACACAGTTCCCCTTGGGCCGGAAAACTCGGCAAAACAATTGCCAGACAATTGCCCGATTAATCCTCGCCGATTGCGCGAACCTCGCGAACTCTAAACGGATAAATAGCTAAAAATCAGCCGAATAATTCCTCACGATAAAGTATAAGGTCAAAACACGCGCCTACAAATCGAAGTAATGCCCTTCGCCAATCGTGATTTATCCTTCATTAATTACTGTGTACGAATCATCGAAAGGTCGGGTTGAGATTTATCGGAAAAGTAATTCACTGGGAATACGTTTAATTACTGATTGGTACTCGGGTCATGATTTCATTAATAATGAAATGCACGATGTTTGTTGCAGATCGAAATGTTTTGGTGACAGTGCGAGGCTGTGTACCTTCTTATCAAATCAACAAGTACTGCACATTTCCCAATTTCCCAGAGGCGATCATCGAGTGTTATTTTTGCAAGGATTATGCTTGCAATCGACAAACTTCTATAAATCAGAATACACTAACGAATGTAGGGTTGTTGATTTTTACGTTAATCGTTTTATTAAAGATCGTATAAATGTAACAAGAATTGAATATACTTCAAAATCGTTAAGTTAGTTGAATTTTCTGGGCGACAGTATTTACATCAGGGGAAATATGAATAACTCAGAGTTATTTTTAATCTTTTAGTAAAACATGAAGAATTAGGGAATAAGTAAAGCTTGTAAATTCTTGTCATTATCCAATGTCATCAAAAAATGACAAGAGACTATTGAATTGTTTCTTCAACTATTCATTCATTAGTCATATTATCCTTTTATAACAAATTTTCTTGTTAATGAGTATCGAGGAAAATTCTTTCTTTCGATACACATAGAATTCTATTGGGAAAAAAGGAAAACGTGTACTGGTCGGCATTTATTTCCCGGAGCAAAAGTAATCTTTCAAAGTATTCAATTATTATCCAATCAGTGATCTTCCGTTGCGCCACGTGCCGAGATAAAATTCGTCTTATCGGCGGCGTTGGTGGGGGTAACGGGAAGAATCGCTGGCAAAAATTCTCTGGCAGAGATCCATCTGATTTTGCCGAGATATCCCGATGCTTTCTACCGCGGTAATCGAAATAATGCCCCGCCGGATGATTTCCGAATTAAGGATAAACGACGGGCATTATTTTCCGCAAACTCCCGCGAATTATCTGGAGAGAGGGGGGGCAGGGGAGGGGTGAAGGAGAAGGGATTCTTGGCCGAGATCCTACTTGCCCCGGCGTGGAAAGACATTGACGCAGCGGGGAGAACCGGAAAGACCGTTTGACTTTCTGCGCTGGAAATTAAACGATCCTATGAATGAACGGGTCTTGACTCATCGCTGATGGTTTTTAATAGTCCGCTCGTTCGCGTACAACGAAAACAAGGACGTAGTAGGAAAACAACAGGGAGGATACAATGCGCTGAGAAAGATAGGGATGTTGAGGGGGGGGGAGAAGAATAGGAGATACGAAAATTGCCGGCCGAGTGTGCGTGGAAGTGAGAGACGATCTACGAGTAAGCGGAAAGGAGAAGGATCGAGAAGGAACGAGAGAGGAAGAAGGGGGGGGGGGGGCGAAGACTACGTCTGCCGTATGCTTCACGGGGGGAAGGGGTCAAATGCCGGAGTCAATTCGGTAATGCATCGCGGGGTTAAATGATCTTCTGACCTCTGACAAACCGTCCGCAACGAGTCGGCAGCACTCACTTTGCATTTACTGCCTTTGCTACTCGATATATGTATACACTATCAACGGGTCATTGATTTCCAGTAATTCCTTAGCAAAGTTTCCTATCGGTCGAAGCAATCGTTGCTTGCTTCTCCTTCTCAGGAATAAAGCAACTCTTAACTTTCTTGAGTCTTCCACGAGACGATCTTATCCAAATTCGTCGAAGCTTTAAAAAGATTCTTTTGCTTCGTTTAAATTCCTTGAATTCGTTTTTTACGAGGTAATTTTATTGAGAATTCGTGGAGGGTTTGTGGGGATCCACTTTTCCTTTATTAGGGTTTCCTTTAACTGTAGATTTTTAATGTTTTTAACTGAGTTAGGGCCTTAAGGAAATTAAGGAAAATTCGTGGAAGGCCCAGGATTGTCGGTGTCGGGGGAGGAATTAGTCGAATCCGAGTTATAATTGGAAGACTACAAAACCGCCGCACGGTACTCGTGTATGCGGGTCAGTTTCTGTGGTCCACGAAAGACTCGACCGCCCGTAATTGCCGTAATGAGTCCAATGATGAGGGACTTGGCCGTTTAGCTGCGCTCGCATGTGACGAGGAAGATAATTGATCGAATCCAACGAAATCTTACGGTGCTGAGGAATACACTGGAATACAAGTCCCTGTGATAAGTTCCATTTTTCTACAGATTTTATTAATTTATTTTATTCAAATTTAAAGAAGAATCCGTTTCGTTTTGGAGTTGATTAATTTATGCTTGAAGAGCTGATCATTATTTAAATGACTCCTTTGATCGTTGGGTAATAAGAATCGTTATTTGCTTGGTTTTGCTGAAACTGTCATTTCTTGTAACTATTTTCTCAACTGTTTGGCCGACGGTTCTCCAACTTCCTGGCAGTCAGTTAGCCACAGTCACTCGTCGAGGGGGACGCAAACTGTCTTATTATTCTTCTCGGCGTTGCGCGAAATGAGTGAAAAGAATGATTAGTCCCAGACAGAGTAGAAGAAGAGTAAGGAAAACCGAAACAAAGGGAGAGAAATGAAACTTGTTGAAGGAATAAATCTGAGAACGAGGACGAGGATCGAAATCGAAGAGTAAAAAAGAATTGTTAGTCTCAGTAGAAGAACATTAAAACAAGAAAACACAAATAGAAAAAAAAGAAAGAAAAACAAGAGAAGAATGAAGCAAAAAAAGAACGAAGACTACCCAATTTCGTAATAAAACTTCTATGGTAAAAGAAAGGGGAAGACGGGGACGAAGGTGTGAAACGAATCTCGTTGAAGAAATAAAGGAGAAGACGTGGAGGAAGGTGGGAAATGAATCTTGTCGATGGAAAACGGAGAAACGAAAAACGCACAATGGAATCGGCAAGCAAAAGCAAAGCAAAAGCTGGGAGGAGTTGGGCACGGCTTGATTACGTCGTTTCGAAGCGGGGGAGGGACGA
Source organism: Hedychridium roseum (assembly GCA_963989215.1). Lineage (NCBI taxonomy): Eukaryota > Metazoa > Arthropoda > Insecta > Hymenoptera > Chrysididae > Hedychridium > Hedychridium roseum. Next base: position 4,168,893 of record OZ022318.1, on the reverse strand, counting down.
GGAGGAACTCTGGATCAGCGAAGAAGCCGAAGAGAGGAAGGGGGGGAACGTGGACAGGGCAAAGAGGGTGCCGTATCTCTCTTCAGTGACAGAGCGGACACGTTCCGAGCCGGCAGTTTCCGTCTTTACTCGCGATCAGTTCTTCTCTTTTTCACTCGATTTCCACGAGTCCAGTTCGCCCCGAGGAAGAGGATTTCTCCGAGGGATTAGCAAGCCAGTCTTCACGTCAGGATGGACCGCAAGGCACTGTCGATTATCCTCGTTTTCGGTCTTGTGTTCCTCGTAACACCAGGTACGTCGAGAAAAATTTCCTAATACAGTTTTATCGTTACAGGAAGTAACAAAAAATTTTATTAAACCATGCTAGCTGAAAGTAATGAAAAATTATGAGGAAATAAGGAATATGAAATCGTCTTATACTTTATAACAGAATTCTATTGAGCCATTTTGTTGTGTTCATTTCTTGACAAATATAGTATCATTAGAAAATGAAAGATCTAAACAACAGTTTCCTAATAATTTTCTCTTGAAAATTGTAAGAAAATTCAGTAAGGTATATTTAGAAGAGAAAAACTGCGAAACTGTGTTAAGCCGGGAACCTGTTATTAAATAGGAAAATCTGTATCCTTGGACGAAACGAGGGCCTGTCATTCCATTGAAATATTACGACAACCACGAATGGTTGTTGACTCATTGGCGGCAATGATATTCGTCGAAGGGTAATTGTTATTTTTCACGGCTCCTGACTCACTCCGCCATGAGACGAACGAGAAAATTCGCCCGTGCGACGTGTACTCGTCACGCCAGCCATTGTCAATTATCACCGATCGCCTTCCGCCTCGCATTTTTTCCCCTCTAATCGCGGCAATTCGCGCACCGCGCAATTGTCCCTCATTTTTCCTCGTTACGCAAGTATTAAGTTCAACATCGTCGACAGATTTTCACGTAAAAATGGAATACTATCCTTCGTTGCTTCGTTAGCGAGGTTCAACGCTTTCGCTTCGTTCTTGAAAAGTTTTCTTTTAATATTCAGGAAAATATTTTTCTGTTCTTCGATGACGGTTTCTATTTTCGATGATCTTGCCGTTGGTATTGTTTAAACGCGATTTCATGACGAATTGCGCGCGTCAGCGTGGGGCAAGGCGCAAAACGATCGGTGACACCACCTGTTACGCTATAGCCAGCATAATTTTTGAATTAAACGACCACACCTGATGCTGCCGTGACGAATTCAACGAGGAATCCCGTCCATGCTAGATTGTCCGTTCAAGAACGTCATGATAATTTAATACACTCCGCCTTAACCAAATCCTCTGGCAAAAGATTCAATCTGCTACAATTCTACGTACATAGATTTCACTAAAAATTATCATTCACTTACCCATTAGTTCAGTGAAACATTTATTTTTTGTTTGTCAGAGCTTTGACAGAGACATTTTAGTTTAAATATTTTTTACTCGCTGTCCAATCAGCCGTTAAGATTATTGTTTATTTTTCTTCGGCTGAACAGGACTGTTGTTGAGGGCTGGCATTTTTTACAGGCTCAGCTCTGAAATGCTATAACTGCACGTCTCAGAACAACGAACAGTGCGCAGATCCGTTGAACGTGACTTGGCATCTGCAAACGCATCACATAAGGACCTGCGAGGATGCGTTTTACAGGACACCTTACTCGAACAACGAGAGATCGGTTTGCCGGAAAATCGTGAAGAAAGGTAACGAAACGTCCGAAACAAATCTTCTTCCTTGGAAAATCATAGATAAAAATCTTCAAAAGCATTAATCCTTTGGACAAAATTGAACTGCGAAAACTAATCTTTAATGATATAGTCTTTGCCATTTCTTCACTTGTATTCGTATAATGACGACAGTTTCTCAGGTACACATACTTGAGACCGTAGGATTGTTTTTCCGTTCTTTTCCAATGAATTACGTAATAATTTCGTGTCATTCATTTACCGTCCGACTGATGGCTGAAAATGATTCACTCGAGTTTCACGGGCGAATCACGTAATGCCGTACTCCGTGTGAAATCAGTCGACATTAGTCTCGTTTTTCAAGTTCGTCAGGCGTAAGTAATTAGTTACGGCGAAAGGTGTGGGTGTCGATTCGTCCTCGTCGGTGACGTTAACACAAATTAGTGCACATTCCGAGCACACGCGTAGGTGCATCGTGTGTCTAACTTCTTTTGTGCCTCTCTAAAGTGGCGTCTCAATTTAAATCTACGTGTTTACGTGCATACACATCGTACACACGTGACGTGTGCATCCGTCCGCGAGGACACAATTACCGGACATGTGTAACAGTTGAAGACAGTCAGCTACGTTTACTTGGCAAATCCAACGAATTACTGAATTAATGAATTTACTCGCAAGTACCGAAGTAGATACTTCGTCCGGTAGATAGAAATTTTTACGACGCAGTCTGAATTTTAATCTGATTTTCTCGTTGTTTGCCTTGTTCATCGCGTATTGTACTTTTTCATACGGATTTGTTGGTCTAACTTGTACGCGAAAAATCTTACTGGAATGCATCTGAATGACTCACGGAGCGTGCTCGCGCTGTGTAATTGCGATAATTAGATATACCTCAAGGTCATAATCGCAAGCGCGCAATGCTTGGCTAATAAGCTATGAAGTTTAAAAAAAACCTGAAAGTTGATTTAGCCGAGCCAGGTGTAAGAAATTTTAGAGACTACAATTCATGCAATTATTTGCTGAGTGGAACGTTGATTTAAAAAATACGAAAAATAAGGATATCATTGAAAATTATAGATGTAAAGTATTTGATTTTACCTGATCGACTATCCACTCTCTGCAACCATTTGTCTCGTGTGCAGTTGATTCGCGTTACATAAATTTACAGTCGCAGATATAACTCATCTGTGTAACAATTCAGAGAACAATCAGTTGGTATTTACACGCAATAATCGCTTCCTTCCCACACTCCGCGTGGTCCACATTGAGTCACCAGCTGGAAATGAATTACATAAACAATCCTTGCAACTGTTGCATCCTTGCAGTAATTGCGTCTCGTAGAAACTGGACGAATCGACGTACACTATAAATTCGGGAAAAACAAGACTTGAAAGAAAAAAAAAGGAACACAGACCTCAAAAGGCCTTGATCAGAAAGTATATTTTTTACTTACTTTTCTTCTTTACTTTTTCTTCTTCTTCTTTTTACTTCTTTATTTCTTTCCTAACAAAATAATGGTGAACGATCATTTATAAATGTGTACAATGAAAATTACCTCTCGACAATAGATAAGAATTTGATGAATTGCTTGGGACTATAGTTGAATTTTTTTTTTACCAATCAGTATCGAGCATTGTAGTGACATTTTTTTCGAACGTGTTGAATTTTGGTTTTTAACAGAAGGAGGAGGCGGACAGACCGTTATCCGTCAATGCTGGAGACTGTCAGCCGACGAACCGAAAGACGGGCCATGCGGGCCCAATTCAATTTCCAGCCACGAGCAGAGCTCCCTGATATCCTGTCACTTCTGCAGCACCGACCTTTGCAATTCAGCCACCAGTGCATCTCCGCTGCACTTGCTCTATGCAACTACCCTCGCTGCACTCATCTATGGTTTATTGTCCTCGAAATTCGCCGTGGTTTAACGTAGGAGCCATTTTTTAACGACCATTTGAACGGTACAAAGAGTCTCAGAGACGCGTAAAAATGGAATTTTTAGATAAAATGAACGGTCGTTGACTTGACGAAATGTTTATCGAGCTCCTTCTTATAAAAAATTGACCCATTTTTCGAAGCTTGTGATAAAATATTTAAAGGAAATCGTGTAAGACCGTCAATTCAATTTTATCGAGGTAAACATTTTGTCACGTCGATAAGTTCTGTTCCGGAGAAAAAATGTAATATAATGAAAGGGATACGAGTGGACCAATCGTGCTTAATTAATCGTTCTTTATTCATATATAGCAACAGTCAATTTTATTAATATTAAAGAACCAAGATTCGAGTACAACGAAAGAAATGTTGAACAACTTAAATTTTATTATCGTCAAATTCCAAACTTACCTTAAGGATGGTTTTGGCTTTTAAACTTAATAATATTGGTAGCTGTTAGTCAATGTTAATTTTTATCACGGCATGTCTAAATTTACTTTTATTATTAATACGGGAAGTATTTTTCCCCTGCACGTGTGGTCCAGCGTGACGTTAATCGTCTCATTATCCCCGCGTTAATTTAGGCATTGCCTTAGTTAAGGCGTAGTAAGTTAACACTTTACTTTATTTTCAACGCCTAAACGTGCCAGGGGCATTTCTTAATTTAGTTAACTCTCTAACAACTTCATCGCACGGTCGTTTTATTAATACATAGTAATATTAACTGTCCCGTCTTTCCTGTTGTAGATAGTTTCTTTTTACTTTTACTAAACTTTTTCTTCGGTTTCCTTTCTCCGCGCTCGGAAGAATATTCAGCACGGGAGATTTTCGAAAAGGACAAATTTCCAGACTATGCATTGTTGTCGCACTGTCGCTAAATAAGATCGACGAGGAGTTAAAAGTTTTGCCGAGCGCGTAACGGGGAGGAGAAAGGAGTGTAAAAAAAACTGGTAGCTTATCAGGAATCCGTCCATGCTTAGATTAATCAAGGAAATGTGTTCCCTCGGCGGGCGACGTTAATTAGCCGCCGTGTATTAATTTTATAAGCATTTGTCGCTGACCTTTAGATCGTTGGCTCAGATTACCCCCCCTCCCCCGGGATTATCTTGTACATTTATCGCTTGCAAAGGGGGAAAACTGCATCGATGGCTAATCTGTACAAAAATTGTAATACTTACGTGGAAACGTTATCGACGCGTGTAAAATAAATGACGTACGAGATACACTCGTAGCTTTCTTTATTCGTTTAAATTGTAGCATACTTACCGAAATATCGAGGACGATTTTTTTTAACACTTATTTTCTTTATCGAAGGATTATCCATTAATTCCTCCAAATCCTCTGAAAATGTCTCCTTTATTCCGGCGAGAGAATTCTCCTCGCCGACATAATCGAGCTACATTGAACGTCATACAAGGGACTTAAACGTAAAAGAAAGTACGTACAAATGTCATTGAATCGCTAAAGAGGAAACGACAGAATGAACTTCCTCTCACACGCGCGTGGTTAATTACATTTTGTCAAATCGATCACCGTTTTTCTCAGTTTTCTTCGTGTTTGTCGTTTCGTTTGCAACTCGAGCGGGAATGTCGATGACGGGGGTAAATGCGGGAAAGGGTGGGAGGAGGATTGGGGATTCTCTCGCGTGCCGGCTGTCCCTGGAAATTAATCGTCCCGGAGGCAAAGGGACGTGCCTTCCGAAGCGTCTTTGAGGCACGGTCACGCGAGTACCTCGACCCGTCGACGACGGCTCGTTTCCTCGTCGCACTTTAACGACCGATCGATGAACCCCCCGAACGCGAGAACACCGAGCATTCGACCGCGCAAAGCGCATCCTGAGGTATGCACCGTCGCGAAACACTCGAAGGACGAAAATGACGGAAAATTCGCCGAACAATACTCGGGAAAATCTCACGAATGTACAAAGCTAGATAATTCGAGGTGCTCGAAGGTGATAAGCGGACGAGTGATGCTCAACGGTCGATGGAAAATGAATGCTACATGTTTTTAAGAGTTTTAGAAATTTTAGGTCGTAGTAGCGTTGATTGCGAAGAGTAGGAAGGAAAAATGGCACCAATTTGCAGGCTGGTAAATTCCGTAAAAGAGGAAAAATTGAATCTCTTGTCCAGTTTCGCAACATGTTTCATTCTCCACCGATATTCCGAGAAGTCGATAGTTTTCGGGAAATTCGTTACGACGAATTATTAAAAATTATAAAAATTACATTGGACCACATTTCGAAATTTAGATTGGAAGAATGTTTGAAAATTGTCCACTTGTCACACGTAAGGGCAACGAATCCTGTTTCGGGAAACTGCGAATCTCTTGTTTCGCTGTTTGTACTTTAATTTCGTCCAGTGGTTGGCGGGAATTTTCCGGCACTTCCGGTGAGCGGGTCGCACCGGCAAACGCAGCACGAGGGGAAAAGGAACCAGTCCATGAAGATCCCTTTACAGTCGTTGTCCGGGTCGTAGGCGAGCAGTCGGTGCCATTTGTATTTCTGTTCGCAACCGCAATCCCCGCTGCAGCGATTCGTTTGTGTTTTCCTGGGCAAGAGAATAAATTTCATCGTCCTATAAACTGCAAAATATTATACTCTAACCAAAGCGACTCTCAGATAGTTTACTTTGACTCGAAAAATATGAAATATCCTGTTTCGACTAGAAAATCTTGTCGTTGCAATTCTATAAGGTATTTATTTGTTTGAATCGATCGCTAATTTTATTTGATTTCCTGGCTTGTTAATTTTTAACGTGTCTAATTCCTTTAAACTTTTCATGGCCCAGGTAGAAACTTTTCTTATTTCGTGAATGATTTTTCGCACTTACGAACAAACTTCCTGGTGAATAGCTTGCTCAAAATGTTGTGTATTAACAATGGCACGAATTTTCCCGGCGCTGTTGCTCGCCCAGTAAGGCGTGACGATTTCCACCTTGGATTCGCAGGCGTCGACCCTGTAAAAGGTTCTTCCCTTATTAAAGATATCAATCTTCCTTATCAAGGACCATCAGGAATTTTTTCCCCTTCCTTTCCTGATGATTCTTTCGAAACTATGAGTTAATGACTCAATTACCTGCCAGTTTCGCTCTTTCGCGATTTCCCGAAAGATTGCCTCGTACTCCTTGTCCTGGCCTGTCCGAAGTACGATTCTCCGTTGGCCTCCATTTCCGGTCTGAGCTTTTCGTCCTCATCCTGCAATCTCGGCCCGCCGTCCGGCAAATCGTCTTTCCCCGTTTCCCCGCTTCGCCGTCTTCTTCGTCTCGTCCTGTGGCCGGGATTCTTCGTCGAACCGTACTCAGGACTCATCTCAAAGTCCCCGTACATCCTCTTCATCAAGGCTTTATTCTCGTCGATGAATCGCTCTATTCTCTCTCTGCGCAAATCGTTACGATTTACGGTGCATTAGAATTCAACGACACTCAATAAAACCTAATTTAATAGAACCATTCACTGGCGAACAGTTAAATTAACCCGTCGTATTTCTCACTTACGAAATACGAAATATGAAATGCAGGAAGTACGGGTTAGTCGTGAAACTTTAACTTGAGAATCTATTTGAAGAACATTGTGCTTAGATTCTAGTGTCGTACAGTTTTTGTAAAAGTGTCAATTGAAATTGCAATTTCCTGAAACTGGGTAATGAGTGTACCTAAAACTTACATGGGATAAGTGTTTCCTGCGGTTGGGCAGAACAGCTGGTGATATCTTTTGATACAAGGTGTACCACGAACAAGATCTCCTCTTAATTCCACTCCAAGAGCCACTGACAGGGCCGTCCAAAGGATCTATTAACAAATTACGGGACATTGATAAAAGTTCGTTACCGCAATACCTTAAAATCAGACGAAAAAAAAAGGATTCCTATTATTAACCCGTAAACTTGACACGAATTAATTGAGTTATTTGTTACTTCTTTGCAATGTAACAGTTTCGTAATTACAATTGGAAGGAGGGCAAAGTTATTGAAACGAGGAAGCGGAAAAGTTGCCTACAAGCAGGTTGACGGCGTATGACGATCGTTATCAGCGAAATCTCCTTAAAGTACGAGACGTTCGTGACCGTCGCGATCAAAAGGATCAATATCACACGACACGTGTCGCCTGGAACGAATGTACTTGTTCATAAGCCGACTAACCAACTACAAAATGTTCCAAGAGGGACGATAACATTGAGAGATCCAGTTGCAATGTGCCAACGAAAATGGAAAACAGGTTTATTAACGTTAAAATTTCGTTGTGTATAAACTGCTTCCTTTCGACTTGCTTTACTTTCTTTTTATTGATTATTACGTACATATTAAAAGGAACATTGATCGCTCTATGAAAATAAATACTATAAGTACGACGAATTCAAATTCCCTTAAGACAGAATATCGTGACAAATGTTTCGTAGGAATTTCAAACTTGTCCCGTGTGGAGTAAATTACATTTACAGTAATAAACATCACGAGTCGATGAATTCCCTGTGACGACGGGAACTGTGTTTGTTCGAGGGGGACAAAAACACGCGATTTCGTGTTACGCTTTTGTCGAGTCGTCAGCGGGGAAACTTGTATCTTGCGTGGCGGGGTTTGAAATGCCGGATTCGTCGTCAACCCACGCGTCGTTGCGATAAACCGGGAAACCAGGGGGCCTAGGATTGTCGGGGGAATCTCGGCTTTGCGCCTTTCGACTGGGTTTGCAGACCCGGAAAAAGGCCGATAAGAGGCCGCAACAAGGACGAGGAATTAACGGCACGTTACTCTCGCCTTCGACCGACTGGCAGACGGAAAAATCCGAATGTCGCCTTAAAAGCCCGGCTTTTCAAGTCGCCGGACCTTTGAAGCCAAGGCTGTACCGGCGGAATCAATAAAATATATGTATGTGGAAAAAGAAAAGTCCCACTTGAGGTCAGCCGTGATAAACTCGACGTTTGATTTGCATGCGAAAAGTCATTCAAAGGAATCGGACGAGAAGGTCCTTCGACTTAAAAGGTACATAAGAACACTGGAAATATGTAATGGAGACTTTGAGGTAAAACAAATTTCCACGATTTGTATTTCGCTGCAACGGAATTCGGGCTCACGAAGTACTTAATTCTCGGCGATAAACCAGCAGTACTTACAATTCTCCTTATCATTTTAAATAAGAAACTAAAAATATACAAGTATACTTACTCCTTACAAATTTGTATAAAAGCAATTTCGTTCGATGCATATTTGTTTCTTATTCGATCATCTAATCATTTTTCTTTATTACCACGACGCACTTTCCTTTAAAACAGTTACATCATTTCGCACAGCTACAAAAGTAACAAAATTTTGAAACAGTTGTGTGACTGTAGAAGTTGTTTTACTCGAATTCGGCGATGAGGTTGACGGTTCGTTGAAAAGGCGGAAATCGAATTGTCAACACAACGAGCACGTGTCCGTAGAGTTTGATGATCACGGGGAAAGGGGGGGAGGGGGGAAGGTCGTTAATTAACGGCCAGCGACCGGATGTTTCAATCTCATTAGCCGAGCACTCTAGTTTCCCGCGTGACCAGCAGGCACGTGTTAGCCTCGCTGCTCGCTCGGCACTTACGATTCTCTCGGTTGTTTTTCCAAGCTTTTTAGGCCCCTCTCGAACGACGGCCAATCACGTTATCGTCACGATCATCGGGATAAACGAATTCGACCCTGTCGACGCGCCTAAACACACGTACAAATAATGCTGGGTTAGAGTTTTTGGCAGAAAAAGAAAAACGACACAACTGTCAGCTTAATTAAGCTCCGGCAAATATTTGTCCCGCAGGTACCACGTGTTTCCCGTTTACCACGTTGAATTTCCTCGGTCGCCCGTAGTAAAAAAATCGTCGGTGAAACGACAGCTGCTTAACCGGAAATAACGGGTTATGTGCCGGGAAAAAAAGAGAAAAAAGAGAAAACAGAGAAAAAAGAGAAAAGAGAGAAAAATGAGAAAAGAGAGAAAAATGAGAAACAAGAGAATAAAAGTGCTCGAAGCTGGAGAAAAAAGACGTCTGCTAATGATCGAGCGTTTTGTAATCGTTCAACATTCAAGTGACAGCAGAGGGAAACGATAGAAATGCAGAAGTTTCTTTTCCTGTCGGAAATTAATGAGCAAGAAGTTTTGGCCGGGGGCGAAGAAAGAAAACGATGTACACGCAGATCGTACGATCTCTTCTGTACCGGAAGTCGACGGTGAACGTCCCACGAGTGTCTACCTTCACTCGTAGGTGCACGTAGGTGTCATTCAACGACGTCGATCGTCATATCGCACGGTCGGAAACCAAGTAAACCGAGGAAACATGGCAGACGAGGAGAAAGAACGAGGAGTGTGGATAGACGAGGTTCGTTGAATAGAGAGAAAAAAGAATTGAAGAGACAGGCTGGTAGGCAAAGAGAATAAAATGACAAATACAGATAAACAGACGTACAGGGCAGTGGAAGAAACTATCAAGTACAGACAAACAGAGAGAAAAAAAGTAATAATTATAGATAAGCAAACAGACAGACAGACAGACAGACAGGTAGAAAGTCCTACAGGGAAACAATGAAAAGTAATCAATAATTATAGATAGGCAGAGAAATGTACACATTTACACAAGGAGAACAAAGTAACAAATACAGATGAATTAATACGTACGTAGAGAAAATTGAAGAAACACAGACACATAGATACAAATTTACAACTGCAAATACGTAGAATTAAATTAACAGATATACAGAGAACACAGTGAAGCGTATAATAAGAACGAACAGGAGTAGAAGGTAAGGAAGATTGGTACTCGGACGAGAGTAGAAAACGTCGAGCATGGACAGACGGACCGACGAATATACACAGAAACACAGGAAGGGGGGCAAAACCGTTGACAGTGGATTGGCCGACGTGAATGATTCGACGTGTAGACGCGGGAGAATGCTACGTGAGGGCAATTGTCAGGCAAGTCACGGGCCAGTCGACGGGAAAGTTCACGCGGACGAAGACCGCGAAACTTGCCGTCCTCGCGGAATGACAATGGATCTTTGGAGGAAACGTCGAAACTGCCCGGCGACGATGTTCCTCTGTTTCGCAATTAACGACGAGCCAAATGGCTCCTACGTGCGACCAGAACTTGTCTCCTGACGTTACGGTATGTCCAGGGGAAGGACGGTGAAAAAGATAACGAAAAATGCTTTCTCTCCGGTCCAACGTCATCACCAAAAGTCCATTTTTCAAGGCAGAAGCAAAGTTTTCTAAGCAAAAGTACAGGGAAATAAATGAATTGTTGTTGCTTTGAAATAAATTCTCTGAATGGTACTAAGTTGATTTTGAGAAAATAAAGGAATTGAATTTATCAAACGAGTTGAACGAATTGAATTAACTGTTATTTTCAAACGTCGACCTTTCTGAGAAAATAATAACTTGATGTATTCAGCTGTATTTCTCTATATGCTAGACTAGTTTTACTTTCTGAATGAACTGAATTCTTATTTTCAAACTTCCTTTTGAAAATTCAACGAGCGTATCGTTGTCCTGTCGCTTAGTTTCAATAGTCTCGTAAAAAGGACAAGGTAACGATGTCCGCTAATTCGAAGATCCTGCTTGAAAGAATAAAGCCACGCCGTTAATCAAGTCGAAGATCCTTTTTCAAAGAGTAAGGGTATCCTGTCTCTTAATTTGAATGTCAATTCGAACAAAGCGACAGCGTTTTGCACCTCGAACATCCGGTATAAAATTAATTGCGCATCAAATTGCGCGCTAATTAGCGGACAAACGAGTAAATAATCGCGAAACACGTGTAAAACCTGCGCATCGGGCGCAAAACTGAAAAATATTCAAAGGACAATCGTTAGACCTATGACTGATTTCTGCATAGCAAACGATTATCCTTGCAACGGATTCGATAATCGATCGCTTGACAAATGACCTTGGATTCTTTCCTTTTTTTTTTGTTCCCTTTGGAGATCTATTTAACCAGCGGCACAAGGTCAGGCGCGTCAAGTGCGCCATTACGGCGGACGTTAATGATTTCCTCGGGGATTGGACGAGATGTCAACGCGTGGGTGATGCATTCGCTAATTAGCATAAGCGGCCGATCTCGTTATGCAGCGAGAGCGTGAATTACGAGATCGAAATACTTGGCTAAGCTTTCCGCGGCTCTTAAATTGCCCCGGGAAAACGCTGGCATTGAACAATTCCCCCACCCCAGTTGTCATAAATAAGGAAAAAACCATCGCTGGCAAATGAGGGCATAATGGTGAAATTTATGGCAGAACGTGTGTGAACAATAGTAACGACCTCATTCCCTTTACGACGTTTATAAAATACGCTCGAAATGCAGCCGGGAATAAAACGCGAAATAATGAGAACACTTTAAGAATTTCATTGATAAAGAGGGCAACGAAATTTTCTGTTACACAGTATTAAATACACCTGAGCGTTAATGGGTGAAATAATTTTGCGAATTATCTATCCTGATACGTAGTAGTTCGAGATTTAGTTTTTTTCATTAATAAAACGATGCATCGGAGCGAGGGAGAAGTTTCGATGGAGCTGAAGGTCCGTTTGCTCGTGGCGAACATTTTTTTCTCTCTCTCTGTCTCTCTCTTACAAGATGAGCTGGTTCAGGGTCCAAGTTGGTACGAGTTGCGACAGCAGCTGTCAGCGATGAATCTCGTTAGGCCGAGAAGTCTCGAATTGTCCTTACTCAACGTCGTCATTACCCTGATTACCTTCTAATCGCGCGAAACCCACTCGGCCGTAGCGTCCCGGGGAAACGAAAGTAACGATCGACGATCATCCGTGTATATTAACGAGCAGCGTCTTCGCGGACGAACAAAATCGTGAACTCGTTTCTGCAATCCGCCGGCTTAGGTCATCGACTATTTTCGTAGGTGAAAAAGATTGCCAGTCGAAAGAATCGACGTTTCGCCGTCAACTCGAAACCCTCGACGACCTTTCGTGCCTTTAAATAATACAAATCCGAGCTACCGATTGTACAGAGATACTTTTAGGCAAATTTAGAAATATTTCTAATTGACATTTAGAGATCCTTAATGTCAGGTTTCTTAATCATAGAAAATTCTACCGATTATACAGACGGTCTTTTGGACGATTTTTCTTGAAGGCCCCGAGTAGAATTCCATGGAAAAAGATTAAATTGTGTACTTTTAATTGACATTTAAGAGCCCCTAATATCAGTTTACCTGATCGTACAAAATTCTACCGCTTACGTAAATCTTTTTAACAGACAAATTGAAGAATTCCACGGACGGACATTAAAATATGTATTTTTAATTGACATTTAGGAGTTCCTAATGTCAATTTCCTCGATAATACAAAAACCCCCCTTATTCCACAAGTCCGTAAATGATGGATTCGACAAAATTATCTACCTGTAATGGCGAAAAATATTTTCTCCGTTGTCTCGTCGCTTGCGAAAACGGTTGATGCGATAATTGATAACCGTGAGAAGTGTCGGACACGGTAGAAACGGCCGCAGATGTGCATCTAATGCACCGCATGGGCTTTCAGCCGGGTACATTAAGTCAATTAACTCCGCGTCGGTCGTTTTCATTTTCCGCCGGCTTAAGAGGCTCGCGCAGTTATGCACGAGATTTATTCACCTAGGAGCAACGCTTTGTGCCGTCCTCTACAACCGACGATTAATTTCACCTGATTTCGCCCGATCATTACGAGACAGCTGTAACCCCTACGACCGTTTCTCCAGTCTGCAATTTAATAATATCTGCACTCCATCTTCAGACATCGCAATAACCTACCGCAAGGTAATCGATTTGCGTCGTACTTTGACCCTTTTTTCAGGCAGAAGAAATATTGAAAGCAATCGATGCGTTGGAAATGATTGTCAAAATTGGTTTTTTATCGTTCTGAGGTATTGTATTTTTTAACGAAGTTAAATGGAACTTCCTGTAAGAAGTATCGATGAAATTGATTCGTCGGGAAGGACTGTCAAATTGGTTCTTTTGTCATTCTGAGATATTGTATTTTTCAACGAAGTTAAATGAAACTTCCTGTAAGAAGTATCGATGAAATTGATTCGTCGGGAAGGACTGTCAAATTGGTTCTGTTGATATTTCATGATTGATGACTTGCACAACGGATCGAACACCATTCACAAAGTCCCCTGTGATTGACTTTTTTTTCGTGCAACCGTGAAAATTAATGAATTGTCCTGACGGTTGACGACGCGTGGTCGATGACAGGATCGTAGCGACGATTTCCTTGGCGTCGGTGAAAGGTCCGGGGAATCACGTTAACCTCAACAGGGAGGGGGGGCTGGGTTGGCTCGACATTGAACCGATTAGACGGTCCCAGCAGGCCCAGCGACGACGAAATCCCAGCGGGGCCCGGGCTCTTTCGAAAGGCTTTGAAAATCGTCACGGCCGACGACGGCGCATTTTTTATTTATTCCCCGGCGACTGGTATTTGAAAATCGGTATTTCGAAAATACCCGGGAAAACCCGGCGGCGGGGCAGAACTACCCGCGAATTTGGCAACCCGGGGCATTTGCATCGGCGATAGCAATGGACTTTCCCGCCGATTATAACTCATTCGGCTTATTGCCGAATATTTATGTAACGGTCCATCGGCGCGACATTATCGGGTATAAATTAAAGATACGATTAGATAAGCGACGCTTTAATTGGCCTACGCGCAGACCACCAAAGGTCAGGTTTGTCTTTAAAGGAAATCGAAATTTTCCTTCCTAGTGACAGGTCAATGCGTAATATCGACGGTGAGATTTCGAAAAGAAAAGGGACACAGTGGTACCTTTAAATTTACCTAATTATGGTACAAACGAATTCATTCTAATTTCGTAATGAACTTAATAATTCTTTACAATTGACAGATTCTTCAACAAAACGAAGACAATCTTAACACTTCCTTTTTGTCGTTTTTTTAGTTTCTTTAAGTTGAGTTACCTGCTTCCTTTTGACTGAATTTCCACAGGCATTATTTACTTGTACATCTTGATAAATACCTGCAGTCGTTGAATTAGAGTACTGTGAAAGTAAAGCGTTAATCCTTTAATGAGCCAACTATTACGAACTGCAAGGACGGGACGAAAGGCAGGTAAAACTAATTCGTGACGTCAGCGCGATGTTTTAGCCGGAGTTTCTTGTTGCCGGCCACTTTCTTTTTTCCGTCATTCGGATGATCTTGGAGCACGTGAGCGGGACGGTAGTTACGTCGTAATCTCAGGCAATCAGCGAGCAGAGTCGCTGGCCTAATCCCATCAGTTCAGTTACAATGACGCGCACCTTGACGCTGAATATTCCGTCCCCGTAGACGAGTTTTTAATAATTAATTAAGCCGCCAACGAGTAAACGAAAGCCAATCGACGCTTAAAAGGCAAAATTCGAAAGCAAGAATTAACTGCAAGATTTGCCAATTCCTTTCTCCTTACTCTTAATTACTAATTCGTAGACAAGAATTTAATTAGCCGGAGACGGTTAACGTTACGTCTACTTGGTGATTATCAATTTGTAAGTAATATAATGGTTGTTTGGGAATTATTGAGTTTTCTGGACGTGTGGGAAAGTTGCTGATTGTCCTTGACGATAAAAGTCATAGATAAGAATTAGCCGCTTTTGTCGGCAAAAGCTATCGGGAATTCCGCGTTACGTAACTGGCAAATGACCCGCGAGGACGAGCTGAATAAATGATCGAACAACGTCGCTAAAACCAGTCGATCTAGAATCCGAACGTTCGTTACGGAAATTCCCATTTGGCCAGCGATTCTTGCATTGGTTCGCGGCAAATAAAGAAACCTGCAAGTGCCGACACGGGTTTCCAATTTCCCGAAATTCAGTCGCGTTAATGTCCCTGATTTCGAGGAAGAAAAAGGAGATTTAAAGAGGCGTGAATGTTAATTATAATGTGATGCAAGATCGAAGTTACAGCAGCTTGAAGCTGATGTAAATTCGTCAGAACGTCGACATCTTTTCTCTTAGCTAGTAAATAAAAGTCTAGCAACGATTACGTTAAAAGGAACTCGTCGAATAAATTGAAGAACAAGGTGAAACAAGCCTCAATGAAACAGGTTCACGAAAAACGTAGCAAGAATCACTTTCAATTAGTAATTAGTAATTTAGAAATATGACTCTAGTATAAAAGATAATGCGGGCAATTTAAATGGCGTTATTGTAAAATTGTCAATCGTATCAAGCCGGAAAGGGAAAAATTTGATCGTCGAACGAGGATTCCATGGTAACCGTGAAATATTCTCGCGAAGGGGGTTGAAAGGTAATGCTGGCAATTATTGCGGAACAATTTCGCAGTGTCGATTTGGCCCTGGTCGACTAACATTTAACGATTCCGATCTACTGCACCGCGAGATCGGCCCGTCGATACCCAGAGATTCTTGTCGGCATTGATATTTATCACGCGGAACGTGAACGTCGAAGTTTCGCGAAAATAATGAACCTCGCTAAGGACTTGATTCGAATCTACGATTTTTCATTCACCACGTACTTCTTATTTCCCATTATAAAGTACCTTTGAAATAAATGACAAAAATGTCACCTATTTTTCTACGCAAAGTATTAATAAATTTCGTCCTATCGTATCAACTCTGAATAGAATTTACTTTTGCTCGATCTCGATTTGTGGTGCATTAATTTCCGTTGACGGTGGATTGAGTTTGCAAATTTTTCGAAAAAACACGGAATTCTCAGGATTCCTTTGCCACGTGATATCAGCAGTTTTTCGTATTCTCACGGTCGATTGGCACAGGCGCCAGGATTATCGTCGTCGATTCCCCGCAATTCCCCGCGGGGACCAGAAAGACCGGATTGCCGCGGCGCTTTTTGCCGGTGAAAATTTCGCCCGACAGAAATGCAACGCGGCGAATTCCCACAGGAAGATGGATCGTCGATCGCGACCGGACTTAATCGCCCATTTCCACGTAATTAACGTCGAAACGGTAACGATCCACCAAGAATGTCGTTGTTATGCGTGCCTGAGTGTTACGTTAATAACACCTCAAGAGAAAATTAACGAAATTATCACTTCAAAGTATTACCAAACCCAAGAAGCACGTACTTGTCGCGTAAAAGGAATTTCCTTGGAATTCTTTGAAGGGTTAAATCGTTACAATATTCACGAAAGTGTCTTGTCCTGCATACTTTCACCGCTAAATCTTTGTAGATGAAAGGACAGATTTTCCTTGAACTTCCGCCGGAGTCTGTTTGATTTGAGGACATTTATTAAGATTCACGTGGTTGAACGAAAAAGACAAGACCCGCGGGTGTATATCGTTGCGGATGGCATCGATCCCGCGAAGCACGTTACCCTTTCGTAACGCAGTGCCTTTCGCTCTCACGAAATTATCTGGGAAGAAGTGAAGCACAGGGCCGTACGAACGCGGCAATTGCCTAACCGCGCAGGCAATTCCAATGATCACCGTGAAAAAATTCTACCGGTGGAATTGACTTCAATCGAGAATTGCCGGGAATGGCGAGGATTTAATGAAGTCCTCGGCAGACGAGTGGAAAGCTTTTTCAACGCGGTTCACAGATATCGGAGAGTTGGGCCTGTAAGGCCCCCTTCTCCTTTAATCGTTTGAGGCCAGGGATTCTAAGGTCGATAGGTTACCGTCTCAATGCCAGCTAGGTGCTTGACCTCAACCAACGACAGTAACCGTCAAGTAAAATTGCAACGAATTCCTACGAAAAACTTATACCGAGACATAAATTGTACAACGGAAAATACCAAAAAAATGATCCTCGCGAAGACGAGGAATAAAATTAATATAAACAGAATCGTAAATTCCGATAAACGTTTACAGCTATTTGTTGATCGATCATTTTCTTTCTGTCAGGTAAAAAATTTCAGGTACTTGGTGCTAAGAATTCCTTGTTCTTTATCCTCCGGGAATTTGTGTGAATTTTTCGTTGGACAATGCGCATTGGTCTACGACGAAAATGCAGCGGTTCCGAAGGAAATATTCCTGTCCTTGGCGGCGTAAAGAGAAACGAGAAGACCGAGAAGCCGCATTTGTCGGTTTCTAGATGGCTGGGGCAGATAGACGTGTTCGGGTCATGGGTGGCCGTGCTGGAAATGTCACGATTCCGCAGCTACAGGGCCGCGTTCGATCACCTCTCGTCGACGATTAACGTCGTCGATTCAAGAACACCTTCCTCGCCGACAGATCGAACCTTCGCACGCAACTGAACGATCGACAATGTCGTTCGGCTGATACGCTCGACGGAATTATGTAGATTCGACTAAAGGGAAACGTGCGAAATGACCGTTGCTTCTCGCCAAGCGAGCAATAATTCCATACATATAACACAATTATAATTATTAAATAGGATTACAGATAATTCCATACACATTAAACTCAAAGTCCACGCAATTCCAGTACTTTCTCCACGGTGCGAAATAATTTTACCTGAGAAACTTTGGACATTGCCCGAACACACGGATAAGTTGTAATCAAAGTTTGCGGTTAAATTTCTCTACCGTTGAATCTGATAGGCACTTTAAATTCTACCTTAAAGTCCTCGATAAATTACTTTAAAGTAATTGAAAATGTGTACTGCTTTTAAAACTTAATGCACCGTCATACGTGAAGTACTTTGTGTGATGAAAATTTCTTTCTTTTTCTGAATTCGATTTTTCGTTGTTCGCTGATTTTCGTTTCATCGAGACTCACCGGTATTTGCACGAATGTTCCATTGTTGACCTGTGGGTAGGAATATAGCGGTACGACGGGTACGGATCCGTTCTTGAGGAAAATCGGTCCCTGGATCGGCGTGACGTGGGCGTCACGGGGAACGCCTTGCTCCTCGTCGTCGTAATAATCGTCGAAGTCGTCGTCGTAATCCAAAATGGCATGCACCGAGGTTTTCGTTCCTGGTCCGCCTCCGCCGCTCACTCTCGTGTACCTTAACGAGACACGCATAAAATATTTATCTCCCCCCCACGTAAGGACATACACTCCATTTCTTTAACTTTTGAAACAAAACCGTAGCTACAGCCAAAAATAATACATCCGTAAGTGTAATCTCAAGATTTCTTACTTTCGTTCCTGTCAAATATCTCGGGAATTAATTATGTCTCTTGAGAAGCGAAAAGTTTGTCCTTAGGATATAGTGAAGGAAAAAAGGTACAGGGTTTCGGTATGACCTTGTTTCGATTATTCCGAATTACTTGGAAGTCATTGGGATTGCGGGATTGGCGATTTAAGAATGGAAAGCTTGCCGGCAAATCATCGAAGGGAACATGGTTACATCGATGACATAATTACAGTAAGAGCACGCGCGGTGCCCGTCGGAGATCCATCAGAAATGCACGGCACGAATGGAGAAACGTCAGACGGGCAGGTCATTATATAAATAAACGTGGCTGCAATTAAGCCGACACGGCAAAGCAACGCGGGGAAGGAACTTTCGCTCGATAGGAGCCGAAAGACCGGCTAATTACTCCGATTCCGCGGAGATCGAAACAACAGATCATACTAGCCCAATTAGGCCCCGGCAGAAAACGTTCGTCTAATTGGAAAGTACCCGAGGGACCGGTAATTAGCGCGGAGTATCGACAAAGCTCATTCACCGTAGCAAGTCCGTTTATACGCTTTTACAATTCTCTGTACTGCCAAGAATGTACAGAAGATACAAAACTACAATGTTAACGATAATTCAAGGAATTCAAGGAAAATGAATATTGCTTCGATAAGAATAATTCTTTTTAATAGAATAAATAATGTTGTAACAAAGAGAAAACCTCGACAACATGATTACTAAGAACTTCTTTCAAAAATTCAAAAATTCTCTGTTATACTCAAGATAATTGTAGAATATCGACTCTATTTTCACGCATATATATTTATAACCGTGTTCATAATGCTTATAATTTTGCAATTCACTTACCCATTGGGTTGTTCCGGATATCCTTCCGGTTCCGGCAACCTGGGGGGCCTCAAGGTTCCCTGATTCTGTCTATCTTCGTGCATTTGTTCCTGAAACTGTTGCTGAACCGGCGGTCCAGGGGGAGGGGGTCCCATCTGTTGCTGCTGCTGTTGCCTCGGCTGAGTCCTTCGAATATCCTGGTCGTAATTGACGTATCTGCTGTCCTGGCCAGCAGAGAAGGATGAATGGTCCACGTAAATGTCCTGGTTTCTTTGCCTAGGACGCTGTTGCTGTTGTTGCTGTTGATGATGCCTCGCTGGCGGAATGTAAGGCTCATTGCGGAAGGGTTCCCTGCCGTTGAAATTTGGGGCCGGGGCCGGAGCCGGGGGTAGAACCGCGTTTAAACGAAGATTGTTCACCGTGGCTGGCCCCGCACCTGGCCCACCGTATAAAAATGGCGACGGGGTAGCCGGTTGATAGGAAAGACTGAAATTAACCAACGACATATCGCTGCCTCTCAATCACCAAAAACACAACGAACTCACACGTCTAAGAAAAATTGCCCGGCAATTGAAATCCAGATAATTGCCCGTAGAATCACGGCACAATGCATAGAGTCACACTTAACACTGCGCGGGAAAGAGTTGTCCCTGTCCTCGAAAGTCTTGGGGGGAAAAAATGGAATATTTTTGTGCGTCGATTTAGTCGTTGGTCGATGGATTTTGCTTCTGTTGATCCTGATTCGATGGGCCCTCGATCGAGATCGCTTCCGCGAGGATCATGATTGGCTAGTGCATGTCGTCCATGGTTCCCAAGGTCGGTAGGCTCGCCAGGCGAAATTACTCAGAGCGGTCATTAACGCGCGTTCCTGTCGATTCATCGATCGCAACGGATTTTTTCCACCTTCCTACGGCGACTTCTTATCTACAGACACTCGATCACCGTTTCCCCCTTTTCCCACGAAGCGAACCTTCGACGACAAAAAGATCCTTGCGTCCGAACGCGCTCGTACTTCTGTTTCCTCTTGACCAAGAAATTTCGTTGTCGTCACGGTCATCTAACACACAGAGTTTTCGTTTGTTTAAAACAGAAAGGTATATTAGATACAGAACAGGGAATAGTTTTTATAACGAAGGCGAAGAATGTATCTCAATTTTAGTTCCTCTTCTTTTCTTTTCAATTTTCTTTAAATTTTTTTCCAATCTGTCCTTTTTTACATTTGTTTTTTACAGTCCTATTGCAGAATAGATCGTCCTTTTCCGTTCTTTAGCTCCCCACGACCTTATCTATTGTGCGATAAAAATTGGATTGTCGTTGATTTATTGAGGAATGCAATTAGCGATCGGTGTACATCTTTATCCTAATTCGGATCACTTGGATCTCTACATTCCTATTGCGAAATACGTATGTCTTTTCCGTTCATAAGTTTCCCTGGGACTCATTGTCCGTTGCGCGATAAAAATTCGATTGTCAATGATTTATTGAGGAATGCAATTAGCGCTCGCTGGAAGATGGATTATGAAAGGTAATGGCAAAACGACACGTAATGCGTAGTCGGTGCAGGTGCATAGCGGATCATCCGAGTCCTGTGAATCGGGGAGGAATGCATGATTCACCGGCTTCCGGTGCAGCGAGTAACTCGCGTTCTACGATTTCGCAATGAAGGCGCAGCCGTCGATGCGTGCCTCACGAAATTGACATCTTCGCCGAACCAATGAGGACAGAAAATTCTTCGACACAGACGCCACTCGCACAATGGTCTCGACTGGAGGAAACTTTTGTGACGATTTCTATTTCTGTCCTCGTTCGCAGGAAAATCCATTGTCATTGAAATTAAACGAGACCGCGAGCCCACTCGATTCTCTTCTCAATGCAATTCTCAAATTATCAATCTTAATCGCAGCAAATTGCGGATTATTTTACACGAAAACCGCGCCGACGAAATTCTTGCCAAGCATTTTCTCATTTGAGCCGGGGTAAATGACCTTAACAGGATTCTCCTGAGATGAGGTGTTCGTCCGAGGGAAATGTATTAACCGTTTTCGACACTCAAGTGCTTCGCAGAGGAATATTTCCGAGGGAAATGAACGCCCTGGATCTCGCTTGGATTTCTCGAAAAACTGAAACCGATAACTCAATGTGCTCGGAGGGGTGGTAAGGGGAGGGGAGAGGGTCTACCTGTTCCCCGCGTGTACTGGAGCATGAAACCTCAGCTTCACTTTTCGCCGTGCGGATTCTCCGCACAACGCGACAAACCTTGCGCAATACAGGTAACACGCAATTACGTTTGGCGAGCAAGACCGTGGCATTTAAAAGTCCATATCTCTATACCCGCTTCTTCGACTACTCTTTTCCCAGGGGAATAACAACGGTTCGCCAAGTTAATAAAAAGCAGGAAGAAAAGGAAAAAGAAATGAGCAATTCTAAGTACCATGTATCTTTCTGTTACGAAAATGATAAGAAAGTATGGGTCTCTTATAATCAAAATTAAAGGATAATTCTTTAAGATACATGTAACTGTTAGTAATTTTGTAATTGATTATAAGTTTAACTGTTCTGATGAATGTAATTGAGGAAATCGATAAATTCGTGATATCAGCTACACGTGACTATTTAAATTCTTTTTCTTCGATTGGGCAACGACTGAATTCTAATTCGCGTTAGACCTATCGAACTCTTTGTTATTCGGCCTGTGCTCCGCCATTCAAATCACGTTGCAAAACACACGGCGAAGCAGGGAAGAATACACGGGGGAAAGTCTACATCGTTCTGCTCTTCAATAAAGTTCAGTAAATTCAAGATACGAAGAGATATGGTCGAGGCAGGCTAAAGAAAAAAATCAATTCTCAAACAGAGGTCGAATAAACGTCCACCGTATTCTTCAATATTTTCCAACAGTTTATACAACTGGTTAAAAATATTTTACCAAACAATACGATATTTATCCCACTGTCCGAATATACCATTTATTTTTTTTCTGCGTTATTGTTAGTACAACAGAAATTTCGATAAAATTCCTAAACTTATAAGAAAATGATTACACTCAAAGAGAATTCGGTTGACCGTACAAGGGAAATAGAAATGTGAAACAGAAACTTATTGAAAAGTTCGATAAATCTTTCGAGGTGTCATTAATTCGTGCAGGTATCGAGGAAATTTTTCTGTCCGACTGTACATTTAAAGGGCCGATCGTTGGTTTTTCATGGTCAGCGAGGTTGTTACGCGCGAATACGCAAATTTCAGGACTACAGGGGAACCCGTTGCACCGGTAGACTTGGCTTCCCGAAGAATAACGAACGCCCCTGTCACTTTAGTCGGATCTTTCTCGTGCGTAGAAAGTGCCCCGTAACACGACCGGATCGGGAACAGAGCAGACCTGAATACGTAAGATGGTTTGAAGTTCAAACGAAGATGATGTACGCCCTGCGGGATAAATGGTACGATCTCAAAAAAGAAAAAAAAACCAGGCACCAGGCAAAGAAAAGAATTCGTGAAAATACGACAAAAAGGTCAAGAATCAAGTCGAAGAGTATTTTCTCGTGTCAGCGTTGAGGATTCCATCAGGTACTTTTAGTCACAGATGGCAAAGTTTTCCCTTGCAACGCGTTTGTCCGTTGATTCGTGCTGCGCGGGGTTACATAATTTCGCTCAAGTTGGCCCGCAGGACTGTTAAGAAAATGTTTCAACGGACGCGCGAGTGGCGACGATTTCGACTGGCGAGACGTATGTAAGTGGCGATCGACGAAGACGTTGGCGCTTTAATGTGTCAAGGGAGAGGATGAGATAATCGCACGTACATTACGGCGCGTGCCACCCCACGCGTTCGCGGAAAATTACGCAGACGCGGAAACGCGCGGGCGAACGGAACGACGGATGCACCGGAAGTCGTGGAAATCGACACGATCGACCCGTTTTTTTTTTTTCTTCGAATCCCCGAAGAAAATCGAACCGGAGAATCGTGGGCAATTTTGGCATTTCGCCGTACGAATTGGCCGTTCTTCCACGCTTGCACATACATATGCAAAGCGCGTTTTCACCGAAAGCGAAACCGGCCTACACGTAACAAAACGTACAGTTTCGTCGACGAAGAAACTCGACGAAGAAGGAAGAAGGAAGAAGGATCAGCCGAGTGTTATGAAATCAAACTGTCCCCTAAGTCCACTGTTTATTGCTCCGAATAAATATGAAAAGAACTCGGAGAATGCTAACAACGTTGACAGGATAAAGAAAGAGTTTTAACAAATTTTATTATGTAAGCTGTTTTTTCAATGTGCGGATCGTCACAGTGTTTATAAAGATTATGAAAGATTAAGTTATTATGAAATAAAAATATCCTCTGTCCTCTGACTGAAATGAAACAAGGGTAGAGGAGTAGTTTCATAAAATTTCGTTACGTAAGGTGTGTTTTAAATGTTTAGATCGTGATAGTATTTATGAAGATTATGAAAGATTAAGTATTATGAAATAAGACTATGTTCTAGGTCAACTCTTTGTTACTCCAAATAAGTTAGAGAAGAATACGTAGAATCTTAACGACTTTTCAAGCCCAGAAAACGGTTTCATGAAATTTTATTATCTATTACGAAGACGAAGCAATATGTTTGGCCGAATCTTGCAACATTTAAATACCTGTGAAATACCTGCGTCTTTGTCGAAATTTCTCCGTTGTAAGAGGATCTTCAGGTTCTGGAAGGACCTTTTAAGGACCCACGAGGAGGCCGCGAGTTTGCTTTTCTGTTTGACAAACAAGCGCGATTGTTTCTCGTGTACCTGTCGATTGGGACAGCTTTCACTTTGGCCAATTCCTAGGAGGTCCTGCTGGAGGATTTCAAGGCCCCGTGTTAGAGACAACCGATAGACACGAACGTACGTGGACGTGGTTTGGCACGTGCTTTCAGGGGGGTTTCCGCTGGGACCTTTGTCGCGGAAAAGGTAGAAAACTCGCGCGTGTCGTGGAACGGCCCGTCGACGGCGGACAACTGAAAGAGACGCGTTTTAACCGGCTATAGAAGGGGATCGGGGCCCCGAGGTTGTCCGGCGATCATGAAAAGAGCAAACGCCATTCCTCTCGACCCCCTCGAACTCTCTCGTCCCGTCTCCCTCGCTCCCAGGGCCAACGGCATTGGCTGTCCCCTTCTCTCTTCAGTGCCCCACCGCCGCACACGACGATCCCTACCTTCTCGTTTTTACTCCCCCTCCCCTTGCCTCCGAAGAACGGATCTCAGAGAGCTTCTTTCGATCGTTGCTCCTCTCAGAAGACGTCAACTTCTCCCCCCGAACGATCCAACTACCACGAGATGCTCATTCGCATCTACATACAACTCCTGTCAGCCAGGAATTCACCTGGTAAGGCCCAGCAAACCGGAAGGGTTCGCCCAGACTCGCAGGAAGTGTCATCAAGCCGAACGTTATTTCAGATCGACTCGCAAGGCTTTACACTAATTTAACCGACGATCATGCCAAGTGATAAGAATTCGTAACAGTGAAAATGAATTCCAATATTTCGATAAAAACAATTTTCTGTTAACTCCTGTCACGGTTATCGCGTAATGTCCTGCGAATATTTCACAATTCTTCGGTAGACTGCTCAAAAAATATTCGGCTAATATTAAGAATTTATTACCTTCATTACGTTAAACGGAATCTTCGAATCATACATTACACATACCGTCGATAGACTTTGTAGCATTGGTTTCACTTGAGGCAAAGATTCATGAGGCATTTACTTGACGATTCGCAAAAACGAGTTGACCCCGTCTTAATTGAATAAGCGGGAATGGATTGACGAAAGAAAAAAGGGGAAAGAAAGGAAGGATCGTCGGTTTTTACGAGGCGAAGAGGACGACGAACTCCGGGGAAGAAAGAAATGGAAAACGGTCGATCGGTTTCATCGGGCCACCTGTTTCACCGCGCCGGAGTATATCGCAACGTGCAATTATTATGTTTATATCAAAGGTGTGCGCGCGCGCGCACTTGTGGCCTTTCTTCTGCGCTTCTTTGTCGAAGGTTCGTCCTTCTCGAGACGGTCTGCCTTTCATTTTAGCGCACGTGAACGTCGTAACTGTATCGACGATCCTCCGGCCCACCTACGCTCAACCTTTTTCTTCGTCCACCGTTTCTTCCGAGAGAGAGGAAAGGATCGAACTGCATCGTTGCACATCGCGTTAACGACTCGCCAAGGAAATACGAAACTTCACAGGCAAACGCGTACCTTCTGCAATCCTTTTCGTACAGTTTCGTTGCTTAACGGAGACCTCGAGCTGAGAGTCTCAGGAAAATGATGATGGGTTGCTTTTCAGGACATCGTCCTTTCGGTTCAGTCTTGTTTTTTAACGGAGACCTCGAGCTGAGAGTCTCAGAAGACTGGTAATGGGCTGGCTTCAAGGAAATTAATGAAAAGGAAGCTATAAATCGTGTTACTAAAGTTCTGAGTAAATGAAGACAGAGGATGAGCAAAGCCGCCAGCTGATTAGCATTAATTAGCGCTACTGTACTAATTTTCATATAAATCGTCAAAAGGAAGACGAGCTTCCGGTGCGCAGAAATTTGCCATTCCTGTCCAGGATTCATAAACATTCGTCCATCGGCGCATAAATTCTTGGGAATCGTGGAAAAATCTTATTTATTATTCCTCGACGAAACGGTAACTATCCATCCCCCCCCCCCTCCTCACCTACACTTCTGTGCCTCGTCAGCTCGGCGTCTGGTTGGCCGGTTAATCGTCGAATTAATCTCGGCGACTAATCAGAGGTTAATTGCCGTCAGTCCGCGCGGTAAATCGTCGCCGTGTCCTTCGGCCAATGCTTCCACAAATAACGAATTCTGGAAAAATGAGCAAGCGAAAACGACGAGAGGGGGGGCAAACGTTTGCCGAGACTGTTTGCACGGCGCTCGTTTAAGAAGGGAAATCACCGCCATCAGGAACGAGTCACGCGTTTACAAGTTCCTTCGCAGCGGGCTAACGGTAATTATTAGCACGCCAATTAATCGGCCCTCTCGCGAGACTGCACTTAAAATCTGCTCTGGATCAATAAAAATTTAAACCTGTGAAGATAAACAAAATAAGAGAGTTCTGTAACTAAAACATCGTACAATTTACAATTCATATTCTCTCATGTTTTATTAACGAAGTAGACTTTTTACAGATTACTTCATTATTTCGCTGTTGGACATTGCAGATGATCTATTTGTTAGGAAATACTTGTTTCTTTTTTAAACCTGTGTCTTCGTAGATTTTATTTCTTTTTAATGGTATATACGAAGAGGTCGCCCGTGCAAATAGAAAATAGAAATCACGAAGTAGGCGTTGTACACACAAGTCCGGACATATTTGCCCCGACGAATCTTCTCCTCTCGCAGTCGGTGTCTTCTGTCTCTCTTCAAGCGGGATTATGCAATGGTAATCTTCACGTCCAACGCCCGGGGCGGCTTATTATTACGTTGTCCCGCGCGTGCTGAGACAGGAAAGTAAAAGTAGAAAGGAGACGGGTCGATGCAGGAGTCAAGAGTCCACTGATAAGACTGCGTTTTTTTTTTGTCCCACGAAAACAACCGTCACGGGTCCTGCAATTTCTTTGGGTTACCGTTTATATATTTCACATTCTTTGAGTCTTCGAATTAAAGAAACAACGAAAACGGTAAAATTGATAATATTAACTGATTGATAA
Organism: Hedychridium roseum; assembly: GCA_963989215.1. NCBI lineage: Eukaryota > Metazoa > Arthropoda > Insecta > Hymenoptera > Chrysididae > Hedychridium > Hedychridium roseum. The sequence continues at coordinate 4,141,759 of OZ022318.1, read as the reverse complement.
CAAAATTATGGACAAAGAATTCGGAAGTATTAGTGCTTAGTGTTTTCTTTGCGAATAAATTGGACTTTAAAAAAGGGACTATTCCAGGACTTTGAAAATTAGGATGAGTTTTGAGAACTTTTTCCATAATTCTCGTGGCAGTGCAGTTGGAATCTAATTTCGAACGTTCGTCGGACTCCCGGTTTCCCTGTAATTGCCGTTCATCTGGGAAATGTGCATACATACATACGTAGGTATTTCTCCGTTTGGTGAATTAAGCCGAGCGGGAATTCCGTGCGACTTCGGAAAGTGGAGTCGTCCAACTGGCAATCACCTTAATTGCCGCTCGTCCCCGTCGCAGTTTCGTGAAACGCGCGTGAAACCCTGCAGGATTTCACCGGGGACCCTTGGCCGTGCTTTCGTCACTTCCGTCAGCTGCGTTTCGCTTATCAGGAATCCAGGAATTCCAAGCATCTTTGTTCGCAAGAGTTGTGCGAGTAATTCCTTAATTTCTTCTTATCGAGAAAAATCTTCGAAAAAGTAGCCCATAAGTCATTCTCGTTCAAAAAAATCGACTATCGAGACGAGAAAATCTGTTCACCCGCAGAAATTTTGAATTGCAGAAATTTCTCGAAAATCCTCAAGAATCGAATGGTGAAAATTGTAGTCGCTGATGGCACGCGTAGATTGCGGCTGATAAATTGTGTATCGAACAGCTAGGGCAAAGCACTGAGATCGGACAGAGAGTAATGAGCGCCGGACAGGAAGTAAAACGAGTGTCAGGACGAAATGAAAAAGAACAAATGGCCCGCTGAGACCTTGGGCGCAGAGGAAGTTCGTTACTTTCGACTCGATTCACCGCGAGTTTACGAGGTGCTAAGGCCATTCAATTGCCCCGTCTTCGCCCGGAACTCTGCGTCCTGCTCGTCGGACAATAAAAACTTGGGGGCAATGCCGGGGAAGAAAAGCTTCGCGCCGAAAGGAAAGACCGACTCGCCGGAGGTAGTAAAAAATGAAATAGCCACTGAGCACCGTTAAGCAACGCGGCATCGAGAAAGAAAAGACGAATAAACAAGCGGAATGGCGCGTGTCGACAATTTCGTCAAATTTATCGGCGAATGCACTCACGTGAGATCTGAGAAATAATCGTTGGCTCAGACGGATAAATAAATTGGAAAGCGCAAGTGCATTTACGAAGAAACGATGAAATTCGCACGCGAAGAAAAATCTTTCGGCCGCAAAACCTTTTCAACGAAATTACAAACTCTCGCTGGTGACTTCTTCAGGATCTTCATTTTTTTACGAGTGATAAATCGTAGGAGAACGATCCACGACTGTTAGCTCGTGCAATGAATTTAAATAACAATTTAATCGTGTTACCGATGAAAAATTGCACCGCCGGCTACGGGTAATTAAACATTTATTCGCTGTTTTGTAACATTCAGTAGCAATTGACGCAAAACATCAAGTTTTTTCACACACCTACGGGCCACCCGGAGCTGCATAATAATTTCCATTTCCGCGATTACCGCAGATTTATTCGCCGTTTTGTAACCTTTGCGCGGGTTTAGCAAAACAAGCTCAACGGGCCGCGCGTATTTTACAAACTCCGCACGAAATTTTCAGCAGCGCCGTGAATCACGGCCGATTATACATTTATTCGCTCCATCGCACGCAAACTTACAAATTTCCTGTGCAATCCTCGCTACATGAATTTCCTAAATCTTCTGCGATTTCCTGTGAAAAATGAAAAATGCCATTTCTTCGATTCAAACGAATCACAAACTCGCCTATCACCGATCAACCACATCCCTGTCCCTTTGTACCGAACTTAATAAACGAACTCCGGTACCGGAGATTCATTTCACGAACTACTTGTGCATTTCTCGGTTGTCGAAGTCTTACGTAGAAACTCCTATTTCCACCTTTATAATCGATGCCTGAGAGTTTGGCGCGCTCGGTTACGGCTAATTAAACATTTATACGCCGCTTTGTAAGGCACGGCGAGGGGAGGAAGAGGGAAGTGGGGTTTGGTTTAGCGATCGTAGAACGTCGTGACGGGCCGCAACGTAAACGGCTGCAATAATTCTCGAAGCCGCTGCCGCACGCTCGGGAGGCTTCCTTCTGCCAAGGGTAAGGAAAGGTGGCCTGCGCACGTGTCCCTCTCCCCGGGGCCGCTCTCATTGTTGATTGCACAAGGAACCGACGTGCAGGTATCTATCACGGGCCCGTGCACACCAGGCATCCGGGGGCCCCGTGATCCCTTTTCTTCGGACCCGACCACACCGTCGAGTCGATCCACGCGCCGGATCCGATCGTCCAACGATCCTGCGCCACGACCTACATTGCCCACGAGAAACGCAGAAAATAATGCAGTAGGACCTTTAAACCGTTTCCGATGTCTCATGCTCGTGTCAGACCTTTTTTTCAGGAGAAAATATCCGTGGCATCGTTGGCCATTGTAAGAACAGTTTTCAATCATTTCCGTTCCATCGTGCACGAGTACCATTTCGCGGAGAAAATATTTCAACGTAATGATAGAAATTTGTAGACAGTCAAATGAAATAAAAGAACGAGTGGTGCTTAGTTTTCGTGTCTGAAAATGCTGACGTTGTGTATAAGAACATTCCTTCATTCGTTCTATTTAGAATGACATATAAATATTCATGATTATCTGTGATTATATTTAACGATCTAGGATTAGAAATAAAAGTCCATTACGCTTCCAATTTGAACTGATCTTTTTCGCATCCTTACGTGAAAATAAATCCATGTAAATCATCTGTGTAAAAATAAAAGGATTACATGCTAAACTAAGGATTGCTAATGTCTTAATATTTTTCCATGCATTAATTACGGCACATCGGACCGATTCTCAGACTCATAAAATTCACCGTCGAGGAGCTGTATTTTATTATGCGGCAATCGATAAAAACTCGATAATTCAATTCAAGACGACGTTTTATGGGTTACGTTTTGTTTTACATTAACATTAATTATGTCTATATCGACCAGTAGCAGAATCTTCACTCAGAAAAGACCACTCATCGGCTGCAGTGAAAGCAAGTGAAAGGAAATTCCTCAACTCGCAAATACAATAAAACAATTTTATTAATGAAACCAGCTGATAAATTTCGTAATTTTTGCCTACGGATGAAAAACTGATTAACAATCGATTCACCTAAGCTTTGTCTCGGGAATGCTGGCTACTGATTATTGTTGCACAGTTTTCTACGAGATTTTAATCTGAACGTCGACGTCCCAGGAGAATGAATTGTTTATTAGAAGAGGGAATAATCGTTACAGCCGGAACTGCTATGGCGATAATTTTCCATCGACATGGGCCGACTTGTAGGGCCAGGGGGACAGGGCCCGGGGGGAGTTTTAATGCACGCCGCTGAATAATACCTGGACGGCGAGCTCGTGTGCGTTTCGTAATTTCCCGCGGCAGGACAATTCCGTGATTCACGCGTGACCATGCACGCGGAACGAACGGCCCGATAAATCGGGCCGCGTCGGCAAATGGCCCGTTTTAACCATCTTCCCCTTACTTAGCGCTCGATCGCCGACAGACACCGTACCCGCACTTGTATTTGCGCGATAAAACGAGCGGCCCAGTAAAGTTCCCCGGCAAGGATTGACGCTCGTTTCGACGGTTTCTCCGCCGCTACGGGTTTGTCAATTGCAAATCGACAAACGACGCTGTCCTGGAAACGCAGGACATTTCACAGCGGTTACGATATTTCCAATGCCTATGGCAAATACGATTATTTTAGTCGCAAAGGTAGAGGCAAAAGGCGAAGGAGAATTAGCTCGTTACGAAATAAAGTGAATCGAAGTATCAAAAAATAGCAGAATCATCGGCAAAATATTGATTTCTTTGTGTATGAAAGAAAAAAGGGAAAATAGAAATCCGAGGAAGGAAAGATTAAATGGGGTATTAAATGAAGTATTTCATTATCGAAACCTATGTAGAAGACACTGAAACGTTATTGGCCCGCGTTGCTTTTTTTCGATTTGACCGTCCCAGTCGCCACTGTGGAATTCGAAGGCGACAAGTCATACATAGGACCAACGCCCACATATTTCACCTATCGTTACGACTATCGATCATAACGTGTTAACGACACCACTGACGCAAGAGGCAATATTTTTTACGGCTGGCATTTTTTCATCGCCGATACGTGACCCACGTAAACGAGCGCTAGTCATGGAACAGAACCAGGACATACCCTGGCAGGACCAGTTTCTGCGGATTCGCGAGTGAGTAATAGAACCACCGTTGCCTTCAACAACTCCCTGAATTCCCCTTCAACAACGATTCCTAAGCGAGCACAGGAAATGCAATTCACGAGTCAAGACCCCATGGACACCAGCGGTTACTAATTATTTTCTTACGAGTCGTAGCAATAAAGTGAAAAGGAGAAATGAAAAATCGATACGTAAAATCGTGACTATTACACCGTGAGTTCCTTGACGAAATGGGAATGAGATTTGGAACTGGTTTGTTAAAAAAAATTCAGTAGGACTTCGTGGAAAGTGAAATTAGAATTGATATCCTGAAAGATTCGATGTAATTTCCATATTGTTTTTTTTAGAGTTGTTGGAACATTTCTTTGGAGTATGCGGATGAAGTGCATGGATCAGCCGAGTCAATAATCTGGTTGGCCGACCATGAGAACCACGCCCGCCGGAATACCCTTGATACCGTGATAAATACGTCAGTCTGGCAGTGATGGAGCATAGCGAGAGTACAATGGCAGTTATCCCGCGAAACATTTGCATTTTAATACCGCCTGCTCCATATTATGTCACCGAAAAATCATCGTCACTTGGTCCTCATTTTTTGTCGCTCGCAAAACAACAGTTCCTTAACATTGAAAACTACGATTAATTAAGCGATTAATGAATACCGCCGTATTGTGTAAAAAATTCTGCAGAATAATAAGATCGTTACGTCGCATAAAAGGGAAATCAAAATAGATTCTAATCGGTGATACAATTGGTGGTAATTATTGATGAGCGTCGTGTTTTTAAGGAAAATTGCGAAGGAATCGTTGAATGATCTGGACTCACGGAAATGTCAATTTTTTGGCCTTTCTCCTGGTTCGCTGATAATGTATTTAACAAGGCTGCCCGTGTGAATCGCGTGATAGGAAATACAGTTGGCCGTCGGACGAGCATGGGACGGAATAGGGCACCGACACGTTCGCTCTACAAATGACATTTCGTGCAAACACGGGTGGAAAACCTGTGACAACGATAAAGTTAAGCGTGCCCTCTTACGACTTGGCATTTCGCCTTTGTTTCGTGTTCTACCATCTGGGTACCTTGGATACAGGTCCGCAATACCCCGGGGCATTGAAAAACACGAGGAGAAACCCCTCGCGATGCACACTGGATCAGTTTTTAAGCTAATTATCACGTAGCCACATGATGAACAAAGCGAACCGACGAATCAAATTGAACAAAAATACAGCACACAAGCTAAATTCCTCCTCGGTAAACGTAAACCTACATTTACCTCCTCAGTAAACGTAATCGTACGACAAGGCGAATAAAATAATTTACATAACACGACGTCCACGTCAAGGAACCTCAACCCCTGTTTCCTAATACCGCTCGTAGCGGTTTATGAGCGGAGAAAAATGGCAAATACGAAGTTCCTTGTCCGGTGATTTACGTAAAAGGAAAAGAGTGACGTCGATTCAATTATCAAGATAAGAAACACGTAGAGGACCGTGGCGGCAGGAAATTCCTGTTCTAGTGTTAACAAATGTAACAGCTGGCCTGAGGGGAGGGGAAGGGGGGAGAAAGAGAGTCGGGCCCGATGTTAAGCCCATTGTAAACTCCCTGTCGAGGTGATAGCAGTTGGCCTTGGCTCGCGGGGGAGTGCGCGATCAACTTTTGCTTTACGCGTTTACACGCTATCGACACAGATATCGCTGGTATTTGCTCTTGCAAAAGCGTTCCGGGACGCACGTTAATTACGGTGGCGGTTCGGACGTCATTAACTTTTTGCTAAACCCCCCTCGAGTGCACGGAGAAAAAGAGCAGACGTAAAGGAACGAAATGGTTGCGGTGGATTCGTTCGTTTCGTAGTTCCGGGAAATGTAGTTCAAAGGTCAGAGAATTTTCATCGATTTTAGATTTAAAACTGTCTGACCATTCGATAGGATTTTGATTTTAATTTCTAAAGAAAGTTTCTTACATAAAGACGGTGAAGTATTTGTCGAGAATGCTTATGAATTGTCTGGCTACGGGAGATTTCTTGTTTCCGCCTTACGATTATATGCAAATGTGACTCTACCCTGGGGCTTGCTTTTCGGAAGGAAGGTCAAAGTCACGCGGGGGAGGGCAAGGGAGAAATGTAAAACGAAACGATCGGGCGTGTCGACTTCCTTGACTCGTGAGTGGCAATTAAATCGCGGGCGATCGCGGAACCAGGATACAAAGGCGACAAACGTTTCGAATACCTCGACATCCTCGTACGAGGGTTTCTCGATAATTCCCAACCGCAGATTAATATCGAACCGTCACGATGAATGATCGATGAGAATTCGTGGCTGCGCGTGCCTTCGCCAATGCTGAAGGAAAAATTCTGACGAACACTGATTGCATCAGTCCGGAAGTTCCAGTCAACCGGACTCAGAAAATGTGCACTCGCATAGCAAATTAAACCCTTTAAACAAATATATGGATAAGGTAATTTAGCTGCGCGAAAAGTAGGACTTAAGGAATGGTTTTTCTCGAGGGGTAAATTCAATGAGAAGGATAACGGTTGCACATTAATATTGTTTACTGACTCAACGTTCGTCGTAAATTACATTATCAGTTACCATATACAAAAAATAAATATACATCTAAGAGTTTCAGCCTTTGTTTCCGCCTCACAGCATCGATGAGCCAACCCAATAAAGATCTGATTAGAGAGTCCTGCGAATTAGGCCGAGTATAATTTCCATTTTTCTTTATCATATCTATAAAACGGCCTTTCCAGTTTGAGATCTAGTTTTCCTGTTTAAACTTCGCGATCGAACATTTTCGTTACGTACATTAAGGTTTCACATATACGGAGATATGTTTAAAATCGCCCTTCAATGTCATTTTCCGGGGAATTTTTATTCTAAACCAATGTTCTCGCTTATTTTCCAAACGTGCCTAACGTGTCTTCACAAATTTGTACAACTGAATTTCCTTTGTATTTTTTTGGGATCTGAGCTTTCATTCGTAGTCTAGTAAAATGCCATGGTGTACAAACAACTTAATACTGACTAAATGTGTCCACACGCAGTATTCATATTCAGTTGAGAAGTAACATCAAACACCACACTGAGTGGTACAATCTTAGAAGGGATTAGTAAATAGTTAAAAGCTACATGAAGGCGTAGTTCAACGATACCAGGCGAAGAATTATTCATTGCTTTTATTGTACCCAATCGAATACTAAACAAATTTACGGAAGTAACTCGAGTACTGCCCTAAAATTGTTAGTCACTTTTTATTCGACATGTTGATCGTTAACTGTTGGAGAATATTCTCGTGGTATCGCTGACGAGGATGGAGGCTTTCTATGAAGAACGTAGTTGTTTTACCAACAAATCTACACGAAGAGGATTTCTACTCAGAGTAGACTTAACAAATAACAAGCATCACAACCGTAGTCAATACTCGCACGAAACGTTTACACGTGTGGTGCTTATTTCATTATCAAATCGTGTCTAAGATCGTCAATAACCATCGGAGTCGGAATACGGTATAAAATTCGAGTTGGCAACTATAAAAACCCAAAAACCCAGGAAGACTTAATATTACTTGCTTTATGGTTAGTCATAAAATATCGTCGAAATGAATTTGAGAAACTTGCCGAAGGTCGGTTACCTTCTGTCCTGGAATTTACAATTTACGCGAAGTAAGTCAACGAGTAGAAATAGTCTAGCGGTCTTGTCAAACGAGCTTTGCCAGCCAAATTTGTATATCGCGTTGCGAAATATCGCACGTCTCTACGAAATTCGCGATTCTAAGAGACACGCTGAGAGAAATAAAGGATGTGTGAACCTTCTCGCGACTCACCTTTTCCGAGTATTTCCGAGTATTTAAGATCTTTTGCAATGAATGGCACAGAATACACTGTGTTTTATAGTCGAAACATTTCAAGAGTATCGGGGCGCTCGCAGAGTCTTCGAAAGAAGGGCGAAGAAACAAGCATAGGATGAATATTTTTCCTGAGGATCTAAGATTCCTCGGCATCGCTCTCGTGATGCTCTTGAGATTCTTCCTCAACAGGTGCAGCATCGACGTGCCTTTCGGCGTTGTGAGCGTTCCACAGAGGCAGCCATTTGTTGACGAACCACCAATGAACGGAGAGTCTGCCGTGATTGCACTCGGCTCGTTCGCACTGGGTGAGGAACTGGCAAACCCCGGCGATGTTCCCGCTCTGATTTCGGATGCAGGAATCGTCGCAGATGTGTTGACGCTCGACCGACCGATTGACGGTGCAGACAGAAGCGTTCGAGGTCGATGGATTTCCCGGCGGGAAGATCGATCTGAGATTTGAAGAAGTACTCGGCTCGTTTAGCCCAGGCGAAACGTGGTTCGATGTCGATCCTGCCTGATCACCGTTGCTCGAACCGTTTCCGCCATTCGCGTTGCTCGGACCAGGTTGACAGGATCTGTCGATTCTTCCGATGTGTATCGTCGCGTAAAGGGGATTGTTCACCGACGTTCCCACACGGCTTATCCAGTCCAAACAACGGCCTATCTGCGCGGCAGAATTGGAGTTGGATAAAACTTTATTCCTGCAGGTGCAACCGCCGGGGTTTCTACAGTGACAATCCTTTCGCACGTTTTCATTGGCTCGGCCCGAATTCCCAGGGAATTTTGCGTACGGAGATTCCCCGTCGCAGAACGGACATCTGCAGTTCCTTGAAACTTGGTAAATGTAATGTCTCGAATTTCCCGACGTTCCGGAAGTATTGTTGTTTTCGTGGTAGCGCAGTCTGCTGTGCAAATTGTGACAGTGGTGGCAGAAATATCTTGAGTAAAGATGTCTACAAAACGGACAGGTACAGTTGTGGCCAAACGGGTAAACGGATCTTCTTGTCGAAGCGGACGCGATATTTTCCGTGGAGAAACAGTTACGACCGAGCCGTCCTAATCGGTTCGAGCAGAACTGACTGCCCAGTCGAGAGGAATCTAAATAAATGTGTCGCGGTTGGTCGTATTGACTAAAGTTTCGGGAATCTGCATCGCCCAGCACGTTCACCCCTGCCCAGTTAAGGAAATGGTACTTGTAGGCTCGAGAATGCGGACCAGTTCGACAGGAAGGTCGATCGTTGATTCTCTCGTAGGTGTGGTTATCAACATTGCCTTGATTGTTTTGCAGTAAAGGTGGTTCGTTTCGCGCGACGTGTTCATTGTGATCATCGTCTTCATCGTTATCCAGTCTCTCGTAAATATTTTCCTCGGGTTCCTGTTGCTGCCTCGATCGATTGTAATTGTGCACCAGGTCAACGGGGTTCTGGTAATTGAGGTTAAGATTCGGATGAGGACGAGCCGCACCATTGGCTCGATTAGCAAAATTTCTCGGCGCCCGTCCGACGTTCTGGTAATTCTCGTCTCTCTCCTGATTGTTCCTACTCTGGTTCATGACGACGAGGGCCAGTTCGCCGTTCTCGTACCTCTGACAAACGCAACGGGGTCCTTGGCAAATGTGTCCGGCGTTGCGATACAGTTGTTCTGGGTTTTGGTTCTGCACACCGCTGGGCCCGGGTTCCCGTGATGGTTCCGACGAGTCGGCCCCTGGGTCCGTGTTCTGTTCCGTCGCATGCCCAGCGGTTTGCAGACCTCACATCGACGCAGCTGGCGCCATCGGTTTGTCGATTATCGCCACTCCTGCGTAGCTACGCCCGATGCCCATGCTCGTTGGCAAAGTCGTCCAGGTGTCCGTCAGCGGGGAATAAACCTCAACTGACGCTAAACTCGATGAACCATCGTCTCCGCCCACGACGTACAAAAGACCGTTCAAAGCAACTACACCTGTTGACAGTTTAATTTGCGATTACCAAGCTTTCACGACATACATGGAAGTCATTTGAAATTCTACTGTTTCGTGTTGTTTACCAGCATTCCTGCGACAAAGCGCCATGTCACTGACGGGACTCCACTGATTCGTTTCAGGATTGAAAGCTTCGACGCTCTTCCTAACCAAAGGACCGTCATGTCCACCCACTGCGTACAAAATTCCGTCTAATACACCTACTCCTGCACCACTACGCCGTGCTGACATATCAGGAACTGGTTTCCACTGGTCCTTCTCGGGATTGTAGCATTCTACACTGGATAAACATTGTCTGGACGCACCGTCGTAACCACCGACCTACAAAAAAATCCTTAAGTCCTATCCTTTGGGTCTTCTTCTTCATTCTGAATTAAACAATACACGTACCGCGTACAACAAGCCTTTAACAACTCCAACGCCAACGCTGCTGCGTCGCGTCGACATGGGAGCTATGAGTCTCCATTCGTGTGTTCTAGGATCGTATACCTCGGCAGAGTTTAGTCCTGTAGATCCGTCGAAACCTCCAACCTATAGGTTCAAAAAAGTACCAAACATTCATACACGTTCAATGGAAATGAGGGGTTTTGAATTTATTTATGGAAAGAATATTGATTCGTACAGCGTAAATACAGTTGCCGAGGACGGCTACGCCAAGAGTTGACCTTCGTGCTTCCATTTCCGGGCAAGGCGACCACTGATCCGCAGCAGCATCATAAATGTCTACCGTGCGGACTCTGAGAGATCCATTAAATCCCCCGACAGCGTAAACACGTCCTCCGAGAACGGATAATCCTATACATAAGATTGGCGTGTTTAAGTACGAAACATTAGAAAAAACATGGCAACAAGTGGCGAATCTTTAATTACCAGCACGGCAGCGACGCGTGGGTAATTCAGACACCTGGTACCATTTTTCCTCTTTAAAATCATAACATTCGACGCTTCTAATGGCCTTAGGTGCCTGACCACCGACAACTAGCAGTACTTTGGGTAAACCGCGCGGTTGTCTAGGCTTCGTACGCGGAGTTTTAAAGAGAGATTTCTGCTCGCCTTTCAGCAAATGATACTTCAGTGCTTCGATCAAGAAGTCTTTGCCTATAAAAATATGATGGTCAGGGACGATTCCTGTTGCGCGTTGGAGTATGGAGTAAGAGATATTTATGTACATTGTAGGTTGGCTTTCAAAAGAGGCTCCTCCTCAACGCGTTGCACCAAATACTCCTGAGAAAGTAATGGTAGTCGGACATGTTCCATTAACTGTGCTAAGTGAGTTTGCCTATTCTCTAAATCGTGATGCACCCATGAAATGACGCATTCGAACACTTTCTCTTCGGATGGTACCATCAGGCGGTCGCTACAAATCAGTTTCGCGACTTGTTGCGGCGTTAACGTGAGAAACTCTTCCCCATCAATGACTTCCCTACAGACAATGCGCATTAAAATGCATTTAAAACGGTTTCTCATGGTATTCTGAGCGACGCAGGTACTAGATTATCGCAGCAAAGGACAAATTATTCAGAGCAATCGATAAAGATTCGCTGTAAGCTTACGGTAATGATAGTATCGTCTTACGAAAAATGCTGCTCTATGTAGCTGTCTGCGTGTGCCAGCAATTCAAGGCAACCGTGTAAGTCTGCGAAAGCACGGATTCCAAGGCAATTTGACGGGTGCAATTGTGCTTGCAGAAAGTCGCAGCATGCGTCTCGTACGTCGGTAAGTTGCAGAAGATTAGCGGCTGGTAATAGCACCTGTACGTTATCCTCTGTAACGTGAACCTCCGCCGAATAAACGTATTCCACGAGGAGCTCGAGGGCAGAATAATCCACGCCTTGCAACGTAATTCTCTCCTGATCTCTCTCCTCGAAGCTCGTGAACATGGCATAAAAGTATGGACTGCACGCTGCAAGGACCATCTTATGCGCAGGTACTTCCATTCCACCATCCGCTACCAAGATCACATCGCACAGCAGATTTTGTCTATGCAATGTTTTAGTATCATATACTTATTGCCTTATTGACTATCCAATGGTAGTTTGACCATATTACTACTCCAAGTTTTAGTAGTGTATAAATACTGGTGCATGCATTTATTAGATTCAGTATTTATTTATTCTCTGATAATCAGCGAATACACAAACATATACTTCTTGAAGTAAGACTCAGTAACTTTTTATCTTACTTCTTTAAGTCTATGACAAAGAAAAGTACAAAGAAATGTGTAATAAATGAATGGCCATCCTAAGGAAATTGCATCTTACTTCCGCATTGCATTAATGACATCGAATGCCCTGTTGGTATGGTGATGGTTTCTGTATGGTGGTTTATCCTTTCCGCTTTCACGTGGTACATGTTTCTGAGAACTCTCATCCAGTGAGTTTTGGCTGGCATATCGCAGCAGCAAACAGCTGAAACAGATCAAGTTAAAAACTTTACTAACAGTTACGTGTATCATGGGATCCACGAAAAGATATTCTTAGAAAAATTTTATACAAATAAAACAGGAAAATAGAGTTTGAAGGATCATTTGACAGAGTCATTGATGTCTGGGAACCTTGTATTATTTGTTTCTCAAGTGGAATCGTAGATTTACCTCCCCTTGTTGTCAGAACCCTCGCCAACGGAGTTACTAGTACCCTGTTTCTGGCTGACGGACTCCATTTCGTTAACTGGCTCGTACGTCGGGACGAAGAAGATCAACAAACAATCCACCGACACTCTTCGTACACCGATGCAGACGGCAAAGAGCCACGGTATCGTCGCGTTGCCTTGGAAAACCGAGCGATCGTCACCGTCTATTCGCCATCCCGTGCTCCGTAATGATAGACGGAAAAATCCTCAGCATATTAGCCGACGAAGATGACGCAGCGAGACTCCGATCTTCCCAGCCGCGATTCTATCGCGAAAATGGTGGAACTCGAGGAAAGCATAAGCCGGAATTGTAGGAAATCGACGCTACTTTGACAGCAATATACAGGAAACTATCCACACACTCTTGTCAGTCTTCTCGAGGCATCACCCCACTATTTCTCAGCTGGACGTGTATGAATGCACGATGAAACGCACGATGCTAGTGACATCTGCTCAGTCAGGATTTAAAGCGCGTTTAAATGGACTGGATTCATTCAGAAGAAACCTCACACACGACATTAGACGAATCGCTGATTAATAGTCCAACGGGGAATTACAATGATAAGGTTTCAACGCTGACCGGTCATCAGTTTTAAATATTCGTCAACTGTACTTGATCCAACTTCTCGTGATCAGCTGAGACCTTTCAACGTGGTCCGATCACTCTTCCAGACGTAATAACGCAAAAACAAGAGATTATCCTAAACACATTTCGAAAGAAATACGCTTTTCAGATATGATATAGACGTACTTGTTTATTACATTGGCTCACTCAAGGTATTTTACTTGTTAGCGATGTCAAATGTCAAGTCCGTCCGGCGGATGGTTAATGATCATTGCGATAAACTCATTGAGGTCAACAGAAGAATTCAATGTAGGAAACTATAGTAGGCCCAGGTAGAAGACGAAACAGGTAATCGATGAATTAATTATATTTTTAGAACAAACAGGTAGCATTACAGAATGAGAGTATTTTATTTATCTACCAAACTGATACTAAGTAACATAAAACTATAACATGTGGAAGGTGAAACAGGTATTTAATTAATTACTTTTTATTTTTAGAGTCTACCGGATATTAGTCTAAAAAGAGTGTATTTTATACTCCTTCACCGAGTTTTACACTGATACTAGAGAATATAGAAAACTATAACAGAACCAGACAGATGACAACAGGTAATCGATCAATTCATTGTATTTTCTATCTAAAATGGTAGTGTTAGAGAGAGAAGGTCATTTTATTTTCCTGTATGGACACAGATTTCATGGCTGCCCTTTAGTGGGGGGCGGGTCCTCGGTGTTTGTATTGCGTGTTTACACCTGTGTCGTGGGGGAAGACGTAGCCGGCGGGTCTCAGGTGCGATAGTTCCGCTCCTGGAGGTTCGAGGCGATGTAACAAGTCGTCAGTCATCCGCCAGCCTGCAGCGGAAGCACCACGTCGATTCGCGCTCGTAGTGAACTCTCCTGCACGTTTCTTCCATCGAGTAAACACGGCCGGTCGAGCACCTCCGTGCACCCTGACCCCGTCCCCCAGGTTCCCCCTCCCCGTTGCCCTTGCGCCGGAAGTGAGGAAACGTTGGCTCGCCGGGCCGGAAGACGTGCGCGAGTGGCCCGTGCGAATTTCCCCGCGGTTTCCACGGGGGAAGGGAGGAAGCAGTGTCAACCGGTGGTGGATTTCAGTGTCAAGGAAGCCGGGAAAGCCACGTCCTCAGGGAACCCTGCGACAGGACGACCAACCGAAGGTCCACGCTCTCTATCACTTCCTTTTCCTCCACGAACGGTGAGTCCAGTCTGTTGTTTTCGTTGGCAAACAATGCAAATGCAATTCTACCTCAAGGACACGCTGTGTCCTTCGTGATACCTTAGGGGAATACCTTATCACTCTTTGTGGAGCGAAATTTTGTCGAAATTATGATCATAACTATTCCTGAGATGAGATTACTTTTGATAAGGAAGGTTTAGCTCGTATCATCTTTGTGCTATGCCATTTTTCGGCAACTTTTTGCGCCGAATATCACAGTCATTTGGCACAAGGCAAAATCCTGTTTTCATTGCTGTAAAATAGAACTTATCGGGCCTGCGATCGCGTCGCTATGGAGACGATCGAGATTCGACAATGTAAACCCGTTGTCACCGCGAAACCAGTGTACAACGCAGTGTATTCATTCATTGAATGCGGTTTTCAAATGGCTCAGTGACAATCCGCGTGAATGAAACTACACCGTCGGCGGTTTTTCAACCGAAAACGTTTTCTCCGTAAGTCCCCGCCTAGGAGCATTCCAAATGACTTAACAGGACGTGCCAATGATGCGATACTTTTTCGTAATTCTCCGGTCTGTAAAAAAGTGATTATTCGCGCGTCGTCAGAGCGAGAATTTTCCATCGTAAAATCTGTCAGCTTGAGCGTCATACTTTTGCATAAACGTCCCGTCATGAACGGAATTACGCTTGTTGGCAGATCTTCAAACGGATTCGTCGTACGTCCGGTGTCTTTAATCGATGAGCAAACGATTTCCCATTGTTGTACCGCGAGGAACGACAATTCCTGGCTTATCACACGAGCAAATGTTATTCCCCGCGCGGAGAAAATTTGTCGACTTGTGTGCCTCATACTAATGCAAACATCGCCGAGCACCGGCAAACACTGTCAATGAAATCTACGCAGCTGCTGGATTTTCACGTTAGACCTCTGTTGCTCGTCGGTAATTCCCCTGTGAAAACATTGCGATTCCCCCGGGCGAGCTAACGCGCGATTCGGTATAATTTAACGATGTTATTAGAGCAAACTTGAGCGTAAAATCTATCACGTTTCGCTCCGTGTCGATGGTCCCTCTTCGCACGTGGTTAACCATCGTGGCGAATTTTTATCAGCCTCGTGCGAAAATCCTCGTCGTTTCTCTTTGTCGTTGAGCTGCCACGTACCACGGAGTCACGTTATTTAAACATCCCGTCGGTTTATAGTGAAAATAAACGTGCATGCTCTGTGCCGTGCTGCCCTCGTGTTTATGAAATTCCATCCCTCCCCCCGCCTTGGCGACATGATTCATTTGTTGACATTTTCGGTAGGAAAACTAGCATGAGGAAGGTCTTAAACCGCAAGTGCGCAGGAAGCGGGTCGCGACAGTCACAAAATATCATAAATTCATCACTGCCGGGGAATTTCGCATTAAGACATTTTTTTCCGTCGCTCCAGACGGTCCTCTCATCTTTTCTTTCCTTTTTTTTGTTTGACCATTAATAAACGGAACAACATGTGCCGGCATCTTTATCGTTTTGTTATACCCGGAATAATATATATTTCATTACACGCAACACTTATTCCCACGTATCTCCGGGCGAGCAGAAATTTTATGTTTCTCATTAAAACTTGGCTAAGCACGTCGGTACGTTTAATTTTATGTCATTAGCGTAATGATCCACTTGTTGTTAATTTAAGCGCATATTTAATAAGGATCTGAGGAGGCTAATAAAAAATTCATTTGCTTTTGCCTCGTGTAGCTCGACTCTTTTGCTAGAATCTAATTCGTTGCACTTCCGTCAGAACAGCTTCGAAATTCCTCAGTACGTTGTGTTTGCCTATTTTCGCAGTTCCAATCGCGTTGGAACGTTCTAGCCTCGGCCAGTGGCGATAGTGGCGATCGGTTACGCGGCTACGTCCAATTGTTCGATATGCACGTGCCCGAACGTAATGCAAATGTTTGCACGATACAGAATTCGCTTCTCCACGTTCTTGGAATAACGTAAACCGCAAAAGTCAATCTAATGCAACGTCTTATCAGGGAGTCAAATGCCAGCGCTCGGAGGGGAAAAAATTGCATACAAGCAAAACAGACGGTTTTTTAATGCTCTTAGACGATAAACTTTGCTGAACCAACCATTAACGCCGTACAAATTATTGGTCGAAGTATATGTTGAATCGCCATGAATCCATGAAATGCAATTAATTAACTCGAGCCTTCGAAAGAGCTCCATTTTTTTAGGGGCACGAGAAAACTTTTTGTTCAAAACGCGAACGAACGGTTTTATCTTTGTTTTAACGCGTCTACATTTGCCAGTACGGGCACGATTAATGATTCAACAGAAGTTTCATTTCCGCGATAGTCACAATGTAGCCCTAGGTAATACAAGCAGTGAGATAGCGAGTGGATGGTAACTTAAACTGACGATGAGCAAATTAAAACTTGAATACAAAGATAAGAGATTTTCAAATATTTTCCTATGCTAGACTTTCTTTTAGTTTTGTGCGAGTCTTGCGTAAGAACTGCTATATCCTTTCGCAGGAAAACAGATTTCCGATTTTCTTCTGATAAATTCGACCGGCCTTTGAGCCGTCGAATTTTACCCAAACACCCTGACCCCCTTTTTCTCGCTTGGCCCGGGCTTTTGATTTTCCTGTCGCGAGCATTAATGATTCAACGGGGGTCTTATTTCCGCGATAGCCTCATGTACCGACAGTCATCGCGGCAGGGAACGTGTCGCTGCATCGTTGTCGCCCTGAGAATAACAAGTCCCCCCCCCCCTCTCTCTCTCTTCGTGCGAAGTGCATGGGCACCATTGTTGCAAGTGCAAGGTTACATTACGTGCAATCGCGCGCACGATCGCCGGTCCAATGATTTCCACGCTATTCCCGAGCTTTACCAGGCCGAACGTATTTCCTATTTCGTGGATGCACTTTTCCCCGCTGCCGGCGACACTCTTCCCCTTTTCCTATCTACACCTTGCCATGAATATTCAGCCGGAGGCCAGCGGAGTAGCCGGAAAATCCAACGGGGGATGAATCGCAAGGACATGGTCGTTAACCCGCGAGAAAGAGAATACCGATGTAAAATTTAAATCCTTATCTCCGAGAAAAAAAGGAAGGTGATATGTCGTACACATTTTTCACGAGGCAATACAAAGGGAATACAATGTGTGGTATTACGCGCGAATGCAAAAGTAATGATGATTCTTGGGAAAATAGTATTCATCGTTGGAGAGGAAGATAATGTAGGAACATGGCTAGTGAAAAGAATTGCTCGATCGTATCTGGCTACGGTGATAAGCCAGTACGCGTGATAAGTCATTGATTTTTATCATGCGACTTTGGTCCGCAATCGTTTGGTGTGTTTTAATTAGTCAGGACTTTTCACGTGTGCCTAATAAAGCGAAGTAGGTCGTGAAAGGCCCGGTTTGCAATTTAGATGGTATCTGCAATGTCATACGAGTAATCGCCGGGCAGTCGTGTAAATTCGTTTATGAAGCCATGAAAGACGATCAAAGTTTTACGAGCGTCGATCGTTACGATCGCCGATGCCATTAAATGTCCTTAAATTTTAGGTAGCAACAGGCTTAAAAAGGTAATTAAAGCCTTGCAAGCAACTTTTATAACTATAAAGCAGACTTTTTTTACGATTCTCTTAAAGCGAAGTGTGTACGTACGTGATGTAACTTTTATTCGCGTGTATTCGTTAAGCGACAAAGTTGTGAATATATCACAGGGTATTTTCAAGGAACGATTTTTATTGCAACGAGCAAGAGGATGGTTAAAGCATGTTTAAGTATCGATAAAACTGAATAAGTTTGATGCATTCTCGGTGCATGAAAACGTGAGTTTCGTTTTATTCTTTTCTCGCTCGTCTGTAAACTCGCTTGCGAGGGAAATAAAATCGTGTTCATTTTGTACATTGCGCAAGGGTACCATCGAGAGCTGCTTTTACCTGACTTGCCGAAGAGTGTTAAAGAAGTTAAATTGTACTTGTTAAAATCCTACTCCACGTGGCGAGAGTCACGAACGAAGAAGATTAATCCGCCGGTGGCCTTACAGTCGATAAAACGTGGCCAGTATACCAATACCGAAAATCGTCGCACCGTTCCTCTAATTGCAGCAATACCGACCGACTTTTAAACAGTTTAACACGATTAGTGTACAGGGCAAAGCATGTACAATCCTCGCCGTAGTTAGGGCCAAGCGTAATAAAGAGAAACAATTGTATCTAGAATTCTGAAAACTTTAATTCCTTCGACAGCTGCAACACGAGTAAAACGTGGTTCGCCGGGCAATTGCGGAAATTGAGGAAATTTTCAAAGAACTCACGGTTAGTCCAGTTAGCGAAATGAAGAAGAAAGTAAAACAGTAAAAAGGGAAACAGTTGTTTCTAGAATCTTAAAAACTTTAAAACGTGGTCCGCGGACAAATTGAGGAGATGCGGAAATTCGAAAAGAACTCATGGGTTAGTCCGGTTAGCTGGAAGAATAGGAAAGTAAAAGAGTTCTTTCTGAAATTCCATCTCGCCTTGGAACAAGGAGCTTTAATCCAGCAGCGAGCTTTCGCCGGTAAAAGCAGGACCTATTTTCGTAGGGACTTATTATCCGTCATACTGTGCTGCTAATTGCGGCTTTGACTGTGTAGGTCTTGGTTCGCTTTAATCCGAGAAAGATCTGTACATGCACGAACGGAAGTACACACGAGCGTGATTCGCCCACGCACTAACTTTCCCGTAATCCCGTGCCGATAGTGTCGTGAAATTCTCCTTGAAACGAGGGAATTCATTGAGAAAACGCGTTCCCACGGCGACCGCAAAAGCCAAAGACTTTCCTGACCTCCAGCAAAACGTTTCCTAGATTCCCCCGCGATGGCCTGGAAACAGCGATTATTGTAATTTGTCGGTCTTAATTATTTGTCCCATTTTTTACTTAACTCCACAAGATATTCAGGAGGAATCGTAAATGCTAGAAATGAAACCGTCTAACGACGCAGTAAGCAGCGAATTTTACAGTTAGTAGTTCCCTTCCATCGTAAATTTCATGTTCGCAATATCGTCCAAGGATTGCATTTTTAGGATTATAGTTTGCTTTACAGTTTTCAGTTGTGTCGACACTGCGGGTTATAACTTATTCGACCGAACTGTTTGTCCTGATTCACCTTAGACCCTGGATAGGACTCATCGAAATTTAAAGTTACAATTGTACTTTTTGCCCTCTACGATAAATTCAAGCTTCGTAACATAGTCGGACGATCGTGCTTTTACGACGAAAGTTTGCCTTACAACGTCAATTGCGTCTACTTCTCGACGAATGCGTTGCTCTACAATGGCCCGACTCGTAACGGTCTTTGTTTCTGTTCTGCCGTTGCGTTCCTCGGCGTGATTTCGGGAAAAAACGTTCGGGCAATGATTCGCCACACGAGACGGATTTTTATCTCAGGCAGTACGGAAAAGTTGGCCGGAAACGGCATCGACGGTGCCCGTCGCACGTCGTAATCGACGCCCGTCGAAAGTTGCCAGCTATTTGATTTACGACGGCACCGTGAAATTTCTAATACCTCGCGGCACGTGAGCCGAATGCCCGAGGAAGCGCAAACCGTTTCGAACCTCCCGCGGGGTGCGACCCGAGGTACACATGCTCCGCGACGTTTTGCACATACATGCCGTAGAATTTAGAAACGTGAATGAATGCCGTAGTAGTGGCCCAACCTGTGCATACAAAAAAGTTTAGCACGGTTCTCCGATCGAAATCATTACCGTCCGTCGACACGCGTTCGGACAATTCGGTCAGACGTAATTCGGTAAAAAAGAAAATTGCAAATGAAGCCCTTTTTTCGGGGGAGAAGATGAGACCGACTTTTTACGTATCTCGCGAGAGAACCAAGGTTTCAGTGGATTCTCGACTTTTCGCAGTTTGGTACACACACTTGCGTACAAAAAAGTTTTGCACAGTTGTTGGAATTGTTCTGTGGGACACGTAAACTTGAAAGTAAGAAATAAATTGACGATGAAGTTTCTGTTTTTTTGTTTTGAAGAGGGAAAATGAGGCCGACTTTTTACGTGGAGAATTGTCTCTTCAATGTTTGGTACATACACTACGTAGAATCTAGGAACGTGAACGAATGCTACGAATGCTAACGAACGCATAGAAAAAGAATCGATTGGAGTTCGTCGAACCGAATAGTTTTGCAGAAATCATTTTGTCGACTTCAGGATTATTACATTGGTCTTTTTATGAACTTTACAAAACGATTGACCTTCCTCTTCATACATAGTAAACAATTTCTTATCCGAGTACAATCTACACTTTATTTATCCTCTAAAGTTGCTCTTAAACATTTAGTTACCCTTAAAAATTCGAAAAATAATCCATTAGAGTTCTTCCAACGAAACAGTTTTGTGAATTACAGGATTATTAAAAAAATGATAGAAACAAAGAAATTTATAAGTTATACAGAAGGGAAGACTTGTCCTTTTCGTGCATAGTTTAAGAAAAGCCTGCGATCCATTTGCTTGAGATATTTGTCGATAAATATTTCATTAGCCTTTCGTTAATTGAACGATTTGGGAGGCTAGCACGCGTTGCTCGGATCCATATTTCCTTGGACTCCCCTCGGGCCGCGAGTCCTGGCTGAGGGCATCGTCGGTCATTTTATCTCTCGACCGGGGGGGAATTTGCAAGGGGAACGGGTTGACGACCTTCCCGCTCGGCACACGGCCGGCTTACCATCAGATCGCCTCTTGCAACATCGTCCAACGACCACCCTCGCCGATGGTTAATAATAAACCGTCGATCGGCAGCGAAATTCACCGACCCTCTCAAGCCACGCGGCAAATCATCGTAGAATGTTTTACGGATAATTTTACACGTAGGATCGATAGTTCTATGGGACGGATGGTTGCGTCTTTGCAGTGTGCGCCTATGTATGTATGTATGTGTGATAAGTGTGTGTGTCGAGGACAACGGAGAACGTGGGGAAAACGAGGAGAAAAGACGAACGGTCGTACGTGAGCGAAGCAGTTATACGAGCGGGCTAATCGTAAAAGCTGAAATCATTCCGACCCTTAAACTTGCCCCACCGGGGAAACATACACTTTGATGAAAAACTGTCTTCTTCACGAACGTCCCAATGTACCTGCGTAAATCGAGTCGTTCAAATCGACAGGAATTTTCAAAATATGCTCAGTCGAATGTAAACTAAGGAATATCTCCCAGCGGTCAAACATATTTATACAAGTTACAGAGCTAATAAGTGGCTTTACTCTACCCTTTTCTCAAGGAAATTTCTTATATTAAACTCGTAACGTTATATCGAGTATATTGAATAACATTGAACTTGATAGAACAGTTATTAATTACAGGAAGTATATTCTGTGGGATTTTCTGAGCAACTCGAACAACAGATTTGTGTATCTTTTTCTGAATTTTTAAAAAGCTTCGTTAAAAAGCTTGGTGTACGGTGAACGTGATTGGAGTTTCGGTTCCCCGGCCGAATATTCCTCGGGCGACGAGGTGTATGAGTCAGCGAGTGCACCGAACTCTAGCAAGGAAAGCTCTCTTTAGATAGTGTTACACGCGCGTAGAACCGCGCCGGCCACATGTTTCGTTATCAGCGGAACGATGTCGCGTTATCCGCTGGATCCCCGCCAGGATTTTCCGGGGAACGAGGAACTAAAAAAAAAAAGAAGAAAACAACAGATAGACATACCGTTCCTTCCTGGCCGATCTTCAGTTCTTTTCTTTTCCCTCGGCCGAGGCCGGAATTGCGGTTGCGCGGGCCGGCATGTCAACGGAAATTCCCCACCCGAATTGTTGTGCATCGTATAAAATCCTCGTACCCGGGTGAAACGTCAGTCCTGCGTTTTCGTTGCGCGAGGAAAATCAACGGGCCAAAGCTTTTGAACTTTGCCGCGCTTTCGCCGGAAATGCCGACGAATTCTGCGATTACGTAGACTGCCTTTGCCTTTGATTTTCCACTTTAATCGCTGGCTGATCGCCTTAATTTCAGTCTCAAGTTTAATCGCAGTCCGTTACCGGCCGGTAATCAGTCACCATCGGCAAAAGTTTTCCCCAGCTTCCCCCCCCCCCTCACGTGGACGGACAGGTTTGTCCGTCGGCGAGTAAAACGTGCAACGAAGTGCATACCCCTCGACTTTTTTGCCCGCTGTCAAGGTGAGTCATCGTTTCACGTATATTAACGAACTTCCTGTCGGTTTCTGACGTCTCCTATGCAAATCGATCCTCAATCCTCGCACGGCGACCAAGAACCTCGCGTGCATTGTATTATAACGATATCACGCGCTTTCGCAATGAGTGGTAATGAAGTTGACTTACGTTACTCTTGCCAACGCCCAATTAAGGTCCCGCACGATCGTAAGTCGAATATTAAACAACCATTGCCTTTCTCCGAAATTCGCCCAGCTGATAGAACTTACTTATTTCCCTTGCAAAGAATAATTCATCTAACGAAAATTAAATTTGTCCTTTGTAGTTCGTTATCTATTCATGCACGATCATTCTTACCGATAATTTTCCTATGGTTACCGAATTTTCTTGTACTTCTTTCTTCTTAATTTTTAAGAGTATAATGTTGGGTTTTTGTTGACTTTTTTGGAATGCTTAGTTTCTTCTTACCAAGTGGCTTGCATTCACTCTGATGTGCGATCAATCATTATATCCTGGGAATTACGCTTGTCCCACGATGAATGACGTACACGAGTGATGCACTAACGAGGAATTACGAGCAATCGATTTCTGTTTCGACTGCATCTACGATTTCGTTGATTTTCCCCGGACTCGGCCGGTCCGAGCAGAGACTCGCAATTCCCTCGAATAATGTCACTCATCATTATCACCTGTCTTTCCTATTTGCCAGCCGAAGAAGCCACTCGGCGCGCTCTTTAATAAAGAAATCGAATTAACGTCCACCGACCGTCTGACGCACGGATTTAAACGGACACAATTCTAAAATAGGCGAATATCGGCTTTCAAGCACAACGAAACGTAACGCAATAAAAATCAGATCGAAATACAAGGATTCCTTTACACAGAGTTCCATTATTTCAAATTATCTCGCGGTTAAAACGCGAGATAATAAATTCAGGCAATATTGTATCATTCTAAGAAACAGACACGGACGATTGATTTTCTCTTATCGAAAAATTGTTTAATTAAATCGCCACTATTTTGCTCGCTCGTACACGACATATGAATTTTTTCCCCTAAAGTTCCTTTTTTCTCGCGTTGCCACGAGTACAGCCAGGGTACACACGGTTTACAAATAACGGTATAAAATTGAAGAACCCAAGAGCGAGAGGCTTATTTAAGCACGCCTCGGAGTATGTTTGCTCGTTCGAACGGGCTGTATCGATTTAGCCCCGCAACGTTTCCTCGCTTTCTTCGGCTCCGTGGAGACACGTAAGACACGTAAATACCGCGGATGCAACGGGCAAAGCCCGGGCCAGGTACCTTTTAATTCGCCTTCGACTTGCCCGGAGATTTATTAGACCTTACATCGGGCCAATATTTACCACTGTAATTCCTTCATCCTGGCCGGCATTTGCCCGCGCGACGAAAGCCCAGGCCCGTAATGCCGGCAAAGCGAAACTCGATAAATCGATCTCGCCGTAGCAGTACCGGGGAATTTTCCTCTATTCGACGGCGCGAAAAGAGTGACGGGCAACTGTGTAGCCCGGAGATGAGGGATCGCCCCTCCCCCCCTCCTGCTAGATACTCTTGAAAGGAACACAGCGAATTACCGGCATTCTAGCCGGTAAATTGCAAAGCCAACGGCAATTGCCGATGGGACAATTTATTTCCATTGCCGGCCAACCGCGGTGAAACGACGACAGTGTAAACACGAACCTTACGTACAACTTTACGAAGCCTTATCGACGCAGATAAGATTGTAAAGAAGATTACGAAAATTCGTAAGTAAGGGGTCGTTACCACTTTCCCAAAGGAATAAACTAATGGCACGAGGTTTCATTTTATGCATTGAGAATTACATTGAATCGTACATTGAAATAATAATGCATTCCAATTCTGTCTATTTGCGTGGTTTGAAAGTATTCATTTTATAACTCCGCGTTTGCCGAGTCCTGCAAAACGTTCTTTTGATAAAGACAGATCGATCGGAAGCAGAAGCTCACTTCTCGACGTTTTAGAAAACACGGGCAGACCGTCAGTGAGAATTGAATGGGTCGTATAGTTACTCGCAATTAACAGTGGCGCCGATGGTTCTTATTCATTATGTATGACGGCGTTTATCTTTTTGCCTCTCTTTTCGTCCATTTATAAGGCCTCTGTCTGTCTCTTGCCCGTTTGTCTCCATCCTCCTCCGTTATCTCGTGTTTCCTTCCTCTTCTGTCCCGATCATTTCCCTCCCTCTCTCTCTCTCTCTCTGTCTGTCTGTCTATCTGTCGTCTTTTCTGTGTCCTTCTGGCCACCTGCCGAGTGTTATTTCCTTGCGAGTGTCTCGGCCCGATAAATCAATGGTCGTCGCCGGGGCTCGGTCCCCGTCAGCAAATGGGCTCGACTTCCCCCCACGCCCCCCCCCCCCCCGGTAATCACCTATGTGACCGGAACTCGCGGAAAATTGCCCATAGGAAATTATGCGAAGACCCGCGATCACCTACGCACCCCCCGGGACCGGTTGCCTTCGATTCCGCGCAAAAAACGGACGGTTTTCAAAGCCAATGCCGGGCAATCCGACGACCTGTTATCGGCGGAACCTTTCAGAATTTTTGCAAAAATGACGCGCCGCGACAACTTGATTCATCGACACGTGTCATTAAAATTCCGGTAAAGTGACGTAAGCACCGAGGTGCAACACGCAAAATTATTGCCCGGGACTCGAGAATCGTTAGAAAAGGAACATTGAGATGAGCCCCGCGTTCGAGAAATTCGATTTTCCTTACGACATTGCTCGCAATATTGTTGCCCCGTTGCGGTTTTTTTTTCTCTTTCAACGGTAGAAATAAAGAAGAGCGAGAGAGAGCTTGAAAATGCAATTACATTTCGCTGCGGTGAAAATACAATTTCCGTCCGGTTTCTGTCTTCCTTTTTCTGTCTCTTCATCCACAATCGAATCGTGGCAATTCACGATCGTCAGTTCCACGACGGCCTGCATAGCGTTTAGTTTCCTTTCCCGTCT
Organism: Hedychridium roseum; assembly: GCA_963989215.1. Lineage (NCBI taxonomy): Eukaryota > Metazoa > Arthropoda > Insecta > Hymenoptera > Chrysididae > Hedychridium > Hedychridium roseum. The sequence continues at coordinate 4,116,194 of OZ022318.1, read as the reverse complement.
CTCTCCCCCCCCTCCCTTTCTGTATAATTGCGAAATTATCTAACGAAACGGCGCGCGAAAATTTTAGCAACGTATTGTACCGCTCGGTCTCGTGGAACCGCCAGGTTATATTCCACGAAGAATACGGTAAGGGTTACGTCACGGAATAACCGTGCAAAGTCCAACGGCGGTTTATCAAGCGACCAAACTAATTGGCAGAAGAGAAAGCCGAAATTGTCCGGCGAAGATGCGACGATGACCTTGCCGCATCGAAACCCGATGGTTCTTCAACAACTGAGAATCATTCGGCTCTGGAGTAGTAGAAATCGCTAAGAATGATCGGCCAGGAAATTTCGCTGGTCCAGGGTTTCTCCGCGATGTTGCAAACTATCGCAAGAAGTTCAGCACGGTTGGCCTGTGTTTCAAGAAACTCCTGCTCTCCCCTCCTCGACGACTGTCGAAATGATTTACTAACGACGTACTAATGCTATCCGTCGGATAATGTAGAAAGTCCGTGGCGTTTTTGTCAACCGAGAAAATGCGAATTCCCCCACGAGCAACATGGCTTTCTCCGAATTTTTTTTACCTTTTTTGTTAGAACGCTAAAGCGCTTTTGAAAGACTGGCTGAGTCATCCGATCGGATATTAAATTCATATATTCAGGGCATAGCGCTTCTGGGAATGCCGAGGAAATTTATAAGCCATAATCGCGGCACAGGTTTTGAGCAAAATTCTAACGAGGCTTAAGAAATTCTTAACAATTGCAGTGTTTGTCCGTTTTCTCCGGCTTGAAAAATTACTCAATAATTCGGAAATCATTCCTTGCCTCCTTTAACTTGGCAAATTCTCTAATAATTCCTTGCGACTGATAGAATACTCGTCTGTGTCTTCTGACTTGGCAAATTTTTTGCCACTCTCCGAACGTATTCCTCGCGTAAGTGCGGACCAAGGTGGTATTTACAAGGCGGGAAATGGTCCGCTTAACGTGCCATTGCGGATAAACGATATTCTCCAATCGGCGATCGTTTCCTCCCCCGCGCCTTCTTCGTATTCGCAGCTCGCTCTGACGTTGGTAAATCTCGCGATGTCACCGGGGACCGATGGTTTATTACACGCTCGCGCCGTCCACCTGCGAGTCATGTGCAGCGCCGGAAAGATTTCTGTTTGTCGCATTCCCCCTCGCGCGTCAATCCATTGACGTCTTCACTCGCGACGGAAACACTCAGAGAAGAAACAGTTTTCCCGTGCAAAGCGAGCAGGGTGACGATTCAACGGTTTCGTTAAAACAAAACAAACAAAACATCTAAGAATCAACAAGATATACCTAAATTGTATCAAAATTTTTGTAAAGTATATTTTTTGCAGAATATTTAGTTTACTTTTGCCTTGTTCGGTTTAGCTTCGGTTCGGTACACTGTCTCGGTGAACACACTCGACTCGCGAGACACGTCATTCCAACGCAAAACGTTAACGGTGATTCCTAGGCACTTTTTTTGCCTTCGTTCCGTCACGAGGCTGGTAAATCGGTAATACGTTTGCAAGGACGTGCATCGTGAATGAATTTAAAACGCAGTAGGGAAATACTCGTTTGCCTTTTTATCGAGCAACGCGACGACTGAAACGGAATTATCGGCACGACAACTCGACGCCGGCCGAAATTTCCTTCTTTCTTTAACGACCGTCTTCTTTTTCGCCGTTGCATTTGAATGATAATGGCCCCGGTGTTTTGCGCGGCAACCTCGCCGACGGGAATTTCTGTTTTGATTTCATTTCTCTCACAGCCTTGAGGATTTCCTGCGCTCAGCAAAACGATTTAGAACAATTCTTCGAAGAAAACAGGATCGACAATTCTTCGATAATTGCCAATATTTCCTCTGGTTAATAGTGCCAATGAAATGTACGAAATTCATGTGCTTGTTTAATTAAAAGATATTTAAAAATAAAATACTTCTTTAACTTTAACACTCTGGTCGATTTAACGAATTGCAATTCACCTGAGGAAACTAAACTTACTCTTTATTTTATAAGGAATCATTCTTCCCACCTTTCACGGCACAGGTACATTGATTCTTGTCATCTCGTATTTTTCCATGAAATTTCCATCGTCGATTGCGAAGTCGTTGCTCGTGCCGGCCGTTCCTTTATTCGCGAGTAAATCGTTGAGGACGTAGACGACGCAGAATCTGCCACGACCGAACGAAGGCTTCCCATTGTTACGCGCGAACGTAAGCGCGAGTGGCGAATCGTTGGCGCGTAATTGCAACGGCACGGTCAATTAAGGTGAGACCTGAACGCGCGTTCCCGCTAATGGCGTCGTAGCCGTCGTCCAGACGAGCGGGAAACAGCAATCAGGCACCCGGGAAATATACACTCGAAACTTTATCTCACCGAGCAATTACGAAATTGACGGGCGTAACCGTGCGCCATTGTAATCAAGCCCCTCGCGCTCTTAATTTACGCTCTTCCGGGGCTTTTAATCCCCGGAAAATTCCCCCCCTCCTCCTCCTCCTCACCACCACCCGCAGGCATTCGACTCTTCCGCGGCAAGAGCTTTCGATGCGCGAAATTTCCTTCGCGAAGCACCGGGCTTTTGAAATTTTCCAACGGCGAGAAATTCTTCCTTGTGCGAGGGAAAAATGTGTTTCTCAATTTGTTTCTCTTTCGCCCGGTAAACATGGCTCGTAGGTCTTTCGTGTTTTGTCCTTATTTCAGGAAGACCACGATAAATAACGGGTAGAAAAGCTCGGAAATCCCCCCGCATCCGAGCCCCTGAGACGTATTTACCGGATTCGGGGGAATACTCGTGGTTCTCGTGGAAACTTCTTCCGAGCTCGTACGTTTTCGTCCTGGCGGGCTTTTACAAATAACGAAGTCTGATCGGAGGATACGGGAGATTTTCAGGAACGGTCAGACAGTGGAAGTCCAATAAAACCGAACGTGTAAGATCGACTCGCTTTGGCCGAATTTTTCGTTGGCGCGTGAAATTCGCTGGGATAAAGCGGGAAATCAATCATCGATAAACTGGACGAGGGACTCGTGGAACTGGGAAACGATAAACAAAGTCCTCGCTGACACGAGGGGTAGTGGGGAAAGGGGAAAGGGAGACCAGGGTCATTGATGAGACTCGTCCTCACTGTCGAAAATAATCCCCCCGTTTATCCCCGTCGTCTCCTTTTTCACGGGGGAAATTAAAAGGACGTTTCCGAAATTCAACAAGACGGATGGTCCGTGGAACTGTTGCTCATTGGTCGATCTTTTTGGAGTCTCAAAAAACTTAATGTCCTGTCAATCCAACACGAAAAATCACTAATCAACAGGCTTAACCAGACGAAAATGATGTCAGTCTTGATATATTGAAAATTACTTCCATAAATAAATAAGAATCGGGCATTCTGTAGGAAACAAGTGTACACACCGGAAACGGTAGAAAAATCGAAAATTGTGTCTCTACGTATAGCATCACTTTCTTTCATTGAGATTTGTTAATTCTTTCGAGTGATTGTTTATTACCGATGATTTACAGAGTACGGAATGAGGAATATTTGTACGGGCAACGGGAAATGTTTTTGTGCCGGGCACAGGCCCGGCGTTGACGATGATCGATAGTAATCAGGTTTAAGTGACATCGATTCGTGTCCGATTCGCACGCTCATTAGTTCGATTGGACGTTTCTCCGCGTCGGCGGATAAAAGGCCCGCCTTAGGAAGGAGGGGAGGGAGGCGTAACGGATCATCTGTCCTCCGTAATTGATTAATTTCAAACAACGCTCTCGTAAAAACGAATAACGAAATTGCCCGTCTACGGGATTCTGCGCACCTGTTGAACCCTCGCCGAAATGAATAACCCTTGAATGCTTCTAAAAACACGTTTCCCCGGGAAACAAGAGCCAGTCATGTGAGTTAACAAGTGTTTAATAAGAGTGCGCGTAATCAGCATAATGACACCGGCCACGAGACCCGGTCACAACATTTTTGTCCACTTAACTAACAAAAAGAGGAGTGTGATTAAACAAACGATACTCGTGCGTCATCGATAACTTGTGTTTTACGTAAATTCCCTTTGAAATACACGTCATGAACGGCCTTTTTATGCGGAACTTTTCCTTCGGCGAATTCTCGGATATTCTCCGGACATTTTCTTCGCTGTACGTACAAGTTTCGTTGAAGTACACTTCGGCGTGAAAACTTGCCGGTTTCACTTCCATTCCTTTGATCGGGATAGTGCGGAGGAACGTGAGGAAGTGTATGCGTACAAACATACTCACACACGTACACACACATGTTTGGGATTAGAAACGGGCCATCGGGGTCGATGGCGAACGAAATTCGTCACGCTATAGATTCCCCGCTCCTGTCCTTTCTCGGAGGAACTGAAACGCAATACTCCTCCCGCGGGAAACGAAACTCTCGGGGATGGGGAGCGCGTGAAGAGGGGGGGGGGCGGAGGGGGGTAATAGAAGTGCTCGTGAAAGCCGGCAGTCCTTTTTGTGCCTTCCCACGCGGGGGAAGGGGGCACGAGTTAATTAGTCGACAAACTATATACGTATACACACACACACACACACATATGTATATGTATGTACAAATATGTGAGTGTTTGTCGATTGACCTACCGCCATATTACTGGCGACCGACGATTGTCTTTTAATAAGTTTAACCCCCGTATATGATTAACATATTTATAGGCGCTTTACGGAGATGTGCATGTATCGTCTTTGCATTTTAATGCGAATTACAGCGAGGCTCCGCTGGCCAAAGGTGCCCCGTTATGATTATGGAAATTGGCCCTGAAGCCAGGAATTTTCGACACTGCGAAAATGAAACGTAACTCGTTTTAGAATACGTACATAGTAGTTTTACGTTAATACTCGTAGAAAACAGGACATTATTTTGGTCCTTGGTAAGTGAAAAATTTCCTTCGGAGGGTAAAATATTGAAATGTAATTCAAAAGTAAATCAGTCATACCATTTTTCAATAATGTTCCAATATTTTCATTTTAGATTTATGAGTAAGTGAATCATACAGTTTTTCTGTAATATTGAAACATCTTTTTCTTGATTTTCATAGTACTTTTCTGTGTCGATGAACGGTGAGTTAAAGAGTTTGTTGAAACGGTCAGCCGAGGTGGAAAGTGTAAAATACATAACGTGCATATCAGTACATGCGTAACACTTGTCCGTTATCATCGCGCGAGGCCAGTGTACTAACCGTGTTAGCAATTATCTTTATCTGTCAATAAGCAGGCCGGATCTCATACCTGCATACGTATTCGTAAACACGCAGAAGTGACACACATACGAAAAAGTGAATTGCGGTGCGTTGCAGTCGATAAGAAAATACAGAGCGCGGAAAAATCGATGCTGGTTTTTTGAAATACGTGCGTAAAACACAGCGAAACGGACGAAAGAAAATGAAGGGGGGTAATGAAGTTGCGCAATCAGTAGATAAGTAACCGTCCTGGGGATTTACGATTATGCATTGCGGGGAAATGCGAGGAAAATTTTCCGTAATCGCCGATGCAAATGAGTTTCAGCGGTGAATTCGCTACGGTCTTTCCCCCGTTTCTGTTTTAACGTGATACGAGTACTCGGAAGAACTTTGATCGTCTGGCGCTTAGGTGTTACGAGAGATCAAGGGGAAATTACGATCGTGCCGGCAGTTTCTCGGGTTTAACGGAACTGTCCGTGATTTCCATGGAAATTCTCGGCGAAACCATTCGGGTTAAGCACCGCTGGATTTTCTATTACTGTCTTCCCACCGGGAACTATATAATAGCATGGGGATTCACTTCGAACCGTCCTCACAATATTCGTAATTGTACGACTCGTTATTTCACTCATGCATACAGTAAAATTAAAACATCGTTCTTGCTTTTCTTTCAAAATAATATCAGTAGTTCTTCCATTGTTTTATACCACAATTTGAATTCTTCTACTTTTAGCATGAAGATATCGTTCTTAATGGTCGCACTTCTTTTTTACTCTTAAGGATATTTTAAAAATTTACAACGTAACACTTTTACGTGTCTCTAAATCCCTTTCGATGACGAATAATTCAATTAAAATTCCCCAACATCTAATCTTCCTTTTTTTCTTTCGCTGTAAATTGCAACGTGCAGTTGCAAGTGCAACGAGTACCGACAGTTTCGCCTGTTTTCCGTATCTGTCCGTTTGGCCGTAATCGCGTGAAACTGTAGGCGGGGGCCGTGTGTAGTACTTGTAAAAGGAGTATTATTTGCTCGTCGAATCGATAGCCCAGTGTCAATAGGGTGCAAACGTTGTAACGTTATCCATATCGTTTCGTTTTATCTCCCCGGCAAAGGAGGGTGAACGCGGAATTAGGGCCCCGTATGGCTCTTCCCCATGCGCCCTGATTTGCCTTTTATTATCGATCTCGCCCATACTCTATCAGTTTTCGCGCAATCTATCATCCAAAACCCCACAGACACCAATAACGACGGTAATTCGTAAGGAAATCATTTATATAGCCCAAGCTTGCACGTCTGTGTTAACGATTGCACAACAATATTACAGGGGAATAGGTACCGAATGGAAAAGAATTATGGTTTTTGACGTGATACTTTAATAATCGTAGTAATTGATCAATTTTCTTTTTATTGCTCGGGGAACATTGAAGCTGATCGAAATGGTTGGTACGATATTTGAATGTTTGTGCAAAGATGCAAGAGTTGCACGGTTTCTTTGTTTGCAGTGAACGTTGCTACCGAATTATCGTTTTTTGATAAATTTTGTTTATCCAGTTATCAGGCTGGTTTCTGCGCGAACCGTTTGGGTGCGTTAGCGGTCAGCCATGAGAGTTTTCGCTCTTCAACCTGAATGTACGTTGATAAAGCAGGTTTCTGCCCTCAGCAAACTATGTTTCTTTTTATCATTGCCAAGCAATTTCATAGGTGCGATACGTGCGGCATTGGGAGGCGGGCGGTAAAATCAAAAAGAACAGTAAAATGAAAAAATCAGGAGTACATGAGAAATTCTTACAGGCGCGTAAAATTAGGAACTAACTTCGATTAGTTCAGAAGTCTCGTTTAACGAAGGATGATGTACGATAAGAGAAACACGCGACATTTCCTTCGAATCAAAATATTTCCAAGCAAAGTGGATTCTTGTGAACTTTAAAGAAGCTTTATTATACTTCATCTTAATTGATACAATTTAGTATTCGCGGGAAATCTTAATGAACTTAGCTATACAATTTCTCCGGCTTCATAGGGGACTCATTTAGAAAGGAATTAGTTTGTCCCGCTTTGCCATGTGGCCCGGAAAGACGAAAATCGAGCTGACCCGCATGTCGATGAATTTCCTGCCGAGCCACCGTGTATATGCAAACACGAGGACTGTTAGTCGGGGGCCTGGTGGCAGAGTCTTCCTCGACTGCAGGGTTTCGCAGCAGCCGGAACGTTGCGGAGAGAGGGAACAAACCGTACTCTTCCTCCGCGGTTCCCCCGGTGCACGGGTTCCTAGCGAACACACGTGCAGGCACATGCAGCAGAGGCGCACATGCACGCGTGAATACGCACGACACGGCCAACACCGTCCAGTCCAGCGTGTGCAGTCTAGACCGTCGGCTCTATAGCCAGGCACGGATGAACCGTGGGTCAAAGCCCCACACAGAGTCTTTCGCCAAGAGGAAAACTCTTCACCTTTGTTTCTCCATTTTAAATAGTTGGAGGAATTTAGCGACTTGTTGGTGTCCTTGTTGTCTTGAATCGTTTCTTTGTTTCTCCGTTTCAATCAGTTGCGGGCATTTGCGAACTGTCGGGAATTATTTGAGGCTCTTCTTCCTTGATTCAATGGACCGTATTGTACCTTGTGCAGATGCAAAATTACCCTAATGCCTTCGGCAATGACCTGAATTGTTCTTAGGGTCGTGTGATTGCTTTAGTTACTCCGGCCTAGACCAGTGTTGAAATTTAATTCGTCATTCGAGAAGCAAACCTGCCAAATTACGCGAAGCCTCAGTTTTTCCCAACACTGCGTGTCGAGTGTTAGAATTCTTTTTGCCGTTGCTTTGTTCTCTCACCTGGCGGTGCCTATTAGACTAATTAAATTTCCTCGAAGAAATGCCTGCGGAGAATCCCCATGACCGGGGGGATCGGAATGGTTCGTCATAATCTGTATTACTGCAAATCGATGGTGGAGTGTGGGTCAACGGCTCTCTGACTCCATTGGCTCGTCGACCACCCGGTCCACTTTAGGGTCACCTCGTTATTTCACCTGGAAAGCTCGAAGAACAACGACAATTCCCCTTCCCCCCTGAGCCACTCGTCGGCCCAAATTGTCCGAACAATCGAAATTCCCACGACAAATTCAGCGCGTAGAAACGCTGTTTATAAACATACCGCTAACGAGACAATCAATGAGAAGCCCCAAAAACAAGAATTATCAGCGTTGCTACATAGCTTAAAGTACGACTGTGTGTTTGCCATCAATCAAGATAAGCAAATTATTCGTTTGGTCGTTAAAATACGACGGATTTCATGAACGTGGAAGGGCAGGGAAAAAAGAAACAGTTCAACGACACTGCTTGATCAATCGTCTGTTTCCACGTTTCACGTGATTTTGCGCTGTATTTTTCATTCCTTTTTCCTGCTTCGGTTTACATCTGTGCTGACACAATTGCAACATCGTCATGTATTTCATCGAAACGTAAAAGACGAAAATGCCTAAGCACTGAGAATCCCTTTCACATCTTCATTTCCTTCGTAAGATATTTTATAAATCACTCACTTTATCATTTTTCTTCTCATCAAATTTGAGTCCGTTCTTTTGCATCTTACGAGGTTTCATCGCGAATTCAGTGAGTTCCATTTTGATCTTTTGTTCAACGAAACGTCAGCTGGCATGCGTTTTACGCAAATAAAAAAGAAGAATACTTCTTTCCACCGGTTATCATAATTTCTTCTTTTGCTCAGAGTAACTATCTCACTCGTTGTCATATTTTTTTCTTTCTCTTCAATGACATGAACATCAACTGTCGTGAATTTTGCAACATTAATTATTCCGCATTACCATTACCCTCGCTATTAAATTTTCTCATTATATTAAGTACTCTCGTTTTACTCTCAACTACCCCTACAATAATTTCATTTATTGGTTCGATTACGTCACTCCTTATTACTCCTGCTAGTCCCATTCTCCACACACATACTGTCACTGCATTAACACACGATTGCTTTATTACGCCGCGTTAATTACTGAAACATGTTATTAATCTGGGGCTTTGTTGAAAACCGGCGTGGATTTTGTTACGGCCCTGGTTATAGCGTGTAAGAGCACGCGACTGTAGAGCAAGCTTCGGCTCCGATCGTGTCCGGCCAGACGAGGCAGTCAGTGCATGCAGGCCGTGCGGCAGGTTCGCCTGCTTCAGGTTTTCGTCTCTCCTCCTCATTGCGAAATCCAAGGGGAAAAGAATGTCCGTTGCTCCGTGGCCGCGGGGGCGGGGGCAACGGTTTTCCATTCTTCCCTCACGTCGGTGGATCGTCGAGTGCGCGAGATTCAAGTTTCATTGACGCAGAGAGAGAGAAAAAATATATATATATAGAGAGAGGGGGGGGTGGGCTAAATATGTGGCTTTCGAAGGAGTGATCGCGATGAGCCCCGGACGATCGATTTCAATGAACTCACCGGATACGTGGATCGGCCCGGAAACCCAAGAATCAGTGACGTTTTCTCGAATTCTCAGCCCAGTGGTTCTCCCGTTCTGAACAATGAATAATCGTAAAACTGTTCCGTTCGATTCGTTAATGACGTTAGTTAATGCTCATTTACCCAGTCAAGATGTTTTCAACGATACACCACGTAATTCGGTCTATTCTTTATTTACCGGCAGTTATTTGAGCATTGACGAGGAATTCGTGTGAGAAGCACGAATCTCTGGCTCGATTCAACTTGGAAACGAAGCACACGTAAATGGCTCGCGGGAATAGCTTGTTTCTGTGAACGAAGAATTCTTATCGACTGGCTCTCGTGATAACAATGCCGAACGCACGTTTCTCGCCGCAGAGGGAAAGTCATATCAGTCACGTTCCTTGGCATTTTTCCTCGGGATTCGTAGCCCCGGTTTCATCTCACTCGTTTTCCAACGGCGCGATTCCGCGAGTTTTGAAACGGAGCCAAACTCTCGAACCGCGTAACCCGCTCTACACAGTTGCACGTGTACGACAGAACACACACACACGCACAAGTACGTGGATATATAACGCTTGCACGCGTGTGTAAAGCTGTCGCTGGCGAATAAAATTCGATTACGAGATTGCGGCTGATGGCACGGCCGGTCGATCGCATTCATTTAATTTATTTCATTCAATTTCTTCCACTCGCTCGCGTTTCGTACTTTTTTCACCCTTTGATCTTCGACACTGTTGTCCTCGCACCGGGAATCTGTCCTCAGTGTCCCCGGTAAATCATTATTCACCTACATCTATTTTATTTCATGTATAATTAGCCTAAAGCATTGACGATCCCATTTGTTGGTTAATCTCAGACTTTATAAACCGTGAATACTTAATTAATATTCCTGTTTAATTGATTCAAGTGCTACAACGTGGGATTAAAATTGCAGATTGCATTGTTCGTTGATACTTATGAACGAGGGTTTTGCCTTGGCGTTTATTGTAATTAAGATCGATGTTTAATGTCAAAGAGATGCTACTAGTCACGAAGTGCAGTGGAATTTCTTGGCGAATTATCGTAATGATAATACAAGCGCGATATTAATTCCGGGCGAATCCGGCCGATTACGAAATACACGTTGGGGCCGTGCTTTAATGAAAATTATCGACTTCATTTGCAGATAGCTGCCAGTGCCACGTGCGCAAATCGTAAATTCGCTTTACTCCGAAATCATTTGCACTCGACAAGCTCACGTTTCGATAAGTCTTTGAAATTCATTCTTTTTTGAGTCCTTCGCAAACCTACGCGAGTGACTGAGTCGATCTTTTAGAGACTTAATTCGGAGGATTACCGTCGAATTTTCACCCAATTCTAAATTTCTTGCGAAATGTATCGCAGTAGGAAATTTATTTTCTGATCGAAAATTCATTTCTTTTTTAACGTTCTAAATCATAAAACATTGACAATGGGTATATCACATTTTTCTGTATGCACATTTGGAATTCATTTTTCTTCGCACTCCTTCGCCGGGACTGAGTTGTCGTTTTAAATCGCGAAACAATGCTAATGCGTATATTCACTTGGAGAGAATGGCGCTACGAAAATATTGACAAAGTTTGCAGATCGAACGGAGCGTCGTTGGATCGGAAAAACGTGAAAACTGCGATAATCGAGAGTGTATTCCTTGGCCTTGGCACGCACGCGTGCGTCCGTCCGTCCGTCAGTTCGTCCGTTCGTCGGTCTTTTACGTAACTCGTGTTGCGTGCGTGCGTTTGTCTCTCGGCGGAAGAAAGGAACGGGGGACCGGCGCAGTAGCGTTATCTTCCATCGCGAAAATCCTCCGGGAAGATGAAAGGCCGAGCGGGGAAAACGAGTCGGCGAGTTTCCTCAGATCTTACACATGTTAGACGCCACCACGTGACGTCGCGCGCGCGACACTCACTTCTCCGTCTCTGCGTATATCTTTCGCTTCAAACACACGCATACCACATGTACGTACTCGCAAACGCATATATACATGTCTCTCTTTCTGTGTGTGTGTGTGTGTGTGTGTGTATGTTTGTGTCGCTCGCGTTACGTCAACGACACGAGACTCGCAGGTCTCTCTGTGCAGCTAAGAAAATATTTTTTTTTCCTCCTCCGGCAAGGCCATCGCCACGAATATCGAGAGTCCATCGCGAACCTTGGCCCATGCAGGTAGCGAGAAAATTGAGAAAAATAGCCGACGGTCAAAGAAACAACAACGGGATCGAGTTTTCCCTGTTGACCCAAATGCTGATGTTTGTTAGGATTTTTCCGGGCGATTTTACTCGTGTAAGGTACAGATTTTTCCAAGGTACACGATTTTTCGCTGTTGACACTGCCGCGAGCGCAGGTTTAAACAATTGCCCGTTAAGCGCGTTATTCATTGGCCCGTGCCGTTTGATTATCGCGCTGACATTTCAATTGGCCGGGCCCACGTGACGATCGCCCGCTGACATTGGCTTCATCGCAAACACCGGCTTCCGGATGTTTATGCAATGGATTACGTCGCGGCGTATAATTCACCGAGCGTCGTTGCACATCGTGTCAAATGAGAGACAATGTTGCACCGGACGACCGGAATGTGCCACTCGTTCGCCCGTCGACACTGTCCCCCTCGTAAATCAACCGTCCCGGTGATCAATTTTCAAACAGCCAAAGAGACCCGCGTTGCAGGAAATCACGTACTTTAGCGGAGACTCGATATTTCAAAGACGAAGAAAAATTCTACACAGTTTTAAGGAAGTAATTGAATTTAAAGAACGCAGTCTTACGTCTTTGAAGATAAGACTTTTCGTTGGTTGTAGAAATGGTAGGAATTAATTTAATTTAAAGCACACATTAATCTACTGGATATCAAAATTCTGTGCAGTCTTGCATTTCCGAAGATCAGTCTTTTCGTTCATTGTAGAAATGGTAGAAATTAATTCAATTTATTTCTATACCAATGAGAGTCTGAACAGATAGATTAGCAAAGGATATGCGTAATAGTTATTCTTGTAACTTGATTTTTTCAAATTATACAATGAAGTGGTAGTTTTCCCTGTAATAATCTGTCACCGGAAACGACGAGTACTCGAAGCGTGCCAGTTTGAAAAGCCTGCGAAGACCCATGTTTTTATCAGCGTCACATTATCATTGTTATCGGATTATCTTCTCGGTCCTTAAATCCCGGGACGCGCTAATTACAAGGTGTAAGCGACAGTACATCTTTCCAATCCGTGGACTTATCTGAAAGTAATGAAGGCACAGCAGAGAACGTTCGTTATGAAATACAACACGTTCATTCACTAATACTCATTGTACAAACTTAAATAATCCCGTGCCGTGTTTGAATAAAAATTTGACAGGAATTTCTTCTGCTTGGAAAATTACGTTTCCTCGAAGCAAAGGTAATATTGTGGGATACTAATGAATAAATGTAACGGAGAATCGTTATTCCTGGGGCACAGGTCGATGACAAATAAAAACAGAGGCGTGCCAATGACAGTCGGTGGGGACATTCTGTAGGGAAATTATACAAACATAAACGAGGTAACCGCGAGGAGAGGGTTAATCGTTTGAAGAACAGTGTTGTGAGAAGCCGGAGAAAACGGACAAGTAATTTCAAACGCTCCCTGTCTCGTTAAATCTTGGTGAAGTAAACTTTGGAAAAATTCTAAGCGTCAATTCAAGAACTCCCGACGATGTGAACCGAGAATATTTCGAGGACCGTGTGCCATCACTTCCGGTTGGATGCAGGACGCTTCCTGGTGCTGTTGGCTAACGCAAGCGGAGAGCAGGAGGAGAAACAGGAAGAAGAAACGTCGTGAAATCGCGACCAAGGAGTCATGTAAGTGACCCCTGAAAATACTCCAATGCAAATGTCAGAGTTTACAGAGGATTAAGGCTAGCTGATTTCGCCGAGCATTAACCGATATTACATGTAAATCTGAACCACGTCCTCTCGATCCAAACAATTTCTGTAAGAATTTAACCGTTGGGAATAGGTCATTCGAAAATTTCATGACACTTTGGTCTCGTTGATTCGAGTTCCATTTTACAACGATTATCGAGTCTTTAGTTCTTGTTCTGCTTCGTAACGAGATAAGATTTAAAGACGATTAGAGGATTGATTTTCGTAAATTTTAGTACTCGTTTAGCTCGTTAATTGTCAGTTTATTTGTTGCAAAACGTGAGATATTTTTCTAGGATTAAAGTTCCTCTTTTCTGCGAATAACGTTCGTTTTCACGGGAATACTTGATCGCCGTTCGACGGGGAATTCAGTGGACGAGTTTTATCTTTCCCTGCTTTTCTTCCCTGTGCCCACGTGGTTGACAGCGCTCGTGTTACTCCCCCGAACCCCGTGGACTTTGAAGCGAGATCGTTAGCGCGTCTACCGAGGTGTTTCTCAAATAACACCGAGACGCGTTTATAAAGAAAACCGCCGTCGGGCTGAGACCGTCTCAAAGTATGCATTCGCCATGGCAATTACGCGAGCTCATTACGAGGACCAAATTAATAAGAATCTTAATTAACGTTCTCTTGGAATCGGGGAAAAATACCCTTCGAGACGTATTTAGTATTTCCTTTCGTCTCAAATTTATCACCGATAAGCCAGGTCTATTATTTCAAATAGGCCAATGAACGAAAGATTACGGTCTTTTTTAATGACATATAATGACACTATTAGCACAGACAAAATATTTCTTTTTACAGTTTCACCGTTGAAATTTACGTAACAGGGACTTACTTGGATTATTACGCTTAAAATTCTTATAAATTCCTCCGAAGAATTCGTTGAATTGAAACATGTTTTTGTCACTGCACGTTCTGAATGTGGGGGCAAATGGGTCATAAATGGGAAACGTTCGTAGCGAGGTGGAAAAGTACCAAACAATGAGATGTTATCGCGCCGTCAGGTAGGAGACGGGCGTAGGCCTATTTTACCGTTGATCCCCTCTCCCCTCTCCCCCCGTCGCCCCCCTGCGACGTCGGTAGCCGAGAAACGGGGAGTTGCCGTGATTAACTGATAATCGCAGGTTGTTGCTGCTGCTCCCGTTGCTCCTGTCCTCTTTCTGTTTTGTCCTACTCTCTTTCCCAACAACAATCTGTCCGTCCACCTTTCCGCGAAAGACCAAAACCCAATAAACACAGTCTTCCGTCCGCAACGAAGGCCTTCCTCGTTTCCGTTTTCAATTTCAACTTACCTCATTCAAGAGAATTAAAGTTACTCCATTTATACCGCATTCTGATTTTCTTGCTAAGGTCTCTGCCTTCTTTCTCGCTTTTTCATTGCTCACTTGCAGTTGCTTCATTCTACATTTTACATCCAATTTTCCATTACCGAAGCTTAGTTGGCTTTTTTTTCTCATTTTCATTGCTCATCCGTAGTTACCTGATTCCGCGTTTTGCTTTCATTTTTCCGTTACTAAGGTTTCGTTTGTCTCTTTCTCATTTTCAATGGTCATTTGCAGATACCGGATTCCGTGTTTTACTTTCATTTTTCCCTTTTTCTCAGTTTCCTCGTCCTTACATTTTCAACTTACTTCTTTCGTATTCTTTTTCTTTCACTCCCGTCCCTTCATTTCATTATTTCGCGTTTCCATTCTTTCTTTTCCCTATTTTATCTTCCTCTTCCCCGGCTTTTTTCTTTTTCTCTTTCTTTAGTACGTCCCTTTTATTCCTTTTCTTGTTCTGTTTAGCTCTTTTCTTTCTCCTTGCCACCGCTTTATTACCGTCCTCTGTCTGTTCTTTCGAAAAAAAGTCTGAAACGTCATGAGAAATGACACGTACGGATGTACATACAGATTGACACAAGTGATCATATATTCATACACTACGTATTTACATATGTGTTTGCGTAATTTACGTTTACACGAGTACCTAGCGGGAAATGTGGGAGACGTCAATACGTGTGTAGATGTGTGTGTGTGTGTGTGTGTGTGTGTGTGTGTATATGTATGAATACACACACTATCACGCACGTGAGGTATTCCTTACGTAAGCGGAACCAGGTCGGCACAATGTCTGTGCCGTTTGGAATTGCATCGTCCACAGTCTTGCAAAATCGTGTTTCTTTAAGCGCGAATATGCATCGTATAAAATCGTCCGAGGGAGGAAAAAAGGGAAGAAAGACAGAGCAGTCGGACAATCGAAGAAAAACTGTGAAAAATTCAACGGTTTGTTATCCCTGAACCCCCAGTAAATGTCAACAATTTATTTACATTAACCAGCAAACCCAGAGTTAGAAGTTTCAATCAACCGTACGTGTTACAACGATTTCAAGCAATCCGAGAATACTGATTAGAAATTCAATTAAAACGACTAGGAATAATTGAACCGTCATTGCGCGCCTTTTACGTAAACTTTTTTTTGCATCCTCGCGGTGATAAGTAATACAGACTAATAGAGACGCATTGTAAGACAGATTTCGTAATGTTCATTCAACACTGTGATACGTTATCGAAAAGATCGTGAAAATTTATCACTCTTCCTAGCACTATATCGGTATCGTATCTTTCTCTTCTCTTTCTCCCTTTTATACCTTGCGTTACAATTGATTCCGAAAACCTTAATGAATGAAAGGGCTTGATAAAACTAGAAAGAAGAAATTGTCAAAGGAAGTCAGTAGAGATTAGATAGGATTAAAAATAAAAAAATACGAGTAGATAAGAAGAGAAAAATTAACAAGTGCCAAATTGGAGTTGGGATGATTGTGTATAAACGAAGAAAGTAGCGCACGGGAGGGGGACTGAGAAATTTATAGAAATTGGACGGCGAAGGAGAGCGAAAGGGGAATAGAATTAACGGGAGCGAAAGAGAGAGACGTTCCTTTCGGAAGTTTCGGAAGTTTGACGTCATCCCACGAAAGCTCCATATGGCTCTCGTAAAAACACCCGGTCACGCGTCTCAGAGTAAATTTCCATGGAGTTCGTGACGTCGCGGAGAGTCGAAATTCGCCAAAACCGTTTCCTCTCGTTCCGTACGCGAGAGAAATCTTTTCCCGTCCGCTGGAACTTCATAGCGATATTACAAAATGTGTTATTAGAGGTTGAAATGCGTCCTCGGGAAACGCAGAAATTTAGATCGTATTCAACCGTATTCGATTGGATAGTTACTTCGTAAGGAACTACTTTTCACTACACTCGTGTCGGTGTGGGTTTTTTCTTCAAGACCGAAATGGATCCTTTGTGGTGGATTTTTTCTGGGAAGAGTGGAAAAGGTAAAAACGATATACGGTTACACTTGAGCTACGTGCTTTTCCATTTCTCTCACGCAGAGGCCGGAATGTAATCTAATTCTGCTTTTCTCCTGTTCGGTCCTCGGCTTCGTTATCTTCTTATATAATTTTTTTTCTATTTTATTCTCGTCCACTCGTCGCTCGACCCACGTTACCTCCACCCCTCCCTGCCTGCTCCCCCATCCCGCCCACGATTCTCTTGTTAACGTTGGCGAAAAGGAAAAAAAGGGAAGGACCGACGGTCCGACGGAAGAAGTTGACTGGGAATTTGCATAAAACATTTGGCCCGGGAATATCAAGCACTGGGCGTGCTTTGATTACGGCAATATGACGCACCGGATAAAAGCAACCGGTGGAAATGTGTCGTACATTTTCCCCCGGTCGAAACCACTCGAGTTCCGCGCGAATCTTACACTCCGCCTGTCTAAGATTTCGCAGATTTCGCTTCGTCGATAGAGCAATCGATTCTGAAACTCAAAAACTCGTGTGGAACTCTAGGAAATTAAATACACTCCCGTTCGGGAAACTTCTCTTGGACCACAGTCAACCTTTTTCGCAATAATGTCGATTAAAAAGTCCGAAGCTTCGAGTCCAACGAATTCTGCGGATGTACCCCCAAAGGGGGATTATTCGTTCGGAATGTCGCGCTTCGCGGAAGCGTAAAAATGAGAATATCCGCGAATGGATAAACTTCCGCTGACGTGGCGAAACTTCCTGGATCGTCGAACTTTTCGGGAATTCCCCCGAAGGCGCACGAGGGGGGGACTCTATTTTTCGGTGGCAATAATGCGCTTTAGGGCGGGACAGAAGAAGGAGGAGAAGGGGGGGAATCGGTGAGAAAATGCGAGGGTGGCATAAAATACCGCGGATCCGCGTGCACGTAAATCGCGAATTCCTTTTCGCACGCGCGTTTCGGCTTGGACGAACGCCAATTCGGATTTTTCCCTGCCTCTCCCCCACCTCTTACACCCCCTGTCCCCTTCATGGCGCGTGCGCTCGCGGAATTGAATATCGAGAACCACCTACGTACGACTCTACGCGCGAAATCCCGAATAATTTTAATGCCACCGGGTAATGTGGCTTTTTCGTCCTTTTTTCCTCGCGACAAACGAGTACGATTGTTTCCGTTAAAAAGGTCCTCGACTTCCCAAGGGCCATATTCGCCGGCTCGAAGACCTAACGAAATTTGCTTAAATTTACACGATAAGCCGTCGACGAGGATTCCCTCGCGGGGAAGGATGTTTTACGGTGAATTCCGTGCCGTATGATAACACGTTTCTCGAACGTTTGGCCGTGTTACGAAAATAGACCGGGGAGCGGCAATTTTGTGATTGAATTGAGTTAGGCAGGTGGGCGCTGACGGACGGACGGACGGACGGTCGATATACATTAGCTGATTCACCCAACATTTCGTGTATTTTCGTCCACGAGTACGTCCCCCCTGACGGGCATTAATTGGCAAATCATCGCTCGCCGAGTCTCCGATTACCAGCGGCCATTGTTAACGTCGATACGCACGTATTAGTGGGCCGCATAATCGATATTTCGTAACCGGGAAACCCTCGGCCGTGAGAATTCCAGCAATATGCTCATAATCGCGCGGTATCGAACGTTTATTAGTCGACAGATACGATTTCAATCCCACTCCCCTCCCCCCCCTCTCTCTCTCGTTCTAGCAACGATGTTACTCCTTATTTAATCAATGAGCCCCACGCGCCGTTCCCGTTGCAAACGCGAAACTCCGACCTAACAATTTCTGCGTAAAATTAAAACAAAGTGCCCGGCGGAAAATTGAAGGAAAGTGATTTCCAGAAGATTTACTTGCTGCAAACATCGTTACGAATAGCATTTTCCTCAAAGTTGCTGTTCCCGCCTCATCGCGGGGTTCTTTAGAATTGCAATTTTCGTTATACATCAGCATGATTCTTAGTCTGGAAAATTCTCTTGAGCGTCTACTTTCCAAGTTTTCACATTTCGGGGCTAAGGTAGAGATCTACTTTGGAATTTTATCATCGAGATTTGTATCGCTAAAACAAACCGTATTTCCCGTGATTTTTCGCTCTTTCACTCGTAAAATCGAGAAGGACACAACACGTCGTTCGCCCCGATAGATTTTTCTTTCCTTATTCCCCGGTTTCCCCCGACGGGCTTTTGCCAGGCTGCAAGTGGCCGCATTATAAGAGCGAAATTTTATTCGTCCCTCGAAACCCTAGCCATCCTTCGTGTATCCCGGGAGTTTATATTACGTACGTGACGAGGTTCCCAGTCAGCCGGACTGCCGTATGCGAATCGCCCTGGCGATCGCTCAGCACATAAGCTGACTCCGAATCCATCGGCGAAGGGCAGAGGAACATATGGCCGACGCACCGCATGAAATAACGTTCTTCCCGTGGAACGGTGGATTAAGGGCAAATCAGTGGACGAGGGAAGAAGGAGGGGATGGAGGGTAAAATGCCGCTACGTTACCGCGGAATACGATATTAAGACACTGCGATAAATCTCCGGTACAGATGGTGCAAAAAATTGCCCGGAGATGTGCTGACTTTACGAGCAAAAAAAGCGTACGGGGAGAAATGTGCGCGACAGGAAATTATGTAAGGTATTAGACGAGCCGAAAAATTTTGTAGAATTAAGCCGGTATGATCAGTTTTATGTCGTGCTAGAGTCGAGGAAGATGTCCGGAGTATCTTGTCCACCATTAGGTAACGTTATTTTTTCGTTTCCTGTGGTTTGCGCGAGAGAAAAGTTCACGTCGATTGGTCGGTTACGGACGAAAGTCTTCCCCGCGATATTCTTGGCGCCGCAGGGGCAATATTCCGGGCCGTCGTCTTACCGTTTTTCAGCGGGATATAAAGTTCTTTTCATAAGCTGCCTTTCGACGGGAAAACGATTTTCCGCGTGGAAGATGTCGCGCGAGGAAGATGCGCAAATAATGAAATCCAGCGGAGACGAGCCGAGAGACGTCCTTCCGCGTAACTTTGTTACAAAGGAAAATTTCCTCGCAGGAACGAAGCTGGCGCACGAACGGCCAGATGAAAATGGGAAAACTATCGATCCCGCGAGAAGAATGAAGCAAAGGAAAAACAGGGAACTCACGTGCGAAGATTGACCCGTTTGAGATACATAATTTCGTAACAGATGTAACAAGGATATCTAATACTTACGAATTATTTTCTGGGATTCTTTTATCGAAGCAATTACTTTCTCGTTTTATCGTGGCCCAGGGTATGAAGTTTCTAAGTGCGAAAGTGCATTTCCCTTGCGACGATCAAATGTTCACCGAGTGCACGAAAGTTCCCTGTCAGCAGACGGTCGAACGCGATGCTCAATGTAAATTCCGCGACGTTCTCGCCGATCGGATTCCGCAGGAAGCATCGTTTCATCCACCCCCCCCCCCCCTTTTTTATTGTACGAACCGATCCTCTCGCGCGACTGTCCGTTTTAATGCCCGTTTCTCATGGGCGTATACGCCCACTGCAGGATGTGCCGTGACATATTAAATGCACGTTACAGGCCCACATGACGTAACTCGTTCCGCCTCATTACATTTACAATACAATTTACGACTGGCAATTAAACCGCCGACAGCGAAACGCGTAAACTTGCTTCGATTCGGGGAGATTATTCTTCACCGCGCAAGGAGCCAGGATTTATTCTAACAGAAATATATTCTCTAACGCGCAGCTCTTCAACATTGAAACCCGTTAAAGGCACATTCGGGAATTCCGTGCATCGTTCGTGCAAATACGTTTCGTTATAAATTACCTTGGATACGAAAGAATCGTCTTTACGCTACTGCTTATTTGTTTGCATTTTCTCGGAATTGTTGTGCTTGCGCGCGCTGCGCTTTCTCAATCTCGTTTACGTAAAAAACAGTGGGAATTTTTTCCCCGTTCTCTGGGTGTTCTCCATTGGGAACGGTTTGTCGACGCTGCGCGCCTTATCAATCGCGAGATAAGACTTCCTGTCAAGTCGACGAGCCGAGCGCGACCGCAAATCGACGCTCGCTTTTTAGGCCTTGTATCACGTCCTTCGGATTCGCTCGAATTCCGATGCATACATGTATATCCTTCGTCGTTGAATTTCGACGATCGGAATTCACCGCGGTAAATGCTAATCGATACACGAGTCCCTCGACTCTCCTTGACTTGTGATTTCGGGGCAATGGAAATGGTGAAATCCCTTCCTCGTCCGTTTTTTCCGCAAATTTCACTAGTCGTTCGCCATGTAAACATTGGCAGATACTTCCCAATAAATTTAAATAATCGTCCTTTGTGCGAAAATCAGCGGGGCTGATCCTCGTTAGTTCGAGGGGCACTCAGATCCACCTTAACAATCATCCCTTAACGATTTGGGTCGATTCAAGCTATACGGCACGACACGACACGGCACGGCGGGGGGCAAGAAAAAATTGGTGCGACACCATTCAAAATGAAACCGTGTATTTGCGTGTGTTACGCGAGTCGCCGTGTAATCCGGAACGACGACCTTTTCCCGTGAGTTTTGCCAGCGCGATTCGTGCGTTTGAAGGCCGTTGGCCGATCTCCGGCTCGCACGCATCCGTGAATAGACCGGATGTCAAGGCCTGTTCGCCCGGCGAAATATATCCCCGTCCTCGCGTTGCCCGCCGATCGTTGAGTATGGTAATGGCTGCCGACGAAAACAACCGAAAAGCCGAGGATTTTTCGCGCCTCGCGGGAAAACCGAGGCACGCTGTGAAATTCTCTCGGGAAAGCATTTTCGTCGGCGGTGTACGGTTTGCATTTCACGGGGATCCTGGACAGTGCGATTCTAGGGTCTCTTAGTATCCGGTATTGAATGTTACGTTAATGGGAAAATTCCTATAAATATACGGAGGAATTCGCATAAACACTTCTTGGGAATGTCGTATTTTTTCAAAGATGTCGCGATTGCGTCGCTGTAGTTTCGTGTGCGATTAAAGTGCGTACATTTGAATAATATTTTAATGAGAATAATATTCGCATAAAGGGTTTCCTCAGGCTTCGGAATTCGTTAACATACGATTTCTGTGTGACAGGTGGAACGAAGTTCGAATTCTGTCATCTTCCTAAGCGGCGTAGAAGTTTTCCTTTTTTTCTCACTTGATCGTTGTCATTCTTAGTTTCACGGAAATTGACAAAAAGGAATCGAGCCTCATTGTACGGCGAGCCGCGTTATTCTTCTCGGCTGGTTCTCTCATTGACTCAGAAAAACATGCAGGAATTCGCATCTTATTTCGGTTCCTCGTAGAACGTCACGTCGTTCCTTCTCGGTAAAACCGACACTTTCTCCAGCGCAGCATGTATTTCGCCGAACGTATCGATTGTTAGCCACCTTATTATCTCCATTTTGAAGTCTCAATGGTGTTCTTAATGGCCATTTTCTTCACCAACGTAATGATTTCACAAACCAGAATGCCCGAAAAATTTTGCGAGACATGCCATTATTGATCATCACTTTTTTATTTATTTGCACTGACCAAAATTCTTGTATTGATCATAAGGCATTAAATATTTGGAAATTTCGAGAATCACTTTATTTCGCGTAGCTACTTAATTTCGTCCTCGTTGTCATTCTTTTCCCATTGCAGTGTCAGTCAGCTATTCTTCAGCGCTCATAATTGTTTAACATTTCTATGGAGGGCCCTGTTTTTCGTTGTCCAAAAGAGTGTTTCTCCGAAAATGTCGAATGCTGGCCAATTTAACACTCCCGTCGCGTATAGATTATCTGTCTCTTTCGAAAGAGCCTGTCGCCCTTTCCTAGTTTTCTCGGTTTTACACGGCCCAAGAAAAAATGAAAAAGGACCAAAAAAATTGCGCGTTTCGCCCGCATCACGATCTCGTACTCAGCCGTTGTTCGTCCCGGGCGTTAATTATTTCGTAAACTATTAACTATTCCGTCGGACGATCGTGTCGCTTCCTTCTGGAAAATTCGTTGACCCCCGGCGCGTTGAGTTACGAAAACTCGTCCTCGAAATAGTTTGGAAATTTCCAGCACGACGTCGGCAATTTTGCAGGCCGCGTCGCGGAAAGTTCCGTCCGGCCTGCGGAAAGTTTGGCCCAGGCCAGGGGATTTCGCGAATTTCCCACTCTCTCTCCCTCTCGATATTCCGGCCGCATTTTTCTTCCATTCCCCTTCCGTCCCTGCCCCAAACCGCCGGCTTTTAAAGCGTCGAAACTGCAATTCCCAGCGATACATATCGACCGTCGCAGATATGGCTGACGACCCCGGGTCGATGGCCATTTCCCGCGGGACCAAGTCGCGGACAAACAAAACCCGTTCCCGGAATTTCAGCGGACGAAAATATCCAGAGGAACTGCCCCCTTTTTTTCACGGGGAAACATGGTTACCATTCTAAACGACAAATTGTCCCGCGGAATTGCTCGGATTTCCACGGGAAATGCAGTTTTTCAAACACTGCATACAAAGGAGGAGTGTAAATGTCTCTTTAAACAACACAGAGTCGATATTACATAATGCCAACGACAGACGATTTATCTGCACTGTACTTTGTAATGGAAAAATAATTGAATCGTAAATTTTTTAGAAACCATGACGCAGAGAATTTCTTTTTAACAAGAACGTTTTACGTTTATTCGCTGCTAATAAACTCTCTGCCTTCACGTGAGGTAGCGGTGCATTGAGAAACGGTTTAGCGCAGAATTGGGAATGGCAGGACGAGCTTCCTCGTTGATTTCGCAACGGGAGCCAGGTCTAAATTATAAACGAGGTCGAAAGAATCGGCCGCGCTGCATCCGCGCGTCTCGATAAATCTTTGGCCGAGGGGAATTCTTCTTGCCAGCGATTGCATAACGCTCCTACCGTGCTCAATGAAACGAGATCTCGCATCTGCCCGGTAAACTCGAATGTAAATATTTCCCAGGGAGCAGCGGTGCGTACGTATGATAGCGCGTTCCGATTCGCCGAGAAACGGAACTCGATTCGAGTAAACAGGGAATTTTGCCCGGCGCAAAACAGCCGTTTCGCGTGTGCACGCCAAGTAATTTACCGTTTATACCGGAATTCAGGGGGATCGCGAAATTCGACGATTTTACGAGGCACCAGGAAATTACTCGTAACGATTTGGTACACAGAGCGAATCCAACGATTTCGAAATAATTCGCAAGATTCACCGCAAATGATGACAATTAGTAAAACACAGATAATAGATACGAGATATTAACATTTCTTTTTATATTAATACATTTTCACGTTGTCAATTTTAATCCAATTTATGTAACGTATTATGTAAAAGTAAAATACGGACAATGCATATGCATCGTGGTGAATCTTTTCTCAACACTGTTTTATCCTGTTAATTTTCGACGATAGCGTCGATCGACGGTATTATCTTAATAAATGATTTATCAGACTCCGTAGACTTACCGCTGGCAACTGACTAAATCCTTCTACAAAAGTGCACGTTCCCTGCGCTTTGGGGAATTGCATTTACGTTTTGGCTGGCGTCGGAACGGCGCAGAAATATCCGGGAGAGCCGAGCGGGAAGAAGACTACGCGTCGGTTACGTCAATTCCGTGTTTCCCCGTGGACACGTTCCTCGCGGACGGCAATTTTAAACCCACGGAGCCCGACGTGGACTTATTTAAATACAGATTGTCCCGGCACGTGGGGTCTAAAATCGTTCGACACTTCTCGACGTCACGAATCTCCATGAATACAGGGAAACGGCACACGCACGTGAGCATTTCCGTCATCGACGGATGAAAATCGATCGTATCTGCTCACCCCCCCTGCCGTTCCCTTCCCTTTGTGCCCCCCACCGTGACTATATTCATAACCCCGGCCTGAGTACACAGAATAAAGGAATTTGTCGAAAGAACCGAGATCGGTCTTCCCTGACATGCACTCCCACGTGAATAAGGTTTCCCTTTTCCCTTTAAAGGAGACACATAATAATTCATCAAGTTGCCGATGGATTTTTCATTTATTTCCTTTGCTAAGGCAGTAGGCGAAGTTTAAGCATCGCGCGAATAATATTAGGAGCTTTTTTTCTCTCTGTACCAGAAATTAATTATTCAGCGCAATGAAAATTTATTCTGCTTTACTTTCGAAGGAATAATGTTAAGGTTATCTGTTTTTGCGTAATTCCGTATAAGTCGATGAGGAGAAAATAATTGTCAACTTTCAATAGGAATAATTATGCGTAAAGACTATGTCAATTTCCAACAATATTAATGTTCGTAACCGTTTATTATATAAATCTATATACATAAATCCCTGGATTTCATTCTGATCTTTGACCATTAACGATAGGTCAGGAAATTCATTTAATTTCTGAAAATAATGAATACTCAACAGGATTAAAAGTGAACCAAATTTCCTGCGTATGACCTTTTTAATCTTCGGCGAATAAACTTCTCGCTCGTGTGTGGTATTTTACAGTTTTTCACGAACATTTCCAAACTGTCCGGTGACTTTTAAACGTACCGCTCACCACGCTGGCGAACTTTTCCTGCACTTTCATGGAATATTTCGCCCACGCTTATTACATGTCGACGTTTTATCATTCACGTGGGCAACGATTCCGCGTGTTACGTTCGTGCGTAAATCGAGCGGTGCGAACCGATCGCGTTTTCCGATAATTTCATCGAATTCCCAGAAGGATTTTGGCCCACGTACGATACTCAGTTTTCAGTTCCATCGTTGCAACGAGTGCAACAGAATTGGTAATAAAAAAAAAACAGTCGACGAAGAAGGCAAGTAAGAATATTCTATGAAACCATAGAAAATAGCTGTACCGGGGTTTAGTCAATTTTTATTACCATTTTCTGTTTGTTAATCAAAGAAATATACGCAGACTGTGATAAGTGTAAAAGACAAATCTTGTCTTTCGTACCCTCGGGAAATTTATCAGATTTTTATGATAAGCTTTTTATACACCACGTTTCATTATTACTGGAAATTCTGTAGAGTTTGTGTTCTCGTTCGTAATTGATAAGCTTTTAAAGCGGGAAAGAAAATTTCGTCCCTCGTATTTCTCGCTATTATGGAAGCACTTCCGGTTACTATTCCCCGTCGTGCTATACCGCACGTCGATTGGCCGAAACGAATGCAATACGTTTGCCCGGCCGGCATATCACGTCGAATTGAGTGCATCGGAGAACATTAACCGATGCAATCGCGTGTTTGCCCGGCTTAACGGCCAATGGATTTACAACTGATTAAATCGGGAAGCATTGTTCGCTCGCACCGATAACGTAAATATTTATGCCACCGTGCGACGTCTACCCGCCGTTTCAAAAAGTTACGGCGACCAAAACCAGACGTGTCGTTTTAAAACGAACTTCTTTTCACGCCGAAAACAATGTTCGCAATGCGACAAAAATGTATCGGCCGTTATCGGTCGATTTCAAACTGATTTCTCTTCGAAAGTGAATAAAAGTACTCGCTTTTAAGAGAATTTATTTGCACCGTAAGAGAAGTGTTTTTCGAATATAATTAGAATCAGTGAGCTGACCGTAATTAAACTGGACAATGAATTACTGATTACAAAGAATTACTGATTGACAAACGTGTCTGATGAAACTTTTGACTTTCCTGTACGAATTCTCTTGTGATTCCTCCCGATTTGCAATTACGGTCCTTTCGTGGCAAAATGTGCTTTATTTCCGTGTGGTTTGCGCACCTGTCGTGGTGGGCTTGAAATTGCACGGCGTAAAAGTGCACAAATAGAAATGCAAACCCCCGTTGGCTGGGATTGTTGGTCTGTATTTTCGGCCGGCTGACGACCGGCTTTGCTTTCTGCACAGCTGCGAAACTCGTCCATCGGCTCGACAGAACGAGATCGTTAAAATCGAAGCACCGGAGGGCAGGAATCCCAAAGAGACGCGAGCGTAATCAAAGAATAAAGAAACACGTACGCCTAGGACCGTGGAAAAGAACATCATTTCACGGGAAATAAATCCATTAGAAGGCCTTTGAATTATCATACTGAATGCCAAGGTGAATTCCCTTTGGACATTCTAATCCGTGGATCATGTTCGACACTCTCTGTTTCGAAAAAAACTTGCCGAGTTGTCCCAGTGACTTAATTTCATTCCCAACGAGAGAGGAAGGGAAATGGCCTTACTATCGGCCTTTCAAGGGTCCTAAGTCCCCGTGGTATTTGAATACCTCAAACCCATCACGTGACTCACTCGACTGGACGACAGCTTTGAATTGTCCGTAATTACGAAACGATTTCCTCGTCCCTCGGGGGCCATTGGATTTCGATTGGCTCACGTTTTTCCAACAGCATTCTCATTGATACGAGTGATAAGGAGCGCGAAGGGGGAGAAACAAAAAGGATACGTCTTCCTTAAGTCTTCCCTTCTCCGTACGGTTTGCCCGGCCAATCAGAATGTCCCATCGCGCCTGGGACCAGCCCGATCGTCCATTTACAATGTAAACGAGATGTAGATCTACCGATTTCGATGTACCATGTAAATGGACGAGCGAGCGCTCAGCGTTCGTCTTTGCCCGGCCAAAGAGTTTCTCCGTATTTTCTCCCCCGCCCCCCTCTTCCACCCTTTCTTTTCTGCCACGACACGTCTTTACCCGCGCGCGAGCACGCGTGACTTCCGGTCGAAAGTTCGGGACGACAAGGTGTGGGTTTCAAGAAAATCATCCACGTTTTCCGTTTACATTAAAGCCAGGCCGCGGAACATCGGACTGGGAAATCTGTTAGGGGGGAGGGGAAGGGGTGGGAGATCTGTCTACGGGAAATCGAGTTCTTCCACTCCGGCGGGAAACCGCGGAAATTCGCGCACTCGCGCGCAGGAAATGAAGTCAGGCGACGCGGAACTGAGAATTCCCCACGGGCGGAAGGGTAAGGGGTGTAAGGGGGGGAGAATTTCAACACCGTCGATGAGAAGACAATGGAATTATTCGTTACGGAGTTCATTTCTTCATCTTGCTCTTAACGTGAAATTTGCAAGCCCCTAACTGGACGAAAATTGTTCTCCATTTTTCCGCAATTAATTGCTGCATCGCTTTTTATATCTTTTTTTACTCTGGAAAGGAGGGAAGGGTGCGGGGTGGGGGGGGACTCTTGACACTATCGCAGCGCATTATAACTTCCTCGCCTCGCGAGTGAACCTGAAATTTTGCCCGTCCGTGCTTTGCTAAAAACTGTCCTTCATTTTTCGGGAATTAATTGAATCACTTCCCGGTGTAAATTCCCCGTCGAAACTCGACGCCACTGCTGTCCTTTAGGACGGCAAGATTTCGTCGAAACCAGGAGACAAACGATCACCCCCCTCCCCCCCTCCCGTCCTTCTCCCCGCGCGGCAGGTACGGGAATGCAAAATTCTCGCAGAAAGCTCGCGCGTCGTCTTTGTCCGGCGATGAAAAATACCTGGCGATAAATTAACCGCCGGTTGATGCCGGAATATCTCCTTGCCGGTCTCATTATCGCGCCGACGATATTTTACAACCGGTCAGAGCCCAACCCCCTTCCCACCTCCACCCCCCGCCCCAGCGCGAAACAGAACCCTCGAGCGACCCTTCTCCCCTTTCTCCTTCTCCCGTTTATTACGTGTATTTGCATAGCCCTTGGCCGGACGACGTAATAATATTATCGTAAAATCTTGTATGCACCGATTCGCATCTCCCCGAAAACGTGCCGGCCAGACGGAGAAACGAAAAAACGAGGAATCGAAGGTGCGAGATGACGAAATCCATTCGTCAGGAGAGATCTATACGCGTATTTCCGTCGTAATAAGCAGCGATAATTGATGAGTGCAGGTCTTAATGCGAGGGTTTCAAAGTTGAAGCAAAGCGTCAAATAATATTCTGCGCACCGAACAAAAATTTCACTAACAATACCCCGTGGAAGTAATGAATTTTCTTAGCGGGATTTTACGATGACGATTCGTTAATGCATTATTCACTTAAGGAAGAACTAACTGTACCACGCAACGGCATCTTCCCTACGAAATAACGGCTTTAAAATCGAAATTTCCTATTTCCCTGAGCTTCAGGACCATTAGCTCGCGGGACATTCCATTTTCCTCCCTGTAGATGTTCCATTAAACATTTGAAGGCATTGTTAACGGTGCTCGTAGGACGACGCATTACATTTATACGAGGCACGGCGGCATAAAAATCCAGCGAGTAGCTGAACTCCGGGGGTAATAAAAGGTCTGCTGCTAAAAGTCCAACGTGTTCACCGAAGGACGTTAGCGTGAATGCATCACGTGGGACCTACGTGGTCGGCCATCAATCCGTTAATGTCCGTCGTCCGGATAACGTGTCGACGCAGGTGAAGGCGCGGAGGGGAGGGGGGAGGGGGGGGGGTGTTGTGTTGCTTGGTGTGTTTGGCTCGTAAAGCATCGTTCCTGTCGGTGACGTTGGTGGTCCTGCCGTCAGCCACGACGACGACCCGGGACAATGGACTACGAGGACATTCGACCTCGAGATGCATTCTATCGCCTTACCACTAACCCCTCCTCCCCCCCCGGCCCCTTATCGCCCGCGGTTCTCCGAATCTCGCGGCACGATTATCCGCAGACCCGCAGATTCGAGCATCAACGATAAGCCATCCCCTTACCCGCTTCACGAATACTATCGATCTTTGGCAAAGCACGCAGCTTCACGCTACGAAGGACTCTTTCATCGGGATCCATTGTTCGCAAAATATGTCCTGACAGTGTATAAAAAGGTATTGGAATTTTCGTGCGCGAATGTCAGCAGTGAATGGTTTGTTTAATCATTTTCGTGTGATTATTTTTCATAGAATAAAGGAATATCTTTCGTCCTGTCTAGAAAAGGTATTGGAATATTGCATTGCACGTAGAAACGGTTTCGTGGAATGATGAATGTACAATTTGGAATCAGTAAACTTTATTAATAAAATCTATGAACGTCGAGATAAACAATGTACAATTGACAATTGTTAAATGACGAATATTTCAACGAAGCAAACCCCTTCAGAAGTCTTCAAGATTGCAGTTGCCAATAAAGGTCATTCACCTCTTCCGCGGATCTACGTAGCTGAATATAATGGCCGAATTTCTCGAACAGAAGTCCCTGATGGTCGGTTAGGGTAGCGGTCCCGGGGAATTCACGGTTTATCGGGAAATCGAGGAAGATCCTTGTGGGGGGAGGGGGGGAAGGACGTGCGTGTTTCGATACGGTTGGGTCGTTCGTTTCGGTGTCCTTATCCGTCGTTGGAACGATCGACCGCCACGAAGGGTCGCGCACGGCACTGGACAATAAGGCTCGTTGCTCGGGCCCGTCCGTAGGACGAAAAGCCCTCAAGATCATTTCCGAGCTCATCGGGCTAATGGCAGCAATAGCAATTACCGGCCGGCCCCGGTCAAAACGGTAACCGCCGCGAGATTCGCAACGATATCCAGCGCAAATGGAGGTCAGCGTGGATATAATCGTAATCGTTGCCGATTGAAACTCAGGCAATCGGGTTTCTATTCGCGCGAGATTCGGGAAAACTCGTAACTCAACGCGAAGGTTTCATCGGATAACATAAGTGTATTTCTGTATATATTGCCCGATAAGTAATAGAAGATACATACGCTTAGGAGGGTCAATGATTTTCACGAAAAATGGAGAAAAGAGTATGTCTTGTTAAGTCAATATGGACATTGGATTTAGCTGCATAATTGTGAAACCCTTA
This sequence comes from Hedychridium roseum, assembly GCA_963989215.1. Taxonomy (NCBI): domain Eukaryota; kingdom Metazoa; phylum Arthropoda; class Insecta; order Hymenoptera; family Chrysididae; genus Hedychridium; species Hedychridium roseum. Next base: position 4,085,706 of record OZ022318.1, on the reverse strand, counting down.
TCTGCCGTTTGCGGACAATTAAAGGAAATTGCATGACTTGGATGACGTGTCACGCTGGCGCCAGTCGATGAAGCAACCGGAAGTCTACGATCGCGTTGGAGGTTAATCTTTTGTTGGGAACAAGAAAGAATTGATATGGAAATATTGTAGTCGCACAAAGGACGTTATATATCGCCGACCGCTCAACGATAATACCAATAATTGTGTCACGGATTTAGCCATGTAATCGTAAACATACGCCGGACCGGTCTGTGCAATTGTAGAATTAGATACCACTTAGGAATTGCTTTGATTCACACGAGTTTGGAGGAAATTAGAAGGACAGGAAAACAGGAAATTTGATGGACCGGACTTCTGAATTTATTCCTTAAGAAAGTCGAGAAAATTAGAAATACTATTCGTTGGGTGGTGCGTGGTTAGTAGACTTTTGACATGATGCAGGTAAAGAGAGGAAAATTGCTTTTATTCTTCGGGAAAACGTACGGGAAATGAGAATTTTCTGTCGGTGCAAGCTCTGGCAATTCTTTTCACCCTCGTTGCGTACTTTACAAAGGATGATCGTGCCAACAACGATTTTCTCTGTACCACGGCAGCAAGTAAAACTCGCCGGATGATCGAGCGTGTTATCTTGCACGTTCGAGAAACACGGGAAATATTTGCCGTGTGTTATTCGAGCTTTTCGTGCACAATTCCGAGGAGAAAATATACAGTTAGACTTTACAAGAGTAAGAGCAGAATCCTCCGTTGCCCGAAGATAATCAAACAACTGTCTATCGCGAAAAATTCAACAAGAAAGTCTACACAGAAATCAATGAAACGAGAGCTGAGAAATATCAGCTCATTTTCCTGACCCTGGGCTCTTAGTTTTCATCTAAAATTCTCTTATAGGCTGTTTAGAATATTCATTAATGGGCTTTTAGAGTCAGTATTCTGATTTTGACGTGAACGATATGAACTAGAACGGTAAAGGATGGAAGATAAGGACACGACGGATTAAATAATTGACTGTGAGAAAACTTGGCCCTGTCCGTCGTAAGCAACTTGCGCCATGGACAGGGGGAGGGGAGGGGCGGAAACTTAATTCCCCGGGGCACTTATAAATGTCCTGTCTGCGATTCTTAATCACCGTTCTCGACACTAACGGCTCTGATAGCCTGGACTGCGCCCTACTGATTGATCGTCGCATAACTCATCCTCGTTCCCGATTGATTTATCGGCCAGCAGTTATTTCGGTAATTAGCCGGGAAAAGGAGTAACCGTTGGATCGAGCGGCATAATAAAGAAATAACCGGCCTATTACAATTTATTACGCAATTAGGGCGGGCAAATAAATTTCAAGCAAACCAACGCCACTGCCTAATGGTCAGTCATTTTTATTCTGCGTCTAGAGTGGAACAAGGATTTCGGGATTTACTCAGGTGGGCTTTATAGCTTCTCTTATCCTGTAAATCGGGGCAGAAGCCTTTATAAATCCTCAGAACGTTCAGCGGTTTTACTTGTACTTTAAATCGTTGTACAACCCGTATAAAAGGATTCTCTTGAACCGTTGTACATTTTTGTTCACTCATAAATTTGTAGACTAACCAAAGTGCCGTGTGTTTACTTTTACTCGTAACTCAAGATAAAGGAAATTGTACCTTATTCTACTAGATTTAATGTGTTCCATTGCACCGCAATATTTTTACTTTTAACCAACAAAACAAATGAATTCAACCACCCAATACATTACAGATCCTTAAAAAAGATCCTATTATCTCACCTTCTTTTTTCTTTTAATTACGACTGAATTACGGTGTTTTTTTACTTTTTACTATGAAAACAAGTTCATTGACTTAAAGCCTATCAAGTTCATTGAATTGTTGCAACGATTTTATTATTGCCATTGGATCGAAGTGCTAAATTCTTGGAATCCCTGCAATCCTAAATCATACTAGATCGGACGACAGACTATTGGTACCCCCCTTTCGTACCACTGTGTACCAAAAGTCCTTGACTGTTGTGGGTAGCCCACTATGGAACATGCTTCCAGAAAATGTTATTTCCAGCTTAAGTTCATCCAGTTTTAAATTTAGATACATAAGTCATTGTTCTTTCTTATAGATTAGTTTATTCTTATAGTTATAAAGATATACAGTTATATATAGCTTATAGTTATACTATAGATTAAACGCTATCTATTAGCTATCACTTACTAATTATCTCGCAAAAGTACTCTTAGACTGTAGTTACACACTGTAATTCTAAGTCCCAGGGGATGATTCCCAGGGTAAATACATGTTATTCTATTCTATTCTATTCTATCCTTGCGGCCTCTACATCTGTCGATTTGTTTGTTGCAGGTCCGCGGAACGCAGTCAAGCTGGCTGCCTCCGCCGGTAACCCCCCCGCTGCCGTCGCCGCATCCGCGCATCCTCCTGTGCTCTGGATCTCGCGCAGGAAGCCTGGTAAGTCCTCATCGATCCATCGATCCATTCGTCCTCACGAGGAACCCACGGTTTACACCGCTACGGATGACCCCTTGCCCAGCTCCCCCCTCGCTAGTGAAATTATCAAGGATAATTCCGGGAACTTACCGTAGTTTTACGTTTACGTAGGGCCGAATTAATCTGCGAAGACGGCGTTGAAATGATGGCTACGAGGTGACAGGTACTAAAGGCCGTGTAACTACGGGACAATCGTGAAATTCAGTGCAATGAAGCGAAACGGTACGGTAATGGAGAAGAAGGAGGATTCGGGCAAACGTAAGACCTCTTCCTCTCAGACTCATTGGTGGTTCAGTTGGAAGAATCTGTGTCGTCGTCTGAAGGTTTCTCTGTAATACTGTGTACCAAGGGGATGTTGTAGAGGATCTTGAACCCTTATAATTATCACGGTTTACTGGGAATAGAACGCGGGTTGCCGGTCGAAAATGAAGTACTTTTAACGTAAATTCGCTCGTTTTATCCGAGCTTGGGGCGGGTTTAATTAACGATTTTACCGGGCTCGTTTTCGAACAAAGTCATGACCGCGTGATTTGACATTGAGTCGCTGAAGTAAATCAAACGGAGTGCACCGCAGTTGCGGCTCTTTGCGGGGAATTAAAGCCGCAACGAGTACGCACGTTGTCGCGCTCAGTAATTGCCCTTACGCCAGCCGGACAATTTGACGGCTCCGTACTCTTTGGAGAAGTTAGCGGGCTCTGCCCCTCCCCCCCTCCGGGGGAATACGATCTCGTTGATCTTCCTCGAGGTCCGTGCAATCCGCGGCAATTGCTGACACCGCTGAATTTCTCCGCGAACGACTAATTCGATACACCGGGTCAGCCCGCATTTGACCCAACGACTCCTCGTCGTTGACCCACGTCGAACTTACTCCTCCATCCCAACCTTCGTTGAATCCTCGGCGAAGATTGCCAAGACAGTAGTCAACACCGTTCGCGAGAAAGTCATGCAAAGAGAGGAATTTTTCAGGGAATTTGTCGTGAGTTGTTGTTGTATTGTCCGAGAGTTTCGTTTATTAGTCCGTGAGATTATTTAGAGGTGATCGTAGTAGTAGTTTCGTAGAGTGTTTGTCATTTGTATTTACCGTAATTCTACAATTTTCTATGCCCTATACCCTAACTTTTCTCTTGCAATTCCCTAAATTCTGTTAACGTAAATGACTTTGTTATCAGTTTTAGTTCTTTGAAATCTTCGGCATTGTCAATAAGGTACAGGTAATTGAGTAACTTTGAAAGTTGAGTTAAGATTGCCTAAATTTCACGACCTTTTGCCTCTCGAAAGTCACTGAATCGTTGATGGTCCTCGGCGCGAAACGTTTTCACCGTACGTTGTCCCGTTTCTTCGCGTGGGGACAGACGAGTAAGAGACACGGGCGGATGCCTGTCGTCTGCCTTACGACAGGAATTACCGACGGTCCGGTACGTGGGCCGCAACCGGAAGGTCGGCCAGCGTCGACGAATCAGCCACCTCCTAATTGACGTATCCGTCTTACGTCAGACAGTGACGCGACGTACGAAACTTTCGGCAAACTGCACGAACGGTCCATGCCAAATCCAGGAATATTCCAACACGAACGAACAAGCTGTCGACCAAACACTGGAATTTTGGTAACGAACAATTTTTTACCAAACTCTGTGTCTCCGTACGTGAGCGAACGGTTCTTCTGCGCGGTGTTCAAGAAAATAATGGAATTTGGCAATGGATGCAAGGAGGATGGGTGAAAACGAATTTCTACGGGCAGTTGCGTCGTGAAAATAGAATTGAAAGGTTCTGTTAAATCTAAGACGCAGAAATTCTCCACGCGAAACAGCCTAGAACGAGATTTGGATTGTTACAAAGTTGCCAGTTAAATTGTCCGACAAGTCGTACTTTGTTCCTCGAAATTACTTGCCAAATCTTAACAATGTTTGACAATTTATGAGTGTCACGGCTCTTAGAACATTGTCGAGCAACTAAATTTTACGAAAATTATGCACAGTCATTAAAATTTTTTGATTTTCCTTGCCTATAGATTTTTCCCTCGGATTTATTCTTGTTTACTCTTCTTTCGACAGTCACGATTTTTCTCGCAGGAACTACCGGAAACGCGTTGATATTTTTGTTGGCGCGTGGGACCGTTGAAAAACGGAAATGAGAGAAACGAGTCACGTAGGACGAATCTCTCCCCGCGCCTTTCGGCCCATTCTTTCTTCTCCAACGAGACAAAAATCTTCCCCTGCCTTTTGGTCCTTCGTCAATCCGCCTGTCTTCCCCCAATCGACGTGAACGATGGAGATATGAATCCAGAAATACCTTCCCCCGGCTTCAAAAATGCTAGGAATTCGTGGTTAACGTTTCACCATTCATTTACCGTCAAAGCTATGGGGAAAAATTCATTGAGACATTTGAATGTCAATAATAATGTTCATCAATTAAGATAGCCTTCTTATTATTGCTATTATTTCATAGAAATCCGCAAATTCATTTATGAAGATTTGAATTCTCACATTTTACGAATATTTCCTTTTCGCTAATTTCTAATTTTTCTATGAATTGGCAGTTATTCGAATTCGATCCAATTTTATCAGTTAAAATACCTTCTTTCATTGCTTCATAGAAATTGGCAAATTCATTCTTAATCTACATTAATTTCTCTTGCAATCTCCTGTTAGCATAATTTAGGAGTACTTTCCTCTCGCCGGCGGTTAATTTCCGCATATCGAGTTTACTCATCGAACTCGCTCGTCAGTGACAATGGGAACTATTTGGCCCTCGAACAGACGGTAACTCGAATTCGCAGTTGCGCGATTACCGTGAAGGTTTGGGAATTAGTTTGGAACCCGAGTACAATGGGAAGACGAGGAAGGGGGGAGTAACTCGCGAAATTCCATTGAACAGAAGCTCCCCGGGAACTCGAGGATTCCGCGAGGACTCGGACACTGCGGACCGACACTTCCGGTTCGCCGGGACCGACGGGAAGTTCCGGCGAGAAGTGACAAAACCTTCCCCTTCTCCTCCCTTGAACCGGCCGATCGTCGACGTTCGTCTTTATCCTCGCCGGGAGAAGATTCATTTCCCAACGAGTTTAGACGTTCCCCAAAATAATGGGCTTTCGTCCGCGACGAGCGCGAACTTCCCTCGCGAGCTAAACTCGATTATACCCCGCACGACGGAATAGAAGCTGATAACGGATCCTCCGCAGAGTGCGGGGATCAGCTAAGAGAGAAATGGGGATTACGCGAACGAACGGAGACGGGAGATAAAATTGTATCCCGACGTTTCGTGTAAGAAATTTTTAGGCGACTGTCGAACGGATAAGATGAATAAAGTTATAACTAAGAACAAGGAATAAAATTCGTTCTAACCGTTTCCTGTGATCATTTCTTTCCTTAAATATCCTCAACTAATATTCCGAGCGTGAAATATTGAATACTCGTTGTTAGACCCGCCTTTGCCGCGTCCTTGGATAAGTACGTGCCGTTAATTAGGACGTTGATTATCGCTCAATCGAATCGGAGGACGTATCGTGACGTAATGCTTTAATAAGGAGTGTCAGGCCGGCGACAATAATTCATGTTGGTCGAAAGATCGTCCGTTCGTAAGCCCGGAAACGTGCTCTGGAGTTGGGCAAAAAGAAGGGGTGAGGAGAGGGAGGTAGTGAAACGTTAACGGCGAGAGAGCGAGCCGGGGAAAATTTGCCGGGGATTCGGTCTTCCCTTTGGGTCTAAAGGAACGCCGAAGAAACGAGCGGAAATCAAACGGAAAGTGGTAACGAGAGCACCTACGGAACTTCCGGACGTGAGCGGCCGGTTCTAAGTAGCCGCAAATAATTCCAAGGGGAAAACAGAGGGATGGGGAAAAAGAATAAATGGATCCTCATTAAGACTTTTTGCCCGAACACAAATAACAGGCATCGGAAAGAAAATACCAGTGTTTATTATGTTTTAATATTTAGAAACAAAAGTAAGGGATCATGGATGAATAGGAAATTTCATAAAAATGAAAATGTGCCTTTCAGGACAGTAATTTTCATGTGAAATGTCGCTGATCATTTTGGGTATAATATTATGTTCTGCCTGGTAAGGAGTCGAAGGGAAAAATATTCCTTGTACGATGGGTACGTGTAAAACACGTGGGTGTCGGTTAGAACCGGTCGTTGATTAAAGTTAACTATTAAAGTTCGGTCGACCCTGTGTTAATTACGAGACCTCCGCTAAGAGAATTCCATAGCGTGGAAGTTCCTGGCTGCTCGATTAGAGAGTCGTGAGCCAACGATCCTCTCGTCTTTTTCGATCCTCATCTCTCTTCTTTTCTCTCTCTCACTCTCTTTCGCCCTCAGCCGGAAGTGGAGAAATTTTTACTGCGTCGCGCTGTGCCCAAACAGAAATTTCATTGCATTTAGTTCCTGGAAACAGAGGGAATTTAACGGATCAGAATGAATCCCCTCTCGGGGCCAGTAAATTGCAAAATCGTTCGGAGGAATTCAAAAGAACTTTCCGAAATTTCCCGGAATTGTGTCAGTGAGAGGAACGGCTTTGCCTCTACGCTCTGACGAAATTAAGGAAGAAAAACTGAAACCACAGGACAGTCAAAAGAAACGTTCCTTCCTATCTTTCAACTCACTTTATTCTGTTAATTTAAAAGTCATTTACGAAACGTGAAAAACCTACGCCATATCCGACGAAATACATCGCCTTAATTAGTCGGATCGTTGACGAGTGAAGGCACATTTACCTTCCTATCTCCTGCGACCTGAACGCCGAATCAACGGTCCATTATTTCCTGTTTCTTCGGCCAGTGCTTTATCATTGCTCTGACGAAATCCGTTGTAACTGTAAAATGCCTGCGTGCGCGTTAAGTGCGCCGAGAGGTGCTGTAAAAGGGCGGACGTCTGTCTCTCCTGGCAGGCAGACGCACGGGGAACTAGGGGGGGGGGAGACGGTGAGTGGTTAATGCAACGTTTCCTGAAACGTGAAGCAATCCCGCAGAGACAGACCGGACAACGCCCGCGCTTCCAGGCCATCTTTCATATTATTCCAGCCGACGAAACCGGCGACATCCGCATCGGAATTGTTGCGCAACGCGAACCGACACGTCGGCCAACAACGTCGAAGCCGAACGACGACTGCTTGCTCCGCGTGGAAACGATCGTCTTACGAATTCTTATGAATTCCTACGAAAACAACCGTTTTCGTCCGTTTAAATTCGAGTCCAACGAAAGTACAGACGCAATGCCGGTGAAATTTTTAAAGACACTTTTCACGATCGTCTCATGCTTAACGTGAAATCGAGAAGTTTCCGAATTTCTTAAAAACGTAAGATTTGAATCCCAGGTTCACGTCGAACGAAAGTTTAGCAATGTATGAAATGCTTTTCTCATTTTTATCTTTAATTCCTAACTTTGCAGTCTTAATTCCTCAAAAAACGATGAGTTTTTATCCAATTGTAAGTATAAAACGTAATGCAACTATTGCTCTACAATTTGATTTTTCATTTCCTTTGAATGTCGGAAAAATGTGGAACAATAGATACAATGCCGTTGTGAATTTTACCTTTGGTTCATAATTTCGGCCGTGAATTCTTTGAGTATTATTCTCTGCATCGTGGAATATGGGTCAAGTGACGTTCCAAATAGAGTCTGTCCGTACGTTTGATTCATCCCTCGCATAGTCCACCGAACTGTGTGTATTTCGGCAAACTTTTAAGTTTGCAATGCTCTTCGGACCTTCGAATTTATTTTCCGGTTCGCTCGACTTGAAAGCCAGTCGACGATACGAGCAATCTCAGGGGCAATTGCTCCCGTTTCCTACTGGCAAGAAAAAGAAAGTCCAGATAATCGATCAGAGTGTCTAAAGCAGGTTATCGAAAGGTATTTACTTCTCCGGAGAACTTCTTAGAAAGCAAGTAAGTCTCCACTTTTTAATCACCCGCAATAGCCCGTGTTTCACAACTAATTCACCTACATTAATCCAAACATCATTGCACAGGGGACAATATTATTGGAAAATTGTATTAGCATTAATATCGTGACCCACTGGGCCACGATATTTCCATTTATTTATCGTTAGCACAGAACGACATGGTTATTTGCTTTCAGTGTAAACGTTTACAAATTCACGCGGACCTTTAATTTTACCGGCGAGTCAACGTTAACGAGCCTGCTGTTCGATTTATTTTCCTTCGTGGATTAAACATCGCCTTTGCCGTGGATAGTAAATATTGTTGGATCGATAATAAATATCGCTGGCGATGAATGGCTCAGGGAGTTGATTTCCAGCCGATTAGAAATTGGCCCGCAGGAGTAGGAGGATGGCTAGCAGTTCTCCAAGTCGTGTTGAGCCGTCTTTGTCCGTGCTTGGGCCCCGCGGGTTGTCAGCTCCAAGGAGAGCGACGCTTGGCTGCAGTTTTGCCGCAGTTTCGCTGATCCGTGCCGGATACCCGAGACTCTCTGCTGAGCACATACCGCGTGCTACCTCGAACGCTACCTCATCAGTTGCATAACCCGCTGGGGCCGCACGAGTCCCTCTATGCATGCACCTAAACGGCCAGAAAAGGACGGACAGAGAGAGAGAGAGAGAGAGAAGGGGGAAACTGAGAGAGGAAAGAATGGGGGAGAATGAGAAAAGGATAGAAAGAAGGATACAGAGACTGAGCAGAAAAAACATGAAGATGGACAGTGAAATAAGAAAAAAAGATGGCAAGGAGCGTAGAAGAAGAAAAGGAGAAGGAAAAGGAATGCCAGGACAAGAAGAGTCAATAACGGGAGGAAGAAAGAGACTGCCAAAGGAATAAGAGGGGAAAAGAAAAAGACGTGGTGCGATAAGAAAGAATAATACTGGATGAGTGTGAAGATGTAACAATAGAAAGAAAAGGACTGCGAGGGCATGAAGAGTCAATAACGAGAGGAAGAAAGAGATTGCTAAAGGAATAAGGGGAAAAGCAAAAGGGTAGAATGAAAGACGTGGTGCGATAAGAAAGAATAATACTGAATGAGTGTGGAAGATGTAAAAATACAAAGAAAAGGACTGCGGGAGCATGAAGAGTCAATATCAAGAGGTGCAAAGGAATTGCAAGGAGATGAAGATTGAAGAAAAAGAAAGGGAAAGAAACAGCCTGTCAGAGAAAGAGCAGTCAATAAACAGACAATCAGAAAAAAAGAGAATGAAGACTAAAAAGAGAATGAAGACTTGAAAGAGAAGAGATTAATCGATACTAATCAAGATAAAAGTACTGAAAATTATAAAAGAAACTACAGGAATAACTGAGACAGAATTAATGTTAAAATGCAATTACGAAAGTGTGGTAACAAAAAGCACATGAAAAAGGATTTCAGAGAGGAAAAGACACTGCTGGAATAATTGAAAGCAAACGAGGGGACAGAACGATATATAACGTGAGCATCTGAAAATGTGTGTGACAGAGAGAGAATGAGAGAGGGTGGGGAGGGGGACAGGAAGAATGAGAGATAAAATCAGAACGACAGTGAAACGAGTCTGCTGACACGTGCGCGCGTGCCCAGACGCACGAGCCAGTGGAAAATGCATGTATGCAGTTTTTGCAGTGCCACTGCAGTTTTCCTTAAATGCATGCTGATGCATTTCACGTGGTCGTCAACAAACATACGTGCCAGACGAAAGTTGACGCTTCGTAATCGCACAGAGAAGAATTATATTCTTTTACAACGTAAGACGATCGTTAAATAACCTATCTAACGCTTAACTAATAAATTAGAAATATACGAGTTACTTCATAGAATTGTTCGCGTTTGTTTCCTGAAAAAAAAGGGATGTTAATATTGAGTGATTGTGAATCTATGGTATCACAGAGAATATATGGGATAAGATTTAAACGAGAATCTCGAAGTACGTAATTTATTTGAGGAAAATTGTTGGTTCGCTTACCGGAAAAAGGAGAATATTGCTTTGGAGTACGCGGTAAGTGCCACTTAAGCGAATGAACCGAATTAAAAATTGGTCACAATCGTCATTATCGGCTGGAAAGAATATGTTTGTTACGCCAAGTCGTCCTCTGTTTGCCGAGTGGAAAGTTTCTCGCAAGATATTGGCCCGTCGACAGAGCTCACGCAGGAAGTGTTTGCTCGAATTCCACGTTTTATTGGCATTGCGCGTAGGTATAAGGTATCCGCATGGGAAATGGATTTTTCGGTGAATTCCGGGAACCTCGCGGCACACGTATTTCACGTTCGCTTTATCGGCACTTAATCCCACCCACGGGTTTCTATTTCTGGGTCGTGTAGAGTCTCTGGCATTACACGAGAGAGAGAGAGGGGGGATCTACGTTCCACTCAGGGGACGACGCGCGATCGAGCACGGCCACTTCCTTGGCGTGGATCATATCGACATCCGGTCGGCCGTGCAGCTTCTCGATTTCGGGCGACGCTGACCCAGAAACCGGCAGATGCCGAGAGCAACGTAAAAGTGAGCGGGGAAACACGGGAAAAAAGGGGGGAAAATTGTCGGAGAATGAACGGGGCATACGCGTGCCGTTAGTCATCGACCAGCACACTCGTGGATCGTTTTCACACGGACCAACGGCACGATGACTAATCATCGTGACGACATTATTTCGACCCACGATAGCTCGTTATCCGTAATTCATTGAAAACCAAGCGCCGGGGCAACGACGCCACCACGGTCTTTCGTCACTTTCTATGCGGCTTTAATTAACACACCCACGCCCCTCGATCCACAGATAATTATCTAAAGTAAAGACCGGAACGATCATCTGTCACACTCAGGAAGAAAAACGTGGACGAAATAAGCATTAGGAAATGCTATATAAATTTATCTCGTTTAGAAAATTTAAAAATAATAATATAAGATCGTTAGATCGTTTCTTGAAATTTTCGACGTCCAGATAATTATCGAAAATGGTAACCGGAATTAATCGTCTTTTTCGGAAACTTTAAAAAATTGTAAATATAACGCAACCATAAGACTTACTGCCAACATCGACCTTGTAAGTTTTCGTAAATTCGCGGGTTGATACGTTAAATCGATAAATATTTATCTCTAGCTGGATAAATGTCCACTCATCATTGGAAAGATAAATCTATCGCGAGCAAATACACATATTCACAAGTTTATTGCCAAATTTTATTGGCTTCTTTCGCAACACATGATGTCATTTCTATTGCACGAAGCTTATTACTTCCTCTAAACGCATTACGCGGAAGGCCCTGATTTTTTTAGAGTACTTAGTAAATGCTAGGAAGCATTAAATTAAAAAGCCAGAGATTTTCGAGGTATCCACTGAAACGACTGGGCGAAAGGATCGTCTGTTCCCCGTACGACGAAAGCCCCTGCTAAAGCTCTCTTAGTATTTCCTCTCTTTGTCCCCCTCTCCCCCACTCACTTTTAAACCAGAACAACCCACTTCGTCCTCCTTCCGCGCTATTTCTAATTCCACTTCACCCGGTACGTCTCTTTCTCTCGCTCCCGTGATTTATCTCTCCACGCGTCCCTCCCCCCCCTTCCCTCTTCCCCTTACTTTCTTTCCTCGCGTTGCCTTCTTTTTTCTTACCGCCCAGCGGGGACGAGCCCTCGGATATGAAGAATATCACGATTTAAAAGTACCGCGGTTTCCAGTAAATCGAATGAAAACTTGAGGACGGCAAATATTACGGTCGATTTCCCCGAGAACTGTAGCCTCTGCAAGTGAAAATTATTTTTAAACCGCATTCACTTGAAACGCGCCTCGGTTTTTTCTCTTCTCTATTTCCCTTTGTTCTTTTCATTGCCATTACGGTTTGTTAAACTGAATCGTTGTACTTCGTGTTGTACTTCGATTTACTTTCCATATTTTCTTCCTCTCGTCTTTCGTACCTGCTCCATTTTTACTTTTCTTCATACACTTCATTCCCTTGCTCATTCTCACGTTCTTCGTCATTGTATTTCATTTTTCTCCCTAGGAATTTTTCCTTATTTTTCTCTCGCATAGTCACATAATCTCTAGATGCGAGCATTTCCTTCTCACCCTTAAACCATGTCCCCTTTATGTTTCGTTACACATACAATACTCTCAGTGCAACTAACAATAAACACACGCATGAACTCCTGCTTCGCGCTTCATTCCCTTTGTGCTCGTTTCTTTTCTTTTCATTCCTTTGTCGCGGTATTTCGTCTTTCTCCTCTTTTTTCCGAAACCACAGGCTCACACAGTTCTCTCGAAAACTGACACGAAACACAGGTGTACAACTATTTTCACCTTCGAATTTGCTTCGCCCTCGATTTCGTCTCTCATTTGCCTCCCTCCCTTTCGTATTTCGTCTCCCTCCCCCCCCTCTCTCTCTCTCTGGGGTTCTCTTCTTTTTCCCGAAACCATGGACGCACAATTCTCTCGGCGGCTAACATAAACACACACGTTACGGGCTTATCGGCGGGGAACCGATGTAAGTGCAAACATACGCGGCCGACCAGCGGAACAGATAACAGTCTTTTATCACTCTCCCGCGGCTCCGCTGACAAACTCTTGGCGGGAAATCTCCGCGTTCTTGTTTCCTTCCCCCCTTCTTTTTTTTTACTGCGCACTTAAAGCTGCACTTTGCCATTCGGCGAGCCTCCACGGTCCCCGGGTTTTCGCCAGTGCGTGTCTGTGTGTGTGTGTGTGTGTGTGTCTTCTTCGCACGTTTCCACGACGTGCCAGCCGTTTGCTCTTACGCCCGGCATTCCCTACGATCTCATTGGCGCCATTCATCGCCCGGTTTTCCAGCCAAAGCATTTCTCTCACTCAAATTTCGTACATTTTCTCCTGAATTCCATTCCTCCGTGAAGCAGTTTTTCGTACACGTGCAATGGAATATTTGGAGTACAACGTACGAAGATTCGTTGTCCTTAATTCGGCTTGGCGTAGTTTGAAATTTGACTAATACAATTTTTCCTTTTACTTTTCCTTCAGCAATTAGACAGGATTTTCTATACTAATTAAATTTGTCTGTCATTTGGATTAGAACGTGCGATAATTTGTTTCATTGATTACGGTTTTCAATAATTTTCAATTGACCAGAGAATAGGTAGAAATATATTTGTTATTCGTACAGTCGAGTCGTGGTAAATCGGAAATGGTTTTTGTGGAGCACCTTAGTTAGGAATGCCTGAACTGCAGGAAAAATTGCGAAACGTATCCCTGGTGTAAATCAAGAGTTTGTTGTTTACTGTTTTGCAATGCAGTGGGAAAAACAGTTGAAGGAAATTGATCGTACATGCGCACTCTGCGATCGACTTTATTACTTCTGATAAAAGATGTTGAACCACGGCGTTTATCAACTCCTTATTTGCTTCGCAGTGATTCATGCTAAACAACCTTGTGTCACAGCTACGTGAAATTGGGACAATGCTAATTATTCGTAAAGGTTTCGCCATAGCTTACGTTTCACCGGTATTTCGTGTTACGTTACAAATATTACATTGCCTATTCAATTGACAAGGTCAGTTAATCACAGTCTCCGTTAATGCCCGGGATTACGCGATTACGTCGCTGTGCGTTTCTTATCGGGACCGGACAATTTCATTTCCGATAAGAATTTTGCACGATCCACGTTTTAAAATGTAAAATAAAATTCCTCACATCGATCGAACTCCTTCAACACCGGTTCCTGTGATCTTTTTCCTGCGGAAATTCTCTCGCTGATAATTATTATCACGAGTACCGATCGTTTTCCATCGATTTGCATTTTCGATGACGCGTTCACGTGAATCGTTTGTCCTGTCCGCGAGACAATTGTCGTCATCTTTTCAGCCGCGGGGAACGTCGAATCACGGGATAACGCGCGTGCTTCACCAACGTAAAGATGGAATAAAGGAGAACACTGTATTACGCCGACTGTCCTCGCTAAACGCGCGAATTTGCACCTCGGTTTTCTCCCTTCCTTTCGGCTCAGCGGCTATCTCTTATCCTTCTCTGTTCTTACGGTCTTTCTCAATCTCCATTTTTCTCTCTCTCTCTCTCTCGCATTCCTTTTTCAACCTTCCTCATTTCTTTCCACGACTCTCTTGCGTTTCGCACCTTGGTTGTTTCTCCTCTTTTTGGTCTTCCCTTGACCTTCTCCATTTTCTTTTATCACTTTCTTCTGCTTTACGAGCTTTCTACAAGTCTCTTCTTTTCCAGCTCATTGCTATCTCTTGTCTCGCTTTGTCTCTAAAGAAGTTTTTAGCTTGTTTCGTTCCTTCTTTGATCTTCTTCGTTCCTTCTCATCGGTTTTTGCTGCTTCGCAGCTTGGATTTGTCTCATCATTTCTACTCATCATTATCTCGCGTCTTTCTCCGTCTTTAGCGACCTTTTTAGCCTGTCTCACTCTTTTCTCGACACTGCACTCGACTTCCTTTCGTCAGTTTCTCCTGTTTTCTTGTCCTCACTCTTTTTCCTTCTCTTTTTCCTTCCTCTCCCTCTTGCCTGTCGCTCTCACCCCTCCCTCCCCTCCCCCCTGTATTACTTGCCCCTCTATATCTCTTTATCTCCGTGTCCCGTCTGCCCCTCTTCACTCGTGAGCCGGGTTTCTCTCTGTCCGTTTTATCTCTGTTTCCATCTGTCTGTCTGTCAGCCCGTCTCCCCACCTTCTAAGTTTCGCTGTCTCAACTTTCCTCCTGTCTGCCCCACCCCCTCATCACTCTTCCTTTCTCGTTCCTTCGATATGATAATCTTTCTCCTCTGCCCATTTCTTTGCACGTAAAACGTGCGATTAATCGCCGCCGTCTTTGACGAGGTAAAAATTACGTCACTCATTCCTTCCCCTCCCTCCCCCCCTCGTTTTTTCCTTTCAACTTCTCCTCTCGTGCATTATCCCAATTAATTTTCCCTTATCCCCAGACACTTCTGCCCTGCACCGACACACTTTACCACCGATTCCAAGGGCCCTGAAATATCTTTTTCTCGTTTCGACGTTATTTCGACGTTACCACGAGTTTCCCCATCTGTCTGTCTGTCCGTCCGTCTGTTCGTGCGCAATTCTTGTTTTCCCTCGCACCAGAGCTTATCTCGGCAGCTTTCATCCTCCGACGTTTCTATCGCTCTTCTCCCTGGCATTATCGGTTTCTCGCTCGTTCTCCACGTTTCACTCTTCTACGGGGCAAGTCTCTCCGTATCGGCGAGAAAACTTTACTCTCCCGGTTTCTCTCTCTCTCTTTTTCTCTCTGTTGTCGAAACTCTCTCCCGCCCCCAGCAACATTTTCCTTCCCTCTCGCTCTCGATCTCCTTCGATTGCCTTACTTTTCCATCTCTCTTACAGTTTCTCGACATTTTCGTCTTTCTCTCGCTCTCTTTCCCGTCCTTATCAGTCTTACGCGGCGCTCATATCTGTCTACCTATCCTTGTCGCTCTTGCGGTATTTCTCGATCGTTCCGTCTCTCTCGCTCTTATCTCATCTCCTTTTCCCTCTTTCTCTCTCGGATCTAGATTTTCGTCGGTCTATCTCTATCTCTATCTTTCTCTCTAATAAATGTATTCTATTCTATTCTATTCTATTCTATTCTATTCTCCATCTCTTTCTCTCTCACTTTGCCTACGCGTATGCCTCTGTCCTTGTTCTTCTTCCTCTCCTCTCGTTGCCCGTCGATCTCGCTCTTTCCTCGTCTCCGCGAGGCTTGCCATCGTGTTCCTCCCCCCCCCCCCCTCCTCCTTTCCCAGCCTCCCTCCCCCCTCTCTCTCGCTCTCACCGGTCGGTCGGCCGTCGCGAGAGAGTGAATCCGCTCGGCAGTCGCGGTTCAACTCGCGCACCAAGCGCCACGCGTAAAATCCGCCGCCCGCCGAACGTCAAGAACGGCGGCCCCCCCCGCCCGTACAAGAAAAGTCAAACTTCCAATCGCAACGGGAGTTAACTGAAATTCTTTCTTCGAAAAAGAAGCTTTCCGCTTTTCCAAGCAGGAGAAGGTCCTCACGATCGCTGTCGCGAAATTTTACGAGATTCGCGAAGAAAAAAGAAAAGATTGAACGGAAGTCCAGGGAAAGTGTTAAAGGACCGACGGAACTGACTCGTGAGGGGATTTTTTAAGGTTCGTTTGGAAGTCAAGAGGATAATTGATAACTCGTCGAAAAGATAAAAGGGAAACAAGGGAGTTTGACCAGGGAATACTAGGAATTGGTAGTTTTCGTCGCGACGGGAACAGTGAGTGCGCGAAACGGTGGAATTTGATGAAACATGGGAGTTCAGTCGAGGACGGAAGACAGAAGGATTTCGATTGGACGATCGAAGTTCAAACGACGCTGCGCGTCGCGCGTAAACCGCGCAGAGTGATTGTCCACCGGCGACGATTATATTTCCAGTGGAACGGAGCAAAGGAATCGAGAGAAAGGAAAAATTGTCAAGAGTTTGTAGCACACGTGTACCCCCGAAGATTTCTGTTGTTGCCTTTGGAAGCGCGCAGTGATTGTAGGAAATTCAGGGAACATTTTTCATCGAGTCCGAGGGGACAGAGACCGTCGGAGATTTCCCGGGGAAAATTGTCCGAACAACCGGTTGTATTCGTCACTGTCGCGCGAGAATCCTGTGAAAATCGTCGGCGAAGGATCCGTGAAAAATCACTCGACCAACTACTTCCGCCAAGAGAAATCCCCCCCTCCGCGAGGTACTCCCCTGTGTTCCGTGTTTGCATGGGAAAAAACGAGGAAAATGGTGCGAGAGCTCGTAAATCAGGGCTTCGTCCATACTGTCCTCGCGGGTGAATAATAAGGCCGGCAGGAAGAGGGAAGACGAACGTCCCGGGAAGCCGAGATAAGCCCTCGGGATTTTGCATATTACCGCGAGGGGAAAATATTACGCGAGAACGCGGAGAAGTAGGTGAGAAAAGAAGAGTATCCGAGAAATCGTTCATTCGCCGGGAATAAAAGAAACTCTCAGCACGTCGGTCAAATTGAGCTGGGAATTCGTGATCGTCGAACACGTGAGAAGAGAAACGTAGTCAACGTAAGCCTCGAATCCTGCATATCCCGAAAACTGGAAGACGGATTCATCGAGGTCAATTTTCTCCTTGGAACAAAAGATTTCTCAGCGGATCGATCGAGTGAGCCGGAAAATTGTGCTTATCAAATTCATCGGAGGACAAACGAAACTGACAGAAGCCCCGAATTTTGCGTATTTCGCGAAAGAAAAACGATTCATCGAGATCGTTAATTCTGATAAAAGTGGGGAAAACCGTCGTCACGAAATTTCCCCGTAATTTCTCGTTCCTTTTGTGCCGCTGACCTTAGTTGTTCGAATCAAAGCACTGTCAAAGGTCACCGGTGCTATCCGCACGAAGAGCAGAAAGTCGTCACCATTGGAGTGGGGGAAGCCGTGGTTTCGGATTTTCAAGAGACTTCCGGCGCAGTGTGGGTCCGTCTGTCGGTCTGTCGGTCTGTCCGTCTGCGGCCCATTCATCATACAGCCGCGTTCCATTCATCTGCCCACGAGTTGTGTGCACGGACGGTTCTATCCGTTCATTCAGCGGAGACTTCTCTCTCCTTCTCTCTCTCGCACCATCCGTGTACGTGTGTATCTCTCTGTGCCTCTGTGTATCTGTGTCTGTGTGTCTTTCTTTCCCTGTGTGTTCGCCGAGCGCTCGATCCTTGGAGCAGACTCAATATCGACGTTCCTTCTCGTCGTCGTTGTCGTTTCTCGCTCGGCCACGTGGCCCGTTATCGGCGGGGATTCTCCCCGAAGGAGCAGAAGGAGAGCGCGATAAACGCACCCCGAGCAGATAAAGACCCGCGGAGGAAACGAGCGTGCACGCGGAAGAGGAAGACGGGAAAGTCAGTGGAAATTAAACGGAAACGGACTGAACGCCAGATAAGACGTCAAAGGGACGAAGACAGGAGGAGGAGAAGGGGAAAGGGGGAAACGGGGGGAGTAAGAGCAGATGCAAGGACAGGAAATTGAAGGAACGAATTCGCCCTCGAAGCTTTCTTTATCCCTCTTTCTCTCGTTTTCCGTCGCTTTGTACGCGCGTGGGAGTGATTACACCGAACGAGTTCATTCATCGTGCGGATTCCGGCGGACCGGAAGTGACGGCCGAGCGACCACTTCCTCGGCCGTCTGCAGTTGCCGCGATACCGCGACGACCGCACGGGAAATAAGCCGCGTTTCGTGCGCTCCACGAAACGGGAAAGAATTTTCGGGACCAATGAAAATCGGGAAAATTCGCAGGAAAAGCGAAAAAAAGCGTTCCGTTGGCAGGTCACGAATGAAAGAGGAAATTGGATCAAAGTGAAACAAGAAATTATCAACCGCAATCTCAGAAAGCAAGGAAATAAAGAGAGGAAGAAGTGAAGTGACTCAATGAAGTGATAATTGAATTAAAGAAATTCAACAATCAGACTGGAGCGAAGGAAGAAATCTATATATTTCAGTGTGAAGAAAAAACTGTCTGTTTTTGATAGATAAAAATCGGACGAAAAAGTTGCCTTGGAGTGTTTTTCATCCCTGTCTTGCATCCCTGAAGAAGGAAGGAATTCCTTGCATCCCTGAAGACGTAAGAAATACCCTGCGTCCCTGAAGAATTAAGACAGGAACGTGGCCGTGGCTGCTGTAGAGCCGCGTGAATTTCGTGGATCTCCTGAGCTCCTCTCGTTGCACGTGCGCTCGTTCGTCATACTTTGACGCGCGGGAGAGAGCGCAAGAGAACAGATAGAGCGAGAGTGAGTGAGAGAGAGAGAGAAGAGGCAAAAGCCGACGAGGCCTTCGTCGAGAGATGCAGTCGCGGGGGAAATGCGCGTCGTGTTGGCCGGTCGAACGTTCTTCTCGTCTCACGGTTAAACCTTGAAGAACGTTGAAGTGCCCCTGCTTGCCTGCCCCCCTCTCTCCTCTTGTCTTCCTCGAACACACACGAGGAACATCCCCATCGTACGTGTGAACCCCTGTGACACGTGTCTCTCCGGAGCCGGTGATTTCGGATAAGTTCAAGAATTGTCATGAACAGTGGCATCCTGTGCGAAATTAAAGTGCAAACGAAGCCAAGCAAATTCGATGGACAAGAAGGCACTGCCAGTTATGAGAGTGGGGTTTTTTTAAAATACTTCGCCACCATCAGCGCACGATTATGCAGCTGAAGAAGGCGATGCTTAAGATATTCGATCAATGTAAGTAAAGGAAATCTGAAGATTAGAACGACAAAAAGTAGGAAAGTTCTCTGCCTTTGACCCTTTCGCCTAAACCGAGAACGACAAATTTTCATGAATTTGAAACTTGAATGTGAACTTTTACTTGGCTCGAAAATTTGTCCATTTCAGAGCTATTGGTTCGTTTGAATTCCTTTCGAACAATTTAAATAATTATCTCACGACATACCGCGGCTGTATTTAAGTTTCATTAAAGTCCTCCGAGGGTGTATGTTTTTCTAACTGCTCGGCAATGTTGATTCTGTTTAATGAACGATTAGCTCGCTTGAATAATTCCGCGTTGGCGCAGACGTTTGTTTGGCTGCGTCAGACTCTTCTTCTTCTCCTCGAGAGAGTCTTGGGCCGCGTGCATACGCACTTTGCAGGCCAACGTGATTCCCTCGTGCCCAGCATGGACCCCATTACTGGCCCCCAGGTCGTAATAACGTAATAGCCCGGCAGGTTACTGTAACGCACCGTAAAAACCCATAGCCTCTTCGCGATAAAACTCGATCGCCGGCAAATATTTAACCTCGCCCGGTGTTGCAAATTCACTTTTAACACCCATCGTACTCGAATTAATATTTACGTATTTCCTGTACATTTTTTGTTCAACACTTTGTCGCCGTAAATTGTACTTGAATCACGTTACATTTCATACACGGAATATTAGAAAACAATGAGATATTGAGACACTTAAAACTACTGCTCTTTTTGTTATTTCGTGTGACACTTTAAAAAATATTCCACGCAGAAATCGTTTGCGTCGCATCACTCCTTGACTCGTTGCTTCCCCGTTTTCCCCCCGATGAGACTGAGTTTCAACTCGTAATTCCCCGACGGTTTGTTTTTGCAAATTACATAAAAGATTTTCAGTGACTCGGCGCAAATAAAGCGACGCGATAAAGTCCCCGGAGTCTGAAGTTTGTGTAAACACGACACACGAGTTAGCGCGAAGGACCGATGAATTTTTCGCGAAAAAGGGATGGGTGGGGGTGTGGGGCAGGGGAATCGGGGTTGATGGTTTTCTCGATTGCCCTGCGGAGAATTCGCCAATGCCACGCCGATGTGCCGTTCTTTGACGACGATCGTGCACAGCTGTTTCCATGTTATTATCGCTTAGGCCGTTCATTGTTATCGCCGGCGAGAGACGATTAGAAACTGACGTCCCACGTCGCTCGCACGAAACGGCGAAAGTCATCGTTGAAAGTACGAACTTAAGGCTGGTTTAGGAGCGGGAAATTGAAGTTGTATCAGTTTCTGTATTTAATGGATAGGCATAGCATTTGATTATTGCTTACTTTTTGGGTCAATTGAAATTAATGACTGACAGGCTTGCTGAAATAATTTCAGCGAAATAATTCGTTGTAGTTTCTTGTAAAATCGAGGAGAAACCTGGACTTCGTGTAAATTGTAAGATGCTTCGAGTGGAATTATTTATCGTCCTTTGTCATGTCTTCTCCGACGATAGCCCGGAACATTATAACACTAATTTCCTTTCTCCGTGTCGATGAGTATCAATTTGTCACGGTTAAATTACGATTCCTCGTAAGTTATTGACCCTTTCTTCGAGCCTCGGCCAGAGATCTCTCTCGTAATCAATGAAAATCGAACTGACAAGCTGAAATTGCAGATCGCCATAACTTATCGGCACGTTTTTACCGGCTCCCCATGGAAATTGGAGAAGTTATAACGGAGTAGGCGTCGCAGGCGTAGGTGATAAGTCGACGTAGAATACCCGAGATTTCAATAATTCCCTTATCCCTGGAATATGAAATACGTGGAACGATCGTCGATCTAAAATTGATTAACAGTGCTTTTCGCTCGTACAACCGACGAATAAAGTAAATTTATCCGTCAGTTCCATCTTGTCGTCACTTTTTATCAGGTTCTGGAAATTTGAGAGGTTTCGACGACGGACTCGACGATAAGCCGAAGGAAAATCCCCGAGATTCCAATGATTCCATTACTCGAGGAAAATGAAATACGAGCGATCCTCTGAATTTCATCAGCCTTAGTTTGCCCTCTTAAAGTCAACGAATATGAAATTAACAGGAACAAACACTGTCTGTCGCTTATAATTAATTACAGCAGCCGAGATTTTCATAAATTACGTTACCTTCAATCTTTAAATTAGATCCCTAAATGGTTTCACTTAAAAAACTGGGCTATATCAATCCTCCTTTTTTACAATCATTCCTATCATTTGTAACTCGCGAAGCGATAAAACAGTTACAGTTAATCACATTAACCGAGATTTTCATGAATCCCGTTGTTTGGAATCTTTAAATTGGCTATATCAATCCTCCTTTTTTACCATCATTGCTATCGTTTATAACTGTTAGGTGGAAATTCGGGGATTAAGAAACGGAGTGAGTGTTGTGCTTGATAAGGCGAAGGAAAGTACCCGGCAAAAAGCGAGGCTAATTATCCTCGATAAGACGAGCAATCGTCTGATACGGACCGTGAAACAATCTTCTGGCAAGGGGGGAGTGGAGGGAGGGGGTGAGGGTTCTGTAATTCCGGCGTTGTATTACAGAAACGAACGGCAACTACACTGTCGGATTTCGTGGTGTGATTTTTAATCCCCGCGAAAGTACATGGGCATCGATCGATCGATCGATCGATCGATCGACGTCAGATATATCCCCGGGGATTTAACCGTTGACAATGCGCCACGCTTTATATCATCTCCCGTAATCTGAAAAACGATAACGACCCGCGCGAACTTATCGTTTGCATCAGAAAAAAAAGACGGTTGTGTCATGGATTTTTACGTGGAAAGGCCCCGTCGGATTTTTTTCCCGCGAAACGACGATCCAAAAAGGAAGATTTCGTTATCGTTGCAAGCGGAGAAAGAATGCCTTCGCCGCGACGAGGAAGGTTCGTGGAAACGGGAAGGCATAGGCATTTTTTCAGCTCCTTCAGAGGAAAATGGATGTTTCATTTGTGTCGAGAGGCGCGGAAAACACGAACCGCGGATTGTTTGTCGCGGCACTGCAGTCTCGGGTTAGGAATCATTAGAAAAGTTTGCATTTGCGTCAGGCGAAGCTTTTTGCGCGATCCCCGGTCGAAGGACAATCGAGTCCCCGGCTGCGAGGGGGGGGGGGGGGGGGAATGGCGATTATTAAAATTCGCCCCTCTCACGTTGGCTCTTTGTCTTTCCCTGGCAAATATTTCGCCGGTCAACGAGAAACGTCGCGATAATCGCCCGATTCTTAGGCTACCTAAGGATTCAAGCGCAACGTTCTGCAACAACAAGAATCGATGAAGAATGAATGAATGAATGAATGAATTTGTTTATTATGCTCTGAATTGTTACAATCCATAGAGAACGAACATCTCTCTGTTTGCCGCCCTTCGCGGCCATTCTCGAATTTCGCCCGTCACGTGACTCAGCGCGCTCAATTTAAGACGAATCTCGGCCCGCACGTTTTGGCGCTTCAATTATCCTCGCGCGAGCGGCCGAAGGAGAGAAAAAAAAATAGAGAGAGAGAGAGAGAGAGTGAGAGAGAGGAGAGAAAAAAGAGAAGAAAACGAGCCGGCCGTGGCTTTATTAGCATGCAGAAAATGCCCGGCGCAGGTGACTTACGCGCTGTCCTAATTTATTTTGCGCTCGTACATAGGAGGCGCGTTAACCGTCGCCTCGACGACGGGATATCGCGTGACCTCGACAATAAACACGGCGATTCCGGGCGACGGCACTTGTTGAACGTTTCCACCCAGAGATACGGGCCGGCGCAAGCCCTCCCCTCACCTCCCCTCCCCCTTCCTCTACGATCCCACCCCATTTGCATAATTCAACGCGCAATGGACCGGCCGAGCGCAACTGCGCTACGCGAATTTGCCAAAAGCAAAGCGATCGGCTGAAGTTCCAACTCCAATGCACCGGAAGTGGGTTCACTGCGTTCTGATTTACGGAAAGATTGGACGGTTCTGGAGGGAAAGCATGGGATACAACGTTCTTCATTTTGTTTAGAAATGTAAGATGGCTCGAATATAGGAATATGACTGTTTTGTTGAATGATTTTGTTCTAATTTTTGTTTAGAATAGATTGATAAGTATAACTGCGTTGTGTGTTTGCCAAAATCGGAGTAATCTTTGAAAGCTTGAACCCAAGCCCACTCAAAGTTACGCTACTCCGTTGTAATTTACTTCAAAACTCGATGGTTTTGCGGAGGTGCCAGGAATCTTTTCTTAACATTGCGCAGAAAGGTAGAAGGGTTCGATAAATTTAACTGTGTTGCAGATTTGCCAAAAGCAGAGTAATCACTAAAAGTATGAGCTCAAAATCATTCCGATCTTTTAATCTGCTCCAATATATTCCAGAACGAAACTATTCCAAGGGAATGAAAAATACATTACTTCCTTTGCCTTTACGCGGAAAGTTAAATTTGAAATAAACGCAATTACATGGGAAAACTGAAATTCAAATTCAAATTTCGATCCATCCAGACTGTCTTTAATTCGTCGCAAATATTCTACGAAATCTCAACGAGTACCGTGATGACAGAAACTGTTCGTTTCTCCAGGGAAATACGGCTTCTCATTTGCCACGTACGTTACGACAAATGAGACGATGAATTTTTCAGCGAATCTTAGACCCATGCAATTAATAACTGAATGGTCAATTGTCAGATTCGTCCAAGTGAAAGATCTATTTTAAATTACACGAGATTCGTGGTCGCAGGAAAGGAATCGTTTGACAGGTTCCTTCGCACCTTTCTAAATGAATCGAGCGAACGTGTTAATTGGGTAGATTTTTGTTGACTTATGCATGACCCAGTGGCGTGCAGAAATGGCAGGAAAACATGTCGGAGACCTCGTACCTTCCCGTAATCGGCGGTTCAGTTGCGCAACGGAATAGGCGACGGTTACCTTGGGCAGCGCAAATACGCATCGTTATTCGTCTAGAACGCCTGCTATCTCAATGGCCAATCACGTGTGACCGTGCCAGCCGTTGCACGTTTGCAAAACGTACACACACGTGCAGCTGCACCGGCGGTATCAATGGAAATTCGCTAAAAAGTCAACAAAAAGCTCCCTGCCAACGAGCGGAAGTTAATAGACACGTGTCTCAATGTTCCGCATTAAGATTTTTCCTTAAATTTATATCAAAAAGCCAATTTGCTGTAGTTGTTATTAATTGCAATTGTACCGTTGTGAACGTAGCTAGCGTTGCTCGTGATTTTTCGCTGGAAAATTGTCGTGTGTCGAGCGAAGTTTTCACTGCAGGAACATCGGATAAACAATCGAGTTGTTTATCCGATATCTCGGGACGATCAACGGCAACAACGGAAGAACGCACGAGACACGTCTCTGACGTACGAGTCAACGAATTCTCAAGGAAACGCAAGAGAAGGTTTCTTTTTTTCCCCCACGTGACACAAACAGCTGCTTTTCAAGTGCATCGTCGAGCAATGCAAGCGTGTAAAATCCCCGGGGAAAGAAAAAGGACGGAGTTCCGGCGGGGGGCCGATTAATTTACATTCGGCGAGGTCCGTAGGGCTCAATGGAGATTCTCCGTGGAATGGTACGTTTTTTTTTCAAGTGCATCGCCGAAGAACCGAGCCGTGAAATTGCCGTGGAAAAAATGCACCGACCTTGGGAAAATGCATTTTCCCCCAAATCGCCTGTTTAACGTTTCGCCGAGAGAAAGGAGAATAGCGTGGAATTTGTATTTATTTAGCCAAGAAACACACACACACAGAGACACACATAGTCTTTTCTTTGCAGATTGCTATTAACTGGATTACGACTAACGCGTGGACTCGTTAAGTTTCAATTAGCAAAGGAATCGGCCGGGAAAAATGGCGATCCTTTTGCCAGTGATTTCCTTCAAGCCCCATTTACTTGCGACGCGTTGCAACTGTCCGGCCCGACCCTCCGCTTTGCTTTAATCGACTCGATTCGCATACAGCCGCGCGAAGGTCGCGAGAAAACCATTCGACGTGTGTCGTCGGGTCTAGAAACGTGCTCGCTCGTTCAACATTTACTCAACGCGATCAATTAATAACGAATACACTGAGTTTACGCTTTCCTCAATCTCGCCGAATTTACGCTTACCTAACTATAAAAAAAAATACACTTAATCGATAGAACGTCTTTACACATTAAAGTCACTAATCTTAACATCAGTTTGATAAGAATTTGAGGTACAGAGAAGTAATTAATAGAGTTTGCACGAGATTTAATTTGAGGTACATTTTTTGTATTGTCGAACGTGTAGAAAATTGTCAACCCCCATGTACCTTTTTTGTTCCTTCTCCTTCTATTGCTCCGTGTAGACGTATGAGAGATAAGGAAGCTCGGAAAGGGGTGGGGATAGGGGAGGGAAACTGAGACGCACGCACACGCGTCGTCGTCGTCGTCGCGGGTTTAATATAGCTGCGTGTCATGCCAGGTTCTCCGCTTGCATACCGAAAGTGGACCTCGACGATGCCGAGCGGAACACCTCCTCGTCGCCTACCTCGCCGGATAAACCCTCTTTCCCCCTGCGAAAGCTTCCCACCCCTCCCCCTTCCGAATGCACTTGTAAAAATCAAAACAAAGATTCTATCCATCGAAAATTCGGTACAAATCAAGAAGAGTCAGGGGAAACAAGGATCCTTGAACGCAGGATCGATTTTTCGCTGAAAAAGGAATTCCTTTCGTTGCAAGTTCACGAAGGAAATACCTATTGGAATTTCACTTTTAAGCAGTCCTTTCCTTTGATTATTTAAAACCGTGCCGAACAAGGTCAGCACATACATACGTGTAATCATAATATTAGATTACACGATGGCCTGTCCAAGATTTTCGACGTATTACATAAATCAGCGTGCATTAGCCGTACATGTTTTTACGTATAAAAAGATTGTAAACGGTCGAAAGGTCATCCGTACTCGGCACTGAGAGGATCGTTTGCTTTGAAACTGACATTTTCAGTTTGTCGCAAATGTCATGTCGAACGGTTTCCCCCCGGCGAGGCGTAAAGGGAGGCTCGATTTGTTTCTGCTGAGAAACTCTTGACGGCTATCTCTTACCCGCGATAATTCCCACGCCTAATCAGCCACGGGACATTATACGTGGCGTATCGATCGAACGGCCAATTAACCGGACAATTAAATGAGCGATCGATCGTAGCGCCGATTTCAGATGCAAATCCTTCCACCCATGCTCTCTCTCTTTCTCTATCTTTCTCTATCTTTCTCTCTATCTTTTTCTTTCTCTCTGCCCCCCCATCCTACTCTTCAGTGGTATCACCGTCTACGTCGCTTTGGATCTTGGCGTATTTGCATGCATACCGCGGGGGGAATATAGCAGTTGCATTGCCGACGTGCCGTCTCGTGAAAAGAACATCAGAGATACGCGCGGACCTGGCACCCTCGGGAATACTAATTGCACTCCCGTGGAAATATCGACGACGAGCAATCCGTGCGAGGGGCTTCGCCCCCCTTATCCTAGGAAATTATTAACTAATTTGCCCGTGCACTTATTCGCGGGACGATTGATTGCGGTTAATGAGCCAATTTACCGGATAAACCTAGCGATACATTAATTATCGACTCGACGGTAAAATGGACGGTAAATACCTTGCTTAAGATCCGACTCAATGAATTAAGTAATAACAGGAGATTTAATAAACACTGGCTACTCTGACGAATTTCAATCGTGAAGAATCTAAGTGTTTCCTCAAGAAACAACCTAATCGCTGGACTTTTGAGAATATTTCAATTCTCGAAGACTGATTAGGGCTGCACAGAAAATTCCCTTTTCGCAGATGCTAGGCTTTTTGGGGTAAACCCTTCGCAGAGGGAATTATGTATCGGCTTGGAACGAGACGGAGTTAAAAGCGTAGCGGTTACCGAAAGAACTTCGCAAAGAGCCAAATGAATGATGTAACTGGACTGCCGAGGAAATGTCAACGAGATTTCTGCTGATCCGTAGACTGCGGGGCGAACGGTATATATTCGCCGAGACTGGGAGATTCCCGCTGGCGTTCTTAAATGACGTTGCCGTGCACGCGAGGGCCCAGCAATGCCGATTCAGTGGGCGAGCAGCGCGGTTTCCAGTAGCAAAACGACCGGCCTGCTGCACTTACGAATGACGCACACACCGACCGGAAGCAGAGGATCAGGGGGGTAGACGAGGGGAAAAAAGGGAAGAGAAAGACAGAGAGAGAGAAGTACAGGTCCTCGAGGAGAATGGGAGTCGCCAGGTGGAAGGGTAGAATGAAAAGAGTGAAGAATGACGAGTGAAAAGAGAGAAAAAGGAAGGTGGAAAGCGAAGGAGTGAGGGAAAGGGCAGGAAAGGGAGAGACGGAAGATTGCTTTCTGAAATGAGAAGAAAGGGGAAAGACAAAGCAAGAGATACGGATGATACTGGAGGAAGATGGGAAATGATAGCCAAAAGGAGCAAGGAAGAAAGAAGAAGGAGAAGAGAGGAAATCTGAGCCGGAAGGAACGAGGAAGAGAGCAAAAGAGAAGGATAATAACCGTGGCTATTTACGAAGAAACGAAGAATCAGAGACAGATGTGTCAAGGATGATAAAGAGCGGAAAGGGGAAAAGACGTTGGAGGAAGATGGGAAATGATAAGCAAAAGGAGCAAGAAGAAAAGAAGAAGAGAAGAAATTTCAGCCGGAAGAAACGAGAAAGGGAGCAAAAGAGAAGAATAATAACCGTGGCTACTTAGGAGGACGAAGAATCAGAGACAGATGTGTGAAGGATGATAAAGAGCGGAAGGGGGAAAAACGTTTTACGGGAGGACCTGGCTGGCATTGAACTTGACGCGAGAAACCAGAAGACTCGTCTGCCGGTTGAGCGGGGAAGAATCGACACGACGGCCAAGGAAGAGGGGGGGGGGGACAAAAACGGGAAAACGAAAAATAAGGAAGCGAAGGAAGAGAAGGGAGAAGGTCGCCGCGCTGGAGGAAGAAGGACGGGAGATCGGAGCGATAAGGAGGGAAAAAGGGAGGAGGAAAGGGGGAAAAGAAGGACTGGTTGGAAAGCAGGTTTCGGCGAGGCTCTTCGTAAATCCGAATAAGAGGCGGGTTCGACGGAGCGAGGGATCGACGCCCCGGATCCAAGACGATAAATCCTTCCTCGTCTCTCTTCGCCGGTGCATTTTCGCCAACGTCTTTGCCTCCCTATCCTTCGACCTTGCCTCGTCCAGCCACCGTTTAATACGTAGGACATAACACAAGCATCGGCCAGCGACGATCCAACGATCCTTTGCCGATGATCCGAAGATTTACAAGGATCGAGCTCTGATTTGCCTTATTTAGGTAATCGAGGAGGTAGTGTTTAGGGTACGTGCCTTCAATGGGACATGAAATCGACACTCAAGAAGATTTAACAAGATTTAACAAAGGATCAAAATTCGACAGTGGCAAATGGAAAGTTCTATAAAAATGTCTCAGCTGATAAGATCTGTTAATTGTACAATATGTAAGAAATCATTCTACACGTATATGAACCTACTAAAGTTTGTAATTATTAAGGACCATTACAATGACAAGTTTCGACAGAACAGCAACCCGACCGCCAAACCTCTCGATTTCCCAAACAATCAAGATTCATCGATTCAAAAACCTCCAGTTGCGAGACGAAAATTCTGTCAAACTGTCTGAGGTGATAAATGTCAAGTGAGACGAGTAAACGAAATGGTTGTACACGGAATGCTTCCTTATGGGAACTCTGGCCGACGATGAAAAACATGTTGGACATTGAAAAGTTTCGTAACGCGGGAAGGCTATTACGCGCGTATGTGAATGCAACAGCGTAAGGCGGTTACACGGAGTAGTTTCCCGTCTTTCTCGCTCGTTGGTGGGCAGTCAGAGAGTCAGAGGCAGGCAAAGGCAAGGGGCCCAGGCGAGCAAGACAACTCGTTGGTGGAACAGATAGGTCAGCTTGGCGCCACCAGGCCGAGGCCCGAGGCGAGTGAAGGCCGGTCGGTCGGCTCCACGCACTGCTTTACTGTTCTTCGTTTTACCAATACCAACGTGTCCACACGAATGTCCCGCAGATCGGATCTCGCTCCGCGCACCGACGGTCCCTCGACTAAGGAGAAACCAAAGATCCTCAAGCGCAAGAAGAACTGGACTTACCCGCGGAAACTGCCCGAGTCGATGGTAAAGAAGACGGTGGTAGCTAGGAAAATTATCGCACGCAGGAAGCAGGGATTTAACAGTCCAAGTGGTATAGAAATTAGGTCCAGTAATCGCGGTAGAGGTAGTATTATTTATGAATGTACCAGAAGTTGCTGATAAAAAAGACAATTGTGGGTAGGAAAATTATCGCTCGCAGGAAGTGCGGGTTGGCCAATGCAAATTTTGTACAAATTAACAAAAGAGAAATGATGGGAGAGATAGTATTATTCATGAATGCAGTTGAAATCGCTGATAAAGAAGGTACATTTACGATTGTATTTATTAGAGTATAACTAGAAGTAAGTGAATTCCTGTTCTTTTCTGAAGAACTGGTCTACCGGTGCAGTAAGGATAGTTTTCTTCGTTAATGCGATTGAAATCATTGATAAAGAAGACAGTCGTAACAGGGAAGATAATCGCTTGCAGGAAGTAGTTCTTGAATAATGTAAATAGAACACAAAATATTGCACCTTGCAATTTTTCATGAAAGCTAGTTCACTATAATTAGCAGAGAGTAATGATAACGTCTCATGATAGCGCATTGAGAATTATCTATAAAAAGTATCGCTATAATTGCAGAAGAAATTTAGTCGTGTATGCTGATGACACGGAAACAGGAGTCCTTAGTATCTCGTCTTTTCCTGTAATTTCCTAGCGAAGACTGAGCGGTTGACTTTAATCGGCAGAAACTGATGACGATTGCGTTCGACTTTGTTTGCCGCGTGCGTTTTCGAGCGCGTCCGCCGATAAACAGTGGATGCGTCAATCCGAAAGTCCGTTGGCAAAAGTAGGTGAAGGAAGGAGACGAAGAATAGCGCTGGTCAGCTGCGCAGGTCGTGCAGAAGGTTATCCGACAATGAGACTAGCAGCGAGAAGAAAGGAGAATCGTTCATAAATCATCGCCGCTTTGCCCGCACGTTACACGAGGTCATTGTTAGCTCTGAAAGCCCGGGAAATTAATTGAATTATTCCCCTTGGAGTTCTCCGTGGAAATCCCGCAGCAACAGCAGCAACAGCGATAACTAAAATTTCCGTGCTTAGGAGAAAAATTGTGCATTTATAATTAGCCTGGCATTGACATTGTTTCCTGCTTTATCGACGGGGCTCAATTGAGCCCTAACTCCATTGAGCTTTTTCCCTATTTCTGCCTCGGTTCGTCTTGTCCCGCTAATAACTCGTTTTTCCCGGCACCGAGTCGAATGGCAATTCTCCGCGTGAATTATGCAACACCTTCAATTGGCTCTCGGCCTGCACAATAACGAAAGGATAGAATCGCCGGTGTATAAACTCGCGCGGATATATAGAGGCCGGTGAGATACATAACTCGTGAACCGGGCGCCAGTGTAGGAAGGGAAATAATGCAGCTTGCCGGCGCCAGGCCGGTTTACTTGGCTCGCTTATTTTCTCTATTTGCCCTTATCTATGCGCTTCCATTGATTTACTTGGCCCCGCGCCGGCTACCCTTATCGCGTTACACTAATTTCCCCCCGGTAAACACGTCGCGAGATTACCCTACGCAATCGACGTAAAAGTACTTCAGTGCCCACGTATCGCGAAATACCGGTGCATAAAATCCAATACAATGAAATCTTTTCACCGGACAGTCCCCACCGTAATGTTCGTACGCGATAAAGTGTCGTGCTAAACTGGGAAAACAGGAATATGGGGAACGCTCGTTGCAACGTTGTAAGAACCGACGTAAATATCATTTTGCCGTGTAACGTTATTCTTGGATTATTAAAATGAGATAGTAGAGGGTTTCATTTATTGTACATTCTCCGGGCATGGGAATTGTAGTTACCATTATTGTTACGCTCGAGGTTCAACCGTGCTGCGAAGAAATAACGCAAAGCCCAGCTGGAAAAACAGAGTTTACCATTAATTGCGAGTAACGCGGGGCATTAATTACGATTAGCCATCGACCGCATTGCGCATGTTGCGTCCCCCTGCAGCGCTGTAAATCGCGGGAATGCAGGACACGGTAAAAAGGACACCACCGACTCGGCGAAAGAAATCATTTAAATCCTGAGTTAACGGTTAAGGTAAAACAAAATGACGGTGGTTCAGCGGTCGAAGGTCTTCTTTCCCGGATTTTATATAATTACTTATGATTTATCAGGGAAATTCAATTACTGTTAGGGATTTCGTAAGACCGTCGAAGGTTTATTAACTTTTTTTACTTGCCTGAAAATTACAATCGAATGACGAAGCACCAGGATGACGGACTTGCAATAATCACTTGTCCAAGTATCATTAATCACACGACATTTGTAATTGCCGTTGGTAGGAGTAACATTTTCTCAGAATAACGTGAATAGTACCTTTTTTGTATTAGAAGCAACATTCGTTGGACTAATTTGTTCGCGCTGATGATGAATTGTAAATGTCTAAAGTAATAAATTAATCAATGAATCGATGATTCTTTCTCCGCGATTTCTTGTGACGCGAAACACTTTGTAAAACGGAAAAGGTGGGAACAAAAGCAGTTTGTTGGACCGAGCGTTCGTCGAATGATTTCGTTTGAGATGCATGCACGTCGAGACTGGCCATTGTAGGGGGGGGGCATTTTTGAATAGCAATTGGCGCACTTTGAACGGACGGTGCGTGGCGGACCGCAGCGTCAACGACGCTCTGACGTTATGTGGTTTTCCTTTGATGTGCAATATCCGCTCCGGGCAAGTCGCGTGATAGGTCCGTGTCCTGAGCGCGGGCAATCCGACACATGTGCCAAGTGGCTCACGCGAATTTACGCACACACGGGCCCGGACGATAAGGGAAATTCAGCGGTCGTCGCCGGAAGTTGTTCTTCTCTCGCCACAAAGAGAACGAAAGACCACCCGACCGCGTTAGACCAACCACGATCGAGAATAATTTAGCTAACCCCGGCAAACCTGAGGACCGTTCACCGAGTCAAGGACATCCTCTCGAAACACAATTCTGCACAATAGAATTTCCGGAATTCGTTTAACACATTTTACATTAGACTTCATTAGATTTCGAGGCGAATTATTCGGTAAAGATTTTCCTTGAGTTTCACGAAACTCAAGTTAATCGCATCATTGAGAGAGAATTTTCAAGCTTTTCTTTACTTAACTTTCCTATTTTCTTCCTTTAAATTATATCTTAACTTTGCTACGTGCCCTTTTCATTCCAAGACAAGGCTTAAAATAATCAAAATTCGTTCTCTGGGCTTCCCGTTTCTCTTTCTTTTCACTGACTTCGCTTCGCTTCTCCCTGTTTTTCTTCAAAACCGTTGATACACGGAGAAATGAAGATGAAACAACAGTGGAGGGGGGAGGTGTGCGACGAGTTTCCGGTCGGTTGCAGTGAAATACGGTGTCATGCACCCTGGCGACGCAGACGGAGGAAGGTTTTGCCAGGCGTTGCGGGGGACAAGCCCGTGGAAAAACACGGTATGGCGTTACCGGTAAATTTCCAAGCGTGCTTGCCGCCCGTAGTTTATCCCCCACCGGCAAAAAGCCCCGTGCTAATTCGTTATTGAGCCGAGCACGCTCGTTCTCTTCACGGACGAGCTACCCCGCGTCATGAAATTCCCCTCCCCTCGCCCCCTAACACTCCTTCGTCCCTTCCTCTCGCCCTTCCACTCCCCCCACTCGACTCGCGGAAGTTTCCCCGTGGACTAATTATCGCGATAATCTTACGGGAATAGCCGCCGAAAATGACCAACGTCCCGGAAACAACGGTTTCTCGGCTCGTTTGCATTTAACGCAACGCACGATAGGGATTGTAATAATTCACGGGAATACCAATTATACGGTATAACATTTGAAACGATTATGCTGCGGGTGAAGGAATTTTTTTTATACAGGGTTCAGTCGATTAAGGGTGACGATTTTATCGATGAAAGTGGGAAATTGTGTGGATTGATTCGACAGTTTCTTCATTGGTTTCTTGCGATTATTTCCGTTGAGAATGAATCAATGCGAGAGGGATGAGAACTCATTGACGATCGTTGTTGGAAATATCGTTGAAACTGCGGTGTCTTTAATTTCAATAATCTTATTTTAAAATAGATTTTACCTGGGCTTGATTACTTTTCTCACACTCTATTTCTTATACACGCTCGCCAATATTATTTGCTCTTACACCTTTCCTCTTGTTTCAAACTTCACTTCTTTCGGAGAACAGAACGAACGTAATTTAGTCGAACGTTAAGACTTCCCATGGTCATATTTTCCTGTGACAATTCTCGGAATTTCCGGGTTTCTTCGGATTTCTGAATGGACCGTCGAAACGTCAAAGCGCGGGTGGAAAAACCGTGGTCGCGACAATCGGTTCCACGGGGACGTACAACTCCGTGTTCCGAGAAGTAGTTACGGCCATGCGACGAATGTAGTACGGCCAATGGAGTTGTAATCGCGCGATTACGGTTGTGACCTTTCTCTCAGTTATCATAGCGGATACAGAGTGGCTCGGTCTCTCTTCACGATCGTCCGCGGACAATGGCGTCGACGTGTCCCACTCCTCTCCTCGTTCGTTCGCACCAGACCCAACATTTCCCGCCAGGAAATTCCGTGATTGCCGACATCGAAACTACGGGCAAACGAGGGGAGAAAGAAAACACTAGAGACCGTAGAACATTTTTTTTACCGGGCAAAGCAAGATATTCGCCACGGTTTTACAAGTTTTTTCCTCAAATGTAATTGTTTTCCTTGTAGTACGTGCAAAAAATAATTGAGGACAAACTGATGTCTGTTACGTCTTTAAAAAAAAGAGCAACCTGTGTACACGTTTTTCTTTTCGTTTAAGTGAAACAGGAAAATAATTACGGGGAGAGGAAAGGATTTGTCCTTGGTTTTACGATTTTTTTTCAAAACGTTACCCTTTCTCTGATAATGCAAAAAAGGAGATAACGGAGAATGAATTACTAGCTACTTCGTCTTTGAAAAACCTTCTCCCCATTTTTTTTGCTGCGATAACGACGTAATTGTCGATAAACGAAACACTCGTACGAACAGATAAACTCAGAGAATGTAATCCCATCGGACTTCCATGCAATTTCTCAAAAAAATAAGGAGATTTGTCCAGTGGAAACGTAGAAAAATGGAGAAAAACTTATTGGTTAAGAACGACATGACATTTCGGGGCTGCTATCGTCGTTGCACCGTGTTATCGCGCTTACCAAATTCCTCCCGAAGCTTTCTTCGATAATTTGGCACGAGTGATGTAACACAGAACGAGAGATAACGACGAAAACTCAACGTGCGATTGGGTAAAATCGGCCGACGGAAAAGCCCAACGTCCCGAGGGGAAAAAAAACGAAACAACGAAACGCCTCCTCGAAGGGAGTAAAAAAGAAAAAAGAAGACATTGTTTTGCGCGAAAGTCGAGTTTTGAAATAGATAGAGGAAAACCCTGGACAATACGGAAACTCGTACAATGTTAAACGAGATCACCCGTATTTGTGACTTTTAGCAAAATTTATGAGAGAGTTAACCGCGGTAAATTTATGTGGGGGAAACGATGGGATTTAAAGAACCGGTGAACGAATGGGAATGAGACGGCGATTACTTCATCGATAGGTGTGATTGTTGGCCGCGGCGAAGCTATTTAAAGCTGAAAAGAATTGCAACGACCTCGGCCGTTTCGTTATTTATCGAGCGCCAATGCAGATCAATTTATCGACCTTCCATAGCCGCGCAAAGAGTCCCGCGTTTGCCCGGTGAACGTAGCTCCCTGGAATGTTTGGCGCTCGAAGGAATTTCAAAAACCAATACTACTCGCAAGTCTTGTTCCTTATTCGAGACTTGGGTCACGTGCTCGCGAACGTTAAGCAAATCTACGCCGGTTAAGTACGTAATGGACTGGCGTAAGACTCGAAAATATCACACTGTGTCGGCACAAAGAAATTGACGTCGAAACAGGGGAAATGATGCTAAACACTTTTCGAGTCTTAAGAACAACTGTTTCTCCGAAATTTTTATTCTCGCACGAAACAATGGTCTCTCCTCGTTGGACTTTTTATTCGTACACCGTGTCACTTTTTTCCGGTACATCGTACCTGTATTTCTCATTGTCCTTTTTCGTCGTTCGCGGGGGAATTGCGCTTTCGCGACAAATTTTCTCGTAACCGCGGTAGCAACGTGCACGAGTTTTTCCAACGAGTTACAATTCGGGGAAAATACGACGGGGTTTCCGGGGCGTCGATTTACCGCAAAAGGAAGCCAATTAGTTGATCGGGGGAAAGGGGAAGAGAAGGGGAGGGGTGCATTTGCAGAGGCGGGAGAATCGATCGGTATCGGCTTGTTCCGCCTCGTTAGGCAAACACGAATTATCGATACGACCGACAATCGGCGCATTTAATCGACACCGAGCCCAACGGTTCGCAGATTGTAATCGCCTGACTTTCGTTAGATCATGCTCGCTCTTTGCCCTCTTCGACATTATTTCAAACCGAGGAATTTCGACAGTAAAATATGTCAGTGATATTCCTTAACCGCTCCATCTTCGCCCACCGATAAACCATGTCAGTCTGACTCTTATTCAGTGAATCTTATCTAGAACTTTGGATAATTCCTCGAAATATTCATTTTTTACCGCTAATAAAGTACGTCACTGTGATTGTTCTCCAGTGAATTTTACCTGTATTCTTCGTATGATTTCTATAACGACTTCATTTTATTTCATTGCAGTTAAAACAATTCTTATACCACTGAACTTTATTTTATCGTATCTTGTACATTTTTCTCACATTGTCCTGAGTATTTTCTTTCGTTTCTCTCCCTTTGCCACTCGATTTCCTGCGTTTTAAGAACACTTCCCCTCCTGCTCTCGTCTTTTCTTTCGCGATATCGTCTAACGCAATCAGCCGCGCGTGACGAAAAGATAGAAAAAAAAGTGAGAACTACGAGTGGCCGATGACTTCCTCGTCGGTGCAAGTGCCATCTGACGCGGATAATCCCTCGGTCGCTGATAAGAAGAATAATATTATTGACGATACGCGGGCCGATAGCGCCGGTAAACAAATCAAGATACTCGGACTCGACGAGACGCTTCTACGTATTCTGACGCATGAGTTTTGGCGCGCTCGACTATCAGCGACGTCGATGATAGACGGAACGTTACGAGGGGGCTCGGTTTCCAAAGAAATAAGTCGTCTAATCGTTGCATCTTTCGGCGATCAGCACGCAAAAATTCGAGTGCATTCGTAAGAATCACAGAGAAATGTAAAAGTTATTTTCCTGGAAGAATTGATACTTATTATTCTTGCGAGAAGAATCTTTGTTTCAGGAAAAATGTCGAATGTCAAAGGAGAAAAGGGTGGAAAAATGATTTTAAAAGAAGACGATAAGCATATCGACGTTTATTAAAAATTCACGTAGAACGTTGATTAAATGCAATTTTCTTATCAAAGGAAATGACAGTTACGTTTGTCAGCCGGGGATAAGTTTGCGTTTACAAGAAAAATACGTATATTCGCGTGCAATAAGGATTCAATGAAATCCTTGGAGTTTCCAAGGGAATGAAGATTTACGATCAGCCGAGAACTAATACGCGAAAGGTTTTTACAGTTCCTTCGAAGAATCAAAGACGCAGAACGTTTTATTCCAAGTCGTTGGTTGGCAGTAAAATTCAATTTGTTTTTCAAACCTAACCACTATACATACGCGACTAATAAACATTCTAATACTCCACAAGAACTTACGTAAATGCTATGAACCAAAATAAAGTCGTAAACAGTTTGCAAGAAACTGTCGTACGAATTTATAGAACTTTAATTCTAAATTCTTAAACTTCGTCGAATTATGACAGACGAGAAAATTGTGTATTTCACTGGCAGGAAAGAACGGAAAATAAACGCGAATAAACGTTAAATCAACAGCTGGATATTAAAAGAAAGTGTTGCATGAATTTGCGGAGTTCCGTTGTTAAACTCGAGACTTCCGGCATTGAATGGGAAAAATCGTAGGAGTACGAGGGCAGACGGGGCCGGACGGTGCATTTTGCTGGCAGGGAAGCCGCGGCCTTGTTTCGCCCTGTCCGAAGTGCGCGGTAAAAATTTATGGAGTGCTTCACGACTGCCAACGAAACGAGGATGAATGCCCGCCGCCGCTTTTACCGCTGTTTCCAATGTTTTGCAAGCGTTTCTCCCGCGCCGCTGGATACCGTTCCTTCCTTTCCACGTCGCACTCATTTCGCCGCGGGTTAAGTGGAAAAAATTCCCTCCCGAAACGAGAAAGAATCACCGAAACGCCGTTCAGTATCCGGCAAACAAAGAGAGAGAGAAAGATTGGGAATAAAAAAAGAAGAAGAAATTCCCTGCCACTTAAATGCGTACTTAGATACACACTTGAACAACGTGATAAGAATGTCCCTAATAAGTGTTTAATTAAACGTATTAACGTCGTCATAGAATTCTTAGGAACGGCATTAATTTTTATGACTCGTTTTAAATTACTTATTACTTATATTAAATTACTTGACAGACGAATTTATCAGCAACTTAATTAAATACAGCGAACGTGGGTAAAGTCTTACAAGGGATTTGGGTCTTTGGACAAAACGTAGATGTTCTTCAGGAGGAGAGGGGAAGGGGGGCAGTTAAAAGTCGAACGGTACCTGCCGTTCGTTTGCACGGGCCTCGTGTTCCTTTGTCCTTATGGCAGTTGGAACGTGTCCGGCCGACTGTATAAACTCGAGACGATATTGAGGCGGTCGGAATCACGTCGAAGCGTATGCCCCTCCGCACGTTTTCTCCTTTATCTCCGATACGCGATACCACCGGGCTGTCGGTAATTGGAAACTAGATAAAACGTCCTACCTGGACGTTACCTGCAGCGTGCGTTTACACGTGCGTTCGTTTAAACGAGGTGTCCCTACCTCCCGAAGAAACGCACCAACCGATCGATTATGAATAGAAAGTTACTGCGAAGTAAGCTCGCACGGAAATTCACGCGCAAAAGAATATCACGAGGAAATCGAACTGGTCCTACTGGTTGTTCGGACGAAAAATTAATAAGTTGCAAGGTTTTAAAATGTCAAGTAACTTAAACGGTGAATGCATTCCTAAGAACGAAAATTTTGGTTATCGATGTTTCACCGCATCTTTAATTGTATTCAAAGGCACACAAATCACGCAAATCTTATGTATCAGGCATCGAAAACGGTGAATACATTTTTCAGAATGATACTGTTTATCCTTGTTGTTCATCGTCGATATATTCGATCATCTTAAATGGCCAATTTGTACAAATGAATTTCGCGAGATTTTTTTTCTCACCCACGTTGTTTTTGTTTTTTTCGTGATTATTAATTCACGGGTGATTGCTTTTCTGTGCGCACAGGCCTGCACTTGCGGAGCATCGAGGAGCCGAGGATGACGGCGGAGACGGCAGCTCCTTGTGTGCAGGGGGTGCAGGGGGTGCAGAGCGTAATGGCCGGGCAGGGAGCATTGCAACAGGTGCAGGATGGGAAATCAGCCGGCGGTTACTACTCCTCGACCTCGGCCGTTTACGATCCGGAATACGCGCGGATGGAAGCCTGGCTCGACGAGCACCCCGATTTCGTCAGCGACTACTTCCTCAGGTAAGAAGAATTCAAAGATAAAGCTCGTAGAGTAAAAGCCTCTGATTCAAAGTGCAATAATACTGCAGACTTCTAAAAGCTACTTCCTAGAATTGAAAAATATCCCTGCAATTACAGATTTGATACTGGAAATGATTTTACTGATATGCATTCCCTAAGGTTAAGGAGTTTTGAAAATAGAGATCATAAAATAAACTCCCCCCCCCCTAATCAAAGCACGATAATACTGCAATGAAATGCTAATAAGAATTAGTACTCCATAGGGTTTGAAAAATTCCTCAAACAAATAATTCGTATTAATTCGTTGTTTTATACAGATTTTTATTTCTTGAGTGCCACAGTTGCATGTTTAAGGCTGTTACGTGAAAACCCACCTACTCAGAGTCGATGAAACAAAATTTCTAAAAGCCCTATTCGCGGAATAGGCTTTTGAATCTCGCAGATTTGTTCATCCTTTTCACCCCTGTCGGAAAACTCATTGTCAGTCGAGTCGAAAGGAAAATAAGTGAAAAGTGTATCTTCCTGTCGCGCATGTCCCCTCCCCCTCTCCTTGTTTAACTTTCGATCTTCAGGCCGGCATAAAGCGGCATTCTTTTAATTACTGTGACATTTAGTAGTCCGATAATTACCGGTACCAATAAGTCAGGGGCTTAAGCAGTTCGCGCGGCGGAAAGTGCCCGGTAAATCGGCACCGTTCTCTCTCTGTGTGTGTATGTATGTGTGTGTTTGTGTGTATATCGCGAATATTAATGATCGCCATTAAGAATTCTGCATCGCGCCGCGAGCCAGTACGCCGTATTGCCACGGCATTTGCCTTGGGGATTTCTTTCTTCCCTTCTTTCCTTCGTTCTCTATCGTTTGGACTCACACGTTGAATCCCCCTTGCCCCGCTTCCACCCCTTGCCAGGTCAAACTTACTTTCCGACCGGCAAGCGCGGCAGCGACACTTCCCGGGGCTAATTAATTTCCCGTGTACGCGGATAATGTATTCCTTCGTCTCCGACGCCCCGTAATGGCTTCCAGATGGGCAAAAACTTTCTAGCGCGGTTCCATGGGGCATTGCGCAAACGGTACGTGAACACGATGCTACGGAGAATAACGAAATATCGCGTATTCTTGATAATCGTTAACGAACTTTCGTAATGGTTCGTCTGGAATATATCGAAATCGCGGAAAACGGGGCAAGGGGGTTCAACGTACGTTGTCTCATTGAATAATTCCGCGATAAGCGAGCAGTTTAAATCAATGAAATTAATGAGATGAGGAAAGAAATAAGTCGCTCTTTTTATTGGTAAATTGACAAAGCGAACTTTTCATGGAGACAGTTTCTAAACTCGTTTCATTGGCAAGTTCGTAAATAACTTTTTAGAGGACTTGATTTCTACGTCTTTTTTATCGGCACATAAATTTGTCTCGTTTCATAAACAAGACGAGGTCAGTAAATAAATAAATTTAAAAAAAAATTACCGAACAGCCTGCAATTCTTTTTTGATCACCAAACTAATGGTCAAACTGTCCGTTTTGTAACTTAAATAAAACCTGTAAAGAAATATGCTCTTTACGAACGAACGATGGGAACATCTCCATTTCATGAATGAGACGAAGTTAGTAAGTTGATGGTTAGAGTGGGTTAGAGTGGATTAGTCACGAAACAGTTTCCCGTCCTTCTTTTTGTTTCATTAACGAACCAACGATGCTAACATCTCCGTTTGATGAATAGGATGAAGTTAGTAAGTTCGTGGTTCGAGTGGGTTAGAGTGGATTAGTCACGAAACAGTTTTCCTTCCTTTTTTTTTGTTTCATTAACGAACCAACGATGCTAACATCTCCGTTTGATGAATAAGATGAAGTTAGTAAGTTCGTGGTTCGAGTGGGTTAGAGTGGATTAGTCACGAAACAGTTTTCCTTCCTTTTTTTTTGTTTCATTAACGAACCAACGATGCGTACGTCTCCGTTTCACGAATGAGACGAAATCAGTGAGTCGTAAGTTTACCAATCATGAGAGTATCTTGTGGATTTCATTGTTAGGAAGGTGACGAGGCAAACCGTTGATATGTGGCTGGTGTCGCACGCGACTCCGACATCGACGTCGAGCAGCTGCATGGAACTGTCGAGCCCGACCCACGCGGGCGGCACGTCGACTTCCGGTCGCGGTGGTTCCGGTGGTTCCGGTGCGACGACGCCGGTGCGCAAGATTTCCGCCCACGAGTTCGAGCGGGGCGGACTACTGAAGCCGATTGTCAACACGATCGACGGTACGCCGACCTTCCTGAGCGTTTCGCCCGGCGATACCGGCCAACCAGGAAGCCAACAGGTCGGCACCAACACTTCCGGAAGACCGCAGAGAAGGTCCAGACACGAACTCAGGCACCTCGACGAAAAGGATCTCATCTTCGAACTGGTAGGATATAGCACCAAGTAGTTACCTAATTAAAATCCTGAATAGTAGATTTTGTCTTCTCGGTGTCGTTAAAGTATTTGCTATTTTAATGGAGGAATAATGGAGATTCGGGCACAATCGTAATTAGTCATAATTAATTATAGAAATTGTAGGAATTTTTATCGTCTTTCGGGTGTTTCAGTAAATCTACTTAATGCGGTTAAAGAATATCAGAGATTCTCAGAGTGAGGTTTCAAGTCATTGTAAAAGTACTTGCAATTTTTAAAATGGAACAACGTGAATTTGTATGCGGTTAAAACGATGACTTTCCATTGTTTCTGGAATATTATACTCAACGTCCTTCAGGTCCTTGGGTAAATCGTCGAACTTCCTGTGTTTCGTTTGTCTTTTATTTCATAAGTATACGATCTTAGTTGAATTGCTGCTTATCATTGGAAAAATGTCGGAGGTTAACGTAGAGGTTATCCAAAATTTACCATTACAAACTATAAAGGAATTCTTCGAAGTGTCACATTAAAATGAGTTACAAACTTTTACATCTACACAGCCAACCACTTTTTTTTTCGTTCACGATTTTCATTCCCCATTGAAACTGTGCACCTGGAAACAAACCCTTAGCATTTCTCTTCCTTGTTTTAAATTCCTTTCGTTTACGCCTTTTCCCCGGGCAGGTAAAGGACATTTGCAACGAGTTGGACGTGAGATCCTTGTGCCACAAGATCCTGCAAAACGTGAGCACCCTGCTGCACGCCGACCGCGGGTCCCTGTTCCTGGTGCAGGGTGAGCGGGGCGGGGGTTGCATGCCGTCCTCGCAGAACCACGAGACGACGACGGTTTCCGGCGTGGATACCACCGGAAACGGCAGTGCACCGCGCCGGAACCAGACTTACTCGCGGAGCAGGTGCCTCGTGTCGAAGCTCTTCGACGTTTGCTCGAGGTCCACCCTCATGGAGATGGAGAAGAAGGACGAGATCAAGATACCCTGGGGAACCGGCATCGTAGGATACGTCGCCGAAAGCGGGGAACCCGTCAACATACCCGATGCTTACAAGGTAAAGGAAAATTTATTTCAATAATGACAGACGTCTTTCTGAAAATGCATGAAGTATGCACCGTCGGTTTGCGTGATTCACGAATATTAAGTGTGTCAATATTGAAGCGTGCAAGAGGATAAAGTTCCGCTGAATAATGTTTATTTAATATGCGAATATGTATTTAATATGTGGTAAATAAACGGCTTTAGTTTACACGGTTAAATATTTCATTGTTGAGGAGGATGGAATTAGCCGTGTTGT
Organism: Hedychridium roseum; assembly: GCA_963989215.1. Lineage (NCBI taxonomy): Eukaryota > Metazoa > Arthropoda > Insecta > Hymenoptera > Chrysididae > Hedychridium > Hedychridium roseum. The sequence continues at coordinate 4,042,788 of OZ022318.1, read as the reverse complement.
GTTATCCTGAAAATTTGGAATAATGTTTATTCAATTTAGGAATGTATGGTTTAGTGTATATTAAATAAATAGCGCCTTATTTACGTAATTCGTAAGAGATGAGTGTTCTCACATGAAGGTAAATTTAAGTGTTATTTTATACCAAAAACTCGAGATAATATTTGTAAAATACAGAAATATGTCATTTAATACACAATTGTCAAATAATACCTGTTTTTAAACTATTGAACCACATGTTATCGAGAATAAAATTATCTTTATTTTTATACAAAAAATTCAGAATGATATTTATTAAACATCAGGATACTCGAAATTTCCTCAATATCAAACGAATTGTTTTAATGCTATTTCTTTTTTGGTAAATATTGTTTAGAATTCTATCTTTCTTTAGTGTAATATTTTTTCTGGGACGTTGTCTTAAGCTTCTTCGTGAAATGGCTTTCAGGACGCGAGATTTAATCGCGAAATCGACGCCCTCACGGGGTACAGGACGAGGGCCTTACTGTGCATGCCGATCAAGGATTGCAACGGCGACGTGATCGGCGTGGCGCAGGTAATCAACAAATTGGGGGGCGAGGGCCAATTCACGACGCAGGACGAGAAGGTCTTCGCCGGTTACCTGCAGTTCTGCGGCATCGGCCTCAGAAATGCCCAGCTTTACGAAAAAAGCCAACTCGAGGTCAAGAGGAATCAAGTACGTTGGAAGAAAAATTTGTACAGATTTGAAACAAGTGCGAAACGAGGCGGTGATGAGGTGTGTCATTTGCTGAATTATTTTTTTCAGGTACTCTTAGATCTGGCGCGAATGATCTTCGAAGAGCAGAGCACGATTGAGCATATGGTTCTGAGGATCCTAACGCATACCCAGTCGTTGATACAGTGTCAACGAGTTCAAGTAAGTTTCAACGAAAATGAAATCAAATTAAATAGGATAATAGTCTAAATGATTTAGAAGAATTTTCTTGTAGAAGAAAAGTACAGATTCTCAGAAGGTTAAATGTTATGAAATTTTTCATGTGATTTTCTTATTTTATTGATCTTTTTGTAGGTTCTCCTCGTGCACAAAGCTTCGAAAGGAAGTTTCTCTCGCGTCTTCGACTTCGAGGCGAATGACCTCGCTGGGGAGGATTCCGATTCCCGCACTAGGTGAATAAAGTTTGTAATTACATATTGTTTTTGCCCACGACTCGTCATGAAATTCACAATAAATATCCCTTTAATTGTGTTTCGTTTCGCAGTCCCTTCGAGAGCAGGTTTCCCATAAACGTCGGCATCACCGGTTACGTAGCGACAACTGGCGAGGTGAGCCTAATCTTTATAATCTATCACTAATTTATTATCTCAATTTTTCTTGAAATTCAACAAAGAAAGGATATGGACGATATTAGTCGATTTAACATTTTTTATTCAATCGTCAACGTAAACTTCGTAAAGTTTTAAGAGTCCAACGAATTCTAGCTTCATTTAAACCTGTTTTTGAATTGAATTTTACGGGCACTATGAATCGTTTAAAAAAAGGCTCAGCTAACGATGTATAAACGATATAGCTTTGGTACTCTACTGAAACAGTCGGTACAGATTTTCATTGGATCTTCGACTTAAACTCCGTGAAATTTACTGACAGTCGACTAAATAGCCGAGCGATGAATTTGAGTTTCCGGCACGAAGATGCGATTATCGCCCGGCCTGCCGAGTGTTAATGCAATTTCCAATACGCCATTGTGGATTTCAGACGGTGAACATACCGAACGCGTACGAAGACCCACGATTCGATCCGTCGGTGGATGACGGCACCGGTTTCCGGCATCGCACTATCCTCTGTATGCCAATAAAGAACTCGTCCGGTCAGATCATCGGCGTCATACAGCTGATCAACAAGTTCGACGACCTCGCATTCACCAAGAACGACGAGAACTTCGTCGAGGCATTCGCCATATTCTGCGGCATGGGCATTCACAATACGCACATGTGAGTTGCCCCCTCGATACCAGTAACTAAAGTAATACAGGCAGCAAAACGATTTTTCTCACCGACGAAAATGTTATCACTAAAAACTGAGAAGGAGAAATCTAGTTTTCCACTTTTTAATAAGGACTTAGGAAGAAATAGAGTTTTTAATAAGTTGTGATACAAATTCCTTCGGGTGTATTTTCTTGAATTATACTTAAGTTAATAGTGTAGGGATTCATGAGAGTGTTTGGTAGTTTGTACGGAATGGAAAAATGACTTTTACCTGTTTCAGGTACGAAAAGGCTGTGATAGCAATGGCAAAACAGAGTGTCACGTTAGAAGTGCTGAGTTACCACGCTTCCGCGTCCTTGGAAGATGCGCAGAGACTCAAGGTTCGTACTTCCGGAAATTACATTTATTCAACCCTAACGAGTTCATAATAAATTCAAGCTCATAATAAATTCAATCAGAACGAAGGACATTGAGACAAATTTCGAACCACTTTCCGCTTGAAGGTCATGGATTGTTTTGAAATTCAATTAAATCCAATTTTAATAAACCGTACCTTAGTCTTCATACTTCAAAGAATTCGTAAATTCTTCATTTCTTTCAAAGTTAAGCTGTTTATTGTATTCATTGTACTTGTATATTCGATTTAATTCACATAGCTTTAAGAACACCCTTTACCCGGTCCTAATTTTCGATCAATACCGAATTCGTTTGCTTCTCTCAGCCTTTACCCGCGGAGTCAGGAAAACCGGAAACGCAGTTGCCCGCAGTTCTCGGATTTACCGACAGCAGCATTTGCCTTCCGTTCAAGATTAAAGGAAATTTCTCTAACGACAGGATTGTTTTTTGTTTTCAGCGTTTACGGGTTCCCTCCTCGGCGCATTTCCAGCTGCACGATTTTAAATTCGACGACATTCACATGGAGGACGACGAGACCCTGACGGCCTGTCTCAGGATGTTCCTGGACCTCGACTTCGTCGAGCGCTTCCACATTGACTACGAGGTGCTCTGCCGATGGCTCCTGAGCGTGAAGAAAAATTACAGGAACGTCACGTATCACAATTGGCGGCATGCCTTCAACGTAGCGCAAATGATGTTCGCCATTTTGACCGTAAGTCGATAAAACACGCAACAGTTTTAAATATACAGCCAATCCTCGAGTAATGGGATTAATTGATTCCCTCTCATTGGATAATTTGAAAAATTCCTCAGATATATTTCAAGTTAGATATTTAATTCGAATTTATTGGAAACAAATACCTGTTTTATCGCGATTTTTCGTAATGCGATTTTAAAAATTCTTAAAATTCTTAACTGTCGTCAATGACTTTTATAACGGATCGACGTTTCATTTATTTTTCACAGGCTACCCAGTGGTGGAAGATTTTCGGCGAAATCGAATGTCTCGCGCTGATAATCGCTTGTCTTTGCCACGATTTAGATCATCGCGGCACGAACAACTCTTTCCAAATCAAGTAAGAATTGTTCTCAATAAGTTAGTAAGAATAGCGTGTGAACAAAAAGAAACGAAGAGTACAAAAGTACGATAAAGTAAATGGTGTACTTAACAAATAAATATTATGTCCTGAATATTGCGGATTATTTAAGTTTGATTTTTAATATTTCCCAGGGCATCGTCCCCACTCGCGCAGCTTTATTCCACATCGACGATGGAACACCATCACTTCGACCAATGCCTGATGATCCTCAGCAGTCAGGGAAATCAGATTCTCTCGAACCTGTCGCCCGAGGAATATTCCCGCGTGGTGAAGGTCCTTGAGGAGGCCATCCTGTCGACCGATTTGGCAGTGTATTTCCGCAAGAGGGGAGCTTTCCTCACGTTGGCGCGGGGAGGGGGCTACAATTGGGCCTACAGCGATCATCGGGAACTTCTCCGCGGAATGTTGATGACCGTTTGCGACCTCGCGGCGATCACGAAACCTTGGGAAGTGGAGAAGAGAGTGGCCGAACTGGTGAGCAGCGAATTCTTCGAGCAAGGAGATATCGAAAGGCGGACACTGAATATCACACCGATTGTAAGTATCACTGACAGATCTTCCGAAATATAATGTTAGTCGAAAATTCCATTGAATCGTACTAAATTTTTTGATTTCAGGATATCATGAACCGGGAAAAGGAAGACCAATTGCCAATGATGCAAGTGGGATTCATTGATTCTATCTGCCTACCGATTTACGAGGTAAAGGACCGTAATTATAGAAAATTGGAGATGTCTAATGGGTCTGATTTCTCTGAGAATTAAGCAAGTAATTGGGTAATTGTTCCAGGCCTTCGCTCTGCTGTCGGACAAGCTTGAACCACTGGTCGAAGGAGTAAGAGAAAACAAGCAACACTGGTTAAAAATCGCTGAGGCGAAAAGTCAGACAGAGAATTGCACGAATCACGACAGGACAGCAACACCGTCGTTGTCGGACAACGAGGAGATAAGCGAGCAAGCGGACCAGTAGTTTTCTTCGTTCCAGTGTCAGACGGCACCTGAAATTAACGAACCTGAGCTTCTTGCTTCCCACCGCGACGCGGAGAAAAAGAAAGACGCGGTAAACGTCTTCCCGAGTTATCGGAGAATTCGATTTTCCTCTCGCGCCAACTGCAAAGAGAAATGTTTACACCTCCGTGAAAAGATGTGAAGGTCTCTTGGAGCCGAAGAAGAGATGGGAGCAAGCAAAGAGGTGGGATGAAAAGGACACACTTGAGCTTTGATTCAAAGATTCGGGATTTCCTTTTTCCTACGGTCTTTGGAAGAACAGGAAACGAGTCGCGAGGCAGAGAGAGAGAGAGAGGAAGAGATAAAGAAAGAGATGAGAGAAAGCAAATGAAGCGAAGAAGGAGTCTTTAATGGTCGATCCAAAGATTCTGCGAGCCGGTTCTTTCGTCTCGGATTCTTCAGACCCGGTACTACAGACTACCGAGGTTCTTCTCGTTACGCTTACCACCCGCATTTGGACACTAAAGAAGCCTCACAGCAGACATTGAGTGCACAGAACGGCAAACCTTTTGTCCTCTTCCATTCAGGAAAATTCAACAGACCGAAACCCCAAGACACGCTACTCTTGTACCTGACCCCCCGTACCCCCTTATCGTTACGTATATTAACAGAAATTTCACGGCGGGAGAGGACGACAAAGGTACGGGACGAGTGGAAGAATCAGCGAAACGTTGCACCGGAAGGAACGTAGGAAAGAAATGTTCAACGGACGGACGTATTTCTCCGCTGTCCGGCGATTACGCGTAAACGAGGCCCGTTTTAATTATCCACGGACCCTAATTAACGTGGCGCAATCTCGCGTAATTAAATAATGTATTCGTATACCAAAGTGTATATTTATATCGGCCGCTCGTATCGCCGAGCGTTTTAACGATGACGATAACTCGATCGTCCAACCCGTGCTAATTCCAACGATCCACGGAATGTCATTGAGTGAGCTTTCAGATTATTTCGAGACCGTGCTCCTATATTACTACTAGCGCAACAACGTTGCCATTAAGACTGCACGAGGTGCATGAAAGAGCGGAATTTCTTGGAAAGAAATTGTGTCGTTTCATTTTACTCGGAGCCGATTGCTTAATGACCCTGTCATTATTGAAATAACGTCCCTTTGGCCCTGGAATTTTGGCCGCAATAGCCGGAAAATTCAGCCGAGTTTTATTTCCATGGAGAACAAATGGCCGCGATTAAATTGCAGCCGGTTCGTATTAGCTCGCAGGGATTTCCGTTAGACGGAAATTCACGTGCGCCATTGCGGTATCGAAATTCAAGGGAATCGGGGAAACATATGGCCGGTCGTTGAGATTTTAATCGACAAGACGACTGATGAACGTTTCGTCGATCGTTGTGCCTTTCGCGCGTGTATTCGTTGCTTCCCTTTGGCTTTTCCCTTCTCTCTCGAGGCTCGCGCTCGTCCGTCGAAGGACAAACGACAGGAGAGAAACAGGAAAACGAAAGCATACAGGAGAAAGGGCAAAGATCCTGACTTCCGCGTAGCTGAAGTATCCTCCGTAATGCCGACAGTGATGCTCGGTTTCTCCCTATCGAAAATCTGTACATATCATTAATCACGGCCCCCGTGTGTCCCGCAGGATTAGCAGGAAGATTTCACGGTGCCCTCCGCTTTCCTCACGTCCCTGGCTTTTACGTAAATACCTATTCCCCGGTTATCACATTTTCATTTCGGCAAAATTTAGCAGAAATCCCGGACAAAACAGTCGAGTTATCCGACTTGCGTAATCGTAATTTTAACTGAAATCTGTATTATTAAATTATAATTGAATGAATTCTTTTGACATGACCAGCGCGGGTCAAAGATTTTGTAGAACTTCGATATGTTCGTTTCTCGACGATCGTCACTTAAATAATCGTCTTCTTGTACGTTCCTTTATCGTCGATGCGTCTTTTTTTCATCGTCTACACGGGGCAATAGATCATCCCCCGTCGTACAATGCTCGCGAGAGACAATGGGAAGGGATGAGTTAAAAGCGTGATACGTAGTTACGCGTCTGTGTATGTGTGTGTGTGTGTGTGTGTGCATCGTGCGAGTGTGTGTGTAATGCGTGTGCATGTGTGGTTGTGCGCGCGTGCAGTTAAAGAAAATCTCGATAGAAATCTGTACAGCCTTGTTGTGTAAATTATTGAATAGGTCGAATATCTTAGATTGTACGCCGTTTATTCTTATGGTAATTAACGATAGCGCACGAGAGTCATATTATATATAAATAACAATCTAATATATTAAAGCGAGACTAAATTATGTGATATATATATACACACACACGCATATATATATTCACATATTATACGTATAAAAGGTTGTTTGTGTCCTTGATAGTTCCTCAGCGATTCCCAGTTTCTTTTATAAGATTTTATTCTTAAGGGTTTCATCTAATATTCGTATCAGTATTTTATAATTTATAACTCTGTTCGTCAATAATTTATCTCCTTATTATCCGTGATTGTGTCCTTATAAAGCAGGAACGTAGCGAGTTAGTCGGGAAGATCATCCCCGAGGAATTATGTCCTTAGTGTTAGAAAGAGAAACGTTAAATATACATCAGTGAAGAATTTCAATAGGGATCTTTGACTGTGAGACTTATGATTAAACGACTTTCATTTGCCACTTGACGAGGGCAGATTCGAAATGAATTTCTTCCTCGTCGATTGACTTCTCCAATTCCGATCGACGACCCCAAGACAGTTCTCCAATCTGCTGGAATTTCTTAGAATTACAGAATTACGTCTCAAAGCACACTCGGAATTTTTCCGTGGCCTAATTAGCCGAGATCGTTCGATATATTGGAGATCGTTCGATGATGTCCAATGGATAATTGGGAAATCGTCGTTTGAAATGTGGGTCGATTCGCGCGTGTCGCAAGCCCCGACGATGCACCTTCAATTACGCTGGCAGATGCAACGACGACCTAAGCCAACCGATGACGAAGCCCTCGGCGTTAATGAGTCGCTGCAACACCGCCAGGAATGAAAAACCTCCGCGAAGAATTACAAAGCAACACCTTTCGTTTTCTTTCGCAACGTAGTCAGGTTTATTCTGGATGCACAAATCTTTTTTCAATACTTTGCTAAGGACAGTTTTCTTAAAGGTTCATGTTTCTCTGAATATGTTTGGTAATTAGCTGAATAATTTCATTTAAAATTCTTATTCCAGGTAGACAGGTATTTTTATTAGTTTTACAAATAATTTCAAAGCATTATTATGTTTTTGGTAGGACGTTTTCAATTTTATGAACGTAACACGGGAAAAATCATTTGTTTCGTTACGTTTTATTCAATATTTTTATTCGGAACGTGCGTTTTAATTTTATTGATATAATGTAGCAAAAAGCAATTGTTATTTTAAAATTCGTACGTTTCTGTCGAAACGAACGTTGCACTGCAACAGAGATTAACTTGTTAGGATGGTATAAAATTTCGTTTAGAAAAGGTTGCTCGCCATTCTCCCGCAGCGAATTTCGTTAGAAAAATATGGAGATGGGCAAGAATGCTTCTCGTTTGCCCGCGATTTTCATTGTTCCTGCGGTCGAGTAATTTTCTGAATCCCAGGGAGTTTCACAACGCCGAGCACGAACTCGTTGCCAGCCTTGACGAGCTTGTCGTGCGCTTGTGCATGCGTCAAATTGCACACGGGTTCACCGTTTAGTTTGACGACGACATCACCGGCCTGCAAACCCGCCTGATCGGCAAGCCCGCCAACTGTCACCTTCAACAACAGCAAAAAAAACCTTCATTCTCACGTACATGTATCCTAAAATAACAGGAAAAAGAAGGAAAACGATTCCTATGTTCCTCTGACAGTTGAAAGATTTTTGACAGCTGAAAAAGTAATCGTTATAGTACTCTAATAATTGAAAATTAATGAGCGACCGATCCTTTTGTAGAAATTTTAGATAGTTCAAGAAATGGGAACAAAGGAAGAAAATACTAACAGTAAAACAGGTTCGTAGAATCCCAGTTAGTTGGAAAAGGGAATTGTCGTAGTATTCTAGTAAATTAAAATAGCTGAAAATTGACGTGAAAAATGAAGAACGGTAAAACAGATTCTTTTGCCGTATGTCGGATTTTGTTCGTATCCTTCGTCGGTGGGATAATGTTTTTGATTCGCTGAAAAATTTGAACAGGACGCGAGCGACATTGGAAGATGAGGCCAATGACGAAGGGATGCAGGGGGGAGGAAACGAGCACGGACGATGAGTTTTCCGGCACTGCCGTTTCCTCGGTCCAATTAAATTCGCGGCGTTACCACGGGCGCAGTGGAAACGGTCGGCACGTCGTCAGACAAGGGCAAATCGGGCCGGTTTCACGGCGATGTCGAACGTGCTCGGCCGATCGGATTAATTATTTTTTGCCCCGATTCGATATATGTCCGCGCGGAATGAAAGGAAACCGGGTCATCATGGCCGCCAGTGTCGTTCGGTTTTCCCGGCAGGCCTGCGATCGACACTTGGAAAAAGGGAAAAAAAGACAGCCGGGCCAGCCGCGGAAGGATGCAAAAAGGGGACGGAGATTTGATGGGCAACGAGAATCGCGGATTGATGAGCGAAAATTCCAGCGGCCACGTGGTCGTCTTTTTCAATCTCGCCGGGGATATGTTTCACGGCACTTGCCGGGTCCGTTTCCGGTTAATCGCTGAGGATCGCTTACCCTGACGACGGTTAAGGGGAAACAGAAGTCCGCCCCGCCGGACAAACGGAAACCCCAGGGCTGAGCGTTGCTTTTCGATAATTTTATGTCCACCGCCATGACGATATCTGAACACAAGGAATAATCGTGTTGATAATTTCAACTGATCAACGGAGCAAAAGAAATGTTTGAAATACTTCTTTTCTCTGAATATTAAGAAATTTTTAACCAAAATTAGGATTCACTAATAACAATAAAAGTCCTTTAAAACTAAAATAATTTAAGTTGCATCACAAAGAAAATAGATAAACGTTCCCTAAAGTCTGCATTTTCCAATATTGCGTTACTAATAATTTTATTACGAATTTGCCGTTTCGCAATTATAGGAATTTTAGTTTTCTTTTAGTGAATAAATTTTGGTTTACTTTCGACGAAGTTTCGGAAAATTCCTACACGACGTCCGAAGGTTTAGTCGAATTTATTGAATTATGGGCTCTTGTTTAGAAGTTGGCTTGCATTTACAGGCGGATTCGTTGCAAAACATTCTCAACTCCACGGAAACTTCGCCGACGCCCTGTCCGACGCAAACAGTCGACGTAACGAATTACCTCTACACCCCGCGAATCGTGTTGGAAATTTCTTCCAAACACTTAGTTCTTAATACTCAAACGAGCGGTTTGCGGTTCAAATGCATTCCTGGCTAAAAGCCGTAATTTTCAATAATTTATAATACCCCGTGACAGATGTATTGTAAATATTAGACAGGTCGTGACGCTTTGTCGTTCCGCGAGACGTTGAATATTTTATAATTCGTGACAAACACGAGGAATCTATTTATTCAGCAGGCACGATTTAAAACTTAACTATTTTCTCTTTCGAAATGATTTCGATAGATTATGGCACATGAAGTACTTAAAAAATACATAGATGAAGATAAATAGTTTACGACAATTTATTGATCTACCGCGGAACTTTTCTTATTCAATTCACAATTTCTTTGATTTCCTTTAACGATGAATCTTGACAGGCAAAATACTTACCACTGTTGTTTATAACTCCGAGAGACGAATTCCTGGTGAACAATGCTGAAACTGATAAGTTTTTGTCCCTTAATGCTGATTCGTCGGATCCCGCGCGACCCTCGCGACGATAAAACTTGGATGTCGCGTTCGGACGTTCGGCGATGATTTCGTGACGAAATGACAGCACTCGTGAGATACGCTAAGAGTCTCGTGCTATATTTCAGATGCAACAAGCGCCACGCGTGACGAATGCACTCGTGCAATTTCATCGGCGCCAATCAGTTTTCCCCCTCCCCTTCAGCACGCCGAAGGAGAGGGCAATGAATTTTTCGGCAATGTTACATTTCCAGAAAAAAGCGAGCAACTGGTATATCGATATCCCCAGTATCGAAAGTTTCTCAATTAAAAGAGAATTATTTAGCGGAAAGTGGAATATTCTATGAATAGAAAATATTTTCCTAGTCACTCACGAATATACAATTTACTTACCCTTTACTCGTTATTACACCTGTTTTACTTACAATATCTGCAAGGAATCTCACGATTTCTTGAGACCACATCTAAATTATTTCGTTAATATTTCGTTATTGTTTCGTTAAATTGTTTCGCGTTCATCTCCACGGTGTTCCGCCTTGCACGTTTCTTTGTCACTCATTCATTTTAGTTTCATTTATATTTTTGTATCTACCACAATTTGTAATTTCTTCTTTTGTCCAAATGGGATTTTTTACATCCCTGTAATAAGTATGTTTCTCTCTCTGTCTCTCTCTCTCTCTTTCATTCTAACGTCGTGCGAACATTTCGTTTGGATTTAAAGTCTCGATTCTGGCGTTTGACGGAGTGGCTCGTAGGTCCTGCGTACCGCGGGGTGGAAGGGCGGTTATCGTCGGTAGTCGGTGAGCGGGGTGTGTGTGGGGGGCGGTTAGGGGAAGAAGGAGGACACGGAGGACGAATGGAGGCCGAAGTCGGGCTCGGCGGAGGGCGCACGCCCCGATCCCAGAGAGAGCACAGCTGAGCGAAATCGTAGGAACAGTCGCGAACGAGCCTCCGTTCGTCGAGCCCCGCTCAGCTCCCCCCACCCCCCTTCTGTCGGGTAATTCACCCCCGCCGCGACGATCCCTCCTCGTGACAGTGGCGTGGCTTTCTTTTCTCTTGGCCCCGGGCCTGTGAAGCTCAGCCGTCCCCCCCCCGCGAGGATGACAGGGAACAGTGCTAAGAAGTGCAGGTGCTCCTGAGGGAAAGAAAAACGAGGGACCTTTGGACCCAAACTCCACCCCCAGCTCCGCAGAAAACCGCCCTTCGACCTGTACAGCGAGATTCTCCATGCACGAGGGAACCGGTTGGCCAACAGCCCAGGGAACAAGCTCTTAATGGTAATTTCGCGGGCAAAAAGACACGTAGATCTGCTTACCTGTAGAGTCGAAAACCACCGACTGATTCGCTTCGACCAAGCAAAACCAGACTTCCAACACTCACTAGTATCGTGTCTCTATTTGAACCACAGGAAATACTCACTTAATGGCGCCGCAGATAACGTTTACGTATTAATGAATACGCCGACACGTAGGTCAGTCGGCCGATGCTAAACCTGCCTGCTTTACACGATTCATCAACGCTCCAACGTTGCGGAATATTCACTCGCACGAACCGCGAGGATTCTATCGCACGGAAATATTGAGGACGCATTAAAAATGGATTAAAAATGGAATGACAGTGTTGGTGTTGAAAAAGAATTTTCGTCGTGACACACGAAACGAACGCATTTAAAATCATTTATTTCGTATTCTAAAGACGGAGGAATGTTCAAACGACATTAAGATGGTATTTTAAAGTGTAAAAAAAGGAATGTTTCTCTGTAAATATTATTTGGATGTTCCTGAGGGTTGGCTTAAATTCTGGCAATATTTCGGTCGACGTTAAAAAGGCGTTAGAATATTAGCCAGCGGGGCGTGGAATCGATTTTCTTTTCGGGGGCTGAATTTCGTCGGCGTAAACGAGTATCCAGTTTGTAAGTTTATGACGGGAAATCTGTTTGTAACTAAGTTGACTGGCTCGCGCGGGGGAACCCCTTGGCACGGGCTTCACCTGGACGATTTCCAGGGGAAGTTTGCCCCGTTACCGCGGAGGGTCAGGGACTCGCCCGGCAAAGTGGCGAAATTAATTGTAGCCTCATGAAAAACGGCAACAAGTGCGTGGAAAGTGAACGTTTTTGGAAAAACGCTCACCGTACTCGATTTAATCGGAATTGTTTTCGCTAATTTTCCACGTATTCGTATCGACACGGACGTAGACTTTTATGTATGAATATTATTTTAATTACGCGTAATGTCCCGCGGGTATCGCGACCTATTTGACATTCAGAAGAAATACGGTCGATTTAAATGTAGCGGAAAGTGAAGCATTCCCCAACGAAGGGCTTGAAACGTATTTATTTTAATTGAAAGGTTAACGCGAGGCCGGAACAGTTTCCGATGGAGAATGACCCTGACACGAAAAATATCGTCGCATAAATATGGAAAACCGTGAAAGCATCGTCCAATAACCCTTTAACTGCGTTAAATAATTAAAATGGTATTCGCGGTTCGCCCGCCGTGTGTTTATTTTTTGGCAAATTTCCCGATAATGGATTCCCGGCTTGGCAAGTATACTTTTCCGAGGGAAAACCGAATGGCGCGCTGCAACGGGGAGATCCGACGGACGATCAATTACAATTAGCCGGAAATAAATTTGCCGAATTTCATTATTCAGCCCGGAAACGACGGGACACGAGCGCCAAGCCGACCAATGAATCGCTCGAATTTTACGGCGATAAATAGCCCGGAGGTGGATGTACTTCCTCGGGTAAACCAATACGACGTGATTGTATTACATGGCAAACGTGCGGTTCACCAATAAAGGCGAATTAAAATTAGCCGGAAATAAATTCAGCCGAGCTGGCAATTAAAGTCGAACCTTTCGAGAAGTTCATTCAAAGGACCTTAGCGAATACTTCGATTTTCACAGAAAATTTGTCCTAAAAGCTGAACATGGTTCGTGAAAACTATTCGATAGCTGGAAAATGAATGAATGTTACGTTGAGATGAGGAAGGTTTCACGGAGAAATACGTTTTTATTCTGAATGAAGGTACAGTACTGTGCCACGAAGGATTGGTACACGTATGATAGAAATGCAAATTGAAATTACCTCGAAATATCCGATTACCAATTCAAGTTTCATATCTCGGGGGATGAATTTCGCTGGGACCGGAGAAAATGCAGTTAGACGTATTTTCTGAGCAGACATGGCTACATTACGGGCCCGTACGATCGATAAAAGTAATATCGAATGTCTGTAAATGTATGAATATGCGTGCGGCGCACACAAAGTCGCCAAGGAATTTCATTCGCACGTTCACCGTCATACGTCGATTGCACCTCCCGGAAATTCATGCATTAAAATAACGGCTCAGGGATGAATCTGCATAGCAATAGAAAGCCAGCGGCAGATAGCATTTCTATCTGCGCAAAACAAATATTTCAAGCTGGGCTAATCCCAATGAAACGTCAGTGTCTTTGGGAAGAAATATAATACACAAAAGTATTACAAACAACGCGAAACTCGTAACAAAAAAAGTTCTATCGACGAGAAATTCGGTAAAATACCACGAGAGGAATCGTTCGAAATTCAATACCAGTAACGAAATGTCAGTGGAACGAGTGTTGGATAAAAAGGAAGTACTATCTGTCGTTGATCCTGTGGAACGGTCGATGAAATATTGTCGCAAAAATGAGTCGTGTTGCGAAAAATATTAACTTTTTGTCACGCCCGTTATTACGCATTTGCATTATTGCGTGAGAGTCGTACGGAGAAAACTCGTGGCCTAAGTCGAACGGTTAATCAACTGTCACGTTTCGCTCGTTGCTGTGTGTAGAGCAAGAAATTTCTGGAGCTGAGGTAAGCAATATAAAGGAGAATGCTCGACTATCTAGCGCAGCTGAGACGTCAGGGCAATCCATCTTCTTGTATTCACCGTTAGTCGAATCGTCCGCCAACAAGTCGGCAATCCCATTCCTCTTACCTACCATTTCTATCCCCCCTCCCTTCCCTATAATTTCCCCCGATGTCCCCTCAGATTCGTCCCTTCGATTTTTCTCCCCCTCCTCCTCCTCCGTTTCCCTTTTCGCTTGGTCGCATTTTTTGTTTCCCCAAATTTCACGAACACTTCGTTCTTTCTTTCTTCTCTTTCCCACCCCTGCCCTTAACCCCCTACCTCTCTTCCCCCCCCCCTTGTCTCTTTGTCGCTATTCCCGTATTCATCGATTTTTTCCTGAAATCCGTTGTTGACCCTAATAGCGGTATAGTTGTCGACGTTTCCCCCCACTCCGCACCCCCGCCCTTTCTACCCCGTTTCACCTGCTGATGTAGAGGCCCACTAGAGACGCACCTGAAGCACCGCATCGCGCACGTCGCAACCGCTTCTCCAATGCACAGCATTTTTCATCCTTCTCCCGACATCGTCTGACGAAGAGTAGGACGTTTTCAAACTCATAATACGCACTCCGCAGTCCCCTCGTTTCAGACATTCGTTGACAAACGTCAATTCAGAAGCGATGGAATTATGATAATTAAGCCCCACGACGAGAACTATGAACCTAGAAAGAAAAGACAATAATGACAAAGGAATATTTGTAATCGATTTAGTTTGTATTGTACGTTGATCCATGAAAATTGTGTATTAATGGTTTATTGGTAAAGATGCAATAATCGTGGTGAACTGGTAATTGTGTTATAAGTATTGCGGGGAAATAATTTGCTTGAGTGTACGAAGTTTTGGATGAATCCAATGTACGGGATAAATAGCTTAAAATGCTTTTCACGACTGTGAGACGCAGTTAGGCGAAATACATCCGTCAGACGTTTAATCCTGCGAGCTCTTGCCGTTCGTTAAGAAGGCTTGCAGTGGCACATTCCGTTCCTTCAGCATCATTAAGCAGAATGCTTAGGCTTGGAGAGCGGCTTGTCCCCGTATAACAACGTCCTTTGCGCGAAACTCAAGTTCGGGGAATTTCGACGGTGGATCTGAGGACACTCAACAACCCCCGCCCCCAGTGGAGTTTCATTCACTTTTGCCAACGTCGATCCCCCCGGAGAAACTAATTATACGCGCAATCCTCATCGATATTAGTCCCTGAAAATACGTTTGAGCCTTCTAAGCTAATCGGACGAGAAAGCAAAGGACTTTAGAATCGCCGGGAAAACTACGAATTTATTCAAAAATTATAAATTCTGGCAAATTCGTATTTTTTGGTAAATTTCGACTATTACGATCTGTTTTTTGTATATCTGAGAAAATTTCTTAACGGAACACGGCTCATTGACCGTTTGCCAGGGCTCTCGAGATTTCCCATTCGCGTTCGCGGAATTTCCTCGATTTTCCGGGTATCAATGACGCGTTCCCGGGATGCTGCGGAGAATCATGCGCCCACGTTTTCGTCGGGATTTCTCGGAAAGGACGAGCTGCATCCTCGTAATCCCACGACAAATCGTCGACAGGTGACGTCGATTAGAATAATCGCCCGGGACGAACGTTACGGAACAGAGAAAGGGAGAATTCATCCATCTTTCCAAATATTCTCATATCAAAAAGTAATATTTCACGGTAAAGTCAAACTCATAAATTTTAACACTAAAAGATCACACTGTAAATGTTGTGAAATTAAATTGAAGTGTGCCGATATTATAAAAAAATATATACATATGTCTACGAACATAAAAGATTTCCGCTTGATATTCAAGTAATCGTTTAGAAAGTAATTACATCGTAAATGTGTTTTAATAGTTGTTGATGGAGTTAACTGAAATTTAATCGACGAACGAAGCGATTGGAGTGCCAAATTATGGCTGTAATGATTTAATTACTCGGCAAATGGAATTTAATCGTGTTCCAACTATTTTAACAGTCCGTTTGAATCTCTTCACAGGAGTAAAATATATTGCAATTGAAGGAAAATCAAACCATTTAGCTATCTTGAAAATTAACGAGATGACTAACGAATATTTACAAAAAAAAAATTGTATTGTTCTGCAGAATAACGTTGTAATTAATTTAATGTGAACCAACGGCGCGGAAACGTTGAAACGAAACATAAAGAATGTCATTCCACCGGTAATGTTGGGAAAATTGCCGTTGAATTTTTGTCGTTTTAAGTAGAAACTGAAAAAAAGCCCCGGCAGCTGTGCATTTAACAAACTGCAATTAACGTTCACTTCTTGCCGCGGGCAGGAATGCAAATTGTTCGTCCCGGTGGCCCGGGGATTTAATTTCAAAATTTCCCGGACGCGTGGCCGGCCGGGGATTCAATTCGCCCGGCGAAAATTCGCTACAAGTCGATTTTCCTCATTCGATTATCCACGCTCGGTTCAAATTCTCGCCATCGAGTCATATCGTGCGTTTCGCCGCCGGAAAGTCAGGGCAAACGAAATTTTCGACTCTCCAACGAGGACTGTCCGCGAGAAAAAGTTTTCAAAGGAATAAATTAGTACTGTGCAAGACTCGAGGCAGACATTTTTTTTAAAACACTTGCGGGAGAATTGAATTACCAATATTTTACTCGTTGAATTATCTTTTAGCGATAAATGAATGGGTAATTATATTTGTTTATCATGAACATCAAAGTATGTGTTCTTGATTAATCGTTAAATTGATTACAAATTAAATGAACCGTATGTTTGCATAAAATAATCGTACGAAAATGATCTAAACGAGTAATTTGGAAAGTGCATTTTGTTTGATCGCGGGAAGAGAATAACGTGTCTTCGATTAATTAGTTACGACTGGTTAATGGCTGCTTCTCGATGGGTGATAATGTTGATTGATTGATTGCCCAACATCATACGATCGTTTCCGTCTGCTCTCGTCGCGATAGACATTGACCCCGTGATAGAATTTCTATTGGAACAGAGAGCACGTGATGGCACGATAAGGACAATAAGAACGTAATAAGCCCAATCGTGAAATCGATAATAGTAATTTACGACGAAGCCCTTTGACAAAGAATGGGCAATTATTGCTCTCTCCTTGCTCAGTTAAATTCCTCTCCAGTAATGGAACTAGCTTTTTAATTCTACCTTCCTTGAGCACGCAATGGAATCAGCGATAAAAAGATTCCACTCCTACAATGATTTCTATACCCAAATGAAACCGTATTGAGTAAAAGGATTTCTCGAAAATAATGTCGTCTCAATGACATAAAACTTCATTTCACATAAGGACTATCAGGCAATCCTAATTCATAACTCACGATTATTTTGACACCAGTTAGGAATGTTTGAAGACGATTATTTCAATATTTGGTGGTGTATCAATCGTTGTCAATTGTAATGGATAAATTGTTGGCGGGGAAACGTTTAAAGGGGACGCTTTTGGGGTATCGTAATTAATATTTCGCTATCGGAGTAGCAGTCATCGGGGCTCTCGTGCGGCCGTCCTTAATAATGTACACGGTCCTACGATGGTCCGGTTAATCGTAATGTAATCGCCGAAGAACACGCTGCTCGTAGGTGGCCGAGTTTAATGGGCACTGGAGCTCAATTTGTACCACCCACGGTGTCGCAGAGACATTCACACACGGACTTTGCCGAGCTCACCAACGTCCTGTCGTAAACACCCCCGCATTGAGAACTGTGTCACCGTGGGACGCGCTGTTTCAAGGATCGACAGGACTTTTACGAGAATATTTCTCCAAAACACTGTTTTCCACGTATTCAAAGATTCAACGAAGTTAATGCCACTCGAATGGATCGTCCGTCTCTGATGTTTTTGTCGTGATTCATAGCTCATTTCTGTAGAAAAGAGTATGGAACATTTAAACGTGGGTCGTGTATTTTATATTCATCCGGTAGACGGTGTATCGTTTTGAACATTGACAAAACTTTTGTAACAATGACTTCTCGAAACAGTGTTTGGTATTGATACTTCTCTGACGATTTATACTTTATTTTTACGCCAAGATAGTACTGTATAGAATTTCGTAAAACTGCATGTAATTCTCATTATTCACGTCCTACGTTTTCGTGTTGACCTGCTTGCTTTAGCCAGGACGAAATAAACTCCTACGCGTAAATACTCATTTTTCCGAAAGACGGATGATATCCACGGTACGGTGTAATTTAATGCAAGACTACAAGACAGGGAAATAAAGCGTAACGAGCGCGTCCCCGGGAAACGCATAAATTCCGAAAAATGCCCAGGGAAGTCCTACGATGAGTAGGTTGTAAGGAAATGAAGAAAACTAGTAAGAACACGCTCGCGCTCGGCAACAAAGACCGAAGTGAAAGAAAGTACGAGAGTAGAGAGAGGAAAAAAAGTGGAGAACACGAGGGTCTCCGGCGGAGTAAGAAAATGTCAGACAGGGGGAAAATGTGGGCCGAGGGGGCCGAGGGGAAAAGGAGTCAGGGTGGCTACAGTAAGGGACACACACACACATGTACCTATATGTACACTTTCACACACACAGGCATGCATATACAGTTACTGACACGCACGGAAAGACCGAGAGAAACTGCTAGGAGGGGGTAGAGGGGTGGAATACGAGGGGTGGCTGGTTGTGGCGGTGGCTGCATCGATCGTCCCTACTGTGCTGTGTATTCCCTGTCCTTCTCCCCCTCCCTACCCCCGCCCCTTACTCTCTCCTTCTCTTGCAGGCCGTCGGGGCGATGCGACCCCGGCTCTCTGAAAAATATCATAAATCCCGATAACGACTCATTACGCGAAACTCCAAGGCGAAGCTCCATCTGCATCTCAACCCCCCTTCCTCCCCTCTGTCATTATACTTTTTCTGGCGCTTTACAATTATCTCTTTCTTTCCCCGCGGTTTCCTTACCTCATCTTCCGCTCACTTGTTCCCCGTCCTTGTCCCTTTTTCCATCGCCCCGCTATTTTTATACTCTTCCCACGTTATTCATGACGTTTACTTATTTCTAACGCGGTACAGGACTTCCTCACGACACGTTTACGTATTTTTCGTGCCGCGTTCTCTTTATTCCTCCGAACTTCCTAATTTCGTTGCTTGAGTTTCAACATTTCTTTTCCCATTGCGTAGAGTGCGACCAATGTTTCTTTTCATTTTACTTTATCCTGTACTGTTTTATTTCTTGCTCGTATCTTTCGTCGTATTTTTTTTTAATATGTCTGCTTACTCTTCTTACGTTACATTTTCCCCTGCTTACTCTTCTTAGTTTTCATACCTCTATTTCCCGTGTTCGCATTACTATCATTTCCCTATTTCTTTATCTATTTGACAGAATGCTTTTACTTCTTTTTCTTTGCACTTGGTACGTTTATCCCTCTTTCCTTCGTTTACTTATTTCGATGTCTGTCCACTACTTTCCCGTGTCCTTTCATTTCTCGTCCCCCTTTTTGCGTCGCTATCTGTTTCTATTTCTCCCCCCGGTCGGGTCTTTTTTTTCTCCTAGTAGTCCCACGGCCTCTGTAAATCGTGGTCCAACGGCGGTAGAAAGGTCCGAGAGTGAGCCGAAAAAATTCACGGGTTCCAATGGTCACCTCCCGCCCTCCTTTCCCTTCTCACACGGTCCCCATGGCCCGCTCATCGTACATAATGTATACAACCGGACCCCCCTCCCCCCAGAGAAACTGTCGCGACGGTATGTGAAAATAATCCAAAGAAATATGCCGTAGACTCTTGACATTACGGAGCTGGCCGTTTCGCGGTGCCGAATAAATTCGCCCGGACGGTACTGGTACGTCCGAAGGTGCAGTAAACTTTGATACATCGTAAATTTTACCGAGGAATTCCGTGCAGAATATATATACGGAACTTCAGAGCTGGGCGGGAAAGGGGGGAATAACGGGAAAACAGAATCCTCGGTAAATTTTCGGTAAATTCGGTAAATAAATGAAATTACTGACATCATTTTTCCTCGGTGATCGGTGCAGGAATTTTGTCGATCTTACAAGATTCCTTTTTTTCATCACTAGTAGATTTCCATTCATTCATTTCCTTTTTCCTTCCTTTTTCCATTCCTGTTCCTTCCTTTTTCCTTTCTTTTTCCTTCCATTTTCCTTTCCTTATCCTTCCTTTTTCCTTTCCTCTCCATCCTTTTTCTTTTTTTTTCCTTTTTCCTTCCTTTTTTCTTCGATTCCTTTTTTCCCTTCCTTTCCCCACTAATTTTTCCGTGTGTCCCAATTCTGGTGCGTATATCAGGCGCGTATATCAGGCACGCGTGGACACGTTGATGCCTATACATATATAGACTCGCCAGTTTCGCCGGAATTACGAATTTCGCCGGTTGTAATTTCCATGGCGGCCTTTCCCCGTCGCCTCACGTGAGAGTTAATAACAGCTTAGCTTTACGGCGGACGACCTCGGAGCGTCGTAAATCACGATAACGATTAAACCCGCCCCTGGTTTGCACGACTCGAAGGAAAGAATCGCGATCCTCCTAGGAGGCTATGCGAAGGATTTTCACCCCTCCCCCCCCCCGCACCCCGTTTTCCTTTCCCTTCTTTCCCCGTGTCCCTTGTCAGAGACCGCAAGGGTTAATAATTTACGTGGCATTAAGGGTTGGTTTCTTTTTTACGGACCACGTAAAGAACGTCTGTCGTTGAGATGCAAACGATGACGCATCGTTTGGCTTCTTCTCCCGAGGTTCTTTCACTTTTCGCCGGGGAAAAAGCCCGGGGGCGACGGTAAATCTCGCCGGACGTAATGGAAGGCTATTCCACGTGGAAATCATCGAACCCATCGGCCCGCCACTGGCTTTCGCCATTTGCATGGCGATGGCCGCGTTTGTTCGCGATATTTTCCCCTGAAAATCCCAGGCATCGCGGTAATGCCGGCACCGGAGAATTATTATTCCCTCCCGATGGAAATCCAATGGCCCGGCACAGCGGCCATGGAATATTCTTACGAGGATTAAATGCCTCGCGTTTCAATGGTTCGTCGATTGAAAACAGATCGCGGAATTTCAATGATCGTTAGATTCGAAGGAATATCACCTCGTTTCCATGTACACGTGTAGAGAACAGAAATAAATTCGTTGCAGCTTGAACGGTCCAGGAATAGAAAATTTCGAGGATTTGTATTAATTAATGCTGAAATTCTTTGAAAATTGTATTAAAAATATTATTCAAAATCTGCAGGAATCGTTCAGAATTTCACTTAGCTATTATGAAAATTCTTCAAAAAATTATCTAGCTAATCTTATTTATCGTTTCTCATTGTGACATAGAGTTGAGAAAATCGGGCAGACAAATTACTTCTTCGTCATCGAAAATTCATTGTTTTCACGTGTCATTGGACACGATTTTACTTGAACCTTCTGAATATTCAGACCAGCCGCGTGTCAGGAAGTGAAGGGAATGCAGTTGAAGTACAGGGAAGATTGCGATGAAACGTATATCCCGACGGGGACGTGTAGCAATCTCGAAGGTTGCCGGCCATAAACCCTCATCCGCGAAGATAAGACAGAAACCATCCCTCACGTGTTTTATCCCCGCAAACACAACCCCCCCCCCCCCCCCCCTCGACTCTCTCTTGCCGTTAATCGATCATCGGTGGAAAACGTTTTACCGCGGAAAAAGTTTTCCAATCTCCCGTGCACGGGCCACGATTTCGGCGTAAACAAAGGCAAAGCCCGGGACATTTGCCCCGTGGTAATTGACGCAATAACGATTGCCGTAAAGGCACCGTCGTTACAAGTTATGAAGCGTAAACAGCTTCCTGTCGGCGGTCGCGCGTAAAGTTTTGCAATATCGTTGCGAACGACGCAGAGCGAGCGAACGCACGGCCAAGAAATTTCGTAACGATAGTCAGCCCGGAAGTGCACAACTCACTGACAAGTAACCGGGCAAAGTGCTCATGGGCTTTATACATTATCGAGCGTTTCCCCACGTCGAAAAATAATAATTAGCCGCGATGAAACGCTTAAACGAAAATTCAATGAACGAAGGCACAAAGGAAAAATAATGACCATCCAAAAGTTCAATTACGCAAATTACAATATAACGTAATGACATTTGTTTGCCAGGAAGTAAAGAATATTGGATAATAAACAAAGATGTATAGAATACTGTGATTATATGGTTTATTGTAATTTGTATTAAAACACAGTCGCAATGATTTACGTTGACACAAGGCACAATATTCTCATATTCATATAAAAGAGATAATTAATCGTGACCAAATATTTATTCTCTAGACAGCATTGATAAATATCATCCCTCAACGGTAAACAGTGATTAATTTGTAGAAAATAAGCTAATTATCTGCCAAAAACATCATTCGTTTTCATTTAAAATTAAGCTAACATCATTCTTTCTGGAGCAAAATCAATTCTTTGGCCAATCTCTCGAAAAGTACGGACCATCTTGCCTGCTTGCCACGTTCGAGTGAAAGCTAAAGGAGGGGGGGAGGGAGGTTGCTTTTAATCCGATGGCGAAACAATCGAGTTGGCGCGATTCTCCTTTAACGAAATTCCCATTGCCAGTTTTGTCGTCGTTTTCATAGCTACGCCGATGTCTAATACATTCGCCGGAGTTTACTCTCTGTCTTTTAATCTCGGCCGGGCGATAATCGAGTTGCCACGAGTATTTTCTCAGCCGGTCGATAATAAATCGGGCCTGGCGCCGAAGGAGAGGGGAGGGAGGGGAAGGATCTCCGGTCGGCTTTTATCCCGTTCTTCCCGGAATGGCGGCACAACTTTTAATGGGCTCCGCCTGGAGGCCCGCCGATCGACAGGACTTTCTTAATCTCGTCCGATCCGATTTTCAAAGCCGACTGCACGTCTCGCTTTTAACGCAATTCCCGCCAAGAGTTTTCACCGATCCCCCACCCCCTCCGCTAACCCTTCCTTCTTCTTCTTTTCCCGCCTTATATCCTCGGCACTCTTGTCTTCGCACCTACAGGATCCTTTTCTTCATCCACCCCCTCCTTGCACAAGTCCTAGCGACGACGAGGGGGAAGGCCAGGATTGCAATTATGAAGAGACGTGGCGCTTCGTCAAAATAAATTGGAGCCAGCTGGAAAGCCAGGACGGCGGGCAAAGAAACGGAGAAACTTGAGATTACGAAAATTAATGAATCCTAAGGCACGGTAACGCGAGGCCCCCCGGGCCATTTAGACGGCGAATTTTTAATTGGAACTGCCCTGTCGCCGGTGCTTTAAGGTCCTCGTTAGAAGGAAATGTCGAAGTAAAAATGATTTCGTCAAGGAGACTGAACTACGTAAAATAGTAAATGTACCGGAAAAAGACTTGAAATTAGACGAATAAGGAAAACTTCGATCGTATCGGTGCGATGGTTTTATTACGTGAAATATTTGTTATTAACTAAACATATTTAAGTTGAGGATGATTATCCTTGTACGAATTCTTGATCATCTTTCGTCCTGACGATTCTTCGGCTCTATCCTTCATTTGCCCGTCCGTGAACGTGCGGACACAGCGGATGTAAATGGGCAAACAAGTTGTTTCGTGAATGGTACGAGCATATTTTTGCGAAGAATTGATCCACGGGACAGTTCCATATTGTTGGAAATGATGATGGACCATTTATCGTTCGCCATTCACCAGTCAGACACTCAAAATTGCTCGTCCCACACTTCCCGCCGTTTCTCGCTTCACGCCGGATAGTCAATACTGAATATTTAACACTTTCCGTGAAATATTCCCGCTGTTCGACACCTTGTCCCCCTTGTAGCAAGTCGTTCGTGTCGTGCAAAGTAATGCATTTCGTTTGAAAATAAGAAGGTTAGTAAAAATAGGTCATTCCTGAGCTTCTTTTATTGTTAGCTTGTTAAACATGGAGAAATGAATGTCCCATTCTTTAGAAAATCTTCAAGTTTAAATTGAGGTAAAGTTTTCAATGCACATTTTTTTTTAATTTAAATACTATTCATTGCAGAGACTTTAAGTTGTGCTGCGACATTTTTAAGCATATTAATTGCAGAAAGATATTTACTGCGAGTAAGTATATTCCGATAAATAAAATTCAATAACGATATAAGAATTCTTACTTATTAAATTCTTACATACGTTACATTTGACCGCATAATTTATGTGAATTTTCCGTGCAGAAGTCTAGCATATTTGCGAGGGACTTTTAAAATGATGAAACGGGGATCGAAGGTGTGTCAAAGGAATCGGCTGGCAGTGGGTCAACGATTTCCGGTGTGGCATGCTCGTGTTTACGGAATCGGCCAATACGGTAGTCCATCGACCCGTTTCCACGTGGGAAGCAATTGGAAATGGCCTAGCCAGGCCCGTCGAGAGGAGTCAAATACGGGTCGCCATAATCCAATAACCGTCGTTGACACAGGCCCTTACATCTTCCGCTCGATTGTCGACGAACACGCCGACGGGAATTTCCTTTGCGGCCTACAAATCGATACATTTCTTCACCGTTCGATCCTCCGACGATAAACCGTAGTCGTAAAACGCTTACCTCTTCAATACTCTTGAAATTATTGCAAAAATTTCGGAATCAAAGAGTTAATATTAGTTTTAATATTTCGACTTCTGTATTAATATAAATGCATTTCTGAACATAAAGTTGGACCTTCCGTTTCTAAAACTACTACTTTAAATGCAGTATTATTAATACGTATTATTGAGTGGAGTTTAATTTCTATAATGTTAATTCCGCACGTGGCAAAGCGAAGGAACGTTTGTACGTGCTTAGAAATGAATATTCCTTCTCCGAGTTGGTCCGGTAAATATTTGCGGATTCTCGACAGGATACTTGGGGATAATTATAGGCCGATGTTGATATTGCTCGACGTGATCGACGCGTTCTTCGGCAAACACGAGCAATCTTCGCAACTCGATCGACAAAATCCATTCATTCCCACCCTGCCAGTTTATCGCACGCTTGACGTTTCAGCAAAACAAATCGCCTCATCCATTGCACCATAAACGAGCTTCAACAACAATATTCTCACTACAGGAATTATTATCCCACATGAAATGTTCTTCGTGCATGTTAATCATTTTGATCAATATAAATTCACTGGAATCGTTTCGTTAAGAAACAATCACTTTTTGTTTCCATGTAGCATTCTTTTTAATAGCTAAATATTGTTCTTTAAACGATCAATCTTGCCGACGATTTACATGGAAATCAACGTATAAATCATTATAAAGGCGACACGTTTTGCTATCGTACTCGTGGAATCTGATTTTCACAATCTCTGTACTTCCTGCTCGGTTCGCGCTCCTTTTGTGCTAAATTCACGCACCGTTCGTTTCGTTTTAATGTGCACAGAAGAGGTACGCTGTCTCGCTGAACAATCGACGTTCCACCCACGTGATTCCCACTTGAGGAGCAAAAAAAACACTGGACATGCATTGAAAATCTTTGCAGCGCAAGAGGTTAAAGGGCATCGCGAAAGCCGTGCAATTCCATAGCCCCACCCCGTATATAACCGCCATTATCGATTTCGCTGTTATATATCGTGTGGACCCAAACGGATATAGGTACATCTCTCTCTTTTACTCCCTCTGTCTCTCACTTCCTCTTTACACGCGTATGTTTACTCTCCGGGTTTCATCCTCTACCCTCTTTGTCTTCCTTTCCCATCCCTTTGTACCACCATTTCCGTCTGTTCTTCTTTCTCTCCCCTATTTCCTGTCTTTGTCCTCTCACGCTATGCACTTTCTGTTTACTCTCCAGCTTTAATTCTCTACCCTCTTTGTCTTCCTCTCCTACCCCTTTAATAGCTCCCTTTCTCTCTGTTCTTCTCTTTTTCCTCCTCTTCCTGTCCTTTTCTTCCTTTCCTACCCCTTTATTATCCCTTTCTCTCTCTCTTTTCCTGTGATCTCAATCTTCTACTTCTTTCACTGAATTCCTTCACTAAATTCCTTCACTTAATTCCTTCACTCACAATTTCTCTGTCTTTCTATTCTGTATCAACCCTCATTTTCCATTTTCCCCTGTTCCTTCATGTCTGCTTAGTCTTTTTGTTTCTTGTCTTCTGCTTGGACTTTCCTTTTTCTCCCTTTTCTCTTGAAGTACCTGTGCTTCTTGAACTGTTTTCTCTGCACCCTTTCCTTCGTCTTCCTCCCCCGGGGAGGCAAGAAAAGCTGGTAAAATGAATTGCAAATTGAACTCGATCCTCCCGGGGAAACGAGCCGTATCGCCGGGATCCAATGGGCAAATGACAGAAACTTCTGGCTCCTTTCGAAGGACTCGTCCTCCCTACTTTGCATGCCGGAAGATCATCTTTCAAGAACTGCAAAATACGTTATAGTGTCGCCGGGGAACCCAGACTATCGATTTCCCGCACAGTTCGAATCATTCTAAATATAGAAACCCACTTCCGCACAGGAGAAAAACTTGTCATCCGCTAACGCAGTTTTATATACACAATGGCTAAAAAAGAAATCAACCAAGTCGTTGGAACTAAAACAATAACGCCTCCTAATATCCAAATAACTTTCAATGAATTCAATATTTAATCCTTCTAAACAGTTGTTCTTAACAATATTTTTCTTAACTTCCAGATTGTTCATTCTCAGTTCGTGGGTCGACGAAAGACTGTTGAATTTTTTACGTTTTGCGCTACTCGCGTGTCCTGTTCATTTTTTCCATTGTATTCCCTGTGATTCCCGGCAATTCGAAGGAAGTATAACTGCACGTGATTCACGGGAACCGGTAAACGGTGGCATTAATCGGCTAACCCCGGCTGAACCGGTGAGAAAGACGTTGCACGTTGGATCGGGATTTACGGTCGGCGTCGTAAATGCCGCTTTAATATAGCAGAAG
The DNA here is from genome assembly GCA_963989215.1 of Hedychridium roseum. Classification (NCBI taxonomy): domain Eukaryota; kingdom Metazoa; phylum Arthropoda; class Insecta; order Hymenoptera; family Chrysididae; genus Hedychridium; species Hedychridium roseum. The sequence continues at coordinate 4,015,897 of OZ022318.1, read as the reverse complement.
TTACGTGCTCGTTCCTCCCACGCGTTTGCCGAACGGCAACGCAAATAACACGACGACCGACGTATCGCAGATAAGACTCGATTTAGCCGACCAACCACCGTTCTTTCGATTTCGACGGGCAGCATGCTCGTAAAATAGACAACGGCCCCATACGTCGTTACGCTTTGCAACGACCGCAAACCCTTTGACAAGCGACACGTGAGGCTCAGCGAAGCTCCCGTTAATTCCGCTAACCCCCGCCTATCACCCTTCCCAACCCCCCTCACGATACCTACCATCTAATCGGATAATAGGGTTTACATAAAACAGGAACGACAGTTTACCTAGAAAGTTTCATAGAATCAGGAAATTATGAGAGTTCGCGAAATTTTCTTATGGGGAAGGGAGGGGGTAGAAATGGGAAGGGAGTCCCTTGAATTTGAAGGGATGGAATAGAAAGATATTTGTATATGAGAAAAATAGGAGACCGGAAACGAGATTATTGAACATTTTATTCCTCTTGAAAATTTATCGATCTTTGCAATTTATTTCTACTTAATGGCTGAGTGATGAGTATTGTGAAAGTACTTCGCGAACGTGTCTCTGGCAAGAGTTGTAAGTTTATCGTTAAGCCAGGGGATTGGGGATTAATGAAGCTGTCGTTAATTTTCCACCCCTCTCAACGCCCCTGCAATCGAGCGTACGAGTTATCATTTAACAGCTAAACGGGACATAATGTAAACTACACCTGCACGTCCGAGATTTTTTACATTAGAAAGAATTGTTCACAGGAAAACCGCACTTGCACTCGCTGCATCTGCAGTTGCAGTTGTAGGCTTTAATGAATCCGAGGTTTTATCGATCGCCGGGCTTTCATGAAATTTCGCCGAGCTCCGACATTTCGCACGGCCGTAAATGATCACGGTGAATCGTTACCACGGATTCACTCAATGTATGTATGTGTGTGTGTGCGTTTACACGTTCGTGATTTTCAAATAAACAAACAGGACGTACACGTAAACACCGTTGCATAACTCGATACGCAACGATGCATTTCCATGGCGCGACATGGCCCCGCACATTCCACGAATATTTCATTAATTCCGTCGACGGGTTTAAGTAAATAAACGGCCTGTGCACTAGCAATTTCCCGCGAACGTGCAGACGTGCCCGACGATATAACCGGCCTACGTGTTTACCCTGCAGCTGCATTTTCCGACTGCCTAACGTAACAACCTAAAGCGCACGTTCGTCGATACATTCATTAATTCCCAAACCCAACGACGACGAACGCGACTATGTACGTACGTGCGGTGAATATGCAGAATGATCCAGGTAGTTGATTTACATCTGAACAAGAGGTTTTTGGATCCAGTTAAAATATGAGACGTCGTAGCAGTAATTGTCTTATTAATAATGGTGTAATTAATACATGTAATAGTACGAATTATTACAGCAATTGTGTTATTAATGCTAGCGTAATTAATACCTATAATAGTACGATTTATTGCAGTATGTATATTATGATTATTATTCTTAGAAAAATGTCAAATGTAAATTGCGATTTTAGGATCTTAATACCTTTTGATAATGAATGCATTTGTGCAAGTGCAAGGAATATGTAAATCAGAATGTTATGTCACAATATTATCGCAAAAGATGGAATATTAATGTCGCGAGAATTTCAGGTAATTTCCTAGTCTCTGTGTGACCTTAAACGCAGACTTCTCGAAGTGTTCATTAATTCTCCGGCGCTTAGATGCAGGTGAATTTTGCATTAGGCGATGCAGGAGTTTACTTAGGTGCAGCATCTCCCAAGACTTCATTAATTTTGCATTCGTTCATTAACACTGTGAGACGGTGAAAGCACCCGTGAACGTTCACAGATCATGCAATGCATACGAAATTTACAGGGCTCCTTTCTACAGTTCTTTCATGCAAAAATTGCGTTTTTAGCTTTCGCAGAATTACAAATTATTTCTCGTTGCACGTGTAACTTAGCTTCGAGTAACGATTTTTCGTCCAATTTCTTTTTCACATGGATTAACGCAAACTCGAAGCGCGACAATTCTTTCCTTCGCGTTCATCGGAGTTATTTTAACCGCTAGAAAATATTATTCAGGATTGAACACTCGGGAAACCGTGGCGCGGTCCTTCGGAAGCTCTGTAACCCGCGAATTTCTCTCAGCGGCTCGGTCGGCCGTTATTTATCGGATCGTGTTGACAATCCGGCAAGGTGGAATTTATTGCTCGGATATGCGCGATCGTCACGCACGTCACGTAACTGCCGCGAGCCGGTCCTACGCCGAGGGGAAACCGAAGCGGGGCTCGAAAACACGGGAAATCGATATGATGTCCCCCGGCGCGATTGGCCCCGGCTGGGACTCGCGATGTAAACCTGAATTTTTCACGGGTAGGAGAGGAAGGGGGGGGGGGGGGGAAGGTCCGCGACAAAGTCCGCCTGGCCCAGTTTACGAACAAAAAAAAAATCTTACATCGTCCTAAAAACGATACCCAAACTACACATTTTTTCGGTGTATTTGACAAAAGATTACGTAACACGTAAATGAGTAACGTTGATCTTAGATAAATGCGAACGATTAATGTGCAATTTTCAATGTTCCGTTGCAGAAGAATTAAATGAAAGAATTTTTCGCTATCTCTTCTTATCGTATAACGTATGAGCCCTTTTTTCTACACAAGTATTGTTTAAATGGACGAAAATGGAACTTATGCTAATAGTTGGATAACTCTTTGGATTGATGGTTAAAATTTCTTCTTCTCCGGGAAATGCTGTTCTCCGGAATTTCCTTGGCAGTTTCTTAGGATTCTTCCCCTCCCGTCCAGGGTTGTCTTTCCCTCCTTCCCCCTTGGCCCCAGCGTCGTCTCCCGTGACGACCGCATTGTGCGCAGCGCTGCAACGAAGAGGCGAAGTTATCGCAATGCCGGCGAGTTTCCCCCTGCGGATGACGTTAATTTAAATAAAACACGCCCGGCGGGCAGCGATAGCGATGAAAACGAACACTCCCCTCCCCTTCCACCTCCACCCCTCGCCACACTGAAAGGAAACTTACTTGAGAAGGCGCGAATTTACGCCGGCCATCTGTCCCTCGGTGTTGGGCAATTTAATTCGGCCGAGTGGAAACTCAAACGTTACGGGAACTCACGGTGAAACGTATCGCCACGATGGAAATGATAGCATCGTGCCCACGGCGAGGAGAAAGTAATTCGGCGATTGTAAAACTTGCCGGGAACGTTAGAGAGAGAGAGAGAGAAAGAGAGATATAGATAGATAGATAGATAGATAGATAGATAGTTTTATTTATACCTATTACAATGTTAGGCAATGCAGAGTGTAACAAAAGTACAACAGAAGTATAAATATATACACATATATATATAGACGGGGGTTTTGTCGTAAGAGAGATGGAAACATTGTGCTTTGTTGGATCGGAAGAGGTAAAATAGGTTTTAGTTTAGAATATAGTTAATTACAGTAGAAATTTCTCTGGAAAAGTCTTGTAAAATGACAGCTAGCATTTTTAGGGACCTTCCTAGAGAGAATTCTAAAGAAGAAACTCGAGCTTATGGTCATTGAATTGTGGAAGAGAAATATAAACTTCAGTTTCTTGTCTGAGAAGGGAGTGAAAGTAACAGGAACAAAGCAACGATTGCACACTAAAATAATAGTATAAAATTTATAACGTTATTTAATAGGACTGAACTATTTCAAAACACTTGGAATAATTCACGTAAACATTAATAATTGTATCCTGATTACGTGAACCGTTTATCCTTGAACTTTTTACGACGCGTCAGCAGCAGTATTTTATATATTTCTTATATTTAGACCCCTCGTTTTTCGGGGAAGGAAAAGAAGGCGTGAATAATTCGTGGGTTTCCGTGAAAATGTTGGCAGTAACGCAGCGTGTGATCGGAGAACCGCATTCTTCTGTTCAGGAGGATCCTCGGCCAATGATGAACGATCGACGAGGGTGAATCCGATTGCCGGCCGGGGGTTGAGGACACCAAGTGCCGGCTGGAAAGATGCTCGAGCCATTAGCAGGGCCGGCGGCGACGGGCCCCGCGGACCCGGGGCTCAACCTCGTCGCCACTTGAACACAAAACAAAAAGGTTCGTCGCAATGCACAATAGCAATTCAACGAACGAAAAGTTTCAAGGAAATTTACGTGTAATCTGGATTTTAGAAGGACATGAATTCAATGAATTTTTCTTACGTTCCTTGTCTATTTGCATAGTTTTAAAGAAAAGAGATTCGTCGCAATTTACATTAACGGTCCAACGAACGAAAAGTTTCAAGGAAATTTACGTGTAATCGTATGCTGATGGATTTTAGAAGGACATGAATTCAATGAATTTTTCTTACGTTCCTTGTTTATTTGCATATTTTTAAAGATGTTCGCATACGCATACTCACTACTATATGAACTTTGAGCAAATAAAATACTTCCTCGGGTAGTTCATTTCACTTTATCATGAAATTGTAATTAAGCAAACGATTTTCACGAGCTCGTCGAAGAGTAATTAAAACGAAAAAGCAAACTAAAACAAAAGCACTGATCCTTAAACCTCTCTGTGAAATGCTTTAACAAGGTTTTCACTCGACGAACTTCGTTTTAGTTATTCAATGTACATCCTGCTTGGAATAATTCATGAACCATGTTTTTCCCCGGCACGTAAAAATTCGTGAAGCTTTATCTCGGGACGTATAACGCAGCCCGGCGTTATCCGGGGGTCAATCTGTTAACGTTTAATGAGATTAGAGATGGTTTATCTACTCGATAGCATCGAAACGGGAGGCCGGGGGGGGGGGTGTGCTCGGGCAGAATGGTAGCTCGACACGAATCTACGATAACGAGTCCTTTTTTTCACCGGCAGGACAAATGAGCAGGTCGCGGGATGGGCAAGTCCTGGCTCTTGGCCCTATTTCCCGTGACGATCGCGACGATGACGATGATGGGCTGCGTCACCACGGCCAAATCTGCTGGCACGTCGATCCCGACTTCTTCCACCCCCGCCCAACACGAGAAAAGGGTAAGCTCTCCCCGCCCCAGCCCCGTAAGAATTTTCTTTTCCTCCCCCGAAATGACTTTGATGCGAGACCCGCGAATTCGCTGTATCTGCTTGACCCCCTTTGATGCAACGCAGTCGAAAGTTTGCCAATATCTCAAATGTATTCGCAGAAGCCCCGAACACCCTGATATTGCGTTTATTGATCGCCCCGTTCCGTTATTCCTACGGCCGGCCAGTAGATCTCCGAGGATTTACTGGACGTTGCAGTTCTCCAAGCGCCGTTCGTTGCATAGTGAACGTTTTCAGGTTTCAATGCGGCACAGAGTTGCCCGGGGAATAATTATTTTGGTGCATTAAATGAATTGAAATGGCGCGGTTACAAAAGAATTCAAACATTGGCTCATCATGCAAACGGCGAAGAAAATAATGTGATGTTTTCCTACTAAAATATTCGAATTAAAATGCAAAGATTCTCAGGTACACTTTTTGCGACCGTAGCAACAGGTTTATTGTTTTACATTTTTACACGTATTTCCCATTGAGTATTTTTCACTGATAATCTTGAAAATAATGAAAAAATACTGTTACCTTCTAGACATGAAACACAAAAAAATACCGGGAATTAAAACACAGAGATTCTCAAGTATCTTAAATACTTTGAAATTCACTGTATACGTTGGTTTTCCTTTTCCTCCCTGTACTTTTGCAGGTTTGTTCTTTTACATTTTTCCCACGTTTTGTGTATTTGTATGTTTCACCGAAAGGGGGACATAGAGGAGGCCCTGGACGTAATTCAGGCGGCGTGGACGGGTTCTTTGGGGGAGGATTGTGCCACGACGGCCGGTTTCAAATCCCTGTCGGCCGGTACGGCCCTCGATCCGCGCCGTTACGACACGGCACGGCAAAAGACCGATATGACCGCAATGATGCTCCAGAATATCGGGACCGAGGGTGCAATTCGTCACGACGGTAAGTCAAAGGTCAAATCTCACCTTCAGGAAACCTAAATCACGAATAGTAACCATCTGTTATTCGTTGTAGAATAAGAATATCGTTAAGGAGAGTAACAACGTTATTAAAAAAAAGTCAAGAAAGTTTAGTACGAATCAGGGATACTTTATTGATCACTTTATTGATCACTGTTTTACCGAAGCCTAAAAAACGTATAATTTCTAAAATCGGAGAACATTTTTCTAAGCACCACGTTGCTTCTCGATTAAAATTTCAAAATTCTCCGTGGAACGAAATGTTCCGGCGTTTCCACGTTTCTCCATTAATAATCAGGAAGCTAAGCTTCAACCGTAAAGCCTTTGGGGCATAACGAGGGGAAGGGGAGGGAAGGGGTACGGCTCGATCGCGCGTACCGTTGCACAGAAATCGTAGGAGTCCGCGAAGCGGCCCGTTGAAAGTGCCAGACAGGGGCGAACAACAATGGAAGCCTTCGGAATTGTCGACCGCTACGAGGAGAAAGAACTCGGCTGCAATAGCGGCCGGTTTTCACCTCGCGACACCTGCCGCACCTGTTGCTGCACGTGCTGCAAGTGCAACGTACATATAACACGACGGGACAGTTTCTTCGCGGAAATCTCAGGGCATATTGACGACCCTGTCGAATTATCGACGGATATTAACAACGCCCAAGCTGTTAATAATGTCGGCGTTACTGCAACGAACTACTTCCCCCCTACCCCCCTTCCCTCGCCACACCCCTGTCCCGGTAACGAGCAATCGACGGTCATTATCAATTCCCGTCGATGCATTTATGCGCCGTCCATTGCGCCGCGGAGTTTCCCCGTCTCAGGTAATTAACTTGAAAATTTCGTCCTCCCCCTCAGCCTCGCTTCCCTCGTCCTGCGACGATCGCCTATCGAATAACGTCCGTTCGGATTTCATCGGCGGCCGACCTTGCTGGGAAGTTCCCCCCGCAGGAGGACAGTTATAGTCGAGCGAAAGTTTCGGATAATGGCGACAATGTTGGCGGGAATTGAATTCCGAAAGCACTAACGACATTTCAGGGCGAATGGTCCGGGGAAATAGATTACCGGCCTTGTTATTGATTCGTATCACTTGCGTCATCGGTAAATAGTGCCTGCATCATGGGCAAACGAGCTAACGATTCGCGCAGGAAGTGTAATTCATTGACTCGGTGACAGATTTTACGCAGTTACAGGATTCTCGAATGTTTCGATAAAAATGGAGGACCGATAGATTCGTGATACCTCGAAATTGATTCTCCTTTCACCGAATACTGCACGGCTCGACAAGTACTTCGAATTAGCGAAACTTTTTAATGTCGCCGAAAGTTATTTCTATGAATTTATCTTGCAACAAAATGGACAAATTCATAAATCCTGACTTCTGAGTGTTCAAAAACTGTACAACGAAAATTTATATTAACTTACGTTACGATAAAATTATCTGATGGGTTGCCAAAATTTTGCGCGTTTTACTGCGTCTTTGAAAAATTTCTACCGACAGTCTTCTGCTCGAAGCGTAAAAATCAGACGAAATAATTCGACGAATGCTCGCAGTTTGTACCGACGACTGTTTCCCGAAATTTCTGCACGACTGCAAGCTTCGAGAGAGTCCCTGCACGTGTCGATGGTTAACCGAATCCCACGGGATTCGAGCCCCTCGGTAGAAACGCCTGCCTATCCTGTTAACGTGCTGGTGCATATCGACCGACCTGAGTTTCCATCCTCGCTGAAATTTACATAGACACGTGCACGTTGCTACAATGCATACGTTCTTCGCTGCATGCGAATTTCGGCCGCAAAATTTCGCGTTACAACGAGGAAACTCGATGCCCTCCCTCCCGCCTCACCGTGATGCCCTGTGCCTTGATTAAACACGCGTGGAAATCCTTTGAATAGTTTCTCAAATATTTTCCTCGGCGATTCAACGAGCGAAAAAACAATTACAGAAGAATTTATCAGTCGTTGGTGGAGAAGCAAATAACATTTTTATGCTTAAGAAATAGGAATAAATAAAATGATATAATATCTATTAAGAATGAATTGTCAAAACATTTTTATAATCAATATTTCTCTACTTTGTGTTATTTTAATAATTCTAGAAGATCATTACAAAAATAATTGGACGAATACAGTTAAGGAAGGAATTCCTGAGATTTGATTTTTCGACAACGATTTATGGTTAATTTGTAATAACTTTATCATGTAATTTCGTTATATCTATACTCCTTCTCTAGTACATTATTTAGTTCGTACTGTCTGACCCAATAAAAACGTAATTATTATTATTACGTTCCCCAGGGTTGCTAGAGGCTCTGGCTAAATCTCTGCTGGTGTCGGTAAAGGACGCTGTTGAGACCCGTGTGATCGGATTGAACGCGTCGACAGGTGCAGTGGTGAGCGCAGTTTGGCTGAAACGCAGTGTCGGGAGCGTCGGGGAACCGTCCAAGGTCGAAAGCCACGGCATCCAGCTGGGCTCAAAACCCGACCCCGGGTTCCCATGGTTCGAGGACGCTGGGGAAACCGCCGAGCTCAGGTTCGAAACGTGTCAGCGCAGAAACTCGGATTGCCGAGGAAATGCGACCCACCTAATGCACCGCGCTGATTTACATGCACATGACAATGCGTTCCATCGTCAGTCACTCATGTTCATCCCCATCCACTCTTGTCACTGGTTTACGTCGCAATGCACAGCCAGAAGGGATACTGCACAGGGCATTTTGGTTTATCAAGTTGGTCATTCGTTTGTTTAACGGCAGTAACGAAGAACGAGTGCTCGAGCGAGCACCTAAGCCGTAAAAGGAGTAGCGAATTTTTGCTGCAATTTCCTTTCATCACCCGTTTTAGTCTGTTGAGGATGATGAAAAGCATGGACGTAAGTCCAGCGTGACTCGCGGCAGGAATTTATTTTGTTCTCCGTGTTTATTCCTTTTTCTTCCCTCGACTTTTAACAATTCCTTTTTTCCTCCGGCCAAATGTTTGTCCGCGCGTGTTGCGCAATATAAATCGAGGCCATCGACGGCCACTCGAAGATCCCGGGGAATCTCGAGAACCGGCCGGGCTTTTCAGCGTTGAGAGTTTTCTCGAGGAACTCGTAGCTCCCGGGAAAGCAACATAAATCGCGCTGCCAGCAGCCTCGAGATAGAATTCACTCGAGCGATTTCGCTCGTTTCCCCCTTTTTGCCCGTCACAGCCAAAAGGAATATCATATTTAGAACGAAGATACGATGATCATGAGTTTCGTTATGATCTTTCGCGAAAAATAGGACAGTCCAGCAGTATATTCCTTTGATTAGTCCTTGTTAGAAGAAAAAAATTACTCAGCTCATTCTCTAGCTATATTTTCTAAAATAATGTCAATTATATCATTGCCATATGTTTTATTCCAATTTTTCCTCTCTTAAAAATCTCTTAAACATTGAAAATATTCGAGGAATTAATGAGCATTTCTCTTTTCTTCGACTTACTCGCTGATCGTCAAAGCAAATTCGTTGAAACCAATCAATTACCCGTTGATTACCGCGAGTCCTTTGGCGGGTTTCGCAAAAAGGGCAAAACGGGCAATCGTCGCGAACGGAATTAAGGCACGACGGTGCAATTACACGAAAGCAACGAGCTTCTCGTAATTTCAAGGGGATCTTTCGCGCAGGAGACAGCAAACGCCGTCTTTTCACCGCGAAAATCCCCGCCCGACGTTTCTCCGGGCGGCTGTTAAACGCGTATAAAAAGTCTGACGAGTGCTTTAATGCCGAGCTTCTGGCTGTCACGGTTTGAAGGGCCATTCGCCAGAGACAACGGCAGCCGTCCGACGACTTTAGGTTTTGCCAAACGTCTCTGACTTAATCAGCCACGTCTGAAGGACCTTCGTCCTGCGGGACACAACCTTAACCCTCCACTCCGCCCCCCTCTCCGACCCTTGGACATTTTTCATTTAATTCGTCTGCCTGGAAGCAGACTACCTTGACCTACCAGAATGTCATTCTTTTAGCTACGAATGACGAAGACGTATTTGTATTAATTTTCATGGAAAATTGTGTCAGTGGGAGGTCAATTGCTTTAGGGAAGTTTTTCATTTGGTTGAAAGTTGTCTATCAACAGGCCGCCATTAGCAGGGTAATCTCGTTTACTTGTTTGCAAAAGAAAGTTTGCACGCACATTGCACGCACACGCATTCGCATTCCGCCCTCATTGTTTCGCATTCATTGTCGTTCATTATCTGTCGATCTTATCCGGCTGCTCTCGGCAAAAACGTCACAGTCAGAGAACATGTTAACAGTATTGAAATCAAGGGGTTTCAAGTTAAAAAGAATTCAAACATAAAAACTAGTGGCGATCGTCCAAAAATAGCGAAACTGTAAATTCGAAAGTAATGGTAAAGGAAATGTTTTTGATGAATTAAATTGACGATGATTTTCGAATCGATGATCGATCAGGAAGCTTAGGACCCTGGTGAGTTTATAAATTTTAAAGTAATGGTAGATTCAATATTTTTTGAAACCCTTTAGAGTTGCTGCCGATCGTTTGTTGTTGATTAATTCAACTGACGATAATTTTCGAATTGACGGACGATCCTGAAGCTTGGAACCCTGCCGAATTTATAGCTGATTTGGCCCTGAGACAGCCGGACGATCATTTCACAGGCGCTCCACGATCATTCATCATCCATTCATCATCGCGTACGCGCGTCAAGTCATAGAAACTCGATGTACAAAGGGGAAACGGATTAACCTGCGCCCGTTCGCCTCGTTAACGCGCGATTATACGTCGCGTTTGCCGATTAATGAACGTCGCCCTCGATGCGGGGTGAGCCTCGATTCGTCGCACAAAATACACCTGATAACGCGATCGATAAAAAAATTACGCGAGAAAAAGGTCTTAGGATTTTCCTCATCCTTCGCTGGCCGCTTTAAAAAGAAAAATCCGACATACCACAGAAGTAAGGTAATTGTTAATCTTATGCATAGAGAGAGATAGGAATTAGTATGTTCGTGAAACATAAATATTCTAAGACTTTAGTTATTATAGAAAGAAAAAAGAATTAGTAAGTAGTGTTTTAAAATTCTGAAGATAAAAATCTTAGATGAAACAACTGGTATTCTTATCTCTGAAGTATACATATTTCAAAGTTAAAAGAATTTGCAGAACTTAGACGCATTTGTCCAGCGTTTTAACGCGATCCTTCTTAGTGTTCGCTGTTGATTTTTCGAATTTCCAAAGAAAGAACAGCAATTCTTAAATCCCTATCTATTAACATCTTTTTACGTTTGCACGGATTTCTATTAAAAGAAGAAACTCCATCCCCAAAAATACGCACAATAAATTACACCGTTTCGGTGGCTACGATTCGTTGTATCGTCCGCTTTTTCCGTTATCATTCCGTCCGTGTTTACTCAACGACTCGCCGGCCATTCGGTTTTTTCGTGGGAAATCGATAGAATCCTCGGGCACACCCCGCACGGCAAAGGACACCTCGTCCTTCGTTCGAAACCGATCCTACGTTAGACCGAAGAAAAAAGGAAAAACAAAAAGGAGAGAGAAGGGTGTACGCGCGGGCGTAAAAACCGGATGACCGTGAAGTGCCAAACACGATATATGTCGGTCGGGTCTTCCCCCTTCTCCACCCCCCCCCCCTGCCGGCCTTCGCCTCTCTGTTTTATGGGACCTTTGCACGAAAAACACGTGTGGTGTCAGGACCGGACGAAATCGAGCTTTCTATGGCGGTACGTGGCGTTTGCGTGTGATCCCAGGTCACCGAAGTTCATGCAGTCACCGGCCATTGAATCCTACAGGGGTTGGTGGACCATCCCGTATTTCGCCTGCAACACGCGACGCTGGCTCATTTCGTACAGCGTCAACGTCAGGCCCCCCGACCTTCGACACGGGTACGTAGACAAAATGAAATAAGAAATAATGATTGCGCTCGAAGAAGTGGTACACGAAGAAACCGGCGAGGAAAGGAAAAATGCAGGGATTCAAGGGACGAGGAAATTAATGAGAAATAAAGCGAAGAGAAAACAAGAAATGTGGGGAAAACGAAATCCTTAGTAAACTTCTTAATTCATTGATCATTCCCAGGTTTAAAATATTTTTCTTTAATAATAATTCATAATTCTTGAAAAACTTTAATGATAGATTTCATCATTCTTTTTATAATAATTCATCATTCTTTAAAGACTTTAATGACAGATTTCATCATTCTTTTTCTTCCTTCCTTTTCGTTTGTGAAGAAAGGTTTGCAATAAATTTAGAAGCTGCTTTCCGAGGAAACTTTTACGAAATTATGTCTATTATTATCGGTCGATGGATACGGATCCAGATTGCGGGCGAAGTGTTAATTTTCGTTTGCATATGTACGTCTACTGTGCGTCTATAGTAGGGCCATTGTAAGCGAATGCATAAGCCGGGCAGTTCACAATATTCCGAGCAGATGAAAGCATTGAATATTCATTAGAATCGTCGTGATAGCACACTGAAAATGCAAAGTGATATTATCAATTCCTGGCCAAGTGAAACCGCCCACCGAAATCAAAGTTTACATAATTATTTCGTTAAGTAATTTACCAGCAGCGATGTTTCCGTTAATTACACGACTGCAAAGTGATATTATCGATTCCCGAACAAGTGAAACCGCTCACTGAAATCAAAGTTTAAATAATTATTTCGTTAAGTAATTTACCAGCAGCAATGTTCCCACCAATCACAAGATTAAAAAGAATCGGTCGTACAGGTATATGTATATACATTAATCAATTGATTTAACTGAAATTCCATTTAATTAATTCCTCTTAATATTGACCTTTCGAAAGGGGTCATCCCCCGTACCGAATCAATGTTCAACCATTTGCTTTATTACAGCCAACCGTTATGGCATTTACCCTTTATTAAGCAACAATATTTGCGTTAATTACGACTATGAAAACCGGTAGACACAGATATCACGTATATCTCAGCTTAATTGAAATCGCGTTTAATTAACTCCCTTTTCGAAAAAGATACGTCAGCGGATAATACCCATTTTTTTGTGCGACACCCTTGACCGAGGGGTAGATAAGACTGAGGGAACGACGGACACGAATAAGGTAGGGGGGAGGGGGAAACATTCCCTTGGAATTCCCTGGCGAGCCTGTCGGAATTCTAAATTGACTTTGCCCGGATTTCCAACGACGGTTCCCCTCTCCCCTCACGGGACTCACGTGTTTGCTCGTCTTTATCTGCCAAGACGCGCCAGGGAACTTCCGCTTCCGCCAGCGGATGCGCGTAAATAACACGACGCCATTATAATTACGAGCCTGTGCGCAATTACGACGGTTTCGCGGCCAACTCAAATGCGGTTTTTCCCCTCGCGTTGCGACTCTCCTTTTCACGGTTTTCCCGCTCTTTTCCGCGGCCGTTTGTTTTTTGTTTTTTTTTTTTGCACCCACGGGAATGCACTAATTACATTTCGTCGCCACGTCGACGTTCAAAAGGTAAAAGGCAAAGGGTCGTATTACTGTCACCGGAATCACGATGGCCATTATTGTCGGCAAAAAGTTAAAAATTACAGTGTGGAAATTTAAGTCTCGAGGCGGTTTTGGGAATGCTCGAATTAGATAAATGTAATTCTTTTAAATGTGGTAATCAATTTTGAGGTGATTCTCCGTGCTGTAAAATTTTAATGAGTTTGTTAATGCACGAAAATAAAATATTCATCAGCCCCTGCAAGGTTTGAAATATTCATCTGGATTCAGTACGATCCGACTGCTACAATTTTGAAATGATTTTATATGCTTATTTCAAAGGGAACATCAATATTGTAAAAGTCATCGTATTTCGACGGCACAGGGAAATATTATGTTTCATGATATTGGACGTACTGAATGGTTCGTTACAAATCAGACAGAATAAATCGTAAAATATTGAATAAAAACCAGTAGAACTTGAAATAACTATTGTCGAGCAAGAATATTGAAAACTTTAGGAATACAAATCTCATACAATTTTACCAAATTTCAATGATAAACGGGAAACGTGATCCGCGACAACCTTGAATATCGTAAGTAGTCACGGTTTGTCATAAGTCAGCCACAACCGCAGAGAAAATAAATTCTTTCGCTTCTAAAATAACCTTGATTAATGATGATAAATAATTTCAACGATATTACCGCGACTACTGTGCGTAAATAATGCATGAATTCTTTCTCCCGAAGTATACGGGAATTTTTAAGCATCGATATCGACATCAGCGGCCTGGAAGTCAATCAATGCGACCCTCCGCCGTCGATCGCCGACAGCGACACGTCAAGCAATCAAATTGCGTCTTTCTGGAGCACGCACAAGTGTCACAACGATTCCACGCAAGTAATTATCAAAAATATCGCAGTCTTTTTCAAATAAAAATATCGACACATCCCACGAGAGGATTAAAAGTATACGTTTTTCACGAGTTTGATATTCAAGTGTTTCTGCACGATGCATAGACGAAGAAATAAATCGATGTAAATATATAGCGAACTGTAATTATTCCATGTTTCGAGCTATTACTTTACTTTTAGGATGAAAATAGAAACGAGAAAATAACGGTACATATTTTTAGTAAATTTGACATTTGTAGACTAACTTGTAAATATTGAGTAAGAAAGTAAGATAACGTGAGCCAGGAAAAAGATTGTTATTAATTGAAATTTTGAGATAGTAACGTGAATACATTTTTTTTAAATTTCCGTGTTTAAAACAACGGCTCAAATGATTCCCTACACTAAGAGGGACACGACGTATGATTTTTTTAGTGCGAGTACCAAAGCCCGAGCAGTCGTGTGAATAAAAATGGCGTCGGGGCTGGCTGGGCGAAGGGTGCTTACATCTGCAAATGTCGTCAAGGATTCTACAGCGCGAATCACCAGGAATCCGGCTTCGACGGGCTCCTCGTCGAAGGTCTGAATAGATTACAAAAATTCAATCATCCAATGAACCGCCAGCCAAGAGAAAAAGCGCCGGGGAAATCGAGCCCTTTTACACGAAAGTCCGTCAATTAAAATGTACCCGATTCGACTAAAGTGGATTTCCAACGATGGCAATGGCAGACGTCATATTTCAAATTGAAACTTCCAACAGGAAATCAAGAATCACGACGCTAGTTCTTAATATCGAGCATTAACAAAGATTCAAGGAGCATATTTAACTTGAGTGAAATTCTAAAAATCTTTCAAAGACTACGATATTTATACGTGTTTTCTTCTGTTAATTCTTCTTTTAATTTTCCAAAGGTACTGATTGTTTGATCTAACCCACGACATTTTTATATGAATTGCATTTTGTTTCATCTTGTAAGTTTGACATTTAATTCCTTTGCCAAAGGAATTTTTGCCAAACGATTTTTATACAAAACCTGCCCTTTGCAGGAATTTCATCTTTTCGCCTGGCGAATTTTCTTGTTCTGACGTTTCGTAAAGCTCTGGAATTGTTTGTAAGACGTTTGTTGACACGTGAAATTCGTTATTAGCCGCCTGGAAGGAGATGCAGGAGAACAAGAGCGACCTGTACGCCAAGGTTTTTCGATGTTTGCGCTGCGCTCCCGGTTGCGTCAGATGCAAAGGCCCAGATCCCTGCCTGGCAACTTACCATTGGCCGTTCAGGTAATTCACCGCGAGATTCGCTTACATCAACCCCAATGAACATTCACGAATTTCATGAATTTCATGAATTTCATGAAATTCAAACGCAACAATCCATACTCCTTTGTCTTCCAAACCGATTGAAACTAAGATTCGAACACGACAATCTTTATTTCTTTATCTTCCAAACTCTTTATCGGCACAAGATTGTTGTAAATTTTCTAAACAAGAAGAGTAAAGTATATTTCACGGACTGCCATGTTCCCAAACGTTTGTCCTTTATTCTTGAATTTTTAAAAAATGGCTAACGTCACTTTTTCCTCCGTAGAATCGCTCTTTTGGCGTTTTCGATTTTCTGCGTTTTCGGCACTGTCGTCCTGGTGGCCTACATGTACCAGCATCGGAAACTCAAGGTGTTCAAGGTCGCTTCGCCGATTTTCCTGTCGATCACGCTCCTCGGCTGCGCCATCATGTACCTCGAGGTACGTTGGAATCGCCATTACTTCCGATCCATTTCCTGCGAACTCGCTGACGAGGGAATTCCCCTGTTTCAGATGGCCGCCATTTTTCCCGTTCTCGACATGTATTCTTGTATCGCGACGAAATGGACGAGGCATCTCGGATTTTGCATCTCCTACACGGCGTTGCTCATGAAAACATGGAGGTAAGAAAGAGAAATTCGTTATTATTTCGATCAATAAAAAAATAATAATCTAAACAACGATGATATCGTATCAATATACTTACTTGTATCAGAATCTAATCAAACTAAACAGTATTTAATTATTGAACCGTTTAATGACTCTTTACTACGAGTAAATAAAGCGCACATTAAAATAATCAATAAACCGCGCTATAGTAATGCATTATTTGAAGACTTGTTCTTACGAAAAAACCGTGCGTAGGATTTCCTTGTTTTCTTGGGGAATTTAGTGAATAGCGGAATTACGGTCGGCGGTAGAATTTTTCAGTGCCCTTCGAAATCCACGTGCTTCGCTACGGTAAGGCGGAAACGACGCACGTTAAATTACGTAACGAGGGTGTTCATACATTTTCCAATTGTCCCGTCACGTTGAATCTGCCATCGGCAGTTCGTAACGCAACGCATTGGCTTTCACGTGTACGCGTCTGGCAATTAACGACGGTTTGTCCGGCAGCCATGACGCGTCTAAAGCAAATTAATTAGCCGGCCAAGCGCCATACAAAGAGCGAAGGGATCGGAACCCCCCCTTCAACCGAGAGGATGTCGACCTCGGCGAGAAAAGCAGAACGTCCATCGATATCCACATGGAAAACCGATACGCTCTCGTTTTAAGATTATCCACCGTTTCAATCAATGAAAATATGTCCTACTGGTGTAATTAAAGTATTTTCGCTAATAAGTTTCACTCGTTTTCAACAAAATGAATAGCATTTTTACTTGAGATGAGAATCATGTATTAAGTAATGGTGGTTAAGTAGTAAAACACGACTATAGGGCAGACTGTTAGGGCAGTGAATATAGATTTTTTTAATAGGGCAAAGGGGTAAAGGGGTTGTTTGCTTTGTTCGCAGAGTGTCGTTGACTTACCGCGTGAAAAGTGCTCACAAAGTGAAACTCACGGACAAGCAATTACTGCAGTGGATGGTCCCGATATTGTTGGTGATGTTGATTTATCTGAGCACGTGGACCATCAGCGACCCTCCCTACGCCGAGGTCATCGCCGACAGTCACGGTCTGCTGTTCTACCAGTGTTCCTTCAACTGGTGGGACCACAGCTTAGCCATTGGTAAACGAAGAACTGTCACAATAAATCAGACACGAAGATCCTAACACAGTCAAGAATATTTACACATTGTTTCATGCCTTATTTCTTCATGCACCGACTGCCCACTTTGGTTAACTAAAACTTGTCCAAACAAATTACGTGAAATAATATTAATGAATGAATTGATGCATTAGTTATTCACTCACTGATTATCTTATTGTTAGTAAGAAAACTGTGTTAGGACTCCGTGAAGGAATTCTTCACGTGGATTTCTTGCAGGGGAAATTTTGTTCCTCGCGTGGGGAATTAAGGTGTGTTACAACGTTCGAAATGCAGAAAGTTTGTTCAACGAGGCTCGACTGATAAGCATCGCCATTTACAATATTGCCGCGGTCAACACGACGATGATTGCCATCCAGTACGTATTCCTAATTAACATATCAATTAAACCTAAGTGGACTATTCTCCGACACAAAAGTTGTTTAATAATTCACATCCTACAGTATTATTCATATGTTCTTTAAATGTAATTTATATACCTGTCTTTATGGAATTATTTCTATCTTTTGTACAGTGTTTTCATATTTCCACACGCCGGACCGGATATTAAATACTTGTTGGGTTTCCTGCGAACGCAACTCTCCACTTCCGTCACGGTCTTCTTAGTTTTCGGTCCGAAGGTACGTTAATAAAAAGTTTCACTTCGAAAATAACAAATTATACAGCAAATATGATTTTCTTCATGTTACAATTCACGATTTCAATTCAGTAACTCATAGCTATTTTTTTATAGTTGGAAGAAGTAATTTTGATAATGATATTCTTAATGCGACTAATCTTTGATTGTATTAATTTAGTACCGCATTTTTAATTTATTTTACAGGTGGTGTTATTGGTAAAACTATAGCTATTTTGCTTTATTTTTTCCAAGTAATTATGTTAATGATTTTTTTGCAGGTCCTGCGAGTTCTACGCGGACAGGGCGACCAATGGGACAGTCGGGCCAGAGCTCGGGGAGTGACGGCAAGTTTTTCACTCAACGGAATCGGCTTGATGCCCGAGGAAACGACGGATTTGTACCAAGAAAACGAGGAACTCAAAGTAATGAAAATTTCAAGACTCCACTAAGCGTACTCCATAATAATTAGAAACGACAATTCTATAGATTAAGAAGTATCGAATATAACAAATAATAAAATAAATACCTTCGAATATTGACTTTCCTTGAAAAAAAGGTGCTGATAAAATCTAATCCATTTAATCTACAGAACTAAATAAAACCAATCCCCAATGTCGAATAGATAATCGTTAAGTTTCGTTTTGTTCTTCACGAACGTTTGTGCTTGAAAGTTCTGTGCTTCGCAGGAGGAAATCCAAAAGCTCGCCGCGCAGATCGAGTTCATGAAAATTGTGCACATGGAAATGCACAACAGACACATCAAACCGAAGGCCGGGGGATATTTTAGCACGCATGGACACGGCCATGGACATCCATCGGCCGTACAAAGTCCAATCGCCAAGAGTTCCACGGCCAGTTTTATCCTCAAAGTATGTACCTAAGTCAGCGAGGAAATGCAAAAATAACGAGAAAAATCATTTGACCATTGCGAAGGAAAAATATGCACATCGAACGAAATTCAGATTTATCACTAAAAAAATGTATTAATTAATCCAGTACGAGGTGATTGTATTTTTGAGTTAGTTAAAATTCGGATTAAAGTGACATAAAATCAGTGAAGTAATAGGAATCCTTATTTGTGGTCCTTTGGCTGTTTCAATCATGCAGGGTCGATTATTTTTCTCTCCGTTCGATTGAACAATGCGGACCGACCGGGCCGTTGACTTACGCGAGATATAAAATTGAATAATTTATTGAGCAGACCGCCGTGGAGCGGGGCGCAAGCGCGGCCGCTGCCGCGGCGGTCGAGGACTCGACCTTCCCTTCCGGAAGTCTTCACCGGGCCCGCCGGATGGAGCTCCTGCGGGAACGCAAGGCAGAGAGGGAACGGGAAAGGGAGAAGGAACGCGAGAAGGAACGGGACAAGGAGAACAAGGAGCAACAGGAGAAAGCTCACAGCAGCAACGCCGAGAAGGTCTGACTAGTGGTCAATAGTGAGGAGGTCAGTCGCCATAGTCGACAAATTCGAAACAGTAATCAAAGATAATGCAAAGGAAAAGATACTGTAGTAGGGACCACAAATTGTTGAAACAGTAACGAAGAACAGGTTTAGAGAAAATAGTGTACTGTAGAGTAATTTTGAAATGTAACACCGTCGACAAATTTGAAACAATAATCAAGGATAATTAAAAAAGAGTACTGTATTGTGGTGGACAAATTTGAAATTTTTAAGAAATATAGTTATAAAAAGGAATATTAAAGACCTGTTCTGCCATTTTGAAAAAATACTTATGTATAATTCAAGTCTCTGTATTATGTCCCTTCAAATTTCTTGAAATTTCTAGTTTACCTTGTCCTAAACGGTATTACGATATTACTGGTACTTTTGTTCGTTTTTCAGGTATGGTTGTGACGAAGACAGTGTGCCGATCCAATCGGAAAGTCGCGGAAAAAACGTCGTCGTTCCAAGCGACACGGGAAGATAAAGAAGTTCAAGTTGTATCCGATGGTGATGGACACGAGACATCCGGTTTACGTGTAAATCGAAGAACTTTTCCCTCGGTAAAAAGTAAACGAAAACATTGAACCGTCGTCACTGTCTTCGCGCTGGTAGTTACGCGATTAACGATTCTTCGTCATTAGCTTCCCGTAAATAAAGTTTTTCCAAAACGCCAGTCGTCGCGTCGGCGAGAAAGTCGCAGTTTTATAAGTAAAATTGAAATCCAACAGGAAGATTTGGTCGTTGGGTTCGTTAGGATAGATCAAAATAATTTTCAATGAAAATTGTTCCATGGAAATGTACTAGGTGCAAGGAATTGAAGAATTTCAATGCTGAAAATCGCATTGGGTAGTTCGGATGTTGTGGAATTTTTTGCAAGAAATTTATCATTGTTAAAGTAAACGCCGATGCGTCGAAACGATGGGAAAATAGATAGCAACTTACGATCGTATCTTTTCACTATTGAACTCATTGTATTTCTTTATAAAGACGCGCTGTTTATTACTACAAACAGTATAAAATAGTGAACATTATGCACGGTTGATAATATTCCATGAAAACCTTCAAACGCGAACGACGATCCCTGCTGTTCAAATTCAAACGCAAAACACGGAATTTCACGCTTTGTTCACGATTTTTACGTTGTTGATAAACTAATTACTCAATTAAAAATAGCCCGTGAATCCTTGATTAACGAAAATCTGTTTCCGTCATTGACTTTTGAACTTTTGAACGAATCGAAAAATGAAGAATTCTTGCCCAGCTAACTTCTGCGTAAATTTTCCACATTGTGCGTTGTTTGTGCATTCATTAACGACGGGTGAGACTTTATTTAGAATTATCAGATGTAAATACAATGAAACGTGACGTGACTGCAAGACGAAATTCGTCTCGAGTTGCACCATGCGCTTAATTTCCGTGACAAATGCTTGTAATTTCCGGTCGTCGAGTGTGTCGGCTCTCGCCGACGAATTCATCATTGTACTGACAATATATGTAAGAGAAAAAGGAACGACAGAGTAACCGTGCGATAGAGAGAAAGAAAGTAAGAAAGAGAGAAAGAGAGAGTGAGAATGAGAATGCCTGAGAAATCATCATCGTTTTGTATTTTTTCATCCACTTCCATCGGGGTGCTCGCGGGAATTGGTACTTCCGGTTCTCCTCGCCGTTCGTTTTTACGTTTCCGGCCGAGAAGGGGGAAAGAGTGTCGTGACGTGGGCACGATATTTTTTAGCTACTCTAGTTTAGGACCCGGACGTGTGCGAATAAGGTTTCCGGTTTTTATCGAACTCCCCCAATCCCTGCCTTCCCCCCCTCTTTGTCCTCAAATCAAAATGAACGTTTTGTACGACAATAAAACAGAACTACGTCGTTCGTGTAGGAACGTCGTTAAGTGCTCGTTTACGAGAGCACGGGGAATCGATAACTCTGTTTACGATAACAGTCCCGTGTGACACACTTATTGACACTGAACTACCATTCCCCCTCCCCCCCTTCCTCACTGACCCAACTAAATCGTATAAATACACGTGCCAGAATTTCAGGTGAAACGCCATTCCCTGAAAAGAAAATGAAATAAACATGAATACCGCGAAACACTTAGGCTGTTTGAAAAAATTAACCAAGTCCTTTGGTAATAACAATTTGATTGATCGAATAACCTGATTTAACTGAATCCTTTTGCCTTAATCCCAGGTGTAAACCTTTTCAATAAGAAATTTAGTTTTTTCTTTTCTTTCATTTTTTTATGTATTTAATTGCGTTGAACTCCTGTGTTCGTTTATATGTTACGAGTAAGAACGCAAAGGGCTAAAGCCCGTTTGTTGGAACAAATCAAACGAAACGTTAACTGCAAAGTTATTCGCACAAGTCGGCGAAAATTCGGGGGGAAAAATACGCGAAAAATGGCGGTGAGCTTTGCGGAGATACTATCTCGTTGTTGGTTTACACTTTTTTAAAAGTTTTCCGTTGGTCGCGTAGACACTATTACATTAGACAGATATCCGCCGTTCGTGTCTAAGATATTTATCGTACGTACCGTCGTTGTTGAATATGTGATTTCAAAGTCCTATGTCAAACGTATATGCACGCGTGTGCACGTAAAGTAAGCGTTTTACTTGCCGCTCGACGATAGTTCAAACGAGCGTGCAATCCTGCCGGCAATTTCCAGGCGACCATTTTCCACGGCGAAAAACACCTCGCCGAGATTCGAGGGAAATATGGATTTAAACACTCGGAGAACACTCGGCCAAAGGGGACATCGAGTTTGCTTCGTCGTTACGGTAATCGCCTAGAGTAATTATTCTAGTCCTAAGTGTAACGTAATATTATCGTCGTTGTAATTAGTCATAACGTAATGAAGTAAACGTTGTTATTAACGTGGCCACGGAGCGTGCTCGGTGTGTTTGGCCGAAGGTTTTTCGATCAATTTCCAATGATTCGAAAAAGGTCGACTTGGAATTTCCGCCGTGGATTTTCCGACAGGTGGAGTGTCAATTGGAGAATTTACCTCAATGCGGGTCGCGTCGTTAGAAAATCCAAGGATATTTCATGTTCCCAATGGAATCGATAACGCGGTAAACGAAAGGTTTTAGCATCGATTTTGCGCCGGCGAAAAATCTAACGTGGGTAAAGTTTTCCTTCCGAGGCTTTGCCATTGCCGTGTGTCTGTCTGCGCATTAGTCTAAATGAAATAGTTCATTATTTAATGTGAAACTAGACGAAGCCATTAGTCGTACATGCGTTTTATTAATAACAGTGTAGACGCTTAAGTTAATTAAGAATACGTAACTGCATAGCTCGATGGAAATTGCTGGCACAATTAACAAATATCCTTTCCCCTAAATAAAGAATATTCTAAATTGGAAATAATGTTAGAGAATCATTTAAATAAAAGAGAAACGAAATAATTGAAAATTATTGAAGAAAATTACTTACTACGGAAAATTATTAAAAATTCTTAATTGCCAATGTACCATGGAGTTTCCATTGAGTTTCTTAGTTGGTTAAAATCGTAAATCTTTGTCCGAGGGGCCGCGGGAAGTTGAAACTGAGCCCGGACGGAAGTGACATTCCGTCACCGGAAAGCCCTTGCGGTTCGACCGATTTTTGTCAACCGGAAGGGCTTTCAAAGCTTTGCGCGCTTCCTCGATCGGTGTTCATAGAAAATCGTGAAACTAGAATTAAACGGTCGTAGGATAAAATGCTTTCGATGTGGACTACCGCCTTTTAGACCGTGAAATCGATGTGCACTCGTTAAAAAGTAACTGTGGAGTAATGCACGTTGCGAATAGTAAAAATGGCCGACGAAAAGACACACGACCGTGGCGAGGTCGAAATAATTATCGAGAATTCACGATCTTTTATCAACCCTCTCGTAAAGCTAAGCGAGGAAGAATGCTTAAGAACATGAAGCTGATAAGAAATCGTGTATCGATGGATGGAATTGCTGAGAATAATTTTGAGCAAGTCGATGAATCTTTTGGGAATTCTACCGGGACTTTTCTTCGTGGAAATTAGAAGTAATTAACACAGGTAGAATAAGAAATGTTAGCTAATAATGTTGGCTTGGGAATAATTCCCAGCGAATCGGGGAATTTTCCGAAATTCCGTCGAGGCTTTCCTTCGCGGAAATCAGAAGTAATTAACGTAGGTAAACGTAATGATAAGAAATGTTAACTAATCATGTTTTATTCGCGAAGTTAATGGACCGATAATTCGTAGATTCCTGACTTGCTTCAAGTTATCTGATCGGTGGAGAATCCAGTTTTTTAAATTCCTCATCCACGTGGATTTTTCCATAGTCGCTCATTAAAGGAAATCAAAAAAACCACACAGAGAACCGACTGCGCACAGACATTTTGTTCCCGTTGAACGTTACGCGTGGGAATGTTTTGCTCCGAAAAAAATGTAATACCCGGGAAGCTCGGGAATCGCGCGAGAGCAAAGTCAAATCCAATCCGCAGCCGACAAAAATGAAGTCTGTGTACAAGCGAAAACATATTTGTAAAGATATACTGTATGTCAATGAATATAAAACTGTTAAAATCTAATCACGCCGATTCGACGAAATTTCATTTCCGTGCCTGTTTTTCGTAAACTGCGACGAGAGGGAAAGGTGACGTTGAATGACGGTACAACTGAGCAATTTGACTTTGAAATTTATTTACACATGCTACACAATATACACTATGAGATATGGAGTTCCGAGACCGACGCGGTCCCGTACAGAATTGCACGAAAACTCACTCGCGTTATCCAGCGATAAGACCAGATCGTTATTATCACTAAAAAGAATTGCACGTCGCCGCGATAAAGTCCCGTCTCTGGAAGCCGGGACGAAGCAACAAGGATCTCAACAAAACAGAATGCACTTTCGTACAACAACAACGGATTACAGGAATCACACGAGCCGCACTGCCGCGGCTTTTGCAATGGAAATTCGTAAAGCTACGGTCGACGGCGAAGGACGTCGCCGTGGCCGGCAATTGAGACTAGAGAAAATGAATTAACAGAGGCCGCCGCACGGCCGACGATCCTCGCCGTTTAACAAAGTGAAAAGTAACAAAATAATGGACGCGGCCAGGTAATACGTCGACGTTGAATTACTATAAGTGACCTTTCCAAACATGGCGCACGAAACAGCGAGTAATGAGGTAACATCGATGCTTCGTTTGTTCCTTCGGAGCGCGAACATCCAGTAAAAAGTTTACACGCGGTTACGCTTAAACGAGGTAAACGGGCCTGAGTCCTAACAAAGTTTCTTCTCCTCTCGTTATTTTCTTCTCTTCTCTTCTTTGTTTCTTTTTGGTCGCCAGGCCGATCAGAGCCACGTCGGAACACGACGTAATCGTAGTTACAGCTAACGCACTGCTTTTTTTTTCCTTTGCTGCCGTTTTACACACTCACGCATTCTTAGCATCCACGCATACACACCGACGATATAATACGTATATCCACATTTGTACTTGACGCATCAATTCTCGCGTCATTTTCGCCTGGTATGACAAAATATCCGAGGAGCTAATCTGTTTTTCTTGGCTTCCGCGCCGCTCAGCCGACTTCTACAACAGGCCCGGCCGCACGTTCAATCGCATATTTCCCCCTGAGGAAAATCGTATTTGTGCTCCTTCGATGGTCAAAGAAGCAATTTTAATAGCACGTGAATACTTTAAACACGTGATTTTATAAAACAAGGAGAAGGGTTCTTGAGGGTCGATTTTTTTCCCTCAGAATTAAGTAAACGAGAGAACGGTGACGACCAGGCCGCAGTCTTCGTGCTTAGGTAATTTGGTCGATTGCGTTTCCGTCAGTATCGTTCTTTGGTTTTTATCTCCCCCACCATCCGTTTGCTAATCGATCGGGGACGCACGGACGTAATGACGTCAGTGCTTCAGGTACTTCCGTTGAACGCATTGAACAGCTCGATGTCGAAGGTGGATAATGATACGCGTGTCCTTTATGGTTCCTCCCCGCGAGGAATCGTTTAAAACTATTATTTATACCCTACGCGTCACGGTAATCCCGGTAAAAACACGAATTCTCGCGTGAAAGTCTCGAAGAAACCAAACTAACCATCTCTTCGAAATAACAAAAGAAACAAATCATTTCCTATACCTCTTGCCCTTTGCCAAAGAAATCGTAAGATTAAGACTTGGTTAAATGAAGACCTTATTCGATACTCGTTTTCCTTCGGAAAATTCTCGCGATCTTTTAATCCTAAAGGAAATTATTTTAAAGAGATAGCCTGTCCTGATTTGTAGGTCGTCAGCGAGACGAGGAAAGTCTCTTAATTACCTATCGATTTCCTCGTAAAGTCCCGAATAAAATCGTTTAATCCGTTGGCGGACGGTTCGATCACCTTTCGACGAAGCTCGATAACCAGACGCTCCGAGATGGATTTACGCTAAAAACACTATCGAGCCGGGACCAAGCGAACACTGTGAAAAGGTACGAAAAAGTGTCGAAGAAGTTGCCGTTAAATTCAGGGCGAAAAACCGCTTTGCCGACGTTGCCCCCGTCGTCGGTGAACACTTAGGAAAAATTATGGAAAAATCGGTCGTCCCTTCTCGACTCGATAGAATCTCTTCTTTAAAGATAGTTCTTCGCGTCGCAGCGAATTCCACACGTACGTAGAAAAATATTTCGGTGCGTCGAGGGGTAAGAGGAGGGGGGAGGGGGAGGGAAGTTGGTGCTTAAACGATGTCCTGACCGTTCTCCACTTGACAACCGTAATTATCCTTATCGGCGCTATCGGCCTCGGTCTTCTCCCGTTTCGCTTCTCTCCGATCGACTTCCGTCGACGCCGAACCGTCGTTCTTGCTCGGCGAGTTCGCCGAGTTGGCCGATTTGTTCAGCAACGAGCTGAATTCCCCAAATTTCAGGAAATCTTCCATCGCCGAGTGCTCCAGATTCACCTGAGGAAAATGAAAATGCCATTAGCACGATTCATTCGTTTCTATAAATTTTCGGCGATTTTTCTTTCTTAAATCGTTATATCCCTTGCTTCTCTCAAAACTTCTTTTGAATCACAGCTTCATGTATTTAATTTTAAAATACGATTATCGTCGCATTGATCAGAAACTCAATCTAAATAAATTCATCGAAATTCTCAACGGTTCGACATTTTCATCTATCTAATTTTAAAACATAATTATCGTCACATTCACTCAATTTAAATAAATCCATCGAAATTCTCAACGATTCGACATTTTCGTCTATCTAATTTTAAAACATGATTATCGTCACATTCACTCAATTTAAATAAATCCATCGAAATTCTTAACGATTCGACATTTTCTTTTTCGATGATCCTTTCTTTTGCATCTATTGAAACCTTTTTCCCTCTGTTTCATTGGTCCAAGTGATTTATTTGACACACCTTACGCGGTCTACCGCGCCTTCCCTTGCCGGGAAGGGATGACGCGGACTGACTGCTGAGGCTCGATAGGCTGGCCTTCCTCTCGGGCCATTGGAGATGGGAATCGAGATGCTGCTTGAGCTTGTCCTGCCGCGCGAACATTCTCGGGCAAATACTGCATGCGAATGGCCTTTCCCCGGTGTGCACTCGCCTGTGCCTGGCCAGGTGCGAGGCCCGGGTGAAGGCCAACGTGCAAAGGTCGCAGGAAAACGGTTTATACTGCGCCCTGTTTGAACTTCCCCGGGATTCCTTTCCTTCGCTGACAGTCGTCTTCCTCAGGGCCTCACCCTTTCTCTTCGCACCTGATTTACCGTCGTCCGTACTCCCAGGAGAATCCTGCAGGTCCAACAAAAGGATTCAATGATCAAGATCAATTTATACAAGTGGAATTGAATGTGATGGAATTTCAGGTCAAAGGAGATTACACAAATACGAAGGATCTGCGATTAGATTATTACATCTTCTCAGACTTTCACGTCCTTGCACTGGACATTATGAAAAGTCGTTCTAGGGAAGGTAATTCACAGGTAAAGAATGCAGTAAATCGTACGAGACTTTCACATTCGTGCGACCGTACTTTTAAAATGAATTAAATGACGATCAGTCAGTCTTTAATTAAATAGCAATCAATGAAATTTCTCAAAGTTTAACGTCCTGGGAGGATAATTGACAGGTAAAGGATGTAAAAAAATCGTTGAAGCGTACTGGGCTTTCACGTTCCTGGGACTCGTCGTTCATTTGAACATCCGGTACCGTGGGATCGGCGGATCCGTTGCTGAAGGTCGGCTCGGATTTCACCCCGGCATGCGTGGTGGACTCGGCGAGGTTTTCGTCCCGCGAGGGATCCTCGCGCGCCGATTTCGTCCTCGGCTCCGAGGACTCGCTATGCCGCGTCACCCGACCCACCGACACTCTCTTCTGACCTTTGAATCTCGTCTCCCGCTTGTACATCGGTGGCGGAATGCGCCTCTGAAAAGGTCACACACAGTTTCAAGAAATCTTATCACACACGGCCAGTGTTACCGTTGAATTTAACGACCAACTTATTCAACGAGTAGCTCGTTATCTCGAAACCGAAAATTTCCCATCGGTCGATTCGAACGTGCGAATAAACGGATGGTAAAGTATTGTAATAATTTCTCGAAGAAGTACGCTCGATTAAAGATCGTCGAGCTTTGTTGTACCGATAGTGTCGCTAATTTTACCGATGCTCGTGATAATCATACGCTTCTTGTTCGGTAGAAAATCCACAAGTTTCTTCGACCGACCGGTTTTGCGGATCAAAGAAAAATCTCGTAAATGGAAAACTTTTTCATGCACCCAACGAAATCGTTCCTGCTCATAATTGTCGTTTCTTTTACTCAACAAAAACTTCCCACCAATGCTAAGCAAATTAGGTATGAATATAGACGAGGGAAGAATTGTTTAATAAATGCGATCTAAGGATACCACGCTACCACAATCTATTTGTACACTGTTCAATTTTATCCATTTAATATTAGTATATTTACTCTCAATGACCACCTTCAATGATTAACTTATTGATCTATTAACCTACTTTCCTTGAACTCTATCTAACTCTGCTCCATTTGCTCTCGACAATGTTCATTTTATCGCTTAATTTTGATTATAAACTTACGATTTGCGCTTCTGGCGAACGCAGAGGTTCGTCGAAGGCATCATCGTGATCCTCGATGACCATTGGATCGTCCTCGTCCTCGATCTCCTCGACCTTGATATTATCGTCCATCGGGTCAACGCAGGCCTGTTTCGGGTGGAAGGGTATGACGGAAGGGTCCTTGATGTACTCGGTGGTGTGAACTCTCGTTTCTATGTGACATCGTTGCATACGAGCCTCGACTCTACCGTACGGGCTGCGACTGTTCTCCCGGTTCCTCTGGTCCCCGGACAATCCGCGAATCTCCAGGTCAGTTGCCGTCTTTATTAAGGACGGCAAGTGCTCCTCCGCAACGTCGATCGAACCGCGGTACATGAAGTCCAACAGACATTCCATCTCCTCCACTGCCACACCTGACGTACGCAAATCAAACGCAAATAAGACACCGCGACGATCGAGAATCATCGCTAAGTGATCTCGAAACCAGCTAAGATAATTATACTTATAATTCGAATTTTAATACAGCCAACCGTAGCACAATTCAAACTTAAATATCACGAAGATTACACGAATCGTGTATAAACAATTTTTTCGCGTAATCATTTTTTAATCAAACGTGTTACTTTCATATAAATATTGTTGTAATGCATTAATCAGCGTGGTAATTATTTCTTGTAGCTTTAGACTTTCTTTTATCAACACACGTTTCGTAAAATTCATGATCCTGATCATGAAAATGTTCGTGAGTTCGAATGATTTACTTTCTAGTTGATTAATGCCTTTGAAAATGTACCTTTGAGTATGATAATCGGTTGTTCTCCATAATGTTCCTTGAAGACTCGCTCGAAATAAGGGCTGCAGGCAGCGAGGACCAATCTGTGGGCCCTTAACATGCCACCTTGACAAGCGAGAGTCGTGTCTGTCAAGGATCCGCTTTTGTAAAGACCCTCGAACAGTCCCGACAGATTCGCCAGGTGATTGTTCCACGTCAGGTTGAACGTTTTCTCGCCCATTATTGTATCGCGTACAAAAGTCCCTGCAGGACAAACAAATGATTGAGCGATGAAAATTCGAGTAATCTATTTCACCGTGAGAAGAGTAAAGAAAAACACGGTTCACGGTTCCATTAACGATTAAGTCCATAACTTAAGGGCTTCTCTAATTTACGTTTCAGTTTCGATTCAATGCAGTTCTCATTTTTGACCAATGAAACGTGGACGACGAGATACTCATTCCAATTGAACTGGTATTCAAGCATACATCTATTTACACGATTTTTCAACTAATACTCGATAATCATTTCGTCGATCCACTTTTCAGTTTCAGCCCTGAGCCTCAAACTTTTTTGTTTTCACCTCGGTTTAATCGATGGCATAATCATAACGAAAATTCAATAGGGAACTGAACTGTTTACCGCGAAGAGAGAAGAACCTGCCACGGTGAAAGGGGGGAGGTAAGTGCTCGGGGGAAAAACATAGAATTTGCGGTTAAACACTTGCTGTTTTTCCCGGTGCAATAGCAACCGTTACGTCAGGGGCCGGTCTACGTCGTTTTAATCGTCACGTCGAGTACAATTATTCTAATCTCGTGCGCACGGATACAGCAGGGGGCGGGGAGGGGAGAGGGGGAAGGGGAATCATACACGTAACGCTCGATGGCTCGTTAATGGCACGTTTTGCATTGCTTCTCGGACTCTCTCGAAATTGTCGTTTAAACGCCGACCATTGCACGCGAGGATGCATTTCCCGCTGCATTCCCGACTCCTCGATGAAGAAAACCCGCGACAAGGAATAACAGTGCTCAAACTATACAGCATTTCGAAACAATATACCGCGATAATCGTGTGAAAAATTGTGTAGATCTTAATGCCTTCAAACGATACATCACGTCTTCGTTAAAATATTTGCGGATACTCGTTTTTCTTCGTTCAGTTGACCTTCGATAACTTTGCCAAAGCCACTGTATATTTTTCTAAAAATATGTTGACTCGAGGAACTTTTCGAAAACTCTTCGATATCTGGTTTCCGGGTTTTCTTCGCACTATATTTATTTGCATTGCGTGAAAATAATTTCGAGAAAACCCGCTATTTCGTAGCTGTTCGATCGTTTTCCGAATAATTACATTTACGTTACAATTGTTCGGAATACTCAATCCGACGAGTTTTATTAGTTTCCCGGAACATTCGCATGACTACGCCGGCATTCCAACGCGATTTTCCGCTGCATTCTCCGGAGATTCCCGCTGAAATAATTCAAGCATCTTCCCGTTTGTATTTGCGCTTGTAATCTCGGCAATGTAAACCGTAATCATCGTTGCACGGTATTACGGAAATCCCCCGAGTCATGCTTCCCGTCGTTTAAACGATCGACCAATATCTCGAGTAACATATGATAGTTTTTTACAAAGGTACAATCCAGCACGCCGTAATAATTGCACAGGCAATTGAATTAAAATTGCAATTGAAGAAGAATTTCCTGCATTACATTGGCATTGTCCTCGCGCGGGAATAAATTCCCCTGGTACAAACAGTTTCGTGCCTGGCTTGCACAACTTCTTCGACTCGTCCTTCCGAGCTTCTCGCTAACGAGTAATTAACTCACTAGCCATGTTAATAATTCTTCCGATGCGCCAGGGCGGAATCGTTACTGCTTTGCCGGTGTTTAACGCACGGTACCCATTATTTCTCAGTCGCATGTCGCCCGGTACACCTGTGTTACGCCATTTACACGGCCCTGCGTGCATGTGTGTGCGCCTCGTGTGTACAAGGCCGCACTGTGTGGCTCTGCACAAACACGTGGGTGGAAGGAAGAGGAAGGCATATCGAGGCTCGACAATGTTGCACATGCGCAACGTCGACCTCCGGTTCACTCGATCCATAATTTCGTTGCCGGACCCCCGTGCACGCATCTCCAAGGGGCTTCGTACGTACGAACGCACCCCTCACCCCCTCGTCCCTTCCAACCCCCCCAGAAGGGTCATCTCGATTTTCGAACGACGCGAAACACGGTGTTCACGGTGAAAATTCACAGCAAAAATAGCCGCTAATCTCAATTTCCGTGTCCTTCTATCGACGTATTTTTTATCCAGCGGGAAAAGTCGGGGAAATCCCAGTACTCGGCAGATTTCATCGATGAGGGGTGAAACAAGGGTGGAAAGTTTTGCGGTTTCTCGCAATAAAACGGGCATTGATTTATCGTTTATCGATGAAAAAATTCTTCTATCCGACCTAACGAGGAGAGTTATTTCGAAGAAACATTAAATCGACATGCTCAGAGAGTCATTACTTATGAAAATTTAAGGAATACGTATCAAAGATACGCGTTAGATTTTAAAGAACTTATTTTTCGAAAAAAGTTTCGCTTTAAAGTGAGGGGAGGGGATTGACAGTCCATTAAAATTTGGTCACGTTTATCGGCAACGCAACAGTAATCGCATTATTAACCTTGGGGCGTTCACGGGAAGAATGGAAACAGGCTCGTGCTTTGCGCGTCGGCGTGATAAACACGTGCTTCGTCAACTGAGAATTTAATTACTGCTGCATAGAGCGAAGCAAGGGAGCAGGGGGGAGGGAGTTCATCGCGAAATCTCGAGCGTCAATGAAACCGCGCGACAGTTGGTCCTTTTCTTTGGCCGAGGGGTGGAAAAAGTACAGGAAAAATACGGCGACAATACTTTTCTTCGCGGGAGAAGGACGAACACGTGGAGAACAACACGAACGCCATTCTCCCTGGCACGCAGAGCAGGATCGATTGCTCGTTTCGCCAACAGGAGCTGCCATCGCCAGGATAAACAGACTGGACGTTGCCGCGAGCGGGTCAGCTGTGCATTTCAATATAGAACTCTATAAATGTACCCCACGCACGTTACACGTCGCCCTGTTGGTCCAGGAAATTCGGGTTTAAGGCCCTAGCCATCATTCGTATTACCGGTTACAGTGGCGATCGTGAAACAACGAAATACGTAAATGAATGGCATTGAGAAATATGAATTTACCGTACCGTGCGCTCATGAAACTCGGGTTTAAAGCTCTGGATAAAATTTCTAATGCTCGCTTTCGTGGCAAACGTGAAACGTGCGCAATTAAGGTACTCTTTCAAACGAAATTACAGTGTTTGTAAAAGTTGAATTACCGAAGGTCCTTCCTTGTATTAAGGAAAATTTCATTTGCCTCAAACTCACGGTTAATTTGGCGAAATTGTCAAACGTTGAAATACAGATCACTGAAATTTTGTAATTAAGAAATACTTCATATCGCGATATTAATTCGTTTTGGCAACGTCAGTATGACAGTTACAAATGACCGGTGTATATGAAACGAACGCTTAGGTCTGTTGCTAAATCGCACAATGTATGTTTCCATTGTGAAATACATTAATAAAGGCAACGTACGAGAATTTGCCAGAGTGAAACCTGAACGAATGGAAATATCAAAACGAAATACAAGTGAAATACACGCTTGTAAAACGATGTTTAATTTCCTTTGCATCGTCGGTACGGCGTCACGAATTATTGCGTTCAATTATCCCGATCTGCCAGCCGAGTCAGGAGGTTCAATTAAATTAACATACAGCGAACACGTTCCGGTATGCTTAATTAATTAGCCCGATTCATCGTGTCCAGATCCCACCGAAGACAAAAATGTAATCATCCATTTCCATCATGAAACATGCGATAAATGTACGAAGCAGGGGGTGGGTTGGGTCCGGGAAAGGGGATGAAATTCGTGGAAATATATTTGGTCGCCACAGAAATAAGGAAATAAGGGGAAGGTTCGCGCACGTGGTGGCGTCTCGAATTTCCATATGCTCGCACGATTTCACGCTACTGTATCACGTGCGGAATTGCCGCAAGCCGAATTCTGGTTTTCCGTTAATTCACAGAACGTCATAACTGTTGAACAAGACGGAGGGTTAAGTCCTTGGCGTACCTTGCGGTTATCTGATAGTACAATCGCGAAGGACGTTTGACATTAACGATATTCCGCTAAATTTCTCGCGGATAAGTACCCGACGATAGAATCTCTGGGCTGAAAGTACTATTTACGTACAGTATATTGACCGACGAAACTAGGATTCCTTATCGATACTTGCCTTTAGACCTTCGATAAAATGTTCGGTATTAACGTATGGTCACTAAATATTGATCCGGCTTATCAGAGATTATAAGAGCGGCCCTGCGTAGTAAATATCGGCGGATTTAACGTATGTCCCGGGAAACGATCGATGGGAAAAGAGTACCGTAACGATATTTGCCCTTCCGCTGCGAAAATTCGGACACGACGAGGCTGGCTGGCGGGAAATGACGCGTTTGTCTTTGGAAAATCGAGGTCGCACAAAAGTCGTGCTCGTGACTACCGCAGGGAGGAATGTGCCGGGCGAAACCCGGGTACAGATCGGCTCGGCAGGGTTTGCCGTGCTCGAAAAACAAACAGAGAGCGAGCGCGTGCCGTGCCCCCCGTTTTGTCGACGTTTTCCTCGCGCTACGGCTCTATTAATACCGCCTTTTGCCGTCTCCTCTCAGCATCCAATTCTCTCTGTCGAACGAGAGCGACCGAGATGAAAGCGAAACGTTTCTCCTTGCCAGTTGCCTCTGCCCCCTCTTTATCTTTCTGCCCCCGCCAGCCGTTTCTACGTCGCTCCGTCCCCCGCACCGTAGCTTGGATCTCGAGTTTTCTTCTCTTTCTAGCACGGTACCAGCAAACCCCCCTGGGCTGTCCTTGTTTATCTGGCAATCACCCTGCCCCCGTTCTATCGCCTTCTCTCTCTCTCTCTGTCTCGTTGCTTTCCTGCCCCCGTGATTTCCCTGTGTCTCTCTTCGCCCCGTTCGTTTCTCCGTCTCCCTCCCAACCGAGTTTCCCTTCTCTCTCTCTCTGTCTGTCTGTCTTTTCGCTCGTACGCCCCTCCGCGTCTGGCCCTGCCTTTGCGCCTCTCCGCCCCCGTTCGCTGGCTCCCTCGCCGTCCCGCCGCCCCTCTGGCCCCCTCGGTACCACCGCCGCGGCCTCCCCGGCCCCTTCCGACCCGCCTAAACTTCTTTTTCCCTCTCGACGGTCTCGGAATCGGCGCAGCGCGTGTCTCTCGCGCGAGCGCCCAATATAGAACGGTGTCTCACCGCGCGGCACGCGTTGCACACGTCCTCGACGTGTCCGACGACACTCCGGAAACGCGCTACTCCCGGCACGCCTATCGACTTTCCTCGAGAAATAGAGAAAAAAAGGAGAGAAATGAAGGGAACGAAAGGTAGGAGAATGGAGATGACGTAAAACGACGAAATCGAGCTTACCGTGACGATGCGGAACGGCAAAGTCCCGTCTCGGCTCCCGCTCCGTTTCGATCCTTCCCTCGGTCCCCTGTTCCTCCTGGTTTTACGGTGGAGGGGGTCGCGCGGGGTCACCGTCTCCGTCCCTCGCGTGTTCGCCGCACGCACGAGGACCTTCGACGAGGAGAGGAGAGTCGATTCTGCCGCCAGGGGGTACTACTGCCGTCCGAGAGGGAACGTCAGACGCACACAGACACGGACAGAGACACACTGGCACAGGGCCACACAAACACACACAAACACGGAGACACGTCAGCAGCAGCAGCAGCAGCACGTTTCCACCCACGACGTCGATGGCGATGAGGTTCCTCCTGGTCCTCCGAGGAAAAACGTTTCTCCCGGAAGCTAGGAACCCACGGCGAACGGAACTCGCGGAAAACAGGCCGAGAGCCAAGGGACAAGGAGGGGAACAACGACGAGGACAGAGAGGGCGGAGGGGGCCAGACACCCCGAGGAAGATGCCGATGAGAGAAGATCGAAATAAACAACTTGCCGCGCGAGAGAAGACGACGGTGATCGATATCGAGGGCGAACCCGGCGTAACGCGAAACGCGACGACGAGGACCGTCCCGACGACGGCGAGGAACTGACCGGCCCTGCCGGAGACGACGGCCACGGGCAATAATGCTGCTGATGCTCGGCGAAGAGCGCGAGGACGGCGGCGATGCTTGTGTCCCCGGCGATCGGCCGACGATTAACGGCCTCCTCGCGGAAAAGTCGGAGCCCGCGGCGGGGCGGCCACGAGGGGCGGGATTTTCGCGCTCGACGAAGGGGGCACGGGTAGGCACGCCAGCAGAGAACTCGGTACCGCGTTCTCGCCGAGTACTGTGGGGCTCCCTCCTCGACCGAGTCGCGACTGATATCATTTCCAGCGGGGGACTGTGGGGTCGGCCCGACCGACCGAGAGGGAGAGCGAGAAAGAGAAGAGCCCCACCAGGGGGTCTACTCGCCGTGCAACCCCCACACACACACACACACACACACAACACACACATTACACATATACGTACACGGTCACTCGTAGATACCCGACGACGACGACGACGACGACGATGTCGACGTCGCAACGAAACCCCTGGCCTCTCGAACCCCCCTTTACTCACCCACACACACGCTTACACAGACACACACATGCACGACTTGACTGTCACGTGCGTCACACGAAATAGGGGGAACGACAACGCCTATGTGTATGTATATATCTATGAATATATGTCCTGTGTGTGTATTGCGTCCTATGGGGACCTGCTTTTCCGCCTCCCCCCTCTGCCTACTCCCTTCCTCGTCTTCACGGAAAAATGTGTACTCTACTAACGAGCAGGAAATTCTCCCCTGCTACGGCTAGTTCACCAAACTACTCGCGCAATTATTATTTTTCATCGGTTCCTCCTAGCAAGGGCTACCGGGTTTTCCTGTTTCTACGATTCTCTCTTTGCGCAGTTTTCCGGAAAAACGGGCACTCTGTGGACGAGCGGAAGATTCTTCGTCGCTGCTAGCAGAAACTACTTGCAGAACGGGTATTTTTAATCGCTTTCTACAGGGATAAACACCCTACGAGGACATAGTTTCCCTTCGACCCTGACTTCACGGCGCGAGATAATAATAGGACGTTGATAATTTTTCGAGTTGAGGCGGAAACGTCGACTATGATTATTTTCGATCTATTTCTTTAATTGTACACGTCAGATAAGAACCTGTTTTTCTGTCTCTTTTTTCGCATTTCACGGAAAAGTGCGCATTCTACTAAGTAGCAGGGAATTTTCCACTGCGCCACGAGGTATACTTGGAGAAACTACTCGCGGTAGAGCTATTTTTAATCCACTAAATCTGCCGATATTTTTGAGAAACCACCGAAGAATACTAGAAATATTTCCACAATTTTATTGAAATAACTAGCCTTTAGCAACGTTACGATTTTGTTCTCTTTTCTGTCAAATATCTTATCGAAGGGGAAGGGGAATTTTCCAAAACTACCGAAATTCGTTCGAAAATCTACCGAGTGTAACATGATGGCCGAGTCTTGAGCTTTCTCCTCGATTATTCTATCTTTATCTTTTAAATTTATCTGCGTTTCACTATCCATCGTGTCCTATCTCTATTTCCATCGCCCTAATGCTTTTCCCCGGCCGCTTTCGTTTTCTCCTTCACCGTATGTTTAGCAACCTACCCCTTCCCGTCCTCCTCTTGAGCATATTTCCAGGCCGCCCTTCCGTCGAGTCACCTGTTTTCCCGTGTTTCTTGGAAACGCTTTGGCCCGGGTAGTTTCCCGGCATTTTTCGATGTAGCTTCCTTCGAACGTTACAACATTTACTCTTTCTCTCTGTCCTTTTACATGGCCCGTCCTTCTCCCCCTGGTTACCATATGTTCTCGCTTGCTCATTCCCCGTGGTCGATCGTACCGTCCTCGTTTTCCCCTCGTGCCCCACGAAGCGCACCGTCCCTCCGCCCTTCCACCCCACGTACCCACTGGCTTTATCCGCCCTGAACCCTCGGAGGGGTTGCCTCTCGGCAGGGGCCGCACGGCCCCCCTTCTCCTCCGCCACCGCCACAGGGACGAACCGACCCTCGGAATTCTACACGGCGAAAACCTTCCTCTACCCTCCGACTCTTTCCTGCGCCCTTAGCCGTACCCCCCACCCCTCCCGTCCTCTACCCACACCCGTTCCTTTCGCCCCCGCCGAGTCCGGGGCACGAAGCGATCCATGAACGTCTCCTTCACGCCCCTTCGGTTCTCGTATCCCGCGAGAACCGTACCCTCGCGGAACGTCAGGCTCTCCTACGGGCGCCTCTTATGAAAGAAATATTATCGAAACCCACCCTAAATCCCCGAGGACCCTAGCAACGGCCAAAAATCGTCTCCTCGACTCCTCGAATGTTTGCCAAGGACGACGAAGGCAGGAAATGGTGAAATCTTCGCGGCGCAGAGCACCGTCTTCCCCCCCCCCCATCACCGCGGATGCTTTTGTATGGAAAGTCCTGACGCAAGATATCGTCGACAGTGGAATGATAAACCAACGGAAAAGGCTGTTAAGGCTCCTGAGAAGAATTCACTGGCGGGCTCTTTCGTAATCTGGCCCGAGATATAAAAGTGCTCGTTGATAATGTCTTGTTGAAGTTTCGTCAGTACTTGGGCCGCTATCGAGGACTCTTGAGCCTTCGGTGGCGACTGTTGGAACGTCGGCAATGCTCGTTAAAATTTCCATAGGCCGGGGAGATAATGTCTACTCGTTAAGGCTGCAATTGGATTCGTTCGGGCCGTTAATCGCCGTTCACGGAATTTCCCTGCTTCGATAGCCAATGTCTCGGACGTTCCGTGTTTTCCCGGTTTTCCAGGCGTTTTCCGGGGGGGAAGGGGAAAATGGCCCCGGGCCGACGTTACTATTGTCCTAAATTTTCAATGAGCCTCGAGCGCCGAGCTGGCCGTCAGGCCTTGGAACGCGTTGTAACTGATCGTCGTGGAGTTTTGCAATACGATGAGCAGAGACTGCAACGGGCTCTGACGTAATCGTCACACGGGTACACGAGTATAAAACGTCCATGGCACGTATGTTTCTCATGCACGTAAATGCGCGTTTACACGACGCTGACGCGACGATATTTTCCATGTCCCACCGGCAGCACGCGAAACTCCAAATCACATGCAATTATTCCTGCCGACGCAGAGAAAACCATCGCTCGGCGATTCTTCCACGCTTACAATAATATTTACGCCTCGATGCGCCAACGACGACGAAGGAAAACTCTTGTCGTTCCGGCTGAACGGGAATTTCGTCAGACTCGTTCCTCGGGAATACATAGTTTTCTTTTAAGGTCAAATCCGAGTTTTTTGGGCCTTTGCCAGGCTCGGCAACACCCCGAACGGGCCGTGCCGCCTGGGAGTTATGTGTTTCATTAAAAATGTTCACTGTAATAGGGAAATTGATTTTTTCGCCGCCGAGGTGACCGGGGCGACCGATACGGGGGCAGCGAGCTAATATCGATTTGTTATTTTAGGGCTCGCCCATCCGTGGTACCGGCTGAACCCCGCCTACGTCGTTTCTGCCTTGGAAATTTCGTCACTAAGGGCATTCGCCTTATAATTTAACCGAGAGGTCACAAACTGACCTCCAACTATCGGCCCAGACGAAAATGGGAACATGGATGACACGGGGGGAAAAGGAAATGCGTTTACAAAACTTAAGTCTTTTATTAAAAAACTTCATTTCACAATGTCACGCTTAAATTCACATAATCAAAGTCGATTGAGCTTTCTTTTCTTTTGCGGTATAATAAATAAATTAACTGATAATTCAACCGGTTTCGTGTATATATTAGTTTGATTCTCTAAGTATTTTCGATGTCACATTGATGGTCGGTCCTGCGCATTTTATGGTATTTGACTAGAATTGCCTAAGCTACAGAAAGTCTCTGGATATTCTCTCATGTATACAATAATTCGCTGAACCTACGTTATTTCCCGCTAGTTACTACAACGTCAAATTAAGTAAGTTATAACTAAGCGAGTGCACTTGGAATAATGCACGGAATTTGTAAAATATTTCGACGTCAATATACAAACGTAAAATACATTTTTCGTAGGAATAACTCATGATAATCACCGATAACTAACTTTCACTTTTCACATTATAAGTGGTCGATTTCGCAATGTATCCCAGCGTATTATACATAGTTTTGACTGATTAATTTCTACGGATAGCATTTGCAGTGGTCAACGGAACGCGTAAAAATATTCCCGATTGATTTTATTTGTTACGATTTTCGTGATTAGTAAACGATCGTCTTATTAAGTAAGAAAATATGAAATATAATTAACACCAGTCAATTTCTCTATCAGAATAATTGAAATGAAATCACGTCACTATTCGTCCTTCCTTACGAAGAACTGGATAAATATTTAAATTAAATTAACACCTAACAGGTTGGTCTCATCAAATAATCAATCTATTTACAGTTATTTGTACTAAAATAAATGCGTTTTTCTCCTAGAAACGAAGGGTAAATTTGAAAGTCAAGTCCACGTGTATAAGTCGTTGGAAAACTTAATACCCTCCAAAACCTGAATTCGCTCAGGATCTGGGTTACAGAAATGACTTAACAAATCATCGCTGAAGCCGCAGTCGCTGAGATTTTCCTGGCCGAACACACTTTGCGGAACTTTTGCAGTTTCCGCGGATTCTGTTTGCCCTGGGAGAGCAAAATTAATGCTACTTTGAGAAATCTTTGTATAAGGTAATATAACACTTACCAAGCCCGTGTTTTGCAGTCGAGAATGATGTGGTAGAAGTCAACTGAGCGCAGGTTATTGAAAACTGCTCCAACTGACTGGACCTCATCAAATTGCATAAGGAAGGTAAAACATGTGGCAGAATAGGCCCTTTCAATTCCAGAGAATAAAACTTGTCCTTGTCGACTCGAACGACACTCTCCCGTACCTTTTAACAAAGTTTATTTGCCTTAAATAACAGCGGCCTTTATAAAAGTTTATCCGTTTTACTGTACCTAGCGAACTTAGGTGAATGACAAGGTACCTTTAACGGCCTTAGTGTTGCACCGTGAAATGCAGTTGGTGCAAGCAGAGTTGGTGGCACTCCGGCCAAGGCCCCAGTTACCGCAGTGGCTGATTTGCAATTAATTAAAAAGTTAAAAAGTGCCTGCGCTTCTACGCCTTTCACAAAGACTAAAGACTGTTTCAAGCTGTCCAGCTCGCTTTCCTTCTCTAAGATCAATCTTGCCTATAAAGGAAAAATGATACGCAATTCGGCTGGTGCAATGCATTTTTGTACACTAAAATTACCGTTTGCTTAACACACCTGCAAGTTATTAATTTTCCGAATCTCGGAATTTTCTACACCGAGGCTCTGTAGCCACTCTTCTTGTTCCTCGTCCTCCTCGTCTTCGGGACCCTGCCCGTCGTCCACGTTCGACAACTCAGTTGCGTTGGACATACAAGAATCCAAAGTTTCGCACCCAGAATCCGCAGCATCGGAGCGCCTCTTTGAATCCTTCAGCGGCATCGTATACTCAATTTCTGCAATAAAAATCATACAATATCCAGGAGCGAGCTCTTTTTCTAAGACTGTTTCCTTTAATTACAAGATTTCAAGTACCTTCCTGTTTTAATGCTTGCCGAAAGCCACGCGTCGTGGGAGTCAGAAGGGCATGAACTTCCGACAATCCACAAATTCCAGCAGCACGAAAGAGTACGGTAAACGTATTAGCACAGACGTAAAAGTAGGGACACTGACGTGCTCGTAGCAAGTGGAAGAGCGATTTGAAACTTTCGCTCCACTCTTTGAACAAAGCGTCCTTTATGGACTGATTATTCGCTACTGCGGAATTACTACCAATGCTGGCACTTACTTTGCCGGCCGAACGAGGGAAGAGTTCTAGCCACGGTAAAGATGGATGCTGCCAAACAAGGCAACATCGGTGAAACCTAAAATACAATAAAACAGTATTTAATATAATTTATGATTAAGATATAAAATAATATTATTGTGTATATACTATAATGTATACCTTGCGTTTGGACTAGTATCTAACGTTGTTTCTTTCTCCCCAATATCCAGGCACCGTACAAAACCAGTAGTCCCAGATGCCTCTTCGCTAGTCTTTAATTTTCCATTCCAAGGAAATGGTTTTGGAGACATGAACCTCATTTTGCTATTCAAAGTCCAATCTATTGGAACATACTTTTCCCCTACAGCCACTTCAGTTTCAGGAACTGAAGTAGGGGTTTCTAACTTTGATAAAACACTGGCAAAGCTCAGGGAATTGTCTAAAGAATTATCTGCAGGCTTTTGTGTTTTTCGTGCATTAATGTTAAGTAATTCAAATAGTGTATTGTCACTGCTTGTTTCTAGTTCAGACGGAATTAACTCCTTTTGCCTTTTGTTTGATTCATCTTTGGCAAAAGGGTTCTTGCGTTTCTGAGAAACAGATGGACTTATATTCTGGTCTGAGGCCACTTGTCCTTTGTTTAAAACAGATTTTGGATCATTCTTATTCACACTTGTCCTGTTCATGCGTGCCTGGAGTGCACGTTTTTTTACTTTTAAGCGATGCAGCTGCATCACCTGGTCTGGCCGCTTCCATTCCAATGTACAAGGTTTCTCTGGTTCTTCCATGTTTGTGTGAAATGTCAAATTTGTCATACTGCTGTGCCAAAAGAAGCATTATGTTTATAATATGCTTGAAACCATATAAATCTTATTACAATAGAACTCTCAAAATTAATGGATTTTGGAAAAATAATAGATTAAAGACAGAAGACTTTCGCTGAACAATTTAAATAAGCCTGTATCAAATTACCTATCAAATATGTTTTATCGATAATAATATTTTCCCACGTTTACTGTCTCTTTATAATGCATCAGAGGTTATATTCAGTAGCATGTCACGAGAGAATAGATAAATACAAAACAAACCAACCGTACCAAACACGGATACACACAGTTCAGTAGTCAGTGTTATTAAATACGTATTTTCCACATTCATTCAAAAAGTATCGTTGCACAGCTTTTTAATTTCAACTGACATTCCTACTTCTACCCGCCAAAACAAACACCCACATTGATGCAGCTGCAATAGTGCATCAACTATTCCGCCAGTGGCTCTGCTGCAGTTTTGTCATAAAACAGCACTGAGTAAGGAAAGTAAAGACGGTTGATCTTGTTACAACGATTTATAACGTAGAAAGGACATAAGGATTCTGATCTCACCAATATGGCGGCATACCACATTTTAATGTAATGTATAATCGTATAAAATAATGTAAAATAACTCTACAATAACTACTATGTTACAAAAAAACGTGATCTCTTTAATAAGCTTATATTATTAAAAAGACAGTAATAGAGAGCAGTATTAGAATAAGATGAAAATGTATGTTTTTTAATAAACTCTTCAATTTATCTCTTATCATAAACTAATTTTCTGTGAATTACTTTAGTTCATTTTTATTTCAATTCAATTGGTTTAGTTTAGCCGTACAACTGTTCTAATATTGCGCGTAAAATTGGTCTTATCAACATGGCGGAATATTACATTTCCCTTACGTCTCTTGGAAAATCTCTGTGTATGCTTGGTCCATCTACGTTACAGGCTCGTAAAACAGGAAATTCTCTGTGCGCTAGCGACCTCTTACTTTCCACGAGAAAAGAAATGCGAATTTAAAAGCAACACATTCTCTTGCACGATGTGAAGGAAAGGATATATTGCTTTTAAAATTAAAGAAATCTACTAATATTAAAGCCTGATGTCACATCAAGAAGGAGAACATAAAAATTATTTACAGTAATAATAAAATAGTTTCTGAATGGTCTATGTTAAGTTTTGCAGAAATATTGTAAAATCATTGACAGAGGATTAATAAGTAAAACTTAAAATTAAAAAAGATATGGTCATGGGGGCTGTTAATTTACTTATAAACTCTAATTTTACGATAATTTCCTATGCGCTTTTCTACTGGAAAGAAAACAAATTCAGGAAGTTGACACCGTCTTTGAATAAGTAATTAACAAATTCTTCGACCGATGCTTATTCAGCAGAAATTTGATTGTAAAATTTCACTCATCCGCAGCAGAATTTTATTGGTGCATCAAATGAAAATCAAACTGAATAAAACCATTAGCCAATCAGGTGCTGCCGCAATGCGGTGAAAAAATCAGTTTCTTTGAGTTTTCCAAATTTAAAAGAATTTGATGGTAATTTAATGCAAAATCATTTTTTCAGATGTTAAAAGTAATGTAATAAAAATAGTTTTATGTAATTCTAATGACGATTTCTGCATCGCTGTGCAACTAATAGTTCGCCATAATTCACGATCACCATTACTATGAAAATTCTATTGCTTTATCACTGTCCTTAATTTATTTGTAATGAATTTACGAGTATGTAGAGATTTAGTTTTAGTGGCATGCATGAAATATTAAACAACTGGGTAATACTGGGACAATAAACAATGCACAACATACAGTCTTCGATCATTGACTTTTTTATTTGAAAACATCGATTTCCCTGACGTCTAGACGTTCACGGTGCATACACCAATGACAAAATGATCGTTAATTATTATCGATGACTCGTTAAAGCAGCATTTAGGGGTACCCGCCCTGCTTAGAATTTTGTTAAAAAGCGATAGAAGGAAAGGACAAAAACACGACAATTGCCCCCCGTTGTGAATACGCGATAATATC
This sequence comes from Hedychridium roseum, assembly GCA_963989215.1. Classification (NCBI taxonomy): domain Eukaryota; kingdom Metazoa; phylum Arthropoda; class Insecta; order Hymenoptera; family Chrysididae; genus Hedychridium; species Hedychridium roseum. The sequence continues at coordinate 3,971,904 of OZ022318.1, read as the reverse complement.
GTACAGTGTTTTTGGTTTCCGTCATTTCTCGTAGAAGATTTTAAGCAGGGCGTGACGGATAGCGCGATGCACTTCGTTTCTAATTGAGTCCTCTCGATTTCCTGACCATTCGATCGCGTATTGACAACATCCATTGACCTAAAGTTCCTCCCTCCCCCCCCTCCCCGTCTCTCTTGCTTTCGGTCTGTCCGTCGACACATTGGGAAATAGGAAAATTGGGAGTAGGAAGAACACGGGGAACCACCGTTCCCCCCTCTCTTGGTTTATTATTTTTTCACATTCACGCGATTTTCGTCTTCTCGGCGGCTTCTGCTCTCGTCGTTCTTCGCTTTTGGCACAAAATCAGGCCGCGCGCGGCAGCTTCGCCTCGTCTACGAGCTTTTGCCTTCTTCACCGTGGCCAAAGGACGTGTATGAGCAGAAAAATCGACAGGCAAACCGAAGGCCGGCCCGTCCAAACGCTCCTCGTTCGCTCACTTCCGCCGGAACTCTGCGCCGCCTCCGCAGGACCTGAAAACGTTCAAAGCAAGTGAATTCCCCGTGAAAAATATGAGGCAAATTTACAATTCCGCTGACACACAGCTAAAAATGCGCCAAACATTAATTTTATTCATGAATTTCAATTTAACATTCTTATTCTTACTCGAACTAAACTGATTATCGTGAAAATGTGGTTATTTAATTTAACATTACGCTAGCTATAAGACGTAAAGTTCATTCAAATTTCATTTACAAACATGTACGATGAACAAAAATTGTTAATTACTCAGTGCAGGTTAGAACGATAATAATTATAAATTACTTTCTTTAGAAATATCACATTTTCTTATCTTCCCAATGACGTTTAAGCAATTAGCGCTTGGTACTCGATTCCCGACTATCAATGTGGATCATCAGTGCTTTTCGTTTCGTTTTCCCGGTAATTAATTACCGACTTACTTGGCTCCCATTTACAATGGCGCCGTATGAAAAGACGAAGGGAAAAAATGCCTATGGAGAATGCTTACCGCCGATGATGGATGATACGTGATTCTTTCCGCGATAGCTTCCGTCGTGGTTCATCTTAATGGCTGAAACAAAGAGATCGAGGGTTGCTTATTAATCACTCGAGCGAATCCGCCTCGCTCTCGTCGGCGGCCCAAGTGGAAAGAAATTGAAATTGATTGCATCGATATCCCAACAGGATGGTCAAAGGGGTGAACGGGCTGTAGAGGGGGATGATCTCACCGTATAGCCTGAGAATTCCGTCTGCCCGGCCGAGGCTGTTGGTTGCCACGCATTTGTAGCTACCCACGTCCGAACGGTTGAATTCTTTGATTAACAGCCACATCAGAACTTTGTAGCCCTTCCGCTCCTCCCGCACGCTGTACTTCCGTCTGGACAGTCGGGAATTCATTTCAGACAACCGGAATTAGATCACGTTTTACCTACTGCTTCTACAGCTACGTAGATTTAAAAGTTAACTGTAATTTCAATATATATTCTGTCACATCGTTTCATGAGGAATCAACGGAAATCAGAGGAAGATAAACGGCAATGAAATTGAAATAATCTAACTGAAAATTTCAAAAACTACTGTGGTTGTTGTAGTTAGTTTTATAGATAGTTTCAAGGAATCTTATTGTTAGATTACAGATACATAATTGAGTTGCGTAATTCAGTTAAGAAAGGAAGTTTCGATAAACTTGATAGCTTTCTTAATGGAAACGTTAAATCAATGTTCATTTATCGTCGAGGACGTTGACGACTGTATTTTTTCGTCGAACCTTTCGCGGTGCAATGGGGCTTGGGGTAAATTAAGTGGCGGCTTGTGTAACAGGTACACTCACCCCTCGAGCAGCACCTCCCCCGAATCTTCGCCCCTCTCGGTTTTCCAATTCTTCACCCAATAATTAATCGTGTTCGGGAAGGCCTCGACGAAGCATTCCAACTGCACGTCCTTGCCCAGGGGCGTTCCCAGAAGCTGATTGGGCGCTTGTACCACTGGGGCAACTTGCAAAATAGTGACAATAATAAATTCGAATCCACGGTTAAAGGTCGCCGATCGGGCACAAAGGTTACTTAGGATATTCGTTACCATTCAACTATCTCGCAAGGAAGAAATTTTCGAAAAATATAAGAGATAATGCGAAGCATAAATTCATAAGAAATCTTCATTTTATTCATCTTTTCGGTAGTTAGTTAATTTAGCGAGGTAGTCCTTACAGTTTGACACTTTCATAAAGAAATAAAGAAATCCGGAATTGGCTAAAAATATAGAAGAAAACGCCGGGCAATGATCCACAAAAAATCATAACTTTACTCGTGTTTCAATGGTGAAACAAATAGGCGAGTAACTTAAGGAGCTATAAAATCCCACCGTAAGGCGATAAGAGAAATGAAGACATGGATTATCCAACCGTGCCGTTAAGAATTCCGGGACATTGTTCTACGGGAAGTCATTGGATCGGCGATTCCCGAGGGCCAAGAAGAATCGTGCAAAGAAAAGAGCTCGTCGAACGGTTTCTTCTTATTTCTTCGTGGCCGTTTGGTCATTGGGTTTCGCGAGTTGTCCTTTGTGCCCGCGGTCCCGGGGATCCCGGCAATTAAGCCGATCGAAAAGAACGACGTAATAGGGGGAGATGGGGTGGGGAGGGGCAGAGAATTGCCGGGAAAACGAGCTTACAATTCACAGAGAGCGTCACGCGCTTGCTAACGGCTGGCGGCACGTCGTTGCTGGCGATGCAGAGATACGCTCCCATTTGCCGTCTGTCGACCCGATGGAACTGCAGCAGCGAGCCCTCGTACGACTGGTGCTTCTCGAAACTGTTACCACCACCTGCGCAGAACCGGGAAAATCGTAATTTCTTTCTACCAAGCTCCGCCGTATTTCCCCACCCCGCATTGCCCTCCGTTATTCCCCAGCACCGGACAGAGCCGGGAAACCCCATCCCTCGGCACATATCTTTCATAAATTTGTCCCTATATGTTACCACGAGCCACCTAGACCCCTTAACGCCTCCTTTTACGCCGCTCGTTCCTGCTTGTTTTATCTTCGCCGAACGAACGACCCTTAAAAGACGTCCTGAGAATCCTTACGACTCGACTGGTCCTTTAATTATACCGCTCAGGACCGAAGAGGAAAGTAATAGTTACGTCGCGTTTTATATCTCTGTGGAATTTCGCTAATCCATTATGTTTGTTCGAGAATTTTATACTTTTCAGTGAAGAGAATCAAGGAAGGAAACAGTTACCGTAATACGACAGATGAGAATCAAGAAAAGTATTAATATTCTGTATAAATCCCTTTTTATCTTATCTCTAATAAAGTCTGTAAGATTATATTCTAAATTCTAATCCATTATGTTTCTCGGAGAATTTTTATACTTTTCAGTAAAGTGAATCAAGGAACGAAACAGTTATTGTAATACGACGGATGAGAATCAACGAGAAGAAAAGTATGAATATTCTATATAACATTTTTTATCTTATCTCTATTAACTGTACGAATAAATTCTAAATTTTACATAGAATTTTATAATATCCTATATAACAGCTTAACGTCTGACGTTTAAGTTTAGTAGTTTCGAAATTTTCCTAAGACCTCTCGTGCTTCGAATTCTTAAGAGACAAGATTTAATTAACCCGTTCTTTATTACTCTGTAAAAAAGTAACCATAAAATGATAATTACATCGATTTTCCTTTTCAACGTTTGAAACGAAAATTCTCTGAAAAATCGTTCGAGATTTTCCTCGTGGCTGGTGAATCTGCTGAATTTCAACTGGCCGGTTACGTTGCATGAGATATCGTTGGGGCGAGGGGTGAAGCTGGAAGATTAGTACCCGTATGCATGAAAGTGGCCTCTTGCGTAACTGAGTCTGGTTGTGACTTTAATTGAGCGGACCGCGAGTGCCCTGACGCAATCGAATGAGGGTAACCCAGCTAGTGGTTGTACAGGCGGACGTGAAGGAGGGGGGATGAGAGGGACAGGGAGATAGGGAGGAACCGTGTGCGCAAGAAGCTCGAAACTCTGGCTCGAACGCAGCGGGGGGTCGAAAGAAGAAGACGAAGAAGAAGAAGAGACGGGAAGATATACGCTTAATTCACTGCTTAGCCGGCTAACGAGTTCGCCTAAGTGAGCGAGCGCTAACGAGTTTGCTAAGCTCGTAAGAAAACGGACCAAGCATCGCTGCTACCTAGCTGTCTTACGCCTCCCCTCTTCCCCTCCTCTTCTTCTCTTTGGCCGCGGTTTCTACCCCGTAGAGGGGCAGCTTGATAAGCGGCGAGACGCGTTGAAAAATAGCCCCGACCGTCGACCGCGACGATTCAAGGACTTGAAGCACGAAAGTACCCTAGGCTACGTTCTCCCCCAAGTTCCGGCAACTTCGACTAACACCTGCACCTGCACCACCACCTACCCACCCCCTTTCCGTCGCCAACGAAAACTAAACACCGCTTGTAACTCCATAAGTGCGCCGGCAAAACAAGCCACGTGTGAATGCACCGCGTATTATGTACCTACCGGCACCATATGTGCGCCCAAGACAATGGCGGAACTCTAGCTTTCCACTTGGCGGAATCATCTAAGTACACAACGAAACACACGCGCCGGGGATTCCCTCGGAATCCTCGAATTTACATGCACCACGGTACAACGAAGACTTTCGGGGCTCAATGGAATTTACTCGCGATAATCCAACTAATTCAATCGTCTTGTTTCCGTGTTATACGTGTACAGAAGGTAGGAATCGACGATGGAAAGAATTTGTTTAACGAGAAATTTCAGTATGGATATATATAGAATGTAGTTATTAATAATGGAACTAATATAAAGTTCAAAGGTGATCTGTAGTAACGAAGTTCTACTCATTAATTTGTTCATTATTTAACGTAGGAATTAATGATATCAATACAGTAATTCTGTATTCAATGATACGACTCTATAGATTTTTTAATTAAATTATCTTCATTGATATACACTCAGTATATCTGTTATACTGTGTTATACCTTGGATAATATAATTCATTAGTACTTGGACTAACTTGTTTCGGTAGAGATTCCTATTGAAATACTTCGCCGAAATCCTAAGGCAAAGGACGAACCTTTTCGAGCGGTACATAAAACTGTCCACCATTTTGATGAGTGTTTTAATAAATTCCCTGCGTATACGCAAATTGTATGCCTACCTTCCCGAGCATAGACATACAAACACGTCAGGATAGTACGTATCCAATATTCCGTGGACGTGATAAACGCGTGTACCGATTCCAAGCAAACAGGGTACACTTATACGTATGAATACGAGAAAATTGATATGCAGCTAGCGCAAGACACCGTGAAAGAGATTTTCTCTCAGCCCTGGCCTTCGCAGAGGGGAAAAAGGGGGATAGGGGGTAATCAATTCAGGAAGAGGGAGTTGTTCCCAACGAGGTTCGCCGGTATAACATTGCTCTACGGGGTTTGTCCTTGCCTCGCTTCCCATCGACGTTCATACGCGACTTACGAAAGCAATTGGACGATACTCCGGCTCCGACGTTGCCGAGTTTCGGCTCAAAAGCGTTTAATCGCTGGGCTCGTCCCGTCCCCCCGGGCCAAAGCTTCGCTATTAATATATCGATGCGCACGTGCATATTGCAGCCCCAGGAATGTCGTTCGTCTTTGCAACAGCGTGGCCGGGCTCTAATGAAAATTTCGAGGTCGCACCCGCGGGGATTTCTAACTGCTGTCGACGTTTCTACGAACGTGCTCGTGATTTATCATCTACCTCCGGAAGTACAGGTATTGATAATTAACACGTCGGAGTCGTACGAGCGTTGAAGTTACGTGGGAAGTTGTGCGAGGAATTAATGAATTATCGTACATTCATTCGCGAATGTGTTAATTTCCGATTTTCCTATACAGAAATAATGCTAAAATGTGTTGAAATAATTAAATTTTAATGTATTAGCTACGAATAGTTATGAAGTTTGAATTTTCCTAAAGTCCTGGGTAGTTCGTGGTAGCAGTTAACATTTGAACAAAGCTTGTACATTCATTCCCAATTACTTCAGGAGAAAACCGAGTTTTGTCGGTTAGCAAATAGTCTTCCCTGATTAAGAAAATCTTTAATAGAGAAGAAGCGTGAAAACTTGCAGGACACGAAGTGGGGGTATACGTTTATTCCTGAACCTCACGTTCGCGCGAAGTTGGAAAATTTCTTAATCCCCGAAGGCAGCCGGTAATCCCCGCGCGTCGTGTTTGCACCAAGCCAGTTGCGTAGCTTCTCAGGACTTCGTTGCGTCGGTTTAATCGCTCGGCTTTCCACGGCGATTAATAGGTCTATCGGCGAGCGTGTTGCGTCATCAAGGTCATCAAGGGAAATTCCTACCGCGGGGAAATCGGCGAAAACCGGACGATTCAACGTTGAACCGTTCGCGGGCAACTACGTGACCCACTCTAACCCACTCTAACCCACTCTAACCCACTCTAACTCACTCTAACTCACTCTAACCCACCTCCACGTCCTCGGGATGGTCTAATCCGGCAAGTTTCTCAGCGGCACGTGAGAGTGTTTAATCACGGCCCCGGCTTCGAGGCGTATTCGTAATTAATACACAGCAACGCCGGAGCGCAGCGAGGGAAGGGGAGGGAGAAAGGATTATTATTCTCACTGGTGGCCCGAGCCCGCGTTTAAACCCGTCCGGGACGTGTCGGTGCGCACATTAACGGCGGGAACATCGCGGAACCGGGGCCCTAATTACGCCATTGATATCAGATTGACGCCGATTGCCCGTCGCTCGAGGGGGCAGGGAACGGTTCAGTGGCTGGCAGGGGGGGAGGCGCGTGTTTGCACCGCTGACGTATTAGCCCGGTACGCGGGGTTCGAGCACGATCATCGATCCTCGCGCAAACCGAGCGAACCCGCGAGAAACGCTAATCCTACGTGTTTCTCGCCTACCTAGCCATGCCGAATTACATCGTCCGCGTCGGATTGATGTCCGCCCACGGGAACCGGCCTAATGGAAGCGCTAAATCCCCACCGATCACAATCCTTCCCCCCCTCTCCTAACCCCCTTCCAACGCGGGTTTTATAAACTCAACGTACGAACACGTCAGAGTGATTCGTTTTACAACGATTCGCCGACCGTACGGTCGGTCGAAACACCTCGCAACGATGGTATTTACGAGTCGGCTAAATCCAATGACTAAATGATGGTGTAGCTTTAAAAGTCCTACGATAAACAATGTACTTCAGTTTGGCTCAATGGGTTTTGGATGGCTTTTTTTTAAACTGCTGGTTAACGATTTCTAGGAAAAGATGCTGTGATTGAAACAGTTTGTAAATCTAATGGCTTAGTCTCTTTCTTTACTCCTTCAAGAATTTAGAAATAAGCAAGGTAGTTTAATGCAAGTTAAGTTTATAGTTTCTTTGGTATTTGCGCGATGGTATTGATTAGCTTTTTGAATTTGGTCATTAATAATTATAAGAAAGGGAAGGTTTCATTTAAATTATTTATAAAAATCTGCCGTTTAACTGATTTCTTTTAACTAGCTATCTATTTTCCACTTTAATTGGCTACCTATTTTCCCAATTGAACAGCCTTTTGTAATGAATTTCTTTTCCCACCCCTAGTGTGATCAAATTCCTCCTTTCTTTCCTTCTTTATCACCTGATTCTAATACCGTGTATATCATACATCATGCGTTCCCCATTTCGTACGTTCTGCCCTAATGTATGCAGTACGTTCTTTTCTAGAATCCCGCCAGTCAATGGTTATCCCCCCCCCCTCCCGCTATATTCCATCGTTAAACTGCACCTCCTGCGGCGCTGGATTTTCCTGGCTGTAATTTAAGCCAGCGTCGAAAGATGGGCGGAGTGACGCGTGATAAAGCGAGCCAAGACGAGGAATATAAAGCGACGTATATTGAAAGAATGATACAGGAAGGTCGCAGGGGAGGGGGTGGGGAGGGGAAGGGACCTTTGCGGGGGCAATGACGCGTGGGAAAACTGGGCTGAATTTTCCCGGGTCGTCGAGCTCTCTCAGCTTTGAGGAAAAACGGCCCCGTTCCATGTGTTTTGACATTTTTATGGGGTCCCACCTGTCGTGGAGGATCTCATGAGTATGGGCTCCCCGTCCTCGCGTTTCCACGACACTCGCGGCGTAGGTCGCCCAGTTGCGCTGCAACTCAATGTTGCATTCTCACCCTCGGAAACGGCCAAATCCGCACTAGTGTCGCTGCCGGAAACGATGTCCGGCGGAACTGCAATACAACGAAGCAAAAGTCAATCGCACATGTACGTAAAACACACAAAAAATGTGATACAACTTTCAGGTAGTAAACGGGTTAATCCAATAATTACAATAATTTATGATAATTTTAGGTCAAAAGTGTCAGTCTTGTAAAATGAGTATTATTAACAAGCAATAAAACGATAGGAAGAATGTGTGAAGATGTTATTCAAGTTCATTAATGTATTCCTTTTCTTTGAAGCAAAATAATAAATGTCAAAAGACCTTTTTAGTCCTTTTTTAAAACACTTTCTTTGATCAATACTATTTTTATCGGTCATTGGTCCAAGAAAATCGTAGTTTTTGCCATTTTGTTCGCGCAAAGAAAGCATGTGATCCCGCGGTCGCGATATTTTTTCAATGTTTACTCAATGCTAGTCAAAGAGAGAATGCCGATTGCGGAGTAGAGAGGGGGTGGGGGTGTAGAAATTTCGTCGATCGTCGCTCCCCGACTGGCAATTGAACGATGCTGAGCGCGAATCGCCGAAAATCACCGGGATTCTCGGGAAAGTAGTCAAACAAACGGGATTGATTGGACCGAGCAACGGGAGCGACGGAGAAAGGAGAGGTTCAACGACCCCCCGTTTCCCCCAAAGTCCGCCGTTGTACCCTTTAACGCCGGCGACTTTCCCCGCGGGGAAAAACTTTCCTCACCTACGAGGAATTTTTCCCCACCGCCGTTTTTTTTTTCCTTTGTCTCCCGGCGAAGAACAAGTTTGCAGGACCCCCGTGAAATTTGCCCCCTTCGAGGGCTCGCTCCGCAGGTAAGTATTCTCGTAAGTATTCCCATTACTTACTCGGCGGATGAAGGGCCCTCCAAACTGTTTAATAATTCGCGGACTCAGGGGAGGGGGGCAAGAAAGATCTTTTAACTTGGCCTTCGGAAAATGATGAATTTCCCGCCAAACTGCGAGACATTCCTTCTCTCTTTTTCTCTTTTTTTCTCTCTCTTTTTCTCTGTCTTTCTCTCTCCCTTTTACTCTCTTGTTCTCTCTTTTTTCTCTCTCTTTCTCTCTCCCTTTTATTTTCTCGGTCTCTCCTTTTTTTCTCTTTTCTTCTCTTTTTTTCTCTGTCTTTCCCTCTCTCTCTTTTTTTCCTGGCGAAGTAGAGTCATTCCTATCCGCGTTAAAGACCGTACCTTCTGTTAACCTCGGGCGAGGGGAGTCTGGGGACTAAGGTTTCCCATAAAATACCGCGGTAGGGCAATTTAATGTCGCGAAATAAGCCGTTTAACGGAATTCTCTAAACCGCCGGGACACGTCGTGCATTATGAACGATCGTCGACGTGTTCCCGGCCTCGGGGATATCGTCGTGAATTCCAGAAAAAGACGTATGACCGTGGAAGAGGGGCGGGGGTGGGGGGATAGGAGCGAAGTGAAGGGAGGGAAGATTGAGAGAAAAGGAACGGGGCAGACGTCAGTGGGATTTCGCGGAGAAATATTTCCCCGTCGGCCCGTCCGTCAGCCTCGTCCGGGGAAAATATAATTTTCCTCCGCCCCGGGGGCGGAGGGGCGGGCCGGAGGGCCGCGCAATGAAAAAACCGGGGGATTCGCGGGGATCGTGACGTCGGGAGATGGGCGAAGCCGGTGGAGTGGGGGGAGGGGGGGGGCGAAGAACCCCGGGAGGAATAGCGAGAAACGTTCGCGATACTGGCGATTACGTTATTAAATTTCCAGACGAGAGGAATCACCTTACGCTCGAGGAAATTACTACGGTTAAAAATCTGTCGGGAGATTCTTCTCGTTTCTACCCCCCCCCCCCTCCGCCCCTTATTCCCCGTTTTCCCGCCTACGAGTCTCTCATCCTCGAGTTTCTTCTTTTTCCTCTGTCGATCACGGCTCGTTCTGACGACTCGATGAAACACTCACGGACCCTCTCTTTCCGCGAATTCTCATCCCTCCGCACGGTTTTTGCAGATCCTTCCCCGCTGCTAACGGGCCATGGAAAATGTCCTAATCTACGGTATTTTCCGCTCTACGTTACACCCACGAAACTCGAATTACGCACAAGCAGTGTCCTCTTCTTGTAAAGATTTTCACGCGTGGAAATACAGCTTTTTATTTTTCCTCGACCGGAAGGTGTATTGTTACACATTATAATTTTCCGTAGCTAGCGTTTTCTCTCGACGGACGTTTATGCATTCGTAACTGAACCTCGAATGGAATACGGCGATTGGAAATACCTTAAGATTCCTCGAGCTTGCGCAAATTTAGAAAAGTCGATTGCCCCGGGCCGGGGGAATTGATAAGATCGCGAGATTGGAATGCTGTCGAGCTGATTAAACCCCATTCGAAAATGGAGGACACTTACCTCGACTGGGAATATTAACCGAGATATTAATAGCGACGATGCCTTCGAAAGGGGAAATCCATCCGATTGCATTATTAAATTTCCTCTCACGGGTATTACCCGGCTTTAAAAAATGCGAGAAACGAGACGTGCCGCTGACGACGTCGTTCTCCGCCAACAGCCATTTCCACGTGGCGGAGATTAATCCCCCTTCCCCCTCCCGCCCCTTCGTTGTAAATCGCGCAATCGACTTATTACCAACGGCAAAGAACCCCCTCCCCCTCGATATTTAAAATCACTCGAAAGAAATAACACGAAGTCGTGAAAATAATTCCGACAAGTCCTTTTAATTCCCAGCACACGTAGGAACGTCAAGAATCAATTCCACGGTTCTCTCGTTTCGTCGTATAGCGCGAAATTCGATGGAAAAAAGTTCGCTCGGTCGATCGGGATTCATTGGACGCTTTTGAAAATATTCCCTGGATTGACGGTGAAATTTTCTGTTTCGCGTCGCGTGACCTCTTTCTAGTTTATTTTCGGGCACTTCTGGCCCGTTGAATAGGAAATATTTTCTAAGGTACGCAAACGTCGCGGGAATTTGTAACGTTTGGTCCTGCGTGCCGAGGGATGGGGTGGAGACGGGGGGGTTAAATAAATTCGAACGGACCGCCGGCGCATCGGGTATACAAATGTCTCATGAAAGGCCCGAGGACGGTCGTTATCGGATTTGCCGAGGAAACAGGACGACGCTCGAACCGACGTAAATTTTACATACAGCCAGAACGTTCGCCCGAAGTCCCGTGAATCGGCCAGCCGTTCGTCATATCCCAATATACACGGGCATTCGAAAATCAGCGGTTCTTTGCAATTTCCACGTTTCCACAAACACTTCGCAATCAGCGCGACGATTCAGCGACGTTGATGCTATTCCCAACGAAATTAAGTGACCGATTTTCCTCCCGCGACGAGATTGCGGACCTTTAAAATACGTCTGCCAACGAAACATGTAATAAACCAGAGAGCAAAAGCAAAACTTGGGCAAAATGTAAGTATTTTCCGTGGGAAATATAAGAATTGATTAACGAGGAAACTGAATACGTATTACAATTTCTTCCTGCTGTAATAATAATTTTGATTAAATATACAGAGTTCGGTTTTAATTAAAATTCTTGAATGAACGAAACAGGCCTCATGATCATTGAAATTTTATAAAAATATGGTTCGTAAGGTTTCAGTGATATTATCATTAAGCTAATTGAATTTTAACTGCTTTTCATCCCTTTTGAAAGGATTCTGAATAAATTTCAATGCAAGCATCGCAGTAAGTGATAATGCAATTAATAAGAAATATACTAATTAATGAACGACCAACCGGACGTACATTACATTTGCCTGCACACGGCAATAAACATTTTAATTAAACCCGCCGAGGTCTGTTTGAACTACAGTTCTCGCATAAACAAACGAGGCTCAGAATCCTTGATATTTTGTGAAAATATATTTCGCAACGATTCGGTAACACAGTTACGCCGGTGAAAATTACACTGATTTCCATCTTCCCCCGGAGAAGATTCGCCGACAAACAGCGTAACAACTGACACTGTGATTGAAGCAACGGTTCGGCAAGTAATTAATAAACTGCGAGGGCTTTGATGCCATTAGTGACGTCTTCCACGCGCGTTTCGAAATGCATTAGCATTGCCGGGGCGACGGCAACGAAATGACGAAACGAATGAAATTAGCGGTTATCAACTATCCCTGCGGTTAGCGAAACATTTTGCAATCAGCCGTGCGATTCAATACGCCCGTGGCCGGCGACCGCGCGGTATTTCCGGGCTAAATGAAATGATCGATTATCGCGCGTGTCCGCGGAGAACGTAATAAATGAGCGCACGAGGGGGAGAAGGGGGATGGGGATCGAGGAGAAACGGAGTTTCGCCGGGCGAACAAACGACGGGGAAAATGAGAAGAGCCTCGGACTTTGAGCGAAACGTCTTCTTTCAGCCCCGGAAACCGTCCTTCTCAAAACCTTTCCCCCTTTGCCCCGTACCCCTATTAGCGCAACGTTTTTCACGGAATTGAAACAGTAATAACGCTCGCCGCTTCCGTGTATTGCCGTCATTTATACGTTTTTTCAGAAAGAGAGAAAGAGAGAGAAGAAGAAAAAATGCAAAGATTTATAATGCCCGAGGTTGATCGAGTTCAGAGGAAATTGTGTTAAGACAGCGAATTGTCCGTTCTTGAAGGACAATTTCCTAACGCGTTTCAATGTTAAAATTGGCATTTTGAATTAAGTTTAACTTGAAATACTTGTCCCTTTCGTAGTCGTTCCTGTTTAAATGGTTTAATTCTGTCGCAATTCTACCTTTGTTACGAAGCAAATCTCGTCTCTGTTTTTGACTACAGAATAGAATATTCCATTACAGAACCGTTGAAAAATTGCGTCGCAGGAAGAATACACATAACACTTTTAACCGTAAGAATATGTCGTGAATATAGAAATATGTCCAGTTGTAAAGATAGTGAAAAGTCATAGTCATTCGACCAACATTTTTTGCGTATGTATTTCAACCTTTTTTTTGAAGATTGCCTAAAGATTACCGTGAATTTCTAAGCATCCCAGCTCGGAAATCATGGGAGACGTGTTGATCTGGCACATGTAGCAATCTCGATCGCTCTCTTTGAGTTGCCGTATGTATAGCCGCCATGTGCGATTGCCGACTTCCTCCGCGGCCTGACTACTTCCGGTCACCCCTGCGCCGCCGCCGGAACTTCCGCCGCTCTCGTAGGACACGCTCACGCGGTTATTGTGCGTCACTGTCCGCGTGTGCAACGACAGGACCGTCTGGTCAGACGTACGGATCCAGCCAACCTGTGGAAATAAATGAAAAATATCCGTGTCAGAAGAAAATTCAATACTTTACGAGGATTCGCGAAAATTCAACGCGCCTAAGTCTCGTTATGGTAATTTTAAATGATTTCTATACCTGGCGTGCAACGAAACGTATTTGCGACAGAAAGAGAATTGTGTTAATACTTTGTGTCACCTGTAGAAGAATTAGATTAATACTCTACTGCGTTTGATTAAAAGTTTATACGCTTCAGCTTCGTTACAGGAATTATAAATAATTTATAAACCTGGTAATTAAGTATGCCTGTGAAACTTTTATAGGTATACGCGGGTCACCAGGGGACGAAGATTAATATTCTACCGTAATTGAAAGTTTTATTAAGATAAGAAAAGATCTAATAAACTGTCATTCGGGGCATGAATAATTATTATACTATTTCATGTATAAGACAGAAAGGTTATTATTTTATTCTGATAGGAACTTCACCTTTAGATATTTTTCCAAGTTTCATAATTCAACGATTCTCTGGTTTATTATGAAAATATGATTTAATTTGTGTGTTGGGGATTCTATGAATAATTTTAATCGTAATACTTGGAACGCTGTAAATGTTTATCAGGGTAAATATAATTTCATTATCAATTCAGTAACATTATGTGAATGCATTATATGATCTAGAAATAAATGGAATAAATGATCTGGATTACTTTACTAATTACAGTGAGAAAAGTCGTCCACTGAACTCTCGAAAGTAATTATATCAGCAGTTTTTCCCTTTGTAAAGACAATTCCTTGGCGAAGAAAATTTGACTTTTCTTCAATGAACAACTTGAAGTAATTTTCTTAAATTCGCAAGTGTTACTTCTCCAAAGTGAAAACCTTATTAAATTCGTAGAAAACAATGACAATACCTTGAAATTCTCTCGATTCTACCTAAGTAATTATATCCTTGCCTTGAATGGGTTTCATTAGTTTCCTACTACAACAAGACTGCGTAAAGGTCAATACGATCAAGGCGAAAATCTTATCAAAATCTCCAGAAATATTTACCATCTTCAGTTTCCGTTAATTCTTCGTAAATGACTTTTTCATCGTCATTTTATATGTAAACTTCTCGTTCCCTGCCTCCAATGGGTTTGATTAATTTTCTCTCTTAACGAGAGTGTGTGAACGTTATCGTACAGGTGAACGCGTTGAAAGGTTTGTGTGTACGTGTTTCTGTCTGTGTCTGTGTGTGTAAGGCTCGTTACAACGAACCGGCGATGAAAATTTCCGTGTGCACGCCGTCCGCCTAGGGAAGACTTATTTAACGATTTCCAAGGGCCGCCACGCCGGCCACGTTTTGTAATTATCCCTCTGATGGCTCGTTTTACGCTCTTACTTGTTATAATGCCGCACTTAGGCGAATGCATTTTGTTTACACTGCGGCGGGAAATGCCGTTGTAATTCCAAGAATAAACGATCAAGGCGACCGTAAAGGAGAAAGCGCTAATTAATAGCAACTAATAACAAGCTTAATGCACTGTGAAGAACATTCTACTCGGCGGATTGTCAATTGTACTTGCCAGGAATGATTGTACGAACGTTTGCGTAAAAATGTAGACGGACAGAAATATAAAATTTCACGTAGAATTATGTAAGTTGCTTGAAAAATATAGATTCGTGAAAAGTAGAGATGGAATGCAATAATGAGAAACAATGGTAACGAATGCAGCAGTAATAAATGACGGAATGTACGAGAATAAATATGATGATATTCTTAACGGGGGAGGAGAATATTCTTGAATATATTTTGATTACGCAGAGGCGGAAAGTGTCCTTGTAATTTCTAGAATGGACGATTAAAACCGTCCATAAAGCAAGGCGAAGCCGAGATGATGATAAAAGCGGAACGGGAATTAATAGCGCCGTTATCTTTAGATATCCTAAATTTAAGTTATCCCAAGGAAAATGAAAATACGCCACGACAGATTGTTAGTGGGTATTGTTGCTGAAAATAACAGAACAAACAGGTGACAGATTAATTTCGAGGATTCACGGCCCGGCGAAACGAAAGCCGAGGAAAAAAGGGAACGAAGGGAAATGCGCACTAATAACACACTGCGGAATTCTTGGACCAGAGAATCGTATCCGGTCAATGAACACTTGCAATGAAATACGTGAGAATCATGTCCTCATTGTCCGAATGAAATTCACCGAGAGCGAAAAACCTTTGAAACTGTGCTGCTATCTGCGTTTATCAATTCAACTAAAAAGATTAACGGCCCTACGTAATTTTTTAAACAAAAGAGCAAAGTAACGTTAGTGTCTGTTCTGTATCAAGCAACGCGAAAATGTACAGATTAACTGGAAGATACAAAAAAAAAACAGGGCAAAAAACAAGGCTTTCACGATTCCCGGTCCTCCTGGCAATTTCCTTTGATTCGTACTTCGTTGTCGGGTTCTCTATTCCATTTAGGCACGATGGGTCGTGGTATCTTTCTCAACAAAATACGTGTGCATTATGTCGCGGAGCGGCGAAAAAGGGGGAGGGGGGATCGGGCAGTGGGTAAGGGCAGGACGAGGGGAAGGGGAAGGGGGAGTAACAACGAGCGGGCTTGCATAGTACGTTCCCGCTGAATATTCATAAACGCGCTGCCGCTTATTGCCGTTTGAATTTCGCCTTTCTTCTTTTTCAGCGAAACCACCTTGCGGGGAATACAAAACAGACGCTCGAGGGTTCGCGGGGGTCGGTACTAAAGGGAGAACAGTGCAAAGAGGGACGGGTAGGGGGGGCTGGCGGGGCTGGTTCTCGAATAATTTCCGCGCAACGATAGAGAGAAAGAGAGAGAAGGGGCGAAAGAATTTCCAACGGCAACGTTTTGTGCCCTGAGGACGAAGACAGACATATTTAATGATTTCCGCTGGATACACCTAGCGGCAGTCGCTTAATTAACATCTTACGGCTTTATCCCCGGCGATTCAGGGACTAGCTGGCCAGTATCCCCCTCCACATCCTTAATGTCAACCTCATCGCGAATGAAAAATCCCCTGGGTAAAGAGGAATCCGGAAAGATGAGGAGTCCTTCTTAAAACTTACACCCCCCCGACGCTCTTCCTGTATAACAGGTGGTAGGTGTAACCTGACGACGAATTAATAAAGTTTACGCTTAGCTGCGCGATATCACGGAAGTAACGATCGAAGTAACGTTGCTGTGAAAGGAAGGTCAAGCAAAATTGTTCTGTAAAAGCCGAAGGTATTTTCAATTATGATAACGTCGTTGGTCTCACTATAATCACGTATGTTCTGCATTTTAAGTGTATATGATATTAGTGTATATGGTAAGTGTGATAATGAGCGATTTCAGCGGCAAAGGTTTTGGCTTTCACGGGAGGAAAAATTGGATTGAACTTTCCTCGTGCGTCAAATCTTTGCGTCAAATAATTCCCCTTGTCAAGTTGAGATAATGATAAAAACATGGTACGTGGAATTTTACCGGCCGTTTCTCGTCCTTTTGTACCAGCAGTTTTCATTCGACGAAGGGAATGGGGAGGGGGAGGGGCAGGGGAGACGCGCAATCTTCTCCTAGCGTTCTCTTTAAAACTGCCAGAGAAGCCCTGTTGCGGAGGGAAAGGGAGGGAGGCTAAGGGAGTGGGGGTAAGGGGCGTATAAACGAGGGGGTAGATTGGTCGTGGGATTTGACCCGATCTTGCCGGGATATCCCCGCTAATGCTCTACTCACGTTCGCCGTTTTATATATAAACGACGTAAATTCTCGCGGAAAGCCTCGGCCCCCTTTCTTTCTCACCGGCGGAATCCTTTCACGAAGTATCATCATGATTTTTATAACCCACCCCTCTGGCGTCCCTGTGTTGATATCCCTGTGTCCTGACGTACGTGTACGTCTCATTTACGCGCCACGCTTGTGTAGGTCTACGTCGAAAATCGCCATCACCGTTTATCCATGGTATCCGCGTAATTTCGTGAACGATGAAAACTTAACGCGATAATAGCCGGGCAGATACACACGAGAGAGTCTTTCCATGTACGTCCCGGTGGCTCTTATCAATCGTTTCATCAGATTCCCTCGAGTACACGAAATTGCGAGGAATTTTTAACGTCCATCCGAGTAATACAACGGCTATTTTTGTGACATCGGCGTGCCTCGAAAATACCTTCTGCCCCGGTATCCCTGTAATTCTACTTCCCCTCTCCGCCCCTCGGCCAAGTATTACGGAAATGTAGATCGCTATAAAAAGTCGACAGAATCGTCGAAACAAAAACAAAAACAACAACCAGTCGATCGACTTCCTCGTGAAACTGGGGAACCGGTTTTATCGCTGTCATCCGACGTCACGTGTCTGACGAAAAATATTCTTCGACGATAACAGCATTATCCCGACGATGGACGGGCGATCGATAAATGAATTTCCAAGGAAGCATTACGCCTACGTGCCGGGCGAAAATTCTATTTGCCCGTTGTCCGTTGAATTTTCTATTAAGCATGCACGGGCCGAAAATGTCATTCTCGAAACTATTTCGGTCCTGCGGTATCGGCGAAGAGGCCGGGAAGGGGGGGGGGGGTGGGGGGAGACGGTATAGGGGCTTATCTTAATCCGAACCTGGCCGCCTTGAGCTGCTTTCTATAGGGCGAATATTTCATCTAGCCGGGGGGATACTTTACGGGGGAAATCTGTCGCTCGCGAGCGCGATGCCTCATCTCTTCCGCCGCTGGAAAATGTCTTTCCCCCCACCCCTCGGACCGACCTCTGTCTCTTCCCATCCCCCCGCTACTGCTTCATCTACCCTTCGTTTCACCGCTGCCACCCTTTCCCCCGTTTCTTCCCCATCTGACCCCCCCCCCCTGCACACTGCCTACGAACTGCCTGGATCGACGGTTTTCTCAAGCCCCGAAATATATAGATTCCGATCGGGAAAGTTATTACTAAATACAGAGGACGGGCAGCGGGACTATGGGGGACGGGAGATGATTCTTGAAAGCGAATTAGGGGCTGGGAGGGCAGGGGGGGAATTGTCGAGCGGAGGGCGAGAAGGGGATGAGAATCCCCCTCTTCGGGGGAGAATATCTAGGAGAATATCTGTCTTAGATTAAATTCGGCCTGACCTTTTCGCGGTTTTGCAAATCCAATGAAATCAGCAGACGGGATATATCCTTTCAATTTCTGACTTTACACGAGGAACTTCGGTTACGACGATAAAAATAACAAAATCTCTCGATGGTGTAATAAGTGTAATTGTAGTCCTTTAACACTGTTCTATCATTTACTGTTCTTCAAGATCCGAATTATTTCTATCTCGGAGGGATATTCAGATACAAATTTCTTCCTTCAGCGTAGAATTCGGCGATTCGACGATTTGTCTTTTCGAGATAAATATCCCCGATTTTCCGTGCTGCCGAAACAATGAGACGTGGATCGGGCAATTCGTAGAGGCGAGGCTTTCCCAGACGGTGTAATATCAGTCCCGAGGAGGCTCGAGAATCAACCCCTCCCCCCTCTGCCTCCGTCCCACCCCCTCTCCTTCCGGTCCCTCGTCGCCCACTTGTCGCATACACCGTACCGTCGAAGGGTATCGGCGATTTAAGTCGATCCAACGGCGATCTGTTTTACTTTACCGTCGACGCTCTGAGCTACGTGTCGGTTACTCGTAACTCGATATACCCCGGATTAACTACGGCTCCGTCCCGGGGAAGGCGGATAAATGCCGGTAAATAACCGGCGGAAGTGATAAAAAGTCGCCGCGTAACAGATGCGAGCCCCGGCAAATAATTGCCCGGACTTAAAAGGGTGGAGAAATTAATTACTAATTGCCCCGTTTTCCGCGCGGTCTATCGTCGCGGGGAAATTCCAACGACGGTGCAGACAGGTTTTTCGGGGATTCGAAAAATTCGCCGACGAGAACGAAGCTTCGTTGGAGCTTCGGGAAATATTTGTCAGCGGAGATATTCCGATTATCGAGTGATCATGCGTTTTACCTTGTATTTCCCGATATTTCGCACGCTGCAGGAGAAGACGACCTCACGGCCGATCGCGGCTGTTTGGTTTCCAACCGGGGCGACAAATACCGGGCCGCTGGCAATGTGTGAGTTCTCTGAAAAATATAAAATAAGATGAACAAAGTGTCACTGGCAAGGGATTCATTTTTACAAAATTTTTCAACATTTTTCTCGCGCGTACATTACGTCCGATTTGACGTTAAAGTTGTACCTTAATTGTCTTCCGTTTAAAAAAGATCGTTTTAAAACAGAAAAATCTTTTAAACATCCCACGTTTTCGTGAGATATTTAATAGTGTTGTTTATTTATGTGCGATGATGTGGCAAACGAAATTAAAAATAAAAACTCACGGAATTTCCCTGACTTCTGAGAAATCAGAGCTTTGCTCGTAAAGAGATTTCATTCTGTATTTTATGTACCTCTTCCTAATTATCGGGTATATGAACTCAATTAATATTGTTTTAATATCATGAAGTCCATAGGAAAATATTTTACAGTAGTTGCGGAATCTTAAAGTAATATGCAAGTAATTATTGTTGCCGAAGGAATTTGGCTTAAAGTTAAAATTGAATAGAATTTCTAATTGGCCACTTCTTGTACATTGTTCGCAATATAACTTTGTGCAGTTGAGAACTTTCAAAACGGCGCAAGTATTTAACGTGTCGAAGTTTCCTTGAAACTGAACAAAACGGAAGATTAACTCATGGAATTCCATGTTATTTTGCGGATATTTATATACCCTTCCCCCTCCTTGGAAACTTGAATAACCGCGCATTGCAGGGGAAGATGGGATTCCATATTCCGCGGATATTTTAAAACAACGGAATAAACGAGGGCGACCAGTGAACTCGAAAAAATGCGATTCGACGTACCAACGAGGCTAATAAAAGTGTTCGGCAGGAACGGCGGCCATTTTGCCAGGTGCAGGGTGTCTCGCGAGAGTTGCAACTGCCTCACACGTGCTCGAAAAATAATGAAAAAAGAAACGGAGCAAGCAACAAAGCGCAGGAAAAAATCCGTCCAAGCAAAGAAAGAAGTGAAAACATCGATAAGTGAAAAGTCAAAACTTCGATAAGTCAAAAGAAAACAGTGATAAGTAGGACAAGGAATTAGGAAAAAGGAATTATTATGAATAGATCTTTGAAGAAGGAATAAAAGGGAAATTGAAGGATTCTGGGAAGGAAAAAGCCATTGTATAAGCAACGATAAGATGGAAAATAATGGAAGATGGAATGTGAAGAAAAATTAAGAAAAGAGGAATGATCATGGAAAGGAATTCGAGACAGGAGTAAGGAGGAAAGTGGAGGATCGGAAAATTCTTGCGAATCCCTCGTTAGTTTTGGCCCTCGGAAGGTCCCGAATTGGCCCGGCATTCCGGAAAAACGTGTCCCTGGGAAATGCGTGTTTCACACGGGTTAACGGTGCCGGGGACACATTCCTCCTCCTGTGTCGTCGAGATTTCACGTTCTCCTCGATGTCTTCCTCAAGCCCCGGCCCGACACCCCCCCTCGACCCTTGTTTTTTTTTCACCCGCCGGAGTCTCAGGATTTTCCTCGCCTCTGATGACCGCATTTTTCGCATTCGAAGCGGCTCCTTGTGTTTTCACGATTTCCCACTCAGCGCGAGGGAAGGTTTCTTTGAACTTTTGACAAAAAGTTAGGGCCCGAGCAATAACTCTACACGTATTCTTATCCTTCTTCGTTATTCTTTCGCCGTTTACACGTTACGTTGTTTGTTTAATTGCACGACTTTTCGAATTACTCTCGAATTTTTTTCAATGCCACTTTCCCGCTGAGCATTTCCTCGGAAATTTTAATAACCAATTACGGTGCCCGAGTAATGACGTTACAAGTGGTTTTATCGCCCCCCCCCCCTTCCTTCCGGTTATTCTTGACTTTGTTCAACCTCGAATTTTCTTTGCGTTTCGCAATATCCATTCTGATAATAAAGCCATTATTTCATTCCGCGTCGTTGCGCACCACTGCCGCGATGACTTTGCCCGAAAGGTTTTTTGTCGCACCGCTCGCTCATTTATTTTTAATATTCACTTTGCCAACGTCCGCTATTTAATTCCTCGCCTTCTCTGACGTTCTCCTCGCCTCTTCTTTCACCGTCCCGCTCCGCTCGTCTCTCACGTGCGCGTGTCACGCGAGAACCAAGATCCGCAATATCCAAATTGCCTCGGCGGATTTAACGTTTCGCGCAACTGCGACCACTTTGACATTAGACCCGGGCTACCAAGGACTAAAATAGTGCAGAGGACGGGAAGGACACGAGGGGGGTAAGAGTGCTAGAAATCAAGACAGGCAACAACGCGAAAAAAGGGGTGAAACAAGTGCATGTTAAGTAAAAGACAAAGACAGGAATAAATAAGAAAAAAGCATTCACTGAGCGTTGCAAGGCTTCGACCTAAATTCCAATGAACGACTTGCAAGGATGAATGGCAGCTCGAGAAAGAGAAACATCGAAAGGCCGAAGGGATCACCCATCAACGCCGGAAAACCGAATGGGAATTTTTTATTACCGGGATTGCCACGTCGGACATGAAAATACATTCGCGGAAATCGGAATTCTGCCCCTAACCAAACAGTTTTTTCCATAAATCAGTTCAGAAAACAAATTGACAA
This sequence comes from Hedychridium roseum, assembly GCA_963989215.1. Taxonomy (NCBI): domain Eukaryota; kingdom Metazoa; phylum Arthropoda; class Insecta; order Hymenoptera; family Chrysididae; genus Hedychridium; species Hedychridium roseum. The sequence continues at coordinate 3,949,890 of OZ022318.1, read as the reverse complement.
TGAAATATTTGTTCTTGCTAAGATATTCAGAATGGAATTAAGTATCCGGAAATTTACGTGGACGATAGTTTCTCTTTTCTGTAACATTATTCGTCGAGTAGAAATTCATTTTTCTTGCGTGAATCTCAGGAAATTCAGAGAAATGGTAAAACTGAATGATTTCACGTTACACCTGACCAACTTTTCCGTGTACCTTAAACCTTTGGTTTCTCACAAAGCACCAGCAGCAGCTGTCGGAGTTCCACCCCCCTCTCCGCACGTTCCCTCGGAATATTTATTTGTGATCGATGAGAGAATATTCTCGCACGAGTAATAATCTTAATGGAGCGAACGGGGCGCCGGGTGGCGTCTTGGAAAATCCCCGGGCGTATTTTTCGCGGTTCGCCGGAGAAGCTCGGCGTCTTACGACCGAGTGGGCAGAAGGGCCATCAGCGAATTGACGATATCCACGAAAAAAGAGCCCCCCGCGACGCTTTCCCGGGGATTTTTAATCTCCCTGATAGCGCGAAAACCCGGGGAATTCGTCATCCGCGGCCCCGGGGCCGCGGTTGAATGCGGGGAAAAAAGGGGAGGAGGAGGAGGAGGGGAGAAACGGGAAGGGCGCGAGGGGGAGTGGGGGGGGATCGATCAGCCGGAAATGCCGGAATGTAATTGGAGCCGACGACGATGGGAGCCGCGGAAACGTATAGCACGAAATACCCGGCGATTTAGAAATGGGTCGGCGTCCCTTTGTTTCTCATTCCTCCGGCGTTCCGCATACGTTAGCCCGGACTTTTACGGGAATCATTTCCCACGGCTACGTGTCATGCATTAATGCGCCGCCAGTTTCGGCCATTCCACGCGAATGGAGATTAGCGGGCGAAAACAGTACTCCCCGCATGCGAAATTTCGCAGACGGGTGAAAGAGTTTGTGTGAAAACAAGAAACAGAATTGCCGAAGTCATTCGTCGCGAGTGTCAAATAAAAAGCAAGAAAGGTGTCCATGTTTCGCAATTATTGGTTGATACGTGAACCAAAAGAGCTGTTGTGTACCATAAGAGAAGTGCGCGTGAATGTAAATAAATTTTGATCGCAAACGAGAAACGTAACTGAGAATGTCATTTGATGAAAACGTAAATTAAGAAGCAAAAACAGTGCAGGCGCGGCAGCGGGAAGCGATGAAAAGAAGGGGGAGGGGAGGGAAAATGAATCTTTATTATCCTAAGTCTTCCCACACTAGGAACAAAAGCTGCACAGATAAAACAAAACAAAGAGCAGCTGGTAAACGGTCCCCCGGATACGTAACAGCGTAAAATTCCAGAAAACTATAAATTTCCATCGCTAAGCCAGTTATACTAATGCATCTGGGCATAAAGATCGCATAGAGACAAGAATAGAAGTAAAACTAGGAAGTCCTATAAAAAGGATGTTAAAAGCAAGTTGTTGTCCGGCAAAATGGCGCCGGTGCATTATTTATAGTGTCAAAAATGGTAAGCAGACACGGCAACAGGGGACAGGGGGGAAAGGGGAAGAGATAGAGGGGGGGAGGAGGGGGGAGGTTTCGACATGTCAGCGAGGGAAACATCTCTTCATTCGCTCATAACGATGTCGATACACGAATACGTCCGTGGCGTGACGATTCAGCGGCATATCGCGGGCATTGGGAAATTTCCTCATACTTGAATTACACGCGACGTTACGATATAGCAGGAACGGAAACGCCGAGGGGTGGGAAGGGGCAGGGGGGGAAGATGGGCAAACAGGCAGCCATGCAAACCTGTACGGGTTCGCTCCGACCGACTTTGGCTTTTCTGCCCGTAAGACGAGTGTGTTGACACTGCAGAATCGAAAGGCAGACGTATGCCGTGTGTATGCCGAACGATAAATATCGTGGAAATGTGCCGCCGAGAGGCAGACTCGATAACGGAGGAAATAATCCCCTACCACTCGTGCTGGAATTTACCTTACATGCCGCACGAATTGACAATCGCAAGTATATATTTAATCTTGTAGGGAGCTTCTCTCGATCTCCAACCCTCTCTCACTCTCTCTCAGTGTTTCATTCTCTTACTTAAGTTTACGTTATGGTTGTTTTTTTATTTTTTAATTTACTTTACTTTACCCTACTATTTTCATTATGTATTTTATTTTCATTATTTGTTTGTTTCTAATCTTGTAATTTGTCCATATGGGATATACCGTCTCTGAAATAAATTGTTCTCTCTCTTTCTCTCTTTTTCTCTTTCTCCCCTTTATTAGTTCCTAACCTTTTCATAGTATCTGACCCTTTATTATCTCATTCCTTATTAATTGTCGAAACGGGACCCTGTGTCCTTGGAATGAACCATTTCCTCTTTCTCTTCCTCTCTGTCTCTGTCTTTCTCCCTTCTTTTAGTTTAATTCGAACGAAAGTTAAATGAAAGCACGTTCGCCGGAGAATCGAGATCCTCGGCGACGGGCGCGAAAAGGTTCGTCGTGTTTCCGCCCGGGGGCCCTCAATTTGCCCCGATATTTTAACTTACAACCCCCCTTCCCCCTATCCCCCCGGGGGAACACGTTCCGAGGCATATTCCGAGTTTTTCATGAAGTTTCGGCCCGGCGGCGGTCGATGTTTCTTTCGACTTTTTCGCGCGTACAGCTGCATCGGGAATGAGGGCTCGCGGGTTGCAAGGGGCGGGGGAGGGGGGGGGGAACAGGGGAATCCTCGGAGGACAACTCGTCGATTCGAAAAACATATTCCGCTGAACGTGTGCCAATAAATCGCTCGTGCCACACGGCTTAAATCTCGCGGAGATAAAATAAAATTGATGTACCAGCCATCTGGGACACGTTTAATAACCGACATGTCCGCCCGGTAGCACCGGTCAATCAGCTGACGTCATCAGACAAAGGAAAAACTCAGCAACCTACGAATAGTCAAGAAAAATGTATTAAACAAGAAGAATAAAAATAAGGACACAAAAAAATACTCCGTTATCTCCGATATTGTGAAAATTCGTATCTCTTTTTAACTATGTACTCTAATATTTTATTCACCTGGTACTTAGATTATTGTTAACACGATTATTCCTCTGTACAGAATTTCCCAGGAAAAACTGTTTGGTTCTGTAAATTTTCCAAAATTCCGAGGACCATGTTCCTTTGAGTTGCCATGAAAAATAATGAAATACCGTGAATCCCGGTACCGTGCATGAATTTCTCCGTCAGCTGTACCTTTTTGGAATTGCTTTACGGCGCCGGGGTTGTGCAATGTGCTCGAAGGAACGTGAAAACTGTGAAAAACCGTGGAAAAGCGGGCACGAAAGGGCCGTGTGCAGGGAATCGAAGGGGGCGAAGTTTCGACGTTGCGCTTATTGTTTCCCTCGGTTTCGAGGGTGCCGGCGAAACGGTCGGTGTGTATTGTCGTCGACTTGGACTCTATTTACACGGAAAACAGTGGCTACATGGCCGTCGCCGTCGACGCGATACCATCTATCCCGCAGTTGTTCCCGTAAAACGACAGGTACCTAACGATATCGGATAACGTCGACCCGAGTTAGCCCGACGTATTGTCTCAATTACGGTGTCATCGAAGCATTCGACTAACCCGTAAAAACTGCCTCGAACCCTCCCCCCTCCGGCAAAATCCCCGGGAAAATGTATATTCGACGGAGAAAAGTTCAGCGGCGAGCTCGGAGAATCCGCTAAATATTTAACTAATCCAAACGAACTCCCTTAATGTAATGGACGCGCGGAAAAAGCGAGCGTTCAAGGCTCGCTCGGACGGGGATTAGGGGGCACAGGTAGAAAATGCCAACATTTTTAGGTAAAGTGGAAAAACAAAATGACAGACTCTGCAGGGGGCATTAAGAGTTTTAACGGAATTGTTGCCGACGTTTTTAAGGGAGTTTGCTGTTTTCTATTCCATTGTCGAATGTTATTCAGAGGAAAGTAAACGTAAGGGCAAAGATAGTCGTATGTAAGGTATTATTTTAATGAGTACCATTTGATTTTTTTTAGTAAAATGAACAGAAGAAAATGTCAGACTTTACGCTGGGAATTGTGAATGTTTTTCGACGGTTTTAATGAGAAGAATTATACCGTATTCTACTGTTAGATGGAATTCAAAGGAGAACGAATATACGTACAAAGATACAGTATTAAATTACTCGTATATTAATTTTGAGCAAACGTAGGAAGACGAACTGTCGGTCTTTGCAGTCAGTATTACCAGTTTCACCTGAATCGTTGTCGTCGATCTTAAGAGAATTCATTATTTTCTATCCTATTATTAGACCCGATTCAATGGAAGGCAAACAAGGATAACGATCTACATTATTACGTGAATCATGTAGTTATTAATGTAACAGGCGAATAAGCTTTCTCTTTGCTTTGATTCCATTTACGAAGAACTCGGAGAAAAAGTTTGGAAATTCTGCTCTTTCCACTTTGATCGGTGATTTCTAATCTAGGTCACGATTCTGAAATTCTGCCGTTACCTCTGCGTTTCAATGTCCATGTAAAACGGTCGTGCGAATAAGAACGACGATGATTATCGGGAAATATAATCGGGTTTCGTGCAGCACCGTGATCGATTACACAATTGTCCGAGCATAGACCGACTCTGACTACTGTGCGATAACGGCGGGGGGCGTAACGCACAATTTATATTCGAAAGGCAAACGTACAAGGGGGAGAATTTATCAGTGTTGAACGCGCAAATTGCCACGTGTTTACAAACACGTTTCGTTGGGCAAATAAATGATTGCCTCTTGCTGCGGAAAAATCCGCCCTAACTGCAGCCTCGTTGCAAGTGCATCGGCAGTTTCTCGAATCACATCATCATTGCCCCGGCAGAATCCGTAGGATATTCTTATCGATCTCCACCGACGGAACTTCGTCCTCGTATCGGCCCATCCATTATTCTTCTAAAAGACATTCTTCATGCGCCCGACGCGTCTCTTTTTGCAAATCGTACGTTACACCTTCGACGTGCAAAAGCTGCAATTTTTCGAGTGAAAAGCCCTGCCACTGATGCGTAGCTGAAGTTTTCAATTTTCCAACATTCACTTGATTTCCAAGATTCCGTCAAAGCAACACGGTTACGAAAATTTCGTGAAGGAAGGATCGAAGATACAATATAATTTAATGGTACAGTAAAATAACGTAATTCTTCTACATAATAAATGTATTGAACAGTCTTTATTCCAATTGAAGAAAGATAACACGGCGAAAGTATATTTGATACAAGAGTAATAAATCATTGAATTATAATTATTGAACATTGCTTTTAAAACTTTACGTATTCATTTATACCTCAAAATGGATATACGTATCTTCCGTTATTAATTAACAACTGCAACAAAAGTGTTGCTCGTAAAAGGTTCGCGAGAGTCTCTCAACGTAATAAGAATAGTTGAAATTTCATTTAAAGCCGAGAAAACGAACATAAAAACATGCCATCTCTTCACAGCTACATAATTCCACAGATTTCCCAGGAGCATATACTTCATGAATACTCGGCATTTTCCGGGCAAACGAGGGCTACGAAGGCGTCGGACAAATACGCGCCGTTCGGAAAATTTGGCCGTTGAATTTCCGCGACGGCACTTACGGACGGCTCGATCGCGGGAAAATCGATCCGGTCGATCATTCTCGTTCGCGCGATATCGCGTGGCTGCGCGGGACAGCCGACTCTGCTCGTTTATTACGCGACACGTATATTACACGGTTATTACCGGCGAACCCGGGGACTTTCCCAGGGAGATTTTGCCGGGTTAGCGGCAAAGGAGGGGGTGGTGTCACAGAGAGAGAGAGAGGAGGGGGAAGGGGGTCGAGGAACGTCGATATCGTCCTCAATCATCGAAACGGTCTCCGCTTTGCCGCCCCCGCGCGCGCCAACGGCAGACCCGTCTTTTTTTTTCTTTTTCCACGCGCCCAGGGATTCCGTGGGAAGAGGAGAAAAGGGATAGACAAGGAGAGAGACAGACAGACAGGGGGGGTAGGGTCAGGAACAGAAGGAAATCCCCTTTCGGGAATTCCTTGTTTCCGACCTCGATCGATTTTTTGCCCGCACCGAGCGGTGCAGGTTCTCACTCTGCACGCACCTCCACCCCCCTCGTCCCTCGTAGCCTATTTCCCAGCCGTATCCCTGCACCCCTCCCCTCCTCTCTGTTTGAGACAGCCGTGAAGGCGGAAGGGACGCGCGCGCGAGGGGGAAAAACCCAATGATATACATCGCGCGAACGGTATTTCCACGAGCGCCCGTTAACGCCGCGAGAGTTCGATTATCTCGCCAATTTTCCGACACCGCCGATAGGAGGGCGGCGAGCAGGGGGGGAAGGTGAGGGGGGAAAAGCCCAACGGGCGAGGGGGATCGCGACAGGGGCGAACCTATCGCCGGCGGAATCAAATGGCGCGCGTTTAAGCGGCGAATTCTCGCATTCGTCTGGATCGACGACGGCGGCCACCGACGACACAGTGCTAGGGCAGAGGCGGAGGGGGGGGGGGGGGGGCAGGGCAGAAAGAAGGGAGGGAAAACGTCGGGAATGTTTTATTTCACTGAAACTCATAGAACGTGAGTCGAATGGGAACCGTTCCGACGGACTTTTTTTTTTACCGATTTCAGAGGAACAAGGCGGGGTAGTAGTGGAAGGGGGAGCTGGAAAAATGTATTCGTTCGGAAACGTTTATCCGGACGTTGCCGGGCCCGCGCGGCAGCCCAGTCGTTTCCTCCGGGGTACATAAAAAAAGAAAGCGAAGCAGCGGGGACTGTGGGAAGGAGGGAGGGGGGGGGGAGGGGGGGGAGAGGAAAGGCAAAGAAAGAAGAAGAACGATCCGGCGGCCGGGGCGAACGGGACTTTTGCGGGCGAGTTTTGCTCGTAAAAAAGAATTTACTATCCCGGCCCGGCCGAACGGAGTTGTAACTTCCGGCGCGGCGCGATTCATTGATACCGCGGATTTAATTGCGCCTATAAAAGGGGCCGAACTTTTCCCCGGTTCCCGGCCGCAATTCTCCCCCCTTTCACCCCTCGTACGGTTTTCCCGGCAAAAGGGGAGAAAATCCGGGTACGGGGAGGGGGGTGGGTGAATGAATTATCATGCGTGGGATTTGCTGCGTGACGCGCGAGCTCGAGATTATCTCGGCAATTCCTCGGCAAATCGCTAGGGCCAGAGACAGAGACAAATAGATAGATAGATAGAGACAGAGATAAATAGATAAAGATAGAGAGAGAGAGAGAGAGAAGGGTCGATCGCCCTCTAATCCGACGTGCGAGACTCACGCTAAATGGGGATCCTCTCCCTCTGTATGTGTCACCCCCTCCCTCCTCCCCTCCCCTTGCCTTTAGTAGCCCTTTATGGGGGGGGGGGGGTTCGTTCTACGTCTTCCCGGGCCGGCCTACCCTGTCAGGATCCCCGAGCATCCCCGACGGCTCGTGTCGAAACCCTCAAATCGACTGGGCCACGCTTTCATCCCCCCCTCCCCCCTCGATCCCCTTTCCCACTCCTTGTATTTCACGTATCGACCGAGCGGTCCTTCCCCCGGATTCGCAACAGGTTTTCGCGTCGGGCCAAAGAGATGCCAAGAGTTCGTCCCGTTTCTTTCGCACCGGTGAAAACTGGCCCGGAAACCCCGGGCCCGACAGTTTATGCAAATTCCGCCGTTGTAATACAGATTTCCAGATAGTGAGGAGGGGGGTGGGGGTAGAATTTCCGGCGTTCGCAATTTTAGCGGATTTCAGAGACTCAACGTTCACCGAGTTCATCCGCGTTAAACGAATTGATATGGTACAGTCGTAGGGGCAGTTAACGCTTTGTCGGCGACGGATTTACCCCCCCCCCCCGTCCTTCACCGCGGAAATGTTTATAACGACGTAAAAGTCGTAGGGAAAAATTCGTATGGCATTCGCGCGGAGGAAGGAAAAAAAATCACTGGTTAAGTCGAAAGTAAGTTTGTATTATATGTCGCCGGAAGTTGAAATAAACTTATGGCCAGTAAAAGAACGTAACTGCGAGTCGAAGAACTGCAGTTTCCGCATTGGGGGAAACATAGTGCGGCGATGATCAAAAGAACTTTAAAGAAAGAGTAGCTTTATTTTCCTCCACTTTCTGAGGAAAAAGGGTTGCTACTGTCTGGAAGATTCAATCGTCAAAATAATGAATATCGTAATGATGAGTGTGAAATATGAGTATAAAAAATTAAAGGTGTTACAATCTAGTACTTATGAAATTTAAAACAGAGTTATTCCATAGAATTTATGAGAAAGTAATTAGAAAATTCGATGCTCAACGGTCTCCGAAAAATATTCCATATTCCCTTGAATATCTCAAATTTTACCTTACGAAACTTTTAATTTCCGACCCTGTATTATTACGAACTTTTATAAATGCCATTGTTAATCAGTGTTGCAGAAACTCACGAGTAGAAATTACTCCTTGAACCGTCGTACCAATCTTTTTTTCTCCGCAGGTCAAAAGAGTTCGCTTCGCGGAGGAATAATGCGGAATTCCTCTTCGCGTTTGTCCGCGAGCTTTTCCGGGATATTTTTCGCGGGGTCGCGGACGACCATTCGCCGGGGCGGAAAGGCAAAAGGGTCTCGCACGCCGAGGGCGAAATATCCTAAGAAGAACAACGGTGCACGCGAAGAGCGAGCGAGAGGGGAAAATATGTGGGGGAAGAGCGAGCGAGAGAGAAGGAAGAAAAGTAATCGTTCGGGCGAGCGTCTTCCGTTTTTCCTCGGGACTCCGGGAAACGGTGAAAACGCGACAATGCAAGCCCGGGAAAGTCGGTAACGAGCCGTTTCTTACGGTGGCCCAGGGGAAGAGGGATGGAAGAGGGGATAGGGGGAGAAGGGGGGGAACCGAGATGCAAGCCCCTAACCGACAAAAGCCGCGCAGGGCGATTGAAACGCTCGAAATTGGAGTCTCCGCGGGGAAATGAGAATTTCTCTGGGCAAGGCAAAGGTGAAAGGTTCCCGCGGACCCAGGAAATACCTGGAAAACAGGAGTTCCCCGATGTCCGTGGGGCCGGGAAGCACACGATAGCTCGGTCGATAAGATTTATCGGCTCGTTGGCTGACTTTTATAATATCGCATTACCTTCTGATACTGTGAGATATCTCTCCCGCGGTTCGCCCGAACGTATTCATGCCGTTATACATAATCCCCGATCGGCCGAGATATTGCTCCGGGAATGGGCCTTCCGGTATAACCACGCCGTTAAACCTACGATCGTCCCCGGCGATAAGCCAAAAAAACCGTCGACCAGCAATCCAGGGACATTGCGAAGGGCAAGCGGGATTATTGTTTCTCGCTTTTCCCAAGACCCGCCCATAAATTCAAGGGAAATTCGCCAAACAAAATACAAGGCTATCCGTCACGGATTAATCCCAGTACGTAAAAATGACGAATCTTGCTCACGCGAATTCTCTAGGCTAAACTCAACTTCAAGGCTTTTTAACGATAGATCCTGCTAATTTGTGCAAGGAAAGTGATTAAAGGAAATTACGTGGGAATAAATCGTGAGACAAGGGATTAACCCCCACTGCTGACCGTTTCGACGGCAATGAAAATACCTGCGTTTAATTACCGCCAAAAGTAATTTCAATTACCGGTGCCCGACTATTACGTCGACGTAAGAGGGAAATTTTACGACGAAAGCCGCAGTCACGATGCTTGTCTTGCCTCGACTTTCATAGTCGCCGGGAAATTTCTCACGTGCAGCTGTTCCCGCGATATATATATCTATGTATACATACACCTACATATATATATATATATAATCCCTGGCGAAAAATCGCGGCGGGAATAAAGCCCGGCTTGGTTTTATTGAATTCCCGGGACGTAGCGCGCGGCTAAATACCGTAGAGCGGGGAATGTTTAAACTCGGCCAAGTGAATTAAGAGTATCGAGTAACCTCGCCGGAAGGAAAGACGGCAACAACGGGGCCGGGGTGGGGGTTGCGAGTTTGAAGAAATTAGCCAAGTTTGTAACGGGGCAGGCTTGGAACAACGATGAGTGGACGGCGAAACACTGACGTAGATATCGCGGTTCAGTGCTTCCGGCTAAGGACCTGCCGAAACAAATAAAAGTCCCTTATTAGCCACCCACCTCTCCCCATCCCGGGAAAACCGAGCATGCGGAACTTCTCCGACGAGCTTTTCTTCCCCGTTACCAACAACCTGTACTACAGAAGACCCCGGGAATCGTTATCCCTCTACGCACACTCTCGCTCAACTTTACAGGCACGCGAAATTTCAGTGTATTAGCTGAACCAGGAAATTTACTGTTTCCAATATTACTTAGATATTCATTTTCTTGCGGGGCTCGGATAAAGTAATGACAAGAGCAATTCAGAAGTTGCTCATTCTGATTTGTTAAGATTGTACCTCAGTTACCACTACTTTTCCTTTTCAGTGTAAGTCCAGTGTGTCGGTGGAATCTTCTTGCTTAAAATGAAACTTAGTATTTTCTCTGTTACTTAAACATTCATAATTAAATTTGTAAAGCCTCGTTCAAGGAATCATGATTACAGATGAAAATATTAACAATAACCAGTAAACAAAACACTTTTGTCTACAGATCTTTTAGTTTCCTATTTTACTTGCACTCATCGTTTCACCGTCTAACACAATTAATATAATGTTCCGAGACGCACCGGGGCCGTCGCGTTACCTCTTCCTTAGGCAAATATTTCACGTAAAAACGTAACGTCGGTCAATTACTTTGCACGTCACACATGCCCCCCGGTTTTTACGGCGCATATTTATACCGGCCATTCGTTTCCCCGCAATTTATAACTCCGCTCCGTGTGCATTGCGGGGGGAGTTTTCGGCCCTTCGACTGCTACGTCGGGACGATATAAATATACCGCCGTTGAATCCCGGAGAATCTCCCCTCCCCCCGTAGCCACCTACGCCATTCCCCTTCGCCCCCGGTCTCCCCTACGGCTCCAGTAGGAACACGTAATCTGTTTAAAAAGTCGAATGTCTTCTGATTTACACGCTCGTTCCTGTATCCCACGGGGAAGACGGAAGATTTGCGACCGGGGAAACTTTTCTCCGGGAAAACCCGCTCGGCGAGGAGATGAGGACGGTGAGAGAGAGGGGGGAGGGGAGGGGGTGGAGATTAAGGTGCCGGGCATCCAGTACGAGAGCGTATCTTAACTTCACTCGGCGCTTCCGGTTCGGTCCTTCGAGTTACCTTTAAGACGTACTTTCGAAACACGTTTGCATAAAGAGATTTCCGCGACCGTACGACGGAGTTCCCGCGGAACTTAGGCAGAAATAATGAATCGCCAACCGTTCGGCAGGACCTACCCTTCCCTCCCTTCCCCTAAGGGGGCCCCTGAATTCGTAAGAAAATAAAACTGATTTCCCGGTAAATCGTCAGCACTTGCTGATTGATTATCAACTAAGGATTACAGAGCCACTTTTCTGTCAATTTTCCATCTTTTTTGCCAGGTTTAATAGTACACAGTAGTACAGTTAATAATCAGTTAATATGACACACGTGCGTGTAAAAGTTTCTTGTCTGTGTAAGCTGAAAAGACTGTTGACTTTGTTTCGAAATTTTCCGACCAATTTTCTATTCATTGTACAGCGAATAACGTTGATAATTAGCCAATACACCGCACGTGTGTACGAACCTTTCTTGTCTGTGCTGGCTCTGACCATTAGTCACTTACTTTAACTTTAATTAATGTAACACTCTAATCGCGAGTGAAGCCTCGGCTAATGTGCCTTCCCCGTGAATTGTAAATTTTAACGCCATAACTGTATTCTCCGGCGGCTGAGCGTGACGCGGTGCCAAAGTTTAACTGCACTTGGCTAATATTTCCCGGCGAACGGGCGTTACCGCCGTTAATGCGCCCGGGGTATTTATTTTGATGCTACTTTAAAGTTTCCGCCGCACGTAGGCCCGTGCTACGCCAGGAGCATCTCCTTAAATCCTTCCGGCCGGGGACGTACACGATCGTTTTCACGGAGTATATGTGTGTGCGCCGCAAAACCCTCGACTATCCACCGACTTTCACCCCCTCCCCCCCCCCTTCGTCCCTATCCCCTCTCCCCACCGCAAACACCGTCCAACAGCACCGACAAGCCGGCTGTCTACCACTCCTCCCTTCCCCCCCTCTTCTCTTATTTTCAACGCGAATTATACGACGCGTATTTTCGCGCTACACGCTTTTGCTTTTTATTTGATGGTCGTCGGGCATTTTATATTCGCCCACGCGGCTCGCGGGGAGAACGCCAGGGGGAGGGGGGCAGACGGCAAGGGGTGGGAATCACAGGTCAGGGAATGGATGGAGAAAGGGGGACACGAAAACAGAGATCACAGGGAATACGGTTGGCCGAGGGTGGGTATGGAAAAAAGTGTAGCGAAAGTAAGGGATAGAGAGGGGATGGAACGTAGGAAATATGCATGAGGAAAAGAACGATGAGGACAGCGAAGTGTAGAAGAATTTCAGAGTAACCAGAGAAAAGAGAAATTCAAGAACAGAGTGACAAGAAATGTATACTACAAAGAAAGATGGATAGAGAGAGAGAGAAAAGAAATTTATTCCAAGGATTAAGAACCCCTTATGCACAATAGTACAGAGAACAAGTTAGAGATACAAATAGAAGTAAAAGATATAATAAAAGATATGGTGGAGCGTAGAACGTCGAAGACAGAAAAATACAGCGTGACCAGGGGAAAATGTGAGGAGAAGAATGAAGAGTGGGGAATGAAGAGAAGGTAAAGAGACCGCAAAGGGGATGGAAGGAAGGGAGACACCGAACCGACCGGACATGCAAGACCTGAAGTATGGGCTGGAGTGGGCCAAAAAGAAAGAGGGACGAAGAGTGTGAGAGATGGAGCGAAATAGCGAAGCGGCCGTGCATAAAAGTCCATAATGCGGCTGACGTATGCTTACACGCGTAGCTGTATATTACGATTTCCACGCGAAGCACTGAAGGACCAAGGGGCCCGACACTTATCTCGAGTTCGTTTTAAAGCGCTTTTCAGCCGGCTTCAACGGGTTCTTCGCGCCTCTTCAGCGCGTCTACGCCGAGCTTTTCGTCGCCCTGTTGAACCCCCGCTACCATCAACCTCCTCGTCGAAATGTACGAAAACACCGACGAAGAGAACCAGACGGAAAGAAAATCGCATCTTGGGCAGGAAAGAAAAATTTACGTGCAAATGAACGCGGGAAAAAAAGGGCAAGGAAGCTAAAAAAAGGAGGATGTTAAAGGTTGTCAGAAAGAAATTGAAAAAAAACACAAGTCTACGTGTAAATGAACGCGGGAAAAAAAGGTAAAAAAACTAAAAAAATGAAATGAAAGGTTGTCAGAAACAAATCAGAAAGAAACAGAATGAAATAAAGATTATTTCGTGTGATCAAGTCAGTTTTTAATCAAGATTACGTTTTCTTGAAGGATTTATACAGCGAGGAGAAAAAATTCACAATTCACAAATTCAAAGGAAGTTGAAGCAATGTGAAAGAATGTCAACGAGTTTACTTGCAACACGTGGCATGGACGAATTTTTCCTGAAGTATTTCTTGAGTAAAGGGAAAATAATGAAGTTTCTCAGGGATTTCAAAGTGTCCTTCCTGTCGTTCGTAAGAATTCCCTGCGGAATTGAAGCTTTCCTTCGGCCAATCCTCGAGTCACGCCGTTTACATTTGCACGGACGGTCCTGGAAAACCGCGGAAAAGGCAAAAAAAAGGCAAAGAGGGGGCAGGGGGAGGGGAGGAGAGACACGAGAGGAGTGGGTACAGGACGGTCGAGTGCCATCTTAAATTCGCTTGGAGCGTCATTGAGCGAACGTCAACACACCGCGCTGCTCGTCTTCATCTTCTTCAATTAATGGCTCGTGGCTACGTTTGCCCACTCGAGGCCGTTCCCGTAAATCAATGAGCGGTCGTCCGGGAGAGAAGGAGGGGAAAAAAACGGCGAAGAGGCAAAAAAGCCGCTGGGAAAAAAGGACGAGCACCGAGTAGCAAAGAGTGTCTCTTTCTCGCCTTACCGAGGCTTCCCTTTTCAAGCCACCTTCTACCGGGCTCAACTGCCAACATGGCGTAGCAATTTTATGGAGCATCGACGAGGACTTCTCGAGTGGGTGATTTAACGTATACTCATTTTAGAGGACACTTTGCAATCTTGCAGAAAGGAACACTGCTGATAGACGTTTCGGTTCAGCGGCTGGGAATCAAAGACACTGGTATGGGACAGACGGAAATAGATTGCTTCAAATTAAGTATGAGTTACTTTAGGTCAGTGTGAACCAGTTTAGGTTTCACGGGAATCGGATAGAATTATCCAGGCTGGATACGGACTAATTTAGACCCGTGTAATCTGCTTCGAATTTATGGATTAGTGTAAAGTTAATAGAATTGAACCAGAATAGACTAGACCAATGCGCATTAGCCTAGATTGCGCTAAACTGGACTAAGTTCGGACAAACTTAGACTAGTTTAAATTAAACAATAGTGGGCCAGAATGACTCGGGTTAGTTTAAATTGGTGGACACAATACTAGACTAGACTCTACTAAACTAAACTAAATAATAGTCACAGTAAATCACTAAATTACACGAAACGTCTCCAACTAAACCTAGACCAGTGTACAAAAAACTGGATTCTCGATTAAAAATTCATCTGGTTGAATTTTACTACGGTTTTTTAATACCTCCTTCGTTCTTTCTCGCCGCTTAAACTCCACATCTATTATTTATGGCCTCATCGACCGAACGAATGGCTAATTTAACTCACACATAGAACACATACGCGCACATTAACAGACACTTTGGAGTTCGGCCTTAAGCACCGCCGTGATTAGAGGGCGAAATTTATCGGCTCCGCGTGCGAAAGTGCAGCCGGGCGAGAGCTTCTTTTACGCGTTTTACAATTATTGCGCACGTTCGGGCGCCAGGGGGGATGGGATAAACTGCCAACTCCATGAATATTCATCGGACCAGTTTCCGATATTCTTCGGGCGAGCCTCGTCGGAGCGAACCTTTGCCAGGAATCATAAGCGTCACGTTAACGCGCCGGGTACTAACGAACCAACGAAAAAAAACTAATACAACCCCCTCCCCCAATTCGTGAACAGCCCAAGAGTCCAGTCAATGCGTCTAGAAAAATCATCATATTTCCAGACACTCCGGAAAAGGATTTAGTTCAAGGAGAATCGTTGGTTCGTCATGAAACAAATGATTTTACTTTTCACAGATTTTTGTCTAATGGAGTGCAGGGTGTGTCAACATAAATTAGCGGTGAAAACCACTCGTTCAATTTGAATTTGATGAAAAAATGTGTCACATGAAGTTTGGTCTCTAATTATTCGAGAGAAATAAAGGATAGAATAAAGCAAGTTTCGTGTGAAACATTTTTCACGTAAAATTCAAACTCAACGAGTTACTCGAGGGATTGATTTAAAGTGACTTACCCTGTACATTGACTTCACTGACCCAGGGTAAGGTGTTATCTTTTTATTAACTTGATTATAAAATTATCACACTGTTCGGTTTTGCATGGACCGACGTACGTTTACCTATTTTCGAAGATCAACGAATC
This sequence comes from Hedychridium roseum, assembly GCA_963989215.1. Taxonomy (NCBI): domain Eukaryota; kingdom Metazoa; phylum Arthropoda; class Insecta; order Hymenoptera; family Chrysididae; genus Hedychridium; species Hedychridium roseum. The sequence goes on along the minus strand of OZ022318.1, from coordinate 3,934,373 downwards.
TTGAGCGAATGGTTTTCCGCCGCGTCGAGCGGCCGAGGAGAGTTTATTAAAATTCATAAGGTTTTTTTTACGTCGGTAAATAGAGAAATCCCCGGTCTGTACTTGGACGCATAAAACGAAAGATTGTGAATTTTAATAAGCATTTGTTTGACGGCCAACGGAATTCCCGGCGGAAGCACCGGCCGGGCATTAAGTTATCTCGAGAAATTGCATTTCACGTAATACCATCGCTTTACGGCAACGGAATATCCCATCGTGCGATTTCAGTAAGGGAATTTTATCCCCTTAAATCAACGGAGATACGTCGCCGCCAGCGCGAGCTATAATTCATGGCTCGTCTTCTTATTGATATTCCGCAAACTTTCATTACGCTAAGCTCAGTGAAATTTACAGTGCAATTCGCCACTGTCCGCTTTACGATAGTCTCGTCTCTGTCAAATTTTCTCATAGCTACTTACTTACCGCGACAGCGACAGAGAAATTACGAGTAGTTTGAGTAAACCGTAATTTATGGTCCTTTGTAGCAGCAATTCTTCAATCTTCCCCTCACCAAACTACTCTCGTTTTATAATAGGCATTATTGTAGCAATAATCGTTGCCGTGAAATCTCATATCATTGACGAAATTGCTAATGATACGACGTAATACTCGTGGATTTCAGGTGAAATATTTGACTAAGGCTTTAAATACGGACCAATATTAAGATCCTGGCCAAGTAAAACGTGGCAGGTAGATGCATGTTCAAGTGGACAGCTCATCTTGAACCGTGACAGACGAGCGATAGGACGAAACGTATCTTGAGATATGAAAGTCCTTGTAAGACGGAGTCGGGGCCAGGGCTTCCCCGGGGTGGATTTCTCAATTACCAGGATGGAATGCGCGATGAGCTTAAGAACGGAAACGCCCGATGGGGAGGGCAGCGGAAGCGAGAACGCCGCCCGACAAGAAGTTAAAGTGACAAGCAGCCCGACGGGACTTTAAGCTCAAGATGTCACGGGAGTTTAGTGAAACGGTTAAGGAGGGGTCCGACCTAACGAGAGGGACCTTTGTCCCAAAGGATAACTATCCTTCTGTCCTTCCAAACCACCTCTCTCTCGTTTTCTATCGCTTGCTCTCTCCTCCTCGCTCAACTCATACCGAGTTTTATCGTTTTCTCGGTTTTTTATCGTTAGAAATTCTCCCTAATGTCGTAGAGTGTTTCTTAAAGATTTTTATTTATCGCAAACATTGTTCGTCCTTCTCTAGATTTTTAATCAACAAATTGTCGCTGACATCGCAGTGTATCTTCCTCACAGGTTTTTTTTATTTTCTGTAGTTTTCTTAGGCGCAGTCTTTTTATTTACAATCCTCTGTAATTCCTTACCAATGTCCCGTTGGTATTTCTACGTTTTTCTCGTAACAATTTGTCTCCAACATTGTACTCTCTTTCTCTCTCTCAATCTTTTCTTTATCAATCTTCCCCTCATACACTGTTTTTCTTTGCCAAAGACTACTTCCCCGCTAATTTCTCTTTAATGTCCCGCCTGTCTCCCAAAGAGTTTCCAATTGTTCTTTTTAACCCCCCTTTCTATTTTCATTTTCCTTCCTCCTTTCCTTCCTCTTCTACAATTCTCTCCCTCGTGTCCCATTTCCTTTGTATCAGTTCATAACTTGCCCCGTCATTGAATTTCCCCCACACACACACGTACACTCCTCTCTCGTGGACTTTGCCCCCCTCCTCTCTCTCCGTGCAATTAGTATCTCTTCGGCGTTGCTGCCATCTAAATTTCACCCACTTCCTGTAGCATACGTGCCATCGTCCCTTGGTCCGGGCTTTCTGCACTTTGCATTAGACGCTCGGTAGAACAAGGTGCCCTGTGTATCAGGAAATCCCTTAAGAACGCATTAACCGTGTCCTGCGGGCCTGCACGCACCTATCCCCCCCTTCCCCCTACCCGTAGATCCCCCATATTCGTACGGTTGCACTCGCAGTGGCTCCATTAACGTCGTCTCTCTGCCATAATCGTAGCCGCTTCTAGCCGTCTCACACAATCCTGTCTACTGGCCCGTGTAATTACACGCGAACACTCAAGTTTCATTGTCTTAAAAGCGAGCGTTACTTTCGAAAGGCTCGATAAAGCAACGGGACCCTCTACACGGAAGTTCCATGCAGTTGGCTAATTAGAAATACTATCTACGTTAGTTCATGTTAATTCCGAAACAATACACTCGACGATCCGGCTTGTACAAGGATTAATAGGCGAAGATCTTAAGGAAATAATGTGCAGGTATTGAATTTCATCGAACTTAGGTCGTCTGAATAATATGGAAAATAGGTTTTGCTAGGTGATGGGAATATTCTAGGCTAATGTATATAAATATTAGTGTCAATATTCGAACAATGGGGTTGAAACACTGGAACTTAGCGTAATAACGTGTAACGAGGGTGGATCAATTTACTCTAAAAAGCTATCGATCCTGCCGCGGTATTGTTTCGTAAATTATAGATAATGTAGTGGCTGACTACAGGTGGACTACATCTACTGATCGCTTGTGATCGTTTCTGTGCCACCAGTTACGCAAACCACGTTTATCATAAATTCAGAGAATATTTCACTAAAAATAAATTAATACTAAAAAGCAATGTAATCTTTCAAATTCGATTACTAACTATTTGTCGTGTAAAATAAGATAATTTAATATGCAAAATACGTAATACGGAATACTCGAGTTATCCTAAAAAAATATTGCCGTTCGTGCATTACAAATGATATAAAGCCATGTTATCGATAATTTGCTTATTAATTTATTACAGCTGTTGTTCGTTTTCGCGAAATTTATTTAACAAACGTTAATTACGATGTATCGCTCGACGAGAAAACGAATTACTGGCAATCGACCGAACGATTGATCACTCGGAAATATGTAATACAAAACGCGCGAATTTAATAGAAGTAACACGTGATACAAACGTTGACATTAACTGCAAAAAAATGTATCGTTACGTGGGTTATTGTCCCGAACGTCACGCAATTATATAGAATTATGTTGAAGCATGGGTTAACCGTTTCTATTGATCGTATAGAATTATGCAGAGCCGAACGAAACGAAATTACTTTTCATTGTAACGGCGAACGAACGGGACAACCGGCGGAAACCGGCTGAAACATTTCCACTTGTAAAATATTTGCACAATCCCCCCGTCGTAGACGCGTGTACCTCGCGGCTGAAAAGCGAGTGTTAATTAAGACCGCTGCACGGACATTGTTTATTAATAATCCCCGGATTTTTGGCGAATAGTCGTGAACAAAGCGCGGAAATCGTCGAATTATCGACGTTTTTCCCGAAGGAGAAGGTAAACGAATTCGCATTTTTTCTCTTTCTGTCGGACACCTGTTTTTTTTTTTTAATGACGGGGATAAAACGCGACAAGGAAAACTCGCGTCTGCCATCCACATGTGCCGTTGATTTATATCCCGCCGGCGATCACTCTAATTACACGCGTGGAACGTGAGTTAACGGAAACAAAACTGTTTTTAGCGACACGTGCGGCTGGCAGGGCAATGCGCGACAGTTCTTGCATTAAACGGGGAATATGCAGTCCTCCGACCGCGGGACATTGTGCAATTATTCGGCACGTTTTATCGTCGACGGATCGTCGAAAATTAACCCCCCCCCCCGGACATTGGTCCGTTTTATAACGGGCCAGAATCTGGCATTATACAGAGGGAAATTTAATTGGGATGTCTCACCGATTCCATTGCCATATTTGCCAGGGGATAACGCCTTTCTGTTAAGTACACCGTACAAATGTTTGTCCTCATTCTTTTTTCATCCCCTAATTAGGGAAAATTTCGAACGGTAAATATTTCAGAGCAGTTGAGTAGGAGTATTATCGTCAAGGTTAGTCGGGAAATTAATTGGCAGTCGCCCGTAAGGCGGATTAAAAGAGAGAAGACAGCATTTCGACGCGCAGCCTTCATTTTCTCTTTGCCGCAAAACGTTAACTAGAGTGGAAAAATTCTTTACACGTAGCCACTTTAATCACGAAACCAGAAAACGCGAGAGGAACATCGGTGCGTGCAGATCCGCCATGCCGAGATATATGTATACGTATTTGCGTAATTACTTAGGCGAGTGCCTGTGCAATTTCCTTCTGTCGATTTTTTCACGTAAAAACAGAAACCACGGCAAACGCCCTTTTTTTTTCACGATGTTCCAAAAAAAATTCCATCGATCCCCAGCGATACGTGGGTCCGTTGTGATTCGTTGTTTGTCCAGCGCGACATTGCTCCACTGCTTTCGTCGTTTTCTTTCTTTCACCGGCGAAAGTGAAAACCCGAAATGAAGACGCGGGGAAAGCCCAAAGGGGGGGAAGGGGGGGGGACGAGCACTCGACGAGGGACACACGGTGGGAATTTGCGGGCGGGAAACGCTTAACGCTTCTTTCCGCCTATATATATATATATCTCGGGTAATCCCCGAAGGAAGGAATTAGACGGAACTCCCGTGCAGACGGCCCGGGCTTAGCCCCGGGGAAACAGAAGGGGGGAAGGGGAGAAGGGACCATCTGATAGCGACGACCACCTGTCCCGTATTTCAACTTCTTCGGGGACCAACACTCTCGTCCCGCGGGGAAACATTACAATGCCAAGGACCAACGTTTTACCCGTACTTGTCGAACCTCAATGCCCGAACCGTCGAATTTACCCGCGAAAATGATTTCCTTCATATTTTTTCTCCATCTACGCGATCCACGAATTGTTTCTGTGAACCGCCATTTTTTCTCGTTTTTGTTTTTGAAACGTTGTAATGTGACGTGTATGATTTTGGTCTTACAGTTACTGGCTTGTGAACATAAATAAATAAAACTTTTCATTTTCCCGAACTCGTGAATATACGAATTTTTGTGTGGTTCGTAATTTTTTTTTCATTGTTTTTGCCAGAAATTTAGCTTACTCAGGGGCAAACAGCAGTAGTTTTAGTAAAAGATTACAAGGCTGCAAAAATGAATCTCGACCGCGCATTCGTTTGCAAATTTCCATTTCGTAGCCAGTTTTTCGAGCTTTGCAATTGCGAGTTAATTGTGTATTAAATTTGCAAATTAATACGGTAAGTTGTATGGCAATATTTTACTATTAATACTTAGAATATCAATATCGCCGTAAACATTCACGATTATTCGCGATATTTTAAAAGCTGCTGTACAATTTTCAGCGATATTAATAAATTCCCCGGCAATGAGGCGAATTTCCCATTCACGCACGCTTCCCCGGCAGACGAGTTTTATAGTATAAGTATCTCCTTTTTAATCATCCGAAATGCGGATTATTCCAAAGGGTACAGGATTAATACGCCGACGGGGCAGTAAGCATTGTTCGTAGCAAAGCGGTTGATTTGAAAGCGCGACTAATTCCGACGATCCATTTCCCCCGAATTTCGTAACGTAGCTTTGTAAATACCAGGTTTTTCCGACTATCCACCAGTGGCAAGTTCGCTATAAACCCGGAGCAATAATAAAAATTGCACGACGCACCGGCCGCATGAAATACAACGTTGAAACTGCGGCACACGTGCGGCAAGGGGAAGGACGGGGGGGAAGGGTGCATTCGCTGGAAATTCCCCCCCTTCCCTCCCCTTTCGCACCACCGCATCGCGTTCCCCCGCGAAGGTCCGCATAATCGTCGGTTTTGGCGACCATCGAAGCCCGCCCCCCCCCTTCCCCGGATTTATTTGCAATGCCCTTTGAAAAAGTATAAACGATAAAACGTGCTCGCAGCATCGGGCTATCACGCTCGGTATATCCGGCTCGATCGAGAAATATGGCGACCGTTTTGCGAACGAGCCCGACTCGGATACGCGGGCACGTGCGCACGGGGGGAGGGGGGGGGAAGGTACCGGGGAAAAAAAAATGTATATATACGTCGCCAAAAATGGGGAACGAAATCGCCGAGCTCGGCGGTTTTTCTCTCTCTGTTCCACCCTTTTTCTCGTTTCATCGTTCTTTGTTTCTGTCTCTTTTTGTTCCCGTCGCTGGACGAGCCGCAAGTCCGGTGAAAAAAATAGAAAAAAAAGAAGGCGGTGGGGGGGGGGGGGGAAATGCAGGATCCCCGCATAACCATTGTAAAGTGGATTAGCGGGAAAGGACGGACGCGGGGGTAGGTTAAATATAAACAAGCCCGACGGTATTTGCCTGCAATCAATTCATCCGCCCCCGCTGGCCCATCCACTGCCCCTACCCCCCCTCCCCACCTCTTGTCCAGCCAGTCGACATGGAAAACGGCGAACCGATGAAATTACCGCGAGCGTATAATTCGGTCGATTCGAGCGCGCGAAAATCGCACCGTTCCGCGCGTTATAACGCGCGTAAAGAGGGGGGACAGTAGTGCGGGGAATTCGAGAATGATCGGACCGCGGCGAGGGAGAAATCGACGGGAAAACATCGGGAAATGCGTCATTCAGCGACCTAAGCACCGTCGTTAGCCGTGAAATGCTCGAGTTTCCCCGCACAAGTGTGTCCCCCCTACCAACCACTTTTTTGCGCGCGAACAGGACTTTCAATTTTTCGAGGGAAATTCGCGGGCTTTTCGAGGCCTCGTGGGAAATGTTCCGTGCGTCGAACAAAACGGTGCAGTGAATGGCAAAAATTTCGTAATTACGCATTAAAACAGAAAATTTGTTGACTCGCGCAGCTCGACGAAAGTTTTATTGAATCGCAGACAGAAATTTCGCGGGGGATGGTTCGGATTTTTGTGGAGAAAATTCTGTCGCCGGGCAAAGCGTTGCTCGTAAATGACAGAAATTCATAATTACGCGTTAAAATAGAAAATTCCCTCACACGCGTAGCTTCATGAAAATTTTGCCGAATGGCAGATATTAATTCGGAAATTTTACACACGTCAAACATACCTCACCGAACATTGGCATCATTGTGAGCATCCAAAAGTCGTGATTACACGGTCATTCAAAGAATTCACTGACGCGTATATTGATTAAAAATTGATTAAACGGCAAGCCAGCTTCTGGGTACGGCTAAGGGAGGCGAACATTTTTACCGCGGGAATCGCAGGGGTCCTAACGCCGGCTAAAATTACCGTACGGCTGTTTCAATCCCGGGATACGAGGCAATAAAAGAGGTGGGTACAGGCGAGCACGAGAACGGAGTGGAGGGGGGGGAGAAGGCGTACGTAGGGGTCGAAGGGGGGGGGGGGAGTGGATCAAAGTGAAATTGCCGGGCTACGTGGCGCGTTTTCACATGGCTGACGGGAAAAGACGAGGACTAATTTGAAACTCGATCCCGGCGAGTTCCCCGGCCCGCGGGATCTCTTTATTCGACTTCTAATAAAGCCGGAATCGCGGCGGACGTGTAACCCGAATCAGTCAGTCCCGCCAGTCGGCCGATTTCCGGTACCGCGCGGACAGACAAGGGAAAGTGGAGAGGGGGAGGGGAGAATCTTGAAGGACGGGTCACGCAGATGCCGCGGGAGATGAGGAAAAGCCGCGCGGGAAATGGGGAAGCGGAAAAAAGCGGGGAAAAGGCCCGGGCAAAACATATCGAAAACAATGAAGGGATCAGCGAGGAATGAAAAGGAGGTGCGGGGAGGGGGAGGGGATTAAAGGGATCCGGGGGAAAGACGACGGAAGTAGGTCGGCAAAAAGGAAGGTAAAAGAGTAATCGACCGATGGACCGGGAAATAATGATGGGAAAATGGCGCCGGCGAAAATGCCAGAACAGATCGCGAATGGCCCAGGGGCCAGAGGGGAAGGGGAGGGGGATCGAAATTAACGCGAGGGAGAGGGAAATGACGATTAGAAAAAAGGAATAGGGCAAGAGAGAGGAAGCGTGCGAACGCCTGCGGCGAAACATCACGTTCGACCTTCAGCGTCCAAGTGGAAAATCCCGGCGCGAAACAGACACCAACCAATTTTTCCCCCGAGGATAATTCACACAAACGTATACACATGTACATCGGTTCAAAAAATTCTCTCTACAGTCCTTTCCTTGAGTTGTGCACACCTTTCACTCCAACGTCAAAGCTCACAGAGAGGAAATTATGAGCGGATTAATAAAGGAACGAAAAAAAAAAGAAGAGAATGGAATTACAGGGAACTCACGTGCGTGTGCGTATCGTTTGCCGTTGCGTGTCGGCCATTTCGGTCTTTTCACGTCGAACGGGCAAACATAAGCAAGATTTGGAAAAACGGGCCAATGTGGGAACCCGCGGGAAAAAGAAAGGGGGGGCGGGTGAAATCGTTATCGAGCGAGGCCCCGAACGCGCTGATTGACAGAATCGTACCGAGACCCCCGCTGATTTAGCCGAGCTTTCTCCGCGCATTGCAGGCACATTGCGGATGATTACGGCGAAACGTCGGGAAATATCAACCCCCCCCCCCCCCCCCGGCCCCTGTTTCACCTAGCTGTGTTGTACCGACAGAGAATGAGCCGCTCGTAACGCAACTCATTCCGAACCGTTCATTGTGCTACGTCATTTAATGCCTAAGTGTTTACTCAACAGTGGAATTTCGGAATTCTGTACCTGTATTAACAAATTGGTTTGAATCGATTCGAAAATCTTGAGCATACAGTGTGTCGCATTGAAAATTAATGGATAATAAATAATGATACATGTATTGAAAGATAATAAGGTAATTTTTATGTGTTGTATTTGAAAGAATAATTATTTATTTAGCTGTGATTACGAGGAAATACTAAGAAATATGGATTTCGTTTCACTGCGGTTTACCAAAATAGAATAAACCGTTTCTGACTCAGCGAACTGACTAATGTCTCGCTGTCATTTTCGATTGGCAATTAATGTTGTACATTTTGTAGAGTTTACATGCCGGTAAATATTTAATTAAGACCGATCAATAATCTGTCCCAAAATAATTTCCAGGAAATATCAGGAAACCTGAAACTATTCCGCTGTTCCGTGTACAGGAATATGTTTTTCCAATCGCTCAAGCAAGTATTTATCAGGCCAGATGGGAAATTTGCCCAATTACTGTGAATTCCCAAAAAAGTAGCAACGGCCGTTAATAAATCCATCGAAGGCCGGATAAAACAAATATTCGCTTGGTTCTGGGGGGGGGGGGAGGGGAGTTTGTTACGCGTTGCCGACATTTATCGGTCCGTGTAAAATAATGCGGTGAAAAAAATCTGACGTCTAGGGTAAACACACCGTGCAACATTGACTCGACGATTTACTGGTATTACCCGACCCGTGCCTTCGCCCAGCGTGGGGAAAAAAAGGAGTAGAAACCACGAGAAATTCGAGCGACGAATAAACGGGAGAATTGACGGTGCAATTGAATTCGGTCGGTCCACACTCAGGTACATTGATATTGATGAAACTGATTTTTTTTCCCCAGGCCAGGCAATAACGCCTTTGCGTTGCGTTCGTAATGTATTATCGTATCGCGGAGAATTACAGGACGGTCGTTATACGGGGCAGTTACCGGTACCCCGGTCATATTGGACGAGAGGCAAAATTGAACGTTAAGTTTAACGGCAATCATTGGCCGGCCTCGTAAGGCAACAACGAATGACGTTGCGTTTCACATCGGCCAACAGAATTCAATTAGAGAGGCGCGTGACTACGGGGAAACTTTGCACGGCAGTTTTATGCATTTAAACGACCGGAAGACTTAACGTTTCAACGGCTAAGCGAAATTCCCGGAGATCCCATCAGCCAAGCTGCTCCTTCGGGCTAATGGCAAAAATTGCTTCACGCTCCATTTGTCCCGCTCGAAGCAACGACACTCTTAACACGTCATCCACGGTGATTAGGCAATCAGGAAAACGCGAGGGAAAAGCCAGTGCGCTACAACGCTCCGGGAAATGTCTACCCCGTATTGTACAATTATCCGATAATATTGGCACAAGTCGAACAAATTTTTTCGAGTTATTTACGATACAGTGCAGGATTATAGGTGATTAAGAATTCGCGATAAACTCGAAGGAACGAAAGGAATACGAGTTTGCCAGAAAAGAATTTTATCCAATAAAAAATACAAACTGGAAAATGGAAAGTGTTACAATCTGATATCTTTGAAATATGAAGGAAACGTAAAATTGTTATTGCACAACGGCCAGTTTACCATCGAATTTTCTTAAGTGAAGAATGTTTCAAGTACACCCTGATTTTACATTTCCGGAATATTAGCTTGTAAGACCTTTAATTCCCCACCCTGTGCACCGCTTGAAATACCCGTAAATTCATGAACGTAAAACGGAGTTTGATTCAGTCCGTGCAAAGCTCGTGGTATTAATTATCAAGTCTTCGGAATTTGTCGTTCCTTTGCCCGGGGGTAGGGAATTTGCTTGCTTGTTTCTCGCGAAGCTACGCATTGAGAGCGGCTTATTGAGAGCCCGGTTATTTGCCAGTGAAATCATTACCTTCAACGGGACGGTGAGGGGGGGGAGGGTAGACGCTCGTGAAATTCTAGCCACGGAGTTGCTTAGGCTCGAGGACTTGGTCGTCGAAGAGGAAGGTGGGGTGAGGGGGGTGAGGGGGGTGAGGGGGGAGGGCCCGGCTCATTAACTATCAACTTCGTTAATTGCAAACTGGCCATAACGAATACCTTTCCGATAGTCGCGTTGCCAGGAACACGCGGGGGATTCGTTCCACTTTGTAACGGCCCCCTCGGAAATCGGTCAAACAAGGCCCGACAAACTCCAGGCGAGGGGAGGGGAGGGGAACGAATAAATCGGCCCGTAAGGTCCGCCGCGGGGCGCGTTTTACGGCTGTAAAATTCATACCGCGACAGCCGCCCGAGAAATACCACTCGTCCAAGTTTTCTTAATAACGGAAACCCGAATTCCAACTCCCCCACTTCCCCTCTCTCCGTGGACTTCTACTCCTCCTCCTTTCCTCCCCCCTTTCAGGACGAAGTAGGTCGTACTGCATACGATTTCCGCGCTCGTATCTCGACCCGCGCGACCCTCATGTCCCCCTTTTCGTGCACTCTTACTTCCCTCACCCCTCGAGCCCCTTCCGTCACTTCCTCCCAAGCCCGTTCGGGCCAACTCCGTCAATTTACCACCGTCTATTGCTCACTACCCGGCTACGCCGACTTCTCCGTCCTCTTCCATTGTTTTACACACACTCCCCCTCTCCCCCCATTTACCCAGGACCCTGCCACACAGGCTTATAGGTTTACACACGTCTCTATGTGTTTGCAATTCTTCCGGTATTGCAACTATTCATCATGCTTCCGGACGCTCGTAATTCCACGGGTAAACCCTTAAGAAAACACAGATATTTTTTACACGAGGTCAAGAAGGAAATATTTGTAACACGCGACGGAGAATTAAAGGTTTAACAAAATTAAGGAAAGTGAGGGTAGTACGAAAGTTTGAGTTTTTAATTGAAGTTTCAGAAATTTTCGATTATAATACCTTCAATTTTCTACCCTGTGTAATCCATTGTGTTTATCATTTAATTCTATCTTATATTTCTCTGTTACTTCATGACTCTGTGTTATCGTTCACAAATTGGAAATTTAAATTTCCGTCCACTCGAATACCTTGATTCCGGGCAACAGGATACAGAATTTCTGGTAGCCTATCAATTTTGATACGAGATAAATGTACGTATATTAATGAAGGCTCGTTGGAATATTCCTCGTATAATTTACAAGGCTAAAGCGTTTGCCGGAAGTGCACTCTGCCGAGTCCGCTCCATTATCTCGGCCGGGGCCATTGTTTACCCTTTGCCGCGTTCTTCGGGGATTTTCCAGCGGCGAGTTGAGCGTAGTTCAGCCTCTTTCGATGCCGGCCGTCTGTCAGACGTCCCCCCGGCCCCCGCCCCTCTCCATTTTACGCCCCCGAGCCCGTGTCCCGGGGTTTCCGCAACGCCTACCCGTTTTCCTCGGCACGGAAAGTAAACCGCGCCACGCTAAGTACGACTGGACTGCTTCCCGCGGAGTGCACGAGTTCCCTGCCCCCCCCCCTGTCCACCCCCACCCACCGGGGCGTTAAAAGCCAGACGTACACGACGCCCGGAAGTTTGGCCGTTCATCAGCCCGGACCGGAGAATTAAAATTTCCGCGGGCACGCGAGAACCGCAGAATACGCGCAGCAAGAAAGACGACGACCTCGGAAGTGAGGAAAAAGAGGGGAGGGGGGAGGCCGAGGGGTGCGAATGGAACGGCCAGAGGGGGAAGGGTAATTACAATGGAAGCCGGAAAATTAAAACGTAAATTTCCGAAGGGAATGACGCATGTGCCTGTCGAATTTCTTCTTGCGCCAGGCAGGAAATGAAAAAAGGAACTGTTTCGGGGGATATTAATTTCCTGCCGGAAAGGATAAACGAATTTTTTCACGCGGACAGGAATTCGTCAATTTAATGCTACACATTTTGCGTAAAGTGAATACCAGATGTATGGAATAGTTGAAGGCTCATAGAATTATTTTTCGAAAATAGTAGGGAGTTTATTTTCTTTTGAGATTATTTTCTTTGGAGTAGGCACGGTATTTGAAATGCTATAAAGAAATGGTACTTATTTTTTATTCCCTGAAATTCCCGTGACTATGTCCATCAGGGAACTTCGTTTACCAAGGAAAACAGCGAGCAGTTTTGATAAAAATTCACTATAAAATGGGTCACCTTCTTTGTCACTTGAATCGTAACAATCACAGTACTTCGAAAGATCAGTGACTCGACACCACAAATAGTCCTATTTTACTGACACTTGTTTTTCGTTCTACGAGCACGAAATTCCCCTGACTATGTTCATCAGGAAACTTCGTTTGCCGCAGGAAATTCGTGCTTATTGCATTGGCTCTGACTGTGAATGACCTTTGGCAGGTGAGTTAAGGGGAGGGAAAGCGTGAAAGTTTGTCGGGGAAGGAGAAGCTGAAGAAACGGCCAGGAGAAAGATCGGCTTTCGTGAGCGGCAAGTGCGAAAGGCGAGTCGCGGGGCTCGTCTTATCCGGGGGATAAAAAGTAGAAAAACCGTGCCTGGTAGACGGAGAATGGGAGGAGGGAGGGGCGGTGAAGGGGAAGGAGTCGTTGTGGTGGTGACGAAATGGCTCCTTGCCTCACGGCCGAGGAGCGGACTTGAAGGGTTGAATGATCGCCCCCGGAGAGTGGATATACCTTTTTATACGTATATCAAAACGCTTGACCCTTCATACCCAGCTGCCGTACCCTGCAGGCAGTTTATCTCGATAAAACGCCGACTGAAATTTCCATGATGCTCGCTCGGCCATTCATAGATTTATCTATCCCCCCCCCCCCACAGAGATTATTAACTCTATCACAACGTTACAATGACACCGACGTTGCTCCATTTCGAAGCACCGATTAAGGCCCAATGATTGCGAAACACGAAACACAGTTTACGGTATTCATTCTAGCTTTACACGCTGCTGAGATTCGTTCAAGGTTTCGGCTATTTTTAGGACTTATCTCGGACGTAAGAACGCAACGTGCAAGTGAATTGTAAGATTGAATTGTTGACGTAGGTTCTAGAGAAGTCGGTAAGAAGCGACGGAATATTGATGAATGCGTATTTGAATAAAAACACGGGACTCGGGAATTTCAAGCAAATTTCAGCTTGAATCGGCAATTGGCAGAACAAATACCGACATATTTCGAGGGACGATGGTTCCCCGTCCTTCTCTCCCCCGCGCGGGGGATTTACCGTGGCTGTTCCTTTTTTTGTCCCTCTGACCTTTATTTTCTTGGCAGCCGTACACTAAAGCAGTTTACCGCCGTAAAACGCCGAGTAAAATTCCACTCCCCGGTCGGGCCATCCGCGGACTTGGCCGCTAATCGCTAACCGCCGCCGTACCGAAGATTAACTTTATTGCCGCCTTAAAACTCGGCGAGAAACTTATTTCGAGTAACGGAAATACGGGGAACCGGGGGATCCGGTGGGGCCGGCTAAAATGGCGAACGTGACGTCGAGATTTCCGTCGTCGTCGTCGGGGGAACAAAAAATAAAATAAAAGATAATAAACGAGGGACGAGAGTTTCCAACGAATTCGAGTTTGAATCGGTAATCAAGGAAGAAAACACCGACAAACTTTGAGAGCACGATTTCTCCCCCCCCCCCCTTTCTCTTTCTCTCTTCTCCACCCACGGATTTATCGCGTATTCCCCCACCTCCCCTCCTCTCTTTTCGCTATTTCCTTCCCCCACCACCACCACCGTCGGCCCTTATTTTCCGGCAAACGGGAACGAGCGCGACGCGGAAACGCGCCCGGAATAATATTTTCCAGAGCACCTGTGAAATGGCAATCGCAACGGGCTTCGTGTACGTGCGAAATATTTGTTACGACTCAGCGATCCCCCCTACCATTCCCCCTCTCTCTCTACACCGCCCATGGAAAGGATCGCGCAAATACGAAGCTGCGGTTTAGCGTTCTGTGGATCCGCGAAAATCGACGCATTTGATACATTAATATGGGGATTTTTAGAGATTTATTTCTTTGTCTCACTTAAAACAAGGGTCTGAGTTTGATCGGGTTTTCTGATTAAACAATTCGAATTTCGATGATAAAAGGAAAGGTTCAGTTTAAGGCTGATGAAATGGGCAGACCGAATAATTATTTTAGTATTTCTGAAGGAAAGTTTCTGTATTCTTTGAAAAAGGTTTTTCCGTTCTTTTATTCCTTGGAAATACGTGCCTGGAGTTTAGTGGAAACGATTTTAAAATCAGTCGCTTTAGAGGTTCTCCTGCTTTCTTTCTTCATCGAAAATACTCTTAGAGTCTACCGATAATTATTTATAAAAGACTCGATTAAATGACAATTGTGTATTTTCGCGCAACAAACTATTCTTTCGCACTTTTCGTTACATTTTAACAATTACACCGAGCAGTTAGTTTTGCAAATTCAAGCAAACCCAAGACTTCTTCAACAAACGTCCTTCATTGTCCTTCTGCTTTCGACTCAGTGTAAAGGTCGGAGAGTTTCTCCTTTTTGCTGAATCGCTCGGACGGCAATTCCCTCGCGAGATTTCGTGCGATCTGCGGGGAAAAAGCCGTACGCGAGCTGAGCGCCAAGCAGATGTTTCGACAAAAGTCCCGCGCGACGCACGTCGATGAATAAACATTGAAAAACGAGGATCCAGCACCTATGGGGAAAGAGAGGGACAGGGAAGGGGTTTGGTTCCTCGTTGGTGAATGAGCGAATTAAAATTTCAATCCTCGCGCGTCCGCGTTTCAACGTTTCCGCGCCGTCCTGTGCGGCCCGGCAGAAGCGGATTTATCCGGCCCCGTCGGCCGGAAGTGCGCGCACACGTGGCGCACACGTTTGCCGTCGAAATCCCTCTGAGCGGAGGGGGGAGGGGGTCCTCGTTAAATAATTTTTGTCGGCCGAGCACCGTTCGGCCGGGGTTTTCCCCCGGCTGATTTATCGCCCGGCCAAATTCGTTCTCCCCGTTGAACGAACCCCCTCCCCTCGTTCCCCTCGCTGCCGAACCATTCCCCTCACTCCCTTCGGCCGGGCGATTTTCCGCACCACTCGGACGTGATTTCTTTTTTTTGTTCCGCGCGAAAAGTCACTAAACACGTGGACCGAATTTCTCGCGCACCATCGGGGAACAAGTTTTCCTCCAACCCTACCCCCTTCTCCCCGTGCCTATCGTCATTCCTTTAACGTTACACGGAAAACTACGTCGGCCGGTTTTCTCGGTTCGCCCGGTAGGCTCGACTAGAATTCATTTCCACGCTTTTCACCTGCCAATACGCATTACCGATGCGCATTCGAGCTGCTGGCGTTCCGCGCGAGCCTCGTTATCGCCGGATCGTTCCACGACCCAACGCCCTCGGGTCCAACAACCCCTACCCCCCCCCTGGCAGTCCCCCGTTGTGTCCCGTTAACGATACCCCCGACCCGCACCCCCTTACGGGACGCAGATATGAATTCTTTTGTGCCGAACGCCCGGATACCAAGACGAATCTTTTCGCAGAGGAAAACGAACGATCTCGCGGTTTTTACGCAGGACTTTTACAGGTCAGTTGGGCACTGAACCGTGCAAACGAGCGGCAAATAAAAACAGCTGATTGCGGAACGTGAAACACGAGCAACGTATACCTACGAAGAAATAGGAAATGGTCGGGTAATTTATAACGGTCTCGCGGTTTGTCTTTGAATTATCCTTTTTTCGTAAGGGTAGTACGGTGTTGGTGGGTAATGTTATTGTTTGAAGTATTTGATTTTTCAATCGTGAGAAATAGATAAATGGGAACATTGATGTTATGGTATTTAACGAGCAAAGAATGAACAAGCGTGACGCAATAACAGAATTACTGAACAATGTCACTGATCAACGCACCGAAATCGTCTGCACACGTTTTCATGTTAGGATTTCAATTTTACCGAAGACATTTTTGTTGCAACGTTTTCCCTTTTTCAGTTACGTGATAATATTTTCGAGAAACTCGTAAAAATTTGTATAGGAAATTAGGTTAATCTTTTGTCACCGTTTTAAGATAACTTTCTTGATGATCGCTGTGTATATTTTCTTAGGTTGTCTTTTACCTTGATGGGGAAAACGCATGGTGTGTCCGGAACCGTCGGTGCCGACGAGCATCGCCAGGAGATAAGCAACAAGGGCGACGACGATTCTCGCGGATTTTGCGAGCCTCGCACTGGCGGTTGGCATTTCCTCGCTTCCACTAACGTCTCTCATCTTCGTCTCTGAGTCCTTGCAGAGGTAAGTGAAAAAGGATGATACGTCGTCAGACACGAAGACGCAAAGGACAAATGTAAGTCTCCGAACCCCTTTCGTCAAAATTCGCCGGAAGAATTAGAAATTTTCTTCAAACGCCATGGCTGTTGGTTCCTCTTGTTTCCCGATTATTGATGCGTGGAAGTGAAAAAAGACGATATGTGGTCAGACACGAAGAACAAACCGTTTGTCAAAATTAGTCGGAACGAATTAGAAATTTTCTTCAAACGCCATGGCTGTTGGTTCCTTTTCGTTCACGATTATCCACGTGTATAAGTGAAAAAAGACTATATCTGGTCAGGCACGAAGACGCGAAGGACAGAATTTTGTCGCTGATTTATAAGTCGAAAGGTTTAGAAATTTCTCTCGAACTCCATGGCTCTTGGTTCCTTTTGTTTCACGATTATTGACGCGTAAGTGAAAAGGGACAATATGTGGTCAGACACGAAGACGTAAAGGACGAAACTGTCTTCCAACCGGTTGTCGAAATGAGCCAACAGGTTTAGAAATAAATTTTCATTGAACTCCTCGCTCGTTGGTTCTTTCGATTAACGTTTTTTCACGCGTTTGAATTTAATGTTTCTTGATGATGAAAAGCTTAACGCGTAGGCCGTCGGCCAGGAGGTCCTCTGCCTGCGCGACACGTGCTTCCTGAAATTCTCAGACAGGCCAGGCAGTTCATTGCCACGTTCTCCCAACTGGATTTCACTTTAGTCCCAGAAAATCCTTGCTTTCTGATCCCACGCGAGCACAGATTGACCCCACACGATATGCACAAACACGAAACAGACCTTACGTCAACATCACAAGGTGTAGAAAAATTCGAGACTCTTATTATCTTGGTCACACGATTAACAGGGGAATGCGGGTTCAATAATGAAGCTCCGACGGTCTTCCTTTTTCCTGATCTTTGCCGGTTTTCATTAATTCCTCAGGAGGATGAGAATAATTCGCTCGATATGCACCGGATATGTACACGTTACAATTGGCTAACTACAGATTACAGTCACCCATTTGTCATCGGTGATGGCTCACGTCTAACACCACACATGTCAGGATCAACAGGAATTTACGATCACCAGCTGCGATCCGGAGGGAATTTCACGTAAGGACGATTAGTCGCCCGCATATTTCGCATTCTCGCGATTCCCCTGAAACGATCGCCGCGATACCGGCTGGTCAAGCTAAACTTTTTCCCTCTCCCACCGAGCACTTCACACGGCGACCTTTCTCACGCGAATCCTTTCTCCTTGGCAATCCTCGAGTCCCGCTAATCACCGGAATCGCCGCGACAAGATTTCCCGGAGAACTTCGCAGGATTCACAGGATAATTGAAGGACAAACTGTGAGACACATCGCCGACGGCGCTGATCGAATGCATTCCTTCTTTCCGTACATCGATCCCTTTCCACTGAACTCCCTGCCTTGGAAATTCTCCGCTCGACGTTCGGCAAACACGTTAGATTAAAGTCTGGAAATCAGGACGACGGTATTTTCCCGGCGCAGACACGGGGCGAGGAGAAAGTCCTGGATTATCGCGTTAAACGTATTTAGTATCCGGGACGAGACGGAACAGAGGAATACCTGTGTCAGGCTCGAGAGGAACTCCACAGGACTAAGGGTACTTGCTTCTTTTCCTTTTCTTACACCCTTTTTCTCTCTCTTTTCACTTAATCTTCTCCGCCGGCACTTTCTTCTTCCGTCACTCGTTCCACGCGATTCTCTTAATCCCTTCCGCTAACACTTGGTATCTTTCCTTCCGGAGATTCTTTCTGCTTAAACCATCTTAGTCTTCTCTCTGTCACCTTTAACACACACTCTCTCTCTCTCTCTCTCTCTTCTTCCCGTCACTTTCCTCTGTCAGTCGAGTTCATTCCTTCCGCTAGCACTGTCTTCTATCTTTCACATTTCCTGCGTCCTCGTTTCAACACCGTGTTACTTTAATCTTCCACTCAGAACCTTTTCTCTCTCCTTCCGGATACTATCCCATGATCCTTGGGTACCCCTGGCTCTCTTCTCCTCGCCACCACGTTCTCTCTCTGCTATTTCCCCCCTCTCTCTCTCTTTGACAGTCTCTCCTCGAGACTCAAGGTCACGCACGACTCTCTCCTCTCGACGGCGGGACGCGCGCGCGCGCGCGGGGGGAGGGGAGGATGGGGAGGGGAGCTTGAACCTCGACACTGGAGAGCAGCGGCGTCACTGGCTGTGCCCGTCGGCCTCGTGCCGACGCTTCGGGGGTTGCTTCCTCCCCCTCGGCCCCGGCCTGCCCTGCCCCCCCGTAGGTGGGAAAACGCGGCCAGGAGAAGGACGAGGGACGACGGGAAAGACTCTGCGTGTCGGTGGGCTGCCTCGTGAGAGAGCGCCGGCTGGTCCTGGTCCCTCTGTCCCGGGCCGTAGACTGCTCTGCCTGGAAACCCTCGCGCTCTACGGCCCGTCCTCGACAGAGAAACCAACCCCCTTCCATCGCCCTCCCCTCCACTCACTTCCACCTGCTCCGAGCACGCTTCCCTCTCGTTTCAGCGCGCCAGATTTTCCACCAACCCCTCCTCTCCCCCCCGCCGCGCCGACGCGGTCTCCTACCACAGGGCAAAACTCCCGTCTCTCTTCCACCTTCCTCGGTAACCATTCTCTCCCCTCTCTCGCGACTAACGCGATCATCGTGTCCTTTCTCTCTCTCGCGCGCGCGTTCGCGGAGAACACAACGTACTCGCACGGTATTCCTATTGGCACCCTCTTCGTCGCCCCAACCCGGGAAATTCCTTCTACCTCCTCGTTTCCAGGGTTCCCGCTTCTCCCCCCGTCCCCAGCCCCCCTCTTCCCATCGTCAGCCCTCTCTTTGCCTGCGCGGCTTTTCACTGTTAACCCTCTTTTTTCAAGGTCCCTTACCTACGTCCCAAACGTTCACCCTTCGCACGCGAGCACAGTTTCTACTTCTACTTCTATTTCTTCTTCTTCTTCTTCTTCTTCTTCTACTATTTCTTTCTGGCTACTTCTTTTCTCCGCCTGTCGGCAGGTCCTCCCCCCCCCCTCCGCCCCCCGCTGCGCGAGTCTCTCCTGCAGGCGCAGGCAATTCTTCATCCCCTTTGTCCGCGGGCTCTCCTCTCATTTACCACGCGTTTTCTTTCTTTCGACGATTCCCTCCTCCCTCCTCCTCCTCCCTCTTGACGTATCGCCTCGTTTATTTTCAACAACTTGTTTTCCGTCCCTGTCAACGTCTCCCTTTATCTGTCGACCCATCGTAACCCCCCCTCCGTCCTCTACCCTTCATCACGGTTTGTAGTTTGTGTCGTCTTCGCGCTCTTGACGTTTCCTACGCTTTGCTCTCGTCGACATGTCGATGCTCTCCCCGCGGCCAATTGTCAGCCAACGTACTTTCTTTCGTCCTTTGCACGCGTATTCACCGTTTCCTGCTTTGCTCGCGAGGAAAGTCATGCCCCCCCCTCAACCCACTTCTCTCTCATCCGTATATCCCTCGTGAATCTTCCGACCACCTCTTTCTCGCTCTATCCCTTCTGGACGCTGTTTTATCCTTTTATGCGTGTCATTTTTTGGGGTTTTTTTGCACGTGTCCTTTTTCTTTGAATTTGTCCCTTTATTCCGATTTGTACTTTGTCTTCTAATTCGTTGCACCATCATTCTTTTAGCCCTTTCCCTTTCCTTCTCTCTTCTATCCTTTCTCATTTCTCTCCTCGATTCCCCGGTTCTGTATATATTCATCCTATCCCGCTCTCTGTTCTGCCTATTTTCCTTTTCCATTCCTTCACCCCACTTCCTTCATCTAGCCTTTACTTCATCCTTCCGAGCTTCCCTCCCAAGCTACCCCTCCCCCGCGTCTTGGTCCTTTTGCCATCCCTTTGGCCTCTCTTTCCCCCGCTACCCCGGCACTTCCCTTCCCCCGCCCCATCCTCCGTCTCTTCGCCGGTTCTTCCCGGCACGTCCGCCACCTGCACCGTGCTCTTCCCCCTCCCCCGCATAATCCAGCCCCTCTGCCCCAGCCGTCTTCCTGCCCCTCCGGGCGCCGATAAACTTGCTACCCCTCCGCCGTGGCTCTCGTACCCTCGTGTGCAGCGAGCACACGGGACAATTGCTCGGGCGCAGGCGCCCGATGATCCTGTGCCCTGATGCCCGGGCACACTGCTCTGTCGCTACTGCTCTCCGCCGACTCCTGCATCTCCTTCCTTCTAACCCTCCCTCTTTGCCCTCTTCCTCCTTCTCCTGCCCTGGCTGACTCTTCCTCCGGTTGATCCTCGTCGTCCTACCCTTCGTTGTCGGCCTCTCTATTCGTCCGGCTGAGACCACCCCCCTCCTCCCCCCACCTCCTCCTCGTCCTTCTCCTCTTTGCCCGTTACTTCGCACCGTCGTCTCACAGTTTCCTACGGCTCCTGCGTTCATGAATCTTTGACCGTTTCAACCCTTCTTTGTGTATACCAATCCTATTTTCTTGCTCTTACTCCACGTCTATCTATACTTATCCCCTGCGTAATCTGTCCGTCAGGCCTCTATGATTTTAACTTCCCGTACCTGCGGTTTGTCACTGTGATGGTTCGACCGTTTCTTTGGCGGGTTAGATTTTTGTATTCCCTTTGAGCAGAAATTATTACTTATTTCAATTCCTTCTCGATTTTGAGGATTTTGTTAGTTCTGTTTTTACGAGCTTTGACTGCTGAATTATTACCTTTAGTTCTTACGTTTCTTACGTTTCATCATTTTTTTATGGATAAGTGTGCATAATTCCTCTGTTGTTTTATATTCCTTTATCTGGTAATTTTAGTTAATGATTCGTGTTCGTATTTCTACTGCTAATTTTTTCTGTCAGCTTGCATAAAAATACTTCACTACATTTACCTCGATAAAATCCCACTTTTTATACTTTATCCGCCTATGAACCCTTTAGTATTTTTTTTCGACCTTTGAGTGCTAACTCATCGCTTTTACTCCATCTGTCTTATAGCCCCGGATAAAAGGAAAATAGTATTTAATGAACACCTTGCTCAGGCTATGCAGATTATTTTCCAGTAAATATTTCCATTCTTTTCGACGAAACATTAATTACCGTTCAAAAAAATGTTCTCTTCACAAGCGAATTGACAATTGCGCATTCACGAAAAGTAGCAAAAAATTCCCTTTAACAGGCGTACAGTCATTTTATCCTCATCTTACAGTTAACAATAGGGGTATCGAATTATCCGATAACAATAGTATCGTTGATAGCCTCCGCTAATCGTTCGATCGGGTTGATACTCGAAACCTTTGCCTGGAATCAACTGGTGGTTGATTGCACAGTTTTTACCTGATATTTTCAACAATAACAATCCCGCCTTGCGTTTCTCCGAGGTTCCTACGAATTCCTTGATTTCCACGCTGAATAGTGAGCTGATTGAGTTACGCGGAGGGGAAAGGTTTCGCGGTAACAGCCATACATCCTGTTTCCCCGGCTTCTTCGTGCAGTCCCCCCTTCCCTTCCTGCCCGCCTTCCCTTCCTGCCCCCCTCTTTCGTTTTTGCCGGTAGTCGTTCCTTTATTTTCCTTCCTGTTGCCGTCGTCCCTGCAGTCCTTTCACCGGCTGGTACCGGGCGAATAACGAGTCTCGCCGCTGAGGAACGTGCACGGCGAAGGGTAAGCGACAATGTCGGCTTAACTCGCGCCCGGAACCAGCCAAAGGGATATCATCCCCCTCTCCGCTCTACCCTCGAGGAAGGCGTAAATTGAGGCCAGAAGGCGAATGAAGAAAAATGAAAGCACCAGGAATTAGCCAGCTCATTATCTCTTGCCCCGATTTATTGCCAACTAATTAGCCGGGGATACGTATCTTTCTGCATTTAGCCGGAATTGCCGGTAATTCGGGCGAAAGTCAAGGGTTCGCAGATTGTCCGAAATTAATAGCAGTAAGTAAGGGAGTTGATATTAATGAAGGAGTATTATTAAGGGGTTCTTCGACGAAACGAAAATATGAAACTTCGGGCAATCGCGAAAGAGCTCGGTGTATGATTGGAAGAAAATTGAATTGGAAATTCCATTTGGAAGGATGAAAAAGGAGGAGTTTCGTTGTAAATGGAAAAATCAGCGCATGGTATATAAATAAATTTGTACGCACAGAGTCGACGAATTGTCGGTCCAAATCGTGGAAATGATTTTGGAAATTCTTGAAATCGGGAAATGAGGCGGAAAATGGTTTGTAATTATTATTAAACTGTAAACTATAGGACAAGATGGAGATTTAACGAATTGCGTATAGAATAATATAACGAAAGTCCTGGCCGATGGAATTGAAAAATGGCCGCTACGTCCGTTAGTTACTGTTCTATTTCAAGCGAAATGGAATGAAACAATTTGCTACCGTTTCGCACGTGCTGCAAGGAAATTGTTAAAAATTATCCCCCCCCCCCCACACAGGTACGCCGAAATTGTCCGCTTGAAATAACTATTTATGCCTCGAAATAATCGCGATTTTCTGTTAACCAAAACGTAGTAGAAACCATAAGAATAAATCATTTTCCTTGAATATGTAAAAAAAAAAAAACAGATTTATAAATCATGAATTCGTATTGAATCGTAGGTCGGTAAATGGTTTCACGCGTAAAAAAAGCATCACATTTACCATGCTCGTTATATTTCCGGGGAAATTGAAATTCTGACGAATCTCCCCCCTCTCTGTCCCCTTAACGAACTGATTTTCCAAACAGAGCAGCGATATCATTGCCGTTTCCTTGCGCCCAGCTGTTGCACGTTCTCGTTTTAATTGAGCTAACGACGTGAATCCCCTGAAAATATTTACAAGCACCGCGGACGTGTTTGACGCGGCCCGGGAAGGGAGGGATGGATCTTCGCGCTCGCGCGGGAGGGGGGGGAAGGAGGATTCTCGATGAACGGCGTTAATGAGTTTCGTTACGTCGGGACAGGGGCTTTCGCTAAGACGACAAGCCGGGGAATTAAGGCCGATGCTGGCAATTGTTGAGAAATTACGACGAACCATTCCGTCGTTAACGCCCCTGTCCCACTCCTCTCTGCCCCCCCCCCCGCCCCTTGGATAGCTCTCAAAGCGTATATGAGCCGAGGTAAAACGGCATTAATTAAAGCCGAAGGCCGGCGGATAAAAGTGACAGCGTCGAGTCACTCACGAGCGTGTAAAACAGGGCGAAACGTTTGCCCTGCTTTTTCCAAACGTGCATGAATATTCCACCGGGGGGTTAGCCATTGTCGGAGCCGAGGAGCCGACGTGTTTTTCAATTCGCCGGCGCTACGATTGTCGTACGACAAAGCGGGGGACGTATCCTGGCAGAGGAAAAACGGGCTCGACGAGCGACAGAGAAAAGAAACCGCGGAGAACCCGCCAGCCGCGATGGCAAATTTTTCCTAAGTCACTAACTCTCTACGTGCTACTCGTTCAAGTTACAACATTGAACCAAACGTACGAGCAAATGTTTGTAAGCCCCAAGAGCGGTGTTTCCTAATCTTAGCATCGTAGTTCAAAGATTAACGGTTTTTTAGAATAAATTTCTCACGAGAATAATTACAAAGCACAGCGATCAATAAGAGCATTTTTATGTGTTATATTTTTTTATTGAAATTCCTCCAAAAATTATAATGACATGGACGTTATCTATTGGAATAATTGCACACCGGTTAGAAAACAATTGTCACCCGCAATAACCGAATACGAATTCCCGAATTCATTGCAATCTCGAGGAAGGAGTTCTCCGTGACATTTCACACAAATCTTTGACCGGCCGTATAAAGTCGACGATCCGCTCTCCAACGGACCGATTTTCAATGAAGTCACTGCGAGAGAGTCGTTAAAAGCCCGGCATAATTGCGCGCCAAAGGATTCGAGTAACACGCGTTACACTTTGGTCCTGTTGGCTCATGGAAATTCGAATTTCATCCGTAAAACGACGCGTCGGTCGGCAACAGTGTGGGGAAGGGTAGGAAAAAGGGCAGGGGGGGGGGTGAACTGAAACCCCGCATGGCGCGAAAATGGCCACTAAAAGGAACACCGGTATCGGATTTTCCTTTACCCCTCTCCACCCCTGTCGTTCCCCTTCACCCCGTTAGTCGGATTGATTACCGAGGGGGAAAATATTGGCCGATTGAACTTCACGCGCCTTCGAACGAAGGCATTAATTTCGTATTAATATTTCCATGCATGTGACGACGACAGGGCCCGTTACGCATCCGTGTGTGTGCGTATGTGTGCGTATAGGTCGACACATACGTGTGTGTGTGTGTGTGTGTGTGTGTGTGTGTGTGTGTGTGCGTCGATATCCGGCGCATTGCGTTAACGAGTTTCGTAATTACAAACGACGAGGCTCGTTATAAACGCGTGCACTCGATTCCTGGTTATCGCGGTACTTGTTGAACCAACAAGACGTGAGTAATTGAAAGCAACTCCTTCAATCAAACTGAAGACTCGCCACGGGAGAAGGTACTCCTTTTTTTTTGGCTTTTTTCGACACGTTGATCGCGAGCAAACGCGACGTGAATACGACGGGACGACACAGACACTCGAATCAGCACGGGAAACACGAATACCCCAGGTGGAAATATTATTTTTTTAAACGCCATTTGCATCATCGTCGTTATCGAAGAATTTCGCGGAAATGTGCGGCCGAAATATTTTTAACAGCATTCATGCAAGTGCTATAAATGCTACAAAATTTTATGCAATTCGAACTTCGATGGGAAATCACTTTCAATAAATTTACGTATGGTTTCAACGATCTCTTTTTTTGTCCTGGGATAATTGCATAAATCCTCGTCGTTGATGTGCCCGGAAATTGACGGATCAATTTTTCCCGGCTGAGCAGACTCGTGTGTTTCTGATGATCCAGAGAGCTGAACCGGAAGTGGGTCAAATACTCGAGCGGGCACTCTTGCCGGACAGGTCGAAGGTGAAGAAGCAGACTAAGAAATTACCCGGGCACTCCAGGTTCGGTTCTGAGCCCATAAAACAACCCAACAATACTCTCGCAAATTTCTCATGCATGCAAATCTTTATTGACAGGATATAAGAAATTCAAGTACGCGCAAGAAAACGAGGCAAAAAACTCGCTACGGAAAATGTATCTCGGGAGATTTCTGCCAAGGATTTTTACAAGGATTTTTACTTCTCAAGACACTGTTGACTTGAAAGAGGCTTGAAAATTGATTTCAGGACACTGTGCCCAAGCTTTTTGCAATAATCTTTTCTCTTAAAATTAGGTCAATTGGATTTCAAGAAATTCAATTTTGCGCCTTGTTACGACACTAATGGTTGTTCAATCGAAGAATTTCCCGACATTGTGTGCCTTTTTTTCGGATTTTCTTCGTAAATAATGGTCGACGCTAAAGAAGGATAATCCTGTCGGTTAAAATCCTCGACGATTAATGATTTATCGAGCGGTATCCGTCTTGCGGTGAGAAGAAGCGATTGCGCTAGAAAATGCAACGGATTGCTTTCCTCGATTGGACGAGGCATTAATGACAATGGATAATTTATTAACCGAGCGGCCGAATTTTCCGGACGATTTTTCCCCCGGAACGGATTTAGCCGGAAACTTCGGCCGCTAGTTCTATAATTACTCTAAGGGCACTGAGAGCAATAACGCTCCGCTTTCATTAAGGATCTAAAGGGACTTTAAAGTTCCGCCTTGATCGCGGTGCGCATTTGCCCGCGGCAATTACAAAAACAAAAAAAGTCAACTTAAGCGAATTAACAATTGCCAGAATTTCCCACGACCGACAAAAGTCGTTACCCATTTTCATGGGATTTATGAGAATTTCATTCAGGAATATCAGGATACTTGTAATTTTATCTAATTACACTCTCGGCTCGATGAATGCGAAACCTAAGAAGCTCGTTAATTCGTTAATTAATAATTCACACAAAGCCCACAGTGCCTGAGGGTCGGGGAAGAGAAGGTACTGGAAAAATCGTTAAACACGAACAATGCTTCCTTTGACTTTACCAGCAATGATATTCACTGAAAGGAGTACATTTATTCGAAATTGAATCACCTTAATCTCTTGATTACGTGACTGCAACATTTATCTTTCCCTTGGGATGCGAGGGCCGAGGGTGCAAGAAGCTCGTTAATTACTTAATTAATAATTCCTACCAAGTAGTGGACGTAACCAGAGAAGGGAAGTGCACAGAGGGGGGAAAGACGGGGGAGAGTGGAGATATATCTGGCATGGCGGATAAACGGAAGCAGAGATCGTCGGAGAAATGCCTTTCGGCTTAACCGGAAGATCCGTCCCACTCGATGGAGTTAATTATTGCCGCGGCCTCGAGGACTGATTTGCAAGTGCGACCTTCGTAATCCACTTTGGACGATGATCGAATTTCTAACCGGACAAAGCGGCGCTCTCCATTCTACCAACGACGTACAATCCAACGATAATCGGGCCAAATCCGATAAGGCAAGACACTCCGACGTGAAATCTCGCGAGGACCTTACCGCTCCAACGGCACGCTCTGTGTATTGCAATACAGACGAGAAGGACCGCAGGTAATACAATTACACGCGCTCTCGCCCCGACAGGAAGCTAAGGACGCGAGGACCCACGCTATAGAGAAATTAGAAGAAAAGGTTCAGGGGACCGTAAGACGACGGGGAAAAAAGGATAAGAGGAAAAATGATAAAGCGAGGTAGAGGGATAAAATGGTAAAGCGGAAGTAAAGGAAAAAGCGACGGAGATACAGAGGACCGGGGGAAACTGGAAAATGAGCAGAAACGGTCAGGGAGAATGAAAAGAAATGAAAAAGAGACAGAGACATGCAGCAACGGCAAAAAAGCTCGCAAGAAAATAGAGAAAAGGGAAGAAGGATTAAATAGAAAATTGCAGAGGAACAAGAGGAAAAGGAAAGAGTAGGACAATGAAGATTTATAGGACAAAGGTAAAAGTAAAGAGTGACAAAGAGGGAAAGAAGAAGAAACAAATGATATTGTTTTAAACGTACACATACGATATGTTTCTACAGACAAACCAATAAATAATGTTATAAAAACAATGTTTGCCTCAGAGAGAGTATTATTATGATAGAGGAGATTCTTTTCTCAAGGTCATATTCTCTACAGAATTCTACAAACATGACCTTCATAATCCTATATACATGTTACAGTTAAATATATGAACACAGTCTTGCAATAGATACGGTACAATACACCTATTCATAATCCTGTGAACCTATATACTCAATGTATCTGCCGTTAAAGTTATACGTTTCCTGGGTACGTAGGATCCGTCAAAGACAATTGCTCGTCGATTTCCGGCAGGGACGAAGGACAGAAATGCGATACCCAAGGATCTTGGAGACTACGGGCGCACGGAGCCGGGGCGAATCTCAACGATAGTTAATTACCGCCGGGGAGAACTGATTTGCAAGGCCCGCCGTTTATAATCCACTTAGGGCGTAATCGAATTGAAGCCGGGCCAGAACGACACGGGGGCACAAGGCGCGTTAGCACCGTCAAACACCGGGGCTGACGATCACCATGGAAATGGGAAACGTTCGAGTATCGTCGAAAGTTTATTCGCAAATTGATTCCCACGACCACCCCCCCTTCCCTCCACTGCTTCTCGACGCTTCGTAACTCTATCTTCCCCCCCTCTTTTTTTTATCGTTCCGCCAGGATATAACGGCCAACTGTATTTTTCTCCGTTACAAATCCGCTGACCGCAGAGGAAAAAAAATTTATATCGATCGTTCGCTCTAATGGCCCGGAGTGGACAACCATGGTCAGTTTTACGACCGCGGCCGTTCTATGGAGTTAATGGACGGTTTTCGATCTTCACGGAGACCCTCGCCGTTTAGAAGAATTATTTATACAGTTTCAGTGCCGATGTGATTGTGTTAAATCAATGGTACCGTAATTCGGTTGACACAATTCAGGTAATAAAAATCGGCCCTTCTCTTGCGGGACTTATCTTCCCGTAATTAAAGTTTGCTACAGACAAGATAATGAATTTTTTTATAGAAAATATACGTCCTACGTTCTTATTTGTTTCATTGACATAAAGATTTTCGTTAATCTCAGTGAAATCCAGAAAATTTCCGTTAACCCAGGCATCAAACGCGCACAATTTTTTTAGTAGCAAGATTTATACCTATTCCTGTCAAAGCCATACAAAAAAAAGAAACCACCACGCGTATTCGACACAACTCATCGAAGAGCCAAAATTCGGCCTGTTTTCGGATTCCGACCTATTCCCGACAAGGGAGGGGGGAGGGAGAATCTCGAGCGGATAATACCCGATAACCCAGCTAACCCCCTCCCCTACCCTCACCCCCCTTCGAGACACTCGAAGATATTCGGTTTTTGCGCCGCCGACGAGTTCCGCCCCGCGTGTATAATTTCCGGCGGAAAAACGAAACCGTGGTATCCCCCGGAGGAGAAGGGGAGGGGGAGGGGGTCGGCCGTGGAAACAGATGGGCCGAAAACCCGTGGATAGAAGGCGAGGGACAGGGGAAGGGGGGGAGAATAGTTCAGCGGCCAATTACTGGGGGAATTTTTACGGACGATTTAACGGGGCCGACGTTCATCTCGGGCCCGTCGAACGGGAGCGAAAGAGACGGATGACTTAAAGCGCCGGACAAATGAGGGGCAAGCAAAGACGCACGGTGGGGAGGGGAAGGGGTGGTCGAAACCGGAAGACAAGAGGAAAAGCGGGGAAGGAAGTACCGGGGATTTTTGCCAGCCTGGAAAGCAACGCGGCGAGGGGGAAGGGGGGTAATAGGAACCGGGGAAATGGAAAACAGAAGAGAATTAGTCGACACGTTTCCCTGCCGACCAGCGGACAGTTTTTTTTTTTAGTTTCTCTTCCACCCCCTCACCGCGTTGGTCAACGGAAATAAATGCACGAGCGGGGCAACCGGGGGGAAAGGGAGGAGGGAGGACGATGATTTATGGGCCCGCGAAACGGGGAATCGATGGGAAATGTACGTAAGGATACAAAGAACGAAGGAACGCCAGGGAAATGGGAGTGAAGCAGGCTGGGGAATTTCCGCAAAGGGAATGCCAATGACGTGCACCGACTCGCGGAAAGTCATGGGAAATTGTTCGGCCATTTTCTTTCTTTTGGCAAATCTTGACCCGCTTCGCCGATCAATCGATTAATCATCGACCGTTGAGTGAATGTTATAACGTTCAACGACGATTATTGTGCGTCTTTGATGGACCCTCGAATGGAGAACGTGTATTACAATTTCGGCTACGAGATCGACGATACTTCGGATGGCCCGACTTTCGAAACTTTCGCAATAATCCCGGGGAAACGTCGCGACTCTTCCTGCGGGCATTTTCGACTTTCCCCCGCGTCTTGCCGGTTTCGCCGGCAAACATTGTTTTGCAAACATTGTTATGGAAATGGTCGGAGGAAACGGCGGCCAATGACGACGGACGAGAACGGGGGGAAAAAAAGAGCCAACGATTTCGGGCCCCCATGAGACGGGGGAATGTAAATCGAGCTCGGAAACGTAAGGGTAGTGCATGCGGAATTTCGTCTACGAGATCGCCGATACCCTTAGTTAGTACGACTCTCGAAACTTCGTCGGTAATCCCCGCCGCCGTGTTGACATTCCCCGCCCCCCCCCTCACCCTCTACCCACCCCTCTTTCCTCCTCCGTGGAGTAAATTTAATTATCCTCTTTTTTCCGCGCCTGGGATATCAGCACACTCGACCGAGAGCAGACGAGCGTATAGAACGACCGGAAGAAACCGGCATGAGCAAAGAAAGGAGGAGGGGAGAGAGGGGGAGGGAGGAAGGAATCGCGAAAAGCAGGGGCTGGGAGGGCGGGGGAGGATTTCAGAGGCGGAGAAGAATGGGAAGAGCAAGGTATCCTTCCGGAGAGAAACAACCTCGCCTTCTCAACACCCTTTCCTTCGCTCCACCCCACTCCCCTCCCCCCGGCCCCTTCTTACCCTGTTCCAGCGGAGACTTGAAAGCGCCGGCAGAATTCCGCGAAATAAGAGAAAACAACCGTGGCGCCGCAGATTTAAGAAAGCCTCGGGAAAATCGCCCGAAATACGTCCGCGTAAAAGGGAAGAGACTACACCCCCTTCCCCTCCCCCCTCCCCCCGCCGTTAGATGCAGTGGAAGGAAGGCCTTTCTCCTGGCCGCATGAAGATGCGTGGGAAATATTGATGCCGACAAAAGATCGACCACTGGCGTTGGCCCCTTCACGGATTCGCGGGAATTCGTGAGAAATTTCCGGCGATTCATCTCGACGAGGAACCAGCTGAAAATGGGTCGTCGTGGAGGTAACGGATTCTTGTTGCTTCAACGCTCGGCAAAGGAAAGATTCTTTTTTTGCCAGTCGCTGCGATTTATGCGCGTAAGAGAAAGATTCAATGTGCGGGTAAATGTAACGTATTCGTTGTTGGTTCAACGGCGAATAAGGGAACAATGGATTTTTAATAATCTGTGGAACAATTCTGAAAATTAATGGAATGTACGGGAACGAACAATAGATTAATCTCGAATGAAGAAAAGGTTTTTACAGGTTTTCCGGAAATATTTCTTATACTTCGCTCGAGTTTAGCCTAAGCCGCGGAATTTTTTTCTCAATTAAGCTGCATTGTAAAATATTGACGCTTTATGTATGTTGAAAAAGGAAAACCGTTTAACGCTACACCGAAAGCGAAGAAAATATGCTCAACGAGCAGCAATAAAAGGATTCTCGTTTGCGGGAAACACAAATTCGTGGGACTCGGTAAGTCCCTCGCAGGGTGGAATCCTAATAGGTTTCTCGTGAAGGAAGCTTCACTCGTCCTAAGTAGAATCGATTGATTTCAAGCAAGCAAGGAACCCATTGCTCTCAGTATATCGACTACAAACCCTGCGAAATACTGTGGCAAGGAAGACCCGAAATACCCATTACAAACATTACAAGCATTATAAACTGAACAACAAAATACGAAGAATGAAGTGAAAGCAACCATAAATGACTTAGAACCAAACCAAAGTTAAAGACTAATTTATCTTCATTCCTTTATTTCATTCTCAATTGAAGGATAACAATAATTATTCATAAAATTATATATCATCTTTTTTCTTATTACTTTACAATTGCGGAGTATTATTATTAGCATCAGACACATGCATGTAAACCATTGTCCACAATTACAAACAAAATCTCACGATAGTAAGGCACGAAAAGTGAAACAAAAATTCGAGGGTCAGACAAATTTCTTCGAGTGAGAAGAACGGTCATGCATTCGACCTTCTCTCGTCAACGATTTCGCGATACTGGTTATTGCACAACTGTTCGAAAGTTTCGTGAAATTCTGGCTAAGGCAGCGAAAGGGGCAAAACGGATGTCTGGGGACTTCAAACAAAGATCTCTTAATCGCGGAGAGAGCCCGGCCCGATCGGCATCGATTTTCCAATATCTCTCGTTGAGTGACGAGGCCAGGAAGGGGGCGATGGGGGGTGGGGGGGTTCGTTCCTTTTAGAGGGACGTGAATTCAGTGTTCGAGCACACGTTAAAACCGGCTCTCCCAGCGGGTTTCGAGTGATATAACGCCGACGTCGCGCGCTCGCCGGAGCGTTGACGCGGTAACAATGGGTCCTGCCTGAATCGAGTTGAATTTTAAAGGACGTTCCGAGCCAGCCCCCCCGGTCGACCCGGGCAAAGGACCCGCGACGGGGGGAAGGGTCGACCTTAAAAGCCCGGCTCCGAAATCGCGCGAAAAAGACAGGGACCCGAGGGGAAGGGGGAGAGGGCAAAGGATCCCCCGCAAGGGCGGGCAAGGGAAATAGAGCGAAAAAGGAGAAGGAGGAGGAGGGGCGAGGGGCGGATAAGAAAGGCACTCGCAGAGACGATCGCGGGCTACGAATGAAAGAGGTCCCGGCGCGAGGGGGTAAAGGTCGGGGAGGGAAAGAAAAAAAAAGAGAGTAAGAAGCCGCTCGAGAGAATAACGATGGCAGTAAACAAGAGCGGCGAGTGGAAACAGAGTGGAAAGCCGGGAAAAGTCGCCAGGGAAATATCGGGGGGCCGCGGAGAAACGAGGAATACACGGTGCCCGTGGAAGACGAATATCAACGACGGCCACGTGAGAGATAAAAAAAGAACCTACACACACAAGAGAAATAAACATAACAGATCTGCAAACAACGGAATATACCCCCCACCCCCCCACCCTCCCCCTTTACCCGCCGTTTCGCTCGATTCCTGTACCCGTCACTGTTTGTTAAATCGTCAGGATTTAAGTTTGACTTGCTTCAATTTTCCTGCTTCCAACTCGAACCTCGTGGCAGCTTGAGTTTCAGCGGTTTCTGGCATTTTCTTATTCGATCGATTCCTTCTTACCCTCGGGGCAGTGGGGAATCCTTGGAGAAAAACCAAAGCTGCCGGACGATCAAGCGGAAAACGAAAACGTACCGATCGACATTCACGGTGAGGAAGAAAGGTGGAAGGAATTTACGGACGTTGAGAGGGCCAGCGAGGGGAGGGGGGCAGGGGAAGGGGGAATAAAGTAAAA
The DNA here is from genome assembly GCA_963989215.1 of Hedychridium roseum. Lineage (NCBI taxonomy): Eukaryota > Metazoa > Arthropoda > Insecta > Hymenoptera > Chrysididae > Hedychridium > Hedychridium roseum. The sequence continues at coordinate 3,901,247 of OZ022318.1, read as the reverse complement.
GGCGATCGAGACGGAACGAAGGGAAAGCGAGGCTGGTTTGTCGTCTTCGGCCCGGCTGACAATGAGTTCCACTCTTCGATTTATCGACAGGAACGAACGACCAAGCGCGGGCCAGTCGGCTTCGAACCTCCGAGATCCCCCTCGGCTCCCCCTCGTTCCGTCTTCCATTTTCTCCCCTACCAGGAGGCGCCGGTGGCAAACGGTTCTTCGAATCTCGAGGCTCGGAATTTCGATGCGGATTCGCCGCAGGATTTAGGGGCTAAAGCCCGAAGAAGCCCAGCCGGCCGGGCACTTGATTCCCTCCTCGACCCTCTGCGGCTTCGCAAACCTATCCACCCCTCCCCCTCCCCTCCTTCTTACCACGCCCGCACCATCGTCCCCTTCCCATCGTCCTCCTACCCCAACCCCCTGCTCATACCCTTGGACGAACAAATCGCGGCACAATCGACGATGGAATTCGGATCGCCGTTAATTACGATCTTCCCGTGGTTCAGCCTCGTAATCTTCCTGTAAGTACTCACTGTAATTTCGTGAAACATCGGGGATTTCAAGTGAAAACAGCAATAAGTGGTAGGACAATAAGATTCGTAGGAGGGAATGTTTGTATTTCAATTCTTAATAAATTCGTACAACAATAATATAATATTACAATGAATTGTACGTATTACAATAAATTATTTATAAATATTACAATAACTAATTATGAATATTACGATAATTAATTATGAATATTATAATAAATAAAGTACAATGCAATAAATTGTATAAAGTCAAATTCGTTCAAATTCGTTTCTTGAGTTCTGGTTTATCAATCTTTTAAGATGATGTAATTCTCGATTTTTCCGTGATTTAGCGTCTTAATCTTCTTGTAAATACTCACTAAGGTTTAAATAGAAAAACAGTGAGTTTCATAATAAAGAATACTTGTGTTTGAATTCTTATCCGAAATACTATCTACAAATGTTACTTCGTCAATGAGTTTCTTACGTTTTATCGTTCCTTTTGTCGTTCTTTCTCACTGGGTACTGAGCATGAATTGAGCACGAACATTGAAACATCTTGACTGCAAATCGACGTTAAATCTTGCCGAATGTCCTCGTAAAATACATCATTACCCTAATCGTGAATATTTTAATGACGTTGCGCGTGTACGGATTCAAACGGTATATCGTCGAACGAGGAAGATAAGAGACTGGCAGTAAAAAGAAATAGCGAGAACAAACGTAATTACTTAGGTAGCTTGGAGCTGAGGGAAGTGTAACCCTTTTCCGTTTCACCCTCGGCTGCTGGTTTTCCTCGTTTCTTACCCTTTTCATTGGCTCGACGTTACGGCAAGCCTCGTTACAGGATTGTCCGGACTTGGGCGGATATAACAGAGTGGAGAAGGAGTATTGCCAGAGGACACGGGTTTCTACCCTCCACTAAAACCCCTCCCTCCCCCTGCCTGAGTAGCCCGGGGGGACGGAAGCGAAGTTATAATTAAGCCATGATTCATGGTAAACGGTCATTCTACGTAATCCAGCCCTCCCCCCTCTTCCTCTGGCTCGCTGCAAAAAGTGCGATAAGGCGATGGCGCGGGAAAAATGGGGATAATCCGGATAACGGAACTGCTCTGGAATACGTCAAGTCGCAGTTGGACTTGGCCAGATGGGCCAATGTTTTTAATTAACTGCCGGGAGGAATGTTTGGCCAAACGTTTACGTTAAAGCGGGCACCGTGATAACGTAGATGCCGTAACGATAATTGCAGGTACGCTGTTAGCGAGGATTTTAATTGCCACCAAGGAGTGAGGAGGGGGGAAGGTTGAGGGAGTTTAAAAGCTGTTCGACGACGTCATGGATTATTCCACTTCCACGCTCGTTTGGCGAACGTGTACAACGAGTTTCGTTAAAACGAGGACACGCAGACCCCAGGCCGAAGAATGAACAGACGCCGGAATATAAGGGCAGGTCAGGGCCATGGAACGGGACAAGTAAGATCCCGGAAAACCGGAACTGACGTCCCGAGAGAGGACCTTCGCTCGTACGGTTATAATACGATGCTGATGCCGGGGCAGAATGTGATAGGCCAAGCGAGCTTCAAGGAAAAGGAAAGAAAAGGGGAATGGGGTGGTTAGTGGAAGGGATAAGAGGGGGCAAAGGAAATGGTCAACGGAAAGAATGAGAAGAATAAGGAAGGGGAGGCAGGAAAATTTGGTAATGAAGGTGCAAAGAGTACGAAGATTGGCAGGAACAGTATGAATAGTGATAAGAAGAAGGGAAGATTGGTGATAAAGGTAAGAAGGATAAGGAGGGAAAGGTGAAAAGAGGTAGAAGTAGAAGTAAAAGAAGAAAAGAAAGTAGATGAAAATTCGTGAAGTGTAAGAAAGAGAAGAATGATTTATTAACAATGCTAAGAAAAATAAGAAAGGAACAAAGAAGTCAAAGGACAAAAAGTAATGAAAACAGAAGAAAGTGAACGAAAATTCAAGAAGAACAGATATTAAACATCGACACGGTAAAAAACGAACAAAACGAGAAACGCATGCCTATGAAACAAGAGAAGAATAAAAGACAGAAACGGACTATGGAATTAATAAACATAAGGACACGAATGTAGGAAGAAGGTCTGAAAGTGATAGAGACAAGGCTGAATGGCTGAATAAGGAAATTACGGAACGACGTAAGGGAAGAAACGGCTCCTGTACCTCACAGTGCCGAGGGGTAGGTAAAGGGACGGTGGGGAGGGGAGGGGGGAAAGACAGGATGGCTGCGGACATCTATACACGCCGCGAGAAAAGGCCGGAATCTGCGAAAGGGCGCGGAGAGGGGAGAAAGGGGAGGGATGTATACGGTAAACGAGCACAATATCATCGCTCGTAACTTCCGGCGACAGCCGCGGAGAAAAGGGGTGGGGCGAAGGGGAGAAAGGGGGGAAACGTATAGAATATGATGATAACGGCGAGACGAAACAAGCGGACGCTTTTTTGTGCGTGTTCCGAGTGCCCCGAGCAGTCGTTATTGAATGAAACGAACGGCATTCTCCCCGGGAGAAACGGGAAAACCGTGAAAACAGGGCAGTTTGCCGGCATCGGAACGACCGATACGCGGATATCTTATTACAGGACTCAATTACGCACGGAATGTGCAACGTGTAAACGCGGGAATTAAGTCGAACACAGGGATTGATAATTCCTGAGCGAGGGATTAATGTCGAAAGTGATGAAAATTGAGAAAATAGGTATCGCAAATGGCACAGGAAAAGAGTTTTCTACGAGATTTATATTAGTTTAGGTGATTGAAACTTAATTTTTTATTATTGAAAAGACGATAAAAGTGAAGTATTAATAATACGAATGACGGATTTTGAAAGTTACTCTGAAGCGAGGAAAAAAATTATTCTCGAAATGGGGCAACGTTATCAGCGAAAGATTAGTCGACGATTTTGGATAAACCGTAATGAAAATGAGCGAGTACTGTTGATGGTAGGGAGTAATGGGTTGGTCAAATCTTTCGGTGGCCGGGAGATGCTTGATTATTGAAATTCAACGTTCCATTATAAGGCGAAAATAGTCGACAGTTTTAAAGGTGAAATCAGCAGCGGGCTATCAATGCGAGCGTAAATCAGTTGATTGTCCAATTGCTCACGGCATAATAGATGGGATGTTCGCTGAAATCGCACTCTCCGTGCCAAATTCAGCTGGTATTATACCTGTTGCTGATCATTCGATCCCGTGAAATTCATTACCCTCGTTTCCCAGCCATTCGCTACGTGCGAATTTAGCTTCTTCGTTAACCAAAAGTCCAACCATTTCTCAGCGGAAAATATTTCCCCCACAAAAAGTATGCCTTCTGTGGAATACGATTAACTAGAAAACAAAGAATTATCTCTTTCATAAACGGAAAAATGTAGTGTGAAATATTTACCTTACGAGCTATATGTTTGACAAAAGTAAAGAGTAATTCCGTTCTTCCATAGAAATATTGAACCTAGTAAATCGAAGACAATAATCGAAGCAACTTTTTGTTAAAAAACTTAAAAGAGTAAGAAGAAGGTATTCGTGTGTGTCCGTCGGTGGGCAAAAAGGTAATAAAAAGAACAAAGTCATAGAGTTGCGTCGAATTCTTGGGCCATTAAACGTTGGTTATGGCAGTTTGTGAAAATTTCCGCCAAGGAACAAAGTTTCCCAGGATCGCAGGATACGTTTGCGAAGTCGTTGACAAGGCTTTTCCGAAAGAGTTAACGACTAATGCGGACGAGCGAGGACCGTCGCTCGCTATTAGAATGCCAGAGCATTGTCCGTCCTTGTCGAACTGTACGACGAAATTTGCCCGCGGGCAAAACTCGTAAATCCATAAACTACGGCGACGCGTTCGACAATGTTTCGTCGCTTTCTCCGGGGGAAAGGCCAACTTAACTTCCTGCCCCGCCAAACTGCCATCGTCCGAGGATCACAGTCAACGAAATTCCCCTTCCTCACCCCCACACCCCACACCCCGCACCCAGCCTCGCACCGGAAGCTGCAGGGAAATAAACCAAGCGAAGAGTTTTGCCGGAATATCGGACGAACTTGTAGCCGTTTTTAGAAAGTTAAATTTCACCGAGGAATATCGTGGACTTGAGGGAAATTATCATAGCAAGATTCTTTTTTATTGAATAGCAGGGTAAGGTGCCTAGAGGAAAAGAATTTAAGAAAAACAATTGAAGTCGTTTAAGTAAAAAGGACTTTGAAATTCATTCGTGGAGTTAACAATATTTTCATGAGGTTCATTGGTTTTTTTTATCTGTAAAAGATTAAATAACTAAATCAATAACTAACATAATGATAATTTCTTTACAAATAATTTCTCTAATACCGCGGTAAATGTTACTAGAAATTATGTATTTTACTGATAAACGTTTATTTCCACAATGAAAAAAAAAAACAGAACAGGACCGTTGTACGTTAAATTTAAACAAACTACACCGTTTCACGGAAGATTTCCTTTTTATCTAAATTCGCATCGTTGCTGTTTCTCGAACGAGTCCCGGAAATGGTCGATAATTCCGGCCGGAAATGGAGTATACCGGAGGACGGCGAAACTTCTGAGACGAATCTGCCGGCCTGTCGTCGACGTCTAAAACTGCTGGGAGAGTGGCTCGTAAATCCATAAACTCCGGCGGGCCGACATGTTCGACAACATTTCGACGTTCCTCGCGGAGAAAGGGGAAAGGGGGGCGGGGAGGTTCGTCGACCAACTTGCCACGGGGTGGATTTCGTCCGGTCATCAAGACGGTCCCGGGGATCACGTGTCGAGGGGAAATTTCCCCTTACTTACGACGCGTCACACAGCTCGAGAGATCGTTCTAAAAGACACCCTTCTCCCCCAACCCCTTCTTCTTCCTTTTTTTTCTGTCTGTCTCGCGACGTAATGCCGTAGTAAGGGACGTAATCGCGCGAAACCCCCCAAAACGCATTTCGGGAAATGAAGCGGCCATTCCGGCGGCCAACGGATTCCCAAATGTCGATCTTTCAATTTTCCGCTCATCCGTTCCTCAAGTTTTGCGCAATCGCGCGGGAAGGATTCGAAATTTCCGTGCCGAAGAATGTTCGAATTTTTGAAGCGTTAAATTTCGGTGGAGATTATTGGATTTTGCGTCGTAAGGAACTAATCAGCAATTACGGGAAAAAAAATTCTACGATCCAAATTATTTAAGTTCTTGAAACCCTAAATTACAGTAAAAAAAGGATATTTAATCTCGCTTCCAAGGAACTACGTCTTTCTCCAGTAATTCTCAGGTACAAGCTCTCGCAGTGGCTGTAAATAATGATTAAACAAATTCATTGCCCCCCCGTTGGCCCCGTGTACAGAATATTCCGACGTGATAAAAAATATCAGTAATTAGTTTCCCGAGGAAGGGACGCCCTTGCTGCCGTTTCGAGGCTCGTCCACGGTGCTAACGGGATCGGTGAAATATTAATCGGCGAAATTTATAATTACCGTAAAATTCCGACGTCACGAAGACCGGCGCGAAGTCGTTATTTTGCCGGGCGGGGCGATGATTTAAAATGCAAACCTTCGGCTGGGCCATTAAATTCCGTGACGGCCCGGTAAATCATCGAGCGCCATGCCAATGAAATATCGATATAAACCGGGGGACAACAAGTCGGATAATAGAGTGTCAGGACCGTTTAACCGGCCAACGAAACCGCCGTTTATCGCGCGTCCAAATGCTCGGCAAAATATTGACGAACGCCGGACACACAGCGATCGCGTTTAATAAGTTCTATTAACATCCCTACGCTAGACATATCGTTTCAAACTCATAAAATAACTCAGAAAAGTGTATTTCCACGTGGCTCAACAAAGTAAATAAATGCCAGTCTTATTGAAGTAAATTAACTGGTCCTATTAAAGTCCTATTAACGTCCCTACGTTAGACATATCGTTTGAGATTTAACGATTCACAAGTAAATAAATCCTGGATTTACGTGGTTCACCGTAATTCTTTTTTTAAACAATGCACACATGTACGTCTCTATGATTTATACATTGCCACAGTCTGCTAGAATTCATTTCTTTGAGAAATCAATCAGCGGGGATAGTAATTAACGCAGCATTGAGAGGAATCTATCGTTTCGATCCTAAACATTTCTTAGAAGACTATCAGTGACGTGTCTCTAATGGTCCTGGGATAATCTTATCGAGGGTGAAACGTAGTTTGCCCGTAGGAAACGAATTTCGACGGTACATTGGCGAAGCCGCATTGAAATTAATTAAACCGTTCGACCGCGGGTTTCTCCGTGGATTCCGACGGGACCTGATGAGACCGATAATTACCGTAGTTAGAAACTTATAAATTACCCGTAATTCAATCCCCGATAACGAGAGTAACCGCTACACCCGAACCCGCAGACTTTCTTCTCTCTCTCCCCTCCCCCTCCCCCGCGCGCCATCGAACGTCCGACTTTCTAAACCGTAAATCCCTGTTTTTTTACCTTTCTTTCCCTCCCCCCCCCCCCCTCTCCCCCCAAGACCGACACGCGAGGTCGAAAGTTTACTCTGTGCTCTACACAAAAATTCGTAATTTCGAGCAGCGGTGGTTTTCCGGCGGATTCGACGCGGCGCAACTGGCAAAAGTTTTTGCCCCGACCCAACGTTTTCGTGTTTATAATAATGCGGAAATCCATAAAAGTCCATCGTGTTTCGACGTTTCCGCCCGGCACGCTGAAATGTTGCACAATGAGAATAAAAATAGGCATTTATTGTAAAACGAGAACTCGTTGGAACGAAATTTCATTTCAATAACGAATTCACGAGGCTGACGAATACGGTGAAATAGGTGGAACAATGAAAGGGAAAAATTTTATTAGCACGCGTTTTCAGGGAAATTGTTATCGTTAAAAAATGATAGCTCGACGTGTTATTAAAATAATAGGAAGAATTGTGCGAAGCCCTGCGTCATTCGCAATTGAAGCGTTGAACCGTCAGCGTTCTTTTTTGTAGAAAATTATTCGGGAACGTCGTAATAAACGTTACGTTGACAACCGGGCCTTGGCCATTAGTTTGCCGAAAGTAATACTTCCGGCGGCCGCATACTTTCTGAATGAAATAGTGGCCACCGGAGGGACAGAAACTTACAATGGGCGAATTTCGCGGCGGTGGATGCACAACTGCGACGGGAAAACGAGGGAAAAAGGAAAAGGGAAGAATAGTTAGGATAGGAATAACAAAAGAGTAACAGCGAGGAGTAGGAAAAAAGTAAAAGTAAAAATGGGGAAGCATATCGGAAGGATAATTGAAGAAACAAAGAAAGAGGAACAGAGAAAAGGTAAAGAAAATTATGGACTAAAAACGAAAGTGAACGCGAAAGAAACTTACTGACGTGTAAAAAGAAACGAATAAAAAAAGGTAGAGTGACAAAGGATGAAGTAAAAAGGGAGCACCTAAACGTAAGAAGTAACAAGAAAGTTGGAAAAAACACCATCGACCGAACAGAAACGGCAGGAAAGATAAGAAAGTGAAATTAAAGAACAACAACAGAAAGTACAAAAACAGTAGAATTGAAGAGACAGGGAAAATCTATTTGTCCTTCCTTCGCGTAAGAAACGAACAAAGTAGAAAAGTAAAATAGTGAAAAAGTCAAACCGAAAAAGAGCAACACGAGATAAAGAGAAGCAGTGCGGGACAGTGATTTCTCTGTCTTTACTTCGGGTAGGGAAGGACGACGCGAGGAGCGAAACAAAGGGGAGGGGAAAAAGGAGAGAGAGAAAGAGAGAGCAGCTTTATCAGCGCAGTTTAGTGCACTAAATCCACGGCACGAGTGCGGCCAGAGAAGTCGAGGGACCAGAGCGCACTCGTGACGAACGTAAAACCCGAAATGAACTTCCTCGCTTACGGGGATTGCCGTTTTGGCGGGCACGAAGAGGGCAACTCGGAGAATGGCTTCCCCCCTACCTCACCCCTCCCCCCGCGATAAAGAGAGAACGCGGGCCAAGGGTTGAGCGAAAATCGGCCAATCGGGCAAAGGGGTTGAGGCGAAAACTACAGACGGTATTGTCGCTCGTTTGTTGCCGGCAAAATTCCCGCCAATCGACCACCGCCTGCCACAGGCATCGGGCTTCCCTTCTACATCCGGTTTTCCTGCTCAAATAGTCTCGGCAGGTGCAACATTTAAGAATGCCGGGTTTCATGGAAAATGATTTTTCTTAGTGACCAAAAGGCGAGGGAAAATTTAACACACTAGCTTCTAAGACTCTTCACTGCCGATTTCATAGATCAAATAAATGTGTAAAATAAAATAGACTTAAAATTGTGTTAAACTTGTGAATCAATGCAGAGGTAGGAGGAAATTAATAATCTCAGTCCTAGGTTTGTCTGTACTGATAATGCTTTCTGTACTAATTAAAGTAAATTAATAGTTCAACACAGACAATGACTTTATCGAAACAATTGCTTAAATCTTTAGGATAATTTATACACACTAATAGGTTCATCGCGATTTTTCTTAAACTCAAAATCAATTATTACTTCATACCCACTCTTAAGAATTTAAATCCAATTCTTCGGATTCCTGTCGTCATTCAACAAGACTTATATTTCATTATTGCTAGTCCTTCGCTAGTACACTTACTCTTAGTCCGTTGGTCTTACCCCCCTTTTTTCCTTCGTCCATGGCACTCTGTTTTTCGCCTGGTAAGGACAGCATCGAGTTTCATTAGCTCCGTGCACGCTTGTAGGGCGTAGAATACGTGAAATTTCGGGCAAGAATGGCTACGGTGTGACCGAGCTTCGACCACAGACGAATAACCTTAACAATATAGCGCATTGTTCGAGCACACGCGAGGACCAAGTACGTGGATGGATTTGAATTCGTCCTCCGGTTTACACGGGCCCACGTTATCCTTCGTCTCCCCTCTTGCCCCTCGTGTCTCCTTTTCACACAACACCACAGACCCTTATTACCGTCCCCGTCTAATCTACTCGCCTGTAATTATCCTCCGAGATAATCAGTCACCGGCAGAAAAAAACTAGAAAAGGAGAAGCTCTGCTATTATTTTTTACAGAAAGTAAATCGTCAAATATCAAAGGTATTTCTTACGTTTAATATGTACTACCTAGTGATAGTAGTGAAAATGAAATGTATTCTTGGACTTAAACACATTTGCTAGAAATTTAATGAATTATTAATGAAGCCTTGGTGCACCGCTTATGGGGTTTTTTAGTATTATATTTTTAAGAACAACTACACAACTTTATTATGCAATTTATTCGGAACATAGACAGCAACAATTATGAAGTTACGAAGTAGAAAATTATGAAGAAGAAACACTTTGCTGCAAGAAAAATAATAAATTACTTTCTATCGGTGTCACGGATCATTTATCTTTTAACAATAATTCTAAATTTATTTACCAACATCGAAGAAAGACACGAGAAGACAAACGAGTGACAAGGAATAATAAATATCCTTTCGTCGGTGATAATTTTTCGAGGTTTGACCATGTGTTTTGGAAGATCCGGGCTTGTCCAGGTCTTCTTAATTTTTCATCCTCCCCCTGCGTTGACACAGATCACCCTTGTCCCTTCGGCGGACAAGTCCTTAGTCCTAAACCACGTAGGGAAACACGTGGAGGGTCCACTTCCACCGACATTTACGCTCATATTTATGTACTTAAGCCAACGGGACACGGTCGTCCCTGCGAACCGCCTGAAATATATATACCCGCAGGATATCGCAAGGGAGGGGAGGGGGGAAGGTAAAACTTGTGTAGATTTGCGTAGAAACACGCAGGTCAGAATTTACAGGCCCCTTCCCCTCCCCCCTAACGCCCACAGATTCGAATTTCGGTTTCCACGGGGGGAGGCGGGCAAGGGGGAAACAGTGAGGGTAGGGGGGGAGGGGAGAGGGTCACGGTTCGTCTGACCCTCCGCGAGATTGCACAGCGTGACCAACAAACTGCCACGGTTTACGGGGTGTATAACTCGTCAAGCGAGCGAGACGGCAATAGGAGCAAAAGCAATGTGCGACGGGGAAAACTGTAGGGACAAGTTCCTCGTGTTTGCCAGGACGGATACGGCTGGTAAGGAACGAAAACCAGCCAGCAGAATCACATATACACACAGTGCAGAATCAAGACTCGGTGAAAAAGACAGACAAAGAGATAGATAGATAGACAGATAGATAGATAGATAGATAGATAGATAGATAGATAGATAGATAGATAGATAGATTTAATAATTATGCTCATGGCAATATTGAGCAACTAGTACAAAGGACACACAAGAAAAGGAATATTACAATATAGACTAAAATAAAAATAAAAATAAAGTACAGAAAATTACAAAAACAAAAACGGGGGAATATCGCGAATTGCCGGGGAATGGACCTAGAGGAAAACTATTCCCGCAAGTCGGAACCAATGGAAGTACGAGCAAAGTATCAGGAAGATTGCACGTAAAATACTGTATCTGTAATCAGCGGGTCGAAGGTTCCGGCCCGGGGAAGATTGTACGTGTGAATTTACTGCTTTGGAAAGTTTTGCCGGATATCAAATGTTTCATTACTCCTGCGAGGAATGGCGATGTACAATGCGCGAGAGATGCGTGCGATTCCGCGGGGATGTAATGGAAACAGCCGGGAAAAACGTGGAACGCTTGCGTGCGATGGAAGTAAAAATGGAATAGGCGCCGACAAGAGAAATAATGAAAATTTTACGGAACGTAATGCGGGTAATTAACGCGGGCAACGAATGCAGAGGTGCTATACATGTTTCACCATACAAAATTCGTGTTATTATTGGAGTGAACAGTATTATGTGAAATGTAGTAATAAAAATATACGACAAAAGGAAGGTAAATAGTAAAGAATGTTTAGGTAGATAGAAAAGTATGAAGAAGACTTGTAATTTGCAAAAAATGAACAATAAAAATATGTATAAAGTTCATACTGTTGTACAAATTACTGTAATTTTCGCTAAAATTGATCCTGCCAATACTTAAAAAAAAAACTCAGCCAAGCACCGTACATGCAATTAATTCAAAGTTTAAATTCACAAAGAACAAAAGCATGTCTAAATTTGATACTTTTCGTACTATCGACTTTGTAGCAAACAAAGGAATAATCACTGCAACAGTTAACGTAAATTGTACCTCCTGCAGGACTCGACGAAAGATCGTACGAAGATTTCGCCCGTCCGTACTTGGCTGTTACTTTGAAAAGGGGATTTCGCGGGACAAATGATGATACGCGTGCACTTCGACCCCGTGTCGACGGTTTCGACGATGTCAAAGGTTTATTACTCGTGCTCGAAATTGTGCGGAGTGCATTTCCGGCGGAAAGGGCGGACGATAGTAGATAAGCGACAGGACGAAATAGCCGTGGCCGAGTGGCCAGAAGCGGTTAGGGGAGGGGGGAGAGGTGTGGGACGAGTGCCGAGAAAAGGGTGGCAGGGGGTGGGGGAGGGCCGATTAGGTGGCTGGAAGTCGTGGTAGTTCGGAATACAATGGCGACGATGCTCTCGTGGCCTCTTACCGAGACCAAGTCCAAATCGGTCCGGTCCACCATCCCCCCCCCTCCTCCCCCTCGACCTACGTCTGTCTTTTCCATCCCCTTTTATCGGCGAGGCTCGAGCCGGACGGAAACGGAAGCGGCAGCCGGGTACCGCGTTCGCCGGGGACCTTAGATCCGATCGATCCGTTTCGTTCTCTTCCCATCCCTCAGCCCTCCTCCCGACGAGGATTTCCACGACTTTTCTTACCGCGCGACAACCCGTTTGTTCGGCGAAAACACACACACACGCACGTACATGCACATACACTGACACGTACGTGTCACGCATTAGGCGTATTCATGGAAATTCGACGCAGTGTGTCTCCGAGGAAACTTCGCTCGGCAGACACGGATTTACGGGGAAAAGTTGAGCCGTTACGGTGTTAATACGTCAGGTCGAATGCCCGCGAATAAACTTTGCCAGGACATTATCGTAGCGTTGGCCAAGGGTTGGGGGAAGGGGGGGAGTGGTTTAAACAAAAATTAACAAACTGAGAGGTTTGACGAAATTATGTGATAAATTCCTTACCGGAATAGTAACGGAATTGTTCACGTAAAGGGAAATATCACAGTGGTTCTTCAATATTTCAATGAAATAAAAAAAGAAAATACGCCGAAATGGTGAACGTTGTGTTAAAAATAATTCCATTACATAAAGAGGTGTATTTTACACTTCACGTTGACAGAAAGCGGTAAGTTCCGAAATGTGTATAATTTGAGTGAAACAAAAAAAACCGCCGCTACGGTCAATGTTATTTTGAGAAAAATTCGATTATTTGCGCAGGTAATTTTTTTAGCATTTATTCAAACACAGAAGTAGAGCAGTGCACGGTTATAAATTCCGATACTTGAATATTGGGCGAAGGCAAAAAAAAAATATGTGCAATACGTAACTATTCGGTCTGTATACACACTTACGCACGCACACGAAGTCGAGTGGGTATTGGCTGGGTACACAGGGTTCTATATGGAAGCTCTACATGCTTTCCTTTCATCGATTCTGGCTTTCTTCAATTTTCGAATCCCCCATTTTCAGTCCTCTCAATCATCCCTTCGCCGACCATTCGAATCGCCGTCTCTCGCTTTTTCACCGTCGCCCATCCACTTCTCTCTCCCCCTCCCTCCCCCCTTTTCCGTCCTTCCCCGCTCGTCTCCTAGCACCTTTCGGGCTTTCTAATTTCATTCTTCCGGCCAGTGAATTGGGTTGGCGCAATACGACGCGACCGGGCGCTCAAGTACCTTGCCTAAACGAGCTCGGGAAAAAAAGCAACGCGGTCCGGCGGAAAAAGACGCAGCGATCGAGTAAGGTAAATAGATAAGAAGGGTCCTGAGCGTCAAGGTCGATAATAATGGAAAAAATTGCGAGGGTGGAATTTTAAAAGACGTAAGGTCACCTTAGAAATTTCAAAGAACGAAGTCAAATTCCATGCGAACAGGAAGAAGTTTGTAGGCCTTTCTTCAGTAAATTATTAAAAAATGAAATAGAGAGGAGAAGGATTGATTGATTGATGGATTAATTAAGGTGGTGTTCAAATCTGATATATTTTAAAGTTTTTGAAACAGGATTTAAAGAGTAGGCACTGTGATCTGGCTCCAGATTCTCCTTGACCGAATTACTTGGAAAAAATTTCTTTGAAAACTTCTTTGTAAACTCACAAACGACTCGAAGAAATGTTCGCCGACGAAGGAATAATGGAATTTACTTTTTTAAGGAAGCATACATAACCACAGAAAGTAGGAATCAACGCAGTTTCCCGCACGGGCTTTAGTGGTTGATCGTCTCTTAATCAAAGCCGTCGAATTAGGAAATAACTGAAATTCCCCGGCGGCCACATATCAGCCGAACCGTCGTAAATTTACCGGCGCGTCATCGTAATTTCCCGCGGCGATCTTAAAATGCATTTCGCGCGGATTCGTGGCGGCCAAGAGGAAGGAAGGAAGAAATGAGGGGGGGCGGAGGACGAAGATGGGCAGAACGGAAGGTAGATCGGGGACAATAGGACGGCAAAAGAGAAATAATACGGTCGGCGGGACGCGCTTATAATCGTCGCGGGGGCAAAATTTTATCGTCGCCCCGCTGGACAGTCGCGGCAAAACGATGTATACATATATATGTATATATATACACATATACATATTGTATATACGAGTACGGCTGCGACCGTAATTCCGCGCACCTGAGGCATAAACCCTCGCGATTCCACTTGCAGTAATTGTACGCCGCGAATGAAAAGCCATGGCCGGCGATAGCGCGCCGATGGACTCCGGGAAACGACGCAAATTACGGATTCTCCTCTGGCAACGGCAATCACACGCCCACACACCTCCGGCTACCGCATCATTCTCAAATAGCTCACCATATTTTCCACACATATACTGAACCACGTTAACGATGAAACAGAGTGATACACTGGTAGGAATGGAAATGCTCTTTTCGATCAGTTTGCCATTGAATTTTGCAAGAACGTTAGGGAAATTGACAAAAGTTTAGTGTTAAGATGGGCATTCCTTTTGTTGTAATTTTAAATGACGTTAAAATGATTAATCGTTGAAAATGATTTCATTCTTGTTAAATTCTCTTCAAAAGAAAGAAAGAATAATGTAGAAGAAAAGATTTCTGCATCTAGGACCAATGGGACGTTTTTAAAATCCTTTTACTCGTCTACTTGACCAGCTGTTTGATTTACCTATTTTAGGATCGACCTGTATTTCCTGTATTTATGTGCACAAAGCAGGAACGTCAGTTGTATAAACAAGAAGCTCGTTTGAACACCTACGTGTGTATATTATAGCACTGATTTCATGGTCATCATTACACGTACTTGTCAAATATAAACCCCGAAAATCCTGCTCATATTTACCGGTAAACAAGGTCAAAGCACCGGGTTAATCAGAATCGCAGAAAGGTGTCGGTGATTAGAACAAGCAACGGGCAAATAATTGCAGTAAATTCATTTGCCCGTCATATTTGTCCTCGGCGAATTCGCTAATTAATCACAACGGTTTCATACACCCCGTTTTTTTATGCCAACTTCTGTAAATATTGTAGCGGACTAATTTGTCCAATCAAAATTCCCACGGCGAAAAGAGTAACGAGAAAGTTATCTACAATTAGACTCGGTTTGTAAGCAACAAGGAATTACCGACTAATGAATTCCATTGAATTTTTCATGAGCTCGTTCCCAGGAAGTCAGTAATTTTCATCAATTCCCCCGTTCGTGCAAGTTTTTCACTTAATTTCTCATGATAGCCGTAATAATAATTTCTCGAACAAATCGTACGATTTTTTTAACAATGCTTCTGAAGTGAGGAGTGAACGAAAGTCTAACGGGGGACAAACATAAATCTTAGGATCCGTTGGATCGAAACAAGATTCATCGGGGGTGAATGAGGGTCGTTGAAAAAAAAAGGTTGTTCAAATCGAAGGAAATTTCGCCCCTCCGACGGAACTTTAAATCGGAATTCCGTTGGGGCTTGAAAGATTTTTTTAATCAACTTCACTGCGCCGCTGCATACTGCGATTCATCGGAATCGCGGGAACTTTGCGAGGTACGGCAAACAAATTACCCCGGGATAAATAGCCGGTACTAAGGTAAATGAGGGTCGGCTTAGAAAGGGTAAATAAATGTATAAACCCGCGAACGAACGCTGTAATCACGGAAATGAGGGGAAACGTGTTCGCGTCGATGTGGAACGGTCAGTGAGATCATTTAATAATCTCCCTTCATTAACGCCGCACAATGATACGCGGAATCTCTGGAAATTAACGCTGTCAGCCGATACAGCGGAATTAATGCAGTTTATGCGTTAAATAGGAAAATAGAGGGGAACGAACTATTAACCACCATCACCAGCGACGACGACGACTATATTGTCTTTTAAGTGCACAATAATCTACAAAGCATTCCCCGAGTAATTCCAACTCGGCGAAATAGTATTGCTCAAATAATTCCGCGAATACCGGGACACAGAAAAAACAGAGCGAGGAACATTCCTAATGAAGATACAAGCCGGTGAAGGGGAAGTGAGGAGAGGGTTAGAAAAATACGGATAAATGAGGTAGCTCGGCAAACGGCTAAAAATAAATTGTAAAATCGAGCTGGAAGCTGTATTCCGCGAAAATCATTTATCCTGGCAAATGTTTAATGGTATAACACCGAATTATCGTTTTTAAAGGGCGAGTTTTTATCTCAGAGAGATGCCGTAACTTAAACTCATTCTCGGGAATTTGAGGAACCGTTATTAAGCATTCAAAACACTTTTATAATGGTGAAAAGTTGAAAAGTGAAGGAATTCTTTTACTACAAACTTTGATGATAGTTAAAAATTGGCTAAGTCAATGAAATTACCGAAACATTTAAAGCTAAAGTACTGAATTTCTGTGTTAATCATTCATGTTTTTAAACACTTAAAAATAGAAAAGACTATGCAAAAACGGAGAAGTCATTTTACTACGAATTTCGTGACAATCGTACATTTTTGAATCTTCGAAATGCCCCTTTTTTCATGAAGGAACTACCGTTTCCTTATTTCAGGAGAGACTTGCTTTCGGAAGGGGCAGAGGTGACTCAGGTAAAGTACACGGGATGGGAAAAGGGGGGAAAATGAACGGGTAGGAGGGTAAAATGATGGGAAAGAAAGAGATACGAGGGTGACGACGAATCAATTATGCAGCTTCGAGGGGATAAACCCCGGCGACGGGGAAAAACCGAGGGAAATAAGAAAGTGCCGCAGAGTGCCGGGTGATCGATCGGTTTGTTACATTGCCGAACGATAATGATAATCGCGGCGAACCCCGGGAAATACGCGGTAGGATGAAAAATGGCGGCGCGTGCACGTCCCGACGACGGGGAAAACGGGAAAATCGCGGAAAACCAGGCGAAATCGAATAAACGGACTCAGCCGGCTGGAAACAGAGCTCTCTTCAAGTCCTTTATTCCCCCTACCCCGCGAGACATATCACCGGTTAATCCTCGGAATATCAGGGAAAATGCCTGGCCAAAATGCCGTTCAAGAAAATAATGGAAATTTCGCTAACAGCCAGGGAAAACGGTTCATTGTATTATTCTTCCGTCAAAGGGCAATTTATTTTCTCGATGATTACTTATGATTTACCTCGAACGATAATCCAGTATATTCCGTATTTCATGTAAAACAGTCAATAATGGCAAATATCTTGACATTAATACAGATACATTATTTAATTATCGCAGGATTGAATGCAGTTAACACAGAATTATTTCGCGTACAACTTGTTACAGGATAAATCTAAGAGAAATATTTGCCTTATAAGCGAATACAATGTAGAACCTGTTAACTTTAATTCACGTAAACTATTCAGTTATTTTTGCTTGGAAGCAAAGTTAATGGGAACTTATGTAAAGGAAATTGCGTAAATTCTTCGCAAGTAAAAGTAGATAAAGAGGCAGTAAATTAACGGATAATACCAGGAGGCCAAATGCAGGGTAGTAAAGCGTAAGATGACCGTCGTGTTTGCGCACATACACTACCGGAAGTCCCGACCCCTCGATCCTGCGAAGCCGCAGACGCGTGTTACGGTCTCGTCCGACATACTGGCAGGATTTGCTCCTGCCTCAGGACACTCGTCGCACGTCGACACAACGCAGAAATCAATGACCCAGATCAAACAAACGAAGGAACAAAAATAACGTGCAAAAGAAGCGATTACGAGAATTGTCCATTTTCTTGCTAAAAAAAAGGACAGGAAACGTACCATGATATCGTCGACGTTATAGACATTTTTCAGAGAAATACTTTCGCGTAAGGGTGAAGTAAATTTTCTTAAAACATTATGTGGAATCGTATTAAAAACAGTAAAAATCTTAGCGAGAATAAAACAGAGGATAATGTTAAAAGAATCCGAAGACCAAGATGGTGGCCGAGGAAAAGGGTAGAGAAGCTATAAAAATTCCCAAAAAGTTCACGTGGAAACTACGAAACTTTTACGTTCCTTCGTATCATCTTAGAACGAATGTTTCGGATAACAAATCATCTTTACGCCTACCTGGGAGAGAGAGAGAGAGAGAGTGGTATTACCGTAAATAAAATCGCTGTAACTGATAAAAAAAATCCGAGGGACGAAGGTACGGGCAGGGACTCAGGAAAGGGGAAGACGACGAGAAGGGAGGGCAGGGGAGAGGGGAGTAGACGGAGGGAATAGGGCAGCTGCGATGGCGCGGCGATATCTCGGACTCTCGAAACTTGGCGGGATAGACGGCAGGGAACTCAGCCGAAACTTTCCTGCCGTCTTCCCGCTCCCGGCTCCCTGATAGTTAAAAGTTTGCACGGCCGGTGTTGATCTACTTCACCCGCGGCCGGATTAATCGTGATTTCGGCGTATATAGCCGTGAGACCGGCTCCAGCGGAGGATCTAGCAAGGACACCAAGAGAGGAGGGGATGGGGGGGATCGGAGAAGAGGAGGGGAAACGACGGAGGAAGGAATAGCGTGGGCTCTGCGAGAATTATGGCGCGGCACCTAATTGAAAAGTCGGGAAGAGGGGGGCCCGGCATAAAAGGGGGAAGTCAATCTCACCTGTCCGTCCAAAGCTTTTGCTTTCCTACGGAAAATTTCCCAGGTGCTCAACCGGCTCCGCGCACCCCCTGTCCCACCTTTCAGTTGGTCTTTTGCCTCTCCCCCCCCCTTGAACATCTAGAGGATCTCAATAGAAATCGGGCACACTATTATTATTGCGAGAACAAGGGGATTGTGTTTATCCGATCCACTGCTTCGTCACTGCCGATGGCAATGACGAAGAATTCGACGAATACGGGGAAAACGAAGCTCCGCGCAGTCGGTTAATTCGAAGGAAGGAAATGCACAGGGCCATTTATTACAGACGTGAAGGCGCTGGACTGTATTTCGATCTCAGAGAATTTAGCACCCCACGGGTAGGATTATTAAGGTTATTCTACTACGGTCCAAAGTAAAGATTTCATTGAGACGTGCTTTATTGGATGAATGCACAAAAGGCGTTTATTAATGACGTCGAGGCACTGAAGTGTATTTCTATTTGTGAATTCATTTATGTTTATGAAAATCCAATGTACCAGATAGTGATATTAAAATTATCTAGGATTTCAGATGAGCATTGAGGTGAGTTCTGTTTATTTAGATAAAGGCATTTATTATCTTAGTTCAGCTGGTGAACTATATCTTCATTTGGTAAATCATATTTAAATTCAAGAAATTCTAATGTATGTAATAATGTTGAAATGATTGAACTACCGTTGGAAGTAAGAAAAATATGTCTTTCACAGTCCAAACGAAATCCAGTTACGATTCATGTAAAAATATTATTTTTATAATCCGTGAAATGAGACATGTTTACAGGAGTTTTAATTTACTTTCTTTTTATCAGGGAAAATGATGTAATAGTGTAGAAACTGCAATAAAATTTGTCAGCGGGGAATGATTTCGACTCACGCGATCATAAAAGGGATTTATCTTCCTTCAGAATAGATTCGTACTTGTGTTAAGATGTTAACCTTGCATGAAGAGTTATGTTTACATGAATTTACGTTCTACGAGAATCATTAAGAACGCAATCAACTGTAGCATCGTACAAAATATAAGAAAATTTTTCCGGGCAAAATGATTTCTAATCACGCTACCTGAGAATGAAGAAAAAGGAAAATAAAAGTAACAGATGAACAATTTACTTTGCTACGGAATAAAATTTTACAATCATTATCGAATCAAATTGAATCAACAAATCATTACAGCATCGTCAGATAAAAAATGACCTATTAAAATATTGATTTCACTGATCTGAAACTTGGAAAAACTTGACAAATATAAAACTTAATAACTCAACAAACGTAGCATTGTTAAATTAAAAATTAAACGTTGGACTACTTGATCCCTCATGAAATGGAACAGATTTATTTCTCTACTAGATTCATTTTTCCGTTCATATTTGCGTAAACTGGAATTCTCGACTTTCTCTCGGTTGATCGACAAGACTTTCGGGCACGTAGGAATTACACGGGCGATTTGAGGAGGACAGATAAAGCCCGGCTTGGCAACGGCCGGTCCTCCCGGAAGTCCTAAAAAAGTCGAAGGAGCGAACGCGCCTGGAAAAATTTTCCCCAGGCCCGGGGAACCCATGAAAACTTGCGACTTTCCTCGCACTTCCGCTGTTGCCCGGGCTTTACAACTTCCGAACTTTCGAGTACGCAAACTAACAAGATAAACGCGCGGATCGCCGATGAGTTCATTAACGAGCCTGTCATTAAGGTAAACGAGTTTTATATTTATCGCCCCCCTCCCCCCCAAGGGAATCGGCAATGATCCGCCGCACGAGGAATTTCCGCTCGCTCGGCCGAGCGAAATTATGTCATCGCCGCGAGATTTATTCCCTCCCCCCCGCGATGCACGGTCCATTGGTTTTTTAATCCGACCCACCCGGAATCGACGTCTTTAATCGACGTACAAGTTTACCCGTGTCGCAAAAAAGAGAAACGCGAGGGTAAACGACAAAATAGGACGGAGGAGAAAGGGAAATTTTTATCCCTCGTTCCTCGCGTATTCTTCCAAGGACCGAAGATTAATGAACAATTTTCGACGTTCATTAAGTACGGTCTGAGTTCGTTGCAACTCTTGAAAGAAATTTAACGACGCTCATCGCGAAAACTCGAATTTTCCCCTGTATTCCTTAAATACAAAACCTTTGATAAATAAATTTCTCTGACGACGAATCCTCTGCGTGAGGCATTAATTTTCCAAGGTACTTCAATAACATCCTGTGCCGAGTGTAACTCTTAAATCGCGTCTTTTAATATCGACGGTAAACGACATTTCCAGCTCGCCGGAGACAAATGTCGGGGGGGGGGGGAGGGGGAGCGATCAGCCGATAATAAAGTGCTCGACAGACGAGTTGGGACGTTCCTCGTGGAAGATTATTCATGCCGGACGGTCCGGTCCTCCGCCGGAAGTGTCGGACAAAACGTCCGTCTCTCTACCCCCCTTCCCCTCCTGCGCCAAGCCGTTCCTTACGCGCGACCCTTTGGCGGGACACACGCGATACACGTCGTCGTCGCAGTTATAAACGATCCTACCGTCCTGTGGAACGGTGGAAAAATCAATACGGACCGCGCTCGGCACCTTTCTGCATTTTATGGGTTCCCTACCGGCGAGGGAAAACAGATATAAGTGAATCCCTCCCCCTCAGTGCCCCCTCTTTTGGTCCGCGTTCGGTCGAAGAAGGAAGTTGCGCCAATCCCAAGGAAGGGTACGGTCAGAATTTAACGAGTTGAGGGGGGGGTTTCGCGAGGAAAAATAAATTCTCGATGAGCAGTCGTCGAACAGCGGGAAAACGAAGGAACGAACGATAGGAAAACGAGCCGAAGCCGCGAAAGCGGAAGGTCCGCGCGACGAAAACAAAGGGACGCAAAAGAAGGAGGACCGAGAGACGCGAGGGAAAACATGGAAGGAAATGAGTTACGACGCGAAAGAGCTGGGGTCTGAATGCCTCCTTAAAGCAACTGCGTCACCGTGAAATTGTAGAAACAAAAGGTGGGCAAAGTCAAAATGTACAACGATTACAAGGAGACGGAGAATAATTTAGTACGAACGTTTTCGAGTATGAAGGACGACGCAAGGATATTAAGAGAATTCTTAACAAACGGTTCAAGTTCCAACTGAACGAATGAAAGTGAAACAGGACAAAAGGTATTAATTAAATTCATGATAATCAAGTGAAATGACATGTCTAAACGTTTTACGATTAAACAAGATGAAAGTACCAAGTTAAGTACACGGATTTAAATTGTATGATAAACTGTTTTAACATCTACTCCACGGATTATGTAAAATTGAGCGTAAGCGCTTAAGGTGGAATTGCAACTCCGTTTTGTATGAGGAACAAAGCCGGACAGAGGACTCGAACGATTTTTCTGCAAAAGACAATCTTATCAGCGTTTCAAGACATACTCCCCGGCGCGGAGGGTAACGAGACTTTCCGAGGTGGGCTTCAAAGAAGAAAAGAATCATCGTCGTCCCGCGGTGAAATTCATTCGGGAAACGAGACGGAGAAACGCACGTTCATTCGTGTGTCAAACAAGGAGGGAAGAAAAATAAGAAGAAGAAGAAGAAGAAAAAGGAGCACAAGTAGACCCGCGGAGAAAGCTTGCATACAGCCGAAATTAGATTAGTCCGATGTACTCTCCTCGACAGGACTCCTTTTTACAGCTGGAAAGTATAAAAAAGGGAGAACGGCGGGGCAAGAGAAGAGAAGGGGGAGGGGACGTATACATCGAGGCGTGAGACGTGTGTGTATACGAGCCGCGGCAGAGAATCCAATTAGTTGTATTTCCGCTGGAAAGAGACTCGGGGGGCCTATGCAAATAAATTTACCTCGGCCGGTCCATCTTCCCCTTCTTCCACAACTGTCCCCCTCTTTGCCGCTACCCCCCTCCTCCGTACTCTCTTGCTCTTTGTCTGTGCTTGAATCGATCTTCTTCGTCGTTCCTATTATTTATGTACGCGTATGCCTATCCACCACCTCTAACGCACTCCATTTCTCCTCCATGAATCTCCCTATTTGTGTACTCATTTATTTATCCCCCCCCCCCACCTGAAGTAGGCGTTTCTCTTTCTCTTACGCGGTCGTTTACATATCTATCGCTATCTATCATACTTCGTCCGCTCCCCCTTTTATTTATCGGCCCGCCCCCCGTCATTTAAGCACCGTTCGCGTGTCTTGTTATTCTCCTTTCAGCTCGTTTAACCTCGCTCACAGGTCCTTTATTTCAACGGCAATAAGATTGTCTTATACCTGTAGTTGAGGCGGTTTTTCGATCATTCTCAGCCATTTCTTCAGTCATTTCCTTTGCCCCACGCTATAATCTTTAGTTTGCTTTTTACTTACCGAATTCAATTACTTATCGTTTCATTTGCTGATCGTTTATTTTCTCGTGAAATTCAGTCGCTGCATTTCTTAGCGACTCGCCTTAAATTCGCCTTTTTCTTCCGCTCGTTTTACGCGTGTTCTCTCTTTCGCCGCATTTTTATCTAGGAGCTTCTGAAGGTAATCCCCCTCCCTACGCGTCCATTCATCGTCTTGCACCTGGAATACTTCTTTGAGGGATACACGCCGGGGAAAGTCTAATTTCTCTCGTTACGTTCTACCATTTTCTCCCCGGGGACCACTCGATTCGAAGACATAAACAAGAGGATTTTCCCAGAAACCTTCCACCGGCTCGTGATCATTTCTATCCCTAAAACGCTGCAGCAAGGACAATAGTCCTACAATGTATTCCTCCGTATTCCAAGGACTGTTCCAACTGATTCCTTGCGAAAAGTGCACAGTGCCACGTTAATAATTAATTAATTAAATGATTTACGTTCATTTTACAACGATCAATACGTTGGCACTGTTCCTTGTTAAACACAAACCTAGAATATTAATAACCTAATGAAAGGATCCTTCTAATTAATATTATGCTTGCACTCTTCGTTTATTTTCACTTTTTTTTTAAACTGTACTCCCTGTTTTACGTTGAATTCCTTTCTTTGATTCTTAAATGTATTTTCTCGTGAAATGAACATTAATACGATCCTACGGTAAAAATAGATTGTTTTCGTTGTACACTTGGTACACCGTTCTATTCTTTTTCACCTCTTTTCTGTAGGAATCTTTCTCTCTCGGCGGTGATTGCAAAGCCCAGAAAGCAAGCTTCCGAAATGACTCCTTTGTATCTGCTCACGGTCGAGCAAGCTTAACATTCATTAGCCCGGCGGAATAGACCCCACTCTCTCCTTTCTCCAAAGTCGTGTGTAGATACACAGAAACACGTTTAACGGCACGAGGAAACACAAGGCTCCCAAGTCTCCCCTGTCTACGATTAATAACAACGCGATTGACCGGAGGAAATCAATTACGTATAAAGTGGAAAAGGTTTCCCGTTGACCAACACTTCCGTTTCACGCCCCGAAAATCGTACTTTGCCCACGAAATACCAGTGCAACATTCATTTCCCGTAATCCAGAATACGTTATTTGTGTCACTCATTTGCATATTATTTTACAAATAACAATTCTAGTTTCCTGTATGATAAGCATATTAATTTAGGGATACCAGTTTTAGTAATCAAAGTGCCAACGGTCGTTTATTTCCTGTGGTTTGTAGGAAATTGTTTATTAACATCGCAGCACTCGGTTTGTGTATTTATGAACAATGACAATTGTTCAAATATATCGTTTTAAAATGCTACATTTTTCGGATGAATTCACTGCAGTTCCTCGTAGAAATACAGAATTTATTGGCTTTGCAATACTCAAAGTACATATTTATTAGTGGTAGTAATTGTTTACACATACCGTTCTAAAATGCTATGCCCTTCGTTGAAAAATTCAACGCAGTTCTTTTCTCATGTAACTTGAAATCCTTTATTTGCGTCGGCGAAGGTCATTTGCATATTCGCAAACAGTGGCGACTGTTTAATATGTAAATATATTAATCGAGTGCTCTGAATTCGTGATTCGTTCGTTACAGCGGAGAAATCAAGTCAGTGACCTGGCCTTGTAAACATAAAATTCTCCACCAACAATTCTGCATTCCGACGAAACATTTACAAAGGATTACTCTCATTTGTTGGGTGAGCGCACGCATTAACCGAATGTTTGAAATTAAACTATCATTAGTTTGCTTGAAGCTCACAACATTCCGTTGGCAATGAACATTTCGACGTGTCAACCACACGATTGCGGTTGATAATATCTATTTAATGTGCAAGACACAAGTGAAGTATCGAAAATAATATTGAACAGTAATCGAGAATATAATGAGATTCTGCATTTTTTTGTGAGAAATTAGTTGTCAAGTATTTATCAGAGAATACGATAATTAATCATCTGTACGTTTAACTGAGTCAATTCTTAATGATTTAGTAACGACTTTACCCATTGAATTCCCTTTCGTTTGAATGACAACATAAACGATATACATTATCTGAAAATGCATTTGCACGTATTTACCTGAGGTGAAATAAAAGCTTTTAAAATCAGAACGCGGGAATATACTCTGGAGAATTAGCGAAGTGATTAATATTATAAGAGCGAACGTGGGTGAAAAATGTGGAAAGCTTTACGAACGTTAAGGCAAATTGATTAAACGTGAAAGGTGAAAAAGACGGTTCGATTGGCGGCCACTCGAAAAGGTGAAAGAGTCCTTTGATAATCCGACGAGGAGAAACGAAGCGACGGATATAATGAACCGCCGGTATCTTCCGGAAGTTTCCTTCTACGGCCAGCACGGTTCTTCCGTTTCTCTTCTCCCCCCCCCCCCCCTCTCTCTCTCTTCTCTTGGCGGATTTAATTCAGCATTTATTATAGTTAGGGCGTTCTTCATTCCGCGTCCATTAGCGGGATCGAATCCACGGCTTATTCTTACTAAAAAGCCTTCCTCCCTCCCCCCTCCCACCGCACACCG
Source organism: Hedychridium roseum (assembly GCA_963989215.1). NCBI lineage: Eukaryota > Metazoa > Arthropoda > Insecta > Hymenoptera > Chrysididae > Hedychridium > Hedychridium roseum. The sequence continues at coordinate 3,875,783 of OZ022318.1, read as the reverse complement.
TCTCCTTAGCTTCCATCCCTTACTTCCTCGCGTAGAAACACGTCCAATCAACTCTCGATTCTACGCAAAGTCGTGGATAAAGGATCGACAGGGAATGTTAAATAATAGGAGAAAGTATGGACGCGTGGACGGCAGGTAATTCATTAGAATGGAATTGTTTTCCTGCGGAGGGGGGACGACGCATTTCCCGGGGAGCAGAGTGAATCGTCGAGTTTTCGCCCATGAATTATATAGAAATGACGACGGGGAGAAAAGTTGCCGAGAGACGCTGCCGAAGTTCTCGGTGACCCAGTGAGAAGTTTTAGCCTGCCAACTAAGACCTCGCTCGCCTCCCGATAATCCTCCCCCCCCCCCCCCACCCCTCTTACTTTTCTCCCGATGGAGAAAGGATTTTCCGCGCGTCGATAATTAACGGTGAATCAGCGATCACGCGTAAAACCGAAACCATTCCGTGCGAGAAGCGTGTAACGTCGCGAACGACGGTAGTTAGAGTGGGTTAGAGCGACGAGTCGAAAGAGTTTACCTTATTAGGCAATAAATCGGATTGGCCGCTAATTAATAGGCGCTAATCAGCACGGAGATACAGGAGGATCCGCGCGGTGGCTGGGCGAACGGAGAGAACTGGCATTGTTTGGCGATACAATTAGCGCTAATCCCGAAATCGATGCCTTCGGGTGTAATTAGAATGCCGAACGACGTTAATAACGGTCGACCGAGTATGGCGCTGTTATTAATCATGCACGCGGCAGAACCAAGGCGATACCGACAGATTCCCATTCCTTTTCCACCGGCGATCCTGCCAATTTCACATCCGATCGCCATTCTCAAACGGGAATAAACGGAGACCACGTGACAATTGGTCAACATTCAAGCACGGTTTACACGTAGTTCAAAGCACAATTCGGAAATTTAACGTGAAGCAAACTGTTTGCTAGGGAAAATGTTTGAACGAATTTAGAACGATGGTAAGGTACGCAGGTATAACTTTTCGTTCATAAAATAACATTCATGTTCGTTTGACTATTGACGTTAAATTAACTGTTGATCATGCACTACAAGGAAAAATGTTTTTGAAGAGAAAAACAGCAAAGTAATAATTTTACGCACAAATCTCATTCGTTTTATTCGCGCGATGAACCATTACAGATAATTTTCTTTTCGTTTGCACGGTGCGTACCATGAAATGAATGAATTCTCCCTTTATCCTTTCCAGCTCGTTTGAAATTCTCTCGTCTGCCCGCAATTGTGGAAGACGGGCGACGCATTTGCGTTCGCTTTTGCCAGTTTTCTCGGTAAAAAGGACAAGTCCTTGGCCATTGAAACGTCGGCATTGGTCGACGCTCGGACGGATTTTCAGGCGCACGGCAGTGCCGATCCCGCGGCTAATGGACGTCGAATTAAATCCGCCCCGAGTAATAGAGGGCAAATTTAACTCATCGCCCGGGAGTACAAAGTGCATGCGAACGCGCCTGGCTTTCATCGGCCAAAGAAACTGGCTGTTCCATGATTTTAAATGGATATGTCCACGTCAGTAGCCCCGAAGCTAAACAAAAATGCCACGTCGACCAGCAAACTGACGATTTTTCATAAAAAAACACAACTTTTTTGCTCGTCGCTAATAAATGGAGAATTTGAAATCTTTCAAGAATGTTGAACTTTGGAGAACAATGCCGTCGAAGATTAATTGACTTTTAATAGCAATGTTGTAACTGGTAATGTAACTGGAAAATCGGGAAAAATATGAGGCAAATTTCGATCATATTTGTAGAGATATACAAGATACAGTTGAACAACCGATTGACTTACACGTATCTGATTTTGTTCCCTGAAAAATTGAAGGACAAGGCCCAAGCCATTAACATAAACTATTAAACCAGTATTTTTTGAACCGAATTACATAAATTTCGTTCTTACATAAATTGCAAAAACTACATAGACATTTAATTCTTCGAAAAAAAATAATGAACAAGAAATAATAAAAATCCAATATATAATCAGAATCAAATAAAGAACAAAAAAGAAAAAGAAAAAGAAATAAAGAACAAGATCTAACACGGTACGTTTGTACATAACTTTCCTTGACGATTAAACACGAGCAACGTCTTTGCGGCAATTATAGTTGGATAACCGATAGAACCACGCGGTATCTCATCGTCGGGAAAACTAAAGGACACCTGAGAGACACGAAACGGGCCGTTCGCCGGGGGCCCAGTTTATTTATGATCCGATTTACGGGCCGTGATTCTCGTTCATGAGGCAGAACAGGAGGGTAGCGCTAATCTTTTGGACCTTCTGCCTCCGAGAAGACGGTCCCGGCCGTGCCGCTAACGGCGCCCGATTTATTTTCCTTGAATTAGTGTGCCCGACCCCGGGCTGTACCCTTCGCCGAGAAATACCGACCCACACCTGCCGGGACGAGGGGGAGGGAGGGGAAAAAACAGGGCGCTAGCCCCGGGTTCTCGAAGGTGGCGCGCGAACAGACAAATTCGGGCCACGTAATGCGGGGAAATCGAATGAGGACCCCGGAGAAATATGATCGAATATCCGACCCATTGGCCAACGTGTGCGGCCTTAGGACTCCACGGCCTTCCCCGTTTAATCGAAAATCTCCCGAGATGAATCTGCGTCAATTATTTCGCGCACGTGACGCGACAAAAGTTTAACGAAATTTTTTCGTACGAGCGAGAATGTTAAATTCTTTCACGTCGGAAGGTAATAAGTTATGTTTTATACATGTGTCTTTTTATTAAGAAATGTAATTACTTAGTAATTAAAAACTTACCCCTTTTTTTCTGTAATTCTTTTTATTAACCCACTTGTAAACAACAATAATCACAGTAAAGTATTTATTTCGATATTTTTATTCCTTGCTCAATTATGTAAAACTGCTTGATAAAGTTCTCTATATTTCCATTTTAACAAAAGATCTGCTTTTTACAGCGAACAGAATTTTTTGCCTCTGTGTTCAATCATAATTCCCCATCTTTTAGGTATAATAATTAGGACTGTTGCGGGCTTTGAAATCCATGTTGTTTCGAATCGTGTTAATTAGTCAGTTTCCCCGATTACATTGAAGCAGTGACGTATGTCCCAGTCCTATTCGCCTGTCGTGTGTAACAATAGCAATTGTCATTTCACTGCTCATCCTAAATGGATAATCACTGATTACCTCTTCGCACCTTTATCAGCAGTAAATGAATATGTAACGTATTTATAATCGTCGCAATATCATTTTATTTCATCACAGTAAATATATGAACTAAAGAAGGAAAAAGGACGATAATAACAAATATTTCATATCTAATTACAACCCCAATCAACACGTGTAACCATATTTACTCTTTAATATGACATTAAATTATACATATTACACTTAATTATGTTTAACATTCAGACCGAATTGTTGATGAACGAATTTCTAAAAATTCTCATCACTACATTCGATCATATTTACGAATAAACATTCGCTCGTAATTATACGTGTATTTACCTTTATCATTCAGAGGGAATCTCCCGTTCTATTTTTTAATCTGAATTCATGACTATGATTGAAATACTGAACGACAGTTGGTCTTTTGGCATTGACCGTGCGAAATCTAAACAACGTTTGAATGCATCGTGTAATTACAATTATCCGACGGGCGATTACTGTATTTCAGCGTGCGGCACAGGCGGTGTTGACACGGGAATTACTAGCCCTGGGGCTTTAAGAGCCGGCTAGATAAACATTAAAGTTAATCTGCCGCGTGTACGTGGTTGTCGGCGGCACACGGGGACTTAAGTAGTGCGGCTGTAGACACAGGTCGACGAGAGACGTAAGACGGCGGGACAAGTGGAAATAGACCGAAAGTGGGCGGACCATATCGACCTACCCTAGCTACTACCGTGTCCCGCGAGATCCTAGTGCGCCAATATGACGCGTGTTACACGGCCTATGCACACGGAGAACACGAGGAGGACAGCAGAGGGAGGACAAGGAAATGTTAAGGGAAAACTGTAAATAAGGGACCAAGGCAGTAGGTGTAAGGAGGGGAAAAGAATATTGGAAGAAAATTCGAAAAAAGGAGATAAGGTAAAAGGTAGAACAGGAAATGAAAGAAAAGAAGGAAAAAGGGGCGAAAAGGAGCAGCGAAAGCGGGTTTTGAAAAGGAGAATGATTTTTGGAAAAAAACGTGTGAAGTACGCAAAGAAAAGGTAAGATAAAGGGGACAGGATAGGGAAAGAGGAATTAGGGGAACCTGAAAGTAAAGGAGAACCAGGGCGGAAGAATTAAGGAATCGTATTTGCGAAAAGAGAAGAGGAAGGTAAGACGAAAGTGAAGCGCAGGAGAGAGACGGTAGATTGGAAGGGGGCAAAGTTCGGAAGAGAGATTACAAGGAACCAAGAAGAAGATGAAAGGAATTATCGCGTTCGAAGCTCAGCCTCGGTGCATTTGAGTGCACTCGAAAAGGCTAACGGCCGGGGCAATTTGTTTTCGTTGAATTAGCGCCCGTCCAACTGCTCCAACAGCAGTCAAAGAACAACTCGAGCATGCGGGATAATGCGTTCACGTGGATCAGTAATACGCGTTACAAATAATCCTACAACAAACCAACAGTCGACACTTTAAGGACAAACAAATAATGAGATTTTCGAAATAACGTCACAGATGTTGAGCGAAATTCAGGAATCAGGAAAATCCAATGACGCATGATAAAATTTTCTCGAAGATTCCTACATGTTCGGCTGATCAAAATGACTGATTAAAATGACAGCGGCATTTCGATTCCCGATCTTCGACGGCGCATTAAATTCATCGAAATAACCGTGGCATCGATCACCCTCCCCTCCTACCTACCCTCCGATAAGCGGCATTTCCGCAAGATGTTTCTGATAAATTGAAATGGCTGTTCATTTCCCCGTCGGGCTAACCGACAGAAATGCCGACAAATCAAGCCTGCCGGGAAGCTCGACGACGTAGCGAGGGAGGGGAAAGGAAGAGAAAACGGAGTCCGAACGATCCGCGGAGAAACAGAAGGAGACAAGGAAGGAGTTTGACGGCGAGGGGAGGGGAGGGGAGGGGTGATGGCAACGGCAACGGCAGCAGCAGCAGCATCGATTCGAGCATGTCGTATAGAGAATGCAACGTTCCGCGTCTGGCTGTGATCCGTCAGCCGGAAACGACGCAATTTACATGAGGAATCGAGGCAGGCCCGTCTCGAGTGTAAGTAGCTCAGCCACAGAAGCACGTACATAATTCCCATCCCCTCGATATCGCGCGATATCGATAGAATCGATGTACAGGCCCGCCAGAGGGTAATAATCCCCATTTCCGCTGACTTTCTTCCTCTTCCACTTCCGTTATCCGCTGAACCCCTTCCACGGGTCTAAGCTTATTCCGCAATCATTCATTATTAGGTCCACGTTTATCCTGTTATCATTTCAAATTCACGTCGGAGAATTGAACAGTCAAATTTTGAAGGTATTGTGAGCTTTAACTATGCTTTGGTTTGGTCTTCTATTGTTACAAGTTTGGTTTATTAGGTAATCATTTATTTTCATGTCCAAGTTTATTTCGTAATAATGTATCTTATTTTCTGCTTTCTTTCGTTTCTTTCTATAATTATTCTTACCTGCATTTCATTTCTTTTTGTTATATTTGCTATTCTAAAATAAGTTCAAATAATTCTGTAATTCTTGTACCAGTGTCTTTCTTATCCCGATTGCCTAATTACCCTTGCATGTTTTACGCGTATTATCGGTTAATAAAGACAAGGCAAGAATTTTTCATTGACTTCCTCCGGTGGCTGGTGAATAGGAAGAACCCGGGCCAAGCAAACCGGAAGGTCCCCGTCCGGGATACGGGCGTCAAGTTCTCCAGCAGGCGATAAAAAGTAGTGGATAAAATTGCAAGGCGAAATTGCGAGGGAACGAGCAAGCCGATGGACGTTAAAGTTGACCGCGCAATTACTTGATTAACAGCTGATGCGTAGAGAGGAAAAGCCACGATTAAAAACAGACAGGAGAGCTTTTTTACCAGCGCAAATCTGCCAGTCAGCTGCGCCACGAAAATAACAGAGAAATTTCGTGCTTGCCGAGAAATCGTAAAATTATCCGCCCGGAACGAAACGCTCAACATTGTTGTTTTTTTTTTGGCTCTACCGTAATCAATTTTTTACGAGGCGCAATGATTTTTCCATGTGTTTACGTCGGAGGAAGAGCTTTTTATCGAGAAACACCACCGCAGTAAACCGATAGTGAGATGATTTCAACGAATTTCTGTTACAGTTATCCGCTTTAAATCTCCTAATTCCTTATAAACCAATTTTTCTTTCAGAAAATCGGGAAATTAATGTCCACGAGAAATACGATTACGGCTATACTTCTTGCCTATTCCCTCCTTTGCCTTATTTTCTTCCTTGCTCCGTCTCGTTTCCAATTCTTTCCCCGGTGCCATTGACATGAATAAGAATCGGTGAGACCGAGGGACGAGCGGGGGGGGGAGAGGAGGGGGAAAATACATCGGCGGGAGTTTGACGACGATTTCTCGCGATCGATGAGGTGTACGACGGAAAAATGAATCGTCGGCCGGGCAAATCCTCGCCCGTTTTGTTTGCCCCCCGGTGCGCGGGGTGGGGGGAGAGGGCCCCGCTGGGAAAACTGTTTCCGCCGACTACGCGGTAATGTCGCGAAATTCCAGTTACACGACGTCGCCGGGAACTGCCGGGCGTATATCGAAAAATTTCATATGTCGAGTCTCCACGGCTTTGCGCCGCGTTCCTGCCCCTTCGCGCTCCATTTGCTTTCCTATTTCCGTTTCCGCCGTTCCGTCACTTCCCCCCATCTTCCTCCCCCCACGGAAAACACCTAATAAAATTAACTACGCGAACTCATCGCGTAAACCTCGTATCAATCGAATTTTACGCGAGTAAGCAAGGAATTAAGAATTCCCAAAATCTCTTATTACCTATTCCTTAGAGTTCCATTTTATTTCTCTTACGTTGTCGATGAATCTGTCTCATTCCGTACCTTCCTCCTTTCTCACACACACCCTCGGTTCCCTCGTCATCTTCGAGCTTTTCCTCCTCTTCGGTCACTCCTATCGACATAAATGAGAACCGTTGGCGGACATACGTGTGTCTATGTGTACGTGTGGATATATATATATACTCGTGTACAGACGGAGGCGGGAAAATATTGCCTTTGAAGCAGCGCAATAACTCGAGGACGACGCAATCGGTCGAGGAAACGAACGAGGATACTCGGAAGGGATAACCGAGCTGGGTTATAGGTGACTGGATCAAGACGAGCTTACTTTCTTTCTATCTCACCCTGCCCAGATCCCCCCCTTTCCCTTCTTTACCCCCTCCCCTACACTCCTCCTTTGCCACTGTGTTCCCCGCTTTTTCCGTACCTCGTCTTTTACACCGGGAACTGCACTTTTGCCCCGCGATATCACCGAGTCACCGGTGCAGCGACATTAGGAGAAGACGTTGCTTTGATTTAAGAAATTTTTATGACTTTCAATCCACTACTTCCCATCCGCCGATGCGCTCGGCGGAATTAATGTTTTCCTGCGTTTCCTTTCTGGTTTAAGGATACATGTATGCAGCACTTTTCGAAAGGTTTAACGAGATTAAAGGGAGATGAAGGGAAAATTGCAGAGTTTTGAACTACAGCATTTTTCGGTGTAGAGATTTCTGTTTTTTTCTGAGTTTCACGAAATTTCAAAGGTGTATTCCTTTCTAAAATAATAACGTGAACAGCATCGCGAGAATGTTGGGAGAAGATATACTAGTTTAAAAAGAATTTATGCATTTCGATACACTACGGCCTATGTTGAATAAGATTTCTAAACATTACGGTTCAATTCCTTTAGGTTCGTGTTTAATCATTTTTGAAAGGAATTTTTCATAAACATGGTGAAGAGTGGAGAAATATTAAGAAACGATACTTTAATTTCAAAGATTTCTATGAGTTTTCGATTTTTCTCTGATACCTTTAATGGACGTATTTAATAATTTCCAAAAAATTTTATGTGCTCAGCATTACAAAAACATTAATGACCTTCAGTACTCTGATTTCGGAAATTTCTGTCGCATTTTTCCAAAAAAATCTTTCCATCCTCGTTACTCTTCGATTGTCGCATTCTTCAATTTCTTTCCTTTTCCTACTCCATCTCCGTTGTTTATTTTTCCCCATTTTCACTAAAACGGCAATGATTGGCGAACTCGAGGTTAAGGGAATCAGCATGAACCGGGCTTTTCTTTTATCTGCGCCGCATGCTTTTCAATTCTCCCGAGTCTCTTTACACCGGCCGGGGAAACTGCAATTTCTCCGGGCGCTGAGAAATATCGTAAAGTCACGAACGCACGAATATTCTTCCCTCGTGATGCTTCCACTCCGGAAATTTTGAAGTGCTTCCCCCTCCCAATCTCTTCCTCGTGGCCGTAGATTCATTTCTTCTCTCGTACAGTCGGGTTTCTCCGGGTTTTTAACTCCCTTTCGGCGGTATCGCGCTCGCTTCGTACATTATTTTCCTCGTTTTTAATAAAACCCAATTGAGTTAGGGGCAGCAGTATGGAGACGAGCTTACCTCTTCCGCCCATTTACCGTCGTCCCTATGTCCTCCATTTCCACTTTTCCTCGCTGAAGGGAACCGAAGTTTTACAGTGCCGAGTAACGATATCGCCAAGTCACGAATGCACGGACTCGTTCGTCGTCGATACGATTCCCGAAGTATGAGAAATCCTACTCCGGAAATTTCTATCAGCTTTCCCCCCTCCTTCCCCTTAACGGTCTGTCCTTTGCCGTGAGGATTTTCTTCCGTTCGCTCCAGGGTTTTCCTGTTTTCCTTCGCTTCGTTTCCCCCCCTTCCCCCTACCCGTTTTCCCCTACCCGTCTCCTTGGGGCTTTATTTACCGCTGTTAAAAATATATCGCCGCCGTCCGAACTTTTTTAACCGCGAATCGAGAGGTTTCCCCTGTCCCTCAGTGTCCACCTTTCTCTCCTCCCATTACTTTTACTCCCCCCGCTTCTTTTTTCCCCTCTCCCACGTTTTTGCTACATTTTCCCTCCGTTTTCGCCGGTACAAAAATCGAGGTAAAATTTATGCAGGGTTTATTCGTAAAATTCGTGTACCCTCGTTTTGAGCACCGCGAGCGGCATTAACATTACTTTCAAAAGGGTTTAATATTTCCGTCAGCGGCTCGAAGAGTGAAAGACTTTTCTTGCTCCTGTCGGTATCCTTCCATTCTCCGTTAATTTTTCCGCCGTACGATTCCCCGGCCTTTTGGCTTATCTTCCCGCGTTTTCCGGGGCTTCGAGCTTTCGCTCGTTGTCCATCGTAATGAAAAGCAATGGAAATTTTCGTAAGCTCACCTGCGCGCGCGCTGAATTTCTTTCGTTAGCCGACGGCACAAGAAATTGCGTATTTCATTTGCCTTCCTCCACTGCGGCTCGTCGTTTAGCGATATTAAAAATACTACAGTACCAAATATTTTCCCTCCGTCAACCCGTCCCCGATTTTCCGCGATTATTTGCACGAGCGTACGTTAGCTGCTCCGCGCAATATGAAAAATATTAAAAAAACTGCAGCAGTAAACATTTTGGATCTTCCTCCACTTTCATTTCCTACGATCATTTCTGCGACGATACATTTGCCCGGCATTACCGTCCCCCGCGGAGTCGTAGACATCGAAATTCCTCCAAACACAAATGTTGACTCGCAGCAGCAGCAGCAACAATATTACAGATGGCCGGTACCTTTCTTTTTTTTTCCTCTCCCAGTGGAAAGCCTTCTTGCCCCGGCGAGTAAGCCCCCTTTTTCTCCTCTATTTTCCAGCGTATGATTTCCCGTCGGTTCGGCTTATCCTCGCCGTTCTCCCGCAGTCTCGAGCTTCCCCCCGCGCACCGCCGATGTCCACTCGAATAAAAACCCACGGGAAAGTCCGTAGAGAGTGGCCCAGGTCGGCCGGCGCACCGGACAAATATTGCCTTTGAAAGGACGGCAGTTACCGTACGTACCACCTGGCCAAAGAGACGGTCTTCCTTCCCCGGCGAAAAGTCCGCCAATCGTTTCCATCTTTTCTAACACATAATTGACGGTTATCGCAGCCCCCCGTCCCCCCGATAATACCTTCCTTTTTACGAAACATACCTTACAGTAATAAATTACTTTACACCAACATACTTTAAAGTAATAATAAAGTAACGTAACAATTTTGAGAAATTCTTGAGACACACGACTTTGGAGGCCTCTCGAAACAAAGGTTAATGTTTATATCGAAACTACGGGATTTCATTTTTCTTCTCTATATTCAGTTTCTCTTACTCATAATTCCATTCCCCCTTTGAATGATGAAGTGAATTTCCTATAAACCCGTATTGCAGTAATACTTTTCCTTTCGAGACAACGGATGGTTACACATTTTTTTTTTTGTCAAATACTTAAGCGCGGCTCGAACGGGTTAATTCGAAAATTATCGTACCAGCTTTGTTTCACCGGTAATTAAGTTTCCACCGAGTGCCGGGCCGTTAGTCATGCACGCGGGATATCGGGCCGGAATATCTTGGTCCAACAAAGCTCTCATTAGGACGCATAAAATATGCATTAAAACGGCCGCCGGCCAATTCCGCGGGCGAATGTAAATAAAAGTAAGGCAGCTGGAATAACGGCCGAAGGCCAATTATCACTGCGGCCGCATTTGAATGTTACGCGGCAAACGTGAATTTACATTGGCCGAATTATGCGCCCCCCTCCCTTTCCCCCTCGCCACGAATTAACGTAGGGACGGTGCCTTACGGCGGTTTTTGCCCGCGAAAAAACCCAGAGCCCCCGCAATCGACCTTAATGCGTGTTTATAAGCCGCGCACACATGAGCTCAAGGAGGGAAGAGGAGGGGGCGAGGATAGAGGGGAAGAGCGAGTTTATTCTCGCGCAAAGCGATGGCGTCGTGGCTCTACCGAACTTCCGGTTCTTCTTCAAAGGAACTCAATTCCCCCCGAATCCCCCCTAACCGTCCAAACCCCAATTCGTACGCACACGAACTCACTAAAGAATTTTATGTAGCATAGAAAATCAGGGCTGGTACGAGCTAATGTTTCTGAAAGAGGAATTATTCACTTTGAAGGTATGAACGGTACAAAAAGTGATAATAATAAAGTGTAAGTTTAATGATTAGTGATTAATATCAACAGATGAAGAAATGTGAAATTTGTATGGATTGATAGTTTTGGTGGGGAAATGAGGGTGTCCTTGAAATAATCTTAACGACTTGTTATTAAAATATGAGGCGTTCACTTAAATTGTAAAAATTGTAGACATCAGCTTGGAGAAATAATGAACGTCGTCACACGGTGCCATTTTGAAGGGTAAACAATCGGTGGAAAGTAAAGATACCGCATTACGGGCCTTCAATTTTCCCTCCCCCGTACGTAATGACACGGGTAAAGGATTACAGACACAGGGGATAGGGGGAACGGTAATGGTGTGCGGTACTTTCGAAGCAACGGTGAAATTTCAATATGAAGCCGGCAAGGGAAGAGGATGCCAACAGACACACCGACGGTCCCGAATTCCGCGATAATCACACCCGATAAAATACACGTTAACCACGGGGAATCCGGTACGGCAACTCCAGGAATTCAGCGAAGTAACTATTGGCCATTCGAAAAGCCAACGCTGATGTCCTATCTCGTCGGCATCTGAAAATAACGTGGCAAAAACAGGGGTTAATAGGTATTCGAAAGTCAGAGGATGAAATAATTATTAGTGGGGAAAATGAAGCAATTAGACCAACCAAAGAAAAAGATTGAATAATCTGTTGTAGGAAATAATAAGTTTCTATTTGGAATTTTCGACACTTAAAACGTTACTTCCTGCACGATGAAACCGTAAAAAAAGGTGAAACCTAAACTCGCGAATAATAATTCACGATATTGTGTAAACTTAATTTTTCTACGTTTGCTAATTCGATTCTACAGGACTTGGCGAAATGTTAAACGGCAATTGAATCGTCGCAAATACGTACCGTAGACCGAAAAAATACTCGAAATACCGTGGGAAGTGGGAAAGGCAAAAACCATTGTAAAATTGATAAAGCAGTATTACCGTAGTTTCCATTATTGTTTCTCCTGCAAATGACCTCAACTGCGGGTGAACTGAGCTGCATAATTTTTGCAGCATTAGCCGACGTTTCAGAGGGAACATTAAAGCGATATTTACATAGCCCAGGGGCGCATATGTCGCCGGAACTCCTGAGCGAAATGCATTCGGTTGACATGGCTACAATGCATCTGCATCTGCTAAAGGAAGAGCCTGACGTACCCATGAATGCCAGGCGCAAAACAAAAATGTTTCACGAAATTCTAAGAGTCCACGAGTCTTGGGAAAACGAGAGAAATATCGAGGTATTCCAAAAGAAACGAGCCGAAATACTTAAGAAAATACCGAAATGCAATATAACGAATGCTTCGAATAAGTATCGCAAAAGAAATTCTCAGATCTTCATCGCGGAAGCTTGTACGAAGTCGTAAGCAATATTTGTTTAAGACGAATCTTCTGAAAAATATAATCATGATAATACGATAAATGTGAGGTAAGTATTACCGAGTATTTACTTTCATTGAAATAAATATATAGATCTTGTGATAAGAGAAATTTTTATTCCTGGTTAAATTTCGAAAGAAAAAATAAATTTCTAATTTTAATAAGGAAAATTGGCCTTGGATTATTCATCGTGTTTTTATTCTGTTTTTTATGCCGTGAGTGTTGTATTCTCTTGATTTTTAGATCACCCTGTGCATGGAGTCAAAAGGCGAACGGAAGGAAAGAAGAAAGAGCGGGAGAAAAGCGAGAATACATCGGCACGTCAGGTGCGGCAAACGATACAAACAAGCGATACAAAATTACGAGGTGAAACATATTAAACAGAAGACAAAGGGCGACAGAGTTCCAACGGGGAACTGCATTTCGAAAATTTAGAGGAATCTTTATAAAACTTTCACGGTAGCAGATACAAGTGATTTACGCAGTTGGCAAACTAAAGCCAGCACTGAAGGAAACAGTAAGCGATAAATAAATAAGCCCTACAAATCCGGAATTATTGCAAACGGTACACGTAAATGTATTTTTCAAGAGGAAATAAAGATAACCGGCTTGATGCGGTTGTTGTATGAAAAATTTATATGCTGATTCACGTATGAATAATGAATTTGTAGTTATTCAGGTAAGACCGTAACTTGCATTAAACAGTAAATTGACAAGTAAAATGGTAACAGGAGCTACGGAATTATTACAAACTGTGCACAGATGTTCATTATTTAAGGGGAAAAAAGGTCGCTGTCCTTGTTTGACGTCATATTTTGATAATTCAGGGAAACCTAACTATCTTCGTACGTAATCGTATTTCTTTCTTACATATTAAATATCCCTTCTACTGACAAAATGTGACATAAGGTAACTTGACATTCTTCACGATGGAATTATATAATATGTCGTTAAAAATGACCTAATTATTACACTCGAATCAAAATTGTTTCACATGAAATTCATTATTCAATTAATTATCTACTCATAATTCTCAATAGAATAATCCTTTTTTATGAGTCCTCTTTTCCCTTCTTTTTCTTCAATTCTAATTACTATATCATTTCGTGTAAAATCATTTTTTATTATATTGAGAATAATTCATAATTATCAGTGGCGATTATTCCCGATAGAACAATTCTGCCTCCCTTGTAGAAAATACCGTGTAAATAATGAAATACGTAACTGCTCCTGGCTCTGGACTTTAATGAATACCATTTTCGTAAATCCCTAGCATTGGGTGGTTCTCGCGAGAAGCCTGATAATTTCCTCGCTCTTAATAACTGTACTCTTAAGTGTCGACGTCGATGGCCGGGAATTAATGTGTCGATAATGGAGCCGTTTAGCGCACTCGATGACCCATAAAATCCGCCGGTCTATCGAGTACGTAATTTTCTATGTGCATTCGGCTAATGCGAAGAATCCCATGGATCCCCAATATGCATTGACGGCACGCAATTATAACGGCATTACGCGATTATGGTACTACTCGGCGCACAATTACCAGCGAAAACTATGTACGTGAATCGCTTACACGGCCACGGATTCACGCGTGCCTCTCTGCGACAGTATGTGTGTATGTGTGTTTGCGCGTGTGGTGAGGCCTGGGAAACGGGAAGAGAAAGAGGAGAAGGGGAGGGAGAGGGGAGAGAGAGGCGACAATCGTGCAAATGGTAACGTCGAATGATATTAAGTTACGAATTCCGGTGGGTAATGCCGCTTCTGCCGTTGAAAATCGATTTCCGCGACAACTAGTTTCTGTCTCGCGTTTGTATTATCCCCCTCCCCCCTACCCCCTCGCTCACCCTTCCCCTCTTCCTCTCTCTCTCTCGTGTTTTCCGTTCAAACTCACCCCCCTTCGGTTCCTCCGTCACCACAGTTCACACCCCTCCCCCTCCCAGCTTTTTGCCGCCTACGCCAACGACCCCCTCGGCACTCCTCATGAAAGAGTAAAGTCTTCGTCGTGATTCGTTAATTGCGTCCCGGAGCAAGAGCGACAGCACCGTTAAGCACGGGGAAAGAGTCAGCGTGAACGAAGTGGGAAAACGCGGGAAAGGAATCGGGCCGAGAGATGGGAAATAACGAAACGGGGAATGGAAGGAAAAAAGGCGGGACGGGGGTAGGGGGAATGATGGTATCGATATCTGAGAATTCTTGCACGAATGAATCTTAATATGCGAATTATGCGCGGCAACACAAAAAAAAACCGATAACGGACGGACGGAGATTTTTGCAAAAAGAAGAATGACGTTCCTTTTAGGTAAAATCTTTTGCAAGAATCGCAAAGGGGGTGAGGGGGGGGTAATGTTCCGAACGTTCGACGTTTCGTGAAGGTTTGCTCCTTTTTTTATGCGCCAGCAGGAAGGTGAGGTAAGGGCAGTAAAAATCGGGGTTGGCACCGGGAAGACGAGTATTCTCGACGTCTGGGTGGAAAAGGTAAGGGATGAAAGGGAGTGGGGGGGGGGGAGGGGAGAAACCTTCGACGCGAAATCGATAGGCATTTCCTTGATTTCCGGCTGAAAGGAACCCCCCACCCCCTTCCGTCGGCCCTCTGACGACCTCCGGCAAATTTCAGTTTCATTAATTTCGAGGATGCCCCGGTGCCACTAGAAAATCACCGTCCCCCTCCCAAAGAAGGGGGATCCCCTCGGAAAATCCGATCACGAAGGCCACGGAGAAGGAAAAAGAAAATTTCCTCGCAACATTTAATCGGTACCCGTCGATGAATATCAAGCAGAGACTGCAGGGATGAGAAGGGGCAGAGGGGAAGGGGCAAGGGCATTCTCAGTAACGTACGGACGAACGCTCGGGCGAAATAAAAGTTAATTGATCCGACAAACCCGGGAAATTACAGCGTCGACGTAGATACGGTAACTTTTACCCTTGGCCCAAGTGTGTAAGGTATCTCCCGAGAAATCCCAAAGAATTTACTCCAATTTATTCGATCAACAGTTGCACGTGGTAAGTCATGTTACAGTAAAAAAGTTGAATATATATATCTTAAAGAAGTAATATTACAAGAAATAATAAAGCGTAAGGTGCTTTAATATCGGTTGATTCATTGATAATTAATAAGATTAATACGACAAAATGAAAATTAATTAAGGAACACTAAACAATATGGCACAATAAAGCTACTTTTAAATACTTTCTTAATTGCCATGGACGGTGAATTATAACTCTCAAAGTTTTCGGTAATAAGTCCTGTTGGATCAATTGTATTGTAATTGTACTATAAATAATAAAGAAAAATTTCACATATTATATAATATCATTTGATTGATTAACCCAAAAGAAATTTGATAGGAAATCAGAATTATTTCAACAAAGTCCGAGTACTTTTAATTGCCTTGTACTTTTTTAATTGCCATGACCCTGCATGAACGGTGAATTATAATTGTTAGAATTGCCGGTACGAGATTCCGTTGCGACGTTTACGTTAAACGGTATCCACTGTGTGTTGCGTTTTCCTCGAAGTTTAATCGCGATGCGGCAAGTCGCGGGGAACCAATAGCTGCGTGACAGTAATTGTCGCGGTAATTGCGACTCGTTGTAGTTGCGAACGTACTTTACCCGTCCAATATCGCGCAAATACCGTGACTCCGGCGAATCCGCACGAGAAATATCTATCCATCGGCCGAGACCATCTTAAATCTGGATCAATCGGTTAAGGGATTTTTCACTCATTTTTACAGCTCTCGAAAGGTTTAAGATTTTAGTCACGAACAAACAATTTAAACTGACAGGGCAAAGTAAAGTCAATTCGGAATCTACAATTGTATATTAAAAATTGTGTTTTTTTTATTCGAAAGAAACTAATTATTCTTGCACGTAAAATATCAGTTTTGCTTTGCCTACGTCGCAGGGATATTGAAATTTTGTTTCTATTGTTAATCAGCGAAGCGAGAACAATGTGAGAATTAAGTAAGATTGAGCGAGAGTTTTTCCTCTACTTAACTAATTCTCTCTGGACTTCTTTTTTAAGATGAATCGATTACGTTTCTATTCTTATTCATACGTCGGAGGATCACGGAAATCCTCGCGACTTTCCTTTAGCCGGCTAAAGCGATTTTCCCGGGCAATATTCCGCGTATAAATAAATCGAATGGCGGATCGAATTACCTCAGCCGTTTCTCGATTTTCCCGCGGAAAGCGTTGCGCTTTGATCTAATATGCGAGTCACGGTTTTCTCCCCCCCCCCGTCCCCCAGCCGGCGAGGTACGGTCTCGCGAGAAGCGAAATAAGAGAAACAAACAGCGCGCGGAAAAGCGCGTGGAAAACGGGCTAATCCACTCGGCGAGTTTTGCAAATTTATTGCGAATTCCTTCGGCGAAACGAAGCGGCCAAAGCTCAAACGTCGCTTCTCCGAGGACCGTGAGATTAAACGCGACAATTCGTGGATGCCGGCAACGTCGGAGTTATTAATAGTAAATTAATTCCCTTGATTGCACGAGGATTTTCTTGCCCGTGGCAAGGTACACAGTTTCCCACAAACGCGAGGTTTCATACGCGCTGAAAGAAAAACTCGAGAGATAAAAGGGTAGAAACAGTGAAGTTTTTGCAAACTTGCGGGTAATTACATTTTTCGACGAAACTTCCGAAAGTCCTTTACCCCGTTTTCTTTTCGTCGATATGAACGTCAAACTTAATACACGCAGCGAATTATTATCCGATACAGCGTAAGAACAAAAAGCATAAATCTTCATCAACTTTGAAGTTTCCGCACTTCCGTCGGCACAGTTGAATTATAAAACGGTCCCGTAGGGTCTCATTCAATTATGAAATCTCATCTGTTCTCCCGAACGGTCGAGCCAAGAAGAAAGAAAAAAAACGAACAGGAATGAAAGAAACGGCAGAAAAAGGTTCGAGAGGAATCCCTTCGATTGTACGTAACTTTTCGCGGGGCAGAGAAGAAGAAGAAGAAGAAGCTCGTGGAATCTCCGTGCTCTCCGTTCCTCCGTCGTCGCGAAATTCAATCTACAATTCGTTCCGCGACCCACGGGCGAAGGGGAACGAAGAGGGGGGGGGGGGGAGGTCGGAAGAGTGGCTGCGATTTCTCGTTATAAAATTTCTCAGGTAGCCCGGCCATTGAGGTTTAATTGAAATCTTTCGTCCCCGGCGCCGGCCACTTTCCGCGACGTCGACGCCTTTGCGGCTTTTTCCCGCGGAACTGTCGGCGAATTGCACACGCGAGTCACGTAGCGCGGCCGCTCGAAAGGGAATCGAGACACGTGTCCCTCTCTCTGCCCCGGGAAATGAGTGCCCACGTACTTAAGACTCACCGGAGACGGCCGTACCTATGTCTCCTACGTCTTCCTGTCTCCCTGTCAACCTGCCTGTCTTCCCCTACGTTTCCCTGTCCACGCTGAGTTTCAACTCTATCCCTCTCTCTATCTCTTTTTCTCCTTCCCTCGCTTCCTTCCTTCTCTCGCTTCACTTCTCGAAATACCTCTTCTGGCTTATTAATAATTTCTACTCTACGCATTTTTCTATTTCTTTCTCTCTTTCTCTGCTGCTTCCTGCTATTCTCGACCTATTTCTTTGCTTATTAATAATTCATGGTCTACGCATTTTTTTTACTTCTTACTCTCTTTCTCCGTTTCTTCCTGCTATTTTCGACCTATTTCTTTGCTTATTAATAATTTCTACTCTACGCATTTTTCTATTTCTACATTTAATAATTTCTACTCTACACAGTTTTCTATTTCCCCCTCTTTTTATCTGTTGCTTCCTGTTTTAATAGACCTATTTCTTTGCTTATTAATCATTTCTACTGTACGCATTTTTCGATTTCTTCCTCTCCCTCTCTTTCTCTCTCTGTTGCTTCCTGCTTTGCTAGACCTCTCTCTTTGCTTATTAATAATTCCTGTTCTACGCATGACGCCACTTTCGATAGTAAACACTCACCGAAAGATAAAAATTGCATACTTTATTCAGTTTTACATATATCAGTTTGTAACCACTTGAATCTTTCAGCTTTTGTACATTTTTCTATCCCCTTGTTTCGCTCACGGAACCGTTGCGCCATTCCCGCAGGTTTCTGCCTCTTTGTCGACCCGTCTGTCCGTCGGCAAGTTTTTCCCTTTTCCTGTCTGCCCGCTAAATCTCCTTTTTTCTCTTGTCCCTTTTCACCGTTCGCACTCGTGTACTTCATTATCAATTTACTTGTATTTCGCTCTGCTCTTCAACTGCCAAGTTTCTGCGTTTTCCTCTCCACGTATCATCCTAAATTTTACCGTGCCACTTACTATACTTTTCTCCCTACCTGTCACTCTGTCCGCAGACTAGTTCGTTCCTTTCTTCCTTTCCTCTATCATTGCCTTTTTTTCATCCTACCTTTCTTATTATTTAGCTCTTTTATCTTTAATTCTTTCTGAAAAACGTTGTACCTCTGCCTGTCCGGCCCCTTTTTCCTTCCCTCCCCTCTCCTAATTTCCTATCTCAATTTATGTTCTCGCAATTTATCCACCTTTCTCTGTCTTCATTTCCACGTTTCCCTGCCGCGTCGATGCGTCGCTTGAAAACCACCCTCCCCCCCCCAAAAAAAACCCCATAGTCCATCACTCGTGGTATTTTCCATCTGCGGACAAATCGCGCCCTCGTCACTTGAATTTTTGTCGGTACGCACGCTCGAAGAATTGCAGCGGAATTCAACGAGCGTGCAATTTGAATCGCGACAGCGAGAAATTTTTAACTGCCCGGTAAAACAGCCGACACACACGCGTCTCCCGAGCGTTCGCTGTAAATGCAAAAAACCGAAAAATCGTCTACACGTGCGGGCAAAGCAAGAAAATAAATCTGTCGGACATTAAAATGTTAATTCACTAACTTCCCGATAGAAGTGTTAAATCATGTGGTTAATATGACTAAAGAAATGCTGGCTCCGAGCGATAAGAATTTTTAATTAGCGAATTTTTAACTTTGTAATATACTGTGTGATAATTTGTATTAATTTGAGAAAAATTGAAGATTAAGTTGGACAGTAAGGAAGGTTCGAATGACATTCAATTTTTCGTCCAAGCAGTAACTCCGGGGACACATAGGAACGGCTGAGAGAGTGGGGAAGGGGGGGGGGTTTATTACACGATCCTACCGTCACGTAAGTAGTAGTCCCGTCGTTCGCGCGGACATATAACGTCGATTTCTTTCGTTACGGCCGTTCTCACGGGTCGTTTGCAATTCGCAAACGCCGGCGTGAATATTCCCGCACGAAAGGTTACAGGAGACGCCGAACAGAGGCGAGAGGAAATCGTGAGTGAGAGGAAGTGGGAAGGGAAAGGTATACGGAAAAGGCGGAACATAACGACAAGTGGAAAATGGAAAAACGTAGAAAAGGAAGGGAGGGAAATAAGAGAAATAAATACAAGAGGAACAGAGGAAGAAAGGTAACCAAAAATGAAGAGAATGGATAGAGGGGAAGAATGAAAGTTGTGAAAAATGAGGCTGAAGATGAGGATCAAAAAGGAAACGAAGGTAAGAGGATACAAAAATGAATCAAGAGACAAAAGGAGGGTATAAGAAGAAGAAGAAAAAGTAGAGCATCAACGATGAAAATAAAGTAAGTATAAAGGAAACGTAGAGAAGAGAAGAAAGAAGAGAAGACAGAACAGAAGACATGAAAGGCAACAACGAGAAACTGAAGAATAGAAAGCAGAAAAAACTGGCAAAAACCGAAGTAACAGGACAATAAATCTGCGTAAAACAGGAGCAAGTGGTACAGTGCAGTTGATCATCCGAAACGTAGAGGGGAAGAAAAAAATGGAGAAGAAAATAACGGGAAAGACCGCAACAGATAGTCAGAAGAGCCGAAACACGCAACGAGGCTGGACAAACACGTAGGTGTGAATCTGCTGGGGTTAGGACAGACGGGGAAAAGAGAAGGGGAGGGGGAGGAGGGGACAAGAGGCACGTAGACGGCGAGAGAGGGTGACCATTCGTCGGCGATTGCATTGTTCCGCGGCTTCGAAATTCAAGTACCTACCCTCGTATCCACTCTGCACGGGGGCCATTTCGGCCCGGTGACCTCCGTCTAGAATGATCGTGTGCGATGCACACGTCCCACCTCCCCTCCTCCGGGCCGATCCTTCCCCTCCTCCGCCGCCGCCATCGTCCTGTAATGCGGTATCGAGAATGCACGATAACAGTGCCGTATTCCGCAGAAACGGGGAACCGGGCCGAAATGCCCTCGATGCACGCTTCAATACGCACCCACACTATCCACCCTCCCCCTCCTCGGACAACCCCCCCTCACACACACAGACATACATATATCCCCCCTACCCTTGTTGCCAGATGCAAACCCCCCTACACGCGCGAGCGTAGAGTGCATATCACACGCACACATGCAGGTGCACATGCACATGAACCATGCATCACGATGCATGCGCAGCGTGCAACTGCGACACGGTGACACGGAGAGATAAGCAATTTACAGCGCGGTTAATCATTCGCAACTATTTCAGAGAGTCGTCGCGGTTGAGGGCCTCCTGCAGGGGTACGTAAATCCCCTGCGGAGGGTCTTACAATTAGCTAAGTGTATAGGAACGTAATGTTAGCAGAGGTGCAGGCCGGTGTAGAGAAATTTGAGGAAAAGTGCAAGGAAATTATGAACCAGTTGGTGAACCATGGGTTATTTAAACAGGCTTCACAAGGTTCATCATTCGCTATTATTTCAGATGCATGGTGCATTGGGTTACCTGGGTTATGTGAGTAGGAGTGCAAGTGTGTGTGTAGAGAGGAATTTGAGTAAAGGTGTAAAGAAATTATGGCTCAATAGGTCATCTATTAATTTTTTCAAGAATATTCGCAAGTCCTCGACGAAGTATAAACGGATTCTTATCGAATAAAAAACAGTAAAAGACTTGAATTCCTTACAAAAATACCAAATTGACACTGAACATTTCAAAGACTATTTCGCTACCCCTTGAAATATTTCGAAGAAACTCTGCCTAAGGTCTTTGACGTTTCGCTTTAACAGCTGATTAACGAATTACCCTTTGATTATTCCCTTTGAGTCCACCTACGTAGATGCATGAACCTAACATAAGTGTGCATCATTAAATGGATTACAAAGCACGCAGTCGTATGCACACGATGTGCAGATATGCACTGCACATTGGCATGCACCATAGATCGAGATATATGTACAGATATATGCAGTCTAATGGTGACACCGGGAGATAAGCAAATTACATTTCGATCAATCAATCGATTATTCCCTTAAATAATAGGCCGAATATTTCATGGAATTATTTACGGATTATTCACTAGGCGCACGGTAATCCAAACTCCGAAGGCCCATGCACGCTGCTGGCTGCATAAACCGCTAGATATGTATTTATATGCATCATGCATCATGCAGATATGTATACAGAGAGGAACTTTGATGATGGCATCGGAGATACGCAAATTAATGTTCGGCGCTTCGGTTTTCTTAAACAAAGGCAACGCTCGTCACAAGTTTTGCAATACACGAATTACGGGAAACTAATTAGGGAAATGAGCATTAACAAATTGCCAAGCGTATTTGGTAAGCTATTATTTTTCCTAGTTAAATAAGTCTAAGTCAAATATCTAAGCCATTTTACCGTAAATTTTAAGAAATCCTTACTAAACTGTAATCTAAAATTGTTTTGAAGTAAGACACTCTTGTGTGCAATAATTGCTTTTGACTGATGAATAGAAAACGCGAGATATGTAAATAATAAATGCCATGAAACAACAGGAAATACAGTAAGCCAAAAATATAAGGAAAAATGGGTTCTAAGTTAATAGCGTGACGCTTAATCATGAGATTTGACAATTAGAGAATTTTGCAGATAATTCCAAGGAAATTGAACGCTCGACGAATGTCGATCGACATGTTTCGCCGAGCGATCGATAAATCCTACCGTTGACTCTGCCCTACCCCATTCCCCTACCCCCTTCCCACCTACACAGCCTTCAGGAGAGGATTTGAATGGACCCTCGTTACACTAATTGTCCGTGCGAATTAATGACGGAAGAACGCGTGCGCGCGAGGCAGAGGGAGAATCGTGAAATCCACGCTGGATAAGGAAACGGGGAAGGAAGGCGTCACGGGCAAAATCCGGACAGGATGGAAAGATGTCGAGGAGCAGGGGGAGAGGGGCGGGGGGGGGGGAATGAGGGAGGACCCGTGGAAAAGGATCGAATAATAGGCGCGTTGATTTGGTCGGATGTAATTCGAAACCAATCGGTCAACCCCATAGACCGGGTCAAAGGAAAATGATGGAGAACCGATGGATGAGGAGAAGGGAAAACCGATACGGGAGGGAAGGGGGTAAGGATCGGGGTCGTTTGAGTTCGATCAAAGCCACATTCTCCAGGGGCTGTATCTTCACGTGCGGGGAAGGGCTTCGCCAGCGGCGGAGAACGATTAATCTCGACGGAAAACATTTACGGCCTCGCGGACGCCATCGTCCGCCGCGTTCTATCTCCTCGCATGCTCGAAACCAAGACGGCAATGGGGCTTCGAGGGCTTTTCTCCGGCGCCTGCGAGCCGACAGGCAAAGGAAAAAGACCGGCGACAAAGACGCGAGAAGCCGGCAAGAGGAAAAATCAGAGTCAAATGGAAAATGTTGAGGAGCGGAGAACAGCAAGAAAGCAGGACGATGAAAAACCAATGGAAATGAGCGAAGAAGCAAAGGAGAAACAGGAGGAGCGAACGTAATCGAGACAGAGAACACTGGAAGAACGAATGAGGATATGAAAAAGGACTAAAACAGAAAACGAGAAGGACAGAGGGAATTTTGTTAAAAAAATAGAGGCAAGAACATAGTGTGCAAAGATGGAAGAAAAATGAAGAACGATTAAGAAAGAGGAGATTCTTGAAAAAATAAAAAACAGCTAAAAATAATATCAATAATATAAAAGAAAATATAAAAGAAGAAAATGCAAAAGAATAATATAAAGGAAAAAGAGAGTTAAAGTTAAAGTTGCCTATCAAATAAGTAAGAGAATAAACAGAGAATAAAACGGAGGGTGCGAAGTGGTGGTGGTAGTGGTAGGATTTGGCAGGGATGGGCCTTATGGCTTTTCGTAATCCTCTCTATGTGCAATAATAATAATAATAATAATGATAGTAATAATGATAAAAATGACGTCCCACGGACGTCCCAAAATGACGTCCCAAGGACCCGAATTTGACGACTTCTGCTTGTCGAATGGCCCGTCTAGCCCGATCCGAGACAAAAGTGGCCAGAGTTGCGATCGTGCGAAAATAATCAATGTGGCAATCATGCATCACAATGGTTACATTTGGCGACATCGCTAAATTTGATCAATAAAGCAAGAGGAAAGCGTTTACAGTTCCAAATATTACCGTCATGCAACGTAGAGTGCGCTCGATCGCTACTCTTTTTTGACGATGTCGGTAATTCATACCTGGTGACACGAAATCCCATAAGGTGAAAGGTCTATTCCTATACCTCGTCGGTGGAAGGACCGATAAAAGGCTCGGCCGGTAAAACGGAAACGCGTGTTGCACGAGCGGTCGGGGAAAGGGGAAGTCGAGGTGATTGGCAAAAGTCGGCAACGGTTTCTCCGCGGCTGATGACTCCGCGTTTCCGCGAGGATCTCGCGGAAAGAAAGCCGACAAGCCCGGCGAACGGCGAGATGTCGTTAATAATCGTTTCTGCTGAGTCGGAAAATTCGGTTAAGCACGCACAATGGGATTCCAGCCGGCCGAACGGAAACGTTCGTTATTTAACGGAATCACAGCGAGAGATCCAACGGAATTTCACGGAATCAACGAAAATCTTCCTGCGGTACGAGCATCCAGCGCTGCCTGATTAATTGCAAATCGATTGCACCCCGGGAATTACATTCCTGCTAACAAAACTAAACGAGAGGCCACGGTTATCCGAAGAAATTCAAACTGCCAGCACCGAATAACAATGGGGAATAGTTTTGAAAAGGTCAAATACTCCGCATGTTCTTTTGACGGGAAAATCGTGAACAGTGATTGACTTATTTCAACAAAATTACTGTATACCAAGAATAAAAAAATCTTTATTTCTTTTTCTGTATTTCGAAAAATCAGGTTTTTGTCTGACCATTGAATTTTCCTTCAAACCATTGATACCGAATAAATTCCCTGACGATGAGTCGGTTTTCTCAATTTAATTACAACACATTCCTGCTAATTAAGTGAAACCACAATACCGATGCAACCTTCCTTTCCCAGGTTTTTTCCAACCGGAAAAAAGAAGTGACCGATTCGGAACTTACGAACATTTTCACATTTTCGTAGAAACGAATTCCTGGGTGGAAAATTACGAGCGAGCTTTCCCGACTGAGCTACACCCCCGCTAATTACGTCGAACAACAATGCCGGCGCTAACTTTTCCCTCGTCTTACGATGCGGAAAACCGCATGTGCCGCAACTGCCCCGGAGGGGAGGCGGGGGAAGTAGATTGCAGGGCGCATCATTTTGCGTAGCATTGAGCCGCACGCACCGGCAGTTCACGGTTCCGCGCTAATTATCCGCGGACAAAGAAAGCCGCGGGGCCAAAGCGAAAATTCCCCGCGTATTCCGGCTCCTCCCTCCCCTCTGCCCCCGCACGCGCGCTTAACGTGCCCCTGTATCTCGGTTTATTATAATCGGAAGCAGAAGCAATTTAGCGCGCCGGAACGCCGGCAATTGGTCAAAGAAACTTCTGCCAAGAGCGCAAGGCACAGAGGGAAGCTAGCGCGTGGCGTTTGTAAAGCGTCAAGGGGGACGCAGGCATAGTGGGAAGGAGGGCAGTGGAAGGAGGAGAGACGGGGGGTGGTTGGCCGGGGGCCGCAGGTGAGGGGAAACACCGACCGACGGGTTAGGTAACAAAGGAGCGAAAGAGAGGAGAAGAAAAGGGAAGACAGGAGCCTAGAGAAAGCAGAGCCCGTGGATAGGGAATGGAGAGGGGGGTGGGAGTGGGTGAGAGGGCAGGAAATTCGAAGAAAAGCAAAGCGGAGAACCTGGCGTGGAACGTGTGTACTTCAGGAAGGCGTAGAAGAGAGAGAGGACCGGCTTCCGCGGGGCCTGAAGGGGATGACGGGGGGGATTGAAGTAGGGGCAGAAGGGGGAGAAGGGGCTTGAGGCTCGGCGTGCCACCGGTTTGCAGGATGCTACTACTGCCGCCGCCGCTGCTGCTGCTGCTGCTGCCGGGCGGCAGCGTGTGTGCGAACGACGCTGGCGGTGAACGCGCCCGGACATCGATACAGCTCCGCCGCCTCCGCCACTTTGCCCCTGATCCTCCCTAACCCTCCGACATACAGCCCCGCAACCCCCCCCCCAGCCTTCCCTCGCCCCTTCGCCCTACCCCCCGCGGTATCACGAAACCCGTCAGCCCTCTTCATTTCGCCTCCAACACGCACCGCCACTCTAACCCATCCCACTCTTCTCTCTCTCCCTCTTTCTCTATCTCTATCTTTCTCCTTCTCTTGGAACTTACAACCTCGCGCGTACCATTGCCTAGCCGCGTGCTTTCTGTCTTCTCTTACCCCCCGCGACTTCCTGTGCCTCTACAACCCCCTCCTCACCTTACTTCTCTGTGTGAGAATTCGAGGAAGAAACGAGGAAGACACGGTGCAACGAGAAAAGACCGCGAATTGTCAGGTCCCGAGACTGAGGTAAGGAAATTGAACTCGTCGCCGTAGATAATTTAAAGGTTCTACTGCACGGGGATTTGTTTCTTGTGAAGGAATTTTTATGCCAGGTAGATGAAAAGAATCTGACGAGTCTAATGGAAACTGATAGGTAGCAAGCGTTGGAAAGGTAACAAAGGATTTTTGGTGTATTCCCCCAATAAGTTGATAAGCTTCGTATCAGTGGTTTTCATATGGATTTTTGTCCGAAATGAACAAAGCCGATCTTACTAAAACTACAGTGAAAATTGTGCTGATTTAAATCCTTGCAATAAATAAAAAATGTTTCATTCGATATAAAACTAGAGTATTTTAAGAAACACCCTTATCACGAATCATTAATATTTTTAAATTCATACAAAATAGTATTAATTATGCAATGCTTGGATGAATTTTTCGTTAACTTTACGGCTGTACGGCTTTATCAGCAATTATCCTTGCTTCGAAATCCAAAAATAGCATTAATTATGCATCATTTTCCCAAGGACCTCATGATTTTTTCGACGACCTTCGTCGGACCATTGAGCCTTTCTTCTCGCAGTTATCGGGACATCGTCGTCAGGTTACAGCGGTATAGCTTTATCGATCGTGCCCTTTTTCCCTTTGACCCGCGGGTTTGCCGTTCCGTCTGTTACCGGAATCCTCGGGCGGCCAGTTGGTCGCCGGGCCGGTTCTTTTATCCGTTTGCCGAGGGGAGAGCGAGGTCGATTTAATGCGACGGGCCACGGCGGGGCGAAAATTCGGCGAAAAGAGAATCCGCGTGCGTCGATGGAAACTCGGCCTTTCCCGGGGAGTTAAAAGATAGCCGCTGACGTGAGAGCTCGCTGCCGGGGACAGACGAGAAATGTCAACCCTCCCCTTGCCCCCCCCCCCTGCGCGCGTCTTACGAGTCGCGCAAACAGAGAATTTGTCCACGACAGGCTGATCTCCTTGAATATAAATCTGCCCCGTTAATCCCCCGGGGGGGAAGGGAAGATCGAGGGCGATTTTTCCAAGAACCTGGCGACACGTTCCCCGCGTCATCGCGCCCTACGATTTCCCAGTGTCTCTCTTTTTTTCTCCCCCCCCCCCCCACACATACTAACGACGATCCTACCGTTACATCACCGACAGCCGATGCAAGTTTAATCG
This sequence comes from Hedychridium roseum, assembly GCA_963989215.1. Classification (NCBI taxonomy): domain Eukaryota; kingdom Metazoa; phylum Arthropoda; class Insecta; order Hymenoptera; family Chrysididae; genus Hedychridium; species Hedychridium roseum. The sequence goes on along the minus strand of OZ022318.1, from coordinate 3,848,440 downwards.
CCACTAATTCCCAAGGTCCAAGGTCCTCAAGTACTCGGCGACCGACAGAGAGTTTTAGCGACGCTGAAAATCGACAGGGAAATTCAATCGGCACGTAAAAGGTTGCCAACAGAAAGGAACTGTGGAGAATTCGATGAAGATTTTTTTCAACTTATTCCCGGAATTTATAGTCACGGTTAATGCAATTTTTCAAAGTACAACTTTAAGGAATTAAGGTGTATTGTTTGATGAAATTATAGGAAAATGTGGGCTGAGGTATCTTAAAAATGTTTTATTTATTAAATCAATACAGGTTTTCATGTGATTATGGAAAGATGTGTAAAAGGGGAAAAAGAAACCGGGATTACGAATACTTATGTTCGTTAGACAGATATTGATTTGATAAAAAATCTAGGCACACTAAAAAGTTATTACTTCGTTTTTATTAATCGAATCGGCAACATGAACATCTTCAATGCGAATTTTATGTCTTTTCTTACGACGGAAATTTAATGACCTTAAACAACAATCATACATTTCCTTTGGTCCCTTATATTTCATAACCAAATCAACTGAATGCAATTTTTCAATACGTACGTTATGTACTTCCCTACAATGGGCATTTAACAACGTTAAAAGTAGAAATACACATTTACGTTACTTTGTTTCGTTTTCCAATACATTGAATTCTTTGCCCTTTCGTGCATCATGAGCCAATGAGTCAAACGAATTTCTCAATTTTATTCTGCGCCAATGGAAACCGCCTTCGCGTGACTCGCTTTTGCTTTGGGACATTAGCGAATGACTGGTAGTTTCCGAGAAAGGCTTTTCCACCTAATCCGCGTCATCCCTCGGATCTATCTTCACTCGAAAAGGGAGCATGTAATTAGCCGGGAACTCGAACACTTAGCTCCGACTTGCCACCGGAACGAGACAGCCAGTCTCATTTCCATTCGACAATTTCACACGTCTAACCCTTGACTTACGACTTAACCCATGACTTATGGCCCGTCTTCGCATGATCCGGCCAACTCCTTACCCATAAATACTTGGGCCAATCTCCGATATAACGTCTACCCGGAAATCGTTCTGTCGGCTCAACGCCCTTCCCCGCCGCGTAATGGAATTCTCATACAGTTATTTAATAGCCTCGGCATATTTACCATCGACAGCATCGGCGCGCAAACAATGTAAATAAATTCGTTGATTTAACAAGCCCGGCCAGCCAATTGACTAAAAACACCCGTAAATACTGGCCGGTATTTCGCGAATTTACACAAAATTATCCGGCCGAGGCGGAGAATGGCAAAGGTGATTGAATGCACCGTACAAAAGGGGTAAAGCTTTCTTCTAACAAAGAGTATTGACACTGCTTTAAATGCCTGTATTAAATTGAATTATTATATCAATTTCGTGCTGATAGATACCACGAGAGAAAATAACAATAATTGATAGAGCGGTGCTTAAAGATCAATTGCACAACGTATAGTTTACACGGGACTTTTCTCTTTTTGAGACAAATTAGTTGTCCTAAGTTTTTAGGGGCGCGAGCAAATAATTTTTCAAGCGGTCCAACGGTGAACGGAAACGACGGGTTTTCATGGAAGTTTCCTCCGGCGCGGAAGAAGAGAAAATCGTTCGGCCCGTAAGTGAGTATTGAAAAGCCGGAAAGGAGCTGAAGGGGGGAGGGGGCAGGGGCGGGGGAAAATGTCAGAAAGGGGCGACAGTCCGGCAGTTAAACGAAAATACGGTTTAACGACAGCTTTCCAATAATGAATATGCTCATTAGGGGCAAGCTCGGTTACGGTAAGAATTTCCCTCCTCGTGGTTGCCTCTCGTTCGCCCTATCGGTTTCCCTGCCTCGAACTCCTCGACGGGAAATACTTAAACGGGAATTTCCTGGACCCCGGGAAAAAAACTCGGAACTCACGGGCCAATAACACGGTTCTTAAGGAAATGGAGAACGCCCAAGACAAGACGTGAAAATGAAGAAACGGGATGTAGCAGAAGATTTATTTGAAAATAGCAGAGAAGACGGTAAAAGACTTTGCGAAGAAAAGGATCATTCGAGGATAAACAGAAAAAAAGGAATTGCAAAGGTTGAGTGCGGGGGGAGAAAGGAAAAGAAAAATCGAACGAAAAGTGGTACTAGAAACGGCAAACGTCAATGCAAAGAAAGGCGACAAGTCGGTGAAAAGGATTGAAGAAGAGGAAAGCAAAGGGGGAAAAAGGAATACTGGGACACATGGAAAAGTAATAGAGCAAGATCTAAAAGGAAGAAGAAATGAGAAAGGAACGTATAAAAGGTCCTGCACTGGCAAAAGGATTATTGAAGAACGAACAAAGTAGTTACAACTTGACAATTAAATAGAAACGTAGATAAAGATCGTGAAGGAAATTTAAGAGTGCTATCAAAAAGCACCCGAGAAAAAGGGAAGAAACGACTGAAGGACGACAAACAGAGAAGGAAGAAGACGAAAAATGTGTACAATGGGATTATTGAAGAATGAGCAGAATGTTTAAAGCTAAGAAGAGACCAAGAGAAGAATCTTTTAAGATGGAAGCGAGAGATGCTATGAAAAGGCAAATGCGGCTAAAACCAAAGACGGTAAGCAGAGGGGATGAGGAAAATCTATTAGAAGGAACCCCAAAGGGGTAGTGAGCGAGGGGAAGGGTGCAGGGAGGTACAGGAGGACAAAGAGAATACGAAGACAAGCGTGTCGACGCGTTTAACTCTCCGGTGAGCTTGTCTTCCTGGCGCGTAGGTTCCTCATACGAGCCACGGTTTAAGCACGTTCTTGCTAATGAGTGTTCGGGCACAGCGCAGTGTCAGACCCCCTCCCTCCCCTCCCCCTCCCATCCCCCGGCAAGCGCGATTAACCTTAAGCGCTGTCGAACGGCACATAGTTATCCAAAGTACTCGTCCGCTGTACGCTTTCAAAATCTCCCCGCCCCCGTCCCACCCTGGCGAACAAAAAGTGCGTTTCACGGTACTCTCAGGCCGCGTAACTGAAGCAAAAAATTGTGCTAAAAAGCCAGATGGACCGTGGAGAGGAAATTGTAACGTGGAAAGTAATTCGAATTAAGGGAAATTTTGTGCAACGGAAAATAATAGGAAGAAGTAAGCGCGTAAAATGTGATAGCTGAAGGGATTTGTCGTCTCCTCGGTGAAAATAGAAATTTGTGTAACAAGGAGATACGGAACCTATTTGTTCAAGTTCCTTTGAGTTTTGTCACGAAAAATACGTCGGACGGTAGTGCAATGTAGCATAGATATTATAACGTGGGTTAAAAGTAAGGCTCGAGTACGAGATGTACAGGTCCTTTTTTCGCAAGAATTCTGCATTCACGGCATTCGGCATACTTGTTTCATTGCCTGTACAATATTTCTGAGAGGAAAGAAACTGCCCGGGGAAAGGGAAATTTAATCCGACAGCCGGTACAATGCCGTTAATTAGGCTCTTCGATTACTTCGGCCCGGTAATCCCGGCGCAGCTGATTAACATTAATGGTTGCTTCGTCATCCCCGCAAATTGGTTCTTCTCTCGATTAATAATCGCTTACCTTTCGCCACAGCTCAAGGCGGCACGCCGTAGTGTCCCGCCTGATGACAATAAAGCTCGGCTAATTAATAAATTAATGAACCTACCGGCGACGGGGGGAAAAAGCCGTGAAACGGCCCGTCCTCGACGGCCACGAAATTCCCCGGGCAAAAACTGCCCCGACGAGATCGCCCGCGCCGTTACTAACTGCATCAACCCTCCCCCCCAACGCATAATTTCTACTCCCCCTCCCCCCGCTAGCCCTTCCCACACCCCGAGTCTCAATGCCAAGCGACGATTTTTCCAACGACGATGAATACAATAGGAATTTCCCATCTCACTCTCGCCGAGAGCCAATGCCAACGTTCTCAGTTTAATCCAGACTTTGTCTTTCTTCAGCGAATTCTACGGATATTGTTCCTTTCTTTCTTCCTTTCGCTCGTGTGAATTGCACGCATATGTGCCTTCCGTCTGCTAGATAAAAAAATCTTTCTCTTTTCCCCTAATGAAGTTCATTTAATTGTATTTTGTCTTTCTCCAGTGAATTACATATGTACCGTTTTTCTGCTTCTCTTTCTGTCCTTCTTTCCCCTGGTAGACAACAAACTCTGTCTCATTTCCTCCAATGAATTCCATTTAATTATATCCTGCTCCTCTTCAGTAAGTTTCGTATAGTTTGTTTTCTCCTTTTTTCTTTTACTCATATAAATTGTATACGTATACGCTTTTTCCGTCCTTCCTTATTTCACCGACTCTTTGCCTGTTCCTCCATTTAATTATATTCAAACTTCTCTCTCAGTGCTTGCATTATTTTTATCCCACTTGTTAATCCTCGAACGCATTACACACATATTCTTTCTCCCTCTACCTTTCTTCACTGATTAACACGTATGTTTTCTCCTTCCCTCTTTTCCTTTCTGCGCTATTCGTCGCTTTATCTTTCGCCATCGTATCTCCGCCCTGCTTGTACTGATAATATTATTATTATTATTACCGCCCTGGTAAATCTACTACTATCGCGAAATTTATCTTCGTAAGCACAGTAAGCATTCTAAATGAGATTATATACACCGTCAGACACGGATGTGTACTTTACGCGCGAAACGAAAGCCGTCGAAAAATATGGGCAGTTTTACCACCTATCAGGAACTTGATTACTTACTGCAACGTTTACCATTCTATCGTCAATTTTTAAACACTTTAAGGCGAAGGGCAAATACAAAGATGATATTTTCAATTTATCATGTTGAAGAAGTCGTATAAATAATACTTTCTCCTAGGATAAGCAGTAATCACTGGCGAAACAAATAACTAAAACTCGATGTAAATGGCAAGTGGGTTTTCACTGCGAAAAAATTGTTAAAAATCGCAATACGTCCCTTCCGGACTAAAATCGATCGATTCGCGTATCCCCCCGAATCGCTTAGCGTCGTTTAAGGATTCGGATAACGAGTGTCCCATCGCCGTCGAGGATAACGAGCCGCCGAAGGCAGATTAAGCGTAACCTTTGGTAACCGGATCTCCGGGCGACTTTGTACCGTCAACTCGCTAATCCGCATTAAACCATCGGGTGTATCGGGGCCACCGTGCGGAGTTTCTCACGGAGGTTTCCCATCCATCCCACTAACCCTCTCAGCCCCCTCTCCCCCACTCCCTCCCCCTCGTGGCCCAACGACTACCCTGGCGCCCGCCCATATCGCGTGTTTCTTGCTAATGGAAGTCCGCCCGGATTGATCGAGTCCTCTCGATACTCCGTGGCTTATCTCGCGGTGCTTTAGCCCCTCCGTGATACCACAACCACCGCCCCCCCACCCTAGACAGACAGAAGCGGGAACAACGCTATTAATAAGGACGATCACGGGGCCGTGAAAAGCGGAAAAATTCGAAGCAATCGGAAGTCGAAGGAATATGGTCGCAATAGTTTACATAGGAATTTTCTTTTACGGAGGATGTAATTAATAAGGACGAAGAAAGATAGGGAAGTAGCACGGGGAAGAGGAGAAGATGCTCGGAAGAAGTTTGGATAAATTTTCTGGTTATGCTGATACGCGAAGGAAATAATTAATGAGGATGAAGGAAGATTCTGAAATGAGGAAAGAAACGGGAAATAGAGAAGAGAATCCGTGGGATATTTGAAAAGAAATGTTATATGTAGAGCGAAATACAAAGGAAGTAATTAGTAAGATCCTCGAATAGGAAGAAGAGAATTGCGATGAAATATTCTTGTTGAAATTTCAACAGATGGATTTCGTAAAAAAAACGGACGAGCAAGTATTGTTAATCTTTTCTTTATCTTTGGAATTATTATCCTACGTGTGCTAAAAATTTCATTGAATGACAAGAAATTGCGCCAAGGTATTATTCGATTAAATCCTTCCTTCCCAAAGCGTATTAACGTTCTCAGCGCTGAGGAATACATTTAGATGCCATAATAATTCGATCGTTTAACAGTTAATTAACTTGTTGGATAACTCAGACACGAAATGGTTGGTTTAGTGCTAATGTATTGCGCTGAATTTAACTGGAACCAAGGAAAACGATTCTGTAGTTTGGAACTCTCAAAATAGCACGATTTCCATTTTAATTAAACTTCCCTTAATTAAAATATAGAATCGTTGTATTCCTCAGTGAATTGAAAAGACGTCACACTTATCGCATTAAAATATAAAACTACACAATTGAAATAATATAATTGCGCAATGGTTAGAAAAGATATTCTACCGTGTTTCTCTTTCTGCGAGAAAACTGGGTACGTATCTCTTTTATTCTCACCCCCTTTTTGAATTTCTACATCTGGTTCCGTGCGGATTTGCCAAGTGAATCGGCGTAAAAACTTTATGACTTGATCCTTCGCGTATTTCCATCGTGTCGCTGGCAAATTACGCCGGGTGGAATGATCTTCCCTAATATTCAACGGGAACGATCGCCCTCCTCCCCTCATCATCCCCCTTCCCCCGTCGAACGGCAAATTCCATTTGTAGGAGAGTCGGGCCACTCGACTCGCAGTAAAACTTGTTTAAGCATATTATTATCAACCCCATTAACCGCACTTGTTTTCCGGGCTTTAATACCGGAATCAGGAGCCCGCTAATAATCGCCGGCAGGTGTGCGACTAAATCAGCAAGGAAATTCCGTGCCTGAAAAGCCGAGTTTTTCCGAATTTTCGCGTGCCCGTAAAAGTTGGCCGAATTGCCGGTGGTTCAATGCACTCGACGCATTTCCAAATCTCGATGATAATTATATCTGAAATTCAATCAAAAAGAGGGGAACCGTAATTCCGGTCCTTCGGGAAAGTAACGAAACGTTGATTTGACAATCATTCGGCCCTAACAATTTACGAATCCTTGACATGTCACGAAAATCCCTTGACGAATCCTTGAAAAAATGCTCTTAGATGTTTCGCTCGTGCTTCGATTATTTCGCGGGGAAAACGTTGCTTCCGGGATTTTCCGCTTGGCTTTATACGCCGAAAATAATTGATCCTGCGCGTAAATCGCTACTTGGGGGGGAACGATCCGATAGCTTTCGCCATTCTCCCGTTGTCGAGGATTCCGCCGTAGATTTAGAGGGATGGGGGAGGGGGGTGGAGTCTCGTAACGCGGAGAGGATCCGCGGAAATTGGTAAACGATTAAGCCCCGAACTGCACGGAACACGTTCGAACGCTCGGGAAATGCATACAACACCCCCCTCCCCAACCGACCCGTCCGCCCATCGTTCCACGCCGGCATGGAGAGTGCATCGCGATAATTTTCACTCGCCGGTAGAATCAGTCATAAACAACTTCCGCTCTTGTCCCTTTATCCTATTTTTTCGTAAAAAAAGCTGACAAAGGTTGAATGCAACTGTTCGCAGACTTTTAGCATTTAACTCACCTTTTTTCCGTTCTCAGCAACCCTTTTTTCTGCAAAAATTCACTCGCAACGGTTATTCTTTGTTCGATAAAAGAGAGTTAACGTTTCATTAAAAATTTCTCAACTAAAAATCTGAGTATTATCACCGACGAGGTATAGGAATAGACCTTTCACCACAGACCAGGTATAGGGATAGACCACTCATGCAATGTATTTTCGTGTCACCTCATTGTGGGGCTCTAGAGCCCCATTACCATTTTCGTGTCACGCCCAACGTTATCGTCCGGGCGCAGTATAAGATGTGAACGCTACGCATGGCAGGAATTAAAACTAAATTTTAAAGTTTTTTACAGCCGCGTATAATGTAAACACGCGCTTAATAGCATTAGCTTTCAATTGTTTTTCCTTCTCCACGGGAGTCCACTTTCGGTTTAGTAGATGTACAATTGGCCAAACGCGATATTACGCTGCGTTCATATCGAGACGGCGGTTGATGTGACGGAGCCTTTATTTGGATTCGCTCGGAAGAGGAGACGGCCAAGTTCGAGTCGCCGATTCTTTCAAATTTTTTGTAACATCTAGTACTCTCATTACACAATACATTTACAAAGCCGTTCGACTCAACTTTAATTGCATCTTTCCACTGCTATACATCTCCTGCGCTCCAATCAGTACGAGCACTCTTGTAATTTCTTGATATAATTTTTAAATTGTTGATAAACCTATAAATCGCATGGTTGGCACACAGGATTGCATTTTGGGAGTAGTATTTTTATTGTACACCTGTTTTCCCCCATTTCATTTGAAAAAACGTCAATGTAAACAGTGAAGTTCGATTGTCCCTCTCCAGGAATCAATTAGTAATACAAAATTTTCGATTCATCTACTTCTTGTTGTACAAAAGGTCTGAACGTATCTGACCTCTCTATCTGGAAAATGATTTTTTAAACTTTTTATTTAATCATCGCGGAAGTATTCCGATATTCTTACACATCTTGCGCTGCGTTTAAGTTCGCAGCAGAAGCTTATATTATACAAAACCGTACTTAATATATTTTCTCATTCTTACTACAATCTATATCACCTAGATAGATAGATAGATAGATAATTATTAATTATGCTCATAGCAATGTTGAGCAATAATACAGATTGAAATTTAAGGCATAGAACATAAGAACTTAAAATTAAGTTAAAGATACATAAATTACTTGAAGTACAGGTACAGGATGAACAGAAAATACTTAAAATTACTTAAAGATACCTATATAAGATACCTATATAAAGATACCTATGTAATAAAATATGTATGTTTCATATGTATGTTTGTTTCATATGTATGATCATATGTATGTTTGTATTATTAAATGTTATGAATTTTTATTGGTCAGGTTGCGAATCAGCGCATTGCTGAACCTCGCCATTTGTAATATAGTATATTGCAATAAAGACATATTATTATTATTATTATTATTATTCTCATTATATCCGAATTGGTCATAAAATTGGTGATAAAAAATGTCATAAAAATGATGTCCCAGGGAGGTCCCAATATGGTCCCAGGATGGTCCTAGGATATCTTGTCACTTTTCGGTCACTTTTCGGTCACTTTTCGGTCACTTTTCGGTCACTTTTCGGTCACTTTTCGGTCACTTTTCGGTCACTTTTCGGTCACTTTTCGGTCACTTTTCGGTCACTTTTCGGTCACTTTTCGGTCACTTTTCGGTCACTTTTCGGTCACTTTTCGGTCACTTTTCGGTCACTTTTCGGTCACTTTTCGGTCACTTTTCGGTCACTTTTCGGTCACTTTTCGGTCACTTTTCGGTCACTTTTCGGTCACTTTTCGGTCACTTTTCGGTCACTTTTCGGTCACTTTTCGGTCACTTTTCGGTCACTTTTCGGTCACTTTTCGGTCACTTTTCGGTCACTTTTCGGTCACTTTTCGGTCACTTTTCGGTCACTTTTCGGTCACTTTTCGGTCACTTTTCGGTCACTTTTCGGTCACTTTTCGGTCACTTTTCGGTCACTTTTCGGTCACTTTTCGGTCACTTTTCGGTCACTTTTCGGTCACTTTTCGGTCACTTTTCGGTCACTTTTCGGTCACTTTTCGGTCACTTTTCGGTCACTTTTCGGTCACTTTTCGGTCACTTTTCGGTCACTTTTCGGTCACTTTTCGGTCACTTTTCGGTCACTTTTCGGTCACTTTTCGGTCACTTTTCGGTCACTTTTCGGTCACTTTTCGGTCACTTTTCGGTCACTTTTCGGTCACTTTTCGGTCACTTTTCGGTCACTTTTCGGTCACTTTTCGGTCACTTTTCGGTCACTTTTCGGTCACTTTTCGGTCACTTTTCGGTCACTTTTCGGTCACTTTTCGGTCACTTTTCGGTCACTTTTCGGTCACTTTTCGGTCACTTTTCGGTCACTTTTCGGTCACTTTTCGGTCACTTTTCGGTCACTTTTCGGTCACTTTTCGGTCACTTTTCGGTCACTTTTCGGTCACTTTTCGGTCACTTTTCGGTCACTTTTCGGTCACTTTTCGGTCACTTTTCGGTCACTTTTCGGTCACTTTTCGGTCACTTTTCGGTCACTTTTCGGTCACTTTTCGGTCACTTTTCGGTCACTTTTCGGTCACTTTTCGGTCACTTTTCGGTCACTTTTCGGTCACTTTTCGGTCACTTTTCGGTCACTTTTCGGTCACTTTTCGGTCACTTTTCGGTCACTTTTCGGTCACTTTTCGGTCACTTTTCGGTCACTTTTCGGTCACTTTTCGGTCACTTTTCGGTCACTTTTCGGTCACTTTTCGGTCACTTTTCGGTCACTTTTCGGTCACTTTTCGGTCACTTTTCGGTCACTTTTCGGTCACTTTTCGGTCACTTTTCGGTCACTTTTCGGTCACTTTTCGGTCACTTTTCGGTCACTTTTCGGTCACTTTTCGGTCACTTTTCGGTCACTTTTCGGTCACTTTTCGGTCACTTTTCGGTCACTTTTCGGTCACTTTTCGGTCACTTTTCGGTCACTTTTCGGTCACTTTTCGGTCACTTTTCGGTCACTTTTCGGTCACTTTTCGGTCACTTTTCGGTCACTTTTCGGTCACTTTTCGGTCACTTTTCGGTCACTTTTCGGTCACTTTTCGGTCACTTTTCGGTCACTTTTCGGTCACTTTTCGGTCACTTTTCGGTCACTTTTCGGTCACTTTTCGGTCACTTTTCGGTCACTTTTCGGTCACTTTTCGGTCACTTTTCGGTCACTTTTCGGTCACTTTTCGGTCACTTTTCGGTCACTTTTCGGTCACTTTTCGGTCACTTTTCGGTCACTTTTCGGTCACTTTTCGGTCACTTTTCGGTCACTTTTCGGTCACTTTTCGGTCACTTTTCGGTCACTTTTCGGTCACTTTTCGGTCACTTTTCGGTCACTTTTCGGTCACTTTTCGGTCACTTTTCGGTCACTTTTCGGTCACTTTTCGGTCACTTTTCGGTCACTTTTCGGTCACTTTTCGGTCACTTTTCGGTCACTTTTCGGTCACTTTTCGGTCACTTTTCGGTCACTTTTCGGTCACTTTTCGGTCACTTTTCGGTCACTTTTCGGTCACTTTTCGGTCACTTTTCGGTCACTTTTCGGTCACTTTTCGGTCACTTTTCGGTCACTTTTCGGTCACTTTTCGGTCACTTTTCGGTCACTTTTCGGTCACTTTTCGGTCACTTTTCGGTCACTTTTCGGTCACTTTTCGGTCACTTTTCGGTCACTTTTCGGTCACTTTTCGGTCACTTTTCGGTCACTTTTCGGTCACTTTTCGGTCACTTTTCGGTCACTTTTCGGTCACTTTTCGGTCACTTTTCGGTCACTTTTCGGTCACTTTTCGGTCACTTTTCGGTCACTTTTCGGTCACTTTTCGGTCACTTTTCGGTCACTTTTCGGTCACTTTTCGGTCACTTTTCGGTCACTTTTCGGTCACTTTTCGGTCACTTTTCGGTCACTTTTCGGTCACTTTTCGGTCACTTTTCGGTCACTTTTCGGTCACTTTTCGGTCACTTTTCGGTCACTTTTCGGTCACTTTTCGGTCACTTTTCGGTCACTTTTCGGTCACTTGATTGATTCTCCCCGTCGTCAATTTACACCCGTGTGGGACGTCGGTAACCGATCTGTAATTCCGACGCATTTTAATAGATTTTAACTTATTCAAATCATTGTCAACGCATTTTCAACGGATTTTCGACGCATTTTAACAGAATTTAACACATCTGCGACGCATTTCAATTCATTTTTAACGCGCTTTCAACGCACTTTGACACATTTAAACGCATTCTGGACATACTTTAACGTATGTAAACGTATTTTAATGCATTTTCATCGCATTTTAACGTATGTAAATGAATTTTAACGTATTTAAACGCATTCTTAACGCACTTTAACTCACTTTCATGCACTATTGACGTATTTTAACATATTTTCACACCTTATAACGCATTCATGATACGTATTTTCGTGCACTATAGCGCATATACAACATACGAACTATATACCTATTATATACACTATATACGTACTATATATGTAACATACGTACTATATACCTATTATATAGAATAGAATAGAATAGAATATATATTTACCCTGGGAATTATCCCCTGGGACTTAAAATTACAGTGTTTGATTACAGAGTACTTTTCCAAGCTGTGAGTAATGGATACAATAATGAACAACAGTGAACAAAATACCTAAAAAGTGAAATATTATAATCTATTATTATAATCTATATTATAATATTATTTATTATATTATATTATTATAATCCATATTATAATCTATATTATAATCTATTTATTATAATCTATATTATAATCTATTACCCGTATATACCCATATTATAGTCTATATTGTAACTGTAAGGTGTGTATAACTATATGTCTCTAAAGCTACAAATTTGAACTAATCTATGAGGAAGAACAGTGTCTTATGTATCTAAATTTAAAAGAGGATGCACTTAAGGTAGAAACTACATTTTCTGGGAGCACGTTCCATAGTTATATATGCTGTATACGTAATATATATATTATATACATATGATATACTCGTTGTACATACTATTTTATCGTATTTCAACGCATTTTAATGTATTTTCATGCATTTTTAACGTATTTTATCGTATTTCAACGCATTTTGATGGATTTTAATGCATTTTTCACGTATTTTATCGTATTTCAACGCATTGTAATGGATTTTAATGCTATTTTCACGTATTTTATCGTATTTCAATGCATTTTGATGGATTTTAATGCATTTTTCACGTATTTTATCGTATTTCAACGCATTTTAATGGATTTTAATGCATTTTTCACGTATTTTATCGTATTTCAACGCATTGTAATGGATTTAAATGCTATTTTCACGTATTTTATCGTATTTCAACGCATTTTGATGGATTTTAATGCATTTTTCACGTATTTTATCGTATTTCAACGCATTGTAATGGATTTTAATGCTATTTTCACGTATTTTATCGTATTTCAATGCATTTTGATGGATTTTAATGCATTTTTCACGTAGTTTATCGTATTTCAACGCATTTTAATGGATTTTAATGCATTTTTCACGTATTTTATCGTATTTCAACGCATTTTAATGGATTTTAATGCATTTTTAACGTATTTTATCGTATTTCAACGCATTTTAATGTATTTTTATGCATTTTTAACGTATTTTATCGTATTTCAACGCATTTTAATGGATTTTAATGCATTTTTCACGTATTTTATCGTATTTCAACGCATTTTAATGGATTTTAATGCATTTTTAACGTATTTTATCGTATTTCAACGCATTTTCATGGATTTTAATGCATTTTTCACGTATTTTATCGTATTTCAACGCATTTTAATGGATTTAAATGCTATTTTCACGTATTTTATCGTATTTCAACGCATTTTGATGGATTTCAATGCATTTTTCACGTATTTTATCGTATTTCAACGCATTTTAATGGATTTTAATGCATTTTTCACGTATTTTATCGTATTTCAACGCATTTTAATGTATTTTTATGCATTTTTAACGTATTTTATCGTATTTCAACGCATTTCAATGTATTTTTATGCATTTTTAACGTATTTTATCGTATTTCAACGCATTGTAATGGATTTTAATGCATTTGTAATGTATTTTATCGTATTTCAACGCATTGTAATGGATTTTAATGTATTTTTAACGTATTTTATCGTATTTCGACGCATTTTGATGGATTTTAATGCTATTTTCACGTATATTATACCATTTCAACGCATTTTAATGGACTTTAATGCATTTTAAACGCACTTTTATGTATTTTCACGCACTATTGACATATTTTAAAACATTTACACGCCCTACAACGCATTCTTAACGCACTTTAATGCAGGGTTGAGAAGTTAACGCGTTACAAATTTTATTTGTGACGAAAAAAGTAACTTCGTATTTTATCGTATTTCAACGAATTTTATTTATTTATTTATTTATTTATTTATTTATTTAACGTCTTTATTGCACACAATTATTACATATGTAGGATATTACACAGTAATGTGGAGAAAGAAATGTTTTCTGAGTCTTATTGTATGCAAAAGGCGAGGTTCAGCATAAGGCTGTTTTAATACCTAACCAAATGGATTGGAATGGAAATGGAATGGATAACCAAATGGATGGATTTTAATGGATTTTAATTCATTTTTAACGTATTTTATTGTATTTCAACGCATTTTAACGTGTTTAAACGCATCTTAACGCATTTTTAAAGCACTTTAATGTATCTCCATACCCTATTGACGTACTTTAATATAATTTCACGCATTATAACGCATTTTTAAGGCACATTAATGTTTTTCCATCCACTATTGACGTACTTTAACATATTTTCACGCATTATAACTCATTCTAACATATTTCAACAAATTTTAATGCATTCCTAAATATTCTACCCTATTTTAACGCATTTCAATACATTTTTAACGTGTTCTAACATATTCCAACACATTTTAATGCATTTTCATACAATTTTTAATGTTCTAATGCATTTTCAATATATTTTAACGTATTAAAAATTGTATGTTCAAGTAAACATTTTGGTATTCTGTCGGTAATCAGTAGACTGATTATCACCGTTCTCAATTTACATCCGTGTAGAACATCGGTAACCGATCTGTAATCGCTAGACTGATTATCACCGTTCTCAATTTGCATCGGTGTAAGACGTCGGTAACCAATCTGTAATCGCTAGACTGATTATTACCGTTGTCAATTTACATCCGTGTAGAATAGCGGTAACGAATCTGCAATCGCTAGACTGATTATCACCGTTCTCAATTTACATCCGTGTAGAACATCGGTAACCGATCTGTAATCGCTAGACTGATTATCACCGTTCTCAATTTGCATCGGTGTAAGACGTCGGTAACCAATCTGTAATCGCTAGACTGATTATTACCGTTGTCAATTTACATCCGTGTAGAATATCGGTAACGAATCTGCAATCGCTAGACTGATTATCACCGTTCTCAATTTACATCCGTGTAGAACATCGGTAACCGATCTGTAATCGCTAGACTGATTATCACCCTTCTCAATTTACATCCGTGTAGGACGTCGGTAACCAATCTGTAATCGCTAGACTGATTATCACCATTCTCAATTTGCATCGGTGTAAGACGTCGGTAACCAATCTGTAATCGCTAGACTGATTATTACCGTTGTCAACTTACATCCGTGTACAATGTCGGTAACGAATCTGCAATCGCTAGACTGATTATCACAGTTGTCAATTTACATTCGTGTAGAATATCGGTAACCAATCTGTAATCGCTAGACTGATTATCACAGTTCTCAATTTAAATCCGTGTAGGACGTCGGTAACCAATCTGTAATCGCTAGACTGATTGTCACAGTTCTCAATTTACATTCGTGTAGAATATCGGTAACCAATCTGCAATTGCAAGACTAATTATCACAGTTCTCAATTTACATTCGTGTAGAATATCGGTAACCAATCTGCAATCGCTAGATTGATTGTCGCCATCATCAATGTAGGTCAAGGCAGCGGATCAGTAACGTATGGGCACAGATGATATATGGGACAAAACTATTATCCAAGTTACACACTTCTTTGACAATTACCACAGGTAATTCAACGTTTTCATATGTTCACACCGAAAATCATCAAATAATCTGAAAATTTCATAATTTAACGCCAACAATCCCTAAATGTATTCGATCGAATTTCAGCGCATTTTCTGCGTATTTTAAATCATTTATAACGCATTTTAACGCATTCCTAACGCACTTTAAAGGATTTTGATGCACTATTGGGATACTTTAACATATATTCACGCACCATAATGCATTCTTAACACACTTTAATGTATTTTCTCGCATTATAACGCACTATTAACTTATTTATACTATCCTAAATATTGTTTTTTAAAATATTGTTTTAAATATTTATACTATATAATTTTAAATATTTTAATATATGTAATATACGTACTATATACCTATTATGTATAATATATACGTACTATATATGTCACATACGTACTATATACCTACTGTATATACTTTATAGGTATTATATATGTAACATACATACTATATACCTACTGTATATACTTTATACGTACTATATATGTAACATACGTACTATATACCTATTATATATACTATATACGTACTATGTATGTAACATACGTACTATATACCTATTATATATACTATATACGTACTATATATGTAACATACGTACTATATACCTATTATATATACTATATACGTACTATATATGTAACATACGTACTATATACCTATTATATATACTATATACGTACTATGTATGTAACATACGTACTATATACCTATTATATATACTATATACGTACTATATATGTCACATACGTACTATATACCTACTATATATACTATATGCGTACTATATATGTTACATGCGTACTATATACGTACTATATATGTAACATACGTACTATATACCTATTATATATACTATATACCTACTATATATACTATATGCGTACTATATGTGTTACATGCGTACTATATACGTACTATATATGTAACATACGTACTATATACCTATTATATATACTATATACCTACTATATATACTATATGCGTACTATATATGTAACATACGTACTATATACCTATTATATATACTATATACGTACTATATACCTACTATATATACTATATGCGTACTATATATGTTACATGCGTACTATATATGTAACATACGTACTATATACCTATTATGTATACTATATACGTACTATATATGTCACATACGTACTATATACCTACTATATATACTATATACGTACTATATATGTCACATACGTACTATATGCC
The DNA here is from genome assembly GCA_963989215.1 of Hedychridium roseum. NCBI lineage: Eukaryota > Metazoa > Arthropoda > Insecta > Hymenoptera > Chrysididae > Hedychridium > Hedychridium roseum. The sequence continues at coordinate 3,831,686 of OZ022318.1, read as the reverse complement.
TACTATATATACTATATGCGTACTATATATGTTACATGCGTACTATATATGTAACATACGTACTATATACCTATTATGTATACTATATACCTACTATATATACTATATGCGTACTATATATGTAACATACGTACTATATACCTATTATATATACTATATACGTACTATATATGTCACATACGTACTATATACCTACTATATATACTATATGCGTACTATATATGTTACATGCGTACTATATATGTAACATACGTACTATATACCTATTATGTATACTATATACGTACTATATATGTCACATACGTACTATATACCTACTATATATACTATATACGTACTATATATGTCACATACGTACTATATGCCTACTATATATACTATATGCGTACTATATATGTTACATGCGTACTATATATGTAACATACGTACTATATACCTATTATGTATACTATATACGTACTATATATGTCACATACGTACTATATACCTACTATATATACTATATGCGTACTATATATGTTACATGCGTACTATATACGTACTATATATGTAACATACGTACTATATACCTATTATATATACTATATACCTACTATATATACTATATGCGTACTATATATGTAACATACGTACTATATACCTATTATATATACTATATACGTACTATATATGTCACATACGTACTATATACCTATTATATATACTATATACCTACTATATATACTATATGCGTACTATATATGTTACATGCGTACTATATACGTACTATAAATGTAACATACGTACTATATACCTATTATATATACTATATACGTACTATATATGTAACATACGTACTATATACCTATTATATATACTATATACGTATTATATATGTAACATACGTAATATATATATATTATATACGTATTATATACTCGTTGTACATATTATTTTATCGTATTTCAACGCATTTTAATGGATTTTACTGCATTTTTAACGTATTTTATCGTATTTCAACGCATTTTTATGTATTTTAATGCATTTTTAACGTATTTTATCGTATTTCAACGCATTTTAATGTATTTTAATGCATTTTTAACGTATTTTATCGTATTTCAACGCATTTTAATGTATTTTAATGCATTTTTAACGTATTTTATCGTATTTCAACGCATTTTAATGTATTTTAATGCATTTTTAACGTATTCTATCGTATTTCAACGCATTTTAATGGATTTTAATGTCAATTTCAGTTTTTTTTAATTTTTTCTGCTAGTATAGTAGTTTTTTTCGGCTAGTATAGTAGTTTTTTCTGATAGTATAGTAGTTTTTTCGGCTAGTATAGTAGTTTTTTTCGGCTAGTATAGTAGTTTCTTCTGCTAGTATAGTAGTTTTTTCTGATAGTATAGTAGTTTTTTCGGCTAGTATAGTAGTTTTTTCGGCTAGTATAGTAGTTTTCTCGGCTAGTATAGTAGTTTTCTCAGCTAGTATAGTAGTTTCTTCTGCTAGTATAGTAGTATAAAAAACTACTATACTACTATACTACTATACTAGTCGAAAAAACTACTATACTAGCCGAAAAAACTACTATACTAGCAGAAAAAACTACTATACTAGCCGAAAAAAACTACTATACTAGCCGAAAAAACTACTATACTAGCCGAAAAAAACTACTATACTAGCCGAAAAAACTACTATACTATCAGAAAAAACTACTATACTAGCCGAAAAAAACTACTATACTAGCCGAAAAAACTACTATACTATCAGAAAAAACTACTATACTAGCCGAAAAAAACTACTATACTAGCAGAAAAAATTAAAAAAAACTGAAATTGACATTAAAATCCATTAAAAGGCGTTGAAATACGATAAAATACGTGAAAAATGCATTAAAATACATTAAAATGCGTTGAAATACGATAAAATACGTTAAAAATGCATAAAAATACATTAAAATGCGTTGAAATACGATAAAATACGTTAAAAATGCATTAAAATCCATTAAAATGCGTTGAAATACGATAAAATACGTGAAAAATGCATTAAAATCCATTAAAATGCGTTGAAATACGATAAAATACGTTAAAAATGCATAAAAATACATTGAAATGCGTTGAAATACGATAAAATACGTTAAAAATGCATAAAAATACATTAAAATGCGTTGAAATACGATAAAATACGTGAAAAATGCATTAAAATCCATTAAAATGCGTTGAAATACGATAAAATACGTGAAAAATGCATTAAAATCCATCAAAACGCGTTGAAATACGATAAAATACGTGAAAATAGCATTTAAATCCATTACAATGCGTTGAAATACGATAAAATACGTGAAAAATGCATTAAAATCCATGAAAATGCGTTGAAATACGATAAAATACGTTAAAAATGCATTAAAATCCATTAAAATGCGTTGAAATACGATAAAATACGTGAAAAATGCATTAAAATCCATTAAAATGCGTTGAAATACGATAAAATACGTGAAAAATGCGTTAAAATCCATTAAAATGCGTTGAAATACGATAAAATACGTGAAAAATGCATTAAAATCCATCAAAATGCGTTGAAATACGATAAAATACGTGAAAATAGCATTTAAATCCATTACAATGCGTTGAAATACGATAAAATACGTGAAAAATGCATTAAAATCCATTAAAATGCGTTGAAATACGATAAAATACGTTAAAAATGCATAAAAATACATTAAAATGCGTTGAAATACGATAAAATACGTTAAAAATGCATTAAAATCCATTAAAATGCGTTGAAATACGATAAAATACGTGAAAAATGCATTAAAATCCATTAAAATGCGTTGAAATACGATAAAATACGTGAAAATAGCATTAAAATCCATTACAATGCGTTGAAATACGATAAAATACGTGAAAAATGCATTAAAATCCATCAAAATGCGTTGAAATACGATAAAATACGTTAAAAATGCATGAAAATACATTAAAATGCGTTGAAATACGATAAAATAGTATGTACAACGAGTATATCATATGTATATAATATATATATTACGTATACAGCATATATAACTATGGAACGTGCTCCCAGAAAATGTAGTTTCTACCTTAAGTGCATCCTCTTTTAAATTTAGATACATAAGACACTGTTCTTCCTCATAGATTAGTTCAAATTTGTAGCTTTAGAGACATATAGTTATACACACCTTACAGTTACAATATAGACTATAATATGGGTATATACGGGTAATAGATTATAATATAGATTATAATAAATAGATTATAATATAGATTATAATATGGATTATAATAATATAATATAATAAATAATATTATAATATAGATTATAATAATAGATTATAATATTTCACTTTTTAGGTATTTTGTTCACTGTTGTTCATTATTGTATCCATTACTCACAGCTTGGAAAAGTACTCTGTAATCAAACACTGTAATTTTAAGTCCCAGGGGATAATTCCCAGGGTAAATATATATTCTATTCTATTCTATTCTATATAATAGGTATATAGTACGTATGTTACATATATAGTACGTATATAGTGTATATAATAGGTATATAGTTCGTATGTTGTATATGCGCTATAGTGCACGAAAATACGTATCATGAATGCGTTATAAGGTGTGAAAATATGTTAAAATACGTCAATAGTGCATGAAAGTGAGTTAAAGTGCGTTAAGAATGCGTTTAAATACGTTAAAATTCATTTACATACGTTAAAATGCGATGAAAATGCATTAAAATACGTTTACATACGTTAAAGTATGTCCAGAATGCGTTTAAATGTGTCAAAGTGCGTTGAAAGCGCGTTAAAAATGAATTGAAATGCGTCGCAGATGTGTTAAATTCTGTTAAAATGCGTCGAAAATCCGTTGAAAATGCGTTGACAATGATTTGAATAAGTTAAAATCTATTAAAATGCGTCGGAATTACAGATCGGTTACCGACGTCCCACACGGGTGTAAATTGACGACGGGGAGAATCAATCAAGTGACCGAAAAGTGACCGAAAAGTGACCGAAAAGTGACCGAAAAGTGACCGAAAAGTGACCGAAAAGTGACCGAAAAGTGACCGAAAAGTGACCGAAAAGTGACCGAAAAGTGACCGAAAAGTGACCGAAAAGTGACCGAAAAGTGACCGAAAAGTGACCGAAAAGTGACCGAAAAGTGACCGAAAAGTGACCGAAAAGTGACCGAAAAGTGACCGAAAAGTGACCGAAAAGTGACCGAAAAGTGACCGAAAAGTGACCGAAAAGTGACCGAAAAGTGACCGAAAAGTGACCGAAAAGTGACCGAAAAGTGACCGAAAAGTGACCGAAAAGTGACCGAAAAGTGACCGAAAAGTGACCGAAAAGTGACCGAAAAGTGACCGAAAAGTGACCGAAAAGTGACCGAAAAGTGACCGAAAAGTGACCGAAAAGTGACCGAAAAGTGACCGAAAAGTGACCGAAAAGTGACCGAAAAGTGACCGAAAAGTGACCGAAAAGTGACCGAAAAGTGACCGAAAAGTGACCGAAAAGTGACCGAAAAGTGACCGAAAAGTGACCGAAAAGTGACCGAAAAGTGACCGAAAAGTGACCGAAAAGTGACCGAAAAGTGACCGAAAAGTGACCGAAAAGTGACCGAAAAGTGACCGAAAAGTGACCGAAAAGTGACCGAAAAGTGACCGAAAAGTGACCGAAAAGTGACCGAAAAGTGACCGAAAAGTGACCGAAAAGTGACCGAAAAGTGACCGAAAAGTGACCGAAAAGTGACCGAAAAGTGACCGAAAAGTGACCGAAAAGTGACCGAAAAGTGACCGAAAAGTGACCGAAAAGTGACCGAAAAGTGACCGAAAAGTGACCGAAAAGTGACCGAAAAGTGACCGAAAAGTGACCGAAAAGTGACCGAAAAGTGACCGAAAAGTGACCGAAAAGTGACCGAAAAGTGACCGAAAAGTGACCGAAAAGTGACCGAAAAGTGACCGAAAAGTGACCGAAAAGTGACCGAAAAGTGACCGAAAAGTGACCGAAAAGTGACCGAAAAGTGACCGAAAAGTGACCGAAAAGTGACCGAAAAGTGACCGAAAAGTGACCGAAAAGTGACCGAAAAGTGACCGAAAAGTGACCGAAAAGTGACCGAAAAGTGACCGAAAAGTGACCGAAAAGTGACCGAAAAGTGACCGAAAAGTGACCGAAAAGTGACCGAAAAGTGACCGAAAAGTGACCGAAAAGTGACCGAAAAGTGACCGAAAAGTGACCGAAAAGTGACCGAAAAGTGACCGAAAAGTGACCGAAAAGTGACCGAAAAGTGACCGAAAAGTGACCGAAAAGTGACCGAAAAGTGACCGAAAAGTGACCGAAAAGTGACCGAAAAGTGACCGAAAAGTGACCGAAAAGTGACCGAAAAGTGACCGAAAAGTGACCGAAAAGTGACCGAAAAGTGACCGAAAAGTGACCGAAAAGTGACCGAAAAGTGACCGAAAAGTGACCGAAAAGTGACCGAAAAGTGACCGAAAAGTGACCGAAAAGTGACCGAAAAGTGACCGAAAAGTGACCGAAAAGTGACCGAAAAGTGACCGAAAAGTGACCGAAAAGTGACCGAAAAGTGACCGAAAAGTGACCGAAAAGTGACCGAAAAGTGACCGAAAAGTGACCGAAAAGTGACCGAAAAGTGACCGAAAAGTGACCGAAAAGTGACCGAAAAGTGACCGAAAAGTGACCGAAAAGTGACCGAAAAGTGACCGAAAAGTGACCGAAAAGTGACCGAAAAGTGACCGAAAAGTGACCGAAAAGTGACCGAAAAGTGACCGAAAAGTGACCGAAAAGTGACCGAAAAGTGACCGAAAAGTGACCGAAAAGTGACCGAAAAGTGACCGAAAAGTGACCGAAAAGTGACCGAAAAGTGACCGAAAAGTGACCGAAAAGTGACCGAAAAGTGACCGAAAAGTGACCGAAAAGTGACCGAAAAGTGACCGAAAAGTGACCGAAAAGTGACCGAAAAGTGACCGAAAAGTGACCGAAAAGTGACCGAAAAGTGACCGAAAAGTGACCGAAAAGTGACCGAAAAGTGACCGAAAAGTGACCGAAAAGTGACCGAAAAGTGACCGAAAAGTGACCGAAAAGTGACCGAAAAGTGACCGAAAAGTGACCGAAAAGTGACCGAAAAGTGACCGAAAAGTGACCGAAAAGTGACCGAAAAGTGACCGAAAAGTGACCGAAAAGTGACCGAAAAGTGACCGAAAAGTGACCGAAAAGTGACCGAAAAGTGACCGAAAAGTGACCGAAAAGTGACCGAAAAGTGACCGAAAAGTGACCGAAAAGTGACCGAAAAGTGACCGAAAAGTGACCGAAAAGTGACCGAAAAGTGACCGAAAAGTGACCGAAAAGTGACCGAAAAGTGACCGAAAAGTGACCGAAAAGTGACCGAAAAGTGACCGAAAAGTGACCGAAAAGTGACCGAAAAGTGACCGAAAAGTGACCGAAAAGTGACCGAAAAGTGACCGAAAAGTGACCGAAAAGTGACCGAAAAGTGACCGAAAAGTGACCGAAAAGTGACCGAAAAGTGACCGAAAAGTGACCGAAAAGTGACCGAAAAGTGACCGAAAAGTGACCGAAAAGTGACCGAAAAGTGACCGAAAAGTGACCGAAAAGTGACCGAAAAGTGACCGAAAAGTGACCGAAAAGTGACCGAAAAGTGACCGAAAAGTGACCGAAAAGTGACCGAAAAGTGACCGAAAAGTGACCGAAAAGTGACCGAAAAGTGACCGAAAAGTGACCGAAAAGTGACCGAAAAGTGACCGAAAAGTGACCGAAAAGTGACCGAAAAGTGACCGAAAAGTGACCGAAAAGTGACCGAAAAGTGACCGAAAAGTGACCGAAAAGTGACCGAAAAGTGACCGAAAAGTGACCGAAAAGTGACCGAAAAGTGACCGAAAAGTGACCGAAAAGTGACCGAAAAGTGACCGAAAAGTGACCGAAAAGTGACCGAAAAGTGACCGAAAAGTGACCGAAAAGTGACCGAAAAGTGACCGAAAAGTGACCGAAAAGTGACCGAAAAGTGACCGAAAAGTGACCGAAAAGTGACCGAAAAGTGACCGAAAAGTGACCGAAAAGTGACCGAAAAGTGACCGAAAAGTGACCGAAAAGTGACCGAAAAGTGACCGAAAAGTGACCGAAAAGTGACCGAAAAGTGACCGAAAAGTGACCGAAAAGTGACCGAAAAGTGACCGAAAAGTGACCGAAAAGTGACCGAAAAGTGACCGAAAAGTGACCGAAAAGTGACCGAAAAGTGACCGAAAAGTGACCGAAAAGTGACCGAAAAGTGACCGAAAAGTGACAAGATATCCTAGGACCATCCTGGGACCATATTGGGACCTCCCTGGGACATCATTTTTATGACATTTTTTATCACCAATTTTATGACCAATTCGGATATAATGAGAATAATAATAATAATAATAATAATATGTCTTTATTGCAATATACTATATTACAAATGGCGAGGTTCAGCAATGCGCTGATTCGCAACCTGACCAATAAAAATTCATAACATTTAATAATACAAACATACATATGATCATACATATGAAACAAACATACATATGAAACATACATATTTTATTACATAGGTATCTTTATATAGGTATCTTATATAGGTATCTTTAAGTAATTTTAAGTATTTTCTGTTCATCCTGTACCTGTACTTCAAGTAATTTATGTATCTTTAACTTAATTTTAAGTTCTTATGTTCTATGCCTTAAATTTCAATCTGTATTATTGCTCAACATTGCTATGAGCATAATTAATAATTATCTATCTATCTATCTATCTAGGTGATATAGATTGTAGTAAGAATGAGAAAATATATTAAGTACGGTTTTGTATAATATAAGCTTCTGCTGCGAACTTAAACGCAGCGCAAGATGTGTAAGAATATCGGAATACTTCCGCGATGATTAAATAAAAAGTTTAAAAAATCATTTTCCAGATAGAGAGGTCAGATACGTTCAGACCTTTTGTACAACAAGAAGTAGATGAATCGAAAATTTTGTATTACTAATTGATTCCTGGAGAGGGACAATCGAACTTCACTGTTTACATTGACGTTTTTTCAAATGAAATGGGGGAAAACAGGTGTACAATAAAAATACTACTCCCAAAATGCAATCCTGTGTGCCAACCATGCGATTTATAGGTTTATCAACAATTTAAAAATTATATCAAGAAATTACAAGAGTGCTCGTACTGATTGGAGCGCAGGAGATGTATAGCAGTGGAAAGATGCAATTAAAGTTGAGTCGAACGGCTTTGTAAATGTATTGTGTAATGAGAGTACTAGATGTTACAAAAAATTTGAAAGAATCGGCGACTCGAACTTGGCCGTCTCCTCTTCCGAGCGAATCCAAATAAAGGCTCCGTCACATCAACCGCCGTCTCGATATGAACGCAGCGTAATATCGCGTTTGGCCAATTGTACATCTACTAAACCGAAAGTGGACTCCCGTGGAGAAGGAAAAACAATTGAAAGCTAATGCTATTAAGCGCGTGTTTACATTATACGCGGCTGTAAAAAACTTTAAAATTTAGTTTTAATTCCTGCCATGCGTAGCGTTCACATCTTATACTGCGCCCGGACGATAACGTTGGGCGTGATACGAAAATGGTAATGGGGCTCTAGAGCCCCACAATGAGGTGACACGAAAATACATTGCATGAGTGGTCTATCCCTATACCTGGTCCACAGACGAGATATAGGATAGACCTAACATCTTACGGGGTTTCGTTGCCACAAAACTGAATTACCGATGCAGTCAAAATTATAATTTGTAGTAATATAATTATGATTATACTAATTAATAATCATAGTAATTATAGTTATAGTAATATATAATTATACTAAAATTATAATTATAGCGCTCCTATACATTTTCAAGCTGTATTGGTAACATAAAGCGTGACACTAAAACGGTAAAGGGGGCCACATGGCCCCCAAAAATGTGGCCAAAAAATTACATTAGATGTTAGGTCTATTCTATACCTCGTCGGTGCCTGGTCTGTGGTATTATCGGTGAATGGAAAGTATGTTGATTACAAATGTAACGTCGTTTGTAAGGTAATTCACTGTTTTGAAAGTATCGCTGAATCGTTAATAAATGACGAATCTTAACGTCTCGTGTAATCTTATTTAATATCAATCAGCTTACGACAGGTTTCGTTTGTTAACTTTTTGCGTGAATGTAAAGCTGAATGGCAAAGACGGATGTGATTTAGGAGGGAAAAGCCACGGGAAATAGTATTAGGTCTAGGCGTTTCTTGTTCGAACTGCCTGTTCCTGTTTTAAAGGATACGTTTTTAATGAGACCCGCGCGAAATTAATGCCCCGGGATTACGGTCGAGTGTATTATATTAAAAATGAACTGGTGCACACGATGTGCCCTCTGTGCACGCGCCGATGCTCTTAATTAGGGAAATTTACGTTTAATGCGCGTCTCGCTAATCGCGTTCACCGTCATACTCGGAATCGTACTTAATTAAACGTACAGCTGTATCGCTGAAGTCTCCTTCTTTGCCGTTTACCGATTTTCCCCGCTCAAATAACTCAAATAACGGATTCGTGGAAAACACAAGAACGATTCACCCGAATATCCCGGCCAAATAGGATTTCGAGAGCAGGGCAATAATCCTGCGCGGAAAGTTATTTTTACTCGAAAACTGCGGGCGAAATTCGCGAAATTCGTTTCACGTGGATTTTTCCCTGACGACTTTTGTTCAAGGGGAGTTGAGTAACATGAGCCCGATATCCGTGCATAACTGAGCCGGAAACGACGTCACTTCGTGATTGAGCAGTACTCCTGATGGAAGGGAAAAAAATGCCCTCCAAAAATATCGGCCGATCGGCGGGATTTACGCGACTAATAAATCTCCGATTGGCACGACGTCGCGCGTCGAATATCCGCCTGCATTATACAAGGCTGGCTGTTTAATTAAAACACACAGTGAACGGGGATCCAATCGCGATGGCTCGCATTCGTTCTCGTTAATTGCCATCCGCTTTAATAACCGTCCATTATAACAAAATCACCGGCGATTAATTAGCAATTTCACGGGAACAATTATTTTTCCAGCGCTGAGTCGCCACCCTTCCCCGCTGACGGGGAAAAGCAAAAATATTTAATTGATACTCCGAAATTGGAGATGCGCCGGGCGTAGGTCAATAATAATTGCTCTTTGAAATAACTTTTTATTCATCAATCGCAGGACCATGTGAAATATGCAAATACGAGAAATAATGCATTGCCGAGCGCACGAAACATTTTCCTTGAAAATTAATGAATAAAAAGTTATTTCTGATATTTATTCTTGTTGACTCACTCTGTATGTAAATACACGAGCGAAATGGATTTCACTGGGAGTGGAAAGTGGCCGGGGGAATAAAAACCAAGAGGTATACGAATTGTCCGTATATTTGACCTTATCAGTAGTAATAATGGTAATAATAATAATCATCATCGTCGTAATCATAATGCTCTTTACCGCTCACGGGTAATAATCATAATGACCGTAATAATAGGAAATAGTGATACTCATCGTAATAATAATACAATCAATAAAACGTCGGTAATAATAATTATTTCGATATAAAAAAGAAAATCATCACTACCATCTTTGGGAGACAATATGTAAAGCCGGGGGGAGGGGGTTGGATGGGGGGTCGGGAGAAGCGACAAGGAGAGGATGATCCCGTGGAGGGTGGGGGTAGAAAATGGATTCCCATGGAATCGAAAAGGCCGAGGAAAGATCATTTTTTTTGTTCGTATAAAATTAGTTCGCGGGTCTGGTTAAGATAATCAATAATATTATAATCGTTATAATATTATTAGAATTCCTGTCAACCATTGAGATGATCCTAAACAGTCATCACTTATCACTTATCATCCACTAAAACGATCGCACTCTCTCTCTCTCTCTCTGGCACTCTATTTTTCTCTCACTCTGTCGCTCGATTTGTCTCGCACGATAAAAAAGCTTTCTCCGTTTGTTTTTCTTAAAAGCAGTCTTTCGTTGCATTAATCGGAGCTCCTTCTCCTCCTGTCCCTCCTCGCAGAGAGTAAAGACAGTCCTTCTCTGGCGAATGAACCGAAGGATCGTTTTGAACCGCTTTTCCGGCATCCCGTCCTTACAGAGACCAACGCGCCGAATCGCTCCCCCGCAAATGTACCGCGAAATTCCGGCAATAACGTAAACGCGAAACGACGAAAAAGGAAACGCGCTCGACAGCGACGACGGGACGTTTATATTCCTCGCTCTGATCGACTCTGCCCGTCGAGTATCGCGCCGCTAAAACTTTACGGCCCAAGGGCCGATAACGAGGCGCCTCGTAAAACTTGCGGCCAGGAAAAAACACCAAGCACATTTGTTTGCTCGGAAATAAAAACAAAACAAGAACGAAGCCGGGGAAGGGCGTCGCTCGTCAATGAAAAAAAGAAAAGACGCTTCGCAAAAGAAAACGCAACGAACGTCGGTGAATTGCCTTGCGCATTTGAAAAAAGGAAAATGTCCTCTTGGTCTCTTGGTTTTTGAGAAATTTTTATTTCCTTAGCGACCGTTGCCCTCTAGAAAAGTTTTCACGGGGAACAACCGCTGCTGTTTACAAAATTTTCTTCCTCGCGCAGCAAGAGCAGCGGCAAAATTTGCTGTCCGATTTTTGTGAAACGTTCCTTCCGCGTTTCCGGGTGAGACGTCTAAAATCGTCGTAAAAAAAGAAAAGCCCGCTCGGAGTCACCGGGCCGTGGGCTTCAGCATCGTCATAAGTTTTTCAATTAATAACTCCGCGAGAAAGTTTCCCCCGCGCGAACAAGTATCCACTAGTTAGTAATAAAGTACTGTAATATAATATGTATATATGTACGTTAGTATGGCGTGCTCGGTAATATTACTAACATCCCCCCACCCCCCTCGTCGTTATAGCCTGAAATCAGCCTCCCCCCTCACCCCGGGCACCCTGCCGCGAAAGCCCTCTTTCACGGTCCGAAGTACCGAAGTTTTACTCTTTCGCTTCGATGAGCAATATCGAAAGTCCGTCTAACCCGCTTCCCGGGATAATCCAACTCCGATGAAGCTCGTGCTTTCTCTCCCCCTCTGCGCCCTTCTTCTCGTCTCTCTATCCCCTCCCCCATCCCTCCACTGCTGGTTTAATCTCCGAAAGTTCGGTGCGAGAGGTTCGCGCAACCTCTTCAAAGATTACGAGCTCACCCCCACCCGCCCCTCTCCTATCCTCTTCTATCGCGCTAATGACGAGTCCCAAACGAAACCTCGATCCACGTTGTAATACACGAGGAGGAGACGGGGGAAAGAAGGAGCACACCGTAGAAATTTCCCGGAGAAGCTGTGTTTCATCGTGTCGACACTCGGAAAAAGACGCCCCCCTCCCCTCCCCCCAACAGTGTGTCCCCGCGGTTAAGCTACCCCCCCCCTTGTCGTCCGAGCGAGGAAAGGAACGAAAGCGGGGAGGAATTCGAGTGTCGAAATGGTCGTGAAGAAAAACCAAACGAAAAAGCTCGTTTTACAGCGTCCTCGACGTACCTCACGAACCCCTAATGCAATTATTCTATTATTTGTAAAAATGCGTCCTTCGTTTGATTACCCACGCGTATTTCCCGTGCGATCATCGTCATTGTCATCATCATTTAACGTCCGCAATGACACCCTCGGCTGTTTTCTACTATACAATCGTTAACATTAGTAATTATCTCCCTTACGTCTAGTTTTACCATGATATCGCATCAATTTATATTCGCCCGCTGTTCTCGTAGACAAGTGTCGATTTTTTTCTTCTCTTTTCTACTGCAACTTTCGACTGTCGTCATTGAAAATTTCGAGGTGACTTGCATTCCCGGTGATAATTTTTATACAAACAAAGCGAACATCCATTACCTAGAGGCACAAAATATTTTAACAACTTCCTCCCTTCGTATCAAATAAATGTTGACATGTTTATCCAATATGAAGGTGTAACCGCTGTATAAGGACGATATTAACAAATATCGCAAAGTTATAAAATATCCTGCGCTGTTCAAGGTCATAGTTTTGAGATAAACATTTGCCAGGAGGAATAAATCAACCGAAAGAAAAACCGCGAAAGGTGGGCACTTGAAAAATTCAAGACACATCGGAGTTTACAAACACAGTACGACCGTTATAATTAGCAGCGTTTGTTTTAAGCTACACTGGCTGCAAGGTTAGTACAATTATTGCATGATGTTCCTCGAGAGGAAAGGTGAAAAACTCCGTGGAATCCTCAAGATTAAATCGTCACTTGTATGCGCATCTAAAGTCGACGAATAAGACGTATCTCCTTGGCTCGATTCCGATAAAAAAGTCTGGCCTCGATAATAAAAACATATATTCGGGACTTTAAAGTGTCTCTCTTTGGCACTTTGTCATCCAAAGTGCCGATATTGCACGAGATTTCGTAGTTGAACAGCCGTACGCTCTGCGACCGCGCCGATCGCCGGTAAATCACCCGACAAATCCCGTCTGCAGTATTCCTTGTCCACTGGTCGTTCCGAAAAACATCGTCAGGACAAACGTCCTATGAAAATACAATTGCGAATATTTGCTGCGTCGTCGTTAGTTCCGTCGGAAGTGAGAATCCCCGGGCGATTTACTGGCGCAGAATCAGCTGGAGTTCTCGTCCGCTGGGAAGGACACACATTCTGGGAGGAAGGAACCGGGTCTTTGTAAAATATAATTCAGTCCGTAAAACGTACGATCGTCTCTGTCCAATTCCCCTTGAATCGAGAGTGAGGTTAAACTAGAGCGGGTCCGGTCGATCGAACGGAATTGCCAGCTACGATGAGCGTGGTAGAATTTCGTTGAAGAATCGACAGACCCGCGTGCCTCTGAGCGACGAGTGATGAGTGCTCGGTACGCCTAATTGTAACTCGTGGGGCGCAGGCCACAGGGTGGACAGGCGAGAATGCACAGGAACCTCTTGACGAGGAGATTAATGAAATTCATCGTCCCCGGAGTCCCGCGCAACGACAGCCGAGGGTACCGCCGAAATCTCTCATTCCTCTCGTCCTCCCCATCCCTCTCGCCCTCGGGGAATCGACCGGAAAGACGCCTATGCCGCTGGTACTGTCGAGTCTGGTGGTAATGATGATGATGATGATGATGGTGCACGTGGTGCACGCATTTCGTCGGTTCGACGGCGCTCGGTCCTGGCAGTGAAGAGCGAGTCAATGTGCGCGCCAATGCGTCGTATCCCGAAACACGCGGCGGATGATGCTGCGAAGCCGTTGATCCTCGCGTCGGTATCCTTGGGGCCGGGATCGGCCGCATTCGGGATCACCAGTTAGCCATACCAGGTTTGTTCAGGGTCATGAAGTAGATCTGGCACGAGCTACCGCTCTTTGCGGACGAGAAAAATACCTGAGGAATCGTATTAATACGTGTAAGTTTTCTATGACACATTAATTGTACTATCTTTCAAATATTGTTGACAGTAAAACGTTACTCGGTGAAAACGGAATTAGACCAGGTAACACTTGTACGACTTGACGTGTCTAAATGTTTAAAACATTGATTCCTATCGCGGTATTGGTTCTTTTTTGCGAGCTGTACCTTATCGTTACGTTCACAGAGGAACTTGAGCCGTTGAGCCTTCTTGTGCATGAAGACACCGTCAAGGTGGCCACTCTCCACACTCCTTATCTCGATAGCCTTGTTACCCCAACCCATGATTTGTCCCGTGCCGATGTAGGCAACGCTCGTCGGCATCTCACCCCACTGGAGGACCATCGTCTTCGAGACACGGCCATACGTGTTCACGTAAACACCCTCGTTATCGTAACAGAGAAGCAACTGCATCCCGTTGCTGTTCGGCAAGGCGACGATGCAGTGCGGGCAGATTGGCCCCTGAGTCTGTCATACAATGAAAATACAATTCAACCTTTCGATATTGCGTAACTGCAATCATTAACCCTTTGCACTCGGGGAATATAAAAATCTGTCTTCTTCCAAGGGTTAAAGGGTTAAAGGGTTAAAGAGGATCTATTACACGTTCACGTCATCGAAATCATGGTAATAATTATGAGATATACATTTCAATGGTCAGTGAGTTAATTCATTATTCTGTGTCATTGAGTTTTAGGCAGAGACGCAGTGCGATAATTTTTCGCTTACGTGTTTTGGTAGGTAGATATCGTAGACCATGGCTGAGTCGAGATCAACCGCGTGGAAACCATCCGCGCTTCCGTAAATGACCTTTAACCTGGTACCTTCTTCGACTGTGAGATCGACGAGCAACGGCCTGTGCGCGAGATCCCCGAAGGATTTGAAAGCCATGAACTTGTGGTAGGGTTTCGGTGCCCATGCGTAAATCTCTATCGAATCCTTCAGCGCGATCACGAGGAACTTTATTCTCTCGTATTTCACGATTTTAAAGTGAACCGCCCCCTGAAGGTCGCCGACGTTTATCCAACCGTTACGTCGTTCCACTTGCTAAAGGGCATTAGGACAGAAACTTTTTCAAACCTCTCTAACAACAGTTCGCAAGAAAATCGAAATTCATAAAAGCCGTATCTCATTTCATTCAAATTTTGTTCAAGAATTCATAAGATAAGTGCTGTATTTTACTGAAAAATGTCAAAAATTACAGACAAATCTTCTTTATATGTTTTTTTAGTAAGTAGAGAACTTACGTCGCTATGACCGTCAGTCCGCAGGATCTTGCTCTTTAACCAGGAAAGGTAGTATACTCGTACGCGATTCTTCTTACCGCTGATCGTCACTAAAATATTCTGGCCCTCCAGCACTTCCATCTGCTGAAACCGTCTTCTGCTAATTAATTGATAGACTTTTCCCTGGCCGCTCCTATCCAACAGCATCAGCCCATTTTCCGTGCCAATTAATAAATTGACACCTGTGAATAGAAGGCGCAACTTTTAATCACCTTACACTTTCATTAACGATAGTAATTAAAAAGTCGTTTAAAGAATTACGCAGTTTGATAAATTAGTTGGTAAATGATCAAAATGGATAACGAAAAATCATTATTAGCGAAAACTGCTAACTTAAATATATACAGAGTGCATCATTTAATATATTTCATGACTTTCATTACATTTAACTTTATCCTTTTTTTAGAAGATAGAATGTCCACAATGATCGAGGTACCCTGTATACTTGTAATTGAGAATTATTTGCGGTTTATGTAAATTTATATACCCCATAAGGCCGCGCAGAGAATCTCGCTGTTGAACCGTTTCTTGTACTTGCGTATTTCCGGCGTATCTGAGGCCAAATCGTGGCTGGTGGGCGTAACGTTAACGTTTACGTGGGATTCTCTCCTGGCTGGTCCAGCGCCGAATCCGAAGGTCAGGAATGATCTCTGCTTCTGTTGGAGTGCAAACGGAGGTGGGGATTTTACCGCTTGCCGATACTGTAACAAAGGTATTCTCCAGGTTTAACTCGAAGATTTCCACACGACGCTCGGCCAAATTACCAAACAATCGTAACGAGCGATTAATGAGGCAAAAGAGGGGTCCGGAATCGCAGGCAAGTCCCGTTAGATGCCGGAAAAAGACAAACCAGGCAGAGCTATGAGTCTCGTATGAGCAGAAAGTGAGAAAATACGAAAGCTGGAATTGTTACAGACAATAGAGAAGGTACACGGTATTTGTGGAAACAATTCCTAGAGAAGTAAGAGAGTCACGATTCCGTAAGTCATGCAGCAGATTTAGTGGATGCGGAAAGATGGTAGAGATTTCTCGATTGCACAAACACGATGACAGGTAAAAGCATTCGTAGAGACCAACAGGAGTGGAGCACATTTAACGGAAGTCTCGTTCTAGCATGCGCCGCGAGTTGAAAATCAAAATCCAGACGAGGACAGAAGGAGGAAGAGAGAGAGATGAGAGAACTCAAAGCAACGTCAAAACGATTCTGTTAGGAGGGTACACGGTTTTTTCTTCTCGCGAGACACCAGGAAAACCCAAGAAACCAACGGGATAACACACGGAGAAAAACAGCCAGTGAAAACAAATAATCTGCTGTCAAATACATTCAAGTTTGAAAATAAGACAAAAAGAAAACGTTAGAAAATATCTTGCCGTTGTACAGGTACGATTACTAGTCGTTAACTTTTCACATGTTTTTTTCCAATCGAGAGAAAACGTTTAGCTTTACTTTATTCTCTTTCACTGCATCGTGATTCGGAATGCATTCAACAACACATTAAATCCTTGTTTGCCCGCGCACAGGTGTAAAGTTCGTTCAAAAGGTCCGGCATTACTCGGTTGGTTCATAGTTAAAAAAAAATGCAAAGACAGGTATATCCCCACGAGGGGATGGAAAGTTTAAGAAAAAGTCTTTAAGTCCCGTGCGCGATTTTAGATATAGTCTCCCCGGCGAAAGGTCCAAGAGAAGCGACATTCCGAAACTCTGACGTACAATGGATGAATGAATACTTACATTGCAATTAGTATTGGGATTGGGATGGTCAGTAGAGAGGGCCCTGCCCTTCGAGTAAGAGCTCCCGCGTCAACCACAACACACAATATAATCCTGAATTAGTCACGCTGACAACCGTCAACTGTACCTTTGCGACGAATCAACACGCGAAATAGAGACGTAAAGCGAGAAACGGGAAAGTCTTTCTCAAGTAGCACGAAAATCATGAAATTGCGCTTTAAACAGGAATATACCTGACCGTTTTTGGCTTAACTCTGACCAGCAATTTGCTACGTTTCAATTCAACAAGATCGTAATCAGTTAAAAATCTTTTGAAGAACTCGAAAGTCAGTTGGAGAAGAGGTCTCATCCGTGATAGGAATTTCTCTGAGGAATTTAGAAAAACGTGACATATTATCTCTACGTCTCTATTTCCAGAGGAATCGTCAAAGAGGCAAGCACAGTCATTTCTATTCTTCGTATTTTCTGGTCTTAAAAGGACTTCCTAGCTGATCATCTCTGACTTCGCGTGAATTACGCGGCGAAAACTCTTTTTTGAGCGTTTGGCAAGAAACAGGTGCGAAGACTTTCACGAGAGACGGTCCGTTTCTTCGGCGGGAGTAAGCGTGAGAAACCGAGCGACATTTCAACGAAAAAGAGAAAAACGAACGGATATTCCCCAGGTACACAAAGTAAATGAGCGTATGTTTTTTTTCTTTGTACAACACATAGTAAAAGCTGAACGAATTGTAAGAGAAAATAAAAGGTAAATGCATTGTCTCTCCCTCTCTGATGCTGCCCCGATGTAATAAACAAGACAAAAATCAAATAAGGGAGGCAAAGTAACGAATGAAAGAAGTCATTTCTCTAAGCCATTACTAAGACTAGTGGTAACTCATCAGAACACTTTCAGCAGTCATGAAAATCATTCGAATCATTCAGGAAAAACGCGAAAGAAAATTAAACTTCCCTGTGATACGAGCAACGATTTAAGAACGAACAAATTAGCTAATACATAATGGTTTTTGGTAAAATTGTACTCTAAACTTTGATATACATGTACGTCAATGTCTTCTTCATCATTTAACATGAAGAAATATCCAGTTAAATTATTGTATTAAAAGTGTTGAGAATTGCTTCTAATCGTTGTTCTCGTGTTTGCAAAAGTTCAAACGAAATGGAGAAAGCCGAATAAAACGATCGTGATCAAATACTGCGGAGGAGCAGTAAATTCCCGTTTGTTCTTCTTGCATCGTGGTGCTCGAACACGGTTTTAATACAACATGCCGTAGTACGTGACCGTTGGTCTTAATCGTCTCGATCGCCGGAGGTAAAACTACCATCCGCGTTTCGCCGCTTCGTATCGTCTTATTGCGATCGTTCCCACTAGCCTGATAGAATCTGTCAATAGTATATGCTGTATACTGATTCAGGTTTCTCGCTCGGTAAACACAGTACCACACGCGTTACATTTTCGGCCGTCTTTATCGCCAATAGCACGAAAATCCGAATTTATCAGCCAATGAAACACGTCGTACCAGCAATACAAACGTACCATTCGCATTATCAATTTAATAACTTAATCTTTTGACTTTGGCTCAAAGATTTTGCAATTTCGTGGGTCGATAAAGACGGACGAGGACAATTTACACCTCACGACACCTCACAATGCTCAATACACGTGTCGATCGACACGTCCGCACAAGGCAGGGATAATTGTGTTGCAAAATGACACGCTTCCATCTCCATTCTGTGCGTGAATCTCGTAAATGCGACGAGAGTGCTCCCGCACAGCGTGCTACAGAGAGACATTGCCATCTAATCCGTTTCATCCCTAGCGCAGCAAAAGGAACTGCTGGAATCCTTGAAATGAATTTTTGTCATCAATAAATACAGAGGGAACGAAAAAAAACTGATATAAAATAAAGGAACCGCAGTACTGCATTTGAAAGAGCTCTTACAAGTTTTTCAATAATTGCTTTGTATCTGAATGATTAAAAAATTAGTTTTAAAATTAATGAGTACCCTCGTATAAGCTACTTTCGAATGAAACTAACACAAGAGTTCCCCTTGTATTTATAAGCTTTACTGTGTCAGAGTTATTTTGAAAAACAACTGGATTATTTTACACGACTTCGACGCGACACAGAAGAAATGTCCGTGTTGCGCAAGGATTACCTGTATTTACAAAGACATATTGTTTCTTTGCCTGCGCGGGGATGAAACGGACAAAACGTGGAAGATGGTGGAAAACGGCGTAGAATTGCGAGTAGAATAGGAAAAAGAAAGATCGGGATTGGCTGACCTCCTCGCTGCTGGACTTGTCCTGCCGTTGACCTGGGGACGAGGTGAGCAGATCCGGAAGTACGGAACTAGGCCGCGAACCCGGCGATGAATCCGATCTCTGGAAATCCCCTGCACCTCCTCTCTGCCGATCACCAGCTTCTCGACTCTGCAAAACCATTGGCAATTCGTATTACCCCGGCCGACTACTCAGCCGCCAGTCACAAGCGAAAGAAAGAGAGACGGGAAAACAGGAGCAGATAAAGAAATTTGCGGATACGACAAAGACAGCCGGACCCGAATGTTGGCCCGGCCACAGGGACAGACCTGGTGAAGAGTGAAAACGAAAAGTGCCGATGTAGAGAGAATAGTCTGCGAGAGGAGTGAGGACAAGCGGTAAAGAAAGAACGTCGTGATGCTGTACGACTGTGAAATGAGTCCTCGATGAACACGGGTCTACGTGAAATTACGTCTACGAAGAAGGCATATGGTGTTAAGATCACTCGTGAAATGCGCGGTTTTAGGGTCGTCGACAAAAAGCAACGCATATCCCCGGGAATATTCCTGTAAATTACAAAATACCACATAACAATTTTGACCTTAAAAGCAAAATTGAAGTATACTGTTCTTTATAATTTCAGTGAATGAACCTTTTGTGTTACTTTGATGGTAAGAAGAATGTAAGGCATAAAATATTACTTATTCGACCAACGGAATTGGGTATCCATTTACAATTTTGTCGACGACTTAGGTACCTAAATTCGAAACACAGTACACAGAGTCTAAGACAGGAATTCATGCAAGTTAGGCAGTACGTTGCTTTCACCAGATCAGAGCAAAGACAATAAAGAGAACATACGAGTTTGAAATTAGCGGCTTAGAAGCTTTATAGTTTTTTTTTAAATCACGTACTCAGGCGTGAATGTCTTCTGACCTGATAAAAAAAAGGTCTATTCCTGCCGAGGAAAGTATAGGCAAATCGCAAACTGGCCGTTCAACGGGCCGTCTCTTATGTGCCTGCTATGAAAATAGACCGTTGCGGAATTTACGATAAAAGCTTTAGCGAACGAGCGGCAATCTCGTCTTCGTTTGGCCCTTAGAGGACTATAAAAAAAATAGTCGACGGCAAAAAGCCTGATAATCCGCTGAGCTTAATAGGCAAACATTTAAGCAGGCACTTAAGTGCATGATGGTCGTATTTGTAAACCAATAACCGTGTATTTGTATTCTCTAGGAAAACCTTTCAGTGCCCCCGAAGGAGTTGGACAGGTACAAAATGAGGATTACAAACACGACCACATCGGCTAATGGAGAAAAACGAGAATACACAGTAGCAGCTTAAACGTGATATAAATTACGCCGGATAGAAATTGTCAATGCACACTATCCAGGTGTAATGATAACTAGCCTTAAGCTACGAACAAACGAATGGTTCACGGTAAAGACTAATGCTGATAAACAAAGGCACTCGGTAAGGCACGAAGAATGTTCTACGAACGATCAATATAAAACTGTGACAATGATAACGTTCTCTACGAGCACAGGATCATTCCAACGTCATGGATCTTTGTGCATGTAGAATTTTCCAATTCCTCTCCTCTGTCCAGCGCGCATTAATCTCAACGGCGGCGTTAGTGCGAACATAAAATCGATATCGCCATGCCAGAACAGTGTACATAGGACAAATGAAAAAGCATGCTTTGTACATGCTGCGACATGAAGAGAGAAAAAACAACAACAACAACAACGAGGCAGCAGGAGTTTCCGGTCTTCACACAGCGATCGAGGCGCGAAAAAAAAAGGTCGTCTATGTTACAAGCGTCATGCAACGGTGGTGATTTCACGATTCATTTGCGGCGTCGTACATCGTTTTCCTTTCGTTCGGTCTGCGCCGTTTTCTCTATTAGCCCTTTCTTTTTTTTTGCTCTAGAGGGAACGATGGACGATCGATGGGAGCGAAAAACGACGATCTTTCTCGGGCTTCGGCGGATCTCTTCCGATCCGGCAGTCGTCTTCCTCTTCTCTTTTCCGTACTCCCTTTTCTTTCCTCTCCCCGTTTTATCTCCTGGATTTCACTCTCTCTCTCTCGCTCTCGCTCTTTCTCTCCCTCTCTTTTTCTCTCCGACGATCCTCGGCCATGCACTTTTCAGGCGGGTGCTGGTATTAGAAATTTGTTAGCACAAAAACACACGCATGAGACACACCGCGAATTACCGGCGACGATTCCTTCCCCTTTCTCTTTCCGGGGACTTTCCGATTGACACGGGGGATATTCTCGGAGGGTTGCGGAGGGCAAGTCGCGGGGACATTTGTTAGTGGAAAACTTGATGCCCAGCGGCGATTCTTCCCCCGTTAAGTTTCGCTAGTTCGGAAAGAAAGCGTGAGAAGTTGGGGTTCGAAGGATCTTGGGAAATGATTTGTTAACGTGTTACCGAGGAATACCGTCAACGTTTTATCGGTTTCGATATACGCCTGAATTTTCGAAATTTTCACTGTTCAAACGAATACGAAGACGGGTAATTTTGCCTCCTGGATTAAAACAAAGCGAAAACATTTACTCCTTGTTTCACTGTAAAAACGTGTAACGAATTTACATTTTATCGATATCGAACTAGCTGAAAACTCATAAACGTTTAAAGAAACCACAATGAATACCCAAAAGGAAGTTAATTAAATCATGAAAAGGCCTTCGAGTCGAGATTTTGCGAAAATTCGAGGTTTTTTAAATCACAGATTCCGCGTGTGTGTTTTCAGTTTTTGCAGGACACATCACCAAGGAATTTCCATGCGGTTAATCCTCCGACGAGTCCGGGAAACGATCGTCGTGGCCATCGTGGAAGCTTCGCCCGATGATTGTTAAAACGTCGAAAAAACTTGGTAAAGGTTCATGGAGATGGACAGACGGCACAGGAAAAGAAGAGAGATAATTTCGCCCTGAGTAACAGCCGACTAACAATTCATCCCCATTTTTATACAATACAGACGATTTTAGAAAATTCTTAGACCAAACTACAGTAGTTTCACGTGAAAAATCAAATTGGAGACCAAAGGAAAGATTTTTCATAATTTGTAACAGAAACCAAGCAATTTCGCGTGATTTCTTCAGTTTACAGAAAGCTTAAAGTTCGTTGGCCAAATTTCTAGAACCGGATTGTAAAGAATGCTCCGCCGAGGAAAGTGTTGCAGCTTTTCAGTATTTCCCAGAAGTTGCGAACGATCGAGAATGTGTTAGAAATGCGTTAAAGAAATAGAGTTTTTCTTGCCGGGGAATAAAGTCGCAGCGTGGAGGGTCGAGCCGTCGTGTTAGTTGCAGAAATCTTCCTTTTCCTTAGAAACGCTAGTGAACAAGAAACGGTGACAGTGAAGGTAAGAGAAGGAAGAAACAAAAAATCTGTGGTAGTAGAGACAAAAGTGGTACATAGCAGTGTTAATATTAATCGACAACGTTCTAAAATGGTTCCTCAAGGTTCGACAGATCCTCGAATCAAGACTCTAATGAGATGGTAGAGCAAAGTGATAGTATTACTGGTAACCATAGTAGTATAGTACTGGTAGCACTAATGAGTAATTAAATATCGCTGCTACTTGTATGAAGAATCCCAGATAGATCAACGACCACATGGGAATTATGCGCCTAAAACTCGAGCGTAGCTGACTAGCCTTCTATACGAATGTCATATGCTGTTGGATGGTAGGCATGATGGATTATCAATTTACTGAAGTTACTGGGAGAATATTGAGGGATTTACCGTCGTTCAAGTACACTGAATAAAATTATACATTAACCGATTGAATAAAACAAATAAACAGAATTATTCATTATACTCGCACAGCATACTAAATAATAAATGATTTGAATTGTCTATCATTTAGAGTATTTTTTCCCTGTAATAACAGTTCCATAAATCAATCTATAAAGCAAATGAATAATATATTTTTTACTCAATATGAAAATATTGGACACACTCTTTCCACTGTGAATTAAAGTGATAGTAAAACTTGTTTGACGGTAGACACCTCAAAGGGGAAACGTGGAAGATGAATGAGGACACATAAGGGTACAGACAATAGGTTGCAAAGATTAACCCAGGTTTCACGATGGGAACTGAATCTCGCAATCACCAGACAATTGCTGTATAATTTGTCCTTTGGACGTAAAGCAAGCTTTTGCCAGAGCAAACCAGGATTCCCCAGAGCGTCCAGTTTTGGTCTGTCAAAAGCGTTTTCTGTTCCAAAGGCAAGTTATACGGAACGATCCTGTTTGCGGAGTCCCGGGGTTTGAGCCTCGCGTTATCGTCGAGGGTGCGGTTAGGCAAGCACAGAGGCGATT
Source organism: Hedychridium roseum (assembly GCA_963989215.1). Taxonomy (NCBI): domain Eukaryota; kingdom Metazoa; phylum Arthropoda; class Insecta; order Hymenoptera; family Chrysididae; genus Hedychridium; species Hedychridium roseum. The sequence goes on along the minus strand of OZ022318.1, from coordinate 3,807,648 downwards.
GTCGGAGGGTTTTTCTCTCTTTCTCGCGCGGTCGGGAGGGACTGACCTGGGTGACAACGGGGCTGTACTCGCTGGCCGTGGTACTAGCCGTCGACTTAATCGTTCCCCCGTCATCATCCGCATTGGCGGCCGTATTATCTGGCCTGCAACTGCGTCTTCTCGATGGTTCCTCATTATCTCTGGCGAAGCCCTCGAATCTCCTCGGGTCTCTGCTACCGAAAACGATCTCGCTCTCGGTCTTTTCCCGCCTAGGCCTCTGCGGCCCGTCGCGGCCGAAGCAAAAGTCCGTGAGCACCGGTTCGCCGGTGTTTAACGCTCCGCCTTTCTTTCCGATGATACCGGCTACGCTAATCTCGCTGCCGCGACGGTTTCCGTGAGCGAAGATGCTCGACCTCGAGTTCTCGGACTTTTGCAGGTACGCCGAGTGTCTCGCCGAGGGGAAGAAGTCGGAATTCTCGCGTCTGAAGGCTCGGGCGAAGGCGCTAGACGCGTTTCCAAGTTTCGAGTCGGATTCCTGTCGCCTGTGAACCGGTTTCAGCTGCTGCTGCTGCTGCTGCTGCTGTTGATGGTGGTGTTGTTTCTGTTGCTGCTGTTCCTGTTTCCTGCGCAGCTCCTGCCTCTTCAAGGTCCTCTCGCTCGACGAGGACGAACGGTCCTCGCTTGCCGACTTGCCTTGCGAGTCCTGCTGCTTCTGCTGATCCTGTTTCATCTTGTCCAGACGATCGTTGAAGCCCTGAAAGAAGCGGGTGAAGTCCCACTCCTTCAGGAGAAGCTGCTCGTCGACTTCCGACCGACGGTTGCCGCTTGACGACGACACAGCGCGCTCCTCCGACGTAGCCTGACTATGTTTCTACGTGTCGCGAGTCACACGCACGACCACAATGACGAGCACGACGTACCGGACAAATTGTGCCACGATGACAGTGATCAAAATAAAACAAAGAAAAAACAGATATGCGTGCGGTATTATCACGACGTAACAAACACTGAATGTTGGGCTATTCTCTGCTCGGTTTCGATGCTGTGCGATCGGATATGTCGTGTGTCGTGGGAAACAACGGCAGTTATAGTCAATGACGAACGTCGAAACGATCCTTTCCACCCCCTTCGCCGACCGGTCTTTCCAAATTCCATCTATCGCTGGACCTTGGGAAAAACGGTACGTTCCCGCGGGGAAACCGATCCTTTCGACATTCCCGTTTCAGTGTACCGTGAGTGGGTATATACACGTTTGGCAGAATGAGGAAAAAGTAGACACGAGGCACAGTGCTTGTCGCAGGGTGCTTGCTTGCTCCGAATATACAAACGTCCAGTGACAGTGATGTCTTACGTTCGAATGCAGATGGACAGATGCGACTGAATTAGTCTCCAGTGACGGCCAATGTATAAATGTAGGAAAACACGTATATGCAAAGCGATCGCACATTTCTCTTTAATGAAAAGTCTACAATGAACCACGGCATTCTATACAGAAAAAAAATGAATCATGTTTCAGCCGAATGAGAATCATGAGAGAGTCCAGGTTCAAGGCATTCTGTGAATCGACAATGTTATTTTCTTCGCATAACCAGGAAGAAAAATACCGATTTCCCTGGCAGAGTGCAAAAAATATTGTCCATGCAAATTACTTGACTGCGCTCAATTACTTATCTGATTACTCAAAAGGTAAGGTATTCATAAATATTTTGATGTCATGTCAAAGTGTGTGTTTTCTTTGCTGATTAAACAACCCGCACGTCTGATGGACCTTTTTTTCTGTACAATTAATTGCTGGGGTTGTGAAATTTACTTTTGTTTGTAAAGCCAATAACGAGCACGGAAATTATCACGCAGAGCAATAACATCTGTTGAACGTGACTGTCCGATGCTTACGTGCTTTTCCTTCGTTTCGAAAGTATGAAACAAAATGCTCAATCGCTTTACTCGGTCTACTAAAAATATACAGAGCGTACTTACAGACGGTACATAGAAACATAAATTTATATCGACATCAATACACGTCGATATAATCAGGTATATCGATGAGAACAATAAAAAAAGGTACTTCAAGTAGCTACGTGAATGATCGTTAGCTTGCATCACAGGCAGAAATGGAGTACTTACTCGTTTCATGACTAGCGTACGATCACCCGATTCTTCCTCGTCAGGAGTCGGTGGGAGCGGTCGATTCGGTGCTCCGCCTTGGCAAAGAAAACGTTTTCATGTATCAAAGTACAAATAGAACCTTATGGCCGCGTCACGCGAGAAAGATATTATCGATTTTCGCCAGTGTGCAAAGTGTCACTATCAATTTCAAAGCAATTTCTTGTTACACTTGCTTCGTAATCCGAATGACAGTTTAACATTACAATTGAATCTCGATAATACCAGTCTCCAGGAACGGTGAATGGCATTAACGTTTTCGATGGCAGCGTACAGAAAAATAGTTTGTAATCACTGACCGTCGGAGGGTCATCGAAAATTATGTAAATGACAGTTGAATATCGACCGCGGTATGCTGACGGCGAAAGAATTAATGCCGGAGAGGTGAGTGGGAGAGAAAAAATAAGAAGCATTGGCCGATGTCCTACCTTTCGTCTTACCTTCGTGGTGGGAATTCTGGGCATTATGCGAGGACGACGAGGACGAGTCCGACGACGGCCTGAAAGGAGAAAATTCAGGTCTGGAGCGGCAGAGTAGTTAAAGATGCGGTACGCCGTGACACGGCAGATGAGGTACGTGTGTTTATGCGTTGTGGACACGTGACGAGACGATGCGACGAAGAGAGACGACCATGTCAAGCGAAATGTCGAAGCATGGGGATAGGCGTGATGAAAGACGAAACGACACGATTAGTAAGATTAATATACGACGATGTAATGGCTATGATTACTGGCATTAGTTGAACGAATAATGACATTTCTCTGAGTACTCTCGACGACATTTGCCACAGTGTCAACGGAGCAGAAAATGTTCACAATGAAAATGCAATGCAGAGAGAAAAGGAACGTGATGAAACTCAGGTTCCTGGGCCGAATTGTAAATGGTGATGGAAAGAATGACACCTGTGGTAAATAAGTCGTCGAAGTTTCACCGTAACCTCCTGCCCGACGAATGTTAGCTCACTCGTTAGAACGAACACACACGTTGATGAACTTACAAAGGTTTCGGCGGGTCACTGGCCAGTAACGTGCCGTCGTTCCTCGAGTTGTTTCCACCTGCATCCTCAAGGTCATCATCGCTGTCACTCTCCACCGACAAAGCCTAGAATGAGAAATGGAATTCACGGTAAAACGTGCCTTCATCATCGGGTCAAGAGTTACGTAATCTCGTTACCACCTTAAAAATAGCGTCTACCTAGGCCAAGGTACAGGAATTGACGTACAACGAACAGTATAGGCTACCAGTGAGAGAAGAATCAGGGGACTTTGGGTGAAGAGAAGAAACGGTGGCGGCGAGGGGAGAGGGATACGCGGACCCGGAAGTACAGGAGGGTGTTCTCGGTTTCCGCCGGATCGTAGCCACACAACGCGTGTTTCTGTGTATGCGTAAGGTCATGGGCTTACTTGATCGAGGATACTGGCGGATTGCGGCATCTGTTTGTTGTTCTGATCGTTACCACCTGTAGGCTGGACCGAATTCGACGTTGTCGACGTAACGGCAGGGCCCTTATGCTGTCTGTTCGGCCTTGGCGGGGCCTCGGGGCCCTGTGACACACCAAGCTCGTTGAGTTGAGCGGCCAGCATGTCCAAGTCCTACCACCCACACGCATACACGCACAACCCCGTTAGTCACTGTTCCGAGACACCTCCGACGGATTTTGCTTTCTTTCTTTCTTTCCTCTTTGCTATTTACTTTCGGCCGAAAGCCACCACCAAAGCGGCCCGACCAGCGATGGGCAAATTCGCACGTTAATTTCCCCTCGGCGTTTCGTCTCTTTCGTACAAACCTCACCCGGGGTACTCAATTATGTCCATCACTAAGCCGGACAAGGCGGAAAGGCGAAAAAATAGTAGCGACCAGAAGACGCAAATAGTGCGCAGCTTGAAGCGAGGTTGCAGACACTCCAATTTATCCAACGCCAGAAAACTGACCAAACTCTTTTTCCATCCTTTACAGATATTAATAATGGCCCAGAATGAAATGGTTATGTATTAACAATTCATTTTTTTTAGTATTACCAATCATTCTTTCAATTATCTCACACTAGCTGGCAAGCAAAATGGATTAGATTTATCACAAAAGGACATGAAAACCCCTTCTTAAAGGTTGGTCTTGATCGCTTACAAAATAACTTTGCAAATCAAGAAAGCTCAGGCGATGAGGATCAATGAATAATATGAAAACCCACGAGATGTGCAGTCTTTGTGATATTTCCTCGTCGGTTAATGTATTATTAAAATGAATGTCATTGCGGGGAAGGATGTTAATGAAAACGCATGTAAAGTGGAGCTTGGTCAATCTTTCGACACGATAAACCAGCGTCGAAGACGTCGTTTCTCTCGAAACACCAACAAACGTGTTGCGTATGCGGCTTTTTCCAACGTTCGTAGAAATCTACTGGTGAAAACAACGAGACGTCCGTTTGGACGATTGGAGTGAAGCATAGAAAACAGTACGAGTGCTGTGCTCAAGCGACAGAAATGTTAGTAAGAGAGTGTTACAATCGGGGGTTTCACGGACTTGTCGAATTTACATGTAGCAATGTGTATAATGTGAACACACATATTGCAGGTGCGTTAATGAGCGATGTAACGAAGAGGAATAGAATGTGCGTGTCGTCTTACCTCTGGCCTCCTCGGCGGCAGCTACGGTACGTGTGAACATGGAAAAAAAACAAAAACCAAATACATTCCAAGTTTCGTGTGCGAGGCACCTGTCCGCGGGTGAGTCGAGTTTGCCAACATCAATCGACTTTTCGTAATGAGTAATCGCTAGAGCGATTGCACGGTCGTTTTCTCAACGATCGCGAGAACAGGTCAGTCGTAACAAAATATCTTGCTGGCGGTGTTTGCAATATTACGAGACAAAAACCACTGGAATCTAGCGAAGCTAGGGGGCCAAAAAGTCGTTGAATTTGGCAGCTTTGTAGTGCGTGTATTTGTAGTAAACCAGCGGTGTGAGCTGTCAGCGTGCACGTCGATTGTCGGACGCAGCAGCGAGAGTGGTGGGGATTCTTGCGTGCAATAGGAACAGTATAAATACACGGGTAGTGTGATCGTGGGGTACGAAAGCAGAGAAAGATAATACAGAGAGAAAACTACGCGCGGTACAGAGATAGAGACATTAATGGGGCTGGTGTGGAGGCAGCGTAGATTGCAAAAAAGATGCTAAAGAACGGCCTGTGCCTTCTCTACGAGTTCGGTTACCCAATATGCGCTTATTTTCTGGCCACTTATGACAGGCTCTGTCAGTCTCATGTACATCAAGGACGGGAAATGATGATCGGACGGCGGACCGAGGAACGGGAAAGTACGTGTGCGTTATCAGCTGATAGCTTACCATAGGCTTAAATACGTGGCTGTTTCTTTGCGGAGCTGGCTGAGCACTGGAACCACCGCTGCCACCTCCCGATGACGGCACTTGGTGATTAGAAGGCGGAGTCGAAACCTTGTGAGGTTGCCGAGGATCATCCCTCGGCGTGGGTGGTAAAGGCCGAGACGGTGGCTGAGGATCCGGCACCACTAAATTTCACCAAGCCACATATTTATATGAACACAAGAATACTATAAAAATATTTCATGTATCGATAAATAGCTGTATTCTATCCATCATCCAAAGTATTATGCCCCGTCAATCATCAAAGAACGACTTGTCTACGCTTTAAACCTGACAGAATGGAACGCTAAGACAGGCACGGTGTATTCGAAGGAGATTTCAGAGACACATTCATGTAGGTTATCTTTTTTTATGAAAACCATTTATAGGAGTGTCAAAGTGAAATATACCGATTAATCTATGCGGAATCGCGGGTCTCGCAGGGGGTCCCGGTTCTGGTACTTCCCGCTGGGACCTGTTACCCGGTTTCTCCTTAGCGGCAGCTGCTTGAGCCGGCAAATCCTGGGTCAACGTCCTGCCCTCCTGGATTTGCTGGAAGTTACGACGTAACGTATCGCCCCCAGGCGCCTGAACGATCGACGACGGTTCGCCGGCAAGTGCCGGCTCGTCCTCTTCGTTTTCACTGCCACTGTATCTGTAGTCGTCCCTTTCTACACGTTAAAAAAGTAAAATCAATACAAGGACAAGCAGGAAGCAGTAATCACTTATCCTAGTTTGTACAGAAATTGATATGACATTGGATTATTCGCTAAAATTGTACTTATTTTTAGTTCTATTGGAAGGGAACGTGTTAAATTTGTTGTTGCATTCATTTTCCTCACCTTTCTCTTGTTTGCGCTTTTTACAGCGGTCGATGTGATCTTTCAGCTGTATTCTGACTTGCCTCTCTGTCGGTTGGTCCCGGATGAAAGGATGCTTCAGGAGCTGCTCCGTATAAGGCCTCTGATGGTAATCCTTCACTAGAACAGTTTCGATAAACCAATGGAACTTCTTCGCCCATTTTTTCGATTTTAGTCTTGGCGGTGGATTTCGTGGAATCAAGAAGAGAGCCTATAACAGGGAAATTCCAAATACCTTACAAAATGTAAAATACGTGTACCTAGATGTAAATATGAATACAATAATATTGAATATAAAGTACTCTCGCCCTCTGTGTCAGTATAAAGGGACAAATGATTGATGGAAAAAATATTGACAGGGGTTTTTCATGCTTACTCTCATAGGGTGAAGGTCACATAAAGGTGGCTGTGACTCTGCCATTTCTAAAGCAGTGATACCGAGCGACCAGAGATCACTCCTATTGTCATAGGTAGCGTCTGGGTTTTCGTCACAAGCAATGACTTCTGGTGCCATCCAGTAAGGCGTACCGATGAAGGTATTTCGTCGACCTATGGTCCTGTCCAACTGTGCGCTCACGCCGAAATCAACTGAAACATCCATCAACCACCGGTCAGCGGGAAGACACTTGAGGTGCAGGAATAATTCCAAGAGAATTCCCTCCTACCGAGTTTAACTTCGGCGTTGTCGGTAAGCAGGACGTTCTGGCCTTTGATATCCCTGTGGATGACTTTATTGCTGTGAAGGTAACTGAGTCCTCTTAATATCTCCCTGGAGATATAAGCGATCCACTCTTCCTTAAGGCTCTGACCCTTGGTCGATTTCACAAGGTCCGTCACCGAGCCAGCTCCACAATATTCCATTACCAGCCATAACTGATCGTCCTTCCCCGGCGATGACTTCTTCACGAAGGCACCATAATATGTCGCTATGTTTCTGTGATTTGAATACTGAAAAACCCAGTAAAATCAGTTCTCCCTTCTACACATTCTTCATAAGGTTGCAAGTAGCTCTACAGAAACACTCACCCTTTTGAGGACGTTTATTTCCAGCTTGATTTCTTCCTCTTCGTCCTGCAACGCGATTCATTCCAATTAGTTGAAAAATACGGCACGACAAGTGGCAATAACATCAGTATTAACACATTCTCTGCGTTTAATGTATTTTATTGAATTTCTTCTACGAGTACGCGGGGATTTTACTGAGTTTTCGTCATTGTTTTTGCAACGTAAAGTTCGCGTCGCGCGTCACCGGGTTTCAGAAAAAAGGACGCAGAATGTGAAAACTCTAGTTCGACATAGAAGGTTGCAAGAAGCTGCGTGCCATTCGTTAAGTAGGTAAGTGGAGTCGACGCTTACTCGCGCGTTACACGAGAGCAGAGGGAAAGAGTGCCGGGCAAAAAGAGAGACGGTGATGGAAGAAAACGTGCAATCGTAATCGCATCGCTGGATTCCGACGTATCTTCTAAACGATCCGGTCGACTTACGTGAGGAAGGAACTGTTATAATCGTAATAACGGCGTTCCTTACGTTAGAAACGTGTTTAATTTCATTACTGTCTATTTAATAATTGCTCGATATTTATGGCAAGCAAAAAAAAGATACCTAAAAGCCGTAATCACACGGGAAACTGTTACAGCTGCAATAACGATGTTCCTTGCGTTAGAAACACGTTCGATTCCATTTACATTTATTCAATGATCGCTCGATATTTATCCCAATGGAAGAAAATATAAGAAACCTATAATCATGCGTGAAACTATATAGTTGTAATAACGGTGTTCCTCGCGTTAGAGACTTGGGCGATTCGATTTGAATCTCTTCGATAACTGCTCGATATTTACGTCAGGGGAAAATACTTAAAACCCATAATTATGATCTGAACTGTTACAATAACGGTGTTTCTTGCGCTAAGCTTTTTCAAGTCCATTACACCATCTCCAGTAATTATTATCCGTTTATACCGGAAGGAGAAAAATATGTATAACCCATTAGAATATTCTCCAGAATTATAGTCATTTAATATTATCTCTTACTCTAATCGTTCTTGATTCAATACCTAGTACTTAACTCAAATAGATAAATTATGTTAAATCCATGCTATTACTCGCCACTATTAGAAAGATTATAAAACTCTTTCCCCGTTGCGTTCAATTTTATTGTTTAAAAAAACAGTGATAACTCGACTACATTTCTCAACAAAAACAGCTGTAAAAGTTGCCACGTAGACTAGAATATTGATAATAATAATATTACATCTCACGAATACCAAGTCTATTACTCTTTATTTAAGAATTACTTTACTTCTTTATGGTCAATGAAAATCGCGTAAAATCCATGATTTGCATTAATTACAATTTAGTTTTTGACACTGACTACCAAACACAATTATCGCAAGATTATCGAATAATTTTCATTCAAACGATAAATTCTTTACGTTGTATATCGAATAACTTGTAGCTTCATGTGCATACTTATTGCGTACTGTAATTGGTGTACATCTAAAGGACCTGCTGTTTGTCAATGTACAAACAGAAAAATGAACCAGCCCTTTCGTAATGAGCGCACGTTAACGAAGAGTTTTGAAAGTTAAGCGGTTAATGCTACTCGGTGATTGCGCGCGCTTAGAGAAGGCTTACTCATTATGACAGGAGATGCGATAGAGTCGTGACACACGGGAAGTTCTAGTAATCAGCGACTATTAAACCGTATCGCACTGAGCCACGGTTTCGTAGAAATCCTCCTTTCTCTGTCGTCTCCGTTCGCCGGGTATTTCGAGAACTCGTTGCTCGTTCGTCCGATTAAACAAACGTCTCTCTCTCTCTCTCTCTCTGCTCGCCGCCGATTAATATTTATCTCGTCCGATTGGAAAAGCGACACACCGTGCCTCGTGCGTCGTTAAAAAGCCTTTCCGCGAGAGCATTGTACGATAGTGAAAACAAAAGGCGAATAAGGAGCTCGGGGATTCGTTGGGAAATCGTGCGTTCGATGATTTATTAGTAAGCAAACGCACCACACGCAAACCGAACATTTAATGAACCGCATAAACCATAACATTTCCAACGTTCAAACTCGTCAATCAGATTGATTGCGCGTATGAATTAGATAAAACAAAGATAAAAAGGGTTATCAAAGTTCTTGCACAAGACGTAAAATCAAATTGTATGCAATATTTTGTCATTATTTTAGGGTCTGATTAACTTAGGCAGATGACAAATATATTGTAAAACCAACTGAAACGCACAACTTCGTATCCGAAAAATGTACAAACGATTTCCTATCTACCAATCGTTCCGATTCACTCAGCATTTTAATCGAAAAAATCAATGCTTGAAATATTTTTCTCTGAGAAATATTTCCTCTCTGTTAGACTTTTTTTCGGTTATCTGCAGAGATACCATCGAAACGGGGGAAACGAAATCGAAGGACGAACGTTCCTGGTGGAGATGGCCGGAGGAAGGGGGGAAACGGTGAGATGAAATCGGCATCGAGAACCATTCATTTGAGCGTATCATTCATTGTAACCCACAGACACACGCACATAGACACACATTCTATCTCTCAGGCCGAATATATACGTACCTCCGTGACGTCCATGACCTTGATGGCCGCCAGCTGACCGGTCTTCGTGTGCCGACCCTGAAAGCGCAACAAAAGAGCATTATTGCTTTATCATCGCCGAGGTATATCAATTTCCAAAACGTCATGATAAACCCGATGGGGCAGGGGGGAGGAAGATTCTTCGAAAGCGGCAATCTTATCGTTCCGATGAGCTTGTTTCGACGAATCCCCGTTCCGCGGGCTAATAATCACGAGAATAAGAACCAGTCGTTACAAAGCCACAGCGAAAGCTAAGGAAAATGTCCTATCAGTCGCTCATGAATTACAAAAAAAGAAGAAATTGTCCCGAAGGATTAAGACCTTATCGTAGTATTCCGTTTCCTGTTTGCCTCGGTTCATTGACCTGTACAATGAGTAATTAAGGAGGTTAGCGGCAGAATAAATTCGATATTAAAGTCCTTAAAATCTTAATACACAGCTAAAGCTACAAGAAATATAATGTTTCACTTGAAATGTACAATTCCAAACATTTAGGAGACTTCTATTCTGAAGACTTCTACGTGTTTTCCCGTGTGTTTATGCATATTTATAGGTAGCGTATCTTGGTCGAGAAACTACCCCCGTTTTTAGAACAGAAGCCTAGGGAGACTGTTATTTGCTCCGAAGGAAGGAGAGGAATTTCTCATTTAAACGATTTCCATGAGAATAGGAACTAATGAACAGGGGGCAAACCAGGGGAGGGGGGGTTGACTGACGAGAGAGAACTCGGCGGTTTGAATTTCGATGATCTAACAACCGTCGAGAAATCGAGGGGGGGAAGGGGGTTGGTGCACGTTGCACGCAGGGATGCAGCAAAGTCCTCGCGGGTGCGAAACAAAAAGGCCCAGCAGGCCGTTTGGGAAAGAGACGGGGAGCTTAGAAGGAAAGAGAGAGACCGGTAGCAAAGGGGGAAGAAAAAGAGTAAGAGAGAGAGAGAGAAGGGGGAGGGAGAGAATGCAGAGAGGACCGCGTGGGTAGGGAAAAAGCATCGGGTGCATATAGGCGCTTTTTATATTCAGCCTTTTTCCACGACAAAGGCGTGGTGCACACGCGGCCAGACGAGACCTACGTCGTCGTCGTCGTCGTCGTCGTCGTAGTCGTCGTGGTGGTCGTCTATCCTTTCAAAGGGAACCGGGGACCGCGCCTCTCCTCGCGCCAAGAGCGAGACGGAAAACGCCCGGGGAAAGGGAAAAAGCGAGAGGAACAAAGAACGCAGCAAAGAGGATGGGGAGAAGGGTACGTTCCAGCAGGGCAGAGGGGGGCGACTCACTTTTCTCCGCGGGGGGAGAGGAGAGACACAGAGGTATGCAAAGCGCGACCAAGAGGGGAGGAAATACCGTTTATTATGTCGTGAGCTAGACAAGGAAAGATACGGGAGAGGGAGGGGAAAAACCGCACGACCGAGAGAAGGAAAGGTGGCTCAAAGGCATTCATGGACTGTCTCTCACGTGCTTATGAGCACGCAACATTTGTTTCAGCAGACCGTTTTGCGTATCGTGTTCACGTTTGTCACTTGCCGAACGAGGGAACAATGTCTACCAACTGTCTCGCACGGGTATATGGCAAAACCCAGAACCACGGCTTAACAAAACTTTTAATATCTTTGATTACATGTGCAGTGACATGTAATCTTATCACTCGTATTTTCGCCATTCAAAGGAAAAAGTAGTCAAACGTAAGCCGATTAATTAAACTTCTATTTGACAAATAAGAAAAAGGTCCGATTAAACGGCCATTTAAAAGCAACTCAAAAAAATTGAACGATTTTGTACGTTGTATCGTGAGAAATAGCAAGTTCTTTTTATTAATGAGTCGAAAGAGTTTACGTGACAATGTAAAGAAAGAAATGATTGGTATTTTAGAAATCTGCGCGTTAGTTTTATTCGTTAGAATTTACAGTTAAATTCCACCCCTACGCAGGACCATTCCCGGGTGATTTAATAATTGCCGGGCGTTGAAACCGGCCGAGAAAACCGGTCGTTTTCGCAATTCGATGGCTTACGATTTATACGACTTTTCCCGGAATTCCGGGTCGCTTGATATTTAGATATTCAAGAGTCCGCGCGCTCGCGACGGGGCTATTTGCATGCGAATTTCGCAAAAGAAGGGGAACTTTTAAGACGCAATTCCCAGTGAGAGAGATGCCTCACTGGAATACAGACCGGCAAATAATTCCAGATAAATTAATCATCACCAAAGATCTCGCTTCTCTCATCATGAAAAGTATTACAATCGAAAAATAAATCCGAGGATACCACATCCTTAAATACATTGAGAAATTTTCCTTGGAATTTCGTAATACTTCGTACCATTAATAATGTTAAATCTAGTAAGTGTATCAAAAGATTGGTTAAAGCAAAATCCTTTTCTCTAAAGGGAGAAAGGGAAGCAACTATCAATTTGCTTGCGGAGCCATGTTTGGATACTTTTTTTGATGGTTCTAATTAACTCATCGCGGACAACCACTGATTGCTATTCGAAGGAGGGTTTGCTTCTTCCTACGGCGGTTAATTCCTGTTTCTCAGCGGCGCAAAGAGCGAGTGAAAGAGCGAGATAATTTGAGTGTCGATGCAACCGGTGGCCGGCGTGCGAGTTTTCCCGCGAGAGAAGCAGTCGCTTTTGTTCGAGTCGACGGCTAACGAGTGTATCTTTACAAATACCGGCGTGGATTACGATTTCCGCGGTATCACTCCTCCGTATTAGATTCCCGCTCGGCATTTCACCTGCGAGCTCGTTCCGCTCTTACGCCAAGCCCGACGGAACGGTCTCTCTGTATCACCGTCCACGGATACCCCGATAACGAGTTTCAGGTCGACGGGAAAATGTCAAAGCGAGAATTTGAGGAACGAAAGGCAGGTGGACCAATGGCGGCCATAAGAAAATAAGCCAGAAAAGATTAGGATAAGAAAAAATAGAAAAAATATGAAAATAAGCGAGAAAAAGTTGAGGGATTAATCGTTATCGCTAATCATTTGCACCTTGGATCGGTATCATTCAGACAAATTTTAAGAGAAAGATGAGAGTTTTCGATGGAGTAGCAAGTATCGATGCAAAAAATGTTCCTTCCAGAATTCGATGAAAGAAGAATAATTATCACGATTCATTCGCACTTTCAAAGCCAGCTATATGAAGCGAAATTCAACAAGATATTTGTAAATGGTTTGCCCGAAGGAAATAGAAATTTCGTTCCAATCGTACGAAATACATTTCTTAAATCTCGTGCTCCCTAGAACAACGGTTGACGAATTACGGATCAGAAACGTTCGGAATGGAATTTCTCCGCGAAGTAGAAAGTATCGCGAATAAGCGGCTGAGATTTGCATATCGGCGCGAACGAAAATGTGTCGACTCTCTGAGTTGTGCGCCGAAAGGACGGCGGTGGCCGGTGTCGAGAACGCGTTCGCCTCGGCTCTACAGAAATAATTATTGATTTTAGCCGGGCTTTTCTGGCGTGCACGGGCGAAAATAGTCGGCGCCGGATGGCACATCGATTTCCATTCAAACGTTCCTCTCCCAGCATGCGGACGAATGAACGTGACATTGGCGGAAATGCGCTTCTATTTTAAAACCACTTCGCCGTCGTACCGATAATTCTCGCGAGACCCAAGGAAATGCCGCGATTCGTGCGAGTTTCACACGTCCGCGGAATATTCAGCAGAATTACCCACGGCCAATAATCGGCCAAAAACGAGAAACCGTGTCAATAAAATAAACTGCGATACAATAAAACAGGACTAGTAGCAACAAAATAGGGGTTTCAGTGATTTTTATCTGAAATCAATCTGGTTAGGGGACAAGATTTCAAGCGAATATTACGCATTTATCGTAGTTATCTTTTTAACCTTTTTTCTGAAAAATATCGTTAGTAAAGAAGCATTATAGGAATTCTCGTCAAGTAAACGACATTGCGGGGGTCATGTGCAGGGGAATATTGTCAGTCGATGGATAGAAAAAATCATCAACTGCGGGTGCCACGCGATGTCCAACGGCGGTCAGCGACCTACACACTTCCTCTTCCGATTCAAATGAATATTCGTATGAGTTCGAATGATGCCAGCAGTTCTACGAATATCTATTGTCCTTCTCGCGGCTCCCCAGCTCTAACGTTTCGAGTATTCGACAAACGTACAAATAGAAACAAAATTATAATCATAAATAACGAATGACAAATGGAAATAAATTCTAATTCGTCGATACGTAGGATCGTAATGGCGAAAATGCCTTTCTAAATACAACAAAAAGGGAAATACAGTTATCACTGTTACCACAAACTCGATTAATGATATTAACTAATTGGTAATAAATTAAAAAACCACTTCCACGAGGATTACTTAAGCCTCTGCAATTTTCTACTTATGGACGTAGAGATTGCGCTAAAACGCGCAATAGGCGTGACACATAAGCAATTTTACACGGCGATCAAGAGACACGTGAATCGACTGATTTATTCGTGACGTGGGTCACACGGCGCGTTTCTTCGGCATGACCGGCTAACTTTTCGCCAAAGTCATGAATGAAATCGGCTGACTCAGTACTTGTTTTGCCCGGGCGATTACGCGGACTGCAAATTTTTCGAATCGCTCCGCTCGTCATTCATTCCCGCGAATTCGCGTGAATTAATCGGAGCAATGTGACGCGCCAAGGTACGAGGCGTCGATTAACTCGACGTTTTCCCCGTCTCTCTGTCTCACTATGTGTATACGTGTGTGATTGTGTGTGTGTGTGTCGAGAGTAATGCCAGCTACGTGTGTCGGTTCATTCTGTGCCGTCATCGACAACGGGTCATCGCCCTCGTCCTCTCTTCCCTATCGTCGCATCGTCGTACGAAAGTAAAGTGTAAAAGAGCTCGCGCGAAGAATGGAGAGAAGGTAAATGCGGTAAATACAAAGCCGAACGTCAAACGGGAGATCCCAATACACCTTGAAACCCGCGTAACAGAATCGAGCATTCGAACGTACTAACGAAATTTTCCATTAGTCATGGAGCAACGGTCACTTTTGAACTCGTGGCCATCACGTCGAAAGGAGAGTTTTTTATTAAAATTTAGAGAACGGAACATGTCTAATAAACGGGGATCTAAGTGTATGTAAAATGGACAATGGATTAATTAAAGGAAAGTATGAGTTCTGGTGTTTTTCAATGAAGCAAACGCAGGAGCGTAATGAGTCGAACAAGAAGTAACTGTTAAAGACGAATTTTTACGAGGAAATGTGGAACGCTAGTGTAAAAAACTGTCTCGGGGGAGGAAGAAATGCTTGAAAAGTTGACTGTCCGGTTCAACCCCTGGGTAAAATCCATCTTCCCCCGTGTAAACGACGATATAGGTACCAGCTGGCATTTTGTATATACATAAGCCTTCTAAACACACGGACAAAAAACGCGGCGAAATCAAACAAACCCGCGATTGCGCGCGGCTGGATAAATATTGAATTGTCCGAAGAAAAATATTTGTGCCAAGTGATTGGAGCACGATCGAAATCATCGGCAAGATTTTGCCTAATTCAGAGGTCCAGTTCTTCCGTGTAAAACAAATTTGTAACAACAAAGAGTGAATTCAGTTAGCATGGGCCGGTAACCAGATCATTTAAAAAAAATACGTCAGATTTAAGGCTTTTTCCCCAAAAATAATTCCATTGGAATTCCTTGTAATTTCTAAATTTTTAATCTCGATTATTGCTACGAAATTCAGGAAATTCAAAATGGTTGTTTTTGCAAATAAAACGTTTGTAATGAAATTGAGAATAATTTCAAACTGTCACGTGATTGACAGAGGTATGATAATTACAACTTAACTATAATAGTATAAATAACAGTATAAACGCAAAACGTTTTTGCATCATGTTCATAATATACCGTCCATTATATTTGCTGAGAAGTTATATTTGCTGAGAATTTCTCATCGATTATTGAAGTGGAAAGTTTATAGCGAAACTGGATATCTGATACTGAAAGTAATTAAAAAGTACCACATAATGAACAATATTTACAGACAAAAAACGCGGTACATAATACGCCTAAAATAAACTATTACGATGCGAATGTTAAACGTTCTTTCGCTCCGACGTATGCCAGCTCGTTATTATTGGGAAATTATATTTCATCGTATAGCGAAGGGAAAAGTTTAAAACTGAAATAGGTATAAAAAACTCGCAACTAACTATCGGGCAATTAACAATGCAGAAAAAGCATGCTACACAATACGAGCGAATTGAAGCGGTGTAATACGAATGTTAAACGTTTTTATGCTTGAGTGTGCACTGGTTCGTCATTGTCGGGGAGTTATTTTTCATCGTTGAGTGAACGAAATTCAGCAGATGTGCCGAGACGTCTAGGCCTGGCCGGAGCCAGGAGCAACGTGGGTTAATTGTGCCGGAGCAACTTTCATTTTAATGTCGTAGAGGGGACACGTGCATGTCCCGTCGCTCATAATAGTTTCCTCCCGTTGCCCCACCCCTGGACGACGTCTCCGGGAAAAATCCCCGATGAACCTCCGAGGGTCGCTCGCAAAATTTTCCGGCAGATTGAAATGCCGGCAAATGGGTTGAGGTAATCGGGGTGGCTAATTTTGTCAACGTCATGCATGAACCACGCCCTATCTGCTCTCACCGCATTCATAATTAACAATCGATAAGCCACAAGCAGCTACTATATGTTTCCACGCGGCCCTTGCTCGCAGATGCATTTAACCCCCGGGAACGATAAGATTTCCCCCGGGGAAAGGCCTCGTCTTATCTGTCTTCAGGTAGAGGAAAAAACGCTTTCAGAACGCTCCAAAGTACACGGCATTAAATCTCCTCAAATCCTACAACTCTCGAATGGGCCTTAACGGCCTGGAAAACCATAAACCGGAAGAACAGATAATCGCGCGATAAAACGAACGTCCTAGCAAAACGATTAACAGTCGAAACAGACGGCTTTACATTGTAACCTAATTAAGTGACAAATTTGAGATAAAGGGTACACATTCTCACGTTTTTCCAATGCTTCATTGACTAATAAAAAATTTAGTAAATTTAGTAGAGACAAAAGGTGTAACTGCACAGTAAAATTCCAAAGCTATTTTTGTCGAGATTGGACAAAGTCGTTGTAATAAGTCCTGACGTTTTACCGCTCCATTAAGAAGCTGGGTGAGTAATACTCTGCCCATTCTTTTTTTGGCCGAGAGTAACAGAGCGACGACTTTCCACTCGTTGTCATTTCAGAATGTACCGAAACTATTGCATCCTATGTGCAATTCGTCAAATCGGTCCTTATTGCGCTGGAGCTCGGCAACGCTGTAATTCAGTCAAGGACGAAATGCTCAGCGGGGTAGTAAATTTTCAACGGTTTTATGCCGTGCATTCTTTCGTGGCAAAGACTGGCCAAGAGCCGTTGCAATAACGTTCCACCGCTCCATTAAGAAGGTGGATGAGTAACGCTCTTCCATTCTCTTTTTATCCCAGCCCGACAAAACCAGAGAACTCGAGCTAAGCAAGCGTTTTCACACGCAGCACGTACTTTTCGCGGATTACAAAATAAAACCTGTCGTAATGTCCTGGAATCGTGCGACAATTACGCAATAATTTTGCGCAAACACGCAATTTACTCGTTATTGTTTTGGAAAATGCGGATTTCACACGAAATGCATCGGACCGCGTTATCGCCAGAAAATCATTTTCCGGTAGATTAGAAAAAGTGTTTCTCACTGGACGATGGTTTAGTAGGTCTGGAAATATATTGGAAACTCAGCAACAGCCGTTGAAATAACTGTTGACGGTACTTTACCGCTCTATTAAGAAGCTGGATGAGTAATACTCGTCCATTCCTTTTTTATCTACCGAACCGAGAGAAGTGACTTTAAGGAAGCGCATTACACGTATTCCTCGTAACATAAAAAAAAACCTTGAATAGTACGTTGCTTACATAAATATTCGGTAATAAATTAACTCGAAAAGATGTTACCTAGCCATGAATATTTTACTAAGTATCGTCGGTTTAAATCCTCTACTTCCCTGTGATATTTGCACAAAGGTTCTCGGACGGTGTTACAATTACACAAGGATCCTCGGAATAATTAAAACATGAGGATTATCCGTTGGTTAACGGTTCGAGGGGACATTGAAAGATATTTGAGAGTAGACAAGAGGGCCCTGCAATAACTCTTGACAACGTTCTGCCGCTCTATTAAGAAGCTGGATGAGTAACGCTCTTCCATTCCCTTTTTATCTGCGGCCGACAAAGTGAGAAGGAAAGAGAGGCAAAGCTAAGCAGCCAAGCTGCTCACACGCCTCACGTATTCCTCGTCCGTGTGGACATTAATGACGCACGCTGTACGCTTCCCGTCCTTCCGGTCTCGGGATTCTCGACCTCAGCGTATACACCGGCCGACCGTTTTTCACACACGGCTGTTCTCAAGGACGACCTCGCTAAGGAGAATTTTTTCAAGGTGAATCACCGTCCCTCCTACGGCCTCTCTCACAGGTGAGGGTTTCTCCGGGGGACTACGTCCCTCCCCCTCCGCCAGGTCAGGCCGACGAGCTCTTTCTATTCCGATCACCCTCGACAATGCATTTTTACATCAAGGACGACGCACGCAGAGCCCCGACGAAAATTACTGAACAACCGGCGGAAGAAAAGACGGTTCAGGAATCGTCGCACTGAAGTATGATGAAGAAGAAAGGCAAGGAAAGTAATAATGGATAATAAGAATACTCATGAGGTTTAACAGGATTAGGGTAATGAGGTGATTGATAATTTACGATGTCAGGTCATCGTAAATATGAAAATCCGGATCTTGATAGCCCAGTTTTGTTAAATGAAGGATTTTTATAAGCCGATAACAGTTCTTAATTCCTTCGTGAATATATGTAAAATTATTCTGGCTCTTAGGGGAGCATAAGTGAGTAACGGACATGTTTTGAATTTTAAATAGAACAAAAATGAAAGTTATTAAGCAGAAAAGCAACACGTAGGAAATATTTGAATTTTGTTTCCCTATACAGTGAATCATGAATAGACATTTTTGACTTATACGAGAATGCCAATTGTCCGCCGGAAATTACGTATTCCAGGAGATGCAGTCAAGTGCAGCCAAGGAGATTGTCGGAGAAATTACCTGCGACAAACTGTTTGGTCAACTGCAGATCTAGTTTCATCCTGGCCATGGTTCTTGCCGAGTGCGCGAATAAGCGGAAGGGAGGAGTCACTGGAGGATGGAATGGAATATTTATGAGGTGCGGTTTCCACGTTTCACCTGACGAACAGTCGCGCGGATTAAGGACTCGGGCAGTGGCCGCAAGGACGATCAGAAGGCACGTAAATACCGCAGAGAACGGAAGAGCCAGACCGACGAGTTGGCAGACACGCGACGATCGCCCTCACACAACGAAAAGGAGTAAACGAAGAAGAAGAAACGAGCAGAACCATCTCCCCCGCCGCCACCCACCCCCCTTCGGTGTGGGGAACACGTAGCCGCATTTCAAGGTTTTTCCAGGCAACTTCCACGTCCGATATTCCCATTCGCATGCACACGACTTCCGTTGAATCTGACCCCAAGTCACGGAGTCGAGAATTAGACGTAGCCCAGCATCGTTTCATCGCTGCACTCCAGAGACATTTTTGCAATGCAAATCTCGTTTAATCGAGTGCCAAGTACCGTCACTCGGCACGTTGTATCATCGCAACGGCCAAGATGGAATGAGCGGTTTACAGTGGTGCATTCAACGTAATATTTGTCCTTTGCGTAGCATTGGGCTTCAGCTAACGCAACTTTTTGCAAGTATATGTTCTTTGAATTACAAAAGAGAGAATATATCTTGTTAGTATTCGACCAATGAGACATTCAAAATTCAACTCTTAAACAATAATCGGATTGTCTTTTGTTCGCATTTTGGATACTTCTCGTCCTTCGGCAGTGAAGGTGCGTCGAGTAAATTATCGTCATTTTCACCCTGTACCCTGACACTATTTCAAGGAAACTTTCACTGAACACAAGAACCGCATAATCAACGCATTTTTGCATTCGTTTCCACACATTCTTACGGTACATTCATTGCATTTGTTCTGTCGTAAAGCTCCGTGCAAGGCGAATAGTTTCGTACAAAGATAGAGAATAATGTCGTTGGTAAATTATTGTGCTACAAGTAAATTACGTGTCATTTTGACCACAGATTGTTATTCCTCAAGATACCTCATTATGCGGAAATCTATAGTGCGGCAACGGGAAGTTGAGTAAGCAGATTTCTCATTTGGCTTACATTCGACATACATTATCACGAAGCAAAGATAGGAGGGAACGGCAAAAAATGTGGCGAAAATACGACTCAGCGAGAGTCGCACGTGGAAGAATTTCAAGTACTCACCTTGTAAACCTGGCCGTACGTTCCATTGCCGACGACTTCGATCAGTTCGAAGATTCCGGCTGGCTCCTGCAAATATGAGACCGTAATCAGTGTTCGTCGAATCAACGTTCATTTACGTGATTTACGTAAGTTTGAGGTAATCACGAAACCAAGCTCAGATACATCAGCTACGTCCAAATAATACTTCTAAACGTATCATGTACAACATTTGAGGAAGACATATTTTCGGTAGTTTTATGGAAAACAATTTGAGCGCTAATTTTCTGATGGCAGCAACTATTTCCGCGTACTTCGCTGGCGGAAATCAAAGTCACGTGGCAACTGTCAGTCTATAAATAAAATTGCTCGCGGGGCAACTCTGATAGGTGAGATAATGTTGACGATTCCGTGAACGGTATCCTGCGGATTCAGGACTTTTCATCGATAGTGGCTGGCACGGCTTCAACGAGATGAGAATTCAAGGAGAACCTCTCCTGCCCTCGCGGGGAGAAACACGGAGGGTCGTCGTCTGCGCGAGGCTAATCACGAGACGGTGCATTCTTACGAGTTTGAAGTCGCCAACTCCGAGCAACACGGGAGACACTTGGTAATTAAGTTTTTCCGAGATCAACGGCCTAACGCAATGTCATTAACGAATGAACAGAGCCCGCATTATCACTCTCTCATCTTACGCACTTAATCGTACAGTATCCGATACCGGCTAAAAGAAAATGGAGCGTGTCGTAAAATATAAAGTCCTGATAACGGACTTCAACGAATGGAAACCTCGTTTTGCCAGAGAAGAAGGGCATTTATAGGACATGGGTATACCCCGGCAATCCCCCGGAAATTGCACAACCGTTCAAGTTATCTGCACGTTGTCCCTGAGTAGATTGTTGAGACGGTTTCTTTCAGAGCCTACCGGCTACAATTTCATTGTCCCCGAACGAAAATTTAAGCCGGCGAATTTGAGATATCAAGGGCGACATGATAAGCTATTCTTGGGACGTGGAATATCATTTCCAGGAAATCAATAAGGCGCAGGATTGGCAGAGACGATCGTGGAGCTTTTTAAGATTTTCCAAAACTGCGATCATGCGGTATTGTCCGCTGCTTCAAGTGTATTAGATTCGTGGGCGCTGTGTTATCGGCAGACGTGAAACGCTGCAAGGGAATTACACAACGGCTGGGAGAAATGGCGAAAAGGGAGGACGCAGCGAACCCTCGGAAAGCGGGTTCAACGATGCGAAATATTTACGTACCTTCAGGGCGTTCAGGTCAATGTCGTCTAGCGAACAGTTGACGCTCGGTGCCAAATTATGCGCCATCTTGATACGCCACTTGCGCTCCCTCGCGTTATCTCGCTCGTCCTTTCGCCGTTTCTCGTTGTCTCTCTCCTTTTGATTCGCTGGCGCGACTTGACGAATCCGTCGTGTATATATCTCGTTCTCCTTGTTCCTCCGGTCGTCTGTGCACCTCCCTGTCCCTCTCTCTTTCTATCCGTCTAGCACGGTGCGTGAGTCTCGCTCGCACGACGAGTGCCGTAGAAAAATACAAGGGTGGAGAAGGCAGGACTGGTTGGTCGGCAGCGCACCAACAACACACACACACACACCGGGTATCCCGAACTCGCGTAGAAAATCGTCGATCAAGACAGTCCCCCGTCCAACGGTTTCGGGCGAAACTTTGGCACGCGCGGACGATTACTCGGCGAGGATCTCACAGGGGGAGAGAACACACGCGGAGCACATGGCGTGCTCGACAGAGAGGACAGAACTGAATGGGGACTACACTCTGTGCACCAAGAGCTGTCTGTCAGTCAGACCGGGCCACGGCGACGCGCCTCCATCTCGCGATCACTATCGAGCTTCTCTCCACGCGACACGCACACACACGCGGCATAAAAGCCGTACGGGACGCGATTCGCCGATGAAACAACGAATTTCACTGTCCGGTCGCAGCGCCTAGCGCTGGATCACTGTTCGTCATAACGGATGCAGGAGAGCCGAGCCGAGAGCCGAGCCCACACACCACGGCAGCTTCAGCCGTTCCACGTCCTGTCTCTTGCTCTCTGTGTGTGCTTACTGCACGCCTCGTCTTCTCTCCCTCACTCCTTCTCTCTCCCTCTAAAGGCCCGACCGGGCCCTCTCGCTCCCTCCAATTCCCACGAACTCGTCGCGACGGTTTTTCCGTCTCTCTTCCTCCCGCGCGATGCAAGACCGTGTGTCATGCATACGCACACCTTTAAAAACTGACGTCACCGACTGGGCTTACCAACATGGCCGCCGACCCCCACCCTCACTGGAAAATGAAATTTCGCCCATGCTTTTGCACTATCTTCAACGACCGAAATACGAAATTGAGTTGTACGATGCAACGAATTTCGGTGACAAAGAGGTCTCGATTTCTGTAAGACTCGCGAACGTCTTTGTTTTCACGGAATTCGGACTTGCGTGCCTGGAGTAGGGGAAGTAGCACGTGAGGACCATAGTTTTAACGATTCTAGGGTCCCTAAATTTGCACAGAGTGTTCCAAAATACTATATTTATATTCATCGCTAATGAGGGATGCAAATTAAAGTCGAAAAATCTACAGTACCTGTAGAAATTAGATGCTGCTGTCCAGAAATGCTTACTGTCAGTCCGGTGGAAAACTTTATTTTTGAAATTCACTCTGGGGATTTTTGGGGGAATTTGATCTGCACGAACTTCCGGATGTTGTGATCCTTACTGTATAAAGTTGGCTGCACTTTAGCCGTTCCTCATCTCGCTCCCTTCCGGTTCGCTCTTTTGGGTGACTGTGTCTTATTTAGTTTTAGCTGTAATTCAATCTTTCTCCATCTTCCACAATGAGGATCTACAAAGATATTTTCACTGGTAAGTAAATAAAAAATAAGTCTCAACATCATGCAAAATCATTATTTTTCTACTCTGGTAAAAAAAAATAGGAAAAAGACGTAAATACTCCAAAGCGTTATGACATTTCGTTTCGTGTAACCAGCCCACCCTATATGACATTAAATTGTCATATATCGCTATTCCTATGATCTCTTGATATGCACTTTTATTTCTATTATACTTTTTGATCTATCAGAGATTACAATAATTATGAATTTCATGAGTTATAAATGAAGTGCGATCATAACCTCGCCATATGTTGTGAATAAAGCGTCTGTTGTGGCCTTGACTAGATTCGTTAAATCAAATTGCATAGTACAGTTCCTCCTTCCATAAGTAGCATCCCACCCTTTATACTACATATATAAAGATGGAAATTTTTCAAAACATTTTACAAAACATTATGGTTTTTTTGCATACTAAATACTCTTCTCGATAGTTGGGTGCTTTTTTATTTTTACTAAAGTGCATTTCTAGTAAATGTTCAGTATAATAAACACTTTTTTCTGTATTAGGTGACGAGATGTTCTCGGACACTTACAAGATGAAACTTGTTGATGATGTTGTATATGAAGTATACGGCAGGGTAAGTAAGAATCGTCAAAAGATTTTTAATTCATTCATGGCTACATGTTTTTATGAAATACTTTCCTTATTTGTAGTTGGTCACACGTAAATCGGGAGAAATTGAAATTGCTGGATTTAATCCATCTGCTGAAGATGCTGATGAGGGAACAGATGAAGCTGTGGAATCGGGTGTTGATGTAGTTTTAAACCATCGACTTCAAGAAACATATGCCTTTCAGGACAAGAAGTCCTATACCCTGTACCTCAAGGACTACATGAAGAAGTAAGTTAAATTTTGTGTTTACTATTTAAGGCACATAAAGTATGTGAATGTTTATAATGTATTTATATAGGTTGGTAGCTAAATTGGAAGAGAAGGCACCAGACCAAGTTGAAGTGTTCAAAACAAACATGAACAAAGTCATGAAGGACATTCTAGGACGCTTTAAGGAATTGCAATTTTTCACTGGTGAATCTATGGACATTGATGGTCTTGTTGCTTTGATGGAATACCGTGAAATCGACGGAGAATCTGTGCCCGTTCTCATGTTCTTCAAACATGGATTGGAAGAAGAGAAATTCTAAGCAATTCTTAGATATGCAACAAATTTAAAAGAAATTTTGTAAGTATAAATTGTACGATTTTTACTCTGTATTACGCATACATGTACATATTCGTGGCTTACACGATTCATTTGTGTTTTGGCACTGCACAGTCATGTTAGATCAAACTGGTGAACCAATTCCCGCTGTGATAAACGTCTGAGCACAGCGTCTACCTAGCCAAACATTCAAATAAATATACCTTAACAATGTGCCAATAATTTATTTTCAAACGCTAATTATAACATCTTCAATGATTTTCAGATTAACTGGAACCAAGACTGCACACATGCTGCATAGCTGTGAGATTTAGTTAAAGAAGGAAAAGAACACAACTTCCACTTTCATTCTGCCGCGTGGCTAATTTATTATTTTTTACCTTACTACGATTTTTGGAACTTCCTCGAAGAATAATTGTACATACTTCGAGCGAAAAAACGGACGAATATTTCTTGCGTAAACTTACATACGGTCTGCCCAAAAGAAAGCAATGTTTCCTGTTTTTATTTGATACCGTGACATTTTTATTTATACCTAAAACCAATGGAAGATGGGGAAAGAAGTGCAGTAATGAGGACATTAACCCAATAGCGTATCGCCTACACTTATTGTTCACGAAAACAAAAAGTCAGTGATCTATAATTGTGAAACATAATCAATATAAATGGCTATCAGTGAATAAAATCCAATGTTTTCATACTTATCGTGTTTCCTTTCATTAAAACTACGTTTTACTTCCCGAAACCCAACGTCAAATAACAGTGTTATCAGGGAGAAATTCATCTGAAATATCGTAAATATTGTGTAATTAACCTTGCAACGGAATTGTTGGAACGTCTTCTCAACGGAATTGTTATTAAAATAAATATTTTAATGCCGGAACTTGTGGGTAACAAGCAATACAAACCACACATTGCTTCATAAAAATATTATATTTAGATAAGTCAGAATAGACGATTTATCTCTGAACGCGAGACGGTACAGTGTATTCCTTTGTTCGGGGATTGTTACTGGTTTTACAAGTACATGCATGGTACACTCTCGTATACGCATTTCTTTGCTGCTAACAATATTCTCTTTCCGCGACTCCGAACGTTAGTTAATTTATCCTCCATGACTATGCTTTGTCTCTCCAATATATTACTGTTACTCTTTACAATACAGTTTGCGAAACTGCCACCGACTCGGATTACGAGGCTGAGACTGCGAAGTTAGGAGGCAAGCGATATACAGTAAATCGCTTTTGGACAACGAGCAAACAATTTCAAATTACGTAGAAACGAACAAATTATTTCCTTTACTTCGTGCAGATAAATACGGGTCATCGTTTGCTTCCTAAAATGTTTGAGTCTCAGTTTCATGTTAAAAACGTCCCTGAACATTACAGCTTGCTCTCGCAAAACCTTCCAAGCTATTTTAACTGGAAAAGTATATTTCTCTATCTTTACAAAAGCGCATCTTAATATTCGCTACATAGGTAGGTCATTGGATTCCTTTTTCATGTCCTTTAAACCTACGTCGGATACGTGAATCCATCGTTTCGTTACTAATTAAGGAAACAATAATTACATCCTAGAAGATAGCGAAGGATAGGTTCCAAGGATAATTATGTATCGGTGTATGTATATATATACATATATGCACGTGTGCATATACATACATACATATTGTTTTAATATCTACAGAGCACAACCATATAGAAACGTCATTGGTTAGCAAAACCAGTGAGACAAAATTAGTACGGAATAAAGCACTGTGTCACAGGTTTATGCCATTTAGAAATAAACGTTATGGCTCCTGAGTTTCAAACGATGCAAATTGCTTTGAAGTATCAACATCCTACAAACGCGAATCTCTCACTCAAGATACATGGAAATGACCTTTTTTTTAGAAAATACCGCTTTTCCCATTTTTCAGGCATACTAAAGAGCAAAGCTGCAACTCGCAATAAGGATAATAAAAGAAACCAATTCATATCCGTAGTTACATTAAACCGCTTATAATAATTATTACCAGGATGGAATGTTATATTAGAGAGCTGCCTACGCATTTACGATGATCTTATTCGCGAGTATCAACATCGAGATTAATTTCGTTTCCGACATGCTGATCGCTTTTTGAAAAATCCTTTTCGTGCCGATACACCAAAAGACGTTCGTAGTGGCAGTCGCATATGACTTACTTCGTTAATATTTACCAGTATATTATTACATGTAAATCGTACAACATTTACACACAGAGAGAAACGTGGTATTCCGTTGTTTCTTAGCTTAGCTCTTTGCGAAGGTACAGTGTTTAGTAGAACATGTACTACCATTTATTTAAGTGGGGCTCGCGCCAACGGCAGGGCTGAACATTTCGTCGTCGTTAGCATTAAACTTATTTGTACTGATCTATGTAAACCGGGTGCATTGAAAAGTTCCAGTACCAGTTAATATAATTATTGCCAAACATTGCAATTTTACATTTCCGAACCAACGTTTATTTACAAACTTTCTCCACACTTGGATGTTCGTTTCAGTATGTTTCTTCACGCACTTTCATAAAGTCAGTAGATCGAGATGATTTGATTCACATTTAATACTTTTTTTTTAATTAGGGATAATTATAAGCTGACGGGCCTGACAACTATGATATTTTTTTAATGCTCAATCGTACAGAAAATTTCCCATGCACCCGATTCGTTCCCTCTAGGATACTGTTTACTAGATAAAACACCGCTACACATTAATTTGAGCATTGTACCATGTTTATGATACTCCGAAGAAGTATGGCGTAAGCTTTAGGTCTACATCAAAGACGATCATATGTGTTTCTCCGCTGTTGACGAATGCTCGGGGTTCTTCCCGAAAAAAGTTACAATTACTTCTCACAGATTTGACTCCATCGAAATATCCTTGTGATTCGCTTACCATAACAATGTCTGATCGCAGAATATTTTTCACACTCTGACCTGTAATATTTATCACTTTACTGACCGTTAACTGAGGTTCTTATAGTGTCTGTAGAAGATTTCCGTTTATCTGATTGTATATATTATATATATATGCAATATATTGTATAGATATCTTCGTTTTAACATTTATATATTTATATAAAACTTCATTCACAGGTAGCATTCGCGCCCTCCAATCCCAAATGTCCTTTACCGGATTTTTTTCTTTTGAGGAATTCGAAGAGACGAAATCGCAGTGCCTGCGATTATCAAGAGGTAATTTTGGTCAGGTTGCTTTTACGCGTGTCAAAAGCAAAGAGAGCCAACATCCACTCAAAGAAAGTCAGATAAAAGTATAACGCAGTCGCCCCCTTTTTTTTATTTCGTATTGCTTTGTAATGTCAAGCGAATTCTCAGTGTTAGTTTTCTGTACATGTCGCGGTGCTTTCGCAGAAAAAGGATATTTCTACAGAGCTGAATACTTTGAAACTCAAGCAAAACATTCTTAAACTGCGCACGCCGCGTGTATCAATGCATGTAAAATATTCTGAATAGAATCACTTCATTGTTATTGCTTACTTCAAACCCTTAGGTCGTCTACCTTTGCCGAGATGAATGCAAAGAAAAACAATTAAACTATAATGTGGAAAATATACACCTTTATACACTGTAGACTCTTTGCGTATTTTAAACTCTATTTTTTCGTATTTTACTATTAATTATTATAAATAGATATTCAGCTCTGCTATGGCTAACGTGTTAAACTAATTGCAGCAGGAATCTGAAATCAACTGTAATACACTGTAATGGTGCGTCTTTTACGGAGAAAAGGTCGTGAATTTAATATTGTGTTTCTTTTCATGGTATGCATAACATTAAAATCTCTCATCAAGTAGATAACAATAACCAACAACTAACAATCGTAGGCATTCACGCAAAAATAGAAATATGTTATAATAACATATAATATTATCCATGATTTATGTTATTGAAGTAAGTATGATCATTTGCTTAGGAGTACTCTAGTACCAGAAGAAATTAACGTCAGTAACCGTGACTGAAAGGCCATAGGAGAATTAAGTAATACTTCGTTTCTAGGAAAAAATGATTTTCAAAAATACTGTAAACCTTTTATCGACGTACACAATTTTTACGTCTGGTTAAAAAGAAAATATAATTAAGACACGCTCGTAGATGAAGATGTCTGCATAAGATCTTAAAAGATGCATTGTCGTGAAAACAAAAAATAAAAAGGATCGTTAAAAATGAATAGTCGATCTTAAGCCTTTCAGCCGGTGTCATTCATGGTACGTTTCTGTGAATCACTAACAACGAGAGTAGAATTCTATCTTAGTCTGTTCATCGTCAGTTATAATTCTTATGCCTCTAAAAATCTAACGTATAATCATATTCACACACCATGTATACATCTCCAACGAATTCCAAGAGGTTTAGGATCTCTAAAAAAGAGGGGGGGGGAGGGGTGATTTCTACCGAAAATACTCGATTAAAACGTTGTTAACGAATGGGCAGGCAATTTAAAACTTCTGCCCAGTGTTTGTTGCTCACTGAATCCAGACACACCCGTTTCAAACGCACAAGTTAAAGGGCTTCGCGCTTCAAAGCAGCACACAGGCAAGGAAATTTTCATGATTTACTCGTCGCGAGTCGCAATCATCCGTCGTACTTTCACGAGAACTCAAAATTTGTCAGAATGCGTTATACCAAGTACACCTCCTACCACCTTAATAAGCGATCCACCCGTTCAATCTGCCTCCTACATTCTAGTACCATACCGGGTAATCCATTACAGACATACGCTGCATAAAAAAGAGCTATGATATTAATGTGTTCAGTAATGAATTAGTAAGTTCATCTCTCTATACTCTAAAATACAAAACAATAAATTATTACAATGTACGCATCGCGTCGATACGCGCCTTCGTCTATGCGACTATTTATATCTATATGCAAAGAGTGGCTCGTTGAAGCGACGATCCGAATCGAGGCAGAGTTGGAATGTCGAAGGTCGGCCAAACACGCTTACAAGAATTACGTAGAATCTTCCCGTGACAAGCGCATCATCCTACGGGAACATCATGTCGGTAATGGGTCGAGCGGGAGTCATAACAAAGTGTAAAAATAAAAAAAGAAACAAACGTTCTAGGAACTTTGCGTTGCCGGCGATTATTTCATGTAATTACGATAATCTCGGGAAGAAAACTTCACTGGGACCGCATTATGGCACGACGCGTGTCACGGAACTAATTGCATGCTTAAAAATATCACTAAAAACGAGCCTAAACTTTTGTCGCTTTACCGTCTAGCTTAACCAAGGAACATTCTCAAATTCGAATGAATCTTCTATGAATGTCAGTGGATGTGTAAGTAGTAGGGGAATTTGTAAATATTGTTTTTCGAGTCACTTATCAATCCAACATGATTTACAAACTCCGTAGATTACACAAAAATCCGAAAATTTTGGTACAAATTTTCTCCTGTTAAGCATCCTTCATCTTCTAAAAGTTTGTTCATGCAAAAATAAGCAGGAACAACATTATTAAACAGTTACAACGCAAACATCGTTGTAAGTCCTCTAAATAAAATGATTTTTCGATGAAACACGATTGAAATACTACAGAGAGTCCTTTCCTGCATGCAAGGCCATCGCGATTTCCGACAATCTCTCGATACGGATCGATCCAGCGATCTCCCACGGGAGTCGTTAATGCTAACAAACATAAATAATAATAATAATAATAATAATAATAATAATAATGTGTGAACAAAAATGTAAGTAATTCCACCTCGTGCGACCGGGCACCTCGCGGTGGCGAACGGTGCGTTTAACGATGGTTACATCTCGAATGTATTTCAGAGGTGTCCTTTTTCTCACTTCTTCTGCCCGTGCTTCCTGTCCCCGTGCGTGACATTCGGTTTTTCTTCAGAGATCGGTGTGCCCCAGGACGCGGCACACCCCCTGCTCCTAAGGATCCGACGGTGACTCGAGCATTTCCATGAGGAAGTCGTCGATCGGCACGTTCCCGATGAGCTTGAAGAAGAACAGGTGCTCCAAGCATTTCAAACCGATCGAACGTAATGATGGCAGGCGCAGCAGCAATTTCGCGAATCTACCAGGCTCGTCAGGCCTCGAAACGCGCGTGTATTCCTCCAGGGCGGCGTAAACCTTCTCCCGGAGTAAACCGACCTCCTGGGTCGATTTCAGGCCCCTCACGTCCGGGTTGAAGAGGATAATAGACCTGCGAACAAAGAATTCTTTAGTATAATCCACGCGTTTCCCTGAATTTCTTTACCATCCATGTTTCTTTTACTTTCTCCACTTGTACATAGCAACATATTTAATAATTCATTCATTTCTTCAATCATAATTTTCTACATTCTTCCTATTATTACATACTCAATGTTAGTATGTGAAAATACATAAATATATTCATATCAGATACATGAAATGATACAGAAGAAAATGAGTCTTATAAGACGTTAATGTTGTTAAAGAATTTCCCGGTTTCGTTGGAATCTCTGTTCCGTGGATTACCGTTGATTAATGGCACTGATGATATTAAGATGGATATTCACCTGAGGCAGCCAAGTTCGGTCTTGTCCATCTTCATCTCTCGCATCTTGGAGACGAGCTCCGACAAGACCCGGTCAAATATCGTCCCGACGCCGGCCTGCTGGGCAGAATTCCTGTGCACGGTGATGCCGGTGGCCAGGACGATGCCGTCCTTAACGTCGATCGAACGGTGAGAGAAGGCGGCTATCAGCAGCTCGTTCCAGCCGGCCCTGAGTAGATGCACCTGATCCTCCAATGGCAACGACGTAAAATGCGGGATGTGCTTCGCCCATTCTACCAGCTGGAACAGCTGTTTGTTCGTGGCGTTGCATATGTGCGACACTGCATTCTGTGCATCACAACAGATGCCGGAATTAATTGCCATTACTTACGTCCGCCAAAAGCGCTCTCAAACACAAGAAAAATAAGCAGGGGTTCCGGGGAGCAGCGGCTTTTCCGCCGAAATAACACTTTTCCGCAAGGTAGAGGCAGGCCAATCCTCATTTCAATGTCACAGCTCAAGAAAAATGGATCATGGAATTTATATTTACAGATTGAAATTGAAGTAAAAATTTTATCTTACCACCATCTAGGAACAAAATTATCTGATTCTTTAATTCGTACAGAACAAAGCTTTGAAAATCAAATTATTTATAAAGTCAATTTAAGACACTGCCCCCTTCCAAAAGAATCTATCAACAGTCACACTATTTCCTGTACCATTAATTTTCCTAATTACAAGACCAAGGCCTTAACAAATTACTTTAGACTGGCAATTATTTCCTGAGATATCTACACCTAGTGACTCATTACCCTTTGAATAATCACTCTACTGGTTATATCAATCATTATCACGACACCAGGCTGACACGAGGATACTTCCTTCAACAAGATTAAGATCTCGATGAATCATCTTAGGTTCATATATACCCTTCCCTGCGTGCGGAAAAGTGCTATTCCGTCTAACGCGGAGTACTTATTTTTTTGGAAACACCTCGGAGTCATTCAGCGGCGTCGAGTTTAATACCCGTGGCTGAATCTCACCTCGTAATTGCCTTGATGCTCCATTTTGCACTCGACGCGTTTCTCGGCCTCGAGAATACGCTCGATGGGCATATCGGCATGAAGACTGCTCGTACTTTCGACTTCGCTCTGATCGCGTTCCTTCGTGCGTTGTCGTTCCTCCTGCACAGCTTCCCTCTTCATCCCCATGGCAAGACACTTCTGGTACCGGCAGTACTGGCACCGGTTTCTCTGCCTCTTGTCGATTATACAGGACTTCTCCTCGCGGCAGGCGTACGAAAGGTCCTTGCGGACGGTCCTCTTGAAGAATCCTTTGCATCCTTCGCAGCTGCAAACATCAAGGCAATGTTATTAAATCAGCAAAGATAAGGACTCGGTAGGGCCGTTTGATTTCCTTAAAAGTAAGATACATGTCTCCTTGATGAAGAAATCAATAATATTGTTGTAGGCAGTACATGACTATTAAAGAGCCGATAATGAGGGATTCACTGTGTAATCTGTTTTTGTCAAAATTCATTCCAAGGTAACGTTAGACAATTAATGCTTTGATCTGAAGAAGTTTCTTTTCATCTTCGTAATGATACAATGTGATTTTTAGGATTGATTGTTTCGATTATTTCAGTTTCCTTAATTATCCCCAAGATATTATTTTAGTTTTCTGTTTATCTACAAGTTTTATAATACTCAACATCTCTGAGATCGATTTCCCCAGTAACTTTAATGAAGTGATATACCCTGGCATCGTTGAGTAAACATTCTATTTCGGAGTGAATAAAAGTGTCCGAGGAAGTGGCGAAAAATCCCATTGGTTGGAGCTGAAAGGGAAGACTTCTAAACCGTGGGGAAACGTCTTGCTTGCGATTTTTCAAGAAGTTCTCGGCCAAAGTATAACAACCTGCGGAACACGAGAGACGCGGGACAAGTTCAAAGGAATTCCCTGGGTTTTCCTTTTGATTCTTTGGCGCACGTGCGTCACGCGTGCAGCACCAGGGAAACAGTCCAAGAGATTCTCGCATATATCGCCCGACCAAGCCGACGACTTCATTCCCCGCGACGATTTGTTGCCGACGATTCTTCGTTCGCCCCGTCTTTCGCGGATTTCGCTTGCTCGTTCTCGAAGAAACACGGGGATCGACTCAAGTCTCGACGTTTTACGACCCCCACGTAATTCCGCGAATTCGAGAATTTAAAGGCCGGGAACAAGGATTCTGTCCTTCAAGAACAGCAGGGACTGGAGAAAATGAAGGAAAGGGAAGCTCTAGGAAATGTCGATCTTTTGCGTTTGAGAATCTAAGTTTCTGTTACTTGTTTACCAGAGATTTTCTTAGTAAACTGAGGAAATATGACACATGAAGTGTATTGGTTGGGAATTTTACATTGATTAAGGTGTTAAAGAAATGTATTAATTCTATGTATTACTCTAAATGTATTAACTCTTACCCAGAATGTCCAACATTATTTTCCGTCTGTAAAAATCTTATACATTGAACTGCGGAAAATCTTGATAATTTAAAGCATAAATCTTCGGCTCACTTGCCCAACATGGTACAACTCGATGACTTCCATTTTAATTTTCCATTTTACGTTTTCTCTCACTCCAATTTTTTATTGAAAATGTGCAATCACCTTGAAACGCATGCATCCTTGGCAGTGAAAACGGTGGAACTATACTTTACTTGTCGGGGCAATGATTAATCGTTTGTCTGAATTTTGACAAATTCTCTCTCCCGACAGTTTCAACCCCCCGAAAACGGGCGTTCGTTGTTTGCAGACGGCCAGAGAGGATCGTGAGTCAGCCAGGGTCGTCGTTTTTTAATCTGGAACGTCTCCAAAGATCTCCCAACGGGGCCAGAAAACCGGCGACATTCTTCGCGGGGAATTTATTTTCGTTGCAACTCCGTCTACGCCGCTTTAACCCTCTCCCCCCCTTCGGCGCCACTCAACTGAGAATTTCGCCACGGCTTTCGCTATTTTTCACCGGCGACAAGACGGACGTGACGTGCATACAGCCGCGAATTAACTCCGTAATGGCCAAGTTCGCCCGTACAACCACGCCGAAAGACGGGAAAAGAAAGGAAAAGGCCCAATAAATCCCATCCCAGTAGGTATTATTTATTTTCCGATGAAATTCGTGGGCTCGGGATTTTTATCGTATTTTTTTAAGGCTATAATAGCCCAATAATTCTAACAAGTAAATATATTAAGCAAAATTGATGAACTGATTTCAATGATAACCATAAAAAATTCGCTAATCACTGCTTAATACAATTTGGAAAATCTTGACGTCCAAAGTAAACGCATTCTAAAAAACGAAGAACTGTTAGAAAAGAAAATTCTAGTAAATGAAGTAAAACAAATGAAACTAAATAAAATCGCTAAAACAAAGATGCACTGAGCACATGCATCAAGGAACAAAAGATAGAGTTTTATAAGATTCTATGCTAAACATTGTGTCTACCCTAAAAATCGTGTCTACCCTAAGCACAGAATTCCCGTTTTAAATAAACTTCCTCGGACGAAGGTTTCCAAAACCTTGTGGATTCCCTTGCACGTGAATGAGAAAAGGGAGGAAATAAAGAACGATACGTCGTATATCGCGTCGGACATGCATTCCCGTTTCGTTCATAAATCCGGGGTTGCGCAGACACGAAGAGAAACGATAACGGTACGGTAATACCGTGGATTTTGCGGGACATCAAAATATCTGGGGGTCTCGTGAGAAGCGAGGACGTCGCGCGGTCATTGGAAATTTAAACAATAATAGCCGAGGTAAAAGAGTGGGAAAGGTCGATGCAGTTTTGGTAGACGCTAATGTCTTCCCACCCAAAAGGAGAGACTCGAAAGCCTTTTGTCAGGGAAAACGACGCGCTGGTAAAAAAATACTCGGCATAAATCCCGCCGGCCGTGGACGTGCGACAAAAACGATACTTTTTCCCATGTAAATGGGAACCATTTATCTGAATCTCCCGAAAGAAACCGTTTGAAACGCTCGCGAGTGTAATTCAAATGTCGTATGTACCTTCGGGCATCGTCCACATTCACAAGTTTCCACAAAATTTTGTCTCTGAATGTTAGAATTTCCACCCCCCAACACCCCTTTCAGTTCTGTTCTTATGAACAATTAACGACGACGTCCTTCTCACTTAGCACAGTCTCCAATTATACTCTACTTCAGAGTGGCGAAAATTTTGTCTGGAACTATTCATTTATCCGTACTAGGAAAAAATCTTGTGAACAATTTAGTGTCGAGGACGTCGGTCAGTAATGATCATATTTTCCATTGATTTAAGAAAATTTATGCGTCGAATAAGTAGAAAGTGTTTCCTTTTTCTGTATGATGAGACGACTGAATATGAAAATATAAAAGCCATTAAACAGATCCTTTTTTTCTTAAATCACTGACATGAATTTTCCTCCTTAATTCAGTCTTTTTCTAACTTCGTTGATTCTTTGTCCGCATACATTACGGTACATTTTTTCTAACCGTACGTCATTCTATTTGCGGGATGAAGTCTCATAAATAATAAATCGTCAACGGACAACTGAACGCAGAAACAAGAAAAACGGTAAATCGTCTCCCGTCGTTAAAATCGTTGTCCGTCAACTGCAGTCAGTGCAGGGGCAATTTCTGGACCACCGTGCAGGTCGTTTGATCTCTGTTAGTTTATGTGCGAAAGGCAAATACTCCCAACGCGAAACACGTGTATATACTCGTCCTTCCATAGCCGAACATTCCGTCCAAACAACGTTGACTGCCGATTTCTTCAGACGGTCGAATACCTCGGCAACGAGAACGTTGGAAAATGGTTAATCGAGCAAGGAATACGAAAAGATATTATCAAAAGGTTTGCCAACGAAACTACGTCAATGAAATCAAAAAGCCGTGTTTACGTCTTGAAAAATGAGTAACTGAGTACATAAATAAGAAAATATGTAACGACAAAGCATAATAAAGAAATTCCTTTAATCCCGAT
Source organism: Hedychridium roseum (assembly GCA_963989215.1). Classification (NCBI taxonomy): domain Eukaryota; kingdom Metazoa; phylum Arthropoda; class Insecta; order Hymenoptera; family Chrysididae; genus Hedychridium; species Hedychridium roseum. The sequence goes on along the minus strand of OZ022318.1, from coordinate 3,771,782 downwards.
TTAATTGACTGACTCGAAGCTCGGCTAAAAACTAATAGTTCATTATTGCTTGTAAAGTTTTAAAAATGTAAACTATGTCTGTGTGAAAATGTCCATGGAAATGGAATCGGTTGAACTGCTGTCTGCGACAGATGAGTCGCAGGTCTTATAAAACGCGGGGAAATTGTAAATTCGCAGGAGAATCACGGGAAGACTTGTTCGCTCGGTTCGTAGGAACTACGGCTCGGTGACCGTTGTAACCTCGTGAGCTCTGCAGACCTCGGCAAGTCCAAGGCCGCCTGGCCGATCTGTGATGCAACGTGCAACGTGCAAAACCAAGGAGGAATGCATGAATTTAAAGGATTTGGGAGAATGGGATCGGCCGGAGGAATAGAGGCCAGGGGACAGGGGAGTAACAGGAAAGTACGAAAACATGGCAGAAAAATGGAGAGGAAAAAGCAACATGGAAAGAAAAAAGGAGAAAGGAAGAAAAAATAAAGGAAAAGAAGGAGAAATAAAGAAGTAAAATGAAGAGAAAGAAAGTGATAGGAGGGGGTAGAATGAAGGGAAAGAAGGGGAAAGAAAGAAGTAAAATTAAAACCGAATACAAAAAATAAAAAGGAGAACAAAGAACGAGAAAGCGAAGAATAGGAAGTCACCGACGAATAAAAAGAAAACTTATGAACGAAGAGAAAACGGTAAGTGAGAATAAATGGGAGATTGAAGATAGAAAATAAACGAGGAAAGGGGAAAAAGAATCAATAAAATTATAATTCGAGAGGCGGAGAGAGGCTGTAAATTGACAAGACAAAGAAATTTGCACAACGAGAAGAAAATGAAGGATAAGTACAATGCAGAGGGGCAAAATGATCAAGAATAACGAGGAACAGGAAAGTTTATAGAATTGAAGGGGACAAAAAGTCAGTAGAAACAGAAGGATATCAAATGAGTCAATCAGGAAAAAAGTTAGAAAATATGAAAGGAGAGAAGTAGCAAGCTACTCTCGCAAATTAGGCCATTATTTTCCTTCCCTCAATTTCCCTAACTTCTTTGCGATCTTAAGTATCGGTAAATTGAAAAGTAATTACTTTTCTGGATCATCGACGGAACATTTTTTTAAAACTACCAACCGGAAACTCGTGGGAAGACGCGAGGTAAACACTTGAAATATAAACAAGTTAATTAAAACACTTCGAAGAGAAGATCAGCCCTGGGATCAGGTAAAATTCGAAAGTAAATACAAGTTTTAATTGGATAAGTTCCTTCGACTGGAAGGAAGTTCAAGTGCCAGACGTGTTTCCTATCGACGCTAAAAGAAGAATATTTTTCGATATTTTTCGCACTGAATTTCCGAAAATAAACTTGCTAAAGAATGAATCGATTACATTGAAAAGAAAAAACTGGAAACATTCTATGCTTTATTTCATCGATCGAATTTGCAAGAAGATGTCAAGATTCTTGAAACGTTTCGAGGGCAAACCTTCCAGGAACAGGATAGGAGATCGAATTGCGCGAACTTCTCCGTACGAAAATAAAGACAGATGGACATTCAACCACGTGTTTTGACTTTTCAGAGGCGGACATTGGCCGGCCGAGTTTTGCAACGATACGCCGCACGAATTTCGTGATAGAAGCACGCGGCGAGACAGAATCTCCGGCTTTAAATGCAAGGTCAACCGCGGCGATAGCCTTTATTTGCGAATTCTTTCGTTAGCATAATCGCCCGATATAGCTCGATGCAACGAGAGTGCAGTCGACCTATCGAGATCGACGATCTCTTATAAGGGAGGGAGAGAAGAGGGGGGGGGAGGAAAAAAGGCCCGAGAGAAATAAACGCGATGTTCCACACATGAACGTTTATCTCTCCTACGCAGAAATTCCCGGTGAAATCGTCGACCCTTTGGAACGAACGACAAGATCGCCATTCGACACTCCGCGGAAATTCTTTACGTAGGACATTTTTCTTCGTGTCGATGATGCTGACATGCGCTTGGAAATGTCGGACGGACGTTTTATCTGTTTTTTCCGCGGCTTTCGGAATGTTTGACGACAAATATTTTGCCACGATCAATGTCAATGGCCGATATCGCGAGAGGTTTTCAATGCGAAAAGATGATCGGCAGGCGGTCGTTTGATAATTCATTAAACTATAACATACGAGAAAATACAAAATTATCGGATATTTGTTTTAAATTTGAAATAATTCTCACTGATAGTCCAAGAAGATCGATGAATAAATGTATTAAAATCCTGTGATGTAATAAGTTAAATCTGGTCAGCATTTTATGTTTCTTGTAAAACGTAGTTAACGCTTTAATTATGTTTCAAAATATTTTATACAATAATTCTAAATGTAATAATTTATTCATTCTGCATATGCAGATACTTTTTTCATTTAGGGAGATTTCTTAATTGTCTAAACCGTTATTGTTGGATCTCATTTTTAACTGCAAAGTGGATTACAAAAGTGATTTATTGTTGATGACAGCTAAGGTTTAATAACGTCTACTTCTTATCGTGAAAAGCACGAAGCTTCAAGCGATCATTTTTATGCAACTTTGCGAATTTCGTCGAAATAGCCGCTGTTAATTAAAAACAAATAAAGATAAGGAAAAAATGATCCGTTAGTAAGAACTATTTATTTGCTCGTAATTGATAACGTTAATTCCTTTTGCAGAGAATGGTTTTCATTTTCTTCAAGCAGGAGTTCAATTTTCCTGTCGTGAGCGCGTAAGGGAAAAAAACATTTTCAGATCTGCGGGGATTAAGTTTTCCCCCACGTTGCGAATTTCATGTTGAGCGACAGGATTTCGCGAAGTAAACGAAGATAAGGACGAAAGCGATACGTCGTACGTGATGAAGAGAAACTCAGACGTTTTTTCTCGCACCTTCTCACATTTCCGTCACGAGTTTGTCGAACGATTCTACCAGTCGGTTCGTCCACATTGTTATTTCTACATGTAAAACTAAGAAAAACCAAAAAATGAATCGTATTCCAGTACTTAATTGAAATATTATTTAGCGTAAAACAGTATATATTATTATTTCTACATTTCAAACTAAATAACCAAGAAATAAAGAATGCAGAAATATAACTAAAAAGGATAATCAAATTCTGATATTTAATTAAAATGTTGTTCAGTGCGAAATACTATTAATTATTAGTACACTGTTGTTCATTTTGTTGTTCGATTATTTTCATTGTGTAGCCCGGTAGGCCTTAATTTAGTTCAGACCGTTTATCTCTTTGGAAATTTCGTTCGAAAGGAAATGTAATGAAACTGGATAATGAGCAAGGGTCCGTGAGAGGAAAACGTTTAATGTTTCCCGGATAGTCTCGTCGTAAGAAATATATATTTATTAGCGGTTCGTAACAGCACGATAATTGCGAATCGCAGGAGATCGTGAACTGCAAGGTTAATCGATGCACGTGGAAAATGTCGATCGTAATATCGCAGAAAGCCGAGTTATTCTTAAACGGCAATGAGCTTCAAAAGACCTGTAACTGTACAGATAGAAATCCCGGAGAAAATGGCAAAGTAAAAAGAAATAAGGTAACAAATTGATTACTGACTTGTTTGATCCTTTGTTCCTGAAAATTCAAGATAAAATTTCAAAGCTAAAAAACTGTTAAAAGAAAGGTTACCAATCGTGAGATTTAAAAAACTAGTTAATCCCGAAAAAATGGGAAATATCGCTCAACTATGCATTTCATTTTTAAGACTTTAATTTATATTTTATTTATTGAATCCCGAATTTGAATTGTGACTTCAATGCTATTTAAATCCTCAACTAATTGTTTAATATGACGTACCACGCGTTTGTTAATGATTGATTTAATTTCTTTTGTTAAGTACGAAAGAAAAAGTTTGGAAAATGTATTTCCTTGCGTTAAATTCCGGTGGTGTGGGTTTAGCAATGTTAATCATTGCGCTGTGTCGATGAACAGTTCATCGCGACATCGTTGACCCTGTGCGGTTCGATTATGCAGAGATGAAGACACGACCCTATAATTACGCATTATTATACGACAAAACCAGCTTCAAGAGCGTTACGCAACGGGGAAAAACAGTCGGAAAAGTTTCGAGAATAAAGACCAATCAGAGTAGTTCGATAAATGGAAAAGAAAACGTACACTGACTCGAAGAAATCTTCCCATACTTGGCTAGAATTTTTAAATGAACTCGTTAACACTTTATAATATGTTTAGAATTATCTTCCTTTCGGGCAATAATCTATAAAGGCAGTAAAATAACTATGACCAAAAAGTGACATGATGGTTTCGAATAAAAAGACAATATGAAAGAGAAGAAATGTGTCTATAACTCGAAGGAAGGAGTGTATGGAGAGTTTTTTGTGTCAGTCGATGAGGATTGCTATATTTTCTTGATATTTACTTGGAAAGGACGATACAGGCGCCTTTCGATTATTCCTCGTGGCATTTCAGACCAACGGGCAATTTAAGAGTTTATTAACACTTCGCCAACCACTCACTCCGCCTGAGAATTCATTCCGAGAACTGTCTGTCCTCCCGTCAATTTTCTCGTGAAGGACATTTCGTTTTATTATACAACAATCATTGGAAACTATCGGATAATTTTAACGTTCATTGTAACGAAGTATAAGTAAAGAAAAGGTTAAACGTGAATTACGAAACGATAAATGGAATGTAAAATAGAACTCTGGTTCAGCGTTGTCCGGTTTTCGGATAAGAACCGATCGGTCTCGGAATTTGCATTTGCCATATCGCACGGCTATCTGTGCACCGCGGAATGCAAGTTCGAAGCGAGTCAAAGGCCACTGCGACAACTCGAAAAGGGCAAAAAATAGAACGTTAATCGATGCAACGTGGCGCAGTAGTCGTATTTATCGTGCGATAGGCCGGTCCGTAGGTAACGGGAATTGACCGAGTGCTTTATTTTAAAAGCTCGATATTAAGGCCATTATTCATCTTTCATTAACCACTTCCCCCTCACTTGCCCCGGTATACGGCCGAGCATCGTATTTTTCTCAGAATATATTTTACGTTCACGTTATCCGCGTTTAGAAAGTAAATGTATAGAACTATTTTAGTCGCCATTAAAAGCAGAAAAAATTAGGTAATGAGTTAGGTAATAAACGTAATAAAAGAACAGGCTGATAAATCGATTTTCATCAGTGATTTTGGATCTATGTGGCTTTTAATGAATTTTTAATATAATTTCTAATTCAATATGTTTGTAATACACGTCAATTATAGTACAATGATTACGTCTTTATTAAGTATTAACATGTTTTAATCACCGAATTTTAACACTAAATTATCATAAAACAGCTTCAAACATCTGGAGGGAAGTCTTTGCAAGGTCAAATGATGTGTTTCATAATTGTTTCTTAGTAAATTAAGGATTTCTCAAGGACCATTGAGTGCCTTGCAGTACCTCGAAAGTATTGAAAATACTGAAGAATGTTTACTCACCTGTAAACGCCGTAATGTTTGCCACTGGCGCGATCACCGCAAATCGAGCAGAGGTGTTTGCTGCCGGAAAGGGGGTGGTTCGGCGGATACGGCGAGCCCGCTCCCGTTTTGCTCTGTCCACCGGGTGACGTGCTCAGAAGGTTGCTGTGACAACCAATGGTGAAGGACCTTTATACACGAAGAAGAAGAAGAATAACATGCATCAAGGCCCGTGTCGCTCGCGTAAGAGAACTTCATGTGGGGGCAGGTCATATGTACGTGCTTACCAGGCCAGAACATAGGAAAAGGAATAGTCATCCTTAGGACGGTAGAATGCAAAGAAGGAACAGAAATCCTTAACGAGGGAAGAAGGTAAAGAAAGAAGGATACGAGAGCAAAAAGTAGGATGGAAGAAAATAATGATACTTGCCAGTATAGGAAATAAACGAGAAATGGAGGAAAGTATAAGAATATTCCTTGGGATTGTAGTAAATCAAGAAGGAAGGTAATAAGAAGAAAATAGTAATCATTCTAGGCTTCGAAAGTGGAAAAGTAAAAGAATTATAATCGCAAACCTTATTTATTATTTAAGCTGAGAAACTTACTACGCTACTGTGCTAACAAACAGTAAACAACTACTATATACGAAAAGTAGAATGCAATGTTTTTCAGGGAAATTAAATTATAATCTATGTCAAAGCTAAGTCGTACGAAGAATAAGCAAAAAAAGGACAGAACTACATAAACTACAGTTTATATTTGTAAGTAGATTTCGAAGACCTTAATATTGATTTTTGTTTTGGATTTTTATTTTCTTACCCTGGGCTGTTGGGACCGGAAGGACTGAAGTTCCCCGGGTTTATCAGACTCGCTGTGTCGGGTTTCATGTCGAGGGGACTCTGAGGACCAACCGACGACATCGACATGTTGCTGTTGTCCAGACTCAGCCCTGAAATCAAAACCAAAAAGGTCCTCAGTACAGCAACACTACAAGCTTATTAAATACATTTAAGTAATGACCTCGAAGCCAAAGAGGTCGTCAATACGGTAACCACACACGTTTAATAAAAAGAAATTGAAATAACGACTTCCTAAAAGCACAGTAAAATTATTTCTATTATCCCTATCCAGTAAGTACTTATTTTATGTTCTTTTTTGTTCATCCTTTTACGTTGTTCCATGTTACATCTCTTCTATTCTTTCATCCGAAGATCTGATTGCTTTAAGAAAGATCTCCCTTTAAGTACGACCTGTTCCTGACCCTTGCCTTTGGCTTTCCTTATAAAAATGTCATTGGCAAGCATAAAGAGCATACCTCCGGCGGATTAACACATGACTCAATTTCCGTCAGCGGCCGAACCTTTCAATTCCGGTTGGCGCTCCGCTGGTGTCGTTAAATCCTCGTTAAATCGCGACGATCTTAACGGACGGCCGACGACGGCCTTGCGTTTCTTGCGGCCGTACGTTTACTTTCGACGCGAGGTCGCGACTCCGCCGAGGACGACGTCTGCCCCGGCTGACGGGGAGTGCGAAAAAAAGGTCGATCGCCGCTTCACAGGGGGCGGCGGAAGGGAAGGACAGGGGGGGATCCTCCGCGGATTCGTAACAGCGGGGAAAACGTCCGACGAGAAACGTGAGGACGAGTTTGCCGTGTCGGGAACACATTATCTTTTCAAATATTGTTTACGATTACGATGAGAATCTACGGGGACTATCTTAAAGAAAAGGAAGGACAATCTTACGGTCAAATCTTCAGGTAAAACGCAACGACTATTGCCGAGTGATTATGAAGATCTTTAGGGAAATCTTCAGAAGGAAGAAGAATTTCGAAATCTTTTTTTCCTAAATGAACTTCCTTTTGTGTGTTTCCCGTAGTTTCGTCGTACGTGTTTTGACGGCGCCGAATATACACCCCCCCCCCCCCCCCCGCCGCCCCGGGTGTTTCGCAAAACCCTCGTAACTCTCGTGGAATTTCGTAAAAGTCCCTGGAAATGAAAAATATGACTCTCTGGGACCGGCGTGACCCAGATCCGCGCGAGAAATTCCCCCGGTGCAAAGTTGAAACAATGCGATCGTTAATCGTGCCCGAGATTAACGTTCTCCGACGACTGAAATCCGCGAGGACGATTCGCTCCCGCCCCTATACACCCCTCCCCCCTTCCCTCCGTATCTGTCTTCCGCGAGATTACGGAAGGCTAAAATTAATGTGCCTCGGACTTGCCAAACTTGTTTTGCAAGTGGGGGGAAAAAAAAGATCACGACTTAATGCTCCAAAATGCGCTTTGACAGGAACGGAAATAATTTAGCCTTCAGCGAAGGATTTCTGTAATTCAATTAAGCCTTTTTTTGATCATTAATCAAAGGATAAGCGTGCAACGAATGGGACGTTGCTTTTTTTTCATCGTGATATTTGTCGTTTGCCAGAGAATGAAAGAGTTGCGATAGTCAGAGACAGACTGCAAGATATTTTGGAATTACTTTTTATCATAAAATATTTCATTAGAAACAGGAATAACTTGTTAAAATATTGTCTATAACAGATCACTAAAGAACCATAATAAATTGAAATTACAGTTTAACTGAAATTACACTAAATTTTTTATTTCACATTCCTTTCTATATTCATCCGTATCTGTCTATTTCTCTAGCAATCTATATTCTGTCTTTGCCGGTCCTCTTTGCGGACGGAATAACTGTACGTTGAGCGGCATTTTTTCGTCTGTCCTTGGTCGCTGGGGGAATAAAAAGGCAGGGTTTTCGCGCTAACTCGTCGGCGACGATTCGCCGAGGCGGGGGGCGGACCGGCCAGAAGATAAATGACATTTTAATCGGCCTCAGACGGCCGTCGACGTAGGTAGAGAGTCGACCGAGGCGGAGGGCAAACGATCCGACGTTGAGGACGCGTCAAGTGCATCGGTAATTGCACTAACTGACGTCACGTGAACTATCACCCGCCTCCCCCCCACCTCAGCTTCCCCTACCCATTCCCCCGTTGGTCTTGTCTTCTTCTTCTTCTTGTTCTCGTCCCCCTTTCTTAATCCGTGCACTCGCACAAATTTCGTCAACCATCAGCACGATTTCGAGAACAGAAAGGAGAAGTGTAAGTAGATAGATCTCATGCCGCGGAGAAAATCATGTAAAATCGATTTCGGAAAGGAGAGGCAAGTTTTAAGTGAGCTGAAGAAGATTCAGAAGGATTTTATAATGCAATGATCGATGTAATTGTGTATAATTGTTTACAGTTTACTGAGCTTTTTTACGTAAATTTTGAAATATATCACGAAATGATTACCGTAATTCTTCTAGCAAAAGTACTTTCTGTAAATGAAGATTCCTGAGAAAATTACCAGTGCAGTTGACGTTCTTATGCTTATTTTTGATGGACTCGTTACGACGTTATTACTTTCGATTCCGCGGGAAAGTTATAACATTACAGCGTTCCTTATGAAATGTCCAACTTGTGCAGTAATTCGTTACGAGCTTATTTCCAAGTAGCCGAGTGAAAGTATTTTTGCGAACACGTTACGAAGATTTTCCTTTGCTCCCTGCGCCCAAGTTATTTTCCATTTCCTCCTGCGATTTGCCGGGCATCGTTTTTCTGGCCGATTACTTGGACGAGGAGGGGGAGGAGAAGGGGGTGGGGGGCATATTACTGCTCGACAAAATGCGCAGCAGACCCCGGCAGATTGGGATTTACGACGGACAGTCTACCACCAACCGCTCCGTATCATCGACTCCTCTTTCGCTTATTTTTAGGCCAACGAGGATCATTGCGCCAGTTTCGCACGCAGCCCAGAGCGATTCGCACGAGTTCCTTGCACGATAACACACCAATCGTCCCAATGAATCGATCCCTATCTCTAATAGACGCAATTCAATGCCACAATTCCGAATATAGAAGGAATAATTTAACATTGCTTTACGTATGAAGAACGTAAAAATACGGCGTATGAAGAATCGTAAAAATTCATCGAGAAAAAAATGTTCATTCGATAAATGTTCATTTTTGACGCAATCTATCAAAGTGTTTATTTCTAATCTGTAAAGTTGAGAATTAATCCTTTCCTTCGAGGTTGCAAGAAAATGATAAAACTTAATGAAGTGCACAATATTGAACAGAATGGAATTTTACTTGATTTAAATTTTTAAATCCTGGATAAGCATTCTTTACAGTTTAATACGTTATTTATTTACTTGTAATTTACTTGAAATTGGGGAAAATAAATCACGTAATTCCAAAGGCAGATTATTGCTGATCACCCGGAAATAGTTTCGACCTATAATATAGGTCAACTAAAGTAATGGGGGAGTTTATTGCTCCTGGTTGAATGTGAAATATCGTTTCAAAGGGGACTCCACTTGCATTGAGCGCTGAAATCATTGATAGTCGGCTTATTGGGATTTACGACGAACGTTTACAAGCAATCGTATCAGCCATTGTTTCGTTTATTTTTAAACGCAATGCAAACGGCTAAAGTGTATTCGCGGGAAACGAACGTTATCATTAATATGAATTAATCTACTACAGTAGAATCATTAATAAACGAGCAATTATAACCTCGACTATTTTCCTCTTTGAAAGAATATTTGCAGGAAATTCAGGTTATCATTAATACAAATGATCGTATCGCATTTCAGTCATTAACAAACAGCTTAATCATATCCAACAATATCGCTGATTATTTCCTTTCCTACCAGGTGTAATTACAAAAAATGTGCGTTAATTAACACAAATCATTTTACCCCGCTTGAACATTCTGATAATTATTAAATAACCAGGTTGAGAAGCAAGACAGAATTTCACGATCAGCGTAATACGAACTCTTCTGTTTGTTTTTAATGTAAGACAGGCCGGCGATTTTAAACATCCTCTCATCAATTTTGCACGGTGACTGAGGTGGTTTAGTCGCGCAAATTAGTCACGTCCTTCCCGAAATACTTAGCACGTGCGATGTGGGTCAGCTAAAGAGGTAGAAGTGTTTATGACAGCCGGTGAGACGCGAAATTTCATTACCGAGGAAATTCCGCAGCCGCGGGGAACAGTAAAATCCTTGATAGGCGGGCCGGAATTTGCAAGAACTACGTTAATGCAAATCGTATCATCAATTGGGCTTATTTCGAGACAACAGCGATCAACACGCCAGTTTCGTACGTCGTCGAAGTCGTTCAACTCGACATTTCTGCAGGATGACATAAATCATCGCAGCTAATACGCCCTGTCTTTTAATGCAAATTCGTCGCGACAGTTGAGAAATACTCGGTAAATGTAATGCAGAATATTTTCATGAGAAAATAAAATGGATGAACTCTTTTTCTAAAGATAATATGTGCTACAAATTCGTAGGATTTGCTGAATATAATAAAAGGTACTTGCAAAAGTGTTAATAATATTTTTAAAAGTTCATACACCTTTAGCAATTTTTTTTTTAATTTCTAACTGAGAAAATCATTTCCTCTACTATACATGGAAAGTTTATACTTTTAAATTCCTCTGTATTCGGTAAAAATTACGACATTTCTGTGAAGAGAATTCCATTGAAATTAGTAATGAAAATCCTTATTGCAGTGCAGCGTTATGTTGGTATTTCTGAGTTTAAACTTCGAGCACATATATTTCACGAAGCTGTCGTATTTATTGATCTGGTGAAATGACAACCGTTAGGAACGAGACGGAATTTCCGAGAAAATTCCATTGGTCTTAAACAAGAAAATCCTTCACACCGTACGTAATGTTGGTAATCGCCGTTTCGCCATTACATCAAACAAACACGCGGGCATTTATGTAACCCGTGGCGAGTAGTCATGAAACATTTTTTGTCATTACAGACTTGGTGATTAACGACATTACGGAAGCATGACACTGCTGCGCAATCACCGTCCGAGCGGTAAGTGCGTTTATTTATAGATGAGCCAACAACTTAAATGATATCAGTGTTTATAAATAAAAAGTGAACGACTGTCTACACAACCATCGACTTTCCCATCGTTCTTTTCCTTTCGAATTATCATTATTATTGCTCACGATATATCACCGCACAGTTACTGATACTTCCTTAGTTTTGCGAACATACACGCGGTGAGAGGAATTTCAAAAGATAAATGTCTCAAAAGTTATATGTAGTTCAGAACAGTAACTGAGTTAATTACGTAAGATTCACCGTTCAATTAATATTTTTTCCTTGCTTTATTCATCTCCTTCCAAAGAGTTCATTGCTTTTTGCACGCAGAGGTTGGGGGAATGAATGAAACGACTGTTCGAAAAATCTCTCTGGGCCAGTCATTAGCCGAAGAATTAGGGATTTCGCATGTTACGTCGAAATTCTCGTGATTCTGATGCTCGTATTTTTTTCTGAGGACACAGTCTCGTCCGGTTTTGACCGTCGAGGGATCATCAGCCGCGGGAATTCGTTTGGACCGTGGCAGGTGGTCATTTTTCTCGGTGGACGCGTTGCAATTTCGAGGTCGTAGCTCCCTGCGTTCGGCGGCCGCCGCACGGGGAACTTCTATTTTCGAGTCTTTGCCCGTTGCCCGACTCTCTCGTCATTCCCGTTTATTAAGCGTCGCGCGGCTGCTGCCTTAATTACGCAACGCCGGCCAAGTCAAAGCGGAGCGAAGGTCGTCGGCGAACGAGACACCAAGACGACGCTGAAAACAATGACGGACGCGACACGTGCGACAAACAAATCAACGGGGAAAAAAGTCGACCGATCGAAGGGCCTCAGGCTGTTTAACGCATTTTTTTAGCCTTTCAGTATCGCCAAGGTTTTCTGAAACGAACAGTCGACAAATATTCCAGTATTGAATATTCTTTGATATCACGGATGTTTGATTAGAAAATCAAGCCTCATCGAAGGAGTTGGAACTGTTTAGCGAATTTTCAAGCGTTTTAATATTGAATGGGTGTAATGAAACGGAGAATCGACAAACTTTCGAATATTCAAATAATGCCCGACTAAATTTTCCATAACTTTGTCAATCGGTCAAGAATGCAATTGCATTGTACGACGGTATTATGGAAAATTCCGGTACTACAGGTGTGTGACGTTGTCGATAGGGACTCGCATGAATGCAAGTGCACGGCAATGCAGTCTTGAGCACGGCTTAAAGGGCATTCTCTTGAGTAGGTGGGACGTAAGGGAATTGCAAGGCCAAACACAACACGCGAGAATTAGTCCGGTGTTGGTGAAACAGCGGGTCTACATATGCACTTTTAAAACTGCAAGCCTCACTGTGCACTCGTAAAACTATAAATCAGTGTATGTATTTTTAACATTAAAACTCGGTCTACATCGTAAAACAGCAAGTCTACGTATGTCATAAAACTACAAGTATCTTCCTATGTATTCGTACAAGTACACATGTGTATACTATATATCTGTATTATTGAAACTGCATATCGATCTTGTAATAAATCTACGAGTCCAGGTACGTATTCGCGAAACTAGGAGCCTGTATACACATTTTTGTGCAATATAAATCACTATCGTCAAGTATCTTATATTTCGTAAATAACAGAAACATGTATTACAAGCCACTATGCTCATCTCCGACTACGAATAATTTCGTGAAACGATACATCTACGCGTAAGTTTGTCAAACGGAAATTGTACACGTGAATGTTTGATTCACGAATGTAAATGATGTACGAAACTGCAAGTATCATTCGTACATATACTCATTATTCTACTTGTTTATGCGAATACGCTCAATTACCATCGCGCGTCTGTGTGTATGTATGAGTACACGTGGCATCTGTGCACTTGGGTATTTTATATCGACCGTCGGGCACCTTGACCAGCCGCGTACTCGCAACGGTGCAACGGACGAAAAGGTGGATACGTCTCTCCGGACGCGTTTATACCGCATAAATTCCGTCGTCGACCCAGATCGACTGACGGCGGTCCGATAAAAAAGAAGCCCAGCCAGGGAGGAAGGGGAAGGAGGGGCGGAGAAAGCGAAAGAGAGGGAAAGAAAGAGAGGGAGAATGATGAGCGAGTGAAACGGGCGGGGAAGGTAAAGAGAGAACGACCTACGGCAACGATGACTCAAGTCAAGAAGTCGCTGAATATTTAAAAGATTCGCCTTTAAAGGTCAATCGAGCGCCGCGGAATGAATAGCCGGGTGCGTGTACCTTGCAACCCGAGCTCACGGTTCACTGTTCAAGGGCAACCACTGCACGAAAAATTGGGAAAGGTCGTGAGGATTATCGGCCCCATCATGTACAATTTTTGTGCTCACTCGTTCCTCGCGCGTTTTTTAAAGCCGTTCTTGCAGGTAAAATGTACCTCGAGGACGACGGAATATTCCGCGGTTTATCCGAATTTGCTGTTTCTGCGCGTTTAGGCTCATATAAAAATACGGGAATCGATAAAGAAAATAATATCTCTAAATTAGGAGGGGGGCGTATGTATTCTTCTCATGGTCGTTCAGTATTTTTGCTCGCTTAAGTAGTTTTTAAATTAAAATCTGCTCAAATTGCGAAAACTCGTGACAAGCAGTTTCATTGTATTAGCTAATTTAAGGGCATTCAGGTAATTAAAATTTTGGAAATATATGTTTATTATGTTTGTTTATTATGTATGTTTATTATTGTCCAGAGGAACATTCCCCTACATCATATTTATGTCATTTTTCTTGCTTTATGATCCACTTTTCGTGTTTATAATTCTTGCAAAAACGCTTGAAATCAAGGACCATCGAGTCCTTTGCCGATGCCCGAACATGCGTATGAATTTCAATACCGAAAGGTCGTCGACAAAGTCGCTATAATTAACAGATCCCCTCGCCGTCGGTTGAATATAGCGTTTCGAGGGTGAATTTAATGACAAGAGGCTCGCCAATGAAGCTTCCTCCGAAAAATTAATTCAATCGTGTACTCCGCAGAGATATTCCCTTTGAAACTAATCCCCTTTACCCACGAGCCTTTCACAATCGTCCGTTGTTAATTAAAGCATAATTTGAATAGCTTACAAACAACATACACCAAACACGAAAGCATATTGAAAGCATTTTCAACATATACCGCTGTCTTATAAACAATAATTTGTACATTATGTCATGAATTTACGTATTAAAGCCCCGGTTACGTATTACGTTTACGTCATTGAAAGGCAACTTAATCGAATTCATTTTAGACAGTTCAATGACTATGCAAAGTAATTACAATTGCAATAATATTTCGACAAGTGATATATTAAAATCATACTTGAACGATAAAATGAACGAACCTTTAGGTTAAGATGATTAGACGTTTCGTTTAACGCGATTATAATTATCCGCTACATCGCGGGTCGTTGCGAAACGGCTCTACAATTGTAGGAGGCAGATGAATATTTATGCAGACAGAAGCGACGCGGGGGCCTTGAAAACGACGATAAAACCGTTCGACTGCACCGTTTCGTTGCATTCCGCGACAGCGGGACGGTTTATCGGAGAAAAATTTCCTGCTCCAATGCATGCACTCCAATGTGACGTTAAAATGCATACAGTGCATTCTCCGTGCAACTATCATGCAACGCCGGCAACGTGTGTGCAATTCAGTATCAATTTAATAAACATTTTTCTTAACTGATGGTTGACAAAGAGGGAATTATCAATAACAGGAAATGTGTGAGAAAGGTTTAGAACGAATGAGTTAGGCTTTCTAATACTTGAGTCGTGTAAACTTCGATTCTTTTATCATGCTTTGCTGATTAATTCATCAGTTCGGCAAACAGCTCAAGATTCGTAAGTTTTAAGCTCTTACAAGGGAAATTCTTGTACATTAAAAGGTACATTTTCCTAACGTCGCGGAATCTTTCGTAACGAATTAACAAGGAATCTGTGCATAAAAAGAATGGCCAAACTAATGGCCCAGCCATTTGCCAAAGAGCGAAAGTTCTACGATTTCTCAAGCTCTTGCGAGGGAAATTTTTGTACATTGAGAAGGACATTTTGCTGACGTCACGGAAGCTTCGACAACGAATCAGCGACGATTGGATGTACAGAGCCATCGCCGAAGAAGACACGTCCATTAGCGTCGGAGACATTAAAAGCTCGTCCTTTCTTTCACCGGCTCCGTTTCGCACGGTTAAGAGAGAAGAGAATTTAAGCTCTTCGGCTTTTTTGTTCCTCGGTTAAAAGGGGCATCGTCTATTCCCTGCGGTGATCGATTATTGTGTCGCTGTGTAAAGTGCAAACAAGTATTACCAAGGCCCATTAGCGCGGAGAATTATTTTCTTTTTTAACACTCTCCCCTTGTCAGCGCGGTTTTACCTTACCTCAGGCTGAAAATATTAATATACAAAGTAAGCAGAAACGGTGTTTTTATCGTCACAAGGTTCATCATTTTCAGAGAGTTAAGGAAATGATGTTATAATTAAATCTTATCTCATGTGGTACTGATTGTTTCATCAATTCACATAATGATACTTCTTTCTCTTTTTGATATTTCATGGCATCATTCTTTTTAAGAACACTTAACAGGTACTCCGCAGGAGTTTAATTTGTTTCATTGACGAATAATACTTTTTCATGCATCAAGTGTTAGCGTAAATATTAGAGGCATGTGTGAAATGATATTTCATGCATAGTGGACGTATTAAAGAATGTTAATGAGACCCACCACGGGGAATTTTGAAATACGTTTAATTCATTTTATTAATTAACGCAATACTTCTGAAATAATATTTAATGCATAGATCAGTCGAGGATTCTTTGGTAGGGAGGCTACTTATTATCTCACTACGTTGCATTATTGTGTTGTGTTTCATTCTATACATAGGATTTCTTTTATGCATTTCTCGGGCTCCTAAATGACTGATGGAAAATGCAAATTCTCGGCAGTCTTCTCGCGGGCCGTTCGTCAGTCTTCGCTAAGTTTAGCGGACGCTTAGCTATATGTATAAACCGGAGAATTAAGCAAATAACGTGAGGTTTACGTTACGCATATCTCCGGCGAGACCCGGCGCCGTTCGACTTTTTTCTTTTCGTCCAACGGCCCAAATCCCGAAGACCGATGTTCGAGTTTACATTCTACTGGCAGGCACGTTGAAAAAAAGATATTACCAGCAGAATATCGTCGAACGTTACTCCGCACGAGAGAACAAAGTCGACACGAATTGTGAGAATTAAAACGTTGTTTTCTTAGGAATTTGTAATTAACAATAATCGTTAACAATCATTAGTTGCAGAGTTTTGACAAAATCGATTTGAATGACTATTTCATTTCCAGTTGGAACGAAAATAAATGATGCAATTAAAAATGGCGTTCCTTGTACCTAAAGCAATGAGGTGTGTTTTTCTTTTAGTGAAAATTCATGTGGCTGTGCATGTGTAAAAATGGTTTCAGAGTATGAGAGAGCAATCCTCGTCTTCCTCTGCGGTTTCTGAATTCTGAAGTATTCGGTAATAAAAGGAGTGCAAGGCAAGCAATGAATGCACTCATATGCAGATGCACTGGCGTGCATCGAGCAGAAAATTGCAGGTTCGGTGTCCATTTTTCCCCCTGTTCCACTGGTTTCTCTCTTTCTTCGGTGACAAAAGAGATTAAGCCTCCAAAGAAATTTCAAAAAATAAACACAGGGTTATTGTCTTAAAAAAATTTAACTCAAATTTTGACGAATTAAAGATTTTTTTAAAGAATTAAAGGTCTTAAAAATTGTATCGGAATATTAAAACTTAAACAAAGAGTAATTTTTAATACTTAAATACTTGAATAAAATTTCAATAAACGAACACGTGATTAATGTTTTCAAGACGATTTTACCGGGCGAGTAGATTGTTACCGTCATCACAGAATACCAAGGCAGATAATGATCATCCTGGCAATTTTTTACTGATTACGCTGATATTTATCATCGCGGGGGTTCATCTCCGCAGGACCCGGGCTTTTTACGAGCGGCTGACGTCACTGTCTGACTATTTAAACGCTCTTCCAAAAGTGAAAACCAGTTTCCTAGCGCAAAGCCGCCCTTCGTCGTCGATGCACGTCGCCCCGAGACGCAGAGGACGATTTTTCAAACGGCTTAATAATACCTGCGTATACGCAATTTTCAGCTCTGTGATTCACGGTCCTCGACGTACAGTGATTCACCTGTAATTGGCGCCAATGATTCATGAAACCAGATCGAAGACGTCATTTTTCACCACAAAACAGGTCTTCCACTAATTTCGTATTCAGAACTACAGAGAAACGGAACAGCAAAACGAAAAGGATAAAAGAATGCAACTAATGAGATTAGGTACAAGAATTCTTATAAAAAGTTAATGATTCATTTTTATCAATAAATAGCAAAATTTAAACAAGTAGACGTAGATATGAAACAACATTAATTCTAGAACGTAGTTTGCAAATATATTGTTTTTCCGGTCTACTGAAGTACAATAAATCTTGCTCGAATTTTTAGACGTTTGTTTCATTGAAAAATCTGCATTTGCACGGCGAAGGGAAGGAAAATTTCTCCACTGGCAAGTTGTTACTCGTGTACAAGCAAGTCTCGACGTTCAGCGAGCTTGCGATGGAATTTGGACGAACGATTTAACGTTTCCTGGCGTTGAATCCGGCGAAAAGGCCGCGGGTCTCTGGTAAAAACTGCGCCCGGGAGTCACTGGCAAATGGAGTTTTTAACAGTTTCCTGCGAGCAGATACGACCGGATGCCGCACCCACACCGTCACCGATGCCAGACGGTTATGACGCTGCACATGCAACCCACGCCGACGGTCCTCACCGACACGCACTCGTGTACCTCCACGTGCATACGTGTATGTGTGTGTATGTGTGTGTATGTGTGTGTGAGTCCGCACGAAAATAGTGTTGGCCCTGAGGCTAGTCCTTGAACCCCGCGAAAAAAGTCCATTCGAGCTGGCCAGGCACCTTCGCGGCTTCATTAGGTACCTGAGCCATTCACGCCCAAGCGGATAGTCCTAACGAGCAGATCGCACAGCCCGATAATACCGATTCGCAGGCCACGGGAATTTCATAAACAATGCGCGCTGGACAAGCCAGGAAGGCCAGGGGAAAATTAATGCGAAAACGGTAGATAAGGAAATCATCGAGACACGGGATTCAACACACTTCTGTCGGCTGATAGTGGAGAAGGAAGGGCAAAGGGAGATAAGAAAATTGTTACCAAGTGGACCATCGCAAAAATTATGAATCGAGAAAATTGTTGAAAGACTTTTGCTTCCTTTGTTCGGGTTTCGGAAATTGATCATTTATTAGGCGATAATTAGAACATTTTTAAAAAATTGCCAGCAACTTTCGTGATTAAACAAAAATGAAATGAAATCTCAGTTTCATAATGTGTGTTAAATCTATTTTCTTTAATTACGTAGAACAATACTTTGATTACCTTTCTCCACAAATAATGAACATCACCTTTTCCTTGCTTTTCATACTTTATTACATTATATCTTATTATATTTATTTCATTGTACCAAATAGTACGTAACCGTTAAGAAAACTTATTGTCATCCCTGATTATTTCACTATTATTAGTACTACGATTATACCTTTATTTTTCCTTATAACCACGATTACGCGTTCATCATCATGCTTTGATTATGGCAAAGGAAGTGAGCTAAGACGGTGTAAGAAACGCAGGTATTTACCCGCACGTGCGGGATCTGCACAATGCACCTTCTGTCAAACGAACAGGGGGGGCAGTTCTTTCTCACGGCACGCAACGATAAATATTTGGACTGGGAGTTCGCGCGGTTTATCCGCGTAAATATCCCGGACAAACGATCCCCTCCCCTCTTGCCCCGCTGCTGCCAAGATTCTAGCGAGAAGCGTTTCTGAAATTCGGCGAAAATTCGCGCTGGGAAAAAGGAGCCTCGCCGAACGGCAAACAGTTTCGGTTTTCGGTGGTTCAAACAACCGGGTCGTCGTCGTCTTCGTCTTCGTTCCACGTTTAGAAACGCCGATTCTATTTCGACGTTTGCCCGCGAGTCACGGACTTTTCGGCGAACGATCAATGCATTCCGGGGAAGTCGTTTAGCCACGTGTAATAACGGACCAAGCCCCGGGGCCAAGTGTGCCCCGGACAAAGGACATCGTTATCCAAATCCACCCCCTCAACCTCGCTACGAAACCCCCAGGAATCAACGACAGGTGGAGGTTTAATCGACAAATTAAAACGCAGATGCCAGAAAGTGCAGGAGTTGACGGTAAACGCGAAAGTTTCGACAAAATATTAGCAGTAATGACTGTCCTGGAATACGTGGAAATTATAGGCTGCAATAAGTATAATTCATTCGTCTTCACCGAAATTTTGTCAAAAATTTAGAGATATTAACTTCCCCCGATCTTGCCATTATCTTAAAGAATCATTATGAACGCAATTAGTTACGAGAAAATTGCATTAAAAATTCCGTGGCCTCGGCTTTCCTGAAATTTGTAAAATTCATTATGCAATACGTGGCGTAGATTTTCGTTACGTCCTTACACACGTTACAAACGAAACTGCAATTATCTCTCAATTTTCGCCGAGGTCACGTCAAAGAATTACGATAAACCGAGTGGCCTATCCGTATACCACGAAACGATTATTATAATACTCGGCGAAGCTGCCTGGGGGGGTGTGCAATTATTCTAAAGCAAGGACTGTTTAATTGCGTTAAACGGGGCGAGTCCCCGGTCCAAGGATAAGAAAATAGTTTCCCACAAACGGCAACGCTCCCGGTAACCCCCGGTCTTATTATTATTCCTTTTTCCAGCGTGTGACGAGCGCGAGGGAGGGGGGAGGGGGAGAGGGCGACCTGTTTTCCTACAGGTGAAGCGATCGTACACGCCTGCAGGAACGTTTAAATGCCAATGAAAGTCAAAGCGTCGTGCATCTCGAACGACCGAGTATGCGGTTGCGGTTGCACGTGAGAGAACGATCCTCATGCTCGTGTATGCATAAACGTATCTCATTTTAAAACAGCTCTCCATCTACGTGCAACACGCCACCATGTCGAGAAAACGTCATTCACATCCCCCCCCCCCTCCACACACAGACCCCTCGCCTTCCTCCCACTGTCCGCACTCTTCGAAATCATGTAGTGCATCTCAATAGAATTTTTGTTTTGCTAACACGTCGGCATTACTATTGTTATCGCGATTTGAGCATTGTTGTGATGGATTTTTTTAGATAATATATCAGCGCGTTTGTCCAATATTGCAGCAATGTTATTCAATGTTTCTTTGATTTCGCTTAGTCGATTCCTATTAATATCTCAGTTATGTCAGTAATCACTTCTGTACTATTATTAGAATTATTGTTATCGGTATTGCAGATTGTCACATTTCAAGATTGTCAGTGATGGAATAAAATTCAATTAAATGGGCATGTTTGCGTCATATATTAGATAAGAAAAGCTTCTCGTCATAGGTTTTTTTTATTAATATCCAAGATTATTGTCATTGGTATTTTAATTATGTCGTCCTGTGCCTTTGTACTTCAATTACTTCGCTTTACATAAACGTTTTAATACGAGAATCACGTACCGCCAGTGAAATATTTTACATCACAGAATTATACCTGATATATCGTGAGATAAGAAGAACGTTATCGACGTCATCGATTAGCAATCTTGATCGTAAATTAGATAAAGCAATCTTAATACCATAATTCCTTATTGATATCTTAAATTATTGACATTAACATGTCAATTATATCGTCTTTATGTCATCGTCATTCACTTAAATCACGTCCCATAAATGTTTTAATATGATGCCAGTGATGCAATGATATATAGCACAGGACATATCTGATAAAGCAATCTTGCTGCTATTAATTCTCATTAATACATAAACATATTTTCGTTATATCGCTTTATGCCCTGGTACCTCATAATCATTAAATGACCTTCCATAAACATTTTAATACGCAAATCAGGCGATATTAATGAAACAACGTATACAGGTATACATTGCATAACACGAATATTTGTATTGTACTACATCAAAACTTTGTTAAACCCAAGAGTCATTAATGACCAAACAGAGGACAACCGAACTATATTTCGATACACCTGTAACAGAATACACCAGTGTAAAAAGTCTCAGGAAAATTGAATCTGTCACTGATATTCTGTTACATCGGTTCGCCAATCAAGATTAGTGGTGAATCGAGATTTTTGGGGATTTTTGAGTTATACCACCATCGTAATCACAGCTTGTACGATGCGTGGTAGGTACGTGAGGGGTTTGGCGGAACAAGGAGAATGCCGTACGTCCTGTTGGTTTACGATCGATGAAGCGAGCCAGAGAATCCCGTGGCAACCGGCCTACTACGGCCCTGAATGTGCAGACCGACGGTGGTAAACGCGACGGAGAGGGGGGAGAGGAGATACACGGGGGAAGGGGAGAGGGGGGAAGGGGAGTCGATCTATATGCAGCTGCACTTTATATAGTACGCTCCGCCACGTGCGGGGCAAGTCGGGTACGTGGGTCACCGGGAGAAGGTCAGGGGGTCGCGATTCTCCCTACGCGGGGGACCAGGGGGGTGGGGGGGGGCGTTGCCAGCGGAAGTGACGGGGACGCGGCAAAATAAGCCGCGTGGGCGTGCAGCTGCAAAGTTCCCTCTGCAGGTGCATCGAGGCGATCGCCGCGCACACGTTTACGCGGTAGGTCGAAATTTATGACCTTCAGAGGAAAATCGGCAACGTTTCGCACGGGATTGTTAAATTATTTCCAAGTGAACCGAGGGCAGAGCGATTGTTTTGCAGGTGAAGATTCGTTGACAATGTTTCAATGCGATAAAAAAGGACGTTGCAAAATACTCCGCGCAGGAAGCAAGGGTACGCAAAAGCAAACGGAGAAACGGTCGATTCTTGGAGCAGATTATTTTTCAACAGGATGATCTTTTTCCGTGTCTTCCTACGCGCACGTAAAAGCGGAAACCTGATAAGGGGCGCAGATATAAAGAGGGACACAAGAGGATGGATAACGATCCGCACTGCCTGTTCTGCGTAACTAAAACTGGAATACTCGTACGAATGAAAAAAGTAGTTAACAAACCGGTAGTTACGGAACATTCCAGGGATTGAAGTAAATGAATGTAATTAAAACAAAAAATAATCTTCGTCCCTCGACACAGCAAAGGAATGCGGATGCTCCTATATAAGTAACAGAGCATTTAAGGAATTGGGTAAGGGGAAGTAATTAAAAGAAAAAAGGATAAAATTCCTTTAACACCAAGAAGAAATCCGGATGTTCGGAAAAGAAGTCCAAATTTAAATCAGAAAATAGAGAAAGGGACGCAAACCTGAGGAAAACTGAAAAATGAGAGAAAATTAGAAATATGTAAATTAGAATAAGAAAAGGTCTTTTTCCTTCGACACCGAACGAAATACAGTCATTGTGGAAATGAAATTTACGCTACTTTTTCTCGAGAACGAAAACGAAAAAATTCAAAGCAGAAACATTTCTTACTGGTAACTATTTCTTAGTAATTAATGAACGTTTCAGGAATGAAGCGAGGGAACGTAATTAAAATAAAGGAGAATATTTTTCCTTCGACACCGAAAAGAAATTTATTCCTATTTGAGCAAGAGAACGCAGAAAGGGGTGGAAATACGGGTGTGTTTGAAACAGGGGATGGAAAACGATACGCCTCGTAGGCGTGCAGCTGCACTGCCTTTTCCCCATCGCAGATGCATTGGGCCGTGCTGCGAGAACTAAACTTGAAATACTTCACTCTCGCCGGTAATTTTAAACGCGAAAACGAGCAGCGAGATCCGAACTTTTGGAAGTACTGTTACCCAAGCTGATGCAGAAATAAGGCCGTGCAATTAGAACGCTCCCATGTACGGGGATTAGACAAGTTTCAGAGAATAGAACATTTCGCTCTGATTCATTCCCAGAGCAAACAAGCAATTTTCACCTATCCGTAGAATCATAATAAAGCAATAGCACATTGAGCAAAAAATTCAGCGAAATCCTTTATTAGTATTAAGAGTTTTATGGAATCATGATAATCGTGTAAAAATGGGTTTCTACTCAAGCTCAGGACAATCTTACTGTAACGCATGGAAATTGAACAGCTCCAAGGACCGGAATACCTCGTTAAAATATTAATTTGTAAAATACGAAGAACGATTTTCCCTGCAACGGCTGGAAAAAGTATTTTCCCAGGTGAATTCGTTAATTTTCTTTATTGTGCGCGTTCGCGAAGCTCCGGTCGTTGCGGGCCGACGTCTCTCTACATCATTGTAATTTACTCGTCATAAATAGGCGGACGAAGGGAGGAGAGGGGGGTAGGAGGGGGGAGAGCGTCCAGTGTACCTGACCGCTCGTAATTTATGTAGGAGGACGCGTCGAGCGTGTCGGTTGGCCTTGCACGTGAATCACGGCGAAGGTCACGGGGTCGTGGATTTTCAGCAAGACGAGGAGCAGCCAGGAATAAAAGCGTAGGTGCAACTAGGTGTGTCCTACATCGCGACAAACGCTTCTTTTCACGCTTCGCGCCAGCTCGGAGAATAGAAACTTCCTTTCCTTACATCCTTAGAGCCGGTAAAATGTGCCAGAATGAACCCCCGTAACTCGCGTTGTAATCCTACCGTGCTTAACAAAGTACTGCTTGATTGAAAGAAAAACAAGTGCTGGTAAAATATTAATCGTCCGATCAATAATAAACAGCAGTTTGTGTAAATATAATATGTAGAATGTCGACTTGGGAAGATACAATTTTTTAATTTTATAACGTACTATTCTAAATTACTTTTAAGAGTGTCTTGAGTATAGAGTTTACATCGAAACAACTATCCCACTGAGAACTTTGGATGAACGTCGATAAACTATTGAATTAAAATTGACCGCTAAAAAATGATTGTCATTTCTTGTCACTCGTTCCCTGTAGCATTAATTTTGTCATTCTTTGTATAAATCGAAGCAACCCGAAAGGACGTATTATGAAATATGCAGCAAACATTCGTCCAATGTGAATAACGTACACCGTGGCCGTGGGTCTCTGAAACTTTGCTGACTTCCCATTTTGGAATACGCGCCTCTTTTCAGGGAATTTCATGCAAACGACCCATTCATGGGATGCAGGGGCGTTTATCAGCGCTGCAGAATTCGTCGGCGCTCGGAGCGTCGGAATCGGGACAAAGTCGTGCCGCAAAAATACACCGGAACGAATGTCAGTCTCAAGGTCCCCGGCAAAACGTTCTCCTCGCGAGTTCGCTAACAATGCGACCGACCGGAGGAGAGGGCAACAGAGAAAGTAGAAACGAAGGAAACTGTGTCCCGCGAGTATCGTAATCACAATGAAATTACAACGGAGTCACGATAATCCGAGTTAATGCAGGACTAGATTATGAAAGAATTCCAAAAAATATAGTCATGTTGTACTTTTAAATACGATGCAATGAAATGTACCGCTTATGAGCATCATTTGAAACTATTGAATAACAGTTTTTTTTATCAAGAATTACTGTCGATTCTTCTTACTTATTTTATACAATAACCTATGACATTAATTTCTTAATCCTTTACTTGGATTATCAAGAAATTGTACATAGTGTAATGAAATATTTAAGTTAACAATAAGGACAGGTACATTTAGTACCAAACATTTATTTGCTTTTAGCATAATTCTTGACCAGAAAACATCTAGGAAAGGAGCTGGAATTATTGAAACTTTTTCGCGAGAGATTCTTCTGCAGAGTTTCCAAACTTTTTTTCAAAATTTCTGAACGGGGTTTTGTAGGTTCTTTCGTTTAAATCAGACGAGGCTGGGCCACTAACGAAGTTAGTCGACGAGCGGCAACGAATTTACGTAACGACGATGAACGGCGACGGGAAGGTCAACGTTAGTCGCGGGAAAATCATGTGGTCATATCTGCTACACACAATAGGAATGTATGTTTTTGTAGGACAAAAAACTGTCAGGAAGAACAGTCTCGAGGAAATGCAAGACACGTTGCCAGTGAAATTTAACGCATTCGTAAGATAATAAAAACATGGCTGAGCAATAAATTTGTTTTAGGTCTAGATTCTCATTGTTTATAGAATTTAGTCCTTTTTAAATTGCGAAGAAGGCAAGGAATAGTGTCGATAACTCTTTTGGCTGTAGGATATTTTCTGTTTCCTCAAATATTTAATGGAATTCGAACAATCGTTAATAAAATTGCCATATTATTCATATAAAATGAGAGACAAAATTGAGTGGACACGAAAAATAAAATTCCAATAGTCACTGCACTTAAATTTGCACTTATGTAACAGAATAAAAAGCAAATAAAAATCGATAAACCATTAATCCCGTTACAGTTTTTGATAAGCCCTACGACGTTTATTTTATTTGTCTGTTTATTCGACGATAGTGGATTTCAATCGAAGGGAAACTTACTTTGGACTAAAGGAAGTACGTCACATCTGTCGGGCGGTCCTTTCTTGTCGATTTTTCCGTCGCAATCGCGAACGTCTCGGTGCAGAATTACGCGGGGGCAAAATTTATAGCCCGCATCGTTCGCGTCTCTGAGTGAAATACGCGACATTTTGACAGCAAGCGTTTCGAATCACCGTTACTGCATTCCACATTTTTCAAACCTTAAATCACCGCGAAATTGGGATTAGAACTCAGGAGATTACGCCACGTGGCTTACTCGAAAACTCATTCGAAAGCTTCGCGAAGTTGGCCAACGAATGAAAGTCCCTAAATGGAAAACCGATTGAAAAGCTTAGCAAAATTACGAAGCAGACAAAATCGTCCTTGGTAGAATTATGGAACAGTTTAAGTTATTTAATTGACTCGTAAATGCATCTTTATCTATCTTTCCTAACTTATTAGATTTATTCAACCATAATTTCCCGATCATTCACGCGAATCTTTCTTTCAAGTCTCCTTAATTACCTTCGTGTTTTATTATTTTCTCCCTTTCCTGAGACCCTGCCATGTGATGTAAATAACGATTGGCCGTTCCTACTGCAACGAAAAACGTCGAATTGTCGTTCTTAGAACGGCAATAGCGACCAACGAATCGGTCTCGAAGAATGCGTGGGTGGTTAACTGGCGTCGTATCGTCGTTTCTACTCCGCGTGCTTTTCAGCCCGTCCCAGGCCGAACGGGAAAAATCAATGACCGTGTATGGCCGAACAGCGGGGAAGAAACTCCTTTTTGCTACAGAAATAAGTCGACGACGACAACGATTGTCCTTCATTGCCAAGAATAACTATCAACGATACGCGATAGCATAAAACCATTCAAACCGGACTTACGTAATCTTCAATGCACTTTTCGTTTTTCTTTTCATGCAATGTCGTTCATGAAGATATTTTCATTGAGGTAATCAGATGATATAATAAAATATTCACTCTGTTTGTTCTTATTGATTGTGTAATGTATTATTCCGTAATCATGGTTAACTTGATTTGACAATTGTATGAAACTATTAAAAACAGTGAAATAACCGTTATCAACTACGTTTCTGAAGTGCAAAAAGGACAATTTTTTGATAAAAAGTAACGCAATTTGATGAATTTTGAAACTAAGCAAATAATTCAGGAATTAAGCAAAAGTGGAATCATTTACCACAATTACCACATGAAAATAATGTCAGTATCTAAATCATCGTACTTTCCCGATAACTGCTGTTTAATCTTCGAAATTAGTGACTTTCTAAAAGCTTAACACGGCAAACGTAACAGAAGGAACGACTATAACTAACATCATTATCGATCGTCAAGCGAATAACATAAAAATAATGAAGGATCTGTTGGATTCTCGTTACGTGAGCGAAACAATGCAAAGGCCGACTGTCACGGTAAAACGCGACGATGTCGACACGAGGCCCTCACGCAATCTTGGACGCAGAAGTGAGACTTTATTAGTGCCGCAATCGCGGTACTCGATTCACCTACAAATACAACGACAGCACGGTTTCTTCGTGTTCATCGATTTGCAACGATATTACGTGTCGATGCAGCTCCTGCGTCCTCGTCTTTCACGATCTCTTCCTCTTTCTCGTCTCAGTGGTGTTCATGCATTACAGAAATCCTTTTGCAATGAAAAAAAAGAATCAACAAGTCCCTAACGCAGAAACAAGATGAATTATTAAAGATTTTATCATTTAGATTGGGATATTAAATTTAATAGCATTTAGTATATCAGATAGAAATTACAGGTATAGATGTGATTGGTCGGCTTTAAATTTTCTTCAGATCGTGTTTGTCTAGTTTGTGAACATTTGAGTGCAGTTGAGAACCTCTGGCGCATGTAATAGACGTATCTAATCGGTCAGTAGCCAGCAAATGGTCTGCCAACGTGACTATAATTAACGATCGTTTCCTCTCTCCCTCTTCTTCTCTCTCTATCTTTCTCCCTCGTTCCCATCCTTGAAATCATCGGATAAGAGTACATTTGCGACTTCGGTGACACGAAAAGTCGGAGAATCCGCGGAAGGTCAGTGCGAGAAACGTTTCAGAGCGGACGAAGCCACAGGAACGTCTAAAGAAAGACAATGCACGTATCTACGCTTCATTCATTACAAATTTAACTATAATCAATGACAAAGTACTTCAGTGTCTCTTGTAAAAAAAAGAAATTTATAAAAAAAAATAAGCGTATACGTGAATTACTTGTACATTGTGAAATTTAAAGATTTTTTTAAATGGCGTAAATTTGGAAATATCTTTTTCTGAATTTATGAACTGGTTTATGAAATTTTGTACATTTTTTAGAAATGTTTTCAATGCCTGTAAACTTCGTTTTGTGTTTCGATTGTATTGTAAATGTGTAGCAACGCATTTTAAGTGGGTAAGTAGTAACTGCATGTGTCTGATCGGCCCATTCATTTCTCTCAATAAACGATGTCATGTCATTACTATTACTACAATCAACTTAATACAATTACATATTGCTATAATCCGTTACATCCGTAACTTGTCTTACAGGGTCTCACGAACTTTAACGAATAAATCAATAAATAAGTTTTTAATCCTAATCTACATAATTTCCCTAATTTGCGCCAGTTAATCATCATGGACGTATCACTTTTGAATTACAGAAACCAGCTGACCAGAAACTTTGATTGTGATTTAAGGGGGAATCGGAGGGGTGGATTTTCAGCACGTATATAATCCCTACAATTGACACAGTTCCCTAATTAATCGAAAGACATTCATTACTTTCACAATTATCGGCAATATAAAAGTGCATGAAAAGGGTTGGTCGGCAGCTTTGAATGTCGTGCAAGCGGATTAAAGGGATGGATTTCGAATGCGTGTGAAACGCGTTTGCATGCACGTGTATGCAGTCCGTGGACAAGAGACGTATGTATATATGCAGGTAAAGGCGCAGAAAGAGCTTCGCTAGGAGCTGTGCACTTCACGGCTCGTTCACATCGGTGCCAAGGTTGCCCGTTGCCCGTGTACATTAGCACACGAGCGATCAGAGGACCGACTTCTCGTTGCCGAGAGGAGAGACTCGCGTGCTACGTGCCTGTGTAGCCACACGTTCCATCCGCGAGTGTGTGCTAATGCACACAGGGCCATACACGTGTTTCGCATGCGGCAAGAGACGGAGGAGAAAAGAAGGGAACACGAGAGGAAGAAAACGAGGGCCCAAACGAGAGGGACGGACAATGAAAGAAGAGCAGGAGAGGTGAAAAAAAGGTGGGAGAAGAAGAGCAAAATGGACAGGACAGACGCGAAAGGAAACTTGAGAGAAGGGGGAGGAATGGTTCTCTTGAGGGCGAAGGAAATAACACAAAAGAAACGGGAGTGAATAATAAAGAGGAAGAGGAGGAAAGGTATGAAAGAACAAGGTAACTCAAAGGAAATAAAGAAATCCATTGAACCAGTTTCATCAAGAGACCAAAGAGAGCGCAAGAAAAATGGAATAAAGAACGAGAAAGATACAGTGATTAAGGTACCAAAGAAAGCAGAAAGAATGTGGGGCAAGGGTATAAATGAAGAGGGCAAACTAGTTGAAGACGACGAAACACCGGAATAAAAGGGAGAAGACAAGATCACGGCACGAGGGGAACAAGATAGAAGATCGGGAGCAAGAAGACAAGCTGAAGAAATAAGAGAGACAGGATCAAGAGCAAAAAGACCAGTTAAAGGAAAAAGGGAGACAGAGGACATCAAGAGCAAGAAGATCAGCTAAAGGAAAAAGGGAGACAGAGAAGACCAAGAGCAAGAAGACCAGCTAAAGGAAAAAGAGAGACAGAGAATATCAAGAGCAAGATCAACTAAAGCAAAAAGAGAGACAGAGAATATCAAGAGCAAGAAGACCAGCTAAAGGAAAAAGAGAGACAGAGAACATCGAGAGTAAGAAGAGCAGCTACAGGAAAAAGAGAGGCAGAAAGCACAAAGGCAAGGAGACCAGCTAAAGGAAGAAGAGAGACAGAAAACATCAAGAGCAAGAAAACCAGTTGCAGGAAAACGAGAATCACAGGACTTAACAATGTCGGAAGGGAAGAGAAATCAAGAGAGTGGGACAAAGAGAACCAGACAAGAAGCAGAGCAAATTGATTGAAATGTACAGACGGATAGAGAGAGAGAGAGAGAAGGAGAGAGAAGG
The DNA here is from genome assembly GCA_963989215.1 of Hedychridium roseum. NCBI lineage: Eukaryota > Metazoa > Arthropoda > Insecta > Hymenoptera > Chrysididae > Hedychridium > Hedychridium roseum. The sequence continues at coordinate 3,741,871 of OZ022318.1, read as the reverse complement.
AAAAATAGCTCCAGTTGAGCCAGAGGTCTAGGCTAAGCAAATAGAGACGCAGAAATTACGACATCACGCGAGAGACGAGGTGAATGTCATTTTCTACGTATCAATGATGCTACAGTAAACCCGGTAATCACGGGGTTTTTTATATACAGAACCTAGTTATCCGCGTAAGGAGGGTAATTGAACGGTTACAAGGGTGATTACACGATTTTTCTATGTGAATAACCATTGTCAAAATTTTACGACCATCAAACCTTTCTGCGAAACGCAATGACGTTAACGATGTTGCCATTAGTTGTGCAGAAAAGGTGACCTTGAAATTATTTATAACACGTCAGTTACTTTTTAAACGGCGGAGGATCCGAAAGACTACGTGGTTCGTAAGAAATTTGATTACAGTATCCTTCTCGTGTCCTTCGATATTGCCGAATAATTCGGATGGAAAATAAACAAATAAATACGGTACGTGCTTGGTACGAAAAAAATATGATTGGCGCGAGAATCAGAGGAGAAAAATTGAACGTGAAACGTGTGTATTGCTGTTAATTGTGGATCAACATGAGACAACGACGCGGATGATTATTTCGTCTCGTTTAACGATCCGACAATTAATAATTAGTAAATCCGATATAGCTGGGCTCGCACGTCTAGGCAGGTTTTCCCGGCGAAAACCTGAGATTATTTTCCCCCCCGAGGCCGATTATTCAGGTAACGTTCCGTGCGGACTGGAAACGTACGTGATTAATGCCGATAATAAATATGACTTTGCAAATGAGACGGTTAAATGAAAACAGAGAGCAGCGCGTAGGAGTCGTTCGAGGCCGTAACGCGTTGCTCGGCATTAACGTTGTCGATAAATGGGATCGTCGATTGTCCTCATGCCGTTCTAATTGCCAAGGAACAATCGACAGACTGGAAATTTGTCTCACAGACGAGGAAGTATCTCAAAGAAAACGGTTAGCGATTATAATGTAGTCAAATATACAGGTTTCAAATTTTTGAAATAACTATAAGTCAAAGTCAGCCTGACGACTCACGAAGAAACATAAATAAAACTAGTTAATTAATTTCATCTTTATCATTAAGTCAAGTATGTAGTTTTCAAATTTTTGAGTAAGACGATACTCAACCAATTCTAAAAATTAAGTCAAGTATTCCAGTTTTTACATCTTATAATGTCGTTGTAAATATCATAGAACTGTTGTTTCTATAACCAAATTGATTTAGCTTTTCATGAAACGTGCAGAGTGATCTGAATTTTTCTTCGCAGAACTTTTGAGCCGCCGACGCGAAAGAAATTCTCGCCGACGATGTTTGAACGTGAGATCACAAGATTTATTATTCTCGAGTGTAATAACCTCATAACCGCATTTTTTTTAGCCGCTGGCGAGGCCGATAGCAAAGTTTAGCGATCTACATTGAAACGTATCTATAATACATTAGGCATCCACTACCGAGCTTGTTAATTATGTAAATTGCATAAAAACTAACTGCAAAAGTTATATACACGTACTATGTACTCAGGAAGGTAAATAAAAATGTCCAGTTAACATCAGCCCGCGAAGGAATCTCGACAGAAACAAATATAACTGTTTATTACCAGTCAGATTTTGATCTCTATTTTTCCAAAAAAAATTCCATACGTCCACGTTTCATTGCAGTAAGTCACGCACAGTATGAAAAACTTCAGCGTAACCCATTACATCCAAAAATATAAAAGTTGACTTTTTTGTTATAAATTTAAGAGAATTATCACTAAAAGAATTAACCGCTGAATGGTCTGAAAGTCAAAGCTAAATGGACTTTTTTTATTCATTCACACTATTAAGCAGAAAAATGTACCTTATTGCAGAAATATGTTACACATTTATGTATTATGTCATTTATAACAATATTTCTGTACCTTTTGCACATAAAACTTTTCGTATTTTCAGGTCGGTTTATTATTAATTTTGATTTACCTGTAATAGGGCTAAAGAGGCGAAAAATCGAAGACGAAAAGCAAGCACGAAAAGCACTAGTGACGAAGACATAAAAAATATCATAGCCGTTATTTTTTCTTTTTGACAGACGAACGAAACGCAACGTATCGCGTTGCGCTATTCTTTCGATGCATTTAAACTCGACCGGCCAGGGGCGATAAACAGTCCTTATCGGCGTGCATCGATACACGGCCTTGCACAAGAGTTTTGCGATTGCACGGCAAACAGTGGACGTTCGTTTTAAATAGACAGACGACAGAAACGTCGACGAATATTTTCCGACATACGCCCAGGGCAAATGCGAAACTGTATCGCGTTGTACAGGCGAAACCGTGCAGATTTTATTAACAACACCGTGTGTATAGAAACTTGAGAAAATGTGAATATTTTCTTCTTACGTTGATAAACAAATATCAAGCAAACAGTTATGAATGAGTCTTTACGCTTAAAATTGGAAACGTATGCTTATACTTCTTTTATTTTGGACGTAGTTCATACAGATGCACACGTGGGGTGAGAATTTAATTATCCACAAAATGCTAACAATAGAATGTAAATAAAATGAACGAGATATTAGTGGAACAGTATTGAGTTTCCCACTTTTGTCAAACGGTTATCCTCTCCGTTTTGACGTGAGCTTATCATTTTTGTAGAATCCGTTACATAATAAATCGCCGAGTATTTTTAGAATCGCGCTAACTAATTCCTCAGTTTTAACGAGCGAAATTTGCTTATCTGCAAGCGGGGTTCTTTAATCTCGACATTCCGTAAAATCGAACTCTGCTGTTCCGCTCGAAGTGGAATAAATCCAGCAGGTTGCGAGTGACGTTTTGCCACGAGGCGTATATTTGTTTTTCGGAAGGATCTTTCGGGGAGGAAATTCGCGAAATCGTCGACTTGCTCGAAAACCCGGGCGCTGTTCGAGGCGTGTTACACGGCACTAGGGACGGCCGATAAGCCACGAAAAGGCTCATAAATCGTGCGCCAAGGCCCGATAACGAAGCGCATATTGGCGTGACCTTCGCGTTCGCCGTGCACGAGAAGCCGCTTTAAGACCGCTTTTAAAGCCGCCACTGATAACCGCGACGAACAAGAAAGCAAGAAAGATACCGACGGGGAGGAGGGGGGGGGGCAAAGAAGAGAAATAAAGGGACAGGATAAGGCGAGGACGAGAACAAGAGAGGGAAAGAGAAAAAAGGGAAAGGTTTAACGCGAAATAACGTAAGATAAAAAAGAAGAAAATGGATTGGGACGGAATAAAATGGGAGGGAAGATGGTAATTTAAACGGTTATTAATGAAAGTAAGAAAACCGCAAGAGAATAAAAGGACAAAGGACGGTCAAAAGAAAGAAAGGACAGGAATAAAAAGAAAAAGTGGAAAAGAAGTAAGGATTGCAAAGAAGTAGGAAAGAGATGTAAAGAATGGTAAGAAGAAGAGTGAGGAAAAGATAAAAAAATAAAGGATAGCAAGATAAAGAATGTGACTGAATGAACAAAAGAGGGAGAAAGAAAATGCGATAAAAAATGTACGAAAAAGAGAGAAAAAGACGAGCAGAGAAGAACAAGATGCGGAGGAAAGGAAGAAGTACGAAGAGGAAAAGGAAAAGGACAGATATAAACGTATAGGAGAAGTAATAAAAGAGAGACAGAAAAAGAACAGACCACTAAAAACGTTCGCGACAGCAAATTGCACTATTCATGTCTCAATAGCCGACCTTCACCTCGTGCATTTAGCGTGTGCGATAAACGCATATAGCTCTGCACTCGTAGCCAATCGTACGCCTTCACCAACGATTCACAACGTCCATAAGCTTCGTAACATTAAGTACAAAAACGAAATTATCGCGTCTTTAACCACGAAGGATTTCATTCTGCGTCACTGGCGGTTTAAAGTATAAGGTTCGAATTTAATTGTCGCAAATGAGGAATCATGAAAGACGGCAGTTAACGTTATTTATTAAAGCTATTAGTTACTCATAAAAGGCGAATGGCTACTTGAAACGAAGCAAATGATCGAAATGAATAAAAGTGCAGTAGAAGTAAGCAAATTATGAGACATGGATATTGGTAATTCCAATGTATAGCCCTATGGTCCTTGAAGAACTAAAGCTACTTAAATAAACCATACGTGCAACTTTAAATGGACCTACGTCAACGATATAAGAAATGTAATTAATAGTTACGAATAATAATGGCAGAATGTATCGTCATAAAGTAAAGTATAAAAGACAAATTAAATTCAGCCATGAAACAATCATGTCGATACACAAATAAAAGGATTCCCTTAGAGTATCTGTAGGAAATTTTCGCCCAGCGACAATACGCTAGAGAAATACGATAAAATATATGTAGAAATAAAGTCGAGAGCCTTGAGAACGATGCTAATCGTCCGTCTAGCGTTCTCATGCTAATTGTCATTCGCAAAGACGGGCCAACAAGCAGATCCATTTAGACGGATTTCAGCGTCCTAATTCGAAGGCTCAGGTAGACGCGTATCCCGGAACGGTCGCACGTTCCTGCTAATTAAGCACCGCGAGACGATTCCCGGGCCGTGACTATCGAGCAATTTCGTTGAATTAATTTCCACAAGCAAGGATATCGCGTGCGATCGTTACGACATCACAATAAAGTCATTAACCAGTACGTTCTCACGGGAAAGTCAATTTCGTCGTGGTTTTGTCGCCCGGCTCTGAGAAACTTACTTGTCGTTCTTGACAATGACACAGAATTAAACTGCGATTTGAGCCATCGATAAGAACGATTGAAGACGACAGAATTAGAAAGGAATTTTGAACAGTTTCTATCGACAATTTATTCTGTTTAGAATATGATATAGACATATCAAGCTTCTATGATGTCGTGTTGATTGAATAGAAAAGTGAGACATCAAAATTCCTCATCGACAATCTCTTTCTAATTATCACACCTTCAATGTATATCTGAGTAATCGAACGACAATCAATTTTACAAAACGAGCAGTAAATCACTTTAAAATAACCTTCGATAAAAAGTTGCTGAATTACGTTACACGCAGTTGGAACATTATTTTCAAACAAGCAGTAATTAACTTTAAAATCACCTTGGCTACAAAGTTTTGAATAATTACGGTACAAGCAGTTTCGACCTTGTTGCGTCGGATAGAATCATTTTTCGTGTGAAATCGCGCAAAGTACTGTTGTTTGCACATTGTTTTATACGTACAGGTGTTGCCACGTGCCCAATGCTGAGCTTGAGCCCCTTGGATGATGGCCGTGACCGACATCATCGGTTTCTCCTTCTTCATCATCTTGGTATCCCGGCAGGTCGATCACTGCTTCACGGAATCACTGTTACCCCCGGTTTTCAGTCCATTCGCCCCCTTCCCCCTGGCTTTCAAACTCGATCCACAGGTCGACCCCACCGCGTCATCTCGGGAGAGAAAAAAATATCCTTCCCCGTGACTTCTTTTGGTATCGATTTGCTTTGGTTCACTGCACTGATTATTTCTTTGGTTATTTCCTTGTTAATCCCCGCACCAGTGGAATTCCACGCCGATAATTTATCGTCCTGAGGAATCGGATAATCGTCAAGATCGGGCCCGATAAAAGGAATTGTTGGGAAGGAATGCGCGTAGATCGTCGATCTCTCGCTCCGTGTGCCGATTTTCCAGTTCACCGACGTTCAAATTGAAATTACGAGAAGACACGGGCGTTTATGCGCAGAATGAAATATCAAATAATGACCTTTCCGGAACGACAGTAATGTCCTAGCAAAGCGGAAAGAAATGTCAACTTGCGAAATCAACTGCCTGCCCTGTCGCATTCGCAAATTCGTAATATCCATTTTTTTAACGTAGAAACTACGTTTGACAAATAAGTATCATTATTAATATGTTAAATGACTTTATTATATTTATCGTTCGATTAATTCTGTTGACCGAAAGTTCCTACTTCAATTCAATTGTAACAAACAAATATTCCTTGGAATAAAACTTAACCATTATTATTAGTATTATTAATAATGACATTATACGGCTTCTGTATATTTATTATCAGTATTATTTTACGTGCAACTTTTCACAGCTGCCCTGAGATCTTTTAAATTTGTTTTTTGAAAGACGGAAATTATATTTTAGCACACGTTGTAACGTGATATTTAATATAAACATTAATTTATTTAGGATATTTCGCATTCGGTCCGATGTTTCGACGAGTAGGGCCCAGAAGTCCCCGTATCACTGGCGAATCTCGGCTAATTGCGGTAAGTGTGTCGAGCAGTAACGTGTGTGTCTAATTAGTCACGCTCGTAAGCAGGGCTTCAATTTTTATCGTAGCCCAGATTGCAGGGCACGATCGGAATCGAAGCGTGCATATCGTACGGGAGATTCCTCTCACGCGCAATTTCTCCCTCGCTAAAATAATAAAGGACGATGTAACGAGCAATCTCGTCCAGCTAGCCGACAAAGGAGGAAAAAAGTGTCCTCTTTAGAACGGAAAAAGGCAAAAAATAACGCACTTCTTACAGGATAGGAATTTAATTAACCGCTAAAATAAGTGTCTAAATAACACAAGTGTCTGCGAAAACTGCAACAATTTCTGTAAAATTTTACAGAGTGAAACAGTCTTGCAACAGTTTGCTTTCCTATCGATGAAAGAAGGGCGAAGGAAACGAAATGAATTTGTGAATCATATTACTTTAATAAACGTTTCGCGATATTTTTCAATAGCATTCTAATCGTTTTTAAACATTACAGCCTTCCAAAAGGAAAACTAACTATCCTTTCCTAGCGAAAGTAATGCGTCATTGAAAGCAGTTTGAAGAATTTTCGTCCTTTTCGCGATTGGCATTGAGTGAACACGAGGCCCGACCGTGTAAATATTTTCTTATTTCACGTAAACGCCGACGAACAGGCCGAAAACCGGCGAGATCAAAGAACCCAACAGGGCAGACTGTCGCGGGCCGTCTACCCCCGCCGATATTTCACGGTTTTTGTGCGTTCGCAAGGCAACCCGAGGGACGGGTTATCTCGCGACGAGGGGGAGGAGAAGGGGGGCGGGGAGGAAAGGGACCGACTGTCCGCCCGGTTGGAGATTCGTCGGAGGAAACTGCCATTCTCCCGGGGGAGTCGCGCTGTTATCGGGAACAGACGGAGAACGACGGTTCGTTGCCTCCGGGGCCCACGAGTTTCCCATTTCACCGGCAAGGAAAATCGCGGAAAAACTACACATTTTTCTTGAGTGGTTTCCTTTTTTTGTTCGTATATCACTGTCATTGAATTTCTTGAAACTGCGTCGTAATTTAGAATTTTCTTCAATGTGTTTTTGTACACACCTTTCGTTAGATTCTTAATGTTTTGCAATGATGTCTTTTATTTAGGATTTTTAGCTGATTCCCCTACTGTTCTATTTCTGTTTGTTAGGCTAATTACATTAAAAGAAAAGTGCTTGGAATTGCATGGCATTTCGTAATGTTCTAGAACCTGCACTTGACGAGTATTGTTAAACTTAATGAGTGATGGTTTTACTTATTTTACCGATTATGCCTATTTTTAAGTGACCTTTTTTCCCCATTTATTTATCCTTGAGCCACGGTAGGTTGATAACTATAAATTACTGCAGTGCTAGCTCGTTCCTGTTTCTAAATGACAGGTGTCAACAAATCAATAGAGTGTCAGCAAATAGCTCGTGCGAAAATAAACAGTACCTCATTAACTTTTTCTCTCCTATTTATCCGCGGGCTTTAATGGGTTAAGCAATAGCTCGTCGTGGCGGAAAAAATCAATTGAAGCGGAAATAAAGAGAACGGTGCGGTGAATTGTGAACTTGACCACCGGCCATTCTTGGGGGACGGTAAGAGGATCTTTTTTTATCCCCCTCGCGGCCCTGCCGGAAAGAAACAATGGCCGCTTATGTAACGCGAGTAATTATGCGAACCGCGACGGCCACGTGTATTTTTCAAGCGCGCCAGAATTGCCAATTCGTCGAAGCGCATCTCCTATTCACCTACCGTCAGATGCAATCATCTTTCTCTCTATCTCTCTCTCTTCCCCTGGCAAACTCAAAAAACCTACACGACAAAGCCAAACACGTCTACTCGTGTCCCTGAATTCTTGTCGCTTTTAATATTTGCACGGGACAACGAAAAACGGGCTTTGCTTGCCGCCGATTGTATTGTTCTCGCTTTTAACGAAAACATAATATTCGAAAATGAAATGTAATAATAGACAACTGGAAAGAAATATTTCATTGATTATTCTTGTCTTTAATGTATAGATATTATTAGTATTTATAATAGTAAGGGCACGTATAGTTTTTCATTGTTTACGGGTTTTCTGTGGTGCTCATATTCTTTTTCTGAGCAAGAAAGAATTGCAGCTTTGTTTATTTCAATTTGAATTAGTACATCGTTTGCAGGATATTAAAACAACTGTATGTGGCAGACACGATCCTAAAAAATGAACTTTGTCCTGCGTAAGTAGGAATACGAGTATTTTAGGCAAATGATTTTGTGAACGTCTGTCGACCTCGAGTCCTTTCGAACCAAGAATGGTATTCGCGAAAGAAGAATCGACCATGAATCTAAATTAAGAGATAACCCCTTATCATCCCTAAAATATGCTCGTTGTTGCAAGATTACCGGCCTTCGAAGAAAAATAATTTTTGCTAACAAAATGGATATTTGCGAGAGGAAGGCCCTTATCATCTTTTCTCTCTTTAACCTTTCTAAGAATGAAATCATGACCATTCCCTTTTCGCCTTATTCTTGCTACCTTTTGTCCCGACGAGAAGAATAAACGACCCGAGGAAAAGTTGGAAAACTTTGCTAAGGCATAAATCATTAACACCCTCGCGATTCTAAAACGTTTTACATGAAAAAGGGGGGTTAAATGCCCCGAGAAAAAGAGATCCGAAAAAGTAAGTTTCCTACGAGACAAATCGTTATCGCAGTGACGATTTTACGGTAATTGTCTTGTAAAGAAAAGAATAACTGGCCTTTTCCTCCTTGGGAAAAATGACAGCTGTCCCGAAAAAGAGTGGACATGAGAAATAAATTCTCTAGGAGATAAATCATTGGCGACCACGCGATTCTAGGAACGTTTTGTACGTGTAGCGTTTAGCAGGATTTCGTGCAGGCCGTCCGGCGACCTCGGATCGAACTTTTTGTCCGTGCATGTCGGCCATTATTCAGAGTCGCGCGATCATCGATCATCCGCCAGCGGCGAATAATCGTTGATGGATCTGCCGGCGGGGAATTCGCGCCGGGCCTGGCGATCGGCTGACGTCGAGGTCGGAGTTCAAGGTGAATGCCAAGTCTACGGGCTGGTTGGCCCAGTCCCCGGAAGGCAGATCGATAAGCGCGTTACCCGCCGGGCTCCAGGTGTTCCCCGTCTCGACAAATACAATGGCACCTAGCCGCCGCCGACTACAACACCCCAATTCAACAACCTCACCGAACGAATTCACTCTGAAAATTACATTGCTCTTGCCGTGTGACCATTTGTTTTGCCAATTAACCTCCAACGAGTTCAGCGATGTCAAGGAGCTTAATCGTGGCCGTGATTTGTCGTGTGCAATGATTTTAAATTGTATCAATAAGTTTACAGCTGGAGGCTCCGTAAGGAGTGGACAAATTTCTTTGAGGGATATTTGGACAAATTTTGATAACGTTTTGCTGAGGATGATGATCATTGCTCCTCGGGATTCGAGTTGCCAATTCATTTTAATTGCCTTGGTTAATTGCTTAGGAAAAATGTGCAAATGTTCGAACGAGCCTGATTTACTGTCTTCAATTTCCATTGTTTCAACTAGGTGTTGATAATCGATCTGAAACTTCCCAGCGGCAACACCATTTTGCCTCTAAGGTGCATCGGTAGCCTGCGAGCCATTTGCATCACAAATGCACGGCAATTTAGTAGACGATACTCAAGGGCGGAGTCTACCGGCAATCGTGTTAAAAACGTAGCAATGCAATCGTGATTCACCGGCACGGAATGTCAGAATGGATTTGACGAGACAGGTAAGTCAGAAGTGATATGCTAAATGCCACGTGCTACGTCTAAATATCGAGCTTTTTAGGTAGCAAAAAACCGCTTAAGAATTTTAGTCAAAAATTTCGAGACGAAAATTCTTCCAGATATTTCGGCAAAGTATCCCCTGAACGACGTCGTTAAAACATTTCTCTCGCGAATACACGAATATTTTACTGCATATGGAACGTCGTAAAGGACCGTTTTTAAAATATATTATGTAGATATAAATCCAATCTTCTGTACCTGCCTACAATGTGACACAGTAACGCGCCGATAAGATCGAAACATATGTTTATTGAACAGGAATAATACTCGAGAGGAATGGAAAAAAGTCAGCAACGCGCGAGCAGAATATTTTCTTCTTTGATTCTTGCATAATACCGGGATACATAAAAAGACTGTGAACGCGCGAAAAGAATGTCTTTGCGCAATTTCCAACGAACATGTTTTCCTGGTCGGCCAGATCTTTCACACGAATAACGGAAAATGAAGGATTATTGTCCGTTTGCATTATACGACAATACATTGAGCTCAAACATTCGTATTCGCGTTAATTTTTGCCGTCACCGGCAAAGACAAGTCGACAATAAGTACGATTCAAGAAATATTTTGTCGTGTCGTGACGTGCCGTGCCGTGCCGCGTCTTGTCGTGTCGTGTCGTGCCGTGTCGTGTCGTGTCGTGTTGTGTCGTGCCGAGTAGTGTAAACGAAGCTCTACCCGCGGAATGAATGCTTATCAAGCGACTAAATTGGACTGCAAGCCACGCAAAGGCTTTGACCGCGCGGACGGAAGGTACTGGGAACCAGCAGTGGTGCAAGTACGGCGAAGGTCAGACAGGACCTCGACGGTTCGCAGTATAGAAGGTGCCCGACAGAACGAAGGGTAGAATTGCAAACTGCGCAGATTCGCACGAATAAGGAGGAAGGGGGGGACGAGGCGGTCGGTGAATCACGCGAGACGTGCGTGTGTTCGCCAACGAATCCGCGTACAATGGGGACACGTCGGTGGGTAAAAAAAGGACTCGCTATTAATTAGGCAATGGCACGTACAGACTACCGTGCGTCTGTTCCGCCGGCAACACCGGTCGTCGGGGTAATCAATAACGACAGGTACAGCAAAAACTTGGACACAAAGAATTCCTCAATGAATCGAGCAAATTATGAAGTTCACGTGAGCGAAGAACGTTTGCCGCTATTGTATAAATGAATCGTTTTACACTGTCAGTCGTATCATACATTTACTTTTTTACATATTTCTGAAGATCAAACAAGAATGATGCGCAATAAATTTCTGTTACCAAGAATAATGGTACATGGCAGACTCTGACGAGTTTCCAGAGCATTGGCGAAAACTTTTGTGTCACAAATCAAAGAGTCGTTTCCCGGCGTGAAGGACTTTTGTCGTTAAAAGTAGATACATTACACCGAAATGGGAAGACGGTAATGTCTTTAAGTAGTTATATACGACTGGGACGATCGTTAACATTAACGAAAGTAAGGAAGGACAGTAGAGTAGGGTGATCGTCTACCAAAAACGATCGACGTGCGAGGGAAATAATTGACAATGTAACAAAAATAGTAAACTTAGTAAAACTTACTATGTACATAAAATGCATAAAAAGGAAACACGTATCGTTATGAAAAATTCATCGTACTAACGTCCGCTTACAAATTCTCTGGGTGCATCAATAATTGCATAATTTCAGCCACATGCATTATTCGTTGAATGCATAAATGTGAGATGCAAAATTTCTCGAAGAATTAGTTGCACTCCAGTCAACGTCATTTTTTCGTTTACGTCAGTTTCGCGAAAGAATGCAATGGAAATACCTCGCAGGTAAAAGCAGACGCGTGCATCGATGAATAACGAAATTACGTCCTACATTCGCCGTAATCGTTTCGACGCAACGTGTGACGGAACTCAGAATGACCAACGACGCACAAAGTGCATCACCTGCGCGACTTTCTGCAGAATGAAAGGTGCACGAACGACCCGAGGGAACGACTCATCGGCCATAAGGGAACCTTTTATCGACGTACGACCGACGTTACGATTCCAGAAATCGAACACCAACTTATTTCAATAAGTTCAAAACAAACTACATTATTTTCAATGACAGTTCTTACCGTGATATTTCACCGACTTGTTAGAATTTTATTCATGGATGTACATTATTCGAACTAAGTTTATCATTGTTATACAGTTCTCTTTTTTAATTAACTTTGGGTCCCCAAAAGTTTTTAAGTAGCGAAATATTTGATTAAATTTACGAATACACAAAAGTACAGTTATTATTAATTGGGCAATTGAAGAAAGATAACAGTTCCTTAAATATGAGAAAATGATTTCTTTATGTTTTAGTATTGACAATTTTACGGCTCTTAGTTCTTTCGTATTTTGTACAATTGCATTGCAACATCGAAATTGGCTTTCGAGGTGCGTAATTTCACGCGCACGTGTATCTGTTTGCGATGCGACAGGAGAGCAGATTGAGCGCTCGCAGTGAGAAGTGCATGCCGTTGCATGCAGTTGCAACGAATTGCTCGCGCGGTTTGTCCGCTACGTATTCGTCGTCACGCGACGGATTGGGAAGCACGAGAAAGGGTTTTTAATAACACATTCGTCGACAGCCGTCTGCACCGCTGCGAGAGATCGTCACGCGAAAAAGAAAGGGAATTTCACCCTCCGCGGGCAATCGGGAAATGCGTCTTGTTTCCCGGCGAAATTGCTCGAAATTACGAGGTCAAAACTGACAGGTTCACACTGGAACGGCGCAATTTCTTATCCACAATCGTTCGAAAGAAAAAGAATTTACAGCAAGCGCAAAAAATTGTTTAACAATATTTGGACAATTAAAATTAACAGCGATACGTTCGTAATTAAAACGATTTTTACATTTACAGATAATAGTTTCGCGTGACCTTGATAAATTCGAAAAAGAATGACATCAAGGACGAACGGTCGAAAATATTCATTCACCTTCTAGAAACACCTGCGATCGACTTGTACCACTGTAAATCCAGATTCACAATGCTCTCGGAAGAATTCACCATTGGCACGAGAGAACCGTCCGATCGTTCGAGGCGACGTTTTCGTCGCGAACTGCACTGAGTTTCTTCACAGCCGTGGGGCCAATCACACCGTGGGGGATCGCGAGGGAAATTGCCCGATAGTTCCGCGGCCTGCCAGTTTTCGAGTCTCGCGAGCGCATCGACGCGACAAGTAGACGCGGACTGCGGAGAAGGGCAAAAGCAGCACGGCCCAGGGGGAGGGTTGACAGAAAGGGAAAAGTGGGAGAGAGAGGATTGGCGGGCCGATAAACGAGAAACAGAAAGAGAGAGGAAGGTCGAGAACGAACGAGCGAACCGACTCACCGACTGACTGAATGACTGACTGACTGACTCGGATGCACGGCGCTAAAGGCAACTGAGTGCCAGCCGGCCGGTCTGCTCAGTTGCATGTAGCGTGCAGACCGGCGGGGACGGCGGTGGGAGGTCACGAAGGAATATCGGGGGGAGGAGAAGGACGTGGCGCTGGCGGACACGGGGAGGGACAGGTGGAGGGACCGGGAGGGGTCCGAGGTGGAGAGAGGGACGCAACAAACAATGCAAGACAGACGAGGACCCACGACGAGGAGGACGGAGAACGAGAAAACGGGACGCAACCAAGGAAGATAGAGCACGGGGAAAAGTGAGACACGGATACAAACAAACTAACAAACTGTCCATAAGGACACTGGTGCAAGGGCTATAATCACTTAGGGCTATGCAAATTCTTTTCTAAGGTCGAATCAAACATTCTCGATCCATAGGTAAGATCTTTATAAATTGTTTGAAAAAAGGAGAGAACACGAGGTCGATCGATATATGAGAGTTGAAAGGACGAGAAAATTCTGCAAGTTTTTAGTAGCGACAAGGACGGAAAATGGTGCGCGCATTATCGCATCGGGGGCCATTCGTCTTGGCAATTGCCGATGCAGTTTTCGTCCGCGTATGTGGATTCACGTCGCGAATCGATGCGGTCCTCTTTAATTCGGGTTAATGCCAGAGCAAAATCGCTCTGACTCACGTCCTTGCCGTGTTCGATATGGAAAGCGGCACGACGATGCACGAGCAACGGGGAAGCGTCGTAACATTCCTGCCTTCGTCGTGGAGAGCGAGGGAAACGGGGATGGTCGAACGCGAAATCCGCCGACGGGGGAGGGAGTGAGAGAGCTGGAAGGGGTGGGGATATGATAGAAGTTGCGCCGCCGCCGGCGCGCTTAGGAGTCAAGTTCTAGTGCAGGGCCGAAACGGGAGAGTTTCCTCCCCCTCTCCCTCTTTGTCGTCCTCCCCACCCAGTACTACTCCCCACCCCACCACGTCGACGTCTACGCGGTTGTCGCAGGTGGGGGGGGCAATCGAGCGACAGAGATAACTCCGGCGAGAATAACCGGATAAGAACGGAGAGAGAAACAGCCAGGAAGAAGAATAGTATTAGCGTCTAGCGAGCGGAGAACATACTCACTGTTGCACAATTCCTACGAACGGAAGAAGGACGGGGGAAGATGCCACCAGGAAGAAAGGTCACGCGGAACAGGGGAAGGACGGCGAGAGGGAAACAAAATGGGCCGAAGGAGGAATGCAAAAGAGACGAGACCGCAGGAAAAGGGAAAGGAATGTCGATGGGGAATAATATTGTCGGCTAACGCCGGGGAACGTGCTTGCACAATTCTCCTTGACGGGCCAGAATAAGGAAAGATCCTACCAGGAAGAAAAAGCAACCCGATTCAGGGAAGAACGGAAAGAGGGGAACAAAATTTAGACGAAGAACCAATGCGCCGAAAAAGACGAACGTACGAGGAATGCGAGAGGGAAAACGAGTTATGAAAAAACATGATAATGAAAACAGGGCCCAGTCGGTCAATCGTATTTTTCCAGATTAAATTCCGTCCGAGGGATCAACGAGATGCCGCAAAAACTGTGCGCCGAAGAAATTTCATGCAACAAGGATTTTAGAAAATGTACGAAACTTGAGTTTATCGCAGAGTTTCCGATGACGGGAATAAACGGGACAACATTTTTAGGGTCGGTAATTTGCAGCTGCGTAGATGGAATATAGAAGACGAGAAACTTAGGGCGAGGGTCTTTCTGTGCCGGACTCGCGGTGAGGAGGATTTTTTGGACGTTGGCAAAGTTTATGCGGTGCACCGACCGTCAACGAGTGTGGTTTGACCAGATGCCAGCGAACCCGGCTAAAAAAAGTATCTCTGTCTACGGAATCGCTCGAGCTAACGTTTCACTTGACCCTCCGTTAATTAACCGACGATAAACGAACTCCAGAATTCTGCGCAACATGCCTGATATCGTACGAAACTTCTACGTGTTTGAAATTATCGCTACAATACGATACAAATGAAATTTACTTCGCAGAGAAGTCGTATAACTATTATGACGTACATATTTGTTCTTCTGCAACAGTTTCGAATGCAGTTCAGAAGTAATCAGTAAAAGAAAAATCAAACTTATCGGTATGCATGTTTATACAGAAGACAAAATCATTACACGACTTAGAAAATGTTTAAAATAACAAGCAATCCTGAAGATCGAAAAATTGCCTTACGGTCTAGAATACCAATAAATCCAATGGGGAATTCTGAAATCTCTGAAATAAACTTAGCGTTCCCTGTTGTACGTATTGAATAAATTTCTTTGGAAAGATCGAACTTAATGATCAGAGTGGACTTTTGCGAATTTCTCGACCGAATAGCAATGCATCTTACGTTCCGAAAACTATTGGAACGGCGACTGAGGCGCGTCAGGGCAGATCCAGGCCGTGTGTGGGTAGATTCGCAAACGCGTGAACATATGAGCCCGTGTGTGTGGAAACACGGAGCATGGATCAGTCGAGAGTAGTTGTCAAGGTTAACCACCTACTCGCCACTGTGGGCTCGTGCAGCCCGGTGCATTTAAGTCGAGTTGCCAACTTGAAAACCCCGATGCCTCTGTGTGTGCGAGCCGTGTTTTTCGTTCGCTGACCGACAGAGAAAGAGGGAGAGAAAAGCAAACGCCTTCTCTCGATCGCCAACGAATACACGAAAACTCGATTAATACTGGTCGGTTTCGACCGCAATGACTATTTATCGATCACAACATTATCCAGTAAACCGCTAATGAAATTGACTGAACGATCATAGGAATAGAATTCTATTTTCGACGATTTCAGTACTGGTACAACGATTCCTAACGCATTTGTCGTTAATGAATATAAAAATTCTGAATAGGAAATAAAATTCAGTATTCCTCAGTCCTCGTGGTGAGTTTTATTACAAGTAAATAAATATCATTTATTTTACTATCCATAAAAAGAAAAACTCTCAATAGCAAAGGAAGAAATTATTCCTAATACTAATGAAAATCCAATCTCAACGGCCCACGATTTAACAGCAAATATGGAAATTATTTTAACGTTTACGTTAAAATTTCTAACTTTAATCAATCGTTTCTTCGTTGCCGCTCATTTTCTTTTCGCTTTTGTCATCTCTCGACATTTCTCGCTGATTTTGTACAATCGCAAACTCAGCGTATCGTCCCGGAGACGTTACAATTGCGATTCGACGGATGCAAAACGAAACGCGGAGTTTCCGTCCAGCTTGCCGGGTATTACACATTATCTGGAATGGTTTCGTTTTACGACCTTCGCAAATCCTGATGGTCGACGGCCAAACAGGAGCCTGTAACAATGGAAACTTTGCCAATGGCTATGCGCAGGACCGAACCATCACGTCTATTAACTACCGTATTAATTTATTTTTCACGCACGTATCGTGTAAATTGAAAAATTTGCAACAAACCGCACAGTTTAAACGAATTATCCATTACGAGAACAAAAAATGATTTTTAACAGTGTCCCTGTGAAATAATTATCGCGAAAACTGACTTACAGATGTTACGTTTTATATTATTACATGCTGTTCTATTTTGAGTAATGATTAACGTATGATTAAAATCAACTAAAATCAAACTAAATAATGAAAAAACCTAACAGAAGAGTGACTAGTAAATTATTTCTCTGTCCCTTTGTTATTTTTCATACCGAATTCTTCATTCTTCCATGGATCAAGAAAATCGTGAATCACTCCTCGGCCAACTTACTAATTTAATTGCAACCGCGTTAAAGTAGGTGAAACGTGTATAAAAAGAACAGTGCGAAAACGTCTAAAAAAAATACCGCGTAAAAAGTGTCCCAAGTGTACAGCATTTTGCGAATTATATCCTAATATTAATCTGCTCTTCACGTGGGAACCCATCGACCGTTTTCTGCGACTGGCCAACCGGTCCACTTTTGCCGCGACGTGTTCGAATTAGCGCGAAACTCAGAAATTTCCGTCCGGCCGGCCGTGCATTGCATATTATCTGAAATGGCTCGGTTTTACGACCTTCGGGAATAAGGATGAACGTCGGCCAGACGGGGGAACCTGCAGCGATGCAGACGCGGCAATACACAAGAGCCAACCAGATGGTTTTTGCGGCGGAGCGGGACGAGAAAAGGTTAACAGGACTCGATGATATTCCGTTTACATCCTGCCCGGGAAACTGGTTTCTCCCTCGCCCGGGAGAAACGCTCTAGGCCCGATTCTGCCGGCACAACCCGGCAGGAAGCAAAAATCGCCCGCTTTATACCCACGGGAATTAGGCGGAGAAATATATATATACGTCACGGGCAAGTGGTTATGCCTAGGAATATTCGCTGAGGTATCATCTGTTAAGGCAGACAGTATATGATTGGATTCATTAGGAAAAAAATGTAGACGAATAAAGGCAGTTTCAAATGAAAATTTGGAATCATACAGAATGCAGGCGAAAAACATAATGAAAGCATGTTATACTAGACTTTAGAATAATGAAAAGGTAGTTGAGTAAGCATGAACTATGGAAATATATAAAAGGGATAGAAAAAGAAGGGATAGAAAATAATAATAATAATCAAAAGGAAAAAGAAAAATCAATAATTCCAGATTAACCAATCTATTCTACTATGGATAAACTCAGTTATTACTGAATCTTTTCGCAGGACTTAATCTTTTTTATCATTTTCGTGCAAACTGCTAACATTTGGCTGAAGAACTACTAACATTTAACTTGGACTGTGGTATAATTACGCGAAATAATGAGTTTGCCGTCATCGACAAACCTTAAATGACAATAAATCATCCTCCTAAATGAAGATACTCTATGATCTCCGGGAATAATCGAGATTCATTCCGTGAGCAGCACAATTGGAAAATCTACCACTTGAGCGACAGTGAACATCGTTTTACGCACTAAGTCTCGTGTAAACGCACTGTAAACACGCGTGCGACGCATAAATATGAAAACGATCGAAGGCAGAAAAGGCCTGCGACAACTGTCATTTGCATTCTAATTGTGATTTACGTCTCACGTGGGAAGCGGTCGGTCAATGCCAGCCACTTTGACCGCCAGTATTGTATTGTCGCGGTTTTAAGCCAACCACATTTACCACACTCCTCGAACTTGTCGTTTTTTCCCCGCACGTACGAGTCGATTGAGGTTCACCTTAAAAAGATTTCAGCTCGGACGGTGCCTAGTTTTAATTGAAATGTACCCTTAATTCCAACGAAAAATAAATAATTTAGAAATCTACCAACAATATTGTCTAAAGAAAATACTATTTTTAAGCGAACCTAAGGGTGTATAATTCTTTTCGTATTCTCGTGATAACGTATAAAATTACTTTGAAGAAACAAAATGTACAGTATAAAAATCTACCAATAATACTCCATTTACTTACATTTTAAACAAAAGAATTTGAAACGAAACACTTGTTACAAGATTTCTCATCACAGTGTGGAAATTATGGTACACAGAATATTTTTGCATTCTAATCGTAACTCTGCTATTATTGTGAATAAAGTAGTGGTTGTAGCATTGTTAAGTAGATCGTAAACACCATTGCACTACATAAACGCGAAGATAATGGAAACATCGTTCCGTCATTTGCATTCTAATTATTATTTACGTGTGACGTGGGAAGCGTGACGAATTTACGGTCAATGTCAGCCACTTTGACGACGCTGTGGTTTACCCCATACACGTTTCCCGCAATTATACAAATTAGCGAAATCGTTTGCACGAATCGAACCGACAAGAATTCATCGGCACAATCATTTTTACCGTCCTTGAACTCATTCCCCAACTCACAAACAATTTTTTGCGCTTTTCAAACACGTCAGATAAGTCAATTGTGCATATGAACATAGCAAGCGCGAGATCATTAGCTGATTCGCAAGTTAAACGTACCGCGAACGCAGTTAAAGAATATCAATAAATTTGTCAATTGCAACAGGGATGAATATTATTCGTTTTCAATAATATTAGTTATTCTAATATCAATCTAATTAATGAAAAATGCCCATACATTACGAAGTAGCAATAAGCACGTTAAAAAGTTTCAGCATGGTGCGTGTAAAAATTAAAGTATATGGACTAAAGTGTATTAACCGCATGGTAATTATTATTTTTACGTGGGGTTTGGATAGTTCCGAGCACGTCGTGGAGGAAAATGATATTCGCCGTAACGATCCAGCCGTATTTGCCGCGATTGTTCGGATTCGTCGTTACGAAGGGCGCATTGTCCCGCGAAAAATACACCTGCGCGCCTCGGACGGGCCATTCTCTTAGCGAGCGTCGAATTCGTGTGAATCCCTGAAATTATGGAAATGGTAGGAGACCCGGGAGGAAGCTTAGAAGACGAGAATGGACCTTGGGAAGCAGCTGTTTCGTCTGGACGGCCCGCACAATGCCGCACTTCCCCGCCTAATTCTAAAGCAGGGGACCAATCAGACGGCGCATTGTTCGTCCGATGTCAAAGCACGCGCCAGATTTTTCGGGGTTAATCGCTCGACCGATTCTAATATACCCACGAAACGCGAGAACGCATTTTACCCCCCCCCCACACGTCCGGCTTACACCCTTCCCAAGGAATTCCACTACATGCCTGAAAATCGTTTCATGTACGCGCCGATGAAACTTTCCTCCGGCCGGAAGGACGCGAACAATGAGCACTCAACGACACGATTATCGTAGCCAATAAACGAAGACAAGGAAATCACGGGTTCTCTTGTGCGCAATTTGTGTCGTACCAAAATCAGGGATTTCATGGGTAATTTCGATGCTGTACGTGACTTACAAGGTATTTTCTGTTCATATTTCGTGGAAGGTGAAAACTTTCACAGCATTTTGCGGTTCTATGAAAAATTTTAGAGAAACTGAAAGTATAGCGTGAGTATTGTATAATTATACTGTGTATAATTATACTGTGTTGAAGTGGAAAAAGGTCTTTGAAGTGACGTTTGCTGTTGAAAATTAATACTTTTCGTTGGCATTGAAATTGCTAAACGCAAAGCAATGACGAAGAAAGGTGGTCGTTGAGATCATGCGCGTAAATATTACTGCGTTAATGCTTTGCATAATGTTACGTGCCATCAATAATACGTATGTAAGAGTTGCAAAAAGGTGTCTGCTCGATCAAACGTAGGCGGAAGCAAACGTCCATGAAGTCCGATAAAATAGTCAAGGACATTCATGATAATTGCAGAACGATGGGGAATTTTATTACGCTTTTCATATCTTTCATGACAGGAACAGTTAATGTATTTTCTTTATACAATTTTTAAAAATAAATCAACAACACCTTATAGCGTATCACAAAAACTATCTAATAACAGTAATAACAAAGGGTGCAGAAATGTGAAAACACATTTAAGAATTCTAGTTTCCTAACTACGCGAACAAACGATAATTACTGTATAGAAAATTAATGTAACATTTATACACTTTTTATAGTAGTAAATTTCAGCCCATTTCGTTTAATGGTTTAAATATTTCCTGTTGACACGTGTCACTGAAGTCATTAATAACGCGCACGCAATGGTCCTTGCCGCATAAATTTTGTAGATCTCGTTGGAAAAATGCATTTCCATGAAAATCGATCGTCTGGCAACTTATCGGCAGGATGCAAAATGCATCGACTCGACGTCTGCGGTTGGTCCTTAAGATGCGCATAATACCGGACCGTCGGACGGCCCAAATACAATTTTATACAGCCACTGGCATTAATCTCATTCGCTACGTGCAAGACCTTTGCAATCGCACGATTCGATAAGACCGCAGTTCTCGATAGGCGTGGAGAAAATAAATTCTCGCAATTGGAAGATCGCTGGGTTTTGAAATACGGTTTACTTACGTGACGGGGCCGGCCGTGCGGCTTTGCATTGTGGTTAAAGCACTTGATAAAACAAATTGAGCGACTCACCTGCAACAGATAAGAAAAAAACAGCGGTTAATTCGTGCCGTGCAAACGATAAACTACATGCAGTTGCATCGCATTTCACCAAGGTTAAATCTTGCCGTATTTCAAACGAAATTCAAATGTTATCGAATCAAAAGAGCCGGTAAAGTGAACATTTCCTTGCACGATGGAAACGATAAACTTAGAATATTTCTGTGAAAAGGGCAAAAAGGAACTCTTTGCACACATTTTGCATAAATTTTCATCACGTGCGGGTTTTCTGGAAACTTGAAAACGGTCAATTGAATCCACAAGGACGATGAAATCGCCATTAAGCATTAAAAATCTAAGCAACAGCTGTTATATTACATTTTAAATGTATCTTCATCGTTGGTATATTTCCTCAAAATTTCAAGACAATCGATTAACTCCAGAGAATCGATGAAATCGACGTGAAAACAATGCAAACTACAGAGAAACATTATTCATTGCCCATCCTGTCTAAATTTCCGTTATCGCTACGTTGCTGAAATTCGGGAAATTCTCAGGAGATTCACAAAAGCCGCAGAAACCGGCTGGAGGTGAGGGGAGGATACGAGGTAAAACCAGTTGAGGGAAAAGCCCGAGTTCGTCCGGGAAATTCGTACTTGACCCGATTCCAGCCGTGACTGCGAAACGCTCGTCGGTTTCCGTGGGAAACCGAGGGAAAGGGGGGAGAGCAGCGGAACCTTCGCACCGCGAATCGCATTTGAGGCTGAAATTGCATCGGGAACCTTGACATTCCCACGAGGACGGTAAACGAAAACCGCCCGAGAGGTTTCGCCTTCCTCGAAAAAAAATATCGGACTTTTACATGGAATTCATAATTTTGATAATTCAGTTTTCACCGAGATTTTTCGCCAATCGTTGTCCACGATAACCGAAAGGGTTTCTTCGAATAAAACTTACTAGTTAATTGAATTCAAGTATTGAATTTCAAGTAAAAGAAAGTTTCATCGTCAAGGTTTCGTTTATTGTTTAATTATGAATTATGTATGTTGAAAAAGGTGAATTTAACAGATCGTTTAAAAGGAACCACGAGGTTTTGTTGTATATCATTTTTTAACAGTTCCTTAATTACACAAAATCGAGTAGCTACCCAGCTAATTAATTATTTAACATATACATAGATATCATGTAATTACGGAATTGACAAGAAGTAATAATATAACAGAATTCCACGTGTTTCCTTCCACGCTATATCTTAAGTTAAACTTACTTAATACAATTAAATAATAATAAAACCGCAAAGTAAACTCGAACTAAAACAAAATAATGCAATAAGAAACTGATAAAGGGAAACGATATAACAAAACATCGCCAGTTAATATGTAAATACATGTTCATGAAATTGAAAACAATATTTGCGTGATGGGTTAGGCAGCTTTTAACGTTGATTCGACGTTTTTCCGGCGGCAAACAAGAGGGAAGAAACGTGCTGGGGGACCATTATTTTTTCGTTTAATCTGCGCACGAAACATAGGGGTCCCGCATGGTAACTCGAGCGAAAATTCGTATTCCTTTTATTCATGATTACGTAAAACCCGCTGCAGAGAATCGTGTCAGACCGAATAACGCGAACAGTGCGACCGACCTGAACGCGTTAAAACCCTCGTATGTTTGTACCAACGTTGTCTCTCCTCTATCACTCATACGACGTGTTACTGAATAAACATTTATGTGAAAAACGTCAATGTAACACGCTGGAGCGCTAAAATGTTGATGCAAAATTAATGAATTTACGAAATTTTAGCGTGTACCTATTTACAAAAGTTTAGCCACGATAAATGTGGATGAAATTATTGTACGAAAAGTGTAAAAAAAATCATTAACATAATGGGATGTGTGATAGAAATGCGTGGAAAAAATTGTCCGTAACTGTTAAAAAATAAATTCAACGGAATAAATAGGTCCATTAAAGTACATGTTTGAAGTGATTGAACGTGCATGAGTTTTGTTGAGTTTGGTAATTCCGGGGAGGGAGAATGCAGGGAAAAATAAGTAGGTCAAACTAATCCGACGAATCTGGACGAAACCGTCCGGCTGAGTGTCGCAGAAATTTTTCCAGGACTCCGCCGTGAGTTGCATCATTATTATGCATCATTCATTGCACAACGTCGACGAAAACGATCTCAACCCTCGCCTCTTTGATCGCGAGATCCACGGAAATTGCACTTTCGAAAAGTTGATCGCAATGTTTGTACGGCTGGAATTTCTAACCGCTCCCGATGGTATTTTTATGAAAATAAAGCATGACGAAACAGTCGAACGAATATATATCCAGCAAATACACAAAATTTCACGCAAAATAGAACAGAAAAAACGGAATAAAAAGGGCAGGTTGATTAAGTGCATTTCGATGTTTGGTAATTTAGTCATTAATTGATAAAAATCAGTGATGAATTCGCTTCTTGTTTTTTAGACTGTTATAAAATTATACTATAGTGCTATTTCAGCAATTTTGCCGGACCCTATGAACTGTTGAAAATGTATTTCAATATTTGAAAAAAATCTTTTCCAGACCCATTCGTAATGAATCCTTGGAATTCAAATCCAAGCAAAAAATTTACATATTCGAAGAATAGTTGTAAAAACTATAATTCAATGTTTAATGTAGAAAATTTGATTTAGAAATGTTAAAACAGAATTGAAATTGTCTTAAATTCATGGAAAATTAATTTAGAAGAAGAACGGAACAACTACTACCGAAAATGCATTTCGGACATTTGACGATTTCGAAATATTGCGCGGAGAATAGATGAAAGTCCTTTCTGGAACAACTTCCTGTCTATTTCCGTAATTCCCCTGGACCCAAGGGAGAGAGAAGCCTGCCCGACGAAGTTGACCCGCAGTCCAATCCGGGCGTTGCGACGAGGAAGCTCTAAGGGGCGGTCGGGTGGCCACGTAAAACGAGGAACAAGTGGGTCAGTAGGTGAGTCGTGCTAAACAGTGCACCGGGAGTGTCCCGACATTGACCTATATGTCTACTTTCTGTGTGCATTCGCCCCCCTTCTGCCTTCCGCCACCCACCCCCCTCCCCTTTCCCCGCCACTCGCCCCTGTGGACGTTGCATGTCTTTCTCTCTCTAACCAACGCATCCTGACCCCGTATTCTTCCTGTCTCTTCGTCCACCTTCATTCTCAACCGTCTTATTCCTCACCTCCAACACCTTCAGCCCATTTGCGCCTTACCTCGGCCCTCTCTACCTCTTTTTGTGTGTGTACATGCCTCTCTTTTGCACCACCGCCTACTAGTCTATCATCCCTCTCGCGCGAACCCGCAAGTTTATGTCTCTCCCTCTCTTTCTTTCACATACGGCTACCTCTCCCCACTGCCAGGGCTCCAGCCAATTGCATATAGAGTTCACGTGCACTTGAATTGCACTTGCGCCGACACACCAGCGGCACGATCGATGCACTCCACCGGTCGACACGACGTTCAGATGTCTGGCCAATTTTCGTCCTAACTTATTCAGTGGCCGTCGTATAGAGATAAGCGAGAATGCAAAGATGGTATTTCGGAAAATTTACGATGCAAATTCAAAACATAGAATTAGAAAGAAGGTTCAAGGGATAGTAAACATTGTACAATAAAAGAAAAATAAACCATTAATTAATTTGAAGTAGTATTGTAGTATAAGTATCTCGTACAGAAAGCAATTTTTGGACCTTTTTTCAAGTTTGCGAGAAATGATAAAAGTGTCAAGTGAAAGCTTGTATCTGCAAGAAATTTGAATAAATTAATTTTCATCAAATTAGACTTGAGTAAATAGAATTGAACAGTCTGCGGATAATTTCCTTTATTCTTGATTATCATAAAGCAAATTCATGAAGAATCGTCTGTATTGCGAATAATGAAATTAATAATGAAATAGAATCTTCGGAAAATGTCGTGACTTTTTAAAGTGTATCATTAGACAGGCATAACACGTTTAAGAAATGGAAGAACACTTGAATCCGAGTAGCGAAGAACATTTAAATCGACGTTCTGCACCAGCTAGGTTTATTAACCCCCGGGGTCGAGGAACGATTATTTCGAATTCTCGAAAGTTGTCGCTCGTCCACTGCCAGGAAACGAACTAAATATACTGCAAAACTTGCATTTAGCAAATAGTAAAAACTTCGGGGGCGAATGTTACTCCTCGCGGGGAACCAAAACCGCGTAAAAGTAACTAGCCAAATTGGTCATCGGCTTTTAAAGCAATTACAGTGGAATCCACCCCTCTTCCCCTCCCTGCGGGAATGACGCAAAAGCCGAGCGATTCACGCGATGCAGATAATTCACGGGAAGGAAAATTCTCGGGCGAGAAACAAAAGGGAAAACGTATGGTCGATCGGTCGACCTTGCCGGGGACACGACAACGACGACGACGACAATAATGAATCGTTTCGTAATGCGAAACTAACCGTGCGTGCGTGCACGCAGCTTTTGATGCACGCGTGTCGCGCGGGGCGTTGCAGCCTTGCGGAAATATAAATAGCAACGGCGAGAAGAAGAAGGACGACAAGGGGGGAGACGAGGGGGAACAACGTGCACACGAGTCAGTCACACTCGACGTGTTTTTCTCACGGATCCAGCAAAACCATTGCCGTTCTGAGCCTTTTCACCCGCCTAATCGCTCACATAAGCCAACACAACGCCACGAGAAGTTACGTAAAAGAAGGACATAGTATCCTGAGAAAAGTTTGCGTTTCCGAGGTCGCCTTAGATCGAACAACTGGCGAGGGGTTTGCCCTTAGGTACGTTAATTTTGACTCCTTGAGCAATGAATTTTTTCCAAGAAATTTTTTGCATTTCTTTAATCCATTTAAGGCGACACAATTTTTCCGTCGTAATAATAGTAATCAGTTTGAAGCGTATGTGAAATGATATTACCATTAGCG
Source organism: Hedychridium roseum (assembly GCA_963989215.1). Classification (NCBI taxonomy): domain Eukaryota; kingdom Metazoa; phylum Arthropoda; class Insecta; order Hymenoptera; family Chrysididae; genus Hedychridium; species Hedychridium roseum. The sequence goes on along the minus strand of OZ022318.1, from coordinate 3,715,673 downwards.
AACTGATAAAAACTGATAATTCTACAAGTTTTCAAAAGGTCAAGAAATATCTGTCTGCGCGGGTACAAGTAGGATTAATTTAATTAATTCAAAAGGCTTAAACGAGTAATATATTGACTGTTATTCGATTAAGCTTTCTCACGTGCATACGTAATCGCTCGAGCAAACCTGCAGAACGCCATGAGAAAGTTACGTAAAATCGCGACAGAGTATCCTGAGAAACGATTGCATTTTCGAGGTTGCACTCTGAATGCATTTGTATTAAGTTGAACGATTGGCAACAGCCGTACCCTTTCACCAGTAACGAACGTTAACTAATAATCGTTGAGCAAAGAAATTTCTTCGGAAGGATATAACAAAGTGAATTTGTTCAACGCGATAAGAATATTAAATTGCAGTCTTTCGATGCAATTCTTTTTCGTCGATCCATTAGCAACGGTTTATCCTTTATCGATAAATTAACATATTAAGTGATACTCGCTGAACAGATTCCTTTAAAAGAGCTTTGTATCTCTCGAATCTGTCGTAATAGAAATGAAACTGATTATCATGACAGTCAGTCAATATTAATATTTATGTAAATCTGTATCTTTTGATATCGCATTCCGCAGATACATTTAATTTTCACTTTTAATTGACCTGGCCTTTCATCGATAACGAACGTTTGATCGGTAATACATAATAATAATCATAATAACCCGAATGATTATTACCTGTTACTTAATTGGTATTTGTAAATTCAGAAACTTTGCACAAAAGGCCACTGAACTTTTTCAAATCATATATAATAAAAAAAGCCTCAAAAGGGTTAACATTAAACAGCTTCCAATAATATGTTTGAGCATATTTTAGCGTTTACCCAGGTAATAAACGTTCTTATTAATACATGATATAACGTTCTATTAATTTTCATCGGCCAGTAGAAATTCATGTGTAAACCGACTTTGTTGCACAGTGAAAAAATGGCTGAAACGCCGGATTATTTGGTGGATAATACAAGTACATTGGTACGGCCGTTTCTATTGAGTCCGCGGATCGTCAGGCATAAAAGGCGAATTGATAAAAAGTTTCCGCTAAAAACAAAGCCGTATCGTCGCTGCACACCGTCGGAGCGTCGATTATCGACGCGGAATGGCGGCTTATCAGGGCCCGGAGAAAACATAATGCTCTCTTTATCGCAGCCTCCGACCGTTCCTCGACCTTCTTTTTCTCCAACGACCAAGCGGAATGTCGGGAATCCATCGTCCCCCGACGTATTGCGCTGGTCATGCACGTCTTCCTCGATTTTTCGTAAAAGCCAGCCACCCTCAACGCCCGTTCGCGTTCGGCAAATGCCGCGCAATTCCCAATGAATTCGATTCGCATAACGAGCAAAAAATTCGCAAGGCCAGCACGCGGGGCGACGTAAAAAAGATAGCGTACATACGCATAAGTATATACGTATTTCACGTGTTTTTGATGATACAAAAATAATGGGCAACCGTGAAATCGTTCGACGCGAAAGCTCAAAGCGTTAGACGACTTTGAAGAAGAAATCGAATTAATACAAAAAAGTACTCCGTTGAAGATAATGAAAATGTCATGATGTAGCGAGGAGTTGAATCTTGAAGTTTTGTCGAATTGACAGATTTATAACTCATCGGTTTACACTTTATCGTTGACAGGTCGAAGTCTATAATTTGCGATCAATGTTTTGTACCTTATTGTTCGCTGTTCATAATGTACCGTTTGTGGTTTACATTTTGCAATTTGAACTTATGACCCAAAGCTATTTTCGCCTTTCATTTTCCAACTTAGAATCGACAATGGATGCTTCGTTCCTTCGTTACCCTCGACTGTTTACTACTTTCACCGGCAACGAGAAAGGTTGATTAATTGACGTTTATGTCTACTCCGACACGATCCCACGATCACCTTGTTACGATTTTCCTATTATTTCCATTAGCCTAGATTCCGGCATTTGCATAGCATCGGCGTTCGATGCCGTTCTTGCCCGGCGGTTAAACTGAAACCTGCGTGTGCCTCCCGGGATTCCAGGTAAATTCGATGGGGAACCTTGAACGTGTAGCATTAGAGCTATAAGTTCGCGCAACGGCCGACTATCTTAATTGCTACCAGCATACCCACACGTGGAAAGAACGTCGTTCAATGATATCGCCCAGCTCGGGGTCTCGGCACAGCAATTAGTACTACGAGTTTTAATTAAGCAGGCCAGAGCCGCGATCTCGCCCAAGGGCTTATAAACCAGCTGGCATTTCCAGGACTTTGACGGAAACACGAGAAGAAACTACGAACATTCGCGATTAAAGAATTTTTCGTAACATACTTGTCTATGGGATTTTTTCCTGTACAAATCAATGAATTATTTCAATTGCAAGAACTAATAAAAATAATAGAAAATATCGTTACTGTTTTCTTAATAGTAATAACAGTAACGACAATAACAATAATCTGCGAAACATTTCAGGAATGACCGCTCCGATGAGTCTATCGTAGGATTTCGTGAAAATTAAAGAAATAATTTCGGTCAAATAAAAGAATATGAGCGTTGGAAAAGTTCACGTACGAACACAGCCCAAGTGACTTCCTCGGTGTGAAATCTTGAAAGAGAAATAAGAGGAATACGGAGGATTGTGTTATTTTTACCGGCGACTGTTACGGTGCAAGTTCGACCCGCGATGGAACAATAGAACGAGGCGGCGCGGGGTTTAGAGTTTAGAGCAGGGCGGAAGTGACGAGAGGGACGTTCAGCCTTGCAAGTTTCCAAGTAGGTGCGCCCCGTTCCGCGGCAGCCAATGTCAGTGGGTCAGGACGTGCCTACCACGACGAGAAGGTTGCCAATGATGCAGCTCGATAATTGCATAACCATTGCGCGATCCTAGTGAGATCATAACGACGGTCCTCTTACGAACCCGTACGTCCCCATGATTTTTCTAACGCCATTCAAAAGCGGAACACAGAAAGTTTCTACTCGTGTTGATGGCGATTTTTTAGTAGAATATTTTTTGTCGTATCGAAAACGAGGGAGGAGAACTATCTCAACGAGTGTACTTGGGAAAAAGTGTGTTGAGTTTAGTAATAATTTTGCGCTTGAAAATTGTATCGCTCCGAAAATTGCCGATGTTCCTCTGCAGAATCGTTTCAGTCGTTTCATTTGTGATTGGTTATTGAAAATGTGTGTACCTTGGTACGATTTCTTATCCTCCCACGATATTACCGCTGATATTAGAATTCATAAAAAAAACTGCATTTTCTCAATTCCCACCAGACCCAACGATATTTCGCGATATTTTATCGAAGATTGTCCGTGTTTAGGCATTCCGCGTGACCGTAGGAAACTTGATTTTAAAGGATTCACGGGGAGAATAAATTCTCTTGAACAAACCGTGGAGCCCGGCGACGTTGCCGTTTGGAATCCGATTTGATGACGACTCAATGACGATTTTCCGTCCCACGCGCCTCGCGGATTTGCTGGATCTCTGCACCGCCCATTCAAGCATCTCTCGCGACATTTATAACTGCAGGACGTCCTGGCCGATACCGCCACTCTAATATCTAAATGGCAAATGTCCATGTCCTCCGCCCACGCGCCTCGAAATTCTATCTCGTTAATTGCCGCGGAATTCGCCTCGAAATTGTCCAACTTCGACGTCATTTTCGCTAGAGAACCTTCACGTGAGAACTCGATTGGACATAAATGTCTGCGTTAAATCCCACCGCGTGTAAAGTAACTGAAAATTGAAATCGAACAGATTCGCTGTTTTTAAAAAGAATTCTCATGTAATCATGTTACATGAAAACCATTAGAATCGAACGGTCTTTCGTGTCTTCCTACGTCGCTATTTCCTTTAGAATTGTATCTTAAATTTTCTAGTTAATTACGATCTTTATTCAAGTGAGGAATAATTAATAACGAGTGATTCATTTTGGACTGGTTTTTTGAACACACTATATATGAGGAGCACATGTGGATAGCGAAATTAGACTCAGGGAAGAAGATGAAGACAGATGTTAGGCCAGCTTGCTAATCGACTCTTCCGGGGAAATACAAATACAAACCATCCCCATCTTACAAAATTAAAAAAAAAGAAGAAATGTCGAGGAGGAAGGGAAACAAATGGCGAAGACTTAACCCACTGGTGTTCGTTTCCATTCCATTCAGATTTGCCCTTCCAAAGAGTACATTTCGATAATTCCGGAGCTTCTAACGACGCTCGTTTGATTTTACGGAAATTCCGACGAAGGGCGATACGTGGAAGCGAATCAGGAGTAACGAGCCTCGTTTAATATTTCATTTCGTTCGTCTAGAGTGGCAATCATGCGATGTAAAATCGATACCGCTGCCACGCCCGGGCATTATTCGCTAATCATCTTATTCCCCTTCTTTCAAACTCGATAGGCCTGGGACCTTGCGGATAATTAACAAAAAAATGGGGTGTAAATCCCTCCCCGCTTGATTTAACTACTTCCCTGGTTCGTTCGAGTAAATAAAATAATAACAAAGCAGTAGAAATGTATTTCATTAAGTAATAAATTGCAAGCGTAAATACAAGATTAGATTTGAGCTTAATTACCGTTGAAAGTAGAAAAAATTCGAGAATAAGTGAACCAGACATATTACTGTGATTTTCCTGCAAAAATAACCAACAAAGATGCGTTGAATAACGATGAATTATTTGAATGAAAAATTGGAATTAAGACGAGGATTTAATGACCTTAAATGAATTTGTGAATCATTTTTAATACCGTGATTATCAAGTGTAGCTGATATTTTGTCTCTGAATGACACTTCAGTTTTTCATCGGCTCTGACGAGGAGCAATCGAGGGAAAAAGGAAAGACGCGAAATGACCGAACGTAAGGTTCTCACGCAAGGGGGAGAATGCCCGTAAGCCGTTTCGTCGGAGATTTCCTTTCGCTATATCCTCCGATTTGCCAGTCAGACGGTATTTGCCGGATTTTCTCACTTCAAACAGCATTAACTGCAACATCGCGCGCACGGAACGATTCATGGACGCGCAGAGGCCGCGATTCATCGGTCTTCGGAGCTGGAATGGAAGAGGAGAACGAGAGGAGTAGAAGAAGAAGCTGGGAGGATAACCGGAGCGAAACGCATGCATGGCCAACGTTGTGCACATGGCGCGGCAGCAAGGGCGAGGAGGAAGGGGGAAGGGTGGACGATAGAGAGAGAAGAATACAGCTGGAGGGAAGAGGAGAAAAAGGAGGAAAGCAAGAGAGAAGGGAAGTAATAAGAGGAGGAAAGGAAGAGGGAACGAGCGTAACAGGAATGAGAGGGGAGAGGGAGGGAGAGAGATGAGGACAGAAATAGTGCAAGGAGAGAAAGAGAGAGGTACTTAACTCTCCATGTCTCGTCCTTGGACTTATATAACGAGGAAGAGGCCTACGGGGTAGGGAGGGAGAGAAAGATTGCAAAAGAGAGCAAAACGTGCAGGGCGGAGGAACAGAGATTAAAGCTGAAGGATAAAGGACAACGGGCCGCGGAGTCTCCATGCGTGCCTATGCAGACAAAAGATCCTCTCAATTTCGCCGGTTCCCTCGCTTTTTGCAAGACGTGCAAAAAGTATATCGAAAAACACCCACAAAATAGCTGATAAGAACTTTATTAAACCATAAGTTCGGGGTTTCAATTGGTGTCGCGTTAATTTTTTCCTTCGAACAACAGATTTTACACTTTTCATTTAATAATAAGACTGATGTCGTCAGCAGTTTTTACAGTCGTTCAATACATGGTTAAGAATAAACTGTATAATGTCTTAGGCGGAATAAAATGAAGAATACTACTGGTGTGGTCGAGAGAAAAGAAGAGGGCGGAGATTTGATTAATAGACCAAAAAGCCTCGAGAGCTTCAAGACTGACATTCTCAACAAAAAACAACGCTAATGCGAAAGACGATGGACGTTAAAAAGGACTTCGGGACGTGTTTCGAACCTGTGTCAATCTTTAAAGAAATGTCCTGCTGGTCATAGACTGTTGACTCATAAAAATAAGACTTCATTTTTCTGATCAGTAATATTACATCATATGACAGAATAATGGAGTAAACAACAGTATAACACGTGTAATTAATATTCTATGTACAGTACAATATATCTGTGTGCTTTTCGCAGGAAATTTCGTAACTCAGCATTCGATCATTTGTTTGTAAAATTCACAAGCTTGGCACAACCTGTGCGAGAATTATTTGAACGGAACATTAAAATTGTTTGTTCGTTTGAATTAATACAAGTGCAACCATACCGACGATCATCGCGATTAAATCAAATCCGGGACGCAACATATGTTTCATATCAATGCGAAGAATTTCAGACGTCATCATAGCCAAAACCAACCCGAAATACTCTTGGCTGTCTTATGCAATACCGCAGTTAAGTTGCAAAATGAAAACAGGATCAATTCGGCATACAATAAAATAAGAAATATAATGTAGAAGCAAAAGTTATTTAATTTATAACTGTTTTAAGATAAGTACGGTTCCTTTTAATCGCGTAAAGTACAGTGGTCCTCAATAAAAGATTTTGTCACCTGCTAAAATTTAAAGGCATTTAAACTATTATACCACAAATAAAAAACAAAATTATGACCAATAAATAGATGAATGCTTTATCTGGGTAATTATCTCTAATAACATATATATCAGTAACATAGTTTATCCTTGACGATCTTTTTAACTAGTCAGAATTGCTTGGATAGAAATAGAGACAAATGAACAAACGAAATCTTTACCTACGTAATTATTGTTTCTTATCAATTAACAAAATATAATATCTTTGATCAACAAATCTTGTTAACTGGCCATAACTACGCAAATTAAAATGTGCACGAGGGAACAGAAGTGGAAAACTTTATCCAGCTGATAATAATTAATTTTTGTATACCTACGAAGCATAGCATATCTTCGTAATATAAATATTGGAGCATTAAAAATTGTGCAAAATATATTCAATGCAAAGGAATCAGCAAACGAAACAGGCAGGGTCGGAAGAGTTAGGGGGGATGAAAACTTTACACGATTGGTGATAATCATCTGTATATCGGGAAAGTGTAACGTGTTGAGAAAAGAAAACTGCTCAAGTAGTACGAACCGTGCGGAGCACATACAATGGAGACCGAACAGGTGTTATCCATCGGAATTGAAAGGTCTGCCCTGGCATGGGGCAACGAGGGGTTAGGGGAAACATGGTGAGCAAGCAACAGCAATAAGGGAGGGTTAATTCGCGGGAGCTTGAGGTAGGACGTGCACGAATAGTCGGCAGGTGTCGCCACGTTGCAAAGCACCAGGCTGACTCGGTCAGCCGACGATAATTCTCTCTCTCACGTGTCCATCGCTGTCAAACGACGCGGCGAAACAGCCGGAGAGAGGTTAGCTCGCCGCGCGCGGGAGACAGACTGGTTTACACGTAGGGAATCTAGGTTAGAGACACCATTTGGACGTTACGCAACGTGCCGAGCCAGGGACTGGAATGCTTTTTCTCGCAGAATGATCCTATCTACCGGCGGAAAAGACAGGGGGGAAACACGGCTCTTATCGCTAACGCATCACGGCGATACAGCGGTGGTTTCTTTCTGCACTCCGATTTGCGCGAGTGACGTAAGTCACTGATCCAGGGACGTTGCCGCGCGCGTATTTCTATCTCCGTTCGTCGATCCATGTGCGTATGGAGCACGTAAAGCGGACCGAGAAGAGGGTACAGTCAAGATCAAAAGTGAGACGCGTGACATAGATTCGAGTGCAGGGGGATTTTCGTTAAAAGCACACTTCTCGGGCAACAGACAGGGTCGTTATGACTAAGGAACGATAAATAAGAATGCTCGCGAGGGCGTTTCCATTGAGATGGGAAGTTCTGCCAGTCAAATGCGGTCACTGAACTAGTTCCGTTTCGACCCTGACACTGCCATTGCCCTCAGGCCGCGCGATTTGTGTCAGACGGGCCAATATTGCCGCGATTTTCACGCTGTCCACGTGTACTCACCCCTCTCGCTGGACTCCATCTCACAAACGAAGTTGTCAAGCTGCTGATACGCACGGCACACAACGCGGTTATCGTGCGCAATACACGTGGAAAGCCCTGCCTTCCTATCGAGATTTCGGCCTCCTCGGGTTCTCTCGCTCTCAAATTCACCACGGCATAAACATGGCCGTCCTCTCTCTCTCTCTCTCTCTCTCGCTCCGTCGGGGAACGGGTTCTTGTCACCGATCACCCTGAGGTCGTTGAACCTTTTCACAAACCTACCACAACCCCGCGGAACCCGCCTGTATGGATTAATTTTTCGCAAGTTCGGCGAAAAACCGTCGCGCTTTTCAGCCCGGTGGGTGTCGCTTAAAAATAGATCACAATTTCGACGATTGTTTTGACTAACACCGTGATACCCAACCTTCTTGAAGATGGCGCCCCATATCGGGCGACTTCTGCTAACTACCTGCTGTTCCCCCCATTATTCCCGTTTTTCCAACTAAATGTTACTCATCGCGCAGGTTACAGGTGGATTGCACTTTTTAAATGATGCGTACGTATTTCCATTTATAGCTCGCTTTTCGAGATAACAATGTATATGTTCCTCATTCGATGTTAAGAAAACATCTGACACACTCACAGTTTACAGATTTTTCCGAACAAAAAAGGTTACCTTTTCGAGGTTATGTTTTTAAATGTACCGTCGATGACAGTTAAGTAACATGTAAATGTCACAGTGAATTTCAATACATTATTATGGATGAACATTTTTGTGAGCCGTACACTTTGCAGTAAGTATCGATTTGCAACAAACTATCATTGTAGAAGAGATACCGACTAAAATTCATCTTTTCTTTAATGTTTATCGTTTGGTTTTCAGATAAACAAACTGAAAAGTACAAGGCAGAGTTATATGAAATGTGCTTCTAAATTGTACAAAATAACAAAATGTGGTGCATATTACGCTCTTGTCTCTTAACAAGTTTACGGCTCAGATCATGGATTACTCTGAAATATGTTGGGTTATGTTTTGCACTGATTGTGGTCCTAGATTTTTTTGGAGCATTCACACATGTATTTGAAACAACTTACGATGAAAATTTTGTTTATCCACTTGAGGGCAATATTTATGAATTTGTTAATGCTCTTCGACATAATGACAAACCTGTTGTTGCTCCAATAAATGTTTATAACTATACATATGTATATAATAATAAAAATAAGTGCTCATCAGGGTCTAGCACTTATCGTGTAATTTACATAGTAAAATCTGCTGCTGAACACTTTGATAGAAGAGTAGCAATAAGAAGTACATGGGGCTTTGAAAACAGGTTTTTTGATGTGCCATCGCAAACAGTTTTTGTATTGGGTACCCATCCTAATGATGATGAACTTAAAGCAAAAATAAAACTAGAAGCAATGAAATATAAGGATATCATTCAAGCAGATTTTATCGATTCTTATTATAACAATACAATAAAAACCATGCTGGGTTTTGACTGGGTTGTGAAGTATTGTAGCAATGCTAAATTTTATATGTTTGTTGACGATGACATGTATGTGTCTGTAAAAAATGTATTAAGATTTCTACGGAGTCCTACAAATTACCCTGATTATTTAAGGGAACCAAAGAAGATTGATATACGTAAAAGAGAAATTAGAAAGTCTGATAGATTAAGTACAGTAGAAATATCAAACAAAAGTGAAGTTACTTCGACAAACAATATTTCTATTCAGATAAACAGAAAAGTACAAACAAATAGAACAAAGAGACAGGTGTTTGATTTTGAACTTCCAGAAGATGTTAGATTGTTTACAGGGTATGTCTTTGTATCTGCTCCACACCGCCATAAATCTTCTAAATGGTACGTGTCATTGAAAGAATATCCGTATCATCTGTGGCCGCCGTATGTTACTGCTGGAGCATACATTTTATCCAAAGAAGCCTTGCTAGATATGTATTATACTAGTTTTTACACAAAACACTTTAGATTTGATGACATATTTCTAGGCTTAGTTGCAAAAAAGGCACACATCGAACCATTTCACTGTCCAGAATTTCATTTTTATAAGAAGGATTACACAAAGTTTAATTACAAGTATGTAATAACATCACATGGTTATGATGACCCGAATGAACTATCCCAAGTATGGAATGAGCAGAAAGCACTTGGAAATGCCTAGGACCATTGTATATACAATAAAGTATTTTATTAGAAAAGCTGTTCAAAAACATTTTTCATAATGTTATAATCAGTCTTTATGTGTATGTGCAATAGTTTGTAACAAGTTGAAATACAAATCATTCTTACCTAAAACAGTGAATTAAAACTTTACTTCTATCAGATCTCCATATTAAAATTATTTACTATCATTAAATACTGATGAATTATACTATGTGAGTTTCTTGGGGAACCAAGATATACTACAGATTAATATTAATGAAAGAAGATGCCTACTTGTCAGTATGAAATGCCTCAAAACTTGATATGAAAATGCTGAATAAATGTGTAAGTACAAACACATATTTTGTAGTCCAAGATATCAGTAACAATTTATAAAACACTGTGCAGTATGTACAATTTTGTACTAGTTAGGTTGACTTATGAATTAGGGTGATGATATTTAATAAATATGTCATTCTAAAAATATGTTCAAGCTTTTAAATTTTCGCAACTGAAATATTATTGCCTGAATTGATGCTTATCCATATTTGCTTTCACTAATGTTTGATCTAAGCTGGTTGCTTCACGTTTAATCATATTTAACAACAATTGTGAGCTCTCTAAAATCTGAAAAATTATAGCAATCAGAAACTATGGAGTTAGCATTCTTATATACTACAATATGTAAGTTATCAAGTACAATAATACAAGACTACCTTCATATATGCTGTTTCTGTATCAGCAATAGTTCGATCATATTCATTTCTAACAGCTATTCTCTTAGCTAGATTATCATTCAAGCGAGTAAGCTTATAAGACATTTTTTCTATTTCCCTCTGCAAACTATTCTTTTCCTCCTCCTGAGCTTCAATTTGGGCTTGTAATTCGGACCGCCTTAATTTCATTTCCTCTAAACCTTGAGAAAAATAAGTAGATGAAAATAATATTTAAATATGACAAATTAAGATTGCCAAATACAGTACATACTAAAATAAATGTCTACTGTGATGATTTAATGTCGATTATACAACAAGAATTTATATTGACAACCGTTGAATGTGATTCAGAGGTTATTCAGCAAATCACTTACATTTTACAAGCTCTTGATTATAAGTTTGCAGAGTAGCACCGTGTTCGGACATTATAAATATTAATCTCCGAAAAATCTGGCTACAACTTAGGCATAATTGTTAACATGGAGTGTCAGATCACATTTAAATGTTATCACAATAATTCTTCCGAAAGCTTGACAGTTTTTCAGTGATGGATCATTTACTTTTGGCGCGAAATGTTACAACAAGAATTTTCGCGTCAGCCGAAAAATTCGGATATAGCTTCATTTTCGAAAGACATATGGTATGTTTTCCGAATATTAACAAGCCATGAAAGACACAAACAATAACAAAACTATACTAAAATTTATATACATTTCCATCAGGTTATAAACCCCGAAGCTGGCGCGCAATTTAATACTCCGAAATTGTCACGAATTGTGTTTGAAAAATTGCAAATTTCCGCAAAACAGTTAATCAAAAAACATGATATCTGCTGTTCAAAAATTGGTGCCTGTTATTAGATGAATTAACGCTCGCTTTAATGTAATTTTATTCGTTACTCTGAATTTTTTGGTGCATCAAATATTGGTCTTTGTCGTGAAATAATGTTCGGATAAATTTATTTTGAATCATCGTGGTTGATGAACGAAGGGAATTGAATTTCTGAGCATTTTTAAAGTTTCATTTACAGAGGAATGATCTCGCGCGGAAGGTATACGGACGTATACAAGGGCACGTCTTAGATACGCGTTAAAGTCGCTAGAGTCAGTCTCTGGAACTCTACACGGTGTGATGAGTGCACCTTTCGCCTGAAAACTCCATTCCAACAAGTGTTGCGACAGGCGGAGGAGCAGTACAGCTCCGATCGTGCCTGTTAAAACGGTTCAATGCACCAGCCCAATGTGCTCTCTTGAAAAGCCCTCCTTTTAATTGTGCATAAAAACTTTCACCGTGCTGCAACTAATGACGTCGTCCTGTGCGGAATTTGTCAAATATATCTGTTGTACTCATTAAATTCAAGGACTTGAAGCGACGTGGGATGGCGTTTAACCAGTTTCACCTTACCACAGAAGGATAATCTCGCCCGAAGGATCATTGTAATCGAAAGAAAAACTACTACAAGTATGTACCACATTGCTGAAACGTGTTTTCAATTTTTTTCTTACATACTACGATAGACTCAGTGGTTGCATACTGAATCACTGTTGTGTTTTATGAAAGACTAATATTCCGACCTACTACTCGTCTTTGGAACGATATACTTTTCCGAATACGTTGGGTTTGTTATAGTTGATTGTATTGTACGTTACTAAACCATTGACGTTCTTCGTAACATTCTTTGCAACAAGTGTCAACATTAGTAAAAGATGAAGGGCCATAAAAGGAACAATTCGATTTATCGCGCTTGCGCAGTCGCTGTCAGAAAATCCATTGCTACAGGTGACATAATTTCCTAATGGAAATGAATATAAATATTGTCACATTGGAGAACTATCACGTCACGCGACGTTGTAACAAATAAACAGGAAATTCAAATAAAATGTTTATGCGATGGGAAGGCTGTAGATGGCCTTGCAAAATGACATCATCTTACCAAATTAGAGTACATCCAACTTGGGCAAGGTGCATTATCGCCTACGTTTAAAAACGAATAATAATGAATTTATTTGCATCGGTAGATATTCGCTAAAAAGACAACATAGACATATGCCACACCTTGTATTTGCCCACATGTCCACCCATACAATACCTGCATTCCACTATCCTACAAAATCAGCCACCAGAACGATGTCAATATAAACAAAATAACGTGAATAAACAGCTTTCTCTATTTTCTTTTTTATAGAATGTTATACAATCACACTCACCGAGGCCCGCCCAGTTATTATTTTATATAACTTAGATATGAACAATTTGTTCATTCGCTATTTTGATTCATTGGTAAGCATCTCCTCATTATTACAGTTTTAAAATACAAATAGATGGTGGTTCATTAAAGAAGTAGAACATTCTTTTAGCTGGTTTGGATTGGCGATATAAGAGTCATTGACGTATAAATATTTGGGGGAAAATCAAAATTTGTACAGCATCGCAAAAATGGCCCATAATTCACGATATTTAGGGTACCACAATAATACGAATCGTGAATACCTAACTGACGGAGAAGAAAGCCACCGTGCTCCATCAGATCGTACAATGTCAGAATATATTGTTGCAAACGACCGTGCAACAATGGTAAATCAGCTCTTGATGGTCAAACGTATTATATTGTAAATGAAAAGAATTGTGCGTGATAAAATGTGCTTCATCTAGGTAAAACCAGTGAGTTCTGGAAGGAAGGATCACGGTGAGAAATACGGAAGGGATGAAGAGAGGAGATCGCAGAGTGCACACAACAGCCGCGGCTCAGTTTTGTCCGGATCTTCGAGGCATAGTCCTCATCGTCTTACCAAAAGTGCATCTCACGGAAGCGTTTACGATGCAGGATCTGATATTTATGTAACAAGTGCCGCTTACAGAGCAACTTCCGATATAAGGTAGTTAAATATTTTTGCTTACAACACGGACTTTACAATACCGATCGTAAAAGTTTAATAAGGAAGTACAAGTAATCCAGATAACACGAGATTTAACGGAAAACGAAGAATGTTTAGCATTATCACCGGTCCTTCCATCGCTAATTTCTACATTTCTTAACATGGTAGGCCATAAAATATAACTCCTTTTAATAGCCGCGGATCGCATCATAGTATAGCGCCTAGTTCAAGAATGGGGTACCAAGCACCACCCAGTCATTACAGCTACGGTTCAGCGAGATCAGGAAATTCGACTGTGAAGACACACGCATCACGAAAAGGTGGGATCGTCGTGGAAACTATGTCAACACCGAATCCCTTTTGTCCTAACACCAAGGGCGTCTGTTGCCTTATGCTGCTGCTAAATCTGGGCCTCATATTGGTGACCTTGGGATTTGTCATAGTGATACAATTCTTTCAACCCCTTGTTGTTTGGTAAGCTAACAGTATCATTCAAGTGGACACAACACTCCTTTTCAATGCTACTTTGAAGAATGTCTTATACACTTCTCACACTTGTATTTAGGATCCTGGGAATAGTTTTCCTAATCTTCGGATTCTTGACGCTAATTGGAAGCCTAGTATACTGCGTACACGTATTCAAAAACGCAAAACATCCGCATGATGTCAACCCAGAGGATTTATACTGGACTCGGTACTGGCAGGGACACGTTGGAACAGTGCCGGAAGCTTATTACAAAGCAGATGATAAATATCAAGATGATAGATACAGCGATAGGACTAGTAAATATTCCAGCAAATATTATGATCGACACAGCGAAAGATACTAAACGTACCATTGAAACTAGATTAACAAACTTAATCTATCTTACTGATTTTTACCGATGATGTAATTTAATAATTTAAAAAACTCTATGCAGGTCAAATGTAATTAATCAGATAGAACCTTATATATACACTATTAATGGTATTGCTAATATTTATTGCCAATAAATTTTTTTTAAATATAGTTTATTGTACATATTATGCATTTAAAAATGATAAGATAAACTAACAGATTTCATTTTAAACGTCTATTTTGGCCAACTGTATAATCAAACAATTGAGGATTTACGAATTTCCCATCCTTACTCAATAGGAAATGCAACAACTTCCCCTCTACTTTTAGTGGCATAAAATTAATGATTTCACGTCTACCCAATTTGCAGCATACCTTAAATAACAATGCTGTTGTTAATACAGATTATTTGACATATACATTTTTTTACACAACATAAATTTTAGAGTAGATTAGAATAGGCTAATTTAAATTCCCAGATACCTTTTCTACAGGTACAGTAAAAAGTTTTTCTTTCACAAATGGATGGTAAGTAATAAATGTTACTTCTTTTCCACCACTCTTTAAAATGATGTACTTTATTGAACGAAGGGTTTTGAAATATATAGCAAGAAATATGAGTGGACCTAAAAAGAAACATCCAAAGTTCAGAAAAGTATTTTAATTAAAAATAGTACATGAGATAATTACCTGCAGAAAGTGCAATCCAAAATATAAAAAGCGGTAATCCAATTTCTTTTACATAATCTGTCCATGTTGATACTACTGGAGATGGTCCAGTAAAGAAAATTGAATACTGCACGTAAGCAATTCCAAGCCAGGGAATCATTTGTAAAAGCCCGTAAAACAAGTATCTATTATGACTTTTTGTAACTGATCCATCTTTGTATAAAATGACATTATTTTTTACATTAGTGTTGTTCATCTGTGGCCGTATTAGTTGATAACATGCTGACTGTTTAAACAGGCTTGTTTTGTGATTTATTGATTTTAACGCTACTGTGTTATATAACCTTTTGTAGTTCGATAAATATAGTACATACAAATTTGTTCTGCATTTTGTACAATTCAACATTTTTTTTCTAAATAACGGAGAACCATTTTTTAGGCTCATAAGAACTCGACAGCTATTATAGAGCATCAAATTCAACATGTTTGGCAGTTAAATCTTAATTATTACCGCCCATGGATCGAATATTTTTGTTTCTGTTAATAATTCCGCTTTTTAGTTATTGAAACAAACACAAGCACCGGTTAAATTTGAGGTTATGTCTTACAGCTTAATGACACAGATGCCATTTTTGCCAACTGTTGCACAGAACCAGGCCTCTGCATCTCGTAGTTCGTCGGTGGGACCCTTACTGACTAGAACCGCTAGGGGCGCTGAGGGTCATTCCAACCGGTTTTATATATATATATATAGTTAAAAATACTTTATAAATGCACCGTTTTCTCATAAACTTGTATTACATATAATATAATGATAATTATATAGATACACTTGTATTATATACAATGCTAAATTAAGGACAATCTTATTTCAAATAATTGAATAAATTTTTTATCTTAAAATAACTTTTGATCTTAAAAGCAGAAATATAATTTTTTATTTTACAATATTTCAATTGATTATTTACATAGAATATTATAAAAATTCAACTACATTTATATTGTTGTATACTGCATTGTCATTATTCCATGATTATGATGATGATAAACTACCAAGCTTCAAAATATCAGGAAAGTTTATACAGAGAGATTCATTTGCATCATTACATCCATTGCTGCATTTTGATTCAGACAAGCCATCATTGATGCACATATTTTTATCAGTCGATCTGTTAATATTAGCACAGACTAGGTATAGGAATAGACCAGTCATGCAATGTATTTTCGTGTAACCTCATTGTGGGGCTCTAGAGCCCCATTACCATTTTCGTGTCACGCTCAATGTTATCGTCCGGGCGCAGTATAAGATGTGAACGCTGTGTATGACAGGAATTAAAACTAAATTTTAAAGTTTTTTACAGCCGCGTATGATGTACACACGCGCTTAATAGCATTAGCGTTGCACAGATTATGCACGATTGCAAAGTCGATCGAAATGCTAAACTTTTTCGATAATCCAACCCATAAGTTCAAGGCAGAAGTATTGCGTCAAATTGCTACCCAAATATTGATCAATATAGCATAGATCATATTACATAGAATAAAGATAGATTATAGATGTATTAGAATACATTAGAATAGTAACGATACATCACAAGACGTGTTCTGCTAAACAATCAACATGTATCAAACAACGTATTAAACAATATATCAAACAATGTATCAAACAAAAGGGACATTTGCCCCGTTAAATAAAATTAAATTAAAATTAAATTAAATAAGCTTTCAATTGTTTTTCCTTCTCCACGAGAGTCCACTTTCGGTTTAGTAGATGTACAATTGGCCAAACGCGATATTACGCTGCGTTCATACCGAGACGGCGGTTAATGTGACGGAACCTTTATTTGGATTCGCTTGGAAAAGGAGGTGGCGAAGTTCGCCGAAGGTCGCCGATATTTTCAAATTTTTTCTACATGTAGTACTCACCCTGCAAAGTAAATTTACAAAGCTGTTCGACCCAACTTTAATGGCATCTTTCCGCTGCTGTACACCTCCTGCACTCCAATCAGTACGAACAATTTTGTAATATCTTAATAAATTTTTTAATTTGTCGATAAAAATATATATCGCGTGGTAGTATTTTAATTGTACACCTGTTTTCCCCCATTTCATTTGAAAAAACGTCAATGTAAACAGTGAAGTTCGATTGTCCCCCTCCATGAATCAATTAGTAATACAAAATTTTCGATTCATCTACTTCTTGTTGTACAAAAGGTCTGAACGTATCTGACCTCTCTATCTGGAAAATGATTTTTTAAATTTTTTATTTAATCATCGCGGAAGTATTATATCCGAATTGGTCATAAAATTGGTGATAAAAAATGTCATAAAAATGATGTCCCAGGGAGGTCCCAATATGGTCCCAGGATACCATTTTTCGGGCATTTCTCGGGCATTTCTAAACGTTTTACCTTATTTTAACCAATCTGTAATCGCTAGACCGACTAACACACTTTAACTCACTTTCATGCACTATTGACGTATTTTAACATATTTTCACACCTTATAACGCATTCATGATACGTATTTTCGTGCACTATAGCGCATATACAACATACGAACTATATACCTATTATATACACTATATACGTACTATATATGTAACATACGTACTATGTACCTATTATATACACTATATACGTACTATATATGTAACATACGTACTATATACCTATTATACACACTATATACGTACTATATATGTGACATACGTACTATATACCTATTATACACACTATATACGTACTATATATGTAACATACGTACTATATACCTATTATACACACTATATACGTACTATATATGTAACATACGTACTATATACCTATTATACACACTATATACGTACTATATATGTAACATACGTACTATATACCTATTATATACACTATATACGTACTATATATGTAACATACGTACTATATACCTATTATATACACTATATACGTACTATATATGTAACATACGTACTATATACCTA
This sequence comes from Hedychridium roseum, assembly GCA_963989215.1. NCBI lineage: Eukaryota > Metazoa > Arthropoda > Insecta > Hymenoptera > Chrysididae > Hedychridium > Hedychridium roseum. The sequence continues at coordinate 3,697,456 of OZ022318.1, read as the reverse complement.
TTATATACCTATTATACACACTATATACGTACTATATATGTAACACACGTACTGTATACCTATTATACACACTATATACGTACTATATATGTAACACACGTACTATATACCTATTATATACACTATATACGTACTATATATGTAACATACGTACTATATACCTATTACATATATATGCTCTATACGTAGTATATATATTATATGTAAAATACTATAATATATATATTATATACGTATTATATACTCGTTGTACATACTATTTTATCGTATTTCAACGCATTTTAATGGATTTTAATGCATTTTTCACGTATTTTATCGTATTTCAACGCATTTTGATGGATTTTAATGCTATTTTCACGTATTTTATCGTATTTCAACGCATTTTGATGGATTTTAATGCTATTTTCACGCATTTTATCGTATTTCAACGCATTTTGATGGATTTTAATGCTATTTTCACGTATTTTATCGTATTTCAACGCATTTTAATGGATTTTAATTGCTTTTTTAACGTATATTATACCATTTCAATGCATTTTAATGGACTTTAATACATTCTTAACGTATTTTAACACGTTCTAATCCATTTTAACGCACAGTAATGCATTATTAGTATAATTTAACGCTCTATAAAGCATTTTTAACGTATTTTAACTCATTCTTGACGTATTTTAACACGTTTTAACGCATTTTAGCGCACCCTTTATTAAAAAATCGCATCAGTTCCACTGTAAATTTCAGCCAAAAATGCATCAATGTTATATATTATCGGCCGTGGAAAAACAGATCGATAAAACAGAATTCTATTATAACGATCAAAAATTTTGCAAAATATTATTTCACCCTTGATAACTTCCAGATATCTTTGAGTGATCTTTAGTTTCATTTGACTGTTGTATGCGAAAATAAGTTATATAATATTCATGATATTTAATATAGTGTTCTATTTTACCGGCTGTGGAAAAACAGATTGATAAATCCTGTATATTATACATTGTGTATATGCTATATATAACGTATTATAATCCATTTTAATGCATTTGAACGTATTTTAATGCACTTTAACGCATTTCAATTCATTTTAAACGCATTCTAACATATTTCAACAAATTTTAATGCATTTCTAAATATTCTACCCTATTTTAACGCATTTCAATACATTTTTAACGTGTTCTCACCTATTTCAACACATTTAAATGCATTTCCAAATATTCTACCATATTTTAACGCGTTTCAATACATCTTTAACGCATTCTAACGTATTTCAACCCATTTTAATGTATTCCTAAATATTCTACCTAATTTTAACGCATTCCAATACATTTTTAACGTGTTCTAACATATTCCAACACATTTTAATGCATTTTCATACAATTTTTAATGTTCTAATGCATTTTCAATATATTTTAACGTATTAAAAATTGTATGTTCAATTAAACATTTTGGTATTCTGTCGGTAATCAGTAGACTGATTATCACCGTTCTCAATTTGCATCGGTGTAAGACGTCGGTAACCAATCTGTAATCGCTAGACTGATTATCACTGTTCGCAATTTAAATCCGTGTAGGACGTCGGTAACCAATCTGTAATCGCTAGACTGATTATCACAGTTCTCAATTTACATTCGTGTAAGACGTCGGTAACCAATCTGTAATCGCTAGACTGATTATCACAGTTGCCAATTTACATTCGTGTAGAACATCGGTAACCGATCTGTAATCGCTAGACTGATTATCACCGTTCTCAATTTACATCCGTGTAGGACGTCGGTAACCAATCTGTAATCGCTAGACTGATTGTCACAGTTCTCAATTTACATTCGTGTAGAATATCGGTAACCAATCTGCAATCGCTAGATTGATTGTCGCCATCATCAATGTAGGTAAAGGCAGCGGATCAGTAACGTATGGACACAGATGATATATGGGATAAAACTATTATCCAAGTTACACACTTCTTTGACAATTACCACAGATAATTCAACGTTTTCATATGTTCACACCGAAAATCATCAAATAATCTGAAAATTTCATAATTTAACGCCAACAATCCCTAAATGTATTCGATCGAATTTCAGCGCATTTTCTGCGTATTTTAAATCATTTATAACGCATTTTAACGCATTCCTAACGCACTTTAAAGGATTTTTGATGCACTATTGGGATACTTTAACATATATTCACGCACCATAATGCATTCTTAACACACTTTAATGTATTTTCTCGCATTATAACGCACTATTAACTTATTTATACTATCCTAAATATTGTTTTTTAAAATATTGTTTTAAATATTTATACTATATAATTTTAAATATTTTAATATATGTAATATACGTACTATATACCTATTATATATACTATATACGTACTATATATGTTACATGCGTACTATATACCTACTATATATACTATATGCGTACTATATATGTTACATGCGTACTATATACCTACTTTATATACTATATACGTACTATATATGTAACATACGTACTATATACCTACTGTATATACTTTATATGTACTATATATACTAAATACGTACTATATATGTAACATACGTACTATATACCTACTATATATATACTATATGCGTACTATATATGTTACATGCGTACTATATATGTTACATGCGTACTATATATGTTACATGCGTACTATATACCTACTTTATATACTATATACGTACTATATATGTAACATGCGTACTATATACCTACTTTATATACTATATACGTACTATATATGTAACATGCGTACTATATACCTACTTTATATACTATATACGTACTATATATGTAACATACGTACTATATACCTATTATGTATACTATATACGTACTATATATGTGACATACGTACTATATACCTACTGTATATACTTTATAGGTACTATATATGTAACATACGTACTATATACCTATTATATATGCTGTATACGTAATATATATATTATATACGTATTATATACTCGTTGTACATATTATTTTATCGTATTTCAACGCATTTTAATGGATTTTAATGCATTTTTAACGTATTTTATCGTATTTCAATGCATTTTAATGTATTTCTATGCATTTTTAACGTATTTTATCGTATTTCAACGCATTTTGATGTATTTTTATGCATTTTTAACGTGTTTTATCGTATTTCAACGCATTTTGATGTGTTTTTATGCATTTTTAACGTGTTTTATCGTATTTCAACGCATTTTGATGGATTTTAATGCTATTTTCACGTATTTTATCGTATTACAACGCATTTTGATGGATTTTAATGCTATTTTCACGTATTTTATCGTATTTCAACGCATTTTGATGGATTTTAATGCTATTTTCACGCATTTTATCGTATTTCAACGCATTTTGATGGATTTTAATGCTATTTTCACGCATTTTATAGTATTTCAACGCATTTTGATGGATTTTTATGCATTTTTAACGTATTTTATCGTATTTCAACGCATTTTAATGTATTTGATTGCATTTTTAACGTATTTTATCGTATTTCAACGCATTTTAATGTATTTTAATGCATTTTTAACGTAGTTTATCGTATTTCAACGCATTTTAATGTAGTTTTATGCATTTTTAACGTATTTTATCGTATTTCAACGCATTTTAATGTATTTTAATGCATTTTTAACGTATTTTATCGTATTTCAACGCATATTAATGGATTTTAATGCATTTTTAACGTATTTTATCGTATTTCAACGCATTTTAATGTATTTTTATGCATTTTTAACGTATTTTATCGTATTTCAACGCATTTTAATGGATTTTAATGCCAATTTCAGTTTTTTTTAATTTTTTCTGCTAGTATAGTAGTTTTTTCGGCTAGTATAGTAGTTTTTTTCGGCTAGTATAGTAGTTTTTCTGCTAGTATAGTAGTTTTTTCGGCTAGTATAGTAGTTTTTTCGGCTAGTATAGTAGTTTTTTCTGCTAGTATAGTAATTTTTTCGGCTAGTATAGTAGTTTTTTTCGGCTAGTATAGTAGTTTTTTCGGCTGGTATAGTAGTATAGTAGTATAGTAGTTTTTTATACTACTATACTAGCAGAAGAAACTACTATACTAGCCGAAAAAAACTACTATACTAGCAGAAAAAACTACTATACTAGCCGAAAAAACTACTATACTAGCCGAAAAAAACTACTATACTAGCAGAAAAAACTACTATACTAGCCGAAAAAAACTACTATACTAGCCGAAAAAACTACTATACTAGCAGAAAAAACTACTATACTAGCCGAAAAAAACTACTATACTAGCCGAAAAAACTACTATACTAGCAGAAAAAACTACTATACTAGCCGAAAAACTACTATACTAGCCGAAAAAACTACTATACTAGCCGAAAAAATTACTATACTAGCAGAAAAAACTACTATACTAGCCGAAAAAACTACTATACTAGCCGAAAAAACTACTATACTAGCAGAAAAACTACTATACTAGCCGAAAAAAACTACTATACTAGCCGAAATAACTACTATACTAGCAGAAAAAATTAAAAAAAACTGAAATTGGCATTAAAATCCATTAAAATGCGTTGAAATACGATAAAATACGTTAAAAATGCATAAAAATACATTAAAATGCGTTGAAATACGATAAAATACGTTAAAAATGCATTAAAATCCATTAATATGCGTTGAAATACGATAAAATACGTTAAAAATGCATTAAAATACATTAAAATGCGTTGAAATACGATAAAATACGTTAAAAATGCATAAAACTACATTAAAATGCGTTGAAATACGATAAAATACGTTAAAAATGCATTAAAATACATTAAAATGCGTTGAAATACGATAAAATACGTTAAAAATGCAATCAAATACATTAAAATGCGTTGAAATACGATAAAATACGTTAAAAATGCAATAAAATACATTAAAATGCGTTGAAATACGATAAAATGCGTGAAAATAGCATTAAAATCCATCAAAATGCGTTGAAATACGATAAAATACGTTAAAAATGCAATAAAATACATTAAAATGCGTTGAAATACGATAAAATACGTTAAAAATGCATAAAAATCCATCAAAATGCGTTGAAATACGATAAAATGCGTGAAAATAGCATTAAAATCCATCAAAATGCGTTGAAATACGATAAAATGCGTGAAAATAGCATTAAAATCCATCAAAATGCGTTGAAATACGATAAAATACGTGAAAATAGCATTAAAATCCATCAAAATGCGTTGTAATACGATAAAATACGTGAAAATAGCATTAAAATCCATCAAAATGCGTTGAAATACGATAAAACACGTTAAAAATGCATAAAAATACATCAAAATGCGTTGAAATACGATAAAATACGTTAAAAATGCATAGAAATACATTAAAATGCATTGAAATACGATAAAATACGTTAAAAATGCATTAAAATCCATTAAAATGCGTTGAAATACGATAAAATAATATGTACAACGAGTATATAATACGTATATAATATATATATTACGTATACAGCATATATAATAGGTATATAGTACGTATGTTACATATATAGTACCTATAAAGTATATACAGTAGGTATATAGTACGTATGTCACATATATAGTACGTATATAGTATACATAATAGGTATATAGTACGTATGTTACATATATAGTACGTATATAGTATATAAAGTAGGTATATAGTACGCATGTTACATATATAGTACGTATATAGTATATAAAGTAGGTATATAGTACGCATGTTACATATATAGTACGTATATAGTATATAAAGTAGGTATATAGTACGCATGTAACATATATAGTACGCATGTAACATATATAGTACGCATGTAACATATATAGTACGCATATAGTATATATATAGTAGGTATATAGTACGTATGTTACATATATAGTACGTATTTAGTATATATAGTACATATAAAGTATATACAGTAGGTATATAGTACGTATGTTACATATATAGTACGTATATAGTATATAAAGTAGGTATATAGTACGCATGTAACATATATAGTACGCATATAGTATATATAGTAGGTATATAGTACGCATGTAACATATATAGTACGTATATAGTATATATAATAGGTATATAGTACGTATATTACATATATTAAAATATTTAAAATTATATAGTATAAATATTTAAAACAATATTTTAAAAAACAATATTTAGGATAGTATAAATAAGTTAATAGTGCGTTATAATGCGAGAAAATACATTAAAGTGTGTTAAGAATGCATTATGGTGCGTGAATATATGTTAAAGTATCCCAATAGTGCATCAAAAATCCTTTAAAGTGCGTTAGGAATGCGTTAAAATGCGTTATAAATGATTTAAAATACGCAGAAAATGCGCTGAAATTCGATCGAATACATTTAGGGATTGTTGGCGTTAAATTATGAAATTTTCAGATTATTTGATGATTTTCGGTGTGAACATATGAAAACGTTGAATTATCTGTGGTAATTGTCAAAGAAGTGTGTAACTTGGATAATAGTTTTATCCCATATATCATCTGTGTCCATACGTTACTGATCCGCTGCCTTTACCTACATTGATGATGGCGACAATCAATCTAGCGATTGCAGATTGGTTACCGATATTCTACACGAATGTAAATTGAGAACTGTGACAATCAGTCTAGCGATTACAGATTGGTTACCGACGTCCTACACGGATGTAAATTGAGAACGGTGATAATCAGTCTAGCGATTACAGATCGGTTACCGATGTTCTACACGAATGTAAATTGGCAACTGTGATAATCAGTCTAGCGATTACAGATTGGTTACCGACGTCTTACACGAATGTAAATTGAGAACTGTGATAATCAGTCTAGCGATTACAGATTGGTTACCGACGTCCTACACGGATTTAAATTGCGAACAGTGATAATCAGTCTAGCGATTACAGATTGGTTACCGACGTCTTACACCGATGCAAATTGAGAACGGTGATAATCAGTCTACTGATTACCGACAGAATACCAAAATGTTTAATTGAACATACAATTTTTAATACGTTAAAATATATTGAAAATGCATTAGAACATTAAAAATTGTATGAAAATGCATTAAAATGTGTTGGAATATGTTAGAACACGTTAAAAATGTATTGGAATGCGTTAAAATTAGGTAGAATATTTAGGAATACATTAAAATGGGTTGAAATACGTTAGAATGCGTTAAAGATGTATTGAAACGCGTTAAAATATGGTAGAATATTTGGAAATGCATTTAAATGTGTTGAAATAGGTGAGAACACGTTAAAAATGTATTGAAATGCGTTAAAATAGGGTAGAATATTTAGAAATGCATTAAAATTTGTTGAAATATGTTAGAATGCGTTTAAAATGAATTGAAATGCGTTAAAGTGCATTAAAATACGTTCAAATGCATTAAAATGGATTATAATACGTTATATATAGCATATACACAATGTATAATATACAGGATTTATCAATCTGTTTTTCCACAGCCGGTAAAATAGAACACTATATTAAATATCATGAATATTATATAACTTATTTTCGCATACAACAGTCAAATGAAACTAAAGATCACTCAAAGATATCTGGAAGTTATCAAGGGTGAAATAATATTTTGCAAAATTTTTGATCGTTATAATAGAATTCTGTTTTATCGATCTGTTTTTCCACGGCCGATAATATATAACATTGATGCATTTTTGGCTGAAATTTACAGTGGAACTGATGCGATTTTTTAATAAAGGGTGCGCTAAAATGCGTTAAAACGTGTTAAAATACGTCAAGAATGAGTTAAAATACGTTAAAAATGCTTTATAGAGCGTTAAATTATACTAATAATGCATTACTGTGCGTTAAAATGGATTAGAACGTGTTAAAATACGTTAAGAATGTATTAAAGTCCATTAAAATGCATTGAAATGGTATAATATACGTTAAAAAAGCAATTAAAATCCATTAAAATGCGTTGAAATACGATAAAATACGTGAAAATAGCATTAAAATCCATCAAAATGCGTTGAAATACGATAAAATACGTGAAAATAGCATTAAAATCCATCAAAATGCGTTGAAATACGATAAAATACGTGAAAATAGCATTAAAATCCATCAAAATGCGTTGAAATACGATAAAATACGTGAAAAATGCATTAAAATCCATTAAAATGCGTTGAAATACGATAAAATAGTATGTACAACGAGTATATAATACGTATATAATATATATATTATAGTATTTTACATATAATATATATACTACGTATAGAGCATATATATGTAATAGGTATACAGTACGTATATAGTGTATATAACAGGTATATAGTACGTATGTTACATATATAGTACGTATATAGTGTATATAACAGGTATATAGTACGTATGTTACATATATAGTACGTATATAGTGTATATAACAGGTATATAGTACGTATGTTACATATATAGTACGTATATAGTGTGTATAATAGGTATATAGTACGTATGTTACATATATAGTACGTATATAGTGTATATAATAGGTATATAGTACGTGTGTTACATATATAGTACGTATATAGTGTGTATAATAGGTATACAGTACGTGTGTTACATATATAGTACGTATATAGTGTGTATAATAGGTATATAATAGGTATATAGTACGTATGTTACATATATAGTACGTATATAGTGTATATAATAGGTATATAGTACGTATGTTACATATATAGTACGTATATAGTGTATATAATAGGTATATAGTACGTATGTTACATATATAGTACGTATATAGTGTGTATAATAGGTATATAGTACGTATGTTACATATATAGTACGTATATAGTGTGTATAATAGGTATATAGTACGTATGTTACATATATAGTACGTATATAGTGTGTATAATAGGTATATAGTACGTATGTCACATATATAGTACGTATATAGTGTGTATAATAGGTATATAGTACGTATGTTACATATATAGTACGTATATAGTGTATATAATAGGTACATAGTACGTATGTTACATATATAGTACGTATATAGTATACATAATAGGTATATAGTACGTATGTTACATATATAGTACGTATATAGTATATAAAGTAGGTATATAGTACGCATGTTACATATATAGTACGTATATAGTATATAAAGTAGGTATATAGTACGCATGTTACATATATAGTACGTATATAGTATATAAAGTAGGTATATAGTACGCATGTAACATATATAGTACGCATGTAACATATATAGTACGCATGTAACATATATAGTACGCATATAGTATATATATAGTAGGTATATAGTACGTATGTTACATATATAGTACGTATTTAGTATATATAGTACATATAAAGTATATACAGTAGGTATATAGTACGTATGTTACATATATAGTACGTATATAGTATATAAAGTAGGTATATAGTACGCATGTAACATATATAGTACGCATATAGTATATATAGTAGGTATATAGTACGCATGTAACATATATAGTACGTATATAGTATATATAATAGGTATATAGTACGTATATTACATATATTAAAATATTTAAAATTATATAGTATAAATATTTAAAACAATATTTTAAAAAACAATATTTAGGATAGTATAAATAAGTTAATAGTGCGTTATAATGCGAGAAAATACATTAAAGTGTGTTAAGAATGCATTATGGTGCGTGAATATATGTTAAAGTATCCCAATAGTGCATCAAAAATCCTTTAAAGTGCGTTAGGAATGCGTTAAAATGCGTTATAAATGATTTAAAATACGCAGAAAATGCGCTGAAATTCGATCGAATACATTTAGGGATTGTTGGCGTTAAATTATGAAATTTTCAGATTATTTGATGATTTTCGGTGTGAACATATGAAAACGTTGAATTATCTGTGGTAATTGTCAAAGAAGTGTGTAACTTGGATAATAGTTTTATCCCATATATCATCTGTGTCCATACGTTACTGATCCGCTGCCTTTACCTACATTGATGATGGCGACAATCAATCTAGCGATTGCAGATTGGTTACCGATATTCTACACGAATGTAAATTGAGAACTGTGACAATCAGTCTAGCGATTACAGATTGGTTACCGACGTCCTACACGGATGTAAATTGAGAACGGTGATAATCAGTCTAGCGATTACAGATCGGTTACCGATGTTCTACACGGATGTAAATTGAGAACGGTGACAATCAGTCTAGCGATTGCAGATTCGTTACCGATATTCTACACGGATGTAAATTGACAACGGTAATAATCAGTCTAGCGATTACAGATTGGTTACCGACGTCTTACACCGATGCAAATTGAGAACGGTGATAATCAATCTAGCGATTACAGATTCGTTACCGATGTTCTACGCGGATGTAAATTGAGAACGGTGATAATCAGTCTACTGATTACCGACAGAATACCAAAATGTTTAATTGAACATACAATTTTTAATACGTTAAAATATATTGAAAATGCATTAGAACATTAAAAATTGTATGAAAATGCATTAAAATGTGTTGGAATATGTTAGAACACGTTAAAAATGTATTGGAATGCGTTAAAATTAGGTAGAATATTTAGGAATACATTAAAATGGGTTGAAATACGTTAGAATGCGTTAAAGATGTATTGAAACGCGTTAAAATATGGTAGAATATTTGGAAATGCATTTAAATGTGTTGAAATAGGTGAGAACACGTTAAAAATGTATTGAAATGCGTTAAAATAGGGTAGAATATTTAGGAATGCATTAAAATTTGTTGAAATATGTTAGAATGCGTTTAAAATGAATTGAAATGCGTTAAAGTGCATTAAAATACGTTCAAATGCATTAAAATGGATTATAATACGTTATATATAGCATATACACAATGTATAATATACAGGATTTATCAATCTGTTTTTCCACAGCCGGTAAAATAGAACACTATATTAAATATCATGAATATTATATAACTTATTTTCGCATACAACAGTCAAATGAAACTAAAGATCGCTCAAAGATATCTGGAAGTTATCAAGGGTGAAATAATATTTTGCAAAATTTTTGATCGTTATAGTAGAATTCTGTTTTATCGATCTGTTTTTCCACGGCCGATAATATATAACATTGATGCATTTTTGGCTGAAATTTACAGTGGAACTGATGCGATTTTTTAATAAAGGGTGCGCTAAAATGCGTTAAAACGTGTTAAAATACGTCAAGAATGAGTTAAAATACGTTAAAAATGCTTTATAGAGCGTTAAATTATACTAATAATGCATTACAGTGCGTTAAAATGGATTAGAACGTGTTAAAATACGTTAAGAATGTATTAAAGTCCATTAAAATGCATTGAAATGGTATAATATACGTTAAAAAAGCAATTAAAATCCATTAAAATGCGTTGAAATACGATAAAATACGTGAAAATAGCATTAAAATCCATCAAAATGCGTTGAAATACGATAAAATGCGTGAAAATAGCATTAAAATCCATCAAAATGCGTTGAAATACGATAAAATACGTCAAAATAGCATTAAAATCCATCAAAATGCGTTGAAATACGATAAAATACGTGAAAATAGCATTAAAATCCATCAAAATGCGTTGAAATACGATAAGATACGTGAAAATAGCATTAAAATCCATCAAAATGCGTTGAAATACGATAAAATGCGTGAAAATAGCATTAAAATCCATCAAAATGCGTTGAAATACGATAAAATGCGTGAAAATAGCATTAAAATCCATCAAAATGCGTTGAAATACGATAAAATACGTGAAAATAGCATTAAAATCCATCAAAATGCGTTGAAATACGATAAAATGCGTGAAAATAGCATTAAAATCCATCAAAATGCGTTGAAATACGATAAAATGCGAGAAAATAGCATTAAAATCCATCAAAATGCGTTGAAATACGATAAAATACGTGAAAATAGCATTAAAATCCATCAAAATGCGTTGAAATACGATAAAATACGTGAAAATAGCATTAAAATCCATCAAAATGCGTTGAAATACGATAAAATACGTGAAAATAGCATTAAAATCCATCAAAATGCGTTGAAATACGATAAAATGCGTGAAAATAGCATTAAAATCCATCAAAATGCGTTGAAATACGATAAAATACGTGAAAATAGCATTAAAATCCATCAAAATGCGTTGAAATACGATAAAATACGTGAAAATAGCATTAAAATCCATCAAAATGCGTTGAAATACGATAAAATGCGTGAAAATAGCATTAAAATCCATCAAAATGCGTTGAAATACGATAAGATACGTGAAAATAGCATTAAAATCCATCAAAATGCGTTGAAATACGATAAAATGCGTGAAAATAGCATTAAAATCCATCAAAATGCGTTGAAATACGATAAAATGCGTGAAAATAGCATTAAAATCCATCAAAATGCGTTGAAATACGATAAAATACGTGAAAATAGCATTAAAATCCATCAAAATGCGTTGAAATACGATAAAATGCGTGAAAATAGCATTAAAATCCATCAAAATGCGTTGAAATACGATAAAATACGTGAAAATAGCATTAAAATCCATCAAAATGCGTTGAAATACGATAAAATAGTATGTACAACGAGTATATAATACGTATATAATATATATATTACGTATACAGCATATATAATAGGTATATAGTACGTATATAGTGTATATAATAGGTATATAGTACGTATGTTACATATATAATACGTATATAGTATATATAATAGGTATATAGTACGTATGTTACATACATAGTACGTATATAGTATATATAATAGGTATATAGTTCGTATGTTGTATATGCGCTATAGTGCACGAAAATATGTTAAAATACGTCAATAGTGCATGAAAGTGAGTTAAAGTGCGTTAAGAATGCGTTTAAATACGTTAAAATTCATTTACATTAATTAACATGCGATGAAAATGCATTAAAATACGTTTACATACGTTAAAGTACGTCCAGAATGCGTTTAAATGTGTTCAAGTGCGTTGAAAGCGCGTTACAAATGAGTTGAAATGCGTCGCAGATGTGTTAAAATATGTTAAAATGCGTCGAAAATTCGTGGAAAATGCGTTGGAAATGAATTGAAATGAGTTAAAACGCATCGAAAATGCGTTGACAATGAGTTAAAATGTGTCGAAAATGCGTTGAAAATGCTATAAATTCGTCAAAAATGTGTTGACAATGATTTGAATGCGTTAAAATCTATGAAAATGCGTCGGAAATTACAGATCAGTTACCGACGTCCTACACGGATGTAAATTGACGACGAGGAGAATCAGTCTAGCGATTACAGATTGGTTACCGATATTCTACACGAATGTAAATTGAAAATTGTGATAATTAGTCTAGCGATTGCAGATTCGTTACCGATATTCTACACGAACGTAAATTGAGAACTGTGATAATCAGTCTAGCGATTACAGATTGGTTACCGACGTCCTACACGGATTTAAATTGAGAACAGTGATAATCAGTCTAGCGATTACAGATTGGTTACTGACGTCCTACACGGATTTAAATTGAGAACGGTGATAATCAGTCTAGCGATTGCAGATTCGTTACCGATATTCTACACGAACGTAAATTGAAAATTGTGATAATTAGTCTAGCGATTGCAGATTCGTTACCGATATTCTACACGAACGTAAATTGAGAACTGTTATAATCAGTCTATCGATTACAGATTGGTTACCGACGTCCTACACGGATTTAAATTGAGAACGGTGATAACCAGTCTAGCGATTACAGATTGGTTACCGACGTCCTACACGGATTTAAATTGAGAACAGTGATAATCAGTCTAGCGATTACAGATTGGTTACCGACGTCCTACACGGATTTAAATTGAGAACGGTGATAATCAGTCTAGCGATTGCAGATTCGTTACCGATATTCTACACGAACGTAAATTGAAAATTGTGATAATTAGTCTAGCGATTGCAGATTCGTTACCGATATTCTACACGAACGTAAATTGAGAACTGTTATAATCAGTCAATCGATTACAGATTGGTTACCGACGTTCTACACGGATTTAAATTGAGAACGGTGATAACCAGTCTAGCGATTACAGATTGATTACCGACGTCCTACACGGATTTAAATTGAGAACAGTGATAATCAGTCTAGCGATTACAGATTGGTTACCGATATTCTACACGAATGTAAATTGGCAACTGTGATAATCAGTCTAGCGATTACAGATTGGTTACCGACGTCTTACACGAATGTAAATTGAGAATTGTTATAATTAGTCTAGCGATTGCAGATTCGTTACTGATATTCTACACGAACGTAAATTGAGAACTGTGATAATCAGTCTAGCGATTACAGATTGGTTACCGACGTCCTACACGGATTTAAATTGCGAACAGTGATAATCAGTCTAGCGATTACAGATTGGTTACCGACGTCTTACACCGATGCAAATTGAGAACGGTGATAATCAGTCTACTGATTACCGACAGAATACCAAAATGTTTAATTGAACATACAATTTTCAATACGTTAAAATATATTGAAAATGCATTAGAACATTAAAAATTGTATGAAAATGCTTTAAAATAGATTAGAACGTTTAGAAATGCATTAAAATGTGTTGAAATAGGTTAAAATGCGTTAAAATATGGTAGAATATTTATAAATGCATTAAAATTCTTTGAAATAGGTTAGAACGTTTAGAAATGCAGTAAAATGCGTTGAAATACAATAAAATAAGATAAAAATGCATTAAAATCCATTAAAGGGCACTGAAATACGATAAAATATGTTAAAAGAGCATTAAAATCCATTAAAATGCGTTGAAATACGATAAAATACGTTAAGAAAGCGCTAAAATCCATTAAAATGCGTTGAAATACGACAAAAATCGTAAAAATAACATTAAAATGCATCAAAATGCATTGAAATACGATAGAAAGCGTTGAAAATGCATTTAAATATGTTAAAATACGTCGAAAATGCAATTAAATACATTACAATGCATTAAATTGCGATTAAATACGTTAAAATGTGATGAAAATCTGTTGAAAATGCGTTAAAATGAGTGAAAATCCATTGAAAATGCATTAAAATTCGTTGAAAATGCGTTAAAATGCGTTAGAATAAATTAAGCGATTATTGGCGTTAAATTACTTAACTTTTAGGTTATTTGATGATTATCAGTGTGAAAATATGAAAACATTGGATTATTTGGCGATCTATTGATTCATGAATAGTATGTGCGAAAAATATTCTCAAATTTCGGAATACTGCGGTAATTGTATAAAATGTGTGTAATTTAGATAATAGTTCTGTCCCATATCTCATCTGTGTCGATGGCATGATGTACAAAACTTAAAAATTTAGTCTTAATTCCTGCCATGCGCAGCGTTCACATCTTATACTGCGCCCGGATGATAACGTTGGGCGTGACACGAAAATGGTAATAGGGCTGTAGAGCTCCACAATGAGGTGACACGAAAATACATTGCATGAGTTGTCTATCCCTATACCTGGTCTGTGATATTACGTAAGAACGTGCTTTTTCCAATCAATAAACGGACTGATGAAACTTTTGAATTTGGTGGGTTAAGTGCGCATAAAATCCGGCCGGTAAATTGCGACAAAATACAAATCTTCTTTCCTTATTAATTCAAGTTATCAAAATTATTTTCATTTCCCTAGGCAACTAGTTTTCATTTATTTACTGTATTTGGAAGCAGATAGCTGATGTAATAGAATACGCAATTTTGACTATTAGGCTACAAATTCATTTATTACGATTTTGATGAATAAAATTGACCTATATATAACATAAATTCGTCGAGAAATGTATCACATAAGCGTTTACCCAGTAAACAATTATTTTTGTAAGATCTTGTTGACAGTTAACGAAAATACACATCTTTATTTTACCAAGTTATAAAATAGTATATAAACATGCTGCGATTTGTCATACAATGCCGCCGTAAAAATGAGTCTCTAATTTTTAAGCACAATAATGTTATTATGCCCCGCACGACATACAAGCATCTCCATTTAGACGAGAACATACGAGGGCTGGATCTTCTTCTTCGTCTTCTTCTTGTTCCGCTTTGGATTGTTCGGGTTGCCGAACTGGCTTCATCGGACTTTTAACATTGTTTTTCAACTTAGATTTATCAACTGTAAATTGTAAAGCATTCGCAGCTGGTTTTGTTCGAAGATAATACATGCCTGTCTTCAAGCCCTGAAAATAATATATTATATTGTATATACTAATTATTATAAAATGATTTCACTTGATGTAGTCAATCAAGTTATTGATGGCTCATGCTTACCCTTTCCCAGCCGTAAAAATGCATCGACGTTAATTTCTCTGTGGTTGCTTTAGCCATGTGTATATTTAGAGATTGTGACTGATCAATGAAGGCTCCACGGGCTATTGCCATGTTTAAGATTGTCTTCTGTGGGATTTCCCAAACAGTCTTGTAAAGTGGTTTCAATTTCTCTGGTATGCGCGTAATATTCTGCGAACAAACAGAGATTCATGTAACTGTCTATAAATATTCTTGTAGTATACATTTACTCATCTATAATTAACCAACCTGTACGGAGCCATTATTAGCAATTATCTCATTTTTCATATCATCATCCCATAAACCCATGTCTGTGAGATCCCTGAGTAAGTGTGGGTTTACAACTTGATATTCACCTGACAAGACACGTCTCACATACATATTACTCGTGTATGGTTCAAAAGATTCATTATTTCCCAGAATTTGTGCCGTAGATGCCGTAGGCATTGGAGCTATCAACAATGAGTTTCGGACCCCGTGTTTAGCAATTTTCGCTTTCAGCTTTGCCCAATCCCACAAGTCTGTTGGTGTTACGTTCCACATATCGTATTGCAAAATCTGGAGAGATTCATGTTCCGTTAAATATGTCATTTTACGATTAATATTATGGTTTTTATTTGTAAGTAACATTATCAATGTTACAGTTGTCAATAGATACTTACTCCCTTACTCACTGGACTACCTTCATAGGTTTCGTAAGTACCTTTTTCCGCAGCAATTTCACAGCTTGCTTCTAATGCGCCATAGTAAAGGGTCTCAAAAATTTGCAGATTAAGTTTTTGAGCCTCAGGACTTTCAAACGGGTAACGTAACAAAAGGAATGCATCGGCTAAACCCTGTATGCCAATACCTAGAAAAAAGGAATACAAATGTAATGTTCTGCACGTGCGTTAATATAAAGTTAATTTATAAGGAATGAATATAGATAGAAATATACCAATAGGTCTATGTTTCAGATTCGATGTTTTTGCTTCTGGAATTGGATAAGAATTTACATCTATGACCTTGTCAAGGTTGACTGTTACGATTTTTGTAACCGTTTTCAGTTTTTCAAAATCGTATGTTTTTGTCGCTTGATTTACGAACATATTAACTGCGATTGATGCCAGATTACACACAGCTACTTCATCAGGACTTGAATACTGCACAATTTCAGTGCACAAGTTGCTGCATTTAATTACTCCAATGTTTTGATGATTGGATTTACGGTTACAGTGATCTTTATAAAGCATATATGGAGTTCCAGTTTCAACCTGTGACATAAGAATAGCCATCCACAAGTCTCTTGCCTGCACCTGCTTCCGGTATCGCTTTTCAGCTTCATATCTGAAATAAAGCCATTTGTTACTTATGTTCATTATGTTGTTCATCAAATTGTTCATTATGAGATGATCACTGAGTTCTATAGTAGAAAGTTCTGTAGCTTACTGAGTATATAATTTCTCAAATTCTTCTCCCCACGTATCGGCCAGTCCAGGGCATTGATGAGGACACATAAGGGACCACACATCATTCTCGTAGACTCTTTTCATAAACAAATCGGGAATCCACAGAGCGTAAAATAGTTCTCTAGCTCGGTGTTCTTCTTTACCTGTAACACACAACATACTATATGAATACAGATGAACAAATACTGCAAATATTCGAGTAAAATAGTGTCGATTAAAATATGAATTTACCAGTATTTTTTTTAAGATCGAGGAAGTCATATACATCCGCATGCCAAGGCTCTAAATAAATAGCGAATGCTCCTGGTCGTTTATTTCCTCCTTGATCAACGTAACGAGCTGTATCATTATAAACACGGAGCATAGGCACTAAACCATTCGACTTGCCACACGTGCCAGCGATTGGCGTGTTTTTTGCTCGAATACAATGTATATTAAGACCTATTCCACCTGCGGCCTTACTAATAAGTGCACACCTTTTCAGTGTGGTATAAATCCCCTCCATACTATCGTCAGTCATTGTAAGCAGGAAACAACTGAAAGAAACGTTTTTGTCATAAGCAACAAGTTCTTGTTGACAAATAACAACACAATTACACCTAGCAGCACAGATAATATACCTGGACATTTGTTGTTGCATTGTGCAAGCAGAGAATAATGTTGGGGAAGCATGTGTGAAGTACCGTTCTGACAGATAATTATAACTTTCAATGACCTTCTCTATATCATCCCCATGTATACCTACTGACACTCGCATCAACATATGCTGTGGTCTTTCCACAACTTTCCCATTAATTTTTAATAAATAGCTCCTTTCCAAGGTTTTAAAGCCAAAGTAATTGTAATAAAAGTCTCTGTCGTAAATAATTGCAGAATTCAATACAGTGGCATGTTTCTGTATAAGATTATAATAATATTCACTAATGACAGGCCGTGGTTCTTTTGTATATGGATCTGTCACATTTCGTAAATCACTGATTACATCTATAAAAAAGATAAATTTTGTAGTTGCTGTTGACATAATACATCATTCTTTTATGTAAAATCCTTGGTGGCAAATATATTGTAGACATACCACTAAAACTCTTTTTGGTTTCCTTGTGTAGATTAGAAATTGCAATTCTTGCAGCTAATATAGCATAATCAGGATGTCTTGTAGTCATTGTTGCTGCTGTTTCTGCAGCAAGATTATCCAGCTCAACCGTGGCTACACCACAATAAAGCCCTTTGATCACACGAAGTGTAATCGCTGTCTAAAAAGATTATAATGTATTTTGTATACCATATCACTATCATTGTAGTAATTAAAAAAAAATACTGAATAAACTATAAATATAATTACTTGCTTAATTCTCATAAAAAGACAATTTTAAGTGTTAACATGTATTAACAGAGTTTAAAGTTTGTATTAAAGACAAATTCGTTTGTGACTACAGGAAAAGTAATATCTCCAAGAAATTTCCCAATCCTATGTAATATCCTGTGTACTTACTGGATCCACATAATTCATGTCTAAACTGTAACATAACTTTTTTATCCTTGATGTTATTTTGTCGAAATGAATTTCTTCTTTCCGCCCATCTACATGACGATAATTGTTCGTTAGAAATTTATGTATAATAATAAATTGAAAGTGTGTGCTTCAAGGAAACTTACAAATAATTATATCTTCTAGGTAAAATATATTGTTATTTTCTACTTACCGCGTTTTAAAACATACATTTTTCCTGAACTATCCATAATTGCGGCTCAATTATCAAAATTTCTCCTTCAGAAATACGTAAAAATGCGTTACTTTTAATTTTCCAGTATACAAAGGCAACCTATTCCTGTTTCCCACTTATAATGCATAGTAACTGCCAAGTTTTGGCGCGAAGCGGAAGTAAGTATACTATTGGTTATTATATTATACATTGATGAGCTACAGTACCATACTATTGTATCAGTACTATGTTATCTCGTCGGTACTTCCAGTATCTTTTCAGTTCCTTTGTAAGCGTGTATAATAATCATAAGAAAAGTCGTCCCTTCTGGCACTAACATTTTCATTCCACATTACATTTTATAAAAATTGATTTCGTATCACCGCTTCAGTTTGTTGAATACTCAGTAGGTAATAATTTGTTTGCTACCTACTATTACCGACTGTATTCTACTCATTTCTGCTCTTACAGAAACGTCAAGCGAAGCTTCACGTTTGCACAAAGTTCAATTGAACCAGCTGCATCATCTACTTCTTCGGTGCTTAAATCATTTTAAACCTAGTAAACTTAATAAACGTAGGACTTTATTACTCTTTGTATCTGTGATTCGCGTAGGGCATTATTGAGAGTCTGGTTAAACACTTAAAAAATTATTTTCAAGTATCACTATTAGCGTTCGACTGAGTATGTCAAAGAATTATGTGGAACACGATTAACCTTTTTGAAATACGCGGAATAAACATGGCCGAAATGTACTGAAATATATGCAGGCCCTAGTCTGCTCCAGTCTATAGTCCTCTGCATTCTCTATCATGTTGTGCAGGGTCTCTACTGGTCTCTACCTTTGACGTATGAAAAGATGGTGACCGACCGATAGTAAATTTTAATGATAACGCAAATCGCGAGTGTGTAATTTTACTCGGTTTTGTACAGTGCACTCCAGTTAATGAAGTACGGACAGGC
This sequence comes from Hedychridium roseum, assembly GCA_963989215.1. Lineage (NCBI taxonomy): Eukaryota > Metazoa > Arthropoda > Insecta > Hymenoptera > Chrysididae > Hedychridium > Hedychridium roseum. Next base: position 3,677,055 of record OZ022318.1, on the reverse strand, counting down.
GAGGCACTGACGTCTCAGGTATTCCATGCGTTTCAAAGATTTAGGTGAAAACGTGTAAAATTACGAGTTAACCATCGTTAATCGAAAGTTCTGTTATCTCTATTCTTCGCGAACAAATGACAACGTTAATGTTCGGGAATAAGAACCGTCAACTTTTGCCCGACACGATTTTATGATATGGCCATAATTATTTTCCTAGCATATACATTACGTCGTATTGTTAGATATATACATACTTTCGCACACGTTTCTCGCAATCGTCTGCTGCCTTTCAAAGCATTGTTTAAATTTTCAGATGGTAGTGTCGATTGCATGATGAAGAAATTATGTATTCTCTAGGATAACTTTATTGAATTATAAATACATTGTATACAATGTCCCATTGCGAAGAGGAAGCAGCAGCGACTGGATTTTACCAATTAAGCATCACAAGTAAGCCATCCTTTTATTAGCTTCAACCATCCTCAGTGTTTTTTTTAATCTATGTACTTCATAAATTCTTTGTTCCTATTATAGTTGAAGGTGCAGTACTACGAACTTCGAGCTTCCTAAAGCCTAATCCATATATAGAATTTTCTGTGGATGATAAAAGTCCACGTAAAACGGAAGTTCTCAAGTCTACGTATCAACCAAAGTGGAATGAAGAATTTACAATACTTGTTACACCTTACTCCCACTTGCACTTCCGTTTGTTAGACCACAGCACATTTAGAAAGGATACTCTAATAGGAGAAAAGAGAATTAACCTCTTTCAAATTTTGTCACATTACAATGGGAAGCTTGAAAATTTGGAACTTACATTTGACCTGGTAACTGAAAACAAATATGACTCCTTTTCTCCACTTCCTAAAGTGGGAGAACTAGTGACTGTCTTTGATGGGTTGAAAATCGATATGTTATCCATAACACAATTGAATACCAACGAGCCATTATGCCAAACGCAGTGTACATCAGATGGTAAATTATTACTATTATTTTAATCTATGGAAATTGGGTAAAAAATTGTCATCATGCAATCAAGTCTTAAGTTGCAACTCAATTATGTGACTTCTAGGATTAAAAATCTTATGTTCATCATATTCTGCTTGTGCACGCTTAAATGCATGCAATACATGATAGTAATTGACGTATAATACTTGCTAGCATCATACATGGAAATAAATAAACTTTATATTTATGGCAGATGTATAAAGCACAGTAAGTGTTATACATAATTTTGCTGTTCCAGGTGCTGCAAAGAATGATGCTACAAGTAACCGTAGTATTTTAAATGGTGGAGTACGTGCTCGAATGAGGCTGCATGGGGCAGATAAACCCTCTTCGTCCATCTATTGTTCTGGGTCGAATAGTCATCATAATTCCAGTCGTTCCTCTGGTATTAGTCAATCCATCATCGATGGAGTGAACGCTGTGCAATTAAATACTCCTGCAACAGTCCTTACAGATGGATTAACAAATAACCATTGTGCAGCAGGGAGCAGCAGTACGTCGTCAATGCCTTTAGTAAATGGACACGCTGTGCCAATGGCAGAACAACCGTCGACCACTGTGGGACAACACACCGTCACCGTAAACGACGGTCGGGGTATGACTGAACGACGAGTAGACCAAATTCCATCGACGGATGGTCGGGCGGCAATTTCCGCTATTTCCATACCCGATGGACGGACTACACGAATAGAGCAACAACAACTTCCCGTGGCTGACGCACGTGCAACTTCACGAACAGAGCAAAACGTCGTGTCCAGTCCAGATCCACGTAACAGACTGGACCAAACGACCACAGTCCTGCCGGATGGTCGTGTTATACCAAGACTGGAGCAGTCCAGTACGGTTCTACCAGATGGTCGTGTTATCCCCAGAGGGGAGCAGTCAAACGCAGTTTTGCCGGACGGTCGTGTCATTCCAAGGGCCGAACAGCAGGCAATAACCGATGTTCGTGGAATTCCAAGGACAGATCGGGCCAACATCATGACCGTTGGGGACATTCGTCGTCTGGCTATGACGGAACCGTCCACAGCAATCGCTTTGACCGATGGTCGTGGAATTCCTCGAACGGAACAGACCGCGGTTATTCCTTTGCCCGATGCCCGTGGAATTCCGCGGGTCGAACAGACCGTCACTGTCCCTGCAGTGGATTGTCGTGGGATACCTCGAGCAGAACAAACCGCCGTAGTACCCGTGCCTGGTCAATCCGGGGTACAGATGGTTTCACAGCCATCGAATCAACCTGGAACGTCTTTAATATTGACCGAAATGGAAAATGTAGCTCATACGGAGGAACCTTTACCACCAGGCTGGGAAATGAGATATGACGTCTACAGTCGAAGGTGGATTTCATATTTTTAAACGTCCCATACTTTCCAAGAATCTGATAAATCGGGGACCAACTTTCATATATCCGTAAATGTCTCATGATTTATTACTAGGTACTATGTTGATCATAATACAAGAAGTACATCGTGGGAAAGACCGCAACCGCTTCCTCCAGGATGGGAAATTCGCAGAGATCCCAGAGGAAGAATTTATTACGTCGATCACAACACCAGGAGCACAACTTGGCAGAGGCCTAATACAGAGAGATTGCAACATTTTCAACAATGGCAGGGTGAAAGACAGTATGTGGTACAACAAGGGAATCAACGCTTTTTGTATCCTCAAGTGAGTGTGTCTGAAATGTCAACATTATTTATTATCCGAAAGGGTAAACATACGCTTGATTCTGAAAAGCGCGCACGTAGCGAAGACATCTTGAATTACAAGTACAATAAATCCAGAGATGTTTTTATTTAAAGTGATGCGAATGTGTTTTCCCTGAGGAAATTTCTTAATGAAATTCATGTATTTATAGCCGCATGCGAGCCAAGCAAGTATGCCAGGACCATCAACTTCCACGACCGACGATGACGATATTCTGGGACCATTACCCGCTGGTTGGGAAAGACGTAAACAACCAGAAGGCAGAGTATATTATGTGAATCATAAGAACCGTACGACTCAATGGGAGGATCCGAGAACCCAGGGCCAGGAAGTTGGCATAGACGAGCCACCTTTACCCGACGGTTGGGAAATTCGCTTGACCGAAGATGGTGTACGATATTTTGTTGATCATAACACAAGAACAACTACATTCCAAGACCCAAGACCAGGAGCACCGAAAGGGTAAATGATTTACTCTCTGTCACAATTTAAAATTTCGCACGATTCCTTGACAATTTCTTATTCTCTTTTATTTTGTACAGCCCAAAAGGTGTTTGCAGAGTACCCAGAGCGTACGAAAGATCGTTCCGTTGGAAACTCTCTCAATTCCGATTTTTGTGTCAAACAAATGCATTACCTAATCATATAAAGATCAGTGTTACCCGACAGACGTTATTTGAAGATTCTTATCATCAGATCATGAATGCAGAAGCTTTTGCGCTACGACGTAGACTGTACATAATTTTCAAAGGAGAAGAAGGATTAGATTACGGTGGTGTCTCGAGGTAATTAGTACAAATTGAGAATACAGTAAGAAACTATTCGAACGAGAGGTCTAATTCAATCTTTGTTTGCAGAGAATGGTTCTTCTTGTTGAGTCACGAAGTATTAAATCCAATGTACTGCCTGTTCGAGTACGCCAACAAAAGTAATTATAGTTTACAAATAAACCCAGCATCGTACGTCAACCCTGATCATTTACAGTATTTTAAATTTATCGGAAGGTTTATCGCAATGGTACGTGCTAATCGACTTTCTTCAACATTAAAATCTTGTTTATGATTTTACTTATACACAATATTTACATTTCAGGCTCTTTATCACGGACGTTTTATCTACAGTGGATTTACAATGCCGTTTTACAAACGCATGCTGAATAAGAAATTAGTGATGAAGGATATAGAATCTATTGATCCCGAGTTCTATAAATCACTGGTTTGGATAAAGGAAAACAACATTGATGAATGTGGCCTTGAATTATATTACAGCGTGGATTTCGAAATTCTTGGACAAGTAATACACCATGAGCTGAAGGAAGGAGGTGACAAAATTAGAGTTGTCGAAGAAAACAAAGAAGACTACATCAGGTACAAAATCGATCTATTAAAATGGACATATTTATAAGATAACGTTTAACCTATGCTGACATTTTACTTCGCTGCAATCGACTCTTTTTTGTTATATTTAGATTAATGACAGAATGGAGAATGACGAGAGGAATAGAAGAGCAAACCAAGGCTTTTCTTGAAGGTTTCAATTCAGTCGTACCATTAGAATGGCTCAAATACTTTGACGAACGCGAACTAGAACTCATGCTCTGTGGAATGCAAGAAATTGATGTAGAAGATTGGCAAAGGAACACCATTTACAGGCATTATACTCGCAATAGCAAACAAGTAGTATGGTTTTGGCAGGTGAGTTTAAGTAAATTTTTATACTTTCTGTAAAATATGCACTTATCAGTATCTGATAATGTTCATATTATCACATGTATATTTTAGTTTGTGACGAGAACTGATAGCGAAAAAAGAGCTCGTCTTCTACAGTTTGTAACTGGAACTTGTAGAGTGCCTGTGGGAGGATTTGCGGAATTAATGGGTAGGATATTTAAAGTTTAATCAATATTATCTATCTAAAGTATAATGCGTTCGGTAATCCGATATGCCATGCTCTTCTGCCATTTAGAAAATTGCTTTAACATATAGACTATTAAGGTTTTTTTACGAAAGAAATATCTAACTTTCAGGGAGTAACGGACCGCAACGATTTTGTATAGAGAAAGTAGGCAAAGACACATGGTTACCAAGATCACACACATGCTTTAACAGACTAGATTTGCCCCCGTATAAAAGCTACGACCAACTGGTGGAAAAATTGAACTACGCGATCGAAGAAACTGAAGGTTTCGGTCAGGAGTAATGTGTTAAATCTGGCAGGTAGAATACCGAATCTAAAATAGTGGTTAGTATTATAAAGATTTTATTTGGTGGGATTTAAAGAACTTGCAACACAATCGTATATCGAGTTAAAGAATAATGCATTCTACGGTAGCGAAAAACTATGGAACAATCGACTATCGTTAATATTTAGAAAAAATAATTTACAAAGACAGCGAGGTCAGCATACTGATACTTGTATTTACAGAAGTTTTCACCCACTTCTTTTCCACAAGTACATAAAAACATGTAACGGTTACCGTTTTAAATGACAATACTTTGAAATTTATTTTTTCGTACCACACAGTGCACTTTATGGAACTAAAAACAAAGGGTAGTGCCAAATATAGTTCTTTGATCGGTACTATTTGATACTATCTTTTATACAGCCTTCTTCTAAATTGCATCTTCCTCGTAACCGATAATATTTTAAAGGGACTTATTGTAAAAATCGATAGGTTGTGATTTTTAATTAAATTCATAGAAATTTCTTGATGCTTCTTATGAAATGTCTGTGCTATCGCCTAAGTGTTTCAAGCGCAAAGATATCCCTCTATCAATAAATTGTAAATATTAATGCTCCACAAACCTATGGTATGTATTATCATGTGAGCAAGAAACAATTTTATGCGAAATTGAAAATTTACTATGTTGTTTTGTATAGCCACGAAAACGTTAATTGACGTGATGTCAATTTATTGAAACGAACGATAAACTCTTAACGAAGTTTTATAGATTATTAAAATATCACGAAGCACCTGTATATACATTACAATAATTTTTACCTTGCAAGTCATATTCATGAAATTCTTTGCGAACTATCATTTGTATATATGTACGGTTGCCTCTGCTTGTGTGCGCGTGTATGATGAAATATGAATATCATACATATTCCATACACTTGTACATGTGTACATACCCACAAATTTTCTGTGGGAATGCTTACCAGAATACGAACATTGTAACACTAATTATCTACTCACGTGTGAAGACTTAAACCCAGAGATAAATACTATTCATTGCAAAAGTAAATAAAGTCAAAGGGCATCAATTTTTCGAGTTGAAGTCGTTTCGTTATTCCGTAATTATTGTACACGTGGATTTACTTGTATAAAGTTGTATTCCATATAACAAATTTTTAATTGGTTTCAAAATTGTCTGATATAATTATTTATAGTGTAAAACTGTGCGTTATTTATATCCCCGATGTGTTACATATTCAGTTTATATTTATAGATGATATTTAAACTAGATGCTTCATTCTACACTATAATTAACTGACACTTGGTATTTATTTTTTTCGGTAGAGGATTGCTCAAATGTAAACAGTAATTACAAAATATTGGAAAAGAGGCTTTACAAATATATCAGTCATAATCAACTGGTATACAGATTCACTTTGCAGATACACGTACTGAGTATGTTATAAATGTAAAATCAATGGGAGGGTTTTGAAAAACAAACCAAGAATCTGTATTTTTAGAAACATTCATTTATATTATTTTCTGACAATATTAAACTGCTTGCCAAACAGGAAACATTACGGTCTTGTAATAGCAGAGTAAGTACTGGTGCAGTTAATATCAATTTAATTAGACTGTATACATATAATTGTACAGAATATACCTAATAAAATAAAGAATGTTATTACAGACTTCTTTTTACATTATAGAGTAAATTCGAAATTTAATTGAGTGCACAGCTGTCTAAGCTGCCGATTGAAAAAGTGTAAACTAATGACCTGCAAGTAACGATATCCACATGTATCACGATAAAAATAAAAATAGCATATCAGTGTTAGCGCGCCATCCCTGAAATGAATTTATTATCACCGCTTCACTTCACCGGATGTATAATACATTTTACCCACGCTATTATTATAAAGGACATTATATCAATATACTATCGTACAATTTAAACTACATATGCGATACATGTTCCACTAAATCTATTGAATGTTACTATAATTTTGGGTTTGGTTCAAAAAGTTTATCCCAAAAGAATTGGTCCAATATTGAACTACGACCGCGTTGAGGCTCTGATGCTGGAACCCACTTTTGATTGAAGTCTTGCAATTCCTCTGTAATTAAAAAGTCATCAAGTTCGTAAATTATTCATGTATTAGAACACACAGGCAAAAATGAAAACATACTTTCGTCCATGTTAATCAAATCTTCGGTTTTTGTCTCCTCTCCGTTTTTATCCCTCCTTGTGGTGACAACATACTTCTGATTGCCTATTTGCCTTGTTACAACTGTCTCCTCATTGCCTTCACTGTCTCGAAATACTTTCTTATGTTCCATAGTTCCATCAGGTCTACGCACAAACTGGCTTGTAACAGATTTTCCAAAGGAACGTTTTTGTGGCACAAAAGGCTGCACCTCTTTTGTGGTGTTACGATTATCCCAAAGTTTTGAAAACTCATCAGGGGTAATGCTAATATTAGTCAAACAAGAAAAAATTATCAATTAATAATGTTTTATGTATATGCATTAAAACAGTATAATTTTTTATCAACTTACTTGCCATCCAAATCTGAGTCAACCTTTGGTTTGTTCTTGTCAAAAACTTCCATGGATTCATCGCAGCCTGGTTTCAGGAATTTTTCACGTAGATTGTTTCCATCCCCCCTTTGGGCTGAATCAGAGAAACTATCAAATGGTAGAGCTTCCATAGAGTTTCCATCTGTTTCAAGAATAGGTGTTATTAGTATACTTTCATAATGAAAAAGCTTGCAAATTGATTAATTGACAAAAAATCAGAAAAAATTAGAATTAGAAAAAGTAGGATTCAGTTATACTACTTTTCTGATACATCAAGTGATAATAAATACCATGAAAAGAAAATGGAATAATGCCAAATTGCGATGTAAAATTTTTTAGCATGTTGTCCATCTGAGCTTCAAAATATTGAGTGATTTTAAGTGGATCACTGAAGATATCAAAATGTGGTCCAATCTGTGGATTCCTAAATTGTAAAACGAATATAAGTATTAATTTTTGTATTACATCCTTAAAATTAGAATAAATCTATAAATGGTATAACACCTAACAAATCAATTGTTCTTTAGTGTCAGATGGGAAGGAATTATAGATATTAAAACTTAGTTTATTGTGCGCGCGTTATTGTTTATACTCTTCCTATTTCTGCGTAATGGAAAATACCTGAAATCGCTATATATTTCATCGTCGTCGTAATCATCATCGTTTGTTTTCCATATAGGATCTCGGAAAGTCGATCTGTTCGGTTTCGTATTGGTGAAGCTAAAACATTGCTCAATTACCTATTGTTTCCATTCTTATAAACGCGAAAAATAAAAAGATCTCATTGCCAAAACAGTAATACATTGTTAACGAAGTTCGTGGTAGCAATTCGGAAATAGTTTGACATGTCGATAAACAATATGTATATTGATATATTAATCTGGAATAAATTTTACCTGTCATCCACTGGGTGATCTTCACTCCGCCCACCGAACAATTTTCGGAAAAATTCGGAAAATGACATTGTTCAATGCCTTCCCGCAGCGCAAGAAAAACGCATGCAACACCGTCAAAACAAAGTCAAATTACGTCATGCTCTTTTGAGACTTCTTGAACTTTCCTGAAGTTGTCGCCGATCAAATACTTTGTTTTTTAACAGTTGGCAGTGCTGATTGGACTAATGGTGGCAGCCATTATGAAACCCTAACCTAATCAGTTTAAAGTTTACCGCGTTTCGCTCAGTTCACGCGCAGTACTTTATATTTCACTGTTTCAATAAATAATAATTTTCAAACATTTAAAAGTGAGTGAACTAAAAATGCTCAAGATTTATTTAGCTCCTACAAGTTTACGTTGTCCGACAAATATTCGACATATGTGTATTAACTTTGAATAAAGTTTTCACCTGATTTGCAGATTATTCATGGAGGTAAGTACTTGAAAATCATTGGAATAAAATTGTGGGCGAGGTACTTTGTAAGGCTCTGTTGTTTATATGACAATTAGTCATATTATAAATAAACAATCTTATAAACGCCAATTTCATAAAAATTAAGACTCTAAGCAATCCTTTTAAACGCTAATTACAGTTTTAATATATCTGATTTTATGAACGGTTTCATTCTTAACCCTCACTGCTTTTAACAGTGTTAAAAATACACAGATTATCTTGCCGTTATAATAATATCATAATGGTAGAAATGGTGTTATTTTATGTTACTCTACGGTCTGATAAATAAATCAAGTAAGAAGGTCTATAGATCACTTAACAAAAGAATTATATTGCACAAATTGAAACATATTTCATAATAAAATAACTGAGAAGCACTTGCTGATTCCATTCGGATTGTATTTATAAACCCAATATATAAATGAATTAAAGTCCTTATCTGTATGACTAATTCAAGGAATTACTTTGGGGGGGGGATTATTTCTTTACGCGGGCCTCATGTAGGACGAGACGAATGTAATTTTAGCATGAGGAACGCGTGAAAGAAGACTTAACAGCAAAGGTGAAGATGCGTTTGTTTATTATTAACCTTATGTAATATCGTTTCAAATTCTCAATTACAATATTATATATAATAATAATTATCATCATCATCCATCGTCATAATATGACAATGTATACATGTTAGATACAACTTTTTTTTCCTTCATCTTGTATGGAGTTTTGTTAATTATCTTTATCTTATTACAACAGTTTTTTGTTTCTTAAATCAGTTTTTTTCCTCTGCATTCATCTCTTATATTTTCGTCCCGATCGGTCCATGCCACCGTCTGCCGAGACGTTAAAGACATCGTCTTTTCTATCGTAATCAATGCTTTTACTCTCGAAGGACGCTCGCACGTTGCCTCTCAGGCAATATCAGTCGTATTATAGTATATTTTCTGAACACAATGTTTTTACACATGACGTTAGGAAACTTATGTTATTTTGCGCCGACCGCAACATATTCCAAAGATCTACGGAATAATTTCGCGGAAACCTATGACTACATTACTATCAACGAAATTTATCGCTGTTACAATCGCAAAATCATACATTGTTAATAGCTACGTCGCTGAAAACAGAAGCAACTACAGGTTGAAAGAATCCTCGTTATTCCTAGAGCGAGATTAAAAGTATTTCGATTACTCGTACTTACATTTTATAAATAAACGCTTGGAATAAAATTTACTAAAACGATATAGCCACGATTCAATTGCCATTTCGTTGGGCCGCAACGCAGTTACATACAATAATTTTGGTCTGCAAAAAAAGTGTCGTATAAAAGTCTGAGATAGTTAGTCATCATCGTTATACAGCTGTTTCGTCGTTTAGAATTTACAAAAAAAAAGCTCACAAAAATCCGTAGCAATGGAAATCGTTTGGAATATGATTTACGGCCGGTTCTTACTTCTATGTAAATGTATACATCTCTGTTGTCGGCTAATTGGCTTAAATACTCTGTTTTGCGACAATTGTTGTGTGAACAAATATCCTCAAGGTCGTAGTTGCCGTTAAACAATGTGCAAATAAGAAACAAACGTAAAGGGAATATAAAGAAATCGTGGAAACGAATCGCTGTGATGCAGTGTCTATGGGAAGAAATTGCTACGCGTGAAAACGAATGTCTATACATAGTTCGGAATTTCTGTATCTGTAGTCGTCGTTATGTTTCCCCGCGTATTATTCTTCGTTCGCAAGCCTGTACTCGTTGATCCATCGTCGCTCAAGCTCGTCGAGATGTTCCTCCAGTACAAGAATCGTTTGAATCTCTCTCCCTCTCTCTCTGTCCCCCTCCTCCCCAGAGAATTGTCACTAAAATTTGAAATCCCCGCAGGAAGTCGCCGCGCTGGCGAACGACCCTTAAATTTGTTATACGTTAACGTTATAGAACAAATTACTTGGCTACAGATAAACGATAAATAATTAATCGGATAAAATCAACAATTGTCAAGAAAAGAAAAATGCTTCGATGCTCTGTCAAAGATCGCACTGTGCCCAAGAGTCATTCGCAGACCGTTTTCATTCCGCCCTGTTTTGTTTTCATTCTCCCAAGTCAAATGCACCCTACATTCCTTTTCTCGTCCTTTCACATTTTGCTGCTGCTGCCGTAAAAATGATCGTCCGACGTATAAACGCTATGGCGAATAGAGAGATGCAGTTAGCGTACGGCCGTGTTAGCGGTAGAAAATAATAAGAAACCTTGCATTTCCGGTAACGGACTGATGAGCACAGTGTGTAACAACGTGAATTCGGAAGAGGGCTCGTGTGAAGACCACACCAGTTATCTATATTTAGAGCGTACTGATTTTTGCCGTTTTAGACGATCGAGGCTACCGCGGGATTTGTCACAGAAAATCCCGCGCAATCCTCTCATGTTTTTCTTTCTATTGCTAAAAAATGCATACCCCACGTGGGTTTTACCGAGAAGCCTCGACAAACGCTGCTGAGGCAAGGCGCGACACATTCTGCTTTATTCCGGATTAACTTCATCATCATTATCATCATTATCATCATCTTCTTCTTATCTAGACAACGTTTTTCCTCTCTGCGATCGTTTCGTTCTTCCACGCGCAGTTATGGCGACACGCGATCGTAAAAAACGGATTTTCAAACTCATAACGCGCGTCGCTGCGAGTGTGTTTGTGTGTGTGAGCTATCGAGCGGATTCTCTTTTTTCCATGCGACTGTATAAAAATATACGAATCGATTAAAACTTCGTACGGCGATAATAACTAACACCAAGTATACGAATCAAGCTAAAATCCCGCAACGGCTGCAGACTACTCGGCGTCGAGTCTTACATCTTATTCGTGCTAACGATCGTCGTTATAAAAAATTCAATTTCAAATATGTCACCGCGAGAGATTGACCTTACGTCCCGGAGAAACGTGTACCGTGCATTATTATACTTTTCCCCGACGTTCTTTCGTAATATTAATCAGTCATACGGCCGAAACATCGCATTAAAATTACTCCGTGCACCCCGCTTCCCTCGAAAATTCGATATTGCTAAATATTGTCTTATTATATAAAATATATTTCTCCACCTTCGCAATGGGTAGAAAAAATTGTAAAGAAATAGCCCCGTCCGGAGGCTTTCGTCGTTGCAACGAATTTCCTCACGCGTACGGATCTAAAAGAAAAACGTCAATAAAAGCCCGATGGATATTGCGATTGTAAAAAAAAGGAAGGTTGACGAATGAACTACACCGACCCGCTTTTATCGTACGTTGCGTTCCGTAGAACGTTACCAAAGTTCATACCGTTACGCAGACCTGCTTATTGTTCCAATTGCATTAACTTGTGCTCAGGTACTGTACTACATCCACAACTGATAGTAGTTCGTTGGAATACATTCAGCCGTCTTAAACGAAAATCATGAAAACAAGGGTCTCCACGACATCGTGTATTTAAGTGCATCCACCGCATTTCCTAAGTCGATATTAAAAAGTAAAATGGAAATTCAAATGCTCCGTAATGAGACTGCTTACTTGCGGACGATCGGAGACGAGGGTTCGTGTAAAAAAAAAAAAAAAAAAACGGAAAAGGCTCCCGGAGGATCGGATCCGATGTCGACAACATTACACAGGAAAAAAGAAGTCTAAATTGCAATTGATGCGAATAAACGTACGTGCAGCGGTCTTCATAAGAAACGGCAAAAATCAGATACGATTGGCGTTGGAAACATGTGTATGCGAATACGCGCGTTATTATTTATTATAAAGTTACCTAGCTTTTTCAAATGATTATATCATCCTTGATTGATCTTATGTGTATACTTCTTTTTTAACTTTCTTATTACTGGTTTTTTTTTATGTATAAATATGAATTGTTGTTAAGCCTCGCAAACCTCGTTTGTTTAAAGTCCTTTTACAGCAACAAACTGGCGTTCGCAGCATTATCATGTTTGCCCCGTTTTCCATTTCAATCGTGTAAATAAAAATGAAGTTCACAGTATCCTGCGTGTAAGTGTACGTGTCTGGGTGTCTGTTCCTCTTTCTCTTCACACTTAAAAGCTAAACCCTAAAGCTGCACTCTTATCATTCACCTAATATATTGTACAAATAACTAGCATTCGTCGCGACTGTTTGCACGCGGTTACTTGCTAAATCCGTTTACATTCGTGACATCATGTATAAAACTCTATTGGAGTACATGCTTACATTGGTAAATTCTTACTTTTTTCTCCCTCTCTCTCGTTACGCGATAATAATAATAGTTATCACTTTGTTTCGCTCTCTAGGCCACACAGTTTTGCTAGTCGAAAGTTCTCCTGACGATGCGTCTCGACGAAAAAACTGCTTTTCTTAAGGAGTGTCTATTTTCTTTCTCTCATTTCCCTCTCCTCCGTCGGTTTGAAAATTTACTTTAACGGGCAGGGCCCGAGAGGCCAGCTGGGTTCATCCTCACTAGACCGTATTCTCAATCTGTCCGTGCTGGCGAGAGTTCCCGTGAAATTTCCCCGTCTATTAATTCGCATTTACGTGCGTGCCCGACGCGGGGCCAGTCAGCTTCGTAAAAATAAGACGAACTCAAGGCAAACGTAAAAAAGTTCTTTCCCGCATCGTCCCTAGGTTTTTCACCTCGCGGCGCAAGACCCGCGCGTCCAAATCCCCCTCTATGGAAACTACGTGCCGTCGCAGCTCGAATCCATTCCCGACCGTCGAGGTTCCCCGTCGTTGGAAGCGTGACAATATCCCCTTCTGCTAGATGCGCTCGATGCACAAAGTTTTTCCCGTCTCAGTCCCCGACTTTCGCTCTCCCCTCCCTCTCTCTCCCTCTCTCTGGCGGGGCGTTCTTGCCGTAGGAACCTTCGGACGTTCTCTCGGAGAAACAGACAGCTGGGGACCGCGAGTCCCTAGAGCGCTGGACGGCATTGGCCGAGGGAACGAGATTCCTCGAAGGTCGACGTTTCGAGCGGTCTATCCTTCCATAATTCCGGTCCATCCTCGGCCCCGGTTCTTCCTCGTTGTCGGAGCCCCAGCCCCCCCTGGGCAAGGGGGAAAGTTCCCTGTGGGAACCGTCGTCCACGGTGATGCTCGCCAGTTTACCGGCAAACTCAGTGGATGGCCACGGGGCTCTGTTGAACGCAAACCCCGACCATGGGGCTGTCCTCCCTCTCCGGGTCCCTCTGCTTGCCCGCCGCGACCGTCGAGGGCTGTCTGACAATCCCATGCCCGTCCGCCGCCCCGTACCCGTAATTGTAGAAGTTCTGCTGCTGGATCATCGGCGAGGTCATCATCGCCGGTAAGTGGGGTATGCCCGGCAGGATAAGGCTGTTGTACGAGCCGAGGGAGCTCTGTATCAATGATCCGTCCATCGACTGCATGGACACGGGCGCGGAAACGGGCACACCGACCCCCGAAGTCGACGGGTATCCGGTCGTTATGGCGCGTCGACCGGCCGAATGACGAGGCGAGGACTCGCATTCCATCGGTTGATACCCGCCAGGCAGACTCGACGATGAGGCCTGCTGCAACATGCTGCTGCTGCTGCCGCTGCCACCACCGCTGCTGCTACTGCTGCCCTGACCTGACATCGTTACCAGTCCTAGACATTGCAAAACCAACAGTTACTCCCGGGACGAACACGCACCGACCACCGGCATTCACATGTACCAATGCAATCTTCATTCACGAAAACCACTAATAAAACTCTTACGACCACATATATATATATACATATATATCTATTTACTTATATATGTATGTATATAGACGTATCTATGAGACTCATGAGAAACAAAATTTCGAAAAGATCTACGGGGGTAGAGGGGCGGGTGGGGGCGGGGGATGTAAGTCTTTGAGGAACTGCATTCAATCCTGTCTCGCCTTGCTTAATCGACCCGCTCGTACGTCTATAATACTTCCTCGAGATCGTTTTACTCGACATTCTTTTGACGATACCGCTGCTTCGTCGCAATCGTACGTGACAGTGCTCACGGGTACTCGTGAGTACCGTCCGAACGATCCTACGGATTTCAACGTGATCGTCATGCGTCTCGACACGTTCCGATCCGTTGATCCGCACGTTAATCGCTTCCCTCGCAAAATGGCCAAAACGTTTCTCGTGGGCGTATATATCGCGAATGAGATTGTCGCAAGCTCGAAAAACTGGGCGAACAATGAAAGAAGGTAGTAATCCACTGTTGTAGCACTACGATCTATCGCTACGATGGTATGCAGTTCATTCGTACATGAAACTTAATTGCTAATGCATGATGGATGCGTGTTGCTGAAGGACAGAACTTTATCACAGAAACATTGGAAGTTTCATGTCCCATTTCCAGCTTTTTATGCACTCGACGCAGTGCACGGGACGAGGAGCTAAGGCATGCATATAAAGTACACGTAGAAAACAATCAAGTAACTTTTCTACGAAACCGAAATTTTATCAGGACACAGCTGTTCCCGTTAGAATGTGTCTAACGAGCACGTTCAATCATTTGCACTAGAATATGCAGGTTTAGTATTGTCGATTGCCGTAGATTCTTTTATTCCTCCAAGACACATTCCAACAGTCACTAGCACTAATCATCGCCAACAGGTTCTAAGGGTAAACGATAGACTAAAACAGCACTTCGACCTGCAATGCCCTTGTAGCGAGCACCAAGGTCGCAAGGAGACACTGACTATGGGAATTCTGAGCAACGGGCTAATCGTCAAGTGATCCGTTGCTCGCGACAGGAATTTTCGTCAAAGCAAGCAAGTCTTCGCGCAATACATCCGAGGCCAGGATATTATTATCAGGGACATCGTTAGGTTTTCTTTAGCTTGTAGGATTGTTTGTTAGACAGAACTTACTTATGTTAGTAAGTAAGATTAAGGTTGGGGCCTAGGACAGGTCGTCGCCGCCCCGCGGATACGACAGTCATCGAGCCACGTACTGTCCCCCCATCATATCTACGGGCAACAACAAGTATCGTTTAGTTTGTGCAGAAAATAGAGCGTCTGTCGTCGGAAAGACCTTGAGGCGGTAGAATAACGCGCGCTTCGGTCGGTACGAGCGAACCGTACGCGGCGAATCTTGGCGGGGAATGGAAAATAAAGTTTCGATGAGTCGGATAATCTCGTTGTATAGTCGTTCCTCACTTTCTGCACAAATCAAAACCCTCCCATATTCTTAGTATGTACAGTAAAACGCTCCATGTCCTTTTTACGATTATATCCTTTTGATGATATACGTTTGTTATACCTCTGGTCTCATGCCTAATCGTTGAAAGCTGTAGCGAGCAGTGAATTTCACGTAAGCCAGAATTCGAAGTCACAGTATTTCGATGATCAATGAAAACGTACAACATGGCGTGTTCTACTGTGGTCTAATTACATGTGATGTGATAACTATCGATTAGATTTCTCTGATAACAAATTCTTGACTGGTAAAAAACTTTAGAAGACATTCCTTTGCCATGGAAGCACTCGATTTCTGAAAGGATCGAATCAAGGAAGATCGATTTAATATGTTCTGCAGATGAAATGATAACAGTTAGGTATAAAACTAATGAGCGATGAGTGAATCGAAGCAACACAGAGCCGAGATCTCACGAATTCGTATCAAACGTTTATGTTAAGCTAACTCTCAGTATTTTCTACATTTACAACTGTTTCGTCTTGTCTCAGTGACGCCTTGGGAAAAAATCAATGCATCTTAAGCAATACACAGTCAGTTATTCAACACTATCGCCGCCTGTTTCATCTGAATTCCTTTCGGAGAAGACAGAGGAGATTAGAAATGAATTACACATATCATATGAAATTCGGAAAAGAATCGTCCTTTGAGAAAAAGCTTAGAATAGAAATAGGCGGACCCAGAGACGTCTGAACTTGGAAGAATCATAGAAATGATTTACTTCAAGTGGTCGAGAGGCACAGAAGGATGGTCTTACCGTGATCCTGGCTCATGGACACTACCGCTGGACTGGTATTCGCGCTGTTGGCAGCGGCGATATTCGTATTGGTCCCCTCGTCGGCCGTTCTCTTGAAGAAATTGTGCTGCAGAGCATAGTACGGCGTGACCCTCGTCTTCGGGTCGAAGTCGAGCATCCGCAGGATGAGGTCCTTGAACTTGAGGTAGTCCGAAATCGAGTGACCCGGCTCGCCTATCCTCCGGCCGCCTGGTCCGCCAGACTCGACCCCCAGGATATCGTGCAGCCGTCTCGTGCCCGGTGGCTTATACTTTTTACCGTCCTTCGACTTTTTCAGCACGTACGAGCCGTCCGTGGGGACTTTGTCGAAGTATTTCCGCGCTTTGTGCGCTTGGTCCAATATGTGCTTCGGTGGCATACCTAGTACTTCTACAATTTTGTTCATTTGATCGACCTGTTAACACACAAAAGATCATTCAGCTTATCGTACGCACCAAACAGAAATTCAATCAAGACTGAAGCTGAATGACACACACAAGCAATTTGTGTTGATATGAAAATATTATTGGCAAGATTGCTTAGAGCATAATAAGTATTGTTCGATGTTGTAACTGAAGCTTACCTCGTTGGCCCCACTAAACAAAGGTTCCCCCGTGTGCATTTCTACTAAAATACATCCCAAACTCCACATGTCTATCGCGAGATCATATGGTATTCCTAATAAGACTTCGGGTGATCGGTAGAACCTAGATTGGATATACTGGTATATCTGAAATGAAACGATTAATTATACCACTTATTGTAAAAATAGCTAAATTTCCACCTATATTAGATATTCAACAATAAACGATTAAAATAATGATCTGTACGGTGCAAATATGGCTCTTACCCTTTGTCCAAGCTGACACGAACTGCCGAAATCGACAATTTTTATCGCGCTTCGCTTAGGATTGCACAGAAGGATATTTTCGGGTTTCAGATCACAGTGAATGATGTTCAATTCCGGCGTAGACAGGAACAGGAGGGCAGTACACAGTTGCTGTGCAAACTTTCTCGTCAGGTTCAATGACACCCCGCGAAAATTCGTATTTCTAAGTAAATCGTAGAGATTATAAGACAGTAGCTCGAATACCAGACATAAGTGATTCCGCCACATAAAATGCCTCTTTAGTTTAACTGTAAAAGAAATGTCGTCATTCAAATCTATATATTCACAACAAAATATTGTGATTCATTTATTAGCAGTTGTTTTATGCAGAGAAATTATTTCATTACTATATTTAAAATGATGTACGTACCTATATAATACTTGTTGTCGGTATCCGCTCTATTCATCATTTCTAATAACCTAACTTCGATTTGCGCTTGATTTAGGAAAGGTTTCTTATTCTTGATGATTTTTATTGCCACTTGCGTTTGCTCTTCGTGGTCAAATGCTTTCACTACTTGGCCAAAACTGCCTTTACCTACGAACAGGAAAACGTCATTAACAACTTCACAGGAAAAAATGACTGTATTTTGAACAAATTGATATTTGAAAAGTATATATGAACACATAAAGAATGTAAAATATCACTATTTCTCTAATTACTGTTGATTTCTTACCTATTAAAGAATCGATTTCATATCGATCGAGGAACTTTTCCCCATTCTTGATAATGTAATCGTGATTATCGTCGTCCCAGCCCTCGTTGTAGAACTTCCTTTCTTTTTTATGCGATCCATCGTCGCCCTGCATCTGTTGTGCTCTCCTCTTCTTTTTCGCATAGTAGACCTAAAAACAGAAATTATCGGTCTGAAGATAAAACAAAGATCTAGATACCGAGATTAAAACTAATACTTGTTAAATGTTTCGCTAGTATATATTCTAATTTTTTTTAATACACCTTAATATTTTTGCAAATACTTATGGCTCTAATATCATAAGAATGGAGTGGCTAAAGATTCAGTTCGTTTGTCTACGTGTAATAAAAATTTCTTCAAAATGATATTTATTAATATTCCCAAATAAATGTCTTTTAAGTAAACCTATATTTTCATAATATCCCCAAAGCGTGTATACTTCTCGCTGTCTCGGTTTACCTTCGGCAGCAATGTTTATAAAAGAACATTATTCGAGCGGGTGGGGGAGTGAGGAAGGGGACAATGGAAACAACGACCGTTCATGTATTTACATTGCGATATCGCATGGAAATTCGTTACACGAATTAGCTTGCGGCATTTCCTCCTTATTCCGTGCTTTACATCCTCGCAGTTTCTTTATAAGAGCGGCACACAATTCGATAAATGTTTCGTCTACGAAGAAAGGACACGGGGGTTGAAGGGGTAGTGGCAGGGGCTGAGGCGAAGAGGGAGGGTGGAAAGGGAAGAGGGCGCAGAATCCGATCTGCCGCCTTCGTTTAGGAATCGATATGTCTGTGACCACGTGAAAACCACGCCGTTCATCGATACCAATGAAAATATACGCATCCAAGTAATTACCCCCACAGAACAGCAACGTTTTTCAACGCATACCCCGCCAATAAATAAGCAGGAAAAATCAGTTTGACCATGATCACAACGAAGTGAATTTTTCGGCCTACGGGGCGTTCAGGGTAATTTATTTAGTTGGAACGCAGTGAGTGCATTGAAAAGCCAATTCAGGCGGGGAGGGGGGGGGGTACTTCAAAGTAATGACAGGAGCTAATATTCTGATGTCAATTTCAAATACATGCCGCTGTATTTAAATTCACGCTAAATGGAAAACGTAGAAAGTGATGTTTTTTCAGCATCCTTTTTTGCCCCATCTTTCTTTATTTGTTTCAACACTGGCTTTCCTATCACGTTTTTTCTGATTATCTACCAGCGTTCCCGGCGCTACCGTGTTTTCATGTCTAATTCTATCTTTCATAATAATTTTCCTCGTTTTTTATTCCTGTTTCCTGTAATTTTCTTTCTCATTTAATCGTAACTGGTTCATAGGTAATTTCATCGTCTGGTCATCACGGGAGGTGCGTAGTCTCTTAGAATCTCTCTAGTTCCCTTCCCCCCTTCTCTCTTGCGCTCGTCCCGTCTCTCTCCCCGTTTTCCTCTCTCTTTCTCGGTGTCCTCCCCTTTCGCCTTTATCGTCGCATCCACCCCCGCCCGTCCTCTCTCCCGACCTAGCCTTCTGCCCACGCTATACCATCGCATCGCGCAACGTTCCCGTCTGCACACCAACGGCCGAGAGAAGTGGAGACACCGAGAAAGACAGAGAGAAAGACCGAGGGAGAAGTACGGAAAACGAAAAAGAGCGAGCGAGATGCACGGCGGACGAGGAAGAGCGAGTGAGAGGCATGGAAAACGCGAAGGAGCAAACGGGAAGCATGGATGATGAAAAAGAGCGAGAGAGAAGCACGGAAAACGAGAAAGGGCGAGAGCAAGGGAGTGAGAGAACAGGAGATGCAGGGGACTAAAGAGAGCGAGCAAGAAGCAATGACAGTGAGAGGGGTTAGAATGAGTAAGAGAGAAAGAAAACGAGCATGGTGTGTACATCGCTAGTCCGCTGGCGTTTCTCTCGTTTCTGTTGCTATGCGCGGGTGCATGAGATCGGCCCCATATGGTGCGTTCACCATTGGCCTCGCCAAAAGCAGCCCAGGGCCACTATCAGTTCGAAGAGCGAGAGAAACGGACGCTCGGAGCGACGGAGACACGTAACGAGAGAAACGGCGGCAACGAAGAGAGAGACGAAACGAATGACGAAGAAGATGACTGCGAGGAATTGGAAAGAGGGAAAGGTGTATCGAAGAGGAGGTAAGAACTGCATTCGCCCACAAGACAGAGAGAGAGGGAAGTTAAAGATGGAAAACACGTCATCGGATCGCCGAGCCACAACCCGTTATGACTCTGTACTTCCACGAAAAGTGAGAAACGATGATGTGCCGTTGCAATGGCAGGAGGCGTCGACGAAGGATACACGGCAAGGCAGATGCAGAGGTGTACCAAGCCCTACGAACTGACTCAAACTTTTAATGGACACGGCAACAAAAAAGAAGTAAAACAGAAGGAAGGCCAGTAAAAACGAGCGAGGACCACAGGTAGAGAATCAAAGGTAGCAAACTGTGGCAAAGGGAAAACAAACAGGGGACGTAAAAAGGGAAAGAGAGACAAAGAGGACAGATGATGGGGACGTGGCGGCCGAAGAAACGGAGTGAAAAAGGAAGAAGGAAGGGGGGGCGATGGGGCCGATCAGGACTACCGTCCGAGTCATGAATGAAGTGACAGGCCAAGCCAGAAGGAGAGAAAGAGAAACCAAGGGCCCCGGGGAGAGAGGACAAAGGGGAGAAACGAGAGAGACAGTGGTAGTCGAGTCGAGCCGCTTCACGACCTTCCGGAACGTCTGCGTTCCACTTCTTCCTCCTCCGCTTGTTCTTCGCGAGATCCCTCGGTAAAGACATCGAATGCTCTCTCGAGCTTCATCGCGATATGGCCAACGAAAATTGTGCATGTCGCCCCTTGCCCTGGTAATTCTCTGCTACCCATCTTTCGTGCAAAAAGTTTCGAAACCGGACCCACCACACGTAAACGCCGGATTGTGACTTTAATGCCCTAAATACAAACCACTGGAACTAAGGAAAATACGGTCCGTTCTGGTCCAGAGACATTTGCAACAAGACGGAATAAGTTTTAATGAGTTCAAAGCTTCTACATGGAGTGCATAGGGATTGATGTAAATCTTTTTATTAATGACGATGATTCTTAATGCATCAATTGCTTCAGCAGTCAGTCTGAATGGCCCCAATTAGTGGGGAAATCAAAACTAACACAGGCCAGTGGGTAATCCTTTGAAATTTATGGTGATGGATGACAGGAATGTCACATAGGGTTACTTTAGCACTGAACAATGGATATTATTTTCTATGATTTCTGGTCTACTAATTATCCGATTAAATATGGTGTCACACTCAGGGACGACTTAAAAAAAATTGAAAGTTAATTGTAAAACACGTAAATTATACGTAAGATTTGATAATTTCTTACAACTTGTCATTATCTTTTATGATCTTACATTAGTAAAGCACGGCACTATGTAATTATGAACAAAAGCAAACGTTTTGTGGGGAAAAAACTGATAAACTCTTGGAGACACAATACATTCCGCGTAGTGGGTGGGGCTTTTCGATAAGTTAATCCGTTCCTGGAGTCCTGTAGCCGTTTCTGAGTCACTGAGCTCTCGAGCAACGGTCAACGGAAAGTTTTGGCATGGTCAGACAGACCCGATAGAGAGATAGTAAGAGAGATAGAGATAGGGTGGGCGAGAGGGAAGAGGAAGAGAGAAAAAGTGCGAGAGAGAAAAATTTAAGAAAGGGGAAAGCAAGACCTATCGTGTGCGACAAAGAGAGAAAGAGAAATGGGGGAAGGAAGATTGAACGAAGAAAAGAGAACCGTAGACACGACGGTACAGTGTACAGCGGGGCTTAATCCTATCGCGAACGAAATTACTGCCGACCGATGAACAGATGAGGAGAATGCCGATGGCTGTGCGTAAGTTCCGCGTGCAATTACGGATCAACTGCTACTTTAAACGACACAGAACGAAGCACGTCGGAACACTCACTTGCGAAAACTCCGAAATATTATGAAAGAAAAAAAAGCAACGTTGTGCCGTTCAAGAGCCGCAAGGCGGTGTTTTGTAAATCAAAGGGATATTATAAAAACGTTTCCACGAGGTCGGTTATTGTCTTTAGTTGCTTTTCTTCCGGCTTTTATTCGTCGCGTAATTTATGGACTTTTTATTTAAACGATGCACGAAAAGAATTATGTATCTCTTTTTTTGTGAATGGGAAGAATATTTATAACGCAAAATGCGAACGGGATGAATTTCCTGTACGAGCTTCCTGAATTTCTGAGAAGACCTTGCGCATTTTTTTACCTATTTTGAAGAATCTGTGGAAGGAGCGAAACGTTCAAGGACTCACGACTAGAGGCAGAACTTAAATGGATACCTTGACTATAAATTGCAACGATCGCCGTAAGATACGTGAAGATGCATGCATATGCAAATGTGCACCGTATGTCATGAAATTTAAAAAGACAAAGCCAGTGCAGAGCGTACGGCTTTAGAGGGAGAAAAATAGCATTTTAAAAATAATATTTCGTAGGACAGATTTGATTGGATGTTCGGCGTGAAAGCCGGGCAAGTAAAAGGTGAAAAACATGAATCAGCGGCGTCGGGGACGCACGATAATTCGTAATTATTAGAGGCAATTTCTCATCTAATTTTCATCAAACTACTGTAGCCTAATGAAGCTTCATTCACACAGAGAGACGTTCGTCGTCGTCGGTTGATTCAGAGGAGAGACAACCTGTCGTCTCTCGCTGTCTTCTCTTTCTCCTCCCTTCCCTCCCTCTCTCTGTCTCTCTCTCCCCCTCTTTGCCCGTGTGCACACATCTTTACGTATATAACGCGGTACAGAAGGGACGGACGGACGGACGGAGAAGCGAGTGGCTGGCATCTGGGTCGTCTTTAATTATTCGCCAAGCTATTCTGACTTGTGACGGGCGCCTCGAGCGATGGGATTCGATTCCTCGTTTACCCTCTATCCTTCTACCATCTCCTTCCTCCATCTCCTATCGGCCAAAGACTTAGTGGGTGCTACGACAGAACCGACGTACGGCCCATCGGCTAAATTTAACCGCATAATATTGACTATTTTTCTCCAACTAGCTCCCCCCCCTCCTCCTCCTTCTTCCCGCTTGTCTATCCTTACCCCCATGCAGCCCTTCCGTCTTATTTTACTACTCTCGTAATCACCTACTCTTCCTTCTGCATTTACTTCTCTGCAGAATTTTTTCAAGCTTCTTACCTTCTCTTCGTTTCGCGGATGTTACGCAAAAGTAAATGTTAATTGTTTGAACGGTCGTACTAGTAAAAATGGACACGTACGACGACTGACACGAAAGGCAATCCGAGTTCCTTCTTATCCATCGGTCTCTCTCCTTCGTTTCCCTTTTGGCCGCTTGCTCGATCGGTGATTTTACAAACTCAGCACGCGGAAGAGACAGTTTCTCTCGTATATATGCTAAGCGCTTTCGCGTCTTGTCCATTGTTCGTCGGCCGGCGTGCGAGACTTCGCGGATTGCTTTTATTTCTCCGGACCCCCCCCCCCCCCTCCACCCACCTTCCCCGCACGGTACGATATCACTTTCGCGAAGTTCGCACGTTGGATTCCCGACTCCGTTCCTTAGATTTCCCTGCCAAAATAGAAACCACGAAAAGGTACATCGCTCCTTTTTACAAAGACGATCGAGAACTAAATGCCGAGAAAAGCGGGTCAAAGGATAATAATAACTTTGCCGGGAAATCACGCTTCCACACAGATCCAACATTTTTCCACGGCTGTCCAATAAAAACAACCTATCAAACCTGACCGGATTTAGAAAACTTAAGAAGCAAACTTTAGACAAAATACATCACACCCACCGCTAGACATTCTTCCGTTTCTTTTTAAGTAAATCATGTTTTTAAATTATCATAATCAGTACATTTTGCGCGCCTTAAACCTCCCATGCTATACCTGCTCCCACAGTTTACCGAATCTGTAATTTACGTGTGACAGCGTGATTAATTGCCGAACGGGGTTCCTCGGAGTAATTAGCAAATGGATAAACAATCTCGGGGTATTCATTAGGAATTTTAATATGCCGGCGGAATCGACGTTTATCGATACCGCAAATCAATGTCCCGTCGATCATTGCGAACCTCTGACGCACTAGCTATGCCCGACCACCGCTATGGACCGGGTCTCGGCATGGCTGGCACCTAGGCGCATAGTTAGTTGACCTGCATGGACGGATATGCAGGATTCCGGCGTCGATGGGCCTCGCATACCGGCGAGATGCATCGAACACGATGCAACGTATACCCTCTGCCCTCTCCCTCATACGGCGCACAGTCGTTCGTTTGATCCAAGTTTATTCGTTGAATCAAAATTAAAATCCACCCGTTTGCCTGTTTTTTGCATTTGCGCGCGATAACAGTTCCTAAGTTTTAATGTCAATCATTCCGAAGGTAAATAATGGCACGATAATTTCGGGTTTTTCGAAACAAAATTTGAGAGAAAATTGCCTTCTCCAAGTAAATTCAGTCGGATTCTCGTTTATTTTGTACTTGTGTATACTTATCTCGGAATTTGATTACTTTCTTTTTATTCTCTTTAAGTTACTGTCATGAGATTAAATGCCATCTTGTTTTTAAGTTGACCCAGTCATAAAATTTAGTTAAAAAATACAACGAACACAGACTAATTTAGTTTTGTAATAATAAGACGACTTGTAATAAACGATTAAATGCCTAATACATTGGAGCGACGTTTTCACTTTAGTTTCCGCCAAGTTAACCATGCGTAATGAATTAATCAGCTATCGACAAGGAATTAAGAAAATTCACGAATAGCTCGACTTTGCATTTCTAACTGACTCGTTTTTCCCCCAGCCTTGGCTGTTTTCGCCGCGAGGGAAGATCCTCGGGGCCGTTAATTTTCCAGTACGTTCCTTGCCCTTCTGCGAACGTGACCTCGGCAAAGCATCTAAACTCGACTACGTGTAAATTAGTCAGAAGCCAGATGGGAACGGCTTAAGCCGCCCAATGAACCCATAAAGCGAGTTTCAACGGCAGGAAAAACGATGCATCGACGTATTATCTTTTCCGCTTTATTCCTCCTGTCGTAGAACAATTGTTTCCAATCATTCGCTACTAATTACAATATTCCTTAGACCAGATATAAGAATATAATGAAATCAGACTTTCATTTATTAGAATTATAATTCTAAACCCATACATTTAACACTGTCATTTAATATTGTAATTTTCTAAATATCATTGATTCCTTTTTAAGGTTTTCTAATCGTGTCAATCCCATCACTGAGCGTGCGAATATTATTGATTACAGCGATTTATCTGTTAAACCATTAATTATAAGACCACGCAATGATCGAATCATGCTTATTAATATAACTGATCCATGTCCTTGACTTGTTCGAACGTCGAATACGAATTGCTTTTTAGATTCCCCACGGATTTCTGACGTTAACGATCGCTTAGGAATAATGCGATGGTTTCATCGTCCCCGCCAATCGAATGGTTCGAATTTCTAGTCGAATGTTTCCTACCTACGAGTGGAGTCCGCTGTTCTTATAAGGCAAATGTCCACACATTCACCCACGTTCTTAGCGATTACTCCGTGAACTACTTTGTCTTTCACGTAGCACGTGTGGGTGAAATTCATGTTCTGCCCGCCAACGTTATTCTCTTCTCGTCCCCCGCATTATTTTTTAGCCAATACCACCAGGAAATATTCCACCAGGGATTATTCAGAATTTCGCGAAATAATCACCGTCCCGGAAATAATAAAAAACCAGACAGACAGCGACAGTAATTAAATCGACATAGTTTTCCTTAAAGAAACACCCAATACCCCGTGTGTGTGTATAAATAATACTTTCTCAGCACGTTGGTTAAGTTTTATATCGCAAATATTGTCACAATACACGATAGGATCAGATCCTTCTGTTTGCGCTGAAGAGAAACGAATTTCTGATTACCGAAATAGGGAATTTATTTGACATTTTTTTTGGCCTATCGATATATTACGTTTCCGTGTTTTGCAGCGTAGTGCGATAAAGATGAGTGTCTTTAAGAATTCCCCAGCGCGATATTCGCCCTGGCACGGATTTATTCGCGCGGAACCGGAAGTGCGCGGGCTACTTTCTATCGGCGGCCAGATACCTCGGGAATATGAAAAATTCCGTTTACGATAGGGTCCGGTTTTCATCAACCGAGTAAAAGCATTGCACCGGATCCGGTATTAGCGGAACTTATCAAGATTTATGCAGCAGCGCGCTGCAACGTTACAGATTTCGTCGCAAATAAAAGGAAATCTCTTGTTTGCTGTTCAACAAAAAGTCCCACAGAGTAACTCCGGGAAAGACGGAATTTCGTCCTCAAGCGCTAATAATACCCCAATTAGTGCAAGAATCCCTACGGGGTAATTATACAGCAATAACGTACAGTAAAATTCATTCGTACATAATGGTTGTTTGGCAATTTTTCAACCAACTTTTTTAACAATTTACCTAGTGCTTTACACTAACATTTAAACTTTCTCAACAGGTCCTTTTTTGATTGTTTAATTGTTTAAAAAAGGTTTCCCAGAGGACTTATACTTCCTAATACTGATTTTAATGTAAAATACGTACGTTAATATTTCCTCCGGATTAATTCATTATTTAAGGAATTCAAATTAGAGCAGACTAATGACCACCTACTACGTCTTTCCCTATTTTCCTTCTAACAAAACCAATTCCCTGTTTAACCGCGACTATTTTTTCTACGTGCAAAAAGAAGTGCAACATTTGTTACAAAGTTTCTTGGAAGAAATTTCGTTCGACGTCGTTTTCCTTGGGAGGGGATCGATTAGAAAATGATCGTTCCTCGGTGAGTGGGGTCAAGTTTTACTAGTTTCCTCGAATCCTCACCTCGTTGATGTGCTTGTAGGTCTTGATGAGGTCGACGCTGAGTTTCCTGAGGGGCGCGGTGGCCGGATCGCGAAACCTGTGGGGTATCCTCGCCTGCATCGCGTGGATGTCGGCGGGGGTTTCCTGCGGGACTCCACCGGCGCCCCCGGCCCCACCCCCGCCGCCACCACCGCATACCGCGGGGGGTAGAGGTTCCTCGGCCACCAGACGACCGTAAAGAGGTGCCCCTCCGGTCCCCGTCCTCCCGCTCACTGAAAAGATACAAAGACCATCGTGAAAATCAGCGAAAACCACGATAAAGTTGGCGCAATAACATTCGCACGCTAAGAAGCAAAGAATTAGACGGTAAGTAAATGTTAAGTGTTTCGTCCTAAAAAGGGTTATTTAGCGGAAATTCGTGCAATTTGTAGATCATTGTATAAGGTACTTTTTGTAATGATAAGCAACGAATGAACCTAGAATTTATTTTTACCTCCGCGAGTAATAGTCGCTTCTAATCTTGAAAAAAGTACTTTTGATAGAGCGGAGCTGTCAGTGTATCAATGGCAGAAATAATAACTATAACTTCTAGCATCAGAAAGGGATTATTAATTGATACGAAATTTAAAGCCAAAGATTGGCAGTTATGTGGTTGACAAACTTTAAAGCAATCTTGCTAGGGGAATTGTTTCGGCGAAGAAAACAATTATACCCTGCCGTTTCCTTTGCGACAAGCGTTTAAAAAAAGAAACGAGCAGACATGGAAACATAACTTCCGCGTTGATCGATTCGCCGAAGAAAACAACGATGTTTTCCATTTCCCTTAAAAGCAGGTATTTCAAAAATCGAGCCGAGCAAACCCGGAAGCATAACTTCCGCGATGATCGATTCGCCGAAGAAGACAATTATATTTCCCGTTGCCTCAAAAACAGATATATAAAAAAATCGTAACGAGCAGATCTCGAAGCATAACTTCCGGGTGATGAGCTGAGCGAAAAGACAATTATACCTTCCATGTTCCTTAAAAAGAGGTATTTATAAAATCGCCAACAAGTCGGGCTGGCAGCAACGGCAACTTCCGGGGGATCGATTCGACGAAGGAAACTCGGAAGGAGTTGGCGGGAAATGCAAAGTGCGTCGACGGGAGTATGCGTGCGAGTGATGTCTCGCTGGTGTGCTCGGTTTTACACGTACATACCAACTAAATATGCAGTTGGCAGTGTGCAATCGAACGGACGTCCGGCCCATTCCGGGTCGTTTGACTCGCGCGCTGTGGCTCATTAATACTCCAACGGGCTGGTTTTCTTCGCGGGGAAAGAAGGCAAAGTGCTGCTCTCTCGGCAGCCCAGCGCGGATTTCGTATTCCGACACGACAGCGTATAAATCGACTTATGGACAGGTTTCCCGTCCAGCCACTATCAGCTGTCACCGCATCGACAAAGAAGTGCAAAGTGCACAATACAAAGTGCACGGGCGACGGTCAAACATTGCGCCGCACTTCGTTCTGTCTTGAACAAAGTGCAGGACGAAAGGACCGACAGGGGAAACGTACGTAATTCTCGTAGGTAAATGGTATTTATAACGTTAAAAGGTGTACAATTGATTGTACTTAAAACGTTGAATTACACATCAAGTTGAAAGATCGACGTTAATTAGAAGATTGGTCGGTAAGATTCTTTGGATTTTAATATGAAAAAAATCGGAAAATCATACACCTACAGAGATCCAGTAGGGTAATTGACCGGCCTTAATAAAACGGGGCAGACGGTTTTTTGATGACGCTGAACACCGTAGACCGGAAGTGTCGATGGCTGCTGTATCGTTCGTCGCTTTACAGACCCATTAGGCAAATTTCCATTGAAATAAGTTAATCGCCAACGGAAAATATTAAAGGAA
The DNA here is from genome assembly GCA_963989215.1 of Hedychridium roseum. Lineage (NCBI taxonomy): Eukaryota > Metazoa > Arthropoda > Insecta > Hymenoptera > Chrysididae > Hedychridium > Hedychridium roseum. The sequence continues at coordinate 3,647,931 of OZ022318.1, read as the reverse complement.
GCGAATAATTGGCACTCGAGGAACGAAATGTTGATTAAGCGCCATTGAAGCGACGGTTTCTTTGTTCGCACGAACTCCAGGGAAGAGAGATAAGGGTGAGGGGGGTTAATGGAATTTTTCGGAATTCCCCCTTCCCCCCCCAACGGTCCCACGGGGGTCGGTTACGCCGCTCTTGACTCGTCGACGATTCTCTTTTCTCTCTCCCCTTCCCTCTCTCCCGATCTTTCTCTTTCTCGCTTCTTTTTTTACGAGCCAGTGAGTATCGGAAAGCGGAGCCAGCACGGCGTCGTCGTCGTCGTCCTCGCCGTCGTCGAGCTCTGTTCGAAATGTAGGCCAGGGCGCGGTTGAATGAAAAAAATATCATTCATTAACACGCTAGAAGCCAGAGGTGCTCAACCCGCAGAGCCCAGTGGGGAGGGCATGGCGTTTCCACTTCCCCTTTGGCCCTGCGTGCCGGTGTCTCGTTTGCATCTTCGAGGAATACGCTCGAGGGGAAATCGATTGACCGCCAGCACCCTCCCCCCCCGGCGGGGGAAAGGGGAGTAACGAGGGAAAATGGCAGAGCACGGCGAGACTCGAGAGGGAAAGAACCGGATAATCACAAACCCCCGACCGCGGCTAGATCGTTCGAATGGGCAAAAAAGGAAGGGGCCAGATATGATAGGACCGGGGAGAGGAGTGTCCTTAAGATTCGAAAGGAACCGGGAAAAATCGGACGAGGGCAAAGAGAAATGGAAGCCAGAAAATCGCTAGTCCTACTATAATAAGGACAATTATGTTTGATCGTGCATCAATGTTTTTAGAACCTCCAGATTTTTCCGACGAAGAATGGCCAAGTGTAATTATGAATTACGGGAACGTTGCTTTCTTTTCTTACCTCGTTGACTTACTAGCTGCCTTGTGAATTGATTATTATCGGCGCAACGGATTGTGTTACGAAAGAGTCGAGTTCGGTCGAGTACACTGCTCGAGAAATACTCTGTTAGCGGCAATGAAAGTCCGAAAATACATTCCGTGACGCTCGATCGTGAAAAATTCACGATATCGATATAGCATCGAGGGATTATCTCTTCGATCGATTCCCGTGTGCCAATGAAACTGGAACATTGGACAAACGGGACACGTTGCCCCCTTCTCCCAACACACACACACACACACACATTTAACGTGTATCGCACATCCCGCTTCAGGCATTTACATACACATGCACAAATTTTTCGGCAATCAACCGTCAAATTTTTTACTGGGTGCTAACTCGAATATATTGAGCCAAATATCATAATTTTTATACATAATATGCCGAGGAGTAGTCCCTATTTTGGTAAAAACAGTTTGAGGCAACGCACTTTTCGTGAAACGGTTAACAGAATCATAAGTATCTTTCGAAAGTTCCATTTGTTGTATTTTGATGAAAATACTGATATGTTATTACATTACTTAACACTACTAAACACTGTTTAACAGTAATTGCGTACATTAACTCGACATTTATACAAAACTTTTGTTGAAACCTTTTTTATACGCCATTTAATTGTCTGTTCGATTCCCCAAATGACGATGTTTATTGTTTTTACGCAGGTCACGTCGGCTGTTATCAGTGTAATTATTATAAACGTTTGCCGATCTTCTGCCTTATTTTTCGACGAAAAATGGTGTATCGTTTGCATCTTGACAACGTGTTATCTGCGAACTGCACCTGGTGCGTACAAGTCAGTGCCGTATAACACCTGTCCCGCCGAATTTCTCCTCACAGCCTGACCCGGCAATTTTCGACGTTAATGCAGCCGTTCGAGAAATTACGGCTACTTAAGTATACCTGCGAGTTTCAAATCTTCAATCTTTCCGCCATTGGTAATTTCAGCCATTCAAAACGTACACATTTCCTAACGTTTTCTCTCGTTATTTTAATGACTCGCAATGATTTACGTCCGACAAACGGTAAAACACGTGACGTTTTGCCGTTTGTCTTTCGTGTCCTGAAAATCACATCCCGAGTCAGTAACGTAGAAAGGTAACGATGAAGTGGAAGGAAAAACAAAGTAACTACGAGAAAACGTAATGCTTCGTTCGTGAGAAATGTTGATTTGACTTCCAAAAACAAATGATAAGCTATTATCCGCTTTTCGCTGTCTGTTTTCTACTTCGTCATAGTAATTATTATTCTTGTTAGGCGCTAATTAATTACTTTCCGTCAATTGTTTACCGAGGCCACCGATAAGTGCCCATTAAAAAAATGTTTGCCCGACGATATATCAGGCGCGTCATTTTACGCTTGATCGCCGAATCGAAAAACCGTCATGAAACTCTCATTATATTCAGGAATTACCCAACAACTTTCCACAGAATAACGAGCAATCAAGTCGACAGAATTTCGCACACGGACCCTGACGAGAAATCATTTCGCCACAAAGTTAATTGAAAAATAATATTTTCCCTAACGCGGTACCTTTGAGACATTAATCCTGGGGGGTACACGTTGCCCGTTTAGTTTATTGCTTTGCAGAAACTCCTGCCGTTAGGATGAATTTTTCTCCCCGGAGGGAATAGCGAGGGCGGCCCTTTTGGAAAGTTTCGCAGGCGACGGTCGAGTATGTAGATTGAGAACCGTCGTGGCGAGAGGTCACGAAAGGCTGACATAGGCCGCGCGATAGCCAGCACGCATTCCGCTTCATTCATGCTTCTTGATCCACCCCCCCCCCGTCCACCCTTTCTCTCCCACCCCCACCCCTCGCCGGGTGTTTCACCCCCCGGTCGAACCGTCCCTGGGGTACTTGCGAGTGCATAGTGCAGTTCTCGTGAACCGCCGTGTGCGCTGCATTTTTTCCCTCCAGCTCCCTGCCCCTCCCTCCGCCGCCATCCACCCAACCCCCCACTGCGCCGCAAATGACTTGAATCACGCGAGAAATCGTGCCCCGTGTCCCCGAGGCCGATTTTTCGAGACATACTTCGCTTTAGAACACATTACGACCACTCGCCCCGCATTATCCTAAACGCAATTTTCCGTATATCACCCGAAGTAAAATACAACGGGTAACGTTTGCCGGTGTAACGGGCCAATAATATTTTCGTTGCGAAAATTCACGTGTGATAATCAAGGTGTTTCACGATGTGTAAACAAGGAAATTTGTCTATTCCTATCTGAAAGAAAGAGAAGAGAAAAAGAAAAGAAATCTTTTGGCTTTGTAAGTCATGATAAGAACTTCGATCTAATCCTTACTGATTTTTAATCGATTTTAATATACAACATCGCACTATCTTTCATTGTGCTGTCTTTTTATAGAAAATTTGCTGAATATAAAACTCCACAATTAAAAAGAAGAACTGCTAATGGACTTTTTGGAACCAATATAATTTTCCCATCTCTTTTATATCTTTGATTTTTCTATACCTCCTAACATTTTTTAATCATTTTGGCAAAACTTAGTCTTGCCATTTGTGTTTAGGACGTATAAAAGTGGTTACAGAAAGGAACTGAAATTGTCTACGAAAGCGGTTTCCCTTGATTCTTAATATTCCCTTACCCCTGCCGCCCCATTTTTTTTGTTTCTTGCATCTTTTTTTTGCCACTAGCCGTACGTTTTACGTGCGTGTTCATCCTCGGGGATACGCGGCCGGTGTTTTGCGAGATCCTGTTGTTTGTTTTACCAACCGCAGGGCCAACGACGTTCGATGGGAAGAGACACCGGGAGATTTTATCGGACCGGGAAACTCAGCGTAACCGAATCCCGCAACGAACCCGTTGTGTCCCATTGAGTTCGCGTAATTACATAAAAGACGTTTCTCCCGCGATTACCTACGATTTTCCCCAGCGACGACCAAAACACTCGGCTCAGATTTACCGTTCAAAGCTACGCGATTGCACTTTTCTTTTTTCAATTCTATGACTGTATTGAGGTACACATAAAAATTCAATTTTATCAAAACTATGTATTAATAATGACGCTAAAAGGTACTTAACACGTTTCTTCCCTATGATAATAATTACAAGGCAGAAACTCATGTGTCAAATTTCTGTCCACTTTTACGTACGTTGGAAATACGAGAAAATGTTTTCCCCTTAAATGATCCCACTACGGAGTTCCGGGGCTAATTTTTTCGCCAGTCCGTCAAGGTAAGGCACGGAAAATCGAAGAACAGAGAAATAAAAGATGCGGTCTAACGAGGCAAGAAGTGGATGAGGAAAGAAAGGATATTCGCGAAAAGTGGCTATGTTGAAAAGTGGTCGGCCGACAGTGTGTCGGGCCGGGATCCAATTAGATGAGTCGTTGTCGAAAAGCTCCCGGTGTAGCCGGCCGAATAAGATTGGCAATTTATATCCATGGCCGGATAGCTACGTGTTAGATACACCCGGTGTGTAGTCGACACGTAATACCCGCTACGTGTCACCATTCATAATTAGCTTCCTCTCTTCCTTGCACCGCTTTTCTCTATCTCTGTCCCCCCTCCGCCCCTACATTCCTCGGTTTCGCATTATTTAGTCTCTGTCTCTCTCTTTTCGCGCGTCTGTGTTCAGTTTCTACGCCACTCTATGCGCCTTTAGCTTCTCTATTTATAACCTATCACTCTTTACGCATCCTTAGTTTCTCTATTTAGTTTCTGCCCTTCTCTCTATGCAGTTCCAGTGTTTCTATTTAGACTTTGGCACTTCTTACAACTTTTTTAATTCCTTTTTTTTCGATCTCTTACAGTTTAATCTCATTACATCTCTTTCCTTTCTTACAGAATCGAATACAGAATTGTACTCTCTCTTCCTGATTGTTCGTCTTCCTCTATCCTTCCTTTTCCTTTTCTCTGTGTGTTACATTACCTCTCTCTTTTTCTGTTTATCGTACTAGCATATCTCTCGCCATTGTTTCTCCTAAGATCCTTTGCATATCCTTCCATCTCCTTTCTGCCGCTATTCGTCGTACCGTTTTCTTCGCAATCCCTTCTATTCTATCAACCTACATCCGGAAATGCCGAAGCTTCCCACGGCGAACGTTACTCACCGCATACCTGCGCGATGCACAATGCTTACAAACGCTCCGATGAAAGTGACTTTGATTTTCCGCTTATTCCCGAATTAATATCTAGGCCGCGCGCCAGGAATTCGAAGAATCAAAGACAATTACGCCTTAGTCATTCTACATTTTCTTCGAACGAATTAATGGACAATTATTCGCTAATTACTGAACCCTATCTTCACAGAATTCTCTCCTACTACTACCCTAAACTTAAAAGAAGAACTTGTTTTTAAGTGAAATACTTCACTTTCAGGTAAAATCAGTTATTATTAGTATTACGCAGAAAAGAGAAATTAAATTCCGAAATATTTGTTCCGACACAAGTTCATTAAAGATATGTATACAAAAATCACACCCCGAGTGAGAGAAGTCACTAAACATCGCCATTCCAGAGGAATAAAACCGTGCGAATGCCGCACTTGCGCAACGTTCGGGTATAACGGGTTAAAACTTTAAGCGGGAGACGTGCGAACCCGGCGGTTTACAAAGCCTTTGGCCGCGACGAAATTCCCGTTCGCAGGAACTCATGAGGGAGGGGGGGGGGTTGACGTCTTGGGGGCGGGGGGGGGGAAATATTTAACGAGGAGACTCGCGTCTTTTTCGCAGTTTTTCATTTTGCAGTCAGACGAAGGGCAGAAATGCGTAGTCAAATGAGAGGGCTAGGATGAGGGGGGCAGGGGGGTTAGAGGAGAATGTGGCGCATAAAGGTACGTACACAGCAGAACGAGTGTGGAAACGAGACGAATAAGATATGCCAGTTCCCTCTCCCTCGCAGTCCCCCCCCCCCCAATGCTTCATTGTCCTTGTCCATCTGGAGACCCGTTTCTCGGTCAGCGGGATAGGATTCCCCGGGATACGCGGTCCTGCTAAAATCCCGCTAAGTCTATAAAGCGTAATAAGGCGTGGAACTCGACGGAACGAGTCGCACGCATGAAAAAAACGGCGAATCACAGGGCAAGAGGGAAAACAAAAGTCGGGGAACCGAAAGACAAAACGAGGAGATATAGGAAAAAATGCCGTGCTATTTTTTGTATTAATAAATTTGAACATAGCGAGTATTAACATACGTGTGAATCGACGATATGATGAACCGTATGAAAGTATGGAAAATTACCTGCAATGTATTGTTTTTTTATAAATAATTTAAGTATAAAGAGTTCAACTCTATATTTAAAATCTTCTTAAGGTTACGAGAATAATGTATTTTTTTTATTAGGCTATTCATTTATTGGATGAAAATTCTGTATAAAGTATGTAAAAAAAAGGCAAGAGAAACTAAAAAACAGGGGGGGATGTTATATGGGTTCGGTTTACGCGAATGTGTGGCTATAATGTTTAACGACAGTGGTAAACCGTGGTAATGGAGTGTGATATATCCTTCAAATCTTTGCCTTGCAGGAGTGCGGTAGCCGTCAGTGGAAAATTATACGGAGACTTGCAGAGATTACGGCAATTATCATAGAATCGCAATAAAACTAGAATCGCCCGGGGCCTATATAAACGTTTTATAGAGCAAGTTTCTTATTTCTGCGAAAATTTATCTCGTAAATAAGTCGAGAATCGTCGTAACGTCGACGCAATACGAACGTTAATAAAATCGCTACGGACCTATTATTTATCAGGAGCAAATAGATCACGCATAAATTGAGAAACAGATCGACGGATTATCATTTAAAAGAGGTTAGTCGAGGATGTAGTAGATTTTTTTTTTAGAACGATTCTTTCTCGTCGCGGATAATTCCCTTCTTGTTTCACTTTCGAGGATTCCCTCGATCCTCGGCTAATTTTCTTGCCATTCTCTTAAGCGAAACTTCGCTATCCTTTCCCGTAATTCTAACGTGCAAGAATTGTAACAAGGGCAATCTTATCGCGGTCAGACTGTCAAGCGTTGGCATGCAGTGGTAAAAAGTAAAGACGATAGGTATATTGCACGGCGCGCGTAGGAAAATTATTCCGCGGCTTATTTTAGCCGTGGAAATTGGTCGGAATGGCTATGTTGCAACGCTAATTATCATAATTACACTGTTTGTCGGGAGAGCGTATAATGCACGCGGTATCTGCATTATTGCAGTACGCCGAACGGAATTACACAACTTCAATCGACTTTTCTAAGTTCCACGGGGATATCTAAAATATTCGAACGTGCTCAGATACGTATGCGTTCGAATCGCAGATTAGTATCGCTACTCGCGAGTATCGACGTTGATTATTTTCCCGATAACTTCACTTCTCCGCGGGGGAGCGACGAGACTTTCGCAATGAAAACAAATATACCGAAGTCATTGGAAAGGCAAATCGCACCGCACCACAGAAAATGTCGATCGCCGTTAAATTTTACCGATGGCTTTTCTTCTTCCCAGTTTTGTCCCTGTCCATCAAACCGTCCCTAATCACACTATTTTACGCTGCAGTGCATACGGCAAAAGTTTCACTTTCTTTCACCGACCCTCTTGTCCATTCTCACGGAAATTTGTCGGTTATCAGGCAAGATCAGCACTTTCGTTCAAGAAATAATCAACAACTGTATGGGTTTCACAGTGATATCAAAATAAAATCTGACTCAGTTATTTTGATTAGCACAGGATAATTGCATATTCCTGATACATTCTAAAATCATTCGTTATATGCATAAAATGCAGTCAACCAATCGCCAGTGAATGCGCGCGAGAAATCTGTCCAAATGTCCCATCCTTGTTTCTGGATCCTTTTTGCACACAGCGGTGAAGGATCAGTGGATCCAGAACCGTGGCCATAGAGAAAGGAACGAGAGAGAAAAGAGAGAGAGAAACATACGACGAAAGTGGAGCTTCAAAGGATTAAATTAGTATGCAAAATGTGTGAAAATGGAGGGGGTAGGGGGTAGGGGAAGGTAAATCTGTAACGATGAAGTCTTCTGGAACATCGAATGAGGGAAATTACCTGGAGAAAAGCCACGGAAGGAGGTTCTTCTTGACGAATCGTCGAGTTTCTAAAGACCGGCGGTCTTTTTTGACGGCGTGTCGATTCGCGTGTTTTGTTTGGCAAATTTTAATGGCTCGACGGTGGGGAGGACGACAGTGGCTACGAGGCATCGGCCGTCAGTTGGAGGGTCATAGACGTGGACGGAGAGGGAAAAGTAAACGAGAGGAAAAGGGAGAGAGAAGGGAAACGAACGCCGCGAGAGGGAGTTTTCGGCGGAACAGCAGGACGCGTCAGGAGCTATCCTGCAGGACGACGGAGGAGAAGCAAAGAGGGGGCAGGGCGACGAGCCGAGGGGGGAGGGGCAGGAGCGGCGGAGAGGGAGGAGATAGAAGAGGGGACAAGGGGAGCCGGCATAGCAACAGAAAGACCGCTTCGAAACGAACGGCCGTGCGCTTCTCTGCTTGTTGCTGCTCGGGGCCGTTCCTTCCGCACAGATTTATCCCGTTCCTCTCCGGTGACCACGCTCGACCGGTACCCCATGCACCACTGGTCCTCGGCCTAACACGTGGACGACAGGAAAAAAATAGGACGCAGGGAAATAAGGGAAAGCCGGGGAAAATCGTCGAGAACGCTCGCCCCTACCTTCTCTCTCTCTATCTTTCTCTATCTCTCTTTCTATGGGGAAAATCGAGACGCCATGGGCGGACAAAGAAGGAGAAAACACGCGCGAGAGCCCGGGAAAAAATTCAAAGAGTAATTACAAGGAAAGGGGAAAAAGGCGGAATTCGCGGACGATCACGTAGAACGAGGGACAACGAGGAAGAAGACCAAGAGAGAAGGACGGTAAACGACGGAGAATGAACGTACGGTCCACAGAGAGAGAGAGAGAGAGAGAGAGAAAGAAGGAAAGAGAGAGGAGAGGCATGTATTGATCGTGTCGCACGGGGGTGGAGCTACCGCCGACCGACTGGCTGGTCTGCCTTCCATGGGAGAGGGAGAACGAAAGAGAAGGAAGGAGAGAGTGAAGGAGAGAGTGAAGGAGAGAGTGAAGGAGAGACCGAGAGTCGAAGCTATTCCTCGAGAGAAGCGAAGGGAGAGACAGAGAGAACTCAGCCCTCCGAGGAAAGAGTCTGCCGTTGCCGGCGCTGCTGCCTCTAGCTCCCTGCATCTCGACACCCTGGACCAAGAACCAGCAGACAGTACGCCACCTTGAGAGACGGCCTCACCGTAGATCGTTGATCCTTCCTCTAACGACTTTACTTTCCAATGAACTCCCCCCGAAAATTCTAATGGTCCTAAAACGTCTGCACAGATCATCGTCGTTACTTTTCTTCGTCATATTGTCAAGGATAATCGCACCATTGATGTTGCATTTTTCTTTAGTTAGGAATCAATACTCTACCTAAGAAAACAGATAGATGATCAATGATCTTTGCTCTAACGATTTTCTTGTCGAATTGACAGACCCGAAAATTCTGACGGTCCTAAAATTTACCTTTATCATTTTTTTATCCAATTATCTTTATTATTAAGATGAATAGTTATTGCCACTGACAGATTTCCTAAATTACGTTTGAATGTAGCGAAGTCTTTTGCTTTTCAAGGTTACTTAATTTCAATTATTGTTGTGAATAATTATCTTATTTATACATTGCTTTTTATTAACCCCTCTTTAAAAGAATCGACTTGATAGTCGTTTTGCTATTGTATAATGACGTTACTAGCGCTAATTTTTATTCTGTATATGCAATTTCTTTGAAACTATTACGACGTCGGTGGTTTGTTAAGAAAATATGCACGTCCGAAAAAGCTTTATTAACATCTAAAGCATCGTCGATGTCTCTTCGGTGATGTTAGACATAATTATAAAAGATAACAGCGAATCGACTGGGCATATTACGGCGGCGACCGCAGCATGAATTTCCGGGGAACCTTTGCGACGTCGCGTGAAAGAAATCGATGATGGATTTATTGAAAATCCGGTTGCACTTGCGAAATGGCATTGAAACCTCGAGGAAGGGGACAGCGGGGGGGATCGACGAACGACGGGACGAAATTGTTGAATGGGACTGGAATCTCTGAACGCCTTTCTCTTGGCGCTTTACCTCGATACAATCCGCAGAGACGAGTGTTCCTCGCGACGTCAGGATTACGAGGACGAAGGTTGGGGAAGGGGGGTGGGGGTGGCGGAGAAGGTGGAAACCGCCAGGATTCGACGGCTTCTAATTTTCCTCTTCTTTTCAAACCGCCGCGTGGCACTCGCCAATGAAAGTAGCGGCCTCCCTTTTGCCGAAAAAAACATGTCTTTAATTCCGTGTTTTCCTTGCCTTGGAATACGCAGTCAGTGTGTCAAACGACATCCGAACCGGGTTAAGTGGACGCGTGGGAATTATAGGGCGCAAAAAATGACGATAAAGGTCCAGGGTGCATGCGGAACAAAAGAGAAGGAAGAAGAAAAAACGAAAAAGCAAAAGAATCGGCAAAAAGGAGACGAAAATGTTATCGCCAGGAAAATGCGGGTTTAACAAACCCAATGAAGTTAAGTAAAATACTCCCCCTAATTAACAGAATATGGATGACTCCACTTTTATAAGAAATATTACAGCAACGAAATTCTAGTGTCTCTGTACTTGTCCTTCATGAGATGATAAATACAAGCAAGAATTTCTTTTTGCGCGTCAGGAAATCGTACCGTAACGTATAAGGTATTCGTCGTTGATGCAAACAGAGGGAAACAGGATCCTTGTGCCGGGCATTGACAGGAAATTACAGAGGAAAAGTCGTGACGTCATGCGAGTCCAGCGGAGACGTTTTAAATTTCTATGGGGCGCGGGTGACGTTTGCGCGTGTCATCTGAAAAGCAAAGAACTTCTTAAAAGTCGGCTTTGTCCGTGGCTGGGGACGCGCGCGCCGCGTGGGCCAAAAATAACGCAAGAAGACGCGGATCGTCGGCTCCATATCCGCGAGATACGATCATCGCTCTGACGTTTTTCTCCCTCGGCTCTGTTTCTTTCCGTTCGGTGAGTCACGGCGAACGCAACGATAAGAGGATGCAGTCGCGTGCCCGGCTACCACGGAAAGCAAAATAATAAAAACGGCGGACAAAATTTTACGCACTTAAGAAATCGTTCGAAAAGATTAGCAGAATGTGAGTATGTTCTTTTGATACAGTTATGTGGCGTCTGTTTTATGTTTTTGTGTAATAAATTGGTTATTACTGCAGAGGACGTAGTATTGTTAATATGAGTAGTATTGTTAATAAAACGTATTGTTAATAATAAATAAGAGAGATGTGCAAACATTAATTTATTAAAAGGTTTCTTCTGTTTTTGTAATTCGAATAAAAAAGATTCCAAAAGGACTTATATTTTTTATCGTGAATTTTGAAAAATTACTCTTATAGGATAACTAATCGAAAATTCGAACTCTTTCGTTTAGTCCTCGGTGGAAATTAAAAGAATTATTCGAGCAAAATGTCGAATGGAGTAGTTCATTGACCCCGGCTGATAATTTAGCGCTGAGTAAAATTATATAGAATTTATGAAGCGTCAGTGGGAGAAAATTGAATAAATCTATCCCATCTATAGAAAAATTGGATTACGCCTATCCTAAAATATGTGACAACGCGCAAAAGCGGAATATCGAAGAAAAGTCATAAAAGCGACAAAAATATTTTTCCGAGGAAAACGTCCAACTGACGGGTAATTACCTTGTACGAAATATAATTGGATCGTGTCTATTACGGGCAAGTAAAAACTAGAGACAGCGGGGCCGAGTGAGGTAAACGAGAAACTAAAGCACCGACCGGCAAGTTAAACTTGCAAGTAGCAGAAAAAAGGCAGCTCAAAGTATACAACGGAATTGCAAGAAACCTTCCGCCAGGGTAAACATGGAATAAATAAAGACACGAGTGGAACAACAGGAGGGCATAAACAGGTGAAAAAATCCCTGGGCCAGAGGGAGAGGGAGATTCGGTTAATGAGAATTTACAAGTACTTAATTGAACTTGCAAGCAGCGAAGGAGCAGCGAGGAAAGGCAGTTACAAAGTACACAGTCTCGGCAAGAGCAAGAAACCTCGCGCAAAAGTAAACATGGAACAAGCAAAAATAAGAGTGGGATAATAGGAGGAAACGAAGCCGGGGCGGGGAGAAAAGGAGATGCGGTTAATCTTTATCGAGGAGGAAGGAGCTTCAGATAGGGAACGGCGGGAGGGAGAGAGAAGGGATGAAAACAGCGATCCACTCAGCTGATGTCTGGCGAACCAGGGGTTACCTACCCGACTTATAGCGCCGCTATGGCACCTGATACACGGATGTGGCTTCACACACGAGCATTTACATGCACGCGGGAACGCCGGGGGCCAGGGCAATAGAAAGAGGGGGGGGAGCAGAGGGAGAGAGAGAGACGCAAAACATCTCTGCCGTATCCCCCTTCGAGGGAAGGCAAAGGACAGAAAAGAGGGAGACAAAGAAAAGGGAGCAGGAAAAGAGAATGAGGAAGATGAAAAAAGATAATCCAAGAGAGTTGCACGTTCCCTCTTTTTCTCTTTCCCCATTTAGTAACAAGGGAGAGACAAGCCGGGAAGAACATTCAGGCGGAAAGAGCGAAAGGAGAAGTGCGAGAGCGAGAGGTTTTCATTTATTTTTCAATTGCGAAGGAAAGTAAAAGGGAAATGCAAAAAGAGAGGAGGGTCATTAGAGAAAAAGAAAGAGAGTTGAGAATAAAAAAGGAACTAAAGAGAAAGCAAAGGGGAACAATAATACCCCTCCCCCGTCTCTCCCTCTCTCTTCCCCCTCTGCTTTGGCAATAAGACTAAGGCAGGACGAAATCAAACAAAAAAGAAAGAGAGAAACGAGCAAGCGAATCGGAGAAAGGAAGAGACGGAATCGAGAGAAAAGGACAGAAATAGCCGACCCTCGAGCCATAAGAGAGACAAAATGAGGAAAACATTGAGAAAGAACGATAATGAAAAGGGGGAAAACGGAGAAACGATGAAGGGGACTGGAGCGAGGCAGAGACGGAGAGTCGCGGGAGAAAAAAAGAGAGCGAGGAATCAAAGGAAAAATGGAGGAAAGGAGAGGGGAATACGTGCACGCGAGAGCGCATAGATACACGCACGCGCCTCGTCGTCGAATGCCGTTGCATTCGTCTGCTGCACTCGTCTCCGCTGCACGTGGACTATGTGCACGTATATATATAGAGTCAGCCCGCCCAGCAGACCGGCAATTGTGCAGATATACAGCTGCCGTCTGATACGCTCTTTCTCTTTCTATCCACTTCACCGTCTTGCCCAACCACCCCGTCAAATCCGCCCCACCCCTCGTCCTCTCACTCCTTCTCCGTGCCCGTCCTGTGCGTTCAATCGGCCTCTCTTTCCCCTACACGTCGACCGCAGCAGGAACGGGCCGGAATGAAAAAATCAGATAGGTCAGTGCTGGAATTCCTGGCGAATACGAAATCCCAGACGGCGATAAGCTCGTAGAGGCGATTTTTTTGGGGGGCACCGGTTTGTCATTAACGCGGCAAAAGAATTAATGAAAGTCAGAGATTTCCAAGCGTTTACCGCTGATAACAGTGATTGAGTCGAAAATGTCCTTATTAACGATCGATTAAGATGTTTATCAAAGCTTGACAAAATCCTGATACGTAAGGATTGTTATTGAGCACAATACAAGCCGGCATATTATTTATTTCATAGTGAATATTGCTCTGGATAACACGTAAAAATATTCCTGAAGTCACACTTGTTATGACCATTTCCGTGAATATCATTTCCACTTTACATCGTAGACTAATGACGTTATTCTCGTGAATACAATATTTCCTCTTGGAAATTATAACCGTCGTTGGAGAACTGGAGAACATGGTTATTGGTTATTCAATAATCGTATCAAACTTTGCGGGGAAACGTTCCTGTACTCAGGTATTCGATAAATACAGCGTGTATATACTTTTGTGCGAATCCCACGTGCAATTTCATTTGGAAGAACGTCGCGACGGAAACGCGAAAAACTATTCTTTTCTCCCAACGTAAGAGCGGGTTTTACTAAGGTATCAAGGAAACGCACCGTTCGATATCTGCGACTGTATCAAGGCAAAACAGCCACATGGAAGAACATGTTCTTCAAATAAAAATATACGCGCAATTGTTTTTGTGAAGTGAAATGTAACGCAAAATAACATTAAGATGTGATGCTTTATAATCTTGATTTACGTTATTATCCCTTCCTGTATTCAATACGTCCATAAGTAAAAATGAAGTATTTCATTACGAATTACCCGCAAATTATCGTTATGATGATGACGACGACATTATGTTTTAGTGTTCGTTGACTTTCTGACGTCGACGATTATTTCGTCCGTGCCGTTAAGAATAATAACATTATTTCCAATGTGTAAAAGTACGTTCGGGATCATTGGGTTCCTGATAATCTCGATATTGACGATTTTCCGTCCGTGCCGTTAATAACAACACGATTATCAGTGTACATAAGTAAGTCAAAGCTGACCGAGTTCGGGCTGATTTCGACGAGGACGATTTTTCGGCCGTGTCTACAGAGAAACACGTCCGTCGATATCGGCGGGAAAGGGTGGGCCAGACGGGGCAGGAAGGGGGTGGTGGTGGCAGGTCGAAAATACACGTCAGTTCGGTCTGCCGAAGTTTTCGAATTGCCCGTGAGTCGCCGTTCCGGCAACGGTCCAAAATCGACCGTTCGCCCTTCCCCTCCCCCTCAATCGAACGCACTATTTTATCACCGCAATCGCATTAACACTTTGCCACCCCACGTCTTCGTTTACTCGAGCAGTAAACGCAAATAACGCAGAATGCGTAGCTTTTTAAATAATTTTCCCAGACACAGAAATTGTTTGCCAGTATAATTCATATTTTAAATCATAACTTTTCGTATTGCTATGCTGTCAATTATTTATTTTCTTATTATATTTGCTTTTTAAGTAGAAATTAAAAGTTTAGCTAAAAAATTCTTCAGCATTTCATTTATCGTGGCTGTAAAATTCCTCTAAGGTTTGTTACTGAGGATCATTGAATTTTACTGTAAAGGAATTAATAAAGAATACGTTATTATGGACATTATCATAGAATATTCTTGGTCGTTAACATTTGATAATGAGTTCATTGCATGGGAAGATCGAACACAAGGTTTCCTACGTGAAAAGACATAATCGTCCATCGGAGGTCAACAAAGTGTTAAAATCCGTCCTCGATTCGGCAGACAAAACGGCAATTACCGTTCTGTCGGAGTTTCAAGTACACGGATTCCAACGGAGGGAACAAATTGGGGAATAAAGTCTCGCGAAAGCGAATGCCTATTTCAAAAGGTACAGTCGGTCAGCCGGCCAGGAAAATCCGCCGAGTGTTAATGCCTTTACAACCGCAGTGCACAAAGTATTGGACGGAAATTTAGTAGCAATAACTAATTAATGAGCAGCATGGGAAAGGATTTCGGCCAAGAATTGAACGTAACTGTTAAAATTGGCTATTAATCGTGAAATAATAGAAATCATTAAGTGTTAACACGATCAAGAAAACAGTTATTAAACGAAAGTTTGTTCTAAATAAATCGGAAATCTTAGTTTCATCACGAAAATATTTACTTTTATTCATTACATAATAAATTAACTTAAAAAAGTTCCAAAATGTTATGTTTCACATCAAAACAAATAAGAAAAAGTACTTAAGTATCTGTTAAAAATGAACTTTCCCCAAAACGGCTGAAACTTGATAGATAGGAGTTATTTCAGAAGGTTAACAGTTAAATTCAACCCCTGCCTAGGAGGGTGGCAAAATCGAGAGACCCAAAGTACAGTTTATTCTCTCGTCGATGTCGAAAGGAAAAGAAGAAAGAAAGGTAGGGGAAACGGTCGTCGCGACGTTTTGGTCCTTCTCCAAGATTTTCAATTTCCGCGCACCCCCCGTGTGTGTTGCGGGAGGGGGAAGATGAGGGAAGGAACGTGTTGGGGAGGGGGAGGGAGTAAAAAGGGGTTGCGTTCAACACGTACGCCTTCGAACGTCTTGCAATTGTCTTTGGACGGGCCGCGAGAAACAGAACGTGACCATACTATTCTCGTCGGAGTTATAAGACAACTCGAAGGCCTAAGTATAGGTCGACTCTCCGAGGCTCTGTTTAAAAATACGTCATAGCCCGCTGTCCGTCCGCACTTTTATTTCATTCGTCGCGAACTGCGTTTCCGTCTACTGCCTTCCGCATATACGAATTGCGAACCCCTAATAATCCCACGGGAGATTCAAGTAAGGTCTGAATTTCTCGTACGTTAATAATTGTCAGGAGAAGTGTGATGCTAAGCAATTTTTGTAAGAATATTTATGTTGATTTTAAGAATCGATTATTAAGTCGAAAGGGTTCAACATGCGTAGCGCAAAAACGCAGAAGGGAGATGCAAGAGATAATAAAATTGATCGTTTTCGAACACGCCGACGAAAAGCATGGACGACCAGCTGCAGCATTTTTTTCTCGACTGCACCGGTGAATAGTAATTTCATACTTTATCTAATACATCTACTACTTGGCTCATAATTTACAGGGATGTTTCGGGCATCGCATAAAGCGATACACCTGCCCATACAGATGTACAACTTTGTTACGCAGACTTTTATTTTGCTACTTCATCTATAAAACTTTTTATTCCTACTGACAAAACTGACATTAAACTAATTGTAAGATCGAAATGCTGTGATATACCACGAAAAAGATTAATTCTTGTACGACTGATTCGATCTTATAAACGTCTGTCATTTACTTATTAATGGATCGACAAACTTTTTTATAATAACAGTACATAGTTTTGGAAAAATAAGACAAAGTAGCAATGATAAAGATTACTATAAATTGAGATTTTGTTGCTAAGTTTTGAAGATCTCAATATCAGTTTAAATATTCATAGGACGATGTTTTTCTGCAAACGGCGAATTTCAGTCAATAGAAAATCAATTAGGGTTTATTAAAATTGAGGAACCCAATAATTCGCTGAAATCGGCTTCGGGACTGACGTTTAATAACGCAGACAATCAAATGCAGCTGTTTCGTTTACTTCAAGAATCGAGCTTCCTGTCGATGTTATTATTATGCTCATTATTCTTGTGATTACGATTGGTTCGCATCAGCGGACAAATATAAATTTGTATTCATCCGACAGAAATAGAAGTAACAGACACAGACAGGGCCACTAATAAATCGTCCCTTCGACATGATTACATAAAATCGTACTTATCGATTTTTGTTCGAACTTTCAACTCCGCCATGCGATAGGATTAAAAGACTTACATTGTTGCTTGTGCCTGGACTCCATGAGGATCATTTGCTCGTGCTTGTGCCACGCAGCATCGGTAGTGTCGGTGCCTGGCATGGCCCTCGCACCTGCGGAGGGAGGTTGGACACCCCCACGGCCTCCACCGCCTCCGCCACCTCCATACTCCATACCCGCGGCACCCTCCTTTCGGTTCTCTGCCCCCGGCAGTCCTCAGACGCAGCTCATAACATGGGGCACGGCAGCCCTCTCGATGCCGCTCGACTGCTCTCTATTCCCACCGGCCCCTCTGGCCACCCCCTCGTCGCTCGGTCCCGCCTGCTCTCTCTCTGCCCCAACGGTCCCCAGAACCGACGCCGTCTTTCCTTCTATTTCCGGCGGGCCGATTGTTTCCCCCGTTCTTCGAGCCCGCTTGATTTCGCAGGACTATTATCCTGCCCCGTTGCTCGTTCACTCGGCCCGTTCGAGAAACGTCCTCGGGGCCAGGGAGATTCGGTGCATCGGTGGTGTACCAACGAGATTCTCAGCAATGGATTTTTTCCTCGGCTTCGCGGAGCAAAAGCCGCGTCCACCCCGATCGCGTAGGGAAAAAATATCTCTTATTTACAGGCGTTCGACTAGCGTTTTGGCGGTGATCGGTTGCGGGTTCTTCCTTTTGTCTTTCTTCCCTCTTTCCCGACTGTCGGAGGTTCTAGACTTGCTTAGATCAAGGGCAACGGCAACGCAAGAATTCGTCGTCCCTCGTCAACGTGTTGCTTTTTCAGCGACAGAGGTGTCTGAAACAGGAATAAATTTACCTTTAATAATGCTTCAAAATGAGTAGGAAATTGTCGACAAGGAACTATTGTGAGGTGTCTTTCAACGGCATTTTAACAAATAAATCGTATTAATTAACGAAAAAAAAACAGATCAGGTCATCTTTTTAAAAACCCTTTTCATTGATTTTTCTTCCCTTTCTGTTTGCAACCACGTACTTTCCCGCAGGGCAATCAATCGAGAGTGAGATAAAGCGAAAATCTTTGCCGATTGCAATGATTTCAAACGGATCGTGGTATTTGAATATCGTTAAACTTGTCCTCTGCCCGATGTTTCTTTCGGACTTGTCCCTTCGAACCGGTTTGAGGACGAAAACGCAATAAGCCAGGTGAACCAGGTGATGCTTCACCCTTCTTAACTCTTCGTCCCCTCTTCGACCCCTCTTCGACCCCTCTTCGACCCCTCAGGGCAGAAGGAAATAACAGATATTTCTTATGTCGACGCCTATTTCGTCTCTTCAAGAAGATTTCCAAGTGAATTCCATTTCCGTCGTTTAATACATTAAGGAAACATTGAAACACACAATTGTTCTGTTTGCCTGCCGACACGCATCCTCACGGGAATAAAATAAATAACGAAAGTTTGTTTCAAGCGTATGAAAATCAAGGAAGCAACGAGTCAAACGGATTTCTTCGAATTAATACACTTTTCCTCGTCTATTCTAATCCGAACAATGTATATCGATATTGCTAGGTACATTTTTTAGCTTCTATCAACGCGGCATTGTTTTTCCGACCACTGAAAAATTACGCAGCGCGAGTGAATTGAAGTTTTCCCGTTTTTTCCTCTCATTCCTAATGTCCGAGAAATTTTCGTTAGTCCCCACCGGGGAGACGGGTAGTTTCACTATTGAAAAAAAGCGCGCTGCGGAATTCGGCGGGGATTTAGCCGACGATTTTTTTTGGCCCCGTCAAGCCGGGACATCGTTGTCGGCGGATGAGAAGTCGTCACATGCGTCATGTCATTCACCGCGTATGTTGGAACTTCCAGCGTGAAGAGGGACACGCGAGAGAGCCCATCATGCGATACACAACGTAATTAATGAATGGCTATTATTACCCAGAGACATTCCTCGTTGCACTAATAATAATGCCTTCGCCCACTTTCTACGATCCCTTTCTGTAAGCTTACGTCTTCCAGCCGGCGGGAAAAAGGCAAACGTTAAATTCGTGCATGCTGAATCCCGGGCAAACGTAAATGCCGTATTTTCTCACGGCTCCCGCAGGTCCACGGGTTTATCGAAGATAAGAGCAGGTGGACTTGTTGCAGTTATCAACAATTATCCTCTTTCCCAGGGGAAATATATTCTAAGATCGCAACTGTGTTTTGTAAGGGATCGTTTCATTGAGTAATGTATTAAAAATAAGTAATGCAGTAAAAATGAATCTTCAGGTAAAGTCATGTGTTACATAAATCTTAGTGTGATCAGAGTATGTAATTAAAGAACATTATTATTCAATGCATAGTACTATTATATTTGATTTTTCTGGTATACACTTCTTTTTCCTCAACCTATTTTCTGTAAATGAAACCATTTGATACGACATGAAATTCATTTCTATATTAAAAGCACAATTATTTGATTAGATCTCAATTTATTCGTCTACATATTTCACGTAATTAGGACAGCAAGATACTTAGGACTAATTTCCACCTTCTTAACCTATTTTCTGCAAAGAAATCGCGAAAAACTCGTTCGTACATTACTTTTCCATTGATGTGATTATTTCAGCTTATTGTTATAAATAAATGTAAAATAAATAAATGTAATGTGTGTCAATGTAGTATACACATGGAGCTAACATAAATATTGAATCCTTTACGCGCGTTTAGGAAATTTCTCAGGCAGTTATTTCCTGGCTCGGGGAAACAGGGAGACAAATGTTTAACAGTTGTTCGTATCTCCCGCGGAAACCAGCCGTTCCTTTCTATTTATCTATTGACATTCGCGTCGCGAGCTCAACGACGGGGGTTTGTGTTCCCGGGTGGCCCCGTCGATATTGAAAACGAGTGACTAATGATTATTGGCCGCTCTGCGCTAAGCATTTCAACAGCCGCGCCAAGGACCACGTGACTTTTTCACCTATGCCTCCGAGAAGAGGGAAGTGCTTCACTTCCTACGCGTAAAACTCGATTCAGTTGTTCGCACATTTCCCATCCAGCCACGAAACGTAACAGAAGTATGTAGAATGGTATATTACCTTAATCACTTCCTGAAGTTTCTCAAAATTTTAGTCCCACGCTAGGCGTCAAGTGATTCAATTTTGCCTACTCACTTTCACATTTATACAAGCGAACAAATGAATCTATGTTGCAACAAATCTGTAGGTGTAGCAGGGTACAAATATGGTAATTTATTAACTCTTTAGTACAGAAAGTTTCAAAGAAATGTAAAGCAGATATATTAAACTAGAGAGATTATAAGACGAATAACAATTTTGTTATGCGCCAAAGGAATCAAGTAGAAGAATTATTTAATTTCGTTTTTTCCCGAAACATTCAATTGCAAATTCCTATTCAAAGAACGAACGAGCAAAATTAATTGATACACTTGACGAGGCAAATCAGATGTAAAAAATGCATACAATGCAGGAACATGCACTACGATGTACTAGTTGATTTGCATTTTAATACCAAGGAAAATTAGATTCCAAGCTCAAGTATTGTCGTAAATAACGCCACATAATTTTCTAATCACTGTTGTCACCATCATTAAATCCCACGATTTGTCCCTGATAAATGTTGTTGATACACCAGTAGTCAAACATTTGCAAAGACGTCGATGCATTAAACCAACGCAAATCCAAGAACATTATTATGAAAATTAATCGCCTACAATCAATTATGATAATCAGAGAGAACAACTTAACAGGAAAATAGTACGATCCTCATTCTTTATACTTGTTTGATATTTATGTGTCATTCTCCAAAATTAATATAACAAGTTTAAGAAGTAAGTATCTTGATGACTTTGGTCGTGTGAGAATGACAATGTCGTGATTTTAATAGAAACACAACTGTTTACAATAGCTTTATCTCGTTTAACAATTCTTCTATCGTTACAAGACTCGATGAAAATGAAGACATGTCCCATTGGGCACGAGTTAAATGTGACGACATTTTTGCAACATATTCTTGATAAATCTCTGCCGATTCTTGTGATTTGCCTATCGCAAGACTGAACGAACCAACGTCCGTGCGGGCGCGTGACTTCTCGCTGCAATACGCACAAAGAGCAGCAAACGACACAACAATCGGGCAAGAGAAACACCGGAGAACACGGTGCGTGCATCGTGAGCATCGCAGCTGGTGTGCACACGCGACTTTATAACCATCACGTAGAGGCAAAATGTGTCCAGGGCTAAGTAAGCTGGCCAATAAATGACGTCGTGGAACGTGTCGCCTATTATTAGACCCATCGTTTCCGCGTACTAGCACGCAGGGTGCGTCATGTATTGGTACATGACGGTGCATAGCTTCCATAATTCGTTGCTTCGATACTCCGGAAACTTCGTCTATCTAACGCAAACGCGCTGCAAGGGTTTCCGCGAAACGCCTATCCATAATGCACGTTGGAGCGCAGGCAAAAAAACGTGATCACGCGTCAGGCTGTGCTGACGCTCGTTACGGAACAAACCGTACACGTGGACGCGGAGAAAGAAATAATGCCACAAAAAACCGATTGCGTTTATCATTTTCAAGAGTTGCATTAAGGTGATCGTTTCCACAGGTTGAGTTGAAGGACACGTGCATCCGGAATAATCGTTTCTTCGTGATATATCAATTTCTGCGAGGACTCTATGTAAACATTCCAGTAGCGATACTTTTCTTCGAACAACAAGCAACAACGATAAATGTCGTATGCGAAGGAGATTGAATATTACTATTCCATGCTTATCTCTGCGTACTGTGTTTACAATGGAAAAGTATTCTCTTGAGATTGGTGCAGAAAAATGTTCAAGATGGCAGGTTTTTGATCAATTATTAGGTTATGATGAACTTTCGAAAGACAAATACGCAGTTGAATGTGGAATGTAATTTCTGTGATCATCGATAAACGTACGTCAAGATAACAGGGCATAACCAGAAACTGTAGAACACAAGCATCTAGGAATATTACAAAAAAGAACGTGATAACAGAGTTGCTGTGCGAAAAAACGCAGCGAAACAGCATGTTTACTGTGTACTTGCTTGGGCAATAGCAATGCTAAGTAGATCGTGCAAAGCTAAATGGTGTTCAGCAAAAAGACGACAGAAGAATTTCTGTGTACGCATTTTTCGCTGCTCGAAAATACCAGCGTCAACATAAACGACACAGCCAAAACATAAAGTAACAGCTTCGTACAATCACTTGTACAATTATGTTTAGATTTGTCCAGTAAATACAGGCTTTTGATAAATTGGAATGGTAACTCGTGATAGAACAACTCGGTGGGCCGTGAAAAGTTAAAGATTTAAGACACATTAAAGGTTAAAATATAAGTAAATTACACTCGTCGAACACCGTAGATTCATATCGCATGTCACTCTTCTTCAAATTAATGGCGCCACGTGCGTGACTCATCTCTTTCAGGAAATACCCTACTTATGCCAATAATAACGAGTTTGCAAAATTAAATGAGCAGAGAGTTACAATCATCACATAAAAATCTTTTGGAATTAAGTATGTGTTAATTCACGTGCGGTGGCATACGATCGTAATAATATGAAGATCAATACTAATGATCAATTAATTAAACAGGAACATTTGAATCAAAAGTTTAATCGCGTACACTAAGAGTAGAATATATCATTTCATTCATCAAAATTAATTTTTCTACCATGTTATCAAATTGTGAGTAATTTCAAATGGTAAGCATAATTGTTTGACAGTTCAAACTGGAGCATTGTATATATAACGGCTTTATCATAGAAAGCTGAAATAAAATTGCAACAGCTGATTAAAGTACTGCGCAATCTTACGAAATCCTAGAATTCAACGACATTTGCTGACGAGAAATAAAGCGAGTGTACGAAGGAGTTTTGAGGTTAGGTACTGTAGGACAGTGACCTAACCTACGAATACATTGTAGTGTCTAGAACCTTCATCAAAATTTAAAGCATAAATTAATTTATGGACGATTAGAATATAGATGCGTATCTTATGTAGGAAAGGCTGCGCGAGAATGGCCTTTTATATTATTGTTATGCGATTAATAAATACAACTTTTTTAAATATTTAACGCTTCGCCATTGTATACAAAGTCGCCTTATTTGAGAATTCCTGCAGTAAGAGATAGTGGCAAAACCGTTGAAAGACCTAACCTCAAAACGCACGTAACGTTGAAAAGAGTTAAAGTTGTTCACTTTACCTTGTTTTACAGCAATGCAGTCAACGATAGATCCGTAACGCACGTTCCTTCTACTCCAAACTTCAGCTCTTTTTCCGAACGAGAACTCGGTCATGTATTATCCGAAAAACAAACGGAATACAATGCTTTTTTTCTGCACACTAAACTTCACACACTACGAATCTCTATATTTCTCCCTCTCTTTCTATCGCGCGCTCTCCCTTCACAGTCGAACAAAGCCGACACGTACACAACACGATACACTTTACACCAAAAACTATCGTGTGCCGTCGTAGAGGAACGCCATGAACGACGCTGAGGTTGTGAACTCACGATGAACAACGATCCCCTCCACTGGCACTGTCACTGTATACGACTTTGGAACGATTCGTCCGTAGGTCGTTGGTTGGTGCAGCAACAGAAACGAATTTCCTTCCTTCCTTCCTGCCAACGACGAAACCCCCTTCGGAGCGTCGAGGCGCCGACAATTTTTGCCGGAGCGCTGTAAACGACACTGAGGTTATGAACTCACGATGGACGCGACAACCCGTTCAACAGCTTCGCCACCGAACTGTCACTGTACGTGCTTTTTCGTAGGATTCTTCCTCCGTGGTCGTTGGTCGTGTCGTCGTGCACCGCCGACAGATTCCTTCCCTTTCTCCGTCTATCCCTCGCGACGCCTCTTTCTTCCTGCCGAGTGCTAGCGCAGACCGTCTCGTTCCTTCTCCTTTTACCCGCGTACTCGGACCTTCTTTCGCTTGGTGCCAGTCGAGTGCCGTGGACCTTTCCTTTCGTCGATCGACGGTGGCCGCGCGACGCGCTGGAGACGAATAAATCAGGTCGTGGCCATGAAATCGTATATCCGCTACACCGACCGTTCGCTCGCGAGAAACAACCGACACGTCTGGCACTTGGTGTGCCATACAACGGGAGCAACGATAACGCCCCGGTGCGTCTCGTGCCGTCCGCGCCACACGTGGACACCTGTATCCCGTTCGAGATGGTGTCTCGTTAAAATGTCGGACTTCCGTTCCCCGCACGACGAGCCGTTAGACACCACTGGACAATCGCTCACATCACACGCACTCTTAACACACGCGATATTCAGGTTACGAAGGACGACGGAGCACGGGCAAAATCACTCCGTCGCGTCGCTCGTTGGTTCTCAGATTCTCACTGGATTCCTACGGTCACACGAGTAAACGAAAAATTCCTCCTGTACCTCTCTCGATTGGCCCTTCAATCGACCGTTTTTCGGGATCTCGCGCGCGAACACCCTTTTCGAACGGTCAATGGCAACCGTTTGTTTTCCTATCACGACCGCCTCAGCCGTGCTTTCCGAAGCGTCGCTTTTACGCTACCGGATTATGACGATCGACGAATCGCAGGTGCGAATCTGTGCGCTGCTTGACGATTGCACGACCTGCTGCAGGTGTATCACGTGGCTCCGTCTGTGTATACGTGTGCCTCGGATTGTCAAAACATTTTTATCGTTAATACGAGTTAAGAGTCGTTGATGCTGAAATGTACGGGCAAATGCGAGGATTCTACGACTCAGTCTCGTTTTTCTTTTATTTGACGTTGGATTTTCTGGCAATTTTGCCGGGCGACGAACCGCCGTGCAATTTCGGAAAAGCGTGGGTTTATGAAATCTCGGCTAAACGTCGTCCTCTGACTGGCGGGCAGCACCGGCACCGTGTGCTCGGAGTTAGTGTTGGTGTTGGTGTTGGTATTGGTGATGCTGCTGCTGCTGCGGACGGAGGAGGCTGGAGAGCACTATTTGTGATATAGATATCGGCTTCCACCCCCGCGAAGGACCGCAATGAACTCGCCCGGTTCGAAGGGTCAAAAGCACCGCGGCAAAATAATAACAGAACGCAGCCGCCGGCAGTGGCCGCTGGTGCGTCGATGTAGGCGTCGGGGGGGGTGAGGAGTTACGACGTGTCCGAATGCGCTGACGAACGGCGTCAATGCGACAGGACGTTTCCGCGTCTGCCAGCGGAGACTCCTTTTTCTCCACAGAACGACGGTCCTCCGGTGCTCTCGGCCCTGGTGATTCGCGGCCGCGGGTTTTGGCGGGTTTCCACGGGCGACGAGCGCACACACCACTGGTATACACCGCGGCCGCCGTGCATTCACCTCGTCGTAGCGACTCGCGCCAAGACGGCAACCGCCGCTGAAATCGCCGGCGCTACGACCGTCCAAGCCGCAACCACCGCCGGCCGCACCGACGCGGACACGGTTCGACGATTAACCGCCGTTTCGCAGCGTGCCACCTTCGATTCCCTCCCGAGAGGACCGAGCCGCGAGAAGAGCCGCGCCACAGCCACGCCGTTCCGCGCTCCACGGACCAACAACCTTCTTCCCCTCGTACCGTACTAACCTCCTTCGACGAGCGCGGATCTACTACGGCCACGGATCTTCCAACCCGCACGAATAGACGCGAACCGCACGATCTTCCCGCACTGGATACGATTATCGCACGCCCTAACCGCGGGGACACCGCATCGCTTTCACGGGCGAACATGGAGCTGGATCCATGCCGAATGTTTCCCCAGACGGCCGTTCAGTCGAGTCGCCGCGCTACCGTCGATTCGCCATCGTCGCCATTCCGAGAGCCTGCCAACATAATGTAAAGCTCCTTGACAACAACGACTATTTTATATATGTACATATCCCCGTCTCTCTTACTCTCTCAATATACATACCTTGATATCTCATTAATTCAAGGAAAGCGCATTTTTTATTTGCTCCAATCGGAGGACAGCTCAAACAGAAAGTGGAGAGGGGTTTAACACTTATTATTATAATATAATTCGGCGCAAATATAACAAAACAGTTATGTATTACTTGGTATTTTTTTTTCAACAAAAAAATTGTTAGTTTAAATAAATCTAGAGCATTCGGTGGAAGGTTGAATTAGAATATACATAAATTACAACATTACGCATAGATACATCCTTTATTGGATTTCTGTGTTACGTTATTATTTAGTATTTTTCATGTTTATATTTAATATAATAAATATGTTAAATTCGTCACCCCTTTTAAAGCAGCTGTTAATTATCGTAATAAATAGACTTTAACGCATTGGGTTTGTAATAAGTGGAACAGTGGGATCCAAGAGACGAACCAATCGGAAAAGATAACTCCTTTCTCACGCTCAATTAAATAGTGGGACTGAAAAGACAAACCAATGAAAAATCATGACTCCTAACTAGTAATGAGTTGAATGGTGGGGTCCAAAAGACGAACCAATCACAAATAAGAAATTCTCACTAGACGATAATGATGTTAATAAGAACATGCCTTGAAAATGATTTCTAGTCATCTAATAATTCTATTGGCAATTTAAGACGCAAAAGAATAAATTACTAAACTTATGTTTTCAGAATACTTTAAAATTAGCTATGTTAATAGGAATTATCATCTGCAGAAGCTGGGTACTGACGTTGTATTTTAACATCAAATTTAGTTATAAGCTTTAAATTACTTTAAGCCTCATTTACAATATCAATTACGCAATTTCCTAAGTTTCTCACGTTCACCAATCGTGAAATACCGAGCCCATCTAGTATTCTGCTAACTGTAGGTGATTGTAGAAGACAGCGAACACGACGAAGTAATTGTCAACAACGGACATCTTTGCTAATGTCAGGTTATATATTGAAAACAAAGAACGTCAATTAGAATACATACGTTATTAACATTTCAAAGAATTTCGAACAATGGCTAATCCTTTAGTCAACGTGCCAGTGTCAAAAATACTGAAAAATAAGAGTACTTTCGAAGATGAACCTAAGAAAAAGAGTAGAGAAGATTGGAGGAAGGCTAAGGAACTAGAAGAGGCAAGAAAAGCTGGTACAGCTCCTGCTGCTGTAGATGAGGAAGGAAAAGACATCAATCCCCATATTCCACAATACATCAGTGCTACGCCATGGTATTTTGGTGCACAGGTATGAGTTTTTATGCTTTGTATTCAAAATAACATGAACTGTTCAATGAATGTGTATACATTATTTTTCTTCTAATATTGAAGGGTCCTACTTTAAAACATCAAAGACCACAGCCTGAAAAGCAGAAACAGTTTAGTGGAATAGATGATTGGTACAAACGAGGAGTAGACACATCAAGAGTTGCGAAAAAATTTCGTAAAGGTGCATGTGAAAATTGTGGGGGTATGGGGCATAACAAGAAAGATTGCCTTGAACGACCACGGAAAGTTGGGGCAAAGTTTACAAACACTAATATTGCACCAGATGATTTTGTCCAGCCTAAACTATCTGTTGATTATGATGGCAAACGAGACCGGTAATACATTATTTCTTTTATGGCAATATGTCACTGGACTCTTAATAATATTATACCTTCTGACAGTTTTTAACACTTGAGTGTTCAATTATTTGTAGTTGGGCTGGCTATGATCCATCAGAGCACAAAGCTATAGTGGAAGAATACCAGAAAATAGAAGAAGCTAAGAGACAGATGCGTGCTGAGAAACTCAATGCTGAAGAAAATGATGAGCAGGATTCAGATGAAGATGAAGATAAATATGTTGATGAAGTTGATATGCCTGGAACTAAGGTGGACTCTAAACAACGTATTACTGTGAGGAATTTACGTATCAGAGAAGATACAGCAAAATATTTAAGAAACTTGGATCCAAATTCAGCGTACTACGACCCGAAAACCAGATCTATGCGCGATAACCCATATGCTGGAACAGAAAGAGAGTATGTATAAAAAATGTTTTTATCTTCTATTTAAGAGAATCCATTATTAAATTGTCATTTTAATTTTTCAATTCTGTTTTCAGGGTCGACTACAAGGGAGAGAATTTTGTTCGTTTTTCAGGAGATACACAACAGCATGCTAATGCTCAGTTATTTGCATGGGATGCCCATGAAAAGGGTGTTGATGTTCACTTGCTTGCAGAGCCAACAAAGCTGGAGTTACTTAAACAGGAATATGATAAGAAGAGAGATGAATTAAAAGACAAAGCACGTGATAGTGTCATTAACCGATACGGAGGTGAAGAACATCTTGATGCTCCACCAGCTTCTCTTCTTTTGGCGCAGACTGAACATTATGTTGAATACTCCAGATATGGCAAGGTAAATTCAAAAGCAGTTTTATACGGTAAACAACAATGAGTAAATAAATCTAAATATAATACTAATTGTTACAGATAATCAAAGGGCAAGACAGGCAGGTAATAAGGTCAAAGTACGAGGAGGACGTGTTTCCAAATAATCACACGTCTGTTTGGGGTTCTTATTGGCAAGCTGGTCAATGGGGTTACAAATGCTGTCATTCATTTATAAAAAATTCTTACTGTACCGGGGACGCGGGTAAACGAGCATTAGAACTTGCTAACGCTACTGTGGGTGACAGTGACGATAAAAGTAATGTAGCTCATCAGGCATCTGAAGAAACTGAAGACTCAAGGAACAAGTCAAATGACGAAAGTGATGGAAAGCAATCTGAAAAGGATTCATCAAGTGAATCATCCTCAGATGAGGAAGACACAAGGTCAAAAACTGAAAGGAAATCTCGTAAGGATAAGAGAAAAGAGAAGAAAAGGAAGCGGAAAGAACAACAGAAGAATGGAAGAAAGGTTGCCAAAGAGGAAAAGTTTAAACTAAAAGAAGCTCTAAGGAAGGAAGAAGAACATCAGAAAGAAGTTGATAGATTGCTGAAGATGGATGAAAGAAAACGTTCATACAATAGTATGTATGAAGTAAAGGAACCTACAGCAGAAGAGATTGAAGCTTACCAAATGAAACGCAAGCGTGAAGAAGATCCTATGTCAAGCTTTCTATAAATAGCAAATAAATCGCATTTAATTACTGTAAATATGTACATACACTCTTAGTCATATGCAGCAAATGCTTATGCAACGTCTTATTATTTCATCGAATAAAAACTCTACGGGAGATTATGTTTAACTAAATAAGTTTTGCAACTCAGGAAGAGTATCATGTATTTCACACTAAAAAAAAAAATCTTTACCAATCCCGCTTTATTAGAATGAAACAAAGTATGTTAGTAATTACGTAGATTGTTAAATATCATACTTACACTCTACGCGAGAGAATAACAAATATTGTAAGAAATAAAAAAATAAGTATTAAATGTATTAGAAGAAAAAAGTTTAACTGCATCATTAATCAATCACAAATTATCATTGAACTATATTCTGTTTACATTTTTGTGTAAAAAATAATATTTTACGTCACAAATATTTTTGTTTCTAAAAGAAAGCGAAATCTTAAAATTCGGTCTTATGACTGTTATTATTCAACCTTAGAATGGAAATTTTTTTAACCTTCCCGCAAAAACAATTTACTCATAATATCAGAAACGACTTCATAGAGGCGCTACAGGCATTTTACAAGTTTTTACCTAAAGAGAAGTCGATCTGCCTTTACTGTTTATTTCATGACGTAACATTTGAGTACAAACTAGTGCAAACCAACAACAACAAATCACTGTTGCCAGTTATCGTTAATTCACAATATTAACGGTAAGAAAAGAGGTATTAATACCTTCGTGAAATTTGGTAAGCTGATTAACCAGTGTGCAATCATTTTTACGAAGTTGTGTTGATTAACTTGAATAATCTAGAACAATCCTCCACGCGATTACGTTCCTTTGTTGTGTATACTGTTGTTTAATGATTGCCGAAATGTCACATAACCTGTTTAGGTCTTCTTAAAAGTACAAGGAATTTAGTAGAATGGCAACTAGGCGAAGGAACAAGACATCAGTATCACATACTCCTGATGTCACTGAAGATACAGCTCCCATAGACTACATTGATTTGACTGTAGAATCAGTGGCCATTTCAGCTTTGAGACGCACCAGAAGAAGAGCAGAGAATGCACCTTATAATATTCCTGAAGTTCATTCAGAACCTTCACAGACAAGACGTCGTTCTCGTAGATGCCATGCTACAGGGTTACAAGATTCTGTAGTGTGTGTATAATATAATGATTTATTTTGTGGGTAAATAGAATATTATGTAAGAAGAGTATTTAATTCTATTTCACTTGATTTAGGGAGGAACCAACTGAACCTGTGGATGAAAGTCGTACCGATGTACTCCAACTTTGTGTAATAGACCAGGCTGAAATTATAAATTTGGATGATTCAGAACAACATATTACTCCCTGCATTAATGATTCTTGTACTGGCCAATCAAGAGTTCTGACTTGCCCGATATGCTATGAAGAATTATCCAACAAATTAAGTCCCACATCTACTCGATGTGGGCATGTTTTCTGTGCAGACTGTCTTCAAAAGGCAGTAAAAGCCAGCAAGAAGTGTCCACTGTGCAAAAGGAATGTTAATTTACGAAGTTGTACACGTCTTCATTTTTAAACTAAGTTACAGCATTTTTATATAAATCCAAGAAAATCCAATGTTACAAATAATTTTCATTACAGAATACTTCCTTTGAGTACATAAGCATATTCTTAATTGTTTTGATCATCTTCTCATAGTCTTAGTCAGTTAAAATTGTACATAATTTTCATTGAGTTAACTTCATCTATATTGATGTACTTGTAATTGCTACAACCATTTTGATTTAAAGCATTCCTCACTACAAAGCAATATTCATACAAAAAAACGGGTTAGGTGATAAGTTGAAAAAATATCACCATAGGTATAGGACATTTTGACTGTGACATGATGCAAAAAGGCTTAAACAATAAACCTAGGTGTATTGCAATTAAATTATAAGTACGCGAGTGAAATAATTATTGGTAGAATATAATATAAAGTAATGAATATTTTGTCAATGTCAGATAAATAAACCATAATTCCCTTTTTGTAAAAATATTTATTCCTTCATGTTAATCGAAAGGTTTGAGCGGAACTCTGAGTACAGAATTTCTACAGGAGAAATTGTGTATTTGGACAAACAGGGATTTCGTGTTAAACCTGCAAAAAATCATAAGTCACATGGAAATTTGTAAAATTCGTATTCCGTGCTCGGAGTTGCGGCTCGAAATGCCGTGTATTTATTGGCGAACGGGCGTAATCAATGCGCAGTTCTGTGCACGGCATTGGTCGTGAAAGGCAGAGAGTAGGATATTCGTGTAAAGTCCCGATCGTATCGTCTGCTGCTGCAGTCACCGCCGTGACGGCGGTGCAGCAAAATACCGAACAGACGAGTAGACGACCTGCAAGACGACAAGACTGTGCCCCGGCTTCGATTCCGAGCCCATTGTTTTCAAAGTGAAGCCAAGCGAAGCCGTCGAAGAAAGTCAAAGACAGTGCGCGACCCGAAGCGTCGTGCACGAACGCGCGGACGACGAGTCACGGTCAGTCGGAGTTCCGTATCGTGGGAAAAACAAAAGCGACATCTCAATTATTAATTTGCCAAGCTGCTGCTGCTGCTACTGTTGCTGAAAACAGAGCGAACGGAACTGCCCGTGTCATTGACTCTGCCGCTTCTGCGGGGCAAATGTCAAAATCGTCTGGGCCACCATGGTGCGTCGTAAACAAGCAGTTTACCTAGCGAGACGAAGGAATTTATCATCGATCTGCCGTTTCTGTCGGCAAACCCCGGCGCGATTACCCCGTTCGTGCTTTCTCTTGCGCTAAATATTTATCCTCGGAAGGCAGGAAAATCCAAAATCCAAGTAGCTTCTCGCGACGGAACGGGAAAAAATGAAGGGATCCATGTCGCGTACGTACAGGATGGCGCAATTGTTTTGTTTTCCTTTTTCGGCGAAATGTCCGACGAGGACGCGTCAGTGTTAAAATAAGCGTCACGTAATGGGAGTCATCGTCTATGTATTTGATCTTCGGCCCTTCAAACGTTCGCATATTATTAATCGTCATTCGATGTGAAAACGTTGCATAATTTGAACTAGATACCACACATCAGGGGTTTTAAATTGTCATGCAGTGTTGGCAGTAGCAGCAGTGCCGGAAATTACTTAGGAATCATTCACCTCTTTTTTTTTAATAACAAACATCATCTTTTTGTACTAAACATTGCTTGTATAATGTGTACATGAAGTATAGTTCAATTTATCTAAATACAGCTGTTAATTGTGTTCTTTGTAGGAATATAATTAATTATTTTCCTTTTTGTTTAGCAGTTTTATTTAAAGAAGATTATTTGATAGATGTTTGATTGTTGGCTATAAAAAGTAATTAATACATTTAGCCTTGGCTGTAGACATTTATATCTTGCTGTGTACATAATTATGCACATACTGATAAATGAGATGTTTTTCTAAACAATTATCAATAATTATCATATCTCAACCTATGATAGTGACATCTATTTTCTCAGTAACAATATTATCATGTGAAATGTATATTTCAGATATTGGAGTACAGAAATTACACAGAGAATAACAAGACCAGCACAAAAACTGACAGATTATTCATAATTTTATAAAGATCTGTGTAGTAGTCAGTATATTTCATACCTGGTGATAATCAAGAAACATGAATAACCATTCAGCACAATGTTTCACTAAAGTTCTTCTATAGTAAGAGTGCCATTGCAGTTGGACAGTAATGCCACTGCAACAGGTTAATATAAATTCGCCTGAACGGCAACCACCTCTGACTCATGGTCCATCCACACATAATAGTCCTGCTACAACTGCTGCTGCCACTGTCGGTGAAAGTATACCAGAATGGACTCCACGGGTAACATAAATGTAGAATGCAGTAATATTCTGTATCAGATTTTGTATTCCACGTACATTTACCTATTCTATATTGTTTTTGCATCATTATAATCAGGAACCAGCATACACAACAGTTACAATCATACCAGATCACCGTCATTCTTCTGTGAGCACATTATCATCAAGCAACCATGACATCTGTCGGTAAGCATTCCAATGAAATGACTTGCTGAAACATTGTTTCTAAACAAACGTTAACATTTTACTGTAAGATTTGTTGAAAACTAGACCAAACAATCTTGAATTACATATGCCTTAGCATGGCTTACTGTTAGTAGATAATTCTTAAAACATATGCACTTGGTACAGGATCTGTCATAGTGAAGGGGAAGAAGGTGCACCATTGCTGGCACCATGCTATTGCAGTGGCAGCCTACGCTATGTGCATCAAGCTTGTCTTCAGCAGTGGATAAAGGCTTCAGAAACCAAAGCTTGTGAACTGTGCAAATTTACATTCATCATGCATGCAAAGACGAAACCGTTTTGCGAGGTAAACACAATCTTCCATAAATAGCCGGCATTGGATCGTAACTGTTCATTCAGACCATTTACAAAGTTGCTACTGAATGGCAAAGAATGGCCGTACTGAATGGTTTGCATAGTCATGCTTCAAATCAATCGTTACAGTGGGAAAAACTGGAAATGTCCGCTCTGGAGCTGCGTAAACTTTCCTGTGCCCTTACGTTTCACGTATTAGCCGTATTTTGCGTCGCTTGGTCTTTGTACGTACTCGTCGAACGATCCGTAGAAGAAGCCAGACGGGGATTCGTCGAATGGTCTTTTTGGACCAAACTGATTGTCGTCGTAATCGGAGCAACTGGGGGACTAGTCTTCATGTATATTCAATGCAAAGCGTACATGACGCTCTGTAGAAAGTGGCGAGCGTTAAACAGGTATATATAAGCTTTGTTTTTAACTTATACTATGCTTGGAATGACAGAAAGTGCTCTTTTATTCTAGTAACAATACCACAGAGGTCGAAAAGTATTAAATGAAAATTACACAAACAATAACGTGTTGAGTTTGAAAATCCGATATAAAGGATTATACACTGCAATTGTATTATTATCCCGGTATTGTATTATACCCTCTATATCACATAAACTTGTTCTGTATTGCAGAGTAATATTCATTCAAAACGCTCCCGAAAAAGTGGTGCTTCCGCCATCGCCAACAGACTCGTTGAGAGAGGTGACTTTGCCCCTAAAAGATCTGACTGCCTCGATGCCCGAGCTCAATCGTACCCTTTTGCCCCCTTGCCGCGGTCATCATCATACGGTCGTCATAGACGGACCCCCATGTGGCTCCCAGCAAATGGCAAAGCCAGAATCTACCACCCCTGCGCAGGGATATGAAACTCAGCTCAAGCTCTACGTATTCGACAAGCTTTCCTCATCCGAGGACAACTTGTAAACCGGACGATGAATAGGCCCCTGAGGGTGCCAACGGAGAAGTGATCTGTTTCTAAATTTCGCGAAGGATCTCGAAAAATATGAACAAATCTGCTGCGTCCACGGCAATGGTATCAACAGAGGAAAAGAGAAGAGAGTGGTCGCCCTTAAAGCGAACGATATTAGCCCTCGTGATTTGTATTGGCAACGTTTGCAATCCATTTGTAGCTCAAAAATGTTATTTATATTTTTATCCAAGTCCGTGTTGCTACGAGCGAAACGTTCTGTACTGTTAATTTGAATGTACCGCGAAATGTGGCGACAGCGAAATTCATAATCGGTGCTATGCTATGTGCGCGGTGCATTTTATGAACCAAAGAGGAGAGTCCGATTAGTCTGTATGGACGACTTGTCTTTATCGGAAAGCAGTTTGTAGTGCAGCAGGAAGACTGGTGTGATTCTAGTACACTACGGTACGAATTCGAAAATCGAGATTACATTATCGGCGAAACCGTAGTCGCCGCCGTCGTAAATATCCGCCCTTTTCTCCGGAAACATCTTTAATACCTGGAACTTAGTACTTCAGTGCTTATACGTTGACATTGACAATGGCCATCGGTAGTCGAAGACTAGCTAAAACGCTAGTTCTTTCCCAGGCAACTGTGTACATAATTATTGTATCTGTGATGTTATATTAAATAAACTTTACCATATTTAAACGAAACAAATTTGTTCATATTTGTCTAGTCCTTAACACTGTATTTATTATTAATATGAACTGTTGCCTTTGTTTCCTTCATTCCATTTCTCGTTAAAACCTCATTTTAGTCACAATAAATTAAATAATCTTTGAGCCTCACTTGATCATGTTTATGAATTTCGTTTTTCCCGCCTAAATTTTAAATGATCGGAAATGTAGGTAAAATCCAATGTAAACATCATACTGTGTATCAATATTTCTGACAATAAATAATAGATGCATTTTATGAAGAGCAATACAAATTTATTTATCTATTGCATTAATTTTAAGAAATAATAAATGTACCAGGAAGCATTATCTGGTTATTTTTAAATATAACAAGATCCACTTCCGGTTAAATTAAACCCACACAATGTAACACATGTTTTGCGCGACGCTGATTGGTTTCCCGCGTAGTTCCCGAAGTTGTTCTAAAAAGCAAAAAATAATAAATTATCTCGAACTTATGGCCCACGTCAACATAGGCGTGTAGCGTGATTAAAATATTTTGAATCATTATTATTTACTATTAATGAAAATTACAGGTTTGGTGGAATTTGCGATTTTAAAGCGTGGATAGCAGCGCCATTGGTTTCATTTAGAACCGTTAGTCGTTATGCCGGTGGGGATGGTAACTAGCGTCTGTGTTTTCTGGGCATAAGGGACGTTAGTCGAACGCGTCTACAAGCTGCATACGGTCCCCGATTTGAGGTAAGTGAATACGTCCCAAAATCCAATTTTTTCCCATATAAGTAAAACCAATCGTTTCATGCGGCATAAGCCACATCGTTATATGCATTGCAAACTTTTTAGATCTTGCTGTCTTTTTTCTCCTTCCCATTAATATTCTCCGCAAAGGCATATTATTTTTGTCGTCAACATGGTCGGCGGCGTAGTTACGCGTGCATGAAATATTGTGATAGCATGATGATAGTATTTATGCAAGTAGCAAATATTTCACGGTACTTGTTTCATAAGTGGAGTAAGCTTAAATGATAGATTTGTGTAAATTAGGGTAATGAGAAATTGGTATTGTACTATTTTTGTTCCAAGTGCGTTCTTGCCTTGTGGAAGCACGGCGTTTTTTCTTAAAATGGCGGTTCTTTCACACATCCGGTTTAGCCGAAAATCATTAATGGACGTCGCCATTGTCGCCATACCGCGTGTTAAAAGATATAAAGTGAATTTCACGCATTTAATTTATCGTAATATCTTTTTCTCACTTGTCTACGCGTCTTTAATGTTGTTTTCAAGATCTGTTCTGTTTCTAAGGGAGTAAAATGCAGAATTTGGTTTACAGTGATAACATTTAATTGACGCACGGAATAAATTTTATAATCGACAAAATGGCGGATAACGACGATCTTTTGGATTATGAAGATGAGGAGCAAACTGAGCAAGTAGTCGATGGGACTGGAGAGCCTCCAGCTAAAAAAGAAGTCAAGGGTACATACGTTTCTATACACAGCAGTGGCTTCAGAGATTTCCTTCTGAAACCGGAAATTTTACGTGCCATTGTCGACTGTGGTTTTGAACATCCATCCGAAGGTACTTATTATTATGTTAATATTTCCTAATTTTCTAAGTAGTATTTCAAATGATGAAAGATTTTGATAGGGACATCTGAATTATAATGAATGATACCCATTTGGTATTATGAAAATAATATCCTGAGGGCATAGATTATTGATATGTAATTGTTCTTTTTATTAGACAATTTCAGTAATGTGGTTTATTTTATATTTCAGTGCAGCATGAGTGTATTCCTCAGGCTGTTCTCGGTATGGATATCCTGTGCCAAGCGAAATCTGGTATGGGAAAAACTGCAGTATTCGTATTGGCCACACTGCAGCAGCTTGAGTTAACAGAGAATCAAGTCTATGTTTTGGTCATGTGTCACACAAGAGAACTCGCTTTTCAAATCAGTAAAGAATATGAGCGGTTCAGCAAATACATGCCCCATGTTAAGGTAAATACTGCACTTATCAAATTAATCTACTTATCAGTTATTATTTTTTATTGATAATCTTCATATGATGTAACTTTGCTCTTAATCTGATGATGACAACCACTTACCATCACCCACAACTGATGAAGATTAAACAAACATGTTTTTGTATCTGATATTTTGCGCGCGAGCGATTGAGAATCAATACGAATTTGTTTTTTCAGGTTGGCGTATTTTTCGGCGGTCTACCAATTCAAAAGGATGAGGAAGTACTGAAAAACACTTGTCCACACATTGTCGTCGGTACCCCGGGACGAATTCTTGCCCTTGTCAGGAACAAGAAATTAAATTTGAAACATTTAAAACATTTTATCCTTGACGAATGCGACAAAATGCTAGAATTGTTAGGTAAGTCTTAGATTCCTCTAGTGTTCCTGTAGTATTATTCACGATAAAATCGATGACTCATGTATTGATTTTTATTTCTTTACAGATATGCGTAGAGACGTACAGGAAATATTCCGAAGCACTCCTCATGGCAAACAAGTAATGATGTTCAGCGCTA
Source organism: Hedychridium roseum (assembly GCA_963989215.1). NCBI lineage: Eukaryota > Metazoa > Arthropoda > Insecta > Hymenoptera > Chrysididae > Hedychridium > Hedychridium roseum. The sequence continues at coordinate 3,610,233 of OZ022318.1, read as the reverse complement.
CGTTGTCCAAGGAGATCCGGCCAGTCTGCAAGAAATTCATGCAAGATGTAATTAATCAATCTTCCTGTTCACTACGATCTTCAATCGCTTCTACTTCACTGGCCCTCGTGTACTCGTGTACTCCAGGACGGAGCCTGAGCCACCACAATATAAATATCGTTCGAGAATCACCCGCGGCTAGTTAGGCTATTTAGACGACACAATCAGTCCGAAGAGTTCGACTGACGGGATTCAGTAACGAAAGAAAGGCCCCACAATGTGCTTTGGCGTGAGGGCATCGTCAAACCGCCCCAAGAGTCAGCGGATTCCAAACCTGTAAACGTTCCCTCGTTCGCTGTCCTCCCTCGATTAGAGAAAATATTCTCTGTCGAACCCTCTCAGAACCGACATTCCTGTGCTCTGACCTTTTACGTCCCATCTCGCACCATTGAAACCCATTTTGTTCCGCTCTTTCCTCCGAAATCACAATGTCTGCCATCAATATCCCCTGGCCTACACTCAGAAATACGCACGTTACACCTGAAACTGTGCATTCTTAAAGTATCAGGAGAAAATAGTCGTGGCAAAGTCGATCGGGGTGAACTAGGGTGGAACTCGTCATTACGGGGACCAGGGGGATACATAAAGAAAATCGCGATATGGGTAACCGGTTTAACTGGCAACAGTGGCCGTTGGGTGGGAAGTTATCGGGGTTTAAGAAGACTCAAGACAACCTGAAGACAGAAGAGCGCAAGAAAGAAGATGCAAGAGGATTTTTGGGAATATAACGAGGGTGGTTTTAGGTAGGGACTAAACAATGTCGAAGAAAAAAAGGGCAAAGTCGCGTTTGAACCCCGCGTTATCGTCTTCGTCGACGCCGACATCGTCGTTTAATTCCTCCTATCCTTGAACCGTGTATCGCGCCGGATTGTTCTCTCTGTCGATGAGCCACGAAATCGGGAAAGAGAGCAAAAACGAAGAGATGATGGTAGTGGTGGTGGTGTTGGTCGTGATTAAACGTCAGGTGGCCAGTGCGGATACGCGAGAGGCTCAGAGAAGGCATTCACGAGTGGTGCGCCAACTTATTTCTCCAAACTTTCCGTTCCTGGGCACACTCTACCCAGAGGTGGAAGTCGTCGGACCGTATGTAACCAGTATGACTAAATCCGATCGACGTGAAATGCGGCAACAGACTTTTAACAAGACTGCTTTGAAGCTTCTTATATTACATAAACCGCTTCCTTGACTTTACTGCAAAAGCTGCCCTTTGAATTAAGAAACCTCTAATTCAGGTCGCAATGCAAACTCAAATAGTAAAAGGGGTTTGGTCATTGGTTTTTTTTACAATTTTTCAGCAATTCACGAACAACCAATAGCGACAATATTTATTTTGCTTTATTTCTTGGGGTTTGAAAATTGTTTGTAATTATTTTGTTGTCCGGGCAGCTTGTTCAAATAGTCCAATGTAATTGTACAGGAATTAATGAATCGTGTAAATGAGAATTTTACAACAGAGTAAGCTAATTTTTGTAATCGGTTTCTTAAAACTTCTGGTCTGATGAATGCGTTTAGCATACGTAAACCCGCCACGATTATACATGCATTTTTCATCAGAATTTTCGGTAGTCTGAACTTACATGTATTCAGACACCACCGTATTTATCAGGCCAGAATGAATTTTTGTCTCTAAAAAGAAAACGTTCTTTGCGCAGCCCATGGAAGTATATGTTGACGATGAAGCCAAACTCACGTTACACGGACTGCAGCAGCATTACGTGAAGCTCAAGGAAAACGAAAAGAACAAGAAGCTATTCGAACTGCTCGATGTTCTTGAATTCAACCAGGTTTGTATTCGCATTATCAGCCCATCCCTTCTGAGGTTTCATTCGCGTAATTTGCAACAATTCAAACAGCCGTAATTCTTCGTAGGTTGTGATTTTCGTAAAGTCCGTGCAAAGATGTATGGCATTGGCACAACTTTTGACGGAGCAGAATTTCCCTGCTATTGGAATTCACAGAGGCATGACACAGGAGGAACGTCTCTCAAGATATCAGCAATTTAAAGATTTCCAGAAACGAATTTTGGTTGCTACGAATTTGTTTGGACGTGGAATGGATATCGAGCGTGTCAATATTGTCTTCAATTACGATATGCCCGAAGATTCTGATACGTACTTACATAGGGTAGCACGAGCTGGCCGTTTCGGAACGAAGGTAAGTTGAGTTTAATAGTTTTTGTTAAGTGATAAACTTTGTGATCTTGTTAAGAACAAAGGTGTTTTAAAGGTTACATTTTACATTTTTTTTTTCATGTATTCGTTATTTTTTAGGGTCTAGCTATTACTTTAGTGAGCGATGAGAATGATGCAAAAATATTGAATGATGTCCAAGAAAGGTTTGACGTCAACATTACCGAATTACCAGACGAAATTGATCTCGCGTCGTACAGTGAGTGTCATTTCAACTTTTTCTCCACAAAGTTTGTCCTACTTTGCAGATAATAGTTTATAATGATTCTATTTTCACAGTCGAGGGACGATGAATGAATATGCAGATTTCGAATTTCAATTTTTCGAAAATTTTTTACTTTTACGATCCGGTAAGCTATCAAATGAAAAATATCTTTGAGGTTACGATTGAACGTGAAAATTGAAATGCTTGTTTTTGTTACAGCTACTATGTGTAGAACGGTGAACAGTTAACAATAACTAATTGTTAACACGATCAATAATAGACTCCACACGATTAGCACCTTAGGGTACGTTTGTACCATGTATGCTGTACTTCACAATTAATGGAATAAATATTGTGTATTGTGAGTGTAATTAGTCATCAGCGCAATACGTTTATAGCGTTCTGAAATCATCGTACTAGAATAATAGAAATAAATCTCTTTTTTTAAAAAATACCTGCGAGTTTACGTTTTTTATTATAATATAAAAACATTCTAGCTAGGCGATAGTATTACATACATAAATCTACAATATGTAAACGGAGGAAGGGGACATATTAAACCCAAATAAGTTGTCTATTTAGTCCTTGGTTTATTTTGTGGTTTATTACCCCCCTGATTGGCACCACCGCGACCCAATGGTGCAGGTCCTCTACCTCCTCCACGGCCGAAGGTACCTTCAAACGAAAGACGATAATAAACAAACGATCACCGACTTTCAAAATAGCAAATAACCTTATTTTCACAATCCATGGGTAATTAAATAATTTAGTACCTCTGCTACTGCCTCGTCCTCTTTGGCTTTGACCTCGTCCCTTCATTTCACCACGACCCCTAGATTTCATTTGAGTGTCTTCCTTTACCATATCTATGACTTCATCAGGGATTCTCAAATATTTTATTGTACTACCCCTAATATAGCATTCTGGCATCCTCCAAAATTTGTCACCATCCTAAAACCACAAACTATTGTAGCTTACTGTCATGTGTGTTATTAAATAAACAAGTAACAAAGTCATTCTTAATGAAAGTGAGTAAATTATGATTTTAGTATCATTATATACAAAATTTTAAGTTACAAAATACCATAAATAACATTACCCTTGATGTGCAAATAACTTCTCGAAGGTTGATATTCATCCAATTGTCGCAGCTAACCAAGTGACCGTTGTACGTTTCTCCATTTTTTAACTCAACTAGCTGCATTTAAACAAAAACACAAACATCAGTAAGAAAATATATATCAGAAACACTGATTGTTGAGGTTATGTACTCACCATAGGATGATTTTGCGCTGTCCTTAATAGCGATAAAGGCAACTAAAAAAAGGATTGTACATGATGATTCTTCGAAATTTCAACAGTTTTTTGTTTCACAATCTGAAAATCTAAATTTCACTCACCATTGTGTATCACCTGGATATGTTGCGCGGCTTTTTTCACAGTTGAACGCCAAGTGCTTTTCGTTTGGCGGTGGTGCGTGTGCTGTATTGACAGTGTGACAACTATGCATGTGTTGCACCGGTTACTCACACAAACACAAATATCATATCACGTATTTTACGGCAGGTGCACATTGTGTAGTTCGATGACAAATTCAACAATGGAAATTATGATGCAATTTGTCTTACAATTAATATGATTTACTGCCGCAGGCAATAAAAGTTTCCTTACTTTTGAAATTGCATCAGGTTATAACAATCTCGTAAAACAAGAAAAAAATATTCTTAAGTTGTATCACACTTTGTGCTGGATTGTGTTTTATTCCCATGTTTGTGTATTTTTTGTATAATAGATTTGTACAACTATGTTCGCGGGAAGAAAAGTAATTCATAGTTTGTGCTGCAATTTTGTAGCCATAAATAATAAATGGCTATTTTCTGCTGCTCTAAACGAATTAAAGGTACATACGACTTTGGTACATAAGAATAAAAATAGAACATTATATTTGTAATTACATTTTGTTTTTTACAGCAGAGTTCAAAGTATGGACACATTTCTGTTACTTGTAAGCATGATTTTGCAACTAGGAAATTACCTGCAGAGAAAACATCTATTTTGCCGGTAAATAAATTCACTCAAAGGACTCACACGTGTGGTGAATTGGGAGCTCAAAATGTTGGAGAACATGTACAACTTGCTGGGTGGATGGAATTCCAAAGAATGGGAAAGTTTATTACCTTACGTGATTCTTATGGATCTACACAGCTCATTATACCACAGGAGGTATGCTGTTTGACAATTATGTAGGAATGTGGTATCAAATGAACTATAAAAATTGTATGTGTTCAACATTTCAGAAGAAGGATCTGCAAGAGATTATAAATGGTCTAACATTTGAGAGTGTTTTGACTGTAACAGGTACAGTTGTTTTGAGGCCTGATGGTCAGCAGAACAAAAACATGAAAACTGGGGACATAGAAGTAGTTGTAACATCATTGAATGTATTAAATACAGCAATGGCACAGCTGCCATTTCTCATTAGGAACCATAACAAAGCTAAAGAATCTGTACAAATGACATACAGGTATCTCTCCTTGAGATACCCAGATATGCAGAGAAATCTGAGAATGCGATCGCGATTAATAGCGAAAATGAGAGAATACCTGACCAATGAGTGCGATTTTGTAGATGTAGAAACTCCAACTCTCTTTAGGAGAACACCGGGTGTATGTACAGATTACGAACTTTCGTATATATTGCGTCCGACAACGTACCAAGAAACATTACTTCTCGTTTTTAGGGTGCTCAAGAGTTTGTTGTTCCCACAAGATATTCTGATCATTTTTATGCACTTGTTCAAAGCCCTCAGCAATTAAAACAACTGCTGATGGTCGGTGGCATTGATAGGTATTTTCAAGTTGCTCGATGCTACCGGGACGAAGGTGCAAGAAACGACAGACAGCCGGAATTTACCCAGGTATTTGCAGAGAAATACGGTAAAATCTAAGCCTATGCAACAAAGTTAATAACAACTTTTCTAAACAGATTATTTCGCAACGGGTGTATGAAAGAATTTAATCAATCATCTGCCTTTAGCTCGATTTAGAAATGTCCTTTGCTGGTCGAGAAGAAGTAATGGACTTAATCGAAGGGTTACTAACATACTGTTGGCCAGAGGATTTAGAACCAATAACATTTCCAGTAGAACGTATGACTTATAACGATGTTATGACATTATACGGCACAGATCAGCCAGATTTGAGAATCCCGTATAAGGTAAACCAATATCAACGACAGAGTATTTATTTGTGGTAATAAATATACATGTAACTACTGGTTAAATTTGTTAATATTTACAGATACAAGATATTACCCAAGATATTAACGATTCTTCAGTAACAGACAAAAAGGATAGCCACATGAATAATACTGCCAAGTGTCATGCATGTGCCCTTGTCTTTCCAAACACGCATGTAACTTTTATCCTTCGTAATTATTTTGTCAAATTTATTTGTATACGCAGAGTATTTTACAACGTATTATTCACATTAGGCACATCTATCGAATTCTGTGAAAGAACAATTTTCCGCCCTCAGGAAAGCGAAATTTTCTGGCACGAAGTTATTACAATTAAAGATTGCGACTGACTCTTGGAAGTCACCATTAAGTCGAGTGTTTTCCGAAACTGCGGCAGAAAATATTACAAGACGATTGAATCTGGCCGATGGAGATGTGTTGTTTCTATCGTATGGAAAAGAAGATGATACGGTTGGTGGAAGCATGAAATATTAACCTTTCGCCATGAATATTGTATACTGATGTGCACTTCATTTTAGAAAAAATTACTAGGAAAACTACGCACTGAGTTCACGAATATATTAGAAGCGGCTGGTAAAAAAATACGTTCCCCAGGCTACAAATTCCTTTGGATTATTGACTTTCCCTTATTTTCTTATAACGATGAATTACAGAAGCTAGAATCAACTCATCATCCATTTACACAACCTCATCCGGAAGATGAGCAATATCTTCTTACAGATCCCACGAAGGTAATTGTTATTAAGATAAAAATAATACAAAATATGTTTCTGATTTGTCTGTTTCATCAATTCTACTGGTAATTTCTTCGTTACTCGTAGGTACGTGGTTTGCATTATGATCTGGTAATGAATGGATCGGAAATTGGGGGCGGTTCCGTACGAATTCATAATGCAAATCTACAACGGCAAGTTTTTCAATTACTGGGAATTGACGAATCTCAGTTGATGCACATGTTGAATGCTTTAGACAGCGGTGCCCCGCCACATTGTGGAATAGCATTGGGTATTTCAAATATTTTTCGTTTCAAGTTATTTTGTTTTTTTTGTTAATGAGCTAATTGTGAAGAACTTATATGATTTAAGGTCTGGACCGTTTTGTTTCTTTGCTATGCAACGTGCCAAGCATACGCAACGTTATTGCATTTCCGAAGACGATAGAAGGTCGAGACATGATGTCAGGGGCTCCAAGCACGATTTCGGAAGAAGAAAAGAAACTGTACCATATACAAACGGTTAAGGAATAAAATGTTTTACTTACTTTCAATACAAATAGAGCATCATAATATAATTGTGTAAGAAAAAATTACAAAGTGTCTACTTTGCTATAAATTATTCTAATCGGAGGTATCGTAAATTCCCCACAGCCGCATTTCGTTTCGTTAACGAAATTGAAGGAGCCTATACGATTCTTACATTGTGGACAGTTTAATCTTCCTTTTGTCCAAGATTCCTGCAAATTATGACATGCATGTACATTACATTTTAATTAGAAAATAATCACCCATAAGTCTGATGAAATCACTCATTATTAAAAAGTACTCCTGTGTGATTTTCTAATTAAGTTTTTATCAAGAGACGATTATTACATGCTGTATAACATTCATGATCCAATCTGGTACTCTTTCTTCTGAAATGTACAAACAAGATTCCAAATCTGTGCTTTCGTTGCATCCCGTACGCTTTGTCATATCGCTTTTTCTTGTACCGTGAGAATCTATCAGCGAAGCTTCTTCTTCGCTGAAGAGGACCTTCCTACAATGTTTACACTTTACTGGAAACATCTCTAAAATTTCTAGACGGACGTTTCAAATTCTGTAAAAATATAAAACCCATAACGATACGGTAAAAAGTAATGCGATCATTACATGTAGAATACAAATTTAAATACTTTCAAATCATTGTGGAAACTATTGGAAAATAAATATTTATCTTAAATTTTTATTATGATCGCTGTCCAATATATAACAAGAATTACACACTTATTTATAAAACAATGTTCATTATAAGAATGATTAAAAATATTATTCCTGACTAGAGTGGTATGCATTTAAAGTCGCTTGCATGACAAATATAACCTCTTCCTTTGCTCTAAATATGTACAATTTAATCTTCAGGTTAAAGATTACTAAATGGAAAAAATTGTTTTTATGAAAAATTTACTTTAAAAGAAAAGGAAAATGTGTGAATAACAATTGATACGTACACTACATTCCTTTTTCCCGTGTTCCGTTCTGCCACACGAATGATTACGCATATAACAATTTACGCACCATATAGTAATAATACAATGAAGGTTAAGTTTACTAAACCTATAAAAATATGTAAATGCGGACAGGGCATGTAAATAACGAATTATAAGATGTTTTTGTTGAATACAATTTTATAGTATCTATAATTGAAGTAGCAATCTTCCTATAAACACAAGCATACAATAATAAACATTTCCGACCTATCATACAACAAGAATGAATATCCGACTCAGCCGCATATCTTGTATCTATTGATAACGTCTATCAGTCATTAATACACCCATGTGTATTACAGAAGAGATAACTTTCTGTAAATGCAATGTGAATTTTAGCTGTAACACATAATGGTCTAAGTTGTACATGAATACAAAATAATTCTAAGAAACTAGGATTATCAAAATCCATTACAGTTCCATAGAAATGGTATTCGAAATTAACAAAGCACAGTTTCGTAGTTAATGAATCTAATCAACATCAGCTTAATCTTCCCCTGCTGGTATGGCATCTTCTAATCTTTTGATGAACTTTACACGTAGCTCTGTTATGCTATCATTTTTTAATTGGTCCTGGACAAACCATGAGGCAACCTCCATTTGCACCATCTCACAGGCTCCTCTCAGGATGCCAGTTAGTATATTACAGTATTTTAAGTGCAGACAATGGTCTGGTAGTTCAACAAACTCAATCAATGGATTTGCCTCAAAGCAAAGGGAAAATTCATCACCAGCAGCACTCCAGTTAGTAATAGTTGGTGTTATTCCTAAAAATATCTTAAACCCTGTCTGAATCTTCTCTGCTGTATCCCTGAAGTCATAACAGCGACCTGACCCGGTACGGGCCAAAAAATCTTCAATTAGGCGAATACCCATATTATATCCCATTCTTTCAAGTTGCTTGTTGACATCATCAACATTTTCATAGTCCTTTAATAGCTGAGCCACCAAGGCACCATAAGTCAGTGCAAACAATTCAGAATTCTGTAATTTTCAATTACTGTCACTTGCTGATGTCAATTACTTATAGTTTATTAATGTCAGTATGTTTATTGTTTAAAGGATAAATCTGTACTATGGGATATGTATGAAAACTTATCATTGTACTTAAATTTCCAATAATACATCATGTATGTGCATACTTAGTAAATAAAAAAACTATTATTCAGAGGTTACAACTGTCAAAACTGTTGGTTATCTGGTAAGTAATTCTGTAATCTATTACTGTCTGTTGACGAGAAAATTCATTGATTAATTAACGTAAAATACTCACCACTTTCTTAGCGTCAAGTTTCGTCCCTGCTCGTGACATCTTTGCTTATGTCAAAAATTAATGAAAAGGTTGTTGTCTATAAATCATAACCAAGAAAGCTTTTCCGTCCTGCCAACAGGTGACAGTAAAATGTATAGTACTTTATTACCAATCCTTGTGAAACTAGACGATTACAATTATTGTGCGTATTTCTACGTACGACAGAAAGCAATAAGTGTAATTAACAATTAAATTACGCGACTAATGCAATAAACTGGTTCAAAATTTATGAGATGTCAAATAGTCTTACATTGCTAACAGAGCGACATCTATATCGATTCCAAAGAAATCGATTTCGATAATGCCTAAATTCACATTCCATTGCACCCGCGTTTAAACGAGCGAAAAGTAAATTAAGAAGTGCATAGTTTTTATTCTCGGAAATTGAAATTATTGGAAATTCATTTTGTGCTGCATAACGTAGTAATATGTGAATATGTTCGTTTTAATTGTGGTGAATTCAAATTAACAGGCATAAACACAAATGGAATTTTTACTTATGGAAACCACCGATTCCGTATGCATCTGTTTTACACTTTACTAAAATTTCATAAAAATTATAAAACATCTCACATTTTATTTGGCTGAAATGTTTATTGAAAAATTTAACCCATCTGCAGTAAATATAATCCGGAGATGATATATTATAAGCAGAAAATGCGTGAGCGTGATTACTTAAATTGGATCTTATTACGTTTAGGAACGCGGGTAATAAAATTCGGTTTTGAATATGGTCAACGGTCGATATGTTATTGACCTTGCTAATGGACCTGTTATTTATTTCGTCCTGAAATTTAAAAGGACAATACAGACGACCAAGACAGGTCAGTAAGAGTCTAACATTTAAACCGTTCACATCGCTCATCAAATCTAAAAGCAGAAAATGAATAAATATACGACTTTATAATTAACAGAAAATTAAATAATGATTTAATGAAATAAATTTAATGACATATTAATGACAATAGGATAATTTATACAACTGCGAATAATACAAGTGACAATATTTATTATAAATCAAATCTTACATATTATTAATTAACAGTATGCAGTTACACCTGAGAGCTGCGATACCTTTGAGAAACTACATACCATGCAATACGTTTTTCTCTTAAAATGATAGGTATACCTACGTCTGATAATCTTTATATTACCTCGCCATAATCTATTGTATCACATTGTCTTTCTGTTGTTTACCACAATACTAAAAAAACCGATTATTCAATGAGAAAAATGAATAAGAGGAAAATATTTCTCAACGAAAGAGAATAAACATTGTTGTAATTAACGTAAAAACAACTGCAATTTATAACTAAAGCGTGCACGCGGTCTTATTTGCATTATAACATGTTTCCAACTTTTGCGTAATTTTCCATACGGTCGTCCGGGTGATTAACAAAAGGGGTTATTTTTCGTTCGTTTGTCTTTAATTACTGGATCGCTAGAGCGTTAATCATTTAGCGTTCCTCTTATTTGTCTTGTAACGATATGCTGTTGAGATTGGAAGGGCTATTTTTAGGCCTTCGAGCTCTCAGGCGCTTTTTTTAATATGGGATTAAATGCATGAACGGAGCATCGAGAGCACGCATGATATTGAAACCAAAACATAATCTACGGACGGGAGAAAAAGATTGGGAATAAACTAAAACGCAAGGCTGAAAGAAATATAAATGAGATTTGTTTGTTACCGAATGGGAGTTATGCGGGTCAATATTGTGCACGATTTCCATCGCAAACTTATCGGCTAAACAACGCCGCGTTAAAGAATTTTGTATTAAAAACTGGCAGCCCCCTGGGAACGACCCAGTGAAAAGTTATTTCGTAGTTCGACCAGCCTTTTAAACGGCAAACGTTAAAACGAAATACTAATACAGTACTCGAAATCTAAGGCCTTTAAATAAATATAGCATGACGCATTAACTACCCCACAACGAGACTCTGCCTTCTTAATCGCAGGAATAAATAAAATTAGAAATAAATCTCTGTGTTCTTTAAAATTAGACGCTCTAACTGCTACTCGTCGGTATTAGAAATTTCGGCTTGGCCAGTTGCAACGATCCCATCTTCCTTGTAGCTGCCTAGCAAATAAACGAGTCCCGCATCGAACTTATAAAAGGAAAAGATATTCACCGCTCACAGCCAGTACATCATTGGACGTTCTAAAACAGCTCGATCCGCCGGAAATGCTAACGAAATGTCGAGACACGTTTTGTACGCAATTATGATAAGAGAATTTTCCATAGTTATAAAGAAAATAAACGAAATGCACCGAGAAAAAGACCGACAAATACCGCGTACGGATAATAGTAGTTATTCGTGCTCACAGCAGTAGTATTTGTTTAATTAAATATACAGCGCAGTAGGCAATAAATTAAAACAGTTTCATATACTTGAGAGTAGCTCGTATGAGTTGATGAAGATAAATATAATACGTCGGACGGTGCATTTACCGTCAGGATGGACCGTCTTGGCGTACATTTCCTTACACAGATACCTGCTCTATAATCATACCTCTAAGACGAGTCTTGTCTTTTCTCTCTTTTTTTTCTTTATCGAGTACATCGAGTGTAACGATCGTTTGGTTGCCTCGTTCACAATCGTATATCCGGTAAATCTAAATGCGCGATCCATGCGAATACGATTTAAAACAGACCGATTTCAGAAAGCAGACGACATCTCGTAACTTGTTTTTCAAAGCTAAGTAAACGAGTGCAAGAGATTCTTTAACAGGTCGATAGATTGAAGCTTTCAAATCAGTCGAGACTATCTGCTCGTATTCTAAAAGCAAAACTGTCTGATTCGTAAACTCACTAAATTCCGTCATCTTATGTTTTCATACTTGTATGAGTCGTTTTTAAAGAAGTTTTTTCTCAAATCCACTTCGCGTATCTACGTGCGTGGGATGAAATGACTTTCACGGGCGAAAACAAGCTCGGGGAATGATAATTTGATGTGCAATCGTCATCAACGAAACTTACGCTAACAACACTCAAGAACGATTTGGTACACGCTTCTGAACGACGAGAAAATAATTTTATGCAGCTTTTTATTGATACGTTAACAACTTAAAATTATTTCCTCATTTTATCAGAACATGCTGAAAATAATAGTATGTGCCTGAATCTTGTTAGCATCAGCTTTTGTTTGCAAATCACGAGTGGTAGAGAATGAGAGACATTCGAGTCCGTACGAAGAGATATCCGAGATGAAATATATGATGATAATCTTGACGATGAGTGAAAATGTCTTGATGAACATCGGCGAGTTTCGTTTGATTGAGTTTTACATCAAAAGCGAACCAATGAAGCAATCTTTATTCGTCATTAGTCGGTCGCGTTGGATGCTGCGAATCGGCCAATGCGAGGGGCATAATTTCCCTCCCCTCGTTCAAAAGCAACTGGAATGTCCCGTGTGTGATTTCACAAGTCCGGAAAGGGGAGACATCCGTCGACGTTTAACGACGAAACATCGCAGAGTCTCTCGTGTCGTTCTCCTCGTCTCTTCCTCTCCACTTCCGGTTTTCTCTCCTACTGCGCACGAACTGCCGAAAACTTTCGGTCCTGCAACAAACAAAAAGGCTTTCATGAGAAAACGATTCATCGAGTCCAATTTGAAACTGCCGAAGCCTCGTGCGGGACTAAACACTATCGGTGTTCGATGAATACAATTAACGAAAACTCTCGCTTCTGACCCAACTGCCATCGGCAGCTTTCACCCTAACGTATGACGAAATTTTGCGAAAATATGAGTAGTCGGGTTCGTCGAAATTTTTCTACGGGGGAAGTCGTTCTTTCATGCAAACATGTGCGGCTCTTTGACGATAGAAAAAACTGTGGATATACGAAAAATGTGGAAAACAGTCGTCATACGTGCGCAACATAAAAGTCGTGAACGAGCATACTTGCTATGCAAACACTATTTACGTTCGTATGATTAATCAACCATGCTGAGGCTAAGTTAAAAAGAAAATGACACAAACGATCGTCGAGCACGTGTCGTTGATTAATCATCCGCCGTGACTACACATACGACGATTTACAATCAACTGGCACTCGGTAAATCCTTGTGACTGTTTTTAACAAAATTTCGGAAAATCGGATGCTGATATGCGAGTGTTGAGTGTGTGTATGTGTGCGTTGTTATTTAGAAGCCCCCCCTCCCTCTTTCTTAAGGACGTAAAACCGAGGATACTGAAGAAATTCTAAAGACTACGAATACCCACCTTTCCGCTCTCGGATCCGCGACAGACAGAGAGAGAAGAGAGTGAGAGAGTTTTTTCCGTTTCCGGTTGCAGCCATCGGAAGGATTTGTTTTTTCCCGGCTCCAGGATTTGTCGTCCGTACCTAAGCTCACTGGCCCGCAGTATACTCAAATCAAAGCGAAACAAAAACAACAACAACAACAACAACAACGCAGATATCCAGGAAGAAATAATAAAAAAAAGTGAGGGGGGAAACGACAGGGCAGTTATTAAGACGCACATTCCAATGGGATGGGCGATAAGTTCTGTGCACGGTTTTCTTCAAACGCCGTTGGAATAATAATAATCGAGTAATCCCTGATTAACGTCGTCGCAGTAATTAGGACACTGTTCTTTCGAAAATAATTTATTCTCATTGATTTTCACCAGAGTTTCAAGGCACTACTTAATTACTCAACCTGATGCTTGTAAATAAATTGAAAATAGAATCTTAAAGACCGTTTTAAAAATATATTCAATGGTTCTATCTAAAGCGTTAAAAGTACGACTTATAATAAAAGAACGTGTCGGCGTTATCTATTTAAAAAAATATGCCGTACAATATAAGGTGCCCCGAGCGACAAAAAAGGAATAAAAACGTCGCTCAACCCGTGCGTTTCATCTTCATTTTTTCTCTAAGCGCTGCTGAGATCTTCGCCTTTTTTTACAAGCTAGACATTCTCTTTCGTAGCTACACGTGGCTATCATAATTCATTACACACAATAAGTCGCACGAAGCTTGTCGGCCTTGCCGCGTTTTAATACTTGAAACTCGCAGCTCGCTTTGACGTAACGATTTTTCGAAGCACCCTATACCGTCGATTACATAAACCGGGCCTAAACTGAAATCGTGTTCTTCTAAAGAGGAAAATGCATTTCGATTTCAGAAACGATACGCATTCCGTAACAACGAATCTTCTCGACATAAGGGACAGTAACAGAATACTTGGAGACTTGGCGAGATTTTGCCAAAATTACGAGACAAAGCGCGTTAAAACAGCGTAATAAGATTGCGAGTTATCGGCTTTTATATCTCCCTCGCGCTTTACCATTAATGCAAAGCAAAACTGTTCTTTTGCAAATCTATACTAATTAATATAGGTAAGCAAAGCCGTTCATCTCGTTTCGTAGTTTTGCTCTCCTGTGTAACAAGCGTTGTTAAATGATCATTTCTTTATGATTCGTCGAGTGGTATTGTCGTGCATGTATCGTGGAATAACGACATACGGCAATGGTATTTAAGAAATTGAATATCTCAGGAGATGCTGAGAAAGAGAGATAAAAATAAGGCTCTGAAAATTAAAGTAAAAAAGGCTCGATTTTCTTAAAGTTTGGTACTGTCAATTTGTTTAAAAAATGGTTGGAAGACACGAGATTTGTTTGTTTTATCGTATTTGCCGTACTGTCGTGTTGTAACCACAGAAACAAGAGACAGGATGTACGTGGGACCATATGCCCGTAACGTTTTTCTAACGTTTTTACGGCCACTACGTGTGAAAGCATGCGAACTCGTTGGAGCCCGATTCTCGTTATTTAACCGAACTGTACTACGAATATTTGCCGTCCACGAGTTAACTCTCAAACAAAGGCGGACGATCGACGACAAACCCAGCAATTTTTTCAAGAGCAGGTCGTCAAGAATCCTCTTAGAAAAATTCGTGTAAGCAATCTCGAGACGCGGGCGATTTCTTACAATTTGCCGAATCGCTCGTGGATCGCAATGGTTCGCTGGTCTTCCGGGATTAGAATTGCGATCTAGGGAAAGCGATGATTTTACCCACTCGAAGAGAGAGTGTGTATGTGTGAGAGAGAAATAGGACGTTAAATCGCCGAGATGAGGAAAATAAAGCAGTTACTTCCTCGTCGAGTCAGTAAGTCGTTTCGGCGAGACAAAATGTCGCCCCTGACTCGACGGGGAAGCACGTTGAATCCCGGGGATTCGAGAAATCTACTCGTCCTCCATCGTCCGAGGCGGGGACGTGGCTCATCGTCGTCGGTCGCAACTCCTGCAGTTGGCTTTGGACGAAGACACGTACGCGCGCGCGCGCTATTCGTGCGAATTGTCGAAGAACGTGGACACTCTGTCCTACGTAGAGGAATGAATCCCGAAAGCTTGGAAGATCTTGTTTTTGAAACCGGGTTTGTTAGGACTAGCATCGTGGTGGCCGGACTGTCCCTCGTGCAGCGCCGTTCTCCTTACCAGCGAGCCCTGAGTGCGTGCGGGAGATTATCGGCCGATGCGACCGGAGCGGAGTCGAGTCACGAACGAAAAAAGAACAAAAAGAAAGAAGAAAAGGATAGTAGACGACTAATGCTGTGCTACCGCATGCAGTGCAATCTATCAATTAAACGTCTCCGGGAAGAGACGGACACAGAGGGAGAAAGAACGTCTTCCTCGTTGACAAAACGAGCAGGTTAACTTACATCTTCGTGTTGCTCGTGCTCGCTCGCCGTCAAACTGGATCGGGAACCGCGTCTCGTCGAACCTTTCTCGTCCCCTAAGATTTGGGCCACTTTCCCCTGTTTCACGAGGTCGAACGCCTGAGAAAAAGTAATGAGAAATACGCTAAATATGCAGATATTACCTACAGTATTTTCTCGCACAAGCATCCTCATTAAAAATAATCATTACCCGTGACACGAATACCGTAAACTGATTTTCTAGTGCTTAGCATTTACTTTAGTTTTCAGACGTAATTTCGGTGATAAATTTCATTTAAATGGCATTTACGGTCGACAATATTTATGTAAATAAAAATATATCAGACGTATGCAAACTGAAAATAGGCGTAGGTAACGTTTTCTCGGTTATAATTTGATTTTTAACCGCGCTGTTTATAGTGTTCTCTTTCTCGCGAAAGTTGTCTTAAGACTTCTACTTTAATTCTTCGCCTTCAAGGTTTTAGTCTTACTGTTACTCAGTATCATGTAAAAAAGGAATTACGAGACTGCTTTTTTGCTCACCTGCTGCACGTGCTGCTTGCGTAAAATACACGAATTACGTTATTAATTCCGAGTTGTACATCTTTGGATGTTTAAAATTGCATAACTAGAATTACAAAACTCACCCCTCCTCTTCTCGTTCTCAAGGCACAATCCTCCAGAGTTTCAGCCGCTTCGTATTTGCCTTGTCGCCGATAAAGGGCCCCGAGATTCTTGAGTGTCGTAGTAACCGTCGGTGAATCCACCTTCGCTGCTTTGTGCCAACCTCCGTACTCGCCGTACGGTGTATTCTCTTTGTTCCTATACTTGTTTGCCTCCCTCTCTTCAGCGACCTACAATTCATAAAATGCCGATTCATAATCTCCGAGGGGAAATATTTTGACGTAATGGTCATCGTTCTACGTTAACGAAATCAGTATTTTTCCAACTCAGCGTATCTAATAAGCGTTTAAAGAAGAACTTGAAAAAATTGAAACTTTCTATAAATTCAACTCATTATCAAAATTGAAGATCTGATAATTATTGTTCTATTAGTTTATTTTCTATAGAATATAATGTTGCTATTTGTCAATGATCTACTTTTAATCATAGAGAAATACTCGAAAAAATGACAGTATAAATTCTGTGTTGAATGTCCTAAAAAATTGGGAAAGTAGTTTTCGTCTTCCTCTAAATTCTCCAACCTTCGATTACTTGACGTGCCCTTAAGAGTTATATACTCGCCAAGTGCCGTTAGTTTTAATGATGTCTTTCCATGGAAGTTACCTGCCAAATGGGCTTGTTATCGCCGTCGATAGTTCCGAATTCTCTCTCGTGCGCTCTGGTGAGCACCTGCTTGTAAAGGACTTCAGCATCCTTGTACTTGCCCTGCTTGAGGTAACACGAGGCGAGATTGTTTTTCGTCTTAGCTACATTGGGATCGTCAGGGCCGAGTTTAGCCTCGTAGATCTCGAGGGCTCGTTGATAATAACGTTCGACCTCGTCGTACTTAGCCTGGTTCTGACAGAGTAGCGCGAGATTGTTGAGTTGTTTCGCCACGTCGGGATGTTCACGGCCCAAGACCTTCTCGCGGATTTCGAGTGCACGTTTGCAGAGAGGTTCCGCCTCCTTGTACTTTCCTCGCTTCCCGTAAAGCACCGCCAAATTGTTGAGTGTAGCCGCGACTGCCGGATGATTCTCGCCCAGGGTCTTCTCCCGGATGGCGAGGGCGTCGTTCAGCAGGTTCGCGGCTTCCTTATACTTGTTCTGGTCGCGGTAGACCAGCGCCAGGATATTGAGCATCGTCGCCACGTCCGGATGGTCGTGGCCAGAAGTCTTCTCAAGATCCTCGAGGGCCTGCTTGCACAGGGGAACTGCTACCTCGTAACGACCCTGGCTAGCGTACTGTATAACGAGGTTGTGCAAGGTGCGTAATCGCGCCGGTATTTCGTATCCAGCGTTCACTTGTTGGGCGAATTGCGACGGCGGGGTTGGGGATATCGCTGTTCACGCAGAGTTAGGAAAAATTTTAGTGAATAATATTCGTCCCCTGTGCCCAAGTCTGCACGAATCTCAAAACCTCTTAAAGACATATCGTAAGTTCATCTTCTTCTTAAGACCGCTACTTTAAATTCTTTTCTGTACCACTGTTAAAGGAACACGTCAGCTTGACTTTTGAAACTACTGTTGCCTTATGTGTAAATCGTGACGCTGCATTTTAATTGGCCATATTGTCATAAATGGCACTGCCTTTGTAAATTAATATAGGTTTCACTTAGTAAACACGTCTTGTTGCGTAAAAGCTTTTTAACATTTTTTACTAACAATTAATATGTTACGATTTTTTATAATATTTTTGCGGCTTGAACAATTATTCCTAACTGGAGCCATCATTCACTCGGCACTGTTTTATTCTTTATGGCTGAAGAAATTAGAAAGTACTATTTTGTTCATTTGTATGTACTTGAGTGTATGATTTCGAGTTACTTTCGGATCTTAAAAGGTAATAAATAATTGTAACCAGAAAAGTGCAGAATTCTGGGGCTACAATGAAATTGTCAAGTGTCATTATCCTCAGGCGCAGGAATATATAAAAGTTCTAAGCCTTCGTGCAGACTTAATGTCAGAAACGCGTGAGATGTCTGGCTAGACATCGGGATCGATGAAAAAATATGAAAAAGGGGAAACCTACACTTACTGTTTCGGTCGTCAGCGTCGTCGTCGGGGAAGAGATCGACGACGGGATCGTCCTTTGGCCTGTCCTTGGCATTCTCATCGTCCGCAGATGGATCTGGGTCATACTGTCTCATGCTGGCCATAAATTCCAAATGCCTTTTGTCCTCTTCCAGTTGAGCGACCTACGCAACCAGTTCAAAATAATTCCCCTGAGTCCAATAGAAAGTACTTGTAGCATTGTTCTTCCTCGTGCGATCCATTCATGATTTTTGCCATAATAAAGTGGGAAAACTTACCGCTTGCTCGCTCGCCTGCAACTTTTGTTGCGTCCCAGCGAGCTCATCTCTGAGCCAGGCATTCTCCTGGCAGAGTCTTTTCACTTGAGTCCGGAGTTTTTGTTTCTCCGCCTCGACCATCTGCAGATGACTGGCCAGGGCCATCATGACCTGCGCCTCCCCCAGGCCCAGTTCGATCATCTCGATGTTTTTACACAAGAGGCTGGCCTTATCTCTCACTGCTATTGCGTCCTGCGGCTGCAGACTCTGCAGGAGGCTTCCATGTTCGACGCGCAGGGCTTCCAAACCCTGTGCCACCGTCCGAGCACCAACCATTATCTCCTCCTGCGTCATGGCCGTCATCCTGCCAATGTTTTCTATCTGTTTGCTGCAAACAAACCACCGCAATGAGAATGCAATTCCTTACCGTAAGAGGAACGAAGTACACTAAACTACGAGTAAGGGGAAACCTGCTCTAAAGCAACATCTTTTTAATATTCGAACCAGTTATTTAAACAGTCCCCTGACAACACATATCAACTTATCACTATAAAGGAATTCCTTACGATCCTTTCATGTTCTCAACGAGTTTATATTATGGATTGAAAGCGATTTAGCAAACGCGCAACTCCTTATCGCTTACTTTATGACGCTGTGACGATCCAGAACGAAATTTTATAATCATGTCCCCAAAAATCAACACGTATGACCAGCAATGCAACTGCTGGACATGGGGAAAAATATTGTAACGAAATTCCCGCCTGAGGAAGATACGTGGGGCCGGTAAATACGTACAAAATAGAACGTCAATGAGGTGCCTGAGGAGGAAGGAACGAACGACGCGGAACCCGGCTAACGTCTGATTCGCGGCGTAAAACTGGAAGAACCGGACGCGAAGATTGCGGCCGGAAATGTGGCGCTTGCGGGAAGACAAGAAGCGGAAATGGCCGGACCATTGGGCCCGAAAGACGTAGGAAAAGGCACGGATGAGACGTGTTAAAGGAAAATTATCGAAGGATACGAACTTACCCCATGTCAGGGCCGTGCTAGAGCCACCGAAATCAATGGCTCAATAATGCCGCGCACGCGCAGCCATTCCCCTCGTGCCGAGTGAGAAATGTTGGAAATTCGAGAAAAAACCGAAGGATCGCGTGGGAGTCGCGTCATCGATCGTCCCGAGGAAACCAGACGATATATCGACACTAAACTGGGCTTCTACAATTGAATTCCGCCATTGGATAATTAGCTTCTCGATTTACTCGTCAAAGAAACTCCAACGTCGACACTTCAGCAGAGTTGCTGGTAAAGCAATTTGGAGAAATCAGTTTCTTCGTTACTGGTCAAAGAAAAGCGTTATAATTTCAATTAGTCGATCAACCGGTTTAGAAAATGAGGGCGAAAGCCATCATTTACTGCCGTATATTTAATGGCGTAACTTCATGTACGTCTAAATTGAATATTGGCGGAAAAGAAGCAATCCTACCCCAAGTTCTTTCTTTGAAATTATTCGATGGATTAGAAGCTAACATTAATTTGTACATTTACTCAATATTAGAATTTGCATTAACCATGCGCATTTTTCGCTAGTATCGTTTGATGGAAGCATTGTAGTGCTGAACCTTGACCTAATACAATCGTCCTGGTTTTTTGCGGCGGACCTTGTATCAAAACCTCAAGTAAACGGAAGTGGACTTTCGAAGGCCACGACGGAACAGAATCAGTACGACTCTATTTCAAATTGTACCTAGTTGGATTAGGAATCACCGTTACTACAGCTGCATGAAAACTCGATTAAACTTGCGTGATACGCGATTTCCAAGCTGACACAGCGAATGCAGAAAATGCATTTCATCAAGCAACACCCATTTTCCTTTGTTCAACAATATCGCCAGATCAGCAGGTGGTAAAAAATAATATTTATAACGTTGAATTTGTGTCGCTGATGGTAATGATTTTGCTACAGGGAGTTTCGAGTAACTGCAGTTAGAAATGGAGATTAAATGGACTCAGTCCGGAATCGTTATTGATCGCCATTGAAATGTGCATATAACAGGTCGCAGTGGCACTGTAGATGATCGTCCAGTCGTTGGCGATAAGCAGGCAGGGAAATTGCCCGATGACCCGCTAAGATGCACCACAATCCTGCAACGCGTGACGTTCTTTCAATATTACGTCACCGATACGTAAGAAATAAGAAGCAGCAATGTTGCAGCGAACTTCCTGCTTTCATAACCCAGTACGGTCACCGAAATGCCACTAATTATCACGTTCTCGCGTTGTTCGGGACCCAACGGCCACGCACGATAGTCGCCACGAGGATCTATTTACTTTCACCACGATTATTCAACCGTAATAGCAACGTCTACAGGTTCCCGAAAGTCAGTTTCGACAGCAACCATTAAGCAAAAGTCCGCTAGGCGCACAGGAAAGCATTCCTCCGATGAAACACGACTGATTCAGGGCAACGGGGGAATAATGAACTCCAAAAGGAAGAAGGTTCCAAGGTTGACGATGCTGTAAACCGTTGCTGAAGGTCATACGTTTACTCACATTCTATAAGCGTTGAGCGTTTTTGACATATCCGTCCTACCCATCGGTTCTTACGGCTGGATTTAATTGGTAAAAAAGGATATAAGCTTTCTACTATATCGATCTGTCTGCCGCTGTGGACTGCACAGAGTGGACGGATTTTCGCAACCTACTGTGTCGTCGGGCAATGAAGATCCTCGTCGTACAAAAATCATCTATCCGCCGGTATAAAAATATACTATCTCTATGTACACTTAGGGTTTAAGGAAACACGTTCTACGGTAGACTGCGGCGCGAAGCTAAAGGGAAGGGGATCACGCAGTTGTCGGTATCACGATTTATCTCTCACTGAGGGTTCGTTCGTTTGGCTTCAGCCCTTGTCAGGGGGGGTCGCCATGTAAAATGCGCTTGCGCCACTACGTTCACCGTGTGCATAGCTATTTCCCCCTTTCGTCGGAGAATCAGCCACAGAAACGAATGCACGACGATGGCCAAACTATAATAACGTGCCGACGTGAATGCCCCGGATTTCAGGCAAAGAAGGGCGACGTGTCAAAGAGGGAGATGATAAGTCAACCGGTCAGTGGAAAATTGCCCGCCGTCAGGGAATATTGTACGGGACAGTGTGAAGGACTGGTTTAATGAAACACCAAGGGGTGGACTCTCGCACGCTTTACGCCTCGGGCAATAATTTGCAAAACCCAGATACCGGGGTCCACTTTTATCCAAGGGGCGGTCGTTTGGCTTCGCAAAGGGTGGACGAAAAGGATACATTTACCTCTTTTCCAAGGGTAGACGAAATTTTGTTCTCCAATAGACGATAGATCTGTAGAGGACAGGAATACTGGGAATAGTTACAAATATCAAGCCATTTAATTCCACTGTTTGCATACAGGTACTAATTTTGAGACTTTCTTTCAAGCTCTATAACAAACACTTATTAGTTATTTGTATAAATTTGCAAATTGGAAATTTCTATGTTAATTACAAACTTCCTGTTATTGGTATATATCAAATACTTTCACGTATCACAATTTTATGTTCCCACTGTGGAACCAGATGGATTAATAAGAAAAAACCATACGACTGCGGTAGGAAAAGTTATCTCTAAAGGTATTTCTAGCAGCATGTTCAACACCGTAGACGCTGGGTCCAAACCGATTTCTTTATCTTTCTGTCGCACAAGCGGTATATCTGTGGTAAGGGTGGGTGTAGGTTCCTGTGTAGATGATATAGTTGTGTGCAGTGACTGGTATTGGATGACTCACAGGCCATGACGATAGAAGTGATGTAGTGTAAGCGAGTAATTGACCATGTGCGTTAGTTCGCTTGCGGAAGCGGGACAGACTCGTGCCACACTTTCTTATTAATTCAATGAAATTAAAGCCCATGCACTTGGCGGAATACATTTCTATCTTGTTCGGCAGTAACCGACGTTGTCGTCTGATTAGATAAGCCAACGACTTTATATAAATATAGCATGTTCTAGACGGTCAAAGAATAAATTATAAAGTATTACCAACTTTCTAAAATCTTTTTATTGGCCGTGCCGACGTTTCTGTACACGTTATGCGAAAATGAAGGCGTACAAAAAGGAAATCACGTGCTTTCGGGCTTTTAAATGAAACGATGTCCTTCATGTTCCTTGTTTGCTGTAAAATAAATGACAACGCCTACTTGAAGGCATTATGTATTCGACTTGTGACATGTCATTTTATTAATGCAATTCCGTTAATCGCGACCTACATACTCTACGCCGTAAATGTCTCACCTACGTATAAATCCAACTGTTAGTAACGTCAGCTAACTTTTACCTGTCGGTTAACCCAAAGAACGTTCCAATTTTTACCGACAACTCGGAAAAGTTATACACTGGACACTTTAATGCGATATTAAAAACTAACGAAAAAGAGAATTAAAGATCAAGAAAATCAAGATTTCGGTATAATGCGAATCATTAAAAAACGTGACCTTACAAACTTTGTAACTCGTTTGGGTGATTGTAAACACTTCCTGATTGAATTTGGGGTTTGGTGAATTAATAACAATGAGTAACCTGTGCAATCTCTTGTTTCTTTAATACGTCCCTGCTATCACAAATTGCGTATGTAAGCACACGTTATCTACTGCGCGATTGCATACGTTTATTTATTTACTCGGTTTGTAGCCGTTGTGCAGAGTAAATGAACCAGGAAGGACCTTTCGAGTTTTCTTTCCCTGTGGCTGGTCATAGTAAAAAAAAACTGGGGTGGAAGCGGAACTCGAAGAAACGGTTTGCCGGCCGGCTGTTCTTAAATGAAGACAACAACCAGACGATGATCTCGCCGCGGGGAAGGCTCGTCATGGTCACTGGTTTTTCGTCATGCTTCCACGGAGGAAGACTCGCGCTCGAAAAGCAATTAAAAGTCGGATTTATTGAAGCCTCTAGAACCGGCGGGACGTTACACAAGGCGTGGCACAGCTGAGAAATCATCGTGAAAGGCCTCTGCGTTTTCAGGAAGAAGCCTAGAGCTTCTTTAATTCCATTGGCAAGAGCGTAGGCAAGGACTTACTCTTGAGAACGATCCATGGAGGGGTCCTTGAACTTGGATTTAACGTATCATCCCACCGTCGTAAAAATACGACGATCTCCGAGGGGCCCTGGCAAACTGTCCCCCCGTGGACAAAAGATCCCTCACAATAGCCGGCGCTTATCCAAGGGGTAAGGGCGAAAGGGTAATTGTTAATCCCTCGGGAAACAACGAGACGCGGCGCACTGCGGAGACGATCAGTGGGAAAAGATCAATTCCCTTAGTTGCGCAAGATGCCCACCTGAACGCAGGGCTGGAACGATCGATCTTCCTTTTCCTTGGTAAAACCCAGCCGAAACGACAGCCGGATATTTCCTCGGTCCGTCCAACAGCGGCGGAATACTAATATGGCGAGAACTCTGCTCTGCTTGCCTTGACGTGAGGGAAACGTGTAAACGATACGTCACATATTTCTTAAGACACTCCCCAACGCATCCCGACGACCCGCCGAACCCTGTCTTCCCACTTTTCACCACCCACGCGGCGATTTCCTCTACCGTAGAGTTTTTTATCAGTACGAATTCAAGTCCTCACGGACTTTTCGAGACTTCGTGGTAAAAGCCACTCGCACGACGGCCATCAGCCGAGCGTAAAAACGCGAATGATGCGATCACAGCGCCGGAAATACGAAATTTCTTAAATCCTCGCGCGGGATTTTCGGGGAACCATTGAGTAATGCGCAAGAAGAAACTCAGTCGCTAAACAAAGGATGGAATCGTCAGACAATGAACCAAACGTGAAGTTTGACAAATTTAGAAACTACAATACCTTTTGTTTCGTACTAATGACAGACGAGATATAGGGATAGACCAGTCATGTAATCTACTTTCGTGTCACCTCATTTTGGGGCTCTAATTTAATGTATTGTAATGCATCTTTAAAGTATTTTATCGTATTTCAGTGCCCTTTAATGAATTTTAATGCATTTTTACCTTATTTTATCGTATTTCTACGCATTTTGATGAATTTTAATGCTATTTTCACGATTCTTATCGTATTTCAACGGATATTAATAGATTTTAATGCTCTTTTAACGTATTTTATCGTATTTCAACGCATTTTAATGGATTTTAATACATTTCTAACGTATTTTATCGTATTTCAACGCATTTTAATGGATTTTAATGCATTTTTAACGTATTTTATACCATTTCAACGCATTTTAATGGACTTTAATGCATTCTTAACGTATTTTAACACGTTCTAATCCATTTTAACGCACTGTAATGCATTATTAGTATAATTTAACGCTCTATAAAGCATTTTTAACGTATTGTAACTCATTCTTGACGTATTTTATCACGTTTTAAAGCATTTTAGCGCACCCTTTATTAAAAAATCGCATCAGTTTCACTGTAAATTTCAGCCAAAAATGCATCAATGTTATATATTATCGGCCGTGGAAAAACAGATCGATAAAACAGAATTCTACTATAACGATCAAAAATTTTACAAAATATTATTTCACCCTTGATAACTTCCAGATATCTTTGAGTGATCTTTAGTTTCATTTGACTGTTGTATGCGAACATAAGTTATATAATATTCATGATATTTAATATAGTGTTCTATTTTACCGGCTGTGGAAAAACAGATTGATAAATCCTGTATATTATACATTGTGTATATGCTATATATAACGTATTATAATCCATTTTAATGCATTTGAACGTATTTTAATGCACTTTAACGCATTTTAAACGCACTTTAATGCAGGGTTGAGAAGTTAACCCGTTACAAATTTTATTTGTGACGAAAAAAGTAACTTCGTATTTTATCGTATTTCAACGCATTTTATTTATTTATTTATTTATTTAACGTCTTTATTGCACACAATTATTACATATGTAGGATATTACACAGTAATGTGGAGAAAGAAATGTTTTCTGAGTCTTATTGTATGCAAAAGGCGAGGTTCAGCATAAGGCTGTTTTAATACCTAACCAAATGGATGGATTTTAATGGATTTTAATTCATTTTTAACGTATTTTATCGTATTTCAACGCATTTTAACGTGTTTAAACGCATTTTAACGCATTTTTAAAGCACTTTAATGTATCTCCATACCCTATTGACGTACTTTAATATAATTTCACGCATTATAACGCATTTTTAAGGCACATTAATGTTTTTTCATCCACTATTGACGTACTTTAACATATTTTCACGCATTATAACTCATTCTTAACATATTTCAGCTCATTTTTATCGTGCATTTTAACACATTTTAACGCTCTATAACGCATTCTTAACGCACTTCAATATACTTACAGGCACTATAACGCATTATAATGTATTTCTAAATATTTTACCCTATTTTAACGCATTTCAATTCATTTTAAACGCATTCTAACCTATTTCGACAGATTTTAATGCATTTCTAAATATTTTACGCTATTATAACACATTCTAGACTATTCCAGCACACTTTGATGCATTTCTAAATGTTTCACATTATTTTAACGCATTTCAATTCATTTTAAACGCATTCTAACATATTTCAACAAATTTTAATGCATTCCTAAATATTCTACCCTATTTTAACGCATTTCAATACATTTTTAACGTGTTCTAACCTATTTCTACACATTTAAATGCATTTCCAAATATTCTACCATATTTTAACGCGTTTCAATACATCTTTAACGCATTCTAACCTATTTCAACCCATTTTGATGTATTTCTGAATAGTTTACGCTATTTTAACGCATTCTAGACTATTCCAGCACATTTTGATGCATTTCTAAACGTTTTACCTTATTTCAACGTATTTCAATTCATTTTAAACGCATTTTAACCTATTTCAACACATTTTAATGCATTCCTAAATATTCTACACAATTTTAACGCATTTCAATACATTTTTAACGTGTTCTAACATATTCCAACACAGTTTAATGCATTTTCATACAATTTTTAATGTTCTAATGCATTTTCAATATATTTTAACGTATTAAAAATTGTATGTTCAATTAAACATTTTGGTATTTTGTCGGTAATCAGTAGACTGATTATCACCGTTCTCAATTTACATCCGCGTAGAACATCGGTAACGAATCTGCAATCGCTAGACTGATTATCACCATTCTCAATTTGCATCGGTGTAAGACGTCGGTAACCAATCTGTAATCGCTAGACTGATTATCACCATTCTCAATTTGCATCGGTGTAAGACGTCGGTAACCAATCTGTAATCGCTAGACTGATTATTACCGTTCTCAATTTACATCCGCGTAGAACGTCGGTAACGAATCTGCAATCGCTAGACTGATTATCATCATTCTCAATTTGCATCGGTGTAAGACGTCGGTAACCAATCTGTAATCGCTAGACTGATTATCACCATTCTCAATTTGCATCGGTGTAGAACATCGGTAACCAATCTGTAATCGCTAGACTGATTATCACCGTTCTCAATTTGCATCGGTGTAAGACGTCGGTAACCAATCTGTAATCGCTAGACTGATTATCACCATTGTCAATTTACATCCGTGTAGAACATCGGTAACCAATCTGTAATCGCTAGACTGATTATCACCGTTCTCAATTTGCATCGGTGTAAGACGTCGGTAACCAACCTGTAATCGCTAGACTGATTATTACCGTTGTCAATTTACATCCGTGTAGAATATCGGTAACGAATCTGCAATCGCTAGACTGATTATCACCGTTCTCAATTTACATCCGTGTAGAACATCGGTAACCGATCTGTAATCGCTAGACTGATTATCACCATTCTCAATTTGCATCGGTGTAAGACGTCGGTAACCAATCTGTAATCGCTAGACTGATTATTACCGTTGTCAACTTACATCCGTGTATAATGTCGGTAACGAATCTGCAATCGCTAGACTGATTATCACAGTTGTCAATTTATATTCATGTAGAATATCGGTAACCAATCTGTAATCGCTAGACTGATTATCACAGTTCTCAATTTAAATCCGTGTAGGACGTCGGTAACCAATCTGTAATCGCTAGACTGATTGTCACAGTTCTCAATTTACATTCGTGTAGAATATCGGTAACCAATCTGCAATCGCTAGACTAATTATCACAGTTCTCAATTTACATTCGTGTAGAATATCGGTAACCAATCTGCAATCGCTAGATTGATTGTCGCCATCATCAATGTAGGTCAAGGCAGCGGATCAGTAACGTATGGGCACAGATGATATATGGGACAAAACTATTATCCAAGTTACACACTTCTTTGACAATTACCACAGGTAATTCAACGTTTTCATATGTTCACACCGAAAATCATCAAATAATCTGAAAATTTTATAATTTAACGCCAACAATCCCTAAATGTATTCGATCGAATTTCAGCGCATTTTCTGCGTATTTTAAATCATTTATAACGCATTTTAACGCATTCCTAACGCACTTTAATGTATTTTGATGCACTATTGGGATACTTTAACATATATTCACGCACCATAATGCATTCTTAACACACTTTAATGTATTTTCTCGCATTATAACGCACTATTAACTTATTTATCCTATCCTAAATATTGTTTTTTAAAATATTGTTTTAAATATTTATACTATATAATTTTAAATATTTTAATATATGCACTACCTACGTATTATATATACTATATACGCACTATATATGTAATATACGTACTATATACCTACTGTATATACTTTATACGTACTATATACCTACTATATATACTAAATACGTACTATATATGTTACATGCGTACTATATAC
The DNA here is from genome assembly GCA_963989215.1 of Hedychridium roseum. Lineage (NCBI taxonomy): Eukaryota > Metazoa > Arthropoda > Insecta > Hymenoptera > Chrysididae > Hedychridium > Hedychridium roseum. The sequence goes on along the minus strand of OZ022318.1, from coordinate 3,581,550 downwards.
CTACTATATACACTATATACGTATTATATATGTTACATGCGCACTATATACCTACTATATATACTATATACGTAGTATATACCTATTATATATACTATATACGTACTATATATGTAACATACATACTATATACCTATTATGGATACTATATACGTACTATATATGTAACATACGTACTATATACCTACTGTATATACTTTATAGGTACTATATATGTAACATACGTACTATATACCTGCTATATATACCATATGCGTACTATATATGTTACATGCCTACTATATACCTACTATATATACTATATATACTATATACGTACTATGTATGTAACATACGTACTATATACCTACTATATATACTGTATACGTACTATATACCTATTATATATACTATATACGTACTATATATGTAACATACGTACTATATATCTATTATATATACTATATACGTACTATATATGTAACATACATACTATATACCTACTGTATATACTTTATACGTACTATATATGTAACATACGTACTATATACCTATTATGGATACTATATACGTACTATATATATAACATACGTACTATATACCTACTGTATATACTTTATACGTACTATGTATGTAACATACGTACTATATACCTATTATATATACTTTATAGGTACTATATATGTAACATACGTACTATATACCTGCTATATATACCATATGCGTACTATATATGTTACATGCCTACTATATACCTACTATATATACTATATATACTATATACGTACTATGTATGTAACATACGTACTATATACCTACTATATATACTGTATACGTACTATATACCTATTATATATACTATATACGTACTATATATGTAACATACGTACTATATATCTATTATATATACTATATACGTACTATATATGTAACATACATACTATATACCTACTGTATATACTTTATACGTACTATATATGTAACATACATACTATATACCTATTATGGATACTATATACGTACTATATATGTAACATACGTACTATATACCTACTATATATACTATATACGTACTATGTATGTAACATACATACTATATACCTATTATGTATACTATATACGTACTATATATGTCACATACGTACTATATACCTACTATATATACTATATACGTACTATATATGTCACATACGTACTATATACCTACTATATATACTATATACGTACTATATATGTAACATACATACTATATACCTATTATGGATACTATATACGTACTATATATGTAACATACGTACTATATACCTACTATATATACTATATACGTACTATATATGTCACATGCGTACTATATACCTACTATATATACTATATACGTATTATATATGTAACATACGTACTATATACCTATTATATATACTATATACGTACTATATATGTAACATACGTACTATATACCTACTATATATACCATATGCGTACTATATATGTTACATGCGTACTATATACCTACTATATATACTATATACGTACTATGTATGTAACATACGTACTATATACCTATTATATATACTATATACGTACTATATATGTAACATATGTACTATATATCTATTATATATGCTGTATACGTAATATATATATTATATACATATTATATACTCGTTTTACATATTATTTTATCGTATTTCAACGCATTTTAATGGATTCTAATGCATTTTTAACGTATTTTATCGTATTTCAACGCACTTTAATGTATTTTTATGCATTTTTAACGTATTTTATCGTATTTCAACGCATTTTAATGTATTTATATGCATTTTTAACGTATTTTATCGTATTTCAACGCATTTTAATGTATTTTAATGCATTTTTAACGTATTTTATCGTATTTAAACGCATTTTAATGGAGGTTAATGCATTTTTAACGTATTTTATCGTATTTCAACGCATTTTAATGGATTTTTATGCATTTTTAACGTATTTTATCGTATTTCAACGCATTTTAATGTATTTTAATGCATTTTTAACGTTTTTTATCGTATTTCAACGCATTTTAATGTATTTTTATGCATTTTTAACGTATTTTATCGTATTTCAACGCATTTTAATGGATTTTAATGCCAATTTCAGTTTTTTTAAATTATTTCTGCTAGTATAGTAGTTTTTTCGGCTAGTATAGTAGTTCTTTCTGCTAGTATAGTAGTTTTTTTCGGCTAGTATAGTAGTTTTTTTCTGCTAGTATAGTAGTTTTTTCGGCTAGTATAGTAGTTTTTTCGGCTAGTATAGTAGTTTTTTTCGGCTAGTATAGTAGTTTTTTCTGCTAGTATAGTAGTTTTTTTCGGCTAGTATAGTAGTTTTCTCGGCTAGTATAGTAGTTTTCTCGGCTAGTATAGTAGTTTTCTCAGCTAGTATAGTAGTATAAAAAACTACTATACTACTATACTACTATACTAGCCGAAAAAACTACTATACCAGCCGAAAAAACTACTATACTAGCGGAAAAAAACTACTATACTAGCGGAAAAAAACAACTATACTAGCAGAAAAAACTACTATACTAGCAGAAAAACTACTATACTAGTCGAAAAAAACTACTATATTAGCAGAAATATATACTATACTATACTATACTATACTATAGAAATATATACTATACTAGCCGAAAAAACTACTATACTAGCAGAAAAAAACTACTATACTAGCCGAAAAAACTACTATACTAGCAGAAAAAAACTACTATACTAGCCGAAAAAATTAAAAAAAACTGAAATTGGCTTTAAAATCCATTAAAATGCGTTGAAATACGATAAAATACGTGAGAATAGCATTAAAATCCATCAAAATGCGTTGAAATACGATAGAATACGTGAAAATAGCATTAAAATCCATCAAAATGCGTTGAAATACGATAAAATACGTGAAAATAGCATTAAAATCCATCAAAATGCGTTGAAATACGATAAAATACGTTAAAAATGCATAAAAATCCATTAAAATGCGTTGAAATACGATAAAATACGTTAAAAATGCATTAAAATCCATTAAAATGCGTTGAAATACGATAAAATGCGTGAAAATAGCATTAAAATCCATTAAAATGCGTTGAAATACGATAAAATACGTGAAAATAGCATTAAAATCCATCAAAATGCGTTGAAATACGATAAAATACGTGAAAATAGCATTAAAATCCAGCAAAATGCGTTGAAATACGATAAAATACGTGAAAATAGCATTAAAATCCAGCAAAATGCGTTGAAATACGATAAAATACGTGAGAAATGCATTAAAATCCATCAAAATGCGTTGAAATACGATAAAATGCGTGAAAATTGCTATTAGATCTATCGCATCATTCTCATCCTTCAAATCGTCGGCAGCAGATTACATACGCTCGAATTTCTAATTTCCTAATCTACACCATTTAGTTTTATTTATACAATATATAGTTACAATATATAGTATTTATTTTATACAATATATAGTTATTAAGAACATAGTTATTAAGTTAGACATGTACGGTCAGGTTGTAATTCAGCTTTAGCTGAACCTCGCCAATTGTAATTACAATTACAATAAAGAATTTAGAAAAAATAGAAAATAGCATTAAAATCCATCAAAATGCGTTGAAATACGATAAAATACGTGAAAAATGCATTAAAATCCATCAAAATGCGTTGAAATACGATAAAATACGTGAAAATAGCATTAAAATCCATCAAAATGCGTTGAAATACGATAAAATACGTGAAAATAGCATTAAAATCCATCAAAATGCGTTGAAATACGATAAAATACGTGAAAATAGCATTAAAATCCATCAAAATGCGTTGAAATACGATAAAATACGTGAAAATAGCATTAAAATCCAGCAAAATGCGTTGAAATACGATAAAATACGTTAAAAATGCATAAAAATACATTAAAATTCGTTGAAATACGATAAAAAACGTTAAAAATGCATTAAAATACATTAAAATGCGTTGAAATACGATAAAATACGTTAAAAATGCATAAAAATCCATTAAAATGCGTTGAAATACGATAAAATACGTTAAAAATGCATTAAAATCCATCAAAATGCGTTGAAATACGATAAAATACGTGAAAATAGCATTAAAATCCATCAAAATGCGTTGAAATACGATAAAATACGTGAAAATAGCATTAAAATCCATCAAAATGCGTTGAAATACGATAAAATACGTGAAAATAGCATTAAAATCCATCAAAATGCGTTGAAATACGATAAAATACGTGAAAATAGCATTAAAATCCATCAAAATGCGTTGAAATACGATAAAATACGTTAAAAATGCATTAAAATACATTAAAATGCGTTGAAATACGATAAAATACGTTAAAAATGCATAAAAATCCAGCAAAATGCGTTGAAATACGATAAAATACGTGAAAATAGCATTAAAATCCAGCAAAATGCGTTGAAATACGATAAAATACGTGAGAAATGCATTAAAATCCATCAAAATGCGTTGAAATACGATAAAATGCGTGAAAATAGCATTAAAATCCATCAAAATGCGTTGAAATACGATAAAATACGTGAAAATAGCATTAAAATCCATCAAAATGCGTTGAAATACGATAAAATACGTGAAAATAGCATTAAAATCCATCAAAATGCGTTGAAATACGATAAAATACGTGAAAATAGCATTAAAATCCATCAAAATGCGTTGAAATACGATAAAATACGTTAAAAATGCATAAAAATCCATTAAAATGCGTTGAAATACGATAAAATACGTTAAAAATGCATTAAAATCCATCAAAATGCGTTGAAATACGATAAAATACGTGAAAATAGCATTAAAATCCATCAAATGCGTTGAAATACGATAAAATACGTGAGAAATGCATTAAAATCCATCAAAATGCGTTGAAATACGATAAAATGCGTGAAAATAGCATTAAAATCCATCAAAATGCGTTGAAATACGATAAAATACGTGAAAAATGCATTAAAATCCATCAAAATGCGTTGAAATACGATAAAATACGTGAAAATAGCATTAAAATCCATCAAAATGCGTTGAAATACGATAAAATACGTGAAAATAGCATTAAAATCCATCAAAATGCGTTGAAATACGATAAAATACGTGAAAATAGCATTAAAATCCATCAAAATGCGTTGAAATACGATAAAATACGTGAAAATAGCATTAAAATCCATCAAAATGCGTTGAAATACGATAAAATACGTTAAAAATGCATAAAAATCCATTAAAATGCGTTGAAATACGATAAAATACGTTAAAAATGCATTAAAATCCATTAAAATGCGTTGAAATACGATAAAATGCGTGAAAATAGCATTAAAATCCATCAAAATGCGTTGAAATACGATAAAATACGTGAAAATAGCATTAAAATCCATCAAATACGTTGAAATACGATAAAATACGTGAAAATAGCATTAAAATCCATCAAAATGCGTTGAAATACGATAAAATACGTGAAAATAGCATTAAAATCCAGCAAAATGCGTTGAAATACGATAAAATACGTTAAAAATGCATAAAAATACATTAAAATGCGTTGAAATACGATAAAAAACGTTAAAAATGCATTAAGATACATTAAAATGCGTTGAAATACGATAAAATACGTTAAAAATAGCATTAAAATCCAGCAAAATGCGTTGAAATACGATAAAATACGTGAAAATAGCATTAAAATCCAGCAAAATGCGTTGAAATACGATAAAATACGTGAGAAATGCATTAAAATCCATCAAAATGCGTTGAAATACGATAAAATGCGTGAAAATAGCATTAAAATCCATCAAAATGCGTTGCAATACAATAAAATACGTGAAAATAGCATTAAAATCCATCAAAATGCGTTGAAATACGATAAAATACGTGAAAATAGCATTAAAATCCATCAAAATGCGTTGAAATACGATAAAATACGTGAAAATAGCATTAAAATCCATCAAAATGCGTTGAAATACGATAAAATACGTATGTATGTATGTATGTATGTATTTTATTAAGTGCCCTTGCGGGGTACACTAGGGACTCCCGCTCCCTTTACAATTCCTTATTTCATTTGCTTTTTCATCTATTTGTTACTAATTCTGTTCTCTTGCTTTTCTTCTCCTCTCTTCTCCTCCTTCCTCCCTCTCTCTCCCTCTTTCCCTCGCCCCTTCCCTTCTTCTTATCCATTCCTTCATCCATCCCTCCCCCTTGCCTTCTCCGTCCAGAATCCTTTTGATTCTCTCTCCTATGCCCTCCTCTTCCCTCTTTTCCCCCTTTTCCATTCCTCTTCCACATCCCTCTAGCACGTGCTCCCAACCCTCTTCCTCCCACCCACATATCCTGCATTTCCTCTTTTCTTACGATAAAATACGTGAAAATAGGATTAAAATCCAGCAAAATGCGTTGAAATACGATAAAATACGTTAAAAATGCATAAAAATACATTAAAATGCGTTGAAATACGATAAAAAACGTTAAAAATGCATTAAGATACATTAAAATGCGTTGAAATACGATAAAATACGTTAAAAATGCATAAAAATCCATTAAAATGCGTTGAAATACGATAAAATACGTTAAAAATGCATTAAAATCCATTAAAATGCGTTGAAATACGATAAAATGCGTGAAAATAGCATTAAAATCCATCAAAATGCGTTGAAATACGATAAAATACGTGAAAATAGCATTAAAATCCATCAAAATGCGTTGAAATACGATAAAATGCGTGAAAATAGCATTAAAATCCATCAAAATGCGTTGCAATACAATAAAATACGTGAAAATAGCATTAAAATCCATCAAAATGCGTTGAAATACGATAAAATACGTGAAAATAGCATTAAAATCCATCAAAATGCGTTGAAATACGATAAAATACGTGAAAATAGCATTAAAATCCATCAAAATGCGTTGAAATACGATAAAATACGTGAAAATAGCATTAAAATCCATCAAAATGCGTTGAAATACGATAAAATACGTGAAAATAGCATTAAAATCCATCAAAATGCGTTGAAATACGATAAAATACGTGAAAATAGCATTAAAATCCAGCAAAATGCGTCGAAATACGATAAAATACGTTAAAAATGCATAAAAATACATTAAAATGCGTTGAAATACGATAAAAAACGTTAAAAATGCATTAAGATACATTAAAATGCGTTGAAATACGATAAAATACGTTAAAAATGCATAAAAATCCATTAAAATGCGTTGAAATACGATAAAATACGTTAAAAATGCATTAAAATCCATTAAAATGCGTTGAAATACGATAAAATGCGTGAAAATAGCATTAAAATCCATCAAAATGCGTTGAAATACGATAAAATACGTGAAAATAGCATTAAAATCCATCAAAATGCGTTGAAATACGATAAAATACGTGAAAATAGCATTAAAATCCATCAAAATGCGTTGAAATACGATAAAATACGTGAAAATAGCATTAAAATCCATCAAAATGCGTTGAAATACGATAAAATACGTGAAAATAGCATTAAAATCCAGCAAAATGCGTCGAAATACGATAAAATACGTTAAAAATGCATAAAAATACATTAAAATGCGTTGAAATACGATAAAAAACGTTAAAAATGCATTAAGATACATTAAAATGCGTTGAAATACGATAAAATACGTTAAAAATGCATAAAAATCCATTAAAATGCGTTGAAATACGATAAAATACGTTAAAAATGCATTAAAATCCATTAAAATGCGTTGAAATACGATAAAATGCGTGAAAATAGCATTAAAATCCATCAAAATGCGTTGAAATACGATAAAATACGTGAAAATAGCATTAAAATCCATCAAAATGCGTTGAAATACGATAAAATACGTGAAAATAGCATTAAAATCCATCAAAATGCATTGAAATACGATAAAATAGTATGTGCAACGAGTATATAGTATATATAATAGGTATATAGTACGTATATAGTACATATCATAGGTATATACTATATATAATAGGTAATAATAGTATATAATACGTAGGTAGTGCATATATTAAAATATTTAAAATTATATAGTATAAATATTTAAAACTATATTTTAAAAAACAATATTTAGGATAGTATAAATAAGTTAATAGTGCGTTATAATGTGAGAAAATACATTAAAGTGTGTTAAGAATGCATTATGGTGCGTGAATATATGTTAAAGTATCCCAATAGTGCATCAAAATACATTAAAGTGCGTTAGGAATGCGTTAAAATGCGTTGTAAATGAGTTAAAATACGCAGAAAATGCGCTGAAATTCAGTCGAATACATTTAGGGATTGTTGGCGTTAAATTATGAAATTTTCAGGTAATTTGATGATTTTCGGTGTGAACATATGAAAACGTTGAATTACCTGTGGTAATTGTCAAAGAAGTGTGTAACTTGGATAATAGTTTTATCCCATATTTCATCTGTGTCCATATGCTACTGATCCGCTGCCTCGACCTACATTGATGACGGTGACAATCAATCTAGCGATTGCAGATTCGTTACCGATATTCTACACGAACGTAAATTGAAAACTGTGATAATTAGTCTAGCGATTGCAGATTGGTTACCGATATTCTACACGAATGTAAATTGAGAACTGTGACAATCAGTCTAGCGATTACAGATTGGTTACCGACATCCTACACGGATTTAAATTGAGAACTGTGATAATCAGTCTAGCGATTACAGATTGGTTACCGATATTCTACATGAATGTAAATTGACAACTGTGATAATCAGTCTAGCGATTGCAGATTCGTTACCGACGTCTTACACCGATGCAAATTGCGAATGGTGATAACACAAATGTTTATCAACGTCCGCAAAATATCATGGGTTCAGAATCATTCAGGGAAAATATGTTATTCTCAAGTTTTGTAAATACTTGATTCAACATTGTAAACTTCTACTTTTTTCTTTATTTGTAATATATGCACATGAGGGAAATAATAATAGAGAATCTTTGCACACTTTGTTTTCTTTTAATGACATTTGTGTATCTGATATTATATGTATGTGTTGGGTGTTTGAATAGATAAGGTAGTTCCATAAATAAATACAACAACCATAACTGCGATAAACCATGTTTATTTATTTGAATAATTATCATCAGAATAAGAAGTATGTAGAATAGAGAACGTTTTTAGCTGGCCAATTCCTGTCTAACATTTGCAAACTAGCAATATTCTTTTTGTCCGATGAGAAAAAGTCGTGTCAGCACGCAACTCCTGGGGGCATAAATAATCTTCCAATAAGTACAGATAATGGTAAAAAGAGATGAATAAAATCGATGTATTAAAAAACCAACGATAATGGAATAGCCCTTTTACAGCTAAACATTCGCTAGAGCGGGAAAATTATAAGAATTTTTGCCTTTAACGGCGTATTCCCTGGTTTAATAGCAGAAAAATAAAAGCCCACGCGTTGTCCGACCGAATCTTCATCGTACTCTTACGAGATAATTATCAATGAATGCGTTCGACCAAGCGAGTTCTATCGCGATCCATTGAAAACTGTTATTTTATATTTCCCCCCTTTAAATGGCATCAATGTCGAAATCATCTTCCTCGTCGGAATCATTCTGAACAACGGGCTTCTTGGCAGGCGGTGGCTGTTTTTGCTGTTGAAGCGACTGTTTAGCTCTGTCGTCATATTCAATCTAAAATAGAAAAAACAGTATATTAGAATCTTGCATTGTTCCATCACCAGGCTAAGGCCTGTAAATATTGATGTTTTAATTCGTTATTTACCTCCACGTCATCATTTTCTTCTTCGGAATCGGACTCCTCCTCCTCTGCTTCTTTCAACCAGATGAGGAATGGTGCGGCTTTATCGTGAATTTCTTGGGACAGATCTTTCGAGACATACTTCTTGCTGACCTTGCTCGACCACTCGAATAAAGCCTTTTCCTCCAGGATATCAGCATCGTAGAAAAGCTTGAGGAGAAATAAAACAGTTTTCTTTCTTAGAACAAAGTCATCGATATTAAGGTCGAAAAGGTCACTAAATGATGATTATCCGACTTAATTATCATTGTACGTTAATCTAATTATAGAATTATTTACTAAACATTAGAGCACTCGTTTTACCTTCAAAATTCCAGGTACTTTCGGCATCAGAGCGTCCTTGTGTAGAGCGATAACCTGTTCGATGCCCCTGATGAGATACTTTTGAGCCTTAATGTCGTCATGGGTGAAACGCAACAGCAGAACCCGGTATTTCTTGGCCTGGGCGGCAATTCCCTGGTCGAATAGCAGCTCGGCCAGGACTAAGGGGGCCTTCGCCTTGATTTCCAGACGCTCGGCTTCGGCGACGAGTTCCTTGTGATTGTCCAGTTGTCCGGCATCGCGACGACACTTGACGAGCTTGTAAAAGATGTCCATCCTCTCTTTTTCGGTCTTGTCGAGGTCGTCGCTGATGGTCATACCCTTGGCTCCGTCGGTGAGGTCCTGAAGACGCGCTCTCACCGCCTCCTCGGAGACGTCGACGGCCCACTTGGCATCGTCGTCGTCCTCACCGTTCTCCGGTGCGAGTTTCACCGGTGCCTCGACGACGATGTCCGTTGTGTTGGCAGCGTCGTTTTCCGGCGAACCCGAACGATCGCCGTTGGCCGAGACGTTGGAGTTATTAGCGTCGCCGTTAGCCTTCTTCGAGCGTTTGCCGCGTTTGCCCTCGGTGAGGGAACTGCCCTGGACCGCAGGGTTCGCACTAGGCGGGTTCTTGAGGATGTAAGTGTTGAGCTTGTGATTACTTTCCAGGAGACCGTGGTGCCCGCAGGCTTTGCAGCCCTGGGAAATGGTTCCTTTCTTGGCGCTGACCATCAGTTCGGTTTCCGGATTATCGCAGGCCGGACAGAGAACGTATTTCCTGATGAACCCATCCAGCAAGTCCTGCAGCTTCGCCGCGTCGTGTGAACCGTTAACGATGAATCTCTCGTTCTTGAAGTCGAATTGAGTCTGCGCTCCGAGCTCGCAGCCGAAATACTTGGTCGGATATGTCGCTGGTCTTCCGATGGCTTTCGCCACGTCCGCCATGTTGACGATGACGGTTTTGATGCCGTTGCCCTTACCTTCGACCTTGGCTTGGATCCGAGGCATCTTATACCGGTAGAACGCATCGCTCACGTTCCGGTTCACGTTAACGCTCCCCATCGTGGCGAACTTTTACTCCTCCCTCGTTCCTCAACCTTTTCTCACGATACCTTCTTCTCCCTACGAGGCGTCGTTGTGACGCGTCTACACCGACAAAACCAATGACACTGATCTTCTTCCCCTTTTCCTATCCTTCCTGTTTACTCTGGCCGATTTTCGCGTCGTTCCTCGAGGTTCAAGTGGGTAACGTCTTCGTCCTCGTTCTCCTAGGCCTCCCCCTCGCGGTTCCCAGCGCCAGCCGCACCGGCAGGTCGATGGCTGAGCCGTTGCGATTTTCCAGGAAGCCAATCGCTACCAGACGGTAGCGCGTTTCGCGTCGAGTCAGGGTGATTTTCGTCGTTCGCGGTGAGGTGAGCCGCGTTACCCAGTGACGACAGTCACGTTTCTCTGAAGGGCTGGAGCTTCCGATGCCTATTACTAAAAGAAATAAATTCATCTCGTCAAACTTACCATTTTCATCAAATTATTCTACCAGATAAGCCTCATATTAAATTCCACAGATTTATAAGAAAAATGGACTTCTCTGAAATAATTTCAAGGTATACACTACTCCATTAACCACTTAATTAGAAATGTGAGGCAATATTAACTAATTAGTTTCACACCACTATTCAGGATATAGAATAAAATGATTCCATCTAAAGTACTGCTATAAAAATCTGACCAGTAGACAGGAAACGATGCGTGTTGTGAACTGACCTGGAAAATTTTGAGGTCCTGAGTTTAGGCAGGACCAAATGATTTAAGAATCGTTGGGTGGAATCTTGGTGCGGGTTTTGCCTCGGTCCGTTGGGCAGAGGGGTGGAATGATCTTCAATGATCATACACGCTGCCTGTCCGTTGCTCGTGCCGCTAATAAAACCTGGGTACCAGGTTGGTGTTGTCGGCTCACTGGCTACTGCCCGTAATAAACGGTCCGACCGTGCCAAGGAGATGATGCCGCGGTATTTGATTCTACGCTCGGACAATGTCGCGCTACCGCCGCCTTTGCCGTACAACGATCTTTTCCCTCTGGATGATATCCTGGATGTTTCTGCAAGAGAAATGAAAGGTTCTTAATAATCTTCCTCCGTAATACCGCATACCGTTAGGTACTCATAAGGTAGTTGCTAAAATATAAGCAGAAAATAAACGGAGAATACTTTTAGCGTGAAAAGGGAGAAGAATTAACAGTCTGAAGAAACTCTTAGAAATACCGCAAGGATAATCGCTGTAATTTCTAACTCTGCCTTCACGGATGGGGCATCCAATAATGAAACTTCGGTACTTTTTAAATTTTAATCGTAGATGAATAACTTGTTAGAAAATCTTCGTCTTCGACTATTTTGTCTTTTTAGTTAGTTCATTTTGAATGCATGGAGATCTTAAACGGTCGATTTAAGTACGCGTTAATTAACGAATTCTGCTCATTGTAAGCTACTTTCGGTCTTAAAACAGTTACTTTAAGTACTTTTTTCCATCATCCATTACTTCTAAAAAACTTTGTCCTAGACTTGTGCACAAACTTTACATCATTTTCTTAAAGATCTGTTTTTGACAAAAAAGTAAATTTAAGAATTACTGGTGCACAGCAGTGATTGACCTGTTCTCATTGCAAACTTGGCTACGCCTTAAGAGCTGATTCTCCCTTTAACGATTGTTCCGTAACATTATTTGCTGCTGTACATAATGGAGAAAAATGATTTGAAAATGGATTTATGAATCGCTCGTTGAAAGCTGTGGCAGAGTTGCTCTCACATTCCATTTGTCAGCAGTTGGGACGAAGCGAAGAGATGCACTGCTTACCCAGCTAGTCGGACGGATTCTCTAACGATGCACTTAGCAACGGCGCCGCTGCTATATTTACCACGGCTTCGTGTAACGAACCTCGATCGCGCAAGCATGTCAATGTTCCGTAATCGAGTTTTCCCTGCTGACTTCCCGACGTGGAAAACCGGACGACGGAGAAACGGACATTATTCGCGGGGCCGGTAGAGATTCAGGGTCGCCGGGGCCGAAGCCCAGCCATTCGCGGGGACCGGAAGTGGGCCTCTTTTTTGCTCCGACGATGAACAAACTTCGGCTAAAAGCCAAACCGTCGGCCAGAACCATCGAAGATGATCTTCAACGGCGTTAACGACCGACGCATAGTAAAAAATGATCTCCTACGCCAGGGTTTTCGCTTGGTTTATCGTTTTTCTACTCCTCCAACGCCGCCAGTTTGAGCCTTTAATTCGACGGCTCGGCTGGTTCCTTTTCCTTCGCTGTTAATCGTCGAGGCGATGAAAATGGTCCGAGCTTTCGGGGGAAATTCGTGATGCCAGGATCATGATAGCAGAGAGGCTCACGGGCGGAAATGGCCGGGAAAATGTCGCGAAGAATCGGCGAAATTCAACGAAAAATTCACCCGAGATTCAAAGACGTCGAAATTATTGTACCGAACAAATGAAGCGACGACAAATGAAACTCTCGAAAAATCGGCTAATGCCTAAGTTAACATTACGTATTACCTGAAAACAAGCTCGAGGTCGTACTTTTAGGGGAAAAACGTTCGTGCAAAAGGGTTTCAAAAATCATCTTACATGAAGTAAAAATTAACATTTAAAGTACATGGTAAATACAAAAATTATATGAATGAAAAGAATGTGCCGTGTTTTTCCACAAAGAACAGTTGACATTACCTGCTTCAATTAATGAAGTATACTATGGGTAATGTCAATCAAATCTTGGAAAAGTTATTCTTGGATTCCATGTAACTTCTTGAGAGGATTAAAAAAACATTATCCGAGCGGCATGTTCATTACTTTATCGGAACTGCAATGCCGTCGGTGGAAAGCAAGTCTAACGCGGTAGTCGTATAGTGAAAATACATAGAAATGGTGGAAACGTAGTCGGTTTATGAGTATCGTGGGAGCAATAACGATAGCCGTATGTCGTTTGTATCATGTGTGCCTTAACACCGCTGTTTCTCGTTGTCACTTCCCCATGCGGTAACGTGCCGTGCACATTTCCGGTTACGTATTCCGAATACAAAGAACACAGTGCAAATAACACCACGAATTTGCCGCAATGATCATTTTTCATTGACCCGTTATAACCCGCAGTGTGAAATTTCATACGGAATTTAGATACTGTCCTTTCATTGATGACGGGTGCGTTTTATTTCGTTCTCTTTAGTATGAATATCAAAAGTGTAAGTTTTGCAAAACTGTTTGCCTTGCTCATCAAATCTTCGATGTCTCTAAATTTTGTATGAGATACGAAAATATTTTCTTATTATTCATCATAGAAAGTAACCAATGTTCAATCAAGGTTTCAAATATCAGGAGATAAAGATGATCTATGTAGTAAATTGATTAGCATAATTTAGAGGCTGGATTAATTCGTGCTTACGCGTAATAATTCTGAATCGGAGACGAGTTAATACAGATTCTTGGGTTTCTAGCGGTGAGTTACAGAGGCTCAGTCGCTTTCTAAATACTGCTGGTTTCTGTGGCATAACAGCGTCGATCGTTCTCGAGTAAAAACCGTATACCCCTTGCTTCCGGAATTTCAAAACTTCGTTCCTCGAAACGACCAATACGATCCAGCGAAACGACGTCACGTGCGTCGATTCATGCTCTTATTTCACTTCAACTTTACTGATAAAGCAAAGCGCAAATGCGCTGTTACGAGCGAACGTATCTCCAATTATAATCGATCTCAGCGGTTGGACTTTTTTCAATTAATATACGACAGTTATATTTCTTTTAGCTATTATCGCCAACAGCTCGACGTTCGGTCGTACTTCTTATCAATTCCGTGTACGAAAAGTCTGCAGACCTTGCCTTCAATCTTAAGCACTACTTCAATTCTCTAGCGTACTGTTATATATTTCCAGACTCTTTGCACTTCATTACTTTTTCGACCCGGAGAATTTTCTATATATATTTAACAGTGTACTCTCAATTTCCCGCAATCAATTTTAACAGATGTTTGCGAAATATTGGTTTAGATATTGGTCTTTTTTTAACTAAGGCATTAATACTTTAATAATTGTTTTCGCAGTATGGTGTTAAAGAGGACAACTCTACGTCCGGTTCAAGAATTTACCTCCTGAAATTCCAATACAGTTTTTAAGAAAGTACACGAAATATTGTTCTAATTTTCTTCTTTTTTGACGTACCAGTAATTTACTTAATCTTCTGGCATAAGATTTTCGAGGATAACAATTACATTTTTTATCCAATCCCAAGAAGCATTATTATAAATTCTTTTAAAGCAACGATCAGAATTTTCTAGTTAGTAACCTTTCCAGTTCTGGAAGATGACATCTCTACTTCCATTCAATCCTAACACCTTCGCTATGTTCTAGGGGAGAATTTATCGGCAGTTTGGTTGATCGGAGGGCAAGCTTCCGATCGGTATGTCGCGATAAAAGAGGCAGCAAAGTGCGGTTGAGTTTCTCACGGTTCACCTTTAACCCTTCCACCCGCGAGTCACACTACCCCCGCATGTAATTGGATATCCAATAAAAATATCTTCCTCGCCGAGATTACGTTTACGCCTATAAATCCCGCAAATGATTCCTCCATTAGTTTTTATTGCCCTTTTTTCACGAAAATTGAAAAAGTATCCCACATTAAGAAAGAATTATTATTATAAAGAACAAGATTATTCTTTTTTATTTTCATCTCTTGTTGAATCACCTCTACTTCTTTTAATGTTGCTCCATGACCGACAACTTTTAGCGTGAAACGTAACGTTCGGGCGTTATGAAGCAGGAAAGGTAGAGGAAATTGTCCATGGAAAATTTCATGGTAATTGTTTTACTCGCCGGTCACACTTTTACATGAAAGTCGATGCATAAAGTTCATATTCATTAGGCCCATGAAAAACCGATTATAACCGTGTTATATCTTACTCAGCTACATGTCCACGTATATATAAATAACTTGATTTTCAATCTTTCCAGTTCAAACTGAATAATCGTTCGCTAAATGCCGTTTAAATTGATATATTCTTCAGGTAATACAATTATTTCTGAATTTCGGTCTTTCAATTGAACATTCAGTCTCCAGTATTCGCTCTTATGAAATAGTCTTTACATTAAAGTGTATTTAGTATAAAAATTCTTCCCATGGAACGTTCTCGAGGACGGCAACTATTTTTCCGCTCCGAAGATTGACGTTTCAATCCTTCAGGACAGCCCAATGTTCGCGAAATGCCGATGTTAATCCATTAGATCGAAAAAGAAAAGTTTTCGAATTCTTTTTTAAGTTCAGAACCAGCGAGAAACGAGTAACTTTAGTTTGGTATTGTAGCTTTGAAATCTATGCTCGAGACAAATGGAATATAACTGGCATTCATGCAAGAAAGGTACTAAAATTCTGTGTGAACTTTCTGGGACATAACAGATGGTGTTCTTCGTTGAGGATATCGCGTGGAAGTTGTCTAGCAGCCGACCGGCCATGTGCGTTTTGTTCGCTGAAACTGAACCTTCGGGGGAGTAGGTGCTCGGGTTGAAGAATTGCGGCCGAACCATTTCGTTAATTCCTGCACGGCAGTGGCGAGTTACCTGCTCGGAGTAGACGCATAAGTCGTGCTTTGCGTCTGTGGCCGGCGTTGTTCTCGAGGATGGACCGTGCCGTTTTCAAGCCCGCTGACCGCTGTCTCCGGGTCTTTGAGGGAAGAGAGCACTGCGCTCTCTTCGTGCAACCTCACGGAAACTGGAGGAAGAGGGCGAGGTGTCGGTGGGTATATATGTATATATATATATCCGGCCGCGAGGAGATGCTTTACGGGCCCGGACCGACTGCGGAAGTAAGACACGGAGAGAGACGTGGAGGACGATGGATCTGCGGATCCGTACTGAGTCGTCGTCGGAATTCTACGGAAACCTCGGATCGGCCTACCCTGCGACACCCGACACCGACCAAACGCCTGCGCAATTTCTCCTACCCGAGAAACGGTGCACGGCGACGGCGACGAGTATATTGATCGCCGCCGGAACACCAGCGAACGTTCGCCGATCGCCACGACCAACGCCGAGGAACGACGTTTCCGCTAACACCCTCCTCCTTACCCCCACCCGGATCCTACAGTCCTCTTTCGTCCTTCCTGTCCCGGGAAGAGGCACGATCAAGGAAATCCAAGGTCGGATTTTAATGATCTTCCTGCATCGACCACCGTTTGGGGTAGGTCGATATACGGCTGCCTTCATCCGGAAATTATTCCACGAGCGACCTCCCCGAGGATTTCTTCAAGTCTGGACCCCAAGGGCTCTGGTAATTATTTAACTCCGAGAGGCTTATGAACGAGTACTTGGGGTCAATGATCTTCGTGGAGAATATGAGGGATCAATTGAAGATTATCGGCTCGTCGTAAAAGTGGATTTGGCTGGAACTCTATACGATTGAATTTAGGCTTAAGGATAATTTGATATCGTAATTATGGTTTGTTAATAACTTCAAATAGTTATTTGGAGTGTAGTGAAATAAAAGTGTGTCGGAGTATCGATAAAATATTATTCTGTAACTGTATTATATTTAATTCGGTTTTAAAAACTGGGGGGGGGCGGGTCTTCCGATATTAAGAGATAAAACGTTGGTTAAGGGAGGTCAGGAATGAAATAAAATCTCACGGATCGAAGAAAGCCAAGCTCGGCCATAAATGCAAGCTCTGACGAGCGTACGCATGAATAAGTGAAAGACAGAAAGTTATACCGAACAATGGGCTTGCAATTTTATTCAACCTAAAATAATTGTATTAAAACATTAGTTTATAATAAACAAATTCTCTACTTCAATATACTTCGTTTCATTGAAAAAATATAATTTAACATAGTAAAAAATTGGTTCTAGCCATTAAGAATTTGAATTTGTAGAGCATATTCCCGGGCTTTGAGATAAGATGGTGATTGGTTCATTACATTGCAACTCTATTGGGTCAATCCTCTGACGTCATTACTTATACGTTTGCGAACGTTTGAAATACACGTATTAATATTATTCATTTTCCATCATACTTTAATTCCGAAACTGATTTACTTCAATTTTGCCGAAAAAAAATTTAGTTGTATCTATGTAAAGAAATGCATTTTAAAGATGCTATACGGTTTTGGTATTATAATTGCTTCATTTCTTGCCACGCTGCTTTTGTAGGAGGCGGAAATTTAATTGTGAACGTATGACAAACGCTCCATCTTCGTATGCAGCAATTCCTACGAAATAGCTGGAATGAATGCTCTTGCAAAGTTCAAGGTGAATACAGGTGCGCGAGTCGACGGTTTTACTATCGATCGATATTCCGGGAGCACGCGAAATTGCAGCGACTATTCCCTGATTAAACAGACCTCAATTAATCTTCCAAATCGATCATAACCGTTATGCGTTAATCAAACGATATTACACAGTACCCACTACCATTAATAGTGGCATGAAAACTGAATATGCCCTACTATAGAAAAATATACATGACACAGTTTAATAATATATGCATGTAAAGATTGGCATAATCGGTATATCTCGTATAATCGTTACATGCGTCAAGCGAACATAAAATTCTGCGATAAGAAAGAACCCGATAAGACAGAGATCATACGAAGGATTTAAACGTTAAACGTTTTGATGAAATGCACGATAAACATAGAGCAATCGGAATTTCGCCTCTCGCTCGGTAAAGCTGATTGTCTCTGCCACACGTATATAAATATGCCTCGAGCCTGCTTGGAATCACGCCGACAATAGATCCTGATGAAATTCGTAACGGATTTCGTCCGATTAATCTGGAACGGCAGATCGTTTCGGTGGTACTCGAGTGGCAGATCGATTTATATCGCGATACGCAGTCGCGAGAACAATGCGCATTCGTGGCACAGGAAATAACAGGCGAAGAGAACAGTTACTGCAATGACGACCATTAGGAAAGGGGGGCGGAGATCGTTTTGCATGGGAAAGTCGTCAAGATTTCACGAGAAAGCAAGTCTGTCTGGGACTCCATGTGAAATTACAAACATTTTCGTGGTTCCACGACAGAACGACTCAGCAAGCTTTCGTCTTTTTATTTAGGCGTATTTAAGCGCATTTTAGCAAGGGTCGAGGTTAGACATCGAAGATTGAAAAAAACATGACCTTATGATTGAGGTTAGATAGTGAAGAAGCTAAAAAACATAACCTTGTCATAACTTGTGATAAACAGTATAAGTATGTATTGTCTTTCTTTAAAAACCTAAGTATTTCTATGCTTATTGTTGTGCCTGTTACTTGTTTATTTTACGCCTTGGATTGCGAAACGAGTTTATTTTATTCAAACCCTGTTGGTAAAATAGTAATTTAACACTCATTGTAATAGCACATTTTGTAAAGCGTCTGAAGATACGATAATTTTCCTTTGCGTCATATGCTATGCATTATTACCTAAAATTATTCATCTGCGGATAGTTTGTATATTAACTCGCGAGTATAACTCGTTTATAATACACGACTTTCGAACGACCGACATACTTGTTAGAAAGCACTGGACGATGAATTCAGTGAAAACACAGCCAACAAACAAATTCGTTGACATTTTCATTCGGCGGAACGTATCAACCTGCGTAGGTGTAAAGAATTTAATTTAATATCCTTCACGTGTATGTCCCACCGAGCGTCTCTTAGTCTTTCATACTCTTGACCTTCGATTATTTATTGAAACACGAAGAGTATTTACGTGATAAAATGCAGGGCAGATGGCACGTAAAAATTGTAATTAAAATTGTAATTCAATATGAACGTTCTCACGCGGTATCTCGTTCGCCTCGTAATTTATTAATGTTTCGTGCGAGAATTCTAAGGTCATCGTGATCGTTAAATTACTATTAAACAACTTTCAGGAAACGACGAAGTTCACAACAGTGTTTCCGCTAAAAGCGTCCGTCAGAAGGATGGAAATGCTTGTGAAAAATTCAAGCTTACAGCTCAAGTTGAGAAACACTGCAGAATGATTAAGGAGTATTATTTTGCATTGCTATCGAACGGTCGAAGGCGCGTTTAAGGGTCAAAACAGGCCATCTTACGCTACTCCCGATAAATGGATAAAAGGTCGCATTTCTTTCACAGAAATGTTTTTTTTATAAATTACTTTTCGTACACTCGAGACATTTAAACGATATCACACGAAAGACTGCGATACTACTTGTTTTCCAACAAATGTAAAAATACGAATGTGCAAATGTACACTTAAATGTTTCAGTTTTGTGTTCCCCAAAACTTCATTACGTTAAATTTAGGATGGAAAGTTTCACATAACCTTAAAAATATTCACCCTCCGAACAAAATTTGTAACACTTCGATTAGGTTACGAAGGAAGAATAAACATGTGAATTTTTATAACAGATAATGAGATTTTAATTGCATACGACGGCAGAATGTAGATCATCAGTGATTCTTACTTCATGCAATGTTTTTTTAACTGTTATATCCTAGTTATTGTTACTATTATCGCAAACACTGGGCAGTAATATTATCGGAAGCACGATGTCATGCTGACGCTTACTGTATACTCGTGTTTGCGCAATATAATTATTGTAGTTCGGATTAAGTCGTGTACACGAAAATTTACCAACTGCCGTACCTGGGGTAATAACTACAATGGAAAAGTTCCGTTCTAATGAACGACCAAGATAATGGAACGTTTATTATTTCAACTCGTACGTTTGCGTGGTGTTGCAATGCACGTAGTGTGTGTCGATGGCGGTCAGATTAGATAATATAATTGTAAAGTAAAAATACTCCGACGATCGTAGTGCAAAACTGATAAATCTTTTAGAAGCTCGTTAAAATAACAGTTTCAATGGCAACGATGCAAAGGGATATAACCTATGCGAGAATTGAATATTCTATTGCAACGCGGTTTTTAAGGTCCGAATAAAAATAGATATTAAAAAATTCCAGCAACAGGAAGGTGGACATAATGTTGTATGTACTTTCATATGTAGAAACCGGTCGACAGGGATTCGCGAATATTGCGGCACGTTCTCTCGCGTGTCCAAAATGGCTGGTCGCTAAAATTAGCATTGGCCGAAAGGAAGGCAAAGTACGGGCAGGGAGATTGCTCACGCAACTGGAATGGTATATACCGTGGAAGTGGTGTAAAGCAGTCGGGGTTCGGCGGGACTCACCTTGTCGTCGAAGAAAAGTCATATAAAATGGTATCGCCCTGCTGGACGGCCGCTTTCTAGCGTAAAAACCGAACGATAGGTCGTTCGTCGTGCAGGTAAAAGCGAGGCGAACCAAGGCAGATGGATCGCTCTATTCGGTGCAGCGTGTCTCGCTTTCCGTACGTGCGTTTGACGAAGAAACGTGTCTCGCTGGACGAAGGTCTGCTCGTTGATCCCCACGGATTCCCCGGGATCGTTCCTTTTCGCACTGCGCACACCTCTCGCCGCTGATATATCGCTGATATGCGCGCCTTCTCACTCGCCGTGAAAATTAGCCGGAGTCGATCTTGTTGGGACAATAACGTCGTGCGCGTAACCCTGCTTCGCAACGTGCTCGCACGAGAGAAAACGTTCTGCCTCGTAAGACGGCTACTGCCTGAATCCAACCGCGAGTCACGGGCGCCAGGAGCGTATATCTCACACCCGTACCCCTTGCCCGTCAGTTCCCCACCCCCTCCCTATTTTTACTCCGATTTTACTCTTTTTCGGCTATCCTGCGCGAAACAATGTTTGTGTAAAAATCCGGACCTACGTCAGATTTCGAAAAAATGCGATCCATACGCGAGATTTGCTGGCGCAATTAAAACAGCTGGTTCTTCTTTCCTTGGAGTTTATCAAACATGCTGCGGGGCAACGGTTCTATGTAATGCAAACATAACACAACTTCCAAAACATTTAAGTAAGGCAATCATACGTGCGAGGGGAAGCTGTATATGTTGGAAAATTGTTTTTGTACGATCACAGGAATGATTTGAAAATATTCCACGGTCTACTTAATAATGATACGTAAGACCTAGATTTCTCACATACGTACTTTCATATCTTTACCGATATGATCAGTATGTACTTCAATGTGAATAGTAAAATCCTCACATGATGTATAACAATTTTTTTTATTTCAGTGAGAATCAACTATGATTGCAATGATCTAATTAAAAGTTAAAAAGACATAGATTTAATTCTTTCGAGTTAAATTAATCACAATTCCTCATTTTTATTTAATTGTGACATATTTTGCAGCTCAAATACGGTCATGAACGCAATGTATTGGCCCACACGGGTATCAATGTATGGGACGTATGGATAATAAAGTGAATCAAATTTATAACTTTGAAAGGCATGTACGAAATGTTTTGTACGGATAAATTATACTAACTAAACGTTACCTATAAAACATTTACCACAGTGTCATGTTTCAATTGATTCTAATATTTATGAAAAAATTTCTTAGGGAATCGGCAAATATAGGACCTGTATTGACTTACATAGTGCACTGTTTTTTTAAGCCGGATGGTAAGCGAATGTCAATTGCGTATAACCTCCTTTGTAGCGAAATGTACACGTGATGACGGATACGGCATTGGCGTGATGTACTTGCGATAATTTGTATTAAAGTAAAACAACAGTTGTATATATTATTTCTTAGTACTATATTTATTTTTTCGGCTATAAACGAGTTTATCGGGCTGTCAGAACGGTTTAGTTTTTAACACTGAATGCTGCAAAATGACTTCGCCATTCACTTGTATCACGTGCAGAGTGGCATTTCGGGATCTTGAAATTCAGAGGCAGCATTACAAGTCCGATTGGCACAGGTATAACTTAAAACGAAAAGTTGCGGAACTGCCGCCTGTTACCGTAGAGGAATTCAAGAAGCGAGTCATTGCACAACGCAGTAATGATGATCAACCAAAGCAAGAACATAATCTGAGCTGCAAAATATGTAGAAAAAGTTTTGGCACCAAGAATCAGTATGAGAATCACTTATCATCTAAAAAACATAAGGAAAAAGCAGTGAATCTTGGTGAAACTCAGGCAGGTGGTACTGAAAAGTTGGAGGGTGAAACAAAGATGATAGAAGCTTCCAATGAACAGATTTCGAGCCTCAGCGAAAACAGTAAAAAGTCTGACAATGATATGGAAGTTGAAACAGATACTGAGTCTGTAGATTCTGATGAATGGATTGCAGATACAGAAAACCCTGTTAAAGATAATTACTGTTTATTCTGTAACCACCATAGCAAATCTCTAGTACGAAACTTAAAACATATGACTGTTGCACATTCTTTCTTTATCCCAGACCCAGAATATTGCACAGACCTCAAAGGGTTACTTATATATCTGGGAGAAAAAATCTTTGCAGGGTATATGTGTATCTGGTGCAATGAAACTGGTAAGCTATTACATAAACCAATTAATTAAATATTTACAATTGACAAATATTTTTTATCTTTTCATACCTTGTTACCTTTAGATACAAATAGTTTTTGTCACAATCTCAGCTTCTGTATTTTTAAAGGAATCGTCTAAAGCAAACTGAATGACTAAGTTGTAGTTGATTAGGTAATTTAATTCTGCTATCTTTGCAAAAATCTAATTCTTTGTTTTGGGGTATCAACAGGCAAAGCTTTCCATAGTGCTGATGCTGCTAGGTCACACATGATTGATAAGGGTCATTGTAAAGTATTACATGAAGGAGATGCACTCTTGGAATATGCAGAATTTTATGATTACTCATCCAGTTATCCAGACGCAGAAAATGCAGACCCAGATGCGGAGATCGAAATACCGGAATTAGAGGACGATGATTATCAATTAGTTTTACCATCGGGGAATGCGATCGGTCATCGATCTTTGATGAGATATTACAAGCAAAACTTGAATCCAAACAGAGCCGTCGCAATATCGAAGAGTGACAAATTGAGGAAGGTATTGTTACAGTACCGGGCTTTAGGATGGACAGATACGAAGACAGAAGCAGCTCTCAAGAAGGCTAGGGATATTAAATACATGCAGAGGATTCAGACTAAATACTCGACTCAGTTGCAGTTCAAAGCAAACAAGTTACAGAAACATTTCCGACAGCAAGTCAACTTTTAAACTCTGCGGATTCTTAATCGTTATCGAATGTCTCATCTCCATTCGAATATCGTTGACCTTGTTATAAACATGTGGCTAAATACAAATATTATGCTGTATCATTAGTTTTATCCAACTGTTTGTAGATCGTAATTATTTAAT
The DNA here is from genome assembly GCA_963989215.1 of Hedychridium roseum. Classification (NCBI taxonomy): domain Eukaryota; kingdom Metazoa; phylum Arthropoda; class Insecta; order Hymenoptera; family Chrysididae; genus Hedychridium; species Hedychridium roseum. The sequence continues at coordinate 3,557,229 of OZ022318.1, read as the reverse complement.
TAAATGCATTTTGAGTATACATTCTTGCGTAATTCTCTGGAGAAAATAACGATGAAACCATTTGTGTTGAGAAGTATATTATATTTCAGTAATAGAAGAATGTTACACACGATGAAATTTTTATAAACTGTAGTTTATTTGACGGACATTGTTACAAAATAACGTAGAATATATTCTCGCGTGAGCCCAATAAAAATATTCTTTCTCGTCAATTCTCGTATATATGTGCATGTGGACCCGTCTCAAAATTCGTCAAATTCTCATCGGCGAAATACTTTTATCGATAATATTCCTTAAAAACGAAAACAAGTAAAAGGTTGACCCTTTCACAGCGAAAAATTTGAGAATGTTAATTCGTATACAGTCACAAACGACACAATGAACGTCGAACTACTTGGCCTATAATAAATTTTCTTGTAATTTCTATTGTCGTCGATATTACTTTGCTCCGTAGTTAATCGTTTACCATTATATACAAGTTGTCACAAAATTAATCACCCCATTTCTGCACAAAATCAATGAAATTGCAAGCATAGATTTAAATGACAGGAAGTAAAATATTATTAAAAATCTTTACAAAACCATGAAAGGTATCAGTCGGCAAAATGACTGTCTTGATTATAGTGGCAGACTTTTTCGTCTTTAATTGGGGTGATTCACTCTGTATGACCCTGTATAATAATCACTGTGTAAATATTCCGTACGTATTTATTTTTTGCCAACTTGGCAACGATTTCTGAAAGTCATAACCGATGATTTCCTAACATGAGTTGAGATATATGGAAAATATGCATGCAAGGGCGAGGAGCCTTCGTCAGGCTCGAAAGACACAGGATAATAACGTTGAATAATCGTTATCACGATAGCTCAAAACTTTCTTTTTTTCCCTCGGAAAGTTTTTCATTTGGAACACATAGATGGGGGGGGGCAGTTTCTGCCGATCCCCAGCAGATTTTTACGCTAACGATTTGTGCAAGAGAAATGTTCTTAATGAGAATCAATTTAATCTAATTTTCTAGCCAGGCTGTACTGTTTAGACTGTAACATAACTAGAAAAGGGTGCATTTTGCAACGAAGCACTGTGTAAACCACATAGTGTTAGAATATAGATCACACAAAGCACCAATTTTGAAGTGATGGAGTATTAATGTTTAATGTTCACAAAATTCAATACCGGTCCGCCATATTTAATGTGTTATCGTGTTTCCATAGAATGATTTTAGTACTTTCTGGTAATTAATTTCTTCATACAGCCTTTTCCGTGTTATCGGTGATATCCGATGTTCATTATTATTCTAAATATTCAATGTTATAACATGTCCAGACCTCCGGGCTACAAAATGCATATTTCTTTTTCTTTCGTACAGTCAAAACGGTACAGTCGAGTAGAAAGTTAAATTGGACAAGAGTTGGACTGATTCCCCTTAACACCCGAATAAATATCTTATAAACACGTTTCTATACTCGAGAAGAAAGCGACGTTAGAGATCCGTTATTGTCAGTACAACGATACACACGAAATTTATCTACTTCTGCTCTTTTGCAATTACATTTCCGGATTTATATCCCCGGATTCCTTCGCTTCCGGAAACGAAATTAATTCAGCAGTTTGACCATCAACTTGAGGGCTTGGTGGGGAGGGGCGGGTCTTCTGGTTTCCTCCAAGTCAGCGTACGAAATTTCTGCGTCCACGTGGAAGCCGTATTTGAGGAAAACTTTCTGCGAAAAGGCGCCCGTCGCGTCGGCCTTGAAGACCTAAAAAATGGACGCCAATTTTAGTAAAACCGGAAGTTCCGGCGGGCCAAACGACCGTCCGCATGGGCAACGTCGTGCGAAGATACCTTGCCAGGAAAGTACAGTGTAATTACATCTTCGTAAACGAAAATCATCCCATGCATATTAATTGAAGAGCATGCTGCAACAAATAAATAATGTGAAAGTTCTAATTTCGCGTTGGCCAGTTCCCTTTTTTCCTCTTTTTTTTCAATGTGAAGACACAACGTGCTGGTTTCTACGTTTCCACATAAAACTGAGTTACAGAAAACGAAATATTGATGAATCATGAGATTCACAGGTAATGATAATGATGGAGAATATATTCTCACAGAGACACCAAATATCACACAATACCGGCTTTCACGGAGATTAAAATGAATTAAAGTTTCTTTAATTATGAACATAGTATCCACTTTTTTTATAAGTTATTTACGTCAATAATTGGTGTAATAAAATACAAAGAAGATTTCGAACCATTAAAAAGACTTCTTTTTTAAATCATTCTTCCCAAATGCTAAGACATTTGTAAAGTGCATGAAATTTAAGACTCGTAATTTGCTTTTCTCCGTGAACTTTAATGCATGCCATTAAAAAGCACAAGTGTGCAAGTGCTCGAGATATGCCGAAAACATTTTGAATTTCTTTTAGATTATCGTTCGGAAGTTAAGTCTATTTTTTGAGTACCTTGAATCCGGCTTTCCTGGCGGTCTCTAAACTGTCCGGCATTAGAATATTCGCCAAACCTTTGCCGCGGAATTTCTCGTCAACGCTGAGAATTCGACACTCGAAGAGCTCGTCCACGTTGTACTTGGCAAATAGATCGACCTTTTCGTTAACTTTGTACAGTAGACCGAAGATCAATTTGAACTTCTCATCGTCGATCTCGGCCAAGCGACGTTCCGCTTCTTCGCGGTCTCCTTTCTTCAAAATTCCGTTGAGAATCATGCCCGCTATCTGGAATTTCATTCCTTATGGAATTGCCACTGCCCATACCTGTCTAATTTTTTAACAGTGGAAAGAAACGAAATCCGAGTCATAAGACAATTTACGCCGGGATTCGTAAGTGAAGAAGATGTTTGTTATCTGAAATTCAATTTCTTACACAATCTTCTGTGCGCATTTAATTAATATTTTTGGAGGATAGAAACGAAAGGGAATTCCATAAGAAGCAGGTTTCCTGTAAATCAGTAATGAGTCTGAACTAAGATTCATAAATGAGGAAAAAGAAGAAACCCAGTTCGGGATCATGTTTGGTATTTAAAATTTAATTCCTTAACACTCATCAGCTATCGGCCCTGCCCAAAATTTTCTGGTGGTATAACTTCATAAGAACTTAACGAGAGTCAAGTTAAATTCAGAACTATGCTTAAAAAAAACAGGAAAAAGAAAATTTCTGGGTATAGACCTCACCCTTCCATCCTCAGTGATCAACATCTTCGAGAACCCCTGCCTCATGGTGAAAAGGCAGTGTTTCTCGAGCTCGAAATGCGATTCCCCCTTTTCGCACAAACCCGCCGCGCGATTCAACGGCTCGTCCGCGAAGAAATTCCATTTTAGATGCTCTATCGCCTCGTCGAAACGATTCTCCGTGATCCTGACGATCTTCAAATTGTCCAACGACATCTTTGGGTTGGGCATCAGCACGGATTTTCCGCGCACTCTGATGAAGGATTTTCCACGCGCGCACACGCCACCCTTACCCACCGACGACGGCTATTCAGCGTGGAAAAGGTTTATATTGATTGACCCAGTTCGGAAAATTCATCGGTCGTTATCATGTGTCTTCGAACCTCCTACCACTCGGCTAAAGCATAAAATCGACAAATCAAAATCATTACACTGCAAAAAAAGATATCTAGAATTTGATTAAGAAGGCAATTTTTTCATTTAAAAATACCTAGTGTTTCCCAGAAGTTCATTGATCTATTCCTATTTCCGATTACAAGGGACGGGAAGAAAAAAACGAGGACACATTTACTAAAACTAATATACATTCTTTTTTTTATTGGTCGGAAACAAACACTAAAGTATTTAAATTAAACTTAAAATCCTTCACTCCAGTGTGCAAGGTTTCATTGGAATACTTTTACAAAATATCAGCACCGCCGTAGAGTTTCACTGGGTGCATGCGTTTATATACTGAATGAGGCATTACTGATAAATCCTATTCTTCGCGCGATAAATCTTACAGAATTTTTTAACAATTATCTGCGACCATCGTGGCGCAATATATAGCCAGTATTTTTTAACGATGTTGACTAAACGTTCATGAAGAATACAACAATAACGATCACCCTGTTGAACCAATTGAGGATGCAACAGACGGTCATTTGGCGCAGTTCATATATTTTCTTAGAACAGATATCATGACGAAAGTATTTAAATTCCATAAAATAACGTTTTAACCAGAATTCGTCGACAGCTGTACCGACGTTATTATTGCGATATGATTATCAATGTATCGGCATTGATGAACGAGCTATTTACATTTTGCTTAGAAGAGTAAATCTTCGTCTCCTTCGTCGAGCAGGTTAGCGGCGTCTAGATCTCTGCCAGCTGCGATCATTTCTGCTCTTTCTGCATCAACCTGTAAACAATTCAATATCATTTAATATAACGTATCCAATAATAACGAGACACGGATTGTTTAGTCCGCATCAAACTTTCTCTTTTGAAGTTATACCTTTGCCTTTGCAATCTTTTTCTTGTCTTGGATTTTCTTCAGCCGGTAGAATTCCTCTCTCTCGAGTTCGTCCAGCTCAGAAATGATGTACGCGAGGGTTCTTTCAATTCGTGGAATGATAACGTGTTCTATGGCATTTACACGGCGATTTGTAATTTTTATAACTTCGTCCAAAGTGACGAAACTGGTCTGTAATGATGCCAGTTCCACAAGCAGCTTTATAGCACGCTGATAATTCTTTTTCAATTTTGCCAGCTGCTGACCACCTCTAGCTAAACCAGCTAACTCATAAGTATCCGTACCATCTTGATACGATTCAAATACTGGAAGATTCACACCAGCAACATTATCTTTTTTGGAGCGAATCTTAATTTGTGCTTTGGTTACATTCTGAAGAACAACCTGGTTGAAATCACCAGTTGCAAACTTTGCTTCAGCCAATGAAAAAGCTGCCTCCTTCATTACTTCACCCATTAAGGTTTTTGTCTATAAACAAAAAATATAAAATATGAGAATGAAGTATTGTGGTCAGGACCAACTGATTAAACTGTTACATCCTTACCTCAATAATTTTTCCTAAAATCAGCCTGAAACGCATCTGCAATGCATCTGCCTTCTTTTTGAGCAAGCCATGACCTTTCTGCGCACCTTGCAGACGAGACTTCATCAACATTTGTGCTCTACATTATACAGAAAGACAGAATTTGTAATATAAATTTCGTAATAACATCCGAAACATACAACAAAAAGCTTTTTTCACTGGAAGTCTTATGATGTACCAAGTGTGTTTATTCTTTGCCCTTTGACCTTGACATAGTGTTAATATTTTTCAGACAGGTTGTATAATACATGTATGTAAATAATATGAATCATTTTTCGTGCTAACAAGTTGCAATAGCTCTAAAAAGCGAAATAACAGAAAAATAGGGTTACACCCATTTCCTAGAAAATGTCAAATCTAAATGTCTTGAAAGAAAATGACGATAAACGGTTAATATAAGGTAGTCAAATTTATAAAATGATTATTGTAATGGCAAAGGAACGTTATACTTACCCCCGAGAGGGGAAAATTGGAAGTTTATCCTTTCCAGACATATTCGCAACTACAATCAAGCAGACAGGAATGGGATTGATCAGCTGACACGAAAAACCGGAAGTTTCGTATTGCCATGCCAAAATAATTATAGCCCGCGTCGTTTGAAAAGTTTGTTGTAACGCGCATTTACGCGTGTAGAAAGTATGTTTTAATTCAACTAGAATTACCGATATATAGAACAATTGAATGACGTGAAAATAGTTAAAATTAAGACTGATTAACAATGGAATACCGTTGTTTTTTAAAAGCGAAAGCAATTGCATATATTTTTTGGACGCATATTACAAAGGCCGTCGATTTAGATAAATAGATATTTTAATTTACGTAGAACGTAATAATACAGAAAAGAGTCGATACTGTTGAACGAAAATGAAATACAAGCGGGAGTTTCCAGAAGATTTTATTTTGAACACCGCAATTCAACATGCAACAAATATTTTGCTGAAGTCGTTTTACACGTCACGATTAAATAGTTTGGACGGCGAGAGATTTGCAGAGAAGACAGATGGTAGGATAGGAGAAAAAACGAGGATCCCAAAGTTTTTCACCAAAATGACATCTATTGCCTGGGACTTCTTGAATGTTTCTAATGTTTTCCAAAGGAATACGGAAAGGGCGATAGACTGAACTGAGAAGAAAAAATGGAGCGAAAATAGTGTTTTTTATCTGTATTTTGCAATTTAAGCAATGAATGTAAAATGACGGCTAAGGAAGAAAACGAGAATCACTTGACTATTAATACAAATCTTTTTAATAGCGATATATAAAAATACTTTGTACTATTCAATATAAACTTTTTTGACCAGGCTGTAACACTTGTCTTACATTAATATTAATTCTAGCTTCGGCAATATAGGTTTTAGCTTTTCGCCAGTCATCAGGATTGATGTTAGAATTGGTCTCATCATTTTCTTCCATGGTTTCCCAAGGTAGTGTTTTAGCCGGTAAAATTTTTGGTACACCATGGTATCGCAAGCGGGACCCTGCAGACATTACAACGACATCTCCACTGCGTAAAAATAGAGCCGTTGCAGGATTCTCAGCGGCATGTCCTCCAATTAAAAATACTGCTGTTTGACCAAAACTTATAGAAAAGAGAGGTGCTGTAACATTCACTTCAGAATGGTCTGTGTGTCCTGCTAAAGTTGAATTCATTCTATAATAATTGACTATGGCTGCTTCAGCTTTGAAGTTTGAAAAACCCAAAGCTTTTGCTAGGATTTCAGTTACATCTGCCAATTCATTTGGCATTTCAGTCTTGGAATCTTCAGAATATAGTTTAGTGCCCCAATCATGGTGATAGCCTAGTGTTGCCCATCTCAATTTTGGTAGAAGACTTTTCCCTCTTTTTGGAAATCTAAAATCACACAATAGATTTATTATCACTTCAAAGCAAACATCTTTGCAAGTATTTTATTTAACTTACTGAAAACATATGTCCCACCATGATTCGTCATTGTTTAAAAGATTATGAGCATCTATATTCAGCTTATTTGGTTTCCTTGAATAATCTTTCAAACATTTTGAGATCCAATACCTTTGTCCATTATGAGTGAATGGATTTTTTATGAAAATAAGTCCTGCATAATAAAATGTATCATTACAAGATTTGACATACAATTACTATAGTTTTTACACATACCTGGAACGTCAATTACTTCATAAATTGTCCATTGTTCTACCGGTATTAATCCTAGTTTATGTTCAGTGTATTCTTTCACAGAATGTCCCACTAGTTTCTTAACCTTAAACCAATATGGTATGTAAACTTCTTAGTAAAATAAAGTAGAACAAAACTACAAATTTAAAAATTTGATAACACATACCATCACCGAATCTGGTTTTTCGAAATCAATAACATTTTTGAAATCAGGCGGTGGATTTCGACTTTTGTAATACTTAAAAGCATCCTTGAACATTTTTTTCGAACCATGGGGGCCGCCATGTTTGTTAATTTCTCACAATTCCGTTACGAATCGAATGGCGCAAGGGTCGAGTAAATTGAAGAACTTATTCACCGCGAAAATTTAAACGATTTAATTAAACGTGCGGCGCGGTCGATTGTGTGCATTCATTGACGAGATGCGTTGGGTGTGTGCAAAAGTGCATGGGTGAGAAGTGGATTGTGTTTTGACAGTTTGAAGACTGCAACCACCTACACCCTGGACATAAATGTCGTATGTATAATCAACTGGACACATAAATATTTAAAACGTATGTGCGTGTAGGTTCCCCGTGGTGATTGCAAATAGTGTTTAATTAATTATTCGGTCTGGATTCGCCTCGGAATGACTAACATGAAAGATGATCTGGCCGAAGTTCCGATGTAGTAAGCGATGTATTATTATTATTATTCCCGGTACTTTGCATATCCTCATGACAGAACGGTGCGCAGAGATCGTATCGGGAAAATGTGACTTTCCCGTATCTTTTTTCCATCTGCTGTCCTATGCAGGTAGTAATCGTCTGTGACTAATTTTAGAGCGTAATTTTCATATAATGGTGCCGGCGGGTAAGTGCGTGATTTCATAGGTGTTTCACAGAATAGAAGAGAGACAGGCTGACTGGCCTCAAGGCTTTTCGAAAGCTCGACAAGCAAATTAATAGCGTTCCATAAACCGCGCGCGCTTCGCGTTCATAATCGTCCATTACCATCGCCTCTATTTTCCATAAATCGTGCCCACCCACCACCCAGTTCGACTGACCATTCACCTGCATTACGTACGTTCTTAAACGATAGGCGAGCGTTGCTCCAATTCGGATTCGTTCAACCATGTTTCGAAAACCAACAGGATTCGCTCAAAATTTGCGTACATTTGAATTAACGAGCGTGTTGATTGGGCATAACGGTTAGCCTCTCCAATCACATTAAGGGAACCGTTCTAAGGGTTTTGTATGACAAGCAAACCGAGAAACACATATAATTGTAGCCGCGAGCAATTATAAAGGGTTCGTCTGAAATTGCTGGTGTGCATCCGAATCCGTTGACCCAATTGGCCTCCCAAAATTTCGCGGCGGTTGGGGACCAGCTGGCTGCAGGCGCAGAAGATCGAAAACCGCCGCGGGGAACGACGATCGCGAATACCGGCGCATTAAGGGAGCACGTATTCCCTGACGGCTCCATGTCAACAAATGTCGCGGGCAATCGAGAGTCGCGCCCAGCAGTAAACGGCGCGAAAAACCGAGAGTGGGAGAGAGAGAGTGATAGGGCCAGGCCTGCGCGAACGGCGAACCGTATTCGCGAGATCGGCCAATCGGCGGGCGGGATCACGTCATGGTTGACCAATCGGAAGGCCCGGGAGTGACGACAGATGCTAAAAATAGCCCCTATATATCTAGGCCGGTCGCGGCCGCGAATTATCCACAGTCGTGCGCCGGCAGCCGACGAGGAAGAATCGTGTGGGGCGTTAAGGGACCTGCCTGTCCTTGTGTTCGCACTGAAAAAGGTAGGACTCTAAAACGCATTCAAACGATTCCCACGGACATGTAACCCTATCGCACGTGTATTTCACTTACCACCCGTCGTTCGCGCAGAACGCACCGCACTTTAATGTCAGCGAAGTTTTACGGCTCTGCCTTTCGAAACGCTGGACAGTCTTTGGAGCCGCAGGACAATCCTTCTGTCAAAACGTTTTTTCAAATGCAAAGCAAGCTAACAGGCGAACAGCTTTTAAGAGCGCATTACGCTTTTGAATACCCATGAACGATTCCGAATGAAGACAAACGTCAAAAATTACATAATTTTCTTCGACTGCGCTTTGTAATCAGTTCCCCGCCTCCGGAAAGTAATTTGCAACTGTCGGTATTCCCTAAAACTCACGATCAGACGTTCCTGTTTTAAAAACAGGATACGCACAAGTCGACCGGGATCGAGCAAGAAGAGAAGAAGCAAGTAGATTCAGGTGCGACATTACGATCCGAGCGCGAAAGCAATCGCGTGTTTTTCTTGCGTTAAAACACGCAGAACTGTTGTTCCTACATTTCGCCGCGGGACGGGAAAAGTGTACGTAACGGCTTTAGACACGTAATGGAAATGCCAGGGACGAATGTTTTGACTGTGCTCTTACAAGTGTCGTCAAATAAATAACAGGTATCGAGACGTTATCAGTGCCGGTGTTCAAGGTCGTCGGCAATTACGAAGTAAAAACGCACCGAGTCAAGACCATCCGTCAAACTTTACCAACGAAACTTCCGCCACGTCAGACCGTAAAAAAACGCTACCGGTACCTTCGAATCTTCGCCTGCCGTTTCACGTTTTATTTCGTCCTCTTGCTTCGGCCATGATAAAAACCTGACAGGGCCGGGAGTTCACGAAAACGAAATGTTTGCTAGGAACGTCGTAGGTGTACCTTCCGAGACTGTTGGACCATTGTGCTATACACTGAATTTTCATGCGAAATCGGTTCTCCGTAAGGACGAGAACTAGGACAACGATGATGCGCTTACGTCTCATGAATATGAATATGCAATCGCATCTTCTCTTTGATGCCGGCTATCTATTATCGCCTTTACGAGTATGCCTGCGGCCGCGCTGCACTAAATCTGCAAAATATAACCCGCTCCTAGAATCGAGGCTGCACCGAAATACATACGTACAATACTGGCCGCATTGCGCGCGGGGGTTGATCGGTTGTCAAATAATGAAGGTTTTCCGCACTGACAGCAGGGATTATTATAATGATTTAATCTGGTACCGCAGATGCTAACTAAAGAAAAGAAATAGCAACGTTTTTAATCAGCTTTTTGAGTTACTAAAAACTGAATTAAGTCAAACAATAAAGTAGTCTACTTACATTGAAACAAGAAGACACGAGTTCATTAATTATCCATGTGCGTTTGAAGAGAAATATTTTCGGACAATTAGACGAATTAAAATAATAAATATGTATTGTACTGTATTACATGTGTCCGTTTAAAGAAATCTATTCTAAAACCGTGGGTGCTTAAATAAACGGCTGTTGAGACGGTAAATAATTTGGGAAATCCAGTTGGTGAGTGGCAGGTGCACGGGAGTAGTTTTTTTTTATATTCGAACGTTTTAAGTGCCATTCGTAGCTTTTATCTTCGCGTAAATTCCGCTGAAAGCTGTGGGTGCGAGAATAAATGAGCGGCGCTGGGAATTACGATGTAATATTCGTTTGCACGTTTGCCAGTGAGTTACGAGGAAAGCGTGATTGGACGGTGCAGCAGCCGTTTACCCGCAAAAACCATCATTACGGAATTATACGTCGAAGAAGGTGTAATTCAGCGCACCATGATCGCGTGGACGCACGCAAATGGATTACACGGGTGTGAACAATGGGTGGAATCGAGGCCCATAAAAAGACTCTGAAAAAATGTTATTACTTGAGAGAAGGGTTGAAAAAATTGTGTCGCGAAATCCACAATTTACGAGTGGAAATTTCTTAAATTTGCAGTATTCGATACGTAAAGGGTCGTCGTTGTGTTAATCAATTCGCGATTTTGACAAGTAGCGATCATTAAACGTTTGGAAATGATTAATTATTAGATCGCCCTTTTGATCCAGTACCGTGAATTATACTTAATAGAGTACCAGCTTTAGATGTTACTTTATTATGCAGTTTCCTGAATTACAGTTATTGGGTTATTTGTGATACGATGAAACCATGTTAGAAGATTTACGATAATCGAAGGGAAGTGTGGCTTTTCCTTTGGAAGGGCAAGTCTATTTCTCGCTGGCGATAGAGTTTACTTTCTAGTTTTTGTACATTTCCTGTTGCGCTCGATAATAATTGCGCAATCGTAATCTTATCTCCGTAGTCATAGTGCCGCGCTAAACGGCTAATACCCACAAGGTGCGATCAGCTTGGAGCACAACGAGCAGAAGGTCATTATCATGCTGGAACGATATTTTCTGCAGATTACATGCGCCGTATTTACCGCAGAACAGGGATAGGCAGTGTGCGGCCGAGCAATTACCGCCAATACTACTACGCTTATGCCTCTAATATTAATTTACCGCCGGTAATTTACATTCCGCGAGGAAACGTCATTCCTATGAAATTCCGGGGGGACGGAAAATTTGGCCGGGCCTTTTCGTCATTAACGAAAGGCCGTTTTTTCGAATGTCCGGCACGGGGGGAGGTACCCTTGAAAAAGTTGGACGACGAGTCCGGCCATCGTTGATTTTATATTCCTGCTGCTCGTTTAATCGTCGGATGGCCGTAAGGTCCACAGAAAGAGATTCTCCACGCTCCTTTACGACCGTGACCTTACTGACATTTCATTCTTTGACCGTCCAGTGCCTGGGTGCTCGCCCATGCAGGATCCACGCACGTGCCTCGGATAAATCGCACCGAATGAAAAGCACACGGGAAATGAAGGCAATAAAGTCTTCACTGCCGCTTGCACCGACCGACCGACGATGAAATAAAAACTAACCGCCAGCGAGCTACTAAACTCCGTTCTGTTAATTACAGAAATATTGGACATTTTTATAAATTCCGGATCAAATTAATACTCGTTAAGAACTAAATAGTGTTTGGTAAACCAATGTTTCATTGTACGGTGTAACATTTGCAAAATTGTAACCAATTTTGTGAAATACCGGATGAGAATGATGGTCATTAAGCATAATATAAAATTTACTGTACAGAATCGTGTGATAAGTGGGAAGAAGTTATGCTTCCTTTTTTGCTGTGCTTGATGGGAATTTCCTCGTAATTAGTGCCATACAAACTACTGTGGTTTTCCTTATGAATCCATGTTTTCTGAAAAAAATCCCGAAGAAAACGAAGGGCAATTTGCGGGTAAATTTTACATGTAAGCACCTGAGAATTGATTACAACGTCAAGGAACAAGACGACTGATCTTCAGGTTGTAAATCGAAATAGAAACTATTACGTAATATTGATATCAGCACCATCGAATACAAATCGAAGAATGCTGGAAACTTGAAAAATTCAGTTATTAATATTTGGGATTGATCGGTGTATTAATGCTCACTCGTATAAATAACAAATGTTCGAACGACTGTTAAATACTTCTCCTTGAACTTGAAGCGGTGATTTAGCTCTATGAAAATTGGCGAACACTAGCAATAAGTATTTAAAGCACGCATTGACGGTTTGTGGGCGATGTTTGATAGAGCGGGATACTGACTCGATATTGAATCGATATGGCGTGTAGGAGGTTTTAGAGAGGCAGGGAATCTCGAGTCGGAGAAGGAGTTGAGCGTCGTTGTCAAGGGCGACGATGTCCCGGTTTGAATTTAAAATGCTAATACACCGGTCGAGAGAAATGGCAGAGAAAGGGATAACAGAAGAGATTTATCTCGCGCTATCGGCCTATCGCGCAGCGTATTTACACCAAGTACGATGCTGCATTATCGCTGCCGGTTATCGCCGTTGCATTGTAATTACGATGTTATCGCATGCTCGGCCATGGCGCGAGTTTTCTGCTCGCGCAAAGACGCTTCGACAATCTGTCCGCCTCCGACCAGTTAAACGTCAAACCGAGTATCCAATGAAAACTGTTATAAATTTTACTTATGAAATCCAGCCATTTCCTAGCACATCTCCTTTTCAAGAAAATAATGCAGTTATCAAACGAAATTTGTTCAACAGAAACTGTGTTAAAACAGTCTTTAAATAAGCGACAATTCTGATTTTTTGACAAGTAGAGAAGATGATAGGATCTTTTGTTTTGATATGAAGAAATTTAAATGCTGAGAATAGAAATTCTTGTTGCGTTCCCTTCTGCCTTGTTATTCCCGATACAGAATATAGAGTTGGTAGAAAATCATTGCCGTTATTATTGATCACACGTGTTTCGCACTGTTTTGAAGGCAGTCTTATCTCTCAGCGAAGAAATCTCGGCCAGACAATAACGAGCTTGTTCCGAAATTGCGGTATTAGCACAATAATTACGATATAGACGTTACCGGTGGCCTGGCGGGCCGAAAGTTTATTGCAATCGTCCACACCGTCGGCGTTACGTGCTCGAATCGCTGCCAAGTTTTCCCCGCGGTAAATAAGTATACCTGCGCGTCACATAAGGTGTGTAACAAATTGCATCTCCGGGACGGCTTCATAAACGGCGTGTAACGTCTGCCCGTCGTTTATTAGGGCCGCGGATGAAGGAATTTCTTGGACGAACATCAAAGGGGGAACGACAATGTGTCGGTCTAGGATCCTCTTCGTCGCGTCAATCAAGATCCTCGCGTCCATCGTTAGCCCCGGTTATTTTTAATACCCCTCCCTCACCCCTCCACTCCCTCGCCCCTAGCCCCTCTTCCTTCTTGTTCGTCGAGCGATCGATCGTGAATTAAAATCACACGGCCCACGAGTTCTTGCCAATCTTCCCGCGTAGTATACCTACCCGCTCTGCGTTATTATGTAACCACATTTAACGCCGCGGAGCGTTGCAAGAGGGAAAGGGGAGGGGTAAGTGCGTACGGGATTTCAAAGGCTCGATCGCACGTGCTCGGGGACACTAACGTCCCGCGCGACAAACCGACTTATTCTTCAGCTTTTGGACGATTATTCTCCTACGCGTTTAGCCTATTAGTCTCTTGAATTTTTTTATCTTTTTCGGCCGGCTAGTCATCTTTTATTCTCTTAAGCTCATATTCTATCTATTAGTCTCTTGATTCTATTGTTTTGTTGCCCGTTGTTTCTTTGGTTTCTCATTCATCTAGTTTCTTGGTCTCTTTTGTTAGTCCTTTGATCCTTTAGTTCCTTAATCTTTCAACTTCTTAATTCCTTGCTAGTATTTGAGCGACGATGTTCTTGAGCTTTTAAGTAATTAGTTTTTCCTACGTTCAGTGCCTTAGCCTCACAATTCTTTTTCATTGTTACATCGATTATTCTTCCATTTCTTTTCCCGCGATTGAAGCCTCCTTCTTTTACTTTTTTCATTTCGTCCGTTGAATGTCACAATTATTTGAAACCTTAAACATCCAATTTGTTAGCCCGTTGATTCCTTGGTCTCGGGCGATAGATGACTACTTAACCTTGGTTCCTTCACATAATTCTCGTATAACTCCCGTACTGTCGAACGATTTCGTCAGTACGTGGAGTCCCACGATCTACGTTTCCTCGATTTTTCACTTGGCCGTTCCCTCGACATTGAACGTCGCTTAAAATGCAACGTTACCTCGGGGGGGAACCGTAGGAACGACAAAAACCCGGCGACCTACGCGGGAACCCTAGCTCTCGTGTCGAAATTACCGCTCTTCTCGAGCGAGGAGCCTTTAACGGCAAAGAATCTTGACACAAATTTTCGGGAGTTCAAGTTCGCCGCCCTGAGACTTTCACTGAATTTACGCGAGCAAAGCACATCGATTACACCGAGCCTTAGGACCTTCCCCGGCGAAGAGCAGAGCCGGTACCGAGGGGATAAAGTATGCGGGACATGCGGTTACAAAACAGTGGGCAAACGGTGACACATGGGAAAATCACGTAATTCCATCGCAGCGTAGCCGATCAACGGGAAGAGTGAGTTTTCTTTCGACCCGTTCGATTCCACACAGCGAACTTGTAAAGACTAATAATGTTTCAGCGATATGTATTATCTTGTCTATAATGCCGGGAAATCATAATAGCCATTTTTATGCGACTATATTTTTCTTCTTTATTTTCTATTTCTCCAAATTGCAATTGGGAATTAACAGAAATTACTTACTTAAGATTCTTTACTGGAAATCCAGTTTTATCCAGGCAATTTAATTCTACTGTGTGATTGTGCGAGTAAATGGAAATTAATAATATGTAATTCTTGGTAAAATTATGAAGTATCTAAAGACCGTAGATTTACATAAAACTCTGGAAAATTGTAGAACAATTCACGTAGAAAACGTGACCTGTTGTCGAATCGCTTGTTTTATTTGTTTCAGCTTTTTCAACTTGTTGTCCAATATTTCCAATTTTGCTTACTGTTGACTGATTGACCAAATACAGATATCTCTAAGGTTTTTCTTATGCGTCGTAATCTGGGTATTATAAATCAATTCGATAATTTTCTTATCGAATGGGAAAATCTTGCAATTCCTTTGCAGCGTCGTCGATGAAAGGGAAGAATGGTTTTTCATTGTACCTATTTGCTCGTACAGTGGAAACGTACAATTACGTTTACAATATCTCCGATAACTGTGCTGGACATTTATCTTTACTAATGACATTTTATCTTACAATTATATTTAGATTGAATGATCGAAATATTATTCTACCGATACAAATTAAAATAATTATATTAAATGCCTTTCCTCTTCAAATAACGACAAATTTAATTAATTGTATACAACAAAATAGTAAAGAAATGAATAATAGGTGCTACTCCTAGGTGCTTAATATATCTAAACATCTACACCTGTACGAATATAAATAACAAAATGTTCAAGCGGAGGTATTTTGAATTTTAAAAATTTATTAGCGAGAATTTCGAGAGGTAAGTCCTTGGAAAAATATAAAAAATTTTGCAAGAAATATGCTCTCTTATTTCTAGCAAATATTTGTCTCCCTGGCAAAGTGAAAATTGACTGATCCTAAACAGTTGTGACCTTTTTTTGTTCGCGAATACATGCACATCACATGGACCGTGAGTCTTTGGAAAACTACCCGAAGTTTCGTAAAAACTTGCCTCCTTTATTTTCGCACGAAATTTGTCTTCGTCGGTGATATTAAACTCGACGAATTTTTTTGCGAATCAGCAGGCATTTTCGCCGCGACGGTTGTGCACTTTGCACCCGAAAATAAATTACGGCCGGTCGACTGACTCGGTGGCTTGGAATAAAAAAAAAGGAACAAGAAGGCAAAAAAATGACGGGGATCTGTTCGTTTCCCGTAATTACGCGGCGGGCTTGGGGGAAGGCTGGAAGGTCATGATTCCGCGCCCGTATGTTCTCCGTTATTTCGTGGAGAAGGAGAGGAAAGATGCGGGTCCCGGGGAACATCAATCTCCATCGACTCGATTGCCCGTGTCACTCCGCATCGTCGGCGCTTCGCCGAAATATCCACTATTATTCCGCTTTACAAGCGGCCTTCAATCTAACCGTTAAACAAACGAAATTAACAACAATCAACGGAGCAGCAATCAAAATTATCCGTAATTTTTCCACTTTTCAATGGTTTTTGCTCGGCATTGGACCAATCGTTTTATAATACTTGACTTTTTTTGTCAAACATAATAAGATTTACCTGTTGATATTTATTCTTCTGTAAAGTGTAATGATTTAGTGGCTTTTTTACGTGATTTCATTTTTAATACTTTCATTTTCGTAACATAGTAAAACGTCTCGTTTCACTGAAACTGTTTCCTGTTCGTAATGGAAGGAAGGTTTGTCCCTTGACTAACAATTGTTTTTAATAGCAGTGTTTTAGTTATAAGGATCCGACAAGTCTCTGTTGTTCCTTAACTAATAGAGGATTTCAATGGCTCCGTTCGGTGATTGTTTTACGGTCTATTCTGTCCGCTGGGAAAGGTGTTGGCAGAATCTTGGTTTCTCCGGCTTTACGTTTTACGAAACCTTGGAAATGAAATTACAATGCCGAAAGTCCTTTTCATCTTGGAACGACGAAGGAAATATTTATGAGCATTCGTATAAGCACAATGGGAATTTTTGCGGCTCCGACGCTCGTTTTCCGCGACTTCTTTCGCGCTTCCCTGGCTTCCGTTTCGCTCCTTTTTATCGCTTTCCCTCTCGCGGCGAACGCCGCGGAATGCGTAGCGAAGCTCATAGACAAAGCACAGGCCTGCGGCCTTTATTATGCGTGAACAGGAAGCATAAATTTCGTTACGAATGCCAAACATAGAGAGGACCGCGTCTGTAGGAAATACGGGAAAAAAGAAGGGGGGGAGGAATCGAGAGAGAAATATTCGTAGATGGAGGGGGACAAATGGAGAAGCACGTTGACGAGAGAGAGATAAGGATAAGGGTATTCTCGTGCGAGAAGGAAAGAGACGGATGGCAATATAATGAGTAGAAAGAGAGAGGTGAGTGTACATTCGTCCAGGAAAGAAACAGAAATATAATGAGTAAAAAGAAGGAGATAACGATATGTCCGTGCTGGAGAGAAAGGGATAGAATGAGGAGAAAAGGGGGGATAAGGATAGGTCGTTTCGAGGGAGACTGAGGCCGACAGAAATGTAATGAAATGCAAGAGAGAGATAAGGATACAAATATTTCTGCGATAGCGATACACGCATTACGTGCAAAGAGAAGAAGGAAATTAATGAGAAACCGACAGAGTGAGACGGAGAGAGACGAGTGTACGCTCGTTCGAACGATGCAGAGAAAGAGAAAAAAGCGATAAAGACCCACGTGCGTGTTCTTGAGAGTAAAATGCGGAGGAACGTCGCATCGCTCGGAGGCTCTCCAAAGTAATTTGCCGTAATTAAAGGCGCATAATTGGGACGGATAGCCTCGTCTAACCGCGAATTCGATGCGACCTTTGCGGACATTCCGCCTAGCGGGGGAATAATACGAGTAGAGGGGAGGGGGAGCACGAAGCGGGAGGAATAATCTCGCTCTCGTTGACCGCAACGCGAATTCTTGTAAATCGTAACAAATTGGGGTCGTTTAAAGCACGAACGTTATCGCGCGCGGTGTAAATCTCAACCACGCAACGATCTGTCCACGGCGGAGAAACGCAATTCCCAAAACGATAAGTCCTTCCGCGGTAAGTAATGGCAATAATGAAGAAAAAATGGTAATGCAGGTTCCTTCGCGAATGTTCGGCGAAAATGTCTTTGCATGTCGACATGGTGCTTTTGTTGAGACGAATTTTTATTCCAAGCAGTTTTGTACGTTCAACAAAGTTGTCTGTAAACGTAGATTTTTATAACTTTGGTAGTTTACAACTGAATTTGAATCAATTGGAATTCGTTGCAGTTTCATCAAAATGTATTCACTCTTATATTAACATAATTTAACTGTCCATCAAATTTCGTACAAGCGATTTTTTTTACAATTTATAAAACATTTTAAATGAATAATACTTAATTACTGTTACGATTAACAGATGTATAAAATTCTAACACATCGTTATGAAATAACGCGAAAAATTTGAGCGGCTTTGGAAAGTATTCTGAAACTCGTTCCATCGGTTGCACAGTATTTCCAATTTGTTTACCGCTAAGTGATTGCCCAAATGTGGTCTTCTCGTCGGTCCTTTTTAAGCGGCGTAATGTGGACATTACAGGCGGTTAAATCGATTCGATAATTCCCTTATCGTCGTTTGTCGGCATTCGTTACGCAAATCCAAACGCGTATCGCTGGTATGAGTTGCTTGCCTTCGCGATTGTCGTCGAATTATTGCGATGCCACTTGTCGCATGTCTTCTTGCCGACGCGGGATCGTATAAAAGATATTTTTAAAGCAACCATTTCGCAGGGAACGCACTTTGAAAAACATGCGGGTACAGGTATAATTTCGCAGCGAGATGCTAGCCGAGAAAATATCGTACTATGTTCGACAAAAGTATTGATAAATCAAGTGCATTCTTCAGAAAAAGGGAGAAGTTAATCATTGATGAAGACAGTTACTCGAATGAAATCATTTGTAATTAACGAAGAAAATAAGTCATAAATAATATAGTACAGTGTGTGGGGGAATTACGTAGCACTGTTGAACGGTAATTAAAAAAATCTTTGATTAATAAAGCTCATAAAGGGGAAGGGGGGATGAAATGGTCGATTCCTGACAATCTTTTCCTCGGTAAACTCGTGAAATATGTATGTGTTATTCCCCAGGCTGGATTCCTCGCGCATTGTTCTCTCCGACAGGTCCGTGCTTTATCTCCTTTTCCTCTGGCCATTTTTTACGTTGGCCTTGCCCGTTCCATTCCCTTCCCCGTCCGTTAAAATCCCTTCTCTTACTCTTCCGCTAGTCTCTACTTTTACGTCCTTCTTCGTGTTTCCCTCTCTCTCCCTACGAAATTTTTTTTCTTGCTCCCGTTGTAAATCGAAACAGCAGCCAACAATTAGGCGAAGTTTGAAATTTAAAATTATTGTGAATTTCATTTTGTCTTGTGGCTGCATGTTAATTTAACTTGCTTTAACATTTATGAAATTCTTTATTGTACTGCACGTTAATTGATAACAGGTGAATGATATTGGTATCAGAAGAATGCTCTTTATTACGAACATTGTATAACTGATAATTGCGTTACGCGGAATAATTTGTTAAACATTCACAAACATTGTACAGCACAAGAAGTTAGTAAACTGTTGACATTTTACTATTCTCTGAAGTATTACTATCCACTTCTTTTCAGACACACATGTACCAATAATTTATATTTGTTTTACACGTTCATGGTTCTATAATTCCTATTTTCTTATCCTACATTTCTATAACTTCACAATATGCACAATATTTCTAACAAAAATCGTTTTTATGTAAGATATGATTCACTTTTTGTTACGTGATTGATTGATACAACTGATCTCAGCGATCGATACTGCGATAAAAATGAGTACAATCAATTATTTTCGCTTCTTAAAATGATTCACCGGGGAAAAATAATGCAAAACTTTGCTTGTCGAATGAAAACCGTTGCGATTCGGCGGGTTACGGACTTGGTTTCGCACGAATTTACTGGCGCCTGTAAATTGGCGCTCGTAAAACCCAGTCGTGTCGGTCGCGGGGGCGGGTTTTACGGGTTCTACAGGTTTTTTATGCAGTATTTATCTCAACGATGACTTCTGCCCCCGTACCCCCTGGGGCCTTTATTTCACGTTGATATTTATCAGGAGTTGCATTTAACACCTAACTCTTAAGTCTTTTTTCAATCACTTACACTACGCTAAAAGGTTAACGTTTTTGCTCAGAATTAATTTTGAACAGTTATTCGGTGGTCGTCAAGAAATTAAAATGGGCCATTCTTGTTCTATTGTTACTAAAATGTTTTCATAGCAAGATAAATGTACCTCTTTGCTGATTTTTTAAAGTACACGAAAGTTTGTGAGAAATTTTTCGTTTAAAAGTTGTAACGCAGATATTTTGTGTGAAAATTGTTTTTCTTCTCGGCGGAGGCATTAAGAGACGACTGGTATTTCGTAACTAATTAAAGATTGGAAGAGTTTCGTCGGATCCTTGGTCACGGTTAGTTTGCTCCGATTCCCGAGCGTGAGATCCAGGAATCGAGGGGGATGGTGGTGGGAATTGAGGCCGCCCACGCCTGTGTCGACGGCCGTCGACCGAAAAAGCACGATAAAAGCTTTCTGGCCAGATGGGCAACGATTGCGCAAGTTTTCCTCCCCTCTCCTCCTCTCTCGGTTTCTCTCCTGCCCCTCTTTTCCCACGAAACCCCTTTCCCTACGATCATTTGTCCTTCTTGCCTCTTTCCTTCCTTTTCCCCCGTTTATTTGTCTTTCCTTTTGTCCCCACCCTTAATCCGTTTCCCCTTCTCTGGCTTTTCATCAGTTTTCTTCCTTTCATCGCCATCACTCCCCGTGCGTTCTCTTCGTCTTTCATCTCTCTCTACTTCCCCCGTTTTCCCACGTTGCTCTTATCCCGTTGACCGTCCACTTTCTTTTTGCTCTCCATTTTCAACGTCTCTCTTGAAAAACAGCTGTTGCAAAAATAACCAACGTGGTTAATAATAAATAAATAGTATTTTCACGAGTTTCGTTACGCCGAATTTCTACAACTGTTCAGGCTAGTTAGGATTACAGTTTTACTATTTAAAAAGACACTCTTAAACCTAAATTAAGCCCAGTCTCAGCCAATAACGTTAACTAATTGACAGTTACATAAACAATGGATAAACACTATTACAGTGAATTCTATTCTTGTCTCCTGCTTCTATCTTTTTCTTATCTCTTTAGGCCCATTTGAAATGGCAGTTTAGCCAATACTTGTTGTCTGTGCATGTGCATTTAAACAACGATTACAAGGCGACGGACAGTGCGATTCATATTTATACAGGGCCGAGCGATAGCGGGCAAGGTATGCGCTATACCGGCAGATATTTTTCTCCGAAACGTCAAACTATAAATATCCACTGCATCTCGATCGGTGTGGAATTACCTTTAACAACGGCACCAGGCCCGTTGCCATCAACGACGACCATGCTCTCTCGCAACAAGGGTTCCTCTGTTACGAATCGTCGTTCCTCGTGGCATAACACCCGCAGAAGAAACGGGCTGTTCTTACCTTCTACTCCCTTCGTTCCGTTTTAAAAGACTATTCCCATTCTCAAATACTTTCCGTGCCGCCATGATGCTGTCTCTCTGAAATTTATTCCATTTTATCGTTTTATCATTCAATCTCTGACGCCGTATTTAGAATTTTCGATTTTCTTTGTCTCGCTACAATTTTTACAACACTCTGCCTCGTTTTTTTGTAGCGCTTTTAGATTACTTTTGGACCTTTTTGTTCATGGAAAATATTTAAGGAGGACATTTTACTGTCCTTTCCCATTTTTCAAATGGTTCCCAAACATTAATGTAGAACGTAGGTACGGGCAACGACAAAACCATGTTGTCGGAACATCCTGGCTGTCGCAAAGTACGTTGTACCTGTAATCGGAAGTACGTAAGAGCCGTGCATAATTTTAGGCATTTCCTGCTCTACGAATAGCATCTACCCCGGCGTAAAACACGGGCGGGCGTTTATAACGCGAAACAGACAGCCCCGAGCTTGCGTGATTTCGTTGCCCCGGCGAAGATGTGGATCGATCGTCGATCCTCTCCACTGACAGCCAATTCATCTCTCAAATCCCTGCCCGATTTAAACGGTCCGACGAAAAATAGTCGCACCGATCGTTACGCCGGATCCAGAAATTTTTTGATCCTCGATGAGCCGTTCAACGCCCCACGAGAAATTGTTCAACATCAGTTTATTAAACGTATTTTAGGAAGAAAAAAATTCGTGACATTAAAGTTTCGTATAAAGGTACATCCTCCCTCGAAAGAATTTTTAAGTTTTGCAAAGATTGCTTGAACAAGACCAAATTTTTTATGAATAAGAGCATGTTGGTTTCGCTAGAATTTTGAAAACACTGTAAAAGTTGGCCTCCATATTTCCTCCAAGAAATTGATTATTTACTGCTTTTATCGAGTCCTACAAACGTTCTAATGAGACTTAATTGCTCAACGTGCATTAAGAATAATTATCTTGAATTTTCTCACCCTCCACCGGGAGAAGAGAAAATTTGGGAGTTTGGTTCTTTGTTTCCTGTGCTCGAATTTCCTTGGGGAATGCCGAAGCGTCCAAACCATACGTCAAAATCAAACGGTTTCTATTTATATGCTTAACGGCGTACCGCAGCGACGGGCTCGATCTGACACCTGTTCACATTCAAACAAACCCGCTCTTCGGATTATTATTCCAATTCGTTTCGCAGGAAACTAAATCTCTATTGCACCATGCTTTTGCACCAGAAGATAATCGCATTTGCATTCTGCACTTGAAAAGTTCCCTTCAATTCTATCTCGATGAATTCTAATTCTGTTTCTATGATGGGACAGATATTACCTTCTACTGTAAATCTAACAGTTTTTATTTTTTATTAGTTTTTATTTTATATGAAATTCATTGTTACTTAAAAGGGATGCATTTGTGCTAAAGTTAATAATGCATATTTTAAAAACTAATGAAAATTTCTGTGTTCTTCTTTTTGACAATTATTGTTACGCAAGTCTTTTAATTTGGTTTCGGGCAGTCGGAATGGAGTATAAAAGAAGCGGTGTTAAAGGATCAATATTATTTATTTTCGTAGGAAGATATAAATTAGGAACGTGAAGCATTTGTTTTTCTTTTATTGACAGGGAAAAATTTTGTTTTGCTTTTGATTCGGTTCCGTTCTATCCTTGCTGCCCAGCAAAAAATCTCCGGCACTATTAAGCCTTATGATTTTTTTATTTAATGGCTTTGATGACCTCGGTTAAAATTCACTAATAACTTTCATAAAAAGGTTCACCCTACAATGAACAGTTTTTATACCTATACGTCATACGATATTTTGAAATTGAAATGCAAAAAGCATTGTGATGTTCCGTCTTCAAATTAAAAAATAGGAATATATTGTAGCGAATTATAGTTAATTTTTATTTTCTTCGAGCATTGACACTCTGCCATTAAAATTGTTCAAAAAACACCTTTTAAAATTGGTTTTTGTAGCAATGATTAATTTCAATTTTACCCTGCTATTACATTGTTCAAAAGATACCTTTAAAAATTGATTCCTGTACCAACGTTTAGTTTCGATTTCTTCCAATTCATAGTATTAGGGGGTGGTGAAAATGTTGTTTCAGTTCCGAGTTTATTCGAGCCCCTCGCTGTTGTCGGGCAAAAGCATCTTCCACCGCGGCATATAGGTCAGTGGGTACGCCACACGTCCGCTCAGCAGAGAGATTCTTTGTCGTTTCTCGCACGCGTGTGCGTTGAGACCCGAAACCCGGGCCCGAGGAAGTCGATCTTTTTTTTCCTTCTCTGAATCGTGAATGTAACCAGCCGAGGAGGGGAAAAAACGAAAAAGGGACGGCAGCCGTGGATCTGCGGGGAACCGGGGGCGATGTGGGGAGAGGGGAAGAGTTGCAAGGGCATTAGGCGCCGAATACGGAACGATAAAATCCTTACGAAATGGCAGTCACGCACACACGTGAGGGGGGCGAGAACAAAGAGAAGAGCGTGAAAAAAGATGAAGAGGAGAAGGAGTGAGGAAGAAGGACGGGCCGAAAGGTAAAGCAGCAAAAAAGGGATAAGTGCAAGAAAAGAAGGTGGAATAAGAAGATCGGAAACGGCAGAAGAATAAGAAGAAGATGGGGAAACGAAAGGGTGGAGGAGGCCTAAAGAGATGAAGAAAAAAGAGAAAGAAGAAATCGACAAAACAGAAGGATATGATGAAAAAATGGTAAAATGGTGGTAAAGAAGAAGAGAAAGAAAAGGAAGTAAAAAGAGTCAGTAGAATAGACAAAGAAAAAGGAAAGAAAACGAAACATAGATGCGATGAAAGCAGTTAGAGACAGAAAAACAGCCAAAGCAGTAAGAAAAAGGAGAAGAAATACAAATGAAGACATTTTCAAAAAGAAGAAACAAAAACGAAAAGTGAGTAAAACAAGAAGAAAAACATGGTTGATAAAACGGAAGAACCGTTAAATAAGAGCGGGTTGAAATTGAAGAAGGCGCAAAAGAGTAAGACATTCAGCAGGAAGTGGAATTAGAAGGGCAAATCCTCCGGGCCATTGAGCAACTGGCCTCCTTGACTACGGACCAAGAGATTTTTGTCCGACGGAGTCTCGAAAAGCATACGGATACGAAAGTAAAGTAAACACAAGGAACGACGTGTGCGAGCCGGAAAGAAGTCGAGCGATGTTTTGAGATAGCCGATGCCAACTCCAGACGCTTCTGCCCGTCTATCTTAAAACGTATTTTTGACGAACCATCGACGACCTTTTCGCCTTCTCGCCCACCCGTCATGTTCTCGTCCTCCACGACTCCATTTCTTTCCTTCGACGACTGTCGACGCGGTAACTTTCGACCAAGGGGGTCACACAGTCGTAATCGATTTCACGCTTAACTCATCTTCCGACTTCTCAATGGCTCTGCCCATGGGAATGTTTAAACGCGAAACAAATATTATTCTGTAGCTATAAGGGAGTGTACTATAAGGGAGTGAAATTTTAGTTCGAGAATTTAAGTTTGATCGTGTTAATCAGTAATCTGAGAATGTAAATATCAGGACTAATACATAAGCGTGTTGTAGAAAATTGCTTAGGTCTGTTTTCACGAATAAAATAATCCATTGAGTTTTTTGTATATCTAATGCAGAAAGAGATAACAGTGAGGGACAATGGAAATAATTGCGTGACGGACATGCACGTTAAAAGTCTGAATGCGAATGATAAAATTATCATTGTAAATCCAGCCACGAAGCCATTTAGATTCCCGTTTGTCTACAAAAGAGTTTACTACGATCTCAGATGATCTTGTAATTAACCGGGACACAAAAACCGTCCACGAGCTGGTTGGTTTTGATCGCGGACAACATTCACGGTCGGCAGCGTCGATAACGATCGCGACTTCCGGTTCCACTATCGGGCTTATACGATTAAGGACGAATTGGCTCGCGCCGATGCTCGGTCTGATAGCACCACGCTGCGAGTTTCAGCTTTCAAGGTCGGATTAATAAACCGCTCGTTCCGCGAAAAGAGGAATGCAGAAAGAGAAGAACGGCCGGCGATGGGCTTTGGTGCATCTGCGCGAGGACAGAGTCGTTGGAGCAACGAATTAGCGTGTCGTCAATTCACCCGGGCCATGTCAGGGTAACTAATTTTAATGGGACACGAAATCGCCGTCCACCTTCCTCGTGACGGAATTTTCGAACGTTATGTCACTGCTTTCGTTTATGGAACTTCCGGCAAGTTTTCGACGCTCACTTCCGGCCTTGCGAAAATTTTAAGCGTTGTATCATTCGTTCGTTTGTATTGTTTTTTTTTGTAAAGCTCCGCCAGTTGATTTTCGCAGTTTACTTCTCATGTAACAAGTTTAACTGCTATATTATTCATCTCTTTCCATCGCACTTCCGGTCAGTTTGCAACGGTTACGTCCCGCGTAACAGAATTTTTAAACGCCAAACCATTCAATTTTTGGTGCCATCGCCAGTAAGTCTTTTTTGCAGCTGAAACTAGTCACTCTGTATGAAATGAAGGAAATAATCCTCTGCACTATGCTTAGTGCAGTATTATTTTCTTTCGTGCTCCTTCATTGATATTCTTTAAAGATCATTGAAATGTTTAGGTCATGCTTTAGGTAATTTTAAGGTGCATTTAATCCTATACCTTCACTGACACCAAACTTAAATCAAGGCAATAAACGATTCTCACGTTACAAAAACATATCTGTATAATGTGGTCATCGCATTCACATTACAATAACAATTGTATAGAAACGGGCAATTTTCTCGGGACTAATTAGGCCTTCCTTGTTGTTGGTTTTTTTTCAGATTAAATGCGGTAAAAGAAGTGTTTCCATAATGTACAACCTGAACGTAAACGTAAATCCCAGCCCCACGGGCGCCGTGGGTTTGCTGGGCGTCGCGGCGGCGGAAGTGACGCCAAGGACACCGGAAATTGTCAACTCCTTGATAGCCATGACCAATCCCTTTGAGGGTTTCGCCAGCGAAAAGAGCAGAGATCGAACGGATTCTACGAGCAGCGGGGAACCAAGTCCACCGAGCGTTCAACATACTTGCAGTCAGCTGATTAAGGAAGGTAAGGAATTCTCACGACTTCCGGTAGCTCGCTCTCCATAGTCCTCGACGTCCTTCCGGTGTGCCACTTCAATACTACTCTTCGATTTGTTACGTAAGCGACACTTATTTTTCACGGAGGGTTGTTTTCTCTTTCAGCATCGTAATCCGCCTTCCATTTTGATGGTTTGGTGGTTCTCAGTGTACTTCCGGTATACTAGGTTTAAAATGCTCCAATTTCTTACGTATTCTACATTTTGTTTTTCACGAATTACTGTTGTTCAGTATCATATGTTGTGTTCCATTTTGGTGAACCTGGCAGTTCGCAACCTGCTTCCGGTTTGCTGTCCTTAAAAGTTTTAGATTTCACGAGTCACCATAGCTCTTCATCCCCGTGTTCCATTATTTTTCGTTACTTTTCACGATATTATCTCACCTGCATCCTATTTCGTCTTCCTTTCTATACGACGTTGACGATTTTTAAGTTTCTTCTGCTTTACCTACTTTATCTCCAACTCTTCGTTATGTCTTCAAGATTAACATCGTTATTAATTTTCCGCGACAGGACTGAAGCTGACACTGCAGACGAAACGCAGGGCAAACGGAAGCGGGGACGAGGGGAAAAAGAAGACGAAAAAGGAAGACGGAAGCGCCGACGACGAAGAGGAGGACGAGGCGAGCAACAACAATAACCGCGGTGGAGTAAGAATCAATCCCTTGGCGTTTTTACCGTTCTCAGAGAAAAACCGACGATTTCCCTTTACGGTCGGAGTGCAGAAAAATCACCGGCAAGCGGGAAATGACGATGGAAAAACGATAAAACAGACTTGTTCTCCTCGTGTCAATCCGAATTCTTCGAAAAATTAAAAGGATATTAAATACAACCATTATTTCGGTTCTTGAATGTTACTTTCATAGGTGAAATTGCATAAGTTTTGCGATGAATTTGTATTTGTGACGAAACGAGAATGAATCAAACTTGATGTTTTTCTATTGTTTTTCGTTTGCTGGTTCCTAATGCGGTATGAATCGTAAGGTGATTTAT
The DNA here is from genome assembly GCA_963989215.1 of Hedychridium roseum. NCBI lineage: Eukaryota > Metazoa > Arthropoda > Insecta > Hymenoptera > Chrysididae > Hedychridium > Hedychridium roseum. The sequence goes on along the minus strand of OZ022318.1, from coordinate 3,529,474 downwards.
TCTTCCATTAGTCAAAACCACCAGCTAAGAGTTTGAAAGTGACACGTTTTTTGAGGCAGGCAATTTAATGGGTTGATTGTTAAACGTAATTATTAATTAGCTATTATAAAGTTGGTAGAAAGGAATTTCAAAGTTTTATTTAAGTTAAGTATGCCAGTAAATTGTCTTTTGGTATAAAATAATGTACCTGTATTATAAGTACAGTCATCAATTAATAAGTTAATTTTTTTCAAGAATATTAGACAGAAAATTGTCTGCCTTTGGAACTCTGGCAATTTCATTTACAAGGGAACTTTGCCAATCCGAAAATGTTGATTTCAATGAAAATAATTGTTTTTAACGAGGCAATCTTGCAAAAAGCAATGATTTGAAACCTTAGAGGGGTGGTGTGAGCCACTGAAATTATGCATTGGTAAAATTTCATTAAAATCAGGATATACGGTTGAGTAATTTCCCGGGTCAGAGTGTCTTCTAACGGAGTACTTGTTGAAACCCACGCAGTTGACTCCCGAGGACGAGGAAAGACGTCGGCGGCGACGCGAGAGGAACAAAATCGCGGCTACCAAGTGTCGGCTGAAGAAACGGGAGAAGACTGTGATCCTGGTGCAGGAATCTGAGATTCTCGAGACGCAGAACCATGACCTGAAGTCGCAGATCCAGGAACTGGAGACCCAGAGGCGCAGGCTCGTCGACATGCTGAGTCTTCACGGACCGACCTGCCTGAAGCAGGGTGGAACGAACGACACCTCTTATCAGCAATACGCGGAACCCTTGCCCCTGCCAAGTTACCAGGAAAACTTCGTCCAGCCACCCCCGGCCTTGAACCAGCCGCAGAACTGCGTGACGGACTACCCAGTCAAGGTCGAAGAGTACGAAAGTGACTTCTACCGACAAGAAAGCCCTTTCGTACCCACCAGCGACACAGGATGTACCGTTTAGTCGAAATAACAAGGTCGCTCGACTGTTCGGGGCCAAGTTTGCGTTCGACATACTCGTTTCTAATGAAATTTTTACCAAGGTATTCAGTCGTCAGGGCGATCTGATTTTATTGTCTTAAAATCCGGACTTTATAGCACGTGCAATGATGCAAAGTCAATTTTAATTCAGCAAAAGAATGCCAGTAGAACTTTTCTTATGTGCCGAGACAAATGTTTTAATTTATTTTGCACAGTTTTACTTTGACCATTTGTATTAATTACTTCCAACAAAAATGTTTACAGCTCGCTGTAGTCAAGGAACATTTGGAAAATTGTATTCTTAGTTTAATCAACGTAAAGTTATTGCAGTACTCTTTAGAATGTAAACAGTCGTTTTTACGAAAATCGTTGGGCGAAGTGTCTAAGAAGGTCAAACGGTAGTTTTCATCAAAATCACATGTAATATTGTATGAGGTATTTGCGAAAAAAGCATTCCATGAACAAACCGTGTTGCAAAATTGTGATTCTCATGTGTCTATTGCTTAAATTTCGACGAGGATATTGTAATCGGTTGCGATTTGTTTGGTAGAGGAGTAAGTCGAGCACAAATTTCAGCCCCCGTGCGACTCTTAAGTCTATAGTTCTTAAGTCGATTATTTCACAAGCGATAACCATTTTTTCTCGTTCATTTCCGAAGTTCATTATTGTCTCTTTATCGTATTTCTGCTTTCGTCCTTCTTAAATTTAACAGTCTCGTTATACTCAGAACGTTCGTCGAACGCTTACAAACATTCCTTCATAATAACCATACTGTGACATTCTTAAAGCCTTATTAATGTAATCAGTAATTTAAGATTGTTGAAGCGAGATGACCTTTGCAGGGTTTAAAAAATAGGAAATTATGTAAAACCAGGAAATTGTTTCAACTTCCACGGAAAAATTAATGTATTCATTAATATTATTTTTCAAAAGTTAAATGGAAATTTATGCAAATTTTATTTCATTTTCTATCCGACAGCGATGTAAAGTACAGTTGTCACATAATTAATTACTGAATATTTTGTCGTTTACTTTGCATATTCCTATTTCTACAATTGGTTGTTAAATATTACTTCGTTTATGTAAAACGTCGCAAAGGTCATTTATTCGTGTCTATTAAGAATCATAGGTTTATGAAGATTCGTGCAAAAGTATTATTGCACGTAATTTTTCGATGCTTTTCACGACAAAATATACATATGGGACGGGCAGACAGGACACAGAAATATTTGCGCCCGAAAAACAATACAAAAACGTAATTATTACGTATCGCCGTACAGTTTGTAAATACGTATTGATTTCGGGGGGAATATTTTTCGACAGTTTGGCCCCACCTTGGCGCACTACCCAGTGTATAAGATTTTTTGTCTATTTTTCACGAACGAACGTTCGGAGAGAAAGGATACTTACTCTTAATGATACGAAATAATTTAATCCTATACGTACGCATATTTTTTACAAATGTATGTTACTAGAAAACGCGTCAAGAAATGTGTTAAATTTAACGGACTATCTAACGGTACGCTAACTAAGCGTTAGATTCGTTAAAACGAATGACTTAAGTGCCTAACGACATACCTCACTTTGTGGGTAGTTACCCTCTCATGGTGCGTTTACAGCAAATCATTGAAAGTATCTGTAAATTCGTCTCCGCGAAAGTTTGCCGGTAATCGCATTGGGAATGGAAAGCCAAAGAAGAGATGGAAAAAGTCGTATTCATGTTCGTTTTGCAAAGAAAACGGCGCTCTTATGTCTATGAATTGATGATTCCTCAAGGTAAACGCACCGTGGTTTACGTTTAAGCGTTCTCGCGGTTAACGAAAGTTAATTTTACACGTAGGAGAAACGCTTAAGAGTCCACGGACTAATCAATGCTTTCTTCTTGTCGGAGTGTTCGCGCCATGTAATGGAAGCAACGGGGATCGAGAAACGATTCTTCTCGTTCGCGCTTTCCACGGACGAAAGTGCCTCAGTCTTCCTCGTTTTTTCAATCTCTTCACGCGTATATGCGGCTTACGGTGTAAAGTATTCGAGAGTGTTATTGCCAACGGTGTATTTAAATGAGCGGAGAATAAGGGCCATACGACGGTCTCGCATGTGGTGCTCTGGATAATTCTTTTTTTATGAATTTTATTAAGTTATCAGAGAAGAGTATTTAATAGTTTTATACGAGTATGCTTTTAATACATTCTATCCGTGACGAAAATTCTCATGCTATCTAAATAGGCTCTCTTCCAAATTACGATTTTTAATCGAAGCGCTGACTAACGGTTTCGTAATTTCAAGCAGGACCTGCAATGTATCTTAAGAATTTTTATCAGGGACTTGTCGACGTCTTGTTGTTATAATCTAATGGCCAGATCGCCTACTAATGCCATATGATTAATAATTCGATGTTAAGACCACAGAAGTTTTATGAAATCAAAATACAGAGATACTTGTTCGAAAATTTTATTTTTATATCTGAGATAAAATGTTATCACTGTTCCAACGTCTCTGTCGGAATACTAGCTGTCAGAATTTTAATTCATTCGATATTATTACGTTATGTATAGTAGTATTTTAACAATCCGAAATGTGCTTCATAGCTTTAAATTCTTTTTTACGTCCAATGTATTATCAAAACTCTCCGTTATGTTGAGGATTTTGACTTTTCAGAAGAGGGTGTTTGACAGATATACTGCCAATAACGAAAACACATGGTGCCGACTTTGTGTCTTAAGTGTTTTTCATCGGCAAATGCGTGGTGTGGGAGTTTTATCGAAAGACGGTGTGAAAAAAAGTGGTTCTTCTAAGATAAGAGCTATAAACCCAAGGGGGTTCTGTATATCGAGTTTAGAATCAAAATAACATGTCAGATACGTTAAAATGAAAGCAGAATTAATGCTATCTATTATTACGCAGTACCTGGCTAGGGTTTCCTCGCAGGAACTCTTTATTGAAATGAAATTATATTTGACAAAATTTCATCTATTGTAAAGTAAAACTACGTTTTTTCTTTGAATAAAAATTCCTCATACTAATATGAACCGAGATTCCACTTAATTTATGTATGAAACGCGGCAGTGGCTATCACAATGAGTAAAGAAAAATAATTTTATTATAAAATTTATTACTCTTATGCACACTCATTCTCTCCTAACAATACAGCAATCAATTCAGACATCATATAACTTTATTTATAAATAAAATTAAAGTAAGGGAGGACATTTTAAGGAAGTCTTAATCAATCTTAACATTATTTCCATGTTGTGACCTTAAGAGCCCCTGTAACAAACAAAAAGTTAAATCAAACTTCTTAATTACTATTGATGTATTATGAATTCTGATGTATATTATTGATACATTGACTGTTAGCTTTTTGGCCATTAAGTAAACCGTAATGTAACACTTACACAATGATATTGTTGATAGGAATATGGATAAGTTTAACGAAGAATCCTATGAAACCCATTATACAAAATCCAATAGCAGTAGCAATGGCAATTTTTTGAAATTCTGTGGACAGAAAAGTGTTCAATTAAAATTATATAATTTAATAACAGGATTTTAATGCTAAAAAGGATAGATTTTAGGCTTGAATAATCTTAATGGTCTGAATATATACATATATTAGAATTGTTTGTGCATATTGCCAAATATTATATAGTTTTCAAACATGCGTGTTACAAAATTGTTTGTCATTTTAAATCTATCATCACTATTATTAAAATGTAATAGATATTTCATGGTAAGTAAGGTTTATATTATTAATTTATATCTTACCTTTCCGATCTGGTTTTGTGCATCTTTTGACAAGACGAATGCTGTCTTTGGCAAATTGCCTGCCTGGCTCAGTGAATTTCTTAATTTGATCCATTGTTTATAAAAACCTGCGGAAAGCAATCAATTATTACAAATGCGAACCTATGGCAAACAAGTGGTCAATTTGTCCCTCCTTTTAAATTCTTTTCTCCAAACTGTACATTTCCTAAACAGGAAGCCTAAAAACTTATCTACGTACATTTATTTCAATATTCTACATATATTTTATGATTGTGCCAAAAATGTCTCACAAAAACGAAATTACAGATTCACCTTAACAGACATTACTTATTAGCGGACGTAAAGCTGTTGTAAATGTATGAATAATAACAAAAGTATATTATTACGTACAAACATTGTCGAAATGTGGCAAATTGTACTTAATTTTCATACATGTAGAATGTTTATTTTTGAAAAGTAATATAGACTTACTGGTTGTGCACGAAGCAAACACGATTCACGAACTGTCTTTGACGTGTGTAAAACCTGCGGTCGAGGAAGTTAAAGACGCTACGTGGACATCGTGCCGTCGAAACGTCACTTCCTGATCACTGACGTGTTGTTCTCCACTGCCAAACACTGCCAGTTAACCAACTAAAGCGCCACGATCAGATTTGGCCGCAAAATGGGGATCATGCTTCTTGGCGTGAAATTTGAATTCGAGTTTGAATACAGCCTCAAATATCGTGGTTTCATAAAGATTAATTATGTTCGGGCGTATCGGTAAGAACGCACAATGAGATTAAGAACAAATAAGTCCACGAACTTAAATGCTCCGTCATCGTTAATATTAACTTATAATTTTCGATGCTGATGATTCCTCTGTAATTTATGTGCAAGAGGTAATTACTTGCTGCAAGCGTTAAGTCATTCATATGCTAAGTGATATAACTAACGAACAAAAACGCTTAGCAATGTTAAAAAGGGTTTTTAGTGTGACTTTCCAAAGACACTTCTCCTGCGGATGCAGTCATAAAATGCTTCTAAAGTGCGGCAGTAAAATATTTCATAATAAGAACATGTGACGTTTACATTTTTTGTGTCTGTATTAATAATTCTGTTTACATTGTAAAAACATATGATATTACAGTGAATATGAAGACATAATGTTATTAGAAGGTCGTTACGAAATGTAATGTAATGAAAAGTAAAAAATAATAGAAAAATTTTATTTAAAAGACTTCAGATTGACATTTGGCAATATTCGCATATGATTCATTTTTACGCTCCCTAATTGTTAACTTCACTTTACACAGGTCGAGTTCTGCTAAAATGATTTTTTTTACTCAACATTAAATCTTACATACACATAAGATGCACATTATTACATAACATAATTACAACAATATTCTAGCATTGGTAAGTATAAATTGACAATTAGTACATCAATGTTCAATGTTTCATGTTCACTGCACTTAAAAAGTTGTTATTTAAAATTAGCGGGCTGCAAATATAGTAACCTTTGCACACATACTGATTGGTTGACTAATGACATGCCCGCAAAAAAGCAAAATATTTATACATTACTTATTTATGACACTGACAGTAGTTTGCCTACCTATCATCATCATTATGTAATAGTAATATTCATCTTTATTCATTTCATGAGTATAGTATTTTTATCACTACGTACAACGTACGTATATTTTAATAAATGAATACATATGAATATACCATAAATAGTGTATGTAATCTGTAAATAACATTTTTTCATGACTTCCGCGAGTCTATTTTTGAAATAATAGGTGGTGTGTTCAGTAACAATCGGCATTGTCGAGCAATAGTCCCCTCTATCAACACCTCTTTAATATTTCACCATTTTGTACAGTGCCGGTTTGGCTAGGGATATAAGTTTGGCGCAGTTGCATTGGCAATATTGCGGGAGGCGAAGCAAACAAGGAACCTGTTGTGCTGTGTTGTGCCAGAGAAGACAGTGGAATGAAGATACGCCGCGAAAGTGAGTGACACAATGAGTACCAAAACAAACCTCGAATGCGCTGCTAATTCGTACAGTGCAGGTAAATATGTCAAAATTTTTTCAATTAATAGCCCTCGGTAGCGAATTCTACTAGTTTAAAGGAGGAGCGTGTGCGTCTTCGCGTATTACTGAGAGATTAATCGAAAATCCGTCTGCTGCGCGTCTTTATGGCGTCTGCTAGATTGACGCCGCCAAGAAGAAAGTCAACAACTTGTTTTGTTCCTGCAACACATGAAGTTTATCATTCTCGCGTAGACCTACGTGCTTTGCATGGTCGAAAAAGCCCGTTACCGTCGTTTTCATTTGACAGAAAGCATGCGATACCGACCGCGGTGTCGGACTGTCATATGTCATTTGCAATACAGAAATGTCCGAATATGGCATTTCTTCATCGTGCATATATTAGATTATTAACAGTTTATTCTAAGTAACGAATAAATGTTTTTTTGCTCACTTTGAAAATTAATAATGTGAAGGAGAATGATTCAAATGATTCATAAGAATTTTTGCATAATTATGCTAGAGTTTATTTACTTGTTTTAAATAGGTACAACATATATAGGTACTATGGGGCGGGACAGCCCTGGTGCTTTGTTAGATATGTTGGCAGAAGTTGCCTCTCGTACTTTACACTCGGAAAAGAAAGAAAGTCAGCCTGTGAGGACATCAAAGTGCAAACCGAAGGTAGAAATTGTTAAACGTAAGATGCAGGAATCAGCATTTACATTGCCACAGCTCTTAGCCATGCCTCCTTCACAACTGGTCAAACAGTTTTCACATTTTACCTGTGACGAACTGAAGAAACAGTATTCTTATACCTGTGCGCTTATACCAGAATGTGAGCAAAAGTATACTAGTTTTGCAAGTGAAGGAAAAGCTAGATTGTCCATTAAAGCTCATTTGGCAGAACATTTGAGAAATTTAAATGCAGATACACAAGCCTGTAAGTATCTTTTATTCTGTGCTATTTTTTATTAGAATGTTTTCAATTTAAAGAAAAAATGATTAATCTGTTGCCTGTTATCTTACAGATAGTAATTTTACTGCCACATCTGTCAAACACAAAAAGTGTAAGACAAATTTACAAAATAAGAAGGCCAGGCTGCAACAGTCAAAAAAGCCTCAAGAACTGCCAAATAAAGAAAATAAAAATGTGACACAAGAGAAATCCACAAATTATTTACGTAAAATACTACTAAATGACATGAGTTTCAAAGATTTTGAAAAGCAGAAAACTGTACAGAAATCAAATGGCCTTAAAGATATACAGACTGAAGTTAAAGATACTACTACAGTAAATTACAAAGTTCTTGGGGATCATAGTTATTATGAACATTTAAAGGATGAAATGCCCCATATATCACCTATAAATGATACATTTGTTGACAGTACATCAGAAGAAAATGTTAGTATAAATTTAATATCTTATAATACCCACAACATTTGATATAAGTAGTATCAATTTTATTATATCTCTAATACCACTTTAAGAGGGATAATTTAAATACTTCAAAAATTATCATTTAGCAATAACATTATTGTTTTTAACATTAATATATAGTTGGATGTATTGAAGTCCAATTGGACCACATACTCAGCAATATTGATTATAAAATTTCTATTTAATTCTATGAATGAAATATGTCAAATATCAATTATGCCAGAAATTTAATTTTTCCCTAGATTTTAAAATACTATGTATTCATACACACCACTTATGTAATTCCTAATATACTTATTTTTAGATTGTGTTAATGGTGGTTGGTGCTGATAGTGTACATATGAAAGAATATCCTCAGATTAATAACAAGGCATCCAATCAGGTGGAACAAACAAAACAAGATTCTGTTTATTTGTCAGGTAAGGAATTTGTCATCTCTAATTTGCATCATATAAACAGTGTCAGTCCTTGTGTATTAGGTTATGCTAAAAACAGAGAATTGCAAACCTGTTGTATCTGAATTATTTACACCACAAAATCATTTCATCATCTGTAGATGGGTGCACTAAAGTCATTATTTATGATTTTGTAGACATTGGTTGGCAAGAAGATACTTGTGACAAAAATATGGAAGTGACAACTATTGCAAAACCTAAAGGAAAAGCAAAGTTCATTGGAACTAGTATGGAAGAGAGGGAAATGGCTTTAGCATTTATAGATCGCATAAAAAAGAAAGGCAATCCAACAGGAAGTAACCTTCAGTGTCGAATATGTGATCCACCACGAACATTCACAGCACCTACTACATTGGTGTCTCATTATCGAAGTCATGCTGGAATCAAACCATATGAATGTCGGATATGCAGAGCTGTTTTTACAAGAAGACACAGTTTGAAGTATCATATGCTCATTCATCAGAACCAGACACGGTTCACATGTGCAGACTGTGGGAAAAAGTTTAGACACCCTTCTCACTTTAGAGAACACCGCCGTAGACACACTGGAGAAGCACCTTTTGGATGTGATGACTGTGGCCAAAGGTAATATTGTCATTTTCCATTGTAAATTATTATTGTTCCCACTACTACATTATAATAAAAGAGATGCATTTTAAGTTAATCTAATGCATTTCCATTTCATCAGATTCAAAACAAGAAATACATATAAACGTCATTTAAAGACACGGCATGGAAAAGTTCTGACAACAACTGGTGAACTTTTGTGCCTCTCTGAAGAAGACTTTCAAAAGGTTAGGACAAACAGAAAGAAAAGGACAGATACAGATAACTTTACTACAGAGAATGCCTTGAATGAGGATGCTATTGCACCCAATGCAATTATGCAGTACGAAAGTACGCACAATCAACAATTAGTGGACGATAACATAAATGTAGAACATGTTATTTGTAGTAACAATGATGATGATAACAGTGTGTGGGGAGAAAACGATGTGATAAAGATAATAAAAGATGAAGGTTTTGAAAATTATGAGATTTGTTCACAATCTCATACAGATAAGACTGAATACATCGAGACTGAAATACCTGTAGATAATAATCATTTTATTAAGAATGGGGACGAAAATGAAGACGGAAGTCCCAATGAAACACAGAGAGATACACCAGTTGAAAATGTAATATATGATCACATAAAAATTTTACAGGATGAAAACGGTCAGATTCTCTGTCATGAAGGCATTGAAAATCAAAATCAAACAGTTTACAGTGATACAAGTCAAATTCAATCATACCTCAGTAGTGAAGAAAATTCTGTAGCAAATGAAGATGAGTGTATATTGGAATATGACGAAAACATAAATTTTGAAGAACATGAAAACAACAGTAGTCTGCAGATGAATGAAGACACTTACTGTACAAACGCACTGAATGAAGAAAATCATGAAGAGGAAGGTACATACGTTCTGGACATGGAAAGAAAGGAAGTAGAAATTGTAGCGGAGAATTCTAATGGTGATGAGAATATTCTTGCAGAAGAAAATAACACAGGTATTATCATTCCACAAGATTGTATCGTTTATAAAGGATCAGGAAAGTTCATTCGCGTCTTCGAGGAAAAATTGCCAGAAAATGCAGAGCACATCAAGGCTGATTTTTCTGTAAAAACGGAGTTATTGCAAGATAATAGCGAGTTACAAACAGTGAATGATACAACAGATGATAATTTGTCTCAATATAAGAACGAATACAATCAAGTCTACGAGCAAGAAATGGATTGTGAAACTTATAGCTGTACATTATCATGTTCAAAGGAAGAGAGAGATAAGGAAAATCAGTTACAAGAAGCTATACAAAATCTGTACGACAGTACTGACACTTTAAATAACCAAGTTGTACTAAATGAGTGTGTGGGTATATTACCACAGCAACTCAGTCTATCTCAGCAAAGTCCAACGAAAATGCAACTAACGGATTGCAAGAGAGTCACGTTGCTTAACAAACAAGCACAGGCTGTAAATTTATTACAAAATGGAAAGCAAGGAACGATTCTTCTACTTTCAGGTGATAGCTTAAAAAACGGTATCTTGCGGATTGATCAAAATAGTATTGTTATTAATGGTGTAAACGAACAGACAGTGGCTGCGAGTAAGTAATAATATTTACATAAAGTCCTAAGGTTTTGTAAGTGTACCGGAACATTTCTTGACCTTTTCGATATAACGAGTACTTGCCGAAAAGCGTTGTTGACTGGCCAAGCCCGTGAAGGTGGAAGTCTCGTTCATTGTTTCACATAACACATCGCATTGTAAATACGATAAATACTGTCGAATATTCATTAACTGTCAGCCTTGATGATCAGACAAACGAAGAAGGTCAATACAAAGCATAATGAAAGGATATTGCCGGAAATTTCTTTGTCAATGATCATTCATACAATTAGTAATACACGAAAGCAACAGTATACTTATCGGCTATATGCATAAAAAATGTGCATTCTTGTATGTCGTGTAAATACCGTGTAAAATTGTTTCTCTAATGTTTATCCTGTGCTCATTATCGCGAAATGCATGTTAGAAGTTGTGAAGCACATTAATTAGGCAAGATCTTTTTTATAAATGTTGTGCCGAACGTACAGTATTAGTATAGATTTGATACGGAAAAGTATGAGCAATAAAGGTAAAGATTCGTGCATTTGCCGAGTAAAAGAGACTACCGTGTCTATGTGTAGCTTTCATATATGCACAGCAATCGTTTCACATAGATTTCGGTAAATGTAATGCGTCGATTAGAGTAGTTTTCGGTAAATAAACAATGCACTTGTTTCGTTTACGAAACAATTGTTCAAATTTGTCCTCTGTATCGAGCAGAAGAATCAGTTGAATCTTCTATGAACATTAATATAAATTCATTTCTTTCAATTTCTACAGTTTTTACTACATTTTTGTAACATTAGTGTGACATTTAAAAGACCAAATGACACACTTATTATGACATCGACTTTCTTGCTTACAACGCCTACTACTAAATATAAATCACGTCTGATAAGTAAACTTTAGAGGAAAAGTTCTTAAATTCAGTCACTTTGCTTTCTGTTGAATGGAAAAAGCTCAAAATAAGTCTTCCAAGTAAAATTCTGTTTTTACTTGATTCTTTTTATATTTTTGTATTCACTCTAAATGCATAAGTGTTAATTTGTCACTAAAAGTAACAAAGAAAACGTAATACAAACGATATATATTCATTTCTTGTATTGTTCAGTGTAAAATTATTAGAAATTGTTGATTCTATATAGAGTCACTGTAATTTCTACTGACATGTCAGGAAAATCACTTATTCCCATAGATTACTTATGAAAATAGTATCTACATATTATGCAGAGCTGTTAAAGTAGTATAATCTGTTACTGCTTATGTTAATTTTTTATGGCTATAACATTATGTAGAAAAGTTAAAATTTAATTGGTCAGTTAAACCCGAATCGTTGTCATGTAGCTAATGTACACTTTACAAATTATGTAATGTAGTAGCTAAATATACTCAACTATTACGTTCTTAATCGGAAAGAAATTTATTATTTGGTTACAACGAAAAACTAATGTTAGAAACATTACAACCAACGATGTAGAGAACTTTTTTTTCAATACGTCTTACGCATATTTTTTCGAGATTATACAATGAAAAGGATTATATATAATATTTCTAAACAATATACACACGACGATGTACACATGTCATAACATAATCGTGCCTTAAAATGCGAATGTAATGGAAAGGTGTATAGTACTGCAATATTTCAAGCGCGACTCATATTAAACAGAGCTGCTTGCTTGCAATTAAGTGAAAGTTGTTTAAATGTATACTATTGAGTAACTCATTTCATAACTTATAGTAGCATTATCTAAGTGTATAATTTTCAAGAATAACATAGATTAAATATTGTATTTTTATACTTATTTTGTACTTACCATCAATAAATTCTTAAAAATTATTATTCAACAAAAAGTTTTCGAGGATAACGTGTACTTTTAATCCACCAAAAGTACGTTATTATCACCACCGTCTTAAAACACATTTATACAATAAAAATACTGAATGGGCTGGTGCCGCAAAATTAGAAGGAATGACACTACTTCTGTGTATGCAAAAGAATGTGCTTTATGTTACAATAGAGAATATTTAGATCCAGTAGATGTAGAGTGCTTTCTGTACCAATCTTTAATATCAATAGAAACATTGCAGCAGCAATAGAGTACGAACATTAACAATAGTATAGTGTTCCATGATTCTGCAAAAATATCTAATTTCAGTAAGTTAGAAGTTAATCACAGATATTCAGTATAAAAATTTTGCTCCTATAAAGATTTTAATTAATTGGTTTAATTATAATTTTAAGTACATACCATGAAATATTCTTTCAAAAAAGATATTTCCTATATCCTGACCCGCAAAAAAGTAAAAATTTGATATGGCTGACATCGCTAGAAGAGGACTGGCTAAAATACAGTTTAATCGTCTTGCATTTCGAGCTGTCAAATATTTCTCTTGTATGTTATAATATATTTCAGTTTTCCCAATCGCTTTCGCAACATTCTCAAGAACTACTCCTATGAAGTTAAGGAATGACCAGGTAAAAATATAGCGTTCCATTCCGTGCCACACGAAAACAAACGTAAAGCACAAACACGTAGCTAAGAGTTTACTGCAATTTACTTTCAATTCTAACAGTGGGATGTAAATATATCTGAAATAAATAATAATTGCATTTAATTACTTCTTTCCATATATCGGGATTTTACGTAATTGAAATTATTTAGCCGTACATTGATTAGATGAAAAGAGACAGGAATAAGGATATTATATTTGAAATTTACCTTCTCAAAAAGTTATATAAACCTCTGTCAAAATATTTCCACATGTCTGAATACAAATGAACTGTAGCTATGCACCTCGGTTTGGGTGGAGATTTTATCCCATCTGCTTCACACAGAATACCATTTGCGCCATAAACAATGACATATTTGTTTAAAAAATATTGGCCCATACAGTATCCTAAACCATATAATGCCCATGAATTTAGACTTTGTACAACCTATTGAAGGAAACCGTTTTGAAAAATTCTGTTTGAAAGTAGAAATTAAAAAAGAAACTCGGCTTAATGTAGATTGTTTAAGTAATGATAATTATACTACAAGTTGTATGAAAAGTCGTAAATGAATTGCAAGAACATTCCTGTTTGTGATAAATTTTCAATACCCTTGAATTATTCAAATTATTACCTCTGGGTGATATTGCAATGCATTAAAATAGAGAAAGTGCATAGATAATTCTGTAAAATATATCCAGAAGACATATCTAAAGAGATTCAACATCAGTCTTTTTATTTTGGTCAGGTCCCAGTGACATTGTGGCTTGGTGATCTAGAAAGGATATCTTACATACCAACAAAAATATAATGAAAACCTTACAATAACATAATCAATCATCAAACGTACAGCATTCTGAAATTCGTAATACAAGATCAGAGGTCCTAAGAATAATGTAGGTAAATACAAGCAGTAGGCTACTTTCATCAAATAATTGTTGGTATATCGCGATTCTTCCATTGTACGTTGATTTTCAATACTGTCGATACTTTGGCTAATACTTCTAAGTAAAGTCCAGCACAATGTGAGAGTTATAATGTAATGTTCTTCATCAGTGAATCCCAACCAAAATTGAAACAAGCCATCTGGTGTTTTCAAAAAGTGTATCAAAAACAAGAACAAAATGTGTACCAACCAAGCCAGGATTTTACTATTTCTGTTTGCCAGAAAACACAGTAAACATGGTTGTAATACAATGCATATCATTCCAAAAAGCCCAAGATAGTGACACAGAAAGCTACTGGACATAATAATATACCAAGAGCACAGCACCTAAAACATTATTTAATAAATAGTATTCTGCATTGAATTATAGTAGACTGCGTAATATTAATATTTAATTACTTTAATATTATCTCTTAATTTAGATATTTTAATCTCAGTAAAATTAGACCTCTAATGTTATACCATGCTGTTGTATTTAATTTTAATAATGTGGCTGATCAGATGATGTACAAAAATCCAAGGTATTAATTTAGTCATTAGTGGAATCCATGCTTTCCATTCGGAATCAGATGTATCTTGTTTTCTTCCAATCCATGACCATCCTGATGAAAAATCGGTATAAGGATCTTCATAATTACTAAAATCTAAAAAATAAACAAATTACAAGAATATAATTAATCTTTCAATAACAATTATTTCAATACCAATTATCGAATTTTATATTTTCTTACAAGGATGAATTAAGTATACATTGTATATAGAGTACATAATTGCACTGATCCATATGAAAAAATAACAAATTCGTTCGTAGTTGTTTAATTTAGTAGCGTAGTTTCTCATTGTTGTTTGAATTTTCCCGCGTTTTCCTTTCAAATGACCTTGCAGTCACACAATACAGGCGCGCGTAAAAAATTAACCACGCCGATTTCTGGTTTAATAAATATATATGCCATGAAGTTTGCTGAAAAATAATTCCAAGGAGAAACATCGTATCCCACGACAGCTATTTTTACCACACGTTATTCAGTAGTAACCCATTTCCTAGATTTTCCTTCGCCTTTGTGATTGACAGAGTAGAATTCGGCCATTTTGTAGGGTCACCAACCGTATATATATTTTTTTTATGTGCCACCTGTGGTGCCACTAAATAAATTTCTTATGTTGGCAACATTGGGTTTGAATACAAGCCTTGCTGAAAAACGATCTCCTGTTTCGTGATCTGTCAAACCCAAAACACAAAAAAGGTTCGGCCGAATACAAGATTGAGTCTTGCTAATGACTTCTTTATAACTTTCTGTTTGTTGTTTAACAATGTCGCATAATGTGTCAAAATCCTCCGGGCACGGTTTTTGTAGTGCCATTTTTTCAAGTTCCCCAGTGAGTTTCAACAAGGAAAATGAAATGCCCACAAACAAATCGTAAGTGCATCGAGTGCTTTTACCGCGTAAATATTTCTGAAGTGAGGATTCGGTAATTTTAACGAATCTTTCTTTGATAATACTATTAACTAATTTTTATCATCTCAATAAACTTGATAATAAAATTAATATGAACATGTGTACCATGATCAGTGCAATTTTTCAATTAATGTAACATCTATGAGATTTTTATTAATTTCTTCTAATATTAATACAAAATTAATGGCTTGTCAACATTAATCAAAAGATTATAGGCAGAACTTTGGGTTTTACTTAGCTTAACATAAAAAAAAATTAATACTTTACAGCAGCAAGTCTTATTATCCTGTAGTTGCTATTGATCCACCAATGAAACAAAAGAACCAAATTGACAGTAA
Source organism: Hedychridium roseum (assembly GCA_963989215.1). NCBI lineage: Eukaryota > Metazoa > Arthropoda > Insecta > Hymenoptera > Chrysididae > Hedychridium > Hedychridium roseum. Next base: position 3,513,455 of record OZ022318.1, on the reverse strand, counting down.
AACTCAACAAAGTACCCGCCAGAAGGCAAATATGAAAAGTGAAACATTGCAAGAAACAAGAGCCATTACAAGGTGTTCTAACACAAATCTTACACGTTCGAAATCTGCAAACTCATTGAGAAAACAAGAAATAACTGAAGAAAAACTGAAAACTCCAGTACATTCTGGGTCTGTGTCAAGATTATCTGCAGACAAGACACCAACTACATATTTCTTTACACCAAAACATACCAAACCTGGGGCAACATGCAGTAATGTAAAAGCAGCATTTATGCCTGCATCAAGAACACCTGGAAAACAATATTTCAGTGACCACAATTTGCCACCAGCAACTCCAGATTGTTTCAATGCTGTACAAGTTGAAACTCCTAGTGCTAAGTCTATAGAAGTAGTTATCGAAGAACAAACTATATGTGAAGGTGAAAGCAGTAATCTTACAGTTGGGATACGTGTGCGACCTTTAAGTTTCAAAGAATTGAATGAACCAAAGGTCACATCAATAGTAGAAGTTAATGGCACAAACATTACCATTGACAGTGAAATAACTCGACATACATTTATGTATGATCACTGCTTTGTATCTCACTCAGAACCACATACACCTGGCCATGCTAGTCAAGAAACAGTGTTCAATACCATGGTACTGCCATTAGTTCAAAATGCCTTTGAAGGCTATAATGTATGCTTACTTGCCTATGGCCAAACTGGATCAGGAAAAAGTTACAGCATGATGGGAATTGAATCTCCCCAAGCCACTTCTATGAAGCTGGACAAAGAGGCTGGGATCATTCCTAGATTTTGTCAAGAAATATTTGCACAGTCTAGCAAAAATGCACAAATGACTACTACTATAGAAATTAGCTATTTCGAGATTTACAATGAAAAAATACATGATCTTCTTGCCGGCAATAATGGAGGAGCTAAAAGAGCTCCTCTGAAAGTAAGAGAACATCCTGTCTTTGGGCCTTACATTGTTGATTTAAGTCAACACAGTGTACAAAACTACAAAGATTTACAGGTAAACTTTTTTGTTCATGTTTTGAAGCATTCCAGAATGATTCTTTGCTCACACTATGTTTTTGCAGACTTGGCTTAAAGTAGGGAATTCTCAGAGAGCTACAGCAGCAACAGGCATGAACGAGAAGAGTTCGCGATCGCATAGTATTTTCAGTATTATAATGACACAAACGAAACTGGAGAAACCACAGGGTAGTAAATCTGTGGATGCAAGTCGTCGTAGTAAAATAAATTTAGTAGACTTGGCTGGCAGTGAAAGACTGAGTAACACTTGTGCCAGTGGAGATAGATTACGGGTATATAAAATTTATTATAAACTTTCACCATTCCTGTAAGGTCAATATCAACAGAATTTTATGATTCCTTCAACAGGAAGGTGTCTCAATCAACAAGTCTCTGCTCATCTTGGGGAAAGTTATTGCATCCCTTGCGGAAAGTGGAAATAGCCGAAAACGGGGATTCGTGCCATATCGAGAATCTATACTTACGTGGCTGCTGAAGGTAAGTAAAAAATTGTAGTGCATCTTAATTTTGTAAAACGAAATTACTGAACAAGATATTATGTCCCACAGCTGTTTATTTTTAACATTCAGTAAAAGACATTTCTCAATTTCTAACACATTACCAAAAACTCTGAGAAATTATAATCGTGTTAAATCATTTCTTAAAACGAATTAAATGAAAAAATTAAATAACTAAAATAGTTAATTTGAATTTTAAAACTATATTATTTTTAAAAGTATATTACATTATAAGTCAATCCACTTACATACTTAAACCATTATAAATTATAAACATTGTAAATTGGTCCAGTTGTTAGTCTAATATTCAAATTAATTATGTTAATGCCAATCCACAACTACAGCTATCAGTCCATATTTGGTAAACTTATTTCACAATGGCGCTTAAGTAATAAAAAAAAAACCACTACATTTTTTATAAATATCGAAATTTGTACGTCCGATTGTGTAAATGAAGTATAAATTAAAATATTGTTCGAGTAGGGAAACAGTCATCTTCAATGCATGAGGTCGGTATAATAATTGAATAATGGTGACCTTATGCGTATTCGCCGCGTGCCACATTTACATTTATCACCACAATTCTTGCATTTGTCGCCGCATTTACAGCAGCTTTTTTCATTCTTTTTCTCGTCCATCTTGCCTCCTGTAACGCATATTTGAAAATCATCTTTTAACGACTTTTAACGTCTTTTAACATTAGTAAATTGTCTTAGCGTCATCTTTAATAATAGCCACCCGGGTGAGGTTACTTTTTTAAAATCGCACATGCGTACGCAGTAAATTCAAATTCTAGAAACATCTAAGGTGACTACTAGTCGACTGAGTGTCATTAGTCATGCTTCTATTCGTTTAGGAAACATTCGTTGCATCATTATTTCCAGTTAAAGTTTCCTCCGTCGCAATCTTTTTTTTGTCGACTCTACATTTAAAACTGACCGCATAGATTATGAATTATTACCTTGCTCGGCCGGCAGATGGTGCTTGTTTTTCTGCGTGAGCCACACCATTTTCTCTACTTCGAGAAAATACTATCGGACATATAGAAACGATGCTTTAGGACTTTAGCTTATCTTCGTGACGGTGGGGCAAGACTTCTGGCTTCAGCGGCTCTGCTATCAATTTTATACGGCTTGCATTTGACCGCGCTTTTGCGCACGGCACTACCATTTCCTGAATCCATGTTACACCATCGTGAACCAACCCGAGAACCGCTGACGCATTAATACGTGCACTTTTAAACTGCTACTGTAAGCAAACCGGCCCTACACGCATGAAGATATCCTGATATTATATCGCATGGCGAAACTTTTAAAAGTTCATTGACTAGTGCGAAAGACCGCGTAAATCATTTTAAAAATCAGTTTTATATACATTGCTTGTTTTAACTAAAGTCATACGTTAAAGGAAATGTGAGTAATGTTTAAGGAAAGGAGAAATACTTAAAAAAACATAATACACAAATGATGATTGTACCAGCATATTATTGCTGATATTGATGAACATTTATATACAAAGCAATTGAGGCATACTTGATGATTATTATAAATAATTACTTCGTTTTTATGTTCATATATACACGGACATATATACCTTGTAATTAGGAGAATGTTAATCGTTTATCGTTTTCCAGTTTCTGGTTAGGTATTTGTTTATAATTGTATTTACTGATGCCACAAAATGCTTGATGACCTTTCACGTAAATAAAATCGTACAAGCAAACCAGGGAAGTATTGCTTCGTGTAACACGGATTATTAAAGTGCCGTGTGAATCACAGGATATGAGTGTTCGAAAACCGTGTGCAAAATTTAATACAAATCACCCTTACGATTTGTGCTATAAAATTGTATTTGTTAATTCATATTCTGTCTCTTAAATTTTATCATAAAAAAGATTTATACTTTTTAATACCACACTCATTAAAACAATCATCGTCGAGCATTAATTTGATCGCAAAATTCGTCATTTTTTCGACTGACATGAATGCATAAGAGAACGCATTTTCTCTTCTCGTTCAGTATACTATAAATGGTTCTAATAGACTCTTATGGGTATGCTCGTTAATTTTGCTACATTGTATTGGAAGTTATGGTTAACCCTCTTCCTTTTAAGGTATTAGCTGACGTTATAAATAATCTTCTGCGCCTGGTTAGTGACAGCCTTGCCAGGTGTAATTGCAAGAAACATATTTTGCATGCGCCTTTAACAATAAAGCAGAATAATGATAGCTTGACTGTTCAAGTGCGCATGCGTGCCGCCATTTTCATTTCCCACCCCAAGCGCCTCTGTAGATGGGGGTAAACTGTAGATGGGGATAGTTCGGTCTAACTGAATTACATTGTCCAACATTGCAATCAGATTTTAAATAACATTATCTATGTATGTTCACGATCGATAAATATATCTATTATCAATGTTTACAAAAATGTAACAGGATTTAGAAATATCGTACAACCACAAACTCTTACGTATGAATCCAACATAATTAGAATATACAAACTATGCTTAAATTAGGTCGCAAGCCGTTTCTTTTTATAAAAACGAAATTGCAATTAACGTATTAAAATTTATCAGTCTAAACAAATGTTTGTTTCATTATTTGTTTCGTATATTATAAAAACTTAACGCTTTAGATTAAAGTCACAGTTATAAAATACCTTGTGATAAGCAAGCTTTACGTATTATAAATTTATGCGACAGTCAATACAGCATTAAAAATGCTATTAAATCCATGTATAATGAACTTATAATCAATTCTTTTACTGATTCTCTAAAAATTATTACTTTTACCTTTTTGAATTACTCCGAATTTATATATACAGTAATGGTAATATATTTACATACGCGATATTAAGGAATATTGCCAAAATGGATTTACGGTAATATCGAGAGAATTAACGCCAGTTCAGCAGATCTAAATGTTCGTATACATCGATCATCTAGGATATTGAACCTTAATAACTATACGCTGAAAAGAAACATTAACAGAGATATCTCTGTGTAAATATTATGAGGTTTTTTCAGATTGTCATGTTTTCCGTCTTTTCTACGAACTCTCGCAAGTTTCTACAATTTTTCCAGTGTTTCTTGTTTCCACGCAGGTGTTAGCGTTTATTTTGTTGTCGCACGAAGAAGCTATAGATTTTTCTTCGGCGTTTTCAGTCTCTTCCTCTTCCTCCTCGTGTATTTCCGCGCAGGAATTTTTTCGCGATTTGCCCCTGATGTAAGCTGCCAAGCTTCGCCTTTTACTTTCTCGACATAAATGGCAATTGTCCTTCCCCAAGGATCGTTCCAGTTGGTGCTGGTGTTGTTGCTGTTGACGTTGGCATTGCGAATTTGTAGATTTTCCTGAAAAAAGATATTAATATTTTAATGAACATATAAAATAACAAATTTTAATAAATGCTTTTAATTTACGAACATATATTCAATTAATGACTTTCAAGTGAAGATTCGTTTCTTTTTTAGTTATTGTGACACATTTCTCGTTTGACAAAACTGGTACAATTATCACCTAAGAGCGTTGTTATGAAATTTTTATATAAATTGCTAGTGAGTTCGAATAATCCATTTATTCTTCATTAGAATCAAACCAGAAAGGAACTTATAAATATGGAGTAAAATGCGTAGATTGTTGTTATACAGTAATGTCGCTTTAATTCTGCTACTAAAATTCAACGAGTTTGCTAGAGCAAACATACTACGTTTGTTTTGTATTTTGATGATAGAATTTCAAGAAACCACACCTTGTACAAGTCTCTCCTTACATCAACGCACCCACAATGATTTCGTAACCGGTTTCACGGGTAATAGGTTGTTCGTCGAGCGTGGAAATCATTTTACTACGTTTTCGCTTCATTTTGCGCCCAGGGAGACACGTTTAAATGACATTCTTAAAAACCGTACATTTCTAGATCGCACGATCCGTACTGCGTAAAAGCTAAATTCCCCGCCGGATTTAAAAACATCCGGAGCAGATAATAAAACGATCGAACACGATCGGCTGACCGCGTGTCGGAAAAATAAATGAGCTAAGGCTGGGCATTACTTAACATTTTTTTGCGATTACTCCGCAAAGCGGAGACAAGGAACAATTATCACGCCTTGTTATCGTAACGCATACACACCCGGAGTTCTAAATGCGTCACTAGGAACGGATAAAGAGTTGTGTGAATCATAGGAAGTAAATGCACATCTCGGGAATTCTTCCGATTGTCTAGAATCAAGTGATACGTGACTCGAACAACGTTTGATAGACGTTTTTCAAATTACTTTGCATGAAATTGTGATAAGGATTTCAGGTGGTACACGCATCATTCCAAGTATTACTTTTTTGCAAATCATAAGAAATATAAAAATACGTATTTGTCGTTTGATAAAAGTTTGAAAAAATTTAAACGAATTTTTCTGCCTGACGTCGCGGATTTTCCTTTTAAAGTAATATTCAATATCGATTTTCGTAACTGCTTACATTGCGTCTTCTGACGGGCAACTTTCAATGTCAAAAAAACTCTTTGAAGACGAGTATTTCAAGTATTTCAAGTATTTTTGGCCACGAGAGTGAAATCCCTGAAAAACCGGTTTTCGTCATTTTTAGTGACTAGTTTACTATGCTGTGGTTCATCTGCAGCAAAATATGCCGGAACATCAAAGCTCGAGATGAAAAACATTCGAATTCTCTCTTCTTCCTTTCTCTTCTCTCTCTATTCACTTTCTCGATTATTGCTTTATAATCTAACGTGAATTATTTAATATACCGTTTCACACAACGACATCTCTGCACAAGAATAATATGAAGAAGATATTTTAAGAGGTTTATAAAAATTTACCGGATGTATATCTGTATGCTCAATTTTTTTACGCGTACAGTTAGCAACAATTCATGTTTTTTTGTCATTCATGCATATGCGTCGCATTATAAAGAATTTTTTTTACAAACCGGTTCATAACCACTGGACTTAACTGAGAATGACTCTGACAGTTTAAAAGAATCAGTTTTTGTTTCCTCTTCCATGAATTTTATACTAGTCACTACAGATGATATTCGTATGCAACTTGATGATTTAATTGCTATTAGGTAATATTGAAAGATTCGATTTCGAGCGTACAGTAAATGCAATTTGTAGTATTATGCACTTTATTTTTAGCGAAGACTGTAAGCTAACGCATCTTTTATTAATAGCTACCTGTTTATTTATTGCGTACTCGTTTATTCTCGTACCGCCAACCGACAAAAATTTTCTTTCAAGTGCAGTTGCACTCAACAAAATTCGGCTCGTGCATTAAACTAATTGGGCATAGATAAAAGTATAGAAGGTAAATGAGAATGGAGGTTTCAAAGAAAATGAAATAATTATCGGTATCCTTATTTAAGAGATTAATAAAGATGAACCGAGAATGCCAAAATATTGCAAATGAATTTTAGTTCAAAGCAATTTTAATGCTTTTATTGTTAATTCTGCATTATCATTGAATTGAAATGATACGTAATTTTTAAATTGTAATATCTGCACTCATTCAATACGAATAAAAATATAAAAGATCACGGACAATGGAGATTTCAAAATAAACCAATAACCTTCACCCTGTGTCAGTGCATTTATCAAAATTCTTGCAAGTATAGAAAATTCGTAAATGAATTTTAATTGAACGCAATTTCAACGTTATAATCTCTTGGCCTTACTATTGCACCATTATCACGGAATTATCTGTCGCAGGAAGCAGAACTTTTTCCACCTTATCAATGGTATCTATTTCTTAAGTTGCAAATAATTGCATACAGTGAGTTAAGCCGCATTTCTGTCTGCTCAGCATCACCCCGTCCACTTCCACGCGATTAGTTTTGCACTTGGCATTGTTATTGCTCCATTATCGTCGTATTATTATCGTCACGTGCAGTTTTAGCTGCGTAAACGGAGTCACGTTTCGATCTCCGCCGTGGCGCTGAGAAAACTATTTAGAAACGTCCTGCCGATTCGCACGTACGCAACGGGCACATGCAGGTGCTGGGAGATCTAATGGACGCGTAATAAATCGGTGACGAAGTTGGGGCAGAAGGTTTTCTTCGGCGACGACGTGCCTTCCTGCACGTAGCCACCCGGAAATGAAATTTTCGTCGACCGAGCTGCTGGCATTGCCCTACTTCTTGGCCCTTTCGACAGACCAAACCGGATTTTTCCTGTATTCATAACGATGCTTTTTGTTTTCCTAGATCGTCTGTAAGGTCGACGAAATCTTGATCAATCGATAAGATTTCGACAATTTTCAGATATTGTAAAACATTTCTCAATACAAACGAAAGGATTTCTTGTTTTTTAATAGTTTTAATATCCCTACTTTCCGTATCTTAAACTTTTGAGATTGCTATCAATATTTTTATAATCTAATTCTAACTGCAATGATTGTAGCGCCCCTTTGATTGCTGTTCTCAAAGAATTACAGGTTCATGAAATTTGTTTAAATTCAAAACATGTTGAATTTGACCTTAAGAACTTATCTAATTCTCTGACCTATCTAATTGTCTTTAATTTTATAGCGGATTATTCCCTTTCAACACAAACGCAGTGTTTCTTCATGCACGTCAGTTTTTTTCATGCGTAGTGTTTTGCAATGACCGACCTTTTATCTCTGACTAACCCGTTTTCGGAGCGCTATCACCGTTCCAGCTGTATTTTTGTCGTTCGTTTCGTCAGAGGCAAAGAATGAACCTTGTCGACTTTTATACGCATGTACATAAATACATCTGCCTTTATTTGCCTTACTCATGGCCTTCGCCGGCCGAGTTCAAAGCCATGCTAACTTACTTGTATTTCTCATTGTTTATACACCTAGCCCTGTTTTTCATTCGATTCAATTTCAATTCATTGGCAATGACTTTTCCAGCTCTTACGCCAACTTCAAACTGTTTCTTGAACTAGCATTTTTCTTCGCGAGGAAACATGTAAAAGTATTGTTTACAATTGAGTCGTATTCATTTTCCCTCGGTTTAACGATTTGTTGACAATTTTGAATGGTGAAAATGTTTACAATGAAAAAAGGAATATTCCAGACACGTCGGGCTTGTTTGACTTTCATTTGCGACGTGCACATTCGAGCAATTAAAACGTTGTTCGTGTGGGTGAATCTTCAATTAAAACAGCAGATGTGCGAAATGTGTTTGCCATTCGTTATTCAAGTCGCAAAACTGACGTTACAACATTTACATAATACATATTGACAATGAATTTCAATCTAGAAAAAGCCAGCCAGTGTCTTTTTACATTGCTATTTTTAAATTACCTGCGGTAAAAAATCTGTTGCAAGACTTTGACAATTAATATTGCCAGTTTTACCCTTGTTTTTTACACCTGTTTTCCAGATATTACTATTTCCTTTTTTAATCGTAAAAGTCATTCATGATTTTTCTTCAGTTTCAGAAAAATCGTTCACAAAACGTAAAAATAATCCATTCATTTTTCATTATTTAAAACAAAAATGATATCCAAGAATCCCCGTTTAACACTTTTCTTTTTAATTCCCCCCTTCTCAATATTTTCAATCGTTTTCATTTATTCGGTTGATTTTTTCAGCCAGCTATTTCCTTTACTTTTTCTATCCTCATCCTCATCTATCTTCTATATATTCTATATTTTTTATCCTGATTCTCTGTATTTTCTATCCTCCTCCGTTTTCTGTCCGCATGAAACTGCCGCCTGAGTTTCAGCATTTCGTCCTTGTTTACTAGGTTCTCGGGCCGGTCGATGTGTTTTCCTCGGCGCCGGGAAATTGTGTCGCGTAGTTAGACTCTCGTCTAGAGGAGCGAAGTCAATGCCGATCGTCAGAGAGACACACCTCTTTTTCTCTCTCGGCTCGCGAAGCAGGCCGTACAGAAATAGAAGCGTATCCCGAGGATGCAAATCGCGGCGAAAGTCGTTCAAACGCATTCGCCGATTTATATGATAATTTCATTTATACCGCTTATTCGTAGTAAACAGGCACGGAAATAGCGATCTCCTTAGTTAAGAATGTTTTTCGGAAATAGCGTCATCCAAATAAAAGCAATTTATGTGGCAATAATAACTTTATATGATAATATATGATAACGAAACTTTATACGAGAATTTAAGTTATACCGTTTGCTTGTAGTGGACGGGTATGAAAATATTCCTGTTCTCCGTTAAGGATGTTTTTTTGAATTAATGCTGACTGAGTAATACAATTTATGTGATAATAATTAATGCATGATATAAGACGTAATATGTAATAGTTTAAATTTATCTTCTAATTTAGTAACCATTGAATGATTGTTTCCTCGCGCTGAGAAATAAAGATGATTAAATGAAAAAGAACTAGAATAATACATCACTAAAAATTCAAAACATTACTATGCATTTAGGTGATTGAAAAAGATACAATTTGCGCTTTAAATTGCGAGTGACTTAACCGTCTATAATTCTGAGGATGACTGTTTAATACATTTTAATATATCTCACGTGACTATTGGAAATAATCTTACCTGTCAAATTCATAAACACAACTAATTAATCATTTTTAATGATAATTTGCTTATTAACACTGATATATCTTACGACTTCCTTTATAAATTCGATCAGTTTTATCTACATCCTCGCCTAAAACATTTATCTTTTCCGTTCAAAAACGGAAATTGAAATTAAATTTATGAAAAATTTGCAAAACGGATTACGAACAAATAAAATTACTGAACAATTTTTTAAACATGTATAATACTTCTTTGTGATTAATTCATTGCAATTTAGTATCTATTCTTTAATGTACAATATCACATGACGAAACGAACTGCGCAGACACATAATTATTCATTCCCAATTAATCATTTCACATGATTAATTGTCTACACGATGAAATGATTAATAATCTACGCGATTACTGTGGTAAATCTTGGCGGATATAAGGACTGATATTTCCTTCGGAAATATCTTGCAACGTGTGTCACGATTATCGCGGAAATGTGCAATTGTAGATTGCTTCCGTCAATTCACAACGTGTAATGTTCGACGTATTCGCAATAAGTGAAAGTGGAAGCAAATTTTTCATCAACATTTAGAATCGATTTTGTGAGGAAGAAAAATACGTCCTTTGCTGAGAAATGCGTTTGCATTTAACCATGTTGATTCTAAGAAAAATATTGTTCCTAAAGTGTATTTGTTCGCTACAAAATGCCACGAAAAACATGCTATCAAAAAAATGTTCGATTGCCAGAAAAAAAATACAACGATATAATTTGTTACCTGCGGATCAGCGCGACATATTATGCGCTTACTTCAAAGAAGGTTAACAACGGATTATGAAATGCAAAACGGGTAAAGGATATTACAAATTGCATTTGCCGGTTACGAAATGCCAGGGAAAACATTTCTTTGCTGCGAAATGCCGTAAGAAAAATATCTTGCGATTGAAAAATATACATGTGCACGTGTAGAGAAATACCTGGCATGTGTAGAATAAGCCGGCATATATTGATCTACCGCAAAATACCGCGAGGCGTATTTGCAGTTTGGAAAACAAGACGATGCCTTGCAAGATAGCCACGCCTGTCCGCGTCGCCGATCCGGATCCGGTTGATACGTAATCGTGCAGTATGTAAACATCATAACAGCCGGTCCACTAACGTATGAAAGAAGTTTAACAACTTCTTTTTATCTCCTATCTTTGACGACACAATTTTCATTGAGCCCCGATAAGACCGTCCTTTCTATTTTTGCCCCCCTTTCAACCCCCCCGTTTCATCTACGTTCTGTCGATATTTACTTACAGTGCAACAACAAAGCGGTTCATTTATCTTTTTAACGCGATAATCGAAGTAGATAGGCCGCGGTGTAATTATACAGACAGCATCTGGACAATTGTTTTTCCAAGTAAAAGTTTTTCTTACGGATTCTTACTCCAAAAATAGTGTTTTATAGCAGTTCTTAAATACTGCCAATGTTAATTCGCGTGGAATATTGTTTTTATGCATTTACTTTTTAAGCAATACCTGAAAAGGTCCACTGCTTTCATAATATTCATTCTGCAGCAGTAAAAAGACATTTTTTTGAAGAATTTAAAATTAGTCCGCTATAAATACTTTTCTTTAAAATTAAATTCGAGACGATAATTAAATGCTTTTTACGAGAGTATCGACCGCAATCCAGGAAACCGCACTTTTTCATTTACTTCATATCGTACAGAAACGTAAAGATATTTTTAACCCGGGATAATTATAGCTGCGCATATCTAATGATAACTGTGAGGAAGGTTGAACATTCACTTTGACGTTCATACATTTCCGACGCAATTGCAATTACCTGCGGCAAATTACCGTAGATTCAATGCACGATGCAGTTTTATTAGCGTACTCGCTATGCAATACAAATTTCGTGCTTTAACCATTGACATCATCATACCAAGAGAAAGTTATCAATGATCTGCTAATTCAAGAAATATGAACTTTTTCACATCCGCGCAAAAAATTGAAAAATTCTTAAGGTAGAATTAAACAGTTTATATTAAGAAAAAAATGACATTGCTTACTCGCTATCTTAATTATTCACTTTTTGGTAGGAGTTTCCGCCAGTTTGACGCAAACGGAACACTTACTTATTGCAAAAGATATGAGAATTTATGCTACTTAGTTTGCATATTTTCCGGTAAAATGAAGATATTATGAACGTCAGAAGGTGATTATTTTGCAGCGACTTTAAAACGCTATTGAATTTTGTGTTCTTGAAAAGACCGCCGACCTTCCTTTATTTCGCGATGTAAAATTCTCTCTAATGTTATCAGTCACACTTGTGCGCACTCTATTTTAAAAGGGGTAAAAACAGACCATTGGTTATAATAATCCGTGAATGACCTTTTTACTTTTACAATCAATACTTTGCAAACATTTATTAGCGCCGTAGATTGCTAACGTTAGTCGATATCGGTGCATTAAGGAAATTAAGAAACATTCAGCAATTACTCGCTCAAAGTAATTGTCGACACTCTTTAAGTACGTAATTATTCACTTATTGTATTTTCAGCGACTGTTTATGTAATTGAGTATAAAACAGTGTAAGAAACAACCAAGAATTGTTTTGCATGGTGTACAAAATGCGTCGTTTACACCTCGGGAATAAATGTTATTTTTCTAGTGTTTTTTAAGGGTGTTAATACAGCGTTAACTGGAGTTTACAATTAATATTATTACTCCGTTTTTATCAGTTAATAAAGGTACACGAAAGTTTGTATTAAGGTAGCTACATACGAAGCTAACCTGTCCGCCTTAAGGCAAAATGTTAAATAACCGTAATTACTTTTTTATCAATGAATACATACCGTAATTGAAATAATCCTTGTTCCAGGGCTGTTCATAGTCTCTGTACTGGGGGCTCCTGAACGACCCGTAGGTCAGTACTTCCGGGATATACACGAGATCCATTTCGTTGAATGTTCGCAAAATTCCGCGACGAAAATAACTTAGAAAATTACGTGGCTGTCTTCTTCAGCGTCTACGCGAATCACCTCATATCAACGCGAATCTTACTGTTCTTCGGAAGTTCTCGAGGGAACTTGTTTCCGGAAAACTCGTCTATGACGGCCGGGGAGAAACTTAGAAAACACCTGTTGCGTGCCTCGCGGACGAAGAGTTGCAGGGCATTGCTTCTATTCCTCGACGATGCTCGATTCTACCGGCGTCGACAGAGTGCAATAAACTCCACGGGCATTCCAGGTGCGACCAATTGAGGTTCTCACGACGGTTACCTGGCGAACGAACTCACAGTTTCCCAGACTTTGCTAGACAACGAATTTCACTATTCTTGCGAAACTTTCGGAACGGCTGAACTCGTTTCCCTCGTGCAAAATACTCAGCTATTGATGGCGATTGTTGGCTTTCCTCGGCTGCTTTTCGTTTAGCAAAAGACACCTCTCGCTGATTTTTAAAGATTTTGCGTTGCTTTCTTTTGGTTAAGCAAAATGAACCATTGTTACGAATTTTAAGATGTTTCTTGAATGTAGTTTGATTCAGCAAGATACACTTTTCTTGCCAATGTTCATAGGTTTTGCCCAGTTTTGGACAAGAAAAATGTACTACTCCTGTTTACGTTTATACATTTGGTTTACCTTACTTTTGCCAATTATTCTTGTCTTGCCAATGTTCGCAGATTTTATTTGTCCGCGTTTACTTGCGCAAAATAGATGTTTCTTGAAAAATTTTGCGGATGTTCCTTGCCTCGGTCTCAGCTCGGAAAATACAGCACTTTTCTTCCCCTGTATAAACTCTGCCTGTTTGTCTTAGATTTAGCAAATCCACAGTATTCGTCTTGACGTCTGCAAAATGCACTCTTTTTTTCACACCTTTGCCAATTTTCGTCTGTTGACTTCGAGTCAGGAAAAGTGTAATGTTCCTGCTTCCCTTTGTCGACTCCGAGTGTTGTTTGGCTTCGATCGATCAAAACCCACGGTGTCCTGATTCCCACCGAGTCCTGATCGTGGGCGAGCAATTTCCACAGCGCAGAAAACTTCGCAGATTCCACTCCTTGTTTGCCGACCCACGCGAGAACAGGAGAAATTTAAGGAAAACAACCTTTTAGTACACTTGCATAAGGGCGCGATAATCTCTAAGTTCGCGCGGAACAAGGAAGACACGACTGAACTCTGTAAGAACATTCCTGACATTGTGCTATGTAATTTCCACGACAAGTCTTGTCAAAGGTCGCGTTAAAAATAAATTAATATTACAACGAATCCACGCAGAAAAATATCTCAACGAATCATTTAACAAAAGAAATTTCTTATCTATTTGACGAACGCTGACAACATTAAGGACATACAAACTTTTTTGTATCAAATTTAACGTGACAGAGAGTACAGTTATTGCTAATTATTCGTTGAAATCATAAAAAATCGTTTTCCCTCGAAAGTTTCCCACAGTTCCCCGTGTCTTCCGTTCCCCGCGATGAACAGTCAATAGTGGGGGATTAGAATTACAATTTCTTTTCGTGAATTACGTGGGAAGCTACGGAAGAAAACCTTGTTCTCGTGTACCACGGTGTTTTGCTTTGAACTAACGAAGCATGTTCGTGGCGCATGTGATGTTTATTCGCAGGGAACCTTTCCCCTCCCCTCGTTTTCCCCCTCCACGGCATTTCCCCCTCTCTGACTGTTCTTCCACTGACGTTTTTGCATCCCCTCCACATATTGCCCCTCCCTTCCCCCTTCCCCGCCCGAAAAAATTACCCCCACTTGCGACTTTACGAACATTTGCTAATCGTCGATTCCTCCCCCCTTTCCCAAAGCTTTTTTGGCGCTTTGCCAAAATTATACAATCCCTCGCTTGTAAATACAGACTGTTTAAATGGCTTTTCATAATCGTTCGAGAGCAAAGGGGCTGAAATGTATGCACGAATTTCAACTATTTAATTTTCTGTAAAAGTTTTTTTTCATCGAAAATGAAACATTTACGCATCGTATTTTAATGCATTCAGCATTGAGTAGCAAATGTTTAACGATGGATGTTCACTGAGTTTTTTGGGAAATATTCTGTTTTCTATGTAAGACTCGGCGATTATAAATATATATCGTATCAGTGGGAATAGATTAATTCATAACTCGAGTTCTTAATTACACATTTTAGGGGATTACAGGCCACTCAGGTTGTTTAATCTTTCAATATCGAAACCCCCTTCTTTTATCATTAAACATAGAAACTTGATTTATTGATCGGAAGGATGAAATAAAGAACTCACCGTCGTGTGATATACTTAAACAAGTTTACCTAAGATACGAGCATTCTTTCATTGAGATTCTCTTATAAGATTGCGGAAATTTTGCGTAGCGTAATTTTTCATTTACAAACACATATATTGAAAAACTCAAACATCAATGTGGAGTTTTGTTAGTGTTGAATTATCTCAAGTGGTTGTCGATAACATCGCATTTTATTTGTATCTACAAAGGCGAAAGTCAGTGCTATTGCACTTGACAATTTGGCAACTGGAGTATTTTACTTGTAGCTATAAAAAGATCAAAATATCAAACAATTTCCTGCTATATATTTTTTTAATTACTTTGTTTTCAAATATTTGCCTTATTTGTATGCTGTAGTTTTACACAAAAGAATTTTGCCTTTTAGAAATACACATAATAGAGCCTTTAACTTTTATCATCGGATAATTTAAATACTTTTCAGAAATAATTTGGTGATTATCTTTGTTCATAATTGTAAAATTCAATAATCAAGGACGTGACATTGAATTACCTTGTTTTTCATGTATTGGTTTTGTAGATAGAATAAAAGCGAGTGGAATATATATACTGTTATTTTCGATGAAACACCATTTTTACCGAAGAATATTACGGTCGAATGAATTCACATCAGGTGAATTTCATAAAAACCGAAACTAATTCGCATAAATCATGCTTGACGAACGTGGCAGAAGGTCGAAGATAATTGCACATAAACTCAGAACATTAACGTGTTATAAACATTAGTTCCTCGCTTTTGTTAGTAAATTACAATGTTTACGACTGCCAGTTTAGTCCCGTAATACATACATGTTTAGTTAATACTGGAAGTTCTGTTTGGTTTATGATTTGAAAATAATGTTTAACCTTGATCCAAAATCCTAAAAGTGTTTAATCCTTAAATCTTGTCTGAATTTCAGACATGGCTTGACAGTATTGCAATTATCTCGATTGATACATTAAATCTTTATCAAACACACCTCTCGAAAGTGATAAGAACAATCGTACAATTCCTTTTTGAAGTTAACTATCACTTCGTAAATTATCTTTCAATTGACCTAATATTCTTGGCAATAATCTTGGCTGCAGTCATTTGAATCACTTACATTATTTTTAATTTACCGCAAAATATCGGAATCGACTGTTTTGGTAAAAATGAATTCCATTTCTGATTACATCATATTATTCTGCATTTTGTATTATAGTTTTAGAAATTATTATTACTTGCTTTAATGGTAAATAATCCACGTAATTGTACAATATTGTAACTAATTACAATAATTCTAGAACCTGTCTATTATCTCCCTGCGCATATTCCTTTATTGCAGCATAACGTTATCTGTGAAATATGTGAGACACATGCAAAAAATTCGAGTCGGTTATAATCCAACCTCGAGATAAGGAATGCCGGTTAAAACCCTAAGTACAAATTGTGCCATTTCCTCTGCCGTAATTGACTCGCTCCCAAGGTCTTTTCTTGCCAAGATAGACCGTTTGTCCCCGACATTCGACAACATTTAAACAGTTGATTATTAACGTTTAACTGCGCACTAAATTTAAATGCAGCCATTTAGCCATTATCAGGTCCCATAAAAGGGAATTAGAATTATTTGCAAATGTCTTTATCGCCAGGTGATACTGGAAACTTTCGACCCGAAGAAATGTTTACATATCTCAGCGGTGTGTAAGCATTATGTAATTTTTTTTTAGTAACACCCAAAAATCCTTCTTTTGTAAGATATAAATACACTTTTATAAAAAAAATCAGTAGACAATTTTTTTACAATTTTTTATATTATGAGAAATTACAGGGAAAACATTGGTAAATTAAAAAAATGTGTAACTTGAAAATACCGCGAAATATCATATTTAAATAGTTGATTAAACACTATGATGAGTGATAGGTACAATAAGATTTGCAACGGCGTACGTGAAAGAAAAGTGGCCAAATTCCGCATTTTTAATCTTTTACTACGATAAGATATACATCATTTCTTATCACGAGTGTTGAAAAAACGACAGGTCACTTTTGTAATCGATAAACGATAATAACGTTCTATCAATCGCCAATAACGTTTTCTTTTTGCTAACATATCGATACAAAAAGATAGCATTTAGTCGTATAGTAATTAGATTTCTCATCAATTAGTGGGGAGGGGGGAATTTACTTAAAAAATATGACAAGTATAATAATGTCACAAATTCATCACAATTCTACTAATATTAAAGTGAAACAAAAATAACTACTGAAGCAAAAATGTAAATAGAAACTATGCCAACCTGTTTAAAAATATCTCGATTATTTTGGATTACTCGAAATTTATTTCAAATTAATTGAAGTCAATGTCAGAAAATAAAGACGATTTTAAAGTTGACACTGATAATCGCGATTAATGCACTGTTCAGTTGATGATAAATTAATGGAAATGTTTACAGGAGAGTTTGGGTGGTAATTCGCGAACTGCTATGCTGGGGACAGTTTCTCCGGCTAATATTCACCTGGAAGAAACTCTCGCTACCCTGAGATATGCCTGCCAGGCGAGGGCAATCGTCAATCGTGTTCGAATTAACGAAGATCCACATGACAGATTAATACGGTAAGATAGAGATGCTTCCCCCTTAATAATCACGTGCTTTCCCCTCGATAAAAAAAACACTCGAACTTCGGTACGGTGTAATTCAATAAATATATATCCCCCTTTTTTCACTTGATCTGAAGTCAAGATGAATCCAAGGTGAAGAATTTCAATCCGAAATTCTCGGCAGGAAATATGACAAGTAATTCCTCAATTAAATTAAGGATAAATGTTGAATTAAAGTTTTTCAGGTTTAAGATATTAAGAATAAGAAAGATATTGGAAATATCTTTATGATGATTTACTGTTAATAAATGTCTTAGAAATACAGGAACTGTCTGGCATTTTGACAAAACAGAAAATGGGTAGGTTAATTGTAACGATTTTTTTATCAATATTATGGTAGAGAATTGAAAGCGGAAGTTCTTCGCTTGCGGGGAGTTCGTGAGGGGTATGAAAAACAATTGGGCGTATTTCCACGTCGACTATTTGATTGTCCCGATCCGATGACGCAAAGTCAGGAGGAAGTGCAGGAAAAACAGAAGGAAATCGACAGATTAAAGGATCAGCTGAAGAAAACAGAGGACCAACTCGCAGCCACGCAAATGTAAGTTGTTTGTTGTTCGTCTTCCATTTAATAAACAAATAATATTGTCTTTTGCTACAAGAAAAGAACTTTGAGATAACTGATAAGAATGGACGAATTTAGATTTTCTAGATATAATTACGGTATTATTAGTTTCATAATTTTTACGAGAGATCTCAATTCCAGGCTAGTTTTTGAATAATCTGGGGTTTTTGATTTAACTGAGGTTTTGATTTGATTTTTTGGTTGTTGTTTAAGAAAATCGTTGTAATTCCCTTAAAAATTAAAATTAACACTTAGTAGAAAGAATGAAATGTTTTGTAGATAAGCATTAATAAAAATTCTAGAATTCGGAATAGTATTCTTTATCTTCCTTCGATAGACGGATAGATTTCTTCTCCATTCATCCCGCGCATCAATTTGACATTTAAATTTCTACTTTGATCGTCATCTTCTTCTCAAGTCATGAAGATAGCGTCGATTGGTCATTCGAATCTCCATGCGTGAAATCTTCGTCGGCGTGAACTTAATGGATAGACAAATGTAATTGCAGGACCTGGCTGGAAAAGTTGCGCAAGGCGGAGGAGAAGAAGAATTCCGAGGTGAAGCACTTGCGACGTTGCGGTATCGCCGTGGAAATTGATTTCCGCGAGAAAAATAAGCATCCTTGTCTCATTAATTTGGCCGCCGATCCTATGTTGTCCGGGACGCTTTTGTATCTCATTCCTCCGGGTGTCGTGAGAGTTGGAAAAAATACCAACACCGGTTCGCCGTCGAAAAAGGTGGACATCGTCCTGGACGGACCGCTCGTTAGGCAGTTACACTGGTTAGTCAAGGACAGACTAAGGAAATGACGTGTGGTGTTCACTGTTTTGCTCTCCAGCATGATTTCCGTTCCTCTTCATATTTTATTTATCCGCCTACCATTCGTTGGACGTTTTAATCATTTTAACAACCTCTCCTAACAAAGATCAGCAGTTTTTTTATAGGTGGTATTTGCTAACAGTTCAATTTTAACTGAATAGGGATTTATAGTTGAGGAAACTTGCTAAAAGAAGATAACGAAAATGAAGAATGTGTTTTAGAATGTTGGCTTCCGGCATGATTTGCATTGCTTTTCATATTTTACTTATCCAAGGCTTCAAGGTTTTGCTTGCGGATCGTAGGTGCTATCATTGCAGTGTCGACTGAATAGAATTTTATAGTTGTGGAAATTTACTAAAAGAGAATAGTGAAAATGAAGCGTGAATTCCAGGGTGTTGGTTTCAGTACAATTTCCAAATCTTTCCGTATCTTATTCATCCTTTTACCATTATCATTTATTCTGCTTTTTAACAATTTCCATCGTTTAATAATTTCATTTACAGGTGATAAATTCGCAACAAACTCATGAAAATTTTGCGGTTGCAAACAAAATAAAAATAACCCGAAAATTTCAGTATATTACTTTCCTGCATGTTTTTTTAACTTCCTGACCTCTCATTTTATTTATGCTTAAACTGAATTTTGCCAAAGAATTATAGGGTTTGTGTGATGAGTGTGCAGAAATTAAGACATCTTAATTGTTCGAAATTATATCAATTTTAATGTTCTTTTACCCACTTTTGATCTTTCAATGATGATACTTTCTTCAATCATTAACCACATTTGCAATTTGTATTATATCTAAATTAGCAGAAAACTATCCAATATTTTAACAGTATTCTTTTGAGATTTTTTCTCTTGCAGTACTATAGAAAACAGAGATGGAAAGCTGATATTGTCGTCCGAAATGAACGGAGATACATACGTCAATGGCCAGGTAACACAATATTCATCTTTACGATTAATAACTCACCTGTTTACGATTCATTTATTCTCACGTGCAAATAATTGGCCGGCAGGTGGTGACGGGGAAAATATTCCTCAAGCATGGTGATCGTCTGGTTATTGGTGGAAACCACTATTTCAAGGTTTCAAATCCAAGCGACGATCGCACAATCCAAGTTTCTACGCAGCCCATCGATTTCGAATTTGCTCATCAAGAAATTCTTCGAATTCAAGAAGAAAAGTAAATGTTTTCATACAAACAATGGCTTCTTAATGAACTGCAATTTAATTACGTTGGAAAGATTAACATAATTTGGAAAGATCAATAGTATTTAGTTGTACCTCCTAAGTCTTAATAAAATGATGTGTGTTTAAAATTTTAGATTGAGAGCAGAACTTGAGGAATCTAAGCAAAAAGCGATTAAGGAACTGGAAAACGCCAAACGCGAAGTCGAAATACAACTTGGTTCCCAAAAATCGACGTACGAACGCAAAATTGAAGATCTTGGATTTACTCTGGAAGAACAGAAACTCGCATTGGAAGAAATTAATCGCAAGAAAAGAGAATTGGAATTGGAGAAGGAACTCTTAGCTAACGAAGTGGAAACGAATAATCGAATCCAAAGAATGCAGGTCGAAGAATCGCAAACCATCGTCCCGCCTTACCAGTCAAATTTTTTGCAAGAACTCGAAAATATTCTCAACGAAAAGACTGCCGACGCGGAAACTGCTTTAAAAATGAAAGTTAGCGCAGATGCAATTAACGCTGGTGGAGTCAGTTTGCACGAAATGCAAATACTAGTCAGGGAAGCCACTGAGAGATGTCGGGAACTTGGTATTCGTTACGTAAGTATAAATTTTAACTCAAAGTTAAGAAAATATTCTATGACAAATACGTAAAAATATGTAGAAAAGGAACATAAGAAAAACAAACTAGTTTCGAGTAAAGTTAGAACTGATTTGTTGAGCTTAACCTACTTATTAATTACTTTGACCTCTGAAATACTTTGTTTTTAATGCAGGAGTTCCACCAACAGCAAGTAGTCGAAAACAAGAGTTTACAGCCCATTGTACGAATAAGGGACACAGAGAACATGTTGGAGACACTGTGGCAACCGATGCGTTTTCTCGACTGGGTACACAAGTTAAGAGATTACGACACAGAAGACTCGATCAGGGAATTACGTGATACGGACGGCACGTGGGAACCGTACGAGGACAGCGAGGTTTTCGAAGATTCGTTTAACACCAGCCGAATTTCCATAAACATGACGCCCGTGAAGAAACACTTAAACGAGAGTTTGTACCAGCTTTCCATGGACGCGTCGTTGCTGGAGGCGTCGTTGGCCAGCCAAACTTCCGAGTTTTTGCAGCAACACGATAACATAAAAGCCTGCATTACGCAGATGGAAGTTGCCGCGAAAACCCTGTGCAAACTCTGCCGCGACTGTGATAACGGGGAAGTTGACAGCACCGTCACTGAGGCTTTGGCGAAGGTGCAGGGTCTCGTGGACAATTTGCGAAGAACCCTGGAAAAGCGGAACGAAAGTGAACGTGATAACGAGAGCGGCAGTTCTGCTAGAAGCGATGTTACCGTCATTGAAAAGACCCAAGTGACGAAACGCCAGGGAAATTCTGCCGAAGAATGTCCCTTAAGTAATAACGCGCGTCAAGCTAAGCCTAATTTACGTCATGATGGCAATGCTTTTACGAAAAATGGTAGCCCACAAAAAAGCGTGAGGTTTATCGACAAAAAGAGAGAATTACCGTCGGAGGTAACTAAATGACGAAATTACTTGTCATGGATGAAGCATGATACAAAGTAACGATTAAGAATTTTAAACGGGTGACGACGGTTTTCACGAGCTTTTAGTTAGTAAAATGAGACTTTAACTTTATGGAATGAGACTGCACCTGATAATAATTAAAGCTTTTAAGGAGATTTTTATACTAGTGCCATAAGCAGATTGAAATAAATATGGCAGTACATAGAGGCGCGCAGTAAAGTTAAACTTAATATATAGATACATATGTTTACTATATATTTGTAAGCAACTTTTATATAATTGTAATAAAAAACAATTGAAAGAGAAAATGATTACAAATACAATGTTTGTTGAAGTTCAATCGAAATAATCTTCTATGTCGATATTTGGGTTTAGTAAGTCCTCTTTGACCGAATTTATGTCCAGTTGGTTCAAAATCAAATTTTCGCACATTTCTTCGAGATCTGTTTCACCAATTAGCACAGCACCCTGCATTTTTCCGTTTTTTAATATGAGCTTTATGTACTCTTTGCCTTTGGTCATTCTCAAAAGGATCTCATAATCTTCATTAAGTTTTTGCCCGTTGTATAGACCAAGCAGTACAACCTTGTAGCCGAAGAATTTAGTTACATGGGTAAATAGTTCGAAGCAAAAGTCTTGATAAAAATCTTCATTTTTTAAAGAAGAGACCATAGACTTTGCTGCGTAACAACCCATCTGGTGAGCTTGTGTCCACAGTCTCATTTGTAACCAATGTTCTGGTAAGTCCCATCCGGCGCTGCACACATCGCCAGCTGCATAAACATCTTCCTCTGATGTCTGTAATTTCCAGTCAACCACAAGTCCGTTATCTTCCGCGCGTTTGACACTTTCTAAGCCCGATAGGTCCGTATTCGGTACAACCCCAGTGGCTGACACAATCATATCACATCCAATAATTTCTCCATTCGTCAACTCTACATACACAGGCCACTCCTCCGTACTTTGAGAATGTATTCCCCGCGAGTCGTTAGAGATTCGCGTTACTTCGCACTGATATTTTACGTCTACTTTGCCGGATTTTAAAAGGGCACCAGTTATGTCGAAATTGTCGTGCCAATCTGGTCCAAGGGCCGCTCCGCATTTTATTACTTTACCATCTACAACACTGTATTTCATTCTCTTTATTGACGAACTCCCGCTGTAATCGTTCGACGATTCATCTTTGTTTAGCTTGTCTAAGAAAAACTCAGCAGCCCCTGGATCGATGAACGTCGCGGATATGTGTTTATCCTTGATTACCCATACAATCTCGACGTCTTTAACTTCATATACGACTTCAGTAGCGATTCCCCCGTTTCCAACAACGACAATACGTCGGGCGTGCTTTATTTTTTCAGAAAACTGCACTACGGATTCGGTGTCTCTGATGCCGATAACGAACTTGTTATCTTGCGCTATTACTTTCGGTCTTGCACCGTTACAAAGACATAATTTCTTGTATTTTATAACCTTGCCATTCTGAGTTTTGATGGATTTGTCAGTGATATTTACTCGTGTCACTAGGTCGTTTATAACATGGACTGAGCTGTGCATTTCTTCAATTGATGCTGTACTCTTTTCCTTAACATCGAATTGCATTAATGTTTTACCTAGTGGGATGATATTGGTTACTGCCTTAATTAAAGGACTGGCAGTTACTAAAACTGTCTGTTCATGTGGGGCTAGGAAGTCTAATCCTTCAGCACAAGACACTCCAGCAATCCCACCACCCACGATTGCAAAGGTACATTCTATCACCTGCTCATTCATATTTACTTATTTATAATGTCTGCGTTAAATTACAATCTTATAAAAAGTACAACTTATTGTTCTATTTATCGCTGTTATGCTTTAACATGCGTTGGATCCCATTCAGAATAATCATAATGTCTGAGGGGCACATCAAATGTAATGGTACCACGGTCCTTGGCTTTGTATACTTGGACCAACAGTTCTTTGTATCTCTTCTGACATATATTCGTTTTTCTGCAAGATTTAAAATAACCAGGATTTAATGTTGACAGAAATTGTTGCTATGATATTGCTCTGTTTACATTATTAACATGAAACAGAATTAACCAGTTTTTAGAAAATTTTACCTGTAACTCAGCAATTCACCATTATGTTCAGAGATGAATTGTTTTAACAGTTTGACATTTCTCCAGTCAAGAACTAAATATTCATCTCTGCAAATAGGGCAAGGGCTGCCAGTAGAAATCATATTGTTCCTCTGTAAGTATAAAAAAAATATTAAAGTTACAACTTTGCAAAACGAATGAAAACATCATTAAAGGAATGTTCTAAGCAGACATACTATGCATGTTTTTCTAGTTTTCTGTGGTGGGATCTGTCCTTTATGATTTCTTTTGTATAATTTCCATACAGGGTTATCACCATAGGTTTCTCTATAAGCTGAAAGGACAATGCATTGTGATAATTATAAAAAAAACCTGTTGACAATATAATGTTAACTATAATTTAATGGTCAGCTTTATAGCTAGTGAACAAATAAACATATGTATATAAAATACAATCAGTAAATTGGGCATAACTCACCATCACTCATCAAATATGCAATGCTTGTTTCAACTGGAATAACTCTGGACCTGTCCTTGGTAGCGTCTATAATCTTATCCGGCTCTTTGTCAACTTTTTCTGCATCATTTTCTATGTTCTCTTCGTTAACTTCTGCACGACACGGAAAGGAAGTGGATATCAATCTTACTGCGGTCTATAAGAATCACAATGAACAGGTCAACGTGACTTTATAAGGACGTATACGTTTACTGTCATCTCACCTTGTTTGAGAAATTGCTCCGTACAAGCGTACTGGCAGCTTGCAATCTGTTTAAAATGAATGACATTATTGTCTACTTATCGTAACAATCGGTCAAAGTTGAGTGAACCTACTGGACAGTATTTCTCTAACCTAAAATTTATGCCGAACGATAACTAAAACCATGAAACTAGTTGAGATTCACTGAACAAGCTGATAATTGAGAACCACTGTCGACGAAAATTTTATGTAACATTTTAGGTATTAAATTTACCCAGTTAATCTTAATTTTCATTTGGATACGAATTTATAATAAATTATAATGTAATATTTTGAATGTTATATTAATTACGTATTACTTTTACTTTGTAACAAACATGAAAAGTATGAAACATGATTAGCGTGGTAATACAATATAACGCTTCCGCTATAACTAGTCAGCAATAACAATTATGTTTATTTTTGCCATAAACATATCAGATATTTAGTAGATCATTATTAAAAATCGTATTTTATTTTTGAATAATATTTTTAAGCATTATAAGCAATGAATTTAAGAAAATATAATTTATGAGAAGTTCTACTGATTCGCTTTTGAGTGGAAGAACAAGCGAAGTATGGCGATGCGTCATTTCCGGTTTCATCACAGCAGCGCTTGTTGGCAGTTAGGTGAGAGAGTAATATTGAGGAAAGTCGGAAGTAATTTTTCGGATTTCAGCAGGAAAAAATATCAAAGGAAAGCCGACGCGAAGGTAATTAAAGCAAGTTTTAAACATTTGTTGATTGCAGATGCCAGACAAGGAAGGCGATTAAGACGGATATCCCTTCGAGACTTCTGGTCGTCTATCGACATGAAACCGATATATAGGATATCGCCTTACGCAAACTTGTAAAGGCGACCTCGTTTCTCGTGTATAGGAAATGAACGACTCCTTATGCGCTGCTTTGTGAACATTTATTACTCATAAAAAGGGATTTAATTATTTAGTCGAATGTGAGTGGCTTGTTGATTGTCCAAAGAAAAATCCAAGAGAGAATCGTCCGGAATATTAGGGTATGTCTAAGCAAAGCGTGGTAGTAGTACACAAATAAAGAGAAGCTACTGATTTTCAATCGGGAATTTAATACATCGCGTATTAAATAAAAGACAGAAGGTCAAACAACCTGCAACTGTTAAGAAAAAGACACGATTGCGAGTGTGTATCGAATCATTAGTGACCGTATGTTTGACGACGAATTTCGAAAAAGTACTACCCGTGAGGAAGCGGTATTATTTCGAAGGTTTACGAGTGTTAAGAAATTCTTCATGCCACGGTCAGTGTTAGGAAGTGCATTTTTTTTTAGAAACGAGGACGTTCAATTTTGTAGAATTTCCACAATTTCGTGGTAATGGACAATTATGATGTGCTATAAATAGAACAAGCAAGCTGTGACGTTGTGGGAGGGTGAGATCGGGTTGTCGATTGGTCGAACGTTGGTACGTCTCGACGTTTCTATTGGTCGGCGTTGAACGCAGAAGGGTGGGGTATGCGCAGAATTGTTGCGCGTCGGTCCACTCGCTAGTCGGCTGCGGAGTGAACGCCGTTTGCTAAAGAGACTCGTTATCCCGCACTTGCATTTCTGACATTATTTGTAGCGCGCTTCGTTTTACACATTCTTCATTTTCATTACCGCACGATGATGAGTACAGAAAAGTAAGATCAAAAAATAGGGACTCTTAAAGAGCATTTTCTTCAAATATCCAAACGTAGTTGTGAGTTAGGCCAATTCGTAGCCATCAGGAGACCACGTTTATCAAAGGCTGCAATAAGCACGCTACGATATTAATCCGATCCTAACGTATTTTATTGAGAATTCGTGACTGCCGAATATATACCCATTCACGGAACCGGACTAAAAGTTAACAAAATACAAAGAGTCATATATTCTCATAAACTTAAGTGTACCAACGCCTCTTATGGCCAAATTTCCGCGTACTTAAAGTTTCGACAAAATGGCGTTGAGACCGCAGTAATAATTGCCCCAACCGCACTATAGCGACGCCCAGTGATACGATCACGTAAAACCGGATATCTCTGTGTTTTCGTTGCAGATTTTTGCCATGATTCGTCGTTTGCTGCTGAAAATGCGATAAGCGATCAAGGATAAGAACAAAATGGTGAGTTGGATTCATAATATTCGGAGGCGTACGTTTACCACGTCAATTTATTTTCGCCCTCGGTACTTTGTGTCCGCTTAGTTTGCATACTTGACGCGTGTAGGCGCTGTACACGGTTACCGCGCGTGGACGTTAAAGCGGGAGAGAGATAGAGAAAGAAAAAAGAAGGCGTGTTAAGATCAATAACCTCGCTGTACGACCCGATGTCCTATTTATCTGGTTGCCAGTAAAATTCGGGGGGAGTTTATCGCTACTCCTAAATTTCCACAACACATATTTAACTGGTCCAATATATTAAATGATTACTTAACACGAGATAAAGTAGTGCTAAGAAAGAATGGTAAAATATAGTTAATCCCAGTTTTATTTGATCAAGTCTATACTGTTCGGCGTACAAGAACAGAATATGTGGTTCACTTTTGTTGGCAATTTTATACTGAATTTTCGTAATATTCTAAATAGTTTTCATGGTTAATATATTCGGAAGACTTCCACTTTTATTCACAATTTTGTTTGACGAACATATAAAGAAAATGAAATCACGTTAGTAGATAATTTTTGTGAAATAGTTTGATTGAGATTATTAAAAATAAGTTTTGTTGAGAGACAGATATTCAAAACGTAAAAATAAAATAGTAATTGCAAACATGAAGGAAGGCAATATTTCTATGTTTTTATATTACAATATGTTCAATAGCAAAAAATATATTTTAGAAACTTTACATTCTTTATTATTTTTAAAACCAAAATTCGTTTCAAATTACATATAATCCTATCTATCAGTAAATTTCAGTCTTTGTTTTTGCCAGAAATTTTATTATAATAATTTTTGTTGTTTATCTCATTTCAGCCTCGCATAGATCCATTATCTTTACTTAAATGTCTCAGTGTTTTACTGGGACCAACTGGTGGCATTAAAAGCAAAGAAGAAGTTCAACGATTAGCCAACCTAATGACAAAGTTTTCGAAGAAACTTGTTTCCAAGTGCATTTACATACAGATTTTAAAAACCACCAACACTGATTTACTCAGCCAGTAAGTAAAAAATCACATGATCTTAGACATTGGATTCACATAAAATTCTTCTTACCATAAACAAAGCAGCATGCTGAGACACACTGTTAGTCAAAACTTTCGTTTAACTGTGTGAAAAAAATGAAAAGCATGCAAGAGTAAATTAAGAGTCTCTGAACCATTGGACGGTTGTATTTCATGGGCCGTACTTACTGATATGAGGCTCACACTTCTGTCTAGCAAAGTCTTTATGATCTCTTGATTCCAAATAATTTATCTCAGAATTATGTAAATGTCTTGAAAATAAAAAATATCTTCCTCCTTTAGAACATTGCATTCTTTTGAATTGAGCTACTAAAAATGACTTGAAACTCTCTAGGATATAGAATTAAAGAGTTCTGTTTGTACTGTTTTTAGGTTCATGGGTGCTGGAGGGTGGAATCTGATCCACATGTGGCTCACCGATGGCATCCTTGCAAAAAATTGGGCGCTAATTCAAGAGCTTTTAGAACTCCTTCTGTTGTGTCCCGTGGACATCGAAAGGCTAAAGAGTAATAATTGCCCGAAATTGATAAAGGGTTTATCAAAAGAAGGCAGCCACCAGGGCGTAAGAATCTTAGCTAGTCGTCTGGTAGAGCAATGGCTGAAGATCGTCAAGGGCGAAGCTGCGCCAAATTCAGTGCCGGCTCAAATCATGAGCATACCGATCCAGGGCAACGCGGCGTTAGGACAAAGTCTGCTCGTGCAATCGAATCAGCAGCAGCTGCAACAGGATCAATACATCCTGAATTGCGGTATTCAGCAATCAGACGACAACGCAGAACCCGTCACTGTCCAGGTGCAAGATTTGCAGTACACGCAAGCCTCGACTACGGGCCTTGCGGTGGGCCAGGTTCAGCAGCAGGAGCAACAGCAACTGTTGCAGGAGAAGCTGCAGGTGCAACCTGTACACTTGCAAATCATCAGCAAGCCACAGCAGGTGCAACTGCAGCAGCAGTCTGGTCAGCAGAAGAAGCAGTCGTTCGTCGTTGTGTCTACGTCCTCTCAAGCTACGGTCCCTGTATATAAAATAACGATACGCGACGGAAAGCAAGTTTTAGCCAAAGTAGAGACTGATGCAGCCAATATTAATAGTGTCTTAAACGTGAATGCGAATGCCGATGTTAACGGAGACGTCGCGAACGATGCGTTCCTTGTAGAAAACAATGGCGATGCGTCGAAAGTTGCGCAGGGAACCGTAAGTGACGAAGTGACAAGTGAACTGACTGGCATTACGAACGATACGCGAACGGAACAATCCGATCGAGTTTCTAGTGAAGTGAAACAAGCCATAATTAGTTCTAAAGACAATAGTAGTAATGACGTTACCGATGTTCAAAGTAAGGACAATAAAGATGCTAAGGAATCTGTTAGTAGTGATAGCAGTAAGTCTAGTGACAAGGAAAATCGGGACTCTCACAAAAAGGACGATAAGAAGAGTAGTAGTAGTTCCGATAAAAAGAGCAGTAGTCACCATAGCTCATCCTCGTCGTCTAAAAGTTCCTCTAAGCATAGCTCAAGTTCGAGTTCGCACCGTAGCGGCTCTACGTCGTCGCATAAGTCGAGCAGCAGTAGCAGTCATCGATCGGGTTCTAGCAGTAGTTCCAAGAGCTCGAGTTCGAAGGACAAGTCTTCCAGGGACAAGGACAAGCATTCCGGCAAGCACAGTTCCAGTAGGAGCAGGTCCGAGCGCGAGAGGGAACGAGAGAAAGAAAAGCAGAAGAAGGACCAGGCCGAGAAGGACAAGGCGACCCTCGAGAAAATTCAAGGCCAAACGCTGAGCTCGAAACTCGGTAAAATCCCGAAGAAGAAGACGGATGAAGACAGGAAGTCCTCGGATTCTCGCGAGGCCAGCAAGGACAAAGTTGACTCGAAGAAACCATCCGGCGGCCCCGTCCCCGAGAAGAAGAACATTTCCATCTCCATCGAGAACCGGAAGAACAGCCAGGACTCCACGTCGCGGCCGAAAACCGTCAAAACGTTTAACTCTAAATTCAGGTCTACAGGTCTAGAGGAGGAAGCGAAACCTCCGCCCCCGCGATCGGTCAAAAAGCCCAACCCCATCGTCGACAAGAAGATGGTACCTCCGAAAGTTCCTGCCCAGAAAAGACCATCGCCCGTCAGGGACACTTCGCAACCGGCCGACAAGCGTGCAAAACTCAGCCTCGATTCGCCCACCACCCCGCCAGCTGAGGAGAAGAAGGGAGGCATCAAACTCATTCCGCCAAAACCCAAACGTAAGTATAGATTAATACTATCTTTGCCCATGGTTTATCAATTATTCGTGACCTTCGTGATGTCCTTCGACATTGGAAAACACAATTATTTGAGCAAACAGTATTTTTATACGAATCTTGTTAAAAATAGTAAAATATCAAATCACGTTGGTTATGTTATTTAGAATGTAAGGTATTGCCGATGTTCTTAGGCTTAATAGTCTTAAAATATAAGAACAGAAGTTAATATTTTTCAATAATCTCATCAACCAGTTTTTTAATTTATCTTAATATTTCGTGATTAATCCATTTTCAAACCTCACGTTTTAAATGAATAAGAATCTCGTTTCGAAAGCGCGTTTACATAAATTTCTATTTTATTTATTTAATGACACTTATACCTTGTTCATACACATTATTATTTATACAACTGAATTTTGACTTCGTTTTTACTTTATTTTCAACCACCATCGGCATGAAAAAAGAAGGTTACAACTTACATATTCATTACTTTATTTGTTCATACATAATGGAGTATTTGCACCATCTTCATTAATTGTTATCGTACATTCTAAATTATTATTATTAGTCACGAGATATGATGAAACAAAAAATAAGTGAATATGAAAAATGTTGGTTGAATTGAATATGAAGCGCCTGAAACTCTGCATGTTTATAAATATTAACAGTATTTAAAGTTTAATATTATTTCGTGCTCTTATATGGATAGGTAAATTCGTCTCATTAAAAAAGGAACAATTTGTCAACTTTACTTTTGTTGATTTGAAGACGATTCTGTGTTATAAGAGTATACGAATATAAATATTTCTGGATTTTTCCAAGGTTTAATGATTAATTTTGCACATAATACAGATACATTATAAAAAAGTATATTTAAAAATAGTTACGCGATTAAACAGAAATCAGAATTAGTAAATGTGATAATATTACTCACTTCTTATAATCTGCTTTTAAATATAGTGCTCACGATAAATCAATTTATTTAAGTATAGTTAAATTTCTAAAAGTGTAAGAAACATTTAAGCCTTCTTTAAAATCAGTGATAAATTTTCTAAATTACGCGGAACAAGAATCTAATAATTTTGAGTATACAGTAGATGACGATGGGAATATAATTGCTGGTTTGAATTGAATGATTAATGAGAAAAGTGGACTATGTCGCCTAGGAACATATGGCAAGATTCATTACGTTCACTTCTACTAATGAGTTGATATTGAGTTCGCAGGTGGATGACTACTCAAGAAATACGAGCAGACACAATTATTTACATTTCGTAAAATTACAAGTTTCGTCCATTTGCCTTTCAGGTTATATCTCTCGTTAATCCGACCTTTCTTTCAGACGACACAGCCTACTATAATTTCCCTATTACTACAACCCTGTACACTTGTTTCCCGAAAGTCATAATTAGAATCTCGTAGAAGATTAAGTTGATCTTCAGGGAGTCGCTTCGAAGGGATCCTGTGCTTCGTTTCTGCTTTAAACGCCAAGTACGAAGAACGAAGAGCATTAGGATCAGCCCCGCCTTCGATTTAATACATGTAGTAAGAAGATTCAGCAGGTAATCTTCGACAAAATATTTCACTAAAAAGTACGCGTCGCGCGAGAAAACGTAACGCGATATCTCGACGCCGTTTCGGTGAGCGATGAGAGAAAACGAATGAAAATGTGGCAATATGCGTAGGACGAAAAGAGATAGTATGAGCGAAATGAAAGAAATAAGAGAGTCCTGCTCATTCGGCAAAGATTATAACGGGAATATGTGTGTGTGCACCGTTCGTCGATGAACGATATACACCGAATCAAGCCAACGTGGATAAGTACCTAATCTCTACTTAGGTAAGGCAACAAAACACTCTTTAACTGTTGATAATTCCCTTGTACATGTACACCCTATTAAGCGTTTAAATAAAATTGATCAGAAATCTGGAAATACTTGGGTTTCTGCTATACATCTCGCTCACTGAATGCTTTTGTAAAAGCGAATGCACTCACCGTGGGCCCATCCAGATTTCCATCCTCTCGGTGATTTCTCGCGTAAACCAAAAGTGCTCAAAATTCTTAGAGATGCTCAAAATGGTGTTGATCCAAATCAAGTATTTGATACGTAAAATTCCACTAAATCGATAAGGTAAATCGAAATTTCGGTTCCCAGTTTTTCTATCTCGTTAGTTTTTTTGATAAATGGATCATATAACGCATTTTGTGAAAGTAGGACATACATTTTTAAATGAATAAATCCACTTAACGGATGATTATGGGAAAAGACAGAGTGGTCATTAGAATATATAAATAATCAGCAACGATTCATAAAGTTGGTAGCAAAAAGAATGGACCGAAGGTCACTAGTAGTTACAGTTCTATAAATACGGATAACACTACATTAAAATGCTAATTAACACACTGAAAGAATTAAAATTTCGATGAAACTATCAACTACATTTCCTATCTACAAATTCTGAAATACCAACACCATTCGTGGCGTCTGTGTCGCAAACTCAGGGAGCATCAAAAAGCAAAGAGATGTGTCCGTTCCTACACCGTTACGGAATTCAAAACGTTCTTGCGGAACATTGTTGCAAAAAAGCCCATCAGAGAGAATTGAAATTTGCTTGGGACGAATTATCCCGAGATCCTTGTAAGAGATGGAGGAAGAAAGGGAGAGCGAGAGAGAGAGGAAAGAGTGTGGTGGCGAGAGAATGGGACGAGAGAGAGAGAGAGAGAGAGAGAAAACTACTAAAGAATGCGAGGATCGTCGAAGGGCATTTCACTCGGTGAAAACCGCTGGTCGTCTTGGATCTAAAAGATTTTCGGAAAAGCGCAAAATCGAATTATAAGAACGACTGCGTAGGGGAGCAACGTTTTAATCCCGGCGAAGAAGCTCTCTTCCTTGCCAGTCAGGGCTCTCGGATTTAGAAGTTCACGATGACGAATGGAACTGAAGATTCTCCGCGATACTCCGACCTAAAAATCGTTGTCCGTTCCGAAATACAATATCGTTAGGGTTTTCATCAGGCAAATACAAAAGCGAACAGCTACCAAAGATGAAAATACAAGAATTCAAGACTCTGTGTAGTCTGTAAAAAATGTTAAAATATTCGCTGATCAATGTTCGGAATGAAATTCAAGGAATTGAATAATGTAGATTTGTAGTACAAGTTGGTTTAATATTTGAAGTTCTGAAAGACGAATTTTAATGACGTTATAAATGCGTTATTTCTGAATTCAATGGAAAGATTACGCACTTGACAAAATAGGTTTACAGTACTGTTTTACGTTTCATTAAACCTTGCGTAAAACATGATTTCCGGATATGATTTGATTACGTAGTTAAATATTACTTAAAGAAATATCGGGCATTGAGGGTGTACTGGCAATACAGAGTTTCCTTCTGGTTAACGGAGTTCTTTTTCCCTTGCAGTGTAAGGTAGTGCATAGAGGACTTGCCGTCTAAAAACTAATAACGAAAGAAGTTTCAGCGGGGCCGAGCGAAAGGAAATCGGAGTGGACGGGGACGGAGGAAAACTCAATTTTGGCAGGGGGAAAATCCGCTTTGAAAATAGGGGACCGTCGAGCCTGCTTTGGCCGGGCTCGTGCGAGATTTTACGAAAAGAGAAAAAGAGAGAGAGAGAGGCGAGTAAATATCCGCGCGGGAAAGCAGGAACCGGCGGGCCGATCGAACGTTCCTTTCCGCCTGCGGGATTTTCGCCGTGGTTTCCGGCGGTAGGAAAAAGGCGCGTACGGACGAGGAGAGAAGGAGGAAAATGAGGAGAAAGGCGGAGGACGAAAAGAGGTCTATCGGAGTGCAACATTATCGCAGGGAAAAAGGCCGAAAGTCGAAATGGAATTGCGCAACGTCGTTTCTTCGTTTTACGTCGGCCCTCGAGAGTGAGAGAGAGAGAGAAACGGGGCCGATGTTTTCGCCATGGTTTTACGTTTCCGCGCCCCTCAGCCTATCTCTGTCCCGCCTGACTGCCATATATCAACCGTTCCCAACACATTGACCCTAACATCGTTCAAATCCTACGCCACTAAAAACCCAGCGACGTTTTTATTCAGCTGACGCCGATCTTTTTGCTTTGGGATTTTCCCGTCGACCCTGCAAACCCACATCCCCCTCCTCCGCGCGGACAAATTCTTTTACGACCCTCGGCCACTAAACAAAGAAATATACACGCGCTCGTCGAATTCAATCAATCGATTAATAACACCGAAGCTCGGATATTACAGACAATAGATAAAATCGCGTACAGTGCGTAATATACCTTTCTACAATATTTTCTCAAGAAGATATTTACATAATGATTATAAATATTTCATGCTTATACATTTATTAAAGAGAGATACACGTATTTGTTAATATAAATAACTGACAATACAAAGGCTCAGATACAAACAAAAGATGCATTAGCATTTACGCTTTTACAATATTTTGCAAGAGTATATATATTTATAAATACGATTGCATTTGGAAGACTCTTCTTAACTTACTATAGTTTAATATTATATCCAGTTTATTACTTTTGATAACTTTAAACGACCACGTAATGATTTTCTCATTTATTTTATATATAACATTGTACATTTAAAGTGTATAGACATATTTATACACATGAACATTTGTATGTATATGTTAATATGACAATGTCCAAGTTTACTCGATATTTTGGTGCAAAGAATAGCAGGGCAAAGGTCGTACGAATTTCGAAAGGTCGAGGACGAAAAATTGAAGGGCGGAGAAAGGATTATTTACTACCCTTTTAACAAACTTTAATGACCTTTTACACACTTACGCTTTGTAAGGTATTTCCTGAGCTGTCGATGGCTAAAACCATCGGAGCGGTCGGATGATTTATAGCCGAAGGTACTCGAGTACTTACGTTTATTGATAATTTATGGAAATAAATTGAGCGATTACCCTTATATTCTTTCCTCATTTATTATACTCTTTATCACTTTATTAACTGTACAATTTCACGCTTCGACATCGTTCTCCATTAAACCGAAGAAGATATCTGTGCAAATACTTTTTTCCCAACGTCGAATTTTCGCAAGGACGGAGAAAAATTTGTTTGACCGTCCGGAGTTTCTAGTAGATTGACTTCTATAAATATTTGTCCGTCGCACATGGACTGTAATTCTTTTATCTGCGCCAATGTCTCGCAGAATACGGTATTAACTGTGAGTTATGTTTATCCCGTGGTAGATTGTGCACAGCAATCAATTGAAAATACGTGTGGATGAGAACCACGAGAATACGTGGAAAGCTTTTCGCATTTCCCTCCTCAAATTCTTGGAGTTATCATATAGCAAATTTTGTTGTTCACGTAGCGAGCGGAGTTCAAGAATCGTATTCTTTTATTCCGGTACATTTAACGACTCGAAGAAAGTGCAATCGATAGAGAGATTACTTTTTGATAAGAAGTTCGATGTTCTGTTTATCGCGGTAATGAATAAACGTTGAATTTGCCACTCTGATTTTTTACAAACGTGTCGTACGGTCTTCTATTTTTAAATAAACCAGAAATACCGTTCGCCAATGTCGTTATCGTCAGACACTTCTCGCATATTGTAAAAGACAGTCAACTATTAATGAGTTATTCTGAATTTAAAAGAGTTTGCGCATCAGAACGTATTAATATTATTGCTTTATTTCATATTTATTAAAGATTATAGTATTGCGGATCCTTTTACTTCATTTATGTTGCTCTACTGATTTATTTTCACTTTCTTCCAGGTCACTGTATATTTCTTTGCATAGAAGTTCAGTTATTGCCATACATTGTATTAATGTTTCATGTATGTAATTGTAATACAAACGTTCTTTTTACAGCCCTGTTCACTGTGTGAATTGTCAGCAAAAGAAAAATAGATAACAATGGAATGATTATTCATTACTTCCCTTAAATAGGATAGGAATGTGTCTGCTCGTATTTCCTCAGAGTTATAACCACCTGTTCATGCATCATTTTTGTTAAATCCTCGCGATAGTCGAGAAATGTTGATGATTATTGGAATCATTAATGCGTCATTACTGTTATGACGCTTAATTGAAGCTAGTAGGGCTGATGATTGTTTCTTTTCTTTTCCAGCGATGGTTCTGCAGGAAAGCGATATGTTCATGGATGCTTTGACGGCGTCGACAAAGAGCAAAGAACCGAGGAAGAGGAAGAGAAGGACCTCCATTTCCAAGGATGGTCCTTCTGACGCAAAGAAACAGGAAGTCGGAAACACGGACAGTCATGAAAGCACACCGCCACCGACCTCTCCGCCGAGCGCGGATGAAAAATCTCCGGTCGTTATCAAACCGAATTTCAAGGTATCTTTCAATCATAATTATGCGTACTATAAATTACTTTGACGAATCTTATTAATTTATTAACGAGGATGGATCGACGAGTTTGACCTGAAATGTTTGCTCTTCAGTTCTACCAGGATACTCTGGAAACGGAGGAAGATAAAGAGCAGAAGGAGAAGGAAAAGGGTCAAGAGGATGGTAAAAGAGATAAAGACGACGAGGATATTCAGAAAGAAAATCGCGACGGTAATGACGACGATGCTGGAAGTAACAGTAAGTAAAAGTTTTTTTTATTCGATTTACCCCGGGTACCAGCTATTTCAAAGGGTTTTTTTTTAATATGTAATGTTATTTGTTAGCACCGACGCCGGACGATGACGTGGAAGACACGAAAACTTCCGAATCGCCGGAGGAATCGAACTCCGAGGGATCTGACCAGAAGAAGGACACTAGTCCCTTCCCGGAAATTCGTTACGTCGACGGATTGAAGAGTGTTCTGCTCCTCCAGAAACGCAGGGGGCCGAAGAAATCGCTGAAGTGGAAGACAGATCTAGAATCGATAAGATACTTCGAGCTGGACGAAACCGAGAGGGTGAACGTCACGAAAACTTTTACGGATATGAAGCAGATGGAAAAACAGAACGAGAGGGAAGCATTCTTGATAGCGAGAAAATTAAGTGAGTTGAAAATTCATTTATACCACCGCCGGCGCATTAATAAAATTTCGAACTTTTTCTCTACTCTAAAAAGAAAGATCAAAGATCAAGAATCAACGGCGATTTTAAGCATAGTCAATAATTTTCGCGATATGCTAAAAGAAAATTTTTTAAAAATTCCTAGGCTAATAATTCTAAGTGAAATCAATACTTTCATTTTTTACATAAATTCTCTTGACATAACGTTCTGATTCTATAACCTGAATTTATGTTTTCCAGGTAACGAAGATCTCATGGAGGAAAGGACAAGATGGAAACCATTAATTCCCATCGATTTACCCCCACCTTTGGTGGAACCTGGCAAAGATAGTAGGGAGAAGGACATCCAGTACGCGCGAGAAAAGGGAATTCTGCAAGCGCTTTATTTCAATCGTAGCATGTATGTATACATACTTCTTTTTCAATTGATATTCATGACTTTTTTTTATTTTTTCTCCTTTGCATACGTATTATTAGCAGAGAAATGTTTTTAACATCTGATATTTCTTGATATTCATTTAATACAAAACTGAATCTTTTATGGAACTTCGATTAAATTGAAACAAATATGCTGAATATTATGAGTTCATATTAATCTCATATCTTATTGCAATTAGAAAAATACGATTATTCTTGGTGAATCGTATATGTGAAATTCTAATATTTTTCTATTGTCAATTTCAGGATACCAGATTCCGCGGCGGAACCTGATGAGGAACGACACCACGTGATGACCGACCCGAAGGTCATACCCCTGGACGACTTAACAGGGAACAAGGAGAGCGAGAAGGACTTTACGTCAGTTCCCTGGCCGGAGCCTAAGCCACAGACAGTTCCGCAGCCCCAACCAATGACGAACTTCCATTACCAGCCCTTCCCGCACGGGCAGCAGCCAATAATGACACCGATGGGGCCTCAGGCGGGGATGGCGATGCCACAAATGACACAGCAGATGATGCCCCCCACTCACATGGGTCAAATGCCCGCTCCGGATATGAGCGGGGGACCAATGATTCCCGGAGGGGGTGGCTGGCGGACAGGAGACGGAAAGGTCGTTATGCCCGATGTGACGATGAATCCAATGGGAAACATGCCCGGGGCGTTCCCTCAGGGCATGGAAGGTGCTCCCCCGGGTATGGTTCCACCAGGGATGATGGGCCCACCTATGTACAACCAACAGCAGGATGGATACGGCATGATGGCGCCGGAAGACATGGGATTCAATCCCAATATGAACCCCAACAATTTCCAGGGACCACCTGGTCCCATGTTTGGACCCGGTCCCAACTTCCAGGGACCCAGAGGTGGCGGACCAATGCGGGGAAGGGGTGGACCTGGCCCCGGGGGATGGTACAGGGGTGGCGGAGGTCCACCTGTTAGAGGTGGATGGAGAGGGGGCGGTGGCGGGTGGAGGGGAAACGGAAAACAACCGCCGGTTTGTAGGCAGTTCTCGAAAAATGGATACTGCCGGGTCGGGGATAAGTGCCAGTATTTGCATCCTGGTATTAACTGCCCGCCATTTTGAAAAGCCGAAGGATCAACGATGAAAAGTCACTGAATCACAACAAGACCTGCTGGGCCATGACTTAAATGCCGAGTTAAGATCTTATGTGGAGATATTAAATAAAGGTCAGAGAGGGAAAAGAATCGGTAGGTTGGGGCGAAATGGAACGTCGCTTCCTTAAGAATGTTACCGAAGAGACAAAAGGAAGTAAAATGAGAAATGTTTGCTGCGAACTGCCCAGTAATTCGCGTGCTACAACGGTCCTCCTTCACTCCAAGGTTCAATATTAAAGGGAATTGATCTCTAAGAGAATAGAAGCCCAGGGCTATAATATCGAGGGAAGGACTCTACTGAGATACGGTCAATAACGATCAGAACAGTAATGTTTGGGTCGATAAATATTCGCAGACGAGTGTTTGTAGTTTAAAAGCCGATGAGGAAATAGAGATGATTTAAAGAGATTTATTTGTATAGCTGCTGGGCAGTAAGAAATTTTAATGGATTATTTTAACGTTCGTGTATGATAAGAACCCTAGGCGATACCAGTCGGTCATTTTCCATCGTGTCTTCCTTATTTACGCTTTCTCAACAGTGATACAAGACTATGTTTTATTTAATAAGAAACGCAGGAGACACGCAATCGAACGGAGGGGTAAATGTCGATCGCACGAAAACGTCCACAGGGGAATACGATTACGTTAGACTTAAGTCTATGAGAGAAGCCTAAAGTCTACAACTCAATTATATTCGTTCAACGAAGTATAAGATCTTACCACCGTTCTGATGGGGGAGAACCATAATCAAACAATAATTGGCAAGATCGAATAAAACGGCTTGAACCAGGGATTAACTGGATACATTCCAACTTGCCAATTATTCTGCAAATGACTCTCGCGTTTAGTAATAAAATGCGAGTTTTAACACGAAGGCTCGACGCAATACAAAAGTTCAAATAATAAGCTAATGTCGCTTGTTACATAAAAACACCTGATAGCCAATCGTTCAAGTGTGCATGTATGTACATCTGTAAATACTGCGACTGTAAAATTTTGTAAAATAATGTCTCTAGTTCTAACTCCGATAGACTGCTTTAGGTCTAGGCATGATTATGTGATTTTCAGAAAAAAGCCGGACGAAACGGTCCGACAGAGCTGTATGTACATTATGCAAGCTAGTTAACAGAAATTTTAAGTGATATATTAAATGACACGAGAGTGTATACAAGAAACGTATATGCCTCACATGTCAGTCACTGATATAGTATTGTACGAAACATTTTTTACGACTTATAAAGGTAGTAGTTACTTTTTTGTACATGGTTAATTAAGTTTGTATATAACATTGATTGTTGTATAAAATATACTGAAAATTACATGCGTTATACTATTTTTAAAGAAGATTGTGTAATTTCTGATACACGTTCTAGATGTTTTTTCCCTGGTGTATTCATGACATAGTTCAAATATATTGTCATCTTTAATTACATTGTAATAGCATTTATAAAACTTAGGTATGCGCGCAGTTCATGATTTCAAATCTATTTTGGAAGTTTGAAATTTCGTATGATAAAAGATGTTTAAAGTCAGTCAAAGGGAGTATCCTTAAAACTCAAATTATCTTCCAATTTGACATTTTTTTATGTTCGTTGACTGTTGCGATTGTTTTATTTGTTTCCATTATACTAACTAATAAACTAAACCATCAGATTTTACATATGTCTAAAGCATAATAAACGTATGAAACAATATGAACAAGGATTGTTGAAGTTAAACTTACTCGCCCAAATTACTTCCTATACAATATCAAGGCAAACAAAAGTGGATAAGGGTCCTATTTATGTATAGCAGGTTGTAAATGAAAACCATAAACTACGGTCAGATTCTTTTCATTTATCCAAGGGTTGTTTAATACTAGTTTTGCGGACATTTCTTATGTACTTATCCCTATGGCACCAGAATGACGCATCTCATAAACATAGTGTTAAATGGGACATTACCTGGAGCAGGTAATAATGCTCAGATTATTGTCGGTAGGCCTTAGAAGGATTTCGCTATTGAGAGTAACGGTAAATTATCCTTCGTAGTCAATCATCATCAGACGCTTAATATCACATACCTGGCAATTGTACCAATATACAATTATTGGCGTATAGTAAACCACTTAAGAATGTATTCATCAAAGCAGTGTATACATAAGGTACAACTTTCTCTTCATTGCCAGACAGTTATTTACAACGATTTGATTTGCATGAAAAGCGCATCTCTACGTTAGTTTCGGTAATAAAGAGATTATCAATAAATTATGAAGTATTACTTCTAAGAAATTCTAGCTATATACATATATTTTTGTGAAGATATGCAATTCGTATTACATTGGTACGTACTAATTGAATTAGATATTAAATTTCGCTTCTGTATTAAATTTTATACTTTAATATATATTATACAATTAATATTACATGTAAAAAATATATATCCTGTACTATTAAAATTATAATTATTGTGTAATTATAATGATTAATAATAAGTGCAGATGAATTTCATCGTTTTTTATAAATTTCATTTGATTTGCTTCAACCTTTCAAAACCTTCAGAATGTTTATTATTTAAAAAATATCCCCACCCATGTAATGTGCTTATTGTAAATGCACTTTTGCTATTAGTGAGTTATCCTTGGTAATACTACTACAAAGCTTACTGGTCATTCGGAGCAGGTAGATACGGATCTATATAAATATGCTCCGAACCTACTTTCCGCATCAGTTAGTTCAGTGCGTTCAGTGCGTTCAGTACAGTTGAGTTGAGGTCAGATAAGTGCAGTGCGTCTGATGCAGTCTGATGCGCAGTGTTTGTGTTCGTACTTGACATTTCTGTCCTTAACCTCCATTTCGGCTTATGTTCACCTCGATGTTGTTGATACTACAATAAAACATACAGTGAATGAGTGCATTAAATAGTACTTCTTGTTGATTCATTCGCATTAATATTAATTAATACTCAACATGAGGATCGCAGTGGAAGGTTGTGCCCACGGGGAACTAGAAATTATTTATAAAACCATACAAGAAATCGAAAAGGCTGACGGGAAAAAGATAGATCTCCTTATTTGTTGTGGAGATTTTCAGTCAACAAGGAATCTCAGTGACTTAAATTGTATGGCTGTACCTGATAAATTCAAGGATATGTGTACATTTTATAAGTAAGTGGTATATAATTCAAAGTAGTGTATAATTTGCATTATGCATTTTTTTAAATGAAATGCTATGTCCCACAGATATTATTCTGGAGAAAAGGTTGCTCCTGTGTTGACAATCTTTATTGGTGGTAATCATGAAGCATCAAATTATCTCCAAGAATTGCCGTATGGTGGTTGGGTAGCACCCAATATTTACTACCTCGGATATGCTGGTGTAGTCACAATAGGTGGCTTGAGAATAGCTGGCATTTCTGGCATTTATAAAGGCCAAGATTGGATGCAGGGACATCATGAATTCCCACCTTATACACCAAGCACAATAAGGAGTGTTTATCATATAAGAAGTTTAGAAGTATTTAGGTTAAAACAGGTACATATACTTGTCTATTCAACACAATTAATTTTGTAGGTAATGACTTAATGTCCCTTTTTATGTATGTATCATTACAATGTTTCCTATTTTCCAGCTTACTGGCAATATTGATATATTTTTATCACATGACTGGCCACGAGGCATAACAAAATATGGAGATGAAGAGAGTTTATTGAGAAAGAAACCCTTCTTTGGGTAAGAATCATATTTATTAACAATTGAATTACCAACACAACTGTTGTATAATATTTATCTTATGCTTGTTTCTTTTTCCAGACCTGACATACAGAATAATGCACTTGGCAGTCCACCATGCATGGATCTTTTGGAGCATCACTATCCTTGTTACTGGTTTTCTGCACATTTGCATTGCAAATTTGCTGCACTCATTCAGGAACCAGATGGGAACAGGATGACAAAATTCTTAGCTCTTGATAAGTGTCTACCGCAGAGGAAATTTTTGCAAATTCTTGAAGTTGAGCATGATCAAAATTCCAAGCTGAAATTGCATTACGACCTGGAGTGGCTAACGATTTTATATCTAACCAATCATTTGCTAAGTGTGAAAAAAGGAACACACTATATGCCTGGAAAAGGTGGATCTGGTAGGTGGATATATACCCCATCCAAACAAGAAATGGAAATGGTACTGAGAAA
Organism: Hedychridium roseum; assembly: GCA_963989215.1. Taxonomy (NCBI): domain Eukaryota; kingdom Metazoa; phylum Arthropoda; class Insecta; order Hymenoptera; family Chrysididae; genus Hedychridium; species Hedychridium roseum. Next base: position 3,470,486 of record OZ022318.1, on the reverse strand, counting down.
ATTCAAAAATAACCTGGAAGTACCATTGAATTTTAAACAAACTGTACCTGCATTTAAGCCAGGCAGTACATATACTCACGTAGGACACCCAAAATTATTGATTAATGATCAAACCACCGAATTTTGCAATAAGCTGGGAATAGATGATCCATCGGCTTTATTACAAATAATTTCGGGTAGTAAGGCGAAAAGAAGAAGCGACGCAGTAGATGAATCTAATGATCGATCACCCAATGACAAGTATTCTTTTATCGAAGATGATAGTCTTTTAGAATCTACGTTGGATGAAAGTTTGTCAAACGGTTCGATTAGTCAAGAAACGTCAGCGGATTTAACGTCCGCTAAAAGTGGCAACGAAAGTCCGGATCTCACGAGTTCTCAAACGAGCGAAAGTAATCTTAGTGAAAGTAATAGAGCAACATCACCGGTTGTACAAAGCAATGATAGTGTAAATAGTATGTATCAAAGAATTTAAAATATTCTTTGAATAAAATATGATGATACATATTGTTCAGTTGTAACACGATATTGTCTTTGTGTTTTAGATACCCTTCCCGCGGAAACTGGGCCAGTGCTTAAAAAATTTAAAAGAAGAAATTATTCTATATATGCCAATACTAGCTAGGTATTAATTAAGTGAAATTCTAATGCAATTTGTAAATTTTCTAATGGGCTAACTGAATAGATTTTTTTCGCGGTAATTGAAATTTTTGTACTTTTTGCAATTGCAATAATAAGATAAAAATGGATCACTATTTTGTAAATGCTAAATGATCATTGTACAAACTAAATTTAATGAAATAAAAGAATATATTCATAACTCCACGCGCAAATGGATTTCTTTCAATCCTGAACCATAATTTACTTCCCTGAAGCAAGATTAGCAGTTATTATTCGAAGCAATCGTGATAGAATAAGTTTTTGGATTACCCATAACCTAAGAAGAATTAAGCAACTATTAATTTGAATATCCCCCGCGTTATCAGGTTAATCGAATTATAAAGGCCAGTACTATAATCTAATTGGTAGAAACCAGATATCTTTATCAAATTAAAAATGACGAACCTTTATCTCCTTTTATATCGACGATTCAGAGCCCAGCCATTGGTTGAAATCGAAATGATACCAAAAGCATATATTTTGAATCTTAAAATACAATATTAGATAAAAAACGCATCAAAAAGAGAAAATGGTGCTAAAGATAAACAAACTAAGTTGTTCTCATTATTTCGTATATAATTCTTGAAATCACGTGCAATTTTTGAGTATTGCGAGTAGGAGAATTGACGAAATTAAGTGTTCGAAATCCCTCGACACAAACGTAACTTTGAGCAGCTGTAAAGGGTTAACTTTGTAAGTTGCTTTCATTGGTTTACTGCTGCGCAATCAAACGCGATTCCATCAGAGGCTTACGTGGACCCAGTGGAACACGCTCGTGGGTTTCATTGATACAAACCGGTCGTCGAAGAACTGTGAAGCACACGGCAGGTGTTATTTCGTTCTTCTCGATTAGTGTGACGATTCAAGATTCCCTGAACCGAAAAGTGGCGTGCACGGATGTTAAATACACACCAGCGAAGGAGGACGATAAAATCAGGCATCAGTTTAACTTCAAAAAATTATCGAGATGACCGCAGATACCAGCGGTGACAGCCGGCACCAAAGGAAAAAATGGATCTACAGGATATTAATCACGACATTTTTGTTGTTGCTGTTTTTGAATTTACCAATTCTCTGCCAGGGACACGAACACGACCGCGATCATTATCATGAACATGATCATGAGCATCATGAGCCACCGAGTTTTAAATACTCCAGAGAAGCTAACCAAGAATATGTACAGAAAGAGAGTTCTATAAAAGAAAAACATCATGACCACAAGCACGAACATGTACATAAACACGATCACGAACATGTACATAAACACGATCACGAACATATACATGAACATGTTCATTCTGAGAATTCTCCAAGGGATAAAAATGAAGTTCTGCTCAAAGCTATGGGTTCTACTTTGCTAATTTCTGCTGCTCCATTTTTCATACTTTTCTTTGTACCATTGGACAATACCAAGGAAAGAGAACCTTTGCTAAAAATTCTGTTAAGTTTTGCATCTGGTGGTCTCTTGGGAGATGCATTTTTGCATCTTATTCCTCATGCATTAGTTCCACATTCTCATGACTCGCATGGGGAACATTCCCATTCCCATAATCATGGCCATGACCATGGTGGACATGGACACGATATGTCTGTTGGCCTATGTGTTTTATTAGGAATAACAACATTTTTAATAGTTGAGAAAGCTGTACGTATAATAAAAGGAGGTGATAGTCATTCTCATTCTCATGCACCATCTGTAAAAGATACTGAGAAGAAAAAAGAAACTGCATCAAAGAAATCAGAATCCAATACTGCTGCAAAGAAAACTAAGAAACCAAGTACAGAAGTTGATGATGAAATTAAAATTGCTGGTTATTTGAATTTAGTCGCAGATTTTCTACATAATTTCACTGATGGTTTGGCAATAGGTGCTAGTTATTTAGCTGGTAACAATATTGGCTACATTACAACATTTACAATATTGTTACATGAAGTTCCTCATGAAATAGGTGACTTTGCAATTTTGATACAAAGTGGATATAGCAAAAGAAAAGTAAGTCAATTAACTTTTAGTTTTCCTTAAAATATTATTCTAATGCAATATGTGGTAGTCAGAATATGTATTTTATAATATTTTTATTTTGCAGGCTATGATGTTACAGCTAACAACTGCTGTTGGTGCATTATTAGGAACCTATGTTTCATTATTAGCAGAAGGAATGGGTAAATAGGGATTCAAATATTCTAAATTTCAATATTATACACATATTGTTTACTAATATTTCCATTGAACATGTTTTTCAGGTGACCTTGCTACTATGTGGATATTACCTTTCACAGCTGGAGGGTTTATATATATTGCCACAGTCTCTGTGATACCTGAACTTTTAACAGACACCAAATTCTGGCAATCTGTGAAAGAAATTATAGCTCTTCTTCTGGGTGTTTACATGATGGTACTTATAGCAGAGTATGAATGAAACCAAAACATACCACAATCACTTCATTGGTATCACTCCAGAACATGGTATCCTTAATGTCCTTGTTTGAACACTGTATCGATGTAAACGCATAAGATAAAAGACTGAAGGCAATATTCAGTACATAATAATATGTTTGTTATTTTATGTATTTCTTTACAAACACTTATCATGGGTGTTATTATGTTGACTTTCTATTTGAAATAACATTTATAATCGATATTATTAGAAATATACTTGATATTTTTTTTGTTTGGAAAGACAATGACTGTATATAAGTTATTTATTCTTTTCGAGGGAAGATATAGTATTTTTCAAATGGGAATATTAAATGATTATTGTAAAAAAATTTTGAAAAATAGGAGGTAAAGTGTCTCGTGAAATAATATTTGTTGATCTTTCAGAAAAGAGGTATACAATCGACGTTATAAAACATAAGTAATCTATTTACATATACACAGATTTGTAAGATATCCTACCAATAAAATCTGTTTGTTCGTTTTGTTATTTAACATTGAAAATTATGTATAAATCATACGACTCATTTATTTTTTTACAGAGCATAACTTTGTGTGTACATATACTATATCCGAAATACTACAAATAATGTAATTAATTTAACTAGAATTATGTAGTACATTATATTATTTTATATCAATCAAAACATAATTAAAACTTTTGGACAACTTAATAAAGAAGAAGATGAAGAATAAAGAAGTAAGAAATGATCAATAAATAAATACTGAACATCTGAAAATGGCTAAGTACAATGGATCCATTATTGTAATAATTTCTGCTGCAGTATGTGCATTTTGCTTGAATAAATAACAGTTTTATACACAGATAAGATACAATCAGAAAATGATCAAGATGTTAACTTTTTCACCTCCTCTAGGCAAATATTAGCTTCTTCTAAAGATTCAACATCGTTTCTCTTCTTGGATAATTTCCTGCCTTCTTGACAGTACTTTGTAGCTTCCTCGTACAAGCCTTTTTTTATATACACGTTTCCGAGATTCACATAGACTGATCCCAAGTCGGCCATATCTGGCAATCTTTTTCCTAAATAATTAATCAATTCATACATTATGTAGCAAAAGCTGTTTCACTAGAAATTGAATACATAATGTTCATTTAAAAAGTACCTATTTCCAAAGCTGTGTTCAAATACTCAATTGCTTGATCATGCTCCCCCTTCATACAACTGACTGTGCCTAAGTCATTAAGTAAAATTACAGTCTGTTCATGTTCCTCCCCATTTATTCTGACACATAAGTTATAAGCTTCTTGGAAATATTTCAAAGCATCTGCTGGTTTTGACTGTGACAATAGCAGTCGTGCATACCAGTCAAGTGTCATAGCCCAGAGTGTTAAAGCATCTTCATTTTCAGGGTCTTTGTTAATTTGTGGCCTTAATTGTTCCATACAAAACTTATAGCCATGATCTGCTTTTCTATACGAACACAATAAAAAATATACAATATACTAACTGTGTGGCATATACATAAAAGGAAGATAAATCAATGCATACTCAATATCTCTCCTTTGTTCATATATCTTTGCCAACTTTAAACTAATGTGGATGACTTTAAGATCATCTTGATGTGTTCCAGTAGATAGCATTCTTTGTAAAACATTTACAAATAATTTTTCTGCTTTTTCATACTGTCCAGTTTCAAATGCTAGATTTGCCATGACATCATACACATAAGTCACTGCTTCTTGATGCTGAAGAGATTGTGCTTGGCGTAAAGCTATATGTAACATTTGTTCAGCTTTTTGAAACTCTTCTTTCTACAAGCAGGTAGTAAACACAATTAAAATCAGACTAAGGTCACATGAAAACCTGCTCCATGCAGAATTTATCATAGCCTTGACCGATTCATAGAAATTGAATACCTTTGCAATTCTGTACAGTTAATCAATGCTTCTATTAACATCTTCTAGTCTTGATTCATGAATGTAAGGAGTAGAAAAATTAAACAAAGACATCCTTTACATTATGTGTAATATATGAACAATGAAAATATTGTTTGTTCTAATTACTGCTAGAACAAAAACATTGGCGAGTTATTAAAAAAATATAATTGATTCGAAAGTACAAGGAGACAAGGAGACAAGTACAAGCAGTACAAGGAGAAAGTACAAGGATAACTTTTCATATTGTTTAGTTTTCAATTACTTGGGTCAATGAGATTGATACGAAATAGGTAAACAGTAATGTGTCATATTACAATACTTAACCTGTATCAGCAAAATTGATCGTTTAATCGTCATAACGATGTCAGAAACCTGTTCTTCTTCCGTTTTTTCTTTACCAAATAAACCGAAGAACAGTGCACTCGAACTAAGTAGAAATCGAATATTTTTTGCATCGTAGCTATTGTAATTTTCGTATTTCTTTTTATTCGCACGAGACAATAAACAGAGGTTAAAACGAGACCTTTTTTGTGAATTTGAATAACTGTTCGCAAGAGTACGAGTTAACGTTGAAGAAATCGGAATTAATCTCGATGAATTTGACAGAAACTTCCCGTAGAACATCGTATGTTCGTCTTTTATTATTTTTTGTGAAAAGCTATAACGCAGTGAACCACAGTGAACTGTCAAAGTTCTTATTATGTCACTGCAAACACGGTCAAAAACAGTTCATACAAGAAACAGGAAGCCCGCGTATTCGCAATTCAAATGTAATACAAAAATTAATGTTTTATAGTTAAGAAAATAATATTCAATAATGGTAGCAATAGCGTCATTAATAAAGGAGGAAATAAACACATGTTGTTGTAAAAAAATAACACAGGTTTATGGCAAGGTTCATTTATTACAAGAAATGATAGTATTTACGCAGGTTATGGGATTAAGTACGTTTTATGTTCAACATGTTTATTATTTATATAAATTTTACACTATGTGATAAAAAATTACGAGAATGGGTTTCGTTACTGATAACATTTAACTTGAGGAAATCGGTTGTAATTTTCCATATTTTTCTACATTGTAGTATTGTTAATATGTTATTAACACCGTTTCTGAGAACATTCAATGTATCCAATTTACCCTAAAAATGTACGTATACTTTGATTAGATCTTTTTCGTTTTCTACAAGGTATATAAATCACTACGCATACACATTATTGAAATTTTGTACCTAGTTCAATCATTGCTGATAAATAAGCTATTGCTTGATCGTATTTTCCTCCTTTGCTGCCAACCGTTATCAAAGAAGATAAGGAATTCATTGTACACTCATCATCTTTTCCGTTTACTTTCAGAGACAAATTATAAGCTTCTTGAGAATATTTCATAGCTTCTGCTATTCTAAACTCAGACATGAGCATTTTTGAGTACCAACTCATCAGTAAAATACGTTCTGACAAGGAACCATCATCAACAGTTTGTTTCTGAAGATGTAATTCAAATAGTTTCTTGCATAAAATGTATCCTTCTGTAGCATCTCTGTTCACAAGAAAAATGTATCTGATAAAAACTGAAACCTTACTGTGGCAATGAAAAATCATAGCAAGAGAAACCCAAAATTCTATAATTTATTAAAGGAAAAAGGGAATAGTTTATAGTGACCATTGCTAAATTTTGTTGATTCTATTTTAATTTCAGTATACAATTTTAGAAAATTTTGCAAAAAAATGTGGAACGCTTCACGATTTTGCGTGTCATCCTTGCGCAGGGGCCATGCTAATCTTCTCTGTATCGTTCCAATTTTAGTATATGTACTGCCGAAGCAAGTACAATTTCAGAAGTTCAAAAACTTGTATATATTCAGTGTAGCTATTCCTTGAATACATGCGAGAAAGGAATTGTGTTATATAACGCAAATATCCCTCTAACGGGAAACCGGTGTACTAACTTTACCGAACTTTCCCACCCCACTTTTTTCTTTATTTAAATTAGGCACTTCAAGGACAAGTTTATTTTTTGAAATACTGACTGTTAAATATCAAATTATCTTTACTATTTGATTATTATTTCTGCTATTATCTAATTATTAACCTAACTGTATTCTTGTAGAAGTATGCTTGTGTTTCCGCTTCAGTGAATACGTGCAAATTCAAAATAGCGGTTAAAAGAATTTGAGTATGTAAATTAACGTCAATAAAATAAAAATAAATTAAGGATGCTTACATAACAAGCAAAACTAATTATCGTGCAACGTTAAGTTAAAAAAAGTGTAAATACAGGTGCATGGTTATTTCTTTAATAAATTTGTGTATTTCTTAATAGTAAAATGACATTACAAAGACTTTTATGACAAAAAAATGGTATAATTGAACTAAGAAAAGGCCATAAATTAAAAAATGGTTTGTGCCAAAAGTGTCATGTATCAATATGGATAAACATATAAGTAAATCACAATGATATTCATGTAAATAGGGACAGTTTTCAATAGTAAATAGTAGTAAATACTCACTGAATTTCTCCTTTTTGTTCAAAGATTTTTGCCAACATCCAGCGTGTATAAATGACTTTTAAGTCATATTCAGATTTTTCAACAGAGAACAACTTTTGTAAAAGTTTCTGAAAGGTTCTTTCTGCTTTTTCATAATTTCCGGAGTCATATGCTAGATTTGCCATGGCACAGTACACAGATATTATATCATCATTATCTTGGTAGAACAGTGCCTGTATCAATGCTATGCGCAATATTAATTCAGCTTTTAGAAATTCTCCTTTCTACAATGGAAACTTCACTAAGTACAACTGAAAGTCCATTCTATCCTGGTGCTATTGCCTATGTTTAAGAAATAAAAATAATTTAACATAACATGAGAAAATTAATTACACCTGTTAATTTTTTTCCTTTATTCATTTAAAAACATAAATTTATAATAAAATAAGAAATCATTTGCAAAGGAAAATGTACAGCTGAATTCCTCAATATAAATAAAATGGAAAAGACTTGAATATCATGTTTTTTATTATATTTGACCTTTTTAAAAAGAATTGCCTGGTTAATCATCTTGTACACCTTCCATACGTTTTTTTCTTCGGGTTTATTAACGTCAAATAAACTGAAAAACATTGCATTCCAGCTGCCGAAAATGGAAGTTATCATCTTAAATTCCAATCCGCTATGGCAATAAGATTTTTCTATTTGCGAATAATGATTCGCCAATATGGTATTCTTTCGTTTATGTAGACCATTATAATTTGTCGTAGGTCGATGTACATATAAGGACAGCGGAATTAACCTCGACGTTCTTGAGATGGTATTTCCGCAAAGCATGAGTGAAACTTCGTTATTCCGGTTTCCAACGACTCGACGAACTGTCAAAATACTATTCCGGTAATGTCACTTGTCAAAATGTGTACCGTTTCGACGGTACACTGCCATGCAGTTATCAAGCACTGATTGTGAGCGGAATAATCGTGTAGCAGATGGGGTCTAAATCCGTTTCATCGGTTAAAACTCTGCAGAATAAAAGACGTTACATTAAGATAACATTAATACCATTCCCCCTCTTTTCACGATTTCTCGCAAATTATTTCCTCAAAGAGATCTTCACGTGGTTCCATAGATTCTCGACATTCTCAACACCAACACAGTGACGTTGACAGATGTACAATTTACGGCATGTACCGCACCACACATCCATGTTTGGAATAAAAAAACAAAGTTTAATCTATGAAAGTACGTATACTTGAGCCAACCCACGTTGGCTTAGCCAATGTTTATCGAAACTTGTGTACCAAGCAGGTGAAGGAGAAAAAAGTTTTGCCCGGTCACAGGTAGGAATTGGGTCGAATTAATATACTCACAATCAGTTATATTCGACGAGTATTGATAGAGGCAGGGTAGGTATATGTGTGTGTTTCGTGTCACGTTTGTTCTGTCCCCGCTACTAGCCCCACCTTTACCTCTGACTCTCCCCCCATATGCATACACGTTCCATTCTACACCTTCATTTCGTGTATTGCGTACCTCCTCGTCCTACGGACATGAGATAGGCCATATCGCCGCAGGTAAGTACAAAATCTTCTTATTATTTACACAAGCCGTAATAGTTCCGCCGAGATTGTACGTGAAATGAATATGTAAATTCAAACCGAATGTTCGTAACAGGTGAGATAACGTACGCCCGGTACAGGTGTCTACAATTCCACACACATCAGCTTTTGCTCTTTCCCATTGATTTTTCTATCGATCTAACGAACGGTAATAATGCAGGCCGATTGTTGGACGTACCGTCAAAACAATCGGCTTGATAAATAGCCGGATACTATAAATAAAAGCTGCTCATCTGTACGACCGGATCGGGTCTAGTATTTACGGACACTCCCAGCTTTTCGTTAATGGTCCGTTAATCTGTGCCGATATTCCAATTGTACGGGTTTTAGGGCATCGAGTACAATAATGTATGAAGGACAATGCTATGTAGCAATGGTTTTTGTTAAAAATAATTGTGGTTAATTGTACTATGCAAATTGTGTAGGACTCGTTTTATTAAATTTTTTTTACTTATTCCACAATAAATGATTTGCTTGATTGTAGCAAAAATGAGTTCCCAGGATGTAACGGACAATGTGGCAGTAGCCAATCCTGCGGACATTGCTGCAAAGACAAAAAATTGGGTCCAATTTGAAGAAGATACAATGCCCGTGAAAACAGCACCTGCTCAAAGCGATGAAAATGAAACACAATCACAAACCAGTGTGCCTGCCACAATAAGATCAGAGTCTGTCACTGTGGATGTTGATAAGATTGCCAAGGTTGTGGAAAAATCAGATGTCAAACGCAAGAAGAGCAACGAATATAGCGGGGCTGTGATATCAACTGAATCCGTCCAAATAAATTTAGATAGATCAGGGCTAAATCGTTCTGTTGGATCCGATAGTCCCGAACCCAGTTTGCCGTCCGATGCAAGAGTACATGATCCAAAAAGTGCTTCTTTAAAAACTATTGACCTTAGAGACATATCAAATGGAAGAAACAATGTAAATAATGTTATAAGCACACCAATTGGAAACATCAGGCAAGGGTTTGCCAATGGTGACACTATTGTTACTTTATTACCAGTTAATACTAGATGGCCATGGATAACACCAGCTAGATTCAGACCTGAATTGGTGCCAGAAGAACTGATGGCACAAGGATTGACGGTAATTTATTAAACTACTCTTAAGAATTTCTCAAATACTCCAAAACCTACTTATATACCTGTAGTTCAGAGCATTCTTCAAGTTAAATTGTGCTATGAGTTACAAACATTGTAATATGAAGTATATTCTTTGCAGCTTACAGTTGAAGACTATGTGCACATAATGGAATTGTTGGTGAATGATGTACGTTTTAATATGTACAACATATGCTACAAAAGAATTCTCGTCCTTTGGATATTCACTGCATTTATTGTACTACTTGGTCTACTTTGCTCTGGTGTTACTGGTCTTACCTTGTTCGGTCTCAGTGTCATGTGGTTAGTTCTGAATGCTGCAGCAATGTTCTTTTGTATGTTTGTGAAGATGAAATTAAACCATAATCTCGAAAGGTGTATGGCTCAAGTTAATAAACACTTATTAAGACACAAGATTGTACTGGGCTTAGATGACAGAGGAAAGATTTCATGCCACAAAGTTAATCTCTGCTTCATATATTTTGACACTACTGATTGTATTGTAAGTATACAACATTGTTTTCGAACTATCAGAAATATCAATTTACAAATATTAATTTTACATATTCCGTGGTGCTCGTTATTATAGAAAAAGCTCCAAGAAATAATCGAAAGGGAAGAACGGGAAGGAAGGGTAATTGGAAACGATGATCCCAATGAAATGCGTCGCAAACGTGAATTGGAACAACGAATGGACATTGAAGATAGTGATATCGTCATACAAGGCAGCACAACAACTAGAATATCGCGGAAGCAGGTGAGTAATTTCCTTCAAGAGTTGGTGTTTTGCACAAAACACATGAAAAGGATCTTAACTTATTCGAGTTTTATTACCTCATAGATTTACTGCAAGGGTGAATTAGGATTGTCAAAAGGTACAACATTCTTTCTGAAGAATGATAGACCAATTGTTAATAAACAGCAAATTTGAAAAGAGGGAAAATAGAAAACACAAGGGACATATTGCATATAATTATTGGCAATTTCTACTAGTCATTGTCCTAGATAACTCTTATGATAAATAAAAAATTGTTTGTATTCATAGCTCATTGAGTTCAAACTCTCTTGCCACATTCAGAGACTCGTGGTATTTGTTTATATTTCTAATTCACCCGTGCTTGAATATTAAGTTGAATTTAATGGCGGTTATTGTTTAACTCTGAATTAAACTGAAATGGTAGGGTAAAAGCGAGCAAGTATTATGTCGCTATATTCAACGATGGGCGAAGGACTATTTACGCCGACGTTTGGACTGGACAGTGGACGAGGAGGGCGGAAATCCTTCTTCCCCACGTCATTTAGCATCGTCTTTGTGCCCGTGTCAATATATAGAGGAATGGTTGCGTAATAAGCCACGCGTGCAAGGCAGAGATTTTTGCCCTAAGTGGAGTAATTTCCTCAGGGAACGAGGTTTCTAAAGAACATCATTTACTGTACTTATACATATCTGATACAAATTCCATGAGAGACAGTTTCTACGGATAGTATTTCCAAACATTCATACATTGTTATGGTTACAGTAGACTTTATTTTAATCGGCATTCTTTTGATTACGCGCAATGACTTGCTTTGTACTTAACTTTCCGCCCATTACGATATTTGATCAAGTACAGTTATAAAGATAAATCGTAAACGCTAATGAGTTACAGCAGTGAGTTCCACGCGAAAGTGTTCACTTATCTCTGTTTATTCATTACATACTTTCGCGTTAACAAGTAGAAGTAAGTGATATTACATTAAGTTTTACTAATTTTACTTGTAATTTCGGGAGGGTGGTATACTATGACATAACAAAATTATGTTACAATCATTGAACGAATGCCATAACGCAAAAAGATATATTCTTTACATAGTACTTCTAACGTACAAGCAATTTATTTTTGGGGTAGTATTTGTAATTGTGTGCTTGTAAGGTGGTGAATGAATTTTACTTTCTTAACAAATTCTATTGACATGATGGGATATGTGAAACAAAACTTTGCCTCATAAGACTGGGCATAAAAGGAATTCACGTTACTTGGTAAAGAAAAGGTAGAAATTTGCTGGATAAAGTAGGTACAAGGAAATAATTACTTCCTTGTTTCATTTATCTAAGAATACAGGAATGCCACATCAAAAAAGTCATTCCTTTTCCTAGGTATTGAATTGGTGATGGTAATAAAAACAGTATATAGGAATAGTAAATACAGATAGCTAAAGTGGGTGGTATGTTGCTGTGCGTCCGTTGAACGTAAAAGCAGTGAATCTTGTCTGTGGGTGTTGAATTGATGATGGTAATGTGTTGGCAGGAGCGGGCGGAGCTGCTGTTGCTGAGGTACGCGTCTCGATGGGCACGTCACTTCGTGCGCCGCAGACTCGACCTGGTTATAGACTCTCATGAACGTAGTGGAAACATCGCAGGTCTATCTGTACCGCCACGTCACTGCGTTTCCGCCCGTTGCCCCTGTCAATTCATTGAGGACCATCTCAAATTCAAGCCAAGAGGCAAGTTAACGTTACATAAATTTTTCTCAATGCCGGACTTCAAGTTTAAATAACTTTAAGGGAAGACTCACGAAGTAATAAAAGAAATCGCTGCAGGTAGTAACAACGAGAGAGCATTAACACACGTTGTTGGTATTTGAATAAACCACAAAAAGGTGTTCATGAAATCGCCTTTTATACGAGAGAGAGTTATTTACTTAAAGTTTATATACAATGTCTTCCACTTGTACGTACAATGGAGAACGAAATGTTTATCAGAATCTTATTGAATAGTATATTTTATTCTGAATGATCGACAAAGTATGAGGAATTGTGGTAGATACTAGATACTCATACACACTGAAACAAAAGTTTTACAAAATTTTACAACCGGTCCGTTTCATTTGTGTCTAGTCTATCGATTATTTTAAGCAAATAAGCTACTAGTTTTCAGATACTTGTTGTATCTGGTAATTTAGATTTCGTAAAAAGTATTGATGTAGAATCTGGATTCTTCTGGAAATGATCTGTATTGACATAAAAAAGAATATTGATAAGAGTGTACTTAAAATGGTAATAGCAATATAACCAGTGTTTAGGATTTTATGTATCTTTATGCAGTTCGTGAAAGTTATTAAGGGTAAAGGGTTTTTAATTTCGAATAAACATTATTAGTTTATTTACTAAGCAAAAATTTGTATTTCTGTTCATAATTACTCTTTTTATTTGAGTACTTATAAAATGGCTGCCATTATCATTATTACTTAATACAAACTTCTTGATATTATCTTCTTTATAAATTACGATCAAATTGCAATAAGCGGCATATAAAAAGTACCGTGTGATATTATGGGTTATTAAGAGATTCAAGTTTCAACTATTTAGTTCCTTGCAATTCCCTATATACAGTAATTTGCTGATCGACTGAATGCAATCAAACTTATGTTTTACTCTACTTTCACGACGAAGACCTATCCGCTATTTTGTGTCCTTCTTTTCTTGGTGACAATTAATTTTCATGCTCAGTTTTATCTGTTTCACGTTTCGCATTCTACTAATACTGCGTATATATATTTTATTCCCCATCTTCCAAGGCACTGTCTAATTAGAAAACTTGAGCAAGCACAAAAACTGTACTTTATTTATCATGTTTTTTTACTAGTGTTAAACACTAGATAAGTAATCATACATTAGATTTCTGTTATTTTACATCACATTTTTTGTTTGTTATGTAAGCTTGCATTGTAACTGGGAAAGTCGGTCACTGTTACTAAATGAATTTGCACTATAAACCGTTACAATGCTGTTCTTATTCATACAGAAAGAAACTAAGAATCAAAGAGACTATTTAAGGCTGCTATTGGACCCATATTTGACTAGAAATTCGACAAAACCAATATCCTATGGCCAAGGACATTTTGTTTGAATTTCAAGTTATATTGCCGTCTACTAAATTTCGTTTTAAATACTATTGCAATGCTGTTTACAGTCTTTTATTTTATCCTTCTATCCTTATATAAAATTATTATTTACACACGTCTTCGTGGAGTACATTTTATTGTAAACAGAAAACTGTTTATGCAAATATGGGACTCAATATATTTATAATAATTGTACTTGTTGAATCTGTATGATGTTAGTTATTAATGTATGATGTTGAATCGTCGTATCTATTAACTCCGTCCGGAAAAAGTGAAAATTCGTTAATAAGGAATAATATATATAAATAATGAGTATATATTGTGTGTATTAAGTACTTTTACAAAATGCGTCTACTGTGAAACTAAAATGAGAACCGTTTAAATTTTATACGACATGTAAAGCACTTTTATATTAGTGTTAAGAATGTTATAAATAAAGATAATTATATGTATATGTACATAGCACATATCTCTTCTCTGATTATCAGTGCTTTTAAAGTATCTTTGGTGGTTGTTAATGTCAGAGAAAATTTGTTTTCATGTTACATTAAAATTATCTCTAAATCATCAGACTCTAATTTATAACTAATGCATCACTAATCAAAACATATTAATTGCATGCAGCTGGACGAACTGTGGAGCAGGGTGCTGCTTTACGTCGTCGACGAGCTTTAAACATTCATCTCAACAGCATACTGCGTATTTAACTGTTACTTTAACATTACTGTGTGAGTATCGCACAGTTTACGTAGGAAAATTACTCAATATAATCATAAGTGTTTCACGTACACTCAAACAGATCTGTCCTTGACTCCTTCATTCATGATTTTTAACACGTTTTATGTGATGTCTTCTTTAAAAAAGTTATGAATTAATGATTTCATACATTTTTCAGGATACCCACCTGGCTGCACATGGTGTGCTTACCTTAGTGATCCCATAATTCGTTTTGATATGGTACCAAACATTTCCAACTAACTAATACTGTACAGTTTTAGTTGCCAGGCGGACAAGGTTTTTTCTCATACTTAGTTGAATTATAAGCTGACACTCTATCTGGTCATGTTTCCTACGATAAAATTAGACTTAGGGGGTTTAGTGTGTTTCCGCTAATCTCGATTAAAAAAGAGTATATATTTTTTGAATTTATCCTTTCGATAGATTTTAAATTGTTTTAGCAGTCTTTTTTAGATCTAAATGCTTCGGGGGGCATATAAGGAGAAGTATTATGTGAAGAATAAGTATTTTACAGTATATATTTTTTTAATATATTTTTATGAGTTGCCTCAAAGTGCAATAAAACGAAAAATGGATTTTGAAGTAACTTACGTACATATCTCGAAAAGTAAAATCACAAAGAACCTGTTTTAATGTATTCATTGGGAACATTTAATTAATTGCATGCTTTTTGGAATATCCATACGTTACGTATACGTACCATCGATATTGTTACGTTTAGACAAAAATAAGGCAGTAATGATACTTAAATATCTGCCATAAATAAGCTAAATCGCATGAAGAAAGTGACAGAATCAAATAAGGGTAAATTAATCTAATCGTACACATTAAGATCTGATCGAAATGCCTTACCATGTGTGTGAAATTGATATAAGATTTCTTACATAAGCAAACTTACGCATATCAGCGTACATTCCAGTGTCTTATCAAATAATGCAATTAAATTAGAGCAGTGAAATGCATGATATTTTTATGACTAAGGTTGAATAGTCGCAACAAATTTATTATCTCATGTATCTGATACGTGTTTTTAAGATAAGATTATACAATAATCGTGCTTTTTACGTAGTTTTATAATGTAAAGATATAGACTAAAATGGCAGCTATGTACAGGGAGTGATTTGTACACAATTTGTAGTCTGTACTGTTACATTTACATTTGCACATATTTTATTATTTGTTCTACTTATTAATAATAAATAAGAAAATTATACTTCAGTATGTTATTTTTGACTAACCAGTGTTAGACTAACTATATACCTCTAAGTAATCAGTTTAACAGTGCTTGTACCAGGTAATGTTTTTTAAATTAAAATGTTGGCACATGATATTATTAACTTGTATATATTGTCTTATTTTAAAAGGTAGTGAAGTATAAAAAATTGGTGTCATAGAAAGATATAAGTTTCATATAAAATCACCAAACTTTATTATTATAACTTAAACATTCATCCTATTTATAATTACAAAAACGTTACACCTAACAATATTATATCATAATTGAAGAGTATAATTAAGAAAATAGCTATACAAATAAACCCATGATAATATATTTTTCAGTGTGTTGTTAGTGCTGCCTTAGCTTCTTTTCTAATGTCATTTGCTAATCTTCTTATTTCTTCATTATCATCTTGCAATTGTTTGACTTCTATATTTAAAGTCTCTTCTAATACTTTTAATTGATGCTTAACATTTAAATAAGTTTTAACCTTCTCGTAATTATCTTCCGTGTTAGTGATGTTTGTTGAAGTTTGTGCGTTTTCATCTGAAATTCGTTACAACATAAAAATATTGTCATTAAGCTTACTTAAAATTTTTAACATGAATACCTTTTTTCATGATTTTAAATGCCACATCATCGATGTCCGCGTTAGACAGGTCTTCAAGTATGTGTTCGGGATCTGGAGGATGGGGTCTTGGCGGTAAATTGTTCCTTTTATTGCCGAACATTTTACCGTTTGTTGTAAGATTAATCAGTTTTTATTGCATGATCAAAAATATAATTATTGACCACAAATTTGTGACATATGGCGTAAGGTGATTTACGATTGAATGAGAGGTTATGAAAACATACCTAACCTAACTGATCATCAGCTGTCTCACGTACAGGGCACGAAAATTAGAAGAAAGATTCGTTGTATTTATACTAATAAAAACATATTTTTCTTTATAATTTTATTTGCAAAACTGGTTGGGTAGGGATTATAATTCTTCCAGATTTTAACAAGTAACTATATCGTTATAAACGATCTATATTACTTGAAAATACAATACATCATTTCCTCACAGAGATTAGGGGAATTGTTACCCAAATTGAAAGAATAACACACGTATAAAAACCGATCTTATATATAAAAATAAGATTTGAAGAAAACTTATAAATTAATGAAAAGTACAATAGGGCAATGATCACTACCATAAACTTTATCCCTCATAACATTGTCACACACATTATCTTTGATGCTCTCTGAGACAATATAGTAATCCAATCTCCTGTGAGTAGAATTGAGAATATGTTAATTAAAACAGTTAAAATGTGAAGAGGTAATATGTAATATTAATATGTTTGGGTCTCCACATACTCACCATCCAATATTTTTACTTCGTGCATTAGAAAAGTAAGACCAGAATGTGTAAGCATCAGTTTTATCAGGATACAATAATCTGAATGTGTCAACAAAACCAGCTGCTAAAAAGTCTGTCATTCCATCTCTTTCTTCTTTTGTAAAACCAGCATTTTTTGTATTTGTTTTTGGATTTTTCAAATCTGTGAAGAATTTTTTTATAGTCTTTTCAGTTGTCAAATAAATTATCAGTTATAAATAAATAAGTTTTACCTATTTCTTGATGTGCAACATTCATATCACCACATATTATGACAGGCTTCTTCTCATCTAATTTTTTCACATATTCTTTGAACTCATCATTCCACTGTAATCTTTTTGGTAATGTCACCAGTTTTGCACCAGCATTTGGAACATCTGTTGTTATAAACCCACCAAAGAAAATTAGCAATAAAACAATTTTGCAGATATGAATGTCATTGTTATAAACTCAAACACCTATTAGGTAAAATTAATTACTTATTACTAGAATTGTAAGGGGCTTTATTATTGCAAATTATTTTCAAATATGAATGTAAAATTTGTTAATTACTTACAAACATTGAGTAAGTAAAACTTTTCATACTCTGCTGTAATTAACCTGCCTTCATCATTGCACTTGGAACCATCAAGACCATACTTTACATCTATTGGTTTAACTTTTGAATAAAGCGCTACTCCACAGTAGCCAGGTTTCTTACCTTAATAAAAAAGAATTTGGATTAATTAGGAGGAAAAGTTATATGTTACTTATGAATGCAATTAATTGTAATGAACTACAAGTGTTTTATTTGACTATTTCAATAATTTTTCCTTACTATCTACGAAATATGGATGATATCCTGAAATTTTAACTTCATTGGGTAATTTGTTTGTGTCACATTTGATTTCTTGCAATGCTACAATGTCTGCATCCTCTTTAGTAATATAATCCAAGCCATTTTTCTATGGGATATAAAAGAAATAAGTCTTTTATCAAATGCATTAAATAATTTGCTCCAAAAAGACATAAAATAAAAATTATATCTAGTACTTTAATGACTGCTCTGATTCCAGAAACATTCCATGAAGCAATCTTCAAATTATATTTCTGTCCTTTTTGATTGAGTTTCTCACAGGTAAAATCAATGTCATCAAAATTTGTATCCGTCTTGTTCATCATTTGTTTTGGTTCAGTTTTTGCTCTTTTTGCTGCTGGTTCATCCACTCCATTTTCTGCACGTTTGGTTTTTTTTGCTACGTGTTTTACAACTGTTGCTTTTTCTTTCTTTGCTGGTTTTGACTCATCTTTTGCAGTATCCTTGGGGTCATCATTTGAAGAATCTTTGGCAACATTACGCTATTAAACACAAAAGAAAGTAATACATTTGAAAAAATAATAAAATAGACACATGTCCCTCTTTAAAATATCTATGCAACAAATTCCTCTTAAGTTACAACTGTTATCAACTATTTATTATTTAATGTAAGTATAAAATACCCGATAACATATAAATTCTGAGTCATAACTCACATCATAACGTACACAAAATTCATCAAAATTCGATGTAATTCACTTAGTGAATGTACAGATGTGGGGTATTATTTTGAAAAACTTCAGATAAGTATTACTTTTTCTCTTTACACTTTTTTCTTTCGTACTTTCCACAATAATTTTTTCGCAAATGAAGTCTGATTTTTATTAAAGGCTTATCATTTACTAACTGTCAAAAATTCCATTCGGTAAGAAAGTGAAAAATAAAGATATGTAATTCTCTAACCTTTGGTGGACGACCACGTTTTGGCGGCATACCGGCTATTACGATGCTTCTGAACAATCTTAGCATACAAGCCTGGAATTTAGTCCCGCCAAATTCTGTTTTCCGATGACACTTATTCCAAATTAATCTTGTTTTTTTCGTTAATTTCCTACGATTCGCTGTAGCAGTCAACAGATCGTATAAACTAGTATAAACTACCGACAGTCTCAGTAATTTCGCGGGAGGTATGCGCAGAATTTAACGCTTTTCTCAAGATCGTCCGTTATTCGCGCTTTTTTCCTATTACGGATTTTTCAAAATTAAAACGCTAAACAAAGAAATTAGAAAAACAACAAGACAACTTTATTTAATTCTGTATTACAAATGGTTGTTGTAGGAGATTTCTGGTCAGGTATATTTATTTTGATTATATGTTCCTCCATGACGTGTTTGTTTTCCGTGTTATGATAAGTCACTTTAAAGTTACCGCGCAAATAATTTGTAATTGCAGATTTATTTAACAAGAATTTTGCGACCATTGGAACCTCGATTCAAGGTTGAACGATAGATTATTATTAAAAATCTTAATTATTTAAAATATTTTTTACAGAGCTTGAAAACTGTGATGTTGTAAAGGCATAAACTATTTAACAGAGAATATAGTAAACAAACTGGATTCTGTTGTGTAAACGGGGAGAATGTAAATTGTACGTGAATGATTTATTGAACCAATCGATCAGCTGGTTGACAATGTCAAAAACATATTTTCATAGAATATGTGAGTGGTTTAAATACTGTAAAATATTTTTCGTTAACTCCCATGCCCCTGATTGATAAAATGATTGACACTTTGCAAAGAGTTGGCTTAGCAGCTAATAATTATTCGAGTTATAAATGAGGTTAAGTTTCGTTATGATAATCATATAGTCCCTACAGGTGTAAACAAAATAGTACATAAATATTCGGATGCTTTATATGGTTTAGAAGATTTTTCCTAATTTTCTGATACTGCTAATTTCTTAGAAAAGATTGACGATTTCAAAGGAACAAATGTAGTATGTGAAAACGACCAAAATTAGAAATGAGCTTAGAGATAGGAATGAAGTTAGGTCTATGTGTAATGTTATGATAACTTATCATATGGTTCTCGTGAAAAAGGGAAATGAAGCTACAAATAGAATTAACAGAAAAAAGGTAAGTCTTATCGACGAAACTAAAGAGAGCATGCGCGACGAATGATTTCTCCCACTATACTCCCCCTTCTAGCCTCGTGACTTAAAAGTGAATCGAATTGTTGCATTAAACTTGATTAGTCTATAGTGCTGTAAAAGTCAGTTGTGTATCAACATGTGTGCTTCAAAAACGCCGCGCGTTTTGTCCATACAAAGTCACGTAGTGTCCGGTTATGTGGGTAATAAAAGCGCAACGTTTCCTCTGCAGGTAATTGAAATTTTATTATTTAATATTCAATTATCTACAGCTAATAAACTCTCCTATTCACACATTTTTCGGCCTTCAAAAGTAGGTCAATCACATGAACGATTTCTTACTATTCACAAAAACCTTGCGTGATAGATCTCTTATTCATGAATAAGAATTGATAAGAAGTCCTTTTTATTTGTATCGCCGTATAAAACAAATAGAGGTCGAGCAAAACTGACAGATGTTATTTAATGATATTGCTGTGCGAGACAATATTTATTTGTTTACATCTAGGATCATTTTTGGTTTCTGTCATTATTTTGTTCTGTAGTAAATCGCTTGCCAATGATTTTCTTGTCATGCAGTATAATTTAACATTCCCTCACATCCATCTATTGTATAACATTAGTACTGAAGAATGTCATAAATCACTGTACGATTTATCGTTTAAAGGTCACTCGATGTTTGAATTATTCTGTTGACAATTCAATTAAATGACACGACACTATTGAAATCTAAATTTCTTGTGCGATATTTTTAGTTAAGTACTTTCTTGAAAATAAATTGGGAGAAACTTTCCTAATTCAACATTTTCGTAATTGTTATTGATATATACAGTTTTAATCACGCTGGTGTTTCTCAATAAATTGATTTATATATATTTTGAGTGTCAGTTAGTTAATTTAACTTACATAGGTAATTAATTAAAATTTAATGGAAGCCATAATCGCTACAAAGTCAGGTTTTCTGCATTTTTACTAACATAATATTTATTTTTACCAAATATTCAATAATAAATTACACAGAACTATTTCCTATTTTTTGCTATGTAAATATTGTTTTTCTAGCTTTTAGGCTTTGAAGTTGATGCGATCAACTCTGTTCAATTGTCGAACCACACAGGGTACAAAGTTTACAAGGGGCAAGTACTTAATGATAAGGACCTAGGTAAAGATTTACTTTCCCCCATTGTTAGCATAGTGATAAATCGTAAGCATTAAGCATGATAAAGAAGATAAAAATTTATTTTTATTTTTATTTTTTTAAGACTACACCATTTTTGGTGAAATAGTATATGTTGATTTACTCTACTATTAGTAACAATAAATTTATCTATGCTATTGTAGAAGAGTTGGTAGATGGGCTAGCACAAAATGGATTGGACCAGTACACACATTTGCTTACTGGATATGTGGGCTCAGCATCTTTCCTTAAAAGGATAAAGTTAGTTGTACAAGCTTTGAAAAAGGGAAATCCTGGTCTGATATATGGTACGCTGGTTAAGTTTTATAATGCACAAAATCATGAAAAGTAGGTTTTTAATACAACAATCATTTTCCTACAGTGCCTATTAATCCAATAATAGTAGTTAATTAATTTTAAAGGATTGTAAGGGAGCCATGTTTTTTTTAAGATGGTTGCAAGTCTTTCTTATGTTAAAAATTGTTTCTGAAGGTCTATTTGCATAATGGTTAAAACTGCAACTTTGTGTTCTATCATTCAGTGGTATACTTTACTATCTTATCATTCTGCTAATATTAAGTCAGCACACTTTTATCATTGTGTAAGTCCTTGACAGTGGACTGAATTTCCATGATGATTACTACTTCATTATATTAAAATTTTTGTATTGCGTCTAATGAAGTGTTTTATTCAAGTATGTGATCCAGTGATGGGTGATAATGGGAAAATGTATGTACCTGAAGAATTGCAGGAAATTTACAGGAATGAAATTGTTCCATTAGCTGATGTTTTAACACCAAATCAATTTGAATTAGAGTAAGTGTTTAAAATACTTAATATGAAATTTTTTGTTATAATTTACTAATTCTTTTTGAAATATTTTGCAGATTATTAACAAACAGTAAAATTAACAGTATGTCAGATATACAAAATGTAATAAAGCAACTGCACAAAATGGGACCTAACATAGTTGCTGTTTCATCAACAGAGATTGATGGCAAGTTAACTGCTGTAGTGAGCTCTACCAAAGGTAAGGTGTCAATTATTTGAGAAACTGAGACTGTATAAGTATTCATTGTGGCCAACTTTTTATTTAAAAATGAGGAACTCTATTATATTGTGCCACAGAAATAATAATTTGTACCTTTTTGGTAATGAATAGGAAATTATTATGATTCAATATAAACCCCTTTCAGATAATACTCTATTAAAAGTTGATGTACCTAAAATACCTGCAAACTACACCGGTTCCGGAGACTTGTTTGCTGCCTTATTCCTGGCACATACATATTTACAGGACACCACAAAAATGGCGCTTGAAAATACCATAAATTCTCTGCACCAAGTACTTAGTCTTACTTACAAACATTTCCAAGGTACGCGAATGTATATACTTCATTTTTAGTAATTGGACAAGATTTACAATGTATTTACAATGTTTACTGACTTTTTTTCGTTATCAAATCTGTGCAGAGATTCAAAACAAGAATGATCAGCTGGCAAGGAAATTGGAGTTACGTTTGGTACAAAGTAAAAAAATTATTGAAAACCCCAATATACGTTTAGTGGCGGAAAGTCTATGATGACTGTAAAAAAATGTGTGAAATATTAACTCAATGTGGACAATAATAATTATACACATATGTGTTGATGATGTAATGTGTATAGTATATTGTGAAACAAGTTATTCATGTTTTAATCAAACGATTTTCATATAGTGAACATGTACAAAATCAACTGTCTTCCAAATGAAAGAAGGACCAGTTTGTAAATGTTATATCGGTGCGATCGTGTTGCTTACTGTAGTATTTACATTAGCGTGAATTACTGATTTGTGGGGCACAAGATGGGAAATAATAAACTGACTGTTAACATTGATAAAAACAATGCATCATACGCAAGTTTATTATACATTATTTTCATTGCGATGTGCAACAGGTGTTATGTGGTCTACTTATTCGCAGTAATTCTTTAACGTTAATCGAGGCACAATGTTCATGGATTGAAGCTCTTGGAACAGTAGTTTACACGCGTATGGCATTGAAATGGTTGAGCAACAGGAACTAGAACGACAGTTATGACAGTATCCGCTGTAAGCCATTAAGCCACATTTGTTGCAAATATCTACGTCGAAGGCATCACTGGATATCATGAGCCTTTCTATTAACATCATACTAGCGCCGTAGCCGATAAGACAATCACGTTCCATCTCGCCTAATCGTAAACCACCTTCTTTAGAACGACCTTCCGTTGGTTGACGAGTTAACACAGCCCGTGGACCTCGGGCACGTGCGTGCATTTTATCTTGTACCATATGTTTTAGTTTTTGGTAATAAACCTGGAATAAAATGAGAAACTTCAATTAAGAGTCTGCCGTTTCTAAAACAGTATCAAGAAATAGCGCACTTTAAGCTTGTGGGCAAAAATAACAAATGAAGCTTCACCGTTAATAAAAATTAGGTGTTTTGTAACTTTCTTACCGGGCCGGAATAAATATAGGCTTGCAATGGTTCTCCGTTAGTTCCAGAATAAAATATGTCTTTGCCTAAGTAATTATAGCCATGTTTTATTAGTTCCTCGCAAACGTCTTCAACCTTTGAACCGCCAAAAGCTGCATAAAAGAATTACAGTATTTTACGACACAATGATAATATCGTTGAGCACATTGTAGTTTCTCCTTAAAGAAATGACGTTGGAATTTTATGCTAATTGTAGTATGACTCAAGTATTATGTTTCATAAAATGTTTACGTTTAACCGATAATAACGGTTCGTGAAGACACATTACATATTTCTTACCTGTTCCATAATGAAATTTTCCTTCCAGTACCCCGGCTTTTCCGGCGAGTAATTCGATTAATTTCCCTACTGTCATACGAGATGGGAAACCATGGGGATTCATAATCATGTCCGGGCATATGCCGAAATCATTGAAGGGCATATCTTCTTGCTCCACGATCAGACCTTCAAGTTATGAAATTTACATATACTCTGTGCTCACCATTACTTTTATTTGCTTCGAAAGTCGGAACAGTTTTCCTCATACCTGTTACTCCTTTTTGTCCGTGACGACTACTGAATTTATCGCCGATTTCAGGCCTTCGAGTTTGTCTTAACAATAGTTTTATGAGATGTGCGTCTTCCGCGTTACTTGATATCATTACTTTCTCAACGTAAGCTGGGACAGGTCCTTTAAATACTATAGGCACTTCGCGATATTCAGTTTGCTGCTGCGCGTTGCCCGCATTTACGGGGCCAATACTCGAAGCGGCTACTGTCGATTTATTCACCATTACCTGCAAAAGCAATACACAAATATAATTATAAATTTATGTATTTTACAGATTCCATTTTGTTTCAGATTGATATGAATTGTTGTAACGAAACTGAACTTTTCAGACTCGTTATTGTTTTTATTAATATGTGCATAAAATACCTTTCTGTTTTCCACCATTTCTCCGGGTGCAGCGATTCCATCGCTATCAATAACGTCGTGCTTCCACACAGGTTTTTTCGTTGTGGCGTCTATAATAGGCCCCATTATTCTATCGGACGTCTGATTAGCGTATCTTTTCAACGTGCACTTTGCGTTTCGATAAACCAGACATCTTCCGTAACCTCTATCAATTGAAGCTTTGTTTATAATAATAGAATCTTCGATATCGTAGCCACTGTAAGACATGACTGCCACAATTGCGTTCTGTCCAGCAGGCAGTTTGTCGAAATTAATCAATTCTATGGTACGTGATTTCACCATAGGCGCTTGCGGATAGACTAAGTTGTACATGAGAGTATCAATTCGATTTCTTTGGTTGTACGCGATTGTTCCCATTGCTTGTTTACCCATAGCACACTGGTAGGTGTTTCGCGGACTTTGATTGTGATGTGGGTATGGTACCAGACCAGCACATACTCCCAGTAACGTAAATGGCTCGATTTCCAAATGCGTGGTTTTTTCATTTATGCCGGACTCATTGCACGCTATAAGACTGTCGTTTTCTTCGTTTACATCTAAGTATTCGATCAAACCTATAAACATATTGTGCATTATTTAATGTATAATTCAGCAGTTGAAATAGTTGATTGATATAGGAAAATTGTGAAAGATAAGTTAAATAATTAGCAGAATTTATATTTATACTTACCATCTTGTAGGAAATCTTCAAAGCTCCTTACACCTTGTTCAAGTAACTTAATGTGTTCATCTTGTACAAGAGGCATACAATCTTTAACAATTATATATGGCCTGCATAATCTGCCACCATCAGAACTGATTTGTATGCATCTGCAAAAAGGTGGAAAAAAGGTAATAAAAATTACTTGACAAAACAAGCACATAAACTAACATAGAAAAGAAAATAGTGATTGTAAATGTATAATAAACGTATAATATTATGTATTACCTATGCTGATGTTGCACATATATTGAAACAAATCCATTGATCAGACCCTTTCTTCGGAGTAATCTGAATACTGTCAATAATCTTTGATAATTCTTGATAATCCCCAAAATATTACCGTTTATGAAAACCAAGTAGACGTCTTTGTTATTGATTTCTTCACCACCAAGAATGTTTACATTTTCTACTCCAAGGTTAAACGCTAGTCTTATGATGGGTTCTTCCTCGACTTCCGTTGTGATGTGTGTCATTAAAGCTAAATTTTTCACCAATCCACACCCCTGTTTTAAATATTTCAATCATTAGGAAAGACTGGTTGTTTTTGGGAAAGTAATAAACTTTGCTAAATTAGTACTGACTTCTCCTTCAGGTGTATCACTGGGACATAACATTCCCCATTGTGAGGGTTGCAATGAACGAGGTCCAGAGACCTTCCTAGTTTTTTCAAACTGAGAATTCACACGCGTCATCATACCAAGTGCCGAGATATAGGACAATCTTGACAAGACTTGGGTTACACCATGACGTTCCATCTTGAATCGTTTGATAGTCCAATTACCCTGTACATTTTAAAGAGTAAATATTAGCTGTTTCTTACAGTTTAAAATGACTTAATTAGTGGTTTCGGTTGAGTTTCTTACGGATGATATAGCAAATGCCAATCCGTTAGTAATTTGATCCTGTCTCATGTGTTTCACTATATCAAATTGTGCTGCTTTTATTTTTGGTATATTCTTATCAGCAATTTGCTTGAGCTGTAAAAAGTATATTTTGGGTTAATTATCCATTTACTGTTGACTTAGGGCATAAATCATCTTACCTCCCAATTGAATCTTTTAAACAAGTCTTCAAACATAAGGGACAAAAGTGAACCAGCTAATTCCAGTCTTTTGTTGCCATAATAATCTCTGTCATCGATCAGTTTACCATCGGTTTGTGCCGTCATGACTTTTCTGATCATTAGAGCAATATAAGTGGCTTTCATTTTAAAATTAAAGTCAACAACCTAATACAAGTTATATGATATATAAATTCTGCTTGTCATAATACCATTCAGATCAGTTTTTTAAAATACTTACAGGGACATGGGATAAAATATTAGTTGCAAGGATATCCTTCATTTCATCAGTGACATTTGATTTAACAAGGGAATATCTTTTCTGTTTCCTCTTATTATTCAAATACCTAAAATTAGAATGTTGTCAGATATTTTGAATGATCAATTCAGATACCATGATGCTAAAGGAGGAAGTGAATTAATTTAAAATACCTGAGAGCTTGATTTTGGGCAAAAACATTCAGTACATGACATTCCTCTAAACTTGGTGCAAATTTTTTCATATATTCTTCTTCGGTACCGATCAATTGTACGATTTCCTGGTCACATACAATGCCCATTGCTTTAAATATAATTGTCACAGGTATATCCTAAAAAGATGCATAAAAGAAATGTAAACCATTCAAACATAAAATTAAGGGCTGAAACCAAAGGAGCTTTGATAATACTTTCTAATGTAAACATACATCTTGAAAAATATTATGCCTCATATAATACTTTCCACCCTTGCCAACAATGTTAGTTTTTGTTTTACGTTCATGGGTAGAACTGTTACAAGAAGCAACGATGCATCCTTTGGAATCTTCTTCTAAAATGATCCGGTTCCTTAACATTTGTTCTTGAATAAGTATCACTTTTTCCTGTCCATTTATGACAAAATAACCACCAGGGTCATGTGGACATTCATTCATTTTTGCCAATTCAAAATGAGATTTGCCTGTTAAGACACAATTTGAACTTCTAAGCATTATTGGCATCCTACAAATAAAAACATTAATTTAATGTTTCTGTAATACATTTCAGCAGAATTGTTGAAAAATAATATATTATACAGATAGGTAACCTTCCAATTAATAAATTATTCCTAATTATTGGCTGATGGCCCCTAGTGTATTCAATATCTACACTGATAGGTGCAGAATAATTTAAATCCCTTAACCGACATTCGTGTGGTGTAGTTGGACGAGAAACATTAAAACCTTCTTTAACCTCTGGTGAACCAACATGGACATTTAAATATCTAAAGAAAAGTATACTCAGGTTAATGATTATATGTTAATACCATGATCTATAATACATGGTTAAGAGTATCATGGGAATTCAACATACTTCACATAAAATAATGGATCTGCATCACTAAGTACTTTTTCATTTGCTTGTACTATTTTCTTTATTTCAACGTTAATGAAGTAATTGAAAGAATCAATGTGTTGTTTAACCAATCCCTTTCCTTTTAAAAAAGCAGGCACTAGTTTCCATTTGTCCTAAAAACAACAATTTTAGATATGATAAAATAACGATATTAGCAAACAATACAATACACCCAAATGAAATTAAACAGCGATGTTTAACGTGAGAAGTAAAGAAAAACATAACAACATAACCTATAATTTTCAAACCTCTATATGCTTCGCTACTTTGTTGCTCTTTTGTTCAAGTTTCACAGAGTGCAAGCCACCAATTTTCATCTCCCCCATGTTTAGCACGTGTAAAGATATCTTCAGTTTTCAAAATATCATGTCATTTGATGTAATTATTGAAATACAAGCGTATTTGACATTGCGGTTAATCTAACACTCATATATCGCACATGGTGTTCGCATTGAACCGGCTTTTCCCGACGTTTACCGATATAAAACACGTGGTCAGTTGATTATTGTGCGTATAAGTATTTTTGTGCGCTGTGTGCTGTGGTATGTGCCTTGTTGTGTTTAGTGATTTTCATTCTAGAGGAATACAATTATATGAAATCCTGTTATATGAAAGATAGCGTTATATTTATTTGAATGTAAAATTTTATGTAATCGCATAAATGTATGTTTTAGAAAATAAAGAAAGCTTTACATTCTGCACAGATGTTTTTCAGAAATTATTTACATACTTCCACATGCCCATCCCCACTACGTTTAGCGTTATCACGTATTATTGAGCCACATATCAGTGGCAAGGCCGTTCACTTGCTTAAAACCTGTTAAGATTACATTGCAAGTTCATTACATTCTTGAAAACAGTGTGATAGGAAGATTTCAAAATGCAGTTCCCCAGTGCTTGTTTTGCACGATTTTGCAGTATTTCTAAACTTGGTAAAAAATCAATCGTGCGGAGTTTTTCATCACAGTATTACAAAATAGACGAAAATCTGTTTGGTTTAAGCGAAGAGCAGAAAGAGGTTAGTGCAATCTGTTTATTAGAAATTAATACCGCAGTAACGTGTTCTAAAACATTTCACCGATATTAGAAGGCAAGTGATATCTCTCTCTCTCTCTCTCTCTCTCTCTCCTTAATAAATGTGATCCTGATGTTGTCTATTTTTGTCTGACAAAGTCAGGTATGTTCTTAAACATAGTACCTGCAATTTTTGCATCATGAAAATTACAATTTTTATTTACTATCAGTGAATTACACGATTAATAAACATATTATCAGAATTTAGTTACATATTATCTGTTGTTTTAAATGTTTACATGAATTGCAGATAAAGACTTAATACTTCCTAAGAAATGCAAAATACACTCTCTTAATTATAAATTATCGTACAAGTATTTAATTGCAGACCAATTTAAATGCCATTAACGGTGAATTTTTAATGTCCTCATTAGCTGCGGTCTTTGGTTTTCAATTTCGCGCAGAAAGAATTGGCCCCAAAAGCCGCCGAAATCGATCGGAAAAATGAATTTGAGGACCTCCGAGTACGTAAAAGAAATTTTCCTAAAGGAATATTGTTTTAATAATAATCAAAGCCTGGTAATAACGAGACCGTGAATTACTCGTAGCCGTTTTGGAGGGAATTAGGAAAATTAGGATTTCTCGGAGTCACGGCAAAGCAAGAATATGGTGGAACGGGGGGTTCGTATTTGGATCATGTAATTATCATGGAAGAATTAAGCAGAGCATCTGCGGCTATCGCTCTCAGCTACGGTGCTCATTCCAATTTGTGTGTCAATCAAATTCACAGAAATGGCACGGAAGAACAGAAACACAAATATCTACCTAAGGTAAAAAGAAAAAAGAGGAAAATTAGTTTAGGACTTACTAAAATTAAAAATACTACTGAGAGTCCAGGTGCGAACTTTTGTTAGCAATTATGCTCATTATACACTTATATGTATATTCACATTAAGAAAGATCATTAAAAGCTCTGCTATTTTAATATTTCCTAATTGTACAATTTTTATTCGAACTTTCTCTAGGGTAAAAGTTTAATAATCACATTTTGCATGGTACGTAAGATACAATAATCAGATTTTTTGTGATAATTCAGCAAAAGCATTTTAAAGAACTATAATTGTAAAGCGTACTGTAAAGCAAAGAAACAATTCATTGTATTCAACTTATCGATACATAGTGAGAAAATAGTTGTAACCGTATTTAAAATTATTTTAAAAATTCAGCTCTGCAGCGGAGAACACATTGGAGCATTGGCAATGTCGGAGCCGGGTTCAGGTTCAGATGTCGTTTCGATGAAATTAAAAGCGGAGAAGCAGGGTGATTATTACGTATTGAACGGAAACAAATTTTGGATAACCAACGGTCCCGACGCTGATATTCTCGTTGTTTACGCGAGAACAAATCCCAACGCGGTGAAACCGCAACACGGAATTACCGCTTTCCTCGTCGAAAGAGGAATGGAAGGGTTCAGTTCTGCCCAGAAACTCGATAAGCTCGGAATGCGAGGCTCAAATACCGGGGAACTCATTTTCGAAGATTGCAAAGTACCTGGTACTACTGTTTCACATTTTTGTTATTTTTAAGTTATCATTCGTATTCAATACATCGTGTTTCGTTTTACTTTATCGCCCAAAGTTCTTTTATTTGAACTTGTTTAAAGTTTACAGAAATGACTATGTATGTATGTCATTGCTTATATTCTTTGACTTTTTACGATCGTTTTTTTATTTTTGTTCAAATATTTTTCGTGCAATTTACAGCGAAGAATGTGCTGGGCGAAGTCAACAAAGGAATATATGTTCTTTTTAGTGGTTTGGATTTGGAGCGATTAGTTTTATCTGGAGGTCCTATGGGGTAAATATTTACGAAATATATGTAATAATTTATTCTTACATAATTTATATTTTACATATCATTTGTTACAATACTGAACAAATAATATCTTATTAAATGAAATTTATATTCCAATTTCAAACAATGCGTTGTTTATGTAATTATTTCTAAATATTTTAGACTTATGCAAGCGTCTTGTGATATTGCGTTTGAATATGCGCACACGAGAAAACAATTTGGACAACGTATCGCTGAGTTCCAACTAATTCAGGTAAAACTGTTTGTTAACCTGTATTATTTATTTACAATACGCAACACTACCAATCTTAATATTGATTTGCGCAATAATATATTAATTTTTCTCATTAGTATCTAATTCTGTGTACCTTCTTAATAATACTGTAGGGAAAAATTGCCGATATGTACACAAGTTTAAACGCAAGTAGAAGTTATTTATATTCCGTGGCAAGAAGCTGCGATTCTGGACACGTTAATCGCAAGGATTGTGCTGCGGTTATTCTTTATTGCGCGGAAAATGCGACAAAGATGGCATTAGATGCGTTACAAATACTCGGTAAGGATTTTAATGTAATGCGAAAATCAGTTTTCTTAACACAATTCTCTGATTGGGGTACTAACGTTATATTGAGGATTTTTTAAATCAACCGCAAAAGGGCCCATAAATTCATCATACGTTAGTCTTAAAAATATGGCGTAGAGTTTTTCAGATTTATCGAATGGCGTTTGTGTCGGGTGATAATGGTAAAACGATAACGTTTGCTGTTTATTAAAGGGTAGACTATTGTTTGATATATTACAGGTGGAAACGGATATATTAATGATTACCCCACTGGGAGACTTTTACGAGATGCAAAATTATATGAAATTGGAGCTGGTACCAGCGAAATTCGGAGGATGGTCATCAGTAGAGCAGTTTCCGAAGAATATGCATGAATTTAAAAAACTAAGGTGTTTTAATTTTATTTAATTGGAAGTGGGGATTTCAACGTAAGATCTGACGTTTAATGCAGAAAGAAATAGAAAAAAATATACTTGAATTATGTAAATATTATACCTTTTCCGTGATGTTGTAATAAAATCTATTTTGTAATTGAAAAGTTTTCTTTTACTACTTGTCAATTTCTACATTTCTTTTATATTAGCCAGTGGTTAAATTTCAACTAATTTGTTGCACTGCTCATGAATGGTTATTCAACATATTAGTATAAGCACTGACGAGGTATAGGAATAGACCTTTCACCTTATAGGACTTCGTGTCACAAATCGTCAAAAAAGAGTAGCGATCGAGCGCACTCTACGTTTCATGACGGTAATGAATGTAATGAATGTGAACTGTAAACGTTTTCCTCTCGCTTTACTGATCAAATTTAGCGATGTTGCCAAATGTAACCATTGTGACGCATGATTGCCACATCGATTATTTTCGCACAATCGCAACTCTGGCCACTTTTGCCTCGGATCACCTCGGATCGAGCTAGACGGTCCATCCGACAAGCAGAAGTCGTCAAATTCGAGTGGCCGATTTTTTACAAATTTTTGTGTATGTAGTACTCCCCCTATAAAATAAATTTGCAAAGCCGCTCGATCCAACTCTAAATAATTGTTAAGAAAAACATAATCATTATGGTCCGAAAATGGTTTCAGGGACGTCCCAGGGACCATGTCGGGACCATGTCGGGACCATGTCGGGACCATGTCGGGACCATGTCGGGACCATATTGGGACCATGTCGGGACCATATTGGGACCATATTGGGACTATGTCGGGACGTCCCTTAAAATGCACTCCGTCTGTCAACCATGTGATGTATATTTTTATCGACAAATTAAAAATTTTATCAAGAAAATACAGAAATATTATATTATATGCGATTATATCTGTGACTGTACATCATGCCAACGAATCGGTAACCCATCGACACAGATGAGATATGGGACAGAACTATTATCTAAATTACACACATTTCATACATTTACCGCAGTATTCCAAAATTTGAGAATATTTTTTGCACATACTATTCACGAATCAATAGATCGCCAAATAATCCAATGTTTTCATATTTTCACACTGAAAATCATCAAATAACCTAAAAGTTATGTAATTTAACGCCAATAATCGCTTAATGTATTCTAACACATTTTAACGCATTTTCAACGGATTTTCACTCATTTTAACGCATTTTCAACAGATTTTCAACACATTTTAACGTATTTAATCGCAATTTAATGCATTTTTCACGTATTTTATCGTATTTTAACGCATTTTAATGGATTTTGTTGCATTTTTAACGCATTTTAATGGATTTTGTTGCATTTTTAACGCATTTTAATGGATTTTAATGCATTTTTAACGTATTTTATCGTATTTTAATGCATTTTATCGTATTTCAATGCTATTTTAACGAATTTTAACATATTTCAACGCATTTTAATGGATTTTGTTGCAATTTTCACGTATTTTATCGTATTTCAAAGCATTTTAATGGATTTTAATGCGTTTTTAACGTATTTTATCGTATTTCAACGCATTTTAATGGATTTTGTTGCATTTTTCACGCTTTTTATCGTATTTCAACGCACTTTAATGGATTTCAATGCTATTTTGACGAATTTTAACATATTTCAACGCATTTTAATGGATTTTGTTGCAATTTTCACGTATTTTATCGTATTTCAACGCATTTTAATGGATTTTAATGCATTTTTCACGTATTTTATCGTATTTTAATGCATTTTAATGTATTTTAATGCATTTTTAACGTATTTTATCGTATTTCAACGCATTTTAATGGATTTTAATGCGTTTTTAACGTATTTTATCGTATTTCAACGCATTTTAATGGATTTCAATGCTATTTTAACGTATTTTATCGTATTTCAACGCATTTTAATGTATTTTAATGCATTTTTAACGTATTTTATCGTATTTCAACGCATTTTAATGGATTTTAATGCGTTTTTAACGTATTTTATCGTATTTCAACGCATTTTAATGGATTTTGTTGCAATTTTCACGTATTTTATCGTATTTCAAAGCATTTTAATGTGTTTTAATGCGTTTTTAACGTATTTTATCGTATTTCAACGCATTTTAATGGATTTTGTTGCATTTTTCACGCTTTTTATCGTATTTCAACGCACTTTAATGGATTTCAATGTTATTTTGACGAATTTTAACATATTTCAACGCATTTTAATGGATTCTAATACGATTTTAACGAATCTTAACGCATTCAAACATATTTTAATGGATTTCAATGCTATTTTAACGAATTTTAACATATTTCAAAGCATTTTAATGGATTTTGTTGCAATTTTCACGTATTTTATCGTATTTCAAAGCATTTTAATGGATTTTAATGCGTTTTTAACGTATTTTATCGTATTTCAACGCATTTTAATGGATTTCAATGCTATTTTAACGTATTTTATCGTATTTCAACGCATTTTAATGGATTTTGTTGCATTTTTCACGCTTTTTATCGTATTTCAACGCACTTTAATGGATTTCAATGCTATTTTGACGAATTTTAACATATTTCAACGCATTTTAATGGATTTTGTTGCAATTTTCACGTATTTTATCGCATTTCAAAGCATTTTAATGGATTTTAATGCATTTTTAACGCTTTTTATCGTATTTCAACGCACTTTAATGGATTTCAATGCTATTTTAATGGATTTTAATGCATTTGTAACGTATTTTATCGTATTTTAATGCATTTTATCGTATTTTAACTCATGCAAACGCATTTTAATGGATTTCAATGCTATTTTAACGAATTTTAACATATTTCAACGCATTTTAATGGATTTTGTTGCAATTTTCACGTATTTTATCGTATTTCAAAGCATTTTAATGGGTTTTAATGCGTTTTTAACGTATTTTATCGTATTTCAACGCATTTTAATGGATTTTGTTGCATTTTTCACGCTTTTTATCGTATTTCAACGCACTTTAATGGATTTCAATGTTATTTTGACGTATTTCAACGCATTTTAATGGATTTTAATGCATTTTTCACGTATTTTATCGTATTTTAATGCATTTTAATGTATTTTAATGCATTTTTAACGTATTTTATCGTATTTCAACGCATTTTAATGGATTTTAATGCGTTTTTAACGTATTTTATCGTATTTCAACGCATTTTAATGCCATTTCTAAACGTTCTAACCTATTTCAAAGCATTTTAATGCATTTCTAAATATCCTACTATATTTTAATGCATTCTAACCTATTTCAACACATTTTAATGCATTTCTAAACGTTCTAATCTATTTTAAAGCATTTTCATACAATTTTTAATGTTCTAATGCATTTTCAATATATTTTAACGTATTAAGAATTGTATGTTCAATTAAACATTTTGGTATTCTGTCGGTAATCAGTAGACTGATTATCACCGTTCTCAATTTACATCCGTGTAGAACATCGGCAACGAATCTGCATTCGCTAGATTGATTATCACCATTCTCAAATTGCATCGGTGTAAGACGTCGGTAACCAATCTGTAATCGCTAGACTGATTCTCCCCGTCGTCAATTTCCATCCGTGTAGGACGTCGGTAACCGATTTGTAATCGCTAGACTGATTATCACAGTTCTCAATTTACATTCGGGTAGAATATCGGTAACGAATCTGTAACCGCTCGACTGATTATTACCGTTGTCAATTTACATCCGTGTAGGACGTCGGTAACCAATCTGTAATCGCTAGACTGATTATCACTGTTCTCAATTCATGTAGAATATCGGTAACGAATCTGTAATCGCTAGACTGATTCTCCCCATCGTCAATTGACATCCGTGTAGGACGTCGGTAACCGATCTGTAATTTCCGACGCATTTTAACAGATTTTAACACATCTGCGACGCATTTCAACTCATTTTTAACGCGCTTTCAACGCATTTTAACACATTTAAACGCATTCTGGACGTACTTTAACGTATGTAAACGTATTTTAATGCATTTTCATCGCATTTTAATTAATGTACATGAATTTTAACGTATTTAAACGCATTCTTAACGCACTTTAACTCTCTTTCATGCACTACTGACGTATTTTCCCATATTTTCATACCTTATAACGCATTTATAATACGTATTTTCGTTCACTATAGCGCATATACAACATACGAACTATATACCTATTATATATACTATATACGTACTATATATGTAACATACGTACTATATCCCTATTATATATACTATATACGTACTATATATGTTACATACGTACTATATCCCTATTATATATACTATATACTTACTATATATGTTACATACGTACAATATCCCTATTATATATACTATATACGTACTATATATGTAACATACGTACTATATCCCTATTATATATACTATATACGTACTATATATGTTACATGCGTACTATATCCCTATTATATATACTATATACGTACTATATATGTTACATGCGTACTATATACCTACTGTATATACTATATGTGTACTATATATGTTGCATGCGTACTATATGCCTATTATATATACTATATACGTACTATATATGTTGCATGAATACTATATACCTATTATATATACTATATACGTACTATATATGTTGCATGCATACTATATACCTATTATATATACTATATACGTACTATATATGTAACATACGTACAATATCCCTATTATATATACTATATACGTACTATATATGTAACATACGTACAATATCCTTATTATATATACTATATACGTACTATATATGTTACATACGTACTATATCCCTATTATATATACTATATACGTACTATATATGTAACATACGTACTATATCCCTATTATATATACTATATTCGTACTATATATGTAACATACGTACAATATCCCTGTTATATATACTATATACGTACTATATATGTTACATACGTACTATATCCCTATTATATATATACTATATACGTACTATATATGTTACATGCGTACTATATACCTACTGTATATACTATATATGTACTATATATGTTGCATGCGTACTATATGCCTATTATATATACTATATACGTACTATATATGTTGCATGAATACTATATACCTATTATATATACTATATACGTACTATATATGTTGCATGCATACTATATACCTATTATATATACTATATACGTACTATATATGTAACATACGTACAATATCCCTATTATATATACTATATACGTACTATATATGTAACATACGTACAATATCCTTATTATATATACTATATACGTACTATATATGTTACATACGTACTATATCCCTATTATATATACTATATACGTACTATATATGTAACATACGTACTATATCCCTATTATATATACTATATTCGTACTATATATGTAACATACGTACAATATCCCTGTTATATATACTATATACGTACTATATATGTTACATACGTACTATATCCCTATTATATATATACTATATACGTACTATATATGTTACATGCGTACTATATACCTACTGTATATACTATATATGTACTATATATGTTGCATGCGTACTATATGCCTATTATATATACTATATACGTACTATATATGTTGCATGCATACTATATACCTATTATATATACTATATACGTACTATATATATTATATACGTATTATGTACTCATTGTACATACTATTATATCGTATTTCAACGCATTTTAATGGATTTTAATGCATTTTTCACGTATTTTAACGCATTTTAATGTATTTTAATGCATTTTTAACGTATTTTATCGTATTTCAACGCATTTTAATGGATTTTAATGCATTTTTCACGTATTTTATCGTATTTTAATGTATTTTAATGTATTTTAATGCATTTTTAACGTATTTTATCGTATTTCAACGCATTTTAATGGATTTTGTTGCATTTTTCACGTATTTTATCGTATTTCAACGCATTTGAATGGATTTTAATGCATTTTTAACGTATTTCATCGTATTTCAACGCATTTTAATGGATTTTAATGCGTTTTTCACGTATTTTATCGCATTTTAATGTATTTTAATGCATTCTTAACGCATTTTATCGTATTTCAACGCATTTTAATGGATTTTAATGCGTTTTTAACGTATTTTATCGTATTTCAACGCATTTTAATGGATTTTGTTGCATTTTTCACGTATTTTATCGTATTTCAACGCATTTTAATGGATTTTGTTGCATTTTTCACGTATTTTATCGTATTTCAACGCATTTGAATGGATTTTAATGCATTTTTCACGTATTTTAGCGTACTTCAACGCATTTTAATGGATTTTTATGCCAATTTCAGTTTGTTTAATTTTGTACTTCTAGTATAGTAGTTTTTCTGCTAGTATAGTAGTTTTTTCTGCTAGTATAGTAGTTTTTTCTGCTAGTATAGTAGTTTTTTTCTGCTAGTATAGTAGTTTTTTCTGCTAGTATAGTAGTTTTTTTCTGCTAGTATAGTAGTTTTTTCTGCTAGTATAGTAGTTTTTTTCTGCTAGTATAGTAGTTTTTTCTGCTAGTATAGTAGTTTTTTTCTGCTAGTATAGTAGTTTTTTCTGCTAGTATAGTAGTTTTTTTCTGCTAGTATAGTAGTTTTTTCTGCTAGTATAGTAGTATAGTAGTATAGTAGTATAGTAGTATAGTAGTATAGTAGTATAGCAGTATAGTAGTATAGTAGTTTTTTTATACTACTATACTAGCAGAAAAAACTACTATACTAGCAGAAAAACTACTATACTAGCAGAAAAAAACTACTATACTAGCAGACAAAACTACTATACTAGCAGAAAAAAACTACTATACTAGCAGAAAAAACTACTATACTAGCAGAAAAAACTATTATACTAGCAGAAAAACTACTATACTAGAAGTACAAAATTAAACAAACTGAAATTGGCATAAAAATCCATTAAAATGCGTTGAAGTACGCTAAAATACGTGAAAAATGCATTAAAATCCATTCAAATGCGTTGAAATACGATAAAATACGTGAAAAATGCAACAAAATCCAATAAAATGCGTTAAAATACGATAAAATACGTGAAAACTGCATTAAAATACATTGAAATGCATTAAAATACGATAAAATACGTGAAAAATGAATTAAAATCCATTAAAATGCGTTGAAATATGTTAAAATTCGTTAAAATAGCATTGAAATACGATAAAATGCATTAAAATACGATAAAATACGTTAAAAATGCATTAAAATGCATTAAAATGCGTTGAAGTGCGATAAAATACGTTAAAAATCCAACAAAATCCATTAAAATGCGCTAAAATACGATAAAATACGTGAAAAATGCAACAAAATCCATTAAAATGCGTTGAAATACGATAAAATACGTTAAAAATGCATTAAAATACATTAAAATGCATTAAAATACGATAAAATACGTGAAAAATGCATTAAAATCCATTAAAATGCGTTGAAATACGATAAAATACGTTAAAAATGCATTAAAATACATTAAAATGCGTTAAAATACGATAAAATACGTTAAAAATGTATTAAAATCCTTTAAAATGCGTTGAAATACGATAAAATACGTTAAAAATGCATTAAAATCCATTAAAATGCGTTGAAATACGATAAAATACGTGAAAAATGCAACAAAATCCATTAAAATGCTTTGAAATACGATAAAATACGTTAAAAATGCATTAAAATCCATTAAAATGCGTTGAAATACGATAAAATACGTGAAAATGCAACAAAATCCATTAAAATGCATTAAAATACGATAAAATACGTGAAAAATGCATTAAAATCCATTAAAATGCGTTGAAATACGATAAAATACGTTAAAAACGCATTAAAATCCATTAAAATGCGTTGAAATACGATAAAATACGTTAAAAATGTATTAAAATCCTTTAAAATGCGTTGAAATACGATAAAATACGTGAAAAATGCATTAAAATCCATTAAAATGCGTTGAAATACGTCAAAATAACATTGAAATCCATTAAAGTGCGTTGAAATACGATAAAAAGCGTGAAAAATGCAACAAAATCCATTAAAATGCGTTGAAATACGATAAAATACGTTAAAAACGCATTAAAACCCATTAAAATGCTTTGAAATACGATAAAATACGTGAAAATTGCAACAAAATCCATTAAAATGCGTTGAAATATGTTAAAATTCGTTAAAATAGCATTGAAATCCATTAAAATGCGTTGAAATACGATAAATTACGTGAAAAATGCAACAAAATCCATTAAAATGCTTTGAAATACGATAAAATACGTTAAAAATGCATTAAAATCCATTAAAATGCGTTGAAATACGATAAAATACGATAAAAATGTATTAAAATCCTTTAAAATGCGTTGAAATACGATAAAATACGTGAAAAATGCATTAAAATCCATTAAAATGCATTAAAATACGATAAAATACGTGAAAAATGCATTAAAATCCATTAAAATGCGTTGAAATACGATATAATAGTATGTACAACGAGTATATAATACGTATATAATATATATAGTACGTATATAGTACGTATGTCACATATATAGTAAGTATATAGCACGTATGTTACATATATAGTACGCACATAGTATGCATGCAACATGTATAGTACGTATATGGTATATATAATAGGTATATAGTACGCATGTAACATATATAGTACGTATATAGCACGTATGTTACATATATAGTACGCACATAGTATATATAATAAGAATGTACACATGCAACATATATAGTACGTATATAGTATATATAATAGGGATATTGTACGTATGGAACATATATAGTACGTATATAGTACATATAATAGGAATATAGTATGCATGCAACATATATAGAATGTATATAGTATATATAATAGGCATATAGTACGCATGCAACATATATAGTACATATATAGTATATACAGTAGGTATATAGTACGCATGTAACATATATAGTACATATATAGTATATACAGTAGGTATATAGTACGCATGTAACATATATAGTACATATATAGTATATACAGTAGGTATATAGTACGCATGTAACATATATAGTACATATATAGTATATACAGTAGGTATATAGTACGCATATAACATATATAGTACGTATATAGTATATATAGTAGGTATGTAGTACGCATGTAACACATATAGTACGTACATAGTATATATAATAGGTATATAGTACGCATGTAACATATATAGTACATATAATATAACATATATAGTAGTATATAGTATATATAATAGGTATATAGTTCGTACGTTGTATATGCGCTATAGTGCACGAAAATACGTATTATAAATGCGTTATAAGGTATGAAAATATGTTAAAATACGTCAATAGCGCATGAAAGTGAGTTAAAGTGCGTTAAGAATGCGTTTAAATACGTTAAAATTCATTTACATTAATTAAAATGCAATGAAAATGCATTAAAATACGTTCACATACGTTAAAGTACGACCAGAATGCGTTTAAATGTGTTAAAATGCGTTGAAAGCGCGTAAAAAATGAGTTGAAATGCGTCGCAGATGTGTTAAAATCTGTTAAAATGCGTCGGAAATTACAGTTCGGTTACCGACGTCCTACACGGATGTAAATTGACGATGGGGAGAATCAGTCTAGCGATTACAGATTCATTACCGATATTCTACATGAATTGAGAACAGTGATAATCAGTCTAGCGATTACAGATTGGTTACCGGCGTCCTACACGAATGTAAATTGAGAACTGTGATAATCAGTCTAGCGATTACAGACTGGTTACCGACGTCCTACACGGATTTAAATTGAGAACGGTGATAATGAGTCTGGCGATTACAGATCGGTTACCGACGTCTTACACCGATGCAATTTGAGAATGGTGATAATCAGTCTAGCGATTACAGATTGGTTACCGACGTCCTACACGAATATAAATTGAGAACGGTGATAATCAGTCTGGCGATTACAGATCGGTTACCGATGTTTTAGACGAATGTAAATTGAGAATGGTGATAATCAGTCTAGCGATTACAGATTGGTTACCGATGTCTTACACCGATGCAATTTGAGAATGGTGATAATCAATCTAGCGATTACAGATTGGTTACCGACGTCCTACACGAATATAAATTGAGAACGGTGATAATCAGTCTGGCGATTACAGATCGGTTACCGATGTTCTAGACGAATGTAAATTGAGAATGGTGATAATCAGTCTAGCGATTACAGATTGGTTACCGACGTCTTACACCGATGCAATTTGAGAATGGTGATAATCAATCTAGCGATTACAGATTGGTTACCGACGTCCTACACGGATGCAATTTGAGAACGGTGATAATCAGTCTACTGATTACCGACAGAATACCAAAATGTTTAATTGAACATACAATTTTTAATACGTTAAAATGTATTGAAAATGCTTTAAACTAGATTAGACCGTTTAGAAACGCGTTAAAATATGGTAGAATATTTAGAACTGCATTAAAATGCGTTGAAATCTGTTAAAATTCGTTAAAATAGCATTAGAATCCATTAAAATGCGTTGAAATACGATAAAATTCGTTAAAATAGCATTGAAATCCAATAAAATGCGTTGAAAATGCATTTAGATATATCTATAATGTATCACATTAATGAATGACGGACCAGTTGTGTTACAACGTCCTTTCCTAACTCCGCACGTATCAATAATAATAATAATAATAAAAATAATATGTCTTTATTGCAATATACTATATTACAAGTGACTTTGAGTCTGCGATTATTCTAGCGCATTAAGTTTTGTGAATAATGCCGGAGAGGTCAATGTTCAGCTCGTACATGTCGGTTGTGAACGGAAGAAGGATGGGGCCTGGCACGAAAAAATGATTGGGAGAAGTAGAAAGGGATTGCGCAGGGTTAGTCGAAAAATTACTGAAGCAATGCCTGATGGAACTTAAAAGATGATTGTCGAAGAGAGGGTTCTGGGTGATTGAAATTCACGGATGACAGTGGATATTGTTCAAGTTGACAACAGGTAAATGAAACTAAAGATCACTCAGAGAAACCTGAAAGTTATCAAAACTGAAATAATATTTTTTGCAATTTTTGGGTGTATAGTAGAATTCTGTTTTATCGATCAGTTTTCTCACGGCCGGTAATATAGAACACTGTTTTACCATTATAAGTAAAAGCGAAAGCAACAACTTCAGCAATATATGGCAAGATAGATTTCTAGGAAAATGTGTTAAAGAACATTACTCTTTTCTTTACCGCCAAATCTGTTCGCGGATGAATTTTTGGCTGAAATTTATAGTGGAACTGATAATATTTTTTAATACAGAGCGTTAAATTGCATTAATAATGCATTAAGATGAGTTAAATGCGTTATAACTGCTTTACAGTGCGTTAAAATGCGTTGAAATACGTTAAAAATGCATTAGAATACGTCAAAAATGTATGAAAAGACGTTAAAATAGGTTGGAATATGTTAAAAATTCATTAGAATGCATTAAAATGTATTTAGGTAAAAAATTCCAGTAGTA
This sequence comes from Hedychridium roseum, assembly GCA_963989215.1. Classification (NCBI taxonomy): domain Eukaryota; kingdom Metazoa; phylum Arthropoda; class Insecta; order Hymenoptera; family Chrysididae; genus Hedychridium; species Hedychridium roseum. The sequence continues at coordinate 3,426,977 of OZ022318.1, read as the reverse complement.
TAGGTCAATACATGCATATTTAAGTAGTAAAGGTCAGTATATGGTCAGCCATGCAAAATCTTTTCTTCCTTTTTCGGGTTTGACGATTTCTTTATTCAATACTTTAAAATATGTTTATTACATATATGATACGTACATAGTATATATAAAGGGTATATATTACATATATTGTATATATAATAGGTAATATAAGAGGCATACAGTATTTATGTAATACATGTAATAAGTATACAGCACACGTTAAGAATACCCGTTAAAATACATTTACTGATTTTTGGTGATAAATTACGAAACTTTTTTTTATTGATTCGTAAACATAATGTGCGAAAAATATTATAAAATTTCGGGATACTACGGTAAGTGTCAAAAAGTGTGTAATATGGATGAAAATTCTATCACAGACGAGATGCACAGGAAGTTGCCCGAACTTGGCGAGTTCCCCTTGTCAGATGGCCCTGAACGGCCCCTTCAGCTTGATCTGACAATGAGACAGAAGTGACCAGAGCTTTGATCGTGCGAAAATAATCAATGTGGCAATCATGCATTATGGTGATTACATTTGGCAATGTCGCTACATTTTGACAGTGAAGTAAGAAAAAAGCGTTTGCAGTTTCAAATATTACCATCATGAAACGTAGAGTGCGCTCAATCGCTTCTCTTTTTGGACGATGTCGGTAATTTAGATGTGGTGACACAAAGTCCCATGAGGTGAGAGGTCTATCCCTGTACCTTGTGGGTAATTAAACTAAATTACCATTTGACGATATGACTTAACTAGATGGTAAAAGTACGACAACCAGTGTAGATAATTTCTATGTCGTCCAAGCTGACTGAAAGTTTCTGATAACCATTGATCCTCAGGATAATCAGAAAGCACATAATCCCGTTTCCTTTAACAATATAATCATACTTACTTTTATAACATAATTAATATCACAAAAACCCATTTTTTAAGAAGATTAATTGTTCGGAAAAAACACTAATGATTAACTTTGTTAGCGAGACAAAATGGGTTTTAGTACTTAAGGGTATTTCTAGACAGAAAAGTTGGGCGGTGGAAATTTACGCCAAAAACTAGTGAAGGTCTATAGGTGCTTCTAGTACCATTTCGGGTAGTACCATTCAATCCATGAATATCGGTTTCCAATATAACGCATGATATACACTGTGTATATGTCTACGTATCCAGTCAATACAAGACGTTGTCCTTGATGAAGAGCCTACCGCAAAAGCACATCTCATAACAATTGTTGGAGTACAAATACACGAAGGATATCATTATTTAGAGTCGTCGGGCAAATTGTTATAGGAGATTAACATTTTTTGTTTTTCCCCTCTGGATATTAGTTCAGTAACGCTTTTATTTGATTTTTCTGGTCGCGAGTAATCGAACAATCTATATACACGTATATCTGGGGGTGTTAATTCGAGATATCGTATAGATGGGCCTTGCAAGATTGGAAATTCCGTTCTGCATACATACATATTACTTGGCTAGTGCATACGGATATGTATAACGTCTACAGCGATGCTCGAAACCTCTTTCACCTCCTCGAGCTCTTCTCGTTCTCACCCCACTATCCTCGGTGCAAATTCTCACGACCGATTCTCCCCGCAAATCCGTACGATCCGCATAATCCTGGAGAATCGGTTGATACTCCAGCACTGGCGTGTAAACCACCCATTCGATTCTGGATTATCGTTTTAGTCTCATCAGGATTTTTAAATTTCCACATCCCCTATTCTGAACACGTACGAAGCCGCCGGTATTTTCCTTTTCTTATCGTTCATTCTTATTTGTAAAGAGTTTCCCTTCCCGAAGAAATACGTAGGGCAATTTTAGTAGAAAAGAAGACTTTCTTTTGATGTGATCCAAGATATTGTTTTAAATTTCCGTCTGCGTCATATTTAAAGGACCTGAAAAGATAAAAGGTTATTAGTTAAATTCGGGATCATGTTAAAAGTATAAATGTGGGTAGGAGTAGGTGAATAAATACATGATTCCTTTGGCGAAGTGCAAAGTGCAAACCAAGTGGATATATGTTGCTTCGTCGAGTAGAAGGCGATCGGAGTCTATCGTTCATTGTTAATTTAACTCCGGCGAAAACTCAAAGCGTATTTCGTTATCGCGTATTCTGCTGCCTGAGCAATTAAGCCTAGTGTTCCGCGTATCCTCCTTCGTTTCCTACGAAATAACTTGCTCGAAGCGTTAGTTACAAGAGTGAGGCAACGAGGTTACCGGTGAACCACCACACGAATGGAAAATACTGAGAATATTTGGTGAGTTCATCATCGCAAAAGTTAGGATATTCTGAGCATACGACTTTCCTAATATCCGCAAAATTTTTGTCAATCAGCGGGGAGTTACGCTCTAAACCCTTATGTAACGCGGAATACCGACATCCCCGTAGAGCAGACATTTCAGTGACTCTATAATCTGCTTAACGACACTTAAGTCCAATCAAGAAATGAAAGCTATTCGAAACTGGTGAACTGCAGTTATAAACTGAAGGAGCAGAGCGATGGTATCTGGGTATCGTCAGGATTCTAACGATCCTAGGGTTAGTGCCCTGTAAGTATGTCGAAAAGATGGACCCACTTTGCGACGGTTCCCCGCCGATGAATAATAAAACCAAGACAAATGGGAAGCCATCAAACTATCGTTCGAGCGGCATGGTACTGCGACGCGCAGAACACGATAAAACTCGCCGGGACCAATCCCTTTTCGCTAAATTACCATAATTGCCGGCCTGCCACGACAGTTACGATGCGGGGTGCTTGAAATCGCCATTCGCGTTATAGTCCGAAGGGGTAGGAGTCGGCGGGTGGCGAACACTGTTTAGTTGCACTTGCGTGCAGCCCTGATCGTCTTCCTCGAGTGCAGCCGACGTTTATGGTAAAATAGGCTTCGAGATTTTCCGATGGCGGTCCTTCAATATTCACTCTAACCCACTCTTGCTGTACTTGCAGATAAATGCGCTGAATAATAAGTGCTTCGTAACAAGGAGGAAATCGATTAACTCTTCTCTTCGCGTATTTATTTATCGAGGATATTGATCTAGGTCGATGGATATGGCTTTATTATTCCCTATGTTATTGGAGACATCGGAAAGAGAAGCCTTTGTAGATATTCTTGGAAGTTTCCTCGTCTAATTGCCGTTTACCCAATACTGCGCTCAATGGAAATTTGTAACATTAATACTAAGTAATATTCAATGATTTATGAACCTGAGAAGACCGACTGAATTTATTGTGGAATTTTGTGACACTCAGTGCAGCTGCAACATTGACTTATTGTTAGATTCCGCGATAGAGTAAATTCAATGGTTGATTGCGCTAGGGAACGTACGTACGTGTGAGCCAATAAGCTTTTCATGACGATAACATCGGCGCGACATTTAATTAATGTCTTTTCGGGAAATGAAAGAACGGCTTGGAATCGTGAGAAATTTATTGGCCCTCGGCCGTTGGTCGTCCCCACCGTCGAAGTAGTTACGATCGCCTACTTCTTCTTCTTCTCTTTTCTCTTTCTTTCTCTCCCCCGGACTTTCTGCTGTGTCGGGAAAGAACGCCTACGAATCTGAGAAAGGTAGCCCTCGCCTTAATACGATACCGCAGTGAATCTTTGTCGCTGCTGGAGGTTTAGAATCGGGGAGTTTAGAGAAGATTTATAAGGAATTTATGGTATCGACCTTTCCAGTGACTACCATCGACTTTCAAAGCAGAACCCTTATCACCACCGGAATTGTGTGTTTTTATTCCCTCCCTCGGCAGGCAATTTCGCCGTTCCTTCGGAGAGAATTAAAAGAGTAGCTAGTACTTCAATGTCCTATAAAAAGCTTACGTACAACTGTATTAAATTTCGTTAGATTCCTTCGGCATTATAATTAACTTATAGAATAAGCGATCGCGCCCGGAATAAATACGATGGTTCCTGAGAATTACCGAGGGTTTCCTTAAGCTTAGCTTTGAGAACGCTTTGTAATTGCATTGTTCGTCGTCGGGCGACAATGAGCAATGACGCAATTTGGTTCTCGTAACGACGTACGTGCAGGACGTTATGACCGTCCTGAAAATTTATCGCTTCTAAAATGTGCGGTTGTTTGCGAGCAGCGACCACTCGTTATTGCCCCGGGCACTTTGCTCGGTCGCTGCAGTATCTTGTCTGTCAGGCCAGAGTAAAGATAAAATGTAGCGAGTATAACAGAAAAGTTAGCTGTTAACGCAAACTGCCGTGTAATCGAGTCTACAAAAAGTTGCACGTTGCGCAGTTTAGAATATCAGACGGACTACTTTGACAGAAAATTGTGTTCTAAACTTCGCTCGCGATATTCTCGCTCGGTGCGGATTCGGATGAGCGGTTTAAACGAATCGCACAGAAAACGGAAACTTCCCTTCATTTTTGGCAAGTTTTCTGAAGGAACAGGAAGCAGAGCTCTTCCGTTTACTCGGAAGTTTGAAGATTTTGTAAATCGTATTTAAAGTTTATCGCGGAAGCCTTCCCCGAGTGCAAAAATATTTTTCCTGCAGGCGCAAGGCATTCTCCGTATAAGAGTTAATTGGCCAAGGCGTTTTCTCGCACGTGTAAAAATTCGCGGCGTGCGCAAGCCAGGTCGATAATACGAAGGTGGAAGTTTGTATCGCGTCCTAGAGACAATCTGCTATCCGAGCCAGAAAATTGGACAAGTTCCCACGTCCCGTTGGGATTCCCGGGCCGGATTTCGAACGCACGTGTGCCGATTTCCGAAATATTCATATTGGACTCGACTGCCGTGAAATTTATACTCTGTACATTGTCGGAATATAACGTTCGAACGTTCCTCCGGCCTCTGTACCTACGCATTCTGACACAGCATGCACGATTCTTTGGTATTTACATCCTCACGTCGATGTCTAAACGGAAGCATTTTTACCAACCCGCCGTACTTCCGGACTTGGCCAAGGTAGAATTAAAACACGAGAAAACACTGCGCATGTTCCCAACAAATCTCTTCTGTACAACAGGAAGTACAGAAATTTTATTCCTGATGCATTGACGGTCTAATTACCTTTTTCGTAACGTTCACCGTGAGTCTAGTGGATTCGTCGATAACGATTTTATGCGATAAGCTTTTATCAGTTTGAACCATATGGAATTTCGCGATGGTCCGTCAGTTGGTGGGTGGGGTATTTTCCGTGTCGTTGTTTCTTCGATCTCGGGCACCAAAGGGACTAGTACTTTACGCGATTTCAGCTCGAAACAATGCAGATAAAGGCAAGTCTCGATATGACGGTGGTTCAGCGAATGCTGTTCCCATACAGAGGCCTGTGTACCGAGGAAAACTGACACGCACACTGATTCCGGTATTCGGGAGAAACCCTGGCAAATATTTTTCCCGCCAAGCGCAATATCCAGCGCTATATTTCCCGTTATACCCGGCACTCGCGGTGAATCACGCTGGAAATATTTCGGATCCGAATCCGCGCTGGGCTTCGCCGCTTTTGCCTTTGGGTCCTCGAGAATGCATTTCGTCGCCAGGGTCACGAACATCGAGGCGCATCGAGGAGAATGACTTAATTCCTTTCAACCGACCTACATTCACCGACACGCCTAAACAACCATTTCCCCGAAACTCCTTGGGAAATGAAATAATGAAATAAACATTTGCCCCAATGACCTAAGGTTTCTTTCTTCTCATTTCCCACGTAATTATGTTATTTCTTCGTACCGCGTACATTCCGTTTATCGGAAATCTTAATACCACTCCCATTATGCCCACGAGTATACCCATTTATTATTGCGACGAGCAAATTTTCGTGAATAGAGATTTTCACAACAACCGTTCTCTTCTGGGCCGTTTCGAGAATGCCGATTTCAAGCGAACCCGATAATATTCATTATACCTATATATATATATATATATAAAAAAGCCCGAATTCACCTTTATCCTGGTGCTCGTTTGTACAAGGTTCTTTTTTTTTTGACGTCCGAGCGGAAATCCGCTCGGCGAGGTATCGTCCACGTGAAATTCGCCGAGCAATTTTATTTTGCCGCCGATTGGAATTCCCTGGGACTATGGGCTTATCGATTTTCGGCCGGTTAGGCCGGTCCGACCGCGCCTGCCGGGCTTTTCCTTTGAACCGGGGGGAGAACGTAAGCCTCGGTGTTGCGCGGCCGGCGGGTTCGCCAGGGAAACGTGTGGCGTTGGACAAGCTGCGGTCGATGCCGGCCCTGTAACACTTTGTTTTAAGCGTTCGAGCGCGGAGAGCTTGCCGGTGGTCCTCGTCAAACGGCAATGCTTCGCCGCGGATTCATGCTCCTGCCGCGTTTACGCAGGACGTTACGGCGATACCACTAAAAGGAAATACGGCATAATTAGGAACAGTCCGGTGCGCACGAGATTTATATTAAAGTCTTTCGTCAAGCCGCAGAGTCCGGTTTCGTTTTCCTCCCGTTCGCCCTTCTCATGTTCCCGTACCAGCAGGGATAATCATGGCAGCGGTGATTTAGACACTACTCTGTCTAAGGAATATCCTCGTTCCATTCGTTTATTCGACGTCAGGGGAAAACCGTCTGCTGTTTGTCTGCTCGAGGAACAATCCTCTTTGTGAGAGGCGTCACGTCGAAAGGATGCTTGTTAGGAAACTGTTATCCTAGCGCGTAATTTCCTTTCCGGGAGTACGGGGCCGAGTGAACCTGAAGATGCCCGTAAAACGAGTGTGTACGTACACGCAGTCGCGGGGCTTGATACCTCGAACTTTAACGGCGAGAAGATTACACTCGAACGAGAAGGTAAATCTCCACCCCTGTCCCCCTACCCTTTGTCCCTTTCGAATCAAACTTGACTCTTTGTCGCTTTTTCCCTCTTCGACTACCATTCATTCCTTTTATTCCTTCCTACTTTTTCTCCCCCTCTCACTCTCCCTTCCATTGGTACGAACCCCAGAACAGCGACGAAAGTCTTCTCTTTCGTGATAAATTAATAGCCCTGAGAACTAGGCCATACTCATTTAGTACAAGTGTCGCGGCATGCTTAATTCTAAGACTTATTTCCCGTGGTCCCCTCATTAAGAAGACGATCATCGCCCTACCGACGCTGCTTTTTCATCGGCGTGACAATTTTTCTCGCTTGGAATGTGCAAGCGGTGCATCGAACACGTTTTTTGTGCATAGAAGGCAAATGGTATCCAACCAAGTTACTGCTACAAATACATGCAATTAACTCGTAGAGATAAAATCGATAATTTCACGAAGATTTTATAAACATTATTTAGAAACAGATTAATACATTGCTAGTTTCTCGGCGTGCAATTTATTTCCGCTTCAATGAGAGAGATTTTGAAATTGGCGACATTCGAAAAATGCCATAAAGGATTGAAACTGACGCGGTACAATTGCTCTAAGGAAACGATGGCTCATTATTCGTCTGGCCGTGGTTGCATCCGAAATGCAACTGCGGAATGCAACTGGGTCGCTGGTAATTACACGAGTTATTCAGTCGGCCATGTAGACGCGAGAATGACAGTGTTAGGCAACCGACTACTGTACTTAAGATTCCCCTTACACCTATCGCAGCTATAGACTTGACTCAGTAACGACCAGTGATTATTCCCTTATCACGCAAACGTGATTCCTTTGACCCATTGAAATTTCTGTCCATCACAATGGGCTTACTTCGATCAAGTCATCGATTCATCTTGGCTGTATGGGAACGCTGTTAACAAAGTATACCCCGTACGGGTTTTTACGCAACAGCTTAGTGGAATATGTGTCAGAACGGGGCTTTATTCATTGGATAAAACGATATTCCCTGTGCACGGGGAAGGCGCGATGGGCAAAGATAGAGTCAGCCATGTGTATACGGCGTTCGTTATCGCTGTTGTAACTATAGGATCGCTCGGATGGTCAACCTCGGCCGGCCAAGTTCCCCAACTATTCACGATAGAGTGAGCACGTTTGTCGACGGTAAAAGGGCTTTGACCGCGGGATAAAGGTCTCCCGATGAGCTCTGCAAACCGACCGACGGACCTCCCCACGGCGTGCATTAAGCCGACGATCAAATATGGATACGGGCCGATACATACACGCCCTTACGCTCTGCAGTTTCCCGTGGATTGGCCCCGCTGTCTCGCGCCTTTCAAAGCGCAGACCCGTCCGTTCATCCGGTCAGTCGGTTAGTTTAAGAGCCATGAATACGGCCATTACAATTCCCTACACCCCGTCCAATGAAAAGAATTTGGCCAGGCGAGAAGTCGTTACCGGCAATTTACGATGAAACTAAATCACCGGGTAAAAAGTTCCCCGTCTTCGAGTAACAATCACGGCATTTCTATGCGGTTATAGTTTGGTCGAAAACGCCGAGTTTCCGATTTTTATCTGACAATTATCTTCAGCCCGTTGAGAACCGTTACTACGGTTCGCTTAACTACGTATTGTTTCGCTGTAGCTTTTATCTGCCTTTTATCTCCGATCGTGATGTCCCTTTTATAATACAATTACCGGCAATTACGGTCCATCGTTACACGTTTATCGAATACGGAACTTGGGGAAAAATGTCCCAAAGCGCTCGTACAGGACCTCCGGCGAATTGCGATTAGGTCTCTCTCTTTCGATCCCCGTCGCGAAATACGAGCGAATTCTAATCGAGGACAATTCTACAGGCTTTATCGTAACTCCAGATAACCCCATAAAGACGTTTCTAAGGACTCAAGAAAATATGCCGTCAATAAAATCCTCGTAAGACCTTACAACTTTTTTCAGATATCCTTCTTCATCGTTCGGCAATTTTTTTATCGACGTTTGACTGGTTTGGGTTAACGCAATTTCATGTGATAGCGTCGCGCCGACTGCGGGACTGTTTGAAACAATGCCGTAGCGGACTTATGGGGATACGAAAAAAATTTGGCTCCAGGGGAATTGTGTAGCGACGAATCTTGGTGGCAGCGATGCGCGGAAGAATGGAGCTGCGTTTTATTGGACAACCCGCTTGTGAAACATTCCGCCGGGCGGACGTATTCCGGCGACATTCGGCCGACGACTTGCAAGGGGGGCAGCTTTATTGCGAGCACCAGTGAGGAAGGGAGTGGGGGGGGGGGACTTGCTACCGGCGAATTAGTGTCAACACGCGCGCACGTCGGACGCGAAGGAGTGTACACTCGTGCGAGGGCAAAAGGAGGAACGGGGAAATGCCGAGGGTTGGGGCGCGGTAAAACCCGGGAATTTTCAGCGGCCGACTCTTTGTCCTTTGTTCCGCATTCTTCCGGATTTCCCGCGTTAATCGGTATAAATAAAAAGCCCTCGACTGCCGTCCGTATTTTTCCGGCTCGCCACGGTGGAGTTTTCCTCAAAAGATCTGTTTCCGTTTTACGGCTCATATCAAATTATTTCTCCATTCTGCCGTCCGGCTCTCAATGGCTTTGCTGCCTTTCCAAAAGGATCAATGAAAGTTAATTCTGTTATATCATAGTTTATGATGCGATCACGGTGTACCGGCCGTTTGCCTGTAACATATACAGTGGCATTTCGTTCCTGGGAGAGGCGTAATGAGTCGTCAGGCGGAATGAACGTCCGACCCTCGGCAATGTGGCACTTATATTGACGTCCTGTACAACAAGAGTGAATATTTGTTCACGACACACCCGCGCAGCCCTCCCTTTGATTCGAATCTCTTCATTTAGCCGTACGAAACCCTGTCTCGTCCGCACACAACTGTTATATCATCGCTCCAGTGTTATGACTTTGTTAAGGACACGTTGGGGAAGATTCTGCGGAGTATCGCGAGTGATAACGCGCTGCAGTATAACCAACGACCTAATATCATTGCTACTACAACGAATCCCCTAACTTTCTTTACTCAGAAACTTATATTCTTCCGAAACAATGTTCTTTATGTTTTGTTCATAGTGAAATATTCCGTGAATTCATGCTTGTTTATATGAAAATTCTCTAACGAAACGTGGCATGTTCTTTCACGCAAAAGCCAGAGAAAAAGGTTTATCATCGGAGGGAAAGAAAAAACTAATTTCGGCCGCCCCCGAGGGCACAATTTTTTAAGATATACACTTTAATAAGAGGTTTCCACAGGTACAAGCTTATCAAATATCTGGTATACTTCGTGCGTCTTTTTTGCCAGTTGTTGCAGATCGAGGATCTAAGTCTTGCCGAGTATTGAGCTAAATTCGCCATCGTATGAAACCCTGAACAACGTGAATTAACGTGAAGAATGAAATTGGATCGTCGTAACTTATTACCTAAGGCCAGATTTGCGAATACATTTCATTTTGTGTCGCATCTGTCCTTTACCTTGCGAATTAACAAATGCCTCCTGTTAGGAAAACCATTGTTCCCCAGTGAGGAAACGAGCGTTAACCACTGGGAGTAAATACCTTCTTCTTTCGCCGGCGATAAAATATTCATCTGGCCGCCGGCGATGAGCGGTCCGTTTGATCGAAGCGCATTTCGTCGTAAACGAACGTGTTATCGGGACGTGGCTGAAAAGCGACAAAGTGCCGGGCGTCCGTAGCTCGTCGATTCGAGTTTGCACACTCGAAATCGGCCGACGTGCCGTTCCATTTTCGGGGGGAAACCGGGCGCTCGCGCGTCGTTAAGTCCATTGTCGATCGTCGACTTCCGAAATGATTACGGAACTGTTAAAATTCGATTACCGCGGGGGAGTACAGCGCCGTCCGAATGGCGACGAGCGCGATTCTATGCAACTGCAACGATCGCGAATGCTCGCAGCAATGGCGCAATTACGATCGCCGCCCGGTTTACCCACGAGTAACGGTGAGTCTCTCAAGCCCCTCCTCCCCTCCTCCTCTTTCTCGCACCGCTAGCCGCAGGACCCACTTCTTCCTCAGCGAACCCGTTCTCCTGTTGTGACGCGAAACTTTTATACGGCACCCGCGACGAAACTTTTCGCTCGTTAAGTTTTATCGCCGCTACGTTCTCTCTCGTATACGCCTGGCAATTGCAGATTCGCGGATCGAGGGGTCGAGGGGAAATGACGAAGACAAAGAACCCGTCGGACGGAGAAGGACCGAGAGAGAGAGAGACATCCAGTGGACGACTCTCAAATAGCCGGAAACGTCGCTCTGTTCGACGATGCGAAGGCAAATCGATTCCTCGGCTGGCGCGTCCCGTTCTGTCGGCTCGACGTTTCTTCGCACTCCGTCCTTCCGGACCGACCGGAAACGAAGTTCATGGGGACAACTTGTCCGTCTCGAGATCCTCCATGCATTATTGTATAAGTCCCCCGGGGCGGTACTGTAAGGGGGGGAGGGGGCAGTGGTGACGCGTTCAAAGCACTTTCATCGTATCATAAGACTCACTGTACCCGCAGCAAACCCATTACGTCCTTATCTCTGAGGATCTGTATACTTGGAGGCCGTTTTGAAGTTTGCCTCGAAACCCCGCAGTTATTCCGTATTCCACCCAATTCGGGGGGACTGCATTATAGATAGCGCGAAATCCAAATGTCCAAGTCCGAGCGGATTTAGATCGAACGGTATCGTGTCGCTCGAGAGGGAGGGGGGATCGAGACGATGACAGCTATGGGGAAGAGGAGGAGGAGAGACGAGAAAGAGAGGGGGACGAAGAGAAGTTGACCGATTTAAACCCACCCGACGAAACCCATTGGTTCGGCAAGGTAGCGGTAAAATAGCCAGCGAAACGATTGGTTAATATTACAGCACCGCCAATTACGACGCCAAAATTTAGTTTCTTACCACTTCTTAAATGTCAAATAATACAAATAAAACGAACTCCTGTATTTTTGTTTGAACGACATGTTTCATAGGTATTGCTCGGCGGTAAAAGAAAATTGATACATAAAGTTTCGCTGAAGGGGAGGTATAAATTTTTCAGAGGATTAGGTAACTTTGTCGCGAAGATGAGTCTTCTCGGTGTGTGGCTTTCATAGGAGGGAAAGATGGTCGATCGAGCGACAGCTGGCTCGGCAATTCCGGCATCGACGTGATTCTCGTCTGGCGGGCCGATAACGTGGTATCACGCGTGATTTCGCCGGCGGCCGTGATATCCGCCGGCCGAGACAGCTGATAACGTTAACGATTTCGCGACGGCGCCATCGTTCATAGGAGAAGCAGCCATAAACTTGTCGACGTTACGCCGCTCTGACTAATGGCGTTGGCGGCCAAGTAACTGCCGTTTCCTAAATCGAGTATTAAATTTTCCGGCGGTAACGAGAGGGGGGGGGGGAAGGGGGGAATAATTTGTCGAGCTGCTTTGGAGCCTTGGCCGCGCGGAACGGGAGTTCGTTATCGATCTACGGCCGGATATGTCCGCCGATGCGACATAAAAGACCGCGCCCTCGGGGCCGAGGAAAGGGTCCTTTGTCGCCTCGCAATTCTTTATCGACCCTCCACACGCGTCCTGCGAACGTCCCTGTAATAATCACCCCTCGGCCCTACCCCCGTTGCCAGGAAAAAATGGCCGGCGATAATCGTTAGGTTTTATAACGGGCCAAAGTTTCGCGCCCGTTACGCGCAATTAACATACTTGTTCACAAGTACCGCGGTACATTGGCAAATACGAAACGTCCTGTGCCGGGGGAGGGATTCTAATGAAACTCAAAACTCCAATAAATACCTGCGTCGGGGGACGATTAAATTTAATGACGTATGCATTTCTACGTCGGTCCAGGCAACTTTCTAGCGGATTTCGGCGGTTTCTCGTTTATCGCCGGTGCAATAAATTCCGCAAACTCCCTCGCGAACGTTGAAAGCGGTCGACACGCACGTGTCATTAACGTGGCCCGTCGTCTCGCGCGATACGGGAATCTCCGAATGATAATGCACATTCGCAGCAACCTCGACGACGGAGAAGGTAGGGGAGGGTGGGAGGGTATGGAAACGGAAGAACGCTCAGGAGGGAAGTTAGAGTACGGCAAAAAGAGATGGGCGAGGTAACAAAAAAACGAAGGAAACGGATCGCGGCAAAAATGGCGCGGGTGGCCGACGCCGAGGGAACGTAGGTGGTACGGGGGGGGGGGGGAGAAGAAACGGAACAATGTAATATCTGCGAAGCACACGGCATACAATACACGCCTTCGTGTATACAGCGTCGCTTTATTTAAGTCGTCTAGCGTTACAAGCCTTCCCTCGCTATATCCCACTCCTCTCGATCGTAAGGACTAAGTAAGGACTAAGTAATAAATAAGTAGGACCATAGTTTGCCCCGTTCTGCAGTCACACGGCAGCTTCCTTATCTACGTCTTAAGTGCAGACTTTTTGCCGGCTTGCGGCATTTACAGACGTCCGTGAAAGTCTATGTATGTGCACGTACACTTGGCCACGTGGATATTTTTTTCACGTCGGGGCTTTTAGGCCCGCCATTCCCCGCGCGTGAGTATGATTAACAGAGTGGGGGACGCGTGTTGGGGGAATGGTTTTCCTGGTTCTTGGAGAAATTCGTACATGTGACGATGATCGGCGGGGCACAGGGGACCGTGGAAAGCCACCCCTATCGGACGGCCGGAAAAAAGCCCGAGGATCTAGGGGTAGATGTGGAATGTAACGGGGAGGGAGAAATAACGCGGAGCGTTTATTTCCTTACTCCCCAAGGACGTCTAGACGTGAAAATGGCCCTTTTTTTTTATATAAACCGTTCACTGTAAATCCGGTGTTAATTAAGTGCCGGGCAATTTGGATTCCCGGCGAATATGGTTCTCGGTTTATCGTGGGAGGAAGGTATGTGCGTCCTTACGGACGGATAAGAGGCGCTATTGCATGCCGCAGTTGGCCGGCTATTCGATCCGGGGAATCAGTGAAGGTCCAAAGGGAAAATTGGGCGATCATCCACAGGACGTCTAATACCGTGTCAAAGCGAAGTGGAGACGGGGCTGCGAGTAACGATGGCCGAATCGGAATATTCGATATCGCTGGGGCGTGTTGGACAAACGAGCCGGTGATTTCGTCAGTCCGCAGGACTAAACGACGGTCAAGTGCGCCACCGCTGTCGGAGAGGGTACGTCGACCTTCTGCATGTGCCGGAAAGACCTAAGGAAAGATCGGAAAGCCGGGAAGGGATGGGATATTTCCTGGAAAACGTCGTCGCTCTTCGACTTCTCTCGGTCCAATGCCGGTTTTACGAGTTTTTCTCAAAACCTACGACATAGCTCCGTTTTTTCGTCGTCTCTCTTGCTCCGTACGCTCGCAGAGCCGTGAAAAAGAGGAGCTGAAAGGGTGCGCAGGGCTGGCGAGGATAGGGAAAGCTCGAAGATCGGGGATTGTAGGTGGCCTTGGCACCGACGGTCCTCGTTTTATTCAAATTCTCTTCAGGATTCGGGAACCTACCCTCGCGCGTACCCTCGTTCTTTCTCGATTCATCTTGCTGATTCGCAGCAAGAAAGAATCGCGAACCTCCCCCCTCGTCGAATAGTATCTATACTGCCTTCTCGCTAGAAGTGACAGTCTCACAGCTTTTGTATTTTAAACACCCTTCCACGGCATTCGCCGACATCCGCGCATTTATTACAGGAATTTCCAGACTGAATTATTTAAACGTTTGTTAATGTCGGAAACAGTTCCGTACATTCAATCGGCATTTGTGTGCCGACAGGTCGTTAGAGTATACATTTCTCCCATTCTTTTTCGATTCGTCGAGTTCACGCTCACCGAGGTCTAAGCATTCTTTAAAAGACATGGAAAAATGATTGGACGCCGTTCGAGACAAAACTATCTTTTCGTGCTTCATCTTCCATCGACGTTTTCCGTTCGACTCGGCGGCGGACAAATTGCTATCCGATGAGGAATTCAATCGTAAACGACATTTAAAAATCTCCACAAATCCGAGAGATCCAGATAAATTTTAATCCGAAGGATCGAATGACCGGGATTCAAGGAAAAGTGTGTACGATGAAATTTTTGCTGATTTAAATGTGACATTCTGGCGGTGTTGTTCATTGATCGCGACAATAATTTCAATCGTGCGCTCGGTAAAATCCCGCGGGTGTAATACAGATTCGAGTAAACGCGACGTGGCTATCGTCGTTGTTACAATTTGCAGGACAATCTGTGCTCGTTCAACGAGCTATGACGACACGCGGTAATAACGACGAAAAACGCGTCGCGTTTGTCACCGGATTACCATTATGTCCGGCAATAAATATGAAACTTTGCTCGGCGTATAATTATGCCGTTATAACAGAGCAGCCATGTACTTTCCGCGGTCAGGGAGAATGACGAAGAGTCTCGAGTAGTTTCAACTTAAGAACAGGAAAGAACATTCTCCGGAAGTAAGAATATTTAATGTCCTCCCATCGTCTGGTAATTGCGATTACTTCGAGCGATGCGCTAATTTTTCGTAATTGATATGACTGGAAACTGGACTTTTTAATAGGACACCAGCAGAGAAACAATGTAACCACGTGGCAATTTTATTCGTCATTGGCGATTATCGTTGAAGTTTAAATGAATCCGCTGAGATGGAATAGAGTGAAGTGAGACGGCGTGAAAAGGAAAAGAAAACAGGAGGAAATACTCTCCGGGCGTCTTTACTCCCATCCTTGATTTTCACGTTCGTAACAGATTGGCAGTGAAACTGGCGGGTCAGCATTTCCCTCTTCGGGGAAGCGACGTAAAAGAAGGAGCAAGTTAGGCGGGCCGGATTAAAAGGTTCGGCGTTCATCCGCTCGTAATAAGAGTCAGCATCTTTTTCCAGGCAATATTTCACGTCATTACACCCCATTTCCCCGCAATTAAGATTTGAAAATTCTCCGCGGGGTTTATCGCGCTGTCCTACCTCCCCTCCCCCCCTCTTCGTATCCTCTGGCTTATCACTCGTTATCCATTACGGCGATGTCATTTGAACAATTAAACTGGACTTGCGGGTGGAAAGACACGCCTGCAGTGGCGGTCAATCGCGATCGGAAGTTGGGTTTTCCTGGCTGGGGCCAATATTGGAGCAGCTTCCTGTCAATATTGACCTGGGGATATATTCCTCCTAGGGAAATTGACCAACGCGTTGACCGGAAGACTAGAGTGATTAGCCGAGATCGAAGTGTATGGCAAGTGCACCGCCCCGCCGGAAATAGAAAAGTTTCCATGACTGTGAGTAGGAGGAGGAGGGGGGGGGGGGGCTTGACCGGACGTGCGAAAAAGCCGAGTTGCCGGGGCTAACGAACGGGCAACTCCGCTCGCGGGAACGTGGACCGAGCTCTAACTTACTGCGGGGTGGTCGCAGGATGTGGAATTCCTAAGGGGTCGCGCAGGAACTTCCAGAGGGTCTCTCCGCGCATCGCCAACTTCCCGCCGGGGTTGCGGCCAAACTATATTTCTCCACGGCCCTGTGTTTGCCCGTGCGCGTGTGTCTGTGAAAGCCCTCCGTGAAAATCGAGAAGACCAAACGTCCCGAGTCTCCGTGCATACATTCTTTTTGACCTTTCACTCTCGAGATGGATCGCTGTGTACCCTGACTACGACTTCCGGTCTTCCTACGTCGGCCGATTGTCGTCTCCGCCGTTGCACTTCAAGATATTAATGCCCGCTCAACCCTCCCCTTCCCGGACGACAGTCGCTTCCTGTAAAATGTTTCCACCACCACCACGAAAGCAGTGCAACTGTAAAATTACGTGCACAGGTTCCTGGCAACGTTTCGTCGATTCACAAAGGTTACACTTCACGTCTGTTCCTCTTTATCCTGACTCCTGGCGGTTTGTCTGTCGCGAAGACCGTCTATTTTGCGTCCGACGAAACGGTACTCGAAGGGAACTGTCTGTTTCGGATTTGTATCTCTTGCCGAGTGTGTGCAGCATGCCCGGTGGCGCGTCCAAGATCCGCAATAAAGGATAAGTTGACGCGAGGGAGGGGCGTAGGGTAGGTCGAACGTCGCGGGCGAAATAAATAAGAGTCACGAGGCGGCGGAATGGAGGAGGTCGACGTAGGTGCGCGCATTGCACGTGGCGCATTGTGAGACGAAATGGAATTTCTGTCGGCTTGCTCGGATAAACAGCCGCAATTTCGCTGGCGCGAGCGAGACGGGAATCACGTGCGCAGAAATCCGCCGACTCTCCTCCTCCCCCTCCGCCCCGTTGATCCTCCAGCCCCGCCCTTACCACGGTCCCTTCATCCGGAACTTTCTCTTTTCTTCGTCGCCTGATTCCCCCGAATTCTCCCGGCCTATCTCGGGGCCGCGACTCGCGGGCTTTTGGTTTCTCCTATCACCCCTCCCCCCTTCTCCCTCTCCCCGCTACCGCCCATTCCTCATCTAACCACCGCGCCTCTCGTGTGCTCGGAATTTCTTCCGTCGCGATTTACATCGGTCTGATGGGGATTCGCCGAGTCTCTCCCCGCAGGAACACCGAAGTCTCGCGCGTACAGGCATTCTGGAAATCTCTGGGAAGGTTCGCCGAATTCCCGGAAAAATCCAGCCGGCAGTTGCCTCACGCGCGTAAAGATACGTGACACGTGGTTAAAGTACACGTCAATCTGTTTTGACAAATCTTCGATCGGAGGCTACTCGCCGAGGAAACGGGCAAAGGTTCCGCGCTATTATTTCACCGAATTTTCCACCGCGATTTTCCGTATATAGGACTTACCTCCATAAATACGCGCAGTTATTTTCCGCACGTGCCCTGCGCAAATTCGCTCATGACAGACGGAACGAGATAAGAAGAAATGAAGGCACGAAAAAAATGGAAGGTCGCGGATGAGGGGGTGACAGGCGGACGGGAGAATGGGTTAGTGGCTGGCTGGAAAAAGAGTGGTCGAGGTGTATGGCGGGAGGGGGGCGGGGTGTTAGACGGGCCGAGAAACGTAGAAGAAATCCGTAGTACGTGTTAATGATTCTTCTTACGAGGACAAACGACCGCGAGCAATATAAATGCCGATGCTAAGGGTTGCCGAGAAAACCAGTGGGGTTGTGGAGGGGGGTCGGGGCGACGAGACAGACGTGAGTAATGATCCCCTTCCACCTACACTGGCAGACCGAGTGTCAACCGTAGCGCTTTCGACATTTTTAATTTCCGACCCTCGTTCCCTACCCGCCGCGGTGCGTAACTTTCGACAGGGCCGCGCGACGGCGAACGTATAACCACCTGAAGGATTTCTCACTTGCGAATTACGCCGATATATCAGATCCTCAAGGACACAAAGGAATTTCCCAAATCCTCCTCAAACAAATCAATTAAAGCCCATTATTAGAAACAATGAATCTTGCAGGATTCGAAATTAAATGAAAATGTATCCATTAATTATCTGCTACGGCGTTATTTTCTTTGAGCAATTTTAATAAATGTTAGCTTCGATGCTCGTGCGAATGTAGATTGGTTGATGTGTTCCTTGCTGAGTTTGCGAATCCACAACGAATAAGTGGCCAAGAGAAATAGAGGGGTATGACTCGTAAAAACATCATATAACGGTCGATCCCATTGGCAAGGCGATATTGGTATATAGTTGTTTGGACGGAGAATATTTTCCATGCCCACTTTCGTTCGATCTACCATGTTCAAGCAGCGGACCTACGCTCATGCATCCAATTTCCCCGGTTTTTTCACATTCCTGTTTTGCCTGTTTCATAGCTACGAATATGAAGGAAGCCATTCACGGGATATCCTGCATTCTACGCTCATAAACTGAAATCCGCATTTTTCTAGGAATCCTCTCTGTAATTCCAAAAGCATGAGATTCCTTTTAATCTTCGACAAACCTCTTTGACAGTGTTTTAATTATTCGCCTTCTTTTCGGGAAATTTGATGCAACTGAAAGCTCGCATTCCCGGCGTTTTCACTAGTTTCATCGTCCCCCTCGTTCATTTTAGCTGACTTTCACGCTCTGGCTCTTAGGCAGGACAACGAGGAAGAGAAAGGAGGAGTGCCTGGCCGTTCGTCCTGTGAATCGTCGATTTCATAAAATCGTACGACCTCGCAAGAGGCGGCCAGTCCGAAATTCGCTCGTAAAACGAAGCGAGCCCGGCGCGTCGTCGACGGGGAAAGAGAGAGCTCGATATCGCCCCGATTTTGCTATGTCAGGGGAAACGCGGGGCGGCCGGGGAGGAGGAGGAGGGGAAGGGGAGAAGGGCAAATGTTGCTTGTGTGTAACGACACGGCTCTGTCGTTTCGGCCGAATTGTACGTGCATTGTTTGGTCCCGCTGGCCAATCCTTTAGCGACCGTGCGTAGTTCACTAAAATATGCCAATGGGCCCATTCCACGGAATAAGAATTTCGAGATTAGATGCCGTGGATTATGCCGAAAATGCCGGCCATTTATATACCAACCGCCCTGTAAACATGAGATACTAATACGCGCTTCCAACGTTCGCCTGATGAAATGACATCCATAAAAAAATACGAAGATGTTATCGGTATAAAAATCTACGAAGCTTTTCCACGAAAACTCGTTAACATGATTTTTGAGGGATTTTTGTCACGTTCCTCTTTCGATGGAGTTTTGTCCGTGCAATTGCGATTCAGACGATTTCCCTGGCCGCGGATTCTTTATTAAATAGTTTTCAATAACATGGTATTCACGTTGTTCTCCGGGGAAGTTGACCTGGTTTGCAAACCACCTTTCACTCAGAGTTCATTATTTCCCGACTGAATAGCTTTTCCAGATCGACCGGACCTCATCTGCCTCGCTTTGAACATGGGATTATTATTCTCGTTTTAATTTCCTATCCCGTTTTACCCGTGCATCGACTCAGGGAACATTCGCCGGAATCTTATAATCCACGATTAATAAATACGCCCTTATATTTCCGCTTTCCTATCTACTTTTTCCTATGTTTCGTATTCTCGCAAAGTACGCTTCGTATTCGCGCAAAAACATGCACTTACTTTTAATAACAACTCCTGACATAAAAGTCTATACACTCGGCAAATTGCTTCGAAATGCGCAATACAAAAACTAATGAAAATAAAAATATTTTACTCAAGTAAAATTAATCCTCCTTGAACCCGTTCACCGTGAGATTGGCGCTGTTCATTCTCAACAACCAGTTTTTGGTTTTTCTGCGAGACTTACGTTTTGAACGGGAAATTAAGTAACGAGAAGTCGAAAGTCTTGGTAAAAGGGGAGAGATTTAACTCTACTTGGCCGTGGTGCATCGTCGTAAAGTTGCAACCCGTGAAACGTATCATATCTCGGAGGGTGTGGAGGGTGAAGGAGGGATGGGCAGGTGGAATCGTTTCCTTGGAGGGCGGTTTAGAGGCCGTTTCCGCGGCGAAATCCAATTAGAATTTATGCGGGCAGGTCAGCCGGAAGTGGTCGATGCATATGCATCGGATGTAACGCGTTTGCTTGGTTCAACCGGCTTTCCGCGGTCTTTCGGCGTTTGCAGAGACGCGCCGTGATGCGGTGCGACTACACAACCGTCGAGATAGCAGAACCGACCCTCAACCCTCGTGTGCCCCCCTCCCCCCCTCCACTTTATCTCTATCTCATTCTCACCGGACGAATTTCCCTGCCGTCGTCTCCTAATTTCGCCGGCATTCTCCTGGCCCCGCCGTGCCTCTTTAGGGTTTCCATCGTCGTTGCTATGCCGCTTCAGCCGTCCATTAATTGATTCCCGCGCCACGGGAACCGTCTGTTTCTCTTCGAACCTGTAGACATTGCGGCGAGACGGTAAATTTCGCCCGCTCAAACGTGTCCCATATATCCGAAGCTCGGCCTGACTACCCAATGAGAACGTCTAAAAGGATCGACAGATTTATGCCCCGGGCAATATTTTATTCCAAGGCTCAATCGTTCGCCACTGCTTACGTTTGATGATATATGTTAATGCTATTAACCCAAGCACGGGAGACCTCGCGTGTGCGTGAAATACGTGTTGACGTCATTATTCTTCCTATTTATAATATTCTGCAAACCCTAACAAACGTGCCTGGATGTCCATTTATTACTGCGCATAACGAGAAGGGAATATCGACGAA
This sequence comes from Hedychridium roseum, assembly GCA_963989215.1. Taxonomy (NCBI): domain Eukaryota; kingdom Metazoa; phylum Arthropoda; class Insecta; order Hymenoptera; family Chrysididae; genus Hedychridium; species Hedychridium roseum. Next base: position 3,406,112 of record OZ022318.1, on the reverse strand, counting down.
CCATTGTGCACGATTACATGGGTTGTTAGGCCACGGCAGGAGAGCAGCAGCAGCAACAACAACAACACAACACGATCCATTTAAGTGGCGAAGCTGCAATTTCGTCGATGCATCGTCCACACATGCTGCGGCGCGGGCTTATAATGATTTTCCCCAAGTTGACACGCGGCTAATGTTATTATAACGTTCACGGGGGAATTAAATTACGCGCATTAAACGACAGGACGTCGGGATTAGCGCCGTTATACGAGAACACGGTGCGAAGTTGTTAACTCGCTTCGGTCAGAATGAAGGATAGGGATGGTATCGGAGTTAACAAGCACGTCTGCCGTTCATTGTTCTCAACTGAATACATGAATTTCCTAAAGGAACGGCTCAAACTTTTTATAATTGCGTAACTGCCTCGAAGAAGGGAACTCGGGCCACAGATGACGACTCTACTGAAACGCGTAAATTAATCGAAATTGCCGCGAGAATCGAGGGAATCTTTAATAGTCGCCGAGAAGAACCGAAGCTTTTGCCGTTTCACATAAACGATTTTTCAATTAATTTTATTGCCATTGTCCGGGCAGCAAACGACGCTCTCAGCGGATATAAAACCCCCCCGGGGCAATAATACATCTTTATCACGGTAGAATTCTTCGTGAGAGTTGTAAATTGCAGGCTGAAAAATGAGGGATCGATGCGAGGGAAGGCGGGCAATATTAATGGCTTGTCATCGTTAACGCTAAGGCCCGTTAAGCCCTGCGACGAGCAATCGCGAGATTCGCTTATGCGGCCAAGACAGATCGGAGAAGCGGGCAAAAGGAAAGAAAAGTGGGTGGAAAAGGGCCGGGGAACAATGGCGCGCTGGAAAATGCACGTTCGCATTGTTTTCCGGGGAGAATCGCGAATTATCGTCGTAACAAATGCAAGGGAATAATCGTCCGATGTTCAGGGCGTGCAATTCACAAGGCGCTAATTAATTTTCACAATCCCTTAATGAATTCCCTTTGCGATAGAAACAAATCCTGTTTAGTTTTCGATGTAATTCAGTGATTTCCATATCACCGAAGTAAACGTGTGTCGCTCGAACGTTGAAAGCAATTCAATGGTTCATTGCAGAAGCGCAATGTTTGTAAAACGATATTGGACAAACCGGTTTTCCGTGATTAACGTGGATATTATTGTTGATCCGGGTTTTTAACATGTGTTTCTGTCGCGTCGCGAGTGGTGTTGGCCGATTGACGTATTACTCTGTTTTTTTTTTTTTTTTCGGCGACTGATTCGGTTCGTTCGAAAAAGCAGAAAACCAGAGGCCGAGCGTGATGTTCGCTCGGCAGTCAGTTACGAAATAAAACAAACGCGCGAAATAGCCGTGTTGTATTTTACCCGTAGAGTCTCTCTCCCGTTTCGTGATTATCGAAAGTTACCGAGTCAGTTCCAGGGGAAATCGTGCGACACTTTGAAAAATCGTCCCAGCGTTGATGAACGGCGACGGGAAGAAAATGTGCAACAAAAATAACGAAGATCTCCGCCTGAGGAAAGTGTCGGCGTTAAATTCTTATTTATCGCACTTTTTCGTGTTTGACAGTAGCTGGAAAAATCCCGAATTAGCGTTAATCCGCTTAGAGAGGAGTTAAACATGTCGACTGACGGAGGGGTACTTTGTCCTCGTTACTAATGACCGGTGATTTTTTCCGGCGGAGCTGAAGCAAGGGTAGTCGTCGTAACGAGCGACATCAGAGTTGGCCTTGAGAAATGACAAGCGAGAATATATGCGCGCCTGCCGAGATCGCACGCAAAACAACTCCGCATGCGTTTGATCCTTAACATTCACACGCCTACGGCCGTTTTTACAGCTTTCCTTGCGGGTTTGCTTTTTCAGACGTTATTCGTGAGATTCTGCTAGGAGGGTACCTTTTCTTCTCCGAGCATGGAAGATTTAGGATTTCAATAAACCTTTGGGAAACGATCAGCTGGAAGCTCGTTACGTTAAGAATATTCCCGCGCACAATGGTTCTTGCTCATTTCGTAGTACGCGTGAAATCGTTCATTAGCCGAGGCACGAAGGAACGGCACTCACAACCTGTGGCATTAGTTTCAAAGCATCTCCTTGACACGTGAAAGCTGTGCACTAAATTGTCCGCGGTGGTGGAAGAATAAAAAAGAATTTACGAAAGCAGCGTGAAACGATCAGTCGTAGTTTCCCTTCATTACTGACGTTCCCGGGGACAATGGATCTTGTTCATTTAATAACCCACGGCGCGCGAACTTGTACGTCGACTGGGACGTAAAAACCTCGTGCGAGTGCAATTAGCTGCGTTAATTACAGTTGCGAGTTGAGAGTGGCGCGTAGAGACGGCGAAATAATAGGATAACCGAGTGGCAGTGGCGGTGGCGGTGGTCAGAGCGGCGGTTAAGCGGCGGTGGGGGGCACGGGGAGGGGGTTGGGTGGGGGGTTGAGTCTCGCCGATGGATTTGACGAAGGGGGCTGATGACGCCGGTTGCGGCGATTCCACCGGCTCCTGCCGCCGGTGTAATGACGTTCCTCCGGCCGAGAACGCTCGACGAGCGCCGCGAGTTAACTATTCATACTGTAATTTCGTCCCATTGTCGAGGATTTAATAGGGCCGGGCGTTTAATAAATGCGCTACGTCCACTCGCCGAATATTTCATCGTCGCGCTGCGCCCAACTTTGTCGGATAATCGACACGCGTGCCCGTTCCATTTGCCCCCATCGGTTCCGGTTATGACGATGAGCGTGACAAAGTGCTCTCTGCATTTTTCACTAGACAGTGATTCATTTTTCGATAATGCAAGTGCACCTATAGATTCCCGCTACACGCTCGTCCGGACTGTCAATGTTAAACATGTCTGCCAGCGAAGATTTACGCGACGAAGGAAAGAACAATTTTACCAGAAGTAACGCTTTAAATGATTCCAATCGCTCCCCACTCGTTTCGGGGGATTTTTCTCTGGCTGTTTTAGTCGCTGGAGGTGTACCGCGAAGCCAGTAGTAATCACGAGGGAAAGTCAGGTACGGTCTGGCTCGATCAACGAGTTCGCTACGCAGGAACTTTCAATCGAACAGGAGGGCGCCAGGGGTAGGTTTATCCTCGATTCCACCCTCGAAAACTGTTTCACCGTCGTTATTATTCTTTCCCGCGAGTATTTGGCAGAAGGAGGAAATTAGATTAGCCGGATTCCCCCGCTATTTTTTCCATCCTCCTACGCGAAGTTTGGTTTGACGTAGTTTCTTCGATTGGTAAGAACATCGTTTCCCCGTTCCTTTGCACTTTGTTTGCCCGACGCGGGAAATATCGTTTCATCGATTCGCAGCGTCGACCTCTGGCTGGCTAAAACGCGTATCACGGAGCAACGACGTTCACGATATTTATGGCGATCGTATAATTTTTCATTCTCTCCGTCAGCTACTCGGAATCATTGGCCAGCTAGGTAAACTGCCAATGCAGCCGGTAGATATTGTTACGACCGTTCTATCCTAAAGAAATTTAACCAAACCGCCCGCGAAATAACTCAACCGAGAGCCACATTTTACCATTTTCGCGTGAGGTTGGTCCTTAATTTCACGCGTGAATTGCAATTCGATGAAAAGGAGTTAATTGGAATTCCCCGGGCTTTACCACCGTTATTTCAATTATTGTGAAGAATTTATTTGTCCTCCTCGCCATGGGAATTCGCGGGAATACCGTCGGGGAGGTTGAAAATAATTTTCGCCCTGGCAATAACCTAATGGTATTCCATGGGTCCTGGTCACTCGAATTCCTGCTTTGCCGGGTTTCCCCGGCTGAGATTTCATTATACAGAGGCCGTTCCGATAGCGTGATCGCCACGGCGCCGCAGGACGAGCAAACACAAACGCAAACGGCCTTCTGTGGACGATGTGCCCAATGAATACGCGATCAGCGCCCGGTCCTCCTGCGAATTTAATTTTCACCGAAATATCGTGTAAACGTGCCGGGGCATGCCAACGCAAACTTCTCGCACTTTCCGGCTATCTACGTGTTCCCACCTTCCCCTCCCCCTCCCCGGCCGCGGTCCCTGCCGCAAATTTATTTTCCGTTGTTCAAAGGCGAGTTCGTCTGTGGACAAAAATTCGCCACCTCATGGAAACGGCATGCACCAACTCTGCTGTCCTACGGTTCTTGTCTAATCAGCGGTTACACCGACCTTTCACCTCAAAATGCCGCGACAGTTTTCTGGGTCGTTTCTGTGACGTATTTGACCCAGTTCCATAGCCCCCGTTGCCTTTTGTTACCTTTGTTTGCCATGACGTTGCACTTTTTTTCGCAAAGATTTATTCCGCGCGTTATTTTTATTCCGTGGAAATGCACAACGAGTTGGAGCCGTTCTAGCGGAATCGATGAATAATGCAGTCCCAGCCGATGCCGTAATCAGGATGGGCTTAAATTATTAACCGAGTCTATTGTTGGCGATTAATTGCCTCAACTTTTTCGGCAATCGAACATATGCAGCTGGACGATTAAGCGACGGCTATTTGCCCAGCGACATATTATTCCTGGTAACGTCATCATTCACCGCGGTGGATTCATTAATGGGCACGATAAATTCCCACTAATAATGCGTAATTGAGCTCGCACGCATCGGTTGACGCGGCTATTGAGTTGGAGTTTTCGCGCCAAAGGAACGATGCCGCGCGGAGGAAACGTAGATGATGGGAAATGCCGGCTCGGGTGATTGATGGAACCGCCTGCATGGCATTCGATAAACGTTAACTCGCCATCTCGGCATTAACGCGCGAGAAAGGAGACGCCGTTCCATTAATAAAATTCTCCGGAGTGACAATCTCTCGAGGAGAAATCTCTTGAAAGAAAGTCAGCTTGACCGTGCGTCATCCTAGCTTGGACGTCGAATCACGTCGGGAAAGTTGACGAACTCGTCAAACGGGACTCGAAAAAGGACAAGACCGAGGGAAACATAAAAGAATCGCAAAGTTCGACAACGGTGGTAAATTACGAATTTCCATGTATGCCGATAAACCTTATCGCGAGCGTTTTGCAACTGGTTTTGTTGTTTCCAGGGACCATTGGCATATTGCATGCGATAGGATTAATGCGCGTTATAAACCCGCGGACAATGTCGACCGGAGATGAAACGAGGAAGCGGAACGAAGGCCACGGTGAGACAATGAGACCCAAGAGTTTGGCGTAGGTTTCATGTTGGAAAATAAGTGATAGGCAGTGGCTTCGTCGGTTGTTCGTTTCAGCCGAGCAACGTGGACTGCGTTGTCATCTTTTCCCGTGTCGCCGGATCCAATTTGCCTGGCGACATTGTCGTGCTTGCGACGTAAAGCTGTCTCAAGGACCCTGCTGCCTTGCCCGTGGCTCAATCTTTTTCTTCTTCTCCTCCTGCCGGGCTCCGTCGGTCCCTTTTCCCCTCGTTCCCCGGCCTGGCGGAACCCTTGGGACCGAAAGGCGTCCAATTTCGATAGCTCCGGCCGCGCTCGATCGATCCTACATCGAATTGAATATAATGAGCTTCTTGCGACGGAATAACGACTACACGCTACTCCTTCCCTACTCTCGCGACGTTCTTTCCTTCGGAGGAAAAATTGGCTCGCGGCTATCGCGCTATTTTCCATCCAACAGCACGTCGGCCCAATTGTCAAGGACCTGAGCAAATTCCCCGAGCGTAAGAAATGACTGGCATGCATAAAACATTGACTTCAGCCTTGAGAGTTCGGCGTTTCTTAATCCGTTAAGAGCAATTATTTGCATGGGGAATTTGGGGATTCACGGGCAGGCAGGTTCTACATTGATCGTAGGAGTTAGGAAGATCGATGTCATCGCGCTATTTCAGCGGGCCTGGAAGAAGCGAAAGGCCGTGTAAGCGACGTTTATCGATCTTAAATCCAGGTTGCGTGGCACGAAATTCGCTCGGTTACCGCGAGCTCTCGAAATCTGGGTTATTGTGCTCCGCACGGATAGCCGGCTCGTTTAGCTGGCGAATATAAAGTGCAGCCGTCGCCCTGTGTCTCCCGCGTGTGTGAATGCATGTACGTGTTTTCGCTTGTTCCCGCGACGAGCCACCGCCTGTCACCCTTTCCCGTTGAATTACAAAGAGCAACGCGGCTAAATAGCCGTCAAAAAAAGGAAGACTTGAGCAGGGTCAACGCCGACTTCTGCTTTCAACAAGTCCTTCGTTCCTCTGTCGGGAGAAATTGCACCGACTGACGGGGCCTGCGTGGAAAAACGGGGATATTGACAGCAGCCAATGCGGGAATTGATATTCAATAATGGGAGGAGCTAACGCGATGGGCCTTAATCGAGTGAAGCGAGAATGAATGGTTTCCAGGAAAGATCCTCCTAACAAACGGCTACTTGGATGAACGATGAAACGTTACTTCGTTACTGTCGGTGCGTCTAATCCGATCGCAAATTTCCACCGGTAGCCGTTTTCCACGCTCTTTCGCGCTCCCTTCCCACGTTCGCGCGATTGCTTAAACGGATATTCTTATTCTACGAGTACGCAATATCCTATTCGCTTGGACTCTCGTTTCCTTTCCCTCTATTTTTCCCTGCAAACGGCCGTCTGTGCTAGAAACGTTGGCGCAACGCGAGTAGCTTAACTTTTATTTATAGCACCGCATTTATAGCGTCTTCTTCCTCTCTCTCGGAGGTTTTATTAAAGTCTCGCCGATGGCGGGAATCGTCTTGAGATCCATGCACGGCGCTTCCCCACCCCGTTTGCCCCGTCCCGCAGTGTTCCCGTCGAGAGTCGCAGCAGGAAAATAAGAAGACCTCGCAACGAAGAGATAAAGTCGATTAAACGGCCGAGCGGGTATCATTCGAAGGACTTTGCGCAACGAATTTCAATCGCGTTCTTTCATCCAATAAAAGTGTCGATCCTTTCTCGGTGAATGACATTTCCAAAATTACCAAATCAGACGGTCAACGTAACAAGAGTCCTAAGAAACACAAAGTCTCCCATAATTCCAAGTGGCAAGTACGCAGCCGCAGGTTTTCCCGCAGTAAGGAGAATTACCATTTGGCCGGGTGGTCGTTGCAGCATGTTCCTCGTGGCTGGCGATAAATTCCGCATGGACGGAAGACCCCGTGCGTCTGGCCGCTGCCGTAATTAGACCTAACGCGGCCGATTAAATTTTACGCCAGGGCCTGGCCGCACTGCGTTATTCGCGGACGTGCAACCCACACGTCGCACCTGTCGCTCTTAAACACAGACGCGCACGCACACACACGCACGTATCTGCCTATTTTCCATGGCGCACGTTCGAGCAAATCCGCTGGGTTTCGCGCTAGGCTGCGAGTCAATCGAAAACGCACTGCTCTCCCTGATACTCGGCCGACGCAAACATCGAGACGACGGGCCTGTGGCACAATGCACAACGGCAACTATGCGTCGCAGCTTGCATTTCGATCTTAGCCTCACGTTGCAGTTCGCGGGCAATTATTGAGAACACCGCCGGCTGTTAGCACACTAAGCGGAGGGGGGGCTGTCAACTGTGTAATTCTGTAAATGTATTCGCGGAATGCATTAATGCGTCAACCCAACGATACGAAGAATCCTTGACTGAAGGACCTAGGTCAATGGTTCGAATTAAAAATGTAATACCACCGGGGGATTGTAAAACGTTTTACCGGAACGGTTGAATCCAAAGTAAATAATTGAGCAACTTTGACGGGAGAGTAAAGCCACTTTTTTTCATTGATTATAACATTGAAACGATGTTTTATCGGACGAAAGGTTGTCAAGAAAATAATGTCTGTTGCGTAAACGCTTGCCCTTTTTAGGCATAAACGTTAAAAAGTCCATGTTGCCAAGTCTTGCGATCCAAAGTAATATTGCCGAGATTGAAACTGACTTGCGAGTTATAAAGGTAAATCCGACGTTGAATTCAGCGCGGAATATTCTGCAAGGATGGAATCGGCAGCTGGCTGTCGACTGGTGCTTTTAGCTTCTTTCTGCGTGGAAATTCCCCCTCCCACAAATCCGGGACGTATCGCCTTGGAAAACAAGTTCCTTTAAATGAGCTTTTCGTACCTCTCTCTCTCTCTCTCTCTCTTCCTCTTCGTGGTCGTGAAAATCTCGATGCTCGGTCCTGTCTGGCGTTCCCCCTTTTTTCGAAGATTTATGCGACCGTCGCCGGGCGGGAGGGGTGAGAGGCATAAATTTAAATTCACAGCGCCCTCGTAAGAAGCGCGTCGCGACCAAGTTTATGCCGAGCTGCGAAAAAAAAGGCGAAGGTGAAGGAGGAAGCCAGCGACCGGGGATACGGGGGTAGACGGTTTTAAAAATTCAAAAGCCCGGCCACCCCTCGCGCGTCGTCTAAGGCGACTCTCCCCTTTCACAAGATTCTTTCTCATTTCTCCGGTGACGCTTTATTCTCGCCATATAGTTTGTTTACGGTCCCGCCGATTTTCTCCCCTGCCTAGGATTTTAGCAGTGAGAAAAGGGGCGTGTAGAAAAATCAATTCTCTTTTTGTCCGGCGCTCGTATCCCACGGTCGAACCGATTCTGAAAACATGGAAAAACCTGGGTACCTCTCTTTGTCCGATTCTTCACCTTCGACCTACCCGGCTGGCGTCTCTATTAACTATTTCCCAGCTAGTCTACCGTCGACGTACGTCCAAGTATCGTCAGAACACGCAAACCTCTCCAACCCGGCAAAAAGTGCCTACGTCAAAGTACACGTACCTCGAAAAGATATACCTAATTTACGATATACACGAAAATTTCGTCTAAATTCCCGTCAGAAGCATGATTTTCCTGCCGAGCAAACACTGCCTTGTTTTTGATTTCTCGCTGACGAAAATTCGGAAGTCAGGTGCTGTGATCATCGGTCTGTGCGATTGATTGACATCGATTTATGCGAAACACGGGGCCCGTTTAATTCGGCGCATAATGATTCGGCAGCTCGATGACGCAACTGGCGAGGAATATTGGCAATCGCGAGCGTTCGCTGGCAAACGTTTTGTCAAAGAATTAGCTTCGTTATACCGCTAAGCGCGGCATGTCTGCACGTTGATAATTCACGTCAGAATATTCGCGTAACGGAGTTATGGGAAATATAATCGGATCGTCCTTGATGACGATTCGCCATACGGAGAATTACTCGCACCCCCTTCCTTCCCCCGTGCGCGTGGGAAAATCGATGCGGTAAATACGACGTCGCGTACGCAAAATGAAGGCAATTTGACAAAGTCTAACGGGCCGGCTAAATTGTGTCCGATGAATCGACGCTCGTCGGATCATTGTGTTTATGCCGCCCGATTGTTGATTGCAATCGTCCCAGCTGGCATTTGTGTTGCAAACTAAGGCTCGTGTGTGCGCGGCCAAAAAAAAGAGAGTAAAAACAGGGCTTATTATTGAAACGAAATTGGTCGCAGAGGGAAAAAAAGAGTTTTCATGCTACACGGCCTACCAAATTAAGGAACTAATGAATAGGCCATAGGTTATCCGTCAGAAAAATTTCCATGCCGGTATTGTCCCGGGTAATACATTGAATTGCAAACATAATTGTTTGCGTGGGCTATTGTGTTTTCCTTTGTGTCATTTCGAGGACATTAGAATTCTTCGTTCGCAGGTATTTAAATGCACGCTCAGTCGCGAGGAATTATTTTCCTCGGCGTGCTATTTCCATTCGTTTGACATTTTCTTGGAAGGTCGTTCCTGCCGACTTTCCGTGTGTCGGCGAAGTGGAAAGAGGACGGGCTGAGAGGAAAGAAAGGGTAGTAAGTGAAACGATAGGTAATGTGCGTAGCTGCACGCGAGGAACGAAGCCCGTGGCAAGTGAATGCAATTTGTATTAATTTCAGCCGTATTAGGAGTTACGTCTTGAGGCGCAATTAAAATTTGCATAAACAAATTTTGCTCGGCGGGTTAAGCTCGCCGTGGAAGATGGGAAAAGAGGTTTACGTTCGTTCGTTACACGCTTCCGACCTTGCCCCTCCCCCCTCCCGTCCGTGCGTTTCCCTGGTCTGTTGATACGAAACTTTCATTGTTGCCTAATTGCTCCTGCAAGACCGAGCGAATAGCTTCATCGAACAGGAACGTCGTGTTTTCTATCTCATCTGTTTTCGCCGGCGATTAGCCAATTCGATTCGCATAGAAATCCCCGTGGCTATTGAAAAACCAACGTTATCGTCGTTATCGGGCTCAACGACTTTTTCCGTACAAGGATATCGCGCGCAAGGTTCCAGGACTTTTGCTTTTATTCCCCGGCCGGACGTCCCTGCAAATTTCAATTAAACCGAAACGCTGTAAATTCGCACGATGTAACTCGCGAGCGTCAGTCGAGATGATTCGTTAAACCAAAGCGTCTCTCTTTCTCGCTGGGATTCAAGCGGTGCTCGTCAAGAATTAGGACGGTTTCGAATTAGGAAAATGAAGTTTACACAAGGAGGGGAAGGAGGGGCTATGCGGGAATTCGTTGACCTAATATCACCGCGTTCGTCGCGAACGTCAATACTCGAATTCTTTCCCACCGTGTTTCGATGACTCAACGCTTTGGAAAAATTCCACAGTTTTCCGCACGATTTACGCTCCACAATATTCCGCGATAATCGTTCAAAAATATTCTCCACCGAGACAAAATTTTATGTAACCAATGGAACCCAGGCCGATTTCGTGGAATGCATTTTACAATTAAAATTCAACGAGTGAAAATAATCGGCCAATTTTGTCACCCCCTTCGTAATATTGATTCAAGAAAATGTTAACCACAACAATTATCCACACGTGGAATGAATGCTTGATGAAGCGTTCACGCGTATTTGCTGTTCGGCGTGGAGAGATATAAAGATACCTTTCATCGACTGTCTGGAATTACCTTTCTGGGGTAAAATCGAATGACCGAACTGCCAAGGAAAGTAGCAGAAATTCGGCTTTCACTTCATTCGTTCGCTAACTTTTGCCCATTTCGGGATAAGCCAATTAAGGATAGAAAAGTAACTCATGAGAGGGACTGACAATGGTGGGCGATAGTGTTCCTTTGTAAATATAATACTAATTCCGTCATCGCTGGCGGGTTTTACGAAGCTAAAGTGAGCGCTTCGTTTTGCATTTTACGCCGCGAACGTATCTTTATGACGGTCGGGAGAGTAATTACTCTCGTACATTAGCTTTGTCGAGTTGAACTCCGGCAGAACCGACAGCCGCGCGCAATGCGAAAAGAACTTGGTTAAGGGGGGGGGGGAGGTGAAGGGCGATAAATAGGGACGATGGTGAAACAGCGCGAAGAAGAGAAAAAAAGGCAGTGGAAACAAGGAGCGGAGAGTGAAACGCCAAGATAAAAGGAACACTTAATAACGAGAGGCAGCACTTGAACGTCTCCACTCCAGTCTTTTCCCTTTTCGCGGAAAGATAGAAGGAGAAGGTGAGAGGGAGGTGAGGGGACGGAGTGGCTGCCAAGGAGGACAGCCAGGAACGGCTAATTAAGTACAGGAATATTCTGTATTAAAGAGTTACGCTCTTGTCGCGCGAAACGTCGCCGAGATGATTCCCCGAGACAAAAGGGAAAGGGGGGGAAGGTGTGCTTGGCCGAATCACACGGCATTTTCCCGGGGATTCCATCCGTTAAATCTCGCCACGCGGACGACTAACACTGGGACGGGGATTGCTCGAACAACTTCACCCCGTGAATTAACCGCAAGATATTCACGCGTCGGTCTAATGGTACAATGGATAAAATGTTGCCGAATTTCAAATGAGGGAACTTGGAAATATGAACTTACGGTTCTTCATTAAATCGACATTCGTGTTTCTCTTTCAGCGAGAAAATTGCATGTCATTAAATTTACGTGTGAGGTTACAAAGGCAGGAATATCGTGCAATTTACAAAGGCGATAGACTTTAAAATACGAGGTCATGGTTATTCATTACATTGATATTCGTAATTTTCTCGCTCTCTATGTGTTCTTCCTACTAGCTTGGTTTATTGCAAGTGGGTATCGGATCCCTCGCTGATAAAAGCAATTTGATTTAGCGCTATAGCGAGGAGCTAAGCAGTGTGTGTATAAAAGGGTCGCCCTGTTGTACTCTCACCACGTGGGGGCAGCTTACACGAAAGAAAGTTTAATAAAACTGGCTACGGGCGTGTTATTCTCGGCCGAACTCGAGCGAAGATGATTGATATTACATGCGTTATAAATCTTGCCGGGCTGTTTTGTAAAACGCCGCTCGTGACGTCATCGTCCACGTGATTTCCAGGATATCTTGTAAAAATCATTAACGCCATAAGAAAGGCTTACGGGGGGCGGGGGTGGCAAGTCTTTGTCGAGTCATTGTTCGCGATCGACGAAAGGGGACAAAAACATCGGTGAGGGAGGATTAATGCGTCGTTAATCCCGTCGAGAAACATCTGTTATTTCCGTTGAGGGGCAGACATGTCTCTCTCTTAATTTCCAAACGAACCGCGCGAAAATAAATGATCGCGGCGAATCCGCCGGGAAAAGCGTATCTTCGTCGACCCTCGAGAATCTTCAGCCTCGGTAAATTAGTATTCAGTGTTGTCGAACGAAAGATAATGAGAAGAAGGAAATTTTGGTGACAGTCCAAAGAAAGTTGTGGAGACTCCAAGGTTTTCTGTCTCTCTCTTTCTGTTTTCCCCTTTCTCTCTCTTTTGCGCGTCAGGAGGATCTTAATAGTGCAAGAACTTTGGTATGGATTTCCGTAATGATTTGACTTTGGCTCAGGAACGCGGAAACTTAAACACGTCTGCAGGAGGACGCTCGAATCTACAGCGGCAGACCTTTAGAACTCCCGAGTCTCGCCTCTTCATCCTATTATGGTCTGTAGGGCAATCCATCATTGCAATCACTCTACTCCTCGTGGAAATCCCCGCAGATTCCTCTTCCACGGAAAGACCTCATTCGCCTTGACTGGCAGTAAATACTATTTCGAAGAAACACACCTTCGCAATTAGGAAATATAACCATTTTCCATAAATTCCTGTTTGCTCTACAATCTTTGCCAATACTCTACGATACATTACCACGAAAATGTACCTGTTAATTGTTGAACTTGACTTTTGTACAGTTAAGTCTTGCAATTGTGCGGTTGGTATAAATTCAGTTGAACATCGTACAATTACCTTTTGGGTAGCCGGCGAAAGTACGGTACGTGTTGAAATAGTAATCGGTAATTACAGGGCGTTCGCTGCTACGTTTCCCGGCATTGTGAGTTTATAAACGGCCGAGCAGCGGTTAACGCGGAGGGAATCGAGTCGCGAGTCCTCGAGATGCACGGCCCGAGTGGGGTTAAATGCGAAAGTCCTTCGGAGAGGAACGACAGACCGGGGGGGAAGGACGAGGGGGTTTGGTTCGCTCGGTTACGGTAGTCAAGTTTCCCACTAAATTTACCAAGTTTACCGGCCCGATTTACCCGCGGCATTCGCGGAGGGCACGCTCCTGCCTTCGCGGGGAGGAAAATCCTCGTTGGGTCCTTTCGAAAAATACGTCGAACCCTCGCCCACTTTCCCCCCCTCAGCTCACGAGCCCTTCCGGTTCTGTACATGCACTTGCGAACGTTACGCCGGGGCTGTTGCGACAACGAAAAGTTCTTGCCCGAGGGGCGGGACGGGGGCAGAGGAGAAAAGTCTTTTCTCGAAATTGCGGGTAACCGGCGGAAGTAAATCTCCCGAACCGTGTTTCCTCGTGAGAAAGTCGCGTTTCCGGCCACCGAGGGCCGATTTCCACGGAATTCGGACACATCAAATTTATGTCCTCGTCTTTTCCCTCATTGTTACAGGTTTCCCGCTTCCCCCCCACCCCCTCTTCCTTTTTCCTCTGGGTACCTGGGGTAGTACACGTCTGAATACTACTGTCGTTCATAAAATGCCTTGACGACCGTGTAACAAAATATATTCATTAAATTTATTCAGTATTTTATATACGTTGCTGTGCAACAATTGTGACAAGTAATTCCGTGCTGAAAAGACGATTCCCAAAGGACATATGAGTGAAGGTATTTCGCTTTGAATTCTGTGCAGTGCAGGTTTTAAATGAATATCAAATAACGGTTTTCGTTTCTTTGGTGAGTTTTTATGAAGCGCTACGAGCGGGATAATGGATCTGGAAGCTGGCCTAGAATTTATCTGAATTATCGATAGGGGTAGATACTTCGGAGAGGCGTATGAAAATGGCGGACGTGCTTTTAAAAGCAGGAAATAACTTCCTTCTCGTTAATTGCCTTTTTCAAGGTCCAAGGAAAGTAGATCTGCAATGTGCGGTTGGTGGAAAAGGAAATTTCGAGGCAACATTGCCGATTCAATAATTCCGTTTTCGAACAATCAAAAGCATTGATTCTATTTGTCATCCACGGCGAAGAAGGGTTTCAAATGTCCCTTCTGGTGATCTCAGAGGGTTTCATTAATTAATCCCCGATTGACGTTTGATACCAGACCTGTTGGCGGGTAGATCGACTCGTCGAGCTGATCTTCCCGTGGAAATACGCGGGCCGACGAGGTAATTGCCAGGATCGAGGGTAGATTGAGTACACACGTCTATGACAGTCTGCGGTTTAGCTCGATTAATTAAAATTTCTTCGCTCGGCGGGTATTTTTCCAAGTGCCCTCGCGGGGTTCGAGCTATTCTGCTAATTACTCGGCCGGGTCATCAAGAGGGAGCCAGCCGAGCTATTCAGAAAGTTTAAAAGCCCGGCGCTGCGAGCCGGTCCCCCGTTCGAAATGCGAGAAACACAATTTCCCTTCAAAGCTAATCGCCCGCGGATAAAGAGAGGACCGCCGCGCTGTCGGATTCTCGTTCAAGAATTCAATTTGACTTTCCGTCGGCGCCAGAGCGACTGTGTTAAGGCTCGCGTAGTAGCTCCCGCCCCGCCGGAAGAGTTGGCCGAGTTCGAAGGGTGCGGGCCGAGGGCGATGCTGTGCGGCTCTGACGAACAATTTAGTTAGCAGGTACTCCGTTATTCGTAGGTCGACCGGTTAAACTTAACGGCATGTTGTGTAAATTTGCAAAGTTCGCCCCACTCTATATATACACCCTCTACCTGTGTATATGCGTGTATATATACTTATGTACCGTCGTACAATTTGCACTCGACACGCCTTCCAGCGGGGCACTGCCTCGGGCCATTTCTATCCTTCTACCTTCGGACCCCTGTGTCCTTCCATCTCCGCTTTCCTGTACGTTCTTCCGCCCTTCTGTCATGGCGATCCGTATACGCAGAAAGTCGATGTTTAAGCGACTGTTGGCCTTCCAAAGCTCCCACGTCCTTCTGAGGAAGGCAAGATGACAGCCCGAGGAAGACGAAGACAAACAGACTGGCAGTTGGGACCAGAATGTCAAAAGCGAAAGGATTTTTATTTTCACCAGGGGTCCTCGGAAATGTATCTACAACCCAGGGACAGTGTAATCGCCTTAAGTTTTCCTCCTCCGTTTTACGCTCACAGAAGAATCGCTAATAAATCTTGACGCACGCTGAAAAGGGTAAAACCTCGAAACTAATTGTACGATTACAAAGAAATCCTCGGATGAAATAATCTCGCTGTAATCGGGCGAGAATCGTTCTCAAGCGTGTTTTATGCCGACTATAAACAACCCTCGTGACATTTTTACGCGCGGCATAAAATATCCCTTTCTCCGGGGGGGCGTAGGTATTCATAAAAGATTTACGCTTTTATCGATACTGCATTAATGGGCCGCACGCATATATTAAACGTACGTAGAACGAGAGTGAAACAGGGGGCGGGAAAAAGCCCTCTATTGGAATGCGCCGGCTGTCGGGAAATTCTGGATGTCGGCCAAGCCGGTTATCCGCAGCTGCGGATGGTGGTAGGCGGAAAGGTTGCCGCGAATACAGAACCAAGCGTATGCATACATATATGTCTGTCAAAAAAATATCAATGACGCCCGAAAAGCAACGCGCTCACCGAGGACCGGCGTATTGCCATTGAATTAACGGTTTAAATATTTTTTCAAAGCGATAACACTTTCAATTGTGGCTAGTTGACGCGTATACGGCCGTCAGGAAATATCAAGCCCGGCCGACGAGTACCTCCACGGCGGGAGTTCGGCCTGTGCGTCCAGTTAGTCGTTTAAATATTTTTTCAGAGCGATAACGCTCCCAATTGTGCGTACAAAAATTGGCAAAATATGTTAGCGTCCCCCGGACGGTCGCTCAATCATAAACTCGATTTTATAAAGCCACTCACAGGTTTCTGCAGATACGGGCTTTGGCATTTGAATAGCGATGAAGGGATTTTTCTGCTTTAAACGATTAGTTCCTGTTTCACGGGAATGAAAGGGGCGCTGAATGTTTGGGAAAGGGGGAAACCGTGAGGCAGGTTTACCCTCGTCGTCTGGGGTTTCACGTTGAAAATTTGTGGCTGGACTTAAACTACTTAAGCCGAGCGTTCGAGGCTCACGCGTTTGCTTGTCCGACCAAACGGTATCCGTTATAACGTCGGCAGGTCGGCACGGTAAACTTCTGCTCTGCCCGAGGATAGCAAGTGCTCTGCCATCGGCCTTCCATCATTGCCCTACTTTCCCGCAATTCTGACCGTTCGCTTAACTCGGGACGCCCAGTAACGAAGCGCAGCGAGTAAACTGTCGAAATTGATCAACACCGGTACGGGTTAGAGTTTGGACGTTGCCGTCTTCGTCGAAACCTTCGTCAAGTTCCTCGAAAAGGGTCGAGTTCCTGTCCAGCGCGACGATCAAACTGCCCAGGCCGAGGGAAGGCAAGTCCCTCCAAAGAATTTCCTAGGGACTACAAATCCGTTACACTGTTAACTACTTCTCTTTGCTCCGTGACGATGTTACGCAAGATTTTCGCGATCCCCGAGTTCCACGACAAATACCGCCGAATCAAGTGCAACGACGGTAGAAATACCGGCAGGAAAAAAAGAACAAGTTGTTCAAGCGTTGCAGGGTGATACACGACCGACGACGAGATCTCCTCAATTCTTTATGATCGTTTTGTGTCGGCAAGTTTGCCGCGACGGAAACTTTCCGTGTCGTAAGATCCCGGCAATATTGTCTCAGAGATGTGTCTTCCCTGTTACTCGCGGCGCGTCAAAATTCTCGCAAACTTCTAGCCCGGAAAATCTCCGAGGAAACTTGCCATATTTCACCCGAGGATCCGTGGGTCCTCGAGGAAAATTTGCCGGCCCGTGAATTACGTTCCCACTTTTTCCGGGGATTATTTCGAGGAATTCCACGGCTACGCGCCGGAATCGTCGTATAATCCTCCGGGAGGAGGGGGGAGGGGTGGCTAGCTGGCTCGGAAAATGAAGGGGAAAGCAGGGAATCTGCGATCTTGCGGGCATCTTGCCGCGAATCTCCGGCGACGAAGGCAAAGCCGTAACTTTGCCGTTCATCCCCGGCGGTCGGCGAAGGCCCGGGGAATCATCCCTGATTCTTCTCACTGCGTACAGTCGGTTCCTTAGTACGAACTTTATTCATTTGATTACCTGCCGAGGGGCGAAACTGCGCGGCGCTTTAAGTAAGGGATCGAACGTGTCGAGCTTACGAAATGACGAAACCATCGGCATAGGACGAAAAGTAGTTCCTCCCGCTCTCGTAACTCGTCCTCTATAGGTAATCAATTTACGTTCAGCCGGTCGGAATAGAAACGAATACACTCTAGTTCTACGTAGCTATTTAACGAACATCCCCTGCGCCGCGCACAATTCCACCGAGTTATAATACGATTACAACTGGAGAAAGGGAGGGCCGAGTTTACCGGACTGTCTGAATAAGGAGAGCAAAGCGCGAGGGATTGATTGTAAACATGTGCGTCTATTTGCACGACCGACGTAAACATCCTACCAGCTGAATCGAGAGTGACTTTCTTACGGTATAATAATATAAATAAGATCGTATACCAAGAGGATAATATTGATACGTAACTCGAAAGACCACCCCAATGTAATTTACAGTAATAGTTTTTACTTTAATACTGAATCGCATAGATAGAAGTTGATAAAAACTAACGGGAATTGGAAGGAAATTAGAGGAAAAGGTCAAGTTGATACTCAGCGACAGGCTGAAGTGGCATTCCAATAATTCCGAAAAATGTCGGAAGGTCGCAATTTCGTAGGGCGATCGCGGTAGTAATGGTCTCGGAATAAAATAAAATCCATTCGATGGGCCGTCCCATCTTCTTTTTCCCACTTTACCAAAGTTAGGTTTACCCTTTATCCCCTTTGACAGGCTTTCTCCCAATGCCGTCCTTTCTTTTTTCTCTTCCCACCGCGCGTTTTTCCTCCATTTCCTCGCGTGCAATCGTACGTGCTGTCGAGCACCAGCCAATTATCGACCTTCCATCGCAATCCTTCAGACGAACGCGAATGCCGGGGAAAAAAACGAATGATTAAAGAACGACAAAACTATGGCTTGCTACCGTTAAATATAATTGGAAGGTTGATGCAAGTATAATCAGTCGAGATAATACGTTAAGTGAAGCGTTATAATTATGAGAATGAATTGCAGCGCGACAGGTACAACGTAGTAATTGCGCAATTAATACGAAAATTGCTTGATCTTAACGTCAATGAAAAACTCAATCCGATATCGAGCAAATTGAATTACTTCTTATCTGATATCGCAAGATGTGTCCACTTCCAGTTAATTCCAGTACACTTAAACGCTTTAAATAGAATTCCACTTGTCCATTCTCCGCGAATGATTTCCGATCCTGTCGAACATAAAAAGCTCGACGTTTTTCTTCAAAAATACGACCATCCTGTTCATTACAGAAGCGAGCCACGTGGACGTAATTTCCGTTAAACGTAGAATATCCCACTGGCCGTGGTCCCGGGGGTAAATCGATGCAATTCTCCCGGAATATATCCCCGTCAAGCGGAAAAAATCTATTCCCGACGAAGGAATGTTTTTGCCCGGCCTGTCGCGCTTTCTGTCCATTTTTCACGTTACACCCCGGATTTTCTCGAAGAAACCGGCGCGTGGAGGAAAACCGTCGGCGGTTTCGCCGGACTGTCCTGGGAAAGAAGAAGAAAATGGCGGGGGGGGGGGGAGGGGGATATACAGAAATGCCGCAGTGTCCTGTGGGATTCGTCCCGCGATTGTTTTGGCCCGAGTCCCATTTCGCCGGGTTTATGGGCAGCGGATAGAATTTGTGGCATTCAGGACGGTTTCGCTAGGAGGGAAACGGGCTTTGGCCGAGGAGGGGGCGAGGGGGGAGGGGGAGTTGAAGTCGAGGGGTGGCACTCTCGTTGCACAACCACGACAGTGCCGCCATCGCCATTAGTTACAGGGACCCTGGCCGGCTTAAAACCGCGGCTACCTTTATTTTTCTAACTCTCGTTCCGCGACGAGCCAACGAATACCACCGCTCCCCCCCCCCACCCCGTCTCGAGGCGAATGCCTCCGTAGAACAGGCGAACATTACTCGAAGGTCATTAAGCGCTGCTTTTACGGTTCTCCGAGCGCCGATTTCCTTCTACCGGCGAGAAAACGTACGGGAAAGTTTCGACGAAATGAAATAAATCCGCGTTCAAACGGCAATGAAGAGTTCATGCTACCCCCAACCCCGACGGTACAACTTTTCACAGACCAGCGTGAAACGTTTCTTTGTACTCGAAACTACATTGTACTCAAAATGGCATTGACTTTCGCTAAAATATATAAATTATTGTTTAATCGATGCTACTGCTTGTCCCATATAGTGTGCCCTCATAAGCCGCCTTCCTGACGTCACGACATAAAGTGCACGATAATCCGGTTAACCGGTATAGAACTTTATATAACATAATTTTGTAGCTTACGGTGCTCGGTGCGTTGTTCCTTTGCTTAGCGTTATTTAACGTCCGGAGCTTAGGTGATCGTAAATTTCGGCAATTCCCCCTGCCATGCGCGTCGCCCGACGCAGCTACTATTTTACAATCGGACTGCTTATTGCGGGTATTTCGTGGCGTGGCGCAGTTTCTCGTGCTTCAGCCACTGAGGTTTCCCGGGCTAAATCGTTCCCCAGTTGGGGCCGTCGGATAATCCGCTAAATTATCCGGAATTCCGTGGATTCTTCGAACGAGCATCCGATGCACGGATATTACGGGCCCGATACGGTATTATGTTAAGTTTGATACTTCGAGACTGCCAAGACTCTCCGGGCATCTCGATGAAACTCCCCCCCTTCCTACCATTCATCCCCCACTCGGCCGACGGTTCACGTAACCCTGGCGAATCGAGCCACGTCCATAAAAGTCCGACCGATACACTCCCGATATCTACGAAATACCCGAGGAATCGAGTTTTCCCGGAGAATTACGAAACTGTCACGCTCAGGCGCCTCGTTATACTTTCCTATGAAAATAGAAATTCTATCACGGGTATATCCCCGTGGAGGAAATCATCTGTACCAGCGAGGATCCACCGACGTTTGGCGGAATTTTAATTGACGTCATCTTGTCTTTTCACTTGACGCTGACAACGTCCTTGAGAAATGTTGACAAATGTATCTGTCGGCGGAACGTCGTTCGTGCAATGTTTTTATTTGTCAACGATTGTTCGGTTATTAAGGCTTTCACAGGCATTGCTTGGCGATTTGTTTATCGGCGGGGATTCGATGAATGGATTTTCGACTTTTGGCATAATCGCCGGCGAGGAAAAACCCTGGGACATTCGTCCGTCCGTCGTGGGATTTCGCCTTGTTTCTGCTTCTCGATTCACGCGTCTCCGCGATGTTCCTCTGTGCCACTTGCGCGATATCTCCTTCGGTTATTTCCCGAGAGAAGCCGGATCATCATCCCCTCCGTACAGATATTTCCAGCCGGCGAGAAGCTTGACTGCGATTCCGCACCTCGCTTCACTTGATTTTTCTTCGGCGAAATTGCAATGTCGCCCGTTCGTAACGACCACGACGCCCTGGGACGTTTTCAAAATGTATTTGTCGAGGGCTGCCTTTAAATATTCATCGCGTTACATGTTCGACATTGATCGTCGATTCCCGGAAAGTTTCATAAATTACCAATGCCTTTAACTCCACGGATGAATCATTCAATATTCAACATTTCGCGTACTCGTTTCCCCTTTAATTTCAATGACTGTCGATCGTTTATTAAATCCCGTGGAATGCCATTAAAGCCATCTGAATTATCGGGGGTGAGGAAGCGATTAAAATTGCACGAGTCAAATGTTACAGTCGGACGTTTATTTTATTAGAATTATTTTCGCGCACTGGTTATTCAGGAAGTAGAATACCCTATTCACATGTATCAGAGTTTCCATTCCGGGGTTTCACAGAGATTTAGGTGCTGCCGGTGACTGGTAATACGCGGTATTCCGTGAAAAACAGTGCTTCACGCGAACGTCTCTGACGTCGATCGATTTCTAAAGAGCTCCACATGCACCCCCGCCCCTCCCCATCCCGTTTCCACTTTTGTTCGTGGAATACTCGCGAGGTTTCCTCTCGGCCTAAACGAAAGTACCTGCTGGCGTAACGAGTACGGGAAATGCACCGAACCATCTAGTCGGCTGGGCATGAAAAAAATGCACCAATTCGCGGCAGTGCAACTAAGATCCGCAGAGTTGAAAACGAGAAATCCCGACGGGCCGGAAGCACGAAACGATCTCGCTTCGTTTCGCTCTGGGTTCTGTTTGCTTACCCCGCGAAAGCCCCCTCCCCCCACCTTTTTTTTTACGCGCCTTGATTATTTAAGGCCGACTGAATCGCAAAGTGCCCGGACGGGTCGGCTTTAATTTCGGGGGAAAAAGGCGCGGAGGTGCGAGCGGCTCGAGGGAACGGGAATAACACATAGACAGCTCTCGAGGAAATATACAGTCGTCGACAGGGGGGGGGGGGGCAGGGGCGAAACGTCTTTTAGTAATTACGTATCTTCGAAGAACGCATTATTCTCTGTCGGACCGACTGAAATGCCCGTTGATGCTACGAACCAGCATCCTCGGGGAAAAAAGGGTTGGAAGGGGAGGCGAGTACTGAAATTTCGTTAGGAGACATTATCTTACTTGGATCTTTCAGCGAATTCCCCTTCTTCCCCTTTCTTCCTGCGCTTCGGAAAAAACTTTCGTCGAATGGCAGAAATTTTATTAGCAAAACGTGCTTCCACCTTGCCCCGAATTTCGAAGAACATGTAAGCGAATCATTGAAGAGATGCAACAGGGGGGTGAACTAAAGGGCATAAAACACGAGCTTCTCTGACTTTCACTTTGTACCTATCCTGTGTAAATAAAAGCTTTCTTTACTAATTCATACTGTCTGCGTTTTTTGCACGACACTTTTTCCTCGGTCTTCATATTCTTCTTGTCTGCGCGACGAGCCTCATGGCTGGTGTTTCGCCCCTGCTGCGAGTCTTCGACCGGGCGGCTCTTGAGACGCTCGGCACAAAGAAAGGCGCAACAAAGAGCCCGGCAGGGGCGTGGGTCGACCAATAAGCGTCGATAAGCCACATCCGTAGGAGCGTAGGTCGCCGCCAAGTCGCCAAAAGCGCCGAGCTTTTCGACCGGGAACACCATCTTTTCTTAGCACTGTGCTATTTTGCCCTCCAACAAAGCCGGTTGTTCTCCCCGACGCCGTTCCCCAGCAACAAGTAGCGTGTTCCAAAAACCCTCGGCTTCCTAATCGTTCCCCTAAATGGCATTCCATGATAACCCAAGATCCCTAACTACTGCGCGAGACAAGGGGTTCGCCAAACGTAAGGAAACTGCCGAAGAAACCCATAAGCTATGAGCAGCTCATAGAAAGGATAAATGAAAGAATGTGAATTTTCACTAATGCCGTTGATTGAAGCATGTGTGATTTTTATGAAAGGCCGTAAACTACTTTTTTTACTTTTTAAGGAATGAATAAATGCCGTGCTCTGAAATGAGACTGTTTGGTCGTTGAACAAAAGGTGTTGGCTCTGACCCGACTTGCGTGCAACAAGTAGCGTGTGGAAGGAACTTCCGCATTGCTGATCGTTCCTGTAAATAGGCACAGAATAACAGAATGCGTCGGTCGACGATGTCCAAAAGTGGTCCTGCAGCAACTGACCGTGGCTATTCTCGCCAGGAAACCTGGTTTACCTTTTCTCCTTCCACGGGACCTTCACCTTTTTTTTCAATTTCACGTCTCTCCGCCGAGGGCGATCAGCCAGAGGAAAATTCAATATTCTACCATGTAAAGGGCACTGTAAATAACATTTCACAGGTCAAAAAGAGTTCGAGCTATGAAACGTATTTTAAATGACATTTTCTCGCTACTGGCACGTGCACAATTTTCGACCTTATAATTTATCTCATCAATAATGCTGTTTATTCTTCAATACATCCATCAGGGGCTAATTAAATTATCATGACGTCACAATGAAAGTTTAAAACGCTCGTATGTAACAGCATATCATTAATATTGCAGCGCGCGGGTCCTTTGAAAACTGAAATTACGTGATAATTATATTCGATTTTCCACTGAGCTTTAACGAAAACCGTAAAAGAACGACGCGTCGCAGTAAGCCGACTCGGAATTCTGAGGGAGGTTGAAAATTAACAAGGCATCGACGACGAGCATCGTGGGAAGCCTCTGTGGATGGAGTCTTCATGACTTTAAAGCCAGGCGCAACAAGTAGTACATATTCAGTATCGAGGTGGAAACCGCGAATCTCGCCTTACGTACACTCGTCTTCCTCGCGCCCTGCCTTCGGGCTGACACAGCGCGCAAATCTCCGGATAAAAGTTCGCGGCAAGTCTGGCCATTTTTATCGCGACCTGCATTCCCGTCACCCCGGAGCAGCCGGTTTTTATCCGTCCGCTCGACGACGTTTGCTTACCCGAAACAAACGTGACGGGCGAAGGTACACACACCGGTCCCCCTCTCTCCGCTCCTCCCTTCGTGAGCCGTGCATTTCGATGGGCTTCCGGTCGTCTCCATCTCTCCGTCACAATTTTTCCCCACACATCGGCGAACATCCGTGTTACCGGGTCCGTCCAATTTCCGTTCGAGCAAAAACAAGCTTTCCTTGCCGAACGGACGGGCAAGTCCGTTATTCATCGCAAAAGGAATTCCCCAGAAACGAATTCCTCCTCCTCCCTCCCTCCCTCCAGTCTGTGGGTATCCGTAAAATATATTCGCGGACGACGGTAAA
Source organism: Hedychridium roseum (assembly GCA_963989215.1). Classification (NCBI taxonomy): domain Eukaryota; kingdom Metazoa; phylum Arthropoda; class Insecta; order Hymenoptera; family Chrysididae; genus Hedychridium; species Hedychridium roseum. Next base: position 3,382,075 of record OZ022318.1, on the reverse strand, counting down.
TCATGGACCCTGCATTAATATCACCTTTTTCCCGGGGTATATCAATTAGATATCAGGTTGGATGGTGCTGGTGAACGGTCGGTCGGTGCTTTCAGGGCTCGTCGGTAGGAACAGGCCTTCTTTCGGGTATTAAAGGTTAAGAGCCATACTTTCATCCGGTAAATGGATGTTGGCATTGTTTTCAACCGCCGACCACGGCGGTACAACGGATGAATGGTCCTGCGAATCACCTGAAAGCCTTTTTTCGACGACCGTGGTGTATATACTACGTACCCGCTGGAAGGTACACACACGTCCGGGGTTATACAGCGGCGTATTGACGTGTCTACGGTGTTGAACGTGCGCCTGCGGAAAAACCTAAACTGCCCTGAAAAGCTTTCAATTGGCAAACGCCATGAAAAACCAACGTGATTCGTTCCGTAATTACGGTTGGGGGTTTTACAGAAATATAAGTTCGTTCGTGCTGGCTCGCCTGTTCCATTGTCGGGTCGATCGGTGGTCGTAGAAGAAATCCAAAGCTCCGTTCCACTGATTGGAGTGTTCGTAGATCAGGGAAAATTGTAGGTCATCGGGAAATATTTTAATTTGGCTCGTCTATCGATCCGTCAAGAAACTCCCGGTCCACAATCTAATTTTTCTTCCGACCCAAGTTTCGCGGAACATATGTCGACTAGTGGATTAAATTTTGCGTAATAAGAATAAGATAGTAAATGACTTTATGAATTGCATGTCATCTGAATTGAACGTAACGTGACTCGTAATGCAATTCGTAAGTTCACGTAATGTGTAGAATTTTCTCTTCTCGCGTACGTATGTATTCTCGTGAGTTCTATTAAAGTTGGTACGTGGTGTGTTTCACATTTTCAATCTGCAAGAGTACCTCCAAGCGAGTCAGCGGGAATGTAATGTCAACTGTAAAAGGCAGTTGAGCATCCGCGGCGGTGGCAAGAACTTACAAACACCGCAGCAGTTTTAAGTATTTTCTAGCGTGCGGCCCGTTCTGACGACAACTGATCCCCATTCCGCTCTCTTAAATTCGTAATTTACTTCTTAGCGCAACAGAAGGCCGCCATTAATACTTGAACCGGGCAAGCAGCAAAACCGGAAACGTCGGCTAAGGACAAGAAAAGTAAAGTAGCATACCACCATCCTTACTTTCTGCATCTGTCCTAACAATCCAGCTTACATTTTTCCAGCTTACATTGTTAAAAACGTTTAACGAAACATTCTCTATCGTCTGCCATACGGTAGATCATTCTGAGTTTTATTGCGCGGTACCGCCGGGGTTAAATATTTGCCTGGGCAAGAGTATATTTTTCCGAGATTACCGTGCTTTATGCGGCTCGTATTCCTAATGGTACGCAGTATCCCACTAATCTTCGCTTGTTATGCAAATTCTCGGTAGCTCGTTGGCACGAAAAATGTCGAGGATGAGGAGAGGAATGATTCAGACCGATGTAGCCGACGCGATGCACTTCCGTGTGCACCTGCTACGTCGTCGTATATCGGCTGTACGCAAATACCCCGCCGACGGTGGCGTCGTGCAACCGGCGGCCTCGAAAATAAGCCCCTGCGCTAATTACTCGGTGGTACTGAATTTCGCGAATACTTGTCAGCCTTCAAATTCGGCGGTCGATGTGCGCATAATCGACGTACGCGTTACACCGTGAACACTCGGTGCCGTGTAAAGCTGCAAATAACGATGGTCCTGACGCGTCGAACATTCAATTATTCGCAATTGTGTATGGAGATGAGGACAGTTAACTGCTATACAAACGAGTCTTATTATTTAACCTGTCCCCCTCGGCACTACATTACAGGAAAATATAAACAACATTTCAACGACTCCCAAGAGTCATGCCAAAATGAACGACATTAGCTATCGATACAAAGACTGCCCTGCAACGTAAAGATCTTTGTCACCTAGTAAAATAGCTACATGTGCCCCGTTTCCGTGGGTTATTAAGTCTTCCGTATTGTCCGAGGTTTCTGATTAATCAGGATCGCACTGTGCTAATTTCCCACGGCGTCAGATTCAAGCCTTACGCGTCTGTCGCGCGTCGGGTATTGGAGCAGGTCGGTGGATAGAGGCTTGAAAGCCCTGCAAACACACTGTCAGGCTATGCGGCGGAGGTGCTCGAATATCGTTGTGTGCAGCGTGTAGCTAATGTTGACCGTTAATCGCCCGAGTCGGGCAACAAGGCGCCTTATTCCGTATAACAAACGTTGTAATGGCGTAAACTACATCAGCGGGGCGCACACGTCCGCGCGTAAAGCGGTATAGTTGTCAAGTACCTAACGCTAATTAGCTCAACCCGATCCTAAATTAGCCACGGAGAACAACGCGGGGCACGCAGCTGTCTGCCGACGTAACCACGCGCGCCAGAGTTCATCTCTTTAGCGGGAAGGAGGGGTAATCGTCGAGTGCAGTTTACAGAAGTAACCCGAGAGTTCGGGAACCAGTTCGATAAGGGTACAGGGGGTTGACAGAGACAGTGTTGTTAACGTTGGATGGCTGTCATGTTGGTTAAAACTGAATAGAGTCTTAAACGAGCCCAGGAACAAAAAAAAGGTTAACTAACCTTAAGAATAGCAATGCTTTTTTCTAAATATTTGCTGATGATTTAATACTGTTCAATATTGTCCGTACTCTCTATGTAAAGTTGATAAGAACCCGTGTTGCGGTTCTAAGCAATATCCTCGTAGAGCTAACTTTATTCTACTTCTCCTTGCGATTGAACAAGGTCATTACTATTTATTTTATATCGTATTACGAGCACAACTGTGCGAAATCATGCTGCTTACCTTGGCAAGCTTTCCGTGTAGCAATTAAATGCAATTTACTGGTACCGGCTAAACCGTTTCCAGTAACACACATGCTGTGAACGTGATGTTCTTTAACGAACGAAGAGGAAATCCTTTCATTACATCATCGCCGGCTGTTTTCATCAGTCTGCATTTCCCGCTATCGGCAAAAAGTCCGCATGATCGTTATTTCGTGTACGATTAAAATATAGCGAACAATAGTGCAATTTTCACGCGCTATCGTATTTTACACTTCTTTATGTATGTTCGCAAATGAATAATAGAAGTGCCGCTGGAGAGAGACAACAAATGAAAAAGGAGATTGAGATAAAGAGGGAGTGGGGGGGGGTACGGTGGCGGAGTGGTTGGCGAACGAGTAGGTGGTTTTATCGATTTGTTAATTTAGGACGGTTTCCCGTCGACGGCGCGGAATAATTTACAGTCTGCCAGCTTCGACTCTCTGTTTCCCTCAACCCCTCCCCCCACTCGCCCTCTTTATCCCACCCCCGTCTTTCTCTTTCCGTATACCTCCCCCCTTCGCGCCCACCGTCCTTTTCTCATCCCATTCTACATGACTACGCTACTTGATCCTCCGACCGACTCAACACTCACCTACTTCAACGAATCGTAGACGACGATGCACAGACACATACACACACGAGTGAATATGAATACACGCATACTGTGCATTGTTCTGTACATGGTGCTCTCTGAAACTGACCTACGGCTAATGGAGACTTGATGGAAGAATAAATCTGCAACAATAGACCGACGTGGCCAGTTCTCCCCGCGTCATTATCTTCATATTTCTAGCGAATAAATAGTCGACCCATTTAGTTGCCCATGACAATTAGTTAATCGGTGAATTAATCGTCGAAGATACTGTTAAATCGATGATCCTGTTAATGATTTATCTGAACTTCACGTGTACTATCGTCTAATGTATGATGCTATGTTAATTTTCTGATTTATGAGAATTATTGACTCCGGCAGTTGCATATTTTATTTACGTTCTCCTTCTGTTAATCTGCCGAAAGCTGCTTTGCGTAATTTCGGAAAGGTATAATGTCGTCGTGACGTATACAATGTCTAATTTATGAAAATTTTGGTAACTCAAAAAGATGATACATCTGGTATTTGTTAACTCTAAACATAGTTCATTTGACATTTGACTAAGTTACCCACGAATTGTTACAACGATAGATAATTAATGATAATATTGAAAGACATTTTATACGCTCGATGATATTACTACCCAAATATGGCTAATGAATTGATAAACCGTCTATTTCATCATTTTGCTAATTTAGCAATTGGTCTAATTGAGAAAACAAGGGTAATTGCACTCGTTATCGACGGTCAATAGAGATACTCTTGATATTATGCAAACATCAGTGTTAATTATATGAGAAGTATAATGAGCTTCGCGTCGGTAGGTGCGCACAGTCATTGTAAATTCGAAGTAAAAAGCTTGAATCTGGGTGTCTTGAAATCCTGCGGAGGATTTAAACGAAATGGAAGTACGTTTTGACGTGACGTTACGACAAAAGAGGGACGGTTTAGGTGGGAGTAACGGGGGGGAGGGGGGCATGGAGGGTTGTCAGATCGATAGGCTTCTCTTTTTTCACTGAAAGTGGAGGATGAACGAGCGTCATCGATATTCTAGGGATACGTAGAGAGCGTCCTCCATTCTCCGCAAACGACACAAGCATGGAAAGAACGACAAGACAAACCAAAGGGGAACGAAGAAATGACAGCAGCGTGATTCGGAGGAAGGAGTTAAAGGAAGCAGAAACGAAGATAGAAGACAAAAAATAGATTTATCAGAACCTACGGAAAAAATCGTTGCCTGCAACTTCCCGCTTTTTTCCCGGGCGATCCTCTTCATGTTCACTTGTCTTCGTAAACATGCTTTCGAGCCTTCCCCTATCCCACATGATGGTGCAGAAAAACGTGACGGTACAATCGATAGACCTAATTAATTAGCCAAGTCGATGATCCTGCTAATTTCGTCGAGTGTGACACTCTTAAAGATTTCGCGAAGTGACCAATGCCGGATATTCGGCTTTCCTCGTCCAAGCCCCTTCCCATGCTTGGGCAGAAATCTGCCAAGGGCGGAAGGGGGGGGGGGATTGGTGAGTTACGCGCAGGGCGGAATTTCGAGGTAAGGGCGAGGAAGAGATGAGAGGTCTTCTCGTCCTCTTAAAACTACTTAGTAACTTCCGAAGGCTCTCGCATCGACGTTGAAGAGTCAATTTTAACTTTATCCCGGTCGAGTTGGTGGTTTCCCTTGTGGACCACTGCGGTGAATTCCGCTTCCTCTTATACCTATCCGTCGGGAAGGAGAAAAGAAAGGGGTAGGGGAGGGGCTCTGGGCACTGTTTGTAAGTTTCATAATATCGGCAGTTCTCCTATCCCCCCCCCCCCCCGCTCGTCCCACCTGCGGGGAGTTTCATCTCCTCAAAAGATTCGTACTAACCCCCCACCTTCCGCCCCTCCCTCGAAATGCACATATTATATATCGCCACGCAGGTTAATATCAGAGGGAAAGCTCAGTTTAATTCAGGGATTAATATCGCTCTCTTCAAACGGCCTGACATTTTTCTTTTTAAAGGATAATGGATTCGAAAGTGGCCCCACGGTAATATTGACTTTACCTCTACGGGTTTACCCTCATTAAATAGAAATTAACACCGGTCTCTACGTATATTCGTAGACATTTTTATATCCACTGCGCTTCTTGTATTTCAATGTTGATGAAAGCATGATATACCGTGGTGCGGTGAACAAATCGAATGGTGGTAGCACCGTTCGTGTTTGCGCGAACCTTTGCCCGTAATAGCCATCCCATCCTATCCATAACCGCGGTATTTACAGAAGAGTCAGAATAGGAAACGGCACATATTGAGCGTGAATATCCGATGCGCCGAAATAATATGTGTATACCGATGACGCGGCAGGGGGAGGGCGAAGAGGGGAATATTTGGATTCTGGGAAATCGTATCGCCATCAAAACTGTTCGGCAATAACCTGAATTCGTACTTCCCGTTTCAGCGGTAAGGGAACAAAGCAAAAACCAAGAACGGACCGGATGCAAACGAAATTTTCTGAGCTTTCGAGGCGATTACTTGGTCGCGCGAGCGAGATTGCCGCGTTCCCTATTGATTTAATATCGGCAGGATCGGGGACGGACAGAAAAGGGCGGAGGACCTCGCGCGCATACAACCCGATACCCCGACCCGTGAGTGATTGATTGGTGAAAATTACTGACAGATTGATGGAAATTAATGGAAACTTGGCAGAGAAATTAATGGCCCGTCTGTCGCTGTCCATATCGCGTAAGTTAAAATACCACAGCGTGAGCATTACATTACCATGCACGCAAATACATCTCGATATTCTTCACAGATTTTTTCAGAAACGTGTCCTTTTTGTCCCACTTTTTTCATCATTTTTCCTTCCATTTGATGCGAAACACGGGTACGTGTATCGTGCAATACGTGTTAAATTTTCATTCTTCTGCGGAGAATCAGGTATGGGTATAACGGTAAACTGGAATAAAGGATTTTACCCACATCACATTTTTACGGTTTGATCGAACGGGAAAACCATTAAATGGCGAACGAGAGGTGCCGATTTTTCATTTTAATTTTGTCCCTCCGAGTGAGCAAATATTCCCGGGGAATGAAAGAATAGCCCCTTTCGTTGGAGAGGGGGCAAATACCGGGGAGACGGGTTTTTTTTATTGTCCATCGTGACACACGTCTGGCGAGGTGACCGAATCGATTAAATCACCGGACGAACCGGTTTTTTATGTTCCTACGGGGAGTTTTTCAGGAAAACGTCGGAAGGAGCCCAGAGAAATTACAAGAGTCTCTCATTTCCCAGCGGCTTTGTGTCCTTAACGATTTTCACTCGCCATATTTCCAGAAGGAAGGGATTATACCAGTCAGATTTTCCCGTACTGCGACAGGAAATTTTCAGGAATGATAAATATATTTGGCGAATATGTAGTCATAAATTGAGAAAACATCCATTACCCTTTTTACGCTGACTCGAATTTTCTCCGGCGACGTCGAAAGGTGAGGGGGGGAGGGGGAATTCATCGATACCATTTTCCGGCTTTGCCAGCGCGACGGCTGCTGTAAAATTTACAGTCCTTTATCCGTGTTGACCTTTGGCCGTGTTGGTATCTTCGGGGAGTCGTAAGTACGGCCGATTCGTGTCCACTTCTCGGCTTTCGTCGAGGGGAACACGCGGTGAGGATAATCCTGGCGCGTTAGTCCTACGCCCCGGTATTAGCATGTAAAGAGGGTTTCACACGTGCTGCGAAACAGCCGGCGCGAAGCTGCCTCCCGATGAACCCCTTTGTCGAGGAAATTTCAATCGTAAGTACTTCGTCAGTGACGTCACGTGTCCGCCGAACTCGGCAGAACGAAGCGAAAGACCGGAGAGTCGGAAGACGGAATGGCCTTTGCCGGGCCGGCAATATTACGCGATAAATCATCCGAATCTCGGCAGTCTCGTGCAATACCAGCCGGGGCCCGCTGACCGATTTCTACACTAATTTGCCCCGCGCCGTATGGTTTTTCCATTCGTCCAGGGCCGTCAGCTTTTTTCCAACGTTTCAAACATGCCGCGATGCTCTGTACTTCCACGGGGTCAACCGTTAAACCCGAAAACAGAATTATACTTTACGGTCCGTACACAGGAAATTCGAAAAAATTTCATAATCACGATACCCCGGTTTTATTTACGACGGCCGAATAATTAATCAACTTCTGTTTATTGGGAAAAGTTTCGAGATTATTGCGTCTGTTTTAACGAACTCAAATGAATTGTCCGAGCGTAAGTCTTTGTGTGGATGAAATTCAGGTTTCTCAGCAGTAATTACGATCGCGCAACATATTTTGCTGATTACATTTTTGGGTAGGTGAAATGTATCGCGTTCGCCCCTGGCGTAAGGCAGATTAGGGACGATGATATATTTAAGTGGACGAAGGTGCCTTTCTCTCGTCGTGGCGAGTGCGCGTCGATGGTTACGTGGACGAAAATGAAGAGCATTTTCCAATTTTCGTCTGGATATGACGTGGCCCATAGCCGGTGGAATCCGAAATGCTTCTTCGTACGTGATAGCGTTACTGATTTCGCACTCGCGCAAGACAGCTTGGCTACAGCCCCGGAATGATAAGGTGGCCGACCTCTTCCTTCCAGAGCCCCTTTTTTCCCGCCCACCGTCCTGCCAGCTTTTGGGTTCGATCGTGAAAGCCGAATCACACGTACATTCCTCGTACCGACCGTCCGTAGTCTCTCCCTGCAGGAAATTCCAGGCACTTCTCACTGCCGGGATCATTGAAAAAGCAACGCTCGATGCGCCAGCAGAAAATAACGCTGAAGCAACAAAGAAATTCATCCAGGAGGAGGATCTCTAAGGATATAATCAAATAAAAAATAGATAATCTCTTGTTAGTCTTTCGATACATCTTTTGTCCCAATTGGAACGACGAAATTAACAAAGCACGCAGAACTGGCTGGTAGACGGTATTATCTCGCGGGAGATGAGAGTGTCTAATTTACAATATTATTGCTATTCAAACGTTCACGTTATGCGAGGAAATTAATTTGCCTCGGGCAGGACGGCGCAAAGCATTACGCCGAGCCAACAGTTTTCTGCCATCAGGATGAATGCACATCCTTTCTTTTTACGGCCAACACATTCATGCGTCATACGTCGTGCGCAAACATATTTTTCAGACTACCGAGGACGTTTAAACTCCCGTCGCGTCGGCACTCCGTAAAAACGTCCGTTAAAAGACTTGGCAAAGGCAAAGAGAATATTTGTAAGCGAAACCATTGGTAAAGGACCCTCAGGTTTATTAATCTTTTCACCTGACTACGTTTGAAGTAAACATTACTTTGTGTACAATTTCTGCATTTTCCGTGCGACAAGCCATTAGATCTGTTTGTTACCAGAATTAATGAATATACCGAGTCCCGTCGCGAATGTTTTAATAATTGAAGAATTTCATTGACGCAAAGAAGATACGTCGTTAAATGGGGAAGGAGTCGTCCAGTCCGATTCAATGTAAAGACTTCTTGATTCGAGACTCTGGTCGTATCGGAAAAAATAGCAAGAGATATTCAACGTCAAGATATTTGCCAGGTGCATTCGATTTGCCGAGCGAAATGAAGTCGACGTGAAATGATCCTCAGCGGGGAACGTCGGGAAATTTAAACGGCACGATCGCTCAAGCTCCGTCCATTCCTCGTTGCTTGCATAGACGCGGGAACGTGGCTACTTCCGGCAGACATATCGCGTTATTATCTCGGCTAGATGGTAAAAGTAACCGACAGGCTTGCCAGGACAAATCGTCCAATCGTAGAGCGGGGAACGTGAGATTCCTAGGACCTGCTCCGAGGATTCGCCGGATACCTCTGCTCCGGCAAATCGGATTCGAATTACGGTCTGCGGTCTTCTCGATGGAAGCCAGCGTGAAACCTGGACCCGGACATGTTCCACGCGAAGATAAATCTATTACCACCTGTGGGACACGTTGCTTCCTTCCCCCGGCCCTGCTACGTACAAGGACAGATACATTTATTACGGACTAACGCGTCGTCACCGCGGGAAATAATGATCTTCCCGGCTGATAAGTAATTACTATTCAACGTCGAAGAGACGAAGAAAAAGCTCACGAGAGAAGGTGTCATGACTTTTGCTTTTTACGAAATTTTTCTCAGTGGAAATTGGTGAAAGTCTCGGATCTGGTCACTTCTTTTCGAGATGACAATACAGTCGTCCACGTGGAATCGCCTTTCTTGCGTGGTCAGAAACGACGGCAGTCATCGACCTCTGTTGGTATTATAAGAAACCCCATCGATCGGCTGTTTCGCGTCGCATGGTTCGTGTGTACAGAGGAAAAAGATGAAGTGACGAGTGCGACGTGACAGCGACTGCCTTGCGTGGTATTAACCGGTCGACAGCTTTGTTCATACGGGAAGCCAAGATATCGGCGAGGACGGGAAAGTTGCCACCGGTCTTGCCGTGTCATCGTCAAGGAGAAAAGACAGATGCTCGGAATGGAAGTGGACGTAGGACCATCGAGACAGCGCCGGGGAAGAGTTCCCTCGCGCCTCTGCCGACATATTTTCCCACCTGTAGATGGAAACAATCCGCGGGAACCTGTCCCACGTCTGCCCGAGTCCCATGAAAGTCGACAACTTCAACGAACCATCGACCCTGTTCTCAAATCTACGGAGTTTCATATTTACGACACGACTCGATCATCCTCGCCGTCCATTTTACGCTTCGTATACCTTCAATTTTTGCACGCTTCGCGTAAAACATTTCCGCAAAATGTCCGCAGTTTCACGAGAATCGTTCGTAAATAATTTATCGAAAATTGACTAACAAAATTTTACTTAATGAAGGTCTTCCTGCTTCCCGTGACGCAGTGTTTAACGGAAGTTAAAATGAAGCGGGTCAGGACGTAAAGAGGATCGATAGCTATCGGAGGAAGGATAAGTTTGGTCTTCTGTGTACGAAACGGTGTGTGGCTTGCGCACAGAACGGAAAGACAAAGGGTAACGGACCCGGCTGGACAGTGGCGCTTGGGAAGCTATAGGGAAGGACGGGTCAGGGGAAGAAAAGTATCGGTGTTTGCGAAGAAACGTGGACGACCGAGGCTGACATAGTAGCAACCGTGGTGGCAGGGGGGGGGGGTCAGGCTGATGCAAGGCAGCCGACCGAGACGTGCAAGGGTTTGAGACGGAGACAATGACAGAAATAACTCTGACCGTGCCGGAAGAATACAGAGGACACAAGAGGGGCAGGGGGGAGGGGATACAGAACGGCATGAAAGCGAGTGCAAAGAAAGAAATAAACAAAATCGACGGGACTTAGTTGCAGGGGGGGGGGGGAGAGTTGCGAGGACATACACGGGGGTAAAAAAAAGGTAAGAAACAGGGGAAGAAGAAAGGGCCGATGGGAAGGGAGAAACCAAAGTCACGAAGTCAGCCTTCTTGCGGGCCATCTCGATAAACAAGCCCGGAAGGCGGGCAACGAGGGAAGGACAAAGGGCAGGGAGGGGGGAGGGGGGCAATTGGAAGAGGGTAGCTGCTTCCGTCTACCCGATATCCCGCCGCATTTACTTATCCACGGCAATCGTGGCTTCTACTGCCTCGGCTACTCCGTGACTTTCAACTCCTTCCTTCCCACTCCACTTGACCACCAACCGCGGATTTCTTCGATCCCCCCCTTCGTCCGCGCTCTGTTCTCGACCGAGAAGAACACGCAGCTGGTATCGCTGACCACGATGCACTTTGACCCCACCCCCTTGGGATTCTCAAGGAGCTCCCGCGAAACCCATCAATCGATCCATTCCCCTCTGTCTCCCGATCTCGATGGAAGTCCTGGAAATATTATTTCTCTCGGCGACAAAGGACGGATCGTTCCAATTTTCATTTCAGATTATAAAGGGCTTCGCGCTGTGCTTCCGCCTGGGGGGTCTTAACAATAAATTACTTATTACTCCGAGGATGGGAATGTTTTCGTAAGAATGTCGCTGAATTTACCCGAGAAACAACAGAAAATGAATCTATGATTCCACAGGAAGCAAGAGCGAACTTCTTCTCGTTCGCTTTGTAGAATGTTTCTCAAGATATTATTATTCTGTTTTGAGTAATTTCGTAGTAGAGAAATTATCATTTTCTCCGGAGACCATTTGTTATCCTGTCTTCTATTATTTGTCATTGAATTCACCGGACGCAAGGCAAAACAATCAGGAAAAGAGCGCTGTTCTCCGGCAATCCAATCGCTGGGCCGCGAAGGTAGAAGGCAGAGGCGTCCTGTCTGACTAAAACGGACATTATTATTCGTTGGAGCGCGGGTAATCGGGAGTAATCGAATGACTCGTCGCTGAAAATCAACACATCCGGCGGCGGGCTATCGCGCACAGGTCCGGGGGACAAACGAACCGGAAAACGATCGACCGGACGCGTTTACCCTCGCCGGTGTTTGCGGGGGAAGGAAACGATGGGCCGGGATTTCGCGTAAATCGTCGCATGCCCCCTTGGACGGGGCTTTTTTTCCGCGGCATTTGTTCGCCACTCCACTCTGCCTCGCCCGTGTTAGTGCCGGAAATGTAATCCTTCTTGTTCGAGAGGAATTCCGCTCTACGTGAAACCCATACCCTTTATTTTATGACAAAGGGACGCTGCTTTAGTCGGCGAGAGAAATACCAAAGTTTCCTCAAATTGTTCGTTTTACAACGCAATCGCCGGCTGAGCGTGAAATCGACTATTTACACGCCCTTTCTCATGTACTGTGTAATTCGTTTCCAAGTAAAATATCGTGAAAACACTCTTCCCGACTGTTCAAACGTACGTTCGCTTTGTTCTAAAAAAAGAACTCCCCTCTGCGTGCGCTGGCGTGGATTCCATTGCGGGAATGAAATTTACGATTATAAAAGCCGCACGTTTGGTTGAGCCGGAAAAATCGAAGAAAAACAGTTTCAAGAGCGTTAACCGCTTTCGCCAAAGCCCGGCTGTATTAAAAATCATCTCGAGTTGTAACTCTCTGAAAAGGTTTTCGTTTCCCGACGGCAATGCCAGTACGTATTGCACTCAGACGGTTGCGCGCATGAATCCGTTCTTTCGTCTTGAACCGTGAGAAGGCGAGCGACTGTTGAAAAACGGTGCGGAGGAGCAAGGGCAAAAGGGAGGGGGGGAGGGATGAGGAAGAGACGTGAAGTAAGGTAGAGATTCATCTCGGGATCCAATCGGTCGATCGAAATCTATTTACGGGGTTCTTAAGTGAACTCGAATTGCCGGATTAAATTGACCCGAACTAGTTCCCATCGGGGTCTTAGAAGATCCTTCTCTCGTCCTGCCCCTCCCCCCCCCCGTCCTCACTTCTCTGTCGCCGCACTATGTCGTATCGAATTTTCCGCTTTCCATCGGCCGCATTTACATGAATTCTATCGGCGTCGTCTAGGAACCGTCCAGAAGCATCGGCACAGGTGCAACTACTTGGAGCGTAATCAGTATTGCTTGGTAACTCAAATATACGTCGGAGTTGAAACGCGTCTGTTTTGCAAACCGATCGTTCACGCTCGGTTACTGCCTTCCGCGCGAGTCGCTTCATATTCGAAAATCGACCTTAACAGACCGGGGGAATATTACGCTAACGGCAAGACAGGGCTCTATCCCTCTCCGTCAACATTGATCCTCGAACAGGAAACAGCAGACGTAGACTGGATCGCCTATTTATCCGGGCAGCTGTAATTATACCGCGTAAATTTAGCTTGTCAACCGCCGGGCAATGCCGTCGGCCATTTTCAGCTTGTCAGCTGATCAAAGGAATCCTTCCGAGGGGATTCCTTTGGTCCGAGCGAAGATGCCGTAATTTTCCGCGAATTTTCGTTCCTCCTACTTTGCCCGGAATATTTCTTTCGGTGCATCGCGAGATCCAGACTTCTGGATTATCTAACGAGGCGTAGAAATTACGTAGCAGGCTCTTTGAGTCATAACCGCTTTGCTTCTGGCTGCTAAGTGCTCAATGGACCTTGAACGGAAATGACGCCGGTGCGAAGAAAGTACAGCCGGTATCTCGGAGTTCCCGGACCTCGCGATTATGCATTTAAGCAGCACGGTAAATTAAGCAGTGTTTAGTAGATCCTTTCTCTCCCTACTCCTACTTCTCCCCCCTCAGCCAATCTCACTTTCGCCTCCCCAAGGAGACGATGGAGTCGGGGGACATGAAATTTCCACGAGTACTGGCTTTCAAGCATCGTGCGCGATGCTCATCCGCGAGTCGAGGGCTCGGGGCATTCCAACACATGCCCAGACACGTGTGTTCAACTACACACAGGCACACACACACACACACACACACACACACGTGTGCCTCGCACGAGGATGTACCGTTCTGGGAAAGAATATCTGCAGATAAAGTTTTAACTAGTAACTGAGAGGTCGGAAGGCGGGTAAACACTAGGACGAAAGATGCTTGTTACCGACAGATAGGGGAAAAAAGGGAACTCGCGGCAGGAGAAGAAAACAAGGCCAAACTCCAAGGAAAATGCTGGCGGGACAATGAGAAGGCATGCGGCAAAAAACAGGACGAAGCAACAGAGGGCGATAACGCTAGGATAATACGAACGGGAATGGAATGTCAAAGTGGGGGTAATCCTCGTAGATGGAAGGGGGGGAAGCGGAAGGAGAAGAAACGGGGCAAGAAGGTACGGAGAAAAACGGTAACGACGGTATAAAAGTAGCCGAGGTTTTTAAAAATGTACGAAAGGGCTGGAAGAAGGCAACATGCCGGCCTAGTAGTACCTTTCGGGAGAGCAGACCGCCGGCGAGATAACGAGGGAAAGGCAAATAGCAAAGGAAAGAGGGAGTTACGGGGGAAGGAAGAAAGCGCGGTGGGGAAATACGTGAAAAGTGGCAGTCGGAGATAGGAGAGTTAAACATGCAAATGCTTACACAAAACATAATGTTCGTTCCCTTAGTTAACCGGCTCGTGTTTCGTCCGTTCCCCCGCTTCCGTCGCCCGCGTTCTATCCTCTATCTGCGTATATCCCAGACCCTCGGGGCGAAGGAGAAAGGGGGACGGGGGATTGGTACTATCCCGCACACGTACGACTGTCGCTGATACGACTAATGCAAATTGCAATGTTGCATACATAATGCATTCGAAGGACTCGACCGACGTCGTACTTCGTGACATCCGGAAACACGCGCACGTCCCCCCCCTTACTCCCCACCGCACGATATTCCTCCCTTTCCATCAGCGTCTCCGATTTGCGGGGAACGTCGCCGGGGGAGAAGGAGAATACGTGGACCGAAGTGGTCGATCGTAGACGACTGTCGTCATTACTCGCGTCATATGGTAATAAAAAAATTGAAGGAGGGGTCCGGGGCTACTGTACCGAAGTCACTTTTACGCCTCGCCACTTTGAGGGGCGAGGATCGTACGTTTTCTTCGCTCAAATGTCCCAGACTCTTTGGGAAAAAAACGCTCTATGGCGGGAAAGTTCTTGATCTATCAAGGGTAGAGAATTCCATCGAGACGAAGATCAAGGGATTCATTCCCGCCGATGATCACAGCCGTCTTCGAGGAAATCTCGAGGAAACAATAAATAAAAATCTCATTCAATTTCGCAAGGCCTCGGGTTAATCCGTTTTAGAGGGCGCCGAGGCTCGGAATTTAGGTTGAAATATTTACAGAAGCGATTAACTCGTTCGAAGGGGGTGATTAAAGTGGAAGACGTATGGCAGCGGGTTCGCGCTGTTGGCCGTTCCCAATTATTTCTCGATAATTCGTTTTAAAGACAGGCCCCCGAGCTTGTTGCCGTGAAAATAAATCGAGTCGACGTTACGGCGACCCGACGGAGAAATTTTTCCCGGGAATTTGGGGATCAAGGGCCGGCCTGGTCCGTCTCCCGGACGAACGAAATTGTTCCACGTCGTTCCTTCGACGGTCCTCTTCATTTGTCCGCAGCAAAAAGCAACGGCAGTAAGTAGCATTTTGCGTGCGGCGGTGAACAATCCCCGGAAGGAGAGTCCGATCGGCCCGACAACCGTCGGGATTCAATATACCCGTCCGAGGGAGAAAGAAAAAAAATGAAGAACGAGGAAGGGAGAGAACGGGGAAGAAAATGCCGAAGTGAGAGAAACTCGAGAAATGAAGCGGGCAACGCTCGTCCCGTAGATCGATGCTCGTTTCTTATTGCCTTTCAGCGTGCCCCTCGTCGGATCATGATACTGTATTAAATAATACAATACATCGTGAAAAATAGCTGTCCAAACCTGCATTATAACGCGGAGACATTAATTAATGAACGGGAATAAATTATGACGAGACGTGGCGAAAAGCTTTTATGAAAATACACCGGCGAGAATAATTCGTAGGAGATTGAATAACGGATGATTATTCTTTTCCGGTGACCGTCATTTGTTTACGTTCGGAGACAGGAGCAAAGGACAGAGAGAGAGGGGATATTATGGTACCGGTAGTCGACGGGGAAAGAGGAACACGTCGCGAGTTTTCCCGTTACGGAAGGACCCTTTCCTTTTCCTACGACCGGCCAAATCTTCCCGTTGGTCGGATGTTCCCGGCAAACACAAGAACCCTCGAGCTCGAAAGCCTTCGAAATCCCCTCTGAAGCGATTTCGTTCGACGAATGCGCGGAAGAAGAAGGGATGGGTGGTGAAGGTAGGGGAGGGGGTATGGAGGGCCGGGGAGGCGTGAGTCGATTCGTTGAAAGAGCGCACTAGTCGTTATGCACCTGAGTTCTCGCTTATCCATTCTCCGTATCGCCATTAACGTCCATTGAAAACGCATCGAGGAATTCTTGCGTTGTTCTCTCGTTACATTCGTACCCCTCCCCCAGTCCCACATTTCTCCCCAATGCCCGTACTTTTATCGTGCATCGATACACGCGCTCGGGAAAAGGATAATTGCAGCGATACGCAGTTCAAATGGAAATAACGAGCCCGTTAAAGTGACTTTTAATTAAGAAATAATAATCAACGGCTAGGGACGAATAAAAGTCTGAGGGAAACGTCGTTCAAGAGGTCTTACAATTTTTCACAGAATCATTCTTTCGTCAATGTCAAGCTCATCATTGTTTTCAAATGATGTCTTGATGACTTGTGACCACTATATTGGTTTTTTTATAGGTTTATTTATGTTTATAGTTTGTGTGTTGGTGTAGGGGCAACAAAATGACGGGTGCAAGTTTTCGGCTGTACGGTTTTGCAATTCAGAACACATCAAAGTGGAGCAGGAAGTTCTTTCATGCCGGCATTCACGGCGCGGGCCTTAAATAAATTCGAGGAACTTCGTCTCCGTTGAATTCGTCAGTCTGGGTTTGGCAACATAGACGTTTACACGAGCTTTTTTGCTAATTACGGGAGTTTTCAAACATCCCTCGGCTCGTTTCTTATTGCAATTCACCCTTGCTATTTCGTCGTTTTTTTCTACAGCATGCCCTTAACGTACCTCGCGTTCGGAGGCATTAAATTAATCTCTCCTGCCAAGCGGGGAAAATTCTTTCTCGGAACTAACGAATTCTTCCGGATGAAACTGATAATTGGTCTGAAGGATCTGTCAAAAACTTTCGAACCGGAGTTATACGAGAGTTTTCAAATACTTTGGCCTTTGAAGTTGCCAAAAGGAGCATAACAGCTGTAAGCTGTATGCTCGGGAATAATTTGCTTTTTCGCAATACTTAAAGTGCTATCGGAATTTTAAAGCCTTCTCATGATTCCCAATATTGTTCCCGTTTCGAACATTGCATGTTTCGGGCAGAAAATGCAGATGAGCATTTGACGAACTGGTGAATAAACGAATGGAGCGCACGAAACGTTCGTCGGGGCATTCGGAGTTGCCGGAAGACAGGGAGATTCACATAACTGTGCAGCTAATAACGAAACTTCCGGGCGGCCGCAAGTCAATGAAGCTTAATTCGGTTCCGCGGCACGCCGGTTTCGGTTCGAGTAGGGAATTTAGCGGCGAACTTCCGCGGGAACACAACGCGTCCGGAATTTCGACGTTCAACTTTGGCCCTTGATTAAAAATCCCCTGATTAATGGCCCCGCCGCGGGGGGGTGGAAAAATGTAAACCCCCCGTTGCAAGGACCCTCGACAATAAACGACTGCCGGAGACGTTAGCTACGTTGCACCGGCAAACTTTCGCTTGTTTTACGACTCGGGCTAATGCACTTTCGTAACCGCTGAAAAGCGCAATTTTCAGCGACGCCCGATGAGTCGCGCTCGAGAAGCAGCCGTTATGTCCGCCCGTACGCTCAGCAAAACTTTCCCCGACTGTAATTATAAAGTCGCAAAATGTACACGCAGGGCCATTACGGAGATTAATAATATCGTCGCACAATATTTATTCTCGGTTTTCTTTGAACTTTCAGCGAGTTTTGCTCTTTTTTCGTTATCTTGTTTTGCTGTTCAATATTAATGTAGATTCAATATAATTCGATACGTATTGAGCACTGCCATTATGGAATATCGAAAGCGACGTATTTCATTTTCCGATTTGACCATTGTGCTGTTTTTTAACAACACCGTCTGTCACACGGTTCATTGTACTTTTTGTCCCACTGTGCTTGGGAATTTAGTTTCATTCATATCAACTCGTTATTGAGTCCACGTCGCGTCGATAGGAGCTCTGATTTTGGAAACTTTTTCAACCCGCGCGTTTACACAGCGGAATGATTAATTAAAAGTCTTCCATTGTTTGAGCGGGAACGCAAAAGATAATTATATGGAAACGCGAGCGCAATAAGTGAAATATACTCCAGCAAACTCGTGGTTTTTAATTATTAGCGAAATAATGAGGTACCTCCTCCTAGATAATGGAAATGAGGATCATTCAGTTTTTTTGCCCCGTTTCACATGGTTCAATCGATAATCCTTGCACAACCACGAAAAGTTAATTAATCGTTCATCAAAATCGGGACACTTCTAATTCTGCTGTAATTTGTTTTAGCGCGTTAATTTCGATGAGTAAAATTAGAAGTTTGGCACACTCGTTAGCGGGCGTTTCAGGGGAAATACGATTGAAATTCTCTTTTCATCGGGCAAAGGCTAAACTCTAAATTGCGCCAGGGTCTTTCGACGAGAGGATATTACTTATCAGCGCGAGGCAAGACCTACAAAGGCACTGAACGGTGATTTAACGCCACGTCGGCCGGCGGTAAAGCTTCTAGTGCGATGATTTAATTGCACGGTAACGCCGTGTTTGTTTGCCGAGGCTAAACAAGCGCCGAATCGGCACTGACCGCCGTCCATCTTCCGACTCGGCTTTGCTTGCATTGCCGGAACGTGCTCGCATATCCGCATCGGTTCAGCGTTGCCCCAGGCCCCCAATCTCCGAATCCAAACATCCCCGACGTCAAGTACACACTTTTCGTCTGTTCTCCGTCACCCGGACAAATCAGTTGCGAAAATACTTCCAATACGAATTCCAGGAAAACTGGCTCCCAAGTAAACGACGACGTATGCTTAGAGGTTTCATTGGAAAATGGATTCTAAATCGAGCAGGAAATCCCAGGAAATTCACAGTGATAGGGATACTAAATGTTTGATGGTTTCAAGTGATGACGAGAGGAACATGCTTTCTTGGTATTCTTGCAGCGAATATGGCAAGTAATTCAAAATGGTGGGGATACTAAATGTCGATTGGTTTGAAGATAATAAGGATGTCGTGTTTAAGGAAGTAGTATCTCTTGGTAGTTTCGTAGAAATTTTTGCCTCGCCGTGCGAATGCAAATGTCGCCGTCGTCGTTGTTATCCGCATGAAAACGGGTCTTGTGTTGGCCGGGCGGAGAGCGACGCTAACGAGAAGATTGCGAACGTAAGACGGGGAGGATTTTGTCATCGGGGAAGGCGGAATTGGTCGCCTTTGAGCCGGGATTATTCGATTCTCCAGGTGTTCGGCCGAGGGGTGGGGGGGAAAGCCGGGGGAGACAAAATATACGAGATATTCCAACAGTAGCACCTCTTCCTCGGGATCTTCCAAGGCGAATTCAGATTCGCCTCTCGCACGAATTTTCGCGAAAGCTTTTCCTTTCGCTAGACGCTACGGGAAGGACAGTGACATTTCGCGACGGTGGCAGCGCCAGCGGAAACGTCTCTCCGCAGGTTGAATTTGTCGGGCCGGTTCACGGAGATGTATCCCTGCTTCCTGCCAGCAACGAAGTCTAACGGAACCGTTGGCGTGGGGACTTCCGTCGACCTCAGTCGTCGTTCCTACGCGAAACCCACCGCGGCTTTCTGCTTCGACACGAAAAAGAGAGTTACGATGGTTATTCTTAGCGTCTTGTTAGCTAGACGTCTTTTCGCTTCTCCTTCGGACGAACAGGTTAAGTGGTCGACATGTTTGTGGAATATATTCGACGCAACAAAGAGAAGTTTAATTCCAAGAATTCTGAGTAGATGGAAAATTCATCACCGAGATTGCAAATCGGCCTGTCGTTGGTACATTTTTTTCAAATGTCGGATCAGTCGCTCGAGGGAAGGGGGGCGTGATTACCGCGGGACGAGGGAATTAGCGGATTCGAGAAATCGGTCGAAATGTACGCCCAGCAGAGCGGATAATACGCGCCAATCTTCTCGTTAGATTTGTAATTTCGACCCAGACTTTCGTAATTCCCCTTCGATCGGATCCCCCCGACTTCGAGGTAGATTGCTTTCGGGACTTACATAATAAGATCATTCTCCCGAATTCTTGGATTTCCGTTTGAACAGTCGACCAGTTCCTTCTTATCGCGTCACCCGAAAACTTTGAAAAAAGATGAACGATTTACAGATTGCCAAGACATTTTGGTAAACATTAATCATGAGATTCAACACGTATGTTGCTTAAATGTTGTTTTACAAGGATTATTACTGTTTTTAAAAATTAAGATTAATTGTACGTAATAACTTGATGCATATTTAAGAGTAAAAGATGTCGAAATGAAGACGAAATGACTGTATTCTGCGACGGAAAAGTCGCTTGAAAATCGTGAAATCGCCTCTGGTGATACGCCGGTGTTTTCCTTATTCGTCGTTCTTTCTCTTCCTTTCGTGCCGACGGCCGTTTAACTTTTAGACTGACCCGTCGGCTCGACTTAAGTGCAAAAAGATGTTTCGCCGTTCGGCCCAAAGGTGATTTTCCTTCGTCTCTCGACGTCTTTAGGCATTGTCGATACCGGGAGGAGGGTGGCCAAAAAAACTGCTAAACGCAGGGAGTTCACGGAAGGGGGGATAAGCCGAAAAGGGAAGAAACGAGCAACCGGTTTCGTAACACTCCCCTTATCCCCTTTTCCCGACTGACTTATTCAATTTCAGAAGCTAAAACACGACGATCCGACCTCAAGTTATTAGTCGTTTCGGCTTTCCAAACTGTCTTGCCGTTTCTTTCGAAGTTTTAACACGATTTCCCGACACGCTCGAATTCAAAGTTCTCGAGAAATAATCATCTACCAGAAACGAATCGATATCTTCTTTTCTTCGTGACAATGCGACACTCCTCCTGGGAGATACAGTTGTTTTAATCCAGACAGCCGTTAGCCCATTTTCATCACTTACCCTGAGCTAGACGTTTCATTAATTCTGCTCAAGAGAAATACGCCGCGAGATACGAAACGGATAATACGTTTGGTTCTATCTGCTTGACAGAACCTTCTTTCCTTTCGAAAGGACTCCGCGCTATTTGTTGGAGAAACAATCATTTGGATCCTATCTCCCTCGTTTTCGAACCGAACACGATCCCAGCCGACGAAATGTTTTTATGCATGTCTCCACTTTCCACGTTCTATCGCCTTCCCTTTTCGCTCGTCCTTGTATCTCCTGACCCATAGCCCGTAGCATTGCAGTTCAAAGGAGAGAACGGCCGGGGTGAATGTGACAGTTTCCTCTGAAGGTGAAATGCGCAATGGCAGTGTCGTGAGGTAGTGGTGGAGGGAGGGGGGGGTGCATATGGTGGATACGTATTAGGGGTGGAAGGACAAGGGGGGAACGGTCCTGTCGTAATTGTCACGTAATAATGGCACGACGCTAGCCGTAAATGTGCGCAAATTGCTGTTTTAATTGGGCCGCGGGGTTAGGGAAAGAGATAGTGTCAAATAATAGAGCGAAGCACTCTCGCTTGGCGCACGCATGCGAGCCAACTTGACGATCCTTATCTTAACTGCCGATGTAGCACCGAAACGTAACGATAAATGAAATTACGAGCAACGTGGCCCTACCGTGCGGCCCTCGGGGGTTCTTTCGTTAGTCGATCGGCCTACAACGAAAAAAACCTGCCAACGTACAAAGGTCATTTCCAAGCATTTTCTCGTATTCTCGGAAAACACCGCTACGACCCGTTTCAATAATTCAGCCAAGTGTGTAAAGTAAGCAGGTGGATTATCAGCCCTATCCCGCCCGATTATCGATCAGCTCCCCAGCGAGAAATTTCGTCGACTTCGTCGTACGAAGTTAAGCGGTTAAAACAATGAGGCACAACCGTTGAACTCAAGCGAAACGACACTGAACGCGCATGGGGGTCGCTTATTAGTCGTCGATCGCGCGGTAAAACGCAAAAACGACGAGCCGAGTGGGTCGTTTCGGTGCGGCGGTTTAACGTTTACGATTTGGACGGTGGTCGATCGATGCAACGCCGGTGATCGCGTGTCGTTCGCCCAACGAAATTCTAGCTCTGCCCTCGGCCAACCGGGATTGCGCGTTTCCAGGTTGCGATCGTCTCGTGTCGATAAAACGACATGGAGCCTTTTATTAACACTTATTGCGCGCACGTCACAAACCGCCGGTTAAGTCTAATGCCAGAATTGGATCGTTAGATAGAATATCCCCTTTCCTCGCTTATCAAAACGATTAACTCATTTCTATAGTCTACATTTTACATGAAATTTACTTGCCGTGGTTAACATTTAGCGTGCATTGCAAGCGCTTTTAACCATTGCAATGCAAATGCGTAGAGTAATCCCACTGATGGTCCGCCGATTAATTAATTCGAATTATGTAACATTAATTACATTTAATGAGGCGTACGGGATTTCAAATATTGCCTCATTACGATGCAACTTTAAACGTCCTTTTATTCGACTGAATTGTATGAAAAGAAATGCAAATGTTGATTGAGTATGTGTGTAAAGCTGATGGTGTTTTAGCACCTACGACACGTATTACGTCGACCAAGTTGATCAACTCTTGCGATTAGCGCCTGGCTGGCTGACCTCTTGGGAATATTATGCGCCGTTGGCGAGGTTTCTACGGGCACCCTGGGATTCCAAACTATGAATAATCATCGCCGACAGGCGCAATATAGTTGCTGGAAGACGGGCCACGTTGTCTGTTTGTTAACTGTCGAGTCAACGATACGGGAAACTCCAGCGGTTCCAGTCAGCACCATGCGGTTTTCTTTGCCCTCCTCGGATAGGGGTGTTTCCATTGAAACTCCGGCCACGGGCAATCGGCCAGTCGTATACGGGCTAGGTGCGAACAAATATTCCGCGACAGTGGCTAAGAAAGCAGTCAGGAGGAAACAAAAAAATCCTTCACACAAGGACGTTTTGTTCGCGCAGAAAACAGTGACCATCAGGAATCATTTTGCTCGTTGGTCCGTGACAAGGTCCGACTATTGAATACGACTTTGGGGGTCGGCGCAAATGGATCCATTTGGGGAATAATCCCATCGGGCGGCAAGAAAGCCGGGCCAACATTCGGCTGTTACTGATAAATACACTCTGCGCAGCGTAAACATATATCTCGGGCAAACCCACACCGAACCACCCGGCGGTACGGGCAAATTACGAAGACAGCACTGCACAGTTTATATCGGATGATTTATGCAGCCGGCGGTCCAATGTTGCTGCTAGAATAAAGTGTAAACAGATTGTAATCGCGCACTGTGAAAGGCACTACGATTGAGTGGAAAACAGAATCCGTAGTGAATGGATTTCGTGCTTTCGATTAAACGATAATCGACAGTTGGCTGGATGAGTTTCGTTGATAGTTGCCTACGGACCATTGGATATTAGCATACGAACTTGATTTGTCTAAAAGCTCGAGTGCTTGTATTGGTACATTGGTAACGCAAGGGGTTTGATGCATGCGAAAGCATGCACTTGGGTTTGCCAGAATCCTCGACGTGCCTGGGCATGTTAGACCACCGTAATCACCACCTCAATCTGCTCATGCCAATGCATCGCTCGCAAATGCCAATTAGAAAAGTTTACTGTGCTCTCTAGTAGAGGATTTCCTACTCAACAAATATTCTAGTCTCCCTTTGAACGTTAGGTTATTAACATTTTTCGGGCTAGTAATAACGTAATAATGTCTACATTAGCAAATACAGTAATGTCAATTAGAGTGGAAATTAATGAACCAGTATTGAGTTCGGAATTTTCAGCTAATAGCAATTAGGCAACTTTACTCTTCTCCGCTGTAAAGGATTTTCTACGCCGCCTAATTATACCATATTTCATGCTTACGGTGAATCTCACTTTACGGAGAGAGGTTAATGAAATATAACTTAACGAACGGTTAATGAGCTCGATACGAATTCGCCAATTCCACGTAAATTTAATCTCATGGAACTTGGGAAATCAGTAAAGTTTGCTTTGTGAAAGTAGTGCCGATATTTATTCAAGTGTTGTGTGGACCATCCGGCAATTAACTGATGTTCGCTGACTTAACTAATTGCGGTGAAACTGTTTCGTGTTTCCCATTCACTTTTATGCACTTTTTCGTTCCTGCCGGAGTAATCAGAGGTCGCGGAAGTTGAAGAGTTTGACGGGAGGACTGAGGGAGGGCGGGAAAAAACGTCGTGGATAATAAACGTACGGCGATTTATAGAAAATTGCTCTTGGGCCAGGGATATTTATATTCCAAAGAAAGTCGATGTTTCACAAGTACGCGTCTATCGCGAATATTGATTAAAACATATCCAGCCAATATCTTACCCATCCCCCCTCCCATGGCACGTTAACCGCGATATTTGCGCGAAAGGTATTAGATGGGAATCGTAGGATCGAGCGACTGGGAGAACTCGAGACGTCTCCATTAAAATATCGCCTTGAAACGACGGAGAAATTGTCACCGACCGTTACGTTTAATGAGTTTTGTCCGCGGAAACTCCGAACGCGGCGGATGGGGTATTAATAACGGCAAGTTTCTCCTCTCGAATGTGATGGGGAAGTAGTTGGCCAAGTGCGGACGGTTCCCAATCGTGAGGATCTCACTTGCCGCGGCAGTTTCCTTGTTTTGCCTGCTAAACGCGCATTCGCGCATTTACATTTACGTAACGATTTGCATCTCGGCCGAACAACCGTAACGGCAAGGAGAGTGGCGGGTGCTGTCGCTTATGGAAATCCAGGAGTTTAGCCGGCCGGTCGACGTGGATTATACACCATACACGCCGGCCTGCTAAGTGACTTTCGTTTCGTGTCAAAGACGAGATTCAAAACCGAGGACTGCGACCATCTGGCCAATTTAACTAGTTTGCCAGCACCGACCGAGTGTCTGAAACCGAACCTCCTGTGGACTCATCATTAGCCAGCCTCGAAAGTGTCGATCCGTATTTGTTGTTCGCAAAGTCAAAGAGTAGATAAATTTACGCTAGCTTTCAAACGATATAAGTCGATTTAAATTGATAGGATTTCAAGGTTTATCTGCGACGGTATTATTTTATATTTCTTGGTCACTGTCAGTGTTCTTGCTATTATCAGCAATTTAAGTAAGCGTGGAATCGAAAATAAAGAAGGAAATAATGAAAGAGGATCAAACGCAGGTTCAGCCGAGAAACAGTGATGGATTAAATGGGGTAGTTCTTCCAACATGCTGACATGACACAGAGTAATTTAAAGGGTTTTTATTCCCCTTTTTATCTCTTCGTCTAAATTAAATCCACCGCAGGTAGACGTAAGCGACATTTTTATCCGTCATTCTGATTATATTAATTACATATGTGTCAATTTATTCGTGATTTTAAAGACATTTTCCTCGCAAACTGTATTACTCAAATTTAATACTGGAAAGTAATACTTTTCTACTGACTGTATTTCTACGTCATGAGAAAAATCAGGCCATTTTCGCGGGAATAAAGGACGCCCTGGCATGAAAATATTTGCGTAGACGGACAAAGCAATTACGACCGCGAGGTAATTGCTTTTAACGAGGTAGCTCCTTGGTAGTCTCAAAGAAAGAAGGAAGTTTATCGACGGCGGCGTCATTCCTCGACCGTATCCGGCCGGCTGCTCCCTGTTTCTCTGCCCGCATTTCAAATCGCACGTAGAGGATAATGGCACGTAGCCAAAACAATCGCCGCCCGCTAAATTTCCAGTCAACAAACATTGGCCCGCGGCCAGACGTTATCCTCCTCGCTGTTTCTCCCTTCGAAAGTTTTATCCGAAAACGCTACCGTCCTTCCGATAGGATCGCACGCCCGGTGTGAATGAAGGGAACGATGCGCACCATAAGCAGTCCTCAATTATTTGCCAGAGCGAAAACAACCGGGCAAATTCGCGGCAGATATGTCCATGTTAGTCGGAAATCGATAGTCCATCATTTACGTGGCATTCGATAACGAATTTTCCTTTTCCTCGCATCGTAAATTCATTCTCGACTGGTTGCCAATGTGACATTTGAATTTTTATCGTTGAAATTCTCAAGTGAATGGGAATACGTTGGTCGTCGGATAATTTGTAGTTGGTGTTTTATGAGGAAATTATGCGTGGGGGTTGTGTTTTGCTAGTCGTCAGGTCGACGTCGAGGAAATAGCCAGTGAGATTTTCCGTGGAGAGTCTCCGGGTCGTCGGGGATCGTCCTTGCATTCCCCGAGAGAGATCGAATCGGAAGGAGGGAAACACTGCTGCAACGCGATAGCAAATCTTATAAATCCAACTGCTTTCCGGCCGATTTCCAGAGTCATGCCACTCCAAACTGTTTTACCTCTTTTGCCTCTTAGCTGGCTCAGTAGCTGAATACGAACCGTCCTTCCCTCTCCTTCTCTCCTCCACCGTAATCCTTTCCGATCGTGCGTCGTTTTCTCGCAAATTCGGGACAAACTTTTCGTTTAAAATCTCTCCACGACGAGAACGTGTATCGAAACGTACGCATACGGATATCTTTACATTATTTCCCTGGTACACGTTTTAAGGAAACGTTCCACGTGTTCGTTTTGACGCTATGCTTTCGTTTGAAAGCCATTCGTTTGAATGTACATGATGTGAGAAAGGCAAGCATCTTGCCAAGAAGTAATGGCTAAAATGTTTCGTAAGCGCGAGCGACGTCGCAGCTTCTTAGCTTGGCTTACCGCTTTTTAAAAGTGCGCCTTACTTTCCCGCATTGTTGGGTTTTTCTGGCGAACTTGCGAGGACGTGACATCTGGCGTTGTACATATTTCAGCGTGGTATCTTGCGAGGTCGAGCGCGGGAACCGGCAGTCGACGGGAGGAAAGAAAACGGGAGTTAAAAGGCCGGCCCTCGTAAATTCCGTTCTCTAAGGCCGAGAAATCGAAAACTATTTCGCCACGCCCCATAGATTACATTGTGAAACTCAAAGCGGGCCCGGGGCACCTTTGCAACTCCGCAGCCACGGGAATCGAAGGAGGAGAACGACTGTCGGGAATTACAGGGCAACGCCTCGCACCACTATTCCTTCCGTACTCGTCCCGATCTAATCGGCGGTTTATTAAGCGCGACGCCTCGCGTTTCTCCGAAGGGAAAACCGACATTGATATCCGTAATCTTGGTGCAACGACAGCTCGTAATTTTTCTCCTCCAAAAAAGCTCGGATTTCAATGGCCAAACTTTCGTTCTCCCGAAGAAGAATTTTAAAAACCACTCTGCAACGTATGAAAAATTCTGAATGACAAAGTCAGTAAAGTCGTAACTAGGATTGTGGCAAACATTTTTTTGCAATTCTAAAAGTTGATTATGCTGGTGGTGCGAAACGACTGAAACAATTCTCCGGAAATTTTCCGATATCCCTGCAACATTGGCATCAATTAAAATGTGTAAACCAAATTCCACATTGAAATGCTTGTTGAAAAAACTGTAACTCAATCGGCTAGGGGGCAACCAATGCTGGAAAACAGCAAACGCAGAAAAATAACAATGGCCATTGGAGAGTGTATTGAATTTCACGAAAAAAATAATGATGTTACGAATATTCTGTGGAGAAATAATTCAGATAATTCAGATAATTCAGATAATTCAGTAATTTTAATTTCACGTCAAATCATGTGGAAAATAGATGAATCAAACCGTATGGTAACTAAAAATGTACATTCGTGCGAAAGTTCGGGAAAATGAGAAATTTGTTAAATCTGGACGTTAGAGTTTCGTGAAAATTTCAATACCTTAATATTCGCGGAACAGAAAAATTACTCTCGACGAATGTCTCCCGCAGGGTTTTAATTCCCTTTAAACATTAGTCCGATGGGTGTTCCGCCGTTGCACTATGCAGCTTTTTTCGAAAAATATTACGGTCGTAATTCCGGGCAACGATTCCTTTGCGTCCGTTCCTACGTTCGAATTCTAAGGCGTGGTGTGAAAGGGCTAATAGGATTACGGTGATTCGCCCTTCGTTAAATTGTCTGTCCGCGCGAAAAAACCACTGGAAACTTGCGCAAATTCCTGGAAATTTTTACGACATCGTCGTTTTCCTTCTCGTTGGCCCTTTTTGAGGGATAAAAGGGCGAGAAATGGCAAGACGATGTAAAGAGAGATGTTTAAGCCGCTTACGCAAGTACAGACGATCGTGCGATATGCAGAGTCAGCGAAGTACGTGCGCCTTTTCCCTTCACCGGGATTTTTCCCATTGCGGTTCAACGTTCCTTTTTTCTCAATCCGTAAATAAGCTTCATTTACGAACCCATCAATTTACTGTCGAGAAATCTTTAATTAAGCACCTTCGATTCGACCTTCTTCCACGAACTTCTCATTATTCTCATCGAATTCTGTTAAGCGGGCTATTAAAAATCCGAAAATTCCGTTAATCATCGAGATTCTATTTACCTCGTCGACGAGCTACGATTTAATTCAGCGACCTCACAGAAAATCTTCATCTTCGGCGACGACGATAATAAAGTGAAAAACACACACGAAATAATTCGCCGGACTTTTTCGCCGAGGATATAACTTACTCACCATTTTTTTGTATGTCCCTACGTTCTTCAACTGCGCGTCACTGCCATGGGGTATTTGTGTTGATCGTCGTTGGAAGAAGTGGAGAACAAAATCGAATTTCTCGTAGACCTACGTCGTGACGTTCTTGATGTATTAAATACAGTCTCGCTGGCGCGCAGACCTACGCAGAAATACCAAGGGGCCGTTAATAACGATTAAAAATTCGCCCGGGCGTGTTTTTGTTCGGCCAGGCTCGAGGCTGATTTCCATAAAATGGCGAAATCACGGCTCCCGCGTAGACGGAACTGACGTAGTTTCGCCCGGATGTGCTGAAATTTCGTATACCTGTATTCCCACACAACGTTGCCCGATGAATTGTACTTCATTTGCGCCCGCCACGATTAATGGCCGTTAGTCGATGCTAGATCTTAATTAGCACGCCTGGCTAATGCAACTTCCATTAGAGCGCATTTTCTTCGCCATGATGAAGGACTTTCTTCGGCTCTGTTTCTTCGTTCGGTGCACAAAACAAATGAAAACGCACTTTTCACGAGGGCAAAACTGACATAATCCTTTTTAAATGTATGCCTGTTTCGAAAATAATGGCGTCAGTTTTAACGACGGAAGATACACTGACGGTACAAGGCACTGACGTGGCACGGATACGGTACGATCACGGTAAGGATATTGTGGGAATTATTATTGAAATGGTTAGCTGGTACGGTTAAAATCACAATGTTTCTCTATATCCGTCTCGGTTCACAAAGGGTTTCTTAAAGCGTCTCTCAACTCACTAAGCGTCTCACAATGCGTCTCTCGTCTTACAATTAGGTCACTCGCTACTCTCTTAGCTTACACCAGCTTACACGCTATTGCCGAAAAGCATTCGCTCATCCAGATGCACACGCTCACACACACACACACAGCAATCTGACGCAAAACCTATTGTCAAACCGTGACGCGCCATCGACATTTGGGCCACCTATCGGTTCTTAATAGAACACCCAATGCGACACAATGACGCGCACACACACAAGCTGACCAGATTCTTATGCATCCCACAATATGTTTAACGGATATGAAATAGAAAATTTTGTGCAAATGGCTCTTCAGTCGAACTTACTAAATTCATTTATACGATATTAATAATACTTGAAGTACTTCCATTGTATACATATACATAATACTTGAGGTACCGCATTCCATCTGTCGCAGTTCATGCATCATTCAAAGTGATTTAACGTGCCATTTAATAACCGCAAATCAAATGATTGCGAATCGATGGAAGAACCTAATAACAATTTCATAATAAATCGAAGCTTTAATTGAACGCGTTAACGGAGTCGCGAAGTAGGCTCTACAAATTAATTGATTGGCCAATTATACGGAAAGCTCCCGAAAATGCCTCCACTATCAATTGTGTCCTTTTAAATACTTCATGTGCGGCTAAATAAACGTTTTAACGAATTTCAACGTTCCCCTTGTCAAAAGCAATGCCGCATTTTTCCGGGTATTGGCACAATTATTGTCGAACATTTTAATGTGAATTTTCATCGTGTTATCCGTCATTTTGTTCCTAGTATAATTGGAATCTTTGGGTGTTGCAGATCGTCGTTTAATTTTTCCGATTCCCCGGAGTTTCGAGTTTCTTGTCGTCGCTGTGTCTTGAGGCAGTCGTTAATTGGCAAGATTAACAACCGTCGGGCGTAAAACAACTCCCGCGGCATGCCGACAGTCGTCTTTTTTCACGTCTGAAACTCGAGGATGTCTATCGAGGTAATACGAAGCCACGATCAGCCTCGCCTTAACCCATTTTTCCACGGAGATAAATAAAACAGCATGACGTAGGCGGTAGACAACTGCAATCACGTGGAAAGTTTTGTAATATTATTTCACAACTCACCGCGGAAACGGTAAAAAATATCATAATACAAATATCGTAAAATCATGATCGGATATTAATTTACGTCATGAAACATGAGGATAATATTTGCCAGCGAGTAATTTCGTTAAAGGTATTGTATTTGTCAACAGCGCAAATAAATAACGTTGCCGCACGAACAAAATAAACAGATAAACGATGTGAATACAGTATGTCGTATTTAAATAACGGACTATGGACTTTCATAATTTGTTTTATTCGCGTAGGGACAACACGATAAAAGCACCAGTACCGGTGTGTTGCGCTTCTATTATTCACGGCCTGAAATCTTCGTAATTACGTTGATAACGCGAATCCGCGGTGTTTCGCCTCGACAAAGCTTTCCATTTCCGTGCCATGTATGGCTCAGAGGAAACTTTTCTAATTAACTGTATCTACGAAAGAAACGGGTCGTCTCGGCGTGCATGCAAGCAAACTCCAAGCTTCGGCTCAGGCTGGCGGATCTAAGGAAAGTTAATAATATACGATGCGTCCGTCAATTCGCCGGTGCACCTACGTTATTCCCGCAAAACAATGGATTATGGCTTAATGTTCTCTCAAAAGCATTTCGGGACCGGGGGAAAAGATTCATATACATTTAGTAATATCATGAGTATGAAAATCCGTGATTCCGAATGAAGTTTATGATCATACTTGTACCTCGATATTACGTACATTATATTCTTTAGTCATTCAAACGATGAAAAATATGATTAAGCTTGACAAGGCATTTATACATTTATATATAAGTGAATTGACAAACGATTACTTGTAATCTCCTGTCTTGTGCTTTATTTAGGGCATTTCATTAAGGATAAAAGACTGCATGAAAGGACAGTGACGATTGTCAGGAGGGTCTGACGTTAAATGTAGCTACTACTTATTCCCTTTTATTCCGTAACTGCCGTTTCATCTTTGGTCTAATGAAAAATGATATTCGTTTTTGTACACGACGAAATCGTTACGGCCGCTTTCCCAAAGCGCTGTTAAGACTTTATCTCTCTGAGGGAATACTTAATCATATAATGACATAATTCCAAGCAGCGTATATGGAAGAAGCTATTATGTCTCTGACAGTAGCGTATTATTCGCGTCTGGATTTACTACGCATTTCCCAATTGGAAGTTCACAGAATTTAAGCTCATTGTTTCGTACGACGGATTACACATTTCACGAAATATTTTCTTTGACAATAATCTTTTAAAACAGTAATCCTTAGTATCTTTAAATTATTACAGAAGCAATTTACTCGACCTTTTCGACGTCTTCCGTACCGTCCAATTTGATAATAAATGCGTCCGAAGAAAAAATTCCCCGGGAACTTGTGACATTTTGACGTTCTTCTTCATTTCGAGGTATTTAAGAATTCAGCAGAATTTCCCAGGGAGTACTTCTGTCATGCGAGTCCAACGATGTCTTCCTTCTAAAAAATTGAAGAAAAACCCCAACGAAGAGCATGGGAACGAGAGTGCGGGTAAAGTGTGCGTGGGGTGGGAGTGTAGGGAGGGGGGTGGGTAAAAGATAAATGGGCCGTAAGGGCTTCGCGCGTGGAATATTAAGGCGCATTCGGATTGCCACCCTTTTCCAACGTTGCCGGCGTTAACCGAACACCGATTGAATTAACATACTAATGGCGTTCGGTCTCGGGCCAATTGCGAAACTTTTGTTTCAGCCGAGTAACAATCCGGAAAAAGTTTACGGCCATTCGCTCCGGCTAGAATGCCTTTCCATTCCGAGTAATTTGCCGGGCCGGTCCCTCCGGCCGAAACCCTTCGATCGTCCCGCGATGTTCGCGCAACTTCCCGCTCCTCCTCGAAAAGTTATTCGTCTTCTCCAACGCCGCGGATTCATCGCTCGCGAATTTACGACGGCACGCCTCCCCCCCCCCTCTCGCCTCCATCGTCCCCGTGGCCTCCGCTGTCGCTGGCGAAGGATCGCTGAAATTAAGCAGCGTTTTTCGAATTCCGCGTAAATCACGTCCGGGCCGGAGATCCTCGGGAAACAATGCACCAATTTCACTGGCCGCCCTCATTAAAGCAAGTTTAACGCGATATTATTAATTCACACACGCACACACACATTGTGTTCTGTCCTGGGTAATGACATAAATGTCACGCCTTATTGATACTCTTTGTGTCTTTATTTTTTTGACGGGGGAAAGGTCCGTAATGAGGTTTTTATCGACGCGTTTAAACGGTGTTAATAATTCATTCTTTGCACGGAGAATAACAGTCGAACCCGATGGTTGGCCTAATTTGCAAAATGAACGAGCAAGCTCGGTCGACCGAGCTGGTATCGGTTCTTCTTATTGGTAGGCAAATTGCCACTGGTTCACCAAATGCGGTCACCATGTGATACAGCTAATTATGGAACGTAATTACCTTGAGGCGTATCAATTATCAATAGGGTTGACAAAGCGGGACATTGCAACGTCGAAATTGTCATTCATGAATCAAACGTTCCTGACCTTATCACGATCATTGAAAATTTGAAGTACGGGGAATGATAAGATACTTACAAATTAATGGCTTCAGGAGAACAATTAATAAGTAACCCTTTTGCGTCTGTAAAGCAGTTTTATTTTTGCCCTAATATTAATACCAATTTCCCGGGGAATGTCAATTTTATGATTTTCTACAAGTACCGCAATATTGCGGTTTTTAAGTAATCTTTCCTCGGTACCAACGTAAGCCGGACCGCATTTCCCCGTGAACGGTATTTCGCTATGTCAGTTCCACTCGAGTCCAGTGAAGATAAGCTGCAAACGTTCCCGATATCGCTGTCCATCGCAATTCTGCACAAATTGATGCGCTGACGATATCAATAAAAGCGTCAGAATATAGCGCGTTGTGCGGCCAGCGGCGATGAATAAGTAAGCGCTCGTATACGCGATTCAATCGGACAAATGGAAGGTCAGAAGGTAGATTTTTACGTGATTAATAATGGGAAATCATTGTAGGAGAACGAGCGGCAAAAGTAGCGGGTAAAAATTTTGCCAGCTAATCGAATTAATAGCCATGGGTATTCATGATTGGAGTGGGTTTTGCTCGACACCTCTTTTCCGCCGTGGAATCCACGCCGACGTTTTTCCCTTCTCGAGAGCGATAAGTATCAGGACCGTCGAGCGAAGGAAATGTCATTTCCTGCGGAAAAGCCGCGTTTTTCTCCAACGGCTAATACGGACAATGCCCGCGGGGCGGTGGGAAGGAGGGGGAGGAAAGGGTATTCGAGCCGTTGACGTTCCATTCGACCGATGGTCGCGGCCATCGGGACCCAAGGAATTCCCCGCTCAAGCGAGTCAATGTTCCATTTCGAGCGGTCAAAGGACCCTTTCGATTACCGTACGAATAACCGGCAACTCCCCAAGCACGAAAACACGCCGTTAAACACTCCGACGCATAATTTACACCGCGTTCGCCAACAATGTCCGTCGTTTACGGCGTAACAAAATATTTGCCGTACGAGCGAAAAGCCCCGGGGTCCGAAAATTTTAATATGCTCCTAAAAGTGTGTCGCGCAAGTAAGGCATTTCGACAGAGCAAAACGATCTCTTTGTCAATAGCACGTTATGACGGGGGAAAGTTCCGCTCGTGAACAAGAGTTTACCTGCTGACCTGTTTCCTTTACATACGAAAAGTTTCGTGTTGTGTGCGTGTAGCAGGCGTAATAGGCGTTTCTCTGGAAAACCGCTTTGTCGATAACCAGCCAAACGACGGGGCAGTTTCTAAGTCGACAATTAGGCGTCTGAATTTCGCATACGCCAGGGCTACCGTCACGGGGAAGGACCGTTAACGACGTGCTCATTAATTACACGCACGACCACACGTCCGGGTAATACGTTGCCTGTGTAAATTGCCTCGAGGTTCCGTTTAATTGGCTCTTATAAAATTATCCTCTATCGAAGCTCCACCTTCGAAACACCGTCCTCAGGGTTTAACGAAATTCTCTATCCCCTACCAACGACTTAAGAAAAATGTATTTTTTAGTATCAGAGCTTGATAAAAGCCGTCGAAACGTTTGCTCCACAGGGTTGCTGTAATTGGCGTAGTTGACAAATAATGAAGCTTCGCCGAGTTATCTGTCCGCTAATCAATGGACTCTAATCCCGAATAATACGATAATTCGGGGCGTGATTTATTTAATCCGCGGGATCGTATAGGCATTATTAATAGCGTTGGCTCGCTGCCACTGACGATCGAGAAGTATTTTCCCGCGTTGCACGAGAGCCAGCCATGTAAATCCAGTCCCGGCGGGCTTCTCACTCGCGAGCTAGACAATGGAAATGCAAACAAACTGCCGACAGACCGACGGGGATCGCGACGTATAATGTCGGACGGTATCGAAGTTATCGGGAACGGGCAACTTCCGTTATTGTTCGTCGATTTCTCCGCGACTCTCGGCGCATTAACGCCCCTCCCCCCTCCCGGCGGTCCTTCACCCCGCTGTTTCAGCGACCTCACGAGCCACGCGGATAAGTAGAATGAAAAATGTTTGAATATCCGCTGGGCGAATGTTTGTGCCGGCAGGTCGATTCCCGATGAGAAGCGGCTTTCATACGCTCCAAGCGTGGGCACAATCCATTAGCGTGCTTCGCTCCTTCTGACACGTTTCGGCTTTCCTCGATGTTCCCATCGATCCGACGTTCAGCTTTTTCCGGGGGAACCTGCAAATTCCGATTACTCTCGAGAAAGAACTTTGCCCGAACGACCGTGCCGTTTAGCCCGTCGGATTCCGATCAATTTATAATTTTGTTATACTTCGTACATCCGCAAATACGTAACGGGGAAGTTCGCCGGAACGAAAACATTTTTCATCGGTTTACCCGTTGTTTTTCCAGGAAAATAGTTGCCGCGGAAATGTGTGCGATCAAATTTGTTAATTTCATTTACCCTTTAATTCAGTCGGCGATACGCAAGCGACTGTAAATTGCGTTGTTATGCGCGCACGTGCGTACAGTGTTTATCATTGTTTTCGCATGATTCGACATGGGACTATGTGGAAAATAATGGCAAACACCGTGCGCAATTATATAACGACCGAACAGGTTTATATTTGTTTGTGTTTCGTTAATTCGAGCGTTGTGCGACAAATTCATATTTCAAATATCATTGAATAATTAACCGACATTACCCATCGACGTTATTTCCTGCGATGGTGGTTTACGCGTCTTCGCGTTAACGGGAAATCGTTTTTAATGAATATGCTGAACCGTTATTGCGTGAAATATACGATTATCTGCACAGGATGTTATTCCACCATTCTTTATCTTTGTGTCTCGATGAGCCTGTGCATCAAAGCCCCGGAAAAAACTAAAAAGCATTAAAACGAAGCAGATTCTCTCTTTAATTCTCACAGCAATAGGATTCAAATAAATCGGCTTAAATAACGTTATTATTCGTATTAATTAACAAACGTACACGTGCAGTTGAATTTCAAAATTACCCACATTGGGATTATTATTGCTACCGGTCGACTTGGTAGTAAGAATTCGCTTTGACTGAATAAACGAACTTTTCGTATGGTGAATCGAACATTTACTAGATAAGAATAATGCTCCAACGTTCCTTTCCACCAGGCGTCGATCGCTTTAAAATTCCAGCAGCGAAATAAGATCGAAAGCTATTAAATGGGGATACGTTCCCCCCTTTAACCGTTTCGAATTCTAGCGGAGACAGGGTACGAAAGAAACCCGTTTAAATAAGCTTCAATCGATGGTAGATTTTCAAGTGTGCTTCAGACTTTCCCGTCTCGAATTTCAGTACGAATTCAGACGTGGGTTCGCGTGAAAGCCTGCCTCGTACGCGAAACAATTTACGCAAACGCGCCAGCCTGTAAATCCACCCGGAATCACCCTCCTCCCGGGGAATTCGCGGGTTGTCTCGTTGCCGGGATTCCGGGCGAATTCCTCGTCGCGTCGAGGACGCAAGGGTGGGTCCTCAGCAGCGAGGAGATTTCCTCCAGAGTTCCGCCCATAATACACGAGCCCGCGAATTATGCCCTTACCTTCCCTTCCTTACCGACCGTGCCACCTCGCCGATTTACGACAGGGAAAAGATGCACGGGAACTTGTTGAATACGTTCGATCGTGCGGGCCTCGTCATCTCGTTAAATGGGTTATATAAAAAGGTCGGGGTGGAGGGCAGTAGAAGGGCTCAACCGAGCGAAACGGGCCATTTAAGGGCCATTTAATGTTTCCCCGCGGACGGCTTTTCCCCGTAATTACGAGGAATAATCCTTCCGGAATATAGGAATGTCAGCAAGGTCAACGGTCGACGGTTACGCAGGTAAATTCGTCCGTTGACCATGACCGAATGTCCGACGAAAATATTTGCCTGCCATCGCGACGAATTACCTAATTCCCGCTGATAATCGCAATTCCATTTGTTTATCGAACCCAATTACGACGATGGCGAGGGACCCGCTTGTTTTTTCTTATCGTCAGGCGTCGGGCTTTTGTCGATTGCCCAAAGTGTCGGCCACGTTTCGTATCGAAGGATTTGGGAAAAGTTTAAACGCTGCAGGCTCGGAAGAGTGGCTGAACGTCTTGTGCGCGCTAGGATTTTCCCGATGAATCCTCGTAACAGTTGCGAAACGGCTGGCCAGTCGGCTGCACTTTGGAAGATCGTACCAATGGGATTATGAGTTCCATCAAAACTTTCACGCTGGAAATAACACCCCCCCCCCCATGCTAGTGTCCCTCGGCGTGTGCAGTCGCCCCTCACCCCCCTCCGTATGTTCGTACGGCCCCGTTGTATTCCCTTCACACGTTACGTTCGTTAGTTGACTCGATCCGTGGAATTCATGGCGAATTTTCCGGTCTTTTGCGGGCGTTAACACGTGAAAACTTGCCTTCGCGTTCGTTCGACGCTAACGTATCCCGCATATTTCTTGTTCACAGAGAATTTCCAACAGTTCCATCCGCGTCGCCTAAC
This sequence comes from Hedychridium roseum, assembly GCA_963989215.1. Lineage (NCBI taxonomy): Eukaryota > Metazoa > Arthropoda > Insecta > Hymenoptera > Chrysididae > Hedychridium > Hedychridium roseum. The sequence goes on along the minus strand of OZ022318.1, from coordinate 3,344,779 downwards.
TGCTTAAATGCAACTGCACGTACGGTCGGGTGATATGCCTCGAGGCAGAGCTTTGTCATGTATAATATTTATCGACGTGCACGAAGTGCGAGCGTAATGGAATCCCGAATATCCGCCATGTTATCCCCCGTCCAACATTTACGGCCAGTTATCCTTAAATAAGTCCGCCGGTCGAGTGTTTCGATAATTGATTGCATTTTATAGCATCGCAGTTAAACGTTTTATCGATATAATCAGAATTCAAAAAATGTACAGGCAAATTATCGTGAAATAAGACCGAGAAAGAACCTCGATAATTCACTCAATTCGATTGGGTCGTGTATCCCGAATATTTTATCAGTCACCTGAATCGCGAGGGCAAGATTTCGATAATTGAACAACGAAAAATCAGGAAATGAGGCCATCGTTTACGATTTAACGATCGCTTTAATCAGTCTAAGTGGCAATAAATGAATTCGATGACAATTCACGTGGCGTTAGGCGTGTAACAATAGGCGAGATTCCAATGAACGCTGACTTGACCCGAGGGGCTTTGATCGTCGAACGTGTATGCTCCTTTACCCGTGGGTGCCGGTTAATCTTGATAAACTGGATAGACTCGAGCGAGTCCGGGGTCTTCCTGTTGGCGCCGAGCCGTTAATAAATTTGTGTTTACGGTGTCTGCCGTGTCGTCGCGGCTTGGTTATTTTTGCCCTCTATCCGCAAGCCCCGAGCAGCGTGAATCTTCCTCGTCCATCTCCTCCTTCCTTCCGCCCCCGCACTTACTTGCCCTCACCCCCCTTCCCTTTCCCTTTCCCTTTTTTTACAGTCCAGTCGGTTGGTTCTTCCGCCCTACCCCTTTCCGCACGTGCGCGCGTAACTCTCTTGCCGGGTATTTTCCACCCCCGTTTTGGCGAGCCCTTTCTCGCGAGGGCTGTCATTTTTTTCCGCGCCTGGGCATAAATATCCTGCCCACGGCCCGCAGGAAAGGTCCTCGTCGTCGTCGTCGTCGTCGTTATCCGACCTCCGCGGCCACCGCAATCCCCATACGGGTTTCCAAGGATTAACGGCGGATACTCGCATTGTGTCCCGGCGAAATATGACAGCTGGGTGGTCCTCCAGGACTATTGTGCCCACGAGTAAAATGCATCGCGGCACGACAGGTACCTCGGACCGCGCGAAATACCTCCAAGACGCCTGGAAACTCACAATACTTAACACATTTCTCTTTCATTGATTTCGTTATTGTCCGTGATTTAGGAGTAGAGGAAATTTATTGAGAGCCATATTGCGTGATGTTGATATTAATTACCAGGGGGGTGCTGATGTATGGCATAACAGCTGCAATTAACCGCACCTAGCCATTTTCAGCAAATAAGATAAGGCCTTCGATAAGCAACCTATGGATGGATCGGGAATAAGGAGATAGTTTCCTCTTGGTGTGTAAAATATTTTATCACGTTCACACATGTGGACAATGAGAGAACCTGGGCTTTTACCACATAAAGGAAAGAAATGTGTCTGTCCATAGGAACCAATGTATTCAGAGAGTGCCCAGGAAAATAAAGTACAGTAAAAGTCAAAGTAGCCAGGAGATTCTGTTTTATCTTTTAGCGAGGCCTTTGTAAGCTAAAGTCGAAAGGATTTGTTGAAAGCATTATGTATCAAAGAAAATGATGGACTTGCCGAACATGCTGAATAAGCAAAAGGAAAATAAGTCTGTCGAAAAACGTATTAATACACGCACAACGATTAAAGCTCATCGTATAAAAGCTTCGATAATTACGATCGAAGTAATTTCACGATGCCTTTGAGGGCAGTTAGGTGTTCCAGCGAAACAGGCGGTCGTATTGATCGGCGATAACGTTATTTTCAAAGTGCTTACGCTCGGAAACTCCAGAAATTAGTTGTCGTCGGCTACAGTTCGTCGATCCATTAAAATGTAACATTTGTGCCACACATTTTGTTACGCATTCCTACGTAACATGTGTTACCATTCCCCCAGTACGGAAATCAATGTACCGCAAACTATTTTTAATACTTATAGACGTTATAGGATTCCAAATAATACGAAGGTACGAGTAATATGCGCGGACATTGTATTGGTTTTCGGATACCGTATTACTTTTTATTGTAAGAAATTTCACCTTTGACCGTTCGATACTTTTATGTCGCAATCGGGTTTTCAGGAATAGTTTTCCAAGCGTTTCACTTGAATTTTTCCTATGTTCAATAGGCAAAAGAGTATTCAAATATTTCCAGGGCAAAGTATACACGGGAGTGCACTTTGAAGTCTTTTGCCGGAGATGAAAAAAAATATTTTTCCACATATTCAGAGCCGAGCAAAACACCGGCGTGTCTGTTTCGAGTGGAACGCTCGAGTAAGTCGCATTCGAAGTATTTTCCGTCGGCGGAGGCAAGAAATCTCGGATTTACCATGGTGCCCTTTTTCTTGCTCGACCGCATGAGAATTTTTCCGCCGATTAATGGCCCTTGCGCCGAAAATACGGGACTCGTAGATCACCGGGGAATGGGAATATTCGGCCGTTTGCGGTGCATCGTTCTGATGCATAGAGGCTTACACGTGTAGGTCGCAAAGCTGAGCCGGGAATGCAATACAGTTCCCAATCGAGTAAACGTAACTACGGGTCCAGTGATATCATTCGTGCAGCCATTGTAATTCCAAGTACTCCGTGATGAAACTCACCGTTTCGCCATTAACCCTTCAGGACAGGTCGAGAGATGAAGCTCCGAGGTTCGGAGGTAGTGGTAGTTTCGTCCGGGCGAAATTCTCATCGGTGCGGCTGTTTTCGATGCTCACCCACACGTCCCCACTCACTAAGGCAATCGCAAAATCGCGCTTGTGTTGGTCGGCACACAGAGGAACGCGCAATGGATTGTAACATCCTTTGCGAAATGAGCTACGTGAAACGCAAAGTATACAATATATACTATCTCGTTGAAATAATCGACGAAACGACGTTGAATCCTCTCTGTGGGGGGGGGGGGACATATGAAAAATACATACGGCAATCGCCGTGAATTTCTCATCAAACTATTTGCTCGCTCCTATTTCTTTAACCGAATCAACATCAACGAATAAATATCCGTGTACACATCCTCTGTCGTTCGATTTCAAACGTATCTACGGCGACGGTAATTAAGCTGGCTTTTAAACGAACGCTCGTGCGCAGTGGACAAAACCGAGGGAAATTAATGAAAAATCAACAGGGACGATTTGAGCGAAGCTCCGGGCGATATGTCGGTCGAGGTTATATGGCTAATATTCGTGCAGGCTTTCTGGGGATATCGCCTCGTGAAGTCAAGGAGAAACGATTCTTCACGAGGAAAGTCAATGAGCTCGATCGTTAGTCACGCGCGGGAGGTCGGTCGGCGCGGGGCGGATTCAAATTAACCGTTTAATGAGAAAGTCGGAGCGAGAGAGCTTTCGCAAGTCGAAGTGTGTCAGTCGCGCGTGGTGAGAGGGCGAAAGTAGGATGGGGGAGGGCAGGGCAAAAGAGAGAAGAGATACCGAAGCACAGAAGGGTTAAAAGGGGTCGAGGGGAGCTACTGAGTTTCGTCAGCGATACTAATGGCCAATCCGGCTCTCTCGGTAAGATAAGTAGATTGCCTACGGCAGTCGCGTAATTACGTACGTCGCGCTTCTCGGCCGATAAAACTCGTCGAGTACACGGCCAGTAATAATTGATCAACCCGACTCAGTGTATTTCATTGCTGCCGATTTAATAGTTACACCCCCCTTTACCCCATGACTTTTCAACGAAAATTACACGGCCAGACATAACCCAGTGGCGATGGTTCTTTATTTACGACTGCTGATGGACGTCCAATTTATTGCATCTTTCAATTAAGCTCGTGTAGCCGATCAAAGGAATCATTCGATCAATGGCGCGCTCGTCGGGCAATTCTACCGCCCAATATGTCGCAGTTGCAGCGTTACTTGATAATTTCCTGTCAAATTTCAATCGAAACAATGGAATTCTCTGGTCGACCTCAAATGCACGGGGTACTTAAATTCTGCCGCTTTCGACCAACATGTTCGTTCCAACGGCCAATTGTTTTTTGCTCCCCTCTAATTATTGGCCGACGAAAGATTTATCTCATATTACTGCTAATGCAAAATAACGAAAACGCGAATTAGTGGCAATTCGGTACATTACGTTGATCAATGAGTTATCAAATTTCCGATCGCATTACCTGCGGGAAATGTTATATGATATATTTCCCTTCGAGTTAGGGCTTCATTAGGACGGGGTTTATCAAGTTTAGTTTATTCTGCCTGATTATAAGTAGGCGTGGTTGTGTCGACACGTATTTTTTCCTGCCAGCAAGCCGAGATAGACGCATACACAGCAGTGAGCGTGTAAAAACTCCGATGCTCCTTTAAATTCAGCGGGGGGATAATGACTCGGCTGAAATATACGGCGCATAGCATTGTTCGAACGCTGCGGAGCATAAAAGAGGGTCCTCTTCTGCCTAACAAACACGCCCACTACATTGGTAGTTGTTTTTATTCCACCGTACGATGTTATACCATTTTTCCTGGCTCGCCGGGCGGGCTTTAATTTTTACAGTCTCGCTGACAATCCCGGCGACGTCATTAATATTCCTTTCGCACTAGATAAAGTGGGAAATTACGACAATCGGATTTACCGCGGGTACGTTTCCCGTCCGAAAGTACACTTTCCAAGTGTCCCCCGCGGTACGAAATTATTCGTGAATGTTCTTACGTTCCTCTCGTTATCTCTTAATCTCTAATTACGCCATAACACTGTTCGTCTTAAAGGCGTGATTCCCTCGCGGAGGGCGATTGCCTATTCAACGGTACTCCGATGATTCGGCTGTCGCGCAGCGACAGTATGTATTTATTTAAGAAGCACTTTAAGGCACTGTCGATGATTATCGCGATAATGACGGCACGGTTTCGTTTATCGCCGAGCGGAGCTTAAGGAAGAGCAGCCATTATGCGCGCGGGCTGGCGGGGGCTGACGATAAGGAGTACGAAAAAGAGAAGAGAGAAAATAATGGATAGCGTCGGGTCTTGGGACGTTTCGCGTGGCGGTGAGTGGACGACTTTATGTAAAGAGAGGTTTAACGAACGGCATTGTTGTGATTTCCAGATGAAAAATGGAAAGAAGAGTCTCTCAGGATACCGAGCACCTGCAGCAACTGAATCAATAGCCCCTCACCTCCCAAACCCCTCTTTGCCTTCTTTGGGGCAAAAGGTAAAAGATGCTTGTAAAAGCGGGGGGGGGGGAAGAGCGCGGGGAACGGATACGATCCTTTTGTTCGATCGTTTATTGCGAGCTCCGTAATACCTGCATCCGCCTTAATAAATTCGTTCCGTGCCAAAGGCTTCCGTCGAATTAATCAATCTCCGGTTCGTCCGAAAAATGCTTTCACGGGAGAACCGATGGCCCGCCGTTGATCAGCGAAAATACCACGTGTTACTGATAAAATGCCGTTTTTCAGGGACGTCGGGATGAGCGTTAAGAAGTACACGGGCCGATATTAATTTTGATATTAAAAAATCCTTATAAGCGAGCCCTGTGAACAGCGAGGAACAGAGAATTTACTCAAAAGAGATAGCTTCATGTGAATGGAGGAATATGGGAAAGAGAAAAGGTAGGGTGAAAAGCGCGAACGCTGTCGATAAAACGCCGGCAAGTCATCTCGTCGTTACCGTAACGAGTAATCATTAGTATTTGCAGAACTACGTGGAAGACCGTGAAGCTCGTAAGACGATACAGCGTAAACGTAGTGCGCCGTTTCTTGCCGCGGGAGTTGGTCGCAGTTGCAGACTATGGCCGCGTGAGTCGGGACGTGTGGAAGGGGAGGGGCAAAAACGTCGAGTTTAAGGACGACGGGGTTCGAATATGACGAAGCGAAGACGAATGATCCGCCGCGAGGAATTCTTATTGGATTGGCCGAAGTTTTATTTGGCGCAAACAAAAATCCTATTACGCCCGTGTCAAACGGACTGTTATTCGCGCTATATTCCGAGGGGAGAGTCACGGGTTAAGGAGGATCTGGTGAGGGGAGGGGGATCGAAGCCTCGAAAGGGAGCGAGCAAAGCGCAAAGATCAGCGGCGACGAGTGTTCGGTAAACCAAATAAATGTTTATTCCCGGCAAACAGAAAGCTTAATAGGTTTATGGGGAACACACTTTCTTCCTGCACGGACGTCAAGAGCGACGGATAGTCGTAGGGTATATAAGGGGAAATCATCGAAACCGTGGAAACGTTGAGTTCTCCTTGGTAAAACTTTTCTCGTCGATGTTTAGAAATACAAGGGGTAGGACAATCGGTAAAAAAGCTAAAAGGTTCGACAGAAAGTAGACCTCGTAACAAAGGATTACTGTCTTTCAGCAACATTGATTTTTTGCCGCGGGAGCTAACGTATAATCCTTCAAGATTAAATCTTGATTTCTCGCTTGCAAGAATCGAGGAGACCTGCGATCCTAATGAATAACCCGTGAGGAGTGATTTTGATGGATTCCAAGGACCGTCGATTTCTTCTATCCGCCGGTACTATCTTGTTTTTGTGGACGGTGTGGGTAGAGGGGGCAGACTTTTCCCTTCGGTTCGTAGAAGACGGGGTTGAAGGACGTGAAGGGTTGAAAGGGACGCAGCGAAGGGGAAGGATTGCACGAGAGGGGGGGAATCGCGCGAGCTAGAGCGGACGAAAGGAAGAAGAAGAGGGGAGGGAGGGTGGCTATCTCGTCAAAAAAGATGAAGTCACCGCGGTTTCGAGGACGGCCCAGGGGATGTGTTCTTCGTGGCAGGGGGCATGCGCGGCGAGCCGGGGGTGCAGAGCGGCTCTCGGGGGTTAGTCGCTTACCAACAGCACTGCGCGTCGCTCGCGCATCGTGTTCCCTCCGTGACGGCCTCGGCGGGTCCTCTCTTCTTCTCCCCCGTTGCATCCCCGCTTCGTCTCTCCGCAATCCCGGCGCATCGCCAGGACCTCCGCGGCCGACCGGTGCAACGCTCGAAAACCCCCCGTTCCCTCCACCTCCGTCCCGGCGCCCACGGTACTTCCGATCCGCAGTTTTCGCCGCCTGGGAGAACAACTGAGCATCGGCAACTGACCACGATCCAGTGATGTTAGAATACGTGCCGGCGCGGAGAAACTGACGAACTTGGAAACGGGTATGAAGTGATTCGCGGGCAGAAGTCAAGTAAGTGATCTCGATCGATGGTCCTGCGGTTCGGTAATAGTTTCGTACCCCGCCCTAAAACGTGCAAGTTTCAGTGCCGGTTTTGTGCCAAGGAAGCGCGTGAATGCCCCTCTTTCGGGCAAACGGACCAACGGTTTTGTCTAATCGGATAACTTCCCGCTGCTGCGTACACGGATTATCAGTGTCAATTCTCTTCAACGTTCACCGGAAGTTCCGAACTCGTACGCAGAAGACGACCTATCGGTCGCAGTGAAGGCGGCACTCGTCGCCGAGAAGTGCGCGAACCTACAAGAATCAACTCGAAGATAATCTTCACGTAGACGACCGAGGGACGAGGAAAAGATAAGGTAAGCCGAAAAGATACAATGTCAAAAAATTTCTTGGTAATTCGAGCGACGTTTCAAAGCTATTCGCAATTCGTGAAAACTAAGAGAATTACCAACTTGATTTTATCCCGTAATTTTTAAAAATACAAATATTGTACCACAGTTATTTGTTGACCTTCTTCACTGCTAAGTTTTTGCGCTTGATTGTTAATGTGCAACGATCCTAACGATTACGTATTTAAAAGTGCAAATTATCGTAGGGGTATGATTACTTATTCATGCGAAGCATGAGAACACCGTTGAAATGATCGTTGTGCAATCGGGTCCTTAAAACTGGCAAAACGGAGCATTTCGAGCGCCGAGGGCGTTCGACTCGACTCAATCGCTGTACAAGTGAGCAATTCATCTCCATTCTAGAAGCGTAATTTCACCAATAGCCTTCCATCGATCGCGCATCGCCGGGGTTATTTCGAGAGATACAGCTAAACCCTTGATAAACGTAGCTGTGAGTCGGTCACAGCTCGAGCGGTTTTTCAGGACATACGGGCGGTTCTATCGGCGTATAGATACTCCGGAGCGATAATCACGTCGAGTTTTTATTGCATTTGAAACTTTCACATCCCTGGAAGTCGTAAATCAAGAGGACAATTTGAAACAGCCATTTATCGTGGGTTTCATCGCTTCTCTGAATAATGTAAGAGATACACGTATACGTGCGCAGATTGTTTTGCGATTAATAGACCGATAGAAAGACAATAAAGCGTTACAAGTTTTCCCTCTTTGCAATAGAAAAAAGTGGATTAAGGGTCCGCGAACATTAGGGAATTTCTTGGAAAGTCGTTTCCACAAGTTCTGTGACGTTTGTCAGATGGTTGTTCTGATTGGGGGAGTTAGTTTGCTACGTTAATTAGTTGCGTGGGAATCCGTTGAGCCATCGATCGTCGAGCTCTGTCAATCCCCGTGATGCCTTTATGCAGCGACGGGGATAATCGCATAACGATCGGCCGAATCGAATTGATACTTCAGCTCGGGGCTCCGCTAACGATATATCGCCGATACCCACGGAGATTATCGAGGTTATCGGGGTTATCGGGGAGGGCGGGTCAGGACGCACCGGAGGTAATTAATTACCACGACGGCGATTACGATTAGTCCGGAGAGCGGAGTCACGTAGCGATGGCGAGACCCGACTCGATCTCGGGCTCTTTGCTAATTGCAATTCGATTCGCTGGCTCGTACGCTCGCGGTTTCACCCCGCGACCGCGGGACTTTGCGCGATCCAAGATTAACGGGTTTAATGCGCTCGTATCCGTTCCCATCTGCACCCTCGAGACAAAACGACCCTGTTCCATCGCACGATGTGTTATTTGCCCTACACGAGCTATTGGAAACGACCGACGGTCATTTTTCCAATTGCACACTTCGTTGCTCGAGAACAGAATCTTCAGTCTTTTTTGTTTGACGGCAAGGCAGTAGTTAAAGCGACACAAAAAAGTATGCAATTCACAATCAATATTTAGAGAATACATAAGTAGAAAAGTTACCTTCCTGATTTTTGATCATGGGCCAATTTATCTCTTGTTCAAGAGATTCATTCTTCAGTGTGACCGGAAGATTAACGCGTTTATTACGTCAGTATCAACCCTTGAGAGAATAGGACCCTGTCTTCTTCTGGCCGTCGTGTTCCTCCGTGCAGATAAAAGTGTTCGTTCCACTCAGCAAAGATATCGGGAAGAACAGGGGGTCATCGTCCCATTTGTCTAACCCCGGAGAAGAAACTCTCAAGTCAAGTGGAAGACAAGGCATTCTGAAATCTCCGGCATTTGACGCTAAAGATATATGAGTTACTGGCTTCCCTTAACCTGCAGTTCACCGGCCAAAAATTACACTTCACGCAGACCGTCCTCGCGTAATAATAGACTTTTTTAGCTTCGAGCTAGCCTGTCATGTAGTTATCATCCCTTTCATTACATTTCCACAGCGCCAACCATTCTTCTGGCTTTCATTCGCGCTTTTCCGTTATATTTCCGAACCAACACGTATTACAATGCCCCCGGGGACGCTGTGTCTCTGTTTACATGCGAATAACGCTTACACGCTGCGTACCATGGAGACGTACGTAGGTTTAATAGCGATGAGCATGCCACGATAACGCCTACACAAGAATTCCATACGCAGGAAATGCGCTTTCATGGAAAGTCGTTAAGACCTCGCGTAATCGCAGTAATGTCGTCACTTTTTACACGAGCATGTAGCACATTCTAATCGAGCGGGGTAATATCGATCGAGGTTCACTGAATTTCAATATCAGGCCTCGAATATCACGTACTTACGAGACCATACGGGCCATTCTTTTGTTCCGAAGAATACTATTAATTACTATTATTATTGCTATTATCAATATTAAGGCGGGGAAAAAGTTAAAGCCGACTAAGCCGTGCGGACGGAAAAGAACGACTGCGATTGAAAATCACGGGCAAGTTTCACAACTCGTCGACGCTGGTTAAATACAAGGTAATTAGATGTACAGCGTCTCGAGGGTGCTGTCTTTAACGTCCACGGGGCAGGGGTGGGGGCAGTGTTGAAGGAGAGAAAGTTTCGTTCGTCTAACGAAGTGTACGGGATTACGAGTGGTATTTCTTGTCGCGTACAAAGAAACTAAATGAAGGGGCAGCGAAGCAAGAAGGATGGAAGTTTCTGCAGCTCTTCCCTTCCCCTTCGTGGTTCTCCGAGGGACCCCCGTGTCTGGCGAGCGTTTAATTCAATGGGGCTGAGAATTAGTAATGTACCTTTGATAAAGTCGACCGTCGCGAACGGTTCGATGGTGAAACGGGAAGGCTCAATTATTCAAAGACAATACCATTAGGAGCGGCAATGCCCGAGCGGAAAGCAACGGCAGTGAACGCCCGTAATGGCACTGCTAGTAGCAGCAGGTGTTGACATTTTATGAGAGAACCGCCAGCATAATCCTTATCGGGTGTATTAGCTCCTGATCTTGGCAGTTAAATGGCTTTACCTAGGGATTTCCGGCATTAGCGCATACACCATTGCGGAACTATGTATATCAGCCCGTACACCAGTTATCAGCTTGCAGGGTACGAAGGACCCGTCGACGGAGCCAAGATTCTCGCGCGAATCTATCGACAAATTTCCCCGATGATTCGTCGAGACTACGTGGCAACGAAAAAAGGTCGACTTTTTAACGTTACTCCTGCAGCTAGCAATCACGACGTGATGGGAATAATTCCTAAATCTTCGCGCACTTTTACCACTTTTCGGGGAAAGATATAACTGTCGTAAGTGGGGCATTAAAAAGGTTTTTCGCGTAAAAGATACGATGTAAAGCAGTTAATCAATTATTTGGGGGAAAATGGTTAATGGGTCCGCGGGGAGGGAATGTTATTCGCCTTCGATGGAATTACTCGATGGTGAATTGCCGTTTCTCGTTCGCCTTTGGGCTGCCGGTAATTTTTCGGGACAACCACCCGGGAGATTTATCGACGTTACGTTGCAATTAGCCGTATTTAGCGCGGCGATTAACTTGACCGAATTTCCGCGGGTACTCGCGTGGGAATTCGCCGATGGTCGCTTTCAATTCCGCCGATTTAACGTTCGCTAGCGGATCTGCTCGGAATCCCGTGAAAACCAGCCGCCGACGTATTTCCACTTTTCCGGCTGGACGAGCTGTCAAACGACAAAACTTGGTTTTCTCCGAAAAAGATCGCCGATGATGATATTACAAAATTTCCCTTCAGAGACTGCTGGTGGGGATCGTTATATTAATTTCAAGTGCTCCACAAAGCTGTGCGCGAGAAATTAAACGAACCTATACGACGGAAACGTCGATCGGCTGGCCGATAAAGGCCTTTATGCTGATGTTATTACGGAACAAAGTGATGAGTATATTTACCTACGTAAATACATCTATGCGAGCACGATAACGCTATTGAATATTAGCCGCCGAACGTTGACAACCGGCGCGCTCTAATCCCGCATAGAGACATCGATCATTGTATTCGCTTAATTGTTTCGCCTAAAAACAGTTTCAACGGAATTAGGACGTTAACTAGTACGCAATGAACCTAAATCCCGGGTATTAATGTCGCTGAATACATTTGCGCCGTTAGTAGTACTCGTTGACTGTTGCTTGGGTTTATTTATTTGCGCGCAATCGTCCCGCTGAGCTGGCAGAGCCCGATTTTTGCCACGTCCAGTAAGGAGTAAACTACAAAACTGCAACGCGATTACGCCTGCTGCGTGGTTTCCTCGTGCACATTAGCGGAGTTGATGACGAAAATCGAGGAAAAAGCGGCCGGGGTAACTCCGTTACGCCGAGCGCCAGCGGAGACTAATCGAGTTATGCACTTAATTTATCTCTTCCTCTTAGATGCACGGTGTCCCTGGGATTTCGAAATAACAGGGAAACCGCTCTGGCTGCGCCCCTACGTCATCGACTTTGCCATTCATGAGGATTCTCGCGCGGGCCCGCTTCTCTATGCACGGAGTTTACGCGTGAATGAAGCATAAGCAAGCAACGCCGAAAAGGGGCAAAGAATTTATTATGCCCCTCCCATCCCCCGCGTCCTTGCGTCGGGCTGGCGCGCGTTGTTGGAGAGAAAAAAGTTAGTGACCCGGGAGGACAAGGGGCAAAATGCAGGTCGGCCGACGGAACGGCGAAAATTCGCGGGGAGGTTTGTTTTAATTATTGCGCCGATGCATCAGCGAATCGCGACAACCGAGTTCCGGCCTCGGCCGCGGGGACACGAGTGTTCGGCGAATTCGGCGAATTTGTCGCGCAGGAAAATTTATTTTAATTAACCGCCGGCTTGGCCGACCTAATATTTCTGAATTACGCCGTCCCGGGGAAACCGGACCCGCTGAATTCACCCCCGGAAAACTTTGTTTAATCACTCGCTCGTTAGACGATACGAAAAATTATTCCTCTTACGTCGGGCGAATTACTTTGCTCGAACCGAGTTCCACTCAATTTTTTTTTTACCACGCAAAAGTATGGAAGCTGCAATGTAATTCGAGTGGAGTTTGTTCAAGGCAAATGTCTATCACTGGAATATGATGAGATAAGATATTTATTCCGGTAGTGCTGATCGAAATCGCCGAAAGGAAAAAGGAATAGAGTTTCTACGGTCTCTCCTTTGTAGTAAAATCTTTCCCCTGTGCATCTATCGAATTCAGCTGGAATGTACCTTCTTCGAAAATACAACTGGTTTTATTCCGCAGGGCAGTCTTCGGAAAATACGATTCTTCCTTAAACACGTAGATACGATTCTTTATCTTCCCTTTCCCTCCGGTAATTCCCGACCCAAAAACCTAGGCAAACGTCTGGCTTTCCCGTTCTTTCTCTGAGATCGAATTAAGTGCGACGTATATTTTACTGGGAAGTGCCACCGCTTCTAAACCTTCATTGTGCCGACGTTCCATTGTCTGAAAATACGATTATTACTTAACTACCAAGACCCGCGAAGGCAGCCCGCTGTTCCTCCTTCAGCAATTTCGGTCTCAAAATTCAGTCAATCTTTTCACCCCCTTCCCCGGCCCTCCCCTTCTCGTCACGTCGGATACAATCTGCCCCGGCCGGAACTGCAAATACTGCGCGGAAGAAAAGAATTTCGCTCAGAGGGCGAAATATAACTTTTCGCTTTGCCGCCGTAGGAACTGGGTTATTCCGGCGGAATTCGCGCTGTTGAAGTGAAAGTCTTGTTCCCCTCCCGAAGCGTATTTCTGCCGGCCGGTCAATGTTTTGCTCTTGAAATACGGACCGGCAAAATAATCTGCGCTGAAATTTCCTACGGCAGCAATTACCGTCCTCGAGTCAACGAAAATATTGCGGAACCGGGTATTCGTTGGCCGCGGGTAAACTTCCCCCGTTGAAACGCAATTATATTCGGCCCTATTTTCATTCCGCCAATGCTTTCTCTCGGCGGCAACACGATTATTCCGTAAATACGTATTCAGCGATCCTCCTCCTTCATCCCTCCCCGGTAATTTCTGCCCTAAGGTCTACGCCTTCTCCATCGCAGGAAAATGTAGCGGATCCTCTTGCCATTCACCCCGCTACTCTAATCTCATTCCGTTACCGCCCCGGAAATATTTCATGGATCGACTTCCGTCGAGTCCGCACATACTTTTTTCACCCTCGTTTCTTATTCTCTGAGTGCCTTGGATTTTTTTTCTTTCGCCGCCGCAAGCGATAGCCGGATTATAAGACGCGAACTTATCTTGTGTCCCTGACAGACTGATATTGCATCCCAGGCTCGGGATTCATCTTATTATCTCGACGAACAATGAACAGAATTCTTTATACGGCAAACGAGCAAGACGTAATCTTAAAAGAATGTTTTATCATGGCCAGTGTTTACTTGATATTTGCGGAATTTACGGAACGCATCGTCAGGTAATTAACAGACTGCCAAGATGTTATTCCTTTGGGAAATTACTGCACGACGTTCCTTTGCGGAACTAACGATGTACTTCGTTAACAAGAAAGATGCACAAGTTTCTGCTGACTTTTACGACATCGTCCAACTTTTTACCGAGGTAGAGCTGTATTTTCCGAACTGCCGAAGATTTTGTCCGAGTGCGTTTAAAGCAACTGACAATTTTATTAACGTCGGGTTATGGTTTCCTCCGCAGTTGGCCATCGGTTCAGCGAAATTACAAGTTTCTTCGCTTAACGAGATTTTCGTTGCATCGCCGGATCTTCGGCGAATTTTTCCGAGAAGCGCGAATGAGCGCGGAGTTGCGAGTTTTTCCGACTTTTTTCCCTTGCCGCGGGGGGAGGGACGTGACGGTGGCGATAAAAAGTGAGCTAACTACGTTAGCTTGTCGATCGACAGAAAAGAGGGCCGGCAAGGTTACCGGCGAGCAACACGCAGACGCGAGCTGCCCCGATGGGAAATCGTATTACCGCAATTTCACATGCAAAAGTTATTACCTGAAATTGTCTGAAAATTGCACCGGCAGAAAAGCATCGTCTGCGGCTATTATTATCCCCCTTGCACCGTCTTTTTCCCGCCCGTACAATTTCTATTTACACGCAGACGCGTGTCATCATCGACACGGTGGACAACGCCGTTTTATGAGTTCTTTTTTACGGCAACGAGTATAACGAGAGCTGCCGCGACCTCGCTGGATTTTCATAATGCCGGCTTCTGGGGGAACGAGCGTAAAATTTCGTTCGTTAGGTCGGGGCCGAAACGCGGAAATTAGCATGATCCCTAGCCGGAGGGTAGGAGGGTCGGTCCTTCCATTACGTCCTTACGAGGGGTTCCAATGTCGATGAGTCACCGTCCGCTCGAGGATCCTTTTTAAGGCGTTACCGTCGGCAAACACACGCACACGCAGCGCGTTATTTCGCGCACGAGCGGGGTACTTTCCGTGGGCCATCGGGATCCAGGCTTAGAGGAAGACTGTCCAATGAAATATGCAGGACGGATGGTAGTGCGTTCGGGGGATAATCCGTGGACACAACTGTCGGCCTCATAAAGTATTCCGGCTGTCACGGTAACCGCGAGGGTGCCTGTCGTAGGACTGTTACGTACACTGCGGTTAGTCACGCGTGTCAAATGGGTATTGCCTAAACAGATTACACGCTGATTGGCCAATCCCGGTTGTTCCTTGTCCCCAACCAACCAACCCCCACCTCTGAGGGGTCGTGTCGGCCGACAGATGTGTCGCTTAATTTTCATCTTTTTTTTCCGACTCCTCGATCTCCTCCCCGTTTTCCCTCATCTTCCCGCGGCGATATGACGCACGCACGGTATGCGTTTAATGGCCAGCACGAATCGAGACACGAAGAATTCCAAGCGAGGGTCCAGTCCTTCCCTCAGCAATTACGAGCTCTGCTTTATTCGCAGATATTACAAGCTGGAAGCACCCTCGATAATGGCCCGGCCGAGATAGCAATTATCCGACTACTTATCGCGTCGTCATTCACTCCCCAGGCAGTCGCAAAGTCCTTCGACAAACGCTACGTGCAATCACCTGTGTCGAGCGACGTCGCTCGATACAGTGCGAACAATTCGGCCGGGAAAATTCAGGCTTTCACTCTGGAAAAAAGCGGCCAACTTTTCCCGCTAGTTCCTCCGACAGTGAATGGCCGGCGATTGCTACTCCTCACCGATAATAGTGATCATTCTCTTTTGTGACAACTGCTCGCGTTTCATCTCGTCGGCGAATACAAACAGGAAACTAACTTCTGTACGTGGAGAAATCTCATTCATGTAATGTTTGTATAAAAATTGCGACATACTAAAATCAGCCGTAAGTAACGACACTTTACTGAGATTGTACGTCGACGATTTCCGATGAAGTCGTTTCAATTAATCGATCCGCAGGTACACCTATAACCGTCCTATTTATCCAAGCACGGCAGCAGGGTTATAGATATATCCGGATATAGAATTTAATAGAAACGGGGAATATTCGACGAGACACGAGGAAAGTATCGAGCAGGATGTTGTTGACTCGGCGATGGGACATCGCTGGCGACAGTTTCGTTTAAGGTTCGAAATTAGATTCCTCCGCATATGCCGGATATCAGTGACAAATTGCGAAAACTCGTTCTCTCGTGTTTTCGGCCTTTCTGGCTGGCCATGAAGGCTCCTGTTCGGTCTTCCTCGAAGAAATACGACTGATAGTTACGAGCGAAAGAAAGGAAGGAAGGTTCCCGTTAATTCCGCAGAGACACACGTTTCACGAAACAAGGGGAACGAGCCTGAAGGGGCTGGGGGGAGGTCGCGGGGTTTGACGGATTTTCCTGGCCGGTTATCTAAAATGACCCGTCACGCGCTACCCCGCGGAGAAACGTCAGACAGGACCCTCGCCCCATTGTGAGCGCGTGCCCTGCGAACGCGGCATATTCTTTTCCGTGGCTTTGACTTCGCCCAAGACGTATGTCAGATGAGCGGGAGATATGTAAACGCGGGGAGATGCGGAAGGCCAAATGGGGGGATTAAGTGGACGGACGTGGGTAAATGTAGGAGAATGAACAAAGATTGCTACGAAGGGTGCCCCGTTGTTTTCCCGAAGGATTTTCCAAACAACTGCACCCCTCCCCCATCCCTACCCCCCACCAGTGCTCGCTTGTCTCGTTGTTTTTCCACGGGAACGCGAAAATACGAACCGCCGGGAGATTCCCTTCCGCATTCGCGTCGAGCCCTTCTCACGCGGTCGATGCTATCGGCAAAATCGCGTGGGGGCCGACGCGTCAAGGCGATTAAGGGCCAAGATAAAATGAAGGATCGCCTTTCGCTGAGTCATTTATCGCGCAAACGACGAAACAACGCTATCCTATTTTCCTCAATCCGATTCTCTGCTGCAACGTAGTAAGGGAAACCTTGGATAATATTGCTGTAGTTTTTACGCGGATATCATTGAGTTTCTGGCAACTCAGTTGGGCGAACCTCGCTAATTTTACGTGTCAGACAAAGGAGAAGTGGTAATTTCCAAGTAGCGGAGTTCCTCTCGGGGGTCATGAAAAGTTGAATCCTGCGACGTCACTCGTTCTGTCAGTGATTTAATTCACGATTCAGGAAGGAGGGGGGGTGTTTGTGTCAATGCTCGCTCAAGACTATACGTGCTTAGAGAGCTTTTTCTCGGGGAAAAACGGAATACATAAAAGTGCGCGGGAGGACGTCACGCGTCTCAAAGTGCGAACTTGATATACTATTCCCTCTTCCGTCCTTGTGATTCGCGGGGGTACTCGTGGAAACTTTCACAAAGTGTACAGTGCGGCCGAGTTATATGTAAATGAGGGAAATGACTTTCCGCTCAAGATCAAACGACCGCCGAGGGAGATTCACCGTCTGTGAAGAGCAAGAAGGACCTTCGCGTCTCTGTCGCCCCGCGGATGACTGTAATTTGTAGAATGATTTTGTTATCGGAACGTCGGCTCGTAGAGTTCTTCCACGATCCCCGCGAGTGACGTTGATCGAGCCACCCTACGAACTTTTCCTCCTCAATAAGAGGAACACGAGTGCGAAAGAAATCATTCGCAGTTCCCGCGCGGAATGTAGGTCAGCGACGACAAAGAACAAACGTAACTTCAAATAAACCGACTATTAATCTTGCCGAGGAAGTAACCGAGCCGCAGACCGATCAAACTTATGAAACAGGGATCCCTTGATCACTCGCCGTTGCAGAACGGGCGAGAAGTTAAAGGATCAGCAAGAAGCTTCATCAAACTTCTCATCGCCCTTAAAATCATTTACCAGCACTCAGGCGAGAGACAGAAAATTGCTTGGCTCACACGATTCCTCAGTTTCGGCTAACACGTGAAGCTCAGGCAAAACCCTTCTGTCAAAGCTGGAACATCGTTCTTGCCAGGAGTTAATAAAGGAGTTGATATAAATTGACTCGTAAGTGGAACTTATGGGCAAGCGTTAACACGAAGCCTAAAAGATCCGCAAGATGAATTCCCTAAATCGCCATTAAAGGCACACATAATTGGGAATCATGTGTGGAATAAGGGAATCGTTGTGGAAGCCTTCTCAGCGGGATTGCTGCTAGACTTTACGGATTGTATATCGTTATCACGCTGTTGGGAGGGATAAAACGCGGCAGGTGGTGACGAGGTCGATAGCGTTTAATTACGATTTATCGATGCTATCGGCAAACTCCGTTCCTCTGTGAGTCATGAAGCAATTCTCACGATAGACCGATGCATCGTCCACGGACAATGTTTTATCGATCTCCCTGATTTACACACCCAAGCGAATCTCTATCCGTTTTCGTTATGCATCGCGGGCAACGATGCAACTAGGCAAGTGCACAAAAGAGAGCACGTAGGAAAAGTGGCAAACGGAAAACACACGGCGAGCAAACTTTTGCCCGTTTCAAAGTTTCCGTTGGATCGAACTTTTGCCAATTGGATAACATTCTTTGCCATCCGACGACGTGTCAGCTCAACAAAAACGTCGTCGGCTTGGCATACCTCCAAAGATATTCTCCAAGCGGCCAAGTTACAGCCAAGTTCTACTCGTATTAAGTGAATATTACTTCCAAGTGTCCCAGTGGTATAAAGAAAATATTAGCCAACTGTATATGTCACGTGTATGACGTGTAAAAATTTGGAATTAACGACGAAAGTATAAGTGTACCAAGCCAAGTCCGATAATTGCGTTGAGGAACAGAAACCTTCACTTCTATCTGAAGAGAAGGTAGACATGTGTAGTCCTCGCAAAGGTCCCCCACGTAAAATCGTATCTACGGGCAGCGAGGATTGCTTCCCTCGGAGATGTGAAAACTGACGGGGGTCCTCGAAATTGATTCGATTAAGGACAGCTCGCGAGCTGTACTGCCCTGATCCCTGGATACGTATGCGCGTGTGTACAATGGTACGATGGAGCGAGCGTAACGCTCGGTTCCTCCGGACTTAATCCGATGTTTCGAGTCTCCCGGGGGTGGATCAGATCCCCGGGTAATCTAGATATCAGTCCGAGTTTCACCTGCATCTGGGGAGACCTTCCGGGACCTCTGCCGGTCCTCCATCCGCTGGCTTATGCCTTGACAAATGGCGAATTTCCGACGAGATAACCGA
This sequence comes from Hedychridium roseum, assembly GCA_963989215.1. NCBI lineage: Eukaryota > Metazoa > Arthropoda > Insecta > Hymenoptera > Chrysididae > Hedychridium > Hedychridium roseum. Next base: position 3,325,719 of record OZ022318.1, on the reverse strand, counting down.
ACGCGCCGGAGATATCCGGGCTTTCGCATCGCGGGGACGATCGATCGCTTTCAATTCGGTCCTCCGAACAAACCGGCCCAGTTACCTCCCTCTCGAATTCTTATCGCCCAATAAAGGGCCCGCTTTGCCCCCGTGTGAGTGTTTCGCCACGCTCCGCTGGAAAGCTTGCGAAGCGGTCTTCGCGGCGCTGTTAGGATAAACTTTAGCCCGATAAGCAGGGCCTCGATAAAGACACCACCCCCTACCATCCCCCACTCCCCCTCGAATTTGTCTTCGCCCGGCCAGAAACTGTCTCGCAACTAACCGAGGCCACCGATATCTCAGCAGGGTGGAAACTCGTCGAACGTTGAGTAAGGGAAATAGACGCAGCTTACAAAGATCAAATCCTTCTAAGACAGTGTCTCTAAATTAATTCATAAATGAATTCACGTGAATGCGGTGAAATCTTTTTAATGCATTTCTTTTATTAAATAGTACGACGACTTTTGCCGGCGGATATTTTAATGTATACAAATTTCTAATCTACCAGAGAAATCCGTTCCATTTCATCTGTGCTGAAACATGTAGCTGGGTCCACACTCCTTTCAGCCGGCAGAGATATAGTTTTACGGATTGAAGCACGGCTAGGTAAACTTTATAAAGGAGGTGCTGGAGATAACGGTATACTCGAGTGGCTCGGCCTGTGCGGAATGAAGGCCCTTTCCATCTGGTTATTAGACCGTAGCTTCCGGTAACTTAAGTGCTCGGCGCAGCATAATTCATATGGGCCTGGTGTCCCGCGGGTCAAGTTCTACGTCCCCCTCCCCCCCTTTCCGTCCCTCACGTTCCACGAGAGGTTCCAGCTACTTTCAGAATTTCGCTGACACGAATGTCGTTCCTCTCGTTCTTCGGACCTTCCAGTTGGTTTCCAAAAGGACGCGTACCATTACACGGACATCCCCAATTCTCACTCTTCAATCCTGGCCGTCTTAATTAAGAGTATTTTATTCAGTCATCTTTGCCGTAGGAAGGTCATTTCTTTAATTGCGACACTCGACTAGGCTTTAAGCGAATTCTTTTTCGATGCACATTTCCCTGCCAACACTATCTTTTTTCATTAGGGCGAGTATTATTTTCGCCGGCGGGTCATCCGTCTCTATTTTGTCTATTATTTGTCAGAGCGTAAAAACTTCGAGGCTTGCCATTTCGAATACTCTTGCGGCAGTAACGGGGGCAGAGGGGGTCGGTCCATAAATCATCGGGGCTATCAAGTACTTCGTATCGGATGGTAGAAGCTGGTCTTTTCGCTGGCAGACGGTTCTTTATTACGTGCAAACTGGCTGCACTTCCTGGGCCAAAGGCGTGTCTTATCGGCTGTGTTCTTACCCCGTGGCCTGTCACTCGTCGATGAGCGATGACGCCGTTAATTGAGTCTCGCCGGAAGTAAAGGCCGTCCCCCGGGCGACGTGAACATCGTCCTCCGACCGACAAATCCCGTTTCCCGCGCGTCCCTGTCATCTTCTCCGCACGAAAATCTGTCGACAATATCCTTTCGCGGCGAATCCGCCACCGCGCGGAAACTCTAATTATCCTGTTTCACGTTTAACGTCAATTTCCATCGACCCTCGTCCCGGTAAAAGTCCTCCTTTCGAGCGACGGTGTATTCTTTCGAGAAGTGTAATCTACATTTCGTTAAAGCAGCGAAAAACTTGTTTCTCACGATGGTGGCACGTCGTAGATGTAATCTCGTTCCTCGTTTTGTCGAGTTTTGGACGAACACGGCGCTGGGCCGTCGTTAATCTTATTCCGACCTTTCGCTAAACAATAAACGACCGCGGAGGGTGCCGGTAAGACATCGCCATTAGTCGAACGTCCTACCTCTGTCGTTTCGGCTCGTGCATTATCAGCGAAGAGAGTTATTTGACCGCTCGGAGGAGAGATATACTGCCGAAAGAATTATGGTAAAGTACGGTGAACTCGAGACGTACTTAACTTGGGAACAAATCTCATAATTTCATATGTGTCAAGGTCCCTCGTATTTCTTGTTAAGGAAACTGCCCAATTCTCCAGAGGCGCGATCGCCTAATAAATTCTTTATCGCGCTAATCATTTTTATTTGCCCCTCGTGCGCGCCTATCCGAAACTGTCAGCCGGGCGGGCAATATTTTATAGTGCACTTTGTTATTCGACAAGCTCGTATATCGGCGGCCAAAGGTAAAGCCTGATTGAAAAGGGCCATGATTGGTAATCCGTGGTCGAGTCAGCCGAAAACCTATTAAAAAATAGCGGGGACATGAGCGACGGCGAGATCTACGAGGACGTCGAACGCGAGTGCGTGTCACGCAGATACGAGATTGCAAAATGGCATAGACGTGATATAGCGCATGGACCAGTGCACTCGAAAGCGTTTGGTTGGATTCGCGAAAACCAGGAAACAGAGGGGCAGTAGGGGGGGGGGGGGTTGCGACGAAGGACGATAGCGATAGAGGCTGACACGGGGATAAAGCGAGAAAGGGCCGGTAGATACAAGTTCGCGCGATAGATACAAAGAGAGAGAGAGAGAAAAAGGGGTGACAAAGGGAAGACGAGCGGGGGGGGGGGGGGGGGGGCGAAAGATAGACAAAGCCGGAAGGGCAAAAGGGCGGCAAGTGGGAAACAAAGAGGGGGGGAGGGACACAGATTGCAACGGTGTGAAGACGAGACAGAGAAAGGGGACAAAACGACAGATACGGGGGGGCGAAAGCCATGGAGGGTGAATCGGCCGTGTCTCGGGATTCGAAACTGACGCGATATGGGACACGTGTCACATCCGAAATTCGACGGAATTCGTTACCGTCCCTCCCTGTCCCCCCCCCTCCCCCCTACCCCTTGGCACGTTCTGTCTTTCGTCACGAGCAGAATGCGATTTCGTGATTGACGATCACCCGGCAGGCTGAGCAGTATTTGCATGGGAATCGTGGGATTATGCCCTTCGCGCCCTTTGATTTCCATTACTCACAAACTTACCTTCCTACGGTTAACAGTAAATACATTTTCCGGTGGAATTCACTGATGAAATATTTGTGTACCTGCTAAGTATTCCGCGCTCCGTGCAGTAATTTTTTTTTGCAAAACTACGCGAAGGTTATAAAATTCCGTACTAACAGTGCACGCTGTTGGAGGGTACAGCAATTGTTTCCCGGGGTAAAACACCAGCCGAGATTTTTATACCGTCGACACATATTCATCTCGAAATGTTTTCCATGTTTGGAATGCGTTAAGTTCATTTTGACAAAAATATTATTGTATGCACGGTGGACACACGGTGTAGCTTGGCCGAAACTGCATATTCAATTAACAAAAATCACACATAAAACTCGCTTACGTACACTCGACTGAAACTGTTCCGTACGTTTTCGTCGGTGAAAGTGGATTACGAAAATATTTTCATACGGTTTGCCGAGTCCCTGATATACGCGCCATACATTTCTCCACGTTCATGGAAGGGAAAAAAGTTCGCGGGGAGGAGGGGGAAGTATCTTCGAACGTTCCTCGGGGAACATTGTTCGGGGGTGTAGGTGAACGGGGGTTCCTTTGACCGGGCGATCACTGTTACGCGCTGGGTTAGGATGATTAATAACGGGGCAAGGGTTTCGGGCCCATTGTGTGCAGACATCCGAAGGCGCGTAGAATCGAGCCCCCCCCCCCCTATTTTCGTGTATCGGAGAAGCAATAAAACACGTAGTCGAGGGAACCTTAGAGAAGCACGCCCTACGTTCCTCCGGACCTATATACACAGATTTATACCGTATGTATACGGAATCGAGTGTATCCCCGTCACGGGATTATCGTTCCTGATCCGAAATCCGCATCGACGGATTGCCACCCGCATACACGTTGCCTTCAGCCGCAGATAAAGTCACCGGTGAATAGATGGTTTACGCACTGCGCACACTGACAACACAGGCCAGAGAATTTAATCATCTTCGTCGCCTTCGAATAATAAAAAAACTCGGGATATCACGTGTTCTATCATACAATAATTTCCATGGGCCTAGTAAATATTGCTGGAATTTTCGGAAGTACGATAATCTATCAAGGGAATACTGTATAACGATAATTGTAGATAATGAGATGATTAAAGTAATAATTGTGCTATGTTCCTGTTCGAAATGGTGTAATTATGGAGGTAGGATTAAGAAAGTTAGGAAGTTAGTCGCGAATAGATGGCTTAGCGAGAGAGGAGCGTATCATCGACAACGTATGCAAGAGAATTTAATCATCTGAGCTACGTTGCAACGCGTATAGAAGCCTACACGTTATGCATACTCGCGTAAGCTGCGTTGGATAATCCCCCGTAAAACAATGTCTGCTGGATGAATCCCCTGGCATTAACGGACATTCTCGTCGTTTTATCGACCGTTTTTCTCCATTAAAAGCATCGCAGCAAAATTCTTCCAGTGGAAATGATTGTAGTTAGAAGCACGAAGAAGGATAAAAATTAATTAAATATCGTTCAGGTAGATTTATAAATGGATGGGGTTGCTCAGAAGGGTGATGCATCAAGTTTGTTGTTAAAAACGGTTGCGATTATACAGGTAGGATTAAGGAAAGGAAGTGCCGAATATATGGTACGTGGCATACGTTTTGTGGACAACGTATGCAAGAGGATTTAATCATCTCGCCGGGCTACGTTGTAACGCATATACAAGCCTGCAGGACGTGCATGCTCACGCGAATACCATCGGATAATCCCTGGGAAAACAAAGCCCGTAGGATGAGTTTGAAATGAAGTTTCTGCCGAAACCGGCGAAAATCGTTGTCGATTCAAGAACGATACGTCACCATCGACGAAACAGTCACAACTATTGGCATTCCTTTGGAAATACAATCGAAAGACAATATTGACTCGGTGGAATAACGGGCTTACGTAACAGGAAGATTTTATTATTATAACGTATATTATTACTAACTTATCCCGTGTGCCAGAAGATACTAGTAATTTCGCAACGCGATATGTTTACTCATGTCTATGCACTTAATTGCGTTTCACTAGGAAACATAAATATTTGATTTACCTAATTTCGCGAGCAAATATTGTTGATTTCCTACACCGACGAGTTCTCTCTGTTTATCCAATCGCGATGAATCGCAGTGACGGTTCTAAACGCAACAGCCGTTAAAACGGTAATACGTTCTCGCGAATTAGCACGGTAAAACGGCCGAGCGAGGGTAAAATTGGAGGGTGAAAAAAATGGGATTAGGAAGCTGAGCATATGTTTCCCCTTCAATTCCTTCCGACCGACCTCTTCCGATTTTAGCGGAACAAACATTTCTCGGGGCTTGAAAAAGCCCGTAGACCGTGGCCGGGGGTAATTCGGGCTGGTGTTATCGCGCGAATTAGAGAAATCGACGCGCGATCGCGGAGAATTGCATGGAGTCTTGAGTGAGTTCGCCGGTAATCTCTAATCTGGCTGCACGGACGTCGTCATCGCGATGGTCACGCGATGGGATCGGCCCACGACTTCTCGAAAGCTCGGCTTTCATTCCCGGGGCGTCGAGTAGAGCAAGGAGAGAGGGCGGATGAGGGGGGAGGGGGGAGGTCGACTGTATCGTCGGTGGAAATTGCGGACGGGCCGCGGACAGGTATTTGAATACGGCCAATGCACGACCTGATTCCTCGGGACCATGCGAATCAACGGCCCTGCGAAGGGCTGCCAATGGAAACACGCTAATAACGAGTTTTCCCCCGTCCCCTTTGCCCTACCCCCTCGTCTACCGGTTACCTCCTGTCGACGGAATTCGTTTCATTCTGGAATTCCATTGCGAGCGTAGCCCGATCTTTTCGACATTTCCAATACGCCCATTGGGCCCGCGAATCGCTCCAACTTTAAACTTGCACGGGAATTTCCAAGTGTCCGTAATTCCGAGGTGCAACGCCATCAACTATGGCGCATTGCTAGCGCGAGTTCGTCGTGTAAATATATATATATATATATATATATATATATACGTGACACTCTTTCGCTGGGAAGTGGGTCACAGCGAACGAAAGTTTGGGATCGTTTTACGCTGATAACAACGCGTTGATATTATTACCGGCTCTAGTAATGACTTAATTAGTAGACCGTTTCTTGAAATATTAGATAACAGAACGAAGAATAGAACCGTTGAATGAATGAACAAGTTTCTTTTTTACTTTGCTTAGCAGAAATGTACGACAATGTGAATTCTTGTGAATTGATTTGGTTTGTCGTCTTTTGGGAATATTCTTGCTCGTCCTTCAGAAAGAGAAATCGGCTCGGTGGCCGTTCTCGCGTGATTTTATCGTGAATTTTATTGCAAACCCCACGACAGTTCCATTGCGTCGGGGCTTTCATACGTTCCACGTCTGGCGGTTAGCCCGTGCAACGGACGCATGTACATTTCCAGCCGCGTTTCTTGCGGCCTGGCACGAACGTCAGAACCAAGAGGACCGTTTCGACGTAATTGCAGTCGTCGACGGAATTTCGTGGCGCCAGCCAAAGGCCAGAAAAAAAGGCAGGAAATTTTCACGTTTCCAGAACTGTCGAGTTCATATCGAGAGTCTCGAATTTGTTGATTTTTCCGACCGCTCGTTAAAGGGACTTTATTCACCCAGCTGAATCGTTTATTCAGATATGTTCGAGGACACGCTTAACAATTCAGACACTCTGTTTTTCACCGTCATTGAAAACAATTGTAAGCGCAGTCGTGACTGTAGTCGTAAAACAGTTGGCCGATAGTTTATTGGCATTTCTTTAGAGCGATATAGACTGCCTATAATGAGGTAACTTTTCCGGTCGTTCAGGCTGGAGAAGTTGTTCGGCCTAAGTTCGACGTTTCCTTCCTCCGGTAGACGAGACGGAATAAATCGTCGACTTTATTTATGAATATTGAATCTCCTACATCTTCGCTCGTAAAGTCAAGCAGCTAATGTTCACGGACAACGACATTTATGGTCTATGCCTGCTGAGCGTAATGGAAGTTTAAACATTCATATCACGCGAAATACTTTGTTATCCGCAATCTAACACGCATTGCATACCTTCGCACGCGACCAAATGTAACGCACACACACAAACAGACAATGGGATAAAGGTTTCCCTATTCCCCCTGAGTTATGAAACAGCGAAACGTTCCTTCGCGTACGTGTAGGTACCCTTGAAAATTTGACACTCGTGTAGAGACCGTGACCCTGTCAACGTGTCTGTTTTCTTGGCTTTCCCTCCCCGGGGGCAAAAACCGCGCGTTATTCATCAAGGCCTTAATCGAGTCGCCTTAATTATCCAACCGTCGGTGGAGTACAGACGGTCATTATGATTTTATGGAAAAATTCCTGCGGAACATTGAGGAACTTTGCGAGAAGACAAACGCGAAATTCGTGCCCTCTGAAACGTGGGTCGCTAACGCGAGGAAATTTATGGAATAGTTAGAGCGCATTAATATTCCGTGGTTAATTTATTTGACGCTTTACGTGACTAAAAAGTACAGTTGTATCGTCGTGCCGGCATTACCTTCATTAGCGGCTCGCTAAATTTTCGGCAGGGCGTGTAACCGTGGGAATAGCGTTTGTTCGCCGGCAAGTTTCGGCCCTCTAATTGCCGGAGTGCATTTCGTCGTCTGCATTCTGCGGACGGACGTGCGAGTTTACGTATGTACGTGGCTGGCGACTAGCGCACGCTTGGCTTTTCTTCGTCGGTATTTCAACGCTCGGAGTTCCACGGGCAGAGTCACTTGGAGCGTGCAAATTTATTGCCTGCGACGGCGCGGTATCGCATTGAATTTCAACGCTGACGGACGATGAGGCGCCATCGATCCGGAGATCCATGAATTCGTCATCGGGCTTTCAGTCGGCGCAGAAATGCCACGTTCCAAGTTCCAAACTGTCGGGAATTTTCCGCGCCGCCTGTCCACGTCGTTTCGAGAATCGACCACTCGCTCAGGAAATCAATCCACTGGCTTTTAATACGAGAACTTCCGGTCTCTTCATTGCCGCTGAATTTCACTGCAGCCGTAACTTTTAGATGACGTTTGGACACGTTCGCCTGCCTGCCTGGAAGGTTTATTAAAACGTATCTCGTAACGTTTACTACGGACTATCGTTTACTCGTTAGTACTGGCTCGTGAAAGTCGACTTTCCAAACACTCGGTGACAGCTGTTTTCAACATTACGTTCCTCAACGGGGTATCTGTAAAGTTTTGAGTATTCAGTGAAACTTGCAACCATGACAATGTGCGCTGGCTTCAGCTATTTCCTTACAATCTCGTAACACTACCTAACAGGAACGTACAACCAGTATTTCACTGTATTTTTCTGCTTCAAAATCGATTTACTAATAACACCTGAGACATGTAGAACATGAAATTGTTCATTATCCTGTCTTTTATTTACACAGTTCTAACGAACGTACCGTATTACCTTGCGTTTATCTCGTTCCAGGTATTCTGTCGTGGTTTATCAATAATGCCTTGGCCGTACAAACAAGCGTAGTATTGAAGCGATATGCAATGTCGTTATCAGCCATACGCATCGGCAAACTCGCACGTTATGCACATTCGCCGACTAATCGACTGCATCGCTGGTACATTCTCGGTGACGGTGGAGACGGGGTCCGTTGTAGGGTTGCTTTGGAAAGCGCGTATTTCGAAATCCCGTCGTGAGATTCCCCGTTGAATCGGCTATCGATCTTCTGTCGATCATAGACGAATAGACCACCGTCGCGGTAATCCACGCAGAACTAATGGACGTGTGTATATCAGCTCGCCGTTACATACGCGACGGCTAATCGATCGAAACGGGAAAGGGAAGCACGGTAGGGGTGAGAGGGGATTTCAAAGGGGGAAGGTCGATCCGGGGTAATGGCACTAATGACGTATGACTTTATGTTTCTCTCTTTTCTTTTACGAGTGCTTCTTTTGCATGAAAAAGCACGACGGTGAAAATAAACGAACGAGGGGCCACGGTGGAGGGGTTTTCGCTACGTTTGATCCATCGTCCAGTACCGACGCGTTTACTTAATTTTTCCACTGCTTCCTCGACTCTTCCCCTCTACCCCCATCCATTGCCTCTCCCCATCCCATTACCCGAGCACATCAAAGTACGGAATTTTCAATGCCGCGCAACGAATCGCGGCACGTAATTAACGGCCCGCAAAACGGAACTGTCTGCCGGCGGTTTCGCAGTTTTCGGTGCGTGGGAAAATGTGCCTTTGAAATTGACCGGGAGGAAGGAACATAAAGAAGCTAAGCAAATACAGGGAAATATGGAAATTGCGTACCGAAATTGAGGATTTACCACGGGAATGGGGATATTTTCGTCGGACGGTTTCGTAGCTGTTTTTTTCCTGTGAACTTCATCGAAATGACGAGCATTGAAGTGCGTTCAACAATAGGTTCGACACGGGTCGCGCGAGTAGTTAATTTTTCCGGGGGCACACCTGCTTGCAGCGGTGAGGTGAAATACGAGGAGTTGGCCGGTATTGCGCCCCGGCGGAGAATAAATGACGAAAGGAAGGAAGCGAGGCATTTCTAGGCGAACAATGCTGGCGTGCTAAATTAGCGAGCCGATTGGCCGAGCGTTAAGTGACGCAACCGAGTGCCCGCCGGGGCTGGATCGAGAGCGATGTGCATCCCAGATGGAAATCAGCTTTTCCCCGATGCACAATTCCTCGTCGCTGAGTAATCCGAGAAAGCGTAAACTTTATTTGTCAGAAAGGGCGGGAAAAATACCCCGAGTAGCCAATTTTTTAGCATTCGGGGGGGGGGGATATATTTCCTCGGACCTACGGGCCTGGGGGCCGTTATCAATTCCACTCAAGTCGACGCCCTGCGGTGCTAACTTATCAGCAACGCCAACGTCTGCTCTAAGCTCGCAGACAATGGCCTTCCTTTGGCACGAGCTATCCTTCCTAGACAGCAAGCTACTCGCTCTTCGTGACAGAAGCCAACCGCGAAAGTCCGATTAAACGAATTTACTAAACACGACATTCGTTCCGGGGAATTGAACGCGACGAGGCTAAGCGCTTGGAAAAACTTGAGCGAAGTAATTTAACGTTCGGGCAAATGGTTTTCGATTTAATCGCATTTCGAATTAATTCTCCGACTTGTCGATTTTCCTCCGTTTTCTGAGATTGCCGGAACACGTTTGACATCACGTACGGCCGATCAGCCCGACTGTTTCCGTAGCGTTGGCCGCCGGCGTTTATTTAGCTTCTTATTCTCTCGTCGTTGGTGGAAAAAAAGGACGACGAAGGAGTTGTTACGTGGTCGTAGAGCCAGCGAACTCCTGCGGAGAATTCTCCTCCTACGTCTTCGAGGGTTCCGAGAAATTGTAGGCCAGAGGTAGGGAGCTGTGGGGGAGGGGAGGGGGAGTTTTCAACGTGAAAACTCTGCAGAGGCGAGAGATGTGCCGTGCTGAGCACTTTCCAATTCATTTTCCGGTAGTGTCGGGCCGCACGAAAGAAACGACGACGAAACAACGTCATATGTAGCAAGTTCCGGAACGGTCCGAGTTTCCACAGTTTCCGCAAGGGTCGACACGTCTCCTCCCCCCTTCTCCGCTTCCTTCCCCCTGCCCCTACGACGATGGTAACCGATGGTATGATTTCATCGGGTGTCCACGGAGCCGTATTTCTTTTTACAGCGCCGTAGAAGTAAGTTTCTGGAACACGTAGGTCGTTCACACAGCGGGATCCACGTACATATATCTCCGGCAGACTTCTGTATTGATTATCGCCCGGCGACATCGGCACGATGAGCCGATGAGCCGTTTTATCGTGCTAGAATCACGTCCGAATTTCACGGCACGCGCTATCATGATAATCATTTAAACCCCGCTGCGCGTGCCCTAAAAACCTGTCATCAAATGAACATGCTCGACCGATACGTTTAATCAGCTCAACTGGACAAAATCTCCGTTTTCAAATGTCCCAAGCTTTAGACTTGTAACTCCTCCCGAGGGATAATTTGTTGGTTAACACGCTTTGACGGGGATTTCGCTCTCCCCTTTTTTTCACCCCGAGAAAAGTACTTTCTCGCGGAAGAGGCAAACAATTCCGCGGCGCGTATTTAACGGCACATTTCCTCGACTACATCAATTACCAGGCTTCGTTGTTGGAGTAATTGCCGGCCCGCCAGGAAGAAGTATTTATGCCACGGGGAAATGATTTGCGGATTTTCACTCTGGCCCCGTGATTTATGGAACCCGCGTTTTACAACGAGGTCCAAATATTTTTTCGTCCCGCGAGCCATGTTTTGCCCCGCGTCTCGAGTCCTCTAATTACTAAGGCGGATCTCGATGAGGGGAAGTCCCGCAAGAACGGCCGTCCGATTCCCAGAGACTGCGGACGGGTCCATCGACCCGAGATTAATAGCCGACCCCTCCCCCCTGTGTTTTGCCCCTTCGCCTTGCCGATACAGTTTTTCCGTGATTAATCGTAGCTGGTCACATTTTCCCGTACTTACTTCATCACACTGTCTCAAAATGTTTCTAAGAGGAACTACTATTTTTAACCCTTACCCCTCCCGAAGTATTCCTTCCAAGTACAAACTTCGTTAACCTTTCTGCAGAATTTATGATCCCGGGGTCAGGTAAAACGAATACCGAGTAATTTATTTACCTGTTTCTGGTTGCTCTTAACTAAATCACGTCGTTCTAATCTTAAAGTTCTACGGATCAGGATTAGCGGAGGTTGCCATTCTACGTCAGTAATGATGAATACCCCCGTTTTAGCAAGCTGCTAGTAAATTATATATATTCCAAGTTTCAAACAACTAAATTCCGCAAGACGGAGTTTAAACTCGTACTGGCAAGATTAGAGGCCACCATTCTATAGCAGTAAAGATGAATACCTTTCGTTGGTAGTTTCGACGTTGAATTATGTACCTCTATTTCCTATTTTATAAGGCTAAGATATTTGTTTCACCCCGCAAGACACGACGAAAACCTTTCTTGGTCTGGTTCTTCCTTTTGACTTTTCTGACAATAGTTTCTTCATCGTTAATTAAACTACGGCTGAAGCAGGATCATTAAAACACGCGAGCGTTCAAAGAATTAAAATCTATAATGTTTACTGTGCATATCAAAATGCTGTATTCAGAGGCGAATAAATGTCAACGATCATTGAGATGAGAATTGTTGTACACGAGTACAGATTACTGACAATAATTAAGCTGTTCCTACGGTGCGGGATAATGGCGATCGTCCCATCTGGGACCTTTCTCGCAGGGAAATGAGAAAAGAGCCGAGTGTTTCGGTTTATTTTGCCATTCTTTTTGGGCGTAATGGTCACGTTGTCTTAAACTCGATCTCGAAGCGCCCGGGAGCTCCCGGCGCGTTAATGGAAAAAGCGTACATTGAGTTGACAGAGATAACAGGAATCCCTTGATAATCCGTCCCAGGAAGACAAATCAGGACGGTATCCCCCTTTGGATGATATTACGTTTCCTGAGGATTAAACGAGGGGCTGTTCCACGCGTATCTCAATCAAAAGTTTATGTTTCGTAAACCCCGTCCGCTTAAGCGGCAACTTACTATGCTTTCGCCGAATCGAGAGGGAAAGCTGTCGCCCTAATAAACTTTGAATGGCTTCCAAACAAGTCCTTAAATACACACAGAAAAATACGAGAGACACAAGAGTTTCGAAAACGTCGATTGTTGAAAATCCTCAACGATTAAAGCAAACCTTCTGCACGGATGATTTATCTTGAAGTTATCGACGAACCTGTTACAGTGGGTTACCGCGTAATTTTTATTATACCGCAGTGGGGAGTGCAAAAATGGGCGTTTCGAGGGCAGAATGTAAATGGCAAGCGCAACGTGACGTTGTGTGAAATATGCGCAGGCAGATGCATCAGCCACGATCGAACTCGCATGAATATGCGTGGGGCTTAAATTCACCACGACCGGACCGCGCGTTTATTTAAATTTTTCATTTGGAAGGCAATCGATACGTGACCGGCGAGGTGAATTTCGTCGTCTTCCAGGACTTTCTCGTCGGTTTATCGAAAACTTCAGCCTCGAAAAACCCACGAGAATATTCAAATAATCCCGTTTATCGGCACAGACGGTTTCTCATTAAATTGTCGACGATAGGAACAGGAGGGGGGAGGGGGTGGCTTTGTTTGTTTGTGCTTAATATTATCTTGACATGAGGTAAAAGACCGGATGTGGGGCTTTTGCCTTGTACGTTTAATTACGCGGCTGTCCTTTAGCTCTTCAGCTAGTGGCGTTAGTCTAGGACTTTTCCGAGCATTGCGGTCGGCCGCAGATGCACGATTACAGGATCACAGAGCCGTACTTCCGGCTGAAAAGGCGGAATTGAATTAACGTAGACACACACACGCGCGCGCCAGTCCCGCTCAAAGGACGTCTTCCCCGAGTTTATCGTTGCGACGACTAATTGCTACTCGGTGCACGCATTTTCCACAACCTCGGCCCGGGCCCTCATTTCCTCCCCCTGCGGATGACACCGTCTGGCCTTGCGCAAGCTCGGCTTCTGACCGGCACAAAACGGCACGGCCCGTGAAAGTCGCTTTTACCCCGGCAGAGAAGAATTCTGCGCGATATGGTTTACGAGTGCCAAAGGAAAAGCCAGCCGAGCGGCGGAAAGTCTCGCTCTCACGGAAATTCCGCTTTTCCGATGCGCAAGGTCGCGCGTGTACGCAGACAAAAAGACAGCCACGTGACCGTGCAGATGACGAAAGGAGAGGAAATACCGCGTAGGACGGGAAAATGGAGAATTTCGAGGCGCCGACGTGGGGAATTCTAAATATAACTATTTGTGCCCGGGGCAAGAGAATGACGACCGATGACCGTTCGTTATATCGACAAGCGTACAAATTCAATTAGCCACAAGGAGCGACGAAAGCGCGAGCATGAAAGCTAACGGGCATGGAAGCTAATTGAAGGCTAATTGCGTTTGCGTCGAGTTTCAGCGTCCTCCGACGGCGCACATATTGCAGCAGACCAGGGAGTCTTAATGAAAGGTCCGACCGTTTAGAATGACGAGAAAGTGGTTCCTACGAACCCTCCTTGATTGGCTCAGAAATTCCCCCCCCCCCCTCCCCCATCCCCGATACCCGATATTCACGTCGAAAATGATTTACCTCCAATACTGAAAAGCATTGACCAGTTTCCTTCGTTAAAAAGCTATAACGAGACTAACGAAATCCTTTTTCCGTTTTAATAAGAAACTTTAAAACTGTCGCGAAATTCCGAGAATTCATCGAGAAATCGAGACTGTTATTCCGGTCGAACGGAGACAGGTAGATGTATCCGTGAGTTTATTTAATAGGCTTTCCTGCGAGCACGGAGCGTCGTGCTATTGTAAACCGCGTACGTGTAGAATCAATTTCCCTGGGAGACACGCGATTTCGAATACGAGCTTCTTCCGGGAAGTTGAGGGGTGAAGATCGGCCCGGGTCGAGTACGTGCATCGTTTTATCGAGTTCCTGAGGAGTGGGGGGCAAGGGGGGGAGGAAGGGGTCGGTATGCTCGGGGATAAAACTGAAGCGTCGACGGCGCTAACACGCTGTCAATGGACGGCTTTGGGCTCGCCGTCGGCCGCGGAAACCGCACAAAAACCAAATCGAACGATCCCCCGGCGTAGCAAGGGCCGGCGCGAGAGATTACCGTAATCCCGCCTAACCGATGACGGTCGTTCCAAAGGTTTCAACGGATTAATCGCATGATCGATCGACACCCGGGACTTTCGAGTGCTCGACCCACGGAATATTCCTCGTTCTTTCGACAAAGAAGATCCAAGTCCACTTCGTTAGCCGGCTCATCTAATCAGCGAAATAGCTCGATGACCAACAACGCCACGACCCATAACTCAAAATGCCCTTTCTTACTTTCGACGATTTTGATAAATGAGTATGCCTGGCCCACTCTGTTGAGCGGTAAAAAGCAGGAACATTAATTGAAACCTAACGGAACGTAGGAAAGTCTTGATGAAAGCCTTTTTCGTACTAAATTATGTAAGCTGTAGGTTCTTTCTGCGTTGGACAATGGAAATTTATCGAGGTCTTGAAATTTTCTGTGGTTCCAGAAAAGTCTCGTGAAAGGCTCGTTTTCGAGTTTTCCGTCTGCATTTCATATGCAAGTGTTTCAGTTTCATTTCCTCCGGGGAATCTGACCTTCCTGTGCGTCCTCTCTCTCGGTGTATGCCTTTACTCCCGTTCACTCCCCCGCTCTAGAGTCCACGGGAAACTGATTACAGTAACTTCGGTGTGATGTTTCGCATCAGCATGTAAATAAGGCCACGGTGTGCGTTGTGTTCTCGCGGAATCATAGGAGACGGACTTACAACCATCTCGAATTCACTGGGAGTTGTAACATCGCTGAATATCCCCAGCGCCCTTTACAAAGTTCGCCGTAACTTTCGGAATCTTACGTCATTTCATTTGCTAAGTCTTCGACGGAGGGGAGGGGGGAGGAGATAGAAACGCAAGGCGAAAACGCTGGAGAAGAAATAAAGCGTGACGGAACTTGGAGAAATTCATCGGGACGTTCTAATTAGGCAAAAAGAAGTGTTTGAATGGGTAATTCGTAGAGTTTGCACGTCTGCGTCCGCGGAAGACGAGAGCACTCTCGTTTGGAGTCGTCGAGTCAGCCAACCGACGGGCCTCTGTGCGGACATAATCCTTTGAGGACGAGGTAATAAAAAGCCGGAGAGAGGAGCCCTGCGCGAGGCAGCCGTTGCGCGTTACACGCGAGTGGTAGCCGAGAAATGCCGTAATTCAGGCAGTCACGTCGCGTGCCCGAGGTGAATTTCAAATTTCACCAGACCATAGGGTGTAATGAAATAGGTCGGCGGAACAGAAACGTCCGGGCACGACGAAATAAAAGCGTAAATCTCCGTCATGACGAGATTGTAATTCGCGCTCGCCAGTCACTCTAACACCTGTTCTACTACCGTTCTTTCCATTGCCAGAAAATATAAAAAATTTGGCGGTCAATTCGACGGGGAAATTCGAGGCCTACGATCCTGCGTGCTCGGAGCAACATTCGAAGCCATCTTCAGCGTCGGCCAATTATTCGTCTTCCTGGCAGATATGGGCATGCAGAGGGGCGTTCATGTGCGCGGGAACTCCGCGACGCGTGGGAAAGGGCGGCGTAAGTCGATGGTCGTCGCTTTGCGTTTGACTCTTTGGAATGAGCGGAGCGCGGAATGAGCGCGTTTAACCGAGCAAAAGTTGTTTCCCACTCCGACGAGCTCAAGCTCGAGCCAGACGAGACGGCTGAGAGGGCAAAAGAACGGACGCGAAGGGGGACTGGTCGTCCTCGAGCTACGTTCGCACGAGTTTCAGAGAGGATAAGACTAAAGCTGAAGGAACAAAACTACCAAAGTATTCCCGAGGAACGCGGCAACTTTAATACCGAATAATCATATTACAAGACTGCCTCGCAAATTTCACGTTAAATTCCGTGTAATTGAAAAGGAATGCGATTAACATTACTTACAGTTAATTTCCCAGAGAGAAATTCTTTCGTGAAATATTAAAAAGTAGCAAGAACGCTTAATATCTCGTGAATGCGAAAATTATCCCACCGATGAAAAATCTTTTCTACCCTCCTTTTTTTGGCACATGGGTCGTCTTGGCCTTATTGCAATAAGTTTGCTGATGGTACGAGCGCGGTCCGAAGAATTTCATTCGCCTCGGGCAAATACTGATTTGCGGATCGGGGGAGAAATCGATAATGAATTCGGCCAGACGTATCGGCGAGCGCTCCTCGTAAGGGTAATAAAATCGTTTACCGATCCCCTTGGCTAATGGTAATCCAAGACGGAATGCGTCGGATGATAGAAACCATTCTAGTCTGAACATACATTTTCCGTCGATTATCAAACGTTCGGTAAATACACCGCCCTGCATAATTCTCCAAATTCGACGTAGTATTGCAGGAAATTAAAAGGTGCCATACCGATTCGTAGGATATGAAAATTAAACAATTCCTTATTTCATGATATCATTGTCACAGAGCGGTTGATAAACATTTACTCGAGTTGCAAGAGAACGCGGAACATTACTGTTTAATCGAATCTTAATTCATGAGGATTATCGGGAACGCAATCTGGCCATTAACTACGACAACGCTCGTATAATATTTTACGGTCCCATCAGATGGTAATCGAAGTTCCTAAAGAATGCACAGGCGTTGTAAATTTGGAAGAGAGTTTTTCCTCGTGAGCCGTTAATATTCCTTTCGTGAACTTGGACGGGCCTTTCTGTCGGCGCCGTTTATTCTTAGCGATCGTTGATATTCCGGCGCTGTAGATCGATGAGTGGAAGGACACATGCGATATCCGACGTGTTTCTGTCGACGGATAAGACGAGAGAGCGACTGCTCGGCCATTTCGGGACACGCGATTTCCCGCGAGCGTCCTGTTAAATATTTAAGGGCTCCTTTGCGGAAACGAATCCGTTGTATATACCTGCGATTGTTTTGCTCGTGAAAATTTATAAGACGGATAATGCGCCCGGGGACGAATCCGGACCAACCTTCCGTGACTGAATCTTCGGAAAATTTCTTTCCATCGTATATTCAGGCCAATCGACCATTCCAGCGAAACACCAGCCATACCGAATGAACGAAATAAAATATCCAGCTAATAGTACCCCGAGGATGAGGGGAGCTGCGCAATGGAACAATTATGGCGAATACGTCTGTCTGCCGGCGAGACTCGCTGAAACAATCCGGGCTCAAAGAGGCTGGGATTTGCCTATTACAGGATGTCATGATTGATTAATCCGCCAATCGCTACGGAATATTGGATTTAATAAACGCGTGTATCTATCAATGCACAACTAAATAAAGGGCCTCATTTACCACGAAATACGAATCTGATGAATGAGCAATGTCAATCACGTCCCATTCAGCCCGATTGAAAACTGAAATTAATAAAAATCCTCAACGTTTTTTTAAACATATTTTCAACAAAAGCCGCACTCTCGTTGGAACATGAATAAAGCATGTCCTACGAATTCCCGTACAATTGAAAAGGGGAAATGGAAACAGAAAACAGTTGTCCGAATAATAGAATTTGAAAAATACGAGAACGTATTCAGCCACGACGGAAAGGAAGAACGCAGTGGAAAGTATTGTTCGGGGGGGAGAGGGGGGAGAGTCATTCGTTCAACGAGATGTGAAGGGACGTGGGAAGGGCAAGTGCAAGAGAAATGATATTTGCGGCATCCGTTTGTCCCGCCAGTACGTCGTCTTCGCCAGTGGTGGCGAGGGGGGAGAAGGGTAAGGGTGGGGCTGAGTTGTAGATTCGCGTCCGGGATTGAAAAGCATCAGCGAGAAGAGTGCGGTCTGTTTACTTTGAAAACTGCCGGCTACGGCAGTAGTTTGTTGGTTGCCAGGTGGAAAAGGTCGTCCGATGGTCTTGCTTGGTTTTGGCTCGGTTGGTCCGTGTAGCCGGGTCTTCGCACGTCCTGCGAGTCCGAGCGTAAACGGTGGCCGACGTTCGTTCCTTTCATCGCGTAACAACGGAGACGAGAGGAAAGACGTCTCCCGGCGTCGCATAAATAGGACATTTGTCGGGAACAGGTCGGGCGAAACGTCTTATCCCGCGGCTTAGGGAAATCCCGGCCGAGGTGTTTAATGGCGACAGACGGAACGGCGTGTCCGCCAAGCCAGAAGGAAGAGGCCCATTAAAATGACGAACGTTTTGTTCCCACGAACCAACAAGAACAGATTTGTCCGTGGCCAACGCTCTGAAAACCGTCCTTGCCGACCGATCCCCGCTACCACGCGAACCTCGGCAATTATCCTGAAAAGTCCTCCCCGCAATGAAATTGCTTGGGCGGTAAAGAGAAACTTTATTGCCGCCGGCGAGGTACGTTTCATCGCTCCTAAGGAAAAATATTACCTAAGCATTGCAGGTGGAAGAAAGTTCATCGGAATGCGAGATGCAGAAATACTTGCTTCTATACGCATACCACGCGTACGGGCGTAGTTCATGGAAATTTCCTTGCCGAGGCGTACCTCATTTTGAGCGGCTTTCAATGGAACGGAATAAGGTCGCTTGTACTTCCATCCTAAATTTCAAAAGACGCCGTAAGAAGGTCGGATTTATTATTCGCCAGAGAGGGGACATTTCTGGCCGGCATTTTTCCCCCTCCCCCCTTTTCCTCCACCTGCCGACGAGTATTCTTCATAAAGGTGCGCCACTTAGGGCAAACGGTCGGAGACGGACGATCGCGAGTCTGAGAGTAGGCGGAGGACTCTCATCGAGACGAATATTGATTGTCCAAAGAAAGGGAGAGCGACTGAGAAAGGGAGAGAGGGGGGTTAGGGGGCAGTGGAAACTTGGAGGGAAAATCGAAACACTCCGAAGGAGTGCCGTAAATACTGGTATATCAGCTTGTCCTTAAAGACATCGGCTTTTCTTCACGATTCGCCGTAAAAATAGGCGTGCCGTGCAAGCAAAACTTGGCGTTTCACTTTTCGATAGTCGATGATCGATCGCTTCATCCATTTATAAAGCGACTATAACACGTTTATTTCCGTCTACGTTGTATGCCGTTTAATACCCTATTATTATGGGCTATAGAAGATCTTCGCTAATACAGACGTTTACTTGTCCCTGTTTCAGGCACTTCATATGCTACGAATTGCTAGAAAGAGACCTTGAAATCCTCGCCAATCATCATGAGGACGGTGCTGATCCTCGCCAGTCTCGTTTTTGAGATACATCTTTACGTCAGAGGTGAGCATAAAGTTAATGTAAATCGCTGATAAACTCGGGAACGGACGACAGATTTTTTTAGAATTTTTGTTTCGAGCAGGACTAGGCAGTTTGAAATATTTTTCGAGAGACTGATATTTAAAGGTATTTGCTGGTTTCGCCAAAGTAAGTTGCAAAGGACCTCGAAGCTGTTGAAACATGGCAAACTCAGGATCAGTCCCGTATCAGCGTCTCGTTGAGAACGGAACGAGTGACTTTCGTGCCGAGCCGAAAAACACTTAATTCCCCTCGCCGGCGATGGGCGACGCGTAATTTCCGGTTATCGTGCTCGCAAATACCGCGGGAACTTTCGACTCGTTAGCCCGCTGAAACTTTTCGACGATTATTAAGCGATTCCTTCGTACGGTCTAGCAGTTAAATCACCTTAAAAGCGCCGATTACGAGGACCGTTCCTCCCGATTTTCATTGCCTCGAATAACTTGGGATCCTACGACCGTGGAGGTATTTTTACGATAATTGGGGGCAAATGTTAGCGACGGGAACGACGGGAACGACGGGAGTAAGAATCATTTTCGTCCGTGCGAATAAGGGAATTTTCTTGTAAAACGTTTTTCACGCGTATTACTTGAACCCATTTGGCGGCGATCTTTCTTCGTCTCTTCGTCTTCCGGTTTCTTTGTTGATCCTGGTGGATACGTGCCAATGGTCGTTTCTCCTTTGTAGCACGGAAATGCGAAAATGTAGGTCGTGCCGAGTGCTCAGAAGGCTCCGGGACTAATTGAAAGTTTAATTAAACGCAGAAAACTGGCCCATTTCAGTCGGCCAGTTTACGATTCTCGATTTAACGAACTTTCGGGAGTTAACTCGAGATTAATTTCGCACGAGGCCGAGTACTAATCACCGGACAAATCCAATTTGGAAAAGTGCGCGCTAGTTAATGGTTGCCCGCACGGCTGGTGCTTTTCTCAAGCCCCGAGCTTTGTTTTCCCGGAACGATACGTCTTTGCCGGTCGGGGAACCAGGCCCGGAAACCAAAAGTTCGTCAATGACAATCCTATTACGTCACGTTAATTCCCTTCCCTCCGACGTTACCCTATGTCGGTAATTATTTAACTGTTTCGAACAAGTAACATCTAAAGAACCGTTACAGCGATACTAAACATTTGAAATCGATTAAAATTCTATTACAACCCCTGGCCCTTAATCGCTACTTAACGTTGCGTGGAATATACGGCAGAATTAATTGTAACCCCTCCCTGCTCACCGTAATAATTCGCTGTCCTTCCGTTGTATCGTCTAATATTCATACGACACAGTTTATGTCCTAAGAATTGCGTAACGTTACGAGTGGGTTAGAGTATTACGGCGTCTTTTATTAATGCGGCCCGCAATCTCCGTTGAGCCGCGGCCCATAAAACCCAAGGTTACAACGATGATAGCGTAGAGCTCGGCAGATAAACCGCGGAAAGGGACATCCGTTTGGAAAATGTCGGTCGGTTGGTCGGTCCGTCGCGTGTGCAAACTCCATTTCTACGGTAACACGCGATTTCACGTGCCGGCACGTGACGAGCTTTCCATCGGCAGGGGGACGATCTTCCGAGACGGCCGAGGGGTAGAGGGCCGGAAGCGCCCGGGGATTCATAAATCTTCCAACGGCCGTTAAATACCCGCAAATATGACGCTAAAGATACGTCCAACTGGCGGCGCGTTTACGGGGTTATCGTTATCGCACGGAAACAGTCGAAATATCGTAGTTAATAAAATTACCCTCTATAGCTCCTACGGGCATAATATTTTTAAAGCATGTTTTTTCGTCCGCTGACGGCAATAAAAATGTAGCCCATGTACTCGGCGTATTAGTTACCTTCGGTCTTAGTGTTGGCGGAAAAAACGTCGTCGTGGGCGTGAAGATTGAGATAAGTGAAAATGGAGACGTGTGGTCGGACAAGTGAGAGATGAACTCCGACGTTCTTCGAAATAATTATACGTAGGTGGCGAGGGAGTAAATTAGGTTTTATTAGATTTTATTCGCGCACGCACGCAGTCGTTCCCTTTCCCGCGACGCAGGATCCATAAATAAAGCTTGTATCAGAGATCCTGTTGGTTCCGGGATTTATTACACGGATAAGTGAAAATCGAGATGTATGGTCAGGCCGGTGATACATAGGAAACATCGAATTATTTACTATAAACGTGTAGCCGTGAAAACTCGCATTTTTTATACCCTGGAATTCAGTGAGTATTTCGTGTAACGTAAATCTTTCGGGAAATAAGTGAAAATCGAAATACATGATCAGACCAACCGTACACCAAATACACCAAAGTATAATCACATTTCTATTTGTATTTCTTGAAACTTGACGAATTTTCTGTGCGAGGCGTACATTATTCGAAGATAAAGTGAAAATCCAGATATATGGTCAGACCACTCATATCCTGAGTACATGAAATTACCTGCTACAATCATACGGTCTTATTTTAGTCTTATTTTTTATTTCTCGCCACTCAACGAATTTTCCGTGGGTCGTATAAATCATGGATGGTCGTGGAGGAGGATCAGCTGGCTTTATAAATTAGCTGGAGTGAAAATCGAGATGTACGTTCGGGGTAGAGAATTCCGGATGAGAAAGACGTGGGAAATTCGGGTCCTCGGACGATCGGATGATGGAAACGTCAGTTGGTAGGAGCGGTTCGGAGAAGAACGGCCGAATTTCCACGGTCGGCGTATCCCGGGGAATTTCCACGGGGCTCGTACAAGTACCGTTGGCCGTTGGCAAACGCCGGCCAGACCCTCGTAATTGCCGTGACTAAGTTATTCACTTAAGCCACTTAGGCTGCGCCCGGGTTATGCGTTATCGTCGCGATGGTCGCTGCATTAATCTCGATGCGAGTGCGATTTTGCACAAGCGGATTTTCACCCTCCGTCCCTTAGCCCTTTACCCTTTTTACATGGCTTTCTATATCATCCCTTTTCAGCCCTACGCTTCCCTCGCTTCTTCACCTGCTCCCCCCTTTTTGCACCCTCTTATCTTGGCCCCGACTCCCCATCCTTTTTCCCTCGACCACGTCGTTCTCGAAGGTTTCTTTTCCTTTTCCTCGGCGTTCGTCGCTCGATGGTACTTCATTAGCGCGCTCGCTCGGAAATCACCTTTATTTAATCCGCCGTCAAGGCCATAGCCGTTGCTCTAAAGCCAACGAATCTTGAGATATGACGAGACCGGCGGGGGGAGGTTTATGACTTTCTGACGTTTATGAAAATGTATACTACGGGCGGGAAAACCGGCACCCCGGCCGGGAGGGGGAGCGTATGAATGATGGTAGATTGCAAAGTAAAAGAGTATTCTGCCAAGTATCTCGCTCGTTGAATTTTTACTACCGAGTATAAACTTATTTGCACGAATGGCGTTACTCATTTTCAGTAGACTTATACCTCTTTTCATTTTACAGCGTACACCTTTATGCGCTATTGACGAAGCAGCGTTATTGCGAGAGCTCATGAAGCATTAATTCGTCTACACGTTTGTAAAGCTAATGTTCGACTCAGCAAATTCTCCGCGTTGTTAGAATTCCTCGGGCGTAGAGATCGGGTGCGTCTTGAGAAGGGAGTGATACGTAGGTGCGGGAGTAGATTCTGTGTCCGACAAAAGAATGCCTGAGAGACGGTGTGATGCGAGAGCCCGGTTTTATTGTATTTCCGCAGAGAGCCAGGCCAAGCAGGAGCAGGAGTCGAGTGCAAACAGAGTGCCGGCGGCGCCTTTGAACGTTCCCGAGGGAAAGAACGAGGATGTCCCCGAAGGGCCGATCAAGGAGGTCCTCGCCCAGAGCGGCGGCACTGCCGCTCTGCCCTGCAAAATTTCCGATCCGGGCGCAGGAACGGTGAGTAAGCCGCCGCTACATAATGGATTTCCCCGGCGACAAGTCCGAATGGGAGCGGATAAAGGCGAATAGAAACCGATGACAATCGAATAGAGACACGGGACATTTCCATTCGCTTTTACCCGCTTATTCCGTCGGCCATTCATCGTTATTCATTTATTCCACGCCGCTGTTCGCCCCACCCTGGCGCTACCCCTTTTTTCAGCTCGTTCCTCGTGGACGAAGATCTCTTCCCTAATTTTCATCCCTTCTCTTACTCTTTCTCCATGTCTTCGTGGCCGGCAACCGCGACGCTCTTGGACGAGGTGATCTCTCGCGGTTTGGCCGGGGAAACTTTTTACGGGAGATGCATGCGCATATTCCGCATGCGCTGCGCAACGTCCTCATAAATCATATCCCACGGTTCTGTGTGCCCGTGTGTTGGTATCGGTTTTGGATAAGCGCGCGAGCCAAGGAAGGCATGGCTCGGAGGGGACGGACCGTGGGGTAGGGGGGGGGGAGGGGATTCAAGGCGTACTGGCTTAGTTCAAGCGTGAATATATTCCTACGGAATAATGTCCTGCCAACACTGACTTCGCATAACGAAAAATGGATAAAGTTACGACCTGTCCGCCGAGAAAAATAACTTTCCCTTAGCGTATGCAATTCGTTTACATCCGCATGGGCCGTTCTGAAAATTTAAAACCTTCAACGTACTCCTCCCTGGCCAACGGGAAAACTATGATCACCCGCCTAGCTGATATTTATTACGCAATTTTCGCACAGCTTAGATTCGGCAAATTCACAATATTTTTTTCTACGCGAACGTGTAGATTATAGGAGGTAGTAGACGATGTATCGTGCATCTTCGGCGGAACGGGAAGGAAGTGATGGATGAATTATGAGCTTGGTCCTGACGTACCGGGTAATTCGAAAGCTTATCCCATCTTCCCCGGCCACGGAATGCGCAAGCACAGACTTTACGTCGAAACATTTCGTATTATTACTCACTCAGTTTAGTGGCTCGACGTAAAAACAAATTCGACATCTTACCCCTAAAATTGCTCTAAGCATCACCGATGTAAAAATAAAGATACGAACCCCGATGAAAAACTTACATTCCCCACTGTTCCTCCATTCCTTTTTAACGCCATGAGTTTTACGTTATTTTCCCTTATCTCGGTGTCCCTGCATTCAGAACGACGCGAAATCATTTGCTAAAGAGCCATTGAATCGAAAGAATCACAGTGAGCTGTGGGGAGAGGGGGGGGGGTGATAGTAGATGGTAAAAACGACGAAAGGGTAGAACACTTTCTTCCAGCCGGGTGAAACGCGGATCGTTCGGGCCGAGTTTAATTCATAATTCCCGGTTAGCGCGGTCGGGTGAGAAATCCTTCGACCCCTTTTCATGCCTCCCGGTAAATCCTTCTTTTTCCCCGTCGCCGTGCACCTTCTCCGGCTGCATCGAGATTTTGCGGCATTGTGCCGCTTTCCCGCTTTATCATCTCATTCATTACGGACGAACGACACGGCGGTCGTCTTCTCTCGCGAAGAGTGGTCGAAGGGGGCGGGATGGGAAGGGGGGAGGGGGTTGAAGTGGTGCAGCGCGATGGCCGGGTATCTCGGCGAGAGGACCGAGCTCGCTCGAGATTACAACGGCCGGTGTAAAATGCTAAGACCCGTCGTTACCGTCCCCCCCAACCGCCACTCATGCGACCTTCATTCCCCTTGCCGGCGCGCTTATCGAGCGAATCGTCCTTCTTCGATTCGATAAGTCCCCTCCCCCCCCCCCCCCCGCCTGGCCCCG
Organism: Hedychridium roseum; assembly: GCA_963989215.1. NCBI lineage: Eukaryota > Metazoa > Arthropoda > Insecta > Hymenoptera > Chrysididae > Hedychridium > Hedychridium roseum. Next base: position 3,300,381 of record OZ022318.1, on the reverse strand, counting down.
CCCCGTCCCTTAGCTGTCTCGTAAACGTTGTTCCTGCATAATGCCGGCCGGCGAAACTACGCGGCGAAGAAGAACTCGGCCGCTTTACGAGCGCCGCAAAACCTAGCCCAAAGTGATTCGATACTCGACGTTTTATTACATTCCGCGAGAGGCACGGAATACGAGGGGAAAAAAGCTTGATGCCAGGAGAAAATTGTCCCGTTTTTTGGGGCCGGCCGTAGTTGGCCGGGGCTAAGGCCGTCGGCGAAACTTTCTAATCCGCGGCATTACGCCGATCCATAAGCGACAGAGCGCGTAAAGCCCGCTCAAACAAGCGGACAAAGGCTCGGTTTTCCATTTGACTTTACACAGTAGTTTCAGTCGACGTTACCGCCAGTCGCGTCTCTATCACGCGCTTTACTCTATGTACAGGCAGACAGGTCACGAACTTGCGGACGCACGTTTAGCTCTTGATACCCTGAAAGGCGACGTTACCTACCGGCATATCCACTTGGAAACAAACTCTAATTCCCGTGGAATTTAAAGGCCAAAAACGGCAAGAATATCCCTAATCGTTTGATATTCAAATTTTTGCAAAACTTCTCTCGGGTATTGCTCACTTAAACAAGTGCGGCCATTCTTTCCGAAAGTTTTCCTTTTGACGTTGAAATTTCGTGGGACATGGTAGACCGACCGTCGAACGAGGGTGCATCATTCTCGGAAATTGATATCAAGCCGGGCAAAACGTTGTTCCGATGGATGGTTTATTTCCGCCCTCTCTCTTTTTGCCCTCGGAGGACCAGCGACCCCCATTTTCTTTCGTCCCTCCCGGTTCATACACAATACAGAGACCGAAGCCATGTTTTATTCATGTTGCCCAAAAGTGTCGGATATACTGCTCGTTTATATATATGATGCTGTTTGCCAGTGGACAGGGGTTCCTGCACAAACGTCCGTGGAATTCGGAATTTCCCTGCTGCTTTCCCGACTGAAAATGTCTCTTCCTGAATAATTTAATAGATAAATGGAAATTAAGGTGAAACCAAGATGTAAAAGTCCTCATTACCGGGGCTTGGTAATACCATTTCCAAAATTGACTAAATTACCTTAAAAGGGCAATACTTAGACCGAGTCTTAATGCATGCATGTGAAGAGAACTATTATTTTTCCCACGGATCGTGTCGTTATTTTCGAAGTGAGAATCAAATTGTACGGTGTATCTGAGAGAACTTTTCGCCGACCATTTTTACGGTACGCAGGAGAAAAGGCAAACAGCAGCGTCTCAGAAGCGTTGGAGGCAAATGTCAGAGGAGGAGTGGGGGGGAGGGGGGGTAATCTTATTGTACCGAGGCGGCGAGGAAGAATCGACAAAAGGCGACATCCATTCGGAGTTTAAGTCCCCCGATTGGCCTTCGCCGTTTGATGGCGGATCAGCGACTCGTCGGAATTTCCGGCGCCGATAAAGAAAAGTCGAGGACGGATGGGTTGGGGGGGAAAGAGGAAGGGTCCACGAGACGTTTCCCCGATAAGCAGATTACGATCTCGTTGCGCGTGGCTGCCTTCCTCCGTACGGAGCAGCGCGCGGCAATAAGAAAAGCTGGAAAAGACGAGGAAAAACTGGGGAAAGAGAGGGGGGGGGACGATCTATTCATTGGACGACACTCGATGGCGGATATACTATATATTTCAGGCGGTCGACGATCGAACCGTCGTATTTTCATAAAGACGAGCGTGAATTCCCGCGTTTCGTGGGACCTGCGAATTGCCGGGGTTCTTTCGGCTGGGAATTTGCGAAAACCCCGGAAATTCGTGCATTCGATATGCGGCCCGGCACTCGTCCGTAGCGAAAATCGCCGGCGCTCATCAAGCGGATTTCCATTTTGATCCCCGACGGCCGCACCGAAGGAAAGAATATTTCGCCGCGGATGCAAATAAATCTTCAAATATTTGAACCCGCCGCCCGGCTTGTATGCCCGTCAGGGTTTCAACGATGAATTTCTTGCGCGTGCAATGCCACTATACGGTTCGATATATTCGCCAGCCAAGAAACTCCATGCAGATCGGCGTTATTTCTAACGTTGCAATCCTGAATTCTAATCCTCTACACGCTTCGTTCCTGGGACGTAAGAATAAGAATAATTTCTTCCTTAAATCTGAGATTTGTACTTCAACGCTTAGTGGACATTGGATTTTACGGAAGAATAAATCGTCGTCTATTGATGAAGGACTTAGGAAGGTAAACTCAGAGTACATTTAAGCGTGTTTCACCTGATAAGCTCAATTTCCTTTTAATCCGCGAGATCTTATTACTGTTGTATCAACAAACGCTTCTTCCTTACTCGTTGCCAGGAGGATATATTTTGCTTTTATCATCTCTACTAGAAACGACTATGTGAGTGTGTGTGTGTAACGTTGGTCGTCTATTTTTCGCACGCGTCTTCGGCTCTATTTACCCTCGTCTCGTTCTCTCTCTTCTCTTTCTCCAGGGCCCTTTTTTGCACGTGGGAAACTTGCGAGCACCTGCTGCGGTATCGGTTTAACGCCGGGGCCGGGTAAAATATTCTGATATATTCCCGCGGTCTGTGCTCCAGGAGGAGTGGGTTACAGCCGGGTGAGGGTGGGTCGCGCGGGGGGCAACGAAGCGGAAGCCGCGGCCCGGGGAAATATGGGTTTCAAAATGCGAACCAATTGGAGAGGGCCGCGGCGCCAGCTCCCTCAGATTGCCGGATAAAATTTCAGATTCCGGCAGATCCCCGTGGCTTCGCCCTCTTGCCGAACAATCAGCGTAAATCTCGAGAATTCATGACAAAACGTATCCGGGGCCCCGCGTCGGGTGATACCCGTCCTCCCGGGGAAACCGCCCGGAAAGGGGAGAACCCGCGCTAACGAGAGAACCCGCCAGTAATTTATCGAAAAGTTGCCGCCGTTGCCGGGAAAATTAGCCGAGTTGCGAAGAAAATTAGTCGGCGGACCATGCATTACCACCAAGGAACCGTGTTTTCCCCGCGCGCGCACGAGAACCCACCAACATCAAAGCCCTGGTAGATCGACGACGCAGTGGAAATCCCTTAGGTCCCTTACGGACTTACGTCGAAAAAACAGAACGGGGCCAACGAGGTCGCGGGTAAACAGTTGTTTCGCGGTCGACACTGTCGCGGCTACGAATAAAAAATTCGCCAACTGTTACTCTAAACCGGTCTTCCGGCGTTGTATTTCTCCGCGGAGAGGGAGAGAGAATCCCGGATTCGGAATAATTCCGTGCGTCCCACGATCTGCCGCCTCCAACCACCGTCGAGAGGACAGAGGGGCGGGGACGGGGGGCAGGGGGGGAGGGGATGTTGTAAAATAGGTCGGTTTGCAGCGCGGATCAGATCGTACGCGTGACACGTGCACATGGTACGGGGTATGTGGTTCTCTATTTATTTATTTTTTTCCCCGTTACTAGTAGGTCGCTAAATAGAGGCCCGTCGCTTTATACATGCCCGCGGCAGGACGTCCACGGAGTCCTTAACTGGGGCAATTTTTTTCCGCCGTCAAGCGGATAATACAGAACGTACGCCCCGAGCTCGCCAGAAAGATGATATTCCACGGCGAGAAGAGGGGCAATCGTTTGCAGTGCACATGGGAAATCGTGGGGACGTGCGTATATACGTGTATATACGCATAACACATACACACACACATGTCTTGTCCCGTGCTCTCTCGCTATTAAATTCAGCAGTGCGGATGTTATCGTTGCAGCGCATACAACGTTACCCGAGCACAGGCGTTAGCTCTTTTGAGATTTCATCCCTCGTCTCCCGTTCACAGCGTAGCGAGTTCCTGCCACGCCTTTCTCTCTTCCGTAAGAGGTCAAAGAGTGTGTTTGTTACACGCGTAGACGAGTGCCTCGGCCGCGAAGGGATAGGGGTTGGTCGCGGAGGACCGGTAAAAGGGGCTTGCAACATCGAGGCACGCTATAAATTTGATCGTATAAAAAGTGGGCGTTCCGGGGGACTAGGAACCGCGCGAAATCCCCTCAGAAATTTCCTTCGATTCCGCCTTATAAAGAATGCTTGATATATCGAGGAGTATAAAAAAATCGGACCGTAAGAAGTGTCGCATAAAATCACGCCGGCGGAGGGTGAAAGTTCTTTCGCCAAGGGTTGTATTCGATATTTCTCAGCCGAAATTCCGGTGGGACCAATTTCGCTGTTAATTTTGTCGAGAGTTCTAGCGAATAACAGAACGAATGCGCAGTGTAAATCGTCAAAATGTTTCGAGTCCCGATTTTTCTCTTTTATTTCGTCCATTTTCGCGACGACTATCAGGTGTTAAAATGAGGAACGGCGAAGTCCGCTCGATGTTTTCGGAATAGCTCAAGTACTTATTCGATCGGCGGGTCCCTGCAGACGATACGCGAAGGTTTATACGTGATACAGTAAAATTTATGTACGGGTAGCTGGCAGCGCGGAAAGCGTGTGTACGTAGAGTGGAAACGCGATTGCCGTGTGTACATAAAGAATACTGCCTCCGTGCCGGCGGGATTGTTGCCAGCGATTGTTCTCCCTCAGCGAGAACCGGTGTTCCGCCAAGTTCAATAAAACTTCTGCCCTGTCGGCCCGTAGGCGCGATATAATCTTCATACCGTGCCGAATCCTTGGATGGGCGCTGTCTGAGCGCGAAAAAACTGCTTTTTTGGCGGTCGACCTTTCGCCGTTATTGCGCTGACTTCCTCCAGAAGCATCGTTCGCTTGTAGACTCTGATTGTTTTCGCCACTCTCCACCGTATGAAATCACAAAGAAGACTCTACGGGTTTGGTGCGTAGGCAATTTAACCGTTTCAAAAAAGAAGATACATTCCCTTTAAACAGGAACTCTCATACAAGTTTTAACAAATGCGGCAAACTACGGATGAAATTATTCTCTTTCGACCGTTGTATTTCATCTTTTATTATAATTCCACGGGAATTGTCGTAACGACAATTTCTCGGAGAAGCGAGCAACGTGTCGCGCGCAGGTGTCGACGTTCCGCGAAGCAGAATCGAATTTACGTGCATCGACGTACGTGGCTCTGTTGTCATTGAAAAGAGGGATATGTAACCGTCGGTTTCGCTGCACAAGTACAGGAAGTAAGAATATAGTTTGGTAAATCGATAGCTAGTCTTTGCCATGGAATTACATTCGCCTTCACCTGCTATTCCAAGGTTTCGTGTTTCCTTCGTGCCTTTGTGTCAGCTTATCTCTCTATTAGCTTTGCATTACATTCTCGTGAGGGAAAACTAGCACGGCTGGCCGATTACTCTTGTTTCTCTCTCCGGTTTTCCTCCATTTCCCCCCGACCTGTAATCGTATCCTTCGTATTTATGTTTTCCCCGAAAGTTTATCCCACGTTCCGAACGTTAATACCCCGAAAATGTATGGTACAGTTGTTCTTTCTGCGCGCTGTACGCTGACAATTCCGAGTGTTGCCGTTTGAGATTTTCCACGGTTTCCACTTCATCCTCGCTCTGCCGTGTATTTAACCGCAACTGACGTCAGAAGCTCAGCACTCTCTGCTCACTGGCGGAATTGTGCTTCGGTAAACATTTCAAGGAATAAGTACTACCAACATTACCGTGGACCCCATTATTCCCAGTGAAAATTACCATGAGTTTTGACAAACTTTTAAATCATTATATTGACAGTCCTCTACCAAGTGCTTCAACGCGGTAAATAGCTTCACCGACCACTTTCTATAATTAATTTCCCCGCTCAAACCGATCAGATACGTACATCGCAAGTTATTGCCAGTGTTTACTTTGTCATTATTACATTTCACGTTGCTCTTGATCAATATTTAGACATGTCAAAGTTATAATTATGCCGGGTATTCTCAGGTGGTGCGTCAAGTTTATTCCGAGTACTGACAGCGTCTGATCGTTAAACCCGGAGGATTTCCCTCACTGTTTCCCTGTGCCACGTGAAAGCATTGTCGCGACAGCTTTTTTCCCGATAATTCCGATAAAAGTGCACATGCATCAAGTGTAATGGTCCGTATGGGCTGAACAGCGGTTTGTTAAGATCCCGTCTTGATATCGAGGGGGAAGCTTAATGCCGGCAAGAGATATCCGTGTGTGTAGCCGGGATTCCTCCTAGGCAATTCCCATTCGAGAGATTAAGAGTGGGTCCAGGCCGGGCACGAGCTCTGCCGAGGCCGACGTTTCCCAATTAAGTCAGTGCTTTCCGCGGAGGTGTGCTCCTGGTTTCTGTGTTGGTAAGCACGCCTAAGCGAACAGCGGAACCGTCGGGTCCTTCTTGCTTACCCTCGCGATCCTCGCTCGATTTAATGGCTTCCCCCGGGAATGCTCGCCGGCGATCGGTTACCTAACCGCCGTCTAATAAGACCGACGGTCGACTGGCCACCGCCATGCAAACGGCCAGATGAATTTCCACGACGACGGCAACGGCTTCCACGCGGAGAAACCAACGGAATTCCGCGTAAAATGAACGTGTAAGGCTCGCAATAATAGGCGGCGAAACGCTGTCGAAATTCAAACGTTCTCCCCGCTCTCCGTCACCCGGAATAATTGCGCTCTCGACGATATTTTCGGAATTTCAGTGGGAAAATGCCATTATATTGATAAACGCGGAGAACAATATCGAAGCACTAGTGTAACGAAGGTTCGATGTACATACTATCGGCGATTCGTTTAACGTATGCGCGTTTAAATGTCATTCTCGAGTATCCAGAGCGGGTAACATCATATTAATAATAATAATACTATCATTAAATTCCTTTTATGATACGTTATTTTTCATTAACGCCTGAAATGCATACCCTCTGTTTCCACTTTCTTCCTAAATGGCGAAAAACAATCGCAATTTGAGCCATCATTTACGCATTTTGCGGTATAAAAATATATTCGAATATGGAGTAATGCCGATTGTCTGTCGGTGAGCTGCGTAGAATTTCGGCAAAGTCGTGTACGAATATTCGGGAATTCATTGGGCGTGTAGGATGGCGAAATACGTCGGATAGAAAGGAGATGACAAGCGGCGAATTGGAGAACTCCTGCGCGTATGTCTTCCTCTGGTGTCTGTTCTTGATAAGAGGAAGGCAGACAAGCCAGGCTGGCAGGCAAGCTGACGGGCACGGAAGCTCGCGTAACTCGCTGCTGATCGAGGTAAACTCCAGTACCCGATAACTTTGAGCCAAGAACTCTGCCGTACACATGCAGAGGGTTGCTCACTCGCCATATTGGATCCGCCATTAGGACGATTCCCTTTCGTGAATCCGGGATTACAGCATCCCGAGCATTCGGGATTACGAGCTCGTCCGTCGCTCCGAAATACTCCATATCGGCTGGAATTGGTTTCACCGGGACGTATTAAGGGTACATAACGTTCTAATAACGTTAGTTCTGGCCCGGCACTAAGACGTCCTGACGCGCCCCGCCGATGTAAGCCTCCCGACTCGATAACAAAGGGTATCGCTGTCAAGCCAGGCAACTTCGATCATCCGATTAATCGCGCAGATGCGTCTCGAGGGTCGACCCTTTCGCCGACGTACGGGCAAACTTCGATTAACCGATTAATAAGCCGATCACTTACATGTCACTGTGCAGCCAGTAGAGCTGTATTATACTAATTTCTTGCAATTTCAGCGCGCCGCGGAATACGCCGTTTCGCGGGAATTGTGTCATACATTTGGCAAAGGCTGTCGCGAAAAATCAACGACATTATTTTCAAATACTCGCTCGATCAAATCTGTCGCTATGCATGTTCCCGCCGGTTTTCCCACCTCAGTGGAAATGCGTTTTCGCAATTTGCCCCTGTCTGTTTGAGAGTCAATTTTCCAACATTCGCTTTAAATCCCCTCGACGGGCACTACCATAATGGATATTCCGGACGGGCCGGTGTTCGTTTCCCGGGGCAAACTGATGCCTCGCTAACCGATACAGCTATTTATAAATAATCGCCGATGAACCCCACCGTTGCCACGGACAAAACTATAAGCGTACTTCTGCTGTTTGCCGATGATAATTAGCTGAATTTACCGGGAATACTGTTAAGTGCACTCGGGATCATTTGTACCGGTTCATCGCTCGAATAGGGCTTTACATGTCAGAGGTAAAAATTTCATCGATGATAATTCAGCCCTTTGAAGCAGCACCGGCGGTTATGAATCTACTGCGAGATTATTCTATCTCGAGGATCTCTTTGAATTTCCACGGATATTCAAGCAGACTCGTGTTTAATGTAAATTGCAATGTTGATGCGTCCGACGTTCGTTCAGCTTAATTTAGTCGATAATATTTATGGCGTGGGAAAGTGCCCGTTGGCTGCTTTATGCGTCGTCAAAGCAAAGTATTTCATTGCACGGAGAGACGGGACGGTAGTGATGCGGTGCCGTTACGACCGTCATCAAGCAAATTGGATAAAGTTCCATGGTCTCCCGTTCGGGAGCGAAAATTAGCTGAAAATTAGGGTACGCTAATGGCCGCGATAATTGATATTCGAAGCGTTGTCCCACCACACATGCTCTCCCATTCCCCTCTCTATCTCCCCGTCCGTTCCAACATGGTTTTTCCGTCAACAGGAACCGCTCCTCATGAACTCCATTTCTCTTTGACATTCGCAAAGGCTCTTTTCATTCTCGCCTTTTAACTTATTCGCCTAGTTGCCTTCATAAAATTCTCGAAAATTCACTTAAGGTATGTCAAAGCTTTTTGCCTGGAATGAGGCTCATTTCACCCGAAACTGTGCCTTTTTATAATAAATGCAGGGCCAGCTCGCTTCAAAAGCAAACTAGAATCTATTTCCGGCAACTCCTGTCTCAGCAAAAAATTCTTCCACCTTGTCTTGAATATTTTAGCTGTACAAAGCCCGTGTTGCACTACGCTTGAAATTTACGTGGAATACGTCTGATCGGTATTAAAATTTCACTCTCTCGTGTGCCTTGTATTACTCATGTTATTTACTATGCAACTCGCGACTACGTAGAGGCTAACTGCCTTCACCTCAGCCACTCCGGCCAAGATCGTTTTAATCTCTCTGCCATTATCCTCACGTGTTGCGGCTAGCCAAATTACCGCGAATAAATGTCCTTAAAGTGACTGGCAATTAAAGGTTTAATTAAAAATGCTCAATGGCACTTTCGTTGAAACTTTCTTACGAGTTTTCTGCTTTATCGCAATTTCACTTCGCTTCCATCGCCCCTAATTTTCCTAATTTTACCGGTTTAACGAATGGCCGGCTATGAAGAGCTTATTGATTCCAGTAATGACGTACATTGCGGAGTATTAGCAGTAATTAACGTAATGCATGTATTATTATAATAATACACGTAATTCTGTGCTCGTAGTTTTAGAGTATTCAGTTTACACTAAACGCACAATAGTCCTTTTGTTTGAATTTCTACCTTTCCCAGCTCTTTCCCAAAATACAATCATGTAATATTCGTTACGTCTGTTTCAGGTTACGTGGGTGAGGCGTCGTGATCGACAATTATTGACTTTGGGCAGTTCTACACACATTATCGACAACCGATTCGTCGTCACTCATTCCGGATCCAATTGGACCCTCCTCATTCGACCAGTTTCTCCCGACGACGCAGGAATCTACGAGTGTCAGGTGATTGCATCGTAATCTTTGTGACTAAGGACTTTCTTAACGATACATCTCTGCAAATATCGCGGCTTGCTTGAAGCAAAGGTTTGACGCAAATGTCAAGTAAATCTGACGTGGGTTTAACAGTAGGCACTTAAGGTCATTTCCAAGACCGCGACGGGCATTATACCGTCTCGCTCATCTAAATGGCAAGGCGAAGGTAATATCATACTAGACTTGATTGTAGAAGCTTTGTAGAATCATTGATGAAAATATCAAATCACTAAGGAAAGGAAATTCTGGTGAATAATTAAATTTACGTTCAGGTCGTAGCGGTGTGTTTGTCTGGTGTAATTTGTCGAAAAGAATGGCAAGGTTGTTTCGTTTGGGTGAAATGCTGCGGGTGGGTATGCTTTGCCACATGATCCACCTCGGTATTTTCCCTCGGTCTGCATTTCGATGTTTCTCGAGACTCCGTATAATGTAAACACAAGGGACTGTGGAAATCCAGGTCACGTCGTATCCGGTGCAGCAGAATTTCGCGCGGCTCACGATCACGGAGGCGTACTCGATAATACCGGGTGCCCCGGATCTCCACGTGAAGCAGGGTTCGAGCCTTCGTCTGGAATGCCAGCTGATGGCGGCCACGGAATCGCCGCTCTACGTCTTCTGGTATCGACAGGACCGCATGATAAACTACGACGCCGAGCCCGGGGTCACCGTTGAGCTCACCAAGAACGGATCCATTCTCATGGTCAACCGGACCAAGACGACCCACGGAGGAAAATACACCTGCGCCCCGAGCAATGCCAAACCCGCGTCGGTCATGGTACACGTCATCGAAGGTAAATGTCCAACGTCAGTTAAGAATAAACGAGCAAATAAGTATCTCAGGCTTAATATGGTTGCCCCACGTTGCGGAAGAACTGACGAAGGGTCGAAGATTTGTGCCAATCCTGAAAATCTAGCCAACTAAACTAAGCGCGCTTGTCTGGCTCTTCACCTTCGACCTTTTCGACAATAATTTCTCGACTGCCAGTTAAACTATTCCTGGATCAGTTGGCGGAATTAGTAGAACACTCGAGCTTCCCTACTTGATAAAACATGGTTTCCCCGAGATATAGCTTCATCGGAGTGAAATTAGGAATTTGCGGAAAATTCATTTCGGAATATCGTACATTGAAATAAGCTTCAACGAAATTTATGCAAAATTTCTTTTCACTTTGACAAATTGTTAATAACGACTTGGAAAATGAGAAATGCTAACATGTCACTTCTGCTTTAAACCCTTTCGTGTAATTAATTAGGATCATTTCCTTCCAGAGGATAGTCTCGTGTAACGTAAATATTCATTAGCGAATATTCATTACGTCGTCTATTACAGTTTTTTTTAGTTGTAACCATCTCCAAAGTTATGGTTGAATTTGAGAAACCTGAAAGAAGTAGATACTCCCTCCGATTGATGTACCTTCCGAGCGAGTTTACGAGGGGAAAACCCTAGCGGAATGAGGGAAAATCGTGAAAAATATGAACCGAGGTAAACAGCAAGTAGGTCAGCGAAATGTTAGTTAATGCGGCAAAAAATTCGACTGGCGGAGGAAAAAATGTAGCGCAATGAAATTCTCACGGCTCATATAATATTAGAGCTTCCGCTGTCGGCACAAAGATAACTCTTTTCATCTTCAGCGAATGAAAAACTGCTAATAAGGTAGAAAGAATAAGGACCCCGTGGATATGCCTTACTGCCTGAAAAACCTGATTACACGGAATCAATTTCCACCACGTCCTCGCGCTGACGTGTAATCATTTTTTCGTTGTCACTCGAACGACAGGTGCGATCTTTCCATAAATTCCTTCCGGGGCTTGCAACGTTTGCGTCAATGACGGGCCGTAAAAAGCCCCTTGGAAATTGAGCATTGCCCATCGGTGTGAACCGTAAAAACCATGCCGAAGGGTCTGGTTCATTGTTTCCGCGCGGGGACACTGTTCCCCGTGACTGAAGGGTCCTGCGAGAGAAAAGGCGCTCGACGGAAAAACGGAGTGGCATCGCTGGAAAACAGTCGGAATAGGACAAGGAGAAGAGAGGTTCGGTGCGGTGGGGGGAGGAGCGACGAAGGTTCGGCAAGCACTGAGAGTACGTGAAGTCCGCGGAGAGTGGCCCGCGCGTGATCAGAATACTGAGAGACCCGGGGAACGTTACGTCCGCATCGAACAGGACGGACGCACGTAGGTCTCATCGGCCGGCACGAAACGTGGCCGACGGTCCGAGCTCGTTTAAAACGTCGTTTCCCGTTCCCCCCTCGGGAACCAAGCAGGACTCCCCTCTTCGCCCTTTCTCCCGTAACATCCGTCCACGGTATTCGCTTTTTCTACACGGACTTTACTTCATCCGTTCTCTTCCCACGTCCACGCGTCATCGACACCCTTCCTGTTTCATCTTTCTCCGCCCCAAGAAAGCCCTCCGACCGTAGACAGCACGAAGGTTTTTCTCCAAATTGTTTCGTCGCTCCTCCCCTTCACCTCCCCCCCCCCGCCCGAGTCGCTTCACGCGATTCCCTCTAATTAAGTTCCGGCTAATTGCTTACGGCAAGTTGGCGACTCTTCTCGCAGGGAGATTGCGCTGTCATTTATGCATTCCTCGGGGAAAAGCCCGGGGGGATGAGACAAGACCCTCGAGCGTTTCCTCGTGAAAGTTCTTTGCCGCTAAAACTGCGAAACGAGCATCGTCTCCCACCGCTATACATTTCTCGGGGAAGAGGATAGCGAAAAAAAAGGACTCTGACGATAAAGCGAAAGGCAGATTTATCTGATTCTCCAGGGGGAGGAGCGTTAAAAGTTTCAAATTTACCGTGACTTTTCGTTGGAGGATTAATCGTGCGATTGTTCCTTTTTGCAGAGGAGGAGAAACCAGCGGCCATGCACGGCGGGGACAGGAGAAACCTGAGCCCGGCGGTCCTGGCGAGCAATTTCTTGGTGTCCTTGCTAGCCGCCGTCAGCTGGAGGATACCGAGCCTCACGAGTCTCTACCCGACGTGAATCCCGTTCGGCCGGTGTGCGACGTTCTCCAGGACTCCTCCTGCGCCGTTGATCGATCGTCCTGGTGGCAGCCCCGCGGCCGGCGGTCGGTTCTTCCTGCACTCGTGACTGTGGATAATATCGTCGTGGTTACGAGTGCCGGCAGAAGAACTCCAACTCACCGGGAACCCGTCGTCCCCTCGTGCGCGCGTGTAAATGTGTCTTTCCTCTTGGTGTTGTATCGCCGTCCACCGGGAACCACCCAGCCCGTCGCGGCCCCTTCCTCAAGGAGAAGGGGGAGCCTCGTGCCCCCTCCTCCCGGGATTCGACGATGACGAAGATGAGCGTGTAAATAAGTGTCCACACCTCGATCGACCGGTCGTTTCAGCCGTCCCACCGGAAAAGGATTCTTCCCTTCGATGGGATCCGACGCCGAGAGAGATAGAGAGAGAGAGAGAAAATTGTCGCACGTGCCAACGGGCCAGCGAATTAAGCACCGCTTTTCCCTACGTTCCTCCCTCGGCCCGTACGATTACGTAAGACCCCAGCGTGGCAAATCTGCCGATCGATGTCGCGCCGGGCCAAACCCTCGGCGTAATATGGTCCTTACGTTTCCGGGAAGACGGGAGCAACGAGGATCGCGACGATCGAGCGGATATAGAAAGCAGCCGACGATAATAACAGTAACGAGGATGAATTGCGCGCACGGAAAGGTACTTAACCATAATCATAAATCGCTGCTACAAATCGTTTCTGTCGAGGACGAGAGATATTTTTTTATTGCGCTCATTCCTTTCGGCAAGGTCGGCAAGATCCCTTCAACCGAGTTTCCTTTGTAAGACTCGCCGCTGAATTCTGCCAAATCGTTTACCCTTAATCGCGGATGTCTTTTGCCGCGTCGTTTATCGTTAAGCGTACCGTAACTACTACGGTGTAGTCCCGTCGATTCGATCGTCGAAAACGCAATATCGTCGTGGTACTCGGTCGACTTGATTTGCCGAGATTCGCGCTAAGAGCAACACCGATCACGCGATAAATTCCACGGCGACGAGGACTTGCTGATTCGAGTGTTTCCCCGATGCGGTAATATCTGTCAAGGGCCTGTCTCGAAGGGCTAAATCATCGTCGGGGAAGGACCTAACGACGGCCGAGTCCCCGCGAGGCCGACAATCCGGCTTCGGTAACGAGTTTTCCGGCCGTAACTGCGAACCTCCCAAGACTAGTACCCCCGCCCTCCTCTCGCCATTCCCGCCCCCGTTGTAATATTTCCTCATAACCGTCTCGGTGGATATTCGATACCGAATCCATTCGCGCAGGGCCCAGCGCCATTTCGACGCGATAGGATTCGTTCTTGCCTTGCGATTTCGCCCCCCTCCCCCTACGCCCCGTCAGCCCTTTCGATTCTCCTCCGTCGTGGCCGTAGCCCGCCGTCAGTTTCACGAAGAAAAATTTACGGGGCCGAGTGACCTTAGCGAACATTCGGACCTTTATTGTTTTCTTTCCGCCGCTCGAGCCACCAAGAATTACCGAGGGTCCGCTGTTTCCTAATCTCACCTCTCAACTTCAGGTCCGTGAAAAATCTACTCTAAGCCCTAGCGGACGTTGGATGTGCTTTAAAGTACGAGAAAAATTCGCGGCGAATGCTCTCATTGCTTTCTCGTACTTTATCGTAATTGTACTATAAAATAATGTCGCTGTACATCCCCCATTTCCTCCCCACATCCCTGGTCGAACGGCGAACGCGGGCAACGTAGTGCGCCGAATCATAATCCTTCGTTTGGAATTGACATAGGATTATCACGTAATATGCTACTTTTTATTCTTAACTTCCGATAAAAGGTACGAACGAGTGCGTTCCATTCCGAAGAGCGACGAACGGAAAAGTCGATCGTTTTGTCATTCATGATCGGTCGACGTGATCGACTGCTTCGTACTTGCAGAGAAATTCCATGAATTCCAAATTATCCACCGAATATACAATTTCTCTGGATGTACGATAAACTCTTTAGAATGTTTGGTGTGAGTGATTGGCGACTCGTTTTCTTGATACGTGCATTCATTCAATAAATACATAAGGTTCGTCAATTGTATTTTCCTACTCGAAATTTTACTCTGACTTCATTAAATTCGACGGAACGGCAATTAATTATTATTTTATTATACAAGCAGAAACATATGTTGATCTACGCGAATCGTGTATTCGAGTAAAACTGCTGTATAATTTCCCGCCATATCTGAGTATCATCCCGTTTGCACGAACGGAGAAACGAGTGTACCGATACTTTCTCTTTCTGTGTGTGCTCGCGCGCGCATGTGTGTGCGTGTTTGTGGAAGCCTCGACGGTGTATGGGACGCCGCGAGGCTCGTTATTTATTCCGATAACTGGAATCAGTGTAAATATACAGAACCGCATCGTAAGTCGAACTATGGATTCAATAAAACATTAATCGTGACATTCTGTCTGACGTTATTTATTAACAATATCACAGGCAGAGGTGAGTATCGACATTAATATCCTTTCAATCCAAAGCGAAAAAATGTAGAAGATGGTCGTAAATAAAAAATGACTTAGGGAAAACGTAAAAGAGTGAAAGAGGAAACTTTGATTGCGCAGCGAAATCATTTTTAGCCCGCACGATGGTTCCTCCCACACAAAACGGAAGATAATACCAGCCCCGTAGGTGTGCCGTGTTAATTCGTTAGTAGGGGAAGGAAGTGCGAGAGAGAAGGATGGCCAGAGTTTTGCGGTAAAGATCTGCCGGTGCCGGAGGTGGGGAAAGGGTGGTTTGATCGCGCGGATGAAATCATTTGCAGGTCGTGCAAATGCGGTCGGCGCGTGCGAACGAAACGAATGCATGGCGGAGCAGGAAATAATGGTAGAAAATGTCGATAGCCCGACACCTACGCGGGGCCCCTCGTGACGGACGGGGTTGGTGCGTGTGTCGGTGAGCACGATGGATCCGCCTAACGACATTATTCCTCTCCAAGAGTCACGGCGCGTAGAATACGCCGGAACACACGTAGCTGAGCATAAATTCAAGGTACCCAGACAACGAGAACGAGAGAGGAAGAGAGAGAGGGAGATCGTCGAAATGGCAGGCTTGTTAAATGTGTTTTACGACACTGAAAATCTGTAAACCTGCTCGTTCGAGTAAATTCTTTAGAGCAGGAAAACGAAGAGAACAAAAATGACCTTGTCAGTCCTGAATTTTTCAGGGAATATGTGGAATATGTCGTTCGTTGGCAACGCTTAGGGTGTTTCGTGTTAGTCGTATGAATAAACGCTTCAATTATGCTAATAAATAAGTCAGTGGGAATTGCAGGCGGTCATACGGCGGTTCTTACTTCTCTGACGGCAAGTACGGAGGTACTTTAATCCGAGCTAAGAGCTTAGCGCATCTCCGCGAGTAAGCTCTTTATCGCCGGGACTTAAGTTCCGTACGTATAGGAGGCAGGGAGAGGGGAGTGGAGGGGTAAGTGCAGCGGATGAGTGAAAAGCAGCCTGGAGGGACGACCCGGAGGAGAGTTTCGTCCTGGAGGGAACCGAGGGGAAGGGGCCGACACGTCCAAGTTTTCGCCAAGCGTGACGCAAGGGTGGAAAGAACCGACCCAAGGTCGATCCTCCAGGACTTGGCAACTTCTTGCGACGTAGTTTTCTCCTCTGCCACGTGTAACTCCTTCGACAAGACGAAGGGAGACAAGGGAAATCGTTTCGTGTCACTGTTGAATTTCCGAATTAGCCCACCACTCGATGGATAAACACAAACATTTCCGAATAAAGTTCCCAACTTCGTATTTTCTGTATTCCTAACTCCGTACTCTCAGTTCTGTTACACGGCGATGGGGTTTCCTTTACCTTTAAACGTTTGTCTGATAAAAATCTCGGAGCACTGGGTAATATGTTTGTCCCATTAGTCCCACGTCCCATTAAGTTCGGCGACCGGGGACGAAATAATTATGTGCATCGATTCGTCTGGGGCAGAGAGAGAGAAAGAGAGTCATTTAATTTCGCTACGGGAAAGGTACAGGCGTAACGAGCAAACAAGGCGAAACTCGCTGCCGTATCGGCTCCGCCGTCGGCAATCTGGCTTCGTCACTTCGTCGCCCGACGACGACACGTGTGCGATACGTCGTGATAAGAGTCACGGCTGATGCTCGCGTGACGAAACGCACACGCCGTTAAGGGGAAGGGGGAGGAGAGGCAGTCGTCGGGGAAAAGCTCGACGGATTCGTGTCGCTCTGAAGAGGGAGGGAGGGAAGAAAAAATGCACTTGAGCGACTGCGGGGAACTCGACACGAGATTAGAAAAAAAGGACTGTAGAAAAAGTCAATTGTTCGCGGCAAGTCTGCCATACGCGAATTAAACGTCTGCGGTATATTTCAGAATTTCCCGTCGACGGTTTCGTTGCCCTCTCAGCGCGACTTTCAGCACAGCAAAAACGTCTTTCCCAATGCTTCGGGAAGACCGATGGAGGAAACGGGGGCAATGGAAAATAATGCAGGATGATTCGGATGTTTCAAGGATATACGAACGTCTCGGTACTTTTCGCGGGAAGGTTCAGTGAATCCGACAATTCCCCCTTCCCCCTTCCCCCCCCCCATCCTTCGTCATAGGCACCGATAAACCTGATTTCGCGGGATCGCTCGGCGAACCATTTCAATCGAGTTTACAACGACGGTTTTCGAATCTTTCGGTTTCGTCGCACGTACTACCTGCACTTTCCGTCCATTAAATCAAAGCTCAGCGGGGCTTTAACGTTCCTGGGGCTGGCTCGAGGACGTTCCATTGGCCGACGCTAAAGCGCGTAAAATTGTCGGTCATCTTAGCGAAGCGCCTCAGCCGGGTTTCTGTTTAACATTGCAGACATGTCGGCCGACATGTACGAAGAAGACATCGTGCCGTTGATTGGACCGCAAACACGGAGACGACTCGTAACGCCACTTTTATGGCCATTTTCTCTGCTTTATGGCAACCCGCTGGGTTTCATCTTAAACGAGAGTGCTGTCCACTTTGCCCGCGTTATACGACAAAACAATGACCGTTAGCCTCACGGTCCACCGTTTAACGTCGCAATTGATCAACCTCAAGCCCGACATTTGTACAGCCTCAGAGTCTAAAACTAGAAACATTGCGCAATCACAGAATGTTACACTATAAATACACAATTTCCTGGTAATGTTGTAATTTTTAATGGTAAGTAGTATTAGCCGCTTGGTTAACTAAACAAATCGTTAAATTGCTGAAAGCACAGTTGCAAATGGAGTGACCATTGCGGTATCGAAAGCAGTTACCATGAATTGCAATGTAAAACCAATCGTGTAGCGTTTCCCTTTGTCGAGTTAATTGCCCATTAACGTTATTGCTTGTCAAACTTTTCGTCACGTGCCACGAGTTTGTCGTTGCTGTTCACTTCAAAGCGCTACGTATTACGATTTTGAAGTAGTGTTGATTGCATAGGACACTTGTCTCGTTGGGAAATATTGAAAAACTGGCTGTACGTCTATTGAAATTCGAGCAGACGATGTACTCGTTCGCCACGACAATCGCAAACGATAAAATCGAAATTTCAGTATTAAATTGCTCGACGGCCGCTCAGAAATTTCAATGATTTCACAAAAAATCGTGCCCGTTTTAAGAATCATCGACGGCGAAGGATGGAAATGAACGATAACAGTTTTGAATTTAAGTGATAAATCTGCATTCTTGCACGTTGCTCGAAAATCTGTTCCTGCCCTATTGACCGCGCTGACATTAATCACGTGGTGAATTGCAACGCAACGTGAATGCGGCCAAGGATTTCCTCCCCGATAAATCCCCGGCTTACTCCCCGACAAGGTGGATTTCCGCTGAGTTTTCGCTTTCGACGGGTCTACCGCACGCAGTTTCGATAATTTTATACCTCGCGAAACAAGTTTTCTTCTCAGCACCGAAATATTATTCAACCTTTCACCGCAATCTTGTATCGCATTTAAATTTCTTCGCGCTCTATTAATTTGCCGAACAATTCGATGAATTTCAACGAAATATATTTAGTACAAAATTCCTGCGTTGCTTTCGCTGAGTATTCGCTTTCGACGAGTTTATGACACGTACTCTGGCGGCCCTTAACGGCGTTTTATCGCGGCCTCCGAAGTTTTCCGTGGCGCGTTTTCCCGTCGTTCGCGGACTTGAGAATGGCTTTCCGGAGATCCCCGCGGTCGGACTACGCGGCAAGAGAACGATAAAGAGCTCGCCGGCAAGTTTCCGCTCGTTACCGGGTGGCGCGAGTACCGGGCTAATACCTTGATGAATTAACGGCTGTGAATCTTCATTATTGCCGGGCGTAGGCGTGGACATAACGACCGGAGGGACGTCGGAGGTCTTTCGAGCGTGATTCATCGACCCACTTTACATATTTCCGATAAAGACTCGATCGATCCGTCGGCCCCTGACGTCCTCTAGCGATATTCTCTGGCCGACAGGCTTGTCAATGTCCGCCTCAAGGTTCTCGGGCCATACTAAAAATTCCCGCCAATTTTTCCGCCTAGACTCGCCGGTAATTACCTCAGCAAGTTTCCCTGCGATTAAAGTTTTCCCCGGCGCCACTATCCCTGTCATCGACACCACTCGCCGTATTAATAATAGCTCGACTACTTAGCTCGTACTTCCTGGACGTTTTGAAAAAAGGGAATAAAATGAGGCAGCTGATATGACAGCTTCATTTACGGCCGACGAACGTGCAGGAACGTAAACGTGTTTTCCTGATGGAGAGAGAGAGAGAGAGAGAGAGGTGTCAGCGGGAAAATACGCGGGGACCTCGCGAGATCGTATAAATGTGTAAAAGGAGATTTATTGGGTATTTCAGAGGCGGAAAAGACAGCGTCAAATGGATTCGTATAGCGTGGAATATTTGTTTGCTGTTTTACGTCGAACTGACAGATATTTAATGCTTATCGTTGGTCTCCAGTCTCCGAGAGATCACCACGCTTGCTGGCTCTCCATTAAATTATTTCCCCGAACTTCCGCCCATCTCGTCCTTTGAATCCTCCGGCTACTTCTCTTTCAATTTTAAAATAGGACATGATACCTTTGAAATGCTCGCCGCGCAGTTCTTTTCATGGCAAAGGCGTCCTCGTTTTGCCCGCGGACACTTAAGATAATGAATTAAAATTTAACAAAATCGGCTTTTCGTTCACGAGCTTCCGATAATTAAAAGAACGGCCCCTATATGCAAATCGATGTTACACTATCTCCTAGAATCGATAGAAAATAAACTCACGAACCCAACCGACCTATCTACTTCCAAGAATTTCATCGACTTTTTCACTGAGCCAACTATTTCGCGCTGTTTTCGGGGCACTAGAGAACTTCAAAAAAATGTATAAATTTGCAGAAGGAGTTACAAGTAGGACCGTGAACGCAAATCCCCACTGTTTGCACGTGTCAATCGAGACTTCGCGCGCTGCAAGCTGAAGCGCCCGGTTGACGGCAAGGGAAGGGAGTTGAATGTATATTTGCGGGACGTACAAATACCTGGAGTAAACGGCAAGTTGCACATTTTCCCCGTATCTTCCTGGGACAGTAACGAAACGAACACTCGCGCTACATTGAACGCGTGGTTGACGACAGCCTAAGGGCAGCTTAATCCTCACAAAAATTTTCGGGAAAAGTCGGGAGATTTCGCTTTTCTTTTCTTCGACCTGCAACGATTCCGGCGATACCTTTTCCGGTATCCTCGCTAATAAGCAACGCTTGCTTTTCAGCTTACGACGTTTTTCCTAACGAGTTTCCCGCGCTCTTCCAGTACGTAATTTCCACGAGCGTCCCGCGACCCAATAATCCCGGGACACGCGACTTTCGACGGTCGATTGCGTTTAAGGAGACGGGCAGCATTCAAATTCACTGTTTAACCGTAATTTCCCTGCGCTCGCGTTCCTCGTGCTTTTCTACCCGAAAATACTGGACTTTCGATTTTCCAGCCCTCTCCGTTGACAGGCAGAGGTGGGAAGACAGAAAAAAAAGGTCCCTCTCGATTGCTCAACTCCATTAATTCCCTCACATTATCGTCCGCGGGTGAATATCACGTTTCGTTTGTCCTCTCGCAGCTATGACCGCGGATTAACGTAATTAGCCAGCAAAATACCTTTCACGTCCGTTCGATCGGCCGACATTGGCGTAATTATGCAAATTACCGGTACACATTTTGCTCGACGTTTCCGTATTCCGAGTAGGTTTTCGTAGGCTATTCCCGATTATCCGCAGCGTGCACCGGGGTCCAGTGAAATGAATGCCGTTGTGGGGGAACCTGTCCGTGTTGTGCAGAAAGTGTGTCGAGTGGAGTATAGAAGTTCGTCGATGCGATAGGAGTAACCGCATCGGCTTAGGTTCTTGCCTTTTTTTCCCAAGTGTATCGGCCGCAAGCTGTATTCGCCAGCAGCACATCCTACCATCCTTTGCAGGTGGGTAGAGGAAGAGGGAGAGGGGGGGGGGGGGGCAGAGAGCCAACTTGACGGACACGAGGCGTAGGCCGTGTAGCTTCGGTCGGTACGGGCCTGGCTAACACGTAAAGGGAGGTCTGGATCGTTTGACCCGGTCGAAGCCCCGGGGAATGTCTCTCTCCTGCCTTCCACCTCCCCGTCCCCCCCGCTGACACTCCTCTCGCCAGGCGACCCCAGGTTTTTATGACGGTTCCGGCATGAGCCCAGTTTCGCCCCGAGCGAATAACAGCTGTCCGCGTGGCGCTTCAATTTTGCACGACGGCCCGAACTACATCATCCCCCTTTAATCATTTTTAACTTCCCTCGGCGCGGTTAAAGGATCTGCCCCCGGGGAAAAGGGGTTCATTAGGTCGGTAGAATATTAGTACGGCTCAGGAATCAGGGGGCTTATTGCCGGGCAGTTTGGTCGTTCGAAAATTACGTACGATTTAGCCCGTCGTAGTTTCTTCCTTGCGGCTGAGGAATGACAATTGCGGGCGCACGGCGCTTCCGGTTGCGAAGTGTGTTACTTCCGGCGTGGCAGACGGGACGAGCACTTTGGCATGTATTTACAGAGCGACTGGCGAGAGTCGACAAAGGAGAATCCATGGGCTCTCGCGAATGGCCCGAAGGTCTGCGGAATATTCCGTCGGGGTTTTCCTTTTTCCGCCTCGCCGGAAGAAGGCAAGGAAGGAACCGAGGACGGTGAGGCTTAAAAGACTGCACTCTCGCGGCCGAGGTGCCCTTTTTACACTTCCTTTCTCAATCCTCCCCCCTCTCTTCCCTTTCACCTTGCCCCGTAGCGCGCTGGGTTTTTATTTAATTAGCCAACCGGAGTGGCGTAGCCGAGGAAAGCCATTTTCGCGGCGGCTTAATGCCACCCGACTGACAGCGAACCGCCACGGTAATTATGGGGAACGACGGATTAAAAGAAAAAGATGAAAGAATGTCAGCCGCGCGACAAATGGACCCGCCGTTTGCTTAACCAAGTATTTCCTATCCCAATGCCTTGTCGCATTTAAATTCCACGACAGGAGGTTCTTCATCGTTTCCACCGAGTACAATTTCTACGTAACGTCTTGGACCATAATGCAATTTAACTTGTCCTACCCAGTGTGGTAAGTAAGACCTCGAAATAGCGGAAGGAAAAGAGAACAAAAAACGACACTCTCGTCTGCTTTGTCTTCGATGTACAGAAACTGTCCTACATATATCTTGAAGGATTTCTTCCCTCGTCGAATTTTATCGAGAAGGGAAGTCAGTACGTTTATGCACGGTATGTAAGTTGGCCGAAAATGGCTTTGCCGTCGTCTGGCCGTGACTGAATTCCAGGAGTAAACCACGGCAAAAGCCGTGACGGACATCCGCTGAATTTTGCGGGCCATCGGTGTTCGCCAGTGATTTCCGGCGTGGCGAGGACAGGTGCATACGCCGAGCGTTCCCATGGAGAAAACGGAGACGGGACCGAGTCTGCCTTTAATATTCATGATATCTCCGTGCAAAGTGGACTTCCTTGGGGGCAATATAAATGATAATTGGGGACCCCGTGCCTCGGCGCATTAACGATCATCAACCGCGGACGGGAAGCCACGGGAAGGCGCAAACTTTTCGATTTGGCTCAACCTTGCCACCGGGAACTGCATAACAAGCGACAAACTTGCCGCTTTTCCCAGTCGGCGAGAGTTTGTCTACCGGGCAACTGTCGGTTCGCGCAAGAAATATTGTACGCCGAATCAAGTGTCAAGGTTTCAAATAAATCTGTACGCGTTGACCAGTTGGAATTTAGAGTAAATTGTTTCGGTAATTCTAGTCCTGTTTGCAGTTACTGTTACGATTTCTCAGTAACCGTAAACCAACGAGTGCGGTATATCGTTTCACGATGCAAAAGTGCGGATTCGAAGAAATTGTGAATTTCGTTGGTGGCATACCTTCCAGTCCCGGTGGAATTAATACCGGTGAATCATAAGGCATTATTCCTAGTTCTCGAGGCGCAGGGGTTGCGTATTTCGAAGGGGGTTGAAGGGTTGCTGGTAGACGGTGGAGGCGTTGGCGCATAGAAACGTCGAGAGTAGGCTGAAGAGAGACGGTAAAAGGCGAGCGGAGTGAAGGGTGTCGACGGAAGGAGAGGGCGGCTGCGTAGAATACCAGAAGATCCTCGCGGATTACGTACGTGATTGTACGACAGTGACGTCACACGGCCTTTGTTCCCTCCGTAATATACGAGCGGGTGTAATCCTCAAATTACGTTGCCGCAACGCGACGGTTCCGTCGGCCCGTCCGTTTGCCGGGACGTACCTGTGATAATAGTTTCCTCCATAATAGTTTACTAATGACCACCTCATTATCATAGAATCGCGGGTTACCTGCGTCTACGCGGATCGATTGACAAACCGCCCAAGCTTCGTTTGCAAGCTCGCTTATCCGATGAATTTAATCGCTGCCCACCGTCCTTAGTAATACATTTTCTCGTGAATTTCCAAAGCTCAGCGAGCAGAGTAATGGTCATGCTCGTTGACGTAAGTACCGACTAATGTCACTGGGAAGTGTTGACGCCACGATGAAGGAAATAATGGAGTCTTCCGAATCCTTATGGGAATGGGCCGTCGCGGGGCAACTGCCGGAGTTGATACTAAGTAGGGGATATTATTTGGCGAAGCGTCTTAATTTGAATATTTAGTTATGCATCTGGCACGCCACGCGGAAGGCAGACGCAGTGGCCGAATGGAATTTGCCCGGTCGATGTCGTGACTCTTTCCTCTTAATATTGCGCTCGTCTATCTCCGGAATATTCGCGGCAGGGCGCATCAATTTCCTGCGATTCAGTTGTTCCGGGAAGAGAGGTACGCGAGATTTATCGAATCTCGGCTTCGCCCCCCATACTGCAGTCGATTTGTCAGGGCCATTACACACGGACCGACCGATCCGAGTTTAAATCCATAAAAATGAAGGCGTTATCGTGAAGTATTACAACGGCCGTGTATCTCGATGCTTTCGATATTTCACGAGAGCGCGGCCAATTACCGATCGTCTTAACCGACGCAAGCCCCTTCCGGCCAGGGCCGGGGATATAAACTGCCATTGGGCAAAACCAACGGTCCGCGGAATAGCGTCCATTTCCGTCCATTTCAGACCATTTCTGCTCATTTATGTTGATCTCTACCCATCTAGGCCTTTTCCTGCCCGCTTCTACCCTTCTCGACCTACTTCCACCCCCTTCTCACCACATAAAACCACACGATAACTAGAAATCAAGCCGTGCACACATGATTCCCGCAAAATCGGGGCGGTGCCGTGAGATACCCGCCGGAACTTGCCTTAATATTTTCCAAGATCCCCGACGGCGATCGATTATTCCTGGCGAGTCATTACTTCCGCTTAAAGTCCACCAAGCTAAAGAAACATGATCAAAGCGATACTTTGTAAAGGCTAGCGCGCTTTAAAGGTTACTACCTCAATATACAGCAATAAAAACTTTCGTAAGATGTATCACTTGTATCACTATGTACCCAATTACCCCTCACCTTTTGTACGCATATTTTAGAAAGTATCGTCAGGTGGTTTATATCGACCGACAGCCGTTGAGAATATTTTTCTGATCTCTTCAATTTCTATGGACTCCTTTGGTGTCCGTAAAACTCCGGCTTTACCCGACGGCGTGTTAATTTTCGTTGAAACGCTTGTACCGCCTTGGTCGTAACGAATCGCACCGTCTTGTCCATTGATTGGATTAGGTCCATCAGCGAGCGATAGCGTTCGACCGAGATCACAGAGCCAGGAGGATTAGGTGTCCCTGAGTTGAGCGTACTCGATCGCCCGACAAAAGGATACTGCCGGGAGAGGAAGAGAGAGGGGAAGCGGGATGAATCCTTTACCCCTTCTGAAACTGTCGGCCTCTGTAATTGCACAAAGAGGAAAAATCACGCGAGCCTGCCTCGCCGACGGTCCCCCCCTCCTTTAGGATTTCCATCGTCATTCCTGTCTACGGATTTCCATTTGCGTAGATTGCCGCGCCTTTGCCGTCGAACGAGCCGAGGGGAAGGAACAGCGTGGAAGTTTGGGTCGTGCGAGTCGATAGGTTTCCATTGCCGGACGACAAAGGGTTGAGATTAAAGTAGAGCCGATCGATTCAATGGTAATTGCCGGCTGGCCATACTTCTGCGGTAATTACCCATGTGACACCTATGGTAATTGCCCTTGTGATTTCAAGCAAGTCAAGCCTGACAACCGTCCACCTTAATTCGTCTGTAGAATATAGTTCTCTTAAAATAGTACAGACATCTTCCGTCAAGATTCTTGAAAATTAAAAAGAACTGCGTGTAAATACCGTAACCGTAGGTATGATTTATAATTCATGGCGAAAATGGTATATTTCTTGCTTCCAATCCTTAATCGATCGTTTCTAATTTATCGGCGGGAGTTTTATAATCTCTTGACTGTGAATCTATGCGTCCAACTGCTGACGGAAGAGAATGCTGTTACATTGAAAGCTCTGTCTATCGGCAACGTACCGGACATACGTAACTGGGACCGCCGGAAGCTTTGCGGCCGTCGGTAAGGCTGAAATTTACGAATACGGGGAAAGTTGATCAGCTACCGACGAGGTATAGCAATAGACCTTTCACCACCGACGAGGTATAGGAATAGACCTAACATCCAATGTAATTTTTTGGCCACATTTTTGGGGGCCATGTGGCCCCCTTTACCGTCCTAGTATCACGCTCTATGTTACCAATACAGCTTGAAAATCTATAGCAGCGCTATAATTATAATTTTAGTATAATTATATATTACTATAACTATAATTACTATGATTATTTATTAGTACAATCATAATTATATTACTATAAATTATAATTTTGATTGCATCGGTAATTCAGTTTTGTGGCCACGAAACCCCGTAAGATGTTAGGTCTATCCTATACCTCGTCTGTGCTTTCACCTTATGGAACTTCGTGTCAACAGGTATGAATTACCGACATCGTCAAAAAAGAGTAGCGATCGAGCGTATTCTACGTTTCATGACGGTAATATTTGGATTTGTAAAATTCATCTCTGCCGATAGTCAGTAACTTACCACAGTTTGCCTACACGTGTAGATTATGGATATTGTTTTGTTACCCGGTGCGTTAGTGGCTGACGGTTACTACTGTCCGTCGATTTATAGAGTTTTACTACTGCTTACCGTGACTGGCCAAAAATGGCTTTCTCAACCTCCAGTTTCTGCTCCTACTGAAACATTTGTCCAAGGGATAACTATCTTCACGTTTAATAATTAATACTTACTTCATAAAACTTCTGTACCTAACAGTTTTATGCTGTTATTTTATTTTTCCATCGAAACGTCTGACACTAATATCACATGACACTAATCGCCTTGAGATGCTTTAAAAGCATCTTGTCAATCACTGCCGAATTACCGGAAATTGTGTAGACAGCCTTATGTTTCATAATTCGTTTCTTCCGCTGCTACTGCTCGGAGCTTTGCTCGTCATCTTTGATAATCCGCAAGAGCCTCGGCCAAGACGTGTGATTACCATGTCACGGTATTCGGAAGCTACGAAGAAGGCAGAAACGCTTCGGGAGAGAGAGGGTGAAAGAGGAAGAGCGAAATGAAAGGAGGATAGCGATAATCAGAATATTCATGAATTAACGTTGCAACGTACTCCGTCTCCGTAGCGACATTTCAAAGTAAAATGAAGCGGAAAGACGGCGCAACGAGTCTGTGAAACGTTCGCGCCGTAAATAGCGGATCCCGCGATTTCATCCGGCACGGGAGGACCATTCGATTTCGCGGCGAAGGCTTTTTTCCTGCGGGATAACCCGGGGCAAAAAGCACCCTCGTGATCCTTTAATTCCGCATGCCTGTGGGCCGGGTGCTTGGCACGTTCTCGCGGCTTCTTTGATATCCACCTCGTGATTAAGGAAGCCATAGCATCGCCCGGCCGACATTCATCGCCGGCAAAGACGAAATGATTACAGTTACGTGCTGAGAAATGAAATGTCACGTTCCTAATCGGCGCTCGCGCCATTCTTTATCGGGAACGGAAGATCACGGTATCTAACGGGAAGCAATTTATGGCCTTGCAGGACTTCGAATTTCCCCTTTAACGAATACCTGCCGTAATACGCACCCCGTAAAGCCGGTAGGAATTCTCATCGTTCACGAAAGGCCCGGAAGTACGATGAATTTAAGGTACAAGAATTTTTCGTTTGATCCCACGGTGCTTAAGAATAGCAAAAATATTGGAATACTACGGTTCGCTGGTGTTGTACCGAAACCTCGAGCAACAAGTATCGCTCAGCCGTCTGTCAGTTCTTTTTTCTCTACGTGCAATTACCGCGAGGCTTTGATTGGGTTGACTCGTCGTTAATGCTTGGCTCAGGGCGACCGAGCTCTCGGGCGATTGTTTCATCGATTCCTGCGGTGTAGGTACCGGTGTGAATTGATTGGCACGTGCGACTCGTCGTCGATTCGCGTGGGGCTTAATGAATTACCGATGAGACGGTAAATCGACGCAGCTGCGCCGTTAACCGTCGGCAGATCGATAGCCGATATTAACGATCGGCTCTCGCGGAGGGATTAGACGAGGACCGACCTCGAACCTCGGGCAATAACGGCCGACTGAGGACGTTTATCTGGCGTATTCATTGCCCGGAAGATCCCGTTGCCAACGCAAGAACCCGCAGACTCTGACGTACATATCGTTACCCACACACTATGCATTTCCCTCCACCCCAACACATATACACACGTAGAAGCGTGAACACATTCCTATCTGGTCACGTACGGTTTCACCGTGTAATGGTAAATCGCTGTACAGGGGTTGCAACCGAAATTTGGCACGTACCGTGCCTTCAGACCGGCTAACCGAATCTTCCCAGTTCTGGCATTCGCCTCGCAAACCATCCATTTCAGCAGGGCAGCAACAAAACCTTAGACTCGATTCGGCAGTTCTCTTACTTTCCCGCGAAATGTTCACTGTACTGCGGCATCGAGATGGCAAACGTACCTCGTTATTTTGATCAGCACTCAGACGAAGCCAAAATAATTTACATCCCCCCTGTGAGAAAAGTAACAACCCTTTCGTAATTCGTACGCAGGAAGTGGAGTGCACTAAAATAGTTATGTGTGGATTGTTGTAATTTTTTCGTATTAGAAACTTCAATGCAGTTAAGCGTTGCCTGTGCTCAGTGGTATGAAGGATAGAATTAACGTGAGGCCGCTCGTTACAGGCTCTCGTGAACAACACGGACACGCTAATAATCGCGATAATAGGCGGAGAGTTGGAGTTTAATAGGGCTCGTCCTCGTTTAATTGTCCCCCGTGGTTTAACGTGATTCAGATTATTCCTGACAAGGCGAATCGAGCGACACGCGATAAAGCGATAAAACCGTAGCTGCCGACCACGTTCGCCTCGGATTTCTACGCTCGATTTCGTTCAACGAATTCTTCCGAGCGGCCCTATCTCGCGAATTCTTTCCGTGCAATAAGTAATGCTTCGGAATCGCTGGGATACCGAGGACGCTCGTGTCCCCCGATACGGCTGAAATCGACGGAGAAAGTAGGGAAAAATGCGACGCAATCGCTCGTATCGAGTCATTCGCCTAGATAAGCAGTGCCCCGTCACCTAAGAAGGCCAAGAAAAAAAAGGTGAAGATGTAGACTCTCGCACGTTGTCAGATTTACAATCCGGAAACTACAAGGGTGATTACGGAAGTTTGAGGATTTTATTAAAAACCATTTCTTCGAGCAATTGCAAAGAATTTCAGTCTGTTCAATTACGAAACGTCGAAGGAACCGTCGGACGAGATAACAGAAATTCCTGACCAGCAATGTCGTCTAAGACGGCAATTTTCCGCTTCGCCGACAAAAAATAATTCAATGCTGGTAAACCTAGCGCCGTGAGAACGTTAAACAAAGAAAACATTCTGCGGTGACTTACGTTAAGAGCATTTCCCATGACCTTTGCGTGAATCGTAATCGTATTAAGAAATGCATTTGTTAAGTACCTTGCGGTAAATCAAAAGTCTCTTCCACGCTCAGCGAAGAAAACTTTCTGACCTTTCTAATAGTACGAGAAATCTCTTATCAACTTACGTCTTTGTTACGTTGAGAGCTTAAAAACACAGCTTGAAAATACAATTAGAAACAGTTCCTTTTCGCTCTGAAAAGGGCGATATATCGCAAAGAAAACTGTCCTTCTCGCAGCGTTAGATTGGGTCGTGATTGTACGTCAGGTCTCTTTATGAGGTGCATGTGCACTGCGTTTGCGTAATGCCGGTCGAAAGGCAGACGGTGTTGGCGTATCGCGATAACCCGATTATCGCTCGCACCGGTCTCGTTCGATGTATGACGGCTGTCTATTAAGTAATGGATGCATCCATCATAGGAGCACTAACTTTCACGTCGCAGATTAATCGAGCACCTCCTCGAGACCGGCCACTGATACGAACCGTGCCAACGTATCGTTCGTTCAACGTGAATCGCGTCTTAATTGGACTTAACACAGCTGCAGTGTAATCTGCATATGCCTTGGACCTGCACTGCAGCCAAACACTCTACCGTCGCCCGGAGAATTTACTTGAATTACCATTAAAAGAGATATATTCCCTTGACGCTGGGGAGCTATTAGATTCGCTGTACTAGTCCCTGAGAATCATATTAAACTTCCAGTATTTATACCCGAGACTTTTTTCAAGGTGATCTGGAATACTTCCAGCAGATACGGCAAGAAATAATCATAGCTGCGGAAGGTTAAGCAAAATGAATATTCTATTATTTCAGCTGGTGAATCAGCCGGTGCAGGGTTTCTTTTAATTGCATTTCTAATATCGAAGAATATCCGCTGGTAAGTTCGAGGAAGACCTTCACCTTGCTCTCGCGGGAGACATTCGACACGCGGAAGATCAGATGGTAAACAGGAAACGCTGATTCAGAACTTTTACTGAATCCTTTTACCCGCGTTCAGAGAATAATAAGGTAAATTAAGGTTTTAAATTCTGCGAAATAAAAGAAACGCGGATAATGTGTAAAGCCTTTTAAAGTTCCTTTCATTTTGCCAATGAGAGCTGTACCTCTCTCTTTTTTTTCCAAGTTTATTTGTGTCATTCTGTCACCGGAAACCCAGAGGAAATGCAGTCCCGGGGGCACGTGTTTCCTACGCAACGGAACTGCGGTGTATCGAATCGCACGTCCCTCGGCGCCGATCGCTAGATAAATGAACGAACAAACAGTCGTTTCTTCCGTGTAAACAGAGCTCGTGAGAGATCGAAACGCGGGATTCCTACAAACAGGATATCGACGGTTCTGAGCGTCTACGGTGACGTAGGTCATGGAATCCAACGAGGGAGAAAAAGAGGAGGGGGGGGATACCTAGATAGAAAAGGGAATGGACAGAAAATAAAAGCAAAAGTGGTAGAGTTGAAATGGGTCAGCGATAAAGAGAACGGTGAAATACGAGAAAAAAACGAAATGTAGGGAAAATTAGGGAGAAAATAAGAACGAAGAGACAGATATCAATATGGAGTCTTTTAACTTTTCCTCTCGCCGTCGTCCGTCCATTTTTTTTCCTTCTCCCTCGAACGCATAAAAGGAAATAACTGTAAGCAGTATCTCAAAACGAGCGAACGTGCCGGATCTTCGACAAGCCGCAGACGGTCTCGATTCTTCTTGGGGGAATGCAAAAAAACTTCCCGTGGGTAGTGAGTTAGTGTTCAATAAAATCGGCCCACGCGGCAAATTTAAGGGGAATAAGGTTTCTTTCGAGTTACTCGTTACGCCAATATACTCCACTTTGAACAGATAACGTCGAAGATTGCTTCTCATATCGTCTTCGACGGACAGATAAAGAAATTCGATGGAGTAAAAAGGAAGACAATACAATACAAATTAAAATTCGCTTAAAGGGATGAGAAAAAGATTAAACCAGTCGTTGAGTCATGACGGTTAACGATTTATTTCTTAAAGGCTCAGTAACGCGGTGAAATGAAACCCTTTTCCCGTTTGCCTCTCGAGCCTGGAATATTTGCCCTGTAATAGAATCGTCAGTGTTTTAAACACCGCTGAAGCCTAGTGTTCTCTTCACTCTGGTTTCTCGTGGCGAGGCCGTGCGACCGGCGTAATCCCTGCATTCTATCCCGCGGCACACAAAATTGAAAACGATAAATTTCGCCTGCGATCCTCGCTTCCGCTCTTCGAATCGCGCATGCGTTTCCCACGTCGCGCAGGATCGACGGTGGTTTACACTTCCCACGAGCTTCGCTGCGTCGAGATAAAAAATACACGAAGAAAGGACCTTAGGGCGGAAGGATTTCCTCTCACGCATGACCGTTCCATTGTCGTCCTACGCGGCGCCATTTGTATCGAGTGCCCGCTATATTTCCTGACTTTATTGGCTACAGCTGGCAGGAAACGCGCCAGCCATATACATAAAAAAGTAATGATAACCATGGCTACTGTCCAATAAAATCAGTATAATAATCTCGTTAGTATGACACGTACAAGAATGTAAGATGCACCTTTCGTCCGAATCGTTGTATTTTCTATGATTTTTTAATTTACCTCTCGTTACATATTCATGGAAACAACCGTTAAAATGACGATTTATTTGCTGACGCGTAATCGATTAACGGGTATTATCCGTGTTATCCCCTCGTTGCAATGTAATACTCTGTAAAAAACTTTGCACGCTCGATTACGGCGATGCGTTAAACTCAATATTGGAGCAGAGTTAGTCCCACGACTGCTGGTCCATTCCAGCGGGTGCATTGTTTGAAAATAATGCTCAACCCACCGGCGGCGTTATAATGACATAAACGAAAATCCATGTGCCTTTGCTTACGCGCAATGACAATATAATATGGCATTCTCGTTTGGCTCAGTGTGCCAACAATAACAACCCCTACAGCAATGTACATTGCGAAATCGCGTATTAAAATCACAAACGAACGACAATGCATGGAAATAATTAATGTAGAATTATTGTTTATGTACTTCCAAACATGCGTGACACTCCCAACGTTTATTTAGAAAGGACATCAAATTGATAACAATTTCGCGATGAGCGGAATATCTGTTGAATTGTTTGCAAATACATTTGCACGGTTTTTCGGGTTTGCCGGCAAGGGTTGGCTATCGCCACCGCGCGCGTATTTCACGGTAGAAATGAAAGTTCGCCGGGCTCGTAAGGGTGGCATGAGTTAAAGTGCTTGCTTGCGGGTTAAATGTCCCTCAGTCTCGGACGTTCGATGTCACTTTCCCGGAGGATGGGATGCAGGTCTCACCGTAGAATACGAGCTATACGGTTCTGCTGGCGGTCAAAGCCGGTATCGCTGTCACTACGAAGACGCGGAGTCTGCGCCAGGCAAGCTTTCTCCGTCTCTCTCTCTCTCGTTTCCCACCCCCTCCGCGGTATCTGGCTTTCCGCGTGAGGGTGGGGAGGGCAGGAAGTATCGCCGGCGCTACGAGGGAAAGAGAAGGCCGCTAGGGGTAGCAGCCTGGAATTACGGGATGGCTGTACTCGGAGCGTTAGGTGGGTTCGACGAAGAGCTACGAACTCGCCAGACAGAGAGGGCAATACAGAGGGTTCAGCGGCGAAGGGGCGAGAAAGCTCACGAGGGAGGGTAGAGTTCCTCCCCCCTTCCTGCTCGTTTTCCTCCCTACCCCCCGGAGCCACCCCGTCGGTCTCTCTCTCTGTCGAGCATCGAACGCGCGCGCGAGCCTTCGAGATTTCGAGGCAGCGCGAAAATGCGAGCAGACAGCCAGTCGCTCGGCGTTCGTTCACCGACGTGTCGGCCGTTTCGCGCGCTTCCCCCGGGAACCCATCGACAGGAGCCAACCGAGGAGGTGGAGGAGGAGGAGGAGGAGGAGGAGGAGGAATCAGCATCGCTGCTCGGATCGTCGGCCAGTCTGCGGTCCTCGGGGATGACGTAGTTCCTGCCTGAGCGACCGACTCGCCGAGGTCAATAGGACACGCGCCAAATGCCGCGGCGATCGCGAGACTCGATCGTCATGGCGGAATCCACAGGTACCTCGATCGCCGCGCTTCCTCTTCCCACTCGGTAAACCCAGCAGGACGATCCCCTAAGCGCTGCGTGGAAAAATCCTCCTCGGCCAGGGCAAATCACTGGAATGATTGGCTAGTCGTTGTTAACAACGATATAAGGACACACTAGAGATACTGCGAAGGTTTTGGTCAAAGGTTTCGGCCAAAGAATGGAGAAGTCGTACGGTTGAGTAAGTGCACGTGTCGACGAAAAGTCAGGTGGGTTGGAGTGCTGCTGTGCAAGGAGATCGGTTCGTTCCAACGGACTGGCTACGACGGAATCGGTGCACGTGTCGTTGGAAAAACCGAGTCCGCCGGTTCGAGTGGGTTAGAGTGATGTGCAAGCACGGTGAACGGCAGGCTCGAACGGACAGACGAATGGACGTCGATCGACACGGATCAGAGACCTCTGCGTGAGGACTGACGGACAAAGCTCGCCCCGGTTAGGTGAAGAAAAAAAACGAGATAGAGAGTCGTGGTGAATTTTCGTGAACGAAATCGGCCGTAGATCTTGGCGACGATCTTGGTCGAAAGGTTGATGGTTAAAAAAATGACAGAAGCTGTAGGAAGCCGGGGTTGAAATTAACGCGATGTGTCTCGCGTCGTCGGCAGTGTCGTCCCTGTTATTTAGCGGCTGTCAGAGTTAGCCCCGCGGAAGTTAGGGTGGTCGTCGCTGAAAAATCGACAGACGAGCGAGGTGTCCTTCCGAGAGAGAGAAAAAGGGAGACAGAGGGGGTTTGGAGGAAAGAAGAGAAACCTCGGAGAAAAAGGGTCCTCCTCGGCGGATTTCGTGAATATCAAGATCTCCGGCGAATGACTTTTTCCCGTGGATCAGCGTGTCTCCTCCTGCCTCGGGAATCTGAAGGTCTCTTCCGAATGATTTTCTAAGGATCAGGATGTCCCCCCGACGATCACCGGAGCTTCGAGATCTCCCCTAACAAATCTTTCGTAGATCGGGATATCTCGGCTGACGTATCATCCCGACGACGAGGATCGCTCTCCGACGGGACGGCGCTGAGGAGGTCAAGTGGAAAAAACGAAGGAAGGAAGGAAGAAATTGGAAGGAAGAACGGCCCGAGCGCCGTCGAGGGGCGAGGAGGAGGAGGAGGAGGCGGTGGGGCCGAACGGTGGAGGAGGATGAGCGTCGTCCCCACGAAAAATTTAATAAAACCCCGCAGCAGCAGCAGCCGCGGGGCCGTACAATGCCGGCGAGCAACGGATTAGATAGAGTGGCGCCGGGGCTTCTGATCCCGTTGCAAAATATTGAATCGATCTTCCGCGAGTGAATGGCGCGGCTTAAGCCCGCCCGGCCCACCGAGCCAACCGTATATCCGTATCTACAACTCTTCCCGGGATTCTCGTCCACGGGTAGACGACTTTCACGCACCGCACCAATGTCCCTGAGCCCGGAGATTCCCGCGACTTGGCGCACGGATCTCCGTTTTTTCTAAAATTCCTCACCGTCGTTGCCGGTGATCGCGCGAGTTGCCGGGATAAAGGGAAAAACCCGAGTATTCTGCTCGACTGGTCTCGAGGTTTTCGTCCTGGCGAGGACGACAACGACGACGACGACGACGACGACGACGGGCTGACGGTTCAGCGGACTTTGCCAGGTCGCCTACGTAGCCGGCTGTCGACGTGCGTGCGGCTCTCTGTCTGTACCGATGGATCGATCGTGCCTCCCAACGAGAGCGCCCATAATTAACGGGGCCCTCGTCCACGCCGATAGCGATAGCTGCCGGGCCATCGTTCACCGACCGTGACCGGAGAGAAATGGCCTTTCTTCGATGGAGACCAACGGTGAGCAACCGATGCCGTTCCTTCCGGTTCTTTATCACTACCCCTCCCCTCCACCCCCTCACACCCTTCTTCCTTCTCCTGCCCATCGCCAGCGACGTACGGCGAAATCTCCTTGTTGTGCCCGAAAGTTTCGCCGGGCGAACATATTTCTACGGAGGGTAAAGTTTTAATTGAAGCAGATAAGGCAGCGAAGAACCAACGCCTGTAGCAGGGTGTTTCCATTCACAAACCCCGCTACTGACTAATAAGTGCTTTCCTTGGACACTAAAGCGTGTTACGGCTTAAATATATGCCGGAGAGGACGTTTTATTAATGCAAGTTAGAGTTTCCATACGTGTAGAGAAAGGTCGGTTGACTTTGAAGGGTCATTTCGAATGGAGGTCAAATATGATTTTATTCTCCCGCCGAATACCTAGCGTATTTCGATAACACACTTATTTTGACGATTTTATTCTCCACCATTTTGCGCATGAGTTAACTCCGTTTAAACGGAGAAAGACCTTGAGTTCCGCGTCGAATATATTATCGCTGTTCGATGTAGGTCGTCTATTTAGTTATCCACCGGTTGTATGAATTATTGAATGGACTCTCTGAGCTTTTAGTAATTAAAGAGGCGATATCGTAGCTGGCGCCGTGCGGAGCTACTCAGAAGCATCACTCAGCGAATTAAGGGGTATAAATGAAAGGGCCCCGACGCACTAAAGGGTGCGCCACACTCCGTAAAATACCGAAGGGGCAAAAAGGGATATTCCTTTATCGTCCCTTTCGTTCCCTTCGCTTTCTCCTTTATTCCTCATGATGCCCGTCCCGTCGCGTTTCTCCTTACGCCTTTCCATTGTTTAACCCCACCCCTCGTGAAATACGCACACGCTTTCCCTCGTTTTTCTTCTCATCGCATCAAAGGGCCGAGTGAAATATTCCTCAGGCATTTTCATTATTGTTCCTCTTTCGGATCGTGCGTGGTTGATAAGCCATTCGGTAATGGTTCCACGAAGCCGAGCGTAAAGTGTAAAAGCCAGTTCCGCATTGTCCAGGGAACTTTGCAATTTTTATCCTAAATCCAGGCCAAACACATCGCTTTGAAGCATATCTTCAATCAACGAGGAACTTTGCCTTTTGCCATCAAAAGAGGAATTGCGAGTAAAAGTATTTTCACATGTCAGATTAAAACGTAATTCCTTTGATGCGCATATAGGAAAGGTAAATCCTTTTGCCTACCCTTGACCGTAACTCAATGTGTTACGAGTTTTTTAACAGGGCGTCGAAGAGTCTCGACGGTCGCACGTGGATGCCGTTTAGCATAGCAAAATCAACAACAATGGATATCGTTAAACAGTCGTACGGCATTGTAAGAACCGTTGAAACACGCAATTCCGGAATTCCATTGAAAGCGGAACAAATGTGCTGTAGAACCAGCGTTCAATCGCGTGGGTAATCACGTATACGCCGGTCGGTCCTAACGTGTGCTTTTACTACTTATCGTAACGTTACTTTTATTGCCACACAGTAGATACGGAGGTTGGAAAGTTGTTGTAAATTATATCAGAACGACCACGATTCTTACACTGCGTGGTAACCAGTAGTTAAACGTGAGAAACCAACTTTTCTTCGCGCAGAGCTCAGTTTCACGGAAATCTCTTCGCTGCACATAGTTCCATGCAGTAAAGCTCGAAATACGAACAACAGGTCATAATTAATTGGTTGAGCTAAAAGCATATTACGTCTGACTAATATACTTCCGTTCAAAGGATCGAACGGAGTTCTGTTCTGAAATTCCACGACGTTATGTCGCTGATGTAAGGAGTCGAAATTGAATGGCAGGGTTGTAAGGACACGTAGTGTATATCGTAAACAGTAATTTGTTTCACTGTGGATAGTGTGCGACTGAACGTCGATCATTAGACATTATTGCGAGGCTCGTTTACGCGATGAAACCCTTTAGCAGACTTGCTGCGCTGGTGAAGTAACAGATTTAACGAGGAGCTCGTACGTGGCTGCATGTTCATCTCCTCTGAGGTATAATTGACATTCGTTACTCGCCGTTCTCTTTCGTCACGTTCGCCGAGACTGCCAAAGACTCTCGTACTTTTTGCGCGGAGTAATCGCGCCGGAATATCACAGAATTTCCCTCGGCCGGCAAGGGAAATTAGACAGATTCCAGCGGTAATCATCTCATGTTCGGTAATTACGCGCACGCGAAAATTCTATTAGAACGGATTACGCGGGCGCAGCGTAATTTCCTGCAGTGTAATACATTTTTCTCGAGTGAAAGAAATAAACATCGACGGCGCTGCCGGGCTATGCTTGCCGGCTTTAATATTCCACGCTTGAGGCAGGTTAAGCTACGTAATGCGCTGAGGTATGTTTCCAAGAACCTTCAAACGACCACCGGTTAACACGCACTTCGCCGGCTGTATTAGACCCTTAACGTCGTTATACCGAAATTTTTCCCTTTGCGCTGCTTTCCCTCGAAGGAATCGTACTCGGGTATCGCTCGTCAAAACCATTCGGCAGTTTTTCCCCATTCAAAAAATATCTCTGATGCCCGGGGCTCACGCGATCTTCCCTGACTGGTCGACGGCGAAAAAAATCGACGGCATTCCACGGGTGGAATTCACGTGACGGTCGACCGAGAGGAAGAGCAAGGACGAAGGGCGCCGGGGTGTGACGTAACGCGAGGCGATGAACATAAAAAAAAATGTTTCATGAAATCTTGTCGGTTTGAAAATGCAGTTGGTATTTCCCCTGAGACAAACGACAAACTGACAAGTATATTTGAAACCTCGGACGAACGCTAGGGCATTTGCCGAGACGGTGAGATGATTTCCGTCCTTAAAAGGTCCGCCGAAATCCCTCGATTTTCACTCTCCCCGTAACCTCGTCCTCACGGGGTTTCACTGCGCGGGTAGACAGCCCGGAGAAACACCATAATGCCCGTCCATCTGTCAATCCACCTCGCCCCGCGCGGCCGCCTTCGATCCTTTTACCGCAGCCTTTCGCCTCGAAGCCAGTAAAGTGCTTCTTTAAAAGAGTACAATTCTCCGACAGGAAGAGACCGTAGGACGGTCTTCGTTTATCCTCAAGATTGCCAGTCGTAATACTTCACTGACCAACCTTTTTTTCCTCATACAGTCGACCCGTCAACAGTCCAGAGAAATACAACAAAACAATAAACATATCGGTCCTGCTGAAATATAAACTTCTTCAATCGTTGTTCCAATGATCTGTTGTAGACGTGCATCGAAGGAGGAATCGAGTGAAGACGAAAACAATTAGAATTTCCCAGTGCAGCGATTCGAGGGAAGGTTAGCTCTCGACATTCGTGGGAATTAAAGAAAGTGATTGAGAAGAGAAAGAAAAGCGAGTCCAGGAGAGCGTAGACGAGGGCGAGAGAAGAATATCGCACGTCCTGGAGTAAGGCGAATTCGGAGAATGACGTTGGGGGGGAGTGAGAAGCCGGTACATCGGGCGAGACGTTGGAAAATCTCGTGATCGTGCAGGTGGTGTCGAGTCGCGTCATCGGGTGGAAGAGAAAACATGAAGGTTAAAGAAGCAAGCTCGGCGAGTTCGCTGGTCTGGTCGGCGGTGCAGAATCTCACTGGCAGCCACATCCGGTCGTCAGCCGTCGACGATGTCAACGTTTCCGTTTACCCGCGGACGGAGGAAGGAGCGTCGATCAACGCGACAGCCTCGACGTCCCTCGATTACGGCTGGCTCGACAATTCCACGACGACCTTCGACAATGCCAGTTACTACACGGACAGCTCGGCGACCTTGACATCATCGTCGATCCCCAGCGCCGACAATAACACCTCGTTGTCGGACCTATTCGTCTTCGAGGACCTCAATGACATCATCAACCGGCTCAACTACAGCGCCTTCGCCAATCTCACAAATTACTACGACGCCGGGACGAACCTGACCAATAATTCCAGCAACTGCACGTCCGCCATTGGCTCGCCGGAAGACGAATGCGGAGGACCCGGTGTAGACAAGTCCAACGTCAACAGCTGGTGGGCGCTTATACTAGTCGTCGTGCCCTGTCTCACCCTCTTCGGCAACGTTCTCGTCATCCTCGCCGTCGTTAGGGAGAGGGCTCTCCAGACTGTCACGAATTACTTCATAGTCAGCCTAGCGGTAGCCGATCTTCTCGTGGCCGTTCTCGTCATGCCATTCGCCGTTTACGTTCTGGTAAGTCAAGTCTTCCAATTATCTCGAAAATTCCTAGCATTCTTTTAATACGTGACAATATTTAAGAAAGGCTCCGAAGCGTAATGTCCTTTAAAAATGCTGCGTAACGAACAAGTCTGGTTCCTTCCGAAAATCCAATATTTTTGGCGATAAGGCGGATTGTCGTCATTCAATTTTCTACCGAAAAGTCTTTCAAACACGAGACGTTATTGGCAAGGACCATCAGTTTGCCAGTGGCTCTTCTTTCTCCTCCCTTCGTTCGCCGGACTAATATTTTGTTTTCATTTTCGGCTTAACAAAGCTCTAATTGGATTTCGGTCGACCGCTGATTAATTTGCTCGCCCCAGCTCCTCAGAATCTTTCTCCCATATAACCCAAGATGCTGTTTCTTATAACGAAAAAGATTATCCAAAAACGTGAGAATACTACCCAAGCGAAAAAAGTTACTTAATTCCAAAAATAGTTGAAATAAAACGCAAATAGAATTCTATCAATTACAAATTCTGTCATTACTGTGTTATTCTTAGTACCCTTTGTTGGGCAAAAACACTTTAGCTTCTGTTAAATGTACTCGAAGGATAATGTGAGCTATGTACATGCATTATACATTCCTGCCTCGGGGAGGAAGGAATGAAAGGAGCGGCGAGAAGAGGCTCGTTGGATCTTGGACGAGGTCTGCCGTGACCGTTGGTAATTTCAGTGACCCTCCCGTTGGTGGGGTTGGTAGGTGGATGAGGGGGGGGGGGGAGGCCCCACCCCCGTCATCACCCATAGCCCACCCCCTGTCCCGGCGGGGTGGAATAACACGATAAATCGGCTCAACGGGGCAAGGTCTATGTTAATAATACGGATCAGTTGCTCGCATGCATGCTTATTACTTATAGAGAAGGCAGTACGTAGGAAGCTTTCGATTCGAGTTCGTCATGTACATGCCATGAATATTTATAAGACCGTTACGTCGTACGTGACGTTCGCCTTTCTTGCCGGCGTAAATTCATGGACGTCATGGTCGTTGTGGAAGTCTTCGTCCTTGAATGAATTCGAATTCCCAAGCTCAACTGTGGTTGACGGAAATGGAAAGAATTAGGATCAAATAAGCGAAAAATATCGAACCTTTGGCTTTGGGTATTCTCATGGTAAAAATATTCGCTCGAATGGATGTCCCATTTGACGGAACATCTTTCAGGGAATATCGTACGTTTCTTTCTGCTTACTGCGCTCGATCGTTCGCTCGTTACTTACGTAAACGGAACTGCGTCGGCAATAGTGTGCATGGCACTCGTAATGTCCGACCGACGGCGATGGAACTCGAATGCGACGGGTCGTTACTCAAAGTCAACGTATAGTCGCGCGGGGCGTGGAATAAACGTCGTTTGCGTTTTTCCGTTCCGCGTGCAAGACAAACGACGAGCTGCTTCAACGTTGATGAGCTCGTTTAGCTTAAGTGACGCATTAAGACCGTGAAATTCGCACTGAATCTCTCGCACGTTACGGAAAACCCAACGGCCCGATCGCTAATACCCCAGTTGCAGGTCATTAGAAATACTGAACACACTATTTCCGGCTATTAAAACGAGCGATATAATTCAAACGTCCGTTCCCGAGGAATCTGCCTAATTTTACGTCGTAATTAATAGAATTATATCGTGCCAGCAGAACTTTACGTCAGTGTTCGCCGGGAACGAAATTTGTCTCCGCTGCGCTAAAATTAGCCTGAACTCGTGGTGGTGAAATACTTGTCATAGTATTCATTAGAGCGTTTTTAATTATATTAGCTAATAAAACGTGTTCCCGGCGTTGGCCGCGGGATCCTTATCGAATGAATTTTTTCAATGAATTTAGATAGAACAGAGTTTGCCGAAGTTCAAACAGGAGGGTAGGAAGGGAATGTCCGTGCTTGCGTAATTACTTGTGTGGAAGGGTACGTGAGAAAAGGGGGTGGGTAATTAGTGAATCTACGAGAGGGTGCGTCTGAACTGCCTATAAATCACGGGGGTAGAGCGTATTTGCCCAGGGCATTCCTGACACTGGGGTATGTCGGTTCGTTGTAAAATCAGCTGACGACGGGCCGGCATTCTTTTTGTTTTCCCCGCTATTCTTGGACCGTCTTGCAGTAGGTGAGGACGGAGATTCGTCCTCGGGGGTTGCACGTACTGGCCATAATTCCGCGCCACTCGGCGCCATCCATAATTTCAAACTGCTCAGCCACCCCGGTAGCTCCGCCTTGGGGTGGCTAATAGCACTCGTCTTGTCCAACGCCTTCCGAAACTTTGGCCGAGGAGCGCAAACAATTTTCAACGGTCCAATTAGCCCAGGCGAGATTTATCTCCGCCTCTCGGCAAATTACGCACGGTCTACCTGGGATAAAAAAGGGAAAGGGGGGAGAAAGAGAGAGAGAGTGCGGGCAACCCTAGTCGGAATTT
Organism: Hedychridium roseum; assembly: GCA_963989215.1. Lineage (NCBI taxonomy): Eukaryota > Metazoa > Arthropoda > Insecta > Hymenoptera > Chrysididae > Hedychridium > Hedychridium roseum. The sequence goes on along the minus strand of OZ022318.1, from coordinate 3,258,902 downwards.
ATCTTCCCCTGATTCCATACGCGACCGACCAGAATCAGAGTGTAATAATCCGGCTCTTTGCGCCGACGGTTAGACGGTTAATACCCTCTCGGCAGGCAAGAAATGAATCTCCACTGAGGAATCTAATCGTGAAGGAACCTAGGCAGTTTTATAGCCGTTGTTGGCCATGCAAAAATGAAGATTTACGAAGGTACACGTGGAAGTTCATTTTTATCCGGAAGATCCGAATCCTGACAGGGCGATCACAGCGTGGCCACTTCCGGCAGATAAATTACGATTCTTCGGGTAGAGGAGATTGAGGGTCTCACGTCAAACTTGTGTTTCACTTGACAGTTAATCGAGCCTCCTTTGTTGACAGACCGTTGACAATGCTTGAGCGTAATAAGTTGGCGCGATATGCTGTCGAAATAAATCACGGGCCGCCTAAAATGTCGTTATAAACCTTTTTTCGCTGACCCCGGGGCGCCCTGTTTGCGGTACGAAGGGGTGCGACGGAGGAGGGGGAGAGAGAGAGAGGGAGGGGACGGAGGGGTGAAGAACCGTTCGTCAGTCGTGGCAACGAGGTGTTCTAACCCGATGAATATACCCATCCATTTCTGTCCCGCGGTTACGGTTATTACAGAGCAGAAAGATTTGCCCGCGTGGCAGCCGCGAAATGCACCAATTAATACCCCGTCCGAAAATAAATGATGACACGCGTCGTTGGTTTTACCTGCTAGCCGGCGAAATTTAACGCATCGATATCGCACCAGGCAATCTGTTGGTTTAATGCATCCTTTCTCTCGATCCATTACTTCCGGAACGACGGGAAACCCAGCGCCATTTGACAATTTGTCAGAAATATCTCCCCGACGGCGTTGACCTCTTTTTTTTTTTCCGGGGGATTCATCCGTCGACGATTCCCGGCCACGCTGAATGCACGCGTTTAATTTTCTTCCCCTGGCAGATTGATACTTCTCCATCGGAGAAATATCGTCGGGAGGATGTGCGCGGAATATAAATATTGACAAATGTGTCTCACTCGGGAACGGAGAGCAGTGATTTAAAGACGGCGAAACCATGACGGGATTTCATTGAAGGGGACAGAAATCCTTTCCTCGGAAGGTACGCGGGGCCGTATTTGCAGAAGGGTCGATTTGTCTGCCGGCCTAAAGCGTAACACGTGCCGTAAACACGGGGCATTATTCAAGGACCCGGCTACACTTTGAATCCGCGTGAACTCACGGGGGAGAGAGAGGGCTGCCTATGATCGATCGTTACGTGTCGATTGAGGGTCCCTGTCGAGAGGAGAAAAAATTCGTTCGCTTGATTTGTGGATATTAACGGTGATATTACGGGGCCGTGCCGCTTCGCAGGACATATATCTTTTACGACTGTTTGAAAAGGGATTCGAAGAGGGGGGGGTGGGGTGTTCCATAATTCTCCACTTTGTACGGTGTCGCATCTTTCGCTAACCTGTAAATAACCTTCCTCCGGTGAAACGACTTCGCCCAAGGATACATGAATTCTTATTAAATAAAATCCTCGCTAAAATCGATCTCGTCAAGATTTATTGCTTAAAGCAATAGCAAATTCATGGACTATTTGAGTTTGTGGAAACGTTCTAGAATGAAAATTCCGTATGCTTGTGGGTGGGAAAAGTGCGGCAGAGTAAAGCTAGTCACGGACTTGAGGAACATCTTTCCTCGGTGTCGCCCCTCGATATTATCGGGATCATCGGGAGTACGATGGAGTAGGGGACGGGGGGTCTCGACGTATTCTCCACGTGTTCCGCCGGTCGAGAAGTCGAGAAGTCGAACTTTTTCACAGTGCTAAATCGAAAGTTCGTCCGAGCCGCGCGATCGCGGTTCCCACTGAGAGAAAAACCGACGACGGACGAGAGAATGGCAAGAGAGTGGCGTAGGTTGAAGGCCGGGGGAGGGGGGAGATCGTCGGAAAAGCAAGTCTTACGGATTCCATTAAAGTCCGAAGTTGAGATAACGTTGCCTGAAATGCGGGAGTTCAATAGAAACGGATCCCTCGTTGACTCGGGTAAAACGGTGGGACTGGCATTGTCCCGCCGTCAAAATCCACGTCCGTCTACGGCGTGACCGACGAAAGCGATATTTTCTCGTGGTCCCGCTTATCTCAGACTTTCAATTCCATCCCCGAATCGACCACCATGAAACGCACTCGCAGCGATTACACGCGGCCCCCTTCACTGTACGACCCGGCTTAAAAAATACATATATTCATTTCCCATCTTCCTTCTCATTCGTCTTCTCAAATTCCATCTTGGGGAATTGCTTCCTATTGGCCGAATTTCCCTGCGTTATCGATCCCGGGCCGAATAAATCTTCGTCAGCCCGCAAGAATTTTCATGAAGCCATTAAAGTTACGTGTTAAGTCCTTTAACGTCAACGGTTTTAGATTCGTTTAACTCGGCCGAACTTCACCCCATCGAGATCTCAGATTATTCCGGCTAACAGTTTGTTTTTGTTGGCCGCAATGGAATACGACTGCCCCCGGGGCAATCTTTCTTTCGCACCGTTTCGCTAATCTCCGAGGGAATCAGAATTGAAACGTATTTCCGGCCGGACGTGGAATTGATCAAACCTGCGTTGCCAGTAGCACGTAGCCTTAAATTATTTCGTTGCCGGCAAGGCCTTAAGCAGATTCTCGACAGGTAAAAATGAATATCCGCGAGGGTTGTTTCCTCCATTACGACGGCCCTGGTTGAACTGGAAAAAGGGGAGTAATGGACACGCAGCACGAGGCCGTTCTTTTTTAGGGCGGACGCGGACGGTAATTAATGCGAAAGATGGAACACGACAAAAGGTGTTCGTGACAGCTGAAAAAACGAGCAGGGGGGGAGGGGGAGGAGAGAATCTTGCACGCTACGCGTGTCTCCTGGAGGGAGAGGGGTGAGGGCAGGGGAGCAGGCGCGGTGATAAAAGTAACGCCGGTGAAATATTCCTCGGGGTTTCATCCTCGAAATGGAAGAAAATTGCGTTGTACTGCTCTCGCTGCTCCTGGACCTGTCGTCTTTCCGCCCGTACGTTGACTGTAAATTGCATATTACGCGCGTGATTAATCGCGATGCACTCGAGCCGCTGAGGGGGGCCTGTGAGAAAGGGAGACAGCCGTCCTCTTGAAATATTCTTCCAATGGCTTTGCAGAAAGCTTTCTAAAGCGCCGACCCTGCCATTCCCGTGCCGTCACATTTTTCTCCTTTTCAATCGAATGCACGTCACAGAAGAATGACGCTCCGCCGTTCCTATCAACGATTTCCCGAAAATACCCTAAAAATGTCGGCGGACCTTCCGTCCGTTCAACCGTACTTTCCTCGTGATTTCAATTTTTCAGCGGAAAAGACTTAAGGAAGTCGGCCAATGAGATTTATTGAAAATCACGGACGGATTGGTTCCTTTTGAAGGTGGGAGATACGAGCTCCCGGGGACAAAATCCTTTGAGACGGGAAGGCGGCCAAACGCCTTTGGCTTTAATTTCACCTCGGCAAGGACGAGTTTCATACGGCCGGGAGACGACGCAACGCCGAGAGAATGGCAAATATGAAATTATAATGACGAGTGGGAAGCACGGTTTGTTCATCGCGTGGAGGACACGATATTTCATCCGGTTCTTTTCTCGGTTTCCGTGAAATAATCGGGCCGTACGCTCGACAGGAAACGACGATGGAATCTCTTCGGGCCGGTATTTCAGTGCGCAGAATTACGGACACGTCGGTTCGTCAGGTAGCTCGGCCGACAGTTATCCCGGCTTTCGATCGACCGTCCGCGGCCGGGAGTAATTTCCCGGAAAATTTCCTCGTCGCACTCGCGATCGCCGCCGTCTTTTCCCTCGCGTCGACCCAGCTGGACGCGGCCGTCTTTAAAATTACCGCCACACAGCCTCGCCGCCGGGAAATGAAAGTTAAATTTCACGGCCGCCCGGGAAATTGTAATATCTCGTGAAAATGCAGTTTCAATGCGACCGTCGGGAATGAGGGCCGGACAACGCGAGACTCAGGAGATTTGTCCCGTTGCTAATAAATTACGCGGTAATTACGTTAATTAATCCCCGGGTGTCCGTCCGGGTAGAAAAATCGACCGGACGACGACGTTCTTACGGAAATCTCAGCTGATTTATTGCCCTTCTTAGCGAGGACCTAAGGGAGGAGTATGTGTCGTACAGTCGATCACCCCAGCTCGTTATATTCGCGTGGTTCTTGCGGTGGGCCGAAGGGGATCGACTAATAAGTATCGATATGTGTGCAAATGAAAGTCATCAATAGGGGAAAATCCACTGAATTGGACGTCAGTCCTCGTAACGTTCGTAATTGGCGACATCTTTTCTCCGGATCGTTGACAGACAATGCTTTCGCGCCCCCTTCCCTCCTAAAATCTGGCAGATGCTGTTAAATCATAGCCGGAGTTTCTACGGGTTCGCTGGTAACGTTAACATCGTTAGCAACAGATTCGCGAATAGTTTGCACGGGGTATCCGAAGCCGGATCTAATGGATTTCGACCTTGGGTCTCGATTACTCGCGACACTCCATTGTACTCTACTTACTGTGTTTCCTCAGCTATTCGTATCGTTCCACCGTACCTCTATTCCAGGAAATCTGTGTACTTCTCACCCCGTAATCGTGTAACTTGTGGCGCAGTAAGCTAAACACTGCTCACACGTAACCGAAATACGGACAATATTACAGGGATAATTAGAACAAAGTTTACTAAGAGTATCCTTCTACCACGATGGAAGTTTGCAGTTTTCTTTTCTCTTTCTTTCGGTGAATTTGCAATAAAATTGGATTCGTGAGGGTCAGTTGGAGGTGGCTATTGGCGTATATCGAGAGTATAAATCCCTTGTAGGATGTATTTTGTTTGCTAGGCGTTCGTCCGTGCCTTCGCGTCGGTCGGCGGGTATTCCAGGCGAGACGAGGGGAATACGTCTGGTAGTTTATGAAGATGGAAAGCTCATGTCGACTACGGCCTTATAGGACGTCCGAAATAACGGTACACGTCGATAAGATTGAAGATTCGAGCAGGCTATCCGCCAACGAGATTCCACGGCGCCTTCTTCAACGAATAACCGATCTCCCAAGGAGATGGATCTAAGCACGTTTCATTTTCCACGTGAAGCTTCACTTTAAGCCAACGTCGTACCATACTACATGTTCACTATGTATACAGCTAAACGCCTACGATTCGGATAACTTAAGTACTTGACAACAAATAATTCTGCTAAAGCTCAACGCTAGGCCTTTAAGAAACTGAAGTGAAAAGAAAGGAACATTTCATTGAATGTTGAAGCTCTTAATTTACTCATGTTTTTTTTGCTCATTATGTTAACCTCCGCTATTAATTAACGGCGAGTAGACACGGCTTAGGAACTATCGAGCAGGAAGTTTGCCTTCGTCATTCTAATTAGAAGGGTTGCTGGCTGAGCAACCGGTTGCGTCAACTGCAGCCACTCGGCTGGATTTGAGCGTGTCGCTTATGATTCCATCCACTCCTCCCCTCCCCGCGCGAAATCCTGCCTCCGACCGTTCGTCGATATAGCATGTCGGTCCTACCCTCTTTGGCTTTGCTATTTCGTCCTTTGAACCAATCGCCGTCCTTTGACAGTCCCACCGTTTTAGCACGGTTCCAGGGACCTTTCGTTCCTTCTCGCCGTTCGCCCATTTTTCCCACGAATTTCCAAGTGTCGCGCGACGTTCTGCCAGATAGATTTTTCGCTCGTTGTAACGACGCGACTGCCACGATGGGTCCGGCGAAGTAAAGGTCAAAGGGAGAGATCCACATAGAGATAATGCCACGGCATTCTGACCTAATTGGCCCTCATCCACCCGACTAGCGGGAACGACCGATTTCACGACCTATGGGACCCCAGATCACCTCGGTACAACGACCTTCCGTACATGAATATTACCAAAGCCCCGTCTTTACTGTCCTTACTCGTGTTTTTATTCGCGATTCAATGAACATTCCCAAGCGAGTGCCCTGACATTTGAGCCACGTGAATTGTTGCGGGAAAACCGTCATGCCCCGTCGTGGGCGGAATTGACGTAAACCGTATCGTTCTGTTTCCACCCCTCGGAATATCGGAATATTTAATTTCGCTGTAAATAAATACCACCGATCGTTACTCCCCGTGATTGCTACTCTTCTTTGCGTTTTTATTTACCCTCCGATGAGCACGTTCCCGTAATTCAGGCAAGTTAAACCGTTTGAATCGACGATCCTCTTTCGCCGTCATTCGTGTACTTTATATTTCCAAGTTTTCGCTCTGGTCGCGTCGGAGTCGCGTGTAAATTTCCGAGAATTTCGGGAGGAGGAGAAAATACGAGTTGGTAGGTGGACGATCGATGTGAGGGACATGGGAAGGGAAAAACGCGGAGAAAACTGTAACAGTGATGCTTTGAAGCATACTCTGACCCAGTTTCGTGACCGTCTGTACGAATGGTTACTAGAGGGATGGACGGTGAAGGGGGGGGGTTAGTCATTACCGTTGTCCTGGAGAACGGCCAGAATGTTTCTGGTGACTCCCGGTGAAATCCTTCCGCCCGTTTCCTGCCATCTTACTGTACTTGCCGTCCTCTTCTTCGATCTCGCGCGCAGGGGAGGCACATAGGTTCTCTTGAAATATTCAAGGTCACGCGGTACGCTAAAAACGCCCTGCAAATTTGATGTCACAGCAAACTCCGAGTATTAATTTTAAATCCTTCGTTCAATAATAACGCCCTATTGAACGGCTTGAATTTTTCAGTACGGTCTGAAAAATAACTGAGTAATATGAATAACTGAGTATATGAACTGTATGGCCACGTAATTCGTATTATTTCTTTTTGCTGCAATTATCGCGTGTCATTGGCACGGTTCGCCGGCGAAATAGCGCCCTCGCGTGGAATTTTCCCCCGTGCCGAGACTATGTCCCTATAAAAACGCGCGGCCTACTTCGAAACTACCGTTATTTGCTCTGTATCTTTGCCCGGCTTCGTCCTCCCCCTTTCGGTCGTCGTCATCTTCCCGACCTTCCGACGGAGAGTCCTCCCCGCGATCATTTCGACTTGTTTTCTGCCCTTCAGCGGCGCAAGAGTATCCGACTTTCGTTGGCCTTGTTATGCCGTGCGTCGAAAAGTAATCAGTACGTTATATTGTACTTGAAATACACCGTATATCCCTTAGCACTCGTGTAATTAAACTCTTATTTCATTAAATTGCCAACACTCACGTTTCAAATACCGAGTATAACATTTCAAAAGTGTTTTCACGTTCAGCGAACTGGGTTGAATTCAAATTGACTAGGTTTTCGCTTACGCCCTGGCCTTACGTAAGTTGACTTCTTCCTATTCCGGGAATCAAGTTGCGCACGATATATTTCGACAAGAAGCTGAATTAGTAGTGGTCTAGCGTAGATACCGGAGTGCCTGTGTGTTCCGAGTTACAAGTCCGCGTGATGAATGGGTCCCTAAATAGGACTCCATCTAGCTCCGGCAAAGTTTGACCCCTGATGGATAGAAAACCGCACTACAGGGACGACAACTTAGTCTAAGGGATTAGCCGAGACCGCGCTAAAACGCATATATACTCACAATCGTGCGGAACCCAAGGAAAAAGTATACCCCCCGACAATAACCATTGCGATCGTCGTAAAAAATTGTCCCTATACGTCACGTCCCACGAAAAAAACTACGGAAACAGTCGTCACTTTATAATCAAGTATCTACTCAAGAGAAAGGTAAGTAAATCGTTCCTTTACGCTTATTCGGCTGCTTCGGAGAGAAGGAACTTAAGAATATGATATAATATAAATAATAAAATAGGAAAATAGAGGAAAGTTTTATTTGTCGACCGATCGATAAGATTCAGTTGTCTGTTTTCCCGTTTCTACGTGTCCCTAGGACCCGCATACGTTTATCATGTGCGACGCGGAGTAGCCATAATCGGATTTCCTCGGGAAGCTGACCAAGATTTTCAATGATCCCCCTTTTCCGGGTGTGCGGTAGAATTTCGTCGTCCCGACGAATGTTGCGCCGTCCTCGTGAAAGGCCCGGACTTTGGAAGAAGAAGAAAAGTTATGCTCGGCCGATCTAATCGGAAAGGTTTCCCCGCAATCCGAGGGTCAGCCTCGGAGTAAGGTGGAAGGAAGGAAACGACGAACCGCAGAGATTCCCCGGGATACGCGGAGGGTGTCGCGATATTACCAATAAACGTTCGGCACGATGTTGACAAAGTGTCAGCAGTGCTGAAATGTCACGGCCGAGCTCGGAGAATTGACCCGAAGCAATGGCCGTCATTTCGCAAGTCATCAATGTCTGCTTCCTTGAAAACCGATCCCCCCAAATCGACGTGTTTTTCTTTCCACCCTCTTTCGCGCGCTAGTCATTCCAGTACGTTCTTAGCATTTAGTTGTCCCGACACCGTATTACGTTTACAACAGGTAACAGTGCGTAAGAAACTACTGACACAGCGAAATCTTAGAAACTATTGATCGTTGAAAGATTTGACGAAAGTTCCTAACGGCTTTGTCTTGTTAGGAAAATATTTGAGAGTGTTCTGCGTGAAGGGTTTGCTCGGTGTAACGTCAGCTTCTGCTCAATAAATGATGTTTCTCGTGTGCGGAGCAATGAGGAGCACGTCCTGAACCTGAGGGAAAAGTCGATACATGAAAAGGCTGACTTTCCGATTTGCCGAGGTTAGAGGCCAACAGGCCGGGGTATTAGTCAATCCGCTCACGTGTGGCAAACGTTTTAGAGAAAATGCCGCGTGTTTCATAAATCCTCGGCGGAATAAATTGTCCGCCGGTCGGTTCCTCGGCCGGGAGTAGATTCGGTTCCTAGGATCGACGGTTTCGGAGGGAAACTACGGAAGACGTCGGCCGTTCGACAGGCACTTCCGTTCCATAGACACGCGATACGGCCGATAAAGTCGGCTTCAATCAATTACCCAGCCTTCCCGAATCCCCGTTCCCGGGAAAACGGTGCCCTCCCCCCTCCCCCTCCTTGGGTTTATAATTAGGTCTCCGCGTTAGGTCAATTGCGGTTCCGGCGATGGCATTGCGCTTGAAGATATCGTCCCTCTTGTGGCCTCGAACCTCGACGATTTAGATTGGAAAGCCAAAGCCGGCAGCTATCTTTAATGCACATCGAGGCACTTTTCCGAAGGTCTCCCGAGGGAATCGATAAGTGCTGCCCAGGAGCGTTATCAAAGACCTGGGCCTTCACGTTTCCTCGACTCTATCCGGAAAATGATGGACCGCGTAAACTGTATGCCAGGTCGAAAAGTTCAGAAATTCCATATACATTTCGCAGAAATTTTCTACATCCCCCGAGCACCGGCATGGAATAAATGTGAACCAGAGCTTCCCTCGAAATGAGTTTCTTTAACGCGATGGAGGGACCTTTTGATCGGAGCAACTGTTTCTCCATTCCATTTGCGGTATTGAGGGAATCCTTTTCCCTGGACCGCTGAATTCGCATAATCAATTAGTCGTCCCCTCTGCCGGCGTTTGACCCGTTTGTTCACCTGTTGATGGAAGTTCCGCCTACGAGATCAAAGGGGTTCCTTGTCCTACGGGTGAAAAGGATTTCCCAGAGCCGCCCTGCGGCCACATCACCGGCAAATCCCCGGGGAAGCCTCGGTCACGAGGTTTCAAGGTGGCGAAATCCTGCGTCGGCAAGAACTTTGCGGGCCGATGGCATTTTCATTTGCCCGGAGAACGCCGGAAAGTTTTTAATGGGCAAACCGAAGAAGTGACGGAAAGTTAATGGCGGCGAAGCGTTAATCGCTCGATTCCTTGGCCGCTCGTTCCCTTAATGGGTTTCTTCCTTAACGGAGACTTCAACTTTTCCATACGTTTCCCATCTAAGTTCCAACACATACGTTCAATCCACAATTTCGTTGAATACATTTCCAGTAATCGGTCGATTTTTACGTCGATTATGATAACCACGAATAAATATGCATCATCTTCAAACAATATTACCCAGGGTATTCTCTTAGGAATATGGGCCATTATACTGACCGTATTTCTGAAACTTTGGACAACATTTCTGAAACGTATAGCCATGAGCGGAAGTTTGGTGAAATTTATTTCAAAGCTTTTCGTAAGTTATCTGCCGTTTGGTTAACTCAGTCGTCTGGTCCAAGGTAACGTCGTGTGCTCGCGTTATTCATGATGTTTACCCGAGAGTCGGTCTTATTATGAATTCCAGTGAGTCCCTTTCGCGTCTCCGGCAAGTTCGCCTCGTAGGATCTGTCCGCCAACGAATTAGAGAGATCTGATCTCCGATTCCGCCCTAATACCGCTTAATTCCTGTCCACTCAAGCCTCCCGAGACACGTGTTAGAATCCCCCGTGACTTTTCGTGACTGCCCTGCAAATGAGCTTTCGAGGAGTTTTGCAAAAATTCTCACCAAATGTCCTTTGAACCAGACGAACGAGTTAAAACACCGACAACATTTCACCGAACCGTAAAAACTTCTCTGAATGTACGATAAATCTATGCGTCGACATGTAAAGGAATAAATTAACACAGATTACTCAAATTCTTTCTACTTCGAGAAGCCTTTTTTTGTTTTTCGGAAGCTGCCCTCTCTGCGTTATTCAACGGGCACAAAAATGTTGGCCGTTTACATTCGCATGCGCGCATTGCAATCGGTTTATCGTGCACTTCGCTTAAATCTTGTATCCCCGCGGAAAAATCACGTGGATCCTCGTCGATCGGTCGAAACTTCATTTTAGCATAGGGCGTCCTGAGGGCGCTCTATCGAGCTGCCATTAATCGTTAACCGAGCGCTTAGCGCCTACTTTATAATTGAATAAAGCGATTTCACGGCCGGACGGATATAAGTTGCTTCGCGTTCGACCGAGGAAGAAGCACTTTGTAAACCACACACCGTGTGCAGTCGCCGCGGTAATCCGATTTCGTCTATTCACCAGTTATTGCCGTGTCAAGAGCATCGAGTAAACGAGAAAAAGTACGGTAACAGGCAACGATTCGAAACAAACACTTTACACGCTCGAAAGATAGTAATCACCTTTAAATAAGCGGATGATATTGATAGCAAGAATTATATAAACTGTGAGATATAATATTTTGAAAAATTCATCGGTGAGGTACTTCGTTCCTCGGTCTTGTTTACGTTTCGAATTTCGTACAGCGTCCTTTATTAGTGTCGAACGAGTATCATAGAAGTTTTGAAAAACTGTATTCCGATTCGTCCGAGCCTGGCAAATTGTTGGTAGATCAGTTTTTCTGTGCAGAGCGTAAGGGGGTAATCGAATCTCCAGTTTATGTGCTATAACTGGCAGAGTTGTAGTTGTGTCGAAGCTTGCAGTAGACGAACACGTATAATATCCTGCAGGAACTCTACGGCAGGATAGCCATGATATACGCAGCTCCTTAATTAGGATTATTCTGCTCAGGATCGGACCACGTTCCTCCGTGAGTTAATGAGACTCATTTACTTAGCCTGCATATAACACGCTCGTAAGAAACTTGTCACAGATAAGTAAAGACATTGACAATTCCGTAATTTACGAAATTACTATTTTTAAGAGAGATTTTACGCAACTTCTCGCAACAAAAAAGGGTTTTCCCTGGACTGATAAATCGTCGTTTTAGATAATAGACCCTATATGTCGGTATTTTTATATAAACCGTCGGAGATAAGTGATCATGTCAGACGGAGTAAATACGTTGCGGACAGGGTGGTTTTATTTTATTCGGAATCGTCGAGTCTGTGGAATAAATTCTAGTTCCCTGGGATCTGATCTCGTCTGCTTTCGTGCACCGTTTCTTTTTAGCCGTTGATCAATTCGACTACTTTATCAGGCGCGTTGGAGCGGCGCGTCGTATCGATCAGCAGTAAAAGTGTTCGAGTTTCATAGGCGAGCGAGCGTAGCGTTCAGGGAACTTGACCGTCCGGCGTGTTTTTAAGCTGAGCAAATTTTATAGCCGACTCGAGAGAAACGATCTCTCGGCGCGCTATTAGCGAGGGCGTTAAAACAAATCCACACGCGAGCGGTCTTCGATTTACCGTCGACCGTCTGTTTCCATTTCATCGTCCAATCCCACTCCACCCCGTTAAAGACCACACAATCCCACAATTTCTCGCCAACGCAGTGTTAATTCCTCGGCGAAAGGGACAGCGGGTTTTAAAAATTCAAGGAGATTTAGCGCCCATAATTTCCACGTTCAATTCTCTTTTTACCTCGTAAAATGCTGCTTCATATTTCAGAGTTTCGGAAAATTTCAAAGAATATTTTACGTGGCTGGGGATTATTTTAGAAGCTTCGCCCTCGTTTCCCGTGTGTGCGCATTTCATGGAAAACGGCAAAAGACTCACCCTCACCTAATTGGGGTGTCATTTCGGCTCTCCCCTTCGTTGCTTAAGGCTCCAATGCTTTTCACTTACGGCGCCGTTAAATTCCGATTATCGGCGACAGAATTATTCACGGGTGAATGTGAGTTCACCGGTTGCATCGTTAAAACGAGTTTACCCTCGTCCCTTTTTTCTCCCCTGGCCGGGTAACGAAGTTTACCAAGTGGTATTACTTTTAAGGAGAAGTCGTAGAATATGTTAACGCGGCCGAAGTTTGCCTCGACGGCGATCGTTCGCAGCCGGGAAACTTTAACTCGAAGCGAAAATTATACACGTACATTAATAACGATCCTCCGGCCGTATCGGCTCAAGTACAGTGCAAACTCGAGTGGAGAGGGGCGAGGGGGGGTAGGGTGGTGGTTCCTCTCGTCCTCAGCTTCCTCGAACACTCGCGAAAAACCCAAGCGTGATCGTCTTGTTGATTTTTCCCTGAATGTTTTCACGAGGCTTGGGCGTTCGGGGAAAGCGGCTACGTCATAGCCGAGTCACGTAGACACGGGGAAACGCGAATGAAACGTCGAGTATCGCGAAATGCGAGCGTACTTACCCGACGGTTTGCCTTTCTCTCGAGTAAGAGGACCTCCGCAAGATCGTGTTCCGTTGCTTTCTAAATTGCCGGATGAATACATATCAGTCGACTGCTGTAGCCCAATTGCGAATGAATGAAATGCCCCGCGAATTATTAAAATTCAACTGACTCGACGGAAGTTTGCACGAAACACAGTGAATTTGGCCGAAGTTATATTAAATGGCATAAAAAATTAGACAGACTCGTTTGGGAAGAAAAATTTCATTCTTTAGCTGCAGGTGTATCGTGTAATTACGTGTTCCCACTTTATGACGTATAATTTCCCGCGGAGAAATGAAATCGGGGCATCTCGCAGCCGGTGGTAAAGTATCACCCAGTTGGAAGGTAAATTTACGGTTTCGTTTTTCGACGCTCCGAATCCCCTGTCACGGGACACAAGGCATCTGGTAATTACGGCGATGTTTTTAACTGCGCGGCTCGCACGGTTTCCTCGGCCGTTTCTTCCCTTTCCTCGCGTTCTCCCCGGGTCTTTTGAGCTTTCTTCCCCGGCCGGTTAATGCCTCGGTCGGTCCGGGCAAGCCGGGCACAATTTGCAATCTGCTATCCCCTGATAGCCAGCGCGACAAAATAAATTCCCTGCTGCTTAACCCGCTTGTTTCCATGAGAGCCAACGCGGGAAACAGTCCAAAAGGTCCAAAGAGAGGCCTGAAAAACTTGACAGTAGGTCTCAACTTTAATACCCCACGGACAAAAAGATAACATTATTCACTAAACGTTGCGGAACTTTGCTCGTTTTTCCCTGAACCTACTGTAATTTCCTTAAACTTCCGTTTAAGAGAGACTGACATTTGCCCGACTTGCGGCAGTCCAGACCTTCGCTGTTTATTGAATTTCCCGAGTGACACATATACCTCTCGATCGCGAAACGGTATGACAATTTTGAAAGCTCTCAACTGTCCCCGTCAATTTCATAGAATCTATCGTGTATCGTCGTGTAAATCAGGACGAACCGGCGTATCCCTTCGGCAAATATTGCCCCGTTATCGTTGCCTGTGAGGAAATTCCGTGTCGGCTGATCGACATTAATTTATCGGACGCGTTGGCCGACGTAATTATTTGAAGTGTGTGTATGTGTGTGTGTGTGTGTGTGTGTGGGCAAACGCTGGTTATCGATGTATGCATATATGTTGAGGGTTCGCCGACAGCTCGACTCAACGGCACGCACGCGACGTATAATTATGTCAATTCTCATGCGTACGTATGTGTTACGGCGCGTGTCAGCTCAGTTACACGAGTATATTTAACGCAACGCGATATTTAACACACGTTCCGTCGATTTTCATTCACTAGTGTGGACTAATATTAAGAGGTAAAAGCTCGGCCCAACAGTCGATAGTTTCGTTCGGTTTTACTCAATGTAATGAATTTCTTTTTTAATGTATTCTTCTTCCCCCTCTGTAGTTTCCTGCATTTCCCTTGCTTCGTATTTGTCCTATTTTCATTCTCTCGTGTTGCCAGAGGTTTTAAAAGCTGAAAATCGAAAAAACGCAGAGACTGTCCTAACGGTATGTCTATCTATTTCTTCTTTGCGCCCCTTTTTCTGCCTTTGGAGACGCACGAAGTGACAATGTAGGTAAAATGTATATCCTTGTTTCGTCGTTCGTCCTCGCGGAAACATACGTGACTGACTCAAAGGCCTCTCCCGGCACCCTCGGCTAGATTTATCTGAAAAATAACGGTTCGAGACTGCCGGGGATACGATCGAAAAGGGAATGGAAGAGAGCTTTCGGCTCAAAGGATCTGCCTCCGTCTTTGATCCAGAAACGCATGTTCCTGCGAGATAAATGTATCGAGGAAATTACGTTTTCATCGTAAAGTCTCACCAGTGCAAGTTGAGTTCATCGCCCGATAGAAATCACGAGGAAGTACAATACTTCTCTCAGCTCTAACAGTGTTTCCCTCGAAATTTTACTTTCTCAGACCGTCTTCCTTTTTTTTCGACTCGTGCGCACGGCGGTTCATGGACGTGAGCTTGTAAAACGTGGGCGAATTTTTGACGCGCCATATTAAAGTGCTCGAGGATGCACGACGATGGATGGACGTCGACGCGTGTGTACCCACTGCCGTCACACTTGCCCCATGTGACACGAGTCCGTTGAATAACTTAGAGTCGGTAAACAGCGGGGATCGTAAAGAAGCACACGCGCCAGCGGGAAAAGGGCGTCGAGCGAGAAGGAAATTAAGGAAACCCGGGAATGCCGGAGGACGGACGACTGGGAACGATTAATCAGAACGTTTATTACCGCCATTCGGATAATTCGGCACCCTTTTCCGTCCCTCGACGACACATGGCTGACCGTAAAAAAAGCAAGGAATATGGAATTATAGAAAGCGATTTGCTGTAATTGAATTTGTTCGGTTCCTTACCTTTGAATAGGCGTAAATCTGTAAAGCTCTTATTGTTGGCAAATAAGTGAAGATGATTATTAGGAATTTAATTGACAGAGGAAGGAGTGAGGTATGTGTGTAGTGATACTCGGTAGACGTAATTTTTACAGTTAGACAAATTACTATATTCAAACTAAAATAAGGCGATAAACAATATTACACTAACAAGTAAGCTAGCTATCATTACGGACTACTGAATGATCATTCGTGCTATTGAAGAGGCCTCTTACCTTTACGCTGAAGGGTACAGCCCTTCGAATGAGAGAGAGAGAGAGAGAGAGAGCGTGGGTCCACAACAAGATGAAGGGTACAGCCCTCCGTGTCCAAGCAAGAGCGTGGAAATCCCACTACCATATGAAGGGAACAAGCCTTCGTGTCACACTCTCCTGTTGTCACAGAGAGAAAGAGTATGTGGAAGGGCCACTACCAAAGCTGCACCCGGTCCCGACGTCTCGGGCACGTGAACAGCACTCACCAGGTGACAGCCGATGGACATTAAGTCGCATTAGTGGCCCTCAGGACAATACTGATGATTGTCCAGCGAAAACAGCACCAAGTGTGTTACGCCCACCCAGTTCACAAATCGCACGCACAGATTCAGAGAAAGAAAGAGAGAGTCGCAACTTAATACTAGAGACCGAATGCACGTCTAACACAGTCCGAAGTCGCAAGTGCATTGGGCCTGCTGCCCTTTTTTTCTCTCAGGCTCCTCAAGTGCGTTGCCCTTCTCCCTCCCCTGGCCCCATAGCTCCGAACCAGATGAACTGACTTATCAGTTTTGGGCACTGGAGAGGGAAAGAAAACGCCCGAGGAATTCCTGTCACAAAGAGAGCATGCAAGTGCGAACATTCCGCCCGCCTTCGACCGCAGGTCGAACAATATTATTTTTTTTTGTTACATAACCTCATGAAGTTCGTCCATCCACCCTCGAAAAACGCTTCGTGTCCTCTTCAGACTCTAAGTGTATCGGGCACACCCGTGCAATGTGTCGACGGAATGTGTTGACGGCAGTCTTGACTGTGACCACTCTCACAAGGCCATCTGGTCCCGGATGCACCTCAGTGATACGACCTAGAGGCCACTTTGCAGGGGGATATCGGTCATCTCGCAGAAGTACGAGTTGTCCTGTTTGGAAATTATCGGTTGAATTTCGCCATTTTCCTCTCTCTTGCAGCTGTTGCAGGTAATCGTTGGACCATTTTTTCCAGAACTGGTTGCGAAGGCGTTGTAGTAGTTGGTAGCGATTCAGGCGGTTCTCAGGTATCGATGGAGGCTCTTCATCTGGAATCAGTCCGGAAGTTTCTCCAAGCAGGAAGTGCGCAGGTGTCAGGACTGTTAAATCTTCGATGTCATTGGTCAGGGCGCACAGTGGGCGCGAATTCAGGCAGGCCTCAATTTCCGCCAACACAGTTGTGAATTCTTCGAATGTAAGGGTATGCTCGCCTATCGTTCTTCGTAGATGGTGTTTGGCCGATTTTACACCTGCCTCCCAGAGGCCTCCATAATGTGGTGTAGTTGGAGGAATAAAGGTCCAGGTGGTCCCATCATTAGCTAGGGTGGCAGCAAGTGTCTGGTAATATTGAGAGGCTGCCGAAAACATGGCCCGCAGCTCGTTGTCGGCGCCTTTGAAGGTTGAAGCGTTGTCGCTGTATAAGTGGCGGCATAGGCCGCGTCTGCTGACGAAGCGACGAAAGGCGGAAATAAACGAGTCCGTAGTGAGGTCACTAACGAGCTCGAGATGTATTGCTCGGGTGACGAAGCAGACGAACAGAGCAATGTATCCCTTGTAAGATCGATGTCCACGTCCTTTCGTGGTACGAATTTGGAATGGTCCCGCGTAATCCAATCCTGTCGTCGTGAACGGGCGAGCTGGACGCAGTCGTGCGGCAGGTAGATCACCCATCAACTGATGTGCCATACGAGGTTTTACACGCTGGCACTTAACGCAGTTATGCACAACTGAATTAACTAAACGCTTTCTACCTAATATCCATACATGTTGTAATAAAACATTGGTTGTTAACGTGGGTCCCCCGTGAAGGGCAGAATAGTGTGCATGACGTGCGTACAGGCGACTAAGCGCAGAGCGGATCGGGAGAATGGGCGGATGTTTACTTTCACGCGTTAAGTTGGACTGCGAGAGACGGCCACCGACCCTTAAGATTCCCTCGTTTTTATCCAATATCGGGTTCAGCCCGTTTAATGGATTTCGTTTCGGTAAAATTTTCCCTGATTTCAACAGCGATAATTCGGTAGGAAATGCGTGCGTCTGTGCGATTCGAATCGTGCGTAAGCGTGCATCTGTGAGTTCTTTCGTAGTAAGGTATTGCGGAAGTGGGTTCAGCCCACCCTTACGTCTTCGTAAGTTCATTAATGGCCTCAAACAGTAAGCCACCACTCGGAACAGCCGAGTCAGAGTCGAAAATCGACAGAGAATATCAGGCTCCGGTGAAAAGTTTTGAATTGTCATAGTGCGCACCGTCTCGGTTTGCCGAGGCCAATCATCAGCAGGTAATGAAAGCCAAGGAGGCCCGTACCACCATAAGGGACTATTTTTTAGTTCGGAGGAGGTTAAGCCACGAGTTGCCAAATCTGCTGGATTTTCGTTTGTGGGCACGTGCGCCCATACCGCGGAAGGCAATTCAGTTTGAATGGAAGATACTCGATTGGCTACAAACGTCTTCCAATGGCACGGGTGCTTGCTTAGCCATTTGAGAACTATCTGGCTATCTGACCATAGAAAGACAGGAGACTTCTTTATGAATTCTAACTTGCGTAAATGACCTACTAACTGAACTAGAAGAGAGGCTGCGCAAAGCTCTAGGTTCGGGATGCTCACCGTCTTTACCGGGGCGACCTTGGTTTTAGCAGCTAAGAGCGAGACCTTGAATATTTCCTGGGCCTTAATAATACGCAAATAAACGGCTGCAGCGTAAGCGCGTGAAGACGCGTCCGAAAAACCGTGAATTTCGCAAGATAAGGCGGGTTCTAGGCCTAACCACCGATTGATTGATAGCGAATTTAGTGACGTAAGTGAGTTACAGTACTCTAACCAGCGCTCGCGTGCGTCAGCAGGCAAAGGAGAGTCCCATTCACATTTGGTTATCCATAGGTCCTGCATTAATATTTTGGCCTTTACTGTAACGGGTGAGAGCCACCCAAGAGGGTCGAACAAGCGCGCGATGCTCGATAGTACCGATCTTTTGGTCATTACTTCCGTCAAGCTCTCTAGCTTGTTTGTGCTAAAAGTAAATTCATCTAATTTTGAATTCCATTGGACTCCGAGCGTTTTAACGAAATCAGCGCTATCAATCTGTTTCGGCACGGCGTCTCTCTGCTGTCGTGCTTCGGAAGGTAAGAGATCAGAGTGATTGGCCGCCCATTTATCTAATTCAACACCGGCAGATTTTAATATTTGAATCAATTCTTCGCGTTTACTAACCGCAAGTGAGAGCTCATGTGCACCAGCGAACGTGTCATCTACGTAAGTGTTTAACTCGAGGCAACGAGCGCCGAGTGGGAAGCGATTCTTTTCATCGAATGCCAATTGAATCAGAGTGCGTATCGCTAAAAATGGGGCACATGAGGTACCGTAGGTGACTGTGGTCAATTTATACTCAATCGGATCTTCCATCGGGCTAGGAGCCCAGACTATTCTTTGGAAGTCTTGATCCTCGGGGAAAACACGAATTTGTCGGAACATTTTGACAATGTCGGCGGTAAATACGAATCGATACCGGCGCCAGTTCAATAAAATTAACGATAGATCTCGTTGGAGCGGAGGACCGGGCATTAAAAAGTCATTGAGGCAAAATTGCTCTTGCGTGCGTCGCGAAGCGTCAAATACAACCCTTAATTTCCATTTTGAGGTAGAGGGTTGTATAACCGCATGATGAGGTAAATACCAAGCGTTTGGATTGTTAACTTCAGTGGACGGAACGCGCATCATGTGCCCGAGTCTTTCATAGGTCGTCATAAAATCCCGATACGCTTCAGCTAGCCTCGAATCACGGGTAAAACGACGATGGATATGCGCAAGCGATCCTAAGGCCATCCGTCGTGTTTCATTGGCGACTTTAGGTGGTTCACCTTTTAAAGGGAGTTTAACTATGTAACGTCCATGTTCATTACGTGCATGGGTTTCTAAAAACAACCTTTCGCATGCTTCGTTTTCCGGATTCAGCTTGCTTATTGGTGGTTTCAATTCTTCGAGTGTCCAAAACCTTTCTAAGGTTTCATTTAAATCCTCGTTCGATATACAGTGAAGGGCTCTACGGGACATCGGCGGTTCGTCCTCCGCCCGCCGTGACGTGGCTACCTCAACCGTGCCGGATAAAATCCAGCCTAATGCCGTTCTTTGCGCGACAATTCGCGAGGAAGGAAAGCGCTGAACACCCGAGCGAATAAGTTGGCCATAAATATCAGCACCTAATACTAAGTCGACAGAGTTAGCTATGTAAAATTGAGGATCAGCTAAAGTCAAGTTGGTGAAGTGCTCGAGATCGATTTCCACACAATCGTGAGCGGGTAGTTTAGAGGTCAATCGTGGTAAGACAAGAGCATCGATTTCAATTGTGAAGTTCGGATCATTGAGAGATTGTAACGCCACGCGTACTGCCGAATGGGCAGTGCCGGCAGAATGCGCGCCTAGGCCGGTTAAAGGGACTTGTACCTTGGTTTTCTTCAATCCAAGCAATTGTACAATTGACTCTGTAATGAACGACGCTTCCGAGCCTTGATCTAAAAGCGCGCGAACGCGAGTACGCGTACCCTGAGGATTCGCTACTTCGAGCTGTGCCGTAGCAAGAAGGACTGATTGTTTAGCGACGGCGATGTTCGCAGTATGTGCATTAACACCGGGCGTAATTACTGCGTTTTTAACCTCATCTGATTTCTGTCCGTGAGGTTTAAGGTCCGAAGCTTTATATGTAAGCTGTTCCCGCGATGGCATATTAAAATGTAGTAGTGAATGATGTCTCCCCTTACAGAGGTTACATCGACCGTTCGATTTACAGACTTTGTGCATATGAATCCCCAGGCAATTAAAGCACAGTCGTAGCCGTCGGACATCTGCACGTCTATCACTCAGATTCTTGGCAAGAAATTTCGGACACCTCGTGATATAATGCGGTGCTGAGCAGAGAGCACATTTCTGCGCGTTACCTTGAAGAAGCCGCGAGGAACTAGCGTGAAAGATTTTACGCGCGTACGGAGGTTTCGCTACCCAGGTAGTTCTCTTCTCGCCCTTAGGTTCAGTGACAAGCATGCTTAAGGTTTGCGCCCGTTTTTCCAAGAACTCCGCGAATTCCACGAATTTAGGGAAAAAATCGGTTTGCTCTACCTCATCCCTATTCGAAATCGCCAATGTGTGTCGTTCCTTAGCACTTAACTCAGATTCCCACGCCTTTCTCGAATCCGGATCTAAACGAGAGCTAAGAATGTGGATAAACCAGATATCCCAATGATCGACTGGCAATTTCAAATTTTTCAGAGCGCGGACTATCCTCTGGGATTCATCGGCGAAGCTACGTAACTCTACAGCGGACTCCTTTCTCAAAGGAGATATGTTCATGAGTGCATTCAAATGGTTGCTGACAATCAAACGAGGCTTAAAAAACCGGGCTTTCAATGACTGCCACGTTGACTCGTAATTAGCGCTCGTCGTAGCTACGTCTTTTACCAAATCGGCGGCAGACTCAGTGAGGCAGGACTTCAAATATTGTAATTTAGTAGCGTCAGAGATTCGAGGAGCATCATGTACAAGAGTTGTAAACAAATCGCAGAAACTGTCCCAGTCTTCGTATCGACCGGAAAATGTGGGCAAATCGAGTTTCGGTAGCTTAGCCGGCCGTAGCTCTAATTCAGTCGCGCTCGTATCGCCTGCTCTAACCGAGAGTGTTGTAGCACTCGCTAATTCGAATTCATTTATTAATGTTAAAATAAAGTCGACGGTGTCCTCATAAGTACCTTGCATCTCATTGAACACATCATTAATGACGTATGCGTCTTGCTCGGCGTCATCACGAGCTACTATTTCCGCGTGTGTTTTCCTGGCTTCAGACCATATTTCATTTAGCGAGTCGAGTCTCGCTGTGACAATCCTTTTATTCAGCGTACTACGTTCCCTATCTTGCAACCTGGTACTCATCAAATTAATCTCCGCCAAACGTGAATTCTGAAGAGCCGTTAAACGTTTCAATACTACCGGTGCCATTTTGAATTGATAATACGGATGATTAAATGTAAAGGATTATACAGTGCTTAATTACGGTTCTCGAATGTGAGCGTTGACCCCGAAAGACTATGAACAAACTGAATGCGGGTTTAGAATAAACATAGAGAAAAATACGATGCGAGAGTAAGTATAATCGTTCATCAAGAAAACAGCTACGTTAGGAACAATTATTGCCAATAGATTTTTTTTTTTTTTTGACAGCTATGTACAGGCAGCGTATTGAAAACGTAGATTATATATACTGCAGGCCGATATCAACGAAAGGAATCTGTCGCTTTGATTATGGGCACAGTTCACGCCTGGCGTAGCTCACAAAGAAGTAGACGAAAATCACGTACGGTTATGTTTACGTCTTTCATACAAAGAGCGCCTTATGACTAACTCCTCACACCATGCAACGATACAAAGGACGCCTTATGCCTAATATCTATCGGAATGCAACGCCCGAATCTTCTTTATTCGATGCGCTAATGACGCCGAATTTAACTTTCCAAATGAGCTACAAACTAGTTAACTATTTTCTACGTTACAAGAATATTGACTAAGAGGTACACGGCAAGACAATAGGTTACCTTTATCGCGTGTACTGTGCTTTACATATACGGTAACTCTAATACTACATCAATAACTACTTATTATCTTTAACAAATTTCCATCTCCATTGAGCAACACGAAACACACTCCTCACCCGGGGCACCAAAATGTTCGGTTCCTTACCTTTGAATAGGCGTAAATCTGTAAAGCTCTTATTGTTGGCAAATAAGTGAAGATGATTATTAGGAATTTAATTGACAGAGGAAGGAGTGAGGTATGTGTGTAGTGATACTCGGTAGACGTAATTTTTACAGTTAGACAAATTACTATATTCAAACTAAAATAAGGCGATAAACAATATTACACTAACAAGTAAGCTAGCTATCATTACGGACTACTGAATGATCATTCGTGCTATTGAAGAGGCCTCTTACCTTTACGCTGAAGGGTACAGCCCTTCGAATGAGAGAGAGAGAGAGAGAGAGAGCGTGGGTCCACAACAAGATGAAGGGTACAGCCCTCCGTGTCCAAGCAAGAGCGTGGAAATCCCACTACCATATGAAGGGAACAAGCCTTCGTGTCACACTCTCCTGTTGTCACAGAGAGAAAGAGTATGTGGAAGGGCCACTACCAAAGCTGCACCCGGTCCCGACGTCTCGGGCACGTGAACAGCACTCACCAGGTGACAGCCGATGGACATTAAGTCGCATTAGTGGCCCTCAGGACAATACTGATGATTGTCCAGCGAAAACAGCACCAAGTGTGTTACGCCCACCCAGTTCACAAATCGCACGCACAGATTCAGAGAAAGAAAGAGAGAGTCGCAACTTAATACTAGAGACCGAATGCACGTCTAACACAGTCCGAAGTCGCAAGTGCATTGGGCCTGCTGCCCTTTTTTTCTCTCAGGCTCCTCAAGTGCGTTGCCCTTCTCCCTCCCCTGGCCCCATAGCTCCGAACCAGATGAACTGACTTATCAGTTTTGGGCACTGGAGAGGGAAAGAAAACGCCCGAGGAATTCCTGTCACAAAGAGAGCATGCAAGTGCGAACAGAATTTTTATTCCACCGGGCGAAGGCGCCACGTAATTTTTATCAGCCGATTTACATTTCAATGAATTCCCACCCCCCGTCGCCGTATAATCAGGTAGCGAGCAAACGAGGACTCTTGCTCGTAATTTCGAACAATTACTTAGATTAGCGTTCCCGAAGACTGGGGGAGGTGGAGGGGGAGGGGCGGTGGAGGACTAATCGCGCGGGCCATTTTCGCTGCTGAAATTCGCGCGTCAGACGTTATCGGGAAGGTTTATTTATGCTCACACGCGGCGTTGTCCCCCCGGAACGACGCTTTCTTAGATTACATTTATTTCGCCGGTTTATCGCCGCCATAAAACACGGCCAGAACGGCCGCGTTTACGGCAGTTTAAATTACAGAGAGCCAAGTTACGGGCGATCCGCCGTAATCGCGGCCTATGCATGCTCGCCCCCTATGCAGAATCCAAGCTGAATTTTGTCCCTCGACAGAGATCGCCTCCGCGATAATTCCCTGAGAGGAAATATTTATACCGTCCCTGTCGTCAGCGTGTATCAATATTTCAGGAAACCCTTAACTCAGCCTAGTTTCTTCCTGCCGAAATCAAGTGTAAAACGTAAGTTTGATTCGTGATCGTCATTTTCGCACGATTATCTTCGGAGCGTGGGGAATTTCGAAATTGTTGGAATACCCGCTGACGTGCGAAAGGGGCTAAAATTCGCACGTGGGTACGGGGAATTGACGCGGACGAAAATGGCTCGGACGAGAAATATCTGCCGGCCGTTGGGCAAGTTTAACGTGTGTTTTTCTCGCGACGATATATCGCGACACGGACTGGCTGGCGACGATTAGATAGTGAATTATTCACGCTGGAGGTCGTTCGGTTCTGCTGTCGTAGAGCGATTTTCAAATCTCCCGGACCCTGTGTTCTCGATCGAGGTCCTGGATAATTTAATGCTCGTTTCACAGGTCGTTACGGAAGCACAATATCTGCCCGGCGGGCATTTACGCGCTCATAAAATGCACATCGAATGACTGTTTTCAAATCCGTAGTAAAGATGGCTAATCATAGTTTACACCCTTTTGCGTTATTGAAAGATATTAAGTGCAAAGAGGCGAAAGACGTTCCTTCCCTGTATCTTAAAATCCCTTGAAAATATCGATTTACTTACCCTTTACATTTTTCTACCATAATATCCCTTGTTATCTGGCCATTTTCGCGGGTCAGCAAGTATTTACATAACTTTAATCCCGGGCAAATTGCTGTTGACTTCGTAAAAATTCTTATTAGCGAAATCTTTATTAAGATAACGAGAATTTTCGGCTGTTAAGCCCCGTTCACAGGGAACTGCTGATTAGCGCTGTGTCAATAATCGTTTCGTTAAAAGGCTAATACTTTTCCTCGCGCCTTTTACGTGACTGGCTCTGCGGAATTTTCGGGAAACTCGGATCGTGGACAAGGTGCAGAAGGCTGCTGCTCTCTTTCGATGCGAAGATAACGAAAGCTCTGGCTGGCGGGCCCTGATTACGCGCTTGTTACCAGAGATATTACACCAATTTGCACCGACGTCATTCTATCCCCGGCCGAGTTTCCGCATGCCTCGCGTTACTTGCCAGTCGACTCAAATTTTCATGCGATCCTTTCTTCCTCGCTCAAAATAAAATCCGCGTCATTACCCAAACCTTCCGCGTAAATTTTTCAACGAGCCCTGCCTCTATAAACGTCATATCTACCTTGAAAAATGAGATCATCTGCCTTCCGTTTAATCCGTATCCCGAAGAACAGGGCATTTTATTTCGCGCGTGTCGCCCTAGTAACTGGACTATGAACTTTCCCATTTCCTTGCGCGCATTCCATCCTTACGTGAGATGGGAATATGGAAAAAAAGGGAGTTACGAGGCAGGGGAATGTTACTCCGTTTCCGGCATATCTCCCGGCTGAAGTTCGTAGGAATTGACTGAGTGCGTTCGTCTGCCGCGAAACGAGCGACTGCGCCGAGTCTCATTGTGAATTTCTCATTTCCTTTCTTCCCGAATAACGGTGAAGAGGGGGAGGGGGGGAATTCCAGGGAGATATCGTCGGCCGCGTTCAAAGGAGTTTCGGAGGCAGAACGTTGCTTTTTTATTCAGCAGCGAAAGAGGCTACTCCAGCTCGAAAACAGGTACTCGCGAAAGTTTAGCCGAGCAGAAGGCTGCACTTGTTGCACGGCTCGCTCGACTGCGCAGCTTATAGGCTCTTTCATCAGGCCCTGCCTGCCGGCTCCTACAAAGGCCCAATTAGAAACTCATTTTCACGCGACCCCTGTATTTATCCTACTACTTATTTCTCGTTTGTTTTAACACACACACATACATACACACAGAGCTTTTCTTATGTCGAGCATGCCTGAAATGCGGCTTGACTTTTCGTTTCGTTACTTTGATAGAGCGGCGCACAATGCGTTAACTGGTTACGCACGCCGAGAAAGAACTCTCGTGGGAACTACTCACGGCGAGGATGGAAGTAGAAATTCATTTTCACGCTTCCCCTGTCTTTCCACCGCTAATTGATATCGATTTTTATTTAGTTTTATCGTTTGTCTTCCGCCGCGATACGTTCGCCGTACGTAACTGAACTTTGGCCGTTTTCCTAATAATTAGCATTGCATCACTGGGGGGGAATGTTGAAGCCGAAAGAACAATGCATTTACGTCAGTCTACCTAGAATTACCGAATTACCTTTTCCTTCGGCGAGCGTTCTTCTTTTCATCGGCCCAATAAATATTCAGATATTTCGAACGGGCCGCCGCGAGTGCGGGCGATTTTTCACCGTGGCTATCTTGCCGGGCTGACTTTTTTTTCCGTTAATCAATCCCCCGATATCCGACGTGCTGGCCGCATTCGCGGGAAATCGTATTTGGTTTTCGACAACGGGGCAAAAAGAGGATACGCCGGAAAAAAGTCGCGGGAAGAGCGGAGAGTCGTCCGCCGTATGGAACAGAAGTTGACGGCAAGGGGTGGAGAGTCGAGGGAGGGATGGGGCGGGGAGGGGCGGGGACGGAAAACTCGGACACTCGTTGCGCGAGGCGAGAAATTGAGTTCCCCGAGTTTTGCATATACGAGAGCGAGCGGCCACGAGAACGGTTTCGCCCCGGCGAATCGTCCCCTGCTGTTCGTTTACGCGAGAATCTTCCACCCCCACCCCCCCGTCCGCCCCTTGCCGTGCAGAAAAATTCCCCCAACCCTCACCATCCCAGCCCTGACAGTTACCCAGAACCCCGGCAGTTCGTACCTTTGCCCGGCGAACTACCCTTTTCCCGGGAATTTCACGCAACTTTTTCCCAGCCCCAAATGTTTCCGTATCCTATTTAAGGCGCGCGCGAAACGGTTGGCCTGCATGGAAATGCATGCATGTGCACCAGTTGCGCGCGGTCGATGGGGACGGTTCGTTCTCGAGAGAATTTTTTAATTGCGACACCGTTTTCCAAATTAATATGTAAATCCGCGGGAATTTGCTGTTCGCACCGGTCGAGGAGGGAGAACTGAAGAAATGGGGTAAATACATTTCGCGGTCTTTCGCAGTTATCCGATGTCGAGATTTTTGGTAAATGTATTTGTACTTATTTGCTGCGGTATTTTCTTTGTTGCCAGATTAACGGGCTGACTAATATTTCGGCACATACTTTTCCCGTGGCCTTGCTATGAACTCCTTTGTACGCTTTCGCCGTAAATCTCGGCATGTCGGGTGGCATTCGAGGGCGGTACTCCCCTTCGGAAGGTGCAAGTGCATCGCGTTCGCCTTACGTCGCATCTTTGACGTGCCGTGCGTTCCACGGGGCTTTTTATCCGAGCGACGTCGCGTCGAAGATCCTAGCCGGAATTTACGTTTTCTTATTTCATAAACCGCCGGCAATCTTGCCGGTAAACGTCGACGAACCGTCCCGGTAAAACACAATCCGCTCGATTATTTATACTCGTTTCTTATTTACCTAATACTTTAATAACGTCCTCCTTATCCTATTGAGTCGTCACGGTGGGAATTTAAAGCTAGTTAATTCGCGGTACATGGCTCGGCGCCATGGCTTGGAGCTTTTTCCCGGTTTCGCCGGGTCCAAGACCCTAGCCGGAATTTACGTTTTCGTATTTCATAAACCGCCCGCAATCTCGGTGGTAGACGTCGACAGTCCCGGCGAATACGATCCGCTTGATTGTCCCTCGTAACTCGACTCACCGTTCCAGTATCGCGCAGCGGGAAACTCCGGTTTATAAATCAGCAACAAAAGCCGATTTCGCGGAAGTGCCTTGGCACGCGCCGTGCGAACATATTTCCGCCGAAATAACAGATACCACGACGCCGCGGGACCAGCAGCGACGGGGGGGGGGGGGGGGGCATAGTTTACAGAGCGTATAAGCGATTCAGAAAGTTCCTAAACGTAAGTTGTAGGCAAATATGTTGCCGGGGAAATCCCCACGTATTTTTCCACCACCTCGGAACGGAAAACACACACAGTATCCAATGCTGAGAATTCACAAAATCTACGAATCTGCCCAGTCTCTTCGCTGCGATAACGTTTCGTTAAAGAATCCGACCTTCCTTCGACCTCCCATCATGTCACTTTACAGTTTTCCTTTTCGTACCGCGCTTCGGAGGATTCTTATCCCCGGAATATCATTTTCAAACCGTGACGACTCTTCTTCCAGCTATGATGCTTTCAAGCTCCGGTATCGGCTCGGCATTCCTATCGTATTTCATAGTTTCCTAATTGCAGTAAGGGTTGTCGGTGTGGAAGGGACTATCCAAAGACGAGCATCAGCTCCACGGCAGTAGGACGAGAACGGTGAGGGGGGGGGGGGGGGGGGGAACGGTGAGGTCGTTTCGCGACGGAAGTCGTGATTTTGCGGCGGCGCTTTGGGGTTTTGCGAGTCCTTATCGAAGCCGCAGCAGCGGCGGCAGCCGTTCCCGATTCCGCGCCGCTGCAGCTGCTTCCGAATGATTAACGGCCGAACGACGGTGATAGTAGTTTGTTCGGCGCGGCCGTGGCAGACGGGTGCGGGGAGAGGGGGAGGGGGAGGGGGGGAGGGATGGGCGAAATCGCTTTATCGAGCCCTTGCATTCGGGAAAACCGCTCGGAGACGCACACGTCAAGCTTCCACGATTCTCCCGTCGTTCTCTTTGGCCGCTCGTAAATCTCAACGATGCCGAGGGTTTCGCGATGTCTCCCGGACGGTGCAATAATTAGTAACCGTCAGAGCGAGTGCCCTTTAGCGATAATTAATAGGCAGAGCAATTAGGAAACGCGAGACAGTTGGTTCCGGGGGGTAACGTTTGTGCAAGATAAAAGCTCGTTCCTTTGCTCCGCGAGAGCCATTGAATAATCATTTTTCGTGAAATTATTCAGATGGGACGAATCGTTCTGCCTCTCCTGGCGCGTGAAAACTGCTGGATTCGATTTTCCCACGGTTCCTTAAGTCCCTCGTAAATCTCTCGAACGGCCCCGGGGACGTTCTGGAAGAAAGGATTCCGCGGCGTATTCCCATTTCCCCGGCGCCATAACAATTAGTAAATGCCAGAACGCCGGGCTCATTTGACCGTGTCGCTCGGCGAGCGAGTTTCGCCGCTCTCGAGTCAAGCGTTTTCACCGAACCCGCCTGTGGCTGGCGTCTGATTGCAATTAATTGCAGCTACTGCAGAACCCACAGCCGAAATATGTTTCCAATCGATCAGGTTCTTCGGAAACACTCGCCGAGCAATGTCGATCTTCTGGGAACTTTCGTTAGCGAGGTATTCAGAAAAATTGCAACGTCATTAATTACATCGTCCATGATAATTACGTATTGTTTTGCCAAATTCAACGATAGGGTCGTCTGGGAAACGTGAAACTCAGAAGGAACTTTTAGGCCATAAGCAGGCGGATGAAAAAGCGAATTGCGCGAAATTTATTGTAGTCTCGGAAGAGTAAGGGGGGTCAGAGGAGTTACACTTCTGTCGGGGATCCCGGCGGGACTGGCGATGCCGCGAGTGCACTTGGCAGAAGACGTAAAAGCTCGGCTTCTTATCGAAAAACAAGCACGAAGGTATATCGCGTGGTCGGCTCCATCTTACTCTACACGTCCCTGTGTGTGTGTGTCTGTGAAAGTACGCAGACGGCGTACGACCTGCAGCGAAAGGAACATATAGCTGGCCTTGCTAAAAATATCCCTCTTCTCGCGGAGACAACAATAAGTACGTGAAGGAATAGTATTTTATTGTAAGCTCTATCAGGATTGTGTTCCTAGTAAAAGAATTGATTTCCTAAATCCAGTAGGAAAGTCTTTCAACGTTAAAGAAAAACTGTAAAAATTGTTAGATTTTTAGGATCTCACAGAGAGATCGTTGGAAAAGTCGTTACTTGATTTGCTTGATTCCAAGTAATAAAAAGGGGATAAAAATGGAGGATAACGCTTGGGGCACATTGTAGTTTTTCGGCGAAATTTTATGGATCGGCATAAATCTGTTGGCTACATTATTCAATGGCGAAAGTTCCAAGTGGAAGTTTGATTCCAGCGTCGACGGTTATTGGTTATTCTCGCATGAAAGCGACATTGCGCGACGTATTCGACGATGGATAATACAAGGACACGGCGGTCGAGCTTCGTAAGTAATCGAATGAGTAAGCGAATCGCAGGAAATTTATGACCGTCCAACACGAGCACGTTTATGTAAGCCGTGCGTCGTCGTTGCACCTGACGGAAAGCACATAGCCGTTCGTCTTCGTGTGAAAGGACGAAACACACTGGCGGGAATCCGCTGACAAGGTCCTGGGTCGGCCAAGAAAAGCTCTGACCGCGTAAATCCCCCGACCGGACGTTCTCCATTGAGAAGCGGCCAATGAAGTTAATGAAGAATCGACGGGGAAAGTGAAAGCGGTGCATTTAAAAAGGAATGCTTTTGTCCCGAATGATCTACGAGGGGAGCCTTTATTGTATACAAGCCGGTGAATTCGAACCACCGGCACGAAGAAAGCGGAATCTTTTGACGGCCAACCGAAGTGTCGGGGATGTAGGGGGGGGGGTAGCTTTGTAGCAAGTTTACTCTCTATTAAAGACAGAGATCCTCTTTCTCACCGTTCCATTTTTGTTTGCAAATCTATTCTACCCTCGGTGTTATTTAACTAACCGTGGCCCGTTGCGGACGCGAATTTACCACGAAAACCCGGGAAGAATGAAGCGATAGAGGTGAGAAACGTCCTGAAAAGTGTCGCCAGACAAAGCGAGTGGATCAAACTGAAAAGCGTTGTGTCTGCCGACAAGAGGTGGAACGTTTGTGCCCGGCAAACAACTCGCCAAAGCACTGGCCGCAATTTTTTTACCCTTCCCCCGTCCCCGTCCCGTCGTCGCGAAACGCGCAGTCCGCGGGAAAACCCGGGGGGAACTTGGCTTTCGCCGAAAGTCCCGAGCCGCGGTATATTCGTTATTTTCTCCGGCAAACGCGTTACACTTTTACGCAGTTTTTGCGGCCGGACAAAATGAGAGACCGCACTGCCTACAACGGAGTGTCTGATTTCGCCCGGATTGTTTCCCTGACAAAAGCCCGAAAACTCACCAATTCTGAAGCTCTAGTGTCTCCTTTTTTGTTCGTTAACCAATGAAACGAAATTTAAATGAATTCCACTTTTCACGAACCCAATTTACAGTATTTCCGATGTGTTTCAATGTTCGAATGTTTGACGTTACATTTACGGTAGATCGTTAATGTCATATCACGTTGATGTTATCAGTTTGGTCGACGTTGACGACGGTACAGTTGGTTTTTCATCTTTACGGAATTTAGAAACGGGATTACGTGGATTCACGCAGACTGGATTAAATATATAATTGTGTGTACTCGTCTTGCGGTGGTTATAAACCCGTCGGCGGGTTTCAAACCGCCGGAACGGCTCTAAATAGAAAATTACAGTCTCCGGCCGAGTCGACGGAGCAAATTAACCCGAGCGTCGGGTTAGTCGCGTTTCAGTTTGCAGGAATACTTTAACGCCGTTCCCTTCTTTTTTTTTCCATAACCGTTACCGTAAGAATTTAAAGCTGGCTAGTTCTCTCTCCTTGCAACGAAAATTCGGTTGAGAGAGTTGCGCAGGCACCGTGTTAACCGTTCAGCGTTTTACTTCGACGTTCTAATAATATTCCGTGGCAGGCAGTGCGAGCGTTTCGGGCACTCGTCATTCTCCATGCATAAAGAAATTTCATTCCGCTCGGTTGATTCTGGGGGAAGAAGAGAGGGTAGAAGAAATCAAACGAGCTTTATTCCGGAGACTTGGAATCCGATTACATCGACCCCGTGAATCTTCTACCCTGGTTTCGCTCGTCCTTCCCGTCCTTCCTCCCTCGTCGTCCTTTTTTTCCCGAGAAAATGGTATTCCGGGGCGAAGCGAACGCGTGAAATCGAGAGGACGTTTGCGGCAGAACTGAAATCGATGTCCCCGGTATTTCCACAGGCACTTGCGGACCGAAATTCCGTAAGGCCGGCTTGGCGTGCCTGGCCGTCTTCCCGAGGACCCAGGAACACATAGCCCGTGCGTTTCATTGATCTCAGCCTCGGAATATGGAAATTCACGCTTCCTTCTCAGCGCTCTGAGAGCGGACGACGATTTCCCATTTCGAGGGGGAACGAAAAGGGCTTCGCAGTCTGTTAAAAATGTAGCTCCGGGGCTTTCGCGAAAACCTTACCTTCTCTGACCTCATCAGCGAGGAATTTTATGCAGAAACCAGCCGATCGCTGTATTCGCCTCACGTAGCGCTGATATTTCAGGCGAGTGCCTTAACAACATTGCCCGGCAATTCCTCGTACCATGAAGTTTCGTTGTTATTGTTAATGCTGCAATTCCCCCGGCGTAACAGCCAGCGGAAACTCAGTCTGTACTAATTAGTTGCCCGTGCCCTCCGACCTATTCTCGGCTCAGAGATTTTTCATGGCGAAGTTAGCCGGCGATGCAATAAAAGGAACGAACGACTCTCCGGTCCGATTGGAATAAAAAGTTCTTTGCTTCTTCTATTGCCGTTGCGTCATGCTTTAAGACCCTCCGGACGGATACCTCCTGACATTGTGGACCATCTGGTACCGCCGGGAGATTCGGTTTGTCAGGGAAAAGAGCGATTTCCCGTGGAATTTCGTTTATTGCCCGTCGCAGAATGCGGAATACCGGCAATTGCGCCTGGCCGGACGTCGAAGGAACGGCTTTTCATGGCGTATAAATCACCGGCCCTGGAATTACCTTTAACGTAAGAGACGTGGAAGGTGGAGGGGGGGGTGGTGGGGCAAACGTATCGAGCAAGCGAGCTTTCGTCGGGTTAGTCTCACCGCCGGTTCGTACAGTCGCACTCGGCTCTGTACATGCATGATTCATGCGGCCCGATGCAATATCCACTGGCGCGACGTCAAGAAAGCCGGGAAATAAATCAATCTGCCTGAAAGTAATGCGCAGGACGACGGCATAAATCAAATCAACGCTACGCGGAATCGCAGGGTCCTGCATACACGTCATCCGCGCGGGGAGACAAGTATCAATGACTCTCTGCCGAACCAGGGGGGGGGGGGGGTTCCTTAATATATTTCTCGCTGTCGTGCCTCGACCCTTGGGCCAACGACTGCCAATTCTTACCACCCCCGCTGAGACTACGAGCAGGAAGAGGAAATTCGCCTGGCACCGATGGTGGGGGGTTTCTAATTGGCACATGATCACAACTCTCAGATACGAATATAGCGGTTTATCTTTGGCACGCTGCCCGGAGATATAATTCCTCCTTTCTCGGACTCCATTAAAAACTCGACTGAACTCCTTTCACGTGTCGTTAAAAGAAGGCAGGAGAAAACTATGATACACGTGTTTTTTAGCGGTTTAGGTCCTTAATTTGCGTATTAAAATGACGTAAAATGTCTGCGTTATGTATGAGGCAATCCGGCTGGTTAATATTGATGAGAAGGAATGGTAAGTGAGTATCGAAGGATCCTCTCTCAAACGACTAAGCCCTGTTGCATTTGATTTGGCAGACAGTTAGGTCTGAAATTGCCCTCCCCCCAAATTGGTCGGTCGGCGTAATTGCCCTCTCTCTCCTTGCCGTAGATGCAATTAAACCGATAGCCATTTTCGCGGATCACCAGAAGAGCCCACGGTAATTTTGTGGCAACCTTCTTCGAGTGAACTTTGAACTTCCGTTTGCCAAGCAGTTGTTTGAACGTACGTCAGCTTGTGTAATACCGTCTAAACTGACTCACGCAAGCACAATAGTCCCTAGAAGGTACGGTTCTTTCCAAAGCAAATCCTCACCCCTAATCCAATTCTCCGCATTGCCGAAATTGTTTTGCCAAACCCTTTTCGTTCGTCGAGCAACGTCAATATTGATTTACACTTATCTCCCATGGAAATATCGTTCGTTGGAGTTCGGTTCAGTTTGATTCTCCGTGTTGATATATTTTAATTACCCTTTTCCTCCAGTGATCCTCGAAGTCCTTTTGGACAGAAGGCCCCGATCCCACGGTACATAAACCGTAAATTACAATGCTGTTATACGTGAGCGATGGACTTGGCTCAGTTAAATCGAGCGTCTATTCACCGTGCCGTATTGTAGTTTCGGCGAGTTTCTCGAGGGGAAAGACTTGTACACCGCCGACGGCAACGATCGGCAATGAAGACGGGAAGGGGAGGCCGGAGGAGGGAAAACAAAGCGAGAACGACCGTGAGTTTACGCTGGCAAAACGTAAAGTGTAATTGCCGAATGAAGGGAAAGAGAGAGTGAGAGATGGTCCGGAAAAATCCGGTCGTCCCTCCGGCTTCTGCCGAGAAGAATAGCGGCAATTCCGCGCGGTATAGAGCACTTGGGAGGGAACTTCGATCTTATCCGTCGACGAGACAAAGGGTTGACGGTTTTTGCGACCTGTAGCGCGCCGGGAAATGGTGCAAGAAGGACGGCAGGGGGGAAAACGAGGGCCAGGAATTTATCTTCACGGATATATAAGCGTCGAAGAGACAGCTGCGACTTCCACTACCTTCGTTTGCCCGAGCTGCCTCCATGAAAAACCCTGGCAAGCCCGAAAAACGGTTTATCAGGGGCCCGATGAGACAGTGAAGACCGGAAAAGCGTACCGTTAGACGCGCGACATGTGTTTGCACGGGAAAATCGCATGGATTATCTTCCGGGCTCGCCTCTGTTGCTTCTGGAAACGACAACAGATTGAAGACTCGAGGCATGGAAACTCTACCTCAGGGTTGTGTGCAAATTACGCGTACGCGAGCTACACTGAGATCGAACAAACATTATCTTGCACAAATCCTGACCTACGAGGCTTCCCTCAGGAACTGATAAGAAATTTACAGTTTTCGGATCATTGTCCCCATTGAAACCCTTTGGTCGTCAGTGACGTCATTGAATCGTATCATTGCCGATATATATATACGTCCTGAATGTTCGTGTATGTGAGGAGAGAGAGGGAGAGAGAGTAGTATACGTGTCCTGTCGGACTAGAATCCTCGTTTCTCCGCTGAACGGGGCACAATGAAACTCAACTCCCCCCTTCCCCGCCGTTCCCTTTCCCGTCGCGGCATCCACATACGTCCGGCTTGCTTCTCGGCCGTCCAGATATTGGCAATACGCTCCATTGGAATAGTTCCATCATCTTCGTGCAATTCCCACGAACCATTAGGCAATTTCCAGCGATAGAATGTCGCTGCTTGCGTCGGGCGAAAACGCGATAAAACCGTAACAGCTCTTGGACCGGTCATGTTTTAGCATTATTCGTGTTTTGCAGCGATGTAGACGCTCGTGTCTCGTTTTATTGCCTCGCGGGCTCTGTTTTACGGTTAAACGGGAGGAACTGCGCGGGTAGATTCGCATCTCCAATGCTATTGATTACGCAACGTCAATCGAGAACCGCCCGAAGGGCTTACGTCCACGTCTTGCCGGGGAAGCTGCCTTTGAGATTAGCGGGATTGTCCCGTAATAACCGAGGGGATTCAGACAGTACGGCTGAGAGACTGAGAATTCCAGTCATGTACGATAAAAGCGATTATAATCCCGAGAATTACGTTAATATAAAGTAACTGGACTTGAAAGAAGTGATTATAAATCGTTCTTTTGGTTGAGTTTTAACATGAGTTTTAATTTGAGACATGAGAAATCAACAAAAAAGTCATAATCATGATAACTATATCGGTGTAAATTCACTCGATTTCGTGAAAATTGTTGCAAATCTTTCTTTTAGTTTACTGACAGTCGAGGCGTGGTAAATAAGGTAAATAAGGATAAACGTAGGTAGCGAAGGTAAAGCCAGTAAATAATGTCTACGTATGACCTTCGTCAGTAGTCGAAAGATAAATCCTTGAACGTCGAGGCGCGTTAACGGAAGGGAACATTGTATCGTGGAATAAGAGTAGAGAGTACGGTGGCCCGTCGAAGTGCGAGGAGCAAACACACACGCGTGAAATGGAGTGTGCGAAAGTCGATGGTAACAGGGCGACCTCAACGAATTAGGTGCGAACATCAGGTGGACTTGGTCGTCGGGACAGTTCGGACAGTGGGACTTGGGCTTTGAATCAAAGAGAGGACGGCTAAAAGCCACGCCACCGTCTCGTCTCACCTCACGGCGCAATGACTCCGTCGCAGGATCAAAGAGATTCGAAGCAGCAG
This sequence comes from Hedychridium roseum, assembly GCA_963989215.1. Taxonomy (NCBI): domain Eukaryota; kingdom Metazoa; phylum Arthropoda; class Insecta; order Hymenoptera; family Chrysididae; genus Hedychridium; species Hedychridium roseum. The sequence goes on along the minus strand of OZ022318.1, from coordinate 3,223,118 downwards.
ACGTGTTCCTACACCTACGTGTAATTACATTCGCACAGGATACAGACCATGCTGACACAGTGCTCTGTGTTCCATTACGTTTGCCCGGTTTCTGTGAGTCGACCGACAGAATGGATGCATAATAAAACAGCGCTAAGGAGCTTTACGAAGGTGAATATTAAATTTATCGTGTATCGACTTGGCCGTCAGTTTTCGTCAGTTTAAAAACAAGCGTTGATCATACTTGGGGGTGGCCTGTAACGAAGTTTTTTCATCACGTTAACTTGGGGTAATTTGCTCGGAAGGGTAGCTCGGCTACACGAGCGCGGTTCTTGAAATTCATTTTTACGAGCTGCTCCGAAGTTCCGGGGCGAATTTTTTGCAGGCCGCCGGCAGCGTTGATTGCCGGTTTTCAGGTTCGACAGGGAGTCAACGGGTCGACACTTAAACGTCCTTAATTAGAGCATTAGGAGGCCAGTGGTAGGCTAGTTAGACGTCTATTCACGTTCGAGGGGCTTGATTTTCCTCGCTCAAAAGCTACGGGCTCGTTTCCCAACGACGGAGACGGCAAATTGCTTTCGATAACCCCCGGACCGGCGATTCGCGCGCGTTCAATCGAGAAAACCGCGACTCGCTTCCGCGTCCATTAAAAACGAAACGAACTGCCGATCCTCTTTGCCCGGGGACGAGCCGGGCGCACTGAGACGGCGTAATTGACCCAATAAACTCTCGGCCCAATGACGAATCAAATGGGTGCGTGCGCGGCAAAGAGAAAGTGCGGCACAAGAGAAGATCCGTTCGTGGATTAAGAACAAATTGAGCCTCGGTCAAAGAGATTAAGAAAAATATGGAAACACGGTCCTTGCTGCGAGCGACGCTTCGCGCCACTTTGCCATTTTACCCGATCGAACAGGAAATTCTCATCGGCCGTTTTATTAACAGTCGAATCACGACATCGTCGTAAGTCCTTAAACGTCTTTTTTTCCCCGAGTGCTTTTTCTTCCGCGAGATCGGCAGGGAAAGTTTGCCGGAGGAAAACTGAGCTCCTCGAGTTTCTGGCACCGTTAAATTCCGCCTCGTGCTTCGCTCGTCCTTTCCACGTGTTGTATATATATCCGCCGAACGGGGACACTGCTGTGGAAATTCCCGAGGAGAGTCCACGTAGACGCGACTCGAACTTCAAAACTTTACGCCTCGGAGTAGCTGCAGTTTCAATCGCGCCGAAGATCCTTGATTCCGCCGTTCAATCGTCCGTCTTTTCGACGTACGGCCAGCAAAAAATCCGCTAAACGTATTACCTTTTTTTGCCGTAGGAAAAAGACGAAGCGTTCATTAAGTGACAGTAAAAATCGAGGGCCCCGCTTGATGATCGTAATGGACGATAACAGAGGGCAAGGAAGATTGGCAAAAAGCTGCCCGACTAGATTAGAACAATATGGATCTGCCGAGGGAGGAAAAGGGGATGATTAAGAAGGAACTTTTTCTTTTTTTTCCGGCTCTACCGATGCATTATTGTCCGGGAAAGAAACGATGTAAGCGTAGGGGATGAAAAACTGTTTGCCTCTGTCATTGCGGCATATCGTGGGCTATAAATTACAGGAAATTACCTTGTGGCCACGGGGCGTATGCACTTAACGATGAAGTTACGTAGTTGATTATTTTCAGGGGCATTTTATGGCTAATTTGACGAGCGACTTCGGCCGACGTCGGTCTCTTCATTTTTTTTTTAATGAATATCAAAGCAATAAATGTTGCAGCCGTTGGCCAGAGAGGGGGGGAGGGTAATTGAGAGGCCGTACGTAATTGGAACATGTCAGGAGGTAATTTGATCATGCAAGTATGTGCATCGCCGGCTATCTATTTCAATCTTCATCGACGAAAATACCTTATGAAGTAGACTGTATTATTAAATACGGTGGAATTCATTACGGCGCTGTTTGAAAGTCAAACTTATTCGTCCGGAACAATTTGATTTTCGATGCATGGTTTTTAACGGAGAAACCATATTAATAAAAGTAACGAAAATACTAAAACCGTTACATAACCACTGGTCAATTTATTAACGGCGCGAAAGAATTATATTACATAACGTATTCAATTACTTTTTCGTTGTGCTTTATCAAGGAAATGTTGCGAGACAATTAAAAGGTTTTTATTATTGGTATCATTATCCACGAATTCCATCTCTTTCGTGATATTTTATGACTTCTTTCCATCGGCTTGACACCGATACAGAATTGACGGTCAACTCAATTATGTTTATTCATGGCGAACATAGAGGGTGCGTGTAAAGGTTCGCACGTGCTACGCCTTTATACATCTTTAAATTCCCATCCTCCGTTGGAAGCCCGACTCTATTTTGTTTGAAAGCGGCCGAACCCTCGAAACCTTATTCCCGGCGCTTTAGCGCGCGGGTAGAGCCGTAAAAATCGTCCACGGCACCCCCTGAGCCGAATGTAAAAGAGGCCTTTCACCCCCCACCCTCCCCCCTCCACCGGCCCTGCCCTTCCCACCGATCCTTCGTGCCCTTCGAAGACCCATTTTCGAGCGTTCGACTACCGAAACTACAGGCGCCATCTAAATCCTCGCTTACGGCGGATAAACCGTGCTAGATTCGCGCGAAATTCCGGCCGAACGAACACCGACCATCAGTATTCGTGGAATAACGAAATTTCTACGATCGCTAGAATTTTACAGGGCCGACGGTCGAATCGTCGAAATAATACGAATGGAATATCCTCGGACAATCACTGCCGGAGGAAAAAGTTATTCTTGTCCTGAATGTCATGACCTTCCGCGACGGCCGAGTTGGCCGCGAGAATGGATCTTGGATTATACTGCGCGTGGCGCAATGAAAAAGCTTGATGTTTCTTCGACGTCGGAACCGAAGGGCACGAGGGGTCGTTCGATTGATGTTTCGCCTAATTCGTCGGCCGTGTTAGTGTCCGGGTTGCGCGTTGACCTGGCGAGAAGGCAGTAAATGCCGTGCAACGCGCTTGGAGATAGGTATGCGCGTGAATTGGCCGGTAATTCGATAACGAGCTGTGTGGGATAATTTTATGCAGATCAGATTCCGCGGACCAATTCGATGCACGTAGTTGCATGTATCTGACCCCGCAACCCTGGCCCACTCACACCCTCTTCCTCGCCATTCCTCTGTCATGCCATTCTCACCAACTCCCTGATAGTAATCAAGAAAAATGAACACGCGTAACGGAAGTTAGGTTTTCCAAATATTTTACTGAATTCACACGGTTTTGCCTGTGTTATCAATTTGTATGCAACGTATGGACAATTTATGTGAGAGTAAATCGAAGGTATCGCAAAAATGTGCAAGTTAAAAATTCGATGATCGAAAGGTCTCTGATAAATGAATAAATGAAAAATCAGGGCGATGAGGTGGGTAAATGGAACGGTGTGTAAACCGTTCATTCGTCGACTACGTTTCATGTATCCAAATGAAATAGCATCAGCGCTTATCGACATGAACGGTCGGTTAGCTTGTCCAACGAACACACGATATTACATTGCGAAATTAGCAAATGACGTGCTGACATTGCGAACCGACGGTAATCACGGGAAAACTTAATGAAAACACATCCCCCGTCATTCGAGTGAATGTAGTTTAATTCATCGTCGTAATGTGCGGTTATTTAACGATCGACGAGGGCCAATCGGAAGAAATGCAATGCACGTCAAACACCATTAACGTGTATTTCATGAGTACCGCAGGAAAAAAGAGGGGGAAGTGTTAATGTTAGTTTCGTCAAGTGTGGACGGCAGGGAAGTGTTTAAAAGTACGCTGGCTTGGAGGAGAGATTTCGAAACGGTAGAAAATGATCTGCCTATCCGCGAGGATCCTGAACGTGGCTCTTAACAACAGGTTACGAAAGAATTACCCGCGTCTTAAAGTGTAGGGGCTTTAGTTTCCACGGAGGATACGGAGGATATTCTGTAGGGATACGGGAAACGGCCTTGAAAGGGGATAACGATGAAATTTAGAGAAGCTCGGAGAACGATGCACAAGTGGAAGAGCTGAAACGGTAAGACGATAGAGCCGGGAGAAGGGGATTTGGCTCAAGTTCAATTCCCATAAAACAGGGCATTCCCGGGGAATATATATTCCGCGTTTCATTCTCCGCGACGACGACGTCGCCTAATTTTTGCCGACGCATTTCGCTGGTTAGTAAATTATTCCATGAGAGGTAATAACGACACACCGGGCTTTTCCATTTACCGCACGTTTTTTCGGACCCTGAGTGACAGCCAACGAACGGGGAGATCGTTTCCGGCAGGACCCCCTGTCCGGCTAGAAAGTCCTGTCAGGTCCGTATGAAAGGGAAAAAGCGCGCGAGGAATGCGTTGCCCCGGGGTAGGAGGACTCTTCTATGGACGAGGAAACAATGTTCTCAGGAACGCGTGTTCGTGTCGACGGGCCGCGTAAATGCGCGCGGGACGACGTTACGTAGGACGACTGCAAATGCGATTTACAGGATCCACCTCGGCCGGCGAAGGAAGTGAGGATCAAGTCTGGCCGGGCCACTCCCCGTTTCCCCGCGGAAGGGACCAACGGAAGACGGAGAGCCGAGGAGAGGCCGGGGAGAAAAAGTTGAAGGTGCGACGCAGCGCGCAGCTCAAAACTCCATTACCGCCACGTGAGCTGAATAATAATGATCCTCGCTGAAATAAGCGCCGATGGAGAGTGAGGGGGGGGGGGGCAAGGGGCGGCCGGGTCAACGGGAAATGCTGAGGGGTGGTGCCCGGAAAAGCACACACATACACACACATGTACGCGTGCTCCGATGTGCGCGCATTTGCGAGATCGTTAAAGAGCTTTGAGATACCCTCGGACTTCTCGTGTCGAAACGCGAGACTGTTGACAAAGCCCAATCGACGTAATCTTTCAGCCGAGAATAATGGATTGCGAGGGAAAAAGAGCGAAATGTCATTCTTCGCATGAGCAGTAGGGGTTTATTTATTTACTTATTCGCGGGACACGCCCATTTTGGGGAATGAAGCACAGCGTAAAATACGGAAATACGCAACCGCTTAGGAAATACCTGAGATTGACAATCATTATTCAAAGCAGAAATTCGGCTTAGAACGGAATTAAGGCGATATGCACTTCTGTGAAATAACACATAAAAATGTGCATTGTTAGTGGATAATCTGGAAGGAATGGCAAAGTTTGTCGGACTGTGTACAATGTAGAATTCTCGTTACATATTTTTGCTGAACCCGTTTTTCCTTTAGGCAAAGTGAGTGGCGATTGTTGTTGGACTTTGTGGTTTTCTATGGGGCTTGGAGTATTTCGAATGAAGGCAGGGCGAGGCTCACCGCGAAGAGAATCTCTTTTCGATTTCCGCGCCGTCGGAGTCGTCAGAACCATAATAATTGCCAGGAGGTCCTCGAGAAACGGGGGAGCTCCGAGCGAGAGGAAAGAGGAGAGGGGAAGAGAGAAAACGTAAAGAGGACGGGGGAGGGGGTGAGGACAGAGGGGAGACAGAGAGCGAGTGGTAATTGCGTTCTCGAGGTTCTAGGCGACTAGAAGCAGAGGAGGTGAACTAATCGATCGACTCGTCCATTTTCCCCTTCCTTCCTCTCCTTTCCGCCAACCCTTTCGTCTCTCGGTCCTCTCGTTTTCTTTCCCCCTGCCCCGGCAGCGCTGACCCTTCCCCTGGGCTTTCGGCCCTTCTCATGGAACCGCCGGCTCACGTTCGAGTCGTCACACTTTGCCGGCTCGTTTCGTAACTAACATGCAAGCCGCATTATACTTATTACGATTTACGGCACTGCGCGGCTCTTGCGACGGTCCTGTTGCGCCGCATTAAACCGCACTCGAGAGAAATTTATCGTCCGGCCGTGTAGTTATTACAGAATTTACTCGGACGTAACGGAAACGTAAGATACGACGAGCCACAGCGCGCAAACCTTTCGGCATTGCGCAATTCCAGCGGAGTAATCACGTCGAAATAGCCAACAGATCCTACGGTTCGCCGTAAATAAACGGTAACTGCAGTGCTCGCAGTTTAAATGGGCAACGGTGTACCTATCGAATTACCGGCGTATCACGTGTCACGTTACCGCGGATTTTCAACACCGCGTTTCGGCCCTGATTTTCCTTGAGCGTTTGGCCTGATTTATTCCGGATAAAATTCTGGGGAATTAAGAAAATCATTTTCACGGGAACTTGTGCCTCCGAGGCAGGTGCCGGATGAATTAGTAATGCCTTAAAGCTCACCCTCTTGGAGGCTTGGTTACTTGGAATTAAGACGCTCCTGACACGCTCTGATTATTCCTTCATAAGCTACTATTTATTCATTTCCCGTGCTTCATATCCGGCGAGTTTCGAAGCCACGGACCCGGGCCGTCTTCTTCCGAGACGCGAAACGTCCGTGCTAATCGACAAGTTTTCGAGGACGACGTCACTCCTGGGAAATTAGGGATAAGCCTGGGAAACTTAGCGGCAAAGGGCGAAACACCGCGAATGGCCCTGAGGCGTCTGTTCTGTCTTTAATTATTTATTAAAGCCCGTCTACGGGGCGCATCGGTGATTAAAATAGTTGACGGCGTGATATGCAAATGCGCCGGTGCACTTGGCTGCGTTGAGCTTGAATTTCGGGACCGACAGGCGTGTCACTCTCGCCCTCCGCAATTTGCCTAAATGGAGTTTCGAAGCTTCGGTCCATTATGGAACACGTTGTATGGATCCTGCGCGTACTTTCCCCGAAAAGTCCGCGGCAATTGACGTAAACAGGAAACTTGTTTTTCGCCTAACTCCAAATTCCAGTAGTATGACCAGAGTTTCGTGACTGTCGTCAAAGTGCGGGACATTTTCACTTACTCAGCTGCACCGACGGGTAAATATTTTAATATCGATACTTGACCGTCATTCTTCGTACGTCCGTTGCACACGTGTAAAGCCCTTAATTGCCGTATGAGCATTTAATCCCGGCAAAAGCAGTGCGAGGGCTATTTCCCTGGCGAAACGACATTCCGAGCGGAATTTCTGTAACAGCGACGATCCCAGTATCGGCCTGGCTGTAACTGGCCAACAGCTGGCTTTTATCCCCGCAAAAAGCAATAGAGGGATTATAGGAAAATGGCTGTACAAGTTGCCGCCGTTGGACGGGGAACTGCGATATCGCGTGATGAGCCACGCGCATCGTCGATTCTCTCGCAGGACGAAAACAAGGACGTTCTTTGACAGTCGCCGGTTGCCCGAATCCCGACTACTAACGATTCGATTTAACCGTGGCGAGGGGGGACGATCAATCACGCGCCGTGCGTCGATTCCCAAGACGATGGTCTCGCCGTTTACCAAGCACGGATCCATCTGCGCTCGGTCTTTCCTCGAGTGGAGACTGCCCCTGACACGGCTAAGTACACTCCTCCGCCCCCGACCGAAAAATCTCTCTCCGCATTCCGACGAAAAAGTGTCCTTTTCACGTCCCTCGTAGAAAAGTCACTCGGCCGACTTTCCCGATGATTCTTACTCGTCGACCGGATTCAAGTACCGCTCAACGAGCTTTAACAATATCTCTCATTAATGCCACGCAATGTACCAACCAAGCACCGACTTTCTTAACATAATTATGACTTATCGTAGGCTTTATTCTTTGCCGATTATTCGCCTACTTGACTCGGTCAATGAACATTGGTTGGTTATTCGTGACGATGACTCGCTTTTCCCTGTGTTGCGAATAATGGCGATTTCTTTCGGGAAATGGGGCGGCACAGGAGGGGGGGGGGGGGGTTGGGGTGTTTAACGGTAGCTTGGCAATGACGCGTCCAGGTGCGACCGCAGACGAAAATCGCTGCAATTTGCAGAAACCACTCTGGGGCTGTGCGCAGCAGCCCCTCCCCCCTCCTTTGGCTGCCCTTCCATCGGCCCGCGGGGCCCGTTCTCCGTGCCTACCGCGTGATAAATGGCGATCAGATCTCGGATACCCCTGCCCTCCCCCCCCCCCTCCTCTGGCCGACCCCGCGAGCGAACGTTATCGGTCGCTCCGCGCGCACGAACGTAAATCCCATTATCGGAATACCGAAGCGATCCTCCCTGATAACTCCTTCGTAACCTCCCCCTACCCAGCTGGTTCTCGGGCCCTCGGGCGAAGACTTGGCTTCCGCGGGGAGTATCGAACTATCCCCGAGGACCTGATTGAAATTTCGCCGGATCGCCAGCCGAGCCGGAAAGATCCGGACGAGTGGTCCGAGGTAGGAGAAAGCTGGGAAGATTCGCGCGCAACAGGATCCCATAACTCCTACTTCCACTTTAACGAGGAAATTTATGAGAAACTCAAGGAGAGTGCGGTCTTAAATCCTGGCTAGGTAAAGCGAGGTTCAACTGTTCCGGTAACAATCGATCACTCCACGTCGATACTCTTACCCGATATTAATTCGATTCTCAAGAGGAGAGAATTCGACGACGCGGAAGAGCATTGTTTACGTATTTTTTCGTTACTTTCTCTGCGCCGTGCCTTGAATGTTAATGAACGGATGAGTCTCGTGTCCTTGTGTTTCCGCTTGCCAGGAGGATCTTGGCGAGGGTTTTCCCGGGCTATTGAGAGACACTTGGGCAGGGGGCGAGGGCGGATTTCCGCGTCATCGTTAACGTCGTAACTCTTTCGGGACGGCTCGACGTCATTTAATGGCTTCGTCCCCGCGTATTCGTAGGTGTAATGTCCCGCGATATAACGGCCTGGGTAATTCGGTTATACCGGGGCTTCGCAGGGCAATGCCGAGCCGTCGACGCCTCCGATCTGCTAACGTCGAGTTGACGCATTCTCGATCAATCAGCCGTCCTACGCAGCTCCCGTCGCCTTCGACACCGATATAAACTTCCGACGGCGAGTGCAGCCGCTTAACATCCCGCTGAAAACCACGGCAAAAGAGTAGGACGCGTTGGAACGAGCCCAGGCCTTCCTTTGGATTGTATTTCGTTTCCGGTATTCATCGAATTTTTGACGACCTTTCCCCTGTCCCGCGCAAGCACCGTTTCATTATTACCCTCCATCCCCGAAACGAGTTTCAGCAACGCAATAACACCTCTCGTAAAACCTTTTTTTGTGTACATTACAGGTTTCGTTGTACGGGCAATCGATTATGAAAATTTGACTTCGTTTCGCTTGTTGACGAAAAAGTTTGTAAGTGGGTTCCTAGCTCGACTGAACGTCATTGATATATCGCGACCTGTGAGAACTTAGAAACAGCCACGTAAATTCTCGAGGGCGGGTAACTCGATTGCGGCCAGTGCAGAAGCACGGTTTCATTCCGCAGTCTTCGTAAGGCCAAAGTGGAAGCCTTGAAGTTCCGCCGAGCGAACAGCACTTGGCTCCTCCTTTGTCCCTCTTCATTCTTACCCTCCCGTCATTAAAACCTCGACTTCTTCCCGAGGAAAATGGATCGCAAAAACCCCCCTGGTCCTCCTCCTCCTCTCGAAGCGCAAAGACTTTCATCGACGACCACGTGGTTTCAATTACTCCGGGAGAATTGGTGCAGGGTTTTCGATGGCACAATATTTTAACGAATCCGTACGATCGAACATCATTGAACCAAGACTCGCTACTTCTTTGCCCTCGGTCTATGCATTTAGCCGCGTGGGAAGTAAATAATGGAGGAACTCGCGGATGACGACGATGCATGGTCTGAGAGATCTCTTTTATGGCGGAAGTTCTCGTATGAATAAAATATCCGGCGACTTTTCAGCATCCACCTGGTCTCCTCGTTCTTCGCTAAACATTTCAACTGGCGTACGAAGCGTCGCTTAATAATACCGAATGGAATATCGTGCGGACCTTTCTACGGGGAATCGATGCTGAATTTCAGATGTTACAAGTTCGAACGGTAAAAGCAACGTATTTCACGGTGTTTCTGTAAAAGCTAAAATAATGTACGGCGCGAAAGGAAGTTTCCACTCGGCCGTAAAATCCTGGCTATGATGCTCGGTGTTATCGGTGCTTTCTTCCTTCGTTAAGGAATTTAGAAAGATACCTACCTTATCGTACGTGCGGTTTTTCGGGCGCGGCTGGCTAATTCGCCGGTTAATCGCTGCCATGTCCACTCGCCGGCAGATAAATGCCTACGTGCCAGGAGTAAATACGCGTTATAGGCAGGCTCACGTGGTAATTCCATGCGGCCGGCTAATAAATCCACGCGCATCTACACGGCCGGGATAAAACGGGACCCGTGAACCGTGTTGCAATTGGCCGGGGAACACACGTCACGTGACGATGTATCTACCGTTCGAACGAATTGTACTTCTCTGCATTCGCACCTGTTCCCGCGGTAAAGGGCTAACTAAAGGCAATACATTATCCGCGGGGTAGTGGTGAAATGTGGTAAAGAGCGCCATGATTAAGCAGTATTTTTCATTATCCCACTGGTTTTTGCCCTCCTTGTTGTTGAGCGAAAATCGACGATATTGCCTCTAAAGTTTCCAGGAGACTGCGAAGCTCCTGTGAGAGGGTTGGAAAAAATTCACGCGCCAACGGACAGCTCGGTCTTCTCCCGAGGATCCTGAGTCCTTTTTTTGCCGCGGGAAGAGTTAACGCTATCAGTTATGAAGGCGACGTCACGCCTCAAAGCCTTCCCCTTGTGCGAGATACTTAACTACCGGTTTAATTGACGCTGATCGATATCGTTAAAGGTATAGAGGCTGCATTTTATTTCAAGGTAACTCAAACACGCTTATCTACTTATCTATTCCACAAAAAGACGTATTCGCATTAACGACAAATTCACGAAAGAAACAGGACCGTTAAAATTAGGCAAACCGATAGGACAGAAAGTTCTTAAATCTCTGACGCTACACTTTTTTGCGCGAATGATTTTGCTGCTGTGGATGATACCTAGGGGAGAGGGGGTTTAAGGGTTCACGTGTGACGTATATCAAAGCAGCAGCATGATGTTTGACGTTCGTTTGCCGTTGACCCAAAAACTCAGCAAACCGACGGAAGGGGTGCAAAAAAAGTTGACCGTTGCGACTTCGTGACACAGTGACGGGATCGACGAGAGATCCTCAGGACGATTCCCTTTGATTTACGGCTGTCGAAGGATTCCAGTCGAAGCCAGCGAGGCAAAGTTCCCGGCTCGGAGCGGTCCAAACGTGGATCTAGGTTTCAGGATTGATACAGAAGATTTATAGATGTGAAGCGTTGCGCACTCTCGTCGATTAGATTCCTCCGGCTTCACGGACCAAGCGTTCTCCAATCGTTTCACGATCTATCGAAAAAAAGGAAAGAATTCCATCGATTCCTCGAAAAACCACCTATTTTTCAAGTGTCCATTCACGGCTGACTCAAGGAATTTCCACACCTGGATTGTCAAACCGTCGTCAGTTATTGATTGAAATATCTTTAAGAGGGAATTTTTTTAAGACATGGTCTTTCGCCTTGGGCGAAATTGTTTGTTTCCACGTAGAAGAAGACTTTTGCAGGATGATTTCCCTCATGTCTCGCTGCTGATGTTCGTCTGAACGGCCGTGAGAAATAAATGGACAGGTTCTCGACGTGGAAGGTAGAGCTAGAAATTCGGAAGTCGTTGGAATACGATCGAAGACGGAAGAATACTTTCGCGTCCTTCAGGACTCACACCACGATTCGTACGTCTTCTCGCGACCGCCGCGCAGGCAATCCAATTTCGTGATAGGTTCATGCAGACGTCTCTGCGCGAAGGAAATGTCGGCGCAGCCGAAGTGTTTTCCGGGGTCAACGGAATTCATTGGGACCTAGGCACTTTAGATTGGACGGGAAACTTTCGAAAGTTATCTCGAAAACCGCGAAATTTTCCCTCAGAATTGGTGAAGCATTTATTCACAAATTATGGTTGACTTTCAACGTTGAATTTTCTGGTTGAGTATTTCGAACCGTACGATTCTTCGTGAAACATTTTTCCACGGAATATCACGGCGATGATGGTCCTGCGGCAAAATACAAACATTCCCCGGGGGGCTAAACTCGGGGAAAAAAGGATTACGCGACATTTCCCGTCGGCCAGTGTTTGCGCGTAATTTGCAAAGCCCGTGTAAATACCTGGCTGTCCTCGTATCGGCATTCCTCGTGCGAGTAACTCGCGTTCCCGTGTAAAACCGCTAATCCCGCGGTTACAAACGGCAGCCCGACGATTTTCTTTGCCGTGGAAATCCCGAAGCTAATTGAATCCTCTCGCTGTCGCGCGATATGGTAATAAGTCTGCCCGGCAAACACGGCTGCGTATCGAGTTAGCGCCCGTCCAATTCCCACGTGTACGTTACACACACACACACATACACGGATAGACAAGAATTTCCCATGTAAATGTGTGGTGGCCGTGAGACGAAAAGTCAGCGCGATTTCTCTTAGCGACAGTGAGCGGTGAGCGGTATTCGTCTAGCCCGCTGAAACGTCCGACGCTTTTGAAGGAACCACCGAGTTTCACGATGCATACACGTATCTATCCCCGCATAATCCGCCGAAATATGCGCCGCGGAGAAGTCGGCGGCCATCGTGCAAATTTATACCTTCCGCGGGAGACACTCGGGATCGGACGTTCCCCGAAAGTGCTCGAAACTTTTCTCCTAAAACCTTTCTATTTGAAGAATAACCTATTCCCCGGGAAGATTCGGGAAGAACGTTCACCGCGTGGTAACTTCATTTTCGTTAACACTGCGACATACTTAAGGACGATAATGTTTCGTCACTCGTTTCACATGTTTTTCCGTCGAAAGCGATTTTCTATGAATGGCTATTTTTTCCTTGTTCCGAAGCGATGCGTCAGCAAGTTTTTCATCGTCGCGAGGGGGAGGGGGACGTCGAGGAGGAGGGGATTTTGACACTGGTTCGGCGAGAGAACGGAGGGGGGTGGCAGGCTCGTAAAAAGTCCTGGAGGAACTGTGAGCAATAAAATCCGGCTCCGCTTGGCCCTTTAAGGACTCCCTGGATGAGGCGAAGGAAAACGTCGAGTTCCGGCCTGTGCGTCAGTCAACTGCCCGTAGACAAATCCCCGTTGGTTTTTTACTACGCGTTATCATACGTAGGCGAACTCGACGACAGTTTACGAGGACCGCGCGGACTACCCCTCCCCCCTTGCCCCTCTTCGCCTCTCCATTCTGCGTGCCGATGATTCGTGACGCCTTTCCGGCGTGAAGGGAGGGAAACCTTGAGGACCAGTTGCAGGACGAAGACAGGGGAGGAAGAACAGGGGGGAAGGAAGGTTTGAATCTGATGACGTAAGACCGTCTCGTGCATCTTGCTATTTAATTCACGAAATTTAGAAGAATTAACATAAAAGAACGGACTTTTATCCCGGGAAGATAGAATGAAAGGTTGAACTTTACATTTTTTACCCGAGTTCCGGAAGAACGGGGGGACGTTTTCGTCGTAAGATTCCTTGAGATCCTCTCCCGCGGAGTGACGGATAGTTGCCCTTAGCCGGGTAAGATTAAACGTTGGAGATGAAAGAATTTTTTCGCCTGCTAAGTCGCGGGATATAATAAGGGCGGCGGGAACTAATTAACGTGGGTCCGTGCGATAGGGGCTTCCTGCTAGGTGGAAGCCCGCAACAAATCCCACGGGATTTCCCGTGACATTCCGGTTTAGTCATTGACGGCAGTCGCCGGCGGGACTTTCTTCAATTTATCGCGAATCGCCGGGGAAAAGAGGAATTCGCAACAGTCACTGGCTTCTTAGGACTTTATTAATTACTGTATTTATCGTCCGCCATTGAAGGGTACTTAGACCGTCCACGCCTTTTCCATCTCTTCTCTCTCTCTCCCTCCTTGGCTTTCTTCTGTGTCTCTTTCCTCCATCCCTTCCCCTCTATCATTCTCCAACGTCTCGTTGAGAATTTTATTGCGTCCCAGTTGGCTCCTTTCCTGCAGGTTTACGGGCTTCCACTTCTCCTTTCCCTTTTTCCTGCCCCCCCTCTTCTCGTTCTCACTGACTCTCCTTTCTCCGTCTGGCTCGTTCCATCGACTGTTCGAACACCGAAATCGAATTAAGGCCACGGGGTCTCCCGTACTCCTTTTATGGCAATTTTATAATCGGCCTACGTCGAGCAAAGTATAAAAATCAATAGGCTAAGCGCCGGGGTTCTTGACATTTCGCGGAATCTACGTAGCCAACGTGCCGCTGGCCATTTTTATCGCAAATACGTAATCCGCATAGCGAACTGAAGGATGGAAAAAGTTAGCGGCATGACGGGACAGGAATTTCTTATGGCAGGAAATGTTCTCCTCGCCCTAAGTAGCCGCTCTAAGAAGTTCCCCTTGAGTATACGTTATCGGCGGGGAATTTTCTAGCTTACTTCTTCTACCCTTCATAAGGTCATTCATTTTTTTGCCGTTTTAATCGATTTTCCTTGCCGCCAGAAGAAGGCATTGCCCCGTGGAAAATGGCGCGAAAAAGTGTCCTCCGAGAAAATAGCCAAGATAGTAATTTACGAAGAGAACGTCAAATATTCCGCCATTAAAATATGTCAATTTTCTTGGGGATCGTCGTGCTTGATGTTGCAAGGTACACCTTTATGCTTTGACAGAAAACATCTGAGCCTCGAAAATTCAACGGCAAGAGCGATGACGTAAGACAGGTGCTTACTAAAAACAATTTCTCCGTGGCGCACGTGTTTGGCAATTAACCGGAAGTATGGCGAACGCCCGTGACTGTGCATTAGCGTTGTTTAGAAACACGTTAATGCATCGTTTACAAGGATAAGTCCGTTGTGTCCACAGCGCCGCTGCAAGGATCGCGCAGGAACGTGAGATTTACCGTGTAAATATTATCAAAGTAATTTCGAACCTTGCGGTACGAGGCATAGGCAAACGTCTACCTGCGATAGTTGCTGTCTTAAGTTTTACACAGCCGTCGATTGCCATTGTCCTCGTGGACAAACTTTTCGTTCCATTCTTTCGATTACAAGTTCCAGGAAATCACACAAAATGGAGGCAAAATTCTTTACTTATTCAAAAGATTAGGATTTCTTGGTACAGATTTTCACATTCACCGCTAAAATAGTCGGACATTCATTGATGATATTTCAGTGAAGACGAGGTACACTCTTACGTGCTGTATCGTCTTATATTTAGCCCCGGTTTAATTCTGTTAGCTACTATCCATTGTCGTCTAGTAAGGCCGCACTTCGTAAACCGCAGGGACGGGCGCATCCATTTACCGGGATGCACGAACCGCGGTTTGATAAGCCATGCACAGAAGGGCGATACGTGCGTCACTGGGAACAGCGGAAGCTGCACTATAACCGACATGTCTTGCATCGCGTATGACACGCGGATATAATATTCCTCGCAAATGTCGGCCTCACGGTCGGACGGACCGATGACAGCTCGAAATGCGAGGAAACGAAGGGAAAAGAAGGGCCAGTCACGTGTCCGACAATTTGAATCTCCGACCTTCCTACCGAACGATATCCAGCACCCTCTAAAAGTGAATTCGTTATCGCGCTATTGCCCAGTCCGTCCGACTCAGCTCCGGGGATAACGAATAAGGATTTATTTAAGGCAAAGAATTCTTAATTGCTGCACTTTGGGAAAGATGGTCCGGTAGGTGATGAGGCAAATGTGTTTACTTTTTTTTATGAACTGTACCGAGGATAATCCTGTGTCAAATGGAAATGGGTCAGAATGTCAGTGCTTTTATTCGGGCTGACTTTATCGCGTTGATATCCGGCGAAACAGATGGAAATAATGCAGTTCGCGTTAAATACTCTGGCTGTTCAGTGATAATGTAGTCGATCATTCGAAATACGGTCTGATGGATTCAAATTGATGTTTCCTGAACGTTTAATCTCGCGATCGCATGTTTGTTTAATTAAACCGCGCTTCCCTTTCTTCCTGCGAGGATTACGGGCAGAGGGGAGAAGGGGAACACGAGATTCGAGGATATTTGATGGATCCTCGAGCACGGTTCGCGTATTATTATTAATACAGCTGCAGCATGGGAAATTCGCGTAGGTTCGCCATTGAGCCGCATTAATCCGGTATGTTGGCAGCTACGAATAGAACGGAAAAACAAGCAACCCGATTCGCGTTGGCCCCGATGCATAATTCTTCAATTTCTGGTACCACAGCGCAAGGAAGTTTCACCAGCTTAAAATGGAAAATTACCGCTTTAACATGTACTGGATGTTTCCCAGAAAAGTTGAATGCTAGTAAATTAATACGAGGAAGAAACTGATTCATTTCATTCGACTTAATTGCCCTACGTTCTCCCCGAAATTATTCGAGATAAAAAGATAATATTCAACGAGAGGAAACTCGTTCGTTTGGAATTGAAGCTCTCTTCGTTTAGTCCACGATATATGTGTGTAACGATATACGTGTTCTGGGAAAAATACGTCAAAGGGGTACATCAAAAGGGGAAAAGTACATGAAATTGAAAGAGCTGGAGAATGTTTTTCCCTCGAATTCGACATTTAGACGATTGGCACTGGACGGTTCGGCGAGACAGTTGAACGGCAGGATCTTTAATTAAACGTCCAGCAAAGTACACATTTGATTTTACAGTTTCTCAGTGGAAACGCATGGAAGTCCTTCACGGTTTTCTTTTCCACTCTTACCTCGCGTATTTTCCTACTTGACAAAGTCTGCCGCTCGTAGTATGAAGGAGGTTTGTCAAATTTAATTACATCACCTACTCGAGCGAGCAGCAGGATTCTTTACTCTGCACTTCCGCGTTGCCGAACTCAGCCAGGTGTAATCGTCCACCTCCCCCCCCACCCCCCTCTCCTCCGTGTCCTCGTTCCTACCTTTGGCCGGTAGAAAAAAAAAAACCCGTTGACCGAGAAGATCTACGAAGACTTTTGCTTGCACGAAGGAACAATTTGTTTAACAGGATAAACGCTCGGCTGGCCCAAACGAATCGTTCCTTTTGTGCGCGAAGAAAACTTCCTCCGAGGTCTTCGTTGGACTAACTTTTAATTGGTCGAGTTCATTTTTATTTGCCTCAGACGCCAAGGGACACGGAACATTCAAACGTACAGCAAATTAGCTTTGAAATTAGTGCAATTCTTTTTACCACTGATAAACGACTGTGCATATCTGCTGCGTTCACTTGGAATTAACTTTAGGGTATGACCGTGAGGCACAGATTGGCTAAGGCATTCGGCAATGGGATAAGGGTGATCCGTGGAACAGTGAGCAACGATTTCCAAGTAGTCCTCGCGTCGAGAGACTTCCGGCGAGGGGTAGCTGGTTCGCTTATTACTATTAGAGAGGTTCGTTCGCGGGGTTTCCGGCCGGCGCCGCAAGCTGTAATTTCCGCTGGCGGAAGCGGCCCCGATTATACCCCTGCGTACATCTATCTACGTACATATTACATATACCTGCGGTTCGACAGACAGACAAACAGACACGTCGAAGATACTCAAAATCCACAGGAGAGATACTCCCCGGGCTACTCAAACCACTCACGATGACCAAGAGAACGCTGCTGAATAGTAATCCGAGAACCATACGATAATAATCCTGTAATTCCATGAAATTTGTAACTGATCAGTTTTCGATATTACTAAATGACGTATGTATTCAGAAGATTATTTAATGAACGTAGCCGTTAGTAATGAATTCTGTCCCCTTTTGAATTCATCGATATTGAAAAAAAGTGTATTTTCTGCAACGCCTGAATACAGCTTTGCGCATTTCCAAAGTTCGAAATATAATATCAATGGATGTTGCAGCGCTTCTTTACCCGCGTGGATTTAATGAAGCTTTAAATGGCGGGTTATCAAGTGGAAACATAATTTCGGCGCGCCCCCATCAAGTAAGCGGAAGATATTATCCATTAGCGAAATCGGAATAAACCGATTGGCCCAGTGTACGTGTAATATGATTACACGATATAAATTCAACGGGCCGGTCTTTTATGGGTAACCGAATTCGCGGAATATCAAACTCGATGGGCGTGACGGTGGGCAGGATGGGGGGGGGGGGGAGTGTGTGGATGGATTACATTATTTTAATTGGTTTCGCCCGGTTGTGGAGAGCCTGCAGAACTGCGCATTACCGGCAGGCAGTTGCAGAAATTCCCATGGTTTCGGTGGTCGCCCGCCGCAGGAACAAATTATGACGACCGGACCGTACGTTAAGTGATAAACGGCCCGGTAGTTTATTTAACACCTGCTGAAAGGAAGTCGTAATTCGCACGTGCCACGTTGGCACACGAGAAACCTGCGCGCCATTTTCTCGTCTGTGAATGTGACTTCGCTGCAGAAAATGCCAAACGGATGGTCGAAACAACAGAAGGATTTATGAATGTAAACAAGAGGGAGGGGAAAGTTCGAATTTCTTTGTTATTTCGATTGCTGTGGAAATAGCATATTTATACACATTGCCAGGAAACTTTCCCTTTACCCCCGGTGAGTAAATCTGATGACTGGCATTAGTCGACTGTCGTGTTTGCCGAATTCTGAGGAATTTTACTGACGGAATAATGGTTCGATGATAATAGTCATGGGAAACCGAATCGACCGCAGATATAAAATGAAAGTAGGGGTCGTTTGTGGCTGATAAGACGTCGACTGTGTCTACTGAGAGGGTGGCCCGGCCGTTGGGCGACTCGTGATAATCGCTGAAACAAAGTGGTGACTCGAACTCTTTAATCCTCCGTCGTTAGGCGAACGGCTAAGCTGGAAAATTACTTTCCCCCGCGGTGATAAAGCTGAATGCCTCGAATTTTCGTGGTTTTTACTCTGGATATATAGGCTGCGATTTGCCTACTTCACCTGGAGAAGTCGAGGAGAAGTTACGAAGGACGATTCGGTTAAACTAATCGAATTTTACCATTGTTTTTGCGATATACGTGTCGGTGAGAGCGAGGTATTAATCATACTAATCAGATACTAAATACCGGCGGTATTGTATTACTGGTTCTATGGTGTGTACGTCATTTATCATATGACAATGAATCACGTATAGGTTTTGTGACAATGATTAAATTGTCCTTTCCACGCAACGGGAGGAAGCTATTCGTTAAATCAACGATATCAACCGTAATCTTCTCGGTTGGATGCGAAGGAGGAAGAGAGTTGCTCGCGAGATAAATAGCCGAATACGGAGGAAATTGATTTGCTTCCCGCAAAGATAGCAACGACAGCGATCCTTTCTTACAAGGGTAGATCGTTCCTTGATTTCAACGCATACAAGTTTCCTCAACGAATATTCTTTCAATCCGCAGAACTTGCTTCCATTTCCCGTAAAATTCATTACCAAAAAACCCCTGCCCACGAGTTAAATCGACGAATACCGTTTTCAGCCGGATAATCGGATGATAAAAATATCAAATAACGATGGTAGGGTCTCATAAAAGTGCAATGGAAACGCAATTATTCGGAGTGGTGGTCAGAGCAACCATTTGGTTAGAATCTCCCTATAAATGAAACGCAATCCAGTGCGTGGTAATAGCCCATCGAGGGGAACCGATTTGTCGGAGGGCAAATAAATTTAAAGAGTTCGACAAGGAAGCGGAGTCCCGTAAACCGATCGCCGACCCGTAGTAAAACGCCACTCGGAATTTATTTGGGCCGAGAGGAAAGCACTGCAGACGCAGCGAAAACCCCCTGATTCCCCGGCAAAAAACTTCCCTCGCGACTCCCCTCCCCCAACTTTCTCCCATACTGCAGGAACAGGGGGGGGGGGAGGGGGGATGGAATCAAACTCCCTGCTTCATGATAGAAATTTTCGAGACTCCCATGAAAGTATCCTCGGCAAAATCGAAATATCCGCCACGTCACATACCTGCTTCCGGAGAAACTATTTCACCGAAATCTTGCAATTACCAATATACCAATGAAAACTTGCAACCGTAGTAAGAATCTAGTTTTGAAAACTCCTCGACGATATCAATACGGATTCGAAGCAAATTCATACAATTCCTTCGCGTACACTGTGGTTCGTATTTTCGATGGCGCTTCAACGGGAATGAAAGTCATGTTTAATTCCGAAGTTTCGTCGGTATACTTTACAAATATGGGATTCATTGGGTCTGTCGGGACTCGTTCGATATCCAAGAGTTTCTCGATCCGACACGTAAAAAACTGGCTCTTCTCCTCAAAACTTTTGCCATTGTTCACGAGCGCAGATACGACCGTCAGTAGGGGCAAGGAGGGGGAGGTGGGGTGGGGTTGGAGACGTCGATAATTCTGTTTTAAAGCAGCGGGCTCAGCGTCGGGATTTACGTTATCGCCTACGATAAATATCTTGAGCCTTACGTAGGTATACGTGTATTTCGAGCATACGCCTTAGGTACATGTGTGAACGATTACCGACCCTAAATTACCGGATATATTGCGGTTTCCTCGATAGGAGGCGGTCAGCGGGGCTGCACCGGCAAAGCTGCTGCAGCTCATAAAGCAGGTTCATAAAAAGGCAAAAACAAGGCCGAGCGGCGAGGGGCGGAAAGCGCAGAAAAAAAGGATAATAGGAGCGAGCCGCGGGAAGGGCGAGGGGCCCGGAGGGGGAGGGGGAGGATCGATGAAATACGGCCGGCGCGACTTAACCCAATTTTTTCGCCACTCGCCTATCTGCGGAATTTATCGAGGAGATAAAGGTTTCTCTCCGGCTCATGCTGCTCCTGCACAACCCTCCTCCCATACCCTTTCTGCCCCTGCTCTTCTACTTTCACGCCGTCTGCCACCCTCCCCACCGGCCTCCGCACATGTCCAAATGAAACCGAAACCAGAGGAACACTCGTCCTTGCCTTCGATCTACATTTACTCCAAGCAGCAGATTTTTATTTGTTCCCCTGACTCGTCAGAGATTCTTTCTTCTTACGAAAACTTAAAATCACGGGTCATTCATGTCGTAGTCCTAGGCGAATGACATGAAGTTTCTTATTATTATTTGTAGATTCCCGGCTAGTGGGGGCATTCGGGGCGGCGATAAGGGAAGAAGTAGGGGGGGGGGTGGGGTTTTGCCAAGCAGGTGTGGAATGGGTAGGGGATAGGTTGAAACTGAAGTTGGTATTTCGAGCGTGAAAGCCACTCATACGCGCGAATACGCACTCTCGTGCGCGTCATCAGTGTCCGAAATACCAAACGGTGGCTCTCGCGTGTCACGAGCTGCGTTTGACACTCGCCCCTGGCGAATATTCCGAGCTTTTCGGTGTCATCTTTACGCGCGACGGAGACGGTCACCCTGAAAGGGAAATCCCCTTCGTGTACAGTCAGTGGTACTTAGGCGTTTTCGAGGTGCCTGAAAACGACAGCTGAGAAACGGGAAACCTTCCTGGAGCAGCGAAAAATAATCGAAGCCGGATATACGTGAGCGAACGACACAGAAGCAGTGAGTAAGCGCTTCGTTTGTCAGAATTTTAATCATGTGTACTGTTTAAGTTTTTCCGCTCTGTCGTGGCGTTATTTATTCTCTCGGCGCGTACGAAAGAAGTCGCTGGGAATGACCAGTGGGCGTGGCACATAAATACGATAACATCAGGAGAACAGTTTCGGCACGGTAATGTCGCGGTAATCCAAGTTTTTCGGGCCATACGGACGATAGGAGAAACGAATTAATATTTCCCTTATCGTTCGGCAGATCTGAAGCCGGAGAAAAAGACGTCGTAGAAGTGTTAAGTGTAGATATTTATCGGCGATCCTGAGCGACAGCTTGGAGTACCCATTAACGTAACTAAAAGGAGCACTTTTTGCATCTCACTCGTGTCGGCGAATACGACAAGGTCAAAGCTAATACAGACGGCTGGCTTAGTCATCGTAAGTGAGGTCATAAAAGCGAAAGAAAAGCTTTCAAAGAGATTTCGTGACAATAGAGAAAACTTGACATACCGAGGCGCGGGAGTAAAAAAAGGTTGGAATAAAAAGAAGACCAGCAGTCAGCTGTCCCTTTATTGGAAACATGGAAAAACTCGACAATTGATTATGATTACCTTCTTGGTATAAATTTCATCAAGTCCAAATACAGTCATTTTATGTTGCAATTGAGGTGCTTGGTGCAAAAATAATTGATGAAAGAGTTTCTCGTTAGGTCGAATTTAATAAAAGTAAAGGAATTAACGTAAGGAAGTGAAATCAGATGGACAGGGAAATTACTGTACTAAAAGGAGTTGTGCACTGTGTGCTTCACTGGGGTAAGACTTATTCATTCGTATGCAGCTATCGTGGAACGCCCTTAAATTTAACTATGCCGTAAAACGCAGTCGTAGCGCAGTGCAGAGAAGATGTTTGGCATAAAAGCAACCGTCGGGATTGTCCGTTCTTAGCTTGAAAGTTAATCAAAGTATTTATCGTGTACCCCTGGACCCCGAGGAAATGAAATCGAACGAATATGAGAACTACCGTAATAAAAGACGAAGGTTTAATGGACGTCAAAGTAGCGGAGCATTTCTTAAATGAAGTCACTTGACGAGGAGAAACTAAATGAACTTAGACGGCGGCACCGATCAAACAGTGTCTCCCGGGGCCAATGTCGGCTTAAGTTGTTTGTCCTGCCGAGTCCTGCGGTGTCCTTTAAAGGAGAAAACGCCCGAAGAGACGGCCGCGGTGGAACTCTATACTCGCGCCGTCACAGTCGTAGAATATTTATTTGGCCTGCACGATACATCCCCGCGTCGTAAAGTCTCCATCAATTTTTCCACGTTTCCGAGGCAGATCGCTGGCCACAAAGTGAAAGAAAAGTCGATATGCTTCAGCATGCGCTTTCATTATTCACAAATGAGTTTGCCCTCCTCGCCTTTTTCTTTTCTCGCCGAGAATTCCTCCAATTTCATTCGTTAAAAACGAGGATTATTCGAAGAAAATAATTCATTTTAGCGCGATTACTCGACGAGCAAAAGGTAAAAATAGTCCGCGGATAATTCGAAACTTAATAGTTTCGTTTATGGCTGAAGGTTTGCTAGGTGAAAAGTCTCTGTTTGGTATTCCGATCCTTATACTTTGATCGTCTGTTCGCGATTTCTGACCTGTAGAAAGCATAGTAAATTTTGCGGCCAGAAGTTTTCACGGAAAGAAGGGAGGGGGGAGTGGTAAAAGAGGGGAAAGGAGAAACACGGTGACGGTCGGTGGCATGAAGAAGTGGAAAAAGCTAAAGGGCTCGTTTCTCGTCGTAAAGTGAGTAGGAGAAAGAAGTATTCGAGTTCGACGCCGGCGTTGAATTGCAAAGGACGGCAACAACAGAAACGTTTCTTTCGAGCGCCACGGCTGTTTTACACGTTGATCGTCCTGTTTCGAGTTACAGGCACTACTTGACACGTGAAAGCTGGTTTCCGGTTACCAGTCTCGAGTGCGCGCGATTACCATCGCCCAGGAGACTTTGCCATTTCCTGCATCGCAAACGAAACGATTACGTAACTGACGCGAGTCGAAACACAGAAACCCGAGGCTGGGTACTCCTTGAAATAAACTTTGCCAGCTTACTTCCGGCTTGGGGGAAATTTTAATTGGTCCTCGTCGATGGAAGTTCTCATTAATCAGAGGGACTATAAATACGGGTCC
Source organism: Hedychridium roseum (assembly GCA_963989215.1). Lineage (NCBI taxonomy): Eukaryota > Metazoa > Arthropoda > Insecta > Hymenoptera > Chrysididae > Hedychridium > Hedychridium roseum. The sequence goes on along the minus strand of OZ022318.1, from coordinate 3,199,709 downwards.
AACGGGGATCGATTTGATTGCACCGTTTTAATTAACGGGGCTGGGAAAAAAAGGGTTGAAAATCCATTAGTAAAGGCTATTTTCCTGGTCGATTCTTTAATTTTGCGTGCGGAGGATCAAAGTTTTATGATCTTTCGTCAATTTACGAGGAGTTCCTTGCCGTCCGACCGGTCAGCGTGAAATTAATTAAAGCGCCCGCTTCTGGCGTAAGCGCGAAATCACGATAAACGGTATATTCGAATGGGACGGTTGAATAAAAAGTGGAACCAGGCGAACGGCTTTATGCGGAAGCTCGTCGCGGCCTGTCATGGCTCCCTTTGCCGAATGAATTATCGACCCGGCCTTCTTTGTGCCCCGACGAAACTGTCCAAACAACCGTTATTCTGCGGGAGAGCGAAATCGATAGTACAGCGTTACTCCGCCGTTGCACGAGACACCCGCTCCTGCAATTTGTACCCTTGTACGTTCATTCGGCCGATCAAAAAGCCCGCGTTTCGTGAATAAAACAAGAATTTCCCTGCCGACCTGGCCAACGTTTCGGCAAAACTTTTTTTATGCCGATGCCAGCACTTTGGCCCGGGTGGTTTATGCAAATGGAATGTCCGATGGAGGGTTAGTACGAGCAGGCTTCTCTCAAAGGAATATTTATAAACATCGAACATGAGTTTTCCACGGTCCGACCAGTACAGTCCTTATCCACTTATTCCCTTCCTCAGGCGCGGAAGATGATTCGAGAATTTATTAGAATTATTTCCGAAGAACTTTCGAACTATCGTTGTACACTTTTTTCGTCGCGTATTTCCCCAGGCGTTTAAATTTACCAAATACTCGTTACGAGTTGCATCGTTGGCCTCGTGCGGGGAATGATATTGGAATTACTTGGAAACTTGCCAGCGGAATTTACCTTATTTCTAAGGTGGAGAAGAAACACTGTTGCACTTATGGTGCGGCTACGTTTCGATACCGTTCAATGGAAATTTCACGAACGACGCGTCAACGAGTGAAACTCGACTTAACACTCCGGTGAAGTTTTCACCGCGAAGCACACGAAGCCTTCGCGGTGCCGGTGTGCATGAAATTCCACTCTGTTACCGAACTTGCCTCATGTCGCAAGTTCGCCTCTATGCAGAAACGCACGAGAGATTTTGAATTCATCAATGAAAAATGAATCATTATATGCATCGTTGTCCAAGTTATCAGAGCTACTTTTCCCGTGTAAATTATTTAAAATCATAAATGATTGATGAATAACTATTTTAAGAAGGTCTTTGTTGAGTTTTATCAATGGTTTTATTGGGTCAAATGAAAGCACTGCGATGGACTTTGAATGAAACACGTATGGACATTATTTAAGATGTTTGCCCTCATCGACCGCGGAGGTAATTTCATCCTCAGGCTTTTGGGACAATTTCAGTCACGCATGTTTGTATTTCGGGCCATCGATTTATCGTTAGTGGGCAGCTCTGACATTGCCCGTTCATACGAACATTTCGTTTCGGTGGTCATCGTGTCGGTTGAAAATTCTGGCACACGCGTTTCTCGTTTGTTTCACAAACCAATCCGACCAGCTATTAATTATCGCCGCAGGTACATCCAATTAAGTTAATTAAACTCTATTACAAATGTATAGGCAGAGCCGAACGGTGCATTACTTGTAATTGCGGATAAATCATACGTGTGAAGCGATAGCCCACAGATTGCAGCGACTGGAAGGTACAAATATTGGTGCATACGTCTGAATTTAATGAAGGAATTAACGCGAGATTACCGCTGCTCTGCGATTGAGAGTCTTCGAAGGTTCTAGTGAGTCGGATAAGACCGGATTTGCGGGAGTTAATTCAAACCGTCTGGAGGAGCCAAGGGATTCGATTATACATGCGAGTCGGGCTATGAATCAAGCCCCAAGGTCCGGGCGTGATTACGTTTTATTACATAAGGCACCTGCTCCAGCGGGACATAATGGCGGAACAGAAAAGTCAGGTCCGGAGGCAGATTCCATTGGTAACGTTGGCGATATTCCGGCTTCCTGGAATCTCAGGTTCGCCGCTCGGGTAATTGATGAATGGTAATTACCGCTTAAGCTGGAAGCATAGCTGCTCCACTGGCCATTCAGCCAGCGAGTTCCCGATAACGTGAGATGCATACGAGTCCTCGTTAATAATAAGCTAATTAATCGCTCAACGGCTCAGGCCAAGGGCTCCGATGAAATCCGTCTCAGTCGAGAAAGCCCTCGCGAAAAACTGGCCCAAGATAAGCGAGAAAAAATGATCACTAAAATAATACGAGAGAGAGAAAGTTGGCAGGAATTTATTAAGAAATTTTGTAAAACTAATTATCATTTTTCGGGGTTCATTGTTCGTCACAATCTTTAGTCCTGTGTAGCTAAAGGGCGAACCTTATACCGAATTATCGGTTTTTCGAGAAAAGAAAGTGCGGTGCCAGTGTGGCTCCAGGAGGTGATGGTTCCTCGATTACGAAAAAAAAGGAGGCAAAACGTGTACGCTCTGTCGCGACACGGTCTTTAACTAACCGGGAAGGCGTCCGCGTTAATTAACTTCCGCTAATGGGCGAGGCGGAAGGTCTTACCCTTCCGACGGTGAAAGGCGTGCAGAATAACGACGAGATAATGACGATAGGTACGTCATTAATTAGGACGCAAGAAACTTCATCTCCTTGGCGTAGCCAGCGACACGGTTTACGTGTTTCGATTCTTCTCGAACACCCCCCCCCCCTCCGTAGTTATTTGACAAACATTCCCAGGGACGGTCCACCGGTTGAACTTGAGAAAGAAATTTGCCCGAAATTTTTCTTCGTGTTTTTCGTCGGCCAAGTTTCGAGCGGTATCGTTTATTTCGTTGGACGATCGTTTGGACGAAGAGAAAGCTCGTTAGGCGTGAATTTCTTTCGCCTTCGGGCAAAAACTCATCCTCGGGTTTCGCCGGAGTGGGGGGGAGACGTGTCTACAGCGATGGGACGAATCGTCCTTTAATTATTAGACCACGGTTTGAGCCTCGCCTACTAATGAACTACGTGCAACACACCGGCCCCGCACGTCTCAGGAGCCAGTTATAAAGTAACCTCGTGTGCTCCTCGCCTCGAACGCGCATTAATTACACTGCAAGAGTACGGGGGGGTACTTTCCCTCGCGCGGCGGTGGCTTTCGCGTTAATGGTACCGACACTGCCGAGAACTTCCGGCTTGCTAATCGAATTCCCTCGAAAATATCCCACGGCAATTTCGAAGCCAGCGTATCCGGATTGCTTAACGGCAGCAAAGACAGCGGTCGGCCAAATGACAAAAGGACCTCGATTACCCCAATTAATTACGGACAGACTTCGCTAATTATTTTCAGAAAATGTGTTTCATCATACTGAGTATAGCAGGATGCAAAGTGTTCTCCTCACTGCATCTTGGAAATGTGCAGGAAATTTTGTACGAGGTTCAGGGATTTTAAGGGGTTTAAGTAGAATAGTCCGAAATATGTCAGCCAGGCGTGTGAAAATGAAGAATTGTCATTTCCTTTACAGTGAATATCAAACTTGTACAAGTCTCCTAATTAAGTTGAAAACTGTCGTATTTGCCGAGTGTTCGAATCGTAACTGCCTTTACGACATGGGTGTAAAAAGTCGTTTACGAATTCGTTGCCTGGACCTACGAAAAGTTTGAGAAGTAATATCCATATTTCCTCGGCGGAGAAGAATGTCTAATATCTCGCAAGAGTTTTTACTGTTCTCCAGTATTAAAATTCTTCCACAGCCAGAAAGAATGGTACCGTACTTGAGAAACAGTCTAATAAAATTCTCCGGCTGCGTTGTAAGCCCGATTTTGGTTTACCAAAACTAGCCCGTAGCGTCCTTTAAACGGCGACCATCAAATAACATGTAAATCTATTCCGACTGGCTAAGGACACCGGCGAACGAGAAATGCGAATGATATATTTAGCGACGGCCAAGCAAGGAACGGGGACCTTTTTCCCCGAGTGGAGAACGTGAGACAAAGTAATAAAATTCTCTGATTAGGGCGTAACCGGCAAGGACAATTTTTCTCGACGTTCCTTATGAAGTATCGTGTAAGGATATTGGGCAAGGTTGCGTCCTCGACTCGTGATCGAACGAACCGCCCGGAGACTGATAAATCTCGCGTGTCAGGACAGGGGGCCAATCATCCGATAGACGAAACTCGAGTTTCTGGAAATCCTCCTCGAGTAAATAGAGCTTCGCGATGCTCGACGTTGCATGCGGTTCGTTTCGCCTTAACCACCGGTTTCCGGGGAGCGTTGCGGAGGGGAGGGGGGGGGATCCCGAGGAACCAACGGCTAACGTATGTATAGACGAGAGTTCTCCATGTACCGCGAAGCTCGCGTGCCTCGCAAATACACGTGCATAACTGCAGGGTTCATGATTGGCACGCCATCCTGCCTCGTTGACCCTGGCCTGATTCTTAAAATGCCACCATCTACCCTCGTAAAAGTAATCCTTTCACTTCCCCTTACAGGACACGTATCCACGAAAATTCGACCTCCAAGTCTCAAGGAAGAAAAAAAAACGTCTAAAGAGATTACAGAAAGTCACTTGTTTGTCCACAAAATTTAGCCCGAAACTGTTACATTGTCTCACGCGATTGCTTCCTGTGCTAAATGCATCGTTATAAGAAGATGTTAATCAATATTGTCAGACGGGTGGTGTCTGCGTGGATAGCGAGGTACGGGCGAATGTCTAGATAATTACATTTTGTTAATGGAATCTGCCAAGGCTTCGGTTTGGTATAAACTCGGAGTTGTCGTTTGGCAGTTGCCGGCTGGTAAGCAATGTAAGTGCGCGCGAGGTAAGGACGTCGGCAACGAGGTAAACGAAGACTTTTAATTAAGGGCTCGGCAGCAGGCAGTAATTTCACTCGGCGGCGAGTAACGACGCTCCGGCTCCCACGGTGGCATCGCCAGAATCCTCCGAATTGCCACTGCTGTCTCGTGGCGGAAGAATAAAAGGAGAACTCGAGAAACTGGACCTTTTCTTCCCGACGTCCGAGCGAACCGGAAGTATCGTACGTCTCCCCGATCGTATCAGCTTGTACCATTTCAGTCGAACGGATTTTCTATTCCCCCGCAATTTCCTCTGGATTTCCTACTCCGGGCCGATGATTAGAAATACTGGAAAACCTCGTGAAAAGACGAGCAAGGCGGATATAAGGGCATGCGGGAGAAAGCGGAGGATGATTTCGAGAGGAAGAACGGCGATATATATCTATTTCTTGGGACAAAACTGAAGTTTTGAACGAGAAACGAAACGAAGGGTATTGCCACTGTTTATCTCGGAAATTGACACGAAAGTCCGGGGCATCGTGGATGAGGATTCCCTGGGACTTGAGCTCATTCGTCGAGATTTAGGATCCTGCGTTCCTTCTTTCGGTGGGATTTAAAAGGGCGATTACGGTGTAATCTCTTGGCCGAATTTATATACTAAAAAATGTGCGAGCCGTACGCGGCTTTTTATATGCCTTTCGCGTAATTTTCGAGTGAATTTATACGGAACAGCTCGCAGGGCCGGCAGATAAAACGCGAAGGAAGCTCGAGGAGGAAAAAAGCGACTGTTCTGCAACGTGGAATTTTCTCGCCAACGACGAGAAGCAGGGTGGTTGAACGTCGGGGAGAAAAATTTCACGATCGAAGGGGTTTCCACCTTTTTCCCTGGGAACGGACGATCAAATTGGAAAGGTTTTGACGATTTCCCGCGGAGGGACAGAAGTAACGTCGTCTCTCGGAACGTTTCAGCCGGGAAAACGACGTTGCTTGCGCGTAGCTGTATCGATTACGAACTAGAGAATCGACTTTTTTTTCCCTAACCGTCCCTGTGTTCCCACGGACGAACGGTCCAAGAGCAAAAGGGAAGGTAAAATTCCCGTCGCTCCTTTATCTCGTTTCCTCAGTCTGCCCTTTTTCCTCGCGACCTCGTACGCTCCGTCGTCGCAAGAAAAAGGGATGATTTACGCGACGGGAATATGACGGAAGCGGAAGCAAAATCGAATCTTCCGTCATGTCCCCCCCGCCCTGACATTAGCGCGATATAGCAAACCCCGGTGGACGATTAAGAAACGAATTTTCCACCAACCAAACCGTTTCTATCCGGGGACAATTCCGAGCAACAGGATTCAGCCGCAATTTCTCCTAGGTTTTTCCTACTTTTTTCTACCATTGAATCTTCCCTGGGAAAACTCGGGATAATTGCTCGGTAATGGGCAGTTAGGCACTCGTGCGAAGAGTCCTTTGATGCCGAGACGAGGACAATGGCGGATCGTTGGCGTCTGGTTTTTATGTAAGACAGCACGTCTTCTGCTCGGACGAACGTGGCTGATGTCGGCAAACAGTGGCGAGCTGCAACAGAGTTATTAGCACAGGGGATATTGCAATCTTCTCGGTCCTATCCCCCTCCGCTCCCCCCCCCCGGACCGCCCTTTTCGCGTTTCTCCCGGTCCTTTCTCCCTTTGTCCCGGGTTCTTTTATTACGCCAGCGGTCGGTCCGTCCTCTGCTTTCTCTTTCCCCGGCAAATTAGAGCCCGCGGTGTGTATGTCTCGTTGCGCGCATTCAGCGGATTTCCAGCGAGCTCTCTTGAGTGTCGCTGCCCAGACGGGAAACTGCATTCTCGCCGTCTTACGTAGACGCTTTTCCGACGCCTACTTACCCAGGGGGGAAGCCTGACCTGGCACCGTGAATTTCTTTTAAGAACGACAGCTCCAACGACGAGACTTCCACGGAGTGTTTATTTCGCCACGTCTCGCGCGTAAAAACAATTCACCGACAGGCGAAACACCGTCGACCGGCACTTTGAAGCTCGTGCTTTTTCACGCTCTTCCGGGGACACTCGAAAGGCATTCCAACTCGTCGCGGAATACCGTTCCTCTGAGTTGAAACAAATTCCGCTGTCGATTTATTTATACGCCCGACTTTTCCGCCGAAACTTTTGCTCGCCAGTTAATTAAACGTTCGACCGTCCTTTTTGCGGTGCGCGATAGCAATTTACGCAACGCTGAAAATTCGAATTTTTCCGTTCAGCCGTTTTTCTCGCGTTCACTGTAGACCCGAGCGAGCGAAAGTTCTTCTCTCCGGTCGATCAACGCAGTCAAGGGGATTTACGAGATCGTCCACCGGCGGGGAACAATCAGAGAGCGAATGGAAAGTAGAGAAAGACTGTTCCCGAAGAAACGAAGCCGTTACGGAAACTTTCGGCAACGGTTCGTTTTAATGGACGCCGCCGATAAAAGGCAGCGATAAAATAAGAAAAGTCGCCGATAGGGAAACGAGAAGAACGCTGAAACTCGAGAGCGCAAGGTTTCAAGAAACTCTACGGAAAAATTTTCATTGCTAAAAAGTCATTAAAAACATGTAACTCTTCTCAAGTGTAAATAATTTATCATCGGTTTAGTTATAAATATTGAATAGGCCGGGAGGATAATTTTCGTTGCCTGAAAGGGTTTCCGTCTGCGTCGTTATTTACGTCACTCTGTCGTCTTTGTTTACTTGGACAGTTTCCCGAGACAAGCAAGGCCCTGCTAAGGACAATGAACACCGTCCTGTCGTTGTCACGAATTGTCGCGCGTGTAGGTCCCTGCATTACCCCGGAATCTTGCCAACTACCGTGAAACTTCGTACGAGGAGTCTTCATTTTTTCCACGGGTCCTGCGAGATCGCCAGAATGCGTGGCTCTGCCGGAAAGGGTGTTGGCCCCTACGAATCGCCCCCGGAACTTGTTCAATATCGCGGACACAGGCCGTCAAAGGGGGAGAGGGGAAGTCGAGGGAAAGTCTCTTAGAAGCGTCTGCCCGAAACTTTACGCACCGCCAGTTCCTCGTCGGAGGACATCCAAGGACGTGAAAAACAAAATACGCGCGGACTCGCCTTTGTCCCTGTTTCTCCTTGAGAGACGGGATCGAAGGACGGCAGTGGTCGCTAATGAGAACGGACAACCGGCGAACGATTCTCGAGTTCTTCCGTTCGCCGGGAAAGTTCCCTCGTTATTGGGTATTTCGCGCGAGAAACCGTCCGGGCAGTCGGCCGAAGCGGGACGCAGCAAAAGGGCGGAAAAGTTAGGCGCAAAGTAATTCCCGGGACTGTTCCTCCCCGTTGCTCATCAAAGGGAACCTTCTCGATCGCTCGAAATGCCAGATTTTTACCGAGGGCAAATACTTTTCAAGTAAATTATTATAATTGTGATTCAGCGTCTGCCTAATCGCTCTTCGCTCTCAACTTCAAAAGGTTAATCATCGTCCGAGTTCTCTGCTGATCGCCATTTCTGCCAGTGAGAAGGTGATACATTCGGGGAATCTGGCTAGTGACAGGAAAGCTTTGAGCATCCGGGATTGACAGAAGAGCAATTTCCGAAGAACCGCTCAATGGATGGAGTAGGTCTTCAATGGCAAATATTATGTTAAATCTCTCGTGAATGGGCACAATGGCCCTGCTTCCCTATTATTAGGGTCTTAAATGCGTCTATAAGGTATCATATTACGGCCATATTGTTATAGTCCGTGAGAGCTGAGGAAGGGGTAGGGGGGAGGGGGGGGGGGTAGGGCCTAACTCCGTGAAAGGGACGGTGGTCCCATGGGAAATACCCGCGTTGGCCCGATGAAAAATTTATCTTACGTCCGGCGCTTTCTTTCCTCGACTTCCGTGGACACCGGCCACTCGACGGCCACCATTCTCCTTCGCCTGGAAACCCAAATGCCCCTCTCCCTACGACACTACGCCGCGGCTATGAATTATTATCGCTCTAATTTATCCCCGCTCCAATATACTCCGGTATTTACGACTATCCCTCGGCTCGTCGTTCAAACGGCACTGCCCGGTAAAAGGTTTTTACTAGATTCCCAGCTAACTTCGTTACAACGTCCCTCCGGGTTACTGACCGACGTTCCACTCCAATTGCCGGCCTCCTCGCCTATGTTTTATGCAGTCCTTTTTCCACGAAAACAGGGGAAAATGCAAGGAAAACAGCCCCGGCCGAATGAGACTGGATTACGCGCACCTCCCGTCTCACGCTGATGAAATTCTAATACATCTCGTGATATTTCCTTTCGTAAAAATTGCACATCCTGTAATTTCATTCATCGCCGTAATTACGAGAATTCTGAATTCTCCGACCGGCGAAGACTCGGCGGTTTTGTTGGAAATTCCTCTACCGACGGTTTGCTCAGAAATCAAGTTTTTTCGGTCGGCTTTTACCATCCGGTTTGCCGTTCCTTTGACGGAGCGTCAGGCGTTCAAGAATTTCCCGGCAATTAATTCACGCGATAGAGGACAGAAAGTAAATTGGCTTTAAGGCGTGGGGAACTGGCTATTGACTCAACAGGCAATTTGCGAGTGGCGAGGCACGGAGGGCTGGGGCTTCGACGTTACGCGTTTTCCGACAGTTACGAGACCATCGGCTCCCAATAAGCTTTCATTAGCGTAAACCTGCATAATAACGCTCGCTTTCCGGCAGCATTAAGCGATTTAACCGCGACGGCAACGATACGACGAGGAAATACGCGGTTTCTACCCTTTGATATCCATACAGTCCCTTCTCCCCTGCATTCACTCCTTTGCCAGGTTCCTGCCTCGTTGAGATCGTGCGCCGGAGATAAAACTCGAAGCGGTAATTACAGAAATAGTAGAGCCACGAGCGTCCTTCCTATTGCTGCGCGAGCAAACGATAATATCCCTCCTTAAGTTTGCTGAGAAGAAAAAGACAGGACCCCGCGGTCTATCGATATTACCTTCTTCAAGCAGAATCTTTCCATTCGTAGAAAACTCGAAGTAATAAAGCCACCAAGTAAAGCGACGATGAAAATAATTTTATTAAAAATATCTGCACGCTTATAAACCCATTAGGGATGAAAGGACATTACGAATTACCGTAGAACGTAGGATTCGAAGTAAAAGAACCTTCGCGTCGCGTGTGTTAGTGACAGGTGATTTTAATTACGAGTAGACAATTTGCCGGAGATATTTAATGAAGACCCGGCGGAGATTAGCCGACGAATCTGGCGAGTAGGTATGTCATTAGACTCATTAACGTGCGTGCCGGCGTGGGCCGCTAATCACCGATAGTCCGAGGCTAGAGAGCTCGGGTTTCGGATTAAATTGCAAAACCCTGCCGAGGCCTGACCCATGCACGGTTACCTCGGAGAACGTAATAAAGTGGCTTTCGCCAAGCTGGAAAACCATGCGAGTCGAGGCAGTGCGGTTGGCAACGAGTTGTTAAGAGCGCAATTAAAACTAACTGACTATCGGTCGAGGTCGCTGCCGTGCTTTTCTCCGACTGGAACAGCCGAATTTCCCGGGGAATACGTCGGAAATGACGTCAACCGGGACTTCCGGTTGCTCGTGAACCGAACAAACGTTGCCCCGGGCAAAAGCAATGCGTTTCTCCGGGCGCAGTTTTCAAATTAAAAGTTAGCAAACTCACATGGATAATAACGTACGGACGGAAGTATTAACCGGGCGTTCGAGAAGCATGGAAAATATGGACCGTACATGGAAAGCGATCGATCGTGTCAACGGGGATAGATTAAATACAGATAGACAGCAAATGTCATAAGATTATGGGCAAGAGAGCGCAGTGTAATTATGGTACCCGCCATTAAATCGCTATGGGGGATTAGCGGACGGGGACTACATCAGATGCCGTTCTTCGAGGCGGATAATGGCTCGGCACCTGGGAATGCAAAGCACACTACCCGGAACCGGAAGAAGAGACTACCGGGAGAGGAAGAATGGAAGGGGTGGGGGATAGGAAGTACCCCATTGCGTCGTTTTAGCCCGGCACAGCAGGTGCATCTGTTAAACAAATTGCTCCATCCTGCGAGCGTAACTCCGGCGATCCGGAAAATTGTCTCTTTCGCGGCACTTGTAAGTAACGACGATCCTCAACGACGCCGGCGGTGCTGAGCTTTCATTGACCGCGGGAAAACAGTGAAACGAGCCGAATCAGCGTCGTCCGGTGATTCTCGTTTAGCCGAAAATTTCATATCCCCTACGTGACAACTTAATAATCCACCCCTGAAAGTCTTCTCCGGAGGAACGTAAGGGGACAGGAATTCCGTTTGTCGAGAGGTTTTCGCGTAGACGAATGATTGTTCAAAGTGAACGAAGCTATTTGTACCAAGGAAGATACCGCAGGGTCGGAATTTACACTGGCATTGAGGACGTCCTTTTATTGCTTGGGGTTATTTCAATTTTAACGAGGGAAAAAGATTGGCCGGCGAGCTTGAGGTTCGTAAGATTTTATGAGGAGGGCGCGCAACAAAAGGTTTTCCAGCGATGTACTTTGCGCTTTATTCCTCGCTTAACCGCAAAAGGGCTTAGACGGGAAACGAAGGTAATTCGATTTCGAGGAAACATGCGTGTATACCGCCGGTAAAAAATTCACAACGGTACTTGATTATTCAGTTCCATCATGAATTTGGGTTAATTCGATCCTAAGGTACGGGCGGAAGGGGGTGTATTGAGTAGCGAGAGAAATAAATGTTTCACCGCAGTCACGTTAATTTACGACCGGCGTGAAAGGGGGAAGCCCATGTCCGTCGATTAGTTTATGAAAAGAAAATGGAGTGAGGGTAAGGGGGGAGGTGGGGGACTTATAACGAGGGGACTTTGCGCGAGTCTATCGATTCGGGCTTCTCTTTTTCTCGGCAGGTCCCTGCTAACCTCATTAAGAGCATTTAACAAGATTCCGGGGTGCTCGTAAAAAGGATAAATCGTGTTCGCGGGCCGCCGGGACCGAAACCTCAGGACAAAAGCCAGTGAAAGGATTTCCCAGCAACTCATTTCTCGGCATTCTTCGATGTAATCGTTCGGCAATGGCGCTGCCGCGACACGAAGGTCCCCCGCGGGCCTGGCCCGAGGGCCGATTTTATGCAAAAGCCCGGGCTTTCTGCAGAGGGAATCCATCGGAAAGGTAAATCCTTTCCGGGTATCCTCCAATTTGCCGGAGCTTTTTGTCCCGAGTGCCCGGAATACGTGACCGCGAGTACTCTGCCACGCGGAGCTCTAATGAGGACGATTACGAGGAGTACATCGCCGGTTGACGGAGGGAGCGAAGAAAGAGAGGAAAAACCCGATGGAATTGGCCCGTCATGGGGAAAATTTCAATTCGTACGGGCGGTAATACGGGAACGAGGAAATATGAATTCCTTTTTCCCCGGAGCCTCGCGATGAAAGACGTTGCTGAAATATGCATGAGACGTAAAATTTTTACATGCTCGTATAATGTTGGGTATTTGATTTAGAAGATTAGCGGATCGGGACGTTTAATGTTCCTTCAACGGTTCGCATTTTCCCCGCGATATTTTTTCCCTGACAGGAATACGGCAACGCGAACGAGAATGGCGCGGACGAAAAGTCGAGGCTTTAACCGGCGAATATATCCGCGGGACTACGGCGTTATAAATTTCAGTGGTCTCTCGAATTCGAAAATCCTTGCCTCGGCGCAAAAACGATTTGATATTTTTTCGTCTGCCGCCGGTATAACTCGGGGCGAGTGTACATCCCTGGAGCGGGTCAAAAGTTTGGCAAAATATTTCCTCGTGCAAATGTAAACTCGAATAACTGTCAGTGGTTTTTCCGATGCAAAGATGTTATTGCGTTCTGCTTGATATTTCGAAAAATAAGAACCTTTGAGGAAGTGAACGTTAATACAAGCAAGCAATATTCTCATGAATGGTTACATTCTTTTCGGGTATTTTAGAACTGATTCCGGGCAAGAATCTGTGTCAATTAATCAAGTCTCAGCGGTCTGTAAAAACCGCGCTGGATCGTCAGGAACGTCGTGAACATAGTTTCCTTTTACTACAGAACGAACCGCACGGAATGTTCGTTAAAACGAGACGGTTATAATCCACTTAGAATGCATAATCCTGCCGTACTTCATGGCGGTAATGCAAATCATCGCGGTTAAGTAATTAACTCGCTCCCTTGGCTTTCCTTTTCTATCGATGACGTCAGCTCGGCAGGATCCACCAAGATCCCGGTGAAATATAATTCCGAGGACTCGGGAAGAGCAGGAACGAATACCTAAATGAAAGATACGTAATACCATGGCGAATCTTTTATTTACGATCCTCCGAGCGACATCCGCCCACGCACAGTTGTTTTCCCCATAAATCCCGTCGGTCTGGAAATTAGCCGTAGTAATTAAATTTAATCGATAAATTCCCAGCAAATGACGTAACGGATCGCCGGTGCTCGGTGAATGCATTTCGCTTGGAATAATAATTATCCAGAGGTACACAGAGGGGACAGTAATTAGAGGCCCGTAAAAATGCGGATCACGAAGCTGCGGGGAGGAAGAAAAATCGACGAAACGTTTGAAAGCGACGTTGCACGCATAAAATTCGTAGCGCTACTCGATGGCAGCTGGTTAAATGAATTAACGTGAGGAATTATTCGTGTAGCTGACGTCGTTCTCTGCGCATTGGTCGCTGGTCCGAAGCCCTATTTGCGCGTAATGGAACGAACGGTATGACTGTCGAAAGCTGTAGTGCGTCATACATCCAAGCAGCTACCGGCTTATTACGAGCGGCCGGAGGTGGAGGGCGAGGAAAATTGTCCTGCGGTTTCTCGTACTGCCATGATAATTAACAGCCGGGAACTTGGGGACACGGGACTTCCGGGCCGGGAAATAAGCCAACCGGCCCTCGAAATTGCTCGACTCTCTCCCTGGTTGCAATTTCACGCACTATACGGAAGTACGATTAAACGGGATAAGGCCCTGATTAAACAATATTGCTCGTTTCTTCGGACCTTCTTCATAAAACAGACAGATTAAATTTCGAATCAAGTGCAAGAATGGCGAATGGAGATTTTCTGCATTAAGTAGGATTTATTATCGGCGACTCTAGGCAGGGTAAAGAAAGATTTATTACCCCGCGCTGAAATCCGTCTGGATTCGCCGATACCCCAGAGTTTTCCAGCCTTTTGGACGACGCTGAAATCTCCCCGTGTCGGCGGACAGGTCAATGAATGTAAATTCCATCCCGCGTCGATCCGTTTCCGCAGATCGCGAAAGTTACTCCGAGTTTGAACTGAGGCCCGCAGGTGCTCGATAAGAAAGCACTGAGTTACCGCTGCGGAGGGACGGGGAGAAAGGGTGGGGGGCTTGGAAAGATTTTATTACTCGAAGGATTTGACATTCATGAGTAACGCGACGACGATAGTAAAACTTGCTAGCCGGATAGATACCCCCTGCCTATTTTCAAGGGAAGTTGGCCTTCTTTAGCGCGGTTAAGCAACGTAATAAAGTTTGGTCGATCCGTTGTTTCTCTTCCGTCGGCTTTATCGGCAATGGTTAATGTTTATCGTCTCTAAGCGCACCTGAGCACCGAACCTGTCCTTTAGGAGAGCTGAAACGAATCGATCCGCCGCTGGCTGCCCAGCGAGGGCCCAAAGAGAAATGGACAATTCAGACGGGACAAACGCGTCGTTCCTCACAAACGAGAACCGACGGTATTTCGTGGATTAGGAAAGGTCAAAGGAAGGCTCAGCTTCCATTCGCGCTGATCAGTTCGCCAAACCCCGTCCTAAAGGAATTTAACCCCCCCCCCCCCCCCCCCTCGTCAGACCTAAAACTGTTCTACACAAACCGAAATGAGAGCGCGAAATTTCCGTGAATTTTCACGAAAATGTGCCACGGTGCTTTGGCAATTGCACCGTGTTATCGGCATTATCGATCGACCGCATCGGTATAGTATTTCCCGGTACATCAATCGCGCCGATGGGAAATTATTCATGTAATATGGACGGAGGAGTGGCCGTTTAATTTTCCTCGTTGAAATTCCCCCGATTTCCCATCGACGGTTGTTTAATGCACTTCGATTTTCGTTAGCTCGCTTCTGTAATCCGCTCGGCAGAAATTCCAAACACGGCGCTCGCGGACTTCGCCGGCTAAACTTTGCTCAAAGCGGCCCAAAGGTTCCGCCGGACGGTATAGTTTGCTGTCCATCGGGAAGCAATTTCCCGTTCTCTTTAAAATTCACCGTGCAATACGCGAACGACGACGTTGGGAAAACCAGTGGAGGAGGAGGGGGGGGGGGTGATATTTCCCGCGAGGAGTCGGTATGCGTCTTACGTCATCTTAAATTCAATAAGTCCGATCGATAGGTCCAGAGCACAAGGAACAGGGTGGGGGGGGGGGAGGCGGGGCAGAGGGGCAAAGCAAGAGCGGGATTTATGACGGCAACTGTAGGACCGTGAGAAAAATCATTTCCTCTCGGCGGGCAGGCTTTTACGCCGACAAGTAAATCTCCCGGGCTAGTGTGTGAGTAGCATGGCCGATTACGAGAGTGGAAATTGTCCCCGCGAACGGCCCCGAAACTGCCCCCGCCGCGGGTCTCGCGCCAGAGAGGAAAAATGAATTAGAGCGAACCGTCGCCACGTTCAGGGCTATTTCAACGGCCGGCGAATGCGTAATCGGCATTCCATTTTCATCGGGCCCAGATCGACTTTTTATTCGGACGTGGAAGAAAGCCAGTCGCTCGATGGGATCGACTTTCTCAGCTCTCAGCGACGTCACGGCTACTGGCCACTCTTCATTCCCTCCCCTCCCTTGTTCTTCTCTGCTTGTTTCTCCCCCACCGGTCCCGCTAAGCTCTTCCCTCCTCGGCCGTTTCATTCCGCCCACGACGAGGAAGATCCACTTTCCTTATCCGAGGGAAATCCCATGACGAACGAATGAATTATCCGGAACGATTGACCTAAGAGTAGAGGGAAGTAACCCGTTGTCTTTGTTCCTCTCAGGTACGCGGCCCTGGCATTATTCTTTCTCTCTTTTCCCTCGCACTACCGTAATCCGCGAGAGGAATGGGACCCACGCTGCTGTGTCGTGTCCGGACACGGAACGGAACGAGTGCTGTAAAACGTAAGAAAAGCTCCTCAAGCCGCACTTCCTGTTCGCGAACAATCCCTTTCGCTGGCCAAGAATATTTTTTAATGGCAAAGAGCAAACGAACGTTCCCGCGAATCACACTCGACGGATACAATTGACCGTCGACCATTGACCGCGTTAAATAACTTGGAGAAACAATGGCCTCATTAATCTCCCTTAACTTCCAGGCAATTCTCCAGCCCATATTTGTCCGAGTCCAGCTGAAATTTCGTATTTCCTCGTTCATAACTTTATGGGAAATGGGGCCCGTCGTAAAAAGGTTTGACCGTTTCTCGGGTAGAAGTTTCGCCCTGTCCTTTGATAATCGTCAGCCGGGAAGAAATGCCATTTGTAGTTGTGTCTCCTCGAACGTTCTTCCGTTCCTCTTCTTGTTTTTCATGCCACCGTCTGCGACGATTCCAGGACGTGTCCTACAGGCGTGACTTTACGACGATCGTGCGAGCACCGCGTCGGATAAAAAACGGGGCAATAATTCATCGAGGCGGACATCGTCTTCATAAAAGATCCTCCGAGTCTCCTCGCTGGGAAACGTATAAAAACAATTGAATGGCCCGGCGCGTTTAAAGGGAAGAAATATTGCGCTGAATTAACAAAACACAGCCCAAATGGACAATTTCTCGGTCAGTCCTTTTTACCCTTCATTCGGCACGAGTAAGCACTAAGACCTCAATTAAGGAAATAGGACGATTACGTCATCTCAGCACTCGTAGCAGCTCGATTGAAATGCTTCGTTTTATTCAAAGGACGGCTAAGAAAAACACGAGTAGATTTTCCTTTCAACTTTCTTAAAATTCATATTGAATAGGAAGTTAAAGTACACCTATACTGTTTACCTCTGGATTTTCCGTTTGTTTTTCTCCAACTTCTTTGGCGTTTCTTTGGCTTTTATTCGATTTTGTTTACAAACATTGAGCTTGACGTTCGGAAATTGGACGACTATTCGCGCATTACTTAGCTTGTTATCGCCTCTACCATGTTGGCCATTACCATTCAAGGATAATCGTTTGACAAACGGAGATTCTAATATCATTGTCTAGTTATGATAATCCTCTTAGAGCTCGTGGGGCGTATATACCGCGATTATCATTCATCGACGCTCGTTCGTCATTAATTACTCTATGAATACGGGCGGAATAGCAGTTTAATTTACCAACAATCCTGATTTGCCGCTTCTCCAGGGATTGTCGTGGCCGGTCCATTCAATCGCGAATTTCAATTGTCTCGGATGTATCGACGTAAAGGCACCTTGATAAAATTGCCTCGCGTGTTTTATTAAAGCCCCGCGAGCAGTGGTGGTGCCCGTAGAAATCGCACGGGTCACATAATGCAGCATTCGCATGGAAATCCAACATGAATATGGAAATGAACGCACGGTCAAATAATACCCCATAATCGTGACCGAAAGTACAGCGGTCACTTTGAACCGAACTTTCGTGGAAATGAAATATTTTCGGGATACAAACGTTTTTCGACATAACTCGTCGGCTGGTCGAGAATTCATTGTGCTTCTTTCACCAGCAGATTTCCGGCTTCGTCTACGCTTTTCCCTCGCATTCTTGCGTTTCTGCTTTGGCGTTTTCGAATTTCTCTCTTGTGACGGGAGATCGTACATAATCCGCACAATGGCAGTCACGACAATTGGAGATTATGGGATCAGGAGGCACGTTCATTGCCGCCTGTCTCACATGATAAACAATGCCGTAGAGAAGCCGGCATTGTCTTGCTAATGTCAACGCTACAACGTTCCAACGAGCTATGCAAAACCAAAAAAGTCGATACTGACGCTGGCCGAGTTAATGCACAAAGAACCTGGCCGATCGCCTTTGTTCCACGCTTTTCATCCAATTTTCCTCGTATTAGTTAATCAGCGAAAAGTTGTGGCGGACGGACAAAATTACGGAACGAGTGGGAATCAAAGGAAATTGCGAAAATAAGCTTGAACGATTTCACGGAGAAAGAGGGGCGGAGGTTAACTAGATCGATCAGAACTTTTCCTGCCTGTCGCAAATCTGTTGTGCGAAAACGCGCTGAAAAACTCGTATCGATTACACATGAGTAATTCGATGATGAGGCCGATAAGCGAGAAACACGCTTTGTAAGTGGATTAGACGGCGAGAATGGGGAGAGGACGTAACTCAAATCCAATATCGTCCCCCCGAAGGGCCCCGAACGTCCTCTCATTCGTCTTTCTCGCGCAGCTCGTGAAACTTTTTCCCGACGAGTCAGCCTTAATGACCCGATCCCGCGGCGGCCTTCCCCGTAGAATGGCGTCCCAGCAATTTCATTTAAAACTTTCCGATCGGCGAACCATTACCATCATCCCATGCGGCTTGGCCGTTCCCGCGACGGTTAGTTCCGTCCACGATTTATGCCCGCTATTCCCCGATATTGTATCGCGGGTAACGACCCCGCCAGGGACCGGGGCGTTGACCAAACCCACGCAGATTAGCAAAACCGGCGAGATTTTCCCGCTAAAAAGATTCCCTGTAATCGTCGAAGATGCGGCTAACGGGATTGACCGTAAAACTTCCTGGTATCCTCGTGACCCGAGGGCTGAGTTTTCCCACGTTCTCGACGTTTAATGTTGACTGCAGACGGCGGCTCGGGAGACCCGTACAAGTACGTCATTATCGGGAAAATCCGATGGGGTTCGAGTTTGAAAATTGCCAGCCGCGGGCTACGTCGCATAGCTTTGAAAAGTTTGCCGAACAATTTGATCTCTATCTCAAATGCCGCGGGCACGTCTTCTCGAAGGCGCAAGTAAAACGATGTAATAGGACCTTACGATCATAGTTAGAGGTAATTCTCCTGCTCACTCGGCTCAACTGCACGAGGGTTACACTGTGGCAAAGGAAACCGTTAAATTCCTCATCGGCTCAAGAATCTGACGAGCCCCAAGGCCGATAATTCCCTCTCGATTCGTACATTCTCGAGGTTCGTGCGTGAATGCGGAACGATGAAAGACCGTGGCCGGAACTTGGCTATGCAGTGTTCAGAATCTCATTGACATTGGCCGAAGTCGGGGAATCTGCGTGTATCGTTTGATCGCGGAAATCCGGGCAAAATGCGCAGCTCAACGTGGAGCGCCATGAATCGCGCTGTTAGTGGCGCGATTCGCTGGTACGGAAGTTCAGTAATTGGCGTCGGTGATCTATTGTCCCCAGCCTTGACGCAGTCGATAGGGGAGATATTCGCGATATAATTGGGCCTCTGTAACTGCCAACTTACGGCGAGGAGATTCTATCGACCATTGATAAACGTCCCACTTACGAGGAGAGAAAATACTCCCCCTTCCCTTCCTTGATGATTTTCGAGCAGCCAGAGGGAAGATGGCGACCAGTAAAAGCTGTCGTTTCGTCCTGAAAATTACCCATACTCGTGCGGGGTTGAATAAACGCGTGGAAAAAGCACACGTTGAGCCGTAGACCGCATAATTTTCGAATTTTTCACGCAACGCCCCTGGCTCGCCGGCGAGGATCTTCCATTTTTATTCGGCTTGACCTTCTTTTAGTCAGTCCATTCATCGGGGGGTAAGAGAGTTCGGCGAAGGTCCCGTCCAGACAAATAAGATCCCTCGAGCTGTCGATCGCCTTGACGAAGGTCTGTATCGTTACCGACTATAGCTACACGTGTGGTTCGTACACGCGACACGTGATATCTCGTTTCACACGGGTTTTTTTGTCACGTATCTCGAAACCGGTGCAAACAGCAAAAATCCATTTCGTGAAGTAGACCCTCGGCATTGGAAAATCGTAAACGTGACAGGCCGTACGATTCTCTATATTTCAGTTAACCGCGCGTTCGTTGCTGTACCATAAATGTTTGTTGTAATATTTGATTTCGGAAGGATGAGAAGCTCCTGTTGAAAAAATGAATCACTGTCCGTCGGGATATCACGTTCTTTATGGCCGCGGAGAACGTGCTGGAACAAATGAATTCGGTATCGATGCATTTCAATTCTTTTCTCGTCGGAACCCAACGAAACGGCTCCATACCGGGGAATATTGCGCTCTGCCAGGGCTGAGGGGTACTTTGCAACTCGTCCTCGGAGGCCTCTCGCTATTCAATCGGCCGGCGATACGAGAAGATCTGGGCGGATTTGTTAGAACGAACCGGCAATGACCACAGAGGGTCGAACCGAGAAAGGGAGGGCGTATAGCACGTGAAACAAATGGCCGGCAATCTTTTCCGAGTAAACCGAACGTTCCGTGGGAATCGGAAGCTCGTTAAATTGCCTCAATTATCCTGCACTTCGGGTCGACGTGTACCAACTAAATCTGGCAGTGTTTATTTTAACTGCCGGCAACAACGGCTGTAGACGGGGCAAACGAAGAACGTGTAACGTTTCGAGCAAAAGACCAACTACCCCACCCCTCCAAGGTTTCGGCGAGTACTGCAAGAGCACTAAATTACGTTAATTACCTTCCGCCCCTGGCCTCACGAGGCAAACCTATACTCCCGAAGATACTCATCGGCGCGTGTCACGGTTTAAGGAAGACCGACGGAGGAAGGTCAATGTTAGCCATTAATTAGCCGTCAGTTGAGCATCGTCCTGTCGGCTGTTAATTACCGTAGTCGGCTAATTAAATCACAATGCGCGACGACCGGTGCTCGCAGACCGCGAATCGTGGCCGACCGCGCCTGGGGAAGGGTTCCCTTTTTGAATGGTTCACCGTTACACCGCGTATAAATTTTGTAACTTCTCGCCAGGGGAATAGCGACAAAGAATTAATTTACCATCCACTCAAATTTCACCTCGAGCAGTAACAACAACAACTCCATTTCTCTCCGTTACCGTGGACAAGATACATGCTACGAATGTTGACATTTTCTGTCCTTCGTTAACTCTTGGAACAACAACAATGATGTAATAACCGAAGAACGGTCGAAAGTATCGCAGTATCCTTCTTCCGGTTTATTTGCCCGCCATTCTTGGAACATATTTTCATGGCGTTGACGGCTGAATTTCCCTAACCGGTAATAAGCGGCTATCCCATCGTCTCGGCGAACGACTTTGGGTGGCTTTAGCGACGGCGGTTTCGAGCCGACCGTCTGGATTCACGCCAAAAGTTAACCCCGAGGGCCCGACTGCAGCCACTAAGTTCCCCGTCATATAAATCCCTCGGAGGTTCCATCGTCGTCCAGGAGCAGCTGGCCGAGTAGCTAAATTTAATCTGATCCCGGCTGAATCCTAACTACGTGTCCGAATCCAGGAGTAGTCCTCGGCTCGACACTAGTAGAGCACAGTTTCCCTTTGTCCTCTCCCTCTCTGTCTCCATGTTCTTGCCCCTCCTTGGCCCCTCTCCCCTCGTCGTCCTGTCGGTTCACCATCCGGCGAGTCGGTCTCTCTATCGACCCCTTCCCTTTCCCCTTGTCATCCTCTTTCGCCACGTATATCTCGCTATTCTCGTGTCTACCTACTCTCTCTCTCTCCCTCTCTCTGTCACTATTGTGTATCACCTTCCTTTGCCACCGCGTTGCTATCTTCGTCCGGCCATTTCCCTTCCCTTTGTACGAACCCCTCTGCGAGTCGAATTCTCCGTTTCCTCCCTCTCCCCTTCTTTCTCCCCGCGATGCATTCCCCTTGCCTCCTTTAATCCTCTCGGGCTAAATTACTGGAATTACCCGAATCGTCTTACCCGCGAGTAGAAATTCAGATCCACTGCGAAGGATATCACTCGTCGACCGGTTGACGGTACTCGTCCTAATCGTCCTACGAGCTATTCGCCACCATTTCCCTCTCTCTCTCTCACACACGTCCTCTTCACGCTTCGAGAAAATGAAGAGCACGGCGCTGGAAAACCGCCCAAGTCCCGGAAAGCCCCTCCCCGCCGCACGTAATCCCCGCGGCTGGTTCTCGACGCAACGAGAGGACCGTATCCGACACTCACGTTGCACCTAGGGCGTGTGAGATTCTCTTTAAAACGTAATCTCCGCTGTAATCGCCTTCGCACCATTTCAACGGGACCGTCACGGAGAAACGCAGGCCAAAAGGAGCCGATCGTGCGGCTTTCAACGGCGATACGAGGGCCCGGGCGGGAGGGGGATCGAAAATGGCAAAAGCCCTCTGTCGGAAGTGTCCACGGAAAAGCCTGGAAACCAGGCCGTTCAACGTACGTGCGTGTTTGCCCGTGTACGTGTATTGGAGAGAGAGAGAGAGAGAGAGAGAGAGAAAGCGAAACCGTCGTAAAGAGCGCGATAAGCTTTTGATTCGGTCATAATCCAATCCACGGTCTTGCCGTCTGCTCCGCACGCGCAATCGAGCCGATTCCTCGCTTATATCATCACGTAATATCCACATCTATACGCGCTTTTACGTACACACGTACGGGGTGGAAAGTGCTCGTGGTAAGCGCAGTTAAACGCCAGTGTGTGTGTATGTGTGTGTGTGTGTGTGGGACCGACCGGTGGATATCTCGAACGTTTCCTCTCGCACACACAAGCCCGCATTTCCACTTTGCCCTTCCCCTCCCCCCTGGCCGGAGCTACGTGCGCGATCGATCTCCGAAGGCATCGTGCCGCGAAATTCAAAACACTTGGAGCGAAAAGGAGGGCGGGGCGGTTCGACCGAGTGAGAGGGGGACACGCGGGGAAGAAAGGAGAGACAAGTCCAAGGGGAAACGCTCCCTGTCTGGTCAGCCGTGGAACAGACACCGCTGAAAGCAATGTTTCTCACGACGGGACACGTTCTTGCGCCAACTTCAGCCCCAGCCAACCCTCGGCACATATTAAAATACGTCACTCACGTTTCAAAGGAATCCAAAAGACAGAAAAAAAGGGAACCCGCGGAGGTATTTAAAAGAATCCGCACAGGGTTCGGGTATAAACTTTCAAGTGCCGACGATGGATAATAAGTGCGGCGTGAAACGAGGACGAATTTATTGATATCGGAAAACTTTTCCCTCCGCTCGTACTCGCATTTACTTTGCATAATTTCCTTTCCGCTTCGGTCTTGCCGGTTCTTTGGCATATCAAAGTCCTACGATTTTCGCGATATCATGTATGCCAGTGATGCGTTTATATAGGCGCCTTGAAGCCCCTACATGCTCGCCGCTTCGTTGCCTCTGTGCGATGCATTTTCCGCGATGCACCGCAGAATCGCGTATTTCGAATGACGTAGAAGGCTCGTTGGCGCGAACCTACAGGCGAAATTGCCGATTTAGGTGAAATCCTCGGGAAATTCCGGGACGGGCAATTCACCGTTTCGCCAGTGGATCCAAGTAAGCCCGCTATCTATCTATCTGTATTCACGTCTTCTCCTATTTTTACTGCCTATCGAAAGGCCTAGGCTTTGCGCCACCGTAGCTCAATATTCTCATTGTCCGGGCAGGACAAAGAACGGAAATCCAGGGGGAGCCCCGTTAATAGCCACTTCATTACTCGACAAAATATGAGCGTTCAATCTTCTGTTCATCATTGACCAAGTCAAAAGTGGTCGAATCATGAAAAACTCCGTCATTCCATCAGGCAACGGTCCTTTCTTTCGCTGGCTCATGCCCCGCAATTTTGCCGTTGCGTGAATCGCAAGAAACCGCACGCACTTCGGAGCGGTTCCCTTTGTTTTCTTTCGCTGGCCCGTCCACATGTAACGCAGTTTCAAACTATCGGAAAGTGAAACTATGGCATCGTCGGACGATGTTTTCTGTCGGTCAGCCGGCTACATCGCGTATCATGTCGGCCGTTTAAGCGGGTAAGAGCGCCCTATTAATGCGCGCATAGAGCGTCGGTGCTACACGAAGCGACTCTGCCTGCGTAATTCAATGATCGCTCAGCAAAGGGAAGCGCGGGAAGGAGGGTCGGTGCTGAAGGGATGGGGAACTAAGGGGGGAAGGGAGTGAGAGGCGGTGCCGGAATAGCGCGAAGGAGGAAGGGCACGAGCTGTTGGCAAAATCGATTTGGAATTGATATAATCACCGAAGTTAAGCCGCTGAGAGCTCGCGCCGTTCTCCTCCTCCCTCCGCCGCTCCGCCCCCTCCACTCCTCCTTAACACGCGAGGGCGAGAAACCGTGGTGCGACGAGGGAATACGGGCGCGAGATGCTTTCACGGGATCCTCGAAGAAGGCACTCGTGCGGCTCCCACGACAGGTAAGAGACGGGAACGACTCTCCCCCCCCCTCCCCACCGTTAAATGGCGAAGGGCTGTTGAAGCGAGAAAAGACTTTTGACGAGCTAACCAAAGAAGCCCGCGATTATACCGCCGGGGAGCCAGAGTGGCCGGGAAGAATCGCTTTGCCGAGCTACACTGTCGATCCGCTCTCGACAGAGCAGTGATTCAAGGCCAGGTTTCCTCTCGAAGAGTTGTAGCAAGGCGTATTAACGTCTTTACGCCGGTATGGGTATTCCCATCCAAGCAATTTTCCATAAAAATTAACTCACTTTACAAAGACCTTCGAGCAGCAACGCGGTATTCTATTATTGGTATCGACGATTGAAAGTCTATGACAATTCGTTGGATTCATTGATTTAGGATGATTTTCCTTTTTCGTGTACTTTCTGTGGGTTTCGCACTGGTAGCTCTTCCCATTCCTACCGGTTCGGTTTCTCGTAGCTTCCGTTACGTGGGATGATCGATGATGGTTTCGTCGTAGCTACACTTTAGCTTCTCGATCGTATTGCATCGGCACGGTGGATAATTGCTTTCGCGTTCCTGTCTCACCCCCACCCTTTACCGAGCATGTCGGGAACTGACAGAGAGACTACAGGTGTTTCTAAAGACCCTCTTCCCCCTTTCAGGTAGTCCTCTGTCTTCCGGCCGACACTGGCTCTATACTTCTCGCTTTCACCTTTCATTCTTTCGGCTCGTACGCGCTCGATAATTCCGGCTCAACCCCCGTGGAGCTTTTACCCTCGCAATCCCCTCGAGAAACAAACCCGAGAATCCCACTTTATCATCGTTTCAAAGTCCTGCATTTTTCAATGAAACCGCTTTACAATTATTCTACGTGAATTCCTCAGAACCTTCTGTCCGATAATTTCACTCGAATTTTGCCCTGGGACATATACAAAGAAAAAAAACAGTGAGTCCTGATGTTTTTGTTTATTTATTACTAGAACGGCTCGTGGATTACCTCCGGCACGTGTCAGTCGCTTCTCACCTTCGAATCCTCTGCTTCGATAACTCCACCCCCCGGTGAGGCTTTTACCCTGACAAACTCGAAGAGGGGGAGAGTAACGTGAAGCTCGCGCTTTGCTGTAAACCGAAAGCAGGGCTTTCGAGGAGACACTATCGTCCTCTACCCTTTGTAGCTCGTATCGCGCGACACCGGTATCGGGTAAACGGTGGATAGTTGGGCCCGTGTGTTTAAACAACGTCGATCTTCGTGTTTACGCACCGGAAGACTGCGCTCTGTTGAGCCGTTTTTAATATCGTCGCAATAAAGTGAATCGCGCGCTTGGAAAAATCGCTTATTCGGCCCGAAAACACGGGCGAAGCAATTTTCTACACGACATGATGTGTTACACCCTGGGAAATATTAAAGCCAACGGCCTCAAAGTAATCCGCACTCTTGACCCGTGCGTTTCCCCGAGCTATTAATTGGCCACTCATTACAATTCAATGATAACGTATAAAGACTTAAGTGCGCACGGCCCGCGATAAAAAGTTATGCATCCAGGCTGTTCGTGGGCAGGTACATGCTTAATCATCAAACCGTAATTACCGGTTTTCTAAATATAAATTGCAACGACAAAGTAATGAAAGCTCTTACAACGGCACTTTCATAATTGTTTGACGACTTGATTACTCCACCTGCAGCTGTTTTTTTTTTGTTTATCACGGAGTAACGCGGAGAAGTAAATCCTGGTAATAATATGCTTATCGTGTCCCGGATAAGATTAGGATTTACGTGCTGTAGTTTGAAAATGTAACAGCTGAAACTGTGCAAGAGCACCTGAGAAATCGATATAATGCACTCGCGCAAAATGTCATCGATTATTTTTACTCGTGGATTATGTCATCCTCGCCTTAATGAAATGACCGATGAGAAACGTCGTCGCTGGGTAAATGGAATGACGCGCGGGTTGAATGTTATTACGAACGTAATCGATCCAGGACACCGGTTCGCCCTCGGAATCGCCGAGTGACATTAAAAACCCATTAACCATTGAGAATGTTGTATTCGCAAATAGGTGACTTTTTGATTAACGACCCGCGATTTGCGCTCGCGAGAAGGGTAAGCATTTCAGTTAAAAGTCGATAGTTCCCTCGGTTTGCTTATCGGGAAGGTAAATGGTATTAAAATGAAAAAAAAAGTAGAATGAGATGGCCAGCAAAATAGACGAAGATAATGGACGAACATGTTGAAATCGTTGGAGAATTAATTCAGAGGACATGTGTCGCGCAAGGTTGCATTCACGTGCTAATGGATTATTTTTTTCATCGGGACGGTGTGAAAGGTATTCTCGCGGGGAGTATCTCCTCGTGGTTTAGAGATAAGACGACGCGCAGTAGGGCCTGTTTTTCCTCGTGAGGGGGTAGATAAGATCGGGGTAAACTAATTTCAAAGGCACGGCGTCGTAGCGCGGGTGAAATCAATTGGCCAAATTCCCGCGTCATCGGCATGGCCGTGCGTTGGACTGGCGCACAGTCCGGGGGTGGGGGGGAGGGGAGGGGACACCTCTATCGCTTGGAATAATCGGCCCGGATATGAGAATTAACAGAAGCCCCGGGCCGTGGAACACTCAAATATGACGGCGACGACTCATTTGCCGAACGGCCTGGACGTGTGCTCGAGCACGCTTGCCCCCCTCCCCCGCACACCCCCTCCCTAGCTCTTTCCCCATTCCATTTGGATTTTCCCCCGGCCGAAATGCAGAGCTGCCGTTCGTGGAAAATTCGAGCATCATTTAAAGACTATCCATCATCGTCGGAATTGCAATAACGTCGGCGCAACACGACGAGACAACTTCATTAACGCCCGAAGACCCGATTCATCCGCGTATAATCGAATCCATCGAGACCCGTAGAGAAGTACGTTGAAAAAAAAAGAGAAAATAAAAGAGAAGAACCGACTGCCGAGGGCGGGAGATGAATAATAATAATAATAATAATAAAAAAAAAGTGTGCCGTTCATTGGTCCGTGACGGCGGTTGATGGTAGCATCGATTCCCAGTGGGATATAAATTTAAAAATAGTTGGAACCATACGTGGCACGCTTCCCGGTCAAGGGGAGCAATAATTGTTGGCTTTATTTAAATTCCTCGGCGCTCGATGGACAAATATGTCGCACGAATTTATTTTCGGGAACGTGTCAACGGAATATCGTCACGCTTAGGTTATGACGTTGTTAATTACTAAAGTTAATTTACCGCTCGGTTAGGAGGCTCGTGAATTTCCAATGAGCCCGCACGTCGGCCTATTTAAATAATGCGGCAATTAATGCACGAAAATTGGCAATTACGGAAGTTGCGTGGGTTGGGGGGGGGGGGGGGGTGGGGGCGTTAGATGACATCTCGCGATTCTGTCGATGGACTTTCGACGAACAAAACGACGAGCCAGACCCGTTGGCCGTGCAATTAATCTTCGGCAAGTCCTGCGTCGATACTCCCGGCGAATGGCTAGGGGTCGTGTTGGTCCTCACCATTCCACGTGTCCTAATATCCTGTTGGCAGGCACGTCTATTACTACCTATCCGTTATCATCTGTTACCATCTCCTCCGGGATTCTCCGGCGAAATGCTCGTCCACGAAACGCGCGTCGATTATAAACCGTAATTCACAACGCGCATATCGCCCCCTGGGAATTGAAAGCCATCGATCTCGTTTAAGGCTACGCCCGGCGCGTCTTAATTGTTTTACACCGCGCTATTGTTCCCCCATTTGGCCCTCGGTTGGCCCGTTAGTCACACCCCGGGCCGAGGCATTCATCTAACTTTGGAATCAAGATACGCCATTCCGCGCGCACAGATACGCCGATCCGAAACGCAATGAGCGCTATAATAACGGGGCAAGAATTGCCCCGAGATTTCTTTCGTCGGAGCTCCAAAAAGTAGGTTAATCCCGGATGAGGAGGAATATGCTGATACCCGAGGGACGTAGTTTATTAGTAGATCCTCATGGCTGGGGAAAGACAGGCTAAATCTACTTGCCCCTCGGACCGGGATCCATTACGAGGCTGTGAAATTCAGTTGCTACGGGCACGGCCGGCTGCTGGTAATTAAATGTACGTCCAACGATTCTCATGGACGAGGAACCGCTTGGCAATAACCCGAGGAACCTGCTGGATTCGGTGGGAACCTGCTGAGCGTATCCGTCGGCCCGTGTGACGTTGCTCGAACGTATCGCCGTTGACCCGTCGCTCCTCGTCGGAGTTGCAATTACCTTCCGCACATCTGCCGGCCCCCACCCACCTGGAGAATGTCGCGGAAACACGTCGCTCTTGGCTCGTCCGCGGGGAATCCCGCTTAATTCCCTGCGAAAGGACCGACGCGGCAAACAAACCGACAAACATCGATTCCCGGAAACGCTGGAAAACGTCCAAGGATTACAACTCCGTGCTCCGAAATTCCCTAAGTCAAGCACGAACGTTTCGACATTTCTTTAAAGCATCGATAAAAGATTGCTTCTTAATACGCGATACTAGGGGGAAAAGATTGCCTGGGGATAAACCAAAGTTTCCCAGGATATCGTGAAATATAGAAAAAAGATAGTTGTACATACCTTTTGTCCGTTCGTTAGGAAAGGCATAAATGAAATATCGCAGCAATCAAGCGTGTGTTTGAGCAGTTTTTATGGCACGAGTGATCTCTGTACCAATGACACGGAAGCGCAGGCTCACGGTTCATGCAGAAAGCAGCTTTTTAATATCCCCCTGACCTCCATAACGAATGTTCGGCGATGCGTAAAATGACAAGATACGGTTGAACGCGAGCTCGTCTGCATGAGAAGGGTGGAAACGCTTAGTTAATTCTATTATATATGCTGAAGAAGCAGCAGCAGCTTTCCTTTAACTGCACGTGGAAATACGCGCACGACCGCAGCTAAGCCACACGGGAATATTTTTATACTCTTCGTAAAGTGCAGGATCTTGCAATAAAGGGGACCAATAGCTAAGCGCGCGCCGTGTTACTGGCCCATTGAGACATACTTTTTATTTAATTAAACAACAATGCGCCCACTCCCGTAATTCCCGTATTAATCCGGCCGCGTGGGGCCAATCGAAATGCAACTGCATCCCAGCCGTTGCAACGAGCCGCCCCGCTGCACCATTCAGACATGCATTTTTATCGAACCCCTCGGAACGTTAAACGAACCAGCGCGAATACCCTTGTCTCCCGATGGCGCGAGAGCTTGGCTGTTACACGAGCGTTAAGTAGACACTTAGCTAACCAATTGCGCTCGAGAAGAGGCGCAATTAACGGCGCGGACGTGCGCAAAATTCCTCGTTTATCTAACACAGTTGGCACGCGTTTACGCAAATCTGTCTAGGGCAACGATGACGAATAGTTTTTAAACTAATTCCCCTAGGCACAGGTAAATCTTGTGTAACTGGATGTTAAGTTAATTACATGAATTGTTGGTAATGAAAGAACGTAGGTATTACTGGTAGGCTTTAGCAGTGGCTCGTTTGACATTAATTTTACTTTGCCTCTATCAGTTTAGTGGGTTCTAGCTTTGTCATGCGAGCATTCACAGAAGGAAGGCCATATTTACCTTTGCGCAGAGCAGTCGACAGACAATTCGAGTACCCTCGCGAAACAATACAATTAGCCACGAGAATGTGTACAGTTCGCTCAAAAACAGAGAGTAACGTGAACGTCGTCATTGTATCAGAGCAGCTTTGAAGTATTCGTAATAAATGGAATTCATCTAACTTCTGCCGCTATCAATATTGCAGTACGAAGCAAGGATTAATTCTGGAATGTAAATATTCGGATTAGTAGGGTAAGTGCGCGCCGTTTATTCGTAACTGCACGCGCAGGAGAAAAGTCGACGGGTAAAAAGTTTTATCGTTATTCCAATAGGGTTTTAATTTGAAACGAGCTCGTTACACGTGTTTCGTTGGGCCCTGTGTTTCGATCGACGCCCGGACTTGAATTAGCCTGTAATTAACGGCACGTCCTCGTAAATGTCGTGGATCTACTCGTTCCGGGTAGAACGTAGGTTTTAAGCCGTGGGAGTTTAGACAAAGCGAACGGTCGCTCGTCGACGGAAGACAGCGAGAAACTTGCCCGAAGCCAGTGGCAAAGCGTCTAAGGGCGAATGAGGTTAAACTCCTCAAACTTTACTCCGCGGGACCATTTCCACAGCGGACAAATACTTGGGAACCCCGCTGTCGGGGATAACGAAGAAATGCTTCGGAATTTTTAGCGACTTCCGTTCGCACGGAAATTCAAAGCAGTTCCGAACTTAGCCGAGGATTCAGCGATTTCCACTGAATTTGCTGGCATTTTTTCAACTCAGGCGAAACGTGCGTACTAATTTCCGCCGATCCCCCGGAGTCTTTGATGTTTTATGCAGTTGATCGTTAAGCTTTTATGGGCACAGAAGAAACCGTTGCAGGGAATTGTGCCAACGACGGAAGATCATTAATGCAAACAACTATGGTCCCACCGTAAAATCTACATTCGAGAATCTTTACGATAGAAGCAAATGTCTTCGTATCTTCGGTTTATTTTCCTTTCCATCTGTTTTTGCGAAGGGAAAGGTTTAATAATTCGTGGATTTCAGTCAGTTGTCTTGCACCACGGACAAATTCACTGCAGTCCTATGCATTTTATAGTTTGTTTCTCGCGTTATTCGCGCGGTTCTCGAGCGATCCCAAATCTGTATTCATTTTCCACGTCGGCGGACTTATTGTACCGCGTTCGCATTAGTTCCCTCGCGAACATGGGCCGTCGTTTTTCGTCGTCCATCTACGTAACGTGCTGCGATCCCCGCGGAAAACCGAGCGGCTGACTGGCATTAAGTTTCCTCCTGGACACGCCAGTCTGGGGAATTTTCACCCTCGCAATTCCCCTGTACCAGCTGAAATACGTGTACTCGCACCTCCGGAACTATGAAGATATAGGCATGCCTGGAAATTCCTCCGAGGATTTACTCGTCATTTTCACACAATGGGAAAATTTCGGATTTATTGCAAAAGGCTTAGGAACGAGAACAAGGTTTTCCTTTATTTATTCCCAAAATAATCATCCTATGTTTATTTTCTTGTCCTTAAAAAATAGATTTTCGTTGTACCACTTCCTGGTAGAACGGGAGATGCAATTCGTTGCGCTGGAATGTTTATTTGACAGTCGTACGTACATCTAGCGTTGGATTCCTCTGGAGAATTAGCTGTGAAGGACGGGAGGGGTTCCTTATAAACAAGGATTTAGCGTTGAAACAGAAAACGCGGGTAATTCTATTTGGCGACCCTCTCGACTTTGATAATCCCTTGACGTGACGTTATTCGATTCTCCCTGGCTTTAAGGCACCATAATAAGTAATTTCGCGCCGACGACGATGAAGCAGCTAGGAATTTCGAAATTACTCACGTCCGCGACGTGCGCGGCAACCACGAAAGCCAGCCGGAAATATCGAAGAGCCAGAACGAGCCTGTACTTTCTCTGTCATCCCCGAAGATTGACTACTTCCTTTCCCGTCGTTATTAAAATCTCAAACTTTCCGCAAAACTTTCCATTCAGTTCTCCGCCGGCATTTCCTCCTACGCTCATTCGCCGATTCAATGAAGGAAAGGAACGTAGAAAGTAAGTCGTCCACGATTAACACTTGTCTTTCAAAAGTCAGTCGAGTCGAAAAGTTTGGCCTGTTGCCCTTTGGAATCCTTTGTTCACGTTCCTCTGAAATGTTAATTGCGTCTCACGGGACGTTGAAACGTTACGGCGCTAATAAACGAGCTTTAGCTGCTCGTAAATAATTTTTTTTATTATCCTTGGCGTTGCTGCCGTGTGTCGTGAAAAAGAGGAACGACGGAGCGAAGAACTCGAGGCACTTGGCATGCCTTAACTCAAATCGATGGGAAAGGAAGCGCGGGTGAGGTCGGTGAGAGGGGGAGGAGGGATTGGGGAAATAGAGCAAAGCGAATGTAAATAAGAGGAAAGGAGAACCGTCGGATGGAAGTAAGACGTGTACGAATATGTGCGCGAATCTTTCTAGCCGGCCGCAGGGTTATTTGTACACCGGGCACGAGCGATGGAAATAAATCAGGACTCCTCCCGTTGCACTGCCACGATCGTACGTATGCTCTCGTGAATAAAAAAACTGACCGAGTGGACGAACGTGTATATTACAGCGTGGGAGAAACAGAGAGTGTGAGAACGAACGGGGGGGGGGGAATGGGGATGTTCCGGGTGAAAGGGTAGAGGGAACGACGAAGAGGACGGAGTTTGACCGACGACGAAAGCGTAAAAGCGCGACGGAGGGAGAGGGGAGGGGGGAGAGAGACACAGATCAA
Organism: Hedychridium roseum; assembly: GCA_963989215.1. Lineage (NCBI taxonomy): Eukaryota > Metazoa > Arthropoda > Insecta > Hymenoptera > Chrysididae > Hedychridium > Hedychridium roseum. The sequence continues at coordinate 3,167,403 of OZ022318.1, read as the reverse complement.
AGGAGAAACGGGGACAAAGCGAGCGAGAGGGACAGATGATACGTGGAAGGAGAAATATTGCGCTCGGCCGTTGCCGTACGTGAGAATAAGAGAAGTTCTCTATCGAGCGACCTACACGTTCCCCGTTTTGATTCATAGACTGCGATGCTCCCGAATACCGTTCCCCGTGGCGGCTGTATATGCGACGTGAATTTCCCTTTGAAAGATACACGCGAGACGTCGGACTCGGCAACCAGCCGATACATCCGTCGATAGTTTTTCGCCGGTAAAGGTACACCCCGCAGGAATCGCGCAAGGAAATTCGTGTTTGCATTAGTCGAGAATTTTTCTCCGTCAACCCCTACCCCCCCACCCTGTCGGTCCACTGTAAATCTCCGCGGTGAAACGCCCGCTTTTCGTAATACCAGTTTGATATATCGCATATTGCCGTCGTATCGTCTCGTCGTATCGCGGGGTCCGTTACGTACGTGTCCTGCGGGAGAGAAGGGTTACAGATATCGCAGAAACATGTTAACTGCATATAAGAACTGTAGAAATTCCAGCCTTATATTCCTCCCCCTCTCCCGCCGCCTACTCCCCCGGGATTCTTGATTCTCTGGCAAATTCGCTTCTGTCCGGTATAAAAGCAATGTTCGCAACGTAATGGCAGTACTCTTAAATCGCCGAGATTTCCATCGAAAGGTTGTCCGAGGCACGAAAAATATCGAGCCTATTTTAAATGCCCTTTACTTTGACAACCTTTAAGCGTCCTTTTTTCCCAGCATGTTTGTGTAAGAGCCGTAATTTCACCCCCGAGCCTTTTTGTCCACGGTAAAAACGTGCTCATAACTCGTTGTACACATGTACGCGGCGCAGAAGTTGCCCGATAAAAGTGCAAAAAAAATAACGTAACGTCGGCGGCGGAGAAATAAGCGGGGGATGTTATTATTTGGGATTGAATGGAATTCGGTCGATAAGATCGCCGAGCGGTCTATATGTCCGCTTCGTTTCTCCGGATTGGCCGGGCTCCTGACGACGGGAAATCAAACACGAAATTGATTGGAAAGCCCGGAATAAAGTAAGGGAAATACTGCGGGATAGGCGGACGTAACTGCCGGGCCAATATGGCATACGTCTTTCGGTTTTGTCCGTCGCGCAAGTAACACGTCGTCGCCGGGATATCGTCCTTCGCTGACGTGTATCGCGTATTTCGACCATTTGTCGGCCGGTGTAATTGCACGTGCTTATTGCACGCGCGCGAGCTGCGTTACAATGGGAACGGAGAAACACGGCAGCTGGTGCGAAATTCGCGGATTTCATGCAAACAAACTCGACAGCGATCGTTTGGTCCGCAATTTCGTCCCCCCCGCCTCAGCACACCCTCGTCCTCGTCCCCCTCGCACTACACGAGCGTGTACCGAGGGGCATACGAAATTCCTCGTCACGAAATATTCAGGCTGTAACTCGATCTTTCAGGTGAACGGCGCTTGGAGTCTGCCGGGTTTCGTGTGCGATTTTTACATCGCCATGGACGTCACCTGTAGTACCAGTTCCATTTTCAACCTAGTGGCCATCTCGATAGACAGGTGAGAGAATGAAAGATTTAACCATACGTTACCTGACAGTTAGATCACCAGTCGTCAGCGGAATAACTCTGAAAAGGTCAGTAGTTTTTTTGGTACCGGAGTCAGTGAAACTAAATGATCAAGGACTAAATAGAATGTTCAATATTTACCTGTTTAAAGAATATCGAAAACATTGTATTTCTTGTAGCAAGTAGATATTTAGTTAGAAGTAGAAAATGTACCGAAGTGAATCAAGGGAGAAAATATCGATAAATTATGTCGTCCGGGTATGATTGAATGACGTATCAGTTGAGTATTCCATTCGAGGCTCGGTTTGCGCGTAAATCGAGTTTGGCGAAAAAAAAAGAAATAAGCGAATCTGCTCGACTCGTAGCTCGTCGGAGTGTTTGTTGGAAAAACCCGGAAATTGGCAACAGGGGGAGACCGGTGCCGACTGATTTTGCCGATTTACGTGCCGCGAATAAGAGTCGTCAAACGAATCGAACGAGAGCGGCTGTGCTATGATCGGCCGAATTTCGTACTCGTCGGGGCAAAAACAATCACGGTTGCAGAGGAAATGGCGGACTGGGGGTGTACGACGGCGTAATAGCATTGGGATTCTCGTCCGTGAGCGGAGTTGCCTAATAACGGGACAAATCAGAATAGGAAACCTAGTCGCGATCGACCTTGGCGGAGCCTAATAGACATTCCTTTGGCAAAGGTCAACGTACACTCGGAGTAGGTCACATAATCGGTGTAAACAGTATCCTCTTGAGAATTTTCTTGAGCAGCTTACAAACGTGAGATAAGCAAACAGCGTGATAGGAGTAAACGGATTATCATAAGAATAGTGGTACTCTTTCGGATTGTAAAGTTCTCCCGAAGAATTCGGCGGCGCAGATGATTCTTTGAAAGCTCTTGGCGCGAAAATTGAAATACGTTCGGCAAAGGAAGGCGAAACTCGGGGTGCAGGAGGGGGAAGGGGTCGGTCGGCAGACACGGAGCGACGAGTCTTCTCACCGACAGCCGTCCCTCGCGTCCTGGGCCCGTTGAATTATGGATGAGCATAATGTAGCGATCGTCGAGACTTCCGGTGTCTGACGTGGCCCGGCAGGAACTCGCGGGATATCCGGCCAAATAGAAGGGTTTTTCCTCGACGGGCCTCGCGAGCGCCGCGCCCCCGTAACGAGCGCCGGCGGGCAAATTCAAGTGCCGTTGAATCCCCGGATTCTTCGGCGGAAATGCCTGCGTTCGGGAGATAACGAGATTTAAGCGGAACTGCCGCACCGCCGACTACTTGGCGCACTGCGCCAGCCGTTGCATAATGCCCCTCCCCTGCATCCCCGTTGCGCCTGCTCTACCCTCCCCGCCGGCCGTAAATAAAGGAATTCTTATTCGGCGGAAAACATTCCTTTTCTGTATCTGCCATGATTTACGATCGGCCGGCGCGCGTGTGCTCGCCGGAAGGACGTTCGATCGAGGAATCACGCGAGGCCGACGGGAATTTCACGTTGCCGGTACAAAGGCTCAACGGACGGGTATCGCGCGTCGGAATGCACGGCGTTACGGTTTATGCCGAATGCCTACGTGCCGGCTAAAAGTTTCCGCGTTTCCCCGTCCGTCAGAGACTCGGCCACGTTCTACGTTTTTCCGTCGACCCCCCTCAAACCCCGTACGAACTCGGTTTTTTCCCCGGAAATTTCCAGCCCCTGACGCGGGACCAAAGAGTTTAATCGCTCGCGCAGCGACGTGTTTCGCCTAAAAAAATACCGGACTCAACGCGATAGCAATTCTGAAAGAGTAGGAATTTCTCTGGTTTTCAATAAACTCAACGTGCCAGGACGAATATCTCCGACCAACGATCCCTCGAAATTACGAATGATCGTCACCTTTAATGCCGTTAAAATACTTACAAGGGCATCATTCACGCGAGACATAAAGTACGTATATTAATTCTTAACAATTTTTTTCATTCTCGCCGTGGATTCCTTGGTTCTCATTGTCCACTGTTTTACGATTAAGCGCGTTTTAGCGAGCGTGAAATTTGTGGTATTTTAGCGGTACAGTTTTCTTGCGCGGTACGTTGGGACCAAAAGGAATTTGAATTGCAGATACATAGCGGTGACCCAGCCGATAAAGTACGCCAAGCACAAGAACAATAGAAGAGTGTGGCTGACGATACTGTTGGTATGGGCGATATCAGCCGCTATCGGTAGTCCGATTGTTCTCGGCTTGAATAATACTCCCGATCGCCTGCCGGACCTATGCCTCTTCTACAACACCGACTTCATCATATACTCGAGCCTCTCCAGTTTCTACATACCCTGCATCATCATGGTGTTCCTTTATTACAACATATTCAAGGTAAGACCCCCATTACGTCGACAATAATCGATTTGCCCGGGATACCATGACCCCCCGCGCCCCGGAATAAATTCCTATGACATTCTAAAAGGTTCCCCAATTAAAGATAAGCGCACCGGCGTCGGTATAATTGCGGATATAGTCAGCCGTTTCCTGTAATAACGTTTACGATGCGTTTTCAGCAGAATGTGCTTAGAATAAGCCCGCTCGAAAGCTTCCCCCGGTAGTAAGGTCGTATTAACGATCGCTCGTTCGCATCACGCATGAAATACAGTCTCAATAGCGAAGTTGGAGCTTTGCAATTACCTCGCGGTTTATTCTAAATACCCGGCTTTGCCCGCTCGTTTCGTGATTCTCGCGTTGCAAATCGCGCCGACCTTGGGGGAAGGGGGAAGAAATGGATTGGCGGACGAGGGTGCCGATATTGGGAACCTTTAAATATGCATCCACGGATTACGGGGAACCCCCGGGAGCCTGCGGAAATTGTAGAATATTTCATCGGCACGCTCCGGAAGCATGCAGTAACCGCGGAGCAGTCGAATCCGTGAAAAGATATTGAAATTTACCGACGTGCAGCGATTTATCGGCTTAATTTACTGCCAAACCATTTCCCCGGGGTTACGTGACCGCGCAATTCTCGGCCCTTGCCGATATATCTTCGATACACGGCGAAGTGTACGGTCCCGTCGCGCCCGGAAACGGGCCATTTCCCTTGCTTTCCGGCTCATCATCTGACGAGAGGAAGTCCTTTTGTTGCAGGCCTTGCGTAACAGGGCGAGAAAAGCACGAGCAACCCGGAAGCCGAATTTGGGCGACATCAAACCCGGCAGCATTATCGAGAATATAGCGAATACACGCAGGTGAGTGGGCCAGTTTGGTGGCAATAACTCGACCCACTTTGCCGGACGAGATGGAACGATTTTTATCTGAAAGCCATTCATTCCCGTCCAAAGGAATCCTTTTCACGATAAGTACATTTAGCCGGCACGGAAAGGAGGGGAGGGCGTTAGAAATGCTCGCCGAGGTACAAAGGGACCCGCGGAACGTCCAGTGAATACGTTTTTACGCGGACATTCAAGTGTCGCAATTAAAACTGTATTGCAACGAAAGCGGGAATTGTGTCGGTGCGAATGTAAAACAAGTCGAGCAGCATATTGAAGCAGTCGAGTCCCCAGCGTTGCGGAATTCTTTCTCGACCCGTTTTTAAGGGTTTACTTTATAACGCACGAGTTATTGGATTATTATCGGCCGCAGTTTGCACTGTAAGCGTAGCTTTGGATTCCGTTCTGTTATGCCGGCCGTAATACCCGGCAACGTCGCTGGAAATCTCGAAGGAAAAGAGGTAAAGTGGATCGGAGCAGCCGTTACATAGACGCTACTTTCCTGTCGGACGACCCTGAAGACAGAGAGACCCTCATTCCGAATGTGTCGGGGCCTCCAAGTGTCCCATTTTTATCAATTTCCGCACGGGTTACATTTGCATTCCGAGCGGACGATCTTTTACGAAGGCAGTTGCGTTGTCGCTGTGTTCTGCCCCTTTCAAATCCACCCCACTCCCCCTTGCCGCCCTACTCCTACTGACTCTTTCTTCCCTCTTGAGCGTCGTTGCTTTCCTTTCGCCATTCCGCGAGCGTCCTTCGGATAATTCGCTTTCCTCCTTCCTGGAAAAGGCGACTAACCAGCACGTGCTTCCATTTCCTGTAAGCCGACAAACATCGGCTTCGTCTTGAATAGCCAACTACCTTCACTCCAGCTTAATTGCCGACTTGCCAGGCATTCCCTCCCGTCCCCTCCCGCTCGACCCTCCCCACACGGCATTATTCATCGATGATAACGAGACTCCAAGCTGAAACGCGAGTTTCTTACGTCGCGAAACTTTGTACGCACTCTCGTTTCAACCGTCTTCCTTTCAGCACGAACGTCGAAATTTCACGTCGACGGCTTAACAAAGCTGATTGGTACGTATTCCGTAGATTACCGCGAACTCGGAATTGTTCGCCGGAACTACGATGCTCAATGAAGGAACCGTAGTTTAATCTAACAACTTAACGCGAGATAATCCACCGTTTGCGCGCGTTTACGCTTACGTAAATTCGACTACCGTATGTAAGAACAAAAGGGTTGTGTTTTGCGAGGAAATTATGCGTGCTCAGCGCTGAGTTGAATCAAATATTTAGCCACTGACGCACCGATGAAATTCCCGAGTAAATCATAAATAATCCGTCCAACTTTGTCAACAAGTTAATACGTGCGTGAAATTTCCTTTGTTCGTGAAGCTAGCGATAAATCGGGGCACGTGTAAATTGGTATAACCGACTAATGAACCGTAAAATATGTATAGTTAAATTATAATTTACTGTCGAACGTGACGTGCGCCCCCGTATTTCGTCGCTGCAATTGCCGGAGATTATTAAAAATTTGTTTCCGCTGGCCCGTACGTCGGGTCTCGCTCGTTTTTATTTATTTACGAGAATTTATCGGGGTCGTGCGGCAAGGACACGCGCCTGAAATTACTCCTGCGCCCCGGCTGATCGACGTAAGACAAATCGCTCCCCGATCGGCCTCGATCTATGAATTCGCCGAGAAGGAAGCTTTCACGTGTTTACCCCCGACCGACGCCGTATATAACCGTCTCGCGATAGAAACGTCACGCGCCAAGGATCCTCCAGGATCTCAGGATTTTACGGCCCCTTCGTCAACGTGTCTCGACCTTCGACAATCCTCAAAATCTGATTAAAACACAGTACAAACGAATCCGAATTCTCATCCCCTATAAATTTCTGCACAGTGGGCAAAGTTTTGTTAATCGGCAGGAAGCTGGGAGTTGTTTTCCGCGATGAATTATTCGACGGCAGGATTGAATGAACAATTTACACGTCCTTTAGCTTTCTCACGGACTGTTTGAAGGCTCGTCGGTCGTCGGTTCCGTAAGATCCCTGCGTGACGGTACGTCGGAATTGCGCTTTTTGCCAGGAACATGCATATGTAGGGCGCATCGCGGCGTGCTCCCGCGGCATTAATTACGATGCAAGAGCCTCGCCGGTAATTATTATTTATGAGTCGTTGCGGTGTTTGCGGCTGTGTCGTACGATCCTCCGCGAGTGTCGTAGATAAATTCGACCTGCCGGGGATATACCCCCCCGAGGCCGGAAGGTGTGGGGTGGAACGGGGCTTGTGGAGGTGGGCAAAGGGGGAGGGGGGAAAGCGGACAGGAACACTTTGCCGGGAGAACTGTGCGTTCTTGTCCCGTGGGTCCGTTATATTCGCCGTAATATCTGCTCCGATATTAATCCGGGCCAGCGCGTACCATCGGAACGTACGTGCCCGACGCTCGCTTATTTCGCAGTATCAGCGGATATTTCGCCGTCGAGATTTCCCCGTGCCACCAGCCGGCGGATATTCCTTTGGAAACTTAAGCGGCATGTTTATCTTTTCATTAGCGAAACTCCCGTTTCCCCGCGGCGGCGTATTATTCCACCGACGGAATTCAATTCCGACTGTCCACGTCGGTGGATTTTATTAAGCCTCGAATCGATCCCATCGATCGTGCAAAGGAAAAACAAGTTTTCTTACACGACCGTTGGGCAGTTGCCCGAAATTCAACTTTTGCCCCTATTTTTTTGTCTTATTCCCTTTATTCTGTGTTCACTCTTCCTTGGGTCCCCCCCCCCTTTCCTCGCCCTCCTCCTCCAGCACTTTCTACTCGCACTCCTTAGCACGGCTGAAAGTTGTTTCCTTTCGTAGAGCACTTCGCCTTATATTCGAGAGAATATACTTAGCTCATAAATACAGCGAGGACTACGTTCTGTCTCGCGTTAAGCACCGGCTGGTTTAAGATATTATGGCACAGCCGCGAGAATACCATGTATCACCGAGTTCTCGTTTCACCGGTACAGTACGAAAAGAGAACGAGAGATAGAGCGAGAAACAAAAACGGGCCGAAATTTAATGAATTCTACATTCAATGGCCGGTCAATGACTAATGAAATACAAAAAAAAGAGCAAGAAAGAGGACGAAAAATGAATGAAAATTGAAAAAATATTCTATTCACTGGTCGGGTAATTAATGATAGTTGGTTGGAAAGGCAAAAATACCGGTTTTGTGTTATTATCGTTGAAATGGGGAATTTTTTGTCGCGACTTTTTTCACGGAAGGAACGTCGATGGACTAAAGAAGTAAACCGCTCGGCGATTGCATGCGATGAGTGTAGAGATTTTCTTAGCGACTTTTGACTAAGATCACGCAGTGGGTATTCTGTGGCAAGGTTTGCGGAAACCGCGCTGGGAGCCGCAGTACTCGTGGCGCCTGGAATCGAGGAGCCGACAAACACGGCCTCCGGCAGCAACGAAGACGAGGACGAAACGCCGCTCGATCCCGTAGTCGTCATTTCCAACGACAAAAGCACCGAATTCTTCCTGGCCACCGTCGTCGAGGAAGCGGCGTAAGTAATCTGATGGGGGAAAAAAAGCAGAGAGAGAAATAAACTCGGAAGAGCGGGATTCTTGAGAAATTTATTACATTAAATCAGCTTTCGTTGGAGACTATTCCCCGAGCTTTTTAACGGATTAACGGAAGACGATATTTCTTGGTAGCCCGGCTTTATTACGTATTCAGCGTTTGTTCGCGAAGGTTTAGTACGGGCGCCCCGCGATTCAGAGAAATCGTTGTAGCGCGAGACATAAATTGGCTGAGGAGGAAATATAATTGATCGCGGCCCAAGTTGTCGACGGGACAATTATTTTCTCGCCGTTTGGAAAAGGAAAGGTGCAGGGGGAGGAATAGAGGTCACTAGGAAGTTTCGTTGTAATTGGTTAGATTGGCTAATTAGGGCGACGTTACTTCCGGTCAACGAATCACAAAGTTCATGCCAGTTTACCGTTATCTGCCTGTCCTTTTCCGGAGCCGCCACCACTCGCCGTGTAATTGCAGTTTGTTCTTCTTCTGGTTTCGCTGTCACGAACGTTTTCGATCTTCCGCGCCGTATCTCTTCCACTTTCCTTCGTCGACCATTTTGCGCCGGTGTTTGCGCAAGAATTAAAAGCCATTCAATGAAGACCGTGTATTCCAGAGCGATAAACACTCGGTGAAAATCTTGGACGGTAAAGATTTCTCGGAGAAATTGCTTTATTGATCTAACGAAGGAATGTGGAATGGGTGAAAACGTTTGGTTAGCGAAAGCCCGTCTGGTTTCTCCCTTGGCAATTTATGGCGATGGTAAAATTGATCCTTCCACCTATCGCGGATCTGTGCATGTATCCCCGATGTTCCAATTGGGTACGAATTTCCAAACGCAATGTAGCCCCCGTTTGATTGTAATTCGCTTCTCCGCCAGTAATTTCCCGAATTCGTAGAGCAATCACAAGTCCGACAAACGAACACCGACCGACCGTTTGTATTCCACGTTCACCCGCAAGTTGTTCGCCAATAATTACTCGAGTCCGTGAAACAAAAAAAAAAAGAGCTAAACCGCCCACGCGACAATTGAACCTTGCATATTCGAGCAGGTAAACATTTTTTTCTGCCGATAACACCGGTAAACGTGGAACGGAAAGTCGTAATGGAATCCTACGACCTGACCTTATCCATTGTGTTTCTTTGCCGTGATTTGTTTTTACGCTCGTTCGGCCGTACATCCCTTCGCCTTGTACTTGCCGCAGGGTAAACAGTGGAGTTTTGGGTCGAGGAAGGAATAGCGTATTCCCGGAGCATTGGTATTGTCTTTGAAGTCCGCGGCTCAAGTATTTGCCGTGATTTCAGGGCAGTGGCGCAAGCTCAGCTGGGGACAAACGCGCGGAAGGATTCTGGATACGACGGCGCGGCGAGCAGCGCCGTTCACGATCCTTTGGAAGCGAATTCCAGCCCGAGTCCGTACCCGAGGATCACGTCGGCGCCGTCCTCGTCGACGTCGTCCTCCCCGCCCCCCAGGGGTGCTGCGTCCACGGGCTCACAGCCGAAGAAAAACGGCGACAGCGGGAACAAACAGGAGCTCAAGAGGCTCAAGAGCGCCGGGTCCCTGCTGCCCCTTCAACTAGGCAGAACGCCTAGCGTTCTCTCGGGCTCCTCGGCTTCCTGCAAGAAGGACCGGAAAAACGCCACTTCCGGCTCGAGGTTCACCATTTACAAGGCCAACAAGGCCAGCAAGAAGAAACGGGAGAAGAGCTCAGCCAAGAAGGAACGCAAAGCCACCAAGACTCTGGCCATTGTCCTAGGTACGTAAGGAGAAAACGAAAACCTTAATCTCACGACAATTTCAGGACTTGCCTCGTCGTCGGTTGACGCCTGGGTTTTCGTAGATTTTTAAGGGACAAGTATTTTAGGTGATATTTGCTGGTTTCTTGTCGAAGAGAAACACCGATAATCGGCTTGACAGGGTCGCTTGTAAACTTGTGGGGCTGGTATAACAGGTGTCTTCCTGATTTGCTGGGTGCCGTTCTTCACGTGCAACATAATGGACGCTATTTGCGGGAAACTGGCGATGGAATGTCAGCCTGGTGTCACGGCGTTCATCATCACCTCGTGGCTCGGCTACATAAACAGTTTCGTGAACCCGGTGATCTACACGGTGTTCAACCCCGAATTCCGCAAGGCCTTCCGCAAGCTCATGAGCGTTTAGACAACTGCCGCTCGATATCACGGGAAAATCCGATCTCACACGCCGCCTCCTCGCGTCGATGGGAATCGACAGGATAAACCGAGCGTCCAAACCACATGACGGTACGTACGTCCCATTTCCGTTTCCCCTCAGACCTATCCCCTCGAGCGTCGAAAGAAATATCCAAAGGAAAGATGACTATAACTCTATTCCCCACGGAGGAAATATTAATGTCTTCCAGATTGCCAATTGAACCTTCTTTAGGAACAACAGGAATATTGTCAAGGACTGGCATATCGCTTAATTTTCAGTGAAAAGCTTAACGATTTTAATCACGTCCGAATTCACCTCCCTCTTCTCCGCCAAGTGTGTCCTTTTGCGTGCATATTTCTTAATGTCCATTTGCAGGGCGGGGAATCCACTGCGCGAAGATCCCCGGCGGCTTCGTCGGAATGTTTTAACACGCAGAGAGCGAGGATTTCCTCGTGCAGGGATTAACGTCGACGAGGAGCCGGAACGAGAGCGTGTGCCAAGGTCAGCGGGGATTATCGAGCCGTCGAGGGGGAGAACGACGACGGGACGGCGGGGCTAATGAGCCAGTTTAATAATAATGGATAATCCGTACAAACGAAACGTCTAAAGTACACGAGAGCCCGGCGGATACACTTTCTAAGCGGATTAGCAGGTAAGACGGAGGCGACGGGGGGCCGAGGAAGGGGGAGGGTGAGTGGTGCTGGTGGTGGAGGCGTGTGGGGCCAGTCACTCGCCGACCGTAGGTAACTTAATAACGCTAATGAGAGACGAGGAAAGGCGGAAGAGAGGAGCGCCGAGAAAGGCGAAGAAAGGACGATGGCCGAGATTAAAGCTTGCCAGGAGGGTCACTTATTAAAAGCCCGAGTATCGTACGTTTACGTGGATATTAAAACACGCCGTGGCAGTATTACCGTAGATCGTAAGTCATAGCAATATTTTTCGTTCCCGCTCAAATCGGGCAGGATGGCACGGATGCCGCGTAATCACTGTTCCCATTACCCGGGAAAGAGTAGGGAAATTGTTGGTCGAACGTCTACCAGTTGAACAAGCCAAAATCCTACGTGCTACCATGTACGTCATCTCGTGGTTTTATGACGTCATTGGCCCGCGATGCCAAGTGAAAGATATTTGTCGATGAACGAAATTGGAGAACAGGTCGCTTCGATTGCAGGAATGAAGAATTTTTCGCTGTTTTTGTTGCTTCAGAGTTTACTGCCGGAATCGAACGATTAATTTTAATGAATCCGGGCTGGTATTTCCGTTTCATTTTTCAAGAGAAACGACCGGTTTTAAAATGACGTTCTTCGACGGCTTCGAAGCTCAAACGCGAAGGAAAGATAGTGAGAATTCCTCGGGCGATGGTTTCCTCGCGATCGAGCTCGTTACTCCCTATCACCGAATTTCAAGACATATCATTGCGAGTGCGAAATCGGGGAACGATCGGGAAGAATCAACGGGCCGAGTAGAAATAAGCGGAAAAGGGGGTGAGACGAAATGGCGTCGATATGGAAAAACGACGCCTTGTATAAAACGCGCTATCGCAATAACGTTAACAATCAAAGCTTTCTACTGTGTTTTCTTTCCGTTGGAAAAATGGCGCTGGTCAACTAGTCGTAAGCTTCCCGTGTATATTGTGTAAATAACGCAGGGACCGATGATCGCAGTGAACGAGCAGCCGGTCAGCCATGCGGATCCCTTTGCCTCAACTTTATAAATATCGCACGTCGTCGTCGTCGTCGTCGTCGTCGTCTCGACTTTGTATGACGGTTTTAGTTTATAACTGCGCGGAACTCGGCGAAGACGGTACTCCCTCGTCTTGGCAGGTCGAGTGTTTAATCGAAGTTCGAGCTTAACGTAAAACTTCACCTGGCAAATCCGGTCCGATCGACTTTGTACTTTAAATCCCTTCGTAATTTAATCGAGAGCTATTCGACGAACGTATACATAGACCGTACGTATACATCTATATATAGGATTAGCTAGGTAGACAAAGAGGGGGAGATGTGTTATTCAGTAGTAACGGAGGCAGATGGACGCGTTACTCTCTGACGAATCGCTCGACTATGGCGATTCGGAATGTCTCTTCGGGATCGGCCGAAAACTTTTAGGCCAGACGATTAGCTTAACAGTGTGTGGGACGTTTCTGTGCTTCGCTTTTGATGTCGCTAGAATCACACACGGGCGCAGGGAAAAAGTTTCGTCGACACAGCAACGTTACGCTAAAGCGCCAAGCAAAAGAAAATCAGATGATAAAGCATACCGAAGTTAAGGAAATTTCCGGTAACGATAATTAATGAATTATCCGTAATTCTCTGGCATGTGGACAAGTATGGCGGATGCATTTTCTGATCGTACCTTAAGCTGTCATTGCTGTCTCAACGGAGTACTTTTCGTCAAGTGTGTCTGCGAAGACAAAGGTAAAACAATTGCGCGATGTAATAGTGGAATGAATATACGTACCTCATTGCGTCGAGGTATGCGTCTCTCGTACATGTAAAGTGACGATGATATAGACGCATGAGTAAAGCAAAGTATGTATAAACAAATAAATATACAAATTCGACGCTCCCACGACGGGTGAATGGAACTTAGCCAAACAAAAGTGCTTCTAAGCGGAGAGATAATTAAGTCTAGTTCTTCGTTAATAGTGTGACGTTTCGAGGATGTTAGAAAGTTTCCTACGATCCTGCGTAAGATTGCTGTATTTTTCTAACCTGATACGTTTTCTTCTGTATATAAAACACACCTGTATATGGCACATGTATATGCGCATGGTTAATCTTAAGGTACTGTAATTATCGTAACGAAGAAAACCAAAGATGCGGTGAAACGCGAATCATGTAAATACGCGTTAACCGTCGAACACGTGTGCGTGTGTGTGTGTGTATGTGTGTGTGCGTGCGTGGGTACGAAAATACGTGTGAGGGGAATTTCCAGAATTTCACGCGATCTTCAACTGAGCCCGGGTCGCGCGAATTTCTTTCGAACGCGCTTACCGAGAGTCTGTGGGAGAGAATGAGAGAACGAGAGAGGTATGCCTATAAATGCAGCTGTTGCGAGGGAAAAAATGAAACGCTATGTTTTTCTATGGAAATTCGTAATTATTAGTACCAATGGTCTATACAGGGCATAGGTTTAAGGGGCGATCTTTCATTTGCCGATCCGAGGGGAGAATCGCCACGAACGACGATGATATCTACGACGTTGTATGTGTCAGAGGCAATACATGTACATACATACTTTCACACCGGCGCGGTGACACGACCGGAATACAATCGTACACGAACAAAGACATATACACGGAGACTCTTGTTAAAATGAATAAATTATAGTATAAATGACGTCCCGCCCGATTGTTCTTCCCTCCTTCACTACCTGGGTAGTACACGTGATCATTCCAGGTGAGTATCCTCAGATTGTTCTATTTTATTAGCAATTACAATCCACATTAACATTCGCTACGCATTTGCGTTGAAAAATCTCGACGAAGGAGGAACCTGGATAAAGTATGTACGGTTTCGTGATTTTCCGCCAACTTCGACGTACCATGAATTCCCGAGCGGTACATGAAGTGCATTGTGGGTCGGCACGGTGCAGTCTCTTAGGCAGGATGAGCGGATGAGGGGGGGAAATGCAGGTCGAACAAAGACCGAGTAAATGCAATCTACGCGCGGAGAATCGCTCGCACCGTTTCCCTCGGATGAAGTCCTTCCTCGCGGACCTATGTGCGTGCACGTAAAGGATGGCAAAGGGGGGGGGGGGGGGAGGAGGGGGTGTGAAAACAGACGAGAACGGAGGTGTCCATTCTGGCGCGCGGAGATTGCGCGGGAAAAACGCCGCGAGATAAGCCGGCATTATTCTCGGGAAACCGTAATTAAGCTTTCGCGCGCGCGCGAGATTCACGACGGGCGACAGTAATTCGGCCGGTCTCAGCGAATGTGACTCGGTAAAAGAACGGGACAACCCCCCCCTCCCCCTTCCTTCAATTTCCCTTTCCCCTACGCGCCGACCTTTGTCCCTTTCCCGCACGGTGTCTCGCGCAGGGAACTCGATGACGGATCACCTTTATTTCCACTCGGCGAAGCCCCGAGTAAGGAACCAGACGTGTTTCACGAACTGAGGAAACCAAACGGAAGTCCTTGTTTTTCCTCCCTGGCGAAAGACGGAATAAAGAGCCTCAGAGATGGGGGGCGACGGTAAAGCAACGGAAATGAGGAGGAGGGGGGATCGATCGACGACCAGCAAGTATTTGGCGGTACAGTTTTCCAGATTCCTTGAATTTATCCTAAGGGTGCGTCCCGCTACGTGCCGAGGATTGCTCGATCTCGTTGCGTCTGCACGAAAGAATTCCCAGGATCTATGACGTCAGCGGCCATAGATGCTGCCCAAATCCAATCTGCAATGAAATCGTACCGCTGTGACACACATAGCTCAGATTATTCGTCGAAGTTTTCGCATGGAAGACCAACGAACATTATTTTCCGTGGAATTGCGCCCTCGTGGACGTACGAGGGCTTTAAAGTGACGTAGTTTGCAATTTAATTTCTGCCCCGTAAAGACCTCCGGGGGAGTAATGTTTTAAAGAAGCGAGAACTTGTCTGCAGAAGTTTGGAAATTCCGAGAGGACGAGTGTGGTCAGGGAAAAGGGGAGAAAAACCGCAATGGCCCGGCAAAGTGTATTTTGAGCGATTTACGAGGGACGTTCTTCTACGACGCTGAAAAGAAATATCGCAGGCACTTGGCGGTTTCGCGTACATTCCGAGGAATAACCGGCAAGAAGAACTTTCCCGACACGGCTTTCGAACCAACCGCTGAACAGAGGTGTCAGTGAAAGTTTTCCTAATTTTCACGGAGTGGAAATAAGCAAGTAGAACTTTTTTTTCCCCAGATGCACGCGTTTTGCCGGAAAATTTACGAACATTTTCGTTCGTCTGTCTCTTTCGGTCATTAAATATTTCTCCCCTTTCCTTACGACATTAGAAAAACTTGGGATAAACATAATTAAATCGACCGTTGCACGTGATGAAAAACAAGAAATGTTCAATAAATTACCTTATCGAACGTAGGAACGGCTGATCGTTGGAAATCCGGTAAACTGAGCCCCACCTTCGCTATTCCCAAATCCATTGGCCTCGCTAAGGAATTACTAGACGAAGGCATATAGTTTATGCCGCCGAATCCTCCTAACTGCAGCTGCAAACCTGCTAAGAAAAATTCTCCGTCATTACATTAAAAATTCCTCTCCTTCCAATATATCAAACTTTAGAACCAATTCCGCAATGTATTTTAATCTTTCTTTATCTTTATCCCTATGAAAAAGTACACGTGTATCCCATGCCGAAGAACATGAATTCGCGAACTGGAAGTACTGTTGTGCGAAGAGAAAGAGAGGCAGATGGTAGGAAAAAGGAAACAGTTGATGTACATCGATACGTATGTATGTATGTGTGTACCTGACGGAAAAGACGAGGTTCTGGCTTCACCGAATTGCCGCAGTTGGGCCGCGTCGTGCTGGAAACTTTGGCCGAAGTTCAAAGTCGGCATGCTCGCAGGTATGTTGGTTGAAATGCCGGCGGGTATGCTCGCCGACATACCTCCAGTTACAGACGGTGTTATTATCCCGTGGATCCCGTTCGACTGTAATCTATTGGGTATGCTTAGTGATAAGCTCGCGGGTAACGTTGCGGCACGTGGCAACTGGAAAGCCGATCCGCTTCCTGCAAAAGCCACACAGAGATCTTCAGAAAGGATCAAACTTTCATCGCACAATTCGCACGTGCGTACCGCGATTAATACGAAAATCAGTTTAAAAGAGTCCTCAATCGACAGTCAATTTTCTTATTAACATTAATGATGATCGTAGTGAGAAAAATTCTTTGGCCCATGAGGAGCTCTTAAAATGACCATTGACACAATTTCAGAGGAAAATCCTGAACTTTTTCGTGGGCCCTGATTTACTTTGGCCAAGATTTACGGCTCGCCGAAAGCTATGGCCCCAAGAGTTTGGCGCGCGGCTGCAGATAGGCGGAGTGGAATTAAGAATCGCGCTCACGAGCGATCTGCAATTAAATTCCCGAAGGTACGAAGCGTTCGCGGAAAGCATCGCCTCCGGGCCGATCGGATAACGATTCCCCGTGAATTTTACAGCCGGGTACCTATCGGCAGGTTGCTAGGGGCGTCGTGCCCGAGGAAGCTGATTCTTGGCAACGTCGACGGAACGTAGTTTATCGTTTCTGCGGGCCGGGAAACCGCTGACAGGGTCGTGGCGATCGGTATGTTGGCCGGAAGAGAAAACTTTGGTCTCCCGGCGATTGCCAGCTGAACGTAGCCGACGGTTTCCGGTCGTGTCGAGTGCGCAAAAGAAATGGCACCGCGTTTCCCATCGTCCGGCAGCAAATAGTTGAAGAGCGCATTCTGAACGGGGCTCTTGAAGTTCTGTTTCGCCACTTCCGGCAGCAGATAATTCATCACTGCCCCCTGCAAGTTGCTCTTAAAGTCCTGTTTTTCTTCCTCCGGTAGAAGATAGTTCATCATGGCGCTCTGGATGTTAGGTTTGTAACTGTCTTTGAGGTCGTTGGACATCAGTTGATAGTTCAACAATGTTCTCTGGATTTCCGTTTTGAAATTGTTCTTCGCCTCGTCAGTTGGTATCAAATAATTCGTCAATGGAGCCTGCAGAGTACTTTTCAGGCTGTTCGGCATGTAGAAGGGCGGAGATGTCGGTGCCATTGTATGAAAATGTAGGCTGAAATTATGCAAAATAAATTCAGTATACAGTGATATTAACGATCGATTATTGACAGAGTTTTTATAGGGGCAATTAAATGGACATATACACACACGTGCTATCTTCGATTACTTGGATTCAATGGTTTTAATTAAAAACAGCGGATATCAAACCGGTCTGCTTTTCGACCTGGGACAACACCTTTGTATTCGGCCGAACGTAATAATAACTGCAATCCTAGCATTAATTGCAGTTGAAATTGGAATCGCAACGATTTTTCGTTCGTCAGTGCCGACGTATTTAATTTAACCGAAGTGAATCCCGCGTGATTCGCGCAGTTTTCATTCATCACGTGATTATCGGGAATCCCTGGCGGTAAGATAAACCCCGCGAACAACGGCATTGGGGACACTGTCTTTTCCCGTCGATTTTATGTATACGCCAGGGGCCCATCTCGGTCCGACGTCGTTAGACATTCGGGGGAAACGAGGCACGTTTTATGCCCCCCGAAATAAAAGTACTGGCGCGTTTACGGGGTCGGACGGAGTCTAGCGCGTTAGCGGAAAATACGAGTGTCGGGGGGTATCTCGAGGCCCGTTCCGCCGTTACGTTTCACGTCGGGCGAATTTTGCGATCGCCGTAGCGCGAGTAACGAAGGTTGACAAGATCGTTACGTACTTCGGATCGAAAGACGTCATCGGGCCTGTCGTCGCCATTAGAGGAACCCCGGGCATCGGGCTGGCATCGGCCGATTGCTTCGGGGTCACGGGCCCCGGTGTCATCGTCGGCCCAGTTAGACCGGACGGCGTGGACCGCGTCTCCACCAGCTGCAACCAATTACCAACTTTTATTAGATCGCCACCCCCCTCCTCCGTGCACGTCCGTCGAGAGGAAGTTGAAGTCATTGGAAAGTTTAGCACGCGGAATCCCACTCGCGATAAGTCCATAATATTGTTACTGATATCCTCAAGAAAACCTCCGCTCTAAGATAATAAATGCCAGGCTATTACGGGCTTAACAAAATTGACAGAAGTAAAACGATGAGACAGGACAGGGATCTACTTCGAAAAATCTACTTTTCAGGATTAGTAGTTACACTTTTTCGTTGTCGATTTTGTCAGAGTGTTTAGCAACGATTCATTCTGATTTGATTTTACGTTTATCGTGTTCGTTTGGATGTTTGGCTGCAAGGTCGTTGATGTCTCGGCGATTTTCGGCGACGGAGTTGCCGTGAGGCGAACTTCAGCGGCGTTAGTTGCAGCGGTGCTGGCGACGGAAGCTTTCAGGTTGCCAGCAGCGAGTGGCGTTGTCGAGCTAGTCGACGTTTCCGTCTCCAACGGAAGAGCGTTCCCGAACGAGCTGACAGCTGGTACTGAGGCAAAACCCAGCCCGTGATTTCCTGGAGAAATAAATTCAAAGCTCGGATCATTGGAAAAACGAAAATACATTTCTCAAAGCTTTCGCGATGCCATTACCAATTGAACGAGGAATATATGAATTTACATGGCTGAGCTTATTGTAATTCTGTTGTCGACGGGAATGTTAGCAGGGACGAACCATATTTTAGGTAATTCGAGTGACCACCGAAGGAGAGCGGTTCTCTGGTTTGTTGACTCTGTTCCGGGTAAGAATTTGTCTTCTCGTTGGGTAAACGTGGATCTTTGATGGACGTGGAGCTTGAGAAATCCCCCGATTCACTTTGATAGGATTGATTCTGCCGCTGTCGTTGGTTATACGGATCCGTTGGCTTTGGAGAGGACTGTTCTCGATAGGAGCTCGTCGTCATGGCGGTAACGAAGTTCTGCGGTTTATCGTTGAATGCTGCCTGCTGTTGTTGACGATAAAGATCCATCTGATCGTCGGCCGATTGCTGTCTATAGGAATCCGTCGTCATTGGATTGCCCAAGTTTTCAGGGCTCCCGGGGTAGGTCGGCCTGTCGTCGAAGGCGTGGTGATTCTTGGCCAAGGATTGATCCTTATAAAACGAGTGTTCCCTCGAAGACGGCAGCTCATCGGCGAACCACGAACCCCTGTAAGCGAGTCGGTCCTTGTAATCGCTTGATTGATCCTTATAGAACGACTGCTCCTTCGAGGACGACGTGTCGCCGCTGAACAACGGGTCCCTCAAGGAAAATCGCTTCTTGTACGGCCATTCCCCCCTGTACGACCAGTTGTCGCCGTAAAATTGCTGATCCCTCAAAGGGTAATCCCGGCCGAACGCGCTCGAGACTTTATAGGACGGCTGTTCTTTGAACGACGATTGATCCTTAAACGACGGCAGTTCCCGCGGGAATTGTTGCGCTCTGTAAGGATGCCGGTAGACCAGCTCGTCCGGAGATTGTCGCAGACTCTCCCCGTGGAAACTTCCCGGTTGCCGAGTCCCATGGTACGCCATGAAGTCAGACCCGTAGCTCGTGATGGCCCGTCCATCTCGGTAAGCCCTCACGACGATAGTCGTGGCGAGGATGATTACCTGAACAAGAGGAGATTAAACCGTGACAGGGAATCTCGATCCTCAAGACCCACAGACTCGGTTCACTCGATTGATTGTCCTCGAAATGAAAGAAAACCACCGTAAATTACTGTCAAAGTATGACTGAATTCAAATGATTCGATGGACGATGTTAGAATGTTTGTTTTTTCTTTGTTTGGGTTAACGTAAGGTTTTGAACTTTTGGTGAAACACTTATGGAGTATTGAACAGCGACTCACCAGGCTCTTCATTGGACCTTTCCACTGGCAACCCTATTCTTTTAACCCGTAGTCACTGGTATGCTATGTCGAGCAGGCGAGTGCTGATCTCACACGCGATAACTATCTGCCGTGGGATCGAACGGCAGCACTTTCTTATATAGCAGCTCTACGGGGCAACGTTCTTTCTTCCATTTCTACTGGCTTCCATATAACTTGGACAACTTGCAGAGACTCCTTTCTCTTTCTACGAAGCACCCTCCGACCAGCATACCAATGCCCGCAGGACAATGACGCTGGTATTATCCTTCCTCGAGGTAAGGGAAGCGAAGGAAATAACGAAAAACGAAATACAGAGCCGGAAGGTAGGGAGTAATTTATCGATAGCCAATGACCGCTCGAATCGAAAGGATTCTGCCGTTATTTAAGACAGAGGGAAGAAACGAGCGGCGAAAGGGGGTAGAGGAGAGATGCAGATGCAGGGGAAAAATAAAAGCACTCGGACCGGAGCTTCCTGGGAGGAAATTGAACGCAACGAGGGACTAGCCGATGACAGAGGCATCCTTTACACACAGACGACTGAATTACACGACAGAGAATATCATTTCAAAGGACTCCGTCTCCGTTCGCTTTTTCCTGCCGGCTCGTCCTGCAAAGCGAAAGACCGACGGAAGAAGGGGGGGGGGGGAGGGGAGGGGCGCGGACTATAGACAGTGGAAGAGGATAGACAGTACACGACTGTCCTAGAGCATCGAACGTAAATGCGAAGGACATGGAAATAGAAATGCTGGCGAAGGAGTGGCCCTCGAGAAAGTCATCTGAATTTCATCGTTTCGAAAACTTCGTTCCCGGGGATTCGGTACTTAGAGACCTTCGACGATTTCTCAGCGGGGAAGGACGATGAATTCGCGAGAATCCCTGAGCGTTCGTTTCCTTCCTTTCATTGCATTCACATAATCGAGGGTATTCAAGCTACGCCTTATCCCTAAAGCGCCGAAAGAAATGGTCCAAGGAATGAGACGTAACTGCACAATGTCGGTGATTGAGTGCAGTCGAGTTCCCCGAAATGTATTGATTTGGATATAAGTCGAGGTAAAATGAAATTCTCCGAGGACGGATTCGCGGCCGGAATAATGTATTACTTTAGTCGGGGGACTGTTTAATGCAATTTGCTCGGCTGGAGTGGCGCGGGGCCGACGTTTCTGACAGGTGAAATTGCCGAATTGCCATCTGACTAATCTCTCATATAAGTTACAGGTCCGGTGTATAATGCATAACGTCCTTCCGCCGGTCCCTGCACGCCGGAAACGCCCGGCTCAAAGTGAATATGATCCCGTTGCCCATTTAAATATCAAAATACATGCAAATGCAAGCCTCGGTGCATGGACACACTCGTAGTGGGTTTAATTGGAAAGGCTGATTTAACGAGGACGTTAATTGGAATCACGCCAACGTCACCAGAAAAATTCCTACGGGTACCCACAGAAACGCTCTAATTATCCTCGTATTACCAATTTAGATCCCTTCGGCTATTATTACGTTGCCGACAGGACCCACGGGATTCTGTGGAACTTCCTTGAAAAGCGCAACGATGATATTAATCCCGGACAACGCAGGGGTAAAGTGAAATTCATTCTTACAGCTAATAACGGAGCTTCGGAATCGCGAGTTTCCGGCGGAAATCACAGTTCCTAGGATGAATATTTTCCGACACGTGAGGTACGAAGCATCTGTGTTTTAATGAAAAATTGCCTGGATTTTCCTCCTGTCAGTATTGTCGGACTTTTTTCGCTGGTTTCTTGCCGCTCGCGCGGTTCGTTCGTGGAAAAAAAGCCAGGATTGCAGGGACCGTGTCGAATGTGTTCGAAATGGCGTTATTTGCTGTGCGCCAGGTCACGGGGCTGACACGTATAAAGCGCATTTACGGTGGATGCACGGTGAATCGAGAGCAGATGTACCCGCGCCGTTATATCTTTATTTCCGAATCGTTAAACCTCCCCCGCGTGATTCTGTCGACGTTGAAATCCGTCTCGCTTTTCGCGCGACCTTGATTGCCTCCCTCGGCGTTTAAAACGTGGGAAGACGAGTTGACAGATGCCAAGCGTTCGTCCGAATCGATTATCATAGCGATCAATCAATGCGCATATCGAGACGAGCTAAATGTTAAAAGCCCTTCGGAAAGCGCCAGTTTGCAGGGCGATAATTTAAACATTAAGCAGAGACGGTTCTTTTTCCATGCTTGGCCATCAATCTTCGCGTGAGCAGAAATCTTGTTGGCAGGACGCTAGGATAACTGGTAGCGATAATTTCCTTCTCGACGACCGACGTCCTCGCTTCTGTCTGGCGGAATTTTTTCCCCGAGAAACGTGAAGGTCCGTACGTGCGTGCAATATGAGAGACCGGAGAAGTCGGCCTATTTACCTAAGCTTTCACGCCAAATAAGCACGATTGGTGGACCGGATGTCGCGGCAGACAGTGACTGCTGATTTTATTAGCGTCCTGCCGACCCGCGGCGTATATCGCTCGTTGATTTACGGGACGATCTAATTGAACATTTCGGGCCCGGGGGAAATTGGCCCGCGAGGTCATGATTGCCGGGACAAAAGCTTTTTTCCCCTCTTCTTCGACGACCCAACGATTTTCTCATTAATTTTCCATGTTGACCAACCCGATTGTTTTCCAATGCCGAGTTACATAAATATCCAGCGAAATTGTTAACGCATCCTCGCCCGTTCGTAATGTAAACCTCGGACCATATTTTTCGATCACGCGAGAAGCAGTAGTTACGGGAAAAATCTGTTAAACCGGAATGGCGTTATAAAGTTAAACGGCCCATTAGCGCACGATATTAATTGAATGTCGCGGTTAGCGAGCATCTGTCAACGCGAAATGATGCGAATTACCGTGGACTGTTGCCTTTCTTCGGCGGTAAATGCGGTTCCACAGCAACGGTAATAACATTTCAATGATGATATTCGTAATTAATGAAATAAACGTTACCGCCAGGGAAAACGCGACGGGTCCCGCGGATTTCCCGGCTCTTGACGCCGTATCGGCAATGATGGCAAATGAGAGGGCTGCATAGGAAGGAAAGATAAGCGATGGAATTTTTCCCCGGCCACGTAAATCACGCAGAACCCTCGCCGAGGAAAGATCCTGCCACGGCGCCCTAACTCGCGACTCAAATCCACTCGGCCGTAATTCATTATCCTAGCATCCCTGTGCCCCGCCACGTACGATCCGTTAATTCATTCCTCTCTCTCTCATTGAATTTTTCGTCAAGTAATCGATTTTTCCCTCGGCCATTAGCAACGGATTTTACCGATCATTTCAATCCTTGGAATTCATGTTAAACGTTGGACGTATTACGCCGACGATCTTCTTGTTCCTTTTTCACGGTTTCGCAATTTACCCGGTTCGTGCTTATTTACTTTGTTTTCAAGACTGACCCACTGTCATTCTTCAACGTAGTATCGTCGACCTGTCGACTCACGGCTCGACCTTTGCTTTTCAACGATGTCGGCGAATCCAAACGGCGCGGAAGTATTTTCAATCTACCGTTTACATAATGGAAGAACCATTTTCCCTCGATTCCGTAATAACAAGGCTTTGTTCGAGTCCCACCGGATGTGTCGTTTTCGAATGGTATTTTATCCCGTTTCCCTATATTTGCTTGCTCCGAGGGAAATCTGCGTGATAGTGACAAATTTCACAATCGAAATTCTCCTATCAATCGACGTTTCTCTGCCCGTCGGACAAACAAAAATGCTCGCCGGCATGAATTTTCGCTACGCCGAAAGTTTTGCCAGAAATGTACTGCGCGTAATTGTGTTTTACATGGATTTCTTTTTTAACGTAAAAAATATTGAATTTGAGGCTACGAAGGTTTACGAATGCTTTCGTTACATTTAATATCGCGCGAGTAACACTGTTTGAAATGAATAATTTAAATCCTCATATACAGTCGATTCCGCGGCGATGTCCACGAGGCATGAGCAGTTTTTAATTGTGCAAAAGTGCTTTTAATCTACCGCCTACATAATGGAAAAGCAATTCCTCCGATTAAGCCAGTAATTTCATTTTCTTCCATTTCATTCGAAAATTGATTAAAGCCCAAACGACTCTCGCCCCTTTACGGATAAAAAGGATTTCCCGTATGAATATTTCACGTGTCATTAAAAGTCCAATAATAATTCGTTGAAAAATTTCCCGGCCGGATGAAAAGCCGGCGAGGCGTGGTTTTACATGTCAACGAATCGTTGGGCGGTTTTCTCTTCGCTCGACGGTTTGCCCGACTTTGTAAGGAGCAGGAAGAACGGAATAATGCAATGAAAAGCGAGCGGCCTGTGTTTTTTGCCGATCGACATGCTTCGGAATCCCATGGAGCAAGTTCAAGATCGAACGACTTTCTTTCCATCGTCCACGCAGCCCTGGATCCATCGAGTTCGTTCGCGAAACCGGTGCAGCTGCAACGTTCGTTTCTCGTCCCGGTCGAACAGCTTTTTCTCATCCTTAAACGAGCTCTCGACAGCCATTTACATTGTCTAATTAGTTAATGTTCGCCCGTCGGTAGTTGATGCAACGCGATGATTTAACGTTTTATTCCGTTCCGTTATAATTGCCAGGAGTTTCGTAAACTGCACGGGAGATCCAATTAAGTTGAGAGTACATAACACAAGTTCCACGGCGGTTTTGTTTCTCGTTTTAGTTGAACAACTCCCGAGGCGACTGTCGACCTCGCGCAGCAATTGCATTTCAATATTTATCAAAATCCGTTCCGATACTTTCATGTCGGCCTCCCGATTATTCCCTAACAAAACGCCATTGTCAGGCGGAATTTCAAATGCCCGACAAATTATCCGCATTTCAATATCACAAGCGAAGGAATTCCTCCAATTCTCGCCTGTCCGTTTTATTCGAAATAGCCGATGACGTGTTGCTTTCTTTTCTCCCGCTTCCCCCGATGCCGGTCTTCGACAATTTCATGCAGACAGAAATCACCGTTTTGCCAACGGATGCGGCAAATTTCCAATGCCGATGCGCCCGATGCAAAAATTCTCCCGACCCGACATGCACGACTTTTTCTCCTAAAAAATAATGCCCCGCATTGCAGCGCTATTCAATGAAGAATAATCATTTAACCAACCAGAAACAAATATCGCCATTTCGTACAATCGCGGCGATTAATGTAAAAAAATTAGCTCTTTAACGCGTAAAATAATGGAGCAGTGTTAACCGATTTATAGTTGTTCCAGAAATTTCCGAGCTTCATAAACTTCGATGTGCTCTTTTGTTGCTTGTACAAAGTTTTCGTAATTTATGTCTAACGTCGTACGGAGTGTTGGCAAGTCGGTGTTAGTGTCGCGTTACTCTGTATCTGCGTGTATTCACGGTGAATGACTTTATCACGCGACAAAGGAGGGAGTCGTATATCTCACTCGTCTTGTCTAGAGTCCCTAGATCTCGAGACCGTTGCCTTTATTTACGGCAGCTTCCCTATCCGCATTATCCGGGCCCTTCTTCCGCGAATAAAAATAACGCACGCAACGAGCCAGGTTCGTTCTCGTGAAGGAGAAAATGTCCCGTCTCTGATCAGACACGTTTCAGGAGAAGTCGAGGTCGTCCGTGAATTTTTCTGTATTTTACACTTTACATAATTAAAACATGGAAGCATTTCATTTGCCGAAGTAGAAAAAGCCCCGAGTCTGGACAGACATGGTTTCAGTGGCGAAGGAAGATGCTCTCGCTAATTTTCCTCCGATCGATGAAATCCTGTCCGATATAGGCCCGAGGAAGAACGAATCTTCCTGGGGAGTGACTTTATAAGAATAGATTATAAAGACCGACGCTCGGAGAACTGTTAGCGAGCAGCGTTTAGCGTCGAGAGTTGCTCATTAAGTGGAAAGATTCCGCTACTTGATCAGACGGCATTTACCTTCGGGAGACTGAGATCGTATTTACTTTCAGTGCTTGTAAGACACAAAGTAGCATTCTTCTGAGTCATGGAAATTGTCTGTAACTTGCAACCACGTATCACTGAGCATTGCCGTCGTTTAGTAAGTAGAAAAAGCCCGAACCTGATCAGACAACTTTTTCGCTTCAGCAAACAAAGTCAGCGACTTATGGCTTTACTTTCTAAAACGCAAAATGTGGAACAAAATACAGCATGTGCAGTTGAACTTCCCGGAATAGTGGAAACATTCGAAAACCTGTAAGCCGGGGAAACTTGAGGAAATCCTAGCACGGATCCCCGTATGAAAACTTTTCGCAAGGGGATACCGCGTGGTTTGCAGTTTAGATTATGCAAACCATAGCAATATTCTCTGCTAAGGTGTGTATGATATTTAAATTCCTTCTCGCGATGCACCGAAATCTGCTTTCCCGTTTATGCCGCTGACTGTCTCAAAATAAACACGATTATCCCGCGAAATATCAAACTGGAGAAAGCAGCAAGATCTTCCGTCGACATGAATATGCAAGTAAACTTAGCGATGATATATATTTATAATGATTTCACTCATGTATAACACGTTACAAAATATGATTCTACTTCCCGCATATTACAAAGGCAAAGAATAGCTTCCTCGTTTTTTGTCAAAATAATTGATCGTTATAAATCGCTGAGTTTGGGACTTTTGGGACTTTACTACGATGATTTTATGGCTGTACTGAACTCGCTCATAAATTCGCGACTACCGCGGTTTCGGTTGACCCCCGTTTTACCTGAAATATGGACGGTGAGAGTATAAGAGAAATATTCGTCCGTATTTGCTCGTGGGAAATGGATAAGCGCGGAGCTACGAAAATGAAATTCCCTCGTTCCTCGAGCTCTATGCACACACGTTTTACGCGCGAGTTAGTAAGGCGTGGCGTTTGGCGAAATCAGCTCGGGGAATCATAGATCTCGACTTTGTCAAACGGCTCTTTCATTTTATCGGCCGGACGAGGGAGGGGGAGCTGCGGGGGAGGAGGGTATCGTGGATTTCGGCTCTTTGCGAGCGAAACACCCTGTGTGTAGCGCGC
This sequence comes from Hedychridium roseum, assembly GCA_963989215.1. Lineage (NCBI taxonomy): Eukaryota > Metazoa > Arthropoda > Insecta > Hymenoptera > Chrysididae > Hedychridium > Hedychridium roseum. The sequence continues at coordinate 3,140,428 of OZ022318.1, read as the reverse complement.
AAAAAAAAGCGGATACAGGAAATGGCTTCCTCGAGGGGCGAAAGATATCCGAGGGAAAAAGGGAGCACAATTTCCCCGTACGACCATTAGGCGAATTTTTATTTAAAGTCGGTAAAGGGCCCCTCGCGGCACTAAGTCCCCTTTTAAATGGATTTCCCTGGTTCCGGTGTGGCCGCTGTTTGCCAGCAATTATTCGCGAATCGTCGAACGTTCGCGGCTATTCCGCGATGGGACGTAGTTGTGTCATTACAAAATGGAACCGCTCGTCCTGTCCGACCGGCAGGACATGTGTCGGTGCGTGGGTTCCCGCGTGTCCTGTCGAACGACACATGTCCGGGCTTCCTGCCAACTGTATCCACCTGTCCATCGATTCCCCTCCCCTCTCACACCGCAGCGATCCCGTTCATAGATTAACACAGCGCACTTTTTCCAGCTGGCTCACGTTGCCGGAGCGTGACTTTTACGAGCCACTCTTTTTCCCGCCGAAAATCGAGAGTCTACCGAACCGTTCGCTCCCCCGGGGGATTCCCCGGGATATTTACGAGACGTATCTACGTAGATTTTTGAAACCGACCTATTTTTCCGAGCTGGTTAGACGAATCCACTTGCCAGCCAGATTGTCCTGGGTGGTATTGAATTTTTTTTAATCTTCAATCCCGCTTAGGGTTATGTAAAATTCAAGTCGTCGTTAGGACTCTGCGGTGTATGCGTGTATTTGCGAACACGCGAGGGCCGGGGGAAGAAACCGGAGGGACGCGCTTCACAGAACTCGGCGGTGACATCAAAGGAATGTCGAAATGTGAGTTAATTCCGTGTCTGTAGCGAGAACGGCCGAAAGGGGAATGGCGCGAGCCACGACAGGAAGATATAACGCCAGGATTAGGAAGATGTCGCCTGAAAAGGTAACCGTCGTGCATATTCAAAACGGGTTTTCCCTTTTGCCCGGCTACCCAGCCGTGCGGTAAAAAAAAAAAACGAGTGAGAAAGAGAGAGAGAGAAGGGGATGTTACGACGCAGTAACGTTCGCCTCGTCAACGAAAACCGACGAGTCTTTTCAGCTCTCTTCGGCTCCTTGCGTCTTCATAAAATGTTTTATGTTTATACAAACTCCCTCCCCCTCCGAAGCTTTCATCACTTTCCTGCCGAGTCTACTGTACACAACTTCGCACGGACCGTCTACGATTCTCCTGTGTACTTTGTTTTCTTATTTTTCTTGCGTGGTTCTCTCATAAAAATTCTATTACTTAGATCATCACCTGCTAATGTCGTGAATTTTGCGATCTTCGTCAGCGACAAGGCGTAGAAACTGTAATATTATTACTGGATCATCTTCGATTTGTTTTTTCATATTAACGGGGATTTTTAAACATCCTTCACGCGCCCTTTATCAGCGAAGAATTATGAGGCCTTAATATTGACCGACTACCTTTAAACTGTCATAAAAGGGTGCACGTGCGCGTATTTCATTCTTTCACACTTTTCGGCCTCGCGGCAAAAAGTTTAACGCTGGAAATAAATCTCCCAAGTGAGATCGTGCGAACTTCGGGGAGGGACGGATTACACGTCGCGAAATGAATGAGTTACTTTACGGCTGATGGTGGGGAAAAGGAGAATCGTACGCTCCTGGAAAATCTCGTCAAATCCAGTGGGAACTGGGCCCTAAAGCGACTCTCCAGAAAAAACCAACAACGTTTGGTTTTTCAACGAAATTTTCATTAAAGTACACGACCAGCGTGGATTTCGCATTCAGTGATAAAAAATGTATCTCATTCTGCATGGCATATTAAATCCACTGATAAATGATTGTCAAACTTTCACGATTATAATTATTAGAAAGGTATATTCGAGGGCTCCATTAATTGAATAATCGAAAAACGAGTGCAGGCTCAATTAGGATAACACGTTCGAATTTCTACTCGTGGGATAATTACAAATTGCCCATCCCAGCTGATGTTCTTTTAGAGAAATTGATCCTCCATAGCCACGTAGGGATGTTTCTGCCCCTCGTGAGAGGGCGATAGTTACTTCAGAAGTAGACAGTAGTTTGCGGCTTCTGGCTTTTATCGACCCTTAAAGTAGACCTGCCTGGAGAGGACATTTACCTAAAACCGTGGACCATATTCATCCTGGATCCTGAAAGTCATTAACGAGGATATTCGGGGAACGGTCAAGGGTCATAGAAATTTTATCGAAACTCTTGAAATTCCACCGTAAATTAAGAGCTGCGAATGCAACAGGAGACTGATAACTGGCGAATTTTATCGACATCAGGACTTCCCGGAGAGACGGCGTTAAATCGTTCGATGGTGAATTCACAGAGCGCGTGGTGGTATACTCAGTCCATTCCTTGAATTTCTGCGCAAGGTACACGTCTGGCTGGTAAGGCAGAACCTTTTCCACTCGCCAGGAAATCGTGCCTCGTTACCAGGAATTTCAGTAACTCACTTTTAACGAACCTAGCGATAAAGAAGAGAACTTTCACAAGATCTTGAAACTAGACAAATCAATCGCTTGAAATCTACATACTTTCGAAACTGATTCGCGTCAGCGCAATGTCGTTATCTTTTCCGTTCGGAAATATTTACGTAAATGTAGAGTGTTTAGATGATATCATATAGGAGTGTATTTATAAATCTGAGGAATTCCCTGCGCGTCAAATGAAATTTTTATCTTATCAGTGAGAACAATTCAGGGTAAATTGGTTCAATGCCACAACAATACTTTGTACGAAACTCGGAATTTTACCGGCTAGGTATTTTATTCATGGCTAATTAGATACACCGTAAAAGTGAAAAACTAATTACGCACTGGCCCAGTCTCATTTCTCCTCGGGCAGAATCCATTAAACTTCTTCGAGGTGTCTGCCTTGAATGAAACTTTTAATAACAACTCCGCCGTGTCGGCTGTATTTATATAAACTCCGAACAAATTACTTTACCGTGTCCATGATGCTTCAGTGTTCGCATCGGCAGAACTTTGAAATTGAAGATTGTGATCTCGACCCGCAACAGAAAACCATGTGATATCATCTACCAGCGACGAATACTTCATGAACTATCCTAACTTAAATTAACATGAAGTTGTTCCTCAAATTTACCACGCAATCAACCGTTTATATCATCAATCAAATCCCGTTCATCTGTATGACGGTATCATTGAATACTAATCATTCCGATTATTACAAAAAATTTGCATTCCTTACAGAGTTAAAGACAATCTTGTACTTGCTTTGGTCGTTGAATCATCAAGATTTACAATTACATTAAATTCAAGAAACACGAAGGTACGTAGTAGAATTTTTCGGAACAGATGCCGGGTTTTATCATTTTTTTTGAACCACCTGCGACGATTATTTGCTTGTACAATGATATGTATGGCCTAGGAATTGCACGGCAGGTGCCGTTATTATCGGCAGCGGCAAGTGGAAACGGAAGGCCTTGCGGCACATGCGCGCAGGGGAGAAGGACGGTATCGAGCCAGGCTTTCTTGGTGCGGACTGGTCCGCTTTCGGCCGGACGGTGCCGTCAGTTTCTGCCACCGCGCAACGAGGCGTCCGGCGCAACCGACGAACGTGCCTTGGCCGTTTCCTATTATTTTTATTTTCCTCTCGTCCCGGCGCGTCCGCAGGGCCCGTCTCAGCCAACCGGAACGATCGTCCACGGTGAACCGAACTGCCAGAGAAATGAGATCGTTGCGCGGATCCTCGCTGCCGTCGTTCGCCCGGTAATTCCACGCGAAACGGACCGATCTGGCGGTAAGAGAAACGAACACACACGTACACACACACACACACACATGTATACACACGCAAACACACGTAGGCAGACTCTTGACGACACGTAAACACGCGCGAAGATACGGCGGGCGTTAGAGAAATGCTGAGAAATTCAGGGTACCTGGGAATAAGGCGCGCTAATACCGATCCGTACTTGCCGATTAACCGTGCAAACGTTCCAAAGGAATTACACGCGATACAGCGCAATTAACAGCAATTTATACCAAGTCCTGGTCGTTAACGATAGCTCACGTTTAGCAATTTTCTACAATTTTTCCGTTTATGCGTCTTTTCCTTTCGTCCCCCGTTAACGTAATGGAAATACACGGTCGATTAAGTCTCGAAAATTTGATTACGTAAGAATTTATAATATCAGTTCCCTCGCATCATCGTGGCGATTGAATTGTCTTGATATTTCGTAGAAATTTGGCAAATTTAGTTTCGATTTCGCACGCGACGATTACTTCCCTTCCTGTCGTTTACGTGTCTCTGTCTTTGGCTTATATTTACTTGACAGTTCCTCTCGTTTCGGTCCTCTTCCCTTTCTCTCTCTCGGTCTCTCTCGGTCGCTATGCAGTTCGCGATATACATGCATAAGCGCGCATCGCTCATGCGTGCCGCTGAACGCAACGTCCGCGCATAGTAGATGCCACATGCTGGCGAATGCACTCACACGCTCGCGGTGAGAGTTTGCCAGTGCAAGTCCATGTGGTGCGGGGTACGTAAATCAGCGGCGAACGACGGTGCGATTTATTAATTGCCAGAGCCGGCTGTGCATGATAGTTGATTGATCTGGACGTCCTCAGAGTGCGGAGAGAGAGAGAGGGCCGGAGAAGAGTTATAGACCGAGAGAGAAAAAGAGAGGGTAAAGGGCAAACCGAAGGGGGGTTGGAGAAAGAAGAGAGACGAAGAGCGAACTGGTGCCAAAAGAGACGGGTCAGAGAATAGGATTAATTTATTAAGAGCTTCGGGACCAGGCCCCCTCTAACTCAGCCGAGAGCAAGCAGACAAGGGCTTGCCGGGAGGAAGGCAAAGAAAGACAGAGAGAGGGAATTCGACCCTGACTGCGGGAACTCCCCCACGCTTCCCGTGGGATTTTCGAGGTCAAGGGAAGTCGACGGCGATGCTGCCATCCGCGCACCTCGTCTCGAGAGGTGAGAAAACACTGCTCTCCTAGAGCAGCGAGATAAATTCGCGAACACAACGCCTCGATCGATCTGCAGTGCACTCGACCAGTCACAGAACTGAGCACAGGGAAATAGGCTTCTCCCGCTAATGGATTCGTACGGTAAACAGGAATATTCTTGCGGGAATTACGAAACGCTTTCCGATGAAATACAGGACGTCAGAGTCAATTGAAACATAACGTTCCACTCCCTAAGACCACGTAAACATTTTGAAAAACATCGCACTTACATTGGACGTACATTCGATGAAAATGAAACGAATTCAACAGAGTTACTTGAGCAGTGCTCGTGCTGTACATTATACCGTTGTACTTTTTAACCTAAACCTATTCACGTGGATCGTTGCAAAAGCTTGCGCGAATGTTTCTGAGGAGAACTCACTGAATGATTTCCGGGTCTGTAGAGAGGAGATTTAGGGAAACGATTCTTCCATCGACTTTACGTCTGACTGCCGGACAATCGCTGTCAGCGACAGAGATCTGGTTTCGGCAAGTCCTCGTGTGGAAGAAGGTAAAAGTACATTTATACCCGTCTTTGAAAGCGACGAGGGGAATTCGTCCGTGCGAGTAATCGGAAACAAGGGTCCATTTTATCAGGCCGAGGCGGGGTGGTGGGTTCCTTTGTCCCAGTAGGGTTAGTCAGTTCTCGACCCTCGGGTAACGTTGCCGCGAGTGCTCGTCAAGCACGGAGAAGAAAGAAACCTAAGGACTGAGGCTCGTTACTCGCTGCGCTTTGCCGCGCGAATGCAGTCGTCTGACGTGTACGGAATTATCTACTTTCTCGGCTGACGGGATCGTCGGGGCGACTCTTCCTCGCTGCTGATTTCCATCTGTTCGTTCACAGCGCTTGAAAAAGTCTCAACGGTAAAAGGATAATTGAGCATAATGCCGAGGTTCCATTGAACGCGAGTAAAGAAGTTGAAGTGATAAACGAACAACGGAATAAATGAACTCTCAGAAACGGTGAAAAGAATCCTTCCTACCAATTCATGCAATCTTCAATAAGCCATTACCATTACTGGCTTTTTGTTGCAGCGAAATTTCATTGGGACGAATAAACGCTCGACTGATGGTCGTTGTTATTCTCTCGCACTGCCGTAATTCCGCGAGAGGGTAAATACGACTTGCTTATACGGTAGCCAAGGAGAGCAACTCGTCGAATGATGTTTCCGTTAACCCATGTTTCTTTGGTATTCATTCCTCATCCGTTGCTGGCTAACACCCGTCTGTCAGTAAAATGTTTGCGTTATCATACATTTCGTGTTAGTAAACACGTCCCTCACAGTCAGCTGTGGATTCTCGAAAAAAATAGTACGTTCACCAAATAACAAATAATTTCGTCAGTTCGATTAACTGGTTTATAGCTTCAATTAATCGTACAAGGACTTATATAACTCCTCCACATTGTCGCAATTACTATGGCCGTCATTGTTTCCCCGGTGAAATTTCATAAGGTCGGACAAGTGGTTCGTCGATTCTCATTGTTATCCTCCTTGACTTTCGTAATTCCTCGAGTGGCCGTTAAGTGTGTTACGCGATCGAGACGGTCGGTGCTCTCAGACTCGTCATACGTCCTTCGTAGCACGCGCCGAAAGTTACATAATTATCGATCCGTATACAGTAATTGAGCCTAAGCAACTTGATGATCGTGCTTATGGAACACCTTCGTTTCTTCCGCTACCAGTGGTGATGACCTAGAAAATTAATTACGCTTCCGCGAGCAATAAATGTCGCGATAACCCTCGCCGAAACGGCAGACTTATTTCCCTGCTTTCCAATGGATTTCGTAAAGCAAGCCGGTGTGTTAGCAAAATTATGCTGTATGTAGTTAGAAACACAGGAGCTGCTTGATAAACTTATTTTCGCAGTCGTCCGTGTAGGATCGCTAATTTGTTGAGTCGTTTACTTTCTAAAAATAGACCGCGTCCGTCATAAATATTTATTCGCTAATTTTCAGCCATTTCCAAAGCTACTATTACCGATTAGATTGTTTCCTTTCAGCCGAAGTAAATTTATTGACGCTTGTTACACTAACTTCATCTAACTATTTTTTTTCCTCGCTGATAGATATTATACCAATTACTGCAGCCCGGAGTTTCTAACGTAATTGTAGGAGAATATCGGAAATTTCGCTACGCAATTCCCCCCGAATGTGCATAAAACGTCTATTTATCTCTGACCCTCCCACGCGCAGGCTTTCTGGCTCAGAAATAATCTCGCACCTGCTCCGTGGAAGAGATTCATTCGATATAAATCCCACGCGTACACCCAAAGCAAACACCCATTCATTACGATGCCGAAATTACGCTGACAATACTTAAATAAAAAAATTGTCAGACACGCGTATTAATTTATTCGAAAAAGAAAGCCTTGAGCGATTACCGTCGGCAAGTGAATTGCGAGCGTTTAAACGTAGGCATTTATTTGATTACTCGGCTTAAGCCGACGGTTCGAGGCGGGTATCGCTTTAACACATCGTTAATGCGGTCGACTCGTGGGAACTCGCGGCTGTCAGGCGTCAGGAATGTTTTTATCCGCGCGAGGAAGCACCAGACGGCCAACGAGGCGTTCGAAGTTCGTACGAGTTACACGGCAGTGCCGCGAGAAATGCACTTACACGTAGACACACCCACGCGCACACACACACACACGCACACACACACACACACGAACGTTGGGTATTACGAATACAGACAGTATTTTCGTAGCGCACCTCTGTTTACGCTTGTTCTTGTATACACAAGCAGAGTATACAGACACGCGAGTGGTTTCTTTCTCTCTTCTTCTCCCTCTTTCTCCCGGTATTACCTTAGTTTCAGTGTTGCTTTCTCTCTCTCTCTTTCTATGTATTTCTCGGGCGAGGTACATATATCCATCAGGATTGTGCTATAAGACCTGTATTACACCGAAACCGCTATTTCCAGAACCGATCGTTATAGTAACGACGGCTGACTGACGGCTCACCATATTCGGCATTTACAACGATCAGCGTACATTGCGATAATTATAAACGTTCGGGAATTTTCGCCAGACAAGAAGTACGTGTCCGACTGATACCCACGGCGGACGTTCTCCGCGTCGATTCATCATTCGAGTATTCTAGTTCGTAGATATTTTTATCGCTGAATTATAGTCGCCATTAAACGAGTTACACGTGAATCCATCTAAGCGACAAACGACGCACAAATAAATAACGTACCGACGGTCACTGAATATTTTGTCTCACCGAAGATAATTAATTTCGTTTAATTTCGTAGTGCGGATTCTTTTGTGTGCTCAACAGGAGTTCGTGTAGTTCGATCGGCACGGAATTATGAACGGAACCGTAGTAAGAACGAACGTGAACTGCTCGTATTCCGCCGAGATCGAGCTGAATGGACGTCTATAGAATTACGCGAACGTCGAGCATAATTCTTGGAGCGTCATAGATCGTCGAGTGGCTCGTTTACACGGTCTTCGGACCTGTCTGTGGCTAAAACCTCACGGTTTCTACGGAATTCTTAGTTTCGCCTGTCTTGGTGCCGAAAATCGAGGTAAACCGACGTAGATGTAATTAAGACTTGGAGGTATTAATCGAGGTAAACCGACTACACCGCGAAGGAAATAACGACATCTGATGCCGTCGATTGGGCTATAAAATTCCTATGAAACTAGATTATCTCAAGTGCGTGTATACACGCGTACGGCGATCGAGTTGTATTAATACTCAAACGCCATGATTTCCTGGCCTTCGGCTAGGAAAAACCATTTACGAGCCTTGCAACATAAATCTCTCGTGCAAACACGCTTAACCGCATGTTCAGGGATTATCAATTCCCTTTGAACCGTGTTCGGCCGCTGCGTTCTATTAATTTACCTAATCTTGCCACGTCCTTGTCCTACATAATCAATTTACCGAAACAGTTCGCTTCCGAGCGTGTCTTTGGAAAATAATAGACATTAATTCAACGTCTTTCTTTCCCCATTTGACAGGCTATTAGCTTCAAATGAAGCTAATTCCGTTGTTGGCTTAAGTAAACAGCGCTTAGTGAATGTTAGTTCTAATTTGGTAGATAAATTTGTATCGATTGTCAATAGACCGTAGGTAGCGGTATATTGTACAAGAGTACAGACGAAGATAGATCGTGAATCGTGGGCGGAAAAGCAGGGGAAGCGTGCACTTAAACGTATTACTTTCCCCGACGTTGTCTCAGCGTGAGTGGAGCCTTATTCCCAAGTGCGCCAATTAAGATAAGCCGTGATAAGGCTCAGGATATCCGCACGCGATATACGCATCGATAGGTGTTTGAGCAACGCCACCGAACATGACAGTTGCCTCGAGTAAACAGTGTGTATAGTCCTCTGTTAAGTAATACGTCGGTACACTTCATTAGCCAGACATTTTATAAGTGAAACGTTCGTTCAATTAAACTGTTAATTTTGTATCAGTCCTTAACAGCCCGCTGCTCTAATGATACAAGTTCAAACAATAGTTACATCAGTGACACGATGATGAGTTCGTTTCAATTTCTACGTGCCGATTTTTAGAAGTATTTGCGATATTCTCTCCAAGACAATTACGCTAAATTGCATTGAATTTTGCGTTCTCAGGTGGAGCGGAGTGCTAAAATGAATGATCCAGCCAGGAAGAAACGCTCTTAACGCCGTAAGTCTTTCACTTTTCCTATTTTCTCGGGCCATTAACTCTACCTGTATTTCATTTTATTCAACCATTTACCTCGAAGCCAATTCCAACTGTAACTAACTTACTGAACTTTCGGATTCTCCCTCAAGCGTTATTAAATATGGCGAAATAAATGTAGTGCGGCATAAGTTTGAAGTTGATAAATCTTCTAAATTGAAGATTGAAGTTGCACGCGTTTGATATTAGACGAATCGAAATTCTGGATTAAGACAATTTATTAATCTTCGCTCGGAGGTACATGCAACACGGCGTTGTTTTAACCGCACACACGTGTCGTCGAGGCATTAGGACCATCAGCGGAGTTCGTTACACGAGGGGCGATCGATAGGAGTGAAGATTCAGCGTAAAGGTTGACTAAAATAGCAAAGCTATTAACGAAGTCACTCAGCTCGTTATATAAAATCGCTTCATTACGATAATAGACACGGGATGGGAAAAAAAGGGTGGTACGTCGCTGAGAGGAATCGGAATTTAATAACGAACCGAGCCCCTCCGTCCGTCGGCCACTCGGTCATACAAAATAAATTGAATCGAAGTTTGGCCTTCGCCCGTGAAATTTATTTTCGCGCCGCGGGCATTTTTATACGGTGGTGATTTCGCTGGGTTTGTCCCACTTTGCGGAGCCGCGAAATAAAGGTCAATCGGTGCAATGATGCCAGATAATTCTTTGCGCTCTGATAAAGTATCGATTCTTCGAAAATCTCCGGGCAACTGTCCATCGGTCAGGTGAAACGTGCAAAATACATGGCACGTCGACGGGAGAACGTACGAGCCCGAGCGTGAGTTTTCGATAACGACTTTGACGTGTCTCTCGAAGCCCAGTGTATGCGATATTATCTCCGCGAACGTGCCCGCTCGGCTTCTCGCCCTCAATTTCGCCGAGCCAGTGCGGAATCGAGGGATCTCCGCGGAGCTGGCATTCGCCAGCGGGAGGTCAGACCTCAACACGACCTCGCGGCAGAGGAATAACTTAAGCGACGAGCGCCACTCGGAATATTAAAGCGACGCACAGCTCGAATGGCGCATCGCGACGATGCTTCACGGACGTCCCGACGGGGAAAAACTTCCATGCATGTCCCCCCCCCCCCCACGGATAATGACATTTTTGCGCGACCCACGCTCGGCCAATACCGGGTCTACCCATTTCTCCCGGAGACAATATTTCCCAGCAACCGGGAAATTCGTCGTCACTTAACCAGCGAGGGTCTTCCTGGAAATTAGGGAAGAAAGTAATAGACGTTTGTCAGGGAATTTGGTACTCGTCGTTGACCGATGATTTGTGATTCGCTCGACGAAGTTTACGTACCTTTGTCATCGTTATTCATCTTGAGGATATTAGCCGTTATCGCGGGCTTTACATCGTTTTTCTCTTGAAGAGCGGCTGTAATTGAGAAGTTGGTTTTATCTAAATTGCCGATCGCTGGCAAACGAACAGACCTGCGGAAGGCGATTACCCTATTTCGCCGGGCCCCGCGAGCACGAGTCCCATGGCTGTTTAAGAAAGTCGCGGGACGATTTACCACGAGAGCCTAGGTTAATGCCTGATTAGACGGGTACAGAAAATTCTGATAAAAGATGCCGTATCTACACGCGTATCGGGGTCAGCAATCGATTGCCATCTAACGTGACGCGATTACGTTCCCGATAAGTGGTTCTGGCGTGTTGTTTTCGCCTGTATTGCCATTGTCTCAACAGGTTTCCTCTTCCTGACATTATTGCTAATCAGCCTATCCATAAATCAGCCCGTCCTCTTTCCACGTGCTACCCTTTCGCGCGAGGAATTCCCTTAAAACGAAAAATGTGACACGCGAAGCTACATTTACAGCGGCGAAGTCCTTGACGCGGACGATTGTCTTAGAAACAGCGGGAACCTTGAGTACTGTAGCCGACGCTGAAAAAGCGTGGTAGACGAGCACGAAGATGACGAAGAGGTTCGAGTTCAATTGGCAGATCGAAGTTCCGGAACCTCTGCGGACGGGATGCACCTTCGATCGTTGGACGGAGGAGAAGGACAACACGGAAGTCGAGTTGAACTGCATGTTCAAGGTCGACGAGTATGGTTTCTTCATCTACTGGCAGAGCGAGGGAAGGGTAAGTCTTCCTTTTGTTCTCCCTCTGGCTTTGTCCGAAGGGAAAAAAGAATACCGACGAAAGCCTCGCTCCGTTTTCCCGTTGCGCACCAACCTATATATGTTTTTATACATAGCCTTTTTTTTATCTCTCCTTTTCACGTAGGACGGGGATGTAATAGAGCTGTGTCAAGTGAGTGACATACGAGCGGGAGGCGTGCCAAAGGTAATACGTCCTCTTTATTCTTCTTCCTTTTCCATCGACCTTCCGAAGAATAGCATTGAATTTTAACATGCCCAGCATTCACTTCGAAATGTATTCTTTTATTGCACCGGTATACGTAGTTCGAAAGCATGCGAAGTCGACGAATTTTCGAGCGATCTAATGTTACATAATTCGATGCTGGAAGGGAATGATATTTTTTTTTCTTCGATCCACTGAATTTTTGTTGCGACGCTTTCGTTGAAGGATCCGAAGCTGTTCGACAAATTCTGCGTGAAACACGGCGAACAGCTGGACGAGAGGAGTCTAACCATCTGCTCGGGCGTCGATTACACGAATATCAATTATCAGCACGTTGTCTGCCCGGATCCCGCAACCGCGAAGGTAACGTCCAACACGTTAACGTCAGAGACAATAACGGTGCACGCCCGAAACTGTCGTTCCCCCGATACACGCAACTATCGTAACACTCTGTAATATATCGCACATTTTCGTAATCATTTGAACAGGTATGGCTTGACGGCATACGGAAAATTACGCACAACGTCAAGGCCAACAATGTTTGTCCGTTGACCTGCCTAAAGAAACAGTAAGTTTGTGAAAACGTATGCCACTCACTCACGCTCGCCTGTAAATACGCACGAAAATTGTTTCATGGAAACTTGGTTTAGTCCGTAAAACCGTAGTGAGGAATTTCGTGGCATTAAAGGGGATTTAATGTTGTTGATGATCTTAGTTGGATGCGATTGAGAATGCTGGTGGATCCGAATGGAAAAGTCCCGGTGAAAGTCGTCGCAAGGACTTTCGCCTCCGGAAAAACAGAAAAACTCGTCTACCAGTGCCTCGCTGATTTGGGCCTACCCAGCGGAAAGGTATCGATAGAGGAGAAGATAAGCCCGAGTTTTACATAAAGTTCGCCCGACGACTGGTCCGTTTATTTGTTTGTTTAGAACGACGTCATAGAACCGGATGATTTCACTTTCGATGCCTTCTACGCGCTCTACCACAAAATCTGTCCGAGGAACGACATAGAAGAGCTCTTCCAGTCCATGTGCGTGGAAATAGAAAATCCGTTTTATTCAGGAAAAAAATGTAAGATGCTCGAAAGACGGGCGATAAACGTTGCTGAATATTTTCAGAACTCAAGGAAAGGCTGATAGGATAAATCTCGAGCAGTTGATCACCTTCCTGAACGAGAAACAACGCGACCCAACCTTAAACGAGATCCTTTACCCTCTGTACGACGAGAAAAGGGCCATCGAGATCATCAACGACTACGAGCAGAACGAAACCGCGCGAAATCAAAGTAAGACACTTGAGAAATACGTTCCTCGTAGGAAGCCCGTTGAAACTCCGCCGACGAATTCTTTTATTCTCGGTTTCCCACTGTCGATCCGTAGCTTATACCTTGGGAACGACATCCTTTCAGAATCAATCACGTCCTTTCAGAAACGATGACGAAGGACGGTTTTATAAGGTACCTCATGTCCGACGAGAATGCGCCAGTTTTCTTGGACAGGTTGGACGTTTACATGGACATGGATCAACCGCTGGCTCATTACTACATCAACTCCAGTCACAACACATACCTTTCCGGCCGACAATTCGGCGGAAAAAGCAGCGTCGAAATGTACAGACAAGTTTTGCTCGCCGGCTGCAGGTAAGACTGAAAAAACTTGGTTAAAAGGAAGAGCTTTAACAGCTTAAAGGATCGATTAAACGGTCGTTTCTTGATTTGTGTGATCTCACTGGATTCGTTTGACACGAAAGATGCGTGGAATTGGACTGCTGGGATGGTAAGGGGGAGGACGAGGAACCGATAATAACTCACGGGAAGGCCATGTGCACGGATATCCTTTTCAAGGACGTCATATACGCAGTGAGGGACACGGCTTTCGTGACGTCGGAATATCCGGTTATACTGAGCTTCGAGAACCACTGCAGCAAGAAGCAGCAGTACAAGTTGGCAAAGTACTGCGACGAAATCCTGGGCGACCTGTTGCTGAAGGAACCCTTGAAGGAATACCCAGTGAGTATCAGCTATCGAGATCACTCGAAAGTCAAAGAAAACCCTAGCCGATTACATCTAAAGCGTCGGATCTCCATTGTTCCCTGTCTACCGACGGAGACTTTTCTTTCCGTCGGCCCCTTTCGTATCTCGAGTATCTCGAGAACAACGGGAGGGTTCCATTGGCCGATTAATCTCACCCTAAAGTTCTCTCAACAGCTACCAAACGTCTGACGGTTCGATGAAAAATGTCGGACCATTCGCATCGCGATGTTATCGCGATGATTACTGTCGGGGAGGTCGAAAGGGGGAACTGACTTTGTTTACAACTTTGCCGTAGTTGGATCCCGGGGTGCCCCTACCGCCTCCGAGTATGCTGAAACGCAAGATCCTTATTAAGAACAAACGGCTGAAGCCGGAAGTCGAGAAGCAGGAATTGGAGTTGTTCAAGCAGGGACAATTCGTCATCGAGGACGAAGTGAAGGAGGACGCAAGCGCACCACCCGTCGTCGCTGCTGTCGTCGAACAGCAGCAACCGCCTAAGGTAAACCTTGAAACAGAGCCCTGCAAGAAAACTGTGGCAGGTGGTGAGTCACGGCGTGAGATCGATCTTCAGGAAGAAACGAGTGCCGCGGATCCCGTGTCGTCCGCCGGCACGGGCCAACAGCAGCAACAGTCTGGCACCGGGCCAACCGGTCTCGGCGAAAGTTTGGAATTGGCTGTCGCCCAACCGTACACCGGCAGCACGACGAACGTTCATCCCTGGCTGTCGTCGATGGTTAATTACGCGCAACCAATCAAGTTTCCCGGATTTGATGTGGCAGAACGTGAGTCAAAGCCTCGACCCGTTCCTTTGAAATTTCACTGACTTACGGTCAGGAAAGGACTGATAAATCAACCGACTAACACGTGATAAAGAGATATATAATTTTGAGTCGTGTTTTATGTGGATCTTTAATTTTGTTCTTATCTCAGAAGGGCGTTAACGCGTAATTTGTTTGCTTGTGTAGAGAAAAATGTACATCACAACATGTCCTCCTTCGCGGAAACGGCTGGGTTAAATTACCTGAAGACCTCCGCGATAGAATTTGTCAATTACAACAAGAGACAGATGAGTCGTATTTATCCTAAAGGCACGAGGGCTGACTCGTCTAATTACATGCCGCAGGTAATTATCAAAATTCGTCGATTGGCGTAAAGACACGAAAATTGTATCGATCCTTTGTGCAATTAGGTTTTCTGGAACGCCGGCTGCCAAATGGTATCGCTGAACTTCCAAACTGCCGATCTACCGATGCAATTGAATCAGGGAAAATTCGAGTACAATGGTTCCTCCGGGTATTTGCTAAAACCGGACTTCATGAGACGAGCAGATCGGAGTTTTGATCCTTTCGCCGAAAGCCCCGTCGATGGAGTCATTGCCACTCAGTGCAGTGTCCAGGTCAGTACAATCCTATTTTTCAACAGAAGCTTCAGTAAATTTCGACCTTGCGAGAATCATCTTAATTTCATTCTCAGTAGAATGTTATTAAGTACAGTTTGAGAGTACGGTATTGACTTCTTCGATATTTCTGTAGAGGGGAGAATGCTGAGCGAATGAAATTGTCGTTAACAGGTGATAGCGGGTCAATTCTTGTCCGATAAGAAAGTCGGTACTTACGTGGAGGTGGAAATGTACGGCCTGCCGACGGACACGATTCGCAAGGAATTCCGCACGAGAGTGGTGCCGGCCAATGGTTTGAATCCGGTCTACAACGAGGAACCCTTTCTCTTCAGGAAGGTCGTCCTACCGGACCTCGCGGCCCTGCGATTCGCCGTTTACGACGAATCCAGTGGGAAGCTTCTCGGCCAGAGAATCGTACCCCTCGATGGCCTACAATCCGGGTATCGACACATCGCTCTTCGTACCGAAGCCAATTTCCCCATGTCCTTGCCTATGCTCTTTTGCAATATCGACATCAAAATCTACGTGCCGGACGGCTTTCAAGGTTAACAAAAATTTCACACCTATTCGGGAACTGAGAAACGTGGACGAGAGGGAACTTGTTAAATCGAATTACCAGTGAATTTTCATTGACGGGCGATTTTTTTAGAATTCATGGACGCTCTTACTGCTCCTCGGGCGTTCAAGAAGGCGGAGAATGTGTCGCAAAATAAGATGAGGGGCCTAGGAATTGAGGAAAGTGACAGCAAACATAGCTTCGACTCTCCCCCGCAACCAGAAGCGGCAAAACCAAGAGGTTTTTGTCATTTATTTTGTCGCAAGATCATCACTGTAATTGTAGCACGATGTATAGAAATTTTATACATTATTTCTCAATGCGTAGAGGAAATGAAATTCGATCCCATCACCGTGGAAACACTGAGACAGGAGAAGGGATACCAAAAGGTGCTACGAAAGCAGCAAAAGGAATTGGAATCTTTAAAGAAGAGACACCAAAAGGACAAACAGTCCGTCCAAAAACAACACTGCGTGGCCATCGAGAAAGTCATAAAAGGAAGAAAGTAAGTAAATCCTTTTTTTCCCGTAAACTGTGACCCAGTCCTTTGAGATTGGGTTCATTCAATGCCTTGTTTCTTGTGTTCAGCAAAACGGAATTGTCGAGGGATCCGACTGTTCGTCGCGCGGTTTCCGAGCAAACCGTGCAGTGGTCTCAGCTGGTGGAGAAGCAACGGAGGGAGGAGAGGGACCTGATACGCGCTCATTTGGAGGAACGTTGCGTCCAGCTGCGTAAGCTCTGCATCGCCAGTCAGCTGTCTCAGCAGAAACAATTGACAGCCCGACACGAGCGGGAGATCAAAGAGATGAACGCCAGGCAAGCGAGGTTGTCGGTGGAGAGCATGCGTGAGGTGATGAACGACAAAACACTGAAGACCAGGGGCATCAAGGAGGGCAGACTCAGGGAGAAACAGCAGAACAACACGAAGAAGTTCATGGAGGAACGGAAGATCGCACAGATCATACAGAATAGGGAGAAGGAGAAGCTCAAGGTCATACACGAGAAACAACTCGAGGAATTGCAGAAGGACATGAATGCGGTAAGAGACGAGGTATAGTGGACGTGTTTACTGTGATTTAGATTTACCCCTAACTAGATTTCCCAAGACTGCATGCCGCTTTCTATGTAATTCGCTATCATTTCGTCGCCGACGAGAACGTCTCTTGTCGTGGCTGAACGGAGAAATCTAAAAATACTCATTAAAAATCCCAATCGAGCAAAACAACAGAATTGTGGTCCGATAAATGTTTGTTCGTGCAATGAGTTGTCTGATTTACATTCCATGTTTTCACGTCAAGGGACTGTCATTGAATTAAACATTCCTTTCATTCTTCACGTTCGATGTCTCGATGTTCATTGTCATTGAGTGTCTCGACGGGGACTGACGTAGTAACTGATTTTTCAAGATCATGGATATGTACAAGAACGAAGAGATCGAGTACGAGTTGGGCCCAAAGACCGAGTTTTACGTGTGATCCAGGAGGAGTCCGGCCAGTTGGAACCTCACGTTTTTAATCAGAGCTCGAGCGTCCATTTCAAATAATTTATTACTATATTATATAGTTAACTATATTGGAATTGGGATCAAGTCTCGTTAGCTGTCGTTCTTGACGCTGGCGAAGCCCTTTGAGGGGAATAGGACAGCGTCTTGGGCGAAAAACGACGACGACGACAACAACATGAACAACCGTACATTAGCGTACCTAGTTCGTCCTATTGAATATTTTTTTATAAGAGTATCTCCGGTACCTCCACTCTCCATCGGTGCACGAGCAAGTACCTAGATTAATGAGCGAGTCAATAAACTAACGTGATCTAGTCAAGTTGTCATATTATACATATATATATTTCAAAAAAAAAGGTATATTATATATACATGTAGCAGCGAGACCGATCGTATGGGAGGAGAACCCATCACGAGGACTCGTCGATCTAAATATTTTTCGATTGTTAACGCATTGCCGAATTCTATTAAAACGTGGCCGGGTGAATGGGGCCCTGTATTCAATTAAAATCGATCGAACGGTATCGAGCCATCGCCTTCGTCCAATCGGAATCATTCCAACGCGAAGTTTCGAATAAACGGAGAATTTCCCGTCCGATCTAATCGGACGAGGAATCGATTCTCCTGGCCTGGAACTTCCGGGGATCCTCGGCGAGGATTCTTCCCTTTGTACCATTTTTGATCGATTTTTTTACAGGGATGTGCGACTGTAGCGTGCTTCGAGATGCCTACAAAGACGTACGGAATGTGGTTCTCGCAGAGTATGGTTTTTCGCGTTCGGAATTAGTGAGTAACATCAATTCCGAATATCGGAGCGCAATGTTGCAATATCGCGAGTCAAACATAGCGCTGTATATACTATATATATATAAATATATAATTTCAAAGGAGAGCCTATAGCGTACCGACACTACGTCGTTGTTTTCATTATGAGTATGTTATTTACATAAATTATTACATTAATCTATACATACGGTACATGTATACTACGTATGAAGGAGCAAGGCGAAATAAAGTGATTCCTAGCCAATCGCGAATGAAGAACCTGAGAATTTTCCTGGCTCGCTATCGCGAGAATTCGAGCCGTAGGGAAATGTAAATAGCGCTGATAATTCATTGTCAATGATATTCATAATCGTGCGAGTGTTCGTAGTGTTCGTAGCGCGGAAGAATGAAATTCTCTTCCAGCTTGACGTGATCAGCTGGCAGCTCGTCGAGTGGGGCTAAAAAAAATAACGTTAATGTTGATAGATTCTTTCATTGTTTAACGATGTTTAGCTTATAGTTAAATTACCGGCAGCTTCTGCAATGTAATCCACGTCAGCGTGTGATTCGACAGTTGGTTCAGCAGCTAATTCGTGATGATTCGCGTGAACCAAAAGGTCCACGTATTTTGGGTAAATCACATTGTGCGCTGGAACGGCAGTGTGCTCCAACTTGTAATTATTCGGTACTGCTACGTGATTGCCACTGTCAATTTGCACGTTCTGATAGCTCGTCGCACCATGTCCGTGATAAACGGTCCGAAAATTTGGGAAATACGGGTGATCGATTCCCCTTGTTATTCTCGCCGCTTCGCTAACAGCGATGACAGTCAGGTAAAACTAGAACACACAAAAACCGTTCACAAACAGTACGCGAAAAAATGGTTTACCTATCGCTTTGAACACATTAATACTGTTTTCGTAAAATTTGAATCTTAAGGTAAGTAATGCAGGATAGCAGTTTCTGAATTTGTGCACTTTCGTGGCTGAAATTACTCTCGTTAAATTCGGGTGAACTCGTTAGGCCGGAATTATTCGCACGAAAAGCACTCACAAAAAATAACATGGCGAGTCTATGAGTCCCTTGGGCCGGCACTACCTTAATTGCGTGGGTTCTTCATCCGAAGCAGTTGTTTTTATACGCGTTACCGTCCGTCGGCTTTCGAAACCCCATGAGAATTTCATGCATCCGCGAGCGGATGTTTACAATCGCGTTTTGTGCCGTAAATTCGCGCGTGTACCTAACAGATACACTCACACACACACACATGGACGGACGATTCCGTGTAATGGTAAGATATGACTGGTGGGTGTGGGAAAGCTTTGGATCGTGCGGGGCGAGTCTCTCCGTTTCAAAACGTCGAGATAGTTTGTTTCATTACCGAGTTGTGCAAGTCGGACACGTAGGGAGAATGACGAAACGGCGATTCTTCGAAGTCCCCGGGAATCCGTGGCAACGTGCGCGGGTCTCGTTATAGGTGGTGCTCCTTTAATTAATTCAGCACGCAGCTGCGTGCCGGCCGAGAACGCAATCGCCGCAAAACCGCTCGTCCGTGAGCCTTTAGTGGCTCGAACGGCCCGACGGGAATTCACCGGACGATAGAGAAGTCGATACACTTTTTCGCGCCTGCCCCGCCCATTAACGTATCCCCGTAAAAACCATTGACGCGAAGTCGTTTAGACTTTTACGAACGGTAAATGGCCCATTGATTGCTTAATCCGTCAGATCGTTGCTGAACAAAGTTGGCCCCGCGGGGGATAAGAGAATTTTGCAGAAAGCAAATGATAAACCTAAGACATTTTCCCAGTTGACGAGAACCTACGTGAATGTAGAATTAATGAGTTTCGCGGTGGTAAGGTTAACGAAGGAAAGGTACCGGCGGGAATGGTCGACAAGATATTCACAGCGTTGTACGCTGGCGTCGATTGCGGCTATAAAACGACCTTAACGACTCTGAGATAATGCGATTCGGTGGCCGAGAACAATCGGGGAAACTTCCGTAAGAACGGCTCTTCACGGCTCGGCGAATTAAGACCTCGGGAAAGGCAATTCCCTCGAGGGAGGACGGGCGATGCCACGAAAGATGCGTAATCTGACGACCCACACGGGATCGTTATGAAATTCTCCGATGTAATAATACTCAGCGACGAAGATCCTTAAAGCTCTTTACCAACTCACCGCTCGTACACGCCTCGAATAATTTCTCTCGCAATCCTCATCACTTACCTTTGTAATTATAACAAGGCGATAACCTTGAAGAAGCCCCTGAAAACCATCGAAGCAACGAAAAACGTAGGTGAAGGTTCGGGTAAATCAGAAACAAGATTTCGTCGACAGAGCTTTATTATATCTTTAATAGCTTAATTTACGCTTTTTAATCGAAGCACCGATTATGCCCGAATTTCGCTGACCAGTTGTTTAGTACTTGTCTGGGAATGGTTGACGATTAAATTGAAAAACAGGATGAGGGTTTACGATATGAGCGTTCGCCATGTTCACCCTTGCTGTCACGTAGTTGTTGGTATTCTGAGGCTTGCACAATATTTTCCTAAGACAATAAACTAATCGAATGTTCGGAGAGGACCAACAACTCTGTAAGAGCAAGTTGATTTACCCTTACTGCCTTAGTCACAACCTTGTTTCCCTGATTGCATCATGTGACCACCGGAATAATAAACCGGCATATGAGCCATCGGCTGAGGCTGAGCGACCTTCACGTAAGGGATTTGTGGCTGGACATGAAGCACTTTCGACTGATACTGCTGATGAGCGTAAGCAATTGGTATAGGTGCAGCTTGCTTGTACTGAATCATAGGTTTCTGATAGACCACCTGAGCTATCGGAACTTCGTACTTCTTCATGTAAGCCTTCGGCATTGCCTCGTAAATCGGTTTCTGGTAGACGGGGGCGTAGGATGGCATGGGTTTCTGGAAGATCACCTTCGGTTGGACGACCGGTGCAACGACGTGCACAGGCTTCACCATTGGCTGGACGGGCTGATGGTGAACAGCGTTGTACACGGGCTTGTAGTTTACCGGTTCTGGTTTGATGTAGGTGACCGTTTGTTTAGGCATCACGGGGACGTAGGACGGCTGGTGGATGTACTGCACCTGCCCGTGCATCTGATGCACGGAAACCTCGTTCTTAGGGTAATTCGGCGGCCCGTAGGGTTTCATGAAAATCGGTGCAGGGGCCCAGGGACCCACGTTTGGATAATACGGCGGACATGGGGATTCGTGCATTGAGTCCCTTTTCGACTTGAGTATCGACGAATCCATGTTGTCCTCCATCATAGCATCCTCCATGTGCACGTGCATGTTCATCCCATCCTCGCCGTAAACGCCCGACAACCATATCAATAGTGGTATCTACGCAACAGAAATATGCATTAATAACTTCTCCTCTAAATAATAAGAAAAAAACGTCAAGGATGTTTACTAAATTTATTGCAGCTTCAGGAGAAAATCTTTGCTTATGAATAATTCCTATTAAGAGACGATTAGTTTTGCGCGGGGCGATTTTGGCAGAGCCTTACCAACACTTCGAGCATGATTCCAGTGTTTTTTGACGTTGGATCGTGAAATTCAAGCGAATGATCGGGTGCTTTAGACGAAACTAGGAGCGCGTCGGGCGCAGTAGGCCGTTTTATAAACTTTTGCTCCACTTAGCCGGGGCAGGTTTCTCGCTGATCGGAGTCCAATGGGATTCCCTTAAGCGGCGTAAAAAGTCGTCGTCGTCGAGGTCCATGATGCAATGTGTCGCGGCGAGGTATTTCCTGAATAAATTCTGCCCTGCCGTAAATGCTCACCGCGGGCACCGGGACAGGCCTTAGGCAGGCGTAGATGGTCGACTTAAATGCACGTCGTTGCACTCGACGGGGATAGCTCGAGGTGTTGCCCGCAGACAAATCAAGAACAGTTACGCGACTACCCACGCCCTACCCTAAATGCAAAACCTTTCGATCGTTCACGCTTGACAAGCGAAATCGTTGAAACCATAAAAAGCAACTTTTCGACACACTTGTTCCGTAGAATAGTTCAAGGAAAGTGAGCTCAGGGCAGAATATTGCATTAATATTATGTATAAGCCTTCTGTTAAAGTATTTTTCATGGGTATAAGATAAGGAAAATAATCACACGGAGCGTGAAATTCGTAGGTTTGGCGAAGATTCTTGTTCATACGAGAAACTACCACGTCTTGTTGGACATCGGAGCAGACCTATGATTAAATAGCCTTACTTTCGAATCCGTTCGGTCATCGGATCTGTGCAGCTCGAGCGAGCACAACACCACCCGGGGAAAGAAAGTTGTCGGTAGAGCGCTCCTCTTTCATAGCCTTTCGTATAAAATAACATTTATTACTAGAAAAATAACCGGACATTACAGCGGTATAACAATAGGCACCTATGTACAAACCTAACAACGGTAACGCATAACTTATGATCACTCAACGGTAGAGATATTTAATCGTAATCCTTTTTGGCAACGAGATTTCGGCTTGGCTCGTGAAATACTGGGCCATCAGTGTTTCCAGCCGTGACCCTTGCTCTGATGATGGAAGACATGTTTGTAAACTGGAACGTGAACCGGGTAAGGCTTGGGGATCGGTACTGGAAAGTGTTTCTCCACCGTCACAGGATAAGGTTTCTCCACGACGTACGGGACCTGTTGAAAGACGAGAATAATATTAATGAGATCCTAAGTACCACACAAATTTGTCGATTGTCTTTGCGAATTTTTCAAGTCTCACCTTCTTCTCGATGACGTAGGGCTCAGGTTTTTCGACAGGTACTTCGACGTGTTTCACGACTTCGACTGGTACCGGATGTGGAACTGGTACCTGCACCTGATAGGGCTGCGGGATTGGAACTTTGATGTGCTGGGGCACCGCGACCGGAACCGGATGTGGAATTGGTATAGCGTACTTCTTGTAAATCGGGATTTCCACGGGCTTTGACGTCTCGTGATAGGTGGAGCCACCGTGATGTTCCTCTTCGTAGCTCGCAAGGGCGAAGGTCGCTAACGTGAGGACGATCTAAAGGACGTAAATCAA
The DNA here is from genome assembly GCA_963989215.1 of Hedychridium roseum. Classification (NCBI taxonomy): domain Eukaryota; kingdom Metazoa; phylum Arthropoda; class Insecta; order Hymenoptera; family Chrysididae; genus Hedychridium; species Hedychridium roseum. Next base: position 3,117,162 of record OZ022318.1, on the reverse strand, counting down.
GTATTAATTCACACCTGTATGAAAAAGCAAAGGATCTAATCGAATCAATTACTCGTCACTAAATTACAACTCTATCAAAATGAATTCTCATAATAAAAAAAGTACATTATTTCTGTCCTACGGAGACTTCTATTTTAACTCAACAATTTCTCCGAACCAGTTTAATCTATTAATATCACAACTTGATTAAGAGTCATAAGACATTGAATAACGATATTACATTCTTAATTATATTACGGTAATTGTAATAAAGTAATTACTTACGAAAGGCTTCATGATTAGTTATTGTAAGAAACCGACGTAAAAACAATTGCGAAGTAATGAACGAGACACGGTGTTGTTCGGGTCCAGCAAGGTCTCCAGTGATGCTCTGCGATGCTCAAAGTCACGGCCAAGTGTTTATATACCGATGCTACTTTCTCCCTTCTCTTCATTAGGGACGATATTCCGCTGCTATCGACTAGATTCGCACATGCACGTGCAGACCCGTTGCACGGATATAATGACACCACCAGCGAGAATGGCCCAGTCTCCCGTCTTCCCGGCGTTCATTGCCCTCGCCAAATGTCGCTCCAGTTTTTTTTCCTCACGGTAGTTTTTGCTAGTTCCAGCGGGAACCTCGGTTTCCTTTCTTCGACTTGTAAGATTTTATCTGCCGTCTCGTCTTTTCGATTTATCATGCAGCTGTCGGCCCGATAAATCGCCAGAGGGAATTATCCAAGTGTGTTTTGCGGATTAACACGTTCAAACAAATGAATAACCAAAAAGACCATTTTTATTTCTGTTTTGTAAATTTTGACGTTCCGCTGAACATTTCGGGGCTTTATTTAATTAAATCCATGAAACGTATATCGCTAGAAATGTTTTGAAAAACCCTTTACAAGCGTTCTCGGCATTTCTAAATTGTTGGCAGTGTAATGGATATTGGCAATCAATTTTCTAGGTGCATTTTATAGCTTCGTTTACGGTATAAAAACCCGGGGAAACCAGTTAAACAAATACCGCTTGAACGAGCCGAGAAGTTTTATAATTTCATCTAGGCTACTAAATCAGCGTAAAATCTCTGAATTCTTTCCGATTGGTTTGCGTATGGCGTGCTTTATTGACCATTTGTTACGCGTAAAACGGTCTCGAGTGCGCAGATCTCCGCGGTTTTTTGAAAGGGGGTGTGGCCGGGAGAGCAGGAGATCCGGAGATTTGAATCGTCGACTCTAGGCACAGTATCTCCAAGCGGAACAGTGAAAGTGCATCCCGAGTAAAAGTGGTTTCACACGTCCACGTAGGAACGTCGAACTCATTATGGCAAATCGAGATCGCACTCGGGATTCCTGACTGGCCGAGCAGTCGGGCCCGAGTCGATCGTAACCGCGAATCACGAGGAAATGAAGCACTAGGTTACACATATCCGTCTGGCCATTTTAGTCGAGCTAATTATTCTACAGAGATTCCGGTTTCCCAACCGTCCCTACGGTAGGTTACAAAACGGAAGGTGCTCGGGAAACACAGGAACTTCCAACATATGATAATACGTTTTATATCATTCAAAGATTCTACAGATTATATTAATAAGATGGAGGTTTAAGTAATGCTATTTGAGTTTTATCCACTCTTGGGTAAATAACCCGTGAAGTTTTTCAATGAGAGTCAAAGGAAGTACGTAAAAATCATTTGTATCACTATTCGTTTATTTAACTATTCAAATGAAAACATAACAAAAATGTAAACGTCAACGGAGTATCGTCGATTTATACAAGATTTGTCTGCACAAATCGTCATTCGTGCTCGCTGCTTTGAAAGTTCACGAGACACGTTTTTGAAGGCACCAAAGGAACTTGAGGATCCATCGCCGCAGCACGTTGACAGCTTGACTAATCGCCCGGCGAGACGTCGTAATTTAAGTGAGCAGTCGATGCAGAAGGAAACTTTAATGCCATCCTTTGCCCTTGGACGAAGTGTAGTGAATGACGTGTTTATAAACTGGAACGTGGACTGCGTATGGCTTGGCCACTGGTACAGGGAATTTCTTCTCCACGTAGACAGGGTACGGTTTTTCCACGATGTATGGTACCTGCAAACAACCATATCCATGTACTCAAGGTCGTGAAATATACATTTAGAAGAAAACTGGCGTACGTCTAGTACATTTATTTTACGCGGCTTTTCCTTTTATTCGTTTGGTGCAGCGTGGAGAACGGAAATCGAGATATCGTCGACTCGAAGTAAACACAGCCGTGCAAATGCAGTTGCGGCATTCAGGCGTTGGAAAGTGAAGTTTCTCCGTGTATCGCGATAATTGCCCTCGCACTTATTTTGCGGTAAATCGCCGACGTTTATTTTGTACGAAGGAGAGTACTTACACGCTTTTCAACGACGTAAGGTTCTGGCTTCTCCACGGGTATTTCGACGTGCTTGACGACCTCCACGGGATAGGGATGGGGAATTTCTACGGGCACTTTGTACGGCTGGGGAATAGGAATTTTGATCTCCTGTGGCACCTGCACCGGAACCGGATGCGGGATCGGTATTGCTGTGAAGAAATTCAATTCAACTCATCCAATTGCCCAAGTCTTCGAAAAAAAAAGAACACATGTCTATATAATTTCTCTGACTTACCGTATTTTTTGTAAATCGGAATCTTCACGGGCTGAGTTTTCTCCTCGTAAGTTGTCGATGTGTGATGGTCTTCATACTCGTGACTGGCCAAAACCGAACCGGCGAACGTCGTCAGACCCAAAAAAAGAATCTGCAATTTGACGAAAAATCTTACACTTAGCCAACGGAGTTAAAGAAAATATTCAAAAGTTTCCCAGTATTTCATGTATGTAGTATTCGTCACGGATGATTTACTTGTAGCAGCTAAACAAAATTTCAAGGACTGGTCGAGCGTCGTGTCAAATGAATGTCTATTCTTTCTCTAACATGTGCACTTTGTAAAAATAGTACGTTGAAATTAGACGCTGCGAATGCTGGCAGTATGACGAGCTTACAATTTGTCTCATGTCGCTTTTGGTTGGAGGGTGGCTGGATGTGCTATTGTAAAGAATCGAGTGTTGAGTGGCAGCATAGGGCATAACATGAGGCTTATATAGTAAAGCGTGTTCCACCACCTTTCACTCAAATTGCATGGTACATTCGCGTCCCTTTCGAACATAGACCAGGCTACTTCCCACCTTGGCGCCGTGTCGAAAATCCCTCGGCGTTCACCTCCCATTCGAATTTGCATTCGCTTCGATCCAACGGAAGTGGAAGTTAACGAGTTCCTTCGAAAAGAATTGCTCGAAAAAATCGGTACGGCGTAATAAACTCGTAGGACTGTGCTAAAATATTGGACGATCGTCTCTTCCGTGTGGTGAAATGAACGTAAGAAGAGACGGAGGTCGAATCGTGGGTTTTCCCATTAAACCGGAAACGGACCGGTGCAACGCGCACATGAGATGATTTTCCCAGGGAATGGATATGAAAGTGAGGCAAACAATGTCGAGCAAGAACGACGGCATTTCTCGGGTCGTTGGACGCAAAAGTCAATGCGCCGGGAGTTAGGCAATTTCCAAGGGTGTAGATGGTTTCCCCGTAAACCGCGGGGCCATTCGCCCCTGCGAAATTCACTTTTGCCTCTCGCATGACGCAACTGATGATCGAGGAAGGAGTTTAAAGCGAGATTAGAGACTGGCCAGGGAGATAAGCCCCGTCGATTTCCGTTCTCCCGTGTGAATGTAAACTGCGGTCACGTAGCGTGGCAATGGCCTCTGCGTAAACTCTCGGATTAGCCGGAAGTGAACGCCTCTCATTCTCCGGCGGCGAGGTTCCCGATATGAAACTTTTTGGATAGCCACCGCATGAAAGTGAAAACGAAAGGGTACCAAGATGAACGACACACGTCCGAAACCATCAACCGCACGGTTTTCCCACTGATTCGATTCGTCACGAAGGAAATTAGCACCGTAAAAACGTAGTTGTTGATCTCAGATCCAAACGAGAATTAACCCACGGTGGTTTTCGAAAGAAGACCAGCCGGGTAACACGATTTGTCGAGCTGCCATTCGGACTCAGCTCAGCCTGTGTTTCATTATTCGCGTGCGAAGCTTGTCGCGTGCCACGAAGAATTCTCTTGTATCTCGGCGATTCGTGGAAAAAGACAAAGGACTGGCGTGTCGTCCACTTAAGTATTTACTCGCGGTGTCGCGGGGAGAAAAAGGATCACAGTTACCGGACGTTATCTGCCATCTGGCTTTGTCCTTTTCCTAGATCGTCCTGACGTGATCGTGCGAGCCGGGAATTAACGGAGAAAGCGCCGGAATATTCGTGTTCCCAAAAGTCACGCTCAAGAATCACGTGAGTCGGCCTTGCAGTCGACTAAAAATCCTGGCCCGTTCTCCTTCGATCGCTGGAAAGTCCCTTTTTTCCCGAGCTTCCGTCTTCTCCGACGGCCAGATTCTTTCCCTTTATTCCGAACATTGATCCCACTTCTCCCGTAGGCTTACAATTTTTCCCAATGAAGTCGCTCAATTAAAACCGATGAGAATTGCATTGAAATTACGAGGTAAGACGATGAATTTTACGGAGTTTTATCGTTGAAAGTAATCGCTTAGAAATTCCAGATACTCGATAAGCGTAGCATCGATGCTATCTGCTGGCCGTCCTTCCTCGTTATCAGTAATGATTCTTAGATACAGTGATCCTACGATCGAGGATCTCGTTCGATGAACCGGTCGATTCGTGCTGTGTTCATCTCGCGTGACCACTCGTGTTTCCCGTTGTTAAGTAACCGAAATTCTCTTCCGATCGTCAGCACCTAATCATTGCCCATCCAATTAACCGGCTTAATCATACCCACTTCCGCTTTTTTTCCTAACGTGTCTTTCTCGTACTTAACAAACTGCATCCTTGATTTGCCAAGTTTCTCTCTCGTTACACCCACGACAGTTTCTGGCACGCGCTTGCCATTTCGCAGTGTCACGAAGCAGAAAGAAGAAACTGTAACCATCTTATTAAGGACATCTCGCGGAGTTAACTGCACAATCGTTTATTGCGTTTTTCTCGGAGACACGCAACAAATAGAATAACCAACGTGAAAATAGAATTTTCATTAAAGTTAATCCGAAAGAAAGATAAGGACTTTCGCAGAATTATCAATAAAACATACTCTCTCGTCGTGCTTGAATCAGTAACATTTATTTACAAACATTTTCTGTACAGTATACAGTATAATACAATCCGTACGTATCATAAACTGTAATAACAAAACAATGAGTAAAAGTATTAGTTAACGTCGATGATGGTGGCCACGAACTTTATGTACAATGGTCTTGTAAATGGGGATTTTTATTGGATATGGTTTCGTAACGTGCACGGGTACGTGTTTAACCACGTGATAAGGCACGGGCTTGCTCACGGGATAGGGAATGATTTTGTGAACGGGGGTGGGCACTTTCTTCTCGACTTTCCGGAATACTTGCTTAACCACCTGCAACCAAACGATCAGGAGCATTACGAAAGTTTAACGACACCCCTCCGACGGCTTATAGCGATTTTATGCTGTTTACCTCGTACGGAACCGGTCGGGAGACGATAACGGCCACGGGATAGGGCTGTGGAACAGTTTCTACGACCGGATGTGGTACTGGCACCGGTACTTCCTTTACCACTGGTACACCTGTTACAATCGCCGCGGTTAATTCCTGTTCGCTTATCGATATCGGTTTACGAGTATTCGCTTACCTATATTCTTCACTTTGAAAATACTGTTTCCCTCGTGACCGTCCGAGGACCACCCACCAACCTCGCTCAAAAGGGGTCCGTGGCCAACACTGCCATAAGAATGACCACCTGAATAAATTTTAATAAAATTGGATCATCGTTAAGGTTCTATACATGTACTTATTTTGCCTTTTTATCGCATCTGGTTGAAGATTTAGACATTTTCAATTGTTCGGAACTTCATACCACCGTCTCCCAGGCTGATAGCTGGCAACCCATGTCCATGTTCACCGTGTACCGAAATTTCTCCCAACGTCAAGTCACCACCGCCGTGGCCTAAGCTGAAACCACCACTGTGACCGAACCCATCGAAACTGTGACTCAAACTTGACCCTTGCGCGTGTAGGTCCTGAATTCCCGTTTCCTGGTTTATGTCATTCGGAGACACTGTCACCGCCCAACAGGTTCCGACGATCCCAGTAAATACAATCTTCAAAGAACAGCACAAGTTAGCATGGTTACTTAGACGTTTTATTGGATTTACGAGTTTTACGTACAAATCTGAACATGATAATCTCGAGGCTCATGCATCCCTCGAGAATGGCTGACTAAACTCGAGACGCATTCCTGTCGCCTTCGGTATATATACATACGCCCTGCCAACAGGGGGAGACAAATCACCCCACTACCCCGCTATATGATATTATGAACATTCACTGTCTCTGACGTTTTGCTCGCGTTCCTACATTACCGCGCATCGGCAAGTGTAATGACCGTAACGATTATTACGTAGTCCCGCTCCCACGCGAAATTCTTTTTCCTCTCAGCTATTTCCTAGATAGCAGATTGTTTATGCCTGCCAATAGCGAGCGGCAATGAGCGAAAGTAGCCGATCCGTTCACTAATCAAAATTTTAAAGACCACCGGAAGTATCCGAAGAATTCTGTGAACGTCATTAAATGTTTGAATTATTGCACATGTTCAGAGGCTTTTTTCGATCGGACAAAAAGTGGCAAAGAACCTTGCATGGGTTCGTTCGTTTTTTTAGAGATTTTTACAGCGATATTAGTCACGAGACTTTAATTATCGTTTCAAGAAGTCAAGAGGCAGTTAGCAATTCATAAGCCAACATCTACGGTGATTGGTGAATGAGGTGAAAAAAAGCAGTAAGCGATGGCTCGATGATGAACCGCGGAGCTGGCCTACGATATTTCATAAATGAAAAATGTATCCGGGGATCCATTCTCTAGGATAATACCCTTTCATCCGACATTCACTTTCTCCGAATCCCAGACATATCGAAAATCACAGTGAAAGGCGCAACCCCGGGGGAGCTGTGTTTATTCAGTGTTCTTGTTTTGACATTCGTCACGGCTAATTAACGTCCTTGGACATTCAGTAAAACGTAATGTAATATCCACGGAGTGTTGCGAAGCATCGTCGTATAAAAGTTGAAGAATTTTTCTTATTTCGTAAATAGGAAACTCCCTATGGTCTTCGTTAAAAGGGTATACCTGAAAAATGTATTTTCCGGAGCATGTGTACCTTTATTATCTTCTGTGCGAGGCGGAACGGTTTATAAGCCCAGGCGGATGATTTACGCGCTGATACGCTTTCGTAGCGTAACGGATTGATTTCAGAGTTTACGACGAGAGTTTAATTTACGACGAAAGTTATAAGCTCTACGACAGCCGCTCCCTGTCTCCTTTAATACGTGTCCGACAATACGAGACGGTCTAATGATTTCTTCTACATCGGAGCATAAGATATTACTTTCGAAGCTTACATTGTCTCGTGCATTAACGGCTAAGTAAAGGAAGAAAAAGAAAATAGGCATACACGAAGCGTGGTAGATTGATATTTCCGGAACGTAAAAGTCAGATTAAATATCTCCCGACGTATGCAGTAATTGGCAATCAAGCGCGAAGTGAAACTTCGCCGATCGGTGCAACGAGGATACACTGTTCTATCCTGTCTGGAGTTTTTGTTGCTATGGACGGTGCCTTTTTTTGCATATCCGCACCCGTCTACGGGCTCGGAAGAACCGTTCGCCGCTCTCGACTTTCACTCAATAAAGAGGTGCCACGGGGTTTGAGTATTTTTCGAAAGATTTTATTGGAAAACAACAACGCAACAGAGGTACAAAATAAACATGACGCAACAATACCGCCGTGAATTGTCGAACGGCGGTGATGCGCGACTCGCGACTACACACCTATTTTATATGTACAAAAAGGAATTCGTGCTCGAGCAGCTCGGACGACTGGAAGAAATGTCGTCGTTTTTCACCTACTTTCTCCGCGTGAGCTCCAGTTAAGCCACTCGACAAATCCACGCAGGGAATATTGAGAATCTTTTCGGAAACATATCGCCCTTGCGATACGCGTTGTTAATAAAGTTAAGATGCCTTGGCAGGACGTGGAGTCTTTCGTAAGGAAAGTACGCGGACGACACCTGTTCCAGTGTTGTCGATTATGTCGACGCTTCGTCAAGTCGGGTTAGTGTAACGGGCGAGGGTCCTCAGTGATGATGACTGTGCTCTTTCTTGGCGTGATGGTAGATCGTTTTGTAGACCGGAATGCGAATGGGGTAAGGCTTGACAACCGGTACAGGAACGTGTTTCTCGATGGTTATCGGCACGGGTTTCTCAATTGGTACGGGGATATGCTTCTCCACGGGGTACGGGACCTTCTTCTCCACCGGCACCGCAATTGTCTTCACCACCTGGATTGGCACAGGTCGTGACACTGGTACAGCCACTGGGTAAGGTTGAGATACCCCCACGGCGATTGGATGAGGCACGTTGATCTTCACGGGCTGGGGCACAGGTATGCCTGTGCAAGGAAATAGAATTAATACAAAAAACCATAAGAAAATATTAATAATTACAAATAATGACGAATTATATTTATGTCAATTTAATTAGTCGCGAGAATTGTCCAAAGTACTCATCTGTACATTGTTCAATGGGACAGGTGTATACTTTGGAACGCGTTTTATGAAGTTGGCAGGAACTTACCGATTTCTTTGTAAACTGGAACAGCCACGGGTTTAGTGACTTCCACGTGTTCGGAGATTGGAACACTGTGAACGAAATTGTGACCTCCGTCGATGGCTCCGCCGTGTCCGCCCTCGTCGCCACCATAACCACCGTCGTAACCACCCCCATAACCACCCCCGTAACCACCCCCGTAACCGCCACCGTGTCCGCTGATCGCGGAGAAATCCTGATGACCGCCGGACTCCAAATGGCCCCCGGAACTTTCGTAACCCCCGTGACCCCCGTAATCGTCGGCAGATGCGAGGCTGTCGTGATCGGATCGTGCGATTCGCTGCTGCATGTGCCGCAGCCAGTCCATTAAGTATTGCCCGCCGTTCTGATCGACCATCATCGGCGAGGCCGCGGCCACGGCCAAGGACGCCAGAGAAAGTAATACCTGCGCGCAAGGCGAAGGACGAATTAGCCGCGCGAACGTGCCATATTGTGCGGTCAATGTCAAAGGTGCAAAAAGACAATTGTCTTCGAGTCTAGAGAAATTTCTAACGACGTTGTAAAAGAAGATTTCCGAAGAGAGTTTTAGAAAAAATGGATATCAAGGATTTTGAGAGTTGTTAAGAAAGAATAAGACAGAAAAGAAATTTCTAATACCGTTGGAAAGGACAGCTACTGGAGAAATTTTACAAGAAAAATGGATGTCAAGAATTTTGAAAATTTGCACGATATTTTCGTACCCTGTTCAAGTTGGTTTTTGTGGCATAAGGCATTTGTGTTTGCTGGTTAGAGGATTTCCTATGGTTTTCTAAATTACGGGGCGTTTACTCACGATCTTGTTCATGTTTAAAGTGTACTGATGGCTCTTGGTGGATGGAATCTCGGTTAAGACTGATACATCTTTGGCAATCCCCCGTCTTAATATACCTAGCGGCCTTTCACTGTCGACGAAGAAATTTAGTCTCGGCACATATTCCGAGGGATCACACCCACCCGGTGCAATTGTTTCGCCGTGCTCGGTCCAGCGAACGTCTGGAAATTATTGACCGCCAGTGCAGTCGCGACGTTCACTTACCACTTGGTCATCTTCTAGTCCATTCTGTTAGACGCACAAATCCTCGCAAAACATTCTCCTGCCATATTTGAGCAGCGAAATGCCCCTCACTGATAAGAACGTAGCTGAGTTTTCACGAGAACGAAAGCAAATCAACATCGTTCCTTGGACTTGGCGCAAAACCTTTTTGCGAAACTCGGAAGGAACGATGGTGTATTCCATTGTTGAATACGATTCAGAGGAGAAGAACGGCTGTATTTCGCAATACAGCATTAGCTGACGATAGACGTCGAACACGATAGGAAAAGTTCACTGGCCTCCTGCACGTACCGCTCGAACGTGTGGAGAGAGCATAACGAAAATAGTAGTTGAAGATCATTCCGACATAATTACCTCTGCACTTTCATTATCACCCGGAATATTATCGCAATTAAGAAACGACGGGCACTCTGCGTCGACATGCGATGCGGCCTTCGCGTGACTTTGTTAGTAAGAAATCAAAATTATTAACGAATGTCATTGCCGAAGGATTACTTCATTAAATTTCTGCCAAAGCATCGAAATGAATTTACGGTAGGCGGATCCTTCGGAGAGCGTAGATGTGTAACTCCAGCGCAATTTAATTATAATTTCACGGAGTAATTACCGCAGACATATTACGATTGAGATGAGCATAAATCCGTCCGCATAAAAACCACCTGCTCTGCGGTTACTGAAAAAAGTATATCACCTTGCAACGGAGAAAAGATTTCTATGAATTCTTTTTTATAATACACTGTCGTGTGCCAGGCATAAAATAGTTTTAATTGGAAATGCTAACAAAGTGTAAAACAGTTTCTAACCATCTTAAATTGGGGGAAGGTAACATGAAATTTTACAGTAACGATGAATTCAAGGAATATTATTTTATATAAAAACTTTATTTGGCCATTCAGTGACACGTAAGAAAGTATAAATAAACTACGGTAAAACTAATTACGGTACGAGAGAAGGGTAGCTTGGCATTTATTGGCGAATGCTCATGGCAATGTTTTCTCGAAAGCAAATTTGCCAATGGCATTTCGATTCTACCCTTTCCCTAAAGGCACGTTTTACATCATTCATACTCATGTACTTAAACAATTACGTAATTAACACTTTCTGAAACCATTCGATGCTTTCAGAATTTGTCATACTGCAAGAAGGTTCTTATACTATTTGATTTAACAATCAATTAACAACTATATAACAAGAATCTTAATTAGGACTACGGTGTCACGAGACTATCGTTGACACGCATTTCATTTCTTCTAATCTCGGGATTGTCCGGTTCTCGGGGAAATAAATCAACGGCTCCAGCCGTGTCCGTGGCTCTTCGTCCTGTGGAAGATGTGTTTGTAGACCGGCACGTGAATGGGGTAAGGTTTTTCCACGGGCACAGGAATGTGCTTTTCAACTGGTATCGCCACGGCTTTTTCTATAGGCACGGGGATGATTTTTTCCACCGGATAGGGCACCCTTTTTTCCACGGGAACAGCGATGGTCTTGACCACGGGAATGGCCACCGGTTGGGCGACAGGTACGTGAACCGGATATGGCTGAGGAACGCCTACAGCCACCGGATGTGGCACTGGAATTGCCACAGGCTGCGATACTGGTATACCTGTTTGCCATAAACAAACGTACAGTAGAGTTATGCCTTGACGAGCGACAAATAAACACTCAAATTCCGAGCAAGTTTGACCATTCTTCATGACGTTAATGCGACTCGTAATAATCGTTACACCTTTATATCGTCGGTAACTAATTAGTTGATTGCCTGCATAATAATTATTACTGCTCGGTTAGGCAGGGGAAGAAAGTTTTTCTTTCTTATTATAGTTTTCTTTTTATCGGATGGACTTACCAACGTTCTTAATTACCGGCACGGGTACTGGTTTGGTAATTTCGATGTGCTGGCTTATCGGCACGGCTTGACTGTACTGATGCTGAACCTGACCGTGAATCCCATGAATTCCGTGCTCTAATCCACCATGGGATCCGTAAGAATCGTAACCACCGAGGTCCTGATGAACATTTCCATAGGAATCGTGCAGACCGGCCGAACCACTATCGTATCCCGTTCCGTAACTCCCGGAGATGCTACGAAAATAAGGAAATTAATGATTGAATTGCCAAGGATTTTCGTAGACTCGAAGTATTTCACTTAATCACACTTACCCTTGCCATCCTCCTGAATCTCCGCCAACGCTGTAACCGGCCAAGCTAATCTGAAGCAGCGTAGAACTTAGGATAAGCTGAAATAAAACAGCCCACTCAATGACAGAAGACTCGGGTGCATTCAAGCATATAACGAATAGACGAATTTCTCAAGCTTCACGACGTGTGAACTTTTTCGACTTTTCCTTCTGTAACGCCGTGACGTTTTTTTCATCGCGTTCGCACAATTCCCACTGACATTTCGTCGTTTTTGCCAGGTCACCGGGCCGGTGTGTTACTTACGTAGGACAAAGGAAGCATTTTTGCGGGTGGTTGGAAGAAATTAAGGTCAACGGACTGTAGAAGCCAATCGGATACTGCAGGTTCCCGGCGATGGACCGCCCGTTTTTATACCTCTTGAACTTTCTCCCTACTCCGGTCGTGCAGGGGAACACGCGGAGAGCAATCCTCCGCCACGGAAACCGGATCCCCGGCACGCATTTACTTACGTACCTGCGTGTCCGATTTGCAAATATCGAGCAGCAGCGAGTCGCGCGAACCTGAGGACACTCGATCCAGCGAGTATCGGTTAATCCCCAGTCGCGGCAATGAACTTGCCAGGTCCGTGACGGGGTTCAAGAGCGGAACGGAAATTTCTTTCAAAAGACCCCCGAAGAACGTGACAATGATACGCGATCGGGGCTATTCAGAGAAATCGACTTGGATTACTCTATTTTGCAGAACCGATCGTACGGTCTAGGTTTTATCGTACAAAGAAATAAGAAATTTTAAGAACCTGGCATGCTTTACATGAAATTTTGTACAATATTGCTCGTTATTGGGATTTCTCTTGTAGCAGGAAATTTGTTTTTTGTTTTTTGTTTTTTTTATAGGAATGTATTTAGGATGGTCGTAAACTGGTTGCGTTAATAAGCAGGTCAAACCCTCTGGGAGAATATAGTCCAGTTAGTTTGTGCGAGAGGAAACGATGGCGTATCGAAGTGGGTGAAGGAGAAGGTAAAACGAGCAAGGCATGGCGAAAAACGTCACCGATGAAAGTATTAGTGTTTTCCGATGTGAAAGGTGGATACAGTCATAATCGTAGTATCTGGAAATTCGTAATAAAACATTTTGTGAGCTGAGCAAAACGGAAGGACAGGATTATCAATGGTACGTAAGACAAGATTTTACGTGTAATTTACTTTTTGGTACATATACGTAACTCGCCTGATAATAAACTTTCAACTTCTAATCGTATAAAATTCTATTATTGGCTTGGTCGGGCACATATCAAGAAAGGCCAACCCTGATAAAGTAACTTCCCTGTCTTCGATCGGAGAAATAGTCGTCGACAAGGAAAATGCGCTCAGATAAAATAGCTTTCCTTTCTCGTATAAGGGAAATTGATCGCGGAAATGGAATGACGAAGTCGAATGGACCCGAAGAATTCAAGGCAAGTAAAAAACTTCAAAAATTAAGTCCATTAGGGACATCCATTGGACGTTCGTGTAGCTTATAATTTTCGAAAATTTTGGACAGGGCAAAAAATTGGAAATCTGGTCTTTAAGTGTGGCTTAAGTGCGTACGAGGATGTCGTATTTGTCGTTAGAGAGGATCTTGAAGGGGAAACCGAAACGAGAGGATGGCGGATGAGGGAATGGCGGAGAGGAGACAAGTGAAAGGGTTCCGGTAGGATTGAAAAGAACGATAGAGATTCGGTGCAACGACTGGTATGACCACGATCAACCTGTCAGTGTAAACTACCCGCGGCGCTGAGCAGCACGTAACTGGACACTGACCTTACCTTCTTTGTCGATCGATCGACCACCTTCGTGCGGAACGGCCAACGCTACATACACTTTCACTGGCATTGCCCGCGAAAGGATTCAAACGTACAATGCCATTGTCCGTCGATCAAACGGTAACAGATTTCGCCTACGACCCGTTACACGCTCACAAATTAATATCGGTACAAAAATCGTTACGTAACCATTCGAAATAAGTTGGAGAATTTGTCGGGAACGGGTTTGGCGAAGGGAATTCGAGCAAACCGCAGCAAATGTTTTGCATAACAGTGTTTATTGGTAACAAGTATAACATGTATGTTAAGCTACAAATGCCCTTTGATGTGCCACCACCTTAATAGTACTAAGTACACGGAACTATGCGTTCGAGGTAAGAACTTTCTCGGTTAGCCCCAGGGATGATGAGCTGGTTTATCGGTAGCCAGTTGCACGGCATTTGCCACGGCATTTTCTTTCGCTGCAATGACATCCTTCTCCTGTTGAAAAAAGGAGAGAAAAACATCAGTGAATCCTGATGAATGAGTACATTAAGCAGGGACAGAAGTTTGTTGAGAAGAAGAATGCGTATTTACCTTTGCTTCTCGTTCGCTCTGGCTAATCTGCTTATCGACGTCCTGTTTTCTCAATTCCGCTGCAGTTTCCGCGGCGTTTCTCTGGATGGCTGCAGCTGCAGCGGCTTCCCTCGCAGCTGCGACTCTTTGCGCAGCAGCGACCAGGTCCTTCAGGGTAGCGAGTTTTTGTTGCAAAGCTACGAGCTGCCTGGCGCTGGCTCTGGCTTCAGCTTGGGCGTGTGCCGAAATTTCCTGAGCCCTACGACAATGAAGTAAACATTGACATAACGAGATTTCAGTAAAATTCTAAATTTTGTCAACTTATACCTGGCAGCAGCTTCTCTCGCAGCTGCTTCTTTTGCAAGTGCAATCTTTTGCTGCAGCACAGCTGCGTGTTTAGCTTCAGCCACTCGGTTTTGCGCGACGATGACGTTATGATTAGCTTCCTTAGCTTGTTGCACGGCTTTCAGGACCTCCGGGGGATAAGCAATACTCGGTGTTCCGGGGGTAGGACTTTTCAGAGCCTTAAAAATTCAAATACATAACTATACAAGTAAAACCATTCCTTTCAACTCAGACACAACGTCCAAACCACAATTATTTCTGTAAATATTTTCATGGTCTTAACTTCAAGTCCAGGTTAACGTGAGCTTTGTTTCAGAAGTAGTTTCTAGTAAATGAAAATAGAGAAAGGCTTTTGTACCTGCAAAGCGAGATTGTGCGTTGCCTGGACCTCGATTTGCGTGAGCGGAACATCCGAAGAGATTGGTGCGTCCCAAACTGGGCCAGCAAGGCCCGTGGGCGACCACTGAGTGGCGCCAAAGGCAGGAAGGACTCCCAGGAAATCGTATCCTGCCGGCCCGAATAATGCCACCCCGCGTTTCTCCTTTTTCTGCATCGTCGGTTTGATCTCCGCCGCTGAGGCCAACGCCAGACACACTACGATCTACAAAATCGTGAAGAGTTACGTTTTTCCCTATTAATTAAAATACTGAATTTGTGAAAAATTGAAGGACGAGTTTGCTGGAGTTTCCTTTACCATCTGGACAGTCTTCATCTTGCTGAAAAGTCTGCTGATGGAACTGATGATCCTCATTGTTGACCGGCTGCTATATATACGAGCGGGAAACGCCTTTCGTCCTCGACGTAATCACGAAATTAATTAGAACCATTAAATCCTCGTAAAAATGGCGGACCGGTGGACGCAATTGCAGGTCTTCGTTGTCTAATGACGATTCTGAGCCCTGTCGTACATTCTCCGCACAATGAAGCCACTTATAAACCTGGAAGTCGATGGACCGAGCGAGCTATCTTATCTTAAAATTCCGGAAATCATCTGGAAGGTGCATCGCTCGATGGACGTTAAAGATATAACACAACGATCTTCGAATATCTCTTTATTTGGCTTCCTAGACAATACAGAAAACTCATCTCGAATTTCCTCGTCAGTCTTTACAAACGTAACGTATTCCTATTTTCTGAATCGACGTAACACGAAACCACGACGCTTCCGTTTCTCGTATAAAAATATTAATCTAAATTATTATAAGTACACAAACGATAACAATTCTAAGTGACATTCTCTGCTCCTTAATCCTACGGTTATAATTAAAACGAGTGTACCGATTAACGAGTTGAATAGGAGTTGACATAAAGCAGAATGTCCTAATTATTTAAGACGATTTTTAAACCTTAGTGCCGTCTTTAAATTGCTGGCATTTAAATTCCTGTTAAGCTGCGAAGTACTTCTTGAGTGGTGAGTGACCTTATTCTGGCATCGTTACCCAACTGTCTTTGGGAAACAGTTTGCCTGGCAAGATTCGACGAGTCCTTCGTAATAGAACCGGGGAATCTGTAGGTATCTTCCGGTGAACTTTCGCTGGACTTTCGACTGTCCCCGGAGGAGAAAGAGTACGATTCCCCGTTTCCGTAGGCCGAGGAACTAGTCGCGGACTTTGGTTTGTCCACTTTGTAATTAGTTTTCGTGCTCTCCCGGTAAGAATCCTTGGACGATTTGGTGTCCACTTTTTTCGACTGTTTCGGGTAACCATCGTGCTGGGTTTTGTATCCAAAGGATTCCTCGTGTACGATCCTAGGAGTTTTCCTCACGGACGCACTCGAACCGTGACCTTCGCTATCTCGGTAATTGCCCCTCGGTTTCACTCGATAACTCGAACGACTTCCTTGACCCTTCGGTTCTTCGGATTCTTCCTGTCGAGGACGATGTTTCGTACTTCCCCTCTGATAATTTCGCGAGGATTTCGAACTGCTGCTGGCGTAATGAGACTCGTCAATGTCGGGCACTTCTTTCACATGTACGTATTCTGAAAATAGTGTCAAATGATTTTCACACGATACAAAAATTCAGAACCGTATCCCTAAAGATTCGATAAGAAATTTTACGTGGTTTTAATTAGTTTTTCATTCGTTTTGGGTGAAGCAATTACTCACTGTTTTGTGGAAGTTCCTTTTTGTACGAATTTTCGAATTCTTCCTCAAAGTCCCGTCCGCGGTAGAGTCCTTTGGGTTCGATTTCGTAATCAGAATGTTCCACCGAGGCTTCCTCTTGCGTTTCCTGTTTCCGACTTTCCCCTTCGTTCTCCGGTTGCTCGTACTTCTGGTAGCGCGGTTTCTTCGACGAATAATCCGCGTGGAATTTCGGATAAGAATCCTCCTCGTCGTCGTCCTCGCGCGAGGAATAACCGCGATAGTTAGACGACTCCTCGTCGTCCGTGTCGTCCTTGTTTCCCTGCTTAGAATACTTCCCGAACTGTTCATCGTAGGCCTTGAAGGGATAAGAGCTGGAAGGTCTAAAATCCCCTTCGGACTTAGAATTTTCCTGATACTTGTTCGACTCGGAATCATCTTCCTCGTCGTCCGCAGGATATCGTCCATATTCCCTCTCGATCTGTTTATAGCCTGAAAAAATAAGACCGAGCCATAGAAATAATACTGACACCTTTTCTCGAGGTGGCAAAATTTTGCTAAATCCGAACCTTCGTCCAACTCTTCGTCGTCATCGTCATCGTTTTCGGCGGGCGGTGGTGGAGGGGGTTTCTTCTTCTTAATCACTTCGACATCGTCGCGAATTTCCCCCGCCGGTTTCCCGTGATAAACCGTTCGATGTGTATTAGCAGGAATAACTGGTCCACCGGTTCCGAACTGCAATTGGGGCTGAGTTTGTATGGCTTCGTAAATGGCCGCCGGTTTAGGGCCGTTTGCTCCGGGGAAAACGTTAACACTGGCACCTCGGTACTGCGGAAATTCCGGGGTGCTGCTGGCCGTTTGAATTGGAACGACTTGCGCCTGGTAACCGATTATCGGTGAGGCGTACTGGGCTTCACTTCCGGTTGGCTGCGCCGCGCTGGATTTCCCGGCGAAATTGTAATCGAAGCTCGGCTGGCCCTGGTACTCGAGATTCGTGTTCAGGACTAAAGGTTGACTCTCGAAGGCTTGCAAAAATCCCGGAAAATCCTGTCCACCTTGAAGCTTCAGAACCGGAAGCGGAAGTTTCTTGCCGTCGACGGTCGTCGTGTGCGCCGGTGCTACGTGTTGCGTCACTCTTTGCGCAGACTCAGCGGAAGGAGCGAAATTCGTGACAGCTTGGTAACCAGGAGCGTATTTCGTCGAGTACAAGGGAACGTACTGATTATTGGATCCCTGATTTTTGCCCCCCTGAGCCAGGCTGCCGTAAAACGATCCAAAGTCACTGAGACTCCCAGAACCTCCATGGACTTTCTTGTCGTTCAAAGAACTCTGCGCGAGTCCCCGGAAATTTTGCAGGGGAAGGGTTTTCGTATGAGCAGACGATTTGCTACCCTCCGCCACGATGTTGTAGACACTGGGGTTGTTGAAGAACGCATCGTAATACGGCATGCTGATCTGACTGTTGTGTTGAGACTCGGTCCCGCGAGCGGGGGATGTCTGGGAATAATGCACTGGGCTCTGCGTGCTCACCGGTTGGCCAAAACTCGGCCGGAAACCACCGCGATACGCGGAATTCGTCGAATGGGCCGCAACGTTTCGATAAGACTGACTCGGACCGTAATTAGGACCACCGTGTGGAACGTTCTGACGAGATTTCACACTCCTATAGGCCGTTGACGGTTTTGTCCTGCTGTCGGAATGCGAACTGCTCTCCCGAAGCGGGTAGGAACCGGAAGCACTCGGGTTGCTGGCTTTTGAACGATGAATTTCTTTCGAAGGCCAGGGCTGCGAAGATGTCCCGCGTTTCGATTTGAAAGTGCTCGATTCCAGGGGTGAAATTGTCGGTTGAATTGCAACAGCCGTAGGATTCCTCAAATTAGACGCGGCACTGGTGACAGCTGTTACGAAAATTGCCAGCTGGATAATCTGAAAAAGAAAGTGAAATGCGAAGAAGCGTGTTAAAGTGCATTCGTTTGAACGATAGTACTGAAATTAGGGATTTTAATTTCGCGTGAATATTGAGATGAAATCTTTGATAAGGAAAATTACGTACCAGCATTGTATCCATCTTGCCAGATCGGTTAGACAGGAAAGATCGATTCTAACTGGCTGCGAGCGACATTCCGGGGTCCTTTATATTGTAAGTTTAGCGATGCGGGACAACAGAGTAGGATAAACTTTTCTAAAACTCACAAAAAGCGCGCTCGACAAAAACGCTCCTCTCTTTCCTCTCATAGTTGAGTCGGTCCAACACCGAATCACCTTCTTGTCAATAATTCACCTTGTCACTCCACCCGCAACAGTCGAACGAAACCGAAAGATTCTCGTGACGAATTTCTCGGGCGGCGCTGGCCAACGAAGCGGCAAGCCAAGATAGTTTGCTTCTCCTCGTCGACGAAAATGCGAGAATAATAATCGACCAACGCGTCATAGAAAATATCGACAAAACGTATGACACGTGAATAACGACCAACCAGTCCATCCATCCCTGTACGGTCCTTAATTTCATCGACGGCAAGAAAACACTTTTTGCTCGTAATAACTTGCCAAGCCGGGGCAAGAAGTTATTGGAGAAATTCCCTGGCTATTATTCTCCTGTTATTACTGACGACACTACGAAGCAGAACCCCTTTTGTCAACAAAAAACAAATACAATTGGAATGTTTATTTTCACTCCCCTTTCGAGCATCGTTTGAGAGAAAGTCCTAGGCAAACAAAGTTACCTATAAGTTTGGTCATCTATTCTACTATTGAATTCTCAGTGTTACAGCGAAGAAATAACAAGTGTTGCACATTATTCGCGCATGCCAATGTCCTTTAAAGGTGATTGCATTGCATTGAATCGTTTGAGCGCGGAACTGCTGTAGAAACTCCAGGGCATGTTCAGCAACTACTTACCGTGATACAGAGCGTAAGAAATTTTACACTTTCTTGCATGTTCGGCAGGAGGAGTGAAATTACCGTAACAACGACGATCCCGACGAATTCTTACACGGATTTGCTTTCACTCTGATAGATTCGAGGAAGGCCGTTACACTCCATGTAAATTAGTATAAATTAAAAAAGAAACGGGCAAGCGATTTTCCCGACATACAATATCCTATCCGGTAAAACTCAGAAATAAATCTATGTTTTGATTATACTTTGAGTGATGAAACGTTGCACAACAAAGAGGTTTTTCCGCAAATTATTTCACGACGATCCCGCTAGCTGTACAATTTGCTGATGTAACGTTTCCACTGTTTTCTATTTCCTTTTTACGCGGTTCATTATGTCTGAGTTTGCCATAGACTCGAAGTAAACATTCGTCTGTCCGATCCTCGAACGGTCATGAAAATTAGATCGAATACCAGTTTCTCGCAAAACCATTCATGCTGGAGAAAATTCGTCACCCATAAATAAAGAGTTTTGCACAACCATTCTGTTTACCGCAAGTTTTTGTAATATGTGTATTGGTGAGGACTGTAGTGAAGAGGGAGATTTAGTTAGAAGAATGTACAAAAGATGTTAAAATTATTACAAGGAAGACGCACGTGTATTTTACTTTAAGACAATATGTACAATAGTCACTAACGTCTTAGGTCCAACAGTTGGAAAGTTCTTCCGACTTGGACTTTTCTTAGATCCTTAAATTATATGATCGACAGTCGATCTCGTCGCTAATGCATATTATGTTCAACTTGAAATCATTCAGTCACAAGAAAAAATTAAAACTTACGTGACAATAAGGTAATCATTAGCCAACCAATTTTTCTAACATCACAGAATACGTCAGTAATTTAGTTAGCATTAAAAAAACTGTTTGAAACTCTCAGAAAGGCCAGTGATAGCAGTACATGTGTTTATTTTTATTGGAAATCGTTTTGATTATTTCATTTTACCGTGTGATGTTACCTGACACAAAGGAGATATTATTACGATTCACGTGAAAACTTCTGTCGTATACATTTTCCTGTACGTTTTAGTTGGGCTCGTCCAAAGAATATTATCGGACCGTTTTTGTAGGTAGGGATTCTTTAGTGTATCGTCGAAGAACTGTTGCTGAAGCTTAAGTTTCTCGTCGTCGAAATATTTCTTCAGCTCTTCTCTGTCTCGAAAGACGCTCTGTGAATTGCCGATCGGTAATTGTTTGTTCTTCATCAACAAACCAAGAAGATTGTGCATCCTCGGATGATTGAGGTCCATGTAATCCTTGTTCAGTTGGTTTTTCCGCTCGTTGATGAGTCTACTAAGATGATCCTGCTGCGGTGCGGAAGTCGTGAACGTGGGATACTGTTCGAAGGGCGACGAATTTTTATCCTTTCGATAATTTTGGTAGTCAAGATCATCAGCGCTCTCACGATCGTAAGGTGCTCGGCCACGATAGTGTTCGTATCTCGGTCCGTCCAAGTGTACCCCGATGTTCAAATTACTGGCCGCTACTTCCGGTCCGCCATGCCTCGGACCCAAGTTCGGTTTAGGGTGTCGTCTTGGCCCATGGAAATGCCGTTTGTCGTTGTGTCTGTGATGCGGGGGTCTCTTGCCAGGTTTATCGTGATAATGACCCTTCGGTAAGTACGATCCGTGTTTCGGCGGCACAAGGAAATGATGTGGGTGTTTGTGATGTCTGAAATCCGTCTGATAAGTCGGTCCTGGGTCCAGGGAAGAAGGTCTTAGCTGTCCGCCGTTAGGTCTACTGCTACTGCTGTAAATTTGAATCGGTTCTGACGGATGTGCCTTGAGCAACTGCTCCAAGGTCGCCAACAGAGCGTCTGGTTTCTTGTGGTCGCTCGAAGGCTTGGAAACTTCGGTCGTGCGAAGACTGTTCTCAGTGTGATGCGCCTCGAGGATCTCTTTGCTAGGTTTGAACTCCGGTAAGGCAGCTTTGAGCTTCTGCAATTCGCTCTTGAGTCTTGCCAAGTCGATTTCCGAAGAATTCTGACCACTGCCACGCACCTTGTGCTCGTTGTTCCACTTGTGCGAATTGTAGATCGTCCTCAGGGATTCCTTGAACATCTCCTCGGCGTATTTCTCCAAGTCGGACGTGAGTTTTGGTTTCGTTAGGAGGTCCTTCTGAGCGGTTAGAGAAGGCTTAAAGAAGTTTCCACCAGGTACCAGTGGAACAAGGGTCAAAGGTTGCTGAGTCAGTTCCTTCGCCTTGCTGTTGAGCATTGCTTGGTTCTTCATGACGTCAAGATTCGGAACAAAGTTGATCGGATCGAAGGCCGGCCTATCCTGTCCCTGTTGCTGTGGTTTAAAACCCAACGTAGATCCTGGATTTCCTTTAGCTCCGATCTCCGTTAAAGAATCCACGTAACTCTGAACACTTATGCTTTCCGGACTGACCGTCGATGACGGCGGTCTAGCTGTGACGAAACTACTGGTTGTCGCGAAAATTGGAATTGGCGTGGTGAAAAGTGCATACTGATTCATCACGCCATGAGCATTGACGTTCGTAGTATCAACGGGGCTTGGTTTTATGGTAGGATTCATAATCTCCACGTTTTTAGCACCCACTTGGGTTCCAACGATGTTCACAGCATGAGCATTGCTGTTACTGTTACTCCCAGTACTGTCAATAGTCTGGAACGTAAAACCGGGGTACGAATTCGTCTTAAACATTTGATTCCTTTGCAACTGCAGTTGCAACTGTTGAAGGAATCCATTGTCCTGAACGTTCTGTTGATTGCCTACCATCTGCTGAGTGTTGACATTGAAATTGTGTAGATTAGTATTGGGGTGCAACATTGTTGGAACTATCTGAGAACTCTGGACGTATTGTTTGTTCTCCTGCAACTGAGGTTTGTACAGCTGTTGAGCATTTTGGCTCTGCACGTAATAAGTATGATCATTGCCCAGCTGTCTGTGCCCATTTTGTCCAACGGATAAACTGGCCGATGCTAAATAATTCCCAGGCGATTCAGGGAAAGTGTTCTTTTTGTTCTGAGAGCCAGCCGCAACGACGTTCACTCTCGTTACGGCTGGTGATTGCGTCGTAGAAGTCATCGTTGGCAACAACTGAGCATTCTGCATCTGTAAATTAGGGTTACCTATTGTGTTCTGCCCGTGCAAACCGTGCGGATTCACCTGAATGTTGTACTGAGTCGTTGGCACCGGCGAGTGCATGATGTTCGGTAGAGGTTCAAAGGTCGGTTGAGGAATTATGAGGTGTGGCGTGGTCGGTTGTACTTGGTTCATGATAATTCCCGGCGTCACGGTTGACATGGCAGCGTAAAGAGGCCTCGGAGTTACCGTGCTGGCGACGTTCTGAAGCGGGAAACTCTGCATCATCGAATTAGCCGTCGGTGTGACGGCAAATATAGAAGCCACCGTGCTCGGAAGATACTGAGGCCTCGAAGTCGTCGAAACTTTGTTCTGCCCGCTCGTCTGCGGAACTAGAACAGCCTGCATTGGATTTTGAAAACTGTTCTGACCAACGATGATGTCCGGCAAAGCCGTAGAAATCTCGAGGTTCTGAACCTGCTGGAAGTTGCCAAGATTCGAGAGACTCTGAACGTGTTTCTGATTGTGATTGTTCGTCGAGTATGCGGTTGTCAACACTGGCGCCGTTGTGCTGAGCGGTGTGGCCGTCACGAAATTATTCAGGACAGCGTTTGACACGTCGAAACCCTGACTGTTGCCCAGGGCAGTAGCGTGGTCGAAGTTGCCAACTGGAAGAAGGTTTAGCTTCACGGGAACTATGAGTTTAGGCTTCTCCGGTTGCACGATTTCCACGCCACTTGAGTGAGAAATCTCCACGTTTGGTGTCAATTGACTCCAGGAATTGCTCGTCTTGAATTTCGGCGACTGCTGAGACTTCGTGTTCTTCGATTCCGTGCGAATGCTTCCCGACCCTCGGTTGTCGTAGGGGCTTTCTTCGTAGCTTTCTTCCTGATCACCATGACGATTATCCTCGTTCCAGCTGTTCGCCTTTGTCCTGTGCCTGTGTCCTTTGTGCCGGAACTGGGACGGTCGTTTCCGCTGATCCTCCTCTTCCGTTCCCTCGTCATAGGAGCCCCGGTGTTCCTTCGGCAATTTCCTCGAAACTTCGGACCCGTGCGGACGTCTCCTGGACTTGTGAACCCTTCGCGGTCTTTCAAGGTACTCCGAGTAATCCATGCTATCGTCCGAGCTGTCCATCGAACTTCCCGAAGGCTCAAAACCGCGCCCATCGTCCACGTAAATGTTGTAACGATTTGATTCCGCGTGATAAGAATCTACCCCGCTGGGAGTTGTGTAGGACGTTGCAGAATGTTTCACCTTGGACGAATGACCATTCGCGTTGGCGGTGTAGTGATTCGTTTCGGCCACGACTACCGGCCTGGAAAATCGATGATGATAATTCTTGGCTGCAACGGATGACGAGGAGGCGACATTATCGAAGCTGTTGGCGGAGTAAGCTTCTTTTCCAGGTTCGTTGCTCTCGATATTCGTCCTTGGCGAGGACACCGTCGGTGCATTCTGTCTAATGGCGGAACTCGAGCCGTGACCGTTGTAGTTCACGGTGGCTGCCTGATGATAATTACTTTGTACTTTCTCCGGAGCGGATTTCTTTCGATCCCTCTCGGTGCTGTACGAATAGTGCTGACCGTAAGACGAGCCCCCCTCGTTACTGTTCCCCCCGTTATCCATACCGTAGTTACCCATGTGACTCTCTATGCGTTTACCCCGGTCCCTGTTTCTCTGTTTCGACGATTTTCTCTCACCGTCGATGTTCTCATAGAAATCCTGATAATTCGCTATCGCCGGCGTGTCGTTCTTCACTTTCAGCAACTCGAACTCGTTCCGATTTTCCGGCATGTCAAAGGATCGACGATTCGTGCCTGACTGTAGCAAATTTAATAAAGTTCTTGCTTCCGTCGTGAACACTGGATTATCCTCGCCATTGGAAGTATCCTCCGTGGATTCCTCCACATTTTTTGGTCCTTTGTTTTCTTCCTCTTCGAGATACGTTCCTTCGCTGTGATTCTCGTAGATACGCGGCATCGTCAAGGGAAATAAATCGTTGGAATTTTCATAACGGATCGTCGTGTCTGTTAGAAACAGTGCTACCGTGTCGTTGACATTGCTCGTAATTTCTTCCGGTTTCCTCGTCGTTTGTACAACGTTATCGGAGGCGGTTGCAACCTGATCGATAATCCCATCTTGTAAATCCGCGTGTTCGGTTGCCCTCGCCTGCGGCCAGCTCAGAAATAAAAGGAGGACCTGCGCAAGAAACCAATAATCAGGGAATATCAATCTGAAAATGTATGTCTATTTCCTAAATCATTTGACCCTTCGGCAAAGTTGGAGCAAAAGAAAGCGACGAATCGGTACGATTTGAACAAAGTAAACCAATGGAACCGTTAACAAGGCTGGCTGAAAGTCAAGAGATTGACCTAGAAAAGAAAAGCAGACTGGAAAAGTAAAATGTGCACTGGCGTGCATGCACGTACGTGATGAGGACTGAATGTGCATAGAAGCAAATCCTCGTAGACTTTCTCACTGATTCGCGGATCTCGAAACGAGAAAGGCAATAATGCAATTTTGGAAATACTCGTATCGCTGCCAAATTGTATTCCACACTGCGTCAATAATTTTCTGATTAATTACAGGACTATAGAATTAATGACCAATGAGGATTCATTGATTAATGAAATAATGAGCAATGCACTTGGTTTCTACATAACTGCATTAACATTAAAAAAAAGTAGTACAAATTTGACCTGTTGTCATATTCTAAAAACTCATCGAACTTAATATTTATCTATGAGAAATAAAGTGTGTTCATGTCGATGCTTTTTATTTTGATAATTGGGGATTCTTCACATTTACTTACATAGTGGAACAGCATTTTCCGAGATTCGGCCAAGTTCGTCTTCCGTTTCCGTGTCACTCAAAAGCAATAACCGTGGATCAGCGGATCGTTCGCGGACACATGGATCCCGATTTAGCGCGGATTCTACTGTTCCTCGATCCAGCTGAAAATCCGTGGGGACCTTGCGAGGCGAACCTCCGCGCGAGAACTGAGCCGCATAGTAGATTCGCGATTTTCTTTATACACTCCGGTAACCAAGTGAAAAATATCGTTCTAAATATTATCCCATAGTCCACGAACGGAGGATACTTTCATTCGCGACACGCGACTCGCGCGGCCCAAGTTTTGTCCCGAACGGGCGGATCGCAGAAAAGGAACGGACGGACGTTCGCTCATTCGATTTCCATCTAACCAGGGCGTTTCCTGTGAAATCTGTGCGATGCACATACCCACAGACATCTCCCTGACTGACAGCCAAAAACGAAATCAAAGTGCTCAATGATACGTTTCAACGTACATCCTTACGTGGGAAAATATTTGAATTTCTTAAGAAAGGACAAGGAAAGGAAGGTAGTAGACAATATAATGAGCTCAGGATAATTTCTTGATGACTCAGATTTTGGTAAAATTTGTTCCTCTTCGTTCGATTATCTGCGCTGACCATTCCTTCTTAAGCGAATCTGCGGCAGAGGCGGTCAATACTTTAGCCTCCGTGGTTTTCTGCGCTCTAGAACACACGCATTATGCTCGATGCACTTGCTCCTCCCGATGCAGCCCGCCTTACACGGCAGGAGGAAGGGTCCCTCGGCGGTCTGTGCTGCGCGTTTCGCGGTGTAAACACGTTTAATGTCTCGTACTTAATTGCACGCCGCAGATGCGGAGATATCATCGGGCGCTCGGCATTGTGAAAACGTGGAATTAACTCCGGCGAATGATTATCGCAGCTACGGCGCCTCTTTATTGGCCGGGTCGGTAATTAATGATAATTGCCGGCACCCGCCGACCGTCGCACGACCGTCTCTAATCGGGGCAAAATCTTCGTAGGACCATCTGCTCCTCACCGGGGGAACGCGCGCCGGTACTTGGGCCACGTGGTAATTGGCCAATTAATACTTACACGGCCCTAAGGAATAATTCGTCAAGCGGCAAGAATGTCGAGCGAAAATCTCGCCGGCCGAGGTAAGACGTTTCGGTGAGTCGACGTAGTATTATTAAGTTGACAAATTCTTCGCGATGCATTATGCAGATCGAAAGTCCTGTCGTATTTACGCTGGCTTCGCATCGCGATGAAGTCGCCGAGGAGAACCTTCATCATCGTTAAGCTTTTTATCTTCTCGGCTATTACGTCGCTTTCATTCTATGGTCCGCCGTAAAAGTATTAATGCAATGCTCGCGGGGCCGTGAATCTGGAAACGATTCTCACCGATCTCGTTACAGTCTGCTAATTGCTTCTTTCTGTTCAACCTGAATTATTGTCTCCTTTGCATTTCCTTAACGACTTCCTTCATTTTCATTCGTTTATTTGCTCGGCCGTTACAGCGCAGTAAAAATTACAGAGATTTTCCTTAATTAATTACACTCTTACGTGCTAAATTTTCCAAGGTACCGTCCTGAAGTACGAAAATTTGGTAAACGTTTTATAGGTACGCACGATAAGCGACGGTGCTTCGGTATTTTCTCGCTTATCGATGCTCCGCAGCTGAATGACTTGCCGAAGCACCGAGTTGCAGGTACATAATGTATATTAAAGGTACAATTGCACAATCCCACATTAAATACTACAATTTACTATGTGTATGCGAGTCGACATCCTTTCAGTACACATGGCACAGTGAACGCCACGTTCCGCCAGGCAGAAGTGGTTGCGTGCCAAATACATGAACTTTTCCACCGTTTATATCATTAAATGGAAAAAAAATTGCCGTAAGCAAACAGACTCTCACTTCAATAGACCTCAATAAATCTTACGCTCCTTCAAATGTTCCGCAAGTTGCAATCCGCGAAAGCCGGCAATTATATTTTCTACATGAAACTCAACCCTTCGCTCGTCGAGTAAATCTGTGCAACGGTTTCTTTGTAAACGACAATTCCCTCGCAGCTTAATCCTATCCTACGTTAATGGACGACGGTTCGTCGTCCGTCAGGTACGCGAAAATTTAATTATCCTCCTTGTAAGGCGGGTATCTCGGATCATCGATGATCTGCACACTCTTGACCTTTTGCCGTTTAGTCGTGCGTTCCCCGAACTTAGCGGTTGACTCGTTTCTCTCCACGGCTGACCTTCTGCTAGCGTCGTAGCTGATGTTATCGTTGTACACGTTGCTGTCGTAAGAGCTTTGTATTCCTGTCTGCTGAGTGAGTCTGGCCAGATCCAGCAAAGGACTTCCGCTTTGAGCGTTGCCCTGCGACTTCTCATAGTCTTCGTTTCCAAGGTCGTACAACGAGGGTCTCGCCAGTTCCTGAACGTTGTTGGCGTACTGCAGCAGGTACTGTTGCAGTAGGGCCTTGAGGTTAACGTTAGGCGTGACTTTTGGCTGAATCGGCGGTGCACCGTCGACTCGTAGAATTATCACCGGTATCAGAGAATTCCCGGCCTGCACGAAGGTCGGTCGAACGTTTAATATCGACGACGGGTCTCTCACGTATTGCGAAATCGAAGGATTGTACTTGAGCAGGTCCGAGTAACCGAGGTTTGAATAACTGTCGAGGCTATTAGCCGCTGCAATTTGTTTCCCAGGAGGATCAACAGGTGCTGCAACAATTATCGATACATTTACACACATCTCAGGTACACGTGGGTTGAATACGAAAAGATTTACTTACATGGTGTGGAATACTGGCTTGGACGAGGCGTGGTAGCAGCAATAGACGATTCCGTTGTATAGCCAACAGTGTACTCAGGATTAGGACTATTCACCATGTACATAGAGTATGGACGTTGACTGACATTCACCGGCGAGCTGCTCTTCTGTTTCTTGCGATTATTTATAATGGCAGAAGTGTACCTGGCAGCGGTGGGAGAAGCCTGGGAAGCTTTTTTAGCTTGTTGTGCCAACACAGCGGTTGATTTCTGACCTATAAGACTCTGGTAACCAAGTCTATAGACCTGTTGATGCAGAGGATTAGTCGCCAAGGATTCCGAAGAGATGAACGGATTTGGTTGCTCCTCAGCTTCTGGAACGTTAGGGAATTGCACTGGTGCCTGGGAGTACACGTTACTGTCCGTCGGATTGGCCTCGTAATTGACGTAACTTGATGACGTAGGCCTGGCATTGGATTGCTGCTGACCAGCAGTTTCAGACGTAGATTGAGACGATGGGTATTCTTGATAGGAGGTCTCAATGTAAGAAGCTGGTGCCTGGTCGCTCACTCTGCCGTCCGGATATTTCCAGTATATTTTGTTCTCGTAGCGAACACCGTTCTCCACCGTGTACTTTGGTAGATTTGAAAATTGGGACTGTTGGTTCCTCAAGTATGGAGAACCGTGAGAACTGCTGGACGTAAATGGCGAATTCCTCGAGTACAGAGATTCCTCTGACACTGTAGTTATCAATGGAGAGTTCCTCGGGTAGCCGGAATTATCAAATTGACTGGCTTTCGTCTCGCCGGTCCTCAGGTAACTGACCAAAGGATTTACCGTAGACGTATCAACGATTCCTTGTTCCTGCCGAGAGTGATGCTGAGAGCTCAAATTTGGCTGGTAATAAGAAACGGGACGCGGGGTAAGGAAATTCCCTTGAGGACCGTAAACCTGTGGTATCGGTGTGGTCGTGGCGAAAAATGCCGAATTTCGAAAGTCGTTATTCGCTGTTGAGTATTCGATCGGGGATTTCGTGGTCGAGGGGAACGTTTGCTGAGACCCAAAACCCGTATTGGCCACTTTCTGTAGCTTCGTTCGTTGACCGTAGACCGG
This sequence comes from Hedychridium roseum, assembly GCA_963989215.1. Classification (NCBI taxonomy): domain Eukaryota; kingdom Metazoa; phylum Arthropoda; class Insecta; order Hymenoptera; family Chrysididae; genus Hedychridium; species Hedychridium roseum. The sequence goes on along the minus strand of OZ022318.1, from coordinate 3,087,769 downwards.
CTGGTACTTCTGCGAGGTTTGGAAGTACTGGTATTGATAATTGCTAGCGTCGGCGAAGGAAGAGTACTGTCCATTGTTTCCGGAGGAACTGAATCGAGGCCTTTCCGTCGACGATGGAATCCTCTCGATTATGGTTTTCGGCAGGAACGGAGTAACGGATTCTTCGATGCTCACCGCCGTGCCTGATTTTCCCGCCGGGAAGTAGTAATTATATTTCCCCGAGAGTACATTATTCCTGTCGAATCCGTACCCGAGGTTCCCATTGACGGTACGTTTGGATTTTTCATCAGCCGTCCCGTCTGTCCCGTTATCAAAATCCAGAAGAATTATAGGCGGTAGAATGGGCAAGTTCTCGTCCGAAACGATCTCTTGGTCCGACGACTCATCCTGAGATTCCGTTTCCGCGTTCCCCTCGTTTTCCTCCGTGGAATCTTTCTCCGGGGGCTCGGCGAGTTCCTTTTGGGGGTCAGCTGCTCCGCAGAATCCGAGGATCAGCAAAATCGAGGCAATCTGAAAGTCCGAGATACGTGTAAGAATTCGAGCGGGCTACGTAACAAGGCAAGCATCTCCGGCGATGTAGCGCGGCTCTTACTTTCACCGCGCTTCTCTCTAATGTACACACACGTCCGTACGTCTCTCCGTCGGATCGACTATTCGTTTCACCGAAGGAACACTCGGCGGCCGCGTCGTCAAGCCAATCGGAAGCTCCACGAGATGATCTTGACCTCGGGGAACACCGGTCGGGGGTCAACGCTGTCGTCGAGGCCGCACGAACAGGTTTCCTCGACGGCACGCGCGATTTTCACCGCTTTCTTTCGTCGATATCCGTCCACGGGAATCCACGCGCTCGTGTTTCCGCGATCGCGCGAGAATTCTCAACGACCATTATATTAACCCAGCACGCAGTAAAGGACCAAACATAGCGACGGTAAAGGTAACTCCCATAAACCAAAGGGGAATCGATTTGTACTGCACCCCTTGGCCGTACGATTCTCCCTATAAATTTGACCTCTCGATAAACACGAAATATGGACGATCATAAATCCCATGAATCCGAGGCAACCGGTTCAAACTTTCGCTTCCCTTGTCGACAAAAACGAAACGCAAATACAGCGTTCCCCGATTTATTAAGAGTAAGACTATTGGGGTCTAGGCGAGATTCTCCCGTCGATTTGTTATGCAAACTTAACGACTGGCCAACGTTCCTATATTTCACACTGTCGACAGCGATATATGCGTTCCCGTTTATGATTCCCATGACTTTCTTCGATCGATGACGTTATCCTCGATGTTTACACACAGCATACTTGAGTCGAATCGTCCGAAGAATAAGAAGCACCGTTGCCCGAAAAGTGACGAAATTCAATTGAGATTTCGCGTCTTAGAAATTAAAAATCCTCGCCGTTACCTAATGAGATGACACCCGAATCTGTGATGTCGCGTGGTGGGACGCAAAAACGAGCATCTCAAGGACTTTCACTAACTTACTTAAGACCATCTGCCACGGCCGATTATCGGCATCTCCCTCCGATCTGTACAATCATGGACGGCGGAAAATCAGAAACACTTTCACCGTAATTACCCTCGCCCGGTTCCGGAAAACGATTGTCCCCGCGAAAATGGAATTTAAAAATCCGAATTTTCTACGTTATACCAGAAATACGTAAATTGCAATGTTCTTTTATGCATGAACTCGACGAAAAAAAAGTGAAATTTCCTGATAAATATTAAATTACGTTACACATTTACATAATTATTGAAAGGAGGACAAGTGAAACTATTACACTTTGTATGAATTATTAGCAAACTTGATACGATTTAAAAAAAATTCGAATAACAAGGCCTCGGTGTTAACTTGAAAAAAAAATCATGAAACTTTCGTGCTCCACCATATAATTTTCGATAGGCAATTAAATCTTCCCTGCTTCCTACTCGTTCCAATAATTAACTTCCACAAACATTCTAATACATTCTGAAAAAATCTAACAATCAATCATGTCTTTCTAAGAATTCTATTCAATATACATTATCAACGGGGAGCTATAAAATTAATGTTATTTATATTACACGCTTATTTTCTTATGAAGAATCACATTAATGTAAGACTACGTGTTATTTATAGTGACGGTTAGCGCGATGAGATTAGCGATTGATTTGGACGGTGAATTATGCGGGATAACGAGGTGAAATGATAATTTTTCAGACTTACGTGTATCGCGGTGAGCCTCATGGCGATGAGGACCTTAAACCTGCTGGCTCGGCGGACCTGTCGCGTGTGATTGGTACTGATGAAGCCGAAGCCGCAGCATCCCACCTTATATGCCCTCGCTCCGGGTGCGAGGAGGACACCGTCATTATAGTTTCACCGCGGACCGACGGCGACGACGAACGCTCGTCGAGTTCGATACGTGCGCGACGACACCTGCCAATAGCGTAGCGACAGTACACGTGGGACCAGAGTCGGAAAAATCACAGGCAAGACCCCCCACGAAACACCTGAAACCAACGAACCCAGGGGAATCATGGGAATTCTGAACCAGTAAGAAATTAGCGAGATGAAGGGGCTAAGGGACGAAGGAACTTGAGTAACTCTTCGTGGAGAAAAGACGAAGATTTGTCAAAACTTTGAAACAATCACGGAGGAAGGGGAATTGTGTGAAATGTTTAGTTGATAGTAGGAATCGATCTTAAGAGTATAGTTTGTTCGAGAGTGTAGTTCAGCGTTAGCAGAAAGGATGACGAGGCAAATAATTAAGACACTGTCCTACCGAACTGTCAACAACTGTTACGTGACATCCAGCGGTAGCTGGGATTTGATAACCTTTTCGAGAGGTTGCGTAAAAAGCCTGGTTTTCAAAAAAACTGAGCTTCTCGTGGAGCCGTGGACGTTCAACGAGAGCCAGGAAAATTGTACAACGACGGGGGGGGGGGGAATACATTACGCGTGATTTATCGGCGATAACGACACGGTCGACAGAAATTTCGTGCGACGGATTCCCGGGGGTCTACACCATTGGCTCGTCTTCGCAGCATCCGCTTTCTCATTGGGACTTACCGACATTCGCAAGAATACTGCGCTTCGTGTATTAACAGTGTCGAAGTCTCTCTTTCGGCTTATTAGCCGGCATTATGAACCGACACCGCTCTCGCGATCATTTCGAGACCGACCCCCCCCCCTCCCGCCGGTTATAACCAGCCTGACTAATCATGCGTGAAAAGATATCGCGAAATCGAGGCCCCATTACCTCGAAATTTAACACGATCAAAAGGTAATTCGACTGGTGTTTCGTTGAATCGAGGCCTCATTAAGTCTGTAATTTCGGTAAAAACTTGATCATCTCTTGCCCGAGAGTTACTCATAAACCAGGGAATGGAAGAAAAGTCTGTGTTATGATTTTCCAGTGTTTATTGTAAAACAATAAAAAAAAAAGAGGAAACGAACAGACGTGGAGAGCGGTAGCAAAATGTTCACTCTTGATCGCTGATTTCGACGAAAGACTAGATGGGACATCGTGCTCAGCCGGCACTCTTTATTTTTCCTTCAGTTTGCCGTGCGCTTCTTGTGGGCCTGCACGAAATTCAATTTCGACGGGAGGAAACCGCTTTCCAGCTGTATCGGCCTTTCTCTGTACCTGAAACGTCGAGCGGGAGAAAACTTCCATGTCGGGCAGGACATTAAAACACTACGGCTTATCTTTCCCGCGGGATTTTACGTGAGAAACTCACCGCGACGAGTCCTGAGCGGCGATTATTTTGCTGGGGACGTAGGTGTCCAGTAGCGAACGAGGCTCGTCCTGGCCATTGGCAACGTAATTGTCCGAGGAAATGGCCGTCAGTCGAGTCACAGCCGGTTTAAAATCCTGGGCAGTGTATTGCGGCGGCACGAAATGAGTCCTGGGCTCGTCCGCGATCTGAGGAATCAAGGAATTCTTACAAAAATTCATCTATTTCATCGCTCGAAGGATAACCGAAAATTAGACACACGCAAAACTAATTAAAACTTTAGGTAAATTAAGTTCATCGTTTTGTAATGCTAGTATCTGTTGTACATGCAGGTTTCTATAAAAATATTTTGATTAATGAAGTTCAGGTAATTCTTAGGACCGTAAGGACCTTCCTGTACAGACCTTCTCGTAGTCCTGGGAAGGAGAACTCTGTGCTATTTGCTTGGTCAATTGTTCAATAACAGCCGAGGGGACCTGCAATTGTTGCGGACGGGAGCTGTATTGATTTCCATGGGCCTGCAGCGAATTGTCCTGGATATACGCAGGCGTTTGAGCGTAAAGATCGGCGTAAAAGGACGCGGAGGGCGTGTAAAACGCTCCTGCCTGATTGTACAGCAACTGCTGAACGTACTGCGTCTGCGGATGGAGATAAGCCTCCGTGTACAAATATTTCTTCGGCTGTGTGTCCTGCTGAACGTACGTCGACGCTGATAAAACAGGGGATATTGGTTTTTTCGCGGCAGGGGACGGGCCCGGACTTTTGGAAATCTGCAAAAAAAGATCCATAAATCAATGCTGTCCCAAACGTTGCTGAAATAATTGAACAGTTAGTTAATCCTCAACAAAAAATTAACTGTGTAACAAGTAAATGAATTCTGGTAAACGACAGTCGTTATGTTTATTATTTTTCTTACTGCACTGTTTATTACCTTAGGATAATAGGTCACTGGTTGAACGTATGCCGGGGCGTAGGATTGCAGAGCCTGGTAAGCATTCCTCGCCGACGTGACGTACTGCTTCTGGTTTGCTAATTGCGCGTAAATAGGAATAGAAATTTGTTGCACAGCGCCTGTCGGCAATTGTTGTAACAACGACGGTGACTGAGCCGCTGCGGTTTTCGTGTCATCTTCCAACGGGTAATAAGACAACAATGGAGTCATCGGCACGTCCACGTAAAATATTCCTAAAAGAGAAAAAAATATGAATAATCTCGTTTAACACGAATTATTCGATATACAAGACAGGTGTTATAAATTTACCCTTGTTCGCAGTTGTCAAATATTTTTGAGTGGCAGCTTTTTGCCGAATACTCTGAATCTGATTACCAACGACCACTTCCGGTTGGTAAAGGAATCGCTGCGGGTGGTAAGGTACCGGGGTTTTTTTCGACACTAATTCTGCTTGTTGGCGGTAACTGTTGTAATATTGTGCCGGTCGAATATTCTGTTCAGGAACAACAGAATTTTGATCCGAATAGATAAACTCGTTCACGCTGTATCCGTTAGATTGTTTATATTCTTGAGGCCGAACCTGTATAAAAAAGCGTAATATTATTAAAGAATGCGCAGTGGAATGAGGACGTTTAATTAAGAATTTTTAGGTCAAAATCTTACGTCGTATTTGACATTCTGCAAGTGAAGGGGTGGACTGTACGTAACTGGCTGGTTGGTAACTGAACCGTATTTCGCCGTCGATTGTTCATAGTGTTGCTGATTACTGGCTGATTTTGGGCCGTATTTCACTTCGTCACCGTCATCGTCCTCAGCTTTACCTTTGTTCTCCGCCCTCAGGTTGTCCCTCTCTATGTCCTCCAAATTAATCTTCTTCTCGGCATTCACGAGGACGAAAACCAAGCCCAGAATTATATAGACCCTCTGCAATTACAAAGAAATGGCTCGTAGAATCTGTGCTCTCGTACGCATCAGAGGAAAACACCGGATGACAAGTTATCAGAAGAAATGCAATTCGAGAGCGAATGAACCGGAAAACGACGATCCCGTGGAGTAATAGCCCTAGCCAATCGTTTATAGCTAATTCACCATTACGATTTCCGCTAAGAAAATTTAACTTGCACTGTGTACTTTCACTGCACATCAAGTTCTGGGTCAAACGACCGGCTGGGACCACTTTTATAAGGATTGCGTCGTGTCTCTCTCCACCCGGGGACGTACCACTCCTATCAAAAGAAGTGCATTTCCAAGAATGCACAGAAAAGACCCAACAAAGACCTGAGCACCCCGAAAAATCATCATTGACCCTTTAAAAAATGTTTCATGATTTTCAAATTCCATCAGCTTCTAAAACTTTTGAATTTCCTTGAAAGGAACCTCAATAGATATTAATTTTAAATTAATTTAAATATTAATTAATTTTGTATTCAGCTGTTAACGACGATTTTCGGTTCTGGCATTGTCCGTTTCGCGTGGTTTTCCTGTTCCGCTGAAGTCGTCGAGCATTAACGTGAAAACCCGGGGAAAACCTCGGCACTTCCTGTTTTCAGATACTTACCATGTCGTACGAAATGTGATAAAAAAACTGGACGCGGCACAAGGAACCTAGGTCTACTATAAAACCAAACCAGACTACGTTCACTTATATAGCCTTTACCCCTACCAGCAACACCCTCGAGCGTTCTTCAGTCACTTCACCGCGACCAAGCGACTCCACAATAACCTACGCCGAGTGTCGACCACGTGGGGACGTGTAATAATCCGCTCTACATAAAAAAAAGGTGGGCTTTCGCCGAGAGCAGAGCTCTTCACGGGGATCTCGTAACGCTTTATCGGACCGACAGACGGATGAAATTCTGACGGATTGCTTACGGCTCTAATGAGCCAGGTAAATTCAATCCTCCAGTTGATCGAGCGTAAAGCATTCGATTTCACGTCCGGTCGATGGAAAAAATTCGTTTCATTAAAAATGAAATCCCCGTCGAACGGGAAAAGAAATCCTACAGAAAGCCCGGGCCGTGCACCGAATGAAATATGTATTTCATAAATTATGGAAAGCCGTAACTCGTTTAGTGGCAAACCTTTGTCAGGTGAATACTTGAACAATTGCGAATACCCGGAGAAAGGTTTAAACTACAAATCAGCCTGACGTATCACCGGTTAGAGGGTTTTTTTTCCCTCTAACATTCGTGGAATATTCATGAGGCTGTTTTTAATAGCGTGCCGATGAATTGTAACTCGGGCAGATTGATTCACCGCACTGGCGGATATAACACTTTTGATCGTGGGAACGGGAAAACTTTGCATAGACGTTGATTTACACGCGAACGTTTCGCAGCGGATTATTATTCATTTTTCCCGGGTCCGTTAATTACAGATGGCGAACGTAAGGAACGATGATGCCGGTAGACGATTAACAGGTGTGCTGAGACCTCTTAAAACTCCGCGATCCGCGTACCGATCGTTCGATTCCTTTCCTTCGTGAAACCCCGCTAATTATCGCCTTCGACCGAGATCCGTTGATTAACTTGTTAATGAGAAACGTCGCGCGCTTCGTTCGAAAACGTTTGCATAGAACGGACGGATGGTAGAAATGCAACGAAATTCTACGGTTTATAAAGGCGTAGAATTGCAAGGTACGCAAAGCGAACGCAACTATCTACATTAGAATGGTAGGCGGGTACAATGGGATATTTATGGCGTAAATATCTTTGGCGAACAATAGGCGTATCATCGATTATCGGCCGGTGAAAATGGACAGGGATGTTGTATATGGTCGGCAAGGTTGTTGAAACTCGACGGCCGGTGAACGTACTCCTACAAATAAGAGGAGTCACTGTTCCCCATCTCGGCGAGAGAAGCATATCCGAAAAAAAGGAAGAAAGGAGCAGTCGCCACTCTTTATCATCGCGGAAGGAAAGGTGTGCCGGCGCAACTCACAATCTCCTCCAGTTGGTTCCGGCATTTTCTGAGATCCCCTTAGAGATACGGCCACCTGCAATCAATCCCCTTCAATAAGCGCTCTCGGAGGAGAAGCGCGGAACGTTTCCCCCTTGTTTCGAGGGTAATTAAATGACCGTTGCGCCGGTTAGCCGGACTCTCCTCGAAATCTCCGTGGGTTTCAGCGAAAGTCTTGCCCCTTAATAAGGCAGCTTTAATTTTCGCGGGGGCGATTAAGAGCCGATGGAAAAAAGCCAAGTGAAAAGATCGAGAACGCGCTCCGCGGTGCCACCTGTAAATGACTTTCTTGCGGTAGTTCCGAATCGAAGGAACGGCGACAAATCGATGCAGCAAACCAGAGGGAAAGGGGATTTTCTAACGATAGGAGCTTTCCTGCCGGGCGATAGACATTTTTGTCACCGCCACGAACGAACGAGTGGGCAGAAGGAAGACAAGGAGACATGCACTCGGACTTTCTATCATCCACCGTGGGCGTGGAGGTCGTTTTAGACACAGAATCCTCCGTTCCGTCCTACGATGACCGGCAAGTCTGCACCGGCGACGAATTAGCTGCAATTAAGCGGCCAACTTTCTCGGCCGTCGCAAGAAACGAGGAAACTGAGTCCTTTCCGCGGCATTCCGTGGCTGTTTCGCGGCGGTCCTGCGTTATCTCGCCCGGGAGAAAGAGCGAGAAAAATGCAAAGTCCGACCTTTTTCGTGGAGGTCGCTTTCACGAAGTTAATCTCCAAGTGTGTTTTCGAGACCGGCCGATCGAACCCGTGCCCCTCGGCGATCCTTGCATCTGCAATGATCCGGTAAAACACAATCTACTTTCTAAAGTTCCCCCCCTGTCGATAAGCAGAGGTGCCAAAGGGGCCTTGCCCCGCTAGGTTTCCGTTTATCCAAGATTCGTATCGGCTCCGGCTGGGTAACACCGGTTGATCCTATAATTACTCAGCGATGATAGATGACGGTTAAACGTAAATATACATTAGCCATATTTAGAAATCGATTTACCGGCCAGGGAGTACAACCTTCTTGTCGACTTCAACCGCGGAATTCCTCTTACCCCGTGTTGAAATAATTTCTTTAAAAAAAGGGGAACGCCGTCCACTTGTTCCGTGCACTTTCTCTGCTGTTTCTAAGATTTTGATCGCGGTTTTTGCGCGGTCCAACCGGATTCACCGGGGTCCTCGTTGTCCGAAAAATAATGGACTTTCGCGTTAGCATGCACGGGGATGGCTTTGTGCGGGAAAGTGAGAGGTTCCTTCTATTCGGTTTCGTTTCAAAGACTGCCAAGCGGAAAGGCTCGCCCGATGCTACCGGCCGGCGAAAAATAAAACGTAATAAAAGCCACGCTCTCACTGGGCCCTCGGGCCTTTTATCCTCCCCGGGGGGAATGGATTTGCTCCGTTTTTTCCATCGCCCGGGCAGAAGCGATCGATTGAACTATCACCACTGACGTTTAACATTTTTCTACACCTCCCCCTGTCCTTCGGTCGTCCTCCAATTGATTCATAAAAATTATTCTCTATGAAACCGAAGGAATATACAATGAACGTAGGATGTTCCTTTGAATGGTGTGGCGAATCATTTGATTCGGAACTAAATGAAACACTATTTGACCCAATTCGCCACGGTAGAATTCCTCTTTCCCATACCGATCTCTTCGCCACTCTCCTTTCCTCAGCGTGCGTCAATGTGAAAACGATAGTTAATTGCCGTTGTACGTCGAAACTGGGGAATATGGGCTGCTTCCGCTGTGGAGTAGCTCAGCTCCTTTCTATCGACGTAAAAGCCTCGCCCTGACGGTCAGCCCAGCCATTCCGATCTTTCCTTTCTTCTGGCTACCGTTATTAAATCCGACGCACAAACGCGCTGCGCAGCTCGAACGTGGAAACGATAATTAAAGATCCCCATGGCCGCACATCCGGGAAACGTAAATCGGAAGCCGAATCCATCTCGCCTGGACTTGGGGAGAAAAAAAGCTGATGGATTCGAGCGAGAAAGTCGACTTTTTGCGCGACTAGTGTAAAGGAAAAGATTCGTGAATTCCAATGAAACCAGAAACAACAGTTTATTACTAATGACTATAAACGTGGGGGTAATAAGTACGAGATTTACAATGCTGACGTAGACGAAAGTAAAGAATTGCCCTGTCCATTTATCCGCTCGTTGAAAGCTTAATCGGAAATCTTTACGTCCGACGGTAAGTGAATCGCTCGCAGGAAACTGCAAAAAGGATGCATCCTACGCAAAAAGTGTTGTGCACCCCGAGACATATGGACCTGATGTTCTCCGGCGACAAGACGGATTACAGCCATTCCTTACGCTTTTCTACTTCCTCTTCTTCTGTTTCCCATCTCCCGGAAGTACTCACGTACATGTTCATTCACACTCGTATTTATCCAACGTACTCGTGACGGTCGCCATGCAAGCGTCGAAGGAAACAATATCAAATGCGTATACATTGAATTGCGCTAAATTGAATTTTTCTTACACCTAGCTTACTTCTAAACGTGGCGATCGACAAACATGTCCAGCTTGTAGAAATTAATGTACGTCTCGAGGGACGGGCAAACTGCCTTTAAAGAATTCGCTCGAACTCCGCAGGAATACCTATCCGTTAAATATAAATATATATTTCCCTGGCGAAGGTCGATCGTTGAGTTTTTGCGGTCTTTTGAAATTTCGTGCCGTACTTACTACCTTTTCGCCTAGCGGAAACGTCGCGAGGGAATGGCTTAACTGTCGCTGTTGATCTTCGTACCGTAATTCACGTCCTCGAGATTGGTCTTGTAGTGCTGAGATTGCTGATGCGCCGTCGTTTCAGGCGCGTGATAAGCCGAGTACTGATAGGTGTACGTCTGCGGTGCTTGAACGGTCACGTAGTTCTTCTTGTGATAATTCCCCGCCTCGAGTTCCTGCTTCTCGTCAGTCTGGTTCAAGGATCCATCGTAGCTCTGCGAGTCCTGGGGAGGCTGGTTCTCGTAAGAATCGTATTCAACAGGTTGGACCGAAGCCTGGGATTTGACGGACTTGCCAGGTGGTATGTACACTCCGGAAGAATCCTCCATACTGACACGAGTCACGGGTTTCTGGATGAACTGAGAGTTAGGATACTTCGTGGCCTTGGCCAGGCTCGTCGCTGCCTGGACGATCTGTGCAGGGTTCAATTGAGCCAAGTTGATCTTCGTCAAGGTCTGCGGATTCAGGACGTAGGCCAATCCCGTCTTGGCGATCATGTTCGGCATCGCCACGAACGACTGAGGATTCGGATTATTCTGATTCACGTATCCGTCGTTGGACTTTGCCACGTTCTTCTGGTTTGCCTCATAGGCGGGGTACTGGATCAGTTGGGAATTTTGCTGAGAACTCTGAGCCGCCTGTATGTTCTGCGCCAGTTGACTGTTCTGAGCGATGAGCTTTGCCAAGGTCTGGCTCATGATCTGCTCCAACTGTTGAGCCTTTACGTAGGACGCCGGCATAGCGTAGTCGGTATTTACCGGTTGTTGTCCAGACACAGCGACCAGTCTGTACCCTCCCTTCGAAAGTGGCAAGTTCTTCAAGTACAGCTCGGTAAGCTGTTCCACTTGATTGTACGAACTTGGCACCTTGTAAGTACTCGGCTGACTGTCGAGATCCTTCGATCCACTGGATATGTAATTCCCGCCATCGACGTAGCCGTTTCCTGAATCCGACGCAGAATTGTCTTTAGAATTCCGGCCTTTGTCCTCGTTAGCCGACTCCACGTCGCCCGGGTCTTTAGAAGCTCCTGAATAACCCGCCGGCGGGGGTGGAGGTAGGAACGGTTGATTGTAGTAACCAGGATAATAGTAGGGTGGCTGGTAATAATAATTGGGATAGGACGACGCGGAATATGCCGCCGAGTACGGAGTTGTCATTGGATATGGTGCTTGGTAGTAATTATATGGCGTCGAAGAATAAGTGTAAGGAGACATGCTGTAGTAAGACGAGTAACTATTCGGGGAAGTGGTTTTTGGGTAGGGATTGTAATTAGGGTAATACGAATCCCTTTGATAGTTGTTGTTGTTGCTATTGTAACTCGCGCTGTAGGAATCCCTCGCGTCGACTTTCGGCGCGTAAAGCTCTGGGGTAAGTTGAGGAACCATTTCCCTTTCCGCTCCTCGTTTCATCAGTTTAGGGTTGTATGGGTAGACGGGAAAAATCGGTAGAAAGGGCTCGTCATTAGGATCCGTGTTCTTCTGGTATCCATGGGCAAAGATCGCCGGGGAAAGGAAGAGCAACACCTGCAAGAAAAACTGTATGAACAAACGAATGGGAAAAATCAAACCGTTTTGCACCGTAAAATAAGGTCTTAAATTGTTGAAAATTCCATGTTAAGTATTTCCATTGGCTTTACCACGAGCTTCATCTTGGGCGACGACAGTGGGACGAACATGAAAAGAAATCTTCTATTGGTCGACGTTTAGAATTATCCAGAGCTGACCGCGCGATTTTCCAGAGCAAACCAATGCCACGAAGGTTCGCTCGCTAATGATGTATCGGACGACATTGAATTTCTCCTTTATACCCGGCCGCTCGAAAAATCGCGGAAACTAGTTTAACTTTTCTCTGGTCTTATATGTAGGTCTGGAATCGCACGAGCTCACGGCCGGCCGGTGGGTGCAGTGAAAATATACCGGCCACCGCGAAGCCCCGCTGACCGGCCATTCGCAACGTTCATGGAACAGGTTTGCTCTTCTCGCGAGGGACAAACCGCGCCAGTCACGTGCCAGGAGTAAGAAACTCGCGGTTGTCAGTACCGTAGAAATCCTACGCGCGAACGAGAAGAGAGAACTCTAATAAAGCAATAATTCTCCGGAATATCATAAACTCAGCACGTCGTCCCACTGCCTGCCTCGGAGGAAGAACCTTTTTTTACTAACTTTCTTTTTCTAGCGCCCGGAGTAGATTATGTCTTCGCAAGATTTGCTGGACCATCTGATACCACCCGAACCGTAGTTCCATTTTCATGAGTTAAATATTAAGATAAACGCTTTGCTCGGAACAACATTAAAATTAAACTAAATCTTAACTAAACTGAAGACTGCTTAACCAAACTAACTATTTGAGTAACAATTTATTAACTACTAAGTAAGAACTGAAGGTTTTTGGTTTTGGTTTCCCTCTTCGGGAAAATGAGAGTGGGAGACTGTTCTGGTGGTTGTGGTGGATCGGTCTTATGGGTTCCGCTAATCATTGTTTCTACATGTCTATAATTATAATACAATAATAATAAAAATAGTTGCAAAGAGATTGCGTCCGTGGGACGTAAGAGGATGATTTTCTCTTGTTACTCCGGAACGAGATATTGCGAACTCTAACATTACGTTTAATAGGCAAGTCATTAAGTTGGTGCTGTACGCTAATAGTATGCATCACGCGTCGCATGGTTCTCTATCCGGCGGGTATTTAAGGTCTACTTTGTTTGCACCGCTAGAAAATGGTCTTGCCTTTGGAAAGCATCGGTCTTGTCCGTAACCGAGCATTGTTAAGCGTGCAAACTTTTTACATTGCTCGAAAGCCATAATTATCGCGTGCTCTTGGCGTCGGGGTTGCGCGGCCTGGTGAGATGGGAGGACGAAGGGGGAAACGAGGAATCTCGGAGGACACGCGATCGCTCGGAACGAATCGTCCGAGCGGGACAATTAGCGGGGCTGGCAGTCGGGACGAAGGAAAGAGAAAGGACGGGCAGTCGAGGAAGCGGTAGGAGAATACCTGGGTGGTTTGTCTATCTCGAGGGGGACTTTTCTAGCTCGGTTTACTCGGAGCCTTTCGAGGTGACGTTCTCGAACCAGATCGCTCGATATCGCGTTACTTTCACTCCGGACTATCTCGCGGATACCCCTCGTCCGCCACACCCCGCGATAATCCAACTGACAGCTCTACACGAACCGGCGTTCCTCATAACTCAATTTCAAAAACCTACGACACCGTGTCGAACAGTACCGGTTTCGTTAAATGAATTCTTTGTATTGTCGAGGCGTCACTTGAGAAAATGGACATTTAACGCAACGGATTATCGCTGTACCTCATCTTCCCGAAGATTTTCCGGTGATTTGCGCGAATTAACTTTCCTCGCTGGCGGTTCAGGGAACTGCAGCTTTCTCAGACGAAGGGGAAAATGCGATTAAACGAAATCGGTAATTCGCATGAAAGCCAAGCGAGGAACACGTTCCGCCGATATTAATAAAACAAGCTTCATAGCAGGTTTATTCGCGCTAATGCATACAACTGCCGTGGACGTAAATAAAATTTGTCCGTAATTATTTTGCGATAATACGAGCAACTGGTATCGTGAGAAAGCAAATGTACCGGGCAATTCTACGGAATGTTACATGTACATTGAATTTCTCCGTTTCTGGCCGAGAGATCGACGTGTAATTTCTCAAAAATACGCTTGACGAAGAACAGGATCAGCGTAAAAATGTTGAGAAACTAACGAGCCGAGGAATATCCCCTACGGTTCGTCACTTCTTTTGCGTGCGTCAAGTGTGGACGAGGAGTGGAAGGTAAATTTTTGCCGTTAGATGCGGTCAGGGCAGTCCTGCACGTTTGTCCGAAGAGTAAAAGCAGAATTTTCCCTGTTTTCGCTTGGAGCCGGCGTGAGAGTGAAGCGCAAGTGTGTCGTTCGTACGACCGGTCGGGAAATAGTGAAACCGTAGGTTTTCTATGCGCCGGACGGTCAACCGTCTCGGGAAATATCAGGCTCAAAACGATTCGAAGGAGCTCCAAAGGAAGACAAAAAAGATCGACGACTGAATTACCCGTTTCACAGTCTCCCTTCGTTCTTGGCTCATCGCCTTCACGCCCTGACAAGCAATTCGCGGAAACTGGGTCAAATGCATACGCCAACAACGTCATTCACCTTTCATATGCACGCGCCGACTGCACGTACTGGGACGAAATTTGTATGTGTACATCGGTAATGTGCAGTCGACCTAACCCGACGAGAATAATAATGTTCGACATAATAACCGGCAGGAAAAGTTAGCTTCGATTTCTTCTAATTGAGACCGGCTAACGAAGTACCGATAATCCACTTCTCCAATTAACGAATCAACCATGAAACTCACTGGCAGTCAGGGATAATTGATCTTGACGAATGAAAACATTTCTTAAACGCCGCTTTGGGCCGCGAATTAACGAGTCTACCTCCAAACGGTTTACTGTGTGTTCATTGATTTATGAAAAGCGAAGGGTAGGGGGCGTAGGTTCGCCGGGAAGGGCAGTTTGTCCGTGAGTCACGTTAAACCAGTCATGCGAGTTCCTTCGACCACTAACCGTCGACCGACAAATAACTTTCCCGGACGGAATAAAGATTTAGAAAGGGGAATCTGTATCCACACGAGTCCTGCCCTCGTATCAGGTGCAAACTCTTTCTCTCGCCTCCGGGCGGACCAATTCTTTCTTTCGTAACCGCACGGCAATGATGACTTTCACGATAACGTCGCGACGATGGATCATCGACGCGCGTTTCCGGTAAAGCGGCGATCGAAGAATGATGGATCCGTCGCGATTATACGATGACGATCACCTTTGAAAATACTGCGATGCCGGTCACGTCGTAATTCAAGCCAAGTGTAAGTGGAGCAGGAGAACTTTTACGCACGTTTCGCATACGCTTTCGTCGGATGCATAAAGTTCTTTTAAAGTAGGTCCATCGTACAAATATCGTATGGGGTAGTAACATTTTATTACAAAAATCGTATAAAAATTATGCAACAAGAGTATCACATGTCCATGTCATACGTGGCAATAACATACGAAGGATACAATTAACAATGTCACAAATAGATAACGATATTATCCTTAAATAAGTCTTACGAGTGTAGCTATAAATATACATTTAAGAATCTCCGCTGGTAATGAATATCGTGGTTGGTTAAGATTCATGATTTTTTCCCATCTACGTAACCAGGATATTCCTTGGGAAAGTATACTATTATTTTCGAATTACCCTGGTACCCTTTTGTTCTGTTGACCTAATATTTCCCGTTGGGACTGGAGTAGGAAATTGTGTCGTACTTAGTGCTACCGGAGTCAATATTTTCGTAGGCCTTTGCAGCGGAGTAGCCGACGTACCTCGGGGTGAGGCTACTGTAGGAGCCCTGAGTTTCCGAGGAACTTCCATGAGAACTAACGGGACTTGAGTAAGACGAGGAATAACCTCCGGACGAGCTGGAGTAGCTCGAGCTGGGCGCAGAGTACGTTACAGTGGGACTGGACTGACCGGAACTAGGACTGGAATAACCAGAAGCACCGGCGGAATAGCTGGTGCTCGGTGCAGAATAGCTCGAGCTTGGGGAGGAATACGAAGAACTTCCAGCGGACGAGTACGATGAGGATTCTCCGTCGGATCCTGCCGGTGAGTAATTCGAGTACGAGGCAGAAGACGGTGCTGATTGCACCGCGTAAGATCCCGAGGTAATCGGAACCATGTAACTCGAGCCTTCCAACGATCCACTCTGCTGGCCAACATGGACGATAGGCGAGTTGTAAGCGTTAGAGACCGCTTGTTGCCCATAACTCGATCCACCTGCGTGCGAGGATAGACCAGCCAGTCCTGAGAACAACGGCAGAGCGTATCCCGAAGATCCTCCGTGAGATCCCGACGAGAGACCGCTGAGGGACAATCCGTGGGACGATCCTGAGGACACCGGGAGATTGTAAGTCGCGTGGCTGGCTTGAGAAGCGGATGACAGCAACCCCGATGACGACCCGGAGGAGACTGGAATGTAACCCCCTGAGCCACCGGACGAAGATCCCAGGGGAATGGCTGGCAAAGAATACGCAGATCCGTGTGTCGAGCCGAGGGAGACGGGAATACTGATGGATCCAGATTGCTGGGACGAACCGTAAGCCGACAGTCCTTGCGTGCCTGCGGCGTACGAAGGGCTCGCGGAACTAGCTGCGCTTGAGCCTCCGCCGTGAATTCCAAAGGTCACCGGCCCAGTCTTGGACGGCTGAGAGAAAAGGCTAACTCCTCCCCCGTAGTTTGACAAACTTGACGTACCGTCGTGACCTCCCAATGAGAGACCCTGAAGACTGAGGCCCTGACCTAAGCCAGATCCCAAGTTGAATTTGTAAGCACTTCCAAGACCGAGACCCCCGGAATAGGCCAACCCGTGGCCACCGGAACCTCCTCCTAAACTTTGCAGACTTTGCAAGCTTCCATGGTCGAGGGAATATCCTCCGGAAGACGCACCCCCGGCGCTGTAGCCCGAGTGCAAATTAGAGTGTCCAGGTACGTTGTAGGAAAGTCCACCGGAGGAATATCCCATGGGGTAATCGCCGACTCCACGTTTGCCCTTGATCTGCTTGTAGGACCTTGGCCTTTCGCCTCTGATCTCCCTGCAGGAAACAGCGGAGACGAGCAAGGCTACACATCCCAGGAACGCCTAGGCAAAAGCAAAAGAAAAGGAAAGATTAGATGTATAATGCGCGAGGAAAATAGTTTTTGCTTCGTACGAAGCACTTGTTTGAAATCGAGGAAGTTCCTTCGGCACAGGGTTGACACTGAGGAAGCTTTTCCCATTGCTGAGACAAATTGCTGAGACACTTACGAGCGAACGCATGGTGCGTGTGTGCGTGTACGTGGGGGGATGTAGGTGGAGCCGAACAGTTTCTCGTGGAAATGGCGCGACTGGCGAGTGGGTAAGTGTAGTGCGGGCTCTGATGGCATTGCTAACCAGAAGAGACCTTTTATATCTAGATCCCCTCTTGCACGGCGAAAGAAAGGTCTAGGTGAAGGTAAAGCCTCATCGCGCTGATCCGTGGCGCACCACCGTCTCGTCTCTCGTGGGCCTGCATCGATACGTTCCTGGCGGGGGAGGGGACGGGACGGGGATCGGCTTGCAAATTAAGCGGCACCACGGTAAAAGTAACCGATCGATCTTTATCGCGTATTGTCCGCCCGTGTTCCGGAAGAAAGGGAAAGGTCTTTTTCAGGAAAGTCACTGACCCGCGTATGAGGAATTGGGCCGACTTTCCGTCGTTGCTTAGAACTCCAGGGACACGTACTCACCAACGCCACGTGCAACAATGCACATATGCAAATGGCAAACTGCACTCATCCTTTCCATTCGCGTGAGCTTAAACATTCCTTGCATTTTGTCGCAGCTAAAATGTACGATTATCCAGGAAGAAACTACCCTCGAATACGTATGAACGATTTCTTTGGAATTTTTCGTGAAAATTAGCGGAATAACGGATTGTGTTGCTCCTCTCGCATGATGTACGATGAGAACCGTATTTCCCCGCTGTGAATATTTGGCGAAAAAGGACGTGGGATTCACAATGGCGGCAATTTGCAGCGCCGGTTAATAACGTGAAAAGAGTTACGCGTGCTGGCTAATTGGAAACGAGATGTATAATAGCTAGATGATTGCCACGGTTCACAGGCCAATGAAAAATGAATTTTCTCATATGCAACATTGTCCCGCGACACAATACGTTGTCATTTAGAAAGCGCTATTGACTGTGCAATTATCGGCGCAGTTTCGAAAAGGAAATCGATGTTTTAATAAACACTCCATTTTAAGAATTTCCATATCGGCAAATTGAATCTTGACCGGCCAAGAAGAGTGTATCAGCTTTCTTTTGCTTACAAGATCCCTTATCTGCAGGAAGCAGAAGCGTTCCTGGAAAGTTTTGTGATGATACACTATCTACTTATCTGTGAAACTAAATAACGTTTCTCGACTTTTTTTGTTTCTATTTATTTCTCAAATGAGCATGTCCATTATTTCGTATGATGATAAAAAAATAAAAAGATAGAGCCCGGAAAAATTCAGATGGTAACTGACAGCAGACACCACCCAGCTTCTCTGACTGTCCTGAACCGTCGATTGATTTTCGTTTCACTTTCACTCACAGGCCAACGGAAATTACCACTGCTTCTGGCTAACGACTTACACCTCAACCCCATCAATATTGTCAGAAGCTTCTTTCGAGAAACGGAAGAAGCCGAGGATTTGACCTTCGGGTTTTGCCGTCGTAATAATTACGTTTTAAACGATGATGACTTTCTCGAGAATAGCTGGCCATTCTTCTGAAAACATTCCGAGCGAATTTCAATGGGAACAGAATCGACATCCTCGGAATATCCGAGAAGGGACAGAAAATCTCTTGAGAATTTCTGCAATCCTCTTGCATTGGGATTGCATTTTCTTGATTTGCTCGTGCATTGCATTTATTTGGGACGTCGTTGCGGTGAGTGGATGAGTTTCGTACGACCTGTAATAACGACGGACTCGTTAAGCGGGTAAAGGGTGGCTTAGAGTGCTGGAAAGAAAAACTAGGGCCGCGTGTAATTGGTCAGCGCGCAAACAGGTACGGGGAACGGCGTGAATAATTGGCGATCGCATTCCGATCGGCTCCGATGACTAGTTCAAAAATACCGTAAGAAAGGGCGAGACCGACCTGCTCGCGGATTTCACGGATCAGGCCTGAAAGCCCAGAGGAAGAAAGAGCAGAAATTCCGGACGAGGCGAACGGTAAAAGTGCACGAGCCTCCGTAAACACAGAACCTGAACCGAAATTCGGGTCGCTGGCGGAAAGTGAGTTCACGATGAGACGTACTTCGCCACAAACACAGCTCGTTCAGCTACCTCAGGCTCAGTCGTACACACCGTTTGCCCTCCAGCGGTGCAATAATGTAGGGACGAAGGTCAAAACATTATTAAGTATCCCAGTGATCCCGATGAACTCGTGGTACTTCAAAGACTTTCAAACGAGTCTCAACTGTAACGTGAATGTAAATATCAAAGGGAATGCTAGGAGCCGGTAAAGCCAGTTACGATTATAGGGCACTAGGTTTACGAAGTAAACCCAATGATTTCTTTGCCACGTTCTTCATTTACCTAGAAAAAAATCATTCGTTACACAGAATCCTGTCTTACACCGCTACACCGTTACACGCAATTCCTGGTAAATGGACGATGCTTTATCTTGTGTATAAGTAATTTTTCAAGCACGAAAGGATAGAGCAGGATACACAGGATAGAGCATTCCGTAAGCTGATCCTCAAACGCGATCGTCTTTTGTATCGTCCGGAAAGGAAGTCATCAGGCGACGTGCACCGTCAGGCAGTTTCCTTCGGGCGATAGATTCTTTCGAGGCATGTTTTATCGACTTAGCAATATCCGGGGATCGATGGGACCATCCCGGCTGACATCTTGAAGGATTACGAAACCGGGGGACCAGGGGACCTGGCTCGTCGGTTCGCTATTATGTATGCTCAGGATTACTCGGGTAACCCGACTGCGCGACCGTGGATGGAATTATCGAACGACTTTCGAGGTCAGGATCGGGCGCCGTGTCGAGGCCGTCGAGGAACATCGGCCCACGTTCGTCTGGTCTGTTCGGAGAGAGTTCCCCCCCTCCCCTTCCTTGCGGTATAGATTCGTCGACCGGAAGTAACGGCCGTACACGTTTCCTCGGCTAGCGCAGCGCTTTCCATCATCGCCGGCGACACGTGACACGCCTCAATGACGAATCGTCCTTTCGCGTGTGTTTTCGCTGCACGCCAATTTCACGCGAGAAACATCAACCGGCCGGGCTGATGATTATGCGCCAACGAAAATGAAGTTTTCCCCCGATTCAATGGTAATGGCAATCTACGGATGTGTGGCTCACTGGGAAAAATTGAGGTGCACGGAATTAATTCGCGTCCTGGCAATCATGATTACCTGACGAGGTAATTAAGACCCCACGCAGATGGATAATTAAGTTATTTGAGAATTTTCCTATAAAGTGGGAGAGGGGTGTGAGTTGCCAATGAAGAGAGTACAGTAGAAAAATATTTATTTAGTGAAATAAATAAAACCTTGTGGTGTATTTACATTTTCAAGATACTCAAGGCGTATTATTCCTAAGTGGAGAACACGCCATGCGACACACATGGGAAAACGTCACGCTGAAATATATCCAGAGGACTGGTCGCATACGTGCCGCATCGCTAGGAGGCTCTCGATTACGACCTACATATGAATCTAAAACGAAAAGTGTTGACGCACTGTCACCGCTATCGCCTGCACTACATATCGGTGATCCCATTTAAAAATAACTTAAACCCGCGCAATGCAGCACTTGAACCGCTCGGACAAATTGGCACATACTTAAAAAGTGAATATCGCTAATGACCCATAACACCGCAACGTCGCTTTGGACTTCTCGCAATTCATTCTCCCCTTTCGCTGGTTTCCCCCTTCGTCTTTTCCCCTTTGTCACTCTATCTCCCTGGTTTAGAGACGTATACGACTGGTCGACGGTGAAGGAGATCAGCTCATTTCCATATTTGTGCCGGCTTGGCTTGAGCATACGCCGGGGCATAGCTCCACGGGTAGCTTGGTAAAGCGGGCTTTTGCAATTGATACGCCACGTTGGGGTAATAGTAAACCGGGTAGACCGCCTTGATCGGTTTGTACAGAAGGGGATTAACAACGGCCGGTTGCACTCCGTAAGTTGGATGTGCTGCAGCCGGTCGAAGCGGGCTAACTGGATGCACCGGAGTTGCAGCTGGTTGCAAAGGGGTCACGGGATGCACCGGAGTTGCAGCTGGTTGCAAAGGGGTCACAGGATGTACCGGACTTACAGGTGGTTGCAAAGGAACTACTGGATGAAACGGTTGAATCGGAACGTGGACCGGATGTGCAGGATGGGAAGGTGGATGATTCGCGGCTGGCACCGTCGACGATGGTGTCGATGGTCCTTCTTGAGACGGTTTTTTACCCTGCTCAGTCGGTATAGGAATTCCGAAATGCGTGGGCGATGTTCCGGAAGACTGAACAGACGTGGCAGGAGTTAAGACTCCTGCACCGTATGTTGGCAGGTTAAGAAAATTCGTGCCAGTGACGAAGGTCGGCACGAAACCACCGTACAGAGGAACTCCGGAAACCGAAGGAACCGATGATCCTGGTTGACTGGGCGCCGGCAAAGATGTCCCCATCTGTACGCTGCCGTCACCCTTGGAATTTTGACCAGGCTGCAAGGACACTCCTGTTACGGAAGTCGTCGTCGTTGTCGGTGCCTGCGTGGTCGTCGTAGGTCTGTAGCCGAAGGAAAACGTATTGCCTGGCAGGAAAAACGATTGGTCGAAAGCAGCGGGGCTTTGTGGGCTCGTAACCGCGTGAAATTTGTTGGGGAATTGAGGTCCAACCGAAGACAGGATGTTGTGGCTCTGAGTTAGACCTCCCTGATTTTCCGCGTATCTACCTAAAAGTTCGACGTTCTGAGACTGGCTCTGAGTGGCGAGTGCCCGCTGCAGCTGCTGGATCAAACGATCCTTCTCCAGCGACTGGATACGTTCTAAAGTTTCACGGTTGTCCAAAGTCCCGGAAGCGTACGACGGAATAGGCGGCTGAAATGCCTGTGGATTCGGTGACGTGCTCTCCAGTGTCTGAAACTGCGCGTTCGGGTTCTGTATTTGGTTGCTTTGATCCTGGAATTCGTCGTTCTGAGGGGCGAAATCCTGATTGGACGCGGGTGAACCGTAAAGCTGTTCTATCGCTTGGGCGTTCTG
Source organism: Hedychridium roseum (assembly GCA_963989215.1). Classification (NCBI taxonomy): domain Eukaryota; kingdom Metazoa; phylum Arthropoda; class Insecta; order Hymenoptera; family Chrysididae; genus Hedychridium; species Hedychridium roseum. Next base: position 3,065,606 of record OZ022318.1, on the reverse strand, counting down.
AGCGAGAAACACGGCAGCATCGGAAATCTGATTGACCGGAGAATTAATGAGGCTTTGACTGCGAAAGTCAGACAACCCTTGACCTTGATCCTGGAAACTCGGAGGACCTTGCGGAACATTGACACTGATCGGTGCCGCGTATGCCGGCAATTTCTGGTTTCTTGGTGGCAAGTAATTCGCGGTATTCAAGCCGAAAGGTTCGTTGTTTTGACTGGCTATCGGGCTTGCTTCCACAAAGTCGTAGTGTCGGATAGGACTGGGTATTTCTTGATTAAACACACCGTTGCTGTGATCGTTCCCGAAATGGTGCAACTTGTCCCGATGTTGTTGACCGTGGTTGTTAGGTTTTGTGGCGGGAGAATTCTGCTGATTGGGCGGTCCGTACGTGTTGAACGGTCGACTCACTTGGCTAGGATGCCTCGTTACAACTTTGCCCTTAAATCCCGACGGTCTGCCGTGAAAACGATTCCGGTTGGCCAATGGGAACCGGTCCGGTCTATTGTAAGAATATCCAGAATCTCTCTTTGCTTGCGACTCGGAATGCTGCTCATTGTTTGCGTCCTCGGCTTCGCCTAATTCTATTACGTCCAACTTTGTTATGTCTGATTTCTCTTCCTCGAGTTTGTGTTCGGCTTGGACGAAGGACAAGCTTATGACTAGCAGACAGGACACCTAAAACAGAATATCCAATTCTTGTCTCACGAGTCTTAGAGTCAATGAAAGGTATACTTAGAATATTGCTTTTAATAATCTTAAGGAAATGTTTGAACTAGCACATCGACGACAGAGTTTCTGCAAATTGCCAAACTATCGGAGCAGTCGTAATCTTACCAGTATGCACCGCATTTCTGACGAGTTTCGTAATCCTCAAGGCACTTAGCACTGCACTTAGCCTGCTAGATTTCTGAATTAAGCGACTTAGGCACGGTCCTCAACATTAAAGCGGAGCACCCGAGGGACGAAAAACTAATTTGTTCGAGGATGAACAGTCCGCATCGACTAAGACTGCCGCCATACCTGCACATGTATAAATACAGTTGGGCCGCGACCATCCACGAATTACAATAGACTTTCTTACTGGCTTTCATCGATCGAACTTGAGCAATACTGTTACGGATTCGTTTCTGTTACACATATCGATTCAGGGTACATCGCCCTCTTAAATTTTGCCCGGCCGTAAAATACAAATTTTCCCATTATTGAGAAACAGTACGTTCTCCCTTAACTACCGGGATGGGTTTCGCAAAAAGTGTCAACCTGTAGAAGCCATCTCGGCCGGTAGGATTTTCTCAATTATTTCCAAAGCAAATAGTGCAGTTAAACCGTGCCCCGTGGAGGTTTAATTAAAAAATTGATTCACATTTCGGATGGTAAATCGGGTTTTCTAAAAATGCGCCATTTAACTTGTTCAATTTCAACATCCCACTATGCTCTATTCCAACTGCGTGTCCATGTCCGCTGAATTTAATCTAACAAATCGTGTAGAAGTAAATTGGATTGCTACGACAACGCAACTTTTGTGCAATTTATTCCATCTGTCAAGATGTATAAAAATACATTTGCCATGCATTTATTTCAGTTCGAATGGCCGCGTTTTTTTAATGCAAACTGTGCAAAACAACTCACCGGTTCTACCTGATTGAATTGACAAAAAATTGACAGAGGCGATGATAAAGTCTGCAAATATATGTGGCCAATAAACAATCTTTTTTAAGTAATAGCGCACGCTTCTCGATTCGTCAATTACGTTGAAATCTATTACCGTTTAAGGACCTTTTTGCTCGAAATTTATTCGTTATGCTGATCGGACGAAAACTTTCGTTTATCTTCATGCACGGAACCGCTATGTAAATGAAGTTCTCAACGGCAAAACCCGCGACAGTCGGAAATGAATGTCATTCTCGGTTCTGAAGAGGTCAGAATATTTTGCGAGTGCGTGAAATGACTAAAACACCGTTAGACATGTCATTCTCATCACGTTTAACTCTGTCTCAGTGAAAGTACTACATTGATCGTTAAGTCTCGGGGAATACGGAATAAACGCCTCGTTTATAGGGACGTATGCGTATTGTGTAACCAAGGATTGCGCGTGAATCAGAAACATGCGTGTTGACGATGAAAAATTTCGGCAGTTATGTGAAACAAGAAAAGTTGGTGTTGAACGAAAGCCTATAAATCATCGAGCGTAACAATCTTTCGACAGATCGGACAATAATAAAAGTACGAATAAGATGTTAAAGTCTTGATAATATTTAATATTCTGCTTTTCCGTGTTTCAAGTTCATCGCCATTCTACGAGAATCGTATTTCTCCATTAACTGATCGTACGGGAATTTATTGATTTCGAGGGCGTAAAGGTAGTCTTTGAGTCGGGTTACGCGTTCAATGATGTCACTCATTTCCGCTATAATGCGGCAGTAGGATACGCTTGACGTGCACATTTGCAATTGCACGCGTTAGTCTGATATTAGAGATGGAACTGAAGATGAATATTTAATCAACTGGAGAACTATCTACACCCTCCATCTCTGCATTCACAACATATAACTGCACCGTACGTTCGGCGAAAAATGAAATAATTCAACTACACTTTTCCTTATCAAAATTATAGACTGGTTTTCAAATAAGCAGGAGACAGTTTTCATTATTTATGTATATTTAGCGATAAAATACATATATATTGGATAAACACAATTCCACAGGCAACCAACACTTATTTCCTGTGTGTGTTCGTGTGGCTCCGTGGTGCGTAAGGCAGGTTACAGACACTGATGCGAAAAGTTTACCGGCGATATTATTGCAAATTGGCGGATAGTACGTCGAATTTATGGCTGCTTTCTGCGTGGAATTGCGTAGAAATCGTAAACCGTGGCAATTTTTTCGTCTCCATTATCCAGCGGGTCCGGTGTCTTGATTGTTATCCACATCGGGAGATATTCGTCCGTTTAAACAACGATGTGGGGGGTGTAGGTGTAGTAGGGGTAGGTGCGGTAAGAACTGTAGACGTAGGGAAGGCTGTAGCTGGCAGAGTAAGTCAGCGGTGCAGAATAGGAGGTGTATGCAATGGGTGCAGTGTATGCAGCGCCGACTACATATCCTCTCTTGTCCCTCGGGAGAGCCTCCGATTTTCCAGCTTCCTCTTTGACCGGCTCAAGTTTCTCGGGTTGTTCAGGCTGCGGTGCCGCCATGGCAATGGCGAAGAGAGCAACAAGGAGGATAGCCTGAAAAAGCAAATACATGGCAGAAAAAGTTGGAATTTTAAGGACCACACGATGAAAATTGTCCTCTAACAAACTCAAAGTCACTCTTAATCCATTTCAAACAATTCTGTAACCAAGTTCACATTCATTGAGAGTAAATTGTCAATCTTCAAGCGATCCATTGACCAAGACTCGAGAGTTTGAAATTGTAGATACGTGAAGATACTTACGACGAAGCTCTTCATTGTTGGAGGATTTTTGGCTAGTTTACTTGGAGATGAGCTACTGTGATGCAGTGCAGTGACTGAATGATGCTCCTGCTTTTTCGTGGATAGCCTTATATACCCGCGACGAACCGATCGTCCTATGCGCGTCATCCGTGGATTGATCAATGCACGAGGACACGGGGATCGTGCGTGTTTGACCATCTACCTGTCTGCGTAGCTGTCCACCGTTGCTGGGGTTGTTTCGTCGTCCTATTGTTTACGCGTACCAATACGTAATTCACGTACGTGCCCGGTGTCGCGGCCGAATCGGCTAAGGAATCGTGTATGCACGTACTTCCATTGCCATGTCGTGTACAACCTCCAGTTGCACGGCACGCGGCTGTAGCAAGGGACCTTGGCAATCGGCCAAATACGGTGGAAAGTGTTTTACAACAGCGACGTAATACCAGACCATACGCAGAGTACACGACCGTAGCCAGGGTTCTCTGAACTTGGACGATAACGAATAGCACTTCTAAGCGAGCGATAGAAGATTTTACTAAGGATATGGCCGACTCGAATTCCTTTCGACAGAACTCTAGAACGCCCTCAGCTAGTACTTCTGTTGTACACTTTCTCAAGGTAATAGGAAGTACTGTCGATTTTAATAAGAATCATTGATTGATTGCTGTAATTAAATCTAGAAAATTTTGCTTATTAACGTCATTTTCATTGCCTTTCCAAGAGTAATGAACTCTCTACATCCGTTTGGTGTGTATCAGGTTCTTGGAATCGGCTTAACTGCTCTACAATAAAAAGCTGTCAAGTTATCGTTTTGGTGAAAAAAATGAAATATCGATATCCGTCAGCTGTGAAAAACAGGACTGACCTATGAAACCGTTCCCCGTACATTTAGATGTACGTCACACCGGATCGAAGTTGATCCGTTAAAGGATCCGACTGGGCCTTCGCCGACAGAACCAATTAAAAACAGGATATATCAGGGTTTTTTTGCTAATTAATTGATCCGTGATTTATAGCAATTTCTATTTTACGCGATCGCTTTTTTAACGGTGATCAAGCCGTCGAGGAATGCAACAACGTCCAATATTATTCTCACTTTCTGTCGAAATACTTAATTTAGACTCCATTTAGAAAGATCGTTATTGAAATCGGCTGTATGCACGCGACAGCTTCGTCTCTCGGCGTCAGTTTATTGGAATAAAAGAACATTTAGATTTACTGGACTTTCCGTACTTTATCGCCTACCGAAAGTACTTATCGCCGTGTCACGTTCGAAGGGCTCGTCTTGGTGCTTTGAATGCAAAATCATTCTGCAGTTGCAACCATGCATTCCACGATGCATCAAGTATTGCGCAGCTGGACGACCCGTACATTCCAAGTGGAGGAGTATCGTTTGTTTACCTTCGTGGAAGAAGATCAAGGATCATCGCCGTCAGGCAAATTTTCCAATTTTAATACCGGTTCCCGATATATTGGTCAACGGAAACATTCCTCCCTTCAACTTGAGTCACATCCACAGCTTTTTTGTTAAAATCTTGTTTTTCCTTTGATACTCATGTTTACGCGATTTTCCTTTATCCTTGAGCGTATTTTTCTGTGGAATCCGTTTACAGGAATCCTCCGGAATTTCACAACTTCGCAATTAGAAGGTTTCGATAAACTTTTAGGTGCTATCTGTCCTCAAACGTTGCCGCATGTAGTTTCAGAAAATAATAGAAAACAAAAGACGATTCTAACTCTTTTATCTTCATGTTTGAACGCTCTTGTAGTTCATTAATAAACCCAACTCTATCACTTTCACTGAAGAAACAATATGACTATGTTGTCATTCTTCGTGGAAAAAAATAATCGTGACTAATGTGGTGGTCGTCGTTATTTGTAATTACTATTTTTTCGTTTGCAACGTTTTGTCGTAAGTAACTAAATCTGTACCATTTTCGTCGGTTTGTTAAAGACCTATTTTAAAAATTAGTTAATGCTACGAAAGCGCGTGAGCTTATGTGTAAGAAAAATCGCAGTGATGAATATGTCTGCGTCATTAATACCGAGACTCCGAGATATTTAAAAGAATGTTGTTATAACTATGAGCTGCGGTACTACTATTGCTGTTCGCATAGACAACTTCGATATGAGTATGTTATATTTACTTTTACCATAGGACAAATAATAATTGGGTCATACTGTTAACAGTATTTTGTAGGTCATTTACTAATCGAATCACAGGCCTTATCGTGGCTGGAGTAGTAATGTTTATAATTATATCGTTGATGTGTATATATTGCGCGAGGTGTCCTGTAAGGTGGACTTATCTAAAAAGACGCGCTCGTCGACAAGGTAAACGGTAAATTAAATCGTCAAATAAGGTATACAGAAAAAGAAATATGTAACCTTCGCAGGTGTGAATACAACAAATTAAACCGGTGAAATGAAGGAGGGTTTAGGAATCAATGAATATTTAATGAATATTTTTCGATGTTCGCTGAAAATATTTATTATCACAAGATACAAAATATTATCAAATATTGATTTTCGTCCTCTCCAAGTTTTCGATGTAATACGAGATACCTGTAAAGAAGGAAAAATTTATGAACACGAAACATTTGTCGGCAGTCACGATAGACTGTTATTCAGGTAATATCAGATAGAGCTAATGATAAATAATTCATGGAAGATTCATACAAATAGAATTTCATCATTTCAAGTCGGGTAATAACTTAATCTTTTTATTTAGAAATTTAAACTTACGATACGAAAGGACGATGACGGCAAAAATTTCCATGTCAATTTTCGTGTTTATTAAAATTCATCTGTAACAAAAGTTGTATATTTGATAAAACATAGGATGAAGTAAGTTTCATAACTATTTTTGACTTTATTTTTCTCAGGGTCAAAGACCATAAATTGTCATCAACGATATTTCAAAAGTCTAACATGTGCGCATCATTGAAAGATAAAATAAATAATTTTCTAGCATAAAATAATTAACAATACGTTCTTACCTGTGTTCCGAATTGGTAGTAGATGAAACAGTGAAGGATCTCGTGTGCGGAAATTATCTATAGTACAAAAGCATAAAAAGAGATTGAAAAAGATTGGTTTCAATAAAAATGTTCAACAATTTACATTGCAAAAATAATATTTATCTTTCTCAGTGGTAGTGACGAAAATATTTATCATTGCTATTTCAATTAGAACCATTTTGTTTACATCACAGAAAGACGAATCAATACAGACTGAAAAACATCGGACTGAAGCGAACGCAAAATTACTCACCATGAGATACCCTGATGTTGTTATTGAGCTTGCCCTTTATTTATTTTTCATTGAATCCTGAAATATAAATCGAGCATCTAAAATATCTTTACGGAAATATCGTTACATTTATATTTTTTACGTATGAGTCAGATAGGAGCGAAAGACATTTTAGTGTACACATCAACATTTTTCAGCTGAACTATGCATTCATCATGAAAAATATCGACAAAATTACCTAATGAACTTGATATGCGCTGCCGAAAAAATATACTTACAATGCCGATGAAATGGCGCCTGTAGAATTGATTTCTTTCAACTTCAAGTTCAGTTCACTAGCATCCTGCAACAAAAATGAGAGATATTAAATTTAATTGTTTTCTATCAATAATAAATTGTGTTATATCTGTAATTGATGTCAGATAGGAGCGAAAGACATTGCAAAGTATACATCAAAGAGTTCAGTTGAACTATGAATTCATCATGTACAGTATTCAATTAATACACATGTTAAATATTATTAAAATCTTACCGTGATTTTATACAATCATGAAGGCTTTCTGAATTTTGCTTGGACAAAAATCCTTGGTACATCTATATCTTCTTTTACATTTACAGTTCTTCTATGAATGTATGAACAAGTTAAAGTCTCAAATCCAGCATTTTCAAATAAATTAGTCACTTCTTCCACAGAGAAGTAATAGGTTCTGTAATAAAAAAAATGAACAAGTTTCATTAAAAAGTTCTCTAAAATTCATTTCATTTCATTGTGATTGAGAAGGTTTCAGATAGGAGCGAAAGACATTTAATAAGGTTGTCAACAAGGTCATTCTGTTGAACTATGAAATCATCATTGAAACAACAGCAGTAACTTATGATGAATAAATTTTTTTTAAAAATGTATTACTAAATTATTTACCTTGTACCATCTTGCCTCATGTAGAAATTTTCTGCAATTTTGTGGCCTGGTTTAAATCTCAATTGAGCCATATCATATAAACCATAGTCTCTAAATAAAATAATTCCCCCTTGTGCTAAAGCATTGTACAAATTTTTTGCAACACTGAAATAAAATTAAAAAAATATATAAATATTTGTTTAACAAGAAAAATAGTATTTATTTCATTGCACACTATTCAAAATACTTACCACCCAAATTTTTCTGGATGAACCGCAGACAGTACAAAAATTAATGTTGCTACATTTACTGGGCAATTTATATCAGAAAGAGAATTTTCCGCGGCAATATCACTTTGGAACACCGTCATTTTTTCCACATCAAATAACGCGTGCGTCTGTAAAGAAAAAAGAAGATTACGATTTCATCGTGATATATTGATTATATTTTGCACGTGGTTTGGCTGTACCTACCTTCATCAATTCCACGGCTCTCGTCGAGAGGTCACAGGCGAATATTTTCCTGAACTTCAGTCCATCCTCTATGAGCGGATAAACGAAATTCCCAACTCCGCATCCGACCTCGAGAAGAACACTTTCGTTCTCGGCATTGCCCAAGCCCAGCAACTCCTCGAACTCTCTAGTCGTCCAATGACGATCCTTAAAGAATCTAGTATCGTTCCGTTTGTAAAAAAGATCCCAATGTTTCTTTGCGTCCTTCTCGAGTTGCTTGGCCCGAAACTCAGAGACCATCCTCGAGTTCTGGGCTTCCATTCTCTTCAGTTCGTCCTCTGTTAAACGCTTGGCCACGTGGCCCACAAATTCAGGAGCCTCAATTTTCGCCTCATCCATTTTCTTTCGATAATTTCCGCGGTTTATGATGTTCTCGAATCGTTAATAAATTCGCTCGTTTAGTGCATAGCGTGAGGTATTGATAAAACATTTATTCCTGAGGAATCTTAATTAGGTTGTTGAGAGAGCACGTTGTATACCTCCGACCCACTCTGAATCCAAATAGGAAATGATCGAGTAGCAGTGACAAAAACGTGTCTTCCGTTCTTTACAGTGGCGCCATCTTCACCTAGGATATTTTTCCCTAAGCAGTGCTACCAATTTCTCACTTGGGAAATTATTTCCAGTCATTCCGCCAGCGCTATTCCTCGAGGGACTTCCGGTCGCAAACCATTTCCTTGGCCGGGTTTGAATCAACTAACATCTACTTAGCTAAATTTCAGGCAAATATTATCTGCCTAACTAAATTTCAGGCAAACAGTATCTGCCTAATTTGTTCGTAGACTATGGATATCCACATTATAGCTAAAAATAGCCGTATTTTAACACAGAAAGGCCTTAATGCCTCATTACTTAAGTTACTGCGTTTTTCTTTAACATAACGGGTTTAGATTAGTCATACGGCAGTTTTAGTATTGCGCGTAATATTGGTCTCATCAACAGGATAAAACGTAATGCTTTTGATTTTGCTCATAATTCATCTGGTTACAGGGTCCATTTACTCTATTTACTGTGTATGATCAAATTTAAATTATAAAAACTTTCAACATTAGCAGGAATGAACAATTGGTCACAGATAATTTGAGACAGTCAGTTAAAGAATACTCATAACGATTTCTATGAGTCAATTCAATGCTGAAGATATATTTTTGGACACTTTCCTGATTAGGAACGTGCTCGATGGTTTGTTTAATTAAAAATTTCTCACACCTTATTTAAGGAGAGGAGGAATCAATATGAATTCAGCGCGCAACTTGTCCGATAGATCAATATGCGGCTCTCGTTCGAAACAAATATTTCTGCCCCGTATATAGCATGGGCACACAATGACACACTGCTGAAGGGGGTTATTCGTGACTGAAATGCAGTCAACGCGATAGCGTTTAAGATTGCTTATACACAGAAGAAACATCTAGAACATAATAGATTAAAAATTAAACTGTCCTTCTTCTCAAAATAGTGGCTCACGCTACACCCAGAGTTTGATGTAATTATCTTGCAAATAGATACCTAGAAACATGTTAAGTAACTTCGTTATTACTTCCTCCACCACACCCTCAGAAGATAATTTGAGCATTTGCATAATGAATCCTACAATGTCATGCAACTTATGGTCCCGCAGTTGATCTATAAAATTCATCAGCGACATTGCTTTGAAGCCAGCGTTAGAATGTAGTCACGGTGATGAACCAGAGGATTTCCTTGAGCTCGTGCTACTATCGTGAAAATCGTTTGTTATGACACGGCTAATCTGGGAAACGCATCAACGATGTGGCTTTGAAGGCAGCGTTTGAGTACAGTTTCGGTGAAAAGTGTGTACAGTTTGATCGCACACGTGACTGACTAGGCGGAGGCGCGAAGATGCCACGGCGTGCCTTCTCCGCTGCTCGAAGGTAGGCATGGCTGAAATATCGTGTCCCGTTCCTTCTCGCGGGCATTCCAAGCGGGAATTCTCGAAAGCCAGTCGTAGGAATACGCGCCGCGGCTCGGCGCGCTCTCGAGCCGCCACTTTCGAGTGCTCGTAAAAGCCGACGTTTTGCTCTCCCACTGGATATACCCGCGCTTCCCCGGAGATATACGAAAAGGCAAGACCATTCGAGCGGATCCAAGACCACTCCCAAAATATTCAGGTAAGTCAGGCTTGGCCTATCTTACGCGGAGAATTGCCCACGGCGGCGCGTCGATGCCGTCGAAGAAAGCGATCCAACACAAACCTGTGCGGTAATAACCATGTGAACTTTCCTATGAACCTTCCATTATCACGAGTTAACAACGAGGTTTTCATAACTTGAGCCGCATGAGCATTGCAAAAGGTCTCTCTTGTTCCTCGATAACATGTACCGCCGAGTTCATCGATAATGTTAATTATGAAGCCCGAGTTAATCGTGATTCAAGCAAAACGAGCCAACAAACCGCTCAACGTTCGTAAGGAAATTGTTACATGTAACCGTTACGCGAATGAGTTTGATGAAAATGTCATGTATAATCGTGAGAATGGTAAACGGGTTTTCTGAACGTAAGTGAAAATGTAATCGGCTGTTAAGTAGAGCACGAATTAAAAAGCCAGAGCCCGCAAGGAAGGAGAAAATTGCTGCTCGGAGCAGGGGAATAACAGATCCGCTGAGCGACCAACTTTGATGTCGCTTGACGTCGTTATTCTCCTCATAATTATCTTTTAATGGCGCTCCTTTACACGACATGCCGTTAGAGAATGCACTGACCGGCTTTTCATGAATTTTCTCCGTGTCTTCGTCTCGACCTTCGATCATCCTGCGCACGCAGAAGCACCGATTATGCGGATAATCGATCCGAGATCCCGGAAACGGTGTCATTCTTAACGGCATGGTTCGCCAGCGAAGATAATCGAAGGCTCCGAAGCGGAAATCGTCAATGCAAATGGTTGCTCGATGGATCATCGTTTTTCTTCGGCCGTCAAACCTTCCGTCGTTATTTCGGTCACATTGTTTACACTTCTCGCACGGATCGCTTTTTTTTTAATTGCGTAAGAACCCAACAAGTATTCGTCGAGTGGGCGAAATTTCGTTAATCCGGAAACGCAGGCATGTATAATACTTCCGCAGGGACTGTACAGGAGACTCGCTTATCGGTTGATTGTCTTCGTTGCACTCACACTCGAAGAGTCGTACATCCGACTATTATTTGCAATCCGCATTCCTGGACGAGCTCGGCGCTCTCCGCAGCCCTTTCTATCTGCCGGCAGGAAAAGTGCTTTGCTTAAACTTTCTAAACGTTTCTCGTCTTGCTCTATCGCCGAGCCGTGTGCGCTGTGCACGAGAGTGCATAAAGAGATACATTCCACTCTCGTGAGTATCGGATCGCATTGCAAACGGCCGCAGGGAGGCTCGATCGCATCGATCAACTTTTATTACCTAACATCGAGGACGAGCCAGACAGTTCGGCCAGCTGTGATCCAACGAAACGAATGTTTTCATAGATATAGAAAATAGCCCGGCGCTATTCCTATTGCATTTTTATTTCCCCCCGTGTCAACCTGTCGCTCCATCGCGTCCATTTTTTTCCCTCCTGCCTGACGTGAATGCGTGTAAAATTCGTTTCCAAACGTCCTTATTAAAACGTCTGCCAGATGAAACGAGGATTGTTCGGTGGAAATGGCCGAGTGAGCTTGAGTGGGGCATTAAACGAACACGGAAGGCGTTTTACGGCGAATGTCGAAAGTAAGCTGGCCCACGGGTAACGGCCAAAATGTTATGCAAATACCGATTGACATACCTAGCCTGCCGCTTGTTACCCTTTTCACACGGTCACTCGCGGTCAGCTCAGAGTACCGTTGCTCCCGAGGATCCGAGAATGTGTGCACTATCCTAGACAGAGATTATACAACCAGTGTTAAAATCTTCACACACAGACACACACACACTGTCACGTTACTCAACACCAAAGAGCAAAGACTAATCAACAGTAATTTCCAGTTTGATAAACCGAGAGAAATTGATAGAATTTTTTCCCAATATACACGTATTTCATGGTAATTTGTTACTTCGCTTGGCGAGTGGGACAATCGGTAAATCGGCGATTCATTACCGTTGTTTGCGATTCTAGCAATTGCGATGAACGCGTGGTTGGCCAGAGAGACCCGTTAAACGTCCGCTGCATTTCCGCGTTTCTTCGTTACGTCTGAAAAACGAAGCCACTAATAACCGTTAAGCCGATCCGGCTGGTTCCGAAGAATTTCATTAAAAATTCAACGTATGCCCGGCACGCCTACGTTTCGCCGCGACTCAGGGGAGTCAATAAACCCGCGAGATTCTGCAACGTTGGCGAAAATCCCGATGTTCCCCGTCGTCGAATGCCCGGCTAACGTTCCCGAGAAACCGACACGTCTATGCAATTTCCAACGGTGCAGTCGGTACACGCCTCGTGCCATGCGCAATTAATAGAGATGACATAGCTTCTCGTTAGCATAGTATCCAAGCTGTTTCGTAGAACCCGAGTCAATATCTTACGACGTATTCCGACGCTTCTGCAGCCGAAAGCCTCGCGTCGCATAAATTCCGAATTACTTACGTGAGAAATTTTCAAGAGAAATGGCCGTCTTGAAAAATGCGTAAATAATCGACGAGTAGTCACTGACAGTATCTATCTACGTGACATTAAAGTTATTACCACGCGACGTTACGTTATTGAAAACCAATAACTGACAAAAGTCCGTAATACCTAAACTGTCATTAAAACCGTTATCCATGGCTCTCTCTGTGATTACGCGATTCCAGCAATTATCTATAATGAAACGGGGCGCTCGGGATGATATTAATGGACACGCGAGAGCATTTAGGACATTCGTGACACCTGTCCATCGGTCGGTGTTCTTTCATCAGTATTCCAGAGAAAGTTATAGGAAGAGGGGGTCTGGTATCGGCTCACACGTACTCACACGGGAGCCCGTTTTTCCGTCGAATGTGTGCGTGGAAATGGCAGGTGCGGGTGTGGGCGGGAGATCGGCGAAACGTATTAATTTCGGTGACGCGTGCTAGTCGTGTCGACCCTCGAATGGGAAAAAGGTCATTTGTCAGTTGAAACCCCAATGGACCGGCTTCGCTGGCGGGACGTTAATTCGCGGCGAGGCCGGGATATCGCGTATTCCGTTTGAAATCGGCCACCATTATCGGGAACACAACGCTGCCCAGTCTCCTTTATGACGGCGCACTCTCACTTCCATCGTTCGCCACGCTTCAGGTGTTTTTTCACCGCCTCCGAGCACCACCGTACGCGCCGATGCGTTGGTGCATCCGAAACTACAGATTTTCACGCTCTCTTCGGCCGACACGCTTCACCTGTCGATACCAAGCAGATCCCGATGAATCATTCACCTCCGTACACTCAGAGTCCTTTCAAACTACTGCATTTATCCACACACGCACACACACACACATGTATCTCGTTGAAAAGAAAAATACGAGATATATCAATTTCCAGGGAACCTACGCAACGAGTTTCCCGGGGAAATGCTAAAGAAATTTTAAAACGTCGGATCGGAAAATCTCGTTCCTCCGTTTCACAGGAATAATGTATTCGTTTTATGGGAATATTTTCCCGAGCCTTCTGAAAGACATCCACGAGGATTGCGCTGACCTGGCAAAAGTTTTGTTAAATAAATACATCTTCCCGACATGGGTATGCTGCGTGACTGTGTGGGGGATGAAGGGGACACATAAAAACTGTGCGCGATAAAACGGGCGCATAAAAACTACCCAATTGCGTCGGTCTTCTCTATTTGCGAGGAACCCAGCGAATCGTTGGAGCGTGGAAATATCATTTCCCGGCGCCGTTGAAGTCTCCTTTCTCGGTGTGTGTATATAAAGCTGTCTCGAGAGCAGGAGAATCCTCCGCGGTATCTGGATTCTCTCTATCGCTAAATATCTCCTCGGCATTATCGCCGTTTATAGGCAGGAAGTCATGCCGAAAAGATATTTTCCCGGACCGCCTATTCGTTCGTGCGGCGAAGCCGAGGATTTCGTCGATCGCTGGGAAACGTTGCAGCTGTCTCGTTTAATGTTTCCCCCCTTAATTTACCGTTGCTTGTCCATTTTATTTCCAAAGGCCTCGTAAAGTACAAGACGCATAGTTGCCGGTGAATCGAGGCGGGCAAACGCCGCGCCCCGGCAAGTCTCAGTAGTCTAAGTAGTTATACTTTAGAAAGGCGAGTTACTTCTTCGGGCAAAAACTCACGACTACGGCGCCGTTCACTTTTCCGCGAGAAAACGAATTCTTCCGCGGCTTTCCTGTTCTTCCACGTGCCGGCGGAAAAGTAAGTTACGCCAGAGCCGCCAAGATTTTTCCACCCGAGCCAAATAGTCAACCAACGAGGATTACTGCAGACAATAAACACCTCCGTACACGCGAATTTTCTCTAATTTTTGATACTTTCTACCTGAATTACCGCAATTAATTAGCGGCAACGATTCTTCTCTGAATGATAGGTTCGTTGTAATTGTCGTTCATTTCGTAATCGTCGGCTTGACAGGGCAAAAACTGTAGGGCTTATTAATCACCCGTGCGGGATGTTCGTGCCAGCGACAGAAGTCGCTGTTAGCCCCGGTGCTGGATCGTGAGGATCGCGTGCGACTGGTACGAGCGACAGCGGCGACAAAGTAATATCCTCGTGGGCGGCCGTGTGCCTTTTACACCGTAAACCGAAGCAATAGGGCCGGTCGTTGGCTCACGCGACACTCGAGGATCGATCGATCCCTCACCGAAAGAAATTACAAAACGTCAAATTACCTGACCACCGGATCTTACAGGAAATTTCCACTCTCCCTCCCCCTATCCCTCTGTTTGTAAATTCTCGGGAAATGGTATCTCATGTGTTTCGTTTAATCACCTTGGACCAGATGAGACGGCCGACATTGACCGCCTTTGAACAGCATTCCCCTGTCCCCACCCCTTGGCGATATTGCTCGCAGCATCGAGGAGGCCAATATTGGACTTCTATTATGGCACGGAGTGGGCTAATATTGAGCTTCTTTCATGGCAGCCGGACAAAGTGGACGCGTTGACGATGGACGCCGAGACCGGAGCGGTGTTGGCCTTGCAGATCCTCGCACTTTGCTCGATCGTCGGCGCCCTGTTGGCCTACCTTATGCGCCAATCTAGGAATCCCACGGACGAGTACGAGGCTCGCGGGAAACGTCACATTCTCGTGACCAGCTGTGATACATGCGTGGGCCTTCAGATCGCCCTTGCCCTGTCCGAAGCCGGCTACAAGGTAATACCGCCTCGCAACTATGCGTCCCTCGTGAATTATCATCGTCCTAACGTCGGCCAACTATGCCGCGAATGCCCCGTGAAATCCCTGCCTACGTTAACCGCCTTACTGCCTTCTACCTCGGGTTATTACGTCTCCATTATTTCCCACCCGTAATAATTACGCTCGTATAAGCACACCCATGTCCCCGCACAAGCGAAAACGTTATACCGTATAAACTCATTTCCAATTCCAATCTCGTTTAACATTCCTCTTTATCGTCAGCTTCACTTATTAACCGTAGAGTCTCAATTTTTCCTGTATTCCAATTAAGACGGTTTTATTTGAAATCAAATTCGTCGGTTTTGAGTAACGGTGATTCGGAAAGTTTGACGACGCGTCGCGGAGGGATTTGTCGGAGAAATCTGCGGTTTACATCGGAAGCCAGCACGGCAATTGGAGCGTGACGGATGGCAGTCCGTCAAAGTGTTCTTACCTCGAAATTAGCCATCTTAGCGGCGGAAGTTGGCCGATCCGAGCCCTTTAAATCATCCGTATAACGAGGTCGTTGATGGCAGGTGTTGGCGGGTTTGCTGGACCCATCCGGGTCTTCGCCATCGGTCAAGATCCTCAAGGCGGTCGAGCAGGAACGGGCCAGGGAAAAGGACACCGCCGGCACGGGGGAGTCTCATGAACCGGAAGTACGTGCCCGCGGACAAATCGTGCCATTGGAGCTCGACCCGACGAGGGAAGACAGCTTGCGCGCCTGCTACGACGCCGTTAGGGCCAAACTACCGGCCGGAGAAGATGGCAAGGAACTTTTCACTTGGCCGCTCCAACGCGCTCACGGGACATAAGGAGCCCCTTTATCGTTGCATTATACTTGCCGGCTCGACTTAATAATGCCCTCGAACCGAGGAAAATTCCCTTTATCACGTCGGACGTTTAACTAAATTCCACCGAGAGCCAAGCTCTTCCGTTCGATCTTTGTCGTCTTCTTTGTCCGAGCGACTTTTTTTTGCCCCTCCCCTCCGCGTAATTAGAAGCGGGGAGTAATTACGACGGCGCGTACGAGGTGGGCCTTTGTTCGCAAAAAAGTCAAGTTTCGAGGAATCACTGATAGGAGATAGGAAAACGAGATTCAGTGGCCTCGTCGGCGATTCGGATTCAGCCCGGTTCATTTGCATCTAATTATGTTGTCAACGAGGAGTCTCGAATGGCACTCCACCGTATCTACCCGCTCGACGTTCTATTCGGAGGGCCATTAGTTTTATCGCTAATTGTTTCCCGAGTGGTCTGTTCAAAGAGCTCTCGGTGAAAGAGAGAACAGCAACGCGCCCGAAAAAGAGAGAAGGAAGGGACAAGAGGCGAAGCTCTGACGACAATGGCACAGCGAATGCCAAATGATAATGCAAATCACAAATGAATAATTATCGTTGCGCGAAAAACAAAACTTACCCAGTATCGAGAGAAATGTCAAATTAAATGTACTTCGTTGTACGATTTCGTTCAGTGGTTAAATCATTTTTCGACGAACGCGTTGGATTTTCACGGAATTTCCAACGGACAGAAGCTGTTTTTCTAATGGTTGTATTTTTATTTTAAACACAGGTCTCTGGGCGGTCGTGCACACCGGCGGACTGGCTCTGCCCGGAGTCATAGAAAAGCAAGCCAGTTCGGCGTGGGAATCTATGTTACGACACAATTTAGTCGCACCATTGAGAACAGCCAGGGTATTCATTCCCCTCTTACGCGCGAAAAGAGGTCAGTCGATTAACAGGGGAAACCTTTTAAAACACACGTAACTCACTGGTCCATCGCAAAAAGCTTCATCTCTTAAGTGAACCCCATAGGTCCTTCAATACGTACAATCCTTCACGGTAAAATGTTGAAAAAAAAAGAACTTAACGAATGCCTCAGTGAATCAGCCCTTTGGCTCTAAAAGCGAAATTCTTGAACAATTTTGTTCGCGACGAATGTAACGCCGCTGAAAATTCTAATATACACGAAAAAAAGGACTGGTTTTCATTCGTCAGGTCGCATAGTCCTGCTGGGCGACTGCGAGAGGAGCTTTACAAATGCCAGCGGTTTGGTGGCGTTCAGTGCTTCCCGAAAGGCAGTGGAAGGTGCTGCCGAGGGCCTCAAGAGCGAATTACATTCTTCGGGTGTCGACGTCGTGCTGCTAAAGCCGCCGCCCGCGAATCCTCTTACTCTCTATGCAGCGCCAGTCCTCAAGACGTAAGTCCTCGCCAAGTATTAGTCTACGATACCCCGTCGGCGTGTAGCGCGAAAAGTGGGCCGACGGCAACATACATACATATCAAGCGAATGGCCCGCGATGAATATCAACTACCGAAGGATGATCGATATACCCCCGGCAACTGTTTTCATTTCACGCCGACGTGATTCAATGGGAAAAATAGTAATCCAATGCACGAGGATTATGAGGATTGTAATTGACGTTGTTTCAGGGTCGACGTGGAATCTGGGATCGCGTCACCCGAAGGAACATGGACAGCCCCTTTGTCGACGTACTCTATCGAAAATTCAGTTATACCGGCCGTTTCGACAGCCTGCCCTTTGAGCGTCTACGACATGGCCGTAAAAACGAGGCTCTTCTGTCGCTAGACAAAACGAACATCATGGTTTTAATGAATCTTACGCTAGTTAAAGCTGCCAGTAATCTCGACGAGGATCGACCAATAACACGTAGTTTAATGAATACTCCTAGGCATTTAAGTGTACGTACTGAATTTTGTAAATTTTTTTGTAAGTAGACGATGTAACGAAAAATCTGTGGTATAAAGAATCTTACAGTATGTGACGGCCTATATTTACCGCGCTGGCTTTTACCGTAAGTGCTAAAACTCTGGCTGACGGTGGGACGATGCTTCGCGGAATGCCTTTAGCGGGGATTACATCTAGATTGAATTCTAAATCATTCCATTCGCACCGGCGAGCTTGTAACAATTAGAACACGCGGCTGTTACGCGGATATTAATTACAGCATTAAGCGGATAGTTCCGCGAGTTCCCCGTTGAAGCTCGGACGGCAGATATATTGATACGAGTAGACAACTTCGTCGCAACAGAACGCGGATAAACTTTGAAATAACATTAGCGAGAGCAATGTTCATGCATATTCCATGACATGCAGAAATCGACCATTGTTAGCGGCGTCAGGGGTGATTTATAAAGGTAACACGCTTCGATAGTACAGAGTGAGAAAATTAATCTGGAAAATCAAGCGCACATGCCGGCTGCAATGAATGTTTCATGACCCCAAGTAAACCGTAATTCACACAAATATAAAATGGGAAAAGTGTCTCGACTGTCGACTTCGTTTCATCGACTCGATTGTCCTCAGAAAATTTAATCGTATTTACCGGTAAGTACAGAGGAAACTTTCCACTCGCCTTAATCGCTTCTTTTTCCTCGAATAACTTGTTGATACAATTTATTGAGGTGCCAAGTGATAAGTATAAAAGGTTGACAGGTCCTTGCGCTTTCTCGCCTCGGCAAGAAGGTGGCAAAAAGCCAACGTTATTGCGATTATGTCAATATCCAAAGGGGAATAATGTCGAGCCGGTCGATCGATTAATGAGCCGTAAAACCGCGAGTTGTTGTCAATTCTGTAACGCGCTATGCCTGTTTATCGACAAACAACGGCGCGCATATCTCGGTGACGTGCATTACACGAGTCGTTTAACGTCCACCTGCGAATAATTAACACGGACTTAATGGACAGGTGAAGTATAAACTGACAAGACCGAGATATAATGGAATTCTTCGTTGATATTGCGAGTAGTGTTATGAATCTCTAAATAGACTCCTGCCAAGGAGAATATTATATTTGGACTTGAAAGGAACTCATTTCGTCCGGCACGATGAACACTGAATCGATTTGGACACTACCGCTTCACGACTGCTTTTCCTTTTGTTCCATTTTAGGGACATTTGACGAATATTCGCGTTTAGTAGGAATATTGCATTTCTCTGTGCACCGACCGTGCAAGCTTCCGAGGAATATGAATTCTCGCAAAACTCCCGTCACCCGTTACCGTCTAATTGCGTTGTTGCAAAAATGCTCGTAAAGTCGCCCCTTTTTTTCAGCGGTATTGTCACAATTTCCACAACCGGCAGGGCCGGCTTCGACGATCACTTCCGGCCAATGTGCATAACGAAACAACGAATTAATGGTTTACGACCGAGCCGTTCCTTCAGCAGTGGTGACACTTATAAAGTACGCTTGTTCCCCGCTTTTGGAGTTAGTTTCCCGCAGGTTCTGTTACAGGAAGTACCATGGCTTCGTCGAAGGTGCGTAAAAAAAGTTAACCAAGTCCAAAGTGTTTTCGAAAGTGCACAATCCTTACGAAAACTTTGACCCAAGAGCAAATTAGCATATTCGACTTATTTTCCTCGAGAATCTATTTACGAAGAGAACCAAATAATCCCCTGTCAGGCGAATGCTTTATAAAAAATCCTCGTTGCCCGTATACCGTTAAGGGGTTCTCCTCCAGAAGGAATTCGAGCGACGCGCATCTAACTTTCATATAAATCCTTTTCTTGTACCTCGACTAATTGCCGGCTGTATCGGTTTCTCCGCGAATCGTTAAAACTTGTGATTCTCGCGATAACTCGAAGCCGGCTATCGACGGGAGTCGATAAGAGCGAAGGGCAGGGGGGAGTGGTGGAGGGAGAAAAACTTGTTGGGAAAGTCCGTAAAGGACGTGGCGGAGCAATTTCGTAGTTCGCCGTGACTTGATCGATGGCAAAAAAGAAAAGTTGAACCGCGGATCCTGCGTAAGGAGAATCACGAGGGTCCTGCGGCCCAGGGAGGGTACAGTGGGGTGGAGTGGGGGGGTGGGTGGCTGTGGTAGTAAAGCAGCCGTTTCCCTCGCGTCGTCGGGCATTTTACTGGCCATTGTTGGAAGCCGCGTAAAGACCCGGCATCTACGTGCGGCGCTCATTTCGCCCTGGCGTACATCCTCGGCGGAGCATATAATGCCGGGCCTTTTCAATTTGCCGCCACCTCGATGCTACCGGGCGACCCGGTAAAATGGATTTAATTACGTTCTCAGAGAGGCCCAAGCCAGTGCGGCAAGATACTTTTACGAGGATCCGCTTTTTCGCACTTGCCAGGACAAAATTTACGAGCGCGACATGCGTGGCTGAGCGAAAATTAAAAGGGACACGTCGGTCACTTCCTTTGGCAGATGCAAGAATCTGTTATACAAGTGTATACTTTTTACGGCGAAGAAGCCGTGTGCCTTTTGACATTTCCTTTTTCTTTTCCCAGGCGCTCGTCGGTCTGGCGGTTCTCGTGAACGTCGTCAGTCTCGTTCTGTCGAAGGCTCATTACGAAGGTCAGTTTCCCTCTCGAGAAACACGAGCCCCTCGAAAGCAATAAACGGGAGACGAGGGCCCTCCTCGCGCGCCTAACCCCACGAGTAAAACTTTATGAGCACTGTCGTAGGTGGGGAGGAGGAAGATTCCGCCGAGGTTCAGGAAAGAACCGGACACGGTGGCCACGGACACGCTCATTCGTTTCACCACTTCTCCGGGCCCGTGGTTGGCCATCATGAGGAAGTTTCCTGGACCGACAAGCACGGCCACCATCATCACGACTACAAGGCCCATCCGCACTACAAATATTCCTACGGTGTGCACGACAGTCACACCAAGGATCATCATGGCCAAAAGGAACATCGCGATGGTCGGTAAAAGTATAAAAGTAGGAATAGCTAACAGAAACAGTAAACAGTGCTTTCATTTTTTCAACGAAATAAGGTCCTCTTAAGATGTGTAGTTTTAATATTAAGATATCAGGATTGTACAGTTGGAAGACGTTGAAATCAAAACTTTCATTGATGACAATCGTTAAGGTTTTTCTGTCTGTGCAAGGGAAAGGATAAACAGGTACATGATTAGCAAGTGGCTTGATGGTCGGATAAAAGGATGCGGCTTTGAAGAAAAAGAATAGTAGAAGGATTCGCCAGAGGGACACTTGTACAAAACGGGAAGGGAGGGGGGGGAGGAGTGGTCGGAAGCGCGAGACTCGATCTCGTGCGCTTAATTAGAATCCCGAACTAATTGGATAGCCGGCCTTGCTCTTAATTAGAAGAAGCAGCAAGTTTGTCTCTTTCTCTCTGGCCGGTCCGTCGGTTACGCTGACTCTCTGCTTTTTACGTGGACGAACTCAGCTCTGCAAGTCTCATGGAAACCTTCCTGCACCGAATTACTATTAAATATTCCTCACTTGTTTCCCATACGTTCCGAAAAAGCTTTTCAAAAGGACCAAATGATCGTTCATTCTTAGATTATCGAATAACCAGCGAAATGAAAGTCATTTTTATTAACATATCCCGTGTTTAGATTTCCTATGAACAGCACGACTGTGGCTGTTGAATTGCTCGAAGAATTGTTAAAGTAACGTTAACAGCAGTTAGCTTGGGAATGGAGAGGGACCAAGGGTGTAAAATAGTTGGTTTCGCATAAGGAAATTGGTTTGCCGGCGTGAGTCATGTTTCCCAAGGAATCCCTGGGGCATAATTACGAGTCTGCATGGCAGGTAAACACGTGGAGGGCGAATATCACCTGCACGAGCCGGGCGGCAACATCAGGACCGTCAAGTACCACGCCGATCATCACGGTGGATTCTTCGCCGAGGTACACAATTACGGCGGGAACGATCATTCCGGCTGGCACAAGCACCGATAGTTCCTCGGAGGAGGGGCAACCGAGCAGACACGGACAAAAGATTTATCGGAAATCGATGAGTCGCGGGAAAACGAGAACCCCACTGCCGTCACCGTGCTTAGCCGGCTAATTAACACGCCGGGTCATCGTCATTCCACCTACAAATTTAGCCCCCAACAAAAGAAAGACCATTAAACCTACCGACGATTTCAATGGGATTGTTTAGAAAGCCCTGTCCTCGTTGCTATCCTTTGAGAAGGGCTAGTCTCGGAAAATGTAAACGATATTCTCCGTCGTCGATTACAAAGGAACGTCTACGTTAACTGTTCAACTCTTCCGCCCACTCGTTCCTTACGTAAATAAATATCTCTGGAAACGGGAGATGTTTGCTCGTTGTCCGAAGCTTCGTTTCTCCGCAACGACACAAGCTTACTTGTTTCTATCGTTACCGTTTAATACCATTGTTGATGTTTAATTAAAATTTCTTTGCAACGTCAGTGATATAACCCTTTGTTTGCCCGCTTCCTTTCGTTCTAATTAAAAATGTTTATCCTTATTTACCGTACGCCGGGACATAATACGCGGATTACGAATGCAAGAAGTTGTTACGCCATTATTATTGCTTGCCTTTTTCGTAATGCCTTTGGTCATACTCTGAACTTACAAGAAATATTTAAATTCGTGCCGTGAAAACCGTTATCGGAATTCTCCGAGCCGGAGTAAGACTTTGGCTATGACGGAAAGACAGTTCGGACGATGGTTTTTGCAGGCAAAAAGATTTCTAGTTCTTGATCATCGAACGATTATCCACAATTGCGAACGAAGGTCGCTCGAGCGTTACTTTAAGTTTGTCGATTTCACGAACGGCTCGCCGGTGAGCAATCGAATTTTGCAAGAATTACACTGACCCATTTTCCTTCAACTACGGCCAACATTAATCCAAATTCAGTAACGAAACGAGCAATTGAAATCGTAATACACGGGATCGAGAAGTTCAGCCGCTTTAAAGACTTCAAATCTAGTTCGGATACTTTATTACTTAGGGAACTTTTTCTAGAACAGAATCGTTTTAGAACAGTATTACATAACGGAGAAAAGTTGGCTCTCGAAAAACTCGTGGAAAAAGTTCCTGTCTATTTGAGCCCGGAAAGTTGTTAGGAATAAGAAAAAAAGCGCGTTTTTACACGTGAAAGTGCTTGGCTGGATAAGAGTTAACTTCTTGCGCAACAGTCTTCACGACAAGCTTACATTTTTTACAAAAGAATCGTTTTTTTTAATAGCACCTTGATAAGGCATTCCCCTCTTTCACCTTTCTCTTCTTCATTGAAATTGCCACGAAAGTTCTCATGCTAAATTGCTCTACACAAAGTGAACGTAAATTGTTCATTTAATTTGTGTCGCATAGGAGGAAAGATACTACGACCCATAATTCCGTTTTCTCGATTAGCGGGGACAAGAGGCGTTGATTTATTTGCGTCTTCAGCGTCTTAGATCGCGTTCCATCGGGGCGAACGACGGCTACGTTGGCTCGTTAATGAAATTGTCTATCGCTAGGCTGTAGGGCAACTGCGGGACCATTTCTATCCTGATGCAGGCGCTCATCAACCGTGGCATGGATTCAACAAGAACATCTCGAGTGCGCAGCCAGTGCACGGCCGAGTGCGGACGTGCCGATGTGCCGTTTATTTGCTCCTCTGAGCCCGGGCATACACGTCAAACGTACGGAAGAGATGAAAGGAGAAAGAAACGGGACGGATCAATACAGTCGTTACTAAAGCAAACGGACGGATTATGGGCCTCAGCCAACCAAATGACTTGCTCTCCCGACGAGACTTCAAAATCCCGAAGAATTTCAACGCTCTCGTACGACGCCACGGGGGATTTGTAATTGCACAAACTCCGGTTAAAATTCCCTTTTGGTAGACGCTTTAACAGCGCGTGGGGATGATGGGTTTCGAGATGTGGGTAAAATGGACGGGTTTCTCCGGATGATATTCTTTCTTGTGCGAAAACAGACATGTCGAACGTTAGGGGAGGGTGGGAAGGGCAGATGAGAAGAGAAAGAAATGGCGTGGATCGATACAGTCGTTACTAAAGCAAACGGACGGATTACGGGCCGAACACGCGAAATAACCTACTCTTCCGACGGGAACTGGGGACCGGAAGAGAGGCTTCGACCTAGTCCAAGTATAGGCCTTTTGAGGTCCCGCTGGCCGTAGTTCTGGGAAAAGATTTTCCCATCGTCTAGCCGAATAAAGCTCCAACTTATCATGGCGATTTACTTTTCCATCTTTGCCCGGCAAGCCTGTCTTTCGATTTCATAATCATGTCTCTTAGACAGGGAGATTGGAATGCCTTGGGAATTGGCTTGGTCGTTAGCTATTGTCCTTAAGGCAAGGAAAATCGCGGGACCTTAAGATCCGCAAAACTTTCGGGGAAGCTTGACAATTTGAGCCGAGCTTAAACATTAGTTCGGAGCTACGTGAAGTCGGAGGGCTCTCGGGTAAACTCACTTAAAAGATTTAACCGCCGCGAAGGCGTAGGGTCCTGCGGATTTACGTGAAACTTGGAAATGCTTAAAGGCTCGATGGGAAATGTACATTACACCCGCCCCCCCTCCCCGCCCCACGTGTGCGGCTAAAAGCCGGGCATTGGCTCGCCTTTCGGCGCTCTGCTTACACAGAGTGACGTAATGGCCAAGGAAAAACCGTTCGTTATCTGTGCGGACGTCGGCCGAGTTTTTCCGCAAATTCCGCCGACGACAAAGTCCTCGGCGTATTATGGAAACACGTGTGCCCTTTTTCCCCGGCAGAATAGACGAGAAAAATGCCGGGCGATGCGACGAAATACAACTCGTATGAGGAAATTGACAACTCAACGGATCACTGAGCACGTAATTAAAAGCAAATAGCGCCTATTAAAATATTCTCGTGAAATATCCATTACCGGACGAAAGAACATTTCGTAGAACATACATCCGAGATAAAGCGAGAATATTACAACGAACCGAACGGTAAACGAATGAATTCTTCTTCCGGAATGAAGAAATATTCGATTGATTACTCGTTGGGAGATTTCCCCTGCTCGCCAAGTCGCGGAGTTACATTTGGATTTTGCTCGAGGCAGTTAAACAATTTTTCCGGAGGTAAGTTCAGTTAAAAACGATAACGAACGGTCCGGTAATTAACGAGAATGTTGACATTCCTGTGAAAAGGCAAAAGGTGGGGGTCCTTTACCGTTGGTTTTTCAGCGATTCTCCGAATCGTCGGCACCTTTGCCGCAAAAAGCACATCGTATTGCGGTTGACGTGTGGTAATCGATTAATCGATCGGACGACTTGTGCGTGAAGGCCCCGCGATTACGTTGGACCGTCGAAGGAATGCTCAGGCACTTATGCATAATAGGAAAGCTGCCTCGAGACGCAGGCTTTTTTCCTAAAGGAACGCGCAATGCTCTATTGTGTATATGCCTCTCCGTGCCATTAAATAACGGGCCAGTGGCGAAATTCAGGGGACAAAACACGGCGACGGGAACAGCTATATAAGCCGCCAGCAATATCGACAGGCATATCACTCACTTTTACGAATCTCAGGACAACAGTACCATGGCCTTCAAGGTTCGTAGACGAGCTGACGCCACCGATACAAACATTTCCACAAGCAATCTCTTCACACACTCGTAAACAGGACTACAAACAACTTGTCATATTCTCTGAAAACCATTTTTACCGTTAACATTAATTTTCTCGCAAATAACAAGGAATACAAGTCTTGTGTAACGAATTTTTCACTTGACCAAGGAACTCATTCTTACAGTTTGTGCGAAAAATTTTGCCTTTCCCGTGTCGGTGAATTCTCTTGTCCGATATTTCCCGCGACGTTTAAGTGATTTCTCGTGGTTTACAGTTCGCTGTTGTGTTGCTGGCGATGGCCTGTGTGGGAATCCAAAGTGGACTGGCCGGACACGCTCACAGTTTTGCGCATTTCCACGGGCCGGTCGAGGGCCACGGGCACGAGATTACCGTTCACGACAAACACGGCCATCCCAGCGTAGATTACGTTGCTCATCCCAAGTACGAATTCGCGTACGGAGTGGAAGACCATCACACTGGGGACTATCACGGCCAGAAAGAACACAGAGACGGTGAGTCTACATTTCCCATGGTGCTCAAGAATTTTCTTACCGGCTCGAAACGGGCCTCAATATTTCCTTCTCTTTGCCTTTCACTTAAGCTACGTTATTCGCAGCGCGGCAGGATTTCAGGTATCCTTGGAATTTCGGGGAATTAACGTTGAACTTTTTCTTGTCGAGCAGGGAAACAGGTGACCGGAGAGTACACGATCAAGGAACCAGGCGGCAATGTCAGGACTGTCAAGTACCACGCTGACCCGCATGCCGGATTCATCGCTCATGTGCACAATTCCGGCGGAAACAATCATCACGGAGGGACCTACGGCGGACACGGACACGAGCATGCCGGTCACTACTGAACACTGTTTGCCGGTCAAAAAACAGACTATCGATCTCTGCACGCATGAAATCTACACCTCTATCCTAGGCATTGCTACTTGTACGATATCTGTTAAATATATGATGTATATTACGTGTTATCAGTAAACCCGTTGCTCGAAACTCATCTGCCTGACCAGCCGGTATAGACGTAACGATAAGTTAGCTGGCTTATGTCAGTGAAAAAATTGCTAAACTGTGTGTGTCGAAGAGACTGGAGCATCGATAGAGACACTCTGAGCCTCCTGCGACATATTGGGTCACGTATTCAGACCATGACGATACCAATCTCCCTGAGGGAGTAGGAAAATTCAATTTTACTCGTGGATGCTGGCTATTGACTCCGGCGATACCATTCCTTATTATATTAGGACACGCGGCTGAGGGGTCAAGGCTGTTGGATACACGAGATGATCCCGGAACGTCGTCCTCTGGATCCTCGAGCGAACCCTCGTGTATAAGAAGACTCGAAAGTTCTAAAGCTTTCACGAATATGAAGGCTCCCAGCCTCTTTCCCGAGTACCTTCCGCCGGACTCAAGCCTTTTGACTTCGGCAAATATGCAAATTAGGAGTCGCCTTATCGATTCACCCCGAGAAATGCAGATTTCATAATCTGCCAACCTCGAGATACCACCCCCTATACAACGGACCGAATCTCTATTTATCATTCATGAATCCGGAGTTTATAGTTCCCCCCCGTGCATTCCTTGGCGAAGATTCTCGGGCGGATAAGAATTTTCGTATCTCGCGAGGGTCGGTGCAACGGCCATGGGAAAACGGTGGGGGGAAATGATTCGAGAAACGAAGGCTACGAGTTTCTTTGAAAAGCACCGAGTAGCGGAGAGAAAGAAAGTCCTCGGCGTCGTCGATACGGCTGAAAATTTGCCTCGCTTGCGATCCCGCTGGTAGCTCGGAATACGAGAGGGCGAGATGAGTGGAGTCACGGGGCAGGCCGAGACGAAGGGAAAGTAGGAGTCGCTCACAGGAAGGATAGAATTTACGCGAAGGGCGCTCGAGCGATAAGTGGTACGGCTTGTCGCACAGTGGCACTCTCGTTACTTTCTACGTCCGGTTCTGTCTCTAGGAAGCTGCGCCCGGTGGCTGCACAAAGGGAATTTCTTTGTCTGCCGTCGAGCCGGCCACCATTTCTCATGGGCAAAGTGATAAATGAAATCGCGGCCGCCCCCGGCAGACCGCAGAAAAACAGACAATTCCGGGAGCGGCTCTTTCTTGCCCGGCAAGAAGAGGGTAATTTTATCGGCGCGTGTTATTCCGGTCAGCAACGCCACCTTGTCTTCCGTCTGCCCTCCCCGACACCAACGTGCGCCTTGTCGCCTAGACCCTCGTCCTCTACCCCCTCCCCCTCCTCCCCCTCTATCTTGGCGTCACCCCCTGCGGCCACATTGAGCAGCCGACGAAGAGGGTGGAGCGAGTTGTCGGAAGCAGGCGGTGGCAATAATACGAGATGGACGTGATAGGGAACTATCGATTTCCTCGATCTCTCTTCTTCCGGGCCGTCGCCACAGCGCCAATAGGTCCGCGCCCCCGAGGAACAAGACGAAATAGGGCGGGTTCTTGTCGTTCGGAATGTTGGTCGACCGAGTCGAAGGTTCCAGCGGAAAGTGACGATCGTGAGTATCTTCCCCCCCCCTCCCCCCTGAGTTTATTCAGAGCACTTTGCAACAATGGAAGTCTCATTCTGTGGTGGTTCAATAGGGCTGGCTGCCGTACTAATGCTTCCATTCACAACCTCGCGTCGAATACCGTTCTCTCGTAGGCCTTTGCCTCGCGTGTATTTTCGAAATACCCCCGGCCGAATTATTGTAGCCATTTTCGTTCGTGACTGAGGGAAGAACGCCACACAGGGAGATAAATCGAGAGAGCTTCTTCCGTCGGTCTTCATTTCCCTGATATCTTCCTTCATCCCCACTCTTGCCCATGACAGACACTCAGTCTTTCTTGCCGTCAATCGTGGAATTTAACCCCTATTCGACGGAATTTAATGGTTTTGCCGTAAATTAAAAATTTCTGCCAAACCCATGTTCTTACTTTAATTTCTGACGAGTTCGTTTTATCGAGTCTCACTTAATTCAGAGCTTTCATTTCCAATCGTGCTGATTCATCCTCTGCGCGTGATCACCCCTGCTCGCTTTCCTTTGGGACAATTAAGACCGGGGGTCTCTCGAAAGGGACGTTGTATTAATGGAATTTATAATGCTCTCTTTGTCGACGCATTTTTTAACTCGAGTACCGTGGGCAAAGCTTGTCGGTACTTACCGCGAGATTAATTTTGGCCGAAGCTAATTTCAAATGCCCTCGCCACGGTCTTTTCAGGATGGACCTCGGTCAAAGGGCTTTCAGACCTCGGTGCAATCAAATTCATGGAAACCATTGAAGGTATAACTTTCAAACGAGGACCAATGATTTTCGTGAAACTGACATTCAGCCCCATTATAAAGAACACATAATTGAGTGCTTTACAAGGTATACAGGCCTTTGTCATTTCGCTATTAATTCCACGATTATTTTCAAACGAATTCTACGGCCCAGTGGATTGGAATACTCCAGGGGAGAATATGAAATCGCGGCTATCTTTGCCGGCAGTTGGTATTTGGTTTCTTCGAGGACATCTTCGACGTCCCTCGATATGGCGCAATCGTTTTAATGAGTTTCCGAATGCCGAGGAAACCGTGCCAGTTCGCTGTACGAGCGGTCCGTTTGCAGTGCGATTCTCTGCGGCGAAGGAGAACGAATCCGTGCGAGCCCGGCCAGTCGATCGTTATCCGGTCGGCAAAGTTTTCGAGAAACTAGTTCGAAACTGCTATTCCATCTGCGCGGCATCCTAAGAAAACAAAGTATGTCGGCGGACCGAAAGGAAATCGTAACCGTGGGAACCGACTCGGCACTGCGAAAAAATCTCTGCTCCTCGCAGACACGTTCCACGACGGTTTTCGTTTGTGTTTGGCCGTGCAAACGCAACGCTTCCCAAGGTCCTCCTCGAGATACGTAATTACGAAGTTCTCAAACGGACTGGAAGAAACCCCGTGCCATCCAACTTTCGGCGCTGCTCGCTCGAAACTGATGAAAATCCAGGTCCCTTTCTATCGCGACTGCTCGTCAATTTCTTCTACTTCGTCCCCGTCAACGGTCCACGATTTATCTCTTCTCCATCCTTTCCCTGTTCCCCCTCCGTTATTCCTGCTGTTAATGTATCCACTCGTCCGCTCACGCGGAACTGCAGGACGCGAAGATTGGCCATCGACGCGAGGTCCCCTTGTTTAGGTTCGCCCTGCGTTCTTCAGGGCAAAAGAACTTAACGAAACAGGTTGTGGACCTTACGGGCCGGTAGACGTCCGAATCAACGTTCCCCGCGAGCCACGGACAAAAGCTTGCCAGGAGGAAAGATAGGATCGTCGGCCAGAAGAGTCTACGAAGTGGGAGGTGGAGGGGGGGATTCATTAACCGTACTCATTTCGAGGGGTTAGCGAACACAATCGACTTTCCCTCTCGACGGAAACGAGAAGGTGGAGCCCGTCCGACGGCGTTTTTATATCGGCTTTCACGAGCCCCGGGGAACACAATGACGCGTCATTATCGACGTTACTTCGGGGCCCGACGAAGCCCCGGCTTATCGCCTGTTGCCAGCCTAACTCTCTCTCATTTAACTTTCGCGACACTCTTCAGCGTACCACCCCCCCCCCCCCCCCGCCCCTCCTTCTTTCCCCGATGCCGCGAATTTTCGGCGAGCTTTGCATTAAACCCACGAAAGAATGATCCTCCGGCAGACCTACTTCCTTTCACCTTGGCGCATAATCTCGTTTGCACTGAGAAATTTCATTCGGCGAAGTATTCAATGATGGACCGGGAACAGGTTCGCCCCTGTTATTTCTCCGGTCGTAAGATTTATCTAATGCGCCGAATGCGTGATGAAAGAAACAACGAAGACAGAGCTGTAAATCCTCGACATCTGACCTCGTTATCGCCCACGCCGAGAGATCGTCCCAGCGCACGTGAATAATGGCCGTAACTGATTTGAAATCGAGTTTCGCGCGGCGTCGCCATTTGTCACGGGCCTTTCAAAACACTTCTGGAAAACTCGCAAGTGTTATGGCGAAATCCCCCCCCCCCCGCCCCCTGTCCCTCGACAGAGGGTAAAAGAATGTGCCATCGCGCGGTTCTTCTCGTTTCCCTTCTTCGCGTCGAGTTCGGGTAAATAACGAGTCCACGTAATACGCGAACCCGTGTTTGCGCTCGCACACACCGCTCCCCGACACTTCTTGAAATATATATTCCTTCACAGGTCGAAATCATTAGGTGTACAGGGTTTTTCAATAAATTATTCTTGGCGAACGTTGACCGTCTAGGGGATTAATAAACCTCTTCCGCTACATTTACAAGTTCCAATTGCTCAGGAAAGTCTCGTGTTTTTCGAGCTACTGTTTCTTCCTCATAAACTATTCCTTAAATTTATCCGTATTTTATTGAGCATGGTAGAGGAACGTCTACGCGACGGTAGTGGGGTTCTAACGTCGTTATTTCTCGCGATGGTTGACGATTGGAGACGTAATAAAAGTCCTTAAAACCGCGTAAAAGTTTTATACGCTTCGGAGACGGCGACGGGACACTTGGCGGCTTACTTCTCACATATGCAAGCCGGTAATTGTGGCATAATGTCGTTATAAGCTCGCTAAAAATTTTAACGACCAGCTTCTATCGCCTCCCCGGAACAACGTCGACTATTACTTTTCCGCCGTGGTCTTTTATATCCCTTGCTTTAGCCCTCGGACTCTCATAAATTTCGCGTCCACGGAATAATTCTTTTTCTATGAAACACGAGAGCTGCATGAGATTCCCTCTAAGCACGCCATAAATCCCCTATTGCCTCAATAGACGTGGTTATTGCTTTCCCATACTGTCTTTAGCATCCGATCAGAAAGTCCCACACACACACAGACACACATATACACACTTTTAACGAAACATTTCACCTCCTGAGTTCGCCGTTTTGCCATTAAATTATAATTAATACGAGAAGGTAAGGCAAATGTATACGCGGTTAAATTCGCGCGAAACGGTCGATGTAGGAGACCCTCTGGCGTTGACGAATCTCTTTTCACAGTGCGGACAAAGGATGGTGGAGAGCCCGTGGCGCGTTTCCACCTCGAGGACGGCGTTGTGTCCGTTTATCCGTGGCAAACGATCGTTTGTGTCCGTTTCTTGTGTCCGCCTGGCCTCGCTACCCGAAGAGAAATGGCCGGGAGCTTTGTAGGTACCGGCACGGACTCGAGTATGGTAAAAGTTTCCGAGAAGACGAGCGGATAGAATGGGCCGAAGAAAGGACGCGAGGAAAGGAGGAAACAGGGATCGTCGTAGGCGGAGAGAAAGAGGGCCCAAAGCGAGGCAATAAAATATGAAAAGGGGTAGGTAAGGGGTTTCGGGCTCGGGCGGAGTACGTTCCCCGGTGACACCTTCTATAGGTCGGCTGGCACCTACGTGGCAACCAGTAAATTCTTGAGTAACGATAATCTCACAATATCCTGCTCCTCCGCTACTTCTTCCTTCCCCTCCCCCCTCCCTCCTCCTGCGGCCATCTCTTCGACGCATACACAGAACTGCACACAGGCCCGGGGCTATACCGCCACCGAGCACTTCTCCTTGTTGCCGGATAACATTAGAGCTTTGGTACTGTGCCAAGATACATCTGCCAGCGTTCACTCCGGGGCATATATATATATCTATAGCCACCCCCTCGACTCACCGCCCTTACGACCGTTTACGAAACTGAGCCCGTCGACGCTCTGTCCCTGTCTATCTTCCCACTCCCTTCCCCCTGCGCTGCATCCAGCGCTGACGTAACTGTCGTTACGACATTTAAGACGATTGTCTTCTGGACCCGTAGCAATCCTCGTGAAACTTTGCCGGAGTCGAATAAAAGGCACGGTAAGCGCTCGGAATGGGAGACTCGAGAAGCTATTGCCTTTATGACTAAATGTCTATGATCCATCGGGAGGGGGGGTAAATGGGATAAGGATTATCGATTGGACTTTTTTTCCCGACGGCACGAGCAATGCCTTGCCGGGATTCTACGTTCGGTCGATCGTTTAAAATTCCACGTGCGCGGCTAGGAAAAACATTTGACGACAGAAGAAATCAGTACAATCGTATCGGACGGTCCTTTATTCCGTGGGCAACGTAACTGCCGTGAAATCGTACAATCCGAAGTCGATTGCCGGTCTATTCGGGACCAATTTCCGCTCGGCTCTTGTCCCCCCTACGTCCCCCCTCTTTCCCTTAGTCGACGTAAGAGAGCTCCGCGCTTATCCCGTACGTTTCTCGCGTGTCGAGGAACCAGCAGCAAACGGGCCGCGTTTCCCGCGGGCACGTACGCGAAATTACATTCTCGCGTTTCCCTTCGACAACCCCTTCACCCCCTCCGAAATCGCGCGCTCCCCCCAATCTGAGTTTTTCTATTCTAAGCCGCAACCGACGCGACGGTTTCGCCTGATTCAGAGAATCCTGCGTTGCGTTATTTCGCCAGCCTTCCCTGCCGGCAAATCCCCTCCTAAAGTGATTCCGGCCGGGAAACGGAAACGTACTATCGCATGAATTACACAAAACGAATCGCTTCGGCAGACATTTCCCCCTAAAAAGGGCATTGTTCTCGTGGCATCCTGACCGGCTGAAATAACAAACAAAGACTTTCATTACCGCTACATAACTCGCACAGTGATAGACTGTTTATTTCCCAACAATAACATTGTTCCGCGACACGCATTGTTTCGGCCCTCGATGTGTTTTGCGGTATTTAATAGGCCATTTTAGCCGTTTCATCAATTTACCATTGTCCCCGGGCCGGTGCAATGAAGCGTTCGGCGAAAACGATTAAATGCCAGAGATAGAAAAAAGATTGGACAAATCAGTTTCTAGGAGACAGTTTCCAATTTACCCGGACCCTTTTAAGGACCTCTCCCCCCTCCCTTTCGGTATCTGTGCAGATCGTCCGACGATGATACCCCGTGTTGAGCGAACTTAGACGCGCTTCGGGTGTCGTCCTTGTTCTCTCTTGTGCGCTAGCGATTGTGTCGAATGTTCTCCGTTTTATCAGAGAGACACGCTCGCTCCTTACGTTAAATTAATAAAGTAAGGGCTAGTTTTGCAGAAATTGTAGATAAGATCGTGTTTTATTGCGTTTGTAAGACGCTTGTATTTTATTGAAACGTAGATGGATTGGTGTCG
This sequence comes from Hedychridium roseum, assembly GCA_963989215.1. Taxonomy (NCBI): domain Eukaryota; kingdom Metazoa; phylum Arthropoda; class Insecta; order Hymenoptera; family Chrysididae; genus Hedychridium; species Hedychridium roseum. The sequence goes on along the minus strand of OZ022318.1, from coordinate 3,031,848 downwards.
GTGACAGTATTGAGTGATGTGAGACTCGTTGGAGTCTAGACGTGTTGTGTATGATTGTTTGTAGACTTGAATGTTTAAACTTAGTCGATGAATGACGACCGTGGTGGCCGGAGTCCTGTCGGATTACAACGGAGTGTAGATCAGGGCTGTATCGAGACGAGACTGTTTTCCTCTGCTTGGCGCGCTGCTTATAAGGGAGTTCGCCCGGAGGTTGGAGAGGGAAAAACATAATATAAATTATGGATTCGTGCTGAATCTGGCGTTGGCGACACGGCTTGTTCCGATATTTTACCATTGGTGCAGGTAATCAATGTGATGGAGGTACCCGTCCTTCGTTGACCTGGGTTACCTCTAGCGTTCGAGGGCGGTTGTCGTAAGTCATAAAGCTTCGGACTAAACCTTTCAGTAAGAATGTGTGACGAATAGAGGACTCGTAAAAACTCTTGGATGTTCAAGTTGTTTGGCATATGTTAGCAATATTGATTGGTGCGAAACGTGAGAGAAGAAAATTGCTAGACGTTTCTGTTAGTCCGATGGTTTTTACAAGATGCCTACGTGATGTACAATAGAAAAAAGACTTCGTGAAGGGTTCCTGAGAACGTCTTGTCGCGAGTGAGGCTAGCGGGGCGTATGTCCACGATCGCGTAGCACAACGTGTTTTCTGTGAGTTGTTGAGCGACTCAACACCCCGATTGTGAATTTTTTTCTTTTTCACGGCCGCAAAGCAAACCTCAGCGGCCGAAAGCCGAGCAACTCGGTTGCCTACTTACGGTTTAAACTTCCATCTTTATTCTTTTGAAGCTTCGCCCGCGCGGATTACGAGCTTGCACGGGTCCGCCGACTTCTGTCATTGTTCTTGCTTCATTCACTCGTCCCCCCCTTCCACCACCCGGGGAGCGGACAGGCAAAAAAGAAAAATCTCGGAACGGAGAGAGAAAGAATGAGAAATTCCGGGCTCCCACTTGAGCCAGACGCCGGCGAGGGGGGAGGGAAGGGCAGGGAAAATCCGGAGATGGAGATGCGAAAAGTGAATAGCGGGCAATGCGATTCGGGGAAACCCGGCGTGGTGCTGGCTCTGCAGCTCTCGCATTACCATTTTGGCCGTCGGCCAATCCGAGCCGGGACTCCGGGAATCTCCGATAGGAGATAAGGCCTCTCGCCTACTGCTCGCGGTCGAATCCGGGGGGGAGAGGGGGAGGAAGGCACACCCGGTAGATAAACAGCCCCGAGGCATCCCAGTCCTGCTTCTCCGACTCTCCCTCACTGACCCCCCCCCAACACCCTCGCCCCTTGACCTTCCGTAGGCCCTGATGGGATTTCTGAGGGCTCAGAAGTCGAAATTTTCTTATCACCACTGGCCGGTACCTTGGCAATCCCCGGCAAAGATTATCCTTCCCCTCGATTTCCCGTGTCTATTTAAAAAAAAAAAACCAATCATTCCCCGTGCTCACCTTGGGCAATTATTTATACGCAAACGAAACGTGCGTGTCTGCTTTCTTCGTTTCGTTGCACGTTTCATTTGGCCCCCCTATTGTTGTTGCTCGCTCGGCTGGAAAATGACGTAGGCAAAACTGTCACCCTTTTCCGTTATTTATTATCGGAGTCAATCCCTTTTTCTTTCTGAGTCGTCTTTTTCTTTCTCTGCGGTGCGTTTCTTTACGCGCGGAAGCTAGACACCGGCCATTTTTCTGCTTGATAGAGCTCTGCCCCCCCGCCGCCGAAACTCGCCCACGGTGTAAGACAATGAGTAACGGCTCGGAGGACAATGACGGACGTTTCAAAGATCGTAAATAAGGATGACGAGGGTTCCCGCGGCTAGTGAATTGCCTTGCTGACTTCGTCAACGTCGTTCCGCAGGGGTGCGAAGCTCCGTGGTGGGATTTCTCAGCGTTAACCTAATGCGACCGAACGATTACGGCAACGGCCTACCACAGGCTCCATCTAAACAGGAAGTTATTTTTTAAAGATAGTCCTTGTACCGTGCAAAACGATCGTTCGCTAACAATGCGCTAACAAAAAAGTTTTTTACGACAAGGACGGTCTAAAGCTTAGCATACTGAGCCGAGTATGAGGTAAATTCTTTCCCCTCGTTGATATCCCTCGTAAGATTCTTCCGGGCTTTTCATGTGATTATTCTCAGACTAGCATACAGCCAGATTCCTCCCGTACCGTTGACTTTTTACTAGCAATATACGTGGATTTTCAGCGTGCCTGTAAAACATTATGAAATGATGCATCTCGGTGATATAGACAATGTCGGAAACCTTATTTACAGGAAATAGGCGGGGGATGGTAGGTAGGAGCGAAATTTCCTATAGTGTTATATTCCTCATTTCTCGATTCTATTGCTCTCGCATAAAGAAAGCTTTGCGACCGTAATAAAATTTCAAATGGAATCGACATTTTTTTCAGGCTGAGCAACATAGAAATGACTTACGCATAAAATGCAAAGTGTGCAAAATAAAACAGGTAATCTTAGTTGAATAGTATCGCACGTTCATGTTTGGAACTTTAATCAAATTTCAGTATGTTTTATTTCTTATAAAAGTTGTAGATTTTAATGTATGAGAACGTTAAATTCGCATTAAATCGTATCACTGGTCGACGCGATAAATCAGAAACTCAATTGCATAAAATATGCGTATTTTACACTTATTCAGGGGGGATATCTGCTCTTTATGGAGAAAATCGTTGGTTGGTTTCTCTCCCCAAGTCCTTTTAAATCCTATAGGAATCTCTCTAAATGACCTACGTTTAATAATTCAATGAGAATTATTTCGGGGGTTTGCCGGCAACGGTTAATGGGTTTGCATTAGAACGTTAACTGCAGTTTAAAACAAGATAGTCTTGGTTTGGCCTGTAACATTGCTTCGCTGAGAAACTTTGTCAAATTTGCCAGCGGTACACGAATAACTATAAAGGATTGCGCGTCGTGGGATTACGCCGGGTCTCTACATACGATTCCTCTTCCCGTCCATCTTATTCCTGCGCGACGAGAGAAATTCTGGGAACCGTCGATCTCAGTCTTTCCCCGCGGCTGATCCCCGATTCCCCCAAGGGGAAATGTCGCGGTCGGCTGCGGGAACGTTCGCCGGAGTTCGCGTGAAATTTAAATGTGATCCGAATGCGAGACTATCGAGGCACGAGTCTCACCCTCGTAGCGACGAAAGTAGGACTTGATCTTCCGCAAACACGACCCCCGCGCGCGCACTGCCATGAATTCCCGAATTATCGAGGGTGGAAAGAAGCCGACGACGTGACGTTATACGACGACCCGAGCAAGGATTCTGTCCCTTGGTCTTTTAATAACGCGTAGGGCGAAGAAATTGTACTCCCCGAGAAACGTCACGTTCCTACGCGCTCTTTGACTTGAATTTAGTCAAGCATTTGGCAGTCCAAGGTCCGTGGAAAAGTTCCTCGAAAAGCGTCTACCCGAGTGTTATTATCGCCGGGGAATATCGGCGGGAGTTGAGGGCGCGTAGTCGGGCAATTTCGGAATTATCCTGTCGCCCGAAAGATTTCTCACGTAGCAGCCGAATAAATCTTGGACGGGGCTTAAGTAAATTGCTCCGCGGCCTCGCGTGATTAATGCGCCTGTGATTCATGTTTATCGCGTAACTTCGACGATGTGCATCGACGATACGCCCGGCTGACGTCAGTTTGGCCCGCGCTCTTCTTCCCCTTTGCCTCCCGACAGCCGAAAAGCCAAGACAACTTTTCCTTACCAAGGACCTGGCCCTTAATACAAAGGGATGACTTCCGGCCGCACGATCCTCGCGATCCTCGCACGCTTTGTTACCGCCCTAAGATTAACGAGGTCCGCCGCGGAACGCCCTTGTTTGTCCCACGTAGACGAGCTCGACGACGCTGTAACGAGACGTGTTCGTCAACCGGCCGAGAGGGACCAGAGTTGAGCGATAAGTGCGGATAAAGCGGGACTTTGCCCTCTTACTTAACTGTACCAGTCGCGCCAGTTGACGGCTAAATTGTTCAAACTACACGACGACGTGAAATTTCAATGGAAATTCCCATCATCGATGTTACACGTTGGCGTGAAATATGAATCGATTCGGTTTCAATGGAATTTACATTGCCCGCTTCTTCTATCAATATTTACGAATTTCTCCGGCAAACATTACGGTATTTGTGCCGGGGAATTCGAACCGGTTCACGGTATATCGTTTAATCTTTTAAGTCGATACAGGGGTGGTATAATGGATACATTTTCGGCGGGATATATGATGATCCGGTTAAACCCATCTTCGGGTAATAGGTTCCACTTTAACGAGACTTTAACTCCGGCTTTAATTCCAGCCGGACGGGAGACTGTTGTTTTTTCCCCCGTGATACACGCTCCAACAGCCTTTTCTCAAGTCTCATTATTCTTGGTACTTCGATTGCTCTCGTTCGGCTCTCGCCCTCGCGATGAAAGAATAATAACCCCCCGAGGCGGGGGTGGCAATCGGTAGACACCGTCGACAAAGGGTAACGACCTTGCAACTCCAACGAATTTCGCCCATTATTTTCCTGACGATTTCGAACCAATAAAATGCCACCCACCGTTCGAAAACAATAATAAATTCATTAATCGCATTTCATTGTCCACGGTAAAAGTTGTTTCGTTACCGATTACCTTGTGTACTGTTTTAATAATTACATTTCGAGTTGTTAATCGACGCGCAATAGCCTGCTATGGGGGGGGGGGATAATACGGCCATACCGTGGAATAATTCGTTGGAAAAGGATACTTGGAAGTATTTACATTAGTACCCAGTCGGCGTTGAATTTTCCGACGTTCCGCTGAGTGTACCGCGGTTTTCCCTAACATTTTCGCATTAACGCTCGCGCGGTATTCCGCCGGCACCGCGGGGATACGCGCATTGTTTTCCTCGGGAAAGTAACTGCCCGGGCGGTCGAGTAGCCGGCGGCGTTCTTCCAGCTAAAATTCCGCCGTCCAGGGCGGTATTTCAGGAAGGATCCACGCCGGAAATCTCCTTCGCCCCGAAAAGCGGGAGATTCATGCAGATCGGTAGAATTGAATATCGGGATTAAACCTGGCAGAGATATCTTCCCATATAACAGAAGTTTCCAGCGGGAACTTCTACGTAGACGGCAAGGGAAGGGATGATGCAAGGGAGTCGAGGGGAGGGGTGAGGGGGAATATAGTCTCTGATGGCTAGAACGCCTAGAGTAGATCGAGTTCCCCGATCTTATCCCAGGGAGAACTCCATTACGCCGTTAAATCTGATTTGTACGTCCACTGGGTAAACTGATAATGACTAATCGAGACGAAATAAATCCCGAGCGGCGTTTCCGGGGCGTGCCGGGTCTACCGGCTTAATTACCGGTTTTCGATTGCCGGGGATACCGACGCCATGTTAATCCTCGGAATAAATGTTACGAATGGACGGCGAGACTTCCGTACAACTCAATCTAAAGTCGGATTACTTGGGAACTATAAACTCCCCCCGATGATGAACCCCTAAGAAATACATAGATACCTTCCGGTACAATGGAGAACCGTTGGAAAGTTCCTGCGCGAAAAAGTACGAAGGATTGAATTCTGCGTCGGACGTAATCCGCAGAGCGAAAACTCACCTAAGTGGGACAACTCCTGTTGTCCTATCGTGCTGTGGATTCCCGCAAAAAAGATTGGAATTGTTGAAAAAACATCGGGTCGAAGTAATTTCATTGAACCGGAGGTACCATTAAAGCGCGGCAAAAAGTGTCCCATTTGAATTGATATTCCGTATTAAAAGACAACAATGCCGATGGGCCGGGTGCTTTTTAACGGCGGTAATAAAAGACGCTGCTGTGCCGTGGGTGTATCGGCAAAGTCGAGTTCCTACGTTTCGGAGGGAATAAATACAACGTGCGTTGAACGCGGCAACTTGTACGTCCTCGGCCAAGGGGGATTTCGTCGCTCGTCAATTCTTAATGGGTGATAGCAGGTGCGCGCAACACAACGACACTCAGAGGTTCGTCATTATTCCAAGCGTGCCTCGTTATTCCATCTTCATCGTCGCGATGTCTTTGTTTCGCCGACGATTTGGCCCGGGCGACAACCCCCTTCCACCAAGAGTCGCAGGAAACAGTACACCCAAGCTTGGCAGTCTCGCGAAAAGGATTCCGCGGGGAGAACGGTAACCGGAGCTCGTTAACCCCGGAAAGCGGGGCAAGGGAAAGGACGAAATCGTAGATGACGACGAGGAATTACGGGTTTGAAGTTTTCCCCGGGAAAGAAGCAAACGACGAAAATTCGCCAGGAAATGAAAAAGTTCTTGAGTGTTGAGTTTGAACCTTTTGCACGGTCCTTGCCGTTAGGTTTTTGTCGATTTATCGCGAGGCGCGGGATTACAGTGCCGGGATACAATGACCTTAGCGGGGAGAATCAATTTTCTTGGCAGTGCAGTTCCTTTTCACAGGGGGATCGTCTGTTCCGTGCAGTTGATCTTCGTCTCTATCCTCTTAGCCGTGTCTTCCCTGCTCGGTAAATTGAAACGAAAGCAGACCTCGAGGGTTTCAGCAAATTAGAAACACTCTCGGCTTCCTAGGTGGTTGGTGAAATCCAAACCGCAGGCGGGAACGCCTAGCAGTCGGCGAAGTAACTGCGAAGACATGCATGGCTATAAGCGACAAACACACGCGATGACGTGTCCCGACGAGGGTTCAACTTTAAAGTTTGGAAACTTACCAAGGGGGATAAATGGCGGTGATGGTAGATGCCCCCGGCGAGCGAGGATGGAATCTTCCGCGCGTTATATACTTTCAAAGTTGGCAACCATGGCTTTTAAGCATTTTCAGTAGCGCCAGACGCTCAAACGCCCTGCCAAAAATTGCCGAAACTCGCGAAGATGACGGAAGTTTCGCCGAGTTGTAAAGCAGTCACTTCTGAACCTCCCAAGTAATTTTCCAAAATTATCGCCGACCTTTAAATCATTCCCAGGGCACCCTACGAGTACAGTACTTTTAGAGTTCGTCATGTCCTTTGATTTTCTATCGGGAAGATAAAAATACGTGCTCCAAAAATATATTATCCTTACTTTGACGGTAGCTCAAGCAGAGTTGGAATAAACCTCGTGAATTTTTAATACGACAGTGCCCGTTACGTTCGTAGCACGCTATCGGATTAAGGAAATATTCAATGACTTATTTCGGTCTTTCGGGAACATGTGAGGATCAAGACGGTAACAGTAAACCGTTAGCTGTATTTTACGCCTGTGAAATATGTAATATTCTGATACGGGAGAATATAGATTACTACTCTGTGAGGGAACAACGTACTAAGCCCTCGTGGCAGTCGCTTTGATAGTTTCATTAATAAACAGCACCATCTCTTCAAGCCAAGTGGAGTCGACATAAGGAAAACAATTTCGCACTTTAAGGAGCCCTTTGCCTTTGGTATTATCAAACGAAGGAACAACCAGAGAGAGAAGATCGAGAGCACGAATTGCAGTTTCCAACAGGTAGCCCCGAAGGCGATTGTGGTTTGCAGTCTGTGTTCCTCGCCGTTGTGACAGATTCTCGCTCGGTTGACTTAAGAGACCGTAAAGCTGCATCGTATTCCGGCAAACCTGAATAGTCAATCGATCAGTCAGTAAACAGCCAACTACCGGAACCTCAAATAATGCAGTTCTCTCTAAGAAAATGACGTCACGGTAAAACGTGTCAATTTCGGGGAATGATGGGAAACTTCTTCGTGGACGAACGCAAGGTCCGAAGTTTCTTTCTGTTCCTGCGGCGCGTTGCATTTTTTAGGAGAAAACAGATCGATCGAAGGAACACCGGCTAGCGGTAAATATATGAAGAGCTCTTCGTGGAAAGGAGATGGAAGCGAAGAAAATTGCGACGTTGAATTATTCATCGTGCTTCAGTCTGGCTAATCCGAATTCGCTGCTGACGAACGACGTTTATCATTGTGTTTTATTGGTCCAATGTGCTTCGATCGAATTCCATCGTTTCATTGTTTTCTTACTGTCAGACAATTCCAATATTTCTTACGCTCTTTTAGATTTCTTTGGCAAATATCGATGATCGTCAACTTCGCTACAAGCTTCCATCTTTCAGCGATTTTCCCTCGGAAATAATCACCATTCGCCGAGCGTTCTCGTGGGATTATCCAAACGAGAAACCGGAACGGCGGAAAATATCAGCGGGGAAAGGAGGCAAGAAAAACAAATCTTCAGTTCGACGGGACACTTAACTCTCCTTCCAGGAGAATAATACGCGATTGATGTAGAATTTCGTGGAAGGACTTTTGAGCCGCGCCCATCTCGCCCGGGAAACGAGAGATTGTCGCTAGAAGAATTTCTACGAGAGCCCGAAACAGAGACAGTCATTCCCGCGAACGGATCCGTCAGCTAAAAGGCACGTTTATCGTCGGCTATAAGACCGTAGTCGTGAAAAACTGCTGAACCCCAAGGAAAAGGAGAAACCACGAGTGGCAAAGTGTGGGGAGTGGAGGGGGAGTGGACTCGTTTCCCGCAGGTTTTCGGGCTTCTTCAGGTATCGGCTGGAACTTTTTCGCATGGCCCGGCGCGAAGTTTACACAGCGTATTACGCAAATGGAGCTCCCAATCAGACTGTCGGCCGGGATAACTCATGCGCGAGGATCCAATTGAGTCGTAGGAGGATTGCCGAGGCTTAGAACGCTCCCCGGAAATGAAGGCGAACCCCTTCGGGTTGCGATAAATCATACGCTCGATTACCCGCGGAGAATCCACTTTGATAAGGATTTCCCGCCTGGAACATCCTCGCGTGTGCAACCTTTCGGTGATTCTCCTTCCATCTCCTGCCAGACTCCCCCCTCTTTCCCCCACCCTCGTCTCACTCCTGCCACGAGGTCCTTGCGAACGCAACAGAAGTTCGGAACTGTGGGTCTTGCACGAAATTTCCCGGCTTGCTTCTTCCCACGTCAATTCCGTGAGCGGAACTGATAGCCCTGCCGTGCCGGAAAGATACAACGGCTTGCTTTCCCTGCCAGTACGGACGAATCGTTAGCCATAATTAATACCAGCCGAAAGCACGAGGAATATGCGAGCCACGTCGCTCACGAGCGCGAGGAGCACTCGACGTGATTTCCATGCGAAATACCGGCCGGTAGAAGAATCACGCTTGACGAAGCTGCTTTACGTGGTTACCAAAAATTCCGCGAACCGTTCAAACTGACAAGAGAGAATGATCATTCTCCTCTTAAGGCGAATTATTAAGATTTTTGCCGAGGGCAAAGACGTAACATTTATCGCGGGGACGTCTTATGGAAAAGTTTGCCGGGAAATGCTTTAGCGCAAACATTTACACGATCCGAATCGATGGCTGCAATTTGTTTCTCGTGGAAGCATATAAGGTGCAAGCGCAGGTTCGTTCCTTTTTTCCCAAACAAAACGGATCAATTCCGCTCTGTTTGCCGTTGAACGACAGGGAAATTTATGGCAACGAATCCGCCGGGTTCGCTCACTTCTCGCGGCAGATGGTTACAGCGAGCGCTCACGCTATTCAGATAAGACGGAGACAAATTCCCCTGGCGGGGGGGGGGGGGGGGGGGGGGCGAAAGAAAAGCCCGGCCAAAGCGTCGTGGGAATTCATCGAGTCGCGGTTCGATGTACCGCGACCGTCGTCAAATCAACGTTCTCATTTGCCTAACGTCGTGTCCCTTCGTCGACCGTCCGATTTGTCTTCCGCTCCTTCCCCTCTCTTCTCGCTCCCGTGCTTCCTGCTGAGATAGCACGACCGTAGCGTCAGAGAAACGATCCGCCATATCATCAGCCAGCAACGTGTTCCCCGTGTTCGTAGGATAATAAGAGTCACATCCTAAAACCATCTTGAAGATCGCTGAAAAACACTGTACCTTCGAAAATGTCGATCGCACCAGCCTTAGGACATTTCTAATGCAGTCAGATATGAGTTCCTTGTGGAAGAAGGTTTAATAATTCGAAGAATTCATTAAGCTTCGGGCATTAGCGTGTCTCGTGTTAACATGCCAACGAAAACCCTCAAGTGAATCGGCAAAGTTGTTAATCCCGGACCCCTGGGAAGCCCTTCCCTGTCGGGCCTTTATTATCTGGCTGGCCATTGTTCCGCGGATCAACAGCGTGGACGTTGATCATCGCTGATGACGCGTCAGGCGCAGGCCAGGCGTTTTAATTTGCTACGGACACGGCTGAGGACTGTCGGAACTGTCCGCGCGCTGTGCAACGAGCCGAGACGGCAAGATAATTTCCCGTGACGATTTCTGCGGGTGGAGAATGCGGGCGACCGAAGGGTGAAAGGAGTGAGGGTCGAGGGGGAGGCGGGGGGGGGGGGGGAAGGTGGGTAGAAGACGGGACAGGACGGTCGGAGGAATACCCGGTGGCGCGTTTCCATTAGCATCGGTTAAAAGAGCTTTCCATTAGCGTCGACGGTCCACGCGAATAAAGGGGTTCGAGTGCGAAAGGCAGAGGAACGGGGGAACTACAAGAGTGAAGAGAAGAGAGGGAGGGGGGGGGAGATAGGGCGGCAGGAGCAAAAGGACTGACAGATAATGGGAGCTTGCCCTCCTACCCCCACCTTCTATCTTCCTCTAGCTCTCACTCTCTCCCTCTCTGTCCCTCTGATACCCTGGACTAGGCGTGCCGACCTACTCAAAATAATATCGCGAGTCGTCGGGCCCCTCATCAATCACCCGCGGTAATGAAAAGCCCGCCTCGATGCACCGCCTGCGCTTTCCCCGTGAATGCTTCTGCCCCCCTCCCTCCCCCCTCGTGTCCCCTCGCGACTAAACTGCGCGGCGAACGCCGCAACAGCGTCCTCGACTCTCAGCCATCGTCGCGGAAACACCCGCGTGTCACTGATACAAGTTATCTTCCGGCAGACCCTCAGCCCCCCCCCCCCCACAATCCCCATTTGCCCCAAGAGAAACGTGCCGCGACAAAACTGCCGTGGGGCTATTAAACGATCGCTGTCGGGATTTCGTGCCCCCGCATAGTTGAGGAATCAAATCTCTCTGGGGGATTTTCGTGCGGGGACAAATCGCCGGGAAAAGTTTTTCGCGAATTTCGCCGGTCCGGTTATTCGTCTATTATCGCGGGGCCGCGATACAACGGGGTCGGTGGTATCGTTTGCCGGAAATTCCGAGTGGTCTTTTATGCGATTCGTTTAAAGCGCAGCGCCGGTAGTCGCGACAGGGCCAAACTATTCTCATATTTAAATTTCTGGAAAAATACGAGGGACGTTATTAACGGCGGGCTAGGTAGTTACGTACGTCCGTAAATGGTATCCTGCTTGTCGCGCCGCTCTGCTTACCGTAAGAAAATATTTCACGGAGCTCCGCGCGGCTTTTACAAATTTCCTCGGCAACTGCAGAGGACCCCGACGAGTGGCGGATATATTTAACATTTCCCATTTACCCGATTGGCCATGTCGGGTTTTCATCGAACGAATAACGAAAGTTTTTCAACATTGGATTTTACGAAACTTCCTCACCAAATATTCTCCTATTTTTAACTATGCAGTTAGACGAGAACTGTTGACGGGTTTAAAGGAATAAGAAACACGTAAGGACGAACCCTGGTCCCGAAGAATATTCCTCACGCAGGTCAAAGGGGTGGCAGTGTAATTAACGGTAATCATCGGTCGAGTGCCGACGTGGTGCTGCGACGTTTCATTATCGATAATAGTTGTGCACTTTTGGGTTAGTGGAAAAGCCGGGTAGGCGAGAAAGGACGAAAAGTCAATCGGATATGGGACGCTGACGAGGGTGTCGACAGATTAACCCGAAAGCTCCGGGGGAAGAAGGGGGAACACGTGGCGAGAAAAATATGGAGAGACCGGGGAATGGATCGAATGGGCCAAGGGGAAAAAAAAGTGCTGTAAAAGGAGAGAACCGACGAGAACTTGGCGATTAGCGTGGAACAAAAGTCCAAGGGAACAATGAAAGAATAACCGTTGGCGATTCGGAATACTCATTGGAAACGGATCTCCACGGCTATAAGGCTCGTTGGATTCAGACCGGCGGGCAATTAAAAATGCTTAATTGAACGGCCCAGTCGATCGATCGTGGTTCCCGCGAGCGCCAAGTTCGTCGACTGCACACTCTCGATTTTCCTCGGACGCTCAATCGATTCCATCGTTCCTGGGTCCGCGGCCCAGTTCGTTAACCGTCCTTGGCAAGACGATCCTTTCTCCCAAGTGCATAATAATGGCCCTGAGCCTTCGGCCGCTTCCTGCCGGCGATTTAGCCGACTAGGAAGTGAACATTCGTTTCAATTCCATCTCTTACTCCGACAAAAAAGTAACACTCCCCGCCCCCATTGTGGCCCCAATTCCTTTCATTTACTTGGACTCTAAGATCCCGTTTCCCGTTTCTGCTTCCTTTAAAAACCCACCGGCGGCATCGGTCCGGAATAATTGGGGAGGCCGGCACTCGTTACAAACTTTTTCCCTTGTTCCCTTTTGTCGTGTGTTCTTTTTCCTTGCCACTTGGCGGCTTACGCAAATCTCCCGCACGCTCGAATTAATGAGACGGGCATCGCGTGGTCGTGCGGGAATACTAAAGAGGAATTGAGAACCGCTAACGCGGGTAGACCCGGTATATATCCCCCCCTTCCCTGTTTCCCCTGAACCCTGCCTCATGCGGTGGAAACCTCAGAGGAGTGCTCGTATTGTTTGCGAAAACAATGCTGTTCAGCAGGCAATTATCCGTGAGCGTTGTACAACGCGCCGGCATGGAGACCGTGTAGAATAAGAAGGAAACCTCGGTCTACCTCTGTTTTACGGTTTTTTACCTCGCGGATCGAGTATAATGACACACGGGAAAGGCATTCTCGCTCGTTCCTTTTATCTCACCCTTCGCTCTCGGTTTGTCCGTCCCATCTGCCCCCTCCCCCCCGCGCCTAGGTCACTCCCCCCTGCCACCCTTTCTATATATCACCCCGTATTACTCAGCCCACCTCCCCTGAACCGGCGCACGCTAACGTCATTACCGCGTTAAGCAGACTGTAATGAGGCAGTAATGATTTAATGAACTCGGGCCGCGCGTTCATGCTGACATTTCGTAATTACAACGAAGACATTGCCGCTGTGTTCTTGTAACCAATGTCCTCGTGACGTGTTCATTCGGGTCAAGTTTCGCCGAGCACTCGAAAAATTCTCTGGCGCAGGAGCAAAGACCGTAAAGAGCACGGTTTTACTCGGTTAAATATCATTCGCGCGTTTCCATCGTCGAAGGAAATTCCTTCGCGTCAGGCATCGCCGTTTTCAAGGGTTTTCCCTTCTCCAGTTCGATTTCGCCGGAAGCATCGGCCGAAAATTAACGAGCAACGAATCTCCACAATCGTTTCCCCATTTCGTGGCAGAGTCGACCTTCATTATCGGAATTAATTTACACGGTACATTAATTTGTCCGGTTGCCGGTGTTACATGAGCTCGCAGCAACGTCTGATGTTACCGTACCTATGAACATACAGTTTCCCCGCGATGATACATTTTAGAAACTCTCTCTCGAATCGATTCGGCAGAATTAATACCGCAGTACATTTTCGAGTATCCTCCCTCTCTTCATGAAAATTATAGCCGTGTAATTAATATATGAGTTTTGTGAATCAATACAGAATCATTATAAGACCAGAGATTCTCAGGTGAATATCTTAATTTCTATTTCTGTCGTTCCGCGATTAATCGATGATTCGCGTGGAAGGCCATTTTTGCTATTCTTCAGGTGTACGATGAAAGTCACGAGAGAGCTCTTCCTCCCCCCATCCCCCTCTCTCTTTTCCTACGCATTATTACTTTTAGCACGATTCATTCCTGGCGATAGCGACTCGGGTAATCCGGTCACGTGTGCAGCGTGCATCTTACGGCGGATCGTTTCTTTTTTGGTCCGCTGCCATGCGCGTTACACGAACTTCCGGTAGGCAGGCCACCGCGGCTACCTGCCCTTCTGCCCCCCCCCCTCACCCCATCCCCTGTGTCCCACGTGAAACGACGCGTAAGAATTTCCGCACTGGCAAAAAATACCCCCTTTTTCCGCGACTTCTCCCCGACGAGTAATATATTTTTCAACGTTACGACTATCGTCTCTTTTTTTTACCTTCTCCCCGAGCCCCCGCGTTGTACTCGGCGAGGGGGAAAAGAACCCGCGGACGCTTTTTCTTACGGGGTTTCGCAGAGGCGCTTAGGATTTGGTAAAAATGAATTTCCCCGGGAAACTGCGGACGTTTCGACGGGACGATCGCGACACGGCTAGATGAGAGTGTATATGGAAGGGGGGGGGGGTGAGGGCAGGGGAAGGATAAAATGGAGTAGAGACGTCGATCGAGCCGTCGACTGCCACCAGCGATACAAGGGACGAGGAGGGAGGGAGGGAGGGAGGGGGTGGGCTCGCGGGATTCGAGGGCCGCGTTGGCTCGGAATTAAAAGGAAAAGGACCGGCGAAAGTGGGAGCAAGGAAAACCGAAGACCCGGGGAAACGACAGCTCAGGCGTACGGGAGGGTAAGACGGTGGCCCATGATTGAGTTTAAATCGATCGGAAAGATTAGAGATAGGGAGAAAATAAAAGGTCGCAGGGGCGCCAAGAGGAAACCAATTTCGAATTAAACTGCCCGACGGCTGGTTTTCCTCTCGTTACTTCCCCGCCCGCCGACTTATTCTTCCGTCTTTCCGCGCCTTCGAGATCCCCCCCCCCCCTCGTCCCTTCCAGCACGTTTTTTCCTCCTCGGTGATTCTCACCTCGACAGATTCAGCGTATTATTGTAACCCCCTGTCGCCGTTTACCGAGGACAAACGTTCGAGATTGTCACGAGAGACGCAGAGGAGCGTCATAGTACTGGAAGTGAGAATTTAAGGGCAGTAAATCGTGGATAAAAATGACGGAGAATGTGATTCGTTAGGAAATTAATAAAATATCCGTACAAGCGGGAAAGCTGTGGAATTTTCGTAATTAAAAAATCGTCTACATTTTACAAAGGTTACAAGCTCACCGATAAAGAAGGATATAAAGGGGCAAGGTAGAAAGGATCTGCTTAATCTGGCGATTAAAAGGATGAGTACGGCGCGTGTACTGGGTTCTTCCAGCTTAGCTGCACATGGCATTTTGATTATACTTTTTTCCTCACCCCGGGCAAAGATCAAGGGAAGAGGAGAATAGACTCCGGAAAATAAACGAAAATTCGATTGAAATAGGATGGGCAACTCAAGCTCAAAGGAGAAAGGAAAAAGTGGAATCGCCAAAGAAAATTGCACGTAAAGATTAACGAAAATAATACAAAGCAAAGATCTTGGGATACTTGTTTTTAACGTTACACGGTTTAAAATTGTTTACAAGCATATTTAAGTAATGAATTCGTTATTTTAGCATTCAGCTTTAGTTGTCGGTAAATTCCCAGAGTTTTCCTTTTACGAATACGTGTCGGAGAGAAGGAAATTCTGATTGTAATAAAAGCTTTGCCGCAGGGTTAGTCGGCCGAAAAACCGCAGAGCGCGTGGAGCTTTCTTCCCGCAAGCTCCAACCGCAAAATGGAAGGAACAATAAGTGTACACCTGTCCCGCGTTAACGATAATGTAATGCGAGTTCCCGCGACTTCGGATAAAAATGGGAATTATTTATGAGCCAAGTTCCGAGCGGTTCTAAAGCAACTTTAACTTAACGCCTTAACGGCTGGTTTTTACGAATTTTTACAACCAAGCCATTAAACAATAATTAATCGAGCTGGAGGACAATTTTTATTCATCGTTATGATAATCCTCGAGGATTGAATTATTGAAGATCATGTTAGCGATACACGAAAAAGGAAGAAACTGTGCTATTCGTACAAATAACGTTCCAGCTCTTCTCCAATCGTCTTTTTCGAATTGTCGAGTTCGTCGAAGCCTCAAGAATCGTCCTTTCGTCCCGCGTCCGCGGCTTCACGAGCAAACCGTTCACCGTCAAGGTGAATCCTCGGACCGCGAAGGGTCCTGGCCGCGATTACGGTAGATTCTCGATGATGTCCTGCCGGCGATTTCGCGTTTCAATTTCCTCCGTGGAAATTCGATTTCGCGGAATCGTGTGCGGCCCGTGAAATATCCGCGAGGATGGGTTACGTGTGCCGTTCACGCACGTACGGTCGTCGTACGGTCGCGTTATATCCGCGGCAGGACCTTCCGATCTGGATTTACGAGGAGCTCATCTCCCAGTCGTTCCGCAACCCTCCGCCCCTCGCCCCTGACGTACGTCAGCCCCTCGTTCCTGCCTCGAGGTCCTTCTGGGAGAGACCGGCTCGTCCTGGATAAGATCCTAACGCGGCAAACTGGACGATGACCCCCTCGCAGGATCCTCGTAAAACGACCCCCCCGTACGGCTTTATCGCGTTACGTCCCACCGTCCTTTCTTTCCCTCTTTAAAGCATCGCGGTAATACGGAAAACCCAGTAATGGTTGATTCAAGGCCGCGAAAGATCATATCCCGTCCCTTCCTACGTGCCTCGGATTTCCATTACTTTGCCGGCAGTCGTAAAAGCTCGTCTACCAGCCGCAAGCTCGAATCAATCGATCTTCCGTTAATACAGCTCTCGTCGATGCTTGTCTTTACGAGGCTGCGTTACTCCTTTTTACGATTCCGTCACGTTCCGTACGAGGAACGACCATCTTTTCTGCCTATTTTTGCCCAAATTTATCAGGATATATGTACTCTTCCGCGCTTTCCTATTTCTTGCCTTTCCGGTGTATCTGTTGGCCATGTATTTCGTTAGCTATGCCGGCTCAGGGTATTATTTATCGAGCCTTCAGGAGCGTTATTTTCGGAATTACTCGGCAACGGCAAGTCGTATCGTCTGGAGCATCGTACAAGCCCGGCTGGCTTTAATAATAAATTCATCCCCTTTGTACGTGAGGGCGTGCACGCGCGCGCGCGCGCGTCTGCCGGGGTACGGTGAGATAATGCATGGTAATTGAGCATTAAAGAGCGGATTACGCTGCTTAACACGTTTTGCCCTGCACACAGCCCCGCCTGGCAATGCACTTATATTTATTCTCCGAAGCCGGCAATTAAGGTCAGTCGGCCGATCGAAGAGAACGTCGATAATCGACTGGAAATTGCAGAACAAACTCCACTGGGAATTTTTCCGCGGCAAAACTTCATTATCGCTAATCGCAGGAGTCAATATGCTTAACGATTCTTCGGTGCAAAAAACCGCGGCAGTCGTGACGAAGGGTCTGAGGGATTTTTCCGGTACGAGACGTGGCGTTACAACGCTATTGAAGTATGCTTTAGAGGGATTACAAAGGCAAGAACCCTCGCACGTTTGGAATCTTTGTAGACTCGGTTCTGCTTAACCGCGCTGTCTTTTACGTCCCCTTTTACGAGAACGTCGACGCCGACGTGACGCTCTGATCCCATCAGTGCGAAGGCCGGAGTGATTGACCGGGCCGTATATTATCAGGCACGATGCTCCGTGCGATGTTAAGGTATCGCCGGAAGCTTAATTGATGTTGACCGAGCGCAAACAACTCGATATCGTCCTTCCCCCTCGTTCGCGGTGCATCGATCGCAGTCCGCATATCTTCTCGTTTCGTAGGATTAGCGGAGCACCCTGCCGCTCCTCGGCCAATGACTTCCCAAACAGAGCCGTAAGTGCTCGGTCAACGATATTATACCCCGGTCCTGTGTTTCCCCAACTCACGGGATAAGCTTGCTTCACCAAACCGATCGTACATTTCACTCTTTCCCTAACGTCACAAACAGAAAGGAATTGCGCTACGCGAGCAACGTAAATGGCAGGACGATTTCTAAGAGAACACTCAAGTGACGGGTTTATACAGTGTAATAACGTTAATAACACGAAGAGAATAATGAACAGGAGGTCCCTTTTCTCTATTCCAACTCATTTTCTACCGAGGATTTATTGATGGCGACACGAAAATCGTATTAATTATATGGAAGGGTTGGGAGTTTCGTGGAGTTCGTCGACGGGTTGTCGCATTTGTAAAGCCGTATCGAAAAGTCACGTCCCCGGTATCCGGGGGAGCCTGCCGGCACGTTCGAAACGTAAATAGGAATCGGGGTCGTCGGTAGACGAGTTTCGGGGCTTGGCTTTTCGCCGGGCTAACACGGCGTGTATCGTGCGCGGCGAACGTCGGTTTTCGCCGCGGTGTTTTCGATATCGAGAGGCTAGAAGAACACGGTTATCGTCGAGCCAAGGATCCACAAGCGGAACTTCCGTCTGATATTTCCCCCGTTTTCGGCTTGATTCTACGAGCGAAGCACGCGATCACCGCGCTTCTACGAGTCTATTCGAGCGGGCAAATTCTTTTTTCCGCGTATACGTGTCTAAGGCTGCGACGAAAAGGTCGACCAGCTTGGCCGAATTTCAGGAATCCACGAGATACCCGATTAAGCGTGCAGGGAAGTTCCAGTGGATTCGATATTAAAGCAAAACCCCGGCGAGAAGTTTTATGGAGCGGAGAGCTTCGCTCGAACTTTCGAATCCGCCTCTCGAATTACGCCCAACAGAAATAACCCAGTTGACGTATACGAATCTAATGTACCGTTCCGCGTCTCACTGCTAGCGCAACACAATACATTTTATCCTACTTCCCCTTCCCCCTTTCCCCCTTCCCTAGGGTTCCACGGAATCCTCCGTCGCGTAATACCTTGTATCCGTCGGAAGTGGAGAAATTTGCCTTGCACCTGCTAACCCGAATGTACCGTCCTGCAAACATCCGGCTAAATCCTAAGGACATTTTTACCGAGAGTTCCTACGGTCCCGGGGGATTTGCCAAGGATAGCTACCTACCTACGAGCTGTCAGTGATATTATATTTATCACGAGATCAGCGGCGAAAACTCGAAAAGTCTCGACATAAATGGAGTAAGATTGCCAGACGTACTCGAAGGACGACGAGTTTTTAATAACTCGGTATTGTTGTTTTCGAGGCACGTTCCCCCTTTCATCGTGGAAACGATAGACGTCATTGTTGTTCGAGGCTGCAAAAATAATGGAAGAGCGTTACTCCGACGAGACAGCTTTTCCAGCACGCACGGACTTAATCTTCGAGAGACCCCAGCCAGACGTATAGTGGTTTTCTCTTGCGGCGAAACTGCCCGGCTGCCAAGAACGTATCCCGGGCTATCTTCACCCTCACCCTCTTTTCCCTTTCAAGACGACGGCATCGGCGTCGGGCCGCACGTGAAAGAAACGCGCGCGATATCGCCGCTAAATAACATCGGGGCAAAAAGAAAACGGGTCGTCGGAGTTTACGAGTCAGTGGACAAGCGGAGAATCGCCCGTGATATTCCGTCAATCGGAAACCCTCAGGCGTGCGTGTAAAATTCCTTTGCGAGTTTCTTTATCGGCAAGGGAAGGATTTTCTTATTAAAGGAAAATCGAAGACTCGTCTCGTGTAAATTCCTTTCATCGCGATCCACGACCCTCGGCATCGACGAAAGAGATGGAAATATAGCGAGGCAAACTCTCGTCGCGTATGAAATAAAGCCGCAAGTGGATGTTTACGTCGGGAAGGATATGATACACGACTCTTCCTCGCGCACATATCGCGATGAGATGCACGTAGCATAAAGCTCTTAACGTAATATCCCGCTAAAGCCCTCGCATAGAGCACTTTACCCAATTAAAGAGCTGCGGCGCTGGCGAAAGGCTATGTTTTTCTAGACCTTCATTTAGGAAAGCGATTACGGGAGTTAATCTCCTACCTCGCGGAACTCGCGTCTGCTTAATAAGCTCCTCTTTCGCCGTACATAATGTCACGTTTATGACCGAAGAAAACAGTAATGCCATCCTCCGCGTACAAAACTCACGGGCCCAGTGGGATATTTTCATTTTGCAGAAACCCAGATTTCCCGGCCCAAAAGTTCCACGAGACTATCGCCCGTTTTACGAACTCATTTACGGCCGGTCATTCGAAATGGCCGAATAGAAATTTCAGGGGTAGCGTTAACTAAATTAAAGATTTTCCACGATACGGGATGAGATTTTATTTTGCGGTGTTTTCACCGTAAATACCGCCGAGCCGTATTATATCCACAACTATAAATTGCCATCTCTTTGCGAGGAGTTTCGCGCTCGGTGGAAAAAGCAATTTATACATTTTATCAATTAATCCGAGAGAACCCGATAAGCCGGAATTTCATTTAGCGCTAAAGGTAATGAGCGCCTGCTGGCCAATTTTACTTTGAAACCGCACAGCTGCCGTTAGTGTGCACAGATTAAACAGAGATTTGGCTTAAACCTCTGCTGGGTTCTGTAGCGGCCTTTGACAGTGTCATCGATGATTGCCATACGTGAAAAACTAACGTACCATTAACGTAATCGTTCTGCTCAATGGCCGCTCATCCGCTTACGTTCATTTTTAACTGCTTTTAAACGTCCATATGAAAATGTCTAACGCTTTACAGAATCTATACGGTATTTGTACCTTTGCGGTTTGCATTCCAGACCATTCTGCTCGCTGTATAAGCTTCACGAGAATTCTTTAAGGGACTCACGAAGGACGATGAAAAAAGTGGCTAAGGCCGTTATAAAGAAACCGTTAGCGGACAAACCGAAAGGTCCTGTCTGGCAATGCCGTACACGTGTAGCAGCTAAAATGTTTAGCCACACTCTCCTACGTATCCCCCCCGGAGGGGTTCCTGAATAATGTATGCTACCCGGCCGAGTGTTTTGCATTTGCCGTATCGCCGTTGTAATATCGCGATGAAAAACCTATCAGGCATAAATGAGCCGTAAAATTTCGGTCAGCCGAAAGATGCATTCTATCGAACACCGGCATTGCCATGCAAACGTCCAATAAAAATCCCGACGAAGAATGTTACGTCTCGTTACAAACCAAAGACCGGAACAGGGAAGGAGGGGGGGGGGTGGAATCACTGAGAGACACGAACCGATCGGATGACGCGTGTGTTCTACGTTATCCCTAAGGATCGTCCGCTCAGGAAGTAGGTATATCCCGTGTTATTTAGGAATGGCCTTGGGCCATGCGCCGATCGATTCGCCTTAGAAAAGTCCGATACACCCCATCGTTCCAAAAGATTTCCTTGTCTGGCGAAGTACGAAGCGGGATACCGAAGGGATAACGCTGAACCGAAGAACCGAGGGAAAAATGTGGACAAAGGGGTTTTAGCGCGATAGCGCCGAAAAAATTCAGCGATGAAGAGCGAGGGAATGAAGACGACAAATCGGCGCGTAGCTCGATTGAACGAACGGAATTTCGTAAAATCAGTATGGTCGGTTAGAAAAACAAATTGCCGCGAAATGTCATTGGGAAGCACGGAACGCCGGGGATTCGCTTTTGTCGGGGAGTTTGGAGCCGAATAAAAATCACGTATTTGCGGCGGACAGCCCGTGGTGTCGGGGATTCGGTAACAAATCCGACAAAACCAGCAAACGTAACCGAAATACCGATATTCCTGAAACCATGAAATATGGCAGCGGAACATTTAGCCCCGAAAACCATACAGATACCTTGTCCAATCAATATTCAGAAATATACCAGCTTGTACAGTGACCTGGCAATACAAACTTTTCGCAACTTCCGCTTCGATTCTCTGGAAATAGGCCAAGAAATATGGCGATTAATTGAACGTTACGTCGCTGAACCTTCGCCGACGGTACGCAGGAATCTCTGTCCGGGGCGTAGTTGAAATTTTCAGCGGAGGAAATTCCGGGAATTTCGAGGAAAAGACAGGGAGGAAGCTGTTTCACGGAAGCGAGTAGCGAGGAGAGTTACGTGGAAACAAGATTCATTATTAATTTCACTCTTCCATGATCCACGGTTGGTTTGTCGTCACGTGGGCGGATTAGAAACGCGCTTTGCTCGCCGGCATTGTGAGTCAACCCCTGGAAAATAACGCAAGAGAGTTCCCCGTTCCCACGACACACCGGGCGCGTTTTAAGCGCTAATTAATTCGGATGCAAAGCACTCGTGTACAGACGCCTCGATTATCTATCCGCAGACACGTTCTACAAATGCACCCTCCGCGAGTGTATACGTTAACTGCGACTACGTTTATCCGTGCCGGGCTGCGATATTACGAGGGCACAATGCCGGCATAATCGTTGGTCTTCTTTACATACACGCCCGGGCCCGTTACATATTCATTCGCTCGATAAATGAATTTTACGTAAACGCGGCTTTCGCTAAAATCATTAATTACCGATTGCACGTTACGCCCGATGAGTCGTCACTAATTAATCCAGTTGCCCCGGTACTGCCATTGCCCCCCAGAGTAAATTTCGTGCGTCCTCCTGGCGAGTAGAGGGGGAAAAAAGGAGTAGTTTTGACAAAGAATTCCGTAATCCTCGGGCATTCCGTCGATTCGGCTGAGAAGAAGTAAAGGTGAACGGTGTCTGTCTGTTCCGCTGATTTCCGCGAATAATCCTCCGACGGCTACGTGAAAAGAATTAGCCGATTAAGTCGTCCGATCTTCCGAATGCACGGCGAGTCTTTAAAAACGGCTTTCGAGCCGCCGGCGTATCCTCGCCGTCATAGAGAAAGTAATCCTCGAGGGCCGATAGACCGAGCCATTTCGCTATCAGACATTGGAAAAACGTGTCTATCGAATTGGAATATATAACGGGGAGAATCGGCGAAAGAGATCCGAGGAAAGGATAGGCGCCATACGTTGCGGTTTCCACATATCAGCTGCCTTCCGCGCCTCTTTCCTCCATTCTCCAGCCATTCGTATCTTCGATTGGGAACTATTGACTTCACGTGGAAAGACTTATCGGTATTAAGAGCTTGCAATTCAAGATAGCGCGTTCCTTCGGCCGAGATAGCCGTTTAAATCCTAATAAAATATGGAAAATCACGAATAACGATTACCACTCGTTCGGTCTCTCATCGAAACTTCGAGCAATACAATTCGACGAATGGGAATATCTGATTGCCCGTCTTTGCGTATTCCAACATTCTGACGGGAGATCACGAACGGCGTCGATTACACGATTCTTCAGCGACGGGGAAACGGTAGAAAATTTCACGGGCGTGGGCGACGGGAAACGGAAGGGCGTGCGGTGCAACGCGTTCGAATCGCGGATGCTAATTTATGGGCGAGGTTTTAGCGTGCTGCAAATAAAAATGATAAGTATTATTTAAATGCCGTAGGGGAATGGTTCTCTGTGTGTTTGTGTCGGCGTAAAAATATACGGGC
This sequence comes from Hedychridium roseum, assembly GCA_963989215.1. Classification (NCBI taxonomy): domain Eukaryota; kingdom Metazoa; phylum Arthropoda; class Insecta; order Hymenoptera; family Chrysididae; genus Hedychridium; species Hedychridium roseum. The sequence continues at coordinate 3,008,729 of OZ022318.1, read as the reverse complement.
ATTGTACGGCAAGGCGGCAGCTCGCCCTGGACTTTTGTTTGCCGGTCCTGCATTATTCATGAGTGTACTTATAAAACACTATTGCATCGCGGCAAAGGGCCAAGCGGAAAAATCGACTTTGCCCGCGAAAACTTTATCGCTCGGCCTCGCGATGAAACGGCAAACCGGTTTCACTGGATGATCATGAATCTCCTCGCAATCCCCCCCCCCACCCCCCCTCCCCTCGCCCCTTGCCGGCCATTCTTAACCACTAACCATCGGAGCGCATCGTTTGCCTTTGCCTGGCTTTTTCCGCTGACCGAGGTTCGTTTCAGCAAAAAGATTATATCACGTTACGAGGGATTACCTGAACTTTTCTGCGCGTACCTCGCGGCGGAGAGTGACGCTCTCTTCGGCTTGGCTTTTCTCCGGCTGTCTTTATCCTCCGACCGCGTAAGGAAAACTTTATCAGAAGGACCCGCGGTTAAACTCAAAGCCGGCTTTGCCAGTATCAGTTGAACGGATTGAGGGGTAGGGTGGAGGGGGAGGGCACTTTCGAAAGCGCTCAAACGACCGTCGACGTTCCCGGGGAGAGTCTTCCCGGTGACGCTCGCCGGGAGACGTTGTAACGAACCTCGCGCTTCGGTCCCTTCGTAATTGTGCACTCGCTTTAATTAGCGAGCTCGAAACGGCCGCGATACCGTCTCGCGGCCGGCCGTAACACGAGACCCTCCCCCGGCGACGGTGAAACCGAATGATCGCCCTGTCCGCGGAACAGAGATTATCTCGAGGAAAGTGCAGAAGCACATTCTGCCCGGGCGTTTTAATGAAGCCGCTGCAAGAGTCTCGTTTAGCCGGCCTCGGCCGATGGATCTTTTCAGCGGATCTGCGTTTCCTCTAGCAATTAATTGTCACCCGGCAAGTGGGACATCGACGAAGAAAATGCCCCTGCTTTGTGTCTCCTTCTGCCACGGAGGACTTAGAGTAATCGTAGGCATCCTTTTCTACGGCAAACAAAAGCCCCGGGAAACAATTGCCCGGCTTCAAATAAACCTCCGTGCCAACGGTTCAAAGTATAATACAGCTACCAAGGAAAGATATTCCATTTGCCTCGTTGAAACGCTAATCCCGGTAAGATGTGTTTCAGAATATGTCGACCTACGTATCGAACTTCTTATTATCGAGTTTCTCCGTCCAATCGTCGACAGTAGAATCCTTGCAACGTGTTATCACTCTGGATTAAACACGATGAGCGAGTTGCTGCGATTTATTCAATTTCACTGTCGCTCGTAATTTTCCATCGTAATCCACGTGCTGACTTTCACTTTTCAACTGCGACGTTTGCATATCTCATGGAGAAGGTTTTTCATTGCCCACTGTTTTTCTTACTTTTAATATCTTCTTTCGAGGACCCGAAAGGAAATTGTGTAGACAAGTTCAGATGTTTTATACGTTTCCGTGCGCGTGCTTAGGTTTATTGGCGGATTTTCTTCCTTTATTTCGACCGAACAGCATTTGGTAGCCGAGGAGCGGAAGACAACGTTCCGAGCGTCCAATGGAAATCAGCCGGTTTCACCTGACGCGCGGGGGGAAACGACAAAAAGCGTAGAAAGTTATGTGATGTGTGTCACAGCCGTAACCCGCGACAAACACACACACGCGTACAGGTGTATAGATAAAGTTGCACGTGTGTGAAGGTTCCTCGTGGCGATAAACGTCCGTCAGAGAGCAAATCGTCGTCCCGTCAAAGCCAACGAGCGAAAACTCTCGCTGTTCCCGCCAGCTCATCGTCCAACACGCGGAAAGAAATTTTGCCATGCTAAAAAATCCATGAACATTCGCCACGAGACAATGACGAGGATAAAACGTATCGAGATTACGTCACGTCCAAGTTCCGTGGAGGAAAACGAGAGGAGAATATACGTAACTGTTCCGTTAAAGTAAATCGCTATTTTCCACGCAGAGGACAGAGGCAAGATAATCCCGAGGGTAGTAGTAAAATCGGGGGAAAGCGATAGGAACTCGTGGAAATTCGGAAAATGAAGGAACTACCCAGAGAAGGAGTTCCTATAAACTTTTCACCCGTTATCGCCGGTCGAAAGTGGAATGAAGAAAAGTTTTGTCTCGAAATTCTGCTCTTCGTTCCCCCGGGATAGGATTGCAGGCGGTGAATAAGCTTTTAGGAAGGCCAATCAAGTCGGTGATTTGTTCTAATCGAAGCATTCTATGTCCATAATATTCCGAGAGCAGATGTAATCAGGCAGATTCTCCGGATAGGCTGCTATCAATTTTCACATACTCGCGATGTTCCGAGTAATGCCGCGAGTGGATCAGTGCAGAGCCGGTGCCGAGTTACAAAGCAGGTTTACATAGGTGTAGCATTTACGTCCGTAGTATGTTCGGGATAAGCCAATTATTCCGGTCGAATCGAATCCCAACGAGAGAGCCAACTGCGCTACGGACAGACACGGATATTTACATTGCCGACAGCGCTTCGAGTGAATTAGCACCGGCCAGTTTCGGTGCAGGTTTAAAACGAACCACCTTCCCGTTGCTCGTAGCCAAGGGTGTCCTCCAAACACCATGTCCTTTGCTTCGCGTCTAATTCCACCATCATTCCTGCAAACTCCTACACCCAGGAAAACACCAACAACCTGTCAATGACACTGTCTACATTTAACAACGTTATGTATCATTTCTCATCCGTCGACCCAAATAACCTTGGGACAAGAAATATTTTTACCCTGCTTTCATCGAGCATGAATTCGCTTGGTCCTCGGTATTTCTCCTATTTTCCCTGACAACACGTTGATGCACTTCCCCGCAAGACATTCGGCCTGTGTTTTGCCACCGGTACGTTTTACACCCCCCCGCAGAGGGAGGAACCTTTTACGGCAGGAGTCAGGGAGTGAAATACGAACGGCGTAGCTAAGTAAAACAGAGTCGCGTAATCCAGCCGTTAACCCCTGCGCCCAATGCAACTGACAAACACGAGCCGTGCAAATACAGCCGACGCTCGGCCAGCGGACGCGAATGCCGCACGTCCTTGTGGGAGTTAAGTGTACGAGCGTGCACGTCGAATAGTATTTACTGGGCACACAACTCCGCCAGTCTTGACAGCGCTCGCGAGCTAAATCGTTTCGCATAAGGGACCATCCTGCCGGGCAAAATACTCTCGTCGCCATTCTACACAGACAAAAAATGTCAGTCTCAACGCATTATGCTCAGGTAAAATGAAACAAAAAAAAATTCCTCCAGCTACGAGCGAAATTTGAAACTCATTAAAATCGTCTAAGCATTCATTGACATTGTTATATATTTCACTTGATATTCATATAATGCTATATAATTTATGCTACCCTGAAAGTGTAATTTAACTCGTTTCACTAGAAGTAATGTGTCTAATCGCAAGTTCAGTTACTATTAAAACTAAAGGTTGTGGATAGGAAATTTCTCGTGAGAAAATTTCGTGGGTTCAACGCTGGTAAATGTTTGCTTCCTCGAGGAATGACGTAGAAATTTAAATTCCTGCGAAAGTGGGGTCGACCGGTGTTTCGCGTTTATGTTTCAACTCCGCGGGAGGTGGAGCGTGGTTCTTAAGTTTCCAGAGCCGTTTCCGCTCTAGCTGCGCTGTGACATCGGCTAGTCGCGGTCGTTGCTGACTTTGTCGGATCTGTCGTCGAGGAGCTTACGTCGAAAATAAAGGAGTCCAGGGTCTGCCACGATTCCTTCCTCTCGTCGCAGGATTTTTCTCGAGCAACGGCCAAGCAGTTTCTACATTTCACCAGCGAAACATTTACAAATGCGAACCGCCCCCCCCCCCTATTGCTCCTACTACCCTTATCAATTTCCGTTACTCAGAATGTTGGTTAAATGATAATCGAGTTATATTAAACGTCGAATGAGACGCACATTATCGAAGTTCCGACTAACCGTGGGAGTTTCCTCCTCGTGCACGAGAATTCCCGCTTATTAAATCAAGACATGTTTGATTAATTCAGCCGGCGGTCTATCCTCGTGGAGAAATTCGATCGATGTTGCGCTCCGAAATGAAGAGCATCGAGATTGTTGGAGAGGGAAATTGACGGGGTAGAGTGGGGGGAGGTGGGGGTTGGGATTGATGAAGAAGACCTGGTCCATCGAGTTTGACGTCGACAAGTCGATTCCACTGGGGAGTCCTCAACGGGCAAGGGGGTAAGGGTGGGAATGATCGTCGGAAGACCGCAAGGACACGAGTTCCTTAGGAATTCCGCGCGGGTGCGAATCAAAGGGCGGAGACGAAGGGCCAGAAGCTCCCAGACACCTACGACCCGACGCATTCGGGGAAAAAGATTTCCCAGAAATTACCTTGGTCCTTCCTCCAATCCCCCACCCCTCCCCGTTTTCCCCTGGCATCGCCGGTGGGAATTACACGAAGGAATTACATCCACCACCTTCGTCCTTCGGCGGACCCTCACGAGAGATACGGTCGCGTCAGCATTGCTAAATTAGCCCACCGACTTGCCCGGAATCGGCATTAATATTCAGCCCGTGTCCCGATCCCCCCCGTTAATTCGCGCGATTAATTTCGATTTTCCCTACAAATAGTCATTACTTCCCAGCCCTTTGCGCGCACGAGGGCAAACGATTTTTGGCCCATTCTGCGATCAATCAGTTGCCCAGTGGAGTAGCAGAAATAACGCTAAACAACCTCATTAGGAATAACACGAGGGAATTGAGCTTGTACAAATCTCGGCGGGATTATAAAATTTCGTAATTATTTTATCCTGTTTCCTTGCATGATGCAACGGGAAAACAGATACACGGCTAAACGAGTTTCCCTGTCGCAGAGTGGAGTAGCGTGTTGCTATGCAGTTTCACCTGGAATCAAGTTATACCGGGCCGGCATATCGCGCGCTTCACTCCCGAGGATTATTGTGCTGGAAATTAAACGTGCTCTTCCGTTCTCTCCTTGTCACCCGCGGCCCGTATGCAAGATTAAAAAGATAAAGGAAACGCAACGGGATATTATTAGCCGGGCTCCAGGGAGTCCCGTCCATTCAGTGCACTGTTTTCAAAACTTCCTTTATAATCTTCTGAAAAGAAAAGCTTTTGAAAATTTCTCTAACTACTTTCGTAATCCTGTAAAGAATTCGTCGTTTACTTTTTTCCCAAGACTTTTGGCAAAGGCTCTCGGCGTTTGATTCAGCGCTCGAGGTTCTATGGGTTCGCGAGAAACGGAATCGTAGAGCCCATATTCATCGGTTTCTGATCCCCCGGTCCTGGATATTTCGCCAGCTGGCCACTCACACGCGCCGTTTGTCCCACGGAAATGGTGAAACGTTGGCACTGTCGGGACACACGGCACGTCGAAGTTTCTCCTTTACAGCCCGAATGAATTGCCGCTTGGCTCGTTGGTCGGTTATCTGCGACGGTCTCTTAACGAGCGCAACGCCGCCTGCGCGCCCAACGGAAAATATCATTTGTCCTCCCGCCGGATTACTCCCGCTAAATCCCGTTTACTCCTCGTCGTTCGCCGAGTAACTGCCGCGCGTGATAAGACGAGTCGTTTCCGGCCAGAGACGAGGGAGGAGGAGGGGGGGGGTGGGGGTGAGCTTGGGAGAAGATTAGAAAATAAGGTGTCGGCCGATCGTCGACTCGACACTCGGCCCCGCAATCTTCCTTAAGCGACTCAGCCGAACGCGATTTCCTTCGGAAAGCAATTCAACGGGGAAACAGGGACGGACAATGGAGCGGGCTGTAAGTCGGGCAAAAATAAACAAGCCACGGCGAAGGTACATAAAGGGTGGAAACTAGGAACAACCCGAGTCCACGTGTACGATAATAAAGTAACAGGGGAACGTAAAGTCCGCGGACAAAGACGGAAACGGGGGGGGGGAAGAGAATAATGTCGGGGATGAAGGTGCGCAAGGAGGAAGGAATTAGCGTCTAATAATGTACTAAGAGATATGGATAGTGGGACGACAGGGATAATAAAGGGAATATTGAGGCAGGGACGTGCCGAGTAAAAGGATTAAATGACGCAGAAGAAGAACGGCTGGACTGGAGAAAGACAAAGGAAAGAGGTGACAGACAATGGCGAGGAACGGCGTATCTGCCGCAGGCCCGGACAATGCAAGGCGAATCGATTCGATTCGAGAGAACTCTCGTGTAATGAGGTAGCTCCTTCGTCGGTTTGAGAAAGCCCCTGCATAGAAAATTCGCCATCGTCCTCGTCGGGGAGTCTCTTCCCGAGGCTTGTACCGAGCGACGCGATTTCAATGCGAAAACCCCAAGGCCCGTGACGCACTCACGAAAATGAAAAACGACGTCTGCATTAAAATTCATGCCGCCCAAGGGCCGGGGAGGGGGAGGAAAAACTTTGGAATCCCGCGTGTCGCTGGAATTCAAAGCTTTGACGGAAATAAAATTGCCGGAGTTCCCGGCTGCATCCCTCGCTTGTCGTTCCCCTTCCCCCCCCCCCGGGGATTACGTTAATTCTGATAAACCGCTGAAACTCCTGACAATGGGTTCAACAGCGGTTTCGCGAAAAGGTACAAAGGAAATGGTGGAATTCATTTAGAGTTTTGTCAATGAGAGTCGCAGGGACGATCGATGGAGGAGCTTACATAATTGACAGGCTCGCAGGAAATTCCACGGCGGGATAAATCCATAGCACGTTACAGGGAATAACGTCGTTAAACGCGCAACTGCGCGATCTAACGGCCTCAGGAATAATAGAGGAGACACCACTAATATCCTGGCATATTTTAGCTAAACTATATATACGTTGCATCGTTCATCGTCGATGTTCACGGATTCTTGACGCACCTTTGACCACTGACAACGTCATTCCATCAGCTTTTCATGTTCATTGGAAAATCACTGTTGAGGCTCTTATCAATGGAATAAAGAAGATCCTCGTGGATCCTGAGGAAATCTTTGAAAAATCACGAAGTCAAGTGCCGCGCTGAGATCCAGCTGGCATGTATAAAGGGGAAGCCACTTGGCTCTTCGAGATTTCCATGAATTTCCTAACCCGCCTTGGAAGGGGGCAACGGGAGGAGGGGGGGGGGGCATGTAAATTGCCCGATTCGTGCTCGGACGTGCCACCGCGGAAGGACGATTTGCGATATGCGTACTCCGAGATACCTCGCGTGCCTTCTTTTTTATATGAAATATTCAGGAAAATAATATCGACGATAACGGTGACATGGCATTGTGACGATATGAATCACGAGCGTGCTCAGAGTAGTAATGTACGGCTTTAAACGGTCACGAAGGGAGAGGGGAAGGGTTTCTCGAAGCTCAGTGGAAATGCAATATTCAGGGAACAGGGAGGGTGTATCACATGTATCCTGAAAAATGCATGGACAGAGGGACTCAATGTCTAAGCAAATTGATACGACGTAAGAATGCCGGAAAAATTGAATAGACAGACAAAGGAAAACGTAAATTGGAGAAAGGTGAACGGAATAATTCAGGGATTTGTATGTATGCTCCTCGTTTTCTGTCGAACCGCACGGATCTTAGGATATTTGAGCGGTCATTCGGCGCATCCTAACGAAAGTTTTTCTACGTAGGGGAATTCGTATGAGTCTCGCGCCAACTAAGCACTCCGGGAGAATGCTTTTACGATCGGCCAGTCGCATCACGTAGAGCCGAAACTGCTTTCGCTATTTCCGGGGGGGGGGGGGAACTTTCCATCGTCGCGGGAACGGAAGATAAGCGCGATTGAAAGGCAAACGAGCATAAGCCGCTACAGAAGAACGATGAACGGAAATTTCTGCACCGAGAACGTCGACAAACGAGCGTTCTCCCCGGTAGACCGGCAATCGGCAACCGTCCAACTGAAATAAGATCAAACGAAAGGCGTTAGAATGTACGATCGTTTCCCCGCTGACTCATTCGCGCTGCGTTTGTCTCTGTCACCAGTTTCATCAGCTCTGCTTCCCCGTTTCTCCGTTTTCTCTCCCCACTCCTAGCTGCCTTTATCCATCGCACTCGGTAACGAAGGATAAATTGTCTTTAATGCTTCGTCTCGCGCATGATTTACGCCTGTCCCCCGTGCACCCCGACGGCAATACCTCGCCGAGAAATTGCGGCTCTAATGAAGCAAGTGATTCTCTACGTAAACTTTCGTCAGATCGTTCTCCAAGCGCCGAGAAATATCCGGCAAGAAACAGCGAGGATCAACGAACCGAACCGGGGAGAGCGACACGAAATTAGGACTATCGCAGGGGGAAGGTCATAGGGTGCTAATTTTTGCGCAACCATGATTCAACGAGTAATCATCTACTAACCTACTCACATACCTCAAGAACGTGTTATGTTCCTAAATCTTCCGCGGAGATTGTTTAAACACGGAAGTACGTAAAACGTGAATCTTTACTTTTTACAGCGCGCTGTCAGTGAAATCGCAGGTAAGGGTTGTAAAGTCGTTATTACGGGGCGATTCCGTGCTACGGTTAGGAGGTGGGTGGTAATTACTTCCGCTGACTTTCCGGGTTCGTCATCTCCGGTAATTGAGGGAGACATAAGAGCGGAACGTGCTCTAGACGCGCTTTGCCTGACTTGCGTTTGTGTGTCGGCCAGTCGGATTGTCCGTGTGTGCCAAGGTGTACCTGGGTGTCTATCGTCTTGGGTTACGATCGACAACGGCAAGTCGTAAACTCGCCTCGTAAATCCACGCACCGGTACCACCGTTCGTGACGAATATGACTACGTATTCCCCGGTACCGCCGCTGTCCAGTCACTTCAGCATTTCAACAGCCACGTTGAATCATTTCCGCAACGATCCATTCGCACTTGAGCTGCTCGACATTGTCTTCGGTTTGCTTCGTCACGCAAAAACGAACTCCAAAAGAAAATTCGCCCAGTTGTTCTTCCTCAAGAAACTCAAACCTGTCGTCCTAATTTCCATCTGATTAATAAGACTCATTTCAAGGACAAACAGGTGAAAGTTATTTTTCTCCGTGTTTGTGAATCGAAACGAGTCGCTGCCGATCGTTGACTCACGCTGGATAATGGCGTCATTTCGGGGGCATTTCCGGTGGTTTCATGATGAAATGGTCCATGATGAAATACATTGAGGCATGGATCGCGCTGCAGCATCGATCGTAAAGGCCTTTCATGGGCCATCGCGGGCGAATCAAGGTTTCGCGGAGTCGTAAAACCAGCACCGTCATTTCGCGAGTCAATTACCGTTGCGCACCACCTGACGGCCAGCGGAAGTCACGTATCGTCCCGGCGGACCATTCGCGGCAGACCGCCTTGCCTCGTCGGATTCAGATAAACGGAACTGACGTTTCATCCGCCCTTTGTAATGGTGTTTTCTCGCCGAGGGAACCCATCGATATTAACCCCCACTGCTAGCGATGATAATTACGTTCCTGCAAATAACAAACCACAGGCAACGCGGCTTGTCAAAAGGAAATACTTTTACTCACAGGAGAAAATAAAAACTTTGGCACAATAATACGGTATGTTTCCTCATGTCCTTTGTGACAGTGTAAAAAGACAACACGGAACTAAGCAGACGCCGTTGATAATTCATCCTGATGGTCAGGACGTGTGTAACATCCTGAGGAATGTGTGGAACATTCCTGTTTCGCCGCAGGACTAGCCGGGACACTGTTCCTGTATCGTTGCGATTCATAAGAGGATAATTTCCAATTACACCGTCGCGATACATCACCCTGACAGAATTATTAATCACGGGGGACTGTGCTGGCTTCGCGAACGAGGACTGCGATTCACTTTTCATAAATCGTCCGTACCTTCATCGTAGCAGATAATCACTCACTTTCGCACTTTTAGCTTAAGAAAGAAGCGACGTTATGAATTCATCCGTCCTTTAAAACCAGGGAAGATTATCAACGATTAATTCCAGCGGAACGATGAGATTATTCCGTCCGGTTTCATTAAGGTAACAAAGACATCGGGACGCTAATTAAATTCCTACTTCTTTAGAAGGCAAATTTCAGCGGACCAAGAAAAAAATGCTGAAACTTCTCCGATGCAGAGTAGAGTTCTTACCTTTGCTCAAGCACGATCGGAAACTGTACACGGGGTTTTCGGGAATTATACCGTTTTATGCATTCGTCTATGTTTCATTTACGAGAGTCCGTCACGTGGGCGATTTGCATTCCTGCGACGAAGCCAGCCCCTGTGTAACCGAGATGTCCCTGCAAAATGGATCCTGGCAAAAGTCTACGGTCCAGAACGTCGCCCTGAATTTCCCTCAGTCCCTGCCCACGGCCAGATCTTTCACGGACGAGCTCGTACACCCTCGATGATGTTATGCAAAATATGCAGGGTGGAAGTTACATATATCCATAACAAGATATACATATATATATATATATATATATCCGCCATTAACCCTCGGGGCGTGGAACAAACTTGGGTCTGCATATCTTCACTTCGAATGCGGAAGCTCCGCTGGAATTGCCGAAGGACAGCCAACATCGCTAAAGAGATTGTTCAAGAACTTTCAGTACCTGTTAAAATGGCGAAGAGGCCTTAAAACGGTACCGCAGTACCAATAATAATAATCGTTTATGCTGTTTGTACGAAAACGTGAAATGGAAGAGCGAAGAACCCATTGTAAATTAATGATTAGGAGATTCTATTCTTCGGTGGATGTTCAAGAAAAATATGTTCGAAATTTCAGTCACTCATGAATTCCTTTTGTAACAAACCGAGGGGCCAAAACTGTCGAAGCATATTCCAGTGGGATAGCACTTGTCCGTTTGTCCCCGAAGGCTTGTCTTACCGAAACCGGATACGTACTGCTGAGAACTATCCTCAGAACTATCCTGAACTTCATGAATTTGAAATATGTCAAGCACTCCATCGGGATGACGTTAATGGTCGCTAAACTCACGGCAATGACGACAAGATGATTATAATTTTCCGTTACAACTCGTTCCGTTCTTCGAGTAAAATTAGGAAGAGTTCTGACAGCCCCCTAAAGCGTCATATTCATTAATCCCACTGATTACGAATTGAATTAACACTCACTGACGATTTCGTCTTATCGCCGCGAAGTACATCGGCCTGTGGGTTGAGTCGGTTTTGCGTTATCGCAGCATAGTCAGGGTGGTTTTCGATTATCCGTGCTGCCGGGGAATTTATCAGACTGGCATCAAGGGCGGAGCGTGGATGGACAAAGAAGGAAAGGGAAGACGGGTAGAGGATCCCGCGAATCCCCGAAGGCGTTTACCGGTCGAGATACGGGCATATCCCGAAACTATCGTGGAAACGTCATCCTCAGGAGTGCCTCGCTGTAGAAGGCTGAGAAAGAGAGAGCACCGAGGCAGCGAACCGAAAGTTTCGATAAGTTTACCCAGGGAGCCATTGCGATCTCGCATTTGCACTCGAGCATCGCTGAAGAAGAATCCCTTCGCCCCCCCTCCCCGTCTTCATCCCTTCCGACGTCCTAGCTCCATGCTTATGATCCAGGACGACTCGATAGGACCGTCCTTGCTACGACGCAAAGAATCCCGGAGATCGATTAACAAACTTCCTTTACTACGACACAACTTCCGGCAACTACGGCGAAAGCCTATCAAACATCGTCGGATCTACAGGGACACGGAATTATATAATCACAGCATTCCCTTGCCCGTAATTTAATACCTAACGTATTACGCAGAGTTTGTAAATACCTACGACAACAAGTATCTTCGTGTTAGTCTTGCAAAATTCTGTCGTAATCGTTGCTACTCAACTTTCATTTGCACGTATGTTACTTGGACAATGGTGCAGGTTTTTGCCCATTTTTTCGATAGCAAGGTAAACGAACTTCCGGTAATAATCGGCATTTTGATCGAGCAATTACAGCGCGACGAGGGTCGTTGTGGCCGTTTAGCGAGTACGCCAAGTTCATGCAGTAGTAACTTCGTTCGATCGGCGAATTCCAAAGTTCGAATTGCAAGCGGAACGATTGACCATTGCCAGCAGGCGATTTGATTCCCCCGGAAATAACTGTCTTTCGCGATGACGCCTTACGACTCGAACGCAAATGGCGTTTCAAATGGCTTCATTGCAACTCGTTCGATATCGAGGATTGCTTCGGGTCAAATGGGACTTATCAGCTTCTTGTTAAATTTTGCTAAAACATTCCTCTAACGGCACGTTCCATTTGTACTATTTAATATCCTTCTTGAATTCGTGTCATCCGTCCAGAAGGAATTATATCGTTTCTATTTGTCACTGTTGACATTTAGACCTCGCTGTCAAGGAGACACATTTTTATCCATGTAAAAATCGACCCCTCCTAAAGCACTTCCGACGTTCCATATTCTTCGAGTCACTTATCGAGGAAGTTTATTCCTAGCGATTCAGCTGTTAACGTTTTTCCCCGCTCCGTTGTCCGTTGCACTCGCCGCAAATACGCGGTTCCCCATTGCTTTTTTACGCCGGTCCAAGGGTCGTCTTTGTGCGGGGCTCATGGCAAAGGGGAGAAGGAAGCTCTTAGGGCGGAAACGAAGGAACGCGGTACAATACGGTTCCTATCCAGATGGGCGTTACGGGTTTCGCTGTTGAGTCGAAAAACGGCAAGCGGCAGGCGGCACGATTATGGGAACGGGGAGAGGGGGGGTGGGGGACTTTATCATGACGTTGCATCTGACGTCAGAAAGGGTCTCGCTAAAAAGATGTGTCATGCGAAATTTCGGCGCAGAACGTTCCGATGGTCACATATACATACATACATATATGTATGCTCCTTTCGACGTAAAAACCAGCCGGAGTTCTTATGAGAAAATCCGGACATCCCGTGGAAACGGTAATCTTGCAAAAATTCTCGAGCCTAATGCCAAGCCGACTGTAAACCTGCGAACTCTTTTCATCGGTACGTGTGTGCGTCGTCATGTGACTGCGTTTCATCACGGCGGAGATATCGAACGAAGGGGAAACTCGCGATTACCGAACGTTGAACAATCGATCGGAAACTTTGCTGCAACAATCCCGCTCGGCGATTAAACAATCTCGACGGAGTCATCGAACCAGGGCTCGTGATACGACAGAAAAACTGGCACGTAAGTCACCCGTGCACGTATTTTCGTATATAAGCAGGGAATAACGGTCGCCAGGTTATCAGTTACTCCGGGAAAGGATTAGGAGGATCGAGAGGGTTAAAGGGATAAATGAACATGGGTTTCCGGGTGAGTCGAAACGGCAATGTCGACGATAAAACGAATTTTCAAAGTACTCTGTAATATTTCTTATTCAAATAATGGGATTTTCTATTAGGTATCGTGCTGTATTCTCGTGACCACCGCGGTTTACGTTGTTTCCGGTAAACCTTATAATATCGAGATTGAAGCCATCAAAAATGAAGGGAGATGGAACGACGAAGATACCTTTGAAGTCGCTGGCAGTTCAGCTTTTCCCGAATACAGGAGTGCTTTCGCCTCAAAGGATCTTCAAATTGATAGCATCGTAGGACAAGACAGGGCTGGTAAGTAAAATCGACGATATACAGTTACAGCTTCGGGGAAGTGCGCTACATGAATTTCTCAATGGATTTCAGGGGAGGACCTAGCTGGGGATTATACTTTTTATGATCCCACGAGTTTTCAAATTCGATCGTACGACGGTGATAAGGAAAGTGGATCTTTCTCCATCTATTCGTACGATCACGAACTTAGGAAACGAGATCATCATCGTCACGGTCATGGCCATGATCATAAAGGACATGGTCATGGGCATGGTCACGGACACGGTGACAAACATCATGGACACCATGGTCACGGACACGATGACAAACATCATGGACACCATGGTCACGGACACGATGATAAACATCACGGACACCATGGTCATGGACACGATGACAAACACCATGGTCATGGACACGACGATAAACACCATGGACACCATGGTCACGGACACGATGACAAACACCATGGACACGACGACAAACACCATGGACACCATGGTGGTCATGGTCATCACAAAGGTCATTACCACAGCCACCACGAATATTATCTGCAGAAATGAACGAGCGCAGTGTGGCCAGGGGCTGGTGAAAAATGTTATCGTTGACTCGTTGCTATTAATAAACCTTTCGTAGTTTCTCGCATGATCCCGGCATTGTCTCTCTCCGTCCATTAAGTCCTGCGTCCAGCATCGCGAAACAGGGCCGACGTTTTCCGTTGTTTTGCCGAAAAACTGCATCATCCGCCATGCAGGAGTCCGCCGACAGCGTTAAAACGCGGTTATCGCGTGAGTTTTACGTATTAATCCGGCGTTGCATAGCGGAACCTCAAAAGTTAAGCGCGGTGATTTGGAGAAAAAGTGATGGGGGTGGGGTGGGGACACGGTCGTTTCGCCGAATGCAGGAACATTAGCCGGGGGTCTTCAATTTTCGTATAATTTCCTTCGTCCCATTAGACATGCGCCGGGTTTACGAAGCGAGCGCGAGGCCGATAACAAAACGGCCTGCATTATTCGGTCGCTTAATTTAATCGCAGTAAAGCGACGCACGCACGGGCCAGCTCCGGTTGGAAATTATAGGAAGCCCTAGGGGAGGGTGGGCCACGTAACACGAAGGTTTCAGGCATTAATGGCCGCCGCTTGGAAATGGCAACATCGAACAGCAGCGGTAATTGAATGGCAATACAGAGGCCGGCAATTGCAAAGACCGATCCATTTGTTTGTACTCCGATATTCGTATAGCAACGCGCCGCTGACTGTCAAGTAGACAAATTAACGCTGTCGCCAGATAAATCGCCAATAATATTTATTGCGCACCGCTGTTTACGAACGCAGCGACAATGCCGCTAATACAAAGGCGAAAATATCAACGAAAACAAAAAAAAAGGGCCGACGAGCGAGGCAGAAAGTGTTACGAAAGATCGATACGGGCGCCTGCCGAGTTTTCTCTCTTATCAGCGCAATGGAATGACCGATCGCTACATCAAACCATTTTATGGCTACGGCGTCTAAAAGTCCGTTGGGACATTATCGTGTTCCATCAGCTGCTGAAAATGGGATAGTCCGTCGCATCTCGCACGGCTGTTTAACGTTTTCGTCCATCGTCCCGGCGTTTGCGTTGTTAATATCGAAAAAGTCGAGAAAACACGGGCCGATGGTTACGTAACGACCGGCGCTCCAGTAGAATTGTATCGCAAATAATATTATCGGAGGAATTTACTTATAGTTATAATTTGATTGAGCTTTCACGGAGGACAGCCGTGCGCGGTGCATTAGCAGATTAAAAAAGTTGCTTTGCTCGTCCTCGATGCATATGATTCGAATGGGAAATGAAGCACCGCTCGATAGGACTTCCCTCCGCGCTTTACGAAACAATCGTCCCGTGCTTTAATTAGGACGTTAATTAGCAGGACCCGTTACGTTTTAAGTTGCTCATTCGCCGAGGAGAGGGGAGGGGCGGTGCTCCTGAAAAACTCGCCTAAATGGATTACAACCAATCAAAGAATTAATCGGGCCTTCTCTAAATGGGCTTCGTTCGGCTGAAAGTTTAATCAGACAACGAAGCAGGGCTTTTCGCCGGGGCTACTTTCGTGGCGTTGCTTTCGCGGCTCATTCATCCTCGTTCCTGCGCGGGCCTTGATTACCGGCCGGTAATCACGTTGCGTTAAGTGGATTGTCACCAATCGGAGAATTAATCGGCCTCGAGCCCCTCGGCCCCAACTGCGATACATCAACCTCTCGCTATAGAGCGCTAAGGGAATGTTATGGGAGATACCGTCAGCCTCCGGGACCAAAATCATCCTTCCCCTCCCCCCTCCAATCCACTCCCTCCCCGTCGATCATACGCTACTCGCTTGTCCATAATTTTACGGGCCTTGGGTGTACGTCACATCGACGATAATAACAACGAGGCGTTAATACGGTGATCGAAGATACCTTTGCCATGGTGGAAATAACCGCTCGTCGTTCCCCATGTAAACTGTTTGAGGAACTTCTGACGCTGCCCTCGGCCTCGTAAGCATTCGAATAGGGACTCCCCATGGACAGGAAGAGATTGTAACTCTCGCAAGATGCAACGTGATAATTACCGTTCACCGGGGAACTTCCTGTCGAGCTTAGTGGCGCAGTAATAGGATGTAATACCTTGTCAAAGTCCAGCTGTAATCGGTACAAGGGTAAATTCCTACACGGTGATTCTATTTACAATGACTCTCCGAGGGAAGAACGATTGCTTTGTGCGTTATTTTTTGCCTAACACGAGATTACTCTGCACGCGTCGTGCCTTCGTTTAGGCCGGGAATCTGAAAGGGATCCCTTTCTGGATTTGCAAAGCCATTTGATCTCTGGCTCGATACAAAGTGCTGTCCTGACTAGCGAGGATTGTGATAGGCGTAACGGAGTGGCTTGCACCGTTTGGGGGGCCAAACGTAGGTTTGTGGGAGGTTTGGGGAACAAAGCAGAGCTATAGGAACGTACCGCCGGTTGCCGACAGCGAACCTACCTCGCAGCTAGTTGCCGAGCTTTGAAAACCATGGGTGGCCCATGCTCAACGGACCTCACAGATGGAAACGATGATCGATCGAACGGCAAATACGCGGTATCAACGCGATCGTGTACTTTTCGAACACGATACATCAACCGAGAGCTCATCTGATGCAATGGCAGTTGCTCAACTTTCGTGGGGAAAATTTTTCACCGGCAAATTCAGTGCGGTATACATCATTTTGCGCAAAATGTAAATGCATGAACTGCCAGGGAAATGAAGTAATTTTCGTTGAATTATGACGATGCATACCGTGTTACCTTAATAAATCTCGATGCACCTGGTGATTCAATTGAAACGTGTGTATAAGATCGTAGACACGGTCAACGACGAACGTTTTCCATTGATACAGTGGAAAATTAGCAACAGAAAAAACGTGGGGAAAAAAGCATTAGATCCGTGCGATCGAGTCGCCGGCAACGGACTTATCGGATTGCATGCAAATTAACGGGAGAACTTTTATCAACCATCTGGCGAAGCTTGACGTCGCGAAATTAATAACGGCCGCGAGCCACGCTGGATATTTATAAGTGTAGGTGTTCACCGATGTATCTTGCAATTTTCTCCCGTGCGTACAGCGATAAGGATGATAAGCACGCTGAAATATTAGGAGTTGGCGCGTGCTGAAAAAACCACGGCTACGAAGCTTGTCATTAATATGCTCGGACTATCATTTACCACTCGTTTTGAAATCGCCGAGAGACAGGCCTGATTTCCCAGCGGAACTCGTCCGCCGACTATCATTCCGTTAATTATGAGTTTGCGGTAATCGACTTCTAATCGTCCAGCGATAACGGAGAAACCATGGCTTTTCAACGCGCAGTTGGCGATTTTACGAGCAGCTCCTACAGATATACCGACGGACGTGATTATTTTATTATTATGTCTAACAGTAAACTGCTGTCCAGTGTTTCTAATGCACAGGCAATAAATTATATCCTACAACCGGTGATTATCGTGTTGTTTGTATTGCAAAGCACAGTAAAACCTGCGCCAAGTCTTCGGTTCAATATTCAACGTAACCCGAATTCGTCGTTCTATCTGTTCGACTGTTTGATGAATGAGGAATCGAATGGGAACGTCAGAAGGAGGAAATTCGATTGAACTCGAGGGTAGGGAGTTGACGACATGTTTACGATTCAGGATTAGAAGGTGAACGGGATCGGTTGACGTTTCGCGAGAACCGAGCTGTATTTGCCGGGAGACATTGTTCGCTGATGAGAAACTCAATCGCGCTCGATCAACAGGTCTTAAGATCGAGCCGCTGCCGCGGCTTTGCGCGCACAGTGAAAGCGTCCCGCTTGAGCGGGCAAGCGTGACAAGTGCAAGTGAACCGAGATCTTGAACTTTGCTTTGCGTATCGCCCTTTCGAGGACGGAAAGTCACAGGAATAGGGCAGAAGTTCATTACGAAAGATGAAAAGAGAAAACATTAATATCGCTACGTAAATCCGAAAATTTCTAAAATCTCTTCCTGTTAATCAGCAGTCAGAGGGGTCTTGAACTTTGCTACCAAGTCCTGAGTTTCAAAGAGTTTTTTCAATCAGTCTTGAAATCAGTCTTGCTCGTACCAGCCTGGGGAAAAGTATTTCCGGTCTGATGAATAACGTCGACTTAATTGGGCCTTGTTATCCATTTTCTCGTCCACACGACAGACATACGACGCGGGTATCGTCTACTCGATCTGCCCTTTCGTGCGATGCGTTGGTAATTAGCCGCCGTGGAATGAAGATTGATTAACTACAAGTGTTTACCAGACACAAGATACCGGGCATTACCGCAGGTGTTTTGCATCTAGTCGACACTGTAAAGGAATCTTGAAGAATCGGCCCGGTCGTCATCATTTTTCCGGCCAGGAAGAAATGTTGAAATGAAATGCAAGAAACGAAGGAAGGGGGGGTTTCATTAAACGAAAGAAACAGACGTACACTCATTTGTGCAGCAGCTTTCCGGGCAATCGCCGAGGGGATGTCGTTGAAATAATTTCGCCGTTTTCATCGGGTTAGCCCCCCCCCCCGCCAACGCTGAACATGGAGGCCGGGAAATCGGATTTTCAGTGTGGAGGATTCCTAAGTACGTACTCGTGGTGCTTAGAGGCCGCAGGCGCATAACGGCACGAGCCGCGTTTTTGCTTTTAACGCAGCCGGCGATGCAATGTCGCGGAGGAGATGCACGGAATTAAGTTTGCCCCTCCCTCCAGCCCACCCCCCGGGCCGTTGTTAGTCGACGAGGACGGCCGGCGAATTACGTGGAAAAATCGCGGCTACCGGGAAATTCCCGGACGGGTGTTAAAAGCGCGTCGACGCGGCTTTTTCACGGGCCAGACGCACGTGAAATTTCCCGGAGAATTTTAATTGAGACCACGGCCGGGCCCGTTGGGACCGGCAATCGTGGCCAGCAGGCCTATTCTTCCACAGACCGTGAAAGGGGACGGAGAATAAAACGTTACTGCTGTACTATTGAAGCTCGTATGACTCTCGTCATACACCATTTCGCGTTTATTCCATCAGACCCGCCGGCGCTTGTCTACCCTCTGCCTCGCTCCACCCCTTCTTTCTATCTTTCCCCTTTTTCACGTTAACGGCGAAAAGCAAATGAAGCACGTTCTCTACGGTGCTTCCTTTATCCAAACAAGACTTCCACTTGCCTCCCTTTTTTCCCGCCACGCGATAGGGTAAAAACGTTACGATAACATTCGTCGACGAGGCAACCCTCAGGCGGTAAACTCGTAATGCGACGTAAAAGCGTTTCCGACGAGAAGCAACAATTTTTTTTTAAAGGCCATCGAAAACCCCGGCGAAACGTTACTCGGCCCCTGGCGTCTACTCCGCCGTGAAATTTGCCCGAATCACCGGTGGATCGGCATCTTTGTCTAAGACCGCGAGGGAGGGAAAAAAATTGCGCGACATCGATCGGCGCGCTCGTAAAACGAGCGGGTAACTCTTGGCGCGGTTTCTCGTTTCCCCGCGACCGTAAACCAGGACGGTCAATTTGACGGGGGACGGAAATAATACTGCCCACCGCAGAGACTAAAAGAAGAGAGATGAGAAGCCGCGGGGACGTCAGTGTCGAGTGCGAATCGTCGACGACGACGAGTTAGAAGTAGAATTCATTCTCCTATCTTTCTCTTTCATCCACCTTCTCGATCCTCAACCCTTCCTTCTCCCCTCCACACTTTCCCTATCTTTCCCCCCTATCTCCGTTGTTTTCCCTCGCAGTGGCTGGCTTCCTCTTCGCTCGGCTCTCCTGCTATCCATCTACGAGAATTCGTTTAACCGTCAAGTGGGTGCCCCATCGTCCTCGACCGGCTCGCGTCGAGCTCTGACCTGACCCAGATCCACTGACTAGTGCAATTTGCACTTAACGCGCTCGCTGCACCTTTCGGGATCGGTTTCCCCGGCGGCAAGCCGAAGGACCGAAAGATTCGGCTCCGAGATACCACAAGAACGTTTACCATTTGTCCCGCGGATTTTCTAGCTTCTTCGTTATTCCTGCGATTCGCCTAACGTCCCGGCCATTTTCTTTTTACAAGAATCCTTCGACAATGGAGTTCATGTTTCGCACGAACCCAACCGAGGAGCGAATTATCAAATGCTAATCCACGAAATTACTGTACCTACACATAGATTTTTTTGTAATTACAGAGTTATCGGGAAAACTTTTTTCCGGGTTGCCGAGTGACCTCCAGGGGACGGATAAACGAATAAAAATCCCTGAAACGCGACCTAATGAAACGTCGGAGAAGTCAGGTTCCTGAGAATCGTGTGGGTCGGTACGATTACAATTCGTTTCATTAGCCTTCGAGAC
The DNA here is from genome assembly GCA_963989215.1 of Hedychridium roseum. Classification (NCBI taxonomy): domain Eukaryota; kingdom Metazoa; phylum Arthropoda; class Insecta; order Hymenoptera; family Chrysididae; genus Hedychridium; species Hedychridium roseum. Next base: position 2,988,476 of record OZ022318.1, on the reverse strand, counting down.
GGTGCACTCAATGGTCGGCGAAGTAAAATGCTAATCAGTTTTCAAGTCGAAAGGCTAATTCTATAGTTATCGAATGAATATTGCAATTAGCACAGCTCTATTCTCCTGCTGTTTCGAAATTTCCGAATAATTCGCAATTTAAGAGCCGCTCCGCAATCGGATTCTTTCGCAATCTCTCGTTGACAAAATACTTCATAAAACTGTTTGAAGGAATACTTTGATCCAATTACATTTAATTAACGACCTACTACCAGCTAAGCCATGTACTTCAGGGAGTGCTGTAATATCTCCACAAGTAATACGTTGTTATTGGGTTACGTCTAATGTAAGGCAACGTACATCTGCTGAGGTAGACTGAATGGAATTGCGCACATGCATTCTGAATGCGTTTTGATGAAAACATTTCTCCAGGGATATCGGCCAAAGCGTGGAGTCTGTCTGAGTCCGAAACGGCTTAGGATGTAACGGTCCTTATTCGTATACTGTGTCCGACGTAGCCTGCACAAAGGCAAGAGAATTACTGTCCGAGGAGAATCTAGAGAGTCGCTCGGTACGAATGTATTTCTCTCCGCCTCATTATCGTGGCTTCGGCCATTAATTGGGTTATTAAATGTAGAACGACCGCCGCCGATGCTCGTTATTCTACGGCCTGCCTCATCGTGCATCGGGTTATTATCCTTAGTCAAATTATGCCCCATCGGTGTATGTAACGCATTTACGATAGTACCTGTTATGGATTATTAATTAATCGGATTATTATCAACAAGCTCGCGGCAATGTTCATGTTCCTCTCACTCTCTCTCGTAACTCGGTGATTGTTCAATTATTACATTCCGCTTCCATTTGCCTAACGCAACGTCATTGCTCCGGCGAAAACATGGAAAATTCAACTAGCACGATCCGCGGGACCGAAGAAGAGGAAATTAAGGGACTATCGATTCGCTAAATTCATCGGCGACGCTTCGTTTCTCCTGATAATTCCCTTTTGAGCGCGGAGAAACAACCGAGACGATGCCAGCCGACTGTCATTCGCAGAAACTTTATGACGTAATTGCGAGATCGGTGCTAGGCAATTAACTGCACTCTCGACATCCTAAGTGCTGTGATTCATCTGCCTATTCGGTTTACAAAAACAACCCATGTCCCGCTTTTCCTCCCTTTAGTCGGGATAATTAATGGTCTTCCCGTAGATTTCGACAGGGTAGGTGGGCAATCATCGTCAGGTTTCTCGCAGTTTCCCCATCAGGCTATAAAATCGTGGATTTCGAACTTGCCGCGATGAAAAATGAATCTGGATTATCCCCGACGCACAATCCGAACATTCCCCGGGGTTCCAGCACATTTTTCTTCCTCCGCTTCGAATCTGTTTTTATATAATGCAACTACGGCCGAAGCAGGAGGAAACCATTTCCGTATCTCCGGGGAACACGAGGAAGGCTTCTTACCATCGCAAGGATAATCCTGCATGCACCATCTTCTGCAGTCCGTTAATACGTAATTGCTTTTGCATAGCCGAAATGAACGCAGGTACGACGGAGCAGTAAGGAAATTATTGCCATACAATTCACGTTTCACGCGAGTAATGAACAGTTTGACGTTTGTAAAAGGAGAAAAATGGATCGAGACGTGGACGATGAGACTAAACGGTGCATCTTGCAACTGTTTCGTCGCGAGTTGGAACATTTGCGGGCCGTGCGTTCCCCACCTGTGCTCGGCAAATCTTCGTACGCGTTTCTCATATGTCCGCGGAGCGTGTGTATGCGTGCGCGAGTCGCACGCGTCTCGGTAATCGGTATAAAAGCGTCGGGAGAAGCGCTGGAAAGTTGCAGTTCCTGTCCGGCCGCCTTTAATCACGCCATGGAGGAGATGAATTTCAAGGTAACGTGCAGACGGGCCAGAAGTGTTTAATTGTCAGGGGTGGGGGCGTAAACTCGAGGGGGTGATGAAGGGTCGAACGGGGAAGAGGAGAAGGGCCGCAGGGGAACTGTGCTCGTTAAGGAACGGCTTATTTCGTGTCGACAAAGGAGAATTCGCGCGTACGCGTCTACGGTTTAATTGACAGTAATTTAGGAAATATAATTGGCTGGCCGAGGAGGCCAGAGGGGTGAAGAGCGGGACGTTGGCAAGCTCGTTAAGAACGACTCGCAGGAAAAGCACGGGGAAAAAAGGACCGACGGGAATGGAAGAACGTCGATACACCGGAGAACGCTGGAAATATAAATCTTTAGAGGATCAGATTACGGGCAGACGGCTCCGGTCAAAGGGAAACGGACGATTATTGTAACAACGTCATTTCTCATCGGAGAGATTTCCCAGTAACGTTTACTCTATTTTCGTTCCAGTCGATCTTTCCTCGTCGGCCTTACTTCTCTTTCCGTTCACCGGGTTTTCGTTGGACCGCCGAAATAGGAGAACAATTCCCTCGACTTAAGTAATTTAATGCGACCGGCATGGACGAAATTCAAGTCCGTTACAATGGCCTATTTGTCATTCAAGTCAGTGCAACGTAATTAAAAGCGACGCACAGTCGCCACCCCGCAAGCCGCCTCGTTGCACAGTTCCCCGTCTGCCAGGACGAAACGTTCTCTTCTCCCTTCCTCCCCACGCCGTGCGAAACGAAACGAAAATGGATGGTCCGAAAAGCGAGTCGCGAACGAGGACATTCGCACCGGGAACTCAACAATATCGAACACCCGGCGGGGATAGGACATTCTTTCTAATTTTCAATACTCCACCCGTGACGGGGAAAAATTAACACACGCAAATGATTATTGGACACCCGAAAAATATCTGGGAATTTAGGTAACGCGACGATAAATTCCCAGGTACGGACGGATGAAAATTTTTTTCCTCACAACCTTCAGTGTGCTACAGTTTGAATTTTTGATTTTTATTGCTTCTCGATAGCATAGGACACGTGAGAGAAATAGGAAGTTCTTTCTAATTTTCAATACTTGAGAAAAAAGTTAGAACAGAAGTCAAGACTTGAAAAATGTTTTAGATTTTAGACAATGTAATTCGAAATTTAGTACTACGGTTTGAGCCGTTTTCATTTTTCTTGCTTCCGACAGGTCACTGTGGCATCGATCGTCGTCCTTTTTGCCAATTTTCATCGATCACACGCGGGTGTAATTTCTTTGGAAGCAGACGCGCTTGACGAACAGGCGCACGTGTCTCTGGCGAGTTCTTACATGCACTTCTACGGGCCGGTAGAGGGCCCGGAGTTCGAGGTGAAAGTACCGTACGTCCTCGAGCACGACGAACACAACGACATTCACGGCCAAGACCACGAGGATCATCGTCATCATCATGGCTACACGATCGACTATGTCGCGCATCCCAAGTACCAGTTCTCCTACGGCGTCGAGGATCATCACACCGGCGATTTCCACAGCCAGAAGGAAAACAGAGACGGTGGGTCAATAGTCCTAAAAGATTTGTTCATTGAAGGAATTCTCAAATGACAGAGCATTCTAAATCTAGTCTTCACTTGAAACATAAATTTCTTCGTATCCCGTGTAATTAACAATTAGGACTCTGAGTTAACGTTGAACAGCGTGTTCTGGGGGCACGTTTGAATGATTAATTTGGTTGCTGAGGGCTAATTTCCAGTGTGCTTTGTCATGATTGTTGTGAGAATTTCACGAGGGATTCGCTGGATTGTTAAACGCCTCAAAGGTTTGACGTTTCGCTGTCTCGGCAGAGATTTCCGTGGACCTGCGGATCCTCATTTGACTCGCGAGCGTCGTTGAGGGCCAGCACTCTAGTTCCTCTCTGATATTCCCTTTACAGGGAGCGACGTGTCTGGGGAGTACAGCGTGAAAGAACCCGGCGGGACGGTTCGCGTGGTGAGTTATCGCGCCGGCAAAGACGGATTTCACGCGGTGGTGCACACTTCCGGGAAGAACGACCACTCGTCCGGCCACTACGGGACGCAGAGCCATATCTACGTGCAGACCCAGGCCGTTGACAGTCATCAACACGAGGGCAACGAGCACAGCGTCTCCCAAGATTACGGATCGACCTACGCGGACGAGGGATTGTCGCAAACTTATCAATCCTAACCATCGCACGGTCCTCTTGAATTTCCGCGTACCTCGATCCCATTGTCGTTGACGTTTTAGTCCCCACGCGCAGTTCCCTGTCTCGCATACCAAAGCCTCCGTAAAGCCTCGCCCACGGAGCGTACCTCACGCGTAACTGTAAATATAGTGTACTGTTTTTCTTGTTTTTTTTTCCAATAAAACCTCGACGTCGATAAGGTTGACTCTTACGCGAACGGTTCTCCCTCGACACTTACCGCTTTATTTCCACGTGAAACGTCATTGTGTAGACGCGATGTATCGTTAGGGCTTCGTCCTCTCTTATCCATCCGATATCGGTCGAGCGTAATGTCGTTATCGAGAGAGCGAGAAAAGCCGGCCAGGGAAGGAAAGGTCGAGACAAAACGAGCAACCGAGGAATCGGGCTAGTCAAGAGAGCAGGCCTCGCAGCCGTAAAAAGGAACGAAGAAAACACGACGAGCCGGATAAAAGAACCCTGTACTACGGCTAACAATGCTCCAATGCACGCGGGAGTTGCCATGAAAGACCAATGACTCTTGAGTTTCCTTTATAACTCCATCATCGTATTACATCATTTAATAGATAAGATCCGCGCGCCGGAGGAATGAATATCAACTAACTCAGGCGGAGCGCGTAAAAGGGCACCATTAAGGTCTAGAAAACTTTCGCGAACCACTGTGACAGTTTCAAGGAAGATCGTGAAATTCTCAAGGAAATAAACGAGCCTAGGAATTCCGTGAACCTTCGAGATTTCCTTCGGTACATTGGGGAATTCGTAATTCTTGATTTCTTCGCGCGAACCGTGTGAGCAGTCGGCTACGTCCATCGTTTCTCGGTTGATGGCGATAACAAATCTCGATTACACGTCGGCAGAAGTTGGCGATGGATCGATGACCCATGCTCGTTGCATCGTCGTTACGTGCAGTCGTCGCTCTTGGACATTTCTGTCGGCTCGCTGAAGGTTAATTAACGTTGGCGTGCCGGTGATTACTTCTGTTCCGCTCGTGACAGTGCCGCGAATAATTAGCGAGGGGGTCAAACGCGTCGGCGAAACTGCGCTGTTTAAAAGTTCCGGGAAAATCGTTCGTTTGGGCCCCGGTTATCAGACGTCGATCGGCTCGCGTCTGCTAACTGTTCATGACAAACACCCTCCGGGCCGCTGTTAACTTTTCGCCCCCGGAACCAGGCCAGAGCACGGCGGATTTTAACGAGTTTAGTTGAGCCGAAACACCGGCCATTCGTTTATTCGGTATACAAACCGGCGATCAGCCCCGCTGATTACTTTCAATTGGCGCAAACTTTTCAGCGAATCCACCCGTTACAACGCACCGCCCTCGTTAATGTTAATGCCCGATAATTAAGGCGATAGCGTCCAAAGAAATTGCCAATGGCGTAGTAATGGCGCCGTTAATGTTCCACGTAAATGGGCAACTCGATTGCGGTTTGCCCATCTCTTACGGTGCCCTATCAACGCATATATCGTCCCTGGAGCCTATATATATCGTCTTCGAGTTTCACCATACTTCCACGACTGCGATACCAATCTGCCTTCCGTATCGCCGCAAATTTGTCAAACGTAGTTTACCACTCTAAACATTTGTTCCTTTCAAAGTCTCGTCTGTAGAGAAACTATAATCATTCATGGGGATAATACGATAATATCGCTCGCTAGAATGCCGTGATATGGCGTCATTAGCAAAGTCGAATGAAAGTTTACATAATTGTCTTTTAAAGGATAAGTCTAGACACGACTGACTCTTTAAAGTCATAGCTGGCGTGTTCTGCCGTTAATTAGTAAACCGGCGACATTTCCATCAACACGTGTTTATTAACGAAGTCACTGAAATGTGTAATTACACATTTGATCGTAGTAAGTAATTAGTCATCTGATCAGGTCTATTGACCGATAACATTATAGCGATGCGTATGCGTTCAATCAGCTGTGCTTTATTTGGGAATTCAGAACGACAAAGTTTTGAATTAAACTGAACAGTTCTAAAAAAAGCCGAGGAAAATTTTGCTCTACTCGTAAAGGATGAAATTTTTCGAGAAAATATCGAATTTTCTAGAGCGAAGTTTTCTACATAATTTTTCATGATCTCAGTGACTGGTGGGACTATTATTGGATGGTGAAGAGATTGAGCTACACGATAATGACACGTAAGTAATGGATGACAGCGTCGATCTTCCTGGGCGATGGAAAGTTGCTTGCAAGTGGAAAGGGTGCTCAATGGGTCCGGCCGGAGGATCATCCAAGAGTTCTTCGAGAACCATCGACCTCGTTATTGCGTATACTCAAGGCGAAAAACCTTCTGAAGACCGAAACGTTGTCACAACACCAGCGGTTCGTCGTTACTGAACTTAATAGCTGTGAGCTATTAAGGGGCTGCAAGCTGATGTCACGTCGATCGATTTTCCCGCATATTTCGTGCCATTTGTTTAACGAGGAGGAGGACGATGGATCGTGATTTCTCGCGCGGAGAAAATCTCAAAGCTAAAAAGCCCAGTAACTGACCGACCGCGAATAATCTTAGGCATAAGCTCGTTTCGCACTCATCGACGTTGCCGCTCGATTTGTCGTATTTCTCGCAGAAGGACAAATCATCGGCCCTATTTCCCCGACCGTGTGACAAAAGGATGGGAATAACGCGATTGCCGGGGGACTTGGACGTATGCTTGTTTCGCGTGTGTCGCTCATAGAGAGCCATTTGTCCGTATTTATTTAATGGCCGTTTCAACGCCACTATTACAATTAATCGAACGGCAAATGGACAGGGACGTAGGAACACGAGGTGGATAATCAATAGGTTTGCCATTGGAAATGGCCAGTGGAAATGGCCAATAGCACTGGGCCAACGGGCTTTTGTGCCTCGTATTTCAATTGGCGAGGACGTAGCAGGTGCCTCCCCCCTGCCCTCTGGCCGAAGGGGGGGGTGAAGGGGAATTTCCTGGCCGTCCGGGGCGCATATCACGCTGTAATCGCCCTGGGCCATCGCGAGGGGCGTTAATTTGTTAACTGTTAATTTGTCCACACCGTCGCAATCGTATTATCGGCCCTCCCAATGGGCCGATTTCGCGGTGTCGTTTTCCGGGGGGAGAGGAAAAAATTTCTCGGGCAAACGATCCGGCTGACCGGCCGAAAGTAGGGGAAAAAATTGCAACCTCGTTAGGACGTAACGAACGGAATTACGATTCAGTGCTCGACGTTGGGAATTTTAGCGCACTGTCGTTTAATTGCCACGGTCTGGCCGCGCCGAGGAGCCTGCGCTTAAACACTCTTTTTCGCGCTAAGTAGCGCGCTCGACGTCGCCGCTTTAAATTATAAATAAGGCTCGAAGAAGGAGCAAAGAAGAAAAGGGAAGAAGGGGCTCGCTGACGTGGAGCCGAGGCGAAGAAGCACGAGTCCTCCTTCTACTGCCCTCTTTCTTTGTACCTCCGAAGAAAAATAATTAACGACAGAAGTTGCGCGCCGCGAAAGCCCAGCCAGGGCGAACAGAAAGAAAGAGAGAGAGAGAGAGAGAGAGGTCAGACTAATTGTAAGTTTTGTCTACTGCAGAGTGGCAGTATACGCGAAGTGTTAGAAGAGGGGAAGAGGGAGTCAACTCCATTCTCCTGCCAGGCTGGCCTTCCGCCCTGCCTTTGTCCTTGCCACTACGAAAGGCGAGGAGAATTATTGCCCCAAACCAGCGAGCTGACTCGCGCCAGGTGCAAATTCGTCGCGCACGAACAATGCCGGCATTGGGAATTACCGAAAATAAAAATATTACCACGTTGCGCGGCGAGGAAAAATTGAACTTTGTTTCAACGACCGTCCAGTCGAATCCGCGGAAAGTCATAATTTCGTATGCATTATGGATTATTAGAGTTTGCGATAAAAGTTTCGCCGAATGATGACCCGTAAATTTCACCGCGGAAACATTCAGGAAAGTACGAGAAACTCCGGGACGAAGGGAAAACGAGAGAAACGACTAGCGGCAACGAGCTCGGGTGAATCAAAATTGAAACACGCAGCGTGACGAAGGCGACCGTCGCTACGTCAAAGCGGTACTTATTAATTCCATTTGCAGACGAAAGCGGAATATGCAAACCGCTCTGTAAAGCCGTATTCCTCGCAATCCTCCAAGCAACTTGCTCTCCGCATTCGACCGAGTGTAACAGCCAGAAAGGGATTGAAAAGGAATTGAATAGGGATTGAACCCGACGCATCGGCCATTGAAAACTATTTTAACGCTCATAGACATCAAAATTACAAAGAACTTCTCGCGTATTCACAGACTCTTACGAGTTTTTCTTGTCATCGAGGGAACGTAAGAAGATCGCAAGATTTCCTGCGAGTTTCCCCGCGAGTACAGGGTACAGTGGAAAGTCATTCTTTGCGCTGGGAAGCCCCGTTTTCGTGCGCAGTAACATCGTTATCGATCCTTTGAGTAGCCGAAGAGTCATATTCGTCGCGGAGCCCTGGTTATTTTCGTAGGTAAATTCGCGTGGCTCTGATTCCGCAGGAGATCGTGGGAGGGGGAGGGGGGAGGGGGCGATCGGGCGTCGTTGGTCCGTGAGGCGGACGACGGGAAACCGTCCATAAAACGTAAAGGAGGCGAGGAGCGAAGCCTCCCACGAGGGTCCTCGGCTTTCTCGGCTTAAATTCCGAGTCGCGCGGCTGAGCGTGCCTCGAGCGGCCAGAAAAGGAGAACTCGTAAGAAGTGGCTGCCGCCGTTGCGGGGTTCAACGTTCAAGAAGAGAAGAACGGCCTGAGCGGAGGTGGAGCAGGGAAGACGCGGTAAATAGATAGAGAGGGAGAGATAGAGAGGACGTTGAATATGCGCCGTCACGTTTTGCGTTTAGAGCCGATGCTACCGAATCCTCCAAGGGCCCGCGAGGGAGCCGTCCTTTCCCTCGAGTGCCGAACCACTCGTACCGACTCGGTATCGCCCTTCGCACCTACTTAACCGTCGCTACCTTCAGCCGCCATTGTACACACTCCGTTAGTTCAGGTGAAAACGACACCGTATACTCGCCCCCCTCTCCAACCACCCCCCCAAGTCTTTACCCACTGTTCGCGTCTTGCTCCTTCCATTTTTCATCACTCCATTCTCGTCTCGTAAATATACATACCTACTTACACTGCACGGACAAGGATGAAATTATCGCCTAATTCCATGTCCCTGTCTTGAAACGTAAATGGGACCAAGGCACGAGAAGTAACTATAAGCCGCAAAATGACCGCTCGTAATTAGGGTAAATTAAGACCTTTCTCATAGGTTCAAGATGTACCGACTAAACGAATATTTAGCTTTCGAAAATATTCCAATGTGAAGCCCAATGCTTTTGCTCCTGTTTGTCTGTGCGTCAGTTTAAAAACTCGTGAACTGTTCGATAATTGGCTCAAACATGTTTCGAGCGTATTATGCACTCTCGAAACGCAAACAGGAAGCGCGTTGCAGGTGCATCCTTCATTATTCGCGGAAGTGCATCTCTCTCTCCCCGGAGAATTCTTTATAGTTCACCTTTCAAGTGGAATTACCCGTCCCGCCGGCGTGTACTCTCTTCCGTTGCTTTTTCCGCGAGTTAGTGAATGGGAATCTTCTCTGAAAAAGTTGCGAAGAATGCCGGAAAAATTGGAACATGCAGTTGGATACCAATTTACTTCCTTGAGCAACCAGAAAGCCAGATTTTTTGAGAACCCTCGAACTACACGTTCGGTTACGAGGGATTTTCTAACTGCTCGATGCCGTATCGATTCCGACGAGTGGTAGACGTAATTCCTTTTTATAAAACAGAAAAACTGCCCTGGGGCTGCTGGCTAACATCATCCAATTTCGATATTAGGGCGAAAGCCATCAGTCACCGGACGGAAATGGCGAGGTCCTCGACAAGAGGGGGTCATTCGGATGTCGCGGGATTATATCCGGTAATCAAACAAATCGTGCGGAGAAAAAGGCGGACACGAAAGTCACAGGAGCATCGACGAATAAAGGTCGTTGGACATGAGACACGATATTTTCTCGGTTCCGGACGGGCAGACTTTTATCCGGAACTTTGCACTTAAAGGCGAAACGTCGTCGCTGATGGGAGGCCGTGGCGATCGAAGTTCGTGATTAGCACAAAGGCACATAATGAACAGCAGCCCCTGGACTTTGTAAACTTGGAGCGCGGCACTCTGAATTAATAGAAGAGCCAGGCCCGCGCGTGTCTATAGCGCCTGGTAGTTTCGTAATTTATTTCCCTTTCACGTAACGACCCAACGTCTCCCCCCCACCCCATCCCTCGACAACCCTCCTTCGCCTCCCTCTATCATCGCCTCTTTCATGCTCTTCAACGATCTCCAAGACGTCAGACCGGCGATCCTCGCGCGAATCTCCACGTATGCATCGTGAATGCACCTCACGGCGCAGTATCCACGCTAGTGCACTGCACACACACATACACGCACAGACACGCGAGGCAATTTTCACGTGTGTGAATATGTTCATTCAATATCATGCGTACGGCATTTCCTGCCGTTTCCCCTTACGTATTCGAGATTTCCAAAAGTACAGGGGAACAGATTCGCATACGAGGGTAATTTCATCGACCGACCTTTACCCTCGTTCGCTGGGGATTGTGTTTACGCTGTTTGAAGTCCTCAAAAGTGAACTTTTAAAGGAACTAGCAGGAAAATAATGTTCGCTTTGTAATTTCCGCGTGAAAGACATCGGCGGAGCACTTTCGAGCTGCCAGACTTCGTTGCAGAAAACCAGACTCCTCGCTAAGCGGCTTAGAGAATCAGACCGGAATATTTTCATTTCGTGCTCCATTAAAAAGGTCCGCGCTGCGGGAGCCAGACAAATGGCCAGAGAAACAGGAAAATTATTTACCGTAGCTCGGGGAAGCAATCGACATTGGGAAACCTCAATTTTAAAACACGTTTCGTTCTTTTTCCGAAAAACAAAGGAATATATGAACTATGTCGCACAAATAATTCCGATTTCTCGATAGTGCTTTCAAAAGCACGAATCATTTCGTCAATTTCCTAGGAATTTTTTGCCTCCTACGGGTAAAAAAATTGGAATGTCAGGACGTTCGGGTTTTCCGTGGAATCACGTACCGTAATCCCGAGGGGCGGAAAGACGTCGGTCTTTCCCAGTTAAATGTGTGTACGAAGGGCGAATCAGTAGCCGGGACAGCCCTGTGACCCGTGTTACGTTGCTTAAATGTAGGTCACACAGTCACCATCTACTTCTGGTCCTCTTTTTCCCGGCTTCCTCGGTTGGCCAGGTTTTCCGCGGCCGCGCGCTGTATTATTGCATCAGCAGCGGGTTCCTCGGTCGGCCGGGTTTATACATTTTTCATAAATAAATTCCCGGTACGTTTTGATGTGCACCCTATCGCGCGCTGGCAAACCTCCCTACGTGTACGCTGCCGTCGCTGGAATTACATATTTGACTCTCGGAATAGCCGAGACTCGGACTCTCCGTAGGTATTCCCCTTCCTTCGAGCGGTAATCGAGAGATAGACCCAGGGGCAGGCTGCGTTTGCACAAGACCACGTTCCACCACTAGTCAAATATCGTATTTCGATGCATTCAAACGTTAAGCCTCTCGTCTACCATTCCCACTTCTCTATCTCTCTCTCCCCCTGGTGCACGTTTCCTATTTACGTTTGATTAGCATTCGCCAGGCTCGCAGGGAACGTTGCCACCGGTGCCATTCGAATAATCCGCAATGCACGCTGCACCGCACAAAATCTTTGCCCGTCAAAGAAGAGTCCGATAGAATTGGACTCGACAAGAATTGGAATTTTATTCTAAGATAGACAGCACGGAAGAATGCCCCAATGCTCGACTCACAAAACGCATGGATTGACAGGGCAGAGAATTGCCAAGCACTTGCATTACGATATAAAATGGATTACGGTTTATCGGCGATATTTATTTGAGATGAAACTGAAATGTGCTCGAAATCTGCTCCAGCTGGCAGTCGACGGTATTTGCCTAGACTTATGGTTTTATTGGCATCTGTAGTCCCGTTGGCAGATACGTCATCTAAATGTCCTGAATTCTCCCTTCCACACTTTCCCTTTCTTATCTCAATCGAGAGCGGCGCACCTGGTACGTCGATAACGTTATGGAGCCACTCCACTCACACACGAGTATCTAAATTACCTGCGCAGGTTGGATCCGTCGACGGGGGAAGCAGGAAAAAGGATAGCCATTTACTCCGAATGCCATCCGTTACTCCTATTCCCAGCAAGTACCGCGTAAAAGATGCCTCGCTAGATGTTTCATTTCTATTACCTTCCTTTATCCCGTATTTCACGTCCCCGGCAATACAGGACGAGCCATGTATTTACGCGTAAAAACACGCGAAATGTTGCGCATTTTGGTTTTTCCGGAGTTTCCAAACGACTTCCCCTTTAAGTGTCAGAAAGTAATTCGAAGACGTGAGCCTCTAACGTCGGGAAATCGAGTCTGTTCGTGGCGCGGGACGAGGGAAGGCTGGGGAAAGAATTCGTCATGGAAGGTTGGAAATCGGCCAACGCGAAAAGACGTGGGGACGATCCTTCAGGCAGTTTGGGACAGGTAGGCGAACCGTCGGACCCTTCGTCGAGTGGCAATTGAATTTTTATATCCGTCAATCGGCAGCCGAGTGGTGAAAAGTGCCGAATCTATTCCCCGCCGAGAAAACCGAGCAAGGAGGAGACATTCGGACAACCAGGGACGTGTGCGTCAGCTGTCGCGTCAACGACCTTTTACAAAAAGAAAAGATTTCACCGGCATGACAAATCCTCAACCACCGGGGGACATTTCCTATTACAAATATTCCTTTTGACTCACGCAACTACTTTTGTTTAAACCCTTTCAATGAATGTTCTTCATTCGTCAGCTATTTGGCGAATTACCTTAACACTGAACGAGTGTCAAATGAGATGCAATGACACAGAGAAATTGGATCGTCAGATTTCGCTTATTAGGTTCTTGTTCCCCTTGACTGTCCTAGGTCAATCTGTAGTTTGTTCCGAAACTTTGCTGGCTTGATAAATTAGAAATCGGCCAGGTCTACGCTGGCCATATGCCTCGGAGGCCATCCGCGGTAACAGGCCAAGCGCTTATTCCAAAGTCAATTACTTTCTGATGCAGTGGCCACGGCTGTTACGCTCGGATACCGTCAATCTCCTCCGCTCGTAAATGAACCGTGCCTCGTATTCCATCGGAAGTGCCTCCACCCTCGGATCCTTAGATCCTATCCAGACTCTGGGCGCAAATTAATTAACGCGCGTTTCACGGCGCGATAAGACGTTCCTTAGCGCCCCGTGATTCCCACTAACAAAAATCGTCCATGAAACTGCGAAGATTTATGGAAAAAAAGCAGCCCTTCCGTTTATCGCACTCTAAGGAAATGTGCACGGCCAGAAGGATGTTCACGTTTTCTCGGGAAAAATTAAGGACTCGTTTTTGTTTCTCGCGCCTCCGAGCGAACGAGCGGAATTTTCTTTCTTATCTCGCGAATGCCAAGAGTTTCGACATTTCGCGGTTTTACGTAACGCTTTGCCGTAGCGTCACGGAGGAAAACGGGGTTACAACGACGACCCACGTCCTGCCGTTGCTGTGTGTAATGCACGGGGGACGATGAGCAAAGAGGGAGAGAGAGCGATAGAGTGAGAAGGGATGGAGGGGGGAAGGGGGTAACGGCGGGGAATGGACGATAATAATTTGGCGCTGTACCAAAGTTCGGGATTCTGTTAGCCGGCCGTTCTGTCATCGGAAAAAATACGGTCGCCAAACATACGAATCCTACCGACCCGACGGCCACAATTCACCTAACCGCCGGGGACCCGTTTTCCGCGCTCACATTCAGCGCGATTCTTTTTTGCAAATCAACCCCCCCCCCTTGCCCCCTTCCAACGCCCCTTTCGTCCCCCTTTTCCATGGCGAAAGTCGGGAACGCCGAAAAGTACGCAACGATCGAATCGATCGGAACGACCGAACGTCCATGTTGGATCTGTTTGACGTTCGACGGTCCCGGCGAAAACAACGAAATCGAATTACCCCTTTTGGAAAGCTACCCTGCCGGGGACCATCGGGGTTATCACTTATTCTTTTTTTCCAGGGAATAACGTTCCGGCGTTCGCGAATTTTCGAGTCCCCTTGTTCCCTCGGCTTGACATATTTTCGCTTGGAAATTCCGACGATTATTAACATCGTGCGATAATTAATCGCCGAGAGACGAAACGTACAAGGTTATTGCAAATTTCGAAAGCGCTCGAATTTGTTCACCCGACAATGCATATCCGAAAACGCGGTTCGCCGGAACGCTGAGCTTGCCGGTAAACGAGTGGATCTTGTGGGGAAAAAAGAAAGATTGTTCGCCGTAACTGTTCCCCTTTTTTCGTCGGAGCTTCGTGGAAACAGCGAGCCGGCGCTTTTGAATTTTGCGCCGAGCGTGAAATCGGGTCGAGGGTTGTTATCAGAATGGCATGCTCGTATCGTCACGCGTGTGGTAATATTTGTGCAAGGAGCTGGGCATTTAAAGCCGCGGATAATCCGGGCCGAGGGAAATTTCATTGGCCGTTCGGATGGTTCCGCGCGGCCCTGCACGTGTCCGGAGGGAAAGGAAAAGATCGGCAGGGCTAGGAGGACACGGGAATATCCGCGTAATCCTCGTAAGGGCCGAAATAGATTACGTAGCCACTCGGAGAAGGGACCGAGTGGAGAACATTGCTTTACGGAAACGGGTTTCCGTTATCGGCATAACGGTCGAGGGTTCGAGCGTTGGGGTTATCTCTCCTAAGCTTACCGACCCACCAACCTGTCTCGTATAGAACCTACACGTATTACGTATACCCGCGCTAACCCGGATCACGCGTAGCCCGCCGTCGATGAACGTTAGCTGCGTCCTGGGTTAACCTGGAAAAACACTGGAAAGCCCACACGTGTTTACGAGGCTCTCCGAGGAAAAATCTGGGTCGGGACCTTTATCGTCTTTCAAAAGCGCCATCACGGCTAAAGTATGGCAAGCAATAAACCAAGCCCTTACGACCCGCGGAAGACTGACCGGTGTCTTTGATGAATTGTGTCTCAAGACCCGGCTAAATCAACGTAACTAACCCATGGATGATGGATAATCCCCGGCTCTTGATTGCCGTAGATTTGACGTTTTATCCATTATTAAATTCATCGCAATGGTAAGTCAATGTTTTCACAGTTCATTAAAGTCTGCCTTAACGCAAGATGAGTTAGTAATCGATGAGATCGTCGTACTACGAGAGAATAAGGTCAAGTCCGGGCAGTATCTGAGATCAAGTTCGCGTAAGAAATATTCAGCCGGTATTGTTCTCGAATGCACGTGCCCAAGATTTGCGTAAATATTCGTTGACGGGCCGGCCGTTAAATATATCTGCGTTGGCCTTAAGCTACAAGAATGCGGTGTAGGCGCTAGCGCAATGCACATTCGCGGGTAGACGGTGCAATAAAATATCCAATAAACGGCCGACGGCCGTGATACGTCCCCCTGGAAAATCGTGAAAATCTTTCAGCGAGTCGAAATGAAACCCCCTCCCCCTTTTATTCAATATTTGTAGAGAAGCTTTTTTTCGCGCCAAGTCGACTAGGCTATTCAGAGGCACCGGGCACGTTGATTATTCGCGCGGAAGAGACGAAGAATACGGACGAATGGGAGGACTGGGCTGACGCAGTGATACACACACGCACACACACACACATACACACACGCGTGCGTATATATACGGACGGTGGCAGGTTTTATAGGATTTCGCTGAGCGACGAGGAAGAAAATTATTTGGATATTACGCGGCTGTCGCGCGACGAGGATCGCTGAATGCAGGACGAAGGTCGACGAAGGCTCGTACCGACGAATATATCGAATATATCGGGGTGAAAGCGAAAAGCTCGAGACGGTTGAGCTTTACAAGTCTAGGCTCAAGCGTTACACGGCCGGGGAAGTCGATGCAGTTGAGTTTATAATCGCCCGTCCATCGAAGCGTGGACACTGTCCTATCGGCCCGTCATTATTGCTCGCCGGGGATCAGTAATTAATTAACCGGTAAAAGCGCCCTCGTTATATTATCAACGGCAGAGCTACGGCGTAAATCTCTCGCGGTACGTGTACATTATCTCCGGCGCATTACCGAGATGCATAAAGCTGCTCCATCGACGTCCTAATGAACGCCCAGCCGTGAAATTTCCTCGGAACTCAGCGAATCGACGTTGAAATTAATTCCATCCGCAACGTATATCGCCCGGACGAAATAAACAGCGAGAACCACAACGAGATCACCCCTCGTAATGCCTACTTTAACGAGCTTATACAGGAAACTAGCTCATGATGGAAATTTCAACTAATACAACAAACAGTTGCGATGTTCTCGAAATTTTGTACCTTACATCGGATGTCACCGTTAAATATTAAAAGAGGTGTAACTTCGTGTCGTCCTTGTTGGTACTAGAAACTGCGTCCATTTTCGAAACAGCCATTATTCCCTCGTGACTTTTTCGAGCGTTGAACATACGTTCGCGGAAATTGGTCGGGGTAACTCGTTGAAAGCTTTCCCCTCTTTCAGCGTCTACGGGGAATGGCAAGTGTTGAAACTTATCGAATCGCCGTGGAAACTCATTTTCCGTGCGCTTAGCGCTTAATCCCCGCCTCTTAACCCGTCCGTTCATCCGCGAGATCGGTACGTACGGTCTGGAATCGCCGGCAGGGCAGAGGGACGGGGGGACGGACGAGTTTGATTTAAAGTCTTGAGTAATATCGGCGGTTCGAAGCCCGGAGAATTGGACTCCCCCGGGGGGGCTCTGATATGCCGCCGTTGGAATTCCAACGAAGCATCACGGCATGACGGCACGCCGGCAATGTCTAATCAGTGCCGGCTCAATTTCCTACAGGGTTTCGTCGCCGTGCGATTCCGGCCGCGTTCCCGCGAGAAACGCGTGCGTGCGCGTGACACGCGTGCTAGTCTCGTTTTCGCCCCTCACCCCCTACTCCCCGGGGGAGGAAGGGATAATCCGGCCGTTGTTTTCCCGGACGTTTCTCCCCGACCGCAGGGGCCTTAAAACAGCCCGCGGGAAAGTCCAATGCTTCCCCAGGGTCCATCCCTCAACACCCCCCCCCCCTCCTTCCCCCCTCCTCCTCCTCCTTATCCCCGGATTAGGCGTGGCGCCGGGAGTTACTTACGATTTTCGGGAAAGCTCGCGCAAAACCCCCACGGCAGTCGGTCCTTTCGGCGAAAATTGGGACGCGGCCGAAAATGAAATAATCTCGTTCCGCGTTATTCTCTCGGTATTTTCTAATGGTCCATTAATAGCTCGAGTAGGACCTGTTCTCCCCGTGGGACCAATATCACGTTGATCCTGGCTTTTTGTCGAGATAAACGTCAGGCTGAATGAAGGGATTGAAGTTGCGTGACAAGCTGCTGCCACGTTATTTGGATATACGCCATCGTGCCGTACGGTTTGGAATTTACGCATTTTTACGAGAACCGGACGGACGTTTCTCGCCCGAAACTTCGGGCCCGATAAAACGATCGCTCTCGAATTCCCCTCCCCTCCGCGGCCCGTCGGTGCCGAGGTTTGATAAAAATTCGATGGGGCGCGAGCAATTTTCGTTGTCTCCTGTACGTACGGCGAATGGATTATCGATCGCGCAGTTATTACGCCTCCGTGTGTCGAGCTACGTGTGTGTGTGTGTTATGCCCAGCATGCAGCTACGAGACTCTGCGCAATAACGAGAATTTCAGCGAGTCAGATATAAAGGATACAGCCGGAACACATGGTCGACAAGCAGTCGCAGTTTCTACTGCCAACAGTTTCCAGTTCGTAATTCCATACACGTATTAATTAGCTTGGACTTAACCCGCCCGTAATTCCGATCAGTTCCGCGACAATGAAGACAGTGATTTTTTTCGGAAGAGTATTTGAAAAATTGTCACACGTGATTTTGGCCAAGTGTAAGGGACACGCAAATCCTTTACTCGTGGGAAACTTTGGCGAGTAGTGCCAAGAGGAACGAGTTACAAAGTTTCATCTTGTACCTACGAAACTGCGAGATATTAAGGGCCGTGTTAGTGGGGGTATAATAATGTAACGGGGCAAGTTCATCCTCGAATCGTTCGCCATCTTGACACTTGCCATTAATACGACTAATTTCGCCCGGTCGAGATTCATAATTCATGACGACCGTGTCGTCGGATTACCGTGGATACGAGAGAGATTTCTTAGGAACTTTTGCCGGGCGAACAGCGAATAACGGCGAGATTATGTTCCCCGCGAGAACCGAGAAAAAGAGAAACAGAATCTCTCAATCGACACCCGTAAGAATAACGCGGAATTTCCTTGTAGTCTCAATCCCCCCTGTGCGACTCTTGTAAATATTTCTCGAGGAATTTTCATGGAAAATCGATGCTTGCCGGCTGATCAGCTTCCAACGAGGATAAAGTCCATCGGGGAAAGTCGAGGACGGTTTAATACTCGCCGGCTGAGGACGAGAAGCCGAGTGGAGCGTAAAATACGGGGACTTAGAGGAGGAAGCTCGAAATTGCGGGAAATTACCGAATATTACCTAAGATCACGCCAAGGCGTCCTACCGGGAAGCCAGGGAGGGGGAGGGGGAACATGTATATATAGCTCTATGCACATGCATGCATAGCTCTGCATCTGTGGGATAAAGGGCTGGCAGGTGTGCCTAACATCGAAGTGCTTTCCTGCATGTTCGGAAGCACGAGGCCTTAAATCAGCTCGATTATCGCGTATAGGATATCGTCGACGGCACGGGGTTCCCTGGCCCCGGCAGTACGTCCACCCATTAGAGAACCAGGAAGCCGGCCATTACGTTATCGCGCCCAGCCGGACGAGGGGAAGGGGGAAGGTGGAGCGGGGAGGGTGGACAGGTAGCAGGACGGCACGTCACACGGTTTATCCTCGCATCGGTCAACGAATTTTCTTCATTTCCAACGGAGATCGAATGTTGGTTTCTCTTAACAATCTTTCACCTGCTGTACCACTGTATCAGGACCGAAAACAAACAATCCTGTTGGAATTTATAACTACACCGTTTAGGGGAGCTGAAATTTCGCGAGAACAAACGACCGTGTGAACCGTGTTTGAGGTAATTCAAAGGGTAATGTGAATTTACATGATGTGCGTGTGTGTTTTTTTGGGCTCTTGCATGGAGGTTGAAGCGTCGAAAGATCCTGCGTGCGCACTGGTACAAAGCCCTTGAATTATTCTAATTAAGTGCGCCTCGAACTAGTCGCGGCCCGTGGATTAGAAAGTTTAAATGAGCCCTTCCCGTGACGTATAATTTATTTCGTCCTGCACGCGGTTCGCCCTCGTACTATGCGGCTTTTAACTCGGGGAATTTTATACCTACTGCAATATGGAAGTTAGAACAACCCGTAACACGAAGGCTCGACGTCGTAATTTCCTTATTACGGCTTCCCCTTGTCTCGCCGTTTAAGCGTCCTCGGCTCCTATCCTTTTTGCAGTAACGCGCCCTTTACTTACGTAATGATCAGCCTACGAGTAAGTATATTCCGCCGGGAGGAAGATGCTTCGATAGACATCACGACGGCGAGGAACTTACGTCTTAGCTTAAAGCGCGAAACAAACTTCTGTTTTACGCGATGCCCCTTATTAGAGCGCTCCTTCGCCCCGATATCACCGTCGTCGAGCATTCAAAGTTTTTTTTCCCCGGAAAATGGTACAGCGCGAAAGGGAAACAGAACTGCCTGAAACGCAGTCGTTCTCTGGCCTCCACTGTTTTTTTTTTTTGTTTCTATTTGCCAGGGACAAACGGGGGTTACCGCGTTTCCGCAGCGCGGGAGGACACGGGGGACTCTCCGCGACTAATTGCCGGTTACGCGTGCATTTTTTAGGCCCCCAGCACAATATACAGGAGGTTTTTGTCGTTGCTCCATGACGATCCGACGAGGAGGAAGGGGAATCGTCGGATCCGTGGATTCTCGAGGTCGGAAAATGGCAGACAAAGTGCCGCTGTTTCTCCGTTCGTCCGCGGATCCCCATGAATGCCGTGGAAATAGAGAAAGCCGTTCGCGACGAGCGGTAAACGAGTTTCGGAACTGCAGCGCGGCCATAGCACGACACTTTCTGTCTCGACGAGTAGCATAGCTAACAGTTTTCAAACTTCATAAATGGCAGACTGTTGAGGCACGTGTTACTCGCAGACCTGTCAGCGTCTAACAAGTTTCGCCGGTCCATCGAGCAATGATAAAACATGATAATTCCCCACCGAAATTCCCCCCTCGCGAACGAAACAACGAATTCACCGCCCAAGGGGATTTCCATGAGAATCATTGAGTGTCCCATCGAGAGCAATTTTTCTTCGAGGGAATTTTCTTGCTGGTTTTGATTTTCCTTCGTACGTCGCTAGGTTTTCGATAAATTTCCTCGAGTCTTGTCTTGTCGGTCTGTTTGTCTGTCGTTTTACTCCTTGTCCTCGGGGTTTGCCTCGCGATATTTCGTTTCCCCTCGACTCTCATCTTTCTCCCACGCTCTCTTTCTCTCTCTCGATCATCTCTCGAGCCGCACTTGACTGACGTTATTGTCGGCCCGAGGGTGGCTCCACTCGTGCATAACGGGTGGCGCTTTTGCCGGGTTTTCAGCTGACGTCGAGTGCAGCAGCAGCAATAGCAGCAATAGCAGCAATAGCGGCACCTGCCGTTCCTGCCGTGTCCTGCCGTCGTTACGAAATGTCCGCGCTGATTAATCGCCAACGATGAGGACCCTCCGCGTCCGTTACTGTCCGACACAACTCACCGCCCGCACGCACGCGCACCGATTTATAATATCGCCAACGAGCACCCGGAAATGCACAAGACATTTACATAATTTAACAGCAAGGAGGTACGGGGGGAGGGGCGTCGTTCAATCCCGTTGGAGCCTTTGATGAGATAATTAACACTTGCGCTAAGTTCCAAGTGGCAAGTTGAAAATTGTTGGAGTCCAATTATTCGGCAAATTGTACGTCCGTAATGAATTTTTTCCTGTAATCGTGTTACCACTTCGTCATGGTAAAGGTACATTAAGGAAATAGTACAGGAAATGTAGAACCTCGGGAACATTTGAAGAACCGAGTTCCTCGAGGTAGAAGAACGGGAAACTACTGACAGAATCGAGAGACGTAAGAAAACGGTGCTTTAATGTCGTTGCTTGAGGGCAATCGGCGGGATGGCTCGTTAGCCTTGGGGAACGGGTAAAAAGGCTGCGTAAACATGACGAAATCGGGGATTATGGGCCATTAGACAGGCGAGAAAATAAGGACGCATGTGGAGGCGGTGTTTGCTCGTGAAAATCTTCCTGTCCGACCACCTGTATAATCTTTTCGCGTCATTGGCCAACCGCAAGGATAAATCATCGGCGGTCGACGGCGTTATCGTAAGTTACCTCGAAATTACACGGATGGTTTGGCAGTGGTCGGTAACGAGGGAACGTTAGGAATGTCGTGAAAATTCAATCGGAGAAATCGAGGGCGATTGGCCCCTCGAAATCGATCGTTTCCCTTCGGGCCTCTCCAAAGGAATTAACAACTTTATCCGCACGACAGAAATAAAATACCAGCGGAAGATATAGCTCCGGTATTTTCGGAGCAGGGGTGTTTGCTCGCTCGACTGATTTTTCCTCAACCACTTAACTAGGCCCCCACTTTGCTTTATTGCAGAGTACACATCGTTCGTCACAAACTGTCGATATTTTACTCTGATTCCGAATTACATCTTCAGCGTTCCATGAATATTGTAACGACCATTGATCGTGCCTGTAACATCGTTGCTCTCCCCATCAATCGAGCCAAAGTGTCAACGAAATTTTACCACTGACAAGCGTTTTAGTAGACCTATTATTTTTGCCGTTTTCGACGATCGTTCCAACACCACAGCCAGAGCTCAGTGCATGCTCGAAATGGCGGAAGGTCTAACTGAGGTCGAAAGGTCACGGCCCGTTGAACGAAAGACGTAATCGGCTTGCGTGTACGCGCGAGATTGTCAATTGTCGCACGCGTTAATCGCGTGTCGACGGTTCGTATAATCTTTTACTACGACTGACCTTCGGATCGAATAAACGGCTCGTTTGACGATTATCCGCTGGAAAAGGCGTACAACGACCTTGCTGAAAAATGCAGCTTCCCACGTGTTGCCCCGTCATTATTCCGCGAAGGAGGAAAGAGATATAGCGAGTTTATTGTACACGTTCGAAGGAAGGAATACCATCAAGGTGATTCCGGGCTTCTCCCAAGTGCTTTCTTTCTATAAGCAGTGCTGAAAGGGGAGAAGCGAAAAATCATGGGTGGAACGATGCCAAGGAACCGATCGTCGGGAAGCTTCCTTATTGATTGGGAATTGGATTAGGCGAATTTAAACGTCCCTCGCATTGAATTACTTTGAAAGACCGCCGACAAACGGGCCGAGGATCTACTAATGGACATTTAATATCCATTGACAAGATATTTCGAGCGACGAAACGAGGGAAGAAAGGGAATTCTCTTCCCCCGGGCGCTCTTATCCGGATCTAGCCGAGGCGAGAGGAGATTGGTAGACGGCGATAATGAAGTCTCATAAATAAAAATTACAGGGAGAACCAAGCGACGCCGGGCGTCGTCTTACTTCGCGGAAACAAAAAGAGCCGAGCGTGGAAAAAAATGCTTTCTCCGGCGGGCAAACTTTATCACTTTAGCTTCTTCTTCCTTCCCCGACTACGTTGCCCCCCCCCCCTCTCCCCCCGCCACGTCTGCTTCCGTTCCACTCTGTCCCGTTATGTCTCCGAGCTTGTACTTGGCCCCTCCCCCTCTTCCGGCTGGCTATCTTCCGGCCGCTTTCCGTCTACTAACTGGCCCGCTTCCATCGACGGAGAAGCTTGCACCTCGCGCCTTCAGACTGCGGAACTTTGCACTCCGGCCGCGCCAAACAACTTTTCCCGATGAACCGATAAGCCGAGCGCGCCAGAGCCGAAGATCGCCAAGCTTTGACGACGCTTCTGCAGCTGAGTAATTGCGACCCTTTCCTCGCGAATTTCAGCCGAGGAGGAAAACGGAACGAGCCATTTTCAGCGAATATTTTGCAGAACATCGTATTCGTTAAAATTCGCGAATGAAAGGCAAAACCGTTCCCCCCCTTTCCTCTCGTCCGACGGAAATGCCTATTTCTCATTATCATAAACAGAAGATCCGCGCGAATGATCGGGAAGCAATTAAAACTTATGAAACGAAAAATATTCTTCCGTCTTCCAGGTACAAACAGCAATCTGCGCGAATAATTGAGAGGTAATTCGAATCGGGGAGTATTCGTTTAAAGTTTTCTCATATAACTGCGCTGAAATTGCTCGGCCATTATTAATGACGTAGGAAAGACTACACGAATTTCTGCCGAGCAGCGGAATAAAAAAGCAAAGTTTGTCCGTTTACCGTTTCCCCGCGGGGTTCATTACAATTCCAGCGGCGTTGACGCGCCAACGGAACAGAGAAAACAAAATCGTTCGTCCGGGAGAAACCGTCGAGCGAAAAAGCCGAGATTTTATTACCTCTTATCACGCCTACTGGCCAGTGGAATCTTCCTCGGGCAATCTACCTTCGCTGAAGGTACAGATAAGGTACGTAACATAAAGGCGTACGTGGCGGTGAAAAGCCTCAGGGGGAGAAAAAAGAGGAAGCGACGGAGGAAACGAGGAGAAGCAGGAATTTGCAAGGAGCTTCGTTTCGCCCGTCCTTCCCCCCCCCGCCCCTCCCGGCGCGATGCAAACCACGGGAGGAAACTTCCGGCGGTGTCTGCCGTTCCCTGGGCGTCCAATTAGGCGATAGGTGAAGGACGCCCGGCGCCGCGACGCCGCTAAATAAATAAACCCCGTGAACGGCCGGAAACGAGCCACGATCGGTCTCGCTCTGACGGCCGAACCAACGGCCAATTGCAACGGCCGATGAACGATGTGTATTTACGGGATTTCATGCGGCCATTAAATTCCCATTAACGGCCATCGATCGTCCCTCTACGCCCCTCGTCACCGGGGGGGGGTCGACGTTCGATGATGCCCTTATAAACGGACCTCCTAGCCGGAAAATTCGCCGACGATCGAATCGGCCACGAAGCAGAGAAGTTCCTCGCCTAACGAAAAGCACACAGGAGAACCCGTGTTGTAAGAGGAATCAACTCGCTGGAAATGGTCTTCGCCGGGATCGGCGTCCTAGGCTGAAACCTCAGTACGAAAAATTCTCCCAGTTGTACCCGTGTAAACTGGCTTCTGAGAATGCCCGGGGTACAGTGATTGGAGAGTAAACTAGCGGTGAATGCTGGTAAACCGCGATCCATGAGAATTTCTGTCGCCGGAAAGTCGAGAACCTGAGGAACTTTGACGAGAAGTTATCGCTACTGCCGCGGGGTTCTGTAAATACGAATTTATTAATCGACGAAATTAGCCGGAGAACTTTTATCTTCCGACCGTAGGCCCTCTAATCCTTCGCTTTTTTTGTCAGGATTAAACTGACCCCCGAGCCTGAGGGTCGGTTTTAAAAATTAAACATTTCACTCGGGGTACAAGGATAAAACTGATACATCGCGGCCATATTTTTCAAAACTGTCAAGAAATATCTCGAAACACAATATCTTGAAAGCAACAATACGATTAAGTCAATGAGTATTCTAAATCTGAGTTTTTCAGACAGTCCTCAATTTTTATCAAACTCGTCTAATTAATTCACGAAGATGAGTCACGCGTAACGCGTGAAAAATTCCACGTAAGTTTGCAGTACGAGTCTAACGACGTAATTAAGGGAAGTGGCAAGATGTAATTACTGTGCGGGGGAACGCGTAGAAGAGGAAACGTTGAAGCAGAGGATTTCACGGGCAAGCTCTTCCGTTCGCGTTCTGTTGAGTATCGAGTAATGCAAGCATGCTAGTAACTCGCAGGAAATTATCAGCGACAAAGGGCAGCAAGTTCGATGAAATCGACTTGGTCGGTTTCCGCTGACGATACACGTACGCACATATTTCCGGTTGAAGGAAGTTCTCCGCTTGGCGAACCATAAGGATCGAAATACGTCTGGTGCTTCGTTAGCGTCGAATTAGGAGCAATGGAAAGTTAGTGCCCTCAATCGGGAACTGCAAAGGGGGGCGGGGCGCGGGGGAGTTAGTGTTAAACTAGCTACATCAAAGGCAAAGCTTGATCAGTGCAATTGATTTGTCGTATGTCCTCGTCCTTCCCCCATCCTCTACCTGTGCTTTCCTGCAGACATAACGCAACGCAAACTTATCCCGCACGCGACCAACGAGTTTACGTTCAGCGGAAAAACTTGAGTGCAAAGCACCGGACGAGGGCTAAAGTACCTTTCGTTAGTTACATACGGTCCTTCGCGATAAATCCCAGCATCACTGCACGCCACTTTCAAACTCGTCCAAGTCTCAGTTTCACGTTTTCCTTCCCTGCGTTTAGCAGAATTGACTTGAAAAATTCTCGGTCATGATGGAACGTTTTAAGAACGATTTTACGAGGATATTAGGAAACCGGAAATGGCCCTTGTTGCTGAATTATGTCGGTCATGTGGATCGTTCGGCTGTAGATTGTCGCAATTGCTCCGACATTCTACCAATGAACGTACGCAATGGATGGATACGTACGTCTCCCCCCGCCAACCCCCCGCCACAGCCTCCGGGCGGTTCCTCTTCGCCCGATAACCCGATTAATTCATTACCAGTAGACAGCGATTACGTAGTCGCAGGTAATATCCATTGCTTGGCGACGTTATCGGATATCTCCCATCTGCGGAGTTATAATCGCCCGGAAGATCGTCCGATTGGACTGATCTACTCCTGTTGAAGGATCATACAAGTGAATGCGGTATCCTTAATCGACCTGAGAGCTTCCTAATCCCGTCCTACGATTTTAACGAAAATGTTTCTCTACTTGTTAGACTCAAAACCTCTTTCCCAAATAAGAGAAATGGAATCGCTTCGCTGCTACGTGAAACTCTTACCGTACGTAATTTATAAAATACAAGACAGTTTGTTCCGTAGATGTTGCATGGCACTGAAATAAGTAAATAAAAAAACTCGGACGACAGGTTACACAGCTGTTTGCCGTCGCTAAAACGTGCCATGTTCGTACAGGGTGTGCGTATAATATTAAAGCACGAGGAAAGTAGGATTACCCTTATAATCTGTCGTCCGAAGCACTTAACTAACTCGCTGCAAAGCTTGTCCCCGCGTGGACCGCTCGGTTTTCCGACGAACCGTACGCTGCGTCGGTGGATTACGCTGATCCACGCATTATCGACGACTATTAGTATCGAAAATCGACTTTGAATCCATAACCGGTGTAGCGCATGGCCCATTAACACGGGAACTCAATTAGCCACGGAGTGGCAGCTGTCAAAACCTCCCCCCTCCCCCCTCCCCACACTACTGTCCTTCTCCCACCTCTTGGCCCTTCCCGAGCGCCGAGCAAACTGCAACTCGCCTACGAGCCGCGTACACGGGGGAACGTGAGATTTACGATGTCAGCCGTTATTGTACTCGCGCTTGTCCTTCGACGTTTAGGACCACCATGCCCGTCCGCGTTTAGCCCTTTAAAGTCAGCTGATAAATCTCCTGGGCCACATCGGACGACGATACAAAGCTCGGCCAGTCGACGAAAATGACTCGATCAAATATCGGATCAACAGGGCTTACGAGGCACCGGGACCGTCGTGATATACAGTTTTCCTTGGCTGATATCTCTTCGTCAGGGTTCAAGGGTGCACGGGTGCATTTGCAAGTGCGCCACGCCCTTTGCATCCTCTTGCGCGATGCAGATCGTTGCACACGTGACGCAGTAGTTGCGTAGACGTCAGCGGGGACGTGGGCGACCCCTTGGCCGTTTTTCTAAACAAGCCGCGAGCAGAGGGCCGACGACGTAAACATGCGAGACTCACAGAGACGTATAACGTGACGCACGAGAATCTGCAATGTAAAAACCGTTTGGAATGACTGCCCACCTCCCGCGCTGGGAAGCCAACGGAAAGAAGGGGTTCGATCGACGGTGAGTTTTTACATGCAACTCGCCTAAATATAAAGTTTTCTTAATCAGATTCGAGTGGCGTTACACGAGGAGTTACGGAGGGGGGAGGGGAAAGAGCGAAAGAGCGAAAGGGAAAACGAAGGACGGAGGAAGCCAGCGGCAAGGCCTCTCGTAAAATATATCGAGGTCGAGATGCAATCGTGCTCCACGAGACTATTCGCGGAACACCCTTCAACATTTTTACATCGCCGCCGTGTATTTCCACGGCGCTCGGCGGACGAAAAAGGGGGTAAAAGGAAGGTCGGAAAGCGCGGTAACGATATTCACGTCGATTGCCGCGAGGGCAATCGTGCTGCATTAACCGCTCGACCCCGTGGCCGAATAATGCAGACTCGTCGTGGAATTCCGACAGAAGAAATCCGGTGAATTTCCCTAATTCCGCTTTGCCGAGATGACGCGCCGCTTTTTATCTCGGCTGACGAACGTACGTAAGAACGTAATATCGCACGACGCCGATGGTTCCCGTGTCGCCGGAACAAAATAGCGCCGTGCGAATTTCCCTGCGACAGGAAGAAACGGGAGGGGGGAGGGGGCTGCGGATGTACGGGAAACGAATCGAGAAAATTTGCCTAATACGCGGCAGGGAGGGGAAGGGAGACAGTCGCTGCCGGAAAATCGGGGACCGTCGCGGCTCGAAGACCCCACGAGGTTTTCCCCGAGGAATAGTGGCGAGTGAGAAATGGGAAGGGGTTGGGGGAAAGGGGGGGGGGGGGAGAAGAGAAAGAGAC
The DNA here is from genome assembly GCA_963989215.1 of Hedychridium roseum. NCBI lineage: Eukaryota > Metazoa > Arthropoda > Insecta > Hymenoptera > Chrysididae > Hedychridium > Hedychridium roseum. Next base: position 2,960,637 of record OZ022318.1, on the reverse strand, counting down.
CAGTCCTCTTTTGGCCTCTTACCGAGCTACCTTCTCGCCATCTCTTTCCCCGTGCCATCCCGGCAAACGGGGATTTGCAATGCTAACCAGGGACTGCATTAAACGGGAATTAATTTCTTGCTAACCGTCTGGAGTGGCTGCAGTGCCAGTAGTAACCCTCCGGCATTACTACGGATAATCCTGTCGCGTTTACTGCACTCCCGGGGGTGTCCATCGGACGGGAGGGGAGGGGGGAAGGTGGAGAAAGACAGCTCAGGGAGCTACGGTCGGATACTCCGAGTTTCTCGAACCCCTCCTCCCCCTGCCCCTCTCAAACCCCGCCCCTACGTCTCTTTCAACGGGCAACTTAAGGCGCCGACACGTTAACGCGCGGCGAGCAAGGAAGCCGGGGGCCGCGAATCGTAAATTTTGCTCAGCGGACTCGTTTGTATACATTCTCCGCTCCGGCGAGAAAAAGGAAAACCCCCCCCGGTAGAAACGCTCCTCGGCAAGTGTACAACTCCAATGGCGCGTAATTCATCGACGATAATCGGCGAATTCACGGAAAGCAGGTGTTCCCGATCGTGCGACAAAACTTGGAGGTGAAATTCAGCGGTCCCCGGCTGAGCTCATTAATTCTCTTCGGGAACAGACACGACGACACTCGTCGACGGTCGTTCCTACGGCAATTACACGCGCAATTTGTTATCGCGCCATTATAAAGAGCGCACGTCAGTGCCAGCCGATCGGCCGTGCTCGCGGCGTTTCATCGCTTTTTATTCCACGCATCGGCCGACGCGTTGATATTTCCCGCGATGAATGCGAACGCCAGCGCACCGCTAAATTACCCTGGGCTCCGGGTATGAGTTAAGTGATTACCAGTCGTCGGCTGACTAATGGGACGGCATCAGCGTCACTAATTTTACAGGTGGCAGGGATAAAGCAACGACGTTTTTTGTCGACAGCCCTTCGCAAGGGGAAAGAGATGCAAAGGCGCCAGGGGGAAGGGATCGTGTGTCCAATAAACGTGAAACAGAATGGGCCAGTAGCGAAAGGTCCTCGAGCTTTGCGACCGTCCCCCCCGAAACACGGATAATTCCTGCGAAATATCCAATCGTCGAGCGTCATATTTTTTTCATGACGCTTCAAACGTTCGCATCGACGGCCCGCCCGTAGGCGTGTGCAACATTTACGAGCCATTGCCAGTGTATTCCGACGACCCACGGCGAATCCTAACGTTGCAGTGATTTAATGCAACGTCCCTGGTATCGGGGATTTCGCGGCCGGAGCTTCGCGCAAAGGATAAAAATTCAGCGGGAAATCCGCTCTGCGTGCGCGCCGTCATTTGCTTTCGCAAAATCGTGCTAAGCCCGGATATACTCCCCGCTCTGAAACGAGTGGACGGGACATGCATAACTCACAAGTCTGCCGCTCGACATATTTACGAGGAGTAATTAAAAGGATCAACGCGCAACGCCAAGTAGTCAGTTCGTTGTTCCAATTATTTGGCTAGTTATCGATTTGCGATCGAAAGTTCATCAACAAGGTTTCTTAGGGATGTGGAGAGTAAAGTCGAACGAAGGATAATTTTCGCACGGATAACTTGGAGGTAACTGTTGTGATGTGTAATCTGAGCACCGGATTGGAACAAGTGCAATTTTCTTGGCTCTCCATCAAATCGAAATTCTCGGTGCAAGGATTTCGACTGGAGCGAGGTCGCAGCAGCATCGGCGGGTTCAACAGCCGATTCATAAAGAAACTCGAGGAAAGCGCCGTCGAGCGTAACGTTAAAACAGCACAAACAACGGCGCGGAGAGGACGAATAATGCCAATGGAGAGTAATATAGCCGGTTGAAATGCTGGCTTCAGCTCTACTTGAAAACGTCTGACGCAGAGAAAACTCCTTCTTCCCCTTGGCGTTTCTTTCGCGTGATCGACGGTCCTGACCGTACGCGTGTTTATTGCTCTCATCCCTTTTTTGCCGGGGAACCCATTGATTCTGCGAGAGAGGCTTTCCCCGAGCCGTAATCACCGGGCCAATGGAAAAAGCAGTCGTTAAAAGGGTTTAAGCCCGAGCCAACGTCAAGATCCGTTCTTCATTAATCGCGGTTCAAGAGAACTCCCGCCACTCGGCGAGCACGGCAAAAGGAGGAAACCGATCGGACGCGAGTTTTCGGTCGTCCAGGGGGGTACTTCAAAGCGAGCAAAAGAAGAAAGAGCCGAGGAAAGATCGAGACGCGATCTGGGACGCAGGAACAACGGAGTATCGTGACGATAAAGCTCAATGCCGGACAAAGTAAGACGACTGTCGGCCAGCCGGATATGTAATCGTCAGATATAAAAATCCGAGTACCGGCGTAAAGGAGAGCAAGATGGACGAGATGGATCGTCGCCGGATAACGATCCATACGTTCGAATGACCGTCACCGTCGAGGGAAAACGGGACTCCGGGAATTACAGGGCCGAGTGTCGACATCCGCGGAAGTCAAGAGACCGTGGAGAACCGACGACATGTCCTATTTACGAGCACGATCCAGGGCCGCAGGGGGGTGGGGTTTGCTTGCCGAGTTACGCGGGGCAAAAGATGGGCAAGCGCGAACGCCCGAGATTCCGGCGGGGTGGACATTCTTGCCTTCTCCTCGTGTCCCTCGTCTTCGTCGCGCCGGTTGTCTAGGAAGGCCGGCTTGGTCGATACCCCCGGGTCAGCGGCATGCTTCACTCACAGCGCCAATGGGGCGGTCTAACTTCCCCCTCCCCTTGCGCTACAATCCATCCCCGAAATATTCGACGGATGTGCTGGATCCTTCGATGATCGTTTACCAGGCCCGTAATACGCGTAATTAATACGGCCTCTCCTTGGCAGAATCACAGACTGATCGGCCCTCCGGCGACGGGAGATTCATGGCTGATGCTTCGAAACCGACGCTATTCTCCGAAGCCATGGTAAACCCTGCTACTGCGCGATCGTACAGATCAACGTACAACTTCCGGAGAGTAGGTCTATGTCTTTCTGAGAGACATAACATAGTACTGGCAAGTTCGAGTTCGGTCGGAACGTAAACCGCGAAACAAAAGTCAATAAACGATGGCAATCTAGTCGAAGAGTATACTTAAATTATCAAGACTCAAGCTTACCGCATTTTGCTGAAGCAGAACAAATATTTAAGATTCATCGTTGGTTCGATGCTTCAAACGGTAATTAAAATCATTTTGCGGGATGCTGAAACCTCTCGATCTCGGCGGTCCGCTAAAATATATATACCCTCGGTCAAAGTTCCTTTTTTATAATGCGCAGCTCGGTCCATCCGTTTTCCACTTTGCAACTCGGCAAAGGTTTCTGCCTCTTTCACTCGAATCCAGAGCTCTGCTGCCTCTAAACGCTTTTATCACTGCCTTCTCGTTTTTCTGAGGAGTCGAGGAGAGCCGAACGAGTCTTCCGCGCAGTCCCCCTCCCCCCCTTTTCTTATCTACTGGATGTTGAATCTACGGTCTACTTGTCGCTACGCCGTAGTGGATCGCTGAAGTAGACGGAGTGGATTCGCCCTGCACGATTGGAAATCGATCACGGTACGCGAACGCTCGCACACACGTCAGCCTTGGCTGTACAAGCGGGTAATTTGTAAAAATACCGTCCCAGCATGGCGACGAATGGTCGACTCTTCGTCTTGCTTATCTGAGTACCGAATGGCCGTCCTGCAGGAACACTCGGGACATTAACGACTGAGGTACTCTGAAAAGAAAAAAAACTCAAATCAATGGACTCGCGTTCGCTCCATTATTTTTAAGGGTAATCCTTGTACGCTCGGATAAAATGGTTTGTTCTGTTTAAGGGGTAGCTTTTGTTCAACATATTAGCAAGTTGAGCAGCCTTTTTCCTTGACTCTCCGTCCGATCTGCCTGAGTAGACGGGTCACTTGTTCGAAGAATCGGCGCCAAGGAGTTCTTTCCCTTCTCTCTCGGCGTAAAGTTACTCTCGAAACAGAACGTCCTCGAATACTGGCATGAAAGGACGGTTATCCTGGCGAAACAAAGTGCAGTCCCACTCGGTTGCCGGGGAGGTTCGCTACGTAACTGCGTATCTCACCGCTCTCGGGGTTTCCCTCGAGGGAGAAGGAAAGTCGAGAACGGGAAAGACCGATGTTATGGACCGTGTATGTAGTACCTACCGTTGTCTACTACGTGTGTGTGTGTGTGTGTGTGTTGAGATAATACGTCCGAAAATTTCCAGCCGCTCGACGCCCCCTAGACCCCGTGAGGAATTGCCACGGGAAAATAGGAATTGTCTCGTGAGTTCCCGCGGGACGGACGGTAAAGACAACGCCTCTCCCCTTCCTCTCCCCTCCCTGCCATCGAGCGACAACGTCGCCCGTCAATTCCGTGCCGATAAAATTGGAGACACGTGCCGAAACTAGTCCCAATTCGATTCCCTCTCGCGAACACCGGCAATACACGAGAAACCGAGCGTACTCCCGTCGCAGTGTCCCCACGTACGGGGAAAACAGGACGGTTGTAAACAGAATAGTTGTCTCGAAGAGTTCGGGTGGAAGGTTCGGCTTAAAAAGAGCGAAGCATTAACGAAAACGAGGGGAAGCCTGGGGGGAGTGGAGGAGCAAAAATGACGGTGGCAATTGGAAAGGGAAACTTTTTGCCGAGTGGCCCGTATGAAAAGTCGGGTTGTAAAGAGCGGGGGATAAAAAGGGAACGGCCAGGATGGACGGGGCCGGCATGAAATCGGAGGCGCCGAGTAAATTACCGTTCGCTTGTACTCGCCGGATATATTTCCCGGTTTAGCGGGCAACCGCAACCACTCCTTTTCGACGTAGCTTCGTTTCCTCTCTCCGCTCGTGCCTTTTAACCCCCGACTTTCGGCGATCCTCCCTTTTACGGGGAGAACGACGAAAAACAGCCGGCGGCTTCCTTCCACGCTCTGATAAATATTCTCTGCAACGTTATACCACATTCAGCAACGCCCGGTCCTCCCTCTCTCTCTCTCTCTCTCTCTCTCTGTACAAACTTCTGCGGCAACTCCAAATTTCCAGATCCCTATCTGTCGGGTTTCGCGCCCACTCCTCGTCCCCCCTCTTCCGGCTTAGCCGAGACACCGCAGGGTAGTTAAACCGTTTAGCACTTTCCTCGGGAAATTAACGTTTGTTCGCGGGAAAGGAAGGACACGAGCCACCGCCAGCGAGAATCGCCCCGGGTAATCTTCCCTTCCGTGGCCGCGCGTATCTAACTGATTTCCACGGGGCTGAGTTTTCATTTTCCTCGCGGATCCCGAATCGTTCGGCCAAGACTTCCCCGGCGAATTAGCCCGGAACCCGTGCTTCAGCGGGGACCAAGTTTAACGGTAATGCCGCGAGGATACGCGTTTTTCCGCAATAACGTCGCGTCTCCACTTTTTTCCCTGCTCTCCGCCCCTCACTCCTCTCGCGCAGTGTACAGCAGGTTTCATGGTTTCCACGGGGAAACGTTCAACGGCGAAGTTATCGTGGCAAGAAAAGCAATTTACCGGATACGATTGCCCCAGCGACAGGCGGTCTGGCTCGTAATTTGGATAAGTGGCCGGCAGAGACGCAATAATGGATCCGCAGCGGAGGCGAGCTTGAACGACGCGGAAAACGCCGGAGACTCGCCGCTGAAACCTCCCGCAATTAAAAACAAACTCGCGAGATTCCAGGGATTCCTCAACCCCGCCTGCCAACAAGACTTTTCATAAATTCTCCCCCAGGCGCAACGTTCAAAGAAAAGATATCGCTCTACTTCTATTTGCGGAAGTCCTTCAAGAAGCACAGAGCAATTCCCTAAATATTTCGTTTCACGAAAAAACACTTTTCGCTCGATCAATAATGCCCAACATAAAAAGATTTCCGTAACCGGAAGGTATCCCGCTAAATACTCGGTGGATCGATAAAGTAAAATCTTAACGACGATTCGCTTTTCGTAGGAATAATACGATTGTATTTGGAAAGGGTTCCTCGATGGTTGTTGGCTGCAGGGCGAGGAGTGTTTAGGCATTTGCTCATTAATAATAGTCGCGGCCGTAGCGACGGCGTCGGCAAGCACATAAATTTCATGCCTGACGAACGTTAACGAGGGGAGGCCTGTGGGTGGCGAGCGAAGGGGTGAAGGGGGTGTTGAAACCCGTCCGTACGTACGAGATACGCCGATTACAATGACCGTAACTGTGCACACAGACGCACACGAATGTCGGTCGGCTGGAATCAGAAGATTCATTTCCATCGAAACGTTAATCGCGCAGTTTGCTCGCCATCGACCTGCCTGCTTTACGTTTACTTCTCGACGTCACGGTGAATCCATTTACCGTGCGTCCTGTTAAGCACGTTCGACCGAACATTTTGACGCTTTAAGGATGATCCGCGTGGGAGAAAATACCGAGCACGTGAAAATCTGAAATCCCACGGCGAATGTATCCTTTCCCCCTTGACGCGTTATTACCTCAATTCCAGTAAATTCCTCTTTAATCGGATCAACCTGGACAACGCTTCTATTACCCTTCCGTCAGTTTCCCCCAATTCCAAATGACGTTACGTTAACGGCAGAGTTTGCTTTGCTTTGTCCCTGTGTTTCTTTGTGACATGTAAATCCGGTGAAACGTATTTTTTAGCCACGGTTCGTGCGGTTTTATTTAATACCGGGCCACGTTGAACTGCCGTACGTTGCCGGGCGGTCACGTTACGTCTGTGTTAATCCAGGAGGATTAAGCGATGGAAACATTTATATGACGGCCGTATCGGGGATCGATGTGTTGGTTCTACAGGGCCGTCCAAGAGGACCGTAAACCGTTATACGACGCGGATTAAAGCCCATCGCTGATCGGCGAGGCGGCCATAACGCGAAGGGCAATGTCGTAAGTTACGAGTAAACTGACCAACTCGCCGTTGTATCGTTGTCCATTTACTACTGCCGTTGGCAAACCCCTCGGCGCTTTAGTCACTCGGATATTTCCCGCAGAGAGTGAAAATTGACTTCATTAGAAAACTATGTCTTAATGGAACCCGCTTTCCGTCCCGCTCGTCCGAAAGTCCATCGTACGTTAAGTCTATTAAACCTTTTAAAGGACAACGCTTGTCACGAGGAGGATCGCTACGCTACGAGTAGTTTCTAACTTACAAAAGCTTACGTATGTCTCAAGGATGTAGTTGAACGATACCGTCGTTTACGGCCTTGCCGGAATATATTTCTCGCGGGGTATCGGGTATCGCTGAACGATAAGCATCGCGTCGCAGCGTGCAACTGTCAACGACTGGAATACGCATCGCGGGATAATAAACGTTCGGCAATATCGCGTAGGTGAAGATATACGCGATCGCGCAGGGACAGGTCGACCCTGTTGCCAGCGTTGGCCTCGATTGCACGGGCAAAATTTTACCGCTATTCGTGTATGCATGCGGGACATTTCCATGCTGGAGTGAATCGCCTTTAACTTCGCCCCGTAAAACCGTTTATGCGCGAATTTATGTAGAGTTTCGTATTCCATCCGGTTAGATATGTCGCCCTGTTCCCCCTCTCTTTCTCTGTTTCTTCAGTTTCCCTCCACTTTATCTGTCGTTCCCACGGAGAAGGAAATATGAAAACGCATTTTATGCGGGATCTCTCGAATGATACGCCAGGATAATACCTGTCCATGATCGACCCTATCGTTGGATTCCCAGTATCGAGTATTTACGTTGTCGCGGTATACCATCATTCGCCGATCTTTACGGTCGACCTGAGTTCTCCCCCTACCCTCCCCTTTTTACGGGGAATAACGAGGGGTGTAATATGCGATGCATTCGCGTACCGTCTGGCTGATCGTCTCGATCTAAAATTGCCCGGTAAACCGCGAACCACGCGATTCGACGAAGAAGTCAATGAATGGTGGAAAAGTTAGAAACTACAGGGGCAAAAGGAACGCGGGGACAAGGAGATCATGAAAAGTCTACGGTGAAGGGGAGATAAGGAAATACGTGGGGGACGAAGGGAAGGAAGGGACAGGGGCCAGAAGAGTGAGAAAAAGAAAGCGTGTGGATCGGGGAAGGGGGGAAGTACGTTAACTTCGAACTGCAGCCAACCTTACCCAGCTCGGTCAACGAGATTTATATGTTTACGCGCTTCCATGGCAACTTTCTATTTTCTCCGACTAGCAACCCCCCCACTCATTTTATTTTGTTCGCCGTAACCCCGAGCTCTCGTCCTTCTCCCACCGACGAGCGCTCTGCATCCCCTACCCTTTGCCCCTGCTTTTCCAGCCCCCGTTCGCCGACAAACCACGAGCTTAGTTTGGCAGACCGCCAAAGCGTCACGGACGAAACTGTTTTCGACAGTGGCACCTAACGATATTTTCCCGATCCGAGCGTTTTCGGAGTTGGAGGCTCCGATCAGCTCCCCCTTCGCCCGTGAACGACTCTTCCCAGGCACTACGTCTTCCGGCAATGGCCGGCCGTGGTTCTCTCAACGGTGCTTTAATTCTCAGCAAAGCGATACTTGGCGGCGAAGCGGGGATTCACGTAGCGCGATGCATTCGGCTAGGAAGGGCTCGACGATGGACCGTCCGTGGTCGGAAGGATGTATTAACATTCAGAGAATAGACTTGGGTTCCCTTGGACAAGGGGAATTTACCTTGGTCCTAATTAATGCCGTGAATTGTTTACGCGTCTAACGGGCGAACGGTGGAAATACCGGTCGACGGATTTCCCGGTGAGAAGGTAATCGCGCGCAGGGCAAAGGACCGGGGAATTCTCGGCTAAATTCCCGGACTGTCGTTACTTACCTCCGAAGGAGGATTACTCGCGATTAAATCCAGAACGGGCAAGGCCTTAGCCCCGGGAATTCGCCCGTGGGATCGAGTTTACGCCCGGCCCGTGCCGGATTCGTGTGCCCGCGGTTTAATTCACGCGGGGCTATTGCCGGGCAGAAGCCGACCCCAACTCATGAATGCACCGCCATATTGGCCGCAAGTGGAGACCAGTTACGGGATCGAAACTGCCTGCCATTCGGTGCAGTCCCAAGACACGGTCGACAGACCCACGAAATTCCCGGCGGATTTGCCAGGACGCTTGAGAAATTCGTCTCACGTTGTACAGGGATTAAATTGTCCCACCTAAGACCACGTACTGCAAGGGATTTTCCAAGAACACGTACCGCGCGCCGGCCAAAAATATAGACTGATTTCTCTTTTGGAAATGGATGAAACCTCGGCGCGGCCGACCAGTAACGAATGGCCCTCGACAACTCGGGAACCATGGACGTGGATATGACGTAATCTCGTTGGTAGATCCATGTTGTCCGCGTAGCCGTGGTTTAATTCACGTGGGGCCATTGCCGAGCTTCTACGACCCACGGCTCGTGAATGTACGGCCATATTGCCAGGCAGTAGAGACCAGTTAAAGGATGGAAACTGCCCGCTGTCGCGCACAGCTCTGTTTCAGGTACACACCGCCGACAATCCCGAGGAATTCTCATCTGGGTTAGTAAATTCTTTGAGAAATTCAACTTACCTCCAGCTGCAATAGTACAGGCCCTTTGAAGTCTGTGCTTTGTTAGTAAATGCCAGAAAGTACACCGAAGCGAGGAAATGAAGACCCTTTGACTTTTTTTGCGAAAATAACATCTCCCTAATAAATACCAATAAAATCGTAGGATTACCAAAGGATACGTAGTCACAGCAGAAACACGTTGGCTGAGCTTTCTGTTGAATATTTCCTCTTTGAGGGTGTAACGCGTGGTTTCGACTCATGTCTCTCGTATATTGGACTGATAAAAAAAGATACTAAGTCGAGAACCTGTGGCGTTTGTCCAACTTTCTTTAGACCGGTCGAGGGAAATTAGACTTTGATTATTAGTCAGCCGGGGATGTCGACAATTGTGGAACGTCAACGAGCCGCGATTGTGTGTCGGTACGGCAACTACGTCACGCTGAGGGGTACATTGTTCGAGGCCGTTAAAGGGCCTCTAAGCCGTCGAATTGTCTTTGAACATCTTGGCAGATTAGCACCATTGACGGGTCACAATACGTGCTTGGTTAGCTGGAACGGGCCAAATGCCGGTGCTCCATAGGTCCCACGCGTAATTAGCGCATTTCGGAACGCAACGCGGTGATCCACCGTTACTTCGGCAGCCAACGATGCAACTGGCCGCCGGTGGTTTAATTGCATTTTCGACATTTCACCACCGTGACAAATCGCTCCCGTTGCCTCATAGACGTTGCGTTTCGACTTCCGCGAAAAATACTTGGGATTCCGACGTTCGCCCAAAAGTTTCGGCGTATTCTGCCCGGATGTTACGGTGTAATTACCGGCATAAATGAAATTCAACCGGCCCTCGTTGGCGGTGTAATTCGTGTAATCGTACGAGCCAGGTGAATACGAATAATTCAGAAAGTTTATTAAGAACGTCATAAAAATGAGGGAGTTCTTCCACAGACCTATACGTTTTAGCAGCAACTTTGAAGGGTGTTACAAGAAGAATAAAAATTACACGGTGCATTCATCTCCGTTTTTTCGCCCCCAGCGTCAAGAGCCGTGGAATTGCCTAGCACGGGGTCCTCTTCCCCCCTTCCACCCCTTTCCCCCCGCGGTGGCTTGAGAGCCGTTCGTCCCTGTCTCCTGTAATTCTAGTATTAAGTAATGACGTTGAGTGCCGAGGCACCGGGCCAGACACGGCGTATTAATTCAATTTTGCTTACGTAAGGTAGCCGGCAGGAGGGACCTGCCGTAGGCACTAATTGCGATTTTTAATTAGGGCACTGATTCAATTACGCCCCCTTTATCCGCTCTAATTATTAATATTCGCCGTGGAAGGACGACGAGGCGCGGGGACAGAAAGCGAAGGGCGTCGAACCGTTCTCCGATGGAATCTGATGAATGGCTCGCAATTTCGAGAGCTCGTCTCGCCGAACGCTCGGAATACGCGAGGGGCATACGCAGTCACGCCAATGAGGATTTAATTGTATATACCAGTCGTCCTCTCCAATTTCAATCCCCCTTAAGAATCAACCCTGCCGTCCCGCTTGTCTTCTTCCTCGACCGATCAAGGTCAAACAACCATAAAACATGGGCAACTCTGATAAAAATGAAACACTAAGTCCTACCATGACGAGTGAACGTTGAAGCGGAAGTTTTCCTTCGATGGAATGCCTGAAACACGGGAAAACAATGGACCGCGACAGACAGTACTTTTGAACCGGTGGCTTCCGTGTATTCGAAATATCCCGCGGGGAAATACACCTCACGGGCATCTCCATAGGCACCTCAGAGAAACACTTATCGGCCAGTTACCGCCGGAATATCGCACTTCCCATTTCTCCGTTGTCGGTTCATTCTTATTCGCGCGGGGCTCTCATGAGGCATCGATTTCCGGTCACGTATCGCCCTGGAATGCATTCCTCGCATCAAGAAGGGGGCAGCGTAGAGGGGGGAGGAGGAGGTTGTTTCTGAAAACCCAGCTAGCACGTGGTGAAATCGTACCCGCGCTCCAGGTGTGCGAGGGGAGACGGGGGGCATACAGCGGGGAAGGAAGGGGGGAATAGACTCCGGGGCACAATGGCCGTATGTTTGACGGTTGTCGGATCGGAAAACAATTTCGACGGCGGCTTCCGATGGCCGGGGAACACCGCGGAGAAGGATCGCACGAAGAGGTGAAAGAAGAAGAGGAAGGGAGAGAGGGAAAAAAAGGACGACTGTGCCGGGTAAACCGTCGCCTCCGGGAGGGATACAAGAGGAGTGAGAGGCTATCGCGGCTGGGAATCGCAGTAAATAGCTCTCGTCCGGGAGAAAGATGGCGAGCACGAGGCAGGGAAATCCGGCATCCCCCGTGTCGTCAAATCCCCGGACGAAGGAGCCTCGAAATGGACTGCAAAAACGAGAGGGCCCGATTATGAATAAGAAGTGACGAAATGTAAGAACCTCGAGACGTAATTGCGAGGATTAAAGAAGGAAATGTTGACATAAACTAAGAATACCGATCGTGCTGCCAAGCACAGGAAGTCCATCGCTAAGGACCTTAAAATCCTCCGGGGGATATTTCTGCGCTATAATCTCTTTGGCCAATCGACTCACGCAGTTTCTCTTGCGCCGGATGACTCCGTTCGAGCTTGGAAGTAATCGTTATTCCGCGCACGAATACGTTATTAGATTTTATCGCGGTGTATTCTTCCCCCGAAAAATTTGCATTCGCCGTAAATGGGAGTAGGAGAGACGAAGACAGGGCGAGAGAGGAAGGCAGAGGGGAGAGGGTAGAAGGGTAGGGCGGAAAAGATAAAGAAGAGGAATCCTGAGACCGACAGAATGAAATACTTTAACGACATCGTTCGCGAAAGCGTATACCCGACTCGTTCTTGCCCTCATCCCACCCCCCTCTCTCGTCCCCTGAAATTGTACTTCCGCCGCGAATTATGCTCATGTCGCTGTCGGCGAACCGGCGTTTTTTATCTCCCCTGAATGCAGTTTTCCATTCCTCCTTCAGCAACCTCCACCCCGCGTGAACCGCGATTCCCGGTTACGTGAACGCTCGGCGCAAGGTTTCCCATTGTTCAGCGTTTTCCAGCCGTCCTCACGAGAAGAAAACATTTCTTTTAATTAAGAGTTGCCAAGCCCCTGCTGCCACTCTCACATTACATTCGCAAATTTTTATATTCCCCCTACGGAATTGTTTCGACGTCCATTCCGCGCCGGTGAACCGGCTTTCATAGCCGACAGAAAAATCCGAAATACACGGAGAATGAAGACTTTGTTCTCGGGCTAAAGAATTTTAAATCCGTTTCAATCCGTCCCGCGGTAACGTTGCGTAGAGATGGATGGAACGGCAGGGACGTTTCACAAGGCGAGGGGTAATTAGACGAAGGCGCTTGAATTACGCGTGAACGCGGACAGGGGGTCGAGATAAGCTTCCGTTTTGAATCCTTCGTCCTAATTGGTCAGAACCGACGGTCCCGCCGGCGATTCAACGTCCTTCGCCGGCACGCGTCCACAACGTCCGCTCCGACATTATTTCCACGTCGCTTTTAAAGCTTTCCCCTGGCGCGTTAATTTTCGGTTAAATCCTCACCCGTGCGAACAAGTGAAACCGACCAAGTGTACCGTTTTTAACTGAGTTCCTTCTCAACTAACGAATACTGACAGAAAAATTCAAAGTGCTACGAGCTAAATCTTCGGCTCATTTCTAGGATACCTGGCTTTTAAGTTTAAGGAATATTAATTTAATATTCAATTTTAGTAGTGTTCACCGATTTATTAGTCCGCCATTTTTATTGAGAAATGGAGTTCAGAGGAAACGATACGGTGGATAGGATAGGGTTGGTGATTGTTCAAAAAGGTGTATATACCGTGGGAACATGTATTTCGGGTCTGTCCTTCGATCAAAAGGGAGACTCAACTGCGAATGGCGAAGCACCGGAACTCGACGTGCGTCAAACTTCCAGGACTCAGTTGGTCGTTTGATAAAGGGCTACGCTGGAAATTAGATTTCCCCTTGCCGAGCATACGGTACGGCCGTATGCACGGAACCGTCGTAATGATATATCCGAAATCGCGGTAATTGCCGTGCATAGGTGGAACGTACAAAGCGAAATTTTGTTTGGGCAAAAGTTCGCGTCAGAGTGGATTGACCAATGACCATGGAAAATACGTATGTCTAGAGCGTTGTACCATTTCTCCTGTTTCCATGTCGAAGCTCGTGCTTTGAGGGCCAAGGAAATTCAATTCCCAGGAACTTAATCTCGCCGAAAGTGTTCCACGTCATCGTCGACGTATTATCGGCTAACGAGATGTGTGCACCTACTTCAATCTCGTTTTATCCCGTGAAATTCTCAAGTTCGATCCTACGGACGAGCTTAGCTGTTCATTTTATGGACAACTTGTCACAAGCAGCGATTGAATTTTCCAGTATTCGGGCCGGTGTAATGCACGAAGCAATTTCGATCTACGCCCGTCTTACAAAAACCCCGGGAAATACGTTTCATGACTTTGCTTTAACGGTACCCAAAAGTAAACGACATGTTTCGTACGATAAGCTTAGCAATCTCTCCGGGTTATTGCTGTCCCCGGGGGACTCCAATCGTGATTATTCGCCTGGCAATAATTTCAAATTATGCATCCCGTCGTTTCGCGAGCGTCCCCGTGAGAATGCGGAACAAGGGTGGAGTTTGACACGCGGTTACCAGACAAGAAATCCGCGTAAATGGTTGCACTCCGCAAAGCACGTAGCGTCACGCGAAATTTTATTTATAAACTGTCGACAGGCGTGGCTCAATTTTTTCCATCGGTGGATACGGGAAGAAGGGGGAGGGCAGGGAAATACTAGCTTAGCCTTGCTCGTTCGAACGGTCCGCACTAGATTGCGATAAATATCGAATCTCTCCTCTCGCCATTTTTCCAGCCCCGCGTGCCGCGCTCCCGACGCTCGAGAAATTTCCAACGCGCCCAACTCCCCGAGGTTTCTCGATTCTCCGAATTCTCACGAGTAACGCGCCACCGAAACAGGTGGAAATAATTCAGCAACAAAGAGCGGAACTTCGGGCGGAGGCGAGTCAACGTAGACAGCCGTGTTATTTTCCCCGGAGTGTAAACGTTAGCCAGCAAAGAGCAGCGGGCAAATTAACGAACTACTTTCCGGATCTGTCTTGAAATAATAAGCACCGTAAGACTGCGATCCTCTCGTTCTTCCGCCGGAGAACCGAGGGATTTCGAGATACCAAATAAACGAACGTCCGAGAAATACTCGTGACGTTTCCCAGCGCTCTTCGTATTCGATGGAGAAAATAATCGCTGTTAAATCTTGCAGAGCCAGAGAAAACTTGGCCCTAAAAATCGCACCACTAAAATTTTCCCCAAATGGACTTGCCATTTCGCTAATTTACTTGACACTTGTTTTACCCGAGATTTCGTGCCACTCGGAAACTCGAGGGCTTCTCTTTATTTTTCCAACACGCTGCAGTCGTCATTGGTATGCATAATCCTTTCACACAGACACAGGGGCACTGGAGTGTGCCCGTCCTGTACGTTAGTTGTGCGGAGATCAGCGATGTATCGGGTCTCGAGATGTTTTGGCGGGCAAAAAGTGATGCCGAAGTTAAACGACCCGACGCCAGGGTATCCACGGTGAGAAGGAAAAATTTTATCGCTCGCGATGCTTCGCTTATTCCGTGAAAAATGTTTCTCGCTCTCTAATCTGACAGGGCGCGCGCGCCTGCGCACGGCTTGACGGGAGGAGAGATAGAGACGTGGGTAAATCTTTAAGCCGATCGATCGACCACTTTGCCGACTCTCTATCGTACATCCCGCGATACGGTTTCTCCGGCTGCGATTTCCAGCTCCTTTATGTACGTCTTCCGACGCGTATCCATGCGCCGCGATATTTATCACGTCGCAACTTTGCGGATTGATTCGCCAGGCCGGCCTTATCGCCCGCCAAGTAACGTCGGACAGCGTTGACCCAAATCGACTGGGTACGTCCCAAAGCCGGGCCAAAGCTCGGCCAATGGCGTTACGGAATATTCACGTTACGCAAAAGACCCGTGTATCTCACGTCTCTTCGCCGATCTTCACGTCCGATACATTTTTAAACAGACCGATCGACAGAAATAACTTGGCCGAGTCTAAGGAAATACTTGCTGCCTTCGATCAATCATTCTCAGGATTGTCAAAGAACTTTTCTCCGTATCTTGTCATTCATTAGTACAGATTCGACGAATTCCCACGAGTTATACTCCGAGGAGAAAGACTTAACGTTTTCCTTTTGCATCGAGGATCAATCTTTAAGCCAACCTGTCCAGTTGCCTAAGATTTCGACTTTCATGTGCGACTGGATCGTGCCAGCTTCTTCTCCTGTTAAGCAGCGAGGGTGTAGGCCTCGTCTTCGTTGGCGTGCGAGTCAACACGCTTGTACGGTGGTTTCGACGTGGTTCTCGGCTTCTGCGTAGACTCACGCCTTGCCACCCTTCTGAGAGACACGCGTTACGCACAGGAATACCGCGCGGTGTAGGTAAAAACTCACAAATACCAGGACAAACGGGACAAATACAGTTACTGCCTTCTTCCCGTCCTTTTCACGGATCCTGTCGTCTTCTTTTCTCCGACTCTCGGGGTAGTCCTTTCTCCGTTCGTTGCTCGTGCCTGCTGTCTTCATCCCTCCCGACAATCCCCCCTCCCCCCTCAGTCTGTTTCTCGGGCTATCTCTGCTCCTTCTCTCTGTCTCGCCCCGACATCCTCTCTCCGTCTTTCCCTGCCTGTCTCCCTGCGACCCTCTCCGTTCCACCTCCCCCCCTCCCTACCTTTCTAGCCACCTTCTCCCTTGCTCCCGCGAGATTGCCGCGTGTCCGTGCTCGCTCGTGTGTTTGTGTCGGTGCCCTGTGTGCTGGCAAGCAGCTTCGCAGGGGGTGGATTTACAGCGCGCATGCTCCGACGGCCGAGAATCTCCCCAGTCAGGTGAAATCTGCCATCGAATCAAGACGTGAGTGCGTGCCTCTACGCTATATAGCATGTCGCGTACGGGAAGGATCCTCCGCGGGTGCACCGTCTGAATCGCGATCGAAAAATCGCGCGCCCTCGCCCATTGACGATCACTGATAGTCGTTAATCTCGTAGCCGTGATGAGTGATTTTTCGGTGACTCGAGTAGCGGGCAATTTCAAGGAAATCTAGCGGTGTCGTGGGAAGGGGGGGTTGGACTTGGGGAAGAAAAGTACCGGCGGTCGGAGGGGGATACTTTTGACCGCCCACGTAGGACCGTCATGGAAATCCCACACGTCGATGAATCAAGTGCCAGCGGAGACAAGAACGAACGAAAGGGTTCCCCTGCCGAGGTGAAAAGTTAACCGAGCAACGGACCCACTCCCGAAACGTCCTGTGTCGATCCGCTGGACGTTATTAAATTTGAAATTAATACTTGGACCGCGCAGTGCAGTGAACTCGGTTCCAATTAGTTGGCGGTGCGTCGAACGAGGCCTCACGAACCAGCGGAAACTCAATGACAGACGCGTACGGATATAGGAGTTACTTGTCATCGCGAAGAAATTAACAGTAACGACTCATCATTTTCCTATCGCGAATAACCGCGAACCTTGCGCAAATTGATAAACCGTAGAACAATTTCCTGCGGCGTCGGTTGAAGAAGGAAACATTTTTCACGGTATTTTTAAAGCCCTGTGATTTCGTTAGGCGGCTCGGCAACGTTCCGGGGAACGGCGTGAAGTGTGTCGTGCGAAAGTTTTCTCGTGCGGAAAACACGGGCGGAAGGGAATTCGGCGAGGATTCAACGAGGAAAGACGACGAGCGGTTTGGAGTTTGGGATTTTCATTGAAAAGCACCGTTGCTTCGGCTTGAGCTTATAGATAATCGAACGTCAGGGACAATCAGGGTACCGGCAAACTTTCGCCATAAACGTCCCGGCAGGTTGCTGTTACAGTTTACCGTGTGACCAAGCTATTCCGGAATTTCGCGGAAACTCCATCCTCGCCGCGGAATCTCTGCTTCGCACGGAACGTCGCTGATCTTCAACGAAGGCTGATGAACTGTAGATTTATCGACGAGGTCTTCACGATCGTCCTCGTCCGGACGATTCTATTCGTTTCGTCCTGTGATCAACCGTAAACCTATCGGAGGACCATCCCCACGTACATGTCCCCGCTGGCTGGGTGTGGACGTTGGTCGTTCCTTAACGAAGAAGAAGTTGCTGCCGCGAGTGGATTTCACGTGGCGATTCTCCCGACCGGAACTCCCCGGCGATGATCTCCTCTGTGCGGCCCGTGCGGTGTGTCAGTGCGTGAAGTGGCTCGAACCCTCCGCGAGGGAGGATGTGAATCTTTTGAGCATCCAAGTGCAAGCGCGACGATACACTTGCGGAAATGGCTCTGAGATGGCAAGCGAGGCTTTCCATTGCTGCCATACTCTTCATGTGCACCGAAGGTAATTCTCTCTATTTCCTGTTCAGTTGGCGATCCTCTCAGCGGAGACCCCGTTCTTCTTCTCCTCGCATTTACCGGGGGTTAGGTCGGGCTTTAAAGTATGGCGCAAATTACATTTTCCTCTCCAACACAACAGGTTTCCATCGTCTAGCGGATTTATCGTTGGATTCCTGACAGAAGAACCGCTAGCCGTTGTACAGGAAAATAAGTTTCGTTGGAAGGGAATTGAGGGGAGCTTCTGTAGAATACGTGCGATTAAATAATGTCGATTCTGTGGAATCTTCTTTATCAGCGGACGTAGGAATATGGTCGTAGAGAGTGGATCGAGGAACGTAAGACTCTCCCGTAAGCTCGGACCCAATAAAGTCGAACGTGCCTTGTAAACGGGTGGAATTGATTTTCTCGTACGAGTGGGATGTACGTCGATAGGGGGAGAGAGACGAGCGTGGACAGGTGAAAATAAATAAATTGGACGGACGATGAGACCGCGAACGGCTTCGAGTTATCCAGGTGAACGCGCGCCAGGCTACGGCAGAATCGAACCGTTAATGGAATCACCATTTGACGCGCAACCGTGTGCACGCATGCAACGCGATTCAGCGTTTATGCATTATTCAAAAGTTGTTTCGGAGCCTGAACAAATATTCCAGACGAGAAGTCCGGCAAGCCATCGATACGGAGATAACGTTCCCTGCTCAAAGGACCAACGGAATCACACCCCGAGCGTCCAAAGCTCCTGTAAAATGAAAAACCTAGTAATCCTTAAAAATTATTAACGAGAAAACAATGAAATTGTCTCCGCCGATTGTAATCCACAATGGATGAGCCTTTCCCATCCTTCTGGAATCGTGAGAATCGTCCCGAGAAGTTTCCCTTCGAGCGCGTCCTACGAGGTCCTCGAGAATTTATCGCGCACTCGATAGCACGTTAAGAGGCAGCCAATGGCGCGGGGTTTACTGGAAATTCAACTGGTAATTGCAGAGACGTAATACTTCATAGCCCCCTTCGAAGGCGTTTTACACCTCGATGCCGCCATTGTCGTTCTGGACGAACAACTTTCGCGCTCTCGCCGGCCAACGAAGGGATCGTTCCCCGCGTTAGCACAAATTATAGCTCGCCGGAAACTATCAAACTTCCGGCGAGCTCCGAAAATTAGCCCACCTTCGTCTCAGGATCCACGGGGAAGGGAAAGGAAAAACTTCTCTCATCGAGTGCTCAGTCGTCCTCTGCAACAATTATTCTGCTCGCGCTGTCTCTCGCTTTACCGAAATTCCGATTCCTCGCGCGTCTTGTTTGGAGGTTGGACGGTTTTCCTGGCAAAGGGCTCGCCGTAAGTTTCGAATGATACGGGCCCCCGGTCTTTTAAATTCCGTTTGCTCCCGCGACGTGCGTGACTGTCGGAAAAGTTATCGCGACCCGCGCTGTAGTATCCGTTATCGCGATTCCACGGCGATACTCGGCATGCTGTGTCACGACGCCATATATTATGCCATATATTACGGTTAAAGACGCGCTATCCTCGTTTTTATCTGTCGTTGCCGGCATCTGTTTTCTCCCACGCCCCTTTCCCCACGAGGGGAAGGTCCGTTAAATTCATCCGCCACGAAATATCTCGTTATCCTATTACCCTCCCGCGTTGTGCGCTCTGAATGAATTTATTGACAAACCCAGAACGATCGCACAGACCGGGAACTGGGCCGTGCGAATCGTATCTAAAAGAATTAATGCTCTCGTGCGGTCGTTAATAAATCCACCGGCGCCCTTTTCATTGATATCCATCGTGAAATACGATTGCTGCGTGGCAAATATTGCTGTCAACAGTTCCCACGATCTGGCGTAACATCAAAGCCGGTCTTTATCGGCCGCCGCGTCAAATCGCCCGGAGATTACGAGCAAAGCGTAAACGCCATGCGAGGAAAGCCAAGGGAAATTCCCTGATATTTTACGATAGGAGTGATTTTAAAAACCAGGCAGACATGCGTGTCCGTCAGAAAGGATTCCTAGTTTGTACGATTTAACCGCGTTATCGTGATTTCCCTGACGCAAGTTTTCGCGATTTTACGACGACGACGACGACGACGACGACGACTGGACATTTACGTCGCGTTGGATTTTATTTGACATGCCGTGACGGTAACGATTAAAACGGACTTCACGAGGCTGGAAATTATGGGAAGTCGTTCCGTCTGTTCTATTGACTGTTCGATGTTACGACGGGTATCGAACTGGTCCAGCGGATTACAGCGGATTTGACATCTGATAGCATTCATGACAGGATCTTCCGGAATGAAGAGCAGAATGGGCCGACGAATAATCTAGGCATTGGTCGCTGCTTTTGCCGGCTTCGAAATGTCAGGGGAATTGTTTTATGGTAATCCATCGAGCGTTCCGTCGCACTCGAAGGTATATCCCGGCAGAACGGAACTGGATTATCGACCTCGTTTATAACTGGATCCTTAGGACCGGGGAAAAGGGAGTGCGAGGGAGGATTTACGCGCTACACCGTCTTTTTACGGGGAATTTCCGAGGGCTTGTTTTCACGGCGTTTCGTCGTGTGTCCCGCGCCTTAAGAAGGCTATCATGGAAGGAGACGCGTGCGGCTTATCAGGCGCGGCACGTTTGAGAATTTACCGGCGACCCGTGCAAGTTTATCAGGGCGATTCTTCTCCCTCTACGGCGGCGCAGATGCATCGGTCCCACCAGGGGCTAAAAAAACTCGTGTCGCGATATTATGCAAAGTGTTTTTCGCGCCGGGCAAACCCCCCCTCCACCAACGTTCAACGATACGGCGATTGCACTGTGCACGCCCGGACGCGATCCTATCTGCCTTTGTATTACGTCGAGCGCAGCGCGATTCTCGCCGTTTGTGAGATCCGCCGCGGGAACTTCCTCGACGTTGCTCAATTACGAGCAAACATTTGCCTTGCGAGCGTTCGCCAGACGGACGATTTCGCGCGACTAACGAATCCACGTCGAGTTTCAATTCGAAATGGGATTTTTCGATCGACACCCGCGCGTATCAGCGACGTCAATTAAATCGACCCGGGCGATGCGTTAGAATAATAACAGCAACTGGCCATGGAAAAAGTTTATGCGGCAAATTCGCCGTGAGAAAAAAATAACGCCTGGGGAGGGGGCAGTCAGTCGCGAGAAGCGTAAACAATAATGCCAGCGAAATGTACTTATTGCCAGACGTGCGAGGAAAATGTTTTTCGCCGATACAGCGGGGGAACAAAACGAGCCCGGCCCAAAAGAGAGGAAGTGGGGAGAAAAAGTGGTCGGGGGTTGCGTGGATTTGTGTTGACCGGAAGAGAAGCCGAGCGCGGGCCGTTCCTAATCGCAAAAATGGACGGGATAAAAACGATTGGCCGCGCAACGAACCGCCGCTCTGAATAAACAAAAAGGTAGCCAATCTGCCGATGGGGACGGCCGCTCGCCCAACGGAACAAGGGAACGCGTGTCTCCGCTAAAAGGGGAAAAAAGCCGGAAAACAGGCCCCTAAAAAAACGTGGGTAAAAATCGGCACCGAGAACGCAATTAATTCCGTACCAAAAAATTCACTGTTAACTTCATTCGACTTTCATCCCGGACTATTGAATGAGAAACATACCTACCCTTGTTTTCTATTCGGTCGGACCAAATCAAATCCCTGCGTGAATTCATAAAGTTCCGCGGGAAACGGATGAAACGCAAACTTGAAAGCATGTCAAAACAGCCCGCGGGGCCAATATTCGTTTTGTATCGCGTGACATGTTTTTTTATTAACGAAGCTAACCGGCCCTCCGAAGGTGGGATATGAATTTTGCCGGTTCTTGAGCAACGAACCAGCGTGCTATTAGTCAGAGCCGCTCGGATGTGATGTTCATTTTAATAAATGATCCCCGGGTGTCCCGTGAAAAGGGGCAAAATAGAGGAAAACGCGTGGGTCGCTGTCGATATAACGCTTTACCTGCTCCCACGGTTTTTCGACAACGCATTCGGACAGATTACCTGTCACGACTATCTGTCGAATGGGGATAATGGCGCGGAATAATACGAATTCGGCAGGTTACACGCTAACACGGGAAATGTGTTTTATTGTAAATCATCGCTGCCAATAAACGATCATTGAGCATAATTAACAAGATATTTTGGAGACGATATTAAGGAAATTTAATTCCTGCGCTATCAGATGTCTTGTGTTCCTTACACCTCGACTTCCTTACGTCTCGAAAATCTGATGTGTATCCCGAGGAGTATTATTAGAATAAGAACCTTGAGTGATGCCGAAAGAAGCCACACTGGTGATGGATAAATAGGTGGCATCGTGTGCGAATAAACTAAATTATACAACAACGATCCTCCAAATACCAGTACAGATTCGATCGCCGATAACACCGCAAACAGTTTACCTAATGATTGTGACAAAAAAGGATTTTCGTTTAAAAATGAATAGTCTCTGTAAGCGGAAAGAAAGTTATTCGAATACCTGTGTCGGCGTGGGGCATTACTTTCGAGAAAACTGAGTTTATTATCGCCCCGTCACAGTGAGACAGACTTCCAAAAGCTGTAGCTAGGTACACATGCCAAGATTTCGTAGCAAAGGACAAAATCATTGCCCCCGTAAAGGAGGACACGGTAAAAATGAGAGCGGCAATGGTCTCCAAGTTTCCTGAAACGTTCGACAGTGATAACAGTGAAAAGATAGTAAGACGAAAGATATTGAATCCGTTGAAATGTCTCACACTTCGTACCGAAGCAGTAATGTACGATTTTCATTCCGAGTATCGGGCCAATTATTTGCATGCATAGGATCGACATAGTCAAGAAATTCGAGTACATGTCCACGTTCCAACCTAGTCTTGCTTGTACAAATAAATACATAATTGATATCTCCGCTAACATGGACATGGTTAACAGGGCACTGGCAGCGATACAAAGCCATGCGCAAACCATGTCGAAATCCTTGTGTTTTGTCGTAACTGCATGATATGTTTGTTTGATTACGAGAAAAACATTTTTCAATATCTTCCAATATGAACACTGAAAACAAAGAAACGCCTCGTGAAGAGACGTGAGACAGAGGAAACAGGTAAATTATTATTAGGGAATTGTGTCGTTGATTTACCTTGTTTGCATTTGCCACAGCATCAGTAAACTCGCCTCCTGTTTTCTTCCTCAAGGACTCGGGCACGAAATAAATCGTGTATAATATTCCGATTCCGTTGACAGTGGCTGCGCTGATAAATACCGCCACGTAGCCGAAGTTGTCAAAAATAATTGAACCTCCGATTTGACCGAATAAGGCACCACAGGCGACAATTACGAGGACGCAGGATATATGCCAAGTCCTGTCATGATCACTTGTTATGTCGGTGACATAGGCATAAACCGTTAACAGGAATGTGTGCAATTCTCCCACAAATACCATGGGTATATAAGTTACAACTACGAGCCAAGGGTTGCTATAAAACAAAGATATAAGGACGAGTCCGACTTGATTTAACAATTTACCTGAAAGAAGAGGTATTCTTACAAGCTTTTCTATGCTCGACTAATTTCTATGTATATCTTTGTGACTTGAATATACTTACAAGTCATTACTAGTAACAGAATCGGCTTTCTGCCGTATACATCGCTCCATGATCCCATAAATATTATAAAAATGGGGGGTAAGATGTGTTCGATGGCGGATATAACGACGTTAATTAAACTCACTTTCGGCTGAACCTGTGATTCTATCTCACGAATCGTCAAGCTAGAGGCATTCTTGTCAAACACGTCATGGATTGTTTCGTTATTTTGCACCATGGACATACGTGCCAAGTATTCTATATAATCCGTTAAAATTATATCTGAAACGAAGGTGCCTGTCAGTACTTATTGAAAAAACAAAGCAACGTCGTGACCATTGCATAGAATTGTTACATACATAAGAAGCCCTCTGAGAAACTAATTAAAGCCAGAGAGACTTGCGCATACGTGTATAATCTCCAATTTGCCAATACCATCTTGACACCTATAAATAAGATTTCATAGACTAAGATTTCTTGCACCTGGCAGCGATACGTGTTCGTTAGTGTTCACCATAACTTCACTTAAGCACTGCACTTGAAAAAATGTGAGCATAGTAGATATTATACGTCTGTTTAATGCGCCAGTGCAAAAGATATGATACGGGCGAACTAATTGCTGCGTCCTTGACTAATGACTTAATACTATCCCTGAGCATTGCTTTGTAACGTTATTATTGAAGTTCATCCTACCGTTTTGCCACGTGCGATAACGTGCAGCGTACATAAATTTCGCCATTTATTTTTCACCGGTCAAAGCAATTCGATCAACTGCATTTAGCAAGGTGAGTCAATGAATGAGTTTGTAAGAACCATTCGAGGGCTTGGGAAAAGGGTATGTTGATAAAACGGGGAAGGATGTCGAGGCTCGAACTTTGGGGAAGGCATCGGGGATCGATCCGTGACTTTATTAGACGAGTTTTCCTCTGGAGTTGACCCACCGGAGAGGTTGTTACCGAACTTACTATTGTCCACGGCCGGGACCGAATTTCACGATAAAAGGAAAGAAAAAAAGGCAGGAATTCGAACGTCGGCCAAAGTTTCCGGCGGACTGTGTAAAGACCGTTCACCAAGAGGGGGGAGGGCAGGGACGTATCGATAACCGATAATCATGGGGGATAGACTTTAGCGTGGATTTTGGGTGATTTAATCAGCATCATCGTTCTCCTGGCCTGCAATGCCGTGTTATCATTAAATAAGCTCCGCGGCGGCCTTTTAGCGTCGATGCCGGAACTTCCGGCGGCCTCGAAAGTTTAGCCAGGGGATCGTTTTATCTCCATAAAATCTCGGAAGTACGGCGCACCTTGAAATAACTTTTCGCTACAATAGACGAGCACTCTCCACTCGTCTTCCCTTTCTCTCCCACCCCCCGGGCCCCGTTCTCCTCTTCTCTCTGTTGGCTGGTGTAAAGCCCAGCCCGGAATTTCCCCGAGCTTTGCTACCCTCGCCGCAGAGCCTCGAGCGCAGTGAGTTTCTCCACGATGAAACGCTGATCTTCGCGGAGCTTAGCTCCGCGAGACGCTGACGCCGGGCGAGAGAATAAAGCGTAATTATTATCGCGAATACGGGGACCCGCCTTTAGTTTTGTACAATAATTAACTCTCTCCTCGAGGCAGAGCAGGACAACGCCACGAACCTTCCTCTCCATTACCCAACCTACCGTACATTTTCGCGCCAACTTTTCGTTTACTCGCCGGCAGCTCCCGCAATCCTACGTCACCCGTTCTATGAGAAACTTTAGCCGACAGATAACAACGAAGAATAAGAAAGAAGATACCGCAGCACGTTCGTCATCACCCCTAAGCAGTGGCTCAACAAAGACTTCGTCTCGTTATCGTCGATTTTTTAAACTTCTCGGAACAAGTATTTCTTAATTGGCCTCAATTAGGCTAAGATAGACGAAAAGCCGCAGTGTCGTTAAATGACGTCGGGAAGTACAGTGCCGCTAACAGGTGCTCCGGCAAAGTGGCTTACGTATCCCTTTTTACCGAGGCAATCTCTTGAACGCGACTGTCCGAGCTCACGTGTACGTCTTCCGTCAAGTGGCCTCGCGTGGCTCGGCCCAGAGGTTTACAAATGCGAAGCATAGATTTACACGCACGCGCCGGATGTAGACGGGAACCTCGTCGTTCTGCCGCTCGTTTCTGCCCTTCCCTTCCCCCGCTCCCCCCAGTGTCGGCCAAGGGCCGGAGGTGAGGGTAAGGGGGGGGGGGGGGACATTAAGTTTCCCGGTGTTTTAATTACGAGCCTAAGCGCGAGCACCCTCGACCTGCTTAAACGCGGCGTCGGTCCCTCTGCCACCCTCTCAAACCCCTTCCCCCCAGCCCTACTTGGTTGCATTTCCGTGTCACGTGACAAGTGACGATAAACTCTCGAAATCATGGCCGTCCCATTATTTCGCGACGTGCCTCCGGGCTGGCCGCGCATAATGGATACAACCCCGCGTGTCGTCGCCCGCTTTCACGTGAAACGCAAACCTCCAGCCCTTCACCCGCAACGATCGACCTTTGTCCAGCAGATTTACGAGTCTTGACCCTAATTAATTGCCTCCCCCACACGGTCTCAGTCTGTCTCTCCCCCTCTCTCTCTCTCGTTGTTCTCTCTCTACACTCGTCTTGGTGTACCCTTTGACCGTCCAGTCAATTCCTTTTGGTCGTCAAGAAGAACAGCCACGAAATCTGATCCGTCCTTCATCATCAACGACATTCCTGAGCCCTACGTGTGAAGGGAACGAGAGGCGGAGGGATGACACTACGGCGTCGTTCGTGGAATTTAGCCCTGGGCCCCAAGGAAATTCGGCTCTTCGTGACTCCGGGAAATTCTCGTAAAATCCTCGACTTCGCAGTTACCGTTCAATAGCGATCCTTTTAACGAATTTTGAGCACAGATTAAATGGGTCGTCGAATATACCGCCTACGTCCGATGACCTCCGAGTACTATTTTCGCTGGGTATATGTATATAGATAGACCAGGAGTAATTTGAGGTATCCATCATCGGCGTGGAACGACGAAAGTCGGTCATGCAGGTGGCTTATTTCTCATTTTCGTCCCCCGTCCAGGGGGGTGGAGCGGGGGGGAACGAACCCGCGCGTGTCACTAGTTACACGCGAAGCTCAGGCGAGTTACGCAGCAGGCCTGGCGATTTATTTCGCGCAATATCTGCCGGCGTGTTCGCCGGCCGAGAAATGACGCGTCGACTCGCCATGAAAATGCAGGCTCGGTGGGGGTGTTGCACGGGAAGGGAAGACAAATCCGCGTTCGGGAGTCACGCGAGGGAAAACCGTTGGCCGGTGCTCGCGATTGAATTATATTAGCCATTTCAAAGATAAGAAGGCCCAGGCACCGTCTTTATCCGACTCATTTATCGCCGGTTCAGAAGCCTCTCGCCGTTCTCGTTAAACCGCTTTCCTGTGCGTAGTACACCGATTCAGCGCGTGTAAACGAAAGCTCGTTATAAAAGCCCCGCTGATGCATTTACATATTCTATGAGAGCAACACGCGCTCGCGATACGTCGAGATAACAGCGGCAACCTGCCGCTCCGTTCTATTGATCAACTTTTAGGATTTCTCGCGTGCGCGATTGCTAACGGAAACCTCCGGCACAGCTGGCTTCGCCGAAGAAGCCACGCAGCTGCTCGCAGACAAAAGCTCAGGACGATAAGTATACTTTAATCACACTTATCAAACTCGGCGAATCTTTAATCAAACTTCCTAACGATAATACCGAAGCGAACCAACCGCTGAATGTTAAGTCCATATTTATGTAGCGGGGTAATTGCTTGAGCGACCCTTAAAATATTTTCTTGTAGTTTCTTTAAACTTCCTAACGCCAATAGAAAATGCGGGGGTAGATGTACATGCCTTCATTAAATTTACGCGAGAGGGAGTCCGTATTCGAAGAAGAGATTGAAGAGATTGCACGTACGATTGCAAGGCGGGCGAATACGGCCGTAACTTTTATAGCGCGGCGCACTCAGCGCGGAAAATGATCTGCCTTTGCCTTCTAAGGGTCGTCCGACGAATCCGAGAGCGATCTAAATATTCAGATCGTCGCTAGGTGAACCGTGGAATCCTCTTCCGTCACGACATCCTGAAAATTTCGCCGAAAGGCAGCGAGGATAGGGGAGGGGCGAAGGGCCAGAGGGGGGGGGGAGAAGTATTTTCAAGGAGTCCTCTTAAATACCCTAATCCCGGACGCTGAGTAGTGATTCGCGTGCGAATCTTCGATAGGTCGACGGCGCTTTCTCGCGCGGAACCATCGGAAAAGTAATTCCGAAGATCGACGCGGCCACGAAGGACGAGGGGATAAATTCCCCGGATTATCCCGGCGGAATCGGCAGCGACAAAAACTCGCGGGTTCGAAATAAAAATCCGTCCGTCGACGACGATGTTTTACGATCTCCCGGGGGGGAGTTGGCCATTGAGCGAAGTATATATATATACATCGCCGGAGACTTCTTTCTCCGGTAATTGGCCAACTTCCTCGCTCCTTACGGCACCCCGTGATATACATTTATACTTGCTCCGTCCTTCTGGCGTTTCCGGTAGGGCCAATATCGGCCAGTGAAGAAATATTCACTGGCAAATCCTACGGCGCACGGGGTGCGACGATAAACGAGCCGGAAAGTAATTTGCACGTTCGACGCTCCGCGGGAACGGGACAAATTCCACGAATTACTCCCCGCGAAATTGCCGGGCATGAAGGCCAAGATTTATGCCGACGAAGAAAGACAGGTGGCCGCTCGACCGCCGATATTTCTGCCCCGGGGCCAACTTGCCGCGGACTTGACGAAAGTTCTTACTTCACCGAAAAATTCCCAGCACCCTTGTCGCCGCTCGGCGAAAGCCCGCAGGACGCCCTTGAAAACGACTTTGTCCAACAAATTACCGCGCAGACGTCTCTCTCGAACTCCCCGTGTGTCTAATGATTGAAAATTTCTCCGGCTGACGTGGACGGATACGTTTCGGTGAAAGACACAAATCGCTCGGGGGACGTACTCCTTCGTTCGACAACAAACGGCAGCGCTGTGCTACGGTAAACTTCGATGTTGTCGTTCTTAAAGTTTTTCGGGAGAAGATTGGGGGAGGGGAGAAGAATGGTGGAAAAGGGAAGGACAAAATTTCTTCGACGAGTCAAGCCGCCTGCTAGATTCCGAATGTGAATCCCCCCCCTCTTTCCCGTCGGCACAATTTCGAAGCTACGAATCCCTGTACAATATAATCTCGATACCGCAATCTCTAGCGAGTGTTTGGAGTTGGTGCTCGCTCGGTTGCATTTCCCTGGTCCTTGTAATATATACACGGCTTATTATACCGACTGCCGGGACTCGAATCCCGATTTACGTGTATATAATATCCAGGAAAACTATATCTCGAGCAGACGTTGAGTTCTGGCGAAGCTAAAGAGGACTCTCCCCGGGCTAGAGGGAAAAGCTCGTTATAAGCCCTTGGAGCTTAGTTGCCGCTGCAAAATTAATTACATCACCGGGCGAGGACCGTCGAAGCCTACGGGATTTATATGGCGAAATGTCCCCTTCCCGCCGACAGAGCGACCAATTGTCCGGGCGATAATGTCGGACTTCCGTCTCGGTAAAGCTATTAAACCGGAATCGTCGAGGGCCTGCAATCATCGGCGAATTCGTAATTCCACGAGTAACCCAGGGGCCCCGAAAGTAATACTTGGCAGCTTCATTACGCCGCTAATAGCGTTAAAATTGAATTTTCGCATGACGAAGGCAGGACAATGATGGATTCATCAAGGGCGCGGAAGACAATGAGGAACGATTCATCTTCCGAAAAGGAAGGGACACGTCTCTAACCCTGTACAAGCCATTCTCTCCCTAACTCCCGCTTAAGCCGGCCCGTAATGAGGTCTAATCTAATCTAATTCCGTTCGATTTCCCGTCGACTATGCGGGCCCTGCGAATTTCTTGCGGCCTTCACGACACCAAGACCGTTTGCAGAAACGGTACCGCTGTTTTTCGCTCAGTACTCCCGTCTCAAGACCGAGATTCACTTAAAAGCCCATGTAACTTCCATTCCACCGGCTTAGGATAATTTAATGGCAAGCGAAATTTACATCCCATTCAGCGAACCACGAACCATCGTGGTTTTCTCGACGATGACGTCAACGTTGCATTTTCTTCCTCAGATTAAATATGACTCCGACAATGACTTGTGTACGCTGAATAATTGCTTTGTTTCGCGCAGGCAAATTAAAAAGTCAGATAATTAGCTGTCAACGTATACCTGGGCCAGGGAATGCCGTGTCTTTATTGAAATTCTATTTGCGAATAAATCACAACAGATGGTACTGCAAAGTTGTAATTACGATCCCGCGGAACTTTCGGTCCGAATGATCGGCCATGCGTGCGAAAAATTAATTATGCTGGGAATTCTGATGAAAGCGCTGCTAAACCAGCGATTCTTTAGTTTAGGGCGAACCGTTGGTATTAAGCTTTGAGCGAAATTGGTACGCCCGTTGAACTTTGAAATTTCGTGCATCGGAAGGTCCTTTTAACCTGCAGTCCTATGACTGCGTCCGGCAATTTCATTTCATCGTTATCACGGAACAGAGTACCGCCGACTAGAAGCCCCGTGCATATCGACATTGGGAAATGACCTTACAAAGGTAAAGCCCACCGACGTCCGTGAAAAGCTTATTCGCCGAAATGGGGATTTCCCGCGGCACCGAAATATTGCCAAGTAATTACGGTCGTTTTGCAATTCGCCAAATCTTCTTTATTTAATTCCTCGAAATTTCACCGGTGATCCAGGACTTTGCCGTAAGGGGGATATACGCGACGTGTCTTTTTATTCCCACGTTCGACGGTAAAACTGTTGTCGTTAATTGAATTAAACTCATCGATCGGACAGTAAATTTAATGACTGCATTTTATCGCCTCCTAGTCTCGTCATTTTAATGGCCTCGCGTTATCATAAATCTTCGCAACAAAAAAAAAAGAGAAGATCAAGATTGACCGGGAACTTTGAAAAATACGATCAACGTCCATTTTCCGCTCGATGATTCCATCGCCGGTAAATCGAAAGCAGTGCTCCTGGTCGACGAAGTTAATGCTGTTTCTATAATTCCTGCAGGTAAATGAATTTCTTGGCGATGTAATTAGCGAGCGGAAAAGGACGTCAATTATTCCGGAGCTTTGAACCTAGGGGTCTCGGGCAATGCTCAATTACCAGTAGGAATCGGTAAATAAAGGGATGAAACAAGACGGCGAACAAAATCCCGAAGCCGCAGAGCTCGTTACGCGTATGGTTATCGGTCGGACGAGTTCCCCCCTCCCCCTTCTCCCCCTTCAGCCCCTCCGTCGCTCTTTGTCCTCTTACTTCCTCTCCTTGTAGCGATTAGAGAAAGGGAAATTGCTGGGAGTTGGTTCCCTGGAACATGCCCCAGCAGTACTAGTCGTGCGACGTGGAATCGATGCCCGCTTGTCCCCGGCGTGTCTCGCTGGGAGAATCCTCCCTCTCGATATCGATACTCGATGATTCCGTCGTTCTCATTAAAATTCACGGCCGATTGCGCCGAGGGTCCTCGCCCGTTGAAAGTCCCGCACGGGCCGACATGTAACGACGACGCCGAGAGCCCGATTATCGCCGGCAGCTAAGCGAATAATTTTTAATGGGACGCCCGATAATGATTCGGAAATTTATGTCCGCGGGTCAGGTCGCAAGGTCTCGTTAGTTAGGCCGTTTCTCATTAACGTTGCAACTGCACCGCGCAGGACGTATTTAGATTTCAGGCCTCTGTTTACCATTTGGAATGGTCCATGGCGGGACAGCGATGAAGTGGAAACACGTAGCACGCTGGAAACAAATAGAACCGAATGCCGAAGGATAATATCGTATTGTCGTTGGCGAAATTCGAGTTAAAGGAATTACTTCCTCGTGTCGCATCGGTTTTTCAAAGTGGAATTTTACGATCTTTCCGGGGGAAAGGTCACTTTTTTACCCGGGGCCTAGGGAAATATATTGTTATCGGAGAAATGTCGTATTTTTCTTACAGACACGTTGAGCCTAGGGGATCGTACGATGAACAACATGGAACGACACGGGAGCCAAAGCCGGCCACGACAGCAAATGCTGGACAATTCATCGGGGCCGAAGAAAAAGCTCGAACCGAGCTTCGACATGGCCCAACCGACCAACGTCACCGCACTAATTGGCAAGACTGCCTACCTCACATGTCGGGTTCGAAACCTGGGTGATAAGACGGTAAGAAACAGATTGATAAGAGTGCTAGAAGATTAGGTCGCCTAAAGTAAAGGGAAGGGGCTACAAAGTATTGAATCTTCAAAGCATTGAAATTTAGGAGAATCAAGCCTAGGGTGTGTGTCAGAGAAAGATAGAGGGAATTCGGTGTTCGTAAATGCCCGAGGATCAGACGACTTCTGGGAAATAATCGAATCGCCAGGGGTCGATTGGACGTTAATCGAGCTTCGAGGCAAGTGGAGATTCAATTTTGTCGCACTCTAGCAGTCGGGATTAGTCGATTAAGCGTTGCGTTTTAGATGCATCGCCTCGTAACGCACGACTTACCATTTCCCAGAGACGAACCTTGCATTTATGGTTGCTCGATTTTCGCTCGATCTCGGCCGAGCCTGTGACCCGGCTCACTGCAGGTCCGTCGCGAATTTTTAGCTCAATCCAGGCCGAAAGCCACGACGTCATCGACTGGCGAATCAATATTTCCCGTGACTCGTCGATACGCAGACGATTCTAAAAGAGACGAGCGCGCGAAAGGAGATCAAAGGGATGAAATATGATGTCAGCCGGCTCCGTGGGGAAGGACTATTAACGACGTATGGAAATACCACGCGGCAAATGAAAAGCAGGCGTCGGGAAATATTGTAAAACCAGTGTTGCTGTAGCGCCTTACAAGTCACGTGTCAAATAAAACAGATCGCCCTCGCTAACGAATCTAATTCTCTTCCTACCGTGACTGCGTTAAAGTAAGTAATTAAAGGTCCCTGTCGATACGAGAAAATGCAATTTCTGTAGAACCGTCAATAGTCTTGAATCGAAATTTTCGTGTCAACGTACCAGAAATCAATAACACCGAGTGGGCGAAAAGCGCACCGAAATAAGACTCTCACTGTTGCCGTATGATTTTCGTGCAGAAAGCTCTTCCGGTATTCGTTGTACAGTTTCCTTTAAAGCCTTTTTTCACTCAAATCTAGCCAGTCTTTCCGATTGATTTTCCACAAGATTCCATAGCCTACTGAAGAATGACAAATTGTCAGCCACTTACTCGTGTAATTGGAACAAGTGTTAGGCTATTTTTTAATTTTCCGATAATTTTCCTGCGCTTTGTTAAAAGTCATTAAGAGTATCGCGGTAATAGTTTTTACGTTGATTATCAATCCACGTGCGACCGTTTAGTACGGTTTATCATTTAACGTTATTCGACAGTTTTCGCCTCGGAGAAAATATACTTGGCCGACTCGGGTGTTTCTCTTGGCTGTCAAACATTCCGTGGAATTTTTGGATGTACAGGGTATCGCGCGGTTTGTCTCGTCGTATTCGTCGAATACCTTTCGCACGGCTACCATCCGAGCCAGTCTCGCGAGATCCCCCCGAAAGAAGGTATATATACGTGCCGGCGTAGAGTATTCCAGGAAACTTTTCGTATCCGTGTCCAACTTTTCCAACCTGCCACGGCGGTTCGACGAGTTTCGACTTTTCGCTGCGGGCCGCGCGAGTCAGTCTCGTTCCTGTACTTCTCGTCCCGGGAAAACTAGCAACTCGGATCGACGCACCCCGCCGAGCACTCTGGAAGTAAATTAATCCCATCTCAAGCGCCGCAGTCCTCGGCATTGATTAGAAGCCGGGATTGCGCGGAGGATTTCGTGAGCGCGCCGATAAAATCAATTTGCCGAGCGCGTTAACGTGGATCGATAATGCTCCGCCTCAGCCGAGGAGGATTTCTCACGATCCGGGGAGGGGGAAGGGCTGGGGGAAGGGGGTGGCAGGAACGAAAGGAACTCGCGTTGTACCTTAAACGAATTCCAAGGGAAACGAAAGCTAGTAGGTATGTGGGATGTAAATTGATTTCCTCCTACGCGGCGCCCCGTAAGACTCGGAGATGAAACTCTCAAGTACGAACGATTCTCCTTGCCAAGGTATCCTGGGTGAGGCACAGGGACATTCACATCCTCACGGCCGGGGCATACACGTACACGAGCGATCAACGATTCCAAGCCCTCCACAGACAGAACACCGGTCAGAACAGCGAGTGGTCCGAGTGGACCCTTTGCATAAAATGGGCCCAGGAGAGAGACCAGGGCATTTACGAGTGTCAAATCTCCACCGTTCCTGTCAAGGCCCATCCGTTTCATCTGAACGTCGTCGGTGAGTCCCAAGCAGCAGAGCTTTTATCACGCTGACCATTGATAAGGGCCGATTCATAAGGAATTTCTTTCGTGTTATATTTACAGTCCCAACGGCAACGATACTGGGCGGCCCGGAGTTGTACGTTGGCGCGGGCAGCACGATAAACCTAACATGCGCGATACACTTCAGCTCGGAGCCGCCGGCCTATATCTTCTGGTATTACAACGGCAACGTCCTCAGCTACGACAGTCCCAGGGGCGGTGTGTCGGTCATCACGGAGAAGGGCACCGACGTCACTACTTCCTGGCTACTCATACAGTCGGCACAGCCGTCCGATTCGGGAAATTACAGCTGCAAACCCAGCAATGCCAACACCGCGTTCATTAATGTTCACGTGTTAAACGGTAAGCAATCGCTTTATCAGCAGTGATCACCCAACAATTGCATTTAACGCGCGGCAGACTAATTGACCGGCCAATTTCCCGTTCGAGGACTTGAATAAAAGTCTTCGAGTGGCATTACGATGAGTATTCACCACAAGGGCGAGGGAATTCATTCGTGCATGTGTATTCCTACGATGCATATTGTGCACTGTTGTAGCTTAATAAGTGAATCGTTCCGTACGGGCATTGCAGTTTGTTCGGAGAATGCTTCTCGCGGGTCGTAGGTACTGGGAGATATGAGTACGACGACGGCAACGCAGCTGTCTTTTCACGGCTTTCGGAAACACCGGGAACTTTGGATTCTATTAAAACTTAGAAATTATACGGGGAGTTGCCACGTAAACGCGAGCCGAGGCAAGTAAAAAGCTCGGCCGATTGCCGCGGGAACTTCGGTTATTGTTATCGCTCAGAATACGCAAAATATAATAACCCGAATACCCGTGGATTTTGAAACGGGCAAACTTGGAGCGAGCAAGGAACGTCAATTATTTTCTCGAAATTCTCAGAAAAGAGCCGTCGGGATATTCATTTTTCATAGCTCCCCGGTTTGGGATCGCGGCGAAACGAGCGGAAATTTTATTTTTACTCCGAGTATTTTAATCCCTGGCTCGTGGAATCCGGGCCACGATGACGGCGGGACGATCGTTTTTCACTTGAGGCCGGAAGGAGTTTCTTTCCGAAATTTCCTGGCCCGCGATAAGAGCACGGGCCATTGTGAAAATCCTCGAGCCCCTAAATTTCGCGTACGCTACCTCGAGAGCCGTCGCAGTGGTCAAAGACACGTGAAACGGCCGGAGAGTTAGGGCCCCGGGGAGGGGGCAAGATAAAGGCAAAAGGGGGAGAAAAAGAGGGAAAGAGAGAGAGGAAAAAGGCGGACCGGAAATTGCATTTCGATTTGTTTTATGAACTGCCACCGCCACGAACCTACGTACCCAGCCAAGGAAGAACGAAATTAACGATCGGCACAAACGGTCCACCTTTTCCAATGTTTCGCAATATTATTCAGAATGAACTTTCCCCCAAACATTCATCCATATTTAATCACGTACGTATTCATCCTTGTTCCGTTCACATCGATCACGCAGGGCAAATATGAAAACTGTTGGAAACAAAGGGGACGTAATTCCAACAGTCTAGGTAATCTATTTTCTACGCAAGACAGGGTGGGGATGGGGGGGGTGTGGAATTAGGACGGGCCGGTAGGTATGAGCAGTTAACTGGAGCTTTGTTGGAAGAAAAATCGCGCGATCGAGGCAGACCGGAGGACTCTCATCCTCTTAGAAGTTCCCTCGGTAGTAGCGGGGGCCGTCGTCGGCAAGTTTTCTCTCAAAAATGCAAAGTGCAAAGCTTCATCCCGCCGATGTATAGAGGCGCGTGTGCATCGGTTGCATAAGCCGTGGCTTTCGGATAAAAGCATTGACGCAAATGCACCGCTACGCGGGGAGTTCGTTCGTGCAGACCGCCGGGCCGCATTGTTAGTTTTATCTCGAGAAGCCAGATACTTGACGAGCGAAACCACCGGTGATGGGCGGCGAGGGGGTAGCCCGGGGGAGGGGCTGAACGCTAACTTCATGAATTACGCAGGGGATGGTAAAATCTTTCGGAACGTTATCACGGCGAAAACTGTTATTTACCATTTACGCTTCCTACTCGACCGAGGAGGATTCCCTTGTCCTATTTGTTCCATCGCGAATTACAATCGGTCCAACACAAACGGATATTCAAAGGAAAACGTACGTAAAATCCTTTAGCCCGGAAATTAAAACGATGGCGCTATCCTCGCTTTTCGCCGGGCAAATATTCGGTCTGAGTTTTTCGACTGGATCGTAATAAAAATTTCGGCAAATATTCAAGTTTACGTATTTTCGTTGAACGGGAAAGGGTTTTATAGGGTAGGTTTTTACGTCGTTCGCGTTGGGAATGGTGATTGTAGAGGTACGTTCTGTTTGTGTTTCAGGCGAGCGACCGGAAGCGATGCAAACCGGCACCGCGGGACCGATCCTATCCTCGAGCTGTCTTTTGGTGTCTCTCATCATTTTGTACATATCCTCGGTGTAAAACAATTAAGTATCCGATCGAGTGCGACGCGATGAAAGGCCGACCTCGTTTCCGTTCTCCAGTTGCCCGGAGAATCTCGCAGAGACGATCGCGCTGGCCATTCGTTTGAAAAAGGCACGGACCGTTCCCGTTGAAAGTTCCTGGCCGCCGGCGAGACGATTTCCTGGCGAACTTCCTCGCCACACGCCCAAGCCGAGCTTTTAAGCTTTCGACGACTGTCCGCCAGTCCCAGCGGGCTAACAATTGCCCGCGAAACCTCACCAATCCTTCGTCTTCTCAACGCACCTTCGCGTTTCCACAATCGACAGCGAGTATTCCATTTTCCAGATCGCGCGAAACAAGAACTGCTTTTTTCCTGGGACTAAGGCCACTCGTTTTCCAATGATCAGTCGTGTAAAATCATTCACAGCTCACGAAAGGTTCTGTTGGAAGAATATAATAATTTTAATTGTAACGCTGCTGTTGCTCAAATTATCGATTGCGCAGAAACGACGAAAAATTCGCTGAGAGTACAAACTTTAAGTTTCCCTCTGTTGTTATCGTTTTCATCATTGTCGGAGAATCCATGGAGCATCTGAGCCTGAATCCTCGAGGAATTTCCATCCTGGGGAAATCTGCGCGCGTTCCGAGTCTTGACGAAAAAAGGAGGAATCGTTTAGTTAAGTAAACCGTCGACGCCCGATACCGGAAATGGCCATCAGCGCGATCGCCGATTGGCTGGCGAAAAAGCGGGGAAGTGGGATCGAAGGGTCGGGTAATCCGGATAATCCGTATCGAGAAGAACCGATTCACCGTGCGCGATGACGCGAAAGATCGTCTTACGGTCGGTCCTTTACGAGCCGCTGAGATCCCACCAATTCCGAGCAAGGAAAAAACCTCAAAACAGTCCCGGCACGGCAAGTACGTAGCCTCAAGGCTAACTAAACCATCGAACACGGCAAGGACTAAAAAGGAGACGTAAAAAGCTTGGTCCTAATTTCCATAAATTTTACGACGCGAGGAGATGTGGTTCTCAAACATCGTGGAACGCAGAAATATTATTAAATGATCCCTGGGAAAACAATGGGTAAGGATAATATTGGTTTCTATAAATGCGAATATTCGTGAGATGATTTATTGAAACGGAAAACCTGTGAGGATAGCCTCGAATCTCGTTACGTGGAAAACTCTCAAAAACCCATATACGACCGTCGCGGTGATTTTCCATTTGTGCAAACATTGTAACGTTCGACAGTGGGATATCAGAATGGCCGGGGAATGGAAAACTATTGGACGCGTACAAGTATGGTCCGGCAGCTGGAGATCCTGGACAAAATTTCCGACGCGTTCGAGCAGCCGGTGTGTGGGCGATCTATAAAAGTAAACACTAATTGCAGGCATCGGTTTACGCGGTGTATGCGTTAATCAATAATTCATGGTTTATCCATGGACTTGTGTCGAAATAACATTGTGCCGATGCTCTTCGGGAGGCTTGCTTATTTACGTTTTAAACAGACAACTTTAATTATGCGCATCGATTTGCTGCGCAGTTCGCATTAATTAACGGTGTAAATTCGTGCGCCGGGAAAATGCGTCAAGGGTCGGGATTTCCGAAAGGATGGGCAATTGAAAAGGTTTTTCCCAGCGTGAAATTAATTTTCATGCAGACAGATATCGTAGAGACATAGATATTTTGTACAGCGTTTTGCGGCCGCTAATAAAAGTTATTAACTGTTCAACGCGGAGCTTGAAAAATGACGACGGTACACCGGTGTAAAGGCAAATAAAAACGTTGCGACGAAATGGTGATTAACGTCGCGCAGAAAAATTTGTCGATCCCCGTTGCCGTGCGGGCTTTCAACGACGCGATTAATTAACGACCAACGGCCGACGGCGTCATTGTAAATTTTGCAAAAAGTAAATGAATCCTGTGCGCATCGGCGCATTAATATGATTTCTCATGCCGCAGGCCCACGCGGGATGCGCCGTATATCGATGCTCGTTCGCGGAATTAATAACTATTAAACATGGATTCATCGACGTAATTCACGCGCTAATTAGCAGCCAGCCGGCAAACGGAGCGAATCCGAACGAAACGGAAAACCAAAACAACAGCAGTATCCATTGTCCGGTATTCGTACTCACGTTTTAGTTATCTTCGAGCGATCGACACGTCCACGACGAGAATATTAATTTTCAATCGGTCCCGGGCTATAAAATATAAACAGACGACAGAGCCGGCTGTCAACGAAACGTCGAGGATAATGTATTTAAAAACGAGCCACCCACAAAATTTCCGTCAACTCTGAACTGTCACGTCCTTCAACGAAAATTTCATAAATCCTGGAAATTCACTTTCTCGCCGGTTTTTACCGAGATTTACGTTGCCGGGTGTCGGGTGTATTGATAAACGTAGGAAACTTGAGCGCGATCAGCAAACAAAGGATTTGATCAATTTTCGACCGGTTTCATAGTGAGCCGATACGTGCAGAGTCCCGCGAATAAACTTGAGCGTGACCCGAATATGCGTGCTGCGAATATTAATTCCAAATCGAGTGAAGGGGGAGGGGGAGGTGGCGAAGCTTCGGACCGACCGTGTGTATCGTGAATCGCGCGGTACAATGTAAAATTTACGCGGGTTGGATCTCTTGTGATCGGTTTGCGGT
Source organism: Hedychridium roseum (assembly GCA_963989215.1). Classification (NCBI taxonomy): domain Eukaryota; kingdom Metazoa; phylum Arthropoda; class Insecta; order Hymenoptera; family Chrysididae; genus Hedychridium; species Hedychridium roseum. The sequence goes on along the minus strand of OZ022318.1, from coordinate 2,921,715 downwards.
GCTGGCTCGCTGTAGGAAGCCAATTGAAAGCGGTAATCGACGGCGATTACCGGGGAATCACGAATAGCGCGATCATCCTACAATTTCCATCGGACAATCTCCAGCGTAATTCCGTACACCAAACTATCGTCCTAATACTCCTAGGCTCGTCCACCGGGAAAGAGCAGACTTTCAAACAAACGAACAAAATCATCCTGAATAGGCGTTTCGTGGTAAAGTTTTTTAATGACCACGGGGGGTCCTTGTGAATTGTTTCAATGGTAGGGGGAAATGTGTTCTTTGGTGTACTATAATACGAAACAAGGAATGCGAGTGGCAGGTAGATTGTTAAGAGCCTTGCATGCACGTTCCCGCTCGTAATGACGTCGTTGAACCCTCGACCCCTCATTTACGCGTGATACACGTGTTAATAAACACGGGCTACGCGTGTCACATTTTCAGACGCGACCGCAAACAATTCAACGACCGCAAACAGTCGAGGGTGGAACGGACGTGTATGACAAACACCGGCCCAGGGCTTTACGTTCACCGGACTTAAGTTCAATACGTTGGAAAGCACTCCAAGTGTCCGCAGAGTGCGAGAAACGGTTGCTTTGTTACCGTTCACTCGATTAAATCGGCACTGGATTTTTCGAAGAATACCAACGAATGGGCGCAATTTGACAAAAATTAGGACAAAGTGTGTTCAGAAGGCGGATAATCTGTTCAAGGAACTCTGAGAAGAAGGGTGTTGAGAAATGATTAGTCAAATTGCTTAACTCAACGTCCAGCCTATCGGCGAATCGGCCATAATTTTTCTGATTGCTACGATTAGCCGAATCTTTTGAAACAAAGATGCTGTCGGGCGTTCGACGGTTCGAAATAAGCGCGAATTTTGTACATAGATATCTGTATCATAAACCGTGTCCACGTGAGCGTTACGTCAGTGCTGAAAAGATGAATCGTGAAAATTGCGAAGGTCCTGGTTTAAAAGATCATTGAGGTCGGTGGATATTTCGAACATTCTTCTGGCCTAACGGTGCGTGGGAAATTTCGCTCCGCGCTGTTGGTCCTCGAGAAGGTGATTGGGTTTCTCGCCGAGGAGTAGCGGGTTAAGAATCAGTTGAAGATTCTTAAGAAAGTCGCGAGAACTCTCGGACGAAGGACACTTTTAAAGAATCCTGGCCTGGGATTGCGAAACAGCTAGGCGAAAAGAGAAGGAAATGTCTCTGCGGATCATCGAAGTTCTCTTAATTGCGTGTCAGGTAGAAACTGAATAGCGCGATAGGCGTGGGACGATGATAAGCCGACGAACGCACGAGCTTATTTCTCGTCGGAATTTTCTTTGCCCAAGCGCAGGAATCTTGCTGGGGTCCTCGTGAGACGGGATAGCGCGAGATAAATGCGTCACGTCCGCCCCTGACGAAACAAATTCGTTCGTTTCACGTGGCCGGGCCGGTCACGAATTGAATTACATTCGCGCCTGGAATTCAATTGGAAATCCCGTCCGCCGTGTGCCCTTCCCTCCGCACTAACTTCGTAAGGAACTTCGAAGCCTCGCGGCTTTCTCGCCGTCGTGCCATTTTGCCCCTCTGTCCTCCCCCTTCCCCTGCCCCGTCCCTCTGTCTGCCCTACCAACGATATCGAGTCGCGCGAAAGGGAAACATACTAACGAGGGACGAGCAAGTAGTATTCCGAACCTCACTGTTCCGCTAAGGACAAGAGGGCCAACGAAAACCAGCTCGATATCGTCACCGACTTGCTCGTTTCGATGAACGAATCGCGCAAGGTAACGTCAAAAATCATCGTCCTTTCGCACTGACGTAACGCTCGTGCCGTCAATCATATTGTATACTGCAAAACGAAAGCGTTGTTCCGTGTTCCGCGAGAAGCAGAATAAAGGTATTAAATGTGAAGCGAAGATACGATGCTCTGCCGATCGCGAGCGTACGAATTCGTAAGCGCAGTGATATCGTTTAGAATAGATAGGTATATTATTGTACATACTATGATATTACGATGTTTACTAAATAAAAAGAAAGAGACGTTAAGAGGAATCGGCCAAGGCCGACTCTGTCGCATTGAAACGAGTATATCATGGACTTTTACCTTTTGCCCCTCCCCCCACCCCTCCCTCGAGCCTTCCTTTACCGAGGATACTATGTATGCACCGGATCTCCATTTTCCGTTCGTGGGTCTTCCGCTTTTTTTCCATTTTCCTTTCCGGCCTTGCCTCGGGAAAGGACCTGCTCGTTCCCCTTCGCGCCAATTTTTTTGTCCCTCCCTTTCTACGTCCTTTTATTCGCTTGCCCGGATAAGCTCCTGCGTCCCCGACTCCTTTCACGCCGGTGATTACTAACTACGGGCTTTCAAAGGGTTTCGGCTTATGCGCCTCGCGACGTCGTTAATTCGTGATATCCTTGCCAGTTCGATGCTCGGACGACGGGGAATCGAGGTCACGGGCGCAATCGTCGGAAAAAATTCGAGACTTTTTCTCGCATAATTAATTGCCATTCGAACGAACCTTGCAGACTCGTATCGTTCTCTAGGCTCAAACGATTTTTTAGTCTTCTGCGTGCGAACGTTCGGTCGTTCGTTTAATAACGACGACGGAGCAGGGATTGCCGAATTTTCGTGGCACATGGGAAACACGGGGAACTGAAAATTCAGGCCCCGATGTCCGGTCGAATTGCCTTTAATTAACCGGCGCCTGGCAGGCCTCCAAATTAGGTGAAACTGCCTCTTCGACGGCGACTTTTCGCTCAAGTTTCGGCCGTGCTGAAAATTTCAACGGCCATCCCTCCCCGCGCTGTCGCCGCTCGGCGGGGACGTAAAATGCAGATACACGGCTGTACCGGGATACTGCGAACTCCGGGCTCGGCTCTGAAAAAGCCGGAAACAGCGAAAGAAACTTCCGTCGTCTGCTGGCATCGGCGGAATCGAGCCTCACCCCCCCTCGCCCACTTCTCCTCCTGGGAACTGGAGGATCATTCGAATTCGCTAAAACGGAAAACAACTGAGGTAAGTCAAATACGCTTCTCTTTGTATTTTCTCATTGAGAATTTCCTCTTCAAACCCCTAATTACTCTTACTCCTTTAGAAAACTGTGCACATTCTTTTGTTTTATCCCACGGAAGCTTATCTCGGAGATGATAATTTTTGTATATCCACGATTCGTGACTCTTCTTCCTCTGTTTTCCTTTGCAATGATTCAGGCCTGGGTTTTAGGGGATTCTGGGGGGAAGGGAAGGAGGTTGATGTCGTGCTGAACGATCCGCATGCATCGGACAGTCAGTTTTTTTTTCACAGCGGAGGGAAGAGAGGGGGATGGTTTTATCGTCGCAACGGTACCGCGAAGGGGGTGGCGTTGCTGAAGAAGCACGTGATCTAGTTTTCAGGTTAACTACGAATTTGAGCCGAGGGGGGCAGGGGTTGGGACTGAGGACAGAGGCGCGGGGCCGTGCATGCCTGGAATATCTCGCTATTTGCTTCGCGGACTTTACGGCCCCCGCGTGGCTCGCCCGTAAACAGGCGAGAGAGGGGGGGAGGGGCAAGCAGAGCCGGAGAAACCGGACGCATAAAGGCCGAACGAAAAACGCGCGGGACAAATAAAAATGACCCGTAACGTTGCTCGCCGTGGAAGGCACGGGGAATTAAAACGGGAAAGAGGGGCAATGGAAAGGGTCGATAATTCTGAGGCGGCTTCGGGATTCCAACGGGCGAGAAAGCAAGGCAGAAGGGTAAAACGCCCGGCGTAAATGAATAACCCAGTAATACCGCCCGGGAATTGGTGTAGGCAAACGAAAATACGATTCCTCGAGACCCGAGCAAGGAGAAAACGAAGGGAACGGAGGATTAATACAAGCCGAACGAATGATTCGATAACACTGATGCCGTTTGAAAAATCCTCGAGATTGAACTTTTATCAGCGACCACGATAAGAAGAAGGGATTATTGTACTTGGAATGCAATGGGAGGAGGCAAACGACAAAAGGAAGAAAGACTAAAGGGGTGGCTGGGGCGTAGCATTTTATGACTACGCCGGGTAGATGGTGCAGAAAGGGGCTCGAAATAAAGCGGATAGCCAAGAATTCGAGGACGTGGGAGAGTCTTACAGATATGCTTTTTCCATTAACTCCTTGACACCATCGAGTTGGCCGTTCCCGAAGAAACATACCGTGATGGGATCGATTCGAATCCTCCAGGAGAACAGACATATTTATACAGCGATTCGTGTAAATAATTTCAGCTGAAAATGAAGTCGGCAAGTCGATGTAATTAGCTTTTCAACGATCTCGAAATAAGAAAGATTTCCATCGGTCATTTTACAAAATCTCGTCTGGCGGGTTTCCTTATTTCCTTTCCGATATTTCTGGGGGAAACGTCGAATGTTGTACATTAATTTTTCCATTGGTCGAGAGCTTTAATATCCGAGCCACGTGTAATTCCCCCCGCGCTGCAGTCGGACTGGTTTGTCATTAGTTTCGTTGAAATACGCAGCACCATTAGTCTTATTTCTTGCGGGGTACTTGGCGCGAGAAGCCGCGAGCACGTTCTCCATTGTGCCAGGAACATTGACGGATCATATAGCGGTGATCTAAGCGAGCAATTCGAGCCGCGCGACTCCATGGAACAATATGTACCTTTCGGGCCTGGGAAGATGGCGAATACAGATACACACAACTGGCGCGGAAGATCGCGTCAATATAGGCGAACAAATGACAGGGAGAGCTCCGAGCGATTAACCGGCGGGAGTCGAGGCTCGAGGAGCCACTGGTATAATCGATGATAAAGCACCGACGAGCTGCCTCGTCCCGCTAATGACGAATCGTCCTTTGCGCCAGGACGATAGATTCTACTGGGCGCCGGCGCTCGTACTCGCGATAAATCATCGTTTCGGGGATCGATCGTCCTGTTTCGGAACTCTAATTATCCCCGGCTCCGCGTCACGACGTGTCACACAGTGCGTCGGCCAAGACTGCAATCGTCGAGTTCAGACGGCAATTTCTCTCCCCTTCGGAACCCCAGACCGGCCGTAACGACTCCCGCAGGCCATTAAGATCTAATATCCATCATCGTCAGCTCAAAGCTACCCCGATTGCCAGTCTTTCCTTACACTAATTCCCCCAAAACGCTCCGATAACCTAGCCTTTTCTTCACGTCAAGCAATTCCAATCCACTCACGTATCAGCACACGCACACAGAAACACACCCACGCACGCACGCACGCACGCGCGCGTAAAGAAATCGTGAAAAATCTATAGACACCGATTTCTGCAAAAATCCAATTTCAAAAACTTATCTAATAACGAAAGCTTCGAAAGCACGGTCATACGAGTACCCGCGGAAATTGTATTTCCTTCCGACGAGGAAAAGGGAATTTCGGTTCCGCCGTTTTATTCGTAAATTACGTCGGATAGATGCTTAACTCTGTCCAAGGGAAATTTTACGGTCGGAATCCGTCGATTCGGTGTAACGGGTTTCCGTGTAGACGGACGTGGAAATGTCAGGAGGAGGATAAACTATTCTGTGTAGCTGACCGCGCGAGGACGTTCTGTCAGGAAGTTAAGGAACCGAGAAGGATAACCATCCGACCTGTCGTCCTCGTCCTGCTCCGCCACGAAGTTTCCCGGCCAAACTTTCGGCCGCCATGTCCTCTTTTACCGCATGAATTCTGCTATTGAATAAACATGTTTCAAGTCGCCGGTTTGTCGTTCGACCATCCAGCTGCACATACCCGTATTACCAAAAACTTCAGGTTCTTATCGTACGTTCATGAATACGGTATCAACGTATGTACTTTCGGTACGATCGATCGGCGCGACAAGACGGTTGCTCGCGCCAAACATTTTCCGGCAAGCTGACAATTATCCGGATTGTTATTAGCCGAGGCAGAGATATTCGTCGCGGAGGTCGCTCGATTGCATCGCGATAGGGAGTTTATACGTGTAGGCAGTCGATCGAGCGCATTATTGAGAACGTTCGAGTGCGAGGCGCGACGATAAGCGTTTCCAATTAACGATTCAAATCAACCATTAGCAATTGCCTCGACTGCCGATTTTCCCCCCGGTTCTCCCCACGTTTCCACGAGAGTAAACCTTCATGTCGTATCTTCCGAACCGTGCCTAATGGCCCGTTTACAAAATCAAGTACCGCCGGCTTAATCCGGTTACCCAACAGGAATATTATTTCACGTTCGTACTGTCCAACTAGGATTCTAAAACATCCACTCTGCTCCACTCTAACCTACTCTAACCCACTCAAGGTCATCGAAAAACCGATATCATGTCAGTCAGTTTCTCCCGATGACCTCGTTCAAGGATCGTCCGCGAATTTATTTCTCTGGCGAATAAATCGGTGCTACTGAGGATCCGTCTAGTCCTCCTTCGTCGAGAATCAAATACCTCGCGGCATTGTCCCGTTAGCGAAGATATACAAAGCAACTTGCCAAATAGTGAGGGAAGGACGAGGAGATTGGCTTAGCATGGTGTAGTATCGCTTTGTATCTGGCAGATGAGGCAGCTTTGTTGCGGCTCGCATCACGTTTTCCGATCAAGCACTGCCCGACGCAATTCTACGACCCACTGGGGAACACTGCTTCACCAGTCAATAAAGGCCCTTCCGACGGCCCAGGGGAAAGGGGAGGGGGGAAGAGAAGAGGCACGCAGCGTAACAGCTTTTCGTTCGACCCGACCCCCCCCTTCGACTCTTCCCATTTCGTTCCAACGAAATCGGCGCGGGAGTTGAGTAACGAGACGTGTGCTAGGCGCGTATATCCGACGATTCGGCCGATAAATCGTTATAAGCGTATCACGCACTATCCAGAACCCTCGTAGCCCGGCACTTTCGAGCAGTTAGGACGGACGAGCGAGCGGAATACGTAACGAGCAAACCCCGGCCACATTCTCGCCGAGGGACCCGGCCGAAGGGATCCTCCACTTGGCGCGGACCAACGCAGACCGTACGTCACGCCGGGGAAAACTACTAGGCAAACTTTGCTAATATCAAAGTGAATGTGAATTATTTCGCGGCCTGTTTTAGCCTGGCAGGAAAAGAAAGGGAATTCACAGAACGGGAGAGATTATTTTGCCGAGTTCGTGTTTGCCAAGAATAGTGTTTTCCTTCTTGAGGTATCCAAATAATTCATTCATTGTTTTCTATATATTTATTTTCTATATATTTCTATATATTTCTATATACTATATATATATATTTATTTATTTTCTATATAGATATATTTTTCTAACTGATAAGTAGTTGGATTTCATAATCACGACAAAGGGTACGTGTGGCATTGTCGTGGGCATTGCGGACGAAGCTTCTCAGCAGTTTCGGGTAATCGGCCAACGATCTTGCGGAGGGACGAGGATCGTTTGAGCTCCAGCAAGTGAGACAGCAGTGTGCCGCCCGTGAGAAGACTTGCTCGGGCGAGAAGGGAAGGGAGGGGGCGGAGAAGAGAAGAGCACGGGGGGTGGACTTAAATGGGCCGCGCATAACGGCGTGAGAAATGGCATTGTTTTGACAGTCGGCCGTTGTGCTGAGTATGATTCGAAACTCCCTGTTTCTGCTACTGCGAACTCCCGAATCGCACCATTCCCCCTTCTCTCTCTTTGCCCCTCTCGTAATCTATGTTCCTTCGCCAGTAACGCGTGCACTTACGCGTTGCATTACGGCTACACGCGTGCACCCAAGCGGCCTTAATACGTCGACTGCATCGTGTCCGGCGGTTACCCAATTCACAGTTCCCACGAATTTCTACTCGACTGCCCGGGCGAAACTTGGCCGAACCGTTTTTCGCCCGGCGCGGGAACTCAGCGCCAAGCCGAAATTCCCCGTACGAGAATCCTCGTATCATTGTTTCCGCGGAACAGGGTCGTAATGAGGATCGCGTTGACGGGACAAATCGGGAACGACCCTTTCGCCGTTTAGCCCCTTCCCTCCGCCCGCGTTTTTTCGCCGAATTTCGCGAATGTTTAACGGCAAACCGGCTGAACCGAAACGACTCCACTCTTCGGAACCAACGATTTTCGATCGGCCATCGACGAGAGCGGCGTTACGCGAATTTCCATCGTTGCCCGGTCGTGCAATCGGTCCTGACCCAATTCACCCCCCTTCTCCCCATCTCCCTCCCTGCCTGCCCACTCTCTGGCCATCACCCCTCGCGCATTCCGCGAATTACCACGGGCGCGGCTTTCAACGTCGGGTAATTTCGTTGGTGCGGCCTCGTCGGCCGCGTAATTCGATACCGGCACTTTCGAAACACCTTTTGGTTGGCGATCGAGCGATTCGCCGCGCGTTATAAAGCGGAATTCCATTCCCGGCTCGTCGCGCCGTGACGCGAAAATAGCCGACAACCCCTCCCTCCCCCCTTGCCCAACCTGGCTGGGTTTCTCCGCCGTTCGCGAGGCACTTCGATTCCACTTCCTTCAAATGACGCTTATCGTCCGATAGGTAGAGCGTCGCGTCTCAGTCGGGATTGTCGTTTACTCGCGCTACTTAATCTTCCTGCAAATCCCTCGTCTGAAAACTTACTCGACTAGACTAGACCGAGGAACGAGGTATTAGCTAAATTTAATCCTTATAAATGTTCAGCCCTGATACGACCCGTTGTTAAACTTTGTCCCTCGAGTAGACAAAGAATGAAACAGTTTTACGGCCTGAGAGCGTTTCAATATCTCCAACGTTGATCGTTGTGTTAGGTGAAACCGGTTGCCGTGGTCATTTTCGCCAAGAGGGCAAAGGAATTGCCTCGAAGTTGGCTGTTCGAGTTTCGCGCACGTAGCGAGACTGTAGAATTTCGCTGTTCTCGTGGAAATTTACGTGGTACCCAGGCGGGCAGACACCCCCCCCTTCGCCGAGGAGAAGGGCAGGTCGGGTAGAGGTTTAACCCAGTAATTACACCGGCGGACCTATTAACGTTTCTTTCCCTGGTGCGTACACACGCGGGCAAACATTTTCGTCTCGTTGATCGAGCTAATAATCAAAGGCATCTCGTACGGGTCTTTAATTAAACCCTGCATTATACTCAACGCGCAAGTTGCCGCGCTCCAGTTAAACCGGTAATATTTAATCGAGTGCTTTGCCTTCACCGCGTGCCCGCCGACGTAATGTTCACGGAACATTTAGTTTACAATTTCCGCTTAGTCGCTCGAAGCGAGAAAATAATGCAATTTAACGATTTCCATGTTGACGCGTCAGGGTTTAATCGCAAAACTTCCGGGAAATGTAGCACGCTTATCAGAGGGCCAAGCTTATTCGGTATGAATTCTTATTCAGTTTTATCGCTTCCCTGGCTTGTCCCGCCGATGGGAAAGAAGCTATTACGACTACCGTAAAGCTGATAACTCGGCAACTCGTCGAAAAGTAATCACGGAACTTCGCAAACATATTTCCCGGCTAATTGGAAACGTCCACTTGGTTTTCGAGGAAATTCGAGTAGCAGTTTTGCTTTCCGCCCAGGGAAAACCGAAGTTCCGCGAGTGAATTTTTGACTTTTATTAGCTGGTTTAATGTTATAAATTTCGCTCGAACGATGTTTCCGACGAGCTTATCTGCCGACATTACCTTTGCTCGCAAACGACCATGTTCCACCGTCTGCTACCCTTGTTATTTGCCTGCGACTAGAATCTCCCGAGTATCATCCCCCTCCGGGAAGATCGAGGTGCCAACTTAACGATCCGCCGGATTTTACGAGCCGCTGCAGACTACGTCGTGTGTATATTTCACGTGGTGGCACGCTATTGTTCCGAATCCATAAATTACTTTTGGGAAGTCGATATGAGGGGGTTGCCCGGCACCGGGGGGTGGTAATAATTTCTCGAGGAATCGCGGGGGAGAAAAATATCCTTGCCCGCGAGAAGAACCGGGGAGGGAAGGTTACCGCTCGTCCGCAGTGTCCTTCGCAAAGTTTTATTCGAGAAAATGCTTCGTACGACGCGGCCAACTTTCCAAACACCGTTTCGCCTCACGCATCTCATCCCCCGCCGACTTCCTCCGCGTGGCCGTGTTTCGTTTCGACGCGTAACGAAACAATCAACGAGCGCGGAAAACGTTTTCAACGCGTATCAACAGTTTTAACGAATCGGTGAAACATGGAATTTGCCTCGCGAGGATAGCTTGTTTTTTCCCGGTGGTTCAAGTAGACGTATTCAATTTAGCTCGTTAAGCGATACGCCAACGAGCGTTCCATCCGTGTTGAATTTCGACTTCCTGTTGACACGAGGGCCCCGCCACGTGCGAACTTGCTTTTCTCCCTGTTCCTCCGTTCCCGTCGTATTAGAGCCGTACACGAGTTCCAATAACACGCGAGCTCTTGAGAACGGACACTTGACAACGTTATTACGCCTTTCGCTCGGCGCTCGGCCTCTTTTAATTTCGCGGACCTTCGGCTGCGCATTAACGCGCGTCCCTGGCACGCGTCGCGTGTCGAAGAACCACAGAGTAAAACTCACGTCAATGGGAAATGGTCGACTACTGCGCTCGCTGGCCAATCTCCCCTCCGGTGTTTCTACACGAAACACTGCCCGCTCAGTAGAAACTACTTTCCGCTGAAATTACACGGAGGAAAGTTCAGCCGAAGGAACTTAGCCAAAGTTACAATCATCCACGAACATTATCCGCGAAGCTTATTAAATCCGCGACAGCTGTTGCTTCGCTTATAGAGTAATTTTCGAAAAATTCTATGGACCTTAGCGAAATGTTGGCACCGCAGTGAGTTGGAATGAGGTTAATGTTAAAATCGTCATATTGTCGGCGACGGAAATTAAAAGCCCGTAACGGAGGAAGCTGATTAAGATCCTTCCGTGGTCGGGGGAGCAACCGTAGAAAGTCCCTCTCCTTTCTCGTGGACCAGCCAGACCAGCAAAAAGGAGCCAGGTAGAGGATCTGATAGGAAGCCGCATACCGGGGATACCGTGGAGCGGCCACAATCGCCGACGTGGGACAGGAAATCCAATTTCAGCCTTAACCCCGCGCCAGGTAGCGTTTGCATCGGCCTTAATAGAACTGGCCAGGAGACGCGATGCGGATTGCATCTTCCGTTGGGACGCGCCTTGAGAATTCGAGGCGAGTTAATGTAAATACCGATGTCGCCCGGAGGCTCGGCCAGCCACGAGCTTCCCATCTACTCGCCGTTCACTTTTTGTCCCGGCAAGGCTGACGGCAAAACGAGGTCGAACGTCTCCTGGTAAATTGAATTACATCTGCCTGTAAACTCCCTTTAATTAAGTCGCTCGATCATACTCGGAGCAACGTCAATCGATGCCACTACGGGAGCCTCGGTATTCCGTAAAAAAGAAAAGGCAGCCTGACAAAGTGGATAGCCGACAGTCACTGTTTTTGCCCGGGGAAACACCGATGACCGCAAGAAACCAGCACGAAATCTGCTGGCCAATTTAATCACACCGAGTTGTAAACTCCCCCTTAATTGAGTCGTTCGATCATAGCCCCTGCGAGATCAATTGCTCTCGAACGGGCCACTGGGAATTTCATACAAACATTCACCAAATGAATCGCTTAGGATGGCCTCATTGTTTTTCCATACTAATACTCAATTATAGCGGATTATAAATGATGTATACAAATAACTCGGTCCTCGTGGGACGTGAGTTGAACTAATTCGCTCCATTAATACGAAACATTAGGAAAATGAATTATTCGCCATGATGCAGAAAAGCCCGTAATTTGAGTAATTCCGCGTAATTGTGTAACGTGTAGCTCAAAGCCGAAAATCCTCACGACGAAAGCTAAACTGACACGGGTTTAACGTTCCCTGCATTGTAGGAGAGACTATAGGTGGCCGTGGCATTATTCTGTATTAAAGGGCCCCAAGTTCACTGAAAGAGACGGCCCATGAAAAGAGAACTTCATGATCTCGTTAATCACAAACACGGGGAGGTCCTCTCGCTCGGGGAGGCAAAGGCTCTGGGAAAAAAGCCAGTGGACGAGATCATGCAGAAAACGTCGCGCCTTAAGTATGCGCCCAGAAGGCAGGAAAAAGAGGAAAACAGACTGAGAGTGAGAGACAGAGAGAGAGAGAGAGAGAGAGAGAGTGAAGACGAGAAGTAGAAAGCGAGCGCGAGACCGCAATCGTCGACGAGGGTTCGAGGAAATCCAATTTCAGCCTTAACCCTGCTGGCTGCTGGCACGGCACGGTGTTTGCATCAGCCTTAATAGAACCCCCCGTGAAAGAAGGAGAAAAAGAATGAGAGACAGAGAAAGAGAGATCCAGAGCCACCGAGCGGAATGCGCCTTTCGCGGAAGATGCACCTTGAGAGAATCGAGCCGCGCGGTTAAATGTAAACGCGGATTCGTTTGAAGTCCTGTCCGCTTCGATGACGAAAATTGTCGGCCCGTGACACCGCAGGATCGTGACCTAACGAATCCGTGATAACTCAACGGCCAGCCTCGACCGTCGGCAGAGGCAGTGATTTAAACGGAAATGTCCAATGTTCAACGACGAAAGGATCGCTCAACGAATTAAATAGGGTACCTGGAAAAAGCCTGAATACAGAAAACTCCAGTAAACAGGGAAAGTTTGATCATAGGAAGCACTGACTCACCGACGTATCTTTTTGATTAATCGCTAAGACGTATTTTGAGGAAGCCGTTTGTTCTACTCGCAACTCCGGGCGATTGTTTCACTTCCATCCCCTTGGATAGATTTACATTTCGAGCTTCGCATACTCCCGATAATAACGAAATGTTCTTAAGAGACTTGTCTGTATAAGGGCGAGTTCGATTCAAAATTCAAAGAGATAGCAGCTCCCGAGGAGGTCTGAAATGCCGCGCTATTGAAAAGAGAACGAAACTCGCAGAGTTCTTCATACTTATCGTGAAATCCTAGAAATGTTTTAAGTCCTCTCTAACAGGCAACGATCTCGTTCGCGTGCTCCTGTAGTTCGACAAAATTGGTTTCAATTAAACTTGCGACTCACTTTGGGGAACTTATTAGAATTGTCCCGACGTCTCCGGGAGCCTCGCCTCCGCGGGGTTCTGCACAATCGAATGAGCGTTAATAGCTTTACTCCTCGACAGCGAGATCGGAATTAAAATACTCAACCTCCGGGAAAACTCCCCTGTTTTAATGGCTCTCGAGAAATTTCGGAACAAACATTCCGTCACAGACCTTTCTATGTTTTCTTTTATTCACGGCGACGATACCGCGGGATGCTGTACTACGGTAATTAGGAAGATCGAACGGGAAGTCACCGTGGGTACGGCTGATGTTTTGGGCAGCGTTTCGGTGAAACGGTTAAGAAATGTAAACTAATTTAGTTCCGCACGATTGTGGTGTGTTCAGTGGAGTCGATCGAGTCGAATGAAACCGCGAAAACGGACTTCTCTGGCCGTTTCTCGGGGAATTCAGCGGCGACTTAAGCACGAATTCGTATGCGGTCGGCGTACGGCCAACGAGAGGAAGAAAAGGAAGAGGACGATGGACCGCAGGGGCGGACGGGGTGTGAGAAGAGACGGGCGAGTGACCGGGAGGGACAAAGACGAGAAGTTCCGACGTCGATATTTCGCGACATCAGATTTTCCGCTCGCCTGCAGAAAAGGTGAATCCTATTTTCGGGAAGCTCCGCGCGATCTGCCCGGGAGAACTCTCCGGCGGAATACCTCAGAAGCACATTACTGGAAATACGTTCTCGAGAACACGGTGGGAAAGGAAAACTAAGCCCCGCTCCCCCCTCTCCACCGCCGGCACTGGTCCTCTCTCGACTTCCTTCGTCTTCCTTCGACTTAACGAAACAACGCCGCGAGCTTTCCTACCGAACTGGAGCAGAAATCCTTCAGCCGACACTTTTGTTGCCTCTCATTGTATGCAATTCGGGCCATTGAATGAGCGTTCCTCCGGCGAGGATAATTTAGATAACACGACCTACTTCCTCGAGCGTCCTCGCCGGCGCGAATGATTAATCAAAAAATACTTGAAGCGGAACTGCAAACGAGGAACGATGGATTCGAACAACCTCATCCCCCCCCCCCCCTCAGCAACCCCCGTCATATCTAACACCGTGCCAGTGGATTTTTGGGAGATACAACTGCGCCGTTCTCCCCCCCCTCGTACGAGTGTACGGTTTTCGGGGGGCGATTAATTAAACCGGTTTCTGTCGTTGGAAAATACCGTTGGGCCGGCTGTAAATAATTCCGGACGGCAGGTCCAACAACCCCACACCACTTCCCACTCCTACCGGCCCTGGCGTCGATCGATACTTGCCGGCAGGAGTCATCTTCGCCGGGCGATACGTCGACGTACGGGCCGATAAAAATCTCGTAAAGACCGCGCGGAAATGCCGATGCGATTAAGAGAAACGACGTTTCGTGAGTTTCGTCCGTCGACTAGCGATCGTGTCCGGTTTCTGTCCTTCGTTTTGCCATTTCCGTCTATCTTCGAGCGACTAGGCGGGACCGGTCTAACGATTTTCCGCGCCGTCGGAGAACTTCGTTACTTCCGACTGGAAAAAAGGCCCGAACCGACGGAACGGGCCCGGGCCATCGCGAAATGTATGAAAGGAAATTTCGGCCCTCCCGTGCGACAACCCGAAAGAACCGGTACCCATGTAAATTTTATTACTCGGCATTGTGGCGAAACTGAGCGCGATTGGCCAGCACGAAGAAAGCTTCTACGAGCGTCAATCGTAAACGGTTCGTAATCTAACGATCGACTATCGAGCTTCTCGTGCTGCGGCGAACGGTTTTGAAATTCATGAAACACCTGAAAACCTACTCGAGGAACATTCCACCGTGGACAATGGGATACATATTCATATCGATTGGCTCGTTCGCCCGGGGATGGTGCTTATAAAAACCTTGACGGGGGAATCTCCGTGTCTGCGAGGTGGAATGGAATTTATTATTTCGTTGGCCGATCAGAAAATCAAGAGTGCAACTCGAGGGGGCCCTTCGTTTCGCTCTGTGCTCTCCTTTGTCTCGATCGTTTCCTTTGCGGCCCCCTCCCCCCTCCCCACCTCACTTTTCCCCCCTTACTCACGCCCCTCGACGCGCACGACGCTCTTCAGCGGCTCTTACCGCCCTTACTGCCCCCCCTCCCTCCCCCCGATTTTTCGCCTCTTCATCGTCGACGTCCTCCGCGCGACCCTCGACCGCCGAGAAAAGGGATGAATACACTTTGCCCCGGACAAAAAGGAGCCCTTAATTGCTGCGCGCTTGCCGCATTACAGGCAGGAGTCGTTAGGCTCGGCGTAAGAGAATCCCCGGAAATCCACTCCCAGAATTCTTTGCATGACAATTGTGCAGTGGGCCAAGACTTTCCAGCGGTCCCCTTAAAATCCCTATATTAGTATTACAATCGCTATTGCAGTCCCGGTGCCGTGGCGACGGTGCCGGTGCTCAAAGATAACCGTATTGTTTCGTTTTTCCAGCGATTCAATTCCGTGGAAAATCCAGCCCGTCCAACGAATTAACCGATATTCCTCCCTGGAAAACTAGCCGCTTATCCCAATTAATTAATTAGCCCGGCGCGCGTGTGTAACTAAATTGAAAAAGCTCTACAGAGCCTGCGTTGAAAGAAGGTTCTTTTGTTGTTGTATTTTTGTATTTCATTAATAATTGCAAAATCATACCCTCTGAGCATTTAATTAAATAGAAATTGTAACGAATCAAGCTGATGTATATGTGACTTCCAATGCTTTGCTAATTACCAAAGGGAATTTCTAATTATGTAAAATGTTATTACGTATCTGTTCTGGCACTATTTATCATTAATTTCTCTATGTTGTTTGACGCAATGCAGTTGCCAATTTATGTATACTCTTCATTGTCAGTTTATTAATTCCTATTATATAAAATAGATACAAGAGTTATGATCGACATTGACTCTACGCACAATGGGATATTGTAGAAAATTAAACCCATATCTGTATATTTCGCTAGAAGTATGCACAGATGATTGTATGCGTAGTACGGTTACAACGATGCATTTAATGACAATTTCATCCTGCATTATGGCCTGTGGCGCATCGATACCATTGATTGAAATATATTGCGTTTTAATTAATATCGGGCTATTGAATATTTTGATGTACTCAAACACGTTTAACCTCTCTCTGGCAATCATGAAGGGCACGGGATGAGTGTCATTGTGCGAAACGCTCATCAAATGAATGTAATCAAACGACACAAGTTCAATTACCGAAGGAAGCGAATTCGAAAATATTTGCATGATTTCTATACTCGTAAAATGTCCCGAGCTGCGGACTTTAGGAAGATAAATACGGGCAATGGTAATATTTCTGTTACCCTTAACCAAACTGTTCCCCCGTGCATTCGTAGCAATTTTCCTCTGCATTCCTTACGCAGACATTCGCCGACGTTCGATATTTCTCGGCGACTGTAAAGAAGTGCCAGAGCCCTCGGTAAATATCGAGGAAAATTAACGACCTCGGCGACGTTCTCCGCGCCAGTGAAATCGATCACTACCCCTCCCCTCCACCTCCGTATCTCGCTGGGGTTACACTAAATGCACGTTATGCGGGGAAGGTAAGATTAACTTTACGGCGACGAGCGGTGGCTGGGCGACATGTGAGACCTTTTGAAAAACGCCCTTTCAGCCACGAGGGATCCTCGGCAAAGTTTTCCCCCTTTCCCTCGTTCCTCCCACGGAATTCGCTCCCCATCAGCGAGGTTGCCTTTCTTCCCCGTTCCCCGGGCTTTCACCTGTCCCATCCACGCTCTAACGAACCAATTTTCAAAAGTAGCATTCTAATTACTCAAACATCCCGCGCATTCAGCCGACCGGCGCCATTCAGGTAACCGGCTTCAATGGGGAGTGATTCTCGGTGCTGCACGCACGACCGTCGGATTAACCCTCACGGGCCGGCAACTACCCTTCCCTTCCCTTCCCTTCCCTCCCCCCCCCTCCGCCCTCTCCATCGGTCCCGCGAATTCGTTTCAATTCCCAGGGCTTTAAAACGCTCGCCACTCGCGCCCTTCGCCGTGGTATTAGCACTTTTTGCAGTTAGGCGCAACGCCGGCAACGCGAATTAACGGTCCACCGTATTTCCGGTGCCGTTCGAACGCACACGCGATACGGTAATTTCGCGTTTCCACGCCGGCGGTAATGTATAATTGAAATATTCGTTTAAGTGGGCGACGGCGAAGCCCCCGCCGGGAATGGGAATCGTCGGGGGAAACCGAGCGGAGAAGGGTTGCACGTGGGAGTCGGGCAAAGGGAAGGACGGGGGGGGGGCAGAGAGAGGGAGAATTATGTTCGGGCGAAAAAAAAGGTTCCGGGGGAAGGGGAAAAAAGGAAGAGCAAAGCCCGTGTCTGGCCGTGCCATTATACCGGCAACCAACCCCCCCTGGCCAGTTTTACAACGTTAATATTTTTCAATGTATCCCGCGGCCCGGCGGTAAGTAATTTATTCCGCGGCCCACGGAAGCTCCCTAATTAAGCTTCATTCACATTTCATCCGGCCTCCCGGATGTATCTGCGCGATCGACCCTCGCAATTATTTTCCTTAATTTATCGTCCCCCATTAAACCGTCCCCTCACGATCGCGCGAACGGCTCCGCTGAAAAATGGTTCATGAAAATCATCGGGGCGATCGAAATTTCCTTCACTCGAGCAAGCTATGTCGAGCAGCGCATCGGGGGAGGAAAAACAGGTCCTTCCTGGGCTTTTGAAAATTCTTGCCAGAACCGCGAGGGTTAACGTGATTCGCGGGATTCCCGGGGAAAATAATTAAGAGAGCGGAGGCTGGGATTCGCAGTGGGACACGCGCGGGGGAGGAGGGGGAGGCGATCATCGACGGGCCGAGCATTTGGCATACACGATGAAGCCGCGGGGACCGGATGATCGATTGCAATCAAGCCAAGTACTGACGCGTAGATCGAAGGAGCGAGATCGCGAACGCACGCTGCGCACCCAGCGGGGAAAGTGGAACGTGACCCAAATAAAAGCCCGGCGATCGCTGATTCACGGGGGAAGGGGGACAAGGGGGGGGGAGGTTACGATTGCCGCGAACGATCGGCCGAAAGGCGCGCGGCGCATATCGAGGGGAAGAAAAGTTTCCTTTGATAATCGATGAAGCCGCGGGCGCGCACACACGGCGATCGGTTCTCCATGCGAGGAACACCGGCCGTACCGATGCAACCGGGTAATTTCGTTTCGAGTACACTTGGCGCAAAGAGCCGGCCCCGGGGAACGAGGTCGGGATAGGACCGAGGAGATTGGGAAGTCAAAACGGATGAGAGAAAAGTGAACGGCCCGGACGTACGTACGTACGTGGAAAAAGAGATACACCTACACCCCTCTCCCCCTGGCCAGTGCGTCGGAAAGAGAGAGAATGAGCGGGAGGGATGGGGAGGGGGGATGCAACGATAGAGGGGAGAAGAGCTGACGGGAGGAAAGTGGTGACTTTCGGGCAGTAAAACTCCAACTACCAGAGTGCCGTTATTGATCCTATTTGCCGGGCGGAATCGAAATGGGGTAATACATAAAATTTCTACCCCCCCCCCCCCGGGGAATTTCCGGCGATAACAGGATCTGCACTTGGTCGCGCCAGCTCATCCTTGTTTTGTCCTTCTTTTTTTCTTTTTCCTAGGCGTTCTTGCAAATAAGAACGCGAGGGAAACCGACGCGGATCATGTCCACGATAAACAGTTTTCCTTTATTCGAGGAAAACGAGGGCCAAACATCCCTGCTAAAATCTCGCCGATGGCATTTGGCGTAGTAAATAATGCTTCGTGTGGCGATAAATCGTCATTCTCACGGAGGAAATCATTGATGCGCGACGAACGCGAGGAAATGTGGTAACGTTGGCCCGTTGAAATTTTTACAAGCGCCAACGGGACAGCCGGGGCAAACATCGCCGTTAATTCGGCACGTTGGAATTATTCGATTGATCGGCCGAACATTGGGAAATTTCGATTCATCAGCCGGTCGTGCCCGGTACACGTACCGTTTACACTCCGAAGTTTGCAAATTACCGCGGCACGTTAAATCCATTAAACTCGTATGATTTGCATAAATGTGAGCACAGGAAGGACGAGCGGTTCGGCGGTGCCGATAATTTCGGCGTTTCCCACCCATCAGAAGCCGAAGTTAATGCCGACTGCGATAAAAACGATCGTGGGAATGGGCCGCGTGCCGAGATCCTCGTCGAAATTCGGCCGATGAAAAATTACGGTTCGGGGTAATAAGTGCGGACAAACGGGGCGAAGGTTTAATTGCCAGAGAGAAACTGCTAATCGCCCGGCTGCACTGCCATTCGTCTCTTTAACGAGTCGGAAAACGTCGAAATTTGCAAACCTCCGACGTTGAATCCCGCTACAGAAGCTTACCGATTCGTTCGTTCTTTTTCTTCTTCTTCTTCTTCTTCTGTTGTACCGTTGAATCGACGAATCAGGAAAACTTTTGGAAAAGGGGGCAAGATTTTGTGCCCTGGGGGAAGGGGGGGAGCTGTTAATCGCTATCCTGCCGTTTGTGTGCGTCTTTGAAGAGACCATTAAGAGGGGATTAAATACAAAACCGTTTAATTACGGCTGATCGATCGCCAGTCGCATAATCCCCAGGCACAAAGGACCCCGGTCCTTCCGGTCCCCGTTGGAAAAGCTTCAGTCGTATTAATGTGCAATTCCAGGCCGGTCAGTTATCGCTGGGGAGCGATTTTTTCCCTCGCTTGTTTCCCAGCCTTCATCTTCCTCTCGTTAGACCGGTGAAACGTATGCCGGCTCGGACTTGGCTAGCGCGAAAACCTCAGCAGGGCGGCTGCTCTCAACCTTACTTTCGCCCGGTCCCTCTCCACCCCCCGGGGCTTTCGTTGATAATGGCAAAATCATCCACACCTCTGACCGAAACGTCTGCGGTCGCCCGGGCCAAACGGTTATTGTGGCTTTTATTTGCCGTCTGCCGGAACTTTTATCGAAAGCCAACATGCTGGCCGACCCCCGGCGCACAAGGTAAACCACTTATTAACCGTCGCCCACGTAGCGCCCGTAATTGTGAAAACAACGTGTTTACCTCGGCGAGCGAGTTCCCGTCGGAAGGATTGGCAAAATGTACGGGCAACGGCGGCCAACTTGGAATCTCGTTTCGCCTTTCGAGACGTGGCCCCGTAAAACTTTCTTTGTTTCGGAATATACGGGCAATGGTTCTTACGGAACGGTATGCCGATCCACGGTGACTTTTATGAAACCAAACGAGATGTTTGTTGCCCGCCAGCGGGATTCCACCAACTTCCCGTCGACCTTGGGACTGCGCTGAGAGCGGAGTTAGGAATCGAGGGCGGAGGGGAAAAAGGACGGGAGGACAGTTAAGCGGAAGTACGTTTTAAACGCGAGCTGCGGAATGAAAGAAAAGTGCCCGGTCTCGCGTCTACGTCGATTCTGGTTTCTCGTCGCTGCTGCTCGACGAGCCTTTTCAGCTTTTCACTGCTCTGGGGGGGAGGGGGTGGGGCCGGGGTCGCAGTGAACCCCGTCGCTCGGGGAGGTCAGCCGGTTCGTCCGGAGGGTTAGAGTTAAAGGCGTGGATTACCGACTGGTCGTCCCCTCGGCCAAAGCCCCCCACTTCCCGTCAAACTTCCGGGACTTTGCCCTAATGCAGATAAACCTAATTACCGTCGCTGAAAGGCACAGCGACGTACGGAAGATCGATTACGCCGGCCGATAAAGAACGACGGCTTATTAAAAATAAAACGAGCGCCGGGAAGAGCGGCAAGATTTACGGCCCGTCTCGACTGCTTATGGCTTTTAAATTCTCCCCGCATGCTCCGGACGTACCGCTCTACGACTTATCCTTTACCGCCTGTTGCACCGCACCTGCTTGCACATTTTTTATCAACCCCCCGGCAAGGTGCGTCGATATCCCGCGGTATTCGCCATGTCCGCGTAAACTCGATATCCCCCGGCCGTGGAAACGTCGCTCCTCGCGGATGCTTTTACAATTAGTCCCCGTGTGCCGCTGTGAGAGAAGATTGCCGGGAGAAATTAATTTCATACCCGCGACAGACGCGGTCGGTCGGTTCAACGAGAAACACACGGACGACCAACATGTCGGTTACAATGCTCCAGGATTAATAAATACCACGATATCCTGTCTTCCGACTAAGAGGCAGGAATTTAATAACATCTCAACTGTCCTTTGCGAATCTGATGTTCCTTTAATCGATAATGTTCGTTTAATTTATCTAATTTTCCCCCGGATCAAGGAATCGTGGAATTTTTTGTCGTAAGGTCGCAGAGAAGGCGAGATGTTTTGTCTGTTTAGGTAGTTATTCACGGCACCGAGCGAGAATCGAATTTTTCGACGACCCCGTGACAAAGGACCATTTACCGGGGAGAGTCTAGGGCGCGGGGGAGGGGGGGAATACGTCCAGTCGAACGAGCCTCGGTGCCTCCAGTGCCGGGGCTCGTCGTATTCACACACGCGTGTCCGGTTGAACGGCTGAAACGAGCACCCGACACTCGAGCGGCCTCACCGACAGATAAAAAGGTGTCCCCGTGTGGGAGGGCTCAAGGGGTTGATTCGTCCGGACGAGAAAGGGTTGGACACTCGAGCTCGACGAAGAAAGAGCGAGGCAGTTAGAAGAAAGAGATTGGGAAGGGGACGAAAGGACAGGGCCGACAGAGTGGCTAATGGTTGAGTCGAGGGCGCTGCTGAACTCCAACGGAGAGAGAAGGCGAGAGAAAGAAGGATCGCAGTCGCGCGAAATCACAAGTTGCCAAGAGGCATGTAACGTCGTCGGATTTGCAATTCCATTACCGCTCGGTGCACTGTATAGGCCAAGAAGGAGGGGGGGGGGGAGTGGTGCTTGCTCCGCCTCGCTCGGTCAGCTTCTGTCTTTCCCATCCCCCCGTCTCCCTCGAACCCAACTCTTCGACTTTCCACGGCTCAGAGTAGAGAACTCGGGCCCGCGGTACGACCTATCGATATCCACCGAGCAACTTTTTCTATTAACTCTCGAATAAATATTTAAATAAATAACCGACTCCCGCTGGGAAAGTTCAATTGGACTGCTGGCCTCCCATTGGTTACGCACGGTACACCGTGTACCTTAGGAACAAGGCGTTTGTCTTCCGACAGTATCGGTCCTCGTTCTCCCTCAAAGAGGCGGATTTTGAAAAGGGTCGACGGTGCGCAGGTGAAACGGTCCGGAACAGAGTCCATCTAGTTCAAAATCTCGATTCTCTCCCGCGGGAATCTTCCGGCTCTTCGCAACCCCTACTGGAAGAGCCACTTGGCGAGCTACCCTTCTCCCGAGACCGACGTCCTCTGGCCCATACCCCAACGTGTATTACCTGTTATATCGAGCGTATAACCCCCCCCCCAACCCCCCAACCCCTCACGGTCCTCCTCGAGGTTCGTCGTCGGTCGCAGAACCGGAAGAATGAACGAAAAATCGTCGACGAGCCGAAGAGTGTGGGCGTGACCGACGTGCAGGACGACCGCCGAGACTTTATTACATTACCCGGACTTTAATATCTACTCTGGACGCAAAGAAATACGTGATCCAATTTCTGGAGAGTCTGCCACGGCTTCCCAGTCAGCGGAATTCCTGCGCGAAGCAACTCGCCCGTAACGACCGCCGTAATTCCTCATCCAAAATATTTATTTTCCTCCCCCCCGGGGGAATTAATAACGGCCGAAGAAACGTAGACGGAGAATCGAGCGACGGCGGTGGTGGTGGTGGTGGTGGTGGTTCGACTGGTTTCGCTCGGACCTACGATAATCGATAGCCATTCGTATCGGAAGTTTCGCATCGCTTTCTCTGTCGGCATGGTAACGAATTGATGCGGTTGACAGCGTCTGGAGGCCCGGATTCCTAAACCGAACTGACGGTACGCGCTGGCTCTGAGGGGAAGGAGAAGGTCGCCGATTGGTCTGTTAGTCGGCGCCGTGGAGAGGGTTAATTTAACCCCTCGCTGCGGGGTCACACGGAGGTGTGGGAAGTCAGGACTGAAGCCCGGTGTTACGGATGTATGCTAATGGAGACCTCGGGAGATGTCTAACATCCAACATTCTGAATTGCCTATACGTAACTATCCACGTGGACTCTCGCACGACGCACACACACACACACACATACACATATAAACAGGCGTGCAGACGATCCAGCGTGTACGTGTGTTTGCGTGTCCCCCGCCGTACATGTGTACGTAAACGAACGTTTAATTTACAGAGGAATGCGCCTGTAACCGCAGTCTATATATTACGGAAATGCTCGACCAACATCACTTACGTTGGCGCAGAAATGTTCCACTGCCCGAGGTGTGCGTTGTTTCCCTTTGAATCGAACGAGAAAAATTCTGGCTAATGATACTCGCCGAACTACCTGTGTCTGACCCTCACTCGCCGCTACTACTGAAATCTCCTCAGCAGCGAGGAATAACGGTCCGTGTATTTTCAGACCAGGCCATGTTCAGCAAGAAATTATGTCCTCGCAGTTACGGTTAATTAAACAGGTATAAAGGTAATGAAGTATTTGATGTAGACCCATTTTTGTCAACAGTGCCATTGTAGATCGGTTCGTAATCGAATATTTGTTGCTATTACTACGAATGTTAGTAGCCTCGCGAAGTACGAGTGCACCTGGGATACGTGTACCTTGGCGTACGGGAGGATAAAGGCGGATGATTTGGGTGGCTGGAGGGAGAGATATACAACGTAACTTTCTATTCAAGTCCTAAGCTCCCCGACAATAGATACGCGTAGCGGAACGAGGGTGCATGTATACAGCTACTCTAAAGCCACACGTATTTATGCAAAGCCGCGTGTTGGCGCATGTATGCCGACTCGTCTGGAGATTCGCCGAGCTCTCGTCGAGCTCTCGCCGAGATAATATTTTCGTTTCTCTTGCGCTCGACGTGTAGCGGCCTTACTTCTGCGTGTAAGCACGTAGCGAATGCTGACATAGATCCTGGCCCGGAGCTCCTGCATGGCCCCGAGAACGTGGACGAGGTTCGTCGAAAAATCGCTGATCCACACATAACCGGGCTTGTCGCATACGTGCCCGAAATTTCGGCTCAAGCTGGTCCAAGCGAAATGCCACACGACTTCCCGTCTGTCGTCAAGAAGACGATTCCCGCAGCGATCCAGCCCGGCCGATTTCCGTGTCTACGGGACAACGGCCGAATTTCCAGGCTCGTTAGGGCATTTCCCACGGTCGAATTTGCCCGTAGCACGAGACACGTCCCGGCGTTGACTTCATTTCCCGGTCCCGCGGGAGTCCCGACGAGTCGCCGAAGAATTTCAGAGGTCCAACTTGGCTTTTAACGCGGCGCGCTGTTTTAAATGCGTCCGCATAAACCGAGTTAACGTGGAGCCCGGGCTACTGAAACTCGCCCTCCCCAGGGGAATTCTGCGTTTCTCTCGGCGAAGCAGGGGCATTTTGCTCGCGATTTAAGACAACGTACGAGCCAAAAAAAGCAAGAATTATCCGGGCTACATGGCTGACGGCTCTTCCATCCTCCTCCCAACGAAAATACCGGACCCCCGGAGGAAGCCGGGAATTTTTTCGCGAATTCCTCCGCCCTCGCGAACGGGTCGCCCTAAATTGCCGTAATTAATGTACGAACGCGCCACGATTTCATGGTAGATTTAACAGCGTGCACGGATTAAATGATATCTGATAGTACGCGTCGGCGTTTATCCAAACTGCGCCATGTATCTCGATTACGTTCGCAAGAGCTAATGAGATATGAATGCCCAACGAACCTCGCCTGACAGGCCAAATTCAATTCGCGCAACAATGAAAGCACGTGCTCTTTAACTCGTTACACAAGAATCCTACTTGCCCGTAATTGCCGTAATTTTTCCCCAACGAGACGAGAAACCTCACCCGCTACTGCGTACCATTGAAAAAGGAAGCTTCGAATCATTCGGAAACTCGACGAGCCTTTCGAAACGTTTTTACGATCGTTGTGCTCGTGTTAAACGACGCGTTGCGCAATCCCGCCGGGTAATTCGAAACTGCTCAAAGTCTCAAAGTCGATCAAAGGCCGGGCTATAATCACCTGGCGTTACGGGTTAATCGAAGTCCGATTGCAAACGGGCCACTCGGTTGCCATGGCGGACATTTTTCAGCCGCGAAACACGCCGAGGGTCAGGGGGGGGGGGGCTTCGCGTCA
Source organism: Hedychridium roseum (assembly GCA_963989215.1). Classification (NCBI taxonomy): domain Eukaryota; kingdom Metazoa; phylum Arthropoda; class Insecta; order Hymenoptera; family Chrysididae; genus Hedychridium; species Hedychridium roseum. The sequence goes on along the minus strand of OZ022318.1, from coordinate 2,896,647 downwards.
AAGGATCTTCGTTAAATTTTCGCGACATGGGCACAGAGGGATGGACGAAGAGAGGGATGAGCGAGGGGGCTGAGGGGCCGGCGGTAAAGGGTCGCTGGACGATGATCGTCGGTGAAAAGGTCACCGTGGGGTACGGTCGGCGAGTACGCCGACATTATGATGTTTTTTGATGCGATGGAGCAGCGCAAGGAGTCAGAAAGAGAAAGTAAATGCTCGCAGTGGGGGGAGAAGGACGGAGGATAGGTCGGCGTGGGGTTCGGCCGAGTGGAGCGGAAATGAACTCGAGAGTGCAGCTTCCTATCTGCCTTTCAGGCCCCGCGATGGAATGAACACAGAAGCACTTTCGTGCTCTCTACCTGTAAAGCCCCGGGAAAAATACGGGCGCACGGCATTTTCCATAGAGTCACGGGCTCTGCATTATGAACCAGCCGCCTTCATCTCGTTTCGCTGATCATCCGTCTCTCCGTGTGTTCGCTCTAAACACACTTTATGTGCCGTTCCCCCCCTGTCCCGTGCATTCAATGCCCGGCCAAGACCTCTAGTTCCTCGTTTTTTTCCTTTTTTTTTTACAAAGTACCGCGCTGCCGAGCTTTTCAATTACCCATCGATTTTTTGCCAACGGTCCATCGCGCTGATAAAGCCACTCTGGCTCAAAGTCAGCGGCCCTTAGAGCTCAGTCAGTCTAGCGAATTTTCCCCCGCGGTGGTTAATACTCGTTTCCCGTCCGCCTCTATAATCCGCCCACCAATGGCAGACGGACGGATCTTTCCCTTGTTCCCGGGTACAATTCGGTTTAAAACAATCTACGGTGGAAAAAAATGAGTAATTTACTCGGATGGCTATAGATTGGGCGCAATTTCCCTGTGCGCAGACTAATACCCCATTTCCGCGCTCGTCCGACTCGCTAACGAATAACAATCGGCGGGCTTTCGGAAAGAATGGAAAACTGTCCAGCCGGTAGCGAAGCATGAAATATCGCGGAATGTATTTCTCCGTGCCGGTAATTCAGTCCATTGTAATCGAGCGGTCGCGCGCGTACCGTAAATTTACACCGTGCAGCAAACTTTCGGATAAGTTTCGACGGCCCCGTAGAACTTCCGAGCAGCTGGCATTTTCACTTAATCTTCGCCCCGGGAACGCTTAAAAATATGCCCAAGAAATCGAGCGTATCCCGTAATACGCCTGTGCTCGCGAGAATCCTTCATCAGTCTTCATTACGTCAGTAGCTATTTGCGAAACGCGCTAAATTAAGCCCAATTATCGTCAAATAATTAGCAACACGATTTCCGTTCGCCCACGTAACCATCTATATCACTCTAACTAGCTGATTAATCCGCATGATGAAGCTCTCCAATGCGTCGATTAATCCTATCTAATCCGTGCCGGAAATAATACCATTTTCCTCTGGTAACAATTTTAACGGATGTAAATAATTTCATGGTAATGTATCAAGTGGTTCAAAATTCGTATACAAAACGGATTTCCGGGGAATAAAACGCGGGACAGTGAAACGTGTGCTGTCAAGAATTTTTTTTATTATTTCTTCGGAAATGAATAAGTCGCCAACTTCTGTTCTGATCCAGCCTTCGTGACAAGGGGATATGGAAGTAGTGAAGGGCAATAGTACAGCGATAGAATAACGGATATCGATGAAAACAGCGGCGAAAAACTACTCAGTGGATACTTTGCCTGCATCTGACGGAGTAAAGATTGGTTCGACGTTAAGGCCGTGTGTGCCAGCTACTCCAGCAGTACGATAACATTTCCGTGATAAATTTCCCCACTCGCCGTATCTCATCCATTTCGCGTTCCAACTGTGTACGTTCGCCGCGTCGAGGCAAAATCTTCGACAGGAGCAAAACGTCTGAATGTCGACGGTAATATTTGGATGCGAGATGGATACAGAGTCGCGTTATCAGAGGGGCCGAGGGGGAGGGAAAAAAGTCGGCGTTTTACAAGAAAAAGTATATTCCTAGGGATAGGCTGTAGAGCGGGGCCGACGTGAAGCCATCGATTTCTCCGACGTGCAAAAACCGTTGACGTATGCGTCTCGCAAAAAAAAAGAAAGAAAGAAAGAAAGAAAAGAAGAGAAACGAAAAGAAACGTCCCCGGCGACGAGGTCCGTTCGGCCGGTGTTGTTTCAATAAGTCAAGAGCCCGGCTCTGGCGGCCCGGAAAAAATGGCCCCGCGCGACAAGAGCCGTGGGAAAACAATCGAAGGGAGATTCGGTACGGCCGAAGGAAGGACCGTCGACGGGGATTTACGAGGCGAACTATCGCGCGAGCGGCAAAGCCCCGCTGGCATCTTTCTACGTAGCTTTCGACGGGCCCCGTGCGGAAAAACCCGCCGTCGCCGCCGTTAAATTACACGGACGAGCGGCCGACGGTAGTAAAATAAAAGCCCGAGCTCCTCGGCGCTAAGGAGACGATGCCACGGCCCCGGCGATGAAGCGGAATTTAATGTTTGCGGACGAGGTAAATGCACCGGGGAAACCGATGACGACGAGGGGAGGGGCGGTGGGGCCGGGGGGAAGGACGGCCAGCGAGAGGCACGCTGTAAAGCCGGCTTAAGAAGCTCGGGAACAATCGAAACGCCCGCAAGCCTCGTAAAGCACCGTCCCAACGACAGCTTTTTCATCCCCCAGTGCCTCGATGCGATACTCTCACGACGTCTCGATAGTCGTCAATGGATCCATCAAATTGTCGACAAATTTTCGACGATCCAGAAGCTGGACGAGTGTTCCTAGTTTGCACCTTTTTTTTCGCTACCCTTGGGTAATGAAGAGTATTCATCGGTATTCAGTTTCCTGCTTGAATGGCAAAGACCGGGCTATCGAGCGAAGAAGCTCTTCTGTCGATATAATTAAACGACGTTGCTTTGAGCATTCCGACATTAGCAATCAACCCTTTACCGTCTCGTGCTTAACTGCCAGTCGGTGCTTCCATTGCGATTGTCTAGATTCTCTCCAATCGGCCCGGGTGGAAGGGTTGAGGGGTTCGATCGCTACAGCAGCGAAGAAACAACGTCGTAGATTTTCCTCTGATTTTACTCCAAGGATCATGCTACGAGCTTCCGAGATCCTGTCACCTGTTTACAACCCCCCCCCCCACTTCTTGTCGATGATCACTTCCATCTCCCCTTCCTCAGGTCCTCCGAGAAAGTCGGGTTTTCTCCTTCCTCGGCAGACCGCCCCCCCCCGTCGATTTCAGTAGCAGACGCTGCGCGATCGTTTCAACTCGGAGGAAACTCCCATTGAAAGTTAGCGCACGGCAATAAGGAGAAAACAAGGAGCAGGACATAACGACGGGCCGCCGCTGAAAATCAACGGCTGTTCTGAAAGCTCCGCGAGCTTGAAAGCGCTCGATACGGCCGGTGAATAAAACGCGGCGCCAGGACGATTCGTCGGTCTTCACCTTCCGGTCGGGCCCAACAATCCCCCCCCCCCCCGCACGACCCCCTTTTGCCATCCTGTCACCGAGTTTGAGGAGCGCGAAAGCCAAGTTTCAGCTGAACCCCCTGCTTTTGACGTTCCTTCGTTCTTCTCCGGCCGGCATTAATCGTAAGTTTCGGAAGTTTCGGCATAATAAATTGAAATTACCCATTTTCTATGCCGAGTTAAGCCGAAGATGAAATTAGACCGAGGATGGTTGATCAAGCGACTGGGTCCCAAAATACGAAGGTTCGTTTAATTTTCCCTGTCACATTGGATTCGTGCAGGTTTGTCGACGATTAACATTTGATTACTTCGTCAGTTAATAATGCATAATGAAGTATAATGAAGTAATGTATAATGAGGTTGAGTGACAAAGTGTACGTCGGGTATTAAAGTATACCTCGCGAGGCGGAAACAAGGAAACGAGCGTCGAATGGGATACGCTTTTACCATTCCCTCTTCTGGTCGGCCTTTTTTTCCCTCTAATTTCGGGGAAACGTTCGAGCCCCCGTGTTTTGCCCGCGGAGCTAGAAAAAGCCGGCGAAAGGAAGGAAGAAAAAAGCGCGAGCCGGCAACTTGTCAGAATTTCCGGGCCAACGTGCCGCGGGTCTCGGCGCGGCGACGGAAAAACAGTTTCGGCACTCGGTTGACGAACGAGAAGAGAAAACCAAAGACAGACGGAGAGGGAAGGTGTGGTGATTTACGAAGAGCACGAGAGGAGGAGAAAGTGAGTCCGAGGGAGGAAGGAATACGCGTAAACGTGATTGTCGAAGAAGCCCGGGGCGACGAGCCGACCAATATAGGATTCCTAACCGAGTGTTACCGCTAAAGGATATTTGAATTGCAAGGCAGATACCAACAAACCATCCGGACGGATCATCGAACGCCTCTCCGCGTTATCCGGCGGAAGTGTTCTTGGAAACTTCTCGATCGCCGAGCTTCGTGTCTGACTAGGTACGGTCATCCCCGGAGCAACTTTCCGGTATTACTGCTCCTTGCCGAATCCCAACGACAACTTCTGCGTCTGGCTACGTACTTTCCCGCGCCTCTGCAAACCGTGTACCATTAAGAACCGTCAAACCGCGATGAAGATTTCCGATACGAGCTCCTGCGGATTCGAACCTCCTAAACGCTGCCCGTGCAAACGAATCGAGACCTCGTGAGTTCAAAAAGATTTGTCTCATTATCAAAGGATTTTAGAGGATTACATTTTTCAGGACTCTGTCTATCTTTGGAGTCGTTTTTGACTGGGCGATTTATAAATGAATTCGGCTGGTCAAGCACACGCGTTCGCAGAAAATCAATACACGAGCTGTTAAACTCGCAGGAGCGATTTCCGGTGAGTTTTCAGAGGTTGAAGTTTGCCAGGGACAGAAATTTATCGTACTCGTCAAACGACCAGCAAATGCAAACAGAAATCGACTCAAAGCGCTTTGATGCATTTATGCAGAGCCGAGCGAGAGCGCAAGATCGACAGGCACGTTCGAGCTTGACTTAGCGACCGGCTACGTGCATTCTTACTCCTTTATGAAAATACGCGGAAACGAGGAAACAGAATCACGATAAATCCCGTACGGCTCCAAGAAGATTCCATTACCCTCGCTCTGCTTGGACTCAAACGAATCCGTGTAATTTTCATTTCGCCAGACTCTTGCTGGCCAAGAGTAAAAAAAGAAAAGTCCGTCTTGTCAAAACCTGCCGTATTGCCGGCGACGGAAAAGCGCAAAGAGCCAGTCGATCAGCTGCGTCTGTGTTTACACGTATGCACGTGGAAAATCCCTAGAGCTATCCTTCCTGGAAAGAGTTGGCGTGAATCGGTTAGGATATCGCGACAGGAATCCGCCGATAGCGTTGCGCCGTCAGCGGAGCGTGACGAGTCGGCGAAACCGCTGGGTTCGTTGCTGAGGGTTGCAAGGGGGCCGAGGGGGAGGGATGAGAGAAGAGAGGGGAGAGGGTACTCTTAGCGAGACGTCGCGGTTTAGATGCAGAGGGGTTGGTCGGCTTCGCTATCGATTGGCACTCTCTTACCGACTCCTCTCGCATCTCTCCTTTCAACCCGCCCCCTTCCCTTCCCCACTCATTCGTCCCCTTGTCGCACGCGCTATCGCCTCAGCAAGCCTGTCCGCATGATCCTCGCGCCGCCACCCACCTCGCTTCTTTCCAACTCGTCGTCGTCGTCGTCGTCGTCGTCTTCGCCGTCGACGACAGCTGCCAACTTCTCGAATACCGATGCCAGGACATACGGGTTCCAACGTGCTATAAACCAAGGAAACCCGGCTAAACCCCCCCCCCCCCGTGCCGGCATTTTCTCCTCGTTATCCGTCTTTGATACTAGCGTACCAAGAGCAGGGGAGGAGCGGGGGATTTTCCAAGGGACGGGAAAGAGTGGCCTCGTCTATGGGAAGACGCGAAAACCTTCCTTCCCCGGGGCAAACTGGCGATTCCCTCTACACCCTCGGGGATTTTTTAAAGTGATCTCATTAGCATAGAGACACTCGGCGAAAGAACAAAGGGATACCCATGGAAAAAGTGAAATTCAACCGCGATGGAATTCAACGACCCGACTCCACGACGATTAAACTAACGGGACAGACAAATGAATTTCTCAGGAGGAAATCGGCACGAAAGGAAATGGGGGAAACGAGTCGACCAATTAGCCATCCACGACGATCGTGTTAAGAAGTTAGACGCCACGACGGAACAGTTGATAGGAGATTGGCGAGGGTCCGTATGTCGAGCGAACGAATCGCTACCTGTTATCTTTTTTCGCACGGCACTGCAGCGTTACTGGCGGTAAAAGTCCTCTCGATAAAGTTGTTCCCCGAGGGGATTGCCATCCATCTTATTCCCGTTATACTTTCCTCGCGTGTGTCGCCGGACATTCGCACAGCTAAACGCACAAACGAACCGCCTCAAAGACGAGATTACACGTCGTTCTGCCGTTTCGAGAAAGCTAACCCCTCGCCCCCCAACCCTTCTCTTCGCTACTCACCGGTCGTTTGCCGTGCACAACGACGCCTTGTTCGAGCGGGTAGAACCAGACGATTTGTCAGGGCTCTGCGACACGTTCGTCGCCGTCGTTTACACCTTAACACCCTCGATGCTCCGCGGATTAACGGGCAACCTCGCGGTAAACTCCGAATACGTCACGTTTACATCCCCAGGTAAACGTACGATTCGCTCAACACGATGTTTCGTCGTTTTCAAGTAACGAAAATGTGACAAAGTCTTCGTCGAACACTCTTACATCTTCCGTTTTATTTTTCATTTTCTGACGGAGGGGAGCATTAAGGGGGTTAGAGTGGGAGAGTGATACTACGCTTTGCGGCGTCGTTAGATAAATCGTCGGAGCACTCTGATAAGCCATCGAAAGGCCACGCTCGGAGGAGGAAACGGTTTAAACGAAGGCAAGATCCGACGTTATTTGCCGGGCGCGTGTACGCGGGGAAACGATCGAACGGGGGGGCTCGAGTGAATACTTGGCGGTAAGTGCCGGTCTGTCCGGTATCGCGGCAGAAAAAGATCGTTATTCCCCGCAGGAAGTGTATATAGGGCCTTTTAATGGACGTCTCGGTGGTGCGCGTTGCTCCTTTTAGTGGCCGTTCAGCGGATTCGCGTCCCCCTCGATTCCTCTGTCTTCCTCCTCCCCCCACCCCCCGGCCGCCCTTTTGCCCACCATTCCCCGTGGGAGAGATGTGCGAGCACGTATATACGTACTTAAGGACCTATCTCACGTATCTTACCATCCGACGATAGTCGCACGGCCACCTAAGCTCGACGATTGTTCGCCCAACAATACTGTCCGCCCAGCAGGAACAAAGTCTCGAAACGACAACGCGGCACCCGACGGCCAGGAAAAACAGCCGGCGGGTAAAGGCCCGAAGATGATGAGTGAGCAACGGGCTGGGCGATACAGGAGGAAAAGTTTAATCGGTTTGCGTGCAAGGATTTCGGATAACCCTGCGGACAATTCCTATACGTCGCCTTTTATTTTCGCAGATAGTTCCTCCTTGCAATGACTCTTCATCGTGGCAGGAATTTCGGAAATCACCACGTTAAGGAAATCACTAAGCGTGGGGTACGCAAATGGTTCTTCCCTAATTTGAAGCACGGCTGAGAGAAAAACCGGAGAGGAAGAAGGGAAGGGCACGGTTGAGCCAAGCTGGAGAGTTGCCTACCAATTACGAATGCAAAGTTATGGTAATATTGATATCGGTCGGCGGTGAAAAGAAATGGCTGTAATAAAAGCGATCCGTGTTTCTGTTTCCCCTTTAGCCGATTTTTCGTTGGTTCACTTATATTCCTGTGGTAGCTCGTTCGACCCTCTCGTATCCTTGCCCTCGCCTTCTCCCCTGTCGCGCACGTACATTATTCAGAACATTCCTCATACATAGTCGGAAAGGGAGAAGCTACGGCACGTGGGGTAATTGAAATCCAATATACCTATCTAGCAGTTTGCGGTGAGGGTTTCCCCCCTCCCCATTTGCTCTGTCTATCTTCCTTTATCGCTTTCCCTCTATCCTCATCTCCATTCCTCCCTCTTCCTCCAACACGGTGCTTTCGTTCTCTTTCACGGGTCTCGCTATTCTTTCTCCCTCGTCCGGCCCCTTCCATCCCCCTCTACTCATTTTATTTCCTCGTCACATTTCAAGCCCGTTGTCCGATTCCATTGGTACAGATATAATCACGTATATACGCGGCGCACGAGAGGAGACGAGTCCCCTTGTTACGTTCTCGAGGGCTCCAACTTGCATCGCCATGACGTTCCATCGCGCTTCCATTGACCTAAATAATTCGATGAATCGCAGTGCAACGCGCGCAGATAAGTGTCGTTATCTTTATGATCCGACGTACAAAGCGTATCGACGGCGGCTCGATAAACACGCCCGTCAGAAACGAGAATGTCCACGGTACACACGTACGATCTAACATCAAAACGTTTATTGCCCGCCGAAATGAAGCGCCATTTTAAAACGACACCCAAAAAGAGTAACAATAAGTTTCTAGCTTCACAAGGAGAAGATAACGGAAGGATGAAGATTTTCATTTTCGCACCATTTCCTTCGCGCGGTTTTGTGCATTACCGTGAAATCGATTCTTTGATTGGACGTGAATCGATCGACTGGGAGTCGCATGTAGGGCAAACTTTAACAGGACGGCCGTTCGAATTGCATATGAAAATCTGCTGTCGATTAACGAAGTGTTAATGAAATGGGACATCCGTCGTCGTCGATGACGTTGGAAATGGGGCCGAACGGCGCGATTTCCATCGGAAACGACGGAAACGTGCCTCGACGTGCCGGATATGCGCCGACCTGCCTGACGTCACGTCGCCGTTAAAACACCGCCGGAAGTCCAGGACAATGCAGGATCATCAATTACAGCACGAAAATGTTCGTAATGACCGTAGGACGTTTTCTTTTTCCAACGAGTGCACCGAGCCAAAATAAATTTCATGCATGGGACTGTGGGGCTGTGGTAATCCCCCCCCACTGGACGCTTTTAATGAAACAAATCCAATTTTATTTAAACGTCTAAGGTCCCGGTAAATACGGAATAATGGCGTAATTGTCAAGTCCGCATTGCGCCTACGGCCGTGGAATCGTTATAATCTCGGCGGCGTGTAGACATCGGGACGAGCCGGTTGTTTATCGCGTGTCGGAAGTTTCGAGGAGCCTAACGATCGGAAAGTTCGACAGGAACGGCAGGCCACGCGGCCGGATAAGAACGAGATAGTTGGGCGAAAGTTTCACGCGGTAGCGTCCAACGGTATATACCTCTCTACTCCCACGCAAATTACGTTTAACTCAAACGACGCCCCGAGAAACTTGCCCGAGTGGATTTTCCTGTCGGTTCGCCGCGGCCGGGCATTCGTCCCTTTTTTATTTCCCCCACCCCGCCCCCTCCTGAACCTTCTTTCTCCCATTCGTCCACGCAACCGAGGGATCTGGTCCGAGAATACTCCTCCCTGCCCCTCCCCTCTCTCCTGGCGGAGAAACTCCGGCGCGGAATAAAATTTTCTTCTCCCTGACAAACGAGTAATCGAATCAGCACGTTCGTCTCCGAAAAGTTCAGACGAAGGCGACGCGGAACTCGCATCTTATTAGAATCCAAGCCCGCGGAACCTTCCGCTTCGTCGGTCCCATCTTTTCTATGGGCAAAGCAAGTTTTAATTACCCCTCTAGCCGAGGAAACGAATGGAACAAGGTGAACCGTAATTTGCGGTACTGCAGCTACGTTAATCGATCAATTTTTCTTTACCGTCAATTCCTTTTGTCCATTACTGTAAGTCCGCGAGGGGCAACGGGGGTTGGCTCTAAAATGAGAACATTTTTTTCCCCGCGCAGCAGGAAACGAGGATTTGGATTGGGTTTATTAAAAGTCGACGTCACCGGGGCTTCGATTCCCATCGGCTAACTGAATTCCATCGATTAAACATTTTGGCAGGTGGCTGGTTCGCGTACTATATTTTTGCCCTAGCGGGTTAGAGTCGAAAAGAATTTAATGGTAGTGCCGGCGGATAGGCAGTGACAGGGAAAACGGGGCGCGGGGAGCTGTGGGACGTAGGATAGATGCGGAAAGGGAAAAAGGAGAACCCGACGTGCCTTCAATCAAACAGGATTTTTATCGAACCTTAACGACGTCCACGTCCGTTAAAAAAGAATCGTTCGAATCGAGATACTTTCAGTCATTTTCCACGAACGTAAGGCAGCTTTGGCGGACCCGATTGATCGCACATATACATATATATCGCGTAAAATAACCAACTAAACCCCATAACTATGCAGAGCCGCATCTGCCATAACTCCCACTGCTCTCGCATAAAACTGAAATATTCTACTGGTCTGAAAAATCTCTCCTTCTTTCTACGTTTCGCTCATTTCTCCCGGTTTTATTCTCCTCGATAAGTACGTGTCTGATAGCAACATTTTTTTACGCGATGGACTCGCTAAAGCAACGCGCGGAGAATGTATAAAACCGCGGCGAAAATTCCTGCACTAATGTTTCAAATCAGACTTACCGGGATAGGAGGGCAGGGAGATAAAACCGTGCCACTGAGACTTGCCGGTCCTTCGCAGTGATTCCGAGAACGGGGGGATTTCTAACGACACCGGACCGACGGTAAATCTGGGCACAACCCCCATAACCCGTGCTATCCTCCTAGGGGAAGGGGTTGACGACATGAAAACGACCCGCTGACCCTTTCCCCCGCGAGACCAGGGACCCTCGTAAAATCGGTATCGATGATCGTTCGCGGTTCAACCCTCCGATCATCCCCATCGCTTGTCTCCCGCGCCAAGAACAACTTGTACCCCAGCAGCCCCTTCTCCCCTCCCCCTCTCCCGCTCAAAAAAGAACCCTCGTAATCACGTCCAAAGCTCCTAAATATATCTGTCCCATCATTCCGAGCCATTCCCCGAAGAGGAAAAGGAAATTTTCGAGGGTAAAAAACTGGCATTTCATGGACGATACGAATGAATCGTTAATTATCCGACCGGTGAATTTCCTAGTCGACGATCAACGGGGAAATAAATACGGGCATACATGACGTGTGCATTACCATAGATGTATCGATACAGATTTTCGCTTTCGACGAAGCCCGGGGAAAGAGTGATGAATCGGCGAAATGACGAATCGCGAATGAAAGAATATCCGCAGTCTCGATTTCCATAACAATGACCGAGCAGATTTCAACGGGCATCGACGGTAATAATTCTTGTACGGGAAAAGTGTTTTCCGTGACGTACTCCATGGCTCACGTTTGTCCCCTTTTTCAATGGAAATGAAGATCGCCGACGATAAGTTCCGGCGAGAACGACGCAAAGAGAAGAGCCTACTTTGCGTTAATTCATTTATTTGATATCCCTGCTAATTTCCGCATGAAAACCCTTTGTGCGGCAGATTTGGTATTTCTCTTTTTGCAAAGTCAGAGCTTTGAGTCGAGCGGAAATGGTGGACCCTCAGTTATCATTTTCACTTCGCGAGCGCATCTCGTCCTTCTATTATACTTGTTGCCACGTTTTGACACAATCCACGTTATTCCAGATCAACATACAATGCAGCGGGGTGCGTGTGTGTGTGTGTGTGTGTGTGTGTGTGTGCGGGGAAGGGCCGAGGGAAAGCTGAGAGATTAAGACGAGTACGCAGTGCACAAACCGGCTTCGTGGATTTCCTGTATTACGTTCAACTAGAATGATAGGCTCCACTGCGCGACGCTATAGCGCGGATTACGCCCGCGGAGAAATTCATTAACTCGTTTCTACGTAAATGCGAAAGCACGTTTCGCGCTTAAACAGGGATTGAACAGCAGCTTTCACTGCGAAACGTTACAAGCCCAACAGGAAATATGAAGACTCATTGCGTTCGTCGTAAGTACACGTAACGGGAAAACAATTAGATAAAACCCCGAGTAAGGGTACGAAAAACTTACGAGAGGCAGTTTAGGAAATGACTTTTCTTCAACTCCTCGCTAACACGTAGACCCGTGTAAAAGGGTCGAACATTTCTTTTATCTCTCCCCTCCCCCCCCAAAAAATACGTATCTCGGGAATACAGGGCAGAGAGAAATAAACAGTGGTAATGGTCACTATGCATAATGCCGAGGAATTTCATGGGCCACGAGATTTCTTCTCGGCGGAGGGGAGCTGAAAAAGTTTTGTTCGCATTGGGGAAAGTGAAACGGTCGTCGGGAGATTTGGCTGGACGTAAGACCTTACTATACGACTATGCTTTCGAGACGAGGTTGTATATCGGCCGTAATACCCGACCGTAGACCCTCGCCAAGGGCACGTACGCGCGACTCTCGGTCCTACTTCCGCGTATATAGACGTACACACACACATACACACGTACACACTGTTCCGTCTATTCAGGAATTCATTACTGGCGATTCTACGCTCGCGGAGATTTACCGGATACGGGGGCCGCCTCGGAGGGCATGGCGAATATCAGGCATTCGGAATCGGGTTCCAGCTCGTTGGGAACGACCTGAATTCGACCCCGGGCCCCCGCCACGCCGGTAGTGAAGGGGGAGGGTGGGGGGTGGAAGCGAGCGTCCTGAGAGAGGGGCTGGACGGGCGAGAGGGAAGGGTTCGCGGGATATTCAGGAGATGGAACGAAGACGGGGAAGTAGGGGCGGTGATCGAGGAACGGAGAGAAGGAACTGCGGAACGAGGAGGAAGGTAGGAAGAATCGAAGGAGAAACCGACGTGTCGGAAAGAAAAAGAGGCCGTCGGTGACCGGGTGGAGAAGGGGGGAGGGGGATAAGATGGAGAAAGATGGAGTGCGAGAACTCGCGGCGAGATAACGAGAAAGAAGATAAAGGTCTTTTATGGGACGACTGTCGATAAGGGATATACAGTTCGTTCTCGTCCTGCCGAGGAAAAATCGACGTCATAGCAGACCGTAGATCGACCGTTTCTCAGAATGTCCCTTTATCCGTAAACGCGGGATGGTTAAAAAAAGGAAAATCCAAGGGAGAACAGAGCCTCCCCGCAAGATTCATAAATTTATTCTAATACAGGGGGGTTCGTAGAACGTAGGCGTCGTAAGAAACGGGAATTCCTAATGACTCTCCTTCGGAATACTAATTACGGCGGGCAATTAATATTAATAGAATTCAATGGTATTGTTTCGCGCGACATGCTTCCTTGTCGGTTCTCCGCTTTAAGTCATTTGCATTACCGCTAAAGGGAATTATAAAGCAGATAGTTCGCTTTTGACGATGTACCGGGCTTTGTGGAAAAACAAAAACCCTGCGCAAATGCCGCCTATTAAAAGAGAAAAACACCATATTAAGCGAGGACAAAAAGGACAATGGGCAGAGAAGGAGGAAGCCCTTGCGTATGGATTAAAGGGAGAGGACAAAAAGACAGAGAGAACGATGATAACGTCGTAGCACGGTGGGAACGGTTATTGGTTGTCGGAGATATTACCGAGCTAAAACGTTTAGCCGAGCTGCATCTCCATAATTTGCATAATTTTCATAATGCATTAGCGGAATTTCCATCGGAGGCGCGAGCGAGCACAAAACTGCCGGTCATGCCGGTGCTGGGCGTGAGATCGCCGGACGTGCAAACACCGATGCACTTCCGGCGCGATACCGGACTACGCGTGCCACCTCCCGCCGCGGATCTTCGGAAATCCTGATTACTCGGCCGAGGAAATATCCACGCGAAGATACAATGCTTCTACTTCCCCGATACGACGCACACCTTCCGTTCAAATCGACGAGAATTCTCCCCCACCCAGAGGACAGATGATTATAATCAGATTAATAAACTCGATATCTCAAGGAGAGAAATTGAATCTTTTTCTGTCAAAGTATCCCCGGTTGATCAGTAATTTATTACCTTCGGCCTGGCGAAACAGAGAAGTCTTTCGACAGTTTGGAATTTATTAAGGTCAGGGTAATTTATAAGACGCTGTTTTCCAACAATTTCGGAGAAATTTGGGATTATATCCTTCGCTGTGCCAATGGCTAGGAACGTGTCAATATGGCCGGGTATTACTTCAGGAGCAATTTCCAGTCTGTACACAGTGTCAAGACGGATGTTACGGGTTTATCACGTCGAGCCTGCTTAATTGTCCAACGGTGCGTGGGAGTTTACCAAAATACTCGAGAGTCACGCATACAGGGTAAAATCGAGTGTACATGTATTTGCAGGCTGCGTGCAAGCAACGGATTCTGTTTAACGAGCTGTCTCCGCGATATATCACGATTAAACAACGAAGGGACTTATCAACATCTCGAAGACGGAAATATCTACAGCGGATAATCAACATCTCCGTCCTGGCAAACGGAATTGTACGAACGACAAAGGATTAAACGAATAAATGGACCGTGATTAAATGCCCGCCGAGAGTCTTTGTCCGGGGAATATGATTTTTCTTCGAGGGAAGCTTTGTGATTTGTGAAAAAAAATTGCTGCGAGTAAAGCCGCTCGACGTGTATTTTACGGAGTTATGAATGCTCTTCAGACGTTTACGTTCGATTGCCGGGGGTAGGAATTGTAGAATTGCGAGGCGCCTATCGATCCCGTACTAAAATATCACCCCGGGCGAAAATAACGACGGCTCTAGCGACGCCGGCGGGTTAACAAATACGTAAATTCGAGGCCCGTAACACCTCGTAAATCTGGCACTAATTTCCCCGTTGGAAATTGGCGCGACGCCAAAGCGGCAAAAAGTTTGGTCAGCCGAATAAAGTCGCGCCGTCGAAACGCAGCGTTTTCTCGCGCGGGAGAGAAGCGATCCCCTGATTTATGCTGGCTGACAAAATAAAAGTCCACCGTGAAATAAAGGGGAGAAGAGTGAGAGGGCCGAAGGGGGGGGAGTAGCTAATGAGCGTCAGAGATGAGTAACAGTCGAACGAAAACGGAAGAGCCAAATGAACGAGGGTTCGTGGGCTGAAGGGGTAGGGGGGGACAAAGGGAACGGAAACGACGGTCCCGGCTCGTGCAGTACGGCACGAAATTCCCATCTCCGAGTAAGTTATCCATAGCGGGCTAACGATTACGGTACTGCACTCGATACTCGGCAACCTTATGCACCGAGCGCGTTTCAGGAAACGCAAACGAGACACCGCGAAATGGTATCGAGTAACGATACTACTGCCAAGCCCGTAATCGCCTGGATCCCTCGATCCTTCTGTCATCGATTTCCCTGCCTTCCCACGGACGAGCAGCAGGCTTAATTAAATGCTAATCCGAATCTGACGCTTCGCACGAACCCGACGGATTTCTCGGAATGTAAAAACCGTCCATTATTATCGGGCAAACGTCACGAAAGCTCGAGCAATAGAGACAGTCCGCGGGGGTGAAGGAATCGTTTGCCCTGTTGTTTCGCGAAAGGCACGCAAGAAACCCCGTCGCGACGGCCAGTTTACGATGCAGATTAGGTTTCAAAGGTAACGTCGTCCGGCGAGCTTGCGGTCCCGCAAGAAACGCAAAACGTTCGGCCGATATCAGATCCGGCCGGAGCCGTTCAACAAGAACGCGACCCGGACCACGACAAAATTTGTTGCCCTGGCAAACTTGACAATGCGAAGCACAGTATGCCAAGATAAACGAAATTCATGCGCCACGACGCACGGGAATTGTTAATTAAAACAGTCGAAATTTCCAATATCCCTGACCCCATGGAAATCCTGCGCCATGATTTTCAAAAGTTTATTAATACCATTTGCATAATGACGCTGGATTATTGGGAAATTTTTATGAGAAACGACCCTGACGCTATCAAAACAAGGCGACTGAATTTACATACCGCCTATATTGTCCGACTCAATGAATTCTTACTGCGCATTTCTAGAGTCACTATATTACAACTTCGCCGGAATATCTTCCTAAGGTCAGCTACTGTATCGTTTGTTTACAGTCTCGTTATCGTTAGGAAAAAGCAATGTCTTTTCTCCCCACAACTTTTGGCCGACCAGCGAAGGTCAGTTTCGTGCGGAATAATAGCAAAAGCTTTATCCAACACAACCGACAAATACCAATTTCTACGACACACTTCATGCACAAAAGGACAGACTTATTGACAGAATTTGTTCTTCATAAAAAAAGTCGACAGAATGTTCATTGATTAATGTACTAAACGAGATAAGAAATGTAATACGAGCAGTGGATATTTGTAAGAAATGGTTTTCATAGTAAAAAGGTTTGGTAAATTCTGTCACAAAAATCAGCTGTCTAAAACAATGTGTATCTACCGTCGAAATCGATGCGACATTGGTTCTGCATTCCGCGCGGCCATCCCCCTTCCGGTTGTCCAGGGTTTCCGTTTCCGGTTGTCCATGCAGTGCAGTTAGTCGTTGGTCCTTGAATCGAACGCCCGGGGTGTTGAGTGACACTTCGATCTCGACACTTGAACGACAATACACACACTAACCTTCGGTATTACCTTATACCGTAAACGAAGCTCATCGATCCCCTCCCCCGTTGGATCCTGCCAATACCTGACAACACATGCAAGCAGGTACAGGCTCATCAAGGGATAATCCCGCCCACGGGGAATATATTAATTCCCCGCCATACCAGGCTCGATTCTAGGGAAGGAAATTTCGATACGTAGTTGGTAAACATAATACTGACCTACGGACATGACGTGTACATAATTGAGAGACAAACCCAAGGAATAAATGGATCATTTTCCACGACGTTTTCGACGTAGCCGTGCGTCTGCACGACGGGGAATTACTGGACGAAGATAAATCGGGGAAGGACGAGAACGGGTGGAACGGAAGAAGGAAAGAAGGTAAGAGGGAGAAATTTATTGGCAAGAACTTATTAAATGCATCTGCCGGGACAGCAATAAATTTGAATGATTGATTGCCCCTGCCGGCATACCGCAAGAACCGTACGAGTGCTTTTCAGCGATGTAATAACCGCTAATATTACCTGCATCGAGACTTAAACGCGAATCCATTGCAGCACTGATTTATCGAGTTTGAATATATACGAGCGGCACGTGAGGTCAGCCAGAGTCGAGAATCATTTTATAACAGCGCAGCTTCCAAAGAAATAATATCTTTATACGTCATTCTCTGGTTTATACCGCGAAATACTAAACAAGGGTTAAGTCGAAATACAAAAGTAAATTCGCTGATAAGATGTGCAAAGTATTGTCGGTCGATTTGGGTTATTAATCCATTAAATTGAAATTGAAACCTTTAATGATGCATTAGCGAGGAACGAGGAAACTACGGTATTGTACATTTCGTGCGATTAAGAATTTAATACAGCACGGAACTGTCTCCGAGTAGACACTGTGGAAAGTAGCTGAATCTGAGAGTCGCTCGGCAAATAGGTCACGCGAGGAAATCTAGTGAACCGCTAAAGAACGAGTGGTCCGGAAGAGGGGTAAACATCCCTTCGATTTTGCCGCGCTGCCAGCTTCCGGATGTGCCCGGGAAGGCGCGGTTCGAGATTCCACGAAGTTCGGGAGCAGGAAGAGTGGGGGGAGGTAGGGGTTGAAAGTTATTATCGTCCGGTGGTAGAAGGCCGAACACGAGCGAACGCTATTTATTCCCTCGCAATGGCAAGTGCGATTAACGCCGGAATCCGGGAACTTATAATCGTTTTGGCTTTCCTGCCGGCACATCGGAAACGCAGAACCCGGAGATGGCGAACGGACGGAAGACAGTAACGCCGCTAATTATTCCCGAGGTATTGTAGCTCGTTGCTACTGTTGATTACGGCGTTTGCATGATAGAGCCAACAACACCGGCGAGCGTTACAATTAATTTAAAAGCGGATCCGTTGATTGGACTTCGACTGACGAACTTCGGGCAGGTCGTTACGCCGGCCCGCTCCGAAAAATTCTCAATTTTCAAACAAATTTTCCCCCTACCAACACGCTCAAATAAAGAGAAAGTCATACACGAAGAAATAACAGAGGTAAATGACTTCATTAAGAACAAAGATTGTAATGTGTAGTAGAGACTTTGCTAATAGTTGGAGGAAACGCGGAAGGTTGGGAAAAATTGCTTAGGGTTCGAAAAAATCGGGCTCATCGGGGCCAATATTCTACTCATCCTCGCAAGAATTCCAAGAAGTCAAAAAAATGCTACGCACCACAAAAAATTCCTCAGTACCTGTAACAATAATACCTATAAATAATCATACCTATCATAGAAACAATTTCTGAAAGTTAGTCACAATGATCACGTGTATTGAAATGTTGCAGCGAGAATTGAATTCTTCACAGTCGTGCGTCGGGAGTAATTTTCGCAATTACGTGTTTTACGGTCTAAACGGACCCGGACCTATTAGCAACGGCAGTCCTTGCCTCGTTTGACGCAAAGACAGATTTGCACAAGTGACACGTACACATTGTCAATGGTACCAAGCGTAGTAGAAGCCGGGGGGGAGGGGGAAGTCGGGAATATCGTCGGCAGTCCAAAGAAAGACAAGGCGAAATTACTTATCCCCATGGGACGAGTGTACCGGGACAGAGGACGCGGGAACAACGGACGATAATAATTGCCGCTCGTAAAGAGGAAACTCCTACGAAAGACAGCAGACAAATGGTTTTAGCTGGAATCCGGCAGACATTAGACAGAGCCCCGTAGATAACTCGGCATTGTTTAACCCTGCCCCTCGTGCCAATGTGCTACAAAGTTCCGCGAGTTATCCGCGACGAATCTATGACAGGCCGTTAATAGAAGACAAATGAACTCGGGGGCAAGTCGCAGCGACGCTGAAAGTCGTGACGGGAGATGATATTGTCGTGAGAATTTATAATGCTAAAAGGATACTAGGGGAAGAGATTAATAGCGCCGGGGAAATTCATGTATCCCCGGTTCCCGGTATTTCCGAACACGATATTATTTTATATTCGCCTTACGACCGATATTCCAGGAAGGGTCTATCGGAAATCGATGTTTTCAGTGAAAATACAAAAATACCCAGCAATTCGGTTACCCTGGCCACTGTATTAATTATTACGGATTATTACACCGCCGTTGTAATTTTCTAATTCTGGCTTTTATATGATTTTGCCGTGAGGAAAAAAGGATATTCCGTGGTAAATGGAAAATATGGTTGGGCCGAACACGAGGCCAGTTCGTCAGCTGCCAGCACGTCGGCTGGAAAATCCGCACGTACTGGCGAATAAATTAATAATGACGTGCCGTTTCAGCGGGCAGATTTCCCAGGTGACGTTTCACGTGGCTCGGTTATAAATACGCTTACAATAATTATTATCGCAGCGCCGGGCCGATGTACACGTATAAGTGCAGACCACGAGCGCGCCAGCCGCTTGGACGGACCGAGTGGAAAATTAATTAACCGCGCCAGGAATAATCAGGTCCAAGAGAAAATAGGACAGGACCAGCGGAGCCGGCAGAATCGTACAAAGTACGGCTTTTACGCTAAATCAATTACCACGAACCAGCGCCTCCGACATGGCATTATTAAAAAGAGTTTATCGCCAACTTTCGGCAAAGGCAATTTCGGATATTAAATCGCACGGCGATCGTACGATCTTGCCGAGCAATTATTGATGCGTATCGAAACGACGACCCTTATCCAGCCTTCGTGCGCCTTATTTATTTGTTATTAGGATCCACCGAGCGAAAATAGGGCTGACTTTCGTGTCCCCGATTCATCTTAATCACTTAACGCGAGGTAGATTTCTCTCGATTTCCCCGAGCCCCTTCCTACCCTTCACTTTCCAAGGGTCGTTCTTTTTCCCCAATGTTCCCTTCGTCCTTCTCCCCACACTTATTCCCCATCACAGGCGATTTAATCCCGGTTACCGGCTGATGCCGGATACATATCGGCGGTTCCATCGAACGACGAATAAAGAATTGCTAGATTTAATTACAAAATTCAATGTCGAAGAAGTCCAATGGATATCGGTGAAAAGTATTTCTGCGATTCCTGTAATTTTTCAGAGGTTCATAAATATTTTGCTTATCGGGAAACCTTTTGTTCTCTTTCATTTTTAACGGACCTAGGGGCAATTGTATCGGGTTCTCCGGTGTTTATAAGTCTGGTCAGTGAGTCGAGGGGGAAAGAAGTAGCGGCGATTTTTCAGAGCGTCGGTTAAACGAAGAAAGTTTGAGCTAAGGGTATCGTCAGAGCTTCGAACTCTTTGTGGAGAGAAAGCCGGACGCAGACGAATGTAGCGATCGGAAAAGTCCTGATTAACGGGTACCGCGATTCTCCTTTGGGACTTAAAGGTCCCGAATGAGATAAAGCGAGGAAACGAAATGGAGTGGGCAAAAATTGCGGAAAGCCCGCGGTGAGAGATGGGAGGAGGGGGTACATTAAAGAACGTTAAAGGCTATATTAAAAAAGAGCGGCGAAAATGTGGAGGGAAAGCGGAAATGATTAGAAAGCGACGTAGGGCGGTTGGGGGAGGGGAAATGGGCGAAGGGAGAAGGGCAGGTCTGCGCAGTTTTCCTACTGGCTTAGAAACGTGTCGACGGAGTGGCTGCCGGTAGCACCGTGCTTAACGAGTCTATTGTCCCGCGGAGCTTTTAATAACGTCGTAACAAAAGATGATGGCTTGTAAAAGGGTCGGCGCATTACAATGTCATTTGACCGTCTCGGTGCACCCATTTCCAGTGGTCGTCGTCGGGGCGCCTGGCCGGATCTCGCGACAGTATCAAAGCCGTAACTCCGGACCGAATGAACGAGGGAGTTAATTAAATTTCCCGGGACAAAGTTCAGCCGTTTCCAAAAGAATAAAGGTTCAAAGGACATTATTGTCCGGGCGGGGAACGGCAAGTCCAAAGAAATTTCATTTCCACCGCTACCCGATTGCCCTTCGACCTCCTCGGTATTCCGACTTCACTTGGCCGACGAATATTTCTCACGGATTTATTGTTTACACGCCCCTTCCCCCCCAGGTATATTCGTCGGAAGGGTCGAACGGTGGGGCGAAATTACGAAACGTCACGCCGGTGACAAACGCCAGGACGACGACAAGAAGTCTCCTACTACTTAATTTTCTTGCGGCAACGAAAGTCCAAACTCTTTTTCGGATGGCCAGTGAAAGTATCCGCGCAGACGTAGACGGTGAGTTGGCGAGCGTGCGAATCCGTCGGGCCAATGAGAGAACGGGACGTCGATACGTCCGGGGAAAAACGATGGAACGTGAGGAGTCATGCTCGAACACACATGTCTATTACTCAACCGGCTTCCATTCCCCCCCCCCCCCGCCAAACCCGCTGTTCCATTCGTTTTTTCACACTTTTTCTGGCTCGCGTAAAACACGACGACGCTCTGGAGTATCTCGACCGGGAACGCATTCTTCCTCTCATGTTTTATTAATCCCCCACCCCCCGTCGACGATTACTCAATCCCGCGGATCAAATGTACTCGCCGAAACAAGCCGCGTGTTCCAGGTTTTCGCCTTTCCAAGCAAACCAACAATCTGCATGATTTCGTTCAACTTCCGCTCCCCCGCACTTGGCTGCATAGTTCTCGGCTGGAGGCGTTAAACCGGCGTTCCTGTTATTGCTTTAAAAGTTTCCCCGGTTTAAAGCTATACTCGCTAACAGTCCTGCTACATGAACTCGAATTTTCATTCCCCTTAGTTTCGCTATCGCGCGCAAGATCATGACTTTATATTACTTCGGCAACTCTGTTCGGCCGAGAAAAAATTCTAAACGAAGAGTAAGTGATTCGGAGTTTAATACGAATCCTTCGGTCAAGGAAACGCTGTTTTCTTTTCAGGACACTGCTGTCAATTTCGTACAGTTTAATTCTTTTTGTCGTGGGGTCTGGTATATCCTTGGACTTTACTTTATTCGCGCGGATTCTCGGGTATTTCGTCGGCGAATGGCGATTTACGTGCGACTGCGGATTTGTCGAAACGAGAAGGTAGGTCCCTCTGATCCCGCGGTGCATTTCCCCGTGCACGCGGAATATTCTGAGGGAATGTGCATCGCGAGAGGGCAGACAGGCCAGTGCACCGACGCGTGTTTGCCCGCCACAGGAAAACTCGATTTCCTAGCACAGTGAGAGAGAGAGAGAGAGAGAGTGAGTTTCCCTTCGTCTGGCCCTTTGGCTTTTCGAATCCCCACCCTCCACGGTTCCACACTCCTCCCCCTCCCCCGTGACCACTTTGACCAAACACAAACTCAACAATCACGGATACGTTATCCGCATAGAACTGCGTCCAAGCAAACATTCGAAAAAATCCAGCACATGAATTTTGCGTGATATTCATTTACAGTGGCTCTATTAAAAATGATGAAATTACTGTACACGGTTGAAATTTGAATATTTCCGTCGTTGTACTTGCAATTTTATTCGACTATTGTACCTCGTCTACTCAAGGAAGGTCGAAGTTGCAACTGAATATTCCCCGGGGAACGTGACTTAAATTCAGCGGAAATATATCGAGAGACGTGGGGAATTCAGATACCGCCACTGACCGGAGATAAGTATCCCCGTGAATAAAGCCAAAGGGTCCTCGAACATTCAAACGCGGAGAGTACGGGCCAATGTCGAGTTATTCAATATTGCCAAGGACAAAACGAGAATTTCCACGGAGGAATCAATCTCTCTCGTTAATTAATTCTCAGTAAATCCGTCTATTAATAAACTGCTATTTCCACGTACCGTACGACGATTTTTAAACCCTCCGTTAAATTTTATTCCCGGCGGATTAAAACCGTTTTTAAGGTAAACTGACGTATAGCGCTTTGAAAAATTTCGTTTTAATTTGAATTTCATGACTGAAAGGTGGTATTTAGCGCGTGAAATGAGTTTTTGAAAATTCTGTAGACAGAAATTGGTCGGCATGTTCTGCCCGTAGTTTAATAGTGCTCTACATGCAATAATTATTTCCCTCTATTATCCGGCTTTTATTATTAAAGATACAAACAAAAAAAGGAAGCCGTATATTTCATAGGAAGAGAGGTCTACCATTTCCGCGTAAAATATCGTCTCTTTCATATAATTCCAGAATGGCCATAAATCTGAAGGGCCAGGTGAAAATATGAGACACGTAGAAAAATACGAAGACCGAAAGGATGGGGTTACTTGTTACCTGCATGTTACACCTATTAAATTACGTCGCGAGAAACTGTTTAAATCTCTGTTTAGGAAACACGAAGGATCATGAAAATTGTATCCTACATTCATGCCAGATTCACGGAAATTTGTCGAATCGTCAATCTTCGGTAATGCAGAAATTATTGAGGTATTTTCGGACAATTCCTATGGCCCGGGCGTAATAAAATTTTCGCGAATTTCCGTCAAACGAATAATGAATTATCCACTTTGAGGGAGCTGACGGGATTACTTCGTAAAAAATAAATTGGCTTGATTATTAAACGATGGTGGCGGGAAACAAGCGAATCGATCGTTAACGAGTATTGCGGGAGAGCTCGGAAAAACCGGGCGAAATGGAAGATGAGCCGCGGGAGGGGACAGCGGGGAGGGGGGGGGGCAACACGAGCGGCGGCGCGGCAATAAACCACAAATCATTGTTTTATGAATATTCAGGAGCGACCGCGAAAATAACGTCGCCGCGCGGAAGATCGATCGGCATTTCCTTTCTTCCTTCGTCCTTATGCCGTCGCTTTAAGCTCGCCTTATGCAAATGTCCCGACGGCGAACAGAATCCTTTCCGTTCGTCCACGCGTTTCCACCTGCGGAGATACGTGAGAAACGGCGAAAAGTCGGCAACGGGGGAAAAAAAGCAAAGGTCGACCAAAGGAAACAACGTGCCGCTCGGCGATGGGGGAAAAGAGACGGAGGGTCGGGGGCGAATGAAAGCTCAGGTAAGATAGGATAGAATGGAAGAAAAATTACCGGGTAACCGGCTCGTTCCTAGGCAAGGGGCCTGAGGTACGCCTAATACTTTTTCCGCGATTTATTTGCACCGGCCGGTAATGAAATTACGAAAATCCCCAGCAGAAACGCTAGAACGTCCTCGGAAATGGTTCTCGCTCGTCCCGCAAAGCACAGTAATCGCTTACTCAACGTACAGGTGATGAAAAATTATTAAAGTTCCGGGAAAAGTGGGTGAAGGTATTCCTCAGCTCGCAAGAACCTTTGCTTTCGCGCGTAGTTTTTAATTCCCTCGTGTTGAAGGGTTCACCGATGTACAGAAATGGCGTAGCTGGATGCGATATTCCAGTGAGATTGTGGAACTCGCAGCGGATAAACATAAGCGAGGGAAATCTGAGACTTTAAGTGTCTCCTCGGGCAGTGACCGTGTTACAATATCCGTCTCTCTGCGGAGACATTCGTAGGGTGGATAAAACGGCAGTCTGATACTTTAAACGAACGAACGGAAACACTCGCCCACCATTTTATCCGTCGGTAATCGAATGTAGATTCAAAGAAATTCTCCCGCAGACGAGGTAATCTGCTGTACCAGCTTCCAACGACTCGCCAATTACTGGGCTACGATTTTACTAACGCGAGTGATTACCGGTATCTTTAACAACGAAACTCTCCTCGCATTGACTCTGAAAATTCCATCGGTATAAAACTGTCTTTGTCCAATCGAAGGACGCAACTTCGGAAAATGTGTTTTACGATGTTATTTTTCTCGTGATAAATCGACCCTCCGAACACGTGTTTCACGTTGACATTTTTGTCGCGGAAATGTTGAACCGTGAGGCCTAGGTTGGTCGAGTATCCGTTGGCCGAATGACGTCCGAAACGAAAAGCCCGCATTCGACGGGCCCCTCCGTGCAGCACGTAGACCGAAAGCGAAACACGGTCTAATTACACGCCGTCGCGAAACGCAATTACCCGGGAGATGATGAAGCTATTACCCGCACGGCAGACACCGGGAGAAATAACTCGGGCGCTGATAAAAAGTTGCCTGTTTTCCCGGGGATTAATTTGACAGCCCTGCGTAGTTCCGCTGCTCCCCTTCGATCCCCTCGCCCTCCCTTGCTTCCTGCCACCCCCCGTGGTGTCTGTCCCTCGCGTAAATTTCGTTATTTCGGAAAGCAGTTTCGTCGCTTCTTTTTTACGCGCCTTTTAAACTTACCCGTTTCCTTCCTACCTCGGCAAGAAGAGGGGGGGGGAAGGGGGAATGAAGCTTTCACGGTCGCGCGGGCTCGTAAAGCGACGACCGAAAACTTTGCCAATTACTCTCCTGGCCCGCGTGCCAGAGGCCCTTTGAATCGTCTCCCCGACAATACGGTAATTGTAATTCTTTCGGCAAAAGACCCGCCGGAATTTCATCGGCGACCCGCTCGAACGATGGGGTTAGCTGATCCTTTTAACTCACCCCGTGCGGGCCAATCCTCTTAGTCGTCCTTGTAGTGATTCTGTTTAGCGGATGAATCTGCGAATTTGTTCAAGTGTCAAGCAGCCATTCTTCGCCGAACGACCATCCAGAACAAAGAATTAGAAAAAAACGTCGTTGGCGTCGAGTCATGTCTTATTTACCTCGTACAATGAAATACTTTGCACGAACATTTCTCTGCTCTTCGTACTTCTGATCGATACTTCGATCCAACATTGTTTCGGAAAGTGTAACTCCCGGGAAACTATCCCCCCTGGTTAGCGTAACTTAACGTAAGGCTTCGTTGAATCCCTGTTCTCGTAGATCCGGCTTCTTTCGTATATCCTATATCGTCATTCTCGTGTTTCACGAAAATTATCAGGAAAGCGAGAAAGCGGATGTTGTTGCATTAAATGCAAATACTACGTCGTGGATTAATGTCGATGAAATCGTATTGTCCTTAATTTACGAATGCAGTGTACGTCCTTTTAGCTAGCACGATGCAATCAGTTTGTTACTTCGCGGAACATCAATCGCGGGATACGAAAGGAACACGCGATTTTCACATTCGGTTCCTGGATCGGAAACGAAGGTCTTATTAACGTAATGCTCCTTGCACGGAAACCTCCTGCGCGTTATTCGCCCGAACGATACGACTGCACACGTAGAAAGGGGGAAAAAAATCTTGGCTTTAATGCATCTCGCGACGGATATTTTTCAAAGGACGAGTAACTCGGCAATTTGCGAATCCTCGTCATTCGTTTCGGTTAATAGTGACACGTACGAATGGCGCAGGAAGTCGACGGTAATCTCATAAGGACATGGCAACGAAGGAACCGTAATGGCAAGGAAGATGAGTAAAAAGCACGAGCCATTCATTGTAATACCCGGGAATCGTAAACGTTGCTATATCTAAGCTCATAAGCGTCTAAACTAAATTGCCTGAATACGGAATAGCGAAATCGTCTAAAGTACAGTAGACTCGAAAGAGCTCCACAAAGTTCAGCTAAGAATTTTGTAGGATTTTTCTTTGACGATGTTAGGACAGTTGAGGTGAAATTGAACGCTTAGATCAGAACTGTCGAATCGTTTTCCAATTACACTATAAACGGTGCGTAGCTGCCAATGGTGGTTAACAGGGCAAAGGCGTCTGTATATCGGTGTAATACCTCTTGTCAAGCGGTCGTTCGACAAGGAAATCCAAGCACGGCATCGAGGCCTAGTGCCAGGCGTTAATAGGACAAGGGCTTTCGTCAAAGCTTAATGCAGTGTATGCATGTCCCTGTTCCCTCACTAACATCAAACGTCTTCAGAACTTCGAATCTGGAAGCGTAGAAAAGAAGCAAGATGATTCGTCGCACTGGTATCAGAGTTTTGGAAAATAGGAGATGAAGGACACATAAAGGAACGCGCAAAATCCTCGACTCGTGGACGAAATAATTGTAAGAAATGGACGAGACTCGCTGACCCGCGAAATAAAAGAACCGAGCTCTACTAGTGATTCTTGGAAAGCTTCAATGAAGATGAAGCCAGAAATGTCACGTCCTCAGAAACGAAGTTCTCAAGACTAACGTCAGTGCGAAATGAGAAAAACGTTAACAGCGAAGTTCTCAACATAAATTCCTTTTCCTCTCTCAATGGAAAAATACTCTAAATCCTGCTCATTATTGGGCCGAAATTCATCACGGAAGGGGAAGTTCACGTGGATAAATAATCTCTGAGCGGTCGATGGAATGGAACCGTGGATTCTTTGTGCCGGTATCATCGTGACAGGTCTTGCAGCTTCCAGGACGTTGTCCGGCAGGAAACACCTTGAAAAGGTCGCCCGAAGCCCCGTAAAATGGCGCGCAAAGGGTCGACAATGGAGCCGGACAGTGCGACAAAAGGTGTGTCCCCTATGACCCTCCTTTTCGTTGCTTCTCACTCTCCACGTCTTCCTTCATCAGTCTTCCCTCTCCTCTCCCCCTCTCCCCGTGCCCCCCCCCCTTTCCCTGGCCGAACAGCGGATGTCCAGCGCGCGAGGGAGTATCAATTAACCGGGTACGTCGCGTTAGAGTTTTCCGGAAATTCGTGTAGTAAGTCAAGCCCGGTACGGCGAAACTCCGGGGGCGGGTGGCATGATGCGGTGGTCGCGGGGAAGAAGGTGAGACGAAGAGGGGTTGGGGGTGGGGTATAACACAATGCCTCGGTCGGTGCTTTAGCATTTGCATATGAATTGCCGGAGTCCTTGTCCCGCCGCTAAAACCCTCCACGCCGGCGACGAAGGTGGGTGGGTCGACCAGGTGGTTAACTACCCCGAAGGAGAAGAGCCTGCGAGTACGTCCGAACAGTTCGAATTACCACCCCCCCCTCCCCTCCTCCCTTCCCTTCCCTCCTGCGTCGACGGACACTCGCAGCCCTGTTTGCCCGCTTCCTACACTTGCGGGCAGTCCTTAAATTACTGGCGGTTAATTAAAGTGCGATTAGAAGTCCCCACCCTCCTGCGAGACTCTCACTACGTCGATGGCCATCGCGGTAGCTGAGGTCTCTTGCGTTTCGTCATTCCGTCTCCCTCCACGTCTTTGTCCACCGTGTCTTAGAACCACTGTCAGTTAACTTCTTTCTCAGCCCCACTTAATTCCAACATCGGATTATACGTAACGAGTTTCGCGTAGGAAACAGTCCGTCCTGTTTACTTACAACCAACGGACCGGGCAATTAACCAATGAAACACATGTTTATCATCTTTGACCGTCTTCCCATTGGTTTTTTGCAACGTTTCTGACTGCTGACGACAGTCGGTCGATCAATCCTGATTTTCCGTAGGGCGGAGAAGAGGGCGAGGACCGCAGTAGACACGCCGGAAATTCGACGTGACGGGAGGGGGGGGGCGAAATTAGTCTTTCGATCTCCGTCCGTCGAATTCATTCGCTTACCTCATTCGGCCACGGGACGAGCGGAATGTCCGTTCGCAGCACGCGGCCATGCGATGCGAGGATGTCTCGAGCGGCGGCAATTTCAGGCACGAAAACCAATTAGAGCCGGGACGAAGACGAAATGGGGGATACACTCGGCGGGAGCGACGATCTCCCTGGATTTATGGCCGGCCGTTTGTATCGCACCGAACCATGATCGCCCGTTCCACCAGGAATATTATGACCACCAGGGCCAGAAGTGAATTTCAATTTTATTGCCGAAAATCCCGGGAATTTTCCACGACCAATCGCCATAGCTCACGCGGGATAAACGAATTTGTCAAACATAGAACGAGGTGGACCGAAAATTTGAGCGCACCCTACTTCTCGCTACGCTTATGTTCCGGTCTTCTTTATTATCCGTTCCTTGGCTCGGACTTTCGAAGAACAAAGCCCGGGCGTCCCGTGCGACACGCAAACACGGGAATTCTCCTAAGTTCCCAAAGTAAACGGGCATGAATTATCGAGCATCGAGAGCCCGCCGGAATTTCCCGGAGATAGCCGTGCATAATTACGCAAACATTACGATGATTTGCTTCCGGCCTCGTGGCCGCGCCTAACGGGAGTTTCAGCATCCTCCCCGCGCGTAATAGATCCTCGGACCATGCTGAAACTTCGGCCAACAGTTTCAGCCGCACGTGCAGACCCTCGTGTCCGAAGGAAAGGCAAACAGACCTACATATTTTCCTGCGACTTGACGATATTCTCGTGGAAGCTGTATTTTTACAGGAACTCGGGATACTGGAGGTGGGGGAACTGCTGGAGTTTTTTAGGGTCATTGAAAAACTGTGCGCAGCGTTTTGGCTATTAAACCGAACGCGGAAGGACGTAACAGAGATAAGGCTAGCCGGTAGGGGCCATTAGGCTCCACTAACGCGCTCGGAGGAAGTTAAGATCATGGCAATGTAAAGAGAGATGGAAAGAGACCAGTGTTTACACCGGTACGGTAATCCACGGCGGGGATCAGTAACTCTAGCGCCGCCATGAAAACCAATTAACCCGACGTGAACGCCACGTGCCGGTGCGACCCTCTCGAGCTATCAGCCCATAATCTGGACACTTGGAAAATTAGCAGAGACCCGGGAAACGCTTCGGGTCATTAAAGCCCGGACGAGGGAGAAGGGGACAAGAACAATCGTGATATCTGCTCTGGCTCACCTGCGAAACAGTTAACTAAAACGAAACACGTTTTTCCGTATACTTTACAAAGAATTCCTACGCCCAATTGTTTAGATATATTCCTTTTTGTGTGTGACTTTTTTCTTCTACGTTCGACGAACGAATTCTGACAGAGATTCTAACAGATCCGTTGAGTTTTGGAGGAATTTAAAATACTTAGCGGCCAGTTCCTTGTCCTAACTTGGGGGATAAGCTACTAGGAAGCTTTTGCTCGAGTATCAGAGACATTCCCGAAGAATGACTTCTCGAACTGGCCGTTCCGGAACTCGCCGCTAAGTTTCATAATGGGGGTCAAGAAGGCATACCTAGAATGGCGTTACAATGTTCCTTTGGCGGTTCCCGAAGGATTCTGACCTACAAACGAAGAAGCCTAGACCGAGCGGCCGGAGAATCGCGAATACCGAGAAATTCAGCTGGAAAACGGAACTATTCGTCTTTATCCGCGGGTCTCGTATCATCTTGGAACTTATCTCAAGGTGGGCGACGGGGGGGGAAGGTATTTCCTGGAAGCCAGAATGGTAACAATGGCCCCGCGGAAAAGCAGGAATGCACCGTCACATTACGCAGACTGCGAGCCGCCGCTAATCTCCGGATTTATCCCGCAGGACCCCGACTCCCCCTCTCTGCCCTTCCCGTTAGTATACCGGGATTCTAGCATTCTTCAAACCCGGAAGAACGCGAAGGGATGAGCGACGTGGAGTCGAAGAGAATCCTCGCCGCAAGCCTTGACGTCACACATTAAAGCGCTTAAGTCGTACATCAGTCGTCGCGAAAAAATAATCCCAATCCCCCATCCCCTCACTTCGTCATAAGCCAAATAGAAGCAGGGAAATTTTACGGTCGTACTCACTGGACTTTATTAATCCTCGGACCTGTCTAACGTTCGACGATTAATTTTCCTTGCAATAAAAGCAGATTTATTTTGCTGAGGCGCACAGGGCGATAAAACCGCGCGTCCTTGGCCTTTCACGTAAAACGTTCTTCTGGGAATTTTTTGTGCCTGGCACAAATGAAAATTCGCGAGGACCAGGGTCCTCGTGGAATCGCGCGCACTGGTCCAACGGTCGAAACGGTTGAAGCTCCTCCGCCGGGGGGTTGTTCCTTTTATTTCGCCGGGGTGTCGCCGGCAAATCTTATTTAAGGCAGATTTATCGTCGGCTAGGTACGGAGATCGAGATAGGATATTACGGCGGACCCCGGATGCGCCTTTCACAATGCGACTCCTCCACTCAAAAAGTGTCATAACTCAAAACGGGAGCGCCTCTTCGAGCACTTCCGCCGTTCCAGCACATCGTGTGCCAGGACACTCCCTCCCCCCCCTTCCCCTTTCACCGTCACCAGCACTCGTGGTGTTCCGCCTATCCGTCTCTTTCCGTCTCGAGCCTTCTCCACCATTGTTGGTTCCCTCTGCCCTCTTCTCAACCCCTTCCCCCCCGTAACTACCGACCTTCCCCCGTGCGCGGTCAAGTCCGGTTTTTGCTAATAAAATACGGCAAGAGCGGAAGGGGGGTTGAGGTGGATCGGCAATCGTTTAATATTCATGCACGCGTCCCCTTTTCTTTAAACGCTAATGAAAGCGCGGAGCTTTGTTACGACTTTCCGCCTTGTACGCCGGCAAACGAGCGGCCTATTTTGCATAAACCAATTGCCAGAGCCGCCAGAGATTAGAAAAACCGCGGCGGTTTCTTCCCGTTGGCCGGCCCCGGCGACGAATCGATAGAAATTTCGTCGGGCCGCAGGGAACTCGATCATTCGACGGGTTTTTCTCGGCCAGCGGAGAAAGAGAAAGAAAGCCCGGTGCCGGCGGTGCGTGACGCGATCGACCGTGGATTCGAGAACCGTAGGATCGATGGCCACGCGTCTCTCCGCCGCGTGGAACGGAGACAAGACCAGCCCGATGGATTTTTTGTCACCTTCCAGTTGGATAACACACTCCGGACCCTCGGTCGTCGGGTAAAAAGTCTTCCGAGGCGAGCGGCGAAATTTTCTATGCCCAGAAGCTTCGGAATAACGGTGCAAAAGGAAGAAGAAGGAAAATCAAAGGACCCTGGAAACTTGCTTTCCTTTGGCCCCGCAGCATTTATCTTTTTTTAAAAACGAAAGCCTCGAACGAAATCAATTAAACCGACGAACGAATGCGCGCCGTGGAAACCTCGTCGAGTTTCATGCACTGTTTCGTCGACGTTAATCGCGCGCTTTTAAATAAAACATGCCTTTAAGCGGTGTTCGATATTTTCGACGTCACGCAAAGAAAGCACCGGTTTTCGCTGATCCTCTTCGCTTTTTTTTCCCTCTCTCTCTCTCTCTCTGTCTGTGCTGGCGTGATTGGACGACATACTTCGATCGGCCAGTGTGGAAACCCTTTTTCAAATGGATCGCACCGCTAACCGGGATTTTTTCTCGTCCGCCACAAGAAAAGCCAAACGCACGAGCCAGCGAATGAGGCACACCGAATTGGAAATCCTCAGCCCCGATGTGTCCCGTCGACGCGTGAGTACGTCGCTCGTAAATGAGATCCTCACAGTTGGCAATATCATTTCGTTACTCGCGCAGCTGCGCCGCGAAATCCCGGTTCAAACCGGGCCGTGCATGTGTCTAAGCGTTCCCGGCGAAAAAAAAGGATCTCCGCCCCTCATTGCGAGCCACGAGATCCACGGATTAAAAATGAAATTTCAGTCGACGGATTAACGACGATTCTCCGGGAGATTCGAAGGCCAAGAATTCACCGTTTCACCGGAGACACGGAGACACGCGAAGGGTGAAAGTGGTGTGCGTGTAGCTGTTGGGATTTACAGAAGCGTGCCGGAGGATCGATAGGTTAGCGCGGAAAAAACCGATCCGAAGGTATTTAGGAGCAGAGAAAAATCCGGCCACGATCTCTCCCGACGAAATTGAGCCCGGAGTCCATTATACCTTGGGACATTGTGCTCCGGGCGAGGGGGTAGGGGGTAGGGGGGAGGAGAGCGGTCGAGCGAGGACCGTCCATCTTTTTGCGCTGACCCAAGCGGCCGGTTGAATAATTGTGTTTTGCAACGGCGCGCGACGCCAAGCTCAGCGACGGACGACGACGGTTCGCCCGTTAGTTAGGGGTAAAGGGGGGAACCTCTAAATACGGATCTATAAAAGGCCCCGCGACGATCGAGCGATTTGTTCAGTTTCCGGCTGGATCGTCGGTGAAGACGGTCGATCGTTGACCCGCGCAGAGCCGGCACCCAGTGGAAAATACGATCGTTCGAGTGACATGGCCCTCAAAGTGAGTGCACTACGCCGGTCTTTTTGCCAGCCATGCGCCAGTCATGGTCGTGCGGTTATCGTAGTAACGCTGTCCCAGCGGCCGCGGTTGCGGTGTTTGCCCGACCAATGCTCGTTAATGACTCAATGACACACGAGTTAGCTGCGCCCTCAGCCACCCGCTGGCTGGTGTTTTTTTTTTTGTTTGGCCGTGGGTCAGCGTCGAAAAACGATCCCATTGATTACCGTAAATTATCGCGCGTCGTTTGCCGGACGAAAAACAAAAAAAAAAAAAGACGAAGGAATCGTTTGCGTCAACACGGCGAACGTGCGTGGATTAATGGGCTTGGCCCCGGGGCGAATCTAATCGAATCCACGATACCGTGGCCACGTGTCCACCATACCGGAAATAAACGTCCCGGCCCGGGGAAAAACCGAAAGTACCTATTTACGAGATACCGACGTTATCTGATTGGCAGTTGGCGTTGTTAGTGGCGGCCTGTGCGGCTGGGATCCAGGCGGACGGTCATCACGCGCATTCTTTCCAGCATTTTCATGGTCCGGTGGCCGGACACGAGCGCGAAGTCAGCTGGGTCGACAAACACGGACACCATCATCAGGACTATGCCGCGGAACCACACTACGAGTTCTCCTACGGTGTCGAGGATCACCACACCGGCGACTACCACGGCCAAAAGGAACACAGGGACGGTAAGCCCTCCCCCTCTTGCCCACCCCATCTCCTGCGAACGGAGATTAATCGCCCACCATCCACGGCCGCGCCTCCAAGGATTTTCCTGTCTCGTCCTGGCCAACAGGAAGAATAAAAATGACCCACTTACGCGAGCGGAATCACAAATTAGCTCGGAAAACCACGACGAACTTTACGTGTACTTTGACAGGACCTCAAAGGGACTCACGTAACAGACTATTTAATACTATCATTCGGAGAGAAAGAGGGAAAGAATTCGTAGCTCAACGTATCGTCGCTGAAGTATTAGTTTTACTGACCATGGAATTGTTTGGCGCGATTGTAACGTTATTTCGCCAAGGAATATGGTGTTTGATTCGCGATACTCGGGCCTCGTTTGCCGCGCAACTATTTACTTGTACGTCCTAATTAAACCGCCAGGCCTGTTTGTCTCGACGATATTCCGGCAACAAGGTTAGAGCGTTCGTCGGTGCTTAAAGCGCGAAGACCCACGCTCGTGGGCTTTTAATTAGCATAATTACGGGCTTTCGTAATGGCCGCGAAACGCGCGACCCCGTGACACGAAGTCACTCGCTTAAATCGTAATTCGTCGGCAAAGGGCCTCAGCGGGCCGGCTGAAAAGGACGTCGGAACAAACGAAAACGCTCGAAAAGTCGTGAATTTCACAAGGCCTTGGTGCTGGTAAAACACACTCGGAAGGTGCTCGGGGCCTTTCTTTTCGTTCGTTTGAACGGGAACAGCCGGCGAGAGGCGATAAAAGGAATGGCGAGGAAGACGACGACGAAGACGACGACAACCTCGCGGCGACCTTTAAAATACCAGTCTTGCCCCGATCGTTTGGGGACGTCCGCTTTAAACCTTTCTCCACTTATGCCGCGTCACGGAATTAGCTTTTAATGGAGCCCGAGAAGAAGCGTAGCGTTATGCGAGCCTCCGTGATTATCCGTCGGTGCTCCCGTTATGGTCGCGGTTTCCCGAGGAACAGGCCGATCTAACTATGAGTAATTGCTCGGTTTTCGCGCTTCCCTCGTGCGCGCCATACGATCCGGCGAAATGAATGCAACGAAATTTTCACATCTCCAAGCGCTTCATTTAGCGAGGAACTTGCCGATCGTCGGGCACGTTTGACGCGTACGACGATTTTATTCACTCGAGCTTTTTCATCGCGGAGATTCGAGACAGGCGGGGTGAGGGAATCCCCGACTCGAGCTGAATTTATAAGCAGCCAAGTCAGAAACCCTCGGCATCCATTTGTCTTCGACGGAAGTAAAGCCTTTAACGATTATCTTGACAAATGAATACTTTAAGAGCAGCGTTATCGACCTGAGCGTCTGACGTCACCGACCGACAGTTTTTTCCGTTCTTACGGAACGGGCACGCCTACATAAATCCCAATCTGCGTAAACGCAGGACCCCGGGGTCCATCGTCCTTCCGTTTCCGAAGGGAAAGGCGTAAAACCAGAGACGGGCCATAAATCGTTTCATTCGCCGACAGATTGTACGATAAGAAAGCTTTGTGGTCGAGAAAAAAGTCTGTCCTCTGCGACGATGGAAATTAAAATACCAAGTCAATTTTCGTTTTTCCTCATACATACAGTTCCGTACATTTGTTATTGGACTACACGAAAAGTATTCGGCTGAACGTAGCTTTCTCTATTGGACCGTTCTAATGTCGTGAAAGAATCGAGTCTATCTGACTTGGCGGAATCGAGTGACCCGAATGCCTTTGATGACTCGCTGCCCTCGATACAGTAATAACGATTTTTTTACGATTCCTGCCCACAGGCAAGGGAGTCGTAGGGGAATACACGGTGAAGGATCCCGACGGCAATGTCAGAACCGTCAAGTATCGCGCTGACGAGCACGGATTCGTCGCGCACGTGCACAACAGCCACGGGGATGACCACCATGAGAACGAAGATGACCATCACCATCAGCACGATCGCTGAGAACAGCAACGTGGCAGATCCAACTCGTTACCAAAGAAACTATTCAGTGCTCATGGCCATGTTTCCCCTATTATCCTCCTATATTCTCCACGTATTTCGAATTAAACGCCCTAAGCCTCTGTAGTAACAAAACTCTCTTTAAGCTTCTGAAATCATGACGACGAGAAAAAACGGCGGGCAAAAAAGGAGAAGAAAAAGCTAGACGGGCTGATAAGCCTGTAAAGATACAAAAGGAACGCAGAACAACGGTCCCGTTTCAACGTTGCTGGATTATATGGCGTGGATCGTAGAGACTCGTTTGAATCTGTCGGCATTTTTTCTGTTTCTACCAATGATTCTGTTCCGCTTTCGTTAACGAGCGATTCGCCGGCCATAAACGACTGGCTTACGT
This sequence comes from Hedychridium roseum, assembly GCA_963989215.1. Classification (NCBI taxonomy): domain Eukaryota; kingdom Metazoa; phylum Arthropoda; class Insecta; order Hymenoptera; family Chrysididae; genus Hedychridium; species Hedychridium roseum. The sequence continues at coordinate 2,861,087 of OZ022318.1, read as the reverse complement.
TGGAACGTGCCGCCTAACCGATCGGCGGACTCATGAAAATTCCACTTTAGACGGGCATACAAGACGTACCAGCCGATTAATGGGCGAATCCCGCGAATTGTTTGCAGAGCGCGGAGCGGGATCTTGCCGTTACACGGACCGCGCGCCAATTCAATTTGTTTCCCCCGGGTCGGGCTCTGTATACACCGGGATATTGTCTGCTCTAAATTACTTGGCCGCTCCGCCGCGGAGATATTCCACGGCAAAAATTGCCCCGGCGTTGTTATCGAAAGCCGATACACGCACCTCCCCCGATCACCATAGATGCTCTGCATTAGCCTTTTTTTGCCCCAGCCAAACATTTTTCGCACCATCGAGGTGTCCGTCCGTGACATTTCGATCGTTTCACGTCGGACAACGTGAAGAAAGAAAAGGACGTACCAGGGACGTACCTTTATCTAAAAAATGTAGAATTTACAACAGGCGCATTCAGGCTACCCCAGAAAATCGTAGATTATATAATATTTGCAACGTGTATGCTACATAATTTTATCAAGAAAAATGAGAGCAAGGATCTCAGGATGGTCCCAGGGACCTAATTGGGACCATATCGGGACGTCCCTGGGACCTTGTTGTGACATCCGTGGGACGTCTCTGGGATGTCATTTTGGGGCACGAATTAAGCGAACTTGCCGTAAGGGAAATTTAATAAACACATTTCGTGATACGAAGTAAAATACGGAGGTAGGGAAAACAAAGGTTTGTTAGGAGAAAGTTGATGTTTACCATGTCGCTCGACAGCTGTATGTTTGAATGTGCAAATTATTCTATAGAATTAAACGACTCTGTCAGGCAATCCACGAGTATTTCGATTTATTAGCAATTGAGTAAATCCTGCCCGGTCTGTATAAATCGATGCACTCGATGAAACGCACTTAATTACATTTCGATAGTGCATGCAGACGAACAACAATGCAGCAAACAAATATATGCATGTGGTTGGCCGCTGGTCGCTAATTTCGTTTACCCGAAGTGCGTTTCGTGCAATTAAAGTGTCGGTAAATCCCTCACAAAAGACCCACTCGACAAGTTTCAGAGACAGGCTACAAATAGAACTGTTTGATTTTCCGCCGAGTAAAGGAAAATGGATTTCAGCTCGATTAATTTTTTCGCCGGGGAAAGAGAATTTTGAATTTGCCATTACAGGGGCTTAAAAACTGCACTTCTGTTGATGTATAATCGGACTTTTTAACGGATTCGAGCGGATGAAGCTCGTTGAAATACTTCAAGAGGATTCCATAGATTAAACGGGATGAAAACGTGACTGGTGTAAAACTGCTACTTCGTTATTCTCTGTTATTCTTTTCGAGTCGAGTGAAGCGGCCAGTCAAAGAACCATTATTCGGCATCAGCCGATATTTTCGACTAATCACATTCAATTCACCATAAACGAATGATTTTCGTGTCGTTTCCGTTTGTCCAATTTGCCGGTTCTTATTTAACATGACACTGCGGGAAGGGGGTAAAACGGGGCTGTCAGTGGTACTGGAGCAATGAAACACTTAATCGGTTAACGCCCCGCGCAGAAGCCATATCGACTTTTGCGTGGGAAAATTTGAACGGTACGATTTTTTCTACTTCCCTTGGAGAGTTTCAAGCGGAACCATCGGCGGGACCACCTGGGACTTATCCGTCTCCGGGAAAAATCCAATGAGATAGAGAGTTCGTGGGAGGTCGGAGGACTGTCGGCAAAGACGCGAGAGAAGCAAGAACTACGCGCTTCTGGAAAGCCATTATGATTAAAAGCACGTGTAAACACGTTCGTTTCTCTCAAGACGCATTGAACGCAGAAAAACGAATATTTACGTTCCACTTTCGCCAAGGTCGCAGATCCCGTCGTCCTTGGGTTCGACATTGAAAGGACGATTAAATTAAAGCTAAACGGGTGGAAAAGCGAGGGGGGGGGGGCTTAGAAAGACATGATAATATTATTTAAGAAGGCTGATTCTGTTGGTTTTTCTGGGGCGATTAGTGTCGCACTGGCGGAACGAGTCTTGCCCTTTGCTCGTGCAATCGAAGCCACGAAATCCCTTGATAAAATATTCAATCTCATCGAGAGAGGAGAAGGTGGAGGTAGAAAAAGGTTAAACGCGGTTACGGAGAGGTATCTTACGCTGATTTCCCTTACAAAGTCGTTTGCAAATATTTGCCGAAAGCTCTGAGCGCCATTACCGAAACCAATTTCGCTAGACGCAGAGATATTGACTACTCTTATCAATAATGTTGTACCATAAAATATCTTTTTCTACAAAATTTTACTACCCCATAAGGTACGTTGAAATAACAGTTTAATTAACGAGGGAGGAATGAGTAAAAGTGTAACGATAAATTTATCAGGTGTGATATTATTACAAACAGTAAATGATTTCGCACCGAACAACGCCACTCAACGCGTCAGACGTATTTGCCGATTTATGCTAAAGGCGAAAAATTGATTGCTCCTGCCTGGGAAAAGCCAACAAAAATTGTGTTTAAAATTGCCATTTACACAGTTTTCCCTTTTAAATATTCGTCGGGCAACATGGCTTTTACGCTAAACGAGTGTCGTTTTCCCGCAGCCCCCTTAATGACGAACAAAAACGGGACCGTAGTTCTATTTCCGCGGTGAGTCGAGTGTACAATCGTATCAATTTTCGGTGAATGCAAGCTGACTTTGAATCGCCAGCGCACGGCAAATTAAACCTCGAGGAAAACCTTTTTCCTGTATTAATGAACTCGTAATCCGCGGTGCGGAATTTTTTTTCGTCGATATGTTTGCGCGAACGGATCGTTGAGATTCATTATCCGGCCGGTTCGAATGGAAAATCATCAATTACGAGCTGTCAGGATCACGGGGAGGGCCGCCGGCGTTTGACGCGGTTACATCGCCCGGTCGGCCATGATATTTTGAAAAAAGGGAGCGGCAGTGGGGAAGGGCGAGAAGAGCAACGCCTAAATGATGATTTACGTTCGGCCGTAAAAACGAGCGAGTACCGGCTAATCGAGCGGACAAATATCCTCTCGTAATCATACCCCCCCCCTGGTTTTCATTTTTCCACCGCAAAATAGCTGCATTCCGGGCCTCTCGACGTCCCGCTTTGTCGCTGTTTACGGCGGAGATTTTCGGCCGTTAGAGGCGAAAAAACGGACGGTCGTTCCCTTTTCGCCGGTTAAACGCGACGATTCGTCACGAGAACCTGCACTTTCCGATGTTCACGGCACTTGGCCGGCTCTGCCCGTGGAAGAGACGCCGAACTCAGGGCGAAAAAAGGAGGTGGGAATGTCGGGACATGGGTAGAAAAAAGGAAGCCCGGGTAGTGTACACTCGATTCCGTAGTTAGATGGTCTGTCAGGTAATTTTGCTTGGCCCGGAGAGGAGCGTCGGCCCTGTCTTTAATCTCCCCGCCTGTAATTTCCTTCCCGTCGACTTTCCAAGAGAAATTCCCAAATAAAAAGACAGATAGGCACGCGCTAAAGCCCCGGCGAACCCCTGTAATTCCCTAATTAGGACTCTCGAGGTAAGAGCCCGGCAAGATTAGAGACTTTTTCAAGTTTATCTCCCGATTACCGGTAAACCGAGAAAAAATATGCCCCGGGTCAAATAATTCGCCGTGCTGACATTGCCGCGACAAGACATTCTTCTGTCGCAGACCATTTTTTGCCACGTAAATCCCCCCTTTACCCAAGTGCCTTGTGTATTTTTTAAGTTAAAAAAACAACAAAAAGCACGGCGGTAAAGACATGCAAATGTACGCAATATACTTTGATGAGATACTTTTACTATCCTTTGCGAAATAGTTTGACGCGGTCGTTAAGGTGTCGTCAGTGGAAAAGCAGGAAAAAAAGGCGGGGGGGGGGATCGGCCGAGGTTCGAATTAGATATTTATAGGTGCCGAATGACCTGCAAAATCCAACGGGTTCTTCCCCGCCGTCGGAGTTGATCAGTATCGGGAATTTCATCGTGATCCACGATCATTCCCCGCTCACGCAAACACCCCTGTTTTTCAGGGTGTGTTGGCGCGGCTGAGCTGGCTGTGAGACACGCTCGCCTCTTCACGTCCCATTTCCGTCGCTTTTATCCTCCAGGAGTCGATTTCGTGCTCGTTTTTTACCCCCACCATGACGTCCATACGTGTATTCTTTGTGAATTATGTTTCACGCGCGCGCACAACGTAGAAGGAGGGGGGGGGCAGGATTTAAGAGCACTTTCCGCCTGCATCCTACTTTACTAAAATTTCCGTCACTAAAAACGTACATTATTAATCGTTCGGCAAAAAGAAAATCACTCAAAGTAAATAGATATTTTTATACTTGAAATCAGAACTCTCTGGTTATTCCAATATCGCATGGGGTTTCCTACTTTTCGTTGGTTCTTTCATTCCGAATGTCAGTTTGCTTTTTTCGTCGTGTCAAGTGATACTCGTCGATATCAAGGATTTCACCCAGTTTACCCAGCGACGACGGTTTTGCGGACCGACAAAGACGCTCAAAGTGCAGGGAGGGAGAGGGGGGGGGAGATTGTAGGAGCGAAAAATCCACTTTGGCAAATTACTCGTAGATCTCGTGAATTGTTTACCCGCGGTGCACAATGATTGCGCGACCATCCAGTCTTCTTGGAAAATAACTCGCTTTAGGTAAATATGTGTTTCCGAATAGGAAGGGTGGAGAGAGACAGGGAGGAGAGAGGGAGGGGGGGAGAGGTCGTGACAACTTCCTGCACGTACTTCATCTTGTCGACGCTTTGTCAGGATTCCCTGAATAAGCTCATACCCTCTTAACGTATATTATGGTAAACACTACGGAGAATAAAGATCCATCAAACCCGTCGCTGTATTATACAGACAGAAAGGAACGAAAAGTACGGGCCCTCGTAAAGTCCCCTACTCATTAACGAAATGGAAAATTGATCCACCGTAACTCATAGGACCATCATTGAGATTTAATGTCCGTTAATTCGTAAACGTAACTCACGTGCGCCCGGGGAATAGAAAGACTTATTCTTTCTACCCTCGTCGGGGAAATTTCCTACGGCCGTATAAATCTTTGCACGATTAAGTTGAAAGCCACGAAGGAAGATTCACTTTGGGGTCATTTCCCTGCTCCTCCGGGCCCCGAGTTTACTCCCGTCGAGTAGACTCCTGTATCGCTGCCCTGAGAATCCGGGAAACCGTGGAGGGGGGTGCGGAATGAGGGGCGAACAAGAACTAATGACGGGATTCGACTCGGCCGGGAAAGATTAAACGGACACGGGGAGAACGGAAAGAAAGGCAAAGAGCGGGCATTGGCGGAAAGTGAAACAAATCGACGCGGAAGGAAGTCAGACGTTGCCGACATCCTCGTTGATCTTTCACGTTGATGTTGACATAAAGGGACGGGAAAGGTCCTTACGTTCTCAGTCGCGAAACTTGCCGTTCTAGGTCAAACACCATCCACCTGTACGAGGGGAAAAACTTGTTAGTTCGCGGCCAAACTTCGCCTTTCCTCAGGCCGCATTCTTTACAACTAGCCTAATCCCCTTGACATGTGCGACTGTTAAGATCTTCTGGCGAGATTACAGGGCCAACTTTTCTTTCACTTTGTCCCGACATTCCCCTTTGGCATTCGGATTAATGTGACACGAAGATCCACGGAATTTCCGGTTTCTCACCTGTCGGACAGTAGTTGGTTCTCGTTTGCCGAGGAGTAAATGAGCCACGTGGAGTTACGTAATCCTTATTTTTGAGGCAATCGTCAACCTGGCACTGTCGTAAAAAGCTTAATTACAGAATGCCATTCCCGATAGTAACTGGCAGCTGTTGGCACGGCAGAAATCTTGCAAGCAATTAAAACTTCCGCCAGCGACTCGGCGTTCACGCTCGCCAATGAAGATTATTGTAAACTGTAAATTAGGCCCGGCTAAATAAGAAAGCTAGCCGGGCCAGGCTAAGTGGAAGGGATCATTCGATGACGATTAGCAAATTGCTCCAAGTCGTTACGGCAAATAGAAAGTTACATAAACATGGCAAAAACTATGGTCGTTATTAAAAAAATGACGAAATTAACTCTACTGTGGCAATACAGTCCTCATTTTGGTTCCTTTGCAGTTCGATGTTTATTCCTCTTGGCTAACTTAAGTTCTTACTTCCCGAAATGACAGGTTTTCTTTACACCGAGGTAAAATAGGACTGTTCCTGCCAGATTGATAGTCTTGAATGACCTCCTTCCATTATCACGTGACAGAATGATGTATTTCGATGGGAGTTCATCAAGCTCGGAGAATAAGAAGGACCATTCGCCGGCGAAGATCGTAATCTACTTTTAATATCCTGTCACAGAGAGCCTCTCGAATCGCGGATGATCTTACGAACAAAAAGTTTATACGTTCGTCCCACCGCCGTGGCAAGATAGTCGTTCCTCATTTCGTCGCGGATATTGACCGGCAGGAAGATTCCTTCGAGAACCATGGACGGGGGGAGTGGGGAAGTCGGGAAATGTCATCGAGGTAAGTGCGACCTTCCGAGAAAATTAATTATTCCCGCTGAAACGTTCATCCGGAGACTGCAGAGATTCCGTGGAATTGGCGAAGGAAAGCAAAACAAATCCCCAGCGGCGGTTTGCGGAAAATATTCGCGCGGTGGATAATGATAAGAGCCTACTGTCTAACAGCTTGATCCCTATGATAACAGTAAAAGAGCGAGGACAGTCGGCTAAGATCAGGAGCATGCCTTGGACAGCCCCGGTGCAAAGCCTGCGGCAACTTCCGAACTGCTTAAGAAGTGTTTTAAATTTTAAAGTGTCTTTCAGTCAAGGTCTTAAATCTGAAAGTAAATCTTAACTTGAGCTCGCAGGAGCATTCACCCCAGCTGATTTCTAATACTTCACTTTTCCCTCCTTCAATGTTCTCCCCCCATGAGTTAACTTACCATGACTGTCGTTTTTCCACGTTACGTCCCCCTCGAATGAATTTAAACACGCTTCCCCCCTTTACGTCGTACTTTCCGTGCGATCATTACACGGTTTCGTTGTTAGGCAATTAACATTTTCGAATAGATTTGCTTTTCGGGGAAATCGTTCCTGCCTGCGATACACGTGACATACACGTATGTGGTTTTTAATTAATTATTGGTTGATTACATTAGCCCGCGGGCTATCGATGTCTTTTAACAAATAAAGAGAATCGACATATTGCAAATGGTTCGTAAAAGCCCCCTATTATTCTACGGTATTTTACATATTTTAATACGTCATTTTAATGCTACAGATGTTTCATCGATATTGATTCCAATAGCCTCATTAATTATGTTTCATGTATTATTCAAATGCAAAGAATGTTTATGCGAATTAACCTGCCTTTTCTGGCACGTGAGATTAAAATATGAAATATGCCGTAAAGCTTTGATAAAGGATTAACTTTTCAAATACATATCGTCCGGATTTACATTTTCCATGCACAGAATTCTTCAGGATATTTACCGAATGTGTACCAATAATCCTGTAAACGTTTGGCTTTTGAAAACGCTTCGTCGAGAAAATCGTTTGATTTTTATGGTTGAACAAATCCTCGGCTACGAAGAGCGAAAAATTCAGGACATTTCAAATAAAAGGCAGTGAAAACCTAATATTTGACTAACTTGCTGATACCGAAAACCGAGCCAATCACGGGTTAAGTTAAAGGTAATATCTGGCCCACCGTACGGTCAGAGGAATTTAAACGACAAAAATTCCTATGACCGCAACCGTATTCGCAAATTGCAGTAACAAAGTTAGAAAAAAATGTCTTTTGCAAATATGAAGTAAATGTTTGTACGCTTTTATCTGGATATATGAATCGATAAGAAAATAAGCATTATTCCGGCCTTCTGTCAATGTGTATTCTCCAAATGGCGTTCTGATAGCGTTTTTGCGTTAGATGTTATTAAACAGGACTCTCTGCTGCTTCCGTCGCTTTGATATCATCGTTTTTATTTAGCTCTGATGCAAGAACCGTGTAGGCGATTTCTCCGGCGCTGAATTCAAAGCTTCTACCGCGTTTCGTTGCGCGTAAGTCGCTCGGGACTCCTTCAAACGTTTCTCAGGCACTAAGATGCTCACCCTCTATCTCGATATCGTCAAGGAGTCTCGGCGAGGGACGTCTGAAAATGCTCGGGAAATAACAACGGCATCCGTAACTGAAGCTTCGACGAGATTACATTTACCTCGCAGGGATACGCGCACTTTTAATTTCCATTTGTGAAAGCTCAAAGGATTTGCAATGATGTCCGTGGTTTTGTCAATGTTTCGACGATTCCTTGAAACGGCGATTGACAGTAAATAAATACGTCCGATTGATCGTTGGTGGGAGATAATGGGACGGCGGTTATAAATTTCGCTGAAATTCATACTTTGCCAGGCTTTGTCGCGCTGTATATTCCGCAGATTGCTCCGTCTGCTCCCGCGGGAACGGAATTCCGACAGCCGGGGAAATACTCCGGGCTTTCCATCCCATAAAATTTGATAAAGTAAGACGCGCCCGTGCCGAGAGCCTGTGGGGAATTCGGCCACGAAGCGGACGAACAAAACGCGGGGAAACGACGAATCGAAGCCGGATACGGAACTTTAATCCAGCCACGAGAGCAACCGTTACCGACGATCCACCAGTGACGTCACGTTGGCATTTCGATAGCGAAGAGCGAAACGGTTGTTGGCGAGAAAACCCTCCCCAACGGGGGGAATGTTTATCTCCGGGGAATTGGCTCGCGCGAAATACGTTTGCCGCGCTTATTCGAGTTAATTAACGACACGAAATGAGGGTATTAGAGGGGGGAAAACGAACGGTTCTCGAGTGGGAAACTCTTGATCTTGCTGGGCGCAGAAGGTTCCCGGCGATTCTGCCGGGAGAACTCAGGCCGCTCGGCCAATATTTTTCCACGGTCTGCTATCCGTCCGACGGAATAACAATATTTCCTCGCGCGCCAGAAAACCGCCCGAGATAAGGAGGAACGTAGGGTCGGGGGAGGGGTGGGGGAGACGAGGGACCGCGAAGGGTTGAGATAGATCGAGCGGAGAACACCGGGAGGAAAGAGGGAAAGTTGAATCTAGCGGGGCAAGATGAGAAACGTGAAGGAGAAAGAAATAGAGAGAGGAGGGGCGAAGGGGGAGGGAATAGTAGCTTGGTAGAACGGGCTGGAAAGTATCCTCATCCGCGCGGGTCTTAATTCAATTCACAATTCCGCGAAGCATCCGCGGGGAAATAGCTCGAACCGATGCGCAAAGCCGGCGCTGGTGCATCGTTCCCGCGATATTCATCTATTCATCGGCGCAGTAACCCCCCGCCATATTTACGTAGACTTACGCGGCCAGGGGGAAAGCGGGGGACAAAGGGCAGCGAAATATTTCAAGCCAGGTGGTAATGAAAAGACCCGTCGAAGGTAAGCGGAGAGAGAGGTGGATCCGAGTGAAAAGAAAAACCGCCGAGAGTTTGTAAACATTGGGCGAAAACTATTGAATGGGGGAAAAATGGCAGTCGAACGAAACCGGAGGAGGGGAGGGTATGGTGGAAAGAGAGGGGGACGGAACGCGGTGGAACGGGGCGAAAGTGCTTTCATTTACGTGTCTTAATTGAATTGACACTTGTGCGAACGGCCCGGGGGAAGGTATGACGAATCGATACGCCAGGCTCGCACATCGGTTCCGGCGAAATTCAGGCGTGCATCGCTATTGCGCGATCCTGTCGCTTCGAAACAGGGAAAAACGGAAGACAAAGAGGATGGAAATATTGCAAGCCGTAGGTTCCATCGGTCCTGTTATTCCATTATCCCACGGTTAGTGTGCAGTAACGAAAGCCCGTGTGGGTGAAAGTAAATTGGCGGGAAAAAAAGGCGAGGATCGATCGAGTACGGCCGGAAGCTCCTATGGCGTTTGCCTGCTTTGCCCTTTGAACTTCTCCGGCCCCGTGCAATGGCCTGCGAAAAGTGCACAAAACGAGTGCGTCCGTCCGATACCGCCATATCTGTTCGCTGGAAAAAGTTCCATACCGATATTTCGTGTTGCTTAACGTAATTTCAAAACCACGACATTTTCACGACGAATAAAATAATTTTAACGAGCCCAGCGGAATTTGTAATCCCTCTCAACGATGTTCTATAAAATTTTAATACTTCTTTGTTGCGCAAGATCGTCAGTTGGAGCTGTTATTAATTCCGGGAAATACAGTTCCTTTGTGCTTTCATTTCACGCACGAATACACCGAGGTCTACGACATCTCTTCTTATCGTCCGAACGTTTAACTCTTTTGTTGTCAAACGCGCCTTATCTCGACAACTATCAATCGTCGTTTCAGACCGGGCTAATCGTCGTGACGCATTGTTGGTCGAAATCAACTGAATGCCCTCGAGACTTATCGTAGAAATATTTTATCTAAAATGTTAATGTAAGAAGAAGGGGGGCAAGCTAGGGCTAGTCAGTAATTCCACAGTTTCGTCAGGACATTACTTACTCGTTGGCAGGAAATAAATTACGAAAGGCAAAGTAGGAGTCTGAGATGATCCGGTCAGCAGATTTTTCCACTTTGGCAAATTCTGTCGTAATTAGCATGCACCGGTTTGAAGAACATAAAAATGGAGAATTGCTGGCCACGATGACAGCGGGCAGATAAGATAAGCCACTGGCAAGTAGCCATTACTTGGACGAATTATCGCCGGTGTAGTTATTATCCATTTGAATTATCACCTGTACACCGGGTTGTCGCGTAAGACTCGAAGCAGTCAGAGTCAGTCTTGTTAGTTCCAAACCTACGACCCACATTTCAAGAATGCTGCTGCGAAGTCTACTTCTATTCTGTCTTCTCCAATGTCTCTGCACCGCGGAGGAAATCGAGGTACGCATTCACCCTTCATCCCTGTTCATACATTTTAACGCCTCCAAATAATGCAATAATTTCGCACGCGAGGAAGGTTTGACGATTTAATGGATTTCTCGGTATTATTGTTGCGGGTAATTGCCGTATACCGGTACAGTGGTAGAGTAGGACTAACAAAACGGAAGCTTGTAACACGACGAACGGCCCTTTAGTTCTGGCCTTTCCGCCCGCCGCTGTAAACGGCTTTCACGGGCGTTTTGCCGCAATCAAAGTCGAGCGCATTTCCAGCAAGCTACGAGAGAGGGGCGGGGGAGGGGTGTGAAAGGTCACGAGGGGAAAGGGAGAGAACTGTCCGCTCGGGCTGGTCGGGGGGCGAGTTGTGCTCCAGAGGGAACTTGAGGACGAAAGTTCTCATTTCCATCGACTGCTCTTGGCAGGAGTCGCGGCGTCGTAAGTTTTCGGCAGAAACACAAACCCCCTCCCCCCCCGGGAGGGGGGAATAAGTCGGTCAACCGGGCGTTCACGCCGCGGCTGTCGCGGTTATGATTTTTTTTTTTTACTTCCGTCGATCGAACCACGCTAACGAGCCAACTTTAACAATAATCCTCGCACCGGAAGCGCGATTCTGTCGCGTAAAACTTTTAATAAGAATCGACGACCGACCGCACCGACCCTTTCCCTTCCCCCTCTGCCGAATGATCCTCACCGTGGCTTCGATTTGCCTGGGAAGGTCCGGAAAATTCGGCACACGTTTCCACGCGTTACAGCGAAAATCGAGGGGTCAAATGCTGCTGGGCATTTCGTGCTCCAGTTTCTATTTAGCCCGGCCGAACGGCAGAAACATTCTATTAATCGTGTTTCTGCAATCCGTTTATCCCCGGAGTACGTGTTTTTTCAAACAATTTAGCGAACACGCGCAGCGTCAGTTGATACTGGAAAATTGCGTTCCCGAAAAACCGTGCGCCCGGCAATTTTACCTCCGACTTTGACCGGACAATGTCGTAGAACGGTACTCGTGGAACCGAAAAACATGTCGCCAAGTTTTTTCCTCGTATGGTGATTAGTAGGGTTTAGTATTGAGGACGCGCAGACAGTTTTATCAGTTGTATCGCAGATAAAGATAAGTGCGTAAAATTCGATAGAGTCCGACGACGAAATGGACTTTACATGATCGCCGATCGTTGTCGAGTTAGTAATTGAACGATCTGATTATCGCTCGGTTACGTCGGAACTCGATTCGCCGAGAAACTTGGATAATCCCGGCGAATTCCCGCTACCTTGGAGAATCACGCAACAGAAACAATACGAAACTGACGAAGTTAATAGAGTTGCAGCACCCTTGCCGGGCTCTAGATTGTTCCATCGAAAGCCGGAAAAATCAATTACACTGATGGAGGCAGCAACGATCGCAAATTACTGCTTGGCGATTCATTCAAATACAACGGTCCGAGTTTACGAGCACAGGAGGACAAACAATAACGTCCGATCGAATCGACGCTTTTTCTGCCGAACCTTCCGTCGTCTTTCGCAGCCAGGAAATCTCGCTGATGGAATCAACGAAATCCTCCGCCTGCAGATGCATTTTTCCGCAGTTTCCCAAACTCCAACGTCCCGTCCTTCTTTCACCTAAGGCCACAATAAAAAGACGGAACAACGGGAAAGTGTTTTTCTCCGTGCACTCTGGCTGTCGATGGTTCGAGCCGTGTTTCCCTTTGTTTAATTAATTCCCAGCTGATCCTGAGCGAGCGTCGATCGGCACGATAGCGCGAGGATTCTGTTTGTTTCGCCGAGTTCGCCGAGGCGGAACGACGAGCGACCGTCGGAAAAGCCGGCAGAGCGAAAAGTACGACGTGGGGGACTTGAAAAGGGAATGGCGAAAGGTTAGTCGAGGGATGCAGTCGCGTAGGTCCGCAAGCGAGGGGACGGGGGATGAGCGATGAAGCTGCAGGAGAAAGGCGCGAGGTGGAAGAAGCGCGGGGGGAGAGAAGAGGGGCGTTACGCTTCGGAGGAAGCACGCGTCGAAAACTAGATTATAAAGTTCCGTTGTGTTATCACTACTTAAAGGATTAACGCCTTCTTGCGCGACGCGCCCCGGGAATTCTAATCAGCAGTGTTACTTCCTCAAGATCCGACAGAAATCGTGCGATCCTCAACAAATATTCCTCAACTGCAACGCCAACTGTACTGAGTACACTGAAAATTACTTTTCGCACAGATTTCCATGAACAGCCGATTTTTTTAGTAATTCCGGGATACCTAAAGTGGTCTTGGGTTAACGTAAAAGAACAATGGCTAAAGTTTATCGGAAATATCCTGAATATTCTGCTATCCTGTTTGTTCAGGGACTCAGCAGGACGAGTAAACCCAAAACCAATGTGCCTATGGGATGGATCCTAGTAGGAATTGCCGCTTCGAGTTTCGCCTCTGTTTTAATAGTCTATCTCCCCACCAGGCTCTACTAGTAAGTATTTGAATTGGATATCTTGTCGAAATTTCAGTAAAATACATATGCGTTTCTTAACAGTTATCGCTTGTCAAAGGATTACTTGGAGTATGCTTTGTCATTAATGCTTGACAGCGGGTATTAAAGTGAAATGCTTTGGTAAAGCCTGCTTTATCTTTGAAACTCCCTGAGAACGAAGTAGATACGCCGCTTGATTTACGAGTTTGCCAATCAGATAGTTAAACGTTTTTATTCTCTGTTTGCAGCAAGTACTACAAAAAGGATACCACCGACGACTGGCCCCCGGTACTTCATTAGCAACGTATTTTAGTCCGTAGCATTAAAAGTCATTTGTATTTTTGATCCGCGCGAATCATCCATTTTAATGTGACATTTCCATCAATGCACGTCGCTGTGCAATCGCCAAGTACTTTACATGCATGACGTACCTGTCATTTTAATGGAAATACAAAATGCATATTTCGCGCGTTGGAAACGTCAGCGTGAAAAGTATTGCGTAGAAATTAATCGGATCTGCCGATAACCGGTCGACGTGCAACATTTATACAAATTCTCCGTCTTTCTTCATTTTCTTCGCGAACATGAACCACGAATTCAGCACGATGTTTCGCGCGAATTTCGAAGTAATTTTTCTTGAGCCTCGGGATTTCCGTGGAGCTTAATTAATTGTTTTAAGTAAACTCCTGGCGAGAAGCTTTTTTCGTCAGCCCGGAAGTGACTCGGAGGCTCGGCAGAAAAGGACGACGCGTAACTGGCTGTAACGGAAAGTCGTCGGTAAATTCTCGTCTCAACCCGGATGCCTGACGACGAATGAAGAAGAAAAAAACGATCGTCTCTGGGTCACACCCTCCCTCCCCTCGCGTGTAATGGTATAAAATTTAACGCGAGCCGCACTTTCAAAGATTATGATAGGGAAAGCTTGAAAATTTTACACGCCTTTACATGCACGAAAGATTTATCGTTACACGCCGAGGAAAAACTCGTTTCAAAGCTCTAAAGGATCATTATTGCGCGTCACTTACAGTACTTACGCCACGACGTTCGATAATCCATTTCAACCGGCGACAATTTTAATTCATTCTCCACGCGTCACAGAAATGTAAGAAATTGAAAATAAATCATTTTTGTAAAACTGTGTTCAATGTTACTGAATCGTACGAGCAATTTTTAAGATTTTTCTTGTTTTTGATGTAAAAATGTGATGGCAATAAGATTTACCTAGGATCAGTAAGCGTACAACGTACCGTCTATCAGTAAAGGAAGTGACGTCAGAAGATGGTTACCCTCTGAAGAGAACCCTGTTTTACCGGCAACCGTGTTAATTAGCTTCGCCAGTAATTGCTTTACAGCAGTCGTAAATTAAGAAGTCTTACACCTGGTCAAACCTTCTAACGATAAGAAACATCATCGACTTATTTTCATCGAATAATTTGATATCTCTACCGGCAAATTACTCAATGTAACTAGATATCTATTCGAAACATCCCTTATTTCCCACGTTCATTAAAAATACTCGATTGTGTTATCATTAGCTTAATTTATTTATACAATCGTTTGGAACATCATCCTTCAGCAATTAAGTAACACTTTAGTTACAATCGTCGCTTCGTTAGACAAGTTTGACTCTTCTTCGACTACTCTTATCCCCCTGCGAAATTCTCCAAGTTAAAATAAAAAAATGAAATACTTTGAAGATCATCAGAATCTGTTGAAGTACGTTAAAGTGTGTGCCATATTTTTTAGCATTTGGCCATTAAATCCTAAAACGGGAAACTTTAAAAGAGCCTTATACAAAGGCCTGTGGTGGTTTTATATAATGTTCACCATAACGACCCTTCCTACCTTCGTGTACGGAGCTTATCTGTCTTACGGTGATCTCGTGAACTTCATGAAATCATTGACCGAAACAGTGTACTTGATGGAAGCAACCTTCAATTTCTTCTGGGCGAAGACACACGAACAGCAACTCCGGGTAACGCAAAAATATGATTGAACGTAGTTGAACAAGAGTATTAACTGTTTAGCGCATTGGTAAGTATTTTGCAGATTTTAATGTCCGAGATAGAAGAACTGGAGGGGACCGCAACGCGCGAAGAAAAATTGTTGAGACGAAAATTCGTGAAACGCACGAGCACGGCTTATCCAGCGATGATGTTCATTTTCGTGTTCGGGGCACTTTTCTTCGTCTTCTCGCCAATTGTCGTGCCGAAGAGAATCACACCGCTGAACGCCGTTTACCCGTTTCCGGTGGAGAGGGACTCCTGGGCGAGGTTCCTCGTTTACGCGTGCAACATTCTCGCGATCTTAATGGCCAGCAACGCGATAGTCGTTGATCTGCTGGTGATCATGCTAATTTGGTTCGGTTCCTTCAAGTTCGCCCTCTTGGCCGATTCTTTCAGAACCGTCGTCAACTGCGAACAACTGAGACATTGCGTGATAAAGCATCAGGAAGCGCTGAGGTAAAAGGTCCAATGAGAAATCCAATCCGAACCAAATGCTATCCATAAATTTCCGCAATGCTCGAATATTAAGTCGTCCTCTGATCGATCTAATACCTTCCACCGACAGGTACGCCAAGGGAATTGAAAATTCCGCAAGATCGATCGTCGTCAAGTCGACCAGCGCAGTTTCCATGTACATGATCGCCTGCAGCCTTCTAGTCCTCAACGTAAGTGCTGAGATAAACGATGGCCCAACGATCTTCTTAACTTCAATCATTTCCAGAACGTGCCGGTATTCGAATTGACCCAATTCATCTTGATAACTCTCCTGTCTTCGTTAAGACTGTACATGGTCAGCTGGTCGGCCAATGTCATGACCGACATAGTAAGTTTAATCCTACCGAAAATTCCATTATTTATACGACAAGGTAAAAGTTCGATTCATGCGCAGGCTCACAGTCTTGCATGGTCGATTTACGATTCCCCGTGGATCGACAGTTGCGTAGAAATACGAAAAAACATGATAATAATTATATGCAGATCCCAAATACCCGTCGTCATATCCGTAGCAGGCGTCATATCTTCGCTATCTTTAAAATTCTGTGCATTTGTGAGTATTATGAAAAATTAGTTTAATTCTCCGACGAACCAACAGCAAATAACCCGTTCTAATGAACTTTTCCTCGTGTTTGCAGGTCCTCTACAAAGTGTTTTCGTATTTCATGACACTCAGAGCTATACTGAGGGTATAAAGAGTCCTGGGCTTCACTGTTATTGGGTTAATATTACGGTGATAAGGAATACAGGAAGAAAGAAAACATCGTGCCGACGGGGCAGTACGTTACGGTTTACATGCTTTTAAGCACTCACGATGCTCATAAAAACTGAATGACGTCATTTAATAATATTTTCCCCTACTTGGCTGCTCCTGAATTACGTACAACTATCGGCCCTTCGACAGTTGCTATTAAACCGGATGTAAGGTAACCGCACGTGCGTCACCCACCTGTAGTTTTGTATTAGATACCAGCCGAGGGGAGTCGGTCATTTGTCGCTGGAAAATCGGTCGTGAAGAATCGGAGGAGGGTTCGACCTGAGCGACAAATTCGTAGATTATATCACAAAACCCTGGCCCGTAGGATAAACAGCGGTAATATTTAATCATACTCGCCTTATTGGTCTTATGAAACGCATAATTACACTTGGACTGTACTTTGAAAGTCATCGCTGAAGTTTCTCGATGAGAATTCGTGGGCCACAAGGCACGGTCGTTTGTACAGCTTATTATTGGTTTAGCCTCGGCCGTGAGTCAGTCATGTTCGAACAAAAGTAACGAAAGTTTAATTCACCAAGTGTAATTCAAGTACAATAAAAATGTGACGAGGACGACGGTGATGTTGTTGCATTTTTGTGGAATTCTGAAATCGTTAACCGCGGAAATGAAGTTCAGAACGGATCCTCGCATAGCCGTGCGTTTTCTGCGATTTGGTGCGAAGATCACGGGAACCTGGGTTTTCGAACCCCATTCGCAAAATTGTCGAGTAGTCGTGGAGGAAGCTATATGGTGGTTCGCCGTTGTGAATAACATAATTCTGATAACAACGCTGATCTGTTCATTCTTCTATCACCGTTCAGAACCTTTCAAGTTCATCAAAATGTTGTCGGAATTGATGATCCTCAGCGACACATTGTTTCACGTGATTCTCCACAGAATCGAACGCCGAAGGTTCCAGGTTTATATTAACATGATACTCAGAATTCAAAGAAACACATATTTTCTTATTTCAAGAAAGGCAAGGAAAGAGTTTCTTTAATTTCCTTCTTTACTCGCTAGTTTTCATTCACTTTTTTAGCCGCTCATAATGGAAGTCGTAAACTACGTTAACGAAGCCCAAGGTCACGAGTACGAGATTATGAGGAAATACTTCAACCGATATTTCTGGTTCCACATGTCTC
Source organism: Hedychridium roseum (assembly GCA_963989215.1). Taxonomy (NCBI): domain Eukaryota; kingdom Metazoa; phylum Arthropoda; class Insecta; order Hymenoptera; family Chrysididae; genus Hedychridium; species Hedychridium roseum. The sequence goes on along the minus strand of OZ022318.1, from coordinate 2,843,392 downwards.
TGTTGTTTGGTTTTATCATCGCCATTCTTTCGTTTATCATGAGTCCCCTGGTAATGTCAAAACCTCTGCCAGCCGACATCAAGTATCCTTTCTCGACTGACTCGCCGATCGTCAGGTGCGGATTGTACGCACATCAAACGATCACGATCATGCAGATCAGCGGACTCTTCATGGGCGATTTGATAATCGTCACGATCATTCTGTACGCAACGGCCAGGCTAGAGTTACTCGCCGAACATTTTTCCACGGTTCAGAACGAATCGCAACTGCGACTGTACATCGAGGAACATCAGGAACTGATAAAGTTAGTTAAAAATCTATTGAAAAAAGGAACGTCTGTACTGTGGAAGGACAAATACATTCTGTTTTTGTTAGGTACGTCAAAGAAACGGAAGGAGCGGCGAAATATATTTTGGTACAAACGCTATTCGCCTTGTCGATCGTCATCGTCACCGGAAGTTTTCAATTGATTAGCGTGAGTCAGAACCTGAATTCAAGTAAACCTAATTTTGCTCTCCCATTGAACCTAACGGACGTGCTCCGATTTTAGAAAGACGCCATGACTGTTGTGTCTCAATTTACTTTAGTGGTTTGCGTTGCGTGTTTAAGAATGTTCGGTTCTGCTTGGCCCGCGAGTGATTTAGCTCAAGCTGTGAGTTTGAAATTCGACCTCCTACGAATTGAGGTAAAGCTGAAGGATTTGAAAGAATTTTTGCACTTTTCACAGAGCGAGAACATCGGCCTCGCGGTCTACGAGTCGTCGTGGATGGAGAAATCTCTGAGAATGAAGAAAACCTTGGCGATCGTCCTAACGCGCAGCCAAAAACCTCTGGTAATTTCGTACAAAGGGATCGTCGTACTTTCCCTTCGTTTCGTCGCTTCTGTAAGTAAATATTTTAACCGACCAGCACTAAGAAGTACACGGTAACGAGCCTCGTGCATTTTCCAGTTTTACTACTTGGTTATCACGTTTTTTATGACTCTCAAAACTGTAGTGCATGATTAAAGTCACGAGCACTGGCCCGATACAGGAAGTAACGGGGAATTATCCTGTAATACATCTGTGCATAAATAATACCTTAAAGTCGAGGAACTACGTCATTTTATTCTACGATAACGATAGCTTAAAATACTCAACGCAATAGGCAGGTAAGCGAGACGAGAAGTCTCTCGCGGAGTTTCTATTGTTATTTTCACTACGTTCGAGCCTAGCCGAAGTTCCAGCTAATCCCTGTCGACGAACCGGAAACGAAGTGGCCTCGTCGGAGTGTTAATCATGGAAAACCTGCTCCCGATGTCGGCGTAATCGTATTCGATTCGAAATTCACGCACCAACTGCAGCAGAAATGAAAGATTTTCCGTTTGTACTGAGTTTGAGAATTAAGTGGAAAGTAAATGAAGTTCTCTACCTTCGAAGTGAGCATCATTATTTGTGTTTCGGCTATGTCTTTACCCAGACAACCTCGCAAACCGTGGCCAAAAGGCAGGCAACTGTATTTCTGGTAAGGTTCCTCCGAATTTTTACCCGACAGCCAACGTTCCGGGTAAAATTTCTCTGGATCCTCGAAGTTTTCCTCCCGCTGAGATGATATCTGAGTAGCCATTATGACGTAAGTCTGAAAAGAACAATTACAATTGCCCCCGTTCTACAGATGTTCTCTGCTTGGTCTTTTATTATTTACCCCCTTCGGTACTGTGTATCCATGAAGTGTAATGTCCTTGGGCAAAAGCCGCGTGATGTAAGGGAAAGCAGGACGTAACCTTGAAGCAGAAAGATAAATAGATGAATACTGAGTTTAGGAAGAATTCATATTTATTTTGATTTTCAACCTTAGAGTCTCATTCAAGCAGGCCTTTAAGTACGACAGGTTCTTCAGGTTATTCGCAGTCAACGTCGAACCATTCGACGAGGCAGAAGCTACTTCTTCGCGAAGTTTCTTCTGGACTCGAGGATTTTTCGCAAGAAAATACAGGAGGAAACCTTGGCAGTTCGCCACCTGAAGGTCAGGGAAAATGAATTCTTGATTCAAAAAGTGATAATGGAAATTCCTGCGTACCGCTGGAACACCAAAGACGATGACGTCCATCAGAAGAGTCGAAACGTCATCCGGTTGAACGTTTTGGCTGAGTAGCAATTTTTCTAAAAACGGGAAACCATCCTCTTCGTCGGAATTTCTGTCGTACGTGGTGGATGATGGTCGATGTCGAATTTTGCTACGCGCCTGACGAATGTGCTTGCTTAACACACTGCGAACAGAAGAACGTTGCAGATTCTTAACTATGATAATAGCAGATATCAATGAAATTCTACCCGTCGATGACGTCACAAGCGGCGAAGAGTTTGCTGGAAAACGGAGTTTCCATGAACCGCCAGACTTGGAAGCCTGTTTCGCAGAAACTCATGTACTTATGGGTCATTGACAGTGCGTTGATCAGTCTCGCAGGATCCGATGATGCCTCCTGTCCGGAAGATTCCAGGAAACCTAGTCGTCTGTTGAGGGTCATTACGCTGAAACATTCGAGTCCCCAACGAACGAGGTCCTCATGGAAATTCGCTGGTACCTGTTGAAAAAGAAATTATCATAAACGTAAAGACCACAGTTTAGAATAAAACTAATATCTCCCTTACCCTACCATAATTAGATTTAATAAATATTGTTTCATTCTAATTTTAGTGTTGTATTTACTGCGTAGTGCATAGCTTTTATTCGATAGTCGAAGGATTGTTTATTTGGCAAACACTGTTTTCGTAGCAATAGCCGAAGATTTCAGTCTCTTCACTCACTTCGTCTTGTCTGTTACGTGAGTCACGAATTCTCGTCGATAAATCGTCGCAGACGGTTTCAATCTTTTCGAAGGAATCCGACACGATTTTACTCCACGGTTTTTCCACGACGGTTCTCAACTGCATCCATTCAGCGCCCTGTCTGTAGGAAATTAGGAGCGTTGTAGCATTTTACTAAGCTTCAATGTGAAGGAATATTGAGGCTAACGATGAAAAGGGTCCTGCGATTCGATTTTTCCGGTAATGAAGACGATAGTGTTCGAGAATATCTATTCCACTTCGAAGTGGTGTATTACTCTCCTGTTTAAATACCTCAGCGATATGTTCAGGTCTGGAAAATTAATGTACAAAATAATAATCTGTACTGTGTTAATCAGAAAGTTGGAAACTTAAATGATCAAGAATTTTACCTGTGGATCATGATTATGTCGCCCATCATCGGCCCGTTTATTCGAACGACAGATCCGTAAGTGTTAAATAAATATTTTATCGGTGTTATATTACGATTCCACGACAACCTTCCTAAAACAGTATTTTCCCGAAATTTGACAATGGAAATCAATTCAGCTCAAATTTGATCAAACCACTGTCTCTATTTTTCATGACATCGCGCCTGTCTTTTCCGATTAAAAGAGGCTAATTATTCTGAATATGAACTTTTTGCAAAACTTCGAAAGTTCCGACGATTCACGACGGTCTCGTACCCTGTGCGAATCTGTTGATTAGCAGACTGGAAAACAGTTGCGTACCCAGCAGCGGGACGTATTTCCAATACTTTTCCCAGAGTTTGAGGATCGCCGGTCCGGGAATTTCGTCGAAGGGCGCCGCTGTTTTGTCAAGTTTCGTTTCTCGCAGGGCAATTTTTACCTCCGTCGTTTGAAAATCTTCCACTGTCGGGGATTGATCGATTATGGATATCGATTCCGAACGACCCATCTTCACAGCCGGCGCAATTTGATTCTGAACCGCCGAATCAGCTGGAACAGAAATTCATCGCATCATTATGGTATTTTGTTCTAATTTTTTAATCAATTTTTTTTTAAATTACGGTCTGGATTTTCCACTCACTAGCGATGCTGTTGGTTTTGAGATCCTGACATTTTTGTCGCTCGACGGAAATCAACGGTTTGGCGAACCTCACAGCGGAGAAGCACAGTCCCCTTTGACATTTCAGGAATCTGTATTGTCTTAAAAGGAATTCTGACTGTGAGAATACACGATGCATCTTGGTTGGACTTGGGCTGGATGGCTGATCTGTCGTTACTGGCTCAAATCAGTTTCACAATAAATTCTAATAACGTTAAACTAAGAATTGTGTAGCAAACATCAGCAGGTATTACACACGAAGGTAAATATATTGTCTTTCTTACCTGGGTTGGAATATTCAACGAACTTTCGACACCTAACATCGATCGTAAACGATTCGCGAAGAAACAAAAGAATGTGTTGCCCCGGTACCCCGTTAAAAAAAAAAGTGAAGATCAGGCGCTGAGGAGGATTTTGAAAATCAATTGAAAGACCTTCGTCGAAAAAGTTTATTCGATTTCCAATACAATGATATCGTCGTGGCTTAATATCGAATTCATTTTAACTCGTAAACGAGCTTCAGGTGATCGATTAAATTAACAGCACTCTGTCGGAAATAGGCGTACAAGAACTTCTTCAGCATGTGAATGCTCTCGAGATTGTTCAGGGAATGCAGAATGTAGCGAAAATCTCGTTTGAACAAATTTAGTAACGGCGCTGCTCGCTGAATCATCGAGTCATAATGTTCCGTAATCTAAGAACAAGAAAATCAGGGAAATATCTTATAAATCGTTGATTAAAATATTCTTCTTATCCTGATACACTTCATTGCGTCTATCTAATTAACGTATCATAATACCATCTTAAGGATATACGATTTATTTCCGTACCGCGAGTACTTTATTGTTCCCTGTCTTCTTGGAGAATCCAAGCTTGGCGATCGCGTGGGCCACATAATCGCTCGACAGTTCAATGAGTTTATCAGCGTCGTCCATTAACTGACTGTAAAATCGATGAAATTCCATGTGCGTCATGGCGTGTAAGACACCCACCTGCGAAACACCGATTCGCGCGAAATTTCCTCGTGTTTCTTGTATTCAGGGAGAGGGGAAAGGATGGGGGAAGGGGCTGAGGACTCACCGTGAGGACGACGAGACAGATGGTCGGTTTCCACTTGAGCATCTTGGCGATTCCTCGACGAGGACCGTTCGAACTCTAAACCGAGAACGGCCAGCCTGACGAAATTGTCCATCGGTTTTTAACGCGTACCGGCTCGCTCATAAAATTGCCTTTACGCGCCAAAGTTTTTATGCCGAAAGTTGATACGACGATCAACCCGACGTTGCTCCGTCGCGGAAGTAAATTTTTCTTTGCACACATCGCGCCGTATTCGTCGCTTTTCTAAGTACGTCTAACAGCATTTTTTTTTCCTGTAATCTCTCTACGGTGAACGGGATTTATTTGGTTTTTCATTAACGACAAGGTGTCTGACTTTTGTGTAAGTATAATTTATTCCTTAACGGGTCAAGTATAAAAATGAGTATGAAAAGTATAAGGCAAATTTACACAAGTTCGGCGAAGGCACTTGGGGACACTTAAACGTCCACTTGAATTTCCTCGTCCTCGTCGTACTCCGACGTGATCTTCGTGTCCGTGATGCCAGCTGTGACGTCATTTATCGACTTCCGAGGGATTTCCTTTTGCCCTGTCGTGACAGCAGCGGCGATACTGTTACCTTCTTTCGTGTGTCTCCACTTCATTCGGCGATTTTGGAACCAAACTTTAACCTGGCAAAATTATGCAAGGCTCATTCGATGCAATTTGCTTATTCAAAATTCAAAGTTTCTTTCCTCTCCTTACCTGCGCATCCGTGAGACCCAACGTCGCCGCCAATTGCCGCCTGTCGGGTTTAGTAATATACTTTTGCAGGGAAAATCTCCTTTCTAAACCCTTCCTCTGCAAGGAACTGAACACAGCCCTGGACCAAGTTCTTTTCCGACGTACCGTAGTTTCGGGGGGACTAGATACACTTACAGAAGCATTCGAGGAAGATGCTGAAATTATTGACATTTAATTAACGTTAAATATTATGCAATAGTATCAAAGGAAAATTTGAATTACGATTCGTAAATCACGCGTAATGAGTCGTGCAAATATTAGTGGTTTCTAATTTGTCTTCGGGGTATTTCAGGTATAATTAAGGACTTTACGGGTGACCAATTGCCCTCTGGAAGGGACGGTGGCTGTTTGACGGGATATTCCTGGTCTGTTAGGATATCGGCTCAGGGTGCTTCTCGGTGATTTACGATCGTCCACAAGGGTATACAAAATTTGTAGGACTTTAAACAGGGCTCAACACGACAGGCTGTTTCGAATGAAACTGCCACTCCCAGCTGAATTTAATTCGTCATTTATCTCTGCTGTAACAATGAACGGAAAATTTCTCGAGAATTCGAGCTCGAGCAAAGGACAAATAAACCGTGCAAAGACCGTCCTATCGTCGGTCGTTTCTAAAAAAAATCTTATCCCCCGGATTTTAAGTAACCGAGGAGAGACAGGCGGGGAAACCGCTGTTTACGTGACGAGTAAACGCACGGTGGCACTTAAGATGTCGTTCAAACACAGGCAGGAAACACGAGAATACACCGACGCGTAAATATTTTGCCCTACTTGCCGTGCAGTATTAGAGAGACAAGACAGTGGACCATATGGGAACATTTGTCAATGACGTAACTTTCGTCGCCCGGACGTGTATCGTTTTAAAAGCACTTCTTCTTCCCTTAATTAGAAAAATCATGGCAACAATATATCTCGCTATGAGAAAAGATTCAATCGGAAGGTTTTCGTTTTTTTTATTTGATTTACGAAACAACGAACGGGCAGGTCAGGATACTTTGTTGTTCCTTTTTTATAATTTATACGTACTTCTGAGTATCGGTCGAACTGGCGCGGGTCTGTATAAGTTTCCGTAATTTTCCGCCGTGCCGTTGTAAGTGTTGGTCGATGTGAAACCGCCGATTACGGAGAATTGCGTTAACGGGATCGCCGGGCAATTTCGAAGGGCTTCACACCTGATGCAACTTCCGGGACACGGACAAGTCACCGTGGAGAACTGCACCGGAAGTGGCCGCACGACGTCTTTCGGGAAAGAATGACATCTCAGTACCGCGCACGGCGTAAATGACTGTTCGATTAGTATGGGAATTTTCTTACCACTCTTCCTCGCGGATATTTCGTTGGACAGTATCCTCTCGACGCCGAATTTCAGCTGTCTCGAGCAATTCGCGTCTCTAACGCGAGTGTTCGTGTCATTCATCCTTTCTAATCGAAAATAAGAAATGGTCCCAGAGATGATTTACCCCTCACCTTCCACAGTTAGGTCCCTAATTCCCTCGATTTTTATCTGTCACCCACTCTGCGTTTGTCACATCGCACAGTCGGGTTGTTCACTTGTAAATTCGTTCACGGCAAACACTTTACACTCGGCGAAGTAAATTACACTTTGACCCTTGGACGGAAGACCATTTGGGGACCATCGTGGGCAAGGTTCACGGAAATGCACGAAAGTCGAATGACTGCACAAATCTCTGCCATGCTTAGCCAAGATTTCTACGTTCGCGGGGGAGAAAAAAGTCATCGTGTTTCCGTGGAATTCGACTGACCGGATTGGGCCAGGAAGATAACGAGGGCGTGGCTTGAAGAAGGTTGGTCCATCAGGGATGATGATCTCGCCGCGGACGGTGTCTATAAATGTCGGAAACTGTAATTCTACGAAGAAATCCTCTAGCGATCAGAAGGAAAATCGTAAACAACTCTAACAGATCGAACTTTAAATAGTTTAGAAATTTTTAATAAACCAATCTTACGTGGTGGTATAACGTTTTCACCTTGAATCAATTTGTTATCGACGAAATTAAATTTTCACGACGTCGATGTCAGTCGTAAAATTCGTGATAATTTCGAAAATCTTGGAATCAATGAAACTACTTACAAATTCGTTAGACTAACATTGCAGAAGAACCATGGTCAATGATATCTCTGGAAGCCATATGGTTAACTTTGTATGTAAGCCCCCGAAGTATACACTCACTTAGGTGTTTATTTGAAGAGCCATGTTTGAAGCAGCCTCTACCCACACGCTAAGAATATTCTTCGAGATATGTACACACCGTGCTCCTCTATTCGATTTTATTAGGTTTTAGGATTTTCGAGAGTCTACTGAAATCTTGCTAATCGAACGTTCAATCAATTCCCGCCAACGAGTTAAAGCGATTTCAAGTCCGTACGATCGTGAAGATATTTTGTGAAATTTACCAGAGGTTCTGCCTTCATCAGGTTTAGATCAGAGGTAGCAAAAAAGAACACAATTTTTGAAGTAGAGTTTCCGAATTTATTTGTCAGTATCGTAGACACATTTATAAATTATATTAGATAAATACTTAATTATATTGGGCATATCCACGTGACAGCATAAGCATTCCTTGATACAGTCTTTCAGTGTTAAAATCGTTGTCCATCGGGTCGTAAATATACAGATTCCTCTTTGGTCGTTTGTACTTCTGCAAACTCTGAAGATTCTGCACAGGAATAAAAGTGTTTCATTTGTATCAAATTGAAAATGTAAAATATTCTCTTAAACGATTTTTTATGTAAAAATCTCGAAGTTTCGGGGTGTAAAAATTCACTGTACCGAAAAAACGATGACATTTCCGTTGCCATTATTAGCATTGGAGTTTCTTCTAATGGCCGTTATTATTAAAGTCAGGAGGTAACCACCGAAAGCGAGAAACGAGAGACTAGTAACGGCCAGTTGAAAAATTTTCGAGATTTTCGTGTCCTTCCCTTTCTCCTCGTAATGGTCCTCGTATCTTCTTATAGATTTTTTACTGCTTCTTTTCAGCGGCAATGCAACGGGCAAAGTCATGGACAATTTTCTGCTGGACGTGTCCGACTGCACTCGCCTATCAAATTCTAAAAATATTCACGTCCCTAACAAACTCCTCAGAAAAAAATGTCGTATTCGAATGCCGGCAAAACTTTTTCAAAATTTTCCTTCACTTACCATCGCCACCGATTAGAGAGGACTTAATTTGGATTAATTTGTCCAGCGGTAACTCGCTTAGGCTTCGTACTTCGTCCAAATACAAACTGGATCGTTCGCTGAGTATTATCGGCAGAATACACAGAACGTAAAAGATAATCTTTTTATGCACCATTTTCAGAACAGTCTTAGTTTCAGGCCAATTTTTTTCTCGAACGTAGGATCAAGGACAGTTTTAATATTAAACTTCTTTTGACGATCAAAACACTCTACTGACAGTTTCGGTCTCTTCAGTCTTTCCAAGTCTTTTCTTAAGTTCCTTTCTTTTTAACTCCACTGCATCCCTGATAGAAATTTAAACCTTTGATCCAGTATTATTGGCACAAGATCCACTGTACCAGTTCCTTCGCGGGACACGTGATGATTCTAAGCAGGAACAAAGCAGGACTGTTGCCTGAATTACGAAGGATGTTTCGCCTGCTTGGTCGACAAAGCGCGAAGCGCGTCAATCAACGGTCGCTCGTTGCCCGTGAAATACAAAAGAGGAAAAAAGGACGGGGCCTTAGGTGGAAACGAGGCCGTAATTACGACGACAATGCCCGTTATAACACCGCTGGGGACGGTCTCCAGTATTTCGGGACACTTTGCCAAGATGCATTCGTCCTGTCTTCTTCTCCTCGTCGTCCTTTCTACCAGCTGTAACGTCCCAGTGCACGGAAAAAACGATGGTGAGTCGAAATCGAAGGAAAAATTGAATTTTACATTCACACAAATATTCAGATTTTATTGATTAAATCAGAGTTTCGATAGGACAAATCGTCAAACTCACCTGTACGTAATTAACGGTGATCGTGTTAATGTTTAGGTGTGCTGGATAAAATCAAGAAGGGTCTCCAATATGCGAGCAACTACTTGGAAACCGCTCGCGACATCGCCGATTTGGTCTCGAAGAGCCTCGGCCACAAGCAAAACCAGAAACACGGTGACGTAGGGGACGAAAAACAACGGCAGATGTTCGCTACGCCGAATCTAGTTTCCGCGTTCTTCCGACTACTCGGTTTAGATTCCCAGAAGATCGCCGCCATCACCGTCAACAGCGTCATATTCCTCGCCCAAATGGTACGTGAGCCAATTTCCGTTCGCTCGTTCCTTTCTCGATAAGCCGAAAAATTTATGCACGAAATTCTTAGATAAGCTCGCTATTCGAATTGGCCCCGCCGGAAATTCAGGCGACCGAAAGAAGCGCGGAAAACGACGAACCGTCCTGGGATCCCATGAAATTCGTGATGGAGAACAAAAATGAAAGAGTCAGTAATTTGCATGGAAAATTGACGGTTCTTTAAAGTCCCTGATTGTGTGTTCATTTTGAATTTATCAGATACAGGGGCTGATAACTCAGGCGCAGGATGGGAACCTGCCGAATCGTTTGATCGACAAAATGGACGGCTACGAGAGCAGTTGCATCAGGTTGTTGCTTTGCAAAACTTCTCCCGTAATTCGCGCGGCTCAGAATTCCCTGAGAAATAGGACAGGAACGGGAAGACAGCACATCACCTGGTGGCTGCCGTCGAGGGAAGAATTCGAGGCGAATTCGGACGATTGCGAAACGGAACACACGGACTGCAGTTTGTTTCCTGAATCGTAACTTTATTCTCTGCACACGATAACATGTTTCTCTTATTTTTGCTTATACGTAACATCGACGGAAAGTGCGCGAACGTAAATCGAACGGCCTTTTTCGTAACAATCGGTCAATCAATATCGAAGCCTAAAACGTGGAATTAAATTGTCAAAAACTAATTTAACGTTCGCTGAAAATTTCGCGGGATAGTCGGATTAGCGTGAGAAGAAGTCAAAAGCGACGTTAGAAATGCGAATAAATCGTTCGCAATAAAAGCATTGAGAATGGGATCGGGTCGGTTTTTCGATAGAACTTTCGAAATACTGAACGGTACAATTGTTTATCGGTAAAATGCACTACGGACGGTGCCAACGGAAGATCGCCATTACTTCAACAGTCTAACTTAATTGCAGTGCTAAAAATGCTTTTAAGACGTCACATTCTAATCGATAAGAGCGAAATGCAACTGTTAACGTTTATCTGTCGATAAAAAACGTACAAAGTACTTTCTACCATTGAAGTGAGAATTCCGTAGAAATTATTTCCGTACAAATCATTCGTCGAACGATAAGTGGATAAAGGAATGTCTACCATCTTGTACTACGTTAACGTATAACAGAGAGACGACGATCGAAGTAAAGAGGGAAAATCGTGATCCACTAACTCGAAAGTGCCTTGTCACTCGTTACTCTGCCTACGTCGTCTAATGAGATCACAATTACCGTGACACGTTCTACATGTCTTACGTTTAGGTTTACAGGATCAAATGGTTAAAGTTACCGCTAATCAGTACGTTTCAATAGTCCTCGTTTACATCGTAAGTCTAACGAAAAACAAAACGTTTGGCATACTCGTGTCCTATCGTCTCTGTACGTTACATTACATTCCGGAGGAACTTACCAAATTACCCCGTGAGGACTTTTCTGAATTCCAATAAAATAAGTACCGTCCCTGTTAAAGAAGTCTGGAATTCCCAGAGAATCAAAGGTAATTTGGTAATTTCTTCCGACGATAATTATCCATCTGAACTATTATCTACTTAAGTTTGGCATTTGAGAGTTCTCTACGCATAATTACAATACCCTACCGTCGTATTCGTGATTTAATTTTGACTACGTAAAATACAGGATAGGAAGAATTAAAGTAAAATTTGAACATTTGGTAAATGTTGGTGAAAACTCTTAAATGCAATAAACTGTTGGCAGAGAAAAATAGCAAGGTATCCATAAATTACATAGATCCGTGACGAGAAGATAATGAAAAAGTGGGTGAATTTCCAAATAAATTTGAAATCGGGTTTAAAGGATCCACCGCATTATGAGTACAAGCAACTATTTACAAGTTTCGTTACACCCTAAACCATCTCCCCGTAATATACAAACATTACGTATACAATAATCTGAAGTGGATTAATCGGAATTGGAATAACGCGTTCCTGCGAGTCCAAGGTTTTACCTCGAACAATTTCCTCGTAATATACAAACATTACGTATAGTGAGATCTTACGCATTAAATCCTTATTCTCTTCGCAGTTCCCTCGTCCTGTCACTCGCACGGTCCATCCAGTTCTTCGAAAATAATATATATAATTACAAAACAGGGACGAGTCTTGCGTATCTTCCATCACAGTCTTCAATGCCGATCCCTGCATTCGTTTACTTTTTCAAAGAGGTCCCCACGTAACTGGTTTTGATTGCACGCACGATGCGTCGGATTGATTATTGCAGTCTTGAACGTTGGTTCGGTGAAAAGAGGAAAATTGCGGAATTCTTAGAAGCACGGTGAAGCTTACTCTCGGAGGAATCAAGCGAGGAACGACGATCGTAAAGAACTTTTCGCCAGAGTTCGTTTGGCAAACTCAAATGGTGCGCATCTCGTACGGGCAAAGGGAATTCCTTGAGTGAAGCTTCTAGCGTTACGGTGGAGTTTTTCGAAGAAAGGTTCATCGCGAAATTCTGCTGAATCGTTTTTCCCGCCGTTTGTCCTGTTTGTACAGCCACTTCCGGGTTTACAGAGTGGCTTGCCCGGGGCTCACGAGGTCGGCCGACTCCATGCGGGCCTGTCGCAGCCAATCCCTGAGGTTCCTCGTCCGTTCCATCAAGTTCGAGGCGTTTCTCTCGACGGTGCCGACGCTCGTGCTGAAACGACTGTTCGGCCCGTACTGGGCGATTATGTTGTGCGTCGTCGTCGTCGTCGGTGCTTGACCCGCGCCAAGTTGAGACAATATATTTGACTGGATATTCGGAGTCCCGAAACTCGCTGGAATAGCAAAAAAAAGGAATCTCCTAATTGCGAAACTTTTTGTTCAGAGAGTGTACAAGTTAAGTTTCATTTTCATGGCTTCTTGACTTACCTTGAACGTTCGTTGGTTGCGCGGTAAGGTGATGAAACCGCAACCATCTGAGATACGAGTACATCAGGGTAGGAGGGGAAGGTATATTGCTGTCCTGACGTTTATTCAAAACGCCCCAGATTTCACGTATCTCAGAGTTTAAATTCTCTAGGCTCGCGATGATTTCCGTGGACTCCTGATAATGGTCGGGCTTATCTGAGGCCAAAGGATAACACGACAAAATAATGTCGTTTAACAAAATAATGGCCGAGCAATTAAAATTTTTAGGCTTGAAGCTTTCTTACCCGCAAAGGTATCGGTCGCCAAATCAGTGGAACTGAATCCACTGCTAGCGCTCGACATGTCGCTGAGAGTCAGTTCGTCGTTCTTCGTAGAAGCGTCATTTTCCGATTTCTTCGAATTTGCCATCCTCTCCAAGGATTGTTCGAGGTGTCTCAGGTGTATGACTTTCTCGCCGAGAAGACTTCTCGTGCGATGAAGACTGATCTCCATGTCAGAAAGCTCCCTTTCCTCCTGAAACGGACAACAAATTACTTTTATCTCTTATTATTCTTCCGAATCATATCTCGAAGGAAACTTTACTTCTTTTCTAGGAATACAGGGGAATTGGTTTTTTTCTCTATGCTCTGAATGTAAGAAAGAATGTGTCCTGCTTAGGAAAATTCACCTGCACTAATTGCTCTAAAGTGGCCCTCGCGCTTCGTTGCTTCCAGGCTCTCTGTCTTCCTTGCAGAGCGCTTCTCTGTTCCCTCAGTGCCTCACGAGCTCTCCTCACGGAGTCCCTCTCCACGTGGATTCGATGCCGGAAGAATTCCAGCTCGGACGAGACGTTCGCCGGGGCTGAGAAGTACCGGGATTTAATGAAGCCAAGCCGAGATTTTAAACTTCTAACCGAGAACGCGGTGAAGAAAAACAAAAAGGTGGATGTGCACTTACGAACGTGTCAGAGGTGTGATAGTCGTTAACCAAAGTAAAGTGTATACAACCCTACGGAAAAGCAAATCATAAGAGTCTTCGCTGAGAAAAGAGAGAAAGCTGGCAAAGAAGAATATTCTCCACTGTTTTGGAGAAGAGGTGTTAACAAAGATGTTGAAGGGGAATTTTGTTGTTCCCCTTTCGGGAAGTCTTACCTTTGTCTTGGAAGGGATATCTAAGGGTGTAAGCCGTTTCGTTGCTGGGCAACTGGTCGCCGATTTCCTCGAGTTTCTCCAGTTGCTTCCTGATATTCTCCACGGGATTTTCGATGTTGTTGTTATTCCCAGCGGCGACGCCGTTATTGAGCTTGCTTGCCGCCGAGGGTGCTTTCTTCGTGAAGCTTTTCTTCTTCTTCATGGTATTGGCGTTGCTCTCGCTGGCGGTGGTCGCGTCGTCGGACTCGAATTTCCCCGCGGTCCTCGGGTCAGCAGCGTCGACGGATTTACGAAACCCCAGGGTCTCGTTGCCGTCGACTTCCGGTTCCGGAATTTCGCCCTGATCCTGATCACTCGAGGACCGTTCGATCGTCGCTCGAACGTTCTTCGTCGAGTCCGAACGACCGCTTCTCACCGGGGTACTGCAGATCACGATTTAAGGCCTGTAGCCAGACATTAGGGCGAATCCCATGAAGATGAAGGAGTACCCTCACCGTTCTCGTCCCGTCTAACTCTGATCGATACAATTAACGTTCCCCCACGGGCAAACTCGGTCGCGAAAACAATCCGAGACGGACGTTACGAGCGTGAAGGTACTTGGTGATACTGAAAATGAACGTGCTCTACAATGATCCATACTGGTGCATGATTTTTAATGATTTCACACAACATCCACGTAAAAACATTCTTTGCGTTACAAAACAGGAATTAATCCCCTACTTCCCGGGCTCTTATTCTTTTCTACGCTTCGTTTTCGTTGTGTGACATTGTTCCCAAGGTACACCGACCGTAATCGAAAATCTCGGGGACTCACTTCTGTTCTGACGACTCGGTCTTCTCGGTCCTGGTTCTCGTCGAAGCTGATCTCTCGGTCTCAGAAGCAGTTGTGTATCCTTCCTTACGTTTGCTCCTCCTCTCAACCGCCAATCGCACGTCGTTCTTCAGCTTGACGTACTTCTCCTTGAGTGCGGTGTACTTCTCCTGCAGCATGCTCTTCTCCTGGCGCATCTTCTCGATCTCCGATCGCGAGTGGCTCGACCGGATGTCCTCTAATTGCTGCTTGTACATCTTACGCGTGAGATTCTCCTAAAATTCCAGGGTATGTTCAGTCACGGAATTGGCGATCCGGCCGATCCTCGAGATAAGTGCAAGTTGTACGATTCGTGTGCAGTGAACTTGCCATTGTCGAAAATTGTCAATGAATTCGCGTAAATCGATCGATTTGTCAGATTTAGAATTCACGTATGAAACATGAGTAAAAAATTGCTATAATTAGCATCCCATTGCGACAATTTTCGACAATGTTTCGTGGATCTCCGCTGTCATTTGGGTGTATGTTATTCAGATACAGGGAAATAATACGTGTCATAGTATGAGTCTTTTGGTGGACAACCGTTTATTATTTGCAGCACATAGTCAGGTAATACACAACATTTATTTACGGCTACAATTTCTGACACATTTTTTTCCACACATAATAAGGATCACCTGAGCTAGAGAATCTTAGTATGTCCTTGGGGTATCGTAAATTTTCGTTATCGATTAATCACCACGACAATCCGTTGGGGTAACGATTAATTCGAGAATTACTAAGGTCGATAAATCTTGTGTAAGCGATAATTCCAAGACACAATAAAATATATATATATATATAGGTATATTTGTATGTTTATATGTATATACATATATATACTTGAGGTATTAACAGGGTTTAGAAAATTGACTCTGCCATAAGGACGTACAATTATCACAGTGTTTCACGGAAGAACTAAACAATTCCAAGGTATCTAAATTAACAGGCAACATCGTCAAGTACTTACGTCGATCTTAAAGTTCCGCACGATCTCGGCCATACGCTTATCGTGATCCTCGGTGATTTTCGCCACCTTCTCCCTCTTCTTGAGCCTCAGTTCTGTCCGCAGGTCTTCGAGTTCCTTGTCGAGTTCCTCCTTCAAGGCCTCGATTTTCTCGCCGTGCTGCCTGGTCAATTCGTACTCGTTGACCTTGGCCAACTTCTCCTCGCCGAGGTCACGCTCGAAATCGTTCTCGAGTTTGCCCATTTCTTGGTTACGCAGCTCCAGCAATTCCTTCTTCCTGTCGTCGAGCTCTATCTTGAGATTGGCCAGAATTTCCTGCCGTTCCTTCTCGTAACACACTTCCAACTCCGCACGCATCTTCTTCAGGTTCTCCAGTTTGGCCTCGTCCATCTCGGCGATCAGTTGCTGAATCTCACGTTCCTCCTTGAAGAAGCAAAAAGTTTGACAATTTTAAAAGCAATTACAGGGATCGCAAGAGTAAAGATAACAGAATCGAAGAATACCTTTTCGGCCAGTTCCCGCTTGAATTCCTCCAGCCTCTTCTCCATGCTTTGTTGAAGGGACATCTTTTCCTTGGCAAAGTGCTCTTCAAGCTCCTTCCTGTTCTCTTCGAGTTTCCTTTCAAACTCCTCCCTCATGGCTTCCATTTGTTCCTCGTGGTTTCTTTTCAGTCTCTCTTTTTCCTCCTGGAAATTCCTCGTCAGTTCCTCCAGGTCCTTCCCCTGTTCCACTTGGTCCGTTTCCTCAGTAACCTTCTCCGCGACGTTCTCAGTGGTCTCCTGTCGTTGATTCCTCGCCAACCACTGCTCGGAGCTGTTGTTCGCCACGCTCGAGTCTGTTTCGCTCTTGGACACGAGATCGATGTTCTTGATCCTGCCGAACTTGTTGGGCGGCAGGTCCGCGCTGAGTTCGTCCTTGGAATCCTCCCTGGACATTTGGCTAAAGTGCTCGTTCTCGGAGACATTCTGCACGAGGAATCTCTTGCCGACGACAATCGTGTTCTTCGGTATCGTACGGGCATTATCCTCGACTTCCGGCCCGTTCGTCTTGGCTGTTTGACCGTCGATGCTCTCCGCTTTCGGAGCACCGAGCGGCTTTAGGTCCACGTGTTCCCACGTGTCCGTGTCCGAGTCGAAATCGTTGTCGGCTCCCGAGTAACTGAATTGCACGTCGGGCTTCCTCTCCAAATCGAAACGCACGCTCTTACGCTCCTCGTCCACCGGCCTCACGTCTATCAAACAATCCGTTTCAAACACGATCAGTACGTCCCCTCGACCCATTTCGCAACGGTTTCGCAACGTAAAAGCGCGCGCTCTGTCTGACTGCTCTGTTCTTTGTTTTGCTTTGTTTTTTTTTTTTTTTTGCTTTTACTCTCTAAGAAACCCGGCTCGTGAGCTACGACAATCTCGGTTTTATCAGTAAATGGAAGACCAGGAAAGACCTGGAAAGCAGTAAACGTTTCAGTGAATACAACGAGCATGAGCAGGACTTAACGGTTTGCTTTTGTTTGTGTTCTAGCTGACGACGGGGCGAACTACAAGCGACTGGGATTTACTTGTGGATCAGTGAAGCTCATCTACTGTATCCGCGAAGGGACTACGAAATTCAAGGTCCCTCGACCGTTCGTTCATTCGGGGTTTCACTAGCGCAATCGGAGAGGTATACCTAATCTCTAGTAAAGCAATGAAAAATATTATTCACCATCCTCCGACTGTTTCTCCCTGAGGATCGACTTAGGCCTGTCACCCGGTACGTTGCTCGTTTCGTCGGACGTCGACTGGTAGCGGAATTCCTCGAGTTTCGCAGCTTCCTGGCTCGGAGTGTTGTCTCTGCTTCTGTTCTTCTTCAGGAACATTGAGCCCCCACCGCTGAGGGTAAGTTCCTTCTGCTGGCCCAGCTGACTAGGATGCTTCTCCTTGTCGAATTTCTCGTGCTTGTCCGACCTGAGGAAACTGGCGCTGAGCTTGTCGATGTCGATAATGTTTTCCTCCGAGCTGAACCTGCTCGACAATTGTTCCCAATCCTTCTCGTGTCGCGGGCTCAACGATTCCGATCGCCTAAGGACTTCCTTCAGGTCCAACTCCTTCCTCGGTGTCGACGCTTGCGACGATTTCGGGGACTCCAGGAGCTTCGGGCACTCGTAAAACTTGGGGTCTTGGAACTTGAGGTTCGTGTAGTCACGCGATGCCCGATCGGAGGCCAAGGACATCGAACTGTCCGTCCGCGTGTCCGTGTCGCGTCGCGACTGACGTTTCTCCGAGCCTTGGCCCTCCCGTTTCCGGGGATCATCCATTCTGTCCGGTCTTTTCAGCGGTGCCAGCTTGACCGGGATTTTCGTCGTGACCGGGGTCTTCGGGGCGCTCGATTTCTTCGACAAGGTCGCCTCTTCGTGGGAGTCCAGCTCCTTGGCGATCGTCTTAGAGTCTTCATCTAACCGAGAACAAAGATATCTTTCAACTTCGCGCAGAAAATTCATATAATTTTAATGAAGCTAATGAAGTACCGTACATCGGGGACAGTGTATCGGTTAATTCGTGAGTTACTGTAGCTCATTAGTACAAGTGACTACGCTGCTAGGCGATAAAATAATAACGCTAAAGGCAGAGAATGGAATGAAAAGTCGCATGTCTCGATGTTATCGACTCCTGACCGCTCCCCCTTGTGAGCGTGTCGTTAATGGCGACTCGCGACGCACGCCTGGGACCTTAATGAATTTAAAAAACAGCGCGCCCGGATCCTTTGATCTGGCTCCCACGGCGGAGAGGGAGAGTGGGGGGTTCGAACGAAGGGGGAAATGGAGCGATCCGTACCGGGCAAATTGCGATTCCCGGGTGTCGATAATTGGTCGGATATGCAGCCGACGACCGCACAGTTTTCACGGACGAGCACCTCGGCACGTGGATTACTTTAACGAAGCCCTCGAGAGCCTCTCTCTTGGCCAAGTACTCCGACGCTTCGCATAACGCCCCGACGATGGCTCTCGATCGATATTTTTCGGCGTCGTACACCCCCAACCCCTCCCCACCCGTGCGCGCGTGTGTCACTTAATAGCACTTAATTAGGAAAGAACGCAGGGCACAGCGAACAAACGTCAAAGACCGACGAAGCACAGGACACTATTTTCCCTTTGAAACCGGCAGATTTATGCGGCATTTCGTTACGCCGAGAGGCTGGTGCTCGAGAGAATTCGTGAATATCAAGTTCATCGGGTAAATGTCAACATGAAAGTATGCACAAAGTTCTCCGGTTCTTCGATTTCTCGTTTTTTCTTCGACGTTTGTTTTGCTAATTTTAGTGTACCTCGGAGGACGGTAAAGTAGGTTCGTTGGAGTTTAATCTCAGAATCGGAGAGGCCTGTGCGTTTGAATGGAAAATCAACAAGAGGTAACTGGTGGTAATGAAATGGCATAGCGAAGATAATTGGAAGAAATACGATTAGACGCTATCCGCTGAGCGCAGCACGTGCAATAACACTGCGCCTTATCGCCGGGGATGTCGATGATTTTTCTGCCGGGAAATTGGCCAACGTGCTGTCTACGGACGACCGTCATATGCGGAATTACGTAAAGCGTGCTATGGCAACAACGACAACAATTCCTTGCGATCATGCGCTGGTACGCTAATTGATTAAATGGAAACGACGAGAATGCAATCGTCTCAAGCTCGTCAAACGGTCTACTTGTTTTTTTCCTGCATTTTTGTCTCGCCCGATTGGAAGACGTGCACTGTCACGATTGTCAGGCGAAAATGTCGTAATAGAGGACAGTTGATACTCGCGGAAAAAGGCTAAAAATATTGCCGCGGGTTGTTGGTGGCGAGCCAGCCGCTCATTCGATTGCCAACTCGCGCATTCCGTGAGTTATTCGAAAGACATGCCAGGAAACGGTAATTAACCTGGCCATCGGAAGGCGAAAACAAATTCGAAACCGCAAGTAAAAATAGGAAGCCATGGAAAACGATAGAAATATAAAAGGTTATGTCAATACGAGAATACGCGAAAGAAATTTATAGTTTTCCTTACAACAGTTGACGTGTATATGAACAAGTATAAGAAAAAAAAAGGATTGTAAGGTATTTGTTGGATCGTAAAGTTTTGTTTGTTGAATGATGGATAATCAATGACCATTCGTACCAATGCTGGACTGTCTGTTACCAGCCCTGGTTTGCTCGACCAGCTCCCTGTAGACGGCGTCGAGGGGGTGTTCCCAGGTGGTGGTCCGCGTCGACGCCTGATAATAATACCAGGCCCCGCTGGCCTCGTGGAAACAGGGGGACCAGCCCTTCGGCAACGCGGCCATCAACCCTTCCTTCGCGAGGTCCAGGAGATGCGGTTCCGTTTCCGGATCGATTCCCAAACGTTTCGCATAATCGAGCACCTCTGAAAGCAAAACCATCGTCTCACTATACCGTCCTGACCTTCTTGCCAGAACTTTAATAACGACCAGTGGATTTCGCGTAGATTTCGAAGAGCTTTGCGCCAGGCTTTCAGTCTTGCAGAAATGTTTTACGGTCCAACGGTTTAAATTTAAAGTGTTGACTCAGTCCTTTTATTACTGAGTTCCTGCTTTATTGGCCGATATTCCCGTGGTTTTATTACGATTGGTGGAATTAATGGGACAAGGCCTCACGTGATTGCGGGGGAAAGTGCTTAGAGTCATTTTAATTACCGATCCTCGCGATGACGAATAGCCTAGTAATTCCTGTCATAAAGTTCGCGTGGCAGAATGTTGTTAGGAAACTCGGCGCTAATCATCGCCGTGCCGTGGAAAGGTTCGCTATTAATTTTCCGGCCAGTGCGGCGGGTTAATCTTCGTCCTTTCATCGTTCGATAGCGATCATCCCCGGGAGAAAATAACGTGTCATCCACGGCGAGAAGTCGGGAACAAAATCGCGACGCCTTGGGCCATCGGGCCTTCATTTTCCCGAGTGATTAAGCGTCCGGACCGGAAAGAAAGAAGCGGAGGATTTTGTCACGAAGGGGCGGAGGGGGAAGGGAAAGCGTGTACGACGTAGAAAAAAGCCCGTGGCTTTAGGTCAGCCGCGAAGGAAAAGCTACCGGAGCGATTTCCCCTCGGTTTTCCGTCTAACGATCGCGGGGTCAGCCCTTTGAGGGGATATCGTAGAGAGAGGGGTAAAGAGGAGGAGGGGGGGGAGGAGGACGGCTGCGAAGGGTCGATTAAAAATTCCATCAAGGCCTCTTTGACAGGTGTGTGCTCGGACCGGTGTGCGTGGGGCCGACATCTGTTCCCCAACGGACGCAGGGAAACTATCGTCCTTCAACGTCCCTGTCGACAAGTCCCGATGGACTCGGTGAAAAGCCATTCGCCTCGGCGGAATGGGCCGACGTGAGCGTCTTCCGGATTCTCCTGATCGCGGATGTTTTGACGCGAGGCGGGGCTGGGATTGGCCGCACCGAGGCGAGCCGGCCTCTTAGGGGGAGAGTGACAAAATTTTCGCCGCACTGCAGCCCCTATTGATTTTCCACGGCGTGCCAGGCAGCCCGGCTCGACGCCGCGCTCCTGTCAGCCGTCGACGGTGTAAATAAACAAGGAAACTGGTCCTGCGGATCGCCAAAACATTGCGCCTAAACGAAAGTCGTAAACCAAAAGCACTTAGGACAAATTCAGTATTCCTACGATAGGCCTATGTATTCGGTTAGGGCAAATCCCGGCTCCCGAGATGGCTCGCCGGGGAATCAATCAATCGGGCCACCGGGGATATCGATTATACATCCCCATTTCCTGCCACTCCATTCCCGTCGGCCTCGAATCATCCTCGATTATTCCCCCGGGGGAATGAGGAATTTTTTTCGTCAATCGCAAAATCGGCCAATTCTTGTCGGAAGATTAACTCCGAGGCCGGTTATCAGCGATTACGTTTTATCTCGTGAAACTTGACCAATCGGATTTCGTGCTCGTGTTACCTGCGATTACATCATAACCAGATTACGGGCCGGTCGTCAAATATTATCGATCGTATCCAATCTTGGCGGTAAACAAGCGGAACTCACGAGCCGAGCTGACGGTCGGGCTTTTTGCGTAACATTCCAACGAGCGATTCTCTATCCGAGGATGGTTTTTATTTATTATCAACCGAGAACGTCTTATTCACACCTAGTCGAGGAATCCACGGGTTTGCACGACGGCCATTAAATCCGTAGTCCGCGGTATCGGGAACAGTAGCCTCGTAAAGGCCAGTCTCGATAAAGAGGGAACGAGTGGAGAGGTTTATCGCTTTGCTGCATGCAGCGAGCACCGCGCCAATTAGCCCGTTCGTACTTTGAGCCCGTATGATTGGTAAATGAAAACGACGAAGACAACGACAAAGCCGAGCCACGTCAGGCTAATCCGCTGGTCAAGGCTGTGACCTTCGCTTCTCGAGACCGATGCCTTCAATTGCCCAGGAGTACATAATAATAAAGCCGACACGCGACTGCCGTTTCCCCGGGAATTTCAGAAACATCAGCGAAATAAGGATTTATCACCTTCCAGAATATTCTAGTCCTGCGCCAAAGAAACACGAGGATTTTATAACCATAAACAGCGAGCAATAGAAAAGAATGTACCAAGTAAATCGATTACCCAATGGAAGATATTGTTATTCAGCATTGCGGTAGACGGAAGGCCGCATCTACGTTTACGACAATCTGCATTGACAGCATAAACAGCTAATTCGGCTCCTAATCTAATCTTATCTACTGCCGCGAGTTCTGATCTTGAATTCTTGTTGTATAGCACCAGTAGCCTATGACCGGAGCGCGTTATTTACGACGCGTAAATTAATGCACGTAACGGAAAGCCAGTAAATTCCTGAGATTTCGCGCACTGCGAGGGCCGGGAGGGGGAGGGGGTGGATTGGTAGGGGATCGAGGCGGAAGGCGGTGAAGGAAGATGGATGTCCCCGTACCTTCCTTGGACGGATGGGAGGTCTCGTCGAAGACCTCCCTGCAGACGATGGTCGCAGCGCTGTCCTGGGAGATGCTCATGATGTCGACTCCTCCCCGCAGTATCCGACGTTCACATGACCCGCACGGTGCGGCCGATCCTCAGCGGCGAGCGAAGCACGGCGAAACCGCGGCAATCCCGGCACGTCATTTTACCCGACGCTCGTACGCCCGTATAATCCGCGTCCGCGCCTTCGCAGAGCCCCGTCCGACCACGACGGTCAATGCTGAATTCAACTTGAACGTAGGCGGTGGTAGAACAGCCCGCCTCGAGCGATCGCGCCCCCGCACTGTCGGCTCTTAAACTAGCGCACTGATAAGAATAAACTCGTCTATCCGACTCTGCCAGCTGAAAATCATTAAAAAAACAACACAGCCACGGGGCGAAAATTAATACTGTCGCCGAAGTATCGGTCGCAGCTACGGAAAGGTAGAAATTAAATGAGCACTCATGAGCCCTCGACGATGGCCTCATAGACGAGGACCGATGTCGTCATGCTATGCTTGATTGAATTTTTATTGATAACTAATACAGGAAGTTAATAAATAGCGAGCTTCCTACGATTGTTATATTTATAGTGACTCTATTGCCTTGTCCAAAAGGTGTAAAAAGACACTGTTCTAGCGGTAAAACGAAAGGATCATCATACACACGTACTTTCTGTGTATGTAGTTTGCGTTTTAATAAAATTTTGCAACCGGGAAGAGTGTATTATGGGTGGTGTTATCGTGAACGTAGTCGAGAATCGAAGCACCCGCAGAATTGTAGGAGCGCAGCTGCGCCGCCCCAGTCAGGTGGTGAATTGTCGGTTACAGGGGGAGGAAATGCTCGAGTGCGGACGGAAAGGAACCACCCCTTGCGGAGACCAAGCTGTCGCCATCGTTCAACCGTCGGTCGAAACCTACCAGCGAAAGAGAAGGGGATTTCGCTTCGTCGATAAATCAGACTCTCACCGGAAGTTACTAGCGGCTGGTGATATTTTCACACGACAATATATCTCCTCCTATGTGGCACAGATAGAGCTACCACGCGCTCCGAGCTCATGACGCGAAAATTTTCACTCAAAATGTCGACGTAAATCGAAAAAAAATGCAATAAGCCGTGCTCAGGGGTTCAAAGAATTTCAAATACGTCGAAAATCAGACGCTTGGTTTAAAGGAAATTAGGGTTTTCTTATTCAGTTTCAATAAAAAAATAATAAATCTTGTACACTAATTTTGTCCTCAACGAAAACGTAGAAATTAGTTTACGTATTTTGGATCTTTTGAAAGAAGTATTAAAAGAATTAGAGGTCAATAAATATTTGTCATTATTCAATCGACCATTAATTATGTAAAAGATTTCTCGATAAATTTTTTGGTAAAATAAATGTAAAAACTAGAATACTTTCCATAAAATCAATCCACTTGCAAACACTGAATTGTTTTGTCTGAATATAAGAACGTCGAATATTGATATAATGCTTCTGATAAAAGCTGGGGAAAATGGCCGTTCACATTTTCCGTGTGAGAATCATAACTCGAATCTTTACATATCCGAAGTATTATTACGAATTTTGAAACTAATAAAGAAACCGAAATTATTGTAACTTGAAAAACTTATAACGAGATTCCGTCCATTATAATCTAATATTCATAAAACATTTCCGATAATTGCATATAAACTTATGACAGTTTTCCAATGGTATTTTACGAAATATTACTAGTATTGCATTCATGATTCTTATCTAAAAATAACAATCTCAATAATAATCTCAACTAGTAACAAGTATTCTTATAAATATTCTACGAATCGTGAAGATCGTTGGCACTCGCAATAAAAACCATTTCGTCAATAAGCACATTATTGACAAGAAACTGATTTATTCAGGTAAACACGAATCCGTACAAGCAGCACAGAGCAGACTAAAAATACGCGTGGTAAATTGCCAGCGATATATTTTTTCCGCTGATCGGACCAGAGCCCGCGGAAATATTCATCGGGTTAAATTCGTGGCTGTGCAAATTTCCGGGTACCACTTCCGATTACGGTTAACCGTCAGTAAATAATGACGGGCGTTTTGCACGGGAACATGGAAATTACAGCGACAGAGGGGCCGTTGGAGCGCGTGCGAGCGCTAACGACTGCAGAATTCGGCTTGGTATCCATTTCGTCGACCGCGAGAATTAAATGATAATGATATCCAGCCGGCCGGCAGGACATAAAATACACCCCGCGCCGATAAATTCCACTCGACTCCCCGTCCTTTCTCTGCCCCCCTCCCCCCTTTACTGCTTGTCGCCGTTTCCTCTCCGCGGCCGCTTGAAATTCGTATTTTCTTGGCGGAAAGTCGTATCCCTCGTTAGCTCGAATCACTCGCGGGTCCGCCGCATTATGGCCAACGGACCGGTCTTTCCGCATTTAAAGTTAAATAAATCGTTAGCGGCGCCTCGATGAACAAACGAGCGGGCTTATGGCGCCCTACTCGTTATTTTCATTTTCTTTGCACAACCAACTCTCCCCCCTTTCAGCCCGAAAGTCCAGGCAATGCTTCCTTAATATCGGCACAACGAAGCAAACGTCAACGTATTTACTTCGGACAATTAAGAATTGAATTCAATAGCAAAGAGGAATTCCTGGATTTTCCGATAGAATTATTAGTGTACGAAGCGTTCGTGAAAATCGTGGTACGGTTTCTGAGAAACAGATTTTCATTTGTTGCCTATAGAAAATTTGTAACAAGGTTTACGTACGACTTTTGTTTCGTCCCACGATTTGTCGATGAGTGTAGTGCAAAAAAATTGTTTGGTAAGTTGAGCCGTCGTTGGGGGAGAGGGTGAAGCAGGGGAACAAAACGATCGTAGTCGAGGAAATAATATCTTTATTACACAAGTCGCAATACAAAAAGCATTATTTGATAATAGCACGGGAGGGAATTCGTAGCGAGGCCATCATGGCAAACGTACCAGTCGGAAATCGTTGTCGACGGGTCGAGACAATAAATTCTATTGGTCGTTAGACCCTCGAATTCACATCGGGGGATCCCCTAATCTGACCTAACAACGTAACGACGTTACCTTGTTAAATAAATGTCATACGACGAGGGGTGGCCAGGGCCCGAGCACTGAATCCACGAAAACCAACCCCCCTGAAAAGTGGGCCAACGTTCGCACCGCTCAAAATGGTGGACGCTCATCGTGAATAGAATTTACAAAGAGAAGGACGTCTCGATGATTTCGAGTCCTTTTCACCCGTGATCCATCGATTCTCCGTTGCCGAAAATCCAAACCGACGCGATCGTCATCCTCGAGCTGTCAGAATTATCCACACAAAAAACGTTTCACGGCGATACAGCAATACTGTTTATGTATGAAAACAGGAAAATGTCTGTCAATGATCTTCTGTCGCTCTTAAACGTCTGCGTTTGTAACAAAATTCATTCCGTTCTTTCTTCCAATCAGCGTCGAACATCTGGGATCCTGTACCTGGGAACAAAATAATGACACAATAAATTTGAACTTCCGTGCAGTGGTTCTAGAAGGGTTAAGTCCCGAAACGTTTTCGTTCAGATCAGATACACCGTGTTTTCGTGAAACATTTGCCCGATTGTATCGCGAGTGAAGAAAACTGTGGAGGGTTGTACGTAATAATGCAATTCTCGTCGTCCGGCGGCGATGGCTATCGGGAAAAAAGCATCTCGAAACAGATGTCTATTTCTCAAGCCGCAGAGAATGGAGATCTCAATCTACATCCTGGTGCGGTCGACCCTTCGTTCGATTCCGGTAGGATAATGCCAGGCCTGACACCTAAACGACGTTTACAAAGTTAACGCGACTTAATGATACGTTCATTGACGGTTCCGCCGACTTTCACGCCTTCGGGAATCAAAGGTAAACGAGGCAAAAGGCTGCCTGTCGAACCCAAATCCCCGAAAGACCACGATTAAGCCTGTCACAGGCGGAAGTCTTCGCGGACCAGTCTTAGAAAAATTGTACTCTTATGACTTAGCTGTTTCTGCCAATTCTAAGATAGGCAAATGTGGCAAGTCGAGGTCGAGAAATAAATATTTGAAACTCTGTCGCGTGGAATCAAAAGTATCCAATCCCCGACGGAAAATATTCTTTCTTAAAATTCTGAACCGGAAATCAAACTGAACTGTTGTGTCTTTAGCATCCAAAATGAATCAAATATTGTGACCTTTAATCTGTTGTTCACATTCCTTGGTTGAAGAGAAAATATTTTTGATATTAATGTTAGATAGAACAGATGAACTTTCTGAGCAACGTAAAGCCAGTTGCTTTGGCCGATTGGGACTGCTTTAGGATAATTCGCAATTACGTTATTTCGCCGTCAGCGTAAGATTGAGAGGCCTGCCGGAAATACGTTGTTAAGCCAATGAAATTACGTCTGCTCGATTATAAGCAGTCTGAGGTGACTGTAGGTTCCATCATCGTTTTCTTTCGACCGTTGGAGACGTACGAGGCAGGATGAGGTATATATGTGCACAATCATCCTTCCGTTGGAAAGAAGTCCCTTCCATCCCGGTCGACGATTACCGGGGATCATTAGTAACGTATCAGCGCGGTGCGTGGCTATAGAGGTCTAAGCGCCATTTTGCTTTCCTATTTTCCCAGGCCCGTAATGCCCGCGAGTCGCTGGCGGAGCCACGCCGGCGACACTCTCACTAATTTCTCAATGTCCTTTTTCAGCCTTCCCTGACTCTAATGCTACCTGGAGGCTACGCGCCGGCCGCAGAGCAGGATACTACGGCGAGCGCGATTCCCGTGGAGGAAAGGAAGCCCCGGGAAAAACGGCAGAAGGAGAAGGAGACGCGTGTCTATTCGCGCGTGCATCAAGGATCCTGCGTGCGTGGAATATGGCTGGCGGGCCGAGCGAAGAAATTCACAGGGCAACAATCCGCTGGAAGAACGGGAAAATAATTGCAAGTTCCGCCAACGTCGCCGGAGGAAGACAGAGGGAGAGGGAAGGACGGGGAAGGACCGGGAGAAAAAGAGAGAGAGGGAGAGTGAAGCTCGTGAGGGCCAGGAGAACCGTGGCCAGAGGGGAAGAGGGAGAGAGTGGCTTCGAGCGCTTTTCTTCGAGAACGAAGAGGGTGAAAGAGGCAGGGAGAAGGGTTCCACCTTTATCAACCCCCCCTCTGCCCCCCCCCCAGGCAAGACAGAGAGGGAGAGATCCAATTAAAAATATTACACATTACCCGCAGCACACCGCTAAAATGTATTTACTGTCTAAAAGCGACTGCCAGAAGGGGACCTATTCCCTCACGCGCAAACTGAGACCTCCGCCACACTCCTCCGAACACGCGAAAACTCATAAGTCCTGGAATTATGCGCTACGTAACAACAGTGAATACGTTTGTTTACGCCTTTCCCGACGATTTGCATTAGCGAACTGGAAATGGCCAACGCCGTAAGCAAAGCATCACTTTCATCCAGGAATAAGAATAATAATCCGATGCACTTGAAAGCAGTGGTTTTAGAATATCCCATTTTATAAAAATCTTTGAAGACTAGTCATCGAATCGAATGAACAGTAACAAAATTTACTCTAATCCAAAGTTCCTTCCTATCCGCGCACGGTGAAATCAAATTGATCGAAATTTCCGCCATCGATGTGATTCCATAACATGAAGGTGTAAAGTATAGGAAATGCGGAAATGAAAGTACGTCCAGTGCAGATTGAAAACTGGACAAACACTGACAAGAAATGTCTCATTACTTGATTTCACAATCATCTTTTGGATTCCGAAGAAAAAGCGTCACTTCATTCACATCGGTGATAAATGGCGGAAGTTTCTGTCATTGCAAAAGCGACATTTAATATCGCACCGCGTGGATTTTTCTAGGAGCAATGACGTTGGTCGAAACCCTTGGCGTTGACATCTTCCCATCCCGGAAGGGGGGAAGACGGGCACAGAAGTCCAGGAGGAAATGGAATCGGAGGTAAATCGCGGAATCGGAACCCTCTCCGGTTTCTCCCGGAGGCTTGATCCTCTGCCGGCGCGCTGACGGCCAGGATCGGCGAAGAAAGGCCCGTGGATGGCGTCGTTGGAAACGGTAAACCGAGCGCCGGGTCCCGCGCATATCGGATCGATGGCCGCCACCGATATTGAAGGTGACATGTTTTGAAACACACCCCCTTTCACGGCGATGCCCGGTTCCTCGATTTCTATGAGCGTATTTACCCGCCGGTTTCTCTTCCCACGTGCGCCAGGCCCCGTGAAGGGATTATACGTGTCTCGTGTTACCGGTATTCTCAGCACCGAGGATAGACCACCCCCTCAGCCCCCTCTGCCCCCTCTGCCCCCTCTGCCGCGGGGCCACGGCCCCGTATCCGGAAGAAATTTTGACCGTCAACAAGAAAACAGATCGTTCGCCGAAGTCACGTCTCTGTAAATTCTACGGAACAATCTGTTTCCCCGGGAAAGCGCAGAAAAATTCAGGGACATCATCAGCGGCGGTGAAATTGACCCGAAAACACACGTAAAATGGCGACTGGTCCTGACAAAGTTGTACAAAGTTTATCCCGCAGGAACGTCGAATTGTTTTCGTCTTTCCTTTCCGTTGAATCGTGACGAAATTAATTGACAGTGGAGATTCCGTTGGATCGATCGATTTCTTGGAGCTGCCGCGAGTACGATGAGCAGGATGTGGAAAAAAGGAGAGGGGAGGGGGCAGACAATGTAAGATATTGTTGGACGTTTGGCGCGTAGTGAAGGGCACGATCCGTGATCCAGGACGATCGTCAGGACCTGTCGTGTAACCGAAGAGATCCATTTAAACACAGCCGCGCGTTCCTGGCAGTGACATTACATATCCGGCCAGGTATCGTTTGAATAAGTTAATTAGAACAGGTAGGGCTTTCAGTTCGGGCCCCGAAACAAAGGCGCTCACTGTCAAAACCAAGCCAAAATAAGGACCATTCAGACCGCCGTGGCAGCGCCGTGACACCCACACTTTCTTCGTTTTACCCGAAAAAAGCCTCCTTTTTGTCGAAGCAAATCCCCCCCTTCTGTCTCCAAATTTCACTACTTCCCGTCCTCCGCCGGATTTCCCCGAAATCGAAGTGCGCACACGCGAAATGACGATTAGTAGTCCTTGAGAGTCCTCTTCGGGAGATTAAGATTAAAAGCTGAGAATATTGACTGTACGGGTCCGCGACTAACAATGCTATCTACCCAGGCCAGAGTGCGCTCTTGAGTGCGATTTCAACGGAAAGAAATGTTTCTCCGGGGCTGCATATGCACGGTCATAATCTTCGAATACGGCATAGCCTTCCGTGGAGCGTCGGCTCAAGACACTCCTTTTTACATTAATTGAAAAAGGCCATGTCGCGCGGGGCAGAGCAAAGACATCAAAGAGGCCTTCTCCGTGCCGGCAAATCCTCGTGAAAACGGTACAACAAACTACGAGTCTATTCCAAATGAAATGACGCGCCAGCTCGCGGTTCGGCTCAACGCGAAAATTGGACGACAATTAGGACGGTTGATTTCCCGTCAGAAAACATGGCGGAGATGCGGGAAAACTGTCGATGCGCCCAAGAAAAGTTCTCGTCGTATATTCTTGGGGAACTTGGCGCGATACTTTACGGTCGGCAGTTTCCTGCACGTGCAGTACAAACACTTGGTGGGTGCTCGAGGAAAATAGAATTCACGCTCTAAACACTCGATACAGGATGTACATTGTTGAATCCACGTGTTCATCGGCGCATCGAGGGTGCATCATCCTCGGCGTGAACGAGCGCGTTATGACAGTCGTGTGTAAGGGCTTGCTATATGCATTCGCTCGTGTATACGTGTGGACATCGGTGTATGGATTCGCGAGGGGGGAGGGAAGGGTCCGGGGGGTGTCTACATATCTGGCGTATCAGTACACGCACGGGTCGTCGGTTGTATTTGGCGGGGGGAGCGGTAGAGGAGGAAGGGGGGAACGAAGCACAGGGCGTCGAGAAGCTCGGATATTTCACGGGTCCCGTGTACATATCTCTATGTGTTTCGACGTGTCGTTGCATACATTATCTCGCTGAGAAATCCACCCCCCTCGGCCGCCACCCACTCAGCCCGCGAGCGCACCCCGCACGGCGCTCCTTCCATTCCGCAAAGGCGCGTTGCAGCGGGGGCAGAGGGAGGATAAGACAAAGCGAGGGAGGAGGACGGAAAGAGGGAGAAGGCAGAGGGAAAGAGGGGCAGGGTGTAAGAAGGAGAGAGAAAGAAAGAGAATGAGAAAGAGAGAGGGAAAGAGTAGGCTCGGTGCGGGGCACAGAAAAATACGCGATATAAAAGGAAAAATTTTTCTTTGCCCTCTGATTGGCGGTTGCCGTGGCAACACACCCGGGCCATCTCGGGCCTCTAATTATTTCCAGACACCGAGAATCGAACGAGCTCTCTCCCACGAGCCAGAGGAATAGCCTCGGCACACACATTTTTCCGTATCCAACGTCGTCCTCGTCGTCCTCGTCGTAGTCGTCGTCGTCGTCGTCATCGTCGACGCCGCACCCCACTCGCACCCCTTCCGTCCCGATCGTCCTCCTGTCTCTCCGCACCCCCTTCCCCCTCGCCCACCGTCCTCGTACACCCCCTTCGCGTCTACTTTCCTTCGGCAGCTCGTTCTCCGGGGGGTTGATTGTTGATAGCCGAGACTCCGTTAACGGCGCGAGAACCGCCGAGAAAAGGACGACTGCAAGGAGGGAAAAGGGACGGACGAACGGACAGTCACGGAGCTCCGGGAAATGCGGAGAAATTCGTGCTCGGCGAAAATGGCAAATGAATTAAGAGAAATGCCAGCAGCTGCGTGTCAACGGTGCGCGGATAAGAGGATACGTTTTGATGGCTCCGCTGGTAATCAATAACACCGCGCTCAACACACACGGGGCGACAGGCAAAGAATTAAGAAGGGATGATGAAGGGTAGTTCGCTAGGACGAAAGCGTTAAGTCGTCTGAAGTTTCGTAATTGCGCTAAATGTGTCCCGCAATGTGTTTCACAATGGTATCATCCGGCAGATGCACTTTGTCGTTCCACCTTTCTCATTGGTCGTAAAATTCCCCACGAATTGTACTCAAAAGTAAAACCTATTAAACCGCGGGGAGGATTGCAACTTTCGTATTTCCCGTTTGACGAAAATCCCGAACGAATCAATCTGTAAATTGAATTATCTTCAAATAAACTCTTACGTCGATAACGCTTATGCGCAATGAACGATGACCTTTTTGAAAATCTGTCAGTTTTACTTTAACAGCCGACATTTACGAATTACCCTTCACCCACGTTCCCTTCAGGTGAACAGCGAGTAGGCAGACTGCGAGGGAGTGTTTTAACGCGAACGATGGCCAGCGCGAGGGTACATGTGGCTGTCGGATTCGACTATGGAAGTGCAAAAAAAGGGACCTAAAAAGAAGACGGAGGATAGGAACAATACGTGTCGCAATAATAGCCATTTTTGAGGCCTAACGGTGCGAACGCATTCGCATTGTCCGTCCCGCGTTTAGCGCAGAAAACGCACGTCGGATGAACGCGAATCGCAACTCGGGAAATTCCCTGGCAATTTTCACCACTCGCAGGGATCCGAACAACGGCTAAATAACGTTTGTCTTGTAATTTTTTTACTTTGTTTCCTTCCGCGCACGAGAATACAATCGTTCTCATGTCTTGACGAGATAATTATGAGCAAACCATTGGCCCTATGAGTTTAGCGTAGAGAAAATTCGTTTGCCGTGTCACTGAAAATGGAGGTTTATCGGTGAAAACTTGGCTGCGCAAATGTTAATGTTAATCATACGTTTAGCGACGCGAATAACGATGGAATATAAACCCCCGGGCTTTGATGGAAAAACGGCGCGGGTGTTTGTGAAATCCTCTTGGTTCTTAGAACAACGGGTTGTCTCTTCTAATCGCGCAACGCGAAGTGCGCGCTTTTTTTCCGCGAGCTACAGGCGAGACTTGCTTGCCAGTAAAACATGGCGAATGCATTTAAAGCGCGTTTCTAAAGCGCGTATTGCAAAGAACGCGTTTGAGGAGAATTGAAGCATCGGCACTCTTTCGAGTACGTGCCTCGATAAAACGAAGTAAAGGCTTTCGTTGCGCTCCATTTACAATACCCGGAAGAGATAGCTACGTCGACGCGACTTTCGCGTGTGAGAAATGTTCGTTAAATCTCATTTAAACACAGCTCTCGAGAGTTTTCGCAGCACGTGGTCCGAAGGGTCGTGAAAAATGTCTGAGGGTAAATATCGCCTCAGAATTCCCTGTCCACTTTACCTCGCTTTTCTAGCCGGTAATCTCAGGTATTCGTAGACAACTCACCGCTGTAATAATGACCCGAGAATCGCTGTAAATCGAGAATCACGAGGATTATGTAAACGGCGCGAACACAAGGCGAAACCCGAATCTCTGGACAGGATCTGAACTCGGAGGACGTTTGTTCGGTACTCGTGGTTTATGAGAATGAAAGGAAACTTTGAGGATCCCGCCGGAATCAAACGCAGCAGACTTCAGGGCCACTCGAGGAACCACGTGAAAAAACACGGCGATGGTTCCCGAATTTCAAAATATTCCGCAAACACGGGGGATTTGTAGGATTGAGACACAATGAGATAAAAGACGTACCCTGACACGTAGACGACGGATTCGCGGTTCCTACTGTCCGGACCCTCTCGTATTTCAAAATTCGATTCTTCGGGAAATTAGCTCAAACGTCGCTGACAGAGGACCCATTCTCCATCGATTATTCGCGTCCATGTATCGAGCTTCTATTTCATCGAAGGTTCCAGGTCGAATCCCGAGGAAAAACTTGTCAGGCAATGCAGCACAATAGCTCGCGACAAAAGGGCAATAAAAGTATAGCAGTTTTCGAAGAATGAAGATTTTTCGAAAAATACAACAACGACCCGTGTTAAATTGTGTCAAGCAAAAATCCGTAGATTTCAATAGAAAGAATTCGATTCGGGGGTTTAATTGAAGGTTTATCAATTGGTGAATTTATTGAGCGCTTTGAAAAACGTAAATGCACTTTTACGAGGACATGATGGTGCGAATATGGAGTACGAAAAGGCCAACCTTCCACTCGAGTATCTCGGTATTGAATCCTAGACGAGGTTGCCGATGAAAGTGCGCACGGTCGGGACGATGGGAAAATTAAGAAAATTGGTTTTCCTCCTCTCGTCGTGCCCCGGCCAACGAAAGCAGCCACTCCGAAAATCTTATAAGAAAACTTGCCTTCTCTTTTTCATCAAGTTACTACAATATACACCGAGATCGAATTACGTGACAGCAGCACGACAATATTGCAGTCCTTAAAGGACAAAGTAAAATTAGACGAAAGGACGAATTTCATTTTCTCGCAAAATTAAGAATAAAAATTTCGGAAGTATGGGTTTATTTTTTATGTACTTATAATCGGCGTTTATGTGGCGGTTCGGTCAAAGTTACGAGGTATATTGTGCTAAAATATTTAATTCCTTGCCAACGAGGTTACTGCCAGGAAGAAAGTAAATAGTGAACGCGTTGAAGCACAACAATTTAATTACGTCTGCTCGCGGACTTCTTTTTTCCAGCGCCGCAGGAGTGTTTTCGACAAGCGCGAGCGCACATCAGTAATTACGACAAAGAAATGCAAATATTGTTAACGAACTCTTCATTACTAACGCGCTAAAATGTGTACACAATTTACACGCCTCACCCTGGCCGGAACTGTTGTTGCACCAACACCTGTGCTTTCGTAATAACGGGTTAAATGTTAAGTCTATATACTCCTTGCAAACACTGGCCCCTATTAAAAAGTATAATGATAAACGATAAATCATAAAAATCACCGCTTGTCAATTTTGCCAATTAATTTGTGCATAGCTGAAAATTACGGTCGAATGGAAAATTCGGGAAATGTGTCAAATGAAGTGTTATGTTAATTACAAAATATTTTGTGGTGCTGTATATTGAAAATGTTAATGTAGTTTGATTTGTTTGATCATTAATTCTGATTGTTTTTTGAGAAATTTATAAGTTGTAGGATTTGTTTGGACGGGAAGTTTGGCAAGCACGAAGATCAGTCTGCCGACGGCTGGCGTGTTCCGTCGCAAGCGAGAACGTGTCAACTTGTGCCACTACCATTTGCTTATTCTAATTAACACGAACCGCAAAGAAAATGCAAACATCAAAAATCCTGTGATTTAATTCCTATGAATACAAATATACGTATATCGTTAAAACATTGCAAAATCTCAACCTCTGAAAATTAATTTGCTTTTGAAACTTTACATCATTATAGCAGA
This sequence comes from Hedychridium roseum, assembly GCA_963989215.1. Lineage (NCBI taxonomy): Eukaryota > Metazoa > Arthropoda > Insecta > Hymenoptera > Chrysididae > Hedychridium > Hedychridium roseum. The sequence continues at coordinate 2,808,412 of OZ022318.1, read as the reverse complement.
CGTAAAATAATAACTCGCATAACAATTTACACCTTATTATTCACGTATCACAGTTCAGTATAAATCTTGGAGGATTTTTAGTTTATTATTCGTAAAAGTGTCGGTAAGGTGGTAAAATTGTATCCCGTGATTTTTCGACTTTTCTGTTTGCGGTGAAACTTGCGCCTTGATGGACTATTTTACATTTTCATATTTACCGGAAATTCTACGACGGGTGGCAGGCGGGAAATCAGAACGAAGTGGACCCCATTGAAATCCCGGTGGACAAAAGTTGATGCTGTGGATGTGTCCAAACATTGTCGAGCGCAGATGCTACCGTCGCCTTACGTCCGCGAAAAGTCCGGCACCGTTGCCGAAACTTTTTGAAAACCTCGCGAGAAGCATTTTACGGATGCGCAAAAGGCACATTACTGTTGCCAAGTCGTACGAAGGTAAACGCGTTCTAAACTCGTCGACAGAACGCACGAGAAACTTCAAATGGACCGAGCGCATATTTTACAATTCGACATAACGTATTCTATCCCATTTTGAGCAAAAAACTATAGTATAATTGTATAATCGTGTGAAAATGTTTACTCTTTTTGTAGTAGCTCGTTGTAATAGCCAAGGAATTGATCTCGCGTGAATAATTGAGTGAAACCTGGCAGTTCTGTCGAGGATTTATAATCCGCAAAGCGAGCAAGAAGAGACAAACGAAGGGAGAAGAACATACCGTCGGGAACGGTGGTGGTATCGGGCGCCGATCGGTTCGACCCTTTCTCCCCCCTGGCAGAAAGGCTTGAAGAAGACTACAGAAGAATCGAGGGAAGAAAACTAAGCCGATCGGGAGGATGGAGAAATAGAGAAACGTGAATCCTCCGTGTAAACTGCGTAACCTGATGCCAGGCACTGCTGGCAAAAAACTAACGGAGAAAAGGGCAGGGGTTTACCATGCGTCACGGCACGATCATGAACTATTTGGCAGATCGTGGGCCTTTTTCTCATCCTCCTCGCACTCCAGCACTTTTCGTCGTTTTTTCTCCTTCTGACTGCATCGGCCGATACCCACCTCCCCCCGGGCGCTACCGGCGAATTGGTATTATGGTGTACCCCTCTCGAACCGAGAGGTACACAAGATCGCCGTGACGAGGGCCGCACACGCCTACGTCCGAGCGTGTGCACGCGCGTACTTCTGCGTGCAGCACGTAGGGCCGAGCAGGGACGTTGAATCAGGAGTGGCGCGTTAATGCACGCAGGAGGCACCGCGAATTCACCGAGAGGGACAGGCCCGGCGGAGCGAGGGAGACGGAAAAGGGAGAAATCCAAAGCCCCCGGTGAAACAAAGATAGAGAAACGGGTGAGAGAAAAAGAGAGAGGGAAAGAGAGAGAGAGAGAGTCGCAGCAACAGCGGTAACCGGCAAGCCAAGAGAGAAGGAGAAAGACGGAGAAAGGAATCGGTGGGTGGATGCTTGGGAGCGAAAAAGAGAGACGGAACGACCAAGGGTGAGGGGTGCGAGCGAGCAGGGGACGTTTGGAAAAGGAGGAATCATTCGAAAAATCCGAAAACAAAGGAGAGGGGCGTGCCTCGAGCCAAGATGGCCGTACGACCGACGGCCCGGAGGCAGGAGCTTTTAATTAATGCAAAAAATGGAGGGTGGGGTGCGGGAGGCGAGGGAGCCACTGCCCGCCGGGAGAACCGCGAAATGCGCCGCGCCGACGGGCTTCTGAAAATTTCTCAACCCCTTCTACGCGACTCTTCCCACTCGTGATCGACGATAGCGCCTATCCCCGCGGAAAGACAAAAAAAAATGCGGATCAGCGAAATAACACAACCTATCGTACGAACCCTCCTAACGTTAATCGAAACGAATTTCATTAATTCGTCGAGTAATCGTCGAGCCGAGGATTTCTATCGTTCGATCTTTTTTCAGATTTTACCAGAGGGTTTTGAAAAATTTCATCGACCGACTTTGGCGGGGTGACGATGCTCGTGACGCGGGAAATAATCGCGATGCCATTTAAAAGCTCTTTATGAGGGGGACTGTACCGTCGTATAGCCATAATGGGGTGGATGTGTGTGCTTTGTGCAGTGTGCGAGCTGGCCCCTACGGGGGTGTTACGCCGCGGGGTGGGGGTATCCAAACAGGAGGTGGGGACAGTCGTAATAACCGTGCCGTAGAGTCCCTGTTCGGCGGAGAATCGTCGAAGGGCGATAGGACGGCTGGATGGAAAACGACGGGGAAATGGCCGGGAAATAAACGTCCGGGAAATTTTGTCTCCTCGTGAGGCGAGGGGGAAAGGGGGTGGGCAAAGCCGATTATACGCCGGTCGAAGTCGAGCGATCGCGGTAGTCGGTCTCTGCGTATAAAGGCACCCCAAGAGGCCGTGCAAAAATCAACATGGCTGTAGGCACGCAGAGATGGCGGATCTCCGCGGCAGTTGGTCTCCTTTCCCGGCTCGTTTTCTCCCGCTCGTTCGCGCCTCCTCTTCTTCCGATTCCCTTCCCCCCCGCGCGTGCTCGCCGTCGTGCCCTCCGTAACACCCCGTCCTCCTTTTTCCCTTCCTCCCTCAGCGCGATCCCTGTCGCCCCGGGAAACGCGATTATCAGATTTAAATGTCAAATCGCGCGCGGTTTCTCCGAAAACTATATAATCGCGCGAGAGATGGCCGGAGATAGGGGCGCGGCCCTCGGCTGAGGAATCGCTCCTAAATAACGAGCTAACGAGCCGAATTACGGGCCGATTCTTCGGGCCAGAACGTTGCGCCGCAATGCAGGGCTCAGTAGTAATTTGCATGGAATCCACGCCAAGACGTCGCCCAACCGGAAGTTCCAGTCCGATGGCGAACGTCCCTGGAAAAGGGCACGAAGGTCCTCGCCGTGTACTCACATTTCCTTCGTTTTGGCATCATGGTAATTGTCGGCGAAATAAACTCAAGTCGACGCAATTATCGCCCGCAGAGCGACATAAGGAATCGCGAACCCTTACTGAAATTCTAATAAGGGATCACCATTTTGATCGGTTAAAATAAATCTATAAAAGTAGAGAAACTCGGGATAACATATTTATATCCCACAAAAATGTAAAGTTTCTGTTCCTTGACCCGGTATCCAGAAACTAAAAGGAATGAAAAACCCTTACTCTTGTTTTTAACTTTTACAATTTCTTCCTTCCCTTACGACGAACGATAGCCATTTGATCGTTTAAAACTGATTTGAAACGTCCTTAAAAGTGGTTATTTCTCAGCGAACAGCAACGGAGACATCGATTTACGGTTTCCCCTGAGGAATGACGTTATGGGGGGAGGGATAGTTGGTGCCTTCCGACAAAGGATTCGTCCTTGCGAGGAAAACGAAGCCGCCGAAGGTGGCCGTTGGAGCGTAAACAATTTCGTCGCAATATCGCAAGTGCATTAAACGGTTGGACGTGAAGGGTGTAGGGCGAGGAACGTGTCGTTCTGGCAAGTCGTAGGCGTTCCGCGTGGTCCTCCATCTTTCTTCGGAGGTTCGCCAGCCGGCGCGAAGCCCTTGGCGTCGGAGGGTGTCGCGTTCGCGGGACCACGTTCAATTACGGCGAAAGGGTTGTTCGCCGGCCAGGAAGTAGCGGGAACGCACGGGGGGGAGGAAGGGAACGTCGAAGGAGTCGGACCGGGAGGGTCGACAGACCGGAGCCATTAGTAGAAAAATGTTTTCCGAGGGCTCCTTTCAAGGGCCACCCACGTAAACCCTTTGGGGCTGCGACGGGGCAACGCAGTTTATAAATGACTTACGTGTTCCCCGCGAAAACCTCGCGTTAATGACAAAATGGCGACAACGGAACTAAGATGTTGAGGGGAAAAACGCTGTTCTTCGTGTCGTTCTTCATTTCTCTCTCTTTCTTTATTTTATTTACAGTATACACGTGCGAATGTTAAAATTAGTCGTCACGCGAGAGGAGGAACTGATGGAATGACTTATTCCTTTTATCTACCAGTGTACAGGAATATATTCTTTTGTGAAATGTTCAGCAGCTGCTGTGTGCTCGCTCGCTGAAAGCAAAAGAGAATTTTTCCCCCCTGAACTCCATTTTTCCACGATGACGGCCATATCTGCGATCATGAACACGACGTGACAAAGAAAAACAGCCATGCGTGAAAGCCGCTCAAGTCGTGATTACACGACGATGGTTTCGTCGACGCTGAAAAACTCGTATCGCGATGGAAATCATGTATCGCAGTCGATGCATTTCACGCTAAACAAGTGCAATTATTGAGAAACGACAGGCTGAATTTCGAATGTATTATTCTTGATCCGAAACCTTGAATAACGACGATAAAAGAAGAGGAAGTAAGGACTGAAATTAGCATAATTAAGATAATTACATGAAACATAATAAACAATAATACGAAGAATATCATTGTATTATTTTGTCAGTGATTTCTCGTGAAATTTCTATCGGGGGTTTTGTTCTCGACAAAAACCGTAGTTTTACAGCAGCCGAGGTCGCAATTACAAGAAATGAATACAAAAGCGATTCGGTTAACTTAACATTGTGCGAATGTCGTCTATGCTTCAAAGCCGACAATATGAGAAGCAGACAGAGAGTGAGAGAGAGCGAAATATTCGCGATTCTCCAGAATCGGATGGGATTATCGGCGGGTCCCTCATTTCTGCGATCTCTCGTTTCGTCGGCGTATAACCCCCGGAAATAATAATGGCGCGGCGTTAACATATGCGCATAAATCCATTATTAAAATACGTCGGCTTTGTGCGGTGCTCGTCGCACCGGCGACATTTTTATTTCGGACCCCATCGCGTACATATGGAGAGGGGCCCGGCGAATCCGGCGTTAAAGCCTCGCGCGCCATACATATGCCATCGAAACTCTAATCACAACTATTATCGGCAAACGCCCCGGCCACCCTCGTCTGCCTTCTCTTCTTTTACCCCGACGACTCTCCGCCGCCTACCCCCCCTCGACGGAGACCCTTCCGCCATCGTTCTTCCTCGGCGGCGCGCTTAACATCAACATCGTCAAACGGAAATCGACGAGAGAATCGTCAGGCGTAACGACGTCATTCCTTCCTCCTCAGGACGACATTATACCTCACGCTTAATGACAACCTCAGACCGCTATATCGCTACACACACCCCCCGACCCTGCGTCGCGAAAGAAATATCATTAATAGACCGCGATCGAAGGACATTAGAAACCATTAAACGTTTCGCGCAACAGGAAATCGAGTCGCCAAGTGATTTAAATTAAGTATAAAATGTTGAGAAGAGGGTTAGGGAAAATCAGGAAGCTAATGTTATTCAATCCTGATCTGCGGGGGATAATTAGCGAAGTTGTCTTAATTAAGGTTCTAAAGGTAAGAAGACCCAATCTAACCTACCTGGTATCGTTTTCGATGGCGATATCACACTGGTCGAGAAAAGTTAGCTGACATGATTCGATCATCGGGTCGAATGCGGGTCGTCTGTTTCACGAAGAAAGGAAAAGCTAGTGGAAGGAAGAATTGAATTAGCAGTCTTGACAGAAGGCTCAAATCTCTCCTCAATTAATTCACCAGAACCGAGAATCATGAAACGTTAAAAGTTAGGAATTCCGTTGATTTGGAAACAGCATTATTTGTGATTTCCCTCGGCAATGGGGATATTGATAATCCACTGGCGGCAGTTATCAGCGTTAAATCGGCGGGAATATCCGGCTGGAAGCGCGGAAAAAACGCTGGTAAAACGTGGAGGAGGAAGTCGATGGACAAAGCCGGGGTAAGTCAGCGGGACGAGGAGAAGGCGAGTTCATTCGTGAGATATCGAAGAGCACAACACACAATTTTCCTCGGACCACTAGCCCGCTACAAAAGATGTCTCTGGCTCTGACAAGCATTCAGAGACCCTCCCGGCGAGGCGGAAATACGGCTGGAAACGAAAGGGCTCCCCTCGCCAAGGACGGCCATGCTGAATTCCGCCCTTAAGATTCTCGGACCTGCACTCGCCGACAATGGCGCGGACGAAACGACTTTCCCGTGTCGGACCTTTGACGCAGGAAGAATATACGACGTTTTCCTACGACCCGCGTCCCTCACCCTCCGCGACCAGGGACGACGTATTTCACGATAGAAATTTCAGCAATTCCCCAAATGGATCCTTTCTCCGCGCGATATCAGGCGGACAATTAAAAACAGCCCCCGAAAGGGCCCGGAATCACGAGGGAAAGGAAATATCGAATTAGTTAATAGGCAAATTCAATGCTCGGAAGTTGCCCGAAGAATTTCCTTCGACCGGATTTACTTTGGAAAATGTGAGGATCATTCGGATTGGTTGGACGTCGAAATCCTGCGCCTTATCTGCCTTTTTCCTGGGCATTTATCTCGAAATTGTAAATAATATTAGAGTTCCAGGGGAAGGTGAGGAGGGTGCGGGGGACGGTAATGGCTTTGGTGTTAGCAGTCAACGGAGCATACAGCCATTTTCTATCGGGGGAGTTAGCTCGTTAGCGTTTAAGCGTAATTGCATCACTCTCGTAACTGCCGTGCCCCGAGGGGGGCTCGAGCTGCCTCGCAAAGTCGCGTGAGTCATTTTGATTGGATCGAGAAATTAAGGGTGGAAAAATGGCGTCGACGACTCCCGTTTCACGAGGGTGCAGTCACGCTGACGTACTAATATTTAGACTCTTCGAGGGCCCGAAACCTTCAGCAACGCTGACGAGGAAGGAAAAACTCAATACACAAAATCACGACTTTGAGAAATATGAATTTAGCAAAATTCGAGCTGTGTTCGAGGGAATATTTTTCTCTGTCTTTGCGTTACGTGAGAATCTTTGAAATCGGGAAGGCCGGGTATGGTTTGAAAATAAAGCGAGTCGATGCCGATATCAATAAGATATCGCGGTATTTGATCTTATCCGATTATAGGCAGGCCCGAAGGTCGCCGTTATCGAATTTATTATCAATTTTCAGCTGACGGCAATTTCCCGTACCATCGCGCCACCGCTGCCGGGCCCGACCCTTTTCAGGCTCCATTTCTATCTCCAGTCGGCCAGAAGTCTCGCTCGAATGGCTGCTCAGCCATTTCCGCGCGGTGAAGAAATCAAATGAACGAACGATGGCACCCACAACGTCGAGGAGGAAGGGGGCAAGAGGGGGGATTCTCCTGCGATCCGCTAAAAGATAGGCCGAAAGGATAGGACGGGATAAGAGTTTCTTTCTCTCACTCGCACTTTTCCCATAACTCCCCCCTCTACACCCTTCCTGCAATTTCATTGCGATGCCTCACCCATCTCTCCTCGATAGCAGTCCTTTTTTTCTGCTTACCCGGCATTGCTGCGTATCGAGAAAAAAATTCCTTCACACTTACCTTTATCTACGACGCCAGGAAAATGGGATTACTCTGACAACGGTGGTTAGTTTTTATTTAGATTTAGGTTCACTGAATGATCGAGATTAGCAACTCGGTACCAGCATCTCTCGTCCCACACGAATTTCTCATTCTTTTTCGTTGTTGGGTAATCCATGGTAATTGAATTTTAAGAAATTGTCACACAGTTTCCATGAAAGACTCGTTGTGTTTGCCTGTGGCAGAGAGGTAAAATAGGAGGCACAAAATATGGTGGAAAAAGGAATTTCACGACAATGCGTTGTCGTTCACGCAAGCTCGATCGACAAGAGTTAACTGCTGGCTGGAACCTCTTATACTTACCCTTCACCTTCGGGATGTTTCGAGACTGTCGCAAACCCTCTGAGCAACTACCAGACCCACTTCTGTCTTTTGACAAACAGGATCTGTCACACCTAAAAAACAGGATATAACTACACGTATATAAATACAAACCAGTTGAAGGTAACAAAATCAAAAGACTCAGGGGAAGGGGACGTTGTTCAGAGAAAACTAAACACCTCAATAACGTAACATTAATAATGAAATATGTGACGAGAATTAAACATCGATAGAAATGGGATACAAAAATGATAGACTCGTGAAATGCCGATATAAAGCGCACGAAGAGGAGAATAAAATATCGAATAAATTCAGGTAGTTTTTCGAGCCGGAAGCGATACTTTTGAGAAATGAAAATTGGCGGAGAATTTTTCTCATCATCGGTATAAGACGGGGACGGAAGGGCACGAGGGAAAGGAGCGAGTGAGAGAGAGAGACAGAGAGAGGGAATGTGAGATCGTTGAGTAGGAGGGGTCGAGGAAGATGGCTCGATCGAGAAACGGGAATATTCATATTCCCGGTGTCGGCAGAGCCTGCAAGGTACACTCGGTGACAGAGCGTAGTCACCCCGCCCGCGGGGTGAAAAAAAACGTCGACAATGCACCGGGGGGGTTGCGATTTGAATGCACTCGCCGGGGATTGGCGGGTCGGCGGGGTGGTGGGCGTGGCGACGTTGCCTTATGATTTTATATGTAGCCTCTTGATAGCTCCCCATACCCCCCCGGTTTTGCCCCCTCCTCCCCCCGTCGCCGCGTCGCAGTACCCTTCCCCGTTTTGCCAACCGTCCGACCACTTCCTCCCCGTTTCTTCGCCACCTCCCGGTCGTCCTTCGAGCTCGCCACCCCTCGTTCCCTTTCCGCCTCCCTCGGGCTCTCTCGCGCCATGCATTCGTTTCGAATGCATAAAATACACGTAAGTGCACGCGAGAGCCGTGCCATCCTCTCCTCCCCGGCGCGTCGAGTAACGCGCATAATAGATGGAGAAAGGGACGAGCCCCGGTCCTACTGTGTATCGCCTCGCCAGAGAAAATGGAAAAATATTTTTCCACTACGCACCCTTTCACCGCACCGTACGCCCTTACTCAAAAGAGATCGGGTACTTCTCTGCCCTCATGCCCATCCGAGGCACGGTCCCTCGGCTAAACAGAATTCCACATATCACGTTTGGAAATTTACAAGCCACGATGTTATCGACAATATCGCGAGACAGACATTTCTACGAAGCGAACAAAATAGATCTAGTTACGTAGGTAAAACAGGTGCGGGAGTTCGAACATTTCGACGGGTAAATTTCTCGTCGGTTTTGTTTGATGCTCATCCGATCGAACGGCTGGAATTTCAAACGAATTTTCATGAATATGCTTTTAAAATTGGACCGAGCATTTTTCCCAGGAAAAATGCTCAGCTCCGGGTTGGATAACCTTATCGGAGATAACGTCGACCAGCAGGGCGTCCAATGCAGATTGCACGTTGAGAATTAATAGATTGCGGGCGCTCGGAGAACCCTTGCCCCTTGTGTTTAGCAGTCTCAGCAGATTAATATTCATACCCTCCGGAAGCCCCTCCACCCCGGTGGATTCGCGTGCTGCCCTTCGTGCCCCCTCCCGGCACCCCCCCCGAGGGAACTGCATTTTGGGAATTCCGCGGGCTCAAGCACGGGGAAAAGTGTGCGCAGAGGTGCAGAAACATGCGTCTTGTTCGCCCTTGAGAATCACTCACGACCTGACCGGGACACGCGAAACTGCTGTCCTGTCAAAAAATTCGGGGATTCAGCCTGTCTTCGAGGACCGTCGAACCAAGAACTTCCCGTCACGTGGCCCTAACTTCCTTCGGGGATGCGCTAAATCGGATATCGACCGATGCGCGAAAAAAAAGAGGTAAATACCTAAAAGCACCGTCACGGTAATCAGTCCACTAATTTTCTGTAAGGTAAATCGATATCATTGTTCCCGTAAGAAATACTTCTCATTCAGGTCGAATCAGTGCTCCGTAGAATCTACGTCAGGTTGCACTAAACGAATGGGTTGAGAAAGAAGAGTCTTCTTTAATAATGAAGTTGAGAATAATAGCGACGTACTCGGTGAAGACTTGTTCTACGTTCCCGTCATCGTCAGACACTTCTTCTGTGTAGTTGGCAGTCTCGCCAAGCTAACTAGCGTTCTCCCATGTATGACACTACACGTGTCGAGGCCACTAGAGCAGAAGTGCCGCAAGAATCTGCCGTGTTTGTTAGAGGCCTGTTGCATCCTCCGACTAGCCCCGGGCCGTACTCAAAAATCCCTTGGAAAGGTAAAACGAGGGAAGAAAATGCTGGCCGAAACCCACGGACTACTCGTCGGCCCTCTCAGGCTACTCGAGATAGTCTTCTAACCCTATTCGACCTGCCACGCGTTACAGAAAATTCCGGACAAATCGACAACGCTTCAAAAAATTGCGTACTTTACCACCTACGAAATAAGACTTATTCACAAACGATTAGGACTGTGTTAAACGTAAAAGTATATGTAAAATGTTAAGAATATATTCTTCTTAGGATTAAGAATATGTGATATTTAATATTTTAACAATGTTCACATAGTTGGTGAAATTGGAAAACACAACGGATATGCAGCAGTGCAGTTTCATTTTGATCGCTGTGACGATACTTCCAATCGAGTGGTCCGCGTGATTGCTTATTTCCTGGAGGATGGCCCGCACTCCCATTATAAACGTCACGTTTACCCCCGAGCATCCATCGCACCTGGATCGTCCGTTTGGAATTGTAATCTGTCAGACTACGCGTGTTAATTTGATTGCCAGGTACAAAGCGACGATCGAAAGGACGTTTAAACGGTCATTACGACGTTTCGTCGACTCACGAAAATGCCGTCGACGTGGCGTATCTGCCTCTCATCTCAATCAGATAAATCCGATAAATCAAAGACAGATACGAAGAAAACCTGTCAGAAGCTGATAGAAATTTAAGCACGAATATGTTTGACCTTTACGTGCTTTTTTTTTATATTGTAAAGAGATACGAAAGCTGAGGGAATTAAAAATTCTGGTTCTTGTCAGTAGAATTTTCATCGGTATGCTGACATAAAAGTTTTTTCATTAATCATTCGTCATTATTAAGTTCCGTGTGTTTAGAAAATTTATGAAAATTTCGTTACTTTGTAGAAGAACATTACGATTTATCGTAGTGTCTGTTGTTCTCTGTATGATGTCATGACGTTTTCCATTTGCCTCTATATTGTCCATCTAATCAATCGCATCGAAAGGCTTTTATGAAAACTGCTTGATGGATCGTAACAGAATTTTCAGCGGAAAACAGACGTGAAATAATTTTTGCGAAACGAGATGAAAGTGTTGACCGACATTTCAAACTCTCCATTGTCATTTTGCCTGGGTTTGTTTCCCTACTTTCAGAATTCGTAGAGACAGGACATAAAAAACAGTCGACTCATCGAAGCTTTTAAGCTTATTGGTGACACTTCTACGACGAAAATCATGAATTCGCTTTAACATAGCCACTCCGGATAATTAATTAACACTTTATTTAATGAAATATAAATTAATAGTGCCCATCAATACCTCACTAATGTAAAACGAAGCTACAAATAGTATTAAACTGTCGAAAAATGTTCTCCAAAATCGTCCTCCAAAATTTCGTGACCACTTTTTCGTTCAGACCCGGAGTTGTTGAGCGATTAACATTTTATCAGAAACAGTGTCACAGCATTGGATTATTGGAAATTGATTCTCAGCAAGGGAACCAAGAAGAAAGCAGATATATCCTCGTTGAGGAAGGTAAGACGGGCATTGGTGTCTACGAGTTTCCTCGGTGCGGTAGGAAAGCTTTCGCACCTGGTCCCGTGCTCTGATCATGGGCAAACATGGCTGCTGTAATTTCGTCGTTAAGGGGGCGTGGCGCACGTGTGGATATCTCAGCGTGGCAGAGCAAGGGCCTCGACGTGTAACGGGGGTCGCGAAAGAGAAGAAATCCGCTCGTTCGTTCGTTCTCCGAGGGGTTCTCTTCTCGCGGAAGAGGACGTCCGAGTAGATCCACCGGGGCTTTCCTTCGCGTACGTGTGAGCTCCGCATGTGTGTGTGCATGTATTTATGTGTGTGTGTGTATGTGCGAGTATCGCCCGCGCCCACCTATGTCGCGCGCGAGCATAATTATTTCTTAACCGGCCGAGCGGCCCACTGCAGCAATTAAAACGCCAAGAAAAAAGGACGAGGGCGCCGACGGTGGGAGAGGGGAGAGGGGGCGAAGGGGGGTAGAAAGGGGTGGCGCTATAATGAGAGAGCAGGGGGCAGAACGTCGCCGCGGCGAGTCGTCTCGTTAGATGTGCCCTCCAATTTTCAGCGAGCTTTTCCAAAAACGTCGTTTACCCGAGGGCCGCTGCGCACGGGGCATTGTGAATTTCGTAATGACAGTCCCTTTATTTCTTATCGAGGGTCCTTTTATAATGATCGCGTCTCACACGTGGTAGATCAGAGGAACTGCTCTCACGCGTCTCCTATTATCCGCGATATCTTTTCATCGCGGTGCCACGAAATAATCGCATCACGAGTCACAAGACCCGTCTTTGTCAGCGCCTGAAGAATCCTCGCTCGTGCATCCCACACAAAGTAACCGAGAAAACCCGCTGTACAAATGTTTCTCTTAGACAGGAAAATTACATCTCTCCTACATTCGACAAAAGGACAAAGGCTACGACGAGTAACATGCATATCTTGTTCCGAATTCTCACGGTTTTTCTCCACTCTGTATATTCGTTGGTTCATCAGATAACATATAAACATTGAGAGATGCTCGTCAGTAGATAGACCTGTAAATGCGATTGAAATCGGTTTGTTAACCGATGAGAAATCTGCAAGGCAGCGGCGATCGTTGGCCGATTTTTGCCCTTTGATTCTGCTTTCCCTCGAGTTACGTCACTTTCTCATGGTGTTTCGCGCTGGACGAGTGGCCGCAGGCGTTCATGGGATACGCGTTGTCTCCGAATAGGGCCAATAACGGGGAGGACAGCGTAAGGGCTGCTGCGACTGTTGCCGCTTCGCCCTTAATTGGATCGGATAATGAAGGAATGACGACCAACCGCCCGGCCAATACCGGACGTGCTTAGACCGAGATTTGACACGGCAAATCGGGCCAATCCTCCACCCCGCCCCCCCACACTACCCTGCCCATCTCCGCGAAACTCCGGCTTGCGTGGCAGTCCGGAAAAATAGGAGAAATTTTCAAAGCCGCGCGACGTGCCGAAGCAGCGTGCGACGTGCAACGTCCTGCGATCGCAGTTATCGGAGTCCCCCGCTCGTTCCGATGAATGCGATTTCAATGCCCATTACCGGAACTTTCGGGCCCGGCCGAGAGGAGTAACGAAGCCAGTCAGGGACCCCACGAGACGGCTAAGTCAATCGTAATGGCGAAATTTCGCGGAAGAATCTATCATTTTTCCAGGGGGAAGAACGGTGATGAGAGACTCGAGGATGTAGGACCTAAGTAAATATGTAAAAAGGATAATTAAAGCTATTATTCACCGACTGGTTTTCGTTTCCGAGGATCATGCTAATTTGTCGTGAACCACATAGACGTATTATTGTCTTTTTTTAGGTAGAAAATGAAAGAGATTTTTCGATTGTATTCGATTCTCGTAAACGTCGACTTGAGGTAGAACTTTTCAAGAGCTTCCAGCACCGAAACGCCGAGTCAGAGTGAGAAACGTAACAAAGTTAACAGTCATCTTCCTTACGTGAAGATTATACGCTTAAAAGAAGAATTCAAACATACGACTCACGAGAGGAAAAACACAATGTAGAAGGTCCTTTTAGGATTATAATTATTCAGCGTGTCATTCATCTGGTAAACGTGAACCGTAACCTTCGAAATTTCGAGTATCGAGCAAAAGCCCAGGGGGACAGAACAGAGAGTTTTGGGAAATCGACGGGGAACAGGGGCATCGAAGTTTATCGAAAAACCAATGGAGAAGTGCAATCGGCGATGAAAAATGAACGCGCAATGCGATTGAATGCAATTGCATTTATTGGTGCCTCGTTTACTCGAACGAAGCCGGGCTTACTGCCTGATTATTGGAACCTTCCAGCGAGGTCTTGGCATTTGCATTGTATTTATTGGAACCTCATTTATGCGGGCAAATCTGCGATTCCATCGAACGATTATCTCAATTCCCGTCGTTTCAACAACCCGAATCGTACACATGAAATTTATCGCGGATCATCAAGGATCTTCGATTACTACGAGAAAAAAAATGACAGGAAATTCTTCGGAATAACATTCAGAATTCCGTATGCTTCTTTTGTCTCGACGATTCTTGAGATTCTCGCGAGGTATGTTAAGGTAGCCGATTCGCGAAGAATCGTTGAATATCTTAGCACCGTGGTATAAATTTCCTGAGGTAGAGAAGAAGGACGAGCGAGGAGGAAGCGTAATGCCGGAACGCAGGAATCGCAAAGTCCTTCGACGACGACGACGACGACGACGACGTCCGCCCGGATTGGCATAATCTCGGAAATATCTCGTTTCTCCGGGGATATCTCGCGGGATGTCGTTACGCGTTCGAAGGACCCCCGGCGTAAATCAACAGAAACGCCGAAGCACGAGCGGGGCCGCAAAGTTTAATATTTAACGAGTGTCCCGAGCGACGTTGTCCCCGTCGAACCCCAAGGACGGCGGAAAAACTGGCGTTCCTGTAATTCCCTTTGAAGCCAGCTCCTGTGAGCCATTAAGGAAGATACCGAGATATCGGCCATTTTCACCCAACTTTCGCGGAAAATCCAAATTATTACACGACGCCCGGCGATCATAGCCTCAGCGGCAGGAAGGAACTCGTTAACGCGACTTTCGATGAAGGGGGCATAAAGAAGATTTTCATCGAGATACGCAGAAGACGCGCTAAGGATACGAAAAGGAAGGAAGAAAGTCGTACTTTGGAATTGAGTTTGGAAGAAGAAATATTTCTTTCTAGAAATTTTGTGCTTTATTCAACAGAAGGGTTGCGTTTTATGATTGAATTTTTTCGTCAATCATTCTAGGGAATATCGTGAATGGTTTTATTCATCGGATATTGAAATGAAATAATGTTTGGTGGTAGCGAAAAAATTCTTTCTAAAAAGATACGCAATGGTTTGTAATTGTACACGCGTGTTGTATGCAGTTACAAAAATTCGAGCGTTCTCTTGATTTACAGGACCCTTTCGATCGTTCATTGGAACGAAAAAATGAATGATAAACGTATGATCCGCTGATTGTTGGCGCATTTAAATCGGATTCCTACGTTCGTCCTAACTTCGTTTGCAATCAGTAAAATAAACGAGATTGCAGGAAACAATTGTGTGCAGAGTACGGGGGTAAACGGAAAAAGTATTGACCGTGTTTCAGTTCAACCCTCAGCACGCAGACGGCAGCACGTCCAGAATTACCGACTAAACAAGTAATGCCATCTATTAAAGCTAACTCGAACTATGAATGTCCTGAAAAAGGTCCTGCGAAATTAGGGAAATACTAAAAATAAGGTCATCAGGATCAACCGAACACATCCTCCGTTGTAGAAAATTTTTTGTAGCTTATACATCTTCAATTAAAGGAGAAAAATCTCTGAGTCAAGCATTATTAATCATTAAACAGGATTTATTGAATAATTACACAGTGAATTATTGTATTGAAAAATGTATTATTCGCGTGACGTAATGTATTGACGAAATTCGGCCTAATGGTAGATATTAGTGAGATAAAATAAACAAATTACGTCATCTTCGTGGATGCCTTGAGTATCTTCTCGAGGCCCTTTATCTTTTCTTCTCACGAAGGAGAAGTACCTCAGATTCAGACGTTATTTCGTTGCGACGTGCATCGGGCAAGCTGTGCGCCTATTTAAAGACAAAACGAATAAAACGGGATAGCAGAACGCCGGCACTATGAGATTCTCGAGTGGCCGTGAATGGTCAAGGGCTCATGAACGCGAAGATTAAGAGAAAGACTACCAGTTAGAGGCGATGACTGGCTGACTTTTTTGAGAGGCAGGAATTATCCTGTCGTCCTTCTTACGAGCCTTGGGTGGTCCGAGACTCCTCGAGCCAGGAAGCTCCGAGCGCCACAGTAATAATCGACGAATTCTTCTCACAATACCCAACGGAGATCCAAAACGAGATTGGACGTTTACCGGCGCTGGCCAATAGAAAAAAGACTACAGGTAATGTCGAGGGGATAGAAATTATGTAAAATCCTGGGCAAGTGTCGCCCAAAAGTCCAATTCGTCGACGAGTTTTTCCAAATAAATCGCACTGGCGAAGATCAGAATCCAAGGTCACTAAAATGGATCAGTGCAGAATGTTTGATCCTTCGTTGAAAATATTGATAAAGGAAAATATTGAAAATATCGATTCGCGATAAATTTGCTAAATTTATACGTTTCACGTGTTGGAAGGACATTTTAATCCTGTGTATGGAATCGCGAAAATTGGGGGTAAAGCCATTGGTACTTACCGTTGCTGGCGGTTGAAGTGGAGTCTTATTTTAGCGAAATCTGCCGGACGGACGTCATATCGAGACTGGATCGGGATCAGCAAGTTTTAATGGCGGAACGGCCTTCTCGCAACAGTTACTCAAGCCGAGGAGGACCTAAGCCGATAGAGATCCAGCTCGTTCCTTCGGAAGGAGATGGAAGGAAAAGCCCAGCAGTCGAGGTTCCTCCATAAAAGGATACTTAGGATTAATCAGGGATGCTGTAATTGAATTTAAAGGTCCGAATCGAATATTTTCGCTTACAAAGACTGGAAAGACCTTCCGAGAAAGAGATAGAAAGAGAGGACAGGGGGGGGGGGGATCGAAGACGCACGCGCGACAGGGGGGCGAGGGACGATCGTGTAATTGGAAAAGCTTCGGATTAACAATTTTGCAAGACTCGGCGAAAATGTTCGAGGAAAGAGGATTGCCGACGATTCTCCGGCCGGAATTACAGGCCAGATACGCGAGCGCGTGGAAAAGGAGGACGACAGCGAACCTCGCTAATGTCCCGAGCGTCGTTATTCCACAAAATCGGCTTTGAGAAATTAATTAACGAACTCGACGAATGCCCGTACTGGCACAGCGAATTTTCTAGGCAAATAAGCTTGTTTACCGATTCTTCAGCATCTTCGACAATATTAACGGCACGGAAATGAGTTTTACGAGCAAATAGGAATGATTTGCGCTGTTTCAGTAATTAAGTGTAAGCAGAAAAATGTTATTTCTTTCGTGTTTCGTGAAGATGAGAAGTTCGGGAGGTTTGTAGACGCCGATGAGTGATACGATGTAACTGAGAAACGGTAAAACTAACAGTTCTGCCTGTTACGCTCAGGATCCCCGAAATTTCGTCGGTTCTAAAGGATAGCAGGTAATTTCGTGTTTCCCGCGAGCCTCCTCCTCGAATTTCCTTCCGTGTAGGTTGAATTACCCGGACGATTATCGTAATTAGACGAATTAACAGACCGTGCAACTTGTACACGGCGATACGCAGCCAGAAAGAGAAGAGAGAACTGTTTAATTACGGTCTTCCTTTTCGAAAAGTTTAACAGAACATCGCGGAAAATGACAAACACGAACTGAACAGAAACTCAATCTATCGCTGCCAGTTTTCGTCCATTTCTCAGGAGTCTATTGTTCTTTATCTGATTTTCTTGAATGGTCCAAATGAACGAATAATTCACGTACATTTTTATCCTCGATCGTAACGGTATTATGCGAAACGACGTAACGACTCGCAAGCACGGGAAAATTACACGAAAAGCTTACACCTTCGGGCAGGAAGATTCATATACCGGCGGAATGAGCGCGCGGGAGGGCGGGGAAGGGGAGCGGAGATTCGCGTTAGTAAGTGCGAAATCCTCCTCAACGAAGGCACCTCGACACAATACTCGCGTACGAGCTTAAACGGCGAAAAGCACAATGCCGTAAATTGAGAACGAACGTTAAATCTCTTAAGGCAAGTAGCACGAAAGTATGGACATAAACCGTTCGCTACGAGGGGACGCGGTGAATTCAGCGTTGCTCTTCTTCGCCGGGCGAGACGATGCGCTTAGAAATGATTATGCGATTTCAAGACCCTCCCTCGCATGCGGAAGTCTCCCAGCGACCGCGGCAAAACTCGATGCGTGCAATAATCTCTCGAGGCGAGTGGCAAACAATGGAGGGTTAAAAACGAAGGGCCCCCTCGTCAACTTTTACAAACCTCCGAGGACCGTGGAACTTACTCTCCGTATTCCCCGTTTTTGCAGGGATTGCTTTCATGGTTTGATTTTTTTTTTTCGCGGCAACACTTCGAACAGACGAATTTAATTTAGCGGCCTACCTGACCTTCATTGTTCGCCCCTCTCGTTATTCCTCGAAATTATCGTGTACGTGCAGGACATTTTTCCAAGGTGTTCGCTGGGAAAAATCGGCGACTCGTCAACGGGTTACGGGAGTTTTGGCATTGACGAAAAAAATGTTACGAGGGACGGACGACGAGGGGAAGGGGTGGGCCGGGGGAAGCGCGAGAACGTTATGAGAAAGCTCGTTTGCGAAAAAATGGCTCAATTTCGCACGGAATCCGGGGCGATCGGGGCTGCCGAGCCCTTGGAAAAAGGTTCCCTCCGATACATTCGGGAGACTCGCCGCAGAGATCAGGAATCCTCCGCAACCCTCTTCGGGCTCTTCATTCCCCCACCAGCGATCCGCCAGGCTTCCACCACCAGTCACCACCGCCCCACCTCTCCAGCCCTCCCCGCGCCGCCGAGAATTGGCGGTGTACGTGGACGGTGCCGGGGCGACCGGGGGAGGGGGAGAAGGTCGACCTTAAGCAGAGCGGCCTTAAGGGCGGGCACCCCCGGCGGTACGTCGTTCGGGGTGAGTTATAAATCGATTTGCGTGCCGGCCAATGAGCCTCGAAAGTGGCGCTTTCTCATTGGCCGACACGCAGGCCACTCCCACGTCGTTAATAAAGCCCCCAAACGAAAACCCGTTTCACAATGCCGAAAAACGACGACGCCCGGGAGGAGCTCTCAAGGTCCCGTGAAAGGCCGACGATCGGATAATAAATGAAAAAAATGAACACCAGGATCGGTCATGATCGATGATCTCCCGACAAAGAAAAATCAGGTGCCCAGGCGTACTGTAAATGTTAAGTAAATTTTTTCGACCTTCGGTATTATTTTATAAATCTTAAAAGATGAATCGCATTGTCGTTTTTTTTTTCCGTCCTTTTTTAGAAGCGTTTGGCTGCGGGAATGTTGAACATTTGGGTATGAATTATCAGTTGGCTGGAATTGCCCCGAAGCGATTTCCTGGCCGATCGCGGTAGATCCAGGAGTGCTCGGAATTGCCTGCATTTGTCGACGGTGAACGTTGCCGTTGTAGGCGTAGCCTGTCGAGGCGTCGACGTTGGCAGAGCCCACCTTCCGGTAATAACTAGGGCTACGTCTGCCAGGCTGGCCTGCTCAAAAAACCGACCAATCCGCGATGCGAGACGGCTACTGTCGTGCGTAAAGTAGCAGAGGGGTCTTTGTCGGTTGACGAAGAAGGCCGGCAGAGGTGGGAGGGTTGGTTGTGCGCGGGGAGGAGGCGGACGAAGGGAGGAGCGGGAGGTGGGCCCCGGGATGAAAGGGGACAAAGGGGGTAGGAGCGAGGAAGGGAAAGCGCGAGGCTAGCCGCGGGGGTAGAACGAAAGGAGAGATCCGAGCGGAAGGATCGGACGGGGGTTCCCGCGGGAGCGAGGCCAAAGCCAACAACCCTTCGTGCGAGGGAGAGCACCGGCCAGAGGGGAAGGAGGGGCGTAGACGCGGAGCGGGGTGGGCCGCAGTAAAGGCCACCCTCGGCGTATCCCGATCGCAGTACGTGGATTCGTGTGTACGTTGCACAGCCCTCCGTCTGTCGTCGCAATCGGGCAACCCCGTGCGCTGCAAGAGCAGCGACAGCTTCTTCTCAGTTGTCCATCGCCGCGACGACGACACGGTTGCGCCACGACGCCGACCGTCAACCGTACGACATCTTCGCAGGACATACACGACGTCCTACCGTCAAGACAATCTCTCTCTCTCTCTCTCTCTCTCTTTCTCTCTCTCCCTCACGCACACACATACCCTCCGCCTCTCTTCCTCCTCTCTCGTTCTCACGTTAGTCCCCCTTTTTTCCGCGTACCGGAGTGCACGATTTCGAGATACAGTGGAAGCAAACCGGTTTACGCGTACCAAAGTTTCCGATCATCGCACGGACACTCGTGAAGACGGTACAAACGAAGATGTAGACGGGATCGGGACAGTGGAGATAGGAAGACATCGACGTGAATATTCACGAATGCGGACAATAGGAGCAAGCAAGGACGACCAGCGAGAAAGTGTCGTTAGTGTGGAGCCGAGACTTTCGGTGTTCTTGCGCGAGCAGAAATCAGGGAAACTCGCGGAGAATTCGCTCGGGTGAAACGGAGTGTGCCGACGGAGGTGCGTGCAAGTAAATACATTCAACGAAAACACCACTGAGCCCGATTAACCGGGTAGAAAGGATTCCTCGTCCAGGGGAAATCCTGCAGAAGGGTTCTTCGCGAAGAGTACGATCCAACGAGCAAACCTCGAGGACGTTTGTAGACCCCGAAATCCGATACCTTGCGGAGAGGAATAAAAGCAGGGCAGTTCCTCCAAGTGGCCCGACGCGCCGTTAAATTTCGACGAACTCATCTGAATAAGAATTCTAGCAGGACGACTCATCGCACCGTGGATTCACCGTGAAATCCATTGAAGCGTCGTTCATCACTGGGACTTTGAAGAAATTTGTACCTGAACACAACGAAAGGAGAAACTGTTCCAACGATAACGAATCCAGCGAATAACAAATCAAACCTCCGGCAGCGAGGATGTGATAAAAACGTCCCTTAAGAGTGTCAAAGTGCAGTACCGATGCAACGGTGTAGGAGAGAGTAAAGGAATTGCATCGAAAGTACTCAACGTTTGAATCCAGACTGAAGATTCCTCACGCTGCCGTCGCTCGCTGAAAGCCGCACGAACTTCCCCCAAAACGGAGTTGGCATTCTCGCAGTTACAACGAAGATAAGTCAAAAGTAGATTTAATATCATTCATTGGTCGTAACACCGTTCAGTCGAACCATCATCCTCGACAGTTCATAACTATGGAAATTTATGAAAATACTTAGGACCAGCGTGGTCCTTGACGAAAAAATTCTAGGCGGAGAAGCGTTACAATTAGTGCATAGGATCGTAAGAAATATCTCATGACGAAGGGCCTACAACGATTGAAAAATTTCTAAAGGTTTTCGCGAACCTTTGCGAGCGCCAAGCAGAAACGAGAACCCGTCGGACACTAAGCAGAGGTTGTGCCTGTAAACCGGAGTAGCTGAAACGCCTATGAATTCTTTGCGATAAAAGAAACACGCATCCTGGGTCTTCATTATTTTTCCCACAATTCGTTTGAAAGGACTTCAGTACTATTCGGGATTCAACGATCAAAGCACAACGAAAGTTCCTCCATTGGTTCCAAGACCTTGGGAAACCTTGAGGAAGTTTAATACCGAAAATTATCGGACCGTAGATTCATTACAACGAGGATAAATAAGACTCGGGCAGAAGCCTAACGGCAAACGGGGTAATCCACGATCGTTTCTCGGCGGAGGATGAACGTTTAAGCCATCAAGATTCAGCCGAAGGACACGAAGATGCCGCAACGCTCGCCGTTCGCGATTCAGGAGTTGCTGGGCCTGAACGCCACCGGAAATGCCAGCGGCACGGACCGGGGTTCGCCCCAAGGGTCCCCGCCGGCGGGCGTATCGGCCGTTTCTTACGCGCCAACCGCTCCTCATCACAAGCTTTGGGACTACATGCCCAGCCTGACGAACCATCTCGGCAATCTCGGGAACCTCGGGAACCTGGGCAACCTCACAGCCTCGAGGATGGCCTACCTGAACGCCCAGGCGGCCGTTGCTGCCGCTTTCCTGCCCCCGCCCCACCCCCACCCCGCTCATCATGTAGCCCATCATCAGGTGCATCAACCGGGCCAACTTCCGGCCTCGCCGGCCGGCGTCAACGTGCATCCGCCGGCACACGCGCAGCATGTACTTCCGGGCGCGGCTGTCTCCGCGAATCATCATCAGCACAGCCCGACTCAGCACACGCCGCCTCACGGTAAGTCCAAAAGGATTACAGGATTCCTCCCTGCGTAAGCTAGCTGTGTTCCACTTAGTAAAACTATTCAACGGTTCTTCAGAAATTTGACGTCATTGTAGGAAATGGAACTTTCGTCCAGTAGTTAGCTGTGATTTCATTCCCTTCGCCCAATGAACAGGAAAGTTAGCACGTTTTAGCGAAATTTAGGAGAATGCAATTTGGTAGGACGCATGTTAAAAGGCTCAAGAGCTCAATTTTGACGACTCCTACGGTGCATTGGAAATGCAGTTGGACCAGCGGAGAAATGATCGTTGCACCTCGACACTAGACGAATTCTCAACTTACGCACCCTCGATGTCAGAACGTCGAGGCGAATTAATTGGCGTATCGTCATTGCGGCGTGAAACGAGCACTTAACGTGCCACTTACGGCTATCACTTAACGGAGAGAGCCACTCAAGATCGAGTTACCGAAAATTGACACACCTTTGTTGCGTATCCAGGCGCGAGGCCATTGTGCAAAGCCATACTTTCTGGGGGATTTTTGGGAAAACACGTAGCTCGTGCCAGCTGTCTGCATTCTCCCGCTTCCTTTCCACAGTCGTCCGAGCGATTGGCAAATATTTATTGTCCCACTTGTAACGCACTCAAAACTGTTTCTTAGACCGCACGATCCATTGAGTTTCATTTTAATCAGAAGCAATAGCCGCTGAAGACGTAAACAGGAAATAAAGACGGTCAGCGCGTAAAGTACGTAAGCAGAAAAGAGGTGAACGTTGAAAGGGTAAGTACACTGTGGGAATTGAATATTTTTGCCAGAATAATCCCCGACGTTATGAATAATTAGTGGTATAATGAGTTGAGTGTCGGACAGACCTGCAATGTCTCACCAAAACACAAAGAGCCACGACAAAACGTAAAAATGGCCGCACAGAGGCAAACTGTTCTCAACTTGGAAGTTAATTTAATTACTTTCCAATACGAGATAAACCGATTTGCGTTTCCAATGAAATTTCTCAATATACATTTAACAAGGTCTCAATTCACAACCACATAACAAAGGGTATAATGTCAATGTCTTCAAGATTCATTTATTTTTGCTGAAGCAATACATGTAGTAATATTTCTAATGATTCTTTGGGAAAATTCATTTTCTTCGGTTGTCAATTCTTCTTCAGTTGAGCACACGCGGGAGGGAAAAGTTAATTTTCCAAAGAAAAAGCAATGGAATAACGTCGTACGTCCTGCTCCGTGGATTTTGAGAACGATTTTCGGGTGTCGGGTTCCCGGGGGTCAGCACAAAAGATCTGCCCTTCCATTCAAACGTCACTCTGGCACCTCGTCTTACAGTGCAGCGTTTATTTTGCGCGCTTCATTCGTTCCTTTTTGTCTTAAATCTTGGGCAGACTTAAAGACGAAAGCACAGACCGGAGGACCTCACCAAGAGGGACATTCCCGTCGCTCGATTTGCTTTCAATGACGTTCAAATCCCTCGCATGGTTATCGGTTTCACGTCAATCGTTATCGACAATACAAAAGCACGGTAAAAAACGGCTCGTGAAGGGCGCATGACGATTACCGCGAGGGAAAGGATTAGAAAAAGATCGGTGAAAAATCGAACGGTTGTGTGGAAACCGGCGGGTTGTACAGTAGTTAGAGATGGGGCAGGGGGACGGGGTGGAAGAGGAACGAGACCGAAGACCGCATTGTCTCAGAATTCCGGGATTCGTAAGCGCAATTCGGCCCTTTGCCTTCCCACTGACTTGTATAGGATCGCAGTCTCGCTCTGCTTTTTCGGTCCGTTTGAAGGTGGCAATCAACTAGATTGCCTATCAACGCCTGTGAAGCCCGCTTACACGGCCCCCTCCCGCCACCACCTCCCTTTCTTCGCCCCTTCATGCTTCTTCCCTGTTTCAGCCCCTTCGTCTCCCGTTTCTTGTCGAACACGCACGTGGACGCGAACCCTCTCCCCCCCCCCTGCCCTGTCTACACTCTTCACGATTCATTCCATCGCGGTTATTTCGATCGCCACGCAGGAGAAGCCGTCTGCACTGCGATGTGATAATTGGACCGTAGTGAATCAATGCTATACACTAATCGTAATTTCCGTCAATCGCACGAAGGCCCCGTTGGAGTTTGATTTTTTTCTTAGCGCGGTGTGTTTAAGTAAAACAGTGAGGTCGACAGTGAGGTCGTTAGGCATTGGTCCGCCGGCAATGGAACCCTCGGGAGACAGGGTTCCGCTGGAAAGCCGCGGAAAAACGCAAATAAACGGTCGCACAGGAAGTTGGATGTACGTAAGGGACGGCTGTTGGATAGGGGGTGCGGCCTGCAGCCGCGCAGGTCGATACTGATTAGTACTTCAAAGCCTTCTCCCCGTCTCTCTCCCCCCCACTGAACCCCTTTTACCCTCCCTCTCTCTCCCTCTCGCTCTCCTCCTCCCCCCTCCCACCGTGGTCGATTACGCGGCACGACCGGCTCTCGGAGATTTCGCGACAAAGCAGCCGCGAGCGCGCCACTCGAGCGAAAATCTTGAACAAATTAGCGAATTATGAATTCCGAATTCCCCGGGCTCTTTGTCCTCGGCGCAAAAGTGCCTGCCTACTCGGCGAATATGTAAAAGAGCCCGGGCCTGCCGTGTCCGCGCCGCGTAAACGAACCTTCATTGCCCCGCGTAAAACCGCGATTTTGCCCGATCACGCGTGTGTAAGTGCCATGCAATTCAAATTAGCCTACTCCGCTTTTAAAAGCTACGCCGGCGCGCTCGCCGGGACACGTCGAATCTCACCGCACGGCAGAAATATTCCGCAACAACCTGCAGACTCGCCACGTCAAACGTTTACCCGCTGCGACAAAGCAAAACAGCCGATTTTTTTTTAGACGTACAGTGACAAGTAAAAAGTACGATTTCGGAAAATTCCCAGGAGTCCACGTTGTCTTTGAACTCACGTTCGTACGATCATTACGTGCGTCGTATTGAATACACCAATTTCCCTTATCACCGATGGGGTAATATATTCTGCATTCCCGGCAGCCGATCCGACGGGCTTATGCAATTGCGGATGCAAATTAAACGAAATTAAACAGTTAATTAAAGTACCCGGCAGGCTCTCGGCGAAGTTAATTGAGATTCTTGGGAGATTTGTCGCACGGAATGTCTTAATTTAGTCCCTTAAGCGTCCTAACTCGCCTTAACAACTTAGAATAATTGGATAATACTGCCTCTGGCGCGCCCTCGTCCAGAACTTGGAAAATCCAAACTGCCTCGATTTTCTTCTGCCCCCCTGGCAATACTTTACAGATATTAATAAGTAGTTCGTACCAAGTTTCTCGATACTGATGAAAGGTTAGTTTTGTTGGATTAGTCGCACTCTATAATTTCTGTTGCCCTGAAACACGGGAAACCCTTTTTCCCAGCGATTCGATTGCCCGGAGTTTTCCCCGAGAGAAATGATTTCGTCTCGTTAGGTTGTCGTCTCGCGGTGTCAATCATTTGACCCTCGGCAGAGTCTCCCGTCTAATCGCCTAATCGCGTAATCCGTTCCGACAAATCAATCGGGGAGAGAAAGCCCGGTCCTGTAAGCCAATCCTCAAAACCGAATCAATATCGCCGGCACACTTGTTTCCCGTTTCAGCATTTTCTCATTCGCCCTAATCCTCCACGTTCTCTCTTTTGAGACTTAATTCGCATGCTAAGAGGACATTGGCCGCGATGAAATTCGGTGCATTATATTTTCCAGGCAACGTAGGGCAACTATCAATCGGTTTCTCTCTGTCCCTCCTTGTCGGTCTCTCACGGCACTCGCCTCGTAAATTTTCACCCTTTGACACGCGCTTAATACATCCCCACCGAGAAAGGGGTGGCGAAGGGAAGGCGAAAGGATGGGCGACTCCCCCCCCCCCTCTCTCTCTCTCTCTCTCTCTCTGTGACGTCGTTGATGGTAAGGCTGGCGGCAGTGCTGGTAACCAACGTAGGTGCCTAACCCCTTGGGATCTGCGGGACGTTAATGAAATAACACGGGAATTAGTCTCGGACATTACCGGCGAACTATGTCCATTACCGTGCTTTACGAAAGTACAGTGGCCTTCGAAAGTTTCCGGCCCTCTCCGGTCCAGGGTCCTTCGCCAATGCATTTCCACCGTTTCACAGCTACGTAACTTCCAGTAATGACTATCAAAAGACGGATTATCGAATGGCAACCTTCCGCGAAAGGATCTCTCTGAATTCTCACGCAAACCTCTCGAACAATCTTGGAAAATTATTGGAAGAAAGAAATTTTCCTCAGCGAGTAATTCACTGAGCATTTGATTGTCCACACTTTCGAAGGAATGCTCGAGTCAGTATTTTGCTCTAACCCCTGGCTCTTGTTTGCTTGGTTTTCCTCCAAGTCCGGTAAGCTCGTGGTCGGCGAGTCATCGCTGAAAGATCCGCGCGAGAGCGTGAAAACTGCGTCATTGGCCGCTCTTGAGCATCTCGCACTCCGGTGTTCCGTAGGTGCATGTTGCATGCGTGCACATGCGCGAGGCACGTCGTGTACACACGTAATCGGGCTTTCAAGCGAACGAGCGTAAGTCGCTCAAATTGGTATGGATTTCCAGTCCAACACCTCGATTGTCCCCGGTGAAGAGTGCTTCGCGAGCATACATGAATTCACGCCTCGAACGCACACGCGCCGCCGTTGCCGTCGTCTACTACGCTATTTTCCCTCCCTTTCTTTCTTCGCCTCCGTCCTGCGGTTGTCCTTGTCCCACGAAGCTCGTGCTTTCCGTCCTATCTGTGCCTCGCGCCCTTCTTCCTCGTCTCGTCTCCGTCCCGGCACTTCTTCATCGAGCATCCCTCTGCGTCCCACCGTCAATGAGTATCGCGTCCTTCTCCGGGGGATCAGCCGTTTCTCCGTTCTTCCGCCGTTATCTCCCACCCCCGTCCCTGCACTCCGATCCTTGTCTGCCTTACGTACACACGTCGGGCCGCACTCGCAGCCGTGTAAAACCTGTAGACACGGTGAGCTCGCGCGCGTGGAATCGAGTAGGCAGCACCTACGTTCTCCTATCTGCTTTCTCGCCTACGCGCCCCACACACACACACACACACACACACATATAGATGGGACACTGTGACAGGCGAGAACCGTGCAAGCGCCAGCCAGGCACACACACGTATAGAAACACAGACACAGACACACGTGACGAGGCGACGTCGACGACGACGACGAGGAGCCTTGATTGCGTGCCGCTGAATGCGTTTCCACCCGTTCTCTAAGTAGCAGCTCATTCCGCGATGCCTGCTCTCGCGACTTGGAAAACGAACGTACCACCTCACCCGTCCTCGTGTTCTCTTCTCCTCCACTTACCGGATCCGCGCGTGCTCCTCTACACGGCTGCCCACCTTCCACCTCGAAATCCTGTTTATTTCACCCGAGCTTCTGACTCTCGTGCTCTCGAACAATCGTTCGCGGCTCATTTCTCCGTGTCTCGTCCCCGGAGTAGGTCAGAACGATCGGTTTTACACGACGCATGGCTGTGCTCTTAAATTAACAGCGAAATATCACTTCCTACGGCCTTTGCTTTGTCCGACGAACAGGAAGACGAATTAAGGCATGGATATTTATTAGGGCACACCGTGGTAATTGTTCGTTTGTCACTGGGTAGACGCGTAATTCGAGACGAAACGTGTGAAAATGGTCCTCCCGGCGTGTCATTCGGAGGAAATTGCACGTCCTAGGATCGTCGACGAGGACACGATTTAATCGGATCCTGAATGGGCTCCCAACGTGTCCGCAGTCGTGGGCTCCGACGAAAAAGAGAGCCCCATTGGCGGAGCGAGGAGGACCGTCTCTTTCGAGGAGTAACCGCAAATCCTAGTATAATACTAATAGGGCCATAATAGGGTCAATAGGGCTTAGCCGTCCGACGACAATAAGATCTTGTCAAAATACGCCGGGTAACACGAGACCTAGGAAGTGGATTTTCACTGAATGGTGACCCTCTCCCCCTCCTCTGGCCTCCCCTCGTCACGAAGGAGCGGGCAACGCGAGGCACTTTCGCATTATGCGGTTTTCAGAAAATCCGAAACCTTCCGCGTGGTACTTGATTGAGGTTTAAGTTTCACTCGACGGGACGGGGCCTGCTATGCGATTTCGAGAAATCGAGAACCCCCCCAGGCGCGGGGAAACGCAGCGAAAGAATGCCGGATCTACTGACACGCGCTCTTCGAATTCCAAAGTGAACAATTCACGAGGCTACGATTTTCCCTCTTCCGCTCGGGTTTTCGTCGTTCGCATAACTGTTCTTCTGACAGTCCTCGGGGAATTTTCACGTACCCATTTATCCACTGTGCCGATGAACAGTGACGTTGGTTCAATAAGAAAATTCTTTTGGAATGGAAAGAATTTCTAATTAGCCGTTTAAACGGGCTCTGTAGAATTGGAATTACATTAGGGTCCATCTGTCCGGGAATTTTAGAAGTTTATCGGCCGAAGGAAAGTGTTGTTAAATTCCAACCTTTTCTCCGCGATTGTTAGGGACTCAATGGATAAATCCCGCGGCTGTATAGCAATCTTTTACCTCATAGCAATTGGGCCGACGCGGCTCGTTAGTCCGGCGAACGGCCAGTCCCTTACTTTTCTGGGTTAATTTATCAAACAAACGCGCAAACTCGGCACAAGCTCGGCATCCCCATTTTAAGACGCCGGCTCGTTAAAGTCGTTTTAGGGTGGAGTTCCGCCGACCCCCCCCCCGCCCCCACCCCCCTCCCCCGTGCCGTCGTCAGGGCCAACACAACCGTCGATACTACGGGGAACAAACTCGGAAGCTCGCATCTGCATGCACACCGACACGCCGACGGGGAGTTGTGAAAAGCGAACTTGAGCACCGCCACGGCAACGAGCCCCTAACTTTCTTCGGAGACGAGGAATCTTTTTCAACCCCTGTTTTTCGAGCCCCTCAGACACACCGGGCGAGGACTTTATTAGAAAATGGCCGGGCTGAAACGTCTTAATACCCGCGCGAATTTGCCGCAACGGGATTCTCCACGGGATTTTCGAGCGTCGCGAGCGAACGCATTACCGCGCGTCACGTAGATCTTTGTTTTTCTTTTTTCCCTCGGTAGAAGAACGTTTGTGGGAAGGGTCGTACGATGTGCCATTCAGGTGGTGCGTTTGATAGACGGTTTTTTGCGGTTAGGCAATTAAGCCCTAGCGGATTAAAAATTGTCTTTAATTACCGACATCACTGTGGAAGGTTTCCTTGAGCGGCTGAAGCTTTGAGCTTCTTTGAGAAACGCCGGCACTGGACGGTGCTCTCCATTTTGCCGAATCGAAACTCGCCAGCCTTGTGGTCTTTCCGGGCTCTCGGGGTTTCGGAGAAAAGCTAGAGCTTTGACGAGCTTTTTCCATGGCAGGGCAATTAACCGTGGAAACCTGCCGATGCTAACGAGTTGAGCCAGTCCGTAAGTCCGACAGCGGCGAGAATCGCGACGGGTTTGAAAATTGCTTTTAATTACGGGCATGTGATGGTTCTCTGTTACGATTTTAGTCACGGGGGCCTCGTCGACTGAAAAATTAACGCGATAAATCACGGGAAAATCGGGAACGTCGTGCCATTTAGCCCGTCGCTTTTGCCACTGGCTCGGCTTTTGCTAGCAGAAGAGCGCCACATGAAACTCACTGAATTCAAGAGAATTTCGCTAATAAGAAGGAACGCATGAAAAACCCGCAGATCAAAGAAAAAAGTTTGAGTGAGAACGAAGGCCTACTTCAGTCAATCATTCGTCATTTACTTGATTTTTTATTGGACTCATATTGCACGTGATTCAGCGTGAAATTCTCTTCTAGGCGTCACTTCTCTTTTTTAGCATTTCTATCAATTCTCATAATTCGTACCCCTCGTTTGTTTGCCACGTCCTTACTAACGCACGTTTTCTCGTTTCAGGTTTCTCGCAGTCAAAGGGATCATTTCCAAACGCGAGTCCCGGTGAGTTAAGGGAAAATGAATAATAATATTTTGTACATAAAACTCAGTCCCGGGACGTAGGAAGACCCGAGGAAAACATGTTTCGCATTCCGGGAGAGCACGTAGTTGAGAATTGTCGTGACGGGGGAGTGGCCGATTCGAAAATTCATTTTTCCCCTCGTACGATGCTCAAAAGAACGTACTCGCGGATTCTCGAGTGAAGTCGCGTTTTATCGAGGCGAATAGTATGCGCTTTTCTGAAATCGTAAACGAAAAGAAGATCGACTGTGCCGCGTGTCGCAGTAACAAAGCACTTTTGGGGCTCGGAAGCAGGGCGAAAATTCACGGACGGTTCCTCGCAGAAGGAAGAGAGACCACTTTGAAGATCTCGAGAGGTACGAAATCGTAAATGCACGCTCGAGATCGACTCGAGCTCGCGTTTACGATGTGCCACTGCTCTTCCAAAGACCCCTCGTTGGATTTACAATCCCGATGATAAAACTGTCGCCCGTTATACTGGCATCCTCCGCGACGAGCACCTTTTCATGATTTTCGTATGCAAAGCCCGTGCAAGTAAAATTAATATATCGCCGAAAAGGGGAAGAAAGGGACAAAAGTGACGGAAAAAGCTTTGGATTCTGGTTAATTACTTCTGAATTCCCGTATTGATACAAGGGGAGACTCACGCAGGGGCGAAACACTTTATTCGCGTAAAACCCTCAAGTATAATTTTATCAAGTATAATCATTTTTCCTGTAGTTCACACTTGGCCGATAATTTTGACAGTGAAACAAGGTTTTCCTAGATACGATAAGAGGCAAAGTTTCTCGTTAAAATCGGACAGTCGGTTTGAACGCCGGCCTGTTTTCCCTTGAAATCCGGATTCACTCGAATGAAAAAGTCAGCGAGAGGAGAAACGAAAAGTTCATTATGCACAGATGGCGGAAGTGCGTTTGCTCGCTAACGATGACGTAACGTGGCTCGAGGCCCGAAGAAAGACTCATTTCGTATTCATACGGGCGATGATTCGTATTTTTTCCGAGCCATTAAGCGCGACTCGCACGACCCGCAAAGCGATGTCCCGCTAAACAGGGGACGACAAGTTTGAAATGATCACCGACGATGACCTTCGTGCGCGCAATCGAGGGGGAAGGGGAGAAGGTTTCCCGAGGACGTCGTTTCCGTCGAGTATTCATGGTCCCCGCGCGACTATGGAAACTCGGGGAAAGCAGGGCGACGCTGAAACTTTGGGAAAACTTGTTGTAAATGGAAATGCACGTCGGTGAATCGACGGTGATATCACCGGTCGTTAGCTTCCATCATTCGATACCGTGGGCGTGGGCTCGTCCAGTGATATCGTATTTCTTGTGAAAACACGTGGAAAAAATTGCCGGACTCCCGGGTCCCCGGGCATTGAAACGCTAATCGGTAACGGGAAACTTTCTTCTCCCGTAACACGAGTCCCCGTGCTTCCGCGGCTAAGAAGCTCGACGATGCTCCGCGACGGTGGGGAGGGTCACGTGATTCGTTAATTGTCAATTTGACAAAGAATCGAGCAGCCGGGTGCCGTCTCGCGCGCAGTCACGAGCGGAATTGCTCGCTAACGAGGAGCTTTCCGTGAGAATTGCTTGTTTTAACAACTGCGCGGGGCTTTGAGGCCTCAGGAGCTGTACGAGCGGCTGTCGGACGACGCTCAAGGATCCCGCTAGGCCGGCACCTCGAGGGCTCCGGGGATGAGCCTCTTCCCCGGGGAAAAGGAACCGCGGAAGGCACTGAAAACCGTCACAAGGGGAGGGGGGAGGGGCAACACGCGGCTTTCGCGAGAGACGCGCCTCTGAGGTACGAGTTGCCGGCGTAATAGTCCAATTTGCCGGCAAAGGAAAATACCGGAGAAACCTTCGAGTAAAAGGAGATCCAACCTTCCCCCCCCCCTTCTTCTTCGTACCGACGTACCGCCACCCGGAGGGCTCTGTGTGCCGACTAGGAAAGACGGCTGGGAAATTGGAATCGAGGGAAACACCGACCGAGAATGCTCACAGCCTCCGACGACGAGGATTCTCGTCTGCTTTTTCGATATGCCACTACTACAACCCGTTCGTCGTATTATTCAAAAACCAGCCGTGGCTAATGACCGAAAAGACGAGCGACGGTGTCGTAATTGTCGAAAATTGCTCGAGGGAAAAACGTAAGAAAGTCGACTCTCATATCGTTTAATCCGCGCAAAAGCCGAATTACACTCGATCGATCCCGGGAAATTAAGTTCGTCTTCCCAGATTCTCGTTCCTCCTTTTTCAACGTCTCTTCCTTCTTAAATTCTATTTTCCGAAAGAATCGAAATTCCTAACAGGTTTCGTTAAAGTAGCCAAATTTCGGACCGTCGGAATGTCGAGTTACGCAGGTCTGGGTAGACGAATCGTGGAAATATCTTGCCACTGAGATTTCCTCGGCGCCGTCCAATCTAATCATCTCATTTCCCGCGTATCGATTTCACGGCTCGCCAGAAATTTCCTCACTGAATAGAAGCGCATAAGACAGCCATAGGGATGTCACGTCCCGTTGGACGAGACGAAACGGGACGACGGGGAGAAGAGAACGGCAGGAACGGGATAAAAGTGGAAATTAGGTGGGAAGACAAGGAAAATCGAGACAGGAAGTCCGTAGGCGTCGGGGGGGAGGGGGGGAGGGGACAAGGAGAGGAGAATAGACTGTTTTCCTTCCATGAAAAATTAAGGGCATTCGAGTGTGAGGAAATCGATGCTCAATTAGTGGAGTCGCCTTCGGCGGCACCTTCGCCAATATTCTCCTGCTTGAGCATTTTTATACCTCCCCCCCCCCTCCCTCCGCAATCTTCGCAAGAGTCACCAAACGCAACGTTTATTCAAGGGAAACAAAAAGAACTGTAACGCCATTCGATTAAGGGACATTGTTCCTGACATGTTCATATTCGGCAAAGCTATTTAGTTCTTCCGCGTGGACGTGCACACTCGAGGCGGCTTCCGTTTCCGTGCGTGCCGCGTTTTTTCCCCATTTTGACAGGGCTTTGTCCGTCTCCTTTCAGCGGCGCTTCTTCAGCACTTTCCTCTCGCTCGATTATACCTGTCAGTCGGCGGCTTGGCCGTGTGCCGCCGCGTACATACATTTCCTCGGGCGCAAGAGTACCGCGAGGGGTGATGGGGGGAGGGGAGGGGAGGGAGTGCGGGATGGAAGGCTCGGGCGCGGTAGTCGGGACGGGGGTTGCGCGACGGGAAAGAGTGGAGAGGCGCGAACCGGCAGCCCGGGAGGTGGCGACAAAGATATTAATTAAGAATTAACACGCGTACCGAAACCCGCCCTTAATTAGTAACAGTCAGCCGCCTGGGGCTGCGTTTCGCCGGGGCAAAACGCGGCGGGGCAGGACGAAGGTCCGCCGGCGAAGCTCCCTAACAAACCGGGGACGGTAATTGAGCGGGTCTAGTCGATATTTCGAAAAAAAAAGGGAGTAAAGGAAGGAGAAAGTAAAAAAAAGAGGGAAAACAGAAGGAGGAAAAAATCTCGAGAATTCCCAACAGCCCGGCGGTCGTCCCCTCCGCTGAGGGCAGCGCAAAGGGGGAGGGGGGGGAGACGGGTGTGGGCAAGCGGGGAGGATCGGTACGCGCCCTCGCCACGTCCTCTCGGGCAACCTATTGGCCGACGCAATGCGGACCCAGGGATCGATGTTCCCGTTGCGTGGAGCACGTGAAATTCGTGACGTCACGAGCACGAGAGAGGCCATTTTGGCTCAGCTGGTCGCGACAAAAGGCAGCGCGAGAATGGCAGGACGCCATGTCCTACGACGTACAATGGACAACGATCCGCTGCTCGCACGCGTGTCGAGCGCACACGTGAGCACAGCGTGAGACGTTGTTGTTCCAGCACGGACATTCGGAATCGTGAAACAACCGTCCGAACGTTCCGTCAACGATCCAACGTCTCGACCTTCCTCCACTCTCTCCCCTCAGGCGGTAATTATTTTTCAACGTAGACGTGGACAATTTTTAAATGTCACCGGAGATAGGTTTAATAGGAAATATGAGAGCGACATCGTAGGCAGACCCTGTCGGTGGACCGATCGCTATTAGGAAGTCGACATTCATCCTCTGTCGCGTGTAAAATGCGGACAAGGAAGCACGGAAGAATCGTTTATTCAGCAGACAGGATGAATACGATCGCTCGGTGGGACTTTAGAAAATATTTTGACACGGCTGGGCGTGACGCTGGCGCCAGTGAGGATTTTCTTTCCTTTCGTCCCGGGCTCTTGGGTTTCCCTCGGTTCCGTTTTAAAGCGATACACTCCGCGGCGAATGGTCCAACGTCGACTCCTCGCGATCCTGCGCGAGGGGTGGGTCGGTTTTTAGCGTCGGAGGGGCCAGGGGGGAGGGGGGAGTATGGAGGAGGATAGCACTCCTCGGCCTCCCCGCGTCGGATACAGTGCCTACATTGTCGGTTTAGGGCTTATTGTTGCGCGTCCCAGCACGGCCATTGTCGTCCCTTTTTCGAGGGCCGGAGATTCACACCTTTTCACCGCTGCGATTTTTCCACGATGGGCCCGTTCCATTGAGCGGAAGAGGCCGAGCCGGGGGCGCGAAGGGACAAAACCACGGAAAGAGAGCCGAGCCAACCTGAAAGGAGAAACGCCGAGGACGGATCCCGCAGGAGAGGAAAACTCGAGCACACGACACGCCTGTATCTCCCGGAAGATTTGTCGCCGCTCACACGACACGCCACTTAAACGTAGCCGCGGCACTCTCGAAACGTCAAGAAAGCGAGAAAGAAAAGGAACGTCGAATTTCCACAGCACCTATCACCGTGGCCCCATAGGGGGACGCGAAATCGTGTGACGTGAAACAATGTAACACTTGACTCTTACTTTCATGGACCAACCACTTTTTAACATATGCCCGAGAATCCGAGCGAGGGTTTGTTCCTTCGCTTTGGTACACTTTCCCGGCATTGGCCCCTTACGTCGTTTTACACGACAGCCTAATTGCATGCGTTTCAGTGTCATGGAAAAAAACGGCCTTTCCACGAGAGCTCGCGAATTCCTAAGGAACGGATTTCGGGAAGCTGCGAAGTATCTTCTTAAAGAGACAATTAGACTCTTCGCGAGTGCCCCGAGGGACGTGAACGAGCCACCAGCAGAGGGGAGAGGGAAGTTTCGTCGGCGGATCATTAAAACTCGGCGCTTTCACCGGCCGACAAAAAAAAGAATCCATCGATAGAAGCGGAAGCGGGCTTACGTCACAAATCAGACGTCTCGACGGAATAATTCGCGACGAGGGAGGCTTCTCGATAATTGGCCGCGTATATACGTCCCTCTTTAGCCGGGGCTTTAAAACGGTTTTTCAAGAAATTGCCACTTAGGTTTGTACAAGACCGTCGGGGCAGGAAAACGGTCGGGAAAAAAGCTCCGCGGCCGACGGTGCGCAACGATTGAAAAACTATATTTAGGTCGACATGTGCGGACGTAACTCTGTCTGGCGCCAGCGAGGTGAATATGTTGCTGGCGTTCAGAAATATTGAGTTACTTCGAAAACAGCCGGCAGTCAACACCTTCCTGAAACGTAACACATGTTCCCCGATTCCGTCTAGACTCTAGCGAGTTTCCTACCTTCTTGAAAATTCCATTCCCGAAGGCCACACTTGACCGCAGAGAAATTCAAAGTCAGTATCAGCGGTTAGTCGGCTGAACTTCACGATTCTTTCACTAACTTCACGAGTTATTCGCACGTCCACCGAAAGCCGTGCATTAAGATGCGCTCTTTTTACTTCTCGACTTAAGACGCTTTTTTCCAACAGCGTCTCGCTAATGAGCAGCGGAATAAGTGCTGAAAGCTAATGCCACGAATGTCTTTCAGCGGTACTTAAATTATAATTCTATCCGCTTTGAGCGCGAGCGTTTTCGTCCCATCAAATTGGCATTTACACGAGCCCCGCGGCCAAGTACGAATTCGCGCAAAATAATCTATACGAGCTGGTCGTCACTGCGCGAAAGGGGGAAACAGGGTGGCACGGTTGAAAAGGGGTGGGGGATGCAAAACCGAGAGAGAGAGAGAGAGAGAGAGAGAGAGAGAGAGAGAGGGGGGTTAATGGGGACGGACCGTAGAAGTGGCTATAGCCTAGAGCCGAGTTAGGGCCAGGGCCATTAAGCTTAATGACATAATGAAGTAAATGGCTGTGCATGCCATGCCACGTCAGGAACTATAGCTTATAACCGGCGCGCCTAGCTCGACTAACCCCCTTTGCCTGGCACCCCCGCGCAATATACCGCATACCAGGAATTCCTGACTTATGCCGCGGCACTGGCCAGTCCAAAGGGGTAGGATACTACTCCACGCTCTTCCTCCACGCTGCACCCCTTTCCGGCCGTCCCGAAATTTCTCTCCGTCCAACACCCGCGAACTGCTCCATTCCCCCCCCCTCGCCTCATCTAGCCCGGGCTAAACTACTGGCCGTTGGTCTTTCTTCCTTCCTCCTGTCCGGCCTTGCGCTTCGATGTATTACGTAAAGACCATCGTTCACCGGCGGCCACGGCCAGCTGGAAGTGAATTTATTGCGGCGAATCCTCGAGTCTGTCCAGTGCCGGGCAAAACCGTCGGTGGTCGCCTCATTTTCCGAGCTGCGGCGAGCGGAAGGACCGGCTAAAAACCGCCAACCGGCCACGACCCTCCGACAACCACCTCCGACGCCCTCTTTGAATTTCCCGCGAGGACTCGTAATTGTGCGCTCCGTGTACTCGCACATCCCGACAATGGGAAGTGCGCCTCGAGTGTCTGGTAATAATGGCGAGTCGTACGTAAGGCACAATCGAGAGTGGCATTTGTTTCTGTAATTGAGTGCACTCGTTTTGCACGTGCCCGCGTGGTTTTCTTCTCCGGCGGCTCTTCAACGACTTTCTGAATAATCGAGCCGCCGAGAGAGAGAGACTTTTGCCCGTTTTCTTCGAACCCGTTCGCCCGTGATAAGGGCGTTAATTGCACCACTGTCGCTACCCGTCACGACGAACCTCATCAGCGCCTTCACTGTCGCGGTATCCTTCGATAATCCTCCGGAGATACACGTCCTCCGGTCGACCATTCAACACGGGAATCGATCTTTTCGCGGGGGTGGATAACCGCTGGTGTCCTTGAACATCCCGGGGAATTCGCGCACTGCGAACGTCGACGAGCCTTCGGGGCACGACTTGCTCCGGGCTAAAAAAACGCCTTGTTTTCGGGCAATCAACACTTGGAGCTTTGTTCCCCGTTGGCACCTGAATGCGTGGCCATCATAATATTCACACCGTCCGCGGAGGGCTCGGGTTACGAACATGGCCGCCGCGGGAGGACGGAGAATGGGAACGTGGTGCACGTGAAAACACGTCGACGACCGTGCGAGGTGTGAATTTCGCGGAAGAAAAAGAAGCGAGCGAGGTGTCGACGGGAAAGGAGGACGAAGAAAAGGTCTGCTAGTGGGGCAGGGGGGGGAGGGAGGCAAGGAACTTCTGAGAATCATGGCCACGCGTCGTTGGTCCTTTCTCGTTTCTACCTTTCTTACGTCATGTTCATTACTTATTGTCTACGCAGAAAGTACCTGAATCACGTGATTCCACGTTCCCTGGGCTATCTAAATTTTTTCTTTAATATCGAGGACCGATTAGGACGCGCCAATGGGCAAATAAATCTCATGATGAGAATGCGAGGATCTCTCCGGAGAGCAGGCTTTCGAATCGGGCAAATTAATTCGGGCCCCTTCCCCTGAAAACATTGCGGGGGCATTAGCAGCCTTACCCTAAGCCGCTGTCGTTCTGTTACAAGTGTTTTACACGGTGTTCCATGGTGTAGCAAAACCAGCAGGCCGGATGGGGTCCCTAATCTAGCGAAACATCCCTCGGGATGCAGTGCCCCAGCTACGACTGCACTCGATACGCACCATTCGCTCTTTCCGACTGTGTAAACGACCACATTACAAGTTTCCTGCACTCTATAAATACGATTCTCCAATCGACGCGTCATTCGTATTCAGCCAAGGAAACGCTTTCTCATGTTGATTCTTTTAAATCGATAAAGCTCACTTCTGAGAGGAATTATTAAAACAAATAATTTGGTATGCCGATTTCCACGGTCTGGAATATTTTTTTCTTTAACGCAGGGTTCAGGGTAGATTTATCAATACTTTAATAAACATTCGAGGAGAAAATTGGGGCTGTAAATAATGTATTTTTCATAGGCTTTCAGACGATAGTGTGCGGTGTGTTTAGCGTTGTAAAGCGAAGTTCAGGGGAGGGTAGGTAAACCGGTGGAAAGGCGTGACGAAAGTCAAGGCTAGCGTGTCAAATTGACGAGTAATGTCATTTCGTCGAAGCAAGGGGTTGCCGGGACAACGCAATTTCTAGCAAATGGTTCACAAGTGACCCATAAACTAGACGAAAAGTCAATCGGTTCCTTTCTCGCCTTTTCCAAGATCCATCCTAAGCATCGAATCTAATTGTTACGAAGACCCATCGTCGGTCGGACGATTTCCTATTCTCGCGATTTTCCGTTCCCCGCTGAAATATTCATTCTACGCTTTTCCTCGGCAACTCGTAAAGGGAGTAATAGAGAGGCGAGTATTCATCATGGAAAGTTCTCGAGGCGGGCAATTCCTCGAAGTCGTTGAAAAGTCTCCTCGGCCCGATAAGAAGCGAAACGAATTTTCAATTACCCCGCACAAAGCCTCGGTAATTCCCACTTTAAAACATCTTCGTCGCGTGGACGCTCGGCTGGTGGCACTGCGGGAAGATTTTCAAATTAAATTTCGGGATTAGTGCCCGGGCTTAATACGGACAAGTGACGCCGGAAGACGTCCCAGGGGCGTGCTACGTGCTACCTTCACCCCACCCCTGGGACTACACACACACATACATAGAGAAACATATATATTCACATGAATACGTTGAGAACCACTGTGTGTAACGACATGACGACGTTGAACGCCACCCTCGCTGCTCCCCGCCAGCACTTCGCGAGTTTCCATTTGCTCGATGTAAACTCGTCCTTCGTCCCCGCTCCTCGGGACCCTTCCCCCCTCGTTGTCCGAGCCGAGTGTCCAGCTGGACGCTCGACTGACGCAGCCTTTCGACGACTGTCGTCGCTCGAACCAGTCGATACGACCTTCCATTCAAACTCGCCGAGGATACGTTTCAATCCGACGATAAACAGGACTAATGGCCCGTTGCCCGAAGCCTCGAGAAATATTCTTTCGATAAGTTCAAGGCATGATTCGGCAGATCTTAAAAGCATAGAGTCACTAGAGAAGAAATCTATTTTTCTCCATTAATCGCTCTTTTGCGTGTAACACTAATCATTGCGTAGGTACTAATTTTGATTTTTAATACTTAAATGCTTGTCCCACTTTTTTAATACGTCTGGAGTAATCGAAGAACGGTTCGTTCTAGAATTGATTTCATGGCAAGGCGGGAGATTAGAATATCAATTATCTCGAAGGCGGAGTCGTCGTTCACGTAAATTGGTACTAAAGCGAAACCTCGTTCTTTTATCGCAAACTATTCCTTAAGTACTTTCGTAACGGGCTGCTCATTAACTTGGATCACGCTGGTACGTCATAGCCGTTGGATTTTAATCTCGCCTCATCCCGGCCGTAAGCATCGATCGTGGCTTACAAAGGTAACGATGATACCATAAATTTAACGAACTTCCCTCCTCGCGTAACTAAAGACCCGCCGAAAGGATTTCGCTCCCGGGTAATTGTAATAGATTAGAATATCAATTAAGTGGAATAGAGTCGTATCGTTAAGAGCTCAAGTATTCAGCTAACACATTATTTTTCAATATTTGTCAGCGCAAATCAAAGGATTTTAGGGATGAAAATTTCTGTTGAACAACTCTTTGTCGACTTACTCTCGCTCTTAGAATACTCGCAGAATGGCTTAATTAAACAGATTTTCTCGTTAATAAAGAACTCTTTGAACTCGTACGTCGTGGGTAAAGTTAATCCCGATGGGAGGGAGTTTCTGCCGGGTGAATTAGCGCGTTGGAAGAATTTCATGGGCACGTTAAGATATCAATTATCCTGGACGTGCTCGGCCGTCTAAGACGAGGCGTCGTAGAGGCGCTGGGAAGTCTGGGCCGTGCTGGGAGTTGCGCTCAAGACTTTAACAGCTACTAAAGCAAAAGCTTCTTCTGTCTCGCTCTCAAGCACGGAAAACAAGCCGTGTTAGACGAAGGGGTATTTTGAGGGCCGCCATTGGCTATCCACATTCCTTTATCGCCGGTTGCTTGGTAACCGGCCGACCCTGCCGAGGAACCACGCACACCCTTCCCGTCGTCACGCACACCACCGTCCACGGGGCGACCCTCTTCCTCGTCCTCCCGACGCTTTTCCGACGCGGGGAGCTTTCCTCGCCGTCGCGTCGTCCCGACGTCGCGCAAGCGCCCCTTTACCGTCTCGATAATTTGCCTGCGAATACCTGCGACGACGATTTATCATTCAATCTCGCGGCCCTATAAATGTCAATAAAACCGGCCCTTAGCCACGAGCCCCCTATAATTATCAATCTTCAGCCTCTTGAAGCTGCGCCGTGAATTCATTTCGCTTCGGAATACCAAGAGACACAATCGTCCCTTTATCGGATTATTCATTCGCTCCGAGCAGACCTACGGGTAGACTACGAGTTTTCTTGCGATACTGTTTTTCTACGAGGCTGGAGAATATGGAGTATATGGTCGACGCACCTACGGGGAACATTGCCGAATGGACCTGTAGTGGTGCAGGCCCTGTGCAGTCGAGAAATCTCGCTGAGGTGCAGCCTGCACATTACGTTCTCTCCTTCTACCCTACGGAACACATGCATTTACGTCCGTGTACGTACCGCTGTACGCCGCACGAATATATTTAGGGAAGAAACTACCACTGTTTTGACGCGAGAGGGTGCCTCGAGTGCCGGCTCTCGCCGGCTTCTCCGTATGTATAAAATTTCCTACTCCACCCGAACCCGGCCTTACTTTCAAAACTTTCTTTATACCACCATCTCGTCTTCCTGTCTTTTTCGACGACGCAAAAAGCTAAGACGTTTTCGGCACACTCGAGTAGCAATTTCCCCCCCGAGAACTCGTGCTATCTTAACCCGTCTTCAAATAAATACATCTACCATATTTTCGTTCGACTCGAATCCCGCGATTTTCAGGATTCAAGTAGATTTATCGACTGTTCGTTTGCTTCGTTTCGCGGAGATTCTTTTCTGCTTTCAATGTTGATCCGCCTCGAGGGATTTCGGAAGATTGATATTAGCACGGTGTCGGAAAAGTAGGTTCCCGGTGGATTGAACGATCGTAGTTCGATCTAATGTTCTCATACATTAGAGTCAGCGAAGAGGAGGAAG
Organism: Hedychridium roseum; assembly: GCA_963989215.1. Taxonomy (NCBI): domain Eukaryota; kingdom Metazoa; phylum Arthropoda; class Insecta; order Hymenoptera; family Chrysididae; genus Hedychridium; species Hedychridium roseum. The sequence goes on along the minus strand of OZ022318.1, from coordinate 2,767,282 downwards.
ACGAGTGTCTCGCTTCTCGCGTAATAGCTAACTGGATTTGATTAATCGATTAGGTTACGGGGCTTCTACTTAGGTATCCTAACGCGCTTCCTCCTGCGTGTAATATCGATCACTTTCACGCCGTCGAGCATTCGCCATGGCAACGAAAACTCACCGAGATTAATGACGATATATTTTTTTTTTGTTTCGCGTCATCGCACGATCGCGTTTCATCGGGCAAAAAGTTGTTATCCCTACAACGAGAAGTGTGTTCGTTAAAAAAAACTGGAACGCACGAAAATTCCCGGGCAACGAGTTTCTCGGCGTGGCGGAAATACGACTATAGTGCCGAAAATAATACTCGTCATTCGAGATATACTTCCCCGATTCGGAAGTATCGTTAAAAAAAGTGGATTTTTGCCCATGGAAAAAAATGAATGGAAAGTCCTAACAGTGGTTATCGACAAAACCAGTGTGCGTTTGCTTGGCGTGCACCTCCGGTCTCGTACAATGATTGGTTCGATGACTGCCGGCAAATAAGCACACTGAAAAACACGAGGAAGGAGGAGGCAAAGTGGCAGCGGGGGCGTAAAGAGGCCTCTCTACGGCCCGGAAAAAAACAATACAGCGAGCACATTGCGAGTACCGCAAGCACGAACCGCCGGATATTCACGTTTAAAATCGGTTTATATCGCTAATTTCCGCCGTTCTCCTGCACGCTTTTCACGGCTGATACGGCGATACTCGAAGCTTTCCGCCTTGAGAAAAGGTTCCTCGAAGAAAACACCACCGACACACGTAGCTCAACGATCTCTCGACGTCTGAGGTGTCGAAGCTTGCGGTATGCGCGAGAAAATCCTGGTGAATTATTTTTCCGGAAACGATGGCGCAGTGGGCAGGGGGGGGGGTCCGAGCGATGTGACGTAAGCCGCGTTTCGGAGTCCAATTAGTCGAGGGACACGTATAACTGGAATTAAGCTCTTAATTAATACTTAATTAGCCGGCAGTAGTAGACAGCAGCGGCCCAACGGCAAGTTCCGGCAACAGTAGTAACGAGAGAACGCGAGCAAGTTAGCGCAGTGGAGGGAGAAGAGCTCGTGTTTCATTGTGCAACGTCGGCCAACGCTCATCGGCTTTTCCCTCGTTAATTCGAAATTAATTTATAATTGATAATTATTTTCGAGTCGGTCTACGAATCTCACTCGGCATATTCCTTACGTCGCGTGTTTCGGTATATTTCGTCGCACGGAATTACCGCACTCAGGCTTTCGAAAATTACGTTAAAAATCATGTGAAACGTGTAGATACGTTGACAGAGGTTAAACGCCCTTTCAGTCGCTAATTTAACGCGAATTCCTAGTGGATAATTATTTTCTCCTATTCGCTGGCTTCGTACTCCCTTCTATCACGGTTCTGTAAATCCCCTCTATCCCCGTCTTGTACGGTTCGTCTAGTTGCACACAATTACCGAACTGGCTCTCCGAAAAGCCGTTGGAAAAAAAAAATGTTCCGAAAGCCGGGGCAAATTCAGTGAGCGCGAAATTGCTCGGTTTTTAGCGAATAAATTTATCCCGCCGGCCGGGCGCGAGTTTAACAAGCACTCGCGCGCGCGGGAACGTTGATTTTGCTTTGAAATGCATGAAATTCGTCTCGGGTTTCGCGTAAATCCCAATATGTTGCGAGAATTTCGGGAATCGGAGTTAACGAAGCTCCGGGGAAAAAAGCTCAGAAGGAGCGTAAATTCGCGGCTGGTTTACTACTCGCGACTACGCGCTACCGCGATCCATAAAGGTAGGTGAGGCATAATGGGTAATTTGATAGCCGTCGTACGTGTGCCGCATCCACCGTAATACGGTAACGCGGATAATTATTGATTATTACAGGCGCTGTTACGTCTGATAATGAGCTCTGAATTCAATGAAACACAAGTACCTCGGCTCGAGACGGTATTTTGCGAGAAGCTAACCGCTCTACTTTTCCGATCGGCCACGACGTAATGCGACTTGGAAGAGATTCCCAAGGGGAGGGGGGGGGGGACAAAAACGAAATTGCCGTTAATTGCTTCGATGACGTAGAACGATAGGAGAAGTAGACTTCTAGAGGCTGAAATTTCATAACGCCACCGATGCGTGAGGGGCAGAGCCGATCTTCACGGTCTTACTTTGTTTTTACAGGTGTCGGCCACAATATCGAGTCGGGAAAAGACTTCACGGTCGACGGTCTATCGGGTTTCAGCAAAAAGAAGAAGAAGAAACGCCGTCATAGGTGAGTCTCTTACATAAACTTCCACTTCCACCCGAAGAACGCACTTGACGGAGATAAAATTACGTATCGACCAGCGGTTATCGTCCGCCATGTTACGCAGCGAAGGGCCTTAATCAATTCGAAGCTGAATTTGAAAGGATGAGCAATACTTTTACAGCTCTGTACAGTCCTAACCGTTTGTCCCTTGTTCCCCACGAGTGAAATGTTTAAATCGATCGGACCGCGTCGTTCTCATCGAAATTTTTTTCGATAGCCAGCCTCGAGCCGCCACTTTCGAGCTGCCATTCGACTGTGAATGCAATCACTGGACTTCGGTAATTGCACGTCGGTGTGACGAATCGAGCGCTTAATTGCATGTCAAAAATAAAGTTACCACCTCGAAGCTGGTTTTATCGCCATTCCGAATTGCTCAACCTACCCGCCAACGAAGGGGGTGCCTGCATTATCGTTTCAGAATAATTATGCCGATGTAATGACCTTTATAAAAACGCACTGATTTTCCGAAAATCCAGTGCCGTCGAAATTATGGCATTCAGTTTCACATTAAAATCATTTCCTAACGTATTCAACACAGCGTGTATAAAAGTCATATTCGATGAACTTAAAATTGTTGCGCACTTTCGATTGGTCCTTTGATTTACCGGTGTTGTTTTGGTTTTAAACACCGTGCTGGGACTACCTGGTTTCTCGTTGGAGCTGAAACAGGGTAGGACTTTGCCGGGATTATAACGATCTGTCCCCGAAGGCGTTGCGGGTGATCGACAATTTTCGCGCGTTCGCCCTAACGAGCGGATGATCGGGAAATGACTTTCAAGTTTTCGAGACCTTCTCGCGTCCTGACGCCACGGCAGATGCCAGCTCGTTCCCCGCGCGCAACCGGCAATTTGTCGAATCGCACGACTAATTGGATGTCTTGCCGTCAAATTCCCGTCCCTCCTTTGGGATTCTCCCACGCAGACCGACGCCTCTACAAACGATACGTAATTTTCTCCGGGCAGGTACGCTTAGCCGCGACGCAAAGAAAACAACGCGTAATCACCGGTCAGCGTTTTCCAGCGATTCGCTCGGGAAAACAGTAGTACGAATCAACGTGCTAAGAAAACAATCGACTTCCCGTTAATAAGTCCACAATAAGCTAAGATTGTGTCGATCATTAGTGACTTTGAGTAATTTACTGAAGTATTACATATTCGAGTAGGGCTCGTGAAGTATATTAAAATTCAGCTCGGAGCTGTGTGCGGCTTAAATTTAGGGGAAAACCTGTAATGGCATATAACTAGGTTCATGTGGTTGTTGCTCCAGGACGATCTTCACGTCCCAGCAGCTGGAGGAGCTGGAGGCTGCCTTCAAGGAAGCCCACTATCCCGACGTCTATGCACGCGAGATGCTCAGCCTTAGGACCGACCTCCCCGAAGACAGGATACAGGTAAGCGATCGTCAATAAAATCCCCATTGACCTCATCTCAAGTCCTCAACATCACGCTTTCAAGATTCATGGTTATTCTACACGTGTTAACGTTAAGTCATAGAAGAACGAAAAGACGCGGCAAGGGCAGGGGGGGGGTGGTGAAAATTTGTCGGGTTTAGTTACCGTGGATCACGGAGAGGAGTCTGCTGAGATCGGTTTCCGCATGGCGTGCCCGGAACAAGGTCCTCAAGTCAGGCTCACGCATACACACGCACACACGGGGGTAAATTCTCCTTGGCGTATCCCCTGTTTGCCGTAATTCGGATCGTTCGACTGGGCCTGCAGAGCCACACACGGCGGTCGAACACACAGCCGCGAGGGTCGCCCGCTCGTAATCATCATCTCTCTGTCAAAAGAGAGGAATGCCGGGAAAAAATAGAAGGGGCTCGCGCGGAGGGTGGCCGCGGACGAGTGAGCGAGTTAGTTAGTCGCTAAGTATAAACGGGGGTGAGAGACGATAAAAAAAGGAGCCGTGGACCTCGTCTCCGTCGGCAGGACGTTCCTACCGTCTACCCGCGGGCCACGTGCGTGTCGCGGTTCCGCGGTACAGTCGACCCTGTGCCTGCAGCAGTGTCAGTGCATATGTGTGTGTGTGTGCCGGCTGGTGATTATATTTTGATATAACCGAAGAAGCCGGAGGGTGGCGGCCAAAGGGGCGCACGGGTAGCGCGGAAAGGGGCAGGGATTGGGGCACAGTCGCGACACAGAGCTCGCGCGAGAGTGCGTGAGTGCACAGCGGGACGAAGGGGAAAGGGTTGCCGGGGCACTCGAGAGTAAGGGAGATGGTGAAAGCCCCGGCTAAACGAGACCAAGAGAGACGCGAGCGCGGCAATCGAGAAAGAGAGAGAAGACACCGAAGGGGGATGAAAGAGGGACAGCGCTGGCGCCCGGCGGGGTGGTGCGACGAGGGCAGAGGAGAACGAAGGGGATGGTGAGAGAGAGAGAGGAGAGAGGAGAGACAGAGCATCGCGAGAGAACGACAAAGCGGCCATTGCAGGATGGGTGCGGTCCCGCGGGCCAATCAGAGCGGTTCGCCGCGGCCGAGCGGCCAATCAGCGCACACCCTCCACCGTCTTTTGTTTCTAAGTTCTCTGGCGCGCGCGAGAGAGCGAGGGGACACAATATAACGAGCGCCAGAGACGAGCGCCGAGCCGGTAATCGTTAACGGGGATATTTTTCTCTTCGCTCCTGCGTCTCCGTTTCTCACTCCTTCCCGGCAGTTTCCTTCTTTCCCTCGCCGCCTACTCACCCGTCACTATTTTCCTCTGGCAGCCACCTCACCCGCACCCCTCTGCCGACCCCATCTCACGTCTACACGCGCACGCACGTGCATACGTGAACCACCCACTCCGGCATTATTTCTTTGTCTATTTATCTCCGCATTACTCCTCGGTCCCTTGCTCCGTTCCTGCCCATTTCTCGATGACTCCCATCTCTGCTTTCCATCTAATTCGCGCCAACTCACCCCCGGCTAGCCGTCGGCTTTATTTTAATTTCACTCCACTTAATCGGTGATAAGGGCCTGATACGCGGCAAACCTATCAGTGCCGATTAGTTTACCTCGATCGAATTACCCCGGTCAATAGAAATGTCTGAAAAAAAAATAAGTTTCTCGCATAAGAAAAGGAATATCCTAACTTAGGGAATCTTTTTACATCGAGGTGTACAAGACTAGATTAAAAAAGATTACAATTCATTTCCCATTTCATGGTTATTTTTAAACGAACATCGGCGCTCTCTTATGGCCGGTTTTTACTTTGAGGAAAAACATGAAGCGTGTTAACGGTGAAACTCAGAAGGCAGCGGCCGGAAAAGGCTGTTTCCGCTACCAAACAAAATTACCGTGTCCAGTTGGCGATTTGACAGCAGTGCCGTCCGACAGGCTGGACGCGTTGAAGTGTTATTACTTGATGAAATTATTGGGTCCGGTTAGACCGGAACGGTCTGGACAAATTAATTAGTTATGCCCACTGAATTCCGGCCGACCAACAGTCCCTGGTCGCTCATACGTGTTAATACTTAGTGGTCTACGCGTCAGCCTACCGGATATTTATCTGCGCTCCCCTATTCTCGCAATCACTCAGTGCCAATTAAATGTATAAGCCCAAAAACGATTTGCTAATTCAGCCTATAAAACGAATAAACTCTTGTCTCGCAGAGGATCAAATTATTGAATGAAATTTTCTGAAGAATTTGTGTCGTTGCAAAGCTGTAGGAATTATTTGGCAGGTTGCTAATTCGTCTTAGAATGGAGACCGTTGCGGTGTAGCTAATGGCAGGCTAGAATTTCCGTTTGTCACTGCACAAAGCCCGTTGAAATTTGAGAAATGAAAGCCAGAGGACCACACGTGGCGAGGTTAATCGAACTGTCTTTCGCAGACTTCCGATTTGGCTCTTTATAATCCCACCGCGCGTTTCCGCCGACGAAATAGAAATACGCCGGTAAAAATGCCGAAGGTTTCTCCGCCGAAAAAGCACCCCCCCAAAACGATCGGTTTGACTACTCGTTATCGCGATCGGTCGTCCGATCCGGCTGCGAGTGATTGCCGCGAGAAGAGAGCACAAACGCACGTAATTTCGCCTCTCCGAGGGTTATCGGCTCCTTATGGGGCGCGAAAATTATACCCTGCCCCGTGGCACGGCCTTTTCGGCAGGATCGATAAGCGGGAAGGGGATCCCATACCTCGCGGGACGAATCACACGCACGAAATTACACCGCTGCCCGGCAGGGAATTATTAGTCGATTAGACGGACAATGCGTATACTCGTACTACTGAAAGGAGCGAAATAATAAAAATAACGCGACCCTCCTTTCGACGAAATTTATTTCCTTCACATTTTTGCCAAGCATTTCGCTCAATCCAACGTTCTCAGCCGCTCATATTTTATTGCGTATGTCCGTTGTCTGTTTTGTAATCGCTGAACTGTTGATTGAGTCCACAGACCTGTTTCAAGTCTTTATTTTTTCACTTCCCACTGACGTTGTATAATGACTTCTTAATCGTCGATACGTTGTGTACCCGGGCAATAGAATCCCATTCTCTGGTTCGGGCATAGCCGAAACAAAAATACGACCAACGGTTACGACTGGGCGTAAGCGGGCCATTAGCAAAGAATTTCGACGTGGCTCGGAGAATCCTTGTTGCACGTCCGTCTGTCCGTCCGTACATTTCTTCCTTGTCCAGCTCCATTGGAAAGCTGTTTTCTTTCTTTCTAGAGGATGAAAAAAATTGACTTGAAGTAGCAGCGAACGCCTTGCGAGACGCAAGTCATCCACAAAGCTCTCGAGAGTTCTCCCCGGGTTCCACGTGAGTTCCCTGACAAAGGTTCCTTCGAAGGAAGCCCCGCTCCTGACAACAGGAACCCATTGTCGGTCCCCGATTAAGCCGAGGCGCCATTGAGTATTCGTTAAAATAGTCTGCCAGGTAGAAATACGCTCGCGTCGTTCCTTCGCCGTCGGGGAGATTATACTCGTCATCTTTTCTCTCCTCACGATCATCGCCTATCGATCCTTAGAACTTGGTCCTCACGTTCCTACGATTACCCTGCCACGCCCCTTCGCAAAGACATACAATTCTCAGTATCCACTTGGCAGAAAAATAAGAAAAAGTTCGTTGCTCCTGCGTCGATTTGACTGGGAAGAGCTTCTCTCTCGAGAAGAAAGTGGTTTTTGAATTTTAGTTTTATTCGAACGGTGATCTTTGTCGTCGCGAGCAGAAAGTACGGGAGTTTAAAGTCAGCTCAGCACTGAAATATGGAGTCGATTGTCCGGGGAAGTGACCCGCTGTTCCTCACAAAATGGCGCTCGTAGCCCGGCCAAGACTTCCGGGAGGACGAGGCAGCCTCGTAAACCGAACGAGAGCTCGGCAAATCGATCCCTTCGTAAAGATCCACTAAACGACGATGCGTCCCTTTGGAAATGCAAAGGAAAAGCAGTTGCATCGTTTAGAAAACGTAAGCAACGTGACAGTCTTTTCATTAGCATCCAAAAAAACGCCTAAAATGTCGAACGAACATCGACAGCTGGGAATTTCGTGCAAAATTGTATAATGACGTTTGAGAGAGAAACGACGTTGGCGAATTTTCTTTTTACCTTGGAGTGTGCAGTCTGTGCACATTGAGCGCGTGGAGGAGATCGTGGAGGAAAAGATCAGTGGGTTCGTGAGTACACTGCCGACGAGGAGAAAAGAGAGGAAGATGTTAACCCGTTTCGGAGAAGGGTATAATCTTCGTGGAAGAAGGTAACGAGAAACCCAAGTCACGTTTTCCCCCCGGTCGTTCCCCCCCTGCCCCTCGTCCTCGCGGGTTACTCAACCCCCCCTGTCTCCTTCGCGAGTCCTGCAGACTGCCACCCACCAACCCCCGTCTTTCCTGGCCCTCCCCCCTCCCGGTAAGAAGGAGCCGAGCTAAGAAAGGGTAATGGCGCGGAAACGGCTCAAATGACCCGCGAATTTTCAGCCGGCGGACTCGGGACTTCCTCCTAGTCGTGTTTATGTTTAGTAGGCGACCGTACTCGTAAGTTCACGGGGAATTATGCCGAGATATTACCATTCGCCCCCGCGGAAATTCATGGTAATTTGCCAACCGATCTAGCCGGCTTCGCGCGTGACTTTATTAACCCCCGAACTTTCGGAGGAACTTTGTCGTAGAGAGGAAATTTTTACTAAAGCGAGGGAAAGGTATAGACGTGCTTTGGATTAGGATAAATTGTTGGCTTTGTACGAGCAGAAAGTTGCCTCGAAAATTGCCGTATTGTTGGCCGCGGCAAATGACCGATCCTTTGGGGAAAATTAGATTCTTCGCCGACGGGGAAATGGACGCGAGGCGTGACAGGTGGGTATCCATGTTCAGGACTCGAGAGGAACTCGAGAGGAAGACCTAGAGACGTTTACACGTCCGAAAGATGGGGGCTAACGCTGTGTAAACACCGTTCAAGCCCGAAAATTAGCCGTCCTCGGCGCGAGTAAAATAAATATTTTCACATCGACCGGTCGTTAGGGGATTATGGAAATCTCGAAAGCCGGTACCGGGCAAATGGCGGCACGATGACCGCCCGGCACAGGCCACTCAAAGTCTTGCGGCGCCATATTGTCCTCCAAGGATCCAGCTTTCCAATTAACGTGCAACCATCAACCACCAATATCGAGCCACTAACGATTACGTACCGAGAGGACAAATCTTTGACAAACCCTGAACGATCGAGCACAGTTATAGAACGAATCATTCCAAGTTTGCTCCATCGAGTCCTCCTTTTGCCTGACGTAATTTGCTGCTTAGGCAGGCCGGAAACGGATAGTTGTCGAGGGCGAGGGATCGACGCGGGGACCCCGTTGAATTTAGACGTCTAGCGCGTAAGAGGCAGGAATTAGCATTTTGGTAAACAGCTAGGATTGGCTTAATCGACGGAGCGAGTTGGCGGGCTACGACGGCCGAGGAATTTCGGCGCTCACTCACTGCTCGATTATTGATTTTGTCTTTTGGATGCCTGCTGCACACAGGGACGCTGGCGCGACGGCCAGGACGAGGGGGTAGGGCGGTGGTGTGCGTGCGTGTCCCCGATGCCAACGAGAAGAGAGATTCGTCGGAGCGACACAGAAAGAGAGAGAGAGAGAGAGAGGGGGGGGGATTGTCGGAGAGGAAGAGCGAAGGGATGGCTAGGGACAGGGGACCGCGGGGGTAGCTGGGGATGGTTACAAAGCTACGAACGCATTAAATACTCGAGAGCGAGCAGTGTCCTCGGACGAGCTTGCCGTTGTGCGTGGGCGTCGTGTACCGACGCGCCGACACCGAGGCTCGTACAAAGAAGCCTCCAAATTGATTGCGTCTAAAATCCAACGAGCTTTCTCGCCGTTTCGCTTTGCTTCCCCGCCACCGACGTTCCGGCCCGCGCGACCTTTGTGACGGGCGATAGCGAGTACCTACCTACGTATGTACGTCCCGCGAAATACGACGGGGGACAAAGAGGAACCGTGTCTCTGGCGTACCACTTTTCTCCTCTTTTTTTTCCACCCGTCGTCTCATACTTCCCGCCACCCTCGACTTAATACCTCAGCCCCCCGTCCGTTCCTCCGCCCCGCGGCCCTGCGAGAGCTCGGACGGCGTCGTAAACAAATTTCACGAAGAGGCACGTCGTCGTCGAAAGGTAATTTTACCCACTCGACGACGATGCCTCCGAAAAAACAGGCCTCAGCAACCTCTCGACTCCCAGGAATTAGTCTTTTCCTTCGCCGCGAAGTCTTGATACGGACAAACGGATCTCATCCCCCCCCCCCCGAATAGTGAAACGTCCACGGTGAATCCCCTACTCTCGTCATTATCCGCCGTCAACGTGGATCGTCCTCTTATTGACTCCGCGGGGAAGTCATTTACGAGCGTCGATCGGCGGGGGGATGAAATTAAAGTCGAATTAGAGCATTTTCATGTGTGATTCAGCGGGCAACGATTCCCACACGGGGTACCGTTAATCCAGTCGTATGGAAGGAGCTATCGTTGCCGCATAAAAGGGACGAAGGATGGGCACGTATCATCGCCCTTGGTTCCTACCACACTTTCATCGAATCCTACAGATATATGTATATATATATGTGTATGTACGCCCGGGTCCCTATAATAGGGTTGTGGCCGGTGCAAACCGGTGACGGAGCTCATGAATTTTCTATCGCTCGTAGAGATGATTAAATGATCCTCGTCTCGGGGCCGAGGGTGGCCTTTTGACTCGTACGTGTCTGACACGACGCTGCCAAGTGGCAATACAGCCGCTTTCATCCCCGTAAAGAGTGACACCCTCGAGATCATCTATTATTTATATTAATAGCCGACCCTAATCCGATCATCGGAAGCGAACTTACGGACAAGTGCGCCCGTCTCCCACGAATTTCCAACGTTGTCACGGGCATCGTGAAATATCGCACTTGGAATCGCCTTATTGCTCAATTGCTCGTCGCTAAATTACGATGCCGGCCGACGAAACGTTTCTCACGCAGGTCCCGAAAGGCGCGCACGAGTTTCGAACGTCGCATAAAAAATGCGCCGCTTTGTTTTACCGATGCTTTCATTGCGGAAGATTTAACGGACCGAATGTTAAATAGTAATTGGATAAAGAGTACGGGAAAATTCGAGCGGCTCCTTGGCGATTCTCCTGACGAGGTTGGACGCTCGTAAAACCGCCGGCAAACAAAGCGATGAATTCCGGATGGGCGCGTTCCACCCCAAAAATTGACCGATAATGCACGTCGTGAGGGGCAGAGAAACAGGGCGCGGGGGTGGGAGGGGTCGTCCGAGGAGTGTCCCCCGATCGTACGGGCAGTGTCTAGCGGGTGGCAAATAAATAAGGGGCCCCGCGGAAACAGGGGAATAGAGGGGGGGGAGGGAGTAAATCGTGGAATATTCCGCAATTTGGGCGTTGCGCGATTGTCAGCGGGACCGCTTATAAATTCTAATAAACCCCAAGGCGAAGGGGAAGGGGTCCTCGGTTAGACGAAGGGACCGCGGGGAAGGACGAGAAAGACGACGACAACGACTACGACTACTACTACTCGCGCGGGGCGGGGGGAAGGAATACTGCCAGTAGCAGATATAAATCTCGACTAACCGTATTAAGCGAGAAGCATGGACCGAACTTTCGCCACGCCCTCGTCGCCGATGAAACGCTATTGAGACGCAGAGTGCCTGCTCGAAAAACCGGCGACACGCTGAGCCGCAAATACCGCGGTCCTAGCCGAACGCAGGAACACACCGATTTATGGCCGCTCCAGATCCAGCCAGGCGCTCCAACTTGGTTTTGCCCCAACGGCCAAATAGCACCGTTAACTGTTCGCTCAGCCGATTACCTAAGAATCCTATCCCTAGAGCTTATTTCCAAAGTATCAAGGAAAAGGAGACAACTGACGAAAACAGGGATGGTTGTCCGATGAATGAAAGATTCAGCAGACACGTTGGACATTTTCCTTTCCAGTCGAGCGTGTTTTGCGCATTAGCTTCGTTTTCCTGGGGACCAAGGCGAAAAAGTGGAATTTTCGACGGCGTTGAAGGCGCACGCATGCCAATCGGACACCCTCGAGCAAGTGTCCCACGTAATGATGCGTCTGACGCGTGCCGGTTCGCAGCATGGGGCACCGTCGACGACCCCAATGGTCGTCGGACCAGGCAGACTCAACTATTTACCGAACGATGACCAGGGAACGGCAGGACACAATGCCGGCTCGCTCTTGTGCTTGCATTATGCGGCAAATAAGTCAGCCAAGGGTTCCGCGCGTACTAGCAGGTTCGCCGCACACGATACTTATTTGCGAAGATTAATTGGCTTAGATCTCTCCGCCATAGCCACCCTCCCGCCATAGTCTCGAGATTGTGGGAAAAAAGATATACCGAAATATTGGCAATCTTTCTATTCTAATATTTCATTCTTAGCTGAATTTAATCAGCGCGAAGCGCAGTGACGCGTTGGCGGAGAAATCTTGTGATTTTTCTTGAGGTGGAAAATATTTTAATCGCGGTAATTAAGGGGGGGGGGGTAAGGACCGAAATTCAATAGGTATAATAGCACGCCGTAACCTTTGGATGGTTCGCTCGCTGAAACGAAACTCCAGGTGACAAACAGGTAGACCGGGGTGGAAAGGAAATCCGAAGAAAAGCGGGCGAAAACGAGGCGAGTATCTGATATCTCATTATCGTTCGATCGGAAATTAAAGTTAGCCGAGGAGGGTAAGGAGATCTCCAATTACGCACGGCATTCTCCGTCGACGAAAAACTACGTGCTTCTTCGAGTAGACAATCCATAATCAACAGTTTGATAAACGTTGATAAACCGGATTAGTGATTCACCGGTCGGACGTAATTAAAATTCTATAAAAGGACTTAGCCCCGGAGGATCATGGGGGGGAAGAAATAATGACGAATGGGATCGGGGGAAAACTGTTGCGAGTGGATAACGTTAGGTTGATGATCGCTGACCTCGAGGCGTGAAAAAATTCCCGAACGGAAGGTTTAATAGTCTGGCTGGCACCTCCTTCGTCGTCTCATCCTCCTTGCCGCTGTCACTGCGGAGATTCAAAAAGCTTTCGGATAGATCCTCGAGGACCCTCGTCCTAGTACCTGACGGACGACTCTTCAGCCTCAGTTTCAATACACATCGGCCTGGCATCGAGCTCGAGTGTGTTGCAACGTGAAGCGGCCAGGTGGGTGTCATCGACTGTTCCCCTCCCCCTTCTCTTTCCCTTCTCTTTCCCTTCTCTTACCATTTCCTCTCCCCTTTATTCTCGCGCAGCCTCGTTAATCCTCCGTCGATGTTTTCCTTTCCGATAAGCACTGCCCTGCCTATCCCTTTCCTCCCCACTCGTCGACTTACCTTTCGTAAACCTCCCCAACAAATATAAAACGGGAAAATTCGTAGCAACTTTTCTTTTTCTCGCGGAATTTCGCGGCGTTACCAGGGAGAGCCGTAATTAATATGTCGGAGCTTTTTTTTATTCACTTTCCATTGAGCCGAGGCTCTCTCCCATCCCCCCGCGTTTCCGGCCCTCGTGATATCTCCTCGGCCTCCCTCTCCTTCATTCCCATACCCATTTTGAGCCTCTTGTTTTGGCCCAATAGTCAGTCGACGGTCTGATCGATGATACGCCAACAGGCAGCACTGCGCATGGCCGACTAAATACAAACTCGCTCCTTATTATTCCCGGTCTGCCAATAAAGGGGTTGGGGGGGAGGGTTTAGGTGGACGAGGGTGGACGAGGAAAGCGGGCGCCGGCGATGGGGCGGGGAGGAGAAGGCAGAAGGACGGAGGGAGGGAAGAAGCAGGAACTCTCCGAGAGTCCCTTTCCTTCGGAGCAGACGATACCATCCACAAAGGGTCCTCTTTGCTCTCTCTCCTTCTTCCGCGATCTACCCCCTCCCCCCTACCCATCCCCGGAGATACGGGCTCGGAGGATCCGGCAGGACGAAGGATAATCCGAACACTCGACTTCCGATCCACGACGCGCGTCCGACCTATCCCCGCCAACGGATGATCCAAGTTTTTCGCCCATTTCCCGACGATTTCAATGCCCGTTTTCCAAGTCCCCCACTTCCGTTGCCCATCAATGCATCGCGCGAATAACGTATCCCTACGACCGAGCCCTGAAAGCCGAGGAAGGAACAGAAACCATTATGCACTGACGCAAGATGGCCAAAGTATGTTGAGAAGAGTTTCGTCGGGGTATTGGGAAAAATGGGACCCGCAGGGCGATTCGACGGGGTGTCGAATACTTTGCCGCTGACAGGAGAATCCTTGTCTTGGCCAGGAGGAGGACGGTCGGTCTGCCAGTTGATGCATTTAGCGCGGATAAAGGCCGCCTGGTGGCAAGGTTTTTCACCGTGGCGCCCGTTAAATCGCGAGGAGCCCGTACAAATCTAAACGGAAGATAATTTCAGGGTGGCAGGGCAAATTGACAGGGCAACGCGTTCTCATTCATTCGAATTACGTTCCAATTCTGCCGGTGACTTCGTAGCTTTGTTACATAGAATTGGTACACGCCCTAGCTCCCGGCCACGCTTTCCTCTCTCTTTTTCTCCCCCCCCCCCCTGCCGCTCTCTCCTTTCCCTCTCGGACACGCAAACACACACGTCCGGCAAGCGCCACGTGTCTCTGGCTTTCTAAATAACATTCACGTACTATCACGGCCCGATTAGAATGTTCGGAGTCATAGGATGAAAATTAGATACGAGTAATCTAGCGAAAGAAAGGCGGGATGTTAGGTAAATTTTAAAATCCCTGTAACGTCCTCCTTGACGTGCTTAGAACGAGGCAAATGGTGTACCGAATGTACAGCTGTACGATATTTATACCTTATTATCTCTTAATCCAAAATGGGAACGAATGTTTCTAGATTTTCCAATTTGGAAAGTCCGTTGGCTGAGAGCGACTTGAAAACGAGTAAAGTAGACATTCGTTAATTCCCAACCACTGAAATGCAACGTCCCACTGACGCGCACTTGTAGTTAACGATATATGAAATACGTGCCATTCGGAGATCATTAAAATGGAAGCTCCGGAAAGCACGAACCGTGCGTGGCACGCGCCTCCGCCCTAGGTGGTCGGATCATCAGAATCGTTAGCAAGTAGCTTAACAGGATTCTGAACCATGATAAATAGGATGCTGACCCCGAGTGGGCCTTCGAGCGTGATAGTTAACTATAAAGCTTCACCGGACCGTATACACGGCGATTAATTGGATGACGCGAACCATCCTTCCTCACGTTTCAAATATACATTAGCGAATTTTCTCGTTATTAATAAAACGATCGCCCATGTCGTTAGTTGGCAAACTCCCTCGAAACTTCGCTTATTACATACCCGCTAGCTTGTTGAAGAGATAGTAGGGGAAACTTGTTGAAATTTTGAAATCTAAGGAATGAGCAATTTCGGTGATTGGCGGTGGAGAATTTTCAATGAACGACGAACGCGATTGGCGCTGTGTTTCAGGTTTGGTTCCAAAACCGGAGGGCAAAATGGCGCAAGACGGAGAAATGTTGGGGCAGAAGTACCATAATGGCGGAATACGGCTTGTACGGGGCGATGGTTCGGCATTCCCTGCCATTGCCCGAGACCATTTTGAAGAGTGCCAAGGAGAATGAATCTGTTGCTCCGTGGCTACTCGGTAAGTGTCATTAAACATTCCTCAAATATCCAACGTGAGATCAGTTTAATGTCTGTCAATAGGACACCAGTGATCTTAAACATCGTGAATTATTATTTGTTTCTGTTGACATTAATACTGCCATTTCTTACATTCTATTGCCATTGTGATTGTGTACCGAATTTAATCGATGACATTAAGCTACTCTCACGATAGAAGAAGTCCATTTTTATTTGAACGTCGCTACAATCCTGGCTATCGCAAAATTTAAAAACCGTGCCGAAAAGTACGAACGAAATCTCTCGAATCTGTCTGTTTTTTTCTGTCCGTCTCTATCAGCTCAATCGTCTAAGACAAGCAGCTTTAGCCAAGATTTCGAAAATAATCAAGAACTGATTGACTGTGGCCCCGTAGGGATGCACCGGAAGTCGATCGAGGCGGCGGAGCATCTCAAGTCGGGCGGCGAGGACAGCGGAAACGACCACACCGGAAGTGGCAGCAGCCCGCATCACAATCATCACCAGGGCGGACCGACCAGTTCCGAGAGCGGACAAGAGAGTCAGGACGGAATGGGCCCATCGTCCTCGTCTACCGGTAAGTCCCAGATCCTACCACTTAGCGACAATCTCGATCCATTTTCCCGATCATCAGTTGAGCATTCTCTCCGAATCGTAGACATAGTCGTCAAAGAGAATGTAGATGATTAATCACGGGGTTCTCGTTGGAGCGAAATTGAGAAGGAAGGAACTCGTGGGATTTGTTAGAAGAAATTTCGTGGGTACATTTGCGGTGAAAGTAGATGTTGTTTGACTTTGCAGGAGTCGTGCAGGACACGGAGCAGCTGAGAAACGAGAGCATCGCTTGCTTGAGGGCGAAAGCACAGCAGCATCAGTTGCAATTGAGTCTCCAGCCAGCGGCGACACCGACAAACGCGACGTACCCGGCGGGGCCTCAATCCAGCACGCTTCACGCCTCGGTTTAATCGCCATTTCGACATCCTCCGCCGACGGGAACCAAAGTCCAGGTCGTCGACTGCCGCCACGAAGGACGGCGATTCGTGATTTCAGCCTGACGAGATGCAATGGCCGAAAGTGCAACAACCGCCACGACTATTCGTCGAGACTAACAGGAACACAAGTCACCGCTCGAACCTCCAGGATAAATTCCTAGATTCGGAATTGAAGTTTTTTCTCGCAGATTTGCCGGGAAATTTCAAGCACTGGATTCCGCTGGGCCGTTAGCCTTGAGGACGCAATCATTCGTATTGGTCGATACGGGTCGGTCAAGGAAAGACCTGATTTGTCTTCCTTTGATGACGCGAGCATGAAGTAAACGTTACCCCCCTTATTCTACCTTTGATCCTTACACCCCACCCCTTTGAAATGTTGATTGTGAGGAGGTCAACAGTTCTCGCTGAACGGCGGGCTTGGCTAGACGCGGTGGAAATTCGTAGAGATTTTCCAGACAACGAAGTCGATCTTCCGGCATTACTGCAGGGCCTATCGACGTGAGATCTCGAGGATCCACGTGTTTCAACGACAAGTCAGATAACCGAACGACAACGAAAAGTGTCCACGTAGGGTTGCTTTATTTTACCCCGTCGCGGGGATGGAATTGCATTATTTGCGACGGTCCAACGAAAAATCTCACAACAATCGTACCTCGGACAATGAAAATAGGAGTATGCCGAACGACGAAATTGTAAGTAGTAAGGTTGGTTCTTATTCTAAACGAAACGACGGCCTACCAATGGCCGCGATGCATCGTCAATGAACAGCGATGCGACAAATTCCGCGCTTGCCCGTGGAATATTTCCTCGGAAAACGAATTTTTTCGAGCGCTAAACGACGAACGCCAAGGGGATTTTTATCGAATTAAGTCGATTTATTACGTTGAAAGGAAACTCCCGCTCGGTCGATGTCGAAAACCTTTTTTCTCTCGGTGTACAAACGAACGAGTAGATGAAGAAAGAGGGAGAGATAGAGAGGGGAAAGGATTCGACGAGTGATGGAAATACCTATTTAGGAAGCATAGTCGCTTTTACTATTACGATCGAGCGTGCGAATGCGTGAATTCTATGTAGCGTGCGTGTGATTGAGTGGATCGGTAAAAACGATAGAATATCGCGTAACCGGAAACGAAGGATTCGCCTTGGACGAAAGGACACTTACGACTCGCAACGAATAAACGTACTCACATCGAAGGAAACTCGGTGTAAGATAATGGCGCGCAGACGCGAAAGTAGAATCCGCATGGGAAACTCATGGAACCCGAAGACGTACGGTCCTCGTCGTTCGATCGACTGCGGCTCCGTGCAACAGCGTTTTGGTTTGTCGAATGCATGCGAGAGAGTGAGAGAAAAACAACGCGGTGTACCGCAGACGCGTGAGAAATGCGAAGGAATGCGTGAGGCAAATGTTTATTAGCGAGAACATTTCCTATAGCCAAGTACTTAAAGAAGACGTAACTGTTGTCAAATGTGCAATATGTCGCTATAAGTTGTAGGTAAGTCATGATACTTTATTATTACGAGATAGCCACGCGAGGTGGGAGTCGCGGCGGCCTTTGAGACGATCGGAAAAATGCAATTCGAAATGCGTTTCGAAAGGGAAAGGTAGAGGTGGAAAGGAAATTGGAGATGCTCCAATTTCCTAATCGTTTTTTCATTGCCTCGGAAGGCGAACCGATCTCAAAGGACCCTCTCCTCTCCCTTCTGCCCGCTGTACATAAATATATAAATACAAAGGCATATAAATATATATATAAATATAAATATATAAATATAAATACGAAAGGTGAATATATGCGATCGCGTGGCAAGCGCGCTAAGCCGAACGAACTTTTTCTCTCGAAAGTCGGGAGTGTTCCGGTGAAAGTAAGAAGCCCGGTGGTTTTGTATCTCGTCGGCCAACGAAACGCCGCGCATTTCTCCAAGGGGAAAAACCGCGGAAACCGCGGAAATTTCGTCGTTCGCCTTAGCGCCAATCGATCGCTTCTACAGACTATACACGTAATGTAACGTAATATTATTTAAAAAGAACCCATAAACGAAGAAAATGGTAACCACACGTTCTCCGGGGAATCATACGACGCAACGAGTGAACAAAACGAAAGGACAACGCTGTTATCGCGAGACTAAAGCGATTCGGATCTCGCGTGCGAGTTTCTCTATCCGAACGCTCTTCAACGCATGCATAGTAGTCGGCTAGTGTACGTAAGAAATAAAGTTTCTGAACAAAAACCATGAGAACTCTATCGGCCTTTTACTGTCCTCATATGCCCCTGCGAGGTCGCCATTTTCCTGCTAATCCGTCTTACTCCGTTCACCATTTTCAAACGCAAGAATAATACTTTCTTTAACATTTCAAAAACGTATTCCATAAAGAATAAAACGCATTTTTTAAACAATATATTCTTGAATATAGTTTTCACACGTAAATCTAATCGTAGAACGAACTGTTATTGTGCGAAAATTCGTTAAATATTCTCATATTGATATTACGTACTATTAAAAATTGAATAAATTTTTTATTAAAATACTGTAATGGACGAATAATTGACTTATATACATTCGTATGCTGAAGTATTTTTTTTTTAAATAATTAGTCGTGAAAGGTGTCCGAGGTTGATAATATGGCGACATCTCTGGTAAGGAAACCTTACGGAAGTCGCGTTCTGCAGTCTGTTACCTTAGCAATCCCGGAAGTTACCTTATCGTCTTCACAGGATTTCTACTTTGCCGACAATAGGATTTTAGGATTTTCAAAATTCTACGTCTATATTACTGTCAGAGAGAAAGTTAGGATGCACCATTTCTTCGATTTTTTTTAAAAGTTTGAAAAGTTAATTTTCAATACTTGTAATGATTAGAGCCTTATACTTAGTTTATATATTTCTTTATATATATTAATACATGAGATATTAAAGTTGTAGCAATATATTAATCGAACATTGATCCTCTTGAGTAATTCATCCTCTACAAGAACAAGAACATCAATACGAAATATTTACAAAAATACAAAAAGCTTACAAAACATCGACTTCTATACAACGAGCTTTCCTAATTCCTCATTTTGGAAATGATCTACACATTGAAATTTATTCGGAATTTGCCGTGCTTCTCAAAAAGACGGCTAAAATGTCTAATTTGATTACTGTTTCTCACGAAGCAATACGAAATCAGACTTGTCGTTTACGTTGTGCAGTAGCCGACTGCATCGCTAGGCCATTATTAAATATGTCAAAATTCGACAATGCTTATCAGAAGTTTGAATACCATCAGCTTTGACTCGTGCTAATTTATGCTCCGACGTAGAGGGTCCCAGGTTTTCGATTTACTTTGTAAACCATCATTGGTCCGATCTCACCAGATCTCGTTTCGTCGAAGTTCCGGCAATAATTATTGTACGCGCTGTTACAATTAGCTAACGTGATAATCAACAAAAAATATATATGTATATGTATATATAAATGACTGTATGTACAAAATTAATATGTATCACGTATACCGCACTGCCGTAGGAAGGACAGCAATAAACCTTAAACTTAAGATTCAGTCAAATTGAAAGGATGTTTCGCGCGAAGGTCGCCGACTGAAAGCCAAGGAAATCAGATGACAGATCGGTGACTGAGGTTCTCATAACCCTGAAGATACGATTTGTTCAATTTTTAATGTCGTTCCCGAGAATCTTCCCTGTGAACGCTGTGTCTGCGCGATTCCTGGCCACTCGGGGTCACCGGACGTCGTTTCGACCTTTTGAACTTTGCAATGTCCTCGCCAAAAACGTCACCGGTACGCAGAGCCGATATCAAATCGTCGAATTCTCCCTTATTGTCGCCCTGACCGTTGCTGTTCGCCTCGTTCTTCTTGTTCAGCGAAATACTGTTCAATATACCCTCGCGCGAATTTTTCCTCTCCATTGTCCTCTTCCGCAACTGCAAGGAATTCCGTTAAACGTTGCGAAGATTTCTTAATTTTCTTACAGAAATACAACTGGGACTTACTTCCTGTTCCTGTTTCGCACGCCGTTCTTCTTCCTCGACTTTCTTCCTCATGTTCTCCACGTCCTGCCGAGCCTCAGCTAGAGCTTGGAGGAAGTTCTCGAAGATGCCGAAAAATTCATCGGGCTGTACCCCAGCGGAATCTTCGCCAAATAATCTGACAGCTCGGTCAAACTATAAAAATGAATTTCGTCGTTCTCGTAAATCAGAAAACTTCCGTGCATCGATGTACACAAACAATATGACTTACTCTTGTCTTCATGTCTTGGAAAAGATCTTCAGCTTCTGCTAGTCTACAGGTGGCTTGTGCCTGGAAGTCTCTCATCGCTGGTAAGAACATATCACCCTGCAATACCTGTGACTGTCCTCGGTGGAATTCTGAGGAAAACAGAAAGTGTTTAGCGAAAAAACCATCTATGACGAAGACATAGAAGTAAGAAAATTGCTGTAGTTTTAATTGAGGACATTTTTTCTTACCGATTTCCCTCTGAACGTCCTGCAATCCGTTCTTCAGGTTAGCGACTTCCTTCTGAAGGTCAGCCATGCTGACCCTAGCGGCGGTTCTGACATGTGGCATGTCCTCTTCGATGTCCAGGACCTCCCTGAACCTAGACTCAAGAATCTGAACCAAGTAATGCAGGAGAGTAGTGCCCTTTGAGTATGAAGATTTCGTGTCGACTAGACGATTCAACGAAGCCAATCGGAAACCACAGGCATTGCCTCGTGCGTTTCCACGGTTCACGTAATTGCCGAGGGCAAGGACCAGTTCCAGGAGTTTCCTGAGCCTTCGAGACCTGGCAACTTGCCGACTAGCTTCAAGAACTGCTCGCATCCTTGGCGTCAACTCGGCTATGCTTGCCGCGAATTTCTTCTTGTAATGCAACGACCGCAGTCTCTGCTCGTAGTGCGGTACCCTGAAGAAGAACGAT
This sequence comes from Hedychridium roseum, assembly GCA_963989215.1. NCBI lineage: Eukaryota > Metazoa > Arthropoda > Insecta > Hymenoptera > Chrysididae > Hedychridium > Hedychridium roseum. Next base: position 2,746,028 of record OZ022318.1, on the reverse strand, counting down.
TCGTTAGCAGGAACAACGACAGAAGCAATGATGAAAGAAAAAAATGATTTTTTATTGACTTACTTTGATATTTGATAAAGGAAACAGTCTGCCCTGCTCTGCAGTTCCTTCTGGTGCATGTCTAAAAGTGCAGCCTCCTCGGAGGATGGAATGTACTTGAGCAACTGCTCGACCATGTCGATATGTAAGATATTCTGCTGATCCATCGATAAAATGGTCCTCGTGATTTCGTTATCCGACATCTTCAGCTTGGACAGTAATATCGTACAGTTCTGCGCCCTCCTGGAATCGATGACCGACATCGTCTTCTTATTCTTCCCCAAATTCCTCAGATCCTCGATCGAACCTTCGGCGGAGACTCCGTTTTTCTGGTAAGCGCAGAATATTTTGTCGATAGACTCCAGGTCCATCACGTTGTACAGTTTTGTGTCGTCCAGTTCGGACCATATCGTCCCCTGCAATTTCTGTTCGGGAATTTTCGACCAGTTGAACGATTTCAGGGGATTGCTAGGCTGAGGAACGTTCTTCACAATCTCCACCTGTAAAAGTAACGTTTATTTATGTACCTCAATTCAGTTTATATACTTTGAGTTTGTTTATCTTTTCCTTGTTTACAAATATTTTTCAAAGAGACTATTCATTTACCTTCATGGGAGGAGGAGCAGCTGGCATCAGGCAAGGGGGTGGTGGTGGGGCGAGTGGCGGAGGTGGTGGTGGGGGAGGGGTCGGTTTGGCCTCAACTTTCTCGAGAACTTCGTCCTCGACTATCTTGATCGTGGCTTTAGCGTCATCCGGCAGACTTCCGGAAGCTACCAGCTGCTCCAGACGTTTTCTCTCAGATTTCTCGTTGTTTATCTGCCGGGACAAGCTCTCCAAATTATCCTGTAACTCGGAAATCCTCTGCTTCGTTTCGATATGCATCGACGTTTCCTTCTCCAAACGTTCTTTGATTCTCGCTAGACTAGCCTCCATGTCTTCCTAAAAAGATAAATAAATATTACGTCGTATCATCCAGATATTCAACGTAAGAACAGGGTACAGAAATAATTGTAAATACTTTTTCCTGCGTCCTCAGGTCAAGTTCCTGTTCCTTCTTAGCCAACCTGGTCGACATATCACAATTCTCCCGTTCGAGTTCCTCAGCTTTCTTCCTCGCCGCGACAAGTTCCTCTTCCTTGGCCAACAGGTGAACAATTTCCTTGACGTTGATGTCAATCGGTGCGACGTCAGGGTTCTTCGTCGTTCCCGATTCGCTTCCTTCCGATTGAAGGACAATCTGCTGCACGATGCGGTCAAACAGTAACCAATGTTGCGGATGGGATCCATAATCCACTGGAAATATCAGAAAGTACGTGAGCATCGTTGATCAAAGGCGACCTACTTTACCGAATTTCCGGCAATTTTGAGCTTTCCAGACTCACGTGGCAGCAAAAGGCAGTGTTCCAGAAGGCTGAGTAGATGAGGGTAAGCCGCCGTGTGGCTCAATTTTCTCCTCAGCAGGTCGAACATGGCGGTGGCACTTTTCGTGTCGACGTGTTCCTTCTCGAATTTCCTCGCGAGTTCCTTCTCGTCCTCGTTCCGGACCATCTCGAAGAAATCAAGATGCCTGTCGAGAGTCTCGTTCTCGTATTTCCTCAGCTTCTCGATGATCGGTTGAATGCCGAGCATCAGGAGTTCGTATCGCAAGTGAAGCCTGAATTCCAGCGTTACTTGGCCCGGACCGTAGTTCAAAACGGCGTTGATGAAGGACATTATCGCTGTCTTGAGGGAAAGATTGTCCTTGTAGATGCCGAAGTTCTTGTCCAGGTCGTTGATGATGCTCTGGAAGCGCGTTCTCTCGGAATGATACTGCTGGAAGTGCAGCATTGCTTCTAGGACCTTGCGATGACCACCCGGGACCAGACAAACCGCACCGAGAATTTCCAGCACAGAGATTTTCGTTTTTATGTTCTCCGTCGCCAGGGACTGCGAGATTGTGTTGATAGCCGTCGGATGTGCCAACACGTGGGCCCTACCGTTCTAAAAATATTTCAAGAATTCACACATTCAGAAATCAATTGAAAGGACGCTATTGTGTTTTCGTGCATCGTAGTTGGTAGTTACCGAATTGTTCATTAAAGCTTTAAGACAGCCAATAACGCTCGTATGCAGATTACTGTTGGCCGCTTCGGCATCCATGGTGCCCAAAACTTGTAGAAGAGCATTCAGTCCGTCCAATTCGATGAACCTGAGGACGAAGCTGTGGGGCTGGGTCCTCAGGGCGGTTTTCAGAGCCTCGACCTGACGCATTTGGTTGGACACCTCTTCTCCTTCCTCCGGGAACGGGCTCTGCAATGAGCAAAAGACAAATTGCTAACGGCCAATGAGCCTAGTTCCTAGAGCCGTCTCGAGAGTGATGAACGATGTCGATGACCTTTTAGGGAAACCATCGGTTTTCGCATTTATCAGCCGAAAGTTTTTCCCTGCGTCGTTCACGCCGATAAATCGACGAAATAAACGTCCCTTGTCAGATGGTATTAATGTCACGGCTTACTCACACTCGCTATCGTCCGCAACCTGTTGATGTAATCCTCAGGATCTCCGCTGAGGTCGGTCGTCCTGAGACCACCGTTGTCCAGCGTGTCGTTGCCTTTTCTGGAACAGTATATCTGCCACTTCTTGTTAGCCGGCAAGGCGAGGACCGCTTGCCGGTTGGCCTGGGTCAGGTCCAACTCGTCGACCAGCTCAAGGAACATTTTGTTCAACTCTTCCTCGGCGGGCATCGGCAAAGTCGGTGTCATAGCTTGTAACGTGAGCGTACCCGTCTGCTCCACCACGCAATACGTGATTTCCGGTGGCTCGTCATCCTAAAAGAAATGTCAAACTTTCAGCTTACCTCGATCATTGAACTTACACGATTCCTAAACGCGACGATTAAACGACGATTCTCGTAACTCAAGTGTTAAGCCTGGGCAGACGAATCGATCGTAATCCAAGGTAGCACGTTCGATTGCAATGCCCCTAATCCCGGCGTTGATGAATTGACTATTAACATATTCTGGAGTACGATGAAAGTAAGCCGGCGAGCTGGGAATTTTCAAAACAACTTCGTATATCCTATGATCCGTTGATCAATGAGGTAATAATGCATCGGTGCCAAAGGTCCCGGCGCAGGAATTCGCTTTCCAACTATAAAAACCGTTTTCGGAAAGACGCCCGCTCGTTTTTATTCGGCATCCGATACATTCGCCAGCCGATCAAACGTGACGACAATCGAGGCTACGTAAGCGGGTCTTGGCCTTGTTGAATACCAGTTCGAACCTAAATCGCAGCCAGCCTTTGCGCTGGGAAGATGCCGCTAATGGGCCACGTCTATGCGCGTACAGTACATGAAATAAACGTTCTCGAAAACACAGGAAATATTCTTCAAAGGATAAAAAAAAATAAAGTAAAATATTTCCTCCCATAAGATTCCTAAATCGTCGCCACATTCTTACATAAAATAGCGATACTCTCACTAAGGACTTAGAAATATTCCCTTACTTTGGAATTTATTTCCAGAGGTTAACAGTTACCGCTATTTTATCGATGTTTTTTCGATTGCCGACATTTTCGCAGGTGCATCAGACTGTAGAAGTTAATGGCGCGTACTGTACAATCTCGTTCTTGTTTAATTCTACGCCGACGAGCAGCCAGTCAAGAAGCAGCGGCAGCAAAGGTCAGGGGACCGGCTCTCTTGGTCGTTGGATTCCTCAGGTACTTTCACACGTGACTAGGAAATTACCTATTCGCGCACGGACCCTCGATTTATCCTTTTGCAAGCGTCAACATTCGTGATTGGTACACCTCGAGCGCATTCATAGAAGTCTACGAAAATATGCATAATGCACAGTTCCCAGGATTCGCATAACCAATCTATTTGTGTCATTGCCGTCTGATTTCATTAACAGACTCCCATGATCTTTCTTCACCGTCTTAAAAGCCAAACGCAAACGTCGTGAAAAATCATGGACGACGAACGTGGGAAGTGACATAAACATCATGTACAACGAGGCTGATTAAACAGTGTGTCATCAGCGGAAAATCTTTAGTGCGTATGGATTTATGATTATTGTTATTAACGGTAAGGAATTCTCGTCGAAAGCTGACTTGCGTTTCTTGCGCAAGTCTTCGACGATTACCTTACCCCGCTCTTCCAGACTGGCTTCTGTCACGTGTTGGCGCGTATGTTGCCGGCACGTCACGAGGATTCGATAAAGAAAGTCACTCGAGCAAACCCTCGCAATGTACGCACGAATTTCAACGGACAGAAAAAAGGCGTTTCCGGCTTACGGTCTGGCGGCGTTGACATATATCTACTCATGCGCGCGAGATTAAATCTGCGATTAGTCGGCGCTCAGACAGAGGAATTGCCGGTGTCACGATAGAGCGCAGTCTTGTCGAGTAAATTACGACCTTCGTAAACGAATCTCGCGAGAAACGCGGCTAATTGAACGTGAATACGTACAGGACAAGACTGGCACTTTCAGCGACGACTCCATTTTAACAGCCAAGCTTGTTTAATGGAATGCCGTTCCACGAACGGTTATCATTTGTCCGCAGGATTTTTCCTTCATCCACGCGAACATTACTTTTCCATTGAACTTAATATTACCTGATTGGCGAATAAATAACGAGTTCGTTAGCTTCGACGTTGCTAAACTTTTAAGCATTTTCTGCGCCCGGATTTTCCAGTCGTCGAGCGGAAGAATTGCAAGGCCTCGGCGGCTTGTTTATCATAGTCCGCTGATATTACCGGTGCAGTTATGTGCCGGCGCGGTTGTAAAATAAACCGTTCTTTCGGTTCAATGTCGGTGCAGTTCAGGGATAATTGGTCTATTACTTTCCGCGCCGTTCTGGCTCCTCTATCGCCCACGGTACGCGTTTTCTCGTTGCCGGAGAGTTACGTCCCTGCGTATGCAGAATTCCTGTTCTTAAATGCCGTGGGAAAATCGTGCCAAAATATTGACCGGACAACAAAGAAAAAACGCGAAACAGTGGGCAAACGTTCGCTTCAAGTCGTAACTCGATATGGAAATACAACACTGGTTTTCGAAATATTTTTCGCACTTAATTTATGTCCTTCTCTTAAGTGGCCATCAAAGGACTCAGTTCACCACTGAATAAGCTTGACATTTTTTTATTCCCATTTCGGCAAGGATCCTCGCGTAATCTATCGCGCTACCCGGCCACTTTTTTCCCGAGTTTATGACACCGTCGGCCGATTTTTTCTGCAGCTAGCGTTCGAGAAGAAAGAATTCGTGGGGTTTCACGTGAATTCTGCATACACGGCGAATTCGTGCGAAGAACCATCTGGGACCTGTAATCACCGGTCACGCGTCCTGTTCTACAATAAAATTCCTTGCTCGAAAAACATCTTTCCAAGGCGAACCGGCCGGGGAAACATAAATTCCCGGAAAGACGGCAATTTCTGTCTCTGGATCGGGCCAGTAAAATCGGCGAAAAATAGGCTTTGAAACAAAGGAGGCTCGATATCTTGGGGAGGGGGGGAAAGAAGAAGTTTCGTAGGAAAATACGGCGGTATTCTGGCTAGGCGGATTTCGATTTAACGAGAGGGGACAGCTCGGCGAGAAAAACGCGACCGCCGGAATGCTTGATTTATTTTGCCAGGTTTTTTCAGGTAGTGCGGATGTTTGAGTGGGTGAAACGAAAGCCGCTGGCGGTCAGGGCTTTGCGGTCACGAAGCCGAAGACCCTGAAGGAGACGTATTAGAGACGGACGCTGGCCATGACATTGCAAGGCCCTCGAGGATGCCGCTCGCGCGCTGAATAGCTGATTCTTTTTCTCTCCTTTCCATCCGTCCTCCTCCGGGCGAACCTTGAATTATTTATTATACCACGCGGAAGAGAAAATCGATGTCCCGATTTAACCCTGCCCACTGACGCGCAATCGGGAATCCCGATGGAGGTCATTTTTGCGAGCATTCCCTCAGCAATGACGTCTGTCCCGGCTTCGCTTGATTCGTGACTAAAATTCCGATAGATCGACACTCCCGAAAGCAGGAACACTGTCGCGATAATGTCATCCTCCAATAATAGGACTTAAGAAAGAGGATCTCAGGGGGATCGTTATATTTTTTTTGAGTCTTCGTGAAATTCCAGCTGTTTAGATCGTTCCGAGGATGGCGATACGTTAGCTAGGCTTGGCGCATTTGCAATTGGAGCGTCGTTCTAAGCTCGTCGGATCTGCACGAAGCATAATAATTTAGTGCATCGTCATACTTGCGCGAGAATGCGGACCGTTCTATCCTTTCATCTCGATGCAATGCCACGTATATCGTCTCGGCTCGTTTCATCTGAAAAGCGCCGACTTTATCGGCCATTCCTCATCCTAGTCTCTTCCGAGCCGACGTTTTACTTCGCCTTACGCAATATTCTCCTGACAATGATATTCTTCGTGGAAGTCAATAACGCGAGGAAATTGAAAGAGGAATGCACGAGATGGGCGGGAAATCTTTTACTACCCCAGCAATTTTCCGATTTTTACGCCACGTGAGCAAATTTCTTCCGCCGTACAAGCGAACGATATTGGAAAAAGTTATCCGTACCTGAAGACAACCGCAGAAGGATTTTTTCACCCGAGACGGCATCGTCTGGCAGCGACCAACGAATTCCTTCAGGGGCTGTGGACTCTTCACGGGACAGCTCGGAATCCTCTGAAAACGACGAAATGACAAATTAATCGTCGGATATCGTAGCAAGAATGTCGACTAAGATCCCCAGAAATTCTTTTTATAGACGTAAATCGCGATACAGGGACGATACCGTATTATCTGTCTCCCATTGACGTTCATAACACTTAATCTTTACGATCAACGGACACTTTAACCCGTTACACATTCTTGAACGTAACGTTGTTCACCTGTAGTGTCGTAACAACGAGAACCTTGTGTCACTTGCAAAGACTTTTTCGAATTTTACAGTCTAACGTAGACTTCATTAAACTCGTGATTGGGAAAATCATTTGACATTAATGAGGGAAACGTCTGTTTGTCTTGAGGATAATTTAACGAGGTTTCGTTCTGCTTTACCAACGACAACCGATTCTATTTTCTACACGTACACGGAAGAACCAGGAGGTCCTGTCGTGCTCGGGGGCAGGAGTGAGATCCTGTTGGACGACGTCCCCCGGAGCCACGTTCTCGTCGGATTTTTTCATCGGGACACTTCCGGTCTGCGGCGGCACTCGCCGACGACGGTTTTCACGACGATCACTCCCGCACGGTCTCCACTGCTGCAGACAAGTAGGATAAGACCGGTGGGCTTGTAAAAAATCAACGACCTTCCGCGACGAGGCTGACAGCTCTTATCGCAACGACGAAATTGTCTTATCGGCCGGCCAGGGAATGGCCAATTATGTTTTACCACTTATCTCACTTCTGTGCGTACCGCTTAACGTATGTATACATGTAAATACCGTCCTGACGCTACAAACTTTTCTGTAAATCGACAGATAACTCACGCGCCATACTTTCTCGTGCACCGAATTGTGCATACCGACAGAAAGAAATGTTTAGTACATTTTAAAGGATTCGTTCGAAGATTGTAAGTTAGTTGTTATTAAGGGGATCATAACACGGGAAGCTTTGTAATGTCGATTAGTAAGATACACATGTTGAAATATAAACAGTAAGGCGGGGTCAACGTATTTGAGGAAAAAGTGTAAACCGAATGGATACATCGACCGTGCGTACCGTTATAATAGACCGAACGCGTAAAATGGAAAGCAGTTGTACAAACACGGCAAACAAAACTAACCTCGTAGGCATTCGAGGCATACGTGATCTTCCAAACGGTATTGCCGAGTTGCCGTCGTAAGTTGCGATATGCAATAACAGTTTACAAAGGCAATACGAAAGTCTACTCGAGCCGTCACATGGTATTACGCATGTCGGTATTTGCGAAGAAATTAATCGTCGTAACTGCGGCCCGCCGAGAGGAAAGGCGAAGTCCAAAGAAAAATGACTGACGCGGTGGGAAAATAATAACAGACGAGATCGACGATGACGGATCGGTAATCGATTGAACGCCCCGACTGAATTTCATTTCCGGAACGCAGTGCAGCGAACGAGAAGGTGATTTCACGTAACCGCCGGGTACTTGAAATTCATTAACCGAGCCACTAAAAGCGGATTACGGCGCCCGTTTCAAAGACCCGTTGCAGAAGAAGAAGGAGACGATGATATCTCGTGGAATTGCATTACAAATTAGACGCGTGTCATAAAAGCGCAGCGGGTATCTGGGAGTCGTTAATCTGGGATCTGAAAATTTCGCAGCGCCTCGGCAATGGATTTTTTCACTCCCTCCCCCCTGTCCCTCGAGGGTAGACGGGGAATCTTTGCACGCTATCTCGTCCGCGCTCGAGTGGATCTCGATGAAGCGGTTAACGTCGGAACAATTTGGCCGGCGATCGAATCGCATCCCCCGGCCAACCGGCAGGTGAATGCCGAGGACCGTCTGAGTGGAGTCTTGGACGGTCCTCGACACGCGTGTTTCAGCACACGCGGGCCAGGTATCTTCTAAAGACGAGGGAGACTGGGTTTCTTTGTTACGGAGCAGCTGCCGGAGTTAGATCAACAAAGCTAGAGTCAACTCAACAAAATCCTTGAATCAATTCAGAGAGTTCAAAGCAACTTGGACATAATTCCAATAAATATTGTATACGAGAAGTTTTCTCTCGTGTAAAAAATGATAATCGGTGTTGTTTCGTTCGGTTGACCTTGTGTCCTGAACTCGGCTAATTTCACTGTCGACAACCTTTGCGTTCGCCGAGCTGGTATGATTGAACGTGGAAGTACAGTAAATCGTGTAAAATCAGATACGCGCAGAGGCTAAGTTTTCGATCGACGCGGTCGATGTGTTCCCGATGGCAAGATTAATTTCGCACCTTGTTAGGTGGCATAGAAGCTCGCATTGCCGACGCAAGAAACTTCTGATTAAGCGATCGTTTAATGCACTCGCAAGGATTTCTCCGCGGCGGTTCGATGGCATCCCCGATAATTGCGTCTACGGAGAAGGAAACCGGCGTATTCCCCGCGTCGGCGTTTATTTAGAAAACCGTCTCGGTTTCGACGGACGTGCTGAACTTTCTCGAGTGCACGGGAAAGGACCGTTCGTGCATCGTCGAGAATTTATCGGCTATTAGGAGCGCCGCCAACGAGACGAATTAGGATTCGCCGCTCGTCCGATCATAGTCCTTTTGAAAGTGGATCGAGCCGGCGATAAAAAGTCCACGAGAAGAAAAGGATCTTAATTGTCGATTTAACAGGATGACGTCGCTCTCGACGCATGCCCGCCTTTTTTTCTTCCCGTTAAAACCTTAATTCGCACTCGCGTCTCCCGCTGAATCCGAATTAATCATGCACAGCTGCGAGGTAGGACATTGGCGACAAAAGTCGATCGTAAATCAAACGTAGAGCGCGAGACACATTTTCACTGAACGAAATGATTCGGTGCTCGGCGGCGTAACGAATCGCCCGGCTCAATGACTACGTCTTGCAAAATGACGCGGGTTAACTGCGTCATCGTAAAGTGAATGAAAGCGAAACACTTGCCGGAACAAACATTATTCTTAACGACGAGCAATTAATCGACATTACAATGGGTGTCTTCCAGTTCATTGAAGAAATGGTTGATTGCATAGACGAATTTATTGAGTCACATTCATCTTACAGTCTGTTCAGTATAATATACACGTTAATATTGGAATAAGATAAGTGGAAATTGGATATCTTCATGATGTTCGTAGGAGGAAGGAAATTTTCTCTCCTTACGTCGAACGTGTCTTGACCTTTGGACCTGGCTAGAATCTGCATCGATCACTCTGTCCTCGCGTAGAAAACGAAGGGCTCCTAAATTCTATTGGAAGGTCTTACGGTCTGTAGCGATTTGTCAAGAACCTTCTGACGATCGCGTTGGCCGAGGTTAATGGTTCCCCGTGATTTGTCAGGCTACCTCGTGGACCATCGGGGAATGTTAATGACGAAGGGCTCACGATAGAGGCGTCGTTATTCCCGTGAAACGGGATAGATTGGGCCCGTCCGGAAGCTTTCGTCTTGGGGCCCCTTTCTTAAATGGTTCGCGGCGACTCTCGAATAACTGTATAGAGCCCGGCCGGAATATGTGTCAAACGGTTCGGACCGGCCGATGTCTATCTCCGCTCTCGCTGCACGTATCTCGTTTCTGCGGGGCCAGCAATTAAATCGAGATACCAGCGGCACATCCTTCATCCTCCCCGTATATCGCACAGTCCGCGGAGCTACTTAATCGACGCTTTTTGCATGGGTTATCGTAGCTTTCATCAGCCGACTTACACGCCCGCGAAATAACCTTCCCCCGTGCCGGCGGGCCAATCAGCTCGGTCCTCGCGATCGCCTGTCATCGAGCCGCCGATCCAGATAAAGAAACCGACAATCATTTCCGCTTTTTACCTCCTTTTTTTACCTCTAATTTAATTAGCCCGCGGGGCAATGTAAAGTGATTCATCTACCCAGAGGAATAATTCATCTTTACCAGTAATTTCCGAGTAATGTGTGCCGATGATATTTCGATCGTCAGGATGAGACGCGATTTCGTTCATTTGCGAGTTATTAGACGAAACGATTTCCGCGGCTCCCTGGGCTACTTGTGGTTGTTTTTCGACGACAAATCGGGACTCGAGGAAGTTACAGAAACTTCTCTCTATCAGCTGAATCGCGGGAGCGCCGTTATTATTGGCGGAGGTCGGTAGCTTTCGCAGCTCGGAAGCGGATGACCATAATTCCTTGGCAAACGACGATCCGTTTTAAAGCGATCTTGCCACTCGAAACGCACCACTGAGCTTCTAATCCTTTCGAGCGTGTCGCCGTTCGTTTGCGTCGACTCTTTCAGGCCTCCATTACGGGCAGCGTCTTTGTCGTCTGGTCTTTTTACGTCCCCCGCAGGAAGAATTTAGCGGTCCATTTGCCGCCGGTCAAACCGGATTCACATTTTTCCGCAGAAACCAACAATTTCTCCTAAGTCCAGTTTCTTGCTCATTTGTACCGCCATTGTTTTCGGTGTATAATCTCAGTTGTGACAATGATCGTCGTCTTTTTCCGTCGGATTTATTGATCTTCGCGCGACGAAATTACGAGCGACACCTCGGCCTTAATTGAGGCGGGGATAATTGAAAGGCGGTTGTTGTTGACAGAATCGAAATAGCTGGATTTATCGTGGCAGCGTTTCAACGCCCGAGGGAGTCCGGGAATACGGCGAGTTTGGTCCTCTCTTGTTCCAAAGAGACGGGAGAGGAATCGAAGTACCGACAAAGAAGGACGGACAGTCGTCTCGGGCCTAGAATAACCGTAGGGGAACGAAAGGAAAGGAAGGTGTGGGTCAATTTATTTACAGCCCATCCGGATATGGGACGTGCGATTGGCTGACCTCCTCGATCGATCGATCGACTGAAATCGATAAGGGGAAGGGTGCCCGAAAAAGTTTCACTTCTCGAATATCTTCGGTGAGAGTACGCAACGTCCGGCGAATCAATTATTATTCCTCGACGACCATTGTTGCCGGCCTTTCGTAACGCGTCGTCGTCCACACGCAATCCTCTTACTCGAATTTTTAAGGAACTTGCCTTTTCCTACCACGGACTGTAATTCCTTTAAACGCATTTTTCTTTATCCTTCCGCATCGCTCGGCACGACCATTTTCACATATTTTATTGCGCTAATCGGGCTTTTCCTTCCCACGCACCAAAGTGCTTTCCCGTGCGAACGTTGAGCGTTTTTGCAATCAACTACCGTTCAGATTGCCCCTCTCCCGTATGCCGTTGGACGTTTTTCCCTTTTCCAGCCGATGAACCGGCCGCGCATCGTTTCCCGACGCAACGCGATAATTATTCGAACGAATCGGCCTAATTGCCCGAGGAACCGCTCGTTCGGAGCACAATGCAGAAAGCCGGCTGTTCGCGACACGGTGCAATTACCATATGCTCGCGGAGGCGTGCGACGAAGCGCCTTTTAAATCGCCCAGACGCCTTTCCTTACATAATTCCTAATTATGACAACGCATGCACGCGTGAAGGGGTTTGCCCCTCGTTGCGGAAGATAAGCGCGGACAATGAAAAGTCCTGCGATAATACACACGCGGGAAGGAATTTAGTGAGAGCCGAGATCCTTCGGACGGGGAGTTTGACTATTTCGAAAAGTCCAATCATGGGTTTGCGTGGTTTGAAAAACTTGCGATCATCGTTTCGAGTAATTTAGGCCGCGTCGCTGATTACCGTTATTAACTCCGCTCCACGGCGAGGAAATATCTCCTTTGAAATATGCGAATGTCCGATTTCCGCGGTATTATAATTCTGAATAATTTAGCGGAGACGGGGCGAGCGTTTGACGAATCACCTTGTCTCTTTAGAAAAATATTCGCGGCGGATCGGAGAGAAACGTCGTTAAGCCGTGGCTTTAACTAGCCGGTGCAGCCCGCGAACCCGTCGCGGTGGTCTTGCGGCTAAATAAAAATCTTTGAACCTGGCAAACCAGTCCACCGTAACGAGCAAGTAATCTCGCCTCTGCGTCACTTCCGAGCAAACCGTGAAAAACCAGCGCTCGAGTATTTCAACAATGACACTGTTCCTGGCGATGCGAATAAAACGGCAGTTCCTGCAGCCACATTGTTTTCCGCGAGTGAATTATTAGTTCGGGGAAATAGGCAAGGAAGGAACGTGCACGTTGGACGTATTACGTATAAATCTGCTAAAATGAATCCTATGGAAATTCGCCTTCATTGATTTAACATCGACAATAGAAGTCAGTTGCAATGCGGCGGGAAAGAGATGTTTGAAATGCTTTGAAAAGTCGGAACGAATCGACCTTTTTACAGCGAACAAAGAGTCCGGCTGAGCGCCGGTAAATTTCTATCGAGTGAAATAACGTCAAACCCGACGGGAGAAGAAAAATCCCGTTAACGTTAGCCGGCATGTATTTTTTCTGAATGTGTGCAGTTGTTTGAACGGTCAACGCTTCTGCTCGGATTTATCAAAGTGCACGACCCACCGCGTAGTAGAAAGTGCACGTTATATCACTGCAATTGCGAGCCAAGGTACTGCATTTTTCCGTCCATATACGTCCAGCCGGTTTTATATAATTTGCCGACCGTCCGTATTGGACATTGATTCCACATATTTCCCCCGCGGTCGTTGGTAATTGGCTGGATTTTTTGGCTACTAGAACTGGCTCCTCGTTAGATCACGAATTTTTCCCTTCAATCGTTTCGCGGATCATACTTAGGGCGGAATATTCGAGGGAAAAGTCCTCCATCGCAGATCCTTGATAAGCTGTTATGCCATAGAAATATGTAATAACGTAATAAAAGTACGGCTAGCACGTGGTTATTTTACCATGCAAAGCGATTTCATCACACGCACCGCCTTCTACGTTACACAATGAGAGCACTTTTCTTTTTTATCGGGTTTAATAACCGGCGCTAGACATTCGCAGTGCCTGTTAAGCGAGCTAACGATTCTTCCGGGTAACGTTCGAAAAATTCAATGACGGACGGAAGCGGCCGGACCGTGAATTGTTTTTAACCGACGAGGAAGAACAGTTGTGATAATTTACATATCATTTTCCAGCATGTTGTTTTCGGATGCCTTATCAACGAGAAGATTAATATATTATTCGTGTCAGGCAATTCGATAAATTAAGATAAGCCACGTGTTTGATGAAATAACAGCAGATCGGTAGAAAATCGTTAAATAATTATTCGCCGTAGGTTGATGGCTCAAATTCGTTGTGTTTGCAATCGTGAGAATATTAATTGAATTGTGAATTACCAGATTCAGCTTTCCCATTTTCTCGAGAACGGTGTCCATCCTGACCCGGCGAACGAGGACCTTTTTTCGCAGGTAAATATTAGCTGGCTGAGATATCCAGCTCGTCTTCCACGCGGAACCACTGACTTCTCGAGTGACGTGCACGGCACGCGAGAATCGTCGAGTATTTGCCGATATGCACCACGAAATTACATCGTGTCAAGCGTCCGGATGAGAAAGGACAACGGTACAGAAGGTTCGTCGAAAAAGTCTCGTTATCGAGCCACCGCGAAGAGTAGCAACGGTTTCACAAAATAAAATCACTCTCCCGAAGTCCCCCGGAAAATTCGTCAAAACATTCCAATGAATTGTCCCCCGAGAAAGAGGAGAAAAAAAATTCTAAGTCCCAGGAACGTTATTTTCCTCGAAGGCACAAGACTCGACTGATCTTGTTCGATCTAGCATCGATCTATTTCACTCTCGGTTTCCTAATTCCTACGTCCCTCACGGCGGATACGTTTTGTTTAAAGAAGATAACAGTACGGTTTTCGTTTGGTCGACGGACAACACGGGACGCACGCGCCTGCGGAACCTTCTTGCTCGCGATTGTAAGCTGAACTGCCAGGTGAAAACACAACACCTCTCAACCTGCACAGGTGCACACGGAGGTCCCCCGACTGGCCCCTCGAGGGAAGGGGGGCCTACTTGGGCTCGGACTACACACTCGCATCATTCTATGCCCGATCGAACGGCCAGCACAGCTACGTCTGCCAAACAATTCGTAAAGTCTATAAAATCTAAAGGGTCACAAGGTCTCACAAGAACGCAACAAAAATGAATCCAGATTTAGGTACAAGAGACACCACAGAATGACGGAATTTTTCTTACTTGGTTACACTTTTATTACTCTTTTTCTACGGATTCAGCTCACTGTAGAAACGAATCTTTGCTAGTCTATGACTTTATTACGTTGACGATTGATCATTGACTGCCTTAAACGTCGGGGAGAAGAAAGTCAACCGGCATTTCGTGGCTGTTGAAAGCTTCTTACGTGCAAATCTCGCGTAAACGTACACACGCGGACACCGAATATGCATCGTACTTAAACGGGTCGTCGGCAAACAGAGATAAAAAGCGGCTAACGAGTAGTCGCTCGACTGCATTGGTGCACGCGTGCCAAGCACGTTTGTCCTGGCGGGTCATGCATCGATGCACTCCTGACGGATTGATACTGACGGACGACTAGACACAGAGAAAAATCCAACAGGGTGTATTGAATTCGTTGCCGTTGTTCAATGCACCCTGATTTTTCGACGTTACAAAAAAAGTGTATCAAAATACCACTTTATTTCCTGATCCACTTAAAAGAAGTATTTGACCCATAGAGAAACTGTTACAGGACGTAAAGATTGTCAAGGTATTAAGTTAGGAATTGTCCGAAGGGTTGTCTCAATATTGAATTTCTCTTCGTAATTGTAAATCCCGTGTAAGCGAACCTAAATACACTTGTGAATTATAATGTAACCTTGTATATCCGGGTGTAAGATTCCCTTGGTGCATTGCCCTGGACAATGGAAAAAATGACGAGGCAGACAGCGATTCGCCGTTGCATGGAAATCGAACCGATTGAAATGGATCGTGCGTCGTAGCTCGTGCGGCGAATATCGATCGATAATCAGGCTGGTTTAATGGCGTCGGGATTTATACGACGGGCAGTCCCAGCGAAATAATTCGAGGCGTCGAAATGCGTCCCGGCCGTCAAATTCTCGCGGGGTTTTCGAGCGATCGTTTCGCACTATCTCGATCTCGATAAGGACGAAAACTCGAAACGCTTTCTCCGGGCGAGCGAAGATCGACAGACGAATCGTCCTTGCGCAGCCTTGCGGCGGAATTCGCCCTCGACTCTTCCGCTCCACGGACGACTGCTTTTTCACGCGGTAAAAGAAACCTCGGCGCAACATTTTTTCCCTCCCGGAGCCTCAGGAATGACAGGGAAGAGGGGTTTAACGTCATCCCAAGAGCTTCACGAGAATCTTTCGTAGCCCCACGAAATTCCTATGCGCATAGTCAGCATAGTTTTACGGTTAATTCAGTGCAACGGATTATACGAAGATTTCACTGTCATTTTGCTGGTGGGTAATTTAAATTCTGACGTTTATCCTGACCTTCCCTGGGATCGAGGAATTTATCGATGAATTTTGAAACTCTCATCCGGGTCTCATCGGGAAAGGTTCGGGAATCGGTGGAGTGGGCCCAGTGGCGGGTCTGGTCGCTCGAAAGGTCAACGCGATCGCCCTCGATAAGGGCCCCGGCGTCGAAAGGCCCATCGCCCGGAGAGTTCCCGCCGACCCTTTCGCGCTCTTGGTGGTCCGAACGTTCGGCCCGCGCAATCCGGTACTTTCCTGTACGGCGACGTTAACGGCCACCATTTAGAAACCGTTCGATGCGGTTTCCTTCCTCGCTTCGCTCTCGTCCTCGTGACCCGACACCTCCGACGAGCCACGGCAGTCACTCCTTCACGGTCACGAACGCGCCGGCCGCTTTTTCTCGGGCTCAAAAAAGATTTACATTTCGAAAGTAAAGACAACGACGTTCCCAGAGGTCTGCCCCGACGGCTCGATCCCAGGGTTAACGTTCCATCAGGATTTTCTGCCTCTCGCCATTTCGACGCAAAAATCTGCCCATTTCAAGAAGAATCTAATGCACGATAATTCGAAACTCGAGGACACCGGGTACTGATGAACGCGACGAAAACGGAAGATCAATTTCAAACTATCCCCCCGAGTTCGTGAGTTAATTAACGTGTACCGTACGTCCATGGTTTTCCGTGCTGTTGTCCTCCCTTTCGCCGATCTTCCGCTAGTTTCACAGGCGATTAAGAGAGCCCGGCGAGTCTGCTCGTCCCGCGGAGAGTTTCACCGGCCGTTTTCACCCGCAGTTCGCGGCACATCTGGCCGGCTATATCCGCACCTTTCAGGCGACACGCGCATTCCAGCGATAACGCGCCTTCGAGCGGACCGATCGATTAGCCCCGACGCCATTAGCCGGCAGCCGCTGACGAAATAAAGAAAACGACCTAACGAGCGGAACGTCGGGAAAAAGTCGCAATCAATACAGAACAGCCAATACCGTCCACCAGCTTGTCTTTGCAATTATCCGATCGGTCGTCATTATTTTTGTAAAATTCGTTCAGCAGTATTTTCTGTCGAAGATTAAGAGAAAGTTTGAATTGTTTCTTAAAATGACTCTTTCAAGAGGTGAATTGTTGGCGGGAGGGGGAGGGTTCAATTGCCAGAGGCATGCCGGGGAACTCGGGTCGGAAGATCGATGGTGCAGAAATTTATTCGACATTGGCGAACGGTTACCGTCCGCGACGATAGAGCCGTCTCGTCCGTGTCAAGAACCGGGAATACATCATCGATTATTTCTAGCTGAGAGATTAGGTTGAAAAAAAATCAACGACTATCGCCCACTACGCCGACGTGATACTTCCTCTGGAATTGAAAGAATCCCGAAATTACGTAGTCGTGAAAGTCGAGGAATATTTCCGAGCTGACAATAAAAATACTTCCACTCGGAATTCCCGAGATAAAGTCCCGCCTGTGTATTTGGATCTCCCGGCTGCGAACGTGCGCCGGTCAATTAGCAAAGGGAGATAAGAGAACTAGTACAACGCGAACATAGTTGTCTTCAACCCACTTTTCGCGAAACTTCGATCCTCGGCCTGATCGCATCGTTCACTGACGTAACTCGTGTCTCGAGACAATCCTTCTGTTCAGCGGTCGATCGTTTCCCCGAGTCCTCGGCGAACCTGAATGTCCTTCCGCGTCGAAGGATCGTCGTCTCGAGGGCGCGTAATCCCCCGGAGAACGTCGACATTACGCGTCGTAAAAGGCCGGCACGGTGCGTAGCAGTTATCGCCGTGTCGTAAAATCACCGGCGGCTTCTCCCGAGTCTTAAAGCGTTTCGGCGGACGTGGACCACCCGTAAAAAAAAAAAAAAACGAGGAAAACGAGAAGCCAGACGATTGCGAAGGATTCGAGGGAGCACCGCTCCCGTACGTGTGCATGCATTTTCCACGATGTCCTAATCGGTGTCAACTACTGCACGTATCGACCTACTCACGAAGACCCGTTAAGCGGTATCTCCGCTCCTCTGTTCTATTCCCCTCTCCCCCCCCCCCCGCCTCTTTCTCCTGGTCGAACGTCTCTCTCGCTCGGACCATTCCCGTCCCGCTTCAAGCGGAACCCGTAAGACCCTGACATGCCAAATTAATGGCTATAACTAGTAGGTTTTTTCGCACCAACTCGCCGAGCAATTTACGATACAATGCTGTCCGTAGTAAGTTCTTTATCTAGACGATCATCTCCACGGAGTATTCAGAATAGATCCCCTTTCTCCGGTCTAATAAAAAGTAAGTAGGCACTCCCTTAAGGCGTTGCCAAAAGATTTCTTATCAGCTCGTCACTTTCTTTTATTCGAAAGGGTGGTTTCCTACGACGATCCTTTTAGTTTCCTTATGCTTGATCAGGTCTTCGGCTCTTACATCGGTTTCTCGACTTGTCGGTGCACAGAAATGGTAGTCTACCGTCTGTTACACACGAGACGCGTGGGCGTACACGCCTCCCCGCGAGACTCATTCATAGATCGATTCTTTATTCAACTCTCGTCCGACCTGGCCATTCTACTGTCCGCATGCCGATAGTTTCTAAGCAAAGAGACCACCGCGCGTTCGCCTCCCTAAGGCTTTTTTCTTATTCGCCTTAGACATTTCCCGCACGTTCGCCAAAACCCCACGAGGACCGGTGCCCCCCTTTTTCCTTGGCCATTATATTCGCCGAGCGAACGGCAAAAGCTTATTTTTTCCGCGGCTATGCCAGTCAGAAAAATAAATTATTCAAGTCTCGACGGCAGCGTTGCGGAGCATCGACGTGTTTATTCACCTATTGGACTTGCCCTCGTGTAGCCTCATTCGTTTGAATCCGCCCGCTGGTAAACAGCCGGAATTTGCATAACGACTTGGAACCTCGTCAAAGTCGTAATTATCGACGAATAACCATAAGTTTTCGGGCGAAACGGTCGACGATTTGCAACAAATTTCACTTCCACCTAATAGCAAGAAATCCACTGATCCACGAGAAACATCTTTCGCCAAACAAACGTCATACCTCGAGCCATACACCTACCGTAGGAAATTTGTCGACCGAAATTTTATGAGTCAGTTGGATCAGATGATGAAGATGCGATAGTGGGAGTACGGTCATTGGCTAGACCGTCGCGTTGCTCGAGAAAAATCGTGGCACACTGACCCACGAGGTGCGTTTTAGAATAAATTTCGTGGAGGCAGTAGCGGCATTAACGGTGCCGCGGCCAGTCGACCGATATATGGGAGACGCATTTTAATTCGCCAGACGTCCCAGGGAACCCACCGCGCGTACATACGCGGGGAACTACGTGTCCCCGTGGGCCGGCATTGTTCTCGTATCGTAGAATCGCACGTGTACACGTCGATGCCGGCGGCGAGAAACGAGGCGATCGTCGTGACTGCCGGCGAATCGGTAGACCATCGTCGGAGATGTATGAGCGATCGCCCGCGGACATACAAGACTCCGCGATTGTCGTACTCCACGTCGAGAACACCGATCGAAACTGTACATCCCCCTCCCCACTCTGCCCCGCGGGTACCTACACCCATCGGTACGGCGGTAGGCGTCGCGTGATTTGTATGGCAAGTAGCAGAACAAACGGTCCTACACGTTTTCCTAATCCATGTGACAAGTAAACGAGAATGTAAGGAATCGGGAATCAAAAGGTCGCTGTTCCTAGCTTTAATCGTGGGTATAAAAGTAATAGTAGTACATTGATTAACAGGAACAAGCTCCGGCGATACACCTGAAAGGATTACAAGGTAAAAGGGAAGAAAAGTATGACACTGGACAGAGATATGAAAAGTGCATCGTGATGTAGACGCCTGGAGAGATTAATCGATAGTCGGAGAAGATCGTCTGGCGAAATAGGAACGTCGCGTCGTGTTTGTCGTCTCTTATCGGCCATTCTGGGTCAGTGGGCCAGAATTTTTGTACGAACGACAGGTGGCAATGGCCGAGCGATGGATCCCCCCTCTCCCCCTGTGTACTTGCATAGCCACCCTTATCGTGAATAGGAGCTTCACGCATGAGGACCCCGCCGAGAGGCTACGTAGCTTTTAGACTTTCTTCGTAGCGGTGGGAAACGAGGACCGATAAGTCCCGCAACTCGGGCCAAGTGCTTTCTGATAAGCCCTCGTTCGTTCCTAACGACGAACGTACGCGCATGGGACCTCGATTTATACTCATTGCTTATTACTATCGAGGGAAATAACGATATACACACGGCGCTCGAGTGCATCGAGAGCGGAACGCTCTCACGAGGTTGTCCGACGTCGTTCGATCTCGACGCAGCCACCGTCGTCCTTTTTCCCCCCTCTGGAGAAAGAAAAAAGAGGAAAAATAGACGGACTACGAGAGCACGGGGTAACCGATAGTCCGAGAAACGAGCAGTCCCGGCAATATATCGAACGCATTTCCTTGGATCATGATTTACGTTGGTCACGCGCCAACGGCTTCGAGGAACAACGGATTTTTCCTTCTCCCATCGGCGAGCACGTACATCGACGTATTTGCACGCAGCGAAATTGTTGCACCTGGACTTCCTTGCGTCTGTCTACACGTAGAATAAAATATTGTCGTATCTCGTAGCCCCGTGACCCGACCGATCGATTCGACGAGGAACTATCTCGGTCTCCGTAATCCCAGGGAAAAGCGGTTCCCTTCATACGGTGCAGTCACGAAATGACCTCATAACGCGGCAATTAAAGAACGATAACGACGGGGAACGATAACGGCCTGGCGTAATCGGTCAAGATGTCGTCATAGGACGTGATAAGCCAGCGTTACGTGGGAATCCTATCTGATTGTCGTCATGGGCAAACTTCCGGGGAAAAATTCAGTGTTATGACTCGTTCCGGGGCAAGTACCTCCCGGGCATTTGGCGATGGGTTTGCCAAACAGTCGGGTGAGATTCAAAGCAGACGTGAAAAGGAACGAAAGCTTTTCAGCGACAACACTCGGCCCCAGCGTCAGTTTCGCAACGTGATCTGTTTAGCCGTGGTGTGAGTCACCCTGTATAAATACCCCGCGTGTATAAGGGAGTCCCAGGGGGGGGGGGGGGGGGTGGGCGGAAGGTACGGATCCCTTAGGCCCAGACGAAATCAATAATAGTGCGCCATTGCGAACGGATGAAAAGGACATCGTTAAAACGAATCCCGGGGAAATGTGAATCGTATCGGCTGAAGCTGTATAAATGGCATCAGACCGGCCTATTACGCCTCGGCGGATTTAGAAGGCACCCTAAAAATAGTACTCTCCCCCTCCTCCTTCCCCAGCGAATAAATCATAGTTTAAGGAAATTCAGGCAATCCAAATTCATCGGGAGGAACCCGCGTAATCGCGTTTTTACGTGACTCGGGCAGTTATCTTTTTTTCCCTTCAACAGCTTATCGACAGACGTGCGAAGGTGATCGGACGTGGTTTGGCAACGGGAACGGCACAGGGGATAATCCATTAATCCCCAGGAGGATAGGTCGGGTGTAACCCTCGGACCGTCGTGATCGATTTGCCCACCTGGTCGCTGCGAGGCGACTGATGATTTAATTACGGGGAACCTGAGCTAACGAGGGCCGTTCTACGGTGTACGATTACCGACGCCGTTACAGCGGATTCATCGGTCGACCTACACGCGGATAACAGCCACGATCGATCCCCCTTCCTTCCCCTCCTCCGCGGAGAAAGGGACTGGAGGTTTAATACACGCGTGCGATGGACTCGCTCGTACGATTATGTACTTTGACCCGCTGCATTTCCTCGGGTTCTCTTCCAACGACCGTGCCCGCCGCCGGATCTTGGCAAACGTTCAAGCATTCCCGTATTTCCCGCACGGCCCGAGCGAACCTTCCTCGCCTTTCCACTGAGCCCGCAGGAACACGGCAATCGAGATACACTATCGACCGTTCCCCGACACCACGCGGTCATTTATTTAAGTACCATGAGAATAGAAACGGGACGTGGCCGAAGCAGGAAGAAATATGAGCGCGCAAACAAGCTTCTCGATTTCTGGAAATGGACGTGCTTCCTCGTAACCGAATATATTTATACTTTTCCTCAGGACTCGGAGTATCGTGCGCGGGCGGAATGAAGCGATCGTGAATGAAGAACACGTAACGGTATGACCAGGCACTGTCGTTTCCGCTGGCAAGGATGAAATAATAATAACAAGGAATTAGAGTGAGTAGGTATCTAGCGCCTGACCCCTTTACTTCGTACGTCCATGAACGTCTGCTCGAGACTTCGTGGCACCATGTGTTGTTCTGGGGTAAATTTGTAACTTATGGCGCGCAGTTGTGGCCATCGGCCACCACGCACACGTGGCCAGCAAATCCCCGCGTCAGGGATTTTGCATACCTGGACATTTCTGGAAGTCTTACCAGGACCGTTTTCAAGTTTAACGAAAATTCCCAGGGTCGACGTTAGGAAGGAGTCGCTGAGTTAATAATACTTTTCGTCATAAGTGTCCTGTTGGGCCTATTCACTCGACGAACTTCGCTTCATCTTCCCGACTCGGTAATATTTGCATATCCATTCGAGCTGACGCGGAGGATTACTGCAGGAACTTCCTCGAATCCAGGACAGAACTGACTGGCCAATTAAAAAGTAAAGAGCTGCATGCAGGAACGTCATCTTCCTGAGAAATCCTCTTACAATGATCGGTCCAAGGTCTTCTGACGGCAGAAAAATTATCGCGCTAGCGATTCTTACCGCAGTTGAATTTCACGAAGGATAAACGGAGAAGAAGAATGTATCTCACGTTAAGAACATCGTTTATTACTCGTCTCTCAAGCACTTCCTTCACTGGGAATTCTTGCATTTTTATCCTTTACGTAAAAGAGGGGGTTTCCTCAGATCAGTCCTACGTGTCGAAATGAAAATTTTCCGCGGCATAAAACACGTAACAGGCGATATTTCCTTAGAAAACTTGGAACGTAACTTTCGATTAAACGTGACGTAAGGCGATATGATAAATCCGTCTTTTAGATGGATTATCATGAATTTTCATGGCGGTATTCGATGATACGATTTTATCTATGGGGAATATTTGTGAGTTTGCCGGGCCTGGCGCCGGGTATTCCGAAACTTTCGTGATTCGATCGACAGCGAAACGTCCCTAATAAGCGGATCTTTAATCATCGGCCGCAAGTCCGCGTAGAAAGCGTCGACCCGTGATTGATTTACGTTCGAGGTCGAGGCGCGCGCTGCTAATCGGCGCGAACGAAAAAACCGAGAAAAACGAAGAGGAGGAAGAAAACGAAACGCCGTGGAAGAAGGTAAATCGAACGCGACGACAGGATCTCCTCGAAATTGCGTAAGTCCCTGAGTTCCTCGTCCTACTCTTGAACGGTCGATCGATACCCGCCTGACATTCCGGAATAAATCATCGCGCCGATACCCTATGTCCTCCTACTGAGGTTATTAATCGACAGAACTCCCGGACACGCTCAGCGAAATTTCATTATCCTACGTTTCACGTCGGTAATCGAAGTTCCTGCCTTAGAAATCACTGCCTCCAATGTAGAACCTGTCGTTTTCAATTCCCTAAAGTACAAGTGACAGGTCGAACATGATGTATTTCTGTTACACTTGGAACATAATTCTAACCCACGATTAGAAGGTTCAGATAGAATGTTTTGGTCTTCAAGTAAACACCAAGCCGGATGACAGGGTATACACTATCTGTGTGTGTGTGTATGACTCTGGTTCATTGCGTAAGTGTACGGAGGAAGTGCGTGACGTACTCACACACGCGTTGGCAATTATCGTGCAGAATAAACAACGCAATCGGCGATCACTCTGTGCGCATCTACGGTCCGTTGCCGACAGGAGAAAAAAAACGTGAAAGATATCTATGTCCCTGCGCGAGCTCAGGAAATATTAGTCACATCGCCGGATTAGGAAAATGGTATTTGTTTCGCGAACCTTCCGTGTAGTCAAATAAATTGCAGAAACGCAGGTGCCAGTGAATAAAGTACGTACTTTATAGCGTCGCGGAAACGTTGATCGTCGATCGTACGGTTCGTTCCGTAAGTGGATTTATCGTGGAAACGAAGTCGACTGCGTCGCGAATCGTCACTTCCTTCATCGAATTTGTACGTGCGGCCCGGCAGCTTTCCTTTTCGCCACAACCGGCCTGCAGGTCCGTAGGGAGCCCGTACGATAGTTAATTAATGCAACGCCACATTGCCGTCATCTTCCTGCTTTCTGCCTTACGTAAAGCTCTATCGCCTTGGCCAGGATGCGACATCGTCAACACTATGTAATCATGACGATTTCCTTCCATACAAACGGGAAGATTTTCATGAACCCACGACTGTTCGTACAGGACTTTATTCTTGGAAGATTGACAGAAAATCGAGTGTTCCGATATTTAAAGAACTGACTGTCAAGTCCTAAGGTTAGTAATTCTGTGAGGAGTAGTTTTTGGCGGTTTTTAGGGATTTTCTTGGATGCTTTGGAGTATCAAGGCGGAAATAGTGGTCGATTTGCGCGCGGTGAAAGCACGATGGCGAGGTCGGATAATCGCGGGGAGATGTCCGGAAGGATTCCTCGTGGATGTCGGACGTCGCGACGCTAAGCGTCCACGTGGGCGCTGTTGACGGGCCCCGCGAGAGCGGTGAAAGCGACGTGGCTGTCGGGTAATAACGGGCCCGATGCAACGTGCAACACGCGTCGAGATTACTCGTAATTACCAGCGATCATCGGCGCATTCGTAACACTTTTCGATGAACCGCCGATCCCTGAACTAGATACAAACTTGCCACGATTTACACTCTAATCGTCCTCCCATTGCGATACATGCGAAACACGGGACTAAGGAATAACGTGCTTAGAATGCCACGAAATTGGTGTAAATATTTATATTGATTCGAAGAAATTTGAGAAGACGACTTTGTCCGTGTAAAATTTTAAACTCACCGGTAGTCGATGAAACAAAGCCGAGAAATGATTCATTTGACGCGAGATGACGTCTCTCGCGAGAGCATCTCTGTCAGCTTTGACATGTACACGCGAGAGCCGTGTTCACTGGTGATTCTCGATTGCCGGGCTCCTGGAAAAAAGTGCGTCCAGCTGCAGGGAATCACGTCAAAGCGCCGTACTCATTGGCGACACGGTATATGAACACGGTCTCGAAACGCACTCTCATTCAAAGACACCGATCATCACTCGTCACTGTCCGCGAGTACAAGTCAGGCAGCATCGACGCTTCCATTCCTCGAGTGGAAATGTTCCCTGCCGCCGGAGATGACGGAGACCTGTCCGGTCTAAATCATCGGCTCTGTCGCGCTATAATTTTCCCGGTGATTCACGCGAGTTACGTGGTTTCGCCAAGACGTCGTCGGAGGAAGAATAAAACTGATGGTACGACGATCCACGTGCCGGTGCTGTGCCTTTTCCGTGCGGCGCTCCTGTCTGGACGTAGCACGTGTCACGGGGCCCTTAAACCCGTCTCACGAGGGCCACAGACGGCAATTGCCGGCCCATTGTTGGACCTTTCCGGCCGGGGGCAGCGAGACTCCGATGAATCGACGCGCGAGGGTAGTTTCTACCACGACACCCCATGGGGGACTGTGAGCCCTTTGCCTCGTGGACCAAACATCTGCCCGGACGACCAACCCCCTCCGCCGCCCCACCACACCGAATGCCGCATTTGGCCGACGCGCATACATTTTTTCCCCCCGGCCCCGTGCTCCGCGTCACCGAAGACGGGGAACGAAAATAAATTTTCCGAAGAAAAATCGGACCCTCGTGACTGTCAGACAACAGCCAAGTGTAAAACCTATTTCTTACGTCTGTTGGAAAAAAAATTACACGATTATCACGACCACGTGTTACGTCCGATGGAATAGAGTTTTCGGCATGGAAAACGATACGTCGAGTCCCCGTGTCGGTGTATTTGTTTGAAGGACGGTTTGTTACAAGGGAAATTGGTTGCCCTATTTCTGGATTACGAGTCCGGGAACGTAGCCCAGTGGAATATCTAATCGTCGGCGAACGATCCGCTTCCTGTTGTCGCAGACTTACCCACTCGAAACGATCGTCCGGATGGCGATAACGATGACAATTGTCAGCTGGACGTGCCGTAACGATTTCGCGGGGTACGGACGAGCACGATAACGCGGACGGCGGCCGTTTGTCGACGGGAGAGGGTCGGCCTGACAATTGGCAAGAATTGCCGGTAATTAGGGCCTCGGCCGTCGTGATTTCGCGTCACCCGGAGCCGCTACGGCAACGCTAGGAAACGATTCTGCGTTTACAGGAAGCGACGTCGCCGTGTGTGGCGTACCACGAAGATAACTTCGGAGAAGGAAGCCCCGGAATAGCCATTCCCGTATCAAAATGCCATTCGACACTCGCAAAGCGGCAATTGATCGACCTCCAAGTCAGAGGAAAAATGAGGAGCAAGGAATTTATGAATTATCCGTCGTAAAGCTATCATTGGCGTGAGCCAATCACTCGTCTCTTGAGCTTTTCGTAAAGCTGACAGGTTTAAAAGGCTCGGCAGGTAGGTCGGCTGAAAAACAGGTTTACGATCTACGATTGGTACTGTTGCTTTGCTTTTGTACGAAAAGCGATAATGATATACAATTTATCACGTAAAAATACAGTTAGCCTACACTTAACGGGATTTCCCTGGAGTTTCACGGAAAGTATCTGGAGTAACGTCCATGAATTCTAATACTTTATTGCGCAGTATATTCCGTTCATCGATTATTCGCTATCGTCGGGCTATTAAATATTGCGGCCTATTAAAATTCGAGCACTCGAACCGTTGATGGGCATAACAAGGACGTTTGTGCGTGGCTGATGAAGTGGCACCCCAGTGGACGGCTGGTCGATACGACAAACGGTTCTGTGGCAGAACGGGCCGAGCGAAACGCAAGAACTGAATCCCGATAGAGAGCATTGGTGCGTCCTTGATGCCGGCGTTTCTCCTAACAAGGGTTGACGGTTGTCCGGTCCCCGAAGTGCCGGGCGAACGCAGCACGGTAGCCCATAAAGAGAGCCAACGAGCCTTTCCGAGAAAGTCCGAGCGGGATTCCGAGGGAAGAAGAAATCCTCGGGGGAAACGAGAGCCGAACCGACGGACAAAGGGAAGACACTTTTCGACGGAGAAACATCGACTCACCGCAACATTGAACACTTCATCTTCTAATACCCTCGAGTAATCCACCTGGAAGGAATTCCAACTGATGAACATTTAATTGGATTCCACCGACGATCCACGGGGGAGCTACTCGGGATTAGACGTAAGACGATTCTGAGGCAAGAAAATTTTCCTTCGTTCAATGGTAGGGGTAGTATCGTATCTTATCGGTAACGATGTGAAACGGCCCAATTGTCTAGGTATTTGCGATGAGCGGCCACGGAGCGTGAAAAGCCTTTCTTATCGATCCTTGGCTGGTCACGTGAGTCATTGTTTCGTCTCAAAGTCCGCGGGACAGGCGCGAATTCCAGGCCAGCGAAGATTAACCTTCGCCAGGAGCGCTTTCTACGTTAACCGAGCGCCAGGGGAAGGCGGGGTTTTTGCGCGGCGAAGAAACGCCGGAACGAGGCGCGGAGGATGATTTACAGGGACCCAGGGCCGAAAGTGCCCAGGCCCCGGAGAATAAAATCCTTATCGGGCCTGCTCTCTCGTGAATGACGTCACTGTCGCCGGGGACCAGCCAAGGTGCGGTGAACGCACAATATTTTGGCAGACGCCTCGCTCGGGCCCTTCTGACTCACTCGAAAGGAGAACAACTCCCCCCATTGTACCGCGGGTCCATATTAAAGCCGCGCTCACACCGACCAACTGACGAAACACCCGCGGGATCGATAAAACCATGAATGAATCACTAGACCTGCCTCTTGTGACCTTAACCTTCCGACATCGGCGAAATTTACGTGTCGTGTATAGCCGCAGCCAAGTATAGCTCGTCGCACGTTAAATATTCAACGGATTGCTCCACTGGCAAACGTCAAACCGAGGAACGTAAGTCGGTCAAATTTTCGCTCCTCGTTCAAACGATGATCCGATCATCGCGATTTAGGTGTCCATTTGAATTCATTAATAAACCATTATCGTGTTAATGATACACCTCGAAGATGACGGTTCGTGATTAATAGGGCCTTCATTTTTGATAGATTGTTTTGAAACGTTGGTAGTTTGAGGCGTAGTTTTTAGTAGGACTGTGTGAATGGTAGATTCGCGTTGTGAAAGCAGCTTAATGTGATCAGCCAGGGAGCTGACAGCTGTGGCCGATAGCCCACATGGCGCTCTCTGCTCTTGTCGGGATGCAAGGCTATCGATTTTATCGTCCCGTTTTGCTAACGAATGGTCGGCGAGGGCCCGTTGATTAGGCGGTAACCACCAGAGAGTCCGATGATTGTTAACCAGCCTGTCAGAAAAAGAAATCCAAACGAGAGAAGTGCATTATTATTTCTTTTCTTTCAGGGACCTTTCCTGAGGACCAGTCATCACTTTTCAATTGGTCCCCGAGAGTGTCTGCCTTCGATTTTCCAGGAATCCTCGCTTCGTACAATAATACCCTGAAGAGCGCGATTGGGGGAGAGAGAACGCGATAAACCTCGTCGGCGAGCACTCGAAAAATCCTCGTAAAAGCGGTTTCCAGGAGTGAACGGCCGCTAGGTGAAGTCGTAATCGACTCAGGATGATGAATAGCGCGGTAGCCGGGCCCTTGAACGGTTATCTGACGCCTATGAACAGCCTTAAGCGATGCTCCGTCCGGAAATTAGAATGAGAACAAGGTCCCGAGAGAGTAGCGTGAAGAACCTTGAGAACTCTACTTGCCCGTAGACCAGAGTGAATTACGCGCGAAAATTTCGTTCCTCCAATGGAATCAGATGGGTCCATAGGAACGTGGGCAATGTCGGGATAAGAGGAATTATTTCGGAGCAATGATATTCGAGGGGACGGTGTATTTATACGCATATCTGCTGGCTCGCGTCATCGATGGCAGCCGAAAAGAAGAAAATATGCGAAGGACCGTCGCGATGTTGGCTCGACCGAGCAGCAGTAATATCCATTAAGCGGAGGAAGCCGAGATAAAATGAAGAAAGTGTAACGCGTCGTCCCCCGTGTGCTTTTCTAATCTGAAATATAGCGCGTAACTGTCGTCGCAGCACGTTCCTCGTCGTCGAACTGTCGGCCCGGCCGTTCCTTTTTTCTCCTCTTCCTCTCGCCGGCATTTACGGGCGACGCGCAGCTACGGGAATCTTTCTAAATATTTAGAGACGGTCTTTGCGCAGGGTGCAGCGCCGGAGAGACAAGGAGAGAGTCCCGGTCACTCCCATGGAAAGAAATATATGCCTCCTACGACTCTCCAACCTTTCTCCTCCCACTCGAGAGGCCGCGGGGAAAGGGACGAAACTATTTTCGTCCACGGAGATGGCCGACGCACGAGCAAATTAGTCCTTTCCACGATTTCCCGACTAATTGGGTCCCCTCGAAACGGCTACTGCTCACGCAGTTATCGATACAGTTCTCCCTCTTCCATCTCATCGATCAACTATCTCTTTTATTATTCCTTTTTTTATTGCCAGTCTACCGGAGAGAGTTCCTCGCCTTG
The DNA here is from genome assembly GCA_963989215.1 of Hedychridium roseum. Taxonomy (NCBI): domain Eukaryota; kingdom Metazoa; phylum Arthropoda; class Insecta; order Hymenoptera; family Chrysididae; genus Hedychridium; species Hedychridium roseum. The sequence goes on along the minus strand of OZ022318.1, from coordinate 2,716,495 downwards.
ACGAGACGTATTTTCGGCTGGCCACGTTGAATGATCTGACATGTTTTATTGCGTCCGCCCTTAAACTTCAATTGAGCTCGTTCGTCCGACGTCAGACGCATTCGCGACGGATATTGCAGTTTTTCTTCGCCTGTTTGTTCCAACAGCGATGCCATTATTTATAGGCCGTCATTCATAATACACCTGGCAGGACCGATTTAGAGGCTCTTTTGAAAGACAGACGAATGGATGGAGACTCATGTAAACTCCAGTTTCGCAGGTACTTTCACGGAAAAGCAAATTATAGACGTTTAACCGTACCGACGTTTTCCCATTATTTACCGCAAAGAGCCTGGGTCAAGTGCTTATTTCTTAATCCGATAAACTTTCAATTATTCGCATTGCACGGAGCATCGGCCGTTTTGCCCTGCAGTTGCGCGTTGATGTATTATAGCGTGCGTTCGTACGATTCACGGAGTACAGTTAGGAATGCGTTTGATAGTACGTTCGACCTGTACGATCGTAAAGACCGCCGGATGATTATAATAAACGTAGAGACGGCCGCAAGTTTCTCCGCTCGTGCTTCTGTAGTTGGCCGTCACGAGCCTCGCAGCATCATGGAAATATAAAATACACAAACGCAAACAACATCCGAAAGTGGCAAATGCATCGTTATTGCACATTGTGCAATTGGCTTTAACGATAAGAAAGTCCGACGAAACTTGAGAAAATGCAACATATGCAATTTTTACGAGAGCTCCGGCCCAAAGTAGTGGCACTTTCCAGACCGAGGTTTATTGCCTTGGACCGTACTCTATGGCCCATAAACCATTGACGTCTGTATAAAAAAAGTGTTCCCTCAACGCTGACCGTACTCTCGTTTCGGAGTAGAGGATTGACGTTCCGCAGAGTATGTCTAATGAGGCGATAGTATGATGTCATGTGTTCTTAAGACGTATAGAAGGTACTTGAAAAGCGTAGAAACCGGTCCGCCGTCCAGAGAACCTAATTACGAAGATCTGCCTGTCCCGTAAGGTCCGGCGATTTTACTTTCACAAACTTCGGATCGCGATTCCTCGGCCGCGAATAGCGTTGCGCACGGAGGCTCTCATTAATGCGAGACCGTATTAATTAGTCAACGAGGTAAGAATGCGTGTGGAGTTTTTGCCCGGCTCCGCAGAGGTGCATTCTCCTTTGGCAGGTAACGTTCGTTAAGTTAGTCCCGGCGAAAAGGAATCTCGCGAAAAGCGCAGACGATCGATCCCTCTCTTGCTCTTACTGCTCCTCATTGCCTTCGCTCTCCGTTTTCCCTTCGTTATCCGTCACCATTCCACGGCGTGTCGATCCTTCTTTGCCCGCGATTCTCACTCTCTCTCTCTCTCGCTCGTTCTGTAGCTGTCGACCGAGATAGCAGGAGAATCTCGTGCGGACAAATCGAGCGCTGTTAGAGTCGGCGTTGCACGCACCGAGCGACAATGGTACTTTTCCGCGGAACACGGGCTTCGGGTCTGCTACAATGGGAATAGGCAGGGGCCTACGTGTACCGGGGAACCGTGTAGGTAGTCAGTGACATTTGAAAATGTCAGCGCCGGGCCCTCGCGAGCCGTGCAATCCGCACTTTATCATTTCGGTTGTACGAATGCATCGTCATATCTGCACGCTTTGCCATCGCGCACTATCCCCGAATGTCACGTTAATCGTTACTAATAAGTTTCATAATCTACCGTTCAGTCGACGGTCCCATCGATCAAAAACAGGTAGGCGGCGGTCCCAGAGGCTTGTAAAACCGATACAACCCGATCGACGACATGTTCTCAGATTTGTATGAACAAACCGACGAGACAAACGGCAGCCACTATCCCACGATCGTCAACGTCTCACGATGAGATTAGTATTAATAGGAATTTATTTATCCTTGAGTAATGACTCAAGGTACTTAATGAAGTACCTTCGCAAGAGGCAAAAATTCGCCCAGAGCCGGAGCTTCAATTAAGTCGTAATTAATTTCAATCTCCATCGTTCCACTGGCAAGTTTTTTATTCCTCGTGCAAAGGATCTCTTATCTTCGCGTTAGTGTTGGACGTTGTCGGTGAAGAAGGTCGAGAAACGGTTGGTGCCGTGAGCAACAGCGGTTTCCTTTTACGCGGAAAAATACGGGAACGGACTATCGACACGTCCCGTCTGGAGTTTCGTTATTCGTTCGAAGCCGAGAGTCGAAGCCCCATTGCGGTTATCTATCTTTCGACCCTCGCTGGGGAAGGTATTTGGCATTGCGAGGGGTCGCTACCCCCGACGCACCCCAATGATATTGCGCTCATCTCACGAGCAGCAAACAGCGTGGAACGTTGCTCCGTTTCGACGGAAATTCTCTACGTAAAGACTCAGACATTTTCCTTGTCTTCCGGCTGTCACAGCTGCCGCTACGTAATTTCCTGCCGGTCACTGCTTTCCTTCAAATGGGATTTATCCTCATACGACTGAACAGCGACGTTCGTGCCGACTTTATCAAAATATCTGTCGTTTCGCAAATGGGAACTAATGTTCCACGGTCATGCAATCCTTTGACACCTCGTATCATTTATTTCAATGGAATAATGGCGAAGATTTATAGCCTCAGTCCCGGCAGTATATTTCTCCTACCTACCGGTCTTGTGAAATTGAATTGTATGCAAAGGGTAATTGAATGTCGCGTCTCAAGAACAGTGCATGCCTTTTCCGTGAAAAAATTAGTGGTATGAGTCGAACGGCGGGGTGTGTAGAACGAAATGGGATGGTAATTCGTGTTAATGAATGGGGAGTGACGACTGTTTCGTGCACCTTACCCGCAAGGCCGACGATCACGAAACGTCAGGATCCGAAGGCGCGTCGAGTAGCCGGCCCGATCAATATGAGAGTCGTAGAGGCACGTGTCCGGCGATGTCTCTCACAGGAACGTCAAAATCCCTCGAGTATGTTCCGATTTACGAGGAATACGTTCATGGAAAACGCCTCATCCTCGAACCCCTCGGCTTCTTCCTGGCCTCGAGACGACGAGCGTCGTGGAAGATCCTCTTCTCCATGCGTGGGAAGTCAACAGGCTCGATTCCGGAGCAAAGACGAATAAAGGGGCCGATCCACTGAGGGTGGATCTAGCGATTCTTGAATCCTCGGTACGTTAAATGCAACGACCAAGGATCTGTGAGGCGTCGTGAATTTCAATGGGTGAAACCGTGCGCGAGCACGTCGTTTAACGATCCGTCGGCTCACTGTGAGAAACTTACGGAAGGCGAGTGATGCTGGATTATCGCGGAAATGGTCTTCTGACGGCCCTGAAACGCGAAGACCGAGGCTGGATCGATCGATCGCCGTGGACCCCGGGCTCGGATTATTGAACCGCGTCGCTCCGTCGTTGACGTTTTCGAGATCGAAGGGCCTTCCACGTACCGACGGAGCGTGTCGGGAAAAGTCGGGACACTGGCCTCCCGTCGGCCGGACCGACCGTCGACCCGACTCCCATCGACGAGCCGACCCACTGCGCCGACGTCGCGACGACCACGGACTCGACGACGGCGTCGTCGCCTAGGCAACGCCCGGCGCGACGCCCGAGAGAAAAAGTACGGTCGATCGATCGAATCCAATTCCGAGATATCGAGATGATACCAAGACCGATCCGTCACCAAGAAAATTAGACCCATATCTACGTACAAATGTCCCCTCCAACGCCTACGAACCAATTTATCATCGATCATTAGTAATCATTGACCCCGGGCAATAGTAGCCTACGCACGTTTTCACCGAACTTGTCGAATTTTAAGAAAAATAAATCAAGTATACAGTGCTATCTTGAGGACATGTAGGTCTATAGAAACTCTTGGATGAGTTTCAAACGTTTCCACCCCATGGGGCGGTATAGTTTGTCCGCCTTAAAGTGGGTTAAAGCAGTCTTTGACCCACCAGTGGGTCACGCCACCCTGTGGAGCAGAATCGCCCGTGACCCGCCCATAATACATACATATGTATGTTCGTACGAATCGTTTTGTCACTGACAACTTCAGTTTAAAATGCCGGGTTTCAGAGTTACCGGATTCACCTTCGCATTGGGAAACGACAGGACGAAGACTTTCTGCTTTTCAGCGTCCCGCCACGAATTTCTGAGTTCATCGACAATCGTCCGGAATCTTTTCGAAATTATTCGAAACGTGAGGAAATGGCCATGAAGTTCAATTTGAACAACCGTCTTAAAATAATTATTCGAAAGTCAAGGATGACAAAGATTCATTAGCGAATGTCGGCTTGGTCTGTCAATATTGGCATTGTTTTACATATTTTTTAAAAAAACGTCGTTGCTAAGATGGTCTTTGAATGCGGACTCGGGGGAATTTTTTGAAAGTGAGAAAAGGCGTGACCGGAAACCCCAGCGAACCGGTATGAAATTCGTTACGTCCTCAGCATCCGGAAAATGTGTAATCGGTGGAAGTGGCCTACCTGGAGATCTGCAACGAGAACGGTTACGATCTCCTGGATCGAAAGCAGAGCCAGTACGGAATTACGCGATTAGAGGACTTACCGTAAGATTATATCGTGTCGGAGATAAACGACACATAATCACCGGCGATAATCATTTATCAATTCCCCCGGAATGTTGGACTTGGACTTTTAATCCTGCTTCGCAAACGTCAACATTTTTTTCCTCCTCGAGTGGAGCCGATTGACGTATCTTGGAAATTTGCATTCTGTTTGTTCTGCCAGGAAAATATTGACGGTGAAGCTACTAAAAAGCTTTGCACGGCGAGTGCACCGGCTCTCGATGATTCTGCGCGCATGCACGGAATAATTTATGAGCGAATGCAAAGACCGTCCCTTGTTTTGTTCCTGGCCTAACGTCAATAACCCATGAAAGGATTCTGCGTAGCGTCCTTACGAGTCTTGTGACTTGCAGCCGCGTTACCATTCAGGAAGACGAGGCTGGTAAGCTGCACCTCAAGAACCTGACCTTCCACTACGTGGCCAATGAGAACGAAGCCCTCGAGTTTCTTCTGACCGGTGACGGCAATCGGTAAGAACCGTTTCTAGCGACGATCACCAAGACCCAACGCGTGAGAAATCATTCGTTCCTAGGGTGATCGCAGAGACCCCGATGAATCCACATTCCTCGAGGTCCCATCGCATCTTCACCATCGCCGTTTCCATTAAGCAATTTGGCATGGATCGTTACAGAAGAGCTGAGATGCATCTCGTGGATCTCGCTGGGTTCGTAACAGTTACCGACTGACGATATTACGTGATGAGAGTATCCAGCGCCTAAATAAAGTCAACCCGCACGGTTCGCTGAAACCACATTAGTCTGCTGTTGGGCGTTATTTGTTCACCAAGAATTCTTCGCAAAAACAATTACGTATACTTTTATTTGTATTGTTTGACTTTCTTAGACAACCTTTTCCTAGCTTTCCTAGCTTGGCGTACCTCGGTACTTAATATTTATTTCCTGATGTACATTATATTTGATTTCAAGAAGACGGTTGATTGTTTGAACATCTCTACAGTTCTGAACGTGTTTACAAGTGTGCTATAACTGGCACCATTCTTACTGAAGCGAAACACATTAACCTGAGCCTACATTACTTGGAGCAAGTCATAGTTTGTCTGGGTCAGGAGAATACTGGTCACATTCCTTACAGGTGTCCATTCTACTTTGACGCAAATAGGAACAATCGATGGTTTTCCTCAGTTTCGTTATTATTAGATACTCAATGATCTCTCGATCCACAGAAATTCATTGCTAATCGGAATTTTAAGGAACAGTCTTGGCGGAAATTGACGAAGAAATTGTTGCATTTTACAAAGCGCAACGTTCTGGCAGTGTATATTAGTTCTTTTTATTTTGTACATTAATAAATTAATTACAAACTTTTGCATGCTTATATAATTACGAAGTATCATGTAACATTCACTTAGTAGCACAAAGGTACATAAAATATATGTAAATAAAATAAGTAACAGCGAGACTTTTCAGACTCTGTACAATTATTAACGCAATATTTTTGAATAAAGAAACATTTTAAATTATATCTCAATGCACTGGACAAGACGACGTATCCATATCCAATTTCTCCCCGTACATTTTTGCTTGCAATATCGTTAAACGATTTTTATAAATAACAGCTATGCAATGCCTCTTCGTTAAATTCTTGTGTTTTCTTATTTTAAAATTGTACAATGCATCCACGTTTATTTGTATACTATCCCTGTAGACGAATCCTTGAATACCTTTGAAGAAAATTAATGAATTTCTAAGACGTTCTGAGAAATTATCGGTCAGACATTTACAGAAGTTCAACGTACCTTTGTATTCGTAGATCTGTAAATATCTGTCATTTTCTGCGAATATAAGCAAAGTTTCCACATTACTTTCTAAGTTTAGTGCCAGAAAACCTTTTGGATTGTGCGTTTTTATTGTCTGTAGAACCTTCTTCTGCGATATATCGTCGCTACAAATCTAAGCATGGAAATAAATGTTAGAACGTAATAGAAGGTGTTGTCTTCAAAAATGATTTTTAACTTACGAAAACGTAATCAGCGGTAACGTTTTGACCATAGTAAATAAACATTTCCTTGCGGAAGGGACCAGCTTGCAAGCTGAAAATCTCAGTCGATCCGAACTGATTTTCCCAGCTCGAGTGATGCAGATTTTCTTCGTCGTATTCGTAAATTCTGTCCTCGCTGCTTAGTAAAATGCGACTGCTGTTTCGAATGAACCTCATGCTGTCCTGCCTAACCGGCCGGAAACGAAATTCACCGAAAGACCTGCCGTACACGTGCCCGATCGATCGTCTCTCCACTTTATGATCATCGACGATCAAGAACGTACTGTCGTCGATTTTTCTCGCGTCGGTTATATTGCCAAAATCAGTTACGTGCTGAAAGAAAAATCATTTGAGTACAATTTTCCGTAACAGAGAATTTTTTCGTATTGTCTTCGTACTTCGAATTGATTGTTGTGAATTTTCCAGAGGTTTCCAGAACTTCTTCCGCAAGCGGGTTTGCCCAACGCGAGGAAATATGATTCGTTGTGGTATTTCAGGGTAATCCATTTGTCGACAATGCCGAAATTATTAACGCTAGACACCAGATTGAATATCGTGCCGTTAAAAACGAGAACCCCCATGTTACAGGTGTCGTAACTGATCAATAAATGATCCAAATCGTTCGATTCGAAGTAATGGATCCCTGCAATATTTCTGTCAAACTCGACGACTTGCAGATACTCAAACGTGCTGAATCTGTATATTTGGTTTTCAGCAAATTGCTTGAGAATATTTAAATCCTCGCACATGCTATTCTGATCCGCCTGGGAATTACATTACTTGCCATAAATTCATGCTATTTCCAGGACAATAATGATGTTACAATTTACGTGTGTCGAAGTTTCAATTAAGTTTACCGTTTTGTCTTCAACCACATGCCTCATTTCCACAGTTTTAGCCTTCATAGTGTCCGCCAATGTTTTCACACGCACCCCGTCGAAAAACCCATCGCCCAAAATATTTTTCCGGAAGTGAACGTCCCCGTGCACCGTCCAATTTGCGGAAATCATTTGCTTTGAGCGAGATGCAGTCATCACCGCGAGAACTTCCCACCTCACGGGATTTATGTCGTTCAAGTATTGTAAAACCCGAAGACTTCCGTTCAAAGTTACTGGTTTCTCAAATACAAAGTTTCCTGAAATATTCCAAGTAAGAAAATTTCATTCATGATTGGTTTCATATTCTTTAACATTTTCATCATCGGTCATTTCTTTCGATATTAAAAAAAAACTCACCGATCATTGTATCGTTATCATTTAATAGTATAATTTGTTTCGGATCAATGCCATTAATGGAATGAGCGTCGAAATTATGCCGGGATTTCACATTCCCATGGAACGTTATATTACCCAACACACGTTGTTCATCTGTCAACTGCCAGTGTTCGATTACAATAGGTTTTCAAAAGGTGAAAGTTAGTTGTTACATACCAGAAACGTGTCGTTGTATATTGTGTCCAATTTGTAACCATTGACTGTGCCGAAAAGTTCGTAGTTTTTAACAGAAACATTCTGACATATCAGCACATCGGTTGGTATGAGTTGTTCCGTTTTTAATGGAATTAATAAATTCATATCGACCTTGTTCCATTTTTGTATCGTAACGTCGGATTTAAAAATTGCGTTTGCCAGGATCAACGGTTCTGGAAATTCGAATTTGTTTTCCTGTATAATAAACGTTCAGTGGGAAACCTATTTTAAATGTGTAGTTTCTAGGCTATTACCCATTATGTACTGAGGTCTATTTACGTAGAGAATACTGCCTTCCAATTCATTCAAATCCACACCTCCGATCGTGGTAGTTTCAAGCTCACTGTTGACTGTGAGATTTTGCTCAATTATGATGTCATTCAGGAAAACGATTTTCGCGTCGACGGAGAGCAATTTGTTAATACACACGGCTTTTTCATAGAATCGTTTTAAGTTAATATCGTTTAGCCTCTCGCCGATAACCAGAGATCCGCCGAACTTAACAGAATTTGCAAAAATTTTCGAACCGATAAGAGTAATATTGTCGTCGTTCTTCGAAATAATTGATTTCAAGAAATTCTCGACTTCTCGCATTCCTCCGACCGAACCGTTCACGTGAAGATTTTTTATGGAAACGTCATTGGCAAAGCGAAAATCGCCACGAAGTTGGAAAGTATTATTCCCTAGTGACTTGAATCGGTTCCTTAAATCGTCGAAGAGAATGTCATTGATTTTTCCGTCCATCTCGAACTTTTTCTCGACATTCACCGCTCCTAATATTCAAAAATACATTTATTTAATAGATCAGTTAATCATACTTCGATCTTATGATTGTTAGGTTTTGATATACCTTTTACCGTAACCGGTCCGACAAATATTTGCTCCTTCCCGGGGTCCAGGACATTTTCCACGGAACGGCCATTCAAAATGGACATTTCCAAATCTATGCAATTTATGCTATGAAAAGTTTTAAGGCCAGTCACGACAATGTCGGTGTCCGTTTTCAAAATAGCGTCAGACGCGAATTCCGAGAAGTTCAAATTGTTTATCAAACCAAGAACAGTAAGATTCCTGATAAAAACGTCTTCCTCGAAGACAAAATTTTCTGGTCGATTGGTTCGGTAAATATTTTCAAGGGGTTTTGCGTTGATGGATTTTGCCTCAACTTTTTTTGTCACCGTTAATCTCTGCAGGGGAACAGCCCCGCTGAAAATACCAATATACAAAGCTTCGAGCTGATCTTTCCAGCCCGGCAGAGAATCCAAAGGAATATCATTAATCGTTTCTGAAAATAAATTGTCCGTTTTCAATTGTTCGATCGTCATAGCCCCGGTCAAATTTTGACTCGTCGACAAAGTGACTCTCCGATTTTCGAAATCCGTGAAATTGACCCCATTGACTTTTTGTGCAACAATCTTCCTGGGCAGTAGGGTAGTCACTGTAAGGTTCTCAAAATGAACTTCGTGAAATGTCTCATTCAATTTCGCATCGAAATATTCGCCGGAAATATTATCATTTAACGTGTTGAAATACAGTTCATCGATAATCGGTACAGTTTCGAACAAAAGTTTCCGTTTCGCACATTGCAGGGAACCGTCCTCGTTGATATTCTGTTTTAAATAATCTTCCAAGCCTTTGATCGCATCGTCGTATATTTTGCCGAACGTAACATTGGCAGAAATGTTCCTTAAATCTGAGAATGAAAAGTGTCCATGAAAAAAAGGAGGATAGAATAATTCCATAAAGAGTAGAGATCGAAAAACTTACTGGGAAATTCTTGTTCCGTATCTAAAGTAACAAACTCTTCGAGAAGATGGCCATTAATTTTGTTAGACCGAATTGTAAGCGGTAAACCTATTTTAACATCATTTAGGAACGTTTTACGACCAATTATTTCTGCTCTCTTATCGGTTCGTTGCAAGAGATCATCGAAATTCGACCAATCTGAACCATTTATCGCATTTTCCAAATAAATATTTCCCAGCACGGTAAGGTTACCAAAAATAACATCGGAACTAATCGTCGTGGTTTCGTTCAACATTTTTTCAGGCAACGATCGATTGAATTTTACGCCGCTGATAGTCCCGTCGACCTGAAATATTGGAAAAAACGTAATTCGGTGTTAATCGAGTGTTGAATAAAGTATAAGTGTTTTCTCAATTACCTCGCAGGGACCATCGATACGCAAATTTTCAAAAGTAATTTCCTTATCAAGGGTTTGATCCTGATCGAGTATTACGTAATCGGTGATCGGTATATCGTTGATACTTTTAATGTCAAGGCGATTTACGATTGTTAGTGTTTCGAAATGTTTTGCACCTGTTATTTCGGCGGAGTTAGGATCGTTGTTCAAAACATAATCGCGTGGGTACTCGATTTCGTTGAAAGAATCCATGTTTACTTTATCGGCTACGACTTCCTTTTGTAAAAAATAAATAAACAAATTTGACCTTCCGTTAAAACGAAAGAAAGGGAGGATTTTTGGATTTTAATAGGTTAATCTTACCCCTTCTACTACGGTATTTCCAGTGATAATTGCGGGTTTATTTTTCCAAACAATATGTCCCATTAAATCGTCCCATTTAATGCCATTCAATACAGAAACCTTCAGATGGCCATCAATAATCAGCTGTCTTATTTTCGTAAAGTTAACGTTATCGTAATCTTTTTTTTCCGAGTCGAAAAGAATCTCCGACAGGGGAATACCGTTCAACGAGGAGAATTGAATATTTCGAGAATCCAAAGATGGGAAGACTTTTCTTCCTTCTATAACTGCCTCCTTATCATTATTCGTGTATTTACTTCGAATTTCCGACATGGGAACTCCGTTGAGCGATTCGATCGTTAAATTTTTCACTCTTAAAGTGCCGTTAATTCGAATATTTCCGGAAATTTCTACGTCAGCCGCGAGATCGATGTGACTCGAATTCGGAAGTACAGCGTTCTGAATATTCCTGTGAATCTCCCCGAGTTTTTCGTCAAGGTCCTTCAATTTCTCCATGCACGCGTCGCCATTTGACCGAAAGTCTTCGACGGTCATGTTATTCGAGCCGATGGAAACCGTGCGGTAAAACACATCGTTCATTATTGTAACGTTCACCGCTTCCACTCGCGAGAGATTCCAAAAACCAGTGACTGTGGGGTCGTGGAAGTAGCTGGCATTCAAACGAACTTCCGTTTCGTCGATAATAGCTTCCTGATTGTCCAAGACTTCCTGAAAAACTCAGTTACTGCGTGTGTCCAACGTATCAAGAAAATGATTGTGGGTTTTTCGAATTACCTCGAGCAAAACCTTCGTTTTCAGCAGCCTCTCCATTTTGTCACGGACGGGTCTTGCCAAATTCTGCAATTGTGTTTCGATTCGCACGAATGTATTGCCGGAAACAAAACCGTATTTTGGAATTACTGTGATCCCCGACAAGTCAAATCTGTCGACGATTTTGTTGGGCAACAGGGCAGTTTTGAAACCTGTTCCCTGCCAGGACAAGGCAATTACCGACGAATTTTTCAGCTGTACCAGCAATAATGCTTCGTCCCTGTAAGTTTCTACACCCAAATCTTGGATCCAGGAAATTTCAGCGAAATCTACGGACAATTTTTCATCAGGTAGAAGGTTTAAAACACTCTTAAGATTCTTATTGTCCTATGTAGCGGTCTTACTGTTGAAGAAATTCTCGGAATTCACGTCGAACAAGAATTCCTTTTCGAAGAAATTGAACAAACCAGCCTCAGGGCCGGATATGGCCAAGTATTGTATATACCCGCTCTCGAAGCAGACGAAGTTTCTCAGCTCGTTCGACGAGATATTCTGAAATTGCTCGAAAACGGAAGTCCTCGCGTTAGCCTCCGTGAAGTCGTACAACAGAACCTGGTTTTGCGTTTGCACGGCCAACACGGTGGATTCGTAAATCGGGCAAACTCCGATGTTAGAAGCTTTTGGCACGAATTTTCGCTGATACACCCTTGAAAAATAAAGTTAAACGATATAAACCTCGTAAATTTAAAACCCCCTCTTTACTGACCCGGACAATTACCAGAAATCAAAGTGTTCGTTTTCGAAGTCAACGATCAAACTGTAAATTTCAATCGGTGAGTACACTTTTCCGAAATAAGTTTGAGTGTCGTCGAGTAACAGCAATTTGTTTTGATCGGCATGACGAATGACTTCTAAATGCTGCACCCGTTTTTCCACTGGCCAGCGCCAGAATAGTTTGAAATCTTCGCCCGAAATTTCGTACCAACGCAGAGAAATGTCGCGTTCTGACCCGACACACAAAATCGCCACGATACTGGCTTTCCTATCAGTTTTCTCGCTTTCCAGGGTCTTCGAGTCAACGATTTTCAGCGCTAGTATTTCGTCGTCGATCTCAAAATCAACTTTACTCTCGGTAAGGCCAGTATCTTCGTTGAGTTTGTAGATCGATAAAGTCGTGTTGGTCGATTCTGTTAAGTAACCAGTACCGTTCACTCGCAAAAAGTTTCTGTTCCTTCCGTTCTTCGACAGAGCAGGATCTTCGTGCGATGAGATATCAGTAACAACCAACTCTGCGAATAAAGGTTTGTGCTTTGTGAAATTGAATTCACGAATAAATCTCAGTTTGAAACACGACTGGTCTTTAGAGTTTGATGATTTTTGGTCCTTTTACCTTCGCGATTTCCGGTCCCCGTGTCGAATTCGTATTCTTCCCAAATTAACAACGTGTTCTCGGGATCTCGAGCAAGTGGAAAGGATTTTACACCCCGCAGTTTTTCCCGCAGTTTTTCCATCGTTTCGTCGATGTTCACACATTTCGCAGCACCGATAGAAACCAGCACGAGGAGAAAAATTACGAACAGATGACTTAAGGTCGACATTTCACGGAGGAATTTAACGTCGGAACATTCGAGTACCTTTCACGAAGATTCTAATCGTTCGACTCACAATATTTTGATAAACACATACACCTCGTTTGTGTATTTGTCTAGTAACAGATTCAGTACTCACACTCACTGGAATTTCATTCAAACGGTATTCCGATAAATAGAAATACTAATGTCTTAACAGCGAGGAACTTTCGCCAATAAATAATGCACATTTTATTGAATAAAGTAACTTTATTTACAAGGATTTTTCCCCGTCGTAAGTGCTACTTATTTTCATTGAAAGTTTTCACAGGACAGGAATTTCTCTGGCTAATTTCATTAACGTGTATGATACAAGATTGATAAATTAAAGGTATAAATTAACATTGATTACGAATGTTGCAGCATGCAATTCTAAAACGATTATAAACTTTTTGTACATTATTTTCCTTTGTACAATATTTCACGTCGACAATAATAAAAACATTTTTTCTGTCGAATGATTATAACGATTCATTATAGTTCCCTTAACGCATACGTTAATGCATTTTACTATAATATCAACGACCACGTAACTATGTGCAATAAATATTGAGAGCGCCATAATATTTTACGGTCATCGATGAAATTCATGTTCACTTTTGAACAATGTTCGCGACCTAAGGCACTTTAACTGGGATGAATCTGGACCTGTCTCCGACCTTAGGCTGGAATCTAAGGTTAACCTTGTCCTTGCCCTCCTCCCCCACCTCGAGGAAGGTGTTCCAGTCGACGAGGAAGTAGAATCCGCTTCGACGTCTCGTCGGCAGGACGGGATCCGGCGCGGCTGTGCTTCCACCAAAAGATTCGGCAAGAGCGTCGAGATTCACGGCTTCCGTGGTCGTCGAGGACGTCAAGGAATCCAGCAGGTCCGAAGAAGACGTCGAGGAATCCAGCTGATCCGAAGCTGCCTTCGCAGAATCCGTGGGCAAAGTCGTCGACTCTGTCGACAAGGTTCATCCTGTCAATCCTTTTCGCAATTTTTCTCTCGAGAAACAATAATTAACAACGTCCCGTCTAACGCGGAGTCGTTGTTTCACGAACTCGTCGACCGATACTCAAGTCGCGATTGCACGGAGCTTCTATTAATACGTAACACTTGAACCGAGAGTTTCTTCAGTGGGGCATCGATGAAGGATGAATATCTTAATGACGTAATCAAGCGCATGTAGAGGACAAAAATGCAACGCAGTTTTATCTAAGCAGTTAGCAGTTCTTTACAGGTATAAATAATAATACCCTAACCACGAAGAGTAATTAAACGAATAACCGACATCACGAAAGTAAGTGCATGATTATCCCTTTGAGTTTCGTCCAGCTTTTTTGCGACGTTAATTCCAGTGCAATCATTTCATTACCGTTAGTATTATTGCATGGTTTTTCTAGGCTAATTCTAATAGAGAATTTTCTGCACAGGCGGGGGTTATTGATCGTAAGAAAATTGCGATTAGAATGCAATAACACTTACAAGCACAAGCGCAGGAATGAAAGAGGAGTCAAAGCCCAAGACGAGGATGAAGTAGAAGCGATGAATTTTGGTAACGGAAGTTAAGTTTAGTTAGGATTAAGCCGTTCAGTCAGTCAGGCGGCTTTTTGAATTGATTAGTGACGTTGGTTAGCACACTCCTGATCCTTGTTAATCCCTGTATGATCTTTCCGACCCAGAACTCCGATCCGCCGAGCACGTAAGACATGAATTTCTTAATACCGGTCGTAGCAGCGGCCATCAAGGTCGTTCCACTTTGAGCATCACGGCTGGTCTCTGCCTCTTGATCTTCTACCTCTGTCAATTGGGTTTCGTTTTGCTGCCTCTTCACCTCGTTCTTCAGGTCCTCGTTGTACAGTTTAAGAATTTCCTCGAGGCTCAGGGGATCAGGACCAGGTTTCAAGGTCTTGGCGCTCTTCAGAAGGTCGTCAGCTATTTTCTGAACTTCCTTGACGTTGGCCGTACCCTGTTGGACCATTTTCACCGTGTCCAGAAGCTCGTTGATCTTCATCTTTTGCTTCTCGTCCCTCACGACGGCCTCGTGCGGTTTGAACACGTGGACCTTGCTCGCAGGGGTCGTAGATTTAAGTCCTGTGGTTGTAGCGATTGTCGGGCTCCTCGAGATGAGTCCTATGTTTTGCAGAATCTTCCTCATGTCCTGGGGAACTGCCTCGATCAACGAAGGTCGTTCAGTCGAGACTTTCATGGCTTTCTGTCCCCTGTTCTCGCTGGTCCCTAGGCCAAATTGCGCCAGGAAGTCCTTCATCTCCTGGTCCTTCACCCGAGACGTCGGCAGAGGTTTGAAATTCGTGTAAGAATTGAAATTCATCGGAGCCTTGGTTGTTGTTGTCGTCGTCGACAAGGATTCCTCATGCTGTTGCGACGTCTGAAGCCCAAATCTCTGGAACAACAATTGAACATCCGGCGTAAGGTTGTCAACACCTTTCCTGAAATCCGAACCACCGTTCTCGAAGGTATTCTGCGTGCTGATCGACGGTGACTCCAAACCCACGGCTGTCAAACCGGAAACTGACGTATGAGCCACGTTATTCGTATCGGGGATTTGGAATTTTGACCCAAATATCTCGTTGTTCTTCTTGTACATGTCTTCTATATTGTCATTGCTATCAGGTCGAAGACCTATGGAGGCAAGTAATTCCTCAACTTCCTTCCTCATCGGCGCTGATGTGCTCGTCGTACTCGCTCGAAATCCGCCGGAATTCAACGAATAAGTCGAACTGTATTTCGGTTTGTGCGAACTCGTCGATGACATTGGTGTTACGTAAACGGGTCTACTAGTTTCTTCCGTCGTTGTTCCTCCCTTCAAGTCCATCGCCATCGGTTCCGTCATCATCGTTGCTTCCACGGCATCTTCTGGCAGGATTTTTACAGTAGCTGGAGAACTGGTAATAATCTTAGTATTTTCATTTCGTTGGTTCTCGGAACCTGAACCTTTTTTCGTTACTACGTCTCCTACGACGACTCTGATGGTCGTCACGATTGTTGGCTCCTCGGTAACTTCCTCCACGGGTTTCTTGGTTGTTGTTGACGTCGTCACTGGGATCGCAGTGGTAGACGGTGGGGCAAAATATTGCCATTGGTCCGAAGACAAAATATTTTGACTAGTCTTGGAACCAGGAGTCGTATTCTCCGTCGTCCTCAAGTCGATCTTAATTTCCCCCTTATTTATCTTCTTCGACTCCTCCGAGGGAGTAGTAACTTCGTTCTTTTTCGTCGTAATCCTACGGTAAACCGGTCGTCGCGTCACTGTACCCGATCTGTGCGTGTTGTAAGAGTTCTTCTGAAGATTTTCCAGGTTGAAACTGAACCGCATAGGTGCCGTTTCCGTTTTCAGACTCTCAGGAACGGACGTGTGAACCTCGGAGTAAGTTTCCCGGTGATTCTTGTACCTCTGTTTCGGTTGATCCTTCAGTTTGGTTGTCAATTTCGTCGTTGTATAAGTCGCTACGGTGTTATCGTCCTCGGTATCCTTGGAATTTTCGCTCGTCACTTCGACGCTCTCCGCTTGAATTGGCCCTGAGTCCCCGGAGTCAGGGATGATCTGCACCATCGGTGGTTTCGTGTAAAGGTCCTTCAAGGTCTCGGCCGATTCCTTCGCGTTGTACGGCAAAACCACCATCAAGGCCTTCTGATACATCGACCTTGCCTTGTCGATGCTGTCCTGATCCTTGACCTCCACCAAATCCTTGGACGTTATGTTGAAGAGAATGTCAACGATCTGCTGACGCGACAAACGAGGCAAACTGGGATCCTCGCGAACCATCCTCTCGACTTCATCGATCGTCCGGTTGATCGATAGCTCGATCTCCGAGCGCGTTGGAACTGCATGTTGATGGCATTGGCCAAGGCCAACGATCGCCAGCAAACAGATAAACGTAATCTAAAGAACCAAACGGTAAAACAATTTTTTATTAATATAACATCTTAATGAAATATTTCTAAACCATGAATTTTTACCACCACGTTTTTCGAGTTGTATTGAATTATCATCGTCCTGGAAACGGTATTAAATTGATGTCCTTATTATCCTACAAATGTGTCCTCTAAAGGAGAAAATAGTACAGGCAAAGTCCCGGTGTTACACAAGGAGTACAGGTCGCCGGTGAAGATGGATTCTAAAGACAGGTGGTTTCACATATTCATATTCTCGGCTATTGCAATACGTCCTTGACTGAGTTGTCCAGCTCGTCAAACTCGAGAAAGTCTACCCAGTCGATCCTTGGTCCACGCGATATGTTGTGCGACAAATATGATTAGCTATGCATGAAACCGTCAGTCGCTCGATATGCACTCATTTTTTTTCTTATATCCTGCATTTTCCTCCAATGATCATCGAGGAACCTACATCCATTTTTAATGAAGCTCATTTCACGCGCGAGTGCAATCAAATAAATAAACCATACGCACGGCCATGATCATGCATTTCCGATATGGATTTTTTTCGCTGAACAACCAGAATGAAGGACGCTGAAATATTTTCGAAAGTGAAGGAGGAAACGTGGCGAAGGTGTAACAGAAGGAAAGCGAGTAGTTACTACGATGTAAGCAGATGAGTTTTATTCCACGCGATGCGCGTAATTTCACGCTAACGGTGGCGATGCTCATCCCGCGTAACGAAATAGAAGTATCACGCGGCCGTATCGTAATAATTGTGAATAAAATCTGACACGGGCCGTAACTCTGATGATGACGATGATTCCGGAGAACGAAAGTCACTTTCGTCCTCCACGAACGATGACCTTTTTAACGTGCAGGAACATCTGCCGATTCCGCAACCAAAGTTGCGTCTTAGCCAGCGCCTAATCACTTTATTTTTCAGCGAAAAATAAGAAATACTTTCCGAAGCATGAGAATGGAAGACGTGATTTTTTTTGAGTAATAGAATTTATTCCCTTAGAATTTTCATTCAAAATTCATTGAATTGACGGAGCAATTCTTCGATTACAAAACATTAAAAATCATTTGCCGGTTCGCTGATTGTACCGGGCTTTCACAGTCTTGTCCTCTATATAAAAATGAAACGTATCTATCGAACTTCAATTCGCTTTGACCCTTGAAGTCCACAATTAAATATTTCATTATGCGCGGTTGCCGTAAGAAAAAACATTTAATTTTTCCGCCGGGCCTTAATTAAGTGAGACTTAATTGCGCCGGGGAATCTAATTGTGCGGAACAATCACGGCGGTCGGAAACTCTGGCGACAATTAACGAATCGCGTGGGAGCAGAAAATTAATTAAATCAGGCGCACTGTCATCATTCAACAACGTCGAAATAACGAAAAGAAAACGGTGTATCGATTAATGAGGAAAAGACGATTAATTACGAATTCGCACAAATTGGGTCAAATAATTTTCATTGAAAATAAAAAAATTATCCGATGATTAACTCGAAGGAATCTTCTTTTTTACCAATTTGCGGTGAAAGGAGTAAGTTGTTATTTCGCACAGAACGAAGTTCTTTATTTGGATCAACGAAAATAGATAAACTGTACTCTTTGATTCGACGTGAACGCGGTTTGTATTGTGAAAACTTGGATTTTCTGTGAGAAAATCGACGATACTGGCTGTGCGAAGAACTGAAGCAACTCACGCTGCGGTCAGAGACCAATGACCAAACTGCATTCCACGTTAAACTCACTTGCCCGATGGAAAATCCTGCGCGTTTCGGGTCGACGAAATTCGCAGTGACACGTGTTACGATTCCAGGTCAAAGGGTACCGCGGAAATGTGTGTTGGAAGGGAAAAAAGTGGCGAATGATCGATGACGGAGACGCTTGAAAACTCACCATTACAGCGAGCAATCGTCTGGAGACGCAGCCGACGACTGACTGAACGACTAAGGCCTACTTTCGAACTCTCTCTCTATCTTACGCGCTTAATTCCTCCTGGTCGTTAGTCCCCGCGTATACACGTCCACCTGTCTTATGTAGTCTCGCCTGCAAATTAAAGCCATTTCATTTCCCCCTCGAAGTTTTCCCCGACGCGGAAGAAAAACCCCCCTCCGCAAACACCATACGGGGTTTACTTTTATTTGTTTCGCAGAATTCGCGGTCGAGCAAAATCTATGGGTTTAAGCAGTTCTACAAAATTAATGCAATGCTATATTTGTTTGGTGTCGTCTGGGGAAACTTTTTTTCAAGGACTTATATTCATATTTTCGTGGAATTTCCGAGGAATGAAAAGTTTCACGTCTTTCGAGCAGCGGAATAGAAGGCTCGAAAGTCCGCGAGCTTAGTAAATTCTACTAAATAGTTACAGAAGAGATGGAAAGTCAGCGAGGGTTTTTCAAGTTCAAGGAGACGGAACTTTCTCCTTATCTCGCGTACTCCGTTCACATGTGCAATGACCCACGTGAGAACGTGGCAAGTCATGCGTTCCAACCGGACAAGTTTTTGTTGAAAGTGCATTCGAGGGAAGTAAACTCAATGCACTCTGCATCGTTTCTGCAGGTCCTTTTCTCAAACAGGAATTGTGAAAAGCACAGATGGCTAAAGTTTCATTAAGTTTTGGGAATAATGCCGGAGTGGTCAATGCTCAGCACGTACATGTCGGTTGAGAACGGAAGAAGGTTGGGGTTTGGAATGAAAAAATTATTGGGAGCAGTAGAAAGGGATTGCGCAGGTTTAGTTGAAAAATTACTGAAGCGATGCCTGATGGAACTTAAAGGATGATTGTCGAAGAAAGGGTTTTAATACGTTACAGATATATTAAAATACGATAAAATGCGTTGAAATACATTGAAAGGTATTTAGGTCAAACATTTCAGTAGTGTAGGTCAATATTGTCAGAGGTGCAAAATTTTTCGTTCTTTTTCAAATTTGACGATTTTTTTGTTCAATATTTTGAAATATGTTAAAATATGTTACAATAAATATGTTAAGAATGGTTTAAAATGTATTAAAAACCTTTATAAACGCGTCATTAGCATTAACTTTTAATACTATTAATTGTACTCTTTATACTCTGATTATACGTTTTCACACGAATTAAACTAAGATTATACGACACGAAGTCCCATAAGATGAAAGATCCGTCCCTACACCTGGTCAGTGGTGAAAAGCCTCAACGTGTTTCCTTCTTATCGACCAACGGTACAATTTTCAGCCGAGGTCCTTATTAGTCGCTAACAAGGATGAGATCCTTCGTAAATATAACTATATCATACAACGATAATACTTTCCCATTGAAAAATAAATGAAAAAAACATCAATATATTTTTCTTCATTCAACTGAAGGATTAAACGATCAAAAATAGTCGTCTCATTTTATGAACTTCTAAACTTCTAAAAATAAGATCCATGCGATTCAAATTTTTAAATAATATTAATACCGTAATCAACCGCAAAATTACTACTGAAATTAATAGAATACTCAGCAAATTTTATGTAGTATCTTGAACCCACAGTTTTTAAATTAAACTACCCGGCGCAAATTATTGGCAGGATGTTTCGTAGGGTAGGAACTAAAAACTAACATACCAAAAAGAATAATATAACAAATGGAATTCATTAAAATCTTATGTTTGACAGTTCGTATCGGGAAAAGACTGATCAGGACGAGGATTTCCTGTCAATTTCATGGGGTTCTCTGGCGGACTTTTTGAAAAGAATATAAAGCGGTACCGTTCGGAAAGAGAGATACAGTTCCCGATGATAATGCGTTACGACATCGCGATCTGGCGTTGAGTAAAAGTGGGGAACCGACTCTCACTGACGGCGGTCGGCTAAGTACACTCGCCTCTCTCGCGCGTTCACGTCGAACGGAGTGCTGACCCCGGGGAACAGAGTTCTCCTTTCGAGTAAATCAGCGGAACAGCATCGACGAGACGTCGGCTCGGTCTCACCGGGCCACACGGATTCACGGAGGATGACGGAAGCCTTCGAGGATTTCGTCGACGCCAAACTAGCCGGGAACTTGAGCTGCGACGACGACTTCGTACCCTCCGCCGTCGAAACCATAGAAAGTGAGTATGGCCACGAGCGATTCACCTTTCCCCCTATATCTCACGAGAAAACCGAGTTTCTGCGGTTCGAACTGCCAAGTTTCCCGCCCGAAGGTCCTGCGCTAGACGGACCAAACCGTTGGTTCAACTTCCAGGAATTTCCAAAGACCTCAGAATCCTGCCTTTAATTTCGTTGAGTACAGGACACGGTTAATTGAAACTGCAACTGTGCTTATTACCCTAACAATTTTTAAACATTTTTCTTACGAAGAAACTGCACGCAAATGCGCGTGGAATTATTGTGTTTGTTGATCATTAAATTTCGCGAAAAGTTTTCTGTGCGCGATAGAAGGATAGAGTGGTTCTAAGAGACTCGTGGAGAAAGATAGTTCCGAAAACGAAGCGAGCCACGCACGTGCTATATTCGGCGACTTTCTACGGAAACACGTAGGCGCGAAACTAAACTCCGGGAGAAAACACGCGGCATGTTTTCGGCTCGGATTGCGAAACGTCGTTTTCCTGACGGTTTACCGAGGGTTAGAAGGACCGTCGTGAGAACACCGCGGTCACGGGTATTCGGGGAAAATTATGATCTCATTCAGGTAGAAGGTTTACTAATGAGGCCTGCCCTACCCGAGAGCCAAATCACCGTGAATCCTGAAGACTCAGCAATTTTCATACGCAAGCCAGACCTTAATTTTAACGAATTAGGATGAACCCTTCGTAATTGCCCGGTAACTCGATTTAAAATACTGGCGATAAACAGTCATGACGAAAATTGTAAAAAAAGTCAGGAAGGTTTTAGTGGTTACTTGGAGTTTTTTCTTTTTAATCCGACAAAGGCAAACTGTGAGCATGCATAGCGCGTACACAGCGGTGAAAGTTTCACGCCAACTTGACCGGGGCATTCGAGTTGCGCTTCCCTCACGTAATAAGCACTCGTGGCATGATTAATTACGAATCGTCATAACACTACACCCATTAAATAAACAGTCCTAAGGAAATTTTAGTTCTAAGAAGGTGAATTTCATTGGCTGGTTGAAAGTCGTAGCCGACTGGTTTTAGTAGTGCCTCGTCGTTGAGGAGTAATCAATTATTGACTCAAGACATTGTTGCACAACGCTAGCTCTTTGTACGCTATTTTCAAACGACTCGGACAAACATCGAGGATTGCAGTTTTCATGCGGAATATTTCCATAGAAGCAATGACAAATTGATGAGAAGTTTTGCTCGCGATTGTAACGTGTCTATTGAGCACCCTGCGCGGAAATCGGGCGATGAAAGTAGGGCGATTTGCTGTTACGGTTGTTCGTGCGACACGAGAAATCGCAGCGGACCTTGCCGAGCGAAACAAACGATTTCGAGACGACAGCTAATCGTCAGTTGAGACCCGTCCAATAACCAGTTGCGCTTCAATGGGTTTTCAACATCCGCGAAAACAGTGACGCGTAAAACGAAACACTGTATTCTCATTACCCGTACATTAGAATTTATCGAAATATCAGTCTACAGTTGAGAGTGTATTAGAAATATTACAAAAACCGAGCACTACTAGTTGAGAGGTTCTCTGTAGATTCCTACAAGTATTCTTATAGTTTTCTTTAGATTTTAGCAACTATCGGTCAGTGTCCATACACTTTAGTTCACATTCAAACATATTCTCTATCCTATTCCATCTGCACAAAGAAGTCTTCACGCTCGAGTAGATCTACATGAGAAAGTCTGGTCACTCTCGGCGAATGCCATAATTAAAATATCAATAATATTCGTGTTAAATGGTAGAAGCTGTAAACCATAAGGAAGTAATTAGTCGTGCCTACGGCAGAAGGACGTTTTACGAAATTCTTAGAACTCTGAGAAATGAATACACATAATTACTCATTGACGAAACGTTATTACGATGCTCCCTGACATTTTGCTATCGAGAAATTGTTTGACAGGTCATTCACCTGTACCTTTTACAGCTTTTTCTTATCGCTTGACACACAAGGCTTCTCCGTACTTTCGCATTCTTTCTGAATCAATTATATCTCGACACAAACAGTGAAGGTTAACACAGAAGGTCCATTTTTCAAGACAGCCACGATACAATATCATCGATCACAATATGTTTGCAGAGATAAAGTTTTATTAATATGTCTTATCTGCATTAACTGTCCACCGATGTAAACTAATGTCACGATAATAAAGGTGTAGGAAAAATACTAATACCTTTTAATATGTCCAAATCTAATGACCTTTAATTCTTTTTTGAAGAATTGGGAATCTTCGGAGTTGCCGTGCTGAGTTGTGGGACAATACTCTCGACCTTGACATTGTATTTTGCGGTCGACGCGTGCTACAATGTCATCTGCCAGAAGGAAACGTTATCCTACAAGACAAATTCCATAGTTATCCTGGCCGTATACCCAATTGCCAGCCTCTGCAGTCTCTCCGCGACGGCAGTGCCCCGGTAAAGTGAAATTCCAAGCGCTAAACACCCGGAATCGTCCTGTCGATTACGACGATCGAGAATGCAACGGTTATTCAACTATTACGTACGAGTCTCAAACGATCGCTCGTACTTCATTCGAGTCTACGTATGTTACGTAAAATTGTCATAAAGCGAGTACGGCGATAGGAAAAGAAATGATACGGAACGAAAGGGAAAGTTTCAGGACGGGGCTTTTCTGGGATGAAATGAATTTATTAGACATTTTTAGGATTCAGGTATATCGTAAGCTTTTATTGTGTTTGTACATTTTTTTTAGAGCACAATTATTGTCCGATGCAGTGACAACGATATACTTGACGATCGCTCTTTATCGTTTGTACCTATTGATGCTGGAGCTCGGCTCTAGAAAGATTACAAAACCGCCTGCGTTAATGCTGAGAGTCGGACCATGCTGCTGTTGGCCTTGTCTGCCTTTTCCAAGTCTCGAAATGACCGAGGATCACTTGGCATGGATCGGAATCTTCGTCTTGCAATTCCCCATTATTCAGGTGACTCTCGTGTCAAGAGTGGGCTTCGAAGTCCGCAAGGACCTTAAAAGAATGAACAAATTTTTAGATCCTTGTGTACTCCATATTCCTCTTCATGGAAGTCGAGGAACCTGTTTTGACCGTTCAATACGGAGTTTTCCTACAACCATTTGCGGTAATTAGTATCTTAACAGGGTTGTACGGTCTGGCGATTACCATGAGAAGTTTGGACGCAGTAATCCCAGGTAAGTGATTAATATCGTTCCTCGGCGCTTTTGGAAAACACAATTGCCCAACCGCGAAACGTACATTTCTATGCCAATGATTAACCGCGGACTAACACGTGCTTGACACACGTCGAGGATGCCGCTGGAAATTCGTGGCTAGAATTACGGGAATGTTATACCATGGATGACCACACGCAAGCGACGATGCGGCAGGAAACAATTTCCGAAAATCCTCGAAAGCTCCCACCCATTGTCCCGCTCGTCCGGCCTCATGGAAGTAAACCATTCTGACCTGGCTCTGTTTCCGCAGAGGCGAAGCTCCGCCAGAGGACCGTCATTTCCCAGCTGGTCCTGCTCTTCACGAAGCTACAGGCAGCCATTGTCAAGGCCCTCGCAGCCACCAATCTCTTCCCCTGCAATCCGCCACTGACGCCACGTATCTACGCCAACGGTAAACCCCGATTTTTCATCTCACATACCGTCGGAAAAATGGAGAATCTACTCCAAGCATGACTCGGCACAACATCAAGGGAAATGAATTATAACGATACTATACAGAGGGAAGAGAACTTGATTTTTTATCAGTTACATTCCAATGGTCGGTAGAAAAGAAATTTATACCTCGCTCCGAGGAAACGAAGGTCAGGTGTGTGTCCGGAAAATTTGTTTATACTATCTTCCGGAATATCTAACACTTGATCGGTGAATATTCCATCGTATCTGTTTACGTACCTCCTCGGTAGATGAGGAAGATAGCGTCTTTCCGTTACTCGAAATTCAGCCTTTCCTTTCGCATTCTAATTCGTAACGGATCCTGCGTGAAAATGGAAACACGAGCGACATTGGCTACCGGGAATCGCGCGCTTTCTCGTTCATCTGTGTATCCATCTGCGTACGTGAGGGGAATGAATTCACGGCGAGGAAATGCTCGATCCCTGGTTTACACGGTAATTTGCTTGCAGTAACAAGTAACTCGTTGGTGCTGTTGGAGATGCTGGTCCTTTGCTACGCGGCGAGACGACTTTATCACGTCGACCTGGAAAAGGATGCGGATACGACAGATCGGCCGAAAGACAAGACCGATCCGACCGACCTTACGAATAACAACGAGAACTGCCAGTCGAATAACAACGAGGGACGCAGGGGTGTCGTCGAAACGACAGCGGTCAACGTCTCGTGATGTATCGCTCCCTTTCACCGGCCTCCCCTCCCCCCAATCTGCACGGGAAAAATTGCTCGATCGTATCGCAATTTTACTAAACGTCTAGACAGCAAGGAGTTTCGCCCTGTCAACCCTAAGGTCCTCGCTAGTGCCCTTAAACACTTTTAAAGGGTACACTTTATCGAATTATCCCATCTCGTACACCGAATTAAACATGTACTTTGAATTGTGTATATAGTGTGATTTAAAATCGCAATTTAGACTGAACAATATTCTTCGAATTGACTATGTATTGTATCTTCTATAAGGCATCGGAATTTTTTCTTTTCTTCCTGATGTGTACGTTATGCTCTTATACGTTATATTAAATGTTATCGAAAAGTTACTGAATTCGTGGCATGAATATATTCTCACTTGACCTCAGTTTAAACTTGACACGGTATATAAATTTTGATGAAAATTTAAATTTCTTGAAAGTCGTAGTTTGCACGGTTCGTGGATTATTCTTTTTGAAATTCGAACAGCTGTGATTTATTGCGATTTCGTTGGCACGTTGGTCTCGAAGGAAAAGGAAACTGTCGAGCGAGCGTTGAGACTAACCATATGGTTTCCTGCAAGCCAGTGTATTACAGTATCGCACGGTCGACTGACGAATCACAGTGCACGTCTGCTCAAATGACTCGCAGGCCGACTGCCCATGCATGCCTTTTTGCCCGATAGAAAAGGTACTTATGGGTGCTCAAGTGTCTGCCGAAAAATGACGAAACAGGATACGGAGTTTGGGTCCCTCGTCATTCAACAGACACCCTTAAATCATTGGTAATTATTTGCATGAGTAATTTCCATTACAACGACCGAATAACTCTGCGTATTAAATTACTGGAATTAATACACTATGTATTGCGTCACGAATGGCTATTTTCGTTGTAGCAGGATTACGTGGGGGAATTCGATGAAGTGAATTTCGTCGTTAAGCAAAACTGCGCCGGAGTTCCCGGTAATCTTCGTATTGTTCGGCGGACGAAAGGGAAGGAGTGTTGACGCACGGGCCATCTGGAAAGGAAAAAAGTCCGTTGTCAGGACGCGGAGAAGAAGGATCAGGGCGAACGGTAGCGACGCGCGTTAAGTCAAAAAATCAACACGCCGCGGTCGACGGGGCTCGAATGAATCCGAAGGCAGATGCCCTTCGTCCAATGGAAAACCACGAGGTACGCGACTTCCCCTTTTGAATCGCCCTGAAAAAAACGTGACAGTGCTACCTTTCGATTTCTTCGTCATCGCTCGGGACGTGACGAAGAAAAGAATTTTGATGACCCTTTCATCCCGATGTAATTTGTATGAAACGTCCAAACGGGCCCTGATTTCCCATTTACGGCCTTGATATTTCGTGCGATGGCCCCTTTTACCCCGTTGCATCGGGGGAAAAGTTTTTAATGCCCGGGATTTAGTATGGTTATCGTCTGGTCGCTCGACGAGTGACGACAGTTGAGTTTCTCCGGCTGTCTTGGGTGAAAAAAATGGGTCCTTGCCGCGGGTTCGTCCCTCGTCATCAGTTTCCTTGCCTCGGGATGAGACAAGGACGTTAATATCCCGATAACGGCTAGGTACGCGGCTTTTCAACCCCTCAGTTTTAGTTTGAGCGCGGAAGATAAGGAACTCCTTCCACGAAGCTTCGTCCTCTCGGATTATTATTCTTCCTCGTGGCTCGTTTGTCCCTTCCCGCGGGATCAACGTGCCGCCTGACCTTGCATCTATTATCATAGGACGTGCCGCGTTTAACGAACCTCCTCGCCAAGTCACGCATTCCTTCAGCGTCCACTCGTGAAATCAAAGCGAGCGGCTCGTAAACTAGCAAACAATCGGAGTCGAGCAGAAAACGTTATCGGTCGTCTACAAACAACCGTTCGCCATCTTTAACAACAAAGAGATTAAAGCAACGGGACATATTTACAGAACAGACGATTCTCTGTAATCTTATTTGGAGACACAGACAGTCATTTCAAGGTCTGTTTGCTCGTTTATCCATATAAATCATTTGACTAACCCATTCTTTCTCCAACGAATAAAAATACACAGATATTGAAATTGTCTTTACCTAACGAATTTTCTTCTTTGTATTTGGTTACAGTCAATGGTCCGAGTGTGTTACATAAAGAAAATATTTTTTCTCTATTTATTGCAGCAAGGATTCGAGGGCTCTCGACGGTTTTCGTAAATGAGATAAATTACATCGTCGAGTTGTGTCGCCGAGCGGAGGGTCAGTGTTTTCCTCAAGAAACCTATCCAGACTGCTATGGTTTTTAGGCCAAATTGCCCCTTTCCCCGGGCGACGAGTCGTCCCTTCCTGGACCGATAAACCAACAGAGGACACGGTAAACGTTTATCGGCTAGCATCTCCCGGTGAATGTTACAAGATCGTCTTCCAATGTATACTGTCCCGAGTACCCCGCGCGCCCCCTCATTTTTCGGGGGTTTCGGGCGAGAAGGGGGGAAGCAAATCCTTTCCCTCGCCTACCTGCAACCTGGCCGAAACTACAAAACGCACTCCGCCCTCCCCTCCTCCCCCGACCTCTTCTTCCTGCTCCGGCGAGCCCCCGTTTCGCTTTCTATACGCAGGTATTGTCCGATCTCGAGCCTTCCGAATATCTAATTTGTCTTCCCCCAGCAAGGACGTACAAACCCACGAAAGCCTCGATACCATCGGACACATTCACCGAATTGTTTCAAAACGTCCTATCGGCAAAAATATGGACGTCTTATCGGACTCATAAATTTCCGAAATCTGGGATACGTATTGGTAGACGAGGTGAACCTTTTTCTCGAGCCGGTGATGAACGTCGAGCGACGGAAATGTAATGGACTTAACCAGTCTCCTCGGGGCCAATGGATGCACGGGGTTTCGGTTTAAGGGGTGACAGGATTTCTTTGCTACGGTTCGCCGATCGCGAGACGGACAAAAGAGGGGCAAAAGTACGCGGGATCGAGCCGGAGAATGAAAAAGTACCTTTCACGGTCCGCGTACATTTATATCGGTCGATCCCTTCGACCTTGCCTACTCGATCGGAAGATTTCCTGAAGGTCTACCGTGAAAATCCTTTGGCGGAGCTCCCGAAGAATACTTTTCCAGGCCTTTTTCCCGTAATCGATTTGGAAACGTAACAAGTAGGCCATAGAGGATGATGGATTTATTGCGAGTAATTCGTGGGCTTGGAGGATGAAAACATGGAACCCCGGGCCCCCGGATTCGTTTATCCGACTTTCTAGAATCCACGAAAATTATACAAGTCGGCTGATGAGAGGGGCAAGGCGAGGAGCGATTTCGGGATCATAATGCTCCAATCCCGAAATTGCTGTCTGGTAATCTTTGATGGGACTAATTAAGGCAACCGACAGTCCGAGGGTCTAAATTGTCTTCCACGGTCGATCCCTGCTTCGTCTCGACTAGATAACCTTGAGAGTCCCCGTCGATTCATCTTTTTTTGGACTTGACGAGCTCAGAAAGAAATACTTTCCTAAGGTCCCAGCATTGCGCTACTCCCTGCAATCTTCCTTGCTGAAATTAAAATTCCACTGCTGCTCGTTTCATCCACCTGCAGGTACAATAAAATATCTCAATGGCAAATTAACGAAGATTATCGTCGAGTTATGATGGATTTTTAAAAATTTTTTAACGTCGCCGCGAGACGTTGACTCGCATGAGTTGCACGTGCAGGTAAAGCAAACTTCTTTTTCCGGACATGCGGTGTATATAATCCGGCGTATTAATCAGTTTGCAGTACCAGTTTATGGCCCTGCGGAGCCATTGTTCAGTGTCCGTGGCTGCGGCGAAGTTATTTCTATTACGCCTTGCCGCAGGGCCACCGTGGAACCGAGGCCGGTAGGGCCGATTTAATGATTCGCAGAAGCAGACAACAATAGTTTATTGTTTACCCGTCGACGAAGTTATTCGACGAAAAGCCTTGCTCTCGGACGGACGGTGCCAGCGGGCCTCGTAATTGCACCTTCTCTTGGACTTCTTGGATCTCACCGACGCCGGAATCCACGAGCAACCACGAAATTCCAATAGACGAGAAAAACATCGACCATTCGTCAAATGTTTAACATCCACGAGTCTTCACGCTTGGCCCAGAACGGCAGGAATTAAGTACATATGATCGACCAGCGGGGCAGGAATGGAACGTCGAAATTTTAAACCAAGTCCCGGTCGGTCGTCATTAAATTAAATTCGGCCCGAAAGGACGATAATTGAATACGCAAGTTGAAGGGCATAAACCAAAACCCTCGTATCTCGTGGGCATCCTTCTGGTACTCTATTAAATTCCGCCGAATCAGTGGAAGTTGAATTTGGAGAAAAGATCAAAAGCATTAACGACGAACGACGTAGATAAGTCGTAAGGCTCGAGAGCTCTGATCTCGCCGCCTGTTAATCGTCTTAATGGGGCATCGCGCACTCTTGGAGCCGAAGAAGTTGTCCTCCCTTATCCCGAGGGCTGACTCGCCGGTGAAAATAGCCCAGAAGTCGGGCCCTTCGTCCAAGGGTACTTAGGACGCGGAAAGTGCTCGATCCAAGTGCCGCTGTTCCGATAAATTTCCGGCAAGAATCTCGAGCGGCATGCTCAGCTGCGGGGAAAAGGACTTCTGCGTAGGATCTCGAGGATCCTGAGCCATCTGTTTCGTCGTAGCTCGCGCGGAGGATCATAGGTATGAGAGGGAAAGGCCGAGGGGGCGGGGAAGAGAAGAAAATCGGAAAACGGTCTTTCGAGAGTTGCCCCGCCGACATATGGCACGCGGGGCCGAATTTATCTCCGGGAAAAAATATACTGGCCAGTTAGTCTCCGGGCCGCAAAGGATCGAGAACCCCGTGTCGAAGGTGCTGCGGGAGCCTCCCACTTCTCTCGCGAAAACGAACGGTCCCGAGTGGACCCTCGTTTATCCTTCTTCGTGTCAGGTACACGAAAAGCTTAAGGCCAAGGGGGACAACCGAGTCTGCAGGAAAACCAGCCCGCACCCTAATAAGTCCAAAGGAAACGAAGCAGCTGCGATTAAATTAATAGTCCTGACGTTTATTAAACGTTCGGTAATTTAAAACGCTATTCCGAGACATCAGTGTCCCTTCTTATCTTGCTCGGCAATGTTTCATAATGCCCTTATCGCCGTGATGACGTTGTAATTGATTTTTAAATTATTCCCCAAAGACACTCGACTTGGTAAGTTTCGGTGCATCTCAAGCGTCAACCTCGAGGATCCTAAAGTGCTTTCCGCTGTATCTCTGCCGCCCATAATTTACAGAAACAACCATCTAACAGCCACTGTTGTTCTTCTTCCCGTCCCGGTTAAATATCGTAGAAAATTTCTCTGACTTTAACTCGCTTCAGCAACGCCATAAATTGTAACGAGAAATCCCCGAAAATTTCGTTACACCGGTCGTCGTGAATCTTAAAGGTTCTTGTATTTTTGTCTTCGGAGGCGCAGGGAAATACGTGGTTCTCGTTGATTCATTTCCCGGCGAAATGCAACGGGCGCGTGGGCAGATCTCATTTGACCGGGCCGATCGATCATTCTAAGAGAGGAACAAGAGGATGAACCGTGAAAGGCGGTCTCCGGGATACGTCAAAGTGACCCTCAGTTTTCGGGCCCTCCGCCCGCCCCGTTCGCCAAGCGACTCGTTTCTTCCTGGGAGTGTTTCACCGCGTGACCATATGGTCGCCGACGGCGCGGGTCATTATTTCCCGCCGGGGGAAAAGGAGAGGAAGGGAGACGACGAATCGCCGTGCGAACAGGACGGAACAATCGAGCGGGAAGAAGGAGTCGAGAGAGGGATGGGGGAGCACGAAATTGCCTGAAAATTGCTCCTCGGGTTGCCTTTTCGTCCGCTTCTCCGCCATAATTTCATAATTCCGTATTTTTAATTTGAATTTCAATACGACGCTCGCCAGTTGGGCTTCGACGTTGCTTTTGTTTCCACGCCGACTTAAAAAAGAAAGGTAACTCTCGTTTTTTCGCGGCCCGTCTCTTTTTGCACGGATCTGTCAAACTTTCAGGCCCGGAGAATCCATCACGCGCCCTTTTAGGGAATTATTTTTCAGAATAGATAGGGTATCGCATAACTCTTTCGTACATCTTTTCGAACCGTTTGCCGATCGTTGTAAAACCCTTCTCTCCGGCTTTCTTGTGCCAATTTTTTTCCTACCGGCCCCTCGTTCCTCTGGTTCGTTGATTTTGTCCTCCCCCCCAACCCGTATAAAATATGCTAAACGCGGCGGGACGGTCACCCCCACGTGGAGCCGACTCGGGCAACGTTGTTATTTCCGAATTATGAATGTTGCAGGACGCAGCACAATCATCGCGATGAGCCCGGCCAATTTTCGGCTTCCCTCTAAAAACGAATAACGTTAATGCTCCTCGACGATCCTTCTAAATGTTCTCTACGAATTCCTAGGACTCGCCGAGGGCGAGGTACCCAGGTCCTTAAATTGAGATAAGCAATTACGATCATCAAGCAATTTCGAATAATCGCCCTACATAATGAACTTCACGCTCAACGACCCTTTGTGTTTTTTAACACCCCGCAAACCCAGTTGGACGTAAAATTGTGAAATAAATCGCGGGAAATATCGTCCATCGCGTCTTCCCGTGGTATTTGAGAAATACCTTCTGGCGTAAATCCCTCGCTGTCGAACGGAGAATTCGCACGCACGTGTCTCGGGAGTGAAGACACGAGGCTCCGATTTTTCAATGGATTCTGCGGTCATCGCCGACAGCCGCGAAGGGGGAACGTCGCGTAATTGCCGACTCGACGAAAGACTCGAAAATCACGCGCGAATAGCCACGCAGCGGAACACCTTTGCGGTCCAACCGCACGGCTATGACGATAAATTTTCGTCACACAATGATGCAGTAAAAACGGTACATCGCGGCGGAGACGCAGAAATATTCAGCCAAGTTGAATGCAGCATAATCCAGAACAAAAGGAGTAACGGTGCTTGAGAAGGTTATTAGCCTAGCGCATATTTTTCATTTCTTTGTTTCGTTCGGTGCGTTGCTTCGCCGCTGAGAGAAGAAGTTTTCCTCACTGTACTTACTTTGTCGCAGAGGGCAAAGTGGCGGGCAGGTAAGGTCGCTGGAAAGAAGGTTTCGTTCCGGTAGCGGGGAAAATTGCGGGCAATAACCGCAGGAAGTCAGTTAAGGTAAATGAAGTAATAGCCACTGTCGGGAAAGCGGTAGGAAAAGTCCAGGCGGGGGGTAGGACCGAGGGCCAAGGGACAGGAGTGGTTTGGCACTAAACAAAAACGTGGAAGTAGCAAATGCGGCGGAAGAGAATCTTGATTTACAGTAAGACCTGGCGGAGTCACCGCAACAATATTTTCTTTCCTTCGACTTCTGCCCTCCCCGTCAGTCCAAGTACTTCTATTACCGTCCGCAAATTCCATTCCACGGCTAGCGTCGTAAAGTTCACGAAAAGTTTGACTGCGAAAACTCGAAACCCGCTTATCCGGCGTGTCGTAAACTAAAAAGTCATTTACAAGAGCGGCCCAGAGCGTGATTTACGAAACTCGCGAGGGGGAAAAGTTTTTAACGTTTTTTGACCGAGCCAGGACTTCCTGTGCTCTCGAGGAAAAAAAAAATCAAGGGAACGGTCCACGTGCGGATCGGATGTTTCCGTCGTACTTTTTCGGCCCGGCTCGATCAGGGTACAAGAAATTGTCGAGTAAATTGGAAGAAGACAGGAATAATTGGAATAGTTTAACCATTTCCCGGGTCGTCGATGGGCCCGAAACGTAATTCCAGGCTAAGGGCCCATGGGACAGAGACAAATATTTCCAGCGGTCTTGTCATACTCCGAATAAAGTATCTAAATTATGTTACGCGCAGGAAGAAAAAGTACGGATGAAAAAATAATCACCCGAGATATACGGGAGCGCATCTGCATAAGGAGACAGAGGGACAGAGGGAGGAGAGGGGCCAGAGGTGTTTCACGTCTTTAGAAGAGAATCGTAAAGCCTGGCCACACTTTCGAGACCGGGGACCGACCCGACGCGGCCCGGGAGCCGAAGGCAATAAATTCGGCTTTTTCGAGAATTTGTCACACAGAGGCGACGCCGTATAAACCGAAGCCTCCGTCGCAGAGGACCATGGCTGCTCAATGCCAGGATCACCACCTGTCCCACCGTTTGGGGAATCGTTTAGAGAAAATTTCCTCGTCGCCTTCTTATTCCGCTTCGCGGGACCCGCAGGGGCCCTAATGCCCCGTACGGACGACAATGGAAATTTGTCGGCAAATGCGCGCGCGTTTTGACGCGAAAACTGCCTTTCACGGGCGCTCGTCTTCTTTCCGACACCTCCGGAATTTTATGCTTTGTTAGCCCTGTCGGCCGACGATACGATCCGCCGCGATTCTTTCAAAGCGAAACACGGACGAAAGGTGCGAGGCTTTTCCGACGATTACCTGCGCTTAGAAAGCACCGCGGTCAGGTAATTCGCCTTGTAATTGATCGTCTTCGACCAACAGGAAAGAGCGAGAAAATAAATCTACCTTGAGAACTTTCCCTTCGAGGCCGATGAAGCATTTTCCTGAGCTTTCAATCGTACGTCGATAAAAAGTCTCAGCAAAATCAACAGCCCCGTTTTAGCGGGCACGAAGAAAATTGTCTTCCAAGATTACGGAGTTTTCTCAAACACTCGTGGCGAAACCGTATCGAATTACCCGGCAAGGACTTTACAGGACACTGACCCACGTATTTTCGAAGGATCGATAATCCCCGAGATCGAAGTTGGCCCCTAGCCTCGGAGTTTGCCAAACGGTTGAGCAAACTCTCGAGATATTGTTCTACGCACTTTTCTCGTATTTCTCCGACACGTTTCCCCAGCACAAAATCCTCGCGGTTTACTCGAGGGTGAGAGGTTTCGGGTCGTCCTCGAAGACCCGGGAAAGACACACAGATTTAGATTGGGTTTATAAGTTTCACGTGTTACTGCCGAAACTGTGCCAAATAAACATCTTACCGAAAAATACGTTCGATGCTGCTTTACGGGCTTGTTTCTCGAAACAGACGAGAGATCGAGATAAGAATTCTTTCACATCGTAGACTCTCGTAATCGAGTCTCTGGATAAGAGGAAAAAGCTCGAATTCAACGAGGGGTGGAAGGAGTATTCTATATTTTTTCCTCGGAAACGACAAAGAGGCTCTGTCATTTCGACGAAACGAAAAATGTCGTTGTCGTTGGAGAGGTCTCGTCGGTTATTCTAGTTGAAGAGCGGAGATAAAGTAATTTTTACGAGCGCGCCGGTAGAAACACGAGGACGACGACAGAGCTGGAGTACGTGGAAAAATACGAGCGGCAAGATAGAATCTAAACCTCGTCTCTGTCCCGAAAGCGTTATGCAGGCCGCGTTCGCGGCTACGGTGGAAACTTTTATTTCCGCCTCCCGCGGGACGTTTTTCTCCTCGGACGGGATTCGGCTGGCCGAGAGGACGCAATCTCCGGGAAAATCGATGCCCGAACGCGGGATTAGGGCCGTTAAACAATGCGCTTACGAGCGACGCGTGAATGCCGAACACGATCTCGCGCCGGAGATTCCACGGCACGATAGCCCCGACGAACTTCTCCGCCAAGGAAAAAGGACCCTGCCACGGGCAGGATTGCCGGGAGGACGGAGGGAGGGAGGGAAGGACCCGGGTCGAAGGCGGCACAAAACCGTCCGGGATTACGGAATCCTACGAAAACAGCTCGCTCGCACCTCGCCGAACGAAAATCCCCGAAGGATTCGACGGAGCTGAAAATTTTAAGCCGCAAACAACCGGCCAAACCGTGCGTGCACCGATCGAACAATGCCGAGGTGGTAACGAGAGAGAATTCCCTTTATTCCCCCGGCGACTACGCACAGGGATTCCGTGTTTTTCTTTGCGCCGACGATCCACCGAAAAATTCTATACCTTCCTCCCACCCCACCGGAAAGGATACTGATGAATCCTTACGAATTCCGATACGGTCCTTTGTAACGGTTCTCGCCAAGTTCCTTGCCAAACAAACCCATTGAACGAGCGAAAATATTATCCGCAATCGTCGGTGGTAAAAAGACTTTTTAGCAGTATTTTCCATGGGTTCCTTCGCCCGGGGATATTACAGGAAAAATCCCCGAGGATACGCTCGCTGGGGTATTGCGGCGCTGGGACTTGCACGTGGGAGTTATATCGTTCAACAGGGTGACGGCGCTGAAGTGAAATGAAGAAACGAATTCCGAGAATCGCTTTGCCAGGCCGAAATGAGCATCGAGCGCGTTTGCCCAGGGGTGCGAAATTCCCTCGGGATTCATCCCCTGATCTCTCTCGCTGTACCGCTCTATGAGTTCCTGCTATCACGTGACGACGCGTGCCGGATATATTTATCACCGACCAAAGCCCCGGCTATCTATCTGCAATGCGCTAATAAATATTTCATCCGTGCGACGAAAATCAACGAACCCCCACCTGATTAAACCCTAATCCAATTTATACAAATACAACACGACTGTCCCGAATGCGTGTGTGCAATCAATTCCGTGGGATGGTCGAAGCTCAAAGACGACACTCACGTGAATCTTCTTCATCGGGTACCTTAATACCGTTTCCTCCTGCCATAAAATACGAGTCCTGATCTCGGGCTTTAAATTGAAGCAATTTGTCAGGGGATGCCGCGTTTTTGGAAATGGACGACACCTCGGTCCTTGGAGAAACGATTTATTTGGAGGAGCGGGTAGTGCGTTAGCGACAGTAAGTGAGTTCGTGGAAGCTAGTGTAGGGCGGAAAGCTAGGGAGCCGCGCGTACGTCGCCTTCCAGGTGTGAGAAAAGCTTCGACAATAAAATGTCACTCTCCATTGAAGGAGCGCCACCCCTAAACGCAGCCTAGATGAATGGATTTCTATTCCGGCCCTTTTCCTATGCTCCTCTCTATTTCTATGGACGCCGGGACAACGACGCACCGCTGCTCGGCCTGCGAGGGGCGGGGATGATGCAGCGCGCGGACCGTTTAACGTCACGTATATTTCAACCCACAATCGGCCCGCGAGACAAATACCCTTATTTGTACACATCCTGTGCATTGTCACGTGGCCCGGGGGCACCCAATCGAGCGCCGCCGACTTCCGTTCGCCGTTTTCTTCCTCCTTGTTCGCTTTTTTATCCTACCAATACCACCCCCCACCCTTCCCTCTTTTTTCCTTTACTCGGGCGTTCCTGCTCCTCCTCGAACGTCTTCCCAACCCGGAACCTTTATTTCCACGTCTACCAAGTATCGTGGGTGGAGCACCCAAACCTTCCCCCCCTCCCTCTCTCTCTCTCTGTACCTGCCGGGTGAAGAGAATTCGCGTCTCGTTTATCGGCGATCATTCGACACCGATTTCCCCGCGCCGTTGCATCGTCTTTCTTCGACGGGACAACCCGGTGGTTCCTGTAAGGTCCCGGATGTTTGGTGGGCGGGCTATGCCTACTAATTGCCCTCAAATTTTCCCAAAGGTCCGACGGAAATTTGTGGTCCTATTTACCCCGAAGGACCAGATGGGTTCCGGGTTTCCTTGAAATTGTGCATCTCTTAAATAATGCGTTTCTCGAATATCCTTTGAAATAGGGATCGTCTTTGATCGAGGCGATAAACGATGCAATCGTAGAATTCGTGGAAAAATATGCAACTTTTTTTGAAAACCGTTCTCTTCACCTATGTTTCAATCCACGGTAAAATGACCATCATTTTTTTCTCGATCGCCGAAGCGTGACGTAACGGGGAAACTCCGAATCGTCGAAGAAAATCCTGCATCTCTGGACAAAGCAAGCAATTTCACGTTCGGGGAGAAACTAAATTTAATTTGTCCCGCGAACGGTCGGGCCCGGATACCCTCTGTTGCCAAACCGGCGGTTCTCTTTCTTCCTCTCGCAGCGGTGCATCGGGAAGGCTATTTACCCGAAAATAAGATGGCGTTCTGGACCATATGCCGAGAACCATACGGACCGTGGATAATTACGATGAAACGACGTACGCTCGCAGGACGAGGGTGGACCTCGGACGAAATAATATTCGCGGTATAACGTACTTCACAACGGCACAATGGAAAATACGTTGGCAACAATACAGAAAGCATTCGTTTTTAATCGAGAGAAGTAATGATATTAATTAAATTGGAAAATACAGGACGTACATTACTGTACAGTTGTAAAGTAATATTCGGAGGTTCAATATTTTGAGACGATAATAAATTGGACTAATGGGCAATGATTAATTTGCCAGTAGGGCATTACGGATGATTATGAAAATTTCGAATGGCAATTAATTAATGCCGAGGGCGGAGGGAATTTTATCGAAGGACGATCGAGTCGTCGCATAAATATTTCGCTTTCGGCCGGGGAATGAAATGCAGAGCGGCCGGGCAATTTGCAAATCTGCGCGGCCCGTCCGCGAGGGACATAATTCGGGCGAGACGGGGCTACACAGTCGCCATATGCCGGAGGGACGGTGCAACCCGTGGATAATTACGAGGGATGCTACGCCGGGGGTTGGGGTGGGGGGCCGAAATACAGCGGTGGGGCGCGTAGGCGCTGTGTATAAGGAAGGACCCGACCCCCGAAGGGACGCAGTTGGCCTCGAAATTTCGTAGGTACCGGAACCTCCGTGCTATCCACTACGAAAACCACGAGCCCCACGCTTGTTCTCTGAGAACCAGTGACGACGACAGTGCACGCTTCGATGAACAGTGAACTTCAATTCACGCTGACAAGCTAACTCGAAAGGACTTAGGAAGATCTCGTGCAGAACAGTGCGCAGACTAGTTGGAGAGTTGTAGTGAAATTTTAGTCGAAATGGAGTTCTTCTGGGTACTCGTTTTCGCGTGGTTCGTGTCCTTGGCCAGCAGTTTCGATCTAGGACCCATCGTCAGGATCGCCCAGTGTAGATCGCAGTGTCTGCGAAAACATAGCGCCGATGGAACCTGCGATTGGTTCTCCAGTCGAGGTGAAACAGTCTGCAGCGAGGTAATTACTCTTTCTGTCTTTTATCTCCTCATCCTTTCTTCAGAATTTTATCTGTCGTCCTTCAGAAATTTTAAAGCTGCTATATTGCTTTTCGAGTCACGCACTCGGCAAATATTGACCGTTCGTCATAACTTTCGAATCCCTCGCAAATTCCCAGGTAAAGTGTATCCTAGTAAAACCCCTCGCCACGTCATTCCTTGTCATAAAAGTATCCTTGTCCAAGATATTCCCCTTCTTCCAGGCTAGCACGTGCTATGTTGATAAGAAATTGAGCAGGATTTACTGTTTTTTTCGAGAATTTCCTCACACCAGCAGACAATATTTACAATACTTTTTCCATTACGACTCTCCGTGAAATATTCCGTGGAATTTGATTTCTCAACTGAGTTGCACGTGTACACTCGAGAGATTCTTTTTCCCGTGTACACAAAATTACTCGTCCCGCGCTTGGGCTTCGAAAGACTCCTCTCCCCCGGCATCCATCGAGCACACACTCTAAAAGCGTTCTTCGCGCGGTCAGAGCAAACAGTAGGACGTTTCTCGCTTGGAAAAATCAACAAATTCGTGCTCCCGCGTTCCCCGAAAAACACGGGAAACATCTCTGAGCGGCGAGAACGAACTCCTTAACACTTATCTTAAATTAGGCGCTCTGTTAGCCGGGCACGAAGACCTTCGGAAGCAATTTTACGAACCCCTCAGAAATTGAACATAAAGTGCCGAACATTCGTGAGATAGCGACATATTTTTTCGAGATTTTCTTGGTACTTGAATTAGGTGTATCCCACCCTAAGAATAGTTAGCGGGAGAAAATGTTCCTTTTGCATGGGAAATCCTCATTGTATCGCGATGATGGTCCTGATCTTTCGTGGAAACACGAAGAACGGTGTCACGAAAGGGCCGTGATAGTCGATCGCCTGGAAATCGGATAGGGCAGGGCAGTCGGCCAGGCCGATAAATCTTGCACGTCCGTTTTATGGGGCGCCGTGGAAAATCGTGGTGGTCTTCCCGGGCTTTTCGCCCCTCCGGAGCCGACCCATTCGCCCCGATGACGGCGCCCATTCCCGACACGTCGCAAATGGACAGATGGGAATGGCGATTAACGCACGCACGCACGCACGCACGCACGCTGCACGTAGACGCGCGTGGGTGACTGTCGACCATTCAAACGTGTGCGCCGAGGAAACAGTTTAGCCCCTCTTCACAAATAAATACGCGGAGAAAAATGATCGGTCGAACGGCAGAAACGTGCCGGCAAGTACGACAAAGAAAACAACTTTCTCATCTTCAACATCAGTCTCTCGCGATATTTATAGACGAGATTTTTCCCCCTTGTTTCATTTTTTCCTGAAGAAAATTGCCCTTTTTCGATGCATCGACCGTGCCTTTCGGTGCACATGAAACGCATACGCGTCCTTTCGACGTGCATTAGAGGGCGTTGCGCATTGGATGCACACGCGGGAGGGTCGCGAGGAGGACAGGGGGTGTCCATTAATTTCGTGGAAATCGATTCGGCGGCGAACGCGAGCGCAGGAAGACGGGGCAGAACGGTGCGTTGGTGGTCGAGGCGGGATCAAAGGGAGCCAACGACATGATCCATTCAAATTTATTCCCGTAGAACGGTGACGTACCCGCTCGGCTAGGGCCGGAGAAGTAGGAGGAGAAGAGGGGAGGGAGGGCTTCACCGGCGCGCATTAGAATAACAATTTCCGAGAGGACGGGCAGAGGCGATTTAACGAAGGCCACGCGTCCCGCGTCGACCGGCCACGTCCGCCGGGGCTACGCCCCGATGATGACAATCATTTCCTCCTGGCCGTGGAATTTCTGCGCGGCCAGGAAGACCCCCGTGTACGAGCTGGAGGCCCTTACACGGCGATCACGCAGGGCGAGATAATGGATGGGAGCGTAGAATCGTCCTGTTAAACGCATCGGAATAAATGATTTCCCGTTAGAACAGCCGAGCCGCCGTGAAGGTAAAATATTCAAAGCCCTATCGACGGTAATTAATGCAGCCGCATAATTTCACCGGGCGCAGAGGTTTTATGCAAATCATCATTCTCTTACCCGGACGTGTACTGTCCGTTTATTAATTCCCTTTTTCGACTCTGAGAAATCGTCCGGCCATTTTACCTTGCTAATGAGCCCGCTGCTGGATTACTTTCTTTCCTATACTGCCGAAGAGGTTTCTCCCAAGTTGCCTCGGTTTTTCATGCGTCATGCGGCTGATTCTATTAGGAGCACCTGTCGATATCGATCGGACGATCTTTTGTCCGCAAATCATCGATCGGTCGCCAGGCAAAGCGCGCGCGCGCGCTATTCGGTCCTTCGAAAGTTATGAAGCAGAAACCCTCCGGGCCGAGGGAGGTCCGCGTGTCATAAAGCGAAACAAATGATCGCAGGGGGGCAGGGCGAGGGGTCGGAGGGCCCAGCGCGACGGGCCCGCCGCGACGGGAAAAACAAACGTCCGATGAAGCCGGACTTGGCCGCGAGGGATTTCGTTCCTTTTTCGTACTATAAAATTCTACAAGAAAAAACCCGGAGGGACGGGCAAAAGAAAAGGGCAAGACTCCTCACGAAATCTGGCAATTTTTCAGTAACGCCGAGGCCTAATTACTTACGCCTGAATACACAGATGGTCTGGGCTAATTGCTTTTCAGGTTTCCCAAATTTTCGAAAGGTACTTAAACTCTACACGACCGGTTTTTATCCCTTACCAGCCCTGAATAGGTAACGACGTTCGGGCTTTAATGGACCGTAGACGTTGAATTCACAGCTAATTAGGGCCATCATTTACTCCAAAGGTATTTAAATTAAAGATTCGGCCAGACGTGACTCGGTGACTCAATGTCGACTTTCACTGTCTTTCTATGATGGCATAATCAGGGCTTCATTTTAAAGCACCCTTAATATACCTATATTGCAGCCATTAGCGTTGTTCGTCGTGCAGGCAACTAGGAGAATTTACGCTTGTTTGTCAAGCTCTTAAATTACATTTTTATGCATCTAGAGAGGATTTCGGAGAGGGGTGAAAGACGAGGCAGAAAACAAAAACGTGGACCGGGGAATTAGAAAAAGAAAGATAGCCGGTGGAGTATGATGGTGAGATGGTTCGTGGACTATAAGCGAGCGTGCCTTTTTGGAAACGTCATTAGCGCGAAAGGGGACCCGTCTCTCGGTTATTCTACGAAGGAGCGTAGCTTAGAAAAGGGAGCAAAAGAAGCTGAAGTCCGTGGCAGACGGTCGGCAAGCACGCAGAGAGGGGCAAGGGGGGAGGGAGGGTTTGATGAAGAGAAAAAGACAAGAAAAAGGGGGAGGAGGGTGGGGAGACGGAGAGCAAAGAAAGAGAAGGTACCCCAATAAATATGAAGACAACAACGACGGTGCCTGTTATGCCTGGAACAGGTTGGAGCTAATTCGAGTCCTCCTTCCCCCTTTCCTCGCCGCGATTCAGCCCCTTCGAGGGGAACCTCTCGCGTCCCTCTGACCCACCCTGCGGCCGGTTAAATCGCTCGATTCAACGGTCCGGCCGCGATGGTTTTCTTATTCTCCCTTTCGTACGCGTCTATCCCCGTCCTTCTCCCCCGGGCGACCCCATCCTTTCTCCCTGCGCGCACGTCTCTCTCTCCTATTTCGACTCTCCCGGTTTCTTTTCTTCCCCGCGCGGTATGCCTGCCGGTTGCCCGTGCATGCGAGAGGACTTTTTGTCCGCCGCTGAGAACCCTCGTTTATATATTTTTTTTCTCCTTCTCGGCGTTGCAGTGCTGGCAAAACTGCGAGGCCCTCGAGAACCAATGGGAGGACACGAGGAGCATTTGCGAAGGCGACCAGTATCTACGGGTAAGTAAATTCACGAATGAGTAAGAGGCGACGAAAAAAATGAGCCCGTCGGGAGGACCGGGCGAATGCGCGGAGAAAAATGCCCTCTAAGGGCTATCAGAACGACAATGCATGACCCACGATATATTTCAGAGTCGACCGCTCGACCAACGCGTTGTACCGCTTAATCTCCGCTTTTTATAGCAAATCTCTGCGCGCGTATATCGCTTTCCTCGTAGAAACAAACAAAGAGAGACTCTCGTAAAATAGGTTTGATCGACGATAGGAAGCTCCACGCGAAATCCATTCAGATACATCGGTGGATTCAATCGTTGGAATAACCCTCTCTTGGGCATAAAGATTCCGGGTAAGGGATTCCCAATGAGCCCAAATTACCCGCTGACCCACATTTCTAAGGTGCAAGAGAAAAAAACGTAGAAAAGAGCTCGATCATCGGCGAGCCTTCTTCTTTCCCAAAGATTTTCCCACAAATCGAGGAGAAGGGATCCAGTGTGAGAACTCACGGGAAGACGGCTACCCTCTCGTGTTTCTGACCCTCCCCGTGGGGACGGCAGGTAAGCCCGTCGTAAGTTCCCCGGAGCCAGGCGAATCCGGAATCGATCAGGCGGGAGAAGAAGGATTTCTCCGAGGGTAACTCGCGAGCCTCCCGAGACTCGTACGAAGGCGAAACGAATGAAAGGAGAAGAAGCCAGAGGGGGGGGGGCGTATAATCGTCGGGTCTGACCGGATCGCAGGGAATAAAGGAGAGCAACCCCCCCCCTCCCCTCTGCACCATCGGTTCTGAAGAAAGTTTGGAAAAAGGAGCAGGACGCGGATCGAGGGTCGAGCATCCCCGGGAATCGACTACCTGTCGATTTTCACGGGAGACCGGGCAGAACTGCCCCAACCTGAGCTTCGACGTCGATCCTCCGATAGCGATCTTCCTCAAATATTTGTCGAGCAGCGCCGAAACTCCGCGATGCAGCTTCACTCGGGAACAGATTTCTCCGGCGGACACTGCTCAGACGGGATTTTTATCTACCGAGCCGTAGCATCTTTACGAAGGAAATTCCCGATAACCCCGATAGCTCGCGTCCATGGATTTCTTAGGAGTAACCGTAGATACCGCTGGTAGATTAAATTTTTTTAGGTAGTCGACCGATGTCCGGGCCTGAGTTAGTCCCA
The DNA here is from genome assembly GCA_963989215.1 of Hedychridium roseum. Classification (NCBI taxonomy): domain Eukaryota; kingdom Metazoa; phylum Arthropoda; class Insecta; order Hymenoptera; family Chrysididae; genus Hedychridium; species Hedychridium roseum. The sequence goes on along the minus strand of OZ022318.1, from coordinate 2,673,307 downwards.
ATTTGAGATTCTCTTAAACGCGCGTAACGACCCATAAAAGTCTCTCTTTGTTGTTTCACGAGCCAGGGATTTATTCCCTACCGATCCGTCTAGCTTCCCGTAAAAAGAAGTCTGTCGCGAGCTAGGGTCGAAGGTCCAGATACTTCTTTGTCGAGCGGATTGACAAAGCCTGAGAAAGATTTCGAGGAAATTTCTGCCAGCCAGAAAAATCCTCGAAAACAGTTGGGAATGCTTGCAATAGATTTGATCTGACCTTTCTTGCCGAATCATTGGAGAATCCTTGACAAGGTAAATCGGTATTTAAAATGTGCCATTTCATTGTGTTGCAGTGTCCGGCCTGCCAGACGGCCTGTATTTACCGGAAGACAAGGGTCGAGGAGAAATACCTGCCGTCGATGTTGCCGGCGCCGAAGAAGGGCCCGATCCACCTCGACAAGTTCGACGTGGCCGTCGTTATGCGCAGGGTTCATCAGCAATGGAAGGAATCTGGATATTATCCCGGTGGAAGGGCGCCAAGTTTACGACCCGACACGTGGATCATCGTCGTCGTCGAGGACGGTGTGAGACACTACAGCTGGCAGGAGTGGGTTCCTAAGTTGGAATCACTGAAGGCCGGGGCTCTGTACGAGGCGACGATCACCTGGTCCGACATACAAGTCCAGCTAAAGAAACAGCGGGACTTGGAACAGAAGAGATTCAACGACAGAGTGCGACAGTTCTTCCTGGAGAAATACGGAGAGAAGGTCCTCGCCGAATGGAGAAGTCACGACGATTCCAAGATATCCGAGGACGTCTTCAGGAGGTTCTTCTTCCGCAGGAAGGACGACCAGGCGGACAAACGTCTCGAAACGGAGACCAGCCCATCCACCGGAAATTCCTTCGCCGATGGCAAAGATGGTAGTGACGGTTCGATTTCCAGGGAATCCTACGTCGTCGCTTGGGAACCGGAGACTGGCGGACTCATGGGAAACCAGGTCGCCGATTCTGACTCGGCGCAAATTTCCTTGCTGCCCGGAACGAAGTACCTCGTGAGGATCGCTTCGAACGACGGCCCTGGCAGTTTCCCCATCGAGGTCGACACCAGGCCCGGCTCTGTTCAGATTCAATGGATAAAAAAAAAGTTGGAACACCTATCGTATCCCTGGGACTTCATCGCGGCATTCGCCTCAGCTATAATCGTCTTCCTCATCGCCGCCATCGTCACGATTGCCAAGAGGGGTAACAAGAAAATCGCCATCGGGGACGAAGTTTGAACCTCGTAAACGTCACCCGCAAAAATCCTAGCGAAATTTAACGATTCCAGAAGAATCCCAAAAACTTTCCAACTGCTGAAAATTTTAAACGCTCGAAGGTGTTCATGAGGATCCGGAAATCAATCCGACGACCAATTTCAAAGTCGACTTGACCTTCGAAATTCCTTTTCGATTTCTATTTAAGAAAGAACGCCAAAAGTGAAATTTCAAGGTCAGGATCGAGTGAAATCGATCACTGTCAATACTTGAAGATTTTCGTAAGGATCCGTGAGACCCTTTGGCAAGGACTCTGTACAGTTTGATTGACTTTGACCAAGTATCGTTCACGGTACAACTATCTCAGGGACAACTTACCCTCCTGCGAGAGGGGGAAATATTTTAGCAGAATTTACATAGGACTCGAGTATTTTTTTACGTAGTAGAATGTTAACCCTTGTTGCCTCAAACCATTTTCAACCCGAATTATTTTCAATGACTCCAAGATATTAATGTACGCAAAATTGACCTTTCGAAAACTGTATGACATGTGTAATATTTTTGAGAAATTTTCATTGTCCGGACGTTTGTACATAGGAACGTATTTGTAGAGTATTTGGAGAATATCAAAGGTGATGCATGAGCACTAGGAATTTGCTGAATAAGGGTTAACACTGCGACTCTTGCTCAATGCGCAACGAACAGACTGAACGAGAGTTCCTATCGCCGACGAAAGACGGCACTTTCCCTGTGCCGCAGCTTGTATTTATTTGTAAATAGACACGTCGATGTTGTAAATAGTGCCCTAAAATAATAATAAATAATTACAAGTGACAGGTACGGATATTTTTTTCTGATGGACCCCTCCTCTGTTTCGTAGCGTATAAGAATCATTTTCGCCGTGAAATTTATATTCCGCCGTTCGTAGAAGAAATCCGTTTGATCTCCGGCTCGGGATAAGAATCTGGGGGACGTGATTCGTAGAAGCTAGAACCCCGAGAGGGACAATCGAGGATCATCTTCCCGGATCGAATCGCTTTCAGACGAACCCGCATTCGAAATAGAATACGGCCAGTCGATCCTGCGAGGGCACAGGTTCCACTCACCGCGGGAAATTCTTCACTAGTACCCACCGAAGCGTAACAGAATCCATTTTATCGTCATCCAGATTTATAACATTACTCTAGGAAGCTTTATTTTTTGTTAATCCTGAAAGGGGATAATCAGTATGACCGACATCGTTGGGTTACCGTAAAGACTTTGCTGAGCTTCCACGTAACACAGGTCGGCGTCATTGTAAAGAAAATAAATAAGAGTTCCGGTTAAAAGTCTCCGAAGTGCGTTGAACTTTCTGGAAAGATACATGACGCATGCTAAGTCGTTCCTTAACGGCCGAAAGTATCCTAACTGTAAACCCCTGTTAGTCGTGGAAAGTTCGATCCTGCGCGCAGGATTGTCGGAATACAGAGTCACTGTTTCACGGGTGAAGGATCGCACGTCGTTTTACCTCGGACAACGGACGACTCCGTCGCAGGACGAAGTTGTCGCGGTGCGTTGAACTTTCCGGAAGAAATGACAAACACCGCGTGAGTCGTCGAAAAGGCCAGCGGGTAGCCAAGCACGCACAGACACTAAAGCGCGGTGAAACGTAGGATTCACCGACGCGGTTTACAGACGCGAGTCGAGCGCACCTATACGTGAAAAGTATGCCGTGACCTCGAAGGAGGTTCCGTTATCCCGGCCTTCGCCTTGAACGTCTTCGTCCTCCTCAGTCTTGACTGGGAAGTCAAGCGAGCAACGATGATACCGCTCCTCGCCGTTTTCCTGAGCCTCCTCGTCGCCCGTTGCGAACTCAGTATTCCCCTCGACAACGGATCCTCAGCGGCTAAAGTAGCAGCTGCAATATTCGGACTTACTGCTCTACCAGCCGGATTTGCGGCGGGACCAAGGTACCCTTCAAGTCCTCGGCCGATCCTTGCGTCAAACTTGCAGAGGGTAGTTCGTTCGTAATTGCACTGTAATCCCAGTGTGACGCAAAAAGTGCAAACAACCGGAAATATTCAGTCGTGTGTTCGTTATACTGAAATTTTGTATAGCTAGAATTGTAAATAGTAAATTCATGCAGTAAAAGCAAACCGGTAATATTTTTCGAACTGTAGCGGGTCGCAAAAATGTCACGGCGGTTTCAAGGGGACATTATTCATGACATAAATTACCGTTACGTGAGAAACTCGCACGTCCTTACAACTCGGCGATTTTCTAGGTATGTGCCCAAGTGGAAAAAGCAAGCCTGCGAAATACCAGCTGCGCAGCATCCGAATTCGCATTATATCTGCGACGAAGCCGGCGAAGTGAAATGTCTACCAGGTACATTCCACTTTCAAGTAGCACATGCAATACCATACACAAGTTTTCATGCCAGAATATTCGCGAGGAGTCGTAAGAAAAATTATTGAGAAAGTTGGTGCATACGTTAATAAAAGGGAATACAGACTGACAGCAATTTTCGAGGGAAATTATTCTTCTGTTGGGTATAATTTTACGTTAAATTTGAATTAGGTTGGACAGGAGATTTGTGCGACGTTCCGATTTGTCGTAAAGGCTGCGACCCCCTTCAAGGCTACTGTCGTCGACCCGGAGAATGCCGTTGCAAACTCGGATTCTATGGACAACTCTGCGACAAATGCGTGGCTTTACCTGGATGCCAACACGGAAGGTACAAACCACTAACTTATTTCCTACGTTGATCGAATTTTAGCTAAAATAATTCTTTGTATATTTTGCCGTGTCGTCATCGGTATCAGAAGATTCCTACTTTAACGTCCAACCGAACCGTTTATAGAAAGCTACAAAACCGCTCTAATATCGAATGTACCAAGTGTAATATATCTGCCGCAAATCATACAGTAAATAAACTCAACGGATTTGATTTCACCCCGGTTACCACAATCAGTTAATTCTAATTTCCGCGAGAAGCGATAGAGGTCCCGTCCTTCCGTCCGGTCTGGTATCTTCGAGCGTGAAAGTGATTGCCGGTGTGAGGAAGAGTGACAAGCTCGGTTTTCACTTTCAGGTGTAACGTGAGCTTCGAGTGCGCCTGCGACCCAGGTTGGAAGGGTCTCTTCTGCTCGGAGCCGATCTGTGCCTCTGACTGCAATCCGAGTCAGGGATACTGCGAGAAACCAGGCGAATGCAGGTGAGAACGAAGCAGCATTTCAAAGCCGATCCTCCATTTGTCCCAGTTTTATAATAATCCTCTGCTACCCACGAACGTCTTTCTCAACGTGTTTACGGGCTTTTGTAAATGTAAACCTTACTTCTGTAGATGTCGACTCGGCTGGCAAGGACCCAAGTGCAAGCAATGCGCAGTCCTGCCAGGATGCGTGCATGGAACCTGTCAAGGCCCACTCGAGTGTCGCTGCGAACCAGGATGGACAGGACTGCTGTGTCAAACACGTGAGAATCTGTCTTTCTTCAAACAAGATCCTAATAATAGCCTTTAGATGAATTTAGGGTAGAAATTTTGACCTTTTCATCTTGGAAAATCGGCCAGCGTGAATTGCTTTATCGGAGAAACCTGTAGGAAAGTGTTGAAATTTTTCTCGTCGGTTATGAGATGATCCTTAGCAACTGATCCTCGTCAGTTCCCTGATCCTCGTCATTCTCCTCGGTCGGGGGTATATTCAGAACAATAGACGAGGACGCAGAAGGTGATCTAGGGGCCTGATTAGTAGGGTTATTTGTTTAGCTATCTGCTCGCAAGGATGCAGCCGGGAACACGGTAGCTGCCGTCGACCAGGCACCTGCAGGTGTCGCGTGGGCTACACGGGACCGAATTGCACAGAATGCGTGCCTTACCCAGGATGCGTTCACGGGTCCTGCAAGAGACCCTGGGAGTGCAGATGCGAACCGGGTTGGGCAGGTGACCTCTGCAACGAGAAGCTCACCTACTGCGACGAGTATCCTACCATCTGCCGAAACAACGCGACGTGCATCAGCATGACTAAAGAGGATGGCGATTACAGGTAAAAACGATACTCCATCAACTTGATACACGTGAAGACAGAAATAAGATACTTCCAACTACAGTTTCAAGTCTCAATGGTCTAAATCTCATTTTCCTAAAAGCTTGTTACGACTGGAGCTTTGAAAGATTTTCATTGTCTTGCCTGGATCGGACGGTTTATAAGGTTTTGTCATTTTTTGTTAGATGCATTTGCCCAATTGGCTACATGGGCCGTCAGTGCCAGATAAAAACGATGGTACCGTCGACGGATTTGACACCACCCATGCCCGACGTATCCGCTGAACCCCAACTGACAGAACTGAAACCGGATTTTCTGGAAACCGTGGGGGAAAAACCCAACGAGGAAACAGAGCAAGAGGGCATTTCTCAAGAGGTTGACGAGCAAACCGCTGAACCACTTGAGCCTATTGTTATCACTGATCCACCGTCGACTATCGATCCAAGCGCAACTGCTGGAAAATGGCCCACCGAGTCGCCAACGGAAGTGCCGTCAACGGAAAGGGACGACGAGAACGAAACATGAATAACTTAAAGACTAACTTACCCAGATGACAAATACACGAGCACTTTATTGATTAGCGTTTTCATAATTAAGAGTGACAATATTCCGACCGTCATTTGAATGTTCATAATTCAGGACATTAGAATTTCTCGTAGTTTCGCCATCTGGGTATTTTGAGGTATTTATTTATTTATGTACCTACTATTTATTTATTTATTTATCATAGAATACCTAAACATGTTTTTCTTCCAACCCAAGGCCTGAGCTGTGTAACATTTTCTGCGTACTTAGGGCCGGAAATAAATATTTTTCAACCGTCTTTCACATCGTACGGTCTGCCATTAATTTTCAGTTGTTAATTCCTGTGAAATTATACGAAGGCATGTATCGCTGATTCGGTATGCACGTGGGCGAAAACATGGCCAACTCCGCGTTCCAATGGAATCGTTGGACGGCTTTGGACGGCTGGGTTTTGTATCTCAAGACGATTATCGGCAGCACCGGTGGCTGGCTACGACGTAAGTGGTACGTACCTTCGGTACCGGCTAGTGGCATGTCCCCAGCACGCACGAGTACTCTCGTAAACCGTTACGGTTCGCCGAGCTCGCCTTTGACTCACTCCACGTATCCGTTTCTGCGTCGGTCCCACGCGGTCGCGTATACGAAGGAATTGCTTCGCTCAAACTCCCCCTTACAATGGCCGTCCTAACGATATTTTTATCCTTCGACCATCTCTCGTCACTCCCACTAAACCGCCAAGTCGGCAAAAATATATGGACGATCAGAGCCCGAGCGTTTACTTCTCGCGTAACTGACAAACAATTATCACGCTTCTTTAGATTTGGGTTAAAAGCCGGTCCTTAACATCCAGCGATACCGGCCGGTACCTCGTTTACTTTGCATCCGAATCGTATATTTCACTTGTAATTTCCATGCGGAGGGTACTGCTTTATCGTTGGCTGCATTTAAATACGCATGTGTGCACGATCCACGCGCATTTAAGCCGTGTAATCGTATACTACAGCTGCCAGCGTAATCGAGCGTGCAGAACTCGTGTCGCTTACGTAACGCGTGCGAGATGCATTTCACGCGGCTCCGCGTGTGCATTGCACGTCCGTCCCGACGTGACACGACGCTGTCAACAACGAACCTCGCTTTTCGAGCATGTAAAGCCGGCAATCGGTACGAGCACAGAGCTCCACCTCATTAAATAATCCCCAAGGACCTCGATTTTAAAATACCAACTTTCGTAAACGAAGTTTCATTATTTTTATCTATCCCCAAGGATCGCGATATTTAAAATCCCAAAGTTCACAGTAAGGTTTTAATTGATTTCTTTGAACGATTGAATTTAACGACTACCGTGAGTCTCGGGAGATTCAGTTTCTCGTTTAGTTGGGGTGTTCGCGGATTAGTCCCCCGCTGTTAACACGCACGGATAAACCGGTCGACGGGAGCTAAGTGCATCCTATCTGCGGCGGTTTATAAAATGACTCATAAAACGGGGCCGGTTCGACCAGCAGAAATGGACTACCGTCCGTGCATAACCGATCGAACGCACCCACACGTCCCCTTTGGCCGATCTCGACGGTTCGTAAGCCTCGGCACCGCTTTCCCGTGCCAGATCGATCTCGCTCGAAACCCGGCCTCTTCCGGTTTCAATCCCTCCCCGTCTGCCTTTTTCTTGGCCGATACAGACAAAGCCCGCTGGAAGAGAAATGAACCTCTGAGAAAGCCCCACTCAAATTAGGGCGGAATTTAAAGCAAGTCGTAGGCTTAATTTGCATAAAAAGCTCGCATTTCATGCAGAAAGGAATAAACGTTTGTTCGGCCCTATCTAAATGAAAGGATATCAATTAAAGTGCGTTTACACGTTCTTGGAACCGATGTAAAAGACACAGGGCAGTGATACGCGTGACAACTGTGTAATTAATGAAATACGCATTTTGCAAGACGCGTACAGGCATATTATTAGGTAATTTTTAAATACACTCGGAAACTGGTTTTACGAGATTCGACTTTCCGTTTGCCGCGGAGAAAACAGTTTCATTGCTGCGGTATAATGTTCCCATGACAGGCGGTTAATAAAGTATCTCTATCGGGGCAATAAAAATTCTGTTAAGCCAACGGGGAATAAACGCGGCCGGAAGATTCGGGACGATGATAGAAGAATTCCAATGAAAGGAAGGAAAACGATTTTCGGGGAGATTCATTAAGAAGGATCGAAAGAACCTGCGCCGATCGGGGAAGGTCGCTGAGTCAGTCGTAAAATTAGTCTTGGGAGAGGAAGGTCTTTCATAGAATCCGCCACGAAAGAAATTCGTCCCGTAAACGAATCATCGGCTGACATAGCTTTTTCCCGTCCTCGTTTACCCGAAGGCGGGAAATTCATGAAGACCAAGCCTAGTCTCCCAGTAGCCTTGTACCAGTTCTCCTCCTCCTGCCAAACGATCCTCAGGATTTTTCCCCTCGGATCGAGCGACCCCCGCACAGCGTGCATCTGGCCGATCGATAATCGTGGATCGCCAGGCCAGTCGCTTCTAGAGCGAAACGACCCAGATTCTGCACGGCATACGTGTATCGCTATATTACGTCAGAAAGCGGGGGTCGAGCCGTATGCCGAGTCGATTCACTGGACGAGACGACCTTTAAGCTCTGCCATCGACGTATCTCAAGGAAATCAGTCCCCCAAATTAACCCAGGTCACCGCATTTGCATCCAGCCATCTCATCCTGTGCTCCTGATTAAAGAAGACTTTGTCGATGAAGAGGAACGAAAGCGCAGAGGGAATCAATGAAACTGGAAGTTTGCATCAGAATATCGGAATTAATGGGCATTGGAGAATTTATGACTGGACTCGAGAAAGAATTCTGCACCTGTAACGTGTGCTCACTTGAGTGGAAACCGGTACGTATGAGTCAATCGATTACGCATTGATACGCGAACACACCCCCTGGCGAACCTCGTGACAGTTTCCTCGACGGAACAGTTCCGAAGAGCCCTCGAAAAAGGAAATGATTACCCCTCCTAAGAAATAGGGACGGGGAGGGGGGCGAGGTTGAAAGGTCGGGGGGATCGGAATTGAATTTGGTGGGAGGAGGATCGGAAATATAGTGGAAATGTTTGTCTTCCCCGCTCGGTCGAACATCGAGCGGAATCCCGGTCGTTCGTGGAACGCCAGCCAGAGTGAAACGGAGAGCAGGAAAAGCAGGCGAGATCACTCGAGCGGAAGGGAGGGGCCACCCTGCACATGCACAACGGTGCAATAAGTGTGCGCGTACGTCTTCCTCTCGCCGAAGCGATTTCCCTTTCGCAGCTCGCCCTTCGCCGTTCTCGCCATCAGAAAATTCCAGATCCGCAATTGCACAAACGCTATCCCGCCTATGTTCCCCCGTCTTCCCCTCGAACGTCCGCTGTCGCGCGGAAAATTGCAATCGTTCGCGGCGACATTGGAAGCGGATCGCTCGAGCGGAAGAGAAGGGCCCGTGATCGACTAGCGATTTAACTCCTATTACGACGTCCAATTGTTTGTACATAATGCACAAAGGGAACATATTCGCTTCTCGTGACATTCTTGCACGGGAAATTAATTTACGTCAGCAGTGTGCGAGAAGCAGAAACGTTTGTAACAATAATGCCAGTGATGTTTCTGTAGAAATTTTGTCCTTTAAGATCTTGCAGGCTGTTTTGTAATGTTCAAATTTTTCGAAAGGCCTGTCGAAACTGCCGGACGATTTACGTGCGTGAGGAAGTTGAAATAAAGCAGTTAGCCTGTCAAACGACGACACCTTCGGTTTCATAAGTCCGTCGATGCCGGCTGAGTGCAGAAGCATCGTCGAATTTAACGAGCTTCGGTGAAAACGTGAGGCGACTGCCAAATACCCGGGCGATACGTCAACCGTTTTCCCTTTTGATTTACCGCCCTTTACAGCGCCTAAGATTCCAATATTGCCGCAAACGGAAATGAAAATTTACCGTCAAATACGTTCAATTATGTGTCTTAAACTGCCGAGCAAAAAATGAACTTGTCTCCGAATAACGACGTCGTTCCTTTCCGCGCGATTTAACCTGTGCGCGTCGAAACGGTTTTCCGGAGCGTAGAAAATGGCTTGTTCTCAGAAACATTTTACGTGGATTACGCGTGTCGCATTCTTGCGTCAAATTCGACGCGACGTAATGGACCGATACTCCTCACGAAATCTAACAGATAAGATTTATGTCGCGCCTCTGAGCCGCCATAAAGCCATGGGTAATTTCCGTTACGAGTTTTCACGTGATTTCACAAGAACCAGAGGAGGCGTTCGAAAAGCACGGCTAATCCGACTTTATCATTGGAGAACATGAGATTTGATGGCACTTCGTCGAAGGGAACTGTACACACTTCAACCTACTTTAAGATTCTCGTCTGGTTAATTCCACTTTCATTTTTCTAAGAACCTGTTGAACTCAAGAGAATTTACTGCGGTAATTCTACGCCACGAAAACCGCAGCGAGTAAGACATTCTTCTTCCGTATATCGCTGCGCAGTTGAACTTGGAGCGTAGGGGAAAGAGGTCGAAGGCTACAGAGTGAAAAAAAATGGGGGAAGGTCGATTCATCGAGCCGTCCGACAACCCCACGCTTTGTCTCCGTGACGTCCTATGAATTTTATATATCCCAGCCGAGTAATTTCTTCTAAGAGAAAAAGCTGAGTCGTGTCATAAGTCCCCTCTTTGTGAGTGCGGCCACGTTTTGGACGGTTCGCTGCTCTTCCGCCGATGCTTATCGCGCGAGTATCTCGGATTTCGTGGCGGCCTCCGCCCACGCCTCAGCCTCAACGGTTCCCCGTTCTCGCCGTTGCCATGATTAACGACTGCCCTTTCGTGGGAGAGCCGCTTCTGTTTCCTAAGTGCCGTTCGCACGCGCCTTCGTTTAAATCCACCGCCTGTGGTTATCGCGTGCCTGCACTGCCTACCCTTCACCGCATTCCACGAGGATCCAATGATCTGAATTTTCAATGACTCCAAAGCCACCGGAACAGAGGATACGAATAGCGAAAATTCGATGAAAGGGGAAATGGAATAGAGATGGGAGGAAGGGTCGAAAATTCTAATAATACGATGCCACTGAACACTTGTATTACCTTTCCAGTAATTGAGAATACGCTAATTGAGTACCGTTGAACACCCACTAGGTTCAAATCGAATCGCCTACGTTCCAGTTGACGTTCCCATGTTTGTTCTCTTGGATTCAAGGCAAATCCGTGACGTTAAAGATCGCCATGTACGGTGTGTCTTATTCTTGGAACTACCTATTTATATGTTGTACTATAATTGTACTAACGATAATCTCTAAGTAGATTATCAGAATGATAAATCTTGTGTATATTTATTGGATAAAGTTGCCAACTGACTTCCTGTCACACCGAGTAGCACTTTCCATACCTCGTAATTTCTCGCTTCTATGCGTTAAGTAGCATTATTGGAAAGCGATCCGCGATAATGTCGTAAGACTAAATCGCAGTCTAGTCGAATCGACAACCCCTCATTATCTTGAACGTTAGGTGTTCATATTTACTATTTTCCAATACACGTGCGCTGATTATCAGTATTTCTTAACCACCGTGGCTGTCCTTAATTAATTGAATGAATTGAATTTAACGTAACATCATAATCGTTCGTCAACCAAGTAGAAAAAAGTGGTGCGAGGCAAAAACAAGACCTTAAAAAGTGTAAGCCTTCGGTAAATTACGTTATTATCCCATGAATATTCATACGGGGCCATGTAAATTTCTTAACAGTTTACGAAAACTTGTTACAACCGTTTGTGACCTAATCGTTGGCTTCTTCTGGCATGACTTTTTTACACGAGATTTTGCATAAATGAGAGTAGATTTGTTTTTCGGCCGAGCGTTGGCCACGTTAATCTTCTCTTTTTTTTCGAGTGATCGCATTAATCGCGGCGACGTGAAAAAATGCGATTTGGCCGATGAGACGAGCGGTTGCCGATGAGGATAAATGGACCGGGGAGCAGTCGATAAACCGGACCTGAAAATTCCGATAAATCCGCATGATTTTATTCGCGCGGACGGCCGTAATCGCGCTCTGCCAAACCTGACCCGCTCTCCATTGGCCGCCATTGGCCTTCGACTGCAGACACGCCGGGAATTATTGACGGCTGTACAACCGCCCCCGGGGATTCGATCCCGGTTTTAACACCGGGGGGAATTTTCATGCCGCCGAGCAAGTTCACTATCAGGGACGATCGAGAGATTACGGCATGTCCGAAAGCCAATGGAATTTCGTTTCACCCGCGCGCGGAAAACGATACCAGACACCGTAAACATGTCTTCGAAGGGATAAGAATTTTTCTCTCATCGTCTAATAATTCTTCCCCTTCTTCCGTCATCGTAGGTGTCTGAGAAAGTGCTCCGTTAAGCGGATAAATATTGCATTTCGCGGCCGGTAAACCACACCGATTCTATCGAATGACGGCCGCTTACACTGATTCATTCGTTTTCCTCGCTACAGTGACTAGACTACTTTCTCGAGCCGAGCGCGATTGACTTCTCGCCCTGCGCGTTTTCCGACAGAATCTCCTTCCATTAAATGCCACGACCTACCCCCTTTTCACGGTGATCTTGCCGCGGGGAACTCAAACTTGAACGCCGCGAGGCTTTACAAACTTCGCGGACATTCGAGGTCAATTCTAATTGGCAGCCTCAAATACCAAGTGTTACTTAACGAAGACTTGGATTTTTACCCCGCCTGAATTTCGGAGTAAATCATAGGGTTTCAAAGTCATCCTTTGAGATCTTAATAACCATTTTGGATAATTAAAAAACATATTGTAATACAGTTTAAGAAATTGTCTGATTCCTGTCCATGGGGACTTTTTCTTGCGGTAAAAGGATAGGATTATTCATGGCGATAAAACAAATCTGTACAACGTATTATTGGGCAGAATTTTTTTTCACTTTCACCGCAAAGAACTTGCCAAACTCCTGGCCGTTACCGTTAGAACCAGTTCGCCGGATATTTTTCCCGAGTCCGGTCTGACTCAACCGCGCGATACCCTTTCGACACGAGGTACGCTGTATTTGCGTCAGCTAAAACGCGCGAAAATACGGCCAGGAGTTTCCAGCTCCCGCGAAAACTTTCGAAATCCCCGCGAAGGTTACGACGTTGGCAAGTCGATCGACGAGATCGGCGGAACTGTGGATTTTTGGGGTGTCAATGGTTTCGTGTACACGCGAGAACTTCGTCGATGATTTCGTAATTTTCTAGCGAGGGTTGTTAAGCGCCACGCCCAGTGCCAAGTCCTTGCGAAGAATGCGAAGAGTCGATGCAGTTGCATCACAGTTCCTGAGCAGCGGAAGGGCGTAGAAGGAGGAACGGACAGGAACGACAGAGGAAAAGGATGGGGGGCAAAAGTCGTGCGTACAACGACAGAGACGCGTGCGTGCACGTAATAAGGAGCTGCTCTCATTCTTATGCAGCCTTACGTAAGACGGATCTCGAAGCGGTACAGTTTTCACCGTCGAACTCCCCTCAAAACAAAGGCAACACGTGAATCAAGTAATCCTCGTTAACAATCCTATCTCTTCAGGAGTTCAGTTCAAACGGAAATAAACACTTCTTTCGTTCTACGGAAAAATTCTTTCCGACGTGTATTTAAAAATACGGAGTAATTAGAGAATGATAAGAACGGCAAGGTTGTAGAATTCGATCGGAATTGAGTAGAACGGAGGAGAGGATTAATGAAGAATGACTGTTAGCGGCCTATGCAAGCAATAACCTGCGTCTCGTTTCATTGGTTCCCATCAGATCTAATCTCCTCTCGTTAAGCCAACACGGCAGAGGTTTGACGGCGTGCGACCCACCGGAGCACAATATACGATCTATTCGTTGGCGCATAGTGCATTGCGATATTCCACATTCATTTTGTAACGTGTGGTCCCGATCGATCGACTCTCGAGCGTTCCAATTCCTCCAGAAGAAGGAACTGGGCCAACCGGCTGAAGAAACAACCAATAAATCTGTCCCCCAGTTCAGTATTTTAGGACAAAACCTTAAGTTCCTCACAATGAAATTCAACGGAAGATTAGAGAATTCGTTTCACGAAAAGAACTGACCGTTGACGATTCTGGGGAGGAAATTGAACGACTAGTTTTTATTCTTTTTATAAATTTCCCCAGTGTTTAACCGCTAGCAGAAGGTTGCACGTGCGAGGGTTTTGCAAGAGAACGGGGTTGCCGAGCGATCGTTCATTGCGAGTCGTCCGCCAAGAGATTCAGATAAGCCATTAAAAAAAAGGAATGGCAATTAGCATGCAAGAGGTTTAGATTTCCTTGACGCAAGGCGATGCTCGTCGTCTTTGAACGCCTTCGCCACCGATGACCACACTCGCCAGTAATGCAAGGCTACTGCGAAATCGATAAATTTCGAACGGCTCCCGAGGATTTTGCATTTACCGCAACTCTGGCGCGAGGCAGGCTTGTAAACATCCTCCTACCATTCCGGGAGAAAAATCAGGAACCCCGAGGGAGCCGTCACATTAATCGTAACAGCCCGTTTCGAAAGTTAATAGAGCTTTCCTTTGTCTTACGTCAGTTTTCAGTAGTACAAATGACGGATTTTCTTGTCGCGGCGAAATTGTAACGACGAGTGAAAAGCTTCCGGCGTGTTACGAATTTTCGCGCTAAGAGCACGGTTACGCGAGGTCGCGGTGCTTTATCTCTGAATCCGGCGACTAACGATACGCCAAACGATAGGTCGTTGCACAACGAGGCTCGCGCTGAAAGCCACGAAACGTCAGCGACGGAATTCCATGCACGCGTACGTAAATTGCACTCGGCAGGACAGCAGCGGGTCGATAGATCGCTTCGGCTAATCGCCGTTGTAACGCACGTTTGCATGTTCGTGTCCGTTGGTTCATTCACACCCGGCGAACGGCCGAGCAGCGATATTCCGTCGATAAATAGCGAAAGATCGGCCCCGATAAGCGCCCGCTCGCATTTCCTTATTAAAGACACAGCCGGGCAGGTGATCGAGAGTCAATATGCCAATTCGTTACGTCACTTTTTCCAGCCCTCAGGAGGCTCGACATTACGAGGAAAATGCAAAACTATTAGACGGAAAAATCATGGACAATGAAGGGTTCCCCACGTACGCAGGATAATTTTCTTTAGGAACTTTCTGTGGGGTTGTAGGCTAACTTTTACACGCTGAGTAATCATTAATTGAAAGTTCGGTTCAAGGACTCCAAACCAGTACCGAACTTTCCGTTGGCGAAAAATTAATAAGAGAAACTAGTTCGACCAAGCAGTGGTGCCATAATTTATAGACGATTCGTAAGACTGATGCAACTCTTTATCAAAACAACCAATCCTTTACCGTGTTCGTATCGTGTCATTTATATGCTGTACATTGCGTTATCATTTCTTGATACGTATCAATATTTATACCCTGATGCAATGAATTATTACGCCCCCGCGTATGTGTAGACGGTTCAATACGAGAAAGCGTATCGATTTACAGAAAGTCTAACTTACATAAAAGAAACCGAAATGTGAACTCGTTGATGCAAGCCATACAGGGTGAAAACGTTTCCCCGTTTGGAAATCGGCGAAAAGGAAACTGACTCCGGGAAAAGCCGCGGCAAATACCCATTTCCACGAGACTCGACAAAGGGCGAGCATCCATTTGAAAAGAATAAGAATCGACCTAATTAATTAAGCCGACGTCAACCGCTTGGTTAATCGAGCTCTAGTCTTAAATATTCATGAGACCGTAGAGATGCGAAGATTAGGAGAAAACATTAATTCGCCCTGTTGCAATGGCTTGTCTTCGTGTAACGCTCAGCTTTGTTTTACAAAAGGGGTGTCGGTGTTTCTTGGTAATTTCGAGGAAAAGAAGTTTTGTCGCCGGTCGAAAGCGACACGTTGGCGACCGAATTAGTTGCGTATCTGCACCAAGTGGCCCGCGTGGGGTCCGTTTGCAGATAGCAAAGCGTTGGCGCACGTTTAACGTGTTATACAACCTCGCGTGCATTATGTATTATAATATGTAACGGTATGTGCTCTCCTATCGCGGGTAAATAGTGTGTAAACGGCGCCGGAGTACGGTAGGGTACGGTAGGTGTGGCGAGCGAGCATCGAACGGCCATTGGCTTACCATTGGCGGGGTGCTCGGGCGAAATGAAAGTCAATTCCCTATATAAAGGGTGGTTTTCCACCTATGCGACAGAACCGATCTCATTTAACGAGCATTAGACGCAACTCATAGTATTATAGTCGGTCGGTCGACATGAGGGTCCTGGTACGTTTACTTGCCGTTCAGTCTCTCATTAGTTCGTTCTCACGCGAAATTCTCGCGGTCCCACCAGTGTCATAAGCTCTTTGTTCTCACGCGAAAGTCTCTGTTAAAAATCACGACGTTCCGTTCAACATCAATGTTCCCTAATTTTGCCGAATTTTCTCGGTCCAATTGAAGACCGTTTGAGTCAAGTTTCCAAGTTTCCAAAAACAAGAGGACCAGTCGTCGGAATAGAGTTACGATTTTTTTGCATTCCAGGTATGTTTAATGCTGATCTCCGCGGCGTTCGCCGGGGATGAGAAGAACATTCAAAAGCGGGGACTTTACGGAGGAGGTTACGGAGGAGGTTACGGATACGATCTCGGTGGTTACGGTGGTTACGGTGGTTACGGTGGTCTTGGAGGTTTGGACTACGGTTTGGGCCATGGACACGTCACGACTATCCAGAAGACGGTCGCAGTGCCAGTTGCAGTGCCAAAACCATACCCAGTTGCCGTTGACCGACCATACCCCGTCAAGGTAAGAACCTTTACATAAAATTCAACACTACACAGTTCTCGCAATAAACTGCAAATTCTCCTTCGTGATCCAAAGAAGATTTCTTTCCTAAGATTGTTCATGGAATTTTTTTGTACTTGCAGGTCCCAGTTGCCGTCCCACATCCGGTTCCAGTCGCGGTTCCGGTACCTAAGCCCTACCCAGTGGTACACACCAAGACAATTGCTGTGCCCGTTGAGAAACCATACCCAGTGACGGTTCCGGTTAAGGTACCGGTCCCAGTCCCCGCGCCATACCCCGTCAAGGTGAGTGAAAATGATCTCACGTCAGCTTCCGTTTGACCACATCTCTCGGATTGAACTTCCGTGTTTGACTCTCTACGTGACAAGAAAGTGAGAACCCTTCGCAAAATCTTTGCGACACCGTTGCATAATTCGATGACTGAGATTTTCGTTAACACATTGCTCATTTCACTGACAGTCACGAAAAACCAGTCCAGAGTCTTAAATTTTAAACAACAAACTAGCAATTTGTTTCCCAGTTAAGTGATATTTTGCAGTGACGTTTTGAGATTCTGCGAGATAGGAGGAGAAGGATGAATTATTTTCTCTTGTGTTTTAGGTCCCGGTTTCCCACCCAGTTCCGGTCCCCGTGGCCCACCCCGTGCCAGTGGCGGTTCCCCACCCAGTCCTCGTGAAGGAAACGGTCCCCGTCCTTGTTAAGGGCTACGACCACCACGGCAGCTACTACTAGACTAATACCTCGCCACGATCGGTAGACATCTCTCCGTCTATTTATCGCCGCAGCCACCGCCACACCCCACCTAACAACCTAGCTCGTGAGCCCATCGCAAAGCCATCGTGTCGAGCCGCCAAGACCAAAATACATTTTACCCTTAGCACCTGAAAAATTCTCTCATGGAATAAAAAAACATACCAATTTTGTACACCCTCGACTCGTCTTTCTCCCCTCTTCCCACGATCATCGCTGTGTTACTTTTACTTTTTCCTCCGTTAGCCGATTAACACGCGAAATGATAAAAATGACAGTTTCACTCTGACCGCGCGCAACGTTTGCAGAAGTCGTAACGCGTGTAACGAGGCAATCGGACTCGTAATAACGAGCAGTCGTAAAATCTCTGGCATCATGAGCGTCAATGCCAGATTCGTTACACTAACTAATGACAGCGCTTCGCCGACGAACAGGCACGCTGTCAAAATCCTTCGGCGCAATTTACAACGTACGCCATTTAGAAAGCCATTGGCTACTTTGCGCGATCCTCGACACGTGGACTTTTAAATTAGACAAATTTATACCACGTTTGCCCGATTTCCGAAAACACACATCTTCGGATTGGATTATGCAAAAGAAAGATAACGAAGAAGGCCGAGAATTTCGCTTTGCTTTCGCCAGCCTGCATCGCATTAAATATGCGGAAAGACGTCTTGCCAATTCGTCTGCGGCACAGTTCTTTCCCATCTACCTATGGTTTAAGAAAACATAATCTTTTTTAGGATAGCACCAAACAATGAACTTGTGGGGATTCGAGAAAAACCGATCACCAAATAAGCCTTTCCACGGGATCAGGGTACGGGGGGGAAGGGTGAATTTATGGGCTGTCGTAAAGCAATTATTCGACTGGCAAGAAGCCCGTATCGTAAATAGCCGGTGGGAAAGAAATATCAGGGGATCGTGTGGTTCCATCCGTCCGGTTCTTCGAATCGCCATCCACCGACTTTCTTCGATAAGCCAAATTATTCCGGGCCACGGGTGAGAAGATTACCAGCGAAAATTGGATTACACAATATTATTCAATAGGCCCGGCGTAAAGGCCGAGCGACAAGTCCCATACTCGCCACTTAAAGCATTATATAATTGCCATAAACGACACGCTTTTGTCGGCAGTTTTCCCGCAAAGTACGGCAAATTACCAGCGTGAACAGTACCTTGGGGAAACGGTAAGGGCAGGAATGACGAGGATTAAAATGAGCTACCTCTTCGAGCCACTTTCCAGCACGCGTGTCGTCGTTATGGACTTTCTTTACGACGGGGAAGGACACGTCGCGGGAGTTATGGGCCATCGAATTCGCCCAATTTCCTCCATTTCCATGACAATAGCCGTGAACCGGCACGTACGATACCAGCAAGTATCGGACCGGTGAAATTGTACAACGGAATTTTGGTCGATTTTGCCAAGCACCTCACGAATCGCGACTATCAATTCCGTTCGCACGTTAGTCAGAGCGAGAAATTCAATTTGCATCGTAGATGATGCAAATTTCCAACGTAAATATTAAAAACAGCGAGCTATTAACACTTGTTTTAATTACGTCAGAAATTCATTATAAAAAATTCCAAGAGCTATAAAACCATTAAGAACGTCTCCGTCGCTACGGATCAGAGGAACTTCTGACAGAGCGAAATCATTTAAGAGCATTAATCACTACGTCTATGTGACAAAATTGGGGCCATTTCGTACTCAGACGGCCTTGTAATCTTCAGTATCACGTAATAGTTACCAACGTTAAGTAAACATATGACGGGTTACCAAATACTCGTCACTTTCGACAGCTGGATTAACGTAAGCAGTAGGAAGGAAAATGGTCATTTTATAAGATGGTAATAATTTTCTTCATGGTAAGTATGATCATTATTAATGATTAATTTAATTGCACCGACTGCTCGGAATATCAGCAATGTGCAATGGCAAAACAAACGTTGCATAAATGTCACATGCAAATTTCCTATTTGTATCATTGTTGAAAAAAATATACGGGACATGGATGTGAGCCTTGGGTTTTCTGACTCAGTGTAAACTAGTCTTACGGGGCGTCGATGGAAAGGACGTAAACCAGAATTCCTCAGGATCCCAAGGACCTCCGTCAAAGCATCGTCAAGCAGAATTTACGCTACGAGACGGATCTTCCGTCCGTGACGTCAACATATCGTATTTCCGAAGCAGGACGATTTTCGAAGGACCCATATGAGGATTTTTTTCAACATCAAGGTGCAAGGAATGTATTCGTAAAAGTCGGTAGTCGAACGAAAGTCGAGAAACTGGGGCAATAGTGTTTGTCATGGCGTTAATGAGAAATAGAGAAACTCCCATAAAAAGATTCGAAATTATTCCCAGCATATTACCTTCCTTTTCGTTTTCCTTATTTTCATTAATTCCCCATTAGTAAGCCCATGATGACGCATTACTTCACTATCATATATTTACACGTCTGAATAAAATTTATATTGTACGCAAAATTGCAGGACGTGATTGACTTGTTTCTCCTCTTATTTCACAGCTTAATTGCATCGGAAATTCGCATTTCGACGTCTTCACTCGTCAGCAGCAAGATATTCCGAGGAATCGGAAATCCCAGGTACGTAAGTTAAGCGTTATCATCGAATTACCATATCGGAGGGCAGGTGGCAAAGGTGGAAAATATTTTTGACGAGCACGTGGACTTCGTGCTATATTATCGACTAAAGATGAAAAAAAAGTGGGAAGTAGCCATGACCAACCGAATGCCAGCTGGTGACGAGACCAAACATAACTATAAATTTATTCCTATGAAACAGAGATATCCGCACGGTGTTACGGAGGGACGCATGCGTTTCACGCATAAACATGTCAAAAAGGAAATAGCGTATCATCCTGCCGCAATGGCATTTATGCAACAGCATATTACGTTTTATCAAATTCAGAGGCCAACGGAAAACGACTGATTTTATGAGCGACGAGGAAATGAAAGTTTCCGAATTGATTAAGATTTCCTCACGTGAAATTCACTCTTTTCCATTGACACGAATTTCGAAGATTTCTCAGCGTCGGGAAATACTGATCAAAAATGTCGGGTGCGGTCGAAACTGTTACGAAAACCATCGAGACGAACACCTTTTTATTTAAATGCAATACTCGTTATTCCAGGCACAGAAACGTTTTTTAAAAAATTCCCAACGACAGGTGGCCAATTAACGAGCGCAAATTCTCGTCGACTCGCAATGAAATTCAACCTCTTTACGTAAACGTCGAAAAGAAGTTTCGCCAACTGTCAAGCAATATTAAAATACCAGAACGATGTTCCTTCCTTAGAGATATTATAAAAAGAATCTGCGTTCCTCTTTTAACGAAAATTCTTGATCGAATGTATAAGAAAGTATGAATTGTGAGTATCGGAAAGCTTCTTGCTCGACATGAAAAAGTTTCTTTAAGAACGATCGAACAAACGATCGCGGACAGGATTCTCGTTAGTTTCCCCGGGACGATCTTTCCTTCCGTTCTTCGAATGTTTACGGCAGCGAAATGACGCGTAACGCGGATTTCGTGGGGCCGCGAGCGCGTTGGCTTGCGCAAGTGGAAGAAGAAGAAGGAGTAGTCGATTCGAACTGGCCGACTGCCGAAAGATCCGTGGAAGCACGCGTTTTTCGCCGGCCCCTACCGTCCACGCGACCCACCCGATTTCTTTCGCCGGTTTCGGGGGCCCACTGTCACCACCACCACCGCTACTGGTTCCTCCGTGTAGAGGGTTCACCTCGTACGCGACAACGTATAAAAGCAAGGGATCTTCACTCTGCTCTTCAGTCGCAAACACGGCCAATACAGTCCCAGTGTGCAGCATCATGAACTCTAAGGTAACATCACTTCCGAGAAGGCAAAAAGCTCGGCCCTTCGCACAGAAATGGGACTACTAACTCCCTTTCAAGCTTCTACAAAGTTTTCATCTTCTCGATTTCAAGTGTTTCGTAATTTGGTAAAACTTGCTATTCTTTCGAGACTTTTCAAGTAACGTATTTGCTTCTTAGGTACTCATCCTCTTCGGCCTCGTTGCCCTGGCTCTCGCCGAGCAGCCAAAGACCAGCGAAAAGCTAGTCGCAGGGAAGAAGGAAAAGCGAGCACTCAGCGGATTAGGAACCTATGGTATTAACGGTGGACTTGGTTACAACGGTGGGCTTGGTGGAGTTGGTTACAACGGTGGACTTGGTGGAGTCGGTTACAACGGTGGACTTGGTGGAGTTGGTTACAACGGTGGACTTGGTGGACTTGGTGGTTACGCCGGCGGTTACCCCACCGGTGGATACGCTGCAGGTGCACCAGGCGTAGCCGTTGGCACCGTTGGCATTTCCCACGGAATTTCCACCGTCATCACCAAGGAAGTCGCAGTACCTGTACCCCAGCCCGTGGCCGTTCCCGTCGAGAAACATGTCCCAGTGCCAGTTAAGGTAATTGCCAACAATTCCATCCTGCCATCCACGTGTTCATAATGCACGCATAATTACATAACGCCTGCTATAAATTCGATAAACGACAAATTTTGATAATTATCTGACGTTACTGAACGATTTCGTGAAGGCGTCATCGCATAAATATTTGCCATATTCAAATTTACCGGCTAACGACCACCAGTTGTATCAACGTGGCATTTTTAAAGTCATTTCAAGTGAAAAATAAGCCTTGATCAATTCTTAAACTGCCGACATGTCCGGCTGGACCGTAGCCCACTTCCTCGACGCAGATATCATTCACGATTGCGAAACGCCGTTTGTATGCAAATCGCTTGCGTCGGTTTATATAATGACGACGAAAAATTGGAAAGCTCGGGATTCGGATCAAGGCGAGCCGCAGGTCGACGAGGCTCGATCATCTCTTGACGATCATTTTCACGCTCCAATTAACTCCGAGAAAAACAACAGTTCCAACTCATTGAAGACACCATTAATGCACTTTTTCAGTGAACTCCATTCATGGGCTCAATTATCATTTGCCTGGTATGTGCAATCGACGAAAGGTGTTAAAGGGATCTTTTTTTTCTTCTCAGGTGCCATATGCCGTTCCAGTCGACCGCCCGTACCCCGTCCATGTGCCAAAACCCTACCCAGTGGAAGTGACGAAGCACGTGGCAGTCCCAGTCGACCGTCCAGTCCCGTACCCTGTCCATGTCCCAGTCAAGGTCGCCGTCCCAGCCCCCTACCCCGTTAAGGTACACCACCCTTACCCAGTGCCAGTGGTGAAACACGTCCCAGTCCCGGTTGCTCCTGTCTACGTCGAGAAATACAGTTCCTGGTAATCAACAACGTCGGCCCTTTGGTCAGCCCAGCGGAATGTTCTCAAGGCAATCCTCCATCAACAAACATACGCGCTCGTAAAGCATCCTCGAAATCCAATTGGTTGGTCCAACACCGGTCCAGCCCTTCAGCAGAACTAAAGACGCGGGATTTCGAGGACTGTTGACAGAAATGATCTCTCGTGGCGCAACACCATCGACCTCTCATTCCTCCCGAAGCATCGTGAATTCCTGGACAGCTGTATAAGGGAACACCTAGGACCTCCCTGGGCTGAGCACCAAAGACCAACGTGTCGTTTTTGAAAATTTTTGTTACAAAGACGGCGTGTCACGTCGTCTTCCAATGTGTGCCTGAGTCTTTTGTGTTTGTAAGTTTCATTAATTGTTTTCTGCCATTGAAATAAATATTTTTCGTATCAAGTTCCGCCGTCTCATTCGCGTAAAACCTATCCCGTTTGTTGTTATCCAAATTTTCGCCGAATGAAAGCGAAATTTCGGCAAATCGGGAGCAACGCACAACTCGAGAAACGAAACCGAGAGAAATTACCGACGATTCGGCGATCGATTTGCGTAAGAACCGAGGATGTGGTCGTCGGCAGCATTTATCACTTTCGAACGAGACCGAAAGGAAGAAAGTGCCTTGAATAAGATTCAATTTTCTTCCAGTCCAAGCCGAGGCTGTTTACCAACAATTCTTTATTTGTCGGGGTACATGCTTTTAAATCGTCCGGTAGCCGAGAGCACTTTCTAATTTCGATCGTTGAAAGCTGCGGTAAATGGTAAAACTCCTTTTCTTCCTTCCTTCCGCAGACCGTCCGTGTAATCGTCGTTACGATACACACTGGACCGGCCTTGATATGGCAAGATTGCAAACCTTGCTTATCGGCCAAAGAACCTGTAAACACGGAACTCGCGATGCCCGCGATTCCAACCAGGAATTGAAAGCGGAATTCCGATAATTTCAAACCAGTCAACCGTCTGATCGATACTTACGCTTACAATGTTCACCAAGTCTGTGCGGTTAATTAATTCTCAGGTCGAAAACGAAGGTCAACTATTGGCTAAAAATTTTATTACAAAACCAAGCTAATATTTACTAAATATGACAAACAGAAACTTAACGCAACGGAAGTCTAATCGACGACCTTTCGCCGATAGTTCTATATACAAACAAGGGGACAACAGTAATATGGTGTTAAGGGTGAAAGGTCGGAACCAACGGGCCTAATAGTAAACAATTTTACAGGATCTAAAGGTCAGGGCAGACCGATTACGCAAGGAAACATTAAATTAATGCGAAGTGTCTTGCACCAGTCGCACAGAAATTCGCAGGTTCAATCCGTTGGTTCCATGAAATGCCTCAGTGATGGGAAGTGTAGTCAGGTTGCGAGGCTTGAAAACCATTGCCATTTCCATCATGGTAATCGTAGTGACCGTTGAGCTGTTGAACATGTTGTCCTTGAAGTTGGTGCGCTTGAAGATCCTGGCCGCCATATTCCACGGACCTGGACTCGTGTCCCACGTGATCCTCAGCGTTGTACCCTTCGCCGTCGTCCTGGTGGCCACCGTCAGCGGGGTAGGGGACCGGGTGGGGCACAGGGTAGAAGACTGGCCTGGTTATCGTGACCGGATGGGGCACGGGAACTGGTTGAGGTAGGGGCACAGGCTTGGAAACTACCACTGGCACCTGGTGGTGCACCTCCACGGGAACCGGCTTCTCCACTTCCACGGGCACGTGGTGGGGTACTTTCACTATCTGCGGAACCGGAACTGCCACGGGATGGTTCACCGGCACCGGTACCGGTATGTGATGCGGGACCTGCCGCAAGCAAAAAGGAAATGTCAGTCGGTCTGCCCAGAACAACTTCTCCTGCTTTGTACGAGATTAAATTATCCGCAAAGCCCTAGGCCATTTATACCCGATCGCGTGGATTAGAAAACGGGCCGATGGAAAAATTGCGAAATGTGGAACATCGGTGGATTGATCCAATGTCAACCGTAGCGACCGCCAATCAGTCACGGATAACACGATACTCCACGACCTGCTTTACTGCGACTCTCTGAATCGATCTCACTCTACCGAGAAGTATCGTATTACGAAGCGATCATCTTGGTTTACTGTCCCACATGTGGATAACAGTTTTCTAAGATCGATCGCGTCAACCGGTACTACTATTTTATCGTTTCATGACAGTCTAAGAAAACTTTTGTCCTCTGTAAAAGAAATAAACGAAATTCTCTGTTACACAGCCATGTGATATTTTCAATGACATGCACTCGAACATCAAGGACAAATTTCACATTTCCCGACTTTCCCATTGTCACCCCGTGTTATTACCGACACGCGATTTATTCCGCCACTCGGACATTTTCACGAAACACGTACGCCGAGATGGCATTGTCTCGTAACCGCACGAACAATAGTCCCAAGACTTTCACGCCTGTAACGTCATTCATTCAGACACAAATGACAAGCGATTTCGAGAAACTCCTCCTTTCATTACGATCATCCTGATCGACGAATAACATGTTTAAAATAATGTTATGCATTTTTTAGAAAGGAATTAAGGTGATTAAATATATCGTAATTATATTTGTCGATTATTTGCTAAGATTCCTTTGTTTGGATGAGTTGATGTGAACTGACCTTAACGGGGTAGGGCACGGGGACCTTGATCGCCACTGTTTTCGTGACCTTGATAATCTTGGTTGGGACCTCGTGCAGATGTACCGATTGCGAGATGAGCTTCGGCTGACTGGCAAACCCGTGGCCTTCGTACGAGAGGTGCGAGGCTCTCACCGCGACTATCACCGTCGTCAATAAAAACTGCAATCAGAATAAAAACCTACAAAAATCTGCCGTTACGAAACAAAAGAAATATCCCTCGTTGAGCAATGTTTATAACTATTTCTTTCTAGGCAATTTTCTGTACACCTCTAAGATTTGAAAGTCACTTTTTTCGGCACGAGTCACGAGTGAAAAATTGGCCCGACGAGCCGTCACAATGGTACAAGATGAGGCCCGATCCGGAAGTCCAGCCAGAAGTATGATGCACTTACGAATCGTAACATGATTATCTCGTGGCACACGTCGGCGGAGGGTGTTTCCAATGAGACGAGCAACACTGACAATCACGGAACGCGGGGTTTGGCTTATATACGAAGACCTTCACCGTCGTTGCCAGCAGCACGAAGAAAGCACTCTCTTTCCGACTGGCTTGCGTTCGCCAATCTCGTCTACATCTTCTCCCCTTTTTTCACCCTTCCTTTTTCCCAAGTTCTTTCCGCGCGCACGGCCGGGTTCGACGACCCGGGGAAAAGGACCGCCGCTCGCCAAGAGCCTCCGCCTTAGCCTATTCCACATTCGATCGGCCGATTTCGATGCTCAGTTCCACCTCTCCCCGCAAAAACAATGTTACAACTATTCCCCTTTACGCGATATTATATTACGTTTTTCACAATCCTTGGTACAATCATTTGAAAACACTTTCTTTCAGATTCTCGCATGCAGTATGTATAGTTTAATGTATACATTATCGTGATTAACGTCTTCGGCGATTAATTAAGATACGAACCATCCTCGTGAATTCGAGTTTTAATCGTTGACGCGAGTGACGAGCTCCTCGGCGAACTTAAATCGTTCGCCTCAGATCGTTACTTCACTGAGGCGTCGCTCGTAAATTTTATAGCGACTCGTTTGAGCGAAGCCGCAAGGGTCAATGCGCGGATTATGCAATTGGCAGCACGTTTGGTGCTTTGCGGTGGATCCCGTCGATGGGAAAACGGATCGTCGAACCCCTGCACCGAGGACGAATATATCCAACTCGTGCACTCGTTTCTCATTCCTGTCTTGTGTTACGTGCATTGCGAAGACGTCGTTAATAAATTTAGATGAGGCGGACGCACGTATTCGTCCTGCTTTCACTGCGATCCGCTTAAACGTACGAGAGTTATTACGGTGTATCATGAGAATCAAGGAATTCTTCCGGAATGGGATTAGTTGCACGGACTCATCTAAATGTAAACATTGTATAAAAAGTCCAACGTGCAGGAGTAACACACTACTTTCGATTCAATTAGCTAACACAAGTTTTCTAATAAATTCCTTGACAGTAAAGTCCTCCAAGTTGAAGACAAAAATCTCTAATTCCTAGATAAGAAACTTTGTTTTTAAACAATTTCAAGCGGGCAGCGACAATTTCCGCTTCATAAATACAGGTAGGCGATACAACGGAGAGAGCAATGGAATTTTTAAAAGCTAAACCGTGTGAGGCTGACCAATAATCACGGGAGGGAGCGGTGAAAGGACTATCACCGGAAGACCGAAAGGATTGCCAAAGTAAAAGGATCAGTGGGAACGTTGATTCCTCCTGCGCGCATGTGTTCACCGACACCGACAGGAAGTACAGCGTGAAAGGAGCATTCTCGATAACAACTACGATGAGGATCTAGGCTGACGAACTTCCCCAACCGAAATTTCGTGGGACGGGCTCTATGCAATGCTCCTAGGAACAGGTATATCGACCGTCCGCGTCGGGCGGTGCTCTAAAGGGGGCAACAACCGGTTCAGCTTGAAAGCAACAGTGTGATCATTATTTGCCCGGTCCTCTTTCTCCTCTCACTTTCGCCGAGGGCGGACGATCGTCCACTCAAATGCACTCGCTCAATTACCAATGCAACTGCTCGTAGGATTGATATAGACGGGTTCATGAAACTCAACGGTCGGTACTTTCCTTGTTATTGATTCAAGTACATGCTAAAAGCGTCGTCAATTTAGTACCGCCTGCTGGACAAGGATGGCGAATTAATTATGGCCGCGCCTACGGAAGGAGAATCGGTAGAAACCGAGATTAACGGGAAGTATAGACTCAGGGGCGAAGGAAATCGTGTTCCTTCCTTGCCCAAGAGATAGCAGCACTGTACTAAAATGAAAAAAAAAATACTCTTCCGAAAAAATACCGCCTTTTTTCATTTTGTCTTAATGATTACGTTTTTTGCTGATTTATAATTACAAAATTGTGTCCATGGTAGCCTTTGAAAGAACAATAAATATTCTATTACAGAATTGCTATACTATTCTTTGTGTAATTATGTGAAAGTGAATATTAAAGTAAGGATTAATTGCCGGAGAAGTATTTTCGCAATTTTGCGCTCATTGATATACGTAGAAAGCGCGATCAATTATTTGCCGAAATGGGCCAAGAATATCGTGAATTTTGAAAGACTCGTATCGCATGTCCAAAAAAATGCTTTGCGATTTACATTTCGACGTGAAACACTTTGTTACATGTGGCGGTACGAGGTGGTTCAGGTTAATCGTTGCTCCCCCCTCTCCCCGGTCCTTGATTAACATAAATTATATCGCCATCTAGGATGCTCGGTTTACGCAATCCCCGCACTCTCCGCCATTCATCGGCACATTTGGAGATTTTTTTACGTCGAAACACCAACGGAGATCGTCCCATTTTATTAACGAACGAGTCTGACCAGGTGACATCGTGCAGCAAACATATTTCGTACGAGGAGGACCTGTTGACATCCAAGGCTACCGATTCGATGCCGCCATTTGAATTACGGCGATGCCACTGTCGAGATCTTAAGGATATTAGTTTCGTGTAAGCTATAGATGACCCTTTTTAGCGAGGAAAATTTCAGCAGCGAGCATTGTCCTTGTTTTATATTACCAAGCAGATACGAATGTCCTCAGGAAGCCTTTTAACGAACCTGTAGAATCTCTGCGAAGGCAATCAAATTAGCCTCTCCAGTATTGACGTTGTGTTCTTCATTTTCTTCCTGTCGGGATCATTTATTTTTCTGTAATTATGAGAAGATCATACGCAACGAATGAAGGACGATACGTTCCATCAATTATTATGATCGATCGCGGTTCCGAAAAGGTCGCGTACTTGCAGATTCTCGTTGAATGTAATTATTTGCGCGACGACCTCGAGTGCAGAAATCCCAAAGTGCCTGTCAAAAGGGAGAAGAACGCCGGAGGACGCAGGTGGATCGTCGAAATTGGGATTACGCCTGAGGGATGATCGATTCTTCTTGAAAATAAACGGAATTACGCAATGCCTCTGAATAACACGATTCTATGAAGAGTAAACATATATGGCTTAATTGGACCATATCCATATTTCACGGCATTATACTCTCGACATTGCCCATTACAATTGGAACACGAACAGTGAATATAAATCACAACTAATCGTTAAACACGTGTCTTTCAATCGTTTTCCCGTGTTTGAAAGATACATTTTTTACCGAACGGTTCTTATAAGTTTATGTAATTAATGAGTCTGGCCCGGCAAGAGACGTGCTTTTCAACGTGTTTGTCAATAAGACTGACGAGGAATTAAAGCTTTCAACCGCATGACATAGGATTTCCTGGCAATAGCGATCGTTGGGACGAGAATAACGAAACGACGGGAGTCATCGGAGATTCGCTACGGCGGGTTATCGAACCTCTCGAGAATCCTTGGCGAACGTCCGCCTCTGTTTCTCTTTATTTCTATCCTGCGCTACGATTACGACGGCGGATTTGAACAACCGTTCTAGACAGTCCCGCCGAAAATCCGGTTCATTGTGAGCCTTAGACTCTAAGCACGGTTTCGCCGAATCGGGGATAATTAACGATGCATCTGGACAACGGTTCATTGTGTAACTGGGAGCCAGGAACCATGACGTCAGCAAAGTAGGAGGATCAATCAAAAAGCAGCCGATAGCGTGGCGGGTTAATGCAGAAATGGGATTTAATGCGTTCGAGAGACGGGCCGATCCTAAAACGTGTCTCAGCAACTTGCTCTTCCGCCGCCGGTCCCATTAAACCTTACGAAAATTCGCCGTTTATTATCCCTGACGCTTTAAAAGGTTCCTCGTACGTCCATGGCCGCGATAATCGGCAGAGCCAGAGGAAAACGAGCGGAACGGGGCAGAAGGGGAGCGCGAGGACGAACAGAGGAAAGGCTCGCGGGTTTTGCATAAATCATTCACCTTACCTGCCGAGGCACCATCCCGATCTGTCGCTCGAGATCTTCTCCCGGCTTACAATTAGACCTGGACGTGCGAGGACAGCCGAAATTGGCCTTGCCGAATTGCCGTACTTTTCGCCATAGTTCTAGCAGAATGCCACGATTATTTGCCTTTCCAATCACGTATTTCTCAAGACAAAATACCCTTTGTCAGTCGTCTTCTAACGTTCCTGATCTTTCGAACAAAATCATTGACTATGAAAAAAAAAAGTTCCTCTTAGAACCTGGTTCATCGGTAAAAATTATCTTTATCATGCCGACAACGCTGGCATTAGTACAAAGATTTATAGGAACTCGTGTATTAATTGTAATCCGTACGTATGACTGGTACTTTTTGTAAGACTTTCCGAAGGTCACATACCGTGATGCTAATCCACGGAACTGAATCAAAACGGTAGTAAAACCCGGAGATTTACACGCTCGCCGAACGGATGATAATTATAAACTGAGTTAACTAGGAGAAAGGCCACAGTATCGCATTGCGTCGAAAAAATATGTTCACGGAAGATTAATTAGTCTCTGCGAATTAGCCAGCGATGACACAGCTTAGCAATTGTAATTACCTCTGGAATATATAAATTATGCGATCATCCCAATGAAGCGAAAATGCTAAAATATAAGTCATTTCGGGTAAACATTATTGTCATGTTCTTTTTCTCTGAACTTTAATATTAGGAAGGCGTATGGGAGAATTATGAGGTCTCAGCACCTTTCCCCCACGACTCAAATATGTCCTTAAGGACGACCGCAAGATGTTGAGAAATTTCTCAATGTAACTGACGACATCTCCGCAAGAACAGATGTCAAGTTAAAACGTTACTACACACATCCGGATTTTTTCACATACTTGCGAGATATTTTCCAATTGGCATGTGTTGAAACGAACGTCCTTGCGCACTTTCAGGTACCCTTTGCAAAACTAATGCGCAAAATTCTAGCATTAATAAGTGTTCTCTGCGTAAAGTGAAATATTAAAAATATGAAAGAATTGTACAGAAATATAGAGAACTAGGATTTTCCTTTCCAGTACTACAATGTTCTATCGACTTTGAAGACACGAAGCTTGTTAAAATAACAATGCAACTAATGCAAAGTGAGATTAGGTGTACGCTCTTCGTTGAAAGTTGCGTAGGAAATAAAAAATGACAAACAAAGGATGTACAATTTTTCATTGTCGCCATTCTCGACATCTACTTTTGCCGACCATAAATTTACCACAAAACTGCGAGGAAGCGAATGCATGAATTAGAAATTACAGAAAGTGTTGGAAATCGGATGGGCCGTCGGCAAAATGGTCTTCCGAATTGGTCGGCCAAGGAACACGTGTCGTATTATCTTTATCATAGACGACGGTCACCTGCCTCCACGACCACCACCACCTCCGCCATCGTCGTCGACTCCCAGTCAGAAAACATATTATTTCGGTGAGGCCCCTCTCGAAGCCCTGGGAGCCGGAGGAGTCCATTAAAAAATCTAGTTCTGGCAATGCCACCGGATTGCGAAATACACGGAGGGGAGCATCGGCTGGGTATAAAAGGTCGAAATGTCGCTGGGGAGATGCTCAACTCCTCACCAAACTCCAAACGGCCAACATGAAGCTCCTCCTGCTTACCGTGGTAAGAAGATCCACCGTTCCGTCCCTTTATTTTTCGGACTCTCAGAGCGGAGAAAATCCTGTGGCCCTTCGGGGCAAAATTTGTGCTTCGTCGAGAAAAATTCTCAAATTTTTTCTAAACTACATTTCATATTTTCGTGAATTAGTATACATACTGTGATTTACTTTAGATACATGTCTTTCAAGTGATCAACAATTCAGTGACTTTTGTTTCCTCGTGCTAAGGATTTAGTATTCCTTTTCGAAGGTGTTGAAGCAAAGTAATACATCAAACTGCACGAAATGAAATTTCAATTGCGGCTTGTAAATCTAGCTTCATGGTCGCGTATGTAAAACAAGAAGGAGCATCGATCAAACGCTGAGATACGATCGATCGATCGTTCGATCATGAGGATTCTTATTAAAATGCATACCCGGTAAAATCGCTTTCGTAATCGCTGACATGTTTAGCGCAGTGTTCGGGCTGAAATTGCGTCAGGACGATAAATAACGATGACCCTCGAGTGGATCCTCGAGATTTTGTTTTCTGATTTACTCGAAAATTTGCGATCGTCGGATTCTCAATCATTCGTGCATCGTCTTGGAAACACCAGCACCAAACAAGTCGTTAATAATATCATCCTTTAATTCGTTAAACAAGTGCTGCACTAGCGAACTAACTCCTCTTAGTATTAATGGGTTTAGATTCAATTTTGTAAGTTCCTGTATAAATTGAATTAATGGTTCCTTACGACTAAATGCCCTGTCAGCGATTAATCATCCTGCGATGAATCTGTGCTTGACCTTTCCTCGCGATACCTTTCACGCGATACACAAAACGATCGTCAATCTGACACTCGTTTCCGAATCAATTAAAGCACGAGCTACAACCTTGTGTACAATTTGTCTCGCGACAAGTTGCTTCGATGAAACGTTATTTTTCGTTCAATAGGAAGTTAGGATTAAGAGGAAATCATTTGTTTTTCAGCTGTGCTTCGCAGCGGCTATTGCTGCCCCCGCGCAAAAGCAAAAGAGGGACATTCTGCCTGGCGATCCACGTTACGGAACTGACTACCATCACCACCATCACCACGCTCACCAGGAACACCATGAAAACGATGTCGAAGTCTCCCGTTCTAACGGCGGATACGTAGGATCCTACTCCGTTCCCGTCTCTCATGACCAGGCAAACTCGTATCAGGTTCCTCAGACGAGCTACGGACCACCCAACCATCGTCCTGGCAAACCCCTCTCCACCGCCGACTACCTACCACCCGTCGTCGATGTCGCTAAACAACCCCACCACAACCCCGCTCCGTCTTACGGAGCCCCATCTGTTCACGTAATTACGATTTTCGACATATAAATGAATTAATATCATACGAATGTCAAATTTGAGTTTGAACGTAATAGGAGAATGAGTACTAGGGTAATGATTGTCGTTTTTTGTGAATGATGCAGGTTCCTCAGCAAGCCCCAGTTGTTGAAGTTGCCAAGACTCCAGTGCATGTCCCAGCTCCTTCCTACGGAGTTCCCGCTCAGGTAATTACATTGTTTTAGATATTGGAATCGTGAGCTTAAAAAACTAATTTTTGGTCCTGGAGAATAAGGTAAAAATTGTGATAATTGTTCTTGGTATAGATTCCTCAGCATGTCCCAGTTGTTGAGGTTGCTAAGACTCCAGCACCAGTACCTGTGCCCTCTTACGCTGTCCCTGCCGTCCAGGTAAATTTTAAGAACCTTAACGAATACGAGTCTTTATAAGTAAAACCAAGAGGAAAGTTTGAGATACGAGTGATCTATAAATCAATCTTTGGCGCACTTAGGAGGTTCACCAACACGCTCATGTGCCAGCCACGTCCTACGGGCCCCCGGCTACTTCTTACGGACCTCCTGCCACCTCTTACGGACCTCCAGCTACGTCCTACGGTGCCCCAGTCGCCAGCGTTAAGGTACACTGATCAGAAATATTCCAAGATACAAGCGAGAAAATCGTAGAATCTAAAAAGCCAGATACAAGTAGATTTTCCTCATCATTTTGTCATTTAAAAATGAACATTCTTTTGTAGAGCACGGTGCATTCTGAAAAAGTGAGCACCGAATACGGAGCCCCGGTCGTCGAATCTGTGTCGAAAACTGTCGAAACCCCAGTTTCGTCTTACGGAACTCCCGTTGTAGACGTTAAGGTAAACCACAAATCTATTTACAACCTCAGAAGGAAAATATGTTTGCCCCACAAGGTCGAATGCCGATCAAGCAGGTCTTAAGTTACTACCGAGTTAGAATATTTGACTTTCAACGAAATTCTCGACAACTACGGCCTGCTATAAACATTGGCAAGGTCGGATCGTTTTAGCAATCGATATTAACCGGCATGAGTGCAGGTATTTCTGTTGAAAAATTTCGCCTGGCAACGTCCTCGGTTCTCGCGAAGATCGGTCCGAAAGTAAACGTCTGCCGCGGTAGGCCATGGTGTCTGAGGTGAAATGAAATCTTTATTTGCAGGTCCAGGAGCATGTCGAAAGCGTGGACACGTCGTACGGAGCACCGGCTGTACAGGTAAGTCAATTAATTAGTTTTGCCGAAGAGTGAGTCGTCTAAACGCGAATGACTTCTTCCGACATCGCCGGCGGCGAGTGCGCAATCCGTGCCTGACATTTCATTGGTCGTGCGTGTGTGTTGTTTAGCAGCAGGTCGATGCAGGATCCCACGTGGAAACTTCTCACGTGCACGCCGCCGTGGAGAAGGTCGAGGTCCCTGAAGTCCAGGCAGCACCGGTGGTTCACGAACAACACAGCCACGTCGAACAAAGCCATGTCGTTCAGCAACCGCAAGTCACGGTCGCGCAACAGCACCACGTACAGCAAGGTGAGAATCGCGCGTAATTGCCGGTCTCGATGACGTATCACGATCGATTCACGTTCAGAAATAGCTACGTAATTTGGTATCTTTCCTGCGGGGTAATTCATTTGCATTCCCATCGGACGTCTATTTCGGTACCGGCGTGTACCTTAATCTCGTCCGTTAATCTAGTCACTTCCCAGGGAAATTAGTCGACAGGTTTTTCCATGCCGGTGAATTTGATTGCAGCTAACGGCGGATATGTTTACAACAATCAGGCCAACCATGGATCTTACTCTTCGGGATACGAACACTCGCACGTTAGCGTTCCCCAGGTCCCGTCTTACACGGTTCCTCAGGTTCACCATCAAGTGCAACAGCAAGTAAGGACCTCGCCTGTTTACCAACATGTCGAAGTTCAGAAACAAATCCAACTGCCGTCATTCATTCAAAATCTCCCCAACTTCCAGCTTCCCAGCTTCATCCAGGACACCTTCTCCAACTTCCAACTGCCCCAGTTGCCCTCTCTGCCAAGCTTCGGCGGCAGTAACGCTGTCTCAGCACCCGTGGAAATTCCCACGAGTATTCCCGCCGACAACCAAGTCGTCCAGACCGTCAGGAGCTCTGGTGTTCAACAGCAATACGCCTCCAACGGTGGCTACGTCTATTAAACTATCCCTTGACGAAGAAAATAATCTACACAAAAGGAAATTCGCTTCGTTGCATCGCGGAATTTTGTTCGTCAATTCGTTGACCCTCGACGACGATCTGAGAACCTGCCATAATCGATCTCGGATCTTCGTCAGAGTCAACCGAATTATTCGACGAGCCGCAAAGTCATAGATTTTAGCATCGAGCAAGTTGATGGTCTATCCTCCAGCTTCTCGTAAACAGTATGCAAATCAAAAGCCATTGACAGTGTCGAACGTCGTCGTTAGAACTTCGTGCTTCACCGTCCTGTTTCGTGTTGTATAACAAGTGTCTCCGAAAAATACCGACCGTTCATTTATATGCAAACGAGGTGCGTTTGTCCTCCTTCCAAACGGGTCGCGTTTGGAATAGAGTGAAAACAATATTCGTACCAATAAATCGATGACATTAAATACCACATGGAAACAGTGCCATTGGAAGGCAATGATGTCCGGTATGTGTTAGAACGCAAGAAATGTATCCGCCCATTTTTTAGTATTGAAATAAAATTCTTTTAATACAAACATCAGTGGTTGATATCTCACTCTAGGTTTAAGGAGTAACCCTCGCTCGAAAATGCTTTTAACTACCAAAATCTTGGCAAACGTATCGCAAAATTATGACATATATTTACATCTCCAGTTCTGCTAGTACTTCAATAAAACGTGCTATCCTGAGTCGCTGAGTAAACTCTTCGATACAAATTTACTTAAGTTAATGCACCGCGTGGTAAATCGAGTGATAATCATCTTAATGAAATGTTGTATACAGTGTTCACAGCGGCGCGTTTTATTGTCTCTGCCGAAATTTTGCAATAAAGAGTCAAACGCTACCACAGTCGACACTTCTTTCTGGGATTCATGTTCGATCCCACGGGACATTTCCACGCCTTGCTGAATTCCGGTGAATTTCGTAAGACGGCCTTCAGCCGGACGTGTCCTGGACAATGAGAATCCTGCAGCATCCACTTCAAAGCCGACGACGTGTAAGACTCGCACCATACCTGTAAATTTTCGATTAAACCCAAGAAATATTCATCAGCCGAAAACAATCTCGTAAACTTGATGAACGATCATGAAGCAATATCTATAAAATTATGCAGCACCCTATTTGCATGAAATCTAAGATTTAGTTGAAAAGGGGGAATGATTTGTGAATATTATGTTGGAATAAATCCCCGGACCGATGGCATTCTTCGCCGTTCGAAGGAAACAAATAATGTCCCCTCATTCGACCTCGTAGTATCGTGCAAGACTTTCGACACTGAGATGCAAATGAAGCGGCATGAGAAATTTCTCGAAATGGCTAAATCTACACTGGTGGAAAGAAATTTACAGAACGTAGCGTTTTTGATTTCCACCCTTACGACTCTGTTCATTTCCTTCTTATTGATCTTTATCTTATTCCTGAGTTAGTCTGGGACTTTCCGCTGCAACCCAATTGGTTTCCTTCAATTGCCATGGAAGGAGTTTTCGATGTGCGTGGGCGATAAGATAAGAGAAGAAGATGCTCACATGCGCGAAGCCTAGGAAGAGTAGCTGCTCGTGCGTGAGGTGCGTAAATCCCGGAAGGAAAGGTTCCCGACCGTACCTGGCCTTCCACCTCTCGTAGGCGATAACCGCCTCCCGCAGGCCACCATTGTCAGCAATGTTTTCGCCCAAGGTCAACTCCCCGTTGATGTATTCGTCCACCTGTTTGGAAGATGCGCTATTAAAAGCCGTCGAGGCGGTCACGGTCGTTCAATCTCATCCCGCAAGGCCAACACAAGTGAAAATTCATCCTTCGAACTCCATTAAAACACACGAAAACGAAGTACTCGACGTGGAGCCTGCCGGAAACGGCAACTCGTTAACCGCGAAACAAGTGCCTACGCTTCGTTAAGTAATTCCACGCTGTTGTCAGTTTAAGTTTCGACTGACACTAACGACTCGTCGTTAGATACCTGCCAGCTGACACATGATTTTCTCGACGTCAGAAAATAGAAAGAGCATGTAAAAGACCGATAATTTTCATTAGAATTCCTCGGTTTATGGCGCCGAAAAATCAAGGACCATCATTTTAAACACGTTATTTATTCGAAACCGAGCGTTTTACTCGAAGGAAACAAAAACTTGTTTTCCCCACGTATGGGTCGATTCTGGCCAATGAATGAATTACACACTTCCCTGCAAAAACTGTCAGAGCAAGCCGCCCAATAAAGGGGAAAGTGTTAATATGAGCAATATGCAGAGCGGATAATTGATCATTTCAAACGGTGCCTAAATACTTAATTAAAGACTCGGATAGAGTTATGAGTTTGTTGATCTTATAATTAAGCGAACGTAAAGGTCAAGTTTCGGCTACGAAATCTTTCGGTAGGCACTTAAGAAAAGTGAGGTAATTATGTTTACTGTCCCGGTAGACGTTACGAAAGACGGTAAGAAAGGTAAACAGGAGAGAAAACGGACCTCTTCCTCGTAGTAGCTGCTGTAATGTTCTATGAAACACTGTGTTCTGTCGGTGTACTCGGAAATCGTCTCGTTGGTCCACCATTGACGGAGATTCCCGTCGCCGTCGTACTGTCTGCCGCTGTTGTCGAAGCCGTGGGTCAATTCGTGGCCGAGCACCGTGCCAATGGCCCCGTAGTTCAACGCCCTGAGGACAGAATGACGTTCAGCCAGACCGGACTTGCCTACTCGCGCCGTCGTAAGAAAAGAACAACACGGAATCAACGGATTTCTCGCACTGTTCAGCTAGTCTTACTCGAGACCCAACTCGTAGAACGGGAACTGCAGAATTCCAACTGGAACGGCTGCATACGTCATGAAAACAGTTACTTTAGTCAGGTGGTAAAAGTCTTGAAAGACGGATTAGACTCGGTCAGTTGAGTTTTATCAAGTACAAATGTCTGTCTAGAGGGAAAATGAATTTTCTCGCAGGCTACGTACTTATCTGATTTTTCTGGAAAGTGTGAAAGGCGTTGACGTCTGTTGGGTCAGTCGCCCAGCTGGCAACGACAAGAAGAATTACAATCGTTGATCATATCAAATATTTACGTTCCTATGAATTACTCACAAGGATTCGTTATCGTAGTTCTCCTCGTGGAGATATTCTAGGACAGAAAGTGATTTCAATTCTACGATCTGTATCAGGTTGTCCAAATATTCCGTATCCGAAAGATCTATCTAAAAAGAAAAAGCACGACCTAAAGAGAAAGGTAAATACGTGGATGGATTAGAAATTTTAAAGATTTGGTAATTAATTACGCCTTCGTAATATTCGTCGATCGAGCCGTCCTCGAACAGCCATTTCGGGAAACCAATTTCGGATTCCATCTTTCTACTTTTTTCCAATGTCGCCTTCTTCGTCTGCTGGTCCATCCAGTCGATTTTGCTGACCAAAGAGGCGAAGGCCCATCGTATGTCTTCCAACATTTCCAGGACTTTATGACCTTCTTCTTGGTGGAAGGACGGATTAACGAAGAGCCAAGATACCGCCATTCCTGTTAAAAACAAACACAACATTATCTTCAATAACACTTTGTAAATAAATGAACTTAATTACCCATTAACTGATTGACCGCGTCGGCGCATTTCAAAGACCGGGATTCGCCGACTTCCACGTGCATTAATTCGTCAAGGTAGGTTGACCAGATGTTTCTCAGGTTTTCCGACGAGTGGGGAACAGCCATGTCTACTACTGTCCACCAGACAGTGGTTTCTAAAATCACCA
This sequence comes from Hedychridium roseum, assembly GCA_963989215.1. Lineage (NCBI taxonomy): Eukaryota > Metazoa > Arthropoda > Insecta > Hymenoptera > Chrysididae > Hedychridium > Hedychridium roseum. Next base: position 2,634,830 of record OZ022318.1, on the reverse strand, counting down.
AAGAATTCTTCAGTGAAATCAATTTTGAAAACCGTTTGACAATCCTAATCTCCTACCTAAATCTTCCTCTTCCGTTGAAGCGATCAACAAAGCTGCGTTCATCAGGTACTCGACATCGGCTACGAGTACCTTATCTTTCTTGTCCAAATCAAGGTCGACGATATCCTCGAAGACAGCCTCGAGAAATGGCCTCCAAATGACCTTCGGAGTCAAACTCGAATTCACCTTCGTCACGAAATCGTCCGACATCTTCTGAAGATTATCCACCAGCATGTAATCGTCGTCCTTCAAAGTTTCTTCCGACACGCTCTGATTATTCTCGCTGCGTGATAACTGTAAACAGGCAAAGGATATTATAAATAAAGTGTATTGCGATTGTAGGTATAGTCATGTTAATTGACGAGTCTTACGTAATAGAGTATCCCACTCATTTCGTAGACTTTATCGACTACTTTCTTCAAGGACTGTTCGTCCGGAAATATCGAGTCATCGATCGAACATGCACTGGCTGTCCCATTGCTAATGACTTCCTTGATTGCGTCGGTCATGTATGTCCTTTCAACAGATTCCGGCCCCTCTTCGCCCTTCTCATCTTCAGTTTCATCTTCGAAGTTCCGCAAACGAGATCTGATCGACTTCAGCCGCTTCTCCAATTCCTTATCGCTATCACACATTTTATTGCAAAATTGAAAATCATTAAAACGTGGAATAATGGGAGCAGAATTCTGAATTACCCTGGAAAAGGATTATCCGTGACGGGGACGTCGAGGATTATGATGTTCCTCGTTCTGTTCCTAGGGTCAGGAATGACGTCAAGCCCGATGAAAATATCTCTCCCTAACAATCGCTTCACATTGGCCATTTGCTTAATGTAATTATTCGTGATATTTGTAAACGCCGCTGGTATTATCGGCAACTCAAGATCTTCCAGCAAATCGAACAACGGCGTCAGACCCAACAAGTTCATCGATTCTAATTAAAGAAATATTCAAAATGATTTAAAATCTTTTCCGTGAGGATTTAATAACTCCTCACCTGAGTCTGTGCAGCTGTCGTATAACGTTTTCGCCTGCAACACCGCCCAGGGAACTTCCTTTTCCGACATATTTGCTCGTAGAAGTTCCCTGATCTGTCTAGTTGTACGTTCCGTACGTTCCCTGAACCAGGAATTCGTCAAACTTGTATCCGGAGTCGGGTGTTCGTGTGGCCATCTGCCACAAACGTATCTAAGGAAAACAAAAAAATAGTATAAATTCTGCGAAATAATAAAGTTGACCTTCGGTAGTTGTCAACAATAATCGGTCGAGCTACCCGAATTATCAATACACGTAAAAACAAGTGAGTTGATACAATTGACGTGCCGGGCAAAGTGCGGGAAAAGTTTGCTTAATCACGCGTGAAAGTCGCTGTGCAATGCTACCCATCTGCTTCATACTCACTTGTAGAAATCGTCGCAAGGATCTACGGAAGTGTTCATAGATTCCTTCAAACTAGCAGCTAAGCGAATAAAGGTCTCGTGAAAATTCCCCTCAATTTTCAATGAGAGTGAAAGGCAATCTCTTTTAACGTACTTCATTCCATGGGAAAACATAATTTATTTAATGGACACTCACCTATACGCACGCAAGCTTCACTGTCGCACACTTTGGTAGACGATAAACTAAGCATCGAGTCTGGAAAGGATGGAAATAAAACTTATAAATATCACCTATTACAACGAATGTATTTGAAATTAATAATACCAGTTTCAAACGCGAGTAACCAGTGTAATTAATTTTCTAAAGCCAGCCGTTTAAGGAGAATGTCATTAATGGATAATTATGTAGTCCGGCGCGAGCGGTACAGTAATTTTTTACGCAATCGACGCTGCAGTCGTAATTGTAAAGCGCAAAACCCGCGGCAAACTAGCTCGTTATAGAGTTGCCTGGTTTTCCAGGTATAACGAGATCGAGTCTCGGTTAATATGCATACATGCTATTTCAGTATAATAATTAATTAACGTAGAAAAAAACTTGTGTAACGAGGAAATATGAACAGAGGCGTTAATTTACGATCGCTACATACATACATAGACAACGTATAATATTTTTCATTAATTATCGTAATGGACTTACAAAGAATGGAAAGTACGATGACTGCCACAATCAGAGCAGCTATCGTGGAAACTAGGATAATCACGACCAGACGGGAAACTCGAGTCTTTTTCCTAAAACTGAAAGTAAAATGTATGTTACATTCGTAGGTAATTAAATGTCGATGTTCTAGAAATTAAAAAAAGCATTAACAATTAATTCTTCAAAAGAGTCTAATATTTCTGTAAAATTATAATAGTATGTTAACGATTTTAAGCAGACGTTCAGTAACTACGAATTAGAAATGCTGTAATCTTCATTACGTTCGTCTGCGCGTAATGAACCAGTTGATTGGTAAAAAGTGAGTGCAACGATCTGCCGCGGAAATCATACGTTCGTTCACTTACTATGCCTTCCTGGACTTAATCGGTACCAAGTTATTCTGGCTGCCGACGGAGTAGACCGATCCTGTTTCCGGTTGGATACCATCCTCTGAAAAATTCCAGGCCGACGAGTGATTCATCGATGCGTGACAGAAATGAACGGACAAAAATATGAGTGGCGGAAAAGCGTAAGATAGGTGAAAGACATTTGGACTGACGGGGAGGTGCAGTTTCCTCTGCAACGCGAACGTTCGCTTATAGTCGAAAGGACGGGGCAAAAGGTCAGCCGGGAGACGGGGAAACTGAAAGCCCAGCTGGTCGCCGGGGTGTATAAAGAAAGGGTGCGAAGTTATATATATACTCACTGCGCTGGTTGTTCATGCTGAATGGCCCACTGACCGGATCGAACTGACAACATCGAACGACCGCGGGGGACAACCGGCTATGTCCATACGCGTACACGTTTTCCCGGCTCGTCAGTGGTTCTCGCGTTCACGACAATCGCCTAAGCGACAATTTCCACCTGTCCGGTCCTCCCATTAACCGCGGCCTCGCACCACCTCGCCTCAAACAACATCAGACCGCAACGACGAGTTTTCCAACTCAACGCCAAACGAGCCGCAACAGACCTCAGAAACTTCCTTCCGGCTTTGCATTCTTCGACGATTCTAAACTACCAAGGAATTTCCACGAGTACACGAGAATCCAGTCATTCTCAACGGTCCTTACATACGGTTATTGATAAAACTTTTGTTTAATAATCCTGATGTTTCGAAATACTTTGCTGTCCCGTACCAGTCGTTACATTTCTATTTCGCGACACGATCGTATCTAATGTCCAATCGTATCGTCGAACGATCGATTTCTGCAAATAACATTCTTTTTCCGTATCTCGTATGCACGCGAATTATACATTCTCTGACTAATCGATTACGTCGCGGTTAAATTTGTCGGACAAAGTTACTCATTACCGAGGCCCTTCAGCAACAGGCTATAGATTCAAGTGCAATTATGCAATATCAATGCGCTTGAATAATGGATTAAAGTAACCAGCTACACGTTGGCCGAACTTGTTTAAAAGGGAAATAACGCACGGCGAAGACTGTGACGTAGATAATGAGGTTCCAGTTAATAAAAAAAGTTTTAAGAACAGGAAACAATCGTCATAAAATCTCGTAACTGGATTTATTGTATTATTTAAACAAAAAAATCCTTTTTAGGATGAGTCAAGTGAAGCGACATGCTGACCTATTTCACAACTATTAAGCTAAAGGTTTATTTTCGCACACGCACGTTTTACGTTGTCCTTTTAGATCGATTCCGTGGCAAACAGGAAACACATGCATATTTCAAGAACGTACACCGTTTTACTGGCCCACTCGTTCTATCATTGCTAGAGAAACTTCTGTTAGGACACGAGCGTAATAAAGTTTTCATTCGCCGAAGGTGGGAAGTTTATTCTGAGTGATAAATTATGATATAATGAATTCTGTGCCGCGTGGAAAAGCTATAGGCTCGTTGACAAGAAATGTTTAATGCACGATTTCGAAGAATTCCATTCATGCCCCGGGCGAATTTTCCCGTCGTTGTTCCGTTTCCATACGTTTCTGCCGTACGAGCAACAAATTACGTGACACGCTGTAAAATTGGTAGACGATCCGAAGGATTGGCCAACGTCGAGGAAAAGTATCGCTCTGTGAAGGAATTTGACGCATAATTGCATAGCCGTCGATCGAAGGGAGAAACCGACGGCCAGAAGCGAATTGCCGGCCGCGGGGGTCGAAGGAATCGGCAAAGCCATTGATTTCGAGGCTAAAAATTCATTTCTCACGGAATTCGTCATCACCGATGGAAACAGTTGGTTCGGCGGAACGGCGCTTACCCAGGCTTTCTCTGCCGGCCGGCTATATACGCGAAAGCCCGCAAAAACTCGGGGCATAATGCATTACGCGCGGGTTACGAACGTTAAAGTTCTTGCACAATGTCTCCCGAGAGATCCCGTAGCGGCCGAATAGGAAATGCACCGCGGAAAGTGGAGTACGCGCGCAGAATACGAGCGGCACTCGTGAAATTCGCCGAACTCTCGCGGGAAAGCCTAAAGAAAATGTGGGAAAAGATGGTGCGATCAAAGCGCAGAGTTGAGAAGGAAGCGAGCGATCGATAATAAGGATCACGGGACTTGGGGGGAAGTCTCTTCTGTATCCGATTTTACGTAACGTCCCGGGAAAGCACGCGCTAGAAATGACGTTTAACGAATTCACCAGAGATAACGGACGAACGGATGTAATCCGTTTCCACGAAGCGCAGTGGCATTGTGCGCAACGTGGAAAAGGAGAATCGGTCGAGCGATATCTCGTAATTCGAGCGGCTAATGGCGCATTAATGTTATATCCGAGCGGAATGATCGAGCGAAACGAGGCGGTTCCGCCGACGATTACGATTCCTTTCGTGCCCCTTATTATTTTATTCCGCTACCGCAGTGCGATTAGCCGTGCGCCAGCAGCCCACCTTCTTGCGCTTTCTCGTTGCGCAATACTCTCCGAGAGGCGACTCGCTCTCTGTCACTCGGGAGATTCGAACCGAACGAAATTTCCGAAGGAACGCAATTACCGACGTCGATCATTAACGACTGCCAGACCCCTATCGTTTTTCTTCGTTACATAGAACCTATCGTACTGATCAAGCCACTAGACTACTACTTCCTCAATCGACACCCAAGTATCACGAGAATTCGTGCACATAATCATGTACATAATTCATTCGTAATTTAAGAACAGATCCCGAGAATCGCGTCTTATCGGTCTCTCACCAAGAGTTCCTGCAAACAGCTTTGTTTTCGGAAACCGGCGTGAAATTGATGGCAAACACGATGCCCGGCCCCGTGGGGGCAGAAAAAAAGCGCGATTAGAGCATTGGAGAAATTTATCTCTGGTGGCACGTGGCGACGGAATCTCGCCGACGCGAAGGCCATCCGTCGACTGAATGGCGTTGTCATGAATGACGAAACGCGTTCGATAAAGCCGTGGAAATCGGAATAATCGGCCGATACTGGGAAAGGGCGGATCATCTCGCCGGACACGGGGATCCGAAGGGAATATTCTCCGTTTTTTTTCGCCTGGCTCACGGAGTCGCCGGGAACGGCGTGTTTGGGCGACGCGTCGCCCTGACAACATTCAAATTGATTCCTACCATCCGCCTTATCGGATGTGCACGGCCTGCATGCCTCCCACGTTACAGTCGATCGCCGACAGTGACATTAAAAAGTGCCGAGCAATCGGCCCGCCCGGAACTCTCCCGTCGAACCTCCAGATTACTATCTCCACGAATACCCTCGATGGCAGATGGTACGCGATAGCCGCAACTCGTGAACCCTTACGAAGGGACTGACAAACCGAAAGCACGAATGACGAATTTTAGTCGAATGAACGTTGCCTTCGTACGAACACAAAAGCGAAACCGAACGAATCTTAGACCGCAAGAGAATTATGAATAACGCTGGGTCGGGCACAAGAGACGTAGGTTTATCACAAGAAATATTACCTTTTATTAGAAAATAAATAAAAGTGTATTGTTGAGAAAAGAGGGACCGGGGTAGATCGGGGAATGTACAGGAATGAAAAGAAAGTTCTCCAATGGTCGTGATGTTCTTCGTTGTCACATGCCGCACATGAATTTTCGAACGGAGAGGGGTGAAAGGGGGGGGGGCTTTGAGGAGAGCTTGTTCGTGTGTCGTGTGTATGCGTGTATGTCTGCGTGTACCTTATCTGCGTATTTAATTAAGAGAAATACATTTTTTTTGTTTGGCTGCCTGCTCGGAGGTCCTGGAATGATCCGATTCTCGAGCCGGACATCAAGAATACTTTTCTCCTTCTCCCCGGCGTTAATTCGCCGCGGGGACAGTTGCTTTTGAGATTCTCGGTGATGGAAATTTCCTCCTCCCAAGGCGAATGGGCAATTTCGCTCGGGTTGTTTCTCCAGAATTTCTTGAATCCATATTGCATTTTTTGTCGGCTTGTCAAAGGGGAAACGGCTCGGCTAGGACGGACCACCCTGGACCGGGAGCGTCGTATTCGGGTTCTTCAGTGGAGGAGATCGAATTTACCAGGGGTGGTGGGACTTGACGACCTTGATTTCCGGCTCGGGAACGTGCGCCTCGATGCCGATGAGATGGGGGTACGGGACCTTAACGTGGCCCAACGGTATCCTCACGGCCTGGCTGTGGACCTTGAGGTTCAGGGGCTGAGGGTGGACCGGCGGAATCGGCACCGGCTGGGGAACTTGGATCACGTGATGTACCTGCGGAGCATGGTGAACCTGCAAAGGAAATATTCCCAAGGATCCTCAATCACGTTCGTCCGTTCTTTCCAACGATACTTACGACCAACGCTTTGACTTTTCTCGTCCTGAGCTTCTTAAGAAAAAATAACTCCTTACTATAATTAAAATTTCCTTAATGTAGTAGTCGCTTTGGAGACCGTTCCATTAGTAAGATTGGATCAGTGATCGCGAGGACCACGCTTGTAATTAACGAGAAACGAGGAAATTGCTAAAAGACGGTAAGACTGTCGTTAGAATGTCGAAAACCCATGAACGGCGATTACGCAATGTCCTATTCGCAGCGTGATTCAGTGTCGGTTTCGTCATCGGGTCAGAGGTCCATAGTTGGCAATTAGATGATCCAATTAGACGCTGCGATCGGAGCTCGATTTCGCTTCCTCGACACGACCGACCTGACACGCATTCGCCTAGTCCCAGCCAGTGTCAAACTATGAACCTTATCGTACGACATTGTTTATAATTGACTCTGGCCACTTCCTCAGCAAAAGTAAAACCCATCACGAAGCAGAATTACGCCACGTAAACTTGTTTACCACTGGTTCAATGTTCGCTAAAGCGGAAGAATAACTCGAGCTTCCCAGCGGAAAATACAAGGAATTATGATGACCGTGCGGTAGATAGCACATTGGAAAAATAGATTAGATAGCACGTTTCTTAGCCAGAAGAATAATTGGTTAGAAGTAAGTTTGGAGGATCGTATAGACGATGAAAATTGATTGAAGAAAAACGTACGAAGAAATAAGAGAAATATACCTGAAGAAACTGTACGTACCAGCCGTGGTATTTACCTGATATTTTACCTGAGCGTGAACGGCCGGAGCCGCAATCTTGATGTACTTAGGTTGCGGCGCGATGTACGCGGATGGCTGCCAGCCAGAGTACTGTTGATGTCCTCCCGACGGCTGCCATCCGGATGACACCTGATAACCGGAAGATTGATAAGACGGCTGCCATCCCGAAGGCTTAGCAGCGACCTAAGTCGTTCACAAACGTTTTACTCAGCCTTGCCGTAGCCCGCTCTTGAGTTATTTCTCTCACCAGACCCGTTGTTACGGTTTTGGTTATGCCGACGTCGTAGGCACAGAGTACGTCCAAAGCTACTCGGCCGACGGTCGAATCCCAGATACACAATGTCAGAGAAGAAGAAGAAGAAGAAGTCGTTAGGAAGATACAGAAAGAAGAACAGAGGAATCCCTGTAGTCGTTTTATACTCAAGAACGTCCAAACGTGTTCGCTCGTCCAAGAGGAAACACGCGGTATTATCGGCGATAATGGAGGATCGTTATTGAAGAAAATGGAAAGTGGTGGTGAAAGAGAAAATCGATGGGTCTCTTCGAACAACGGAAGTCTTCGTCATCGTTCTTCTTACAACGGACTCAAGTCATGCCAAATCAGTGAGGTGAGAAAAGAGAGCGAAGAAACGTTAGACCATGAACGAAACGAGAACTTGCATACGCAAACAACGTAATCTGAATCGGTAATGCTAGCTGAAAGTAAAATGTTTTTACTGATAATCCGTTAGCACAGTTAGGTTGAAATTAAAAAACTGTGTAGAAGGATTAAATGAATTTTAGTCCTCTGTTAATGATAATCTTCGATGACTATCGTCGTTTACTTACAGGTTCGGCCCATGGAATAACACCAGGGTAAGCACTGACGGCAGCTACCACAGCGAAGAGAACAATCTGCAACGATTTTTAACACAAAAATTACGAAATTACACATTTTTCTATGATTATATGCTCTCCTTCGGACTATCGACTAGGGTACATTGCGAAATTTGCTAAGCTTTGAAAACCAATTTTCCTACAGACAGAGATTTGCAAGGAGAGAATAATCGTAAGACCCTACTGGCAATCACGACGGATGCAATTGAGAAGAGAAGGTGTACTTACGACCAGCTTCATGGTGGACGGTTTTTCTTGTGCGATACGCGGGAAAATACTACGTGTTGGAGGGTCGACGCGGTATGCTTTTATAGAGGGGCCCGGCCCAGGCCCAGGGCCCGACGGTCCAAGGGGCGGGGGCATGGGACGATGCAATTGCACGTCTCTGCACTGCACCACTCCGTACGGACCCCTTTCACCACTCGCCATCGTCCCTTTCGGACTCGAAAGCCTAATCGGCCATCCAGTCCGAAAAATCTATGATTTCTTCAACAATTTCCAATCTTCCAGTTCAATCAAACCTGATGACAAATCATCGACAAACACATCCATAAAATGAGATCAATGTTTCATGAAAAACTTACCTCTAACTTTACATAATTAAATAGAATGCAGAGCACAAAATTCTGCTCATTCGCGTATATTTTCCCATGTGTCATTGGAATACATGGCAGTTTATAACCGTCTGCATATCGCTCAGCAGATGGCGGAATAAAGTTCCTATCTGGAACTGGCGTAAATGCAGTCATTGTGGGTCATAAACGTGACAGTATAATCGTTTATGTTTTGTTCGACCGGCACAATGTCCTACATGATGTAAGTTATAAGTCGTAAAAACGCAATCAATGTTTCATGGCTTCTGCCTTCGCGAATATACACACTGGACACATTTCGTCATGGGTTTCGTGCACGTGCTTTTAAAACAATGTGTACATTATGACGAAGAAAAGACGGGAATTGATAGAATCATAGGTTGAAACGTTTCATATAAGGCTATCTTCGATGTTACAAAATTTCTCCGTCGTAAGAAACGTTATTATTGTTAGAGCGTATTAGTAATTGAGGTTCTTAATGTTTGCTTTTGACCGGCCTCAGTGTTACTCGCACGAGGAAAGTTGTGTTGAAAGACGTTAATTGTTCGTTGCCGTTGGAAATAAAAATTCGCTGGGCTCCTGAAAATGACGGAATCATAGGAGAAATGAATAGGCTGAAAGCGACGTCAATGATAGATCATAGACCGTTGCTATTATTGTTTGCTTTGGATTTTCACGTCTGGGTAATTCCGTTTATCCCAATTACCCTGGCCGATTGCTTACGGTTTACGACCCGGCGTAATTTCGTAAGCGCAAGAAAGAGACTCGGTACGATGTAATCCAACGATAGTCAGTGCGCTGCAAGCGCCCAAGTAGAGCAATAAACTCTTCTAGTTCTGGGTCGAAGCATTTGCATCGTTAAGCTCTGGCCGGCATGTTCGAGGAGCCAAGAATGGCTTCGTTAGGGAGCAACCTTGCACCGGAAAGTAAAATGCTGGCAAGATTGTCGTTGCCACCTTTCAGGACGCTAACGAGCCTCTCGAGCTGCGCAAAAGAAAAAACCCGAGTCCTAGAAAAATGGTCATACAATAGGAACAAGACGGTGAAGGGGTAAAGACCATTGCTAGATGGACAGTTATTACGTGGATCGTTTCGTCTTTATTGGAGATCGACAACCGTACGCAGGATTACGGGTTACCTGTGGTTGTTTTCACCGCATATTTCTTATGTCTGCCGTACATATACGTCTGCCGGCGTTACATCATTATTTCGTTGCGCCGCGAAGTGCATTGCTTCTTCCTGGTTGCGCTTGGCAGCCACTCGGAGAGTAGAGCTGACGGCGATGCTGCCAACGAAGGTCGCAGAAGATCGCACCGTAGCATCCACCTTGGCACGGTTCGGTTAGAGACGAGTTTTCTCGGGAGAGCAATCGCCGAGCACCGAGACTCGCCTTTTCGAGAAAACTTGACGGAGCATCGGTCAGTTGGACATTGATATGCGATCTTCGCGCTCGCCACTAATTAGCCGACAGCGTCGGGCAAAAAATCGCCCTAGATGGGCTTGCCAGCCGCTCCTGACCTTCAACAGGACTAACGAAACTGTTCCTAATAAGAAACATCTCCGGCCTTAAATATCGTATTCGTTCGGTTCACGAGTATCATTCTTCAGAAAGGAAAGGAAAATTAGGTAACACTTTCGAGTCAATAAGGAATACACGGCCTGTTAGTATGTTCCTTGCTCAACTAACTTTGTTTTTATGTCTGACAGGAATGATTTTATCGAGGAGAGATCTTTGCGCCCTTTAACGAGGTACATTCCCTCGGATTTCAACGGTCCTCTGGGAAGTACCTTTTTCCCCTGAATATGAGCAATTACAGGTCGGCTAAGGCGAGTTTCAGTGGCCACTCTCGACGCAGTTTGCGCAATTGCCGCGGTGCACGGACAACGGGCGTTCTGCACTTACGTACGGATCCGCGGCTGCAGAAACCGCCGATAGACACCCCGCGCCGTGGATGTTAATGCCTCCCGCCTCGTAGGAATCGTTGCAAAACCTGGAAAGTTTAACGATTCCCACTGTTTTGTAACGCCTAAGCGAGGCAGGCCCGTTACGCCCGGGCCGCGATCTTAGCGTAAATCCGACGAACCAACGGCCCCCTCCACGCATTTCCACTAACCAGCGTAATCAGGGCTCGTTAATCGACGGTTTAATGAGTTAACAAATAATCTAAATTAATATCGTGGCGCGGGGCAACATACTTTCCCAAGGTTCGCCGTTTATATCGAACGATCCTGTCGACGATTAAAATATTTATGAAAAATTTGCATAAGCGGCACGATGGACGGCGAGAATGGGAAGTGGAAAACGCCAAGGCACGCGCGCACAAGGGAGTAATGGTTGCGGCACGACTCGTCGAAAGGAAATCGCGGCAAACACGAGGAAGCGCGAGTCCAGCTACTCGGAGAGATAATGATCGATCACGTAAACCGATCGCCAGTCAAGGGGTTAAGCCGTGAAGCGAAAAGCGTAACGCGTAAAACTGGAGCAGAACGGACGGCTGGATGTGCACGGCGAAACAACGATTTTGACAGGTAGATAAAGGAAAGAGGGCAACGTCGCAGTGGTTTTGCGGATTAAACGTCGCTTTGCCAATCGATATCCAGCTGAAATGAAAGAAATAAGAATGCAGCCCTATAAAAATCCGCCGAGCGACAGTCATGGGAATATCGCCCTGGGCAAACCGCCGACCTCACCGTAGAAACCGTCAAGCGGGCAAAGGGGGGCGAAAATATAATACAAATTGTGAAAGTTCCTTCAAGTGGTGCCTGGTTGATTTTTTGTCATTTTCTACCTCCCAGTAACCGTAAGATTTTTAAATAAGTAGGCTAAACTTATTAGCAATCCCGTACGGCTGGTACGGCATGAAGTTCGGTCGTACAGTTTTTACGGGTTGCTTTTTATTAGCGGGTAGAAAAATTCTAGCGGCTCGATGGAATTTAGGGTCGCGAGGAAAGCCCTCGGGGCCGCTCGACGATCGGCCCTGAGTAGGCAGAGTGGTTCCGCAAGAACCGGAGGCATAAGTATTTTATTTTATTTCCACGGCGATTAGTGCCCCCCGAAGCGATACGTATGGAGAATGAAGGTGGGATCGTTCAAAGAGTAACGGGGAAAATCGTTACACCTCGCAACGACGTAACGCGGGCAGTAAATTATACTGGCAGTAAAATCCCAGCGTATGCATCTACCGGAATAATCGTTACCCGTTCGCCACATTTCGTTTACAAATAAATTCAATGAATAAACGATGTTTCCTTAGCTTGTCTTATCAGTGAGATTTATTTACTAACATACTTTTAGCTAGACGGACCTCTCAACGGTAATCGAACAACTTTCTGCATCGCCACGAGTGTGTCAGCCCGCTCGACTTTATTCGTATCTTCCCTCGAGCAAATTGCAAATTCGTCCTGGCGGCTGTGTAACTATTTCGTCCGCATACATTAGCCGAGCTGTCAACGGAAATGAATTATCGCAGGGTACGTTGTAACAGGAAGAACCCCGCAACGACAGCTGATTACGTCGCGATATAATCAATACTGAAAGGCAATTATTAGTGGTTTTTACGAGCCTCCTATACGTCCAGTGCAGCTTTACGAACCATTCGATTTTGCCCGACAAAATTCCACAAACTTCCCGGCGTCCGGGGGGGTGGGGGCTTGGCGAGAACACGTCACGATTTAGCAAGACGATTGCATTATGTAATTTAACCGGTACTGCGTGGTTCACGTGAGTCTCATAAATTTTAATAACTTGCGCGACGCCCAAAGACGACATATATTTTATCCGCGTAACGAGAGCGAAGGCCGAGACGAGCCCCCTTTCTAATGTCGGCTAGTTAGAATTGACGAGAAACAACCTGAAATCCCAACAAATTTCTGCAGTCCTACGGTTTGATCGATGATCCTAGTCGATACTTGAACCAACCGAGAGAATTTACATTTTTATGTCTCAATACTCGGAGATCGGTTTAGAACTTTAGTCTCTGCCAAAGAAGCACGTTACTCCGGCGACGTACATATGCCTTAATTACACATTTGCGTGGGCAATGACAGTGGGCGTGTGATACTTAAGATTAAACTCGGCTACTGACTTACGATACGAAGTTTTCTTAACAGCCATTCGTCCACCTGAGCAATGCATTCATTAGAATGAAATTGAATGAATAAGTAAACTGAATAACTAAAAAATCTTTCGGTCAAATTATCGCCGTTTATGTTTTGACTTTGCACTCAAAACATGTTACGACGAGTGCACGAAGATAAACTTGAGTGCGTTTTCGGTACGTTGGCGAATCTTGCACCGGAATATCTCATTTCCTTGCTCGGTACGATTAATCGTACGCGGACACTCGATATCATTATCCTGACGGCGAATTGGCTCACCCGTTATCTATTCATACGTTTACCATTACGTTTCCTTCGTTCCTATCTTCACTTGACGAATGAGAAGTATCCAAAGTCGAGATATCAACGATAGTCAAATTAAAACTTCTCCACCAACACCGCACAGTGCTTGTTTTTGAGTTAAATTGAAATTATCGCTAATAACCGCAGTGTTAAGAGCAAACCATTAATTAGTCAATATGAATGGATATCGCCGTCAGTGTTATTAATGCGAATTTATTAAGTTATCGGCGGGTTTTTAAAAATGAGAATATCCGACTACTGTTTATTTGTATTCTGATATTTCGCTTGGCGCATTAAAATTCCTGTTCCAGTAAGCAAATTAGTAAAGAATGCGGAATAAGGGGGCATGCGAAACCACAGGTTGTTTTTAGTTTCATGTAAAAATAACCGGCATTCTGTAGGCCGGATTTTATATAAATAATCATTGTTTTTCGATCGGAACGAAACTCTAGCGTTGTACTCGCAAAAGGCACATTAAACGCGAATCGGCAAATGGGAGAATGCAGTTTTTTTCTTCGTCGACCGCGTTCCACGCGAGGTTTCCTCTGGACATTGCCGAGAGCAAACCAAGTGGCACGATTCTCGTAAAACGAAGAGATCATTCGGTATAACTGTCACGCAGAGCTTGATTTTGCATTGGTTTAATAAATATAAACTAAAGTTTCCATATTCGAAAGGCGAGGAAAACTACTCCGCGGTGATATAACGAGAAGAATAATTCATGATTTCATGTCAGATTGTTCATGAGACACCATTAGCTACCGACCGACGCTGCTAAAGTGTATTAAATTGATCACCTTAAAACGGTTTACCGCATAATTATAGTACATGTATGAAACGCAATACGTAATCGCTCTATGGGCGGATAAATCGGGCGAAGCTCGCGGACGGGGAGAATCGCGCGGTGTCTACCTTGAGCCTTGAAAGTCGGCGATTCACGTGAATCAACGAGGAGTCGCAGGCAGAATGCCGATGACACTCTCGATTCTAGCAAAATGAACGCTCGTCGAGCTCCTAGAGACACAGCTACCCGCCGAGAATGCTCCAGATTCGCATCCAAGGATGGCGATTGCGCAACACCCAGTCGCCCTAAGCAGCCTACAAGCCCCGAGGCTCAGAAAGAGATAAACACGGCCAGGGAAAGGGAGAGACCGAAAAAGAAGGGAGAACAGACCGACAGCCAGAGGGATTTCCATTTCTGTTTGCAGGGAATGCTTTGTCCGATATGCATTCTTACGTGAAAAGTGAATTCCCATTACTCGGTAAATGCTCCGAATGATTCGACAAAAGTGCCCGCAGCAGTCCCTAATAAATGACCCGGTAACCGTCGACCGACTTCGTTTAATGATTTAATTGAATCGAAAGTCTTTTCTGATTAGGTAATGCCTATTTTAATGCGGAACCTCAAGAAGCCGGAAAATAGTTATGAGCAATGCAGAAAGTATTTTCGGGCAAACTTCTACTAATGTAATGATGAATACCTTTGCCTTTGTAGACATTTCAGAGATACGATTAACAAGGAAACTAATCTCACAAACATTTGTACTGTAAATCACAGCTTTTTTGTACGCTGATTCAAGCGATCCAGAAGAACTGAATAGCATTAAGGAACGCACGATCGTGCTTTATTAATCGAAGGAAACTGCTGGCTCGTCGAATGACGAGTTGTAATGGGAGTCATCATTGAAAGAATTGGCACGGCTTCGTCCCCCGTCTGTCGTTGCAACAGAGCCTCGGGCAATGACTTTGAGCATGACGAACTTGGAACTCGAGAATTCCTAGCAGATTCTGCGGATGCACTTGCGAAATTTTCACGGCGAAAAACACCTCGAACGATTATCAATTAACGTGGCGTTTGGATATCATCACACTTTCACTTTACGATTAACGTAGCGGTCTCATTGATGATTCGGAAAATCTTATGATTTCGGAATTCATTTTAATCGGTAATTAAGTGAAATTCCGAGGGGCTGGTGTGTTTATGATTAATGAGGATTCGCGCGGGGATCGCGGTTACTATAGAAGTGGATCATGAGTAGTGCAACGCCGGGGATTATCGTGCACGCAAGAGCTTTCCACGCTTTCACGCGATGAAGATAGACGCGTCTAACTTTCCGGAAGAAAATATAATACCTCGGTTACACCGCAATAGCAAGAGCGCCAGCCGTGTGCCGCGTCATAAAACATTACGCACCGTCCGTAACTGAAATTGCATGGCGTTATTCTTCTTCAGGTCGACGCGGAAGAACGACGCCAACAAAACTCTACTATGACGTATACATCAATCAACGGCATAAACGAACCGACTTGTATATCATCAAAAATTTAGAAGTGCAAAAATAAATTTATAGCCGCATAGCTGAATCGCAAATGCGTGAATTATAATAAATTGGCACATGCACAGGAATAACTTCCAGTGCATTTTTGGTGCATTCATGAACGTTGCACCGGGATATCCTGTTTCCTTGATGAGTGCGATGCATCGAACGCGGACACACAGCATCCTTATCCTGAAAATGAGTTGGGAGTTATCTAGTCAAGCATTTCTTGTTATCTCTTTCTTCCCTTTAAGAATCGTCACTCGATATGCGGTCGATATTTTTCTTAAAAAAAACTCATATTTTACATATATATTTTATTATGTGTAAAAGTATATATTACTTTATCTGAAAAAAACATAATTTTAACGTCAGTAATACATGACTTATTGAAAAAATAAATAAAAAACGTAATTAGATGTTCACAATGAGTCTCCTTTAACGCTAATTGTAATCACTAGCGAGGTAAGGAAAATATAGTCATTAATTCCTCAAATGCCGCTAGAGGACAGCAGTGTAGATTACAAATGGCGGCGACGTCAAAAAATAACACAGCGGCAAAAAAGTATTTGTTTTCGCTGTTTTTCGTGTTTTCGCCTTTTTTGTACTATTTCAGTGGTGAAAAATTGCCAGTATGCTGTCAATAGATAGCAATAGAACTGTTCACGATGACGTGAGTGTCATAAGCCGGAAATTAACGTTTCTTGTCTACTATTCTGTCTGTTCGAAGTATAGGTTAAGGCGGATTCTTTCTATTTTTTCAGTTGTTACGCCGTTTCTTAACACTCGAATGGTGTCAATACAGTCCGGTAGATAACAATACATTTAATTTCCTACTATCAAATCACTGCCTGAACAATTATATGCATTAATAATAGTTATTGCTTACAAAATTGACAATTCATGCTGAGGGGCTACCTTTAAATGGATAATTTAGGCGATTAATTTTGCAGCAAAATATCGGTGAAAATGGAGTAGAGGAATACCCGAGAATACCTACTTCAACACTTGAAGGGCCCAAAGAATGGACATACACAATGAGACGTAGCATGCAGGTTAGGATCAATAAATAGAGTACAGCACTCTAGTGTGATTGAAATTTCAGTGTTATTTAATATAATGTGCCATCATTATTTATAGGAAATAGTGCCTGGCCTATATCTCGGACCCTACAGTGCAGCGAGTCGATCAAAACTACAGTCATTATTAGAACGGGACATAACTCATATAGTTTGTGTGAGGCAGGATATAGAATCCCATTTTATAAGACCCAATTTCCCAGATAAGTTTAAGTATGCATTACTTGCTTCCAATGTGTCTCCTCTAGTTCATAAACATCAATAGATAACACTTCTTTATTACAGGTACCTTGTTGTAAACATTGCTGACACAGCAACAGAAAACATAATTCAGCATTTCCAGCCAGTAAAAGCATTTATAGATGAAAGCTTAAATGCAGGTGGTCGGGTATTAGTTCATGGTAATGCTGGAATATCAAGGTCTGCAGCTTTAGTTTTAGCTTATGTTATGGAAACCTATGGTCTGTCTCAGATGTGAGTAAGAATAGGCCAATGAAGTTTGGTTACATAAAAACCTAGTAGAGGTTGTATTCGTGTGTACACCAGTCAGTTCATTTCACACATAAATAAAATAAATATTTATATTTTAGGCAGGCATACGCAATAGTTCAGCAAAGAAGATTTTGTATAAACCCAAATGAAGGCTTCATGGCACAATTATGGGAGTATGAACCGATATACCAAGCACAGAAAACATTAGGAATCAGTCAGGAAAGCTCAACCAAGCAGCATGCCAAACGCTCGATTCATCAAATGGATACGGAGCAAACTGACGATATTCTTGATAGATAGCTAATGACAATAGAAATGAAACAAAATTATGCATGTTCGTATCACGAACCAAACGAGTGATACCCATCTCTATCCAACTAGGTAATCCCTTACCCGTACGTTTGGAGATCCCAACAAACACCTAACCGAATATTTCAGTATTTACGCGTTATTTGAAATGTGGAACATATCTCAAATCGAACGTATAAAAACGGACTAAATTGACGCTTTTAAAGTTCTGCCGAAAATTACGCAGTGCGAAATATACTTGCGCTCATCTCGAAATTGTACTTGACTGTCGAAGAAAAAGCTTTAGTTTCTTCTAGAGAAGAATGCGCAAGATTAGATATACTATTTTTTTATTTATTAAATTTCTAAGTTGTTTGTAGCTGTTGTTATTCCTGTAAAAAAAATACAAACGATATTTTCAAACGTTGTTCTCTTTACTTTAAAACATACAATCTTCCGCCAACACTCCAACGTTATTCGTACATTCTTAAAGATTCTCAGGTCATGAAAGCTTACAGTTTGTATCGCTTACTATTTCCGCTGCTAATAACACTTTTATAACTCACACTTTTCCTTAATCATCGTAAAACGTTTGCTATGTATACATAACTTCTCTTAAGCTGACTTGATTTTGGCCGGAATCATCACGCAGATAATGTCTTCCTTCTTTTCGTTCTGTAGTTCAAGCTTAATCTTGAGGGCAATCTGAAAGTCCACAAGTAATGTTAGTGTTAGTAGAATACTTGCCGGTTTTCATCGTTTTTGAGACTGGTAGATCGGAAGGATAATACCTTCGGATAATTCTTATCAATGTACATCGATGTTTTGTACGTGTAAGAGCCACCATCAGAAAGGGGGCAAGTGAGCCCCGAATCCGCGAATGCACATGCATGAGCGTGTGGTAACGGGAAGGGAACAGGCACGTCTAAAATCACCCCGTGCACAACAGCGGTCACGTCGGAGACGGCCTTAGCTGGAAACCGAACACTCAATAAATCATCCGCGGTTAAACACAACGAATATCAATTTCCCGGAAGATGATTCAAACTTACTCGTGGTAAAATCAATCTCAATGGAAGCGTTAGTTTGTCGAATTAAATTGCAGGTAGCTGAAGAGTCACATCCCGATACTCTGACTGCCGAAAAACTGCCTACCTTGGAACCTGAAAAAAAAATAAATTTGCTCCGTAACACTTGCAATTTTTTTTGCAAAAACGCGTCATTTTTAACAATCAAAAGTCAAGAGGACAAGTGATATGTCATAAAGGAAAACGTGTAATTATCGTTACTACGAACGTCACCAAACAGAAATTGTATCTGTAATTACGATCCGCAATACCCACTTTGTCTTCGATGACTCACGGGTCACTGCGATATTTAAAACGTCACACGCGTTCGGCAACGGAATTACGGCGATTAATTTACTCTCATTATATATACATTATATAAATGACCGACCGAAATTTACATCGTTATTTCCACTTCTCAGTGAACCATGAATGAAAAGCGGATCGCTTATTGTATACATCGTTGCATAATTCTGCCCGACATATCTCGTGTTTCATTAAAATATCAATTTCAGTAATCATTGCGCAATCTTTCTCTTCGTATTATAGAAATGATTAGATTATTTTGAGAAAATCGTATCGAGACTTACAAATGTTAAGCTACTAAGAATTCCACGTGAACTCTTTTTAGGATGGTTAATGGCAAATGTTTACGCACATATGTAAACGACAATAAAATTGTACCGATTGTTACTGACTTCAGTAATCATACATGCATAGTCGTGCAAACTTTTGATACTCACGAATGAAAAACAGAATATTTCTCAAACGAAACAGTAAAATATAGAAATTCCATAGAAGAAAATATCGCATATAACATAGAAGAAAATATCGCACATTGAACGTATTAAATCGTGATTTAATTAGAAACGCAGTTGCAGTTCATCACGTTCCTGGATTAAATATAATCAAGTCGAAAACAAAAAATGGTCACTGACTAAATTATACTCTGACTGCTTTCCGTTCGTGAGATTTCTTCAACGAACTCGCTTGGTCAATGGGACGATGTCTCGCTGCTACTTAATTCATTTCGCGTGCAAGAACAGACGCAATCTTCTCTTTCTCCTACTGAAAGGACTTCCTTCCGCAGGAAGAAAAAGAGATTTGAAGATTTGGATTGAGATGTTAAAATAGCCAATATAGCAGTTACTCATTATATTTGCTACATAATTGACTCAGCATCGACGCGAACGGGTGAGTATAAATACAAATTCGAACGGAAAATGAAGAAGTGCGTGGAGGTCAAAATTCGTTTGAGAAAACAGGAAAGTTGTTAATTTACAAACGTGGCGACAATACAACAAACAGTCAATACATCGTCGTCACGATGAACTAGTGGAAAATAATAATCTATTCTTCCTTGAAAATCCCTACGATAAAACATCTAATTAGCTTAACTTAATATCTAATTTAGCAGACTATATTTGTCCTTCGTATTAATACAGTCCCAGTTTATAACATACAACTCTCTTTACATTAATTTTAATTCCGTCGCATTCTTGTCCTCGTTTAACAAAGAAAATTGGCCGATATCTCAAGAAGAATGGAACGTTGCGAAAATTAGGTTCAGGAGACGGGAAGAGGAACATTGGAAGAACTCGCGCAGGAAGGATTGTTTAAAAAAGCGGTCGCGTTAAATTGGAGGTATTAACGAGGGGGTCTTAGCAGCGGTGGAAAATTAGCGTTGTGCCGGATTACTCACCGCAGTCGTGGAACTCGGCGGCGTAGATCAGAGAGCCGAAGCTCAGGAAACAAAGGACCGCGAAGAAGATTACTCGGCACATGTTGCTCTCTCAGCGTACTCGCGTGGATTAAATCGGTCGCGCACGAAATTCAAGCGTCGAAAGAAATATCGCAACGGGCTAGCCCCGCTGATGCTGATGACTCCCCTACGTGTTTGTTTTATCGGCCGAGGGCAGAGCGGCCTGTGTGTCGAGGACGGCGCGCATGTGTCCCGCCTCTAATCTCTCTCACGCGAGTTATACGAACCTTAAACTTTGCCCTTTTGTCCAGCACAAACGACGCCGAATTTCAAGCGCATCTCTAAATAAATAATGGCCATCTCGTTGAGAGCGGCGCATGTACGTTACATGTCCGGCACTGCCCCTCAGTCGCGACAATTACAGACAAATGGACCCCCGCTCCAGCCCAAACGGTACCACGATAATTCTATTTTCACGATAATTGGGTTTGTCCCTCTCAGTCCCCCGTGTTACCGTTTGAATATATCACGTGGCTCGATAAATACACGGCCTTCTCCTCGACAGTGGAACGTCGTTATCGCACCATTCGAATGACCACTCTTCACGACCAACCATTAGTTTACCGCGAAAAATTCGCCTGTGGTTTTACGTGCGTGAATGAATGCTACTTTTCTGGTTGATGCTAAACAGATTACTAACGAGGGTATTTGCTAGTTGAAATAATTATGTCGGTAAAATTTTTGCTTCGAGGATGTTGAATGGAAGCATGTCCGAACATGTTTCAAAATGGACGAATCATCATGGTCTATCAAAATGCAAAGAAAGATACTTGACTCACTTTTAGTAAAATGAGGAACATTCGAAAATAAATCCTATCCTGCAACCAATCTTTACAAAATCAAATTGCATCCCTATTTCAGCTCTTCCTGCAACTACCACCGCAAGATAAAAGGTGTTTAAAAGTTAAATATATCCATTTATTATGTCTACATGTTTCTCAAATTCTAAACTACATAAAAAGTCTTAAAACCGTCAATTTCTTTCCCAACTATCAAAAGTACTAATCAAATTGATGGGTCTTCCTAGGTGTATAAATTAATTCAATTTAACTGTGTTTTGTCACACAAAAGCATAACTTCGTGTGTTATCTTTCACTAAATTGTAAATGTGTACAGTAAAAATCAGTGTTACGATTCAAAGTTTAAAGTTTACTGCACGTTTCTGCGTAGAGAAAACTTGCCACGACCGATAAGGAAATGTACCTGACTGAACTCCATTTTTCGCAAGAGCATTCTGTAATGTCTCTCATGTACACCGGGTAATTGCTTCCCTGCGATCTTCCATTCCGTCAGTCGCTTCTCTGACGATTCTTGTGTGGGTCTATAGTGCGATGGACTTGCTGAGAGGTCGCTACCGCACAAGGAATTGTTCGTGTTAAGCAAAAGCGATGTTCAACTGGTTTCCAACAACCACTAAATCGCAATCTGCATTTCCGTTCAACCGGGTGATTTTGAAAAATCATAAAAATACAGCTATACTTCAATGATTGATTGTAAATTAGAGGAAGAAATCAGTAGTATTCATTTTTTCGCTTTTCACGAAGAGTACTAATTTGCCGTGATCGAGTGATTGCTGAACAGGAGCGCGAATAATTACTCGGCTCCGGAGTAAGATAGTGATGATGACGATGGAAGGAGTTTGTAATCAAACATCGGCTATTATACAAGTATAATTAAAACTCGGTACGTCAAGGGGAATCGTCGAAGGCATGACGTTGTGGGACAAATGTACGATGCAAACGGGAAATTCTTCATAATCTCGTAATACTCGTGGATGCCTGTACGCATTATCATCGGCGATGAATTATTCAGAAAATCTTGCTTTTTCTACTTCATAAGACGTATAATTGAAACCCACGCAAGAATCGTCAGCGTTATTCGCACGTACGCAAGGGAACGTCTACGCAATGACGCGGATTTAGAGGGGTGAACAAACGTTCATAATTTCCTCGGCCGTAATTCGACGGCCCACTACGGCAAACGGACACTTTCCCTTCGCTTCCCCCTTTTCGTTGACCCTTCTGCTAAAAGCGAACGAACATGCGATTTTCACGCGTCACGAACTAAGCGCGTTGAGGAATTTAAAGCTCGGATAATGGGCCGAACAAAGGGTTGCCATTTCACGTTGATCGTCTTAGCTATTTTTAGAAACTATTTAGCATGTCGATGAAATTTTATTATCCACCTAACAGGAAACGCCACGAGAATTTCAACTAGTCTGAATGCTCAATTGAAATTCTCCGGTAGCATGGTTCGTCAAAACTAAAGAATAAAATATGTATTGCAGAAAATTGGGTTAAAAATGCATGGAACGTAGTAATTGTTTTCAGGTACGCGGTGAATTACATGGATTGATCAGTTCGTTAAAGGTTATTCGATTCGTGCCGCTAACGAAGATCGCTATGGAGTTAGAGTGGATTAGAGTCGAATAGCGGGCATACCGTATTATTGCTAGTTCTCGACATACGTGCGGGGTAATCGAGTACCAATTCTCTCACGAAACCACTCGAAAGACACTGCGAATCTCCTGAAAATCGTTTAAACTTGCCACGATTTTATCAGGATTTACAGGGATCGTTTGACCCAGAAACTTTAGCATGTACGATCAATTTTCTTAGGATAAATGTCTCCTCGATAAGGATTATGAAACGATAGGAAAAACTTTTTAACGGCATTGCTACAGATTTAACAGGAAAGAGCAAATTGGCGGAAAGCTTGGAACAGCACCGCGTGTCGTTGGTCTTCGTTTTTCTTCGAGGGTTCGACGAGTGATCGATCCATTCTTTCCAGGGGGGCTGGCCGCCGACCCTTTCACGGAAGGGTGCAAATAACATCCGGTGCACGTCTACACGTACATGCGTGCGCGATTCTCAATTAATACCGCACTCGAGCTAACGTGCAAACTCTCGTAATCGATCGGCAATACGCGCAACAGTCGGAAGCAATTTTCCGATCTGCCTGCGAACGTACCCCCGTACGGGAATAAATTCCCCCGGGAACGTTCTCTTATTTCCGCGCGACCATGAGTTACTTTCGGAGTCGCACACATATTTCGGCTGTGCGGAACAACGTAAACACGATAACTGTGTCGACCAGTCTAACGGCAATTACGCAACGAACCAATGACGTTTCGTGATACGTATGTTTCGATGTTGCCAATGGGTACGGGCTGATTACGGCCGCCAAACTCCCTATGACCTCGTCCGAGGAACTGAAACGATGCGAACGAGAAGGTAAAAGAGCTCGGGAAGAATGGACGAGGTCCCCGCGAAGATAACTCCTATTCTCGAGATTTCTGTTTGCCGGGTACTCCTCCTCGTCCGGACAACAGTCTATTAATCGACCCTAAAACTCGGGAAAAAGGAGATTGCTCGAGAAATAATGAAACACGCAACTCTTTAGGAAAGTTACGCCAAACATGGTTTCTCCAGTGTCCAATTTTTTCGTCACATCTTCTTACATTCTAATCAGATCAACCGAGAATGAAATGCAGCTAGAATCTTAGCAGGAAAACAAAGCGTAGGACCGTGTCTGACCATACAAGCACACGTTCTACTTAAAAAATCTATTCCCAATGTAACGGCACTTATTAATCAATTGCAAATGACTCGACACTTTTTTAACCCACTTCCCGTTACATTAGCCCATTCCTTCGCAGTGTTTTTAAGAATGTCTATATCGAAATCATTAATTTAAATTTAAGTCATGCAACTGACCTTAACTGACACTTCCTACTTTACAAAAATCGTAGTAGACAGTACGGTAGTTTTAATGACGACAGTAATTTCTCTTGCTAAACTTTGCCTACGTGTAAATTAACAAAGAATGCAATAACAGGAGCGACGTCGAGTTATCCGATTGGTTACTCCACTGTCGGAATTCTCGTCATCAACGTTCTGTTAGCTGTATGCCCTAATTTCAAGTATGCAGCTCTCTACTTGTCTGGTTACGGCGTAATTACTTTAAGAAGGAATTCTCGGCAGAACAACGTGCGACGGTTTCGACGATACACAGCTACCACGTTGAGTGCATTTTATCGTCGTTTGTGGCATCAACGCGAATTAGTCGATTGTTTATGCCGCTTATTTCCACTCGGAAACGTACGTCCCCTAATTCAATTCTGTCAGCTCGGCCAACTTTATAGGAATACCTTTCACGGGGATGAAATTGAAATTGAAGGTCACGTATGTCGTAAGCAGAAAGTCGTCGATTATGTGGCGAAAAGTTTTCGACAAGTCGCCGAGAAATTCGGTCACATTACGCTTTTCGCCGGGACTGTCTGTGCGACCGGAAAGTGTCCGATATATGTCGTTACACTCATTCGTCATCTATCTGTTAATTTATTTATCCTGCCCCTGTACTCCAACAGTACTACTTTTTTCAATATTTCACATAAAATAATGCTGCGGTAAAAACTATCAATGTACGATTTTTGATAAATTTAGAAAGCTTGCGATCATTCGAACGATGTAAAATATTGTCTCTTCTATCCGTTGAGGACCTCATTAAGAAACAAGAAGAAGAAATATTGAGTGTCGACTTTTTATGGCTATGAATCATAACAACAAAGCTTTCCCCCACTCTCACCGACTCTAATCTTATCAGCCATTAATTTGCATTATGGCAGAATTACACCTTAATCAGTCTGAGAACGGTATCTACATTCAGCTGTGTTTCTCAGTGTTAGAATTTTAGAGGAAACAAATGAAATTTATATTTGGCAATGTTTTCTTGCGATACGGAGTCGATCGGAACGCGTTTGACGGATATCAGAAAAGCCTACATCTGCTACGGCTATCTACATATGTCGTAGATTGATAAATGAGCGTGGAAAATGAGGTAGGCGATCTTAGTGACTAATGCCCCGTGTAAATACTCGTAATTCCACGCGAATCTTTCCCATTCACCCGGTTACACAATGTGCAAATAATGCAATCGCAGACGTCGTTTAAAGAGCTCACTGCTTATAAAGATTAAGAATTCCAAGTCCCCACGAATCGTGGAAATAAATTACTCGAGTCACTGGAAGACCCCCAAAAATGATAACCCAACGGCAGACGTAAATCCGTAAAAATGGAATAATTTAATAATCAATTACATTATTATTAGTAAAATTCAGAGTATCCGTTTGTTTTGTCTGTTAAAATAAATTTTAATGAATATCGATGCAGGTGATCGACCTCGTGGACAACATGCAAATTTTCGAGGAATACGGACACAGTGACGTGACTCCCACGTTTTTATGCAATTTAGTCCCTTCGTTCCCTGAAAGTGTATTTTCATGCGAAAATGTAAATTACATGCCTCGATGAACTTTATATGCAGACGCGAAGTGCCGAAATATTGAAATCTTGACTGCGGGAATGAGTAAACGGGATAGAGATAAATAAAATAACGTTGACTGACAGGTAGAACGGTGTTTGACGGCGAACGTGACATGTGGTACCAATTAACTTTGTCGCTTAAGTTTCGTTGTTCGCGCAGATGTCGCGATTTTGCAACAAACAGGTACGCCGGCGTGCAATTCCTCTGGGCAAGCAGCTCAAGTACGTTAATCGAGTACAGCAAATGAATGCGTTTGATGTAACCGTCAATTATTTTTACGAAGCTTTCAATACTCCATTGACCTACCAATTAAAGTGTAATACCCTGCCAATCGCCGCCACAAAGCGATGTAATTATTTTCTCATTTTCAAGGTACACTTCGATGATGAAAAATCGCTTCAAAAAGGATTCGTAATGGAATATTCGTGGCGGGATGAACGTATTTTAGATTTCCTAAAGGACACCGAGACGGCTCATTATGCACAGAGAATTGAATGAAAGCCATCGATGGTCACGGAATTACGTGGACTGCGTTTACCGTAGTATCGATGCATGTAAAGGCCAGTTCCATGAAATCGTAACCACCGGCGTCGCCGCAAGTGGGTCAGCTATTGCGGCGGAATCTTCTCAGCAACCCTTCGTTGGTCTTTCCCCGATGACGCGTCAGAAGCTCCGAGAACTTCCGGATCCGTCGGCAAAGTGCACCTAATACCCTTTGAATTTAGTCCAATTAATCGACGAACCGGCCGGCAATGCACCCTGTCGAACTCTACTTAATGCATTGTCGTTACGTTCTGCTAAATGGATCACCAGTGAGCGGAATGAAAATTTCCTAGTAAATATCTTCGTTCACGTTCGATTTTAAAGGAGGATAGAGTTTTTGCTCAGTTTGCCAGCCGTCTCGATGGATTTCGCGCGGATAGACGCAGCGAAGGCGAACCGATCCTTCGTGGATAAGTCAGCTCATTGATCGTCCCCTAAACATCGAATTAAGCTTATCCCTCGGCGAGGACATGATTCAACTGAAAAGCCCGCATGCGATACGTTAAATAAATCCCCCGGATCACGATAGCACGCGCGTGCCATTGATAATCAAATTTTCGAAAATTTCGAAAAGAAAGATCGAGTGGGAGAACCGTCTGATCTTCTCGGCGGTTTATCCCCCTCTTCTTTAGGGAGGAGGTCTTTCTACAGTTTCGTTCGATTGGTCGAAGGCAAACGAGAACTTCCCTGGACGAGAGGGTCCCCGCGTGGCCTTAAAATCATGTAAAAATCGATGCCGCCGTAATTATTGGAGGATCGAGAGTGTCGTAGGTTGTCGGGCGAAGGGGGTAGGGCCAAAGCCGGCTAGGAAGACCGGGCAGGAGCCATGCGGAGTTTCGTCGCGTCGAGTCGACACGCTCTGCTATAAAAGCCCTCTCGCACAGAGCCGCCGACGTCACACGTCGTTAGTTCTCCGCGCGGAGAGGAACTCGGTGCCCACCTGTTAAACCCATCCGCAGGACGAACCGCAGAGCGCCACCTTTCGCCGCAACAACACTCCCCCCCCTCGTTCTCGTTCACCTACCCCCCGGGAATCGCGATCCTCCGGAGTTACAGTTTACGCTCGGATCGGCCAAAGGAAACCGCGCGCCCGCCACGCGGAAATCGAGCCTACGCTCTCCAGTTTATCAAATTCCCCAGTTCATAGACCATTCGTCGCCCAATTTGCCTTCTTGCAGATCCAGTGAGAAGGATACTACACGCCTGTCAAGTAAGTACAATTGTCCTCTTTCGGGAAATCTCTTGTTCAATTTGAGTCGTTGTATGACATTAAAATATGTCATAACTTGACGATTTCGAATTATGGGTAATGATTTGTCTTGGCGATTTAATGAAATTCGGTACTTTATTCGGGGTGATTAATAAACGAGATATATTTGGGATCGTTCACAACTCGATTACATCGAGAATGAGATTGTATCACCAACTGCGTCTCTTAATGATCGAGTCCTTACCCGGCGGATATAAAATTATTGCAAATAAAATGTCGCGAAAAATGACGACGATACTTCAGGATCCAAGAACGTAGAACGAAAATTGAAATTACGACTACTTTTTGCCAGGCAATCATTACCGTTGCTCTTTATGAATTTCAAATTTACGTGCAACTGGAGCAGAAGAAAATTTCTTTTTACCGTGAAGTCTGTGGGACGTGAAAGTAACTTGTAAATATTAAAAACGACAGAAAACCAAAGCGACAATGAAGGCTTCGTTTTTTCGTCGCTAATAAAATATGAGTGAAACTGTTCCGGTATAATTGCACTTTGCAAGCACGTGACGGAGGATCAATAGAGCGTAATATTAATATCGTGATTTACGAAGGGTGTCGTGGAACGATAAGAGCAAACCGGTCAAGCAGGGTGCAACGCGTAATTGTAAGACGATAAATCCACCTTTCCCCTTATTATCGTCGTATCGCCTGCTTTCGCGTGGTTCACCGTCGGCCCAGTCACGCTCTTAATTTCGGCTACGACCATTCTTACCTCGCTGAGAAATCTATCGATCCTATCACGTTGCTTCTCTCGAGATTAACACCCGCGTCGGACACCTGTCGGCTCGCAATTAAAGCCGTTCCCCTTTTAAACAAGTTTACGCGCAATCCGTCACCCGAGGACGAGAATAAGATTCCCGCCCGATCGCTTCAGAAATCCAATCGTTAGAAAATCGAAATATCGTCAACGGAATAAACAAAAACCGTGAGTTATTGAGTAACGAGCAAAGTGCTACAACTTTATTCATACCCTGATTTTCTCTTCTCTTTATTCTCTGACTTTTAAGTAAACCGGAATGTACTGTAGCCAGTGTATTCCGCTAATTACTTGTTCGCATATGCATATTTTCCCTCGGTTTTCTCTCGTGTAGCGTCACTCTTTATTATCTCCCCGCGAATGCCATGGCAAACACGCTGTTTTTGCGTTGGGCCATTTCGCAACGGCCGTTTGATCTCGTACTAATCCGATATTGAAATTCATGGATCGGCGAAAATGCGTGAGGCGCGTGAAATCAAAAAACCGTGTGACGAGGGTAGTAAATTCGCGGGGAAATGGGGACATCGGGTGCGTGCAGTTAAGCCAGATTGTTTTTGGGGGGAGGGTGATTCCGCGATTGCAGCGGCGATTAACGATCCTCCTTCTCCGTCGCTCGCCGGAGGGTGAAAGCGAGAAGCGCGCGAGCCGAGGGATTTAGTAGGATCATCGGGGATTCGTCTCCCCGTTCGCGTCGGCTTCAAAACTTTTCGACTTTTCACGAAACTTTCCCCGCCGCCCTCTATCGGCATGTACAAAGGGGCTTATAGAATTTTCGTTAATATTCCGGGAGAAGAAGATTCGCCCACCGACACTAAACGTCTCCGTTAATGGGGGAACTTTGCCAGGCAATAAATGAGACGGCGAGAAAAATAGCCGAACGTCATAGGGATTTTCCGAGAAAAGAAACGTAATAATTAATACGAACGTCGATGAATACCAATTTAGATCTCGCCGGAAGTAATCGTTCCACCGATATCACGAAAACCGTATTTTCGTTTTTGCAAAAGGTCGTAACGCTATTTTCCCCTGTAATAAATCACAGCGCGAACGAGATCTCCAGCCGCTCGTCAATGTTAATCCAATTTTCTTCGAACACGCAATTTTCCGCGGATCGCCTCGACGTCGAGCACAACCGTCCAAAGTTTCGAGTGTTTTCGATCGACCTTCCATTCATCGGCAGCGGCTCGTAGAATGCGTCAATTGTTCTCGCTTTACAATGGAGCACAGCATCTGACATGTCCAGTAGCTAAATCCAACGTTCCAACCGCTTTTCTTGATCCTGGCTTTCCCTCGTTACCCATAAAAAATAATCCCATTTTCTCTCACATTTCGCATGATTCCTACGCTATGCAATGCATAAACAGAGTAAACCGTTGACGTAATTAGGAAGGGAGGGAAGGGGAGACAGATATCGTCCCTACCGCGATGCGGTTCAATTTGACACGCACGAATCGATGGCAGTATAATCAGTCGATTAATAATTCGGCCACGGCCGTGCGTGTGGGACGAGAGCAAAACGCTCGGAATCACCGTCAATTGTCCCTCTTATCCAGCGAAATACCAGAATTGGGATAGGGACGATAGATTCCGAGACACTCGGTTAGTCAGAACAGCCTAATTAGTTGAAAAATCGATGACGCAGTATCTAAGATACACTGAGAATAATGAAGACCTTTTAAGGTATTTGCAAAAATTAAAATAAGTGAAAATTTTGAACGCGTTTTACCATTGCTCTGAGGAACGTTTCAATGAAATACGTTTTGAGGAAAACCGTCGTTTTACGGATGAACCTGCCGTAGATATATATGACCCAAATCGAGTTAATTAAGAATAAGATATTGGTATAAATAATAAAGTGTAAAAGAAGTCCTTTAATCAGTGGCGTTTCGACGGACGATAATACTGGACGAACAGACTTTTATATTTCGGTGTGACAATATAGAAGTAAATGTTGATAATTGAACAAAAGTTAAATCGTTCGATCATGGAAGAACTATTAATCTTACAATTAGTTACTCCACAGTGAGGGAAAGAAAATTGGCAATGCAATACGCGTTTTGAGCAGATGAGATATAATGCAAATTGCAACGCATGAGTTTTATCAGATTCCCAAATGCAGCAGTATTTCTTTGTGTTTTGATTCAAAGTGCATTGTTCGTTGACCACTGACGATAATCTTTCGAGCGTTGCGCGACGCTTAGCGATAATTAACGTTGTACGAAGCGAAGGAGATTATCGCATAATCGGGGGACATCCCGATGGAACAATAAGAGGAGTGGCGTGGAACAGATCGGAAGAGGGAGGGACGGGGTGAAGGGGCCGAGGAACGGCGAAAGCACGCGGCGTCGAGATACGATAATGATGAGTAAAATTAGAAGCAATTACGCGGTGATAACCGAGCGTGCAGTTATGTTTGGCACTTTCGCGGCGCCAACCGGCTGAAATCTCTGCCCCACCACGCGATTGGCCTCGCTAATTGAGATGAAGTTCATTGTAACAAACTTAGTCGGCCGCCGGTCGCGATCTGTCGTAATTTTCAGCTGCAGCGCCGACCGCGACCTGATAACGACAGCCGGACAGACGGGGAGGGGACAAGGAGAGGGAGGGCATAAATATGGGGGGCGAGGGAGGGAGGCGTAACGAGGAACCGACGAAACGCAGGGGAGGAACGCGAGGACCGGCGAAAAGAGAAAGTGGGAGAGAGAAGAGGAGGGCAGACGAACGAGAGATGAAGCCGCTGATGAAGTTGGGGAAAGAAACCGAGCAAGAGAGGGGTAGGGAGAGACTGGATACACAGGCAGGTTAGATCGTTGACTAGTAAATACCGCAGAGCGAGGCATCCAAGTTGTGCGCTGGTGAACCAATGCGGACCGTCCGTGCGGAGACTCCCTGATACTCCCAAAGTCTCTCTCCACACCCGTAAACTCTATCTGCGACTTAATCTCCAGGTACGAAATACACGGTAAACTTTCAAGACGATTCTACGTACGTCATCGGTTGCGCACAGGTCAAACGCAATCGTCTTGTGTAATTTCTGCTACTTGAGCTTAACAATAAAACAATTCAAAGTCCTACACCAAGGGAGAACTGTACTCTGTTTAAAGACAACCAGGTAGAAACTGTGGAATCTACCCGAAAGTAGAGTCAGACACGATTCGCATGATCATCTTCATTTCCCCGTTGGATTGCGCAAAATTACGACTAAACGGATCAGCACGAGACTTTGCGGGCAGCGATGAAACGCGATAACCGCGGCTGTATATGCTGTTGGCAAATCTTTGTCAATCGGCCGACGCAACAGGCAGATTCCCCGCGACAGACCAGTACAGAAATTCGGGAAATCTTTTGCGCCTGTAGCAACAGGTTCTCATTCGCCCAAAGAGGATGCAACGATTATTTTTTCTAAACTCGACCACACCGTCGATTACCAAGATAGGGAATAATGTATTGCCTTTGGCGGACTTAATATGCTAGTTGTCACAGGAAAATCTGTTTCTTTAGAATGGTTATTGGGGCGTCGCGTGACGTGCACTTTGAGATAGAAACTGCAGAAAATGAAGAAATCGGACGACTCGCCTAGATAGATAGGCGAATAGCCACTACAGCCTACCCCGTGTTACTGTTAAAATCTCTCCGTATAGTGAACTTCAAGTTTTTCCAACCGCACAACAGAAACCTTCCGGGACATTCGGCTTCACGTGGGGTCCGAGGTTTCCTGTGCGTGTTACAATAAAGTTCAGGAGAAATTCTACATCGTTACGATAACGATCGAAAGGTGTTCCCCGGTGGAAAGGTTTTAGCGGTAGTTCTTGGACACTCTCGGCGGATAACGGGGTCGTCTAATAGACGGCAGAATTTCGCATTACTGGACCGGCAGGATTCCCTTCGTCAGGACCCTCGGTAATCTCTCGGAATTCCGGTTGGATATTTACTCGGACAAATCGATTACCGCGCGCTTTTTTCCCCCCTTCGACGGTCCGCCCCCAAAGCGAATATTGCTACGGACCGGTATATATCCTCGCGTCGAGCCATATGACGGAATATTGCACGCCGGAAAGTGCACTGAATTACATCAATCGCGGATGTCAAGGCTTGAATGAGTGCCGACGTCGAGTGTCTAACACCTGCTTATCCCGCGACAGAGGATCCTTCATGCAGCCACTTTCCAGAATTATTCCCACGCATTTTTACTCACGCGCCAAATTACATCGACCATGCCAGAGGCAGCTCCTTTGCCGCTTTAGTTAGACTTACAGATTTCATTCTTCGTTTTAGAGTATCGCCGTACTAAGTTTATTGAAGACGGTAGAGAAGTGCATACTTGCCTACGAGCATTAACCCCGATCCGTCTATGCTCACCGAGAGTTATAAATTTTCTTCTCCCCCGTCCCCTCCCCCCGTTCCCCGCCTCATCCCGTGGACTACCACCGCCGCAGCTTTTTACCGCGCACGCAATAAACGGGGCGTCGGTCGTGTTAAGGAGGAAGATAAAGGTTTATCGGCCGTTTCCTGGGAAATGTGAAAAAATTGTGACAGCGTACCGTCCGCAAATCTGGATATCGTGTGCTTGACCCTCAGCAGTGAATTTCCCCCTCTTCGCACGGCTACATTTACCGGCAACGAACGAAAGCTGAGATCTCCGCGAGGGATTAATACTTAATAAGAGCTCCAAGGGAAACTGTCATCCATTTTTGCAATTTCATCCGTCTCCGTTAAGTGCGCGTGAAAGCAAGCGAAATGACGAGAAGCGCGAGCAGCTTCCATGAAACTACGATGTGGATTTCTTTGTGCACCTGCGGAGAAAATTTATTGTGTCGTAGGAAGTCGTAGAAGTCGTGTGCCTGTATAATATGCGACGCAACCCGCGCAGCGGATCGTGGGGCAACAATTTTCACCCGTAAAGGTCGAGGGAAATTCTTCGGTACACGTGCTGCCAAAGAGTCGCTGATGTGTAGAGACGCAGAAGAGACGAGGAAAAAGTCCTACCTCACTCACAAGCAACTCGCAATTTTCCTTCCGAGACTGCATAGTGTTCGATCAATCGTATAATCAAGGAAGAAAAAAAATCACTTTGATGAAAATACTGCAACTCACGATTTACAAGTCTATCGAAATTTTATTTGACGGAACGGGGATAGTAACTGAAGTACAGGAAACTGTTCTAAAGCGATTCGAATCCATCTGTATCTTCCTGGCAGGATATGAAATTCTACAAATTCCTACATAACTCTGGAGAAATCGCTGACAAAATATGGATTTTACAAAACAGCGAGGGGTAGGCGGAAATTCTTTAAACGAGACATACTTCTGTCCGAGCTTCCCTCGACTTTCGTGAAAATATTTAAGTTACGACTCAGGATTCTTTCTTGGCATGCAAATCATCCTTTGGCAAATCGACTTGCGGCGGATATTTGAAACCTTGGTATTCGCGCTCGGTTGAGATTAACGTTACACAAAGGGTTAGAGAACTTGTCGCAGTTACGTAACACATTTGCGGTGCGTTCGGATTGGATGGCAATAGGATTTCGATATCAGTGACCGAATGAACACCGTAATCGCGTATCCTATCACGAAGGTGCCTGCCTACATCTTCAGGATCAGATAAAGATTCTCCTTTGCGCGTGAATTCGAGAGAAAAACGTTCGGTATTTTGTAGCTCCAGGTATACGATGAACCTGGAAACGAGTTTCTCGTTTTCCGGCAGGAAATCGAACGGTGCTGGAATGTTCCTTATTTACAAAACACCTATGTATGTACACACCTGCGATTGCATTCTGCATCCCCTGGCCAGGGACGTTTCAATGTCAGTAAGTAATTTATTGGTTGGTAAACTTCGGGGGAAGTTAGGAAAATGCCAATTAGCTGTGAGAAGAGCACTTTTTACAGTTAATATAATAGCGGTCTGGTGAACTAATTAGTCAGGCAAACGGTTCAAGATGTGCCGCGTCGTCGGAAAGATTTATTAATCTCGTTTCATCCGCATCGACCGAAAATTTGCAAGTTTCGCCGAGACTCTTAGAAACTACCGAGGGAGTTTGAAGATTTTTGAGGCAGAAGGGACAAAGGGTGATACCTCGGGGAATGAATTTTCATAAGCCCACCCAGACGTTAATTAACATTAACTCCGAGACGCTTGAATATAATAGCATTTTATGGACGTCATCACAGTCGAGAAGGACTTTATTGTGAATGATAACCATTATACTTAACGGTCTGTCACCTATTACACCGGGCCTAACCAAATTTCCAGACTTTGATTTCCAACTCTCAGCATTGTTGCACGAAAGCTCATATTTATCATATTTACCGCAGGGTCTGACTAAATGAGACACCGAGAGAAAAGAAACGAAATTTGTTAGCCGTTTAAAGAAATCTTAACATGATTTTTTACCCAACGACTACCACCCCTCAACAAATACTTGACTAATTTCGCTAAAAATCTTGCAGTGAAAGGGAAGGAAACTACTAAAGTATTCTTCAAAATTGAGTTCTCGACTTATGTTAGGTAGGAAGGCAAGATTAAGACGAATAAATTGCAACGTGAATGACCGAGACGGTAATGAATTTTTTGCCCATGGATAATTTAATATCAAAGCGAGTAGGTCGTGTACAGTGACGTCACGTGAAGGGCACGAAAGTCGTGAGCAAGGGGACAATCGTTGTTGTTTCGAGTTAATATTTCGAGAACACGGCTTTCCTAATTCCCGCATGAATCTTGAAACCCGTATCGCTTCGTACCTGGGAATATTCAGCCTCATTGCCATACGAGCGGCCGCAGAGCGCGTAATTTCTAATTATGAAATTCACTGCGAGGCCGAATTAACGGTTAATGAATATCACCGCGATAATAAATCGCGCGGTCACTCCCCATTTACATACATAGCTATTCTCGTACACGCATATTTCGCCACGGAGCGTAGATTCGCCAATTCAATGTAACTGCATAATTTAGTCAACGTGCGTCCCATTCACGAATCGTACTTTCGCGACAAACCGAGTTGTCAAGTGAATTCAATGAAAATAAATAAAGAAAAATTTATAACGACATGCGATACGAGCGAAAGAAAAGTACGTGTATAAAATTATTGTAATAATCGGATTAACGTTCTCTCGGTGTTAAATTGACGACACATTTCGCGGCAGCGTGACTGACATTCTTGCGAAATTTTACAGATTTTTCCATGCTCGCATAGTTGCTTTACAGTTTAAAATTACCGGAGGCAACGGCGAGAGAGGATCTATGAGATGATGTAAAACAAAGGGCGAAAATATTCGCAATTTGCTCGCGCAGAGAAAGAGCCGAAGCAAACCACCGTTGAAATCTCGATCGAGGGAAATATGTGACCTACTGAGCTAAATCAACGGGAACGCCGAGCTCGAGTGAAAAAAAGCGAACGGATATTTACGTTTACGTCATAACATTGTTTTCCTTCGTCAGGTTGGAAGGATAATAATCGGGATTCGAGAGGCCCTTGTTTTCCCGTGCCGGCTATCGTCCTTCGATTCCCGTTCTACTCTCTCGTCGTACCACGAAGGATTAATGAATCGTTTAACGCCGGCTTAATAGCTTGTCCCAGAAATCAAGAGGTCTTGTGTAAACAATATCAAAGTAATCCGTGTCTTCCGCACTCGGCCACCTTGAAAAACCCTCGAAATAAAATGGCAATATAAAACGGTCTTACCCCGAGGTACACGATGTCAGGTCCTTGGGAAGAAACAAATATGACGAAGACACTGTTCTCACGAGTTTTATGGGAGGGAAAGAAAGACGGGGACGGATGGGGAAATCTGTTTAATGTCTCGTGATCGCCCGGCTCGTTAAATTAAAGCTCGTCACGTGCGCGGAGCAACGACAACAACGAGTCGTCAGTCAGAACGACTTCTCGCCCAAATGAAATCGGGAGATCACGTGTCACACGCGCGGCCATGATTCATGAATGAACGTGTCCCGAAGTGTCGCGGCACGCCGCAGCCGTGTAACGTAAACACCCAGATAATTTCCTCTACATGCGTGCCGCTGAACCCGCGCACGTGATAAATACACTCCGATGTAATGAAAGTGCCTACGGCCACCGAAGGGAATTACTGCGAAAACGGATAATCCATACATCAGCGGAAACTTCAACAGGAGAATTTTCAATGACGCTCGTTTATAGAAATAATACGCAATCGATACTTTTTTCAATCGTAATGATTAATTAAGACACGGCTTTTGCACGATATTGTCAATTATTTGATTCGCGGTGTGTAAAAAGTTAGCAATGGATTTTTATATTGTGAAAGAATTGTCGTATTGAATGTTAAAAAGTCTCTCTCGTGTCCAAGTTTTCCCTTGAGACATTAGGGAGTAAAGCGAAGCGTCGTCGGTCCGTTAGTTACCTGTGCAAACAGCGATTCAACAAGTGCCTACGGCTAGCTGCTTGGTTATTTGAATAACTCGGCTATTCTCCCCAGAGTCACGCTACATTGAACGATTTGCACAGTGGACTTTTTTCCAGCCGTACGCACTTTTCATCGCCGGCTTATCCCTCGGAAAGAGATAATTATGGAAATCCACTTCCGAAATTAATACACGAGGAGAAGAAATGGATTTCGCAAAGTATATTTTCAGCAAACCTGTGCCGGTGTAATCAGTTTCTTGGAGTAAAAGTAATATTAAAACTCGGAACGAGTGTCCGTGATATTCCAGGGTTCTTTTACTTTGTTCATCTTTTTTCGTCCGTCATCCATATCAATCGTCTTGATTATACATTTGTCACATTTTCACCGTCACCTAATCTTCGGATTGAGCTCAATCTCAATCTCGGCGGTATTAACACGGCTGAGATTGCTCGTCTGCCGGACTATCGCGTTGCCGCGTTATCACTGCCGAGTAAAACGAAACGCCAAACAAGAGGGGTTGGAAAAGTTCGAGGATATCCTGCGTTCCTCGCATTCTCCGCTTCTCGCTTTCTTTGCGAGGAAAGAGACCGAAGGAAGTAAGCAGTCGCTTAATAAACTTAACGCAAAGGAAAGAATCGCGCGCAGAGTACGCGAGGAAACTCGGATTCGGGAAAGGGAATTGCTGGCTTGAACGCGCGAGAAGCTATTCGACCGAAGTTTCCAGCAAATATTTGAATGGCTCGAAAAGATTTCTAACTTACGGACGAACAGTAATTTCGGACCCGGTTTCCCGGGATGAGAAGAGTTAACAATTTTCTCATCCGTTTGTAATATTAACCTCCATCCGGAAAGAATAAAGCGATAACGGAGACGGAATGGCTGGCTTTTCGTTTTTCCCTTAGAACGAATTTCGCAATGTTTATTAATTCCGTCAAATGTTGCAAGGATAATTTATCGAGCTCTTTCAAGCTTGACTTTAAGACCAGCTTGACTTTGTTGACTTTCCCATCCAATTTAAAGCTCCTCTCTTGGAAATAGGAAAAGTATAGACTTCGTCTGATTTCATTCGCGCGCAGGATATTGAAAGTCACGATAATATAGACATTGCACCAGCACTATGTACGCACCGTAAATGTAAGATCAAGATGAAATCGAAACAGACGAAACGATCTCCAGAATACTTCGCCATATTTTCCTTCATCTCGCACGAAAGAAATGAACACTCAGAATTTTCAATAAAAGACTCGTTCGATATTGTTATCTTTAAAAAATCCAAAACAATTTTTTCACTTTACAAGAATAATAAAGTCGTCTATAGCACGTCTTAAGTAGTGACAGTCTATACATTTCCAGCTCAACTTTCCGCGGTTGTCGTATGAGGCGAGAAACCGTCGCATAACCATTATCTCCATTGTGGTTGTCTGTTTTCTCGAGTAATATTGGAAACAGGGAACAGAGATTCAAGTTCTTGCGAACTTGGAAATTAGATTCTTGCGCGTTTCGAATCTGATGAACTATTGTTTCCTGTCGCCCGAACGGATACGTATTCCGCAACTTACGACAATGGGAATTATTTTATTCTCACTGGCTCAAAGTACGATGCAACTATTTGACGTTAGAAATAAATTGAGTCCACGACTCGCAAACTCGCTTAATGGACTTTAAGACAATTAACATTTTTATGAGATATGAAAAAAGTGAAGTTAAAAGCATTATTAAACCGTCGGATTGAATTCGCGTAATTTATGAACGTTCCAGCGTCGTGGAACATTTATAGATTTAAACCGATTTCGCACTTGCTTGGATTTGTACACTGCGCGCGTGGGAGTATGAAATTTGCATACAGAACGAAATTTTTCTAATTTTTCCCGTGGAAATACGTGCACGGAGAAGATGAAGATAATGAATCACAGATCATCGATCAAGTGTCTGACATAAAATTTTTACTAAAATACCGCCTTTCTCGCCTGATCGAATTCGCAAATGTTGCTTTGCCATAAATTTACTGATAGAGCCGAGAAGGGCATTTAACGTTATCTACCGAGAATTTGCATCCTGCACGAATTTAACGACGATTGGCGGAAAGTCAGACCTATGCATGTGCTTTCCTATATATACGTATTTAAATCCAAGCTGACATCTTTACGACAATCCGCCGGGTAATTACCACCGCCCAACTCGGGCGAATTATCAGCAAACCAATCGCCAATGTTTCGCAACGTAAACGTGCAAGAATATTAATGTAATCATTTGCGATGGATGAATTTTCGATTTGTCGAAAGGGACAGATAAACGTGATTATGTTGACTAACAAAGCTCGACAGTGGGTAGAATATCGTTGGAATCGAAATTTTTGGCCTAAAGGGGAACAGGGTCACGAGCGGAACAAGGGGGAAAAGTAGGATATAAAGGCATCTGCCCTTCTTATGTGTACCTGAGGGTCGAGTGAACGCAGCAAGCCGATGCGGGTGGAATGAGTAATGCTCGACCGCCACGTGAACTTTCCTACGAATTTGATGATATCTCGCTTCACCGGGGCTTTTCCACCGGGAGGTTTCTCGGCACGGGCCTGTTTCCTCACTACGGGCGATGTTTTCCACGTGACACACAACTCGATTTGACCCGGATTAAAAAACGCGCGATCAATCGGAAGGTACTCCCTATCGGCCCTGAAATCCACGCTTTTATCGTACCGCACAAGTGGGAAAATCTGTGGGCAGTGCCGAGGATTATTCCGTCAACGTTTTCACGCCTGTTGCGCGGCGGTAGAATAAAAAAAATACGAGGGGAAAGGTCTGCTCGGCTCTTAAACGTGAAATTAAAAAAGTCGGAGTAGAAAAATTAGTTGCCCATACTTAAAACCCGCGGTGTAAAAGTTGCTTGTCGTTCATAAAAAAAGTTTGCCTTTCACCGTAAGTCGGCTGTAATTAAACATGCTTATTTGCGATGTAAGTTGAATGCAATTTTCAGTACAATTCCTGACAGCCATTAATTAAAGGCCGATGCTTGTGTACAGCGGAAGTGGCGGTTGTCCTGCAAAGGACAGTTGGAGAAGAAGGGGAGACAAACAGAATAGACACCGCGATGACATAGAGTTGACCTTTGCCGCTTCGCACTATGAAATTAATAAACTTCCTCGTAATAGACGGGAATTGTTCAAAGGCACAATTATCATAAATCGTTGACCTTGTCGCGTAAGTTAATTTTCTTAATTATTCTCGTATTCAACATCACCAAAACTATACGACAAGAATGCATTGTATTATTTTTACGTTGATTTTCCGTGATTTGTCATTCAGCTTATTTTTTCTTCCTTCACTTTTGCGGCTAATTAAACAAGCTCCGAAAGTCGTGTTTCGGTGTAACGGCTATTAATTAACATCCGACGTGGGTGACAAAGTAGATAAGAAAAATTTGTAAAAGTGTAAAAATAGTGAGGTAACCGGCGACGGCCGCACGGTAATTGAAAAGCGAGAGGACGGTCCTAATTTGCCAAGGGGGGAGGCAAATTAAACCCCCGGTGTTAATGAACTTAACTACCAAGGCTACGTTGTCGTCACTGGCCAACCTAGACAATTATTCCGTCATTTTCCCGGCAAGCCGCTCAATTTTTGCCTACGATTTCACGTCGTAGTTCGTGAGGGCTCGGATTGACATCCCGTCAGAACTGGCCGGAGAAAAACGAAGCCCAGGAAACGACGGGAAACGAGGAGAATCACGCCAATCCCAGCAAAAATAGTCAGCGACTAACCGAATTCAAAAGAGTTAAATCTACGTTAAATTTATACAGCTTCGCGCAGTGGGATGAAAATAAAGAACTATGAATAGTATGACTGTTGCACTCGTTACTCTACTTCAACTACATTTCTCCCAACCATTAACATCGGCTAAGCTGATTTCCCTTCGCTTTCCGCCTGAATTCTTGATCTACGTAATCACTGGAAATGGAAAAACTGTGCGCGAAACAACTGAATAACTCTGACAAGACTGAAAAACGGAAATAATTATTCAGCTAATCCACTTAGAAACTTTTGTGTAACCCGCAGTTGCCGAGGTGGGATCTACATTTTAAAAGGAAATGCTGACGGCCATACGCAAGAGTAGTAATGGATTTAAATGCTGGATTTAAATCCGCGTTTTTGTAGTCCCTGGAATGTCGTTCAACGATTTCCATCGATTTATGCAAGTTTTACGCGTCAATAAAAACTCTGATTACCAAATACAGTGGCTGGCTGCTAGAAAATGACTTAATGACTTTCTCCATTAGCGAATGGCTACAGAAACGTAATTAGGCACAAACTTATTATCTCCATCGATATCTCCGTGAAATATTCTGGGCATGAATTCTAATCGATCTGGTTCCTGGCGCAATCATATCATTTTAATCTTTCGATGTCAAGCTTATTGTTTTTTTTCAGATGAACTCTACTGTTGGCCCACGTACATTTCACATGATGATATTAATCGGTGTCCTCACAACATCGACGTTAATCAGTTTCACACAATCTGCTGCGTTGCCGTACGACTCGTACGATAGAAGAGATCTACCAGTCGTTGAAAGACCGGAAATATTTTTACTGTTTGACCAAAGGATGCCCGGACTCGAGGTAAAATTCCAAATCATTCAAATATTTTTATCTACCTATGGAAATGTTCGTTTACAATGCATGACACAATTCGTTTCCGTTCTGCGCGGTATGACGTCTGCTGTTCGTTTCATAATATCGAGATTTCGAAGGCACTGAGTCTACGGGAAACCTTAATCGAGTTTCCTTCGTGCGTCGGAACATGAAAGACTAGAGATCGATATAGATCCAGTCACACCGAACTATAAAGAGCTATGAATGAATATCATTCTCGCTTTACCTTCGACTCTTTTCACCCTGTACCACTGCTTCCTTATTCTATTTATACCTTCGTCTTATCCAGGAGAACGAATAATTCACTTTCTATCTTCAAAAGAATGTCTATTATTAAATAAGCCACGGAATGAAGGGTGGGATCAGCTAGCCGAAAAAAATATGATTATGCGGAATCGTAATTCCAACGTCTCTCGAGCGGTAAATAAAGCAATAAATTCTGAACGCGTGTTTCCTTTACGTTTCCGTTCGGATTTGATATCATGCCGTTCCTCACGCTCCTACCGCCCGTTGAGTAAAACTGCAATAAAGCTCGCCGAATGTCTGTCCTGACGGAAATACCAAAACCGTTATGAACATTTCATTCTTCATAGACATACGTGATTCTAAGAACCGTTCTGTTTTAATCATTACAGATATTCCGCAATACGCTAGCACAGTTTTCTTCTAAGACAATAGTACGTCGATTATCGAAATATAATGAACATCGTGGAAGCTTTCTTGCCGCGTTCGGAAAAATAGTCTATTTAGTGGAACGTGGGGATAAAACAATGCTAAATTTTACGGGTCATCTGAGACATTTTATTGCGGATGGACGGGTCGATAAGAGTGCATGGATGCACGCACGGAATATACAGAGTCGACCATAAATCCTCGATGGGTACTTTATGTTAGGGCAGAAATACAGTCCAACAGAACTCAATCTAGCGTTATTCAGCGAGTGAGAGAAGGCCGCGAAAAAAGGAATCATTTCATTGGGGTACAAACGGATCAAATTAAATAATAAACTCTGAACATTATGTTTTTCAGAACGAAATGTTTTCGTCCGATAACGACCCGGTGGTTCGAACGAAGAGAATCGGATCTCTGTCGATCGTAAATCCCCTGGAAGTTCTAAGAGACCGGGTTCGTTTGGAGCTGGCGCGTAGGCAAGCCTTGCAGGATCAACGGCAGATCGAGGCGAACAGACGGCTTTTAGAAAGCATCGGAAAAAGATCAGCACCTGAATTTGCAACGCAACTTACCAAGATTCCTCAGATGGACGCAAGGAAGTTCCGATTCGCGATCCACGAGCAATCGGGGAACCGGGATGAGGGAGCCAATTCTAACAGAATGCAGGAAAGAAGGCAGGATTGGTACGGGGGTGATGATGCCGATACTATCCGGGACGAGGCTCATGATCAAACACGCAGGGTAAATGCTTGAAGATCTGGGAAAGATAAAAAATCATCGATTTTGCATAAAGAATGACTCTTATGTCTGCTCGTTTTTCAGGCGCAAACCAACGAACTACGCCTATTGTAATCGTAAAAACACGATGGGTGGAGCAGAACGAATCCGGATCTAACAGCTTGGCTTTTCTATACTACGATTTCCGAAGACCCAAGGTTTTGTTTTTTCCGTTCAAGTTTTCCTATCAAGAGTAATTTTATTCCTCTCGGTTAAGATTATTATGCGTGTTAATGACTGTATTTACGCGGATATATAATTTTATCGCGAAGTAAGTATATTGAAGAACTTTAGAATACAGTCCGGCTCTCTTTCTCTCTATCAAAGTGCAAACGAAGCAGTATTATACGTTGTGATTTCTATAAGCAGATCTTTTTAGAAAGACATTGCCAGAATACATACCTGATGTCCGACTCTCCGCATTCCTCTTTAGTTTGTATAACAGTTCAAATACAAACACAAATACGTCTTTCTCTCGATGTACGTAAGGAGTATACGCATCAACTAGTCGTAGTTTCTACTAGTATCACCCTTATCATTGTAATCGTCGTTACCGTTTAAGTTAAGAAAATGCATTACCGCTAATATTCCCCTTCAATTCAGAAAACCGCGAGAAGTACTTAAATATATACAAATGTGCACCAGCTGTCATGTATAGCGACCGAATATTACCTATATTTTTCAAACTGGTAATTCGCACTCATAGGAACAGCCAACGAATCATCCCCCCTTACTTCGTCAGTGTCTGTTTTCCATTATAGTTTGGTGGTAGGTCGGAAGACAACGTGATTCGTTTAGGCGTGACCGATGAGGGCCTTTGACCACATTGTAAAATATAATAGGTAAACACACCCCTCCCCACCATTATTCGGGCACTATACCTGCCTACTGGCTTATTCGGAGGTCAGGTGTTTTACTAGTCGGAAAAGTGGGCTAAGAGAATCAAAATGCTTTAGTATATAGTATGTTACAAAAAGGTCTCGATTTCGCCTATATTTTCAAACAAATTTAGATGTCTGTATTTTTGCCGATAAAGGACATATTATTGATTTTTTGGTAACATTGAGAAATCGATCCAGCTTTTAATATTAGAGTTTAATATACATTTATGTGCCATATTACTCATAGAGCGCATTATTTAGTCCCGCAAGTTATGTTTACGAAGTCATTCAATCAATCAGTGCTTTTAAAATGTCCGTACATCGATGTTAGATAATAGGACAAAATGTTATGCACGTTTTCAAATGATTATTTCTACTGTTCTGAATTATAATATACAGAAAATGCTGTATATGAATTTTCTAAAAGCGCACGGACGATCGCAGATATATGTTGTAAAAGAGCTTCTGCTGATGGTAATCTATGTATGTATATACATACATATATATAGATTCTTATTTATTTTAAGGAATTGTAGAGTACCATTATTTATTTATTCTTAAATTATTTATATATGGATTAAACGTCCACTGTTGTGTTATTAGAAATATTATATTACTGTTAAATGAAGAATTAATTTGCGAAATAAGTAACCAAGCGTAGTAATAAACTTTCTTTTAGAGTAAGAAAATAGTAGCG
Organism: Hedychridium roseum; assembly: GCA_963989215.1. Lineage (NCBI taxonomy): Eukaryota > Metazoa > Arthropoda > Insecta > Hymenoptera > Chrysididae > Hedychridium > Hedychridium roseum. The sequence goes on along the minus strand of OZ022318.1, from coordinate 2,590,426 downwards.
TATAATTTCCACCTTCCATTGAAGATCTCATTATTACCTATATACATAATGACGCTCGGTTACAATTCTTTAGAAAAGTTTATTCTTTACTTAATATCGAGATATATATAATACTTATTATTATTATTACACTTATAAAATGTATTTCATCCAGTTGAACGTAGTTGTTATAATTTTTATCTGCAAATATAAAGCCTCGCCTTGTTTTACTGTACAGTTTCACTGTTGAAAATATTAATGTACAATATCACCGACGATTCATTTTTACGAACATTTGAACCAATCATAAAATAAACACTAATAACATAATCACTGGCAAATACCAAGAATCATACTGAAAGTTATGTTTTCCCACAGTTTAAAAGAAAGAAAATTAGTACGACCATTAATTATAACGTTGTCAGGGTGTAAATAGTGGGTCGTTGAACTGAATAGCTAACACGAAGGAAGGAAAATAAAACGGAAGTCTGGAGGGACGTATAAAAGGTAACTTGCCGTGGTAATTTCGTCGAGGTCATTAGAAATTCTTCTAATCTTATGATCCTGATCATAGTTTACGCAAATCGAGGACAAACACACTACCATCGGACGCTGAAGCACCGACTTTGTCACCCCTGCTGTTCCAGCAGACTTCGAAGATTCCTCCTGTACCTTTGTAACTGTGTACTAATTGCCCACTCTTTAACAGAAGAATTAGAAGTTTAGCAATGAGCTGCAGACATAAGAAACACTGTTGGTAGTGCTAAGATACTTGCCTGAGTAGACCAAATATGAACACATTTGTCAAAGCTTCCACTAGCGAGAAACTTGCCGTCAGGACTAAACGCTACGCTGTACACTGGCTCGGTGTGCTTTGTGAGTGTATGAATGCACGCGCCCCTCTCTACATCCCACAATCTCACAGTAGAATCGAACGATGCACTGGCTAGAGTCAGATTCATATTCGGGTTGTGGGTACCCGGTCCGGTTGGTGACCATTTGATGGTATATATTTCTTTGCTATGTGCCTGGAGATCATGAACCCACGTATCTTGCTTCATAGACCAGATTTTTAAGCTCATATCGTCTGAACAACTGGCCAGTAAATTGCCTTGAGGATCCCATTTGATTGCATTAACTTCGTTCTGCAAGTAAGATAAACATATATGCTCAGTTTAACCCTTTGACTTCGGAAAACGGCAGGTAATAGTACCAATTTCCAGTATTCGTACTTACGGTATGGCCCTGGAAGCTCTTGATTGGTTTGTCAACATTAAGTTTGCATACGTGGATACACTGATCAGTGGAACAACTAGCAAAGGATGTATTTGTTTGCCAGTCGACATCCAACGCTGGTGCGCAGTGAAAACTAAACTGTTGAGTACATTGACCGCTTTCAGCGTCCCAAATAATTGTCGTCTTATCGACGCCAGCGCTGAGAATATAATTACCGCGCTTGTTCCACTTTAAAGCAAAAATCGGACCTTTGTGTTGACCGAGAGTCGAGGCCAGTCTTCCGTCTGTCGTCCAAATTCGCGCATATCCATCATAGCTGCCAGTTGCCAATAAAGTGCCATCGCACTAAAATTTTAAATAGACACCCGCTTTCATACTGCGAGATTCCATTACTTCTCAAGTAAAGAGAAAAGTATATTTCTATACCTTCCAGTCCAAAGAAGTAACGTCTTTATTACTAGGTACTTCCGTTCCGCCTTTTTGAATGCAGTGGCGAAGCACAAGCTGATTAGGTGCCTGCGAGTTGTCTGACATATCCCAAATACGGGCTGTGCTGTCCCCGGAGCCCGATGCAAGCAAATCAGTCGTTGGGTTCCAAGCGCAAATAAAGACCTCAGATTCATGACCACGAAGTTTAGTAGCTTTGCTTGCCGGGATTTCAACTGCACTCGTATTTGTTCCAGTGCCCGTTCCTTGCTGTTGTTCATCTACTTCCATTTCTGCTCTGTCTCCTCCCCTCTCATTAGCACCCACACCTTCATTTGATGTAACTACTATATAAAAACATGTTACTGTCAGTCATAGTATACAATTCTGTTTATTTCATAATATATAATAATTGTTCTGTTTGCTCCTAGTTAATGAACATTTTATATTCAATATCAGAGCTTCATTTTCCTATTGTATGTATATCATGTAATATAGTAATTATGCAATCAATTTATAAAAAAATAGATGTGTTAAAAAACACAGAATGAAAAAAAAAACTCTGATGGTAAAATATTCAAAAACAAAAGCAGTCCGTTAATCTTCCTGGTTTAAAAGGAGGTCTAGAAAACATAAGAATTTTGAAGACCAGGGTGTACCAGGCTATCAATAGTCATTTTGTTAGTATCAAAAGTAAACGATATCGCAAAGCTAATTACCTTCTTCTCCATTTGTATCTTGTACTTCTGTTTTCACCTGTTGTTTCTGTTGATTGATCTGATTTTGCCTGGATGCAACAACATCCGGCATAACAGCATCAATGAGTGATAGAGATTCCACCATTCTTTGCTCTGTGCCATCTTCACCTATAGATATCTCTGCCTCTGTGTACTGCAGTCCCTTCTGCAGGATAGATAAAAGTGCTGCTGGTGGTACCAAAGCACCATTTATGTTGCTTTGTGATATGTGGGATTCTATGCCAAATGTATAGGCGGAATGTTGAAAACCTGCAACAAAAGAAAATAAGCAAAACTATAATAAATTATCCACTGGACTTCGAGTTCTTATGGTACCTATACAAAATACCATTACCCGTGGTTACTACATTTCTCTCTCACTGCCTAATTCGTTTACGGTACTACTGTGATCGCGGTTTAAAAATCCCCTCATTAAAAATTTCTTGTAGACCGTACTACAGAACTGCGCGTGACTTAAAGTTTGTTGTTTCCGCCCAATGTGTCGAAGAGAGGTTATGAAGGCATATAGCGGACATACCGGACTCCTGGAGGTATCGGTAGACCAAAAAATTGACTTCATCGCTGGAGAAGCTCATCGTTCCTGGCCTTCACAGCACTAGCACCACATATTTACATTTAGTCGCAGCGAAAAATCGCATCAATTTACGGCCGACGCCGCGGTTTGCCGCGTTGAAGCTTGTGGAGGGAGAAGATGTAAGGTACATCATACACGGAACACCGCCATTGGTCAGCATTGCCATCTGTAATGTAGAGTCTCTACGGTACGTTGGTCACTTGCCATGCGAGTATCACTTCAGTACTTTTGAGTTCATTTCAAAATATAATCCCCGCTTCATCACGCTCGGCGCCAATTCACATTCAAAGGGTTTAAATTGGTAAGCAATACTTTCAAACCGTTCTAAGATTACATTCAACATTTTGGTTTGTTTCGAAAACATGTTCGTCGTTAATGACAAACTTGAAATATGATTATCATTATGACGCGCATCTTTGTCTGGTTTCCCGGCAATCATGCGGAGAACCACTGCCAATTTTTGCAATTTAGCAGTTATTAAAACAAAAAACATACGACAAAAGGCGATGAAAAATGGTATCAGTAGAGTTTGTAAGGATTATCGCTTATTTGAGCCGTATCTCTGCGGACGTAAAACTCCAAAATATTGACGGTGAGTTTTGGAACGTCATTCGATAATTACACTATATAGTAACATTGACGGTACCGAACTATTTCGCGAGCAGCTTGATCGAGTAGATAATAATAGGCAGCAAAGTTTTCGATCGCTTCCGACTACTTACGATACTTAACAGCGATAATACAATTGATCGCCGATAATTCGTCATTTGATCATTACGCGTGAAGGACAACCATGAATACTGTATCGAGGACTTTATTTCGACTGTACAGCCGGCATTTTGTGCTGCGCACGACTACACGGCCTTGTTTTCCACAACGTTACTTACAAATAGGTTTGTACGATAACATACAGAGATACTTGCCTTAAATTACCCATACAAAGAGATAATGTTTGCTGTTCGACACAATGAAGATAAAACACGATTAAAATTCTACTAGCTGAATAGACAATATGAATTTAGCAGTTACCATTTCCCGCCGAGACGACCATTTTGTTTTCAAATATGGCGGCCGGGTTCGACCTTCGTCTGTTTTAGCAAAAATGTCGTTATGTGCAAAATTTATTTCTTACGAGTTTAATTAAATGTTAAAGACAGTTCTAATTGCAACTCATTAGGACTGTTAACGTAGTGATAATACATATTTTATTTAAACTGTACGTTGACGTAACGTCGTGTGTAGAACCACGATTGTATTGTAGTGGTGAATCCGGTGAAAAGTAAACGTCGACTTGACAGTAGTGTTGAAATCCGCACGTGACAAGCTAGCTCTACAGCTTCCACTGCTATATTGCACTCGCATTTAAAAGAGATTAGTAGGATACGAAAATAGTACGCGAATCGAGAAAAGTTATATTTCTCCCTCCTACGAAAAATTCCGTTGCGAAATTTCAACGAGCCATGATTAAAATGTCCTTTTCCTAATACGACAATATAAAAATTCACCCTACAAAAAAGCGTGGAAAAATTTTTTTCTGCCTTCTGGAAATTCCATTAAGTGATAAAATTAGGTCAGAATTGTAGACTGGGTCGAATCCATTTCGAAAGCAACAGTTCGCCGCGCTATCAAAACGTGCGAGGGGTGGGGACAACGGATAGGGGTAACAGCTTTATGGAAAAACGCGGCAAGGCAGATCGTTGCTAGACTCTTGACTCTTCGTTAACTCGTTTCAAGATTCCCGGAGAAACATGACAACCGAGGTCGATAAGGACGAATTAAGGAAACGGTTGACTCCCTTGCAATGGCACGTGACGCAGGAAAAGGGAACAGAAAGGTGATATATATATATGTACATTTATGTTTCATCGTGCACATGAATTTTTATACGATAAGTATTCTATTCAGTGTTTTCACCTTCGTACAATGATCACTGCGCCGAATTCACTAATCACCTGCCAAGCACGTGATTTTTATCACGGATAGAGTATCTAGCACTATCAAGTTAGTTTTGTAGATCACATATCAGTCCCTATTTCATAATGACAAGTGAAATTCAAGTGTTATTGCATACACAATAGTATACTTATTTTATTTTTCTGACCCTGGTAGCTTATTGAATGTAGGTCTAAATAAAACAATGACATAATTTGCAAATCTTATAGACAAATAAAAGTATGTATAAACAATCAAAATTTTTGTTGACATACTATTTTGTGTCATCCCTAGGAATAGAATTTAATTAAACTTAGTATTTAGTTAACTTCACTGTTTCAGCAAGAATCACACACTGTCAGAATAAGAGTATATTTAATGTTAGACAACACATGCCAGAAATAACTTTTTCAAGAGCACGCGTAGACTTGGCTTTGCACCATGGCCAAGTGGTATAAAAATAAAATATGTGTCGTGATGATAACCTTCCATCTCTTACATATCTATCCACAATAAAGTAGGATTCTCCATTTATTTTACAGACCTTATACTGGCTGCTACAATAAATTTTATGAGAAAGGAACATATACATGTATTGTATGTGATCAGGAACTGTTCTCTTCTGATACAAAATATGATAGTGGATGTGGCTGGCCTGCATTCAATGAGGTTTTAGATCAAGGGCGGATAAAATTAACCAAAGATACTTCACATGGTAAGTCAAATTTTTGTTAAAAATTATTACTGACAAAGCTCTCATATAAATATGCTCGTGATCTTGGCAAAGTAATGTAGATAATTTTATTACTTATTTTGTTTCTATATTTTACATAAGGGTATTTCTTTTAGTGGTATGCAGGTAAAGGTTCATGAAAATGTATAATGTTGAGCTATGAAGCCACAGTAAACATTCTTTGCTTATAGTAAACTGATAAATGCTCTTTTACCTGCTTGCCATAGTTATGGATCTTACAATTAATTTCTCTAATTAGTATGCCACAAATCCATCCTGGATTATCCTTCCCAATTTTCCTGTGAGCCTTCCATAGGTTCTAGTAGAACTTAAATATTTTGTAATTACTTATTAAGGAGGGTATATTTTTCAATTTATTTATTGATTGTGTATTTCAAATATTTTTTATTCAGTATGATATTTTGAATTTTTATCACTTGCATATTTCGATCATATTATATGATCATTGATGCATGAGTGATATATTACTCCATTAGAATTAATGCACATCTTCTGATGCACATCCTCTGTAATGTCATCTTTATCTACCTACTGTTCTATAAAGCAAGAAAATATTTAGATAGTTTTATTAAGGTTTAAGGAAGGTTTATCACATTACATTCCTTTTACCCTGTATCCTGCATGTCAATGCTTAGAGTGTGATTGTGTTAGACTCACATCATCTATTACTCCAAATTAAATTCAGTGTTATATACTATAAAGTTTTGTTTTCAGTCACTTTTTTGCTGTCATAATCGAATCTAATAATTATACATAATTTTCCTAAAATGGATCATAAACAGACTTTGGCATTTACAAATATAATGTACTAATGACAGTACTATTCAGGATAGTTATGTAATAACATTACTTTACGAATTAGCTTGAAAGTGGTAACAATATAACCAGTTTATCTCTGTTGGTGAAAGAAATAATATTATCACAGAATGCAACAGTCTCTTTATCACCTTAATAGCGGAAATGCAAATCCTTACGTCATTCAGAACTCGACGTGGCCAGAGGATACGGAATAATTGCTATCTCTTTAAACGGTCATCATTTAACACAAAGTAACCGCTAATAATCGCCGTGTCGTCTCGCCTTTAATTTTTGAATATGTCAGAAATAATGACATTCGTTGCGAACTAGAACATGATTGACTTCTAAGCTTAGAAAATAACATTTTAATTTCCGTCGCTTAAAGTTTATCGTCTTATGCAGAGCTTCAGGTGTGAAAGTAATACAGATGTAAACTAGAATCGGCCTAGGAATAGTGCAATTTGTTATCTCTTTCGTGCATAGTTGAGTACTTTAAAGATCTTTAGAATGGGATGACGGTGAAGGTTTCTTATTTGTCTCACAATGGAATATACGGTGGCTTAGTGACGCTCTTCTCATAATGCATACTGCTTTGTATTCTACGGTCTTCTCTCTAGACGAAGTTCAGCTCAAAGGGTAGAAGATTCGCGTTCCAATACACAACGTCATAGTCGGGCTGTAGCATATTCTAATCATGAATTCGATTATTTGCCGCTGCTGTTGCTGAAAGAGGCATTTGTAAGCGTACACACAGAAGGGTGTTGGTCTGCGTTTAATCACACTCTATTATTCTGTCTTTCCTTTGTCTTCCTACCGCATCCGCTACCACCACTTCACTATCACCACTGAAAACACGAAAACCGCGTCGGCATATACGACGTACAGTCGGTGGCAATCTACTACTGCTGATCGCAAAACCAGATATGGTGCGGACGGAGGTGACCTGCTCCCAGTGCGGCGCTCACCTGGGACACGTCTTCAATGACGGGCCGAAGCCAACGAGGAAGCGGTTCTGCATTAACTCCGCTTCCATAAGCTTTCATCCAGCCGGCGAGGAGAAGAAGCCCAGTGCGTAGGTCCATTTCAACCTTCAAGGGACGTGAGCTGGAGTACATTTGCAAAAAAACACACTTGTCCGTCGAATACTACGAAAATTGGGCTCGACATATTTTTTACTATCTATTTCTTTTACGTCATGTTTTGGTAACGAACGTTAATCTCCTTGGTATGTTCTTCCATACAGAAAGTGTAGGATCACTTCTCGAATGATGGTAATTTCAATTGACACTGTAGGCATTTGCATTAGTACAAACCGTGCTTCTACTCAGTAGTACTACAAAATGTTGTATAAAGATCTGCAATTACTGGACTGGATAAGCTGTGTACATGAGGTGTGAACTGTTCGATGTATCAAATTGTTAAATATTGTTAAAATATCTACGGTGATGTATCGTATTTCTTTATGATGCCATAATTGTAAATACCTTCGCATGAAGGCGAGATAATATGAAGTATGCACAGGCAGGACGAACCAGTTTAAGTAGAACATTAGCATTTTATATGTAATAGACTTATTGACTTTTCAAATACGATGCATAAAAGCCATAAAATGTAAATAATAATTATTGCTTATAACATTTCCACTGCGGAGAAACAGCGTTATTGTTTTTTACAGTGAACTGCGTATATATTTGTAAACAATATAATCTTCCTATTTACTAATAATGGGCGTTGTGAGACAGGAAAGGATTGTATTTGACATGACAAATTTTTTGTTATAAAAGGTTTTCTTATATTGTAACGTTTCAAAACAAACTAAAAGATGTTACAGTACAATATATACGCAAAATTCTAGGCATTGTCTTTACAATAATTCAGTATTCCATTGCTGTTCCGTTTTTCGTAGTTCGCTATCGTTTAGAAAGATGTTAACTTTCCTGAGAAACCAGATTGTTTCTTAAATAGTCCTTGGTGACAACAATGATTAGTTTCTTTTCTGTATAAAAGGTCGGAAGGGAATTAAAAATAAAAAACTCCAAATGATGATCCGAGTACGTAAAAGTTACTTTGTCGCTAGGCCTAGCCCTGCCATTCTGAGATCACGAAGCATTTTCAAAAACATCGTTAAAATCGCGATAAAAAACATGCATATATATACTTAATCTGATTTCATTAGGAACCTATTTTACAACGCTAAATCGACGATAATACGTTTCTTACGTGGATACTTAAATGCACTTGGAACGATAATCGAGGTGCAGATGCAAAAACTGACTGTACTTGTCCACAACACATTGGAAACTTCCCGTGGTGTTTAGCAATGACGAAAAGAATCAAAGTTTCATTTTGTTCAATATGTCTTAGTTTCACTATGGTAAGGCATGTTTTGGTACAATTTTTGTACTTCTCTTCGCATCACCGATCAATAAAATTTAGTTACGGTTTAAATTCGATCCGCTCAAATTTCGTATGTTTATTCGCAGAATAGGTGGTGAATTATATCACCTTCCTAAAAATTCTCGGCCGCGACGACGGACATGATACTTTCATTAGCGACCTCCACCCACGGGTCACTAATGAGAAAGTTACGTCGGCAAATACGGCAGTGTTCATTTCACATATGGCCAAGTAAATTTTGCACAGACACGTCTCGATTTACCATTAAAAATAAAACTTATCGGTAGCTGCTACTAGCTGAATCGTTTCTTAGATAACTGCCGTGACATGTTTAATACAAGACGAAAAAAATGGACGTTACACTCCCAAGATATTTATGAAAATGCAGGACCTCTAGATGGTCTCGTACGAGCTAATGTCAGTGTCAACCCTGAATCGTATCTTCCTTCCAGACAATCATATTGTTATTAATACTAGACGTGCACAATTTTTTGCTGTTACCTATCGTTGCTTACGAGGCTCTTGGTTGATCTAAATTGCACTCCCAAGGGGTGCAATGCAAGAGCTCATTGTAAAATACTGAGACACAAATTGAAATAATACGTTATATATTAAAGTCCCTGATTCTTTAAAGATATATACATTCATTGTTAAGCATGCGACTCCAATTTCTTTCATAAGCAGGGCGCACAAACTGAGCCATTCCGTCTGTTAAGTATAATTAGACATTATCAATAATTATACAAAACTAATCAGGCTTTTTAATGACAATACTACAGAAACAATTAAATCGTTAAATAGGAAATATATAGTTACACGTTGCTTCCTTTATGAAATAATATACGTTTTTGTTTTTTTTTCCTTATATTTCGTATGCAATATAAGTATATCGTTTGTTTTCTCAGTGATATACTATTATATTCTCACATGGCTCTTTAGTACTTCTTTACGTACGCAAATGGATGATGAGGATGATAAAAATGACGTAAAATTGGCAAAGCGAAGTTGCTAACGAATATTCCAAGGTTCCGCTTTCAGCAACCCAATACTCCAAAAATACACGACCATAAGCGATGAAACCTTGTTCGAATCTTTTACACAAATCGTAAAATAAATGCATGTTTTCTTTTGATGGTAATAATTCAAATGTTGAATGTCAACCATGGTTAAGGTCGTAAGGATTCTACCGCGAGTTTTTCACAACTCTAATCTGATAAGACAGGCACTTTATAGTGTCACAAAATGCTCCTACATCTGAATCTTGTTTTAAAATTTCGTTAATCGTCCCTTCATTCATCTTAAGACACGTTAAACACTGTTGTGTTTCTCCCGCAGCCAAGAACACAAGTGTTTGGACGAAGTCGATCCACAGAATGGTGTTTTACTAATTAATATCGTTTTAACGTGTCTTACTAGTGGTGCAAAGAAAGAAAAGGACTTTTGCTTCCCCGTTTACCTTTAAGAATTTGCATTTTTTTCTTTACCGGTTTACGCCTAAAATTAAATCGATTCGTTACTCTCGTTATATACATACTAATAACATATGAAAGTTGCAATATTCATAGAATAAAAAAAGCTGTTGAGACATTGTCACTTCGTTACAACAGAACATATTCCAGTCTATTAACATTCAATCACAAGAACACGATTCTCCAGAACGTTTAAAACAAGTTAGGCTATCACTTATACATCTATGTCGTACTGACAGATCAAAAGACTGAAAACATATTGCTCTGCTCTCCGTTAACTTCGTTCGAAAAATATAAGTCTGATGCGAAGACCGATCCTCTTTCTCTACAATTTCTCATCAAAAACCATAATAATGTATTAGAATAGGTCCTATGTACTTACTCACATTTGTTAATGGTACCACCTAATAAGGTTCTCGCTATAAGTAATGTATTTGTAGCTAACTCTGATCTTCACGTTTAGAGTCAGTAATACTAACTTTATATTTTTAGAAAATAGCCGACAATCGCTTGAGTGCCCGATAACAGTCAGAAATTGGGGGAAGAGCTCTTCAGGCAACAGTGTATTTTTCGAATTTTATTAATCACTTATCTCAGAAGACTATTTCAATACGACACAACGAGCTCTTTGCTTCCAATAACTGGCCAGACGGGGCAACACCTATGCCATCAGATCGTTTACAGTTCTTCTGAATTAACTTTATCTCCCAGCAACATGTGGGAATCGAGCAATTTAAAAACTTTGAAATCGTTTGCACCGGCATTCAATGATGCCGGTTAAGTTCTATCTATCTATGTTCCTATATATATATTTATATATGTTTATTCATTATATATTATTGAATTATTGTGCCGTTTCCATTTTGGGAGGGTGATTCATTATTTTCTTCAGAAGTCATTCTTGCGGATATTCTCTATAATCGTAGTCTCACTCACCGTATTTTTCAGTGACCCTTAGCAGCCTCCTTTGCTGCCATAATTAGAGGTGTTAGCGAAGCTAGTGGGCTTGCTAATTTCAGGAAAGGATGCTGTAAATTGATATAGTTTTCTTCAGTACTTTGCAACACGAAAAAAGTGCTGACTTGTTGTATCAACTGTAATGTGAAATACTGTAAACCAATAATACCTTTAAAAGCTCTGAAGCAGCCGAGCGTTTTTCCACTTCGACTTCTAAACACTGGTCTAAGAAATCTTGGAATATTCCTGACAACTTGTCTTTCTCTTTGATCTCCGGCTTTCCATTTGTTGCGATTAAATACAACGCTCTCAAAGGATTCTCGTTTAGATACGGCGGCTCACCTTCTATCATTTCTATGGCCATTATTCCTAATGACCATATATCTACCTGCAGAAGAATTGACTTGTCATATTCCAGAACATTTTTACGTTGTTATGGATATGTCATTCACTGTACTTGCCTTAGGTCCGTACTGCTTTCTCGTGACTACTTCTGGTGCCATCCAGTACGGTGTACCAACCATCGTGGTCCGCTTGCTTTGCTCTGGCGAGATTTGCGCGCAGAAACCAAAGTCTGTCAATTTCACCCCACCGTCCAATCCCAGCAAGATATTATCAGATTTAATATCCCTGTGTATAACTTGATTACAATGAAGGAACTCCAGAGCTTGAAGGACTTCCCGGCATACTGCCGCTATTTGACCCTCATCCATGCAAGTCTCGGTCACGACGTCTGTCAAGCTACCACCAGGTAAATACTCCATTACAACCCATAATTCTTCCCCGACTAAATAACTGTCCAAATAATTCACAACGTTTGGATGCTTGTTCTCCCGCATCACGAGGATTTCATTTATTATCAACTCTTTCTTTGGTTGCTGCGAAAGGTTCATTTGCTTTATCGCAACTTCCATTCCTGTCGATGTTTCAATTGCAGTGTATACTGTCCCAGAAGCACTGTAATGAAGATATACTTGCCAAATACTGTACTGCATTGACTGTGTTTAATCTTTTTGAGCAACACTTACCCCTGTCCTATTTTCTCCATTTTTGTATATTTCCTATTAGGATCTCCTACACTAACAATCGTTCTCAGTTTTTCTAGAATTTCATCGTCCGACATTTTCTTCTTTCGCGCTTTGTCACTTTGTGCCGGTCGCGTTTGATCCGTTGTAGTCGTGGAAGTAGGAGTGGCTTGATTCTTGTTTCTATCTAGTTGGGACTGATGTTGTTGTTGTGGTTGTTGGGGCGTTCCATTTCGCTGGGGGGAACCCAACGTAGTTGGTAGGGACGGAGGAGGTTCTTCTTCTATAGGCTTCGTATACTGTGAAAGCAAACAGTTATTACCTTAAAGTAATCAAAGACTGACTGTCCTCTTAACGTGAAGTATTACTTACAATTGATTTCGTGCGTTCTGGTCTAGCGGAAATCGGTGGGGGTGGAGGTTCATCCTCTTGTTCAGAACTGGTTGCACAGGCATCGGTGGGTGTACTGCTGGGACTACTGCTGCTTACTCTGTAACGTTATAGTTTCTCAGCAAAATATTTGACCAACATTTTCGTAGTATACTGAAAAGTGTAAAAGACTCACCTGCTCAACGAATGCTGAGAATGCGAACTTCCGGAAGCTTGGGACATTGCTTGGCCACGAATATTTCCTATACCTGTATTGACACTTATTCCCATGCTGCGTGGGCTGCTTGCTCTTTCTATTGGGGCTTTGCATTAGGATAAAAAATATATTTTTTCTAGCATACCGGGGTGTGTCCTTACATCAAAATAAGTGAATATAACTCACCTACTACACCAACCATCTTGGTGGTTGTCATGTATTTAGAACCCTTTGCTTCCTTACTGCTACTGTCATACCAATTCAATACATCCAACACGGCTTGTGGATTTTTCTTTTGTTCCTGTTTACTAATATTACTTGACATAAGAAGTCTGGCCCATGCTTCCGGCATACCCTACGGCGAAGAATTTTATTGTACTTCAAATGTACATTCATGAGAAGTGTAATGGAGACAAAATAAAGTGCAATGAACTGGCAACATTGGCTAGAATAATATTAAATTGCCTCACGTGCTATCCTACACTTTAAATCGACATTACGCGTTATCTACCCAACCGTTATGTGTAAAATTCTTACCGTTGCAAAATTGTGCACTACATTATTTGTATGAGAAAGCAATTGTATTATGTGCAACGTTGACTGAAGCTATATCAATCTACGGAAGCAGCTATGCCTTAGGGAATTTACGTAAATAGATCTTCAAATGGTATATAAAATCTATTCTTATAAAACGCAACAAAAACAAACTCTCAAACGAGATGTATACACAAACAAAATGCAGGCAAACTAACTGTTGTCATTTGAGTTTACTTACTTTTAACGGCAGCTTGAAAGAAATACGTGTTTAGTTAGTTTTCACGTGAGAAAATAATAGACATAAGAAGCATCAGACAAATTACGAAATTACTATTTCATTGTCCATACGCGTGTAAATATGTGTTTGAAGTTTATCTTTTTCATTAGGTACGGAAAATCCACATGTTTTCTGTATCAAGTCAAAGCTTGCCAATTACAGATAAACTGCAGATACTTTTAAGTGAAAGATTCATTTGATTTCCTGTTGTGTTCGGTATATTTTGTTTGGATGCTCCGCACCACAGTACAACAGCAAAGCAGAAAGCGAGTGCATTTTGAACTGTATTTGTCGCTGCATAATGATGATGAGACATACCGTAAATTCTCCTGTAACGGCGTCGAATCCTACGTGTACTGTGTGTTCGAAATTTGTTGGATAGCTAATGTTGGGTTTGTCTTTATTCTCCTTGACCTTCATTTTGCCTTTCAATATCTTCTTCTTACGTTCGTCCGAATCAGGTTCCTTCGGTAATGGTCGCATATCCACCGGTAAATTCGGCGCTGATTCACCCCTGTAAAATTCGTGTATATTATTTTTCACCATTATTTTTCGTCTATACAATGTAAAGTTATCATTGCTGGCCCATTGTAGATTCTTATCTACCTTGAATAAGATTTCTTAGTAAAGTGACTCATGATTATATTACCCTGGAATGTTACTGTCATATGTTGATTATGAGGAAAACTCTATTGACACAAAGGTAACAGACTGTCTGGTTACATGAGCCAATACGAAAAGTCCCTGTTGGTGTGTCTTATTTGATATATAATACAGAAATGGTATGGTCATGTACAGAAAACTTTAAGGATGGTCTCCCACATTAGAATGTCATAGTGTCTGGAGCTGTGTGACTTTATTTTTAGCAACTACTGAATTAGTGTGTCTGTTGCTCTATGGGGGACATGGACCTCTGCATATTGCAAAGAAAATACTAGGACAACTTTGGGGCAGGCCTTTGAAAGTCACTATATACAATGTTGATTTTACGCAGTATGATTATGAAATATTTATATCAAAAGAATACACATTGTGTAAATAAATATAACACTAGGCAGTTTATATCTGTTCAAATTGTGTCATAAGCAATAATAACAATTATGGATTATTCTTAGGGATAATGTAATACAACAATGTGATGTTTGTAAACATTATTCATGCTTTTATTTTACAAATGACTGTGTACTGGGGAAGGGGTAAGTACATTACCATAAGAGGATACAGATTCAGGGCATTAAAGAAACAGTCTCAAGTGAGGACAGTATTCATATGGAGTACCTGTTTGATGTTAGCCGCACAGGAGGTGCAGGCGGTTTATCCTCATCGTCCGACATGTTGCCCTTCCTTCTATCTCTCTGTTGCCAATCTATGCTGCTAAGTTTATCTACTACCTTTTGAATTCTATCAATATTCTATGTGTTGATTCACAAACTTGTTGTGTTCGTTAGAACTCCATTAAGATGGAGCAGGTATTAGAATTTACAAAAAGTAATAGATGTTTGTAATCGACACAGCTGTCGAGTTTTCTCCTCAATCTGTGAGGTCCTTGGATCCATTCAGGTTCTTTAACAACAGTTCTCCTTCCTTTAAATAGACTTCAAAGAAAGACTGTTTTTCTTGCAAGAATCCACTGATAAATGAAAAACACAGGTCTACCACTTTGTAACTAATTTCCTTAGGAAAAAGCAGTGTGGAGAAAATTCCTTACTCAGTTTTTCATCAGCAAACGTACGCGTCTTTGTCAAACTAAACCGTATGTTTGGCTTAAGGGTCTTTTTCGTATACACGTCAAATTTTGTCATGCACCTCGTGGATGTCAGTTCGGAGCGAAGCTGGGTGAAAGAACCTGTCTCTCTCAGTAACCCTTTTTTTTGTCTATTTTCCTTTCGATGCGTGGCACGACCTCGAATGGGTCAATGTCGCGATCAGGGGATATACACCTTTGGAGTGTTCGATGAGGAACGGACAGCCGGTTGCCCTCGGAAGCGTGATTCACACACGGGTGCAAGCACCCCGCTGCACATCCACGATTCTTTGCCTTCCTTTCCTCCCTCTATCTCTCTCCTTCTCCGTGGTCAATTCACTGCTGGTTCTTCGTGACTCTCCCGTCGGCACGTTCCTACCGAACTTCCGTCCGCCTCCTCGCTTTCACGCGCGTAATAAAAGGGAGAGACAGACGAAAAAATGTATACGGTGTATAATCGCGTGTATATGGCGCCGCTTATCCCACACGTCCGTGAATGTGCCGTGATATTGAAAGGCACGGCGGAGGCGGAACCACGCGGCGCTCGGTGGTCTTATCAATGCCACTTCATTTTTCGCTTACGGCCAACGCCGGGCCGATACCGATGTTACTTTTCACGTTTCACCGTAATCGCCGATCGTCGGTGGCTAAAAACCAGCCTGAATCACTCTCTCTCGCCGCTTTCAGCAGCGATCCTGTGGCACTGCACAAGCGCCTGCACCAGCATAGCACAGTCTCTCACTCATTTCATTTCTCCCTCTCTCTCCTACTTCTTCTTCTCTCTCCGTCTCTTCTACGCTACTTTTTGCTCGTCGTTCGGCCCAATGCTCCCTCTTTATTCGCCTACGTACGTCTTCTCCGTCTCGATATGTCTTCTTTCGCTCTCACTTTTGACGTTGCCTTTCCTTTTCTTAGATATCTTCCTCTGCTTTCTCTCTCTCTCTCTCTCTCTCTATCTCCTTCACTTTAGCCGCGCGTTATCTCTCTCGCACTTACTCGTTCCCTTTATCCCCTTCCGTTCTGTTCGCTTATTCGCCTTTTCTTCTCTCTAATTTTCCCTCCCACTTTTCGTTCTCTCCTTCTTTCACTTTAACAGACGGCCGTCAAAGTTTCACGTACACGACTCCTTCTCATCTACATGTACACGTTTGCCTTCTACGTGCCATTTGCGTGTGCTTACTGTAAAAGGGCCTTAGACCGGAGCATAGTGCTCTGGGTGGAAAAGTACGACGATGGCAACACTGCCAAATGCGTACGGCGTACATATTATCTTGCAGTGCAGCCAATGCCATGATTCTGAAAGTTGATTTTTCGAACACGACTCTCCCGTGATAGCTGGCTGATAGTCGATAGGGCGTATATTGTTTACATCGTTCGTTACTGCAACACAGTGACTACTTTATACTAAATATACACGAATTTAATAAATTGCGTTCCAATAAATTCACTTAACCCGTAGTTCGTTTCATTTACTTTTCCGTGCAATTTTTTGCATCACAACAGTCATTTTGATAATACAAATCTTAACCCGATCTTTATGCGAAATTTTATCTTGTATGTTTGGTATTTTGATAAGAAACGCTATGCGAATGTTTCGGATGAAATCATACAGTGCTGTTTCTGATACGCTGAACGGCTGAAGGAGAACGAGTAACCTCGAAATCACGTCTGACACTTCACCACACAGTTGTCATATATGCCATTATGGTAGTAATTTAAACGTACCATATTCCACCTAAAACATCGTTGGATTAGTAGTTAAAGTAGTCACATTAGTGCAGAGTTTCTCGTGAATAAGGGATACCACAGCAAATATTCAAAATGAAGAAAAAGGTAAGCAAGGCATCTCTTCATACATGCAATGAAAGTACTACAGTAGTTTGTTTCATAAATTCTTATTTATTTTATAATCCTTGCTTCACTGTTCCTTTATTTTAGGTGCTACTGATGGGCAAAAGTGGCTCAGGAAAGACAAGTATGCGTAGTATTATATTTGCCAACTATATTGCACGAGATACTCGACGTTTAGGAGCCACAAGTAAGTATACACTAAGCTATTGTCATAGAACGTAAGATAAAAAATAAATGATATGCTACTAATGGTATAACTTTGATGATAGTTGATGTGGAGCACAGTCATGTAAGATTCCTGGGTAACTTGGTGCTAAACTTGTGGGACTGTGGCGGACAAGAAGCATTCATGGAAAATTATTTTGCATCTCAGCGTGATAATATATTTAGGAATGTAGAAGTCTTGATTTATGTCTTTGATGTAGAATCTCGTGAATTAGACAAAGATATGCACTACTACCAGAGCTGTCTAGAGGCAATATTACAGAATAGTCCAGAGGCAAAAATATTTTGCCTTGTTCATAAAATGGACTTGGTCCAAGAAGATCAACGGGATCTAATATTTAGAGAAAGAGAAGATGATCTGAAGAGACTGAGTTTGCCACTTGAGTGCACTTGTTTTAGGACTAGTATATGGGATGAAACTTTGTATAGGTACAGTTTTAACTGTTTATAGCTTATTGAGGTTCAGTCTGATAATTGTGTTCTCAACTGAAAATTTTACAGGGCATGGTCATCTATTGTGTATATGTTAATACCTAATGTAAAAGAATTGGAGCAAAGCCTAAATCAGTTTGCAAACATCATTGATGCTGATGAAGTTCTACTGTTTGAACGTGCGACATTTCTCGTAATAAGTCATTGTCAACGAAGATTTCATAGGGACGTCCACCGATTCGAAAAAGTTTCTAACATAATAAAACAATTTAAATTAAGTTGCAGGTAAATTCAGTTCTATTAGCAGTATGTATAATACGTTTTCCCAAACCTGTTGCTTACATCTTATAATTTGCAGCAAACTGGCAGCACAGTTTCAGAGCATGGAAGTTAGAAATTCCAATTTTGCTGCGTTCATAGATGTATTCACATCAAATACATACGTAATGGTGATAATGTCTGATCCAGCAATACGTGAGTAACTTAAACAAACAGCTTGCACGATTCGTTAATCTATGTGTGTACTAGGTTGCGATAAATATTGTTTTGCCTATTTCAGCATCTGCCGCGACATTGATTAATATCCGCAATGCGCGGAAGCACTTTGAAAAGTTGGAGCGCGCGAGCCAAAGTTCAGCATTAAGCAGATAGAAGTCAGCACGACCCAGGCGCGTCGTCACCCGGGTCCAAACTGTTAATCATTGTTGAATCTAAGAGTCAGACTCCGATAAGGAGTAATCGAGATAAAATGTGACCATGTGAGGGCATTGTCATGTAAAGATTAGAATAAATCACTGCGAAAAATGCAGCATACAGTTTCCTACAGAAACATCAGTGGCACAAACCTGAATTCAAAATAAAACAGGAATCTCTGGTGTTCTTTTTATTTAGACTGTACGTGCAAATTCAATGAGGAAACATCTCATTCAATCGATCACGAAATTATGTCACAATTGAAAAACACGGAGTACAAAAATTGTTGCTTTTTACTCATAATACTGGCAATCTTCCTTGGCTCTTAGATTACACATGGTATCCTGGGTTGAAAAATAATCCTTTTCCTGGTTCCATGTCATTAATATACCTATGAATGAAGTTTATCCTGTATGGTAATTTTTTTCTTGGCCCTATAATATACCGAGTCTTCTATACTTTTGTACACTATTTTTTCAGAAACATATAAATGTACTTATGACCGATGAGGACGTTCAATTCTGAGTACATTTTCTATGTAATATATGTTATGAAGTTTTGATCATGCCATAATAATATTTACATCATAAGAGGTAAACGAATTTTTTTATTTATAAGTACTAACTCCTATGAATATTTGTTTAAAAAACTTGAGGGTATAAGTGTGCTATTGTTACTAAGAAAAAATATGTACACGCGGTACAGCTGAACGAGATGTATTTTTTAATTCTGCAAATAAAAGGACATTCATTACTTTCGTTTAGTTGAATATTGGAAATGACATAAATAATGCAAAGCCATATAAGCTTCATACTTGTCATTGTCTCATCATAAGTGTTTGTTACATCAGCGTCACTATCAGAAAGTTTGACGCTCTAGCATTTCCCTCAAGTTTAAATCTCCCGCCTCGTAGTAAAGTCATGGCGTATTTGTGTACTGTCATCGTTAGTTCGAGGGAAGCTAGTTTTCAAGACTGATAGACCTAACAACGTTAGAATGGATAGAATAATTAAGGGTATAATGAAGTACAGGAAGTGCCACAGAGAGGGTATGGTGAAACAGTTTCAACGAGTTAGAGATCATCCTGAGGTACGTGATAAAGCGTCTTCTGAACGCGCCTTGCAGACGTTTTCACTAGTCACGCGTAAATATTTTTGTTCTTTTCGGTACACCTGCCACGTGCTCAGTCTTATCTACGTGTTGATTGTCAACACTTGTCGTAGGGTGTATGGCATTTAACGTCCTTTTAATTAATTTATACGTTTGCAGTATGTTTTCTTTTTGTAAATTACAGTATTAAAGAAAGTATTATGAAACCTGCTCCTATATCTATTTATCTTTGTGACGTCTATTTAGAAATTGATAAATGAGAGATAACTCTATTACGTTATCGTCTATGAGAAGTTACTCATTAGAAAAGTATCTACGAAAAATATTACGTCAGACTTTTGTAGAACTTCTACTTTATCGATCAATTTAATTAAAACGATAATAAGTTAATGAAAAAAATGTTAAACATGTTAATGACGCGCAAATATATACATCATTTTATTTATTCAGAAGGTGTTTTGTTTTTAATGAGTCTTGTTTATGTATTCAATCAGGGATTCATTACATTATTTACGCGAGATTCGTGTGATTTAAATAAGATTATATTTGGCATTTACATTGGAACTAACATCCTTCGTTTTCCTTACCACAGCCAAAAGCAGTGTTCTTCACGTGCATGGACTCGCGAATGATTCCAACTAGATTTACAGAAACCAATGTTGGCGATATGTTTGTCGGTACGAGATGATTCACTATTGAATTATAAGTTGTAATTTACGTAGAATAAATTATTACGAAATCAGCACTTCAACTTGTAATATACGTTGTAAATATTCAAACTTGCCCGATGTTCCTCGGTTTGCGAAACGCGATGCTTGATGATTTATACACGTCATAAAAATGTATTCTTTAGTGAGGAATGCCGGGAACGTGGTTCCACACTCACAACATTTTGTTGACGAGCTGACGATGTGCGAACCCGCTGCATTAGAGCTTGGATGTGTCGTGAATGACATAAGACACGTCATTGTATGCGGTCATAGCGACTGCAAGGCCATGAATCTTTTGTACGCCCTACGAGACGAAGAATTCGCTTCGCAAGTATATGTCTTCATTTACTACTCCCCAACGATCATGAAAACTTTCTTTCAACTTCCCTTCTAAATCAGCAATTCTTCTGTAAACTTTACCGCTTCATTTCACCCGACACCTTCCGTAAGTAGTCGTAATTTCAGGTGAACAGAAGGATATCGCCTCTTCGGGCCTGGCTGTGCGCGCACGCTAGCAGCAGTTTAACGAAATTTCAACAACTCGAAATCACGGGCTTTCAGGAGCCGATACTTTTCCAGGCGGAAACGCCCATGCGAAAGTTCGTGGCTTACATCGATCCCGAAAATAAGTTCGCCGTAGAGGACAAATTATCCCAAGTTAGTGACGAGAAATAAGTGCAGAACCACTGAAAAATTGTCATGAATATACCTGATATCGATTTTCTCCTTCCAGATCAATACGTTGCAGCAACTGCAAAATGTTGCTTCGTATGGGTTCTTGAAAAAAAGACTGGAGAGGCACGATTTACATATTCATGCACTCTGGTTCGATATCTATACCGGCGATATATACTATTTTAGTCGAGCGAACAAAAGATTCGTCGAAATCAACGAATTAACGGAAACCCCGTTACTTAGGGAAATTAAAAAATATTATTCTTGATCTCCCCCTTTTTCCTCATTTTCCCACGATTTATTTGTATATATGATGTAATTTATTATAACGCTGACAAGAGGAAACGATTGTGCAAAACACTTTACGCACATTACGTACAAATCTGTGTTCAAAGAGAGGACAGAATCATCGTTCATATATGTAGAGTATCTATTTGCTGTATATTATTGAGATTGTTACATATAGTCATGAAATAGAACCTACAACGACGGTCTACAAATCTTATTTTTGAGGAATCTTAATAATGTGTTTCGCTACGCGATTGTACCTATGACGTCTAACGCTTGTATGTTATACATTTATTTATAAATTCTATGTATACAGTTGTATTTTTCTATCTGTATTCAATATCATAAATGATGTACCACAAATTTGCTAAGCCTTTATAATTAGAACCACGACAAAAAGAAAGTTTAACTCACCTTAATCCACTCTAATCATGAGAAAAAAGTTTGCTATTTTGAAGTTTTTCTGAAAATGGGTCGATCGAATTGCGCGAAGAGTCGGCGAGAGACGGTATTGGAGGAGGAAACCCCACCGGCAGACGAACGGACTGACGGATAGACGGCTTCATAGCTGGGCGAACTAGAGCATGCCACTCCCGAAAGAGAAAGCAAAACAACGGAGGAGTTGCGGGGAGGCATCGTCGCGGAGCCACGATTATTTGTCGACCCTTTGCAAGTGCATACATCAACGATTCCACGTACAGCACGGCACGTGAAAATCGACGGGAGTTAATTCGCGGTAAAAGTGAGGAGAATCCTCGTTTTATGCCTACACGAATCATGACGTCAGCCACTGTCCTAATTCAACCAAACCTGTACCTGAATTACTCACGCTTCTGTCGATTTTGCAGACAAATGACCGCATTAATGATTAGACTAACTATCATTTAATTCGTCTGGTATTATTCTAGACATCGTTACGGTTGTTCCTTTATTTATCTTAGACCATACAAATTACATATTTGTCGATAGGTAATCGGGATATGCGGAATATATCTTACGGCCTGTAAACAGCTAAGTCAGACAACCAACACAATTCGTTCGCGGTCTTCAGTGTTTTCCAGTAAAAGTGAAGAAGACGGACTTGTTCTGTCTAGGCGAATTGCGCTGTTGGGCTGGTTAGGCCAGTCTTCGGACTGTGACGACGGCGATGCATTTCTATTGCTAGAAATGAACAGCGGGAACAAGGGAAATAAACGCACTCCTTTTTCCACGGCTGAAGAACGAGTAATGATAGAGTTGACCAAGAAAAACTGGTCAAAAAAGAGTGGAAGTTGAAAGAAAGAAAATAGAAAGAAGTACACGTAGAAAGGGGAAAGTGACAAGACGTAAAACACAAATGTCAAGGTTCTGAATTATTGGGAAATGTATGGATGATCAGTATGATAGGAAAATGAACAGGGTGGAAATGCTCGGAGAAGAGGAGGGAGGAAAATTGACACCTGTTCCTCGGGTCAGGTGCATGAGCCATACCAGGCGACACATGAGACGAAGAGGCGGGGGGAGAAGACCTTACGGGAGGCCAGAGGATGAAGAAGAAGAGAGGGTGATTGAACGAGGGAAGGAGGCTGGCGCGATCGGTGAGTCTACTCTTCGCAGGCGCAGGAGAGTCTCGTTTACGTTTCTCTCCTCTCGTCCCTCGATATCTCACAGGCCGCGAACCGCGATGGCACACTGCCCTGAATCGTTCCAAGGTACGGCGTACACACTGGCGCACAGACATTGCCGTCCTACGGCTTGTTTGCTCATTACACATCAACGCCATTATCACGCGGTGAAGGCATTCAGAGATCGTTGTCGCGTCTAATTAAAATACGGGAACATAATTACGGTTACATTTGGACGAGCTTGAAAGCAATCATGAATTGCAAATACATTCAAATTATACGAATAACTGAGCACGCTTTTAATTGGGTACGCGGTTCCACCGGTGTTTCCATTTACTCGTTGGCGACGAGAACCTTTTCCGCGAGGAAATAATGAAACCGTTCTTTGTCAATCTCCCCGGAGAAAGGAGGGATAAAAATGGAAAACAAATATGCCTGTAGTCGGTGAGAAGTAACGAACCGACGAGACCTTTCTGGTACTGGGCATAATGCAGACTTCCTCGGTCCTGTCTCAATCGTTCCCGACGAGAAGCTTTTGAAATTCGTCGAAGAAAAGCTCGCCGAGACTGGACCGTTCGAAAAGTGCCACCGTTAGATTAGACGCGCTTACGAAATTCCGGTACACCGCAATTCTCGGGCATTTTACCTGCTGCCAGACGAACAATAGCAGTTCTTGGGGAGTGGGAGGGGAATGGAGGTACTTTGCACCGTTTTGTGGCCGCAGATCGCATTGCCCCGAGTGGCGGAACTGCGGCCGGTGTAAGCAAAACCCCAGGGGTAGTCGAGGAAGTCAATAGGAAGGGCACGTCGGCCTTTCCATCTTCCGCGTCATCCTTAATTCGTCAAAACGTCCCACCCCGACAAGTTTCTGTTACGTCGTAAATTGCGGAACAGGTACACACCGAGGAAATTGCACCTTTCGGATCCCGACCGAGCTCGTCCCGGAAAAGGGAGTCTCAAGAATCCAACATTTTTATTACAGTACACGAAAGGAGGTGCAACGACGTAATGCTCATGTTACTTCATGACAAGGACACTGTTCGGCCATTCCGCAAAATCACTGGGCAATATCCTAAAGTGTAGAAACAGCTCTATGTGCGTAATTAAGACACGACTATGGCATATCGGACAACGCATTGCTTATTAATATTGTTACACGGTCGAAGGCTTTTACTGCCGCGCGAAATAATACTACATTTCGTGTAATAAGGTTTCGGAAAAATAGAGGAGCGTAACGAAGTGGTAATGCCAGCGGTGGCTGCAGTGTGTTATGCTTCGACACACACGACTGGCCGTCCACTCTTTTTCTTCCCCGGGTGCAAAACTGTCGGGTTAAAAAAAGGAGATCGTGCGAAATCGTGACATCGTTCCTGTCTTCGTCGTTGCCTGCCGATTCGAACGGTAAACTTACCCTAATTTCGCGATCGATTAATTCGTCCGTCTCACGATGAACCATTGCAAATAATTTCGATTAATTTCGCAACAAACCCAAACTATAATTTATCATTCTCCGGCGTTCACTGTGGATATTACGAGTTAGCGCCAATGTTTATTGTAATTTGTTTTCTTTATCAAAAGCGACGCGATCGCGCAAGATCATAATCGGCGCTAGACTTTCGAATCGACAGAAAAACCGACGCGATCTCGTTGTCAAGTGTCCGCATCATTCGTTTGTTCCACAGTTTTTCTGCTGCTCCTGAAATAGCAGTGCAGAAATGCCCGTTTCTGCGGAAATTATTCGACCCGACGCGTACCATAATGTCCGACAGAAGTAATGCGCGATAAGAACGTGAAAGTCGTCGTTCTCCTCTGATTAATGTAATATTATTAATACTTTAATGAAGTTTTTTTCCAAGATATACTTTATCGTATGCAAACATAACGAATTACATTATTAAGCAGGAAATTCGCGTTAATCGATAAGTACGATAGTTGCGTTGATCGCGTAATTGAAATGTTACCAACTTTAGCGATAATCTTATCCACAGTTCACATTTCCACCTATTACCAATCCTTTGCTCGACGTTAGACAATATTCAAAACGTCGGGCAAACGTCAATTCAACGAACTTTGTGGTACGCCTCTACGGGTAGTACATTTGCAAACCGCAAAGTGTTTTTCTTTCGCCGCATAGAATCCTTACGTGTCCGCCGTGTGCCCCTTTCCAGGCCCCTACCCCGGCCCCTTCCCCCCCGTCTCTGTTCGTTGTGTCGAATGAGTAAAAGTGAGTCCTACATAAATAAAAGCAAGCCGATAAGACTAGCATGTAATTCATGCCGGCACGCGTTTCACTAATTAAATTCTATAATGGAGAAAAAGATTTTGGCCGGTCGCGCCCTTTTCTCTGCTCTCTCGGCTGGCAATCCTTTTTTCGGTCGAATGTAGGGCTCGATTCGGGTCAGCGACGAACGGTACGTCCGTGGCGAGAAACGGGCATGGACCGAGAAAAAGACGGTGTCATTACGGCGCTCGTTTCTTCGACGGGCCGCAAAAAGCCCTCGACGAAAAATCCCTCAAAGCCGGGTCCTTTTCTTCGGGCCTTTTTTTTGTCCTCCTCGTCGAGCGCCGTTGCGGTAGGGTCGCGATTTGGGTCGGGGAAGTCACGATCGCAGTGCGTTTGACACAATTTTCTCCGCTCGCCGGTCGAATGTCAAGGTGTAGGTCTCCTCGTCATCCCTCCCCTCCCTCCACATTCTCCCCCCATTTCTCTCCTCTCTCTCTGCCCCCGCGAGTTACATGGGCGGACCTGTCTAAACGACGTTTGTAAATGCCCGAAATTCTAAGCACAACCGTTAGCCCGACGTGTAACTGTATAATCGTGGCGCAATGCTCCGTACGAAAACCTCATCGTCCTCCTTCCCCTCCTACGGTCTTTCATTTTGTCTCGCCTTTCTGCTTCATTGATCTCGCAAGAGATCGCGTTTCAGCATTTGCCAAATCTATAATCCTCAAATTAGTTAATTATCGAAAAAAATCTCTGCTCTTAATTTTCTACTAGGTATAACGACATTCTATTACTTTTGACCACACGAAATAAAAGTAATAAGTTTGGAGACATTTGAATCAATTATCCCAAGATTTTAAACGCAATAAATTACTGACACTATCCTTGGCTATAATATGTATAAAAGGGACGTATATTACTCTCGAGATCAGGCCGATACGCCGTTTATCAAGACCCCATCTAACCCACAAGTATACACTTAATTTGGACCAACCGGTTCTTCAAGAGATTGAATTTCAAGATCATGCTCGAAATAACTGTTTTGTCGCGGATGAATTTCAATGAAAATCAATCCGGTTGCTTGTAAACAGAAAAAAGGTAATTGATTCACGAGTGAATAGTTTAAGACACATATTTGGAACATTTCTTTTACGATAGTTGAGTCGATGAAATACGTCGATAGCAGAAATAATGGGTACGAGTGTCAAATGGTTTTTCAGACGTGTCTAATGTTCGAAGGTCCCCGCCAATTGAGTTGTCGACAAAATTCGTCCTTGGTCGACTCAACGGACAGGGAAGCATCAACGGTCGTTTCGCGGCAGTAATCACGTGAAAACTTGGAAGCAAAAATCGTTGTCTATCCGTTGGGCAATTCCGGCAATCGTGCTGTGTCGAATGTCCTCCAATGGTGGTTCGCTAATTTTTGCACGGGGCTTGCAGAACGTAACGCAGCTACCGGCACCGGGCCGTAATTAAAGTGTCGCAACGACGTCGCTCGCGGAGCAACGAACTTTGCAAACGAACCGGGGGTCGTCAGTTTTGCGTCTCGAAGAGGGGGATATTGGCCAATCATACACGGAAGGGATCTCAAAGGGATTTCGATAGATCCAATCCATCCCCCACCAACTGCCGTCAACCCTAAACTGTGCGTGTGTGGGGATTAGTCATGGAAGTCGTCCTGAACTGTCAACACAGATCTGCGTGCGGAAGTTCGGCGGGTCAGGACTTTTGGTGAGTAACCTAATTATATGATATTTATCCAATCGGAAATAGCTCGGTCAGTTGAATTTCATGTACTGAGTGTGAAATGCATTGTGTATGACATGTGTCTTTGCGAATATTTCTCTGTCGTCGTAAAATACATACTCCTACGTAAGTCAAACAGGATAAACGTTTGGTTAAATAACCGTTAGAGGGTAGGTAAGACCGAATTATATAATTAATCAAAACTAACTGTTAGTTAATTCCGTGAATGATTATTGCTAGGCGGTAATGATTACTGGAATATATTTTATCGAGACTTATGTACATGTGTGTTTCTTAATTACGAAGGTACTTTTTTAACAGTTTCGCGTAGAATTTTCCTACTTAAATTTGCCGGTCCTTTTGATGTTCTGAATTTCTATTAAACTTAACGGAGCTTATGACCTTGCGTGATAGTTGAATTATACAATTCCGCTGGTAGAGACATTATGTGGAACGATCGGTTGCACTTACACCTCTAACACAGTGCCTATAAACCCCGTCGAAGTGGAACAACCTTTAGAGAATGAGCGTATAATCGACTGCTCGTAGACTCTATTTACCGGGGGGATAATCTATGCCTATTTCTGTATAAGGTCAATCGGGAAGACCCGAGTTGGCCGTGTCCTGCGATGCCGGCAAAATCGTTGTCTGTGGGAACTGAGTCTCCTCTATTCCCTGCGCGTGCGTGAGCGTGCAAGTTCAAGAACAATGGTCACTGGTGATACAATGTTGGCAGACGAGGGCTTTGTTCGCGGGGCAGTTGGCTGTTTATCGGCGGTCGTCGCTGGTGCGGCGGCGGCGGTGGTGGCAATGGCGGTGCTTGTGCCACTGACCCACAAACACACTTATCTATGTTATACTATGCCGGCATATACGCGACGGTGCACCGACTATGCCTCGATCCGCGGTGAAAACATTCACTGGCCGGTTTGCATGTGTTACATTATGCCTCGACATCGCCGCCACGGGCCGGTAATCCTCGACGGTGCGATTCCACGGAGAAAACGTTCTCTGCGAACCTCCTGAAGATTCGCAAGGTGCCTCGGGAACCGTGTAATCCGCGTCGTTAACCCATTCGCCGTCCCATGAAACGCCTTAAACCAACTCCAAGCATCGCCGATCTCCTAAAGCCGATTCAGAGTTATTCTTCTTCTTCCGCTCCGCCTGCCGACTCGCCCAAAAAAGCCATTCCTCCATGAATACTTCGCCTTGCGAGCTTACGCGCCTAATTTATCAGCGCGCTCTTAAAGCTATTCTCCCGCTGAATAGTTATTCACCTATGACAATGCAGAAGCATTGACGTTACGGATCGTCAAGTACGTACGGTCACTTTGTTTAACAATGTGTATTGGAATCTCTCCTGCATAAAGAAAACTACGAGCTACGTGGTAATGGAGGAATGGCTCAGGTTCTTCCTAGTTAGCGCTTACGTCGCAATAAATAGTCATGTCTTTTTTTTAGTCAGAACGACTTTTTTAAGTCACGATCCACAGAAACATGCCAGATTTCGAGCCATAATTGACGTAGAAATTTCACTCGTAGCTTACGCCTGGAGATCATCCAAATATAATTACTCTATTCCGTCGTCAATTAAAACTCACCGCGGTCGGATATGATCTTCCTAATTTTTACGTGGTCGCTTTTAACTGCCCGGAGAAATTCTGAGTTTTACATTTACGTTTTACGGGTGACATTGGTTACCGTACATGTTCTGTCGCGGCATTAGAATCTCCGACCGGCGTGCATTAAAGTCTCCCCGCGCAATCATTTTTTACGTTCAGTAGATACGAAAATCTTATTTTAGATAAACCAAACTCATTCCAGTCTTATCGAGAAATGTTTTCATTATTGTCGATGGTATTCATAGAAGCATTACTTTATTTCTTCACACCTATTGAAACCTTGGATATTCCTGTTGTACGATCAACTGGAACATACATAATGTCGATTACAACCGTGATTCTTCGGATTCGCGTTTTACTCTCCATCTCGATTGGCCCACTTGGTAAACAGGACAAAACTAGCGGAGTAACGGCGGACCAGCTGGAAAGATGGGCGCAGAATTCATCGAAGTTTTTACTTGAACCAAGGAACCTCTGGTGCAAAAATTCGAGGCGCACAGTAATTTGAATTATTGTCTCCCGTAAATAGAGATAGCTGGGGTCTAAATAATGTCATGGCGTTGTAGTTATGCGCGTAACGTCGGAAATTTCTTCCGCGAAAGGAGACATGAATGTCTGTTTCTGTGGCGCAGGGGGTAAAGCGGTTTAGCGGGAAAACGAAGTGGAAGGAGAATCCTGCTCGACCGTCTTCGTTCCTCAGGCGCGAACGAGGCTTCCTTGCTCCAATTGTCCCGCTGTCTCGGAGCAAAAACCGTCGAAATTATCCGGCGCGCACGGCCGATGGCACACCGTGCCGACGTCAGTGAGAGTTTCGAGTTTACCTCACTGCCCGATGAAATGATCCCATCCGGCGGTCGAGCGACCGTTCCAACTGGGTCATTATTTTTCTCTCGCTCCGCTTGACAGTTGCTCCGTTCTATTTTTACATTGGACAATAATACCAGTCGCCTGACCTGCGCCACGATTAAAAGTGCCCACTCACTTTTCTTTTCTCATTTCCCTAACAGCGCGAATCTGGGTCGAATACCCTTTTCCGACCGACCACTCGACGACCTTAACGACCGTGAAACTAGTGATACTGGTACGTATTAGCCGAAAAACCGGAAATACAACCTAGACAATGAACTCCATGAAAGTAAAGTTCAAACGTCCCAAAGCATTGCTCGGCCTGTTTAACTAAAACTCCTAATTCGACCCGTCGTACCTTATTTTCTATTCCAGGAAATTAATTAATACTTCCGAAGGATCGTAATCTGCTGGGAGACGGTCGCACAGATGCTTTGTCCGAAAGTACGAGATCCGTGTTGTGCGACCTCGAAAACCACTGGAACTCGTGGAGCCAGACTTTTTGGACCGATCGTCATACTTTCTCTACACAAAGTGTACATTTTTTTTACAGTTCTATACCGCAATTTTCGTGAACTTGTCAATCACGGGCATTACCCGTGAACAATCGTTTTGTACGTTTAACACGTGCATTCCGTGGCACTTTCTTCTTCTTTCGGCCTGTTAGTCGGTTCGACCTAGTCTGCCCTGCTCTAATTAAGGTCTCGGTAGCGTGATTAATTATTTTCCGCTTGCCGAGGAGTCTAGGGCAAGTTAGAGCGGACCTTTACCTAGTTACACTTTCGTAAATTGGGATGGCGCTACTCTACTTTTCGAATAACTCCGGCCCTCCCTCCCGTTGCGATACCGAATACCCAAATCCGGAACCTCGTTTGATACACGGATGCCCCCACGCTCGCTGGAATGTCCTCATTTTTTTCGGGGCCTCGGGCCCCGAGGGCCGCGTGACTTCCTCAACGTAAGAGCCACGGGCCCGCGCACAGTTTTCGTGTACTACCAGGACCATTCGAATTCCTCGCGTGTATCGTCCAACGCGTCATGCAGCCAGATCTCTGCATTATGCACTTTTCTGCGCTGCAGATGCACTTTACGACTGCGTCACACTTTACTTTACACCCAGGAATTATTATGTCAATTTTAACCACCTCTGCCCGGCCTCCTGAATTTCTCATGATTATTCGGCGAGACTTTTCCGAAATAAAATACCGAGGAACTGGCGCAGACGTGTCAGCAATGACTTCGAACTGTAATATTAATACCCTTAACTGGTTTACTAACCTTTTCAGGAACGACTACTTGTATTTCAACATCCTTTCGCCAAACCGGCTAAAAAGTCTACCTGCTTAGTTTACATGCAACATTTCCTGGTTTGTATAAATTATTTCTTTTTTCATTGTGAGCAGAAATCAGTCAAAGTTTTAGCCGCATGAAATACGATATTTTCAGTTTAATTGTACAGTTATTATTCCATTAGTAACGTAATATTTTTCTTCGTGCTCAGTAATAGGAAATACAAGCAGTATGCCTAATTCATTCGTTTCCAATAAGAACATCGGTGAGCACGTTCCTGACTTTTAATTACATATCACCGACTTTTTGTTTTACAGGAGGTTTACGTTAAATTCCCGAAGCTCGTAATTAACATTACCTCACACCCGAGGAGTCTAGTAAACTACTTTTTTTTGCGTTTCCAGCAGCATCGGGGAGGGACCATGAGTACTTTCACTTATATGTCTTCTAATTTGCGACGGTCGACGGCACGGCGCGAACTTACTTGGCAGGCGCAGTGATAAACAATTACGAAACCGATTGTTAAAAAAGGCGCGCGCTACACGCCTCGCGCATATTTATGTAACGACGATTCATACCCACGGGTGTGTAACGGCAACGCGCGTAAATTTCCTCGCTGACGCTTGTAACATCCGTGTTGCAGCCGTCTACGTCAGCGGAGAAGCCAATTTACCCGAATCCTTTTGTCCTAATTAACCGCCTGCCGATGTTTCTTAATTGCACTCGACTCGATTTTTTTGCCCATGTATTGTACGAAGCTTTTTTTGTTGCTCATTAAAAATCCTACTTTCTGAAGTGACCGGTACGCATTTCACCGTGGGTCCAGCGCAGAGATGGAAATTAGGTAAGTCATTGTTACGGAGGATGGACCGGAGAAGTTTGAGGAAGGATCCGAATTTTCAGTTGCGAAATTTATGGTGGCCGCAGGGGACCTTGCAGCTTTTGTGGACACTCGTCGACATCGAATTGGCGAGGTGCAGAGCTTCACCGGTCGTAAAAGCCGATGAAAGGATACTCGGTGGCCACATCCAGGCCCACAGACAGTCCGAACTTCGCGAAAGCGCAGCGGAAGATTTTACAGCCCAGACGTGATCGCTGTACCATTTAGTAAAATCTTAAAATATGCTTAAATCTCTCCTTAGACAGCCATGAGTCCTCCGAAAGGTGTCGTAGCAGTCGGAAACAATAAGACAGGTTAACAGGACATTTCATCATTCGCTCGAAAGTAATTGCACAGTAGACTGAAAATTGTAAAAATAATTTGTTATATTCCTCATTGAAATTAACACGAAGTCTCGTGATGTTGATAAACATGCTTCGAAAAGTCATCTCTTCATGTCCCGAGGTCCTTGTCCGCAAGTTGCGTCTGTTAACTGCTGTCCTTGGGGACGGGAAAAAAGTAGAGGTTGGAAAATGTTGAACGAGGTGGTCGATTTTTACGACCACTGTAATCTTGGGAAATGGTGCATTATCATCTGGCGAAGGTCAGGAGAATCGTATTCGTCAAGTGCAACACGTAGTCATAAAGTCCATCGTATAAAATGGTATCCAGTGGCCACATCGAGGGCCGCAAACGTCGCCCGTTCTGGGCTACCGTAAATTTTGCAGCGATTCTGCGGACCAAGTCCCGTCGTCCCGAGGGAAAGGACCATTCTGCAGCGTCCGGACCAGCGGAGGACGTCTTCGGACTTGAAACATCGTCCAAAGGACCTACCGAATTATTTACGACGGACTTTCTAGATCAAACGTAAAGACTAATGAAGGTTTGTTAAACGGCGCTAACCGATCTTGCTATACTTCCAACGACGCAAAATTCTCTTGACCCCCCCCCCAAAGAATTTGTTACGACGTAAGATTGTTTATACACTTATCAAAGGATCTGCGTATAACTTCCCATCGGCAGATGAGAAATGAGATGGGACACGTGAGATTGAAAGTCGCGATTTTTATCCTACGGTTGGGATATACCTGTCATCGACTTCGATAACCTGTCGAGTGATTTACAAATGCTGTCTGCGGTCCGAGTATTGCAAGTTTATACCTGCGGCGAGTGCTTCTGATGTTCGGCAGAGTCTTCGTCCCGCGAAATCGTCGATAGTCGGTCGACAAAAGACCTGGCCTACCCCGGGATCGAGTAAAAGCAACAGCTTGTACTGTTTTCCCCTATTTGGCTACGCCAATAAATTCGTAAATCAGCCACTACCGATCTCCGCAAATACGGAAGTCCAAGTCGGGTATGCATTTAACATCGTTTACAATCTTGCAGGGTTCTCGTTTCTCTCTGCATCATCATTTACAATCTTACATAATCCTTTGTCCCAACATAAAAAAGCAATTGACAATTTTTTAAATATCTCCTTAATGAATTCAGGAAAAATACAACACTGGGCCTTAAGTGGAACCAATAATTTATTTATTCTTTTATTTATTCTTTTATACATTTATGGTACATGAAAAATTGGGTACATTCTTTTACGTTATGGTTACGTGTCAGATCGTAACGCACCGTGAGCGCAGCCTGCAGTCCCGGCAGTCCTTGCGTCATCTTTCCTCATGAGAAAAGGATCCCCGTCTTTTGGGGACTGCGTGGCGAATCTCGCGTGGGCAAATATTTTTGGTTGGTCGCCACACGGTGCCTCGGCGGGGTGGCCGACCGTAGGAAATCTCGTCTCGCAATATTTAGACTCGTACTACTTCGAGTCACGGGGGAAAACAGAACGCCCAGCCAACGCGGATTTCCACGGCGAATTATCTACGGGTCCGTCGAAAGATTTCGGAATGCACCCGGAAGAACGGGTCCTTCGGGTTCGTTGCACCGGCGATTTCCCACAGAAACATTTCCGGGTGGTCCACTGCCCCAAAGTTCACGGAACGCAGATGCTAAAGATTATCGTGATATCGCTCGATACAGTTCTTGAAATTTAAAACCGTGCCAATTAATAAAAAAAAAAAAATGGTCAACCGCGACGTTGATTCTATTTTTAAAACGACGTTCTTGAGAACAGTTTGGTTTGAGGTCAAAATGAGTTTATGATCGCAATACTTTTTTTTCTCGTTTAAATCTGATTGGTGTTATACTATTATAGAGCAATTATCGTTGGCTCGAGCTCTTAAGCTTTACGCAGAAGCTGTCAATGTTAATCCTCGTCGACCGCAGAGACATTCATAACGTTCCCAATGACGACTTCATTTTACGTCTCAGTGATCGAAGGCAGAAACAAAGCCGGTGCTTAAGTACCGCGGCATTAGCGCGTTAATTGCTGTATTATGGTTAATCCGTTTCCTGGTCTAGATTAACGGGGGCGAATTGCAGTGACCAATGACGTCGTGGCAATTCCGTATCGAGGCGACGCACGTCCAATCTACCAAGTTCGCTCGGCCTCAGCAAGTTTATTACTTGCGCCTTGAAAGTACACAGTTACGAATTGCCTTTTAATCGCACCAACGGCAATCCTCGGAGCGTAATTGTTTCCTCATGGAGACCCCTCGTGGCGCTCTTACGACAACAAATATTTTCAAAAGATCATGTCCACCTTTTCCGAAGATTCGCCGACAACGTGTGCCCGCGTTGTTCTCTGATTTACTGCTGGGCACACGTCCAGATCGTGCCGAACATTCTGCACCCGACGATCGGGACCCACGTTTCCCGAAGGACATTTGCAACACGTGTTCTTCACTTCGAGATCCTGCAGAACTGGTAAGCGTTGCTACTCGTTAAGTTTCCTATTTGACGGGAATCACTGTTTAACTCATGATTTTCACGTTTTATTTTGTCATGAAATTCATTCATTGTACACAATAAAGGATTGTATGTACACTGCGAATAGAGTATAGAAGTAGTTTTTTAGTTTCCTGAGGAACTCGAATCTTTCGCACGACCATTACGCAACACGTGTGCGAAAGATTCGACTTTATGGAGGTTCGCTTTGACGAGAGCATCGACAGGACAATGAAAACGGTAAATATTTTGAGAAGGCCGACAGGCGCGTCGTGCCCCGCACGCGCGGCTATTGTAAATTCTCAAATTTGTAATGAACGTTGCGCACTTCTGCGACACACATGTTTCATTCTGCAGTTTCCGGCACGCTTCAGTCGAACGGTCACGGAAATTCGCTTCACGTTCACCCCCCCCCCCTCTCCTCCGCCGTTGCACGGTTCCTTTGGAATTTGATATTTTACCTGCTTCAGTTCTTAATTGCTGTTTGATATTAATTATGCGTGATGCGAGACACCACGCCCACACCTGTTCTATTATTTCGTATATTTACCTGTAGCTTTTATGATACCCATTACAAAAGGTGGTACAAGATAAAAATGTGGAACGTACATTATCATCGAGAAATAGCCATTTCTTTCATTGTAGTTGAAAATTGACCATGACAGACTTAAAGTGTTTCACTGAATTTTACGCTGTAGTTAATCGGATTACGTGCATTAATTTTATTTAGCCTATTGTCGGTGACGAATTTCGAGTATTCGTAATACACTTTTCGGTGTATACGACTGTACTGTTAGTAAATAATGTGAGGCGTTAATCTGTGCTGTAGAGGATAATAACGTCGAGCAATAATTCTAATATGCTAAAGTAAAACAGTATAATGATAGGTGGTGAATTTACGATTTGGCTTTTGTATTTTGGCGCGGGTGGCGTGATCCGCTTAGTTTGAATAGACAAGCTTACAGCCCTTCATGCACTATTAAAGAGGTATACGTATGCCTCCTGTGTTTGTTCGGACAGCAAAATATTTTGACATTGCCTGTTGGGGAAACCAGGAGATTTACTGCTTCGTCCCTTCTACGTTCCTTCGAGGGCTGTCGTTGGTGTTGAGCTCCCACAGCACCTCGGAAGGTTCTACGCTTTACCCGAGCTGTCCGAATTCCCTGAATGGCCAGTTTATTGCTACCAATAAAAATTACCGACCGTTTCAACGACCGCCATTTCCCACCTTGACTTCCGGAGGAATCCTCAAATCGCCGACCTGCTGCCCTCTTTATTGAATTCTGAGGAATAATCTGTGTCGTTGACCGTTCATAATTCAGTATTAATTTAGTTTCCCGTGACGACGGACGTGTACAGTTGCAATCAAGATTTTTGTCCAGACCGTTTCAGTGCCCCTCGGAGCGCTGATTTTTATCGAAAGGATAGAAAATTGTGCAGGTGGCATGAATCGTGCGCGAATTATGTTCCTCGGTGACTGTTGACGATGATGCCGCTTGGGGCAAGGTGGCCGAGTGTTACCACTAGTTGCAGCAACGAAAGTGTAACTGGCCATCCTGGCGCAAAGAAGTGGGGCGTCGTTTCTGCCAACGAAAGAACGATTCCCCGATCGCTCCGAGGAAACGTGTGTTCTCCTCCCCGTCCTTCCGAGCCCGCGGACCGTGGGGAACGGTGCTTCGACGGGTAATTAATCGAAAGTTATACAACGATTGTTGTGGCGCAAATGGCCGAACAATCCGAGTGCGACGGTACCGTTGTACTCCGTTGTTCTTCTTACGCGTCGGCACAAACGAGAATTACCGAGTGCGCCTTGCGAAAGTGGACCAGTTCCGCGGAATTTTAGCGTTATCGGAAAATTGCCGCTTGCCCAACAAAGGAGATGCGTCAAATTATAACTTGCCGCGGTCGTCGACAATTTAGCCGACAGTTAACCCGTCGGATGGATTAGACATTTTCGTGGAATGTATAATCCCGCGTTTTTCCTTCGCCGCGCAGGTAGCTTCGTTTAATCGCAAACTTCATTGTTTTTGCTGGAAGTTTATGCTTTTGTGACTGCAATATATCGGTACCCTGCTTGAAAAAGTCGGCCTTCCTCCGAGGAGATAAGAAAAAAGAGAACAGTCGATTGCACCAGCGATTCCGTGTGGACCAGTCTAAATCCCGTGCGAACCCTCGGCTTTACGGGACGAAACGGTTTAACTCCCAATGAAAAAAAAGGGGATACCGGATGTTTCCGCGTTGACAATCCGTTCGTCAAGGATCGTGTCGGTAGGTCGTCTTACGGTGTCTTTCGTAAGCTAGCGGTAACCCCCTTTTTTTTGCGAAATCATCCCCGAAAGTCCCGTTTTTCATTTGACCAGGACGAGCACGTAACTGTAAAGGGACTTGGACGCAAAGGGTTACTGTCTTTTTTTGCAACACTTGGACGAAGAAGTACCTGAGTCGCAAATTGGCTTAAAAGTAAGCGGCTCCCGACACGTTTAAGTCATCCGAAAGGAAGACGTTGTGCATCTTTTGAATTTTCAGTTTTTAGATTTTACAAGAAGGACGGGAGATACTAAAAGGGAAATGCTAAGGTCTTTAACAAATCCGTCGACGGCCAAGGTGATTTCTGTTGATGCAAATTGCCGAAGAATTTTCATTAATCCACTCTCTGCGTTATGTCCCGCATCAAAGGCGCGTTAGTGCATTCCGCTGTCTTTGCCTGTGAACCGTAAAATGCCACTGTAAACAGCGGACTTTCGCGATAAGGGTGAAAGTGCTCCGGCGGAGCGAACGCGCGTGCGGATCGTACGAGCCTATCGTAACGATCCGTGTCGTTCCCGCTGTATAAGTGTGACAACAACGAAAAAAAAGGGAAAGAAAAAAGCGGCCAGCATGAGGGAAAAGAAGGAACGAATGGACGGCGTCGCGGTGCAGAAGCACGGGGGAACTGCGATAAGAGACCATGACGAGGTATGTGCTGAAAGCGTAGGAGAACCATCCCTATACCCGATCGTCTCGAAGCAGCCTTTGCTCTACAATGCACGGCCTTAATCGACCGACAACCGCCGGCATAGTATGCGTAAGTACGTACGCCTCTGTGTGTAGTCTTTCCTCGAGCGTGTCCGTATTCCTCTACGTTGGCGCACACGCCTGTCTTCACGTACTTTCCTGTGCACGCATTCTCCCGGTATTCCCCGCA
Source organism: Hedychridium roseum (assembly GCA_963989215.1). Classification (NCBI taxonomy): domain Eukaryota; kingdom Metazoa; phylum Arthropoda; class Insecta; order Hymenoptera; family Chrysididae; genus Hedychridium; species Hedychridium roseum. Next base: position 2,552,759 of record OZ022318.1, on the reverse strand, counting down.
CACCTCGCCAATTCGCGTACACGTGCAAAAGCGAGAACGTTGGTCGCTACGAGAGCATACGCACGCACACATTCGCGTAACGGCGTGAACGTGTAAACACGTCGACCGCGTATGGATTGCGAGAAGGTAACCATAACAGAATTACAAAACCCGCGCCAATTAAACTCAAAAGCCCGGCAGACGCGCGGAATATACTCGCGAAACGATCACGCCAATTTCCGCGGATTCTCTTGGTCGTCGGGACGGTTTATCGCTGACGAAATCCCGACGTCGATCGTACGCCGACGTACATCCATCGAAAGTAACTCCTTCGATCGGGTCTTTACGTCACGTTACGTGAAAACGTTACATGTTACCCCTTCGATCGTTTTATTTTCTATCTGATTGGCAAATGCGTAGTATCGGTAGAAAAAATGATTGCGCGTTGATGGACCAATGTAAAGTATTCATATTTTGTAACGGATAATTGTAATCTCATGTATTAAGACGAAGATAACGTTAAATTGTCCAGTCGATCGTTTCTATTTATGTTTATATTTCGCAGAAGTAAATCCGTGATTGCTAGTTTTTCAGTACCTTCAAGTTCAGTATTCCTCAATTGCTATTTAGACTTTGACTAGTAAACATGGCAAACGCACACGACAGTTATCTACTCCGTTACATATTATATTTTATTATTCATTCATATTTTCATTATTCATACCTGTTTATTTCTATTGGTTTACTGAAAAACGTTCCATCATAATCCGTAGTATAAAATTTAAAAGTGTTTCCAATTATGATCATCAATGATGTTGGATCTGTTTTCCAGGTATTTCAGTTAGATATTCATCGAATGAATTATAAAGTCGGCCGGCGATTTGGAGGGACACGAGTGGAACGGTAGCCGAAAAGTCTGACGGTGGGTCGGTCGTAAAGGAGGTGCTTTGGCCGTGCCAGTGGTGGAAAATGCGATGTGGCGAGCAGCTAGGTGCCGGAGGAGCAGGAAGAGTAGGGACGCAGGAGAGTCCGGGGAGCAGTCGAGTGGGGGGTCCTGTCCCCCCGGACAGGCGTGAGGAAGGCCTGAGCCACGAAGTAGGGGCCTCGGTCCGTCGGTACCACGTAAGGCTCCTCGCAGTAAGGGCCCACAGGCCATCCAGTTCGCTTCTTTCTCGCCTACTTTTAGGAATTAGTAGTATCTCGTCCGGCGCCAGGCAAGTGAGGCATGTCCATTGCTCTCCGTCGTTTCTTCCTGCTTTCTTTATCCATCTTGACCAGGAGTAGGACAGCTATCTGAAGACCTCGCGGTGCACGGAGCCAAGTCAAAGAGGCAGATAAGGGTGAACCCGACGAGAGTACAAGCACGGAGCAGAGCGAAGACGACGTTTCCCGAGGATCCACCTGGTCTGACGTTTACTCGTGTTTTAGCTCGTGGCAGTGCGCGTTTACGCCGGGAATCCATCAGTGACTGTGATTGGTGTCCTGCCGAGAGAAAGCGCGAAGAAGAAGCGGAAGACGGGCAACGGGGTGACATCGTTTGGAACCTGTGCGGCCAAGAGGAAGCCCGGGGGGAGAACTCATCGGCCGATGAGGACCATTCAGAGGCTGATGAACAGTCTGGCGAGCGCGAGGGGGCACGGGAGGAAAGCCTGGAAGAGGTCAAGGACCGTGTCCCACGGGAGTCCCTCCTCCTGATCCTTAACCAGATCTCGGAACCGTCAGGTCCGGAGGTACAGCCAGCACGAAGAAAACGGAGGACCGACGAGAGAAGAAACGACAGACCGGAAGAAGAGAGGAGCGGTCCAGTGAAAGTTCGCAGTTGTTCATCTTCCCTGCGTTTCCGGTATTCGCGGACCGACCCGCCAACGTCCTCGACGAGCGATTGTGCGTGTGGACCGACAGACGGACGGACAGTTTGGTGATCACGCGTGGTGCATTTGTCCGGAGCCCCGCGAGGTGAAAAAGGTCAATTACCGCCGGTCCTTAAAGTGCGATCTGTCGGTGATCGAAGGAGCCACGCGGTCACGGGTGAACAGTGCCTCGTTCTTTGGATAGATTTATAAGAGGAAGTCCTGAGGACAACAACAATTCCACTCTGGATACCACGCTGCTCATATGTAAGTTCAACAATGCAGGACAATGCGCTTTCACGAAGTAACTGGAGTTTTACTTCTTACAGTCTGACTACGTTCGAGTGATTCTACTGGCATCACTCGAATTGCACAGAAATTCTTTCTTTTTGCGCAACCTCAATTAACGTTATTTTCTTACCACAGAAAACTGTCAAATTAAGAACTCCAATTGCTATTTACACATGTTTAGATTATGCGATAAATATCTGTACCATTGAAAGGCTTGGCTAAGAACACTAGTTTACGATTGTCACGATAATCTGTATACCTGAAAATGCATCGAACTAAAAATACCCTGTCACTAATAACCGCATCCGGGTTCGTTGCGATGGTAATGACCGTAGCGTAATGGCGATAATATTGCCCATTGAATGTCGGTCACCTCGGGCCGAAAAGTTTTCGTTCGCACGGGACACTCTGTCTGTTGGACAGAAAACGTTGAACAAGATCCCGAAGTAGCGCGATTGATCGTCGCATTGCCAGCGTATCATGACTCCGGCCCAATCTAGAATTTCTCGTAGCACGCACGTCACTCGAATCACCACGCTTTCTAACGATCAACCCGCGGTACGTGCCGTTCGCGGTGAAGCCAGCTAATTTCAACAAGGTTGCCCGGGCAAGAAGCTAGAGAGATGTGGACAGAAATTAGCGGGGAGGGGGGATGCCGACTTTTTTCCTCCCATCGGTAATTTCTGCATCGTCAATCGCGCCATGACGCAGAAGGACGCGAGGTCCTTGCCCTTTTTCCACGGGACCACGGGCTCTTTAGCTGGATCGTCCTCGCCAGGTAGCAGTCTTTCCGTATCGTTAGAAGCCGCTTAGAAACTCCGCGTGCGACGCGACCCAGTAAGAAGTCGAAGACTCTAGAAATCGAGGAGTCGAGACCCGACGAATCGCGCGATAAACGGTAAACCATCAACCGCACTCCTTCCTCGCTAATGTACGAGGGGAAAAAATGGCCAAGGCCCTGATCCGTCTCGCGCAAAACGCGACGATGTTCGTCGACGCTGCGACAATGCCGATCATGGAATTTCATTGAGGTCTCGCACGATGTCGGTAGGTAACGACGCCCAAAAGTAACAGTCAATAACGGGTATTGTTAACCGTGTCATAAAGAGAATATTCCTTAGCACGAAACCTTTGAGAATTTCAAATCGGTGAGTTCACTGCGCCAAAGACCATAACCCTCGTAAAGCCGACCTGCGGGGGTACCGTCTATCGTGTGCAATTCACTGAGGACAAGGTAGTCGCTGCACTTTTGTCAAACCTACGACATTTACCCCTCTTTTTTCGGCATTACACGTTAACGCAAGAACGGAAGAGGCGCGGAATCGGTTCGAAAGGAGGAAACGTGGAGGATCGGCGCGGGCCAGCAGGGCGTCGAAAAAATCTCTCGTTTGTGTTCCATGTCGTTAGCTTTTTTTCGAAGAACTTTGTTTCGCGATATGACGTAAGAAATGCTAGATCTTTCCTGCGGCTCAATGGCCTTGCACGGGCCTTTGGATAACGACATTATTGCGAAAGTCTTATCCCCTGATCCTAAGGTGTCGTATTAGTAAAAACAACTCTAGGAATGGTAAGGCGTGAATTTGGCAGTAAACCGATTTCTTTGTATTGAATAACTGATAGGCAATTCGAAAGAAAAATGGTTCTCTTGAGAAAATGTAGAAGTTGCCGCAAACAAGGAAGAGTTTACTGCAAAGTTTTAAAAAATGATCGGTTTATGATAATACCTCGCGTTCAGAATAAAATAAAGGTACTTCATTTCGAATCATTGCCGTTTAATAAAAAAAAGTAAGCTTGTTTGGAACATCAGGTACTTGAAAGGTTTTAACTTAACAGCTTCAAAGACCGTGCTAGGATTCCATTGTTCTTCTTTCGACTGAGAAACATAACTTTGTGTCTTAGGTGCTTCTTGTAAAATATCATGTAAAATTATTTCAACCCCTTTAATTGTTCGCAAGATAGATTTTTGTTATTAATTTTACTACGATTTGTAACGACGAGACGAAGTCTACGTTATTTTTCTCAGTCAGTTGAAATTCTTCGTAATGTCGCTGCGCCAAAAATGGTTTCCATTGAACACCTTGGCCAATAGCTTAAAGTCGTAGGGGGGACTGACACGTAGTTCGAACGCATAATTCTTGAACGTGATTCTTTGACATTTACCCGGCGAGTAGTCGGCCATCAGGTATTCGGGAACCGACAGCCACGACGACGACGACGACGACGACGACGACGGAGGCTGCTGACTCTGCGGTGAAATTTCTCTCGAGCGAGTTACACGAGTGGCCGAGTGGGGATCCACGACGTGTTAGCACGAGAGGTTGTAGACACTCTGCACGGCGGTTCGTTGCTCCGGCGATTGGCAGTGTCAGTGTCAGCCAGCTCGATTTCTCGAGCCGTTTTCCATCGGCAGACCTTACCGTAGAAATTTGTTTTCGCCGACACGTCGTTGCATCACGGGGACGTCCTTGCAAAACTCCGCACGTTCTCGGGAACAACAACCCGCCGGAGAATTCGCGTAAACGAAAGCGGGGATCCTAGTACCCCGTATTTCGTTTACCGTGTCTTCTTATTTACGTCATGTTAGAATTACCAGGAGAGCTAGAAAACAAGGACAAGTTGGGAAATTTGTTTGTTTCGTCGCAATGATCCTTTTCGACGTTTTTGCCCTCTCCTTTGTGTCGTGTTTTGTAGGTTCCTGTTGAAATCGGATTAGTTGTGTGTATTCGATGCATTGTTCTCTTTTCGCTGGGTTCCTTAGTGGCGCGGAGTAAAACTGATCGGACGCATACAGGTGCAGCAGTCGATTCCGGTCGGTCGGGCCGGTACCAGCTTTAGATCCGCATTTTCTAGGGTGAGATTTTTCCTTAATCGCTGTACACTTGTTCCGCTCAATCTCCGCACTTGGTGTAACGATCTTCGATAGCAAAACGAACGGGCTATTTCACTCTGATACTTCGACATTTTTTCTAACAATTGCATCTTTCGATGGAACGGTACGATTCAAAGAAAGTAAGGAAAAAGGTCGTCGCAACGACATCTCCAAAAATGGAAGAAAAACACGAGTACCCTGGAACGAGGAAGGGGAAAGTTGCGAAAGGACAAAGGCCAAGATTCGTTCTTGAAGAACGCAACGGCTGAAATTTCGTTTTAATTCCTACCCGTGCTCGATTCGACCTGCTACCCCACTACCTTTCTTCGCCGATCATTCCCCGTGTGTACCTGGTGCAAAGAAAGGTGCGATAGAGAAGGTTCCGAGAGGAGGGGGATAGCAAGTACACCTTCTTGATGTTGTTTCTCTCTGTCAAACATCCAGCGACCGTAGGATACAAGAGAAGGAGACGGAGAAAGGGAATGCCGGTGGGACGAGGAAGGAGAGAGGAAAGATGACTCGACGGAAGGGGTACCTACCTGATGATGAAAAGAGAGGGAACAGGAGTGGGGTGAGAGGAAGACAGCGGGAGAAGGACGAGAGAATAACAGTGTGGTGGGATAGTCGGTTCTCCGATGCCGTGGTTGTCGGAGAGTAGGTCAGTGTACCACATTAACCGGTATTCCAGCGGCGTAGGGGGGCAGGCTTCCGACTTGTCAGTTCCGCAAGCGGCTATAGATACCAAGAGCCTCGACCACGGTCGTCGATGCTCCATCCGATCTGCCTACTAAATGCCCTCACCGCACGAAATCGCTATTTCCATGGCTCACGATGCACGTTTCTCAGCTTTGCTTCAATCCACCACCACCACCTGACGATCTCACGAACAATCGGCTTACCTATCTTAAGGATCACGGTTAATTAAATTTAGGAACCACGTCGGTGCAGGGTTTTGTTAGAGACCTACATGAGGCTCGATTTTGATTCAGCTTTTGCGAGGTTTCACGACAGATCAGGCTGGACTTGACCTATGGGCGAATGAACCGCAGGGATCGTCTCGCCGGGGAAAGTTGGACGAGACTTCGAAAATCGAGACCCGTTTTGGATTCCGCCGAGGCATCGCCCGCGGGGTTTCCCATCGTCGCACCTCCGCCTCGTCCTCGTCCTCGTCGTCTTTAACCTTTACCTTAATGGTCGTCGCACTTTCTCCGTTGGCAGAGAGCGGTGCCAGGTTCCCTGGCGCGGCTAGCAGCTCGCGTGAACGACTCTATGTGCGTGTGCGTGCGTGCACGTACGATTCAGACACGCATTTCGATGCCGAGGATCGCTCGAATACCGGAGCAAGCGAACCCCCATTTGACATTGCTTTACCTTCATCATTCGCCCGATATTTCTCGCTTCCATGATCTCCCGTTCCTCAACGAAATCTATCCCATCGTCTACCTCATCGTCATGTTATATTCACGCGGGGAATTTCCAAAAGTGTTTACGAGCATAGACGGATAAGGAAATGTACAGGTTATTTAAATGGCGATTTTTTTTCTCGGTTCACAACTACGCAAGAAATTTCCTTGATTACCATATGTGAATTTTCCACTGTTTTCGTTGGACCATGTCGATTCAATTACCTCAAACGTGTCATGTGGGTACGTATACGTCATGGGACGTAGGACACATTATCATTTCATTACCGAATTCGGGGCTTTGAATTGCATAATGAAAGTCAGTCGGTTGATATTTGGCGGTGCTAATGACCCGAGTTTCGCGGCGATTGTGCATGCAGGTATGATCTGTCGCAAATGGTGTCATCGCCCACATGCAAATGCCATGTTCCAATTAACGGAATATTAATGAGTATGACTGCGTAGTCAACAGTAGATAGTGTCGTATTTATTTTTCAAAACCGATGGATAATTTACTTTCAAAAGACGCAAGTTTCGAAGATTCCTATTCACGACTTATCGATTGTATTCGGCATATTAGGTTCATTTACTACGAACGACAGATTTTAGAAGACAGGTAATTACGGTTGAAATGGCGCGCACTCGGATGTACATACATAAACGCTCGCATGCCATTCTTATCGTGCCCACATAATGACTCTTGAGCCACTAATGAATGCTGTAAATATATCCTGTGTACAAAAATACCGCTACGCTAGATAAAAGATAGAACCCTCATTTGGGGTATCACGAAATGATGCGAAAGCCACAAACGAGGTAGGATCAGTGCAAGTCCTCACGAACCTCCCGCATTTTTCTGGCTTCCCAAAACATGCGCAACTAACATGATCAGGAATTTTATCCCTTCCCCTCCCCTTTCCTCCTGCAATCGATGAAACCTACTGAGAATTTCGTGAGGTTCATTCGGCAGAAGTGGTCCAGGGTATTATGTAAATGACTCGGAGGTGATTATTCGTGGCAGTCTCGACGTTCCAGTAACACGCTGAGCCGTTTCCCCCCACGAGACGTTTTATCTGTGTTGACGGTATGTGGGTCGTTGGTGGTGTCGGGGATTCGCACGCGCCATTTTTCGCAACGAAAAGGAAAGCCGTGGATCACGTGCCTAGCAAAATCCGACTGGTTCCGTCCGCCTAGGTCTCTCCTCCCCTCGCTCGTCTGCGGGCTGCTAACGGTGGTTCGGCCTACTTCCGGGCCCCACTATACAGAGGCGCGTGCATGCACGTAGACGCGCGCGCACGCTCGACGCGACTTTAATGCCTCTACTCGCGTGAACAAGTGCGAGGGTGCACGTGAGAAAGACACACACAGAAAGATTCTCTCATTCACGTCTTCGCTCATCGCTATTCATCACCGCCAACACAATTACGAGCAACATTGCCACGGTTCAGTACGATTTTTGGGCCGCAGTCGCTGGTCTCCCCGAACTCCGGGACATACGTCGCAGTTGGTGCGTCATTGGACGATTTCATCCCCGTGAAGGGCAAATTGTCATTCCGCGGTCGTCGGCAATATCGTCGTAATATGCCGATCGCGCGTCTATGAGTCAAAACGGCCCTCCTTTCGGCACAGACTCGAGGCGGATGTGGGTCGCGGCGTGGGAGGGGAGGAGGGGGAGATGGCAGCTCGCACGCGCCATTTTTCACAACGAAAAGGAAAGCCATCTGGCAGAATCTAGTCGATTTGCGTAGGCATCGCCGTGCAGCGGGATGTAACGGTGCCCCGGCCTACTTCCCTTCCCCACTATACACTCGCCGTGTAAAAGTCAAGCCATAGTTTCGGGGTATAGTGGCAGACACAAGTGCCACAACACGCGAGATCGCTCGAGGAGATCAAAGGGATCTCAAAGCCAGACCATCAAAAATTTCTATAAACATTCCCAGATATCACAGCGTTAACTGTATTAGCTTGAAGTTGGAAAATTAATTGAACAAAATTACTAGCAATTAAAATCGTTTAACGAGATGCACCAATGCGGTAACTAGTTATTCCGAATTTACGAAAAGCCCATAGGATTAAACCCTCTATGGTAATTTGAGGATAAACGGTTTGTACAATACGTCACCTCGTGACACATTGGCGAAAAATGTAACGGTAATATCCGATTGATCATTAGGTAAGGGCTTGCGACTGTTACCATGAAACGTCATTGTGTAGTAGTGGCCGAGACAAGTCATTTATGGATGATGCTCGTAAACCGAAATTCCTCAGCGATCTTCCCACGTCCCGCGAATCTCCGGTAAAGGCGTTATACTGACGGATCGTTAAATGACCATTCACCGTCTGGCGATAAAAGGGAGCCGTTGATGCGCGGGGTTCGGCCGTAAACCCCCATGTATCGAATAAATCGGCCGGCCGAAACCGTCGCGGCACGGATATACCCGGGTGATCCCATTGATAAGTGGCTCACGTGCATTGTCGTAGGGCTGGTCGATTCGGTCCCGTGCGGCCAGGCGAGTCCGGTTTCATCGGGGCCCGCTGCCCACGCCACTGCATAACGGGACCGGAGAACACGTCACGGCCCGACGAGGATCCCCCCTCCCCTCTATCTCTCTTACCATTTCTCCGAGCGTCCTCCTGCGGCGCGCACTCGACAAGGACGGACGCTAACCGACGACAAGGACGACATTGAGGCCCCGGTGGGCCTCGGCAGGGGCCAACACGCCGGTCTCAACGGGGTACCACCTCGCGTGTGTCGTCCATTTGCATGATTCCCATGACGTGCAACGACGGCCACGCGGATATGTCAATCGGAACGGCGTCCCGATTCGCGGTTTTCGTCCCGGGAAGTCGCCATTCATCAGTCACATCGCCGCTTTGCGGGAGAAGAGGGACCTCTCCGTTCGATTCGTTTGATCTTTGTTGAGAATTAGGCCAATGGCATACCAGTATCGATGGTTCATTGTTCCGTTCTGTCCGAGGAGGAACGACCGAGGATACGTTAATCGTCGACTTGCCGTGATAATTCGATCGCTTTTCATTGATATTCCTCAATCGTCCCGAGATGAACTGGCGTACCTTTTAATTTATTCATGAATCGTGTATGATTAACGCAAGTCACTCGAGTTAACGACAGAAAAGGCGCGTAGGAACACGTGAAAGAGAAAACGTGTTGCTTGTGGAAGGCTTTGAAAATGTTGCCCGGCATCGTCCGGTTTGGTCTCAAGTCAGTCGGCCAGATCGCGGTTCCTTCTTTCTCCATCCGCGGACCTCCCCCTCCTCACGGGATTCGAGTGCACCGTTGAATTTCGTTCTTTGCTTAACCCCCTCCAACGGTCCGTGGGCAGTGGTTCCTCGGCGGTTCGCACGACGAAATATATTTTTAAACGCGGCTATTTGGTCGGTCGAGTGTACTCGGCCGTGGCTGGCAAGCGTGCCACTAACCCAGTTAGCGGGAGCAAGTCTTTCTTCTTGCCGGAGAGAAAGAGAGAGAGAAGTGGTATATCTGCCTACCTAACCCGTGTGAGTACATGTACATGCACACGAGCCACGCACGGTCTGCCAACCTACCTACCTACCTACCTACCGTAAGACCATCACCGCGCCTCAGGAACAGCGCGGTTCCACGGCCGTCGCTACCGCGGGATCCGTGCGCGACATGCTTCGTTTCCTCCGGCAACCTCCTCTTCGTTCCTCACCCCTTTTTTCTCCCTCTCCCCTCCCCGAGCGCGACCAACGCGCGCGCGGGCTTTCTTCTTCGTTACTAATTGATGGTACCGCGAGATGATGTCGGCCATGCAGCTATTACACGCCGGGTTCCAATGCATCGGCCAATGCATCGACTATTAATATGTCATTAGACTAATACTCATATTTATGGTGAATCGCCGCAAATGGAGAACCTACGGAGGCTCGTACACGATAGCGCTAGAAAGTCTGTTAAGGCGTAAAATAAGCGGATCTACGGCGGTAATGTATGGGAACGATTGTTCATAGAGTTAATTAGGGAAAGGATTATATTGTGACCGGCGTTGGTCATTCTTCAAGTTGCGACGTCTTGGTGTTTTAGGTTCCCGCGGCGCCGTTGGCGGTTGCAGCACCCCCGGCAGTAGAGTGGATCCCTGGTGGAACCCTGGTCCCCTCTTCCCCTCGACTCCTGGGTCCGAGGATCGACGAGGATCGAGGAGCGACGAGGGGCCTCCGGACAACGTGAGCGGCTTCCAGTTCTGCGGCGCAGCCAACCGAAATCCGGCTAGCCCGAGCCAGCATCAACATCCTCAACACGTGTCGCATCATCAGCAACAGGGGAACCCCGCCAGGAACGTTTGTTCGAGCTACAGCATCGCCTCGACCGCGTCCTCGTCTTTGTGCTCGTCCTCGAGCCTCGGCCACGTGGGCACGGTAGCGCGAGGTCCTGATGCCGTAGCCTCGTCGAACAACCCCTACGGCATCGCCAACACTTCGCCGGAAACCGGGACATCGTCGGAGAACAATTTGGTCCTCTCGGCGCTGCTGACTTCCTCGACGGTCACGGAGAACAACGCGCACTTGATACGTGCTGGAGTCTCGAACGCGGGGCACAGCAACGTATTATCATCGTTGCTGGCCTCGAGCTCCTCCTCCCCCACGTCGACAGCTACGACGTCACCCCTGTCCGTGAGCTCCCGGAACGTCGGGCCAGCCAACACCGTTCCACCATCTCCGGATTCGCTCAACAGCGTTCTCTCCTCGCTGAACGTTCGAGTCAAGACGGAGGAGAATTCGACGATACGCGGAGAAGATAGAAGAGCCGCTATCGCTACTCTGGCAACAGCTTCCACCGGTTCCTCGTCGTCCTTAACGTCCTCCTCGGCGTCGACATTCAACGCTTCCCTCCTCAGCACGTTGCTCTCGACTTCAAGGATCTCATCCGGTGGCTGTCGGAACGAAGAAGACGAAAGGCTGATCAGGTCTCAGGAGAGAACTGTCAAGGACATCAAGGTCGAGTACCCGCTTAACGAACCGGGCCAGAACGTTTTGGAAACGGGAGAGGAGGTGGAACTGGCTACCACGTCGCCCTACGACATCATTACCGGCACGGCCGGCAGGAACATCCCCAAACAACACCAGACGAGTTGTTCCGCTCGGCTTTCTGGCGGCTTGGTGAAGGATCAAGTGGGCGTGCCGTCTTGTCAGGAAATTGTCTCCCCCGCGTCGGACATCGTGATCGACATGAAGTACGAAACGCAAACGGGTCCCCCTGCTGCCCCACCACATCTCACGTCTTCCGGTGTCGAACCACCGCACAGTAGTCAAGGAACGGGGTTAGTCGTCGGCGGATCTCCCGCAGAAGTCGTCGGAGTCGACAGTTTGCTCCTCTCGCCCTGGGGAGCGACAGGCTCGGATTTCCTCGAACCCCCGGACGTGAAGCAAACTGCAGCTGGTCTGCAAGATGCTTGGGACACGCTCCTCCTGGGTTCCTCGGTGGGAGTAGCTTCCGCCCAATCATTGGCCGAGCTTAAACCGCTCCCACCCTTCACGGGATACACAGGTCACCTGAGCATCAACGGAATTCCTGGTCATCATTATCACACGATAGCTTCTTCCGCTCAGAGACCTTCTCTGCCCTCCTCATCGCCCACACCCTCCTCAAATCAAGAGTATTACGAGTCTTCGGTAGTTTCATCGAGTACCCCCTGTCCTCAAGGGAGTCAGAAACAGCAGCACCAGCAACAACACCATCAGCATCAGCAACAGCATCATCATCAGCCCCAACAATTGCCCCAGTCGACGCAACAGGTGGACTACGATATCGAAGACATCGCGGAGATCATTGGATCGGCAATCGCGGATACCACTGTACCCGGTGGTGGGAATGGTCCGGGATCTGAACACGATCCTGACGCGTCGAGGGATTGGATCGACATTGCCGACTGGATCGACAATGCATGCTCGCCGAAAGCTCAAGAAACGAGCTCACCCAGTCCCTATTCGCAAATTTATGCCACTGCAACTCCGTCCTCGCAGACTCAACAGCACGGGTCGACGCTCCAAAGTCTTTTGACGCACGGCTACGCCCCACTTTTGCACGCGAGGTTGCAGTCCGGGAACGCCGGTCTGCAGAATGCATCTTGCGGGGAAACACCTTCGTCTACGAGTCCCTATCCTCCCGTCAGTCCCCCCGGCCGCGTCTCGACGTCGTGCAGCCCTGACCACCTGCTTCACTCGTCCTTCGCGGCACCGTCTCATCAGCGGAAGAGGTCGCGACCCACTCCAGGTTCGCAAAATCCCTCGAAGAAAAGTCCCGGCGGTGGGACGACGACTCTACCCTACGGCACCGAATCCGGCTTGATAGGAGGTAAGGAGAAACCGGTGCACAGGTGTTCCATCTGCAACCGGGGATTCCTCAACAAGAGCAACATCAAGGTGCACCTGCGGACGCACACCGGGGAGAAACCGTTCAGGTGCGAGGTCTGCGGCAAGGCCTTCCGGCAGAAGGCCCACCTAATCAAGCACCAGCAAATCCACAAGAGGATCGGTAGGGATTAAGCGAAACTCTAGGGGTGCCCAACGAAACTTCCCTGGTGAACTTACTTTACTGCTCGTACCTAGTAACGACCGTCGTAGCCGATCGCGAGAAAATCCGGGCCGAAGGACACGCAGGTCGGACCCTCGGTACCGACCGATCAGAAGTCGTCCAGAACGAGAAACACGTGGATCGCGGAGTGCAGCAAGACCAGTCCTCGAGGCTAGTTCACAAGTCACCCGAGAATCCACCCAGAAGATCCAGAGCATCTCGCTGGTATGAAACCTACCGAAGCTCGATTTCTCGTCGATTTTCTCGATTCACGAATCTGTAGGAAGTGATCACTCGAAGTGAGACGATCTCTCGTGCTGTGTTTTTTTTCTCTCTCTCTCTTTTTTTTTCTATCTCGACGTAATGGAAGTGAGTGAAACCGCTGTACGCTCGGTGTGTACATACATATACATGATATCGTTGCACGCGTTCGCGAGTACATGCGCAGAGGGCCGGACGTGCCGAGTAAAATGTTAAGCACAGAGTATATATGTGGCGTACACATAGGTAAAATATAACGCGTAAGGACGTAGGAGGAAGCGACATGATGACCATCTGAGGTGCGGCCCCGCGTAGAAACATATGGCCCACGCTGGCCCAAGAAATATTGTCCGGCAACAAGTTGCATTCGAACTGTGCTCAGGAAAATCCAGGGACAATTTTCGACAATTTCTACACGATTTTCGCGAACCTGGCTGCGCCGCTATTGTACCTAAGCACTTCCAAATACGTTCTAAACTAGATTTTATCGCTTGTTCTGTTATTTATAATGCTTTTATATTATATTCTTTCACCGTTCTCTCATCCGCAGTCCTACTGTTCCCGTTTCTCTTTTCTCCCAATCGTTCCTTCGTTATTTATTTTCACCTCCTAACCCTTATCCTTGTAAGATAGTCATTCCTTCACTGTTTTACTTTTTATTTAAGTCTTAATTCTTCTCCTAATTTTTCGTCTTTAGATTGATCTTGGACACACCGCATGTGACGTATACGACGACATTTTCTTAGGGCCGTTTAAGGGTTGTTCTCCCTTGTTAATTAAGCTCATTGAAAGGATAGCGAGAATTCTCGGCATTCGTATTATAATTTTCACAAGCGAGCGCGCGGGTTTATTAATAAGAAATTTCGTCTTAAAATCATGTTGCATCTCATATTTCGTTGTGGTTCCTCATCATTAAATAGTCGTCAGGACAAATTACGCGGGTTCGAGGGAACGAACGTTCGTGGACGGAGTATCATATGAATATATAAATAAATACCATACATATAGATATATATATATTTTCTAGAAATACTCAGTATACCTCACGACGAATCGTCCAGGTATTGTTTATATTATTCGTCGGTTCGATCCTTAACGTTAATCGTCCCGCGACGCTCGAGCCTCGACCCCTCGTCATCGCTACGTCCGGTGTTACTGTAGGTCCGTGACTGCGGAATCATTATTTGTATAAAGTCAGCAGATGTGGTATATTTATAAAAATGATGTTCGATTAAATAATTGTTACCGTAACACGACGATGGCATTTCCTTACTAAGTCCTATCGACACAGAATCACCCTTTCCTAAACACCGAATTTACGGCAATAACGTGAGATCACTGGTGAAAAATGACGAAGGTCAGCGTCGAAAATGCAGCTCTGCAGAATAGAGAAACTCGAGTTGCTCCGTTGTAACGCGACCTCAGCTATCCTTTTCGTGACCTTGACCCTCGTCAAAGACCGTCAGAATACTTAACGAGAAACTCGAAGAAATCGAAAAGCAATGTTCCTCGGGAAACGAGACACCCAATCATAAAGTGAAGTAATACATTGTTCTCTTGGCTTTTCAGTCTACTACTCTGTCCTTTCATAGATGCTTTGCTAACGCGACGCGATACAGCTGAGTATTTTCATGTGGTCGGTTTACTTTGTCAAAGTAGTTGACAGCGATTCTCTTGCTCGGTGTATAAACATTTATTTTCGGTTACTTTCCTCGCTTATCATTCTGGCCGCGCTGAGAAGGACACTTAGTCTGTTGGACGAATAATTTTATTAGTTTCTTAATATATTCGATTGAAATAACTAATGCGTTTGACCGGCTGACAGCTGAATAATCTCGTGAGTCTAAACGGGCAACTTTCTACTATCGCAGAATGTCGTCAACTTTCTTTTCAACGAGTAGTAAAATACTGCATCACCGAGGCCATCGCGTACTTCTTCCCTGAATAAATTAAGCGGTCTGGTTTCACGGAATTCGTTGTCATGTCTATGGCTTTAGTCTAAACAGATGCTTATGTGTCTAGCCACTTGGCGGTACAGCTTTACAAACTCTTGAGGTCCTGATTTCTTCTTTTCTTCTTCCCTGCCTTTCGGCGTTGGCTGCGTGTTGGTGACAGCATTAAGATTTCCGCATATCCTTCCTAGTGAATAGGCGAACCCCTGTCGAGCTGGTCTAAGAAGTGCAACGCGTGGACTTTCCATCAGTTCCGACGACAAATGGCGATTCTCTCGACATACTCGACAAAGGATAATGTCAGAAGGATACAGGACAGCTTCCGCGCGAATCTGTAACGATGCTGCATCGTCGGAATAAATGCGGCAGTGGCCATTGTTGAAGGTAATAATATAACGGGGTTACGGTCTCGAAGGTTACGAGTCTTTCTCTCTCCCCCCCCGGTTACCCGAGAGGAGTCACATACACGGATGGTCACGGAGATAGGAGAGATAATAACGGGAGAGTGCGTGAGAGAGAGAAATTCACGGGGAAGGTGACAGCCGTTCTATCTCTAGTCATCCGCCCGTTGGAATCCTCACTACAGATGATAATCATCAGATTCTTTGGTACCAACTACATACCACCCGGAACTGTAATATCAATTCATACGCTTACTTTATAACGTATGCTGCTATTTTGGTAGTACACATGTTGCTATTGATTTTTTTCCGTGCAGGAGATGAGAGGAAGAATGATGGCAAAGTAAATGAATGATACATCGGCTCTCTGACTTCTTACAGTTAGAGGCTAAGCCACGACGTTGGACCAGGAGGTGCACGGCCCACGTAGCAGTTAGGCCACTGACCCAAATTTTTGGGCCCCGTTCGGAGCGGGTATGGCTTTTTCTTCTCTCCCGTTGATCGTTAGTCCGCCGTCCAGCATGTACACACCGCGTCCTCCATCTTCTAAGGAACGTGCTGTCCCCGTCGGGATCCACGGCGGAACGCAAGATTCCTCGTGGAAATTCGAAACCGTATCCGCACGCGGGCGAGTCGATGCTCCATCGATTCGCTTTGCCGTACTTACTTCTGACGCGCCGACAGATCCCCGTGGCCTCCTTACCAGAGATTATCACTTGCTCAGTCATTCACGCGGTAATCGACGGCACGAAGAGGAGAAAATTTATGCCGCGTTGCGTGCTTTTGCCGCAAAATTGCCTTCCGGTTTCTCGATTCTCTTCCGCCTTACCGATCATAATTTAACTTTATCATTGACTTTCATGTATGTATTCATTTTTACAGCGTCGGCAGGGGTAAGAGTTGAGTAAGCGGAAAGGTGCATTCCTGACAATTTTGTGTAGACAAACCGTTTGCCAACGCAGAAGTGAATAATGGTAAAAAATTCTCTCAATCTTCGGACATTAATACGACCAGCCGGACGAAGGCCCATCATAAGAACTAAGGAGCAGGTCGGAAGACAGGTGCTACCAGGTGCTCGGAAGAGACATCCAGAGACAATGGCAATGCTTCGTGAATGCACACGATCTGCAATAAGGGTCCGTGGTAGCAGACAGTAGCGTTCCTCTTGCTGCAGAGCCGGCTTAAAGAAAGTCTTTCACCGCGGCCGGCTGGAGAGGGACGACCGAACCGAGTGAGACGGAGCGAGTGAGACCGAAAAAAGAAAGGTCAAAGGAAAGAAAGAGAAAGGCGAAGGGAGACGGAACGACCCGAGGATCTACGCGAGGAAGAGGGACAGTTGCGGAGAGGCGGAGGAAAGGAAATAGACGGACGAGGGGAGGACAGAGGGGGGAATGAGAGAAAGAGGAAGACGAGGGGAAGGGTGCGAGAGGAGACACGAGAGGAGTCTTCGTTATACTACACTGGTATACTTCGCCGGCGGTACCAGGCAGCGATGTTCCACTTACACGGCACACTTAGCAACCCGCCTCGGTTCAGGATCCTGAAGAGTGGGTCTATCCTACGGCTCTGCTCGACTCGTTGGTACCACTCGTCGCGTATGCCGCCTGTCGTGCCATCAAATTCCCAATCGACGCCTCCTTTGCACGTATTTCGGCATCGAAATCACAACCCAAGAGAAACCCATCGAAGCTTGCTACACAAATCCTCTTGTTCCCAAGGGTTCTAACAACCTCACTGTCCATACCATTTCAGGACTTTATTTTACTGTAATTAACACATTTCTTTTGATTTGCAGACAAAGATCCTGTGAATAAAGATCAATTATTTTCATAGAAAGCAGTGTTTCATTTTTGCCCACTCCGAATAATCGGTAAATCCCGAATAATTTTCATGAAAGATGAGTTGTGCATTGTTATCCAGCCACGCTCAATGCCTGCGACTATTATGCAGGAACCAGGCCAAGTCGAAATTTGACACACTTCAGATCACGTGGCTGAAATCGAGCGTAGCTATGGGCCTCGAACAACTCGCGACTGGATTAGAACAAATCATAATCGTAGCAAACGGCCGCCCGATTGCCCTCGGGGCAAAATTCCGCGGCTGCCTAACGGATCCTAGTTCGAATAACGACAATGTCCTTAATGGTCTCCCAGGAATTCGTACATTTCTCAACGGACACAGGAAGATCCTTCCTAATTTTCTCAAACAGTAGACATCCCCATTACATAAAAACTGTCTACAATCATCGAAATTCGTTGTACCTTACCATCAATAATATGGGAAGTAAATCGTTTTCGATGTTTCTTGTAACTTTTACATCTCACAATCAGTCAATGAATAACACATTCGTTGTAAATCGTTTTTATGGAAAGTCTATCTCGCGAACTTCAGCTGACTACGGGTGACCATGAGATGACAAGATTTTTTGAATTCTCTGTGTGAAATCGAAATGGCTTATAACTGTCGTCGCTCGACACGCTTTCGAGCATTTAAGGAAAGTCCGCGGGCAGCAATGCCACGCGAGGGGTCGAAACCGTAGCAGATCCTACTGATTCGTTATTAAGATAAAGCCAGTAGTAATTATTTTTGTCTCTGCAATTAACACTGGAATCATACGCGACGGAATGTAAGTAGTTAGACGGGACTTTGAGGTATGACAAATCTTTTTACCTCCATCTGCTTCTCCTCCGTCCGGACTAGCACGTCAAAGACGTTGAGTATTGCAAATGGACGAATAATTAAAGACGATTCGGATCATGCGAATGGTACGGTTCGCACAATTACGTTTTCGAGCTCCTCAATGGACGGAGCGGTGAATACGGCTGGCAAAGCGACTAGATACAAACTCACCGTCTATGCGTCTGACACGGTGATGGGATTCTCCATTCCCGTGGTAAAGTTCCCATCGTCCGCGTATCGTTCTCCGGAGTCCTTTCAACGCAATACCCTAGCTCGAGATCGTGTCAAAAGATTCGCGACAGGCCGTGCTCCCGCGCCACTTAATACGATTCTCGTCTGACCTATTCTCTCCGACGGGCCATAAGAGTTTGCTAATTAGGGCCCTTGTGAATCGCGAATATTATGCATATCGCACTAGATAAGCAGCAAGACAGATGGAGGGAGGCCACCACGAAATACAGTTAAGGATTCGTCACAAGCGAATGGATGAATGTATCGTCTTTATCAGATGATCTATTTAAATACGAATTTCTAATTACCATTGTACACACCCAGCCATTAATAAGCAACAAATTGTCAACGACCGAAGGTGGAGAGCCCGCGGGAAAGC
The DNA here is from genome assembly GCA_963989215.1 of Hedychridium roseum. Taxonomy (NCBI): domain Eukaryota; kingdom Metazoa; phylum Arthropoda; class Insecta; order Hymenoptera; family Chrysididae; genus Hedychridium; species Hedychridium roseum. The sequence continues at coordinate 2,533,911 of OZ022318.1, read as the reverse complement.
CAATGTTTAGACGGTGCAAGTAATCGTTCTTAAAGGGCTAAAGTGGATGCTTGATACCTAACGGTACACTCAGAACCGAATCAATCAAAGACTTGAAAAATTCCCTTGTGCTCAGAACTGAAAACAATCAATTCACTTACAGGATACTTCGTAACCCCAACGTCTATACCTTTTATTAGTTAGAAATGATCAGTTTCACTAATATAGTATTACATACGTCCTACTAATATAGTATACGTCCTACTAATATAGTATTACATATACTAAATATAACATATTGTAATCCAATTTAATGCATTTTCAACGTATTTCATCGTATTTTAATGGATTTTAATGCGTTCTAACCTATTTCAACGCATTTTAATGGATTTTAATGTGTTCTAACCTATTTCACCGCAATTTTTTTTATTTATCAACGGGCTGTTGCCCAATTGCATTTTAATGCATTTTAATGTATTTTTAACGTATATTATCGTATTTCAACGCATTTGAATGAATTTTAATGCATTTTTAACGTATTTCATCGTATTTCAACGCATTTGAATGGATTTAAATGCATTTTTAACGTATTTTATCGTATTTCAACGCATTTTAAAGGGTTTTAATGCTATTTTAACGTCTTTAATCGTACTTCAACGCATTTGAATGGATTTTAATGCTATTTTAACGTGTTTCATCGTATTTCAATACATTTCAATGGATTTTATTGATTTTTTAACGAATTTTATCGAATTTCAACGTATTTTAATGGATTTTAATGCATTTTCCACGTATTTTAGCGTATTTCAACGCATTTTAATGTATTTTAACGCTCTATAACGCATTCTTGACGCACTTCAATACATTTTTAACGTGTTCTAACCTATTTCAACACATTTTAATGCATTTCCAAATATTCTACCCTATTTTAACGCATTTCAATTCATTTTAAACGCATTCTAACCTATTTCGACGGATTTTAATGCATTTCTAAATATTTTACGCTATTTTAACGCATTCTAGACTATTCCAGCACATTTTGATGCATTTCTAAACGTTTTACCATATTTTAACGTATTTCAATTCATTTTAAACGCATTCTAACCTATTTCAACACATTTTAATGCATTCCTAAATATCCTACCCTATTTTAACGCATTTCAATACGTTTTTAACGTGTTCTAACCTATTTCAACACATTTTAATGCATTCCTAAACGTTCTAATCTATTTTAAAGCATTTCAATTCATTTTAAACGCATTCTAACCTATTTCGACAGATTTTAATGCATCTCTAAATATTTTACGCTATTTTAACGCATTCTAGACTATTCCAGCACATTTTGATGCATTTCTAAACGTTTTACTTTATTTTAACGTATTTCAATTCATTTTAAACGCATTCTAACCTATTTCAACACATTTTAATGGATTTTAATGTGTTCTAACCTATTTCACCGCAATTTTTTTTATTTATCAACGGGCTGTTGCCCAATTGCATTTTAATGCATTTTAATGTATTTTTAACGTATATTATCGTATTTCAACGCATTTGAATGGATTTTAATGATTTTTTAACGAATTTTATCGAATTTCAACGTATTTTAATGGATTTTAATGCATTTTCCACGTATTTTAGCGTATTTCAACGCATTTTAATGTATTTTAACGCTCTATAACACATTCTTGACGCACTTCAATACATTTTTAACGTGTTCTAACCTATTTCAACACATTTTAATGCATTTCCAAATATTCTACCCTATTTTAACGCATTTCAATTCATTTTAAACGCATTCTAACCTATTTCGACGGATTTTAATGCATTTCTAAATATTTTACGCTATTTTAACGCATTCTAGACTATTCCAGCACATTTTGATGCATTTCTAAACGTTTTACCATATTTTAACGTATTTCAATTCATTTTAAACGCATTCTAACCTATTTCAACACATTTTAATGCATTTCCAAATATTCTACCCTATTTTAACGCATTTCAATTCATTTTAAACGCATTCTAACCTATTTCGACGGATTTTAATGCATTTCTAAATATTTTACGCTATTTTAACGCATTCTAGACTATTCCAGCACATTTTGATGCATTTCTAAACGTTTTACCATATTTTAACGTATTTCAATTCATTTTAAACGCATTCTAACCTATTTCAACACATTTTAATGCATTCCTAAATATCCTACCCTATTTTAACGCATTTCAATACGTTTTTAACGTGTTCTAACCTATTTCAACACATTTTAATGCATTCCTAAACGTTCTAATCTATTTTAAAGCATTTCAATTCATTTTAAACGCATTCTAACCTATTTCGACAGATTTTAATGCATCTCTAAATATTTTACGCTATTTTAACGCATTCTAGACTATTCCAGCACATTTTGATGCATTTCTAAACGTTTTACTTTATTTTAACGTATTTCAATTCATTTTAAACGCATTCTAACCTATTTCAACACATTTTAATGCATTTCTAAATATTCTACCCTATTTTAACGCATTTCAATACATTTTTAACGTGTTCTAACCTATTTCAACACATTTAATGCACTCCTAACCGTTCTAATCTATTTTAAAGCATTTTCATACCATTTTTAATTTTCTAATGCATTTTCAATACATTTTAACGTATTAAAAATTGTATGTTCAATTAAACATTTTGGTATTCTGTCGGTAATCAGTAGACTGATTGTCACCGTTCTCAATTTACATCCATGTAGAACATCGGTAACGAATCTGCAATCGCTAGACTGATTATCACCATTCTTAATTTGCATCGGTGTAAGACGTCGGTAACCAATCTGTAATCGCTAGACTGATTATTACCGTTGTCAATTTACATCCGTATAGAATATCGGTAACCGATCTGTAATCGCTAGACTGATTATCACCGTTCTCAATTTATCCAAATAATCCGTGTAGAATATCGGTAACCAATCTGCAATTGCTAGACTAATTATCACAGTTTTCAATATACGTTCGTGTAGAATATCGGTAACGAATCTGCAATCGCTAGATTGATTGTCGCCATCATCAATGTAGGTCAAGGCAGCGGATCAGTAATGTATGGACACAGATGATATATGGGATAAAACTATTATCCAAGTTACACACTTCTTTGACAATTACCACAGGTAATTCAACGTTTTCATATGTTCACACCGAAAATCATCAAATAATCTGAAAATATCATAATTTAATGCCAACAATCCCTAAATGTATTCGATCGAATTTCAGCGCATTTTCTGCGTATTTTAATTCATTTATAACGCATTTTAACGCATTCTTAACACACTTTAATGTATTTTCTCGCATTATAACGCACTATTAACTTATTTATACTATCCTAAATATTGTTTTAAATATTTATACTATATAATTTTAAATATTTTAATATATGCACTACCTACGTATTATACCTATTATACACTATATATACGTACTATATATATAACATACTATACCTATATACACTATATATATATTATACGTATTATACCTATTATATATACTATATACGTACTATATATGTTACATGCGTACTATATATGTGACATACGTACTATATACTTATTATATATACTATATAAGTCCTATATATGTAACATGCGTACTATATACCTACTATATATACTATATACGTACTATATATGTAACATGCGTACTATATACCTACTATATATACTATATACGTATTATATATGTAACATACGTACTATATACCTATTATATATACTATATACGTACTATATATGTTACAGGCGTACTATATACCTACTATATATACTATATACGTATTATATATGTAACATACGTACTATATACCTATTATATATACTATATACGTACTATATATGTTACAGGCGTACTATATACCTACTATATATACTATATACGTATTATATATGTAACATGCGTACTATATATGTAACATACGTATTATATACCTATTATATATACTATATACGTACTATATATGTTACATGCGTACTATATATGTGACATACGTACTATATACTTATTATATATACTATATAAGTCCTATATATGTAACATGCGTACTATATACCTACTATATATACTATATACGTACTATATATGTAACATGCGTACTATATACCTACTATATATACTATATACGTATTATATATGTAACATACGTACTATATACCTATTATATATACTATATACGTACTATATATGTTACAGGCGTACTATATACCTACTATATATACTATATACGTATTATATATGTAACATACGTACTATATACCTATTATATATACTATATACGTACTATATATGTAACATACGTATTATATACCTATTATATATACTATATACGTACTATATATGTTACATGCGTACTATATATGTGACATACGTACTATATACTTATTATATATACTATATAAGTCCTATATATGTAACATGCGTACTATATACCTACTATATATACTATATACGTACTATATATGTAACATGCGTACTATATACCTACTATATATACTATATACGTATTATATATGTAACATACGTACTATATACCTATTATATATACTATATACGTACTATATATGTTACAGGCGTACTATATACCTACTATATATACTATATACGTATTATATATGTAACATACGTACTATATACCTATTATATATACTATATACGTACTATATATGTGACATACGTACTATATACTTATTATATATACTATATAAGTCCTATATATGTAACATGCGTACTATATACCTACTATATATACTATATACGTACTATATATGTAACATGCGTACTATATACCTACTATATATACTATATACCTATTATATATACTATATACGTACTATATATGTAACATACGTATTATATACCTATTATATATACTATATACGTACTATATATGTTACATGCGTACTATATACCTACTATATATACTATATACGTATTATATATGTAACATACGTACTATACATCTATTATATATGCTGTATACGTAATATATATATTATATACGTATTATATACTTGTTGTACATATTATTTTATCGTATTTCAACGCATTTTAATGGATTTTAATGCATTTTTAACGTATTTTATCGTATTTCAACGCATTTTAATGTATTTTTATGCATTTTTAACGTGTTTTATCGTATTTCAACGCATTTTAATGGATTTTAATGCATTTTTAACGTATTTTATCGTATTTCAACGCATTTTAATGTATTTTAATGCATTTTTAACGTATTTTATCGTATTTCAACGCATTTTAATGTATTTTAATGCATTTTTAACGTATTTTATCGTATTTCAACGCATTTTAATGTATTTTAATGCATTTTTAACGTATTTTACCGTATTTCAACGCATTTTAATGTATTTTAATGCATTTTTAACGTATTTTAGCGTATTTCAACGCATTTTAATGGATTTTAATGCCAATTTCAGTTTTTTTATTTTTTCTGCTAGTATAGTAGTTTTTTCGGCTAGTATAGTAGTTTTTTTCTACTAGTATAGTAGTTTTTTCCGGCTAGTATAGTAGTTTTTTCGGCTAGTATAGTAGTTTTTTCTGCTAGTATAGTAGTTTTTTTCGGTTAGTATAGTAGTTTTTCTGCTAGTATAGTAGTTTTTTTCGGCTAGTATAGTAGTTTTTTCTGCTAGTATAGTAGTTTTTTTCTACTAGTATAGTAGTTTTTTGTGCTAGTATAGTAGTTTTTTCGGCTAGTATAGTAGTTTTTTTCGGTTAGTATAGTAGTTTTTTCCGGCTAGTATAGTAGTTTTTTCGGCTAGTATAGTAGTTTTTTCTGGCTAGTATAGTAGTATAAAAAACTACTATACTACTATACTACTATACTACTATACTAGCAGAAAAAACTACTATACTAGCCGAAAAAACTACTATACTAACCGAAAAAAACTACTATACTAGCCGAAAAAACTACTATACTAGCAGAAAAAACTACTATACTAGCCGAAAAAACTACTATACTAGCCGAAAAAAACTACTATACTAGCAGAAAAACTACTATACTAACCGAAAAAAACTACTATACTAGCCGAAAAAACTACTATACTAACCGAAAAAAACTACTATACTAGCAGAAAAAACTACTATACTAGCCGAAAAAAACTACTATACTAGCCGAAAAAACTACTATACTAGCCGGAAAAAACTACTACTATACTAGTAGAAGAAAACTACTATACTAGCAGAAAAAACTACTATACTAGCAGAAAAAATTAAAAAAAACTGAAATTGGCATTAAAATCCATTAAAATGCGTTGAAATACGGTAAAATACGTTAAAAATGCATTAAAATCCATTAAAATGCGTTGAAATACGATAAAATACGTTAAAAATGCATTAAAATCCATTAAAATGCGTTGAAATACGATAAAATACGTGGAGAATGCATTAAAATCCAATAAAATGCGTTGAAATACTATAAAATACGTTAAAAATGCATTAAAATCCATTAAAATGCGTTGAAATACGATAAAATACGTTAAAAATGCATTAAAATCCATCAAAATGCGTTGAAATACGATAAAATACGTGAAAAATGCATTAAAATCCATCAAAATGCGTTGAAATACGATAAAATACGTGAAAAATGCATTAAAATCCATCAAAATGCGTTGAAATACGATAAAATACGTGAAAAATGCATTAAAATCCATCAAAATGCGTTGAAATACGATAAAATACGTGAAAATAGCATTAAAATCCATCAAAATGCGTTGAAATACGATAAAATACGTGAAAAATGCATAAAAATCCATCAAAATGCGTTGAAATACGATAAAATACGTGAAAAATGCATTAAAATCCATTAAAATGCGTTGAAATACGATAAAATACGTGGAAAATGCATTAAAATCCATTAAAATGCGTTGAAATACGATAAAATACGTGGAAAATGCATTAAAATCCATCAAAATGCGTTGAAATACGATAAAATACGTGAAAATAGCATTAAAATCCATCAAAATGCGTTGAAATACGAAAAAATACGTGAAAAATGCATTAAAATCCATCAAAATGCGTTGAAATACGATAAAATACGTGAAAATAGCATTAAAATCCATCAAAATGCGTTGAAATACGATAAAATACGTGAAAAATGCATAAAAATCCATCAAAATGCGTTGAAATACGATAAAATACGTGAAAAATGCATTAAAATCCATTAAAATGCGTTGAAATACGATAAAATACGTGAAAAATGCATTAAAATCCATTAAAATGCGTTGAAATACGATAAAATACATGAAAATAGCATTAAAATCCATCAAAATGCGTTGAAATACGATAAAATACGTGAAAAATGCATAAAAATCCATCAAAATGCGTTGAAATACGATAAAATACGTGAAAAATGCATTAAAATCCATTAAAATGCGTTGAAATACGATAAAATACGTGGAAAATGCATTAAAATCCATTAAAATGCGTTGAAATACGATAAAACACGTTAAAAATGCATTAAAATCCATCAAAATGCGTTGAAATACGATAAAATACGTGAAAAATGCATTAAAATCCATCAAAATGCGTTGAAATACGATAAAATACGTGAAAATAGCATTAAAATCCATCAAAATGCGTTGAAATACGATAAAATACGTGAAAAATGCATAAAAATCCATCAAAATGCGTTGAAATACGATAAAATACGTGAAAAATGCATTAAAATCCATTAAAATGCGTTGAAATACGATAAAATACGTGGAAAATGCATTAAAATCCATTAAAATGCGTTGAAATACGATAAAATACGTGGAAAATGCATTAAAATCCATCAAAATGCGTTGAAATACGATAAAATACGTGAAAATAGCATTAAAATCCATCAAAATGCGTTGAAATACGAAAAAATACGTGAAAAATGCATTAAAATCCATCAAAATGCGTTGAAATACGATAAAATACGTGAAAATAGCATTAAAATCCATCAAAATGCGTTGAAATACGATAAAATACGTGAAAAATGCATAAAAATCCATCAAAATGCGTTGAAATACGATAAAATACGTGAAAAATGCATTAAAATCCATTAAAATGCGTTGAAATACGATAAAATACGTGAAAAATGCATTAAAATCCATTAAAATGCGTTGAAATACGATAAAATACATGAAAATAGCATTAAAATCCATCAAAATGCGTTGAAATACGATAAAATACGTGAAAAATGCATAAAAATCCATCAAAATGCGTTGAAATACGATAAAATACGTGAAAAATGCATTAAAATCCATTAAAATGCGTTGAAATACGATAAAATACGTGGAAAATGCATTAAAATCCATTAAAATGCGTTGAAATACGATAAAACACGTTAAAAATGCATTAAAATCCATTAAAATGCGTTGAAATACGATAAAAGACGTGAAAAATGCATTAAAATCCGTCAAAATGCGTTGAAACACGATAAAATACGTGAAAATAGCATAAAAATCCATCAAAATGCGTTGAAATACGATAAAATACGTGAAAATTGGAAATGCATTAAAATGTGTTGAAATAGGTTAGAACACGTTAAAAATGTATTGAAACGCGTTAAGAATGCGTTATAGAGCGTTAAAATCCATTAAAATGCGTTTAAATGCGTTGAAATACAATAAAATACGTTGGAATACGTTATATACATTAAAATTGCATTAAAATTCGTTAAAATGCGTTGAAACACACTAAAAATTTATTGAAATGCGTTAAAATAGGTTAGAATATTTTGAAATGCATTAAAATGCGTTGAAATAGGTTAGAACACGTCAAATATGTATTAAAATGCGTTAAAAGGCGTTAGAATGCGTTGAAATATGTTAAAAATGCTTTATATAGCGTTAAATTACATGAATAATGCATTAATGTGCGTTAAAATGCGTTAAAATTGATTTATGGTGCGTTAAAATGCGTTAGAATGCATTAAAATACGTTAACAATGAGTTAAAACGCGTTAAAACTGCTTAATGGAGCGTTAAATTGCGTTAATAATATATTAAGATGCTTTAAAATGCTATAAAACTGATTTATGCTGCTTTAAAATACGTTAAAATATGTTAAAAATGATTTACAGAACATTAAATTACATTAATAATGCATTAAGACGCGGTGAAATACGTTAAGAATGAGTGAAAATACGTTACAAATGTTTTATGGCGCTTTAATTACACTAATAATGCATATGTGCGATAAAATACGTTAGAATGCGTTAAACCCAGGTTAGAATCCTTTAAAATACGTTGAAATATGTTATGCATGGAGAGGTGGATATTTTTCAAGTATGATAGTTTCAGTAGAACAAGGCAATATATGGCATGATATGTTTCAGTAGAATAAGTCAGTAGAATAAGTGCGGTCAGGCATTTGTCAGTAGTATAGATCGTTGTGTGGTCGGGCGTTTTTCAGTAGTGTAGATCGGTGTGTGATCGGGTATTTTTCAGTAGTATTATAGGTTAGTGTGTGGTGAGACATTTGTCAGTAGTGTACAAATTGGTGTGTAATCAGATATTTTTCAGTACTACAGGTCAGTGTATGATTGGAAATCTTTCAGCGTATGGTTGAACTTTTTCCAGTGGTGGAAGTAAGTGTACGGTGAGGCATTTTTCACTGATGTCGCTAATAATTTAGTAACTTTGAAATTTCTGTAGATTCTGAAGACTTCTGGGACGTCCAGACGTCGACCTTCGAGGCCAGAGGGAGACGGAAATGGCGCGATTTATTTATCGAAGTGTATTGGGCATGTGTCAAGGTGCCTTTCGCGATTCTCTTCTCCGTGGAGAGAATCGTCTTTAGGTGGCATGGCAAACTCGAACGCGGCTAATGGGCCGCGCGCACGTCGCGGCTCGCTTAACGATCAACTTCGATTTCTCTTGGCAGCATCGCTCGCGTACACGCACGGTGAAAACTTTATGGGATCCCGTCGAAAATACTGGTAGACCTCCACGGCTCAATACTGTCGGTAGAAAGAAGACCGTGGGGCCACCGTCAATGCTCGTTGCATTATTCCACGCTCGTCGCGTAATTAGTCGGACATTCTGACGGACCATCGTGTCGACTAGTCATTTAAACCGTAATACAAGAGTCGTCCGCGCAGACAGACTAGCAAGTAAGAGAAGTCTTACGATCTGAGGAAATAAGATATTATGCCGGGTTTAAATAATTATGCAATTTTTTTCTGTATATTGGTTATTTATGTAAGAAAATTTCATTGGCCTTTAATTAGATAAGTCTCGATATTTGGAATTAGTTTTCACGATTCATACTACCCGTTCGGTAAACCAGTACTTTTGAAAACACGTGAATCGGTTGGTTCTTCATTGAAGCATGACGATCGGTTTGGAGCAGTAGTGAGTGCGGATGATGCAGGGCGTTCCCTCGAGGCCCGTAGGGAAGGGAATAAGGCGCACCAGGCAGTGGTGGAAAGCTTGGCTATTGGTGGTATAAGCGAGTCTCGTGTGCGCGCACAGAGAAAGAGGATCATCTGCTACGCGTGTAATGTGTATTAGTCTGTGTGTGGAGAGTCAGGCTGAAGTCAAGCGCGCTGTGTTCTCTCGTGCTCCTCGGGCTGGTGGGACCTTGTTTCATGACCCACATAAAGCAAGGCCGTTAACACTACAGAGGCGCACACGCGCAAGTCCGTCGCGTTTGCCGGCGAGAATCTAAGGGGCCCTCCGTTCGCTCTATGGGGCCCCACCATGGGCCCGTCAGGCCCTCCGGCGTCTACCTGCAAGGTACACATGTCGACACATACACACACACTTGTTCGTACGTACCCACATGCACTGCGTCTCACGCTGTCACTTTGCACGCGTGAGACTCGAATCGCATACGAATGCACGTGCTGGAAGCTGAGATGCAGGGATAGATAACGTCTTAGCAAATTAACATTTCTAATACCGAAGTACGTAAACTTTCTTTTCCGTAGAGGGCTTTTTTTGTTCTTCGATAGTCTGCCTGTTGACATTTTTTTGTCACCGTGCCAATACCCGTGTTAGTTGTTGAGAATTGTGTCGAGAAATGTATGGGACAAAGTGGCATATGCCTAGGATTAAGGTGTTCTTCATATCCGGTTCCGGCCGTGTAGAAGCAGGTCCGCTGGACCGGAGGAGACAGGTAGGCTGCGTCGATGTATGTCGTACGTATCTCCGAGAGTATGTTTCATTTAAATTACCGAAGCAGGGACGCCGTTACAAGGTCCGCGAGAATCCGTTGGGGTCCATGGACCGGGCATAAATTCCAGCAGGAACTCGTAGTCACGTTGCTTAACAATACTTGCGTGGCTCGCTTGACACGCTAAATTGTAACTACGCGGCGCATAATGCCGCTTAAAAACGGTTGATATATGTAGAGTCTTCGCGACGTGATCCTCGATATGTATCTTCTGCATGTAATATTTTCTTCCGTGAGATGCTAAGATTCCGCGAGATTGGCGCGATGGTTATGCCGATAGTTGCATGAAAACGTTTTATCTCGATACCGTCAGTGTCGTGTACTGTTAGCCGCTTTGCCGCGCTTTATCACTTGTTATTATTACCGTTAACTGCACAAACGCAAGTACAGCACATTAGGACTGACGGTCGTTAATATTATCGTTCCCACGTATTAACGAAGGTAATTGAGGCGTTTGTAAAATCAATGAACGTCCGTGTAGACGGAATCGGTAAATTATCTGGGTCTTTCTCAATTCCATGCACTGTCCTATTACGCTTTAATTATGCTACTTAATTAGATTTAGTGCTAATTACATTCAACATTAAACCAACTCGACGTGGTATAACGTACATGTATAATCCAGGAGTTAATTATTCACTGCATGGTATTGGTTTGTGGCTAGTGCAATAATTTTTATCTTCACATAGGGAAATTATGTGAGACACTCGCTTGGAATCAGAGAAAGCGGATTGTTATTATCGGCACTTCCTCCCAGGGACAGACTCGTCTGTTTTTCTACTTTGGATCGGAGGATGAATCGTTTAAATCGTACTAAGCTTTATCTCGTGATCTCCCAGGACGGGATTGTAATTCAGAGTGGACTGGTAGGAGGGGAGGGAGAGGTGGGGAGATGAGGCTAAGTAGCTCGCTCGTTTAAGGATTTATCTGGGGATCTGTCATTGCGGAATCGCAATTGAGGGTACCGTAGTCTTCCTCCGCGAAGGCGGGAGTCGCGGAAGTCGGGGATCGCGGCCCTGGATCTCGGTCTTCTTATGTGGCACTTATTCCACGAGCGAGCGCACCTGTGTGCGTCTCTACACGCGTGTGTATCGGTCTCTACGAGTCCTTAGTGGGTCACACGGAAACGAGTAAGTCGGCACGTGTGTATGTGTATGACAACACACGGGAACCGAGCTTATCGCGACCGTGAAGAACCGAGCTCAACGGAGCAAGATCTACGATGTTCCTTGATCTTGACTCGATGCGAGGCCCAGAGATCTCCACTCCCTCGATCCCCCGGCGATTACATTAATCTTCTTCACCCGCGCTCATTGGCAGTTTCGTGTTAACGCAAATAGCTCCGTCAGATGATTTTTCCAAACTCAGGCGACGCTCCTTCGACAAATAGCATTGCGTGCTGCGTGCGTGAATCTAACGTGCATTTTTGTCTACCGTCGGCTCTATGACTTTCTCCATATTTACACGTATTCGTGTCCGTAGTTTATTTATGATTGTCGGTTAATTATGACTCGTCGTATTTTTAAATGTACGCCAGATGTTTCACTGACACGTTTACAGATGCATACAGTATTCATAAAATAAATTTGTATACATGGGAAGTACCGGGCCATGCCCCCTTCTAATAGGCAACCGGCGCAGCCGCTAACGTAACAAACTGATGGGTTGCCTATCAGTAGGGGCAGAAGCACAGATGAGGATCAGACATCGAGGGAAATTATAAATAGATATTTCAATGGTGAGGCGGTAAGTAGTATAGGTCAATATAAGTTCAGACGGTAAGTAGTATACGTCTTGGTAAACTTGCTGAAAACAAGAATTAAAAACTCTATGTTCGCTTCTTTGTAAATTTCCTTTATTGTTCTCGACTTTTCTTCGTACAATGATCGTCACAAAATTGCTTATGTGGTTACAAAGGCGCAATGAAATCTTTCTTCGAGTTCTAGCAAAGTACTAATTCACAAAGGAAAACCATCGCTACGAGCAAACGTTGAAGATACGTAGACGTTACTTAACGCTTTGCCCTAATGTTCACAAACTTTGGGAAAAATGGATATCATTAACGCAAAAAGAAGCGTGATGTTCAAGTTGGAACTTCGTTCTAATTTCCTCTAGCTATATGCGCGTATAGGTTAGGAAATTTTTCGCAACATTAGGCACAAAGCGTTAAATATTTCTGATTAGTTTAAAGCCGCATTGGGTGTAAATTATTCTTCTCAATTTCACTGTCCTCGTCCGTAGGTTTTTTAGATAAACACACTTTAAAAAACGGGGAAGAGGCGCTTTGAACGTAATAAGAATTGTTAATATAAATCATGGCACGTCCTTACTTTTAAGAACTCCGATAAGCTAAAAAGATTGAGGCGGAAATTACAATAGAAAAATCTTTTTCAATCGTTTGTGGCCAATAGTCAATGTTATTAGCAGAAGTTTTATTATTAACAAGGAAGTAATATCGGAATTTTGATTGTACTGCAGAAACTCTCTAAAACTCTTGTACCTGTAAACTTCGTGTTCGTGTCAAATTACAAATACGATTTCGGAACCACTAACTTAACCCCACTGGTTATTAATAAAGCGACTCCTCACTGAATTTTGTCATTATGGCTACCAACTTGCTTTTTGGGGTGATATACAAAGAAGAACACTAGTTCGTACAAAACAGTCAATTCATATTTCCGCATTGATATAAGTTACATATGCAAAAATTCAGCGAGGAATGGCGATTCACAATTTCAACGCTACTTAAAAGTCTAATACATTTGAATTTCGCTACAGTAACAGACACCTGCAATCACCAGCAAGCTACTTTAATTCAACCAATCTGCGATGTAACATAGAATTTGCGTCGTAATACTTGGCTTGTCTGACTTCCTAAGTATCCTAAGAGACCGGTACATGCGAAAGATTTACAACTGTACCTATCTCGAAGAGCTTAAACAATAAGTACACTCTTGGAAATGAGCCATTGAACCATGCTCTTATAACAACATCGATCGTTTAACATAAGAGTTAATGTTAGTACACTTAGATAGATTCGGCCTTGAGTCGACCGTAATTTAACTTTGGAAAAAGACTCGTGACCCTTTTTACAACTCTTCGCAAACCTGTCTGTAATTTCTCTACATTCCTAAGACGATAAAATAGTTATAAAAACTCGCAAAAAATCTTCAGTTGTCAGCACAGTGGGGAACAGAGTAACATCGTAACTATCGACCAGTCGATCTCGGAACGTCAAATTTAAACTAGGATATCCATGCGGAAAAATCAGAGTTTCCTGCTTACTTTTTGTGCTGGGCATTCCCGTCTTCTTCGAGTCAAAAGAACGATATTGGAAATTCATGTACACTTATTCATACATTGACTTGTTTCGTCGGGTTCTAAACGCGAACGTTGCTTAAAGGCTATGTCATACAACATTTAATACGTCAAGGCGCAAAGCACATTGAAAAAATGTCCACGGGACCGGAAGGGAGCAACCAACACTTATGGGAAAACCATTAGGGGAATTGGAGCGATCCACCATCCGTGGAATTCATGGAAGAAGCACGCTAATACGTTTCACTAAAAACTAACGATGAGCAAACATTCCAAACACTTATCCCGTGTCTATGTGCTTTAGTAACATTAACATACAAGTTCTGAGTCTTTAGACGATAACACCGTGTTGCGCCAGGAGCTGTTTCCTCTGATGAAGGCTCGGAGATTCACCCTCGATCTCCACTTTCGTACCTTCGAAGGACTTAGACGTCTTGAAGGCGTTCAGGGCCTTCAGGCAATTGTTCGTCGACATCTCTAGGGATTTGGAACTTCTGATGGAAGCGTTAGCAAGTTTTTTTATCGTTTCGGAGATGGGACACTTGATGAAGTCGGGTCTTTCCCTTTCCTTCTCCTTCAGCCTTTGATTACCGTCGACGGTTGGCAAGGAATCCTTCGACTCCGCCTCCGGCTGTTGATTCTTATCTTCGTCATTGTCTTTGGAATCCTCGTCGCGGGCTTGCCCCTCGGGAGCAGCTTCCGTTCCTCTGAGCAAGTCCACCTGCTCTTTCAGTTCCGTCGGAGGGACGCCGTCAACCTCGTCCTTCCTATCGTCCTGACTTAATAAAGACTTTGGCGGTGCCTCGACATACCCGCTCTCATCGCTATCGGCCTCCTCGTCCAGGGAATCAAGAGTCAAGAATGTTGACTCGTCCATCTCCAGCAGTTCACCGTCCATTCGCGACGGGTACTTCTCGATCATCCGTCGTTTCCTCGTTTGTGGATCGTCTATCCTGCGGAGGATCTCCCCCCGCGGCCTGTAATCCACTCCCTCGTCGAAGTCCGCCGGGTCTTCGAAGTCGAAGAGATTCGATGCCACGTCCTCCGTTTCTTCCTCTTCCTCCTCCATCGACTCGTCCTCCTCACTGCGCGAGGAAAACCTCTTCCTGTCCGACAACGCGTTGCGTCGGTGGAAACGTGGACTTCCGGCGCAGGTCATGAAATTCGGCGAACCGTCCGAGTTTCGCCGTGGTCCTTGACCCGCTACGAGCACGTCATCGGAAAAATAAACTCTACGATTGGCCCCTTGTCCCGGTTCACCTGCAACCGCCACGATCGATCGAATTAACTAAACGGTTAAACGGCAAGAACTTAAGTACTTCATAGAAATCAGTTGGTAAAGAAAATTTAACGCGTGGACTGGAAATACAACCTGCTGGATGATGATCCTCTGGACCTGGAGCCCTTTCCTCGCTGGTGGCTGTGCTGGCCGTTTCGCACCCGCTCGAAATACTTCCGTTTTCGTCGGAGGATTCGCGATGCAACGAGTCCAATAATCTCGCAAGTCTCCAGCTGTCTTGATCCTGCCAGCATCGTGCCACATTTTCCAAGGATCTCAGTTCCTCGAGCAG
Organism: Hedychridium roseum; assembly: GCA_963989215.1. NCBI lineage: Eukaryota > Metazoa > Arthropoda > Insecta > Hymenoptera > Chrysididae > Hedychridium > Hedychridium roseum. The sequence continues at coordinate 2,517,847 of OZ022318.1, read as the reverse complement.
CCTCTGCTGCTCGATTTCCTCGGCCACCGCGTCCTCCTCGATTGCCGACAACTTCGGGGCGCTCTTTGACCTCTCCAGAGGTGGCCTATAATTCTGACCGCCCGTGCTGAGCAGCAATTTTCTGCGTGGCAAGGACGGATTGTCGTACAACGCGTTCGCCAAGGACAATCTACGAAAATAGAGGGTCATAAAATTACTACCGGTGTCGTGAGCACGTGCAAAGGTAATTCTCTTGTTCGTGGCCACGAGGATGAATTCTAATATTGTCGTCACGAACCCGCCAAGACTTTGACACGGAATCCTGGAAAGTACGAATGCCGAGGAGCGGCTGTAGAAGCGTTGACCCGAATGCACGTTGACGTACGATCGCTATGACCTGAATCGTGACTCGGTGGATCGTGCTCTCATGCAAGAGTTTACAAGCGTGACCCGAATTGTGTCTTCATCGGGAGGTCGCAACCTCCTACCTTTCGTGCCGGTGACCGTGAAAAGACATACACAATTTCTCCTTGCTACCACGCGAGACAAGGTTCAACAATACAGCCTAATCCTCCGGGGAGAAAAAAAGTTAAACACGGCTTAATCCTTTTCAAGATAAGTAAAGATAACTGGGTCGTCGTTCCTTAAGCGGGGGGTCTCTAATTCGCCGTTCTTCTCTCGCGTAATGATTCGTCCTTCTGAGAGCTTCTACCGTTAACTCAACAATATTATGTTCATTCCCTGTCCTAGCCACCTAACACGCACTTACATAATACTCTGTCAGTAAATATTACGCATTTGAATAATCGCTCACGTGATAGTAGTTTAGCGCGTCAGAGTCAAATGGAATCGCTGTTAATGATTAATGAATTAATGAGCCTTACGATAACTAGTTTTTCTAGCGACGATTATCCTCCAGGAGGATTTACCTCCTTCGACGGCGACGCGAAGACGTCAAACCCGTTCGATTTCTATTATCCTTTTTCGCCGGGAAAAGGCGGCACGTTGAAAGGAGGTGAAAAGAAGGTACTACAGTTAGTCGGTAGGTCATGATTTCCTTCTCTCACCTGGCGTTCTGCCTGGAAACCTTGTCCCTGCGGAACTCCAGCAAAGCCTGCTGGAGCCTGGCGTTGAGGGTTGTCGCGAGCCTTCGGGCGGTCGATTCCTTATTGCAAAGGGCCGCGTGACATCTCAGTTCCGGCTTAAACTTCCGGCCCTCCGACCTGTACACCCAGACGAAGAGCCGTGGATGTGAGGCCGGTGCCGTGCAATACGTCACACGGTGGGCCCAATATTCCGTGTGTCCGTATTCCTTTGATGTCGATGTCAATCCTCCGTTCGTCACAGTAAGCCTCATCGTTACGTCTGGCCGACTGCTGCTCACGTAGGTTCGCCATAACTGCGCCACTGGTTTCTCGACGCAGCCCTCGCCTGCACATTAAACAACAAATCATATTTTTCTCGTCCGAAGAGTCCATTAAATTCGAAGAAAATGGAACAAAATTGTTGAACAAACTAATCAATGAAATTCATGATCCGCCCTATGTCCCATCTCTACGCGGTTATATCTCTATCCTTTATTTTCTTAAAGACTTTAGTCCGAAGATGGTGGAAACGTTTTCCCGACTCGGAGACACGGTAATGGTCGCGTACAGTTATTGCGTACTCAAATGGTTACGTCTGGCCGTTTCCTACCGGTCGAGATGCGCGTTTCTTTCCTACCTCCGACCTACGCGCATAACGTACAAACGGTACACGTAACGTACCCTTCAACGTACCGAAGGAAACGACCGGAGATATTCAGACTCGTTACAGTACCTACGAATGGCCGAGAGCAATTGGAAAACAAGCTCGCTAACTCGTCTACCTATTCCTCTCACGGGTCTCAACGTCATTGAAACTTATCCCTTCCTATTCCCCACTCTGACATCCAGGGATTTGTAAGGCGATTTCTAGAATTCAGGAGAGCCAATAACAACAGGGAAATGAACTGTGCCAATAATAAATGACACGCCCATAACGGAAAAGAGGAAGTAGGAATGTAAATTCAGAAAGATGCTGTAAGGTCTTTCGTTTTCAAATAGAATCATTTAAAAAATATCTGTCGGGTACATGTTTCTACGTTATACTCTGTTTCGAAGGGAACGTCGATCATAATAGCTCTTACGTTTCCGCGGATCAGTTTTCTCCTCGGACGAGCGGATTACACGGTGCAACACGCGAATGGAATATAATATACGAGCGGAGAATCGAGAAGCGTCGAGGCACATCCTGACCTTCGATACAGTTCGATTCGCCGTTGTGCGCTCGGCTCGCGGATTGCCTTACCAATTTAGAGATACAGGAAACGCAGGTACAGTTACTTCGACTTCGAAGTCAGTGAATCAGAAAGGGAGCTGGCAGGTACGAAGGAAAAGACAGAGAGAGGTAGTCGTCGGCCAGGGAAAAGGGGGGAACGGTGAAGAAAGGTGACAAATAACGAGGAAAAGCAGAATGAAAATTAGTGGAAAACATTGTGGGACAGGAAAAGGAAAAATAGAGAAACGATGGGGGGCTAGAGGAAGTTTTTCTCGTAAAAGAAAGTACGAATTTCGGATTGCTGAAGGCGCGAAAAAAGGTATCGAAGTAAACTGGTCAGATAATTTTTCGCCGTTGAATTGAACAAAAAGAAAACGAACGATGTAAGTGCGAAGAATTCCTGAGCAATGGGAAAAAGTTCCGCATACCATTTGCCGTTACGCAGAACCGTCGCTATCGATATAACTAAAGGAAAATTTCTTGCACGTTTTCTTTGTTGTCTTTTTTCTCATTTTCATCCTCGCTGCTTGTCATTCTTTTTTCTTCCCCTTCCATCAAAAGACATGTAATTCCCGCTTACATGCGTGCATCGACGCACAGGCAGAAATAAACGTTGTTTGCCAATGGAAATTTTTCCCAGGGATACAAAACCTGTATGAGAATTATACTGGCACGATAAATCCCTTTGAAAATTACTCGCACTTTCGATGATAAACTCGAGGATCATTCGTCGCGTAGTTTCGACTAACAATAAGACTTTCGTAATGTCTAAGCCCTTGAGGTTGTTATTATTTGTGCTGTGTAATTGCCAAAATCTTCCAACCTTTCGTCCCACGTTTCATGAGTCTCGTGTCGCAATAGAACGGGATTAAGGTTATTGTTTGTCGGCGATAAGATCGACGAAGGCGTCTTTGTGGGCGTGTTTGATCGATTTTCGTGATTTCCTTCCGCGATTATAAACAGCTCGGGTTATCGGTAGATGGATGATGTAGAATCATCGCGAAGGTCACCGCTCGAAATCGATCGATTTCGCGGTGCACGTGATTTCAGGCAAACACGAGATGCAGCCGAGGAAAGAGAGAAATTACGCCGGTTTATCGTTCATTTCGAGCGTGAGAGAATCTCCGGCGGCCTGTTTATCGACGCTCGTAAAGCGTTTAACGATCTCACGCGCTCGGCGAAAAATTAGGATAACGCCCGGCCGTTTGGAAAATAAACAGAGCTACGGCTCCGATTCCGCGAAGGAAAGGCACTCGCGCGAATTAGCAATGATCTGAAACAATAAGCGCTGGTAAAATTGCGCCTCCGGGAAGCGAGAGTACACGAGAAATCTGTGCTATCAAGTCAGCCAAGCGGAGATTGGGAGTAATAACGAAAATTCGGTAATGCATAATACGGCAAGATTGCGAGGAAATTTCAATAGCGGTTTACAGTAACTCTATTGCGTGCAATTACTTCGTGATAAAATGAAATTTTATTTTAATTAAAAACTCGTAATTACGGAATGCCATTGGCAAGACTGGAAATTGCGACAACGCACACACCCTTTTCCACCGTAATGAAATTCTATGACGATGCCACTATTTTTACTTCTAATGGCGTAATTCTACGAGTAAAAGAAGATTCATTTATCACCAGTCATACGACTGATATGATCTTTCTATATTTTACATCCAATCGCAATTCCGGTTATCAGCTTGTGTTATTTTCGACGATTTATCGCTACTTCTCGAGGAATCTTCGATAACATATTCTACGATATTTTTCTCCGGAGGATACTCAATGCAGGAAAAACAGATTTGCGATGCAGTAATACGCAGCGTTTTATGGCAAATAAATTCGCAGCTAGCGGCGGTGCGCTTTGTTCGACGCTTTCACGGAAATAAACATGACAGGAGAGAGTAAAGCTGCAGTTTTGTCAGAGATCTGTGCGTTTGTGATCGACAGGTGAGCCGTGCCGAAAGGTCGTCAATATTATGAGCAGGTAGGCACGACGGTGTGTCGTCAGCGACGAGGAAGAATCGTGTCTTGGCTAACGGATAGCGGACAAAAAAGACTCGTACGTGACGGAACGTAGGCGCGCAGTGACATCGACGATAGATAAAGGCGGCAGGGATTTCGCAGCGGCTCGTGCGAACCGAACGGGAAACGTGCGGCCTGGAACGGCCTGGAACGACGCGGAACAGGAAGTGGACGACGCCGCGGCGTGCAGCCGAGTGCGACCCGCTAGCCCGTAACACTCGGCTTTGGTATTATCCAATTAAAGGTAATGCCGGGCCCCCTCCCGACGTAAATCCCGCTAATTTTTCTTCCGTTAGACGTCTCGGTCATTGTGCACGCGGACGAACCATGCATTTTCCTCTAGCTTTCAAGGTAAAGAATCCTACTGTATTTACAGAATCGGCTTCCTGCCTGCTTCCGATGCAAGGATTATTATTTTCCTTCTGTAAATGAAAAGAGAAAAAGTTGGAAATATCTAAGTTTACCTCTAGTCAGGTGGGAAGTTTCAGAGGCGTTTTGCAACCAACTATAAAGAAACTTCTGCTAATTAGTACTGCCTACGAGCTTTGCTACTCGGCGATCCTACAAAACCAGTACTCTGAATTTTTATGCAAATTTCGATGCTGCTCTGGTCGGATTGGTCGTTATCGTTTTTGCCCGGCTCTGCTTTGTGCGCCCGTGCATCGCTGCACGGGCTTCTGTCGGAACTGTTCGCGGAGTTGCTTCTTTGAAATTCAAATGAAGGCTCGCCGAAAATCACGGAGGAACAGTTGTTCTTTGTGATTCGGAAACCGACAGGAAGGTCAGTGGGGATAAGTCCACCGCGGGAGGCTCGAAAGTGAATTCGCCGCGGTCCTTCGCGCAGTTCTGCCATTTCTTTCTTCCGACATAATCCACTTGTCTAGACTGTTGACCTTTTGCGATGCTAAAAACATCACGTGTTGTGACATAGACCTACGCAAGCACGGCTACTACTACGACTACGAAAATCTCTTCAGGACGCATTTAACATTCCATGCATTCTCAATGTTTTTTTATCAAGGACCGAAATTGCGAAGTCGCCGGAAAAAAAGGATTTATGAATTTTTCGAGAAAATCCTCTTCGTGCAAGATCTTCATGATTACGGTGAAATTCTGTGCCATGATCGTAATGACAAATTGTTTCGATCGCTCGGGGATTATTGCGTATCGGAGGAAAGCTTATACGAGAGAAATCGGCGGAAACGGAAATTGACGTTAAAACCGCAAGCGACCTTCCACGCGCGACGAGGAAATTTGCGGCAAAGGTTTCGTGCCTGGACGAGCGGGAATGAATTAATCGCGACGAGATAGGCAGCGCTCGCGAATAAACCTACCGTAATAATGGCGTTCCCCATGATTAAGGTCGACCCAGTCCGAAGGTATGCAGAGAAAGTCGAGGTTCGCCCCGCCCCTCCCCGTGCACCCATGTCCGGTCGTTGCACCGCTATATTTTTCTCCTTCTCCTTTTTTTCGACCCCTGGCTACATGGCCACCGATCGTCCGAAGACTGTCGCATCAAGATCTCACGCAATTCCCCAAAATGGAGAGTTTGCGATAGCAGAAATTTCGACAAACCAAGCCTCCGTTTGGAAAATAATTGTTCAGGGACGCGACGAGTCGTGAACGAAAGCAAAACACAAATTCAAATACGTTTCCTTATCGCGGGTATGAACGTGAAAACGAAATCATCAATAGCCGCGTACACGTGTATCTTCGACGACTTTGCTTCTTTATACAAAAACATGCGTTTAAAGGATAACATTTATCGAGCGGGACTGGTTTGTTTTACGTGGGTAGTTGCACAATTTTACTTTCGAGCCGGTGAGCGCGATGAAACGAAAGTTTCGACATTGACTGAGAAGTGCAAGGACGATGATTTGCAATTGCGCGTATGAACCGCGCTAGACGAGGCAAACGAGCGTTGATCGTGCCTCATGATGACAACCTTGTCCCCTGCAAGGAATATTGCGCACTTCCGGTTATATATTCGCGCATTAGGCCCTCGTAATCGAATCCCGGCGGATGCTCACGCGGTTACCTATGTGCATCGCAAACTACGACCTTCAATTACCGATCCTGATTATTGTTTGTCCGCCTGCCGCGCTTGTTTGTGTCATGCTAATGTGTATCGCGTGACAATTACCGCGTTATACCCGTCATCAGCGAGTAAATAAATTGGAGGAACAAAAATCCCCGTTTCCCAGTTCCATTGTTATCCCAGTGGGAAGTGGTATTATTCGAGTGGTACTGCCGTTCGGCGTAAATGCAGTGACTGGTTGAATTTTTCTTCGGACGCAAATAGTCAAATAACAAATGATGTTTTTTGTTCTCGTGGCAAGAATCGATGTTGGCTTTCTTTGACGACACACAGCGTAAATCTCAACGGTTTTTTTACCTTTCGCCCATCCGGTGGGCACGTTCCCAAGGTAGGCGACTTTGTAAGACGGATCGCACTCGGTGATGGAGGCGTTGCCTCGATGCCTCCTCCACAATCTGCCAAGACCTCTCTTCAAGGAACGCAGAGTCTTCTGTCCGAACTCCTTGCCCGCGGGGTTTTGCCCGGAATTTTCCTCGTCCACGGGATCGGCCACGACGTCTCCCATTGTCTTCATTCTTCCGTGTCTTCGGACTTTGTCGAGCCTCGAACGCGTGCAACACTGACTACTACTCCTCGAGTATTCCGGCACTAAACTGTCAAATAATTTACATGTCGCACGACCTCTCGATGGAACACGTCCCTGCGATGTTGCTGCGGATCGACCTAATTTCGGTGAGTCGCAATTCCAGTTGCCTCCGAGAACGATTCTCGCTCCTCCGTTCGGGCAGACGGTCTGGACCCGACTCGCCAGTGAATTCTGCGCCGAGCGCTTTCGTCCGTCTCGTCAGGATTCCATCCAAGCCCGGCCGTCGTGGTTTCCCTCGAGACTGGACTAAAGTTGACACTCGGGCGGACCGGTGCACAGGTGGGTCTGCTGCTCGTCCGACCAGGTGGACGGGCTCTATCGAGGTCACGACCGGCGATCGCCGCCGACGGAGAAAGAAAGCTTCGAGAAAGAGAGAGGGAACAACTCGTGAAACTCGTGTCAACGAGCCAGTCGTATATCTCTGGTTTCCAAGGCCGCGATAGTCCACCTTCCTTGGTTCGACTCTTCTCCACTTCCGGAAGGTCGATTCTTCACGTCGGCCCTTGCGGATGGCAACGATCGTCTGCGCTTCGCTCCTGAAAGCAGAATGAGCGGACGAGTTAGTCGCGAGTTAAATGGACCCCCGAGTGGCGCCGATTGAAAAAACAGCAGCGAGGACGACGCGAGCGGGCGCCGCGCTCGGTAATTAACGTTTTATCGCGCTGGCTCCTGGGGAAAAAGCGGGGGGACGACCTTTCCCGTAGGGAGGGGGTAACGTTAATAACCAACTACCGAGGTCAATACCAGCTGCTCCTGAGTTTTTGCGAAAATCTACCGATGAATCTGCCGTTCATACCTGCGGAAAAACCCTAGTGTCCCTCGACTTGGCCTATCCTTGCCGTCAACCAAAACATCTGTTTTACCTCTACTTACATGTCGATACTACCAAAAGAACACTCAAAAGCACCACTCGACGTTGCATAACAACGAACCTGTATATACATCTACAAACCTCATATGTATTATTTATAACATCTCGATGGAAACGAATATTCAATGGTATTAATAAATAGTTATAAAGTATGTTACGTGTGATTCATTTATAATCTGATGCAAATCGATGTTGAGTAAGCCGAATGAAGTGCCGGGAAAGGAGTCGAGTGCATCACGTTCATGGCGAATGATCAAATTCATTAGGATTATGCAACGTTCGCTCCGAAATCATTCGTTTTCCGCATTGTCGATGATCGCGGGGACTGACGCACGTTTCACCGATTCCGATGGACGATTAAATCGCGGTGAAACTCGCGGCTTCAAGGATATCGCTTCCTTCGAACGATCCTGCGTCTTACGTAACGTTCCGCGTGGTCGTGACCGGCGCATCGATTTGTCGGGGAAACGAGGGACGATTTAATCGATCGATCGTTCCATTTAGTAAGGGGACAAAAGCAGAACAGCTATTTTTGTCGTGCTTTTGCTGTTCTACGACTGTTCCTTGTTACGAACGCGGTGGCACGAATAATTGATAAAAATTGGATCACGTGCAGTCGACAATGGTCGTCTTGCCGGTCCCACGTGGACAGAAATGTAACTTGCTTTTTAAAACAAAAGACCATGAAAATTCCAAGGATAATCGAGAGAACGGGCGGAAACGTTCTCATAAAAGATTCATTCGTTCCGATCTGCTCGCAATAATATTCTCGAAACACGTTGTAACGGGAACGCATCGATCACGTTGCAAACATGACGTGGATTTGGAGTAATTTTCGCACCTTTTCACGCGAAACGTGCTCGGACATTCAGGAAGCTACGGAGAAATAAGTTTGTCGGAAATAAGCATTCTGCCGTACCGTGTATACAGAACCTGTAGAATGTCACGTACAGGAACATCAGAATTCCGAGAAACTTAATAACTCACCTTTTATCACCTTAACGTCCTTACAAATTACAGACTATAAAATATGAATCGAAAAGTTTTCGCAGTTAAGTGTCTTGGCGTTGACTGGAAAAGATAAGTCCTTCCATGTGGAATACTTTAAAGAGGAGATTAACGAGTACAGCGATATTGGCTCAATGAAATTCCCTATTGTGCGGGGGAATATCGCGACACACACCGTAATCACGTGTCGAACGGAGCACGTCCGATAAAATGCTCTTAATCATCTCGTGGAGCCACGAAGTCCGTGGCGGGTAAGTTCCCTCGTGAAACTTGGATTATTACGCAATAACCGAGCTACGATTTATTGTTTCTGCATGGCGATAAAGAGCGGCGATCTCGCCTCTCACGATCTCCTTATCCTTATCTACATCGGAGAAGCCGCACGGGGCCGTTTATGTTTGCACTGCCATCTAATGCCTTCCTCGTCGATCGCCGGCCGGACGGATAAGATCGACGACGTTATTAATATTGCCGGGCTTCGAGAACGACGCCGATGCACGGCGTCTTAATTCCTGCCGGGGCCTCATAATTGGCCAGCCAATACCGGCTTAATCTGCCCGCTCGTTAATTACCGATTGTGAGCTTCATGCATTATTTATCCGAACACCAACGGTGCGGGGTTGCCTGCTTATTTCCGTTTTTTTTACTTCGCTCGCACCGGGTACGGTACTTGCGTTTTGTCTCGCTACGTTAATTCCCGAGATGAAGGCACTTTGATCGACGCAAATCGCAGGATTACCTCCTGGCATCGTGGGTGGAGATTCACACACAACGCCGCGATCAGTCAATTAATACTTCGATGGAAACTTCCGCGATGATCAAGCGAGAATTTTTTAGTTCCATTAGCTTGCATCGTGATTTCTTTTGGTTAACCATTTTCCTGATTATCACTGGCGCGGAGGGAGAAACTCGGCAGGATGAATGCGCCGTGGAAAATCACGGTTTGCTGAATTTTAGACACAAGGCCCGGCTTTCGTGCACTTCGAATCAGAAACCTGACGGACTTATCTGCCCGGAAATGGTGGTTTCCAGCGGAAACCTTGCGGCAGACTCAGCGAGAAGGACGTTGCTCAAGAAACACTCGATAAATCATCGAGCAACTCGCGTCACTATCCTCCGCCGCGGGGGAATGCAAATTTCTTGCGAGGACGAGGCAAAGCCCGCGATGAATAAAAATCGTCCACGTTCCACTTTATCCTCCGTTTTCCTCAATGCCGTTTTCATTGTACCGCCAAATTTGCGACTCACAGACATTTCGTGCAAGGATAATGGCTTTATCTCGTTGAGAAGAAAAAGAAACGTACGATCGACCGTCTGCACGAGCAGTGAATTCATATAAATCATACGTGAATTAATTTCAATCCTCAAGTCGAGGAAGCTGATAGAGTCGCGCCAAAGCATTGCCTTTTCGAACAATCGACTTCCCCAGTTTGCTATAACGTTCATTGCTTTAATTGCGTTGTTCGTCGCTGCACGCATGCAACTCTGGTCAACGATTTCTTGCGAGTAATTAAACGCGGACGCGGCTCTCTTTTGCCGCTAGTGGAAACTGCTGGTTGGTAAGTAAGAAAAAAAAATGGTCGAGCAACTCTGTGACGCACAAGGCGCTGTTGCGTCGGGCCACGTACTTGGCTGCAATGTAAGTTTTCTTGCGTAAAATTCTGCGACGTCTAAACGATTAACACTCGTCCATTTTCTTACCGACGTTTCCCCGACATCGTCGCCCCGCGGTCGTGCCATTTAACGCCGTTCAAATTTATTCCACGTAACGCGAACGTCCGATTGCGTTTGTGTTATTAAAGAGAACAGTTTTTCCAGCGTGACGCAAACGAAACAAACAGAAAGTTATGCTCAAACGAGAGCGTAGGCAGAACCCCCGGCACTCAGCGTTTTCTGAATAAACGACCAACTAGTTACTCGCTTTTGTCCGACCGAACAAACGATTACAAAGTAACGGAGGCGGCATGTATTTCAGGTTCCACTGCAATTCGATTGCGTAAACCGTTTAACCAGCGCAAGCGCACATACAAATTGTAATTATGTATGATCAACGATATAGACGCAGCATCGCGTTTTGCAATTACAGCAACCGGTAAATTTCACAAAAACTCAAACACCGTGGAATTCCCTAGGTACTGAGTGCGTTAATATAAATTTGAAAAACAAATCTAAAAACTCATCATTGACTCATGGAAATTCACAACTTATCCGGAATTTAATAAAGGAAATTTAGTTAACCACCTCTGAGATTTGCTAGGTCGTTAAAATTATGTAAAACTGTAGAGCAGTTTGAACAAATTGTAAGTAACTCCTATGCATAAGCTTGTGAATTTATAACGTAATTCGTTGGCAATAAATCAATGAAGTTTATGTTCTCTCATCGTATCTCATTTGTCGAGTGAAAAAAATGCTTGCCCATCTACGTCTTTTCACGTGGCTCGTAGCTTTGGAAAGATCGGGAAAACGTTGGTCGAACGAGCCAAGTTCTTCGCGATAGTTCTGACCGCGATCGAAGTATCGAGAGGGTCAATTGGAGGTGTCAATGACAAACTTGCCATTCATTTAACTCGTTCTCTCATTCCAATCGTCCCCAATAATTAGTTTCACGTTTACAATGCCGATGGTCGAGCAATATTACGTCTTGTTTTCTCCAATCATCCGATTAAATAGCCTCGCCATTAAATATTCCAACGAATCATCGACTTACCGGCAAAAAACTTGGATGATCATCTTCTAGGCGAAAAAATTGTTATGATAGTAGAAGGTATTAGAAATTTCTAAACGACGCAGATATCAATCTTCGCGTGTTTACAGCCACAGAGAAATCTCGAACGAATTTCAAATATGTAGATTATGAGCCTACGACGAGATTTTAAAATCCTGCGTCCTCGGGCAGACGGTTATAACGTTGTTGTTAAACGTTTGCCGCCGAAGCCACAGGACAGCAAGAGGCTCTCTCTGTTGCCAGAAAACACTGTGCAGGGATCGTTTACTGCTAATTACAGGTTTCGCGTACGTTCATTCACGTGATCGTCATTTTGTCGGGTGGCGCGAGGTCGTGCCGCGGTAAGAAAAAACAGGACGGTGAGCCGAGCTTGCCCCGGGGCGTAAAAAACGTGGAATGCTCCTGCGACCGCGGTCAAATGTGAAAGCAAAAACCATACACGCGAAGAAGGTAATTAGAGAATTAGCGACAGCAGCTGGAATTAAAGAGCACGTCCGACGTATTCGTGAGGATGCAGGTGTTTCCTCGTCGATGGATCGTTTCTACCTACGAAATGATAAGACAATAAAATTCTTCGTCGATCCATCCGTCAGACGATTTCCCGTTTAGGTGCGACGTATCAAACGATCGAAAAGAATGCAATCGAATTGCTAGGATCAGGTGTACCGTGCAAGCCTGCACCTTCTCGTCATTTCTCCGGCGTTAGATAAGCGCGGTTCGCGTCCTCGAGTGATCCACTGACATCGCCGCAGATCGGATTCCACTGGCGGAATTACGTATGCGCGGAGGCAGGAAAAAAGTTGGGTCGATCGTACGGCAAGAGATGATCGCCGACAGAGCAGACCGGCCGTAATCGCGCGTTATTATCGTTCAGCCGGCGATCGGGAGTTTCTGATTACAGGTAGCAGCAGAGGATCGGCAAGCAGTCAGCGGCAAACTATGCGGTAATCCTCGCTGTTATTCGCTACTTCCTGCCGTGGCTTTTCGTCCGACACCGCGGGGCTTTTAGCGGCAGTTAAAGGCCGTTTCGCTGGATCATCCGGAGGACATTGTCTGCCATTCTGGCTCGGAAAGTCCAGAAAACTTTACGCAGACGCAACAGTTGAGACCTACTTCGTCATACCCCTACGACAGTTACAATAATCATTGTCGAGCGTGAACCAATCTTCTTATTCGTTTCTTGCTGATCAGGATTCCACGTGTGGCAAAAACTACACCGTATATTACATTATCGGGCGTTTTTTATGTCGACTCGTATGAAGACTAAACACATTCGTGAAAAAACGATGGTTAAATGAGCATTAGACGTTCGTCGTTGATTATTAATGACCTTTTCCAGGTAAGACTCACGGGAATCATCATCGCCACGCGTTACTTGTCGATGGTAAAACGTTTTTCTACGTTTCTGGGGAAGGTCGTGTGATGATCGTTAATTTCGAGGTCGCGTTATTTGGCCATCGGGCGGTTAAAGCGAACTAATGACCGCGAAAAATAATGAGAACCTATTCCACGTGGTAGGCTACTGAGATTCATTGGAAACATGACGCGGACGGTAATAAGGCGCGAGATGATCGCCAGGAGGACAGGCAATTACGGCTTGTCATTATGTCTCAGACGCAATTACGTTCCTCAGCTGCCGATCAACCACCAATACCGCCTTCGCCGTGTGATCTTGCCAGCTTACTTTACCTAACCATTCTCGCCAATATTTTTTTCCATGGAAAAATAAAATCCTAGGCCAAGGCAACGACATTCCGCTTTTTAGGGTCATTGTTAATTAGGGTAATATTCCTGCGTGGAAAGTAACGATTTCGGGCTGAATGAAACAAGAAAGATCAATTTGCATCGCGACTGAAAACGGAATCGCTTTTGAAAGGCTGCGCATTCCTGCAGGCATTTGTTCGAAAGCCATACGGATATATCAGTGACTATTGTGTCATTGCGTGCTCGCGCATACGTTGCCGTAAGGCAGTGCGTAGAAATCGAGCGGCAAATAGACCGTGCGTACATTGAAATGCAAAAATGTGCAGGGTTACCGGACGATACCGTTAGAAACAACGAGGCCTTTGCTTCGACCGCAACGATCCAAACCATTCTAACGAATCTAACCGGTCGTAGTGCTTTCGAGAGTTTGCGTGAAACGATTAGCAAAAATCGTACAAGGTATTTTATGTTTTAGAGAGTAGGGAAGATCAACGAGAAAATGGAAAGTTTAGCGTTAGGCTGGCGTACGCGGTGGGACGTTGATATCTGGCGAATGCTTTCCATCGGCTTTGATCATGTACGCCCACGCTCTCGGAATCCCACGATTGTCGTCAACGAGGCTTACCAGCGTGGAACGGTTACGGCGAGGACGGACGGGTCCAGACGCAACGCCCAACGAGGAAAAACGTAGGCCGACGAACAAAAGGAAGCTCGGACTTTCCCGGCATTTCCAGCCGTGAAGACAAACCTCTGGCGTTTCGTCGATTCGCCAAGACCGATTACCGTTCCGCCCGGTCCGTCGCCGTGGCAATTTCGAGACTCGAAAAAAATGGCGGTTGCCGGCAATCCGTTGGTTGTTTCCCGCGCGGTCGTTTCCTACTCTCGCGGGTTTTACCGTTTTACCGCTTTGCCTGGCGATAATTATCGCGCCGTGCCTTAACTGTACTGTAGAGGCGAGTGTGAGAGAGAAAACGCCGCGATACGGTGGAAAAAAGCCAATGAATGGGGAGAAAAGGAAAACAGAGAAAAGGAAATGGAGCGTGGCCGGGCTCCGCAAAGGTCCCACGATTGTATGCTAAAACCCTGGCCAGATGTCTTTCCGACTGTCGTTACGAAAGCCCTGCCATACGGCCAGCCGCTGTTTTCCTGCTCATTTTTACGGAAATTCACGGTACTATTGCGCCATCGTGCCGTCTTTACAAGGAGCAATTGCGTGGCGAGATGCTTACTGAATTAAACGGAATACTCCGCGAGGAATGTCGTAAGACACTGCCGCAAGTTTCATGCCAGTCAAAAATATCGGGTACGATTGTCCCTAATATTTTCACCAAAATTATGCTCTCACAATTACGTCCTGTCGGAAACATTGTCACGTGAAGTTTCCAACGTGGAGAAACCCACGTTAGAGTGCATGCTCCAACCGAGCGCATCTACTAAATGCAAGTAAAGTGCAATTACGGGCTGCAGTTTCAAAGTACCAAATATAACGGTACTACAAAGTGCGGGCTCCTTCGTCTGTAGAAACGGCACTAATGCATGAAAACTTGAGCGTTCCCTTCGTTCCTGCATTTATGAATATAGCTATTAGCGCGTGTAAAAAACCGTGAGAATTCCGTGAAATTCCCGGCGCCAACAGTAAAGTACCGTGGTGCGCAGGTGAAGGCTAATTAGACGGACTACTGCACAAGCTAAAATATAATGACACCAGTAACTAGGAACTGTACTGACTTCATCCGCGGCAAAAGAAAATTTTCACGGTATAGGTATAACGATCGATCGCGCCGTATCGTAAGTCTTCTTTCGATTTTCGGATACATTTTTTCCAGCGACTCTGAGGAAGCCTGTGTAGCAAAGGGATCGTGATTCAGCGATGACTAAGAGTCAGACCGCAGACACTAGGCGTCGTTACAAGAGGATGCCGTGGGTAAACATCTTGGATAGTTAGTGAGGTCGTTAAACCGGTCGATTAGGTATTAGTTAGTCGATCCCGTCCTTAATGCTACACATCTGGCATTTTTCGAAATTAGCTATAGCCGCAGAAAGTCCCGGAGCAGAGGATCAAACGATCGATCGTCCTTTTGCACGCCTCGAGGACTTTCAAATAAGATACACGAGACTTCGCACTCGCGAGATTAAGCTGCAGAAAAAAGTCAACGCGTCCCTTTTGCCGTCCACTTAAGTTATAAACGAAAGCTGTTCGACAGATGAGTTTGTAAAGTAAATTGTGGAAAGTGGCAGGGTCTCAGACCTGAAATTTCCTTTCGCCTCTTTACAACGCACCGTACGTTCTCACGGTTTTTACGAGAACGGCACAGTTCCTATTAAATGTACTCAGCTCGGTTTTCTCCATTTGTTTATGTGCGACTTTAGCGCATAGCGCCTTAGGATGTTCGATTTACATGCTCTGATAATTCGATGTTATTTCTCGGCCGAAGAAGGCCGAAAGCCCAACGAGGTGATTCACCAACGAAAAATACTGGGAGACTGGTGTTTACAAGGCGATTAATGACCTTCTATCGTGATCCCCCATCGACGCCGTTCGTCTGACCGTTATCATTATCCGCGCAATGATATCAATGATAAAATTAGCGATCTTCGACGACGCTCTTCGATCGTCCGTGCTTCCGAGTCATTATCTCGCATTTTATCCGCAAATCGGCACGAGTTTCATAAATCACTGACCGATTTCAGCGTGCATTAGTTTCCAATTTTCTCGCTGAACGAGCGCGGAATCGCCATCTTACTTTACCGAGTGCAGATGTAAACCTGTTTCTTTGCTTCCGGCCAGTTGTCCCTCCGTTCCTTTTGCACCGTCCTCCTTCCCTTGTTTATCTTTCATCTCCCGTCTCCGGCCTTCCGTTTCTCCTACGTTCATCGTCTAGCAGAGGCTGCTTTCAATAACGACGCCGATCTTCGAGCGTTTTACGAGCGCCGTGTGGATTTGCATGAGGAATCGTCACGAACGAAGGCCGCGAGGACCGGCCGTACAAGGACACGGAAGACGGAGAAAAAGAAATACCGAAACGCATCGGTCCGAGAGAGACAGAAGTAGACACGAAAATAACGAAAGACGAAGACGAAAGCTGAATTTATGAGCTGGGTGTGATTTTTATTTAGTCGTCGAAGAATAGGAGAAATGAAATCTCTGTAGCTATGAAACAGAAGAAAATAAGAAAACGATATTCCAACTATATTTAACTGAAAGACACAAAAGTGTATCGGCTCCGATTGCTGAGAGTCTGCAAAGGAAGGGGAGGGATAATGCAATCACGATTACCGGGATGAATGGATCCGAATGGCGGAAAATAAAAAGCGCGAAAACAATCACGTTAATGGGCCGATCGTCGCGATATTCTTCCCCCCCTGGGGTAAAAGTCTTCCTCTGCCCGCGCGTCCAAAAGCCTCGAGAAATCCTGGTGGCGCAATTTCCTGCCACCTTCCGGACTTTCTAAACCGCTTCGAATGCAAACTGCGATTTTTCTAGCACCGTCGCCGTCGATATCACCCGGCGAATTTTCCACGGTTCGATGAGCATTGATCGAGATGACACTTCGCCTTCGTTGCTAATCCGTAGCCTGAAAACGCCGGCAGGATGTGGAATAAATAATGCATATATCTGCGCGATCGTTGCCCTTCACGTAAAAAAAACTTACGTCAGCAAGTTTATATTGAAAACAAGTTTACAATGTAGCAGGGAACGGTAGAATATATCATTTATTTTAATCCTTCGTCGGGGATGGCCAGTCTACAGAATTGAATTTATCATCGGAAGACTAAATTTGGACGAGCAGGAAAAACATATTATCCTTCTCCGTCGATGACGTAGGATCCTGACACAAAGCGAGCAGCAGATAAACGAGATTCTGATGAGCGAAAATTTGTCCTGTCAATGTCGAAAGCTGATGCGTCCCCCGCGACAATTTTGGAGTTTGATATTGCGCCAGAGAAACGTTTCGCAAAGCGACTGCCATCGGAAATGTCATCGAACGATGACTAACGATTGGCCATTCTTACGGGGCAACACGTGCCACGGAAATTTCAACGGCGCTTTCCTGTCAGGTGTGAAAATTTAATGAAAAAGTCAGAGGCGGATGTGCAATGTCTTCCTGCAGGCGCAGCTGAGCGGAACCGGAAGAGGATTTAAGTGAGTTTAGTCACGAGGCGTAGGACTTATCCTCACTCTCCGAGTCGTTGCCTTCCGATCCTGCAGTTTATTGCTATTGACGGCGAGCTTCATCCATTATTAAAGTCGTATAAAACATAATTATCGGCGTCTAATGAACGTAACGTCACCTTCCGACCTTCGGCATTGTAATCTCCTTAAACACGGCATTTCATTAGCATGTTTTACCCGTGAAAACTCATCGATCCGGTCGTCGAGTTCTATTCAAATTGCGAGCCGAAAGTTCTATGGGGGAGAAAAAATTTGTCCGCATGTCTGTCATTACTTCTGTAAAAGATTCCTTTGAATGAGGATATTAAGAGACGTCAGAGGACAGAATTGCATACGGCGTAGCTTTGCACAATAGAGTCGGCGACTTTTTCCGTCGGCGAAAATTGGTGGAAATTTATCATCCCGTCCGTTGAAGACTTTTTTGGAGGATCTTCAAGAACGGCAGATACCTTTCGGATAAATGAGCATTCCGTGAGTATTCAAGACTGATGAGAATTTTCGCGTCAATAAAACGGCGCGTGCAGACGTGCATCGACGACGATGCATGCAATAATACCGCGGGGAAGGCTAGCAAAGACTTCTTCTTACACGTACCGGCACACATTCGCGTGAAAGATAACTCCGGTGAGGGTTTTACACGTGCGTGGCACACTCGGAATTCTCCGGGCACGTTACTCCGAGCGTCTTTTCTGCCGTGAATCCCTGGCCGGTCTCCCTCGTTTAGAAATACCGATCGCACCTATACGCTGGCGGTTGCAGGTTCAAGGACGGAAAACGGGGGGAAAAAAGGCGAGGAGGAGGAGGAAAACAAATCGACAGAAGGGGGCAGGATCGACCGGCAGACAGTGGGATCTACGCAGGACCAAGCTATTCTAAAACCTGTTGAGTTTCTACTGATTCAAGGTGCTCGGGGATTTATTTCGGGAAGGTGACCGAACGGTCGTGCTGACCCAATCAGAGACCTGCGATTTCGAAATCCCATCTTTCGAAATCTCTTCATCCGCGGAATCGCCAGTCCGCGGAGACGTTAACCCGCGAGCTCAAGGTTAAGCCGATATCCATCAGAACAGGCGGTTCAAGGACATCCTCATGAATTCCTTTGTTTCACCGCGGAGATTAGAAGAGACTCGGCGAAATGTCCACGCACGGAGGACAATGATCTTACACCTTGATCTCGTTTTAAGCCGCCTCGGGATACATCACTCGTAACTGGAGCGCACTCGGTAGAAAGTGGGCTTGACTTTTCGCCGGCTCGGGTCAAACGGATCCTTTGATATTCCAATCGACGTGGTAAAAAGCAATTTTATCGGCGCACCCGCGTGCCTCCGGAGAAATTTCACGGACGAGAAAAAAGTCCGCGAAACAGGTTCGTTTTATTCGAGCGACAATTTTCGAAAGAAATGTCAACCGTTAGATGTTGCGCAGGAAACGATTCGGGTTTTTTATTCGATTAAATCGAACGACCGTCGAGTTCCTTCATTTTTCTCACGTGCGCGAAATGTCTCAGGTATCGTAGAAAGTGATGGCTGCTTCTTCTCTTTTTGCCTGTTTAATTAGGACGAAATAGATATCCTCTCGGTTCTCCGTGTTTTTAGTTCTCCGGTTTCCTCTATAAATATACGATAAAAAGCGACGAAAAAGGAGCGATTAGGAGCGCTCCAATTCCCAGGCAGAAAGTGGACTTGCCTTTCGTCGTCCCGTCTATCGACCCAACCTACAATTCTTCTTTTTAATCCAGCAATTCCAACACCTACTCGACACGGGTAAGGAAGAAAACAAGTCCACGAAGATAGCTCAAGACCCCGATGCTCTTACTGTAACGAATTTCATTTGGCAAATCTACCGGCGGTGTAGTAATCGCTCGGAAAAAATTAATATTTCTTCGAATTGATTGCACCGTGTAATAACGTACAACCATCAACGCATCAACCGTATCTGAAAATACAATCTGTTAATCCTCCCCCTGAAATATTCTGCGAGGAATCTCAAGGCGAACGTGGGAGTAAATTCGCGCGGATGAAATCTCACCGAGGTGTATTATAACGTGCGTACACGGCGGCAAGTAAAGACCCCGCGTATCAATTAATTGAGCGATAGCAGCCGGGAGATTGGATCCCATTGTGCTCGCAAAGGGGAATGTGAGTTTAGCCGGAGGTGAATCCGGCCTCAGCCGCGGTGGCTGATCGTCCGCGATAGAAAGTGATACCCTACCACCTGTCGGCCGATTTCATTAATTTCGTAATTACCACATAATTCGATTCCTTTCACAGTGAAAGCACACGAATTTACGGCCTTAATCCGGGAAGTAATATAGGTGTCTGGAAAGAATAGCGGCAGCATCCATCAGAATTACGATCGTTGGGCCGGTAGGAAGGAGAAAAAAGGGTGTCTAATAGTTTTCCATCAACTCTCTGATAAACGTTGGACCCTCTACTTGATAGTCCCCTTCTATTCAGCCGCTAAGGCAATAAAGCCACGAGCCCTTCTCCCTCCCCTCTCTGCGTTTACCTTTCAGATAATTCGATGCTGTAATACACGTCCTCGGGAATTCTGTTAATTCCACCGGCAGGCATCTCAAGGTGAACGTAGGTGTAAATTCGCTCGTACCGAGTACCGAGAAATTATACGGCGAGCGCAGCTGGGAGAGATCAATTAATCGAGCGATAGTAGCCCCGAGATAGGCTCCCATTGTGATCGCGAGCGACGGGGGGGACCAGGACGGAGCAGGGGGGTCGGGCAACGTTGGTCGTTCGTTATGGGACGACCCACGTAGACGACGGAAACTCCTGCTTATACATATGTGTAGACATCGGTGGTTTCTACACGCGGTTGGCGAGAATCGTGGGTGCTCGTATAATGACACGATTTTAAATGACTGCGGTTACCGCGCGGCCGGTCTTGATGCATTGCAATTACTCCCTCCGCGAGGGCGGGGTAGGACCCGCCCGAAGAAGTAGCTGGATTCCACGCCGTGAGAAAACCTTGCCGAGCACGTCATTTCCGTACTTACTTCCTTCCTTGGGAAGATACACGCCCGTCGTCACTCCTGGCTTCCTAGCGAGTAGTAACTCTTACGCAAACCCCCGCCTAAAAGTTCCGCGTGAGGAACGTCCGTTGCCTCACAGACCCCCTCCTCTCTCGTTTCTTCCCCGACGAATTCGAAATCCGTGACGACAAACAACGTTCACGGATTGTAATACCGTAGCGCGGCTCTTTCTAAGTCTCCTTTAGGATGTTCAGGAAATTTCTACACGATTCCCGGTGTACTGAACTTACAGAAAACAGATTTTAGAAAGCAGAAGGAACCTTTTACATAATTTGTTTTTCAGGGTTCACGAGAGGTCACAGAGAAATTAGAAATTTAAAGGCCACATTTCAAAAGAAAATTAATGTTACCCCTAAATGTACTTTTTTCTTATTTCCCGTGTCCAGCATTTTTCAAATTCATCCGCGAAAAAAGCTGAGCGTGTCCGGAAGGACGGCCGAAAGAGACTATGGAGATCAAAGACCTTCCAGCGAGAGAGTCGGAGAGGAATATTTGACGGTCCGTTGGGATTTCGTAATGAAAGCCGGGCGGACCGTTTCACGAATACCCGGCGACATCGATAGCCGACGAAACCCGCCGGATGAAACCGGCGGGCATTTGTCGAGCGGGACGTAAGCCTTTATGTCTGCTCCACATGAAAGCGCCGGCGAAAGTTTCGCGGAGTCATTGGCCCGGACGACACAACCAGAACACCGGCTACGTGTGCATGTGTACGTGCCCGCTTGTATTATTCTCTTCTTTTTTTTTTATATCGCCCATAGGTCGAGTTGCCGGTGTCATCTCCTTCCACTTGGTCCCGACCGTCCGTCTTTTTCGGAGCTGCACACGGAACATGCAGAGGCGTTGCTGCATCGTAAAACCTCGCCGAATAAATCTCTCCTCGCCTTTCCAAAATAGCAAGACACTCGTATAAAATTCAACCGACGACAAGCTCCTTTTTCAACACTTCTAATAACCATTGACAACTGACCGACGCTACGACCGAATTCCGAATTATTCCAGTTTTGTGTAAACAGATTTCACCCCTGCGTCCGTGTTTAACGAGCGATCATCGACCGAACGGCGCTTAAGGCCCCGCGGAAATGGTTGCTCGTCGTACTACACACCCATTTTTATTTCCCCCGTAATGTGCCTTGTCTCGCGGTAATGTACCATGTCGTATATTTTGTTATAACCGATCGTAAAGTCGCGTAACTGCAGCTCGTTATGGCTCGCCGAAGATGGGACCAGTCCGTGGAATTAGTTGAACTTTTGTCAGAAGAATGCCACGGGTAAACACCCTCGAAACTGCGCGCGGCTCAAGAAACCGGTGTAAAAAAGTGTTTGTAAATGCGCGCCCAAGAAGACCAAACGTAAATGAATTATAAGGACAAATTTTCTATCTAATGATCACGCGATCGATCGCGCATTTGCGTCCACGCGACTCACGAGTCACGCGATTTCCACGATCTTCGCTGCGAGTGCAACTCTTTTTTTTTTGTCCCATGCAATTCACCAATCTCCTCACGATCATAAAACACGTCACTCGAGCGCGCCGGTTTTCCTTCTTTTTGCCGCGCTCGCACGGGGAATATTAACACTCGACCATCATTACAGGAATTAATTCGTTCGTGAGTCTGATCGACCGTGATGAACGATCGCCGCGGCGTTATTTGATACAAATTGCCGACCCCACCCCCCGCGCGCATCGTTGCAGGTGCACGGCTGGCTCGCCGTGCACGCAGGGGGAAACTCGTGTGCATAAGCGCGAGATTACACAGCGGGCAATGCGCGGGTCGCTCGACAAAGCGCCCAGTCGTGGAATTACCTCGGCAAAAGAAAACCCTCCCCCTCCCCTTCACTCTCTCTCTCTCTCTCTCCCTCTCCCTCTCCCTCTCTGTGATCCTCGACTACACCAAAGCCGAGCAATTTCAATTTGCACCGAGGCCGGCGGTCCGTAGGCAAGCACCGGCGCTACAAATCAAAAGCACATTTACAAATTTATAAGGCCGACGGGGCTATCTGCTTTCCATTGCAGCTACACAATGTAGCTATTCGTCGGAGGAGTGATTTCTCTCGGCGCGTGGCGAGATACAATCGGCAACTTTCGATGTGCATAACGGCCGCGGGTAAATATCCCGCTGTATCAACCGCACGTACCGGGGACCAGTCCCAACAAATTACCCTGTCTGGGAGATCAAGAGAAACGTTTTGATCGGGTGATCGCTCAAGCGTGCTTCGTCCGGTGCCCATCGTTCATCGGAAATGCGCCAATGTACAAATGATTATGCACGTGTACATGTGTCGTTGCTGTTTTGCGGCACATCGTACGCATACGGTCGATATCTCCATTCCCACGTGTTTACGTTTCGCAAGTACGCCTGTTTGCATGCAATTTTCTCCGTGACGTATTAAAGTGCGCTTTTTTCGCCGGCACAAGCTACTCTATGTTCATGCCCGCATTTTTCTGCACCTCTACTTAGACGCGCAATCCACCTGTTAATGCGTGCAAACCGACACCTACGTGCTTCTCGCTGCTCGATGCACCTGTTTGCAACCGTTCGTCGATGCATAATGCCTTCACGGCTGTGCAAGTTGCAGTCCATCCGTGTAAATTAGCCCTCGCAATTACCCGACAGAAATAGCGACAAATGAACCGCCAACTTTAGGAATAAACTGTTGCCCCGTGCGAAAACAAAACTTTTTGTCCCGCTATGTTATTGTTGTTTTTCTAAGCCAAGCAGCAATGTCAAAGAAGGTAGACAAGCGAGACGCACGAAAGTCATTCGCGCGAGCAATTAACATGAAAATAAGTCATTCCGAGGAAGAAAAAAAGAGAACACGGAAAGACGCAGTTTGACGCGGACGTGAGCCGGGACAAAAGTAATTCGGCGGTTTTCATTCACCACGTTTTTACGGTTATAAATGTTAGCGGACGTTGCACGTCAGTCGGCGATAAACACAGCGGCACAGAATGTAAAACGCTGCAATATGCCGAGTAAACATCAGTCAAATCATTATCACACATCTGTCGTTGCTTCGCGCACATATGGTCATTGTGAGCAAATTAAAACAATTACAACGATATCGAACAGATAAACGAAGATAGGAAATTAAAAGCGAGGCAATGTGATTTGAAAAAGTAGCTTCTACAGCGACATTTGCGTGAAAGTTTAAGAATTTTCAGGACGAAAATGCATTCCTTGGATACCTTCTGCAACGCTAGAGTGGCACGTTTACCCGACAATTTAGAAAAAGAAAGTCACCCGTGGGTTTACTCCCCTTCGGAGGCACTTAATTAAACTTTCCAAGCTATCGCGAGTGTTCAGGACTGCACTTTGCCGTTCTCGCTAATGGCAGGAACTTCGTCTTATCGGAGTTTCACCGTATAGCTATGACGCGAAGGAAGAATAATAAATCGATAAACGGCCAAGGAGGAAATTCGTTCTTGCTCTGGCGAGAAGCCGGCGAGTTCGCCGGAGGGACTAGAGATTGAAAACTTAATAACTCAATTCGTCCTCGCCTACTGGCAAGGACAGCGCTGTCGTCACAAACGTTTTAATGTTCCCAACGTCTCCTGAGATTTCGTAATTCCGGGCAAAATAACGAACCGACAGGTACCTGATTATGCGAGTGGAATTTCATTTAAAACGACGGCGCTAAAACGAGCGAGTTGCATCCTCGTAAACTTCTGCAACCTCTACACCTTTGTGGCCAAGATTTCTACGAAGCTTTACTCATAACGATCAAGTAATTACCTCGTACAAGAATTAACAGTAATTCCAATGATCCATGGATTAGCGTATATTGACAAGGATAAAGTTTTGGGTAATTGAGTATTTTCCCTGAACCGTATCTCGAGGTGTTCGTCATTGTCGACTGTTGAAATTCTCTTACGTTTCATTTTGCTTCTGAGAATCTCGAAACAATGGCGTCGGGGAGGGCTATCATTTGAGAGGAAACGCAGGTCGAAGAGTATCGAATGATGGGCAAGGAAACGTCCACCTTCCTCGGACGTGCCGCTCTTTTCAGCGATTGGCCGTTCCTCGCGGGAAATAGCGCGCATAACTGTTGTGCAAAGTCCTTATCTCGTTGTCAGTCTACCGTAAACTCGGCTTTACGAGCCGCGCGCGCCAACGAGCACCGCCGGCGGGATAGCTTTTCCGCGGTTTCCTCTGCGTTTTGTTTCGTCCCGGCGGCGTAACGGTTCGCAGTTCCTCGACGGGCCACTTGCCAGCCAACTTGGACTTTCCAACACGCCAAACGTGCTTTCGAAATTTAATTTCACTCGAAAAACAGCCTTAGATTCGTCGAACATCAGAGATTCTAACGCGAAGGGAAAACAAGGACGATTTTCACGGAAGAGCAGAATGTAAATGGACTTTTCAGCACGCAAGAAAATTTATCTAGAAACCACCGGCTTTAGAATTCCACGGATGTACACGCGCCAACGGAATCGAGATTTATTTCCCGCGACGGGGAAAATATGACTGACTTTCCTCGCGATTCCGGCGTTTCCACGCCAATTCGCGGGTCTTTCGGTAATGGAATGCGGTAAGTTTGTACCTTAGAACCCGCCAATTTACCTCGTTTTCTCTCATCGAAATTCCTGTGGCTAACCGCATCCACCTGTACACTTTGTAGCACGATTTATCTTCGGATTTTTGGCCTTTTAATAACAGACCGGTCAGCCTGGCGTGATCAACTCTTTTCGGAGCCATGCCTGCCAGGCATAACGGTAACCGCCTGTATCGCCCGGCGGAGCTCATATCGTTCATTAGAAAATCTTTTTCAAGTCCTTATTAAGCATCATTCAAAATTCACTCAATGGCTAATGTTTAACATCGTTCTGCTTGTCCGTGACCTCTAATACCTTGCAACACGCTACAACCCATGTAAAGGAAATCACGACGAATCTTCAGCTTATCACCTAACACCTTTTTCACCTTTTTTGCTCAACGACAGAAATACGTTGAAAACGCGTTAAAGGTCAACGACCTTGTACCTCTCGGCAATTAATGGTTTTCGCACGTAGTCGACCCGTTTCTATCGACTCCATTGATCGTTGCTGCGCTAAGATATTCATGTGGAGCCGATCAACGTGTCTACGTGGTAGCGTATGATTTCCTCTTCTGTGATAATCAGGGTTCGCGTGCTTACGATCATAAGGACTGGCGCAGGCTTCTCTCGAGAGCTCTGCGCCCGCGGATTTGCATGTTCCTCGGCCGCTGGGTAGACGATAAAAGAACATTGTATTATTTACGAGCCATCATAAGGTGTACGAACCACCGACGATGACACGAACAAGGCCTACGTGAGTATGTAGGCGTTTTCACGTGCAGGCGGCTTTGGCACGTAAGCCAAAGACTACCGAGGAAACTTGCCGGGTTAACGCAATAGCATCGCGTGACCCGCCAAATAGGTGTTTTCCAAAAATGACTTTTATCGTCCACCCGGAAGTTAAGGATAATAGGCACGATCGCAGGGAACTCGTGGCAAACAAATTAGTGCCAAGTATCAACCTGTTAATTGTTGGCTATTTACATCACGAAATCAAAACGAATCTGTCTATGACTCAAATCCACATTTTTTCCTGAAGGTACTAGGTAATTATGAGGAGATTTCTCACAAGGAAGACCGTAATTTAACAGTGATTCAATCGACCTTCGTACCAACAGTACGTTACGGTTATTCGAAGTATTATCAATTGATAGTATCGACCTACACGTAACTGTTATTGTACCGACTTGATGTAACTGGACACACGCGATATAAGAACACGACCTACATGAACAAAGCAAGTCGCATTTTCATAGAAAATGAACTTGTCAGTTTAAAAAAAAAGTCGAATTTATTATACTTGGAATGGAAGATTCATTGGAAAATGTGCGACTTTGAAGGATCGATACAAAGAGGACATTATCCTATCACTTTCAATGATAATGAGCGGCCTACCTGTCGTCCAAAATTGATCGTCGTAGGCCACTGTGTCTCTGTGTCGTCTCTTCCGTTGTCGAATTATTCGAAACACTGTTTTTCGAGCATGTCAAACACGAGTCCCGGGCCGGAGAGAATGAATTTTACGCTCGTGAAAGAAAAAACGAATGAAAAAGTACGCTGAGCCACGTACAGCGACGTATAAACGGTGGATTTACGTTGGAAAGGATACCGAAAAGCGGTCGGTGCTGTTACGTCGGCTGCGAGCCAATTCGATCGGAGCACGTCTGAGGAACTCTGAAGCGTCTCCTGCGCACGCCACGGCCGTGCACGAACTGACGTGACTACTGTTTTCGCTCGGCGCGGTGGGTTCGTCGACGTCGTCGTCGTCGTCGTCGTTGTCGTGGTTGTCGTGGTTGTCCGTTTCGTCCGACTACGAACGGCGCTTAACTACTGCGTCTCCCGGATTGGCTGGAAATCTACACGGATATTGCGACTTGAGGGTGTGCGGTCTGAGGTACACGGGTGAACGTCATGCGCTCACGAATCCGCCCATAAGCACACCCATATGATTGCATCTCACGTTCGACCGTCGCGCGACATTCATTCGCGTACACGGAGATCGACAGCTCTGAAATCGATTAAACAATTTCAATGCTTCGGAGGGCCAAAGAATCGGCCAATTTTCCTCGGCCCATTTTTTCTGCTCAGCAAGAATGAACGATGCTCTTTGCAGAAAAGTGTAATAGATTTTCGCCGAGCGAGGAGAATGCAATTTCAATGCACATTTGCCAAGAGCATCGTAATGAATGAAACTCAATGCTTCAAGTTACACAGCGAGTAAGCACATAAATGTGTGTACAGAAAATTTGAACAATTGTTGTCCTTCGTACGCGCGTATCTCTCTTTGTAAATATTGTCATAAGAACGAAACACAAATTTCGCGATTGCCGTGCAAACGGCACCGTGTTATTCCAGACACGAATAAACATTTTCAATTTCGTCGTTTACCTTGCCGACCATTATTTGAACTTTCATTATGACATGCAGTTGCAGCCACGCCGGAATATGTTGGAACACGTAATAGTGTGCGCCATTGCGTGATGTAACAGAGCGTTAAAGTATAAATAAAGACGATGATCCTAGGTTCGAGGAATTAAGCGGTATTAAATTCGGGCTTTGTTCTCCTCTCACGTTTCCAGCGTAAAATTACACGCTGCGCATTTGCGCGTAATTCTTTCCGTGCGAATCTAATCGCTTCTTTTCGGAGGTACTCACGCGCTGTCGACATTCTGTAAACATTTATGCCGTTGCACGTTGGACGTATCGCAACGGCGGGATTGCCGTTAATGCGTTGCAAAGTGCCTCCGAGCGGGCAACTCTGCCGGTTCTAATCCAGCCGGATTTCGTTGTGAAACGGCGAAATCACGGAATCCATCAGGCCAGGATACGCCGAGGTGCACGTAAGAAGGATAACATCGCACATCGCAGTTGAATGCTAACCGGAATGGTTTTCTCCTCTTTGAAAAATTCCCCATTGACCAATCGAACGTCCCGAGAATCGATAATGACGTTTCCCGGTCGGTTTCGCTCGATGGCATTCGGAAGAGAACGGCTAGAAATGGCACGACGCAAGAAAATCCACTCGCAGCGGAATACTTGCAGTTAAATGACATTGCAGCGAGGATAGCGGGGATCAAAGACTCTGCATACCGCGCTGGCCCGTCGACTCGCCGTAGAATAGACTCTGTGTCGAGTATTTGTTGACTATCAAGAGCCGTACAAAATATGTTGATCCTCCGACATGTTAAAAGCGCGATCCATTAATATCGATTGACCCGTTATCGCGGGGGTCTCGTGAAATAAAAACTTTTGGCGGATAAACAAAAGGAACTGGAGGAAGAAGGGCGGCTGATAAAGCGACGGCGCAATAGCGTCGTACGATTAATGTTAAATCGGATCGAGCAACGTTTATTAAAACTGCAGGGAAGATTAAGCGTCCTCGTGTGCGGCACACCTACGGGCACGAAAGAGCCCCGCACACGAGCTCTCATTTAAAATCTAACCTGATTGCACTTTTTCTACGTCCGCGCCCAGAGAAATATGCATGTAAACGCGTGCAGGCCGGCTCTCGCGTGTGCACTACGCGCACAAACCAAGGCGCGTAAACGCTCCTGCGAGTTGCAGGGCTGCAATCTCTTTTTTTACACAGGCCATCTCGTATATTCTCACGCGTCTCCGCTCGGGACACTATCTACGGCTCGGCTGCGGAACAGTTACACACTCCTATCTCGACGAAACCCAACGTAATTCTCTTTCACGAACGTTGTCGCGTCTAATCGAAACTCCAGAGATTTACGATTTTCCTGCACCCCGAGACGCCAGCAGAAGTGGCGAAATCTTCCATGGTAATCACTGTCCCCTTAACAGCGACGTACGCCGATTACTCGGACTACGGATATTGGTACAAATGATGCTATTAAATGGTTCACATGTTTCATAATAATGTTACGCTCTAACTCCGGCGTAAAGACTAACGAATCGGAATAGAAAAACGGTAAGTACTATGTTCGTTAATAACTGACAGAAAAAAGTCATTACTGAGCAAACGCATTGACGTCTACACCACGGTCCAATATGCTGATCAGAATCATATCTCACGAGATTTATTATTAATTAATAATTCATCCAGGGAAAACAGATGACTAGGTTGTAGGAATTTATTGCTTTAACTTTTGGCACGTCATTGCCATACTCATTTCCTAGCTTTTTTTAGCTAACAATATGCTCAACCTGAGACACGGGCATCGGTGTTATTGCTTTAAAAATAGATGGACAAAATCAAACGCAAAAGGAGTTTCAACATGTAAGCAAGTCAGGCATTACGTATTTTCTTCCGGCTGTGTTGTTTGCACGAGTATTTCTCTCGTACATCTACAAGTATTTTCAGGAACAGCACAGAGCCGAGGACGATGAAAAGCAAACACGAGCTGGAAGGCGAATGATTCTCAGCCGAGCGGGCAACCTTGTCTGATCAAATTGACCCTAACCGGCGATTAAACAAATTGGAAGGTCTCGTATGTGTCAAGACCTTCTCGTTCTCTACCGGCTGAAAAACGCAGGGGCCTACGATGAATTGCCTAAAAAAAGTTATTTCATTAGCCCTTCGCCTTAGAATCGAATTCATTACAAAGTCGATAACAAGGAGATATGGTGTTGGACATGTGTCGATACACGATTTAATTTACTCTTTTTCCTCGCCACTCTAACGTCACGGAGGAAGCAAATCGACGAAATAATTGTCGAGGAAGTAAAGTAACGATACGTGAACGCTTTTTTTACTCTCTTACTGGCATCAGTTGGCGAGTTAATTTAGCTTGTAGTTATTAGAAAATTTCTAACTTACTAGACCGGCTACACATCGTGGAACGTTAAGAAGGAAGTCCACGAGAATGCCTATGAAGAAACTGAGTCTTAAGAAATCATACGTAATTATTAGATCGAGGAAAAAGACGCGCGTGATCGTCCCGCAATGGAGGAAAATGGTCGATTATGAAGAGTTTTCAAAATTATCAGAGCGGGCAAATATACGCACGCGCAATTGTAGTCGAAGTAGAAACAAAAGGAGAGAGTGACTACGAAGAAATGAAAATTTATATCGATCGTGGGTCGTACCGCGAATCGTGAGCTCGGACAAATTTCAAAGCTAGAAAACGAAAATTCATGCTCGTTCGTGCGGAAATAAGTTGGATCCCCGGCGAATATCCGGTCTGTGCGTAATACTCGTATAGGCAGGGTCCTCGTCGTACGAGCGCGGAGAGGAAAGCGTAACAGGTCTTCGCGGTTTTTAACGAGTCCCGACGTCGAGCATGCATATTCATTTCAAAAGGCGTGGTACTTGCACGATGTCAAGGTAACGACGTCTTCGTGACTCTCGGCAATTTCGTGCTGGCCTCACGAGAAAATTTTCAAGCGTACATCCAAGCAGAAAAGCCTTTCCCCATTTCCCATCGCGGCTTATCTCCCGCAATATCGCTTTGCCTCCGTATCTTCGCCGCAAGCGCGCATTGTCGGTACTTCAAAGTCAACGACAACGACAGGAACAAATTTTACGGTCAACGAGTTTTTGCTATCCGCCCCACCGAGATTCGCTTCAGCGTTGGGGGAAGGACGTTGAAAGAAATTAGGAAAATACCATGCTCTTACCGTTGCTGTAAATATTCTGCGGAAGTAAGAAAGTACTAAGAATGTCTCGTATATCAGGCAGAAAAACCGTTTCCTGCGTCTGAGTCACCGGACGCACTTCGCCGATATCTTTTCCCTGCTTTTTTACGCTTCTACATTTCTACGTATATGACAATGCAAACAATCCATTTCGCTCTTAAGACAGAAATAATCGCTTCCGAGTTTATTAACTTTGTCAGCCTTCTGTTTACCGATACTTCAATGGAAAATTATCGCGCCGATAGTATTCTTAGGCCAAGTACATATTTACTTACCTTCCTGGCATATTCGACATTCTAATAACCTTTCAGTCATTTTGTTTTTTAGGTCACGGAAATAAAGTTTCATAAAAAAGTCATTGACATAACGATTCCGACATATTGATAGAGTTTTATTTAATATTTTATGAGAAATAGGTTTCAAGAATGCATGTAAACGATTGCGCAAGCCATCGATGATGTAGTTATGTATAAAAGAACATTGTGAAATCGAGTATCCGATCAGAATGGTAAGTACGTGAACACGGAAATTTAAATGCCATTAACACAGAGGAAAGTCATTAAGGAAATCTATTCTTGTAGCCTTGTCAAGAATTTGAGGATTGTAAGATGTATTTAATTGAAACTTCGATAGCCGTGAACCGTCAAAGCTAGAGTTCTACGTGGACAAGGCCACGGAATCTCCCACAACGTATAGAAATAAAAGCAAAACGAGTAAACAGTTTCACAACCTGATGAATTTTCAGAAACTGGTTCTAATGCCACTACCGGTATATTAATCTTCCGACAAAAAGTATATTATTTACACGCCGTTAATCGTTATCACGAAATTTCGTCTGTTCCCTGAAATGTCAAAGTTCACGTGCGCACGTGAGAATTTAGAGACATTCCTATGAGCCTCGATTATTTCTGAACTGCCTCGTGAGGAGCGTTCATCAACAAGTATCATAAGGATGACTTGTTTACTCGGTCCCACGAGAGCAAAGCAATAAGATTATGGAATTAATGAGACTAGTTTTTGAACCGCTATTGGCCGTTATAAGTTTCGCAATGCTCATCCCAATGATCCTATTAACTGTTCATCGAATTATCCCATCAATAAACAAAAAAAGAAGAGGATCAAACGAAGACAAAATCGGCTTGTTGTTGCGATTCTACTGTCAACAAATGTATCGTGCTTTTCTCGTAAATCTTTCGCGTATCGTTTGAACGCTTAGGTCACCCGTGTTATTAATAACCGATGAGAAACAAATACGCGTATCGCGTTT
Source organism: Hedychridium roseum (assembly GCA_963989215.1). NCBI lineage: Eukaryota > Metazoa > Arthropoda > Insecta > Hymenoptera > Chrysididae > Hedychridium > Hedychridium roseum. Next base: position 2,485,929 of record OZ022318.1, on the reverse strand, counting down.
CTTTGAAGCGCTATCGAATCGATTTTCAAAAAAAACAAAGCCTCGGATCAATTGCACGTACGGCTGATACGATCTCAATTAATAAATGATGACGACGTTAATGAACAAGTACGGACGTTTGCGAGAAGGAAATCCCTGTCAAGCTAATTTTTTAGATTATTATGTCATTCAGGGAGGGGGGGGGCTAATGCGATGAATTAGCGGAAAGATCTTTCTTCCCCTCGGTAGAAAGGATTAAAATTATCCGCTGATTATGGTCTTTAGCTCAAAGGAGTAAAATGTAATTGCAAGTCACGATTGCAGAACGCATTAAAACGTATGATGAAGACGACCATGATATCTCTCGAGAACTGACCTCGCGGAATGCATCGCGGAGAAAAATTTATGAAGAATAAAAGTGTGCAAAGTATATCGAAGCTAGACGAGCAAGGAATTCGTAAAAGTACGCAGCGTTCGTGCGTTTGCTTACCACCTGGAAGCAAATTGCGAGAAGTTGGACGTCTCCGTAGGAACTTTACGATTCTCGAGCCGTATAACGAGGAAAATAAAAGAAAGCGCAAAGGAATACAAAGCAAACGGCAGGCGGTAATGATGCTTGAATGGCGCGTCTCGGATTATTATGTCATTGGGTGTGAGCAAATAACGTAGTATGGATAAGCAAACAAAACGGAACGCTGACGGTCGCCGCATAACAAGGCCGTTTCTGTGCAGGTTAATACGACGTTTCGTAATGATCGGCGTCGATGCAACGACGAGTTTCACGGCGAGTCTCCGTCGATTTTTCGCTCCGCTTTCGAGATTTACGAAGGAGGTTTCCTCGCAGCTGAAACGGAGCATCGCGCGGACGTAGCCGACTATCGAAGAATGGATAGCACTTACGTTGATTGGTTATGATGAAAGATTCATCAAGGCGCGTGCAAGCGTGCAGGACGAGTGCCGTGCCGGAGGTAATGTCTAACTTGCTCCAGAGCATAGGAGATGGAGGTCCGATCGATCGGCAGATCGATTACAGGAATGCCAGAAAAATTTCCTGAATAATCTGCACTCTTACGGCCGTATAATCTGCGATATTATCAGAGATGTTCTACCATATAACGTACTTTGCAGAATGTGTACACACGACACAGGCGTTCGAGATTAACGATGTATAGCAGAAACAAACCGCGTACGAACACGATTACGTTCTTTAACTGTGCGTTTCTAATTACTCGGCAGTCTCTCCCCGGAGGGTAAGGACTGCAATTCGAATCGGTGACATCCTATTAACTAATCATAATTAGCGATGTCTCGGAAGCAACGCTCATGCGATACATTTCTTTATCTTTGTTCGTACGATAAGCTAAACGACCATCTATTTTTCATCCCTTCGACTCGGCCGAGTGAGGACGCGGCGTTTTGCCTCGTTGCAGCTCGTTAGATACGATGAGCTGAATATGGAAATAGATTATAGTGCACGATAGAGCGGCGCTCGATAAAGGAGGACGTACGCCTTGCGGACAGACTTCTTGCTTAAGACATGGGTCGTTATCGCGGACGCAACCTCGCGGGGTTCTTGGACTATCAAGTGGCTGATACTACGACCGTAAACGAAATAAGGGGCGAGGAAAATCTATAGAAATCGCCGGCACCAACTTCATCTCCGTCAACTGATTCCAATCAAACCCGAAGGATTTCAAAGTGTTGTAGAAATTCGCGATACAATCTACCGATAATAACTTTATAAATCCTTTATCATTGTGATGTGATTTTACTGTATTTTGAAGCAAAGTGTTTCGATGACTTTTTGTCTATGTTAATGTGTTACTCAACAGAAACGTCTGTCGTGCATTGACTTTTCAACCAGCTCACACGTAAAATTGTTCGTTGTAGACTTGAGTGAAAGTGGTGCACCTAAGAGAAAGTAAAATTTACCACTTTTACTTCTCGGAAACTCATTAACGGTATTAATCAACCGAAGGCATCGGTTTCGTTGAGAACACATTTACAGAGTGCATTGGTTCTTAAATCACCTCCTTCACCTTGCAAACGTCGCTGCGCTAACGTTAATTAATGGACACGTTCCACGCGAAATCGTGAATACGGCAAATAGGAATTCTCTTCTGGAAGTCATTAGGGATGAACAATTAAGCAGTAACGGCATTCTTACATCTAAATTGAGCAGCGAAAATTAATTGTACGTGCTACCCGGCAGTGAAATTACAACGTCTTATTTTTTATCCCGTAGCTAAATATTTACTATTCCTACCCCAATTATATCGACCAATTTTACATTCTGTGCTGCCTATGACAGATTATTTTTAGAATATTCAGGTAGTGACGCTTGTGCGGTCGCATGTTCTGCAGTTTGAAAGTTCCTGGACAGAATGGAGCAGTACTTTGGGGATCTTTGAAAAAATGCCTAGGGCGTTTAGAGCGGCGTTTGCCTGAGAGATAGGACGAGAGGAAGATCAAGGAGAGTCACTCGGAGAGGAAGAAACATGACGGGAGGAAAGATGCGGAGGGGGTCAGAGGGGAACGCAGTCGAAGCGAGGCGCATTCCTAAGCAAGTCCACTCGAGTCGCTCCGATCGCGCCGTGTAAGGCCCCGCATTCCACCTGTCAGAAGGTTGGCCCGCTCTCACGGGCCAGTGGAGGGGGAAGGCACAAACGGTTCGGACCTGCCACGCTCGGCCCTACCGGAAACGATGCATCTTACCCGAAAAGACCACCGTGGGCCCGATGCACCGATGCACGACCGAAAAACCGACCGTTTCAATATGGCAGGTGGACTGTGCCCCGTACAGCCGTTCGCTCTTACGTACCTTCTCAAACACCATTTTCCATCGGCTATTCGGCTTAAATCCCTCCACCAAGAGCAACAAATTTCGCTAGCAGCAATCCTCCTATGTTCCTGATATCCGCTGACGTCAGTCCCTCGGTCGATCGATTTTTTTTAATCACGGAAACGTTCACCAGGTATCAGCGCACCGTGTTTGGGCCTACGCGTGGGTTCGAGGTATCACCGGTCTCTGTATTTTGATCCTGTCGCACAGAAACGCTGGTAATCGTACTTCCGACACGGCCGTTGACACTCGCTATTTACACCGTCGCCGTCGAGATGCTAATTGACAATCTCAGGGGATTATACACAGCGATGTAAGTAGACGTCCTAAGAGCGACGTCCGCGGCGACATAACTGGACACCGGTTGGTAGGGGAACTGATGCGAGGAGAAACGAGGGAGCCAGAAGGAAAGGCAAGGAACGACGAGGGATGCCGAAGGGGGAGGGGCGAAGTACAGTGAAGTCCTCTCTCTTTGGGCCAGTAAGAAGGATGCTTGATGGGCAGTAAGTCCCAAACAACGCCCCGGACTTACTACGCCCCTGATCATTCGCTGCACGTCAACACAATTACATTTTATGACTTTGTTTATACCGCCAACAAAACTTAATACATTCTTCGATAATCTAACCGCTTAATTTTTATTTAATCACCCCCATAAGTCTTTCGTTAAGACAGGAACCATTCGGTAAATATCAATATTATGACGAAGTCTGAAATCCAAAACTAATGAAGTCCTACAGGAATCATTTCCATTTTATTTTTCCTCATTTAATATGAACCTTCCGTGAAATTTGCAATTTAAGTCCATTAAGCGTTACACTAGGTTGCTTTCACATGTATATTCATGCAACAGAAGGCAGGAATAAAGACCAACTGTATGGTTAACGGTACAATACTGTAAAATAGCACATAATTGTCACTGCGCATGCCTTAACAATTTTTTACATATAAGTATTTATAAATTTTTCGCCTAGCACATAAATTACAGTCATAAATCTGAAAAACCATTCGAACACTTGATTTAAATTTTACCGCGCTGTCAGTTTGATTGTCTTTTACTACTTGCGCCAAGTACAAGTGCGCACATGTTAAAACTACACTAACCTTAAACTGTGCTACGTCGACACGTGATGATATAAACATAATACCTTAAAATGGCAACAATCACGGATTTGGCCAATTCCTTCGACCCAAACAACAAGGATTATGATGCATTCTTACAGGATTTATTAAAGTTCGGATCTGATTTACCATTTCACACAGAAGAAGTAAGACGTTTGAAATAACCTTCATCCGCACCACGGATTTGTATGTACCTTACGTTTTTTACTGTACACGATGAAAATTTGTTGTTTTAGGTAAATTCAATACAAAGTATCATTATATCAGCTATTAACACCCGGACAAATCAAGCAAGCACTAGGTACGATGGGCTAAAGTTGCTGGACCAGATTTTGCCTCGTTGTTCAAAGGATATGCTGACAAAATATGGGGTATTGTGGATAACGAAAGCCACACAAGTAGTGGAAAACTCTAATAGCACAATAAAAGATTTAACCCTGGCTTGTAAAGTTATTGGCTGCCTAATTTCACAATGCAAAGACATTCCAGAACTGCAAAAGCAAATCTCCATGCAGAATATAAAACAGCTTGTAAATGGAATTGCTAACTTACAGACACAAAAACTATGTGGTGCTATATATTATTTAATAGCACATTTACTACATCATTATCCAGAAGCCTGTGAACGCTCACAAGTAATGACAGCTATACTTTAATAGTCAATGAGCCCTTTACAGTTTTATGGAAAGTTACCATTTTTTCAGTCAACAATAAGGAAATTGCTCCTACTGCAAATAGATTCTACTGATGAGCTGCTTGTGAGTGGAACTGCGAGATGTTATGCACTTCTAGCTAAAGCCACAGAACGTTCTTTTAAACCTCCAACAGACAAATCATCTTATTCTAGCTGGACTTATAGTCAGGCTATGATTTGTAACAGTTTACACCTGATTATGGATGAAATATTTGCTGATTTAATAGAATTGGAAAGCACCGATATTTGGTATACTTTAGAATTACCAACCATTTGTAATGCAAATATAATGCAGTTTTACTCTGCCCAAAAGCAAAGATTCCAAAACCTTTGTGTTTACCTTTGTACAATGTTACGGTAAATTTAACATTCGGTTTTTCTAAACCACGCTTCAATCTCTGTACATCGTAAATAACGAGTTTCTATTGCAGAGGATGCGGTTCATCAAACATTGTATTACCTAATGATGTATTGAAAGTGTTATGCAGGGGCTTGGCAATCACTCCTCGAAATTTGAAGAAACGTAACTCTTTCAAAGAGCAGATTTTATACTTAATACTTCCAACACTTCATATCAGTCTACTGAATGTGTTAGAAGCTTTCATAACTGGGTAAGAAGTTCAACGATGCTAATTTTTTAATTTAATATTTAACACATTATTGTATTCCTTACAGATTCAAACAAGAGTTAATTCCCTATGGATCCAAAATACTACAACTCTGCCGACAAACTTTAGAATGGACCGGAACTGCTATTGATGATCAAACAACAATCAGTGGCAGTAAACCATTCAAAAATGTGAGAATAAATGTATACAAGTGTTTGGCTTCGTGGTTAATCTACAGTGGTTCACTGTCTGGTGTAGAAACACTTGCACAGGAATATTTACCCTTTATATTGAAGGACATAATACCGGAAAGGGATAGAGTTCTACTAACAGTAAGTTTCGTATGCGACTTCCGAGTGTGATTAATATTTAATACATGATTGAAAACTAAATGATTTACGTAGGTGCGGAAAACTCAAAACTTATCGAAAAGAGCCTTGAAACGTCTTAGAGATAGTCAGTATGAGAGAACCTCATCCTCTAATTGGTCTGGAATGATCTCAAAAAACCTCTGTTTAGATGCAGATTTATGCAAAGAAGCCCTCATTCTACTCCAACATATTTTCTTCAGCCGTAACTGTTGGTTGAAACAATCCTTTTACAAAGTAATAACTACTACCAAGTTTTATAATATTGTTTGAACTTACATTAACGATATTTTAACATTTCAATTTTTAAATTTTCAGAATGTCCAGAATATTCTAATCCCACTATTGTACGACTTCTACCTTGGATCTTCTGAACAAAATTTCTACAACCAGAATCCTGAATGCAGACTGGAACTACTGAAAACTTTAAATGCTCTCCAACTGAATCCGCATTACTTGACTCCGCCACCAACGCAGTATTCCGTCGAAATTTGCAAAATGGCATTAAATGATTCAGAATTAAGAATAATTAAAGAGGCTAAAGTAGCTTTGGCGGAATTAGAAAAGATGGTCCATCCCAGTGCACAGACTTTACAGCTCCCTATACACGAGTAAGCTAACGATCTATATGTTAATCAACTATTGTGGAATAATTTGTTTTCTGAGTAATACTGTTTTTTACAGAGTACCTGGCAATAATCCCGGTACTTCAAAAGACAGTAACATGCAAAGTGATGATATGTGCTCAAATGAACAAGAAAATTATGGAAACATTTCGCCTTTATTAAATAAACGACAAAAATTGAATAATGACGAAGGGGATGTATCTAGCCCAGACGAACCAACCATGACTAACGCCGAAAATCAGGCAAATTCTGCAAACCTACATAGCTCTTCCATAACTTACGAAGGTAGCGAACCGTCAGAAAGTCCCAAACTTCCGGAAGAGAAAGAACCGGAAAGTACATGCCTCTCTCAAAATGAGGAACAAACTACAGACTGCACAACCGAACAAGAAATTAACAAGCTAGCTGATCTATCTTTGGACAAAGAGGAGGTATCGCACACCCAAGACGTGAAAGAAACTTCAAACCTCTGTGTAAGTTCACCTACGGAGGATGTTGAAATGCCAGAGCGCAATAATGAGTCGGAGAAAATTCATGACACACATCAGGAAAGTAATATTTCGGATGACTTAGAACAAGATGATGTAATGCAATTGTTTCATGATGAGCCAAAAGATTTGTAATCACAAATAATCACAAATAATGTCCTAATAAAGCATTAAAAAATGTTATAAAATGTTTGTAATTACTCACCGCCCCTTCCAGCTGAGTGTCGAAGGTCCATTCTGTTCTGCTGACAGTCGTCGAACGAGATGCTCGGGTTAAAAGTCTCAGGGTTGAATCTGAATAACAAAGTTGAAGGGGAAACAATTAATTTCTAACATTCGAAAGTAAATACAAATAAGTCAACGCACGTAGCTTGACAGTTTTGAACTTTATCATTTAGCTTTTATGCCATGAAGGTTCTATCGAAGTCAGCCTTGTAAGTCACTGTCCTATCATTATATATAATTAAATTCAGCTTGAAATTCTGTCCCTACAACGTCAAATCCACGGTAGAAATGTGGGTTTATTGATTTCAAAATCATCGATGATTTTCTTAATGGAACGGTTTTTATCGCTGACGAATGAATACTGTAAAAAGTTGATAAGAATTTATGTTACCGTTTGAAATTTAATTTGGATCGGGCCTGATCTAAATACGTCTGATCCACGATGCGGTCAAAACTATAAATGATTGCCTGATCAGCCAGAGTGATCGACACCGCAAAAGCAAACTGACCGCGCACTCAAATTATTGAACCGCCATTTGCTTCAAATCCTACAGACTTTTTTTCTTTTACATCCCCCCCGTAAAAAGTGATATTTTACATCATTTTCAACGAGAATAAAAGTGAAAAATATCATCAGAGCATTCAGCTTGCTTTACTTTTGTGTATACTCCTATCTTGACATTTTTCGAAAAATTAAACATTATATTTTTTCCGCGACACGCAGACATGCGATCCATGCTATTTGGTACGGACGTGTGGATAAAGAGAGTTATGAATGGGCTAGAAGGAAGGATTCTGGTAGCACGAGAATAGATGCGAAAGGTAGCAGGATCGTTTCCTCGATTTGTTCGGTTTTCATCACGTAGAAGAGCGTCGGAGGCGCATGTGCGGCATTGATCGCCGATCACTATGGTTACGCGACGATATATGAGCGCGAGGGCGATGTCGTGCACCACGACGAAGACGTCGACATCGACGTGGACGATGCCGACGTCGGCGACGACGATTATCCGCGGTAAGTCGAGCAGAAAAAGGAAGACAGCCCTCGCAACGACCCTATCGAGCTAGAACGTAGAGCAAGTAGATTCGTAGCGGCGTAGTTTCCATGTCCCGCTGCTGTAGAACTTGGCGAAACCTCTGGCCCGTGAGTCCATTAGAGTCAATGGCAATGGAGAGGAACCTACTAATGTTAATAAGTAAAGTGAGGGTGAAGAAAATGGGACGAGGGAGGAATAGACTAAGGGCGCGGTAAGAGTGGTCGAAAAAGTAAGTCAGATAAGAGCGTAGGGAGGGAAATGCCGGAATGATTCGAGGAAAATATTATGGATGTAAATTTATAAAACAGGCTAGGTGTGGTCGAGAGGGGAGTCATAAGATAGGGAAGCGTAAAATGGTATAGGTAGAAGCGAAAGAGCAAGGCGGAAGTCGATGAGAGGTCAGAATGGTCGCAAGAAAAAGGTGACGAAGCAACGAAGAGAAAAGAAGGGCGAAAGATTGATATAAGACAAGGGGTGGAAGATACGGGGATATTGCCAAGGGTGAGAAAAAGAATATGCGAGAGGGCATGAAAAGAACAGAGTAACGAGAGACGAGAGGGCGAGAACGTGCAGCGAACAGCTAGGTAGATGAGGGGGAATGGGTTCGCGATAGAGAGAGTTAGATTTAGCGGGGGGAGAGATGTGGGGGGATCGAAGCAGGCTGACAGAGAGGGTTGAGAGATAAAGAAGGAGGAGCCCGGGGTACGAGAGGAGGACGGAGCTTCGATGTAGAGGGCGAGAGTGCATAAGGGGTGAGCGGAGGAGGGAGGAAAGGGGCGCATCGCGGGCGCAGCAAGAGAGGATATTGACATTTTGGGCTGAGGGGCGCGCATTCGCGCTGACGCGCATGTATGCGAGCTGCTCCTCTACTGCCACAAGCCTCGATCCCCCACGAACAACCCCCGTCCACCTAAGCGCACGTGCATATACACGCTGACACCGTGCATGGACGCGTGTGCGTGGGTGTCGTGATAAACGTGTGTCCGTGAGAGGAGGGCGAGGAAGGGAGAGAGAACGGAGAGAGGAGAGAGGGGGTGAGACGACGACGACGACGACGGGGCAGTCGCCTCTTCGGACCGATCCTGCAGTATCCATGGCTACGTCGTCCGTGAGGATTTCGCGCGAAACGCCCGGAAATCAGCGCGTGTGACACAGGCGGCGGCTGACGGTCGCGAGACGTGCATACACGGCCGTGCGTGCGCGTTTACAACCGCCCCCGGAGGAAAATCCGCAAGGCCCGGGCACAAGAGGAAATATCAAACGAACGTCGACGTTGTTCCTCGGTCACGGTGGGTCCCCGTTAGTGTCTTCTAGCAGAGGAAAGGGTGGATACCGTCGTGTACGCCCCACCGCCATAGCGACAATATCCTTCCATCTCCGTCTCTCACTCCCGACCACCCTCACTGTCGTTCTCTCTTTTTCCCTCGTCGTCTCCACCCTGCTCTCTTCTTCTCCCTTCTCTCGCCATTCCCTCTCCTTCACGTCTGTCCCCTTTTCGTCTTCCGAGATTTTTATCTCCTACGTGTCAAGATCTGCCGTTCACCCGAGCCTCTGTTCTCCTTCCGTCTGTCGGCATTTATCTCGCCCATCTACCGTCATTCCCCGAGGAAAGAACGTAACGCCAAACAAAGCACATCCTACGAATCGTCTTATTTGGCAGTCGTGAAAAAATAGAGACAGCAGGACGGCGAAGTGTCAGCTGTAAATATACGATTCTAAAGCTACGGTGTGTCTTTTCCTGTGCGAAAAGCGTCTGTATTTCGGTGCGAAAGACGCGAGGGGGAACGCAAAGGGGGCGTGGGAGGCAGGAAGGTGTGAAAAAGGCGAGAGATTAATATTTGTCCATGGCGAAAAGTGTGTGTGAGTGCCGTTCGCGAAATGCAAGGAAACCGGGAAGGAGAGGAAGCTAAGCAGAGGGATAATATTGTCGAGAACAGACGGATAACGCGGGGTTGACAAGGATCTTTCGTCCTTTCGGCGACGTGTGGGTGGTCGAAGGGGCGTTGATCGTCCATCTCGGATGCAGCGGGCGAGGTGCAGCTTGCCTGGTGCAGTGTGTTTACTGGCAGCGCCCGGTTGAGGGAGAGAATCAACCTCTCCCCTTCTCTATCTCTCTCTTTCTCACCTCCCTCGGCTAGGCGGAGCTGTCCGTTTTCACTTACGTGCCGCCCTGTTCGTGTCAGACGCGCTGTCTCGTGACTACTGACCACCGGTTCCCCTCAAAACCGACTATCGCGATATTATTTCACATCTTATGCAATTCATCTCAATCGCCAATACCTTAAGAGCTAACACACCCACTGCTGGGCCTTGCCGGTGATGTGCCATATTGCCAGAATCTTCCAATTCTTTTTTTTATTGCAACGTCACCCGAAGAATTGCGTGAAAAAATCAATGCGTGTGGTACGATGAATCCGCGACATTTCTGCTGCGTAATACAAAGTGCAAGAAAATGTAATACATGGGAATCGTATTCGTAAGATTTTCTTCGCCATTTTAATCCAAATATTCCTTCAAGTGAGATGTAAAACTGTTTCTGCGCGCGTAACGCCCCACATCGACCCGGCCAAGATTTTTCAGCTGCAACTGCCCTTCTTTCGCAGTTACAATTTTTACCGAATTTTCCAACACTAGTGATCGGTGTTTAAAAAAACTCGAAAAACTTTCCATCGCCTATTTCGTGTGCTTATGGTCACAGCAATAGGCTTACGACGCCGTAGAAAGTAAAAACATAAGTGTACAGACGGTTTTGTAAAAGGGGCAAGGAACGTGGAAAGTGGATTTTCCAGGCGAGGCGATCGACCGGCCGCTCGGATATATCCGCGCCATTCATGCTTAGGGCGCGAGAGTCCGATGAGTAGCCGCATCACCGCCGAAATCGATATACCCCCGTGTGTTTAGAAAGCCGCCCGCCTCTTTCTTTTCACCCACGCCTGCACGTCGGGCCGAGGGTGATGCTCGGCCGCGTATCCCACGGCTTTCCTCGGGGTAATCAGAGTCCGAAGCCAACCGAGGCTTCCTTCCACCCGTTTTCATTCGATATTCACTCGCTCTTCTCGTCGACGTAGACCCCCACGAGCCCTGCCCTCCTTCCCGGAATCAATCCGTAGAGGAATCGAAACGACTAAAATTTAACCAACAACGCGCTACGCGCAACTACGTCCTTCTCTTATGCATGCCCTCGGTTTATTAGAATAAGGAAATTCCTCGAGTGGACGAAGCGTCGGAAAATGACACTGTTTCGACACGTCTTCCAGTTCGTATAATGAACCTGGCACGAACGTGCGCTGGCTGATTCTTTTGTGATTGAAATAACGATTTACTTCTTCACTTTTACAGAGGACTTGCCTCCAAGGCGAAGCTCAACCGACCCCATACGGCTGCAATGATGTGACAATAAAGATATCTCCTTCTCTCTATCTCTCTCTCTCACTCTCTCTCTCCCGCAATATCACGAGGCATCGTCTCCGTTCACCCAGTGCTTCCAACGCTCGACTAATAACGCCAGACCACACGAGGAGGAGAAGGACGATCAACTGCGTGAAATTGCTGGTATTTTCGGTGCCAAAATCCACCAAGCGAGTAGGCTTAAACGTACAAGGGTGCTCAACTAAGGACAAGAACGGGAATCGTAAGGGAGAAAAAATTTATACAAAACAGGAACGAAGAGAGAGAAGGAAAAAGCGGCGATAAAAAAATTGTAAGGGAAAACGAGGAAGATCGATTCGGGGGGGAGGGGGGGTGGGGGAGAGAGGAAAATCCCGAAAGAAGAGACAAGCAGGCCGGTAAGGTGGAGACGAAAAAATTGCCTGAGACGAGAGGAAGGGCTGATAAGCTGGAGGTGGAAAAACCGTCGAGGAAGGCACGGAGGATTGATAAGGTCGAGGTGAAAGAGTCACGGCTTCGGTAAGAGAGAAGGAGACGGAAATAGCAAAAGAGAAACAAAAGGGGGAGAGAACGTTAGAATGGGCAACAAGCTGTCTTGCAGCTGTGCACCCCTTATCAGAAAAGCGTATCGATACGAGGATTCGCCATGGCAGGCCGGTGCCAGGGGCGGAATGGGCGGCAGCGGAGGGCGCAGGGGTGACACTGGCCACTTGATCAGGTGCGGAAGCTTAAGAGAGAGGAAGAGGTGCGCATACCATAACCATTCAACCATTCGACCGACTCCGTTTGAAATACCTGTCATGTAAAACCCTGTCTCTGTCACCCCTTTCTCTTTAATCTTCCGAGGACACTGTTGTCTCATGTTTTCCTCAGAATCTGCATCTGTACTGATTCTTCCTGCTTCCCTCTCATTCTCATCTTTCTCACTGTCTTCCCTTCGGATGATCCGCCACTGGTATCGGACATCGTTTGGCAAATAAAAACTTGCAACGTAGCGTGCCTTCTCTGTCGAATTTTTAATTGAAAATATCCGATACCAATGCACTTTCATCCAAACTCCTGATTCTTGCTCTGCTTTCTGATCTGGCTTGCTTCACGTTCGGCAAAGATTCCTAAACTGTCGTCTGTACTTTACCTGTGTCAGTCAACGACTTATATTTAGTGCCACACACCGTAGTTCGACATGTTTGCATTGAGTACCAAAAGTAACTCACCTGACGTACCTATTCTCGCATGATTCTTAAGACCAGTAGAGTAATTTTTAGCAACTGTACCGAGCAAAAGAGTAGCATTAAAATCTTTACCGATCCCCGCACATGTTACATATGTCTTACCACGAATAAGAATACTTGACTGTCGTACTTTCGATGAATATTGATTGAACTTCGTCTAGTCTTATCGATCCACCAGTTGGTGTATTTTTTGTCACTGTTAACCATCGTAAACTCGGGTCACGTGCAAGATAACGACGAGAGTTTTCAGGCTTTGGGCCGAAGTTTTCCATGTGAGCGCGGGTTCCGGCACGCTCAAATGGCAACAAGTTTCGGAGGATCTCGTCCCCGTCAACATCACTTGCATCCAAGACTCTCCCGAATGCGTCTTCCACATAACCGCGTACAACAGCCAAGTAGATAAAATCCTCGACGTACGACTCGTCCAGCCAGGTAAATCTCTCTAAAACTTCCTTAGCGACCTTCTTCTGACTTTTGCGAAAGTGTCAGCTGGCTAAGAATTCAATGAGACGTTCGTACAATTATGTTTGGGAAACTCTATTCCACCTGGACCGTTCGTGGGGACGTAATGAAATAGACATTCCTATAATTCGCTATGTGCAATTCGCTTTGCAAAGGTACACGCATTGGTATGGCCTCGGAATGTTTCGTATACTGGAAGGACGCAGTGACCAACGACACGTGGGGCTTGAACTTCACGTCCCCGATCGATGCCAAGCAGTTCCGCGAGTGCTGCGTAAGTCTTACCCATGAGATCCCGTCGTTTGTCGTCCTCGCCATTCGTAGTGCTCGTAAGACAGGCCGTGTAGAGGAACGTAGAGAGCTTGAGCCAGGCACGTAGTTACCATAGTACTTTGATATTTCGAACAGTCCCCGTCGTTGAAGATATCAAGGAAAGCGTCCTCCTCATACTCGTTAAAGCTCGAACCGCCGAACAAGCAGAAGCTCAAGACCCGCCGGAAGCCGCTGTCGACCCCAGCTTCGCCCAGCAGGTCCAGGGAACCCCAGTGCACCTGCATGACACCCGAACAGTTCGCCAGGCTGCGCAGTCAGGATCCCAGATACCGAGGATCCTGCGGTAAGACCTAACTCTTCAAATTATTCCAGCTGTTTGTAAAAATTGAGAGTTCAACGAGTCATGTACGATGGTGTAGGTGCTTCGACGCTCCCGCGCACCGTGGCAAGGTCAACCGAGATGGACATGACGCCGGGTCGAGAGAAAATAACAGCAGCGACGTCCAGCGCGTCTCTCTATGACAACGTCAACAACCAGACTGCAACGCCGGGGAAGACGATGAAACCAGGCGAGCCTAAACAGAAGGAAAAACAGAACGAAACCTGTCAGACGACCCCTAAAACGGCCAATGTCGGTATCGGAACGACCACCGTCGGCTCACAGGTACACAAGTCGAGTAAACACGAACTGTGAAATCCCATGTGACCTGCAATGAATTTTTTGTCATCCTTGTAGATCGATAGCCCCAAGGAGAAAGGTTCAACCATTTCTCCGGCGAAGAAGGGACAAAAACAGAGCCAGGATGCTGCCGCTCAGCAAAACGGTGGACTGGGAATCGGAAGTGGAGGAAGTGGCACGGAAACACTCAAGTCCGAAGGTACCCAAGCCGGCGGGACACTGCAGAACAAATCTCTGCGTAAAGAGACTCTTCACCACACGAAGAGCGCTGATTACACGGAACTGGAGATGCAGAACGGCAATATTTTTAACATAGTCAACAACAATCACAGCAGGAAGTCGAAGAGCAAGAGCACGGATGACATGAGAATTGAAAACGCCCAGAATGGCGGCATTAGCTTGGATTCCAACACCCTGAAGAGAATGCTGAAGCCGATGTACAGCATCGACAGTCCCGTCACGTCTCCCGAAATGACAAGAAAGCGACACAGCAGCCATCATGGTTACCATTACCATTCTAGCAATAACAACCAGAAGTATGTCGTCCCTGACGCCGACAACGAGAACTACGCGCATCCCTACCGCGCACCTTGCAACAACAACAAATTCCAAGGATCCAGAAGCGTTCATGACATGGGACGACAATATGCCGGTACTCATAATGCACAAGCTTTTTTTCATTCTACACGTTTTTCCGATCATTGGTAGAATTTCTGTAGAAGATTGTCAGCCCACCGAAGCCTCTGTTTAGATCTTGACATTTACCCTTCAGGAATGTTTACCTTACGGCACAATACTTGTTAAGGAAAAATGCTTGGAAGTTCCTTATCATTTTTTACCAAACATGTCTCGACGTACCTCCCTTACCAGAATCGTGTTGGATCCTTTTTACAATCGTATTATCAAATCACTAGTCGCTGGATATCGATGCAACGCCTAACATTTTTGAGAGTTTGAGCCGCATTTCAGCACATCGAGCACCGCATTTTATCACTTGCAACACGTGCACAGAGTATCTCCTGTCTGTCGTAGGCGGCAGGGCCAGGACGTACTTAGATTTGGATCGTAATCGGTGCACAGGTGACGTGTCCCCGCCATCGGATAACGTCATGTTCGACAACCAGTGTTACGCAACGACGCCGAGCTCGTCCAACGGGAATTCGGACATGGAACAGCCGACGAATCACTGCACCTCGCGTCGCTGCAACGGGGGCCAGACATATCAGCAGCAGAGTTCGGTCTCGACCCCGGGAAGCCCGACCAGCAGGCTTTTGCTCGAATACGAAATGCATCTGAGGAACACCCTGGCCAAAGGCATGGACGCCGAGAGCTATAGTCTTCGGACTTTCGAGGCTCTGCTTACGCAGAGTATGGAGAATCTAGGTGAGACTAGAAATCACCAAGGAAGACAGCAAACAACAACAGGCACAGGCTCTAAAAGATTTTGAAAATAATTGCAGTTCAATAAAAGGTTTAACGATAAATGTCACATCAGCATCTTGATTTTCTCATTTCCTTCACATTGTTTCAGAATTTGCAGAAAATATACCGCTAAATGTACAACGCACACCCCACGCTTCACGGAGACGTAAGTGTATGACGTATCTCTTAATTTTCTGCCCATGTGAGTTTCGAGTAAAGAGGTCGACAGGCTGTCTAATTGGATACTGTTCTATGTCAGGTTCTAGTTCCAATAAATCGTCGACGTTGCCCCTCTCCTATCGGTACTGCAATGAACGACAGAACAGCAAAGACCGCGATGGTTACTACAGCGACCGCAACGAGATAATACGAGAGAAACGGGAACGAGAAATGGCAGACAGGGAACGCGGTTATCTCAGTGATTACAGTCCAAGGTAAATCGTTGTTGCACTCCTTATAAAAGGGCATTCGCTTTTCTCCAAATCCACACTTATTCCCAGGATGCAGAGTCAAACGAAATGCAGTACTGGGGGGAATAAAAATATTTCGAATTAAAAGAACGGGGAGAGAAACGGGCTGGGTGTAATCTTTTTTTCGCAGATGCGCCGGTTGTATTGGCGAATCTGCACGTGCACAGTGGTTCCGTCATTCCGATGGTTGGCAATCCGGAAGTTCCACCCTCGGTTCCGGCGCGTCCAGCTCCATGACTCCCGGGTATCCCAGTCACAAGAGAGAATCGACTTGGGATTCTTTACCATCGCTGAGACACGAGGGAAGCCTGAATGACAGTGGATACAAATCCAATAGAGCAGATTCCTTCGAGCAAAGGTATAATGAATTTCTACAATCCTTCAATTCCCCTATTTCCCTGCTCTAGTCATTCCATTTGACAGTCTATTCATTCCCTGAGCCAATTTTCGTTTGTACTCCATCGCGGCTCTTGGCGCGTGACACAAATTGGCTTTTTAATTACTCCGCGGTTCTGATTTCATCGGTGTCGCTGCTCCAACGCGTGAAGGGTGTCTCTGAGCATCGCGTGAAGACGCTTTTATTCGTATTTTACAGGGGAACATTCGACCGGCAGGACAGCGTTCGCTCCGACTACATGTCCGACAGAGACGGCAGATACGGAATCGTTCAACAAGCTTCGCTCGAAAGCACCGACTCGAGGGTCTACTACTTGACGTCTTCGGAGGTGAGTGACTTCCCTACTCGAGAACCTCTCGTCGCGTTATCAATTCGATACGTCGAGAGTGTTTGCATGGCTACGGCATTGTTGTTTCCGTCGTTAGCCCGCGACATTCCTGAAATCTAGTTACTAACAGTCCGCGGGATTTAAGTACCGCCCCGGGGGAGTCATTGCGAGAAGCGACTATTAGCGGGGCAGATGTATATTTTGCAGAAAATTCCCTCCTCTGCAATTATTTTATTGGGAGGAGTAATGGTAGAAATTAGTTAATGCGAGGTACACGTAGGAGTGGCTCTCGTTTGAGGCTATCGCTTTACGACCGTTTAGCAAATTGCCAGAGTACGGTGCTTTACGTTTGCGAGATTCGCGCGATTACAAAGGAAAGTAGCGTCCACCGTGCTCGACATTCCCACAGAAAGTGGGTTTTCCTTTTTCCCCGAATGCTTAGTGTAATACGGAGGGAATTCGCAGGCCCTTATTCAGGAGTAGCGTGCGTTCAGAGGCGGTAATAGGTATTTACGCCCTCAAGTACACACGTTACAATTCAAGTACGTCACCTCGCAGCGACGAGTGAAATTTTACGCGAATCTCCAGCGATCTATACTTCGCCGCGAAGCCAGGAAAAAATGCTTCCACAAATTTCATTTTTTCACCGGCGGTTTCGCTGCTTTTAAACGGAAGAAAAATACGCGAAAAAAGCACGGTTTGGAAATGCTATCTGTAGGCAAAGCCGGCCGGGGGGTGGGGCAAACGGAACGTATAAATTTCACATATGGGTGCATTGCCGACTGGCATCGATAACCCAGTGACCCCGCGTCAGATCGCGCACAGCTTTTGTTTGCCTTCCCTCTCCCCGTGGCCCGCCTTTCTCTAGCGTATTTTCCCCGCTACGTGCGGGACACTGCGGGCTACGCGTTATAGTGTGCGTCGTACGCGCGTCGTTGCGTCATTCGCCGGAAGAACAAACGCGGAAAGTCGGCCCCCCGACAACAGGTGCATGCGCAAAAGCGAACGTAGCTTTCCAGCAGCTACGCTGGCCCTTTCGCCCGGCGGCTTTCCCGCATTTCCTCTTTCTAGCGCGAGAAAAAGAAAAGCGGAACCCACATGCGCCTAATTGCGATTCTGTTTTCGGCCGATAAACAGTCCTCCGAGCCGGCTCAAATCTGTTTGCGGTAAGCAACCCTTTCATTGCCGAAAAACTAATCTGCCGCGAGCTCGGCCAACGAAATACGCTAACTGCAGTAGTCGCATTAGGCTTTTATCGATTTCCCTCACGCTCCGTAATTCCACGAATAATAAAGCATTGTACGAATTCTTTCGTAACTGCAAGTATACAGCGTTGCCATTCCTTTCGACGTGCATTTTTATTGCAATTTATGCGGGTTGCTTTCCTTTAACGGTAAAGAATTTCGCGGGTCGCAGAACCGAGGCATCGGGGCTAGGATGCAGTTGAAAAGTGCGCAAGTATGTATGTATCATTGTTGCATCTCGGTTCGGTGGCGCAATTCACGTTGCGCGTTCTCTTCGCTGAAATTACGGTGCAACCGTTTCTCACCCTCTCGCCCCCCCCCCCCCCCTCCTGACACGTACCGCTTCGTTCCGTTCCGTTTCATTCTACCAGTGGACGCACTCGAGATCCTCCCTGCGCTCCTCCACCCCCCGCTGCTATCACCACGCTCGACCCTCTTCTGTCCTCCCACCGTCCTTTCCGCTTTCTTTATTTT
Organism: Hedychridium roseum; assembly: GCA_963989215.1. Taxonomy (NCBI): domain Eukaryota; kingdom Metazoa; phylum Arthropoda; class Insecta; order Hymenoptera; family Chrysididae; genus Hedychridium; species Hedychridium roseum. Next base: position 2,467,572 of record OZ022318.1, on the reverse strand, counting down.
CTACCATGACTTCCTGTTGTCCCTTATTTTTTGCTCGCTCATCTTCCCCCGTTGTCCCTTCCGACATCTATAAACCTTCTCCCTCTTGTTTTTATCTCTCTTTCATCATCCTTTTTCCACCCTAGTAGTCCGTGTCGTTCCCACGTACCATCGTTCTGTCTCTCTTTCTTTTTAATCCATTTCTTGGTCGTAACGCGAAGAACGATAGGACCTTGTAGAATTCGCATTTTCTGTTCTGTCCCATCTTCGTCGTCTGCGTGCACTCTCATCGATTAATCAAATTGAAAGCAACGAGTTCCCGCGGCGTTTCTGTTCCCTCGGCTTCCCTCGTGGCCTCTCATCCTGCTCCCTCTCCTCCAGTATTCTTATATTTCTACTTTGCAGCAGCACCTCTCCCCCCGCCCCCACCGTCGGTGGTGCACCACCCTCGAATGCTCCTCCCCGGCGATTCCACCCCCGTCCCGCAGGGTCCACAAGGGCCGTGGTATTGATTCGCCTCGTGGCAGCGGGCTTTCGCCTCTCTCTCACACTCTCTCTTCCTCTCTCTCATTTCTCACTCTTCATCCCTCACCCTCCTACCATCTTCCTCTTCCTCCGTGCATCCCTCTCTCGGCACAGGACCTCGAGCTCGTCCTCTCTCTCTGTCTCTTTCGTGCTCGTTCCGTCCTCGTTCCGTCCTGCATCCTTCGGTCTGACCCTTCCTTCCCCTCTGGCGGGGCCAGCAGCGCGGCATCAGTCCGGAGCTGAGACTCGGTGGCAAGAGGACCGTCGGGGAGGTTACTCCGTTAGACAGGAACTCAGCGGAGAGCGGGCAAACGCGCGCGCGCGCGCCGGAACCACCGCTCCGCGTTAAAGCGCGTTCACCACCTTCGGGACCGAGGCAGACCGTGACGCGCGTCGATATGGAAGGGAGCGAGGAAACGCGACACACGGCGCCGAGCGGGCCGACTCGTCGGTAGAATCTGCTACAGCGAGTCCAAAGAAAGCCGGGAAAACCATTGCCCGCGATTCATGACAATCCTCCGCGCGACTTCCACGCCACCGGACCATCGACAGCTGTTCGCCGGAGAACGCGGCCAACACGCGCGCCCTTACCCCGGAAGTACCCCCAAGGCACCGGAAGTGCAATGCTAAGTACGCGTGCCAACGGGCACCAAGTGACTGCCGTCAACGGGAGAAAAGTTTCAAGAGTAATCGCAGGAATTGATGCCGCGCGTAAGGCAGGAAAAATGTACCTGAGTGAACGTCGTCCTCGGTCGACGTAAAGTACGTAGAAACTATTTACCTCTCATCGCAAGAGTATAAAAAGATACGTCGCTGTGTTACAAGAGCCTTAATTCTTATCGGTGTTGTCTCAGAGTTTCGCGGGTGCACCGTGACAACAGGTACCTGAACAGATTTTTCTCTCACTCTCCCTCGTCCCATCGATTTCATCGCATAGCATTCCCCGAATGCGGGGAAGCTCCAAGCTCTGTCCCAAGGCAACATCCCGCGGGGTTCAGCGAAACGTATGAGAGAAACACGACATAGAATGCTTCAACGAAATTACCGGGAACACTAGAGAAATCCACGTAAAAAGAGAGCGAAGGACAAGAGGAAAAGAGCAAACGGAAGTGTATGTCGGTATCGGTCAATCGAAGGACCGTAAAGCAGATAAAAGGGCAACGGTGCAGCAGGGAGAGGAAGAATAGATTGTGTGTATATATGTACATGAAGGAACACAAAGAGAGGGCATACCTAACGGTATATATATTTTTCTACCAAGTGTTCTCTTTTTGACGCACCATTGTACTAGACGAGATACTATAAAGATTTCGGGACTTAATAGGACAAAAGAAGACGGAGGATACCGTAAAAATAGCAGTTGCACACAAAGAAATATAATTTACAAAGGTAACGTTAGGCGAAAGGACGAGTGATAATAAGGAATAAGTCGTTGCGAATCAAAGGAAATAGACGATAATAAGGAAGATAAATATAAGACTTAGAAGGAAGCGTAGATGATCGAATAGAAGATTAGCTTGTGTCTCTGACTTTCACTCTCAACGTAGTTACATACTTGAAAAGGTAGATAGAGGACGATAGTAGGGGTATAAAAGGAGCACACGGTTAATTAGTCTGCTGACTTGGTAAGAGGGAAGTGGAAGCGCCGTGTAATATAGGAAAAATTATGACAGCATCGGGAAAGGAAAGGATGCAATTGATCGACAGCATGCGCGTGTCGGCGAAGGACTGAAATCTCCTCCTCTGACGATATCCAATAGCCTGGTAAGGTCGAAGCCAACGACGAATGATGGTAGAGCCGAGATGGGCGATCAGATGCGTCAACAGTACACTGGACCTGCTTAACCCGAGCAGCAGCTACACGGATCTCAATACACTGCACAAGCGGCATTGCAAGAAATACTTTTGCCTGTGCAGGCGGCACACGATAAGCGTGATATGCATCAACGAGTCGCGTAAGCTCGCCTGGTTCAACAGCAGAAACGTCGCGGAGAAGGTCAACTTCGGCCTCGGCGAGGGCTACTACTACAAGCTTCTGAAAATCATCAATGGGGCCCTGAACACCTGGGTCCAGTGGCGCATCCAGGGCTTGAACATGCCACGACGCGATATCATGTTCGACTTCGACGAGACACCCAAGAAGGTCGACATGAAGGTCCTCAAGGAGGGATGCTACTGTCACTACCATCCGCACATTACCGCGGACGCGTGCAACGCCGAGTTTCTCAAGAGATTCGTAAGTTTCTGGTCCGGCGGTAGCTTCCGTGGATTACGCAAAAGACTGAAGCGCGGTATGAACATTCACGGGAAAAAGGTAGAGAGACACACAGACGATTCTCAGCCCTCACCGACCACCCACTTGCCCGTCCTGCCGAGGCTCACCATGTTGTTCTCGTTTCTTCTACATCCTATTTTTACCCCTGCCCCCCTTTACGAAACACACATCGATAATACACGTCGGGTATATGCTCAAGTAATTGTTCCTACGTTGAAAAAGCACCTTCTTTCACCTTAAAGTTGAAAAAGCACCTTATTGAATATCGCACTCGATTCATACAAGTGGATATCCGCCTGGATTCAGATAGGCAGATCTGAGTTGCGATGAAAAATCTTCCAATGCTACGTGTGCAGATATATTTCATTACTTCATTGGTTTTCTTAGGTAAATCAATCGATGAACGGTATTAGCGAACACGCGACCGTTTCCGTTTCGATCGAATAACCGGATCTACATCGTATATGTGTCTACACACACACGCGTGCGCGTGTTAGGGACAGTAAGACAGAGCCTGCTGTAGACATACAATCCCACACAATGGCCTAATTTCATTGGAAACGCTGAATGCACGTTTAATCTGCCAATCAAAGAAAGGACCCGTACTGTTCGTCACTTTCACGCGGGAATAGCGAGCTGCGTAATTCCCTATTGATTAGCTCTTTTCAATCATTCGTCGCACTCTTCCTTTGTCAATAAATTTCGCTGACGTTAGCGGAGCCGGTAATGCGAATTTATTCGAACTTCTAGATACTGCGCGGTTGGAGGAACGTTGCGTGATTTTCCGATTCATCCGTGCACTGTTCCGAGTAGATTTTTGCACTTTTATGCAAGCTAAACGGGATATGAAACAGGCAAGGCGTAGACTTGAGACCGTTTCGTTTCAGATGTCGGACGATGACAGAATGTCGCTGACTACGGCCGCGAGTGACGACGACGACGGGGAAAGCGTCATAAATTCGCCATATCGCGGAAAGAGGATCGACGGCGATGCCTACAAAGTCGTCGGAGCAGTGCGGAAAAGGGGGTAAAACTTGCTTCGATTCCCTGCCAATTTTTTAGGATCCTCGCTGATCCCGTCACTATTTTCCCCGTCTTCTTAATTACCCGTAGGTATCTGAGCGTGAAGAAATGGCTGGAGACGAAGAAGAGCAATCAGGTTCAGCTGGCGCACAAGAAGGGCTGGAAGGATTTCTACATTTCGCTCAAGGGCACCACTCTGCTGTTCAATCAGTGCGACTCGCAGGGATGTCGAGACGTCGATCGACAACCGGACCATCTGGTACTCGTGGACGGAGCGATAATGCAGCCGATTCCCGAACATCCCAAGAGGGATTACGTGTTCTGCCTGAGCACGGAATTCGGCGATGCCTATCTCTTCCAGGTGAGAATACACATCTGTCATCGATCGACTCTTCATATCCGAGTCGGGTTAATTGCCCTTCGGGCATGACGTTTCCGCTATTCCAGCGTACTCTCGTTTTAAGCGTTACTTTTCGACGAGGCAATTTGTTGGACGTTTTATTCCTATTTGGAGCACCGGGGGATGAGAGCCAAGTATTGTAAAGGGGAATCCTTAGTTCGGTTTAGTCGACAAACTGAACAGCGTCGAGTCGGTAATTAGTGGTTGACCTGTTTCACTGCGCGCAGTCAGTATTGACGATCCTACGAATCGAGCGAGCACGGACGACTTCTCCCTTGGAAAGGGATGTTTGTTTTCGCGAATCTGTAGCTCATTGCGTACCATCTGTCTCGATATATCCACGCAATCATTGGCAATGGCAACGCGCGACATTGTTCCAGGCGCCGTGTCAAGTGGAACTCGAGAATTGGGTGAATAGTATTCACTCTGCCTGCGCGGCGGCATTCGCTCGGCATCGTGGCAAAACAGGAACCTTACACCTGCTGCAGGAGGAAATCTTCCGTTTGGAGAAAGCTATAGAATCCGTAAGAAAATTGATCCAGATGATCCCTACGAAACTTGGAAAATTCTGCTCACCTTCGTGTTTTATCCATGCAGGAGCATAGACTAAAACACATGGCGGATCTTCAGCAATCAGTCGCCTCGGATCTGGAGATGAAGCAGCAGATCAACAACCAGATCGTCCAGTGGGAAGAGAACCTCGAACGACTCCATTGCGAACAGTTTCGCCTGAGATGCTACATGGCCAGCTTGCAGAACGGAGAACTGCCCAATCCCAAGGTATTGTTCCATTAAATTCCTTTAACCAACCGGACCGTTTATCTCGCGACCGTCCGCACGATAAACGAATGACCCGGCGCGCATATGCACTTAGAAAAAAAACGGACGAGAGAATCTAGGGCACGGAAAGGTTGGTCGATGCATCGATAAGTAGAAAAGCCAGCACATAAGTCGGACGGAGGTGGGGGAGCAATGGAGAAAACGGAGCGAAAGATCGCGAAGAATCGGAACACTTTAGATTTGGCCGAACTTTCTGTGACTAGGTGACACGATTTAAGGAACGTTTTCCAATCTTTATACGTCATTCTTCTCAATGAAAAACAGAGCCTACTGACCCACGTATCGAGGGCCACCAAACAGACTCTCAACAAAATGGGAGTTTTCACGGTCTCCTCCGTGCATGCTTTCGTCTGTGCCCGACGACCTTCGGCCATCAACAACGTCTTGGCCGATCGTGGAGCCACGAAGAGGAGGCCGTCGTTGCTCTCGAGATCCCACAGTGGATCCAGCAGACGGTCCCTGCAGATCTCGTCCAGGGACGATGACAAGGCCGTCAAAGTTTCCATCCCGGACAACCAGGTCAGATATGCCGATGTACGAACGTATTGAAAAATTCCTTAAACTACTTAATAGTTAAGCAAATGGAATATTTCGATAATTCTTGCATGTACTGTCGATATAATATTTATGCCGCCACGTTATGTGCTTTTTGTTTCGTCATTTCCTATTATACTTTCCTGTCCCTTCGGCGGTTTTATTTCTTTCCTCTGATTGGTTTACAGCTTGTCTCTGTCTTCGTGCACGACGGCATGACTGTGGACGAGTTCCTGGCGAGCGCTTGCAACAGGAAGAACCTCAACCCGATGGAGAATTTCGTCCGCGTGAAGAAACGACGAGACATGGAGGACCACAACTATTTCGTCCCGCACAGAACGGATTTGATAGAAACTTACGTGAGTTCACCGGCTTTACTGAATATTCTTCGTTCCTTGTATCGACAACTAAAGATCGTAATCTTCAAGGACCGCTAAAGGTCTCGTAAAAAATTCATACGACTAAAATTGGAAATCCCATTTAAGATTCCGTTTTTAGATGTTCACGTCGCGCGTGGAATTAACCTCGGGGGATTTTCTATTTTCTGCTTGCAGTTACATACACACGAAGTCGTGGAAGTGTGTGCCAAGGTCGTATATGAGGTGGAATTGCGAAGAAACACCCTCGATCAGATGTGGGGTTTCTCCGTCGAAGCCGAGCTTATTGAGAATCCAGTCGACAGGTTGGAGGAATTGTGCTGCTACGTCAGCAGGGTCGAAGATAAGAGTGTCGCCATGCAGTACGGTAAGAATCCATTTATTCGCCCCTATTTATCCATATCTTCGCTTTCCAAAGCGCATTACGAAATGATCCTTCCCCACCGTTTGGGCATCAAGAAGTTTAATGAAATCCTCAAAATCCAAGAAACGACGTTATTGTCACACTTTTGCATCGTCTAAGAAATGCTCTTTTCACGGGGAACATCTTTTTCCGGTGTATTCCTTATTCCTTTGGTTGTCGACTAGCTCTCTCCCGGTTACCTTGGAAAAGTCTATTTTCGTGCCACTTTCTGCCCCGCGTTTCAGTATTAAAGAGTCGACACACCGGCGATATAACTGTCTTCGTAATAACTATCCGTCGTGTCAAGGGAAACGAGAATTCCCACGTATTTAGATATAAAACGTCGGCGTGGCATGGCGATCGATATGCCGCGGCAAGGGATGAGCGTTATAAAGATTTACCCAAGGCGGAAAGCCGATTATGCATGCGCAATGTGATCGCCCGGTGAGGCTGGCTGGAGGAAGATTTTTCAAACGCCGCACATCCACGCATCGTTATTATCATCGTCCTAGTCAGCGGCATCCGGGGACATCGATTTTTCACGCGTCCGGCTCGCTGCAGCGGCGAAACCGCTCCACTGCGCTTTAATGAGGCGCTTTAATGTAATACCAGCACTTAGCTGCCGAGCAAAAACACTATCCAACCCAGCCCGGATTATATATACATGCACGGCTTTTTATCGTCTGCTTTTTCGCCAGCATTTCTCTTCATCCAGATAAATTCTGTCCTCGTGAAATGCGGCACAGGAAAAATATTTCTGCATTTCTCTTGAAAAATTTAACCGCAAGGATAGGATATTTAGTCGAGCGATTTTCCTTGATAATTATATCATGACGAAGAGAATTCTTTTTTCTTCTAGGAATCATCAAGGGCGATGAGATAATGACGATAAACGGTGCCGATGTAAAGGATCTGGACATGATGTACATAGAAAGCGTTCTTCAAGAGGAGAAAACTCTGGGGATGGTGATGAGATCATCGCGGAAGGAGCCGCCGGTGTTGACCGGAAGTCTGCGATCGACGGACGATATTATCGAGAGCCTCGTCTGTCCACCGCCACCCTCTGAGCCGCCTGTTATCAGCGAGGAGATGATTTCCGGGCTCATCGTCCCAGCTCCCGGATGGAGTGAGTACAAAGAACCCCTAACCTTCGAGAAAACGTATCGACAATTTCCTATATCGCTTCAACACAATGACAGACGTCGTCGAACACATAAACAATTTACAAAGTCTCCAAAAAAAGGTTTACAATTGTTGTACGATATTCTTCATGTTCGTTGTTTGCTTTCAGGCAAGGAGAACATAATGCAAGAACGTACGACGTTTTCGCACGTGGAAAATGGCAAGCAAACGTCTCGCACGAATTCCTTCGAGATCGAGAATCTCCTGAAGACGGCTGAACAGGTGACGGGAATCTGCCGTTCGCCCTGCGAAACCAGGAAGTCCAGCCCCACCGGCAGCGTCGTGAGTTCGCACTCGCAGGCACTCACGCCCAGCAGGCAACTGAGCGACGCCGAGAAGCTGAAGAAAGTGATTCTAGAACTGATCGAGACTGAGAGAACCTACGTAAAGGTGAGTAAACACAAAAATATGACAGTCAAGGCAGGTCATCGAGGACTTTGAACGAATTCGTTTCTTCGTAGAATTTAAACAATTTGCTGGAAAATTATTTGGAGCCCCTAAAACGGGAGACTTTCCTCTCCAACGCCGAGATAAACGCGCTCTTCGGCAACATCCAGGAAATCGTCACGTTTCAACGACAATTCCTGCAGAATCTCGACCACGCGATCGAGATGGAGGCAGACTTCAACAACTTCGACCATCCGAGTCAATTTAAGGTATCCGTAAACAGTTGATTGTGCCAAATTGATTGAAACCTCTGAAAAGCTCTTGAAATTCACTCATTAACATTTCTAGGGTGTCCTGTTTTCCATTGGAAGTGCCTTCTTATATTACGTGAATCACTTCAAGCTCTACAGCTCGTTTTGCGCCAGCCATTCCAAGGCGCAGAAGGTTTTGCATCCAAGTGAGTATAAAAAAAATAGCAATTCTACGTAAAGCCTAGTCGCTCTCGTTACTATCTCAACGTATGCATTTGTTCAGACGAAGGAAACCAAGCTTTACAAGAGTTCCTGCAAGCGCGAAATCCACGACAGCAACACTCCTCGACCTTGGAGTCTTATTTGATTAAACCGATTCAAAGAATACTCAAATACCCGTTGCTATTGCAACAGCTCAGGAATCTCACGGACGAGAGAAGCGAAGAACACCAACATTTAATCGGTAAACACTTTCTCAGACTTACGAAAAAGATGTAGAAAATCGTGGGGATGTAGAAAATTTTGTTAAACTATTTGTTCTGCACTGCAGAGGCTCTCAAGGGCATGGAAAAAGTAGCAGAACACATAAACGAGATGCAGAGGATTCACGAGGAATACGGTGCTATTTTCGATCACCTCTTCAGACAACACCAAAAATCATGCAAACAGGTATGACCTTCCTCGACCTTTTAAGTTAATGATAGGAATAGGATGAAACTGAAAGCATTATCTTTTGGATAGCCGATCGACCTGAGTCCGGGAGATCTGCTGTACTATGGTGGCGTCGAGTGGCTCAACATTTCTGATTTCCTCGGGAAAATTAAGAAGGGCCTCGAATTACACGCGATGTGCTTCGTCTTCAAGACGGCCGTTGTGTTTCTCTGCAAGGAGAGACTCAGACAGAAGAAAAAACTCATGGTAAGCGAATCACGTATTCCCCAGGCCGAAAAAAATCCGTAGAGTTGAAGTCACAGCTTGACGAATGACTTTTTTCCACCTATTAGGGAGTATCTACGAAAACAAACTCCAGCGAAGTGGAGATCATTCGTTATCAAGTGCTAATCCCTGTGACGGAGGTCCAGGTGAGGGCCAGCTCCGCCAAGGACATGGAGTCGCACTTTTTGTGGGAATTGATTCACTTGAGAAGTCAATTACAGAGAAGATCTGAGAAAGTATACGTACTGTCCAACAGGTGTGTCCTGTGCTCCTATTTGTAGATAAAAATTCAAGATATGTGGAACATTTTGTCGAGAGTGAATACAATCTTTCTTCCAGTACAACGGAATTCCGGAACGCTTTCCTAAAGACGATCCGGCAGATAATACGCGAATCCGTGCGTAACATGAGCATTCCGTCGACGAAGCAGAACCTCGGTCAACACGGCGTGACAATGGGTCTGCCGCGAATGTCGACTGGCGCTGTGGAAAAATTCGAGAAACAGGTCGGTGCCGGTCAGCCGTCGGCCGGGCAGAACGGCAACAACAACAACGCAACGTTGATGTCCAAGAGGGCGATGAAGCAGCAATTGTTGGCCAGCTCGCACCACGGAGCCAAACGGAAGCACAGCCAGTCCAAGCAACCGGTCGAGCACGAGAGTTCGGAGGATAAGGAAGCTGAGGAACCACCCGTTGCTGCGCAGCAAACCACCTTCCGCACGAGAAGCAAGACGATAAGCGACACTTCTGGTAATTCACAATTCTCAGTTCAACAGTGTGTCTTTGTTTCCGTGAGTATTTAATGGGTTTCGATCCTTCCTTAGGCGAAGTTAAAGTAGAAATGGACTCCGGCACCAAGTCGGAGGGGGAGGAAGACTCGCAGGCTTTTTTAGGCGAGAAGAAGACCAATCTCGGCCGAACGCCCAATCATTTGACCCTTAGCACCACGTCGACCATCTCAGCGGGAAGCACGGGAAGCCAGGCTAGACTTATACAGTCCTCCCACCAGCCGGAAAACTATCAGCCTATCACCGTCAAGGAGCTCGGTAATACTATCAAACAAAGTAATTGAACTCGCTAAAAGTTTGAACTTTAAATCATCCCCACCTTCCCCTTATTACCCCTATCCTCAAAGTCATAATTGTTTTGTTAAGAGTTTTCCCGAAATATCCAAAGCTAGTGTTTTTATGAATATTAATTTGAGTATGTCATTTAGTTTGACAATGGGCAATTGACCTTCGCGTGCATGATTCTCTCCTCAGCGTTTTAACCCTTTTGTTAACACCTTTCCCGGACAATTCCGAACCCTGTGTTTTTATGGATATGAGTTTCAGTATGTCGTTGAGTTTGACGGTTGGGCAATTGACGTTTTCGTATATGATCAGGCTCGCCGATTTGGAAGCCACGGGAACTGCCCTCGTTGGGGGAGGCAACAACGTTGCCGCGGAAGGGTAAGTCGGTCGGAGAGTACACAGACATGAGCTCGGCCCACAGCGCTTCCCGAAAGTCTCTCATAGAAATCAATAATTGTGCTCAACAATCTAACTTTAATAATCACGTTTAAGTTTCATCGAGGCTGCTGTAAACGACACTCGACATGCGCCCCCTAGGGGCCTACTACTAACCACTACTACTACTAATACTACTACTACTACTACTACTACTAACTACTACTACTACTACTTACTACTATTACCACTAACTATTATTAATATCATCGGCATTCTCATCCTCGTCGTATCCCTATATCGGTTCCCCTCAGTTCCAACCGCAAATCGTTTTTCTTCCTTTCGACGTCGCGTACGGAGCAAAAGTTGTCTTCTACGTTGCTCTTTCTCAAGGTCAACGTGCTGCTACTCATCTTCGCAGAGCGTCACTCATCCTTTAACTCGTCTTTTTCCCCCTGAAAACTTCTGCTCCACTCTTACTTACTGATAACGGATACCATTGATTAGAAAGCCACGAGAATTCGCCGGGATCCCCCCGAGAAAGGGACCCGTCGACCTCACGAACGAAAGTCGTCAAAGTTCTTCGACGAACTTCGCCGGAACGCACTGTCGAATTTTCTGCGGTTTTACCGTAGCCCAACACGGCGCGACGACGTTATCACAAAACTTCGGGTAATAGTAACTGGTATCGGTGTTGAATTTTTCGTACTTTTTTATCTCCATTTTTTGTACTCTCTACGTTTGCTGCCATCACTGTCGGTGCCGTAATCACGGCCAAGTTATTATTGCGATTCCGCCATTATTATTATTGCCGTCATCCTCACGTCACTGTCATCCGTACTATTAAATATATTATTAGCGTCGTCGTAAGCGCGGCGGCGAGATTATTAACCGCGAGACGGGAAAATCGTTGGGAGACTCAAAAGATTCGATGGAACGACGACGCGTAAACGAGTATATAAGTTTTAGCGGTATTAAAAGTCACTTTAGAAAGGACGAATGTCGGGCGATGCGCGCTCGAGAAGAGCGTGTTTACGAGATTATATATATATATATATATATACATATATATATAAATAAATATATATATATGAATGTACGATTCGCCGATGGTGGTTTTCCGGGTTGTCCCTGCGATGCGAAAAAAGTGAAGAAAAAAGATCGGTTATCTCGCGCTCGACCAGTCTGGCCCGATATAGTAGACTTTATTTTTAATGTTACTCGAGATACGAAGACGGATAGCCGGACTGTTTGAGGGCAAAGGTACACGCGGCAACAAACAACAATGACACGGCAGAGAAAGAAAAATTCAGCAAAAACCAAACAATCTTCAATTGTAATTGTGAAATAAACTAACTACATTCCCATAGAACTTGCTGCAATTTACTTTGCTTCTAATAGGTTTTAAAGTCTATTCTAATGTTAGTTGAGTCATGAACGTGACAGCTGGAGAAGTGGGCGTAAAAATAATTTTGACCCTGATGCTGGACGAAAGGAAGATTCCATTCATACGAAAGAGGCACAGAAAGTGGCCATTGAGTTTCACAGAGTAGCAACAAGGAAAACACCGTCGACGACGTACTACCAGCGATATCCGATATTGTAACATGTTGTTAATGGGTATTACGATCATTAAAAGGAAACACACACAAGCAAACGGTATCGTGGGATTAATTCGTGTAAATTAGACGACAGAAAGTATCCACATAGACGAATACCTACAACCAAAAATATATGTAAGTATGTAAGTACACGTACACGTATACTCAGTCACACAGATATCGTAGGTATAAGCGCGTGCATGTGCATTGTCATCGAAACTCGAGGACGAGAAAAGGTGGTCGATTCTTCGGCGTTGGAGACCAGCAGCTTCGAGAGAAATTTCATTCAGTCTGGGAGTAACGCAAATGTTTCGCCAACCACTAGGGTCAAGTACCAAAGAGTGAAGAGAAATAACGCCGATGAATTATTTCCAAGGACCACGCGTGAAATTTACCGCATTTTTTCCTCATGGGTTTTACATAATTTGCCTCGATAATATCTGCTCAAGTCAGACTGGATCCAAGGGAAACCGAAGTTGCGACTATTCAACCGGAGAAAAACGACGACAAACCGCAGAGTGAACCGAAAGAAGAATCAATGCAACGACGATGAAATTCCCGTGAAGCTTTAGAATATGCGAAGGCGAAAACTTCGCGAGATTCGACCTTACCACCGCAGAGGGAGGATATAACAATTTCTGTTATCGTTGTACGAGAACGTGATAATTATATCGTTACGCTGCTGTTACTTCTGTGTTAAGGGAGGTCGGCGCGAGAAAATGAAGACTGAAAAATTACGTACACGCATGCACAGGCGCGCGCGCGCGTAGATCAAGAGAAACGCATACACAGACGTTAACTGAGAGTCGCGGAAACACGTACAGGAACACACACATGCAGTATATCTAATAAGGCATCGGTTAAGATCTGACAGCGAAAAAAAAATAAGATATTTACTCACTAATTATAATAGGTGATAAAAGCGCAGATCTGAGATTTTTCGGATGACCTTCTGTTGCTCGGATAATTGCATTGTCTACTATATATAAATTTTATTGTATAAATTCTGTCGAGGCGCGCCTCCGAGTCAGGGCCATCGACCCGAAACGGAAATGCAATTCTCAGTGGACGTGCAGATGCTTTTTTGTACCTATAATTCGTGTATAGGATACAGATGGTAAAAAGGGTCCAGTCATCGTCCAGCTGTTTTCTCTCAATTACATTATCAATCATTAACAGCGTTATCTCCATGCAAGATAGAACTGACACTCTTCCTCAAATGAACATTGTTTAAGTTTTCTCTAACACGTGGGAAATTACTACCGATAATAATAGTAGTCATACAAACTGCTATTCTGTCTACCTGCTCTAGTCGGGAATTACTAGTCGTCGATAATTGGGCAGATTGTAAGCTTTGCCAAGACCTTCTTCTTTACGTGAAGAACCATACGGAATTCACGGGAATGTGGTCAGTAGTCGAAGATGAAGAGAATGATACCCTGACACGGAGGCGTATCCCAATAGTTGGCCTAGAAAACCAAGTCTCAATATTTTTCGCCCGGTTTCGCAGCCGATATCGTCGAACGATTTATCGTCTATTATATTATTGACATTCTTCCAGAAATTTTATTGATATAAACTTTATCGCTACCGTTGAACATAGTATTATATATCGGAGATGACATATACGATGATACGTTTTAATATGTTACGTAGGCCACCGAGAATATGTGTAAACCGTAAAACAAAGAGCGAAGAGAAGAGAGAAGACGGGGAGGAGAGATTTACGGTCCTTCGGTGAAGAAAGATCGGTGGATTTCGGATGTTAGATGATAATAAATATATATATAAATATAAATATATATTAAAGAAAATCGATGGATAGTCGCGCCATCGGGATGGGTGAGGATAGCGTAATGACGAGATAAGAAAAAAAATCCACAGACACAGACACACACATACCATACACACACACGTACACCGATAGTTTAAGATTGTAAACGAGTCTTTCCGAAAATCTCTTCCTTTAGTTTATGTAATCGTTGAGTGGTGAAATTCAAGTCAAACGAAAAGAAGGGTGTTCGCCCATTTCGTAGCGGTACGTCGGCAATCAACATTTATGATTACGATTTTATCGACGGTATTTATTGTTATTGTTCCTCGGTTCTACGGAGACATTTAAGAGTGATCCATTTGTACAATCATTGCATCATTAAAATATGATTATTCATTATGGAAGATTAATCCACGTTGTCATTTATTTTCATCAACCCTCTAAATCTTCAATCCATTTCCGACCCAAACAAAAAGAAGATATGTAATTAATTAAGAATTTCCTATTGCGAAGAAATGCTTAACGCAGTCAAGTAAAAACTCCCATTGATATTGATACTCCTGATAACGCGCCTTTGGGAACAAACGCACAGCTTATCGTGGTGTTTCGTAAATCGTCCAATATCTACAATGTGCAGGTGTTCAACGCTCGATCTATACGAGGTGATTATTTGCCCTACAATGACTCCTTCTGATTTTTACCCATCTCCAAGAATTCTTAATCGGTTCATATTCACAGCTGCGTGATAAAGATCCAGTGATAATCAACTTGTCAGTATCAAAGGATAAGTAGCCGATTACATTTCAATCGGTCAGTTTGAGACAGGAAACATGCGGGCACGTATCGTTTGTAATTCGGTTATGTAGCGCAGTAAAATACGCGGGGAGGAAGAAGACATATTCTACATTTCTAATTTTTGACTAAAGTTAAAATGTGGAAATTAATAGCGTGTTTGTTGTTAATTTCGCTATGGTGCGAGCCAATTTTTGCCAAAGAAAATGAATACATGTGTGTTTGGTACGGAGAATGTGGAGTGTCGAAGCTAGGGAAACCTCGAAATTGTGTCAAGGAAATAGCACCTCAGCCAATGGACGATGAAAGTGCCAAGACGATCTTGAAAAAACGATGTCCGCATTTATTTGATAATGATAATGGTTAGTACGACGTATATATTCATTTGTCCTCTCCGACGAAATAGAACGTAGTAGGACATTCTATGATTGTTGACCTTTAAAACCACACGAGTGCTCTAAGACAAATTGATTCGCTTTTCTTGGAAAGATATTTATTTATCGGGTAATCGATAAACAAACGTGGTCATTGAACTTTAATCAACAGAGGAGGAAGAGTTCTGTTGCGATCCCGTGCAAGTTCGAACGATGGACAAAAATATGCAAATGGCTGAGGGTGTTTTTAGCCGGTGCACCACTTGCACGAGGAACATGTTTCGACTGATATGCGATTTCACTTGTGCTCCAAATCACAGTCAATTTTTGAACATCACGAAGTCTTCTACAGATTTGATCGGCCGAGAATACGTCGACGAAGTAGAGGTGAAATTTCAATTCCATGAAAGGTATTGGGCAATTTTAGAACGACGATAAATTTTTATCGTATTCTGTAGGTTCACGTAACGGAGAAATATGTGACCGATACTTACGACTCATGTAAAAGTGTGGTACACCCTGCGTCCGGTAGATTAGCAATGGACATTGCATGTGGGCCAAACGGAGCGAGTCGTTGTTCTCCAAAAATGTAAGTATAATTCTAGCAAAATCTTCTGTTATCGCGAGAACGGAATGCGCTGATAATTCAGAGTTAAACAAAATCGGGCTATCGATTCAATAGCATCATTATTTTTTCATGAAGATGGTACACTTATATGGGTGACGTGAATGAAAATGAATTCACCCCGTTTCAAATGACTTACGTGTACGACCAGGAAAAGACTTGGGCCAGGAAACCCTGGGATCATCCCGCGAAACGTTGCGATGAGGCTTACGACGTAAGTTCTCGTTAGAAAGGACAGCGATCAATAATCACTGTCTACACTTCTCACTATAAATAATATTTTTTAACGTTGACGTAGGCTGCATCTGTCGGCTGCAGTTGCGTCGATTGTCCCACAGCTTGTCCTTTCATGGAATTTTCACCTAATTCTGAACAATTTATTTTGGCTGGAATTAACGGATATGGGTTAACCAGCGGTCTCGTCATTCTACTCTGCGCTGTAATCTGCGTTATTATTTACGTGCTCCTCGCACGGAGGAGAAAGAAAAGTTTGTATATATTCTCCATTCTGTAGGACAGCTGTCCGAAAAAATTAGCTACACCGATCTAGTGGGATTATCTGACAATCTGTTGTTACAGAAATCTTTAAAGTTCCGACGGACGGAAAAAAGAAATCCTGTGGACGTGTATTTCAGGACATGGTAAAATCGTTATTCCGTATCTGGGGGACTGGTTAGTGCAACGAAAAATTCTAGCTTGCAAGGAACATTAAAAAGTCGCATCGTTTAAAAGACTTTTGTTTTTGACAGTTTGTGCAAAGCATCCCAGCATTGTCTTGTTCGTCGCATCGTACTTTGTTGTCGGCCTCAGCTATGGTATTATGTATTTGAAGGTCACGGTCAACCCCATTGAAATTTGGGCAGCACCTGACAGTAGATCGAGGATTGAGAAGGATTACTTTGACACTCGATTTCAACCATTCTACAGAATCGAACAGATTTACATAAAAGCTGTTGGTCTAGAAGGTGTACGTGCCAGTTATGGGAAAATTAATTAATAAGAAATTATTTAATGTATGACCCTCAGTGCTAATGAAAAAGTTGCTTTGTAGGTCATGCATGATACACCAAAGGGATTGTACGAGTATGGACCAGTGTTCAACGAGGAATTTCTACTAGCTGTCTACGACCTTCAACAACAAATACTCAACGTAAGTCATGAAAAGACAATGTCACACATCAATGTTTATCTATTGAGCTGTTCTCGCTGTTATAGTTAGGGCAAGATACGGGCGAAGGATTGGAAAAAATTTGCTATGCACCGGTCCAAAGTGAATTCACTGGACCGGTTGATTTGTCTCTCTGCACTGTACAAAGCGTGTGGGGATATTTTCAAAACGACCTTGGAAAGTTTAATGTCACGCATAATGACGGAAAGTTTCTTACGAATTATTTGGATCATATCTACAAATGCCTGCAGTAAGTAGCAAATTAATGATAAAATATAGTTTAAGTTAAAATCTAAAAAACTGTGTTTCTAGAAACCCATTCAACCCTGCTTGTATGGCCACTTACAAAGGTCCAATAATACCTGCGATTGCAATAGGAGGATTTCTTCAAGAGGATCAATATAAATACGAGGCAGACGATTACATAAAAGCTACCGGCGTGAGTCTATCCTTCCTCGTAAAAAATTCTCTCAATGAAGACGAGCTGAAACCTATTCTTAAGTGGGAACAACGGTAACCACTGTCTCAATATTGTCAACTTTATCATAAATTGCAGTACTAAATGGAGACTTTTATTTAGATTTCTTGATTTTATGGAAAAATGGAATGTCAAGGATCGACCGTCCTTCATGGACGTTGCATATAATACGGAGAGATCGATTCAAGATGAATTGGATCGCACATCGAAAGGGGAAATAATGACAGTTTTCATCAGCTACGCTCTAATGTTTGTTTATGTCGCTTTCGCTTTAGGCAAATTTAAATCTACTATCCTAGGATGTTTAGTAAGTTCCTTTAGTTGTAACAATCAGCAGAAAAGAAGCAAAAACCTTCGCCCAAGTTCAACGAACACCGTTTTCTTATGATTTTCAGCTGGAAACAAGACTCGTTCTTAGTATAGGTGGAATTTGCATAGTCTTGGCTTCAGTTGTCAGTTCTATCGGAATTTTTGGATATGCAGGAATTCCAACAACCCTTCTAACAATCGAGGTATTTCTATCGTCTGAGAATTATGGCTTAAAAAGAAATAAGCGCAAAGTTAAATGTATCTCAATGATTCCAGGTCATCCCCTTTCTTATTCTAGCAGTGGGTGTCGATAATATATTTATTCTAGTCCAAGCACACCAAAGAAATCCAAGGTGGCCAGAGGAATCAATACCGGAGCACGTGGGCCGAATTATTGGTCTAGTTGGACCTTCGATGCTTCTTACCAGCACGTCAGAATGCCTTTGTTTTCTTATCGGTAGAATTCATATTTTTTCGCATATCATAATAACTTAATACTATGTGTTACTTTGTTATCCAATAAGTCTTACCTTTGCAGGTGGTTTTTCGAAGATGCCAGCCGTGATGACCTTCGCCTTGTACGCGTCTCTTTCGATAGCGATAAACTTCGTCCTTCAAATCACAGCCTTTATCAGTCTACTGTCGTTGGACTCGGAAAGATACGAGGTGAGGATCTAAACAATGCAGAGGACCATATGAGAGGAAAAATGATGGGACATTTGTGACAATTCTTTTAGAAAGGATTTCTCGACGTCTTCTGCTGCGTATCTGTCAAGAAACCGATGACAGAAAATATTCATAGACATGGAATAACACGCACAATATTCGAGCAATTTTACACTCCATTTCTCATGAAACCACGGGTCAGAGTTCTGGTTCTTGTAGCTTTTCTCGCTTTTACGACGACACATGCAATAATAGCACCAACGATTGAGATCGGCTTGGACCAGAAGCTTTCTATGCCTGAAGACTCGTATGTCCTCAAATACTTTAAGGTCAGCAAACGTAAATTTATTTCAGGATTATTATAGATCGCACATCATATTCGGCAAACTATTATTTATGTTTTTCATAGTACATGGAAGACCTTTTATCCATGGGACCACCGGTATATTTCGTCGTGACGGAAGGTCTGAATTACAGTGATGAAAAAGTTCAAAATTTAATATGTGGTGGACAACAGTGTAATTCAGATTCCCTTTACACTCAAATATACTCTGCAGCTAATCAATCCTCACTGTGAGTAGCTACAACATTTATCGTTTTAATTACTTTAAATACGATATAATAATGTTATTTTAGATCTTATTTATCACAAGCTGTGTCTTCGTGGATAGACGATTACTTTGACTGGTCAACAATTAACGGTTGTTGTAAATATTTCCCAAGCAACTCATCTTTCTGCCCTCATACAGATAGTAATACACAATTTATAATAAATACATTTACATAAGAGTGCGCATAATTAGTAAAAAATTAAAACGATCCTTGATTCACAGAAACGTGCAATGACTGTGATATCAGTTTAAATAAGCTAGGCTCGAGACCGGATGAAAAAAACTTCAGAACATATATCTCTTATTTCGTATCGGATGTACCTGATGAAAATTGTGCAAAAAGTGGTCGACCTTCTTATCGCGACGTAAGTGAAAATCAGAGAATGTCTTTCATTGTTAATATTTTACAATCAATGCATCGTATTTTGTTGTTCTATAAAGGGCATGAATTTTTACTACGATGAGCATGGTTTAACAAACGTTGGTGACACGTATTTCATGGGTTACCATACTCCGTTAAAAAAATCTTCTGACTGGTACGAGTCTTTAAAAGCTGCTAGAAAAATAGCAGAGAATGTCACAATGATGATCAATAGCGCCAACGTCACCGACAAGGAAATCACTGTCTTTCCTTACAGGTGAGTGTCGCTGATTAAAATACAAAATGTAAAGTAATACAATTAGTCTAATCTACTACACATTTTTTCAGTGTTTCTTATGTATTCTACGAGCAATATCTCTCAATTTGGGCAGAGTGTTTAAGGTCCTTGACCTTGTCGCTAGTCGTGATTTTCGCGGTCACGTTTATTTGGACGGGGTTCTCTTTATTTTCTGCGGTGATCGTACTGCTTACCGTTATAATGATTTTAATCAATTTAGGAGGATTAATGTATTGGTGGGGTATTTCGTTAAACGCGGTGTCACTTGTTAATCTGGTGATGGTAAGTATATTATCGTGAACTTTTCATGGCTGAAAAGTGAACCGATTTCTTTTTTCTAGGCAATCGGTATTTCTGTCGAATTCTGCAGTCACATCGTTCATTTCTACTTGATCTCTGCGGCATCTACGAAAATCGATAAAGCGACGGAAGCGCTGAATATTATGGGAAGTTCCGTAAGTATATACTTTGAAAAAATTTTCGATGAAACTAATGAACTACGGATAAGCAAAAACGATCAAGAATAATTAAGGATTACTGTTTTTTCAGGTTTTCTCTGGTATTACTTTGACTAAATTCGTAGGAATTATCGTGTTAGCATTTGCGAAAACACAGATCTTTCAAGTTTTCTACTTTAGGATGTATCTTGGGATCGTGTTATTCGGTGCAGCACATGGATTAATATTTTTACCAGTATTATTAAGTTTCATAGGTAAGTTCGTTATTGTTATTACGCTTTTACATTAAGAATTATATTAATATTCTTTTAATTTACAGGACCATAAGGACGACGATATTAATAAAGTTTTGTAAAGTCATTAGCATAAAATTTTATAATAAAAATACGCAGGACCTTTATGGATATAACATTTAATGAAATTCATCAATTACAAGTTCATCATTGTGTTTATATTCATACCATTACTCACAATTAAGCTTTACACCGACTACGTAAATACGTTTATATCACACCTTCATTGTCCAAGAACAATATATATTTATTTGAATGTGAAACGATAGTAAAAAAAAGGATGTCGATAATACTAAGTCTAGGTACTATCAATTTTACTAAACATCACTAGAGGAGGTCTTAATTTTTATTACCTCTAAACCTTTGAACCTCCGCGAAGACGCAGGACCAAGTGGAGTGTTGATTCTTTTTGGATATTGTAATCTGAGAGGGTCCTGCCGTCTTCTAATTGTTTGCCAGCGAAGATCAAACGCTGCTGGTCTGGGGGGATGCCTTCTTTGTCCTGGATCTTGGCTTTCACGTTCTCGATCGTGTCAGAAGCTTCGACTTCCAAGGTGATAGTTTTGCCTGTGAGGGTTTTGACAAAAATTTGCATGCCTCCACGGAGTCGAAGAACCAAATGCAGGGTAGATTCCTTCTGGATGTTGTAGTCGGAGAGAGTTCTGCCATCTTCCAGTTGTTTACCCGCGAAGATCAAACGCTGTTGGTCTGGGGGGATGCCTTCTTTGTCTTGGATCTTCGCCTTCACGTTCTCGATCGTGTCTGAAGCTTCGACCTCCAGGGTGATGGTTTTGCCTGTGAGGGTTTTGACAAAAATTTGCATGCCTCCACGGAGACGGAGAACTAAATGCAGGGTAGATTCCTTCTGGATGTTGTAGTCGGAGAGAGTTCTGCCATCTTCCAGTTGTTTACCCGCGAAGATCAAACGCTGTTGGTCTGGGGGGATGCCTTCTTTGTCTTGGATCTTCGCCTTCACGTTCTCGATCGTGTCGGAAGCTTCGACCTCTAGAGTGATGGTTTTGCCTGTCAGAGTTTTGACAAAAATTTGCATACCTCCACGGAGACGGAGAACTAAATGCAGGGTAGATTCCTTCTGGATGTTGTAGTCGGAGAGAGTTCTGCCATCTTCCAGTTGTTTACCCGCGAAGATCAAACGTTGCTGGTCTGGGGGGATGCCTTCTTTGTCTTGGATCTTCGCCTTCACGTTCTCGATCGTGTCTGAAGCTTCGACCTCCAGGGTGATGGTTTTGCCTGTGAGGGTTTTTACAAAAATTTGCATGCCTCCACGGAGACGGAGAACTAAATGCAGGGTAGATTCCTTTTGAATGTTGTAGTCGGAGAGAGTTCTGCCATCTTCCAGTTGTTTACCCGCGAAGATCAAACGCTGCTGGTCTGGGGGGATGCCTTCTTTGTCTTGGATTTTCGCCTTCACGTTCTCGATCGTGTCTGAAGCTTCGACCTCCAGGGTGATGGTTTTGCCTGTGAGGGTTTTGACAAAAATTTGCATGCCTCCACGAAGGCGGAGAACTAAATGTAGGGTAGATTCCTTCTGGATGTTGTAGTCGGAGAGAGTTCTGCCATCTTCCAATTGTTTGCCTGCGAAGATGAGACGCTGCTGGTCTGGAGGGATTCCTTCCTTGTCCTGGATCTTGGCCTTAACATTCTCAATTGTATCAGAAGCTTCAACCTCCAAAGTAATAGTTTTACCAGTCAGAGTCTTTACGAAGATCTGCATGCCTCCACGGAGACGAAGAACTAAATGAAGTGTGGATTCCTTCTGGATGTTGTAGTCGGAGAGAGTTCTGCCATCTTCTAGTTGTTTACCCGCGAAGATCAAACGTTGCTGGTCTGGGGGGATGCCTTCTTTGTCTTGAATCTTGGCTTTCACATTTTCAATCGTGTCAGAAGCCTCTACCTCCAGTGTAATGGTTTTACCCGTCAATGTCTTCACGAAGATTTGCATGATTAATCTGTAATCATAAGAAATAATATTTTGTAACGTATCCGAAGGTCGAGAATATTTTCAAATCAATACTGTTGATGGATGAAGGTGACGCTTCGTATGCGAGAGTGACGCAGTCATTACGAATTCAAATGCAATGTATGTAAATCATTCGTGAACCTTTCAATGCATTCTTCAATCAATAGAAAAAAAGACAGTTATAAATTTAATGACATAATCGAAGAATGAATGAAGAAAACCGTGATTAATAATATACGTTGACGTATACGCATTCAGACAAAGGTGTGACTCGACAAAATGGACGTCAAAATCGACCAGCTATCGAACAAATATTTCACAAGTATTTCAACACAGAATCTACCAATGTATAGACTAACTATGATAAATGATATTTGGTTCGTGACTTACGAAGGGGCGAAACAGCTCACGGAAAATAATACAAATGAACTGCAGCAAAAATGGCAGGGTCTCTCGAAAGCGTAGAAATGACGTACTCGAAAATCACTATGCGAACGTTGAACGCGTTATGACTTGTCTACCTCACGGGCTGTCAATATATAGGACGTTGAGGAAGAGGAAGGGACGGCTCATTGCCGTCTGTTACCGTAGCGCTGATTGGCCGCTGCCGAGGTGGGGCGCCAATCAGCTTCGCCGATAAACGCTATAGGGAGTCGGGTGATCCAAGACATGTCTCAATTGGCTCCGTCTGCGAAATCCGTTAGCCCGGAAATACGTTTAAAATTTGCGGGCGAACGACTCGAAAGATACGAAAAGTTTGAATTTCTTTATATTAACGTTTCAAAAGTGATTGTCAAAATGAACGAATATGACGAAATCGTTAAAAGTGTTCCAATGGTAGCTTCTACACCGAGCAGGAGCGATCTGTGCTTTATTAACTGTGAAATCGATTTATTGGAAGTGCAAGATTCGTCTGCGAAATCGAACTTCCATTGGCAAACGATGAAATGCCGGTAAGCAAAATAAAAAATTTGTCTTAAATTTATTTGATGTTACATTTACTATGTATTTCGTATTTTATCGTCTTCAGATTATTAATTTTTCAAATGTCCCAAGTAATCGCGGCACCTGCGCCGACTATTAGAAAACCCTTTCCATTTTTCCCCCAATGCGAACACGAGAAAGATCCGACTTATATACACATTATTACCACAAAAACATTTTTTGAAACTGGAGAACTACAAAGTTATTTACGGCGGTACAATCTTGCGGTGCGTTATTAAAATTTTCGTTTCATAATTCTTAATTCGATTTATTCAATTTATCGTAATATTTATTATAACTCGTACATGTAATATATTCAATATGCAGTATGGATCACCACAACTGGTTTCAATTGAAATTTACAAGTCCTGTATAGATTATACAATACAATGTAAAATAGCACCAGAGTGGATTAGAATAGGCCAACATCTCTTTCGAGATATAAATTTCTGTAATTCAATCAACGAAATCGATGCTATAAAATTGAATATTACTACTGACGGTATATATATTATCTTCATTATTTTATTGCATATATGATGTCGAATAGTCATGATATTTCTTTATTAAAAATCTCAGAATTATCTGAAGAAGGTGAAATGGAAAAGGCTCGATTTGATATTTTAGCGAAGAAAGCAAAAATATCATTCCTAAATTTGGAAGATTTTTATTTACCGCCTCCTTTGGTAGCAGAATTTAATGCAGACCCTAAGGGACGCATAGATTTTACACAGCCATATTATTGTCACTTCAGTCTGTGGGTACATGTCCTTCCGAGGTACTATAAATATATGACATTAAGAAACACCCTAAAATAAACCATCCCAAACGAGTATGTAAGATGCCCTGCACCCATGACATTTTTATTATATTTTAGTATGAAGAAAGGAAAAATAGTTTCTGTGTCAAAAGAGATTCCTGAAATGTGCCCTTTTCAAGATTACGAACAATTACGTAGACACTGGAGGAATATGGTACTATCTTTTTACATAATAAAATCACACGTAATAGTTGTCATTGATATATTTGTTTTTGTGTAAAAATTGCTGGTTCTCTATTATTGTAGTACGGATATCGTTTATCAAAAACACCCGAAGATATATTGTATTATCAGATACAATTTCCCATACCAAAAGAACGAGACAATCGCTTCACATATCCCGGTTGTTGTCTAACACTTAAACCATTAGATTTTTATTCAACCAAAGATTCGTATACTATCATTACACAGTTTGTGCAACATGTTAAGAAAGAGGTACCACAGATATGCGATACACCTTTACAAATATCAAGGTGGATTAAAACACAAAATTTACAACCGCTTGGTTTTCCGAAGGTATGCGTTTTAGTTTACCTCATTCCTCCCACTTACCGCACTGCTCAATTCAGTTTCAAACAGTGTGCAAATTGTAATATCGGTGTTATCAGGCACCAGGGTTAAACGTGAGAAGTATCGAACGTGTATCACTGCCGAGAGATTGGTTTAAAATTGGCAATAATAGTCAGCCGTCTCAGGAGACGACACCTAGAATGGAATTTTCTGCCAAGTGTCCTAATTTATTTTACAAAGCTAGAGGAGCTGTGCGAAAATCACAGCTCACTCCTTGTTTATCTATGGTACAGCAAATACACACTGCAAATACACTGTCAACTGATAAATATAAACCACCTACGAGTAACGATTTGGCAAAACCGTCGACTTCTACGCAAGCAGTAAACACGGAAATTATTTCGTCTTATTTCAAAGAACGTAAACCGCGATCTAAGCCTTATGATAGAACGGTAATTTTTCATTTTTATTATCCAAATTTAAACGTACATTTCTATCTGAATCATCGTTTATGTTAGGCAGGACAAATGAGCTTAAAGGAAAAAATAATGTCTAACTTGGCCCATAAGCCCATCGGATCTACAATGGTGAATATGTGAACTCCATTCAGAAACATACCACATAACACGGATAGTTTTGTAGGACATTTGTAAACTGTTTATAGGAACATGACCCTGTAATAAAAATGGCAAAGGAGAATAGGCTAAACGAACTAACCATGGACGTTATGAAATCCTGGTTACGGCAACGTTCTATTCCTCACACGACACATGACAGAAAAAGTGATCTGATAACAAAGATATCATCACACATCGAGAATACTCAACCGCTATAAAACGTCGGTATACAAATAGTAAATATACGTACGAGTAATCTTCAATGCAAAAACGTTTTATTAAAGTACGCAATAAATAATAGTAATAATAATTAAACACATAGTATAAATATCGTCTTACAGCCTAGTTATTTCAATTCCATATCGTCGCATAATTTTATCATTGCTAACAGAACCTGCCTGTCAGATTGATTTTCGACTCCAATTTCGATTAAGTCCGCTTCACTAAGTGTTAAAAATAAGTCCAAGTCCACCTACAAATTTAAAGTTTACAAATAAATTTTTTGTATCAGAAAACAATTTCAAGGAAAGTCCACAGTACGCCTTTTAACGTAATACATGTTTTTTTCTTTGGAAATCTGAGCTTACTTCTTGTTCTATAAAAATAGAAATTAGATGTGTAAGTCCAAAGCGTTTTAGTAAAGTGATCATTTTAGTTTGTTGTGTACTGAGCACCATCCCTCTCGGTGGGGTTTTATAACGGGGTGGAGTCGGTGTGTCTTCACCGTACGCATTTTCTTCATCAAAATCCGATGGGACATTTGGTGAACGCGTAGGACTAAACTCAGGCGTGAAGCTTAGTGTGTTGTTAAGGTCGTTTTTGCTATCCACGATTTTTAAGTCTAATGGACGAACCGACTGCAATCTAACAATTATAAGATTAGAGTCTTAATCAGCTCTAAACCATTTTTTTTATTGTAAAACATACCTTTGAAGAACACCGCTACTGTTTACATCGGAGGTAGTTGGAAGTGGAGTATTACTATTTATCGATTTCGTTGGTATTAATGTTTGGTTTTTATCACTCTGTTCATGGATAGTGTTTAATTCAGAGGGAAACATATTATGTACGAATGAGTAATTCGGAGATGCGGGGAACGCTGTGTCTTGACTATACATTAAAGTTGGAGAAATCAGACTTTGTTTAACAGATTGTTCTGCCCAATGGAGTAGTTTTAAATTTGGAGGTCTTGTGGCCACGTCTGATTTCTTAATTTTCTTATCATCACACGAATCGATAGCAATCGTGGGTACAGATGCAGACGTCGTCGTAAGTTCTAAATCTTCATGGTCATTTTCTTCTTGGGAGTCAGTTTTGATTATAATGTTGTCAGAAGTATCATTCCAATAGTTTTCAATGTTTGATTGGGGATGTGCCAAAGCAGCTATTTCTGGTATTGTTGACTGTTTCATTATTATATGTGTAATCTCATCTGTAAAGTAATCGTATCATTAATTTCTGGCTGGTACATAAAATGTAGTCTGCTTACTTTCTTTTCCAACATCACAGCCTAAGTTTAATAGTTTAAAGAATAAATCTTTGTCATTCTTCAAAGCAGCTATACACAGTGGGGTAATGTCATCATGAGTAGCATTGATCAGTGCAGATGGACAAGCATTGTATACCATTTCAAACATTTCTATGTTTACTGCACTGGCCAGCCCAAGGACAGACATACCTACACAGTATTTTTTATGTAGTTGTGAATTAGCAATTTTAAAAAAATAAATCCGTTGCAAAGTTAAATGTGATAACAGAGTACAACGAAAATGATTTTACCAAGATATGTAGATTCATTGACCTTCGAACCATTTTCAAGAAAAAGCTTAACAGTATTAATATTCCTATTCCGTATAGCCAGCATGAGCGGTGTCCATCCAAAATTATTCTTTCTGTCTTTTATTGTGTGAGCGTTAGCCTGTTCCAAAAGTTTTCTAGTGATCTCATAGCAGCGGTTACTGGTCGCAATATGCAGCAGGTTATCACCATAATTGTTGACGGAATTCAAATTATATTCTACAAGTTAAATATATCAATCTTTTTGCAAGTATACTTACTACGTTATTATAATGGTATGTATTTCCAACATCAGTACCTTTTGCTTGCAATAATTCTATAATTTGCGATTCAACATACATTTTCGACTTAACATTTTTCTCAACAGTCAACATTTTTGTACTTATTTTGCGATTGTAAAAACTACGCAAGTTGTCTATCGGAATGATTTAAAACAGATTTGTGAACGAGCTGACATCGCAAGACTTCGGACTGGATACTGGCGAGGCAGGTATATCGAGCATAACACTTGCGGGATCATCAAAACAAAAGTCAATGGCATCTTGAGGTCAGTGAATTTACATGACCTTGACCATTATTGCCGTGAGTTGCCCGTTCTCGTGCGAAACCAAGATTTGATGACTTTGTACCTTGCCGCCAAACTTGCGAACTTCCGCAAATCCGCAAAGGAGGCGCGCAACGAACGATGGCAGCGCAATCCTGTGAAATGTGACGTACGCGATGATTTCTGACAGTGTTTGAATCTCATTTTTGGTGTCGCGTATCCGTAAACACGAGAAATAATCATCCAGACGGATTAGGAATATAATCCAGTGTTTTTCACGAAGCCGGTGACGTCTTGCGAAGGAAAGCTGTAGTGTGAAAAGGCAGAAACCGTCAACTTGCGGAATGTATTTTAACCTGTTTTAAGTAACTCTTGGTTGACCCTGTTTTACGACTTTCACCAACCTAATTTAACATATAAGCAACAGGTAAGAGTATTTTTATTTCACGTAATTCAGGTCATGCTCATTTAATGACTTTAATTAGGTATTTGCTGCTATTTGTATCTGTTGGGAGGTTAGATCAAAGATGACGCCGAGACCGAATTTTCGGAGTGGGGAGCACTAATTGGGGGATTGGGGTAGGGAGGGAAGTGTATTTCCTTACCGTTAGTCGAATATTTTCGGTGGGTTTTATTATTACAAGACAATTTTCTGTACATTCATGAATGTAATAAAGATACAGTTAGCATTGACATTTTATTATAATTTTTTATCTAATGAGACTTCAACGATATTACTTTGCTCAATATGGAGGATCCATTATTTCAGAAGTAAACCTTATCGGCAATTACTGACATATCACAAAAGCTTTGTGGAACGTATATATTTTTTTACTATAGAATGGGTAGCAGCGGACAACTTTACAGTCTCTCCTGGGGAGAGTTCAGCTCATCACTTGCTTCTGCGGTACAACTTCTTAGGGGACATGGAGATCTTGTTGATGTTACCCTGGCAGCTGGAGGTCGTAGTTTCCCAGCACACAAAATTGTTTTGTGTGCAGCAAGTCCTTTTCTTTTGGATCTCTTGAAGGTCTCACATATATTTCATATACAATTCACTCTAGCTTATAGTTTCATATAAATAAAAAATAAATATTGTATTTAGAGTACACCTTGCCAACATCCTGTTGTTATGTTGGCTGGTATTGGAGCAGATGATTTGGAATCATTGCTGGAGTTTGTGTACAGAGGAGAAGTTAGCGTAGAACCATCACAGTTACCTTCTCTTCTTCAAGCTGCACATTGCTTGAGTATTCATGGCCTGACACCACCTACAATCTTGACAGAAGTAAGTATAACTTCATACACACTTTTTGTCTCTATTAGAAACATATTTTATTTTTAAAAACTTAATGTTTAGAATGGCGAAGAAATACCGGTATCGGCAATACCATCAACAAATGAGGGTTTATCTAGAGATTCTCTGAACACATATGTCCCAATCAGACGGAGGAAAAAGAGGAGAAAATCTTCGACTGGTTCTACAGGAAAGTGGGCCCGTACGAGTGCTGCAGTTGCAGCGGCTGCTGCTACTTCTGGCGACGATAAAAGATCTTTGGATGGAAGTATCGATGAAAACAGAACACCTATGTTTGATCGCAAAGATGACGACTCGAATCGCGGCGACGATTTAGGTAAGAAAATTCCTTGCTAATAAATACAGAGATAGGTATACATAAGAGGTTGATATACCGTCAATTGTGTTTTGTGTCCGCTCTGTTCATTTATCGATGACTGCCCCCGGGATTTGTGAAAAAATCTCCCAAGGCTTTTCTCTGAAAAGGGAAACGGACACAAGCACAACCATCGCTCGGGTTGAACTGCGTTTTGATTGGTACCCTTGCTGTGATCAAAACAAAAGGACGAAGCATTGAACAGCGTGCAAAGCACGCGTGTGCGAGAAGGCCAGTTCAGCCCTGAATGGTAATATTGTGTTTGTGTCTGTTGGCAGTGAGCAACCGGTCGGAATTCGCGAATCATCGGAGTTGCCAGTCGCCGATGTCGCAGCAGCATCCACAAGCAGTGCCAGCGGAGAGTGCGCAGACCTCGTCGGTGGGCCAGGATCCGATGTCCGACAGCGAACCACATCTTCACACATTGATGCCGATGCAGCCATATTCACCACTTCACATACCGCAGTTTCCAGGCTCGATGGGTGTCGGCTTCGCACCTGGAGTTTCGTTGCAGATCGGTGCACAGGGTGCGAACGCTGGCAACGCGAACGCGTCTCACACGACCATCGTAAATTCGTCCAAGATTCGAGGTGCTTCCGACTGCCCAGGTGTTTGTCCTCTCTGCGGTGCAACTCTTCGACAAGCGAGGAACCTCCGTAGACACCTTCTGTCCTCCTGCAAGTACCGGTTCAGTAGTAATCCAACGCAAACCTCGACGGCGGATCCGATGATGATAGAAATAAAGCCAGAAGTGGAACTCCCGGGATACACGGGGCAGCCGATCACGTTTGGTTCTGACAGTCAAAGTGGATGTGAGCAGATCGTTTGTAAACCGAGTCCCCTCCCTTCGCCGACGCCGCACGGATCGAACGTCGTCTCGCCTCACAGCAACATTCCTTCACCTACTATCGCCAGATGAAAATACAAGAGCGGGTACGTGGAAGTCACAATTGAAGAATCATAGTGCATTCGTGGGTTTTGTGCATTTTATAAACTGTTCAGATGGACAGAGAAAAACATAAACATTTGAACAGGGTGTTTTTCTTCGTTTGTTCAAAAGACGTGCGATAGACAGATGGCCCTTTCGCAGCGTGCAGTTGGGTTCAGTGCATTGTTATAAGTTCGAGGTATACGAGTCTGATTATTATCTGTTTCGATGTATGTCATATATTCATTTTTAGCTGGTCATGCAATATAGGACTTATAGGACTTCTATCATGTTTCATGGCATATCACGCGAGATCATATTGTTAAATTACTTGTATAGTTTATTTCATTTTTTCTAATGTCATTTATCGTCGTTTTCCAGAGAAAACATGTAATCAGTCAGTCTAATATTTTACATTATCGAATGCGTGCATTTTATTACGTTCGAACATAATGTTCTTCCTTCTTAGCGGATAAGAGCAGTATCGTTGGGCTAAAGGGTTAATAGAGTATGTCGGTGCCGCTTTGTGTACTATTATAAAGGGCGCAATTCATATTTACAAAATGCGGTATAAATTTTGTCGCTAATGCGACCTATATAAAAAATATATATGTATTTATTGTTTTTTCATCATGTGTATACAATCTCATTTTTATCGCCAAGGTGAAATACTTGTACCTTTGTTATTAAACTGTTCCTTTGGCTTCGATGAATTCCAGTGAATGCTGCTCTAAGAGGAAATTATCTTCAGGCCATCACTGATTATTTTGCCTAAGTAAATTGCTTTTCGATGTGTGTAGAACTTGGTACAGCCAGTCTGGACGGATTGATCATGAAATTGCATAATATATCGCAGGAATATCGTTAACTAATCTTACGGCAAGGCCATTTTTCATACGAGTTAAGTACATCGATGGTCGCTGAGGGTCGATTTATGCAGCACAACTACGTCTCGGTCTCAAGAATGGTACATTCCTCGTTTCAGAAATACAGATCTCTCCTGCACCCCGGCCGTCGATATGTCTTAACGCAATAATGGATTCACGGATATGAACTAGACGATAAGAATTTATGTACATCGTATCATTAATTTCTTTGCATCTGTAAATAAAGAACATTATATTCCACTTCATGCATTTTGCAGCCTTGAAGGGTGTTCCTTTTAATTATAGTTATTTAGAGTTATACCTTTCACCCTTTTAAATAGACTAGAATGCTGTAGTGATTAATATTAGTAGTTCCTATAAATAATCAGGTTCCTGTAAGAAGAGGAGGTGGACAAAATGCTGTAGAACGCTCAGTTTTGGGTTTTAGAGAAACAGAGTTTTATTAAAGACTCAAAGGTAGATCGTGGAACATTGCATCAATATACCTAAGTATGGTTTTATGATGGCAGTGTGTACAATCTTCGTGACATTCCATTTTAGATGGTGTGCCCAGA
This sequence comes from Hedychridium roseum, assembly GCA_963989215.1. NCBI lineage: Eukaryota > Metazoa > Arthropoda > Insecta > Hymenoptera > Chrysididae > Hedychridium > Hedychridium roseum. The sequence continues at coordinate 2,435,910 of OZ022318.1, read as the reverse complement.
GGACGAAGCTTATCGGATCAGCCAGTTTCATGTCCGCTCTGTGGCGCTATTTTACGACAATCTAGGAATCTCAGAAGACATCTGGAGCTTCTACATTTTGGCGCCGGCACAGGTAAATCAAGTTCTCACGTAAAGCAGAGAAGATCAGAAAGAAGTACCTCAGCGAGAACGACGTTGACCTTACCGCGAACAACGGCCACAACGGTGATGTCGCCAACAACATCGCCTACAACTATAACAGCACCGACTTCGTCACCGACAACAGCAGCAATAACATCGACGTTCACTGCTGGCAGAATTGATCATTTGCACCCCAGCAGAATCTCCGAGAGCTTAGACTTCCCATCGATAACATCTTTGCCGATCACAACTTCTGGCACACCGCATATAGGTCTCTCAGGTAAATCAGACTCACTATTTAATGTTGAATTAAATTATATACCGCGAATGTGTTGTGTATAACGATTCTGGTGTTATTCAGGAAGCACAATAGGATCGGGATCTACTTTATCCGGAGCCACCGAGCCGGTTGATCATTCCATTTTGGGAGTGCCATCAAACTCGTCGTGCAACTCCTCGATCGGTCCTTCCAATAACGGATTCTACTCGACGGACATGCTGGGCTGCCTGCTTCCGTCCTTGCCTTCTCTGCCCTCCCTTACCTCCCCTCACGACGTATTTCGCCATGGCGAGATGTTGAGAGCTGGAATCGCGTACCACGACACTTCCAGGCAACATGCGAGGCTTGTTCAACGAACAGACGTCACGTAAACCTGAAGTTTCTTCTTGAAGGAATGTACCATAAGAACCCTTTAAGGTAATTCATGAAATCAACTAACGATTTTGTATACGACCATCTTCTCGATAATTGTGATGTAAAATGGATATGCGTATGTACACAAATACCTGTACGAATTTAATCCATCACGCTTTTATCATCGAAGTTTAAAATAAAGGAGTATGGTTAATTTATAAAACTTGAATAGTACAATGGGCGAAATCGTATAAAAAATTTCTTTATTAAATCACAATAAGAATTGGGCACGCGACAGCATTTAGGAATACACGTGGGTAGGATAGAGTTTTGTACTTTTCCCGATGATATTTCATCGTGCGGATATAGTTTAAATGACGAGATTCAATTCTTCGGATTGAGCCTCACTGCGGCCTATCAAAAACGGCCAATTTCGTTGTGATATCCTGTCGACTTCGCCTTCCAGCAGTTTTAAAAGGTCGTCGAGGTACCGGACCTCATGAATATCCTGCCGCAACCTCATCGCCTCGGAACTTAAATCTTCCACTCTTTCCTCGTCTTCCTGAGCAGGGTATAACACATTTGAATTTGGTTCGTTATTGATTAAGAACGATTAGTGAGGTATATTTGCGTACCTGAAATTCTGCTCGAAGCAAAGACAGATCTTTGTAAATATTTTCCCTGCTAATACGCAGTTTATCGACCTTGCTACGAAGTTGGTGAACCACGATGTCCGGATCGGTGGTAAAGTCCGACACGCTTCCGTCCGTTTCAATGGCCAGGGCCAGCCTGGTCAAAGGGTCGTGAGCAGAGGAGACTTGGCAGAAGCGGTCTTCTTCGGAGGTAAGATCAATAGGGTCGATTTCATCCTACAGTTAGCAGGTTGAAATTAAATGTTACAAACTATAGACCAACGTTACTGGGAAAGACATAGAAGTAATAAAGAATTTGGATTTACGTTTGAAAAACTATTAGGACGATCATCGTGTAAGATTGTGTGGTGGTTTCTGCCGTTTTCGATAGCAAGGGAGAGCTCATCGCAGAGGCAGAGGTGATTGGAGTTCCGTTGCACACAGGAACGTGCAAACGGACTCCAACCCTTCCGTCGAGGACCGGAAGTGTTCTCGAGAGTTAGCCTGCGCGTGATCGTCTCCTCTTGCCCCTTTGTGCTATCCGTGAAATCTATCTGACCAATGGTCGACCACGTGTAATTCGATTCCTCGATCGTCGGTAGTACGTCCTTCTGGCTTTCCTTTATCCTATCATGACAGTCTTTATTTTTCTGCCTGGCTGGTCCTCTCTCCGTTTTCTCATCTTTATCCGTCGGATTTTCTACCCGCAAGCACAGCTTTGGGATTTCAGTGTCCATGGTCTTCAGAGCGACCGGTTCTGACGAATTGTTGAGGTAGTCCAGTCGTCGACCACAGCGAAGAGTTTCCTGCTTTTGCGAACTTTCGATATCCGGTGTCCTCGTGATGGAGACACACATGTAGCGCGGCTCTGGCGTTAATATTCGATATTCTTGAGATTTTACGAGTCTCTCCGGAGTGTAGGACATGCTCTCCGACCTCCGAGACCCGTCGAATTCCTTTCCATCCGTCGAGCAACCGTTGCAATCCGTCCTCATGATCGTCAGAGTGAAAGTCCCCTGTTTCAAAAAATTCGCATTATTTCCACTAGATCAATCGTCCGTTTCGGCGTGCTGATAAATAGTTTTATCCACAGGGTAGCGAAGGGAAGGAAGGATCGATTCCTGGAAACTCTGTTACCCTTTGCTTTGTGTCCGCTTCCCTCGCGTCCCTTTCTATGAGATTCACGTCCAACTTCTTATCCGGCGTTGAGGAACGAAGCTCCGCTTTCTCGCGTTCGCCGTTCGTTTCACGCCTGGCGGAATCTTCCACGAAGGAGTAAGTCTCAGGATCGTCGGAGTCGATGCAGGATTGCATGGACATGGAGGATCCTGAAGAACGACATTCCCGCCGCCCGGAAAAGCTTTCGACGTTCCCACGACGATCGTTCAGCCACCAACCAAAATCATCTTCGGGCTCAGACTGATCGTCCAGCTTCGCATCCCCTTCGCCCCTTTCTCGCAAGCAAAACATCCTTTTTGACACCGCAAGAATCGTTTTCAAAATTCGCTGAAATCTGCCGCAAAATATTATTTCATGAAACTCATCCTTTCGTCATCGACATAGCTTCTTATTTTAATTTCGACACGAGGATAGACCAATAGACTTTTTCACGAACCTCCGAGCATAGTTGTCACTTTTCTTGACACTCATCGTTTATTTTCCTTAATTTTACTGTACTATTAATACAAAAATAATGTACTACTGTGAATATCAACTTCGTAAATATCAGAACTACAAGGCCGTGTGTCGACGTAAATAAAGCAATGGACAGTGTCAATAATGTTCATCAGTGTCTCAAATTCACGTATCGTACATAAAAAAAATGTCAATATTGTAGAACTTTATGTATTTTCTGGGCGAGAGGGGAAACGGACTGTCTATGTTATGAAGAAACCTGGTGTTTACTAGCGACCTACCGCTGACAACGTGCGTGGCCCGGTCAACGAGCCGTTTCGCACGCTTGTTCGGCTTCTGTAGGGACGAGGATTCTTTGTTCTTCGCAACTGTACTATTTCGAAGCGCAGTCGAAACGAGCAACACTATTTACAACCCTCGATGCACTTTTACAACGTGAATTTGCCCCCCTTGCAATCAACTCTACTTCGATCTCCTTTTCTTCGATCCCTTTCACCCTCTTATTTTGGTACCAACTACTTTCTTTCCCGTAATCGGTAGTCGATCTTCCGAACCGGTCGTTTACAGCAATGCTCTCAATCTCGTCAACCTTTTGCTTTCTCTCGGTCACTGCTTTACGTCTCGTGTCCGGAACGGACGGGAAAAACGGAAAAATTGTTCAGGCGACGCATGATAGTCGATGACGGACAGTCGAAGACCGACTGTCCCCGGGGCGCCCATTTCCTTGGCCGATGGTTGTCATAGTGACCAGCTAATTTAATTACCACACGTCTTACCTTCAGTTTAATGTGCACGTGCACTTTGCGCGCGATGATCTTCAACGTCAATTGCAGTGTCGAAATTCAACCCTTCCCTACAATTTGGGTCATTTAAGCTCACATAAAGTGTTCACAAAAGCAAAGACCTTAACGGAATAATACATTGACATACCTTTTTTTTTTTACTTTCTCTTTACCTTCGTTAACTCTCCTGTTTCCTGCACTTTCCGAGACTTGCGGTGATGAAGGACCCAACTTCCTCGAATCGTTCGTTTCCGTGTTCTGCCGAAAACTGTCCTTCCTCGCGCGTTGAGGTTCCAAATTTTAACTCTGCTCGCACCCCATTCAGTCCCACCAGTCATCACTATTACGTGTACCGAAGACGGGTAGTTTGTTGCAATCGTGAATAGCCGAGGGGAAAGATGAATCAGAGGTCCATTGACTCGACAGTGCAGGTAGTCACGCGAGTACGCGGGGTCGTCGGCAAACTCATCCTCGCTCGGCGGATGACGTATTTACGCATTTACCATCTCCGATAAGCGACTGTTCTCGCGATAAAACCAAACCGATTTGTACATTTTGCATGTTGTTGACGTGTCCGCCGGGCGCGATTGCGTATACCTATGATTTATCTGTCGGTCGAGCACGCTTTCGCGATGGTCGTCAAACTTGCAGCCAGCGCATTAGCGCGTTCTGTTTGTCTTCCGTTCCCTGTCGCGTGCTCGCGAAAATTGCATTTCCTCGCCAGCGGAGTTCTGCACGAGTGAAATTTACGGTTTCCATTCGGGGAAGAAGGACGTCCAATCAGATATGCTCGGTTATTATTGTCTTCGTCCTGCCGAGGAAAGCAATCGAGCTGATGAAACTTCACTTCAATTGCGAATCTTCCGCAAAAATTCACTAGCCTTGAAAACGAAACTTACACTGCACTTTCTCTTCGAAGCGGCCGAGGAAGGCCACTCTATCGTATGCATCATTATCACTGACCGATACCGCTTAATTACCCATTGGTTCGTCAGCTACTATAAATAATCAGTCGGCCGCCGATGGCAATCGAGTCGGAGGGGAACATCGTTTATATTTGCATGGCACAAACGTCCAATCACTCGCTCGTTTGTCTTTCTACACCCGCTTCCCGAAGTAGCCGATAAGCCACCGATTATTCCCGTTATCTCGTTACCTGCACCGATCGACCGGCTTTTAACTCCACCCCGAATTAAATCCATTTCGTCGAAGATCGCGAACGCTCGGACTTTTCTAACGATAACGTATTAATTCTACACGGTTCCTTTATACTTTGACTCGTTGATAAGGCACCGATTAATCGCCGCGTTTAACCGAAGACGACTGACAGTCGCGGGAAAATTGATCCGACTATTTGCCGGGAAACCGATACACAGATTTTTAATATACGTATTCACACGAGAAGTACGTCAAGGTCTCGTGTGCTTCTCATTGGATTTTTCTTTAACGATAAACCTTCGTGGTTAGCAAGTTTCTACGGCGCTTTGGAAGAACTCAGCAAACTGACTGGGTCAAAGAAAGTTCTAATCGACAGCACGAATCGAAGAGAACAGGTTGTCGATGGTTTAACCTTATCCGTATTGCCCCGGTTACTTGATTCGCGTTGCAGATACGATACAGCCCTCGTCACGTGATGTTGTAAGTCAGTGACGTAGGCCCGTTGTTTATGTTTTCAAGCTCCACGAACGTCCGACTGAAGCATTGTTAATATTTCAACGATTTTAATCAATGAAACGAAATCAGAGAAAGTGGGCTTGAAATATTTTCATGCGCGTTGATTTAATTCGTAATTAATTTTGATCGAATAACTTAGGACCTTTGCAGATCGGTTGCTATCTTATTCATCATTAGATTTTTTAAAATTCACAGTCACATTGTGGTGTTTCTTGATTCTATTTTTGGGTACGCGCATCGCGCCTGAAAGACGGCAAAGAAAGTCGACTACGCATCGCGGTATCTTGCGTTGCATTCCTCAGTGCGCGCATAGAAACGCATATAGCGCAATATCTCGCGGAAGGTGAGTTGTTGTCTATGAGATTTTGCGATTTATCCATCAGTCAGCCTGTGGTCTAGGGATACGATCGATCATCGCGCCTTTGCGATATCATTTCCAGAGGGTATTCGAGACTGCATGCTGATTTTCGTTTTTTCCCGTGGATTTTTCCGGTCAAGGGTCGCACAGTTTTCCAGGAATTTTTCCGCGATACAATGGCGAATTTACAATGCGATCCGTACGCGAATATTCATGAGTGACGTCTGTGACGTTGACGGTCGACGGCGAAAAATGCAGCGTTATCGTCGATAACGTTATCCGCGTGCTACGCTAAGCCGGGCGTAACAGGTGCTTTTCATGAATGCACTTTTCTGCGTACGCTCGCTACAGCGCCGTTAGTAATCGTTAAACTACTCTCTCTACAATGATCTGTGGTCCCAGAAGACTGCCAGTTTAAATAACAATCCTGTCCTTCATTTTCAATAAATCTCCACAGAATGTTTTCATCCGTTTCAGAAACCCCCGTACGAGAAGTTTCCATACCTATTTCATACCTTCCGGACAATAATACTTTTATTTTTACAAAAATACACATTTCACAAGGTCGGACTTGGTGATCGAATTGGAATTGTTTCCTTTAATTTGAGTCATTCGGTAAATCAATGACATTGATCTATAAATGCTGATATACTGACCTTATATTTTCCGACTGATTACCTTGACTGAGATAAAGCGTATCACGCCAATACTGATTCGCAGTTTATCGCAAGAAAACGGCGTTTGTACGATCTTGCGGTCAAAGCGGAGAAAAAATTGCATTCGCCTGCGACGTAGAAAAAAAGGGCTTCGCAGTAACAAGATAGACGTAATCACAGTAATTTGCGCACAAGTCAGAACTTGTTATAAATTCATTTCCTTTGATGCCAATAACGTCGCATGTGTCGTAATTGATAAAGAATCGTCGATTGCTTAATTCAAATGAACGTATGTGCGATTTGCTTTTAATTGTTTGAAAGTGGGCATAACCGTTGCGCAAGCGCCGGGTTAATGGTTTCCCGGAGTACGTTCGAAAAACTCGAATAATTACTCCCCTTGGCTGCATTGGCGATTTTCCCAATTCCGGACTTTTCGGTTGGCCCTGAAAAAGGGGGGATAATCTATGGCGAAACCCATCGGAGGGACTATCCGAAGATGGAGGTAGTGGTGGATGGGTAGAGTCTAGTATCATTCTCGGGGGTAAGTTTTCCAACGTGCCAGGCAGCGAGAGCGGCGTGGCGTTTTCCAGGCAGGGCGCCACCGTTCGGGGTCGTTCGTCGGGGGTTTTACGGATCGATAAAGTCCACGCGAGTGCGCGAACCCCTAACACGAGCGTTCATCCCCCGTCCGTGTGTCTCGGTTCGTCCGTCTGAGTGCGTAGGCGCTTGGGGGATGAGCGTGTGGGTAGCCCGTGCGGGGAGGTCAGAGTTCGAAAACGTTCCTGGCCGTGGCGCTAGGTATCCCCTCGTCTTCGTCTTACCAAAGGGTGTCGGTTCGGTCCTCGTCGAGGCTCGATCCGCTCGAGTGAGATTTCCGAACGGCGCTCGCGGCAGGGAGGGTGGAACGAGGGTTGGCGTGTCTGTCGCGGGGGAAAGGAGGGTCGCGTGTTTGATAGAGTGCGTGCAAGTGCGGCTAGGTTCGCGGTGGTCCGAGCACCCTGACGGCACCCGGTACCCGCCGAGAGTTCTCTCGACCATGTCAATAGCGTACGTGCGTTCGACTCGCGAGCATCACTCGCGCTAGTCCCGCCGACCACCACGTCCTCCTTCTTCGCGGTTCTCTCACCGGAGACAACCCCCCCACGTCGTTGGACACGTTCACCGTGCTCGCGGGTGCGGAATTCGCGGCGTCGCGCCGGTCCAACGAACTTTCGTGCTCGAAAACCTCGCCGACTCCAACGCCGCTCGACCTCGTCCTTTCAAGGTAATTCCTACACGAAATTCCCGAAGCACGCCGGCCCTGCGGGCGAACGTGCTTGTCAATCGATTACGAAATACGAGAGAGAGCTTTTATCGGGTACGCCAGTCTGCCGGAAATTTCCCATAGGAAGCTATAGAAACCACCACCGAAAACACTATAGAGGGTGATTCATTTTCATCGCTACTGTGGGAAATTCTCGGCCAAGCGGAATACCGCTCACGTTTCGCTCGTACGCTCAAACGTTTTTACCGAATTACTCGTGAATGTTTCAACGTTGATTACCAAAGCATTTTCCTAATGAAATATGCCGCTCGTTACTTTTTACGCTTTAAACGGAAACGTAATTAAAAGCAGTCGTAGTATTTCGAGTGAGATTTTTATCGTCCGCCAGAGTTCGTGACCTTCCAACATTTTTTTTCTAACTTGACTCCAAGTTCATACGGCACAAGGAGGTATAAATATTTCACCCTCTCCGTGTTTACCTTTCATTCTTCGGGAATATCATTGACCGTTATGGTATACATGAATTAACGCGAACGATTGTCGCCATTATTTGACCTTAATCGGGGACTTTTTGTGATTTGCCTTGCAGGGTTTTGGCAGATCCGGCCACTCGAAGCGGGAAAGAAGGGCTCGTCCGCTTGGCGCGCGCGAGGGAGAAGGAGAGGGAGAAGTAAGGGGTGGGGGCAGAGAGAGCAGCGAGGTGGTCGCAGGGTTGGAGGCGGACAGGACAGGTCAGGACATGTCGGCAGTCGGCCGGCGTGGAGGCGGTTCGTGCGTGTAGGCGCCGTGATTGCTCGATAATCCGAAGGGCCTAAGCGCGATATGACAGCAGTAATGTGCCGCTGAGGAGTAACGACGGACGGTGGATATGTCCGTGGAGTCGTGGGGCCCGCCCTGGTGCCAAGCCGCACCAGGGACCAGGTGGGGAAACCTGTTCCTTCCGGCGATCCTTCTTATGCTCCTCGGATCGTTAACGCGCCCGACCCTCGGGGAGACCAGCAAAAAGTGTAAGTACCACGTCTTTACCCCTAACTTCCCGCCGATAAAGACCCCCCGCCGACGCTTTACTTCCCGAACTTCCGACTCTTCTTTTCGTCGGCTTCCAGCACGGACGTCGTTTAGCAGGAACCGATTTAACCTTGATAAACTGCCAAGAATACTGCCTTCACGTATACCGGCAGGATTTACTCCCGACAATTTTCCTCGTTATATTTATATTTTTTTCGTATTTATCAATGGGATCAGAGCGTGAAAAATTGTCGAACGTAGTAGAACAGTAGAAACTGATCTTCTGTCCCTTGGATAGTAAGAACGGTCGTAAAGCTAGTGTTGAATCGTATCGAGACGGTACAATGAAATATGTATGCTGTGTCTATAAATTGAAACTCCATCTCGTCGATAGATGATCGAAATAGGTCAAGATTATAGGAGGGCCCTCTCACGGTTAATTACATCTCGTTACTTTGCTCCACGTAGCTGTGGAAGTTAATAGCTCTCGAACAGTGAAACGAAGTGCAGGTGTAGTTTGCATCGCACAGCGATACAGCCATAGAATCGCCGGATAATCAATTATTCTCGAACGGAAAAAGAGTACCGAAATAGTCGTAGTACGGAAATGTGATTTCCTTTAAGTAAGGACACATTACTGGAGTATGGTTTTAAAGTTCGATTCGTAGAGTTTTCTGTGTGGATGACGTAGGTGTATTAGCGACTAATCTGTAGAGGGTCCGCGGTATTATTTGTGGGAACGTTCGTCGAGGGAAATCGTTCGTGCAATTTCAGCAAAGTTAGCCGCGAAACTGCGTTAATCGTTTGCACCGGAAGGGAAGGCTGGTCGACAGCGGTGTGCCTGTCTGATGCATTACCGTTTCACCCGTGGGCTTTGAAACGCGTGCGACGTGCCGCTGCCAGACCGATAAGCAGGGCTAATTACGAAGGTGAAATTAGCCCGGCCGAACGCGCCACTGTATTTCCACGATGCCGATTCGCCCATCTAGTCGTCCAACGGAAACCTTGCATACCGAACGGAATTCGATCTACCCCCGCCGATTATTTGCCACCCCTTCGACCAAACTTCGGACCACCACACGACTCTCGGCAGTCACACTCATTCCTCGCTTATATTTTCCCTTGTGACTGTTTTGCCGAATTGTTTCGAGCCCATCGGTGCGATATAAATGCGAAATCTGCTTGGCGGACAAAGGGTCTCGTATGTACCATCGATTTACGAGCAGTGCACATAGGTTTTCACCTTTGGAAAGTACGACACACTCGACGTCGGCTCCTCTTTTCTCTTCGCGAGCCCACTGCTAAGTACACTTGGTCCATATTTGCCGTTGGTTTCAAGTCGAACGCTCCTTGCCTCTCTAGTTTCTTGTCTTGTAACCCTACGTAGCTGGCCCTGCATGTGTTGCGAATAAATACGAGGAAGTTAGTCCCCGTTTTAGCCGTAGTACAAACCAAGACGGAAATTAAGAAGTCTCGTCAATGACACTCAGAACCTATCTTCCTTCCTACTTAAAACCTTCTGCGGATGACAGTTCACATATTTCTCTTCTACGCTTGCCAGTCTTTATTAGAATTTCTCAGTTTCATATACGCGATCGTACTTTTCTCTAATCCACGGTGCTTAGAATTCTATGCGGCACGATTATCACATAAAAACGGAGAGAAAGGAAAACGTGACACGCCTGTCTTCCCTTTTATGTTTCACGCTTTTCACACGGCCGGCAGTTTCTCGGTTCGCGGTGATTTGCGGGATTTCGCTGACGGCGAACGCGGGATTCATAGGTTCTGGATGTTCCATTTACGTCGAGTCAGGTCGAAGACACGAGTGTCGCGATGTTCCGGGTATATACTTTCGGGCACCCTCCGGCAAATAACATTCTACGAAGGTAGAAAGAAATTTCGCCACTCGCTTCTCTCACACACGCAGCGCAAAATGTCATTTCTACTTTGCTCGGCTTAAAACCTAAGCTCTTTCGTTTCAATATTTTCATTAACGTTTGACGTGTGAAATCACAGGCAATAAACTGATGAACATTTTTCCAATCCTCTATCGATATCTCTACGTCTCATCCTTTGGCTCGAGTGTCGTGCACTATGCGTTCATGTTTTCAAAGCTCAAGCTACCGATGCAATTGCGTTTGCAGTCGCATGGCGAGCTGACTTGATTCCTTTCTCTCTCGGGTCGGCTCTTGTCTGGTATTAAATCCCATGTCTACCGTGATCGGTGCATTTTCCACGGCCGGAGGAAATGCCGTTCCGAGCGGGACGAGTATTTTCTTATGCCGACGAGCAACAACCCTCGTCACTGTCTGGCTGCTTGATTTCTTGCTATAAACCGCGCCCCGGCCAAGGAGTAACTCCGCTCTTTCCAGCCTCCCCCATTTACTTATCCCCCGTCCCGTGGGGACAACGAGACGAGATCTCAGCCGTGCATGAATGAACCGCCGCTTTATCTTCCCCGCCCTCGGCTTACTTAATCACAATGAGAGACGAGAGTACCGTCATTGGCACTTTGCCTCCCGAAGATCTCACGCTTTAACGCTCCGATGCAGCCTTCCAAATTTTCCCAATCACCCTACGCTTTCGATCGATTAAAAACTGAAAACAATACTCGGAAAGCCTGACTCACGGTGCACTTGTTTCTGCCAGGTATACGAGTAGAAAATGAGATTAAAGAAAGAGACATAGAATGGCCAATTATACGAATGAACGTTACGTCGTAGCTTGGTTCTAGCCTTTTACTTCTGTTTCTCACGCATTCGCGGTAGAAATAAACAGGAAAAGAGTTAAAAAAGGGGGTTGGTTGTTGCACTCGAGTTTCGTATGCGACCGACGTGATGCGGTACATTCGCGGAAGCTTCCGCCCATTTATGCCGCCCCAGGGAGCGATATAGTCCGCTCCAAGGAAAATATAATCGGACGTCTTTGTAATATTTCTTTCGCCTACGCTCGCTCGATAGCTTCGTGTAACGGTTAACGACCCAGCCCGCGTTCGAATGTCTGGCCGTTACACGTAAAGTCCTTCCTCGAATTTAACATACACCTCCGCTCACGCTTACTGCCCAAAGACTCGTAAAAAATGTCATTTGCGACGGTTTAGTAACGCAACGTACTCACAGGGTGTGTAGAAAAATTACTCAATGTCGATGGCCGTGTACCACGGCAAGTGCCCTAAAATTAATTATTTCATTTCCAAGAGCTTCCTGAACCGAGCATCCACCTCACGAAACGAAAATATTCGTGAAACGTGCGAAACGAAGTACGGATAATGACGTTTCTTTTATATCCTCGCGTTGTTTACGAAGGGCGCGATTTCGAAGTAGACAGCCGTCTAGTGAATTTTAACGCCGAAAGAAGTAGTTTCATGACGGTCTCTGCCCCGGTGAAATAACATTTTACAGCTGCACTAACTTTTCACTCGTGGCTCATTAGCGATAGAAACGAGCATTCACGAGGCAGCTACTGACACTGACATAAGCTAATCGTGTTCTCGCTGCTTCTCTCTTCTGTCGCGTTCCCCTGTCCCCTTGCCATTTTTCCCTGCATCACTCGTTTCCGTGCTGCCTCTTTGTGTCTGTTGCACTGGTGATGCACTTTCAAAATGCACTTTTCGCAGCGAGCACACGATGTCAATCAACTTTGACCCGGCGCTAATCAACTTGGATTCATTTTCCTCGCGGACTAAACGCGAACAGCCCTATTTTCTTCTTTTTGAACTTCCAAATTATCGGTTCCCCTGCGCTACGTGTCGATGATTAAAAGGATTATGCCGATGAGTCGAGACTGGTCGTGTGCTTTACGATAAATTGGCAAGTATGACATTTGGGAAAGATCGGTCCTCGATATCCTCGATAATTTATTTTCCGAGTGGCCATCTCCAATGGTTTGCAGTATCGCGTGGTCGATAAGGCGTAGAAATTTTCATCGGTGGCGTCACCACTCGACCGGAAGGGACGCTCATAAACCCAGGGTCCGTTGCATCTTTTACCAAAGTCAGCGGTATCGTATCTTTCATAAAGTTTTCCACGGTCCCCGCTATCCCTCCTCCCTCGGCCCTTCCCGTCTTTCCCACCCTCGGCCCTACCCACTCCCCGAGGTTCACTCTCGCCCGCAGTATCACGGGAAGACATATCGAATTTATCGCCCCGACAGAATGTAGCCGGATCTCAAGTGCTGTATTTCAGAGGAGTGAATTTTCCTATACATCCCAATGACTGCGCCGTCCAGTAAATGCCATTACGGTTATTCGATTTGTTTCGTCCTACCCTTGACGCGCAAATGGCGCTAGATATCGCGTGTTGTATATCTTCTCGAGAAGGAAGTCGGAAAATGCCCAAGAACAGGAACATCCACGATAGCGACGGAGATAGGGTTATAGTGGTTTATTTGAGATGCCATCTGTTCCAACCGAATGAAGGAAACTAGGCAAAATAGGTACTCTATTCAACGCGAAATAACATGATTCTCTTTTCCAGTACAGGGTATAACCTTACGTTAATTATATTCACCAGAGTTAACCCAGCTTTATGAAGGGAAGATTTTTTCAATGCGAAATCATTTCCTCCTGTGTACAGTACAAATATTACTATCTGCCATGATTCTGTGTTAGGCGAAACGCCTTTTACGATTATACCGCGCCGTTTACGTTGGGCAAAGGAGTGTTGGCGCAACCGTGTAATTCATTCCGCTGGAGAGGGGTCAGAAAAACGTTAACTCTCGAATACGATCCTGGAAAGTGTACTCGATCCTCGCGCGGCGCCGAGGAAACGCGAGGAAACGTTAAATATGGCCGTGGGATCTGTTTGCACTGCCCTCGTGCACGCCAGCCGAGGTGAGACAACATTTACCTTAGCCCAACTACCTTCTTCCTCGGCGGAGACGTCTCGGTTTCTTTGAGGTGGCTTCGGGATGATGGATGCAGTCTCAATTTCCAGGTCCGCCCCCTTGACCCCTCCCCTCACCCCTTTTAACCTCCCGTCGTCGTCTATCCAACTGCGAATCGAACTGCAGCATCTTCACTCACCCCCCCCCCCTTCTCTTCCTCCCGAGAGTTCACCTCGACTCCAACGAATCGAAGAATGAATTGCAATCGCGCCGGAAGTCGACTCCGACAAGTGGCATTGCTAAATCGCCTTAAAATCGGTAGATAAAGTCCCAGGAATTATGGTACTCCGCGCATAAGGTATCTTGTAAGCATTTCAAGGGAGTAATTTCATTATGCAGATGAGTAAATGTCTTATCTATGTGCGTCCTTGAAATTCAGTTTGGAAGCGTATCTGTCGGATGGCTCGTATAGCCGCGCGCGCTAAAACTCAACTCCGAGCGCGTAGTAACCGAAACGTCGAAGGTTCGATCCCAGCTCTCACGCACTTTTTCCTTGCAGTGTTCCGCAAGTGGTTTTTCTCGACTTAAAATTTTCTTCCTCGTGTTATCATTAACCACAGTTTTAGCTCCATACGTATGCCATCAATCGTACGTACTGGCGTTCCCTATCTGTGGAAATAAATATAGGTGTTGCACGCTATGTTCTGGTTGCCTATATAAGTGGTGCCAGTAAACACAATGCCCACCTACATTTTATTCAGCAAATTACTTTTGTTATCGTGGAACTCGATTTTGTAACGAATTAGTTGTACGCGAGGAAAATAATTCGTTGATAACCAATGACGGGTCTTTGAGAGAGGAAGTTCGAAGAGGAGGAAATTCGAATTAGAAAAAAGAAAGCTTCAAGGCTTGTCGTTGTTTTCTAAAGGTTTATTGCCGTGGACTTGTCGAGCAGTAAACGCCAAGAGGTCGTGTCATTAGTACCTTCTAATGTTTTCTAGCCGCGAGGTTCTTAAACAAGAGGGCTCTGCGTTTGAACGCGAGATAAATGAATTAAGGCGAATGAATAATCTCCCAGCACGTAGGATTACAAAGGACGGGACTTTCTTTGCCTTCGTCTCTTCACCTCGTGCTTTCTCCTCTGCCCTCTCTCCCTCTTTTCTCGTTCGCCCTTCCCCTTTTTCTCTTGCTCTCCTTCCGCATGAACGAACCGGCCCTTGAACAAGGTGGCGGAGCCCATTGTCTGAAAAGTTCCATTGAATCCCCGAACCTCGGATGCCGTCACAAAGGCTTCCTTAGCGGAATTAATGCACGGGAAATAGAACTTTTATCACTGGGTATATAGCCCACGGCCGCGGGGGTCCCGATATCAGCGTATATTAACTTCTTGCTCTGGGAATTGATTAACAGGTGCGCGTGAACAACACGTCCAAAATACCAAAAGAACGTACCTACCATGCTCCCAGTTTTCCTTCATCAGACTTACCTTTGTCCAGACTGTCCGAACTTAATGATAATATTCGCGATGAGATACTCGATTGGTCAACAACTGGCGCGATTTCTGTCTGAATTTTGTGCCCCGGATGTAAAATGATTCAGCGTTTTTTAGCCAGTGCTGCCAGTCGACCCAGTTCGAGTTAATAGGAAATTCCGCGCAGCGAACCGGCTCTAATTAATAATGGGAAATTGGACATGGAAGCGTCACAACGTTCCGACAGCGACAGTAACGAGGGGAGAGGGGGGGGGGGGGCTATTCCTCGGTGAATTTTATGAATGGTCTCATTATGATTCGCATTTCTATTAGCAATTCGACATGAACCTAAAGCCTTGTGATGCTGATCGGTAGATATTCAATGCTGAATAGCGATCGCTGTCACTCATGCTAATCCACATCGGATAATCATGAATTATTAATTCGCTCTAAATTCCGGATCGTTGTTATTATTGTCCTGTTTGTGTACACGTCTTGAGGTTTGTTCTTACCTTGTCGACGATAATACCGATAATAGGTCGCTTAATTCTTCCTGTTACGAAGCGAGTTGTAGGGACAATGCCGTCGCTTCGGTCCAGACAAATGGCGATTGAATCGGTTTAATGAGGAAACAGGCAAACGAGCCTCGAAACGAGTTTCTTTCTCGTCGTTAACCTCAGGGAGGTGGCGATGTCCGCCAGGTTCTTCGAGAAATTACAACGTAACCCGCTGGAACGCCACTGGCATATTTCACTCTTTATTATCCACGAGGTCCTGGTAGTTTTGTTATTTCCACGCCTCGCCCTCGACAAATGGCCGGGAAATACATTTAACGTTCCTCTCTCGCGCAGCTTGCCGGCCGGCTCTCCTCTCTCTTTCCCGCTCTCGGCTTTTCCCTGATCCTTTAATTTATCTCGCAAATTTCGAGACACGCGACTTACCGCCGTTTCTAGCAAAACAGCCGCGCCTCCATAGTTCATATTACGATTAGCGGAAGGGGGGCTGTAATTTTTGATGGACCGCTTCTTAAATCCGAGCAACGGGATAAAAACTGCGCCGCTTTGGAAAGTCACTTATCTTTCGGCGGAGTCGTATAATTCTTATTGCCGTAAGCTCTGTGCAAGAAGTAAATTTACTGCTAGCTTCAGCATCGCCGCGGGGCAGGAGATAGTCGTCGTTGGGTACGGCAGCGAGAGGGGGGGGGGGGTGAGGAGATCCTCGCGATGAAACGTCGCTCGACTGCGAAACAATTCCTATCACAGTTCACCCCCCCTCCCTTTCCCGATCCCCGTGTTCTCTCCCTTCCGCCGAGTCAGCTCGCAGTCGCGAGGGTGTTGGGACGAGAGGGGGAGGGGGGTAGACGAGCCTCTTCCGAGAGTTCGACGGTAGGAGAAAACCCGGAGTTATGATCCCACAATATCCTCCTATGATTGGATCCCGCCAACTTTCTCTCGCGCCTCTTTTCCCGTCCTTTCTCGTGGCTCCTTCTCTATCTCTCTCTCCTCGGCGTTCGCACGGCAGATTTCCCGTAGAAACCGCGAGAAGCTGTCTTTACCTCCGCACGTATCTTAACCACCTCCTAAATCGAGTGAAATCAGGATCCTCGGCTTTGCCAGCCCCCTTCGTTATCCTCTTTTATCTGTCCCCGGGACACTCTTGCCTCGCGAACCGCAGGAAATGACGCAATCGTGCGCGACTCAAATGGAAATCAATTGAACGGAATGCCGATGTTTTACCGGCGAGCCACGCCGGCTTTTTACCCCCTCCTCCCCCCCCCCCGACCGTTAAAAGTGTAGCCACCGTAGGGAAGTGTATTCGGTGTGTTTATCCTGCGGTATCGAATTTCGATCGGACGCCTTGGACGCTTTGTTTTGAAGGGGAGAGAAACGCTACCTTCCGGGGGTTCGGCCGAGCAACTTTCCTCGACGCACCGAGCGGAAAATTAAACAAAAAACCGTCCTAACCCCATTCGCCGAGAGGCAATCACGGAAGCTCAGTTTGTCGGCATTAAGGTTCCTTAGAACTGGGCCGCAATTTAATATTCTTCTTCCGGTTGAAACGACATTTTTCGCGAAATATTTGCCACATTTATCTGTCTCGACGTTCGAGCGGAGTAACGGCGCGACTAAATTGTTAGGCGAGTTCTCACGCGGGGACAAACGAGAGCCGAATGACTGTCGAAATAGTTTTGTAATATGGACGGCGCTGAAACGCATTACTCGCGAGGGGGGGTGTGAGTGCCATCCGTCCTCGGCAAATTGTTTCCCGTCAGGCCGCGACAGATATATTTCTCGACGCAACCGTGCGCGATCGCCAACTCGGACGTTGTCGCAGCCCGCAGGTCTTCCCCCGGGACTGGAATTTCGCGGCAATAGCTTTTACACGAGGCCTGCCCTTCCTCCCGTTTTCCCAGCCTTCCTGCCAAGGGGTGGGGGGTGGGGGGTAGAGACAGGGCGGTACTCTTCGGCTTGGCCGACGCGTTTCCGTAATCCGTACACGCTCGGCTCGTTCGTGCTCGTAAAACCGCGTCGACGGGACGCGCCGGTCAGGACGTCGGCGTTTCCGTGCTCGTAAACATTTCGAGGGACTTCGTCCTGCGAGGTCCTTCCCGCGTTTCCCTGCCGACTTCCTCCTCGCCGGCGAGCACGTTCGACGTCGGCGCAGGGAAACCACGGAGATCTCGTAACTCCAAATTACAAAACGGCCGCCGCAGAGAGCGCCCGGGGAAAATGCGTCCTCTTGGAAATACACCGAAGGGCAAGGAGACGAGAACCTCATAGAAAAGCTCCTCGGCCTGTTTTGAGGGGATCTTTGAGGTAGCTGAAAAATCCGGACAAAAATGGCCCTCTGTCGAGTGCGCTTAAAATGAAACGAGCAATTTAATCAGGCCACTGGCGTTCCCACGAATATCCCGTGAAAATGGCGGGACTTGGTCGCTACGTGCTTCGGACAGTCGGCTTCATGTATTAATCATAGGGTGGCGAACATAAAGTGTTCACCCCCTGACGCGAGCTCGCTTTACCTAGGTCGCTTGGCCGAGCTTTAAATTACGGCGTCTCCGTTTGCCGCTCGTGCCGCTTATTTCCCCGTTATTCCTTTTCCCTCGGCGAAAAATGTACTAGGAAACTTATGAACTCAATTACGTCTGTCGGGGCCCGCTGGCCGTCCATTCCGAGGCAACGAGGCCACGTATTTCGGATAAACCATTCCATTCCCCGTGAAAATTCGACGAGGCAAATGAAAAAACATCCTAGTGACTTTGCCGCATGCTCGTACTCGCAGCCTATTTCCCGGCGAACCTCCGGCTTTTTCATTTTCTTGCCCCTCGCGCTTCGTGTGCATCGCATATTCCGAAGCTTTATCGCGATGCTTTCAGCCAGGGCGACAGCGTGGTCGCTTAAAAATATCCCGGCCTCAAAGACACGGAGCGCGTCCGCGCGGCTCGAGTTTCAAAGAGAAACCGATGTGATTTCCAGCGATCTGTGCCCGCTGCACATCGACCACAGGACGAACGTGTGTCGGTACATCCGCGGCAAGTACGCCCGAAATTCCGGCCCTCGACTCCGGTTTAATCCTGACCCGCGAGTTCGGAGTTTAAGACCCGGGCAAACGCCCACGGCTCGCCATGCAGACAAACCCGCGGCAAATGCAATCCCGGATAGAGACACTTCCGGTGACGAGTTCGTAGCTCGGGGCAAGCGCATGCCAGCCCCGAGGAATTTCGGCGAATGGAACGAACGCCCCTCTAACATCGTCTATGCCAAGATCCTCCTGTCTCGCGTAAAACACCGGCATTATGAAGAGGGATGTGCAAACACCCAACTTCATTTCCTTCTCGTATTATTACCTCCGTATTCTCCTTTCCTCCCATTTTACATGTACTTACCGAAGTTCCCGAGTTAATCGAAACTGCGTATCCGGAAAATTATTACAAGCAAATTTCTGGATCATTCGGGAATTGGAAGTAATCAGTTCTGGGATTTTGCCGAAGCTACGCAGATTGCCTTTCTTCTCCCGATAATGGGAACGCAAGCCACGAAAAAATGGAAGTCGAGTTAGCCGTGACGTGGGAGAAATTGGCAAAGGGGAATGATTATATATATATGTCAGTTTGAGGACTGCACGGTGGTTCATACATTTATTGAAAGATGACGACATCGCAGCGGGGCGATAAGTAATGCCCGGAAGGTTGACAACCGACGGCACCTACCGTCCTTCTCCTCGTCCTCGTCCTCGTCGTGTCTCTTCCATAAAACATCAAACCGTGATCCTCCGTCCGCTTGTAACTAAAGATTGGAAATGCATTATTTATGCCCGGTGTATATCGACCCCTCGTCTGCCCTGCTGGATATCCCGTAGAAAAAAGGCAGGATAAGAGAGGATAAGGAGGTATCAAGAAAAGTGAGAACGCTCAGAACTCGGAGGGGAAGGACGAGAAAATCCCCGAAACTTTCCCGGCCGTGGCTTCCGTTTCTCCCTTCTCAGGACATTAGCGTCCGCTAATAATTACAGCCTTAAATTCGTATCCCGAGGTAAAAGAATTCCGTTGAAACTACAACGACTAATCCGCCAGCTAACCGGGGAACGTATTTCACCGGGAACGAGGTGAGAATGCATTTTCCGGGCGAATTGCTGCGCGGTCGAACATTAAAAGTTCACGCTAGATGAAATAATTTCGGAGTAATCTCGTTAAGGTCCTGGCGGAACAACAAACAGAGGATTTATTCGCCGGTCGACGGGGGTTGGCTGGCGTATTCGCATACGTTGCTACGTACGTGTCGCACTTCCGCTCGGGAAGCATACCTCCCCCCCGTTGTTTCCGGACGATGCATCATTGGACGGCAGATAAAGTTTGCGTTCACGAGAGTCCTGCGTTTCCGGCGTGTTTTTTTTTTCGTTTGCGTTTTCATCAGTTTCGCCGGACAACGATACCCTTACAACGATATCAGAAGCCAAATCCCCGCGATAATTTCCTACGAGGCAGAAGTTAGCGGAACGATCTTCGCACTTCCTTTCCGTGAGCTTACGTAAGATGGCGAAACGTTATAATTCAATTCCGAGTTAATTAAAGTTTTCAACGTTTCGCTACTCGAGCCCTCCCACCGGAAATCGTAGGGAAGCATGTTGCTGTCGCGCGGTTATCTCGACAATGCGATTAATCGACCGGAAAATTTGCGAAGATATAACGAACGGTGTCTTCACTTTTCACGATCGATCGCACCGCGCCTTTATTTATGAGCCATAAAATTTCAGCGTGTTTCTACGAACTCGTTAATAATGAAACGGAGTATGATAGCAACAAGATTATCGCGCAACGGAACTTGGTCTCCTTTGATGAGATGGAAAAGTATTCTAAGAATATTCTTGCCGTGAGTATTTGAAATATAAGCACCGAGTGAAAGAGATTAAAACGATTTTAGAGAAGGCCCGGTCGCTGTTGACAAATATCTGAAGGATCCGCGTGGCCCGTGCATAACGAGAATGAGATGCACAAAGCTCGGCGAAACGGCAGGATAAAGGGGTATCTCGGAATGGGGGGAGGGAGTTGAGTTCCCGGATAATTAGCAGAAGAGCCGAGAACCGCTCGACGGTCGTCTCGCCCTTCGCGCGCACTCGTCCTCTTCAAAGGAATCCCGCATTCGTCGGTTCTTCCGGAACTTTCAATCGCCCGGCGAATCGTCGACCTGGATAGCACGCAAAAGGGGCGGTCACCGTAGGCCAACCCCTTTTCTGTAACCCATGAAAAAGCGGAACCTCATCGGGGCTTTTGCCCTAAGGCAATCACAAGGACTGCCTTTCGGAAGGAATCTCCCGTTGAGAATTTCTTATTAATTTCGTAAATGCCTGTTTTCCGACCGATCGGCGAATGGGGATCGTGTTTGCCGTGCATTTCCATCGACGGCCAGTTCGGCAGACGGGGAAACGTCGGGGACGATGAGCAATTTAAATTGTTCCTCGAAAGTTCGGGCGAAAGAGAAGCGTCAGGACTCGACATCCGCGGAAGACGAAGAGGCCCCTTTCCTCTTTAAAGTTATAAAACTCGCTGAGCGGTCTCCTGTTACTGACGGCATACGCCCCCCTTCCCTGCCTCCTTCCCGGCGCTTTAATTCGGCTCCATGGTTTTCATCCAGCAGACGCTGGCTTAAATGGCACAGCCTGCGTGCCATTTACACTATTGAATCCCTTGAAATTCCCTACTCCAAACTCAAGACCTGTTTTTCACTCGAATAATAATGCCCCGTTTGACTTGGCCAACTTGCGAGTAATTATCCCCTTCACTTAAAAATCTACATTGGGGAACGTTACATATGGTAGAATTTAGCCGAGAATTTCCTTGGGATCTGTTAAGCGGGGGAATTTGCTTGACCCTTGTCGAAAAGTATCTTAAACGGCCCGGTCAGTGTGCCTTTTACTCCTCTTTTTGCCGGACTTCGGGGACATTTGTCTTCGTTATTTCCTGTATCCTCGGCTCAGCGTTTCTCGGCTACGATAAAAGGGCACAATCTGAAATTGAATCGCGGTGATATTAAAACGGCAGGTTCGCTCTCCGGCTAATGCCTCTTGCCGGACGACGGTCGATCGGAAACGTAATCTTTTTCACCCGTGGTAGAATCCTTCCCGTCCATTTTCGTGCGAAAAATCTCCCAAATGAATTTCGCCATTTCCTAAAAGTCTCGTCCCCGGGAAATTAAGACGAGAAACATTTGACCAAGCCTCTTGTAGATGTTTTCCTGAAATTCCTGTAATCTCTTGGGACACCAGGGAGAAATGATGTTATTTACCAGTAAGTCTGCTCTGAGCCCACAGAGGGATTTGCTTTCATTGCTCGCGCAATAAGTGGTTCAGGACAGTTATAACCCAGCCTTTTTCTCTGGCTTCTACTACCCAAAGCAAAGTGTACCGGCTCTTCTGGGTGTTGTGCAGGCATCGTACTACAAGAAGACGATGTAGAATTACCCCTGCAGGAAAGGGGGAATACCTCGCCGCTGACATAAAAAGTCAGCTGAGTCTGCATCTTTTCCCTAGGAAAATCCTCTCCGGTCAAAACGCACCGACCCTTAATTATAACTCGACCCAGGTGTGATTTTATCATTTTTTCAGGCAGTTTCCTTAGCGGGGGTGTCGGTAGATTAATCAACGGGGTTTAGACGGTGCGTAGCGACAGCACGCGGCTGGTAAGCCGAACGACGAACGAGCATTTCTCAGATAGAATCGGCCGTTAGCCGGGTCCCTCGTAAAACCGGTCACGAGATGCACTGGGGAATCGGCCGTAAAAGCCCACACGACGTACGGAGAAGTTTTTCGCGTGTCTCCCATTCGCCGATATCCCCGGCCGGGCGCATTACGCTCGCTTCCGCGATAATCGTCGGCGTTTCGCGTTGAAACTCAAGCGCGAGAAGTGCACGCGGAAAACTGCCGCGTGCCAGATTTTAGGAGTATTCCGCTCGTGCCATTAAACCCGCAAAACTACGGCATTTAGATTTGCAAGTCAGATCGCTCGAGCACCACCATCTCCCCCGCAACCCTCGACGAGACTCTCCTACGTCGCCGGAAATCGTCGACATCATTCGCCGTCATTTAAAACACATTGGCTCAAGCTCCCCGTAATCGTTCGTCACGGGCCATCTATAACGGAAGCATTCCTCCAATTCACGACGATTTGAAACGACGAAAAAACGTCGTACGACAGAAGCCGAGTTCACGTTGTTAATTCATTCCTATGGCTAAGGGGTTGGCCTGATCCGGAGCGCAAGGGGGGGGGGAGAAGGGCAGGGACGCGTCGACAATGACACGTTTGATTGTAACGGAGCAGCTGGAGGTGGTATCAGCGTGGCATTGTTCCGCGTAGTATCTTTCCTCGCTTCTTCCCGGATTCGTCGTCCACTCGTCCCCCTTGGTGGTGGTACCCTGAAAATCGGAACGACGCGCGTCTCGACCCAGATCCGAAGCGAGTAGGTGGTTCCAGGCCGTTCCTGCGATGCTATGGGTAGGCCGAGCGGGGGGGGGGGGGTGCTCGCGGTATCTCTTCCGGTGGGGCTTTGGGACACTCGGACAGCGCGTATCGAGCTCGAGACTCGATGCAGCCGGGGATCTTGTGGGGCTTACGACCCTCTCGGCCCGCTTCTTCCGTCTGCGGCGTCGCCATTTATCCTTGCCCCGCCGAATGGCCCCTACTTCTTCTTTTGTTTCCGGATTCAAACGCGCGGAACGAGCAATCTCCCGGCTCCATTTTCGCGATCGCACGATTCATCGGTCTTCGAGCCTTTCAAAATCCTCATTAGCCTAATTAACTTGCATTCGCGCCTGTGATTGCCGCGCATTCACGTTTACAGTACTTTCGGTATCTTGAAGCCGCGCGGTCGTTTCAAAGGATTTATAAGAAACTGCCACTGCGGACGGAAGGAAAAAGCGGGAAAAGCGCGCTTCTCGATTTCTCTTCATCAAAGGGATGTCATCTTCTCTGATTTATCGGAGCATCGACGAGCCTCCGCGTGTGTCTTTTCCGACGC
Source organism: Hedychridium roseum (assembly GCA_963989215.1). Classification (NCBI taxonomy): domain Eukaryota; kingdom Metazoa; phylum Arthropoda; class Insecta; order Hymenoptera; family Chrysididae; genus Hedychridium; species Hedychridium roseum. The sequence continues at coordinate 2,412,342 of OZ022318.1, read as the reverse complement.
GTACTCGAAGAAGCTCTCTAATCGGCAAGGAGAACAGGGAGATCGAGAGCAAGGGCTGGGGAAGGGGACCGAGGCGTTTGTCCCTCGTCAAGAGGGCTTTTTGTTCGGTTCGACGTTTCCAATATCGAAGCCGAGCACAGAAGGGGCTGCACACACGTCCAACCAGACCGTAGATCACGTCGTCAGATATCCGAATGAGAGTACGAGAAGGACGAAAGGAAAGGACAAGAAGGAGAAGAAGAAAGAGAGAGAGAGAAACGATGCACTGAACGTCTCCTTGCGCACATACTTTATTACAATCGAAAAGATTCTTATATGCAACCTGAAGAAATCTTCCCCACTGACCGACAAAAATGGCCACCCCTCCGTTTAAAAGCAATACTGTGTTTTCGCATTGCGAGTAAAGCGCTTCGGAGGTGGGAAAGCAGCGTTATAAATCACGATTATCCATAGGCTTAACGGCGATCTGCCGAACAGCACGCAGGTGTCGGCGATGTCGAAACGTTGGTAAACGGTTACTCAAACGCGCGGGAGAAACGAAGATCAGGATATAATGGTATTCGGTGGAACAATCACGCGGCGTGATTCAAATAATCCGACATCGTAATTGGCACAAGCCGAGCTGGCCAAGCGATAAATTGCGCGTCTACCTACATGGAATGCTTTATCGCGCGTTGTTCGAGATGCGGCCGATCGTACGCGTTCGTCCAGCTTTCGGCGAAGTTATGCACCTCGATGCGGGATGCATTGCATTATTGTATCATAGGCCGCCGCCGGGGGTCGTAAATATTAACAACAAGCTCGTACTTAACGTTCCTACGCGGTTCTATTCTGCGCGTGTATCGAAATGTCGTTGAGCCGGAAAATATGATTTTCCAGTCTATTTTTAAACGTAAAGTATTATCGCGGTGCCTATTGGAAGTCGCTTAAGAGTAAAGGAAATGTCGGCAATAAATCTCTGTGCTCCGTGTAGTCGTCGCGAATTCGAGCTATAAGCGGCCGTTATCTACAGATATCGGGCCGCAGTATTTCGATAGTTTAACCGCAAATCACGGAGTTGGCTAGAGCGGCGGGGCAAAGCAGGTGCAAGTCCTTCGTCTCCTCACCTGCATGGACCTCTATTGCTCGCGGCAAAGTTTGCCCTTGCAGCGCGGAAGTCCGGAACCGGTGATCGAGCGAACCAGGTCCCCGGAGATTATTACCCTTCGCGGAGTTTACGGGATCTTCATCCGCGCCAACTTCTCCTCGCATTCAACTACGGAGAATCCAGTATATAGGGATTTCAGGTCTCGAACGAAAAGAACCAACCTGGCCCACTTAACGTCCTTAAAACTCTCTTCATTCGATGGAATTTGAAAAAACGACCATTTGTCGTGGCTGATGTGTAACAATGACATTTTTAATCGGCTTTTACCAGCGGTGATGGCAGTGGGGGTGGGGGTATAACATGGGTTCGCGACGATAACGATTTCCATTACAAAGTTAGCTGGCACGGCTGCAACTTTCCGGCTCCGGCGGCGGACATCTCCGTCGCGCGCCCTTTCCTGTACTCCAATTACGGGAACGATTACGACTGGCATCGCGATGGTAAAACGTCGGCCATTCCCCGCGCGCATCTTCGATCTTGCCGCGCGAACTGCGCGCTGGCCTCGTTGAGCTCGTTACGGGGAAATTGACTCTTACTTGAATACCGAAACGCGGGGATCACTGCATACGCTTTCACCCGATATCCCAGCCTTTACGGGGCTTCGCTTAAGTGCAGCCGAGCACGAACGACCATCGCGGGAAATCCCCCCCCCCCTCCCCCCTTACCCGCGCACGAAATTCCTTCCAATTTCAACCCTATTTCGGAAATCAAAGTGACAGTTTTCTCGCGCGTTAGCCGACTAATTGACCCCTATAGTTTCATTCCCGGGGACAAGTATTTCCAGGACAAGTCCAGACGGGGATACAAACAAGGACAAGTATACGGAAATCGTACCGTACGATTTTCGTTGGCGATGCATGCAAATCGCGACGGAGAAGGATGCAATTGTCACATTTTCTTCTGAACAAAGGGAATGCCAACGACATATGACGCCCGCGGGTCGACCTATATGTTGTCCGGTATTTGCCCGTCGCGAGAAGGAACGGCTGGGAACCTTGGACATATTGAACATCAAACTCTCCAGGAAGTCCAACTTTCCGACCATTTCGAGAGTTTTGCTATCTCCGTTTGTCTCCGTTTCACTCTTTCGCTGTCGTGCTTGCATGTACCGCGAAAAACTTTTCCTCCGTGCGCTTTAATCCTCCTGCATGAGCTTTTTATTCCGTGGTCGTTGCTCACTCGTAATTTCTTCAACGCGGAGTGATTAAGGGCAAGGATTACAAAGTATTTTCCATTGAAAATTAAATGTCTCCCAGTCTTGGGAAAATTCATGACAATCGAAGATATTTCCTTTACCGGCGGAAAAATCAATGTTCGGAAAGGATCCTTCGCACGACTGTGCCATGCTTGGACCTTATTGCCCATTACAAGAGTCGAAAACTCGAGCAGCGAGAAGTCTGACGTTCCCGTGGCTTCTCCACGCGATCTTCCCGATAAACCCCACCTCCTTCGCCATCGATCGGAAGCAATATAACTGCTGGGATACGGCAAACGGATGACATTTAATGCTTCCAGACTTTCTTACGACATTCTCTGCCGGTCTGTATTCCTTTTCTTCCTTCTACTGTCTCGCTCTTCATTATTTATATTTCGTAATCACCTTCCAAAAATTAATGGATCATCGAGTTCGTCGTGTTTCTACTCAAAACACAACTCAGACGACGATTCCTCTAAAACAAGTGCCAAGATCATCACGGTTCTGTTGAATCTTGGATATTGTTTTAACCTCAGCTGTAATTGCAAGCTTCCAGGAAAAACTTTTTATCGGGGCGAATCAATAGGGCAGTACGTTGGATCGATTCCCCGTACGTGTAATTCGATGTTGGAGCGTTGCGCAGACGCGACTGATTTAATTGAAATCACGGCTCGAACATTTCCCCGTTTAATTGCAATTCCGCGCGAACGTGACTGTGGAAACGGTTATGACAATGATAATTCGTCGACGTAATTGACGTTGACGTGTTGATACATCGAAAACACGAGAATAATCCGTCGCGCGTCACGTAGAAACACTCGGGAATTCCAATCGGTTCAATCGCATCGCACAATTTCCTTCCGGCCATCTTTCCCCCCCTACTCCCGATCTCCACGTTTTAAATGCAAATTCGAATCCCCCGCTATATCCCTATACTCTTGCCCGTTTCTCGTCATCACGTTGAAGGTTTTTTTTCGGCATCCCCCATTATCCGTTGGCTTTGATCTCGACATACTTCCACTTTCATTGTGCCGTTCGCCGGCGATTTTCCCCCAACTCTTTGGCTGGTCTTTTCATAGGATCCTCGCCGGCCGGCTTTACCATTTCCTTGTAGGCCACCGTGCGGCCGAGTGGCAGCATCGAGGAATTCGGTAATTGCTTTGGCCGCCAGCTAAGTGCGCGCTTTCCCGTTTCTCCCGAGGAACTCTCCGCGCGCGAAAAATACAAACGCCGTAAAGGCGAATCACCGGACTGGGCGTTTCCGCGCTTGAATTTCCGGCGCGTTTGTGCCGAGGATCGAAGCGGCCGAATCACGGCTTTCGCGGGATAAACGCCGAGTATCCGCACGGAAAGAGGATAAAGGGAGGCCGAGGTGCCGGGGGGACGGGAGATTTGGCAGTTTAGAGAGACAGTAACGGACGTTGCACGCTCTATTTCCATACGACGCCGAGCCCTGTTACACAGGCGCACGGAATTATAATCGCCGATGTTGTATGTATAATTAACTCCCCGCTCCATGTAGGCGCGACGGCCCGTGTATAGATAGCCGAAGATGTATGCGAGTCCGTGAAGATAATCCAGCACGGTAGCCGGCCCCTCTAATGGAGCCTGACGGACGGAAAATTAATTTGATGATCCTACCGGAGCTACACTTGTGCCAGATAATCATCCGCAGCTCGTTGAAAAATGACGCTCCACCCCAGAAACCCCCCCCCCCCCCCCGGAACATGGCTTCCGCGATAATCAATTTATTTTTTACAAGCTCCTGCTTTTTTCATGAATTTCACGACGAGCGGATCAGTGTCGAGCGAGTCGTTGGCCCTTGATTTCCCCTTCACGTAGCCAAGTTAAGTCGTAGGTGCGCAGTTGTAACGACGCTGCAGGATGATTAAACTGAGTCGGCGAGAACGGCCAGTGCACGGGGCTATATGTCGAACGAAATTGAAGCGATAACTCGTGTCAGGGTGGTCCGAGTTATCGCCGTGAAATCCCCGGTTATACTCAAAGCCCATGTACAGTTATGTCCTGCGACTCGGGCCCATTAAGATCCGCTCTTTGACTAATGACTCGCCGCGAGATCGAACCGGCCGACATCCTTCTTACCCGGAGGAAACGGGAACGTCGAAATAAAAGAAGTTTCGTAAACGTCGGGAACATTAATTTCTAAAGGGAGATACAAAGGGCTTTGGTAAATAGTTTGTCCGTGAATGTAATATTTGTTGTCGAAACTCCCGGGGCATTTTCCCGAGATTGTCCGAGTAATTTCGGAAAATTGTGAATCTGGAGCATCGATCTCCCCCCCGAGCCGCCCTCACAGCATCTTTCCCCCGCACACGCGGCCGGGAATCTTCGAAGAACTTGCCGATCGGAGAACGTGACCGGAGAAGGATGGAGACGGGGGCTTTCCTCACGGAAACTTCTCCCGGCCAAGTTTGCCGGCTGCAGAAGAGTCGCGGCGGGACGATGGCGGGCAGCCGTGGCCGCACACCACTGGTTACATACTTTCCGAGGCTATTATCGAAGAATCCTACCGAGGGAACCGGGAAAGCGCTTCTCGAACTGGAACCACAACACGTTCCGTCAGCCTCGAGCGCGAAATTTCCCCACCGTAGACTTCTTCGTTACGTACGGGAACTTTAACGCCACGTCGAAAATACAACTGCGTAGCGGATGTTCCTTGAATACAATTTTCCACGGGTGCAGCCGCTGAAGAAATCTTACATAAAGGAATTTCCCTTGGCAGTGCGCCAGTCCTATTGGTCTATTCGAGTAACTGGAAACGCGTGGAAGGGAATACAAACATTTCCACCACCTCCATTCCTTTAATATATCTCTGTAGCAGATTGGTATTTGTAGGCGGAGCAATTTCTCCCGTGACGTTTCGACGCCAGTGTCTTGTCTTCTTTTTGAGGAGGGTGAGGAAAGGCGATTGTCGGCCTTTTCGACGCAGGTCGCGAATGTGTACATACACCGGGGGTCGACAGGAACTGTCGGCCTGTAACAAACGTAATTGGAGCAGGTGGTCGGCCAGGGGATCGCGGTTTTCCCCGCATACGTAACTACCCTTGAGCCGTGCTGACCCGACATGCGCCAACTTATGAACCAACGAACCTCGCCACGAAATAAAAAGCAGCAAAAGAAATGAGCTTCAACAGCGAACACCGAGGAAATTCGAGTACGGCGAAATTATTTTAAGCTCCTTACACGTCCCTTTTTTCTACGAAAAGTCGCGCGGTTGTCTTGTTTTTTTTTGTGGGTTTAAACTTCCTGTTTGAACTCTCACCCAAGAGCGGTCAACGAGTTTACCCGTGAGCTTTGCTTGCGAACCACGCGTATAATTCACGGGGTCCATCGAAATTCCCTATAATTTTTATGCGCCCACGGAAACGCATGTACGGCACGAAACGAGCGGACGAGAGAAACGAATCAACGTTGCAATTACCAGCGAGGCACGCGGCTGAATTCGAAATCGAATTCAAATTGCAACGGGGAGAACGTTAGCTCGTTGCAAGGGGCGAATAACGGCGGTACCGGGTTTCTCTGGGCGAAAGGAAATGCGGATGGAAAAGCTGAGAAAGGAGAGACGACACAAAAGCAATTAGGTAATCGACTGTCTGACGAAACTCGAGTCCGAATACCCCTCGCGATGTTCCAAGAAATACCAATGAAATTCCGAATTCCTCCTCCTGGTCTTCCTATTCCATTCTCCTTGTTTACGCACCAAACACAGAGAATTCCATTTTTCGAATGACGTAAAGTTGAAAATCTGAGCAAGATAAGTTGATGAGGCAAGATTTTTGGTCAGCGAAGGTACAAAATGGCGAGATAATCGAGAGTCTAGTGAAATTCTAGACAGCTCGGGCCTTGGAGTGGCTGAAGAGGTCCAGACGAGATTTCGTGCGGGCCTTTTAGGGCTTCTCTCAGCACCCTGCTGTTCCTCGCGAGGGCCGACCCCAGGCGTCGTGCCGCCCGGCTTCGATAATGTCCCGGAAAGTGAGTGGGTAATTTGATTGCGCCCTAAGATACCGGAACAGGGAACTGATGGAGTTTTGGCGGAGTTGCTCGACGCTTTAGAGTCGAGAGGTGTCTCTCCGTTCTTCAACATCCACCTCAACCCTTTCACCGGCTCTCAAACCTTCCATTCTTTTCCTCGGAGGGTCAGTATCAACAGCATCAGTTGCAAAAACTGCAAAAATTGCGACTTGATGGCAGATCAATTTCATTTTCTATCGATTTCCTTTCGTCCACGGACGTTGTACTCAATGGAATTTTAATCCTCCTCGTGCGAAATGGTATACAAATTGAATCTGATTGTGAAGCATCAGCACGAGTCGTTTTCATTCGTGCCGTAAGTTTCGGTGAAAAGTTGGTCGAACTTTCGGTCCTTCCAGGAATCCGGGGGACGTTTTTAATATCGTCGGATTCCCGCGGAAGGTTTTGCAAATCATCCCGACCGGTACTCTCGACGAACGGGCAAGGACACTTCCTCCCTTCCCCTCCTCCACCCCGGAACACCGCTCGACAATGAGAGAACGTGGGTGTCGGCGTACTACGTCCGCAGTCCTTTCAACCCCCGTCCATCCACACCCTTCTGTCACCGAGCACGGCACATGCGCGCAACTCGCCGAACGACCAAGGAGGCGGAGGTGGCGGGGGACGAAGAGAGAGGATTAGAGGGATGGGGGAATTAGTAAAATTTATCGCGTGCCGCGAGACCGGGGGAAGGACGTTGGAAGATCGATGGCAAAAAGGTCAGATTAATAAGAAAGATTCTCGTGAATAATGGTAATTATTGTCGATTATCTCGACGGTATATCGACAGAGGACATTTATTTAACACAACCTTATTATCCGACTTAGTCCTACGTAATTTCATGTTAAAATTTCCACGAGCTTGAGCATCGGATTTACACGTAATCTTCAACTGTGGATGATCGGGACACTTGGCGAATGTACACTCAGGTAGCACGAGAAACACGATGTCAGCGCTGGGCGGAGCGTTTTTTTTTGCCGCGAGATGCTTATGGGAAACGGGGTGAAGACGCACAGGAGGAGAAAGAGCGTGTTACGTCCCATGAACGCAACCCTTCTATTATTATTATCACTAGTATTATTATTGTACATAGAGACGACTACCAAAACCCATAATGCCCATCTTCACCACATCGAACCACCACCACAACTATTTCCCACCCTCACTTTTCCGAAGTGGCCCGAGTTTTCCTTCGGGACTATAAACCCAAAAACCCTCAATCTCGTAGTCGTAGTCTAATAGTCAGTCAGTTTAGTTAAGTTTAGTCTTATTTAACTGTTACTCCAAACCATTTTTCAATTCAAAGTTTTTAAATCGCTTTCCGGCTATCATCACAGTACCATAAACAACACAATAAACCAGCAAATCTCTCAACAACACAGTGATTATATTAATATTTAACCCTCGTAATATTTAACATCCAATTAAAAAAATGAACGGGAAAAGGAAGAACCAATCGAGAACTCCAATTGAGAAGAATGAACGACCGGCCGGAAGAGGGAGATACACGGAGGCGGAGAATCGTGGGGAGGATGGTGGGACGAACGGAAGGAAGGAAGGACGGAGACGGAGGTGGCGAGAAGCGCGTAAAATCGCACCCTCGAGGGGTAACAGTCAGTCGCGCTTGGGACAGCGCGGATCGAGCCTCGCCTTTTTCCCTCGGCTCGTTTTCTCTCGTCCTCTTTTCCTATTCTTTTCCCCCAGCGCGGATTCCCGCCGGCGCCAGTGCCGGCACGCCTTTATTTTTAGTCAGTCACCTTGATCGCTCCGATACCCCCCTCCTTCTCATCCTCCTCCTCCTTCTCATCCCCCTTCTCGCCGTTCCACGTCGACGTCGCCACCCTCGTCCCCCCCTCCCCCCTTCTCTCCTTCTCTCGGTACAACGCTCCGGGCGAACGCGAGTGCATCTTGAAGTCGTAAACGTGGCGTCCGTTCCGTCCTCGTCAACCGCTCAGTCGCGACGAATATGCGACACGTCGGCACGGGGCGCGTCCCCGTCGCCCTGCTCTTCGCCTTGCTACTCTGTCATCGACCTGCGAATAGCCACGACGGCAAGAACGAGCATTGTAAGTCACTCTCCCGCCGCTCCCGGCGATCGTCTCTTTATATTTATCCGTGATAACTTTGCTTAAACCTACCGAGGTATACCCGGACGAAAACTATACGCCTCGTACGTGCTTCGTCGAGAAGAAAGAGTAGAATTCCAATGCCTTGTTCTGTTAAGATTCAAACAAAATGGCCTGTAATTTACACGTAACTTATTGCACTTTGAAAAGAAGGTTCTTTGAACTTTGTACAGTGTCGATATGTTTAGAAAGTCCGGAGATTTCTCCGTCTGTTTTCTCCAGTAGAATAGTGATGCTGCTGACAGGTGGTATATCGCACGCGTAACTTTATTACGAAGTTTACAGAGTACTGAGAGTGAAGTCGAGTTGGCAGGTGCAAAGTTAAAGCACACACATGAGGAAGCAGGTACGAGGAAATCTCGAATGAATCGGGCCATTAATCATCAAATCGAATAAATTTAGCTTTAAAAAGATTGTATCGAAGGTCGTTAAGAAGGTGCCGAATCTAACACGAATCAAAGCAGGGTACGAAATTTGATGACCTCGGGAAATGAAGGAAAGATTACGACAGATCCAGTGTTTCTTCAGTTTGTTGTTAATTCTAGCTTCTGATATATTTTGACATAATACGGTAAAAGCAGATAATTAAACGGTACGAAAAAGGAAGGTAACGGATTCCGTCCGACGCTGACGAAAATTAGAATCGTAAATGGAAACAATTGCACTTAGCCTGAAAGCGTGGCGCGGGTAAACGAGATTCTCGACTATCTGGATTAGAATTCCGTCACTGGTGGCGGAGCGGAGGATTGCGTGGCCGCGCTAATGCCGTAAGACGAAGGAACGAACGATCGCCGAGACCGTTCAACTCTGACCCGTTAACTTTCGCGGGCATCTTTCCATAAATTCCACGGAGGTCTTCCGGGAGCAGGGGTTGGGGGATGTTGGCAGAGAGTGTGGCGAGAAGCGGTGCTTCGATAATACGGGCTTCGATGCCGGACTAACACGCGACGTTATAGACAGAACGGTCGGCGAGCAGGACGGGAAGGAAAAGTTGGGCCGCCGGCGGTTTCGGAGGTCTTCGAAGTGCTCGAAACTTAATACGCTCGGTTGACGCTCAGACGAGCCGTAGTGCGCTCGAAGAGAGTAATATTGATCGACGGGGAGCGGGCTTACATCGTCCTGAACGCGCACGGCCGAGCGAGGGCTGCGCGGAGGGCGGCAAGGGAGAGGGTGAAAGGTCGACGGGGGTGAGGGGAGCCCGCGAGAAAGAGACGCTCGAGTGCCGGAGAACGGTGGGACGAAGGGAAGGCTCGGGTATCACACTGGAGAACCGACAGGGGAAACGGCCGAGACGGGGGAGGGGGACTAGCCAAAGGGGTCGCAGGGTCGCGCGATCGTCTAGTCAAAGAGACTGCCTCGTATTATATGCCGTTTTTTCCCTTTTGTCCCTGTTTTCTTTCTTCCGCCCCCCTCCCCCCCCCCCCGACGTTGCGCAAAACGCGTATCAAAGGACACGTACATCGCGAGGATCTGCCGTCTCAAACGAAATCCCGTTCAATCAACTAATATCGGCGACAAACTCCATTCTATACGGTTCACTCGTCAGCAAATACTGCATCTTCCAGGAAAACGGAAAAATACAGCTTTTCCCCGTAACTTCCTCCCTTAATACCGAATGACGGACGGCAGTGAGGAGCAACAGGGTAGTGTGGGATAGTCTTTCCGCAAGTCCGCACTGTTTTTACGATTACACGGATTCGGGAAGACAGATACACTTTACGATTGACCTCGTGATCTTTACCGAAATACCCTCCGCCCGGGCGGTTTTATCGCGAGTGTTGCTTGGATTCCCATAAAACTACTGTTGCCGCGTATACAAACGATCCAGTCCCTCGCCGCTTTACAACACACGTTTCTGTCTCCCTCGGTTGCATTCTCTTCTGTATTCCCTTTCTCTCCTCGATCGTTTTCCCTCGCTTCTTCCGCGCCCTGCTTTTACTCCTGGGTCCTCCGTTGCATTCCTTACCCCACTTCCCCCGGCCCTCTTTTTGCTCTTCTGCTCTCGGCGTGCTGTAGTTTCGTCTCGCGGAAAACTATCCTTCGAGCGAGTAGCCCGAGGGAAAAAGAGGACGTTCCTACTGGCTCAGAGCGGGACGATGGCAAACTTTTCAATCGAGTTTCTTGCGCTCGACCGTCCTACACCCCCATCACGTCCTGCAGCCCAGTCTAGTAACACGATTTTTTGCCATCACTGCTCTCTTCCTACCCGTGGCTGGGTCAAACGGGTTTTCAAATCACGGTCCGCTCACCAAGTCAGCAGTCAGCCCTAATAACGTTTTTCATCGACTTATTCGTGGAATAATCAGGAAATCATGCCGGGTACCTCAAATTTTTGCTAATGAATTAATTCGTCTTAACGTTCCGTTGAATGTCGAAGGATCTTTTTCCACGCTAAACGGCCTCAAAGGGATGAAATGGAATTGTTCCCGAGTCGTGAGGAGGGCGAAGAAGATAATGGCGGGTAGAATTTGAATACTTTATCGGTCTTTGCCAGGCGACCGCGGCGCAACAAATTCTTTCAGGTGGCGTCGAAGATGAATCGGAATGAAGTGAATATCCAGCGTGATCCCCCGAGGGTCTCGACGGCTCTCGAGGAAGGCTATTACGCGGGCTCTTTCTCTCTGTAAACAGCCCTGTCGGGTAGGGCGGAAAAATTTCAATTCCTCTCGTCCCGCCGGGTGCAGTAGACTGAAATTAATCGTAGATGCGCGCCGATAGACGGTCGAGGCATTATCTCGGCGATGCGCGAATCAATCCGCTGGCAATCGATCGGATAATTCGTACTCGGCCTGTCGCAATGGCCGCGAGGAGCCAAGCTCAGGCCGAACCCTGCCCCCTCCCCGGACCCTCTGGCCCGAAAACGACGGACGATCGATCGAGGGATTTCCTCTTAATTAGGTTCCCGGACTGCAAGGGAATCAACGTTATCTCGTCGATAAAAAAGAATCGCCGGGATCTACTTTACAACTCTTGGGAATTCCCTTCACTCTCCTGTGTCTTCAACCTTCCTCCCCCTGGCCACCCTCCCATTAGCCATCGAGAACGAAGCCAATTCCTTGGCAAACGGCGAAATTTCATGGCACTTGAGTAAAACGATTTTCAGGCTGCGCAGAAATTTTTATTGTCGGATCAAGTATCTTCGTAACTCGATTTAATAAGCCCCCGGCAATCTCCTCTGATTCCCCCGTTGGTCGGAGGACGGTATATATCCGTAGAAAGTGTAGCGTAGCCCGCATTGGCAGCTAGATTAATCGGTTAACCGGTGAATGGATACGGCGGTTAGGCGGTTAAAAATGCCTCGGGTTCGCCGAGGGATGTAGGTCGATCGTAACCCAGGATATACGTATATAGTATATCGACGTAATCCGCAATCTAACCCCCTTGGAATGCCAGCTGCGTGCTCGCCGTGGCGCGATATCCCATTCAATGGCAGTTTTTCCGGTCACTCCGGGGAGGGGGAAGGGAGCCCCGCAGAACCGCAGCCGAGTTTTGCTCGTTGAACGAGCGGAAAGAGGAACGTAGGCGCTGAGAAGAAGCCGATCGTAAAAGCCAGACCCTCAACGAGACGGTCCCCGTTTGCATCGGCAATTTCGATTTTACTCGGCCACGCGACCGCTCGATGCTTTCATACGCATGAAATATTCAGATATTCAATGACATCGGGACAGAAAATACCGGCGCATATTTATATACACGGAGATCCGCATTCGAGCCTCCGCTCAGCGGAAAATCCATAATGGCAATTTGCATTCTTGTAATTTACATGCAAACAGGAAGATTCGAATGGAACCACTGTGTTTCACATTATTCAATAGACCACGTTGTCCCCCCGTCCTTTCCCCATGCCCGAGCAGATATTTGTCCTCGAGGATCTTGTTTATTTTTATCCCTGTACCCCAGTTTGAAATGATGGTATTGTTGATGTTTAGACTAGGTGTAGCGTTGGAGCAATAAAACGGTCTGAAGGGCACCATTTGTGGGACTCAAGATGTTTCTTATTTCGTTTTTCCAGACCAGATGAACGACATCTGTAAGAATAACTTCCTGCGGGACCTGTACAGGAAGATCGATGGTGCGGTCCTCACCTCGCAAAATGAGAGGGACCTCGATTGTGCCATCATCTTCCAAACGCACAGCATCCTTCAACGCTTCATGCTGCGATTCGACCAGCTGCAATTGGACTGCAACGATCATCTATACATCTACGATGGAGCACATGCGGTCGGCAGTTATAAGGTAAGTCCTTAAAACCTTGAATGTCAACTGGGAATATCAGTGATTAGCATATTTCACGGCGCACCATGAAATGCAAATGAATTACATTTTGTATTCTGGGACTAGTGTATATGGCATGGTTTTGAAAGTATATAGTACGAAAATTTAGTACGACCGTAAACGCTGTGCCCTCTGTGTCAGGAAATGGGTCAAGGCGTGCAAAGCGGCGAAACGCATCGACGATCCTAGCGTATTCGCCTTGCGTAAACCGTGTGAAATTTCGGCGATTCGTCGGCCGTTTGGCATTGCTTTTCGCCCGACCTTCGGATAGCGAGCGTCCTCGGAACGCTTTACATTTACAGCGGACAGGCCATGGTGGTCTTGAGCCATTTGAATAATGGACATTTGTTTTACCGAAATTAGGATTTGCACGAGGACTCTAACGAGCCGCTTACCCGGAATAAAAAAACACTCGCCAAGATTTTTCCACGCGAGGAAAACCCCCGGAATATTTGTCGTATTTGTTTAACGGACAATCCGAATTGTTTGTCTGCGTTGAAGCCCCACGAATGGTCGTCCTTGTCGTCGAGTTCCATTCTACGGCTGTTTTACGAAAACAAAAACTTTGCCGTAGTTACACTTGCGACGTTACACGGACGAGACGCAATCTGTCCATGTGCCTGAATTTTAATGTACCCGACTATTATAAATTCCGAGCAGCGTTGGCGCGCGAGTCGCCGAGCCGCTGAAAACTTGTACCATTAATCAAGATTCGTTTCTTAGGCGAGTGCCCTCGTCCTTCCTCCGCGCCGACCCCCCTCGTCCCGTACTTTTCTCCAGCGATCCCCGTCAAAATTTGTCACAAAGATTCGCCGAGAAAAGTCGCCGTGAGAACGGAAGATCCGCTTCAGAAACGCGCGAATCCTCTCTTACCCAGCACACTAATTCCCTTTAGCCGCGGGGATATTTTAAGTACGTCGAATTTTCCGTCCCTTGAGCCCGTATCCCTTGTCCGGTAATAAATTGGCGAAATATTCGTCACGTGTTAAATATTCGTCGTTTCCCGCTGAAGGACGGGGCGAGGCGTCGGTGCGTCCCTTCGGGGAGTTTTTTAATTTGACGCGATTCACGCGGAATAAACGAGCCCAGTTGCCGTTTCATTTGGCCCGCGTCGGCGGAAGATCGTTGCGCCTTAAATTACTCGTGCCGGCGTTGCTCTAAGCTCGCCGACGACGGTCGAACACGTACGGACGAGCCTCGACGACCAAGACGAAGCCTGTATACGTCGGCTTACACGAACCGCGATATGTAGATCCCCCGTACATGCGGGTTGTTACCGTCCCTAGGCGGGGGCGGGGGCGGAGGCGGGGGCGGACGGTCCCCTGGTCTAACGCAATTTTGCATAATGCCGGTTTAACTTTAATCTTTTTTATGGGTTACTTAATGGCCCGTTAAGCGCGCCCTTTATTACGGGCTTTTTTAAATAATGCTACCACCTAGCCGGCTTTTTCTCCGAACTCGCCAACTTCCGCAGCAAGGACGATAGTTCCTTAAAATCTCCAGGAAACCTGCACAATGTTTCATCCTTCGTCGTCAATGTTCTGTATTCCACGAACGCCTTATTGTCCTTTTCGTAACAAGGGCATTAACGTAGGCCGGTTCACTGACTCAGTTTTAATATTAATTTGACAGGAGGCTTATCGGGATCGTAGAGTGATTCAACACAGGAGTAGCCATAATAACAGCATGAAGCTAGAGGATTGCAAAGCCATACAATTCACGCAGATACCCGGATCCTACTAATTGTCGAACTGCATAGAGCATGGCATTACTCGGGTCAACTACCGCGAATCGCGGCATCGCGTTTCGAATCATAGGATACACGAGTGTAACGACGATACGTGCTATACATTTCCATGCTGGAAATTTCGGCCTGCAACCCTCGCCGGCAAGTTGTTGCAGAATGGGATAGGATCAAAGCCAGACTCTGCTCGCTACTTATCGCTGAATAACGCGCTGTATCATCAGCCAAAGAGGCTTTTCCGTGAATCAGAGGAGATTATATCCTTCGGAGATGGAACTCGTACCTGTTGCAAATTTCCTCAGTTGACACATTGTTTTCGGCACAATGAACGTCGGTTCGTTTATTTTACTGGTCCATTGTCTTAACGCGACGCTAAGCGAGTAATAGTATTCGAAAATGCGGTTAGCGGAAGATTATGGCATAATGATGATAAAGTATCCATTTGCCTTTTGAACGATGTTATGCAGTGCGACTTCCGTGATTTAATCGCCATTTTCCGCGGGGGACGATTTATGAAAGGAACTTAGTCGACGGCGTCGACTCCGTCCGAAGAAGCTGCGAAGTGAACAGATAAGAGGATTAGAAATAGCAAAGAAGTACAGCGAGGACGGACAGAGTAAGGGGGAAATAGAGGCGCTGAGAGAGAGAGAGGGAGACAGAAGGAACAAGTTAGTAGTTTAACGTTGCGTCGCTCCTCGGCCGAATTTATGTCGGTCGTCTCCGTTCTCGCGAGCCATTTCGGTCGCGTAGTTTCGCTCTCAAATCCCTTAGGTCGGCAATATTTCCCGGAGTAAGTCGGCACTTTCCAACTTGCCGGGAATTATCCACGTGTAATGGCAGCGAATTGCTCGGGGCAATGCTACACCGTCGACCGCGTCCTACGTCGCACTGACAATCACACATTCCTAACGATCCGTCATTATAACGATGATGTCTCAAAGCGAAACGGAAACCCTAATGACGATCAATCCTGACCTCCACCTGCCAATAAACCGCAGTTCCCCACTACTGAATCGAACGTTCTTCGATTACCCATTCCGATGGATCCCAGGAAAAAATACGTCAATGTTCTCCCGACGTTTATTTATAGTCGAAGCTTTCAGTTCCCACTCACTTGGGGTTCGGCGAATGGTCCGTCAGTTGGGCAAATATCATGAGCATCCGTTGAAACGGTCACGTAATGTTCATAACAGCCCAAGGATTGTTTTCAAATCATTCGTTTTCCCCGCGGATAATTGCAAAGCTGTCGGCTTCGGAGATAAGAATTTTTCCCGGTGCAATTAACTTTGTATTATCTTTGCACACAACGTGACCGGCAGGCTTATGATCACTTATGTGTATAATAAACTGAGAATTCTTTCCGGCGATCCATCTCAAGCAGAATCAGCGCTTCGAGCGCCCGTGAAACGTGAGTCACGTGCGAAAATGTTTACCGGCTGCGTAGGCGTACGGAGTTTAACACTTGGGAAAATAGTCCACGTGACGTAATGACCCAGCCGAGGAAGTAAAGGTCAGGTCATGGTTCAGTGACGATCTCGATCTCGGCAGATTGCTCCGACAACGACCCGCTCAACACTCCTTTTCTTTCTCTCCTTCATTATCGTCGTCTTCCCGACTTCCTC
This sequence comes from Hedychridium roseum, assembly GCA_963989215.1. Lineage (NCBI taxonomy): Eukaryota > Metazoa > Arthropoda > Insecta > Hymenoptera > Chrysididae > Hedychridium > Hedychridium roseum. The sequence goes on along the minus strand of OZ022318.1, from coordinate 2,396,200 downwards.
GGCTATCACCAACCGTTCGCCTCATTCCTCGGACTTTTCGACCCTCGCGCTATCATTTCCCGTGCTCTCATACGTGGAAAATGGGTTCAAAAGTTTCGAAACTGTGCCACCGATATTTCTTCTTTTAAAAAATATTGCTCCAAAGTTTCTGTCGAAATGTCTTGGGATTTTAATTCCTGTCGGCCTTCGACGAATCGAACGAGTATTTTGATTGCAGTGATAAGGAATGTCAGAACGTAATCGCGTGCACGTGTATTGCTTCAAGTAAACTCGAGATCATTGTCTTTCTTCCGTTTTGCTGGTTTTTGCGTACTTCCCTTTTCTCTTCCGATCGGGCAATGTTTTGTCCATAGTTTCCTCAGTCTCTCGTCGTTATATTCACACACGTGGCTTACGTAGCAGCTGATAAAACAAGCCCTCCTCCCACTCCAGGCCACTCGATCGGTTCTAGAAGAGACCCCTCCAGTTTTTCCTCTCTCTGTACGTCTCTCCTTCTCTCTGTGTTTACCCCCGATCTCCTCTCTCCGCCTGGCCACTATGGTTCGTTCCCCCGCGTCTGCGTTTTCTCTCCCTTTGCGCGGACCTGCTACGTTCGAAAGTATAAAAGATGCGACGCAGCTTTGCCTCGACGTCGTTTGCCAACAATCCCCAATGATGGCAGGCTGTGATTCCCGGTCTCTCGTTGCTCGCTGCGTGTTTCTCGCGTTGACCATCGCCGCCGTCACGGCCGATCAAGGTGAGTCGTTAAAATTGCCCGCGACTCGCATGCGCGAGATTAATCGCGAAAGAGCAACTCCTATACAGCTCCAACTTCGCGACAAAATCGAATCTCTCCTCGTCCAGCGGCAAACAATGCAATTCTTTTTCTACTACCGTCGTCCTTTTTTCCACGACAGTCGTCATTTTTCTCCAAAGTTTTTCTCACGGAGTCCTTTGATTCTCTTGTCAAGACTGCTCCGTGGTACGATGTCGCGGTCCTCTTCAGTATTACAAAGACTTACGATGTAAGCCGGTCTACGAACACCCTGGGGATTGTTGCCCGATCCGGTTCAACTGTGATCACCTGAAGAAACGAGAACCCAACAAGTGTTACGTCAATGACAACGTCTATGAAATTGGGCAAATGTTGAAGGAAGAAGACAGCAATCCCTGTGACATAGGTTGCGTATGTAGAGAAGGTTATGACGGAGTGTGAGTGTTTTCATACCTCGCGACAATTGCCCATTAATGACGAATTGCTCATAAGATTTTCGTCCGACAGAGCGTCATTTTCCTGCGCGATCGTAGACTGTTTCCACGGACCGTCAACACCCGGTTGTTACCGGAAGAACTCGCCGAACAACTGCTGCTCCGGACCGGAAGTTTGTCGTGAGTAGACTTGCCGCGACTAATTACACTGCTATCGCTAATTAACGAATGTCGAATCGACGTGACAATGAAAAACGGAATACGTTGATTAGGCACATAGGAATTTAAGAGACGTTGAACGAATAAGTGAATGCGGTTTGCGTTATTTAGCGGAAAAACCGGAAGATAGGCCTACGTGTATGGTGAATGGAAAACAGTATCTCGACGGCGAATACTTCCAAGTAGATGAGGATCCGGATTTGACGTGTTACTGTCAACCTGGATACGAAGGTGAGTTCGTACTTGTACGTTCAAGGAAACTCAGATATGCTTAATTTATGGGCAAAGTTAATAGGTTCAAATTAGTTGAAAGAAACGCTGAGTAAGACTGTTTACTAATTTTCAAAGAAAATACCAATTACTATACTATCTGTAAACCATTAACCTTATACATGTTCCTGGTATTCGTATCTCTGAGGAACTCATAAAATGCCTTTGTTGCCATTATCGATAACCTTGGATCGCTAATGGTTTAGGCAAGAACGTGAAACCTTTCTGCTCGAAACCGAATAGACCTTACTGCAATCCGGAATTCAGTCACCCGTCAGACGTGCGAAATAACTGCGCCCCTGCTTATTATCACGACCAGGACCCGCGAAACAGTTGCAGCGTTTTCCGAAGATGCCGTAAGTTCCGAAAAGCCGCATTTTCCTGTCCCCTCGACAAAGGTAAAAACGAAATACGATTGAATTTGCAGAGAACAGTAATGACACGGTGATCAGGAACGGGCCCGAAGACTCGACGAAATCCAGCGCAGAAAGTTCAGGTGGGCCCCGAGTATCGATAAGTCGTAATATTCCAATTCCCCGGCTAGTCCCTGTTCCTCGGGAAACGGTCTGCCGTTGCGAGTGGATTTCACGGAGTGTGCCAAGAAATTGCCACGGTGAAATCCATTTAGCGAATTGCCCTGTTTCTCGCAGTGGACATTGTAATCGGCATAACGAAATTGCCGAAATTGCCATTTCCCCGTGGCCCTTTATTCTCGGGAAAAAGGTGTACGTGTCTCTGCGTGATTACTTAGCGTTACCTACCCTTACAGACCGAATGCAATGCAAGTTCGGGAACATGAGGATGAACCTCGGCGACGAGCTCAACCAGTCGACGGATTACAGTTCCGTTTGCTTGAAATGCGTCTGCGAAGTACCGCCCTTCCCCACCTGTCAGCGACTGTCCGACGAGGAGTGTGACGTCACCAAGCACCCAGTTTTCCCCTCAGTTTAGAAAAGCTCCGAGCGCTTATAAGGTCACCAACAATTAACTTGTTAATACCGGGAAGGTCGTCCTCTGCCATCACAATGATTCACAGCGACGACAGTTTCCTGCAACGATGCTTGTAAATACATGTTACCGATGCTTGTTACATAAAAACAACAGCCTCTTCTTTTTCTGGGAGGGGGGGGGGGCATTCTTACACGTGCTCTGTCAGGAATTATGTTTACATCTGTTTGTCTACGATTTATGACATTCTTGGTTTACATCCTTGTGGAAGCTAGCTGTTCCGGCGATGATGTTGTTATTATTTTAATTCATTTACCGTTCCGTCCTCTCATCGCTCTTGTCAGACTACAGAGAGGACATATTACTCAGTTTTGTCGGGGCCGGCAGGGTATGAAGACGTTTACGAGGAGACCGGACCGGTCTTACCGGTTTCCATTATTTTCGCGTAATCCACACGAGACTCAACGGATCCCGATCACCTTGGCCTTACGTTCGTTGAGTAATCGCTATAAATGCGGGTGGACAAGGTAAATACGGGCAAGCTAACGACACGGTAATTGTCGGAATTTCATTAAATACAGGTTCACTTACGCTTTTAAGGAAAACAGTGAGCGACTGAGGTTTCCTTTAAAAATATGAGGTTATTGTTACCCGGTTATTTTTATTAAGTACGTTCTGATGCCTGTAAATCAGGGAAGATGATGGAAGGTGATCGTTAGGACCGCCACGCTCGTATAAATTGTCACGCCGTGATCCCACCTGGTAGATATAAAATTTGATGAGCGTTAATTACGAGCCAGCGAAGGTGTTCTCGTCGAATGGAGGGCGACGATAGACTTCTCCGCTCACAGGGCCTAATCGATATTTTCGGCGAGGGTACGTGCCCCGTTACGATGTCGGTTTATGAGACCATTAATTAGGGTGAGCGTCGCTTACACGGGCTTCCTTGCTTAATGTTCCGATGTCTTCTCCCTTCCCCTCGTCTCCTCTTCGTTTCTGTCTTCTCAGTCCTAGCAGTTATCTTCACCGTTGTCTTCCGAGCAACTTCCCCGGAAGTCTCCAACCCGGCCGTCGCTTTTCACTTGGTCGATGAACTTGAAGCGTAGTTCCTTAAGAAGAATACCATCTTCTCGCAGCGACTGTGGCTGATTGGCTTTGAAAATCCTCAACGTTGTAACATTAAGTCTCGCTAACTCTTACTGGTAGCTTCGAAGTTGGTGAATATAAACGAGCAAGGAGCTGGTAATGAATGTTATTTAAAATATCGGTTAATATTCGCACCATTTTTTAGAAATTCCTGTCAGTTGGTATTTTTTTCACGAAAGACGACAAGGAACAGTAAAAGTTTATGGAAAGTGTACGGACTGGGAGGGAAAAGACGAGCGGTATATCAAACGAGATATATGACGCCTAGCTGCGGGGGGGAGAAAGTGTCGATAAAAGTATCGGCGATATCCTTCAAATTTTACGCCCCGAAGTTTATTCGCTGCCGGCAGCGATAAGTGCGGGATTATTGAATAACCATTACAATCTTACACAAGAAATACGATTATACCCTATTCGTCACATCGGTGGCGAGCTGAACTGCATGGAACTGTGGCACGATCCATGAATACCCGATGAGTCGATTTCATTGGAATTATATTAAATGTCGAGCGAACGAGGTCAACCGAAAATAAGTCTATACCCGTTAATGAGTGGCAGGGAAAAATAATTTAAATGCATTTGGTATTGAGCGTAAAAAAGCGAATGAAAAGACGGCCGATTCTAGCGCGGACGGACGAGCCTGATAAATTGGCTGGAGTCAGTCCGGGCTCGAGGACGAAAGCTCTAACGAACGAAAACAGGGGGCGTAGCATATCGACCGGCCTGCACGAGGGTCGATTCGCCCGTTCGGCCGAGGGGTTTTCACCCTTATACGACCCTTCGTTGTCTGTGCCACTACTCGTCCCATCAGCCCTCGCGAGAAGCAGACGCGAGCAGCAGACGCGAGCCAGCCATTCTTTCCCTTGTTTTGTCGGAATCGACCAACACGCATCGAGATTCTCCTGGAAAACTCGATCATCCAAATTCCCACTCCTCCCGGGCAAAGATCTTTCCGCTGTAAATAATTATAAGCCCTTGGAGGGTCTCGTAAAATCCGTATACTTTAGTAGACAATTCTGTGGAAATCTTTGACGATCTCTTTAGTTGGTTTTATACTTTGTTGAAGGTGAATTAATGAAGAGGGGGATTGAAGACAGTCGAGGAAAAGTCCGTAACGATATCAAATATTATGTTTTAGAGGTTTGAGATTCCGTCTGAATACAGAGCGCTTATATTCAAATTTCTCGTTGAATAATGGCCCGTAAGGAACCGCTGATGAAAGGTTAGAAGACAAAGGGGATCCCCCGGTGTCTCGGGAAACCGCATTCATTCCGCCGGGCAAATAAATTTTATCGCGTTTCGCCTACACTCGACAATGCTGCTCGACCGAGCCGTCTTTGCAGCGCTCGTTTTCCGCCTTGCGGTTTCCTTTGAAGCCGTTTTAAGGACAACATTACGGTACAGTCACCGGGAATCAGGTCACAAACGAAAAATCTTGTCGACGAGCCTTCAGTGCTTTTGCCTCCATTGCCGAAATAATCAGCATCATTTCTTAACTAACAGAATTATAAAAGTCTTCTTTCTTAGCGAAGATCAGTCAGTCTGTTGGCCCAGTATTTTTGGAAGGAAGTCGTATTTCCGAATTAGGGACCAATATGTCCGTAAGTTATTAGCATCCCTTTCTTAGCCTTCGTTCGAAGGGTCTATAGGAAAGCAGTCTGCTTAAGACGCTGTACTGCGTCTTTTCTCGCGTAAAAAGGAGAAGTAAGCAGCCCGGAGAACGGTGACTGTACTATCGTGGACCTAAAGCCATTCTGCTCGCGTCGAGGAAGAAGGCGAAAGCTATGTAAATGCAGATTAGCCCGACGCCCCCGCTTCTTTCCTTCCTCTCGAGCGAGCAGCCCGAATCGTTTGTGAGTGTATAGGTTCCTTCAAAGACGTACGTATCTAATCTCCCTCCATCTCTTTTCTCCATGACGTCTTGGCCCCCCTTCATTCGACCTATCCTTCTCCCACTATTTTGCCCGCTTTGCGCACATTTTTCCTCGCGCGTATTACGATTTCCCACTCCTTATTCGTCGGCTCACGGCAGTGCTTCACAAAGGGCGGAGGTTCTTTTGAATTTCTTCCCGTTTACAGCGTCCCGCTGGGTGGTCGAAAGAAATTCGCACGTATCGCCGCAACCGAATATTAACTCCCCAGGATATCGAAATACTATGTCGATGCCCCGCTACTGGAAATTTTTCGTATAACGACGTTTTGTGGCTCTCTGTACGTGGGTTATGGAATAATTTCACGATTGCTGGATATTATCCGTCAGTGATATTTACATTGGCGGAATACACTTCTGTCGAAGCGATCCGCCGTTCAAAGCAACCGGTAAATTAATTCCATTGCAGCAATCATTTCTCTGAGCATAGAAGTTGAGAGGATTCCTTTTTCATTAAACACTGCTCCAATCAACATTGCGAATAACCTTCGGAGAAGAATGTTGAAAGAAACCTCGAGCTTTATTGGACTTATTCTCGACGGGGGGGTTTTAATTGGCAGCGATAGGTCGGGACTGATGACGCGTAGAGGGACGATTTTTTAAGTCGGGCAGGATGATGAAAATTCATGGATTGTCGAGTGCAGACCGTCGAGCACCCGTTTGTCACGAGCTGATCGACGAGGCGCGATCAACGAGGATTCGTCGATGACAGTGCCGACGATGACAGGTCATTAAACCTGGCACTCGTCTGGCCGCGATGGCTCGTAATAGGTCGGTGCCGAACGGTTTCCAAACAGGCGACGTGTTTCCACCCCGTTACGCCGATCGCCGATGACTCGACGGTCAGTTAGACACGCTGTTTCTACTGGCAATTCCTGCCAACTCGTCCACGAGAATCTCACGACTTTCGCTCCTCCGTTCTGACGGTTTAATCCCCAAGAGCCGATTAAATGGATTCGAGATCAAGTCAGTTTACCCAGTAAATTAACTTGCACAGCAAACACCGGACGGGGGAAACTTACTCTCAATTAGCCCTTAAAATTCGTTTATTCTTCTAGACTTTGTCGATTCCCTAATGTTTTTCCGTCAAGCATCTTCTCCTGTAATTATAATTTTAACATAAAGGCGACCTGGCTTCGTAAAACTATGTGCATCAGTCTAATTATGTCAAGTGTGTTAATACCCTAGATAGCAGGTCATGGTACGCCTAAGAGGATAAGACCACCAGGAAAATCAGTCCCGGGAAAACGAAGTGCGGTGGGATAATTAAACGCGGATTATCCGCTGTGGCTTCTGCCACGTAGTCTCGCTAATTGGGAGAGGAAGAAAATACGACTGGCTACTCGCGATAATTCTACTTCGTTCCAAACATATTATACTCGGACACGGTGCTCCGAAAATGCGCACGTGAAATATGGTAAAACTGGCGAAAAATATGTGAAGTTTAAAAATATTTTAGGCATGCCGTAACCACGCAAGGGACGGTTCAAGCGCTGTGAAATAACGTGCATACGTAATGAAATTTTTGTCTGATGCTTTGGACGGCATGTAGTACGTCGATGTGTAATATCTCTGCCGTAAAGTTGGAAATTCTATAGGAATTCTCTTCCGCCGGACAATGGAGAGAGACTAAGGGTACCTTCGTTCTTATTTGTTCCAGGCCGACCTGTCCTGCAGGAACACGAAGCAGACTGTCGGTGCGATCTACACACGCACGAATTTCGTGACGTTGAGGTACGTGACCGACGCATGGGGCACCAACACGAATGGCTTCCGGCTCGTCATCACCGCCGTTAAGGATCCCAGTGAGTATTACAATTCGCAATAGTTTCGACATCGTAACGACAACGTTCATGAAAATAAATTGAATCGAGGAAAGGTGGATCGTCCGCCGTTGCGCGATTTGTTCGTCAAACATTGAATATTTATTTGTCGAATAGCGGGAAAGAAGATTGCATATTCATTCTTCCTCTGGGTGTTCCCGTCTTGTTTTTGTATATCCGTTCTGCTGGTGGCTCTCGGATTTTCCATCAGTGGGTGAGGGGCGGGCTGTGCAGCTGTTGCAGACCCGCCGCAGTTCCGCTTACATCGTGAATTCGATCGGAAAGATGATTCATGCGCCATCGCACGCGTCCTCCTCCCAAGTGCCTCTGCCCTTTTTCTCCGCCCCGTCCCCTGGCCACACTAGTCTTTGTCTGCTCGGTGAATTTGCCTTTCCACCGAGGGCCTCGGCCCGCGCGATTTTCCCTATCCTCATCCACTTTTCTCCCTTACTTTCCATTACCCACCTAGATCGCATTCTTTCCCTATTCACGACAGTGAATCCTACGGTTTGCAAATACGTCAAGTAGCTAACTCGAAATTGCCGTATAAATGAAACGCGAGACGCGGGAGACACATGACGGTGATACTTTATGTTCCGTGAAACTAAGAAAATTGTCCTATCTCCTTGAAGAGTTCCCTCGAATATTTCCATCGGTATTTTCCCATGTGTTTGCGAATTGGCCATACGTGCGGGAGACTTCCAAACGAATCGCATTTGGCGACTTTATTTTCCTTTGGTTCCCCGCTCGCCAAGTTCCCGTCTGTCGGTAGCTTTCGATATTTGTGGCCCACCGCGGCAGTTGGAATTCAATTCGCGCCGTCGGACGGACGCACTTTCAATCTTCCGATGCGCCTCGGCGACGTCGAAGAGCAAAGTCCTCGGCCGGCAGAATCCGCATATCGATTCCGAGGCCGGGCGTCGCCCTTCGCCGGAAGAGAGACGGCATTTTCCATCTCCTCGTTCCTCCTCGAAAGACGAGAAATCCCCGCCACTCGGCCTTATGAAAAGTCTTGCGGAACCAACGTGAATCCCCGCAGAAGTCCCCCGCTCGTTGACCAATTAATCTCCGACGAAATGACCGACTGACGGATAAACGACGCGCGGTTTCCAGTCCTGTATTTACTTGATTTCGCTGAAAGCTCGAGTGCGCTGCGCCAGGAACGTTATAAATAGCGGAATTCGCAAGGGTCGCGATCTAACGCGGTTCGCCACACACGGCCGAAGGGAAGAGTGGAAAATGTCGCGAGGATAAAACGATCTCATGGGAAAATTCGATAGGTCCTCAAGCGAGGAAAGTCTCTATCATTGGCCGTCCTTTGGCACGATCGAATTACGCGATTCTCCCGGTGGAAATCCACGCTACTCCCCCTTTCATTTTAAGATTTTTCTATCTGCTAGATCGCGGGAGGGGAGAAGGGAAAAAAGGAAGGGAGGAAAAGAAGCGTACGTCCTGTTTTGCTGATCACGGTTGGCCATTTCGCCGGGAATCCACGCGTATTCCACCCTTGGCTCAAGATTTTCTCTCTCCTCAATCGAGAGGACTGCCGGGGCAGAATGAAAGGGAAAAAACGCGAAGGAGGGGGGCTGCGCATGTTTGGTCGTTTCCGGCTGACTCTGACGAGCAACATGAATCGCCTTGCCGGGGAATTGTAGACGGTCCAAGAGGATTCCAGACGGGATATTTCCAGGCTGATAGCCTTGCACGGTGCCTTACCTCGCCTTAATTGGCTCTATCCCCCGTAGGATTATCCGGGACTCGCGGTTTGCTGCTACTAATCCCGACGTTAGAGTCAATCCCAGCACGATCCCGCTCGCCCCAGCCTGCCGACAATGTAAAACGTCGTACATCGCTCTAACCACGGTTGCAGCGAACCAGGATCCTCTGATAAGAATTTCATATCAGAATCACGTCCCTCGCGGTCGTCGAATTCCAGGCATTTCCTTCCCCTCCGAGGGAGCCGTACTTTTCACGACCCACCGAGAAAACTCGTTAAAAACGCTCATGAAAAGGGAGAAATCCAGGAATAATTACTACCACATCCGGGGATATTGCAAAGTTTGTTGCATCAATTTTGATTGCCACCTTTTGACAATCCCACCGGACGGTATGGTCTGGGTGGAAAAATTCTTGGGCGCGATTCAGCGTGGAATTTGCGATTCGTCGATTGGCCATTTCTGCGGCTGTGAAAAGCTCGGTAGAGGGGGACAGTATTAAACGGCACGTCGCGGTGAATATGGATGGGAAATATGCGGGGTATAGGCTCGCTTCGGGATCGTCTAATAAACGCGTCGGAGCCGTGGTAATCGAGTAAGGACGCAGGAAGCCGGGTTGCAGACATCCCCGTCCCTTTCGGGGAAACCGAGAACAACGGGGCCCTGTTTGTAGGCGTGCACACGCTTCCGTGAACGCGTGCACGCGTTTCGCGGGGCGATCGTGCACGAGAACGAACAGAGAATTAGGATGTACGGGGGAATGGGATGATTTCCATATGGATGCTTCCCATACAAACCCACCGGTCCCCGTTTCCTCCCCTTCCGTCTCGACTCCTTCCCCCCGCCCCTCCCCCCCTCGACTGCCGGTTTTCATCCATGCCCATGACTTCCACGGCCTCTAAATTCCTGTTCCTCGTTCCTTTTGAACTATTCCTCCGCGCTCCACTTCTCCCCTGGCACGTTCTATTTTCTCTTTCTTTGCTCGTGTTCCCTTTTTTCTCCCTCCCGTCTTCCTCTCCTTGGCTCCGGCTCCGTCCTCGCACTTCACATTTCTCTTCCCCTCCCCCTGCCCCACCACGTCTTCCGTCTTTCGGGAGGTCTCTTCACGCCGCCGAGGGTATACATACTCCTGAGGCACTCCATCCGCGCGTTCCTGGCGCGCACTACGTGGCGGAATGTTCCGCCTGCAGCTGTCAGTATAAGCAAATAATGTGTTTATGCATTTGCATGATGCTTCCGTAACCCGAACCACCGACGCCGGCGCGACTGTCGTCGTCGTCTGCAGCTTCCACGAGGACGTTAACGTCATCCTCTCCGGCGCACGGAATCACGAGGAATGCACCGTCGAATAAGCCAAAGCAGCGGAACACAAATATACTTCGTGTTCGTGTGAACGATATTCATTGGCACGTTTGCGGGGAAGGACCTGCCATCGATATAAGCTATATCGAGCATTGTCTTGACTCCCACCTTCTGCTAGGCTCAAACTCGTTGTATCTTCGCTTCCGTGTACTTAATCGCGCAGGTTAGTGGAAGGCGGTCCGCGAGGCGATTCGTCAGCCGCAACACCGATGGGTTAATGGGACCGTAGGTGAACGTTCGTCGTTAACATCATCATCGACGTCATTACCGTAATCGCGAGTCCTTGCAACCCCCTCCCCTCCCCCCCCCTCCCCCGACCGCACTTTCCAACGTTCCCCGCACGATCTTGCCATGGGAGTTCCTCACGCGATCCGCGAGTTCGTTCTTACGTCGTGTATCTGGATTGTCACGCGGATAAGGAGGAACTGGGCCAAGGCACGTAAACGCAAGACCATCCCCTTCATGCGCAAGGTGATTAAGAAATTTGTCCATGAGAACCACTGAAAAATAATTCTACCTGTCCGTCTTTGCTTTATCAATAACCAACGCGAGTAAAGTGCCCTGTAAATGTATTTTTCCTTCTTTTTTTGCGGACTAAATATAACAGATGGTCGTGGAGTAAATTTTGCATTTGGAGCAAGCATTATTTCGTCGTCTACTTCTGGAGATCGTGTTTACCTTCGTATTAAAGTCCATTAAAGCCCTGCATATCGCTCGTAATGACTAGATGGAGACGCAGTACGACGTCGTAGCGATGCAACGAGGGTTAATAGAAACACAGGACGTTCCATTAGTCGGTGCACTTTCGTCCCGACAGTGCAGACTGCCGACTGCGTTCTGCACACGAGTGCCATTGCCCGCGATCGAATAACCGAGTATATTAAGGGTAAAAATGGAGAACTCGTGGAAAGATGATCGTCTTGCCAGGAATACTCGTCGAGACATTTTCTGCTATTTCCCTAACGATTTGTTTACATGAGAAAAAAGGGGGAAGGGGTAGGTTGCATTAAAAATTTTTCGGTGCTTGGTACGAGCGGTTAATATTCGTAGGACGAGGTTTTACGTAGACGTTTTCTCAAAGTCGGCGTCCTTTCTTAATTGCACCGCAAAAACGGGAAGCTAGAGTCTGCTGGAACTTAGCTCGTTAAACACGTCGGGACGACACGGGGTTCGCGTATATCCTTCGCTCCATAATCCGCGTATTGCGGATTCGAGCGGAACGCATGCGCTCCCCCCCTCCCCCCGTCCGTTCCCCTCCCCGGTTCATTTTGGATGGGTGACGTGCGATTAATGAATTAAATTAGCACGGATGCAACGCGCGGAATGGCGCCGCTGGAATTCACGTGCAAAGCCCCGTCGGACGGACGGTGGATTTGCAGAATGGCAGCACCGTGTAAGGCCCTGAGTGTGGACGAATTAATGCACACCGACACGTTCGGAGCAGCGCAAATGTTTGCATATCAGCGTTATGAAAGTCTCCGGGCGTGTATAGAATTGTGCATTAACGCGTTTCACCCGCCGGAATTCTGCAAATGCGACGAGGACGTGCCGTGAAAAATAGCCATTCCTGCGCATTACATGGGCGAACAACAGTGCCGGAGAATACTTCATTATCGCGGAGCAAGGGTAGTCGTTGGCTACGTTTCCTCGGTGAAATCGTAAAGGCTGTTCGTTCTTACAAACGGACTCGTATCGGGGAATCGATTTAGCTTTATTAATTACATTATGCAACACGGTGGGTATAGCCAGTGTAATTATCCGTGATTGACAGTCCGTTCTTGTGATGTGGAAGATTATAAAGTCGCTCGAACTGTTTGCGCGCCATGCGTTGAGGGCAATGCGATGCATAGAGCGCACAGCCCTAATTGCATATGTATAATTGCAGTTAATTATACGGCGGTACTCCTATCCCCGTTTACTCGGCTATGACTGTTAATTTCGTAGGTATATTGGACGTGCTCGTACGTTCGTACGGCCCTCTATCTACCCGTTAAACGATCGGGCAATCCGGAAAGTCAAACATTGACGCATCTACTCTCATGGCGTAGCGAAGCTCAGCCCGCGGCACGACTAGAAGCACATTTCGCCGGTTCACCGCCTCTCCCTTCTTCCTACCCCATCCCAACCCTCATCCCCGCCTCGAGTTCCGACCAATTTTCCACGAAAAATTGACTCCAGTCAACGATGTTTCCACTCGATCGAAACATCCGCGCACGTCAAGATATATAATAGCAACTCGGATAGCAGCGCTTGGTAGCTTTACCCACCGTAAATGTATGTACAGAGAAATACCCCTCTCGTATAATACCCGAATAATGTTTCGACTTACAAGAAGGTAGTAGAAATTTATTAAAGTCATTGAAACCCCATTTAGAACTGAGAGCTTTCTCGTTAAATATTATATTACCTGTGGCGAGCACTGTGCTTTAAAAGTCCTTGAATTTCTAGAGAGTCGTAGAGTTTTATTTCATTTTTTTGCCTTCCTAGAGTGGATAGGATAGGGGTACCTAGGTGTTTTCTGAGTTTGGTGAACACTGGGCCGTAGAAATTCGATGACGATCGACCTGTTGTATTGATTCGAGTGGGCCGAAGGGGGGATCGTAAGACACGTGCCCGGTCTTCCCCGTTTGCTTTTGGCGAGGCCGCCATTCGTCGGAGAGAATCTCGAAAGAGCACGCCGAGTTTTCTCTGCTGGCCTGTCGGTTCGTGCTCCGACGCCCCGCCGAGTGCGCTCGAGACTCGAGTAGCGTAATGCCACTTCTCAATCCCGGCTCTGTTAACGCACCGTCCCGCTCCCGACATTTTCCATACGCGTCTGCACTCGTCGCGGAGTCGTCGCGACCGACGCACCTACTTCAACTATATCGCTCAAAATAATTATTTCACTCGACACGCGACAGAAATTGCTCCCCTTTTGAGCGGTTATCTCAGGACACAGGGCTCGGATTTGCTCGCTAATGTCGTACGTGTACATCTTGGGGAATGTATTAATGTCGACTGTCGGTTTGTTTGCCCGCAGAACACACGTGCAAGGACTTCCGTTGCACCCAGAATGAGTTTTGCATTCAGCGAGATTTACTCTGTGACGGCGTGAATCACTGCGGCGATGGCTCCGACGAGGCTCCGTCGACTCTCTGTGCCAGTAAGTCGAAATTCCTATCTCCCAGTTTTTCGTGTTTTCGGATAGCAATAAATTTTCATGCTTTTCATAATGTCCAACGATTTCATTCACTGTCCTGTGGTTTCATTAACTTTCAGATAACGAGACGTTGACGATATTGGGGCTGGAAAGAACCTGGTTCTCCGTCGTCCTGGTATTCCTCATCCTGAGTCTGGCCGGCCTGGTGACCGCCGGAGTCCTTTGTTTTTACAAGCAGCGCAACGTCACCCCGAGGCATCTGCACAATGCTCACAACGCCCAGACACATCCACCCGTCAGTTTCCCATGTGAGTAAAGAAATCCATTACTTCCGCTTTAGCCGGCTATCGACCGACGCTCACTTTCCGCCATCTTTTCGTTGGCCCCTTTCACGTCCGATCGTACACCGTCTCATTCATCGCTTTCCTTCTCGAAAAATGGCACTGGACCCATTCGCCGCTGAAAACCAAGTCCGGCGAAATACACGTCATTGATAGCTCTCCACTGGCAATCACTCATAACAATCAGTCCTTGCCGATCATGTCGTCCATTATATATTTTTTCCGTTTTCGCTGTACCACTGCTTTCGTGTCTATGTGTAATTAGATTAACAGGAATGCCACAATTCGTAGTACTGATTTGACGTTCGAACAAGGACAAATACTGCCACTTGAAGTACTTTAGTAAGTTATAATCCGACGCGAAAGACCGAAATGGCTGACACCTGCATATAAGACGGTCTGATCTATAAAAAAATCGTGACCCCGTCAAGAACTTGACGGATCGACGTGCCTTACGAGACCGATGTATTAATGAACTCTAATTTTGGTAGTACATATCTGTTTCACCCGCGCACTTGCGATCGAGGACACTAAATTTGACGGTGGAGGTTTGACATTTTCGCCACGAGGGTGCTTGTTTCTGCGACGACTTTTTGGCGATGGGCTCGGGTTGGCCGTTTTTTGACCGATTGGCCGAGGGCCTCGCTCTCGGGCTCGATTTAATGGACCGTGCAGAGCTGATAACGAGGTGCCTCGACGTCGCAGGATTTACAATCGCCTCGCAGACTCCGCGTAATTATTTTCCCTGCAATCGTCCGAAAAGAACCGAGCCAACATACACTCCCCGAAGGGGCACGGGAAAAATTTCACTCTGAATACAAATGCCCGATACACTTTTCGTTTTTCATCGTTTGTCTCTCTGTATTGGAAACAGTGGTATCGGTAAAAGCTTGCTTTAATTTGTGACCAGGTAAATCATCCTGTTGTGGTAGGTACAACACGATTGCATAATACCAACAGGATGTTTCAATCTCCCCCGATGAAAAACATTTTACAAACGCTTTGCTCGCTGTAATATTATAATCATTCCTTTGATAAACGTGAACATGAAATACGCGGAAAACCAAACGGTATTTACCAAACCGCAACTGTCGAAACAATTCCTGGTCAGATAATTAAGCTGTAATTAATTTTGCCAAATTTTACACGCCTCGCACATCGGATATTTGTACGATCCATAACTTGAGCTTTTTGAACGTGAATATTGTTAATACAACTGTGTAACTTTTGATAGCCAACAAACTTTAATGAATCCATTCTCTCTTGCCATTTGCAGTTACCGTCATACATAATTACAGGGGTTCGTTCTGTAATTTGATATTTGTTCGACTCGTTGATACGTGTAATTGGGCTCTATATTATTCAGGCGACAATGTAAGAATTTTCGTTGGTTGTTTCACATGGATAAACGTGCGAGACGCCCTGTAGGGACCTCCTTCGGGTGAATTATTCGCGGCTGACGGAAATTAAGCCCCGGGGGACGTTACTGTCTTTTAATCTCCGCGGAAACGATTCATCCCTTTCGCGTGTCTCCCCCCATCCCCTCTCTTCTCCCTTCCGCTCGGTCCTTTGCCCAACCCTTCCTTCTCTCTCTTAATATCGCTTTCCCACTTTCTCCCACTCAACGTGCTATCTCTGTTTTGGCCTCTTACTTTCTCCGACGCCCTTTCGAGGGTCGTTCTGTGTTCTCTTTCAGCCCTACCCTGTTACCTTCTATCCTTCTCTATTTAATCCTCCCTCGCTCTACAACCCTCTCCACGTCTCCCCCCCCCTCCCTTGCCCCTTGAACCTCCTGGTGGTTTCTCCGTTTCTCCGTGGGTTGGCCGTTCTTTCCTCCTGTTGTGCCGTCTCTCTTCTCGTCTGCCTAGCGCGGCGAGTCTTGAAGCGCTCGCGACCGATCGATGCACTCGCTGACGTGCAACGCGCGTGCATGCCATACCCGCGGCAAATACGTGTGTATGCATTGCGCGGATCACAAAGCGTGCTCGGCGAACCGAGCTTCGATAAACCGTCTCTCCGCCGGGAGGATTTCGCCGATGTTCCATTTTTCATTTCGCCAGATTCTCCTTCATTCCGTGGCAATACGATGGTTATCGACAGTTCCACGGTAAAACTGAACACACACGCGAACGACATCGGCGCAGACAATTTCCACGCTTATTTAAGTGCGTCCAATGAGTCTCTCGAGCGGGCAAGCTCGGCCAAGCGAAAGATTTTCTAAGCTAGTCGATGCTCGTGGAATTTCCCAACGGCCAAATTCCCAAGACTGCTCGGTTTGCACGGACGTCGCTGGAAATTCGAAATACGTTCGCATGGGTTTATGGGTAAGCAATCTCTTTGGGAAGGATTCCTCCCGCGGTTTGGCCGCTCAGGCCGTGCCGCCGTACCGTCTGTCCAATCGATTTTCAAACGAGAACAAAATGCAACGACCCAACGGCTCCGATATGCGCGTTATGCAAACTGCACTGCGGATTTTACACGCGGCTGCCTACTGACGTTGCCTTTTTTTTGCCCTTTCCCTTTTGACACGCGCCCCGAGGATCCGACGAATATTTCACCCGCAACCAACGGACTTTCGCGCCAACTACTCGACGTGGTTTCGTTGCGCACAAAGCACGTTACGTCGTTAACGATCTCCACCGTTTCAGTTTTATCCTCATTCATGCCCTGTCTCCAGTTTTGCCCGCGATAAAGTTACTATAAATAACGGCAGGCTTAAAACAGCACAATCCTCGATTCTTTGATAAGATGACGTGGCATGAAATTAGATTTTTTGCCAGGCTCGGATAATTAGCGAACCGTGTTTAAACTTTTGGCCGGGAGAAAGAGTTGTCGGTATCCGGTGTCTGCGAAATGTCGACTTGGCCGTTTGCTTCTGTTTCTGCCGCAATAATTCGCGTATTGCCGCCGCGGTATTTTGACTGTCGGTCCGGTCCGTTTCTCGAATCTACGCGCATTCCTGGTGCTTGCCGACTTGTCGAATTTCATCGACCCTCCGTGATTCGAGTTACAGGTCCGCGAATAATCCACAGTCGTAGGCTGGTAATTAAAATGATCGGCCGAACGGTTCGTGCTTCGCTCGGAAAATATTTTGGCCCCATTGACGTGGGCTTCGCAAAGCGCGCGAAAAAATATTGCGGTTTACTCGGTTCGCGCAGAATTTCGACTCACGGACGAACCCACTCAGACCCATCGATGAAATTTAAGTCCGATAAACCTGGAGCGTGTTTTTCACACTCAGAGTTTCGCCCCATTAACTAGCCAACATTCTCCGCGTCCACGGAAGTCATTCCTTTACACGCATAGCCGAAATAACGTACACAATTAGGGGTATTTTTAAACTTGCTTTGGTGGAGGAATACTCGTCGCTTTGAGGAAATCATTTACACGATACGTAGCATTGCCGTGGGCTTTTTTTCTCGAACTATTTTCGTGGTCGGCCAGATCGTATTGGAACGCTTCCAAAAATATCAAAAGACGACGCGGCTAGACGGCGATTCTCCCGTCTGCATAAAATGAGGGGAAAAAATGGCACGGACTCGTTCGGACTTTTTCGCGGTTTGCTGGAATTGCTCCGTTGATTCGGCCAACGGAAGAGAGAAAAGTATCGGTTTCGGAACTGAGTTTCAAATGAACTCGCCGAAACGTCGAGGTGCACGGACGATCGTTTTTATGTTCCCCCCTTTTACATTTTCAAAATGACGGATTTTTCCATAGCGATAGTAATGACCCTACACGGCAGAAATTGAGAACGAAGTTGGAGGATTATTTGAACGTACCTGTGATTTATTGCCGCGGCGATTTTTCAGCTTGTTTCGACATTCGATTGAACGGAAGCTCGTGAGAAAATTGCGCACGCGAGCTCGTCGGATCGATGGCGATTTTTGCCGATTCCTGGAAGGCGGCTATGCACTTAGCCCCATATTATAATTGATGCAAGCGAGCGAACCGTCGGGTCGTTACCGCGGGTCACGCAATTTTCCTCTCGGTTTCTCCGCGGACTAATTTTGCGGATAATTACGCCAGCGATAATTGGGTTAGCCGGTCGGTACGGCCAACGTAAAAGTCTTGCCGGTGGCTCTTGTCATTCTGGACACGAGCTCCAACTGAAAGTTACATCGTCTATCTTTATGGGTTAGCTGGCAAATCGACGCGCGTTTCACGTTCCCCGAGTTCCACGTGCCGGAAGTGACCTGCACTTTCACGGGCTCTTCCTTTCGAAAAAATTCTACGCTCGCCCGGCGATGAACGATAACATTTTTCTTTCAAGACAACGAGCACCGATCAGAAGTGTTGAAATCATCTACACGTCCTTAGAACGTATGAGACGCCAAAGGCAGTTTCTGTGAAACAAAAATACAAGTTTTCCAAGCAACGATTAACACTGCTGATATCTGAAAACATTCATCAGCGCTGCATGTTTTTGTCAAATATATCGTGTACATTTTACAGCGCGATGGAGCGCAGTGAGATTTTTGCTGAAAATTTTATCGATGGCCGGCGCTTTGTTAAATCCGACTATTTGCATATGCAGTGACACCGGTAGAATTTAACATTCATTTCGTCAGGCAAATACGAGGTTTTGAAAGCGAGATAGAGTATCGGTAATAACGGTATCACATATTTCTGACAAAGTGATATCAGATAAGCAGTGTAGTCGGCTAGATAATAAATCGCTGCTCGGTTAGTCAGTCAGTAGCGTTGTTTTCCAGTAGAAACGGAAATCATTTGGTAGTCGATGGTGTGACGTCGGCAAGTTTACGTACAGACAGAATTGCGTAGGTCGACACTTCTCTGGCGTAAGATAACTGCGGAATTAACAGTGCACGTCGGTATCATTGGAGATAAACCCAGACAAGATAAAGACTCGTCGTTGTTAATAAAGCTTTTAATTAAAATACTCCCACGAGATGGTGCGATGGAACGCCTATCGGTAGGAAAATGAGACGAGTATAAGAGGTAATGAGGAAATTCGGTTGAAACGTGGGAACGCTTTTCAATTGTAATTTTTATCAGTACGACCCACATTTGAGGGAGTTGCACAACGACGTGGCTTTCGTTCTGGCGCCTGTGTCGTCGAAGGAGACTATTTTCCGCGGAACATCGTGTCGAGGGGACGGCGTTGAACTCGGACGGATCGTTCGCAAGGGAAATCGATATCGGCTACTGCTGCGGGGATTCGAGGCACGTCGAGCAGCCAAGGTGGACGTGTACGATACGCGTAGAGCACGGGGGGTAGGTCTCCTGAATCAAAGCGCGAGGGAAAGAGAGGGCAGGAGCCCGAGGCACCTCGGGGGAAAGAGAGAGAACGAGGAGAACGACGGCTGCGCGCTTGGTCGAGCAACTCCAAGTTGCAGTCGACACGGTCTCGTCGTGCCAGTCGTGTCAAATTGGTGTCAACAAACGCGCGCTCCAAAGGGGCCAATTATCAGTCGGTTCGCTCTCAAACCAGACCCCCCCTGCTCATCGAAAACAACCGAACTCGACGTTTAAAGCGACGAGCGGGGAGCCCAGGACGACGACCACTCGATGACTCCGGCAGAAACAATGTCTGCGCATGACGGAGACGTCAGTGATGTAATCGACGCGGTGACAGCTTCACGGAGCCTCCACAGTCGGATCTAATCGAGTTTAATTCACCGCAGACAGCTTCTCCAACGGATTTCTACCAATCAGTCGACGGGAAAGCAAAGGAGAGGACGAAAAGATTCAACGGGAAGGTCATTGTTGAGCAACAATGTCGTTGATGCCATTCAACCAGTGATAATTCCACTGCAGAAGATTGTGACGCAACGTGGAGTCAGTTATAGCAGAAAAGTGGACCAACAGATAAATAATTATTGCTATCAGGCACGATGAGGAACATCAGTCTCTTAGTTCTGCGGTCTCCACGGAGATTCCTGGGAATTTGCTCGCTAATTACCTTACTTTTGCTTACCATTAGCGCAATAATATCTGTTGAAAGTCAGCCCCTCGTCGTTTCGACAAACATTTTGGACGACAGCGATCCCATGAACAGCGGCAAGGAATATTTCATAGGTCCCTGTCTCGTGGCGAACCGAACTTGTCCTGACGAGGAAGTACAGTTCTTCCTCTACACGATACATAATCCAGAATCCGGTCAAAGGGTCCTGGTGGACGAAGATGGTTCAAATTTAGCGGAAACGAATTACGTCGGTAGTCGACCGACGAAGATCATCGTGCACGGTTACAACTCGGACATGATGCTGGACAGTCTGGTGGACATGAAGAACGAGTACCTGAAGAAAGGTCAGTACAACGTGATCGCCGTGGACTGGAACAGATTGGCCGTTGCACCGTGTTACCCGGTGGCCGTGCACAACGTCCGACACGTGGGGGAATGTCTCGGCCAGCTGATCGAACGTCTCTGGGATTACGGAACAGAAGACGTGCACGTGATTGGCTTCAGCCTAGGTGCCCACGTGCCGGCATTCTCGGCCAACTATCTACGGCCCCGGAAGATCTCGAGAATCTCGGGCCTGGACCCTGCCATGCCATTCTTCATCACGGTTAACAAGGACGAGAAACTCGACGCTGGTGACGCCGATTTCGTCGACGTTCTTCACACGAATGCCTTCATTCAGGGGAAGGTCGAACCCAGCGGACATATCGATTTCTACATGAACGGGGGAATCAGTCAGCCGGGTTGCTGGGAAAGAAGGAACCCATTCGGCTGCGACCATCATCGTTCCACCGAGTATTTCGCAGAGTCCATTAATTCGGAGCTTGGCTTCTGGGGTTGGCCCTGCGCAGGGTTTCTCCAGTATCTTTTAGGTCTCTGCCCGCCTAGTTACCCCGGTGCCCCAGCTGGAGATGCTGCCGATGGCCAGCACAAGGGTTTCTATATCGTGAAAACAAACTCACAGAGTCCCTACGCCAGGGGAATGTACCCCGTTGACCTCAGGGACATACGGGGTTGGTGATTTCTTCCTTGTACCATCGACAGGGTGTTTCCTAAAGAACTAATACGTCAACTTTTACCAAACGCTTTTTCATCTGGTGTTAGAACTTATTTTTCTAAGAAACGTCAGGAGGAAAAATAGTAGTTTTTCGTTACTGACTGTAGGGAGTATCGCGTTAGATGATAAACGTGGCTGCTCTTTGCCGCTTCGTCGGCCAAGGTCGTCGTATTGCGTGTGCTAATCGATAACCGAGCGTTCCTCCAGAGAGAAAAGGAGGGCGTAAGAATAAACGAAGACGGAGAAATGTCAACGACGCTGTAGTGTCCCTTATCCACGCAAATTTCTTATCGATTTTCACATTAATATCGACTGCCACGAGCGCACAAGGAATTATTGATTCTGATCAGTGTCCACGAGGAGATAGGCAATATAAACATACCAACAGCCAATAAAACACATGACCTTCTTTCACCAATACCGCAGAGCAGTGAACGCAAATACAATCTTTTTTCGAATATCCATAAATTCACTAGGACAAGGCAGATGTTACTTAAACAAAAAGATGTAATGAAGAATGATTATCCCCGCACTGCTGAATTCCTGATATCTGTCCGATGTAAATAGGTTCCCCCCGCAGTACAAAGGAATGGAATTGTAATTTTTCTTTCTACAGACGCTTGGCTACAACTACGAAATAATTATTACAATACATACGTTAAGTTTTATAAGTAAATGGAAAAAGTGATTAATGTCAAATTATTGTCCCGTATCCCGCACACGCCTTTTAGCCGAGGAAAATGCGAAGATAAGCACGCAGAAACATCCTACTGCAGATTCCAGGCGATCGATGGAAAATGCAGCAGAGTTCCCTTCCCACGACGTTCCTGGTTAATTCGATTTATGCGCGACGGTTCGGTTATGTCGGTACAGTTAAAACTAGGCGGATTGCGGAGTGTGTTTCTCCCCCGCGAGGATACGGCTGGTGCGATTTGTTAGCGCCTAACGAAGCACTCGTTAATACAGGAACGCGCGCCGCTAATGTTTAGCTAGTAGAACAAATCTCTCGGGTAAACCCAATCGTCGCGGGACGAAAACCGAACACGGCCAACTCGCACAGCAACAGGTTGCACTTGATGCTAATATTCGATTGGATGATTAAACGTCGTTACATCGCGCTCCTCGGCAACTTATAGCCTACATTTTATTCCTTCTGTTGGCCAGAGACCCGAGGACAGCGCTGAATTAATTATAAGCTTCGTTAACGTCGTCGCAGTATAACGATCTTTTTTGTCGAGTCAACGAGGAATCTGCTGTTTTCGTGTTGTCTTTATTTTTGGCATACGTGGCTGTGTCGACGTATGCAGAAAATTCTCCGGGAAAACGTGGACGGCGCGCAGAAGGGGCGGAGGGAGCAAACGGAAGGACAGCCGGGAAGAGGCAGGAAGAAGGCGGGGAAGGGGTAGGCGGAGATAAAAAGAAAACGAGAAGCCGGAGAAGAGGATTATCGTACTGGAAATCCACTGATACGCGCACATGCAGACGCGTGAATGCATTTCCGCCGTGCACGGTGCATCGCGAGTGGAAAAGGCACGTCGCTGAAATAAACGAGCAAAAACGGACGGGGGGTGGACGAGGGAGGAGGTATGGCTAGGGGGAAAATTCGCGTGCACGGTTTCCCGGAAACGGGGGGAAATTCCTGGCTGAAAGAAACGCCTACGCCTAGCGCGTCGGCCGATAATTCGTTTTCCACGAGCGGAAGGCGATTTCATAAAACTTGGCCAACGCGCTGTTTGTCTCCTAACGACAAACCCCGACTTTCGGGAATGCTGCCGAGGGGAAATTTCTTTGCCGAGATTTACGGTCGTCGGGCCCCGTCGACACCATTGCCCTTTTCTAATTTCCTGCAGACTGCGAATTTCCGCGGTATGCGAGAGTCACGCTCGCTCCGACTGCCGACGTTTCCTCGGAGATTGAAAAGTTTCATACGATTAAGAACGTTCGCAATCTCCGGCACGATTTACCTTGGCGATTTTTCAGTTGCGTCGACGCCAGGGCACGGAAAAAATCGTCCGGACATTTTTCAACGGAGCAAAACGATAGTTGAAAACAGTATTTCTTCCTCGTTGTTGACTTTAGAGCGTAGCACTATTATCGGGAATTTTTTCATTCAACGAGCATAACGCAAACAGTTTAATTGGCGGCAAATTACTCTCGTACGGCGATAAATAAATACGACGCGTAACAATCGGCGCCGTCCCTGTCGAGCGGCCATACAATCTTGCACGATCGATCATTGTCCTATAATTGTACGGCTAACGATCGACCGATAATCATTATCCGGCGCACTGAGCGTAATTACGAATAAGCTCATTACCAGCGGCGGAACTCTCATTATTATCCGATTGTACCGGCGGTCGTGGCGATGCTCGCCGACTGTCGGGCGCATTCCTCTTCATTAACCGATTAAACGGCGATTTAAATTAAAGCGTAAATTATCGCTGCCTGCGCGCGGATCCTCCGCCGGAAGAGCCTTAAAAGGAAGGGAAAAAAACAGACTGTGCGGTAATTAGATTTCTCCAGCCGACGCGCCAAGGAAAATTATCCGAGAATAAGACGCAGTAATTTCCAATCCCCGGGGAACGCGATTATTGATAGTTGGATAGACATTATGATAAATCATCGCGGGGGAAGTGAAAGGAAAGCGCATGTTTCCGAAAAAATATTCCACCTATCGATAACTTGAAAATTGTCAAAATGTACTTCGGGTTTCTATTCCCATCGATGTTTCGCCATTAAAAATTGCACAGACCACCAAGCAAGATTTTCTTGTACCTTTCCCTCGCGAGTCCGAAGTAAATCGGCGAAATTATTCAGGACTTGCTTGTTGAAAGGCACTCTGGCTCCTCGTGAAGTAAATTCTAACGTAGGACGTGACGACGTGGAGAGCACTCGTCACCGATCACGTTTCCGGGAAATCCATAATTTTTGAGTTTTAAGCCGAACCTGGAACTCAGCTCTGCCCGCCTGACATATGACGTCCGGGAACTCACGTTTCTCGCATAAATTCGCCATCGCGAGGATTTTCCGCTCGACGAAAAATCGTAGTACGTCCAACGGGGAAGCTGGGCGAGTGGCGAGGGGGAGGGGGTTGGCAGTAAAGCTTCTCCTACGCCGTGAAATCCGTTTGTCCCAGATTCGGCCGGCCGTAAAACGGACTACGCGCGTCCAGATCAACGAAAATGCCATGCCGTGAGAAACTCTCCATGTCGGCGTATCACGTTTTCAACGCTCAGTTGGACGATTTGTTCGACTCTAACTCGGAATTACCAACTGCCCGTTGGGCCAATTCACGAGATTTTACCCGGAGTTAGTCGGAATTTTAACGAAACCGGGGAATACATTGCGAAAAAATAGTCACCGGAGTTGGGAGGTAATTTGAGTACTGACATTAGTGAATTCACTGCGATACGAACTAGTGACATTTGTGTTCAGAGAATTTCGTTAGAGCATGGATAAATATTTGGTGTAATTTCGGCGAAGGGTGAATAAGATTGGGCCCAGTCCCAGCTCCTAGTTGTAGGTGCTCCTGTCAATGACTCGAATGTGCCTGATGTGGCGGGACTGATGTGTTTGCACGTTGTTCTAGTGCAACAGATGTACGGATCGAACGGGGCCAGCGCCGGAATGCCGATCGGCATGACCACGCTCAAGGGCATGGGCACAGGGTGCCCGCTGGGCCCGCCATTGGGGAATCTCGGGATGATGGGCCAAAGCCACGGGATTACGGGGGCCACGACACTTCCACGGCCGGGAAACTGGCCGCGCCCTGCGGGCCTCAGGCACGGGCACAGCGCGGCCCGGGTCCGCCTCTACTGCCAGGCAAAGTGAGGAGCCACGGTTCCGACAGGTATTTACCTTCAATTACAACACTGTTAGGACTGTTCCATTTTCAAACTCTTCCTGTTTCAGCGACATCTCCTCCAGCCAGAAGGATGAATGGTTCGTGTAGGTGAGTGACTGTTTCGTAGCTAATAACTACCATAGAACACGGGAGATAGATGTTCGCTAATTTGGTTGGGACGATTGTTAACAGAGGCAGGCCTGGACCAGAGCCCGCAGGGTGAATTGGAGCGGTGGTGCCCTCACCGCCCAAAACGGGCCGACGACGCGACGCACGTTGGACTCCCGTTGTTTCTGTACAACTAAAAATCGTGCGTGACATCGACGAAGATCGAGCAATCACAATAGCGACTTTGCTTGAAACGGCAAAATCTCACCGACAGCTGGTTAAGGTTAAAACAGGAAATAAGAGAATACTCACTCGAGCAATGCGTCAAGATTTTTCCCATTTCTCACATGCCTGTAGGTCAAAGCAGGTGTGCGAGAGATTTATTTTTCGTTCGAAGGAAAAGGACATCTAGGACTCGATTTTACGGCGATGCACGCTACGATTTTTTTTCTTTTTCCTTTTTTTTCCGTTACGTAGGTAGTTACGAAAACCAAGTGTCGTCTCCATGTGTATTTCACTTGCATCGCGGTGATCGCGCGTCAATGAAAAAGCAGTCGGCGAAGATCGTTCGCAGACAGAAGTTTTAAGACGCCGAGTATCTCTTCGCGATGATTTTCACCGAGACGTCGGCGGTACCGGGAAAAAAAGTACACTTTCTAAAAAAACAGATGATTTCACGAGATGCATTTAAGTATAAGTCGTACATTTTAAAATAATTTTACGTCTATCGAGGGATCGAAGCACAGCGTGGGAAGGTTTCCAAGTTTAAAAATACTGCAAAGCGATGCTCGGCCCCGCGCGGATATCTTCTCCGTTCTTTTCAGCAAATCATCCCAATCGTTACAGTGATTTTTATCGTACGTCGATGAGGCGACTTCACGGTCTAACGTCAAACCCGTTTTACGCGACGGGAGAGGTCCTATATCGAGCTCGACTTTTCTATTCCACGCTTCGTCAACGCGACAATCTACTCTCCCTTTGTACTTGGACTTTTCCGTTCTCGCGAGCCTATTTGATACGAGGATTTTGAACAGAGTCAATGCACAGGCCCCTCGTTTCGACGAGGATTTTTCTCTCTCAGTATTCCTCGATCGTTCTCGATCCCGCAGGGCCGGCGAGTGTTCCCCCATTCCAATGCCAGATAGACTGACTCACGAGCACAGTTGATTCGCGACCAAAGGCCTCCGGGGTTTATTAGCGTAGCCGGCTCCGATTCATCGAATACTCGCACTGCCTTCTTCGGGGACAATAAACGAACGCCGTCAGGCCGCGCCAAAGCGGGAATCGAGGACCTTCGATGCACACTACAGGCACACGCTTCGACAGATCCCCTTTCCTTCGTTTCTGCGAGATCTCGGCGAGACAATGCGAGCGACCACAGACACTTCGTGCGCCTCTAACTTGTAATATACTTGTATCTACCACTAGCCGTTCAGCTTTGTGCCGTCTACATAGATTACTATACAGATGAAGCGTATATATATACACACATATATATATATGCGTAGAGTTTATAGCGTGGATATAAAGATAGCGGGCTGAAGAGACGAGAGTGTTTATGGGAAAGACCCGCGTGAGAGAGTTTCTAATTGTCGCCTTTAGCGTCATACTCGTATCGATAATCCACAGCAGAATCGTCAGAATTGCTAAATTATGGTTAACAATTTCGGCAAAAATTATCCATCTGGTTTCACCGAATCGCAACGAGACCCCTGTGCTTCGCCTATAAACTAATGATAATGCTAATCAATAACGAGCTGTCAGTTCATTTGAAATGCGATTCCGCGGGACCAGTCGGGGAATTTTGCCGGAGTGATTTTGTATTTGGCACGATCGATGTCGCCGATCGACGATAAAACAGTTAAGACGGACTTTAAATTTAACGACGAGAATGAAGAAAATTAGGCTGTTCGAACAGTCGCGTTTGAATTACTGACAAACGTAGTCGTTGAATATATCTACAATAATATATAAATATATATAAATATATATTTATCATAGTACAATTGTATATTAGATATGTCTTATGGATTTAATGTAATTTTTGCCCCCCGTTGCGCAGGCCTTTTGTCGCGAAATTTCGATCATTTCAATTGGGGCAAAAGGTTGCGCGACGGAGGATCGAGAGGATAGATCGAAACGGAATACCAGACAGGCCGACCGACGAAGGAACGATTCGTTTATCCTTGCCCTGGTTCGTCTAATTAGAGTGAAGACAGTCGTCGAAAGGTTTTGGAATGTCGGTCCCAAAAACACTAGTCAGATTTCCCAAGGGACGACATTTCGAACCGTCGTTCGATCGTCAAAATGACACAAGGAGGACGCGGGGGACGCAGAGCTTTCGAGGGAAATGTCTTCGCGAAGGGCGAATTGCATGGAATTCTCGGCGATAAATTATATCTCGAAACAGGCAAGAGTTTCGCTCCGGAAATACTCGTAGTAGCAAATTTTTCCAATCTTCCCGCGGAGTCCGGCTGACGGGTATGTCGACGAATGGATCCCTTGGATCTAAGTTGCGAATTTCCCGCTACGGAAAAGCTTGGCAATCTCGGCAAACATGCGTCGTAAGTTCCCCGAAAGTGAGATTCACTGTGCCGTTAGTGGATGAATCTCCGAAGCGGATTCGGTATGCGATTATGATTAGAGTAAGCGAATAGGTAAGAAATTCCGGTTGCTGGACACGGACACACGGAAGCTAGATAAAACTGCCATGATGGAAGAGGAGTAAGGAGTATGTAAGGCCCGTTTAGTCGATTATATAGTCTGAAAAGTAAGGGAAGAAAACGTTGCTTATCGTAACTGTTTGTAATTCGAACGAGCATCGCACGCGCATCTCTGTAAACGTCGAAATTTTACGAGGAATGCTTTGAGACGTAAGATTTCGATAAGAAAAAACCGCGAGCATATCATTGTCTTCGTATCAGCGAAATACGGCATATCTTTCGATCAGTGAGTCTAGTTTTTTCGAAGAATATACTTTTAGCGAAAGGTAAGAACTCGTGCGCTTTCTTTCTGTCATTTTTTTCGCTCGTTCGAATGCGAAGTGTAAGGCGAAGTGCAAGGCGAAATGATGAAGACGTGAAAAATGTAATTCGTCGACAGAACCAGCTGCCGCATAGTTTGAAAAATTTTCCTCCTCTCAAGAACACTCGACGGAAAGAAATATCAGTACCATATCATTTTTAAGTCGTATCCCTCCGAAGCGACGTAGCAACGAAACGACGCTAATTTTCCTGTCGTCTTGTACAGCAGTTAAATCCGTTCACCGATTCGCCTGAATGCTGTGTTCGACGAGAGTCGAAAATTCCGAGCTAAATCAATGCCGCTAACCACTGTGAAACATCGTTTTGCTTCTGTCTGTTTCTTCTTGTAAACTATATTTCGTGAAGAACAAATCCTTTAAGCGGATAGTAAATTCCTCTCCGATTTCTCGTCCTCTTCTCTGGGAAATTTCTCTGTTTATTGTATACGTGAAAATGTCGGTAAAGGTGGTTCCTGCCAACCGAAAGCAGCAGAACATGTAGGAACCATGAAAGACTGCTGCCAGTAAATTTCGGCCTCAAGGTAGGAACTTGTCTTTCGGTGAGTTCAATGCCATCATTCGATAACTCTGTGACTCAAAATCATCAAAATGTTTCACGCTAAATTCCGTAATACTTTTTTATTGCGCTAATGATTGTTAATAACAGAGACGAAACGATGATTCAGGTACACGTTTTAAAGACTCCTAATACAATTGACAATTTAATTGATGACATATCGTGCGAGTATCGATGGTCTATTTTCCTGTTGTCAGTCGAAGGACTTTGCAACGGGAAAATCAAGGGTGAACCCTCGAAGTTCCATGGAAAATTAGTTGGTCGCTATTCCTGAGCGTACGCCCTTGATTTTCTTGTTTGATTTCCCAGGCGGTCGTGCCTAGAAACAGAGTCGATGGGAATATCTTCTCCGATCGGAGCGAACTTGACGGTTTTTCCTTTATTTTGGAGAGACGATAGGGCGGACAATAATATCCCACACTTGGACATTTTTAAGGAGAATCATTCGCTAGCACAGTGGCACCAGTCGTAAAAGATATTACCTGACACATTTCACGATTCGTCATCATTCTTCTTTATGCCCCCTTGTCTTGACGGGGCTCTCTCGACTCTTCGCTGTGTATCTCTTAAGAATTTCTCTCGAGCATTTCGAAGGCGCTAATGTGTTAAGGCGAAAGCGATTCGTTAAACGAAAGGAAATTCCGATTCGTTAATTATGAAATTCCTTGACGAATTCCGTTCGTTCAATGAATCTTACTTCTCTGGACCCAATAGTTTTTAATGCCTCTTCTGGAGAACTTTCCTGGTCTCGGTTTAATGAAATCACTTAAACACATGCGTGATCACTTCACTAAATCGTCGTCGTCATAGAAACATTGCATCGTGTAACAAAGATCATCGTAAACTCATTTTCGACATGAAAATTCTTATAGCTATATGTTCGGCGCTCGTGTTCGGCCAAACTTGAGTCTCGAGATTGAAAAAAGGTTCACGGTTTTTTCAATCGACACCACGAATATGTCGAAATATTTCACTGATATCTTTGACTGATCATTTCACATCTAATTCCATGTTAACATATCCGTACGACACGAAACAACATATTACAAAACTTCAATACGTTTATAATAGGCCTAAAAATGACAATTCGTTTTATAAGGAATGTGGCAATTTTATTCTCGAAACTGAAGCTTGCGAATCTCCCGAGTGCGGTACACGACGTAACAATAAGTAACGGGAAACAATACAATAATTTTTCATACTGTTTTTACTTTTTACTACTATCGATTGCGTATCACTATACTGTAATGACGTTATCCTAATCGTATACTGTATATTTAACCGCGCGCGTTGCGCGTATTCCGCTGTCACGTCTAAGAAAACCTTTAAAAAGATGTAGAATCGCGTAAACGAGATTGCATGTTACGCTCTGAATAGTCTATATTTATAGTCGTTGCGAGAAACGCGCTGGGTAGGTGACGATAATTGATGATGTTTCGTCGGAATAAAAACGAGCACAAGCAAAATTATGAAATGTGTATTTCGATAGAACTTAAAATGATTGTCGTCCGCTAGGAAATTCTTAAACCGTGTCCACACCTAATAATATCGTCGCTAACGAACTTTTCCTCCTAGTATATTG
This sequence comes from Hedychridium roseum, assembly GCA_963989215.1. Taxonomy (NCBI): domain Eukaryota; kingdom Metazoa; phylum Arthropoda; class Insecta; order Hymenoptera; family Chrysididae; genus Hedychridium; species Hedychridium roseum. The sequence goes on along the minus strand of OZ022318.1, from coordinate 2,366,006 downwards.
AATACTTTGCTCGATTTTATTTCCTCGAACCGACACGTCCGCATGAAGCGCATAAAATTTTCGCCGCGTGAATTTTCGTTTTGTCTGTAAATGTGTGAACGCGCGCGTGCGTGCGTGTGTGAGTCGTCGTGAATGCAAAGAAAAGATAAGAAAACGAATGCGTGAGCGCGCACGCTCGCACCTTTATTTCGTGAAATCCGAAATTTCGAGGAGGAGCAAAAGATCATACGCGGTCTCGCGAGAAACAGAAAATATATCAACCTGCACCACTGCGAGGATTCGCCGAGAAACGTGAGCAAACTTTTATGCGCGTCTGTTCATCCCCAAAAAATAGTTTCCTTTAAAGAAACCGAAGTAGGATTGCCTATTTTTTTTTTGGTTTTCATCGTTTGCATCGGGATCAAAGTTCGCCGGAACGTGTCGGATGTTTTACGCTCTGTGTGAATCGTTTCACGAGGTAGATGCGATTCATCAGCGCGATAATGTCGGGTGCGGCAAAGGCGAACGATGAATCGCAAGGATCTTCAACGCGATCTCCGCTCGTTCCCCTTAAACTATTCCTTCGATAATCTACAACACCGGGGTAATCTACTTTTCCGGGTGTCTTCCTCCCCGCAAAATCATTAGAGACAATCATTTCCCGTACCTTATAATTTGATGGAAGGTCCTTCCTATCAGTCGCGACGTAAAAGTACGAAAGTCTCACGTTGTTTCGCGACGAACATATTCGAGAACCGAATCTGAAAAAAAAGCACTAAGAGAATCCGACTAAACCAAAGCTGGGGTGGTTTTCAAACGGGGTACAAAAACGAAGCAATAGACGGATCCTCGATCGAATCGGTCGTCGAGGAGGGCGATCGACGATGACAGCGATAACAATGGCGCTTATTTTCTGTCGGTAGAGTTGAATGTTGAACAACTCTCTCTCTAACTCATTCTTTCCCTCTCGAGCGCGAAAGAACCCGCAGGGAACTCGTCGAGCCGCTCGGCATTTTCACCACCGACAATTAAAAACCGACGAAGGAACACTCATTACTTATACCCGTAAATATCCTATATACCCGAAGCAAGAAAAATCGCGATAACCAAAGTATTGTAACCTTCTAGAGGCAAAGAAGAAATAGACAAGTACCTAATCTTGTATGGTTTAGTTCGACCACTGATTTAATCCGTGTGTGTTCGTTACTGAGACACGTTTCTTTAGTAAAAAAAATGTTTAAAAATTCGCAACATTGTCTACGAATTTATTCATACCCGTTCCCGTAATCACCTGATGTGCATTGATAATTTCACGATTGTAAGAAAGAGGAGGGTGTTTTAAATGGGACGATGACATTTGGCCAATCGAAGTAGCATAAAGACGTGAAATCGCTAAGACGAATGAAAGATCGGCGTGAAACGATTGGGCGCGCGGATGATCAGGAAGCCCTTTTACCTGTTAAAGAGAGCCGAGGGGCGGAGAAGGGTCGAGAGGAGCGTGTCGGGGGTGGGGGTGGCTGAGGATCAGCTCGGTACATCGGCAGGCCTGATGCTGAGCTCAGTTTGCTCGCGGCGTTCACACCGTTCGTTCATTCGTTCGTTCATTCGTCCGTTCCTCCCTGCTCCGTTCGTTCGCTCTTCCCCTTTCCCAAGGAAATTTTCCCCCGCCGAGACACGACGAAGCTTCCCCCGAAAATTATTTACAAACACACCGCTGTCAGGGTGATCGTGCCAAGCCAAAGCGGTACATCGTAGGACAGTTTTCGCTCGTGTCTCGCGTAATTTCGAGCCCCAAACGAAATTCAACGCCGAAACGCGGGGAAATTGAACTTTGCGGAATTGATAAATTGAAGCGCGTGCTAGAACCAGAACGATGGAAGATTGGAGCAATTTTTAAAGCCACGGGAAAGTGAGAAAAGTTTTGGACGAAAGTTTCCCATCGTCGAGTGACCCCTTGCTAATCCGGCCTACCTGCTTTTCCCGCGGCAGAAGCAACAAGTTTGTGGCGGCACGTGCCACTCGGGCAAAACGTCATCGCCATCCCCCGCAATTCCCACACCCCGAAGAATAAATTATCCTCTCGATAACCACGGTATGCCGTGACGCTGAGATGAATCCCCGCGAAACCGAGATCGGAAGGTCAGGAAAATTTCATCTCAGCTGAGCCTCCGTTGCATGTGCAGTAAAACGTCTTGTAAACGTTAGCGCGTGTGTGAGTGTGTTGGTGCGTGTGATGCACGGTGCCGGCGATTTTCGGTCGACGCAGTGGTGATCATCGTTGGAAAACGGAAATCCCGAAGACTCAACGATGGCTTCGTCACGTGGAACAGCGAGCATCGCCCTGATCCGATTTTCCCTGCTTTTGTTTCTGCCTCAGTGGAATCCCGCCGCCGTCGACGCCGCCCGAGGGTTCAGGCACAGCCTCAAGCACGGTACGTCAGTCTTTGTTCTAATTTCGTAAGCTAACCCAGTGGAAGATGGTCCACGAGCAGCCAAGGTCCCGGCAGGACAAGTTCGCTGTCATACCGAGCAAGAATAATCCCTACAATTCTTCGTCCCTCGCTTAGAAAGCAAATTATCCATAATTTCTGCTGCTCGACATTCTTCCTTAAGTTGTATAATTCCGTCCTAGAAGTTTTCCGAGTGTCTTTAAAAATTGGCCGACCCTCTGATAGGCCGGACAAGGATTTGCATGCGAGTGATTGCATTAGTTGGGTCGGAGATTTGCAGGGAGCATAAAGCATAACAGTGTATGAGCGAATATCCTGGCTTATCGGCGATGTCTCTCGAACATTATGCAAATCCCGTGAGTGCGATGGCCCCTGGGGGGATCGCGATGCAACTCGCTCATCTTTTCCCGGCTTTCTTATTGTCGAAACAACGGGGAGATCTCTTTCGGCGCATCTCCAGGGGCTTATCTCCCGAATACGCGGGCACTGACGTGTAGGATTCCTCGTAAGCCCCGTGCAGGCCTCTGAAATGTCTTGTAAAAAACCCCCGCGCCGTTTATAGGCCAGCCGGACGATCACTTGGCTGCACGAACATTGCCGTTGAACGAACGTTGAGGATAAGGCTCGAGGAATCCGACTTACAACGCGAGAAACGAGTGTAGCCGTGGCTTTAAAACAATTCCCGTGGTCGATTGTTTAGATCGACTTGGTGTCTCCCCCTTGGGGAACGAGAGGAACCAGTTAACGGAATTATCGCAGACACGACGGGAAGGCATCGTCTGGTTCGAGCGAGAATCGCGTAAACCGGTTGTAGTTTCCCAGCCGCTGATCCACCGCGATGACGTTCGCTCCAATTGCCGCGTGTGGTCCTTGGAAATATCGTTGAAAATTCCGGCGAATCCGGGGAGACTCGTAAAACGCCGCGGGCCGAGTCCGCTCCGAGAATATTGAGTCGACAGCGGGGAAAGACGATGAGTGGAGGAGGAGGAGGAGGAGGAGGACGAGGGGACGGGGGCAGGAAGAACGCGAGGATCCAACGCCTCCCCGACTTTCCTCGGCTTTATATTTAGCGGCAACCTGGCGCGTCGAATCGCTATAAGCCGCCCTATTCGTCTCGCGAGTTCTGTTTAAACGTACCCTTCGTCGGCCCTTCGCCGCGATTCCACGCTCCTTTCATTCAACAATATCCCTGCCACTTCCCTGCGCGCCGGAACCCGCAAAATTCCATAGATAAAACAGTCGATTTCCCAAAGTCGCGTGACGGTTGTCCACTTAGGACAAAGGGAACCGGGAAATCACGTAAGAGCCTCCGCTCTCCTGTGCTTTCGCCCTGGAAAACCCATTTCCTCGAGTGGAAATCGGTGTCCGTAAATCCAGGGTCCCCGGCGAACACTTAATGGGCCTCAGGCGGGGCCTCATTACCACGAAAAACTCTACCGGAATTTCCCTTCGAAGAAAAACGACCTCATTATCGCTAACAAAGTGGCCGGACACGAAATTCCTTTGATTTACAGAATTTCTGTCGTCGAAATGTCCCACGCAGCATAGTCGGAATTTATTTGAAGCCGAACCGGCTTATCTAATCCGTTTCAGTGAAAATCGGTTGAATTTCACGAGTTTCGCCAACGAACCAACGTCGTTTGATGCAAGGGACACTTTTCTGATTCATCTGGATACTATTCGATTCAAATGGGTCCCATTTGCTCGAGATATATTCCACTGAGAATAGCGTCCACTCGATCGCACGTGCATACAGTTTTCTCCGCGTTTCCTTCTATTTAAATGTCCTGTCGGTCGTCGAAATCGATTCATTTTGGTCTGAGGTCACCCTGAGGTCACCTTTTAAAAACCTAAACGACCGCCACTCGTTGACATAATTATCTACCAATTAACGGTCGATTAGTTCACCATTTAGTCCGTTTTCGTTTTCCATTTACCCCTCGAACTTTCCCTCCCTTCTCCCCTTAACAAATTTCTACTCTTACCTGCCTTAACTCCGCTCCCGTGTTGCCTTTATCAAAATTATCTCGACTGCTCGACCTGTCAACAGTTTTTTCTGCATCGAAAAGTTCATTGCTATTAACGTACCTTCGTGTCCCTTATTTTTTCCTTTTAATCATCCAGTTCAGCGGACTGATATTACGCCGTTACTCGCGCTAGAACCGTAGGGACATAACTACGGCGCTCGTGTGCCGATAAATGAGAATAACGCGCGATAATTAACGTTCCTTGGTGTGTGCGTGGCTGGCCGATGGCATGGTGGAGATAGAAACCGGGAGATCGGCCGACTCACTCGTGCCGACCCGCCCATCGATCGCTTCCTGTTTCTCTAATAGAGTCGATATCCTCGCCGTACAATCCCTCGTATTGTCCTTCTTTGAACCGCGGTTCAAACACAATCCTTCATCGCGCGAAAGCATTTACCGACATCTCAAATCTAAGCGATTTACAGTTGTCGCATTTTTTCGTTCCCTTGGAAATCTAGTCTGAGTGAGAGGAAATGTTGCTTGAAACGTGGTGGTTCGTCCGGATAGATTATTCCGTCGGTTTGAAGCGAGATTCGATGTGGAGCCCGGCCGGCTGGTCAGCGTCGTTCGCCGAAACTAATTAAATTAATGGGCAATTTCCCCTAGCCGACCATCTGGAAGGTCTAGACCGATTAAGTAAAGAACTACGACCACAGCATCGCATTTTTTATCTTACAATCGCCACACACGCTACATTTCCCAATCGTGTCTTCTGTCGTTGTAAAGCGACCTGTCGGAACACTTGGATTTCGTTGCAGGTCATGGATGCACCGGTGCATCACGGTCTCATTGTTGGCCAATGGCGCGAATCGAAAGTGATAGGAGCAAAAAGTGCGTGGTGTTCCCGATTGGTAGGAGCCGTGATCGAGTGCGACGATCCAGCGGAGATTAGAAAAAGGAAGGATCGAGGAGAAAATAATCGTAGAAACGTAGGAAGAATGCAGGTTTCTTTGGACGGCAAGCAAATGACTGGACGGTCCTCGGCGTCTCTGTTTCTCCGCGCTCCCCCGCCCTCCTGAAATAATCTCATTCTCGTTGGGCGCAGCCCCTTCATTTTGCTCTCGTTTAAATGCCACCGTGCACGGCTGGTGGCAGGCCACGCGAAGTAACGTTGCAGCCGGCCTGCACCGTCGTTGCTGCGTCTGTCACGCGTGCCTGTGTGAATACAAACAGGCCGGGGAGGTTGCTGCGTGCGCGTGAACCGGGTACCGATGTTTAGAGTCACTCCTCGCGGGGACCTCGAGGAGGCCCTTAAGGGAGCCTCGGGGGGAGTCAAAGGGGGGACCGACGTGCGACCGTGACAAGGGCGATCGCCTTGAACCTCGACCCATGACCCCTATAACCTCGGCCAATCAAAGACTCTTGACCCCCCCAACCTATTGTCCAGCAGTAACGACTTTGCGTCAATAAAGAAATAGTTAAGCAAGTCTGGTAACTGAGGGACAACCGAGGAAAGGATAAGTCCTTCGTATCGTACGTGTGAGAGGGTTTATCGGAACGCATTGTCTTTTAGAGTCCACCAACAAGCTCCTATCGTTGCTGACACTGTCGTCGGAGCTGTCCGCTCTGTTTATAGAAGAAAAAAAGGACGTTAATGTAGCGTGGACGGGGGATGACGTTGATTGCCGTTGCGCGCGCCCACGCACTCGATGCGAATGGTCAAAGAGGCCAATGCAGAAGGATAGAACGGCTCAGGACGTACGCGTTTGCCTGGTCGTTCGTAGTAAACGGGAGAAACTCGTGCGCCGAGGAGAACACGTGCCGTTCCACTTGGACCGACAGGGAACATCGGAACCTTCGGTTCACCGAGAGAAATCCATTCAAGTCGAAGAATCGGCCAGGCTTGGATTTCGTGTTCCTTTATTTTCCACGAACGGTCAGCCGGCGCTCGCGAGGATTCCGCTGATCCACGATTATCCGACTTGGTCCGTTATTCCCCGATGATTTATGAGCCTCGCCACCGCGAGAAGACCCGGCCTTTTTCTTCCTCTTTATCCTCGCGCTCGCGCGCCAGAGATCACTTTCTCACTCCGGCCGAGCATCCTTTCCCGTCCGTCTCCCTCGAGATGACCGTGACGTCTTCATTTTTCTCCACTCGCGGACCGGCTAATGGATTTCATCTCCCGCCCTGCCTTCACGAATGCTCCGAATGCCCGCGCGTAATTTCGGGGACCGACCTTACGCAGAAATTCAGGACCCCAAAATAAAGGTCCCATGAAATTTATTCTAATTTACTTCCCAACCGCAATGAATAACCGTGAAGACGAGGATGATAAGTTTGACCCAACTCCGTGAATCTATGTTTCACCATGAAATTCCCAGTGAAATGTATATTCGAATTTGCATGATTCTCATGGAAGCTCGTTTCCGACACGATAAACCTTGCCACGCGTGAATGCCTCATCCTCGGTGTGAATTTATGCGACTCCCGCGGGATTTTGCCGAGTTAAATAATGACTTCGTTAGTCGTGCTATCCTGCTTTGAAGTAACATTTTTCCATGGCGCGTCAGACCCCTGACTCGTCGCTCTTCCCGGCAGTTTCTTTCAATATTTCCGCCGCGCGGACCCGTCATCGTCGACGGATATTTTTGTCGCTCGTCTCGCGGCCAACTCCCGGCACATCGGCCGCAAGCAGCTTTTTCACGGCGACTCTCTTTCTCTCTTTCTCTCTCTCTTCTACCTCTTCTCTCTTTTCTCTCGTTTCCTCGATGTAGTTGGATTTTCGAGTATCGAGTTTCCCCCGGGGCCATTTGTCCTACGACTTCGCGGCGAACGCCGTCAATATTTCCGTCTGCCCGGCTGTCATCGTTTGCGCGGCTAACGACGCCGATTTAACTTGGGCGCCTAGATTTCAAGGTGCAACGGGATTCGAGGGGATTACTCGCCTTCGGAACCTCCGCAACGCCGTGAATATACTCAAGTACACTGGAAATAAATCGTCAGAAATATCCCTGGATGCGGGGGGGGGGAATAAATGTTGACGTTTTTGCGTGGAATTAACTGCATTTAAACGCTCGGATTCCCTCAATTCGGTTTCTTGGCTCCCCGGATAGGCAGTAAAGGCGAATCAGTTCCGCTCGAATCTGCCGGCGAACTTGGAAAGCCGGAAACCCATGCGCCTTATTATTTATGGACATTGGTCGTGCGGCAATTTAGCAATAGGCCGTGATTCATTGCTCTCGGTGAGTGGACAGCTTCGTCCGGCGGCGACAGTCGCCGATTGCCGTGTCGTATTATACCGACAAACTGCCAGCAGATTCTATTTATACGGTGATCCTGTACGACGAGGAAACAACTCGGCCGGTCATTCTTTCCGCCGACTTTTCTGCGCTTTTCTCCTCGAGCCAGGCGCTCCAGAATTTAACGAATTCAGAGCTGGCCCGAAATTAGAATGTACACAGAGGAAAGTAAGACGACGGATCGTTAGGATACGCGTAATTAAGCTATTCTGGTCGGTCGGACTAATTCAATTAAACCATCGCTCCGCTGTGATCCATAGAAAAGCAACCCCTGGCACCGTTCCACCTTCCCGTTTCACAGCGACAATCGTTCCCTGAAATCATCCGGCCGGACAAGATCCGAAATTATCCCCCGCCGTGTTCCCTTGTACGAACAAGCAATCCAGCTTGAAAGAAAGTTTATTTGGAAAGGAGTAGATGAAGTAGGCGACATTTATTGGACCAACAGACGGTTATTTATTTATCTATTAGGAGAAAGAAGGGCGAGATGGTTTCCATACGGCTCGGGAAAGCTTTCTGTTTTATTTACGTTACGCTCGCCGCGGGTCCGACTGCAACGTCGAGGGTGAAAAAGAGAAAAAGGGGACGCACCCCGAACCCGGAAGAGTAACACACGTCCGTGGTAACGTCACCCTCCGAGTACCATCGAGGCGTGTCGTCGGAGAGCACTCCGCAATTAGCCGAAGCTTTGACTTTAATAACCGGTCGCGAGAAACCAGACAGTTTTGCCCGCGCTCCCGCTCGTGTCACCGGGAAGATACTATCTTCGCCGTTAAACGTAATAAATGTGCGTCTAAATAATGACCAGGCGTTGAAGTTTATCGCATTACGCTTATTACAACTCCAATCAAATGTAATTACGTCATAACGATATCCAATTATACGCGGCAGTCAATGTGCCGCAATTAAGTGACTTACCGCACTTTGTATCGCGGCACAGGGAATCCTTAACATTGAATATTTCTCGGTGGATGTCTTTCTCGTGAGACGATTTATTCTTCGCCTCTTACAAAGGAGAATTTCGGGGTCGGCCCGGAATTTGGCCGGGGGTTCGAGTGGGTCATTATTCGATTCCGCCGGAAGTTTCCGGGCTGCCTGACGCACGCGCCAGCGCAATAAAAGGGGATTCCGCGCGCGTAAAACCCGCGACCGTTTCGTAAATAGGGAGGAACCAGACAGGAAAGGAGAGGCAGGAAGTCTCGCCAGATGTTGCCCGTCTTCCGCGCCCAATTGCATTATAACGTAATTACCGGACCGATTCTCCAATTCTTCTGGGTTGGGCAAAAGAAATGGGAGGCCCCCCTTTTCAAGGTGAATTTTTAAGTCTACCTTTTATAATGTTTAAAACAGCAGAAACGAATTTATGATTTATTAATATCTTTTAGCACTAGCTTTATATCCTTTTAATTGAGTCAATAAATATGAAAGTATGAAATCAATGAGGACACGGAAAGGCCGATCATTAATTTTGCCAGCGAGGGAAACGTGATTTGCTGGGCCGAGAGCGGTGAATGCATGTAATGCATCGTTAATGACGTGGAGCCGGCGAATGAATGGATTCGGCCGATGGCGAGCGAATGAATTCGTAGGGGCCGTTCAAAGGGGACAAGCCGACGAGAGTCGGCGCGATCGTCCTGGCCATTGCATCTTGTCGATCCTTATCGGGGCCCCAGACCCGGGACAATTTGTATGCCGCCTAAGTCGCCGGGTTTTTCGCACCGCGCAAGGCGATAATCATCAAGCCGCGAACTTTCGTACGACCCTCTCGAAGGAAAAAAGGAAACGACGAACCCCTTGACAAAAGGGTAAGCTGAAATTACCCGTAAAATTACGCAGTGGATTTGAAAAAGCCGAGAGACCGAGTTAACCCGAGTTTTCAGGTCGACGAGCCTCGAATTCCAAAGTTGAAATATTATTTGCCCGGCCTTGAAATACTTTCGATTCCCGGGGATAGCACGAAACATAAAATCATCCAACCCGAATCCCAAATTGAACGTTAGCATCGCGTAATATATACTTATCCAGCGAATTACAGGAAAATGAAGGGGCGCGCGGGGTTCTCGGTTTCTCGTAAGAAATTCCCGAACGGCGCAAATTAGCGACTGGCGCAGGGAAAAAAGATTCTCGTGAATCGTATTTCACGCTTCCAAGGGATCGGGGAAGATCGGCTTAATTTTTATTCATATTCGATTGGGTCGAAGGCTAAGCGGACGGCGGGAGGACGAACGATAAGTCCCCGACGATTGTTAATTTAATACGATCCGCCTATAATGAAACGATCAAGATATTGGCGGGCAGTCCGATATTTCCTGCATCCTTTTTTTTCGGCTGCGGTAGGTGGCCGCGAGCACGTCGAAGGATGCACGAGCGGAATAAAGGTCGACCCTCGGTAGTTTCGATTTCTCAACGGTCGTTGAACCACTCGCTCGCTCTCTTTTCTTTTTCTTCAGCTTCCCCCGCCGCCCACTCGTCCGAAATTGCACCTTCGGAGATAGTAAGGCTCCTACTATCTTCCTTCTCTCCCTTCTTCCTCGTTCTATCCCCCTCGTGCCCCACCGAAAAGCCTCCTCTTTTGCCCGCGGATCTTCTCCCTCCCACCCTGTTGGCCTCTCCCTTGCCCTTACCATCCTCGTTTATCTCCCACCCATTCTAACCCACTCTAGACTTCCCTCTAGCCGTTTCCGTCTGCCTGCCAGTCTTTCTTCGGCGCTCTGTCTTTATCATTCTCGCTCTTACGTCATCTCCCGTATCTTCCTGCTATCTCCTCCTTTCTCTAACGACTCGAAGGAGCGCCCGGAGATCCGGAAATACGCTACCACGGGGAAAACCCCCCTCGCTTCCCCCCTTAAATGTCATGGTCCGCGAGCCGAGCCCGTTGTGCAATCGCGCCTTTATCCCGTGAACACGTTGTTATTAGCCGCGGCGCCGTTTGCGCTCTGTTATTTGGCGTTACGCGTTTGTCGAGATCGCGTAGGTCGTGCACCGGGCCTCCTCGATCGATCTTCGACGCTTTCCGTGCCCCACGGACCACTAAAATCTTCCTCGATCGCGCCGCCAATTATTTTCGCCGACGGTTATTACGTCCGGGTACTTTTAAATCATTCCCATTCGTTCGGCAAACGGTACACGCGAGATACCCTTAAACATTACGTAATTTCAGGCCGCTGCATCTTCGTAAACTTCAATCCAATCGCGTAAGAAGTTCGAAATTAGGTAAAAAAAAAAGGGAAGAAAGCTTTCCCATCATTTCTTCTTCCCTTTTTTCTCCATTTCTTGTACATCTTAGCGGTTTGACGTTGTTGAGGGAATTTTTTCATCGCCCACGTGGTAGAATCGATGGTCGCAGGTAAGAATAAACGCGGTGAGTTCAATGCTGTAACACAACGTAGGTCTATTACGCGATTTCTACGTAAAAGGCATTACATGCTACCGCGAATGGATCCTCTGGACGTAATTCATTGTTGCCATTCCCGCTATCTCTTTCTGTCCTCCTTTCGTGGCGTAATGCCGCAATTTATCGTAGATTTACTTACGATGTCGAGTAAAAAGTGGGTCGTGCGAGTAATGAGAGTCGCGGTGTACGCCGCAAAAGGCACCTAAATTGCACGACGAAAAGTTAAAAATAACCATCATTTTGTTTCGCAAGCAACAATTCTGGGAACGTCCTGTGGTTTATAAAAATACTTTCTTGCCTTGTCCACTGCTTTCCTGCGTCATATTTTTGTTGTTTCACGGTTTAATGGGAATGCGTTTTATCCGACGGAAAAGCAAAGGCCGCCATCGACTGGAACTCGTACGATCCGGAAAATTAGGACAGCGAACGGCGTTGGGGAAATAGCAATTAAGAGAATTAATCGATGTCGGTTCGTTATAAAATTCCGCTCCTTTCCGCGCTAAATGAACGGCCGACGCGAGAAACTGCCCGGCATGTCGTTTTATCGTAACTAAATGCGATAAATTAGAGGCAAAACGATTTATAGGACCCCAGCGAGAAGTCAAGATTGTCCGATATTCTCAACACCGCATACTTTTTGCAAAAGTTGCATTTCCATTAGTGATTTACTCCCTGGCTTTCCCATGGTGAATTTTTTCCCACATGGGGAACGATCGCGAGGGTAAAAAGAAAGGGGCCAATTGATCGGGGCTAATCGGATAATTTGCGGCTGATGATACTGCGGAGCACGCCAGTCACGCTGACTCCTTTGTCGGGGTGCAATTAACGAGCCAGGACGAGCAGTCGATCCTGTCAGTCAGCCAACCTGACGCGCACGAAAGGATCGACTGCGTTTTACCGTTACGGCTAAACTTACTCTCTCCTTTGAAATGCGTTCAATCTAACCAGCCGTTCGTCAATCACCATTAAGAAAACATTCGTACGCATTGTTTCCCCTGAAAAATGATGATTTACTCTTGGAGGAGCATGTTCGAGGCCGTTGACGTTTAAAAATTGCATTACTGACCCCGCGGGGGTTTATCAGCCGCCTGCAATTCTCTCACAGGAAACGTAGGGCACCGTGTGGGTTATCGCCACGAGGGCCCGAGGGGCCCTAGGGGCCTCATAGAGAAGCTGATTGTGAATCCTGCGCACACAATCGCACGCGAAACACAAGCACGTAGACACGTTGACCGGCATACCGTGAATGTCGCACAATGCACGTACTCGATTATCCGAGGAATGCAATTACCGTGCATTTCCCTTCACCATTCTGTCGTTCCTTTTGCCGAAATCCCGACATTCCCCGCGACACCTTGCTTCGGCATACTTGGGACGACGTAAAATTACGTTTAATCGGTTTCGTTAATCGTCGATGGCATATACGTTCGAAGCGCTTCGAACTCCAACCAGTGGTACTCGAGTGGCGAATAATGCGCGTATTTATAAGGGCCGATTAACGCTGTCGGACGGCACATTCTCGCCGGCACTCGTGAACAAGCGACTCGGTGACGGTGCACAGGAGCCTGCAGTGGCCACTCGAAGGGACGGAAATGCAGGCAGACTGGCGGGACGCGAGTAAAAACACGGCAGTCCGTCTGGGAAGCTCGTAGAACGGTCCTGCAAAGTCGAGTACGCCGAAAACCCCGGGAATTCGTCACGTTCGCACGGACAATGTCGAAGGCACGTGCGCACGAAAGACCCTTCGACTACCTTTAAGGGTCCTTGCGGATTTACGACCCCGCCGAAACCTCCTTGACAAAGTCTGTCAGGGATTTTCCTTGTACCTGTCTACTGAACCTGTCGTCCACCGTGTTTCCTCAGCCGGCAGGTAAACCCCGCTTTGAAAATTCGTGAAAACACTTAAGAAACCGACGCTCTTGGTTTCGTCTTGCCTCGTGTCCCTCCGTTTCCACAATTTTTTTTCTAAGCTCTTCTTATGCAGACGCCTGTCGCGACGTTCGTTTATTCATTCGTCTCAGCCCGCGTTTTCGCAGACGATTCCCAGGAAGGATTAGCACTCGGTTTTGCTTGTACGCTGTGTTTCATATTCCTCCTCGACGCATAAATAGGCACGCGCGAGTCAGTCTCTCGGCAAACATTTAAATTTCAAGTAGAATGCGTCTCTAATGCGCAACTATGGCGTTGCGGTGTAACCACAGCGATATAGGAAACTGCCGACATTTTCCACGACGCGCAAAGGTTTGAGAAAATTCTTCGCTGAAAGCCAAAAGTGAATTAATGTCCCGATATAATGTCAAATTATCGATGAATGGTTCGTAGTTGTGAGGAATTTCGTGAAGAGTCGTTTACGTTGGTCGATTAACTTCCCGTTTCGCAAGCGGCCGTCTTCCCATCGGGCAATTAACATAACAGACTCTGCTACGAGCCGGTTGCATTCTCTACAGAGGCGTACAATGCAATCGCCTAAGCCACGTACGCGAATCGCCGCTTCCTGCGTGCATGTCACGAGTTTCCCATCGACGAGTCGTTCATTCATGCACGTCGATCGGCCAACCACACCAATTTTCCACGCTGTAAGTCATACGCGTGCTTATATTTACGTGAAGAAAAATGAAGATAAATGAGCGTAGGAGCAGCGGTGTTCGTTTGTCATTCGTTGGTTGGCGTGTGGCCCAAGTGACTCGCCGGGGTATTTTGTAAACACCTTATCTCGAGCACGGGAAAGTGGTCCTTGGTGGGATGACCGTGAGGACCGGCTCCCAGGCCGAGTTATCATCCAAAGGGACCTCGTCGTCGGATACCCCGACGGTTGAAAGACCATTCCACGCGATCATGATAAGGATTTTGACAAGACCCAAAACGCTCCCCGTCGATGGGACGTCTCGCCGGTGGGATTAATTTCTCACTCGGATAATCTCCCGAGAGTCATTCAAACGTTACGAGGACTATTCTTCACGCAGGTCTCGGTTCTCCTTTGAGGGCCGATGCGAAGAATGTCGCGACTGTTTTTCATTAAACGTGATACCCTATGGCCCGAGTTAGCCCCGATCGTTGGATAAAAATGAGCATCGGCCTAATACGGCTCGGTACCGTAATTCTAAGGTCCTTGATGCTCGTATCCGCGGCTCGGAACATGACGTTGAAAAGTTTCGAAGCGACGGGAGTAGGGTATTCACGTCGGTGCAGCTGGGTGGGCGAGCGACGTACAGCTCGGGCCAACGAGATTCGTCATCGGCCCCGTCTCGACGCGGTCTCCTCGAGAGACCCGTCGTTTGTTTTGTCAAGGACCCACGGTTCCCGCGGGACGGGGGCAAAAGGCTATAAACGTTCCACGGCGCGACAGGACGCATTACTACCGCGCCGGCCGAGCACCTACGTACACCGGGAGAAAGTATCCTCAGGATGATGACTCGCCACGATACGTCACTTACTTCTGCGCCAGCCGGCCGCTTAGTGCTGCTCCCGGATGGTTTATGCAGCTCGCCGACCAGCCAAGACGTATAATAATACCGTCTTCCCAGGATCTCGCCAGTCCCGTGATAAAGCAACGAACGCAAAAAATACCATTACAAGTTTAATCTTTATTTTACACCTATTAACATTTATTTACGGCTCCTGCACCTTCATCGCTGGGACATTTATTCAATGAATTATGTAACTGATGCGTAGATGTTGATGCTGTTGGTCGGCTGTGGATTTGTTTAACGAAGCTGAACGCCGGCCGGCAGAGCAGGCTCCTCGATGATATTAACGCGCTTGTCTCCGCGTGGTGTACGGTTTATCATGGTCGATGGGTCCGCGAGCGCAGGGCCCTTTATCTTCCCGACAAGGTGGACGAGGGGACTCCTCGGAGAGCACTCGTCACGTTTCTTGCCGGCGCGCACGTATCCGTTTAGGTGTTCCACGCCACTCTGAAACCGGCGAACCTGTTCCTCCTCCCTTCGCTTCATTCCTCGCTGTATGTGTTTACGTGCACCTCGCACACGAAGGACGTTTTCTCTCTGGCGATGGCTCGTCGTCGTTGCGCCTCCGTAACAACCTGTTTGCGCGCGGCCCCGCAGGTCTCGCGTTGCACTCTGTCAAAACCCGTCGTCGATATATGCACAGCCGCTCGCGCCAGCCTGCCAGCCAGAAAATCATAACGAGAGGAGAATCCCCGGCCTCGGGTTACGCCGTTCCACCTGTTCGACGGCTCTTGAGACTGCGATGGATCACGTGGACGATAGTCGCGCCGAGACACGTCGGCACCGTCTTTCATGATTCCGCGGTACAAGGTTTTCTATCAACCCGGAGGAAAGATCGGCCAAAGTGCATCGGTCCGTTCACTTGAACGAACACAACATTTATCCCCTCAGAACGTTTCTCCTCACAATTGTCGGGACTTGTTCTATTCCGCATAAGTTTCTATATTTCTGACAAGTGCTGTAGCGATTCTGTAAAGACATTTTTTCATGCTTCTTCCAGGGCAAGGCGCTGGTCCGACTTTGACGAGCAAAAACGGGAAAACCAACGCCCTTTTCCCGTCGATCTTCAACGTGGCGGCCAAGGCGGAGATCTACGCGAACGCGACGTGCGGGGAGGACGGGCCCGAGAGCTTCTGCAAACCGTCGGAGTCGTCGAGGTGCGCGGTTTGCGACGCAAGGAGTCCTGACCTCGGCAAGAGACACAACATCAGCCACGTCCTCGACTCGAACCCTTCAAGGTGGTGGCAGAGCCCGACTCTCGCAAGGGCGGAACGCTACGAACACGTCTCTATCGTTCTTGACCTCAAGCAGGTAGGTTCTCCCACGTCGACAGAAAAGACACGACATTCCGTTTCACACAGCTTCCTTGAATCAAGCACGTGCAGCCGACTCTACGTCTTCGAACTCTATCGTCGAGGGTGAAGCAGAAAATTGGATCCAACCAAACGAAACTACGAAACTATTCTTTCCTCTATTTCTTTTTCTTCTCGATTTACACCTCGAAAGTAGGCAACGGCTGAGTCGACCCCTTTGCGGCCAGTGATTTTTTTTCTTGGACGAACAATTGGCAGGAGTTGTTGGTTGGTTTTCCACTTATCGATCGGCAGTTGGCCCGTTCGCTTGGAAAGCACTCACGGGCCACTCGACGGAGTGCTCTCGAGGCTTGTATGCCCTCATTACCGCGACGGTCCTCGAGGAAAAAAAGAGCGGCGTTGCTCGTTAAAGCGTTTTTCGCCACCGTCGACGCTGAGGCCTTCTACCCCGACGCAATTTGTTAGCGCTACAACGGGCCCCGTTCCAAGAGGGCTGCCTACCCCGTCTACCTGCGAGAAATTCCGAGAAACCCTCGGAAACCCCGTCCTACCCCCCGTCTTCTCACCGTTGATTACAGAATGCAATGGGCAACGACGTTTTCATGACTTCAGCGACATTTCACCGGACAGGACGAAACTATTTCCTCGGTGAATCACCGAAACGTCATACTTTCCTGTCGATAATGGCTCTTAGTAAGAGGACAAAAATTTCTTTTAACCCCAGGAGCTTTCCTACGAAAGATAAGCCTCGGTCAAGGTGATTGTGCATTTGTAAGGAGAAATTGTCTTTGTGATTTCGTTATTTTGAACTGAGTTTTTATTTAGCCACTTCTCAACCTTCTGCTTATTCCACGTAAGCATCTTCCCTTTCTTGCCCCCTCCCCCCCTTCCTGGGCCGGTCTCTGCTCGTTGTCTTCCCCTCCCCGCTGTCCTTTCCCTCTGTCGGCACGAACCAAGGGACATAAATCGGAACCAAAGTGGGAACAACGTGAGAAAGGAGCCTAACGAGAGAGAAGCAGGGACTTACGATTTTTCGGGGAGTTACATGGAAACCGTAGGAATCCTCCGCACCGTTCCATTCATTACAACTTGGACCAAACCATAAAAAAGACTTGACCAGTCGAAGAAAAATTTATTAAACGAATTGAAAGTACCGCAATAATTCTTGCCTTAATATACAATTCTGACGATTCAAAGGTAATCTTAAGGACCCTGAGGGAAGGAAATTTATTTTTCGTAGATAAGATATTTTGATCGGCGTGAAACAGGTCGCACGCGCGACGATGCATTTTATTCGAAGCGTATCAACTCAGCCTTGTAATTAACTGACCGGGCAATTAAGGTGGGAGAGAAGCGGAGAGCGAGAAAGATAGTGGCTCGATCTTTCCCCCTGCTATTCTTCTAATTGCGCGGCGAGATTTCGTCTATCGGTCGATTACGCGCGGTGAATTGATACACGGCTTTCACGCTCGCATTAACGTAACAATTATGGCGGCGGCGACGAGGTCCGCGCCTCTGGCCGCTTGTATTTACACGGCGAGCGTGTGTGCAGGTCAGGAATCGATTAACGGGACGATCGCCGGGGAAGCAACACCGGACGTTCCACGTATAATTATCGCACCGCGCTGATGGAATTTTCATAGGTAACAGACCCATGAAAAATAGATAATCGACTTCCGCAGCCCCGGTAAAAATCGGCGCACTCAAAGTTAGGGGGAATACGAGGAGTGAGTTATTGCCTTGTGAGATAACAGTAGAGAAACGTGAAGCAAAGGATTTGTACGTTAGACAGATAATTTTGCTTTCGTTTCTAATGTATTTTTCGATGAGTTCGATCGCAATGCCGATGCTCGGCCCTCGTAAAATTAATAAGCTCGATGAACGTTAACGAGGGGCCATAAATATGCTCACAAGCAGTCCGCTTATCCAGCATGTCGATTAGCATAATCGGGCCCGTTGTATGTTCTCCAAGCCTTTCATTTAAAAATTTCGCCTTGATTAGCCGACGGATTTCCACCCCTCGTCCACTCTCCACAAGACAGGGTTGTTTATTGTACGCGATGAAAAGTGCTTTCAGTGGCCATAAATCACATGAAAATAATCCTCCCTATTAAAGTGGAGAAATCAAATTTAACTGCATCATCCCTAAATTCGTTACCTTTGATTTTTGCTTTACGAACTCTGAGCAACTTTTTTTTTGGAATTTCCCTCTAAAACTCAGGAATCACGCTTCGCGAATGAGTCAGTCGGATAAAATCGGAGTGGAATGGGGGGGGGGGGACTTAAAGGCCCCTCAGTCCAGGCTGTCGAGAGTGCGAAATCTTTATTGTGCCGGGATTAACGATTCGAGTGGTCGTTTTCGCGGCGAATCGCGGGCCCACGAGGTTCTCGAACCTGTCCAGCCCGTCGCATCTTGAACGCGACCCTGGCGAATGAATCATCTTCGCGCACGCTCGAGGAACGGGGGGAAGCGAAGGGACGGGGCAGACCCTCGAAAATAATAGGCTGCGACTGGTCCTGCGACGGTCTTGCCCGCCCTCCAAACCATTACCAACGATATTGCGTGTATTCTCCGGGCTATGAATTTTCGGCAATTATTTAGGACATCGTTAGTCAGGCAGGGATAATTTTCCAACAACGTTCCGCCACTAACTGACACTCTGAATTCACCTTCACGATTCAGAACGTTACATATTATAGGTTCTCGGTGTAACTTGATTTCTTAAAGTTTTTCGCTACATTATATGTATAAATCAGACGCATTGGAAACACGTGGTCCCGTTATTAATGGCGAAACGTGCGTGCATTATGGCGATGGTCGAGGTAAGAATGGTACAAGGTAAAATTCGAGTCTATAAATTACCGAACTGAATTATAGGTAACTCCGATTACAACGTTGTAAGATCTCTCTTCTCCGGCGTGTCGGTCCCCTTTTCACCCGCGGATTGCGATATGTCGATACACGCGCACTTATTTATACGTCTAGTACGTTTACATAGGTTCGCTGTAGGAGTATAAACGATCCGTCGTGACCGGTCGTGGCGGCTCGGAATGCAAGAATATCGAGGGCGAAGGAACGTTGATAAATCAAGCCGGAACCTCTCGATTCCACCCGAAACTCGGGCCACAATGCGCCTAGATATTCGTCAATTACCACATTTTTCCATGTAAAAAAATGCAAAGTATGTAAGGAGTTGATTGTCGATGAAGGAGATTGGTGCGAGCATTCGAAGAATCTTCATTGAAAAGTTCGTTTCGAGGTTTTCGTTATTTTATTAAAAATGATGTGTACATGGACGATTGGTGAAGAGGGAACTCTTTCCCAGGCGATGTCGGTGAAGAGATATTTGCTTGCAGGTATTAAGATATCCGTTTAAGATATATATGGAAACCCCTGAGAGAAAGGCTGTGTGTCGCTGGTCGAAATAATCATGCGGGTCGATGATTTCCTGGGATCGAAGTTTCCCTACTCTTCCTGAGAAGTCCTCATCCACGGCGTCGTGCCGTCGCCGTGTCTCCTCATGTGCCTCTTCAGCACGTCCGCTGGCACGGTTTTCGCGTCGTACGCCATTCCGAGTTTCACGAGGAGGTCGAGAATAAGAGTGCCTAGGCCGTTCCTCTGGCCAAACTCGGACAAACGACTGTCCCAGGGAAAAGTGTGGTGGAAATTGTGCCAACCCTCGCCCCCGGTTAACAGCCAAACCCACAAAAGCTGCGTCGGGTGTATCCTCCTACGAGGGAAATTATGGTAAATTCATTTACTCGCTCGCAAAGCCAATGAAACACCCGTGGAAACGTACTTGTCGTACGGTCGATTTCCCCAGATGTGAGAGAAGGAATTTAATGACCAAGTAATGTGCAGCGACACAGTGTACCGCAGGAAATACGCCACAAGGATAGATTCTATTACATCTTCGTCCCACAAGTAAATTGGTACTACTACCGGAAACAGGAACCCGACTAAAAAGTAAAATTCTACAAAGTACCTGAAACAATAAATAAGCAAAACCTTGTATTCAGGGTTTATGTAGTTTTATTATTAATATTCTAACGCTTACTTGTATTGGAACGAAATAATCTCGTCCTCCAGTAAATCCGAGACGTCCATCTGTCGCTGTTTCTCTTTGGACAGGGGATGTCTCTTGACCATCAGCCACCCCATATGCGAGAAAAATAAGCCCCTTTCCGCGTTATGGGGATCAACGTCGGTGTCACTGTACCAATGATGAAGCCTGTGTTCCTTCACCCATCTTAGCATAGTATTCTACAATTATAGAAAAAGATTCTATAACTCTACACTAAAAGCTATTTCTTTGAGCGGCATACTTGCGTCGAAGATGAGATATTTTTCGTACCTGACCCGATAAAGTGTGCATCACAATGAAAAGCCATCGTGCAGGCAAATTAGCTTTGAAGGCCTTATGCGCGTAGTAACGGTGAGCACCGAGAGCTATGCCGATGGTTGTTCCCAGTATTCCCAGTGTTAAACCTGTATCACAAAGAAACTAAATAAATGAAAAGTGCAACGTTCCTTTCCCCACAAGTGAAAATGATTTTCCAAAGCTCACCCCATAGCGTTGTAAGAAGTTTTGCATGGAATATCATAGAATGAAAACCCAACAGTCCAAATGCTTGGAGAATAATGTGAATAGCGACGAGTTTCTTTACGTAGATGTGACGGAAATTCAGATCAGTCGTGAATTTTTCAGTAGGTACAACACTGTCGTTAGACTTCTTCTCGGATGATTCCTCAACAACGTTATTATTGTCGACGAGTGTTCCGTCGACGCTTTTCGTAACCATTATTCGCTGTAATTAGCTAGATACTGTAATGCAGGGACTTTGGTATTACGGTTAGTTAGGGCACTAGGTTATTAATTAGGGTTTAAAGTTTAGATTATTGAAGAGAATTTCTTATATACCTGTAACGCTGGAGACTTTCGTCGTGAAACTTTCGGCAAGTTCGTTACATCGACACGACTCGTTCGCGAAAAGTTTAACGCCGACGGTGCGCGATCGTCCGCGACACGTCGCTGACTCGCGGATTTTTCAGCGGCTATTTCGACTTATAAGCTTCGGTATGCATCACCTGACGCAACAACTGGGTTAATATAGCGACACACCACTTTTGCCGCCGTACGGGATGCACGGAATAATTTGCCCCCCGCACCGTAATTACCCCCCGTGGGATCCTTGCACGAGCCTGCGAGGATATTAACACCGACAGCGTGGACCTAAAAACTCCCCGATGCAGAGAGAACAGATGATTAGACGAATCTTATGCCGGCCTCAAAGCCTACAGGCACCGCGATTCTGTACCCCAAGATGCTGTAAATAATGTTTGTTAATTTGTCGTCAAAGGTAAGATATAATTTTCTCACAGCGATGAAAGTTATGAGAATGATTGCAAATGCGCAGTTCGTTTGGTTTTGTTAGTAAGACTGTCACTCCCACATCGGAAAGTTTTCTCGCAACGCTAGCAACTTTGTTGACTTTCAGTTGTGACAATTCAGCGCTAAGCTAATAAGTCGAGTCGGCCGAAATCAACGCTGTTCGTTGCCGTTAAAATTTGTTTGTTTTTACCTTCGGCTCATGAAAAGGAGTCCTTCTATTTTCACTGACCTTGAATTACCAGCAACGATGTCGTCAAGTAGGCCGAGTTCGACAGTTCGACCGACTCGACATGGAGCCGTAGAATTGAGAGTTTTCGGAGCACCGTAGTCTTTGACTTGAGACTTTCTCGACAAGCCCCGATTTCGCGGATTATTACGCTTGAGTCGAGAATTTCACGGTATCTCGCACATCGACGTTTCGAATGTCAGCCACGCACCGACGGGCCCTTCATTCTTTCTCCACGGATCGTTAAACCTTGGTCAAAAATCCCACGAGGTCACCGTGTCTTTGCTTAGGAATTAATTTGAATTTAACAATCCATTAAACGATCCACGATTTCCGTGGGTGTGTTCTTCAATTATTTATAAACGATGAAAATTGAACCAACTACTCGGCATTCTAATGTACCTATAAAAATAATTTAACGGTCATCTTCCGTTAGGAGATGAGGTTTATTAATGGCTATCACGGTATTTTCTGACTTCCGTGGCGCGGGAACACACAGTCCCCTCGCGGATTCTCCCCAGGATATATCAAGATTTCTCGTTAACTCGGACGAAAACGTAATTTCCAGCACCGTCGCGCGGGCCGAAAACCGTGAGTAAACGCGCTGCGCACACGCTGGTGAATTGCTTCCGACGATCGTATTTTGACGCACGGTCGGCCGATGTCCGAGCCGAGGTCGTGTAATGTTGGCAAGCGACCAGGACGCGGAATCCTCGGGGCAGACTGCACGGAGTCCGATTCCGTAACTCTACTTGAAATTCACCGAGCAAACTCGCATTGAGGAACCTACGAAAATCTTGCATAATTCTTGGAAAAATTCGTACGACGAATAAAAATTGTTGGGAATCTTTGTGAAGAATTTCGTAGTTAATCCTCAGTGCTCGAACCTTCGTCAATCTTGAAACGTCCTCGAACATCCGTACTAATGGAGTTTCTCCTGTCACTGCACCCCTGGGCTTTGATTGCCGTATAATCCAATCAGATTCGAATCGTGTCTCGGGAAGGCAACGAAATTTCCTGGCAGTCACGGCTCGAGTTTGAAATCTCTGCTCTAAAAAGAACCATCTTAGGAGAAACGAATTTTTCCCTTGTCTGATCAAGTGATGCTGTTACTACTGATGACTAAAACGCTGATAATCCCTATCCGAGTTGAACGAAATTAATGCTGCTTGGTACTACATACATAAAAAACGAGGAAGAGAAACGCGTGAGTTACAAGGTGGACGTATTAATTGGCCTCAGATGGAATTAAGGTAATGCGAGACGACTTAAGCCGATTGCGGCGTCGAGGAGACATCAGGTTCGAGGACGACCAGGAATCATCTCCTTTCGGGCGTTAGGTTACCCCGTAAAATCCGTAATATCCCCCCAGAGAAACCCGCCTTGCGCAACGAACCGTCAACTCTTGTTAATGCTTAAACAAAACCCTGCCACAATTCTCCGAAAATTTCCTATAAAATAGCAGCAAAATTCTGACTAAATCTGACACCTTTGCTTCGATCCTCAAGACGCTGTGGGTTCATTTGGAGCTTCTCTAAATGCAGATGGGATAATTTCATGCGCGCAGTTAAGTTTGGCGAGGCAGGAGAAACAAGTGGACAAAGATGCACGCGTGGGTGGATAGGTAGGTTACTATCTTATCCCTGAGTCTCCGGTCTTTCTCTCCATAATGCACGTTGGCCGGTGGAGTTCCTGCTCCGATTGTTGGGCCGCGTCCGGGTGTTCTCACGACGGTAACGCGGTCGTCTGGCGAGCACAGTCTCAGCTGCTCGTACGTGTGGACACGTTAGACTCTCCTCCCGCGCTTCCATTGTGCCCGTAAGGGGCAGAGGAGGAAGGGGCCCGCTAACCCTGGGCCCTGGCTAGGGCCGAGGCGGCTGCTAATAAATTGGCATTGCGCGCTATCTCGGCCACAGCGCCGTAAATGGCCGGCACCGAGATGCGCGAGCTCAAAGAACCAGCCAGCAAGAAAATTTACCGGACGGCCGGCTCACAGTTCCGCCGAAGTCGTTAAGCCCGACCCGCCTCGTACGATCCCTCCTCCCTGTTCCTCGGGGATGCCGGGAAGAAGCCAGGAAGACCACTCAGATCCCGCCCGACCAAACGACCAATAGGGCAACGCAGGGAAAAAAGATAGAGACGATGGGAAACGCCAAAGATGGCAGAAAATCGTCGCAAGGGAATGATAAAACGGGAAAACTGTTCCTCGGGACATATTGTTAGCAATTTCTAGGGTATCGAAGAGAACTCTCCGCCGATCAATTATGTCTTCTTCGGCATTGAAAAGGCCAAACCGGTATGAACTTTATTACTTGTAATTACGGTATGCCGAGTTATTAAGCTCGTCTCGATCCTCGTCCTTTCTTTTCGCGCGACGTCGGCAATGAATTGCCAATGGAAGGGACGAGGATGTATGGGAAGGAAAACAAAGACGAACGCTATGAAGACCCGACAGACGGCCAACGGAACTTCCTCCGCCCACGCAGGACTCGAAAATGCTGTCGTGCAATTACAGATAATTGCGGGATCCTCTGCTAATCCTAATCCAACAACAATCGCCGTAAGCTCCGTTGTTAACTCGATAATTCACGTGAAGGAAAAAAAGGTTGGCGAACCCAAACCGTTGAATTACGACGAGATAATTTGCAAGCCACGGTTCCTGGTTATCAGATAAAAGTACAGATGAATCTAAACCCTTACTCCTTTTAATCGTACAATCGTAGCCCTTGTTGTGAGATATCGCGTGGAGCAGAAGGCGAATTAATCGATGACTTACTCCGCGCGACATCGGAATTCCCGGATAATCGATAGCCGACCGTCCGGCTGGATCGTCATCGTCCTTCTTCGTCGATGGCATCGGCTATAAAGCCATTTCTGTCAGTCGATGCTAATACCAGCGACGTCCTTACATGGTCCTCGCAGAAAGAGTACCCCCAGCGCCAGCCGATCCCCCCCGTCCCCTCCCCCCTTGATCGTGGGAGAGTCTTTTCCTCACGATCCCCCGAGGGAGTTGGTCATCCGTGGAAACCGTCTTCACCGTCAACCTCCCGCGGGACCATAGAAAAAATTGTACCTCTTGTCAACAGTAAGACACTTCTAGTTTCCGTAACGTTAATAGATATTAAACGTATGTTATCAAGATATTAAACGTTATGAATAAATGACAGTTGTTTCATGATTGAAATTATACACGAATAGACAGGAGTTTTAACGAAATTCTGTCATTAGCGAAACATTGTAGCTGTGGTAAGCCTCCTGTCTGTTCTCTGTCCGGCGAGTAGAAGAGGAAAGATGAACGCTCGGAGACTTGGCGAAGCTAGCCTCCTGAACTGTGGAACAATGCGAGAAAGTCCCTGTTCGCTGGGGATCGTCGGCCGGAGGGGGAGAATGGGGACGGGGACGGGGAGAGAACGGCGGAAAGCGAAGGAGATAGGGTTGGAGGCCGGTTACGCGGGCGAACGTAAAAGGGCCGGATAATTGAAGTCGGCTTCTTCCTCGGGACTCGAATCGACCGTTCCGGGCAAGTCCTTAGAAGGAAACGCGCCGAGCATAGTCCGTGTATCGCGTACACGCGATCTGTCTTTATGGTCCGAAAGTGGGCGTCGTCGCCGTCGTCCTCGTCGTCCTCTGCAAGCTTTGACAATGGCTCGCCGTAACGACGACAGACAACAGACGACAGAGGACAGAGGACAGAGGACACGACGCGGGCAACAGGACGAAAGTCTCAAGGATGAAGGACAGACGTCGTCCTGCTGTCTTGTTAACTTCCACGAGGCAACCGCCACTCGACCTCCCCCGTAGAACGAAACACATTCTCCTCCCAACTGCCATTGTTCCCCGGCAAGTCGGGAGTTAGTGAAGCTAATTTTATTGGGCCCCTAGGTCCCCAGCATACTTATACGTTCGAACGGAGAATCTCGCCATGATGTTTCGTCGAGAGGGCAGACTGCTATTTCTTTGATTTACCTTCATTTCCCGAAAAGGGGAAGGGCTTCCTGGAGACGGGAAAGTCGGTAAATAGCTGTCCGTCGTGGTGGCACGTGATTGGCCGACGCCACGGGGGTACCAGGCGGGGGTTTCTCGCCAAGACAGCGGGCTAAGTTATCGGGGTAGTTATCCCGCGCGACCTCTCTAGTGGCTAGAATTAATTACTCGATGCGCTCGCCAGGAGGTCGCAGGTCCCTTTCTCCGTCTTCCCGCTCGGGGAGCGTTGCTCCCCTTCGACCTCCGGCCCCCGGCCCCCGGCCCCCGGCCCCCGGCCCCCATCCGCCGCCACTCGACGACCCCTCCACGACCTTCCGCCCTTCGTAGCTCGTTAAGTGGCGATCGGGACCTCGTTTGCGTATGAGAACTCGAAAAATTATGCGCAGCGAAAGACCGGCCGCCGAGGAACGCGATGATTTATGGCCTTACACTTGGCTTGCCTCCGAACCATAATTAACATCGTTTTTTCTCCCAAATATATGCTCCGCGCGGATAATTTGTAGGTGGCCATACACGCGTCCTTGCACCCCGTTAACGAGGGAACCTTGTCGGAAGTAATTTCGGGTTCATCGGACCCGTTCCTCCTGCTCCTCAACGTGTCTTCCTGTCGACAGGTGTACCAGGTGGAGTACGTGATTGTGAAGGCCGCGAACTCGCCGAGACCGGCAGCCTGGATCCTCGAACGATCCATCGACGCTGAGAATTTCCTACCCTGGCAATACTACGCACCCAGCGACGAGGAATGCTGGTCGCGATATTCCGTCCCCCCGGTACCAGGGAAACCCGTTTACATCGCCGATGATGAGGTCGTCTGCACCAGCGTCTACTCCCGCCTCACACCCATGGAAAACGGAGAGGTAAAGCACCTTTTAAAACGTTGCACAGAAAATTGTGTGAAATAAACGAAAGGATTTCCAATGAATTTAACGACGAGGAGTTTCATCGAATTTCTCTTGGGTGAAAGCTGCAGTTATAGCGATCCTATCGCTTACCTTCCCGTAACGTCCCGTTAATCCGTCCCGTTAAGAGTCCCACCGACGTATTATTACCTTCTCCGCGAAAATCCAGAACGCAAAATACCGTGTTATTTCGTTGCCAGCGCGGTCGCCCGCTAATCGTTAATTGCACGCCGCTCGTCCGGCTCAAGTCGCCTTGATTGCAGAATTTGCGCCGCTGGAATGACGATTACAATCTTGATTATCAGCCAATCATTTCCCCCCGCGGGGGGGCAATGGGTTAGGTAAAGTCGTTTAGCTCACCGGAAGTGTCGGGTGATCGAGAGTCGATGGAGCAATGGTTATAATTTGAGGAGCATTGAAGGTGCAGGAAATTTTGAGGCATTTCGCGAGATTCTAGTGTTTGGACGATCCTTGGAGAGCGGGGCGGGTCTGTTCCGCACGGTGCAGAGTAAAAGCGCGATCGTGTAGACTGTAGACCGACGACGGAGAGAAAGAGAGGCCATATAAGGCCCTGCCGCTCCGTAGATGGCCGGAATGTAGGGGCCGGCGTTTTTGTATCATCGATTCCCTCGGCGCGCCTCCGCCGGCGCGTTTGCACGAAACCGACGCCGACGGAGGAGCGTCTCTCTCCCCCGAACAACCGGCCAGGGTTTTAATTAGCCCCGCGCGTACTTCCGAGAAGTCGCGCGCAATTCTTCGCCCTTTCGGCGCTCGCACTCCCAACGCGGGGAACGTCCCCGAGATGTCACCGAATCAGGAATTTTCCCACGAACGCGGAGCACGGCTTTTCATCACCCAGCAACGGCTAATAGCATTTCCCAGGTGTCCCCGAACCCTGCGAATCCTAAGGACTTTGCACCGAAGATATTTGGATATCCGCGGGAACGTTTGTATTCGCCGAAATTGCGGGATATTTGAAGAAACGGTTAGCGGGTTTATCGATTAACGTTGGCAACCTGTGGCACAAAGAGCTGCCGCCTCGCTCGGGGGGCCATCGACGGGCATAAATATCCCTCGAAACGTGGAGAATCCTCGGGGGGAATCCTTACGTAAAGGTTACGCAAGCCGACAGGCGCGTTAATTGGTCCTTTCTCCAGATCCACACTCACCTGGTGAACGGGAGACCAGGCGCCCTGAATCACAGCGAGACCCTCCAGGAATTCACGCAGGCCCGGTACGTGCGATTGCGTCTTCAGGGCCTGCGACGCAACGGCGAGATCATCGCCGACAAAAGAAGGGCCTTTTATTCGATAAAGGAGATCAATATCGGCGGAAGGTGCCTTTGCTCCGGCCACGCGTCCCACTGTCGACACAGCGTTCAACACGGGGTGAGTTTTATGGTTTACCTTAAATATGAGCGTAGAAATACATTCGTTAAAGGACTGTGGATGCGTTTCGTCTCTGCTCATTGGCGCTCTTTGTTCGGAGGATTGTTGCGCGATGACCTCCTGGGAATGTGACGCTTCGCGGCGCTCGATATCAGTGAAAGATAAACGAGAAACCGCGAATGGGACAGGATCTCGGTGCACCTCTAAAGATAGCACGGCAGGGGATAGCATTCTCTCCCCTTTCTCGGTTTTCTCTCCTGTTCTTTCCCCCATGGAGAACGCCGAGCCGAACGATCTCGGTTTCGGTCGCTCCGTCGGGAAATAAATCCATCGTAGGCGCCGTAAACTTGTCGTTCCTTTGTCCGCTGGCACCGCTAATGGCAGACGATCGCCTCCTCCGCCTTTCGACCCGTCGGATCGTCCCGTGCATGGGATTTGCCTTTACTACCGCGGTAGCTCCGACGCAACATCATTTCGCCGACCAATGTACCGCGAAAACTGTATTTTACGAGAGCCGACGGAACGAAAGTCGAGCGGATCGGTGGATGCGAAATGAACGAAATACATTGACTTATGAATTTCGGCAAAATGAAGTGTCCACGACGATGCGTGTGGTCGCGTTAGATCGAAGACGAGACGCCTAAGGGCCTGCTTGCTCAGGAGAATCGCAATCTTGGCGTTAACGCCCGCCACGGTATTATTTACTGCCGTGATTACAGTCTCTCTAAAACGCCGACGATCCGCGGGCCAACTCTCTCTTTCTCTTTCTACCTTCCTGTCCCGCCCGCACAAATTTACCTGTGTCCTCCTCTGCCATTCCGGCGCATAACGAAGCAGGATTATATTTCATCGAAACTCTCGTTACGAGCGGCCTGTACACGAATCGAAGCCGACGACCGAGTTCCTCCACGAAAGTTTCTCGCAGGTTTATGTACTCCGGCAAATTAATGGGCTTTTTCGCGCGTGTTCCTCCCCAGCTCCCTGAATACATTATCGCACGGCCGTAAATGATGCTGGATGGACCTGCTCGCTTATTAAAGGGAAGCCAGAAATTTGCCGGTCAATTAGCATTTTCGGCCCGACAATTTATCCTATTACCGGCTCTTAGAGATTTTAGAAGCACCGAAAAGCGCGATGAACCGTCGCGACGGGGCGTTAAAGGCCTCGTGTGACGAAAGTCAGGAGCGAATTACGAGCCTCGCGCGAATCGATGCACGCGAGGACATTGCCCGGGAGAATTTTGCATACGGTCGAACCGCCTCGTAAAGCGCACGTTCGGTTCTCGGTTTTAATGCGCCTGTAAAGGAGCTTGTAAAGCGCGGATGTAACTATATCGGCGAGCCGTAAACGGGCAGCCGGCTTTTTTATTCGGCCTTGGATCGTCCGGCTAATGGCGCGTGCCCGTAACCCACGGTCCGCCAGAAGCGGGCTAATGCGAATTTCAGGGGAGTTCGGCCGAGCTATGTCAGCCTCGTAAAACGGCGAAAATACCCCTCGTCCGGGAGTACATAAACCGTCGCTCAGCACCGGCACAACATTAGATGTTGAGTTGCCGGCGATGACGTCGAGGTTACGGTCTGAAAATTTATAGCAAGACAGCCGGGGTATTGGACCGCGCCGTATCGACGAACGGCATCGACCAATTTTTCCATTGGTTGGCCTTTTTCGCAGCACCAGGAATGCGAATGCGAGCGACATACGTGCGGCGAAAGGTGCGAGAAATGCTGTCCCATGTACAATCAGATTCCCTGGAAACCGGGCACTCTAGGCAAGGGTTTCCATTGCGAGAAGTGCAATTGCAACGGGCACGCCACGGCCTGCAGGTACGACGAGGAAGTCGCCGAGAAGAGGATGTCCATGGACATCCGAGGGAAATATCGCGGCGGCGGTGTATGCATCAACTGTACGGTAAGGAAACAACCAAGGATTCGGCAAAAGTCCGAAAGCTGAACAAACGAAAGCTAAACGTCGAATTATCCTATCGCGCAAGGAAATCTTAATGACATACATTCTGTCGCGTGGGCAGAATAAAAGATTTTTAAAGGCTGTCGTTTCAGGAACATACGACCGGTGTAAACTGCGAGAAATGTCAAGCAGGCTATTACCGACCGAATGGTGTAGCCCCTGACACTCCTGATCCTTGCTTGCCTTGCGACTGCAATATTCACGGTAGCACCGGTTACTGCACCCCCGACGACTCCTACACACACGTGGGAAAGGTACACCTACGAAAATACATTCGATATCTTACCGAATTCTCTATGATTATAAGCAATATTACTCGTGGCACAGATGTGTTAAGTATATGTAATTAAATAGGATGCTGCCTAAATATCTAAAGGTTTTATGTTGAGCTTCTGCTTCTGTAGCCATGAGTAATGGCAGACCAGAACTACTAATGTCAGGAGCAATTGGCAATGTTGTCTTCGGCCGACCTTAACACCGCTGGTGTTCCAGGTAGCAGGTGCCTGCGAATGCAAACCCGGTTACTCCGGCTACAGGTGCGACCAGTGCGCCGCTGGTTATCGTCAATTTCCCGGCTGCACGCCATGTCCGTGCGACCCCCGGGGGATCCTACCGTCCCACGATTGCGAGGGTGACTGTCTTTGCAAGGCCAACGTCGAAGGAGAATTCTGCAACCATTGCAAAGCAGGATACTTCGCCCTCGCTAAGGACAATCTCGATGGGTGCATGGCTTGTTATTGTTTCGGAGTTTCGGAACGTTGTACCGCAGCCAAGCTCCTTTTCAATACGGTACAAAATTGTCTTGCCCTTCCCCTTTCATTGAGCTTTTCGATGGTGGGCGTCAACGTTATTCTACCGTAGATTTCCACTCTTGATAACTGGTTGGTCACCGATATGAACGCGTCGCGACCAATAGTACCTAGTTTGGATCCGGATAACGATTGGCTGACCGTGGCCAGCTATGAGGTGGAATACGACAGTCCCTTCTGGTCGGCCCCGAGAATCTACACGGGTAACCGTCTGTCCTCCTATGGGAGTAACCTGACCTTTGCGGTCAGCTGGATCGCCATGCGAGGAGATACAAGCGGCAAACCAACTACCGAACCAAACGTCATACTTATCGTACGTAAAGTTACTCAATATGTCGATTGGTTCTCTTGTGACTTTTATTTCTTCCCTCACCCTAATCAACAGTTTCCTGATATTCTCAGGGTAGTAACGGCATGCGAATAGGATACGGGGAAGAAAGATACAGCGGACAAGAGGCTGAGATTAATGTACGTCTACAAGAAGATGGCTGGTACCATGTGCGAAGCGAATTCCGCGACATTCCCACTCGACTACGGAGAACAGAATTTAGAGGTGACCCGGTCAGTAGATCGCAAATGATGCGGGTCCT
The DNA here is from genome assembly GCA_963989215.1 of Hedychridium roseum. Classification (NCBI taxonomy): domain Eukaryota; kingdom Metazoa; phylum Arthropoda; class Insecta; order Hymenoptera; family Chrysididae; genus Hedychridium; species Hedychridium roseum. Next base: position 2,334,882 of record OZ022318.1, on the reverse strand, counting down.
CGCAGACGTGAAGCATTTACTTATCAGGGCGCAGTATCACACCGATCAGATCGAAGGCAGGTGAGTATGAAACCCAGTAAATTATTTCCATCGTCAGGTAAGGACCAGTTCATTTCTTATCCCATTTTTCTACTCCCCAGTCTACAGTCCGCTACTTTGTGGGTTGGAGAATCGATATCCAATATCGAAAGTGAAAGTTTCGTCGAACTCTGCGAATGTCCTGAAGGATACGCCGGGTTATCCTGTGAAAGATGCGCATGGGGATATGTGATGGTCAATGTCAATGGTTCGGATTATCAGGATTATCATACTTGCGTTAAATGTGATTGCAACGGACACGCAGGGTCCTGTGATCTTGCCATGGGTGAATGCAAGGTAATTATTAAAAAAAAATTATTAGTTCGACTATAAAGTTCAGCCAAAAATTCATCTGAAAACAGATTTGGTGGCAAAGAAAAAACTAATGTTCTTTAACACATTTTCCTAGACATTTAACTTGGCATGTATTTCCCAAGTTACAGCTTCGCTTTTACTTACAATGGTAAAACAGTGTTATATATTACCGGCCATGGAAAAACAGAATGATAAAACAGAAACCTACTATAACGTCAAAAATTTTCAAAAATATTATTTCACCTTTGATGCCTTTCAGGTTTCTCTGAGTGATTTTTAGTTTCATTTAACTCTTGTATATGAAATTACGTTATACAATTTTCGCGATATTTAAACTAGTGTTCTATATTACCGGCCATGGAAAAACAGATTGATAAAACAGAATCCTACTATAACGTCCAAAATTTTCGAAAATATTATTTCACCTTTGATGCCTTTCAGGTTTCTCTGAGTGATTTTTAGTTTCATTTAACTCTTGTATATGAAATTACGTTATACAATTTTCGCGATATTTAAACTAGTGTTCTATATTACCGGCCATGGAAAAACAGATTGATAAAACAGAATCCTACTATAACGTCCAAAATTTTCGAAAATATTATTTCACCTTTGATGCCTTTCAGGTTTCTCTGAGTGATTTTTAGTTTCATTTAACTCTTGTATATGAAATTACGTTATACAATTTTCGCGATATTTAAACTAGTTTTCTATATTACCGGCCATGGAAAAACAGATTGATAAAACAGAATCCTACTATAACGTCCAAAATTTTCGAAAATATTATTTCACCTTTGATGCCTTTCAGGTTTCTCTGAGTGATTTTTAGTTTCATTTAACTCTTGTATATGAAATTACGTTATACAATTTGCGCAATATTTAAACTAGTGTTCTATATTACCGGCCGTGGACAGATTGATAAAACAGAATCCTACTATAACGTCCAAAATTTTCGAAAATATTATTTCACCTTTGATGCCTTTCAGGTTTCTTTGAGTGATCTTTCGTTTCATTTAACTCTTGTATATGAAATTATGTTATATAATTTTCGCGATATTTAAACTAGTTTTCTATATTACCGGCCATGGAAAAACAGATTGATAAAACAGAATCCTACTATAACGTCCAAAATTTTCGAAAAATATTATTTCACCCTTGATAAATTTCGAGTATCTCTGAGTGATCTTAGTGCAGTTTCATTTCATTTAATTCGGCGACATTTTTTTTATTTCTTTCATAGACATGCGAACACAATACAGTGGGCCTGAAATGTGACCGCTGTGCTTCGGGTTATTATGGAATTGCCACAATGGGAACCTACGAAGATTGCAAAAGATGCGCCTGTCCATTGACTATCCCGTCAAACAATTTCAGTCCCAGTTGTCAACTCGATAATCCTAACGATCCTAACAGTGGCTACGTTTGCACTCAATGCCCCGAGGGATATACTGGAGATCATTGTGAAAGGTAATAAAAAAAATGAACACCGAATAGATTTGCAATTGAGAAGTTACGTTTATTAGTCTAAAAATTACAAACAGTTTAGTTGACACGAGGAAATTAGTTTCATTGTCGCTAAATTTGGCGGCGGTCGGGAGAAAGATTGTTGGTACGCGATTTAACTGAGTATTCGTGTCCTTCGAAAGCTGTGATATAGGATTCTACGGTGACCCGCTGACCCCCGGCGGCACTTGTCAGCCGTGCGCTTGTGGCGGCGGTGCCTGCGATCAGGAAACGGGACGTTGCCTGGAATGCCGGGGCAATACGGAGGGCTGGAAATGCGACAAGTGCAAAGAGGCGCATTACGGGAACCCACTCGAGCAAAATTGCATTCGTAAGTTTACGCGCACGTGCCATTTACATCTAAAATAGGAGTCGTGTTTCCTACTTGGGAACGACTTGAATAAATACTAATACTACGTTTGGATTCAGTACACTATTTAAGTGACTTTAGGAGGTTCCTAGGAAAGGATAGATGAGTATAGTAGGCTTGATTATTATTTTCTTAGCTTGCAACTGCAGTCCTTTGGGCAGCCAATCTGCCCAATGCGACGAGACGAGCGGTCAGTGCAGTTGCCTTCCTCTGTTCGCGGGTCGTGACTGTTCCTCATGCATCGAGGGGTACGGGAACGTGACCGTTGGTTGCACGGAATGTGACTGCGACCTGGGGGCGATCGACGAGTTTTGCGACCCGGTGACCGGCGACTGCAGGTGTGCAGACGGTGTCAGCGGTTCTCGCTGCGACCATTGTTCCGCCGATCACTACGGATTCTCCGAGGAAGGCTGCCAAGGTGAGTACCATTTCCTTCGAAATTCTCGCCTCGAAAAACGAAAGCCCGTCTTCGTTGACTGTCCTTCCCGCGGCGTGCCGTAAATCACGATGGACTCTCGCGAAGGATCGTAAAGATGAGTACCGTTTGCTCGTACGTTGTTTAATCTCCTCCCCATGTATCGACGCTACGAAATCTCGGCTACCACTCGCGGGAATACGTCTTCGTCCGAGTCGGATTGCGTTCTGTCGTGGCGGCTAGCAGGAATGTTCCTCGACACGTGTCCGCCGCGGAGTAACAAGATGACCGGTCCGATAGGCCCCTCTTGTCGATTGCGCAACGAGCCACGATGACGAGAACTCAGCGACAGCCGGCAGCGCACGCTCGCCCCGTGTAACTCCGAATGATTGCGATTTATGGGCCTCTCTGTGCGCGGACCGATCCGCCGGGAAGATCGAGAGGTCGCCGGAATGGCGGCCCGTATACCGATCGTCCACGTCACACCGCGGACTTGCATCCTATCGCTCTCCGATCTCAGGTTCAAACAGATATCCAGTGTTCCTCGTGAATTCCGATCTTCCAGAACCGGCAATCACCCTTTAGGTTCCATCAGGCATCGTTTCAGTAACTTTTTAACTAAACCCGAACAATCCCTTTCTACTTCTTCCAATCACTGTTTCCTGCCAAACCCCAACGTTCTTCCGTTATCAACCGACATTAACGTGACGAGCATTGACCTTTTCAGCATTATTCCTACAACTTAATGCGCCAGAATAATTGCAGTCTCAAAGTCGTTTTTGATACGCGCGGTGTTAGGAAAGGACGTTGCAAAAGAACAACTGGTCCGTCATTCATTATAATTTCTTAATGTAACTACATATCATCGTTGGCTGGCGGCTCCTGTCTCGATGATTATATCTCGTCGTGCCGTTCATACGCGAGATTGCTGTAATAAGCGTGTTACGCGTTTCTCTTGGGTGCGCGTCTCACAACAGCGATTGCCTTTCGTTCTGAGTTCGCCGTTAACCCTGAATTGTCGACCCTTACCCACCAACCTACGCATCCCGTCGACTCTCCCACGCGTTACTTGGAATTTACTGCCCGCAAAGAACGTTCGGCGCGAGTAATAAGACCCAGAGCACGTTATCATTTATCTATGGATAGAGACATCGTCCTGCGTGCGACCTGCGAAGCGAGAAACGTTCTATCCAAGGCAAGATTTGCACGAGAATAGAAAGATATATATTTCGACGGTTTCCATAGCAGGAAGCCACAGGTAAACGACCAGAGTGAGATCGTATTAACCACTGAACCAGGGCACGTTTACATTTCTAAAGAAAACGAAGAGAATTACGCAGAACGCATTTTTAACGCATTCTTAACGCATTCTTAACGCATTTTAATACATTTTTAACGTGTTTTAAACTATTTCAACACATTTTAATGCATTTCTAAATATTCTACCCTATTTTAACGCATTTGAATTCATTTTAAACGCATTCTAACCTTTTTCGACAGATTTTAATGCATTTCTAAATATTTTACGCTATTTTAACGCATTCTAGACTATTCCAGGACATTTTGATGCATTTCTAAACGTTTTACCTTATTTTAAGGTATTTCAATTCATTTTAAACGCATTCTAACCTATTTCAACACATTTTAATGCATTCCTAAATATTCTACCCTATTTTAACGCATTTCAATACATTTTTAACGTGTTCTAACCTATTTTAATACATTCTAATGGATTTCTAAAAGTTCTAATTTATTTTAAAGCATTTTCATACCATTTTTAATGTTCTAATGCATTTTCAATATATTCTAACGTATTAAAAATTGTATGTTCAATTAAACATTTTGGTATTCTGTCGGTAATCAGTAGACTGATTGTCACCGTTCTCAATTTACATCCGTGTAGAACATCAGTAACGAATCTGCAATCGCTAGACTGATTATCACCATTCTCAATTTGCATCGGTGTAAGACGTCGGTAACCAATCTGTAATCGCTAGACTGATTATTACCGTTGTCAATTTACATCCGCGTAGATTATCGGTAACGAATCTGCAACCGCTAGACTGATTATCACAGTTTTCAATTTACGTTCGTGTAGAATATCGGTAACGAATCTGCAATCGCTAGATTGATTGTCACCATCATCAATGTAGGTCAAGGCAGCGGATCAGTAACATATGGACACAGATGAAATATGGGATAAAACTATTATCCAAGTTACACACTTCTTTGACAATTACCACAGGTAATTCAACGTTTTCATATGTTCACACCGAAAATCATCAAATAACCTGAAAATTTCATAATTTAACGCCAACAATCCCTAAATGTATTCGATCGAATTTCAGCGCATTTTCTGCGTATTTTAACTCATTTACAACGCATTTTAACGCATTCCTAACGCACTTTAATGTGTTTTGATGCACTATTGGGATACTTTAACATATATTCACGCACCATAATGCATTCTTAACACACTTTAATGTATTTTCTCGCATTCTAACGCACTATTAACTTATTTATACTATCCTAAATATTGTTTTAAATATTTATACTATATAATTTTAAATATTTTAATATATGCATTACCTACGTATTATATATACTATATACGTACTATATATATATAACATACTATACCTATATACACTATAAATATATATATATACATACCTATTATATATACTATGTACGTACTATATATGTCACATACGTACTATATACCTATTATATATATTATGTACGTACTATATATGTCACATACGTACTATATAGCTATTATATATATTATGTACGTACTATATATGTCACATACGTACTATATAGCTATTATATATATTATGTACGTACTATATATGTCACATACGTACTATATACCTATTATATATACTATATACGTACTATATATGTCACATACGTACTATATACCTATTATATATATTATGTACGTACTATATATGTCACATACGTACTATATACCTATTATATATACTATATACGTACTATATATGTCACATACGTACTATATACCTATTATATATACTATATACGTACTATATATGTCACATACGTACTATATACCTATTATATATATTATGTACGTACTATATACCTATTATATATATTATGTACGTACTATATATGTCACATACGTACTATATACCTATTATGTATACTATGTACGTACTATATATGTCACATACGTACTATATACCTAATATATATACTATGTACGTACTATATATGTCACATACGTACTATATACCTATTATATATATTATGTACGTACTATATATGTCACATACGTACTATATACCTATTATATATATTATGTACGTACTATATATGTCACATACGTACTATATACCTATTATATATATTATGTACGTACTATATATGTCACATACGTACTATATACCTATTATATATACTATATACATACTATATATGTCACATACGTACTATATACCTATTATATATGCTGTATACGTAATATATATATTATATACGTATTATATACTCGTTGTACATACTATTTTATCGTATTTCAACCCATTTTAATGGATTTTAATGCATTTTTCACGTATTTTATCGTATTTCAACGCATTTTAATGGATTTTAATGCATTTTTCACGTATTTCCTCGTATTTCAACGCATATTAATGGATTTTAATGCATTTTTCACGTATTTCCTCGTATTTCAACGCATATTAATGGATTTTAATGCATTTTTCACGTATTTTCTCGTATTTCAACGCATATTAATGGATTTTAATGCATTTTTCACGTATTTTCTCGTATTTCAACGCATATTAATGGATTTTAATGCATTTTTCTCGTATTTTATCGTATTTCGACGCAGTTTAATGGATTTTAATGCATTTTTCACGTATTTCCTCGTATTTCAACGCATATTAATGGATTTTACTGCATTTTTCACGTATTTCCTCGTATTTCAACGCATATTAATGGATTTTAATGCATTTTTCACGTATTTTCTCGTATTTCAACGCATATTAATGGATTTTAATGCATTTTTCACGTATTTTCTCGTATTTGAACGCATATTAATGGATTTTAATGCATTTTTCTCGTATTTTATCGTATTTCGACGCAGTTTAATGGATTTTAATGCATTTTTCGCGTATTTTATCGTATTTCAACGCATATTAATCGATTTTAATGCATTTTTCACGTATTTTATCGTATTTCAACGTATTTTAATGCATTTTCATGCATTTTTAAGGTATTTTATCGTATTTCAACGCATTTTAATGCTTTTTAATGCCAATTTCAGTTTGTTTAATTTTTTTTGCTAGTATAGTAGTTTTCTGCTAGTATAGTAGTTTTTTCGACTAGTATAGTAGTTTTTTCGGCTAGTATAGTAGTTTTTCCGGCTAGTATAGTAGTTTTTTCGGCTAGTATAGTAGTTTTTTTCGGTTAGTATAGTAGTTTTTTCGGTTAGTATAGTAGTTTTTTCGGTTAGTATAGTAGTTTTTTTCGGTTAGTATAGTAGTTTTTTCGGTTAGTATAGTAGTTTTTCTGCTAGTATAGTAGTTTTTCTGCTAGTATAGTAGTTTTTTCTGCTAGTATAGTAGTTTTTTTCGGCTAGTATAGTAGTTTTTTCTGCTAGTATAGTAGTATAAAAAAAACTACTATACTACTATACTACTATACTACTATACTACTATACTAGCAGAAAAAACTACTATACTAACCGAAAAAAACTACTATACTAGTAGAAAAAAACTACTATACTAGCCGAAAAAACTACTATACTAGCCGGAAAAAACTACTATACTAGTAGAAAAAAACTACTATACTAGCCGGAAAAAACTACTATACTAGTAGAAAAAACTACTATACTAGCCGAAAAAACTACTATACTAGCACAAAAAACGACTATACTAACCGAAAAAAACTACTATACTAGCAGAAAAATGAAAAAAAAAACTGAAATTGGCATTAAAATCCATTAATATGCGTTGAAATACGATAAAATACGCGAAAAGTGCATTAAAATCCATTAATATGCGTTTAAATACGATAAAATACGCGAAAAATGCATTAAAATCCATTAATATGCGTTTAAATACGATAAAATACGCGAAAAATGCATTAAAATCCATTAATATGCGTTTAAATACGATAAAATACGCGAAAAATGCATTAAAATCCATTAATATGCGTTTAAATACGATAAAATACGCGAAAAATGCATTAAAATCCATTAATATGCGTTTAAATACGATAAAATACGCGAAAAATGCATTAAAATCCATTAATATGCGTTTAAATACGATAAAATACGCGAAAAATGCATTAAAATCCATTAATATGCGTTTAAATACGATAAAATACGCGAAAAATGCATTAAAATCCATTAATATGCGTTTAAATACGATAAAATACGCGAAAAATGCATTAAAATCCATTAATATGCGTTTAAATACGATAAAATACGCGAAAAGTGCATTAAAATCCATTAATATGCGTTTAAATACGATAAAATACGCGAAAAATGCATTAAAATCCATTAATATGCGTTTAAATACGATAAAATACGCGAAAAATGCATTAAAATCCATTAATATGCGTTTAAATACGATAAAATACGCGAAAAATGCATTAAAATCCATTAATATGCGTTTAAATACGATAAAATACGCGAAAAATGCATTAAAATCCATTAATATGCGTTTAAATACGATAAAATACGCGAAAAATGCATTAAAATCCATTAATATGCGTTTAAATACGATAAAATACGCGAAAAATGCATTAAAATCCATTAATATGCGTTTAAATACGATAAAATACGCGAAAAATGCATTAAAATCCATTAATATGCGTTTAAATACGATAAAATACGCGAAAAATGCATTAAAATCCATTAATATGCGTTTAAATACGATAAAATACGCGAAAAATGCATTAAAATCCATTAATATGCGTTTAAATACGATAAAATACGCGAAAAATGCATTAAAATCCATTAATATGCGTTTAAATACGATAAAATACGCGAAAAATGCATTAAAATCCATTAATATGCGTTTAAATACGATAAAATACGCGAAAAATGCATTAAAATCCATTAATATGCGTTTAAATACGATAAAATACGCGAAAAATGCATTAAAATCCATTAATATGCGTTTAAATACGATAAAATACGCGAAAAATGCATTAAAATCCATTAATATGCGTTTAAATACGATAAAATACGCGGAAAATGCATTAAAATCCATTAATATGCGTTTAAATACGATAAAATACGCGAAAAATGCATTAAAATCCATTAATATGCGTTTAAATACGATAAAATACGCGAAAAATGCATTAAAATCCATTAATATGCGTTTAAATACGATAAAATACGCGAAAAATGCATTAAAATCCATTAATATGCGTTTAAATACGATAAAATACGCGAAAAATGCATTAAAATCCATTAATATGCGTTTAAATACGATAAAATACGCGAAAAATGCATTAAAATCCATTAATATGCGTTTAAATACGATAAAATACGCGAAAAATGCATTAAAATCCATTAATATGCGTTTAAATACGATAAAATACGCGAAAAATGCATTAAAATCCATTAATATGCGTTGAAATACGATAAAATACGCGAAAAATGCATTAAAATCCATTAATATGCGTTTAAATACGATAAAATACGCGAAAAATGCATTAAAATCCATTAATATGCGTTTAAATACGATAAAATACGCGAAAAATGCATTAAAATCCATCAAAGTGCGTTGAAATACGAGGAAATACGCGAAAAATGCATTAAAATCCATTAATATGCGTTGAAATACGAGGAAATACGCGAAAAATGCATTAAAATCCATTAATATGCGTTGAAATACGAGGAAATACGCGAAAAATGCATTAAAATCCATTAATATGCGTTTAAATACGATAAAATACGCGAAAAATGCATTAAAAACCATTAATATGCGTTTAAATACGATAAAATACGCGAAAAATGCATTAAAATCCATCAAAGTGCGTTGAAATACGAGGAAATACGCGAAAAATGCATTAAAATCCATCAAAGTGCGTTGAAATACGAGGAAATACGCGAAAAATGCATTAAAATCCATCAAAGTGCGTTGAAATACGAGGAAATACGCGAAAAATGCATTAAAATCCATCAAAGTGCGTTGAAATACGAGGAAATACGCGAAAAATGCATTAAAATCCATCAAAGTGCGTTGAAATACGAGGAAATACGCGAAAAATGCATTAAAATCCATCAAAGTGCGTTGAAATACGAGGAAATACGCGAAAAATGCATTAAAATCCATCAAAGTGCGTTGAAATACGAGGAAATACGCGAAAAATGCATTAAAATCCATTAATATGCGTTGAAATACGAGGAAATACGCGAAAAATGCATTAAAATCCATTAATATGCGTTTAAAATTAAAATCCATCAAAGTGCGTTGAAATACGAGGAAATACGCGAAAAATGCATTAAAATCCATTAATATGCGTTGAAATACGAGGAAATACGCGAAAAATGCATTAAAATCCATTAATATGCGTTGAAATACGAGGAAATACGCGAAAAATGCATTAAAATCCATTAATATGCGTTGAAATACGAGGAAATACGCGAAAAATGCATTAAAATCCATCAAAGTGCGTTGAAATACGAGGAAATACGCGAAAAATGCATTAAAATCCATCAAAGTGCGTTGAAATACGAGGAAATACGCGAAAAATGCATTAAAATCCATCAAAGTGCGTTGAAATACGAGGAAATACGCGAAAAATGCATTAAAATCCATCAAAGTGCGTTGAAATACGAGGAAATACGCGAAAAATGCATTAAAATCCATCAAAGTGCGTTGAAATACGAGGAAATACGCGAAAAATGCATTAAAATCCATTAATATGCGTTGAAATACGAGGAAATACGCGAAAAATGCATTAAAATCCATTAATATGCGTTTAAATACGATAAAATACGCGAAAAGTGCATTAAAATCCATTAATATGCGTTGAAATACGAGGAAATACGCGAAAAATGCATTAAAATCCATTAATATGCGTTGAAATACGAGGAAATACGCGAAAAATGCATTAAAATCCATTAACATGCGTTGAAATACGAGGAAATACGCGAAAAATGCATTAAAATCCATTAACATGCGTTGAAATACGAGGAAATACGCGAAAAATGCATTAAAATCCATCAAAGTGCGTTGAAATACGAGGAAATACGCGAAAAATGCATTAAAATCCATCAAAGTGCGTTGAAATACGAGGAAATACGCGAAAAATGCATTAAAATCCATCAAAGTGCGTTGAAATACGAGGAAATACGCGAAAAATGCATTAAAATCCATCAAAGTGCGTTGAAATACGAGGAAATACGCGAAAAATGCATTAAAATCCATCAAAATGCGTTGAAATACGAGGAAATACGCGAAAAATGCATTAAAATCCATTAATATGCGTTTAAATACGATAAAATACGCGAAAAATGCATTAAAATCCATTAATATGCGTTTAAATACGATAAAATACGCGAAAAGTGCATTAAAATCCATTAATATGCGTTGAAATACGAGGAAATACGCGAAAAATGCATTAAAATCCATTAATATGCGTTGAAATACGAGGAAATACGCGAAAAATGCATTAAAATCCATTAACATGCGTTGAAATACGAGGAAATACGCGAAAAATGCATTAAAATCCATTAACATGCGTTGAAATACGAGGAAATACGCGAAAAATGCATTAAAATCCATCAAAGTGCGTTGAAATACGAGGAAATACGCGAAAAATGCATTAAAATCCATCAAAGTGCGTTGAAATACGAGGAAATACGCGAAAAATGCATTAAAATCCATCAAAGTGCGTTGAAATACGAGGAAATACGCTAAAAATGCATTAAAATCCATCAAAGTGCGTTGAAATACGAGGAAATACGCGAAAAATGCATTAAAATCCATCAAAATGCGTTGAAATACGAGAAAATACGCGAAAAATGCATTAAAATCCATTAATATGCGTTGAAATACGAGGAAATACGCGAAAAATGCATTAAAATCCATTAATATGCGTTGAAATACGAGGAAATACGCGAAAAATGCATTAAAATCCATTAATATGCGTTGAAATATGAGGAAATACGCGAAAAATGCATTAAAATCCTTTAAAATACGCTAAGAATGAGTTAAAACGCGTTAAATTTGCTGCATGGTACGTTAAAAAGCGTTAAAACTGCTTTATTGTGCGTTAAAATGCGTTAGAATGCGTTAAAACTGCTTAATGTAGCGTTAAATTACATTAATGATGCATTAAGATGTGTAAAACGCGTTAAACCTGCTTTATTGTGCGTTAAAATGCGTTAGAATGCGTTAAAACTTCTTAATGGAGTGTTATATTATATTAATGATGCGTTAAGATGTGTTAAAACGCGTTGAAACTGCTTTACGGTGCGTTAAAAGGTGTTAAAATAGTAAAATAATATTTTTAAAATAGAATAAATAGTTTCAGTAGTACAAGTGAGTATGTGATCAGGCACGTGTCAGTAGTATAAGTCGGTTTGTGGTCGGGCATTTTGCAGTAGTATAGATCAGTGTGTAATGAGACATTTATCAGTAGTGCACAAGGCAGTGTGTGGTCGGGCACTTTTCAGTAGTACAGGTCAGTGTATAGTTGGACATCTTTCAGCCTATGGTTCAACTTTTTTCAGTAATATAACCGCTCAGCAAGGGTCTCGAGTGAAAAGAGAAACAGTGAGGGGGGAGATTGCCAAGTGCAAAATCATTGCGATTCGTTTCGTTCGCATAAAGCTGCACTATAGCGACGTCCAAATGCATCTTCGTCTTCAGGCACTTGAAATAAATTACAGTACGATCAAGATAAAACCGTCTAGGTATTTGGGAAACGTGGTGAACGCCTAACATCACGTCCTCGGACTGCATGAATTTAATGTGCCCCTTGCGAAGATTTATTAAAATTATTACGATTCCTTGGTGCGCACTGATGACCCGTTTGCAATGGCTTCTCGTCCTACCCTAGGCTCATTCCAGTTTGCCGGGCGTAATTAATGCATCTGGCGGCATTAAAAACCGTGGACTCGCGATATGATTAGCTTTCAATAGTATCTTATTTTCCGCGTACACTCTCGAGCGCGCTGGATAACCCGTCTTTCTTTGACGAACGCACATGGACGATTTCGTTCTCTCTGGTTCTCCTTTCTCTCCTTCCTCCGCAAACATGCGTGAACACCTGGCCGGTCGTCGGTGAGTCTAAGATAAGCGGCGCGCTCTCTCTCGACTTTTTCCCCGCACCGAAATAAATCCTCCCGCGTGGCCCCTGCGCGTACGCGTGGCCGAGATGCAATTAGCACTCGGCTGTCTTAATCGAGACGCGTTCTAAGACAAACGGGCTCGTGTCGGCAACGACATCAGCCCCCGATCGGGACACGCGATGCCAGTGGCCCGAGCGTGCTTCCCCGTCGAGTCACCTCGAGACTATGCAGCCGAGTTTAATTGCATCTCATTTTTACACTTTACCCGGAGGTCCAATCGGAAAAATTAATCCACGCATAGACAGCGACAGTGCGCAATTACTTCATCCTCTGGCTATTGGAAAATGATTCTTCAGAAAAATGAAGCCGAAAAATCACTCTAGAGACTATAGAAAGTTTTTAGCTGGTGAGATCAGTCACCCTTAGGTGTGTCTGTCGTCGGCAAATTCTCAGGTTTCCATCGGATAGGGTCGGTCTCCCAGGGCGACTTACAATCCGCCCACGTGTCTCGCCCTGTATCGTGGCTCGGCATCTACATAGGTAAGTGGATGTAGATGCTCGTCCCTCGCGGATGACACGAAGGACCGGCGAAAATAAAGACCGCTGTTTTACAATCTTGTCAAGTACGGGAATACCACGGCCGTCGGATCAGCGAGGAAAGAAAGATGGGAGCTTAGAGAAAAATTGATCACCGGGCAGAATCGGTGGATTCTCGTCGAGGAAGTAGAGAGCGAAACAATGGGCAAAGATGAAATAGAGAGGTAGAGATATTCAAAGACAAAGGGTGGACGAGAAATCGTAAGGTAGATCGAGTCCAGTGCGCCAACGAAGAATAGGAATAAAGCCAACAGTGTTATCCGGAGAAAGAGAAATGGAAAGAACGGGAAACGAGGAAGGAACTAGGAAGAAGTTGTACGTAAAATGCAAGAAAACAGAAGTACCGAGTCTGCGTGGTTGATCGGGCGATAATTCTTCGGGACATGCCGGTCGGAAGTGCTGAGAAACCGAGAGAATCGCAGGCATGGTTTAGCGAATCGAGAAGACTCCTAGCCGCTCCGATTAGAATCGACCATCTCGCGCCTATCTCCACGCTACCTGCTCTCGCAGGCCTTTATAAATTCCAGCGAGATGTGACTTGGCACTGCCGGCTCGCGGGATCTCACGCTCCAGTCATTCCGCGCGTCCACCTTTTTTTTCTTACCTTTTTCCGTTAAGTGTGGAGGAAGGAATCCCACGCAGGGCATTCTGCGGCGGATACGCGGATTCCCCGAGGAATTTATGGGGAATTCATGTGCGCGGACTTTGTTGGGTCGATCTACGAAGGCAGGCGGGCGCGATAACGCTAGGCGATTGGTCGTCCCAGAATCTCGACGGGGCAATTTGCATGGCAGAGTGGCCGGACGATGAGGTTTAATAAGGGTACGCCGGGTTGAATGGCATACCGCGCTTGCCGATCCAGCTGGATTTCAAGGGCTACAAATGAACACCATAAGAAAAACTAGTTGGCCGATGGCCATGCAAGAACACGGCGCTACGCTCGATCCTTTCCACCCAAGTGATAAGATTATTCGGACAACCGACGTCTCTCGTAATTACAGAATTCGTGGCAGATCGGTTTCGCGAGTTGCTGGGAGGGACGATCCTTGCGCGAACATTTTTTTCCGGCCGGTCGTTTAATGGGATTTTCTTGCGCGACGATGGCCGAGCACGAAAGGTTTTATCCGCGCGCTGCCGATCGTCGAAAGCGATAAACGCTTGCTTCCTTTTTAAATCGCCGCGGATGTACGACGCGGCTCGATCGCGAGCATCGATAAAAGCTGCCCACGGACAGCACCCAACGGTGACGCGAGAACGGTTTCGATGTCCCTCCCTTTCTACGCGATCCGCCCTTTTCTTGCACCGAAGGAGAAATCACACAATTGAGTAATGCCGTTGAGAACTTCGTCGGAGAAATTTAAAATCCTAATTAACGAGTTTTATTAAGGGTTCAAAGTAAAAAGGAAGGCGAGAAATTGGTAGGAATGGAGGAGTTAAGGGACTGACAGGGGTAACAGAGATTGGCAATGGGTTTGGTGGGCCAGTCTGGCTGCACCCTTAACTTAAAATCAGCTCGCGTCGACCTTTCTTCGTGGCGTTCGCTCCGGTGGCCGCCAAATTTGGCGTGTCGCGCTAAAAAGGCTCGTCGGTCCTGCGGGCGGACTCGACGCTGGAATTCCAGGCAGGTCCTCGATCCGCGACGTCGACTACTCGTCCCTTCGAATCCATCCGTTTCCTCAAAGCATCAAACGTCCGAACGCCCCGCCCGTCGTTTGCGCGAATATCGCGCAGGCAATTGCCCCGCCCGTCTCTAATTAGTCTGCCCGTTGCTAGTAGATACTGCTGCGTTCACCGCCTATCTTTTTCCTCGGTTTTTCTCCTTGCCCTGCCCGGGAGGAGGGCACGTACGCTCAGCTAATGATGCAATCGACTGCATCGGATGCAGCCAGGTGCATGCATCTCTCGTCTCTTCCTATCCTCTACTATCCTTCTCGAACGAACACGGCCCAAAGGTATACCCGCCAGAAGACCGTCCATTCTTCCTTCCTCGACTCACCCCGGTTTTACTTAAATTGTCGCACTTTTTCTACCGGTTACATAAAAATACACATGCGCAGCTACACAGTCAGAGAGGGAAGGGGAAATTTATATAGAGAAAAAGGGAGAGAGACTTTCTTCTTCGTCTTCCTTCTTTCTCCTGCTCCCCATTCCTTGGCCGTTCTCGGGTCCTTAACTCCTTATACATATAACCTGCCCACCTGACCGTACGAGTCTGCACGTCTCTCGTGGCCGGGAAGCGCGTGGGCCGATCTTATAACGGGTGTCCCATTAATCGCCGACGATTCCACCGATTACAGACCGAAGATCGACCCTTCATCGTTCCACTAAAGATCCTGCTAAAGGTCAACCGTAGTCAACTCTCCTCTTCGTCTCCGCAATTATCCCCGACTTTTATCTCCGATAGTCGCTTCTTGCATGATGCGCAACTAGTCAGAACAAATTGTAAACCCATCTCGGCTTCATTAAGAAATCGTCGTTTAAAGACTCACGCATGAGGATGACCGTTTTCCTAGAGGTTTCATTCGTCACATACCATCATGAATGAAAAAATTGTGCTATGCTAAAATGTGCTTGACGTGGGAATTAGATAGTCTTTATTCGTCTTATCAATAATTGTTTCGTAAGGATGGGACATTATAAAAATTCATGTTAATCGAGCTGGAAGTTTTATTTGTCAGTTGCATCAAAGTAATCATTAGGAGTAGGTTAATTCATTCTTGCATGATGGAAATTTTGATTAAACGGGGGTAAAGGGACACCCAGTAGAAGTGCTGCATCTCGACACCTGGCCGCAGCGCGTTCAGGATTCCTTGTAGAGATCCGATGCACCGTCCTCGGCGTATAACGCTAATGCATCCTTCTGAGACGAACGACTTGGAGATTCCATTCATAAAATCCACGTCCCATGAAAGAAGTCGAGCTTTCGCGCCAACTGAAATCAACAAAAAAAACTGTTATACATTCTGCAGAAACTCGGGTTGCCAAAAATTTCGAGGAAATTACTTGTAAATTCTCGGGGGTGGGGGGGGGGGTGCTATAAAAATCCACGAGTTCACGAGCGGGCAACGCAGATCGCGCAGGGTTCTCGCTTATGAAGGGAGGGACGGGAGTGGTGGGGGACGGGGCGCGAAATCTCCACGGAACCGGAGAGCCAGGATCCTGGCGATCCCAGCAGGCCGATATTGTCGAGCAATTGCGATTACGCCGAGGGCTAAGATCACGAGATCCTCGCGACAGGTCCATATATCTCTTTTATCTCGATCGTACAAGCTATACTCTCTCCCTCTCTCTCCCTCTAACGTGAAACTAGGCACCCCCCTCCCCTCCGCCCTTTGGATCGCGCGTGTATGCATCCTCCCCGCGTTTTCGATTAAGGCTTTCGTTATTGGACGTTGCGAAGAGGAATGTGGATCACCGGAGAAACGGTCGTTATCGCCGGCGGAACGCGAAGATACGTTTCTCACGCGGATCCTCAGGCTTTTAAATCAATATTAACGAGAACCCGTCGCACGGCCGAGAATGTCGTCGTATTACTAAATTTCTGCCAGTAAATACGTACCGTACAAATATTTAGCCGGTTAGATATAATGAGGAATTGATGATCATGAGCCGGCGGACCTGCTTGGAAAGGTTCCCGACTTCCGATCGGTAATCTTCCAATTCTACGGCTGGGAATTCGTGGGGATGCGATAAAATCGGACGAGGTTTTGCGTCCCATTAGCTGACCATCCAGACGGGTCAGTCGAGTTTTCTGTCCAACCTCGACGCACCTTCGCGTCGTAATGTGTTCTGGACCCTGCGCTCGGCATCATTAGCAATTAGCTAACCGCGGATTAAAACTCCATGAAATCGTTATCCGGCTGGTATCGTCAAATACCAGCTGTCATCGAGGCGCGAGCCAGGCATTCTTGGATTATCTGTCCCTCCGAACGTTGCTTTCTGCAATGCGCGTGGAATGAACGCCGCTGTTAATTACCGTTGACGAGGTAATTAAGCGAAATAACAGTAAAGGTCAACTAGAAGGGAATGAACGAGAAGCAAAGTACGTATTCCGATTTTACACCCGCATGGTCGTCGACAAGGTTTCATTTTTATGGTTGCACGCACAGCCACGGGGGGATACATGCTTGCTTATGGAAATTAACACGATGTATGGAAATTGATTGCCGACATGTCCGCTGTATTACAAGGTGGACCACCGGAGGTGCAAGTCTCGTTAGACGTCTCGCCTTTGAAAGGCAGTCGTAACTATTTGCTCGAGGGTCCTGTCGCTGTCGTCCTGCTCAGCAGAAATTCCATTTTTTCGCGAGAAATATTTCAACGTGCAAGTCTTTAGGTTTGATAGAAAGCCAGAACGACGTTTCTCAAGCAAAAAGGATTCTTCAACGGGGTAAAATTGACTAATCGTAGGGCTACGGTGTTTGCATCCGTTGGCGGAGGATTGGATTTCCTCTGATCATCGGATACGATCATCCGGTTGGTACGATCCACCAGCCGATAATTCGACCTCGCGCTCGGTGGCTCGGGGGTATTTATAGAACGGTCTGAAGTTTGAAAAATAAATTACCGCGCGCGGCGGCGGCGGTGGCGGCGGTGGACGAGTGGTCTGCTCTTTAGAACGGAGGCCCGGTTTCCTCCGGTCCAAAGAGAGGAAATCGCGTTAGAGCCCGTTATGGCGGCCGCGGTCGGTTGCTTTGATTAAATAGCCGAGCCTCTTTATCTGGCCATCTATATATCTAGGAGCGCGATTTCCAGCGCGCTATCGAATTGCACGCGTCGGCTCTTAAATCGGCGTACATGGGTGCGTGCGTTTCGCGATTCACGCTGCTCCATCGGGCCAATGAGAAATCGAGGGAATGATCGGGCCGCGGTAATCGCAAACCGGCCCGCGAGGATGATAATAATTCAATGAACGTGCCAGCATAGATCTCCGGACGAGAAACCACGGCAAACCCCTCGCCCCTATCCTTGCCATTCTTACCCAATACTTTTCGTAGCCTCGCAAATTTTTATATCAACACAAGGACTATCAAGGGATATACCTCCCTGTGGCGGATTAATGAGAAACGAGTAGAGGAAATAATTCTCTCTACCTCGAATTATAATTCCCCAATTAATTCCGGCGGTCCAAGTGTTTGCACGTGGCGAATTTCTTTGCTCGCCCGTGACAGACGAGCACAGGATGCAATATATTTTGCAGTTACAAATCAAGTCCCACGGTGGGCTTTTCACGAGCGGCCGAGCGCACGAAATCGATCCTTATTATCGGACCTGGCGACGTCCTTAAGGAGCAATCGGCCTGTCGATGTACAGGAAGCGAGGGTGACCGTCGTCCACCGTTTCCCCTGATTTACCGCCCTCGGAATATAATAACGCGAGCGCCTCGACGCCCACGAGCCGTGCGCGCCTCCGGCCGATAGTTAATTTACAGGGTGGTAACGTACCGCGTTACTAGAAAATAATTCCGCCCACGAGACACGGTGACCGGATACCAGGGTGCCGAAGAAAAGACCAGGAGCGGGTACCCGGGGGGACGGAAGGAAGAATAAACAGAAAAAGTGAAGAAAACATGCTTCAAAAGAGAGTTTCACATGTAGAGAACGCATTTCTTTATTAGAGAAAGATCGGCAAAAAACGACCAAAAATCGGCACATCATCTGTTAAGTTTATTACATCTCTGATGCAGTATCTGACGAAGCATATTTGGATCGAGTCTTCGTTCTCGCGTGCAACTAATGGCATACACGAGTACGTTAATGCCACGAGCGTTACATTACCTCAACTAATATTTTGCCGCTGTGAGTAAATAATTCGTGCGGCCCGCTGAAAGGCTCTCCCGGGTAGGGTCATTCATTTGGCGCGGGGATCGACGCCGGGAACTTCAGGAAATGTCAGGAAGCCAGGGAAGGCCGTGGAAAAGGATAGATAAAGCGCGGCGAACGAGGGACACGAAGGTGAAAGAGAGACGAGATGAATGTCGACGGCGGCGGCGATATTGCATTCTGCATCATTCGCTGGGAGAGTGCAAGCGACCGCGTAATGCGACTCCGACTTCGGCCCAAAGGCGTATATCAAGTAGCGTCGTGATTTCCGTGCTCTTTTCTCTATCTTTCAAACCGCCGCCGATCTAACGCACCAACACGCTTGATATCGATGCCTCTCCTCCTCCTACGTGCACCACACTACAACAGTGCTTAAGAATATAATTATCGTCACCTGCAATTAGTAGCTAAAACTTATCTGCATGTCATCGTGCGTTTATGACTGGCTGTAAAGCTATAATGTTTACGACGCCGTATAGTTCTTTGTTCAACCCTAAGTAATTAACTGTCATTTGATCCGCCGATTTTTTGCTACACTTTCTTTAGGTATCGTAAAAGTTGTTAAGAATCGTCGTTCGCTCAGTTTTCATTGTGCTAACTTCCACGCCCTTTTTTTCCCTCTAACAGTCGACGATATAACTCACTGCAATTACTACCTAAAACTTAACTTCGTTTTCATGAAAAATAATCAATGGTTTAGCCTGTTGTTGGATGATGTCTCCGTTGATTTCTTTTACATTGCGCCACATTCTCGTGAATGTATTTTGTTTTCCAAGAGGCGTAGACAAATATTGATAGAATCGTGACTCATTGAGAGCGTTGTGCGCTTCGTAAATCTCGTTAGAATTTCCTAGCCCCGAGCAGATAAGAAAAGCACAGTTGTCGGAAGTTTGAAAATATTTGGTGCCAGTGTTCCTGCAGGCAGGCTCGGGTTCTCATTTTCCCTATAACGGCAATTATCCATAATCCGGGTAAGATGGGCAACATACAATTACCCGTTACCGCTTCCTTGTTACCCACTGACCGACAGTTCGGGCCATAAAACCGAGGGAACACTTGCACGTCGAAATTACATTTTCGAAAATACGTACATACACAGTAGGTTCAGCCTGTGAAGGATTCAAGTGGCACGCTTAAGCCGATCCTTTTGGACACTTGCTGTTATGGTCCCTGCGAACACGTGTCTTTCGCCATACCTGACCGACCCATAGAAAAAACTTTCTTTCACAGACATTTATTGCCAGGAATTATGGCGCGTAAACGCCCGCAATAAGGTTATTAGCTACAGCTTACTGACTACGTTGTTATTTCCCTCTTGCCATTCTAAATACAATACTGGACTCGACTACTGAACCACTCCGCCAACTCGACTCTGCACCAAGTGAAAGATTGAAAATATCTTTATAACAAGACAAACGGAGAAAACACAACTACGCTTTCAAACGAATCTGTAAATTTCTCTGATTCTTGAATCCAAATCGGCGATGCAATTGCCTCGGGATCTATGTGTATCACAATCAGTGATGGAAAACAAATGACGTAATTAAAGGCAGAACAATCAGGAATCAATTTTATCGGGGGTATCGGCTTCCCTTCCGGCAAGCCTGTTGGGCTGCCGACCCGCAATGATTTACTCTGATCGATAATCTGATATGCAAATTACATTCGAACGGTAGGTGATCGGTTAGCATCCACCGCAGCCGGTTTAAGCTAAATTCACACCGATTTGACGAACCGATGATTTCAGTTTTTAACTATAAAATTCTCACGTTTTCCATATCTCGCGATTGAGTCGTGGCAAAGAACTGTGTCTTAAGTTATACCGATAATTTCACGGAAATGAATGCATTTTCAGTTCCTCAAAGGAAAATCGAAGGATCATTTTCTGTGTGAACAGTACGGGAAGTCATGTCGATTTTCGGAGGAGAATATCATTATTCACATACATCTTTCTCGCTGTCGCGTGTGTATACAAGGAGAAGCTTGATAAAACAGCGAGGAAATAAGGCCCTCTAATTATCGGCCCGATATTTTTTTTCGTCCTTCCTCGAACTGTATTCCCACTGAAAAATTGACTCATGAATACCGCGTTGAGCGTCCGTTGTAATAACAAGATTCATTGTGATTTGTACGTCACGGTGAATCGACTTGCAAATAAATTTGCGAGTAATTATAATAATAATATAAATATCGAGGTGCAAGGAAATTGAAGCATTGAAATTGATTTTCAAAGATTTTAGAGATTATTATAAACTGCAAAGTTAAGGCAAAAATCTTTTTAAAGATGCATGGCTCAAGCGAGATGTAAGTGGCCAACTTTTCCCCTACTGCCACATCATCGAGTGTCCATGCAAGGGCGGACCTTGGACCTAGAATTTGGGGACTTTACTCCATCCAATCAGATGTCTGTTTCCCCGTCTCTATCCCCGTACGCTATGCGATATCTTCCACCCGCGACGTTGCATTCGAAAATGGACCGATGTAATTTATTATAACACACATGGAAAAAAGAATCACACATGATCATTCATGAATGAATGAAAAAATGTATCACACGCAGTGGTGCTAAGATCGTTTAACAATTTTAACATTTTACATAGTTGCTAGAAATAGAAACGGGTTACATTGTTGCAAGTCCCCTCCAGAAATTGACCTGCCCCCACCACCGCTAACAAGGGGGTGTGTCAAAATTAAGTGGGGGGCAAGACACGACATTTTCGGGTAAAGACTATGCCTGGGCCAATAATGGACAATTGCCCCCGCCTCCTTCCTCGTAAATAGCCCGGTATGCAGAAAATTTTCAATCCCCTCCACCGTGTGAAAATGGAGGTAGTTTAAAAGTTAAGAAGGACCAAGGAAGGTCCTGACAGTTTCAATCACTCCGCATATAGTTATTGACAACGACACCGAAAGGTCTGTCAGCAGAAAGGTGCAAGTTTCAGAAAAATTCAGTTGTAGTAGAACAAGTGTTACGACTCGTGAACGGGAAAGACAAGAAGACACCATGAGTTCGCACGAAGTAAGTACAAGTTCTATTCCATGTGAATAACATGCGAAGAAGTATTTTTCTCTGTGCTAGATTTCTTACAAGTATGTCACTAGTTATAATTTTGATTTCCAATTTTCCAGCTTCTTGCCCTGTTTGACGATGAATTTGGAGCCACGAATTTGGGCGCCTTTGGGAATATAAATATAGAGGAGTATCTTTCATCGCCTCCGAACAACCAGGAGGGTCCTGTGAATGACGACTGGCAGAATTGCCTGTTGCCCGACTCCTTGTTAATTTCGGCAACATCAACCACACCGGCTGCTCAATCTACCGTCGAAATAACTCTTGATATTACCAATGAAATGATGGAAGCCCTATCAGCCATCAACTTAGAGACGGTGAACTCCTTAATTGAAAACGGGAACGTCCCTTCTTCGGGGACTTATGTCCATCCTGGAAAAGGAGCTACTGGAACCTTTCGAGAAATCGACCCCAACTTCCCAGCTCCCAAGAGTTTCAAATGCGCCTTCTGCAAAAAGGCGTTTTATAATGACATCTTGAGACGCAAACATCAAATGCGTCATGCTGCACAATTGCTGCGGTGCCCGTGGTGCTACCAACGTAAGTGGACGCTCGTTGGTGTACAACGCCATTCCCGTTATCATCATCGTGAAAGCCATACAACTTGCTAAATTTCCCGAAAACTAAGAAATGCTCTCTTCTTTCACGGCGTATCGTCGTGGGGAAAAAAGACCAAGTTTGCCGTTCTCCGTTCCACTGTTCTCAGACCCTGTTCTCAGACCCTGTTCTCATTGACGAAAAGCATAGATTTAGGTTAAAGACTTAGGTTAAAGACTTAGGTTAAAAATAAAATCCGATTGAATGATTCTCTTAAACTGCGATAATTAAATCGCACCTCTCATTTACAAAAAGCGACCCACCATAGAGTGTATTTTAAGGTAACATGTCTACGATCAGAAAATCCCAGTGTCTGATCAGAGAATGTAATTTTAGAAATGATAATCCGATAAAGTGATGTTGAGAAGCACAGAAATCAAACGTAGTACCCTAAGATTAATAATGTAGAAAGTATGAAAATTAGATGTAAGAATTTATTCATTAGATTTAAATTAGATGTATGTAGAAAGTATGTAAATTAGAAAATAAAAAAAAATGCAGAACCTGTAAGATAAAAAAAATTGTAAAAAGTTCCGAAAGCTAAATAAAAATACACAAAACTCCGGTATTGGTGATTTTTCACTATATTTCCTCTTTATCGTTCTCCTGACATACACAGATACTTGTGAATTTATCAGAACTTCAGCATACTATTTCATCTGGACGTAGTACTTTGCTATAATTTCGCCCATCGTCCTTGGGTTCCTATTCTATGCGCCGATTAAAAGTATAAGCGTATCGAGGCACGAGGCGCGAAGAGGCGGATAAAGAGCGGTCGAAGATGCTCGGTGGCTTGATTAATTAGCCGCAATTAAGGCTCAGTACCTGCGCGAGATTATTGCAATCGCCTAATACATGGCTTCCCGGTGCTAATTCCTCCGTCGAGTATCCTGCCCGCTCGTCCTTCGCGGTCAATCGACATTGACCGCTGCAACGCCCCATTCTCGCCTGGAGAATCGTTTCTATAAATCTCACCAAGTAGCGCATAAACAAGAGCATTTTTATCCGAACGCAGGACATTAGAAACAGGACGTTGAAAAGTGGCCTATCGTGGTAAATGATTGTCTGATTTTTGCCGGCAACGACTTCCGGTTCATGAGGCGAATATTCCTGCTGGCTGAAATTTTTCCGGCCGGCGAAAAGGCGCTAATTGAATTTTATTAAGGCGTCCGCATCCGCGTGGACGCTGATGAAGGTGTATTAAGGCTCGGTCTCGAGTTACAGAAATAAAAGGAGCCGCCGGTGACACCGGTTTCCACTCGCGTGCGCGCGGGGCCTTATTTGTATCTCGGGCCCAGCCCCGGACGGTCCCTTAATTGATCTCAATGCGCGCGGACAACGCGAGAGGACCAGTCCACAGATGGTTAATGCCCAGATAGCCGCGAATCCGCCAAGGATCGTTAAATCAATGGACCAGCCTGGCCGTTAGTACTATCGCACTTGCCATTACCATCGCCATTTGCTATCGCCGTCGGCGAAAAATGACGTTCTCGCTAATGAAGAGATTCCCGTCGATCGTCCCCTGCGGGACTCCATTACAATTACCGACCCTACCACCGATCCGCTAATTACCCCCAATCGAACGTAATTCGGACCCCTCGCCGCCTTCTTCCCGGCGAAACAAGCGATAAAACCGATAAAAATCCTGCCGAGCGCGTTTAATTGCGCGACTCCTCGGCTCTCTACTCATGTCCCGACGAACGCGTCGACCCTGCACGTAATGCGGGCAAAATACCGGGACGATTTCTTGCCGAGGCCGCGAGGATTTCTCATCCGCGACCGACAGGCCGATCTAGCGAAGGGGCAGGGAGAACTACAGCGAGAAAGAGAGAGGACAGTTTGTGCGGACCTAAGATAGATCCTCTCCACGGCAATCACCTCCTGGGTGGTCCGGATCGAGCGCCATGGGCCATATCTCGTGTACAGCTCGATCGTACGTTCGTATTAAGTCATTTCCCCACACGCCCCTTGTCGTACAGCGCCTTGCAATTGCTCTCTTTCGTTCCCTCGCTTGACGCAGGACACTCCGCGTTCTGCCATGCGACGACATGCCGCGTAATGAACTCCAATGTCGGTTCCTTTAGTTGCATTAACCGGCATTAATATTCAGATCCCTCGCTGAACCTGCCGCCTCGGCCCCGAGCACGAGAAAAACAGAACGGCCCGTGTTCGATTCCTTTTATCCGACTCACACGATAAAATAATCAACGGATCGTAAGAACAGCTGTACCAAGTGTATTTCAATAGACTCACAAAACCACGAGGAGTCAATCTTAACGGGTTTTCGCCTCCACCTACCAATTTAATCTTCTCCCTGTAATTCTCATTATATACATGAGTCTCGTTTATGAGGCTCCAAAGCGTTGGTAATGAATGACATCGTCGGCCAACCCTAATCCGCTTAATGAGTGTAAGTAGAACGCCTTATCTGTCCATGGATAGGCCCGATTTTACTACAGGCCAACGTAACGATACGAAGCTCGGATTATCCTGCTGGATTAGGACATCAAAAAGTCGCTCGGGGGATAGTGGGCCCTTTGTTGGGTCCAACCTGCTTGGATTATTCGGCCGCGGGCCGTAGGAGCGTCGAAGGGTTTCGTAATGGAGGCAAATTCGTGCTTTCAGAGCAGCCAGATGAGAAAGCGCTCTACGCGCTGTCGACGGAAAAAGAATGAAAAAGAACCGGTGCAGCCGTAACAGGCGCCCTCGTAGAACCGCCGAATCACTATCGATCGAAGATCGTTTCATTATCATAAGCCGCGGTCATCGCACGCGTTTTCTGGCAGACCACCGATCAAACGGGCAATAGAACTTAAGACAAGGCTCAACGGAAGTGAAAGCCGCGTGGAACAAAGAAGATAAATTGATCGACAGCGAACATGTTGAAAAATTCACAAACGACTTCTTCCAATTACTGTAAAATCAACGGGAAAAACGTATGTCATAATTAAGAATCTAGGAATAGGCTTCTAAAAATATTCGACCAATTATGTTTTGGATTTATCGTTTCTGATGGTGTCGAATGAGGAGGGAGGTCGTTGTATTTTTATGGACACTTGGAGCAATTTATAAATTATTCTTGGGGCGTGAGATTGAATAGAAGCGGGGGAAGGCATCGATTAGGCTACGCATTCCTGTGCTATTGAATCCCTCAGGCGCGAGTCTCTCGGGGGACCAGTGGAAACCGGTCGTGGCGTTTCAAGTGTCGTTCTGGCCGTTCCGTAATCGATATACTATATCGGGGTAGAGCAATCCCTATTGACGGTCGAAGACGCGTGTTCGATCGCGCTCGCGTCTCATCCGGTAAGACACGAGCGGATCCGCCGATGGTTATCGTTGAGCCGCGTAAATCCATTCAGTCGACCGGCATCAGCGTTCTCCGTGCCGTCGGCGCCAGGCCGGATCGTTATGAGACGAGACACTTGAACGCACGCCTGTCGGCTCGCCATTTTTCC
Organism: Hedychridium roseum; assembly: GCA_963989215.1. Taxonomy (NCBI): domain Eukaryota; kingdom Metazoa; phylum Arthropoda; class Insecta; order Hymenoptera; family Chrysididae; genus Hedychridium; species Hedychridium roseum. The sequence goes on along the minus strand of OZ022318.1, from coordinate 2,308,375 downwards.
ACGGCAGATCCACATTCATAAACAAACTTGGCCCCGCTAAAAGGAGAACCAGAGATCCTCAGGCTCAGCGGCAAAAACCATACCGCCGTACATACCAATGGGAAATATAATATTACACATAGAGTTCCTCCGTGTTATTTCGGCGTACGTGAGGAGAGGGAGAAGTGTGTTCAAGGTCGATGAATCGGTGCGAGGGGAGTTGTTTTTCAGTAAGCTTCGACCTTGGTTCCTGGGAATGCGACGGATTTTCCGACTGTGGGGGGAAAGGAAACGCGTTGGGAAAAATCGACAGAGCTGGGCCTAAAATGGCGAACGACAAGTGGTTGTCAGAGAATTTTATTACGGGCCAATGTGAACCATGTACGTGGCGATGGTATCTTCTGTCGCAACGAAGGACAAAAGACCGCGAGGAATCGACGTGCGCGCTCCATGAGTTCCGTCGGTTTTATGGGACCCACACGACCGGCATACGAACCCTTTGCATTATTGCACTTCCGCGATCACGTTTTCTTCCTCCGCCGGAAAGCCAGGGCATCGTGCAACGCTGTACAATACACTTTTAACGTGCAACCTCGCCACTGTCCGTAAACTATAACGGTCCGCAGAGAAAAGTTCAGCAACGCAGGAAGAGAAAATCTTAAAAGCTAAGGGGCCTGTATAACCCGGTTCCTGCAAAGATATAAATAACTCTTCAAACATTCTGTAGACTCTTTTTTTTTTTGCTGGAAATAGGGAAATAGGGAAATGAAGTGGGTCCTGAAATTGGCTGATTTTATGACACCCTAGGGGAGTATTATCATAGGAAACGTCGGCGAGACTGCCCTGGGTCATTAGTCGTCTGACTTTCCTCCGCTCGAAACAAGAATGGCTGTATTTTATATTGCTACCCGTGTGCAGTTCGCGAGCTACCTGAGCCTTCGGAGGCGACCACCCTCTCAGTAAAAGTTGGGGGGTCCTTCAAAAGAATATTCCCAATCATTCATGATCCGTCATAAACAAGGCACGAAAGACGTCAGTGCGCACGCCACTGCATCAATGTGTTCGGTCCAACTGTCTCAGGTAGTCGACAAATGCACTACATAACGGAAAAACAGTTCTATCCGTTTATAGCGGGTCCTCTGAAAGATTTTGCGGTTCTACCCCTTGCGAGCTACGTGGAGATCCGACTCGGATGGCCGGCAGACTTTCCTCCGGGTAAACATCTTCGGAATTCTTGCACAAGATGACGACGATGATATTCTTAATATTATAGCAGTATCGCGTGGCTGATATCAGTAATTATGACTTTCATTTAGTCCTTAATGTACGAAGATGGCAAGGAAAATTGCCCGTACTGGAGCACCCTTTGATATTTCAATACGTTATTGAATTACCTTAAGCACTCGGTATTATAAGGTTTATCAATTTAATGTGAATTTTTCGAGACGAAGCAAGCAACTCGCGTGTTCGCGATAGATAATGATCGAAACTTAGGTACTTTTCTTAATGGCGTCGATTAGAGATACCGGGTCTTCGGTCGTTCTACGTTTTAAAATATTCTATGTAAATAATCGTCGGTAAACGTTAATGCACGGAAGCTGGTTAACGAGGTAGGAATGAACTTTTCCAGTAGCGTTAAATGCCGATCGCACGAAAGCCAGTGCCCCGTCCGACCGATCTCCGGATTCGATTAATAGGGAGGCGGGGTCGGCTGATTTAGTTTCCATAATCAGGCCCCTGCCATCTTCCCCCTGAGGAGGGGCTCAGGGGGAGGATCCTGCCGTGCGTGAACAACCGCCACGCTAACTACGTCCCGTAGAACGTCTGTCATTTTTTAGCTAACGGTTTAGAAGGAAATTTTTGAGAGTTTCAGGAAGTCTCCGTCTCTAACGGCGGTCTCTGTCAAAACATGAGGTTTACGTTCCGGCTGGTTCGTGCAACGGCGGAACGTCGTGTCTGGTCGGCCGCGAGACAAGCGTTCCTTTGATCGTATCTGCAGTTCCGTCCACTCGCGTTGACTCTTTTTCCGAGCGAGGTGCATCGAGTGCATCGGGGACACATGCGCCCGCCGAGAGAGGAGGTGCTCTTCCCTGGGAACAAGAAACGCCAGCCACTTCAAATCGCCAATAAAACCCGCGACAATCTTCTCTTCTGTCGTTTGCAAAAAGATCAAGGACTGAATTTCAGTCGACAAACTACGTCAGAGAGGATCAAATCGTCCGTAAGATTGTTCTAAGCGTCTTAAAAGACGAAGATTCGTATTTATCGTTTGGCCGTGTCTCGATCGAACAGCAGTCAACGTGGCTGTTGAGGCTTTCACTCGGCGGCCAATTAACGCGACGCGTGAACTTTGATCTTTAGAAAGAAAAACATGATCCAAGTTCCGCCGAGCACACCTTGCGGACGTTCCTCTGACAAAACCGTCTGGGTTTCCCCATCCGAATGGATTTATTGTAGCCAACTGTCGCGGGAACCACGTAATCCGCTGGAAATTCACCTTCCTCAATTGCTGTTAGACATTTGAAGAGCTTCGGACACGCCCCTGATTTACGACAATACTCTAATCCAAAGACCTAGAAACCTTCGTCTGCACCAAGTGCAAAGGGGTCGTACATTTTGCCCAGGGCATTAGCGCAAATTCCAGGAAGTCACAATATTTCATAATCCATTGTAGCATTATATGCCGCCGAATAATCTCAAGTAAGTCGTGTTAGAGCGTATAATCTTCTTGTACTTCAATACTGTCGAAGACTCAAGTCTTAAGAATTTCCAACCGGAAGTCAACGTGTTCTCTACTTCCCCGTTGATTTCTTTTATTTTGGCGACTGTGTTTTTCCGTGAAAATGAAAGTTACTGGAGTAGATGAGTCGCGGAGGGCTGGGCACGTTGTGGCGCCGGCAGGACGTGTGCGCCGACGTCGAAAGGAAAACAGAACTTTATCGCGGGTAAACCGTGCCCGATGACATCAGCCGTGGCGACTCGGCCGATTCAAGAGAGATCCAGGCCCATCCCATGCGGTCGGCCCGTGAATGCACGATTCACCAGAGCCGAGCATCGCGTTTCTACGTAAGTCCCGTGCACAAACACGCCCACACACACGCACCTCCCGCGATCGTTCGTACGTTTGCCTTGCGCGTACGCACACAGAAAACCGTCGGAAGGTACGGGCAAACGACTACACGTACGTTCTAAGAGCGGCGAACACATCGAACGGCATACCTCCGTCTAATCCACCATAAAAATACCTCTCTCACAATAACTCGACGTTACTCAACGCCCGGAGCGCGTGAAAACGAATAATAAGCGGCGCGAGACACGATAATCATACAGCGGGGAGGAAAGGATAATCGATCCGACGAAATATCTTTGGGCGAACCGCGTCTCATTGACTATCCCGTATTAGTCGGCTTAATAATTTCTACTCAAGGCTACTTCGGTACAATTTCAATGTAAAAATTTCATCAAGAAGAGACTGGCCGAGACTGGGAAGAGAAAAATTCTTAGACATGCGTGTCGATCGAGTAAAATTACTGAAAAAATTTCTCCGAGCAACGGACACATATGTTGCCCTGGTTTAGTTGTCTCTGTGTTGACAAGAGTATACATGTGTACTCGTGCCATGCACCTGTCATTTCCTTCGCTGTGGGTGATACAAAGCGGCCGCTCTTCTGGTTAATTGAAAACGGAAAGCCACGTCCACTGCCGCCGGTATTCCGTCCCTCGTTTATCGCTGCCTCGGCAAAGAAAGAGCGGGAAGGGGAGAGAGGGACAATCGAGGAATTATCACAGGTGTTTTATTATCGCGGGACTTGGAAGTGCAGTCGCAAATGAGACAACAGGCTTCTCAGTGCAATATACACCAGGATTTATGTACTTTTTTACATAAAGAACAGGACCCTCCGGTCAGCTTGTACTTTAATTTTTCGCTGATCGATCAGTCGTTAAAACGTTATCGATAGCGAACAGCGAATAATCGATGCTTTGGAAAAATGCAGAGGTTGAGCAACAATAGGCGAGGAATAGGCAAAGATAAACCAACCACGAGATATCCTTATCGATGTGGGACTCGATAAGGCAAATGACGTTGGCACAACCGCGAAAACGCACTGTGTTTTGCCATTTTGCGAGAAACCTATGGTCTCCGCCGCAAGGAGATAAGTTCCTGTGTTTGACAAATACGGGACACATATGGACCGTTAGTGGGACGCGACGGTAAAGAACATGAACGATAATGTCTGGGAAGGTGACATTTTTTCCAGGATTATGTAAACGCGATTCTTCGCGTTTCCACGTGGAAGCGTAGCATTCCAGGAAGTTCCGTGCCTTAAATTCTCGTCTCGGCGTGCCGGAAGTGAAATCGGAGCGTTCGCGAGATCCTCCGACCACGTGCAATTAACGGTAGTCCGGCGAGGTTATCGGCTGTCAGGAAGCGATACCTTTCCTCCACGAGTTTCTCCCCTTTCACCCGAGGTCTCAGCTTTTTCTTCTCGGCACCACGCGCTGACGGGTTATCGTATACCGGCGGATGACCGACGAAACGTGGTACAAGGCTACCGAGCTCACAACTCGCGGAACAGTGTCATAGGAATCGCAGTGTATCGGGATCTTAGAGGTCAAACGCGAGATACTCTCGCGGTAGAAATAACGAAGAGAACAAAGAAAACTATTGGCAGATTGGAGCGTAAAACTCTCTTGCAACGAAGCCCATTTACCGGTCGATTATCCCCGACTACCCTCGATTCTGCGATCGGTTTTTTTTCCATCGGAAAAACTGACCCCCAGTCGACGGGTTCCGGTTTCCTCGTGGACCCGGCGACACCCACGTGCGCGGCATAGTAAACACCGTGGATATTCGGCTGCTGCGGGCCGCCGGCTTGGACCGTCCAAGAGGAGACTCTCCGAGGAACTCGCGAGGAGGCTCGCGGGGGGAGTGCGGAGAGGAGAGAGGAGACACCGGCACGGCTAATGGCAATGGTAGCGCGGAGCCAGTGTCTCCCGAGCGGTCGACGAAGCCGGTGGTAACGCCATTCTCATCCCCGTTGGTCCACGTGTGCGCGAGAACGGATCTTCCGGGAAATCGGACATAAAAAATTAACTCAACCGAGGACCAGAGATAATTCCTCTGCGCTATACACTCTGAGCTTTAGACTAGACCTGATGAAATTCGATGGACTGATCTTAAGACGAATCTTTCGATCAGACGGTGCATCTCGATATGAATAAAATGACAATTGATACAAACGCGCTGATCTCCTGAATCTTCGGTTTCTTAGATCACCGTTTTTTGTGACTACATGATTTCCTTTGGTACCTGTGTCAGTGTTGATAAGGAATCAGAGGAAAAATTGCATACTGTGCCGTGAGGTGTTGCGCGATGGGAATGATATTCTGGAGATGATCTCCCCGCGGTATCGAAAGTGCGTCGTGGGGGAAGAGATTTTCTAATGAGCATGGGGTAGAAATGCACCCCGGAAGGTCACTGCGGGCCCAGGGCGTTCTGCCCCTCGGAGGCGGAGTCGTCCTCCTCCTGCTGGGCCTCCTGTGCACGGTCGAATCGGATCAGCCAAGTCAGGAATCGATGTTCCATCGAGAAATGAAAAACAACGAACACCAGACCCTCGTTTCGCGGGAGGGTCAAAAGGAAAATAAACCTTCCATAATTATCCGAGCTAGAAACGATCCAAGAATAAGCACGAACCATCTTCCGAAAAATCCTAGAAATCCGTTCCCCGTGGATCTGGGAAAAATGGAGAACGAGAAAGGAAAGGAGGGCAGGACATTAATAGAAGACAAGGTTTCGCATCGACGCGAAAACTTGTACGCAATAGAAAAAACGGAGAATCTAAGTTCCCACCTTCCGGAAGCAATGCGCAAGGATCTGAGCATTCCTCGACGTCGATTTAGGCGGTACAATTATTATTCTCATCATCCCCCCACGCCGATGGCTTACGTGCACATACAGCCGTCTTATCCGATCGGGCCGCAGCCCATGCCCGTCAATCGGAAGTGCGTCAAGTGCATGATCGTCTACAGACCTTGCCCCCCGCCCCCCGGGCTCGTCCTACCGCCCTACAGGTACCAGGAACCGGCGACCAATTGGCGAGGTCTCAAATACGGTGAGTCCTGGCACGACGATTCGCTAACAGATTTTACTCTGCGTCGCTCGCCGATGATTCGCGCGATTGCCAGCTAAAAATAAGGACTGCCGTGCACGTGTTGACGCGCAGAAAAATACACGCGATAGGCCTGGCTCGTGACACACGAGTTGCTGCTGAACGTGCGCTCTTACGCGACTGGCTCTCGGGTAACCAAACGAAAAGCCGCTCGTCTCCTCGGCAACAATCTTGCGCAAGGAGAATTCTTCGCAATCGCACGTCCGAGGATCGCCAGTTGCGTAGCTTCCACGAGAACCGCCATTCATTCCCCGAAGAACGCAACTAACGAACGATCGATTACTCCATGTTCAAGGGGAGAGAATTCATGAACCACCGTTACGCCAATCTCGGTGCTACGAAAAGACGGTTTTCTTTATCTCTTAAGGCAGTCTTCGATAGTATTGTCGCTGACGTTGACGGTAATTAAAGCAACTTTGTGAATCTCTAACGCAATTGAACTTTTGTTCTATACCGAACGCGTGACGCAATTGCCTTGCGTCGTATACAGTTCTCCGTGGACTATTAGACAAGGAATTTATCCTCGTTACGTCTTTGCAATTATCAGCTTTGTCATAACCGTATCCCCCTGGACGGTTGCACCTTAACGACGTTCCGATGCATCTGGCGAACGATAAGGGAGGGACTCGGCCGATTAATTCGATCCCCGCCCGGAGAAATGTAGGGCAATCGATCAGCGGAATACATAAACGTAATCGCCACGAGTCTTTGAGCCACGATTCGTAATCGTCCGTGGAAAATACGTTCGACCGCGGTGGCCTCGCTTCGTCTAGCGAAACAGTTTGTAACTTGTACGTTTTAATTGCCTGCCTTTATACCGTCCGCGATATTAATTACACCTAGCGATGCGTGTGTGTGTGTGTGTGTGTGTGTGTGTGTGCACGTGACCTTATGATTTATTCGAGACGCAACGAGGGAGTTTAGCGCGGCCCGTTAAGCCCTTTTATACGGCCGCGTCACGTGTAAAACATCGAGGCAACAATTAGACGCGACTTTATATACTTAATTAAGTGCGAGCGTGTTTATTGGAGTTACGAGCGTATCAATCGAGCCTGTCAGCCGCGGGAATCACGGCATACCCGTGCCAGGACGGCTTTATTAATTAATGAACGTGTAAATCCCTTCGAGTCGAATTCCAACGGCGAGAATTCAACGCTGGCAAACGGCTCATCCAAGAGTTTCTCCTTCGTTTCGTACGAAAAGCGGAAACGACCCCAACGATAAGAACACGCTGACTGATACTTCGCGACATTGCAATATGAGGTCCCTGATTTCACTGAGAGGAGCCTAATTGCTTGTAAAGACGTGGCGGACGGAATTTCAAGTATTTTCGTTTGGGAGCGGCTTCTTTTCACGGGAAATACTCCGGTGGAGCGTCAAGTGCGCGTCAGGCACGCACGATAAGAGTAATTTACAAGCAGATATACAAGAGCCCCCGTCGGTCCTACGATCCCATCGCCCGTCGTTTCAGGACGGACTCCTTATTTGCTTTTATTTCACGCTGTAACTCAACGCGGGTTTACTCAAACGCGGCACGCACACCAATCGAAAGATCCACACGGCCTTCCTCCTTTCCTTTCCCTTCCCTTCCCTTCCCTTCCCTCTTTTCCGCCTCTCCCGCACACATTCGACCAACTATCGCGTAATAATACAGTTATGTCTGTTCGTTAACCTAGCCGAACAAATCGGTACGGTCCACTTCCAGTAATTTCGACAGTGAATTTCCTATGCCGGCTCTTCCTCAATTCTACACACGCGAGCGAAACGTGTCAATTCTTTACCTGTTTACCTAAAATACTGACCATGGCGTGCGAGTGGTAATAAGCGAGTAGGATGCGATTTACCGCGGTGTGCAGCAATCGCAATTGCTTCGGCAATTCGCACGATTAAATCGTCGGCGTTGCGAACAGGCAGTCGTTCCATGGACGAAATAACCCGTCAACGACTCATTCCAGCAAGAAACAAAAGGTAATTGCAATTAACCAAAACTAATTCAACGACTCGTCGACGAGGTAAATAAAACAGGTGTACCTACGCGAAGACGAAACTGATGCAAGACTTTTAGATGGCGTGCCAGATTTTTCCGGAGCGAAGATTGAACAAGAATGCTGAGAAATGCAACATGTTAGGCGAGAATGTAACTGATATAGCGTATGCCCTTTTAATTCGCTTGCACAGAGATGCATGCGAGCACATTTACATAGGCCGTTTTCTAATGAATAAAAAAATGTTATCGCGTGAAATTAGAGACGGCACGTTCGCGGGTCGAGCCAGCAGGACCGACGAGTTCGTGAGAACGATATCATCGGTCCAAAGAGACGAACTAAATGCAACGTTAGTGGCGACGATGCAATGCACATCGCCAGTCGTGCATGTTGCATTTCAACAAAAATTTCACGGAGAACTCAATTTTTCCCCATCATCATTAACTTCGTACGAATTTTATTGCTACTAGTCTGACAGTTTCATCATCTCGGTATTCGTCGTTATCGTAATTGTCCTATGCTGCATCTGCAATTAATATAATTACCCTCCCTAGCGCAATAAAACGCACAGCACGACACTGAACGTGTAATACCTGCTATAAGTTTAATCTTTATGGTTGGCCCCAACTTCTCTATTCCAATACCTTCTTTAAGGCTTGAAGAAAAAGTTATTTAATCCGAGTGCAATTAAACGTTTACGCGGTTTAATTTTATTAAAGAATTTTTTTCTGACGACAGAGAAAAGACAAGGGTCCATTGGTGTGGGCTAAAATTTCCTTCGGAATGGTCTTGCCGTGTTCGACGGTCAATGGAGCACAATGCAACGCACGGTGCAACGATGCACCGCCGACGGCGATGCAACGCGGCGGCTTTGACCACTTGCCCGCGTTTGTATTCGTACGTACGTGAGAACCTCCACATTCGCCCTGTATCTCCCGGGGCCGTCCGGCCGAACACGAGAAGGCGAAACTTCCTTCCTGCCTCTTTCGTGAATCGCATCCTCCCTGCACGTGTCTGCGTGGCGCTTTTTACAGGGCCTTTCATCTCCGCGGGAAGCACCGCGAGTACCATTTAAAAGTACATCCCCGAATCCGGCCCTCTCAGCGGACCATAAATCAATCCCTCCAATGGCAATGAACGTAACGAAATTTACCGCGCGAAAGGCCAATCGATATTTTCTAACGTACGAAAGGAAGTTTGTACTTTTTTCTACTGTTAGGAATTCGCGAACTAATGGCCGGCGGAATCACGTCTTTATCGGCCACCTCGGGCGCCGATCGATCCTCCGCGGAGTTGCACACGTGTCATTATTCAATAACAGGTGTAGCGCGAGAAGCAGAGCCGATCGACGGCCCTCTAATCCTTTGGCGCGCGAAGCAAACAAAACCCCTGGCGTGCCGGCCGGGCCTGGCAATTACCCGGATACCAAAGTACATAAGGACGTTGTTACGCAGCTCTAACTGCCCCGCGAGCGGCGGATATACCCGCGCGAAAACGTACATCCTACGGCGATTATCCACGCAGGCAGGATCAGCCGATTGCACCCTGCGGTTTTACGCTCCGAGAAAAACAAGAAAAGAAATCCTCATGTTCCTCCGCGATCGGAAAGAACTTCAGAAGGTCGTAGAAAAGTCTGGGAAATTTCAAGGGGTCAATAAACGGATCATATTATTCTGGCATTTGAACTTTGATCTCGGCAAAGCTGAAAACAGCGAGGATACGCGCCGAAGGTGAATTCCTCGGAGAATAACAGTCTTCAAATACGTATCATTGGCGGTGAGAAGTCGAAGGATCTACGAGGATCTTAGGAAGATCTCCTTGCGAGCTTTCGGTCCCTGTTTATCCGTGGATCTTCGGTACACGCAGACGCTTGGCTCCCTCGCCTCTCGAAATTACAGGCAGCCTCGAGTCAGTGCACACAAGATGCATGCACGTTGAGCGCATGCATAATCGCCGATCGCCGTATGTGCAACGCGAGGCCCGTGATTCGACGCTTCCGTGCTCGCCGGCGTTATTAACCCTCTGCACGTAAGGTCGTCAGAGCGATCTTATTTAATCATTATTTAGTCTACCTCAAACAACATTCGCTTCATAAGAAATTTTGTCAAGGAGCACAAACTCTCGCCACTGGCCTGGTTAATTGTACGAGAATTATTTCCTAAACCGGACGAAAGAAACTCGCGCGCGTTGCAACATCCTACCGTGGGGCCTGGGAAAAAAATGCCGTTCGCACCGGGGAAACATTGATAAGAGACTCGCGTAGGTTTCGTATTTTTTCGTGGAGGTTCGCGCGCGGGGAACCTGTTCATAAGAATTCGTGAATTATAAGGCATAGATCCCGAGCATGAAATGAGTTTTCTCACTTCTTCGCGGCTCTAGGCAAGAAATCTAACCGACCAACAAGTTCTCTCTACTCTCGAGGAGGGCGGGTTCCAGCGGAGAAAGACAGAGCCACGGAGAAAGGGGAACAAAGAACGAGGAAAAAGGAGAGCGGGCCCCGGAGAAAGAGAGGCCAGTCGTTCAGACACGACGGCTAATAAGCGGCTGAAATTAATTAAGATTAAGGGAGGGATAAAAGTACGGGCCGTGGCAAATCGCCGGGCCCGGGAGAAACCAGGGAGTGGGGCACCCTGCGAGGGACGGCTGTATAACTGTACACCGAGATTACGCTCGCGTACGTTATTTATTAACGGGCGCAGAAAACGAGAAGGGGGCGGGGGGGAGAGACAGGATCGGAACTTTGATCATCGGCCGATCTTTTACGGTCCACCAGGAGCCAGGGCCCAATTTCCCGCGGCAATTTTCTCTCAAACATCAAAGTCCCTTCGCACACGTTTATTCATTGCTCTAAACGATGTTTGCACTAAATTCAACAAGGAAACGATTAATTCGCCATCTCACACATCCTCTGATTTCTTCGGGAATCATTTCTACTTGATTGTCCATCGTGGAGAAGGCAAAGTGACCGGTTCATGCTGATCTTCGGCGTGGTTTGTTCGTCGTGGTTTGGCGAACAGGAAAACCCGTCGCTTTCTATCGACGGTATACCCCGGCGTACCCTCGTCGCGGATAGTAAAAGGATAGCCGACCGACCGCAGAAAAGTCCGCGGCGAGGTACGATCCGGCCGGCACGATAGGCGGTCTCGGCTTTATTACGTCGGTTCCTCTTCTTGCGCCACGTTCACCCCCGGCGATACACGCGGAACACACGCAGACATGGATTTCTTTGGCCAATCACATCGACCGAATCGCTGAAATAATTGTTCCTCGAGTGGTTGATCGAAGAACGCGAAATAAAGTCGAAAAAATGACAGATAACGTAGCAACAGCTTGCTCGGATGTTACTAAAATTGTGAGAAAATATTGTATCCCGTGGGCGGTAACTCTTGTATAATCCTGAATGATGGACTCCGTGGAATAATTCTCCGAGGGAAAAAGCGACAGGGTATCGGGGGAGGGGGGCGAGCGAGTATCATAAACATCGCGGCGAACGAGCCGCGAAAATTCCCGGTGTTTCCAGTAAACGGAGACGAAACCGGTACTCGGCGAGCATTATCGCGGTTGGTAATAATGCTCGGCCGGCGATTTACGGGAGACTCGCGGCGGATAACCCCTATAATCTCGGCGATTTATCGGGCCCGCGGATGACATTTTAGCGGGGCGCGACGGTAGTAAAGGCTCGGCCGCGGAGTCCTGCTTTTTCGCCGGACGGAAACGGCCAGGAACGGGGCAAAACAGCGCGGACGTAAATACGCGCATTTAGATAAGTTTAAGCACAAACATTATAGATACCGAGCCGCGCCGATAAACATGCGCACGGCCCCTACAGATGCGTGGATAAGCGGCTAAACGACTGTGTGCGTAAGCACGTTATTCCCGACGGTGCATGCAGCGCATTTCTGCAGTTTCCCTGGCATGTATACGCTCGATACGCGCCGTACGTACGCGCCATAGGCGAGCACGTGAGTCAAAGACTGACAGGCGACAAGAGAATGCCCCGCCGCGGCCCCTGTAAAACGTGTAATCCGACACGCAAAATCGTTTCCAGGTATAACGTTACCCGCCAGTATTTCGCCTTCGAAAGAATCCGAGCGAACCTAACGGAGAGACCGCAGAACGTTACGCCTCTCTCGCTCACTCTTGTTCCCTATCGTGCTGGCAAAGCAACCTAGGAATATGGCACCCGGCTTGTTTACCGCTGCTTAAGATCAGTTATGCAAACCCAGCGCAGGCCGCGCCCTTTTCTCCCGGTGACTCTTCAGGGCTGTCGGCAGGAATCTCAAAAGTCTCTTCGACATGCCGCGAAATCTGCTCCACGTATGGCAATAACAGTTATCAGTCTCGGAAATAAGGGTTTTCTCAAAAGGACCAACTGGAAATGCTTGATATTCTTCGGAAACTATTGTCAATTTCCCTAAAAATAGGAATTTTTTATCATTTTCAGGGTTTTTTCTTTCGACACGGTCGGAGGACATACGGTTTCCTAGACCTTGAATCATTGGGCGCGAACGATAAATAACGTTTGACCAGGGCTGTCGCAATAAATCACGATCAACGCGCCTTTTCTTAATGCTCCTTGGGGCCCGCTGACTAGACGATTAAAATACATCTAGCAGGATTCGCGGGCGTACGCTCGTAAATCTCCGTGGGCCTGATTGTAAGCCCAAGTCCGACGGCAGGGACGGGAATAAGAGGCGACAAATGGATTTACATTATTGTCAGGCGCGAACACACCGCTCCGAACGGCCAATTGTACTTAGGCGATTAGCAATGCGATTCCCTACGAATACGGCGCATTGTATTCAGATCAGGTGAACGTCCTTTGCGGGGAAGCGCCGGCAACGGGAAAAGGACGGGACTCGTTTCACCGGGCCATATTTTATCCGGCCGAGTCGTCCCGGCAAAACTCCTCGTCGATTGCCGCCGAACAATCCCACTCGTAAATTACCCCATCTTCTGTTCATTCCTCCGACACGAATCACGCAGAAAAAAGTATATCAGACCGGGAGAAAAGCTCGGGGATAGGGTTCAATCTTTGGCGGATGAGATTTTACGCGAAAACTCGCTCCCGGAAGTTGGTCCTTGGGGGGTTGAGTTATGGCAGAACCAAGTTCCCGTGGACCCGAGGGGATAAACTTGGCGTCACGCCATGAATCGTTGCTCCGCCGGCTGCTTGATTATATGTACATATTAAACGGCAGCGAGGAACATCGGTTCGCCGTGTCTACCGCGCAGATAACGAGCTTATTGATTATTAATAGGCCGATTCACGCGACACCTCCGGTCTTTTCAGCGGCCTCCGCGAGAACACACCCCGCGATGAATGGCTCGAATGGAAGATGCCTGATTATGATAGCCCACGTCACTCTTCCCCCTGTTTACCTGCACCGACCAGCAGCACGGGGAACTTTAATACGGCGCATTTGAATAATTCGACGAGGCACCGTTCGCGGCAACGTTTATCTTATCAACGTGACGCGAAAAACTTGGCTGTAACTCAATAAACGCCCTACGTAATTTTCTGCGTCTTCCGAGGATCCGCGTAAATAAATTAAACGTCCAACAACTTAATTATCGCGCGGCTGTAAATATTTAACGATGAAAATTAATGAAAGTCTTCCTCGCGTGAGCTCAAATTGGTCGTTAACACTGATGGGATATTTTTCTCTCGAAAGGTGTAGCAATTTTTTATAGAAATTGCTTAGAACCTTGAGTCCCGTTTACAGAGGTGTAGGAGCGTGAATGAGTGGACGATGAAATTTCTTTGCTGAGAGTACGAATTCCTGGCCTGCAAGTCTTAATCGTCATCAGAGGCTCGTTACCGCGGGTGCAACGGGCAAGTGGCGGATGATAAATTCAGGCAGCCTCAGTGGCCAACTCGCGGAGGCTCTCTCTCGCGTGTGCAGCCGGGCAAAACGTGAATAATGATCTTACGCCTCTAATCCTGTAATGCATTCACGGCCTCGTATTACCGCCGATAAATAAATAGCCGTTCTCGTACGGCCGCGGGGATCCGCTCGCCGGTAGTCGACATATCGGCCGAGGGGGATCCTTTTAATTCTGACAAATCTCCCTGTCCTTCGTTCACGCGGAATATTAATTCGACGTCCGCTCGCTCATTATCGTAATAGTCCCGATTACGTCATTCTGCGGTCTCGTTACAAATTCCCCCGACGATTCGCAGGGATAATGCCAGTTGACTCGTTCCCCGTTTATTGGTATTCCCGCTAATCGATCACCTCCACTCAAGGAGAAGAGAATTTCTACGCTCATTTGACCCTCTCGTTCGTCCACTTATAATGTTCGATGATAAATAGATCGGCTTGCGGAGGATACATCCCATCGATCTTTTTTCAGGAAATAAATGATCGTCTCTGTTTTACGATGTGATTGGAACAGTAAGTAGGTAAGGCCAAAGGGTCAGACAGGAGAGAAAACGTTGCCGCTCAAGAAAGAAACAATCTCCGTTTATGACATTCGGGGCTCGCAGTAAATATTACGTGGAATTTGTCCTTGGCGAAAAAGGGTAGACGTTATTCGCTGTTTACGAGTAATTTGACGGGCGGCTTCCGTTAGCAGCGGATAATAAATAGACACTCGTGAAGACGGGCAAACAGGTAGCTATAAATGCATATTGAATCGATTCACCGTGGTTGGACCACTCGGATTAATTTCCTCGCTAAGATTTTCCTCAGCGCCCGTCTCTAATAATCGATAATAAATAGACGCCGCTGGAAAATGCTCATCAACGCAGGTTCGTGTGCGCGGAGAGAGATATTACCGCGCAATATTGTCGACGGTAATGAGTAACGCCCAGGGAACGATGGTAATTTCGTCGTTTATAAACGAAACGTTAGGTTTTGCTTTCGTTGAGCAACGATCCCACCCCTCGTTAGTCGCTTTGAAGGCAGCATTACGCGGTAAGTGATACCCGACCAGTTTCCGATTTACTGGCCAATAAATCGCTGCCCATTACGAGCAACCCGGACGATCGGCTGACGCGAGCGCCTTTTCTTTCGTCCTCGAGAACGCTGATCCGTTTAATCCGATCCCATCGGAAAGGATAACGTCAGGAGCTACCGCGAAAAAATACAGCACCTGCTCGCAGGAGGAAGCGATGAAATATTTATGAAAGATCTTGAAATAAAAAAAAATCACTAACAATGGGGAATTACTTAAGCGTTAGGCCGCGAAATAGTTCCATTTCCTACGGTGGGAAGCTAAGACCACTCCCGAGGGTTTTAAAGATAGTGTCCCGGGGAATTATCTGAATTCCCCTGAGTGCATAAGTGCACCGGCGAATCCGCGGGATGATTATGTCGCGAGTAAAACCGGCTACGGGGAGTTACTCTCCCGGGGAAACAACGACCTGTCCGCGCCTATAAAGCCGTGTACCTTAACGCGCGTTTAATCTCGCGCCTGCCTCTAATGAGACCCATCGCCCGCGAGATGGGCTTGTGCCGAGACCAGATCGGAATCGCAAACCTATTAATGCTGTTGGTCATTTAGAAAGCTTTAGATTAGTAATGAGTATGATTTTTTCAAAGTATTTAAACGAAGATTAAAACGAGAATTACGTGTAATCATTATCATTAATCCTGGTCTCGGCGACTCGGCACGTCGCTGATTCGCCGGTGTTCTCAAACGTTTCTTCTCTGGACGGCTGACGAGTGCACTTCGGCCTAAGACCATCGACATAATATTACGTAAACGAAACGTTAACGAGTAGGCGTAGAATATCGAGGGCTGAAACGCGAGAAGCTCGTTCGTAATGCAACGTTATATCGGCTTGCCCTCCCCCCCCCATCCCCACCCCTCTCCGGACGAGGAGATAATTTTACGGCAATTCCTCCACTCACTCCCTTTTTCCCGGCCGCGTCCACCCACTAATCCGCCACCTCTACCTTCTCCTGGCCGGGCCGAAGGCGCGCAAAACTCCACCTTTCCGCTCGGCATAGTACGGCCATTAGTCGCACCGACGTAAATTATTAAACACATTTATTATTCATGTCGAAAGAGAGTAACGCCGGCAGTTGACGGCGGCTACTGAATTTACAGGCCCATAAAAAGGGCGACGGTAGCCAACGATTAGCGGCTTTCACGAGTGTTACTACAGTCGTTGCATGGGCCATTGGCGAAGCTCATAATGGCCATACTGGCCATTTCGCGTAATTCACTTTGCCTAAGATAATCTTCGAAAGTGGCCCGAAGGCTATAGCCCATGGAACGGACGTTTCCAGGCTGACCCCTCAGTCTCTTGTTGGACTGGATTCGCGTTGGGGAATCGACTGTCCCTCGCGGATTCGATTAGCATTCTCTGAATCGTATCTCCGCGATCGACGGGCCAGAGGGTTGCGATTCACTTGGCCGTGCAACGAGGCTGAGAAGGTCAAGATGGGCCGGTCTGTCGACCCATTGAAACGCATCGGCTTTGTCCGCTCTTCTGGCGATCGAGCAGCGACGCGGGGTCAATCGACAGCCCTCCAACGTTCTTCCTCGTGCTCGCTTTAATAAGCCTTCCGAGTACTTCTCGATAGCACCGCCGATCGGAATGGTAATGAGCCGCTGGAACGTGGACCACGTCGTTAATCATCATTATCGCCTGTTAACGATCGCTGACTAACGGGTGCATCGGCGGAACTTGCATTCCGCAAGAAACCCACCAAACGCCAGCCTTACGTTTTTTCATTAACGTCATCCACCACTCGACACGGACCTGATCATCTTCGCAATACACCTCCGAGATTTATCGTCCGCACAAACGTCACGGTGTCGTCGAAATTGCGGGACCAGGGAAAGCCGGAAAAGGATAAGAAGATAGCGAAGTTCAAAGACAGAACATGGGCGTGGAAAGGAATGGATTTTTTTTGTCGATGATTTCACGAAAGATCCGACAACCTTCTGTACACATTCCTTAATTTCGATCAATATCATTTTCCCCCGTATCGTAAATTTAATCAAGCTATTACGGGAATAAATGGCCCCGGCACGATGAATGAGGCGTAAAAAGTCTATCAACCGGCGGTCACGTGTATGTGCTTTTTATAGTGACCAATAAATTAATTAAGCGGGTCAGCAATCACGTTGCTACGGCGTGTGGTTTAATTTATTACCCGAACATGTGCAAGATAGATGGTTTCCATTTCGCTTCGTCCAATGAATTTATTCGACCATACAGCCGGCGGCGGCTAAAAAAAGACGTGCAAGCGAAACTACAGAAATTTTCCCGGGAGAAATTGCCCTCGACCAGACGAAATGGAACGATAAATCCTAGGAATTGAACGGTAGGCTCGACGGTCATCGAAATTTCGTTCTTCCGTTATTCCGAGCCTGTCTGAGAAAGCTTCTTTGATGGACGACAAACGGAACTCCGGTTCTCGAGAACCCCGCGAGATACTGACGTAAGCTTCTCGAAGATGGAAGCCTGTCGGAGAAAATAAAAACCGTGCCGTATTGACTGGACTATGGAGCGAATCGCCAATAGAACTCTTTTTAAAACGATGACGACCTCCATACGTCGGTTTCGCTCTCGAGAACAGCGTAATGTCTTGTCGGAAATAACACAAACTGCTGACCTTTCAAGATCAAATAACTACCATCTTCAACCACCGTTTGGACAGCTGGCAAGTCAAAGTTTCAAAGAAAAATCAGGCTAAAAAAATGGTGGAACAAATAGTCAGACGAATTGCGACCTTGAAGTTCATTATTCGGGTCATTGTTTCGATGCATTTTGTGAAAAATCATGTTGACTGAAATTCTTGGTGAACGGTGAGTAGTCTCGGCAAGGAGGAAGTCTGGCAGACAGCGTTGTATCGGAAGGCAATGAATCTTCTCGGAGGATTAACGTTTCAACGAGTGTCGCGAATATTCTCTTCGGCGTGGATGACGCGCGCGGACATGCCGGATGAATTACGCCTCGGCGATTTTCAGGGATTTTTACGAGGCTCGGCTCTATCGGCCGGACAGGAGGAAGTTGAGTATCTGCGCGTGTGCGTGAGTCTCGCGTGGATTTCTTATCGCGAACCGATATTCGCCGGCAGTGTGGGAGGCGTTCTCTGGCCATGATCTACGAGCCACCGAGCAGCGACAGCATTAAAGTGATCTATGGATCCTGCCCCGCCGAGGTAGAACCATATTCAAGCTTTCTCTCTCCTCCCCGGCCTTCCCGTCCCGCCTGCTTGCCATTAAAAATAAATTATTGCGTGACTTATCGCGCCCCGACGTCGGGGATAACTCGCTTCGCATTGTCCGCACTTGCGATTTCGATCGTTCTATTATGTCCTCAAGTTTGAGCGCAAGCACCGGCAGTCCCTTAACGTTTTCTTCCCACAAAGCTTCGCGCACGACAGATTTACGTAACAATCCCTTTGACGGTTCTCCGTTTCCCAGGAAACCGCTGGTTTTAAGCTCCCCAACCAAGGAATATTACGTGGCTAATTTTCTCGGTAATTTCTCGGCTAACGACGCTTATTTATTGCGCAATTTGTACAGGGAAATCCTGGAGGTTGGCGCATTGTACTCTCGAGCGGAGAGGCCGCTTTGTTGCTCGTCGCTGCGCACTTGTAGGAGATGATCTATGCGCGCCAAACGGAAGAGACGTCCCGCGCGCGCTAAATCGGGTCCATCGATCCTCCACGGACCCTTTGACCCCGCGAGCCGTGCAAACTGCGCGGAGAACGCGTCTGACGACTTTTACCCAGACTCGTTCTTACGCCGACGGGTAGATTTAACCACCGCCCCGGCCAAGTAATACGTTTCAACCAGCCACGGAGAATTTCCCAAGCACTCAGGGTCGAATAGGTTCATCACAGACCCACAATTTCCAACTAATTACATTTAACGGTAATTACCCGACGGCTCAAGCCAATGAATTGGAACTCGATTTTTCGGAGTGAGCAGTTCATTTTGCCGGGATAGAATTTTGCGGATGGTGGTTGAGAATCCCTGCAGAGGAAGACTTCCTGTTGAACGCCCATACGCAACTCCCACGTGCCCGACCACGTAATATCGTGAACGCGCCGTTAAATGCTGTCGGTTACATGCTATATACCGTCGGTTTCATTCACAACGCTTCCCGAAGCCGGCCACGCTCCATTGAGCGATAACCGTCCGTCCAGTCCCTTCGCAACGACCCACAAACTCCAGGCAACTCCGCCGAAGAATTCCCGGAAAATTTCCCCTTTCCCACAGGACTAGGGTCGGTTGAGTACCGACACGAGTACGGTATTCGCCGTACGTCAAAACACGATCGATCAGACGTCGAAAGAATTTATTCCGAGTAATTCATCAAGGCGTATTATAGATTCTTCGAGACTCGTCTTAATAACGTCCTTGGACCAACAACACGGAATGTTTTTCTTTCAACTTGCTACCATTGAGACTTTTATCCCTTCCTTTTGACCGATCACCCTTCCTCTGCTCACGCAATGCTCGATTCGCGCGTGAATGTCAAACATTTGCGAGTGGGCAAGCATCATCGAGAGATGAACTGTTCCACGGGATTTCGCGAAAGGTACGTACGCAGACGGACGGATAGACAGACGGGGAAACAGACTGGCAGGTAGCCGTGCAGACAGGACGAGAAATACGAAGGGGGGTAGAAAAGAAACACATACACCGACGTATTTACGCCCACACCTTGGCCATTCTGATCCTCCGCCCACGCTCGATCCTTGTCCATTCATCCCGGAGATACTCGCCCGCGTAAAAGTACAGGTGTTCCAGAAAACGGTCGACGATTGACTCGTCAACGTGGAACTCAAACCCTTCTGCAATTCCACACCTTACAGCTCTTCTCACGATTTATGCCCTTTTCGCATTCCCGGCTTGTTCTTTCTCCTTTCACGTACTCACGATTCCTGTAAATCTCTTATTTATCGCCTTCCACGCAGGAATGTCATCGGTTCCCCACGTATCCTGGATATTTCGTAATGCACCACTACCCTCGCCTACATGCAACACGGATGCATCGCGGGACTTTGCTTTTTAACGGCCTATCCCAACCCCCAGTCTGTCATCTCACATTCTACAATTCTAGAAGAAATTCTTGGCTTTTCCTTATTCCCAGACATTCCTAGAAAGCCGAAATTATCTGAAATTGACGTTTCTCCGAGCCTGTGTAGGCGTTTAATACATTTAGAGGATTCGATCGGCGATACGAAGAAACATCTACGACGCGCCATTATATGTTAATGCAAAGACCGCAGGATATTTCATTCCGATTATGTCCGTTCGATATGGAAATGCAGGACTGGGCCAGGAACGCGGCAAGTGAATCGTAAGATGGAAAAGTGTCGTCGGGTGGATGGCCAGAGGGAATCCCACGTCGAGCACGATCAGGGTCGATTAAGATAAAACGATTAGAGCCGTCGTCGATGGTCGATCCTTATCGGCGCGGTGCTGGCCTTCCAACGTTTCGATTAAGTCACGACCGATCAACCGATCAATCTTGCCTCCTGCCACGCTCTGACATTTCGACGATTAAAACTCTTTCCCTAATCTATCCTGTCAATAAAAACTTGCGTAACGTCCAGCAAAAGTAGAAAAGTCCTGGACAATTTAATCTACGCGAATACTTAGGAGAGAAGGACGTTTGGAATTAAGAGAAAGATACTTCGAGGACAGCCGCAGAAGTCGCTTTAATCCGTTCAATTTTCACGCTGGTTTAAGACTGACCGTTACAAACGGGAAATTGAACTCCGCAATTAACAAGTGGAGATCGAAGGCGGATAGAAGCGAATCGGACCAAGTATTTTTCAGCTGAATGTTGTGCCTCGATTGGCCCGACAAGTGCGGTTCTCTGTAACGCGTTAACCGCCTGTCGACTGAACGTGCCGCTCGTAATACACGCAGGTTACGGATATCTTATTAATATTATCGGCCGTAAATCGGCGGGACACGTTTTCTCGTGTCGGTAGCGAATATAGGCGTATACAAATCGGCAGTCTGCCCCGAACGACTATCTAAATCGCCGGCGAGTAATACGTCCGGGGGAATTACGGGCATACCAGAACGCGTCGGAAAGCGACAGGAAATCGCGAACCGTTTCTTCCGGTTGGATATCAGCCGCACCATTTGCTCGTTTCGCTCGGAAATCTTCGCTGGCGATGGACTCGACTAGCTATGATCGTTTGCGCACTTTTTCCCGGTTCTGCATAAGCATAAATTTCTCGTATACAGTACGTTTTATCCGCCATTCCTGGGGACGATGGTCTAAGTCAAGCATTTTATTGTGTTTCAGGCTGTCGATGCCATCTTGTGGGTTCTATGTCCACCGCCTGCGATATCGTCACGGGCCAATGTCAATGCAAGGCTCGTGTAACGGGAAGACAGTGCGACCAATGCGAGGTAATTCAATTTATAATTAAGAAAATTAGCAGTTCTAAGCGGAGTCGGAGAATTGGTACGGGAAAACGAGTAGGTGTCAGTCAAATTTAATGTTGATCGTGTTTGGCAGGTCGGTTACTGGGGCCTGGCAACCGGGGCAGGATGTGCTCCCTGCGGCTGCGATCCAATGGGATCCGTCGATTCCAGTTGTCACGATGCAACAGGACAGTGTCGCTGTAAAACAGGCGTGGGTGGTGCAAGATGCGATGACTGTCTGCCAGGGTATTACGGATTCTCGTCCAACGGCTGCCAACGTGAGTGACAAAATAAGATTGAAAGGTTTTAAGTTTTCACCTGGTACCAGCTAAGGATTAAAACTAAGCTGCTATCGACTGGTACCAAAGAGAATTATCCTAGTACCAGCGTCAATCCTGATTGACCTTGTTTACTAAATATCTGTCGATTTAAGAGCTTATCACTATGACCCCTAATGACCTTTTCCCAGTTTGCGACGTTTGCCATCGACCTGGACACATCTGCGATCGAGACACTGGTCGTTGCGTCTGCCCGAGCCTAGCCTACGGGGAAAACTGTGACAGATGCAGACCAGGTTCCTGGAACCTGGTACCCGGCATTGGCTGCAAACCCTGCGCTTGTACTCTAGGTTCCTTGAGACAACAATGCGACGATCAAGGACAGTGTCCTTGTCGAATAGGATTCGACGGAGCCAGATGCGAAAAATGTGCACCAGGATATTACGGCTACCCCCGATGTAGGCCTTGCAGCTGCAACGTGGACGGTACTCTGCACTGTTACGATGGACACTGCAACTGTGACGAAAGAGGACAATGTCCCTGCAAGGTAAGACGACAACCATCTTGTGCAATTTGTACGTAAAAGTTTCAGCTTCCCAGGAGATTCATTTTTCGTCCCTGTTTAGGAACACGTGACTGGGAAACGATGCAACAAGTGCAAGGACAGAACTTTCGGATTGTCGGCCGACAATGCAAATGGATGCACCGAATGTTTCTGCTTCGGAAGATCCACAGCCTGCAGACAAGCGAGTCTCAGCTGGGGTCAACGCAGACTGACTCGACCACGCGTGCTTTACATAAACGACAGCGTCAGTGACGTCACAGTGAGTTAGAACAATAGACGTAAATAGTCGGGGAAAATGGTCGACGAGGCGTCGATATCCGGCGGAAACCGGCTGGACCGAGTTTCCTGTGAAACCACGTCGAGCGATTTTATTTACGGAGATAAGTAATCGGTATTTTTTGCGTTTGTTCTCGTAGGTGACGAATTACGGTCCGCCCATCGTCCTGCCGTCCCTCAACGCCGGGCTCAACGTGACTAATGGCCTTACCATCATACCGGGGACGGACGGTGACGTCACCCTGCCAGCCAATCTTTACTACAGCTACCCGCTCTACTGGAGCCTACCGGAGACCTTCCTAGGTGATAAGGTACTACTTGTAACCGATTACCCAAGACTTCCAACAACACGCTTCGCATATTTCTACCTCCCCTTAGCAGCGTTTTTTTCGGCAAACCGTAACCCGTTGAATCTCAACGATAAATAGCCGAATTTTCTTCCATCTTTTTTCCAATGCATTCCGCTCACGGCACGTAAGATGAATCATGCTTTGGCTCGATTGAAAATTCAAGGTCGTCTCTTACGGAGGATTCCTGCGCTTCAGGACGACGACGGAAGGCGGAATACCGCTGAGAACGAGCCGTCGACACCCCGTCGTGCAACTGCAAGGCAATGGCAAGATCATGCTCGAGCATTACTTGCACTCACCGGTCGACGATGATTATTACGTCATCAGGTGGGCAGATTCTTTCACGTCCTTCAAACCCAAACAAACAGAACTCGAATGTTCCGAGTCTTAACACGCTCTCAATGTTTTCCATCGACCTGTTTCAACTTGTTGGCATTTTTTCGCGACTCTTGTTGCAGATTTCACGAATCCCAGTGGCAGCTGCACAACAGACCGGACTACAAAGTCTCGCGAGAGGTTTTCATGGTAGCCTTGCAGAATCTCCAATACATTCTACTGAAAGCTTCGGATCACGCGGAATTCACGAAAACTACGTACGTAAAAACGATAACAAGGTGGCAATTCCGAGGTTGAGAATTCTATTTTTTTTTTGCGTGTAGTTTACTAGAGGCGTCCCTTGACGCGGCAGTTTTGACGGCCACACAATCCCCGCCCCTGGCGATCGGCGTGGAAATCTGTGAATGCCCCGCGGAGTACAATGGCACGTCCTGCCAGGACCCGAGTATCGGATTTTACCGATGGTTCAGCAACACCACCGCCACGACCACAGCCGTCATTGACCTTGTGGGCCAAGCCAAACGATGCCAGTGCAACGGCAGATCGGAAATATGTGACAGGGAAACTGGATATTGCCTGGTAAAGTTTGCTTCATTCAAGCTCATAATGTACATCAATTTATGCCCTGCCTGTTTCTGTAAATTTTCGCCAATTACCACGACCTTGACTCTTCACGTAATTTACAGAATTGTCGAGGGAACACGGCCGGGGAGAAATGTCACATCTGCGCCGATAGTTTTTACGGTCATCCCGATTTTGGTGGTTGCAAACCGTGTCCCTGTCCTCAGGTGGATAAAAGATTCTCCAGCACATGCATCGTACGGACCAACAACGACCCGATTTGTCATTGCAAGCCCGGTTAGTAGCTCACCTTCGATTCAGAGATAACGATAGGACGAGAAGATTTAATGAACGTTGTGAAAAATTACAGGATACACCGGACGAAGGTGCGAGAAGTGTTCCTTCGGTTATTACGGCTCACCGGATATCCCTGGAGGTCAATGTTTGCCCTGCAAGTGCAATTCTGCGGGCAGCACAGGGGAGCAATGTGACAGTGAAACGGGGCAATGCAATTGCAGGCCTGGGTCAACTGGAAGAGACTGTTCGCAATGCGTTGCCTATCGACACGTTTTGATAAATAGTGTTTGCACTTGTAAGCGCACGACATGTTTTCTAGCATTCCATTCCCCTCAAGATAATTTGAAAAACTGTTAATAAATTAATGCATTGTTTAGCGTGCAACGACAATTGCACTGGAATACTACTCGACGACGTGGCTCTTCTATCCCGAGTTTTGGCCAATGGAACGGGACATATTGCGAACGGTTACATTCCACCCCCATGGGAAGAACTGCTGGATATCGATGGAAACGTCACTGCTTATATGGCGGAATTGGAGGAGCAGAGAATCTTGAAGGAAAGGGTCAAGGACATACCCTGGTCCGAGTACAAGAACCTCATGAAAGCCGCAGAATCATTGTTGAGAAATGTATGTATCCCAACAACTTTCAATTACGGTTAAAAAAAATTGTGTACTTTTCGACACCTTTTTTTATAGATTAATAAACAAGCTGATTTGGCTGACGATCTCAAGAATAAAAGCCGTGACTTGAACAACAATGTCGTTAACGCAAATACGGAAGTAGAAGCTTTGAAAAAATCTATCGAAGGTATTGCAAATTTGTCGAAATTGTGATGCCGTTGTCGTGCATTTAGAGTTACTCTACAATCGGGCTATTTCAGATACAACTTCCTTGTTACATCATTACTGGGACGACGACAAGAGAGTCGGAATTAAAAGGGCCTTGAAACAAGCAATGGCTCTCCTAAATGAAATAAAATCGACCGACCTGTCGGAAAGAACAGCAGAGTTGCAAAATTTCCTGCAGTAAGTGATATAATTCTAATTTCCTATTAATGCTCTGTTGTTTAAGACATGAATCGATCGTGATTTCTTTGTACGCAACAATAGAGAAATCGCGAAAGACGTTAACTGGGTGAATTCCTTATACGACCCAACGGAAGGGCTGACGAAGACGAAAAATGACGTTGAAAGTTATGAAACGAAACTGAATGACATGAGGAACGTAATAGAGAAAACCATGGAAACGCTCTTCAGTTACGACGGTCTGTTCAACGACATCAACGAGACTTACGCTGATTCCAAGGACACTTGTGGAAGAATCGAACGATTGCGCGATGAAATCGATGAATCGGTCGAGGAAGGGAAAAAACTCGTAGACGAGGCCGAAGGTTTTGTCGTTGATACAAAAAATAATGTTCAGGTAAATTCAGCAGAAAAAATCAAGAATAAATGATTAGGAATTAGAAGTGCATATCGATTGATCGATTCTGCTGGAAATTACGATTTCAGGACCTGCCGGATCTGGAAAACAAGCTAACATTCTGGAACGATAAGTTAAGCGTGCGTGAAGAGATTCTCTATCGACTTAACTATGAATACGATGAGAAATATGTTATTCCGGCCGTGGAGTACGCGAGGAATTTATCGAACGCCGTAGACAAATATGTGGGGTAAGAAAAATCTGACTTCTTCTCGAGCAAGTTGCGAGCATGGTCGCTTAAAATTTCGTTTCTCTTCAGCCTGTTTTCCGAGACCCGCGACATCGCTGCTAGTCCCCTGAAAGCTAGCCAAGCTTACAAGAATATCGTGGATAACTTGAAGAAAGCGGAAGAAGCTGCAATCGCTGCCAAAGAAGCAGCAGATGACGTGTACGACAGGGTAAAAGATTTTCTATTCCCCAGTACTCCATAAAATCGTCGAAGAAAACGATTACAGAAAGTTTTAGGTGTGTCATTATTTTTCAAGGTGTTTCCTGATGGACCTCGTGCCAAGTCCTTGCTGAACACTGCCGAGGAAATGTCTTCGAAATCGGCGGAACAGTGGGACAGAACGAAGGACCACGACAAGATGGTGGAAATTGCCAGCAAGGTTCTCGAGTCCCAAAAACAAGTGGTGGTAGCCTTGAAGAATTCGTTGAACACCACCGGTATCAGGGACAATCGTATAAACATCAAATTGCAAGAATTGCAGAGCGACAGTAAGAAACGTAGGTGAATCTCAATGAGAATCCGATTTGTCGTATCTACTTTGAAAATTAAAATTCACGAGTAACGGTGGACGATTTTCTTGAAATAGTGCAGGAAGATGCTGTAAGGATTATCGGAGAAAACGACAAACTCTCGGAGTCTATAGGAATCACGCAGAAATTAATCGACGACTACAAGGAACAAATCGAAAATCGCCTGAAGCCAAAACTCTATGAACTGAAACGCGAGGGTGACTCGAAAATTAGTTTAGCTGGAGAAAAACGTAGGACAATTTACATCTTCCTAGTTAGTCGTGATACAGACATTTAATCATTCCTACCCTGCAAATTAACGTTATTACATTCTACAGTTTCGAAGGCATTAAGCAACATCAAAAAGGCTGATGTAAAATTGATAAGCCTCACTAATGCCTCGACTAAACAACAAGCCCAGTTCGATAGGTGGAACGACACATTGACAGCAAAGTTGCAAAATCTGAAGAACAAAATAGCCGAAGCCAGGAACACTGCTGAAGGGGTAAACTACTAGCTAATAAAAACAATAATAAAATAGAAGGACCATGATGAAAATCACACGATTATTTTGTTAACAGATTCGTGTTTCCTTGAAATCCGCCGATGGGAAAAAATGTGTTCGATCGTACAGGCCAGCTTCTCTGCAGCCATCGACAACTACAACAATTGTTATAACATTTGCTATACCCAATGGCCGACGGGAAGGTGCTTTGTTCTACCTGCCTAGCAGCATCAACGTACGTTATTGCTTTATTCATCTAAAATGACATTTTTCCAACCCCTGCGAAATATTTCTAAAAATTTCTATCACCCACAGGATGACTTCGTGGCTGTGGAAATGGTTGACAGGAAAATCAGATTCGTGTGGAACGTAGGTGGGGGAACGGGAGTATTGACGCACCCGGAAGTCATCGAAAGTGGGGATTTGCAAAACGATAAATTTTGGTATCGCGTCGAAGCTGAAAGGTATAAATTCGCCCTAATACTCTACTAAAGTCGGCTAGTGAAAATATTCACACAATACCTTTCGACCGGCAGGACTCTTCACGTGGGAAAACTAAGCGTTAGGAAACAGTCCTCGACTTCCGGGAAGTATCTACCGGTGATGAACTCGACAAATTCGGAATACGGTCGGTTCGACGTGGCCAGCACGGACAGAGCCTGGATCGGCGGGATTCCTGAATCTCAGCGAAGACCGACAGAATTAATGGCATCTAATGGGTTGCCAGGATGCGTACACCAGGTAATCTTGGATGGGAGGGCGATAGGACTCTGGAATTTTATTACCACAGCACCGGATAAGGCCTGCAAGGCTTGCGTTGAAGGGTAAGTTACAAATTTATTTACCATACAATTTTCAAACATATTCCTACACGTGTGACAATTTCGTTTTAACTATCGCAACAAAACAGGGTCGAAGATGCCAGGGATGATATCGCCTACAGCTTCAACGGCGAAGGCTATGCCATCAGGAGCAGAGTTTCCTCTGGCCCCTACAACAAATACACCTTTGGCGTTTCGATCAACTTCCGGACGTTCGACGAGAACGCCCTGATCTTCCTAGCGATCAACCCAGATACGGTAAGCCAATCACATTTACATCAATCCACAGTACAAAGCAAAAATAAATGTTTTATTTTATATGCCCAGAATCAGCATATCATGATATTCCTGCGGGAAGGTCGCGTTATCCTGCACATCGGCTACGGCGGGAACGTCAGCATGGATATGTCCTCGACCTACAAGTACAATAATGGAAACTGGACGAAAGTGGACGCATTCCGACAGTACCAGGTCCGCAAGAACGTTGAGAAATGTAGCTTAAGCGTTGGGGATGCTGACAAGAAAATCGGTGCCCCAACTCCGCAACCGCAGAAAGAAGATATACCGGACCTGGTGAATGCCAAGTACTACATTGGCGGGGTTCCGCCGAGTTTCCACGCCGAGGAAATCACGCTTCCCCCGCAATCTTCCTTCCTCGGGTGTATGTCCAACATTAACGTACAAGAAGGATACGATCCCATGGCCGAAAATTATTACGGCGTTGAACCTAGCTGCAGGAATAAGGTATGACACAAAACATGTTAGAAATTGCAAGATTAACAGGACACATTTAACAGGTAGCAATGTAATTGAATAATGCCTTACAGCCATTGAAAATCGTGGGATTCTACGGCGATGGGTACCTAGAACACTCGTCTCATAGTTTACGGAAAATTTACTCGGTAGTGAGTTTCTCCTTCAGGACGACACAGCAGCAAGCCATGCTGATGTTGTCCACTTTCCAAGGACAGGAGGAACGGTTGAACAACATTCACAACAATGACGAGGAAACAAAGGTAAAAAATGATTTAAAAAATGGACCTTTGGATTTATAAAATAATTATGGTCGATTCTGAAAGGAATTTGTTTTTGATTTTTAGAAGAATAGTTATTACTCCGTGTGCATCGTGAAGGGACAAGTCCAGGTGAGGCTGAACGCTGGGAGAGGGGAACTCGTTCTCCAATCGAACAACACCTTCAACGACGGAAGGTATCATACGGTGACCTTCATAAAGAATCGAAAAGAAGTGGAACTTAGAATCGACGATGCTTACCAGCTGGCCGGAAGGCTTCCCAGCAGTGCGGCCATTAAAGCACCTGATTCCAGCGGCGGGCTTTTCTTTGGCGGACTTCCGGCGCTCATCAACAACACCAAAATGGTAGCAACTAGCGTCCCCCTCTACGGAGCCATCAAGGATGCCATTTTCAACGACGAGTAAGCACAGGATATCCTCCCTAAGAAGAAAGGGTGAAAAACAGAACCTGTTCTAATTAATAATATTTACAGGATCATCAGATTCGACGAAGCTATGACGTTCGACCACGCGTTGATTGGTCGACCAGGTCCCAGCATGGGGAAAGATCCTCCCACTTACACGCCTTCGGCATCCTTATCCCGAGGTATGTCCACGCAACCTGAAGGATGTCAGAAAGTACCCTATTATTCCCTTGAACCTGGGGCTTTGAAATTCGGAGATAAACCCCACAGCCACACCCAGCTCTACCTCAACTTTAAGAAATTCTGGGAGAAGAAGTACGCAATCGAATTCGATTTCAGGACGTACTACCCCAACGGTTTGCTGTTCATCACACCGGTATTTATTCGCGTTTTCAACATTTATGATATCTTTGTGTATATTTAATTATAATGTCCGTCGATTATTTTCCAGGGGATAAAGCTGAGACAGTACCTGATGGTGATCATTCGTGACGGGCAACTATTACTGCTTGTCAAGAGTCGGCAGAAGAAAGAAATACTTTTTAAAACACCGTTCAATGACGGCAACTGGCACCACGTTTTGCTAAGTCATGATGAACGAAAGTTAACGCTCGTCGTTGACTCGCAAACCCCACGAACGATCAAGGTTCCGCGGAAAATCGGCCTCGCATCGATGATGTACATCGGTGGCCTTCCGGAAAGTGGAACTCCTCTACCAGAACAGGTCGTCGTGAAACTAGAGACCCTGAAAGGATGTATCAGAGGACTGAGGGTTAACGGGAACATTTACGACATGGTCGGCTCAACTAGCAGGGCTTATAACGTGGGCCAATGTTTCCCCAGCGTTGAAAGTGGGGCATATTTCCAAGACGAGGCCTACGCCATTTACAGTAAGGAATTCTTAAATAAAGTAACGCCTCGCCTTCTCCTAGAATTGAAATTTATGTATTTTTATTTTTAGAGAAAGACTTCGAACTAGGCGCGGTGCTGGAGCTTCAACTGGAATTCAGAACGTCCGAACTCTCCGGTGTGTTGCTGTCAATAACAGCGCCAGGCGGTTCTCCATCGTTGTCCCTAGAACTCAACAATGGCAAGGTCATAATGTCCGGTGACCTCGGCGACAACAACCCGCTTTACGTGGAACAAAGGTTCGCCAGTCCCTACGCTATTTGCGACAACCGCTGGCACAGGATACAGGCGGTGTACAACGACGAGGAACTGGCCTTGAAAGTGGACGAGCTCGATCACAAATATGGATTGCCGGCGAACGTAAATTACCACTTTATGGGATCGACCGCCTCTAGTCCTTTATACATCGGCGGACTTCCAGGTACATTTCCAGGACTATTTCATGAATGTTAAAAAAGAGAAATATGAATGAATGAAATGAAAAATGTTTTTCTTTCCTGCAGCATCCGCCCCGAAGGGCACGCTGATAACCCGCGACCACTTCAACGGCTGTATACGAAACGTAATGATAGGGGGTGAAAGACGCGACTGGACGGACATGGCCGAGCTGCACAACATTCACCTGAGCTCCTGCCCGGTTCAATGATGTTGCGCATCGACGACAAATAGTTCCAAAGACTGTCCGAGAGCCGAGCTTCCTTGGGCTGCGTGCAAATAAGCTTTACACCCGAGGTACAGTGCCATAGAGCGACGGGATCTCAACGGACAGCAGGTTCTTCTTAATTTAACAACGCAAATCATTTCGTTGTCGACGAAAGGAAGGAAAATGAAAGGAATTTTATATGCATAATTCGTTGACGAAGACGCTAATGAACTGCGTTGGTAAATTTCTTATCCCTGTAAGCAAAGCCGAGAGATGCTAAAATGAGGAAATTCATACCGAGGTTGACGATCGAGGCCCGTACCTGTCGCGTGTGACGGAACGTGTGGCAAAACATTATGCGTAGTGTGTCAGGCTCGTCTGAAAACAATCAATGTAGCACGTAAGTAGGAAGATCACACTGCCATATATAGCTTAATCGTAGCTCGCTCGTAAGCCAGACATTGTACATCAGTATTTAAAGCTATTATTTATTATCCGTAATATAAATGTAGGTAGAAGATTTTAACGGAGAATAAACCAACTATGTTTTGTACTTTTATAGGCCGTAATTAATGTACCGAATTTCGTCTTGTCGCGGTAGCGTAACATTCAATCGATCGTATCCACGTGACAGTTAAAAAATTGCTTGAATATATGATTAACTGATTCTTAAAAATTAAAAATCAATTCTACGTTAATGACTTAGGTTTTATTCAAATCGAATGCAAATTCTGCTTTCTCGTAATAATCTTGTCAGAATAAACACGATCGATTTCTTCATTCTAAAACATCGAATCTACGATTAATTAAATCATATTCTGTAAAAAGTGTCCTTTATAATAAAATATATGTATGTATTAAGTCCATCGAAGAAAGTATCTTAGTATTTATGACTAATATCTTCCGTAGACGTCGAATGTAATATATTTTAAATCGGTAAGATATTAGCGTTTCTTCGTTGCTGAAAATAGCCGGACAGTGATTATTGATAAGCAGAAGACACGAAAGAGTCTATTGCAAATAGGTTATTGAATTTTATTTATGACATTCGCTGCAAGTTTCGCTAACAGTAAAATATGACCCAAATCTTACTTCGTGTACTCAATAAATATATATCATCGAGTAGGTAGTATTCATTTATACGTATATAAAAACATAATATTTACACAGAAACATGGATTAAATTGAAGAAACATTCTTTTACCTGACGACGTTTCGTGACAATAAAAACGAAGGATATTATTACGTAAAAGGTAATGGTTTATTATTAGTAAGCGCGATTTCTCCGCGACATACGTTCCATACGTCGCAGGGTGTGTTTTTCTTCTTTCTCTTTTTTTTATGTTTCCGGAACACTCGTCTATTTATTTCGTGTCTATAACGCCAATTCCAAACAGCTCACTAATAATATCTCTTTCTCTCCTTCGAAAAATATAAATATCAAGCACAAGCAATCACGTTATCGAGCTACAATGTCGAATTTTCGTAGCCTCCGCCTCAGATCCTCTCGTCGGGTTTCACGTTCTCATCGACACTTAATAATTAGTGACTATTAATTAATTACGCCATGTTCATCCCCACTGCCGCCGACCGTCTCGAATCCACATCGTAAAATTCACTTTGCGTCGATTCATCTCCTTGCAAGTCCTTCCGCGGCGTCGACACTTCTCGACGTTCGAATATTGTCTGGTCGGACCGTGTTTTATTCCCTTCGAGACTCGTGGCTCTTCAGATCGTCGTTTTACAGTGCGAGATTTACAATAGACGAAGTATATTATAATATTTCTTTTCTTTCTCTTCGGACAATAAGATCGACGGATTTCGTTTACCGAGCCCCTCGTGTTTACAGGAAAATCGGAACAGGGCATATGCACACGCAGAGTAATTACATCGAATAAAAAATACTTTCCGCGGTACAGGATGTGGAATTAACAAGGGAGGGTATTCGATATGTCGCACGATCGTTCAGTAACAGATATTCTCGCAAAACGCCACTGAAGAATACAGAAAGCCTACGTCTTCGTAGTCGTAGTATACGAAGTAGACGAAGCCGCAATTAGTCGTAAACCAGAAAAGAAATCGCATATGAAGTGATAAAAACGGCAAAGGTTGTAAAAGCGAATTCACCTGGAATTTGAGGATTCGTACAAACTGCGAAATTATTAAAAACTGTACGAGTTAGACCATCTATAACGCTGCAACGTCTACTATACATCGTTGTTCGCCACACTTGCTGAGGATACCTTGTCAAAGGAATCACACTTCGAAGGATACGCTGTAATCGTGAAACGGCAAAGTCCAGTTCCAACGCGAAGGAGGCGGGTGTTTAATTTATGGCACAATAAATAGTTCTTTCATTAACGTCATCATGCTAATTATTTCTTCATGTACACGCAACCCGCGTACGATCGTTCGCTTCGAACTGAACCAGACGCAACGATAGACCATTTGCAGAAGACAATGACCCTAAGGTAATATCGATAACTCGCCTTTTCAACGAAGAATGTACGATTGGAGAATTATACAATTTCCTCACGGGTAGTAACATATCGAACGCTCGAAGCGATCGATAATACTATGAAATGACATTTACATGTTTTCAAGAGAACTACGAACTTTCAAATACGTGACTCATAACATGCTCACAATATTACATTATCTATCAATATCCTTTGAATCATTCTCAAGCATTTTTACATGTAAAAAATTTAAACAATTCCGATCGTACACTCTAGGTTCTTAACTCACTCTTAATTAGCTCTCATCAAAGCCGTAACTTCCAAAACGTAAACTCCAAAAAATTATTATTACGAGTAATGAATTTGCACTAGTCTATTATAATCACTAATCCTAATCAATCAGAAAGTTACAACTTTGACGTGCCAATGAAAACATCTACGTACGCACAGAATCAACGTACATTTCAATACGTATCCATGAAGTCCCGCCTACATTCTCAATAGAATTAGTAAAAAAAGAAGATGAAATATATCAGTCATACATTTTCACTTGCAAACGCAGCGATTAAGACGATTACGAATTGGTCACACATCAGGAATCAGCTTTCAAGGATGTTAAACGACGAACCGCCTTAACTCACTCAAAGAACATTTTAATTACCGTTAATTACATTTGCATTCGTCGGAGTAAGGATTTATTAAATAACATTATCATACAGATGAGTTACGAATGTGTGTGTATATATATAGATATATCTATAGAACAGAAATCCATAAAAAAGAAACGTTCCATAAATGTAATTTCATTAAAATTTAGCAGTTATAATCCATAATTCGTTTGGTCGAAAAACAACGTTGTGCACACAAATTTACAGTGTTTGTAGAAAACAGTTTCATAAAAGAAAATGAACGTTTGGGTTGTTGAGGTTCACTAACAGAAGTTAAATTGTTCCTTCAGTGTACCGCAAATAACCGATGCTGACACGTACGCTTCGAGAAACTATGCTTAAGAGAAAAAATAACATTTCGATAACGACGGGCCTTAAAAAGTAACGTGCAACCGTATCAAGCACTCGAGAGAGGATTGCACACGGGTACCCCTATAATGTCAGCACTGATAATTCGGCTGTCCATATACAAATTGACTAAGAAACGCAAACGTTTTGCATTAATTTAATATGGGCCTGTATTAAAATAGTAACTATGAACAACAGAGGGCATACATTAGTAGCGTAATTGTTAGGCGCGTACGAACGCACGTGTAAGACTATATGACGAGAGGCATGTCTTTCTTGTTTGGTAAAGTCACCTTTTTACCTTGCCAAAGGCTGTTATGTATCGTGAAGGCATCTATGGTCACAGTCAGATGCTTTGTATGAACCTGAGAGAAACATTTCCCCCCGGAATTATATCTGCAAATAAATGACAATGCAGATTCGCTCCCATCGGTCCTAGTGAGAAAAGAATTATATGAAGACGGGCCTTACTTGAAAAATTTGTCGAACATCTTGTCGATGACCTGCTTCGGCCCGGTGCCGTAGAGTTTCGAAACTTCTTCTCTGTCCGGGCAGTAAGAATACAAAGCTCGGAACTGGCAGCCAGCATCTCGGAATAAGATGAGGAAGTGCTTGCTCTCGGATCTCGCGATTTCGTCCAAGACCCTTCGTTTCGCCTCCTTATTCACCGTACCCGGAAACACGCAGTACTCCACGGCGTTCAGCATGATCCCGCGATTTGATTTCGTTGTTGGCTGTTTGTATAACCTGGGACCTAAAATCAACATTACCTTAGCACCTTCTTAAAGACTTGATTAAAGTATAATCCATCTGAGGAATTGACACTAACCATTATAATCCATCATTGAACTTGGCGTGCTGCTAATATCGCTGCTACCGTCGTCGAAGACCTTCCTCTTGGTAATGAGACCTGGTGGCAAGGATCCCGGACCGGAAGCTGACGGAAGATGCTTCATACTGCCCATTCCAGGACTCGGTGCTCTCCTCGGCGGTGTCGATCTCCCCAAACCGCTGTCTGTATCTGTATATTCACATATAACATCGTTTTCATCACTACTCGAACCTGCGAACGCAAGCTCCGCGTATGAAGACAGAAATACGGAGGGAAATAGACTCGAGGAAGTCTGGTTTGCTAGCAGCGAAGAACAGATTTCCACAGAGTTGACGTGACATAGACCCGTGTAAACCATAAGAGATCAAAGAAGAACTTCCACCACGTAACGGTTATAGGCCGTCAATTTTAATCAAAATTAATTCTTGTTAAGTTAAGGAGATGTTAGAGGCAGTTTGTTAATAAATTACGAAAAGATCTTTTATTTCAAGAATGTCCATCTTCATAGCTTGCGTCCAGAGTGAAGGAATAATTTCAGAATAGCATAAAATAATTTTATATTGTATAAAGAAGTAAATAAATGTTAAAGTATCGTCGTTATAAAATTGTTCTTTCAGGACGATAAGTTCTAAGGTCTAATGCTCGAAAATATTAAGAGACGATTGAGTATGTTAAGAATGAAGCTATTATTCTATGAGATTATTTGATTGTCTTCCTCTATTGCTCTTCTCAGTTTTAATGAATTCTAATGTTCCTAATGCTTGTCTAGCATTCTAATTATAGCGATCTAACGATCGAACTGTCATTCTGTACTGATCCCTTGTCAACTGTCACAGAATGACTGTCGTTCTGTAGAACTTTGACGACGTTAATATGTTTATTTACAAGAGCCAATATCTGTGATGATTATCACTATACCAAGGTATGTTAATTACTTATAGCGAATTTACATACATTTCACTACGTTCATGCAAAGTCCTTTGCAAGTGAATTGAACTGCAAAGGGCATTGCATGATATACCGCAGATCGAATCATTTTACATGAGATCAGGACCTTCGTACCTGAAATTGCAAAACATAGAGGGACGAACAACGGATATAAGATTAAACGTAAATGACGGGGTAACTGGTCTGATACAGGACCTAGATGTAAGTTAGAGTAGGGGTTGTTACGTGGGAACCCGGAACCACCAGCGATAATCTGAAAGAACACTAAAGAACACCTGTGCCCACAACCAATGCTGTACAGTAAGCGGAACAAGCCTGAACTGAACCTTGCCTACGATAGCAAATGAAAGACCCTGTATGCGAAAGTCAAAGTTTTACCAGTTATTGAAACGGAACGTTTCGTGTTAATAAACAATAAACACTGATGGAAACCAGAATGGATATTTCTGGGGAAAACTTTGACGAGTTTCAAACAAAATGCGCTCTTGTGTGAATGTGTGCTATTTGTGTCTTATTTGCTGCCACCTGTGCACCAAAAATCTGCCACCATGCGACTACGTGTGTGTGTGGCCACAATACATTCGGCCAAGGAGGGAACTGATACACAGATACGTATTTACACATATTATACGGTGTGCGGGGACATATGAGACTCTTGCACGATAGATAGATAGATATATATAAAGGGGAATTGAATGTTTCCAAGGCACATTGGCGCGTTCTTACCGCACAAATTCATCAGGGAATTAGACTTTCTCCCCTTAAAGTTTTGGTAAGTCGGGTATTTAGGCCTGCCTCTAACCTGTTGCTGAGGCTCCTGCACATCTGCAATAATCGAACGTTTACCTTGTTACACTTCAACAGCCGTATTTTCGTACGATCAGAGATTGATTTGTGTTTTAACGATATACTGGGGATGCGTTTCAATCATGTCAGTGTAGCGAGACAGGGGGCAAGGGGATCCGAGAGAGAGAGCCTAACTACGAGCCAAGTCCGCTGATAAACACAGGGAGAACGTCGAACGAAACTCAAAGGTAGGTATCAGGTGCAGTTTTCGGTGCAGAACAATCTTGCGTTCCAACTGAAAAAGATTGGCTACGGCGAAAAGGCGCTACTTCAACGGAAAAAATCAAAGATCTCATACCATCGAATCGTAGAATAATTCAAATGCTAAATTTTCAAACGGGGTTTTTGTCTGTTCGAACATTTGTAAGGATTCAGCCGCCCATACCAGTGAGATGCGCATCCTGCAATGAGTCTAGTTTCGTCAAGCCAAACGTTTAAGGAGACATCAGACACGGCATTCGACTAGCAGGGAAAGACTGACAAGGGGAGCTCACCTCGGGAAGTTTTGTAGGAACCACGTCGTCCGAGCTGGTTCACGCTTCGACAGGGTGATGATCCTCTACCGTCGTCGGGCGAGTCTACAGAAGATACTAAAAAATACGGGATTTCTATTACAGTCCGTCAACGACCACCAATATCTAAAGGCGTTTAATAAAAGAACGCTACGTTATGCTCGAGCACGATTATCAAAACACATTCCAAAACATGCACGATTTGAGTTAAAAATGTGCACTAAAGAAAAAAAATGAAAAATTTGGCTATCGCTGAAAGAGCGTCAATTATATGTTATTGTGCAGTGTAGTTAAACATATACCGTCTTTGAATCAAACTATAAACCGAATTAGTATTAGCATTTAACTTAAGACAATTCATTCTATTTGCAGTACACTTTAAGCTGCATTGCTTATATCGTAATCGCAATATTTTTGTTAACTTCCTTCGCGTACTGCGAGTTACGTGTTAAGGTATGCTGAGCAGGAAGTGAGAGAAGAGAGACGTTAAAAAAAGCCGCGGATGGAAGAGAGAGTGTGTGTGGTGCATACCCCTGAGGCTGCCGCCCCGATAAAGGGAACCGGAACGTCGGTCATCGAGGTGGGCGGCAGTGAGACTGTCCTGCGAGCCTCGGTAGTAATCTCGCCTCATCGTCGGGGAGGTCAGCGACGCTATAGTAAGTGTGTTAGTGCAAAACTATTCGGCTCTCGCATTTCCCGTACTGTTCTAGTTCATTTCGACGCGATCGGATCAAGAACTAACGGTTCGTATGAATAAAAGTGATCCGTTAATGAAGTCCCAATTTCGACCAACTAGCACACACGAGAAATCGTAGAGCTCGAAAACACAAGTGACTAAGGATACGAATTCGTGATGTAAGAAAACAAAAATTACAACGTAAATTCATGTCGACATAAATTAGCATTACTCAAAAGAAAATTGCTCTGATATCGTAATATTCGCCATGCAACGAGTAATGCAGTTACAACATTGAGACATAGTTACTATTATAACGGATAAATACACTTTGTTACGTAGTGCAAAAATAGTTTCTCCGAAAGTAGATAACCAGAATCGTCAGCAAAATAATAGAATTTCTTTTTGCTTCATGTTGGACATAAAATTGAACTGTTTTTGTCGATATGTATATCTACTTCTGAAGTAACGTTAATGATCGTAAGAAATACTTTTCATTTCGGATTAATTTCGAAAGATATACCTGTACTGAGGTTCGAGGAAGAACCTTTTTTGCCGCGACTAGGCGTCAGTGCTCCAGAATCCAATTCCGCCCCGGCATCGACGTGAATGGTCTTCGGCCGTGGTCTTGTTGCAGTCTTATTTCGGTATTTTGGCTTTATTGCATTGAGGAGTTCCTTATCGATGACCTTTCCCTAAGAGTACAAATTATTTTATTTACGTTCGCATGTCAATACTTATATTAGTGACAAGTGTTGATGTGTAGAAAGTCGCACTTCTCTCTCTGCTTCCTCGATGGCCTTCTTCACTTTATACTGCTCCAAAATAGCTGCCCTTCTCTGTCGCTCTTCTTCCTTTTTACGCGCTCTTTCTTCCGCCTTGAGTTTCTCTTGTTCCCTACGCGCCTGGGCTTCCGCTTCTTTCCTTTCCTTCATCTCTTCCTGCTGCTGCCTTCTCTGCAGTGACAAAAGCATGATGCGTTCCTTCTTTCGCTCCATTTCGTCCAAGGAATTCTGAAATAGCCATTCACGTAATAACGAACAATAAATACTTATCTTATCCAACTAACATGGTTAATTGGCAGAAGAAGTTGGTACTAACAGGATCAGGGTTCGTGTTTCCAATTAATAAGCCTACACCCTGCCGACCCTCTGCACTGCTATCACGGTGCCTTTCCCTTTGCCTCATTTCTCTCTCCATTTCTCTTTGCAATTCCCTATCCCTCATCTCTTGCCGCTGGTGTTCTCTCTCCTCAGCTTGTCGCTGCCTTTCCTTTTCTAGATCCCTCTGGGCTTCTAACTGTTTGTGCCTTTCACTAATATTCACAGAAGGAGACTCCGGTCGAATCGCGTAGTCTTCTTGCTCGATATAAGAAGACACCGCTCTCTCCTATTCTCAATCACAACAAGCGAGTGTTACGAAAAGTACATGAAAAGTCAACACAATACTCCTGACTACGTTTACCTTCTTTGGTGACGATCTTTTCACTCTGAGGGTCGGTTTTGGCTTCTTAGGTGCATCATCATCGAAGGAGATGTAGAACCCTTTCTCACCGGCATCCGTCGGGTCCAGAGGCGTAACCTCGGGCATAGCCGAAGGAGATGGTGTTGCCTCTCTCAACGATGGATGAGGTTGGAAGGAATTTCGCGAAATAGAAGGCCTAGTGGGTGACGGTATTCGATACGTTCGACTACCTGATGTAATGTTTAAACCTCGTATGCCTTGTGCGAGATCGTCGTCGGTACCTACCGCAAAAAGTTCTTTACGTGACGACACTGCGCGACTTTTCCTATATAATTTTCCGTGAAAGTAACATACCGATGAAGGATATATTCTGAGGTTTCATGTCGTCCACGGGAGGCGCGGGGACGGGAGCGTGTAAGGCAGTGATTTGCCTCTTGTCCGTGGGGCTTTCGCATGTGATCGGAATGTGATGCACTGTCGGCCTCTTCGGCTCAGGACTCTCACTCATTAACTGACTTATACGATGGACCTGCAGTAATAATCAAACATTTTGCACTGTGATAATCACTCATGTTTGACAATGTGACATTTAATTAAACAACTCTTCGGGCAATGTAAAAGATGCGAGCTTTACTTGAACGATCTTCGATCTTTATCAATTAATACGATTAACGGCAATTCGTGATCTATTTGATTCCTACACGCCTACTTTACGTCTCACACCGACCGTACTATAACACACCTCATTGCTGTAATAACGAGAACTCGTCGTCGTAGACGAATAAAAGAGATGCATGTTATTGAAATTGATGAATGCTCCAGACAAGGTAACGAGCGGACTCGAACTGACCCGTAGGTGCTCAGGTACGACTAGTGGCCCAGTGTGGGCAGCGTCTACCATGTTGGGTGTCAACAACGGACCGTCTATAAACGCGCATTACATCACCAACTGGTTTCACGCACCGCGATTTCTAACACAAACGTGCTTAACGTTCGAGCGCGCGCACACATGTATACACGTTTATCCGAGCCCCCTTCATTCAATGAAGTGCTCGGGCTAGGTGTATGTGTCTCTGTGTTTAGGCCGAACTTATACACGCCTCCTTTCTTTCTCGCTGTATAGTTTTTTAGCATGCGATGAGCAACTTATTTCGGCCAACCCATCCCACACATTGTACGTCAAAAATGCGAAATATATTGCTTTGACATAATCCCAAGGACGACCAAATAAAATTATGAAATTATTTTAATGAGGTTTAATAAGATTACTTACAGCATTACGATGTTGAGGACTAGCAGATGCTGGGGGTGTCTGATTGAACAAGGCTGTGGGTCCTGAGTACGTAGAACTAGGGTGATTCATTTGATTATTGCAAAGACTGTGCTCTCCACCGCCGTTAAGATACCTAGCTTCTTGCGAAGTGTCATGTAAAACGAAACTCTTTTGCTGAGGTGCTGGCG
This sequence comes from Hedychridium roseum, assembly GCA_963989215.1. NCBI lineage: Eukaryota > Metazoa > Arthropoda > Insecta > Hymenoptera > Chrysididae > Hedychridium > Hedychridium roseum. The sequence goes on along the minus strand of OZ022318.1, from coordinate 2,267,458 downwards.
CGCCCCAATTTCGTGTATCTTGATACAAGCGAACGTCCGGATGATAAGCTAATATCACATAGTTAAAAATTATTAACTGATTTCGATCGAACAGTATTGGGGCTATTGGAAAAACTGATATACCGGTAGGCTGTGGACTGTATCGAGTATCCAATGGTTGTTGATATCCCACCGCTGCCATTTCATTCGCTAAACTTTGCGGTGGTGGAGGCTGACCCCAGGTTCTTCTTTGTATCGGTGGCTGATCATGCAGATAGAATTGTGACTGTTGCGTTTCTTGCATCCGTGCTGTCAGTGGATTCATCGGCGACATACCGTAATTCTACAGGATTGAAGAAACGGTTAATTCAGTGGAAAGCAAACCGGCATAATTAGCCTAGAACAATCGCAAAAATAGGACATACTTGCATATGCTGTTGACTTAGACTTTGGAGTTGTTGTAATTGCTGCTGCATTTGCTGTTGATGTTGACTCATTAGATGTTGCTGCTGAATCTGATTCTGTTGACTCGCTAAACGCTGTATGTCCGCTTGAATTTCACTAAGACTGTTATTCATTCTGTGATTAAAAAAAGTACGTTGTGGAATTTTTTAATATCAACGCACACATTTTAAGATGAGCCAAGAGGAACAGATACTAACTGTGATATTGATTGATGATACTGTTCCAAATCCATGTTTTCGATATCTGGTGTACGCCGTGTTTCGATGAATGGCGCACTGCCATCCTGTTCCAACCATTTGTGCTCAACGTCTCGGACATCTTCGCTGATTTCCTGTGTATAAATTTTCACGGAGATATAATATTTATTTACATCTAAAACTATGTTAAACTCCCACGAGATATCCACATTACTCAATCTCTTCCTGCGTCAGTTTTAAGAAAAATTAAGTTTATTTCAACTCAAAACAAATTTACCTGTAAACTCATAAGTTCGCGAAACGGAATATTAGATTGTACAACCGTGTAATTATACATCATAAGAACAAAATTATTTCTTTCGTTTCACAAAGACGATACGACACGTGATGACATTCTGAAAGACTGTCCCCAGGCAGGACGGGCTCTTATTATTCCATTTGTTTGATCAATATCTCTTATGTAACCACGAATAATACAGACATTGACTTCTTATGCGAATCAGGTGAAAATATGAATGCGAAAGGACATGTTAGATTAAGTAAATTTAATTGAGCTTTAGGTAAGAAATACACCTTGAGTCCCTACGAGTGTTATCAAGCCTTGTTAGTTGTAAAGTGTTAGTATTTATCGGAGAGTATATAAACACTACCACCACCACGACCACAAGTCATGATCATAAAGTAAATATAAATATGTTATCAACACCTTTCTCCAGAATGTTGTTATTAGTGTAACGTGCGTTTGAAGACAGATCGTGTACTTACTGTACAAAGGTAGGGGTGGGCGTACCGGTTTGTCATTAAATGTGTAAATTTCCATAAACTATTTATTTTGAACGGTATAAGCATCAATAAGCAAAAATCACTACCTATTAGGAACTCATCATCTTAAGCGAATTGGTAGTGAATCTTAAAAACTCTATAATGCGTTTCTGTTACACTATAAACAGCAGTATCAAAACTCAACGAACCTCGAAAAGCCATACAGAAGCGTATTCGATATTCCGTAAAGAAAAATCCCAAAAAAACTGAATCATCAAAACTACAAAGAGAAAGCTACATCGTGGTAGTCGTACCTTAAGAGAGAAGGGTCTCTGTGGTTTTTCTTGAGAGAGTTGTTGGGTAATAACGGGCGCCTCGGGAACGCTCGTCGGGGTCTCCCCGGAAGATCCGGAAGTAACGGGGGTGGGGGGACCGATATCGCCGGGACTGTCTCCCCCGGACGTTGACGAGGAGGGAGATTTAACCTTACCCTGCAACCAGCCCAACCAGCGTGCCTTGTTAAGTACTCAGAGTCCGCCACCCATTTCACCACAAACCTCACACCATCGAGTGTCGTGAGTGCCCCCGTAGCTAGCTTTGTATAAAATGCAAGCACAGAACGTCCCGGCCGATGTAAAGTCACTCAGAAGAAAATTGCTAGACTACATTTTTTACTGAGTGACCTCTCTCAATGAGCCTGATACTTCCGACTCCGCGATCGCAACGAAAATTTGTAAGAAAGTGCATGCGTATTAGCTGTCATGGTTACTTCGTAAATTTACATGTATGTACAGTAGACCTATCAGGCATATACAGAAAAAACGGCGGTTACCGTTTATGTACACCTGTTGAATAAAACCTTCGTTTAGATTATCGATAGATAATTGAACAACACACAAACATGCAGCGATACGAACAGATGAAAAGGTAAATGAGCATAATGCTGCAAAAATAAAATATATCTCGTAGTAACCTTCAATGATCTGTGTTAATTATTTTCATAACATTCTGTCTCTAACGCTGTAAGCCTCGCTTGACGCTATTGCGAATGAACAAAAGACATGATAACAGATGAAACAATGATTCGCACACTATTTAAGAGACTTCAATGAACTAAACAAGGCAAAATTATTTTACATGCAGTGTCTGTCTATGATTGCACGAAGATTGACTGAACTCATAAATATCAATCTTTTCAAAAGGAAAAGGACATTGCTGGGTCAAGAAAACAATTCATTGAACACACAGTTGCAATGTCATCAAGACATCTGTATACATCTCGCATACAAGCAAACACTGTTGTGTACTCTCGAGTATTTTACCTTCGTCACTGCTTGTAAGAAGGCAGCTTTCCCGACCTTTTGTCTTTGCTTAGACATGACGACTTCCATTCTCCTCTTCTCGTTTTCTATGTGACGACGCTTTTCCTCCAGTTTCAGACGAATGTTATTCAATTGCGATGCCATTATCGTATTGCCACCATTTTCATCTGTCGAAAACAATCATTATAGCAACGCAGGAATTCAAAAAGAAGACAAACACATTACTATTACAAGATGACATACCGACTGTATGGTGCTCCATCATTTGAGACTGTTGATTGCTTTGTTGTTGCCACGTTGTTGTATTGGGCAAGGTAGCAAAAGTAGTCTTTTTCTCTCCGATTCCGTTGCCGTTGCTCTGTCCGTGTTTCTTGTTAGCAAAACTCGATTTCCCTGAGGCATCTTCCCTCTCCTGTTCCGTGTACGTGAAGTTTATGCCCTTTTCGGAGGTCTTTCTGCTTAAATTCGCAAAGCTGGCCAGTTTCGTAGCATCACCGTCCGTGTTATCATTATCGCTGGAATGTAGAATGTTCTTGAGCGCGACATTATCCAGGCTTGAATTGGAGGTTTGCCTCCTGAGCCGTGGTTGTTCCTCGTTGCTGTAGCCGTTGTCGGCGAGGATATGCTGAACGCCACTTGCGTAAACATCCTGGACGCTCGACCTCGCCGGAAGCGTAGGTTCAGTCGTACTTCTTTTTCCGATGTGCGCTCCTACTTCCTTGTCCGGGTTTCTCCCAAAGTTATGCAAGTTATCCTAAGGAAATTGAAAGAATGTTAGCATGGTGATATTACCCTCTCCCCTTTGGCAGGAACAGTAATAACCTGAGATCCCCCAAAATTCTCGATAGTCAGTTGAGAATCGTCCGTAACACTGTTCCGCCTAGATCGTCGACCAGCGTAAGAACTCCGCCTTTGCTCCTCCCAATTGCTCGGCCGACCAGCGGCCTCAGCTCTGGTTACCGTCTTATCGTCAGCAACGGAACTCAACGTGGGTACTCCCTTTCCACGATGCACTACAAAACTCTCCTCGCTACCTGCCCTCCTGCAAAGCAAACTCCTCCTTAACTACCCCAAGCCTATCTCGAAACAAATCAAGAAAGCATAATGTGAAACTGATGGTGTCAAGTACCTGTCGCCGTACGAAGGACTCTCGGCAGTTTGCTGAAGAGATTGTGACTTTTTCACAGAGCTGGTTGAAGCCGGTTTCACCACTAAAAAATGACCAAGTAATCAAACCACGGTTTCCCCATGAAACTTCGAAACCGGTACTACGCTTTAAAATTCACAAAAATGTATATTAAAGTGTACATTGAGATCTAAAAAAAAGAAAAATCTTATCTATGAGAAAATTGATATTGCTACAAATTAATGTCTAGTACCTCTAAGGTACAACATCGTGAAATATCACCAAACTGAAAATAAATGCAGTAAACGTAGACGAAACGAACCATGTGAGTAAATTGTAAACCAAACAATACACAATAATATCGATGACATACATTGCAACGAAACTTTACGAACTGAACATGGAGTGGAGATGACGTAAATCTTTTTCCCCTCAACATTTAGCGACAGATGAAATGAAAACCTCATGCAGAACGAAAGGAAATCAAAGCCATGTTAGTGCAAACAGCCGCCAATGTCGCGCGAACATGAAAGTGTCGCGATATTCTTCGTGGCCTGCATGCAATTAAGTTCCTATGATCACACTACTTTTCATGACAGTGATCGGATGTTACGCAAACGATACACGCATAAGTTAGTAAAAAGCAGTGCTCCCAATAATATCTGCATTCGTGTACATTCCTGCAGATATTATTACTTCTCTTAGAGAGCCGCACTCTTAATGCAAAACGCATTTGTATGACTGACGAAGTATGAAATTTTCACGTGATGCTCGATGAAGCATATTTTCTGAATACTTTAATTTAACGACTCTGCACATTGCAAAACTGTACGATAATAAAAGTATGACAAGATCGTCATTGAGAGGCGCAGTCGCTAAACCCAAGTATTACCTGTATGCCGTGAGCGAAAAAGCCGAGTGAAAAAGTGCGACAAAAAGTCGCGGATGAGACTAGAGACGCTGGACGAAAGCAACGGCACAGTACTCGCAGGCAGTTACCCGCGGAAGACGCAAGAAACAACACAACACAGACAGAACCTGCTCGTCGCGACACAATAATGTAACGCTAATAATGGCAATGTCAGTCGGCGAAAGGCGATTCACAAGGAAGGAAAGACGAAGATATCGACCACCTAGGGCCACTGATGATTGGTTTCTTTTTTCTTTCTGAAACGTGTTGGTGTGTGTTGGATACCTGTGAAGCCTGGCGCGGATACGGAGAGGTTGCTTCTCAGATCGGGTATCGGAGCTATAGACTGCGGTAGGCTTCTCTTATGAGCTACGCCGTGACTATTGCGCGGGCACTCTGCACCGTGATAGCCCGTCACCGCGTCGCATCGTGCACATATTTGCCCGTGTTCATTGTTCAATCGCACCGGGGAAGTTGTCGAAAGAAGAAGGCGAGGATAGCGTTGTTGTCAAGCATCGAGAAGGTTACGCCATAGAAATATACACGGAAATATTATAGTCGTATCATTAGAGAAGTGCTACGTGAGGGAAAAGGGGGGGGAGGGGGGCTGTTCCCTGCTCTGCTCTTTCGCATTCTTTTACAGTCCCTTTTCTTAACTGACTCCGCCTCGCCCGGGAGGCTCGACCTCATGGAAGGAACGTAATCAGTGGCTGTACGGGATCTGGGTCTTAAAGGCCTGGGCGAGTGTGTGTACTGACACTGATAAAAAGCGTGATACCAATTCAATTGTAGGCAACTCGTTCCCCACGAATGCTCATTTCCAGGAATATCCGTAAGAAAATTAGAAAAGAAGTGTTTAGAAAGAGAGAGAGTCATATTCGCCATAACAAGGCGAAACGGTAGTTAATCGTTTGTTATGTACAAGAGGTGCGTGCAATTAAGTGTTGCCTGCAACTGCAGTGGCATTCCATGAATAAAGTATAACAACATAAACTTGTAGAACGTTTGACACATCGTTTAACGGACAGCCTTCACCAGTCGTCATTAATCCGCCACCAAATGAAATGAACCTGCGTAGGAGCTGGTTCTGGACCGTCCACATTACCGAGAAATTTCCTTCAATGTTTCCGACACATCCCCGGAATGTTTCCCCTGAGCTCTACGTACCATCTAAAAACTGCTTGGCTCTTTCCTCCCCGGGGTAACGAACACATTTCACCGGATGGATTTCCAGAACGTTGTACATATCCGCCAGGAAAACGACCAGATTCTGTTTCATGGACCTGCGAGGAAATAACGATTCGCGTTAGCGTGTTGGTTTAACTGTTTTCTGCGCTATTAGCTTTGCCTACTGACCCTCGCATGTACGTCACATCCTCGGGTTGCATATGGAAGATGGAGTAGGGCAAACACCTCGCGCAGAAGGCGTGTACCAGGGAGAGGTTGTGCAAGGCGTCGGCGACGGAGGGCCGTTTCGAGACCCTGATATCCATCCAGTTGAGTTCCCCGGGACAGTAGAAGGCTACGACGGCGGCGAGACCCACTCCGTCGCAAAGCGATTGGAAGTCCTTGGCGGGCGGAAGCTCCGGCAGTCGCGTTTTGTCACCGGCACCCTCCTCCGTCTGGATTTTCGCGATGAGAGCATGCGAGGCGTGGCTTATCCAGAGCAGGAGACCCTTCTCGTGATCCGCCGGTAACTCTACATCCGCCTGCGGGTCGAATCGTCGAATGGCCGAGACCACGCGGTCACCGGTCACGACTTCCTTCGCGTACAAGACCATCAGGCCTTCTATCACAGCCATATGTGCAGACTGCAACGCGAAACATAACCCCTTACCTCAAGTTCTCAAACGCTAATACTTTACAATTACTCGAGATAATAAGTAGCTGTCTATACGTACCATCTTGAGGGGTGAATTTTGTATGAGAATCGTCTCGGTGAGCTGAGTATTATTCGCCTCGGAGACGTACACGCCCTTCCTGGCGAGGGCCTGAAGAATACCCCAATGATTTTGATTGTGGTAATTCGGGTCCGAGTAAATATTCGCCAACGCCAGGCAGTAGAGCTCCGCATTGGAGAGGGCGTGAACGATTTGCGGCTTGAGGTGCTCCTGATCCTGCGAATAAAGAGATTCTGTGTGCGTTGCCATTTCCTTTCCGGCGGACGGAAGTGCACGAGCTACTACGGACCCTCTCGTCACGATACCGGAAATGCGCTAAGCATTATATTTCGCAACGATCGTCCGGCAAGAACCATTCAACGGACTCAGGACTCAAGTGTAGTATTTCAAAAATATTTATTAAAGCAAACACGCGCGGTTATCAATGACACAAAGGTCAAAAATTGTTATGAAATATGTAACGCATAGAAAGAAGTTAATTATAGACCGAAATAGAATGTAAACACCTGTCCATTTCGTACAACACCTTTTTCGATCGTCTAGTATTTCTTGTGTCTATTTCCGTAGATGAAATCGCAGGGGGATCGCGTGTAGATGCACAGACTTGCAGGCAGGCTCGAGCTACGCGAATGGGGAGAATGTAAAGGATGATAGAAAAAGCGAAGATGCAGCAGGAGAGAGAACCTCATCCGGAACGATCAATTACCGGGCTATGCTCTCCCCGTTGGTTTTTTTGCCTTCGTGCAGGTGAATCGCAGGCAACGGCCTGCTGGAGAGGAGTCGGGAATCTCTTGCCGCCTCGGAACGAACCGCAATCACCGCTTCGACGTGCATCTAACGAACGCGATGCGATGCCTCGTTACGGCGAGAACGATCGGCGAATCAGTCAATCACATTCCACCGTGCACTTTTTAACCCGAGGAAACGATCGTCCTTGTCTCGCTGCGCTCGGCAAAACTCCGGGAAACTCGAGTACCCGCGTGGAAATTCCAAGGAGAAAGGGAAACGCTCGTCGTCGAGCAAGTTGGAAGGCGATGTAAGGGGGGACGAGTGAGGACGTTCGCCGGCTAATGTGATTGGCTTAATTGGATCAACAGTAACAGCAACGCCGGTAACAGCGCTAAGCAACGACCGAGTTTTCACGCATGCAAACTGTACCGCTCGCAGATCTGTTTGCTCGCGGAAGAACATCACCGGCTCGTATTTATGCCGTTACAGCGGACTATTACCGTACCGACAAAGGATGAAATGGTCGTTGAAATATTAACAGTATTCCGCGACCGAGGGCAAATGAAACTCAGGGCTTTTCCAGACCAGATGTTTGACTTATGACTTCTCTTCGAGCTCAGCAAATCCGTCCGGTTCACCCAATTTCCCGAATTCCTAATTACCCCGCTTCGTTCGCGAGGAAAGTAAATTTCGACGCAAATTTGCCCTACCATAACTCCAATTTTCGACCTCGTTCCGGAGGCATTATGCCTGCACAATAGACGCTTCCACGGGGAATCGTGATTGAAGAAACAAACGGAGGAACGCTTACCTCGTGATCGCGATAATACGGTTCGCGGAGGTTGTCCGGCACGCGATTGTTGTACGCCTTCGAGAGGAGCCATTTCACGGAGGCACGTTGTTTAGCCTGAAACAGAAAAGCAAACAGAATTAACACTAATTCCGCGCCATCGACAGCCGCCAAAAAACCCAATTTCTAGAAACTAATCATTGTGACATGTATTATCTACGATGTGCATTGTCAAGGAGCAATATGACAATACACGGAGCCTGAATGGTAATTGCCAGTCGATTATCGATCAGGGCGAGGTATCTTTATGTTCCTTCACACCCCGTTGGGGTTATCTTGTCCCTAGTATCAGTTTGGTCGTTCGAGGGACAATAAGATAAGCCACTTTGCTAACCACTTGAGACGGCCCTTGGTCGTCTTGGAATTTGAGTATGCGTGTCCCGTCTGCAAGGATCTTACTACAAAAGCTCGAGTAGCTCGTCGGTATTCCGAAATAACGAGCGTAGAATAATCGCCAGAAAATATAATGCAAAGGTGGGGATGGCTGAAAAGCTTTCTATTTAGTTTGAAATATTACGTAATTTAAGTGTGGATATAACGGTGCGAATAAGTATATGGATTGGTTGTACACTATCCCTTCCTGTCCCTAGTGTCGACGATTTCATCTGTGTGTAAGAGTGGGCGAGGCTCAGGTAGGCGTGAATAATCAAAAGGGGTCAACGGAGTGTGCGATTATTCTTATCGACCCAAGTGACCGTTGCTATTTTCCAACCCGCCCGCCCTTCGCAATAACCGGGGCCATTGGACAAGAACTTTCCTCATTCGCTACCGCTATTCAAACTGCGATTTGAAGAGGACGCAGCAGAGGAGGAAATGGCCCATCCCACCAACGAATGAAAAGTTGCTTTCCATAACTGCAAATCACGTGGGCAAGCATGTACCCTTTGAACTACTCGATGGAGAAAAAAATCAACTGATTCTCCAAAGATGTAATCATATTCGGGTATAATATTGCATTAGCTGATTGGAATGACGCAGTCAAAAACTCAGACAACACCAATTACTTTAATCAACTATTTCGGTAAGTGGAAGTTAATATTCCTCTGATACGTAATAGTGAGGGAGTATTTTGATGCAGCCGGGCCGGCAGAGTTTTCGAGGGGAGTCACATGCTGTTAGCAGACGTGTGGTTTCTGGCAAGTTTCTCCGGTGCATCGAGAAAATGCATTTCGGTCGAACGTGTGAGTACACGAGCACACAATGTGCTGAGTACACGAAAGGGGGTCAGACAATCGGGCACGGGCCATCAATTTTTCAAACTGCCAAGGAGGGAGCAGAAAGGCCCCAGGCCCCCTTTTGTCCCGCAAGATCAAGCGGTATTCAATGCTTCCTTCGTGACCCAAAGTTGTCGTTTCCGACGAAAATACGATCAGAAGATTATTCAGGTATTACGTCGACGTACACACTCCCGTGGAATTTCCGTCCAAAAATTGCATGATCCACGGCAATGACTGGGCCGCGGTAAAGCGTAAAATTCATATTTCAGTAATAACGTAGAGTAATTGGCTCTGTAATTGCAACTCTTCCCGTCGGGTTTTTTCATGACGCTCTGGTTTAATTTGCGTAACACACGACTACCGTATGACCTCATATGGCCACTCCCATCCTCCCGAGTCTTCCAAGTTCCCTTCGAAGTCGCTCGACGGATTGATTAGCTCGGCAATTTCACGTGTCGTCGACGACCAGAGCTAGCAAGCCAGACAACTTTCCACGAGAACTGTTTTAACGGCTATGCACCCGTAATCGAACTTCAGGAGTGCAGTGTCAAGGTGAGCGCGGAATGAAGGTTATAACTGACTGTTATAAATCGTGTCAGTTCGTGCAGGAACAAAGAACCACGCTCATCCTTCCCAAAGTGCGTTCCAAATGCCAAAGGTAACAAGATATCTTTCATTTACGATTGCCAATTGATCCTTAGAAATTACGAAAAAGCTACGTTTGAGCAGATATGGGTGGTTCATTTGATTTCATATTGGATTTCTACGGTGTCGTTCTTACGCGTAGAAAGTAAAGCACGTGCGTGAGACCGGCGTTTACGCGCTTCTATAAAAAGAGACCTTGTCATGGACGGGCAGCTAGTTGTTACCCATAACGACATGGAATACCATGCCGCAAATAGATGAGTGCTTCATTCGATGTGATCGAAAAACTCGGTCCCGGATCGTTGATCACCGACAGTCATTCTCACGATGGATCCGCGTCATCGATCTTCTATTAGATCAAAGCCAAATTGTCTAGTTGTGCAATCTCGCCCTCGATATATAAAAATTATATAAACATCACATCGCACTGGCCGTGTTAGGTTTAACGACTTTGTTGCTGATTGCATTAGAAAATTTAACGACCTCTGCAGCAATTATTATTTCCTAACGTCATTTTAATTTTCTATTAATGAGATTCGCCGATGCCGCTCACGACCCTCCGGGCTTTCCCGTTCAGTTTGCCACACTTTCGGCTTTAATAATCCACTTTGCCCTCGGCATATCCTCCGTCGCGATGCGCTATAGTTCGGAGTAGACGAAGGTGATGCGAGGAATCGATATCAACGCATCTGCCGCCAGCGATATTTATATAACGATGATGTCGCCTATCGCATACAGAATTTACCTTCCCAGCGACTTCCTGCTCCTTTTTTATCGGCATTACGATATTCGTGGACTCGCAAGACGGAATACTACATTATAATAAGCCGCGGTAATACGAGAACATCTTACGATGTATCCCGGCCATGGTCACTGCCTACGTACTGCATCACAAGACACGTAAGAATCTCACCGGCGTCGACGTGATACAAAAGTCTAAGATATGTCGAAAATTCCAATTCCATGCCGAACTCTCGGAAGACCGCGTATACTTCGGAAAGATGAAATCAGTGACGAAACTCTGACTAAAATAATCATGTCGGACGATGTGGAACGTATATACGCGCGGAATGCTCAGTAAACGACGGGCGGATGCACAGCTTTTTTTGTTCCTCGGTATCTTATTATAAAATGTTCCACTTGTAAGGTAGGCACGCGAGCGACCGATATTCCTCGTTAGAAATCAGACACTGCCAGCTGGTCTCATAGTCTGTGCCTGTAGTTGCGTGGCGTTGACACGGTATACGCCTTATTTGTGCGTCCCTCTATCTACCTGCGACGATTTCTCTTTCCGCGCGAGCCCGCGTTTCCCTCGGTATTTATCAGCTGGTCGGTAATGGGCGATTGGCCGAGGAACGACTCGTTCCGCCGGCTTTAATCGCGAAACTCGCTTTATCCTCAAACGACCAGTAAATACAATCCATGGCTACCCCGACGTATTTCACAAGGGGGAAAGAAATTATCCTACTGAACGCAGAATCCCATCGCAGAATCGCTTGTTGGAAGCCTTTAAAAGCACCTTAACTTTGTGGAAATAGTAACGCCTTTTCCGCATAATTCAGAAAGAAGGCCTGAACAGTCGACGTAATGGCCGGAAAATCGCAGTAAAGGCAGGGTAATTAACCTGTCCCTGTGGGCGGCTAAATTTGGCGAAAGCGTGTAAGCACGGATTGGGGAGTTTACATTGTCGAGTGGGACGGTGGGTTGCTCTAACGACTGCGGCAGGATGAGGTGGAGCCTGAAAGGACCGATTGGATGGCCGTAAGAGCTATTGCGAGGAAGCCGCTCCTTGCGTTTCCTTTTTCGGAGCAACCTCGCGAGCTGTCGCGTAAACCATCCTCTCCCGACGGCCTTACAGCTTCTCCAGGAATTCCGCCAACCGAAGCGAGGTCGGACGTGCCCGGTGAAAGTTGCAGAAAATCTTTTCAATAGCGACAACCGCAGCCCATTTAAACACCCCGTTAATGAGTTTGCCTATCTGTTAACTGATTAACGGCCGACTGGATGGCTGATTTCTCTATGATAAAACGAACAATAACCGCGACGAAGAATCGACTCGGCGGCTAAAAAAGGCAGGCCCCTGCAGCGGCTTGTTTATGGGAACGAGTGGGAGAAGGAACGAAAAAGTGTCTGGTCTGAGACATCGAGAAAAAAGCACTTTCGACATGACCTCCCGTCGGCGGAAGTCGATGGAACAAACAGAAACATCCTCCCGCTGTTTCCCACGTCCATTCGATCGAGTTTCTTGCCCCCCGAAGAATCATACAAGATTTTTTACCGAAGGACGTTTCAACGAAAAATAGACGAGAGCGTTTTATAATGATGAGCAATTGCCTTTCACCGTTGATTGAAATACCAAGAATATCGGAATGACAATTTCAGTAGAAACGAGAAACTTTCCATAGACGCCCCGCAAGGAAATGGAATGCAGTGCTCTCGTGAAACTTCTGTGCCCAGGAGAACTTCGACTACAGGGTGCCGAAGGAAGGAACTCGTAACGAACACTGTGACGGGCAAAAATGAGGCCAAAGTGGTCAGCGGCAAACGACGTCGATGCGGTATACTTCGGTGGATATTGCGGCAGGGAATGAAAGACACATAGTCCACTATTGTTCGGTCCTGCGGGACTTCATACACAAACACGCGGGTCGTTTATGTGCTTGGAAATTCTCGACTGATTTCGGAGGTCATCCTCAGAGGATAAAACATGAATTTTGACGAACAACTGAACACAATCAGGAGAGTTCGCTAGAGAATTGAGGCAGGAAAAAAAATGTAAATTTATAACACATGATAGTTGAAAAAATTGCAACCGTTTATCGACTGCCAGGTATTCCTAAAGGAAGATTCGTGTTTATGGAAGTAAGACATTTTCTACAACGGTGCGAAACGAAACTATGTACAGGCGGTCCTGACCCTCTGTAAATCCCGTTGACGGTGCAACAATGGTCGGAGAAAGATCGATATCAGTGTCGGAACAGGGGAATAAGACGCGTGCACCGTGCCAACTCGGGTGACGAAATACCTACGTCGAGCAGATGGAAAAAGAGGTCGTGTTTCGCCCCTGACTTCTCCCTCGAATTCCAACCCTCCCTCCCCCCACCGCCCACTTCGTCTATCTTCCTATCCGCAAAGATTTACAGATCAGAGCCTCGTGAAATTGCAGCAAACGAGGAGAATTTCGGCGAGGTAAACGACGTTCCTCGGGAGAACCCACAAAAGACGTGCATGGGAAATTCTCGAGAAAATCCGCGGAAGATGAAGCAGAAAAATACGGAAATTTCGTGAGGATAGGATTAAAGTAGATACTTTGTGTTCAACAATGAGTGATAAAATTTTACGCACGATCTGCACGTAAATGAAATTCATTATCGTGATCCTTGAAATGACCCGTAAACCTGCCTCGGCATTGTTTCACGCGGAACGTGACAATGTAAACGTTGGAAGGTTTAGCAAAGCTTTGCGTGGGGAAAATGCAGCCGAGGAAGCGCGTGGGTTGGAAACCCGCGGCTCGGCAACGCCGGTTTTGCTACGGTTTCCAAGAACACGAAGCACGCGAAGAAAGGAACACGACGGGGAAAAAGGAGATCGCCGACGGGGGAATTAAAAGAGCAGGAAGCTCGACGAATGGAAAACTTTGCCAGCCGGGCTAATACGTACCCCGTCCTCTTTTTTTACCTTTTCTTAGCTATCGCCGAAGAATCTGGAGGACGTTCCGACGCTGGATACGTTCGATTCGCTTCGACGATCATCGATACCGACCTTCGTGAATTCTTCTCGCAGTGAGTCGTACGATTCCCCAGGGAGAGTTAATTAAAAAGTCCTACCTAACTGTCGATACTTTTCTGACTCCAGAATTCAGTCCAACAACGTTGAACATTTTCTAAAGAATTACCGTCCAAGGAATAATTAGTTATTCCTTCGTTCTTTTATTTCTTTTTGACAAATTTGTGCTGAGTGAAAGATAAAGAGATACATATCGCTGAAGCATATTATCGTCGTATATGCAACTGTATTTCACGACATAACCTCCAAGTATTCACCTGCACGTGGCTATAAATAGCCCGCACGGCAGTAAATATTGCACGTGCACGGATAAACTCAGTCGTAAGGGCCTCGTGAAATTTCTAACGGGATTCAATGGCCGCGGATCTTTTCATTCCATGAGAAAAAATCGTCATTCTTCACGTCAAAACGTATTCAGAGTTGAATTTTCTCGTACATTAACTCGTTAAACAAGTTTCCGCGGGTCGTGACGTTGCTGTAGGTCAGTTACCTGCCTCTCGTTGCACCTTTAGCTAATGCACACAACTTCGTAATCCGCTTCACCTTCTACTACCCGACTCCCTAGGAAATCACGTTCATGGCTCATTCCGTCGACGCCCTGAACCGTCCTCACTTATACATTCCACGTCAAATGAAAATAAAGAAGATCCTCGTTAAACTCATATGATTTAAGACTGTACTCGATTTTTATAACGTCCTCTTTTAATAGCGTGACATTCATAATCAAGTTGTCAGTCGACCGTTTGAAGTAATGATGTATCAGGGGTATGTTTCCTAAATTTATTGACCTATTAGCATAATGATTGTCACAATGATCGTCGGATAATCGGCGGACATTTTTCGAGTGGGAAAACGAGAACCGATTGTCCTGACCGCTGCGTAACACTCCTTTTACGTCTCGTCTACGGACCAAATGTTGTCGATATATGATGAAGAAATCTCATGTGGGCGAGAGACTCGAAATTTATTTTTTTTTCCCCTCAATCGACAGGATGTAAAACTCACGGAGAAATATAGAGCCTTAGATAAGGAGAAATGCTGGTCATATTTCAATAACTTTTCAGACCACACCCATCCTCAGTAATGTTAAGATACGGATGATGTTATCACACGGGGTATTAAGATGTTGGTAAATGTAACGCTGCTGAATTTGTGTCGTACCTTTCGCCATTTACCTCGAAACAAACACCACCTTACCAAGACGATCCGCAGTATCCAGATCATTAAGGTTACCGCGGATTTCCCGCAACTATCACCGATCGTGTCGCCTTCTACTCTCGATAAATTGAATGACGTCAGTGATTTCGGCCGGATCCCCGCGAAATCGTCGACAGAGCCATTCCCCTGAGTATTTTATCGTTCGTAACGAGGCGGCAGGCGAACTACCAGCGAGCACATATCGCGAATAAAGACCCGTGAAAGACTGTTGTCGAGTCCGAGGAAGAAGCAGAACTTCGCACTGTTTCGTATGTGGATCGCTGTTCGTGCACCGATGGCCACGTTAACCAGCGTTCGACTCGTCGACTCGTTAAGCCCATTACACAACGAAGGAAACGCGAGGATCGACCGCCTCGAGTGAGCAATGAGCCACTCCAAGACACCGTTTAACGCCGATCATGCGAGCAAAAGTAGAAATTAGTCCTGAGGATCTCCATTCCAACGATAAATTCATCCGACATACAATAAATTGTACAGAAAAAGGGCAAGTAATATTATTCAAGAATCAATTACCTGTTCTTTGGTTAACTTTTCCCGTTGAAACGGAATGTTGAAGGATCCGTAAAAATCTGAGCGGATAGGATGTAGTTGGTAATTGGATTAGTTAACCTCTCGCACGTTGATCTAAAAACGATTCGACGCTTCGGGCGAGCACTTGACGGAAGTGCAGATAAAATTTTCAACGAGCGTTAAACTGATCATCAAGTGCCTACGAAGAAGCAAAGAGAACTAGTTAACCGAGTCTTTCGATAAACTTCGAGTTCTTGTAATCGGAGCAGCGCACCAGCAACACGAAGGAAACACAGACAACAGAGCAATGTAAACACCTTCAAACCATTTACATAATGTACTATCAAATCATAACCCATAAACATTCCTGACATCTGCCTGTGGCAAAAGTCAGCGAGGCAGAAAACTTGATAAGTCGGTAAATAATGTATAACAGAGCTGTATTTCTGCCTCTTTTACGATTTGTGTAATTACGTTTTCGTTGGTAAATATACGCAAGTCGTAATGCCGATGAAGATAACAGAGCAGTCGCTCGTTCGTAAAACACAAGCTTCGCCTAAATGCATCGGTGTGTGCGGTGCACTCGTGCGTTTCCTGCCGATTAATGCGTATGTGCAGCTTGCAGTGGGCGCATTGCGTCTTGCAATCTACCGCGACTTTCTACTTTTCTCTCGGTAGGGTGTCACCCGTTTTCAAGTCGATTAAATGGCTCCGGCTTTTGCCGGTTTTGCGCCGAGTAAAAAAGAGGCACGTAGGGCCGGGAAACGCGTGAGATAATTCGATAATTAACTCAACGTCCGTCCTGTGCGCCCCATTGGCGATGGAAAGCCCCGGTAATCGCCCTCGCGAGGTAATTGTAATTTTACAGCGGTATTTCGAGCGATTATCCGCAGTCCAACGTGAAGGGTAAAGATGAATGATCGCCAGACGAACAGCCGGAAATTCCAGCCGATCTTATCTGCGATTTTCGTTCCTCCGCCTTCTTCGCTTCTTCTTCGTTGAACGCAATGATCGTTTAAAGTCGAGACCGCCTAACCATGTCCACTTCTTTGTTACCTAATTGTCGAGGGTTAATGACCGAGCAACTACTCTGCATACCCCGCTGCAACAATGTCGCCAAGTTCCGTGCATTTCCCGAACGGGCCAACTATTTCACCGAAACGACATCATTTATATCTTCTGCGTACATTGGAATAAAGTGTCTTCTACGTTCGTGGTTATAAGTTATACCTCTCGGGGAGATATTCAATTGTACATCCAGTTGGAAATGGAAATATCTGCCGTTAAATAATAAATTCTTTCGATCGTATCGCCATTGCGGGGTGGAATTTTCGATCAATCTCCGCGGAGCAATTGTGTCGAGCAGACAAGGCGCGCATCGCAAGGAACGATGCATTCCTTTTCGTCGTCTATTCTCGTGATATACATCTATTGTAAAGTTTGCGATGTCGTGCGTGTAGGTGTGCAGTTACAAGTAACGTTAGCGGCGATCCGGCGTATCATTAAATGCGTTCTGCGCGTAGGTGTGTAGGCGTATACATAAATATTTGTTACGCCGAGCGAAGCAGCTTCCTCTCTTGGCAGATAATAATTATCCGTGTCGGGGAAGGGCACCTATGGGCGGCGGTTGTCGAGGAACAAATTGCTCGACGCACGTGCAATAACTGATATTGCGAACGACGTGAATCCCGTGAAGATCGGCCGCGGATACCGGGGACCATTAATTCGTTTGGCGATTATACCGCGGGAAAATCGAAGCCGGAAGAGACGCGCGGCCGAAGAGAAAGACGGAGACGTGGGAGTCTCCATTCACTCGGAGGTAAAGCCAACTCCGTCGACTCCATCTCCTCCATCTGCGAGCTATATTTACGCCCTGGAACGACTTCAAGGAAGACAACTGTCGAGGTGGCAAGTACGCTCTGTCTCCATAAACCGAGCTTAAGAGTTTCGATGACCTATTTATCAGGACGTTCAAGAAAACCCTTTCCTCGCCGAAAGATACAAGAATTTATTTACTATTTAACGTTCCCTTCCTCAGCTACTGTGTCAGGTGATTCAGATATTATCTACTTAACCGTGAAAAAAGTGTGTTTACATTTACTACACGATTTCTTGTATGTCGGATGGTACCTGGGTCACAGTGACCCTCTCCCCCCTTCTGTTTTTCTTAAGGCTGCATTTGCGGACGTTTCTCCGCAAATAGAAGCTGTGGTCGGGCTGAAAATTCAGCTGGCATGGGTAGCACAGCGATGACTCAGCCGGCTTGCAACGGTGCTTCGTAAGGTCCGATCTTGACTTCCTAAACGCGCCAAGAGGGTGAAGATAAGGGCCAGACATTATTCACCAACCTACGTAATCCTTCAGTCGGTGATGACACGACACTATTGATCATAAACTTTGGAAAACAAGCAAACATCAGAGATAAGCTACGGGAAGTTTCCTGTCAAGTTATGCGATGACGAGTCGGTCTTCTCTTTCTCATCTTTCATTTATTCGAACGGGGTGAAAATGTCGAGTGACTCGAGAGTAGCTCGGAAAAGAACTCTTTGAAATACCATCGTGTCGGAAATGCTACTCCGCGGTTAGACGATACCTGGGTCTCGAGGAATTTATTTCCATATCCTCTTCCAAGATTCTCCTCTAAGAACCATTCGAGCACCCGTTTGCCGAACCCAAAGAGCGGCTACAGCGTTCAAGATCAAAAGCTGTTCTTACGATAGAATTTTACTCATTGGAACCAATTGAAACTACGAGGATCCTGAGTGCAACGTGTCAAAGGAATCTGGAAAATTTACTCAACGAGAATGAAGGCTCATTGGCCACGAAGAAATAAGTATTCCTATCGTGAAATGATGGTCGATATTACAGCGTCGTTTCCCAGAGAATATTTGCATCAACCGTTTTCCTCGAAGCATGAATGGGAGGGTGTAAGACGAAAGCATCGAAAACGAAGGATTCGAAAGCGCTTGACTCTGTTTCACGTTGTTCGTGGGCAGCGCGGCCGAATAAGGAAACGTTCGGTTTTCATGCTTCGATCCGCCTACCAGAATCGTAAAGGTCCGCACTGTGCACAGCGAGAGTGAACGTGTCTTTCCCGCGGCACAACGTTTCTCAAGATAAGAATATTTCACGCGCGGCAGGAAGGCGACTTGATGAATTCATTGTCGCGAAACGGGGGAAACTTCCGTCTTTCTAATTAATCGCTTTAAATACAATATCGTACGATTACATCCGAGACTTCCTGCACTTTCCAAACCGGACGACCCAACGGTTTTTTCCCCGGAGTTTGAAGCAATGCACCGAGGAAGATGGATCTCCATTTACACCGGTGACAAAAGTACGACGCGACGAGTGATTTGCAAGCTTCGCGGTGATCCTGAAATAGGCGCAGGGCGAAAGCAAAAAGAGCCCAGCGGACGGCTTATTTTAAGTCCTAACAGAAGTGGCGGCATTTATTTACAGGAAATGCATCTCGTGCGAGATTCCAGAGACGGCATTTAAGTCGACGAGGATATAGAAAATTCTCGGCAACTACGGGACACAAATTCGTGATTCCATCGCCCGGAAAGGACATCGGTATTACGATTGTTCACAATGGAAAGCCAGCCCTGTATTTGACAAACGATAACCGGTCCTCCCTTCAGGGATTATCGAATTTTCTGCGGTGATGGACATTCCTGATCTCCGAGGAGACGACAAAAACGAAACAGGCAGAAAGAACGGTCGACTGATCGACGTTGCCCTAAATTCACGACGAATGAACCTCCTCTGCCAAGTGCATCCCGATATCCCAATTCTCGCGTGGGCTTTTCGAACGATTTAAAGCTTGCATCACAATTCATACGAATCGACCCTTTGTTCCCTGACATAGTAATTTGCTATTGTAAGAACGACAATAATTTAATTTTCACTGTCTCGCGGAGTCTAATCGAGATATACCTGTTCTGCGTTGTAAACACGTTAAACGAATGATCAATTCTCGGAGATAATGTGATCTACGATCGGCAGGTAGTGATCGACGCACAGGTTTTCTCCAACGGTGGGCAGATTAACGTCATTCCGAACCCACGCGATTTCGGCAATCGACGGCGCGAATTGTGAAGCGAAGGATAACGCTTCGGTAGCACGCTCGCTGTTTCGCATACTTGATTAACCCATTAATTAGTTGTGTAACGAGTCGTCGGCTCTGGCAGAGCATGTCGGAAATTATACAGAGCCGTGAGTTTCGCGCGGAAGAGCAACGCAGTGCCGGGATAGGACGCACGAGGTGCAGAAAATCGCCGGCTCCGCAGACGGCGAGGAAAGCACGGTGAATCGCAAGTGTACCGAGACGAGGCGAAGGCGGCTGGCTTTTTACCGGCGATTTTGTAACATCGCCAATAACGCCGCTACGGATCTTTTTATCCCCGCAAACCTTACGCGGATCGCCGTCCGGAACGCTACGATTATTCCCCGAGCGAAATCCTGGCCTTGACACTATTGTCCTTCGTCGCGACGAACAAACGACGATATTCTTCGCGTTAGCACTGTCGCCGACCAACGTTCCCCACAATCTTAAACTAGACGTGCACCGGTTGTCCTACTGAGGAATTCATAATTATCCCCCCAAGCTTCGACACAGCGATACTTAATTACCTACTCAAGGCCGTGAGGTAATAAACTCGCATAACTTAAGAAGAAATCCAAATTCTAACGAGTAAATAGAATTCTGTAGTCCCAGAAGACGACCTTACTAAAGTACTCAATAACCTAAAAAATCCACGAGATTTGACTTTCACGTGGAAAGGAATGTGTATAAGGGATTCACGTAGAGCAATAATTTTTCCTCGTAGACGGCTATGGAACGAAGGTTAAAACGCTTTGATAGAATTTTTCTTTCGGGTAAACATCATGCCGGGAAGGTTCCAAGTGTTCGCCGCGGGCATGGTTTCGTTTCTGTCGTGCTCGAGTAATTACGGACGAGGGGGGACTTACGTAAACGGTGCTGACGGTTGCGGTTCTAACCATATCCCTGACGTCGTCGTCGAGTTCGCGTCTGGTGGAAGCTGACGGCGCCGTCGCGGGCGCCAACATTACTCCACTCGCCATTATCCGGGCCTGGAGGCCTCCTTTTTCGCGGATACGTTGCAGCCTTTCACGGACATGCACTCCTCCGACTCTTAGTTTCCCTTCCTAACGGGCCCCCTCGAAACCTCCTTCCGCGGGGACAGACGACACTCGTCGCAAATCCGCATACACTTCACTCAAAAGTAAAACGACGCACACATTTCCCAGGAAATTTCAAACTTCGAGACACTCGCACACGTGTTCTTCACTGTGAAAACGTACAAAGGGTAGGGATGCTCTTAACTTGCCGGGGTGGCAACGGTGAATTCGTTGATTTCACGAGTTTGACCAATTGGCAAGGGGCCGGCTGCAGCGGACGGAATTCAGGCTTTCGTTGGCTGAATTACAAGCGGCGGAATCGACGGAACGAATACCATGCGAGGCGGACGGTAATATCTTCGGAACTGTCCGGAGTCCGAATGGAGACTAGAAGCAAAATGTGCGGAGAGCCAGCCAGCTAGCAGCCGGTACTCTCCGTGCTGCTGTGAGTCAGCTGCTCACACAGAAACCCACGTATACTAGCTCAACGCTGAGCCCCCGTGTTATTGTCAGCGTGACGAGAAGAAGGGACACGCGCACACGGCATTGTGATTCACGCACGAGCCTCCGAGAGTTCCGACCTGCGAGAGACGCGTTTCCCTTTCCGCTGGCAAGATGAGCCGACGAAACGAGTTATTTGTCGGCCACCGAGGTTGCCATAAAATATGCAACTTTCCGACCCGTCATAAGACGGCCGTTCCTTCGTTGAGGAATGTGCAAAAGAATGACCCAGCAAAACCCACCACCTACCCACCATTGTAATGCCGGAATAACGAGTAATTTCGACGGCTTTGAAATAACAGCTCCGCAAAGAAAAATATTGGCGACTTTCACCAGGAATGAAAACAGATGGTTATCGAATTGTTGTCTTTGCAAAGGTCAGCAAAAGCTTTCCTCTACGACTATAAGGCTCTCCTTGCTTTGGCCGAGAATATGCATACAATGAGTAATGACGATTTAACTACGAGGTGCCTGATTGCGGTATTTACGAGTGAAACCATGATCGCCAAGAGCCGACAACTCGGCATAATGCGAACTCTCTCATTGCTTGTTTTCTCGGTGCAGTTTAATCCGCGGGAAAGGGCTCGTGTAATGTGCATCGTTTGTATTCGTAGACGCACGTGTGCGAGAACACCATGGAACCGATTTATCCCGCGGCTTCGACGCCTCCACATTTTACGAGTCCCCGCGAGGTAAGATTCTCGCTTTCGCCTCGCCACCCACGCCGGTCCTCGTCTCCTTTTTCGTCCGGTTTCTGCGATTTCGAACCTCCGAGCGAGGAAATCTCTCACGGCCGACCCCACCACACTCTTCTTTCTACCCCCCAGTCGCCATGACAAGTGATCTTCTCGATAATTTCCTGACATTTCCCATTCGTCAGGCAGGTATCATCCGATATCGTGTCAACGAGACCATTGTTGTAATTATTGCCGAGCCTTTGCGGTGTTATCGATTCCGGCTCGCTGAGAATTCCAGTCGGCAGGCATTACAATGCAACGTTTCAATTCGAAGCCCGATCGGAGTTGGATTTCACACGTGACCTCATTCGCACGCAGACGATTCTCAGCCACGAACAACGCGTGCATCCTTATCGAACACTGAACCGTCTCCGTTTCCCTTGCATAACACACCTGCGACTCCGTATATGAATGAACGACACACGTGCCCGACAGCGAGTAACACGACTGAGGAACACTGTTTTCATTGTCGGCGTAAACCAACAACTGAAACTGCCATTTCTCAGCGAAATCGAATTGAACTGTTGACAGTTTAATGCTTATTGTGTACAAAAGTAAGCAACGTTCGCACGAAGCTTCTTTCTCGACAAAATATATTGCCGATTAGTATAAAAAACACGTAATATTTCAGCCAACCTCAGGGAAGTGTGAGCTCGAAAACACGATAGTACGATTGGTTTCCTGACGGACACGGTAATTACTGTTTTCCTTCGGATGCTAATTTGGGTTCGTGTTTGAATTTAAGTGAAATTCCGTTAGAGTCGAGTGTTAATGGGATACCGCGTGTAGGTCATGATCGTGTAGTACTGCAACTTACTAAGGAAACGACAAGGCTTAGAGCCAGCGTGTCGGCCTTCTTTTTCGTCCCCGATCGCGCGGTTTACTCGTTCTTCTAGCTGATCGCGGGTCGATCTTGCGCAGGTGTCCCGGAAAAACCTCGCTTCGAGACATGGAGCTCAGTGGTCGTGACCAAACGCGATCGACCTTTCAAGATCATTGGAGCAAGTGCCGCTTTAATTAGTCGCCAAGAGTAGCCGACATCTGCGTCCCAATATCCTAAACATACTCCCTCCAGACTCTCCCTTACAATACAAATTCCCGAAAGTGGGAGAGAATGCTTCGCAATTGGCCCGTAACGTTCTATATGAACTGAAGGCAGGGAAATGGTAATGTGAGTTTCCAGCTTACTCGTGAAGAATCTGCAAACTACGAAGACTCGGTGGATCGCCCTGGACGAACAATATTGCGGGGGATTAATTAGCGAGACTTTGTAATTAATGGACAATTAAAGCGCATAAAGCGACGGTTCGTCGACGCGGCAGGCCAATAAAGAGAGGCTCTGGCCAGTTCCTCAAGGCGTACGTGTTGCCGGTAAGTACACGCACGTTTCGCCCCGCGATAAAACAACCTTGTGCACAGGAAACGAACGCCATATTCGTCATAGCGTCGCGCCACGGGAATAGCTTCGCTGAGACTCTTCGTGCCGGGACAGACCGACGAAGGGGAAAAGGGAGAGGCCATATAGAGACCGGGTTTTTGCCGATCGCTCACGCTGCCCCGTTATAGATTCAGGGCATTGATTTATAACGTGGAGCGCGTCGAACCCGCGAGAATGCCACTTAAACCGTACTCCAGCCGTTAGCGATATAGTTCCTTGAGTAGTAGCCCCGATGCAGGCGAAGAAGATATCGCCCGAAGAACAAATGCTCTGCGGAGAAATACAGATACACCTATTGTCCGACAGCCACTATTCAGATCCCGTTGAACCTTGCCATTATGCCTTCTGATTCAAATAAAATTGGCAATCAATTTTTAGAAAAGCTCGTTAATATCTTCATTTAGATAATTCCTGCGGAACAAATTTTACAATTTCGAAGGCTCGGAAAAGCTTTCAGACTATCCGTAAAATGATGATTTGGGTTTATTGCAGGGTAGCCCCAATGTGGATGTAAGAAACACGTTACTCGGACCATATGCGTAAGAATGCAGTCGAACGGTAGAGCGTTGCATGCGAAGCACGTGTGGAGTTCTTACCTGACGTGAATCGTAGGCATCGGCGAAGTGGTCGTTGTCGCCCGCGGCCAGCTGGTGCTCGTTGCCGGCGGGTCCTTTGCGTCGATCGTCTCCGGCGTTGCGATCCATCGCTTCGAAACCATGGACGGCCGTTTCGTCGTCCTCGTCCTTGTCGTCGTCGTCGTCGTCGCTGGCTTTTCTCTCCCCGTCGTCAGGACGATGACAGCCGTTGATAGGGCTCCCTGCCGGCTTGTCTTCCTCTTCGGCCGATTTGCCCTTAACGAAGAGCCGCGATATCGCGCTCCACATTCAACGCCAAGGATCACAGCATCCGCAAGAGACGCTTCGCTGACGATCCAACGACGGCGACGATTTTCCCTCGACCACCGGAACTCCGCGGAGTTCTCCTCATAGCCAGGCCGAACTCGACGCCTGCGTTCCACCGAATCCCTCTAACTACGACGACGACACGCTCACGGTTTATCTCGGTTCCTCGTTATCGCTACGCCCTTTATCGCTGGCCCTTTCCTCACGAAATCATCGATACACAGGGTACCGCGTACTCTCACCACCCGACGACACTCATGGCTCCTTAACTCTCGTAGAAATCTTCTCAAGTCCGGCCCACCGTTACCTGCTCACCGATCACACGATTTTAATTCAATGAAAATACCATATTCGACCTTAACAATACCCGCGTGAATTCTGCCTTCGAAATGTTTTTGTTCCGCCCGTATTCTTACACTAATACCTGTGTTATCATCTTTGAGATTTAATCAACATTTGGATATCGTACGAGTAATAAAGATCCTCGACAAAGAGTATACTTTTTGTGGAATGCAATTTTAGCTTGCTGACGCAATGGAAAGGAAATTGAGATGACCCAAAGGCAAATGAATAGAGCGAAAGGCAAATGAATAGAACGAAAGGAAAGCGATACCGAGTCTATGTATAACGATAAAAGATGGTCAAAGGACACCGTAAAGTACGAATATCCGTAGAGGACTCCGCTATTTTTGTCGGCTCGCTCTGTCTCGCGGTAGTTGTACATACACAGCCACACAAACCACGGGCAATGTGCGAGAGGTTCTCTATCGATTTTGCGCGAAACAGCGGAAAAAGAATAGAATGCACACAGCGGATCGAAGTGTACTCTCTGTCATGTCGCGAGCCACTCTCCGAAAATTCGATGGAAAATCAAGGACAGATGAGCATTGCGTTATCTACCGGTCAGGTCTTACGTTTGAAAAATTGCAACGCGAATTTAGCGCTTTGAAAAGGGCGTATATCTCGAACGAAAGGCATCTCGCGCCATCGGAAGAAATTCTCGTTTATTTCGAGTCACAGAATTCACGGGTATTCATTCACGAGTGCAGGTACGAGAGCTTAGATCGACATTCGGTGAAGCCCAAGCGTAGCCAGCTTCTCATTGACAACCCGTGATTAAAGCTTACGAGAGCACTAACGGTCGAATACACACCAAGGAGATTCCTCACTGGCACCAACGACACAAATTACACTGCACTCGCGAAAACTCACGCCTATCGGTTCTCACGAGGAACAGCTGTCGGTCGGCACGATAAATTTGCTTTCTCTGACACTCACTGCGTCACGAACTAACGTTTTATTCACCGCGAAAAGACGTCGTTTCGCACGATCTCCAAAATCACGGCACATTCGCCGTCCATCGTGAAAAACGACCATAGTCCTATCTCGAATGCAACTCTTATCGATACATGCGATTAATCGAAATCGGAGCTACGCCATATTGGAAATTGGCCACCATTTCCAGTGCAAGACTACCAACCTGATTTTCAAACCGCTCTCCCCGCTGCTCTCACCCATTTCGTCCTGTTTTTAATCCTACCACGGCTCTCTGGCTAATATTTATTCGATCATTATCTAAGTAAGTATCCACATCATATTCTCACTTTTATACTATAGCTACAAGTAAGTGGATGTTAAAGTTCCATCTTATGAGGTCTACAAAAATCTTCTTTATATAATTTGCAATATACAAATATCAATTCGAAAAAATATTCTAAACACAGTAATTATTCCATAACTGATTTTTTTCAATACCACGATTGTAAATTCCAAAAACTATTTCACATGTTATAACAGTTATGAACTGACCTCGGAATACTCAGCGCCATCTTTGAAGTTGCTGAACTAACCAGTTTCAAACCAGAACTTACCGGTTACCCCTTGGTCATCATTAACTCACAGGTATCTATTCTATTCATTCAATTAAGTACTTCGGTTTTGAAATTCATTATTCCATTATATTACATAATATCTATTATTAGATGTATGTACAACGACATATTTACATAAACATTACAAAAATTGCGTTAGTAATACAAAAAATATACCTTATTCGCCATTGTCCGCGGTCATATAACCGACATATACTCACACAGTATTTTAGTTAGCACATTTATACAATAGGCGTTTTTAAAACGAAAGGGTTTCAAGTTTCTATTTCATTCTATTGCACACGAAAATTATGTCGATTCTAACATAATAACTACGACTACACAACAATGATTGACTTTCTGCCATCCAATCGTGGTAACCGACATAGAAATTAACTCGCAACACTATGAATTATTCGTGTAAAGCATATAACTTTAACGAGTATTACGTACAAATTTCTTATTTACGCGAGAACACTTACGTATAAATAAAACTAATTACAATCAATAGTTGCATTGTTGTTTGTATCTATCTTTCATATACAAATGAAAGAAACTACGCAAAACGTTAACTAAACGGAAGGAGAGATTAACGGGAATGAATCATCTTCACTGAAATAAGGTTAAGAAACAAATTGCTGATAATATTGAAAATTAGTCAACTTGGAATGCTTAAATTTAAATCAAGTATCCGTTGAGCTGGCTAGCAATCATCTACTAAAATAATTTATCTTACGATTAAACATCTACCACAGTTACCTATCTTTTTACAACCGAGATTCCTCTAGACTTCGCAATAATGCCGAGTGGGCGACGAGGAGAACTCTAAGAGAACTGACTTGTTAGATTAATCACGTGAGATAATACGGAAGAGACCGATAAAAAGTCTAGGAAATTCGTTTACATCTCATAAATTAATGAAACAAAAAAGTCAGGGATAAGGGGAATTGTTGACTGGCTTTGCCAGTTGGGTCGAATAGTTAATGGCAACCGCAGCTTTTAACGACCATGTTCTTGTACTTCTTCAGAATGACGTTACTCTCATCGAGGAAGTAGAGGACGGAAATTGCAGAAAGCTTAGTCGGCGCGCAGCAGGGCTTCGGCACCTTCCCAGGACTCACCAGATGCACCAGGGTCTGGACGATCGCGTGATTCGTCGCATTCATGTGAGCATTTAGAGGAAAATTGCATTCTCCACTACAGTAATACGCGTCGTACCCGTCGGGCGCTATAATCCAATCCTAGAAAATTGAATATTTATCATAACTTGGGCGATAACAAGCGCTGACACTCGCTTAATGGGTATTTCCATATCAAAAGAAAAAAATGCATGCGTATGTATCTGATTTACCTGCCACTGGAGATCCCTGAAGCTCACGTAAAGCGTTTGGATTTTGCAAGTTCTCGAATTATACTGCACACCTGGGTCTGTAACAGGCGATTATTATTCAATAAACCGGATAACTCTCTCCGCATCGAAATACATCACTGGCGTAGTCGGTTATACTTTCTAAGGCTGTTTTTTCTATGCTTTTCGCAAGTAACAAGTTGTGTACATACCTGTGTAGGGATTACTTCGATAATCCAAACTCGAGGACTCGCTTTTCTTTCTTCTTCGAGCGTCCCGCTTCTGTCGGACTTTTCTTTCCCTGTTTCCGGAGGTTTTGAAGTAACCCACTAGAAAGGGTTGTTTGTCGTCATCTCCCCGAAATCCGACAATACCGACGTCTTCTGGTTTCATTTCGTGGACTGAAACGTAAAAACGCCTTTTTTATTTTTCTTCTCTCCATCATATTTTTCATTTCTTCTGCATATGGAAATCCGCTCGACTCTAAATTCAGTAAAGCTGTAGAATGTTGCTGATAAGGAGAATATTTATGTTGTCCATTAAAAAAACTGGTAGGGAAGTATGCGTATTCCGAGTAGAAGCCGAGCAACTCGGGTTTCGCTGGAATCGCGTGCATTATCGTGACATATTAATGTTTTAATTTCAATACGACGATTCCTAATTGGTCATTTACTTGCATTAGCGGACTGCACGGCCGTAGATCGAGTTATATTAACGCGCGCGTGCTTATTAGAATGGCCAGCCTCAGGAGAGATTATTAATAGCCAACCTTCATGAATATTAAGTATTTAAGAATCCCAACGCCTAAGTAAGGTGGCTCGGTTACCTGTCGAGCCGTTCACTTCGACGATATAGGCGACGGTTCACGGTTTCCGAACACGTTGGCCCTGTAATTAAGTCATAATGATACCGATATGCGTAATTTACAGAGACTGTCTCTTCTGCCCTACCAACTGTCCGCGAAACAAAACTCCTGAAGTCGAGGGAAAGTGTTTTCATTACCTAATGGTCCGTGTGAACCGGGAAATACTTTAACTTGAATTTCGCTGTAATAATGAGACGTAACGTAATTATGCAAAACGCAGAGAGTATTTTCAATTAAATATACGCACGTGGAGTGTCAAAGCCAATGAAAAAGCACATGACATTATGACCCCTTCCGCATTAACCACGATAATTGATTGCCGATGATGAATGAGGAGTCAATCGCCGGAGTTAATATATTCGACATCGCGGTGTTCCTCGAAGCGATTTATTAACGCTTATATGTTGCCTATGAGAGTAAAAGAGACTCGTGGACATGCCGAGTCTCGTTGCATCCCAGTGCAGTAGGTTCGCTTGCATTGCACGGCTATGCGTATGCAAATGCACCTCCTCCTCGTGGACTTACGGTCCGAGGGAGAAAGAGAGTGAGAGAAAGGCGAAGGATAGAGCGAGAGATGGACTTCGAGAAAGGCAGTAAATTGGCCGGCAGGAATGCGCATTTACCGTGATTGCAACGGACACCTGCTGCTGCACTTTGCTCGTCCCGCGTTACGGAATGCACTGGTCTCTCGGGCTGGTGCATCTGTACGCGAGTTTCCTGAGTGTAGCAGCCGAGAGGAGCCGACGATTGCTCGTCTCTCGCTTCCGGCAAACCTCGCCGGCCAGTAGCGCGACAGGTTTTGCAAATCTTTTTAAACGTTCTCCTAGGCTTCGTGCTCTTAACGCGTCCCTGAAACCCTGCACGTCCACCCGCGGACGTTGCTTCTAGAATTTCAGAGGCGCGCTTCTCCCTTCGGGACCTTAATACTCCATTTTCGAGACTTTCCAAACATGATGACGTTACATTCATTTTTCTTCATTGTACTTACGAGACCACGAGGTGATTGACAAAGAGAATATTTCCTGCGCTGTTGTATCGTCCTCATAGTTCAAGGATTAACTGGTTTCCCACGAAGGGCGGGCCCGTCTATCGGACGACCTACTCTTTCGCAATAAATACCGAAGAACCAAGGACGTGGAATAGGCCGAACCTTCGTGTAGACGTGGATAACGACCTCCCCGGAAGAGTTGTCTTGAAGGGCCGCAAAAGAAAAACAACGAAAGGCCCTTAAGAGAAATCACTAATAAAGCCTTTGTTTCCGACAGACCGAAAAGGGAATAACGAGAGAAACTGTTCTGTTTTTCCTGCAAGGAGAAATAGCCAAGGAATTGTTGACGGACACCGATCTTGACATTTTCTTTAACCAGCAATAAATAAACCATACCCCCAGTCCTCGGTGTAATAAAAACGTGGGCAAGGAATATGTAAAGCGGACAGCTAAGGAATAGTCGTGAACTTATTGAGCCATCTGACAGAGGGGCACGACCGAGCCGTGCGTGAGTGTGTTCTTTGTGAAGAGGTGTCGCAAGTTGAACACCCGTGGGCGTGTTACACTGGCGAAGGTGCACCGTTTTAGAGGCGGACCAGAAATGGCCTGTTGCTTTCGAAAGCGTCTGGTTTTCTGCAGGGAACCCGGGGAAACTTCCTCTCGACGGGAGAAGAGATCCTCCAGCAAGAAAAATAAACCACCCCGGCCAAGGAACTGCCGGGATTAATCGAGTACTGTGGCAAGAAGCTGTACCAGAGAACACGAGAAGAGATTCTGATAAAGAGTAATGATGGAAATGAATGCATCGAGAGATAAAACAATGTTGGTTAACGACGAAGTGAGACAGTGGCATTTTTGTATCAACGAAATTGTAAGGGATTGCAAGGGAAAATTGAATCGACAAGGAAGATTCTATCGATTCTACAGACTGCACCGACACGAATAGTTGCATCGATACACGGTTACGCGATATGTTCGGAGCGGAAAGAATGGGAAAGTGAGGTAGGGGGGTATTTTCGTACGTATGCGAGTGTTGCAATCGGGACGAGAGGGAGAGAGATGGAGAGAGAGAGGGATTATCGAAGGCAGGGAGACGCGCGTATACACTAACGAATGTATCCAGCGGATAGGCGGAGGTATGTGCCTGCGATCTTGTGTTTTATATTGAATGATCAAAGGTAAACCGGTTGTGCTGGGAGGAACGAGTCGCGGGGCGATGGAGCGACGAAGACGGGGTGGGAAGAGCGAGAGAAGAAGATAGAAATACACGGTCAGGGAAGAGCCCCGAGAGAGAGGACAAATGAGAGGTAGAGGGAAACCGGAGTGGTGGGATACGGAGGTGAGAGACGCGAGCAACAAAATTATCTAGGCACGGCAAACAACGCGCGCGCCTATAAACGCGAATATGTAAAAGTCCGTGTGCGGACACGAATGTGTACATTATCCGTACGTGCCGCTCCTGCCTCTCCCCCCTTCTCTCCCCTTGTCGACGATCTTGTTATGCCGCTCTCGAGAGTCTCTCGCCGTTGGACATCGCGCCAGAACGGACACGATGCTGTCTCACTTACCCAAACGATACTATCAATTTCCTTGCGAATGCAATCGTAGCCATTTTGCACGATCTGCCAGCCGATCGGTCTTAAGTTTTGCTCGCTCCAGTTGATAGAAAAAATCTTCTTGCTCGGCATGCGTCGACCGCAAATGAAGTCATCGCAGAATCAACGAGCAACCAACGATTACAGTTGTTCTCGCTAATTTAAATGACACTGAGGACAATGCAAGTAGAATACGATCCTTCTGACATTCGTGTTGTCTTTTCACGAATGTCAGAAAGCTAAGAGGAAAGGAAAGAGGTATTTCTTTCGAGGAAAATATTGACAAAACGTTAGGCTGCAGTACTAGGAAGGCGAGAAGTGAAGAATGCTAGACGAGTGTCAGGGAATTGTCATCGCACGAGTTCGACGAGGGGCAGACACGAAAATTGAAGGGGTAATCTTTGTTGCAGGGACTGAGATGGCTCGGTCTTCAACAGGTGTACCAGAAGATCAGCCGTCCGATTATCGGGAAGATCGATCGGATCTCTGGGTTCCTCCTGCGGGAGGATTCGGTAGCAGAATTGGATTCACGAGAGCAACCTTATCGCCCCATCGACGACTGTCTTTTTTCTCCCCTTTCCCCCTTGACGGGGGATACCTCATCCTTGGACCGAGTCCCACGCACACGCGTCTTCTCTGCCGACGACGAGCGGCGCAGGAAGACACGACGACGCCACGTCTTACCCTCCGGATGATGTATTCGACAAGGTAGGAAAGTCTCTGAGCTACTCGTAAACGAATCCTCGCGAAACGATTCAGGCACAAAGGACATTACAAAATTCGTCCCTTCATCAACGAAAAACAGTCAGTAGTTAACCCATTCGTGAAGTTTGAAATGAATGTTCGGTTAAGAAAAATGGCATGCGCTGCTGATTTGCAATGCTAGGCGGAAACTGGCACGAATCCATCGCTACTCAATCGACTGTATAAGTCGAGGGAAGCGTGTGCCATGGAAGAACTTCCATCGACAGATGAGCCAACCCGGAACAGGTGTACCGACGAGACAGCATATATATCTTTAGTGTATTTTACGGATTGCCCACAGCAAGTCCAAGGAAACGAATGAGATCCATTACACGTTGAACTTTCAACCCTGAATCCCTTTCAATTTCTTCGTTAGAAACTGATTTGTAATAGTGTAAAGTTTCCTTAAAAGGGAATAGTTGTAGTCGATCGGTTTTCGTTTTCGTCGACTATATTCCCCAGGCCGACCCACAGGAAATTCTCCGACTGGTCTATTAAAGCTCTGAAAATAATGCAATTCCGATGGCCGCGTAATGCGGTAACCGGTGCACACGGGCTTTGGATTATACCCGGCCAGCTGGCCAGCTTTAAATTTAGAAACCGATCGACGAGAGAGAAATTTCGATGAAAACCCAAGCGGCAGGATTGTTCCCCGAAATCGTGATTCGACGATTCGTCAGTGAAACGTGAATCACGCGCGTAAAAAAACATGAAGGGAAGTAAGAGTAACACTCACCGGAACGATCCGCGGGGTGAACGGAAATGTACAATCCACGATTGCCTTCGGGGTTGTTTACCCAGTGCTGAAGAGGTTCCGTTACGTTCAAAGTAATCCACCCTTCACGGCCCGTCGTTGTGTTTACTGCGTCCACGTATTGCAACTCTCGTTCCCTTGAAGGAGAAAAAAACAGTTAGTAAACAGCAATAGACTTTTGCCGTGCATTAATCATTATCCAGTGTTTGCCACGTTTCTGCATGAAGAATGCACTTTTTCTCATTCGACCTGTTTCTGTGGAAACGTCGATTTCATTCTCAGTATAGGATTCCGAGGATTCTAATGCCGCTGACGAGTCGAACTCTCGTTTGTATGCACGAGCGGCGCGTACCGCATAATCTCGGAATTACGAGAAAAATGCTAATGGCAATTCTCGAGTGTGTTGCAAATGTTGCGGGGACCAGCGATAATCGTCAAGATCACTCGCGGCAACGCCTCCGCGAATACAGCGTAGCTGTTTTCGTTTGCTACCCGTACAGACGATGCCAGCAAGGAAAATATTCTTGCTGCAAAAATAAAAGGTACTACTATGCCAACGGAAAAAAAATCGTCTTCCTCGAACCTGTAGTTCTATCAACAAAATAATATTTTTTTGAAGTCTTTGAGAAGTTTATCTCGAGAATTCGAAGAGTACTAGCTATTGCGTAATACATCTATGTCTTGTGCAATTTCGTTGATACACGCAATGCCGTAGATTCCAAAGACGGTGAGTCGTCGCGTTTCATTGCAAATCCGTTAACGCGCACATTCTGCACCTCGCGACAATAATACTTGAATGAATCACGTGGATGGTCGTTCATTGAGGTAGCGATCAGCAGGTGCATCTTTCAGCAAGGAAAAAGCTACCAGTGCATCACTTGATTCGCGAGGGCATCGATTACCACGGTCATTAATTATCCTAGGCGTCGAAAGTGATCGGGTAATTACCGTGAAACATAACCGCAAGTGAGGAAACAACGCGTTTCGGGGAATAAAAACTACAAAAGAGCTAATGCTCAGTATGTCGTGTATTTTGTTGCAGAATGGAACGCGGATAGCGGGGAATTGAATCTTCTTTTCGTGTGCCTTGCGGTAGAAGGAAGACTGGTGGAAACCTGGCGGACTGGCGCACGTAAGAAAGCCGAGTCGCCAGCTTGTCTCGAGAGGACCAGAAGACCAGACGAGTAGGGGAGGACGAGTCACGCATGGAGTTTGACGGATGAGGACGAAAAGGAGGCGGAGAACGGCACGGGAACGAAGAGAAGAAGGTAAGTACGTTGAAAAATAAAGGTCAGAAGGAGAGGAGAATAAGAGGAGCGAGCAAGAGAGAAAGAGGGGGAGACGGGGACTTACGTGCGTGTGTAACTGCGTAGGCGCAAAGAGTCATAACTCGGCCGCTTAACTTCTTTTGCCCGTAGAGAGAAGCCCGCGCGCGTCTCGTCTCCGCGGCCAATTTACCTCAATTTACGGAATAGCGTTTCCTGTCGGGGAGGGGCCCTATATGTCGGTCAGGTCGTAGTACGAAAGCCCGCGGAGGTGCCGCGACGAGGAGGACGTCCGCAGGGACGGTTCTAGACACGACGTCGCCACTGTCGAGGCCAGGCCAATTATTCGCCTCAATGACGTCGGCAGTCACGGCGAAAGCATCCATTCATTAGCGGCGAAATCGATGCCCTCGTGCTCCGTTTCTCAGGGAATAATAATCTGACCATCGATCGGGTATAACCATGGCAATTCAAGATGTTTCGCTCGAGCGCGGAGGTCCAATCGGATCGAAAAGAATTTCCTCCCTCCGGCCCCTTCCGTCTCTTGGATTCTCGCGAAATGAGCGTCGAACGACCGCCGACGAAGTCACAGACGGCCCTGGGCCATGAATGAGCGCCGGTGGAACGGCAAAGCCCCTCCAACAGGTAGAACAAATACCTGGGATTTTTTCGGCGACTTTAAGGACCGCCTAATTAGGGACACGATGACGATGTCAAAAGGCACGGAGCGCGCGGAGTTACTCGAAATTGGTCTAACCACCCACCCGCCCTCCGTCGGCATGGCTTTCATCAAAGACCGGGGGAGGGGCGAGGAAAAATAGAAGGAGAGGGGAATCGACCGTGAAAGCCGTGAGAGAAAATTACCGCGCTTAGGTTTTGTTTTTTTTCCATACAAGTGCAACTCATTTGACACAACGGCAATGCCCTTCACTTAAGCGGACCTTCAAACAGTATTTTATCCGCTTCGAACTCCATCAACTTTCGTAACTAAATTAGAAAGATAACAAAATGAATGGTAGAGAAAAATTAAGATTCTGCCGAAAATCCTCTTTACGTGCAGTCAGAGGCCACGTTCGTCTGAAATGGCGGAACGAAATTCTCTCAGTGCAGGTAAGGGAAATACCTGAGATAGACTTTTCCCAGAACCGAACTGTGCACTACGATTGGACACAGGATACGACGATGAGATTGTCAAAGCTTCGTAAGAAACAGATACAAAAAAAGTTACACCCCGTTTCCACGTAGCAACGTAATTACCGTGCTCTACCATTATTATTACTATTTTTTCTACAAGCATTTTAAGTAATTCTGTCGTCCCGTAACTCGTAAAATCGTAATGCTAAATCGACGATTGTCTTACCCTTCCTCCACGTTGAGTACCCGGTAGGCGGTGATCATGTAGGACCCGCGATTCTTCCGATTCTTCACGTCCATGCCCCTGAAGAGTCGCAGTTCGGCGCCGATAATGTGCTCTCCGGGTGGCACTTCGGAGATGTCGAACCAGAGCCTCTTGCCGCGCTCGTGCCTCACACCGGGAACGTGATGATCTACGGATCAAGAGGACCGTCTCTCGTTAAAGCCGTAATGGAAGGGCCACGTGGGGGTGGCGGGGGATGGTATAGGTAGGCTCGGAAGAAGCGTCATGCCAGAAGAACGCCGCTTTTCGAACGCCGCAATGTGGATTTACGACGGGACGTGTCCATCGGCAATTAGCTCGCCCGACCGTACCGTTATCTCCTCTCTCTCCCTTTTTCTCTCTTTCTCATTGACACGCTCGCACTAACCGTGTCTCACTCGCACTCACGTACCCGTTATCTCGGGACCACTGGACCCGTTGGAAAACTCGAGAAAATCCCGGTAGACGAATATCCGGAATTTTCGGACAAACAAAACACCTTCGCTTATCAGGGGAAACTCGTCTTCCACTACCGTCGAACGTAATACCCGAGAAAAATTCCTTTCCTGACGGTTTCACGGGAGTCAGTGTTGTCGTTTAACAGAGCCAAGGGCAAAAAGGTTTGATTCGTAATCCGACACCCTTCGAATCTGCCGAAACGAAAGCTCGTATACCTTTGGATTTTTTCCGAGAAACTCGCATGCCCGTTGCGGTTAGAGAATTCCCAAGCGTTCGAGCTGTCCATAACATTATCTTCGCGGCGGTATCGATAAGAGGATGCCTAGCGCGAACGGGGAGGTCTTGGAGCGAGCCGTGGACGATTCGCAGCGTGAAATCGTCCTTTTTCTTACCGCCGCCCTTTGAGCCTTGATCCAAGGGGGGCCTCTGACCGGTAAGCATCTTTCCTCTGGCCAGTAAGCATCTTTCCTATCCACGGTCAACAACGAGGGACGTGCACCCACGCGCATTCCCCTACCCTTTCGTTCGAAAACTTCATTAGACGAGTCAGCATTCCGGCGAGTACCGGGCCAGGAAACCGCGAGTGCCACCTGACAAATTTCCACTGACGGAGTAAACGAAAGGACGAACAATGGGCAGCTACCTCGGCTATAATTGCTCATCCGGTTCATCGGCGGCTCTCTAAGAAGCCGATCCAATGAGTCGATCGCTTTGTAAAACCCCGGCGGGCACGGTTCCCGCACTCGGCCCACGGGGAAAAGGTACGCGGCAAGAAGTAAAAAGGTGGTAAAAAGTTTAGAGCTGACGGAAAAGAGGGGTACAAAACGCAAAGCAGATGGAGGAAGTGGCACGGCGGGAGCGAGGAGGAACGTGGAGGTGGGCGGGAAGGAGGGGATGGAGCATAAAAATTTGTTTTGTTTTACTCTCGGACGGTCGCATTCCAACGGCACCTGATTGCCGCGAGCGAAGCTGGAGCCCACGCTCTCGGGGTGGTCCCGAATAGCTCGGGAGAAGACCATCCCGGAGCCCTCTTCTTCGCCTTCCCTCTTCCCGCCGCTTCTCCGTCGCTGCCGGGCCCGGACTTTTGTTTTTCAGCCCCTTCCACGCCCCGGACCCCTCCCCGTAACCCACCGCCACGGAGCACAGCTCCTTCGTGGTACGCTCGGAATTAGATACACCTTATCTCGCGAACGTTGCATCGTTAAAAGACAACAGACATTCTTTTTCGGGGTTCATGGAATCCCGGGAATTAGCGAGGGGTTCCAGCGGAATCGACCTTCGACCGGTAGCATATCAACCAATTACACGAATAAATTCCCTTTTTCGTGCCAGATAAAAGTTGATAAATCGGTCAATCGATGTGAAGCAATGGTTTTTTCGCCGCCAACGTTCATTCTTCCTTTGCCAATTCCATTTGTGGCGAAAGAATGTCCGTCAGATGGTTCTTCATTCATGCCTGCGACAGTGAGGAAACCGATCAATGTTATCGACGAAGAACGAGGAGAAAGGGGGAAGTCGAAGGGTCCGTTCGGTTAAATGACGCGGACGGCAGCGGCGTTCGCCACTTTTGGTCCCCGCGGGACAAGAGGCCGGACAGACAGTTCATCCGTCTCCCTCTCCTTCGAGTATCTCTTATTCCCAGCCGGTGTGTGTTCCACTCATCTTGTCTTCTCTGGGAAGAAGCCGCCCTCCGCGCGGGAAAAAGGACCGGCCAAGAAGGAAAGGACAGGGCCAGAGCGAGAGAGATGATAGTAAGAAACTTATCTGCAAAAAGAGGAAACGAGCCAAGAGCTAAGATGTTTATCACTCTCTGAGACAATTCTCGGAGAGAGCTATAGACAGCTCTGAGGAACGTACAAAGAGAAAAAGCCCGGCAACGAATTAATAAGTCGTCGTCTAAAAATAGCGATTTCTTCACGCACTCGATCGTCTCACGAGTTCCCCTCTCTCGTCGTATCTGCCTTGGTCTATCGAGTTTCGATTAACGCGAAAAAAAACTACCACGGCGACAGATGAAACGTCGGGCCAAAATCCCAAACATACGGAACAATCGCAATTTGGCAAACCGGGGCTTGCCGGTATTCGCCGGCAGATTTATCGCCATTAATAAAAGTGCTTCTTTTTCGTTGGAGCAGGAAGGACCGAGGGGGGAGAGGAATCGCGTGGGATGGGTGGCCGGCAAATGAGGGAGCAAGGAAGCACGTGGGAAACAAAGAGAAACAGAACGGATAGGAGGGGTAACGTGGGGGCCTGGGAAGAAAGGAGCAAAAGGAGAAGCCGCAGGGCCAGTAGGGCCGAGCGAGAAGTCCAGAGAGGGAGCAAGAGAGACCGCGGGGCACCCCAAGTTGAGACATTTTTACCTGGCCCAGAGGCCTCACGCGGGGAAAGAGAGATATTGACTCGTCTTCTCCGCGGGGGGAAACCACTGGCCGAAAAGACGCGAGAGAGACGGCCAACCGCCTTGGGAGAAACTTCGAATAATATATGGGGCGCGCCCCTGTTCCACACACGCACACACACACGCGCGTGCGCGCTCGTCGTACACGTTTAAACGTGTCTCTCGTTACTCCCCTCCTGGCCTTCCCCTCTCATCACAGGTCGACGTGAACGTCCGAGCCACCCGGTCGCCGATCCGCGACCTTCGCAATTTCGATACCGCAAAAGCCTGCACGCGAGGATTCGCCCAAGAAATTGTTGGCAAACTTTCTACTTCGCATCTGTACCTCAAAGCTTGACTTTTATCGACCTTTTGCCTGCAAGGACAGGGGGAGATGTGTTAAGTTGCAGCATAAATATGTCGAGTGCTTTGCTATGTATCTTCGGCGTTGAGGGAATCGCGGCACTCGCGGGAGGTCCTGGCCCTTTTTCAACGACCCTCAGGACAGGAGGTACTGACGGTGAGGAACGTCAAGACTCGTATCCTTCGCGAGACGAGAAAGAAACGCGCGTCTTCTCGGAAACGCGACTGGTTCTCCGCGCGTCTCGCGTTCCCCGTGCGAGCCGCGAACCCAAAGAACGGGAGAAACATTCTAGGCTCTTCGACGCGATACATGCGGCATGCATATAAATCGATGCCCATAACCATAACTTATTCGACATATGTGTCGTGGCCCGACCCAGTACCAGGAACCGCGGGGCATCCAATGTAAAAAGCCGACATAAATTAAATCGCGTTATTACGTTATACGTGGCCCGACCAGTCTTAATCGATTGCCCGGCTCTCTATCGTTTCTCTTGCTCCTCCCGCATACCCTTCCCTCTTCATCTGACTCGCTCGATCGATCCGTCAGCAACGGCGAAGATTTATCCTCCGCGAATTCGTCGGCCTTCGAACACACGAAGCCTGACACGGTCACCGATATATGCAGAAAACAAGGCCCAACGACAAAAATGAAAGAAGCGCTCGGAGAGATAATTATTCGCAAGGACTTTCTTATTAGAAATATTTCAATAATTTAAATACTTATTAGAACTTTAAGCAACTAATTGAATTTCTGTTGACGCTCGGTGTCAAGTAATTAAC
The DNA here is from genome assembly GCA_963989215.1 of Hedychridium roseum. NCBI lineage: Eukaryota > Metazoa > Arthropoda > Insecta > Hymenoptera > Chrysididae > Hedychridium > Hedychridium roseum. Next base: position 2,228,310 of record OZ022318.1, on the reverse strand, counting down.
TGATAACTATCATTATCACGTTGTTAATCGTGCATTCGCTTGCTACTTTGGCGATTCCGCGTCGATTTGTTCGCGCGACCTTAGATTCAAGTTCGTGCCTTCACATCTGGCCCTGTGCGTTTGCGGAATGCGTGATTCGCGGATTCCTCGCTTCCTCGTCGGATTCCCCGGGCAGAAAGGCAGCGAAGAAAGACAGGCAGAGTTGGTTCATTCACTCGTCAGGAATTACCATTCTCGGTGTTCCATTCACGTCACGACGCGGTCGGACGGACGAGCTGTTCGCGCGAGCGGCAATTTACGGCGCGTGGAATCTTTCGGGAAGAATCTTTCTCTTTCTTTTCGTCTCTCTCGCGCGCGCGCTTCCGAGGCCAGGGAATTCCCTTTGGCAGGTTCGTTGAACCGACGCGGGAAGAGACGGAATCGCGAGTCTCCGCTTATGGGAAACCAGTTGTCAATCCGCAATGGCCTTTAACTTCGGCAGCCCTACTGGCCGAAATGCCCATTCAAAGGTCATCACCCAACGGAACCCAACGGAAACATTCATTTGCCAAATTTCTTGAACTATCAACGCTGTCAATCCTCGTCTGGTACACTAACTGTGCGATCGATTGACAACCGTAACTGCGTATGTAATGATTAGAATAACAAAAATAACCGAAGTTAAATTATGCCCTAGCATTGAAATTATTTGAACCATTTAACTTGAGACGGAAAAGTTGACGTAGAAGGGGAAAGATTGGTGAACCTGTCGCTGTACCACGAGCAAAGTATCCTTGTAAATTATCTTCCCCACTCTGAAACTTTCTAGAGGAATTTACGATGCTCGGAAAGCACGAATCGGCCGTCACAGTCGCCCGGGGAGCTTCTAGCCAGTAGAAAGTCTTTCGCGCGTTTACATACACCGAGGAAAACACGCTTACATTTCTGCCAGCGGACGTGAACTTTCTTGCGGGCGAGAAAATAAACGATTTAACGTGCGAGAAGAAAGTGAAGTCATGGATATCACGTCATAGGAATAATAAATTCTCTTCGGAATTCTTTGCCCGCGACATTATACGACACACTTTTTTCCTCGAGATTTAAGGATCAACGCGCATTTTCCTCCTTTGCCTTGGGACTGCGGGCGATTTTCGCGTTGCCGAGGTCAATTAGACGCGCGGGCCTGATTATTTAAAAGTCATTACGTCGGCCGATCGGCCGGCGAATCGAGGAGTCATGGGGGGCATCGATTCGCGGGGAAACAGGTTCGCAAACGAGTTTCGGAATGTGTCGGCGAGTGCATTGCGAACTCGACGCCGGGCGAATGTAAATCTGTGCTTCTCTCGTGCCTTTTTTCCCTTCGTTTTTCCCTTTCGAATCGATGAGTTAACGTTTAACGCAGCCGCCGCTTTCGAGCGAACCGATGCCCGAGGAACTAGGCGACACGCAAAACGTTTCTCATCGACTGCAAGTCGCCTTACGCCTTCCCCCGATTTAACCGCAACTCCGAGATATTGCGAAGCGATTTTACAAGTTCCTTTCGATCCGTTAAATCGCGCAATAACTCATTTCCTGTCGATCTTAGGATGAAATTTAGGTGAACATCAGCGGGGGATGAAGGAGATTAAGAAACCATTACTCACTATGCGCCGCGAAGCTCATGATGACATCGCTCTGGTCGATGGCCCTGAGGTCCTGGCCACTCAGGTCGAATTCCCCGGCCTTGCTGCGCTGGGTGATGGGTTTCTCCTCCTCATCCTCGCCGAGTGAATTCTTGTAGATGTCCAGGAGGAACTTTGGTGCAGATCTCTTCACCTGCAGGGGCTTTCCCGAGGCGCTTTTCGGCCGGTCCGGAAGGCCCAGTAGGTTTAAAATTTCATGTTCGACTTCTCGTTTCTCGCTAGGACTGATCACCCTGTGGACGATGGTTTGATCGTGGCCGTTGTCCACGTAGAGCCCGCTGATTCTTTCGCCGTCGGCGCGGCTGGCCGAATGGCCGAGCAACAACGCCGACATCATCAGCAGGGACAGGCAGGCGGATCGAGGTACCATCTCGACGACTTCCCTGTCCTCCTAGGCAGCAGAGTTCTTACCTCCAGGGTGGAAAAGGCGACCTTCAATGCTCCTGTCACCCCTTCTTTCTTTTTCTCAGCAGCCTTGTCGATTCGCCCCAACTTCTTCTACAACCTTTTTCTCTTCCTTTCCTCTCCTTTCTCCACTGGCCACCTCTGCCACCTTTCCTCTATGTCCATTACCACCTTTTCCCTCGTTGCCCCGTACTACCCTCCCTATGTATCTCTTCTACCTGTTTTCACCATCGCTATGTTCCGTCAACTCCTAGTGCTCCTTATCGCTCCCTTATCACTTTCTTCAGCGTCCCTTTACCTTCACCACTTTTCTCCGTTTTAGCGGGTATCTACGCGGAACCAATGTTCTTTCTCTCCCTGTTTTCCGTTTCCACTTCCCACTCAATTTTTAACCGATTTAACAGAAATGTCTTTTGATTTGTGCGACACTCGATTTTTTTCCTTAGATACCAGACATTCGGGGTGGATTTCGGTGATCGTGTGACAACTTCGCCACCGCCACCACCTCCGGCCGCGCCTACGGCGCCTTTTACGCCGATTTACACCCGACGACAACGTCGTCGTCGTCGTCGTCGTCGTCTTTACTAGTCGGTAAGCAGCAGCACTGTCTTCCTTTCCCGCGGGAATCGCACTAACTGCTTCCTCTTCTTCCTTTCGCCCACACCTGTTAACAATTTCAAGGGAACTTCAGTAAGACCGATTTCTACCCGATTTTCTTCGCAAGGATATCCTTCTATTTCTCTGCTGCGTTGTTTTCCATATTTATCACCTTACTGATAGCAAATTACTCCACTTGTTATTCTTCAGTTTCAGCGATCGTTTCTATACTTCATAAACTTCCTTGACCTTTCCTTCGTTCATTCCACTGTTTGTACTGGGACTTTTTGACTTCCTGTTGCACGCAGACTTGTTTTTCTGCTCCACTTGCTGGACTCCTGTTCCTCGGACGTCTCAAACTTCTGGCTAATCAAGCACGACATCCGCAACGGCTGGACCGACGGTTCCTGCCTGGTAAAGAGCGTGTCTCTGCGAAGGATCGTGGTAAGTACTCCTCGATTGGCCAGACGGGACTGGACTGCGCGTCGTCGTATTTGTCGTCGTCGGCGAGTGTCCGTTCTCCTTCCAGCTGGATCGGTCTTCGTCTCTGCACGGTGAGCACCGGTGACCACTGCCGCCACCGACTACCGCCGCAATGCCAGTGCCAGTCTGTTTGTCTGGCCCGTTCCTATGCCTCTTCGTCGTCTCCTCGTCTCCCCCGACGGTCCACTCCTTCTCTTTCCCTCCTGATCTCTCGCTGCTCCTCGCGGCAGTCCAGAGGCCTCACCATCCGCCTCCCAGGGACGTACCCACCTACACAATGAACCCGCCGACACGCCTCAAGTCCAGGTCTAAATGTGTCCATCTCTTTCTTTCGTTCTTTCGACCATTATCCCCTCTTCATATAATCTTACTCCACGCTCTTAGGACTCGATTATTGCGATTATTCCTGGCGATGCCTACAGATATTTTGTAATAAACACTGTGCGCGACCAAGAGTGTACACAAAAGTCTGGCAATTCTATTTTGAGTGCTTGTCTTGCCAGATAATCGTTCTGCCCGAGGAAATAAACCTTCGTTTGTCGATTAATTTCCGGTGAAGATGGTGTAACTACATGATCATCTTCATGTTGATACCATTTTATCGAGCTTTAATAGTAAACTATAAGATACGAGTCAGTACTTAAGGAATGTTTCGTACATTAGAGTCTTTTTCCGCATACCTTGGACATTTAGTGAAGGATTTATGATTGATTCCCCAATTACAAATTAATTTTTACCTGTGTTAGAATCCATTAAATATTTTGGTATCGCGACACTGTTCGCACACGTCACTGGATCATAGAGGCTAGGACCGCCCCTGCCGAAGAAGTAGGCGGTGTTCACCAGCCCCTGATCCAAGATTCTCTCCCAGGGATCTCGGTTCCTTCCGATGTCGGATCGGGACAAGTCAACGAATGCCACGTGATGGCGGATAACGTGGACGTCTTACTCCCTCGTTTTTGGGGGTGGGTCCTGTAAGTGCCGTGTTCTTATTAATGATCTTTCGTTTACAAATTCTTTCCAGATGTACAACATATTTTAAAGAAGTTTTAAAGAGTTCTGTGAGCAATAATTATGTGTGTATATACATAGTACATATATACGTACACATATGCATACATACACATACTGATCAGACAAATCAAATCTTTTTACTTTTCTCAATTTAGCAAGTAATATAGATCAACATGTGATCAGGTATTAAGTAGTATAATTGAATAGTCAGTCATTTTCAGTAGTATAGGTAAATATATAATCAATCATTAAGTAGTATAAGTCAATATATTGTCCGACATCTTTCAGTAGTATAAGTCGGTATATGAACAGACAATTCCATTTTTTTGCAATTAACCCACTTACTCTTATTACTTTTCCGTTCTCCAATAAGCAAGCGTTATAAGAAAGTAAAGTTGTCAGCGAACTTTTTCCAGGCAAAAGGCAAAACCAAAAACAAGAATGTATTCTCGCACAAGAGACATCGATTGACCGCAACCCTTCATAATTTTTTCGGAAGAGATAAGTTTACGACACACACCAAACGACCCGTAATAACTTTTCCGGAAAAAATGCTATCCGTACTGAAGACTTTAGAAAGCGACGTTACGTCTTCCGAATTCCGATAAAGTCCGCCTAATGGCCTGTAAGGCGTTTTGTGTGTAACGTAATCTTCTACGGGACCCTGTACGGTGAAAACGGGGAGCATTTAAATTACCCCTTACACGCAAACCTAAAGAAATATCGATGTTATCGAAGTTGAAACTGCTGCAGATAAGGTTTAAAAAGAAAAGACGTCATTTATCATAAATAGTAGTTGTTTATTCAATCAATTTTACAATCAACAAAAGTGCACAATTTTATTATAGAAGAATATAATGCATAATAGGTGTAATTAAGAAATTCGCAAGTTACTGATCTCATATTTGAATGAAAACGGGAAGGTGCCTCGAATTGTGTTCGTGTCAAGAGGTATGGTATCCCTCCTTGGAAGCTATCATCGAAGATCTATCTTAGGAAAGATCATCGATTTGTCCCGTTCGCTCCCGCATTCTCTCTCTGTCGATCTTTCGTTTCCGTAACATCGGCTCTGAGCACTTCTCTGTGTGTATCCGAGATCCGTGCGTTAGTTGGCCAGGTTGGTGCCAGGGAGTCTACCGGCGATAAACAGCTGCGCGTCGGTACCGGTAGACTGCCTGCCTGCTGCCTCTTGTTCTCTCCGTTTCTCCCTCTCTCATCCTCCCAGATCCTCTCCCTCTCTCTGGAACTCCGGGACCGGTTATACTTGACCCAGCAGTTTACACGCGCGTTCGTACTTTTAAACGAGCAGGGAAACTCTGGGAGGGGGAGAGAGGAGAGACACAGAGAGAGATGCTGGACCGCATCTCACGCCTGCCACCGGGACGTGTACCAATGTACGACATACACAACTTCCATTGTCAGTCACTGTCGGGTAAATACGACCCTCGACCAGAGGTCTTGCATGTCCTCTTTTTCGTCAATGGTTTGTACAAGGATCTATACCGAATTTAGTCCGGCTGCATGGAACTTTATTATTTCTTTTATACAAATATCAATGTTACAATGAAATATCATTTATCATTGTACAGTACGTTTTGGTATCGTACGGGTCGGGAACAAATTAATACTTAAAACTTTATACAAATGTACGATTGCGCATACTGCACAGTCACTTTACTTCACATACTTTTCCATAAATTTGCGGTGGAATTCGCTCCTAAGCGAATCGTTAATGAAAACGTCATGCTTCTTCTTTGGTTCCGACCGCGCACAATTTTTAAAGACTACATCATCATCCCATCTTCTCCTAACTTTCATGTCTGTCCGACCACCTTGTGAAGAATAGTTTAGTAAAGGATTTCCAGAGAGAATGTTTTCCATCCTAATTCTTTCTTCTTCCTGCCTTTTTTCCATTTCCTAATATTCACAAAATGATAAGTAAGATTAACTAGTTTTCAAAATTGTTTGTACGACATAAAAAATGGTCAAGATACATACCTTTTTTGCTTGCTCGGCTGCTCTTTCTTTCTTAATCCTTTCAAGTTCAGCTAATAGGGCTTCAGTATTGTCATCATCACTGTCAGAGTCAGAGTCATCATCATCTAAAGGATCATCTGCATCTAAACTAGTAGCAGGGGCCTGATCTGTCTTTTGCCTCTTTGCACTTGGTGCTGTTGTCTCTCTGGAAGGTTCTATCATACGCCGACTCACACCTTTATCTTTAACATTATCCCTTTCACGTTCTTCAAGTTCCTTGCGGAAGTCTCGGTTGCGCAATTCGTCCATGGTTCCTTGTCCATGTTCCCTGATAAAGTTAATAAAAACTAGAGTACATGATCATTGAATGGAATAAAAATATGTAGGGTTGAATTTTGATACAAAAATGCAATACAACGCTAGGAATATATTTTACATAAGGAATATACGATAATCTTGATAGGATGAATAATAATATTTAAAAGACACCAGTATTTTACCTGTATTTTAGCTTTGTATGAGATGGTAAATCTCTACTGCTGTATTGTTTTGAAATAGCACTCAAGTCTTTTTCACCTCGACCCTGACCACCCCTGGCAGGATCGAACGTTGGTCTCGCAGCCGTCGTCATTTTTTGTAATTATTTATATCTTATATGCAAGTAGAATGTGATTTTAAATAACAAAAGCAGCAGTATCTTCTCCCAATTGTGGTTAGAACATCACTCCGCGTAGCTGTTTGTCAAATACTAACCTTACCATTTAATTGACTAATGTTATCGCCAGAGGCGCTGCTGAGAATTTTTGTATGCCGGAAGATTTGAAATAAGAACAGAATTATCAATTGTCTCAATTCTATTGTTAAAAAAAACTTTTGTCTTTTAGTGGCACCTGATATTTTATTACATCATAATCTTAATAATAGTAAATACAATACTTTCCATAACAACCGCACATTAATAATAACCAAAAAAAAGCTCGTTATTGTTTGTTACATGATAGAAAATACATTTTTTAGTGGTCTATCTTCTTAAGTTTAACGAAAACAAATAACTATGACGGTGAGATACCCATAATTTAGAATAATACTGTAATTATGTCATAACTATGTTAAGTGTTTTAATTTGCTAGAGGTTGACGCGTGCTCATTAATAAAATCAGTTACAATATACGTGTATGACTGGACGTGTTTATACGCTAAGATTATATTCATATACAATATAGATTGATGCGAACTCAATCCCACTCAACATACATACTTTTGATTTAAATGAAACATTATTTCGTTTTATTTGTTTATAAAAATCTACATCCAATGTAAATAACTGCTGCTTAACATTACTTTGTGCGCTGTTTATATGTATCGTGGTCAGAATTACGTTGTTCACCAAAATAGTTATTTCAAATTTGCTTATTATGATATCGGACAGTATTCAGACTTTCATAGGTCGAAGATGCGCTATACTATAAAGAAAAGAGGCACGTTTCAAGTATATGCACGCATAAAAAGTAAAAAACATTTTTATAGAAAGTTAATTTCAGACTTAATAATTAATGGAATTTTTACTCTATATGTTTGTATTAAAAAGAGGTGTAAGTTACCTCTAGTGAACGTCACGATCCATTAATTCGTTATTAAATCTGAATTCACACCGGTATACATTGCCAACGTCTTTAGTATCGTACACAATCTATTTGATATAGTTTAAAATCAGCCTTTTAATAGTATATCACGGACTACTTTTCTACATACGGTAGGAATATGTAGTTTGTTCCGCTTCCAATATTCAAAACTTACGCTTCACTAACAGGCATTACATTCGAGACGAACATAATGAAGAATTAATTGATCTCAAATGCCTAAAATCTTTGATTATAACTGCTGTCTCAACATAAAAGATTAATATGTTTTCTATTTAGTCATGTACTTATTTTATTAGTGTCATGTTATGTTTTTTTACTTAAGCAATCACGTTTCTAAGCAAACAATTTTGTACTCAACATTGAATGTATTCATTGCACAATGCAACTGAATATGTGCACAACTTGCATACGCAATCTAAAAAGTTACTATTGATTCTGTACATTAGTATCAACCGAGGGACAATGCTATTTACAACGGTGGAAACCATAGGTAATACTCCCTCACTCGAATTTAGTATTGTCTTGTCCTAAAAGCTTACAAAATAAAATAAAAATATATCCAATATAGATGATAAATTATTTTGAGCCAAGTATAAATACTCTTTCGTTTGGAAAGATTTGCATTTTTTCCTCAACAACTATAAATTTCCAAAGTATCATTCAACTTGGAGTAAAAATTTCAAGGAATTTAACAAGTAAATTAAAATATTAATAATATATTTGTGGAGCTTTCCACGATAATCGCATTGCTAGGCAAAAGAAGTGGTGCAGAATCACATAGTTTCCGGAAAACTGAAAGCGTTATGACAAGATAGTATTGTACCCTGTTAAAAATGTATCACATTAATACTAAACAAACTAAGCTCTTTTATACAGACTATAATTTGGCTAAAAATTACGAATGTATCTCATGATCGTGGACAAAAATCTTTAAGTACATATGAAAGTTGTCATGCCAACGCGATTACGAAGCAACCACGATTTTACTTTCAATGGTACATAATATATGTGCACATAATAAATTATGTAAATATACAAATCGATTTGCACATATTAAAAAGTATTCTAATACATCAAAATGAATAACTTGCTACATGACAAATACATAAATGCCCCATCATTCACTTAATCATCGATCCTATTCTCTCTATCTACGTTCCTGTGTTATCACTAAAAATTCAGTATCGAATACGAGTTATTGACGTGATATTATTTGAAATGTTATTCTGAAAGATTAGTACCCTATATTACCATTTGAACGAGCAATTGACGCAATTAGCTGGACAACGAAGAACATGTTTTATATACCCGAAAATGTGGCAGTGATAAAATTTGATAATGCACATCAACCGTAAAGCTATTCTGATCAAATAGGCCATACAATAAAATGAATGCTTTCGTACCAAAGAAAAATTGACAGTAGGTATTCCCCATGTACACCGAGAGAAATAGATTCTGAAATACAACAAATTTAACATAATAGGTGCTCGGAGGGAAAGCGTTTTCTTTATCACAAATTTTTTGTGTTTCGGTATCAATTTCCCTGTGTACTGATGCTCCGAGTGTATTTACCCAGAAAATGCTTGACAATCGAAAATTTAATTGCCACTAGTCTAATTGCATTTTGTCTACAGACATGCAGTCAGTCTCCTAATTTAGGCTGTACTAGTGTGGTTGTTAGCGCCACTAATTGCACTGAAAAGTGCTGCACTGTTGCGTTTAAAGCTTCCAACTTGCTCATCCGGCCATACAGATTCTCCTAGCAAAGACGATAAATTCTGGCAAAGTTTCTGGTAATTCTCCCGTAGTACTTCTTGATATTCGTGTTGGTCCGTGGTAATCAGCTTGCTATTGATTTGCAGAGCGGTGTAACAAATTTTTACGAACTCTCTAAAAGAGAAGAAGGTTTATTACAAATTGAAAGAAAATATTAACAACCAAAGAAATGTAATAACTGTACCTGAAAACATCTTTCAATTCTTCTACTTTGTCGTCGGGATACTGTGGAGAAAGAGCCGGGTCTAAAAATGCCGATGCATAAGCTAGAGGACCAGCGTTTACAGTAACGCATATGCTTCCCTGTAATCTTAACTGAAGCTTCTTCACATCTGTAGGTGCAATTAATGCTACGTCTTCTAATTCCTGAACGCGTTGCCTCATTTCATCCAAAGCTACTTCAATTGGACTCAATTCTATTATCCTTTTTTCGGTAACTGCGATACGTTTCTTTATATATGGGAATGAATATTGTGCTACAACAGGTTTAAAAAAAAAGTTAATTCTTTTCTTCGATTTTTATCGTGTAATTTGATGATAAACTTACTCGACACTATTGTCCTTCGTTTCCATTGATCCTCGGGGTTTCCTCTTGCCTTTCCTTCTTTAGTAAACGGCGTTTCAAACATAAAGCAGGAAACATTGTGATTTTGTTCGAATTCAGTTATTCGTGTTTCTAAGTCCAACTTCTCGAAATAAGGTGTGACATGAGTTACTTGAATATGTGCCATTTTTGGATCAAGGTCTACAATGTCAATGGGAATGGAATCCATTATCATCTTTACATTTTCTGCGCCAAATTTGTCGGAGTATAAACGATGAAGACGTTCCGAGATTTCGGACAATGACGTTACTTTCGGTTCTTTATAAATATATTCCTGTCCATTTTCTTCTTCAAAATATGCCTGTAAAATAATCTTGATAATGCGTACACTTGGGAAAAATATGTTTGTAAGTATAGGGTGGGTACTTACCGATCCGAAAAATGCAACTCTATAAAATCTCCCAAGCAGTCGTTTGCCAGATCTAGTTACCTCGACAATTTTATTACAAGCTTGTGTCAAATGCGAATAACAGTTTGCTAATGATTCATAATTGCGTTTCTCTTCGTACATAGGAATAATTAAACGATATAAATGACCCAGTAGTTCGAAACGTTCAGCTTTTTCTAACATCTCAGCGCAAACTTCCAGTTGTTCAAGAAGTAGATATTCATTGTAATGTATGTCTTGAACGCCTGAAAGTAAAGTACATTTGAGCAATATTGTAGTTTTGTAGATAATGTTGATAAAGCTAGCGGTTTTGTATAAAACCAATCAACTTGAAAGGTTCAACAAAGAAGACAAACAGGCACACGACATACAAAGCTCACCAGCATCGAGCTTCAGGCCACATTCGTCCCTTGAAATATTTACTGAAATTTTATCGAAAGCTTCGGCACCCCAGTTGTGAACGTTGCGTAATTTTAAATACTCGGCCATTAGAGCTGCAATGTGCAGTTGGCAACAAGCAGCCTGAAGGGAAAAATTCAAATAATTTATTTATTCTAATATGTGTGAAAGTATGTGCTTCAATTAAAATGACCTATACCTCAGAGAAATTCCCATCCCTGGCATGATTTCGTGCCATAGTTTCCAACCAAGTGTGTCTCAATTCTGGTGTACTGGCGTATGAATTGGCCAGACTATGCTGCAAATCTACAAGCATTTCAGGGTCGTTGTTATGCTCCCTCATCTGCGCTGTTGCCATTAAAACTGTCCTAATCCGTTTATTTAGGTCCTTTACTTCAACTGGAAACCCAGTGCCCTTCATCACTTTATCCGACGAAGCGTAGCTGTTTATTAATGACAATGACTCTTGAAACCTCGAGTTATTCAATCCTATGACATTGCCGAGCATTTGTGATACTGAAATTATCACCTACAGGTACAAAAGTAAGATTAACTACGGTTTTTCTAATGTTCACAAATGCAGTATACACATTGTCAAGTACCTGCAAATGTACACGTGTTAAACCTTTTCTACTGGTAAATTCAAAATTGCTCCTCATCAACAAATAAAGCAGGGCACATGACTCTTGTCTAATTAAACTAAGTTTACTGTTACAACATCTTAACAGCTCGTAACAAAGTTTACCGCAAAGCACTGCATTGCCTGTGAATTGAAAGGAGATATAAAACCTGTTGATATTCAAGTAAAAAAATTATAAGTTACAATGAGTACCTTGAAAGAGGGCGATGGAATAGTTGTTTAGAAATGCTCGAAGCCCAGCAAATACATGTCGCAATAATGTTTCGGACTGACCGACTTGAAGAAATGATAAATAAATTCCAAAGACTTTTTGCATAACTGGATTATCGCCGTCGCCCGCAAGAAGCACATCCTATATTTTGCAACACCAGGGTAATTAAAGGACTTAAGAAACACATATAAAAAGCTTTAGAAGTATTCAATACCTTAAAATGGATACAGAAAAGTCCAAGGCAATCGAGGGCTATGAGACCAACTTCTGTTGCCATGTTAGCTTCTAACAAGGCTTGGTAAAGTTTACCAGTGTCATTCTCAACGAGATTATCTCTGGTGACAGTATTGTGTGGCTGCAACGTGCCAGTATTAGCAGCGTCGGTAGAAAAATCAGGGGGAGCCATTCGTGCTGGCAATGTCATGGCTTTGACTGTCCTAGGTTTCCCAGAATTGTTAGCAACGTTCGCTGCTATTTGTCTTTTTCCAACGTATTTAAAGTGATGAAGGCTCATTCTAAAATTCGATGCTTCCGATTAATCAAAAGGCATCATTATTTTACATAACATTTTTTACATAACATATTTTACATAACAATTGTGTCCACTTACTCGATGATTGTGAAGAAGTTCAAAATATCAGTATCATTGCATTGCTGCCACCAGGCGATGACTTGATGATCCCCCAGGTATTTTACCACGAACAAAAAACACAGAAGTATGTCTTTGACTTCAGAGGATTGCAATTTGTCGCATCTCGGCGAGCTTTGAGTGACGCTTAAAGAACGCGAATGTCGTTTCTTATCCCCGGTTCCATTTTCCACCGGTTCGCGAATGATCGTCGTCTCCTGGGAGACGTTTGACTGAGAAGTGCCGGACACGGTAGATACGTCGGATTCTATACTCGTGCATGAGTATCCGTTCACTAAACCCTGTCCTGCTATGGCTGCGAAATACGTCGAATCTCGCAAATGCATCGATGCCCTAATCGGAGACTGGGCATCCAGATTCAAAGTTATTCTGGAAATAAATGTATTTTATTTTCACTACTACGATCTGATAGATAAGGTTTCATGCATGCGAGACAAATTTAGTTAGTGAACTATTTCGAATTATACCTGTGGATAGACTTTGGTGTACCAGCGGTAGTAGTGCTAGAAACGTCCTTGGTTGTAAAGAATGAACTACTGGTCGATACTCTACTTGTACCGTTTTGCTTTATTTCCACCTTATTACTATCATGTAATAATTGTAATCGGTGTAAATTCTCCAGCACGATACACAACCAAGGTATGTAAATAGATGCGATTCGGCTTAGTTGACCCTTAAATTTTGGAAACATGAAACCTGCGAAGACTCACAAATAACGATACACGATTTTGCAAAGGTATACCTTATTCTGATATCTATCATCAAGTTCGTGTTTCGCCATTAGGTCCCTTAAGGTAGTTATGGCAACTTTCCGAATCTGGACGATTTCATTTAGAGACGTTTTTACCTCTTGCATCAGAAGCCCGACTAAGAAATGATGTTTGCAAAAGTCTTCCGATAAGCAGTACTCATTTAGCAAATCTGTAATAAGTGTACTATATTAAAAACCTTGCCCTCAATATTTTTGCATACAGACCCAAGACGAAGAATTGTAAATATTGGAGTGCATATTAAAATGTTAAAACACCTTGTACGAAAAAACTATTTCTAAATCGTGATAATGTGTAACCAGAAAAAATGTGCCGAACTCCCATTCACTATCTCTACAACAGAGCAACTACGATAAAAACGGGAGACATGAACGTGGCATAACATACCATCACATTCTGGCTCGCTCTCTGTATCTTCTGAGTGAGGCATAAAATCATTATATTACAACGTTTACAGATTTCGTGTATGTATTTAGGAAGTAAATATTTACCTCTGGATGTGATGCGGGATTGCATCATCGGCAAGTTGAAGGATATATAATGTTCATGAGAGCAAATAATCTGTAGAAGTGTGAACTTGAAGTCATGTAGAGTTCGTGGATCCCCAGGAGAAAAGTTATCCATGTAGGAATTAATTAAGCGAAAGACAAAACCACGATCCATGAACGTCAAACATCGCTGTTTAAAAAATAACAATTACCAACTAAATTACTGAATAAAAATGTATTACAAGAGGGTATAATTTCTACCTTCAAGAAATGTGCAAGGCTTTTATTCAACTCGTGGGTTTCTACTGGCATTTCTTTATACTTATTCATCAAGTATGGCATGATAACTTCCAACAGATTCTTTATTCTCTCATAATATTCCTTAGAAAACCTTTCATGCCGGTGCATCTAAAATGAAGAAGTAGATATTTTGATGTTCACAGAGTATACAATTGATAAAAGACAGCACTCACTTTTATTCTGCCTGTGGTTAACAAATGTTGAGCCATACTCTTAATCATTATCTCGAAAAAGAAACTGGAATGATGCATAAATTTGTTAACGACTAAGAAATCGGTGTTATTGGGTTGCAGTAAAGCTGGCAGATGTTTTCCCAGTTGTTCGTGGACAGTCGTACTACCGTTTCCTTTCGATGGCGATAGAAATACAAACTACGCAAAAACAATGATATAAATCAATTCCAAGAATTACATAAATATATCTACATCTGTACAGTAAATACGAACCTTAATATAAGCTTGTAGTACGTCCTTGCGTCCTGCTTCGTGTACCATATTGATAATGTGTATTAGTACCCTTATAATATACTGTCCTACTTCGTCGCTCGTGTTACAGGTCAACAAAGTAAACAACTGATTCAGTATAGTGGGCAAAAACGTAATAACTGTAACCAGTTGCACAGCGTGCGCGGCTTTTAATATCTTGCAGGTTTCTGAATCGGAGGGCATCGCGGAAGGTTTACAATCCAGGATTCGCTCAGCGTGGGTAAATAAATTGTGCAAGTGTGGATCTTTGGTAAAGACGGTAGATATCAATTGCAGAGTCAGCGAAAATATTGGTCGTTGAGAATCAATCCATGTTATATCCGGTCCAGCATTCTATTAAAAAAAACACCGATAAAACGAAGTATAATTTTTTAGACGTAGGTAGATATGGTTTATATACTCTACCCGTACCCCTTTCCCCAACCCAAGGGGCTGTATGGACAAGTAACCGACTGGTAAATGTGTTGCTACGGGTAATACTTGAATATTGGCGTCAACGTCCACATTCAACCTGTTTTTAAAATATTTACATTGCATGTTCATCGCGAGAAACAAAGTTAATCCCACATAGTCATATCACTATAAATTCTTACCGTCCTTTATGTAATAAAGGCAACCATGCGTATCCCACACAATTCTCAACACCGTTCTCTTTCTTTTTATTCATATCACAACTTATATGGTAAAAGGAAAAGAGCAAGTGATGCTTGGAATGAAGTTTCGTTGGTAATCTTAACTTTATCTCTTCGTACCAAGACGGTACAGCGTTATGATGCAAAACTGCACAGGACGCACGTAAACATAAAAGTGGTCCTCCTGGTTTGCCATAGATACACTATAAAATAACAATATTTAAGTAAAATACAATGAATTTTTAATCCCACTACGCTAATGGTTAGGCTTACTCTCAACGGCTCAGCATTTACGCCGTCGTCATCTCGTAATTCAATTATGCAGGCAATATTTCTGGCCCTTGTAAATATTTTCTGTGCGTCAAAACATAAGGTTTGAGGATAAACGTAAAGGTGGTTAATGTATGTTGCGTACGGATGAACTTCCTTTTCGGAAGCACTTTCGAATTCTGCAATTTCGAAAGTCACCTCTGACGTTGGCGGTGTTGGGAACGGTTTAATGGGAGCCAAAGACGTTGAGAGAGTACCTGGAATTTTTGTACGTTTAGCTATTCGACCTACTAGATGCCTATAAATATTGACCTTGTTTACATACTTTCAGGCGTTTCGGTAATAGGTTCTATTTTTATTTTCAACCACCCTGGTATTATAGTTAACTTATTGAGTTTGTCTGGTCTACAATTGAGAGTAGGTCATCAGCATATTTATAAATATACTACTGTGTTTATTACAAGGCAGTATACATACTTTCTGTATTCCATAAGAAATTTCAGTAGATCTTCATCTTTTATTTTGTTCCCTTCTTGCCTATATATTGCGGGAAAGTCGGAGGATGTATCCAATTCGTTACTATACAATCGAAATAATGGCCTTGCGGCCCAGGCAAATGGCATTCTATAATTACCCAACCTACAAAACACAAAAAGTTTTTTTCAATAAATCTCCCACTATAGGAGTATTGTCTATTACCTTTGGCAACAAGCTCTAACTTGCTTGTGTATTTTTAAACCTAGTCTAGGATCTTTCGTGGCACGCAGATATGGTTCTGAAGTTTGACAAATATTTCCCTGCAGAATTTTGTCTATCCTTACAACAAGAAATATGTCGGGGTGTGGGTTACTCACACTAAATATAGCCTGTAATATAAATACCATATATCTCCTGATTCAAAGGTCATATCAGACACTTTGATATAATTTATATCAAACCTGTTTGGGATGTTTGATCCAATCTAGCTGTACAGTCTTCAACTCATCTGGTAATTTTACATTGTCAGGATCTTCTGTCATTATACCAGTTGGACTTAATTCGTTGATCATATCTGTCACCATTTCATGATTGACATCAAAGTAAAAATTTTCAGTAAGTTTTCTCCCATTTCTAGCATCAAATAGACTTAGTGTTGTGTGATAGGGTTCTACTTGGCACAGAGATTCTTTTTCATCTATAGGGGCCTGTAGCCTAAACTTGAGACTCTCACACTTAATAAATATCCGGTGTCCAAATTGTTCTTTGTAGGGATCAACGTTACTCTCATGACTATTTGCGTGTGACTTTACATGAGGTATATGTGGATATATGCTGAACAATCGTCTTCTATTTTCTCTTCTAGCTAGTGCTATACTCGTGTCCGTCTCTCGAGAATACTTAATTAATTGTGGATTCATACTTTGCTCTAAACCTTTTAATGTACCATACACCTGTAAATGATATTTTATTACATTGTAGCTAAGTATGGGTATGGAAATTTAATTTAATGCGCTTTTCTTTTACCGGTATAGGCTGTGGGGATGGTGGAGGTGTATTACAAGCTCTTTCTAACGACGCTGCCCGCTTCTCTTCCTGCTGTTTATAATGCTGTAGCACTGAACTAAGTTTCATTAACCAATCCTGCATATCAGCTTCGTTATCAGCTGCTAAGGTATAGGATTTATGAGTACCACTCATTTTCAATTCAAAGCAGTATCTTCCACGTTTAGAATTCCTGGCTACTTCTGTGCAAAAATCCATTACTATTGTCAACTTAGCTTCCCCCTTCTTTTCATCTTTAAATAATTCAAGTATGTAAGTGCCATCAACTTCCTGTCTGAGATGGCAAAATCTTCTTTTGAAGGACTTAGAGCCAATGTGAGCAAACATCCTATCACTGCTACCAATTTCAGGCCCCTTCATTAGATAGCCTTCTTTTGTTATTCCATCACTCTTTATTAAATCCTAACAAAATAATTTTGGAGTATCATAGTAACTATCTTGTAACACTACATAATTAATTATAGTGCAACAAAATTACCTCATCGACCTGATCTACCTCTGTGTCAATTTCATAAATCTCATCTTTAAGGTCATCTGCTTTTATAATTCTAAAAATAGTACACATTAGTTTCTGTCCTGATTTTTTGGACAGAACATTTCTGTTAATGTACAACGAAATAATGCATACTTAGGTAATTCAAGGTAGGTTCCACTGTAGGCTGAATATTTGTAATGCACTAGGTTCCAGTTAGAAGTATAGGTACGCAGACATTCCTTGGTCAAGAGACTTTCTCCATCATCTGTGCTTTCTGAAACATGCTGTGCTGTTGGAACCACAGTACGATAGCGTCTTGGCAGTACCACTTGCTATATAAAAAAGACATAGACAATAAAATAATAATTACACAAGTAATATTAATGACATTAAATTCGTAAATAAATGTATATCCTGGAACTAATTCTGTAACTTCCTGATATGCATCCTTATTAGGTTATCAGTTCTCACAACGGATGTACAATACCACCATAACTTTGCAGATAAGAGACATTTAATGTCAGACTCACAGAAACGTCATCTTGAGGATAAAGCAGCAGTTCTCTTTGGGGATCATTTTGCAGCAATGTTTTATTCTTCAGAACAAAAGCTTCAAAGTCTATAGGATCTACTAGGTGTGGTTTACTCTGGAAATAAATGGAAATAAATGTTATAGCATAAAATAATTGTTAGTGCTAGACTATTAGTCTGTTTGTGCTGCTAGTTTTGTCTATGCTCAGAAATAATTAGGAGTATTCACAGATGTCTGATAATTGATAATTTTGTTGACAAACAGTTTAAATGACATTCGGGTAATATACAAATCGATGATCGAAAGTCTTAAATAGTCAACAAACACATGTCAGCATTGGTACATAAATAAAAAGAGGAAATGATTATTTGATAGAGATGAAAGGACTATTCTCTAAGTCACAATGCTGTAACGATGACATAAAGGTAACAGGGGTCTATACATTGTTTATATCAATCATTGCATAATTGGCATTCATCGGAGGGCTCAAAAATAGACCTCGGGGATCGAGCGTGTATGGTGCGCGATGGGCCGTATCGTTGTGTTGGTGGATCGGTGTGTGTACGACATACTGATGGGCCTTACCTGCACGGTACTCTCGCGAACCACCTGAGAAACGGTTTCTCGAAGTTGCGCGGCCATTCCGGGTTTGCCGAGGCCGCGGGTGAACTTTCTCTCGCTCATCTTTGCCGCTGACACGTCCGTCCATTCACCACTTACGACGATCGACAATTGAAAACATCACGCACACCCGCTGCGCTCAGCCGCGACACTACGATCGCCATATTTCCACGCTGTCTAAAGTCACGTCTCCCGCTCATCCCGTACTCTGACAGCTCGCTAACTTACGAACGGTTGTTTTCGAAATCATCATGACCAACACAATCTCAACCGGTCTCGGTTACAGTAATCAGCACTCAATGCATGCATTCACTGGAACGGCAAACCGCATTCCAATCCGTGTCCATTAAGATAAATGAAAATAAATTGAACGCCGAGTCTGTATCACCACTTAACCTTCCATATTCCCAGAGTGAGCCAACAAAGCTTAGAAAAAAAAGATGCAACGTAAATTATGAGGGTTGAAATGAATTTCTTTCCTGACAAGAAAATTCTATCAGCAAGTGCAGACACCCGTGCAAGATTTAAATTAACGCGGCGTGTTTCTAAACTATCGACTACACACACTCTTGTTTAATATGGTTAAAGGGATTGCTTATCGATGTGTGCTATACACATTCAATTCGCTATAGCTGCTGCAGTACGTGATCCGCGTGTGAAACTGCATTTAACGAAATGTGAAAACATAGATTAGGATCGCAATAAATGATAACAGCTTGTACGGATTATTAATGCGGGCCACGATTCAGTGTTTAATACTTTTAAACGAGTGTCATTAACAGTGTCTATCGTTCACCTTAAACGAATGCTTTACGTTCAACTTGCGGAAGACCAACTCAAACAAGTTTAACCTTACGATTATCAACGATAATATGGATGACGAACTCGAAGACAAAGTATTATATCAGGTATGTAATCAATAACAGTGTGGTTATAGTTTTCTAGACAACATATTGTACACTTATTTCGAATGATCTATCTTTCTGCGACACACGCCATTAAAGTTCTTAAGTATCCTAATATAGACTATCAACTCCGTGCTCCAATTTTAAATAAAGCGCTTTGTGACTATTTACTAATTATAGACATCGGAACTTGAAAAACTATGACCATTTAACTGGGTTAAGAATATTTGTAAAATCGGGCTCAACACCTATAATGTCCTTGAGACAAAACCTAACCTTTTTCCGAAACAAGATCCGTATTAAGTTGGAAATAATAATAAGTTCGATCAAATGGAAGTATTGAAATTGAATTGTATTGCCATCTGATCGTTTGCAGACATACGTATCGCACATGAAGTTAATGTCAAAATTTGCTGTGGGAATACCCACTGGCTTGAACGCCGCGGTAAACACTCCATTAGGCTATTTTTGGCGAATTATGAGAGTCTATGCTCTAAAACCAGAGGTGCTTGTTTGTGGCGCAGTTTTGGCCATAATGCTCTTCTATTTACAAGCTCTTGATGTATGGAGCAGGACCCTGCTCGGAAAGATCCAATATACACTGGGACGTACCACATCAAAGGTACTTTTTTATTCTTATTGTATGCTGTGTACAGCATGCACTTTAACTTTGAAGATTACTTTGATCTTCTAAAATTAAACAATAGCAACTTTTTTGGTATGACTTTGAGATAGTTGGTCCTATTACATAAAAATATCTAGAATGTTTATTTCTTTTTTAATCATTACCAAAGCTTTTACTTTCTTTATTTTACTTATATTATATTTGTTAATGTTTTTGAAGGTGTCTAAACTGCAATTCTTAGTAAATAACTCTGTTAATGATGGGATAAAACTGAGCTGGGAATTAAAACAAGGTTACATTGCTGCATATGCTGTACAAGGTCACAGGCCACATATGGAAGACAGATTTGTTATAAATGAAAACATGAATAGTACAGGTGTATCACTCTTTGCTGTTTTTGATGGTCATGGTGGAGAGGTAACTTGAAGTTTTGTAATTTACTGTAATTACGTACAATTTATGAATTTCAGCATTCTATGCTTTAACATTCAAAATACAAGTAATTTTTTAAGTTGCTGCTTAAAATCTATAAGCTCTGCTGCTGCTGCTATTATAAGCCCATAACATTGATAACTTTCAAAATTACAGAAATATAAACTGGGTAAGACCAAATTTTTTTTTTACCTGTAAGAGCAAAGTTTAATGATCCATATCATTAGATAGACACCTTGTTATAAAGAGGCAGCTAGAGCATGTTTAATAATTGTATTAGATGTCATAAGAGTGTATGTTTTACTCAACCTTTTTCCTCACAGTTTGCAGCAAATTACGCACGAGATAATTTGATACCAAACATCAATAAAAAGGTGATTGAATTAAAGGATATCATAGCCGGAAGAACTCCAAAAAATCACGTGAACGAAGAAACAGTAAAGGAAGTGGAAGTAAAAAAAGATCAATTAGAAAAATCTAACATACCATCTATGGTTGAGAGAAAAAAATCATTTCGTAAGACTGTGAGTTCTTCCATCACAGATGACTGCATGAAAAAAAATGTTGGTGTCACAGATCCGGAATTGCTCGAAAAGTTGGATAAAACTAGGCCAATTACAAGAGAGGTTGGTAGAAGAAATGTGTATGTCTTCGGTATGATTTACTAATGAAAATAATATATTGCAGGTAAGGCCATGTAGGCCAGGAGACAAACAGCCACCTAAGATTGATATTGCCAGTTATTTAGAAGGTGACAAAATAAATTATGGTCGACTACTTACAGACGAAGTACTCGCAATTGATCGTGTATTGGTCGATGCAGCTAAAAAAAATATGGATGTAGCTGGTAAGCATACTTTAATTGAATGTCGTTTATATTGTGGATGGAATTAAAATTCCAACGGTATTGTTAATGTGGCTACAACATTTACCCATTTCAGGTACAACCGCTTTAATTGCTCTCTTAGAAGATAACAAATTAATCGTGGCAAACGTCGGAGATTCAAGAGGAGTAATGTGTGATGGCAAAGGAAATGCGATACCACTGTCCTTCGATCATAAACCACAGCAGGTGTTCATTATGCTTTTCACCTATACTGTTAGGTCAAACTATATCCGCTTACTCGATTAATATAATATACAGGAAAGAGAAAGGAGGAGGATAAACAAAGCTGGTGGTGTAGTAACTTTTAATGGTGTGTGGAGGGTGGCCGGAATACTCGCTACATCACGAGCGTTAGGCGATTATCCTCTGAAGGATAGAAAACTAGTGATCGCCGATCCTGATATATTAACATTTGATCTAAGCGATCATAATCCGATGTTTCTCGTCCTGGCATCCGATGGTCTGTGGGATACCTTCACAAACGAAGAAGCTGTAGCGTTTATCAAGGAACGTATTAATGAACCACACTTCGGAGCAAAAAGCATTACGTTACAAAGTTATTACAGGTAAAGATCGTCAGCCTGTCACGGCATTCAGAACATAAATACATAATAAAAATAATTATTATCTTACAGAGGGTCCTTGGATAATATAACTGTGGTTGTTATTAACCTGAGGGATCGTAAGTACAGCATAGTTGAAGCTAAACGAAGCGAGTAAATACTTTTGAAATTACTCAAAAGTTAGACGTCGATTTTGATTTTTTCAAGATATTCTAGTCATTATCTGTATTTGAAGGACTAGTAGAATTGAGTTGTGAGGTGCGTATACGCGTGCACTTTCATTACAACACGCGTGATATCTGAGACTATGATGTTTCAGGTTTGATAAACGTTTACTTGAGATCATGAAAATTATCATTTTTTGGAAATTCAGCTTTAATCGTGCCTTGAAGAATTAATCGAAATTTTTGCATAGGTGCACATTGTTTAGTCAGTAATTTGTTGAATTTATCATTGTTGTATATCACGTTATACGCATACCTGTTTTAGTAAGTTGCAAGTTAATGGTGAAATACAAAAAATGTTCCTATGTGAGCTATGCCAGATATGTTAATTGAAGTATGACTTTGTTTGACACAGACTCAACTAATATGCCTTTACAAACTACGCTTTTTTGTCTGAAACATCAGCTTTACCGATTCCACAGACAATCTGTGATTATATCTCATGCACGTCCTTGTTATTAATAAGCGCAATTGTTGTAAGTGGAACCAATTTAGCAGATACAAAGTTGTCTATGATATACCACCTGATTAAGGAAACTTGAAGTATTAAAGCATAAATATCAGTCCATGATATTTATTTTTGTACAGAATGTTGTGAATGGATTTTATAAGTGTATACATATGCCAATCAGTCAGAAATTGATCAGCAAAAGTTGCTCATGGTAATAAACGATGCTTGAAATATGTCAAAAAAATGTGATGTAAACATAGTTGTAAGGACAGTCATTGACAACAAAGTTCTCTATGCCAAAGCTAATTGCAGCATATTATTAAAGAAGCAATGAATAGTTCCTATACATTTTATGCTACATTTGAACTTTCGGAACTTCGACATAAACAGTTTTTGCAATCATATTTAATTAGACATTTGTATCTGTTTTAATGCAATAGACGTTCTAAATATACGAAAGAAACATGAAATCCCTTTCCAATATTATATGACTAAATGTACAGTACATAACTATAATTTTCAATATACGCGAATAGAAAATCCGTATCTATGACTTATGTGTACCTTAAGAAAATAAATATAAAAAAAGATGTTTGCATGGTTGTATATGTGTAGAATTCCACATGTTTTGTTGTTATTCTGTAAAACATATTCAATACACATAAATGAATAATTTTGTTTTATTATACAAAATCACAAATACAGAACATTTTAAGTGACATGTAAGTAATAAGTTAATTATTTATAAAGTGTTCAATGTTTTGTATATGTGAATGATGCTGAAAAATATTTATTTGTTGATGAATAACGTGGTATCTATTCCACTTTAAATATCACATACTATTCGGTAAGCTTCAATAACGACCATTGTTTCTTAAACGTTGAAAAATGTAAAATTCTTTTTTATGAGGATATTTTATAAAAAGGATTTGATCTAAGTTTTACAGCCTAAGTGTTATATCAGTTACTATATATCAACTAAATGAACATATGTGGAAAGGTCAAAGCAATGTACGGTGAATTAACTTCGCAGATTATTTACAAATCATATCACACTGCATAACAAATAATCTGTTCAGACTTCTGTGTGTGCAATTATTTTCAATATCCTAGGTTTCACAACTTCAACCGTACTTAGTACATTTATGTACAGTGTACACCCTTTAAACAATCGGTATTTATTCCATGAGCGAATAATAGCTTTAAATCACATATTTTCAATGCATACCTGTACGATAATACGAATGAAAATCTAGAATATACATGTATGAGGTTGTCAATTGGGCAGCTGTTTGTCAACCAAGCAATTCAAACTCCTCGTCGGATGTGTCGTATTGTCGGTCTATGTGTTCGAAATCTATAACTGTAAGAGAATGGTTTTGTGCAGTCTTAGATTTCAGGGATACTGCAACTCCAAAAAGTCCATGGTACATAGAAATATGTCCCTGCACTACTTACGACTGGCGGCCGCTACTGCCTCAGACATAGCATCTTCAGCCGGTGACCAATCAGCTGCCCTTTCTGAGCATAATTCAAACAGTGGTTGCTTTTCGGAGGCAATTAATTGTTCTTGCATAGATTTACAGAGAGATATAAATTCTCTCTCTGTGGTACAGAAGAAACACTAGAATTTAAACGAGTTAGTACAACTTCTCGTGGTTAATTTTGGTATTCATTTTGCTTATACTAAAGAAGTTTTCCACTAACGAGGGCAACAGAAGGATCCATTCCTGTAATAGGAATACGACTGGCCGACTTGCAATGATACGTGGCGTCCATATCAATTTCATTTTCGTCTAACTTTTGATCGACACTTCCTGATCTTTGTGTAGTGTGAGGATCTAAATAAATTACTTCATCTCCTGAAGTCAAAGATTCAGTCGTAATTGCTACAAATATTTTTGTAGCCCTTGTAAAAGATGTATGTGGCATTTATACATACCAACACAACCAATGAAATATAAAGCAAGATTAGGTTTTCCTCCAATCATTCCTAATGATTGTGAAAGTTTGAATGAGGTCTGAAAAATGATAGGTATCACTTGATTGTTGGATTATTCATTCATACAAATTGGTCCTTTATATATGAGTCATGCAAGCACACAGATTATCTCTATTACTTTCAACCCATTGATGTACACTGGATTAATCTCACTTAACCCCAGGCGAAGTGGTATTAGAAGCAGTAAAGGCTTCCATTGACTTGGTGCTTTCAGTGGTACCTCACCATCTACTTCCACTGTTGTTCCCCCTTCTACTCTACACTGTCTTACTGTAAATTTGATACCTCAGTAAAATTGTGTGTATGAAGTACATAGGCCCAATGCAATGTACTTACAAATATCATTAATTATTAACGTATTGTCTAGGGCGACGTGTATCGTGACAGAACTCCATTCATCATACACAACTAATTTCCTATAAAAAGAAATGTCAGTACCAATTTACTTGCAAGATTAGAATAAGACTGTGCCTGCATTCCATTAGGATATGTACTTTAGAACTTGTGCTATGGTGTTAGGTCCAAACCATTGCCCAACTTCTTTGCCTTCAGAAGCTCCCATCAAGGCAATTTGATGTATTGAAAATGGTGCAGCCCTCTTTTCTTCAAATCGCGATAAGATTTTCAGGTACGTACTGTCTTTTGTTTCTGGTGTCCACTGCCAGTCCTTGCCTATTTTTATGGTTGTGTAACTCATATGAATTATGCAATACAGTAAAATGGAGTAACACATGCTTAATGTACCATATATGCAGCGTACCTAAATGCAGTGTAATCAGTGCTTGACCAAGAACCATTTGCCCACATCTTAACATACAGCCCCATCCTTTATCTGAAGTAAATGTGGATGTGCAGCCACCAATGGGAACAAAACCTTTACGATACGTGAACCACAATTTTGACCTTATATCCCTACGGATTGCTTCAAGTTCTGAAATATAGGTTGTTCTAGAAGTGGTTCATTAACCTTTTTATTATCACTGCTTCTGGCAGACCTTTTATAGCATTATACTTCTTCCCAAGTATCCAAACAGGTTCGTGAGTCTGCGGAATATCTTCAGGTTCGTCCGAAACGGTTTGCGTAAAAAGGCTGTCCATGTTCATTATCTCCAAAGAGAGTACTTGCGTAGCGAAATCCGAGAAAGTATCATACGACAGAAGAGCGCGAGAGTTCTGAAATCGAAACACCATCGAAGAGCACTGTCTCTTCCCAAGTTAGAATTGAGGTTAGGAGCAAAGTGATAAAGAAAGTACTGGTTAGAATTTCGAAGACCACATACCTTTAATGCGGTAAGAAACATTGGTCATCGTATCTCCAAAAATAATCTTGTCGTCTTGTTCGACGATAAAGTTAGCATGCTCTTCTCGTCTTCAACGAAATGTCAACAATAAAATCATGACAGAGGACAGAGAAGGCAACACAGCTGACGAGTTGACTACGGAAACAAATAATACGTGGGGTAATGGCGTCACCGTCGATAAAAACGAACATAACCTGATATCACCGACGAGGTGATAAGCAGAAGTCGTCAAATTCGGGTGGACGACTTTTCACAAATATTTGTGTATGTAGTACTTCCCCTATGAAATAAATTTGCAAAGCCGCTCGATTCAGCTCTAAATAATTTTTAAGAAAAACATAAACATAATGAAATCATAATGATCTCATTGTGGTCTCATTGTGATCTCATTGTGATCTCATTGTGATCTCATTATGATCTCATTATGGTCCCTTATTGGAACATATTGGGACGCAGCAGATCGGTAACCGATCTGTAATCGCCATACTGATTACCCCCATCGTCAATTTAGATCTGAGCACCGCATCGGTAACCGATCTGTAATCGCTAGACTGATTATCACCGTTCTCAATTTAGATCCGTGTAGAATATCGGCACAGACGAGATATAGGATAGACCTAACATCTTACGCGGGGTTTCGTGGCAACAAAACTGAATTACCGATGCAGTCAAAATTATAATTTATAGTAATATAATTATGATTATACTAATAAATAATCATTGTAATTATAGTTATAGTAATATATAATTATACTAAAATTATAATTATAGCGCTGCTATACATTTTCAAGCTGTATTGGTAACATAAAGCGTGACACTAAAACGGTAAAGGGGGCCACATGGCCAAAAAATTACATTGGATGTTAGGTCTATTCTATACCTCGTCGGTGATATCGGTAACCAATCTGCAATCGCTAGACTGATTATCACCGTTCTCAATTTACATCCGTGTAGGACGTCGGTAACCAATCTGTAATCGCTAGATTGATTGTCACAGTTCTCAATTTACAATCATGTAGAATATCGGTAACCAATTTGCAATCGCTAGACAGATTATCACTGTTCTCAATTTACATCCGTGTAGGACGTCGGTAACAAATCTGTAATCACTACACTGATTATCACAGTTTTCAATTTACGTTCGTGTAGAATATCGGTAACGAATCTGCAATCGCTAGATTAATTGTCACCATCACAATGTAGGTCAAGGCAGCGGATCAGTAATATGTGGACAGAGATGAAATATGGGATAAAACTATTATCCAAGTTACACACTTCTTTGGCAATTACCACAGGTAATTCAACGGTTTCATATGTTTACACCGAAAATCATCAAATAACCTGAAAATTTCATAATTTAACGCTAACAATCCCTAAATATATTCGATCGAATTTCAACGCATTTTCTGCGTATTTTAACTCATTTACAACGCATTTTAACGCATTCCTAACGCACTTTAATGTATTTTCTCGCATTATAACGCACTACTAACTCATTTATACTATCCTAAATATTGTTTCTTAAAATATTGTTTTAAATATTTATACTATATGCACTACCTACGTATTATATATACTATATACCTATTATACACTATATATACGTACTATATACCTACTATATATAGTATATACGTACTATATATGTAACATTCGTACTATATACCTATTATATATACTATATACGTACTATATATGTAACATACGTACTATATACCTATTACATATGCTCTATACGTAATAAATTCGTATTATATACTCGTACATACTATTTTATCGTATTTCAACGCATTTTAATGCATTATTTCATGCATTATTCACGCATTTTATCGTATTTCAACGCATTTTAATGGATTTTCATGCATTTTTCACGTATTTTATCGCAATTCAACGCATTTTAATGGATTTTCATGCATTTTTCACGTATTTTATCGCAATTCAACGCATTTTAATGGATTTTCATGCATTTTTCACGTATTTTATCGTATTTTATCGCAATTCAACGCATTTTAATGGATTTTCATGCATTTTTCACGTATTTTATCGTATTTTATCGCAATTCAACGCATTTTAATGGATTTTCATGCATTTTTCACGTATTTTATCGTATTTCAACGCATTTTAATGGATTTTCATGCATTTTTCACGTATTTTATCGTATTTTATCGCAATTCAACGCATTTTAATGGATTTTCATGCATTTTTCACGTATTTTATCGTATTTTATCGCAATTCAACGCATTTTAATGGATTTTCATGCATTTTTCACGTATTTTATCGTATTTTATCGCAATTCAACACATTTTAATGGATTTTCATGCATTTTTCACGTATTTTATCGCAATTCAACGCATTTTAATGGATTTTCATGCATTTTTCACGTATTTTATCGCAATTCAACGCATTTTAATGGATTTTCATGTATTTTTTACGTATTTTATCGTATTTCAACGCATTTTAATGGATTCTAATGCATTCTTAACGTATTTTAACACGTTCTAATCCATTTTAACGTACTGTAATGCATTATTAATATAATTTAACGCTCTATAAAGCATTTTTAATGTATTTAAACTCATTCTTGACGTATTTTAATACGTTTTAATGCATTTTAGCGCACCCTTTATTAAAAAATCGTATCAGTTCCACTATAAATTTCAGCCAAAAATGCATCCGCAATCAGATTTGACGGCAAAGAAAAGAGTAATAATCCTTAACACATTTTCCTAGAAATTTAACTTGCCATGTATTGCCCAAGTTACAGCTTTCGCTTTTACTTACAGTAATAAAACAGTGTTATCTATTACCGGCCGTGGAAAAAAAGATCGATAAAACAGAATTCAACTATAACGACCAAAATTTTTGAAAAATATTATTTCATCCTTGATAAGTTCCAGGTATCTTTGAGTGATCTTTAGTTTCATATGACTGTTGTATGTGAACATAAGTTATATAATATTCATGATATTTAATATAGTGTTCTATATTACCGGCTGTGGAAAAACAGATTGATAAATCCTGTATATTATACATTGTGTATATGCTATATATAACGTATTATTATCCATTTTAATGCACTTTAACGCATTCTTAACGCACTTTTATGTATTTTCACGCACTATTGGCATATTTTAAAACATTTACACGCCCTACAATGCATTCTTAACTCACTTTAATGTAGTTTGACGCATTTATAACGCACTATTGATGTATTTTAACACATTTTAACGCACAATAACGCATTCTTAACCCATTTTAACACATTTTCACGCACCACAACGCATTTTTAATCCATTTTAATGTGTTTTCATGCACTATTGACGTACTTTAACATATTTTCACGCATTATAACTCATTCTTAACCTATTTCAACACATTTTAATGCATTTTTAAACATTCTACTCTATTTTAAAACATTTTCATACAATTTTTAATGTTCTAAAAATTGTATGTTCAATTAAACATTTTGGTATTCTGTCGGAAATCAGTAGACTGATTATCACCGTTCTCAATTTGCATCGGTGTAGAACATCGGTAACCGATCTGTAATCGCTAAACTGATTATCACCGTTCTCAATTTATCCAAATAATCCGTGTAGAATATTGGTAACCAATCTGCAATAGCTAGACTGATTACCACCGTTCTCAGTTTACATCCGTGTAGGACGTCGGTAACCAATCTGTAATCGCTAGATTGATTGTCACAGTTCTCAATTTACATTCGTGTAGAATATCGGTAACCAATTTGCAATCGCTAGACTGATTATCACCGTTCTCAATTTACATCCGTGTAAGACGTCGGTAACCAATCTGCAATCGCAAGACTGATTATCACTGTTCTCAATTTACATCCGTGTAGGACGTCGGTAACAAATCTGTAATCACTACACTGATTATCACAGTTTTCAATTTACGTTCGTGTAGAATATCGGTAACGAATCTGCAATCGCTAGATTAATTGTCACCATCATCAATGTAGGTCAAGGCAGCGGATCAGTAACATGTGGACAGAGATGAAATATAGGATAAAACTATTATCCAAGTTACACACTTCTTTGGCAATTACCACAGGTAATTCAACGGGTTCATATGTTTACACCGAAAATCATCAAATAACCTGAAAATTTCATAATTTAACGCTAACAATCCCTAAATATATTCGATCGAATTTCAACGCATTTTCTGCGTATTTTAACTCATTTACAACGCATTTTAACACATTCCTAACGCACTTTAATGTATTTTCTCGCATTATAACGCACTACTAACTCATTTATAGTATCCTAAATATTGTTTCTTAAAATATTGTTTTAAATATTTATACTATATGCACTACCTACGTATTATATATACTATATACGTACTATATACCTATTATATATACTATATACGTACTATATATGTAACGCACGTACTATATATGTAACGCACGTACTATATATGTAACGCACGTACTATATATGTAACGTACGTACTATATATGTGACATACGTACTATATACGTATTATATATACTATATACCTATTATACACTATATATACGTACTATATATATAACAAACGTACTATATACCTATTATATATACTATATATGTACTATATATGTAACGTACGTACTATATACCTATTATATATACTATATACGTACTATATACGTAACGTAGGTACTATATATGTGACATACGTACTATATACGTATTATATATACTATATACCTATTATACACTATATATACGTACTATATACCTACTATATATAGTATATACGTACTATATATGTAACATTCGTACTATATACCTATTATATATACTATATACGTACTATATACCTATTATACACTATATATACGTACTATATATATAACAAACGTACTATATACCTATTATATATACTATATATGTACTATATATGTAACGTACGTACTATATACCTATTATATATACTATATACGTACTATATATGTAACATTCGTACTATATACCTATTATATATGCTATATACGTACTATATATATAACATACGTACTATATACTTACTATATGTACTATATACGTACTATATATGTAACATTCGTACTATATACCTATTATATATACTATATACGTACTATATACCTATTACATATGCTGTATACGTAATATATATATTCGTATTATATACTCGTACATACTATTTTATCGTATTTCAACGCATTTTAATGGATTTTCACGCATTTTTCACGTATTTTATCGTATTTCAACGCATTTTAATGGATTTTCATGCATTTTTCACGTATTTTATCGTATTTTATCGCAATACAACGCATTTTAATGGATTTTCATGCATTTTTCACGTATTTTATAGTATTTCAACGCATTTTAATGGATTTTCATGCATTTTTCACGTATTTTATCGCATTTCAACGCATTTTAATGGATTTTCATGCATTTTTCACGTATTTTATCGTATTTCAACGCATTTTAATGGATTTTCATGCATTTTTCACGTATTTTATCGTATTTTATCGCAATTCAACGCATTTTAATGGATTTTCATGCATTTTTCACGTATTTTATCGTATTTCAACGCATTTTAATGGATTTTCATGCATTTTTCACGTATTTTATCGCATTTCAACGCATTTTAATGGATTTTCATGCATTTTTCACGTATTTTATCGCAATTCAACGCATTTTAATGGATTTTCATGCATTTTTCACGTATTTTATCGCAATTCAACGCATTTTAATGGATTTTCATGCATTTTTCACGTATTCTATCGTATTTCAACGCATTTTAATGGATTTTCATGCATCTTTCACGTATTTTATCGCAATTCAACGCATTTTAATGGATTTTCATCAATTTTTCACGTATTTTATCGTATTTCAACGCATTTTAATGGATTTTCATGCATTTTTCACGTATTTTATCGCAATTCAACGCATTTTAATGGATTTTCATGCATTTTTCATGTATTTTATCGTATTTCAACGCATTTTAATGGATTTTCATGCATTTTTCACGTATTTTATCGCAATTCAACGCATTTTAATGGATTTTCATGCATTTTTCACGTATTTTATCGCATTTCCACGCATTTTAATGGATTTTAATGCTAATTTCAGTTTGTTTAATTTTTTTCTGCTAGTATAGTAGTTTTTCTGCTAGTATAGTAGTTTTTTCTGCTAGTATAGTAGTTTTTTTCTGCTAGTATAGTAGTTTTTTCTGCTAGTATAGTAGTTTTTTCTGATAGTATAGTAGTTTTTTCTGCTAGTATAGTAGTTTTTTCTGCTAGTATAGTAGTTTTTTCTGCTAGTATAGTAGTTTTTTATGCTAGTATAGTAGTATAAAAAAACTACTATACTACTATACTACCAGAAAAAACTACTATACTACCAGAAAAAACTACTATACTACCAGAAAAAACTACTATACTATCAGAAAAAACTACTATACTAGCAGAAAAAACTACTATACTGCCAGGAAAAACTACTATACTACCAGAAAAAACTACTATACTAGCAGAAAAAACTACTATACTACCAGAAAAAACTACTATACTATCAGAAAAAACTACTATACTAGCAGAAAAAACTACTATACTGCCAGGAAAAACTACTATACTAGCAGAAAAAACTACTATACTGCCAGGAAAAACTACTATACTAGCAGAAAAAAACTACTATACTACCAGAAAAAACTACTATACTAGCAGAAAAAATTAAACAAGCTGAAATTAGCATTAAAATCCATTAAAATGCGTTGAAATACGATAAGATACGTGAAAAATGCATGAAAATCCATTAAAATGCGTTGAATTGCGATAAAATACGTGAAAAATGCATGAAAATCCATTAAAATGCGTTGAATTGCGATAAAATACAATAAAATACGTGAAAAATGCATGAAAATCCATTAAAATGCGTTGAATTGCGATAAAATACGTGAAAAATGCATGAAAATCCATTAAAATGCGTTGAATTGCGATAAAATACGTGAAAGATGCATGAAAATCCATTAAAATGCGTTGAAATACGATAGAATACGTGAAAAATGCATTAAAATCCATTAAAATGCGTTGAAATACGATAAAATGCGTGAAAAATGCATGAAAATCCATTAAAATGCGTTGAATTGCGATAAAATACGATAAAATACGTGAAAAATGCATGAAAATCCATTAAAATGCGTTGAATTGCTATAAAATACGTGAAAAATGCATGAAAATCCATTAAAATGCGTTGAAATACGATAAAATACGTGAAAAATGCATGAAAATCCATTAAAATGCGTTGAATTGCGATAAAATACGATAAAATACGTGAAAAATTGATGAAAATCCATTAAAATGCGTTGAATTGCGATAAAATACGTGAAAGATGCATGAAAATCCATTAAAATGCGTTGAAATACGATAGAATACGTGAAAAATGCATGAAAATCCATTAAAATGCGTTGAATTGCGATAAAATACGTGAAAAATGCATGAAAATCCATTAAAATGCGTTGAATTGCGATAAAATACGTGAAAAATGCATGAAAATCCATTAAAATGCGTTGAATTGCGATAAAATACGTGAAAGAAGCATGAAAATCCATTAAAATGCGTTGAATTGCGATAAAATACGATAAAATACGTGAAAAATGCATGAAAATCCATTAAAATGCGTTGAATTGCTATAAAATACGTGAAAAATGCATGAAAATCCATTAAAATGCGTTGAAATACGATAAAATACGTGAAAAATGCATGAAAATCCATTAAAATGCGTTGAATTGCGATAAAATACGATAAAATACGTGAAAAATTAATGAAAATCCATTAAAATGCGTTGAATTGCGATAAAATACGTGAAAGATGCATGAAAATCCATTAAAATGCGTTGAAATACGATAGAATACGTGAAAAATGCATGAAAATCCATTAAAATGCGTTGAATTGCGATAAAATACGTGAAAAATGCATGAAAATCCATTAAAATGCGTTGAATTGCGATAAAATACGTGAAAAATGCATGAAAATCCATTAAAATGCGTTGAATTGCGATAAAATACGTGAAAGAAGCATGAAAATCCATTAAAATGCGTTGAAATACGATAAGATACGTGAAAAATGCATGAAAATCCATTAAAATGCGTTGAATTGCGATAAGATACGTGAAAAATGCATGAAAATCCATTAAAATGCGTTGAATTGCGATAAAATACGTGAAAAATGCATGAAAATCCATTAAAATGCGTTGAAATACGATAAGATACGTGAAAAATGCATGAAAATCCATTAAAATGCGTTGAATTGCGATAAAATACGTGAAAAATGCATGAAAATCCATTAAAATGCGTTGAAATACGATAAAATACGTGAAAAATGCATGAAAATCCATTAAAATGCGTTGAAATACGATAAAATACGTGAAAAATGCATGAAAATCCATTAAAATGCGTTGAATTGCGATAAAATACGATAAAATACGTGAAAAATGCATGAAAATCCATTAAAATGCGTTGAATTGCTATAAAATACGTGAAAAATGTATGAAAATCCATTAAAATGCGTTGAATTGCGATAAAATACGTGAAAAATGCATGAAAATCCATTAAAATGCGTTGAATTGCGATAAAATACGTGAAAAATGCATGAAAATCCATTAAAATGCGTTGAAATACGATAAAATACGTGAAAAATGCATGAAAATCCATTAAAATGCGTTGAATTGCGATAAAATACGATAAAATACGTGAAAAATGCATGAAAATCCATTAAAATGCGTTGAATTGCGATAAAATACGATAAAATACGTGAAAAATGCATGAAAATCCATTAAAATGCGTTGAATTGCGATAAAATACGTAAAAGATGCATGAAAATCCATTAAAATGCGTTGAAATACGATAAAATGCGTGAAAAATGCATGAAAATCCATTAAAATGCGTTGAATTGCGATAAAATACGTGAAAAATGCATGAAAATCCATTAAAATGCGTTGAATTGCGATAAAATACGTGAAAAATGCATGAAAATCCATTAAAATGCGTTGAAATACGATAAAATACGTGAAAAATGTATGAAAATCCATTAAAATGCGTTGAAATACGATAAAATACGTGAAAAATGCATTAAAATACATTAAAATGCGTTGAAATACGATAAAATACGTGAAAAATGCATGAAAATCCATTAAAATGCGTTGAAATACGATAAAATACGTGAAAAATGCATGAAAATGCATTAAAATGCGTTGAAATGCGATAAAATACGTGAAAAATGCATGAAAATCCATTAAAATGCGTTGAAATACGAAAAAATACGATAAAATACGTGAAAAATGCATGAAAATCCATTAAAATGCGTTGAAATGCGATAAAATACGTGAAAAATGCATGAAAATCCATTAAAATGCGTTGAAATACGATAAAATACGTGAAAAATGCGTGAAAATCCATTAAAATGCGTTGAAATACGATAAAATAGTATGTACGAGTATATAATACGAATATATATATTACGTATACAGCATATGTAATAGGTATATAGTACGTATATAGTATATATAATAGGTATATAGTACGAATGTTACATATATAGTACGTATATAGTACATATAGTAAGTATATAGTACGTATGTTATATATATAGTACGTATATAGCATATATAATAGGTATATAGTACGAATGTTACATATATAGTACGTATATAGTATATATAATAGGTATATAGTACGTACGTTACATATATAGTACATATATAGTATATATAATAGGTATATAGTACGTTTGTTATATATATAGTACGTATATATAGTGTATAATAGGTATATAGTATATATAATACGTATATAGTACGTATGTCACATATATAGTACCTACGTTACGTATATAGTACGTATATAGTATATATAATAGGTATATAGTACGTACGTTACATATATAGTACATATATAGTATATATAATAGGTATATAGTACGTACATTACATATATAGTACGTCTATAGTATATATAATACGTAGGTAGTGCATATAGTATAAATATTTAAAACAATATTTTGAGAAACAATATTTAGGATAGTATAAATGAGTTAGTAGTGCGTTATAATGCGAGAAAATACATTAAAGTGCGTTAGGAATGCGTTAAAATGCGTTGTAAATGAGTTAAAATACGCAGAAAATGCGTTGGAATTCGATCGAATATATTTAGGGATTGTTAGCGTTAAATTATGAAATTTTCGGTGTAAACATATGAAACCGTTGAATTACCTGTGGTAATTGCCAAAGAAGTGTGTAACTTGGATAATAGTTTTATCCTATATTTCATCTCTGTCCACATGTTACTGATCCGCTGCCTTGACCTACATTGATGATGGTGACAATTAATCTAGCGATTGCAGATTCGTTACCGATATTCTACACGAACGTAAATTGAAAACTGTGATAATCAGTGTAGTGATTACAGATTTGTTACCGACGTCCTACACGGATGTAAATTGAGAACAGTGATAATCAGTCTTGCGATTGCAGATTGGTTACCGACGTCTTACACGGATGTAAATTGAGAACGGTGATAATCAGTCTAGCGATTGCAAATTGGTTACCGATATTCTACACGAATGTAAATTGAGAACTGTGACAATCAATCTAGCGATTACAGATTGGTTACCGACGTCCTACATGGATGTAAATTGAGAACGGTGGTAATCAGTCTAGCGATTGCAGATTGGTTACCGATATTCTACACGGATTTAAATTGAGAACGGTGATAATCAGTCTAGCGATTACAGGTCGGTTACCGATGTTCTACACGGATGTAAATTGAGAACGGTGATAATCAGTCTTGCGATTGCAGATTGGTTACCAATATTCTACACGGATTATTTGGATAAATTGAGAACGGTGATAATCAGTCTAGCGATTACAGATCGGTTACCGATGTTCTACACCGATGCAAATTGAGAACGGTGATAATCAGTCTACTGATTACCGACAGAATACCAAAATGTTTAATTGAACATACAATTTTTAGAACATTAAAAATTGTATGAAAATGTTTTAAAATAGAGTAGAATGTTTAAAAATGCATTAAAATGTGTTGAAATAGGTTAAGAATGAGTTATAATGCGTGAAAATATGTTAAAGTACGTCAATAGTGCATGAAAACATATTAAAATGGATTAAAAATGCGTTGTGGTGCGTGAAAATGTGTTAAAATGGGTTAAGAATGCGTTATTGTGCGTTAAAATGTGTTAAAATACATCAATAGTGCGTTATAAATGCGTCAAACTACATTAAAGTGAGTTAAGAATGCATTGTAGGGCGTGTAAATGTTTTAAAATATGCCAATAGTGCGTGAAAATACATAAAAGTGCGTTAAGAATGCGTTAAAGTGCATTAAAATGGATAATAATACGTTATATATAGCATATACACAATGTATAATATACAGGATTTATCAATCTGTGTTTCCACAGCCGGTAATATAGAACACTATATTAAATATCATGAATATTATATAACTTATGTTCACATACAACAGTCATATGAAACTAAAGATCACTCAAAGATACCTGGAACTTATCAAGGACGAAATAATATTTTTCAAAAATTTTGGTCGTTATAGTAGAATTCTGTTTTGTCGATCTTTTTTCCACGGCCGGTAATAGATAACACTGCTTTATTACTGTAAGTAAAAGCGAAAGCTGTAACTTGGGCAATACATTGCAAGTTAAATTTCTAGGAAAATGTGTTAAGGATTATTACTCTTTTCTTTGCCGTCAAATCTGATTGCGGATGCATTTTTGGCTGAAATTTATAGTGGAACTGATACGATTTTTTAATAAAGGGTGCGCTAAAATGCATTAAAACGTATTAAAATACGTCAAGAATGAGTTTAAATAC
Source organism: Hedychridium roseum (assembly GCA_963989215.1). NCBI lineage: Eukaryota > Metazoa > Arthropoda > Insecta > Hymenoptera > Chrysididae > Hedychridium > Hedychridium roseum. Next base: position 2,190,486 of record OZ022318.1, on the reverse strand, counting down.
ATTAAAAATGCTTTATAGAGCGTTAAATTATATTAATAATGCATTACAGTACGTTAAAATGGATTAGAACGTGTTAAAATACGTTAAGAATGCATTAAAATCCATTAAAATGCGTTGAAATACGATAAAATACGTGAAAAATGCATGAAAATCCATTAAAATGCGTTGAATTGCGATAAAATACGTGAAAAATGCATGAAAATCCATTAAAATGCGTTGAATTGCGATAAAATACGTGAAAAATGCATGAAAATCCATTAAAATGCGTTGAATTGCGATAAAATACGATAAAATACGTGAAAAATGCATGAAAATCCATTAAAATGCGTTGAATTGCGATAAAATACGATAAAATACGTGAAAAATGCATGAAAATCCATTAAAATGCGTTGAAATACGATAAAATACGTGAAAAATGCATGAAAATCCATTAAAATGCGTTGAATTGCGATAAAATACGATAAAATACGTGAAAAATGCATGAAAATCCATTAAAATGCGTTGAATTGCGATAAAATACGTGAAAGATGCATGAAAATCCATTAAAATGCGTTGAAATACGATAGAATACGTGAAAAATGCATTAAAATCCATTAAAATGCGTTGAAATACGATAAAATGCGTGAAAAATGCATGAAAATCCATTAAAATGCGTTGAATTGCGATAAAATACGTGAAAAATGCATGAAAATCCATTAAAATGCGTTGAATTGCGATAAAATACGTGAAAGAAGCATGAAAATCCATTAAAATGCGTTGAAATACGATAAGATACGTGAAAAATGCATGAAAATCCATTAAAATGCGTTGAATTGCGATAAAATACGTGAAAAATGCATGAAAATTCATTAAAATGCGTTGAAATACGATAAAATACGTGAAAAATGCATGAAAATCCATTAAAATGCGTTGAAATACGATAAAATACGTGAAAAATGCATGAAAATCCATTAAAATGCGTTGAATTGCGATAAAATACGATAAAATACGTGAAAAATGCATGAAAATCCATTAAAATGCGTTGAATTGCGATAAAATACGATAAAATACGTAAAAAATGCATGAAAATCCATTAAAATGCGTTGGATTGCGATAAAATACGTGAAAGATGCATGAAAATCCATTCAAATGCGTTGAATTGCGATAAAGTACGTGAAAGATGCATGAAAATCCATTAAAATGCGTTGAATTGCGATAAAATACGTGAAAAATGCATGAAAATCCATTAAAATGCGTTGAATTGCGATAAAATACAATAAAATACGTGAAAATCCATTAAAATGCGTTGAATTGCGATAAAATACGTGAAAAATGCATGAAAATCCATTAAAATGCGTTGAAATACGATAAAATACGTGAAAAATGCATAAAAATCCATTAAAATGCGTTGAAATACGATAAAATACGTGACAAATGCATGAAAATCCATTAAAATGCGTTGAAATACGATAAAATACGTTAAAGATGCATTACAATACATTAATGGTCTAATTTTTTCGAGAAGTTGTCTCAATTTGTACACTTGTGGATATTATGAGAGAGAGAGAGGAGAGAGAGAGAAAAAATTTTTATTCCAGGAGTCAAAGCACCTCTTATGGACAAAATATATAATAAATACGAGTAAAAGAATAATAATACAAGAGGTTGGTTTATCATCGCGACGTAATTAAAGTGCATCTCTATGCCAACAGATGGCGGGTAGATCGTTGCATACCACGTGCACATGCTTTTTAAGACATTTAAAAAGTTTACACAAGTAAAAGATCACGTGGTCTCATTGTCAGTTTAATTTTTAGCGGTCGAACAAACCCGTACTACTATATGCGTACACGTTTATAAAATGAATATTGCAAATAATAGTCGCCAAATATTATTTCGAGAATATCTATATTATCAATCGGCAGTAGTCCAGGATAATTCCTGAATACCAGATGCATTCAGGATTGCATAATATCCATGTTATTGCGCGATACTTATAGTACACTACCAGGCGTACAGAATAATTTTCAGCATAAGAGTGTGCACGTACATGTTCCTACGTTAACCGTACTGAGTTTTAGTATGCTTATCGCGAGGTACCAGTTGTGAGTTACACCCTATTGTGAATGCCGTGCATAATCTTTCATTCATTAAACACGCTAAAAACAACATAGCTTTGGCTGTAAAGCAGGTATCCTTGGGACTTTCTACGCTTGAAGAAGCTTGTACTCACAAACCTTCCATTCGTAAGTGACAGATAAAGGTTTTTTCCAAAGAGTGACCAAAGTCATGGCTCGGAAACTATCCTTTTTTCGCTGACAAACCAATCAATTCGTAACACCATCGTTACGTGCTTGCGTAATTTACGCTCAGAACATAAAGAATTTTTGCGAATTTTTGCTCAACGGTTTCTTGCCTGACGTTCCAGACTAACGACAATCTAACGGAGTTATTCCTATATAATCAGGACAGGAAACGCCGTTCGCGTAATTTATATTTTTTTATTTGCATAATCCACGATACGCAAGAAGACGATCGGGAAATTAGTTCTGCTTCACTTATACTCGAATGCCAGCCAAGTGAATGCAATGTACAAAACCGTGACAATTTCCAGCTTTCGTTGTAGTTCCACCGGTCTGGCAACGTGAGCCAAATCGATTATTCCCAATCACGCGTGAATTTCTAATTGCCGGAAAAATGAGGGTACGTAGAGACAAGTATTCACCAAAGAATATTAGAAAGGGCATATCGTTGACATTTATTGTAACTGTAAAGGCCATGGTCGTATGTGAAATCACTGACTCGTTGAGTCTCTGCTCGAGGATAAACTACGGAGCAAAGTAGATCAAGGGCTGAAATGCTTGAGAACGATTTTCCCGACAAATCTTACACGTCAAACAGTACCGGAAGAATTTGATTTTGGTCCGGTTTACCTTCGGATCGACTAGCAAGTTATACAGGATTTTGTAGCAGGTGGAATCGAAAGAAAAAGGATAATATAGGCCATCGATTGGAACGTCACGAAGCTCGCGATGTGTCTAAACTTTCGGTGTTGCTGCTTGTGGTTGTATATCGCAAAGGAAGGCAAGAAACTCGGTGAAAGTCCGGTTCTTTCGTTCGCGCCTTCGGCAGTTCGGACTATCGAACCAGTCCTCACTCGATCTCCTGGCAAAGCGGTCAACAATCCGGTACGCGAATTATGCCAGTTTAAACAAAGAGCGCGTTTTTAAGCGGAATGCTGCGCGCCAAACAAACCGCTTCTCGTTAATCCCCGTTAAAATCAACGACAATGATGCTCGCTCGACGATGCTATGATCATTAGTTGAATTTCCTGTCCGCTACTCGAGGTCGATTCGTCAATGACAATCAGCCACGTTATTTCACGTCTGCACAGAAATATACAACGGCTGTCGCGTTGGCAAATCGCGCATTGTCCAAAATTCGCACCTTCTGCTACACGGAAATACTCGTGAAAGGTCGTCAGTGATGTTCCAATTTCTATCGAATACTCAAGTGCTCATTATCGAGTATAACCATTGTGGAATTACATTGTTCATGCGCTGAGTCAGGACTAAAATGACAAGGATGATAACGTGATAGATTTCACTAGTGATTAAAAAATAATTTTCTATCTGTACTACAGCAGATTTACTTGTTGACTTAGGAAGCTGAGATTAAAGTCAACCATGGCAAAGCTGCCATTCTCTCGGGGGAAAAGACGTACAGAATTCTATCCTAGCGATCAATAATTCGGCAGATAAAGTCGCGTACGGGCTGCGTCTCTGAAGCATATCGCAACAGGTGTTTTCAATTTCCACGTATTCTGTGAACAAACTCAGACATTTGCGTACCATGATCGGAATCTATTTTCACGTATACTAACACGGCAAACTGAACGTATGAATCGCGGAACGAGGGCGGAGAAATCGGAAGTCGTGACAGCGATTCGAACATAAAAATTCATGTTTCTGGCCGTGATGGCAAACTCGATGTAAACTTCTATGACGACTAGACTAAACTACGTGCGCTAGAATCCTTTTGTTTTCAATGGTATTGGTGCATTTCATTGACGCGTAAACCTGGCGATAAACGAAATGTGAGAGATAAAACGTGTCTGTCCAGGTGAACCGACCGCGAAACACTAGGGCAAATGTTTCGCTTGACTTGTGCTAACATGAGAAATGTACGAATGTAACAAGAGGAAAACGGTGGACCTGAGTGTCCTCGAGAGACTGATCGCGTCCTCCGAGGAGGAAGATGAGGTATTTTAGTGAGAATCCCTGCGAAGGGCAGAGTGCGTCGGTCGATTGTCAAACTCGGAATATCATTAGATCACATTACCCGGCAATCCATGAAAAGCTACGATTTCACGGCTTCCCACCATCGACCCGGAAGTCTACAGCAAATTTTTCAACTTGCAGGACCCGATGGAACGGAAGACGGTTTCTACCAACACGTCCAAGGACGCGGAATATGGAACGTAAGTCATGAGAAAAGCTAATCTTCGACAGATTATTTTCTACGTCGAGTTTGAAACGCGTACAAGGACGGCAATTAGCAAATGTCTCCTTAATCACGGCAGATTAACGTAAAGCTCATCGGCTCGTGTTTACGCTTCTCTTCAGTGTCAAATACGAAGAAGAACTGGCCGCGTCATGGAAGTTCTGGCAGAAGAGGCGATACGTCGTCGGGATTCTGGCTTTCCTAGGACTCTTCACTTCCTATATCCTTCGCGTGAATCTCAGCGTGGCAATTGTGGCGATGACGGCGAATGTCACGAAAGTCGACGAAAACGGACGGATCTATTACGTAAGGAAATAGCCGAGTTCATGACAACCACTCAATAATTATACTTAATGTAACACAGTGCAGCGGTAAAGTGAATTCTGAAATCTAGGGACAATGCTTTCTCAACAAACGCGAGCGGATAATCAGCTCGAAGCGATTTATCATCGCCGAGGGACAGTTGCCGCGATATTCCAAGATTATCTGTGTGAAAGATCGTAATTCTTGTGTTTGACGTACGAATAGCGGTATTGTTATTTATACAAAATTATATATCCGCGTTGGACGATAAGGGGTCTTCTTCGAAAATAATATTGCGGGCGAATAGGTCGGTTGTATGCACGTATGGATGATAATAAAGCAACGACGACGCGAAGCACGTTTTTAGATACTTTAACGTGATACAATCACGTCTTATCGAGGGAAGTCTTCGCAAAGTCCTTTATGGCGGGAAAAACGACTTAATTACTTTGTCTTGATATTGGCATCTGCGTCATAAAGTGCGTCAAAATAATCCCAGAATCGTCGTTCTCGAGCCGAGGATCGTGTAAAATGCAAAACAAAGCTTCGCTAGCAACGATTATGAGAATTGGTGAGAAATTTACGTTTCTTCACGATGTTAATAGGAAAGGGAGTTCGATTGGGATTCAGCAACCCAGGGCCTCGTACTTAGTTCTTTCTTTTACGGTTATCTGTGTACACAATTATTTGGAGGATGGCTATCAGCGAGGATCGGGGGCAAGAGAGTCTTTGGAATTGGAATCGCGGCCACGGCAGTCTTCACCATCATTACTCCACCTTTAGCGAGGGTCAGCGTCTACATCCTAGTTGCTCTGCGTATAATTGAAGGAATTTGCGAGGTGAGATACACAGATGATATGAATGACCTTAATTTTCTGAGGAAGTATACTAAATCTCTTGAATTTTAGGGCGTAACATATCCTTGTTTGCACGCAATTTGGGCAAGATGGGCCCCGCCGTTGGAACGATCGAAATTAGCAACTCTTGCCTTCTCCGGAAGTTTTATCGGTACGGTTTTCGCGATGCCTGTTGCCGGTTTGATGGCCGAATACTGGAGCTGGGCGTCGGTGTTTTACGTATTCGGCGCAGCCGGTCTTGTCTGGTTTGCCTGCTGGTGGATCATCGTCCAGGACGACCCAGCAGACGACCCTTATATCTCGGAATCTGAACTCGAGTACATCAAAGGCAGTCTCGGAAAAAGCGACTCTGACGAAGTACGATGACTTACACCAAAAATTCTTTGCCTTTAGTTTAGAACCGAATGATTTTTGAAATACCTCATCTTTTTGTAATAGAAAATTAGCCATCCTTGGAAAGCAATGCTTACATCCCCCCCGGCGTGGGCCATCGTCGCGGCCCACTTCAGTGAAAACTGGGGCTTCTATACTATGCTCACCCAATTGCCTACATTTATGAATGGTTCGCAAAAAATCTCTACCACTTCGAACGAGAAAAATTAAACATGTCTTGACATTAAAACGAAAATTATTACTTCCAGACGTTCTCAATTTCAAATTGGACAAGACAGGCTACCTATCCGCGCTTCCTTATCTAGCAATGTCACTCACGGTCTTCTTTTCTGGGCACTTAGCTGATTACTTGAGAACGAAAAAAATCATGACGACAACGCAGGTACGTACAAGACTAGCAGATAATCGATAAGAGTTTAGTTAATTATAGCCTAATATTCTTCCAAAGTATTTTTCGAATTAAAAAACCGATTTTGCCCGTGACTCAATAGGTACGCAAGACATTTAATTGTGGTGCATTTATCTTCCAAACGATCTTTATGACTTGCACGGCTTTCATATTGGTACCAAGCGGAGCTGTTACCTGCATCACAATAGCTGTCGGCCTTGGCGGCTTTGCCTGGTCTGGTTTTGGGTAATTCTCCTCTAGTTTTATCTCTGCTCGTAAATTATTTAGCAATTTTCTTACATAAACGGCGAGGACATATTCTCTCAAGCGACTCAAATAGTGTCACACTGCGCTAACGAGGGGTTTACTAAAGATTTCTCATTTTTTTCAGAGTAAATTACTTGGATATTGCGCCTCAACACGCTAGCGTATTAATGGGAATGGGAAATACTATTGCCACACTTCCAGGAGTCGTCAGCCCTATCATTACAGGCTACATCGTGCAAAACAAGGTAAAAATTAACGGAAATCAAGTAAACTACACGACTGAATCATTCATCGTTAAAACAGGGTTTGAGAAACTAAATTCCTATTGTGATGTTTTATGCCTTTCGATTTTTTAGAGTGCCGCGGAGTGGAGGATAGTATTTATAATAGCGGGTGTGGTTTATTTACTTGGTGCCGTGATATATGGACTTTTTGCTTCCGGTGAAAGACAGAGCTGGGCTATGGAACCCGAGAAATACGAAAACGGGGAAAAAGCACCTAGAAAATCATACGATAACGCGGCGATGGAAGCAGATAATTTATAGAATAAGGAACAGTTCGTACTTTATGTTACGCAGGAAGAATAAAAAAGAGTGGAATATAGCATTTTGATCTCATAAAACGAATGTTTGGAACGATGAAATATTTTGTGCAAAAGGCTGTGTTTTGATAGAAGGAATTAACCAGAAAACGGATCCGAGATTTTCATAATAATAACGACAGACGTGCCACATTATCGCGAACAAACAACAGTACATAGACTTCATAGAAATATGTAGTTACTATTTATGTCATTGTCACAATTGTAAAATATTTGTAAAAACTGGCTGAGTAAGACGACGCACTGTATCTCTAATCTCGCTGTGATTATGACCGAATTGTTGGAAAACAATACCTTCGCCACGATTAGTATTGACAACAGATCGATGATTGAAGAACGACAACTTGCTAATAGTTTGGTATACAATGGTATTAGCAAGTTAAAATAAAGTTGCGATATTGTCAACATATTGCCGATTATCGTGCGCTGTATTTCATGTATGTATAAAACCCGCTCCACACTTTCGCGCGAAGTCGCGAAGGATGCGCGAAACACGAGTGTAGAGCCGTTTCGCGTATTTCTTTTCAAAGAAATGTGTAATTTGGATTAACGGTGTATAATGACTACGAAATTTCTTAGGAACGCACCCCCCCTTGTTCTGAACTGTGATTGGTTGACGTCTTTTTCCTTCCTGGACATAAATGGTCTAGGGTAATACCTAGTGACATCTGATTGGTTCCACAAATCTGCGAAGACGGCCATCTTTACTAACCGATGGTTGGTGACTACTGAGTTCCATGAGACAAAGCTTAGCGCCCACCACTGCTGTACCGCGCTTGCATTTTTAAAATTTATGTCTAGTGATAATAATACGATAGACTCTGAAAAAGACCTGGAGAAATTAGATCAACCTTTAATAAATTTTTAAGTAACAAGTTTCAAAACTTTTTTTGATATCCCTTACATTCCACGAGCGTTGATACATAACTGCTGCATGTGGGATAAATTTACTCACGAGTTCCAATCTATTTGTCATGCGTATCTTATCACGATAAGAGGTGTGCGCGAAGCTCTTGAAATTCGTATTGTCATTTTGTATACTCTGTGTTCGGCATATGCCGCAATATTTGTAACTACAAATTTGTTCCTATTCTTTTTTTCGCTTGTTTTTAACCACATACGTTGAATCAAAACCGAGGGCAACGAGTTAGTGACAAATGACACTACGTGGCACAGTGGGCAGTGAAAGAATACAGGCTCCCGAACGGAAAAAAAAATTAAAAATAAATAAACTTCGAATTTCTTTTCAGTCTGTACTCTTTTGAATGAATTATTTTCGAAGGACATAACAGGTTAAACGATGTGTGTGAAAAGGTACTTATGAATGTCTTGTACATACGATGGACCAATTGCAACAATGAGGGTTAGAAGTGCAATGATTTGTTTGATTATTCGTTTCATTGTGAAATTGAACTGCGTGCTGTGAATGGTATTGCGTATAACTCGGAAAAGAGAAGTAAACGTTCGGCAATAAACTGTCAACATCAAGTCGTGCATCAACATGGCGGCGAATCTCGAGGAGGAGCAGAGCTTACGAGAATGCGAAGAATATGTACAGAGACACAATATCCAGCAGGTTTTGAAGGATTGCATAGTGCAACTATGTGTCGGACGGCCGCAGAATCCCATATCTTTTCTTCGAGAGTATTTTCAGAAGCTCGAAAGGGTACGTACAGAAATTCATTTCTTTCTCCATTTCAGGCTTGCTTTCGTTCCGTCAAGAGTTTTATGAAACTCAAATACGGTTCATCAGCTGATTAACTCGTAATTGCACGCAAAATTAATCCATTGTAACGAAGTGTATAAAGTACCCTTCATGAATTCCATGCTGTCACGTTGATAACTCCTAATTGTCAATAATTGTCTTTATAGATAGTTTCCTGCGTGTTCATTTTGCTTTTACATTTATTAAAATCGTACAAAGTTCATTCGTTCCATTATCTTCATTTATCGGCGGGAATGACTTGGTCGGATGTACGAAATGTATTAAAAATAAAATAATTTGTTTTTACGATGATAACAGGCATGTACATATGTAAACGACATAGGAAGTGCTGCCATCTTTTTATGGTAAAAACGACTTAATTAAAAAATTCATAGTTGCTCGCCGGTTACTCTACTGCAGATGGTAATTAATAATAATTTTAATTGTAAAAGGTAAAGGCAGATGGGAATACAGAAATTCCAAGAATATTTGAATAATGATAAGCTGAGGAAGATTCAACAAATGAGATTTCATATACTATTTTAAAACTGAATGAACACCACTATCTACCGTATCGTTTTTATCTAACGTAGCAAATCGTACATTAACTTTATTTACTAGCAAGAGATAGTTTAGAAACCTATGCTCTGTGAAATAATAGAGCGGGCCTTTGATGCAATCTTCTCCGTTAACGAGAAAATTGTATAGAAACGTAATGACCTACATGTTGCACTCTCGGTGCAACGTTAATGACGTCACTATTACCTGGTCCTTTACGCAAATCACAAGACGTGCTGTGTACCGTCTTGGTGGGGACTGGTTGCGTTTTCACGCAGCCTTTCAGGGGCACACGTGCAAGTGCACTTTACGAGGGTCGTACGACGTGTTTACGTAAATCGCATGCATCGACCGTACTCTGATTCGTCGCATCGGGTAATAGTGGGAAGAGGGGGGGGAGGGGCAGGAACGTGTAATGCTAGATTTGGCGTACGTGCCGGCAGTTGGAAAGCGATGACGTAAAAGCGAGGAGCAGCGGATATGTAACACACACGGCCGGCGATTCGCGCACGGGTCGTTTGGGATCTCTGGCTGAACGTTTGTGTTGGTGGGAGTCCTCTCATCGGTGAGGACAAACCCGAGCACGTGTGTACGTGACGTGCTCCAGTGGCCATACTCGAGCGGAGAGGAAAAGGGTCCTCCTCACCCTCTTCCTCGGCGCAGGCCAGGGAAACGTGCGCGTGTCCCATCCCCACGCGCGATTCTGTTTCTCGGTGCTTGGAAGGGTGGGAAGACAGGGGCGGGGAGAGCGAGAAAAACAAGGCATCTCAGAGAAGTAGAGACCGAGGGGCGAACGAATGTATGAGACACATTTCTCCGGATCACATTCGAGAGATAAGGGAATTTTGGGTACGGGGGTCAGGAGGGAAAAGATACGGGGAATTTCTTATTTGTCAGGGTCGTTTGCCAAGCTTCGGGAAAAATCAATAAGTTGTTATTCGCTTTCTGAAATCTGTCGGCGTTAGCGCGGCGGGAAAGTCGAGGAAGGACAACTGTAATAGAACGGAATATTTCATTAATATTTATCAACATCGCCTAACATCTCGATGCTAATGTTTGTCTACGAAAGAAGATTAATGCACGGGCTTTTAATGCCGAAGAAAATGTTAGCGAAATATACTGTCCTCCGGGGAAACACGGGAATGGGGGACGGGGCGAGAGGGAGATTTCCTGCATGAGTTCGTACGTGCGAGGAAAAAGGAAAGGGAGGCAGGGGTGGAGGAAAACGGAAGGTGGTGGGTGAGCGGAAAAACAAGGGGCAAGGGGGAGGAGTATCTTGCGGGAGGAAAAGAGAGGGGAACGAGGTATGCGCGTTTATAGGGAGCTGGCGATCTAAACATAGAGTATGCTCGAAATATAACGAGGCGCAACCTTAGCCAACGGCCACGAGAGAAGAGTCGACCTCCTCCCCGTAACGGCATCCTCGAAAATGTGGAAAACCCTCGCGAGTTCCCGCTGACCGAAGATCGTAGATAGCTTCGATCTTCCGTCCGTTCTTTACGAGGCGCGAACGGGTGAAAAAACAGGTCTGTCATATCCCTGATTCTCTCGAGCGATTCTATCGATCGGGATAAAGACAGCTGCGAACGGCCAAGAGCGAGAGGGACGGGAAGAAGAGCGCTGATCGGTCTCATTAATCGGATTTGCCCCGAGGCCTTATAAAATTCCGCGGCGGGTAGATGCGCGCGGGGTGAAAAATCGTGTGCTGTCGCGAGGAGCGCGAGTAGAAAATACGCGCGAGGTCGGCCCAGTACGGAGCAGGAAAGCGCGCAGAAACGCCGGAGAGACGGATAAAGTGGAAACGGACGGTCGAGAGCGAGTAGCAGATATTCCTCAGGCGAGAGAGAAGTGGAAAAGTTGGCAGAAACCGTGGACAAACGAGCAAAGTGGAAACGGTGCTTTAGAGGTCCGACATCGGCTAAGTAGAAAAAGTGGATTAGAAAAACTGCGGCGACGAAAAATAGTGAAACAGTGACCAACCGGAGCCTGGGCAAGAAATTTGGGCAGAAAGCACGCAGAAATCGTAGGAAGAAGTGAAAAAGGATCGTGACAAGCCAGACCAGTGGGAGATACGGGAGACGAGTTTTAGAATAAACCGACCGGCGAGATAGTGCGGTTGTTTGACGATCGTGACTCGGCCTGCTGTCCAAGTGCGATCGTGATCTACAACCGCCAGGGAGATCCTGCCAAGTGAAATTTTGCAGTTTCCTGCGACCGTCAAACTGCCGGAAAACCGAGAACAAGACACGCGGGTGACGATGAACGAGGTACATTACGAGCATTACGCGAGAAACTGACTTTAACAATTTTTAACCGTAGAAAAAATGAATCGATGACGTTGAGTTTCGTTTGCTTCATTGGGGAATTCGTTTAGGATCGTTTACCGTTATTTCGCTGTACACCCTTGAGACCTGTTTTCGTCTGGTCTGAAAGAAACCCCGCATTTGCATTTAAACGGCTAAGTCCTAACGGCGGAAACAAACACGCCGGTCGTAAACTGAAATGCGCTTGACGTGCACGTCTATGCAGTTAAAGTGAAGATCATCGACCGAACGGTCAGTTTGCACTTTGTTGCCGCATATGCGATTGCCGAGTCTGCCGACACACTTCGACATTTACGACTTTCGCTCTAAATGGGAGCAAGTGGCAAGGACGCGACGAGCTGTTCCAAAATCTATACCATCCATGTCTTACGCCAAGGTCTCGCAGATACGCGAGATAAAAACCTTGAAAACTATCCGCGGCGTCGTTCTATAAAAACTTGGCGGTCGCTCTTAAAAATCCGCTAAAGTCGGAAAAAAATTGCAGCAAATAAATCCCTAAGGTTGTCTCTTATGAAGGGGTTTGGCGTAAGAATCGATTAGGTCCAATCAGCGATCTTTTGAGTGGGATTCTGTTAGTCCAGGGGACGCAGATTCGATTAGGACATTGCTAATTACGGCAGTTAACGTGATCGAGTTAAAGAAGCGGAGTAAACGTTTGCCTCGTACGTTTCTCATGCGATCCTTTTCTTCGATGGTGTGAGTAATCGCAGGGGGCAAAAGCGCTCAACTGTGAAAACGCCAATTGACCCGTGGCATTTTATTATTCGCTCGCCATCTGTACCATCCGTGCCGTAAAATACCCTGCCCGATATCCCCGTGCTGTACAGCATCGTGAGAATTTTGTATTTTCCTTGCATCCCAGCGAGACGCGAGGAAATCGAGTTAAGAGTCGCCCGAATCGGTCAAACGTAATCTCTTGACTGGCCTGCATCGTTTACTCGCTCATCGTCTTGTTTTCCTCGCCTTGTCCCTTCACTCGGTGTTCCTATAATATTTACATTAGTAACAGTTCGATAACCGCGCGGCGAACAGCAAAGCCGTCGGCAAGGGCATAAAAGCCTTCGTCTACAAGAGCCACGATTTTCTTGCAAACCGTGGTTCCGTTTCTCAGCCTACGCTCCCTCTCTTCCCCCTTCCTTGTCTATTTTTTCACGGGAATAAACCAAAGAGGTACCCTGTTAATCTACGCTTAAAGCAATGCGTTGAACTTATCGTTAAAAGATGAAACTGTTTACCCGCAGGAACAAGCGCACGATGCGAAACAGCAGATCGCGACGAGTCCTGAGGACACGGAGGACATGCCTGCTGGTCAACAGGGTCCCCAGGTTCCCCGTCGACGGGGTGGAATCTCCGCGGAGCCGGTCTCCGAGGAAGACGCCACGAGCTATGTCAAGAAAGTCGTCCCCAAGGACTACAAGACAATGGCGGCCCTTAGCAAGGCCATCGCCAAGAATGTACTCTTCGCCCACTTGGACGAAAATGAACGATCCGACATTTTCGACGCGATGTTCCCCGTTACGTTCCTCCCAGGGGAACTCATCATAAGGCAAGGTATACAGAAGGGAATTTCCCCAATCTCTAACAAACTTCGCAAACACACGGAACCATTTTCCTTTAATCGAAAATAACAGCAATAATTAAAAACAAATGAGAAACAGTTAGCTAAATATTGATTCCTGAAAGAACAGTAACTCGGTAATGAGACTCCTGTTAATTAAGAGATGAATACCAAATGACGAGAATATTGACTGCTTGAGAAGTCGATTAACCCGATTGGCTATCACTCCTGAGTGACAAAATACTTATTCCCGCGTGAACTTCTGTTTTCTTCATTGAGTTTCTTCTCTCCGGTGGACGATGGTTATCGAGGACAGGAATAGAGGGAAGGAGAGTTACTTTCCGAGCGTTCTTGACCTTTGGATTTATAGAACCGGCTTCATCCTTCGTGCTAACCGTGATTCCTGTATACGATTATACTGTTGTTTCATGCGCACAGGCCATTAATACCTCGAGATTTACCCTCGCGGATACTGATTATCGACCAGCGACAATCTGTAGGCGTTCGCGTTTTCATTGGCAATCGTTTAGTCCGCGTAAGCGACACTCGAAAAACCGAAGCGCCGGAATGTTGAAACCGAGCCAACGCGTTCAAGGGAATTCCTAGATAGATTTCACGATCGTCCACTTATCAATGAAATACATCCCCTCACTCTTTTAAAGATAACACAATCATGATTTATGAATAATTAGTAAGTATTTTTTCTAAAGGTGACGAAGGCGATAATTTCTACGTGATCGATCAAGGAGAAGTGGAAATATTCGTTAATGGCGAACTCGTAACGACGATCGGGGAAGGCGGAAGTTTCGGAGAACTCGCTTTGATCTATGGAACACCACGAGCAGCGACGGTTAGAGCGAAAACCGACGTGAAACTTTGGGGGATCGACAGGGATTCCTATCGGAGGATTCTCATGGGATCGACCATAAGGAAACGAAAGATGTACGAGGAGTTCCTATCCAGGGTGTCCATCTTAGGTAAGAAGGACAAAAATTAACTTACCATTGAAAACAATAAAAGACGAAGGGAAACGGAGAATTATGCGACCGTGGTCCAACGCATTCCCGGGGTTGCGTTACTTCGTTTTCATCTTTCTTGTTTCCCACGATTTATTTTTAGCGGCACAAAGCTATTGCTGACGTAAAGACACTCGTTCTTCTTCCCGTAGAATCTCTGGACAAGTGGGAACGGCTGACGGTGGCTGACGCTTTGGAACCCGTGGCTTTCGAGGATGGTGAAACGATAGTCCGGCAAGGCGAACCTGGGGAGGACTTTTATATAATCGTCGAGGGAACCGCCGTGGTTCTTCAACAACGCTCAGAGGGAGAAGATCCGACGGAGGTCGGTCGTCTGGGACCATCGGATTATTTCGGTAAAATCATTTCCAAGGACAAACCGTTAATAGCAGCAAAGATTATCAGAAAAAAAAATCCTGAGTGACCTTTGCGTAAATGAGAATAATTTTTCGAACGTTTAAGTGTATCGACTTAAAGTTTGTAATGGTCTGTGGATACAGGTGAAATCGCGTTACTGCTGGATAGGCCAAGAGCAGCAACCGTCGTGGCACGAGGGCCCCTGAAATGCGCGAAACTGGACAGAGCACGATTCGAGCGGGTCCTGGGACCGTGCGCTGACATCCTAAAACGCAACATCACACAGTATAATAGCTTCGTCTCCCTCTCCGTGTAAAACCAGCTCGTGACCTGCCTCCATTTTCTCTCTCTTTCGCGGGACATGGCCGCATCCCCCACGTTTCACCGCGTTGTTAACACCCTTTTTTATTTTATTAATACTTTTAGTCATTTAATATATTATGCCGGCTATCGATATGTACACATTGTATAATTAGATATGCTGTAACACGTAAGACTATTACATGCATTAATGTAGCTCTCGCGAATCGATTGGCGTATCAATGGATCTCGAACTTTGTCCTCTGCGAAAGGTAAAAGAATCATGTTTACTCGAAGGAAAAGGAATACTAAGTGTACGAATGTTCGGAAATTTAATAAACGCATTTTGATGTTACGACTTTTAAGGCGATGGGTTGGACAATGAAAGGATTTCAAAATTATCTTATATTTATTTACTTGATATAATTCATACAGATCAGTTTTAGGTTCAGCTTTCTTCGCAGGTCTTTTTCGATCCAAGACCTATTCCTAAATTTCATTAAAATCCGCTAAATGCGGTTTCATACATTTCACAGTAACAGTATATGAAAAAAATAATTTATTACGCACAACATCGTTAATATATTAATGTACAATGATTCCATTTTAGAGCGATTATCTCGTACCTCATGTGTATATACAAAGAAAATTGCCGTATATACAATGAAAATTGATTAACCAACGATGACCAGCGATACACGGGCATCGCCTCAATAAAACTTGGCAAGTTGAATTTGATCACTCGGTACGCACCGATGATTCCGGCTGTACCGAAAAGATATTTTTACCTAGCTAAAATCAGATTCCTGCATGTACATGATACGACGGCGCAGAAATCGAATGTCCTTGATAACCACCTAAATTTCCTTAAAATTGAAATAATATCTGGATATTCTAAAAAATTATTTACACTTTGTGAAATTGGAAATCCACGATGCTGAAATTCTCAACAGTGATCTGACATCTTCTTACGATGAGAAGCGTCTTCGTAGCACTGAATCGTGCCGATCTTCTTAAATTCCTTGTTCTCCTTTCCTCTGCATCACACATGATTCGACATGTCCATTTTTCCCTTAGACTCACTTCTCTTGTTTCCCCGTGTTTTAAATTAAATTCCCATTGGACCCACACTTTGTCTTGCGTCCCTGTTTTCGGTGTCCCATTGAACCCGTTTATAGCATTTGCGTCCCCTCTTTTCATTTCCCATTTGAGTCGTAGCGTTCCGAAGAAAGTGTTGTACCGGCTGTTAGCTTGAATGGTGGAAGAAACGAAGGTATTTTTCGAGGTTGTTGGTTGTGTAGCAGTGGGACGAATTCTTCGAATCCCGTTTCGAGTGCATTGACGATCGTTTTCCATCCAGCAGAACTGCCAGAAAGGAAAAAACTCCAAGACATCGAGAGTTTCAAAGCCTATTCGAGATGCAATATCCAAGAGGCAATTACGAAATCACTTGTTTCCATTCACGATTTCGGGGGATTACGAAAAACTGACGAATGAGAACTGATTTGAAGAATTTAAAGGGCATCCATTTTCGTCGTCGGTTTCATACCGATCTCGAAGTGTGTATGAGCTGATGATGACGTCGAACCTCTATTGTAGCCAGTTGAAGAGGAATTCCCTGTCCTTTTGCGGACAGTTAACACGAGAAGAATGTGTCACGTGTATTCTACCGTAGGATCGTGGTGGCAAACTTTTAGCCGATAAACGATTGTGGATGAAGCCTTGAATTTTTGACAACGATGTTGCCAACCCACGTTGAGCGATCGAATACCGTAAGGGTAAGTGGCCATTCGTGCTCGAGGAAGGAAAATTTATAACTTTCAGCGTCATATATGCAAATACATACGCACATGCATGTCTCTCGCGACACGTGCGTATGTAAGGCTTTTGGAAATGTATGCATATAGACACATAAGGGAGTGTGCTCCAAGACGAACGACTCAACGTTCGCCTCCGGTTAGAAGAAAGGTAGGAAGTGACGCCCCATTTTACCAACCACCTACAGAAGTACTGCTCGTCTTGCAGTCGATTTGATGTCGATCCGGATCAGCATAAGCCAACCCGAATTCATTGACAAATTCATAAAACTTGTCCAAAGATTCAAAGGCCAATTCTCCTACGATGAAATCAACCGCCAAATTTTGCCGGTAGCTAAACAGCAGAAGAAATTACGATGTTATTGGTGATGCATTGAAAGCTTTTTTGTATAAAGATTAAAATTAACATGTTAAACATATAGAGGCATATAAATATTTTCCTTTATGATGTCCTGGAACAGAAAGCTTTACATTGTTATAAACTCCACCCCTTTTCACAACACTAATCGATTGTATTACTAGAAAGCTGAAAAGAAATCGAAAAAAAATGAATTAAACTACCACCATGTGGTATCGAAATATCAAAAAAAAAACAAAAAAAAAACGTGAAGCATTACGATGTTCATTTAACAATGTGAAAACTATTTGCCGATACCCCTTTGTGCTTAATCGTCGCAAATAACACTTGCATTTAACATGTTCAACACATTAAAAAAGAAATCATCGTTTTTGAATCATGTCCAAAGACATGCAAATAAGAAAAAGGAATTGTAAAAAAATATGCTACATACGATTTTATCATGTGTTTCAGAGCCAGCTTGCGTTCTCTCGCAATGAACCAGTCCATGAGGAATGCAGCCATTCTAGGTGCACTTCTATACAGTTTGAAGAATGCGTGAAAATTGCCCAACCACCAAGCTGACCGAACTTTCAATGCATGTTTCACGCACTCGTCCTTCTTGTCCTCCTGTGAGAGAGCTGCTAAAATTGTCGTTAAGTCTGCAAACAAGAAAAACACAAAACTGTTACTCTTTCTACCGACGAGTCTTGACAAACCTGAGAATGCAATGATTGTTAATATTTGTGTACCTTGAGTATTCTTCGTGAAGATGTAGTACAATATTCGATATGCGACGAACTCGCAACGGTTTTCACCGCCAACGTCCTGATAGAGCATTCTGAGCTGCGTCTGACACTGATTGAACTCCTCATGATCACCACGTTCTAAAGCTACGCGCGCATGTGTCTCGTAAACGTGTACCGTAAAACTATCTCTAATTCCTTGGACAGTGAGATCTTGTCGTATCGATTTGAGTTGATCACAAGCGTATCTGTAATCTTGCTCCGCTACCCAACGTTTCTTCACGTGAGCCAAGGAGTTCTGAAGTACACTTACCGGACGAACGGCAGACGCAGCTGGAGCCTGTGGATGAAATAACAAACGTCGTGAACAAAAAATAATCTACACGCGATAAGGGTGAAGTTTCAAGTAGACGGTAGTACAATATCTTACCGATGTTAGACGCAAATATGGTTTCTCGAGATCCTTGCAGGTACCGACGATGTGCAGCCCTGTAAAATCGAATTCTGATGCGATGTCGTCCTTGACACCGTTGCAAACAGTCCTGGAAATAGTGTCATTAAACCTAGCAGCGCGTTGCTGTAGCTTCTCTTTCGTCCCTAATTCATCGCTGTTGTTGGAGGATAAACCGAACTCGGAATAGAAGTGCGACTTAGACTGCTTGGCCTTCTTCGTCTTCTTACTGTGAGTCTGCTTATTCCTGGAGGACTTCTTGCCCTTGAGGGACTTGTAATCGTACTCGCGATCACTGGGATCCGAGGAAGACGACGCGCTGCGTCTGTACTTTCTCGAGGGCGGACTGCGCGTCCTCGAACGCGACTTGGACCTTGACCTGGACGACCTGGAGCGTGTCCTGGACCTCGTTCTCGAGCGAGACCTCGATCGCGATCGTCGATGGCCCGCAGAGAGGCGAGCGCCGAGCCGAGCTCCGAGTGAGGTTGACAAGCCTGGCTTGCGCAAGCCTCCCTGCGATGAATTTAACGGACTGCTAGCCAGAGGGTTGGCCAGCTTTAACGTCGGATTCTGTGCCTTTATTGTCATGGTCATACGCTCGCTATGGATGCTCGGTAATGGTTCCTTGTCCCAATCTTTCACCCAAAGCGAACCGTCATTCGCCGCGCGCGTGATCTTCCCCTTTAGTATAATTTCTACTTGATCCTTATCAACCGCGGTTTTGCACTTCTCGTAACACCGGTTCACGTAATTTTTCAGGCTGTCCGGCCAATCGCCGACCGGACTTTGGTTCGTTGTCACTGTCGGAGCACTAGTGGCCGGTTTAACG
The DNA here is from genome assembly GCA_963989215.1 of Hedychridium roseum. NCBI lineage: Eukaryota > Metazoa > Arthropoda > Insecta > Hymenoptera > Chrysididae > Hedychridium > Hedychridium roseum. The sequence goes on along the minus strand of OZ022318.1, from coordinate 2,171,197 downwards.
GTAGTCGCAGTAGCGTTCGTTGGAGTGGGGTTCGAATTTGTGACCGGGGGTACGGGCGCGACCGACTCGGGTGTTTTTTCGATTGGAGGGGGTGGCACCGGTTCTCGTTGGGGAGGCGGTAGGGGCGGCAATTCAGTTTTTAGATTAGGGCCAGGTACGAAGTTTGTCGTCGCGCTATTCCCCTGAAAGCTATTGTTGAATTGAGCTGCTAGATTTTTGTTCCTCTTACGTTTTTTCTTCGCAGCCCCACTGTTGCCAGATGGTGCGAAACCTAAACCAGTTTTCTTGTTCTGGTTGTTGAAGATCATCTGTCCGTTAAAAGCTGCAAAACAACAATTGTTATTCGCGTTAGTTTGCTAAGAAAAGTTATGATAAAAGAAAAGAAGAAAGTCTATTGGTCCTTACAAGGAACATCATTGTGCATTCCATTCCAATTATTATATGGAAATGCGCTGTACATGTTCATCCCAGGATGGTGCTGCATGGATTGTTGCATTTGATTGTTGTGCTGCTGAGCCTGAGGAATTGCTGGTGGGGGGCCTGGGGGAAGAGGAGGTAGATCGGAGTCGTCATCCAGAGTCATTGGAGTTCCAGGTATAAGAGGCTGCTGATGAACCGGTTGCTTGCCTTGATTATTTCCTTGTGAATTCTGCTGCTGCTGTTGCTGTTGCTGCTGTTGTTGTTGTTGCTGTTGTTGTTGTTGTTGTTGTTGTTGTTGTTGTTGATGCTGCTGCTGTTGTTGATGCTGCATTTGCTGTGGATTAAAAGGTTGCCCGTATGTGGGCATCATGGGATGATGATGATGTTGATGAGGGGGGTAATAGAACATCTGTCCCTGATGATTGAATCCTGTTCCATACATTTGCCTAAAAGAATAATATACAAAACAGAATAAATAAGAGGATACAACGTATTCTTATTTAAATGTCATAAACAAACTTGTCGGTTATATGGTTTTACACATGCATTTTAGCAACTAGTGTTTGTAAATATATCAACGAAACAGTATACTTCGATTTGAACTCCGAAATGTCGGTTGCATCACGATACAATAACAAAGGTATCAGTTTACAAATACAAAGATTAGTCTTATGTGCCCAACGAATGACTAACGCCTAACGGGATCGCATGTCCGTTAGTTATTGAGTACCCGTAATGGCGTCCTCCGAAAATCCGATAAATAACGAAAATGCGTTTTCGATATATCGCGTAATCTAAAAATAACTTACCCAGCATACTGGGAATACATATTCATGTTGTGAGGTGGATATTGCCACGCCATGTTCGCCATTGGACCTGTACCGAGGTGTTGAAATGGCTGCTGTTTCTTCTGAGACGCTATGACCTCGCCTTCTGACATAATGAAAGCACTCGATATCTTAGCAGGGGTTTTCACTTTACAGCGGGGACGCGATGGAATTACTCCATTAAAACAAATAACTTTTCACGAAATTTCGATTAAAAAACGTACGAAATACAAACGTTACTCCGTAAACGATTGCAAATGATCCAGTTCTTGGGCAGGGAATGACGGCGTAGAGTCAGTCAAGCCATAAACTCAACACAAATATGGTCACAGACATCACTGCTCCGTATGCAACCTGACGCGGCGTCACCCTGTTTCGTGGGTCCGCCTTTCGGCCATATTGATGGTGCAGGTGGCGCCAACGCGGCCTATCCTACAACTATTTATAAAACTCACGAACTATTTTAAAATTGTAAATCATGATTTTAAAATTACCCAAGTATTTTGAAATCCTTCTGAAAATTGTATTTCTAATATACTAAATTGCGCATTAACTTTTTTTTTAATATTACTGGGATCGTTTGATGCACTGATCCATTGATTCAAGTGCATATGTCGCAGAGGAATTCAAATTAAACAAGACGACAGATTTGTAACTTCTAACAATTATATATTTTGAAATATATTGTCAATGGGGGAATAGACATTATAACAGATAAACTATATGTGTACATTTTGTGATATAAGATCTTGATCGTTAATGTTAACTCCTTAATCTCTCGATTTGGTCATTCGTCGGTCCCATGGAAAATATTTGAAATAAGGCAGAAATGAAATTTATGTCCAAAATACAGTGAGTTTATTTTGCTCTGCAAATTATATCGCGTACATGGAAATCACGGGACCTCAGAATTACAAATTGTTCATATAACAGAACATAAGATCAATGTTCAGAAGATATATGATTAATAATACTATATATACGATTATGCTTATTTTAACATCTCTAAGAATAATCGTCTATGCAGGTGCTCGTTGAATATCAAAAAATAAAATTCGATAGTGTACAAGAATATAAAATTATTCATAAAAAGAGTGCTCGAACAATTAATTGAACGGTAGTTTTTGTTACGATCAACAATTTTAAATCGATCCACAGTATCATTTCATTTCTAAAATTGTGTACCTATATTATAGAGTTGTGCAATATGTAATCATGTTGTAATCTGATAATATCTTAACTACAAATTTATAATGGACCGTGGAATTAGATACTCGCCTTATAACAATAGTTCTGTATACTGTAGAAACTATTCTTGTATATTTACTGTTACGATTATGATTACAGAAGCGATGTCTATATGATTTTTACTTGGGAATTTTCATTCTCTATTCGCTAGTCAGTACATTTAATTTTAACGATACCGAAGCTAATAAACTTGCGTGCAATAAAAATGATGTGCTTTGCTTCTGCAAGCGTATGAATCGCCTTGAAAATTGATCAAACGATTTTAACTTTACATTCTGATCACCTTTCAAAATCATTTCACTCTTCCAAAATCAAATTACTAGCTTCTAAACAATTTTAGTAGCTTCAGCCTCATTTACTTTTGCTATCTACTCTCTTGCACAAGAGAATATATGTACACTAGTATTCCTATCATTACTTTGTCACGTCATATCCTGCGTTTATATTTAATGATACGTGTTCCGTACTTTAGGCTTGCACTCAGTATTATTCATGCATACATACATTTTCTCAGAAGTCATGGCGTCATGTCATTAGCAGAATGTCGTGAACCTATGAATTTGCGTGATCCCGCTTTACCGACATTAAAATTGTCATAAATGGCTGAATGTCACAAAAACACAGTATCAGTACTTTGATGTGTTAGACTAGAAACGTATTGGTAGTGTCGATGTCATGGTTATACCACGATGTAACAGAAACATATTTTTTACGTTACTTTGTAGGCACTTTCTACGAGTAACTTGAGACTCTGTAAACTTGTGCAGAGTTCAACGCTTTAAGCATATTTTTAGAATAAATGTATAGATCATTAAAATTTAATAATTCCTACATAATTAAAAAATAGCTTCTTTATGACCTATATAACATAATTGTCAATAATGTGCAACGTTACAAATCTCAGGGAGACGACCGTGAAAAAACACGTGACAAATGACCTGCGTTTCTAATTTGCGAGATCTGAGATTCAGCACATAATTATATTTTGAAATATTCATGCAAAGCCGTTACCGCTCGTTGACTCGAGTGTAATTATTATTTCGACGACACTGACAGAAGTGCATTTAAGATAATAACAAGTTAAACTAGGTGTACGTTTTCGGGGTATATGGCATATTAGCTATATTAATTATCATACATTTATTGCTGTAAATAACGCTCTTAATGGAATATTTAGCTCATACCTGTTGCATATTCCAAGACACAGTGCTAAGTATGCTAAAGATATTGAAGGCATTGTAATAGAAGAATGCTTATATACTTAGACATTTGTAAACAAGCTTTTTATCAAGATCTTCAAATACATTCACGAATATGTAAATAAATGCTTCAATACTGATAGTCGTTGATATTTCTGTTGTCGATCGTATAGTATGTTTTCCCCCATCGATAATACCTTGTCGGTAAACAAACAGCACATCCGATAGCCCTCACAGTAAAACCGCAACATTACGTTTTTTATTTATTGCTACTTTGGGCTGTAATCACCATGTTTTGCGATATTTTTCAAGGACAATTCGATTATAATTCGACATTAGCATGGTATAATATTTTCACTGACACATAGCATGCTTGAAAACCTTTCCAACAGACTCAACAGAGCGTTTTTGTACTAAAGTACTATTAACCTGCCATAATTTTACATACAGCTACCCTTTGTTCGCATTTTAAGGCATTAAATGTGGTACACAATTTAAACATTAGTTTCATTTAAAGCTCATAAAATTAACTTAATTTCGTAGTCTCAAATTAGGAACCATAAATGAGTTAGCAATTAAATTCATCAATTATACACCAATTAAATAGTATGATTAGAATGAATGTTAGTGATATAGTAGTTGACTAGTAGGTGACATGATTCTCTTCGATCGATTGACTCTATAGGGTTTCTATGTATTGATAATTCTATAAAAAGAAAGTAGGAAAGATTAACCTACTTGGTAATTGGCTGATGAACACCGATGGGTGAATTCTAGGGCGTTGTTGATGTCAAAAATGTAGGGTCCACTACAGCCACCTTTGCCGTGAGGAAAGCATGTATGCAAAATAACAAGTTCTCCAGTTGTGAACATTCCAATTCCTACAAAAGTATAAACGTATAGTACACTCATATTTACACCAAACCCTGGGAACCGTTATCTTAATTCGCAGTTGTGTCGAACCTTTGTCTCAATGGCGATACTATCGGGTTCCTGAAAATGTAACTTAAGCCTGTTCCTTCCATCATCGCTGGAACCTCTTAACTGCGAAAATTTGTATCTCCATACAATGTCTCCAATTCCATCGTAAGAAAGTGTAAATCCCTGAGTCCACTCCAGTGTTAATCCCGCACTTTTACCATTGAACGTAACCGGGAAAGTTTTGCTCTGTCGTGAGAACACGCATTAAGATACTGAACAACAACCTCCGTTATACTTTGTGCAACTTAAGAACTAACTTTCAGATGCGTCACGGCTGAAGATACAGCGCTGTGCCATGCTGCTTCGATTCTCAACAATTCCTGTCTAGTTTCTACACTTAAATACCGCGGAGGTTTTCCCGGGCTTTGGGCCAAGAAACAATGTTGTCTTTCATCTACATTCTCTGATTCTCGCATCACTCTGAACATTGTTTGGTAAACTTTAAACGTCAATGCGCACCTGGTCCAGTCGCCGATATTACACTGGCAGTAGAAACGAAAATCATACAAAACCCGTAAACATTTCTAGAGAACTCGACAATACATAAAAAGAAACTCACTGGCGGTGTTTCGAATAATAACAAATCCGGACCCTTTAAAGCTAGAAATCTTGGTCTGTAACTCTGCCAAGGTTGATTGCTGTTACTTATTGCTTCATTTATCCAACCCATATATTCTATACGTTCACCAACTCCAAAATTTCGATTATACAGTTTCATCTACAATAAGTAAAATTAAAATTACTATTCTCATATAAAAAGATTGCTTTTATCGAGCCTTACCTGTAGGTGTGTTAAACCAGTAATATTATCAGTAATATATTTCAACCACTGACTGAGAATGGCACTATCGTCGCAATGAATTACCCCGGTACGTGCACCGTTTAATCCCCTCACTTCAAATGCATTTCTTCTTAACTTATCCGTACCAAAGATGTATCTTGTCACATAAGCCATCATTAATGGAACTAAATAAAAGAGACACGTATATTTCCTCATTTTCATAGAATGACGATATTAAAAATAAAACTGGAATATTTTAAAAACCTGTAATAACATCCACCCATTTTTTGCTTTGCACTGAAGTAGAGGAAGCATTTGAATTATGTCGACTATGGCTGCACCTAGGACTACCTGCTTGTCTGGTAGGAGATACCCAATCATCTTCAGCTCCACCATTAGCCACATTATCTAATTTCTCCTCTTTTTCTGTGTAAAATAAAGTCCAATATTTATTGTACTTATTCAATGTTTCTTATTTCTATGTTTAATGTATCAAATCTTACCATTTTTCTGTAAGAAAGGTTTTGCGGCCCGGTAATGTTTCACCGTTAAAACTACTATATCACCGGCGTTTCTCAAGATATTTACAGCGTCATCGTGATTACATGCTGTAATGTATTCTCCATTCACTGTGTAGATTGAAAAGTTTATTAGTTCCAATGACCTGTTTTGTATGTATAGACAGTGAACTTTAGAATTCTATAATGTATGAAAATGTAGCAATGTGCAAGTGCACAAGCACAATTCAACAGATATTCATAAAGGAGTTTCTTTCAATACATTGATATTGGAAAAGCTGACACAGTGTATTGAATGAAAGCATAACTATTGAAAAACTGTCAGACCTGAGGCCATATAATAGAAATGGATAATCTGCTACAGTCACTGTTCCTCTTGTGGAAATGACTGAGAGAAAAGTAGTGCCAATTTTTTACCTTTAATAATTGCATCTCCAACAAAAAGTTGACCACACTGGTCAGCAGCTTGGCCTTTGTAAATCCTAGAAATAAGAACAGGAAGTTTGTGTTCAGCACCTCCTTTTATACTGAGTCCAAGACCTCCTACTTTCTGCCTGGTTATTTGAACCATTCTTTCTTTAGCATCCAGTGGTGGTTTATTATGATTTACAGCCTGCTGAAAATGAGAATTGTCTCAATAATGTTATTTGAGCGGAGCATAAAAGTTTTGAAAACTGATTTTGGTCTTTGTGTAATGAGTAAAAAAATCTCCAATTAAATGTATCAGAACACTTTACCTCTAGGTCTTCTCTTTGCAATTTCAGCACTTCCATAGACAAATGTAAACGCATGGGAACAGGCTTGCTCTTGCCATCGCTTACTGCCACCATCCCCATCCTTACCTTTTTTTAAATCAAACAATATTTTTTCAATTATGCAGAGTTATCCATAGCAAAGGTAATTCAGTAAGAATTTCATTACAATACAGGCTATCTTTTTCATTTAAAAGACTTGACAGAGTAAGCAGTAATTATCATAAGAAACAAAAATTCAATGTATACTTCTATTTTATCAACTCATTGAGATATTGATTTTATGGAAATTCAATCATATCTCTTCTTAAATGAGTTCTCCATTGATCAATTAGCCATACAGCTTTAGACTCATCAGAAATTCATGCTCAGTCCGCTCGACTTTCGTGAATAAAAGTCACCGATATATATTAAAATAATTTGATCAATAACATTTATACGTATTGATATCTACAATTCTAAAAGTTTCTCGCCGGGAAAATTATGAAAGGTCAGCAGACAAAAGCATGATACTCACGGGGATGTGAAGTAATTGTCCGAAAAATTATGAATTAAATCTTCCTTCGCGACATATGAAACAACGTCCCGATTCTTTTTTAATGCTAATATTCGAATGACAATGCAAGAAAGTACGGGAAAAGTAGAGTTAATAGTAATGAAACGTACCTTCAACTTCTGATCAATCTTCTCCTCGATCGGAGTACTCATCTTCGTCGCGTTGATTCTCATTATTCGCCTTGATTATATGGTTTCCGCGCGTACAGATCTTCTCTGTCGAGGGCGATTGTTCACGACTGACGTATCCTTCGGGATGACACTGGCATACACGGGCTGCATGTCTGAATTCTACGATCTCGTCGAACGCGTAGCACGGAGGATGGCCGAATAACAAAAACAGATCATTACTACCGCTGGCTCAAACGGTGCCTCGACTGTATCCAAAATAACACGCTATAGACGAGGATGTCGTTTCCCAACGTGCTTTCATCGTAAAGAGCAGACTTTACGGGCAGTAACGGGATTGTTAGCGGCTGAATGATTCGACGGAGGTGCGAATCGTCGTCGGGACGAACAATCGAAGTACATAAAAGCGAACAATCCGAGAACTCGTAGTAGCCTGTAACTCGTTAAAGCGTGCAGGGCGCATCGATCTTGCGCCGAACATTGCGCATAAGCCATCGAAATCGCCATTTTGGCGCCAACTCCGAAGCAAACCGTTACGGACTCCCGCTTCTACTTTGTCCCCTTCTTTCGCGTAAATGCTCGAAAATCTTTGAAAATTTAAACACCTCGAATTCGGTAAGGAACGATTCATCCAAATGACAACATTTTCAACATTGATGGGAGAAATGATGAGTGGAACACAGAATTTCTGACTACCGCGCAACTGAAGCTTGTAAATGTAATGGCTGTACCAAAATCCGGTAAGGTCAATTAACATTATTGCGAAATATTTCATAAATATGTTTTTATTCGATATTAATTTTGCGACGAATCAATAACATGGAAGTATTTAAACGTTCTTCATTCGAAATTACAAGTGGAACGTCATTATTTACGACTACCTTTGAATTACAGTTTAATCACGAGTGCATATATATATATATATATATATATATATATATATTTGATCACATTTTTACTGCAAATTTTCCTACGCTTATGTTGATTAAAAACGAAATGTATTTGCAGTATATACTAATAGGAAAATCTGCAGCCAAGTTATTAAATATTTTATAAGTTTCACTCTCATCTGTGCCACCTCAGCACTTTCGGCGAGAAAACTGTGCGATCTGAATTAAATATTTATAACAAAAATAAATTTAGCTAATACTCTTGAAAGTATCTAAAATAAATTAAAACTCTGAAATAACTAGTTTTATCAAAATATAATTTTCTTTAAAAAATCATAGGATGCACCTATAACACCCCAACTAATGAATGACCTCAAAAAGTTCAACTGTACACCTGTGTAGAACGCGGTTAAACTTCGATTTCTCGAGATGTAAATATCACGAGTCACAGTAAAGAATTTATCGAAATCGCCACCTATTTTTGACTGCATGTGTATTTTTATAACATTCATTGGATAAAACACAGTACTAGTGAAACCGCCTATTAAAGCACCACTGACGAAATTTACCAGTAACACATCCCTATCACCTATTATTTCTTTAAACCAATCTCTGAGTGTAAAAAACATTAGGTTTGAAGAGCTATTCCTGTATACAATAGGGACCATGCCACGATAACATTCAGCTACACCATATTTTGTCAATAAGTATCGAAAGGCATGTGTAGTGTTCTTAAATTTGTTATGATACCTCCAATCCTGTAAAAGGGTTTGTACTCTTTCAAGAGGCATAAGAATTGCTTCTGTTGTCCCAGTTATGCCAGCTGATAATATGTTAACTAGAATAGGATTAGCTCCCAGTAAACATAATCTTTGCCTGCAACCTTCATACATACTAAACATTAAACTAATTGAAATGGTTTTCTGACATAGAGGTGGTAAGATTCCACGGTACAGCAGTCGCATTCCTTCTTGAGATATTTGCTGCAATGCAGATCTAGCTGGTCTACCTTCTAATATCTGTGAATAATTAAAATGTGACTTTTTACGTTCTGAAATTCTACCTACAGTATCACATGTTAAAAGAATAATATTTTACCTGTCTAAATATGACTTTGTTGATTGGAAAGGTGACTGTTACATTTATCACAGCTGAACCATACCCACAAATAAATTCTTTAGTATCATTACTATTAATTTTTAATACTGATGTGAGTGAAGGTGATTCTTCTATCATGTTTGTAGATTCTTTTATGTTATCCATTATAATATTTGTTGTGATTTGTATAGATGAACATATCCAATGTTCTTCATTCTTCCATCATGCCTTTCACAAGTAACATTTTATACTTTATTTAGCTTCTCCCTGATAAAAAATCAATGTTTTATAAATATAGTTGAATAATATTTTTAATTCAACCGACTAAACACTTCTAGAATATACTGATAAAAATTAGGATACAAACTGATTCCATTATACTGAGTACCATAATCTTATCATTAATTATATAATAATGGTCTTAATAGAAATGTATTATAGACATATTAAGATCACTGGGAATATTATTTGACTTACATATTTGCAATACTCAGCATTCAACCCATAGTTCCAAATGCTCCCCTACTGTAAATCATATACTAAATCTAAATTTGCAGATATTTATTATATTTTATTTTTCATAACAGAACTACATGGGCTAGCAGATTGTTATAGGAAAGGTCACTTATGTACCTTGTATTTATATCCTCGTTTGAATTAACGATATCCTACTAATTAACTTTGAAAATAACTACTGATCACACTTAATTTTATTATGAACATTATTGTACGTTAGAAATATTGTACATACCTGTTAATATTTATGTAAAATGTAAACCTAGTACTCCTGGTTTTTTCTATGTGTATATGGCAGGTAAATATTTATTAACACGTATACGAAGAAGTGGTCATTGTCAAATCCTAACTAAATTTGGCACGTGCCGCATGTAACGATACATGTCATAAATTTGTTAAAAATTATGACACGATTGTTCATGCTGTGATTGAGATAGGTTATGTTACGATCGCCGCGTAGGTTCAAATTCTCTAGAAGGTCAGAGATATTACTGGTCTGGACCTAGGGACTTTACGTCATCTAATGTTATCAGTTGAATTTTTTATGAGGTTTCTTGTCTGCCTCAGAACGGAGCATATAGATTGGAGTTAAAAAAAAATTCGCAGCGATTAAAGTATCTGTTCCTCAAAGAATTATGAAAGTTTTAAACGTCATTCGTTTTAATAAGATCCGCTGCGTAATTCTGCCTAAGTTGAAGTCAGTTTGTGAAGTCGACATATGAAATCAAAACGTGACACATCCAAGTACGAAATATGGAACATGATAACCGATACTAGCGAATGTTTTGACAAGCATTATATATCAGCTGTGGGTGTTGTCAATTTATTAAATCGCAATCACATTCACGGAAAACTTAATATTACTACAACAACAGTGCTGGGATTTCAGAAGCATTTGTCTAAGGCAAGGTAGAAGCATGTACAAAAATATATCTGTCGATATTGACGGACGTTCCGACGTGTATACAAAGCTAGGTGAGAAGAATCAGGCATGAAGAGTCCGGCATCTCAACAGCTGAATGGGAATTCTTATCCCAGTCCATCACAAAATGTCACCTCCTGTATAGTATCCAGTCATGGTAATGCCTCAAATAGTTTTCATGTCCTGAAAGTATGTGGACGAGACACAAATGGTTTTGTGACCAACAACCTTGTTCCAAAGATTGGCAAACAGCAGCTGGTATCTCTCAACAAAGATTCTGTGAGTTGTAACAGTATAGATGCTACTGAAGCTTTAACATGCGACGTTACTTCCATACCCAGCATAAAAACCAAGCCCATGTGTGTCCACATAAGAGAAAACAAATGGTACGATGCAGGCAATGTGGTCTCTGTCGGTGTAGCAGGAACAACTTTGAACCATGCTCTGGAGAGCATGTCATTGGCTTACAACCCATCCACGAAGCAGATATTTTCTCTTGAAGAAACCAATGTCCCCAACAATGTTCAGTCTGAGTATAAGTCTCAATACACAGAATCTCCCAGTAACCGCAAGGAGACTGCTTCATACACTACTTCAAAGATCGAAGGAGATAGGTACACAAAACTGGAGAATGGGAGTGCAAACAGCAGTCCAAGGAACAGCTTGCCACGCTCCTGCAGTAGTACTGTATCTTCCCTAAGTGAAACATGTTCCTCTGGAACCTTCCTCGTTCCCGACGATCAGCACGCAGCTCAGGAGAAGTGTGAGAAGTCTAAACGATGGGGTTTGAATTCACAGTTTATGAAAAATGTCTTCACGTGGAAGAGTAAGAGTCCTCAAGAATCGAGCCCCGCAAGCAGTCCATCCAGGAACGTCGATAAAGTAGGCGGAAGCTTGGCCTTGATTCAACAGCCAAGGCCGGCGAATTTGCCGGCAAAGACTGCCGCCGAAGAGGAACGTCACCGTAAGCAATACAGTGCCATCCTCGAAGCAGCGAGAAAACGTGAAATACGAGAGGAGAAGGAGCGCAAGCAACAAAGAGAACTACAGCTTAAGGAAGAAGAAAGACTGGCAGAGGATTCTAACACGTGGAACTTACACGTTTTACCAAAATTCGAGAGTATTAGGAATACGAAAAAAGTCCGCGAATTATGGTGGCGCGGTCTTCCACCTAGCGTACGAGGTAGAGTATGGAAACTAGCGATACAAAATAGTCTCAACATAACTCCGCACCTTTACAAACTCTGTTTGGATAGAGCAATGTCGAGTCCGGTAAATGAATCGTTGACTGCGATTAAATTAGACGTATCTCGTACCTTTCCTACCTTATGTGTCTTTCAAGAGGGTGGACCACTGTCTGAGAGTCTTCAGGGTATCTTGGCAGCGTACGCTGTTTACAGACCCGATGTGGGCTACGTGCAGGGAATGAGCTTCGTGGGTGCGGTATTGTCCTTGAACATGGAGCCCCCCGATGCCTTCGCTTGTTTCGCTAATCTCCTCAATCATCCCTGCCATAGAGCCGCCTTTACGTTGGACCAAAAAAGAATGAACATTTACTATAAGGTATACTCTAATGCACTGGCGCATAAGTTGCCAAAAATCTTCTTCCACTTCACGAGGGCCGGTCTCAGTCCGGATTTGTATTTGTTAGACTGGTTGTACACTATATATGCCAAAGCGATGCCCTTGGACGTCGCGTGCAGAGTGTGGGACGTTTTTCTTAGAGACGGGGATGAATTTCTCTTCAGAACCGCGCTCGGCGTATTGCACTTGTATCAGGAAGAATTGCTAGAAATGGACTTTGTACACGGAGCGCAGTTCCTCACTAGATTGCCAGAAACCATGCAGGCTGAAGCTTTGTTTAACAGTATTAACCAAATGTCTACTACGGTTGGGACAACCACCTTTCAACAGATGTTAGTTCAATACTCCTCGGAGTAATCATTTCGTGTCGGCTATCGCTAGGGTTAAACAAATGATTTCATCTTTCCTTTCTTTTATCGTGTAGTCCAGAAAGAGAATGTAGTACTATTTCTCATTTATCGTTGCCGATGAAACAAAATTTTCTGTGATGTTTATTTACTCTTATATGGAATATGTTGCTGGCTTGAAGATTCGTCATTATTGATTTTCAGAGTTTTATTTGTATATTTATTGTTTTTGTGCAAATTATTGAATATCCATTAAGGATCTTAATTTTACGTTTCATTTATGTTAGCTATTATGCTTCCCCGCACGGCTGTAAAAGTCGAAGAGACATCCTATCATATACTGCGAATCAAGTACCTCAAGCTATGCACAGCTTTAAAAATATTCTTCTACGCCTTATTCACGGAAGGTGGCTATAAAGGAATATTCTTTGGGTGTCTGTTCGAGAGAATTTTTAATATAACAGACACATAAAGAAAGGAAATTAGATATTTTTTATTTTTGAGATTAAGTAGAATCAAGATTAAAGATCTATTTTTCTTCCATTAACGATGTTAATTGCAATAACAATATACGCGGTCATCTATCTTGTGTATTTCATTGAATGTTTTGCAATTAACGAGCTCACTTTACGAAATACGACCCCTTTTGGGAATTATTTTAACGATCGACAAAACATAGTTGTAATAGAGAGACGCAAGGGAAACAGTGCAAATGACTTGTTGCACTGTGACTATCATATTACGTGTTGAGTATTGCATGAATTTATTTACTTGCTTTTCACTGTTCGTCGTTGTTTATTATGTTGCCGAGTGCTTTTATCCTCTATAGATATAATAATGGAAATCGAGATAGTAAAATAACATGAACTAGAATGACACTTTTCTTGTATGATTTTTATTCGTTTTTACTTTACAAAATTACGGATAAGCAAGACTTATGATCCCGTCTTTTCGGTGGCCTTTGTATCTAATTGAGATAGGACAAATTTGAGATTTATAAGAATCATGATCTTTCTATTATGAGCTTTCTCCAACGAGAAGAATCTCATGAACATATTTTTTTACAATTTAAGTACAATAAGCTTAAAGTGCGTGCTCATGGCGCACTACTCAACATCCAACGGTGGTATATGTGTGAGTTAGAATTAGTTTTATCAGTGGTCTTTGAATCCTATCGTCGTACTACTTACGAACAAGTTGTAGGAAGTTCTTGCAGGAAGAACTTCGTCCTCACGAAGCATATCATTTATTTGCCGATTGTTGCCAAGCCAAACGATCATTTTTCATTCTAATAAATGTGAAGGTACACGCTGCTTCTATTTTCGTCTAAGCATCGTCGTCTTTACGTAATTTATTTTCCGATCACATTTGTACCGTTTTTCAGGAGATATCTATTAAGTAATACGTAAAATACCGAACAATAAAGCGCAATATAATTTGCGCGAGAGGAAATGTATGAGATTCGTGTCGCTTTGATGCACCACTAAATGTTTCTGTAGCAAGAATATCGTAGGAAAAAACTATCGAGATCACGGCCCTGCGTGGCATCTATCTATTATTCTTATTTCCGTGACAATACTCCTATTCCATCCACTACTCCAGCATTACTCGACGACTCTTATAGATGTTAACGTTGTCGCTATATAGGTATGAAATTGTAAATATCGGTGTTCGTTTATGTTAGCGCGTAACGAAGCACAAATTTATTCACTGTTCGAAACACGTATAGTCGTTTCAACGAGTCGTACAAGCAACGCATTAATTTAATTAACGACTTTAGCGATTAATTACGAATGCACTCGCGGCAGAAGTGCAGATGCACTCACGCTCCCTCGACACCGAGTGATTTCAGTCCTATTTACGAATTGCTCACAAACGTCGTGCTCGAATATTGTTACGTTTGTAAAATCGTGTAGAACGCGTCTCGATTTACCATCAAAACAATACATGACAATGTGCCAATCGTTTACTGATCGCGCGGGTGAATGAATGGTTTCGATCTGAGCCTGTGCATCTGTATTCCTCGTCGGCAAACGAAGCAGAAGCTAGCAACTATTTTTTCCGCAGTTTCATTTCCCATATCACACGAAAACTAACGATTAAGAATATTCGATCTGCTTAGTTTAGTTTAAATGGCATTTTTGCGTCTAAGTTGGGCATTGTAGAAACGATATAAAATCTTTTTTTTTGGTTGCTAGTTTCTATATCCGCTTCGTTGGAGCCTCGACGTAGGATTTTATTGGATATTTTCGACGCGTTTTATCATGTGAACTCACATCAGGTGCAATGCTGTATATTTTCTAATCTGGCCTGCTATTTATTCTGGCAGAGCTGCTGAGAAAATACATTTGTAAGTCCTGTGTAACTATCGTCGTAACGATTGTCGAAGTACAAAGACGATTACTTTGTACAGACATGTCTGCTTGCTTCCTAATTTTGGACGAGCTGCCAGGCATAAGGGAATAGTATTTACTGCAATAGTATAACGACGATTTTTGTATCATAAGCGAACGACAGGAAAACAATGAATTATATTATACAACATAAATATATATAAATGTGCGTATATGTTGCACAATAAATTATACAAACATATCTATATGAATGAATTTTCCTCGCATACGAATAAAACTATGTCTCGCTACGTCGTCTTTTTTTACTACCTTTACTAGTACTGTCTTTTATCCAACGATATTTAAAAGATAATTTGAGAAAGCTGTCCTCTTGTAGTGTAGTATAGAGATGCACCGACAGATTGCACCAACCGTCCAGTATTTCATTCTGCAGTTGCAGTGGTTGCAACTCATAATTTCGCTGTCTTTAATTCTCATTAATTTTACTTCATTCTGAAAAATATCGTGTGACATGTACGACTTATCCCTCCGATTGGTTTTTACAATGGCAAAGAAAGTTGATTCCTGGCCGTTGAAAAGCCAAACAGGTGCATCGGTTAGGCATTCGCCTAGTCAGGGCTTTTGCATAATTCCCGATACGACGCTCTACGCGGTGGCTTTTGATGCACCGCTTTCGCGGGAATCTGTGACTTTGATTACGTCATCGATGCATTATTCACGACGTCGCCGGTCGTGTGCGCTCAATTCCGCTCTTTTGTAAACCCCGCGACGATCTGTAAATCAGTCCGGCCTAGTCGGCCTGCCGTCCTTTCGTTTCGCCCATTTGCAAGTTGATCGTCGTCCTCGTGTGCCGTTTTCTCCCTTCCTCGAATTCATACTTTCCCAGGGAGGGCTTGACGGAGAAATATACTCGCGTGTTGCCCCCGTTCCGATACGCT
This sequence comes from Hedychridium roseum, assembly GCA_963989215.1. NCBI lineage: Eukaryota > Metazoa > Arthropoda > Insecta > Hymenoptera > Chrysididae > Hedychridium > Hedychridium roseum. Next base: position 2,155,138 of record OZ022318.1, on the reverse strand, counting down.
GCCATGTTTCACCGTCTTTTGCAAAGGTCAGGCGGTGGGAAAAAAAAGTTAACGGAAAAACTCGATTTTCCAATAATCAGTAACCGTAAACTGACCTCATATCTAATATCTTTCTGCATTTTCTCGAAATTTATTTACATTTGATCTTGTGAGATTTACGTAAGTCAGCATTGACACGAATTCGAGGGAACGTGAGGTTGTTCGTACTTATCCCGCGTGTCGGATAGACGCTCATTAACGGAATGAGAGATCTGATTCCAGAGACAAAGGAGATGAGTAAGCCCAGCCGCTCACGTCCGGCCAGACTCGGCCAACTTCCAACTCGCGCCCTTAATTGGAGGGATCTTCGCCGGCAGGGCAGCTTTTCGACCAGCACGCAGTTTTCTCGACTCCGGTGAGTTTTTTCCACCCTAACGCGATATATCTCCTTTCTTGCCGAGCAGACGTAATCACTGCGGCTAGACGTCAGACATTAGGAAACGAACGGAGCATCAGTCAAAAGATCTCCGCTTTTTCCAACGCTTCTACGATCCTTCAAAGACATATCCTCCCTTGGCAAAAATAATATAAACCACCCACCGCAGTCGAAAAAACCTACAATCGTAGGAAAAAAGGTTGTTGTAAATGTGGTTTGTTCGGCATGTGTAGTCGTCGTCGAAGGGTGGGACGCGTATATCATGAGGTACTTGCTCTATTTTGTCAGCGTTGATTATAAGCTCGGTTATGCATATTAGAGCGTTGCTCTTTACGATCGTCCGCAGTGTTACCCCTCTGGGGTGACCCCTGTGTAACACGGTTAAGTTTGAGCCCGCTGGCGAGGGTGTAGAACCCCGGCGCCGGGGATGGAGTCAATAAATTAGGGGAGTTAATCTCGTTTCGCCCGAAGTATGATTTAACATAAGGCAACAGCCGCGTTCCTCCGCACCGGCGGATCGCCATTTTAAGCTCGGTTAGCATTAAACAGAGTGCAGATAACGTCGGTTAAACGTTTAAATCGACCCGGCAGAATAGCTACTCGCGATTTGGCCTTCGTTAAAGGGACACCGTGCTTTATCCTTAATAGCCCTGAGCTGATAAAAGTCCTACTACGGAGAAAGTAGTTAAGTCGGCTACCTAAATCAGCCGATGAAGTTTCCTTGCATGTCCATACAAATTGTCAACTTCGGTATAGGTCTTAAGTAGGACACAATTAAGAATTATCATTTATCTTTCCTTTATTTTTTTATTACGTTTATTAATAATCTAGAAAATGGAATTTCCTTTGGCCCGAATGCAGAGTATTTCAAGTTGACTTTATGAGACTTGAGGAACTTAAAGTATGGGACGTCCTTGGACAAAACTTTCGACAAATTAGCCATCCAATTTTCCGGTCGTATGATCACCGCGCTGAACGCGCGTAACGTTGGAAGATAAATATGACGGTGCGTTGGAGCGCGCGTATATTCGTTATCCCGAGGTACGAAGACGAATCGTTGGTAAGCCGAGGCGTAGAGGCACAAACCAATCGGTCTAATAGAAGCTCCCCCGTTGGCTATCGAATGATTCATAGCGTGTCGCATGGGAAGCGAATTTATTAATAGGAGCCACTCGGCTGTACGCCATCGGACCGGCTCCGAACTGATTCGTCATTATTATACGGACCCTGAGTCGCCGTTGCTCGACAGCCAGCGCTAATTGGCCGTCAGGACCGGCGAACACCAACCGAGCTATCGCCCAAGACTTCTGCCATCCTCCGAAGGATTGCCAGAAATTAGCATAAAATTCGACGAAGAATAAAATAGTCGCACGACGTCGAATCGTACGAGCTATTTTCTGCCAGCTCTACCGAGCCGTTTGCTCGGGGGGACAGACTTCGAAATTGCAGGGATCTTAGCTGGGAATACCGAGAAAGATTATCGATTCAGTGTTCTATCCCTTTGTGTTCTGCCATCAGGGAAAGGATCTCGGTTTATATCGCTTAGCTCTCGTCCGAAGATCGACTTATAGGCGATAACGTTCCTTCCAATTCCCGGAGATAACGTTTTTCACGCAGGAGGGTCTAGCGTTTCTCCGTGCGTTGTCGATTTCCTCGCTGATCCCCGTCGCGCTCTTTCACTGTCGCGAGAAATTGACCGCGATCTCACGATTCCTTCCAATTTGCAGTTAGTCTTACTTTGCCGGCTGTATGGCCCTTTATCGAGTACATTTCTGTACCGTCCGTTTGCTCATGCCGAGATTTTCCCCCTGTCCGTTCTCCAACCCCGACACTCCTGTGGCATTATCTTTCGCGTTACGCGAGGTACCGTCCATTCCACCGACTGAACACTTACTCGAAACTTCCTGCCAGTAGACACTACTATCGATCATGCCATTAGGAAAAATATTACACGCTCGAAAGCGTGGACATTTAATTCCATTGTCCGTAATCGTCGAACCGGGGATACATTCGTTCGAGTTGATTTCGTTTTACTTGCCTGATCGACGGGGACCGCTGAAAAGCCCGTTTCCGATTTATTCGACAGGGGTTATCGCGGCCCACTTTCCTTCCATTACGCGTCCGACGAATCCAACCTACCGGACGTTTATTATCGCCGTAACGACGCGTTTATTCGCCGAGTTTCGCGGCGCCGGACTTTCCTAACTGCCCGCTGGGAGTGCATTATTGCACGAGGAAGGTGCGGGATCCCGTCTCTATCGCCTAGACTCCGAGTGCAAGTTCTCGCGCAAGAGCCGCAGTGATTCATCATTGTTACGGGGAATATTGGGATATATATCGAGCGGGTCCCTCGGGTCGGAAGCAAATGGAGCAGACAAGGGGGGTCCATACCCTCCATCTACTTAAATGCCCTTACGTTCTACCAATGCCGAGCACTTACACTCGCCTTCCGCGTCGCCCTGTCTTCTTAGCCTTCCAGCCCTCGTTTCCCATTCCACGTCTTCCTCTACCCCCACCTCCGACCTCTTCGCAACCCCGTTTCGCCGTCTACGGTGTCTTCTCGCTTCGACCTATTGTTTCCCGAGTCTTGGTCCGTTGGGTCGTGACCTTTTCTCCGATATTCGCCAACTCGTAATAAATACAATTTCCATTAAAATTCTTGTCCTCGGTCGGTTGAATTGACAGACTCGATGGTGTACATGTTACGAGCTTCTTCAAGCTGTCATCTCTCCTTCTCATCTTCCTCGGTTTTTTTTCTGCGTAGCTGGGTCGATGGAAGAATGCTGAAAAAAGGGGTGTCGTATGTACGCAGCCGTGGTTAGCACCTGCCTGGCCTGAGGTGAGACTCGGGGCGGTCTTTCTCGCAGGAATATCTCCACGAGAAAAGGGATTATCCGTGTCCTATCGTCGGCGGGGCTGTCGCTCTTCAATATCCTCGCCGAAAGGAAAACCATTGCGGTCCGCCGTGTCCTATCGTTGCCTGCGAATCAAACAATACCCCCGGGCCGAAAACCCCGTCTCTACGTTTAATTCAGCAAACCTTCCGAAGGAATAATTCACTGAAACAACCGTGCATTTTGTTTGGCCCACGTCAAAGACGTTTCCATTCCCCGAGACTTCACGTCTCCTACAGCGCCGGGAACTTTGTAAACGAGAACTCTAACAGTCCGAGTTTCCTTTCGTCCGCGTAAACTCGTTTCCCCGCTTTCCCGCGGCAGGCGTAAACCGAACAGTTTTCTCGTCTGAAAATTTCCGAATTCAGCAGCTCGCGTTTTTATGCGTTTTGCAACGTGTGTAGAATCGTTGCTAGAGCCTTTGGCCAAAATCGAGGCAATGGCCGACATATTTCCCGCGGTGTCGACAGTCGCGGTTTATCGAGTCCGCTTGGCATTCGTTCCCCGTCTGATCCCCGACTTATGCGATGGGTAAAGGTCGAAAAAAAGGGACTGTCACAAGAGTAGAACGAACCTGCCCCGAAGGCGCGGGAACGAGAGTACCCTTCGGTCCTCACTCGAAAAGGGATTATCCGGCCTGTAGTCCGTCGGTGGTTGGCCACAGTGTAACACGACGATCAAAGTTCTCCATGCCTTGTCCTCCTCCTCCCCCCCCTCCTTCTCGTCCTCGTGTTTCGACCCATAAAGGGAGCGTAGAATCACGACGCGCGCAAACACGTCGATCAACAAGGACAAACGTACATAAACGCAAAGATATTCAGCCGATGACGAAGCTTCGAGGAATTATAAACCCGGTGTCCAACGATCCAGGATGGCACTTTAAAAATCCAATGTCAAGTACCAACGGTACTAGGTCTTCTGCAATTTGTACACGTAATGCTGTCATTTTTAGATACATTCTGCGCGTGTATATTTGAACTTGTTTGTTCCTATGCTAATAGGACATAAAGGTAGTCGACGTGGTACTCTGCACGTCTGTGTGACTGTACGAAATTCGGGCTGGTCTCTCCGTCCTTCTCCTCACTGGATCTTGTGGATATGTTTTGGATCTGCTCTGTAGGACCATTAGCAACGGGACTACGCCGTCGACAGGAGGCGTCCTGTGCAAACACTCTGTCTGTAGGAATTTGATCCGCCATGCCAGAGGTCCTTCCCCTTTCTCTCTCTACCCTTCTCACCCCATGTTCTTCTACCTTCCTTGCACACTTCGAAGCCTCGTCATCGAGACTCTCCGACTGATATCGAGTATCGAGGCTGCTAAAAGTGACGAGACGCTCTCCCGAGGAAACTTCTCCCAGAGTGCAAAGTTCCTTCCCCCTCCCCCCTGCCGATTTTTCGGAAATTCTATAGTAGCGACTTTTAGTAGCGTGAAAATTTGATGAGGCGATTCAGGGAAACGTGCCAATAAGAATATCGCTTGATGGTAATCGTTATTAATTTATATCTATGACACGTCATTCGACTAATGTCCAGGACTTCCATTAATCCTGGCAATCTCTTTCCCGGTGACATTAGCGTTATATCCCGGCGATTAGAATTGTTTGTATCCGACTGGGGGAATACCCTTTCCCATTGGATTCATCGAGATTAAAGATCGGCCCGACTCGGGGGGGTGAAATCTACGGAAAGTCAGTTGTACAGGCGGTCGTTGCATTAGCATCGATCGGAATGGTCGATCGTTAAACGAGTCTGGCAGAACGTCAGATGTCAGTGATCTTGCGATTCGATGGACGGCGTGACAAAGAATTGGCCGTACGACAAAGCCGAGCTTGGGGCTGGGGAATGTCGTTTCACGTCGTCGGCGTTGTCCCACCCGCTGCGTGAGCGGTGCAACGACGAATTTACGAGGAACCGGGGCGTGAGCTGGCACTCGACGAATCTTCTTCTGGCCGTGGCAGCTGGTCGGCCAAACACGTGGCCCTCTCACGTCGACTGACTGACCGGAAACGCCGTCTGCGACGTCTCGCCGCGAGATCTTTTCCTTACGGAAGGTCCTACGTTTCACGCGTTTTTAGGGCCACTCGTTTGCCCCTTCCCTTCGTCCATGTGTCACGTGTCAAACGCGCTGTACTTAGAACTCTGATTTACGGGATTTTCAGAGGATCCGGGAACCGATCGGAAACCGATAGAAACTCGTGAAATATCGCTCGACGGTAGTTATACTCGTAGAATTTCGGGAACGTAACCGTCTTTCCTTTACACGTTTGACACGAAACATTTTGTCCCTGACACGTTCCTGCATGATCCAATGAAATGGGGAAAACGAATGTACGATGAGGCTGAAAAGTTAACGCGTTTTTCCGACAAGTTCAAACGATCGGGACCCTTTCACGAGGGCCGGCTTTCATCCCCTTTCCTCAAAGCCCACCTGACATCTGGGAAATTAGCGAGTGATAATAATTAACGTTTCCCCCTTTGCCCGAGTGTCGTTTGACAAAGCGACATCCTTTGCCAAAGATCACAGGGAACTTCGTGTTTTCTCGTTTCTTCTGTCGATCCAACTTACATATTTATGACTGCGAATTTCTCGACCTCCCCCCCCCCCCCGCACTTCTGCTCGCACTTGGGGCCGAAATTTTCCGAATAATAGAACGTCCCTCGCAATTTAGCCGGGCGACGATAAATTCGGCCGGTGAATCGAAACGAATGGGTCCTACGGTCGTCCTAGATATTCTCCAATGGCCTTTCAGACCGACCCGACTCGTACTTCACCTCCGGCGCATCTGGGAAATTAGCCGGCGATAACAATTAGCGTTTTACCCATGACAAACGGTGTGGTCGACAAAGCGACTTTTACGCCGCGCCCGGAAATCCCAGCGCGATTCCCGGCAAGTTGGCGAGAGAAAAAACCGAGGAAACGTACAATACCAAAGGCGCAGTCGCTTTTAATTCAATCTCCTTTGATCTCTTTCCTCAAGCACCTTTTATCTAGTCTCCGATTCTTTCGAAGAGAAGTAGGTCATCTTCCGTATTCTCATGGAGCATTGGAATTTTCGCCACTATCTCACTCTTGATTATCCTCGGATGTACGACTTTTTGCCGATGTTCTTTTTTCTACATCCTCCGCCGGGAAGTGGGTGGAACGGGACGACGAGGGCGGCCAGGGGAAGAGGGCAGAGGGGACGGGGGTCAGTGTTGGCCAGCCAAGGCCCCAGGGGCCAGGACGATAGGGAATCGGGCATTGTGTCGAGGAAGAGAGGCCGCAAGTCAGCGGGTGGGCGCGACTGGGCCCTTCCCTTTTGTGCTTACCTAAATGAAAAGTCATCTCGAATCTATTACTTTGGAGTTTCGCCACCGGCCAGTGTAAATATTTGGGCTTTCGTGCGGGACACCGCAACGGGGGGAACGGGACGACGCCGTTGCGGGATGCAACTGCACCGCAGATATACGCCGGGGATTCTTCTTCCTATTGTTGCCGATCGATAATTTATCATCCGTACTCCCGCGCTTCTCCGTGCAGCTGCTTTCCCCCCGTCTCCTCGTTTCACCTTGCTCATTTCCTCTCCTTCTGTACGGCGGTATCACAGTCGTTAAGTCCTTCACCTGCGCGGAAGTCTTAGGAAATTTCTTACCGCTCCAGGATCCCTCCTCTGCCTGCTTCTTCTCATTTCGTTCCCATTTATCGTCCCTTCCCTTGTCCTCGAATTTTCGAAAATCGTAAAGCCTGTAAATTTGCGCCTAATACGAGAGTATTCTTCTGCCTCGTTCACTGTTTTCCTCTCGTCCTATTCTTGCCCTTTCTCTTTCACACTCGTCGGAAGCGGAGGGTGGACCGGTGAATTCCGCTCCGATTCTCTCGGGTGTCGATAATCGCCGAATTTCCTCTGGGTGCCGAGTTTTCCCGCCTTTCCCGCACGATTGGGAAACGTGTGTGTGGGGGGGGGGCACGTTCGCATCGTCTCACCGCAGCCGCTGATTGTGCCCGATTGTTCGCCGTGGCGATTTCGCCGAATCTTGGATATTATATCGGGCTTTGTTAACTTTCGTCGACGGCGGGTGTGGCCGCAGGGTATTAGCGACGGATCCGCCGCATCATGGGAGGTCAGACGGTCGAGCAGGGCTGCGAATGGTCGGGGGGAATGGTGCTTTAATGACACGGTGAATAGCCTTCAACGTCCCTCGAAATATCCTCCTCGACCAGCCGTAATGACAGTTTCCATAATTTATGGCACTTTCGCACGTTTCCAAACACCTCCGTTTTCGCACTATTGTACTCCATTTCTCCTGTTGTACTTTGCACACGTTATGCCGCCCCTACCGGCACTTCGTAATTCTCCGCCACGCTTTGACCAACCCCCAAGCATTTGTCAACGATACTTCCTCACTGCAAATATCTCTGACACAATAGGTCAATGTTTCGGCGTACTTTTCGATCGGCTGACGAATTATCATTCATGATCCCCGCTACTCCGGCTATGGAAAATTCAGTTTCGAATTAGAGATTCGTTTGGCGTCGAACGGCGCATAAACAAACAATAGAAACAATGGCCACTCGCCGGTCCCGTGGATTTTGTACACAACCGTTCTTCAGTACACAATGGTTACAAGGTTTTTCAAATAAAAAACTCTTCGCTATAACGCGCACCAATGGAACGAGTGAACAAGGGGGGAAGGGGGTGACGGGGGGAGAGACAAACGCGTGTGTGCTTTGAGATGTTAAAATCGTTGTGGCGGCACGCAGCAAATATTTGGAGGGCAAAGCAAATGCACTCGACACTGTGTCGAGAGCTTTCAAAACAAATGTTCCACCCATCGACTTACGATATCGAACAAAAAACGTTACCTCAACAACGGCCAACCGACGTTTCATTCATAATTAACGTCGTATAAATTATGTTAATGAATAAGCCAGGAAGGTAGGTAAGTTATGAAGTCAAACAGTCCGGAGGAACTCTTCCTTCCCGACAGTTTCGAGCGACTTCAACTTCAACGTCCTTTGCCCCCTGGAAAAACAATTCGTGTCCCGCAATTGGCGCATCGATTTTATACTTCATTGTTAGTCGGTTGTTATTGTACGGAGACTTGGTGCTCGTACGTCGGTTTACGCAGGTAGAGGCTCGCCGAGAATGGAAGGGCAGAACCGCGACGACGCTGTTGTTGCAGCTGTTGCCTGGAATTTCGGTGAGAAAACAAAGTTCGCCGTAAAGTACAGCGCCTTTGGGTACATCGAAAAGATTTCAGGAACGTCTCACCGCGTCTGCTCCGTACTGTATTTTATGGGGATTTGTATTCGCCGCGAAGCCCACATTGTCGTCCGATCACGTCCCCGGGAATAGGGAACGGGACGAAAGTCTGAGGAGAAATTTGTTTTACATCGATCAACGGGAAGGACAAGGGTTTCCCTCGGGATTTCCATTGATCCTGCGTTGAATCCGTTGAAAAATTGCAACTCCAATCTGTACTGTTTTTTTTTTAATTTCCTTTGTCATATTTTCCGGTCTGGCTGGTCCTCGTCGACAGATGACACCGCTTGAAAAAATCGTTCTGAACGCGCCACCTGCTCGTTATCATTCTCATTCGGTTGCACCTGAACGGTTCGGGTTGACGTAATCGATGCTCGCCCCCGATTCCGAAACGTGACGCTGGGAAATGTGAGACACGTAGGTAAGGAGACGACGATGAAAATGAAGGAACCGAGCGACCTCACGTCCAACGGGGGCAGCTGACCCATGGAGCCATCGGGGGCCGACTTTCTGCCCATATTTGTTAGTCATTTGTTCGAATTCCTCAAATATTATTTCAGGAGGACCATCACCTTTCATCTCACGGAAGCAGGAATCGTCGGCCGACTTTGCCGACCGTTCAAATAAGAAATCGTTCTTCCCTTACTTGCCCCCTTAGCCTGGTTTCCCTTGGTTCGCGTATTTGCTCGAGTTACTAATAGGACCCAGCGTTGCACTTTCGAAACCTCAGGCCCAGATAGTCGAGGTGATACCTCTGGAAATTCGTTAGTACCTCCATGTTAATTCCTGTGACCGAGCTTTACAACTGTTCAAAGTTTCTCCGGAGGGAACGAAGCACAGCGAATTCCCGGGGCTTTGCGACGTTCTTCGGCGTCGATCGGTGTAATTTCTCGAGCGATTTGCGAGGCGTTTTGCCGGGGCTAAAGTTTCCCCGCGTATGCCAAGAAGAAGGTGGCTCGTTCGAGCCGGGAAACCGAAGACCCTGGGCAGATGGTTCGTTCGAAGACCGACGGAATTTTTCATAGGCGACTCGGCTGATTTTTACCGAGCGTCTGCCGGTAACTCACACCCTCCGTGTGCCTCGCGTGTGCCATATGACGGGCAAAAACACGCGCAGATATTCGCCACGTGCCTGCGATCCCGGCGCACGGGAAAAAATTCATGGCACCCTGCAAACTCGGGACATTCCGTCGATTTCCCGGGCGCCCTGGCTAGGCCCGTTCTTATTTAGGTCGTAGATAACCAGCGCCGTCGCCGTTTTCACCTTCCCCCCTCGGCCATTTCGGCTGATAAGAAATTCGAGAGGCGTTTCGATAAGACGGCGAGAAACCTCGTTACGGAATCGAGCGAGGCTTTCTCGCATCGTCGCTTCGAATATTCACGTAAACCACCTCGCCAGGAACAAAGTCATGCGACCATCTCACCCCTCGATTTACCCTTCGCGTTCACTCCCTTCCTTAAAAAGCCTACAACTTCGAAACCAACCGTACAATTACGATAAACTCGTATTTCCTTGCCTCGCCAATGGCGTTTAACAAATAGGATACTTCTTTTCTTTCGGTCGTAATCGGTGTATCCCGGGTAAAGGACTACTTGGTCGGCGCAAACAGGAGAACTCGATCCTCAGGAATCCCCCTTTGATAGGAGTCTGCGTCTTCGTCTGGTTTCCGTCTGTGTGTGGGCCCCGCGGGACGCGGCCACGCACGGACCTATACGAAACGCCAAAGGCAGTTTGTATAGCAACGGCCCTGCTTCCGGCGCACCCTATTGATCCCCCTTTATCCCGGAGCCTCCCAGTCACGACATCGCCGTCGACCCACGGGGCAGAGCCTCACAGTCAAGGGGGTGATGTTTAATTCAGGTCCAAGCACAATGCTTCCTCAAGGAGCCTCGACCTCCCCCCCCCTCTCATCCATTCCTCTCCCTCTCCTATTCCCTTCTCCGGCGGCCTTTTTCTTCGCATTTTTTATACTCGTTCCACGTACAACAATTATCTTTACCGTCTCTCCCTGCTTACGCGCCACTGTTTCTCTCGTGAATGTTTCATTCGCAGGGAATGATTAGGTTTATTAGCGAGCAACGATTGTTTATGACACAAAGGAACGGCAAGAGACCGCGACGGAAGGAATTGTCCTTCGTCCTTCCGTCTGCCCTCGAGAATTTTCTACAGTTTCTTCGTCTCAGCCTCCCCCGTTCCTTCGCTTTCCATATAAATTATTTCGTCGTCCTGCACTGAAACGATCCTCCTGCCCTCCCCCCCTCGGCCGTTCGTGTGATGAAATACGCCGAAAAAAAGATCTACGCACCGAGCACAAAGGGTCTGTCTGCGCGCTGAAAGGTGCCATTACCCTTTTGAGATTTCGTCGGTCGATGAAAAATTGACGGAAGGGCCGTCCTCTCTCTGATAGCCACCGGCATCAGCTCCGCAAAGAAGCTCATTCAACTGGCGAGATTGAAAATTATATAACCTTCTGAGCAAGGAAAAATTAGCCCGAACACGTAAATACGAAAAAAAAAATTTCACATCTTAATAGTTGACGATTTAAAGTTTCTATTTACGAGGTATTTTTTCGTGAATTCGAGTCACTGTTTTGTGTTATTGCACGGAGTATTTGTACGGAGGCTCAGAGAAACACAAACGAAGCAGTGAGATAGGGTCCTAATGGTCAGTCCGTGGTCTAAAATGTCGTTCCTTGTGGTCGCATCTGCTGAACTTTCGTCGACGGCGCAGGTGGAAGCAAGACAAACGCGTTGACAGTGGCGCGGCTCTGAAGAGTCGAAAACCGAGTGGTGGTGTTTTTGCGGGTTCGAGAGGAAAGTGGGTAGCTCTCTTAGCGAGGTTCATTATCGTCCTCTCGATCGGCTCCTAAGCACTGGGCAAACGGGCCCGGGTTTCTCAGGCTCGTACGTGGGTGTCGGAAAGTCGGGATCCCGAATAACGAAGTGCAGGAAAAAAGGCACGACGGGTCCTGACACCTCGAGCGACCAACAGACGGCAACGACGTTCGTCCACTTCTTCTTCGCTCGCCCTCAAGAAGACCACTCGTCTCTTTTTACCGTGGCCGATCAATCTTCTTGCTAACGCGGAGACGTTTATCCGCGATATCCTTCGGCGAACATTAGTAGCGAGGCATCGGTCCGCAGGATAAGACGGCCCAGTTAAATCCGCGCGAAAAAGGAAACGTGCCAGACGGCAGGATTAAAGGTCAGCTAGAGGGACAGACACGAAGGACGATCAGAAAAGCGCAGGAAGAAATCGGAGAAAAGGATTTATACGAACCAGCAAACCCAGTTCAGGCAATTAAATCTAATAACAAATTAAGCACCTCGTCTGTCGACGTTTACTTCTATTATAATTATCCGACAATCGAGAACCTATTGTATCGCGACATTGGCTCCGTTTAATTTTCGATACCGTTGTCGGAATTGTCCAGTGACTTCCTTTTTCGTGTTTCGAGACGGTTCGGTGAAGGAAGAAGGGGTATAAAGCGTCTCTTTGTCAGGGCGAATGAGGATAAAAGCCGTGGAAGAGGAAGGAGTAGGGCAGGACGAAGGGGAGAAAGTGGACCGTTGAATCTTCGGGGACTGTCGACCGATTTAATTGGCTTTCTCGTAGTAGCCTCGTGGCCAGCGCGAGTCTTGATTCTTCCCCGAGACAAGTCCAATAAATCCTCCTGCCTCCTCCGCCAGTCGCCGGCGCGATGGTGACAAACTAAACCGAGCCCTCCTTATCCCTCCTCCAGGTTCGTGCTTTTTATCTGATCCCGCGGCGGAGGATACACAGGGAACACGGACCGACGAGGAAGGCCAGGACTTCCCCTCTCTCTGCCCCTTTCTCTGTGTACGTGTATGTAGATCCCGCTCGACGATACGGTCCTCCCGGGGTTGCCGGAAGGGGCAGGGGGAGGGTAGGTAATCCGCTAAAGGGGTTAGAGATACGCCAACGTCGAGGACAAAGTCGTCCGGGGAAGAGGAATCTGCACTAACATGGAATGACGAATTTATTTGTTCGACGAAAACAAGCATCCAATTTTCCTCATAGCTTCCCGCGATACTTGAAACGTTCCTTTTATCTGAAACACGGAATATTCGGTGTTTCGAATGGGCCGTTTATTCGTGGCTGACGATTAGCTCGGTGGAAAAGAAAGACGAGAAGAAGGTGGTGAGAAGGAGGCGACAGTTGGGCCCGGTAGCCGGCGTTGTCCGCGCATTAAGAACTCGTTCTCTTATCGTCGATGATTTATGGGGGGCATTGAATTTTTCCTGCCTCTCCCGCTCGCAATAAATACGGACGACGGCGATGATCCGCGCGGACGGGACACGGCGAGTTCCTCGCGATGGGGACAGATGGTTCCTCTCGATCCTCCTCGATCATCCCCCCCCCTTCCCTCTGTCCCTCTGCCTCTGGGCCAGACCGAGCGGCCAGATGTCGAGTGCCGATTTTCGGCATTGGAGACTCGACTTTCTACCACCGGCTACGCGTCGTTTTTCTTTCGACGCCCCATAGCAAGCTGCGGAACCCCGGGATTTATCGTGTCCTCGTGTTTCTCGTTTGAGGATATGATTAAAGGGTCGACCTGAACTCCCCCACCCACCCGCACTTTCAGTCTGACAAAAAAACGGAGCTCTATCTCTTCAAGTGTCTCCTTTCAACCCCCCTGCATCCTCCTCGGTCCTCATTATCTATGGATTTTGGCTTTTCCGAAAAACTCCAACACTCTGGCCCTCGCATGGGATTGACGTTTCTCCTAGAATCCACAAGACGGAAGGTAGAGGGAAAATCGTTGAAATTAATGGACTCACCGTGGAAGCAAATGCGTGAGAATTATTGAAAACCGCGTCCTCGAGGAAGGGAGAAATGTTTAAGGATAGAGTGTCCTGTCGTTATTTACACGTCGGGCCTTTTCTTTTCGAGTTATGCAGATTTCCTGCGCATAATTGAGGAGCGGCAGGTACTGGCGTCCAGTGAAATTTGCTTTGGGAGTTGGAGACAGTGGCGAGGCAAGCAAAAGCCGTGCGGCACTTTTATTAATGCGAACTGAGAATCACTGGGCCTCCGGTCGCATCAAGCGGAATGTATTCATCCATCGAGTTAAGGCACGCTCAATTTGTCCGGGACTTGTCAGGCGCGCTGGAAAAGGATACCTTAATAAATTGTTGCCATGTTCTCCGGCGGGATGTCATTCCTTTTCTCTCTTCTCCTTCGAGCGATACACGCCGAGGACATTCTCGATTTTGTTCGGTGTATAGTGTTTCGTAGCCCTGACGTCCTCGTCCTGGCCGACAACTTCACGGGGAAAAAGGAAAAATCGTCGATGGAAGCTCGGACGTTTCCGCACATCCACTTTAATTGACTCAATCGTCGAGCGGGTCTTTTCTCCGGGAAAATACGTCTAATAAGAAGTCGAGCCGGAGCTCGATAGACCAGGGCCCGGAATCAATTTCATTTTTCAATTTCACTTCGCCGCTGGGGAAAAGCCGTAGTGTCGTAGCTAGGAAAACGTAGAATTTTGCGTCTGCTAGACGCGAATAGGAGGATCAGGAGCTTTGCTCTATGATTACCCGGGCCGACCCGCGAGCTGCTTTCCCGGACAGACAATAACCTAGCCCGCCTCCGACCTAACCCAAATAACTTTATCTTGCCCAATAATACCGGCCTGATATCGCGCAATCCTTTGACCCAAGCCCACCAGAGCGAGGTGGAATTAGAAGGACCGACGGCAGCGTGGAAAGGGCTCCGAGCCGGAGGGAACGGAGGAGATAATGCGAAGAAGGGAGAATGAGAAAGAGACGATGAAAGAGAAAACAAACCATGTGTCGGGGCAGATATACGAGCGTGAAAATGAAATTTTCATCTGGATCAGCGCGATGCTCTGGCGTTGACGCTGTTTCTCCGATGCATGCCGTCAGCACTGTAGTAAATGGAACTTGTCTATGTGGATACAGGGATTGGGCTTTCCCGCTCTCAGCCACTGGCTTACGGGCGCTCCAACTTTTCAATAAAACCACGGGAAAATGCGCCGGATGGAAATGTCCGTAAATTAAGACACAGGTTTCGCGATATTCCTTAAAAATGGTCCTTGTTTCCGTGAGTTTTCTGTTCGGTCGTAAGGGTTTGTCGAGTTTCACGCTTTTTCAGGCACAATATTCGAAGGCTACGGGCCGACAGGTGCATTCCCGCCAGCCGTGGACACGTCGAAATGAAATTTTTATCCTCGTCGACGTTGCAGTGCTGTTCACGTTTCCTCTCGACGCATACCGTCCTCCGTGGAGAGCGTCGAGCATAAACAGACAGCGCTATTTCGCCTTCGAGAGCCTTTGAAGATGCTAACGACGCAAAGTAGTCTTTGACGCGCCGGTATTCCGTCGTTCGTGCCCCTCCCACTGTCCCCCCTCCACCCCCCCCCCGCTCCTACCTCAGCCCCTTTCTTTCTCAAAGGGTAACGTCGCGGAACGAACGGTGCATCGTGGAATCGCGTCACGTTGCACTCGGCATGCACTTTTCTTTTGTCCTTGGACGGCCCTTCGGAAATCGCAACGACGGCCTCTCTTCCTGCCCGGCTTAACGAGATTCCTCGTTTCCGCGCCATGGAGAAATTATTGTTCCTCGGGACAACTACTGCCGTCCTCGTAGAAAATTCAGCGATTTCGTGGCCGTCCGCGGGCCGGATAAATTACGCGGAGATTTCCAGTTACAACGGGGCCTTATCGCTCCTTGTAATCGTGATAACGATCGAGATTAATGGCGTACAGAAGATCGGCCCTCGGTACATCGATCCGGCCCCGGAGGGTTCTGGTATTTCCGTGTAACATCGACAGCGAGTACTTGTCGTAAAAATTTACGATCCCTCGGGGAGAGTGAGCGGGACTCGAGGGCCAGACCGGGGCCTTATCTTCGCTTTCACACCCCAAACGCCGGACACGGAGCAGCCCCTCTCGCGTCGGCCGACTTCACACGACTCCCCTCGCCCCCCACCCCCTCCTTCTCCACGGGGACTAGTCGAGGTGTCTCTGCCTTCGCTTCGTCTCGTCCCTTTTTTTTATTTCCTTCGGTTGGCCCCATACGCGCCCAATTTTTTTCGCCGCTCCTCGCGCTCCCCAGGAGTGGAAACCGTCGGCGTCGAAAACGGCGACGACGGTCCTCGAGGAATTCGGGAATTCGTCGGTCGTCTGGAATGCCGGGGATCGGTTCGAGGGATAGACGAACGTTTATTAGCCACCAAAGACCCCGACCCCCGGCACAAGCGGCATGTACGCACATGTTCGCCAGCCACGATATTCCCTATTTTAAATCCTCTCGCATGCATTTCCACGATCATTCCGAGCAGAACGAAATTCGGGGAATCATCGGTCTCGTAGAAATTAAAACCCTCTGGCACGATTTTCCAACGGTTTCCAATTACGTTCTACCATGACACAGTGGCTCGTAAGAACTTTTTTACTCCAAATTTGATCTTCCTTCGAGGAAGAATAATGCCGAGGAGCGGAGAGACGAGCGAAAGCTTTCTGAATTTTTCATCGTCGCAAATCGCAAAGATGATTCCATATTAATGCCGGTCCTGTTGTCGGTAGAGTGTAATAATAGACAAGTGTTCCAGCTGAGCGGCCACGTAAAACGGTCGATGAAATTTTCACGGGCCGTTCTCATGGCGCGAGTCGCTTGCCCGTCGACGGAAAATCGCGGGGAAAGGCAAGTATCGAAACTGGATTATTTATCGATCTATTCGCCGCGGGGAACCTATCGTCCTGCTCTCGTCTTGTTATCATAA
Source organism: Hedychridium roseum (assembly GCA_963989215.1). Lineage (NCBI taxonomy): Eukaryota > Metazoa > Arthropoda > Insecta > Hymenoptera > Chrysididae > Hedychridium > Hedychridium roseum. Next base: position 2,138,817 of record OZ022318.1, on the reverse strand, counting down.
AAAAATACGTACAGCAAGTTCCGCAAATAGCGAGGAGTATCGCATGGCCAGGGGTGAGGGGAAGATGGCTTTTAGGAATTTCATTTTGATAAGCATTGGACGATATTGCGCGTAGCCGACACGAAAACGCTATTTGCAGGTATTCGAGCGAGGTAGCGAAACCTCTGGGAAGTTTATTATTGCACGAACCGCGGCGATTGAACGGCAGTCGTTTTCGCAAATGAGGACGCTCTGAAATTTGTTCGATCATGGACGAGAACACACGGGGTTACAGATAAAACAGGTGCACTCGTTCCTGGCATTCCGATTACAATGGGATGCAATTTGTCCGTTAATGGATTCCGGTAGTTCGGAGTTTTTCAATGAAATGCCGGAGGTTGGAGGTGGGGTGCTTCGGTGTGTACGCAGGGACGTGTGGATTTTCAGGTCGCTCTTGTCCCGTGTATGTGTGTGTGTTTGTGTGTGCACGTGGAAGAAGCGTTTCCCTCACGCCATCTTGTTAATAATGCGCATCCAATTAGCGGGTTCACGGCGCGAAGCCACGTCAGCGGGTCTCATTTGTCATCCTAGCCAGAGAGCCCGTTCCGTAACCCGATGAAAGCCATCTTCCCGCAGCAACTTTCTTCTTCTGTCCTCCCCCCCCCCGCTCCTTCCTTCCCCGCCGTCGATTACGGCGACAACGCAAGATGCAAGGTCATCCGACGAGAATGCTCAATGCACAAAGCCTTATACTACGACGGAAAAGTTGGTATTACTTAAGTACTTTCCCGTCCATTGACAGGTCATGAATCCGATAATAGAAAAGGGGAGACTGAAGCTCAGCTCAGCTATTACCGACACGTTAAATGAAATGTTTGCCGGGTATGTAATTCGTGAAAGGTGTTTGTGTAATATCAAACGCCCCGTTTTCTTTTCCCTCGGTCGCATTCCTAGGTCCTTGCCAGTCATCGATTTCCGTGGAACTTGGAGTTGCTGATTGGCAACCAAGGCCGTTGCCCGTGTACAGTAAATTACAACACGGACTTGTGCAAGCATCGGTCTTTCGGGCCGGATTATTGCCCGTTCGCTGAGGTAGCTTAAACGCGGTCAAACGTCTTCCCCACGCCAGATTAAAAGCCAGATGAAGACAATGGAACGAAAGTTGCCAGCTGTCGATCCGCTGACGTCTCGTAGAAAGAAATTTTCTCGGTTAGTTTCCCGATGTTCGGCACGATATTTCACGGCGATACGTCGGCGAGGCTGCTACTCTGACGCGTTAATCGTGCGCAGCCTCGTCTCCACGGCGAGAAAGCCACGGAAATAGTATCCGTTTTCACTTTCGTCGAGCTCCGCCGGCGTGTGGCGGGGAGAAGGGAGGGGAAGGGGGGAGCTCCGCTTGCCAGCGTCGACAAATCGCTGGCAACGCGGCGTTAATCGTGGGTGGACTTGGAAGTTTAGGGTCGTTCTAAAAATACACTCCCCGAGGAGATCATTTCTTTTAATCGCGACAAAACGACACTCCGGTTAATTCGAAAATTTGCAACAATGGTGTTAATCCTTCAAATTCTTATAGGATTTCTTAAGGTTTTGTTGCTATAACAATACGAGTTTTACATACTTCTCGTGTCTTCTTAGTGTTGGTTATAATTCTTGGAGGGTACTGATTACGGCGCGATATTTTAGACGAGTCGTTCGCGGAGACGGGCGTGCAGAACGACGTGCTTGTCGAGGCTCTTAATTATCTGCGTCGAAAGTGAGCTAGGAATTCCGGGTAATTAAGGAAGGTGTTGTGCCGATCGCCGCCCCTCGCCGAGAAATTGCCTGGAAACGAGGAGGGAGAGCGTGCCGGGATTCTATTATTACGAGCGAGTTTTCCAGGAAAACCGGCCTACGCGGGGGCGCATCTTTCACCCTCGAATACACATGCATGTGCACACAGACGGGCCGGGGCTAGAGTATAGTTTCCCGCTCACGACGAAACATTTCGGAGGCGCACGTGCGTCATTTCCGTTACGGCTTTTTAATTAGCCTTTTCCTCCGAGTTAACGACTTGCCCACCCCGCTGCACCCGTCAAGACACCTCGTGGAATATATCACGAGGGTGGCCGGCCCAAGGTGGAGGACTCTACACCGAAAAAGATAATTGGAAACTGGAGAAGAGCCGGGGGAAGGGTAGGTGAAGGAGTAAAGGGTAACTCTCGGAGGATATGGCGAAAATGAAGGACCAGCTACCTTAATGGCTGGTAAGGGGATCAACGTGGAAGGGGAAAAGTCCGACTGGCCGTGAACTATTTTTACAGATACTTTTAACGGGCGAAATGTTGTCTATTTATTTTGCCCCGGTCTTGAAAGTGCTGGCTGCCTTTCTCGCCGGTGAAAGCACGTCCGTCATCTTCCACTTCCTTTGACTTCTCGGTAATCTGCCGGAGTATTTACGCCCGAAACATCCGTCCGACAATTTATCGGTCCACGTACGTACTCGGCTGAAAAACCCGCTGGCGGCTCGTGCCTGTCGATCATCCGGAGAGCATCGATTATTACCGACTGCTCCGTGAAAATTTACGGGCCTCCCATGCCGACGGGCAGGGAGAACCAAAGGAACAGCGTCTCCGACTCATTAAAGTAATTTATCTGTTATTTTATTCAAGCCGGCTTCGACGGGGAAATCCGAGACTTTCCGGCTGAATTTTCCACGGGGGGATAGGATTCTTTCGAGAGTATCATCGAGAAGATCCTCGTCTCGGCGGATGAAAGATTCATTGGCCGTGCTTTCGTCGGATTCGTCTATCGTTTTTCGCCGAGGAGAAAAATGCCGTACGACGGTTTGGCGAAACGTCGCAAGAAGCAGCGGCGATTCGTAGCCTCGAGAGTCCGGCGACCAGTTTTCGGTATCGCATTAGCTCGATCTGGAATGCCTCCGGTATCGCCGTTCCATCGACCTCCCCGTCAGCGCCGACTCTCCCGATGAATGTTTAATGCGAATTTAAGGCTCCTCGCGATCAGTCCTCGCCGGTGCTGGCTCGCTGTCACGTTTTAACGGTTAGAGCATGAATTCACTGGCTGCCGGGCAGGCCGCTAGTCACGCTAACAGTGCCGTACGGCAAAAATAATTGACCGACTAGAACAACCGTGCACGTCTGACTTAATCTCTCGGTTCCCCGCACATTAAATTCTGCCCAAGGCGACGCTTTAACGAACCCTTCTCGTAAACTCAAATTGCATAATCGACTGCGCGAAATTCAACGGGGAAACGTTTGTCCGTACGGTCTTACGGGCATAAGGAACCTGTTCTGTTATTCCTTCTGTTCAATCGACGTCTCTTGGAAGCCGAAAGATTTGCCGGATGAAGCGCCTTCGAACGGATCCAACGGATCTTTCTCCGATGGATTTTATTTCGCAAATAAGGATTTCCTTTTAAGTCGATTGAAATCCCACCGATGCAGCTGTAAAGTCGATTTTATTTCCACGGCTGATACGCAAACGCTCTTTCCCAGTGCATTCGATGCATCGTCATTCACCAGAATCTCGTGTATTTAATGCAACGCAGATTTACAAGGGTTTCCCCGAGTTTCCGCCCATTCCGGGGGGGAACCCTGACCCGCTTTCGGCATTTTCAACGTGTCGGAGAGGGGGCTGAGGTAAGAGGGGTACGGCACTGCCGGCGCCTAAGCACGTGAAATAATATTGCGTGGTGCCAGCTCGACTGGCCCGTGGATAAGAATTATTATACGAACCACGTACACCGTCGCGCCAGCGCAAAGGGCGATATAAATTATCCGAGTAATGTAGCGCGACGTCCGCCTCACTGTTTCCAGAATAAACAGTTCCCCAAGAAATTAGAATAGGCAGGCCGGATTATGAAGCCCTTAATCACGACCAAAGGGTTTTCCATTCGCGAAAAAACGGAAGCCTAGGGAAACCCGAGCGAACTTTGAGTTATAACGATTGTCCCGGGGAACAATGGATCCGGTTCGAAAGCGAGTAAGAGCCTGACTCACGTATTACATAAGTAACCGCAGTGGCTAAGCCGTCGAGTGACTTCCTTCCCCGCGGTGGAAATAGTAGCCGTTACTCCCCTAAGAGGATTGCACGATCTTCCGCAGGGGCGTTCACTCCGCGCAAGGAAATCGCGGTCCATCGCCCTAAGGAGCTCACCGAGTCTCCAAATATTGTCTCGAACCTTTCTCCCGCGAATGTGTATTATCCCCGACGATGTTACGTATCGATGCTTCTCAGCGTACTTCGTACGGAGCGTTTCCTCGCGTACGGCGCAAAGAGCGACATAAATTACTTCCAAGAGAAGTGACGAAGAGGATGGGTTGAGGGAACAGAGGGGGGGTAATAATAACACGGTAGGTCGGAGAAGAGAGAATTGGGAGCGGGTGTTTTCCCCCGGCATATTCCACGGTTTTCTCCCCCTTGTTCTTAGAGTTCTACCATCTCCCCCCCCCCCTCCCGGCCCCTCTCTGCTTTGTCTCCCGCACGGTCCATGGCTGCCGGTTGTCTCGAGGGATTAACTCGCCTCGCGGAGCCCACGTTATACGTCTCGTGTTTCCGCTCGAATGTCTCGAGGAGCCGAGCTACGAAGACTCACAAGCTAGATACAGCACGCGTCTACGTGTCTTCCATATCTTTCGGGCGTGTTGCGTGCGTGCGTCAGCACGACGAATTCGTACGACCACGTACCACTGCCGGTGCTTTATGTTCCCGTCCCTGCGAACCGCCAGCAACTTTTCCACTTTCCACGCTCGTTCGCAGAGGGCAAAGTAAATAAACGAACGGCCCTTAGGAGGTTTCCAAGTAGCCCATGGAATTTTCGGATGGCAGGCTTTTCGAGTAATTAGCAACGAAAAATACCACGTCCCTGTGTACCTTTATGTTTACGTTTTCGTTAGTTTTCGGGGCCCAGGAGAAAAGTGGGACAACGACCGGAGGGGAAGTGCGTTTAGAGATGTTTGTATTGACATTTTAAGTTCCTGAGCCGAGCGCGCACGTAGGAAGCGCGGTTCGCCGCGAGGACCGTTTAATTAATTCGTCGGCGCGCGTTAATATATCTCCCTTTTCGTCGGGACGAATGGCCGTGCACGAGGCGTTTAATCAATTCGCTGAGGGGAGATTCGCCGCGGCAGATAAAGTCGCACGCTTTTCTGGCCGGGGATTAAAAATCGTAACAACCTCGTTCCGAGGAGGGCCGGTTTTTTCCTTTTCCCAGGCCGTGCCGCGTCCTCCGGAGTTTCTTCCTTTCGAAACCTGTTTTTAAATTCCGTCGGTAAAATACGTGGAGGGAATGGCGATGCTCTCGCGCTCGGATTTGTCGATCCTTCCGTCCGTCTGTCTCGCGACTATATCCTGTCCTCGGAGGATCCTTATTTGTTTTTCCAAACTCGCCAACTCGTCCCTTCCTCCCCTCCTCCTCCACCTCTTACCCTTTTTTGCGACAAATCGGCTCGACGAGGATTCGCGGACCCTGGTGTCGTAGACGACTCTTCGTGTCCTCCGGATTGCCCGTGTCCCCCGGCTGAAAAATGATACAGCCCTAAAAAGAGAAACGAGCAGGCATTCCCTGCACCTGCACTTGGTCCTCACCTTGCCATATTGCGGCCAATCGAGTGTTCGCTAACTGCATTTTATGCGCACTTGCACACCTCGCCTTCCCCCTTAAATACCTTCTTTTTGCCCCGGCAACGACAGCAGCTTTCAGGGTAATCCGTTTACCGATTATTTCTTCATCGGTTTGTTTGTTTCATCGAACGGCACGTCGAGTGTATTTCTATAAACATTACCGTCGATATCGGCAAAGCCAAAATCATGAACAGAGCTTTTACGGGCTAGGTATTCCGGCCGTCAAAGCAGCCCGTGCCTGCGAGCGGCTAATAAAAGGCATCCCCGGTCAAAGGATATAAAACATTCGGTGTGACACACACTGAGGGAAAAATTGGCCAAAAGTCGCGGGGGTCGGTGAAAATTGACGAAGACAGTTTCACCGCGAGCTCGTAACTTTGACCCTTTGTTCCTTTCCTTATTCTTCCCTGTTGGCTTTCGTTCCTGCCAGCCTCGACGAGCTGCATTTATTTTCATGTAAATACGGCCGAGGGAACGTCAATCAAGGCGATAAGTATGCGGGCTACTTCAAAGCCCCGCGGCTTCAAGTTAAAACGACCAGCTTCGTGAGTCGCCCGGGACATTGTTAAAAACCTCGTGGAGGGATAAGACGTCGCGAATTCTCTCCACGACTTCGCTGACAAATACCCTCGATGCACGCAGTTCCTCGTAATTACCGGCGGAATCGCATCGAACGCGCGTTAATCACCTCCCGAAGGTTCGTTCACCCGTTTAAAAGAAAATAGTCCCAGCCGTGTAAACCACTGACAGATTCGACCGATTTTCTTTACGCTCATTCGGAGCGTTGTTTCCCTGCTGCGAAATTATTGAAAGTTCGCGCGGTTTAAATGGCCCGGCAGAATAAATTTGCCCAACCATTACTGGCGCTTCGCTGACAAAAGATAATCCCGGAACGGCTGGCCAGATATATCTCGGGAATGGAGTATTAACAGAGCGCAATGTTTACGTAGGTAATTGGTGATCGGTGTCGATGATAATTACAGATACGCCAGCTCCCCCGTATTTCTCCGTAAATGGAGCATTATGGGTCGCGTACGTAAGCGTTATGGTATGCGAGCCGCGAGCGTCGCTCGCATTTAACGGCCGTAATGTGACATCGTTAACGAGAAGTTCGCGTTGAATAAATAGCCGCGGGTTTCAACGCGGCCAGCCGCCGAAAAACATACACACGTGCCTATGAAAAATTTCCCGGGGATTTCGCTTAGCTTGCGTACATCGATTAATTCGATGACGCAGGGTCTGTCCGAAAACAGAGTCCCGTTAATTAGCGCAATGGGAAAAATTACGGGCAAAGGGTGTTCGCCGGCTGGCAGAGGTAATTCTCGGATATTTAAGTGTTCCCTCGGCTGGCCGCCCGGAATAATTCAGAAGGCATTATTCAAAGGCGGTGCGGAGAGGACAGAGAAATCCCGTGTACGAGGTAGCTCGACACAGGAGCTCGACACCGGGAGAAAGAGATTCCTCGGCTTGCTCCTCGGGCAACCGCGGGGAGGGTCCTCGGCCACGTGGCATTACTACTTAATGTCACGTACCGATTCCCTTAGCCGACCCGCTGACTAACAACCAACCGCCGCGAGTGTCCCGAAAAATCCCTGAACCTTTCTCGCATACAAATGCCTCCCGCGCTATTATTCCCCTACGAAAGAACACCGAGTCCGTCATTTTTTTCAGCCTCTCACCGAGCACTTTCCTCCGGGAGATTTTGAACGCTCGACGACAGGGACTCGTCGGCGAGGACTTCGTACACGTGAAAGCTCGTTAGAATCTCCAACGGCATGTCGGCCGATCGGTCATTCCTAGCGACGATCTATTTCTCCTGACATTCCTAGCCGACGTCGGCAAACCGTTCGGAACGTCGCTCCGACAAAACAATCGACCTACCGGAGATACGTCTGTATCCAAGCGCAACCAACAATCCTCGCACGGTGTAAAATCACGGGTCTTCGCCGGAATTGAAGAGCCTCAATGAAAGGATTTTCTGGGGAAGGTCCCACCAATATCGCTAGACTGAGAATTCACGTACGGGAGGACGGAGTGGGACGAGGCGGAAGAGGAAGCTCTGGTCGCAGGACAATCCGAGTGCTGGGGAAGTGGGGGGGATATATGATTACAGTCCTGGTCCCGTGTATTCAGTTGGGGTAGTTGTCGTTACAGACACGAGGCACGTAGCGTATTATCATCGTTACGCGGCCGAGGAGACTGTGAGGTCGTCGTCTGATACAACTTCGCTACACGGGCCATCATGGCCCTACAACCCCCCCCCCCCCCCCTTCCATCAGCTATATCCGCTTTCTCCTCTCTTTTCACTATCCCTCCCCTCTCTCTCTCTCTCTCTCTTCTCCTCTCGTAGAACTCATGAATAAGGCAAACTGCGCCGTTATATCTCCGTTTCCAAACGAACCCACCCTCAGCAACGAAAGTTTTGGACGGTCCATGGAATTCTGTGGAGCGATCATCAAAATGCATTGCTTTCTGATGACCGCCGGAAGCCGTAGGACGATCCTAGATCGACGATTTCTATCCTCGCAATGGCCACGAAACGTGGTACTATGTCACCATGGCGAGATCGTAAAGATTCGGCCCATCCAATCGGCTAAATTGTTCATACACGGTTTTACAAGGCTTACGCACGAGAGGAATCTGCTGAAATTTTCAAAAGATACCTGCCATCGATCGACGTTTAAGACCGTCCTTTTTTTACACTCTCTTATATAATTCAATCTCGAGGGTCGGGAAGGCTCAGATAAATTTGACAAATTATTTTCCAAGATAGTTAAACGGTGGAAGGTTTTTCTATCCTTCGAAAAATGAAAGTGGACATTATGTAATTGAAAAGGCAATGTTTAAGATTACCCCGGTTTGCCGGGTCGATGAGGATTGGACAAATTTACGCTACTAACTCCGCGTTTAATGAACAGAAGGCGGCGGAGCACGTTGGACGGTCGAAGCAGCGAGCGGACGTACAGCGCAGCCTTCAATTAGAGAACCCGACGAAATGATGGAGTCTTCACGATAAGTTTCAACGGCGCGACTAATCGTACGGGATATAGGAGCAGAAACGGCTCGTTGATGGATTGGTCCACGTCCTCCATCTGACGTTTCTATCTTTGCCACCGCGATCGTTAAGAGCCCTTCGTAGAAAATGGTCTTTCTAATTAACGCCCAACTACCCGTTAACGTGGGACGCGTTTCAAGCCGCAATGACACAATGGAGTTATTAAATTATCCCGACGGATTACACGGTTGAACGGTGATACCGGGATTTTACGCGGAATCGAAGCGCGTCGACTTCTCGAGCGATCGTCCCTCTCATTGCCAAGGAATTGAGGTTGGAGATAAAATCGATTGTCCAGTCAGCTGCTTCCGCCTGATTCGTCAGACATTGTCCACCTGCCAGCTTCGTCGTTGTACATTTTTCTCCAAAGACGTAACGGTCCAATTTAGAAATTACGCTGGGACCAGGGTAATGAGCCATTGAAATATTAATTACCAGTCCGATCACGCCAAGGTTTTTATTATGCGGGTTCTTCGCGCTGGAGGATCTCGACGTCAAATTTCTCCCATGCCGGTCGACGTCGAAATTCCACGTTCCCTCGGTCGGCCCTGATTTTACCCGAAACTCCGACACTCGGCAATTATTGTTCGCCGTGCAAAAAGGACCCGAGCGTCTCGCTAATCCGACATCAAATCTAATCGCATTGCGCCGTCCGCAATTTTAATTCGAATAATCCACTTTAACGCGTCACTTACGGCGCTGCAAAGCGGAAAATCACCGCGGACGAATTTCCCACGGACCCGTGCTCTCCCGCTATTTCCGCGCGGAAGTAATTAACCGTCGACGAAAATTCATCGTCCGCGGCTATGACCCGCGAGGAATCCCACAAAGGGTTCCCGAAAGGGAGAAGGGGAGGGGTCCGAGGCGATGATAATTCGCATTACGTTTGACCGGTGTAAATCGTCCGCATTTGCTCGCTTTTTCCCAACTCTGGTTTCTGCTCTGGTTTCCGGGAACCGGTTTTCGCATTAATTATCATGTCAATTGTACCATCGCCCAATGACACGCGTGACCGCCCTGTTCGATCGCGAAAACTCAAACATTTCCCGGTGTCTTGTCGAAAGAGAAATTCCCCCCGAAGCGGTTTTCGCCGTTCTTTGTTTTGCCTTTCCGTGGAACGTCAGGGCAATCCGTCCTAATTTAAACGACTTTTGTATACGCCGTTGGGCTTAATAAACGCCATGTAGACATATGCGTATCTTCATTTCTCTCTCTTATCTGTCTCTCACTGACTCACTCACCAGTTATCCGACAACGTTCACCCCCCCCCCCTCTCTTTCTCTGTCGTTCCCACTTCTGTCAGTTTCTTCTCCGTCACCGTTTCTCCTGGTTCTCCTTATCAGGTTCTCTCTTTCCATCTTCGGTCGATCTGGACGGTGCGAGAACGAGGCACGCATACCTCTCTAAAGTGAGGTCAATTCCGCGGTCAGTCGCCGGCCCTCGGCGGCCGTCTGGAGCTCGTTGGCGCTCATTGTCAGCCGACCCTCCATCTTATTGACAGCGGGGCAAAAAAAAAAGAAGGCCCAAGGAATCGGGCTGCTCGCGAGCCATTGGCCGTTCCATCAACGGCAATAACGATTCTCACGCAACACAGCCGACGTCGCGATACGTTGAGCTACCGATTTAATACCGCCGCTGGTCGATCGCCAGTCGTAAACCGCACGTGCCAGCACCGCTTTTCCATCCTCCTACACGTCGAATCTTTTGAGCGATCGAGAACAGCGCTCGTGTCATCCTTGAGATCTCGTTAGGCTCATTCGATCGACTTGCCCGCTCTTTAATGAACCATCCCGAGGCGTTTCTCAAAGACGGATTAATTAATCCTCGCGAGAACAACAGCCGAACTGGCCGGAAATTGGCCGATCCCGGCACGGAAACTTGGGTAATGAAACAATTGCGGAACTGGAAAGACGAGAACCGATCGTCGACCCCTGGCCGCGAGATAACGGGCCCGTTAAGTTTCTCCGGCGATCTTGCCGGCACGGAAATAAATGTCGACGAATAAATCAAGCCGCCGGGAATAATCATGACGAATGACGGACGAGGGGAAACGCAACTACCGCGCCGTCCAACAGACCGGCCAATCTCGGAGCTATGGAAAGTTCGTAATTCCAAAATCAATAACGCATAATCCAAGCGGCCGATTAATCGTCCGGGCAATTCGTGGAAGCAACATTTACGTGCGGATCGTTGGCCCAAAACCGCCGGACTTGGTTCCCTTCCGACACACATTAAGTCCCGCATTAGCGCTAAGATTTCCCGAGATTCGCGTTATATTGTTCCTCAGGAACGGGAGTTTGCCCGCCCACGCCGGTATCGGTATCCGGAATTGCGCCACGAGACTACGTTCGAGCAACCTCGCGGAACTATGTTCGCGAGATACCGAGGAGGTCAGGAGGAGGGAGGGGTAGGTCGGACAAGCCAGCAGATTTCGGTAGGTAAGGAAGAAGGAGAGAGGGATGGAAATAAACTTAGGAAGCAGGGAGCAAGAGAGAGGGGGGAAACAGATGCACCGGAAGGGAAGAGAGGAGGGGCAAGACAAACGGGGGAGGGTGAGGGCTTATAGTCGTCTCCGATAACTGACCCGCTATCTTCCCCCTCCACTCCCACCCCTTTCTCGCCCTTTGCCAGGATCTCTCCGCGAGTCGAGTGCTCCAATTTCCAAGTTGCACGTTGAGGACATGAACCCACGTACGTGAATAGTCGGAAATGATACCAATTTTAATTAGCGACGTGTTCGTAGCGGCGGTTTCGATTCCCCGTTGATCGTCGTCATTCGTAATTCTAGAAGTCGTGAACGCAGGATGATAATTCCGATGACACCGATGTCGATAACCGGCAACTTCAGGGGAACAGAGGATTCTAACTTTGGTGCAGACGGAATGTTCATTTTGGTACTGACGTGTCGGTTCTACATTTTCCGTGGTTTAATTTCATGCAAAACGAGTTACCGACTCTGATAGGTTCACGTAACTACGTGTGCGGATTACATTGCCATGGAAAAAGCAACTTACTGCCCTTGTTACGATATTGTCTCGTCGAGGAATTTATTCCTAAGAGTTAAAATTCCTTTGTGATCGTTCGGTCTTTAACATACCTCGTCGATAAATACTTCGTAGACCGTAAATTCATCGGTACTTGAATCTCCGGAGCTTGGAAAAGGTGCGTGAATTTTGTCCGTATAAACGGCATATTTGTATTCTATTCTTGCTCGGCGGGGCTATAATTTGACCCTTAACTTCGTCTCTCCTCATTTATTTGGCCGTTGGCTTTGATGTAGGCGAGGTGACGACGACGTGTCGGACTGGTCCCCTCCCTCTCTTTCCCCCCGTCGATCTTTCTCTCTCGTTAGGACGTGTATCGAAATTCGAAATCGAAACGTACATTGTTCGAGGGTTCCGCCGGGGACCCTCGGGTATATCGGTGTCTGCTGTGGCCTAAGTTATTGCGCGAGACTTAATTGGATGCAAAAGGAGTTACAAACTTCGGCAGGGGCTACGACGACGGGTCCTCTCACTCGAACACGCTCTCACGGATCCCAACGACCGTCCTCGCTCTCCTCCTCCTCCTCCTCCGCATCGTTCTCCACCTTCCCCCCTTTCCATCGTATTTTGAACCTCGGTAAACCGTCGCGAGGACCTCAGTGTACCAGCAAAACCTTCGGTATGACTTTCCTCGCGAACAAAGAATTCCGTCTAATTATTGGCACGATTACGGGCTTTGCGGTAGGATAGATTTTTCACCACGGGTGAATGAGTGCGGGGCCAGAGACGGGATGGAAGATGAAGGGAGAAAGGAGAAAGACATTGGTGGGACGGGGCGCGCGTGTAACCGGTAAAACGCCTCTGTCCACTTATTAGCCGCTTAATGGGCCGCGATGTAGCAGGAGCGGAGGATCTGTACGCGCTGTCTCTCCTGCCGGCCGCGCGGGGACCATCAAAAGCGGCGGGTGCGTCCCGTTTATTTAGCAAACACGCCAAACCGCCAACCCTATTTCTTCGGGCGGCTTTAAAGGGATTAAAAAATGGGACGGTATATCGTGGAAGCCCGGCCAGATGGAGGGGAAAAAAGGACGAGACAGGGGGAGGGGGGAGAAAGAGACGAGGTGAGAGAGAAACGACGAACGGAGGAAACTAACGACGAGGGAAGCAACGCGCGATTATCGGAGCGAGAAGGGAGCACGGGGCGAGGGGAGGGGACACGGAAATCGATAGGCCTTTCGGGCACACGGGAAGTAATTAAAAGCGCGCGAGAAATTTGTGGCCCGTTCCTGCCGCTGCCGTGTGCTCTCTTGCGCCCTTTTCCTCCGGCTGCGGTGCCGTTGATCTTTATTCCCCGCGTTTTCGAGCAGCAAAGAGCAAAGAGAGAGGGAGAGGGAGAGCCAAACTGTGTATCGATCTGTATCAACGGGGCCTGGCTAAAGCGAGAGACGTCCGGTTGGATTAACGGTAATTGCATCCTCAAATGTAATCCGACCCTCGATGATAATTATTTTCGTTGGCCACCCCTTCCCTCATTTCCTCCCGCCGCGTAATAAATAGACCATCAGTCTGCCCTCTCAATTTCTTTGAAACCTGCCGAATAAATTATTTAAACCGCCCGGCCGATCGTGAATGATTATTATATACACATCTTACGGCACAACGTATCGACGCCAACTATCCGTTATCAAGTTTGCAAACTACTTTTTACTACCGTCACTAGAACTGTCAATATTTCATTGTGAAAATGCAAACAAACCTAACTGTTCGGAAAACTTATTTAGATAACAAAAACTTCGTGATAACTGCACGGTCCAAGGTGTCTTTTACTTATCATCGTACGTGAAAAATTTATTGCTGGTAAACGAAGGTGTTCGCAGTAGTTCCCCAACATGTGTATTACAACACTGTTGACATTTCCACCGAAGTAAGTTTATTTTTAACGCAACAGAGGACAAACGTGTTGTGCGTGATTACTCCAATCGACTTTGAAATTGATTGATCGGTAGTATTCATGGACGAAAAATCGACGGATAAGTATATTTAACACGCGGTGACCTAATGAATAAGTAAAACTGTATCACATTAACGAATACGTCAACGAATCTTTCGGCCAGATATTATTTACATTATTAACATTTACTCACGTGCGGAATTCGATACGAGGAAGACACATCGAAGTTTTATGTGACGTACGTATCGTGAATACTGATAAGACGCGTGGAGGGAAAATGACTACGTTAAAAGAACTAGCGGAACGCTTGGCTTGGGCACATGAATTTCGACTGAGAAAAAACGAACCAGTTGTTCCGCGCGGTTTTGTAGCAAACCGGCGAAAGGTTCGTCAGCTGTCATAGGAGGTAAGAGGAAATCATTTTTCATTCATATCTTTTGCTTGCAATCAAAATATACTGTTAACGTTATCACCGTTAACGCAATATTGTCTTTCTTTCATTGTGTATTTACGTGAAAATAATTTCGGACTTGAGACTTCGATTAATTCATTCCCTGCGTTACATCACTTTCAGATACGTAAATTGTATAAGATGGCAAAACATTGTCAATTCCATCCCCTCGCCGTGCTTCTCTGTGTTTCTTTAACTATAATTCCAATTTTTGCCACTGGACCTCGACTCAGACATGTTAACGTCGTGAGTACAACGAGAGCGACAAATTTTCTTCCAGTAACATTGCTTACACGGGTCTATATTGAAAACTTTTTAGGTATTTAGACACGGTGATCGCACACCCGTACGGGAAGAATTATATCCGAATGACAATTATGGCCCTGACATTTTCGAACCTTTCGGCCTAGGCGAGCTGACGAACGTAAGATTTGCTCTCGCAGTATTTGTATTTTTTTTTGCAAAGATAATTTCTCTTCGAGCTTCGATAGTCAACAAGTTTTGCTTCCGTAGGGCGGGAAACAAAGGGCGTACGAATTAGGCACGGTACTGAAAAAGAAATATGGCGGGTTTCTTGGACCACTTTATACACCGAGCTTGATCAGTGCTCGCAGCACGGACACAGGTAGAACAAAAATGACATTGCAATTGGCGCTGGCTTCCTTATTCCCTCCGTTTGGTGTTGAACGATGGAATAAAAAACTCAACTGGCAACCAATCCCGTACAAATACGTGCCTAAATTAGAAGACAACCTTATGCTCCAAATTTACTATTGCAACAAGTACGCTCTTAATCGTCTGATAAATCTTTGACGTCTTTAAGGATTGTGAAATAATCGGTGAAAATTGTAGATATCTCGGCCCATATAACGCGACGTTGTTGTCAAAAGAAGCGCAGGAAGCCCTGGCCAGTTACCACGATTTAATGGAAAAAGCATCCATTAAGTCCGGCACAAAAATGTCCACTATTTACGACCTATATAATTTGGAACAAAGTTTGAAAACGAAATCCGCTCTCTGCATGATGCCTAAGTGGGGCGAAGACCTTATAAACGAGCTTTACGATCCCGCCATCACTCAGCTGTATCTTTATAACTTGAATCCAACACTGAAAAGACGAAACGGAGGTACGTCCCGATTCGTCCTTTACGTCCTTCAATATTTCTCGTCTGTGAACTCTTCAGTTCGATTACCGATTTCTCAGGTGTCCTTCTGCGTCAAATGGTGAAAAACATGAGGGCGGCTATGAACGGAACTACGTCAGAAAAAATGCACTTATACAGCGGCCACGACGTAAACGTCGCTGCCATGTTATTTGCCCTTGACGTGTTTGAACCACACACTCCTGCGTTTACCAGTGGTGTTTTCTTGGAACTCTACCAAATGAATAACTATTATTACGTCAAGGTAAATAGCGTTTGATTCACCGGGAGAATGTCACGAATCCTCGACAAATAACGAATTCCTTGTTGTTCCCTTAGGTCGTCTATTACCTGGGAATCCCGTCGCGAGTGCAAGACCTGCGCTTGAAGGATTGCGATACTTTCTGTCCATTCGATAAATTCGTCCAATTGATACACGACGTATTACCCACGGAGGACGATATCTGCGGAGAACAGGTTACGGACGATGTTGTAGACGCAAGTGACTCGCCGTTGTAACAACGACGATTTAGTCGTTGTGGATTGTTTTGTAATAAAATCCGTCCTTCATTGTCTTACACACTTTTTCGAGACAAGACGTTTTGTTGATTGTCGCGATGGGTCGTACCGACGCGCGAATATCTCTGCGAGGACGTACCGTTGTGATTTCGAGGAAGAAGTGTCGGGGGGGGGGGTAAGATGGAAAGGGGCGGGTGAAAAAGTTGACTTCCCCGTGGCAGCTGTCGATCGTTGGAGCGTTCAACCTCCGACCTCGTTGGCGTAGGGACCGGTCGGTTCGTTCGATCCTCCTCCCCGACGTCGTCGGGGATCGTCGGGTCGACGAGAGGAGGCATCCGGGCCCGATAACCATCTCCCGAGTGAGAAAGGACCAGCCCCGTGCCTCGCTGACGGGTAATTCGGTACCGTTTCGATCGCGCGTCCTCGAATCGAAGAATTTCATCTGACGAACTGTCCATACTCTCGTCGTTCCCAGCGAAACCGAACGGTCTTTTAATCGACTCTCGAGTTCCCTCGAAGGTTCGATGATTCGGGAAGGAATAACCATAAATTTCCACCTCGAATATACCTTCGACAGTGGTACACGAGCGAGAAGACATTTTTAGCTCCTAAGAGAAAGGTCCGGGGAAGGTGTAATATTTTCCTGAGTTTATTTGATTTTAATGAAAGCTCGCTTTGGGGAGCTCGCTCCCGGGGGACTTCATTTCCTGAACACTGTTAGTGTTTGCGCGAAGCACAGTGTCGAGAAGATAGAGAGTCATAAGGTCCATTCGGTGGGTTTGTTTTTCTCCTGGCTCCAGAAGGACCAAGTGGCTAAAGAGAAGAGAGAAATAGACGGACCGGCCAAGGGGTGTGTGTACGTGGCCCGCCATTCGGTTAGGTTAAATTTACTGACACGCTTCCAGGCCACGCTGGCAGGCCCGAGGCCATCTCCTCATCTTCTCCTCCTCCTCCTCCTCCTCCTCTTCTTCTTCTGATTCCTCCTCCTTCTCGGCTTTATGATTACCTCCGCCAGGTCCGTCCGTCCAACCCTTCACCGTGGAATCTCGGCTGGCATCTAGTTAACCGGGAACGACGCCGACACGGGGTCCCTCCGCACGAACTTCGGACTTCCCGCTGAGCAGGACAGAGAGAAAGATAGAGAGAGAGAGGACCAATCGCACTAGAGAAAGAAACTCGACAGAGCGCAGAACCGTGCAGGATTCTTCTCGGTCAAGAACGTCCTACCTCTGTGGTCGAGCTTTCGCGAGATATCTCGCGCTTCCATTCGTTCGTCCCCTTCTTCCCCTTCAGCCTAATTCTCCGTTAATTGTTCGTCCCCGCGGAAACTGTACCCCGCCCCTTGGCCCTCGGCCGCGAGCTTAACGCGGATAATTCCCTATTTTTCCCTGCGCGAATTCTCCCCCCGAGTTTTCCCGGCGATTCAATTTGCCCGGTTATCGCGACTCACCCCCCCCCCCCCTCTTCCCGCCCCTCCCTCCGGACGTACTTTCCGCGCAGCGCGAGAACCGCGAGCGTCGCTCGAGAGCCATGAAACTCGAATTACCGAGGGCTTTGTGTAATTTTCTGGACTCGCTGGAACACGGCGTGCGCGCGAGAACGGGCTACCCGCTGCGACGGGGTCGCACGGGGGACGGCGAGGGAGGGGAGGGTCCGGGACGATCCTGGATCCTTGGGCGAGATAGCTCGCGCCTCTTTTCAACATCCACGGGATTGATTATGGCTCGGCGTCGGTGTACGCCTGAGAAATGCTTGCCTGCCCTCTGCCTTTCACGGATCTTAACCCCCCCTTCCCCATCTTTCCGTCAGAGGAAGGACGAAAGGAACAGACACAGAGATACCGAGGGACAGAGTGGAACTCGGACGAAAAGGAAATGATAGCACAAGAAAAAAGTAAGGAAGTAACTGCAGGAACTTGTGTCCTAGGGAAAAGAGTATAGAGAGGGGATTAAGGAAGTAGTAGAAAGGAAGGAAAATGGAGGAGAACGGGGAAGGTTTCTCTTTTGTTTGAGATGTAATCCATTTTCCCTCTCAGCATTCGTCCTGGAATCTACACATGTCCATTCCTCGGTCCTTCCCTCACTATTCCCCTTCTCGCGCCTTCGTAGAGGAATTTCTGTGCGTCCATGAGTAACCCTTCTCGCCTCTCTCTTCCGCTCGTCTTTGTCTTCCCGATCAGTTCGGACCGCGGACGGGATCAGAACGATCCCCCTTATCTCCTTTATCTCGACGTTGGGACGTTCGAATTTGTTTTCGTAGAGGGAAGGACCCGAGAACAGGTTCGATCGACACGAATAAATTCTGTGCCGACGATAAGTGATACCGTCTGATGCGTACCTGCTGCGCATGCCAGCCGAGGGTTCGTCTCTTCCGCTCGAAATCCTTCCAGAACAATTACAGACCGACGATAAATTAGAGAAGCAAAGAAAACAGAGAAACCCGATGTTGATCGAATTCCAATTCGACCAAGACTCCGATTAATCAGTTCCTGTAGCCCAATTTTCTTGGAAATTTTAATACGACCCAACGAAATTATCCGTCATCCCGTTTAGTCGGATTGTCCGAGCGAAATTTTTCGAAACGGTCGAGCGGGTTCGCTTCCGACTTCCGTCGTTGTAACGCGAAGCACGTATATCTTTGCTGACGGTGTTTAACGAGACGCGGTATACGATTTCATGGCGTCGTTTTCTGCGACTCTCGCGAGGAATTGCCGCGATCGAATCTCACGGCCGGTAGGCACGTGTGTTCGCCTGTGAATCCCGGTCAGCCTCGCGGAATTGGCTCGATCCGCTTTTCAGCGTCCAGCTGATCGATTATGACCGGTCGACGGGGCTGAGAAACGCCCGTGCGCTTCAGCGCTCGCTTTATTCCGCGAAATACCCTGGCAACAAAGTGATCCTCCCGATTCCCCGTCGAACAGCACGCACCGAACGGTGTCGATAAATTCGCCAAACCAACAGCCCGATCATTATTTCCCCCGGCCAGAGTTGCCTTTAATCGACAGAATTCGTTTGTGTCCCGGGGGTAAAAGGCTCGTTTGAAATTTCATACCACGAATTTTCCGCTAATTTCATCATACCAATTTTTTTGCCCCGCTGTTCTTTTGTGCGGCTCTGAAATGCCGATAATTAAAAATCAGTGATTAACGAACGAATCCTTTCGGACGAGCCGTGGGGTTTCGAAATGTCGATGATTTTCATTGAAGTCTCCTTCAGTGCATATTTCTCAAGTATCGCGTGGAACGAATTCGATGGATGTTTTTGCTCCTCCGAATTCGGCGCGAGGAGGGATGGAGGTTATGGGCGGAACCCTTTCGGCCCCGATAACCGGGGAATTTCGAATTCCTTCCCTCCTCCCCTCGTTGGCGAGGATCAAAGAGCGAGGATA
Organism: Hedychridium roseum; assembly: GCA_963989215.1. NCBI lineage: Eukaryota > Metazoa > Arthropoda > Insecta > Hymenoptera > Chrysididae > Hedychridium > Hedychridium roseum. The sequence continues at coordinate 2,119,727 of OZ022318.1, read as the reverse complement.
TCGCGGAAAATTACGTTCGGGCAAAGCACCCACTTGCTTAAGTTAGAGTTTAATTAATGCGCACGGGGCAAAAACACACCGCGACGAGACGGCGCTCTGGGCTCCTCGTGTGTGCGTGTTTTTCAACACATACACAGACACACGCACGAACCGTCGGCTGTATTTATAATGCACGGCAGTGCGAGCGCGTAAACACATCCAATAAACGCGTTTGCACGTCTCGACCGAATGACGTTTTTCATACTCAACGAGCAAGAATGGACGACTTTTTTCACGTGAAATTTTCAAGAATTGCCCCTCCTCAATTGCGGGTTTCAGTTTTCGTGGAATCGAGAACGAATTAGATGACTGAAAAATTGATTCCGCCGTACTCTGGTCGAGTGTATATACATATGTATGTGTGTGTGGTAGGAGGGGGGGAGTACGCAGGCATTCGCGAGATTCCTGGCGTACGATATTCCTCTCGTGACGTAAGAGCATAAATATCGCGGCGAAAAGGATGTTCGTGACCTAGCGGTCGCTCGAAAAAGTGCCGTTTTATTAAAAAGAAGTCGAGGTATAAAGGCCGGCCGGGGGGGAGGGGGGATGCGTGGGGCTCGTCGAAAGTCGTCGGATAGAAAGAAACTCTTGCCTTGTAAATTTATCGAAAATACGTTATCGCCCCGACGAGATCGCCGGTGGAAGGGGGAGGGGGGAGACATTATAATGCCAACGTGAGACGTCGAAATGTCGAATTGAGGGAAAAAGAAAGCCCGTTCCGCGGCGTACCACGCGGATTATTCGGAGGACCATTCTCACGGTTATTTTGTTAAACTCGAAATTCGTGGATGCCGGCCGTAACGATTACGACGGCGAACATCGACAAACATCGGCGATTTCCACTTGAACCACCTCAGTCCCCCCCGCACCTCTGACTCTTTGGCGACGTTTCAGCGCGTTACATATTTCATTGGGCTCCGCGCTGACTGAGCACCGCTGTGACTCGTACCCCTTCGCCGACACTTACTTTGATTTCCGTTTCTGTCCTGAGGATTTCCGCTCCGTTCCCCGTCCCACGAGTTCGCTGCTCGGCCAGCGTTTGAGCATCGTTTTATTTACCTAAAAAGATCGATAGCACTCGGCCAAGTCCAATAAATATTTCCCCTCGCCATCTCCATTATTTCCCTGCAGCTTGAATGCGGGGCTTCCGTGCTTTTCGCGAGGATCGCTACACCGTTTTCCCGATATCGACACTTGATTTTCACCTACCCCGATAATTAACGTATACGTATGAGCCGTCCATAAAGTACACAATGCGGGGCAGCCGCGCGTTACATATTTAAATTAACGGAAGATCGTGAATTAATGCCGGCGGGGGGGAGGGGATTGGAGCAAATAGCAAAACCAGCCGGCGTGTTGTACTATTACCGAGAGCGCTCGGTGAAATTAGTTTGATTCGAATTAATGGGCTGCGGAGAACACGGTGCCCGCGGTGTACGCACCTGTCGTTACATTTCGTATTCGCCCACAATTTGACCGTTATCGGCGAACAATTACAAATGTAACGGGATTGGCGCCGGACGGTTCGGTTCGCGCGTTTATGTATCTTCCCCTCTCTTTCTCGCAGTTTCTCCCTTCCTCCCTTTCGCTATCTCCCGCATGCTGTCTAATAATCTCCCTTGTCCCCCCCACTCCTCTTTTCTCCCCCCTCTTTCTCTCTCATGATCCAAGCCCTCCTCAGTTCCGTTTCCTCTTCCAATTCCCCCCTCTCCATCGCCTCACCCTTTCTCCCTTTTGCCTCGGTTACTCTCCTCTCTCCTCTCTCCTCTCTCGAAATCCTCTGTTTCCGTCTGGCCAGTGTCTCTTTGTCCTGTCGTCACGTCATCATATCAGCCTGGTCCGACCGTGATTACATTCGGAATGGGCTAGCTCGTGCACGCGGGCATTATGGGGTAGGGCTTCAGATCTGATTAGCCGCGTCCCAGCTGCTATAAGCACTTGCTGAAACCTGCCGACGATTCTCTCGATCAATGGGACATCGCCCGAGGTTCTTCCCTCTCTCTCTCTACGCGTTAAACTAATTTCACTGCTCTAGAAAGCTACACGCATTCCTTACTCTTTACAACAACAAAATTGAAGCCGTAAAATTTCTTCAATCCTTGGGAGAATCGTAGGATCGTTTTCTAAAAATGAACAGTATTTATCGTGGGTCGATTCACATGGAAATCCCACGTACGATTTACGTCTGTGCGAGTAGTCGTTATTTTTAAATGTTATTCCTCCGGTCGCGAGAATTTGTTTTCACGTTGTTATTTGTTCCGTGAATAACGAGCCGGATACTCTTTTGTCTCTAACGAAATATGTCTTCCTTCTCGTCGAGATGACACGAAAATGCTGTGTCGAGAGACTGCTTTAGGAACGTCGTGAAGAGCGCACGAGAGCTCCTCACTCACAATTCTCCTTTGCTTCTTTCGGTCCTACTGCACTCGTTCGTTAGGTATCTCTCTGTTTCTCCCTCGCTCTTCCCCCCCCCCGCCCCTCGCCTTCTCACGCGCTCCCACGCATTCCCCGTCTTCGTTTCTCCATTTACTTTCGCCCGCTTTCGTTTCTTTCCTTCTTCGACCGTTTCTCCACTTCCTCCTTACGTTTTCATAAATACTTGGTCCCTTTTTGCGACTGTCTTTCCTCTGTTCCTTTTTCTCCCTCTCTCTCACTCTCTCTTACTCGCTCGCGGGCTTATGACGGAGCCCCGGCAAAAAGAGATCCTCGTTGCGGCGGAGCGAAGGTGCAGCCTGCCGTGAAACGCATTACGTATGCATCTCGCCATCACGACGACGGGGGGAATCCGAGAGCCGACATTCGCTAATTCGCGCCCGGCCGTCCGTCCGACACCCTCTTTCTCCCGCGGTTTCCCCTTAAAGCGGAAACTCCTAGAAGCCCCGAGGAATATCCCGCAAATGAAATTTCGTTCGTCGACCCGTTCCGCCGACTTCCAAATCCCCCCCTCACCCGCCAAGACTGCCTAAACCCTTAGGTTCCGGGGTAATATTTTCATTCGATTCCCCCGTTCCAGCGTGTATCTCAATAACCTCGAGATATCGGGAAAAACGTTAGTTCCTGCCGCGAGATCGTCTTCGGCGAAACGACGGGCACACCGGAAATCCGGATATATCCGACGGTTTCCAGGGAGTAGTCGGCCGGTTTCCTGCAACCGAAGGGCCCGGCCGTACTTAAGCGATGAGAATTTTTCAATGCGCGCATTATCGGATCCCGTGCACGGGGAAGGACGGAGGATTATCGATCCCTTCCGTACGTGACTCCCGGTCGTTCCGTAATTTCTGAAGCTCGCCGACGGGGGGGAAACAGGGGGGAGAGGTGGGGGTAACGTGCTGGGCCAACGAAGGGATAGGAAGAAGGATTTAGAACGTCACAGAGAATGCAGGAAGCTCCTTGATCCTCGGAGATTTCGTTCGATCATCGTCACCCTAATTCTGTTCCCTCATTCCGACCTGCACTTCCCTATTTCCTCCGCTCCCCCTCCCCCTCATCTCTCAGTTTTCATCCTCCTGCTTTTCATCCTGTCCTCCCTATCTTTATTTTCCTTTTCTGTTCCTTTCGTTACATTGTCCTTTTAGCCTTCTTTCACTCTGTCCACGTTGTCCTTGCTCTCGATCGATCTCGATAAATCCAGCGTGACGAATTTCCATGTCAGAGAAAATTGAAAACCGGCCAGACATGGTCTACTCGTTAAGGGGGGAAAAGCCAATTGAGAATGGCCCGTTCATGTTAGGTTCAATCACTTAGCTTGGCCGTGTTTTGCCTGCATCCATCAGGTTCATCATTTTTTCCCGCAAAATCGAACGAAATCATCGAGCCATCTCCAGCGTGCGCTAATCGAATTTATCGATAGCAGGTAGCCGAGCACGTTGGATTGAAGCTCGTTAAGTCTCGGGGAACGAAAAGGCCCTGTGCTGCTTGAAGAATCTCGCAGCTGAATCGAATCGCAGCGGTCGTAGGTGCATTGACGCGCGCATCTGCGGACGATAACACACTCGTTTAAGTGCACCGCCGTCTCGTTTCGTGTCACATATCTCCGTGGAAAGCATCAAACATTCAGAGCCGAGATAAGGCCACTATGTACACAACGAGCTAAATGTCGTGCATGCACGGAACGTCATTTACATTTGCTTACGTATGCAACGTCCATTCCGAGCTGTCGCATAAATGGAATATAAATACATGGAGAATGCCCCGTTTCGCCGGGACGAGAAACGAAACCTCCTGATTATCGAAAATTCTCCGCTCGATTCTATTTCCGAGCGAATTCCCCCGTGGTTTAAGTGGGTCCGCTCTCGGCTTCCCGTCATTTTTTCAAATGTATCTTTTAAGCACCGTCCGAGTGTCGCCGCTGGAGTAAGGGCAATTAACACGGCGGGAATGCCACACGAGTTAAATTACCGACTCTTAGATAAACACGTTACGCTTAAAGGAAAGCACATGGCGTAACACCTTGCCCGACTCGTTACTTTTCGAAAAAAGGACCAAGCGGCTACTTGAACCGAACCACATGGAACAACGCCGGGTTACTTTTAACCCTAAAAGCATCGCTGACTTTCCGTTAGGTCATGACTTAGTCTCGAGTACCTTTTTTTTATGAGAATCTACCAATCCGCGTGGGAGCCCACAAATAATCCTCAAGTCCTTGAAAACTACTCGAAGCATGTACTCATTTCTCACCGTTATTCTGCTGCTCCAACTAGAAATTTTACAACAATCATTTGCCCAGCTGAATATCGCGGCCGAGGTCCTATCGTTAACTAGGCAATGCTGTCTCAAGTGTTCTTTCGTTATTATTGTAGACTACATCGAAACCAGTGGTTTTGATCTACTTATGAGGCGTCGGGGAATTAAAAGGAATTCCTGCAGATGTGCAGACGTTGCAGAGCGTGAATTCCGCGGGCAATGCGAGCATCGTAGGCGACGAATGACGAAAGCGTGAAGAGAAATGAAGCACGTACTCGAAACGGGCGGGCCCGTGGATGGATACTCTGATATGTGTGCTCGTCGCACGTGAGAAGACGCGCGGCAGAGGGGGGGCAGAGGGGAGAGTGGGGGTGGTAGACATAAACCGCAAAATAGAAGGAAATTCATGGACCAGAGGAAACGGGGCTTCTAGCTCGGGGCGATACTGTCCTTCCTTCTCCTTCATTCTTCCCCTCGTTCCTCGACGATGTCTGGCCTCTCAGACCGTGTAAAGTCGTCGATATCCGGTTCGAGACTGGTTTGATGTCCTCGCGTAAACCTGAGTGCGCGCGCGTTTCAACTACGGGGGAGTCCGCCGTGGAATTTACAACGCGGAGATGGCCGGGGCTCGAGTCGGGGGGGGGGGTGTACCGAAAGTCGGAGAAACCGAGGAAATAAAGCGACTGCTCTTAAAAACCGCCGGGGAAAAGAGCGACGGGGGTGCGAGACCGAGGCATCGATTTCCCGGCGACTCGCGCGACTTTTCGTTGTCTCAGGGCGAATAATACAACCCCGTAAATCCGGAAACGACGGGAAACTTGTTCCTCGTGGAACGACGGACCTCTCACGATCCTTGTTAATCTTCGTTCGCCCCGGGAAAATTGTTTGATGAGTTTCCTAATTGCGTTTGACAGCCGAGGAAGGGAAGGCGGGGGGAGGTGGAGCGATTTTATTAATGGTTGAAGAAATTTTTACGAAGGGGGGCCCGTCGCGTGGAAATGCCGAGGGGCCCGAGAAAAACCGGTCGCGGATGGGCCTTTATAAAGGCGATCGTCCGACGAGGGGCCAGGGGGGACTCGAAACGAGGTAAAAATTGATTCGGCAGGTGAAACCTCCGGCTCTGTTCTCTGTTGATTTAAGCAACGTACCGGCCGTGCCGTGCTCTATAATCATGCCGGCCAGTCCGTTATTACTCCGCCGCCAGTGTCTATCCGCGCTACCCTCTCTCTGGTCCTTCCGTCTTCTCTCCTTCCTCCCGGTCCTTCTGTCCCCCCCCCCCTTCCCCAAACCCCGCTCTACCCCACCGACCCGTCTCTTTTCTCTTGTTTCGCCTTATTGTTTTCTCCGCGGGCTAAACTCTCGCAGATCTGTGTTTCCCGCTTCTTTTTTCCACTTATATCTCCCTTGCCAGTGCCCCCCCCCCCTCCTCTTGGACCACAGCTTTTGGACCTTGACTCTGACAATGAGTCACGTGAAGATTCGATGCATTTCCCCGTTGGTGCGATTAATCCTCGAATTCGCTAGAGCATCGTTGCCGCGGAGGATAGGGCAAACGGCCCGAGGGGAATGCCAGCGATTATTAACCCCCGCGTTCCTTGGCAAGGCGATTTTCTGGCCGCTCGTTTGCTCCGCGGCCGTCCTCAGCAAGGACTCGCCGGTAACCGGGATAACGAGGATCTCTAAGACCGCAAATAATAAGCGGCCCCCCCGGTAACGTCGTAAAATTCCTTCCGCCGCATTTTCCCAGAGCCGTCGAGGAAATTGCCGGCGCGTTATGCCCAGCCTGGCCTTCGACGCTCGTTTCGCGGCCGACCGGCAAATCACCGTCGCGAAAATCATTCTCGCCCGACGGAAATTGGATCACCGATCGTCTCGCCACGGGAATTCCTCATGGCGCGAACTCAGCCGCCGGGCCAATGGATAATCGTGACTAAAATTCCAAACTGTCGCGATTATCTGTCGCTTAAAGGGCCGCCGATCGTTGGACGTCGGGGGTGTCGCCGCGGATAATTATTCCCCGCGAGATCCGTTTGTACGAACCGGTTCCGCGTCCCCCCGTAAATGGTCATAAACGATACTGTCCGACTCCCTCCCCCCCGTTTTTCTCTCTCTCTCCTTCTCTTCTTTCCCCCGGTTTATATGTACCGCGGGAGCGGCGCATCTATGCGCTTTGTTACGTGGAATTCGCTTTTTCTCGGAACTCCGCGGAGTGCAGTCTGAAACTCGACTCGCGTCCCCTGGTCCCGTGCGATTGGATCGTCGGCCGGTCGGGCTATAGGGTGCATAAAATTTGCCGAACGACGTTTTCTCAACTTGAATTCCGAGCGGCCGCGGAATAAAATCCGAGGATCTGCCGCGAGGCGAGAGACGTGCATGTGTCTCTGTGTGTACACAAGCCGTTCCGCCCACGTTTTCGCGTGGAGGAGTCGAGAGATGCCTTGTTCGTCGACAGAATCGTGTCTTCTCTCTCCCTCTACCCCCCCCTCCCCCCGTACACGGTCCCCGGCTTCTCTCTTCATCGCACGTACCTCCCCGGTCCCCGTTGGTTTCTCCCTCCTCCTTTTCACCGAGTCTCCTCTGTGCTCGCTTATTTTTCTTCTCCTTGTCCGTCCCTCTTCCTCGTACGACTCGTGCATACCTTTGTCTCTGTCGTCCTCGTTCTTTCGTCAGCTCCGCCCCGAGCTGGTCCAGCGCGGTCTCCCGCGTCTTCCTTTTTATTTATACGTCGACGTCCTCGCGATGTCTAACGCCTCCTTAGACATCAGCCAGGGACATCCGCGTCATTTCTTTCCGCTCCCCCTCTCCAGCCCCTCTACGGTCATGCTCGAAACAAAGACACATACTCACCCTGTCGTTGCGTATGTTTATTCAAATGAGGATACTTGTAATTCGGCGATTCACCGTCCGGAGAAACGAAGACGCCTCGTGCGTTATGCTCCGAGTTATTCCGCTCCCAGGATTCCACTCTGCTCCTCCCCCCACTCCACCTACCCCTCCCTCGGCTCTGCCTGAAATTTAGTATTCCATTTCCATTCCCCCGACGATTCCTTTCTTCGACGAACGATACGTCCGGGCGGCGATAATAGCCGAGCGAGATGAATTTGCATCGCAGTCTCTCGGGGTAAATTGCCGTTACGTAAAATCCTCGAGGAGAATCCTTGGTCTCCTTATTAACCGCGTCATCGGCGACCATTAACGTTCCCCGGCCGACGGGCTGTTGGCTTTATTAAACGAATCGACGCAGCTTTTTCGGCGCAGATCGGACAGGCGTATAAAATATTCAAACTCCGTCGTCGGGTTCGTGACTGCCGTACTCCCGGCGGGGCCGAACTCGCAACTGGGTCGAAGTACACGGCTCGAAGTCTCGGCTGAAACCTTTGACTTTGCCAGGCCGACGTGCAGCTTTCCGTCCAACTTGGCCCCCGGCCGTTCGGTTCAACTGGATTTCCAAGCCGCAACACTATTTCTCCATGATTCGTGACTCCCGCTCAATGGCCACCGAGCGAAGTCGATTTTCCGATGAGATTACCACCCACCTTCTTCCCCTTTTCGCCCGACTTTCGCGGCCCCCGGTTATTTGTATTTCAATATCGTTAAGAACTTTGCCCATAATATTTTCACGTTCATTCGCGTTTCGTCATTCATTTGCCCTCCGTTCGGCGGCTTAATTATTGACGAAAATTCCGTTAGTTGGCGATAATTTAGTAATTACCGGTGAGTTGCATGTTTGCCTTTTGACCACTTGTTGATTGATTTCTTGGCCGATTAGCCAGGTAATTGGCCGACTATTGCCGGTTGGCCGCTCGACAGCTTTCAGCCGGCTACTTAGCCGTTTGATGGACAAATTTGACTGTCATCGAGCGTGCAGGTGCGTGCATATCCGCCAGTCAGTGTGAACCCGGCTTAATGGGTGGTATTCCTTCAAGATGAACGAATGGATAACCAGAAGATTTCTCCCCCCGCAGGCACCCCCTGACCCTGCAATTACGTGCACTAATGTCGGGCAATTTTTTCCACTCGATGCATACGTATGCATGCACTTTAAACTCTGCCACTGCCAACCTCTTTCTCCTGTCCTCTTTTCCCTTCCCCCTCGTCTCTCCCTCTTTCCATCCTTCTAGCGATTTTGCCCCCCGACCCCCTCCCCCTGGTCTGTCGTCGGTAATTGGCCGCGTGACGATGGCCGGGTCATGCGACGGCGAAGTTTGTATAATCGTTCGAAATTAATACGGTAAACGTGAAATACGAGGAAATCCGTGCGCGCGAGCGTGTGTTTGTCGAGAGGAGCGGGTGCGCAGAGTCGCGTAAATTTACTTACCAATAATTTAAAAGTAATTACAGCGGTCCGTGGCGTGCGGCTTTGTCGTTGGAACGAGCCATCCGGTTCTCCGGCGTCCTCGTAAATTCACGTACACGATATCGTCCTGGTACGTCGATCCCCCCCTCCCCCCCCCCGCGTCCTTTCCCTCGTCCGCCAATCCACGACGAACCGTGGCTTCCTTTTTTTTTTTTTTTTGGTCCATCGATTTCGCCGGCGAAAAGAAGCCCGGAGGAAAGGAAAATTCGACGCACAGGGGATAAATGAATTTCCCTGCGACCCGTAGCTACGAAGTTTCACTCGGAAACAAGTTACACTCCGAACGGACCATTAGAAAACGGCTGTATCGAATTTACGCGGCGGCCTTGCAAATTGAAATCGAAAGTTTCCCACCCCCTCCGCGTACGAAGAATTGAAGTGGCCGCGGGGCCTAACGGCGCGCGGGGGGGGGGGGGACAGTTGCCGGAGATCCGGGAAATCAAGCACGAACCAACGGCAGGGAAGTTCCCTCGTTCCGGGAGTTTCGCATTTTTCTCCGCAAATACGGCCCTCGCAGTCGGAGGTAATACGGTGCCGAGTGAGCGTCGAAGTTTCCTCATAATATGCGGACGAGGGACGACCGTCGAAAAGTCGAGAGGGTCAGCGGGGACCGGGAAGACGGCGCGGAGGAAAGGAGGGGAAGGGGGGAGGGGGGAGGACCAGCGGGTGGCAATTTCGTGGAGCAGGACGCGCGGGGAGGGACGTGAGGCAGCTTGGCCCTGTAATTACGGGTAACCGGAGGGGAGTGGGTGGAGAGGGGAGAAGGAGAAGAAGAGAGAACGGGAGAAGAAGGACCGGGGAATTGGGGAGGGGGGGAGAGAGAAGGAGAACATACATCGAAGGCACGGGAGAGAACCCTATAATCTTGCCGGGACCGCCCCTTGTTTGCTTGTATAATTACCCCGTGGCCCTCCTCCGACGGGGCCCATCGGGGCCCCGTGTTTCCAATACGTCCGCAGGGACCGTTCGTCATTTCGGAGGAACGAAATGCTCCGGCCAATAGCCGTAATGCCGATATCATTACCTAATGCACCGAGGGTGCATGCATTCGTACGTTTTGAACGCGGCAACATCTCGACTTCCATTCCCCACATCTTCCCCCCTCCCCATTTTTGCCCTTCCTACCCTTCCTCCGGTGCCAATAACTTATTCACAACTCGCGCAAGGTTAAATCGGAAGGTTCCCTTGGCGCACAAATATTTTTATGGCATAGGTAAAATATTTTTCATGAGATTGCTAAACCATACCCTCCATTTCGCTCACCATTTCTTCCTCCGAGTCCTCTTTTCAGGATCGACCTCATTTACGTATTCCCAGCGCAGTTCCTGTGCAACGACGTGATGGATCATTCGAGGCAATAAAACCGGCAATCCGTGTGGATGCAATGCGGGTCGTAAACGCACGTGTGCGAACGCTTTCCGATCAGAAAAGGGCCCGAATCTCGCCTGAGAGATAGGTCAGCGGGGCCTTATCTACCTCCTCGGATCTCGGATAAAAGGCGAATAAAGCCCCCTTCGATCGATCGACGCAACGGACGAAGACGCGCTTACCCTCCACGTTTCTCCGGGCTTAAATTTCCGTGGAATTGGATTGACCTTACGATCCTCCTTCGTCGGGTCAGACTTGGAATTTTCGTACACTCATAAATACCTCAGCAGTAAATATGACAGAACAGTCGGAGTGTGTACGGTCCTCCGATCAGCTCGAAAGATATTTCTCGCGGTAAATTTCTCTGCTTTGTCCCCCACGTGGTTCTCTCCAATATTCACAGAGGGGGGTACGGAGGGGTGAACGAAGTCGAGCCGGCGCCGTGAATCGACTCGATCGCTCACTGTCGTCCTTTTTTCCATGATCCTGCGTTTTCCCGAGGGTTTCCAGACGTTACGGCGTGCATGTGGGCCCGTTGCTTTCTTTTTACTCGCGAGCCCGAGTGACGCGTCGGAAATGGCGATACGGGCTTTAACGAGCCGCCATAACCGACGACGACGATTCTCTCTCACGCGTCTCGCGAGCCCCTCCGATTCATCCGGTGTAAAGCAACCCCTTTCCCCGTGCCCCGGAACCGTGAAAATTCGACCCACACGACTCACCGAAGCGAGCGGACTTTTCGCCGCTCGTTTCTGCCACGTTTGCCGCGCGCTTTGAACTTCTTGGCGCGTTAAACGCTAACACCGAATGACCGACTCACCTTCCACGCTTCGACCCGCGCGATAAAGTCCCTTCGCTATTTGTTTCACGGATTTATCCGATAAATTTTCCAGCATAAACAACGTATTTATCCTCGCCGGGGGATGGAACAACGTCGCTTAATTTAGCCCGTAGCTAGCGAGACTATAAAATGGACTTACCGGGAGATTCGCCGGGGACGTAACTGAGTTTAACAAAGTTTGGCAATTGCACGAACCGTGCTGTAAGGATACAGTTATTGCATTGTAAAGGACGGTATTCTCTTTGCCTTAATGCCATTGCGTAGCCGTGGAAACCGCACCTACTTGAACCCTGAAGTCTCCCCGCACGCTCGACCGTCGCTTTTCCCGGTATGCTTTTGAAGTTCGAAATCCTTGTTCAACGATCCGCGAGATGCTCGTCCCTGCCATAAACGTGCACTTTCGGACCTGCAGAGCGACGTGCACCGCGCAGACAGGGGGGCCAAAGTTCGTCTTTGATGTCCACATTGCAATCGTCAGTTCCCCTGCCTTGTTGACGGGCCGCATTTTTTATGTTACAAATATTCCCATTAGTTAGTTGCTACGCGAGCAAACCCCGTTAAACCTACTTACCTTCGGCGGGCAAAATGAAATTTTCGCTAACTATGAATTCATCTGCCTTATCGTTGTCGTAAAAAATTTGTAAAACCGCTTAGACGGTCTCGGTGTATCCTGAATATTTTGCGCGGGCCAGGAAATTCCTTTTAATCCCTTCCTCATCTTCCGCCGGCAGGATGGTGGGGGAGAGATTTCCGTAGCGATGTATTTAAGACCGAGCTCGGGCGACAAAGTTTCAAAGCGTAACAAATAAACGGCAGCTGTGTTTCCACTGCTCCGAAGTCGGGCGAAAGATCGTAAAACAATGGCTCGGCCAGCGGGCTTTCCGTCTCACTTCCCCCGGCTTCATAATCCCGCGGGATTAACTCTCCTCTCGGCGCGCTAGTTCACATCTTCTCGAGTGTATCTCGCGGCTTTTTCGTGTCCGCCTCCGTATAAATTAGTGCTCCTTAATCCGGCTGACTTGCGGACAAAAACGTCGGGGAAGGACGACCACGGAGAGGAGAGGGAGAATTATATTCCCTTCTTTTCCCAGGCCGGCGAGATCCGCGGGATTACCGCGGCGACGTACTTCTTTGCCCGTCCCCGACAGATACTTCCATATACGTCGAAAAGCCCGTTAATACAAGCTGCCGATAAAAACGAGCCGCCGTCTAAGCGTTCCAGCCGACGACGACCGCACGAGGAATTACCGCGGTTAAACCGCCGACCACTGCGCGATAACGAAATTACTTTCCCTTCGCCAAGTGCCCCCCCCAGGACCTTCGTCCTCCCCGATGCACCGCGTCTGCAGTTTCGCGTTCATTCTTTCATTTCGCGAGCATTTCCAGCACGGTAATTTACACTCTCGCGCTTTCTAATGACCCCTTAATCCGTCGGAGGGGAAGTGTCGAGGAAAGAAGGGACGCGGAGGGTCCTTGAGGAAAGAGAGTATCGTTCGCGGGGGATGTCGTCGTGGGATTAGCTTCCGCCGCGACGATTCTCCTCGATGGAGAGGACAAGCTTTGGCGGTAGGGGGGGGGGGGGAAGAAGCGGAAAGTCGTGTGGGGGCGTATGGCGAAGAGCCAGACAGAACAGACAGCCAGTTCGTTTTCTCTGGCAGATCCGCGCTAGCCCGCGCTCCCAGACAAATCGTCGTGTCTCCTTGGCGCGCATACCAACCTTCCCGCCAATTCCCCCCGAGTTGGCCAATGGCGAACATCACTCGGAAACGTCAGGGAATGTCCATTGAACGTGCGAAACAACGGGAACCGGTCTATCCTCTGGTCACCATTAAAAATACCTTCCACAGTTGACATGAAATGTTTTGTTTGTAGATGACTTTTGTTCCCCGCGCGACAGACGAGTCAAGGAGAATTACGTTGCTACGGGAATAGAAACTCGCGGACGCGTTGACTCGGAATTTTTGCCGGTCGTTCCAGTTGGCGCGCATTTGCGTTGGAGAGGTTGCAACACACTGGACCATGGCATTCGAGGGATATGTAGGATTCCAGCCGCCCACGTCGCGACAAATTGTTGCTCAGCTGATCGACTCCGACTTGTCGGCCATCCCCTCCCCCCGGCCCTCTTATCCTCTGGCTTTATTTTTCGTCGGTTGGCCGCGGCACAAATTCGCGTAGGTGTTGGCCCACCCTTCCCACTTGGCCGTCCTGTCATGGATTTAAAACCCTTCGTGGAACGCTGGGCTATTTGTCCGCTCGATTGTTTCGTGGAAGAGGACGCTCGTAGATTTCTGCGACAGACCCGATGACGCCGGTACGTAAGGGATCCTCTCCGTGGGGTCGATGTACCGGCGAAACGTCGCCGGAATACCAAGGCGCTGCTCGAGAATCGCCAGCCCGAGTCAGAGGAAAAAGCTCACGGTAAAACGTGAAACCGTAAAGACCGTGGCTACGATTTTCGCCAGAGTTTCGCATGTTCCTTGAGTCCGGGCAAATTGGCCGGCCTTGAGGAGCAATTACTTTATCGCATCGTCTCGGGGGAGCTGACAAATTTGATCGATTATCGTCGCGGTATATCCGACCGGTTGACGTACGACCGGCACAAAGGGCCCTGCGCCGAGGAAATTTATTGCCGACGCTGGCTATCGCCGTTGTCCATCTTCGGCGGAACCTCGTGGAACACGTGACACACCGTGAATGCGGTTTTTCCCGGAGAATCTAATCTCGTATGGCCAAGGAAGAGAGGCATCTGCATCGCGACGTACCACGACCCCTCGACTTCCTACCTTCCCCCCCTCACCCCACTCCTTTCTCGTTTGCCCAGTCGCGAAACCGCAGAGAGAGGACCATCCGTCCGTTTACTCTTGCCCCTCTATTTTCCTTCTCTTATTTCCCTCTGCTTCCCATTTCTACGCACGCCACTGTATTTCCTTCCTTCCCTCCTCCTCCTCCTCATCATTTTCAATCCCTTTCACAATTGCGAGTCTCAGAACTACAAAGATTTCATTGTTCACTGATTCACCTGTTCGTCACACACTGAATTTCTTGGTCGAAAATTCTAATTTGCTTCTCGAACCATCGATTTCTTCCTTTCGCGCTAATTCATTAAAAGCGTAAACTTATACCTTTATGGTCTCGATTATTACGGTAAGACTTTTCCGAGAGCCTTGGATTTACGAATTTTACGAGTCATAGCGCAATAAGACATTTCTATCTGGCCCCTGTTTCTCCTCTCTTTGGCCTGGGAGAGTCGTCCCTTCGGTTCAGTACTTACTTTCGACGAGAGAAGCCAATCTCTGAATGGAGGAACCGGATCAGAGGCTCGGAACTACCGGCATTACTGGCCTTTCGCTTTTCTCTGCCCCTCGCCCTCACCCACTGGCCCTTTTCCCCTTGTCCATCTACGTATATCGCGCTCTATCCTTCTTCCAGCGGAGAGCGGAGCGATCTCATACGTGCAACGGGGAATCTTGGACCGGGGAGAAATGTCTTTTGAAGTTGCGCGGAAAGCGACCGCTAGGTTTCCTCTGCCATAGATTTAATGGCCCTACCTTTGCCCGCGGTTTAAACACCACATAAAATCGAGCACGCTCTTCCTCTAATTTTCCTCGCGTTTCCCTTCTTTTCCCGGCTTTCCAAACGAGTTCATCCGATGGATTAGTTCTGCGCCGACGCTTAGAACGAGTCTCGAAATACGTGATTCTCGAGAATGTATA
This sequence comes from Hedychridium roseum, assembly GCA_963989215.1. Lineage (NCBI taxonomy): Eukaryota > Metazoa > Arthropoda > Insecta > Hymenoptera > Chrysididae > Hedychridium > Hedychridium roseum. The sequence goes on along the minus strand of OZ022318.1, from coordinate 2,104,726 downwards.
AAACGGTAATGATAATAATGATACGTAAAATGTTGTGGCATCGCGAAGGAGAATTACGGGGTCCTCGAAAGGACTTCTTATTTGCCGTCCAAGACAAATTTCCGGGCGATTCATCAGCGATTTATTTCAATTCGCCCAGTTGCTTCCGTCTCTCTCGCGTCTGCTTCCACGGAAGAGAGGAGAGAATTTCGTCGGACGGTAGATAATCTTGGCGACCGGGTCCTATGGTCCTCGGTCAAAGGTTCCTCGTATCTCGTCGTTTCTCGCGGCTGACCACCTCTCCCCCTCCCCCCGAGGAAGCAAGGCCTGCACTCGCTCCTTCCAATCAAAGACACGTCAGGGATCTTAACAAAGGGTAAACATAATTCACCGGTGCGTATTGGTAGCCGATCTCCCGCGAGCTCGGCCAGCGCAGAACGAGCAACGAAGGAATCGAGAGAAGCAAACCAGACGGGAAGCCAAGCAAAGAAACGGACGAAACGAGCAAAGAAATACTTGTGCAAAAAAAGATCAATACGAGAAACTGTAGGTAAAAGTTCGTTTTTCGGTTAGAAGGAAGTTGTAAAAATGATTTTGTTGTCGCCACTTAATATAGGGAAGCAGAATGATAGAAAGGAATCTTCCGGAATTACAGAGAAAAGCATTATGGGAAGGAGAAGATTATCGAGGGCCGAAGACGCCACGAAGTATATATGTTAGAAAGAGAGAGAGAGAGACAGATCGACGTTCGGGGTCGTGCTGGAGAGAACGGGGGGTAAAAAGAGAGTGGCGAGATAACAAACCGGAGAAGGGCTCTCTCGCGGCCCTGCCAACCCCATGAAATATGCCCCCATATATCAATGGCGCGCATATCAATTGCCACTACTGCCAACTACCATGACTATAAAGCCATGCTGGCATATACGCACGCCGAGGGTGGCACAGGGCTTGCACCGCGGGATGAAAACGCGGAAGGGAGAGGAGGAACGAGAGCAAGGGAGACGGAGAATCGTCGTTTCCCCCTCCCCCTTTCGTTTTGCAGTCCTGCCGAGCCGGTCCATCGGGCCCTGCAAACGGCCCACGGGGCCTGTTATTCGATCGGCCTTTATTAGCCATAAATTTGATACGATACGCGCGGAATATGATAATGGCTATCGACTTGTGAAATTGCCGAACGCTCGTTTCTCTCTCCCCCTCTCTCTCTCTGTCTATCTTTTTCGTCCGTCGCAACTCGGTTGTCGGTTTTTTTCTGCCCTCGTCTCGTGCACAATTGAAAAGAAGGTTCCCGAGGACCGGGCGGAATAATAAAGTAAATAACGTTATGGAGCCGCAAATAAAATTCGACGGGGCAGGTGGTAATTAGAATAATGCAGTTTCTTTTAACGATGTTGCAAGGACAAGGTTGCAGAGTTGCAGCGGAAATTCTTTCTACGATCGTTCGCTCGGGTTTTAAGATGAGCAAGAGCGAAGGAAGGGGGGAGACGAGCAACTTTATTCGACGTTGGCCGAGGTGTTGAGCGAAGATTAACGATGTGCCTTTAAGCTCCTTTCGCGGGTAGAGCAGGACGTTTTAATCGGCGAAACTTTGAATCCGCTGACGGGTAAACCACGGGTAAAAAGTAGTCCCGGGAGATAAGGAAAAAATGGGCAACTCTTGGCCGGAGTTCCTAGGGGTTCCTGAAGAATTCAGTTCACCAGGAGGAATCGGCCCGTCCCGCGAAAGGGGTGAAATATTAAGGAGAGCGGAATAAGAGGTTTCGCCGGGCGGTGTTTCGAAAGTCGAAGGTTTACGGCAAATCCGTGCGAGTCGGGCGAAAATCCGGGCTCGTTTCGCCCCCAAGGGCTGCGGAAGAATCAGTGGGAAAGCAGGCAAAGAAACGCTAACAGCCGTGACTGGAGACGCGCCTTGCGAAGGGGTAGAAAGGAGATAAGAGACGGCGTAAAGGAAGCCCTACGAAGAGGGAAGTAAAGGGGGTCTGCAGGCCTGACGAAGCTAATGTTACTTTTTACTAAAGGGACTTGGCAGCCAGTTTGCTTTCTGTGCCGGATCCGTCGAGAGGGATGGAAGCGCGCAAGGAGAAAAAGACAGAGGTAATCGGTAAAGGAGGAAATTAGCCGGAGCAGAAGGTTCGGACCGAGTGACGGAGAAAAGAGAGAGACTGAGAGGAAGAAAAAAAAGGGGAGTAAAAGAAAAAGACAGGCAGGCCTCCCACCGTGGGCGGAGGGTTCGACTGTGCAAAATGACTTAATGAACGGTATCTTCTACTCCCGGCTCTCTAATCATTCCGGGCACTTACTTCTTGCCGTCAGCCATTTACTTTCGCAACTAGCTGCCTTCCGCGCTTCTCCTTTTTCCCTGCCTCGACAGCCAGGAGACGCGATAATTACGAGAAAAGCTTCTGCTGCCGGCGAGAACACCCGTGAAACCTGCAAACGTCTGCCACAGCCGATGCGTGAATCTCTTCCCGTGCACCATTGTTCCCCGAAACCTAGAGAATTTTCAGCAACTTCCACAGCGAACGATCTTTCCCCCGTTCACGTCCTAATTTCTATTCTCGTTCGTTTCATTTCCGAGAGTGTCGCCCAATCGTCCATCGTGCGATGGACTTGCCTTTGCCGGGGACGAGTTTGGTTTGGCTTCGAGTGTCGATTACCCCGCGGTAGAAATCCTATTAGGTCTGTCGGGAGAAAAAAGCTCGTTGGTCGACGGGGGCAGATATTAAACGGCCAACAGGAGCGACTCGTTTCTTTCGGGACGTCGTCTTTCTTCGTGGCTCTCGCGTGTTTATTCGTCTGGACCGAGCGGCATCTGCGGCCGGTTGCAAATTGGAACCTCCCCCCACGTTCCCCCTGGCCTTCCCTCGTGGTCCCCCCGTTTCTCGTGCTCGTTGGGACGCAAAAAAGGAACGCCGGGGGCCGATCGGCCGGACGCACTCGTAACTTATAAATTAGATTCACGTCGTTGCCGGGAACTGTGCGTCGACGTGTCGACGTTTCGCCCGGGGCCGGCAAATATATTATTATTACGAGGACACCCCTACCCGATGAACCTCCCCCGAACCTCGACCCTTCCCTCGCCTTAATTAAAATTTCGAATTACCCACGATCCCGGGCCGAAGAATTTCGCGGCGAGCCGCGAATCCCAGACGAAATTCCCCCGGTTAACTTTATTTCCAGAACTTCTCTTTTACCTTAATGCTCCTCGCTAATTCCCCCGCACTATTCTCGGACTATTATAATTTTCCTCTCCATGCCCCACCCCCCTTGCTGAGCTCTTTTCATTTCTACCGCGTTCCCACTGCATTTCCGGGGAATTCTTTTCGCCGCGGATTGCGCATCGGTTCGGCGTGTGCGAACGCGCGTGGAAATCCTCCCCCTTGGCGGGGTGTCGGGGACGAAGGGCCGAACGAGGCAAGGCCGGAGGAACCGGCGGTATTAATATTGCATTCGGTAGCATCTGGCGACACGGCCAGTTATTAAAATGTAAACTTCATTATCATTCCCCGGTGTAATTACATTTTTTTTCTCCTCCCAGCAGGACAGCCAGTTCTCTCGGCCGGTTGGCCGTGTATTCTCTGCTCCCGGGTTACATTAGCGAGTTCTCCGTTTCCGATTCGCGCGTACCGCCGGAATTAAAGACCTCCAACCTCCACTCCAACCTCACCCCGCTTCCATCCCCCCCGGAGCCGTTTTCATACATTCTCGCCCGGTCGGTTTTGCATAATTTCGCCGTTCTCCCGACCTTCCGAGTGCACGCTTTTTGTCTGCCTTCGATTTGACCGACGATTTAACTTAACCCGCGAGTAGCAACCCCCGCGACCCGAGAGACAAAAATATCTATAATTATCGCCGAAGGAGCAGTTTAATCATTGCACAATCAATATTCTGTGCTTACGCAAAGACGTACAAGGAAAAGAATAATTGTAATTGCGACGAAAGGAACGGTTTAATTATTAAACCCCCGTAATGACACGATTAATTTGGCCGGAGATGATGGAGTAAGAACGATTAAAGGTGAATGTAAAGCACGTTCGTTTCGGGCGATTTATCCTGAAACTGACGTGCCGTCTGGTCAATGGCGACAGATAATTGCGGCAAATTGGGCCGCAGCGGGTCGATTCGTCGGCGATAATCGTCCCGGACAGGTCCGTACGCGTTCGCGTCCGAGCGAAAGGAACGCGCCAGCCGTAAAACGGCTTTAACGCCCGGCGATAAATCGCAATGGTAATTGATAGCGGCGTTTACAACGCCGATGACAATGGCGGAACAGCCGAAAGGCTCGCGGGACGACGACGATCCTCGTCGCAGGAAGTCTCTATATATATCGGACGCAAGGACGCAACGCAGACAAGGCCGCCAGGTGGCCCGACAATGGACAACCGGCCGCAACAATGCGCTTCGGCTAATTAATTGCCCGGCTCCTTTATCGACCCCCGCGTTCCTGTCGCGCTCGATCCGTCCGTCTCTTTGACTTCCCCGCCCGATATTAAGACGAAAAATAATCGCCCTCGTAAAGTAGACTCCTTTGACCCGGAAGTTTCCGATGCAGCAATTAGCGAGTGGAAGACTTTAAGTTGGACAGTTTTGAATTTTATTCTTTGTGTTTCCTATGGGAATGTAATTGGCGGCGGAGGATAATGATTTCTTTAACACGATGATCACGAAGAGAACGTGTTTGTTGAAAGTTATTAGTAAGCAACACACTGAGGGGTTCCACCAACGCATTCTATCTGATTAATTGCTCGCCTCGGCTCGTTGACACGCGTGTCCCGCTCGAATTAATTAATAATAATTTGACGCACGCATGTGCGGTCATTTTGGAGTGTCGACGGAGCAGAAAAATGACGGGAAAAAAAGAGAGAATGAAAGCATTTTCTCGCGAAAATTCTGTTAAACATTTTTTGCTCCAGAGTAATTGACTCATCATTGCGAGGCACTTGATATTTCTGCTTTTAATCGGTTCTTGGAAATCCGAGAAGACGTTCTTTGGTCGACAGGTGTTTTCTCCTCGCGGTTACACGTGGTTTTTTGACTCCTCGGCAGATGTTGTCGTCGAGGACGACGATTACTTTCACGACAGACGCGTGACGCGTGACGTGCCAACGGCACGTGGCCAAATGAATCTTATCGAACCCGTCCGAGCCGGACTTTCGCAGAAAACCCACTGAAATATTCCCGTCCCGGCTAGGAATGTATCTCTTTCCTCGCGGAATTCTCCGGCTTGCCTCACAAGAATCTCGATTACTTCCACGCAGTCCCGGCGCGTATAAAACCGACGTATTTCAAGCGGAGAAAATTTGAAATTCACATATGCAAAGCGGGCCGCGTATGCCGCGGAATCATTTGCTCGGTATTCAGAGTCGGCGTCTAATGAATTCCCTGCTTTCGAAAATCTGCCAGCTTCGGTTTCATGAATAACGCCGCGACCCTGAATAATTCACAAATCCTCAAGTATGAATAATTCGGCGGAATAATTTAATTGCCGTGTCGGGCCCTCCGCGCGCGTCTTATCGTTTGGATAAGGAATTCTTTTTATCGGCGTCCCCGCGAGGACCGACAGGTGAAGGCATTGAAAGTGCCGAGGTGTAAGGATGACGCGCCCTGTAGTGTCAATATTTTCCTCGATGACTGGGCCGGGGTGTCAGCACCTTTCGAATCCCTTTCATCGGCCCTCGGATCTCTCCCTCCAACCTCCCCCCCCATCCCCATCCCCATCTTCCCCTTTGGGGCGTCGTATCAGCTCTACGTATCCGGCGAACGCAGGAATTCCGTTCCTTCGGGCGACAACCACGGGGATATACGCGGGTACCGTCAATGCCGGGGAATAACAATGAACGCATTCATCGTATCAAGCGGCACAGTCACCGTTCCGCCGTCACGAAACCGAGCCAACTATCCCCGCGCTGGATAAAGCCCGACAAACACGAGCAACTGTGAGACGGAAAAGGAAAGGAACAGCCAACGCCGGGGGAGAATGATTGCTACAGAATCATCCTGACACTCCGACTTTAACTCTTCCTTCTCCTTCTTCCTCTCCACCGCCGTTGAAAATCGTCAACCGTTTCATTGAGTCGATCTCTGCTGTCCTCGACGCGCCGACTCATCTCGACCACGGCTTCTTTTCTATACGTCCCGAATTAGTGCGGCTCGGACTCAATTTAGGAACCATTTACAGCATCGTGCTTTCGACCGTGACTTCCCCTCCCTCCAGTTACGAATCTCACGAAAATTCTCATCATTCTTTCCCTCAACATTTTTACTCTCTGTAAGTTTGACATAACGGGCGAGTGGAATTGAAATGAAGAGTTTGGATGAAAATATAATATTTTGAGCAGCTGTTCTTTTTTATAATAATAATATTTCTTTTCTTTTTTCTTTCTTCTCTTCTGTCGTAGTTCTCAACTTTTTGTCTTGGGCATTTGCATGTTCATTTATCGTCTGGACACTCCCTTCCTGCTTGGCTGGTCTCGATTATTCCCCGTTTACCTTCCCCCCTTCCCTGCCCGACAATCGTTTAGTTTTATTACGTGACGAAGCCTCAGGCAATTTCTCCGTCGCGCCACTGTTGACCTTGAAAAATAACGTCACCGCGAAAACCCGTAGACACAGGACGGGAAAATAAAGGAGGCCACCCCTTGTGGTCGTCCAACCCTGTTTTTTCCACGGCGAAGTGTTTCCTATATTTTTCGAATGCTAATGGCGAACCGCCGATCGATCTGTGCACATGCAAGGATAGCCCCGCGTAGAAATAAAGCAGCCTGCTGAATAAAAACGAGCATACGAATGGCTCGGCCACGCAAATAGAAATACGCTGGCGACTTTTACAAGGTTTTCGCGTGTCCTCTTCTTTAATGGCCCTCTTTCCCTACGCACGTCACTAATGGATTGAAATTTCATGCGCGATAACCGGCCGCGCGTAGGAAATAAAACCACTGCTTTGTCCATCGTCGGGGAAGTATTTCAGCGGAATATTTGGCGCGTTTGCTCTCTCGCAAAGAGATGTGGAAGGGAGTGGGAGGGGGTGGGGGGGGGGGGGTAGTGTCGAGTTATCGGCCGAATTCCAGAGCGTTATGCGCCGGTAGATCAACCGGCTACTCGTTTAACATTGACAACCATTTGCGTTGGAGGTGTCGGCTGGCTATCGGGACACGGTATAACGCAAGCACGGTGCAATCCAACGGCTCGGCCGTTACGCCAGATACTTTATGCGATTTTAGTTAAGAACCAGAGCGAGCGATGTTGCGCAAGCTTCGATTAGGACCGGCGATAACGAGCCGCAGGCGGATCGCAATTTCTGCACTTGCAGCTCAGTTTCCCTCTCGCTTCTGTTACTTCCTTCTCTCTCTTTTTATCAGGTTCCCCGTCCCCGTCTTCCGCGCTATTGCACGCAACTTCTTTGCCTCTGTCTCTCTTTCTCTCTCTCTCTCCGTTTTATTCCTCCCTTTGACCGTTCTCATGGCTCTTTCCCCGTCGTTTTATCTCGACCGTCGGTCTCTCCTTCACTCACTTTCCACGCTCCCCGCGCGCATTTACAGCGTCGACTGTACGCTCTAGCGAGCGCCGTTGTCGCGAACAATGAGAGCAGTTACGTGTCCGTTTCAGGATAAACGATCGAAAGGGAACTCGCCGTCCTTCTGCGAGACTCACCGAAAAGGAAACCGAGACGCTAAGAGAAAGCAATTGCCAACGATCGCCGCTGATAACGGTTCAAATAATCGCGGAATACAGACGATCGAGTGCAACAGATGACCGTTGAATCGGGCCCCGGGTCTTATTTCCAGCGATTAGAATAGGACCCAGCGATGACTAGGCCCGATCGTAGCCACTTTTCGTCAGGTGAGAAAAGAACCCCGTCGCGGCCGGATAAACACGACGTTCAATGGTACTTAATAAAGCTCAGGAAATCAGGGACATTGTAAATATCAGCCCAAATATGGCAGCCATTGCGAAGATCAAACGAGGCAATCCATATACCTCTTCATAGACGACCATGACGAGGGAAATAATTTACCCGTGAACCGAAGGGTTGTCATCCCTTTCTGAGCGTTAAAAAAATAACGCAATTATCAGAGAATCTCGACTGAATGTTTTTTTCGTAGTCACTGAGCATGCGTGAGAAAGAAACGGGGGAACTAGTGAGAAGATAATAGAAATACCTCGGCGAGGAAGCTGAGAGAGGGGGGGGGCAGTTGTAGGGAAATATGGGAGTAAAAAACTTGAGCTTATTCGCTGCATGCCGCTGCACCGTTTTTGCATCTCTCTATGCACCGTAGTCTTATATGTATATATATGTATATACACACCTATACCAGTGTACAGACGCGTGTGTGTGTCTATCCGTGCGGCGATATTAAACGCACATGATTTACAGGCGTGAAATTTGATTCGCCGGCGAGCAAACAACGGGCAATAATCAATTTCTCCGAGCAACAAAAGATACGGCGTTTCGTTGTAAATTATCGGCAGCGTGCTCCGCGGGCCGGAAGAGATGATCGCTGAAATTTTCAGCGGGGAAAACCTTGCGCAGAGACGCGGATTAAAGCGCACACAGAGTGCAGTCGCAATCGAGAGATTGCCGGGCACTCGCGTGATCAGCCGAATCCTTGTCAGGTGACACTGATATACGGTTATCGAAATTCCAGCAACGTTTTATAGCGGCATTTCATTTCTCATGGCGGCTGGCTCAGCGGTAATGAAAACCCAGCGGCAATGCACTTCTTTTGTCCGCTGCTCGCTTATTATAGAAACGGATGACGCAAGTGCAGGAAATGACGCTGGAATAAATGGTTAAACGGAGACAATGAGTCGATGGTTCGTTCTTTATTTACCGTGAAACGGTAACATAGGGTTTATTTTCTCCTCGGTCCAAACGGTCGTAAATTATTGACGCTCGATGGAAAACAGTGGAGTAATAATTGAACCGAAAGGCCCCGGTGGCTCGGACAGTGTTGCATAGTATTTCGCTCGGCCCTTCTCGGCGAAAGGGTCGGCCGTTAATTAACAAGGGGACCCTCAACAGCGGCAGCTTGATCGCTAATTAGCGCGTATTACCCACAGCTCGGAAGCGATATATACCAAACGTATCTTTTACGAGGAACATCCTTCCCCATTCGGTCATCCTTTCAGTTTTTTTCCCTTGATAATTAATGAACCTACGACCGAGAAAGTACCGAATTCTCGGAGTTGAAAACCTGTAAAGGGTATTACCAGGACAGACTTTGTCGTTGCGCAGCGGCCATTGTGTTTGACTGGAAAAAAGTGTGCGAAGGAAAACAGGAAGAGGGCAATCGAAGGCTCGGGGAGGTCAGTAATGGTTGTCGGGAAACATCTCAAGCCGGGAAACCTTAGTCGGTGGCGGGCCACTTAAAGCAAGTCGAAATCCCGTAGATTATCTCTGTTTGAGGAGCGCAACGAGAGCGAAGATTTACAGCGCCGTATAACCATTGTGGCGCGTCGTTGCGTAGTTGAGATCCCCCGGTAACTAGGGGTCCGTGGAAGGTTTTCAGCCTCCGAGAAGAGAGCTCCTCATTTCTGACTTCGGCGGAGGGCAATAAAAGGCCGACTCACCCTCGCGCCGGGGACCGGCCATAAATATTTATCGCGAGGAAAGAGTTGCACGGCCGGCGAGCGCTCGAGAAGCTCACAAAGCGTTTTATTTACCCACCAGGTAATACATTGCAAACATATTTCGGTTTACGGCCGTCCGCATTAATTCTGCGCGGCCCTTAAAAATGCATTTCCGAACCGCTAGGAGTGCCAGGCAGCGGGCACGAGGGGGAGGTTGGCCCTCTGCACTTGATATACGCATTCTTGCTCGTTATCTTTTTTCCCTCTCGCCGGCGCAAACGACTCTGGGCGTTTTACCGCGCGCCAGCCGGGGAAATGGGCAATAACCGTCGGTGGCGAAACCACCGTGTAGCTTATACCCTCCCTGAAATACAGACCGTCCACGGAAAACTACCTAATTTCCGCGAATCATCGTGATCCCCCCCCCCCCACCCTTTGGAATTCATTCGACAACCCTTAGGATTTTCAACGCCTTCGTCGCGACACAACTCCACGTTGGCATCGACCGGGACATTATTTTACGTGGACCTTTGGACGGGAAAATTTGTAAACTCTTTCGGGTCTATCCGCAGTCGAATGAAACTTTTACTCCAAACGCGAATTCGTCTCGACTTTTCGGCTCTCGTCCCGCAGTTACGCTCTATGAAAATTTCAAATGCGTCTCCCAAGTTTTTACGATCGGGGATAAGACCTGCCCTAACGAAATTCCGAGCTGGTCCTTCTTGGAATTTATATTACACTTAAATCCCGGCCCCGCGTGGATAAAACTCGTTTCCGGCTTTTCCCCGGGCCGAGACTCGCTGTTTTGCTTTAACGAAAAATCGCGGACGATCGGAGGGAAATTATCACGTAAATTCCTGTCGACCAATCAGTTATCCGCGCTCAACTTGTTCCCAGTGAAATCATCCAAGTTCGCTTTGAGCCACTTTTGCCCGCTCGGGTTTTCGAGTTGACGGTCGTTAAAAGCGCTACAAACTTTTTCCCGTTCGTTTGATTAAGGCTCCCCGCTGTAAAGTTGGTCCGACCGGTTGGTTACCGGGGTGAGGAATTTCGTACGAAGGGGGTCGTGTAATTCCGCTGATCGATACGGCCTACGCGCCGTCGGTTTCAACAGGTTTCCGACCCATTTTCGCCACCCCCCCCCCCCCCTAATCCGTCCAAAAGTCGACGAATCGACGTTAGACGTTCGAGTTGGTTTGAAAAAATTTCCCTCAGATTCCCTGTACCCTCGGAAACTATCCTCCGAGAAAGGTACGCGTGCTCGGAAAAGGTCGGGAAGGCCCTTAATACCATTCATTGATTTATGTTACGACGATCGTAAAATCGAACGTCCGTTGGAAACTTTTTGCCATCTGCTCTACACCTGCTCGTCAACCCACGCAGCATGGATTTACAAAAAGTCCCAGGAGTTAATGATTCTTAATCCACATTTTTACTTTTCCTCGAACAAATCGGAAGGGCGATTGACCGACATTATAAATTTTTCTTAAATTCCCCGCGAATGAAGTGATCGATTTTGTTTGGCACGGTCGCCGGGGCAAATACACTTTTTAACGTGGTTCGGCCGTTTTTTGCGCTCCACGTCTACCTTTCGCTGCTCGTTTACGTCAGCGCGGACTCGTTAAAAAGAAGAAGAGCGGTTCGTACGCGGCGAGTCTCGTTCGAAAAGCGCGCCCGGCACCGAAAGATATATTGTCGCAGGTATATTTACGAGGAGTCCGAGTTATAAATCACGGGTTCGTCTGCTTAACGCAACAACCCGGAGGGACACGCGCTCGCACACGTCCCTTGCGTGCCAGTCTTTCCAGCAGGCCGAAAATTTGCCCAGCCTCCCTTTGCCCCTCACCCTTTACGGATTTTCATTTCCGGCAAGTCAAACGTAACGAAAATTCCGTAATTATTGACACCTCCGTGCTGGCGAAATAACGTGAAAAAATGAGGTAGTCAATAAATTTCGCGGAGCCCGTGCTGTTGTGGGTTATTTCAGTTTGCTGCTGGGCAGGGATGACGTTCGATGCATTTATTCTTGTTACACTTCCGGGCTTGGCGTCTGAATATTTCAGGTCTCCCGCGCGAAATTTCGAAAGTTTCGGTCGGTACGGTTGAAACTTCGGCCTTCCGAAAACACTCAAAAGGGCGCGAGAAACGCCTCTTCGACCCATAAAGAACGGAACAGTTCACGGAGGGGGCCGAAGGGGGTCTCGGTGCTAAGTTCAAAAGTTTGGAAATTCAGCGCCGGCGTGCCATTACGACGTTGCTCGACAACTTCCGGCAAGGGGGGGATCGGAGAGGAAGAAGGGTAGAGCACGTAGACGCGGATATATCGGTTCGAAAGTCTCGATACTGCGCGTCACTTGTCGAGGAACAATGCATTTTTCACGAGCCTTCAGCGCTATTCGTTAACGTCCTTTCATCCAGCTCGCTTAATTACGAGAAAGGAGAGGTATTCCTCAATCGACTCTCTACGGTAAAACGAATTGAAATCGCTACGCGGCAATTAACGAATAAAGGGAACGAAGATCGTAATAAACGAATCGAATTTTAGGTCAAACGCCAGTTAGCCAGCACGACGATATTTGTGTTAATTATTTCAATTTAATATGCACGCTAGAATTAATTAACGGTCGATAGGGAATAAAATAGTCCGACGTAGGAAATATTGAATTCGGTAAATTCGGAGAGGGAAGGGGGAGGGATGTGTGTTTGACAACGGTCGAGAGAAGTCGATTTTCCTTCGCTGCATAAATACCGGTTGTGTCGCATTAATTTTCCCGTTAATGAGGAAGCTTTGTAGCCAGCTGTTTGTTTTTCCGACATCATCCGTACGGACGGCTGTAGAATCGAGTCGAAAGTCACGCGGCCAACGGCTAATTGCCTTTTATAACTTTGGGAATTTTGCGTTTCTCCAATTTCGCGGACGGTAGAGAATATTTAGAGCGAGGCACCGGCGAGAACAGCGGCGGAAATTTAGTTTCAAGTTTGCCAGCTCCGCGCGCCCAATGAAATTCGAACGGTGAAACACTCGGCCCGTAGACAATGCAATTTACTCGGCCGATATAAAGTGGAAATTAACGTTCTCGATACACACTCGTGTAAACGGCCAGTCCAGATCGGTAATTGATATATCGAAAAGCCAAAGGTCAATACTTTGCCCACTCTGTGAGCGTGAAGCGCCGAAAAAAGGGCCCACTTAATATTGTGCAGCTTCAAAAAAAGAATGGTCAGTTAAACGGGTCAATTAATTTTTAAGACGTTTGAAAATAATCGATTTGTATAGGCTAAACGGGGAGGAAAATCCCGGCTGAAAATTGTTCGGCAAATCGTTTTAAATCGTTGCGGAAATAGGGGTGAATTTTTTGAAAGAAGAATCTTCCGCGTGGCCTCGTTTCGCTGACCGGTTCGCCGAACCTGAAGTATGCATCCTCGTTATCATCGACGTGGCCGTTGAATTTCGGCCAGAGCGAGGGAGTCTTTGGACCCTTTGGTAAGTAAGGCCGGAATTCCGAAGCCCACGGTGCGGTTAGGGTGTGACGAACGAGTGTACGTGTCGGTACTGCAAACTACCCTCATTTAATTTGCTGAGAGCTCCTTTATATCACCCCGGCATTCCAGGCAGCGCGTCAAAACTTGCACGAATCTCGGAGGAAAAAGCATCCCTCGCGCGCACCGGTTGCTCGCAATAAAGACGGCTTTTCACCCGCACCGTCGTTAGGCACGTCCGCGAGGACTCGTCTCTCCCCGTCGTTGACCTCACGAATAAATATCGAGATTATTAGATCCCCCGTGGAAGGGAAACTTTCCCCAAGTGGATTTCTCATTAATTTCCTGTATATCTGGAAGGACAAAAAGAACGTAGCTTTCCACGAGCGTCTCGGGGGTAGGAATAAACGAGAAAGAGCAGTAGAGGGAAAACTGCGTCGATTATCGGACCTGTTGGGAGTGTTTGCCAAGCGGATACTCGTGCATTTGGAAAAATTCTTCGTCGGTACGCGCGACGTAACGATTTCCGGCGAGGCTATTGTCGCGACTCGAGCGATTTAACGTTGGCACTCGGTGCCAGCTATTTCGGAAAAAATCCCCCCGGCTCGTAAAGTCCGGAAGGGAAGGGATTCCGCGGAAAAAATTTACAGCTCGCCGGCCGACAAATTACCGTCTCCTGGCGCGTCGCGGGGGCATAAATAAAGCGCTGCTTATAATAAAACGAGGATATTTAGCCGGGCCGGTGACCGGTCCGATAATAAAGACCCCGATGCTCCGCCGGGCTTTTCGGACGTTTTGACGAAATTGCTTGGTCCAGCGCCAGAAACTTTCCCGTCACCGACAAAAACGGCGCGCGCCGTTCCGTAAATACGGCCAACTTTGCCCCGTTTATCCTGTCCGATAAGCCGTTGTCTCAGGGCCGTTCGGTCCGCGCGGAAAACTCGCGGAAAATGCTCGCCGAACCCACGGCCAAGAAACCACGCGGCTGTCCCCCTTCCCTCCCTTCGTCTTTGGCCGGCATATCATTATGGTTCGATAAAATATCGTAATTGGGCCACGCCAGCGCCGGATCAATACTCGGGCTGGCGCGTTAGCGGCCTTTTTTTTTTGCCGGTCCGCAGTTTTAAAGTTTTTACCTTTGAGCCGGAACGCGCAGCACCGAGTCTATTGATTTTCCTCCCGTCATTGCTAGAAAGGGCTAGCTTTGAATTTCAAAAGAACCGCGCGCACCGTCTTCTTCCGCTCGTAATGAGCCGCGCGAAGTGATCTTCTAATGTCAGAGGTCACGTGGCGTAGGAAAAAATTTGCCTCGGAACGAGCAGAAATTTTGGAATCCGGTCGCGTAGTTGGCCGTTGCTGGGCATTTCGTTGCTCCTCAGAGAGAGAGAGAGAGATAGAGCTGGTATAAAGATGGGCCCCTTTAAAGATTGAGCAGCGAGACTGCCCGGGGCAGCTCGGTCAGCGGGGACAAACGAGCGAGCGGCCGGAATTCCGCGCGGCAGTTGGTCCGTTTGAACTTTCCTCGCTGTCGGCGCGCTGCAGTTGCATCGAGTGCACCGAGCTGGAAGCCACGGTGCAACTGCAAAGTCAAACAAGCCGCCTCCCATAGGCGGAGCGCCGTTATGCCCACTTGACTTAGGCACACGAGTTCCTGGCCGTCCGGTTAACATCGCCCGGATGCACCAACATCCCCTGCCCTTAGGCCCTTCGCGTCTAGATTCTATCTCAAATCCCCCCACCCCCTTCCACGGTCGGTCCCCCTTTCCCCGGGGCCCGTATGCGCGCGGATTTGCACGGCAGAACCCCTCGGAATTACCCCGGCGGATCTAATTCGACCGAGCTGCAGTTCCTCACTCCCTCTCCCCCTCTCGTCCCGCGCTAATTAACGCGGATGATTGACTTTTCAGAAGCCGACCCTCAGGACCCACGTGCATCACCCAGACGCATCGGCACTGAGATGCGATCCACATAGGAAAAATAATCTCATCTTTTACCGTAATTTTCCTTTCGAGTGGTGTCTAATTCTTCTGCAATAACTGTCAGCGGAAATGCGAGGAGTTAGGAGGTTTGTTACAACCGCATTTCGCCATGGAAAAGAATGGACGTTGTCGTTACGTAAGCGTTAATGGGGGAGGGGGGTTGGCATCGTTAGCCCGCACTTTCCGCTCAACGACGCAATTTAGTCTGGCGATCATTAATCTTGCGAGTTCCTCGCACAACGAAAGAGAGAAAGAAGAGAGGCGAACGGCACTGGTCGACCGGTAGTAACTGAATCGAGGGAATTGTCAGTGTTTAAGAGTGGATTACTGACAGAGATTAAAGCCGATCGACACGCGGAAGCGAGTTTGAACGTTGGCTCGGTAAGGTTTGAAACGGTCGTTCCTCGATTATTAATCAACTCGGAAGGCATGGGAGCGATTTCGGCGAGGATTCACGCTCCGACGAATCCGACGGGCCCAGCCGCATATCTGAGAAGCCTGGTTAGTTCACTAACCAGCCGGCGACACACGGCCGAACCTTCGCAGACGGTCGCCCTATTAAACGTTTATGTCTGACGATCATGCGACTAAATCAACCTTGAAACTCCTGCATCGCGCGCTTAGCGCCCCTATTGGGTTCAGCGCGCCATGAAATTGCCTGCGTTCGCCCTCTCCAGCCTGATGTTTAATCAACGCACACACACTTACCCGCCTCTCCTAGCCCTAAAAACTTCACTCCCAAGCTCGCCCGGTAAATATTAGGCCTGCGTTCGCGTCGTTTCCTCCTTAAGCAGCTCACCCTCCCTCCCCTCTCAAGTGTTTCGCGCAATTGCTCCGAAACGGGAATTCGTCCTCGTCATGAAAAAAATTAGTCCTCCAGAAACGACAGCGAAGTTCCCCGTACGATCCAATCGTCTATAACGCAACCCCACCTCCCATCAAAACTATTTTTACAACAACAGAAACACGGTAAAATTGTTGAGAAATTCTTTAGACGTTCCGTTTGAATTTCCTTGTTTTCGAAGGGCTTTCTCGAGGAGAATCCAAGTTGAAAGTTGTTGGTTTTCCTCGCGAACGAAAACCTGTCGGATACTGTGTATTACGACCTTCACGAGGCTCGTGCGAGATAGAGAGAGAAAGGGTGGAGAGGGAGAGGGAGAGGGACGGTTTATACGGTGAGTACGGTGGCACACGTTCCGCGGAGTAACAATGAAGCAACAGGTTGCCGCACACCCCCGCCGAACGTTCTATGACAGATTGTGCAACCTTGATGGCCCGTGTAACCCTCCCTTTCAGCCCTTCACACCCACTGGCCACTTTATTGCTCTCCCTCTAGCCACATGGCTGGCTTTTACGGGCGTCGCTAACCCGACGTATTTTTACGCCCTTTTTAACCCCGTTCCTTTTTTCCCCCCCTTTTTTTAAACAAATCCACGGGAAAAAAGCAACGGTCGCTCGATCGTAAAGTCCGTTTTAAAACGGGACCCCACGGGTGGAGGGAGTTTGTTTTAACTTTGAATGCCGACCGTGTTCCTTGCATTTTCGCCCTCGACGATAAATATACACTGGAATATGGAACGCTCGTCGCTCGGAGACTCGAATTCACGGCTAAACGAGCGAGCAGTCCCGTCGACTTGAAAGCCGGCAATTAACCGACGCGTGGAATCTGTCGTCGGCTAATCGCCGACGAAATAAAGATAAACTCGTCCAAAATTATTTTACGCCCTTCGCAAGGCTAAATCCTGGATAACCTTTGGTCCACAAGTTTCGCTTCTTTCTTGCCCCTTTTTTTTCCTCAGTTTCGCCGAGAACCGGAGGCAGTGTTTCGCAAAACTCCGCCGAGTCGCTACTCGCGTGTCTTTTTTTTTGCTCGCGGGGGCCGAGTCCCGACTGGTCTCGTGGATAGTTTGGACGGTATATCGTGACGAGCCTGTCGACGTTTCCGCGAATCCGGTGCATGAGAATCCCGAGGAAGGTTCAAGGGAAAGGGACCAAAGGAATAAGAGAAACACGTGGAATAACAGCGAGAAAACGCTGCATCCAAGGAGAACAACAGAGACGGAAGTTCGAGGAGGACCTGGCCAACGGTCCAGGACGAAGACGTTGCTTTGCGAGGAGCGGGGGGCAGGACAGGGGGAAGAGTCAGAAAACGCGCGTGACGCGAAACCGGTACCGGAGTTCTTCGATGATCTATGCGTTGCAGGACCTCGGTCCTTCAAGATGCATTCCCCCTTCCACCCCGACCTACCCCTCGACCTTTTTGCCATGCAACCTCGTGTCCTGGCTGGCTCGCAACACGTGCTCGGCCGTCGAAGAGGAGCGAGCACGAAGTAAGCCGGCACAAAAGTATTGTTAATCGAGGAAGAAAAGATTCCTTCGAAAGACGGATCGAATAGGTGCGAATAAAATGTTTCGAGCGGGGAAAGGATAAATGTGCGCCGGTGCTATATAATATCTGCGACTATGGGAGGAGGAGGGGTAGACGGCGTAGCACACACACGGCGTGTGCACCTCCCCATTGGCCATTGAGGTGTCCGCCGGTGAGTAATGCCATAATAAATTATCCCGCCGGCTCGGTGCTACCGCACTTGCGCTTCCCCCTTCCCCCCTTTCATTCCTCCCTCCGATGGCCCCACGGCTACCTTGCCGCGTGCTCCTACCTCCCGCCCCCTCCCCCCTTGGCGTCGTATCGGATTCCTCATCTCCTCCCTCGTTCCGGCCGACCGCCGGAAAGATAAGCAAACAGCCATCCCCCGACAATGACATTGACGGGAATTCCGCTAAATATTTGAGCCGACTATTTTCCTTTGAGACCAGCTAGAAATGGGATTTCGCCGAAGTTTCGTCGGTCCTCGAAACGGCGAGTTCATTAGCGACGGAATTGGGCGAGGAGTTAAAAGCCGATTACTCCGAGTCGAGTCGTTACTTTCCACGGACTTGACTCGATTCTTCCTTTCGTCCGGCCATTCGTCGGCCTCCTTTCGCATTTTCCCGTGCGCCTTGACGGAGATTCCGGTTAACGGCAGAGTCCAACGGCGCGAAGGAGAAACTGCCCGTGGAGGTTCGAGTTACTCACTTACCGTCGTTCATTGCTACGTTGCTTTTTCCTTTTCTCCCGTTCTCGGATTACCGCTCGAACCGTCGCCGTGCACGACACCGTTTCCCACTGTCCTCCTGCACGTGTCTCAACTCGTTCCCGTGACGTCAGAGACAAGCCCGTCGACCGCTAAGTCCCCCCTCCACCTCCTCCTTTGGGTCCATTAATTACCTGCGCGACAGATCCGCGTCTCTGACTGCCCGTCCACTCATTGTCACCGGACAAGGATCCATCAATTATCCACGTAATTCCGTTATCGACGGCTCTGTTGAGCTTCGTTTCCTAACCGTTCTGCAGAGATAGATAGAAAGAGAGAGGTATTCCTTTTTCATGCTCGCACGTAACAGGAAACGAGGGGCATTTATTTGCCCAATTTCCTGGCTCCCCTTCGTGCCGACCCCCTGAGATCGAGAGCCACCTGTTCGCCTATGAATTTCGTCGGTTTTTCGGTGTTATTGCCGTGCTTTAAACTGGCAGTTGAAGCCCCGCACGGTATTCCCCGGCGTAACTTTGGACTCAATGAAATCCCGGCGATTAGCGCTGCTTTCCGGGAACCCTTTGCTCCGGAGTTTGCCTCCTCAGGGCGAAGGCAGACTCGTTTAACCGGCGCGAGCGACCTTCCCTCCGCCGCCTTGGCAGTAAACCCAAATTGCATTATTAAAATCTAATCTACCTTTCGGCCGTGTACGTACGCCAGGACCATTGGAAATCTGATCCGGCTATCCTGCTGGGAGAGAACGGGCCGTGGGTTACTTGGCCCAAAGTTCGACGAAGAACCTCCCATTTGCCGGCCAGGGCAAACGAGAGAGATGGCTGACCCGTTGCTTCGAAATCCGATACGTCTATCCTGCTGGGCGCCGAGGGTAGACGAATCGGGAGAAACCGATGCAAGGACGAGCGGGAAATGAAGATCGAGGATCCACGTTCGAGCATGGAAATCGAAGCAGCTCCGAGGAACAACAACTACAGCCTTACCATTCTGTTTACCGATTCCCGAGGTTACTTGAAATTCAATATTCAATCGAGGAAACGAGTTGCTCGAGTAACGTTTCTCCTGCCGCAAAGTAATCGTACCATTGAAGAAATTCAGGGTAATTCCCCGTTTACTAGTTGGGCTGCTACGGGAAAGAATAGGCTAGGGAAGTGGCAAAGGGGTGGGGATAGAGATAAATAGAGGCGGATAACGAGTGGGAGATTTAGAGATTAGAACGATTCAAAGGGGGGATACGGCCTACCCCGTGAAACTTTAATTACTCGCCCTTCCTGTCTCCCCTCTTTTTTTTCACTTACGTTCGCACCCCCTCGCTTCCGATTGATATCGACGGCGATAAACGGACAGGGCAGTTGTAACGATGGTCGCCGGTTATATTAGACGAGCGATCAGCCGGTACGTTACGACGAAACGTACGATAAATTCGCTAATAAATAGCCCTTCGCGACGTTATCGTTGAACCGAGCTCGTGTGTATCGCGAGAACAGGAAAATGTGTAGACTTTCGTTAGATGCACTTGTGTATCAGGATCGATCGATCACGTGGTATTTCTGTCCTTCCAGACGGCTATTTATAACCCGCTCAACAGACTCGGATGATTGACGTCGATTGACGCTAATAGCAAAACGCAGAAATAATCGGCAACGCGCCGACTGGAAATAATCCTCCCCCGGGGATATGTTGTGTAGGGGGTGTCGTCGAAATCGATCGGTCGAGGCAAAGAAAAGGCAATATTTCCGTCAGCGGAAATTCCCTCCAAATGAATTCCCGTCGATCGATTAACTAAAAACAACTCCGTTCTCTCTTCGGTTCGCCTTAATTCCCGCGGGTTTATCTTTCCCTGGAGGAACGGTCGTCGAGAAAGCCTGGCGTCGTTTAAATTTCGCCGATAATCCAGACTGGTCCCAGGCTGCGGGCCAGTTGGGCCGTTTGGGCCCGCGTAACGGTGAAGAAGAAACGGGCCAGTGGCGGCGATCGCTGACTGACGCGATGATTATCAGGCGTGGTTTATGGAACTGTAGGAATCGTCCTGCCTCCCGTGATATTTATTCAGAACCGTGGCAACAGGTGAGAAGCGCGATAGTTGGTCCGGCGTAATTAACAAAGTCCAGGGACAGACGGGCTACAGCGACGGGCATTAAAGGCCCGGAGATCTACGGGCTACTTAAAGACCCACGCCCTTTCCCCCGACTATAGTTATACATTACACCAATAGAAAAAACCGAGGCAGGTGTGCGTGAGTGTCGGTAGACTCCACTCCTTGGACTCGTGAGCCGTGGCGATCTTCTTTAAGGACGGACGTTTAAGCAACCCGCCGGGACGCCTAGGCGGGGCAGAACAATATTTTTAAGTGCCTTTTCAATGTTGTACGGTTGGCAGAAGAGGAGGTTTTTTTTTAATCCGTATCCGCTCGGAGGAACGACGGAAAGCTCGATGGATCGTCAGCAAACAGCCCCCTCGCTCATTAATCTCGCGTATAATTATCGGCCACGGGGCTTTACTATCGGCTCCCACGCTCGTTAACGCACGGATAAAGCGAGCAAAGAGCCGGCAAACTCGACGTAATTAATCGACGAAAAATAATTTAGCGAATCGACGAAATTCGACGTGGAAAAAAAGGGCCAGCGCGAACGAATAGCCGTCCGCACGGAAGTTATTGTTCGCGCGTGAATTTTCGTAAGCCGGGAAATGATAAATAATAATGGCGCGAGCAGGTTCATTTGCGTGAAATTGCCGGGCGCTCGGCGGTTCTCGCGGTAATAGGATTTGTATGCCGACTTTAATAGGAATTATTGCAAGTTTTTCGCCGAGCCGCGCGAATAATGCGAGGGGCTTAATGAAAATAAGAGCGAAGCAGGAAGTGGCTATATAGATTTAATGGAGCTAAAAG
The DNA here is from genome assembly GCA_963989215.1 of Hedychridium roseum. Classification (NCBI taxonomy): domain Eukaryota; kingdom Metazoa; phylum Arthropoda; class Insecta; order Hymenoptera; family Chrysididae; genus Hedychridium; species Hedychridium roseum. The sequence continues at coordinate 2,083,742 of OZ022318.1, read as the reverse complement.
GATGATAATTCGAGGGGGAGAGGGGATTCCGCAGGACGGACCAAGTCTCCGGGTCCTCGAATATTCATACAATTCAATATCGTCCACGGCTTATCCATTAAACCCCCTTCCCCCCAACCCCTTCATCCCGTGGAAAAACGAATGGCCCGCTTTCGAGGCGTTTTACTCGGCGGAAGTGTATTTTTAAGGAGACGAAAAAGCCGAGGGAAATAGCGACGAAATTTTCGTTTCCAATTTCCCGGCCACCTTTCGCCGCGGTGCCCGCCGGAAATTGATCAGTTTTCCTGTCTCCCCGCCGTTATTTCATACTGTCCCGATGCCCATGGCGTATTTTTCCCCGGCGAAAAAGCCTCGACTTGCGATAAACCACCGTCCCGATGGAAATTCGCCAGTGCTTTGTTTGCCCGGCTAATTATTCAGACCTTTTCGAGAACTCGGCGGAACGAATAAATACACAGCCAATGTAATTTGACGAACAACCGTTGTAAGGACACGAGTTACACTTAAGCTACGCTCAATTATAGAAACCTCTTGTCGAGCGTTAATCTTGTAAAGTCATGTGAAATATTTTTTCAGCCTGTTAGAAGCTCGTTAGGGTCGAATCATTTTTCACGTGGAACTTTTCACATAGTTAGGCCATATGTTTATGATAACCTCGTTGAGAATGGCCCTGAGCCAGGCTCTAGCCCTGTAATCGGAGGTTCGACAATGATTCGATTCTGCGGTCCAGAAGCAGCGAGGCAACCTACCGTCTGCCTCATGTCGATCACCGCCCACTTTTTTCCCAACATCCACCCACACGAGCGCAGACGAATTCCATCGCGGGAGAACACACTGCCGGCATTGTTCGACGTCGACGTAGAAAAGCCTTCCGTGGCTCGACAAACAAATAAGACGATGATTTTGACCACCGCCGCTCCAGCAGCTGTGAATGAAAACGATGCAATTTTGCCGTGGCTTTCGAGCGGTGAAACGTTTTTTTCTTCACCTAAGCATACTTTAGGTAGGGCATTGCGGAAGGACATGGTCAGAAATTAAGTGGCGCCCGGGCTTGGCAATCTTTGTTTCGGCCGGCCAAAAGCTACCCCCGCCCCCTGGCAGAACAGCGGGGGTGCGCGGGAAGGTCGGAGAAAAATGCGAGCGGCCTGTAATTAGACGGGTCCTGTGGGTGGAGAGGAGAGCGGCGTGCGCGCAGGATCGAGGAGGATCGAGCCAGAAGGATCGTGCCGCTCCGTAGGAATGACAGCGCTTAGCCAGGGAACGAGCAAGGCGTGGCACCGGCCCTGCCCGTAATATTTCTCTTCCCTAACCGCCGGAATAGACGAAAACAGTTCTCGTCCAGCATTGTTCGGCAAATTTACAGGCCAGTTATACCGACGTCCTGCCCCCTTCTCTTCTCTTCCTATAAATAAAGAGGAATTCAACGAGACGAAAATCGTCCCCGCGCCCTTACCGTGGGCGTTCGACGACTTCCCGCGAAAATACGACACATGTGGAAAGTAAGGAGGGACGATCGAAAGTTACGGCTCGCCTAAGAACGCTCTCGCTAGTGCAGCCAAGTACGTAAAATGACGAACGTGACGTACCGAGGAGTCCTTAAAAATATAGCCGGCCAAGAGTGGGAAAAAAAAATCGTAAATCATCGAACCTCGTTGCGCCAAGACTTTACGGTCGGCAAGCTGTCGGCGTTCGATAATGAAAATACCTGTATATTTATCGTTGCACGTCGATCGTTTCTCTCTCTCTCTCTCTCTTTTCTTCTTCTTCCCTTTCAGCCCCTTCTCTTACCCTCTCGTTCTTCCTCGAAGCCCGCTCGCTTCGTACTAAATCCAATTATCGCGACGTGTGATGTGAAATATAGGTAGTACTAAATCCAACGTATTGTTATAAACACCGCGGGTACCCTGGACTTTCGTTTAATTCTTGCCAAACTCTCCGAACCGTGAGATTTCCAAGCACATTCCTCTCTCTCGGCCTTTTTCGTTAGAAATTGCAGTTAACCCCTAAAGCGTAGACTTTTCTTCGGTTAATGGAGGAAAAAGTAATTTAAAACTATGTAAATGGACATCTAATAACCGTTTCGTGGAGGTTCCTAATTACCCGTGTATTTAATTACACGTTCATTCGTTGGCCCGGTAATTGAATTCTTTTGTAATGCATCCGGTTAATGACTTTTTCGGACAATCTTTCGGGCCGCGGGCACTCTAACCGAAAATCCCGGGGAAATTGAACGGGCCGAACGTCATTTGGCTCCGCGTAATTTAGTTCGGTCGGCGGATCATTATTCCTTGGCGTGAACTCGGCTGACTTGGTCGAACGGGACGGTGATAAAGCCGCTAACGAGGTTTGTTTCATTAGTACCCGCGCCTATGTGTGTCTGTACGTGAGATAGACGACGAAGGATGCCTATCAGTGAGCTGTCCTCCTGATAAAATTCAGCCAGAGAGGAAATCCTGCGAAGGAAAAGAAAGGATCCTCCGAAGTAAGACGGTCGGAGGAAAATGTAATTCTTGCCAGAATCATCTCTTTTCTTCGTTCAATTATTTTATAGAACCAGTGTTTCGTTGCTGAGAATTCAAACCGATCCGTCAAAGCCTTGCCCCGTTGTTTGTCGACGATGTAAATTGTTGGCCAACAGTTTGGAGTCTTAGGACATTGTTCCCCGGACGAGCATACCGAGTTTCTAACCAACGACATAACTGATGCATGTTACAGGACCGAATGCACAGCGGGCATTCCGTTCGCGTTCTCGCTATTGCCAGACGCCAGAAATTCCCGAGGTTTTATCGTGAAGACCGACGAAAGCACCGTTCCCTTTATCTCCGACATGTCGCCTTACGCGTTTTTTCCAAGTAGCCCACGGTTTTTCGTAAAACCCCATCTTTATCTCCGTGGTGGCTCGTGTAAACGTCTTAATGCCTCGTTCGAGTCCCCGTATTTTACCGACCAGATAAAACCACTTTCCACGCGTTAAAACGTTTATTGACCGTACATTAATTTCTCCAAACGAGTCCTAACGTTCTCGTTGACTTTGACGCTCCGGAAGAAATGGATTCGAGGGTATAAAAAGGACCTTCGGAATGGTCCCTTCTGTCGCTTGATTTCTCGGCAGTCGCGTGAAATCCTTTTTTTCGCGTCTCGTAAAATCCAATGGTTTCGGCGAAGACGACAACCGGATGCAATCGCGGTAAATCGCCGAGCGGTCGACTTGTTTGCCCGACTGACGACGCATCCATCTTCCTATCTGTCCCGCATTCGAGTTCATTTTCGGCCCTTCCACCATGTCCAGGGGGAGTGTGCCGAGAAGATCCCGTCCCCCACGGGTTTCCCCGTAAATCACCGACTCTCACATTCCCCGGGATACCATTAATGCGGTTATCCACGTTCATTGGTTTCACGCGACAACTTTTGCCCACACTCGGGTCCTCCATATTTTTTCCAAGCCAGGAATTCCGGTGAATTTCCTAGAATTCGCCAAAGAATTCGACAATGACCTTCCATTGAATTCCTCAGTGGAATATTTCGTTAAATTTGGGTAGTGATAAGGATTGTAAGGAGTACGTCAGTTTGCTGACCTTGGGATTTGTCTTGGGTGCTGGTAATTTTGTCCTCTCCTGCGACAGTCCATTCCCTTGGCGATCTTTTCCTTTCCCGTGGCGTCGCGGTCGGCCGGGAGTCTCGTCGAAATTTATCGCCGGTAAATTACAGTGTTTCGTGGGTTTCCTGGCGAGCGAGCTGCTCGGCTTGAGCAGGAGTGCCGGCCATTACGGGCGTAAAAGGCACGCGTTAACGGGGCCTTTACGCGCCGCCTAAAACAAAGATGACTATTAAGCGTATTCGTAGAACGAGGCGCTAAACGATTCCGACGAGTAAGCAATTCCCACAAAACTACCCGGCCCAAGTTTTATTAAACAAGAAAAACCAGGGGTCTCCAACGACCCATGAATATTTATACGAGCAGCAGCACCAGCAGCAGCAGCTCGTTGGCTATGGTAATCGACATTTTTCGGCGGAAGTCGGAGGGACGGAATTTCCTGGTAAAAATGATAACCCTTTTGGATCGTCGCGAGGGAGATTTATCGACGACCCTTCGCGGCGACAATGGCCGGCAACTTAGGGAAAGTGCAGGCTACACTTCCGTGACCGGAGAGTAGGTCGTAACTTCTTCCCCCGTCGTGGCGAATATTCAGAAGCGTCGTGCATTTCGTCGTTATATCGCTAGTTTCCCGCTGGCTCCGAATTTACCGTCTCCTTCGGTCGGTCCACTCGCGTCTAATGATCTTCCCCTGCTCCTCCCCATCTTCCATTTTTCTTCGGCCATCCGAGACTTCTTTCCGTACCTCCTCGACGTGCCGGCCTGTCGTCGATTCCTTCCCTTTCTCCTCTTCTCCTCGAACTTTCCACGAAGTAAGGTAAAAGTTAGGGAGGGTCTACGGCGGAACTTGGAGTCCATTTCGCCGACTACCCTCGTGCCGTGCGCGGCTTTCTTCGTCCACCTGCCCCTTCAATTATCCGTCCCGATATCAGCCTGACGACGTCCAACTTGCCGTTTACTGGCAAACTGTCCCCCGCCAAAACCCGGGGAATCGCTAATCGAACGGACCAGCGAGACCGGGCCCGGTCCTTTCAATTAAGATCCCCGACGACGGGGCGAATTATGACGACGTATTAATTAAAAACTCCGAGGACCGGCCACTCTTTTCCCCCCTGCATTTAATAACGTATTAACGAGAAATCCTCGACTGCCCGGGGAACATCGGATCGTACGTTTTTCGCCAGTCGCTAAAGTTCCATGTTCTTTCGATACGTCGATATTCGCTGACAGTGCCGTAACGAGGGCAGATGACCGTGTCATCGCGAATTACACGTTTCGCGTGACCCGCATAAAAAGGAGAAAGGGAGAACGCTCGGGCAAAAAAGTCAGAGACAGGGGGCAAAACGTTATAAAAGGAGGGCAAAGACAGGATCGTCGGGAAGTTCTCGTCTCTTCGGGGAGCCGAGTGACCGAGGGCCAAAGAGAAAGGAAGTCTCGCCCAAGACAGATACAGAAAAAAGGAAATGGAGGAGAAAGAAATACAAAAAGCTCAGATGGCTGATATAGCGGGCCAAAGAATCGATCTGACGGGGACGTGCAAATCCACCGTCTTCTCATTTCCTTTCTGCTTTATCCTGAATTCAAGATGGACAGAGACAACGACACTCGAAGGGATAAAAAGAGAGAAACAGAGAAAGAGGGTGGGACAAGCTCTACAATGGGTGCCGGGGACAATTCGGTCCATTATTTATTAAAGAGCCATTCTTTTATCGAGAAGAGTTTCTTCCTCTGTCTTCTGAGTGCCACCCCCCTCCCTCCTTGGCCCGGAAACCTCGTGAAAAGTTTTCGGGGCCGGTCGGGACGAGATTGCTTGGTTACACCGGGAAAGGCGCTGAAGCGTCTTCTTCGGGAACTCTCCAGTCCCGGATGACGAGGACGGTCCCGATGCAGCTGCATCCGGAGAGTCGAGAATCCTAGGAGAATCGAGTGGTTAGTCGAGCGAACTACGAATCCGAAATAAATGTAACTCCCCTTCCGAGGAGAATAAAAAGTTTTATTTCACACTCGAGCCACATCGTGCACTCAAGGAATTCAACTCCGGCAACTTAATAGGAAACCGGGGGTTGTTCCCCGCTTCGAGAAGGGCAAGTACGAAATTGCCCTAGACCGACTCTGCCGAGATTCTAATGGATTCTTCAAGGTCCTGCTGAGGGACACGCGATCCTGTAAAACGTGGACGATGAAACGTATCGCTGGTCAGGAAGACCTGAGGTCTGGGAGGGGGTGAAGGAAGATCAAACGTCCTCGAGGCGAGAGGCCAGCGGACGGTGAATTGAAGGGAAAGACGTTACTCGCGGGGCGGAGGGGAGGGGAAGACGGAGGAAGGTTGAGGAAGAATCGTAGCCGGCGCGATAAGGATCTTATTGTCGGTTGCACCGGTGTGTTCGGACCTTTAGAGAGGAGTGAAGGGCCAAAGGGGAAGGGGAGGGGGGAGGCTCTCGGTAACCGCATCGAGCAAATTGCAACTCTGTCGAAACTATCGGACCGAGCGGATCGGCCAGAGGGAGAAGAATGCGCGACACGATTGTTTGGGCCACGGGGGTTTTAGGTACCGGAGGGGGGCGCCTTTTCATCGCCAATACGTCCCTGCGTGCCGGTGGTAATCCCCCCCCCTCCCCCCGCCCTCTCGCGCTCTCTAACTCGCCGATAACATCTACGGGATACCGGAGACATTGTCCCCCCTCCCCGTGTCCTTCCCCTCCCATCCTTTTCCCAGCCCTCGCACACTTTTCGCCTGTTGGTCCTCCCCATTTCCATTCCTTTCCATCCGCGCATCTCGTTATCTCTGCTTTGATATAGCCCCGCGGAGCTTTTATTCCCCGGCTTTCATTTCCGCGCTTTTCTTCACTCGCTCCTCTCCCCACCCCCTCCTCCTGGGCTTCCCTCGCTAATCGTTTTTCTCCCCCCCCCCCCCCCGGACCGTTGTCTCTGCGGCAAGCCCCTCGTTCTATTCTACTTTTCTCTCGCCGGACGGTCCTTGGCCTTTCCCTCCCCGTCCCTCCAATCCCCTCCGCCGTGTGTTTTCTGTTCGCGAGCTTGTAGATCCTTGTCGTTTCTCCGTTTGGTCCTCCGTCATTTGCTCGGCCGGGCAAATTGTCATCCGATGCCCTGAGAACTCGATTTCCATGCGAGTTCTGCGGTGACGAGGGTACCGGGGGCAGGTCGAACGAACAACCCACGGAGAAGGGAAGAGAGGTGCAGGGGGCAGGGGGGGGGGACCTACAATATTGTGAAACGTCCTGTATCGTGTGTCCCCGGCGACGAGATCGGATCTTCGCCCCAAGTGTCGTCAGCTGGAAATTGGAAAACAGGTACGGAACGACGACGACGACGACGACGACGACGCTCTCCCCCCTCCCGCCCCCCTCTTCACCGTGTCTTGGCCGATGCACCGGTGCATCTTTTCCACCGGCGACAATGGAGATACGCTCGTGCCGCACGTTTAAACACACACACACACACATACATTCACCTACCTCCCTCGAGACAATCCCCACCCCTTCACTCCCCCGCCAGGAAAATTTCATGCAAAGTCGACGACGCCCCATACCAGCCCCCTCCCCCCCCCGTTTTACCCTATGCTTCCCGTCTGCTCGTAAACGTGCAGATGCGTCGCTGGGCGAACGAACGACGGCCATGCAAATCGATCAACGATACAACTACGAAGTCGCAATAACAGCAAGTATGGCAATAAATTAAAATGACGACAAGAATGGAATATTTGTTTAGCACGACGGTAAACCCCCGAAGGATTGTCGGGGAACGAAAAGTGAAAGGAAGGATATTAAAAGTGGAAACACAGGAACAGGTACACGGCAACTGCGTGATAGTGCATTATCGGTAGACGATCAGTCGTGCGGGTATAGATACGAGGCCCGCGGGAATTAATTATCGAATTCCGCGGTGGGATCGTCGCGCCGGGTCCTATAATTCCTGGCAATCGTAATAACCGTGCTGTCAGAACGGACATAAGCAAAACGAGGCGTTTATTGCCGGGCAACGCCGAAGTTTCCCGCTTAAATAGCACATTAGCATATTACGATCGTTACAGCGTGTACACGGCTTTCGTCTAACTCCAACGACCGTCCGCTAAATTATTCATAATATTTTGACAGACAGATATTTGCATTTTTCGCGGGCACTTTGCGCTTCGACGGGTTTACAGTTAGCGGGCTTACATTGTTACGAAATTACGTGTCGGCCCTCGGCGGATTAGCATTATTAAACCGTTAACCGTATGATCCGGCTGATTCGACCGTGCGCAATATAGACGTCAGCTCTAAATATCATACCCCATCCGAGTATGATGAATCTTTCATTGAGCAAGCAAGCTTCGCTCTTCCTCGCCCAATTGACATGTTCATTAAATTTTCGTAAACCGCTTAATTCGATCGCAAGATTTATTGAGCGCGAAGGCATTACCGCGGAGAGAGTATACATGTATAATCGAGCAATTAATAACATCCATTATTCCAGGTGGAATTTATTATTGATAAAATCCTCCCGAATCCCCTGCTCAAGAAATTCACTATTCAAATCTGTGTTTCAAATACACTCTCCACTAACTCATATATTTCGTAGGAACATTTTTCTGATTAATGTACGGTGAGGACATAAATGTTGTTATTAATAAGGTTTATGCACGAGGATTATAACAAATTAATAGCGTGAAAATAGATTTAGGCTAACGATGCTTCGCGTGCTGCGTTTCATAATGGAATTTGCCTCGTATATTCCGAGAGAATATTACCTATATATGTGCTGCCAATATTCACAGGCTATATAATTAGATCCTATATTATATGGTGGCTAACAACTGACCCTAATTATCGATAGGATTATCGATCTCACTGTCATGCCCGGACAGATTGAGGTCGACAAAAAAGATTTGAATTGTTCGCATACATGGCCGTTACCACCCGACGAAAACGTCAATTAAATCGTCAAAATACCTCAAAGACGATAATTTCACAGCAACACTTAATTCGCGTACATAATTCTCAGCGGAGTACAGTGACGTAATTTTTTAAAGAAACGTTCGTAGGAAATAACGACCGCTTAGGCAAGAATCTTTTCGATAAATTTCAATGGTAAATCCTTCCGAACGCCAGGAAATATTTCCCTAACCGTCGCTACGCTAAATCAAAATCTACCCGCGCTATTACTAATAAAGCGGTTTTGAATTTAAACGACGTCGAAGGAGAGGCGATTTCACGCTGTGATCTCGTGCTGTGCACCGACGTAATCCTTCGGAAAAATATGTCCCTCTTAGGTTCGCTGGGACGAGAGGGTCCTGGAAGACGTGCTCCTTTCTCCGTGGATCCTCGAGGTCCGGGGAAAAAATGGGTCGCGTCTGAGAAAATCCGGGTCATTTGATACGACGTAGCTGTCGTCGGGACAAGGTCGACGACGGATTTCCGTTTGTCCCGCACAGAATTGCTTCGTTCTCCCGTGTAATTTCGCCGAGGCAGAAAAAAAAACACTGTAATTTTCATCCTCGTACCGCTATTAAATTACGTTTAGCCGCATTGTCCGGATTCCTTTGCCTAGGATCCGATACTTAGCGACGTTTCCTGGCTCTCGCGTGCGTCCTATAATGCGACAATTCCAGACCGGAAGACGAGGTTCCAACGTTGCAACTGAATTTTACGGGAAACCTCTACACGATGTCGTTTGACTCGATTCTACTGATATTTGCCAGAACCCAGGGGAAAGAGCATTGGCACGATTATCCTGGCGTTTCATCTCCAAACAAACGAGCTTTTCGACGGTCGACGGAGGATTAAGCACGTCCCGCACGGACTTCCCGGTGTCTCTCTCTCTTTCTTCAATCCCGCTCCGTCCGATAATTGACAGGGGGTTTTGATTTAATTAGAACGGATTAATGATGCACGTGGACAACGGTAAAGGCAGGCAACCGAGGGAAGGGGGTTACGGTCCCTCGAAATCGCCCAGAATAATTCCAGCCTTGCGGGGTATCGGGCTTTATGGAACTCGACAAACTCTCTGATGTCTCGATACTCCCCCATCCCCACACACACACACATACAGACACGTACACAGTTTCGCACGTTGATACTCGTGTCAGCTCGGACAAAGTCCGAACAGTCTGGAAAGTTGGCCCATGACAATGGACATTTTTCCTCTTTAGGAGGTTCCACGCGCCTGCTCTCCAAGGGGATTAAATCCTGTCTACTGACCGTCCACAGAAACGCCAAATCCTCCCTCTGTCCCCTTTGTCGCATCTCGAATAAACGCGTTTGCGACGCAAGGTTGCATCGCCACGTGATTGCATGCAGACAGATTACACTCGGCATCCTTTTAACTCGTGCCTTTCATCCCCCTTTTTCTCTGGCCGCCTCGCAAAATCAAGCTCATTACGGGCAAATTGCCCACGCTTTAATTCCCCGAGAACGACAAATTTTAGCGCAGGGAAATGTTAAGATTCATTTAATAATGTCTCGTCAAGTTTTCTTCCACTTCTATTCCTCGTTATATTCTTTTATTTTCTCTTGCCGCTGTGCATTATCTGTCGAGCATGTATATCTATCTTTTTCTTATTTTTACAGTAGCGATTTTCACACTTGGTATCCCCGTGATACGGTTCCAACTTGAGAAGCCAGTGGATAAGATTCTTCGCTGGCGAGTGGCCTTTAATATCGCCTTCTTTAATCGGAGCGTCCGGAACGGCTCGCTAGGAACGTGGGGCGGCGATGATAAGGACTAATTAGCGAAGAATCTCGATCGGCCGACTCGGTTCAGCACTTCCCTTCCCTTTCGATGAACTTTCCCGCCGATGATATATCGACGGCCGAGCCGTCGGGATTCATAATGCCACTTTTGTTGGCCCGACAACGACGTACTTGTGCGAACGACTCTTAATCCTCGCGCGGAATGCCACTCCGCGTGCGTACGCCTTTCGAATTTCGAGCAAGGGGGAAGAAGATTCCCCTCGTCCCTCTTGTTTCTAACCTACGGAGTCACTGAAAAAACAACATCGAAAAAAGTTGTGAGAAACGACTGGAAAACCTTGCCGTTCAGGACGTCCTGTTTAAAATCGAGGGGGCTGTTTTATTGAGTGTGCGTCGGTTTTTATTGGTCCTTCCCCGAAACGCTGTGCCGTATGAGCCCGGTGTTTGCCCGGTGAACCCTCGCGCGGGCTATTAAATATTTACGCGCATACTCGCCGGTGTCCCGTGAAAAATGAAGACGTGCGCGACCGAGCGGCCATTTTTCCTTGTTAATTGAAGGAAGCTAAGGCCCTTTCGCCCGGCGCGATCGCGATAAGGCCCCGCGTGGGGACGGCGGACCGTGGAAAGGGCCGGAGGGGGGGGGGAGCGGTGGAGGACAGAGAACCGCCAACCAAACAACGAGAACGGCTCTCTATAGGAGCGGCTTCTCCGTTCGAGCGCCTTCCTTTACCGCCTGCTTCCTGTCTGGTAGCCATTTCTCTTCCTACCGCCTCGCCGATAATGCCACCCTCCCTCGCACTGCCCTCTCCCCCTCTCCCCTCTATCCATACAATGCCGGAAAAATGCCTTTCAGACGTTTAACGAATCCCCCAGAAACCCACCTACGCCGCACGTACTTCCATTATTTTTCACCAACGTCCACTTCCTCTTTTTTTTTTAAGTTCCACGATACCCCTTCGTCAAAAGGACGCAATGTGCGGTCAACGTGGGTATGGTTTTTTCGGCGGAAAATTCTCGACCATCGATGGCCCCGTGTCGTTATCAGCCGGTATCGCTCGGACCGTAGAAATTGCCAATAATTACGGTCATCGGAGCAAATTCGGCCGGGGTTTCGCGATGCCACTGCACTCGATACACCGGAACCGCCATCGACGCTCCCCAGTGCCATTACTTCCGGATCGCGTTACTCAATCACGAAAATTCCTGTCCAACTGCCGAGAGAGAAATGATCGCCATGTTTCGCCAAAAGTCCATTTAATTAGGTGACGATTTTTCGGTCGACCCTCGTGAGTTGGTAATATCAAAGGAAATATCTAACGCGTAGATAACGTAAGGTCGAAGCGGTGTACGGTTTTTTGCATCCACAAGAAGGCGCCCTGGGTCTCGTTATTTGGGAAGAATCACGACATCCCCGCGGGCTCGGTGTTCGCTGAGAGCCGTGTTTGCGAATACCATCTCGCAAGGAGGTGATATATCGCGGCGACCGCCGCCGGAGATATTGTCCTACCGGTAAAAGGCAAGCAAAAGCCCCGGTAGTCTCGGAAGACGAAGAAACCGTCGGTGAAACGAAGAACCTCGAAGAAAATGGACCGGTGGAAAATTGCTGAAAAGTGCAAAATTAAAACATCAAGCCTAACAAATCCGCAATTAAAGTCCACGATTAATCACGCAGGAGCATTTGTTTTCGCGATAAAGACACGCGTGTAAGTTGGCCGGGGAATTGAGCGCCCAGTGGCTGAATTAAAGGCGGCTCTTTACGTTGGCCGTTAACTGCATCTGGGGAAAAAGTCGGATAGCAAGAACGGGGGAAGACGGAAGAGAAGCGAGGAAAATAAAAGAAGCGAAAGACGAGCGCGCCCGGGGAAGGCAAGACCGTCCAGATGAGAGCGAAGGACACGGCCGGAGAGTGGGGGGGAGGGGGAGGGCTAAGGGTGATAATTAAGACGGACGCTGATTTCGCGATAGCACGAACGGTCTCTGCTCCTCACGACGAGGACCCGCCCGCCCTCGTAAGTAAGCACCATAACTGTACCTCCGGACCCATACATACACCAACAGGACGGGCTTTACTCCGCCGTATGAGCATCGTCGTGCAAGTGCACCGAGGGCACATGGACGCGCGAAAGCCCGTGTTCACGAGCTCCTCTCCCTTCTTTTTCACCTCCTCTCCTCTATCGCCACGTTAATCTCCGCCTACCTCGCCGGCCTTTAAACGTAACAACATTTACATACACGCTCGCTTTTCAAGCCGTCCCTATTAAACCACTGAACTCCTCGGCCAAACGGAATCTTCTCCTCAAAGGCGAGGTCTTTCGCAATTTTTCTCAACACCCGGCAGCGTCTCGTGGTGGCCGTTAATTCCTCGGGAATTCCTCGACACTTCAACGGTCAATATTAATCCGTCCTTCGTCCTGATTTCTATCTAACGTCCCCTGTGTCTCGCGACAGTCCGGGAATATTGTTCTGGCGATTAATAAATACGTACCGGCGAGGTCGTCTTTCTCACGGCTCGGGGAGCATGGCGGGAAAGAGTGGTAGAGTGGGGGAAGGGGGGGGGGGACGATCCTCTCGGCGTAGTCGAGCAGCAAAGATTTATCGGCCTCTTACCGATACTGAGCCGTGCTCAAAATGCTGCAAAACACGAGCGCCCCGCACACCGATGTCCCCCCCGCGCGCTTTAAATGCAACGTTAAATAAACGAGCGTCGGTGTGTGGGTGCGAGCGTCTGGACGCGAAGAGGACCCCGGCCCGGATAACGAGGCGCTACCGCCACGGTAAATGGCCCGCGGTCATTTATTAGCTGAATTTATCTCACCACGCGTCGAACAAAGGGATACGGACTGTACGCCGTTCTTGCCTCTCGCCCTTGTCCTCCCCCTCCTCCTCCTTCCTTTCATCCTCGTCCCTCTTCCGTCCTTTCCCCCTGGAACTCAAGGCCCCACGAATCCCCGAAAAATGTCCCCTTATTAACACCCGATCAACAGCGGAAATCTACGATTTTAGGCCCAAAATCGATGGCTTCGATCTTCAAAATTCCAGCGTTTTTTCCTTTTTTTTAACGAAGATCCAGGAGATAGAGGTCGCTATGATGTATGGCAGAGTGCGTTTTAAAGGCTACTTAAGAGACCGTTCGGAATCATTAGCAGTATTTCTCGGTGGCGACCCTTACAAATCTCGCGGTCGACGGCGAATTCCACGGGAAACACGATATCCTTGATTAATTCCGCGCTCGTGTGTCTCTAAGCGACGATCGACGCGTAGACCGTAGATTTTTCTCGCTGCCCTGATCTATCGGAATGGACTTTAGATTCCCATGGAAACGCGATACGCTCGAGCGAGTACGATCCTCCGTGGCGCGGAATTGACGAACGCTCGCGCGCTCCACGGGATCTTCTTCTTTTTTCTTCTTCTTCTTTTATCATTCCGACGCGTCCGGGCGTAGGAAAAAGAGGGGCGACGATGGAATTAAGTTTCAGGAAACTCCGAGGTATCGCTTACGGGGGGGGACGCATAAAAGTTGCTCCGAATTACTCGCCTGTCACGCTCCAAATCCTCCGAATTCGAGCGTGCCCGCCTATTTCCCCGTCCGCCATATTCCTTATCAGCCGAGGAATTGCCGAGGACGTCTCGACTGCGCGGCGTCCGCGGGGAAAATAAAAGAACTCCCCGAGATGGCATCTGCGCCGGAAAACTAGGACGTTCTAATCGGTTCAAGGTCCCCCCTCTCCCCCTTTGCTCAATTACCGATTAACAATCTCACCTCCGCTGAAATAATGATAAAACCTTCAGAATGTCAGTTAAGTCCGGCTCTTCCGGGAGGACGAGGGACAACGAAGTCGAGGTAAAGGGTGAGGAAGACAGAAATAGAGAATCGATGGCCCTGACGACCTTCGCCTAGGTAAAGGCATTTTCGATCGACTCCTCCGAGGCCCGTGGGTCGATAAATCCCACCCCATTGGGCCCCTCGGCCGGCGTTGGGCCCTTTTTCACGCGTAACCTTGTGTGCGACCGCGTGCGTGCGTGCCGGGGCTCACCTGGCGAGCTTTAATGATGTCGATCTGACGTTAGGTGCTAGGAAACGTGTCCTTGGTTAACCGAATGCATCGAACCCGCACGTGAATACGGCCACGCCGTGTTTCCATGGAGACACGACGTACCCGGAGAAATTTACATCACGACCGTAATTTCCCGCCAGCCACTGCCCCCCCCCCCCCTTCCCGGTATCCCCCTCCTTGTCCGTGGCTCTCGCGTCAGCGGGTAATCGTGTTTTTCATATTTCCCCAACTGGTCGCCGTACATTCCTCATAACTCGACGAACAAAAAGTCACAGGAATACCTTTCCATAGGAAATCAAAATCGCAGGTACCGCCGTGCACAATATACATCTATGCACATGTATATTTCATTAGTATACATAAATTCAGATACGCTTATGCCTTGTACGTTTTCTCCTCGACGACTGAGACCTCTCGCTTTCATTCGTAATGCCCTTATCTTATCAGCCATTAAATAGAAACTGTAGATGGTGCGAGGAATATAGCGTACGGTTAGTCATAGGTGAAAGAGAAATCAGGTGAGACTTTGAACACTTATTTGACATATTTCAAATGGAGTGAAATTTGAGTCTCCTGTTTTAGCAGGTACTGGATCGTCTCACGGGTTTCCCATGAAGTTAATTATCGTTATGGTCTCGAGGCAGTCGCGAAGAAACGCCGTAGTTTGCGTAAACACCCATCAGCCGCGTGATCAAAGGTATTCAAATTTCGTCCCCCGCGAAACGTTTGCGGTCTGCGCGCTAATTTATCGGGGATCGGCGGACTCGCCTCTAAATTGCGAATTATCTGCCCCCGCGTGCCAGGCACGTCGCTATTTCACCGCGCTGATAAGAAAGTCGCTGCCGTTGACTAATTACGCCGGCGCGGAGCGTAACGAGAATCGCGGAATTAAGGCGGGATAAGCCAGGAGATCCGGGAATTCGGGGAGAAAAATCACCGGGAAACGTTCAAAAATCTCACGTTGAAACTCACGTTGATCTCACAGGAAACGAACAGGTCGAAGACGTAACGACGTGACAGGATAAAATAGAAGATGACAGAGGGGGGAGGGAAGAAGAATTCGTCGGAACAAAGCGACGGTAACTTCCGTTACGCGTGGAAGACAGTCGGTGAAACTACAGGAAGGAGCTTTTAAAACGGACGTTGAGAAGCCGGGCTCTCGAAAAAATCGATTTTAAGGCCCGAACGGTCAGGAGGATCGACGGAGTCCTCCGCAGAAGGGAAAGCCCCGAGGATTTCACGGTACGTATCTCGAAAATCGATCTAGTCCGCGAATGGAAGGAGGAGAACAAGAGAGAGCACCTGGGATCCTCCGAGTGCACGTAACTGTGTAAATACACATACGGGGAATGAAAGAGCGAGAGAGAAAGAAGGGAAGGAGGGGGGGTCAGAGTGTACAAACACACGAACGTGACGTGGGAGAGAGAAGGGTTGTTGGTGTTGGTGTACATTGTAGCACGAGTGCATAATCCTCTTCCAGGGGGCAAGCCGAGAGCGGCTCATCGGAATCTCTTTCTCTGGCCCGTTTCCCTCCTCGGCCTCTTTACCCTTCCCTGGCCCCCTTGCCGCGCGTTCTTCGTGATGCCCGAAGTGGGCCAATGTGAACGGAGCCTCGCGATGGCATAACGAGCCCGCGGAAAGAGGGAGAGAACGTGCCTCTCCCATAGCCCCTCCGTGTAATCTGGTCTTCGGTAATTGTACGTTATACGTCCGGCGGAGCTAGCTCGCGAAAAATTCCCCGGCTCATTCGGGCACACCGGCATCTCCGCTGCTACGTTCTCTCGCGAAAGCCCGAGCCCGGGGGAGCCCGGAGATGGGTATCGAGAGCGAGCCAGGCCCGCCAACGAGAAGAACAAACACCGCGGAAGAATGGAAAATGGGCAGATAGGCCCGCTAAGGAGAGAAAGGAACAGGGAGAACAGAGGGAAAATGAAGAGAAAGAAAGACCAAGGGTGAAGCTCAAGCTGGAACTAGGGATAGGAGATAAGGGCGGAATGAGAAGGAAATGGACAAGTGGGAAGAAAGGAAAAGATCTAACAGGTGGAGAAGGAAATAACTAATGAAACAGAGAAGTCCTGAAACCAGAAAAGACCTTTCCTTCGGCGTAACGCAAACTGAGGGACTGAAGGATGAGGGATGAAAGAAGGCGGGAAGGGAAGGACGAAGAGAGAAAGCAGGAAGGGAGGGGGGGGGGAGTGTGTGAGAATGCTATCAGCGGACTCTTCTCGACTCGAGGACCACACCACGCGAGACCACCGTGCGTGCCTTGGGCCCTCTCCTCGCCAATATATCCGCGATCAAACATCGGAGCGAGCTCAATGCGGCCCAGAAGAAGGCACAGCCAAAGACCAAGAGAAGAGGAAGAGGGGTAGCCAGAGAGAGAAAAGGACGAAACGAACGGTAGAAAGAGAAAGATACTTTCGTTGCTCCTTCTTTCGTCGAACGATCGTCCGCGAATAGGGTCGAAGCTAACGCTTTACGAAGGCTTGCGTACCCGATAATGGCGCATATCGCGGCAGCAAAGCTCCCCTACGTTCTCATACGACCGTTCGCAAGGTACTCCTACGATCGCCAACTCCGTCAAACCCCGCGCAGATTAACGCCCCTGATACCCCACCGACCCGTCGTGGAAGCAAAAGCACGGACAAGTAAAGAAACGCGCTAAAAAAATACGTTCGTTGAAGGATTTACTGTCGTTCGACCTTGTCGAAATTTTGAAGACGAAGACAGTTAGATTTTCGTTAGGAGGAAGTGAGTAGAGCCATGATTACGTCGATGGGCTAAAAATCCGGTAATAACGAGCGCCCGTAGCGCAGTGAAAGTCAGTGTATCTGTAACAGCCTTCGGCTCGTACTATTTTCATGACTGTGCCGCCATAAATATAAATTATCTAGGTTGTATAGCATCCGAAGTACTCGACGGCTAGGTAATAACCGGGAAAAAAGTTGACAAAGAGAAACTCAGCGGGCGGATTCGTGCAGTCGACTTTCCAACGTTGCCTTTTTTTCAGCAACGTCGTTATAAATCTTTCGTACGGCGCTTCCGCTCGTTTATACGAGTATTTATCGTTTAATGGCGTCACCGAAATTCCACGGGTACCTGCGCCTAACGTCGCCAAGGTTTCGCAAGCGAGTACCAGCGGGAAAATGATTTTAAGGCCAGTCATAACGAGTCCTTCACGAGGCTCTTTGCCTTCCCTTTGACTTAGAGTTTTCGGGGACGGCCGATCCTTCGTCCTAAGCAAGCAATAAATACCCCATTAGTCCGCAAACGTCGTCCACTCGGTCCCCGTTGTCGTTGGCTTTGGGCATTTCGTGTTGACGAAACAACCTGGCCAAGCTGGGCCCACCGGAAAGAGTGAAACCTTCCTACAAATTTCCTTTCGAGATTTCACGTGCCGCTCGTCTTCCGGCGATTTTACTAATTCTTCGTGGAAGAAGCCCGGAGTCGGAGGTGTTTGCTCGCGCGGGCAAACTCGAACGCACGGCAAATATTGTTGAGCGCGAGTCTTTGAGCAAACAGCTATCGGTCGGCAACATCGCCGCTCGGACTTGGCTTCCCTGTGTACCCTTAATTAGTCCCCCGGGTACCTTTCTTTCGTAGCGGAAAAACAGCCGGCGGAGCTTTTCGTAGGAACTCTTTTGCCGCTTTACGAGATCGTCGCCCGCAAGCATAACGCCAACGTTGTTAAGTTCCCTTTGTCCCGCGGGTTATCATAACTCCCGCCGAAGGAACTAAACATCGCCGTCATTTCCCGTTTTCCCTCGTTTCCCTTGAAACGAATTTCCAATTTCAAAGCTCCACGTTGCCCGTAAAAACCCTCTTTGCCCCGGGTTTACACGACGGCGATTAAATCTCCCAAAGCTCCCACGTTTCGTAAGAATTATGAGTCCACGAGAAACGCGCGGGGGACAGAATTTTCGGCCAACGGGGACGGAGGACGGGGCTTCGTTCCCGGGGACTAAGGAATTAATTACTCGCCTTGCATCCGCACGAGCAGCGAGATTCTCCGGGCGGCCTCGGCCGGCTGAAACGCTCGCCGCGATAATTATTATAATCGGCTGTCAGTGGCTCGTTATCGTGACGGCACGTGAAAGCATTAAATTAAATTTAAATCCGAGCGGGGCGGTTTCCACGGGCCGGTCGTGCGATGACTCGCCGGGGAAATAGGACGTTCGCTGCCGGCCAAACAAAAACGCGAGCAGAGAGAAGACCGATGGGAAGGGCAGGGGAGTGAGGGGAACCGGAGCACGGTCTTAAGTGGCAAACTCCGAAGAATTATATCGTAGAGGCACGGTGGTCCTTCGGAGATTGGACGATAATTACCACCTGGTGTCCGTGTGTACGCGTATCCTGCGCCGAGGATAAGTACTATTAATGACGGCCGGGGGAAGGATCCTCTCCTTGCACCCGGCATTATTATATATATACATATACATACTCACCCTTCCCCCGTGCATACAAGCTGTGGATATTCACTCCGTAAACCTTTACTTTCGTTTCCTCCAAACAAGATCCTAATCCTCTTCAATGAATTCATTGACTAACGAGTGTACGTACGTATGAGTTGTCCTTTTTCCTTTCGTTTGTCATTTTGTACACGAATTAACGGAGTTTCTCCGCTGTTTCTCAACGGCGACACACTTCCTCGCGGTTGCATATGCATCGCCCTCCCTCACTCCCGTCCCTCGGAAACCGGCTGTAGACGGTAACCTATGTGGATACTCTCGAGGTACAGGGATTCCAGGCACAATGCCCGTGACCGATATTACCGCGGAATACGGTTCGAGAGATGCACACGGACCGTATGCATATATGGACGTATGCAGGCGGCTTTGCATCGCTCCCGGATTTATTTCGTAGCCGATAGTTGGCCTTATTTCAATATCGCCCGGGCACACCGTCTCTCCTTATTGGCTGCTCGTGACTCGCCGAGTACACAACGGGGATCTATACGAATCTCTCGAAGGACCGCACTTAAGAAAGGACCATTCGCCCAGCATCGGTAAATAGAAACGAGGTCTCGACGTATCGGAGAACATTGGCCACACGATTTGTCCGAGAGGAAGGCCAGGTTTCCGGGATAATTAGAAGGAACGACAGAACGAACGGGAATTAGCGGAAATTAGTGGAACAACGCGATTAAAATGGAACGGGTCGTGGTCGGAGTGACATTTTCCTCATCTTTGCAGTGACCGACAGAACGGAAGCACCTGCAGGTTCACGGATAGCCAGTCCCTCGTTTACGAATACAACATGCCAGGAGGAACGGCGAGATAGCGACGAGAAAGAGCACGGAAATAGGAAAGGAACCGGGGGAGGAGTCGAAGAGTATTTAAGGAGAGACCAAGACAAGGGGATAGGTCGCTAAGTATCGAGGAATCCGGGGAAGAGAAATTTTTCTCCTCCCGAAAGAAAGAGAAGAAGAGTGCACGCGGGGAATTATGGGAGGGGCTGAGCCGGGGAAGGGGAGGAGAAGAAGACCTTAGAACCGGGTTATTACTGCCTTGTTAGCCCGATGAAGGCAGCTGCTCTCTATTTAAGTTCGAACAATTAAATTGTCCGATCCTGATATACCGATCCCGTCTTCGTCATACCTCGTCGTCCAAACTCGACCTTAGCTACGGCGATGGGCATCTGAAAACTCATCACGATTAGCCTTGTCCGCGGCCGAATTAGCCCCCCCCCCCATCTTTCTCTTGTTAGCGTTTCAACGACTGCGCGTGAACTCTTAGGACGTGAAATTAATTAAACATTATTAATTCTCCGGTAAGCCGGTACATACGCGTCCGACAACGACGGGAGTATCGCACGGTACCGACTCTGTGTAATTCCCCGAGCGGAATTCAAGCAACCCGTAATTAATTCCTTCGTACACCGGGAACTGATTTGTCTGAAAGGAGTCCAGATTTCGACAGACGTGAGCTCATGAATTTTCTATTAACGTAATTAACAGGCCGACGGCTACGGGGCGAGGAAGGTAATTCGTCTTGTCGAGGTGGTTTAGGCCTCTGTTGATTTGTTGTAATCTCCACGATTACGAGATTACTTTCGAATTGGCTCCTTTCGATTTTTCGAGGGTTTAAAGTATCCGTTGGGCCGCGGCTTTACACCGGTCCCTCCCTCCCTCTCTTCTTTCTTCTTCTTGTCCGAAAGCCAACAAGCCTCACGTGGAACGCAACACATTGATTCGTCCATTATTCATCCGTGGCATTTTCGATGATGGATCGCCGATGGCGTCGCGCCCTCCAATGACATGCCTCTCGTGCGTACATCCGACCAAACGATCAACAGACTCCCCTCCCCCGTCCCTCCCCGATGGCCCGCTCGATCCTTCTTTCCCGTGGTTTCTCGCGTGGAAACGAGCGGTCCCTCTCTCTCTCTCTCTCACTCTTTCCGTAGGTCGATCCTCGCGTGTAACTCTGCCTTTTCCCTCTTTAACGAGCCAATCGGAAGTCGCGAGGGAAAGGAGAACCGCGAGGTCGAAGACGAAGGTGAAAGAGAGAGAGAAAGAGAAAGATGGAGAAGGAGAACGGCATGCAACCGCGGGTCCTCTCGAGTGCACGAGTATCCGTAATGACAGATTACCGAGGCATTAATTCCTTGTTTAACCAACAAACAACCTCCCTGGCATGCCGTTTAAGTAATAAAATATGGCGGCCGTGCGCCCCGGGGCAACTAACGACTCTCCGAACCTGCTGCCCTCAGCTCGTTCCTTCCTCCTCCTTCACTCGTCTCTCCCTTCTCTCTCTCCCTGGGCCCGCACGATCTTGCCTCCCCCCCCCTCCCCCCGCGCTGCCCTCTGTGCGGGACCTGCCATTCTTTCGTCCCGCGGAATAAGGCCCCTTCCCCCAGCCGACACATTGTACGATACGTAAACGTTTCGCATCTTCTCCCCACGACGGCCATCTTGGATTTCACCCTTTCACCGCCAGAATTGTTGGATTTTCGCTGAGCCTAAATCAATGCCCTTCTTCCCATGAAATGTACTCCTTGGAAAAATCTACTCGTGTACGAAATCTACTCCTGTATGAAATCTATTCCTGTAAAAAAAGGTCTTCCCTGCGGGGTGGCGGACTCAAACACGTGCCTAAACTAGGACCGATTTCAAGTGCACTCATGAGATACGATTGGTTAGATGGACGATCGTTAGGCCCGAGGTACGTGACATCGGTTAGCGGACGTTTAGAAAACCGGAGGACACTGACGAAATAGACCAACCGGGAATCCAGCTGTGGAATTTTGAGCGGGGACATGTCAGCCGCGGGGGCAAGTATCAATCAGCCGACCCAGTGTCCAGCTATTATTTTCTGACGTCCAACAGTACGACTGTCATTAAAGCGACATTAGTCCGAGGTAATATTTCGGCCGGGGGAATAGACAAAACGGAATGTTCCCGTGGAACGCGGGCAACATCGCCGTGGTTGGTCCGCCGTGAAAAAATCTCGCGGTGGAAATTGCTGTTATACCCGCGCCATTGAAAAGGGGGAAGGGAAAATGGCCGAAGATCATCGCAGGGCCTTCGAGCGCAGGACTTAACCACCGCGATTCTTCTACCCGTAGGCCATTACCCCCCTCGACTTCGACCCCTCCCCTCCCGAGGGTTTTAACGGGGCGCGCGCGGAACTCGCGGTCGAAAATGAAAGTTCTCCGGGCAGAAAGAACCGATCGTGCGATCGGTCCATCGATCAGCGGGACCACCGTGAAGCTCTTCCCCTACCCTCGATCCTCTTTCAACTTTTTACAGTACTAGTAGAAAGCCGTATCCTAAGGTCCTCGAGAACGAACGCGAATAACAAAGTTCCGGGCAATAGTCTTGCGCGATAGTCCCGGTTCCAGCGTGGAAAGCGAATACTTTCGGCGATGAAGTTTCGGCCAATGCAAGGATTAGCCGTGGCCATAAGCCCGTGCCTTTTGCATTGGTCCCGGCCACGCGAGATACGAATAGTTGAGAGGCCGGGAACTGTTGGGATAGTTTGTGGATTCTCCGGGCAAGCACGAAGGATTAGCCGCAGCTCGCGGTTACTTAACATCCTGAGACGTACCCTTCCGTTCGACGGAAACTCCTCTGTGCTGAGCTTCGGGGAAGTCTGCTTACGGCCCTACCTAGAATATCCAACGATCACGCGACCTCATTCGACTGCAGGAAAAATCCTCAAACCCCAATAATCCAGGAACCGAGGAAAACGATGGAAAAATACTTGGCTCGATGAGTTCATTGGGAAAACGGAAAGCTCTGGAGTCGTCTGAAGGAATTTCTCTAGGGTCATTTTTGAAGAGAGGAAGGAAGTCTACGATCCGTATCGTCCTCACGAACCACGTAACGGGGAGAGCAGGGCGGGGAAAACTCATTACCCTAATCCTCTTTCTAATTGTAAGCGTAAAGACACGACGACCGCTGGCTTTTCTGTCCGACCCTTTTCTCCCTGCCCTTTACCTGAGCCCACTGTCTTTTGACTCTTAACGCACGTTCGGACCACCCCCGAACCTACGAATACGTTTGCCAGCCGCCGTCAAAGCCCACTTTTACGTGACGTGCCTGACAATTCACCCCCCCCCCCCCTTCAACTAATTATTCCTACCGTCACGCGACTCTCCAACCCTTTCAACGTTTTACGACTTTTTTCCTTCCGCCATCCTTTGGCCGAAACACAATTTTTCCTCCTCTAAAAAAGACCGCGGTGCATTGTCTCGACAATTTCGAGTGTCCGGATGATGTCTCAAGGGCGGAAATCATCGAAATAAAGCCCTTTGGAAGGTCCGACTTACCGTTGGTTATTAAATCACGCGATTGTTTTTCCCTCGATTTACGAGTACTCTAGGCGGAAATCCGGGGGAACATAAAAAAGGCATTTCGTCCACTCTCTCATACACAGAGAGTCCTATATCTTGCGGAATCTCCCTCGGCCTAATAAAATCTGTCCATATATCTTTCTTTCCCGCTTGATTTGTGCCTCGCCGACGTTCTTTGTCTCTCTCTCTAACCCCTCCCCCTTCCCCATCGTCCCCGTTTGCCGTCTTTACTCTCGTACCCCCTTACCGCAGGTGGGTTTTCATTCGGAGGACACACGTTACGTCCATCGAAATTCACGGTGTGCCGGTGTTTCATGGGTCCGTCGACAAAGGGGGGCGGAGGTGTCGTTCCACCTCCGAGACGGCTCATCTGGGCCCGACGAATATTAACGAAGCCGATTCAACGGCTCCTCCTTTTTTCTCTGTACTCGCCCTGATGGCAGCGTGCTCGTCGCGCGCCTATGCATAAACGAGTCTAATATATGTGAAGATAAGCGCGGAATATCAATACCGAGGACCCATGAATATACGGAGCAAAGGGTAGGGCTGTGGAACCAAGCGAAATTGCACTTGTCCCTGTGCCTAAATTAATCGCATTATTTCTCAAAATCGAGCATCGACCAATGCTCGATTCATCGCTAAAGTTACAGGGTTCACCTTCGAGGGGAAAAGTTTTCTCTCCCTCTCTCTCTCTTTCTGACTCGGTGATTCTTGTTTGCTGCTTGCGGATTTTTAGCGCGGGGAAACGAGGAGAATGACCGCTCGAAACTGCCGGTTCGTGAATCACGGCCGGCCGACGCTCGGATTTGTCAAAAACAGCTGTGCCGGCGACATATTCGTCCGGCATGGGGATGAAATGAAAGTCCGGCTTACAACGTCGTATTCCGACGCCAACCCCCTCTCCCTTTCCTCCTCGTATGGCAGACTCGCGATACGCCGTCCATACGGCGTCTTACGTGCACGCATGAAAATTGGAAAACGAGAAATTTATGAGCCGACTCAGACGTCCCCCTCGACGCTAAATATAAAAGACAGGAATACACAACGGGTACTCACGAGTGTAATAACGTAGTAAAGATTTAAGGGTATAATAAGAAAATTGATTACGTATCGTCGTTTCATGAGTCTGAAAAAATCGATGATTTTGACGATCCTTAGGCAGCTGTTGCCAAAGGTTGTGGGAGTTGGGACGGTACAAATGGCTGGCTAATTGCGGCACATGCAATGACAAAGCTGCCAACTGGCCGGGCACCGTGACGAATCGTCGAGGAGGGTCCGCAGATTGGGCAAAAGTCCTGACGGACGTGCGTCGCGCGGGTGGCAAGTCGCAGGACTGACTAGGAGGTCGAAAGATCACTCGAATAGCGACGGAATAGAGAATGGCTCATAGAGCGTGCTCTCCTGGCCCAGAAAAGGCGGAGGAAAGGGCGTTCGCCAACCATTTGTAAAGCCCGCTCGACTCATAAATCCGCGCGAGTCTATCCCCGCAGGCCGCAAAAGAGGCGACACACACACACACAGACATAGACGTGGATTCACACAGAAAGAGAGAGAGAGAGGGGGGGGTGAGAATGACGAGGAGAATGGAAGGCAGAAGCGATGAAGCGCATGAAACTGAGGACTAGAAAGACTCTAGGAAAAAGGAGAAGGAAACCAACCACCCAAAGAACGAACAGTACGAAGACTTAGCAGTATTTTAAAAAAAGAAAACTAGCAAATTCTCTCTTCGAGTATATAACTAACTTCGGATTAAAGAAAAAACAATGAATTCCTATCATCAACAGGAGTTAGTAAAATAATAATGAAACGAATAACACTGGTGTTACAGTGATAGGCGGAGGCGACGAAGCGCACAAAACTGCGGACCGGAGAGACTCGAGGAAAAGGGAGAGAGGCAAACTACCCGGGCAAGGAGGGACGAAGAGGAGGAGTGGCGAACGTGGGGAGGGAAGGCGGTGTGGCAAAGAAAAGAAGGTGACGCGCAGGTTGCGTGCGGGTGGTCCCCTGCGGCATAGGTAAAATCTCGCACGGCCAACAGGGACGTCACTCGTTTTTACTACCTTCTTAGACCGCTTTCTTACCCCCGCTTTTTCTCTACTCCTAGCCCCCCCCCTCCCCTCCCCCTGGACATTCTCATCGAACGTCATTCCGCGCTTAAATTCCTATTCAATCCATATTCACGTCATTTCAAAGGGAATAATATTCGCCCGAAAACCGCCGATAGTTAATTAATGTTAATCTTAGTAATGTTTGTGCAAGGTTGAAGAGGTATTGATTCTAATGGGCAGTGATTGTTACTTGAATTTAAACTTTCCGGACGTGTGGACTTTACTTCTTTTCTCGGCGACCTCGATGTTCGAGGCGCGAATCGATACGACCCTGTTGCCGCTGCTCTCGCATCCGCGAGAGTCTACGTTTCTTGCCCCCTGAGGAAACTATTAAATAGATTCCCCAGTCGCTGAAAATATGCCAGCTTCCGCGGAAGAAGTTTCCTCCACACGGAAGGACTTCATTGAATCACGAACGAACGATCCGTCTGGGCTCTTTTTTAATTGAATTTAGCAAAGATTGTTTCTCACGGCCCGAGGATTTCTTCGAGTGTCGGGCTATTCGCAGTGTCATTGATCGATCAGTCCTGTCAATGACGAATTCTCATTACCGGCGTTCACAGGTTTTCGTCGCGGTTCATTTAGTTTTTAGGCAAGGAGCCTCGGGAGAGACCGTGTTTTGCTTTGCCGGAGTCGTTCGATCGATTCCTCGGGCTCCCCTGTACCCCCCTGGCCCGCGGGCCCCACGATTCCTACGGTTCCCTGCACACTGGTCCAGGTGCGAAACGTCACGCTTCCGTGATACCTGTCCCGGCAGAGCCTCTTTGTTCCCGCACGGCACCGGTCGTGATCGTTCCTCTCCGTCTACCTCGTTTCTTCTGCCGGCCGAGGGGGGCTTATCTCCCCGCGAATTAATTTACCTCGCGGCCCGTGGGCCGTACCGCGATATTTCGCCGTCGTCCTCGTCGCCGCGGGAACTGTTTGTTTTCTTTCATCCGGTCAACGGCCCGCACTCGCGTCAACGTTCTTCCACGATTCAACGCCATTTCCGCCCGATGAATTACCTCGCGGCCGCTTCTTAAACCGAGGAAGGGCTGGAGGGGAGGAAGGGCCGATGGAGGAGCAAACAGAGTCGGTGGTCGAAATGCCATTTACTTTCGACTCCCGCAATCCCAATGGTTTTTCCGACGTAAGGCCCAGCGGTCCTCGGCGAAAACAAATTTCCATGGCCGCGCCCGTTCGTTTACTTTGGAAACCGGCTTTTGTTCCATCCCCGTGTAACCATCGGCTTCCCCCCCCCCTCCTTCTCTCCTTCCTCCTGTTCGGCCAAGTTAAACAGAAAGAATTCTCCGTCCGTCGCGGCACCGAGGGACGTCACGCGTGTTTACTCCGTTCCACGGACGCAGCTTGCCTCTTTTCCCGCTTTTCACGCTGACGGATAAAGGAGAAGAGGCCCCTCGAATCGCGGAGCTCGTCCTAATCGTCACGCTTCGAGGGTACCTCAGACTAGGCTGTTCAACCAGACTCCCTCGAACCACCGTTACTCGACCTTCCCACTCGCGACAGAATCTTCTACCAACCGAGAGACTCGAATTTTTCTCAACATTTTACTCCCTCTTACCCTCTTCCACAAATTGCAATCATTCTAAACTATTCAAACATTTTCCTCGCGTTTAAAAATCCCGCTAAGTTCTCGTACGTTCGATGATTCACGAGGAGAGTAGTTTGTAATATTTTTGAGTAACTTCTTTTCTTGCCCTTTGCAGAAGTTGTTTGGCCTCGGTGCATTTACTCGTGTACAACACCTGCTCGATCCTCCTGCTCGTTAGTTTAGCGCGGCGGGTCCGTTACGTTTCCGGCCGGCGAATATCGCGTTACGTTGATATTTATTCGGCGGACAGGTCGGCCGACGGATTTATTCGACGGACCTGTTAGCTCGCCAGCCGGAAAGGAGTTGCCGATCGAGCGCTTAACTGCCGGATCGATTTACCGCGGGTAAATCGCGCTTACAATTATCGGCTAAATGTTTCCTGGAACTCGGCCAGCCGATTCTCCGAGGAACGGCCTTAATGTCCGTCCCGGTGACGCACAAAAATGCCATTAGCGCGACGTACGTTTTCCTTCAACCTCGACCCAACTGACACTCACGTGTTCATTCGACGGAACAGCGTGTCTGCTTCACCGGTGGATTTATGTTACCCGCATTTCCCCGTCTTGCCTTATTTTCAGAGGTACCCTCGTTCCGCGAAGTTAAAAACTGTCTCAACTAACGACTCGCATCGCGACGTTCATCATTCGAGTCGTTAATTCGGTCATTAATTAGACGGCTAATTCGCGGCGGAAGGAAGGGTAGATGGGGAATCGTAGGTTCGAAGAGTCCAGCAATTTCCAGTTGATTTGTAGGGAAAGGACGCTGCCGGGCGCGGACCATACGTCATAATTAAACAAAGTCCTGGGACAGGACCACCCGGTCCGCTCGGCCACCCCTATCCATTAGCCTCAATTAAATCAAAACTAACGGCCAAGTGCTCGACGTGTTTATGAAATCTAAGTTTACGATCCACCGCTTCATTGGCCCCCTTCGTCCCGGAATTAACGCATCGGACCAATAATTCTCACCCTTTTCCCACCCTTCTCGCAGTTCCATCAAAACACGCTCCGTCATTTTGAAGCCTCAAGAAAAAGGACAGTTCCTGGTAATTTCAGACTTGTCCCAGGAAATAACAAAAGATATTCCCCCAGATCGCAGAATAGTATTTTTTGTTTCATACTCAATATTATTATTTTTTTTATTTAACATCTATGGCTTTGTGAAATGGAAGCCAGGCTGGTCGAGCGAAGGTGGGAGCTTTCGGGGCCCGTGAAAGTGAAGGGACCGTCTATCTGGATGGGCATTTCAACGTCGACCGTTGGTTCATTCAATCGAAATCGACGCCGTGACCGTCCGAATCGGCGTAACGCTGTCACGCTGCACGAATTTCAAGCGATTTCCTCCTCCACAGATCTTCGCCGACGACCACGAGGACGAGGACGATCCAGATGCGCGCGTGCATCTGACGTTCCTTCCGTCGAGGCTTCAGGAGAGACGAGAGAAGAGGGGGAAGGGGGGGGGGGAAACGTAGGTCAGAGTATCCGGTTAAATTGGTTACGGGGCGGAACACGTGTTCGCCGCTGTCCCTGACGAATCGGTCCACGTTTTTCCCACAGACCGACCGGCATCTTTCCCGGTGGCAATCCCCCCCCTCCCCTCCCCCTCCATCTCCTCCACGTAGCACCGAGCCCTTCTCGAAAACTCGAGATTTGTCCTCGGGGCTTTACGTGTGGTCCACGAGCATCGTTTTACCGCGGACAACTCGCTCCGAAACAGTAGCCGGGTAATTAATCAAACGATTAGGCCCATTTTCCGCCCCCGTTTTTAACGGATAGGGACCCTCGAGAGCCTCAACGCTTCGGTGAATTGAATTGTCGACAGCGTAATCCGCTCCCGTTGGCGATATTCATGAAGTTTGGAAATTCTTGAATTTTTCGACGACTCGCTCTGGACGGTTTCTGATTTCAAACGGCTTGGCTAATCGTCCGACCGGCCGGCTAATAAATACGAATGTCGCGAGTGTACAAGACTCCTGTAACTTATTGCTAAACGTCCCTGAATTTACATGATTTCAAAAAGTGCCTACTGTTGTAGTTTAGTACGGTGGTTCGGTAGTTTCTTCAACGACGTCTCAGGTGTCGGCCGGTAATCTTGATTCTGGTAGACTTAAAACCGAGCTCATCTGCTTAATTAGTTATTCAAATCAGTGAGATTATCAAAGCGTAACAATAAATCAATGCCCGTAGCCGTGGCAGTTTTGAAAAAGACCCGAAAACTTTGTCTCGTGTCTCACGGTGTTCAATGTTCTCTTAATATTTATCCTTCGGCCGAAGCGTTTTACATTTTCACGGGCAGACGTTTCGCCTGTTCAAACCCATCTGGAAGGCTTTCGTGGTGTGTCGGGCCGAGCAAACACCGCCTGAAATCCGCATGAACCGCCGACAAATATTATCGAGAAGAGAATGGGCCTTACGTAACGAAAGCCCGAGAGAGCTGTATTCCCGTCACGCCATCGGCCTGTTTGCCACGCCACTCCAACGCGATCGTCCCCTTCCCTTTCCCCCGTCCCTTTCCTGTTTGGACAATTTTTTACGGCCAAATGATGGTCCACGCAACCTCCGGTTCTTCGAATATTCGTGCGAAGAAATATCGGCCGTTTATCGCGGATTATATCAAGCCGATTTTCACTCATCATACTCGATTCTATCATCCGCGGACGCGTACGAAGAGAAATGTCTGTCCACACGACGGATTCGTCAGGATGAAAAATGTATCGGCCGGAATTCCGTAGGATTTAAACTCCGTCCCGCGGGGCAGAGAAATTAACGGCGATTAAAACGTACTCGGCCCGACGGGGTTATGGGAATTTTATTGGACGGTTTCGCGTGGACCGACACTTGGACTCCGTTTAATGGTCTTCAATGTTGCTTTCGTGAGGCTCGTTAAAAAAATCCCTGGGATCCGGTTTTTCCTGCGCTCCGTCGATCCTCCTCAGCGAGCGACGTGACAGCGAGATAATCGGCGAATTCCTGAGGTTTCATAAATCGGCGCTTTTCAGACGGCTCGTTACATGTAAATTTATACGGTTCGATTTAATGGCTCGTTGACGTTATACGGTATTTCGCCGAGACAGGTGAAGTCTCATTCCGTCCGGGTAGAAACAAGGGGGACCACCTGTGATTTACACCCCTCGGAGACCCTATAAACACGGAATTTACCATCTACCGCCGGTATATCGATAATACTTTTACGCGCGCTACTTATTTCCCCGTAGATTCATCGACGCGTCACTTAGAACCCTTTCTCCACCCCCCGGAAAACCACAGCTCCCCTTGGAAAGCCTCCCCATTCGCTGAGAATGGAAAAGACTTCGTCGAAGAGCGTCGAATAACTTTTTTTTCCAGATAATACATCTCGTCATCGGTTCGGTACTCGTTTAGGATCTATGCGAACGCATGTACGAGGAAGAGAAAAAGGACGATCGGCAGCTGCGATCTACGGTGATCGATCGGAGATCCACGTAGCGTCGATTCCTTCAAGAAAATGTCCCGCGCGATAGGAAAAAGAACAGGAGGAAAGGAGCAGACAGATCACAAGGTTACTCCCTGTCTTTTTCTCGCACGTTAATTTTCTACGAGGACCTCTCTGTTGGCGGTTGCCTGGCAAAAGGACGATCGAGGATTCCCCGTGAGCGGCCGAGACGAACGCGGATTAGACACGGGCAATGGGGGTCTCCCTGCCACCCGGCTTTTCGGCTCCCCCCACCCCCCCTGCCCTGTCCTCCCTCTCCCCTCTTCTTCACTGTTTCGTCCTTCCATCCTCGACGTTGATATCGCATCGATTTCAAAAGACCGAGCCGCTCTCTCCCCCTTAGAGTCGGGAAACTCGAATTCTTCCGACTGAGAGCAGAAATAGATACTATTCCCATTCATCCGCCTCTGGGAATGTGTTTTCCATTCAACGAATCTCCGCATATGCAGCTCCGACGGATACTGTTTCCTTTCTGTCGAAACTTATAGTGTTTCAGGATCGACGATAAAATCTCGGGGTTCCAGTTTTACCCGTAACTGAACAATCCTCGATAGAACCATTGGAGGAAACGTAGTGGGATTAATCGTGATGGATCAGGGACACTTGATCGAGCGTTTTTACGTTAATTAGAGGTCAAATTTAAAGCAATGGGAAGAAACGGTGGTCCATCTGCGAGGGGGAAAAGTCGAGGATTTGGGGTAAGAGATGTGGGCGAGTGGAGAGGGTGAAAAAAAGAGTGTCTCGGTTCGTCGGAAGAGGTGACGAGTCTCGCAAAAAGGGTCTCTTATTACCCGTATAAATGTACCCCCCCTCGTTCAGAGTATATCGGCCCAATTCCCCGAGATAAAGACTGTAGGGCAGGAAGGGGAGGGGGATATTCCCTTCGTACAAAACGAGCCATTTGCCGAGGGCGAAGGGTAAATATGCAAGAGCCTCGTACCATCCTCCTCCCCATGGGAGTGAGACAGGAACGGACGGACAGACAGAGAGAGAGAGAGAGAGAAAGGGAAAGGCAAAACCGCGGGCGAAACTCGACATCGAAAAGCACGAATTCTCCTGGCCGATTCCTATTATTGCAACGAGCCCCGGTCGAACTTTTCGCGGGCATTATCGTGGACCTTCGGAAAATTTCCACAACCTGTGCAAACACTCGGCCGCTCGGTGAACAAGTGTTGCCTCAGTGGATATTTTCTCAGGCGAGATTTGCCGGAATTTGTACGGTTTAACCTCGCCAAACAGACACTCGACGCTCGCAGATCTGGACTTTCGGATTCCAGGAACTTAAGGGATCGCTTCTCAGGCTCAAACATTTCGCCTGAAATACTTAACCGAAAATTTTTGCTCCCCCTTTGTTCCATCTACGGTCGATCGTCGTACCTTACGTGGAAGGCGATATTCCGAGTACCTCGGGTAATACAATTCTGCGGAAAGATGCATTTCCCTCGAGACTGTGTTCCCCACGACCGAAAGGATTTCAAAGGAAAACGCGCTCGCTAACGTCTGACGGATAATTGGTATAATTGTTGCGCGAATGTAGTCTACGTCTCATTAGCACCCTCCAGTCTCTTTGACGGCTAAACACC
The DNA here is from genome assembly GCA_963989215.1 of Hedychridium roseum. Classification (NCBI taxonomy): domain Eukaryota; kingdom Metazoa; phylum Arthropoda; class Insecta; order Hymenoptera; family Chrysididae; genus Hedychridium; species Hedychridium roseum. The sequence goes on along the minus strand of OZ022318.1, from coordinate 2,051,854 downwards.
CCCTTCCTCCCCTCCACCTCTCCTTGCCACGTCTCAACCGTCTTCGACGATGTTCCCAAGGCTGTCTATAAAGGGTAATAAGATGCCTCTTTCATGCTAATGCTCGTCAAGCAGCCGTCTCGCGTTCTCTCGTCTTTATTAACGTACAGCACCGCTCGAACGTTGGCACAATTTTTCGCGCGGCAACCGTTTAAATCCGCTTAAAGTATTCCCCGACGGACAACGGCCGCCAATTAATTTCTATCCGTCCAATCACGAACTTTCGGAAACCCCCGGGGATCATGGAGATGAATGGAAAAATTTTGAAACACACATTCTTCGGTAGAACGGTGATTTTATCGATCGAGCCAGTCCATAAAACGAGTGAATTTTTCCGCGGTTTTTACGGGTAATAAGTTTCCCGGAGAGTGGGCTATTTTGGCTTATAGCTCGATCACTCCGGCACTGCGATTCCAGGACTCTGGCGAAGCCCGCTTATTTATATAATCGTCTCGTGAAAACGCATTAGCCAATTGCCAATTGGAGAATGTCAGAGCACGCGGTAGCTGGGCCACTTGAAATTTATAACTTGTTTATGCGCTACATCGATTTCCGCCGGGGCAAACGAGCCGTTTCGTTCGGGGACCATGGGGACCGTCGTCCTTTGTGTCAGTGATTTCCAATCGACAGGAGCGATATTACATGTCGGCAACTCGTGCAAACAAAGAAATACGCCATTGCCAAATTACTTGCCAATAAATTTCACCTCGGAAATTCCTCTAAAGTTTTATTAAATTCACCGATATCAATGGGTTCGATTAGCCGTTCTAGAAGGCTTCCTCCCATTTTCCAACGAGCTGTGCCCTTGACCCGGGCTTTTTCCCCCGGCCAAGGGTCCTACGTTTTTCAACGACATGCATAATGAATGCCCTCCGATGACTTTCCATTTTAAACGGCGGTCGTCACTCCGTAAGCCTGTTTTTACAGCTATTCTACGACCTAGACCGTACAGCAAACAACACTTTAACAACGTTCCTGCGCATGAAGCTTTTTTTGGTCCTCGGCAAAGGACGAGCATGTGTGTACAATCAAGTTTTTGCGTTATTATGACGAGACGGCCGAACTCGCGACTTCATTTGCCATTCATACGTCCGTCGTTACTCGGGCTCACCCTATTTTTAGAGTGACACCAATATACCCGGGATAATTTCATAGAGCTCCGCGAAAAGAAACGACGAAAATTCCCTCCGATGCTTCGGGCTATTCCATATTTAGTCTATTTCGCCGTGCTATCGAAATAGTCGGCTGTTCAATGTCAATCTATTTTCTGTAGCGTCGATAAAATGACGCAAAAGAGAACCGTGTAGACGGAAGAATAATTAAGTGTCGCCAGAAAATGTGACGAACCATTCCGAACACGTAAAATGTCTACGACGATTCGTTGATTCTGCAGGTTCGTCCACGTTCCTCGTGGATCCTTCGATCGATCGCGATCGATGACGACGCGTTGTCGACGCGTCGAGGTAGCCAACGTTCGTAATTGGCCGCGTGTTTCACCGAAAAAGCGATATCCGTCGACGATAAGGTCCCTGTTGTCCGCGCGTTCGTTACGAGGCACTTTCACGGACTCGTCCTTAGAATCGTCGACGGTCATTCCCCGCAGTAATATCGTTCCGAATAAGGTGCGACCGGGGAGAAGAATAGTGAAGAGGAATAGAGAGGGCGGACGGAAGACAGAGCTCATCCGGCCAAAGGTTCGGTAGAATGGACGCTTAATACCGAATAACTCGTAATTCCGTCCACGAGGATGACTCTACGAAATGTCCGATCCTCGACATCCTGCGGGCTTATAATTGCCAATTGACGCGAGAGAGGCCCGCCCCCGCCACGATTTTCTACCGACATCTCCCACCGAGGAAAAGACGGTTTTCGCACAAAAGGGGAAGACGGGCCAGGACGTTCTCGTGACTCGGCGAATTAAGTCGAATGAATTTATACAAAAGTCCAACGCCTCGGTGGCCCAACAAAACACGCGGAATTTTCATCTCCAGTGGAAAGCCAGCCATACCTGGACTTTGCATTGTACCGCCGGAGAGTAATTTACCGAAAGAGGGAAGGAGCAGTCTGACGATTTTTAATTTAGATAAATTCCCCCGATGTAGCTCCCCATGAACACCGAAGGCTCTCTCATCTGCAAAACAAACGACGCTTTAGCGGGATGAAACGAGTTCACAGTTTCGCAGGTCTTCGGCATTGACTTTATTGACGACACACGATAAAGTCCCTCGTAAAGGAAATGACGTTCGTTAATCAAGTCTCATATCTCGTAAACCTCGGCATAAACGAAACCATTAACGCGCATTATCGATCGACCAGACAATAGGACCAACAAGTGTTTCTAATTCGTCCCTACGATGTTTTCAACGGCAACGACAGCCGGCCCCGTCCGCTTTATCTCGGTCAACCTGTTCCCCCGCTTTGATAAGTCTTGGAAGGAAGCTGCCTGGCTTAAAGCTGCCCTCACAACGGGGTCAACCACGCCGGAATGTCGAGGGATCTCGCCCTACACCGTCCGACAAGAAAACTCAGATACGTATAATCCCGGCGACAAAAAAATTCCGGATTAGACAAGCTCGCTCGGGAAAGAAACAAATTCACTACCCCAAGGACGATAATTCTCTCGCCGTCTCAACGACCTCAACGTTCAGATAAAATCTACTTTGAAAGATAGAAAAATAAGACCACCGTCGTTAAAAATATTGATATCCATTAGACATTGTTCCGGGGAATAGAGATACAATTTTTTTCCTCATTTTTCTCTTGACACAATTTTGTCGACGTGTTATGAAGGCGGCTTAAAATCGTAGAACGATGAGCGTAAGTTCGATTCTACCTGTTCGTGGGCGCGTCGAACATGGTTAGGGGTGAGGGGGAGAGGGGGGGGAGGAGGGTCCCGTTGCCGGGAGAGCACGTCATCGTTCTAATTAATTCCAGCGCGTTCGATTGATCAAGATATTGCGGCCGACGCAATTAGCGGCCCGGCGTTCGACAATTGATCGATGCACTGGCGCCTCCCAGAGAAACCATCCCCCCCCTCCTCACCCCCCGCCACTCCTACCGCACGTCTTACAACGTTGAAACACGGAAAGGTACTAAGATCCTTTCCCTTTTTCCTCCGGAAAATCATCCCCCGGAGACGCGGGCTTCAGCCGGAAAAACGAACACGATATTCCCCTTCTCGTTTGTCTCATTTACCTCGCTCGTAGACATTAACGCGAATTTTATGGACGTCGAATAATTCAGGATAGAGATTACATTGCTTTTCAGTACTCGCATTAATTCTTGAATTTTTAATTCAACCTCCCGATCTGTAAATTTCTGTTGGGAAAAGTCTCTGATTCTTGTTCCGCGGGGCTGGAAAAACTTTTTATAAATAACGAGCAGACTTGAGAGCTAAGAGGGGAAGGGGGGAAGAGGGATTTGTGAGTGTCGTTGGTCGCCGGATGCTCGGAACACGATGCAACGGTATATTTTTTACTTCCACCGACGGGCGAGCACGGAGTGAATGTCTCCGAAACGACGGACGAACGAACGAACGAACGACCGGGATACTTACGCTGTAGTATGCGTGTCTCGCGATATATCATCCGCCTACTTTTCTCCGCGGAGAGAAGAAAAGAGAGGAGGAAGGAGAAATAATGGCGGGGAAACAAAGAAAGGGGCGGTGCGGCCCTCGACGGAGACTTTTCGAAATCGTCCATCGATCTCCGCGCGTTGCACTCTACGTTTCCGAATATTAATCTCCGGCTCGCTCTTGAAAACGAGCCGGAGCCGGGATGGATTTGAATTCGATTAATAATCCCGCCTACCGTCTCGTTAGTAATTCAGATTTTACACAACTATCCCGCCGCTTGATTTTTCGGGAAATATTCAAATCCACGGCACACCGGAGCGCGCAGTACGTGCAGCAAGGAAACGAATACGCCTTTTTTTTTTACTGTCCTTTCAGGCTCACGACCGGCCTTTTTTTCCCCCATGAAACGACCTACGTGCCACGCATGCGAGCGATTTTTCAAAAGCCGCACAGCCGCCGCTACGTTTTTCGAAAAGGGACCATTGAGGATCTTGCGGCCCCGATTCTACCTGGCATTCGCCGGGTACCGCAGGGTTCACTCACTAATTTTCATGCCGGTTAATTATCAAGCGTCGCATGTAACAACCGTGTGTCGCCGGAAACGGCGAAACGCTGCAACGATCCCTTTTTTTTAGTTTTTAGCCCCGCGAGAATCCGTGCAAGGACGTGCGTCGGTCCTTTGAAAAATTCCGGCCCTACGGCGAGGAGTGAATTTCCCCGGGCGAATCGTGTGATTTTTTCGAATCCCACATACTTCCGGCGCTTCGATCTCCAGGAAAAAGGGAAACAAATATTTTCTGATTAAACCGCGTCTGCGGCCGTTTCATCGGAATATCAGCCGTGTTATTATTCCATCTGGTCTCTCCCTTCGCCCCTCTTCTTCCCCTTCCCTGGCCGGCAAATGTAATTTGCCCGTGAGCGTCCTAAAGTCGTAATGTCATTAGCCGAGCGAGGGGGGGGGGGGGGCCCTCTTTTCTGGTATTCCTCGCCCAGGGGCATTTAAACACTCCGACCCTGGGCACACGTGGTCGCGCGAAAACTCATGCCCGATATTTCGCGAATTTACGCGGCATTTTGGCCCCCGGCCTTCCTTCTTCGTTCAGCCGGGCAAAAAAAAAAGCATGGATATTCCCTGTGCTTTCGCAGAGATTATTTCCCTCGGCGTGGGCGTTTTCCCGCAGCTAGCCACGGCTCTGCCTTTTTCCAGAAAACTATTACTTCCCTCGAAACTCGACGAACCCCCCTTCTTCTCCGCCTCTTCCCCGACCCTGACCGTCCCTTCGTGGAGGCAATTCCAACCGTCTTTCCGAGCGCCGGACCGTAACTTATGCCTTCGAATCTCGTTTGGGTCGGCGTCTACGTGACTCGGAAAACCGACGCGAGCCTCCCAGCGAATTTTCCAATCCTTTTCCGGGACCACGGGGCATCGAGTTAACGATGAAACGCCTGGGAAATTCCGAGCCGAAGGCCTTATCTTTCCACCGCGGACTCTAATTCCCGCGATAAACCAGTTTCCCCAAAATGACCCCACACCCCCTTCTCCCCCTGTTCTGTTCAATATCGTACGTGCTATTAGCCTAAATTATCTCCGAGGGTAGGGGTACTTATCCAATGACAAAGTCAAACTCTTACTTCTTTTTTTTTATAAAACAAACGTGTTTATTCTCATGGTTCTTCGCTGAAATGGAAAGTGGCAATTAATTAAATAGATAATTAACAGACCGTGAGTACAATGCGTGATCCGATTGGCGTATTTACAACAATACGTTACAATTAACGTTACATAGCTAGACGCAATTACAATTAATACGTATCGAATGGCGAGCAGGAAACGTACAGGGACTCGTTGTCGTTTCGTCCTTTTCTCCGCTCGTTTGTCGTTCACGCATATTTCTGTACGTGTTTCTGTGTATAATATATGTGTCTGAGTGTGTGTATGCGTGTATGTGTGCTCTGGAGTGTGCGTGAATATTTACAAAATTAGATACACTATTTACAGAGGATTCCCTTACAAACTAATAAGCGTTATACGACCGACACTTTTGGAAGGCGGTCGTGAACCGTAGGAACGAAGTCGTCGCGAGTCGTCCGTCTGTCCTTCGTTAGTTTTTATCGCAGCGATCGTGCGAGGACGAACGAACGACGGGAATCGAAACCGGGAGCGAGAAGGTCCTCGGTTCCCAACTAGAGAGAAGCGTCAGTACGACGGGGAAATTCATTACGCGGATTCAGAGCTCTCCTACGCTGGAAATTCATTCTCGCCTCTCCTGCCAAGACAATAAATATGTGAGAAAGGCTCCAGCGCAAACTACTTCTTGTTAACTCTCCCCGTTTCCCAGGACACTAATGAGATTTGCATTCCTATCGCCGTCGAATAAAAAGGAAACAATCGAAATTTCTAAACAGCAGAACGGAAGGCATGTATTATTCAAGGGTTCATATCCTTCTGCTGGTCTTGGTAAACTAAAAAACTGTGCATTGCAAATAAAATATGCCTTTAACGAAACTCGCCAGAGAGGTTTCGTAGGATTTCGAAGTTTTGAAAATAAAGTTTCGTATGTCCTAGCGTAGTAACGATCAGCAGAGAGAAAGAGAGAGAAAGAGAGAGGGTATAGTGTATCGCAAATTCGAGCGCGGTAGAAGCTAAAGGCCTGTAAATAATACGACCTACCGTAGGACGAAAACTCAGCTGTACAGAACATAAATACTCGTGGAACTATCACAAGAGCGTGTGACGTTGATTCGCGGCAGCACTTGCCGCGGGGAAATTATTGCCGTTCGGTGCACGTCGGCATGGGAAATAAATAATAATAAACGTTGGCGCGAAACGAACGCATTCGCGTTCTCGGCATCGTTGTTCGACCGAGAGGAATTTTCTTCGAACAAACGACACGTTGGCTTTCGGGAAATTAAGTAAAACGCGGGGGAATTTTTCTCGGGACCTTGCCGGGCCGAGGATTTAGCGGCTAACGATCGACGAGAATAACCGAAGCTTAGGTTCCCCGTGACTGTCATCTTCGAAATTGACTGCCAGTACCCTCGTCACTTCGGGGCGAATACCTGCACGAGGAAAGTATCGGTTTGCCCCGCGGAATGCACCTTTGAAAAGACCGGTCAGTGCGTTCCTCGATTACCCATAAAAAGAGAATAGTCCCCCGACGAGGAGAAAATCAGCGAGGATTTTTCGTCGCGCAGCCATCGCCCCGGTTCAACGAAATTTCCTACTCGTCCATTCCTACTGGAAGAGCGTTTACAGACTCAGGGACCGTTTAGGCGGTCCACCGCAAGCGATATAACTGTACAAATACATATACACGTCGACCTGCGACCGGGTTATCGTCAGTCTGAATAATTTGCCGGGTCCCGATGAACCTAATGCAATACTTCGCAAGAAAATAAACCTTAGCGATGTCGCGAGTGCTTAGTAACTAGGGAATACTAAAAGTTTACGTTGTCGATGAAAATAAAGTCCTGTATCTTGAGTACCTTTGGCCAAGGTAATTGGGACGAAGGAATCTTGGGACCCGGCGATGCTGCTGGTCAATTCTTAGACGAAGTAAGTACGCGGATTACCCGGAAGGGGCATAGGTTCCCCGGGTGGTGCCGTGGCCATCGGGGGTTCCGGAATGGTGCTGTACAGGTGACTTCCCCTGGAGGACAGACTGGCCGGTCTCGGTAGATTTCCGGCATGAAGAGCACTGTAACCGCCATGTTGGTGCTGGTTGTGATGCTCCGCTCCGCTGTCCTCGTCCTCGGTCCTGCTGGAGGCCGAACTCACGTAGGTCGACTGCGTGGGCGTAGGCGTAGGCGCATGCACCGGCGCTACCAAAACTCCATTAGGTTTGGTCCACACTTCCGTGGCTGCGCCTGCCGCCGACGGGGCAGCGGTGTAACGAGCCGGGACGCGATTACGGTCGTTGACCTTCTTGCTGTCCCGCCTCTTGTCCACGGAGTCCGGCATGGCGAACCTCAGCTTCTCCCAGAACCTCTTGTCGCCCCACGCCACCACCGTGCAGGTTTGTAGGAGTAGCTGAAGCTCAGGATCCCTGGCGGGGGCCTCAGTCGCCAGTAGAACGAGGACCCTGCGTTTACGGGAACTTGGTCTGATGTTCTCTAAGGCCGAGCGAAGGGCAGTACGGAATTCGGCGTGTTGCCACTCGTTCGCCAGGAACACCGGTGAGAAAATAATGACGATCCTACGAGCCGCCGCGGCGGCGGGGGGAACCGCCTCCTGGGGCCTAGCCGGGGGCAGGTCTCGCCAATGAAGACACAGGGTTAGACCGGACTGTTCGAGCTCAGCCGCGAGGAACCTCGTGACGAAGTCTTCGTCCCGTTCGCTGTACACCACGTACCCGTCGTACAATCTGTCCCGCTCTTCGTCAGGTGGTGGACTCATCTTCCCCAGCCTCAGCCCGTACTTGGCGTGGGCCCAAAGACGAACGTCCTGCCGGAAGGCGAATGCCAGGGCGACGAATAGGCAAAGAGCAATAACTGCCACGAGAGCACCGGCCAGAAGAGGCACAAAGTTTCCGCCGAAGAGCGGAATTTCCTGGATCCCTCGGCTCACAGCTTCAGTCGATGGGTCCCCGCATCTCTTCATCGCTTGGGCCAGGGTTTCCACTCCGTCACGGCAGTACATTTTCTCCGGATCTCCGCGATGCTCCGCCAACCAGGCACGAAGCCTCGCCGCGTTTCCACACTCACAGCTCCACGCATTTCCCTCGAGAGCAACCCTCGTACCGTCACCCACGCTCGGCAAGGCTTCCCATGGCCGGAAATCGACGATCCTGTTGCTGTCCAGCCTGAGAATCTCGAGATTTCGCATCTTCTTGAAGGTCGTGTTCCCCACCGTGGCGATAGCGTTGTGGTCCAAGTACAATTCCGACATTCGCTCGAGCTGATCGAACTCGAAACCCCTCAACTCGCGCAACGAGTTGTCCTCGAGATGGAGAACTCGAAGAGCGTTGGCCCCGTTGAAAGTTCTGTTGTGAATGGCCGCGATTCCGCTGTTGTTGAGGTACAACACCTCCAGTCGACGTTTCCCGATGAACACGTGGCTACCAAGGTCACCGAGCTCGTTGCCGTCGAGGTAGATCTCCGTAGCGTCCATGGGAATCCTCTCGGGAACGTGCTTGTAGCCGGCGTTGGAACAATCCACCACGTTGCTCGACCAGCTGTGATCGTGATAGCACGAACAGTTATCCGGACAGGTCATCTCGCAGTCGCAGGCGTCGAAGTCACAGCAGTGGCAGAGCTCGAAGCAGTGGGCCTCGTATTTGCAGAGGAAATCCTTTGACTTCAAGGACAAGAGTGGTCGGCGCGGTGTTGCCCTCGCGTGGACCATGTCGCAGCTCACGGAATCCAGGTCCATGACCCGAGGGTGTTGTCTCAGTCGAGCCAGCTCGTTGATCCTCGGCAACCACTCCATGCTGCAGTCGCAGAGGATAGGATTGTTCCCGATGTAAAAGACCGGAAGCTCACGATCCTCCGGTACCGGTTGAATGCTCAACGCTGTGATATCCAAATTCCTTATTTCGTTGCCGTAGAGAACGACCTTCTCGAGGTTTGGTTTCTGTAGGAACGTCCCCGCAGCGACTGTTGTTATTTTGTTGTTGTTGAGGAACAGAGTCTCCACGCTGTCCGGCACGTTAGACTCGGACACTTCGCTGATGAGATTATAACTGGCGTCCAACATCTTTATCCTCATGTTGTTCCGCACCATGTAATAATCGCCGACTTCCGCGATCTGATTGGCGTGAATGTCGAGCCACTCGATGCTGCCGGGCAGATGGCTGTAATCGAACCAGAGGAGCTTGTTGTCGGAGACGTTGAGCCAGACGAGAGTCGAGAGGCTCGTGAAGGCACCGCGAATCTCCGTCAATTGGTTCCCGTCGAGCCTGATCGCACGGAGCACGGGGTTACTGGCGAACGCACTTTGCTCTACGTGCCTGATGAAATTGTTGGCCAAGTTGAGAACCTGCAGAGCCGGCAACGAGGCAAAGGCCTCGCGAGAGACGTTCTCGAGCTTGTTGTCGACCAATCGAAGGCCATAGAGCTCGTTCAACCCGGCGAACGAATCATTGTCAATTCTCGACACGTGATTGTTGCCGAGATCGAGAGTCTTAAGGGTTCGCAGCACGCGCACGGCAACCGGTACTTCGTTCAGCACGTTCCCACTGAGAGAGAGGTCCTGGAGGTCAGTGAAATTGTCGAACACGTGGTGATGCAGCGCGCGCAATCTGTTGCTGTCGAGGAAGATCTGACCCAACGCGCTCAGGCCGACCGTGTGGGCCGGATCGAATCTCGCGATCTTGTTGTGCGATAGAGTCAAGGAATGCAGGTTCGTCAGCGAGGAAAAACAACCGTCCACCAGAGTCTCGATGTCGTTATGCTCGAGCTTGAGGCTCTGCAGGCTGTAGAGTCCTTTGAACACATGGGCGTCGATCCTCGTGAGCGAGTTGAACGACAGATCGAGTATCACCAGTCGAACGAGCCGTGAGAAAGTGTCCCTGTTGACCCATCGACTCGTCAGCTCGTTTCCGCTGAGATCCAGGACCTGCAACTCCTGTAGACTGTCGAGCAATCCCGGTGCCAGGACAGCGAGGGAGTTGTTGCTCAGGATGAGTTCTCGTAGTTCTCGGGTCTTGGAGAAAAGTTCAGGGGGTAAGGCGACCAGCCTGTTGCTGGACATGTTCAAGGATCTCAGGGACGTTAGGCCTTCCAACGCGTGATCTCCGACCGCGGCAATGGCGTTCTCCTGAACCTTCAGAACCGTTAGACTCCTGAGGCTGCTGAGCGTCCCGTCAGGCAGGGCGGCGAGGTCGTTGTTGCTGAGGTCGAGAACCTCGAGGTTCGGGGTGCAGGATTCGACCCAGTCGGAGAACCCGAGGGACACGACGTCCTGTAACTTGTTGCGCGTGAGGTTCAACGTGAGGAGACTCTGCACGGGGCAAAAGAGCTCCGACGGCAGGGTCCACAGGTTATTGTCCGAGAGATCGAGATGCTCAAGCTCAGTCAGACCCCTAAGAGCGTCTCGATGAAGCTCCAGGGTCATCGCCGACCAGTCCCCATTGTGAGTCCTCAGGGAAAGAGTCCTGAGGTTCCGCAGGGAAGCGAACACACCACCAGGGAGGTGTTTGATCTTGCAGTACTCAACGCGGAGTTTCTCCAAGCGCGGTAGACCAGGGAGAAAAGCGTGTGGACCCTCGAGTTGGCTCTCGAAGAAGAGAACATCGCTGCACTCTAGACCCAACGATGCTATCGAGTCGGTTTGAATGGTCGAAAGGTTGCCGATCAATCCCGGCGCGTTGGCGATCGTCCTCAGACGACACGCTAAGGTCCTCTCCTCGTTTTCACCCTCCCGTCTCCACTCGCAACCCCTCGGCGCCTCCAAGCTGGTGATGCTACGTCCCAAAACAGAGCCAACGGCGAGGACTAGAAGCCAGGTGATCGCCAAGGCCACCCGGAATCTCCTCGACGTATCCATTCTTGATCCTCCTTCGGAGAACCACTGGCTCCTTGATCAACGGGGACTCTCTCGATCTTGCGCACCGTCCAAGTCCTATCGTCACGCACTCATAGTCACTGCACTGCTCCGTTCTCTCTGACGGATTACCCCCGGGGAAGCCTCTCACGGACGAGAAACTCTCTGACCTTTGTATCCGACCGACTTCCACCGATCACGCACAGTTTCCACGGTCGATCGACAAAGCTACGATCGCGGCTGTAAAAAAATTTCTCACAATCGACGAACAAGAACAACACTTTGACCGACACCCTCGCGGTTCATCACAGGACCAAGGAGTTTCAAGTTCCCCTTCCTTGACTGTCACGGGTGTGCAAGTACACGTTCGGCACGTACGTCGCCGGAGTAACGACGCGTCTCTGCGGAGTCGAAAGACCAACTGCGACGTAGCACCGCGATGGTCGGCGAGCAACTGACTCTCGCTGGGACGGATTCGTAGGCCGTCGACGATGGTCACGCACCCTGCATGACTGCCGGCGTGCTCCTGCCCCCACCACTCCACTTCTTACCCCCTCCAATGGATTTCCCCCCCTCCAGGATCTTCCGGACACAGGACGAGAGGCCTCGTGTGTCCTGCCAACCGTGTTCCCTCCACGCAAAGCACGTTCAGGTATCCTGGCGAACGTCCCGCGAGAGCAAGAGAGACGCAAGGATTCGAGGCACGTGGGAGCGAGTGAGACGGAACGCTGAACAGAAGGAGAGAGATTGGAAGTGAGAGGAGGACGAGATCTGCGCCACGGGCGGCTGGTTCCCTCGAAGATGCAACAAACCAGCTGACTGACAACACTACTTACTAGGTAAACACTAAACTGGTTCCTAGGCACACGGACGAACATTTATCAACCGACTCCTCGTTCGCTCGTTTAGCATTTTCTCTCTCTTTCACTTCTTCTTCCTCATCTCGCACATTTTGTCCTCTTTTTTCGCTCGCTATCATCTTCCCGTGTTCTTCCCTGATTTTTTACTGCACTCCTTGATTACTCTCACGTAAGAAAAATTATTATAACCGCTCACTACGTAATTATTAGAAAAGAAAGGGCCAACACGAAGGTCGTATATTCTTGTTAGCTTTCTGCATTATTTGCTACATTATTTCTTTATCCCTGGACTTCTCCAAAGTCCCTGCTCCTTTCTTCTCGGCTGTATGAATCGTTTCTCCGTCTATTGGGGTCTATATTTTTTCCACAGGAGTCCGTGTCCCTTTTTTTCACTCGCCTGGACTAGGACGAGGGGGTTGAAAGGGGCAGATGATAGCCAGCAGGATTGTGCCTTCCGGCAGTCGCTGGACTTTTCAAAATAAACAGTCCTCCGTTGGTTGATTTGTTGTTCTTGCAGCCAAAGGGATTTCTCCCGACCGATTCCCCCCCTCTTTCTCTCTTCACGGTCCCACGATAGTCCACGTGAGGCCCTTTGTTGGGAATCTCGAGTGCGACGAACGTATGAATCAAAAGCGTAATGAACTTTTAAACGCGGAATACTCGTTACCCGGCTGCCACGGTTTAATTTAAATGTCTCGCGTGTGTGATTAACTCGATTCCGCGACGTAGAATCAATTACCGTCCGGCGACTCCGCGCCCGTGGGATTGCTTAACGAGGTTGTAATTAATGAATCGGCCAGCCGCATTGGCAAAGCAGATTTCGCCGGACCGGTAGTACCGAAGAACCGGAAACCACGTTAAAAGGACGAAAAAGTTTGGAATTTATCGAAGCTGCATCTGCTCGTTTCGCCAGCGAATCTCAAAGGACGGACAAACAAGTTTGACATTTCTAAGTTTACTTTTGGTTCAGCATTGTTTGCCGACTTTCAAAAAATAAATTTCAGAATGAATCGTACGGACACTAAAATTTCGTCCGATTCTCCGTGAGTTCTGGTCGATCGGAATTATGTTTTTCAAGTGCCGGAGAAAATGAATGACAGAGCAGAAGCCTCGATTGCCAATGGAGCTTTCAATATTGAAACACTTTTTCTGGGCGGTCTAATTTTTTTCAACCGACTGCGAAGGTTTGCCGATGGGAGATAGGGACCTTACATTAAACCGGGCTGACTCATCCTACGATTTCTTTGGCCGTTCAACAGTTTCACAGCGCTCAGGAGTAAGAGGGGGGGGGGGGTCATAGTTCAAGGCTACCGACTTTCCAGACTACCAGGACATTTGGCGCCATCTTCTTCGAATCTCGCGAACTCTTGACACGCGTCCTTTTCGGAAATCGAGTAGATTCACCTACTCCCTCTCAAGGACCAAGTCCCAGGATCCTTCGGAGAAATAGAATAAAAAGTACTTTGGGTACCGCGGGATTAATCCTTTCACCGTTCATCGATTCGGCAACTCATCACGAAAACCGACGTTAGGGCAATAGGAACTTCGTGAAAGGTCAAGGAAAACGCTGCATCTGATAAAAAATCGATTAGGCCCGAGCAAACCTATCCGTTCGGAAGGTAATCCTGCCTTTTTCAATTAATATGCATCGCGGCAATTGTGTTCGATTGTGTCGATGGGAAATAATAGAAAAGACCTTTTACCAGCAGCACCTTCGTTATTCTTGCTTATTTAGTCATTCCACGAGGATGGCATGTCGTTCATCCCAGCCGATTGTCATTCCCTGATCGTACTCGTTACTCACTGAACGACCGAATGACGAATTCATCGACCCGTATAACCAGCGCGTGGCTTTCGCGGTTTCCAGAGCATCCACAACATTTCCGCGCTTCATTAAGTATTTACGGCCTGTCAGGGTGATATCATTTCCTCTGCTCTTTGAGGAACTTGCGTCTCACTGGAATACGTTATTAGCGAATTCGATATAAGGCAAGGAATTTAAAAGTATTCCCGGATGAGGGTAATGGGAGGAGAAGGTGTGAGTGGGAGAAATTCATTTTAGTAGGATCTTTAAATGGATCACCGTGATAATTGTTTGCCGGGTAGGCGAGTATCGAAGAACGAGATATCTGCGACCGGAAGTCGTTCTGGACAGGAAATCGGAACGCTCCGAATTGCTGGTCTTTTTTCTCTTGTCTTACCGTCCCCGTGATTGAAACGGGACGAATACCGTTTTATCGAACATTTATTTTTCTCCTTGCTAAACTCACTTTCTCTGAACACATCGCGAAGGCTGTCCCCATTGTCGAAGGTTTTCTCGGAGATGTCTAAGTTTCGTGAATCCCTCGTAGAACGTTCGACCCAGTTCTCGTGGCATGGAAAAATGATGTCCTTGGGTCGAAGTCTGAGGAACGGGCGACAAATCCTTGACAGGATTTTCCCTGACAGTTCCGTGCCGTCCGCTCCAAGTTGCAACGCATTAAAGGCACGTCGAGTTCCTAGGCATTTCCGCTGGACTGTGCAATCAATCGCGACGGACAGAGAGAACGACGGGGAGAGAGGGGAACGTAAAGTCGTAGGCTTCGTCGAGTCTTGTCGCGATTGCACTTTCACTCAAGCCGGTCTTGCCGGGTCAGACACGAGGTTAACGACGAAAACTGTATCGCGTCACGAAATACCAGAGCAAAAAGCCGGCTGTCCAACGATTTGCATCGAACCCCAAAGTTCCCGGTTTCCTTCGTGACGGACGATCTTCAATTAACCGGTATTTCACGTCCAGCCATACCGGACGGTAAGCTAATATTTTCAGGAAATTACCTGAGCCTTCGTAATCTCGTCTCTCAAGTCTAACCGAATTCAGGAACGATCGAATTGCATCGCTCAGTTGCGAACGATTTCGTAAGTTTCCTTCGAGGGTTACGAAAATCGGTCGTTGAGTTTTCCGCTCGACGGATATATAATGTCTCTAGGATATATTATCATTGCCGGGGGAAAGCAGGTCAGGGCTCGGGTGCAACGTGCATTCTGCGTTCGCCCTTTCCCCTGCACCTGGTCTCCTGTTCCCCGGTGCAGTTGGCCGCGAGCGTGAGTTTTTTTTTTGCTCGTCTCATGCTAATCGCCGTAACGTTGGCCGGTCCTCGCGGTGCATGTGCATCGCACGAGTGCAGCCTTGGCAGGCGGAGCTTTCCTCCTGAAAAGACCGCCTCGCAGACCGCCCCTGCCAGGCTTTCGTACTCAGCCAAACGTCCCGTGCGTTCGGCCAAATGCACGCCAGCCACGTGCATCTGCGTGCCGATGGCGGAAATCGACCGGTCCGACCGCTCGATTTTTCCCATTAGCCGAGCATCGCCGGGAAACTAAAAGAAACACAACAACGATCCCGCAACGAATGCCGTTCAATATAAAAATCAGGACATTACTCCCCCCTCCCTTCCTCTAAGGTATAACACGCTACTTTCCCACAAGAGACTTGGAAGAAATATTCGTTCTTAGAGAAATATTCCTGACGAACTTTCCCCGCTCGTTCCATGTTCGTTTGACCGAAACTGAAAACCCTTGTTACGTGGGCATTCACAGGGAATTTCCATCTTATTATGAGGCCCATTTTCCCTGAGTATCGGACTGCCCTTGGTACGCATAATTTTAATGACATTACGAGGGACCCCGAAAGGGACGGAAGAATACGTCGTCGCCGTATATTTTCCTCGGCGATGCTTCACGGGAACACCAATGGCAGACAAGGGGGATACATGCAAGTATAATCAGCATGGGGAAGCCCAGGAAGAGGCCTTTTTTTACGCGGGGGAAGAGGCGTTTTCACGCTCGGGATTACGGGACCGTGAAACCCCCGTCGACCCCCCCCCCCCTCTTTCTTCCCCCCCGCTCGAGGAGCACTAAATCTCGCCGAGGGCCAATGTAGATTTGTACCGTACACGCGCGTCGACTTACATTGGCCGAAACGCAACGGAGGGATGTCGCAGCAAGCAAAACGCCCCGTTTCGAGGCTCACGGGAAACAGATACGATGGAAACTCGCTTAATCCGATGAATCTCATGTCCTCGCACGAAGCACCGTCCTTATCTCACCCTTTTCACCTTTTTCTCGTCCACCAAAGAGTTCACCGCACTGTCCTGTTCGTCGGGAAAAAAGTTCAACTCGAAATGGGCGTAGAAATGTTTCATGGAATGTTGTTTTAACGACTCTTCGAGGACAGTTGTTGGTTCATTGTCGTCGAACCATCTGGGAAAAATGATGAAACGGGAAGGAGTCTCCCTGTTCCAGTTTCCCATTCTGTGGAGATGTGCGCGAATGGAAATGACCTTTTCCCTATCCTAAAGGGCGGAAATTCGTGGTCTAGTTCGAGGGGGAAGAGGGGGGCGGAGAGAAACCATTAATCCAATGGGCATGGACGATCCGCGATGTCAACGGGGATGTAACACGGTCGAATCCTATCTCCCACGTCCACGTTCCCCACGAAATCCCCGGCGAACGGACGGCCTTTTGTATTGCATAACGACGATAAGTCACTTTCACGGGCTGCCGAAAAGCACAGGCAAGGACAATGCCGGCCATCGAAATCTGTCGCAACGACAGAAACCATTCGGAGAGAAGACTGTGTCAGTCAAAGTTCATTCGCCGCCCAGGCGGTCCAGGCGTTATCGATGAAAACACGTGGCGATTTAAGAAAATCTTTCGGAGAATTCCCTGGCCCTGCGGGCAATTAATCGTTGGAAAACTCGCTCGATCGATCGAAATATCGCGATAGCCCGCACAAAGGATCATTGGAGGATCGCCATAAAAGTTAATTAACCGCTGATAAACGGCCATTTGCCGCGCTCCTGGCTAATTGAGACCGACCATGTCGAATGGAATAATAACGTCGTCGCGATATTTCCCGCTCGGCCGAGTTTTATCGAATCCGAAGGGAGAGATACGACGAGAAAATCATACGGGCGTGCGAACCGAGCTGACGCATCGTCGGACCATTTGGTAAATGAAGTTTCACGGAAATTACTGGACTCGTCCTCCTTATCTGACTTCCCGAATATCGCAGACCAGTCGACGAAAGAGACCGTTAAAAAACTGATCCTTCCCTAGGTGGGGAGAAGAAGGGCGTGAAAGGATTATATTTTGGTTGTTAGCGCTGGTTGATCAGTCAATTCCTATTCTCCCCGCGTCCACTTATCTTTATTAAGTAGGTACAAGAACTCGCCTTCCTCGGGAATTGACTGGCCGGCACTCGAAGTGTGATGAATCGTTCGTTTAACAGGGCGGCCCGTCGATCGATCGATCATCGGCCGCTCGATCGTGCGGCCACGGACGATCTACATCGGTTTCGATTTCCTGCCGAAACGTTTTCGGCTTTTCACGGGGGCCCCTGTCGATCGATCATCGACGCGCGATCTCGCGCGAACCACGCACATCGTCCTCCACGGTGAATCCTCGGACTTTCCTCGCCGTGGAGAAACCGCGGGACGTCGTGTTGGCCCTCGCAGCGGTACACGGGCTTCCCGCCGTTTCTCAAGGCCAAACTCAACCGACAG
This sequence comes from Hedychridium roseum, assembly GCA_963989215.1. Taxonomy (NCBI): domain Eukaryota; kingdom Metazoa; phylum Arthropoda; class Insecta; order Hymenoptera; family Chrysididae; genus Hedychridium; species Hedychridium roseum. The sequence goes on along the minus strand of OZ022318.1, from coordinate 2,034,355 downwards.
AGGCCTTTCCTAAGCGTCAAAGTGCTCATAGAACAAGCCATACTTCTCGCTTCTCGACCCACCCTGGCCAACCCCCCCCCCCTCCCTCGTCTTCAATCTTTTTCCAATCCTACCTGAGCCTACACGCACTTCCCTTTAGTTACGCTCCCGGGGCACAGTGGTCGGCCTCACCGAAGTTGCCACAATTTCACTAATCACGCTGGAAATATCCCTAGGAAATTACAGGCCGAAACGAACGAGGGTCGGATGAGAGAAATATGTTGAGAAAGTTTAAAGGAAAAAGCTAAAAAAGATGTGCAGTAGCTACGAAATTTTGTCGATTGAACATGCGACTTTCCAAAGTACGGGGAAACGTTCGAGTGAATGTTTTGGATCCTGTCGAACGTGTCAAAATAGTTACAGTTCGACCCCTGTTTCCCTGTTCGAAGGGCTGGAGAGTAAACGAGCTTAGATCTAGCCCGACACCTTCGAAACTTCTACCTGGCTTGGCCAAGTTTTCCTTTAGTTAAGCTCCGGCCGCTCAAAGACATCTCCCGACCTAAGTTACCACGAATCTCCTAATCGCGTTGACAAGCCACGTCGGAAATATGTTGAGAAAATTACGGGGGAGAGAAGGCCAGAAGCAGTTCCTCTCGATTCAACGCGAAATCCGTTAGAAATTCTTCTAACGATTGGTGGGGATGGGAATAAAGGATACGTGAGAGCAGTATTTCTCATCGTCCGAGTGTACTTATGGTTTTCTCGAATTCCGGCTCGTTTGAGCAGTGACCTAAGAATCAACAAAGAGAAGTCGTTCCCAGGCGCTTTCGAATTTTGTCCCTGACGCGGATTTCGCCGACGTACCGAAGCGACTACGTCACTTCCCGGGGGATAAATCAGGGAAGAGACGGTATTCCGAGTTCCTCGAAGATCCGCGATTAAAACTGTCGTATAAAAGAGTCTTTTAATTTATGCCCCTTTATTCTAAGCACTGGCGCGAGATCGGTTCTGCATTTAACGGCCTCGTATCTTACGCGAGCCGTCTACCTGCTGCTTTATGGTCTCATCTCGAGGACCCATCTATGTTAATGTCGGAAATGGACGAGCTCGTTTTCCACGAAAAAATTATACTCTTTTCCCCGGTCATGCCGTATATCATCGACTTGCGGTTCGTCCTCTAAGTGCGTACGTGTTTCATCCATGGGGAATTTCGAGCTCGTTTCTTATTCCTGTCCGGCAGAATGCTACCAGCACTGTCATGCAAATCCCCCTCACCTTATTAGTCAGCGCACCGACCTAATGACTCGTCGCTTTCCAAACGAAAATTTTGAAATATGGAAATATGGAAATCGCCCATACAACGTCTCGGCATGAAACGATGTTACGCTCGAACCGTACAAAACCCTTTTAAACGCGACAAGCCGAAACCTACAGCACGGTCCATTTGAAACGTGAAAACCATATAAAATATAGTATCAATTTCTGAAAGACATTCTCAAGGAATAATTTGAAGTTCTTTCAAAGTTCTTTCTGCTCGCTCGGCGACAATACACGCGACTTTCGACATGTCCTTAGGGAACGAAAATTCATAGGTAATGTCCTAATAATTGCGGACGATTTTTTAAAGGTGCGTCGAAGTTGACGTGGACATTCCTAGCTTGCTGGTCTGACTTAATGGCCGCGCTAGACGACACGACGCGTATGTAAAAATAAATGACGGCTTTCTTTTTCTGACGGCCCGCGTATCCTAGGGTTACAATAAAAGTCGTGCCGGTGACTGATCGGTACTGGGAATGGCGCAGTGGGCAGTAGTCAAAATGATCGATATCAACCTGTGCCAACGTTATACGTGGAAACTTTACGGCCGAACCAGCCGGATAACCATCGTTCCTTTCGTCCCTCCGTATCCGCCTTTTTAAAGCCAATAATAACTCGCTATTAAAAATATCTTCATCTCCGGCTTAATAAATCTCGCGGTGATCCTTATCCGCAAGTTTATACGCAACTCGTATTAAACGGTTAATTACCGAGCTCCAAAGACGAACGAACCGAAGATTCGAGAATGCCAAAAAAAAAAAAATAGGATTTTGGCTAAAGGATTTTTTTAGGGTTTTTTAGAATTTTTAGATTTCTTCTTTCATTTCTCGAGCCTCAAGTTTATTCCTCTGTGGATCGTCTTTTCGTAATTTTTTTGAATATCATGGGAATTAGGGACGATTGATAATTCCCCAGCTGCGTGTCCTTCGCCGTCGAATTTGAATGAGTAAACACGGTCGATCGACGCGGAAAGGACCCGGCCGCGTGTTTCCCGAACACGGCCAATTTATACGTTTAATCGATCCATCGATCACGCTCGGTTTGAGCGACCGAGCCATGAAAGCCTCCCCGATCGGCGCGTGTAAACTCATTAACCGGCCGACCGAAACTATTAAAACGATTGTTAACGCGGACGCGCCGAAAGACAAATGGAATTCAATCGGCCGTCGGGACTGGCAATCATTAATCATACTTGCACGTACGGGCCGGAATCATCGCCGTCATTATCACCATTGTCGCCGTGGATAAGCCGATAGACTCGTCGCAACCCTATCGGATTCAATATTCCAGCGTGACTCGGACAGAAAAGTCAGCAGTCAGCGGTTAAAGGAAATCAACACCTCGGTGAACGAATAACAACGAAAAGAATTAGAATTAAGAATAACGAATAAAGATCGAAATAAACTTGAACGAGGCAATGAATGGGAAATTCATATTTTTACTACTTTCCGATGATAATGAGAAGGGTGGGGAAGAGCTTAGCGGTAGGAGTTGCATTTCACTTTTAATGGACCCGAGGAGGGTCATCGATAGGTGGAAAAATATTTTTTCAACGGCAGAATCGAGGGCATGCCGTGTACTTTGGCCGGGGTGGACAAATGACAATAATGTCCCGGCGGAGAATACCCGACGGTACATATGGCCAGGACCTTCGTGTTTATTCACGGCCAATGATACTGAATAAAAAGGTACGACGAGTGCCGTAGCGGGGAGGGAACTTGCAAGCGGTTCTTTTTCTTCTCCCCGCGCCGTTAATAATATCCAGTGTGTACTACAATGGCCACCATGTGGCAGGTTGTTTCGCGGCCGACTGAATGAGGCTGATTAAATCGAAGGGACCGAAGGCCAAGAGAGAGAAGGAGACAGAACGAGAAGGGATGGGAACGAACCCCGTCCTTGGTAAAAGGGGTTGATGGTACTTGTTTTTATGAGGCACATCGCCTGCAACTGGCTTTCACGTCGCGCATTAGCGGAAATTATTTAAGGGCTTCCGAGGACTGCGGTTCCCCCTGATTCAACTGGCAATGTTCATTTCGAAAAAGCCAACAAATTAGGGCCATTCGCGCTTGACGAGAGACCTGTTATTCTCGGAAATGACATTGTTTCGCAGTAGCAACAAGATTTATTTAATCTACGGGGAATTCTGGCTTCTAAAATAGGCGTAAGTGGGGAACAGACCGTTGGTTTAAAAATAAAGTTCGGTTGACCAATGGCTCGCGGTACTGTTGGATTTTAGGAATGTCTCGGCTCTTTTTATGGAGCATTAAAAATTGATCCCCGCAGCTATTTCGTGAAGGTCTTACGCTCCTCGGGAAGTCTGAGAAACGCTGAAAGAAGATCCCAAAGAGTTGCGTAAGCGGACGGTCCTTGAGCCCGACGCGTATCTGTCTCTCGGTGCTCGTTGACAATTGTAACAGCCCCGTCGACACGTTCGGCGGGTCAAAGAGATCGACGCTCTAAGGACGGCATAATTACCGCGCTCCTTGGAGAATGGATGACCGCTCGTTTATCCGCGCTCGTTCTACCAACAATAATTCATTATCGCGCGTGTGAGACGCCGGAAAAATAAAGGCCGGGGACGGCCCATTGTGGGTATTCCTTTGAGCACGTCAGAAAAGAGAATGTATATCGTCGAATGCCGGCATCGTCACGACTCGTTTGCCACGAATGTGTCCCCCGAATGTTCAAGCCCGACAAAACGGCCACTTTCTTAAGTCCCGGCCGCGTTCTGTCACGCTTCGCCCGTGTGTATAACGTCGCGGACAAAAAGACCGCGGGGAATACGCCGAGGAACGTCCTACGCAACCGCCAAGAAGAGATACCTTTTACGTCGTCGTCGTCGTCGTACCTCGAAAAACGCAGACGACACCGGCCGCTCGCGAAGACAAGACTCAGCGGAATCCAATCAAGGACGAATCGTCGTCCTTTCCTCAGCCCTCCGAATAATTACAGCGATTGAACTGGCGAGATCAAACGAAAAAAAAGACGTCCTTATTAGCCCTTCGATGAACATCATAATTAAACATTGCGCCAGAGTTTCGTTAATGACTTCCCCGTAGGAAGCTGTTTAGATTTCAAGACCTTCGAGACCGTCAACGAGCCTTTATACGAGGACTTTTATGAGGGGAATCACTGCGTCTTAGTCTTCTAAGGCCACACTGTTCCGGGCTTGGTTCGTGAATTCATCGAGAATGGCTTCGTAGAACCGGGCAAAGAAGCTGATTAAAACGTCGGATGTCATCGATAAAAATTCCCGTCAATAAAGCACGCACTGAAATGTCGATTCTCGGTTGAATCGAGGCATCGCTCGGGTGGAGAAACTTTCATGAGATTTTCAATTACGGTCTTCGTGGACTGATTGTAATAAAGCAATATTCGTTTGGTGTGGATTTGCGCGAGAAGTAACGACCCGTCAGCGATGTTTGCCCACCTTCGTGGGCGATAGTGCCGGTAAATAGGGCACAATGGAGATCAGAGCCGAAACGACCGTAGGGCTAATAAATATTTGCGGAATCTGCACTTGCACGTAAGCGGATGGCCGTTTATCGAGGCTGACACGAGGCAGGGTGAAAAGCCCGGCAGATGGGCCAGTAATATCGGCCCTTCCACCCGCCGTATGTCGGCCCATGCAGATGAGACCCCATAGCTCTTAATGCGGCTAATACCATGGACAAACCGTGCGGGGCCTTGGAGAGGCAACGACATAAAGGGACCTTTAATAACTCCCGGCCGATACACTGGGACCTCTCGTCATCGCTTTCCGGCCTAATTAAACGCGCCTCGTCGCGCTCATTAATAACCCACGCGACTGCGACGCATGTCGATCGCGATTAAATCGGCCGGCCAATCGCGGCAAAAAATCAACCAGACGCTTTCATCCCACCCCTTCCCTCTCTCCTGTTAAGTCCACTGTGAAAACCGAAGTTCAAATCGATAAGACTTGTTGCCCCACACGGTCAGCCCTTTGCTCCTAATCCATCAGTCAATGTCATCAATCTCTACGAATTGCACAAATTTAGATATTGCTCAAACCGATCTGTCCTGCAGGAACCGCAGTTCATAAATAAAAGTGTATCCGTAGAAAGGATTTCCGAGCGAACGGGGCTATTGTTAATCGCGCCTTGGTAGGCGAACGAGTGGCCTGGTCCGACACGAACACTTGAACGGGGATAATCGTGGTGGAAGCCATCGGTCTCTGGGAAATTCATGCGCGCTCAGAGGACGTAGGCCTGTAATTCTCGTATCGTAAGGCTCGTGCGGCTTTACCAGAGGCGGCTGATACCGTCCTATCGGCTCAATGGATAGCGTACAAAACCGAGCGGAGAATGTCCGACGTTTTTACCCGGAGTCACCTTTTTTTCCTCCCTGTATTCTAAGTACGTCGCGGTTATGGCCGGTAGTTTGCGCTTCGCCCCGGGGACGTCGTTGAACGAACGACGATAAGGGATTTGTTGTATACTACCTTCCTTTTGCTCCTCGTTGTCCGGCGTGAGTCTTTTCGAACTCACACACACACACACACACACACACAGCACAGGTACACAGGTTCTAGACTTCTCTCTGAGGGTATAAAAAAGCGTGATAAACCCCCACCCCCGAGGCAGGACGACTGCTTCTTCGTGCCAGGATGGAGACGTACCCTGGGCGATCGTAAAGATTAAACTAAAACACATTATGAGACCTAAACCGACCCCAAACGCCGCTTAACACTGTTCTCATGGTCATCCAAAAATCAGACTCGTCGGCTAAACAATTCTCCTGTAATAATGCGTAAATATACATTGCCAATTTACGTCGTAACTGTCGCGAATAATGAACCTTTGCCCCAATAAACCAGTGATCCTATTACATCTCCGAGTTTATCCAGCTTACGATCATCGGTCGGAACGTTAATTAACGTCAGAACTGTAATTCTGTTTGCCGCATTTCTTCCCGCATGTCCACGGGCTGAGAGTCACTGGACTTGCGTGTGGTTTGTCAGAAGCTCGTTGAAATGTGCTATCACTGAAACTCGGCCTATTTGCCATATATATGTATACGTATGAGATAGGCGAACACGCCATTCCGTGGAGAGTTCCTCTCATTAAGTAGTTATCAGTAATTCCTAGGGCGTTCCCGCCATGTGAGAATTTTATCAGCGGACCCCGAAGGAAAGTGAAATAGGAGAAAAAAATTGTCTCCTATGCCGAGGAGTTTTCTTTAATCGCGAGCCCTGCACGATTTTCCTCGGGGACACGGTTACGTTTCGTCGGGCAACAAAGTCCCCTTGTGCCTCTTGGTATTCCGCGCCGGCTCGTCGTTTTTCTTCATTTTGTTACACTTCTATTACGAATCGGGATTCCACGGGTTCGTCCCCTCCCCCTTTTTTTCCCGGGGATCACTCGAAGTCTCGCTTTGTAGCGCAAGGGCCGAAAGTATCGCGGTGAAAATCTCGCGTGGTCGATCGACGGGAACGTTTCTTCGGGCGAACCGCAGACAGGCCACGAAAAGCCACACAGAAGCAAAGAGAGGGCAAGAGGAAGAGGGGAGGGAGGAGAGAAAAGCCTTTGGAAAATCGTGGGGCGTCTCGCCGGCTTTGGAAAAAGTCAGCCCAGGGGCATGAGTCGCGAGACACAAAAGATCGCACGATGCCGTAGCCGGCAATATTTTGACAATGCACCGGCCATTCACGTACACACAGGGGACGGAGATTTCCACCGTCCGAAATTCCCCTGTGGGGTGCCGATGATGAACTACCCCGCCGTCCCACCGCAGCGGGACGAAGCTTTTCATACGGCCAGGCCATGCTGGTAGTCCACCTATCCTAACATCCAATTATTCCCATCGCCATCATCGTTTTTATTTCCACCAGCATTCAAGGAATTGCTCCCTAATCGTCGCATTCGTTTACCCAACAATCATTTCGTGTCTTAACTCATGTTTCTTCAAAAATCACATGGGTTCAAGGAAAAATTGTTCATCGTCGTTGGTTTTTTTATTTCAGAATCACTTTCGGGGAGCAGGAGAAGAATTCTCTTGGAAGGAACTGTGTCTTCCCGATTCATTTAAATCTCTTCGGGATTTAAAAGGCACCTCAGAGGACAGTGCTGTAGGGTCCTGTGTTACCCATATGGCACCGCCGTGAGGTAGGATTGGTGACGCGGGCCTCATGGGACGTGCGTCGTGCCGGTCCTCGAATAAAATCCTGCCGGCTGAGGGTCGAGGACGAAGGACTCCGCCGGTGGTTGGCTGTTGCGGTGTCGCTGCTTTTATTGTCCGAAATCCACAAAGTATCGGCTCAATAGCGAGTGCAATCTGGCGACTGTCTCCTGGCCAACTGCACCTTCGACCGCCTAGCGACCTACCTACCCAGCCACAATGCCTTGTTGCCGTTGTTTATGTAATCCTATTATCCCGCATTGTGCCAACGAAGAAACATACCCAGGGATCCTCATCCTTCGCTGAGCCAACTTGTACGACATCCACGTCGCACGCTCAGACGGCAATCCTGGCCTATGACCTTTCAACCGTGCCGAGATAACCATCTCCTCCTGCCAATTAAATCCAACGTTCAGCACTTGCCGAGAAATTATATCATTGCGAGATCACGCGTCATGTACCTCGTGTGAGGAAATATTTTTCATTTACACTCCGCTACTTCTGTCTACGTTGTATATGATTTTGCTTTGTTCATAAAATTCTGCTTGGTCCATTAGAAGTATGAAATATGAGTTTGGGATTATTTGATATTTTCACTTCGAAGAGGTTCATCGGTGACTTATTGCTCAACCTGTGATTCGTATGTATCTTGTTATCTGACGTTAAGATCTAGAATTTTACCGCGCTGTTAGTGTCAAATTTCATGAGTAATTCTGTCGGAACATGGCATACGGTGATGAATAATTCAAAGCTACGTGTACACTGTCGTATTAAATTAATATATGAAATGCCAAGTTCCCCGTAGTGTCTCTCCGAAAATACAATCACGTTGGCGTCAATAAACTGTCTCCGCCAATCGAGCACAACTCGAAACAATATCCTTTGGAACCTCTGAGAATATGAAAACGGATTTTCTCTCGTTTACCGTGCAATCGTAGAACGTCGGATAACCGATGACTTCGCTGTCACCTGTTTACCGTTCATTTTTCACGTAATTTTTATTCCTTTTGTGGCCGGGGTATCAGGGCACTGGGATCTGGCGGTGATATAAATTGTCGGTTGTTTACGTTGCTGCGACAAAAGCGGCGTTACGCTCGACCGAGCAGGGCCCTTTGAGAAACTCTGGCCCTTCAAGCGGGAGTCAGGTATAGGTGTATCTTCGGGAAAACCTATAAATGGGTCCCACGAAATGCACAAGTCTAGCGGTTTGACTGGCGGGACGCGCACCGTTCCATTGTTGCTCCATTGTCGAGGATTCCTTGCTTCCTGACAACCACAAGCGTATCCTACAATCTTCCTCTTCCCCCTCCCGACGTTCCGGAGGAACGGTAATGGCGTGACTGTTATGCTCGAATTTCGTCCTCATTGTCGCTCGCCCCCAGCGGCTCCTCGGGTAAAAAAGTCTCGATTCGCCGGGGAAAAAACGCAACCCTTCCAAGGCCGGGGACGAGTGGGTGAAAAACGTTGAGCGAGACGAATCGATCGGTTCGACGGCGAGGAAAAGATAATCGCGGAGCGCTCGAAAGCTCGGCTCTGGCCGCGACGAAAATCGCTCAAACCCGACGGGCCTTCGTGGGAACTTCTCGTCCCTTTTTTTGCTCCTTTTCTTTTTTGATCCCGCGGAAGATTACGCGGGGGGTCACAGTGGGCCGCGTCGATCCGCGGGGATCTCGCAAGAGTCCGAGAGATTCTGCGCAACGTGTCTATTCGAAGAGCCATCATTGAATTCCACGAAGCGACTCGTTTGATCGATCGCCTTACATCAACACTCGTTTAGATCTCACCGATAACTGGCCCGGCCGTTTTACCAATTCTTTTCCCTTGTCTCTTACGCACGCTAATCCCCGGGTTCAGGGTTTCCTTCTGTGAGCGAGGAAAATGGGCAATTCCACGTCGACTCGCGGAGCAGTAATTAAGCCGATGATAGGAAAACACCGGGCCCGTCAAGGGAGTCCTGTTTTTCCCTGTAATAACGATGCATTTTCACGAGGGGAACGGGAAAGCCCCTAATCGCCGGGACTTTCATTAGGAATTTGAATTTCATGAAAGCCAGTTACGGCTACTTGACCCCGCTAACGAGAGTGGTACGTTGCAAGTGTGTCGTAACTGATCGCCGATTAAAATGTCGCCCGCTCACCGCTTGGACCGCGCCTTCCTTCGACTCTACGAGACACTCGGAGTCTTTCGAATCCCTGCTTATTACCTCCCATCCGGTTCTTCCCACTTCCCGGAACAACGAGTCCCAGAAACTAGTGTTCAACATGGAAATATTCGAGCATAACTTTCCACGGTCATTGCAAATACATTGGCCTTTATTGCTAGCCTTTATTTCCCTACGTTGGATTATTTATCAGCCTTAACTGTCCTATTGTAGGTGATTCCCGTCTTCCTCCGGGCCGTTCCTTCTCTGCCGGAAGTATTTTCGTCCTGGCGAGTTACGAAATCGCGTGGCGCGTTGCGTCCCCGAGGTTCAGAGGAACAGAGAGGGAACAGAGAGGGGAGGGGAGGGTTTGTTGCCGACACAATGGCTCTCGTCTCCTTTTTCTCGGGACGCGCGCGAGCGCATCTGCGGCCCACCCAAGGGGCTCTGCATCACACGTTCGAGACACGCTCGAAGGCGGACAAGGCTGCAGCCGTGCTCGTTTCGGTGACAGCGAACCATAGTTACCCCGGTCTTCTTACTCAATGGGGGATACACAGCGAGGAAAGAGTCGGTAAGACGAGGACGGAGGTACAGCACGGGGAAAAAGGAACAGAGAAGCGGGACAGAGGAAGGGACAAGGGGGAGAAGTGAGGGAAAGGCGAGGAAAGAGGAGGAAAGAGACAGATGAGGGAATTGACACGGAGGTACAGATTGACGAAGTCAGAAAGTGGAAGGAAATTTAGTGGAAGGAACGTTGAAGCGTTGTGGAGGAAGCGAGAGAACGCGGTGAAGATTGAGGAAAGGGTCGAGAGGAAGACAGTAGACAGATGAGGGAAATTGACACGGAGCCTAAGGATACTTAGGGGAAGGAGTGGCAGAAGCACGGGGAGTGAGGAAACGAGGCTGAGAAAGACGAGCCCAGAGAGACGTAGTTCGAAAGAATTAAACGACGGAAGAAGGTGCGCCGAACATCAACCCAAACGGATCATCCGACCACCAACATCTACCGCGATCCTTCTTCACTCCTTCTTCATCCCCCCTCCTGCCCAGGATGTCGAGAAATCGTGGCGAAGCACAGAACAGAGCGGCGGTACCGTTAAGAATTGTCCAAACTGTATCGATAGGAAGGGGCTGCGTTAATAGCTCGATCGAGCGAAATGATAAATGATAAAGAGGACTATTATTACGGCGAAGAAATTCGGGACCCGCTGGTCGACACTTGCGGGAAAGGATCGTCCGACGAATGGAGATCGCACAGCAGGGAAGGCGCGAGGAGAAGGATCGAAGGACGGATAGCTCGGTGCAAAAAAGTTACGTAATTGGCCGTTATACGGCTCGGAGTCGCGTGTCAATAAGCTGTCAGTCGTGTATGCCGTCGTAATCAGTCGATAAACTGGCGTGTGAATAGATTGTTAAAAAGTCCCCGTCGTCCGGGCCGACACGGTTCTCGATAAAAACCGGTTCCAGGGCCCCGCCGGACGGCGACTATCCGCGATACGTGTATTCCCATTACGGAACGGCAACGGCAAATGACTCGCCAAAGTCGCGCGCCGGGGCCTTAAGGCCCCCGGGCTGTTTTATCTCGCGTCTCATCTGACGTGCATCAAACCTGTTTAGGATACATACGCCGAATTTCCGAGGATCTTCCTCCGCGCGGACCGACGCCGTCATAAATATTTCATTTTCACAGGCGAAAGGTTACCGCGCGTACTCGTCGGCCGAGAAAGGACTAATTTATGCCCACGATCCTCGATCCAACGGAAAACGATAAATTTCTTTCACCCGAAAGCAGAAGCCAATGTCCCGCGTTGACAATGATTTTTTTATCCCAGCCGAATGCCACGAATTGCCGAGATGAACCGACTCGTCTGGCAAGCCCTGAATAATTGCCGGCCGTGGAAAATGGCCCGAATAACGAGGGACCGGTTAGTTTGTCACGAGTGCTGAAGTTTCGCGAAGGCCCGGGCGATCATTGATCGCGGCACGATGCTCCCCCGTAATACCGGCTCCGGAATGGCAAACAATTGGGCAAATAGCGTCCCGGGCAAATATTCTGAGCCCTGAAATTAGCCGACTGGCCGCACGCGGACGGGGCTTACGGGGGCGGTCGAGGCAGCTGTTTGTTCTGCCTGGGAAATGACAGCTGACCCGCAATCCGCGGATCGCTTTGCAACGGGAAAAGAGGATACGAGAGACCCCCACGGTTCTTCGCGATTCGATTTAATGGCTCCGACGACGACCTCTACCTCCCTCCCACCCCCCCTACGCCCTTTTGTGCATTGGAAATTACAGCGCAACGCTTTCAACGTCGCACCCTGTCCGTGCAATTTCGCCCCGTAACTGCGCAAACAGAGAATCAAAGAGCGAAATGGAAACCCTCCGCGGCGATATCGTGTCGAAAGTTTTCGCCGCGCTGGGCAAACGTTAAAACCGTCCGCGCAAAAGGGGAAAAAGGGAACGGTCCTATTTTACCGGGATTTTTCCACGAAACGCCACGGTACCGTTTCGGACAATGAAAAAACTCGAGGAGAAGATAAAGTCTCCTCACTTCGTGACGGTTTAATTACTTAATTCGCCGGCTTTTTTCGAATAATCAACCGCGCCCCTGAGGAACGGGAGATTAAACCAAACACTCGATGAACGTTTCGCGGCTCATAAAAGTCCCGTAGGGCGCGACACCTTTTTTTTTTTTTTTTTTTTTCACCCGTGGACAATGAGAAAGGCCCAATTAAGCGGATGACGCGCGGACCGCGCCGTTATTTGTCGTGACGTAAATCTCGACAGTCGTAATATTTCAGGCAACGCGCGCTCCTGCGCTTTTTTTTTTATCATTCTCTCCCTCCCTCTATTTCCATTTTTTCACGATTTTTTTCACGTCGACGTAACGCGGGCCGCGCACATCCCGTGACAACCCTCGTCGGGTATTTGCCTCTCTGTTCCCGTTGATTCCGACCCCCGTTTGGCTGGCTCGCGACGCGCCGCATATTGCACATAAATTTCGCACGGTTCGTCGTCGTAAAAAAAAAAAACAAGGGAAATAAAGGGGCGAGCGAGGGAGGAGTGAGAGGGACGATTCGTGGCGTGTCTGTACATTATTTCGCCATAATAGTGACCGGAGAGGCGTGGCGCGAGATCGTCCGCAAGCGGGAAAACTAGATTGATTTCCATGTCGCCGGGAATAACGGGCAGCACGCGGCCCTAATGTGCATCGAATCGCACGCGGGACAGAGAGCCGCCATTTTTTTTCTCCTACGCGTCAAGGGCAAAGTTCCCGTCAGCTCGATCCTCCAATCTCATCCGCGAGTCCTGCCCCCGCTGACTTCGCGGGATATTAATGGAATTAGAAACAGAATGGGGATTTAAGCGCGAGGATCCGAGCGCGAGTGAGCCGTCGCCGTTGATAAAGGAAATATGGGGCGAAAGACGTTGCGGTGGAAAAATGAGATGTATAAATTTTGTGTTGAGGAGCCGCAGGAACTGGTTTGCAATTCGTTTGGATCGAATCTAGATCGTCCTCGGCCGAATCGACGAATTTATAAATTCTCCCGGCGGGGAAAGGAATGAAATTGTTTTCACTGGCTCTGAGATACTCACGGTGATTGCGCGTACTTTACGATAGCTTTTAACAGTAAACAGGGATAAAAGCAGATAGGACGATAGGATCGCGTCGGAGGGATACCCGAAGAATTCGAATTATTCGGCCGCTTGGAATTTAGCCTGCCACCGGATAGTTTGAAAAACGGATCGAAATTCGGCCGGTTTGCGCGTTAGTCGGAGATCGACAGGACATCGGGCCGGTGTTTGAGCTCGCGCGATACCATCTCCCTGGCCTCTTCTCTCCTTAATCTTCAATCTATTACGTTAATTAACAAGCGCGCGCGAGCGCGCGTGTGTAGCCAAAACGCCCAAGATAATCAGCCACGATCGGGTTTTCCTCCCCGAGGCCCCTGTCGATGCCCCTCCCCCTCCCCCTCCCTCTTTGCCTCCCGCCCCGGGGCATTTATCGCGGGACCATCTCGAAAATCCAGGAGCATCTGTTGTTGGACAAAAAGAGGACGGCAGAGGCATTTGGACGGCTCACCCGACGGATCCGCCGCAATCCGAAGCACGCACGCTTCATTTGGGAACGGTGCAATCTCCACGGCCGATCGCGCGGCTACGCTTACCTTCCACCGTCTTCTGCGTAACGCCACGGGAAAAATTCTAACGCGTCGACAGAAACGAAGGGCCCGAGGGACGCACAGCCGAGGACTTAGGAGAAACCGCTGAAAGAACCGCAAAAGTGCCAGCTGATGCACCGAAATTTATTGAACCTCTCCCAGATCGTACCGCGCGATAAAACGGCTATGCTGGATTATTGAAATTGTTATTAATTTAGCGCCCGCGGACCAACACCCACGGCAAAGATTTGTATTATACCACTGAATCTCTTATTTATTGGATTATTTAGCCGGATCGTAGGGGACCGTTCGTCTTCTAAACTCGTTTCTTTCTTCTTCTTTCCTTTTTTTAAGTTCGACGTGAAACAGTCGACTAAATCTGCCGGTATTTCCGTAGGCACCGAGGTTCATTATAATATTTATAAAGCTCATTATGCGACGGCGATGCGATGATACATCGTAATGTCGTTATAATACGGTAGATCGATCTGCTCAACGTTCAAATAAAATTCACGTTTTTCGAGAAAAGGTACGACGGGAATTGGATGCGTACGGCATCGGATGAACAGAGGGGAGGGGTTAGAGGGGTGAAAAGAGGATGCAGCGGGTCGTGCCAGATTCGTTATCGACGGTTTGGATCTACGGAGGGCGGACTATCGATCAGATCGATCCCCGATCCTTACGGGTGTAGCCGGATTGGGAGGAGTAGATGTACACTCGACCAACCGCTCACACCAATACCTTCCCCCCCCTTTCCAGTGTGTTCGTTGCACTTAAAGCTCACACACACATACAAACTTTACACCCGAGTATTCACTCGGATAATGAGTTACATTTTTCTCTACACTCCCCACGCGGGGAATTGTGTATTAAACGTAAAGATTTTGATTTGCCGTGGCTGGTTCTACTCCGAAAAGATATTTCTCGAAGGGGAGGGGGGACGTGTATATAAAGATCCGTACGGTGGGTGGTCGGCGAAACGATCGTTCGGACAATAAATACCGGGGGCCCGTTCGTAAAGATGCAAATGAAAAGATTCGCGGCGGTTTTCGGCTAGATCCCGGGCGTTTAGGCCGCGACTAATGGCGCCCGCGTCCCGCCGTCATCCATATGAATTTATCTCGAAGCTTTTTCTCTCTCTCACCCCCCCTCCCTCTCGCTCCGGTCGCTCGTAACTCCCGAAGACGAGGAGAACGCGCACGGGGCAACTTTAAAGTGGCAATACCCGCTGATATGATGATTTATCTTCACGCGAAAATCACCTTATATCTCCATTCCACGTCCGAACCGTTTGAGACTGTCGAATTCTCCGCGAGGGATATTCATACGACGCTTTCTGATCCTAACGAGTTTTATCGGCATGGAGAAGAACGTTTCTTTCGCCAAGATCATCTCATCGCACGGGCATTCTTGTTCCCATTTTTTTCACTTCTTTACAATGCGCCCGGTTAATTGCACCTGCCGTTAGATTAAAAACTCCGGGCCAATGGTTATTACTATGTATGATCCCGGGGGTAAGGCAATTTCCTTCCGAGGGGAATCCGCGAAACGATGCTCGCCGGCACCGGCAATTTCGTACGGCCGAATTACAGCCGGTTCCGCGACCGACGATCATTATCTTCATCTCCGATTGCCGATAAATAATGTACGGTTCGATTTCGCCCGACTCCTCCGAGGGCCAACCGGGGTGTCACGTGTTTCGCGGTCGAGCGTGAAAACGCGCCCTTATCTCCTCGAGGGGAGTCGAAGGCCCTATAAATGTCAGACAGGCGCATACTACAAATAGATGACGTTTACTCGCTGATCGATGCAACCGTGACTCACCGGGGATCCAAGAGGGGATCCACGAAAAGAATCACAGAAACGCGGACGGGGAGGATCGACGGGGCGGGACGATAAGGCAAGGTGAGAACGACCATTCGACTGGAGATTTAGATAAAAGAAATGACGACGCTCAGCACCTGCCGACGTGTCAACTACCTTCCTATACCCAAACGTCTTATGAACACAATTCTTCCCACCAATTGCTTAAATTCCTACACAAACTTTTCCACGTCAGGGACTTCCCTCTTGATTTCGGTTAATATTATCATAACTTTAATATACTGCTCTGGGCATCTTAAATTCTAATACTTAACATTAAGTTCAATCGCCTTATGAACACAATTCTTTCCTCCAATTTCAGAAATTCCTACACAAACTTTTCCACTTCATGGACTACTTCCCTCTTGAATTCGGTTAATATTATCATACCTTTAATATACTGCTTTGGGCATCTTAAATTCTAATACTTAACATTAAGTTCTCGATGTCACAGGCACCGCAGCTGACGATGAAATATTTTTCCACGTTTGATTTGCAGAAGTCGAGGACTCGATGGACCAGGATGTTGGCAACAAAATGCCATGAAATAGTGATAGAAGGGGCCGGGGTACGAGTCATAGTCCCACCCCTTCGAAAACATTACCGAGTCCCGATTCTCGATATTTCCGCGCTATCTCTATGGCGTCGAGGGGGATGCTCCGCGGGATTAGAAATACCCTCGCATCGCGCCCTATACATTATAGATGCTCGTTTCTCAGATTAGAAAAGCCCCGAAAGCATGGGGAAAATAGTGCGAAGGGGCGAGGGGGGAGGGAGTTATGGATTGAACAGCACAGCCGTCGCGAAGAAGGCAAATGGCTTTCGCGCCTTCCCCGATTCTTCGTTTTATTGCGCTCAGAACGTTTTGCTTTTTCTACGTGCATAGAATGCCGAAATTTTTGAAATTTCATAATTCAACGCCCGACCAGTGCGTGGGCTAAACGGGCAACAAAGCTTCGTCGTTCTCCAAAAGTCATACGGATTTTTCCTCGTTGCCAAACCCAGGCCGAATTTTATATTTTTTAGTTGAACCCGAGTTTTTAAATAATGGCCAATTTTTTATGTATTTTTTAGCTAAAACTTTGGACGGAATTGAATGAAGTTTTCCAAGAATTTCCTTTCGTGCCTCGATCGCCATCTTTGGCTTCGCTCTTGAAACTTTCAGCTACTCAAGCATCGATAAAATAGTTTTCGAAGCTTCACAAATCAATGTCTCGCAAAATGCCCGTCCTAATAATAAATAAAGACGATATAAATTATCAATAATTTTAATTCATCTCTAACGATTTTTTATGCTAATTAACGTTCGCTTTTCTTCGAAATTTAGGCTTTGCTTAAATTGAGGTAGCCGACGATGTTGAGAATGAGTTTTATTAAAATTTTATACAAGAATATCAGTTTTTATTGATGTGCTTATTGATAAAAAATTAATTTACATACTTATAATTGTTACAAGGTGAAATAACAGTGAACAGTGAGTCAATGTTACGGTTCGCGCGATTCACCGTAATAACTGAAGAACCTTTGCGCTAAGCGTCGTTAGAATTTCATAATAAACAACACGGAAGGATTAATATTACAAAATTAACAAAGAATAGACACAGTTTTTTTTAAAGGGCTAATAAAGTGGCGCTTATAAATCTCTAAGACTTTAAGGAATATAACGCAGCACCTATAATTCGAAAAATACGTTGTCTTTGTTAAAATATGTGCATAATATAATAAATAATATTTTGTCTTTGACAAAAGCAGAGCGACTTAAAACCTAACGTCTTTGCAACGTCAACGTAGACGTTCACATGAGATGTTAATTGTGGAAGTTGCGTATATAAAAATTAAGTACATCTATTATTCAATAATAATATGTAAAAACCTCATAATCCGGATGTGCATAATTCTATGTACACGAGCACCGTTCGCGCGTAAAACGCGATTTTCATTCACCTGAGTCGCCCGGTATACGTTATTTTACCCACTACTGATATTCCTATACAAAGATGATAGCGTGTCTTCAGCTCGATCAATGGCTCGGCCAAAATAAATATTTATACTGTCGTATGAAAGTGGTGAATTCTTTTAAAATATCGTGGGAGGCAAGGGAATTTATTTTTAGGATTGGGGTGGAGGAGGGCCTTTTAATTCCGTTTGCTCGAATTTATGAGATACTTGCAACAGTGCGTGAGCAAATGTTTTTCGCCGGCGACGTCGTGCTGCGTGGTCGCCGGGGTCGTCGATTCCCGGGTGTAAATGTCCAACCCGTACTGACCCTCCTCGGGGAAGCTTATGGTGAAGGTGACGACGTCGTCGTCGGCGATCGAGTGAGTCACGTACTTGGAAAGCCGTTTCTCCTCGATCCCATTCTTGTGCAGAGTCGCCATGAAATCCGTCAGTGGCCTTGACATGCGGAACTGAATTTCCAGTTCACGACCGGCAAACACCAGAGCTTCCTAATTGAAAAGAAAAGAAATACATTAAATGATACTCCACAGTTTGTTCTCTCAATAGTTTCTTCATTTTTTTTATACATGGGTTCGATGTTGTTGTTGATTTGGTTTACCTGGTGCGTAATGGGAATGAGACCGAAGAGTCTGGTTGCTTTGGTCGGTCCCCACTCACCACTGGCGCAGTCAGGCAAGGGCACCATCACCGTCTGCAATTCTTCACAGGCTATCTTGAATTTACAGACACTCTTGAACTTCATAGGTTCGCCAGTTAGGTATTCCTTCGGCGTGACTGCGTTTGCGAAAATGTCCAGGAGGAAAGCACCGGAACAAGGAGCGTGGACGCGGAAAGCAACAATATTTCCGCCCACCGACTGAGAAAAGAATTGTACAAAACGTATTTTTCTGACGATTAAGAATATTTCATTCATTGTCAAAGGATTTACCTGCATGACGAAACGCTTGAGCGAAACTCCGTCGTACCCGTCGCCGTCGTTGTCGTAGAACTTTAGATTGTAATGGAAAATGAGCGACGATTGCATGTGCGCTGGCATTGCTATCCTCACCGTTGCGGCACCGGTGGAATCCGTGTACATAACGGCATTCGTGTTCGTATCCGGAAAATAAAGACCGTACCTGAAAGAGCGAGGAATTTGTGCGAAACGGTACATCGACGCAACGGGAACAACAATCTTGCATTTCCGTTCATCGAATTTCAAGAAAATCACGAACAGCTGATGGTAACTTCCGCTTCCGGTGCGTGAGAGGGCTTTGAAGGGCTCTGAGGAATGACTTACCTGAAGAACAAGGACCGTACGAAGGGCAGTTCCTCGAAATCCTTGAGGGTGATAGGTTGCTTCAGCAGTTGCCATTCTTCTTGGAGGGGGAAGAATTCGTAAATGAACTCCCGCGGGTCCGTGAGGAAGTAGTGGTCGTCGTACTCGTACCTGAAGATCGACAAGGACACGTAAAGCTTGAGGTAATTCGACAAACCGCGAATTAATCGATGAAAATTTCGTTAGGTTCGTCAAGGTCGTATTTTCACCTGAGACTGTCGTTCTTCGCCTTGGGTTGGCCGGGTCTTGGCACCTCTTTGGCATTGACGAGATGTCGCGCACCCCAGTTGCACTGCACGAATCTCCACGCACCGGCCACGTAAACGGCATTCCAGCTGTTCCGGAATCTGTTGTCCTCGAAGCAAACACCAGGCTGGTAGCCCGCGGATTTGCTGTAACCCTTGATCACCACGCAATGCAGCCCAGCGTAGCTAAAATCCCAAGGATTCCGTGAATTCCAGGAAAAAATAGGACGATGTTAAATCCATTTAAGTTCTGTTTACCTGCAGAGTCGTTTGAACAGCACGTGATAACTCTCCGTGCCGTGTTTGATTCCCCTCAAAAGCCCCATAGGCGTGTCCCCGCGTAGATTCTCGTCGAATTGCATGGTGTTGAGATTCTTCACGGTTATCCAACGGAATATCGTCCTAGCCTTCTCGATATCCGAGCCACATCTGCTCACCAACTGCCTCACCAGGTCCGTGAACGTTTTCTGGTCCTCCTGTGCCACCTAAAAATTGTCCCAAACTCACACTTTAGATCGTTCTGTGACGTTTGATTCCTTGACCGAGAAGGTTCGTAATCTCGAAGGGATAGAATTGATCCTTTTCGCGGATTTTACCGAGATTGCTATCTGATCCATGTCAGCAAACTCCAGGGGGTCGTTGTAGATGTGGTACTTGGCTAGGGCGGGGGGCTGAGGGGGCGGGGCCCGCGAGGGGTAAGGCGGTGGTGGAGCTTCCTGGGCATAGCCGTCCCCTTCGTCGAGGTAGAGACTCTCCTGCAGCATGTATTCACTGCGAGCCTCGTTAATCAATTCCAACATTTCCGAACTCTGCTTCTCCACCAAGGCTGCTGTCGCTGCCCTGAAATTCATCGATCGTGTTTATTATAACTTATTTAGTGTAATTTACAGTCTGTTAAAAATCATAATCTTTCAAGTACCGTTCGTGCTCGAGCATTTTCCGCGTCAGGCTTTCCTTCTTCTTGTCCCTGCGAAGGGTCATGTTCTTCTCGAGGTCTTCCTTCTCTTGTTGGAATTGCTGCGTACGAATTCGACCACCTTTCTCCCGTTCCCATCGCGCCGATAGTTGCTCCAGTTCCTTCTCCCATTCGTCCTGCAAGCGTCAATTCCTCTACATGAAGAACTGCGTGACCCAGTTAGGAAAATCTTCAAGGACCCTTGCTTTACGTACCCTAAATTCCTCGCGGATTCTTCGATCCTCTTCTTCGCGGTGATGAGCGAACTTCCTGTACAGATCGTCCTCCTCCTTCCGGTGTTTCATCTCCAGACGCGTCTGTTCATCTCGGTCCTAAGGGACACATTAAACCACGAATCGTAAGATATGGCAGTACTCAGAAACGGTGCAAGTAGAAACGAATTCCGATAGTCGCAGGAAAAAATTGCTGAGGACGATTCCGATATTTTGGGGGGGAAGGGACGAGTTTTGCCCCGACTTGCCGGCAATTAATCGAGTAATTCTCGATTTGACAAAATGCACGTACAGCATACACGACTCACCGGCCGCGCCTCACTGGAGGACAGCTTTTTACGGGATTTTACTTTCACGGCCCGTTTCTGCTTTCTTCGGAGAGCGATACCGGCGACAAGTAATCCGGAAACAAGGAATTCCGAACGTTCTTACCAAGTAACAGAACATCAGCAGCGCAAAATGCCTCAATGCATAAAATTAAAATGAACATAAAGATTACAATTAAATTACAAGAAGGAAAAACGTCTTTAGTTGTACTTCAATCAAGTTTTTCGGCTTATTTCCATGTATTAATCATTGGTATTACCTTGTACGATACAAGGGGATTGTGTAGGCTGTACCAGAGCGTGCGTATATTTGCTCGATTGATTACGTTGAGAGCCACTTCTCTATGGACACGGAGGCTAACGATACCCACGCTGCTATTACGCCATACGCGACATACACACACGCCCATACATTCCTGACGCGGGTAAACGTAATGACGGCGGGAACAGCGACCTCAAGAGCCGAGATAGGCAGGGTCGAGCGGCTTTGGAAAAAATTTTTCGACGCCTCCTCAGCCGTCCAACTTGAATCGGCTAATTACCGGTGGACAAAAAAATCTCAGATAAATACGAAACGGAGCCGTCGGTGATTTAGCGCGCACGACGATGATTGCGATTTTCATCGTCGTCATCGGGAGGCTTAGATTGATGATATCAAGATCTTGGTTTCTTTTTTTTCTTCTGTGATTAAAATGCCAAAGAGGCGGGTCACGAGGGACATCGATCTCGCCGTTGGTCCCTGTCGATCCGTCCCCCCGGCGACGGTAATTAATTTATACCTCCGGCCATTTATTCGCGAAGGTGGCTGAACCGTAATTACGGCATAACGGTGCGCGCGTCTCTCCCGGCTGAGGAATTCGCGATTCGTCGCAAATCCCCGCGGAGAGGAGGAGCTCGTTAAAAACCGTCAGCTCGATTATTTTGCCGTTTAGCCGCGATACAATCAAACGCCTGCCAGTCCGATTACCGCGGCAATTCAAGACGGAATATCGCCGATGACTTCCACGAGCTCGCGGAACGCGGCAGGAATATAACGACGGGGGCTTCGGGGAATCGGAGAACAATACTCGCGCGAGAATCCCTAGTCTCCTGGATTCGCGCGTTATTTAGATGGACTTTCTTTCCCTCGAGTTAGCAATGTGCCCGATGCACACACACACACACACACACACATGTATGTACGTGCGAATGCCAGAGGTTTGTGAGGAGAGAAACGTTTCCGCTTGCGGTACTCCGCTGCTCTTGATGGCTAATTAGAGAATCCTCGCTGCAGTCCTGCCACTCGCCAAGGCCTTTCCGACCGTCTTTCTCTCTCTTTCCCATGCTCTCCCTCCTTCTCTTTCTCTCTGCGAGCCTTGGGAAAGCCGGGGGTGAGAGATGTGTGTGTGCTCCAAGGAGACACAAGGGGTGTAATTCCAATGTGCCTCTCACGCGTCGCGAATCTCAACAAGAATCTCAAATAAATCCCTGTCCCCGTTAACCTCGTAATCATGACCCCTCCGACAATCGGAACCGGAAGAGCCAACCTTTTCGATCGAAGAAAATGACGAAAAAGGAGCAGAAAAATTGTCGGTACAATTCCGACGAACGTTCTTCAAAGAACGCGTGGATGGGTTTAAGATTGTCGTTGGTAATGTGAAATTTTGCTGAGACGTCTGAGGACTACGTCATGCTTGTGAGAATCGAGTAGGTCGCGCATTCCACGGCATTAGTGGCAGTAAAACGTGCCTGAATAAGGGGACACTCGGAATATTTTCTCTGTGATGAGAGGAAAAAAAAGGTGACTGCGACTGATGGAATATTGAACGAGAGATCTCACGAAAGCCGCTTCGAAGGAGGAACAAATATAGAATAGCGTTAATGATTATCGAGGGGAAGGAGAGGACAGTGTAGGGATTTCTACGGGCGTGCTACCCACGTTTCCGACGCCTTAAATAGTCCGACGAGCGTTCGCCAAATACGAGCAACGACAATCGCGCCTTTCGCTCATAGCGAATGGCCAAAGCAAATGGAAATTAAGAAAAGCCCCGATCGCCGAGAACTACCGGCGACCACCCAGTATTTCATCGGAGCGAATCCCCGCATAATATGAATCTTAAGACGAACATTTCACGAGGACCCGGCTATTTTTAAACGGGAGAATTCGCTGGTGAACGCGCTACGTTCCGTAAAGTCCGAGCCGTATTTCTCGGAGTGCCGGAGAAAACGGCGCCGGCCAATAGTGGAACGACTAGCGGCTTCTCTCGGCCTTCTTCTTCGCCAGCCGGCCCATGGGAAAACCGGCGAATCTCATTTTCATGTAAAGGCCGTACCGCGCCGCGGCACGCTTTACTCTCGGCATTCCGATTCACCGTGAGCCAGACTCCTCGACACGTTTCAGAAATCTTCCGTTGCACCTTATTATTCGATCGTAAGAATTATTCTCTTCCCCGAACTCTTCGAACGCCGCTCGTTCGGAGACTTCAGTCGGGAAATGCCTCATCTTCCCGCGAATACGCGATTACACAGTTATTACCGTTCCAGCTGGAACTGATCGACACGTGAGCGTTAATTATCTCAGCGTGGTTGATAATTCGAGTACACGTAATCCAATGGAATGTTTCCACCGAGTTTTATTCGTGGACCATTAATTTTGCTAAACGGAGGAAGTTTACATCGAGGTGTATCATCCTGGTTTCTCGCGGATTTGCGAGGATCATCGAGGACCTGTGCTCCTAATATGGCGACGAAGCGCGGTCCACGGCTTCGACACGCACGACCGATTACTCGTAGTAGTAGTAGTAGTAGTAGTAGTAGTAGTAGTAGTAGTAGTAGTAGTAGTAGTAGTAGTAGTAGTAGTAGGCTTTAGCAGTGACTCACCAGATAATAATCGATGGGTTTCTCGCGAGCCTTGCTGTAACCCTTCTGCAACTCGGTCTGCTTGAGGGCATGGGCGATGTGCAAGGCACTAGCGTCGAATCTCCCGTATTGGTAGCTTCCATCCCCCGGTTGGCTGTGGTGGTTGTACGGCGAGGACGCACCCCCTCCGCCATGGGAATCGCGTTGAGACGAATTCCCGGGGGGCGAGCCGTGGCCGTTGAGGTGCCTGGCATAATTAGGCGAGTCTACATTATCGTAGCTGCAACAGAATCACGCACAAGGGTCCTTCAGGGGCCTGGCTCTTGCCGGGAAGAGAAAGCTACCGGTAACCCATGTTTCACAACTTCCCGATAGATTCGTAAATCGTGGGGAGAGGGGCGTCGGTGTCCATTAGTAATCGGGATCGACGATCGAGAAATCCATGAATGGGAATGAGAGCACGAGTTCGCTTTTAAAAATAGATTAACAACCTCCATTTGGGTGAAACTGCGCTCATTAGCATTCGGGTTAAGCGCGGGTAGTGCAGATCGTGCCGCTGCACAATGCCCTCGAATTCGTACGAGACTTCCCTCGAATTAAGGTCAACCTGCAACGGCGCATTATGTAACTCCCCGTGATGAACGTCGAGGGAGAAGCAATTATGCAGGACGATTAATAGACGCGTCCGTACTTATTAAACCATCACGAGAAACCCGCACGAATCGCTTAAATCGAACGACTTCTACAGCCCTGTCCACTCTAAAAGGGAATTCGTGTACTTCCTTACGTCCAACGCCTCCTTTTCACCAGTTTCCGCGAGACAAGAAGTTTACAAACCCATGAACAGTGCTCAACCTATCGTTTCTCCTCTACGTTGAATCTTAACAGAAGTAACGAATGGCTCGACGATTTTCAAAAGAATTGGGAGAAGTTAGAGGGATTTAATCTGACCTATGAAAATGTCCCTGACGCTAGACAAATGAGAAGATTCGAGATTAACCTTGAAACAGTGATACTCACGAAGCCGGGTAAATTCCCCTGGGCGATGCTCCACCAGCTCGAATCTGCTCGTTGACATATCCACTGCGAGGAACGTTCAGGGCACTCCTGATGCCAACGCTCGATCCGTCAAGTGTACCCGGGCCAGGTTTAGGCACGTGACTGCTGCAGTAGACTTCCTTGTCGTTGATGGTGTGCTGATTGTTGTAATAGGTCTTGAGGGTGAGTTTCGTCCCGCAGATCGCGCACTTGAAGCAACCCGCGTGGAAGAAGGTGAAGTCCTTGAGTGGACCAACACGGTCGACCTGGTAAACCGTCTGCGCGCAACGCAGACACGTGCTTTCGTAGAAATTCGGCCGGTACATGGCGACAGCCACGTTCCTTTTCCTCGACGACGATTTCCTCCTGTCCCTTCCTCAGACGTCCTCAGACCGCTGCCAGCTTTGCTCTCGACGCGTGCGACCTTCAACGTTACGGAATTCGACCATCACTTCCACTTGTCTCTCACCGACCGAAAAAGGTCTACGATAAGGACGTCACCGGTCTGTGGATTTTTTCCATCCTCTTTCCCCATTCTCAGCCCCTCCCCTGCCGAAGAAACTGCGACCGTTTTCTACTTACTCACGGCGCTAATTACGTTCATTATTGTGCCTACTGAGAGGAAAGCACCGCTCGCGGATTTAATAATCCTCGATACACCGTTGAGCAGAAATTTCTTTTACGCTAGACTTGCGACAATAACGATCCCCGGCTATTTTCAGTTTTTTCCTTCGACGTAAAACATGTCTCAAGCGGACGGAGAAACGGTTCGCGGGAAAAAAGTAGGACGCGGCACTGTGGGAAAGAAGCTTGAGTTCTATAAATTATTAATAAATCGGCAGAAAAATGAATTGCCGTCGCTCGGGCTTGGAGGATTTTTACGATCCTCGTGACCGGTCTTTGCCTTCTCGATTTCGCCGCCAACACCTTCCTGTCTGTTAATATCGCAACGATTAGATCACCGAGCACCTCCTGCCAGTGATCCTCTCAACGACCACGCAGGATTGCGACAGGCGTACAACGACCACGGTTCGCCTACGAGAACGGGAACTTCTCACGGGCGCCTTATTATCATTAAACAAATGTCTACTCCTCCGCACGGCCAAGAATTCACTCCTGACAGTTCAATCGTTCCACGCACAGAAAAACCGCTCAATGGATTTTTTTTCATGATCCAACATTTACTCGGGCACAGTAGACGTAAGATTTTTTTAACGGTAGTCCCCTGATTCTATGGTTCTCTGTATTAACGTGTACGCGTTCCGCTTGACCTGGGCCAGGTAAATCGGGCCATGCATTTCCAGTGAATGATTAGACCGTAGTCAGGTATTATATAACATCGCTGACCGTCCAGCGGGACTGCCTCACGCATCAACGAATCACGTTATTCCATTAAAACGGAAGTGCACCGTTCTTTTTTTCCCCCCTTTCCTTCCTTCCTGCTTCCTCCGTGTGTTACCCCCCTCGCCACCACTCCTAATACACTTTATTTCCCCGACGTTTTCCAGGCCCTGCAAAAATTCTCGTGCAGCGTAATTGCCTTCGTTAGAGCAAGGCGCAACAGTCCACACACACACACGTCTTTCTCACTCTACCTTTGTGTATGTGTATAGGTTTACGTACATGAAGAGGTAAAGTGCCACGGAAAGTACCTCTTCCGAAGAACGGCCACACTATATGCATGGCAGCATGTTGGGAGAAAGCATTTCGATTCACGTTTTGTGCCGATATACGGGTCAGGGAATTAATGAGATCCTTTTTAAACGAACTCGCTTAAATAAAGATTCAACGATTTACACTACCCCTACGTATGTTCGTTGGTTTAATGCCAAGGGTATCGTAACGACTCGATATGTTACTTATTAAAAATTACAAAATACCGGTATGTAAATGGAGACCTTTGGTTTTTTTCCTCGGAACAGATTGACGTTGGAACAAGCGTCGCTTCGTAGCGGAAAACAGAAATCCTAGCAGCTGAAGCGTGAAGGATTTACGGACGCTCAACGTCGATACGGAAAACGTCGCGGAAATTGCAAATTGTAAGGATGAAATCGCTATGCCATTTGCTTTTCGCGCTCGGCCGAATCAGCAGGAAGTTCTGCGCGAAAGTTGCCCTACACTCGTCACGGACAAATGCAATAATTTTATCGTTCAATCCAAGGATCCTGAATTTCGTAAATCCCCGTAATAAAATTCACCGGACGTTTTTGTTAATAACGTTATCACATTTCTTCACGTTTCGTGCGACGAAGAGTACGTTGAAATCGATTCGCATCACTGGTCAGCATTAAAATACATGTACACCGGAAACCGATACTGGAATGCCAGCACAGGTAGCCGTAAATTTCACTGTCGACATTCCGGAGTAACTGATAACCACCATTTAATAACGCCAATCACGAGTATCCGTGTGTGTGTATAGTTTTCCCGAGAGACGCGCGAGCTGTGTTTGCTATTATTTTTCCTCGCTCAGCGGTGCCTCGATCCATTAATTACGACGTAACAGGTGGTGCCATTGAAAGGATCATTAAACCCGAACCTCACGTTCTTTCCTGTATAATTAAGAATCTTCGACGATCGAGTTTAATCGACGGCCAATCAACATCTCGAGATAAGCAACTAGCGCGTATCGCCGTTTACTCGGGCTTGAGTGAATTTTCCTCAAAGCAAACACCTGTTACGGCTGAAAAAATGGTCGTTAGACCAAGTGCAATTTTACCTACTTTTCGCGGAGGTGCGCGTAGAGGCGAAAATAATTTATTACATTCCTCGCGGCGTTTATCGCTCGATTATGCCCACTCGAGCGCCGTTGTCCCCATTCTCGAGCGCCTTTTCACAGGCATTCGCGCTCTCGACAGCAGACACGCACAGCCGAGCTCCTCCGCGCCTTCTCAGCCGTGCAAACCGCTCGCGGTACGTCGATTTCAAGAGCCGATAGCTCCGCCAACAATCCCGGATGGAAGTGCTCAACGGACTCGATGACGCCCGGATAAAATGTCAACGCCAACGGCCTATCCTTCCCCATCGGTACACTCAATCTATCTCTCTATCCTCCACGAAAATAGGCCAGAAAAATACGACCTTGAGAAAGATGACCCTTTCGTCGTATAAATGGAAAAAGTTTTGCTGAGCATCGATGCAAATCATAATTGAGAACTGCGTTTTAATGTAAAAGAAACCTTGAGGTTTAATAAGACAGAATTAGACCGTCGCGTGAGCAAGATTTCTTTCTACCTGAAGAACTGTTTTCTCTTCGGCCGTACGATGGTTAGTCGAGACTAAAAGATACTAAACGTAAATAGTTAATTATCTGGCACGCGTAAGTGCTGTTACGCGACGACGTATATCGTTGAGCGAAATGATAAGGTATTGTCGCAGCACTGTAATTTCAAGTTCTCCGTCTCGTGCGTGCTGTTAACAAAAAAGGTCTCTAACGATATTATTACCGCCACAGGCAGTCGATCCGAGCGCGTTAATACGTAAGATAAACGTGGAGGACCGTATCCTGTTACTAGCAAGCTTCTAAAAGAATTTTTAATAGCTTCATTCATCCATTAGAATTAATGAAGAATTTTGTTATCGTTAAAGATCAGGACTGTTGAGATCCTGGAGGTGTTAGAGAATTATTTTGCGGGTCTTGTGGGATCCGGGAGGTGTTGAGAATTTTGTTTTCTGCGCGGTACCTACGTCCTCATGCTCCTCGGTCGAGCAGCTTCCTCGGAGAACCGTGGTAAACACGCTCGGCCTCCGGGACCATGACTCAGGATTCTCTCTCGGCCTTTCCTCTCCCCTCGTCCTTACGGCCTACGGCGAGATTCCTCGGCGAATATCCTCCCCGCGTCCCGCCTCGTACCTTCGGCAAGCTTCCGACGAAGAATCGTCCCTACGTAGGATCCTGGCGAATCGACGGACAAATTGGCAAGCGGCTTTTCCCTCGGCCTTGCGCGACGACGTCGTTTTGCATGAGTGGGTCAGTCAGTCCGTCGACCGATCGACAGCCGTTTCCCCTCGGCGGAATAATGCCTGACCGATCGTTCGACAGACTTTCTCTTCGTCCCTTTGGTTAATCCCACGGGCAACGATCTTTTCGAGTAACGACAATCGGCCGGGGTCAAAGGTCCCTCGTAAACGAACCTAACACGCACGTTGCACCGCACGTCTCAGTTCGGTGGTCCCTTTAAACGGGACAGGTTGATGATTTCCCGATGATTTCCAGGAGGAACCCTTCGACAACCGAGACTTCTCTTTCGTCAGTGGGTCAGTCCTCGCATGGGCTGGCACTCGCGGGCAAAAACTCTGCACTTTCCTGCCACGACTCTTCTCTCTCTCTATCTTTCTCTTCCGGTTACGTTACGCGCCGTGCATCGAAGTCACCGAGCGCACCTCGAATACCGCGCGGGGACTCTCTCGGCCGCAGCGTAGCACGCGGCACAGAAGTAGGGACAGGGGGAGGGGACGAACAGGAGAGAAGGAGAGAGTGGACCCAGTCCACCTGTCCGAGAAACACCGATCGAAAGCGGCTTTTTCAGCAGCGACGAGCTCATACGAAATTCCAACACCGGCTCCGGACTTTTCCTCGGCGATTGAACCCAACTCTTCGGGAAGATCGTCCTCCTGTCCACGGAACTGACCTTGTCCCACGATCAACAGGTGAAGACTGTCCTGTCACAGGACCTGAAAGAAGGTCCTGTGGTATCGAGGAATTCTTTGGACAGTAGCTCTGGTCCAGTATTTCTTGCGAGAAGTGCCGATGAAGGGTTCCGTTGCAGGATTCGCGGATGACCCCGATCGCCAATGGCACAGTGAAAATACTTTCGGAGCAGGTTCGACGTTCTACCACCTGGAACGGGGCCTCGAGAGTTCGACAGGCCTTAACCAACTATCCCACCATGAGAACCTCCAGCTACACTTCCTCAGGGCAGACTTATCCCTCCGAAGTGTCAACGATTCGCCAGTATCCAATCGTTCGGGACGTCACGATTGTTGCGACGAAACTTGAAGAAATTCTTCTTGGTGACGTTGAACGGGTCATTGGTCCTTCGAGTCGCGTATAAAATGTCAACGTTCCAAGTCGAATGAGTCTCTCGAGAAATGTGGGCCTCGAAACTGGGTCTCGCGAGGCCAGCAGCCAACCTCGCCCAAGTTTCTCACGATTATTCGGCGATCAGTTTCCGCCTGGTAGCTGAGAGGAACCGATCTCAGAGGAACCGACTTCCGGTGACCTTGGAGGATCCTTGAGGGGATTTTTCCTCGGAGATTTGACGTCCTGGCGGCTGGTAGAAGGGCTCCTCGGCGCGGAAACACGCACCCGAGTGAGCAGGAAACCGGAGGAAACTGGAATCTCGCCACCTGCTTCCACGACGTTCCGGGAAGGTCTGTCGGTCAGAGGAACGGCCATTTTGAGGCGCAGCTCAGGAGTCCTGGACGCAGGTGGCGCCGCGATTGGAGAACCTCACGCCGACCAACGGGCCCAGGTTTCGGGCCCCTCGGATCTCGGCTACGTCCACACTGACGAACGACCGAGCGTGTCGTGAGGATCTACCTTTATCGCGCCTCACGGCCATCGGTATGCCGCGCGAAACCCCACGGAGACAGGAGGAAAAAAACCGTCGAACCCGTAAACCGAGGAAGCCAACGGGACACACCAGTCACGAATGTCCGTTTGCTCGTTTTCAGGTCAGCTGGTTCGTGGAGAAAGAATTCGCCAAAGCCCGACACGAGAGATGCGTCAAAGGCAAACGAGTAACGTGTCCGTTGGAAACCTTGGTAAATTGAGCTGTCAAGGAACTTGAAGTAATCCTGCGATATTCTCCTCTTATTTCCCTCGGGGGACTTTACGATCGCGGTTGAGAATTATCAATGGTCGTCCCGAGGAGCCTGTAAAACTTTTAGGTGCCGATAAACGTCGGTCCAGAACTCGCGTACAAGTGGCGCCTCGATTCTGCAGCTCAGTGGGAGAAGGAAGAGCGGCTAGATCAATGAGATCACTTCTAAACCAGATCTCTTGAGAATCTACCTTAACCCGGTCCGTTCTTAACGAACCCCACCCCCCGTTTTTCCACGACGATTCATTAGCCTACGCGTACCAAGTCCCGCGTTGCAAGGGGCAACTTGACAATGGAATTCCAAAGGGAGGGGGGGCTGACCATTGAGGAGGAGGAAAGTGGAGAAAAAGTGGGAGTTGCCAGTCCTCTCCGTTTCTCCACTTGCCGAATGACTTGGCAAGGCAGCTGAGAGAGCAGGTTCGCCAGCTGAACAACAGTCCTGACGACTTCGGAATCGACCCTCCGACGAGTTTTCAGGCCACACTGGCCCTCCGGAGTCGGAGCTCCGTGTGCGACCGATTGCTGTACACACGCGCATCTACATTTGTACGCATATACACGGGACACTCGGTGCGTGAAGATTTTACGTACGTAGCTGCGTGGGAAGCAGGCCGCATAGTAATGACGAGGTCGACGAGCCGTCCCATTAAAAGGAGCATATTGCTTCTTTCCATAATGATCCCGATGTGCTCGTTAGTTACTCAACGCTCCCTCGTAAATGATATTCCGCGCTTTAAGAATCACTCTCCCCGCGATCTAGGTCGCCGCTAATAGAGCCGCTTTTTTCGCCCAAGAATCCTCCGCTACGAGCCTCTTTATTACGCTCATCATGCACGTGCAATCATCTCCTGACCCACGTACCGGTCTGACCATTTTTAACGAGCTTTTTAACAGGCCCGCCTTATATCGGCCTTCAGTCGCACGGGATGAATAAGTCATCGCGTTATTGCCTACGCGATTCTTTGCGCCAGGAAAGTTAATCAAAGCCGGTGCATTGATTCCTCTGGTTCAGTGAATGATGATTGTTGTCCGTGGAATCCACGCTTTCTAGGCTGCGTTCGCTAGGCCTTAGCCCAAGTATATCGCAGCACACCGTTTACTCTGGCAAGGGGAGGGCAGGGGAAGGATCATCAAAGAACCCCGAAGACGATCGTCGCGTGGCCCACGACCGCCTGGGACGTCTCTCTTTCCCTCCCCCCCCCCTCCCAAACCTCTATCTATCCATCTCTCCTTCCTTCTCTCGCTCTTCCCTCGGTTTGGTGCTTCACCCGAAGCACGCGGAGTCGCGATATATTTACGCGAACGGGGAGAACTCCGCACGAAACGGCGTGGCATCGGTCCAGCGGGCGAGTTACCGAAATAGAAGCCGACGGTGGCGAGATGCAACGGGCCGATCGAGGAGTGAGTCCGCGGGGCCACGGTGCTCTTTGGTCCTCGTCGCGGAGAGCAGTCCGCGAGGAAATACGGGAGAGGCCACTTCCGCGGGGTCCCATATGAACGTGAGTGCCAAGAACGGTGCACCCTTCCGCTCCCCCTCGCTTCCCCCTTCTTCCCCGATCGTCCTCGAGCAACCCCTCGGTGCATGTCATCAGTGCGTCATTCCTCCGGTGCATCGACTCCCAGTGCCCGTCTACTTTCGTACATACGATTCATGGGAATTCAACGGACAAATCAGTATCTTAACGTACTCATGCTCGATGCCAAAGTCCCAAGTCTTTCTTCCATTAGTTTCTGTATTGTTTCCCGGTTATCGTAATTTTTCTGCGATGCTCGTACTTTCGGAACCTCGCGAACTCGTGTTCTATTCCTGTGCCAGCGAAATTACACGTAATAAATTGTCGGCAATGAGTGGTACTCGGTGCATCGGATTCCAAAGTGCCAAGCGTAATTTCACGTTTAGTAGATTTCGTAGAAAAAGAGGTAGAAGAGAAAAGACCGGCCACCCGCCGGTGTGTGTGTCAATAAACAGACGAAATCGTCATAAGTATCATCCTAGATGTTTTTTTTAAAAGAAGCTCGTCCGTTCGTTAGTTTTTTCTACGGCCAGCCGGATCGATAATTCTGTTCGCACGTTTACCTAATATACGGGTACAACTTAAGCTCGTAAAAACGTGATAAGGTCGAGATAAAAGGTGCATATCTATCACCGACACCTGCCGTTCGACACTTCCGGTCTCGCTGACTTCCTGCGCGTTGACCGCACTTCCGGTAATTCGGACGGTCGTTACAGAACGCTAAAACCCTTTTCTATTCTACGACCGCGAAGCAATGGAATATCGTTCATCAAGCGGGGTCTTCGAGAAAGGAATTCTCCTGCTAGACGAAAACTTGGACGACTTCCAACACGGGCTTTTCCCGATTTTCGTCGGGAAACAATTCCTCACGTTCGGTTTCCTATTACATGTTTATCGTATCGCATTTCCCAATGAAACTGCATTTCCAAAAGCCAACGCCGAACGTTTTACAATAAATTTGGATAGTAACTGGATAGTTTTGCCCCATAACCGACCGAGCAGTGTTTCTATTTTTGGCCAAGATGAATCACGTTGAAAGATTTCTTCCCGATATTGACCTAGACAGTAAATAATGCTAACACTAACAAAGTACGAGTACATAAAACTTTTGTTAAGATTTTATTGGCGGAAATGTGTTCGGGTAAACCCGGCCAAAGTTTTGCCAATAAATTTTCCGGAATTTTCGGTACGCACGATTCGGTAATATAACTACCACTTGAACAAAAGGTACTGATCCGCGGGTGGGACGAACAGAAGGGGATAAACGTTCTAAAGATACGTATGGCTCTAATTCGAGAATGGTAATTCACAGGCGCGAGGTGCCGTTGAACGTTCATAGCGACTACTGGAATTCACTTGCCCCTTCGCCGCCGTACAAATTACAATCCAGAATTTCTAGAACATTTTTTCTGTCAACGCATTGACACGCGTCGCGTCGTAAAGTTTTTCAATCGCAGATTTAAGGGTTCAGACGAGCTGGGGTGACTGGAGGGGTAAGAGGGGAAGGAACTCGTGAAAGGTGTCGAAATTCGTATGTCTGACATGAATCGGCCGTCGCGGAGCCATTGTACTCGATGTCAACGACGCTCGCGAGCCACGAGGGCCTCAGTATTTATTTCTAGACGCGGAACAGGGAATTTTTCCCCGGCCTCAGAAATAGCCGGGCCGACGGTCCGCGCGCTTCCGGAGAGGATCGTCGTCGTGGCCAGTGACGTCACTGACGTGTGCGTCGGGGAGCAGGTCGCTTCCGTCAGCGAGTGGCCACTCGAAAAATCTCGACCGCGCTCCGAATTGTCCGCGACAACCGGCGCAGACGTAGCAATGACACGAATTGTCGCGGGGCTTGGCAAACGAGCGCGTCGTTGCAAACGAGGGGAATATTAACTCGTCCATTCTGCATCGAAGGAATTGGCGCGCGACGGCACGTCCCATAAGTTCCTCGTATTCCGGCTAAGGTCATGCCGACTTTCTGTGCTTCGCAGAACTCAGGAGCAGAGAAATGGCGGCCGATGGCCATCTCGAATCCGTCCACAAGACTGCGAATGGCAAGAAGCATGCCACACTGGCTAATGGTAAAATATTCAAAGAGAGAGAACGGTTGTACGTCTTTACAAGGGTTTCTTGAGGTCCTATTTTCTGGCTACACAGGCCCAGGAGCAGCAGAGGGAGCAACAGCAACAGCAACAGCAACGACGACCACCCACTCCCCCAAAAATACCACCCCCATCGCTCTCCGGGGACTGTGGTGACCCGGACTACGAGATCATCGAGTTCCCCACTCGACCGACCAACAAAATCGACCATCAGACCCTCAGCAGTCCCCTGAAATGCACCCTTTGTGGCACCGACAACGTCTTCGCCCGCTGCGACAGCTGCAACGGCAACTACTGCGAGGCCTGCGACGACATGAATCACAAACACCCCAAACGACGTGGACACACGCGCCGGAGAATTCTCACTGAAGCGGCCACGAGGAGCAGCAGACCACCATTGCCACCTAAGGGCGAGAACCACGGGAATCCACCCCCGGTACCACCGCCCCGAAGAAATCGCAAGACCACTCAGGTAGGCTGCAACCTGGCCTGAGAATTCCCCCTCCTCTTCCATTCGTCAAAGACGATCCCACATTTTCCCCCCTTTGGTTTCCCGCACAAGAATCCATTCGCTCCATTCGCTGAACCCGGCTAGACTTTGACTTCCGGCCCGTCCCGCGGAATTCACGTAGGTCGATCGGACAGCTCGGGTCCCCCCTTTTCTCAGCGTAGATCGTAGGCCCTGGCAAGGACATCGGTTCGTTGGGAACGACGCAACGAGGACACGAAGATTGAGCTCTTACTACTCGATCCACATTGCTTTATTGTAAATCATCGTTTACGCATTAATACACTACGTTAACGCAAAAGAAACAGCTGCCGTATTCACTGATACCCGTTCTCTCATTTTTTTTTTCATTCTTCATCGTTCCGTTAGGAATTATCAGCCAGCAAAATGCGAGACACTACGAAATTAATAGTTTTATCCCCTCTGTTTGGGCCGTTGTCACTGGCTGGCAATTTTTAACAGACAATTGTGTTCCTCGAGTAGATGATACACGTGAAAGCTCATTGAAACGGTGAATATGGCAGACCCACAAAGTCGAAAATTCGTCCGACGTATCTTAAGTACTGCAAAAGGAAATTGTTGACTCGAAATAACGGCACAGGTGGTAATATTTGTTATAAATGTCTTGTGAGAATTTTTAAAAAAATATGCTTGATATTTCGCTGATCCAATTTCCTCATTTGTTTCTCTTGGCTGATTATCTGAAGCACGGTTCTACCAGCATACGGAGACTAGAATTTCCTTCAACACACCACATCTCGCACCGTTCTAGCTGTGTTTCTACAGTGATTCGCTGCCGAAAGGTTCTCCACGAGCGGCTCGTTACATTTTTCATTGTCCTCGTTCGAACTGTTAGCCTCAACACAAGATCGCTCGAGAGCGCCATTAGGACCGATTCGACCTTTAATAAAGTCCAAGTTTCGCGCTTAGGCTAAGAAGCCGCTAAGCCAGGCTCCAGCGAGTCTTTCGCTGAGCGAGAATACCGGAAGCCAGAAGAGAACCCTCGTCAACGCTCCCAGGCCCTTCTCCACTCCGGATGCGAGCTTGCACGCCTCGAAATCCGCGCAAGCACTGCATTCAACCACCCCCGAGGTACCAGGATCAGGAACCGACAAAATGTCCACCCTGCAGGTAAGCTAAACTTTCCAGGATTCGAAGGACAAATTACTTTTTACCGAAAAGTTAAATTAAGTTGCTCGCAGAAGGTTGGGTATAAAATTTCAAGGAATTTCGTTTGCTAGGAGAGGTACAGGAGGTACCAGGAAGCAATGAGAGCACAGGATGCTACCAGACGACGTCACACACCTTCGGAAAATTCACGGGATACCCTCAGTCCAAGGCCACTCAGCATGGGAAGCCCGAAACCACCGCCCCCTCCAGCCCCACCCGCCAGGTCCATGATACAATCCTCCAGTGTGTGCGATTTGTCAACACCCCACATGTGGAACCCAGGGATCCAACAAGTAGGTACCAGAATGAAAATTCACTTACGAATCGTTACAAGTTGGTTTCGTTCATTTTGTGCTCTTTGTAAGGCCCAGTCTATGGCTCATTTGGGACCTGGTGGAATGCCGATGATGTGGTATCCGCCTACCAGTTCCTGGGACGTGCCCATCGGTGGATCCACCTTAAGTTTGAATCATCCACCCATGTGGGGCTACCCCATGGGTTATCCACCGCCCCATATGCTGCCACCCCATTACCCCGGGACCTTGTCCAGGGCCCACAGTCCCGCGAGGAGCGTGAAATCCAGCAGAAGGTCCAGGGCCCCGTCTCCCTCGCCCAGCATCAAGTCGAGGAAATCCCTTGCCTCGAGGTCCAGGTCGAGGAAGTCCCCAGGATCACCGTCGGACGCCAGTTCTGAGGATTCCGACGAATCTGACTTTGACGATAGACTGTCAAGAGGTTCTAAGAATCTCAGACGGGCAAGCTTGTCCAGATCAGTGAGACAGAGGGCCAGTTATCAGGAGGACGATAGGAGCTTGCTGGGGAAAAATCGTAGAGAGTAAGTAAAACGTGTGGTTGTAAACTTTGAAACTCCTGGGTGGAATGCTTAATTCTTTTTCTTGTATGTTACGAAGAGTGTGTTTGCGTTTTTTAGAAGATGGAGATCGGAGGACAGAATCACCAGTCCCGAGGACCAGTGGTCCGAATCGCTGGGGAGCAAGCGGCATTCCTTGACGTTGAAGAACTACGAGGACCTTCCCGGAGGCACGCTTAACTCCAGGCAGCGATATAGCGAGGACACAGTGCAAAACGGAAGTCACCGTGATCGTCGACGACGAAGCAGCGAGGACGAATTGTCGGACATGAAAGCGGGATTCCTCGGACGCGGAAGAATGACCAGTTCCTCCGACGATCATTTCGAGAGGGTTCCTCCGAGGAGAGGGGAGGTGGAGGAGTCGTCGATGAAGAGGGGATCGTCGATGAGGAGGGACGAAACGTTGGACGACGAGGAACGGAATGTCCTTCGCCGGGGTTCGCGAAGATCGTCCTTCGAGGCCGGCAGACGAGATACGAGAAGAACTCCGTCCAGGGAAAGGGAAGTCCTCCCCAAGAGGGAACCTTCCTTGAGGAGGGACGAGATCTACGAGGACGTGGACAGGAATATCGTCCGAGGAACCGCACGAAGGTCCCCCTTTGACACGGAGAGACGAGAGTTCAGGAGAACACCGTCCAGGGACACGTCTAGGGAAAGTTCTAGAAGAACTCCCTCCCGGGAAACTGTCTTGTCGAAGAGGGGATCCATGAGGAGGGATAGCAGTCTCGAGGACAATGACGATTACCCGAACAGCAGACGAAGCAACAGAATGTCGTCGGTTGAATCTGACAACAGAAGGTTCACACCCTCAGGGGAAGGTAGCAGGAAACGTGAGGAAAGTGTCGAACGAGAATCGTTCCCCCCGAAGGGTCCCTTGAAGATCGACGAGCGCGAGAATTTCGAATTCATCGACGAGGACGAGGAGGGCAAAAAGGAAGACGCGACGCAGCGGCGAATGACGAGATCCACGGAATCCAAGGACGGGGGAAGAAAGAGGGAAACCCGGAATTCCGGCGCTGAGGAATCCGGACAATCGACGAGGAAGTCAGTCGCTAGAGAATCGAAGACCGTCGCGGAAATTCCTAAAGAGGAATGGGCCTGCGAGCATTGCACGTTCATAAATAACCTGAACGATCGAGTTTGCGTGGTCTGCTGCAAAACCAGGAGCAGTGCCCTACCACCGAGCACCCTGGATGAGCAGGAAGTCGACCTCGATGAGACCAACGACTCCGTCAGCAACGCCCAAATGATTGCCCCTAACCGGGAAGACCCTAGCCCAGAGCTTGATAAGAGGATCGGATTGCTGAAAGTCTCCAACAGCGAAGAAAGCGGCGATAGCGGCTCGAAAGGTAGAACGAGACGCAAAATAAGCTTTTCCTTCGGCACCAAATCGTCCAAATGACGCTCGTCCAACGGTCCAAAGTCCAGGACGAACGTCAAAGTCCTTGCAAAATCCTCTCACCTCTCCTCTTCCACGACAACACGATTTTCTACACACCTTTTTTACGCGTCTCGTGCGCCAACCTCGTCTCGACACGTTACTTCGAACTGTTCCTCTCTGTTGATGTATATCCTTGGATGAATAATAAAGAGGCATGGAAAATGTTTTTCGTAAATGTTTCGTCGGCACCAAATGCATAGTCGTATTTGAAATCGGCCCGCCGCGGGATTATTATTCATTCAAGCGATCAGCAGTTTCAAGCACGAGCGTGCATTTGGCCTGTTTTTCCTTCACACACACACAAAAGAAAGGACCAACGAAATTCGTGGCATTCTCCCGACTCTACACGAAATTACACCCAACCCGAAAATCACCGGGGAATCAAAGCCTAGTTTCTTCTGCTCAAGATTTATTGGCTTCGATTACAATTTTCCGTGGATTTTAGAAGCTGTCGTTTGTAGAAAATGTGGAAGATGTTGAAGAGCAGTTTGATCGTGTGTTTCGCAGAGAAGATCGTGCCAGAAGGAAAGTCCATGGCCACGACGATCGATAGCGCGTCTTCGCAAACGGTTTTCATCGAAGACGCGACGTCTTCAATAATAGACGAACCCTCGACGTCTAATTCCGGCATCGATTCGACGCCGTCCAAAACGACCGGCGAGAGTGCAAAGCAACCCGAAAGACCCACGCCCGCCAAAAGTCCTAAGAATAACTCCGTTTCCACTGGAACTTCTCCCCCGCCCCAGAGTATCTCGACCCAAGTGAGTATCCTAGGGGTAAAATCAAGCAGAATCAAATAGAATGTACATGTAAAGAAATTAATGAAAGATCCTCCATCATTTGCTACTTCGATTATAATCTTTATAATTTTTTTCCTACAATTACAGACATATGACTTCTTACCGAGACCGGCGACAGGATTGGCTCGAGCAGCCTCGGTGGCAGGGTCAAAAGGATTCTACGATGACAGTGAGGCGGAGGTATAATCATTCCAAAGAAAGTTTCCTCAAGAATCCTAACCACGTGTCATAGTCGGAATAACGCATCATTTAACGATCAAATTAATAACGAATCTCTCAGTTAATCAAACTTCTCTATCTGTTGAGACTGTTGTTCGGTTGATTAATGCTTTGTGATTAATTGTCAGGCGGGTTTTAGTTAAAAGACGAACCGAGCGTCTGTTCCAGGAGCCGGTTAGATTCGCCAACAGCCCTGACCTTTACCCCCGAGTCGTCCAGGATCAGTACTTACAACAATTCGTCCCCGGGGTCAGCAGGGACCGAACGCGAAGAAGTTCCATCGACTCCACACATCTTTATTATCGTTCTAGGGTAAAAAGAATATTAGATCGAGGAGTATCGTTTTGTCCATTTTATTCCGACCTCCTCATTTCCGTCTTTGTCGTTGCCGCCGTGACGTTTGATGTTGATTTTCTTCTAGTTTTCGCCCAGTATAATCCGCAAGCAGCGACACTAACTCAGCTTCATGGGTTCCCGAGCTTCAAGGAACCTCGACGACCTTTGTTTCAACACAAAACGTCATCCTTCGTTTTATCGTTTCAGCATGCGACGTACTACTTTTTTTTATGGTTTACATCATTAATTCAATGTACTCGTACATAATAGCGATTTTTCGCCCGTAGTATAAGCATGTCTAGGTCTTAAATAATTCTATAAGTCATAGAGTTCTAAGACGATTTTACCGTAACTACCAGTATTTCTATTTTGATTTAAGTTTTTAACAGTCCCGTCACGTGGGGTCGAATTTTAGGGGCTTGATCGTTGGATTTTAATGTTCCAGGAGCCGAGCCAGCCCAGATACGTCGAATCCGCGAGCAATTCCTCGACGCAGGGTGTGTCGACGCTGACCCGCCAAGGCTTGGAAATCGTCGAACTCCTGAGGGAGGCCGAGAGGCAGGGTTTCTCCACGGACGACGTCCAAGTGGCCCTGGCTCAAGGATCGTCGAATCCCATCGAATGGCTGAGGACCCAATGGCCGCATATCGTCGAAACC
The DNA here is from genome assembly GCA_963989215.1 of Hedychridium roseum. NCBI lineage: Eukaryota > Metazoa > Arthropoda > Insecta > Hymenoptera > Chrysididae > Hedychridium > Hedychridium roseum. The sequence continues at coordinate 1,994,408 of OZ022318.1, read as the reverse complement.
GTTCAGGTCCTGGCCACGGCCCAGGGGAGGGAACTCAAAGAGAATAACGTCGGCACTGTTTCCCCGAGCGAGGCGAAGGACGCATTAAGATCGGCAAAGGGCGATGTTTGGAACGCGGTTACCAACGCTGTGCAACGTCGACAGCGAAAAGTCAGAGAAAAATTTCTTGAATATCTGTTAAACAGGTTTCGAACCTTCTAAATATCGAACTATTTATGTGGTTTCCAGTGCGCCGAGATCATGGGAAAAGGTAATTTCACGATGGCCGAGGTTGTCAAGGCTCTCGATAATAACGCAGGCCTCGAGGACATGACTTTACTCGAGCTGCAGAAAAATCAGCTGAGGCCTTTTTTAATGAGGATCTGGGGGCCTCCGGTGGGGGTGGATAACGATGGGGCTGCACCGCGGGAAGGTCAGTAAACCGGTCAAGGTTTCGAAAAATCCTTACCTACTTCCTCAAAAAATTCATCATTTTTTTGAGATCGATCAGTTGGTGGATTTTCCTGATTTCCAGATGCAGCTGGTGCGGTCGGTGGTGCGACGGTTTTACGCGAACATGTTGCGGATTTGTCGGATACCGAGGCGCGGAAGCAGGTAATGTCACCGTCAAAAGTAGACCATTTCGTGGCGTTGCAGGCTGACTTTCAAAGGCAACTGGTGGCCCTCAGAGAGCTCACCGATAACTGGGAACTCGAGCGAGACACCCTGACCACCCCCAGCAATTCCCTCGCAACTTTTCACGTAGACCCCCAGGTGAAAATAGACGAGAAATTCGTGCCCAGGGCGGTGCAGGACGCAGACTACGCCAAGACTAAAGTTACCGTCAAAACGCAGGAAAAACAAAAACAGGAAGTTTCGAAGGAAGTCGAGAAACAAGTGTCGGCGAATACGAATTCGGTACAGAAAGGTGAAACGGGTGATACGTTGTTGGCTGAAGATAAGAAAGCTGAAATTTTTCCACCTAAATTACAACCAGAATTAGAAAGAGAACGGCACGTGGAAGAAGATGTGATTAAAGAAGAGAAAAAGGAAAAGGTAAATGATGTGGAGGACATAGCCAGAAATGAGGTAGAAAAAATCGAAACAGATTTGGAGCAGATAAAGGAAAAAGACATTAGTGACGCAAAGGTCATAGAAATTCCGAAAGAAAATCATTTAGAAAACTTAAAGGAAATACCGAAATTAGTTGAAGTTGATATTTCAGGAAAATCTGGCGAAAAATTTACCGAAAATTTTGAGGAAAGATCAGCAGAAGAAACGTTGAGTAATGAGGCTCAAGGAACTTCTGAAAACTCAACTTTAGGTGAACAACCTGTATTAACAAATGAGGATATTAATTCTATCAGGCCAATTTCTCCGGCGGGACAGGAAAAAAGTATTCCGATATACGAAAATGTCCCTAAAAATAGCACAGAATCTGAAACAAGTAAATTTGTCCTTTCTGAAATTCCAATTTCAGCAGCGGCTGATAATCAGCAGGCAGCGGTGGTCGAGCAATTAATATCAGCCATGAAATCGATACCCGAGCAATTATTGGGCCCGTTTGTCGCAGCTGTGCAAATGCTGTCTTCGAAAAAAATTGATAAAGAAAAAGAAATCGATCCTGCAGAATTACCTAAAACGCCGACAGAAAATGAAAAGAAAAATGAGGACGTTTCTATTATTTCTGAAAATTCGCCGACGGAAGATCAAAATAAAAAAATGGAAGCTTCCGAGGCTGAAAAGTTATTTATTGCGGTCCAATCGCCTGAAGTACCAATAACTGGACAACCGGAAATGGAAGTCGTTAATTCTCCATCCGAGACAAACTGTTTGCAGCAACATACGAATGACACAGCGGTTGACGAATCTAAGAAGGAAATCGAGAAACCAAAAGCGGCCAATGAATCGTCGGAGATAGATGAAAAAATAGAAAAGAAAGAAGAAGTGATCGAAAACCATGAGCCAATGGTTCCTGTCTCCGGAAACAAAAAAAACGATTTACCGGTACGTACAGACTTGGTTGAAGCTAATTCCACGCAAACTAACATCATCAAAAAACATCCGTCATCCGAACCACTTGCGGTTTCCGTAGAAACGAAATACGCGGACAAAGAAAATCGATCCAACTCGAACGAGACATTAGAAATTACAAAGAACACTGTAGAATCTTCGGAAAAGAATAGTTCGGGTTCTGAAACGGGCGTGGAAAAAAATGAATGGACGAGGGAAAATGAAATCAGTGAAAGGTCCATTAGTGACGATAAAAAGATAGAGAGTTCAGGAAACGATGTGATTAGGGAATCGCCTTTGCGGGGAAATTCGAGCCCCGACGTGGAAATTTTCGAGGACGCATTATCGAACCGCGAGTCGTTCGTCACGCAGGAAAACATGGCGCTTGATATTACAGCGAATGAATCGTCGCCGGAAATGCGGTCATCCTCAAAGGAAGCTCTCAACACTTCCGATGTAACTGCACGGCTTGATAATTCACCGACTAACGCGGAATCATCTGACATCGATTCTGTTGTCGACGAAGGAGTAATCAATGCCCGACTGTCGGTGAAATTTATTTCACCCCCGAAAGACGATGCCGGAGATTATGTGGAAAATGTTGAAGGCCAAGGGTCGAACGTTGTTGTAAAAGTAACGGCCGAGCAGAGCGAAACAAATATTTTAAACATTCAGTCTGATACTGTAGTCAAAAATGTCGATAATAATGACGTAAAAATAGAAGAAGGGAAGGTAGAAATTGCAGTCGATCAGAATGAAAAGGAAGAGAAATTAATGAATGAAATAAATAGCCAGTCTTTGGAATCTCAAAAAATTTCGTCAACTGTACCTGAGTTGGTTCCTTCCGAATCTCGAAATGTTCAAGATTTTAATCCAACTGAAAAGCTACAAAATGTTGAACAAAATGTTGAACAAAATTCATCAAGTCCAAATTCCTCAAATGAGACATTCGTTGACGTTTTGATTAAAGTTTTAAAAGAATCTTCAGAACTTCCAGCGGTAGTCGATACAGAAAATAAATCGTCTCTGATTGCGAACGGTTCCCTAAATAATTCTACCAAAGAGGTTAGTAAAGTGGTCCCGAATAATGTAGATATTGAAATGAAAACCCCTGATAAACGTAATTCGATAGAAAGTATTGAAACTGGCCCAGGAATTCCTCAAACGATCGAAATAAATGTATCAGAGTCGCCTGTCATAACTGTGAACGATTCCGCTCCGCTTGAGAGTATCATTGAACCCATTTCAAACGAATCCATCGCTCAGCAGCAATTCAATGAAATTTCAATCGCGAAAAATCAATTAAAAGATGAGAAAGAATCGGTAGAAAAAACCAAAGTAGAAACCGCCAGAAATATTCCGACAACGAAGGCTGAAAATATAGTGAAAAATGTGAAAAATGAGAATATAAAACCGAAGAGCAATGGAATGACAAAAAATGTCTCTAAGCAAAGATCCTTGTCTCCAGTTAAAAGACTCGTGAGAAAAAAATCTCCAGTAAAAATTGTGAAAAAACCGAGCGCTCTGCCGAGACGGACTTTTGGGAAAATTGGGTCAACTCAAAAAAGTTTTGCGTCCCCCAAAAATTCAGGGAAGGCAATTTTAAATCGCTGTGCACAGAAAGAAAGCTTAATGAAGACAAAACAGGAAGCACAGATGAAAGGTAAAAATACCTCTGCGAATATTAAAACCGCAGGGAAAGTGGCAAAAAATGGGCTAAATAAGGTAGAACCTGTGGAAAGTACAGGCGAATCTCAGTCAGCTTCTCCAAAGGCAACAAACGTTGCAAACAAAAATGTTGAAAAAACAGGTCCTGAAAAAATTAATGTGACTACTGAATCGATCCAATCGCATTCTGTGCCTAAGGAAGAAAAGAAAGTGGAAATGGCTGAGAGTAATACAAAAATGGTTGAACAACCTATTGTCGAGGATCAAGAGAATTCTAAAATAAAAGTCTTGAGAGCTTCGAAAATCCCAATTTTCACTGCGAAACCTCAAGGATTAAAAATGAAAGAACCTCCGAAGACAGTAAAAACTGTTACGCTTATTTCCACTATTCTACCAATAGCGAATAACGTACCAGTATCTATACCTACTCAAAAACGAAGCTCGAAGAAGGAAATGATTCATTTGAGTAACGGCAAGGAAATTCTTCAGCAAAATGTTGAATTTACCGGCGGTGAAAAAATAAAAAAGTTAGAATCTGTAAGTATGAGGAAATCTAATGAGACTGATAAAATTAAAGACAATAAGATAACTGTCGTTGAAGAAATATACGACAAACAAAGTTTGGAACAAAATACCCTGAATGGTAATAATGACAAATCCTTGAAAATAAATTCTGACGAGGTATCGAACGAAGTTGAAAATGATGAAATTTCTAATTCGGATTCTGAATTTTTATCGGACGCAGAGGATGAAGAATTGTCGGAAAATGAGTCGAGTGAATCCAGTGGGGATGATTCTGCTGAGTTAACCGATGCTGAACAAATGCTAGAAGAAACTCTGAAGAAAATTAAAGCCGAGATTTCTGATTACGAGAGCGACGATGACGAAGAAGACGATCAAAGCGAAAGTGAAAGTCAGGAAGATTCCATGTCGGCGGAAGTAGAGGACGAAGAAGTCGTTAGTTTGGAAGAAGAAGTGGAAGTTGAGGAAATCGAGGAGGAAGAAGTAGAGGAAATAGAAGAAGAAGAAGAAGTGGAAGTAGAAAGTGATAATGAATCATCCGAAGAAAAGACGCTCGTAGCAGAAATAAATGAACTGTCGAATAAAAATCACTTTACAGCCAAATCCGTCACTGTTGTTCCTGAATTTAATAATGTGTCTGAAGAATCACGTCCTAAACAGTTTGTAAGAAATATTGAAAAAAATCGACCAGTATCAAAGGTCAAAATTGAAAAGAAGGTCCAATTGATACAAAAAAAGATATCTACCACTGAAGAACAGAATAAAAAACCGTCCAAGTTGAACGATGGGTCTGTCAAGAAAGACGTGCACAAGCTGGCGAGAATTTCAAGCGGAAAACGGGGAAAGGACGCGAGAACCGGAAGTGATGGTTCGAAGGGGGTGGATCAGGGCGGACCGCAGAGAAAGAGATTTTCCCTGGTAGCCAGTTGCATACAGCGTTTCGAGGGCGAGGAAAAGACGAGAAAGGAGCGGGTCAAAGGTGGAAGTGCCAGGGCGAAGAGGCAGGGATCTCCCAAAACGGAGAGGGAGGTCAGTAGAGAGCAAAGCGAGCTACCTGCCGAATTTGTCAGCCCTTCTTACCGACTGGCCAATGTCTACAAACAGCTCGAAGCCAGGATCAGGATCCTTTGATCTTTCAAATTCGTTCATTTGTGCCGTGTGCCGTTAATCCTAGCTTTAAGTACATCCTTTACCTTGACAGCCACTGCCACGATGGTGAGTATCCGCCTCGAGTGACTAACTCCTCGTCCTGCACTCCGAAGGATACCGAAAGGATAAGTAAGGATATCAATAAAATTGTCAGCCGTAAAAGAAGAATATGACTCATTAAAAAAATTATTCTTGTCATTGCTCAAACGATTGATGGATCTTCGAGAAAATTCTTCATCAACTTGTGATGACCTAAAATGTAGGATGGTAAAGATTTTGCTGCTCGGAAGTCCTTTCTGAGATCATTGGAAGACAATCGTGAGAGCTCGTTTATAGACGTTGGCGCACTCACGTTTTTTTGCATGATACAAGTTGAGTAGATTTTTTTTTACCTTCCTCTCACCGAGTCTGTCATCAGCCAAGCCATGTGGAATTCATGTAAAGTATATCCCAGTGAACTCCCTCAAGTATAATCGACAGTTTCAAAATGCATTCGTCAGTTTATCGAAAATCTTTGAGTAGCTAATAGCTGAGTTTATTTGCGTGCACAGAGAGTAGCTCGTCGACTCTTGGCGGAGGGCAAAGCGGCGAATTACGAAGAAGCGGAAGTCGCTGCGAGTCTTTTAGCATTGAAATTCGACGACGTGGAAGCCCTTCACGCTGCCAAGGAATGTTCCAGCGTCGAGTCAGCCTTGGCATTTTTGCAACAAGATTGCGAACTCTGTGCCAGCCGGTACGCGATGAGTCAGGTACCAACATCTTTTTGAAAATTCATGTAAACAACATTGATTCAGTTTTTAATGACCTGTATTGGTTTAGATGGTCTCCATGCTGAAATGCACGCATCGTTGCTGCAACGACTGCGCGAAGAATTATTTCACCATCCAAATCAGCGACAGGAGCATCGCAGACGCCGTTTGTCCTTTCTGCAAGGAACCAGACTTGAGAGACGCTAATGAGGACGATATTCTTGAGTACTTCAGCAATTTAGATATCCTGTTAAAATCACTCCTCGACCCGCCGATCCACGAACTGTTTCAGAGGAAACTGAGAGACAGGACCTTGATGCAGGACCCGAACTTCAAGTGGTGTGTTCAGGTGTGTTCCTGACGAAACTATTAAAATCATTGTAATTTTTACTAATTGGGATTAATTCTGCAGTGTTCAAGTGGATTCTACGCTAATCCTAACCAGAAAAGACTGATCTGTCCGGATTGTCGATCGGTCACCTGTGCCTTCTGTCGAAGACCGGTACGTGTGGATGAATATAGATTGTTTGTAAATTGAAATGCTAATAGGGAAACATGGATTACAGTGGGAAAAGCAACACGAGGGCATCACGTGCGAACAATTCGCAGCTTGGAAGGACGAAAACGATCCTGATAACCAGGCAGCTGGGTTGGCTAAACACTTGGCCGACAATGGTATCGATTGTCCAAAGTGCAAATTTCGGTATTCTTTGTCCAGAGGAGGTGAGGATATTACAAACTCAGATTTTCAAACTAAACAGGAGAGTATTAAAACTATGGTTCTTGGTGTCCTTGTTTTCGTAGGTTGTATGCACTTCACCTGCAGTCAATGCAAGTATGAATTCTGCTGTGGTTGCGGAAAAGCCTTCGTTATGGGAGCAAAATGCCCAGTGAGCCCGTATTGCGCTAAATTGGGTCTCCACGCTCATCACCCGCGGAATTGCCTGTTTTACCTGCGAGACAAGGAACCGGCGCAGTTGCAGCAGTTGCTCAAGGAACACGGTGTGGAATACGACACTGAAGGACCATCCGGAGAACGGAAGTGCAAGGTCCAACTGCAAAAGGAAACGCCAACGGGGGTCGTCGATGCTATCTGCAATTCTGAAGTCATCGACGGCCATGCTGGCTTGTGCAGGTGAGGAATTTTACGAAGGTAACACAATACTTAACAATTCAAGGACATTACGGCGGATCCAAGAAATATTAGTATTTTTTCCTGTACACGCCGGTCGTGAGAGATAATTATTTCCCCGCTGTTAACGGACCTCCCGCTGTTCAGGATGCATTACATCGAGTACCTAGTTCGAAAGATCCGTATGACCCAACTGGAACCGCTCCCGTTGTTGAACATTGACGACCTTGAGACTTGTGTGCGTCGAGCAGGTCTGACACTGCCCGCGAATCCGTACGGCCGGGATCCGGAGCTGTACAGGAACGACCTCGTCGAGGTAATTCGCTGATATCCTAGACTAAAACTCTGGGCACTTTTCCCCGCAGGCAGCACTACATTGAGTACCTGGCCGGTCTGGTGCTCAAGGGCCGGCTGGACCCCGTGACGATCTTTGACTTGAACGACGCCAAGCAAGAGTTGCGCCGACGGGGAAAAGTTCCACCCGCGAAGGGCCAGGAAATGTCCGAGGGGGATTATCTCCAGGCCTGCATTCAGGTGACTAACGGACAGACTGGCCTGACTAACAAATCGTGCATGCTTGGCGGAAATCTTGCACTACCGAGCATGACATTTCAGGGAATCAACGGACTCAAAGTCATTAAGTGTCCTACAGTTGAATTTCTCTTGCAGGTGGTACAAAAGGAGATCCCACTCGAGTAACAAGACTTTTCAATGGCAAATCCAAGAGATCAAGGAAAGGAAAATATTCAAACGTTAGGGTCAAATTTGAAAATAATATACCCGTGAATTTGTAATAACATAATATGGTAGGATTCTGAAATCCTTTTAGTGTAATTTTTTTAGTCTCAATACAAATAGGCAGAGGTTCCATTCTAGAAAAAAACAGTACCATTAAGTTATAATATAAATGTTTATTATTGTATTAAAAAACAATATACAAATAACATTTATTGCATTATTCCTACTTATCCTAAGGTCAGTCATACAATCAGCTGAGCTCTGACAGAAAGTTGTGTAAACTTTTTCTATTTGCTGGTGAAGCACTTTGACTTACAATTTTCTTTAGTTTGTCCATACGAAGTTTTTTCAACTTTGGTGTCTGTGCACTTGTCTTTGGTTTTTTTATATTTAGAATAGCAGGTGATTCACTCTCTTTTAAGATGGCAGAAGATGAAAGATTTCCAGATATATTTAGACCAGCAGTTTTATCTCTTCTTTTTCTCTTTTTCTTCTGACTTCCAGGTAGTTTCTCATTCGCATCCTTACATTTCCTCTTCTTTTCTTTTTTGGGTTTCGTAACAGGTATTTCTGTTTTCAAATTACATAAGGAACATGTGATCTGTATCTTGTTCATTTGATTTTTTATACATTTTTTTATTAAAGTGGCTCTAATTCTGGGAATGCGTCTGTCGGACTTATCTATAGAATTTACGGCTTTTTTTAGAGAACCAGTCGGTTTCCTAGCTGGCATAATACGAACTTTGTGATCGACATTGGTCCACAGAGACCCACAATGTGAGCACATTACTTGTGGGCCAAAACGTTGTTTTGGCAATTCCACCTCATCGCTTAAATTTCTACAGCATTGACTAAAATCATGAAAATAGAATGCTATTTATTAGTATGAAATCAACGTCTGTTTAACCTGGCCTAACCTCAAACTACAACACAAAAAATCTTCTTACATATAGAAAGCTTGCAGTTTCTCGAGCTGTGGACATTTCAATTGCGATACAAACTGGTTAACATTCCACAAATGCGTCACTTTTTCCATTTTTACAATATTATCGCTTTAACATAACCTCACACTCGCAGCTTTCACAGTGTATACAAAAACATCACGAACTATGAATGACCTAGAAGGGTTTTCGAATGAAGGGAAATATTTGGTAATGCAAAGGAAACGGGAAATATTTTCTTCAATTGGTCGTTAATTATCTGATTTTATCTGCCACGCGATCACGACTAGGATAATATAACAACCGCAAATTTCATCGGATTTTATAGTTCGTGGGCATACGGCATTGTCCAGGAAAACTACAAATGACAACTGACAAGTGTTAGAAGAGAAATTGCGGTGCGAGAGATGAGTAATACCAGTGGAATTTTTCTCGAAACTGTGCTTTTTGTATAATTCCGCTGTAAATTTTTCACTCGCATAAAGATTAACCGTGTTTTTACTACATATCCGCCAGGCGCTTGCAGGAACGGTGCTTTTTACGAAAATACATTTAGTACTTATATTGCATAGCTGTGATAACAATTTAACAGATTGATCCGCGTTGTTGGCTGCGCTTTAAGATATATTAGATTTATTTCAAATAGCGAAATTATGCCTAAGAAACAAGGAAACCAATATTAAATCAGTAAGTACTTAATTACTGACCTGTAACAACGTTTTAATAAGTATTTACTAATATTCATCGACATCGTTTGTTTTGTTTCTACTTTCAACTACGATCTTACCATATTTTTTCTGCCTCTGTTAAAATAAGTGGCTACAATATAACACCATAATGAGAAACAGGTTGTCTTTATTTATTATCAAGTTTTATTGGGACTATTTCTGTACCCAAAGCTATCAGGATAATATACAGGTTGTAAATATTTGGGAACCAAGGGGGGATTAAATTCCTGAGTGGTGATCAAATAGTGAATGTCATGCAAGTAAAATTTGATTGAAAAAGCAAAATATATTTTATATGATACAACTCTTATTTTATTATTCCTGTTTTTTCATCAGGAATGCCTCTCATATAGCTTTCATGAAGTATGTCAATCATATGGAACATACATTTCTAGTAATGGTAGCAGCTGGAGCAACGGTTGTAATGGCAGCCAGTGAAGAAAGTTCTTCAGATGGTGTAGAAAATAATCCTAGAAGGCAAGAGAACCAAACCAATTCTTCTCCACGTCATAACAATGTTCAGGCCAGTCATAGGACAAGTGAATGCTCACCTAAGAAAAGCCTAATGCCTTTTACTTCAAATATTAGTAAGTATCTTCACTGAGTTATAAGATTGTTTACAAATAAAGCACAACTACTAACTTCAGTCAATACTATTACATTACCATGATATATTAACTTAAGTCATCCACTATTTAGTTCCATTTAGTATTAAGTGATTAATAAGCAGTCTATTCCAATTACTGCACCATAAATGTCACCCCTATAATATTTTCACAACAGAAAATAAAAGTCCAGAAAAGAGCAGTCGTGTAGCATCCAGAGTAGATAATAAGGATGGCACCAAAAGCCTAGCATTGCATAAAACATTACCAATTCGTGAGACTAAAGCCTCTAGACTGCGTGCTGCCTCTATTATGACCGTAAGCGGTAAGATGGTCTAATGAGTTCATACGCTTCACCTACACAATTTGTTAAACACAGCTGTAAATAATCACCTCCTAAATACCGCTGAGCTATCATTGGTGGCAGTGCTATCATTGCTGTTTCACTGAATAAACACCAAATACTTCATTCAAATGTTTGGCCACACATTAAAAAAAAATCATGAAAAGCTTTGCCTAAATGTTGGAGTACACTGCTATCATAAAATATTATGCGAAAATGATATTCTTCATTGCCCAAACAATGTTCTTTGTATCCTATTCAGGTGGATCATCTATATCTAGAAAATTGGGAGTATGTGAAGGTCCTATGCCATGGAGTCTTCAGCCTAGCACAAGTTTATCTGTTAAAGATGTATGTAAATACAAACATAGATTTATGGTGTTTGTATACTAATACTCGGTGTAATTGAAACTGTTATAGGAAAGTCCAATATCCTCAGATAGTAGTAGTGCAATGAATTCAGTCAGGGAAAGGGATAAAAGTTATAAGAGAAAATCATATTTAAATCGTTCATTAAACACAGAAGCAATACCACACGATCGTTCAAATCAGTGTAAGTGGGAATCTAATTTTAGTAAAAATTAATAGAACGAAAACCAAAGAAAACGAGACATATTTTTCTTTATAGCGGAATATAACGAGCAACGATCTAGAAGACAATCAGTAAAACAAGGTAACATATCGGAAACAACGCGTGGTAGTAGTTTGCAGAGAAGTCAACAGGAATCGAAAACAATGTGTCAAAAGACGAGTGTTCGTTCCAAAGTGCATACCTCATCTTTATCTACGTCCAGTGGAAAGCTATCGAATCCGGACGGTCATAGTGATTCAGAAGTGTCCAGACGAGTAGATGCTCTGACGGCTTTAACAAGAGCTACGATGGAACGCGTGGAAAGACTCACGGCGACGACAAATTTATCATCCACCTTGGGTCAACGATCGGAGAGTCAGTTGGCGAATGCTTCGCAGACCGGGAACTCTGTGGACAATGCGAATCATTCAGCAACTGTCGTGCGAATAACTCCTGCGTCCCCGAGCAAGTCGTCGATTTTGAAAAAACCGAGCGAAGAACATCCACCTGAGAGTTGTACCGTTCGTCCTCAGCCAGTGTCGATCCTGAAGCACAAGGACAGCGAGTCGGGCCAATCTTCATCGAACGTTTCTCACACTACGTTGCCCGTCACTTTTTCTCCTTGCGTGATAGAACATGTAAGCAAGAGGCACGGAATTTTGAAGAAACGCAGCAGTTTAGATGAAAACGAAATCTTAAGACGTCGAAGTTGTTCGCCAGACGTTTCATTCGCGGATAACAGTTATTCGGAGTTCAGGCCAATCTTAAAAAATCAAAGGCGATCGTCTTTGGATGAAATTATCAAAAGAGACCAGAGCCCCGACACTCAACCCACTTCCATTCTGAAACGCAAGTCCTCCAGGGAAGATGATAGGGAAGATCGTCAGACCGGATCGCCAGAACCACACAGTATTCTCAAACGAAAGTCCATTACCTCATTAAGAACGAACAACACCAATCACCACGTTACTGTCACGACCGATTTTACAACGACAACTGGGGGAGACGCCCCTGAAAACTCCGAGGTGAGGCCGATACTGAAGAAAAAACACAGCAGGGAAGAGTCATCGTTCAATGATCTTCCGTCGCACGAGCCACGACCGATACTGAAGAAGAAATCGAGCACCGAGTCTGATGAGCACGACGACCGACCCAAGAAAACGATACTCAAGTGCTCGAAGAAGAGTTCCCAGGACGATTGCAGTTACGACACGGATCTCGGGTCACCCAAGAAACTGTCGATGCTGAGAACTCGCGTTCTTCAAGGAAGAACCGGCGGCTCGTTTGATAACGAATGCGTGAAACCAATACTGAAGCAATCCTTCGCTCGGGATTGTGAATCACGCGTAAGATTGAACATCTGCGATTCACCTATGAACGATGACGTGACCGCAGGCTCGGAAGACCTGTTTTTACGAAAACGAGCACAATCTGTGGGTCATCTGCAGCCTTCGATCGGCTCTAAGGACCTCACGGCTGCACTCAGTAAACGCAGATCCCTCGAGTCAGGTGCTTTAAACGACGAACCGCAGGAAAAGGCGCAAGCAAGGTCGCCCACTCTCAACAGCTCCGTGAACGGTGAATCTCATGAATGCGGGAAAGCCACAGCGTACAAATCATCTTACAGGTATGAAACAAATCTCTCGTTTCTTACAACCTTGACCTTCCAGTGGATACTAAATAATAATAAGTAACAGTCACTAGCCACGACCACCTTGGTTTGCACGAAGGAAAACATTCATGGTATACAAACAAGTGTGTAAACAAATTAAGCAAAAATATTATTGTTTTCAATTAAATAGCTAATACGAAACCGATCATAATAGATACACGAACCACAGAGTAAACCGATATACTACCCATTCTAGTTATTACTATGTTTCTTTTAATCAACTTCAATTTTCGCAATATACATAAACAGTACTTTAACTAAATATTTATCCGGTTTCTTCGGTGGACAGTATTGAATCGCACGGCTTTGTTTACATTTTTAGTTACGGTAGTAATATGTAAGTTTAGTGTGCGGCTCTGACTCCGTGCCAAGTTTAATTATAGACCACCTAGCAATTCTCAAAGCTACCAGAAATCGGAGATAGTTGCACGCGCACGGAAACCTGTGTCGTTCTCCCGCGTTCGACAGCTAGTGTACTTTCAACCCTCTTCATTTTCCACCTTTCGCGAAATCCCACGTATTCCGAAGAATGACGTAACGTGCTTATCTGCTACTTTTATCGCGTTAATTAGACCGCGTTTCTGCCGCCTGCATTAACCGTGTCACCGGTGTTACTCATACTGCTCGGCCCCTCGTGAGTATGTATTCGTCAACCAATTAAAACGGGTCAACGTAAAAAGATAAATTAAAGCCAATCACATAATCAATGCAAAAATATTCGTAAAAAATTCTCTGGTTAAAAAAGTACGTCAGTCAAAAAATGGTTTTAAAATCTTCAAATCATAGTAATTTCATGAAGAAAAAAACAAGAATTGTGACCGTAGAACACGTCAAAAATATTATCAGTAGCCCGTGGATGTGAATGCTAGCCTTGTGAAGTACGACTTCCTTTGGCGGGTGTTGAACGGGGAACAGCGGTCGTTTTTAGTGTTAATATTTCCCTAAAGCGGGATACGCTTTTGTTGACAAACACGACTCGCGGTGACTTGTGTCATATCCGCCTAAATTTGCGTGGGTTTTGTAGTTTCTCAACTCGCGTAGAACGAAAGTGGGAGTTCCCATGGACCATCCTAGTTTCATCACAAATGCTCAGTGATCATCGATAGAAGCCTGATACTTTCAGAATAGTTGGCTTCCGGTATCGGTACACTGGTACTACTACGAATTCCCTGCGTAATAGAACTTAGATGTTACTCCTTAATTAGAAGTACGATTAGTCCAATTTAAGAGAGTTAGAACGACTATTTTAATTCGATGGCCTTGCTTTCATTATTTTCAGTGTAACTAGCCAAGACGAATTGGCGAGTAAATCGTATAAGTACGGATTTCCAGGATTAGTTGGGACGGATCCACAGGCATCAGGGAGCGTGGATTTGAGGAACTCGAAGGTATCCGCTTTGTCGGGCGAAACTAAGGAACCGGTAGTTGCTGCGAGGTTTTCTCCGTCCGAGGGTCAAGAAGAGGTCGACATGGCGGACCTTCGGGAAAACTGCACCGTGCACCGCAGCAACAGCGTGTCGAAAATGGCGATGCACTTCAAAGCCTTGCAGGAAAAGGCAATGCAGGAAAAGACGAGGAGTTCGGAGAAGGAGACGTCGTCCCAACGCGCTCATCGGAAGGAATCCCGCGGCATGCAACGTTACAGAGAACGCAAGGAACAGTGCAACGAGAGATTCAACACGCAGCCGGTCACACTGCAGGAAGTGCAGGAAGCGGTGCTGCAGAACCAGCGGAAGACCTCGAAGAATCTCCCCCAGGGCTCCGCTGAAGAATCCAAGCAATCGGACAACAATCGAGCGGAAGATGAATTCGACCCGTCCAAGCTCAGCCTAGCCGACAGGGTGAGGTTGTTCAATCAAAAAATTGCCACGGAAACCTCCGTGGCGGGTGCAAAATCGGAGGAGAGACAGCAGAGAAGACGACCAGCTGCAAGATACAGAACACAGCCAATCACGTCGGAGGAAGTCGAGGTCGCGTCTCGAATTTCTCCGCTGAATGCCGGTGATCGGTTCTCAACGATAGGTATAAATTTATCCTCAAGTTTAATAAACGATGTTCATGGATTTTTGTAATAAGAAGGTTTTGGCTTTGCAGATTTTCGTCAAGAATTTCGAGGAACTGGTAGCCAACTATCTACTGCCTCCAATTCTGAACTGCCGAAAGGCATTTTAAAGACTTCGACTTCACAGACGCCCCACGCGTCTCCACGGTCAAAGAGTCCCGAACTCGAGGGCTTGAGATTAATAAAATCTGTACTTAAGAAAGAGTCTGAGGAGCTGCATCAGCAGTCGTCCGGAAGTTGTGATATTTTACGGCGTTCGTCGTTGAAGGCCGAAACGAAAGCCGAGGAGTACGGCACGAGGAGAATTTCCGGGATTCGAGGAGAACAAGCCGAAGAGAGTTCTCTTATTCGGGACAAAAGCAACGGCAGTCAGGGAGAAGGAATGGAATGTGCAATAGAAGCACTGAGTGCTACAAAACGAAATTTGCCTTGTGCCTATGCTGTTCAGAGGAGCAACTGCACGGAGGACGTGGATAACGAAACCAAACAAAGACATACAGTGCCTTCTAATAGAAATATAATCGCTCAGGATAAATCGTGTAGATCGAGAACCAATGATACTTTAGATAATGTCAATATTAGCGAGGCCAACGTCGAGATTGTCGCGCAGGGAAAATGCGGCAAGGAGGCTAGACGTACGTTGACCGGCGAACCGAGCCGCACGTCGGACGACGACGAAACATCGTCCTCGGGTGGTCGCGAAGTCCAGAGTATTATTAAAAACGAGGCTGTACTTCGGCGACGTCAGGCTACTTTAGCCAAACAGGCTAGGTAATGTCGTGCGTCACGTCCCTTCTGATAATGTCAGATAAATCTTGCGGTATCTTCCGAATTATCTAACTCTCATCGCTGTACATGCTGCCCATGCCTTTCATAAGTTTATCATTTTAGGTACACTGCCTTATCGAAAAGCGCTAGTCACCACGCACTCGGCAGTGATTCCCAGTCGATTGACGCGCTTATGCGGAAACGACAGGCTGTGCCCCTGCCAGGACTCTGTCGAAGTGCGACACAAGCGATACCAGCCACGGAGGCTGAGGAAACTCCGAGCATGAGCATCGCGGACAGATTGGCCGCGCTTCAGCGCAACGGCAATACCAACTGGAAAAAACGGATAACGCCCGAGACGGTCAATCTTACCAAGTCCTCTGATAATGTACGCACTGACAAAACAAACCGGACGAAATACATTAAGGAAAATACTTTAAATGGAAATCTGTGCGTAGGAATTGTCGGCTAGCAGTTCGTTTAATAAAGAGGACATAACGATCAAGCAAGGAGTACTTGCTGATTGTCTTGGGAAATTAGAGTCTGCGACGGAGGGATGGAAGAAAAGAATAGCTGCTCCGGATGTACTTAAGTTTTCTATAGCTGGTAAGATGAAACTGGAGAATGCAGAAGGAGCTGACGCCGAACCCACGTCTCCTCTAGTCGAAGTAACGGGAAATATTTTGGATAGGAAAAAGAAAACACCTAGGCCAGAAAGGTTCAGGAGTCGAAAAGGTGATTTATGGAAGGAGAAGCTAACAAATCTGTAGTTCTTAGTGTTCTATAGTTTAAGTAAAGTAGATGTAGGTAAAGACTGTACAAATTGTAGTATGGTAATGGTACTTAGGGTATATCAAGGATGTCAATTCTACACCCACCAGCCCAAGTAAGGATAGAGCTATTTTAGTACAGGGAAGCTTTTCTGAACCCGCCAGTGATGATAGTGGTTAGTATTAGCTTTGCCAGGTGGTAAAATACAGTCAACTCAGGAATACAGTTATCTGAAAAATGTTTAATATTCTTCAGGGGAAGAAAACAAATCTAATCGACACTCAATGCCCACCGTCTCAATTCCAAAATACGATGACGAAAGCTTTACTTCGTTCTTCACCAATATTTCTCTTGAAAAATGTCAATCCGAGAGTTTCGATTTAAGGGACACCGATTTCGACATCATCACCTCGCAAACGAAATTGTACGTGTCGATAATAAAATCAACTTTAATGTCAAGACCCAAGGTCAACTGTAATTTTTTACAGACTAGTCCAAAAGCGTACGATTCAGGCTCAACGACGACGAGTTGCTTCGAAAAATCCGCTCAAGGTACTCGCAGCTCGTACTGACCTTAGATCTGAGTATACTGAGGTGCGAACTGGTATTGCAGAAAAAGTGATGAGGGGCATAAATGTCGAAAAACGTGGGTAAACTTTACGATCAATTAAGTAGATTTTATTGAGATATGCGATAATGATTTTTTTATGGTTCGTAGTTGCGAAGAATTCAAGTTTGGCTGTGGAGGCTCTCGCTGGGTTGGCTTCCACGGAAGATTTCAGCGCAGTTACGCTGAGAAGTGCCGCCGAAACGGACGTAGCGATAAATAAACTACCACCCTACAAAGATCTAATGTTGATATCAGTGAAAGGCAGACGACACGTTCAAGTTAGGTTGATTGAACCCGTAGCACAAAATATCAACAGTGGAGACAACTATGTTTTGGTGACAAAAACGGAGGTAAATAAACGAAGCAATTCAAAATACGATCAGCTTACTATATCAACTACTTTCAATCAGGTTTTCAATTACGTTGGAAAGTTCTGCAACGTCATCGAAAAAGTACGAGGTGCAGAGATCGCATTGAGTATTCAACAGAACAAAGATCTTGGTTGTCAGGCAAGTCAAGTGATCACGATAAACGAGGAAAAGGTGACTTGTCCGAAAAATCATGTTCAGAAATTCTGGAAACATCTAGGAGTAGATAATGAAAATTTCACAGGTATACAAAGTTTTTACTCCGATAGTGCTACTATTTTTCTGAGCTGTGAGACTGATGGAAATCTTTATAGTGGTTGAAAGCGGTCATCCAGACGAAGACGAACTGTACGAATCTGCGATGATCGACACGAATATGGTGTATGAAATTAAAGACGAAGAACTGGTGCCTCTTGAGAAATACTGGGGTGCAATACCGAAAATCGAGATGCTAGATCCGAATAAGGTGATTACATGGATTATACCGCATTTTATATTTTTCCTTTCTCACACTTACACTTATTTCATTACTTAATTGTCCATTATTTTATTGCGTTCTGTTTCATATTCTTCATTCAACCCCGTAAGATCTTGGTCTTTGATTTTGGAAGCGAGATGTATATATGGAGCGGCAAGGGAGCGTCTAATGAGAAGAAGAAAGTCGCGACTAGACTGGCAACAGAAATGTGGGAAGAGGGCTACGATTACACAGAATGTACTGTTTGCCCGATCAACGCAGCTTCCATGACAGGGAGACGTGGAAAATCTGCGATTGTTCAGAAAAGCGGAAAGGAACGACCGAAATGGTGTTTGTTAGCTAAACTCACTCAGCATGTAGAGACCATACTGTTTCGGGAGAAGTTCCTCGACTGGCCCAACGTGTCAGGAATAATACGCGTGAAGGGCATGAAGAACGAAGAACATATCGATGGAACGATCGTCATAGAACCTTGCAATGTAAACGACGTGATAGCCCCAAACAATACTCCTGTCGATCTTGTACTCGAAGGAAGTCACCTTGGAAGGGGAACAGGGTGGTACGACGACGAGGTATGCATTTACCCGGTAATTACAATAACTACCATTGAGATCTTTCGAAAACTAATTATATCTAAATTAATTTTAGTTAATGCGACAGTTCGTTGTATCTACAACGAGTGTAACGGTCTGGCATATCGATGAATTCTCACATACATTGTTGAACCAGTCTTCCATTGGTCAATTTTATACAGGCGACAGTTACATCGTACGTTGGCTGTATTCTGTTACGATTACTGGTAAGGTTATAGTACGGTAATACCGTAAATCATTACTGTTTATTGCTTAATATTGACATTTTTTACAGGCCGTGAGCTGAATGGACAACCATCAAAGCATTCTGCCAAAGGTAGAGATCGATCGGCATATTTCATCTGGCAGGGACAAAATGCGTCCTTGAATGAACAGGGTGCAGCTGCGTTATTGACGGTTGAACTGGACAATGATGAGGGACCTCAAGTACGTTTTAAGAATATATATTTTTAGTCCCTTGGGTGATACCTTCATTTCATACATCAATTTTGTAGATACGAGTGGTCCAAGGATTCGAACCAGCTGCATTCTTGAACTTGTTCAACGGGAAGATGGTAGTACATTCTGGGAAGAAAGCGGATAAGAGGCAAGATCAGAAATGGCGACTGTATATCTGCAGAGGATCCCTTCAGTCGGAAACGATCTTGACTGAAGTCCCATGCAGCACTCGCCAGTTGAGAAGTCGTGGATCTTTCGTTCTTCTGAATACCGAAACTGGAAAGTTGTATGTGTGGCATGGAGCTAATACTTTAGAGCATATTCGAAAGGTAGACTAGCTAGAAATGATCTTCGTGAATAAAAGGATTTACCAATGTTGCTAAACAAATTGCTGTGTTTGTAGAATGCGTTGAGTGCTGCTGACAAACTGAAGGAAAGTTGCCCGGAAGAATGGGGTCTTTCAGAAGACATTTCTGTGGAAATAAACGAAATCGACGAAGGAAAAGAACCAAACGAGTTCTTTGAAGGTACATATTCATTAACTTCATTTGTATACTGTATAGAATACATAGTCATACCTATATTTTCTCAGCTTTAGGAGGTGCGAATAGGAAATTGTACGTTTCTCTCAAGGGAGATGAAATCCAAGATCATACACCGAGACTCTTCCACCTGTCCAGCGTTTCCAAAGAATTTACAGCGGTCGAACTGCTTTGTCCTCATCGTGCTGAACTTCCAACCCCATTTCCTTTCTTACAAGACGAGTTGTATCAACCTAGCCAGCCAGGTAATTCTAACATTTCAAACCTTTCTTCTCTGAATCCGACAGTCCTTTGACAATATTTTGTTTCAGCATTATTTTTGCTTGACAACAAAAATGAAATCTGGATTTGGCAAGGTTGGTGGCCCGATACCGGAGCCGAAGACCAATCTGGTAGCAAAGCCATAAGGTGGCAAGCAGAAAGAAGAGCAGCCATGACATTGGCGATGGAATATTGGAAAACCACACATCCGGAAGACACGAAGATTCCAGTTTATCTAGTCTGGGCAGGACTTGAACCGCTTCAGTTTACAAATCTCTTCCCTACGTGGACTAACCGCGATGATATCGCAGAATTAAACATAGAGGTATTGGAAGAAAGGTTGTTCAAGAGGCAGTATTGTAGATATCAATGTGATGAGGAAATTACGATTTTGTGAATAGGTCGATCGAAACCCAGGGGAGGTGCTGTTGGTGGAAAACGAGCTGGCTCGATTGACACAAAGTACATATCCTCCGGCCCAGTTACTACAACGACCCTTGCCGGAAGGCGTTGACCCGACGCATCTTGAACTGTACTTATCACCGCATCACTTCGAAGTGAGTATACTCTTCTATTAAGAACATAAAGTTATCATTGGAAATTCACGCGAACAATCTGTTGCCAGGAGCTGTTAGGAATGAGACAAGAAGAGTTTCAGGAACTGCCAGCTTGGAAGCAGGTGAATCTCAAAAAGGAAATTGGACTATTTTGATGAAAAGCCAGCTCTGTGAAAACTAGCTGCCCTTGTAAAGCCTTCAATAAAGTTTTCATTAAATGTTCCATATTCGTAACTTCGAATGTATAACTTCTAAATGAACGGATGTACTTTTAAGACTCGCCTAAAGTTGCCTATTGACCCGATTACAGAACACAGAATTAACACTACGATACAGTTGAAATCTCTTATGCAATCCCAAATATATATATAGATGTATAAATATATATATATATATTTTTCATACACAGTAAACGTAATAAAATCGGCTTGTGAATACTTCGTTTATATTTATACGGGCTTTATATTTGTCAAATAATACAATGCGGTTTTTCGAATGGCTTACTGTTACATGTGTAATATTTGTACAAGAGCAATTGTATTCTTTCAAACGTAATCCGTGTTTTTAAACAGTATTTAATGAAAACTGTCAATTGTCGCCTTCAACTTTATTTCAACAGCCTCTTCTAAAAAATCCTATCCGAGCAGTCTTATTGCTTTGGATATTTTACATTTAATGCGAATACGCGAGCGCTGCGATACTAAAAATATAGAAACATCAATCTCAATTTTCCATCGATTTTCCTGAATATCACGTTTAAACTTCACCTTGGGAACACAAGCTCGGAAATCAAAACATCGATGTATTGTACTCTATTAACGATGACTAATCTACCCAGAATACAATAAACATACAAAGATTAACGCATACTCTGTAAATTGTTAAAGAAGTGCGGACATTCGAAAATGTACAAATAAACGATTTAAACCTTCATTGTAAATTTTTACATTGAATTCATAAAGTAACAAACGTTTTTACGTTTCCTGCAAATATGTCGAATTAATACATTCCCTACACTCATAAGAAATGACCTTCTATTCGAAGGAAATACAGAACACAATTTTCCACGAATTAAACAATAACAAACCAGACAACACATCCACCAACAGTGCGAAAACAGTAAAATTCTTACAATGGTTTCCACTTTATTTTAATCTAACACATCCTCTTTATTTTCGATAACATACTGCCGCGAAAATTATTTGTATACATAATCAACTTTTATGTCTAAATTATGTCTAATATTAAAATAGTCCATCTGATTGCGTGATACAATATCCATCTCTTATACCCTAAAGTAGTCGTGTATCCATGCAAAAATGTCACACTTGCATTCATCTTGTTACTTTTTGACATCATTTCACGTTGGTTTTTAGAACGATCTATTACCTTTGTCGAGCTCACTTGATCGTATCGAAATGTATCATTATAAATTGCTCCTCATTTTTCATCGACACCTTTTTTTGGTATCTACGACATATTAGAATCTTATTACGTCCCGTTTCTAACACACGTGTTCTAAAAAATATTTGAGGCTTCTAAAAGATAGGCAAAAATATGTGGAGAACTAAAAGAAAATTTGGTACTCGACCTCTTCCTACCGCTTAAAACGATACAACTACGTACAAACTAATTTAACTAGTCTTCGACTCTAGAACGAAGGAATAAAAAGGCAAAGTAAGACACTATTACCGTTGCTGGAAATTATTGAACCTTTCCATCGATGTAGTCTTTAATCGCGGACTGACACTCTGTCGAACACCAATGTTGAATTAACAGATACGTCTCAGACTCCAACGCAGCATCCAGCTTTTTGCGCAAACTGTGGCGTAACAGAGCTTTCGTCGCTTCCATGGACTGCATTTAAAAGCAGAGAGAATAAATTAGAATACCATAAAGTTCGTTTCTCCACGATAATTGAGTGAAATGAGAACTATTTATCCTAGGAAAGCTGTGTACGCCCGCAAATGTCCATTCAGATTACAATTCAACTGATATCTAGGCAAAAATATACATACAAAGCTTTGCACTGTATTATAAATATTAATAAGTTCTACTGCATCGACAAATACGTGAGTTACAGTAACACCTAAAATGCATTAACTGAGTCTAACGTTGCAATATCATCCGTGGTGAAAATCATGTTTGCTCTAGCTCAGTTCTTACAGTTCCTGCTAACGTGGCATATGGTGCAAAGTACCGGCGTATACAAAATTCTGAGTAGCAAGCCAAATGTTACATTCAAGTACACCGACGGAGTACGTGTAATCCAAAATATTACCTCAGCTGTCTAACATGCTAACCGTTAAAAATTTTAACAGACTCAAGGAGAAAGTGGCTTGCACGAATGTGGACCTCGCGAAGCGTGTAATGTAATACACAATCGTTTTTGGATGACAAATTTAGTGGAAAGATTGTGTCGATGCCCAAACGGAAAGGAATGTCCTTGGACAGAAAATCCTGATAACTCAACTATGTCGATTAACAATAGATCAGTTTTCAAGGTAACTATTCTCAAAGGAAAAAGGACGTACAATAACTGACATAATTCCGGGTGGTTTGAATCATGATTAAACTTTTTAGTTTTGTACTCCAATTTGGTATCTGGATACCTGCACGGCAGAACAAGATGCAGTACTTGTACATGGAAAAGGCGATACAAATAATAGTTACATCATACCACAGAATACATCCGTAAATTGCATATGCGCGAGTACTCACTATTGGAAGCTACAAAAATTTGTATATGAAGAAAAAATGATGCAGATTTTTCGGTGTGCACCGGTAGGTATATAAAAATAGTTAACAATCATGACAAGATAAATAACTCAACGTTTTATTTGTATAAACTCAGAAAGCACTGTGTGAAGCACAAGACTTTTGCGGGCACATACGAGCTGACTTATTCTCGAGCTACTACAGATGTAGCTGCCCAGAAGGACACTTGTGTGTATTTAAAGATAGAATGCAACAAAATGTACAAGAATTGCTTTACTCTGGTCCGGCTTATAGAGCTTATTGTCAACCATTGAAGTCTTGAACAATGAATATACAATAAAACAGTCGTGACTTACCTGTGCTGATTGCTCGCTCATGGCTTTTAAGGAGGGCAGGAGTTCCACCTGAAACCGATCGGGCCATAATACTCGGGTGACGAGGCCTGCTCTTAGCGCTTCGTTAGCTGTCAAGGTTCTGCCGCCCAGCAGCAACTCGCTCGTCTATAAGTATCAAAGGTCAAATCGATACGGTCCATGTTTATTTGTAAGTTCAGGGCGAACTATTGTGTATGCTTACAACGGCTGTTCCCAATATGTGCGAGAGCGTAAACACTGCAGCACCCTCAGCGATTTGCGCTAATTTCCCGTAAGGTGTGCTGAAGGTTGCTTTATCACTAGCTATTACAAGGTCAAAAAGAGGCAGCATCGTTACTCCGAGACCAACTGCTGCACCCTGAACACCAGCAACTATAGGTTTATTGAACGTTGCTAAACATTTCACGAATTCCCTGCACATACGACAAAGCTTTTTAGAAAGCACGGCAAAATGAAATTGCCTAGCCGAGGGTGTACTGTTCTACACTTACTTGACACAGTTTGCCATTTCTTCGGCAGCGACTCTACGGTCCTCTTTATTTGCGTGTAAAAGTTCCGACAATTCCAGACCTTCGCAAAAGCTCGTTCCAGTCGATGTCAAGAGTACCACTTTGCAATCTTCGTCTTTCTTCAAGATCGATAAAGTTTCTCTAAACTCGTGCATCACCTGAAATTAAAAGCTCGTACAATGCGGTGAAACCTATCGAAGCACCTGACGAAAAGTAACAATCGCTTACTTGTAACGTGAGACTATTTTTAATTTTCGTTGATGACGAGGGTGTAAGTATCATTTGTACAAGACTACCGTGTCGGCGAACATTAATCTCCTTATTACTAAACTGACTTCGAGTCTCCGTTTTCGATTTCCCCGCGTTGAGATCTGCATTCGTATTCACTGGAAAATTACGTGACAGTTAGATAATGAACTTTACTCGGTGCGCCTTGATAAATTACCTTTACTTTTACGATTGGCCGTATTGGTTCCAGACCTAGTAGAACTGACTATCGACAACGCCGTGGCCGCTTCTGCTAAACAAGCGGACAATTTATCTTCGTCTTTGGTCGCCTCTTCTTCTTCATCGGCTTCTTGCTTCCCCCCTTTGGTCTTCGCAGCTTTCTTACTTTTCGAATTAACGTTCGACCTCGTGACAACCTTACTCGTAGAATTACTTTCGCTTTCATTCACCATACTGACCTCCACTTCGTTCTTCTCGGGTTTCTTCGGCTCCGTCTTCTTATTCGACCGTGTTGTCGTTGCCGTCAGCTTACTATCAGCAGCAACGGCGGCAGGAGTCTCGCTATCTCCTTTTTGTACTGGCTTTTTCTTGGATTTCCTCGAATTATCATCCTGCGAGATTTTTCGTTTGTTCGACCTCAGAGCAATAGGGCCTGTTTCGTCCGTCTTAACGGTGTCAGTACCTTGCTTCTCTTGAGAGTCGACACTGACCCTGGGACTACCAGAAGCACTGGAAAAGGAGCTCGAGGAATGCCTCCTAATTATTATAGAAGCATCCGCGGCATTGCGAATTTTCGCAGGAATGATAAAGTCAGTTGGCGACGAGACATTCGCCGCTTTCGTCAGCTTGGCTTGGTCAACTACCTTCTTCTCCCCCTGGGACTCGTTCACATTCACGAGAGACCTTTTCGACCTCGGCGACACGTTCGTCACTCCCCCCGCCGTTGTCCTCAGCCTCAAAACAGCGTTACGAACGAGTTTTTTACGAATATTCAGCTCGCGCTGCACCTTCTGAATATCCATTACTTTCGTTTGAGACTTCGTGATCGGGACCAGCCTCTTCTTGTCCGGTTGCTCGACGTCGTACAGTAAATTTACAACACCTTCGTCCTGCAGTAACCTGTCGATCTCGTTGATAATCTTCTTCTTAGGTTTGCTATCCGCCGATGAACTCTCCGCCGATCGTTTCTGCGCTTTCGCTACGACTTTTGAACCCGATTTTTTCGACGCTAACTTTGCCTTCAAACTACTAGGTTTCTTCGGTATTATCTTCTTGTGCATTATCTTCTTCATTGTCATTTTCTGCTTCGCCAAGGCTTGCGATGATTTCTTGGGGATGGTCTGCTTAGGTTTCTTTGGAGGAGCAGTCTCTGTTATCGCCGGTGGACCGTCTTCCTTAATCTCAGTTTCAGCCTTTGTTGTTTCCTCAGCAGCAGTCGATTCCGCATCCTTCACAGACACTGGCTCTGCACTTTCCGACTCCGTTGTGTCCTTCTGATTCAGGGTCGTCTCGGGCTCGTCATCTATGATGATTTCGGGTTGTTCAGCAGCTTTTTTGCTAACTGATACTTTGCCCTTGTAAACCTTCTGCCTCTTGGTTATCTCTTCGTGTTCACGGGCCTTTTCCGTCGGTCTTCTCTTCCTGCCTGACCTTGACTCGTCTCCTCTAACATCCTGGACGGTCGCATTCTCACGACTATCTTCAGAAGTGCTTTTGTCCGATTCCTGAGACGAATCTAAACTGATCACCGAGTTCTTCAATGTTGACTCTTCCTCGTTTAAGTCAGCTTTCGAGGTTGTTTTACAGTGACTACTGTTAACTCTTCTCTCCGTCTCCTTAGAATTTCTATTAGCGGTAGTCTTTTTCTTTTTCGAAAATCCCTTCTTCAGAGGCGACGAAGGAAGTTCCAGGAGTTGCTTAAGAGCAAGTTCTCGCTCGACTATCGGATCGAGTTTCGGTGGTCCAGAATGTTCTGTCGACTCTATTGGACTCTTCCTCGCGTCCGTGAGGACTGGTGACTTGAGATCGGACCAGTCAGGATCGACATCGCCTTCCAAAATTGCCAAGAGCTCTTTGTGATCGGAGTTGCTCTCGTTGCTATCCCTACTGGTGTTACTTGAGGAAATTTCTACGCTCTTCCCCGGGGAAGTGTCGGCAGTTGTCGAGGGTGATGTAGGCAAGGGAATTAATCCCGGTACGGGGTTTATCGATGCGGCACTCAACTTACTGGAAAGTCTCTGAGCTATCTTCTTGACGAAAAATATATCCGGCTTCGGTGGTTCCAACATCTTCTGCTTTGCCTTGATCCGTTCCTTCAGAGCCTCCGTTACTTTCTGAGGCGTCGTTATGTGACTAGTTAAGTGACGAGTTCTTTTACGAACGGGTTTCACTGCTTCGTCCGAAACACAAGGCCTTTGAGAAGCCTTCAACAAACTTCGGAGAGGAAGAGTATGGTTAGCCTGGTCATTATTTACAGACGTCGATGCATTTGGACTCGACAATGTATTTTTCTCCTGACAATCAGTATTCGAACTCTCCGTTGGTTTGTCTTTTTTGGAGTTGTGCAAAATTTGAGCTACTGATATATTTTCCGTAAGTTCTTCGCTTCTACGAACCAGTAAGGGCGAACGTTTTTCTGAAGACTTTGATGCCCTCGAGTCATCGAGCAAAGTTTTTAACTCATGTTCTACTGTGTCCTGTGTTTTGTGAGTCTCCTGGCTGTCCTCGTCCGGAGCTTCGACCTCCCAATCGTCAAATATATCTTGAATAATTCTTGATTTACTCTGAACCTCACTCTTAATTACTTTCTGTGGAGAAATACTATCATGCTGGGATTGTTGCATTGTGTGGGAATCAGCGGTACACTCTTCTGCTTTTAAAGTCTTATTTTCTTTTTTGGAGGTAATGCTAGATTCCTTCTTCGTGTAAGGATCTTTAGCATTACTTGTAGCATTGTTACTTACACATTTATCTGCAATTTCTTCTTCAGCTTGTGTATCGGTACTGTTAACTACACCTTTATTTTCATGTAAAGTTTCTACCTGCGTAAATCCAGATTTTCCATCTTTTTCAGTTGACCGTGCAACCTCACCTTCCATACTTTCGTCCGTCTTTATTATTTCAGTGGAGATAACTTCAATTACAGCACCATCACTATCTTCTGTATAATCAATAAGATGAAGTTCCTCATTCCCCTGTAGTACCTCTTTATTTTGATCCCTAGGTAACGAAATTAAATCATTCACACTTTCTTCTTCTACAGTAACAACTGTATAATTTTCATCAGTTGATTCTTCATTCATTGACTCAACAGCCAGTACTACAATTTCAGAATTTCCACTAGTCAATTTTGCCAGTTCTGTTTCCACAGTAACTGTACAATTTTGGTCCTTATCATCTTGATTGAGCTGATTGAGTATGCTATATGAAGACTCTTTTTCATTAGTGACATTTTTACATAAAGAGTCAGGTACTGTTTCCCCATTAATGTCATTATCATGAGATTTGTTTACTTCTATCTCTGTACAAACAGTATTTTTTACAATATCTTGTGTTTCTTCAACCTCATTTGACTCAAGTGTATCTAAATTTTCATTTTGCTTTTCTCCTGCATTTAACATACTCTGTAATTCTTCCTTCACCTCCACAGGTTCTTCTACTTCTTGTTCTTGACTCTCAACTTTTTCAATGTTTTCATTATTGTCTCCATTATCAAACGTAGGTGTTTCATTATGAACATCATTCTGTACTGCTTCAGGTTCCTTTTGTTGTGTTTCTTCTTTCTCTTCAACATTATTTGTATCCGTCACAGCATTCAATGACTCATCATTGACAAATGGAATGTCAGGTAATCGAACAGTTTCATCTGGTAGTGCTTTGCAGGTATCCGAAGCATCGTGATCGTTTTCAGAAACACCAATAACTTTCATGAGCTCTTCAGAGTTAAGCTCTTGTACTTTAGTCATTTGTACATCTATTGTGGATTCTGGTCCTCCAGTTCCAATGTCTTGTGCTATGTCGACTTGCTCCATGATAAAGCACAGGTTTACACGATACTAATTATTTTATCATGTATTATGCTGTTGATAAACATTATATCATAGTTATTTATAATTCCTAATCTGCTAAATGAAAACTACGAACAGATGCATATAAGATTCTTGCTAGTATTTATGTACTTTCTGCAGGTTTACACCTTTCCACAACTTAACCTGACTCTATGATTTTAGGGGACAGAAATATTTCAAATGACTTTGTGTGGTGATTATTGACTTACAAAAGTAGCTTTGTCTCATCTTCTACGTAGTTGAAATATATCAATTACGAACGCAAAATGAAAGATAATCAGAAAAACACATCAGTACTCTTTTTTCTGGAAACGTAAACACGACTATCGAGTATGGACGTGTTTCAAGTACACAAATAAAGTTGGTAGATTTCCTACCGACTCGTTTTTCATGTTAATAATATTTACGTTCCAACTTTATTATAAAATCTATCGTAAAAAATGAACCTCGAGGTCACACGGTAAAACATACTAAGGCAGGAAGAAAAACTTACCGAGTGTAAAACTTAAGTCCATACTTCATACATCTCAATGAAAGTTACATTTCGGGGCATTTTAAGGGATTTCACATCCTAAAGTGTAGCGTTCAGCAAGTCGGCAAATCTAGAAGTGACTGCGATCTTGATTACGTTACGGAAAACGTTGTTTCCATATACCCAAACATCAA
Source organism: Hedychridium roseum (assembly GCA_963989215.1). Taxonomy (NCBI): domain Eukaryota; kingdom Metazoa; phylum Arthropoda; class Insecta; order Hymenoptera; family Chrysididae; genus Hedychridium; species Hedychridium roseum. Next base: position 1,965,588 of record OZ022318.1, on the reverse strand, counting down.
TGTTTACAAAACCAGAAGAACTGGAAAGCGCCGCTAATTTTCTTCGGACAGCCCTGCTCTTCGAGCTGCTTAATCGCACGAAAGGTTAACGTACTAAAATAAAACTTCGATCTCTGCAAAACGGTTTACAATATTAGCAAACGCACAGTTTTTCTCTGCTATCATAGTATTCTGTAATCACTAGACAACAGTCGAACACGTTACACTAGGTTATCGTTAAATCCGGTATTCACAAAGTCAAAAGTTTGCCACGAACCTTAAGGTCTGTTCAAAGTGAAACGAAATTCTGGACAAAAGATGTCTGAATAATTCTCTAAACATTTATCGGGACCCTAGACGAAGTTGTTACTAACCTCACTTAATCATTACTATATAGTTTGTTTACCTTCTACTGTAAATCCATGTTAATCGCCACTTCAATTTTGTTTTTGCTATAGTCACTTTGATTGTAACATTGAAACAATCGAAACCTAAACAAATAATACTACTTATATATGTAAGTATTTATGATTGACTTTATATAAACTGAATTCTGTGTAAATACGATGTGCTATAGGTTATGTACACATTGTTGATGTGTTATCAAAGAGCTCGGTGATTGGTCGATTCTAATCTTCTTCCAAAGTACATCAAATAATACGCATATCAATTGCCAAATCTTAATCAATTACGTAACACCTTCAAAAAAATTCTATAAAAATTGATTTTTACATTAAATATTTTATTGTATTTTTCCAGAAAAAAAGGAATATACAATCATGGAGAAAAATATTGTCGTCGTGGGATCGTGTATGATCGACTTTAATTGGTAAGTGTCTCCCGAAACCCTTAACAGGCGCTTAATATTTTTTCCGATAATCGATTTTCAAAATCTATCGTTAATTATATAGCTATTCTGCGCGTTTGCCGAAACCCGGAGAGACAATTCGCGGTAATAAATTTGAACAAAAATTCGGAGGGAAAGGGGCGAACGAATGCGTAGCCGCCGCAAGGCTCGGCGGGTCCACAACTCTTATCGCATCGGTACGTCGCAGAAATTTCAATTTTTTCAAATTTTAAACTAAAAACTTCGAAGTACAGCCCTCAAAAAATAATTCGTCAAAGGGTCACAATTTTACGTGCAAGGGGTAATCTAATTCTCTCCATTTCCTACCGTAGTTAGGGTCCGATAGATTCGCGGAAGAATATTTGGAGGAACTCAAGAGAGAAAACGTAAACGTTTCTCATGTGCAGTTGCAAAAGGATAAGCAGAGTGGAATTGCCCACATTACTATTGCCGAGAACGGTACGTAATGATACGACGCACGTGCGAAAGGAAAAACGTGCTGATATTGCGTGATTTTTTAAAAGAAGAATGCACCGCGTAAATCCCGCAGAAGCGGTAAAGTGAAAGAAATACATTCATTTCCGACGTAATCAATGAAGCCACTTACAGGGGACAATAGCATAGTGATCGTGCCGGGGGCTAATGATTTATTAAGTCCGAAACATGTGGACTCTGCTGTGGACGTTATAAAAAATGCGACTGTTTTGTTGTGTCAATTTGAAACACCTTTGGAAACAACTCTGCACGCCTTAAAACTGCATAAAGGCCATGGTCAGTCATTCCCACTAGATTTTACCGTCGAAATAAAAACTTGCACCTTTCGAGATAAAAATAGATTCTATGATGAACAACAGGTCTGTCGATAGTGAATGGTTCACCCGTGGTAGGAAACTTAGATCCCGAGATTCTGAAACTCTGCGACATCTTCTGCGTCAACGAGACCGAGGTACGTCGACCTTTGTTTGACTTTACTCAATGAAACACGAATTACCGACTATTTACGTCCGCATACGTTGCCGTTCGTCCGGTTGGATAATAATGACAAAAAAAAAAGTATGGCAGTTTCCCGATTGAGGCCGCTGTTTGCTTGTCGATTAAATGCTGATTTGTCGATTAAACGTCGCTCGGTCTTTAATTAAATGGCCAGACACAGGGACAATCTTGTTGACGCGAGAATGCGCCGCATTGTAGGCAGAAGTTATGACGGGAATCCAGCCGCTGAGTCTGTCGAACGTGCAGCAAGCTACGGACCAACTTCTGTCCCAAGGCTGTAACTCGGTTATACTGACGCTCGGGGCATTAGGCGCGGTGTATGCATCTCAAAGCAAGAAAACGATTACCCGGATCCCCACCGTCGACGTGCAACCTGTTGACACAACCGTACGTGAACCACAGACACGCATTTACTCAAAATTCCTCAGTCCTTCACTACGGAATTCGGGAAACAGCTGATAAAGCTCGTCCCAAAACCATCCGATCATCCCCCCAATCGCTAAATACTTTTTTATCCGGTACTCCCATGTTTTCTCAAATATCTTTTTACATGTAGGGGGCTGGGGACGCTTTTCTGGGAGCCTTGGCTTATTTCAGGGCCTATCACCCCGATCTCTCGATGGACGAAAGCATCAGAAGAGCTTGCTACGTCGCCAGCGAATCAGTTTTAAAGTATGGAACACACTGCAGTTACCCGACGAGGGAGAGCCTTCCTTCCGACATGTTCTCGTAATTACACGTGACAAAATTAATGTAAATAAAGGCAACTCGTCGGAATGTGTGAAGTGAAATGTATTATACATTGTATCGTGTAGTTGCTTTTTATACACTTTAAATTATTTACATAATAAATATTTGGAATGATTTTATAAGTTTTTTCGCCTCTGTCCTATTCTCTTATACGTTGAGCGGTATATACTGGCTTACGTTTTTTATTGTGAAAAAAGTTAAGTCATCGACGAGAATTGGAAGGTCGCGAATAAGCGCGAACGACGCAGGAATGCAATGTTTACAGAAAAGCTATTTGACATATTACTCCTTTACGATTTTCACGAAGTTCTCGGTAGAAATGGAAAACCCATGGTGTCGTGTCGATTTTCGACAAACACGTAATCCTCGCTGAAGCATTAGATTCTTGTTTCACGAGAATGGATGAACCGTGGCTATGTGCATCGCAAATTCATTGGCCGGTCTTAGCTGTAGAAATTCTCCACTGACGTCACCGCAAAATGTCATTCGGCGATTATCGGCTTTCGAGCGGCAGGTGCAAAAGTTCTCCGGGTGTGTCATTTACGCCGGGCAAGCAGGAACCCTTCGTTCGGGAGAATTCACCGAATGAAACGGACGTCACGCGTCATAAACGAAATGGAGAATGTCCTGCGGCTATGCCGTTTAATATAAAGGACCCTTCGAATCGTCATCGCCGCGGTCGACGTCGTTCGAAGACGTTGGCCTTAAAATGTCGAAGGAACAAAATCCAAAAAAGGCCGCCGGCGATTGCTCAAAAACAGAAATAAAGATTCTGGAGGTTCTCTGGTCTGGAAGGTATTAAAGAAGACCGGTTGGGGATCCCCGACGACCCCACTACTCCTGGCTCGCGCCAACGACCTCCGGCGCGTGTAGTACATAAAATTGCGATTGCCCATTTCGGTGGGAGAATTTACATATTATGTTAATTGTCAGCACAGTCCCGGAATTCTAATTCCCGATCCGCCGAGGTCCCGGCCGGCGATGCCTGTTAGATGTTACTCGGATCGATGGAACTTTTGCGTCGGCGAGAAACCAACGGATCAACCCTCAGAGGAGACTACCGAAAAACCCCATCTCAGCGATAAAGAAGATTATCCTGAATCGGAAGACCGCTGAAACCTCGGCTAATCGCGAGACTCCGCGGATCGAGTTTAACGTCCAATCCGTGTTCTGTGTCGCTGGAAAACGCATTCTCGGGAGTTCGACGAACGTCGTACGTGCCCCGCGTGAAAAGCTCGAAACGCAACGAAATACGAAATACCGGCTGCGAATGATGCGGTGCTCGCCTCTCATGGAAGTCGTCGAACCTGCAACGTTCCAGGGGGCGATCGTGCACGTTGAATCACCGGTGAATTCCTTGGGACCTTCCGGGGAATTCCTCCCAACACGTGTCTCAAAAGGTATCCCGCAGGGCGTGTTAGGACGAACCGATTCACCGAAAAGAAAACGAGTCGCAGATTTTCCCGACGATAAGCCGAGAATTCCTGAGTAACACACGGTGCAGGAATTTTTTAGGACGAGTATCCGTCAAACGTTCGACCTGATCTCGTTACTGGGAAACACGGGATGACTAAACGGTCGTCCAATTTTCTCGGCGAATCGACAAGTCCCCGGGCCCAACGTGGTTTTGGGCCAGGGGGGGAATCACCGGGCAGGGCCTCACGGAGAATTCGTAGGATTCAGCGGATTGCCGTAGTTTCCCCTTCACGCAATTTTCCCCTTTCCATAGAAATATCAATGGCACAACATTTTCCCGGTGTGCGCACCGGCGATGACGCGAAAAACTTACTTCATCGGCCGATAAGTTTCCGGAAAAATCCGACAGTTGCCAAATCTCCCGGCGATAATTATTCTTAAGCGAAGCATATGAGACCCTTCGAACGTATTTTGGTAAGCGAGAGACCGATTTCCGGGAGAAGGATTCCCGTTGGAGCAAAAATTCGGCGAATTTTCTTTGTCCCATCTTTTTTGCTTCCTACGATACACGTCTGACCTATCGGCAGCGGGTGAAGGCGTGAGATTTTTCCTTGGCAAGAGACGCGGTTCATGCGTAAACGGGCAAAAGTGAAAAGGACGAGATTTGCGTGCGTAATCTTCCTACGCAGGATCGTCCATCTCGCGCGAGTCTAACAGGTGTACAAAGGACAGTGGAACCGCATTACAGAATCGACAGAATTCCTAGACAGAGGACGTTTCCGCTGAACTGCATCGCGTGATTCCCTTGACCCCGGTCGGACGGGTAAAAAAGAGGGATTCAATAAAATCAGACCGTCTGAAACTAAAAAAGACCGGGAGAAAAAAAACGGGATTTGCCGGCCGAGGCCGAAAGTGAATTCCGCCGATTAATTCCTGCGGTTTTGGACTTGAGCGAAAACGTTAATTCGGGATATTTATAGGCGTTACATAAGTCGTCTAGCATATGAAGCAAGTAGCGAAATTCTGAAATTACTGAAAAAAATCCATGGTCCGGCGTATTTTTAGCCGAAAGGAATCGCGAGTTGTTGGCCATGTTTTTCGAAGGTCAGTGAAACATTGGAGCCAGGGGGACCGGGCGCCGACAATGAAAAGGGATGTTAACGGCGGACGGTTTTTCGGCTCGTGGAGCACGTGGACAGGTCGGCGGACACGTTCTCGGCCGGGCGCGTTGGCACGCGAGGAAAAGAAGTGGTTGTCGGCGGCGGCGAGGGAGCCGCGGAATCGTCTGGCAATAGGCAGACGCTCGGGACGGTGACGTCCGAGGATCGCCGGTACTTTAGGGAAGAGAGAGGCCGAGATCTCGGACGGAGCGTTTCTGCAAGAGGAAACGCGCCGGTGACGTCAAAGAGGAGGTACCCTACGGCCGTCGGCGGTATCCACGAAGAAGCGGCGCGGCCCGAGAAACCCAGAGGTTGGCCCCTCTCGCGGGTTGATTAGTCACTTGTGCCAACGGCACGCGCGCCTTCTCCACGACGAGGAAGTGAGGAAGAGACCGGGAGGAAAAGAGGGAGACCACCGAGACACAGAGGGAGAAGGCCCCCCCGTTTTTCAAGTGGGGCAACGCCGTCGCCACCCACGTGCGTCGTCGCGTCCGTCCGCGGCAGGATAAAAAATCCCTCGAGGATCCGGGGATGCTCAGTTTTCAACGGAACATTACGCCGGACGATCGGCTCCAACGGACAATACGCAACGACCGCGGCGAACAAGCTCAAACGGTCGGTCGATTCACCTGCGAGAAGTAGCCCTTCGACGGTCGAATCACCATTGCGGACGGTCGGGACCGAGTTTCAAGTGCCTAAGCTCCGACTCGGATACCGACAGTATCGGCGAACCACCTGCCAATTGGTTACAAGTCTTCTTCGAAGTTGTCCTTCAGTCGCCCATCGTCAACTTCCTCGAAAGGCCTGGACTTAGGAATTTTCGGGACTCGCAGACGTACTGCGCCATCGTCTACGGCGGAGGCTGATTATCTGATAAGTAGCCGGCGACCTTCAAAAAAGAAGCTGAAGTTCATCACTGAATCACTTTCACGAGGCTAGCGAAAACCGGCATAATCAACGCCGTCAACGAAGCTCGCTATTTATTCCGCAATTTATCGTCGTTGCAGCGGCAAATTATACCGGCGATCTTACCGTCTCGTCAGGAGAAAAACATCTATTCATAGACACGAAAAAACGTACAGACTAACGACGCTTCCGAGGAAACACGTGCTACGTTTATAACACATTACACAAATCGCGCGTCTCCGAAAAAACTGGCCGACAAAGCGCAGACTGGTCCTGCAAGATTGGCCGGAAAAAAACAATGGTGAAATCGATGAAAAACAAGTGTTGTCAATAAACCGTTTAAAACGACCGGCCGATCAATTCCCGGACGAGAAAACAACGATAAAAGCCAAAGAATCGACGTCAGGCAGGAGTAAGAAGAAAGATTCGGCACGTGTGAAGGAAAAAGCATGGCATCGTCAGGGTACACGAGATCCTTCGTTATTCTCACGTTCGTCCTGCTGGCAATGGCTGAGGGTAGGACTCTGCTGAGAAGACACGGTTCGCATCATCGTCACAGTCATCATCATCGCTCAGGGCCCAGCGAACTCGAGGATTATCTGCCGAGGCACCTGCCACTTAGCTACCTGGACAAGCGCTTCCAGGAACCGTCGACGGGGCTGGAACAACGGGACCTTGAGCCCCTTAGGTTCCCCGTGGATGAGTTCTCCGAGGGACGCAGGAAACGTCACAACCTCAGGCACGGGAACGTACGCTACAGGAAGATGACGGAGGAGGACAGACGGGAGTTGAGGAACAGCATGCAACGAGAACTCGATAGAAAAAGGGCCCTTGGTTCGGCGAGGAACAAACGCTACGACGATGACTTCGAGCTGGAGGTCCGTGAGGCCCAGAACAGCTCGATCTGTAATTACACGGTCGTCTCGATCCCCGACACCCGCGGGAACCGCATCCCCAAGGACCTCGAACACGTCATGTGCAACCACGCGGGCAGCAGGTGTCAGGCAGTCGGCACGTACTGCTGCATACAAACCTACCGGAAGATCGAAGTGGCCTACACAGACAACTCCAGTGAGATCATGAAGATCTACGCCGGATGCGTGTGCTCGCTTCAACTCTACGAGGAACTCGAGTCCCCGAAATTACGGCTCGACGATTGAGAGAGAAAGCAATCCTCGGTCAATGCTCATTTGAATAGTTTACCTAATCGACGCGCTCCTTCGCTCGAATTTCACCCGAAATGCAAAGTCCACGACGTTTTTGAATCTGACGCACGACAATTACGTCAAGAGATAAACGTCCATGAGGGTCTTTCGCCGCGAGAGAGTCTTTTAGCTATTCTTAACACGGCAGATATGTCTTTCACCCTGAAGCAACGATCCTCAGCACGCTAAACTCGTGGGAAATGACAATAAGTACGACGGGAACCGGACCATCCTACCTTTCCGCAGCGACGAGATATTTCAAAGTCGGGGAAAAATATTTGTCGGCGATTTTTGCTCTATTTAATTGAGACGTTTTCGGCCCCGAAAGCCATATTCTCGTCTGGAAAAATATTTACGCAAAGTGACTAACCCGCGGTTCGCTTAATCGCCCGCTATTGACAGACAGGAATATTCTTTTTTGGGGCGGCAAACATTTATTTCGCCGCTCGTACGCCGAACCCCCGCACCTTCCCCCCTCAACCACCGATTTATTCCGGCCGACTTTTTTCGACGACAGGAATACGTGAAAGCGATCGAGATACACACCTCGAAACTCGCCGGACGTAATAAAGACATCCCGATCGTCGTAATTGCCGAAAAATTTCCAGGTCCCCCGGGTCCTTGCGCCGTCACGGACGGAACGGAATTTTTTGGCGGAAATTTATTACTCGTCGCGCTAAGTTCCGTCGATAGATTCTCGACTAGTTGCTCTAACGATTCGTCATACTCCTGGCGAATTTAAATACGCGATTGCGTGCGAGCTTGGAATCTCGCCTTAAAGAATGCTCAATGACGTCGAATGTTTGACGTTAAAACACGGGGAAATATTGCACATCTCTACTATTTATAGGACTCTTTATTTCCCCGTGAAATCAAACTAATGTGATACGAATCGTGCCTAATTATAAATAATTCATAACTCTCGTATTTAAGCCGCTAACTCACATCGCCCATGTGTTTCGTATTTATTATACCTATTTATTGTTACGCGCTAGTATTATTTATTTTAGTATTTATTTATTTATTGAACATGTCGCGACGCAAAGTGCCTCGTTAAGCGAGCAAAACATATCAAAAAAATGCTCATTTTGATAGCTAATATTCCTAATTACGTTAAGATTGTAACACGAGAAAAATGATATACTTTTACGATCGAATATAAATGGTCTTCAGAGAAGTGCGACGGTGTCTTTGTTTGATCCCCCTTTCCTGATCCTCTGGGCAACATCTTTTTGCGCGAGCAATACGAGGAATTCCGAGCGGGATATCGGCGGACACGTCGCCAGCGAAAATCGATAGGAAGGGAAGAGTCTCGTTAGCGCGCTGGATCCTCAGGCAAAAGATTCCACGGTAGCCGAGGTCAGGACGAATTCGTCGCAGCTTCGAGGAACCCGGACGACCCTCCCCGTCCGTCCCACCAGCCAGGAAGTCTCCGACATTAGACTGTATGGCTGCAGGACGAAACAACCGGCGAATCCTCCGCTGAGGAGAAACTCTGACGTAGCTGAGAACGGTGTCGTTGCACGGTGAATCAGCGCCAATTCCGCGTACGAGCGAGAGCGGACTTCCCGGCATTTCCCGACGCACAGAACCGCAGGGTTTTGCGGATCTCGCGTGACAAAAGATGTCGCAAGCCGACGGCCGACGGCGCAGGCTTTCGTTGCGGTTTCCGAGAAACCAAAGACCGGACCACCGACACACCGAGAAATCTCCTCGTAACGAGACATCGCGCTGTCGAGAAATGATTTTTCCCAAGTTTCGGCAGATCGAGGACTCACGGGCAAATCTGTGCGACCTTATTTCTCAATGAAATACGAATTTTTCTTTCACGAGGAACGGAGCGAGATTCTATGAAGTTTCGTCCGAATAGCTTGGAAGAGATTTCATTATACAACGGGCTTGAGATGTTATTGCGAAACATGTTCGTTACGTCAATGGGTCTCTAGGAATACAGGCAATAATTGCTAGAATTCCTGCAAGTTTCTGCCATTTATATTTACCCGCGCTGAGAACAGTTAGGCTGCAGGTAATTATTGACGGTTCCGCCGAGCGGCGTGATAAGTTATGCAGGCCTGGTCCTAATAAAAATGTGAAAGAAACGACCGGTCCCCGACGTAAGCATCGGCTGGTCCCGTGACGGTTCTGACGTCAGGGACCGGAGAAATTGCGGTAAAAGATAAAAAAAAACACAGTGGTCAAGGCGAAGATTAGGATAATGCGAGACTCGCTTCTCCCGGCGTTGACGTCAGGACTGATAAGGATCCCCGTGGAGACGACGTGTTTTGAAATCGCGATAAACGTGTTAAAACCGCGAGGTATTAATAAACGTAGACGCGTGGGTCGGAGATCGTCGACAACGACGACGTTGCGAAAGGTATTCCCCCGAATCGGGGGAAGTACGTCTATCGCCGGAGTTTCTTGACCGCCTGAATTTCGCCAGTTCCCTTCTACGGAGCGCGGCTTATCAGTCGACCTGCCTCCTTATCACCCACGTCAAGACCGACCGTACGATTGCCCCGATCTAACAGCGACGAAATTAATAACGCGAGGATTTTACCTAGCGAAGAATCGTCCGGCGAACACGTCGATGCGTTTACCCGCACTAATTATACGAAGAGTATCGGCGGGTGGGTCGTCGATGGGGAGATCCCCGCGGGATTTCAGGAACGCCTCGTCCTCGATAATCCCGGATCCTTTTTTTCCCGAGGACGCGGAGGATGGCTCCGCCAGGGGTGGTAGGGGGCGAGGGGAGGATGCTCGTGGCCCAGGCACGAAGCTCAGTAGGACGTAATCGGCTGAAGGGGATTTCGTATTTATCGTGCACCGCCACCAACCCCCTCGACCCTTCCACCCTGGCCGTACTCCCCCCCCCCCCCGCCCCCGCCCCTCGCGCGTGGTTCCCTGCACCGATCGTAAAAGAGCGGCCGAAGAAGGGGTGAGGCTGACAGGAGGTCCGTGCTGGCCCGTGTTAGTCTCTCCGCGGAGGAAAGACCGGGCCGAGCGGTCTACGTATTTCGAAGACTATCAATCATTGGTAACCTGTAAAGGATCTAATTATCCTGGAGCTGACTGGGCTCCGTTCGCTGCACCCGCACCACCACTGCCGCCATCCTTCACTCTTCCGTCCTACCCCCCTTTCACCCTCATCCTCCACCATCGACTCTTCTTCTTCCTCTTTCTCTTTCCATCTCCCCCCCCGTCTCTCTCTCTCTCTCTCTCTCGCACGTCTTGTCCACCTCTCGGGGAAGAAGGTGGAGGCCGTCGGCCCTCCCCAACCTCCCTAATCGCCCCTCCGCTTTGCACCCCTTTTTTCGCTCTAGCAGCCACCCTTTTTCGCCGGGGAAGGAGAGACCGGCCAAACGTCTACTACCCCCCTCGCACCCTCTACGTACGGCCGCCCCTCTGTGTTTGCGTGTCTGAGCGCCAAGGGTGCTCCTACCTCGCGGTGCACGGGGTGTCGATGGGAGGGGGTGGGACCCAGCGTTTTTTCGTACACGGCTTTAACCGACACCGAACTGCGCGCAAATCTATGCGTAACCCTGTAGCTCTGCACCGCGCACAAAAATTTTACCTACCAATGTGCAGTCTCGCTCCTGCGAAATTTTTCCTCCGTTCCACGGGTCCGCGATTACGGCCCCAAAGTGGCGAATAAACGGCGAACAAGATCTTACTCCGAAATTACCCTTCGCCTTGCACTTTCATTCCTTCCTCGATTCTCTCGCATCTCCGATCGCATTTGCCCAAAGTACACGAAGGGGGAGGGATGCGGTAGTTCGTAGGACTTTACGAATTTCCCTCCGCGTTAGAATTCCTTCTGGCGGAGGGCTCGGCGCTTTTAGATCTATACGAATTTTTTCCCCTAGGTGTGCTACGGGGGTATCTACGTGTGTGTGTACGTGTAAGAGAGGGGGGAGGGGGGGGGCAGGTGTATAATAGTGAGTGCGGGTAGTTGGTTAGGTGGCCCGGTCGATATATCAGGGCTCCGCTGCAGCTGTCTGTCAGGCTCGCGAACTCAGCGAACGCTAGACACGAGGAGGCGCAAAGGGGGAGGGTTCGTGGCGGGTTTTCTAGAGAAAAAACCGCTCGGCACCCTCCGTCCCCCTCATCCCTTCCCCCTCGGCGTCCCTTTATCCGTCGCACGGCTCGCACTCCCCCTCGACCGTATCGTGCCGTCCTTCTTCCCCCTCTGTACCTTTTTCTCGACCCCTCCTCCGTCGCGCGCCCCTTCGTCGCCCACCCCCGGGTAATTTTTCATCGTTGCAGCGGACGACAGAAGCGCCGCGACGTCGGAGGAGGCGGCGTTGCCACGCACACACACTTTTCCACACGTACCGTGTAAAAATGCTCTCGCACCATCAACTCGCGGGGTGGGACGGGTGGGCAACGGGGAAAGGGGGGTAAACGTACGTACACGCGCACGTGACACGTGTCGTCGGGCGCACGCACACGTCGGCACGATTGCAACGAGAATTCCGTTGCGGAAGTCTGGAAATTCGCAAGGTGAACCGTGACGTATTCACCGAGAGCGTTTTACGGGAATTTTCAGACGCGGCCTAGGACCCCCCCTCCCCCCCCCCCCACCCCTCCCTCTGCCCCTTCCGCTTGGCCGGCCGAGACGTTATGAAATTTGCGACCTCCGCAGACGGGGCCTTCCGAGAGGCTTCGAACGATCCGCAGGAAAAGGCCCCCACGGCATTTCTACGGTCTTGCGAAATCGATCAGTGAAAGTTGTGCAACCGAGCCGCAAGAATTTCGCGCGAGTTTTCCCAACGACGTCTACGCGCGCGACTATGACGTAGGTAAATACCAGACGAGACGGGAGAAGACGTATTTCCTGGATTCTGCCGGAAAACCATCATCGGCCCTGCCGGCCGATTTTCCAAAGACTCGTAATTGCGTCGGCGACGAACGATCGGTCGATCTCAAATGATACCCGGTAAGAGCGCTCGTCAAGTAATTATTACGGTGGGGGTATTTCAATTGCCGGCACATAACGAGGCTAATTGCAATCGATGTCCTCGATGACCGACAGCTCGCGTACTAATTATGCGTAGCAGCGAGTACGATTGTATTTACTTGCCGGCGAAGAATGGGAATGCTCGTGAAATTTCGGGGCGTTTACCATCGTCAATGAGGTTTACCGTACAGAGACACGGAAGATCCACGTGGGGGGACGCGCAGTCACGCACACACGTGCGTCAAAGGGTTTAGGAAAAAAACCCCGTCCGACACTTATGCAGACGCGCAGCAAAGGGTAGGAGGGTGCACGTGTGTCCGTGTAAATGCGGATCAGTTGCACACAGAGCAACGACGCACACAGGCAATCGAATTCGTTCGATCACGCGTCGGTACGTACCAAAAGGCTGGTACGACGAGCCTGTGTGCAGAGACGCACACACGTTCGTGCCAGCGGGGTGGAAGAGCGAGAGGGAAAGGGGTGGAGAAAGAAAAAGTGGGAGAGAGAGAGGAAGGGAGGATACCTTGCTAACCCCTGCGAGTCCTCACCCTCTTCTTCCTCCTCCTCCGTTTCGCCCCTCGAACCCCTCCAGCGAATCTCTAGGGGAAAAAGTTGCAAAAGAGTGGGGAGGATCGATTTTTACTGGGGCAACCGCCCTCCTTCTTCTCCCCCTACCATGCACCCTCCTGCATCAACGGCCTTCCTTTCTCCATCGACTCTCTCGCTTCCACGTACCCCCGTAGTTTCCTGAGCTAGCCATGCCGTGCCCTGTCCCGGTCGTAATGCACCGTCTCCGCCCCGGCTAACACCCTCCTCCTGCCTCCGCCTCGACCGTCCACCCCCTTCCGTTCCTCCCCCTCCCCCTCATCCTCGAGGATCGTCCTTCTCTCCGGCGATTCTCACTCCTTCCTGACCCTGGTCTATCGTCTTCCTCTCGCCCGCCCCCCTAAACTCCGAGGCTCTTTTTATCCTGGCGAAAAATATTCAAGAGACTTTTGGATGATGGTGCATGACAATCTTTCAACGGCCAACGGTTTCCGACATACGGACGGAAAGCTCCCGTCGGTTTCGACGATTCCCCGTACGGCGAAATTCGCTTCCGGGGACGTCGGACGATCGATGAGAAATTCGCCGGACCTTCGAGGGGAATGCCGCCGGGAAAAAATTAGTTTGACGTTCCGCGAACGTTCTTCATTCCCGCTTGGCCGAATATTCGTTTCCCGGGCGCGGGTATAATCGACTGCTTACATTCGTCCCCGAGGAAATTACGCAGAGTCAACAAGCCGCGAGTGACGGTTCCGCGATTTTTAAAAGGAGAACGATCAATCGGATGTGAATCATCGATTCATTGATTACACGATGAAACGCAGAATGCCCGCAGCGATCTCAAAGTCGTCGTCGGTTGAATCACGAGTTACAACAACGAACACGCGAGCCAACCGCACGCTTTACTCCAGGTAGTAGCGACACGTGAATAACATCGCTTATGCAATCATCCGTAATCATTGATCCGATAAAAACAACATCGCTAGAAAACAAATCGTAATTATAGAATCAAATACCATCGGAAGACACGCGACCGTGCAATGGAAATTACGATACGACGATAATTCTGAAGAACATTTGAAACGCTGAAGAAACTGAAGGGGTAACGACGGTATTCATGAAGAACTGAACTCATTCCCTTCCTGTCGAGGAGGGATTTATTCTTTCGACCTTAGAGCTTCTCGAGGAAGTAACCGGATGAATTAAGCGAGCAAGAGCGGTGTTAAACCGCGAAGCTCCCCGGTCCTTCGTTCCCTTTCTTTGAAGTTCCGAGGGGAAGAAACGTCTGCGGACAACCCCCAAGACAGTGAGCCCTTGTAGCCGTGTTGAGGGGGGACAGGGGGGGTTGCGGATCGGTGTCAAGTAGGCACCCTATGCCATGTGCCGCGGCCCATTCAGTCGTTCTCGTTCATTCAGAAATATCCTGCCTCCGCACTCGCTCTCCATCCCCCTTCCCCGTCTCTCTCTTACTCTCTCTTTCTCTCTCTCCTCGCCATTCAACAAGTAGATCATCGAGCCTATGCAGCACCCTCTACCGTCGGACCTAGGCAACTTCCCAAGGGTTACGAGAGAGGAGAGCCGTCTGAGGGGTTGCAAGCCTGTTATGTAATAAGTCGGAGCCTCCCCGCGAGGAATCCCCAGGGATCCGAGGATTCCCCTTGCCATTCACCCGGCCGAGTAACGACCCTCAAGTACGACCAATTACTACCCCCGTGTAATCGTTCTCGTCTAATCAAACACCGTCAACCAATGTCAATGTCTCAAAGTCCAAACTCGAGGAACAAAAAATCGAGAAATTGTCTTTTCGGGTTTAGAAAGGTACTTGGCCGGCGATGAGCTGGAGACTTTTTGAAAGGATTTTCGTAAGAAGTATTGACGGTACGTAGGGACGAGGGTATGGGCGATCGTTGAGTGAGAAAGCAAGAGAATATTCGGCTACGATTATACGAAAGCTCGCTGGCAGGCCGGGCCAGGTTGGCGGACGCTGAACGAATTACCCCCTCGCATCGAGTGGATTTTTCCAAGCGCTACGCGCCGGCCATCCGAGCCGAGGGAAAAAAGGGGTGAAAGGGGATCGAAAGCGGGAGAGGGAAACGAAGAGCCTGCGGCCACGACTGCGCCGTCCTTTTTCCCGGTCGAAGGTAGAGAAGGGCCGTTCGCTCGGCAACGTCCGGCGTTGCACAGGTGTGTGTATTTTTAGATTTCAGCATATTAATTAAGTGGTGGCTTGGGAAAAAGAATGGAGCCAGTGAGCCGAGACTGGCAACCCATCCGGACGACGACGTACGGAACGAACGGGCGATTTCGCGCTAATCACTAATCAGAGCGGCTCTCTCTGCGAGCTCTGACCCCCCGTCCCCCGGCCCTCCTAGCCCGTTTTCCACGGGAGGACGGCAGCCCGGGGCGGCGCGGTGAGGGACGCTGAACCGATAGCGCGCCCTCGACACCCCCAACCCCCCCTTCACCCTTTTAGCAGCGATCCCACGTAGCCATGGCCAACAGCGGCAACCGACACACGGTCGACATCATTATAATAAAGCGATCGCTTGGATACTCGATGTGTGCCAAACTGGAAAGCCTCTCCGCCAGGTGGAAAATAATCGGCTGTTGCCGGCGACGTCGCGACGCCGCACAGCCGATCGCCGCTCTTATTGTCACTCATCATCACGGTCTGATCCTCCGTCGTCGCTCTGTAACGTCGCTCTCGACAAAGCCCTTTTGTCCGGGCTTCGCCGACGTGCGCGCCGTCCTCAAACCGACGTCCCGCCGATCTTACAGTCTCCCCTCCCCGCCCCCACGGCTCATCCTACCCTTTTTTACTCGCCATTTTGTACTCGCCCAGCGCGAATAACCGCGACGACAATAACACCAACAAGGCCCGTTTGCGTTCTGTCGCGAATAGTGGAAAAAATGTTCTCTCGCGTGGTATAATTTAAATGGACCTTCGGATCGACGGTGGCTCGTTTCCTCTGTTTTAAAGATTCTCGACTCACGAGAGGAAGTACCGGCGGGATGATGACAGTGAGCTAATAATAAATAAGGAGATGATAATCGTCCACGGAGATTAGCACCGGCAAGGTCTATGCTAATGTTCGACTAATAGAACTCGTGGACACGCGCTGTTATGACTACTACGTGCCACGAATGTTAATTAGTAGTCGCGCTCACGAGTTCCTCCGTCCCGCTCCTCTGAAGATGATGTTTCAATCTGCTCGACTGTAAGAAACGTTGCATCTCTTCAGGCGATCATCCTCGAAAAATAGAAACACAAAAGCTCCTCACTTTTCAGCCACCATTCGGTAATCGATCAAGAGACGAGCAGTGGCGCGTTTGAAAATTTGGTTATACAACGATTTAATTTTGTGCAGAGTTTTTGATGCCCTCGTGTCGCAGACGTCTCTGGTGAAAAAAGTGAAGGTCGATGCAACGGTGGAACAAGTTTCAAGGACCGGCGCATACGATGATCCGAAGGGAAAAGAAAAGTCGGCTTTAAAGCAAACTTGAGGCTTACAGGAGTCTCGCGGAGGCGGGGGGGGGGAGGGAAGGAGGGAGAGGGGCGAACAATCGCGGGACGGTTTGCAAATGTAGGAAGGCAGCCGGAGGATGGGAAGACAGGAAGAAAGAGCAACGGGACAGGGAAGACGAGAGGGAGGACCAAGTCTAGGCCACTAGTGGCGAAAGCTCCCTTCCCTCCTCGTCTTTATACCGTTGGCTCCTTTCTCTCGTTTTCTCGTTCCTTCACCCTCCGGCCCCGTCTTTCTCTGATTCATTCAGCACAGTTGCCTCCGCACGAGAGACTCCTTTGCGGAGGTGGAAGCAAAACAACTCGAGTGGCCCTGAACTCCATAATGGCAGCGGTCCATTTTTGTCTCCTATCGCACACTTTTCCGCGCATTGTTCGGCAGCGTCGCACGGCCCGAAGGAACGGGTCGAAGCGAGACGACAAACCCACGGAAAGGGGCGGAAAGAGAAGAGAGAGAGAGAGAGAGAGAGAGAAAGATAGAGAGAGAGAGAGGAAGAGGGGGAATTTCTCCCAGTCCCGCGAAGACTTCTCATCGTCTGTTACTCCGTTCATCCTGCTGACCAACTTCCCTCGAGTTCGTCTTCCCTCTCCGATCCCTCTGACCCTCTTAACCCTCGGCAACCGGCAACTCCTTACACCGCACTCTACGGCCGCTTTGTTGACGCTTGTTTTCAGCGACTTTTTGCTCCTTTCTTCTCGCGGCTAAATGAAATCCCGGCATTTATTAACTCCACGGGCCACGGCGATGTTCCGATTCAACCTCCGGGGGGAATATACGCTTACGGGGGTTGCCACGGAATGTTCACCAAGCTCATAAATAGATGAAACTTGGACTTAAACTTCCGAGAATTCCAAGCGGAATAGGTCGGTGCATTCGGACGGTTTTTCGCGAGGAAAAATATTCCAGCGCGCCGATAATATTTTTCGAGTCACACAAAGGATTTCTGTCGGACTTGATGATGGGTGCCCGGACGTTTAGGCACTGACGTCGACCCTCGTCGGCAGATTCGTTTCTTTTCGTGGAATAGAGCGGGCGCAGGTGACCGTTCACCTTCCCGGCGATTTGCATGCGTGGCATTTCCATGGCAAAGGGGGAGGCTCACCGGAGGGAGAAGGAGCAGGGTTAAACTTTGCACAGTTAGTCACCGGGTCGGAGCCTTCGAGGTTGATGACATCTTCCCACTCTCCCTCCCCCCCTCCCCCCTCCTTCGTCCCTCTTTTCGCGCATATCCACCCGTGGCTACCCGTTCCTCCGCTTTCGGAACCGCGGGGAACCGGCTGCGTGTGCGTCCCTCGCGAATTTGTGTGCGGCAAATCGAGACCCGAGCTTCGCGCCAGCCTCGTTTAAATTTGTTTTCGCCGTCGGCGCAACTCTCCGAACGAACTTCGCCCGATGCTTTTCTAACCCGTTCTCGTTCGGCCCCGCATCCCCCCGCCTCGAATTTCGACGATACACCCTTCCAAAAAATTCACCAACCATCAATACCCCTCGCCATCCCCACCATCTTTTCCCGAACGAGAAATTACAACCCCAAGAATCATCCTGACAATGGATTTCACAAGTACTTCGCCTGAATGAATTACACAAAAATTTCACTTATTACGCGTACAAGATTCGCTAATGGGAAGTGTTTGAGAAAGACTGTTTTGCTAATTATTTTGAAGCAAGGAAGTAAGTCGTTAGTTAGCGACGAGCCTGCTAATTACTGAAAGTCATTGGAAAGGCGTTTTCCCATGGCGTTTCAGTGGAACGAGAACGTTCGTGGCAAGACGGGCAGGAAGAGCTCGCGCGACAGTCGTTGCCGACGACGAAAATATCCTCGTCAGTCAGATGGAAAGCCATTGCTACGCCCTACCGAGTAAAATCACCGTGGAGATCCGGCCGCAGGCCGAATAACAGCACGTTATAACGACATTAGGAGCCGGACTTACGGCCGAGTATAGCGTAAAAATAGTCCTGCCCCGCTGTCTGCCGAAATTCATATAACAATAACGACCCTGACGAGTAACGAAGCACCGCTAGAAACGAAATTACCCGTCTCTTCGACGTTTCTCGGAAAATCTCGAAATGCAACCGTCGGAATTTAGGAATTTCAAGCCGCGACACGAGTCTTCCGGCAATTTTTATTCATCGTAGGACTTTATCATTTCCGAAACCATTGAAGCTCGGTCGGCACTGAAGACTGTCCAAACGAAACGACTAATTATTTAGGGATACGTGGAAGTCATCACTCGAATTTCGTTTGAGGGACATTGGGAGCAGAGAGAGAGAGAGGAGAGGAAGGGGTAGAGTGTAGGGTTTCGTTGATATTCGAGGAACAGCTCAATGCTCGGGGAATGATTTTATCGAGTGGCATAAAAATCGACGGCCCTCCGATGTCCGTGCTCCATTTTTTTAGTTCTTCCGGTGCTTCCCACCCCCGGGGTAAAAGGGGGGTGGGGTAGAGAGGGGTATATGCCTGACGAAGCTCTCGTAACGCGGTTGGCGGTGTTCCTGGCCGGACGGTTGCCTGCCGGTTGCACGGTCCGTCGTTTCTGATGCTGCTGTTGCTGCCGTTGCTGCTGTTGCAGAAGCGAATAGGCGGTAAACAAAAACTCGAGGCTCTCGGCGACGTTGTCGGATCTTCCCGCTCCTCCGCGGTTCAGGGCCTTCCTCTCATTGGCCGCGGCCAGATTTTTCTCCCTCTCCCCCGGTCCCCCCTTTCGCCGGGATTCTCTCTCTCCCGCGTTTCTGCCCCTTGTCCTTCCTCAGCTTGTTCGCCCTTCCCCTTTGCGTCTGCGGTCCTCTCGCCCCTCTCGCCCCTCTTGCCCTTCTCGCTCTCTCTCTTCCACCTGCCGCCGCTCTCGAAACGGCCCCCGAAGGGGGGAGGGAGGAACAAACCCCCCCCCCCACCCCCCGTGGCCCTTCCATGGCGCACTTTTGCAAACGACTTCCGTCTCTGTCTTTCCTCGGCCGGGCAGGAGAGAGGGAAAAGTCCACACGGCCGTGCCGGGAGACCAACACACGGCAATTCCACCCCTCGTCTTCCTGTCCGGGGGGATTCGCCGTCACGGACGCGACTATGCATTCGCCTAGCACGAAACTACATCTCCACGGCGAAAACGTGTGCGTGCTAGGGCTGCACACCGAAGCGACGAGAAAAAATACCTACGTAAACGAGCGGACTCGTTTCCATCCCCCTTCCATGCTCACTCTTTCACCCTACAACCCCCCCCCCCCCACCACCACCACCACCAGTGCTCCGCGAAGCTACCGCGCACTTTTGTGTGCTTTAAATTGGGTTGCGTTCTATGCGAGCGTTCGCCGAATCCTTAATTACTACTCTGATTGCGTTCTACTGCACGCCGATATCTCCAACGATCGGCCCAAGTGGATCTCCATGATTTTCGACGGTACTAAGCAAAAAACCGTTCGTTTTCAGCGGACAGGATTATTACGTCCGAGTAAAATATTCGACGAATTCTAAAGCAGGCCTTACTCCAATAATGTTGAATACATCTTGAATTTAGTAGGAAAATCCTGTTTAGGATGGATCAATGAATAAAATTAGAGGAAGCTGAAAAAACGGTTAGCACGAAGTGTCGCGATTGTCCGAAAGGAAAGAAAATTTCGCGGAAACTCGGGAAAACTCGACGGTTTCTCGGCGAAAGGAAGGAAAGGCACGTTTGACGTCGTATCGTCTCCGAAACTGGACCCCCCCCCCCCGGCCCCTCGTCCCGCGTGATTTCCGGCGATTTTCCTTCTTCCGTCCGGTCTGCCAGCGAGGTTCAGGAGTTTCGCTTATCTTCGGCGGAAGTGGGTAAAAGCAACGAACGCAAAGCCCTGTCAACCGAGCAACAACGATCCACCTTCCGTGTTCTTACGTTTTACTCGAGTCCCGAGGATCCTTCGTGAAAGCACTCCGACTGGCCGTAAATAATTATTTCTGGCGAGTGTGCATCGCATCGAGAGCGTACCTAGCGTTGCATCTGTTGAGCAACAATGGCAACCAAGTCAAAAGTTATCTCGCCAAGGGATAATACGAGCGGCCCGGCGCATTATTGACAGACGTAACCGATAAGGCTTTATCCAAAGGTACGTTCGGCGCGATATCCACGTACGGGCAATTCCGCGGCACGAAAAAATGCAGAGATATCCGCGCCAAGGAATAAAACGTAAGTCCCCCTACCCAACGGCAGAGTGAAACTGATAGGAGGGTTATTCGGCAACCTCTGTGCCTTATCGGCCAGGGCCGAGTTCCTCGCGAAATTCCGTCAATCGCCGGCAGAAAATTCTCTCGAGAGACTCGTTCACGCGAATTTCCACGTCTACCGGGCGACTCTGATCCTCCGGCACGGTTTTTATATCCTCCTGCGATGCTGGCAACGGCCGACGACGGTATTTTTAGATTTATACCGTGAGTCAACAGATACCATTCGACACGTAACGTATTCCATTCTCTTCCCCGGGGAATACCTCACAACTCAGGAAGAAGATCGTAAATGCCCGACGATTTCATCGCCAAGAATGTCAAACCTTTCTATCGTCATGTACTTTTTTCCGTGTAATTATCCTTCGAGTAATCGCTGTTGAATGCTTGAAAATTCGACTTTCCTCGTCCATTTGCTCCCGGTATTCAACCTGTTAGGGATGGTTTCAGGTATCCCGGGATTTGCGTTAAAGGCGAAAACGAGGTGTAAAATCCGTTCCGTCATCGCCGGGACCGTGCGAGTCGAGTGCGGCTATTCGCGTAATTACCGCAAATACATGTTCAAGTGTAACCGAGTGGCAAGCGGAAAGTTTACACGAATTTCCAGGACGTTTGAAAAGCCGGGTATTGTGCGCTTAAGTGCAGCTCGAAGCGCAGGGCCCCTCGGCTCGATTTAAATGCGCGCGAGTGCTTCGTCGGCGTTGCACATGCACTCGTGCGCCTGCTACTAGAATAGCAATGGTGAGTTATTTTCAGGTGACAGCCCGAGGGCCGAGGCAAGAGGCCGAAGAGGGAGAGGGGGAGGGGGAGGGGGGGGGCACGAGAGGGAAGATATTCGTGCGATGTCACTCACGGGCGTTCGCCGGAGCACGCGACTCCGGGAAATCGTTAAAACGGACATCTTCCCGGTCCTGCCGGACTGCCCGGCGAATTACCAGAGCCACGGACCGTCCGCGATAATTGCCCGTGGCCGATAACGAGGCCGAAAATATTTGTCATCTCCTATCGCGCCTCTCGATGCACTTACAGGGCTTTAATCGCCCGTCCCCACCACTCTCAATACACGCTATTTATATAGCCGTCGTTTCTCTCGGATTCCGATGCATCGAACGGCGAATGACGAATCCGGTAATTGTCGAATGCGTAATAACGGCGATACCGCAGTCACCTGCGGGGTCAAACGATTGCGCCGGGAAAATTATGACCGAGTCGGCGCATCGCATTGACTCTAATTAGATAAGCGTGTATCGTGCGAAATTAAAGACGGCGATTGATGTAACCAACCGGAGTATTTTCGCGAGGATTTCGCCTGTATAACGGCTCTTATCGGCGAGGGGTGCTAAGGGGGTGGGACGGTGCAAACGATACTAGAGGGAAAATGATAGGGGCTCGAGCGCCGAGGGGAGGGAATGATACGGGCAACCGATGAGTGGGGCCAGAAACAACGGAGAAACGATGACGGAATGACGACGGCCGGGGGAAAGGGGTTCGTTCAATACGTAAATCCAAACAACACATGACGCAGGTTCAAGTATGCAACTGCATACAACTCTCGGCGTTGGCACCGACCTGTTGCGCGTATCATTCATTTCAGTACTGATTCAGCCGAGAATACCGAGGCTATCATAATCCGCTCTAACTCTATCCCGTCAAGGGGAATTGTTCGGCCCTGAAATAATGCCCGATACTCGGGCGCGCGTATGAAGCTAGTCGGGGGGATGGTCAAAGTTTCCTGTACTCCGCCAGGATCATGGTATTATGTTAATTTTCCCGGGCTGCCCGGAAACTACGCGGACAGAAAGTATACCTTTCGAAGAGAAATTTTCCGACCCCGCTCGCACCAAAGTCTCGGTGTTTACGGTAACTCGAGAAAATGTCCACGAGGATCCGGTGAATCATCGCTCGTGTAAAATAAGAGTCCCCCGTTGCGATGGCAGAAGACACTTTCGCGAAGAATCCGACCTCCTGAACTGCATAGCGCCGGCAAAGGAACGACTATGTGGGGTATTAAAAGGGTTTGGCAGGAGCTCACGGCCAAGATGGTTAAAGAAGGAAAAAAGTGAGGGAAAAGAGAGGGAAACATCGAGCCAGTGGCCGCTTGCCAGACTACTTTTACACCGGCAACATTTTTCCATTAATTCGCCGGTTAAACGGGCCGAAATAATAAAATGATAATGACCGCGGCACGCGAGTCGCGGATGTCATTAATGCCATAAATCACCGCCTAAGGATACTTTAATTGGTAGTTGTCGCTAGGATGGGAGAAAACGGTTGACGCCGGTCGGGGCAAAAAGGGAAGCAGGAATCGCTTAATTCGCACGCTCCGGCTCGGATATGTAAATTTAATAACGCCAATTTCGTGTGGGTGTGCGCAGGACAGTTTACGTGTGCCCGGCCGTGCATTATGCATGCGTATTGTGTACACCTGTTGCCCCAAATCATGCCTCCCCTACCCCCCCCCCCCCCTTCTCCTGAGCCCTGGCCCGGCAGCTTCTCTCACTTCCGGCCTGGCCGCGGTGCAAACCTAATGCCGCATAATTGTACTTGGAGCGAAAACAAGGGGCAACAAAAACGAGCGGAGCTTTCCCGGGCCAGTCGTTAGAGCCGTACCGTAGCAGTTTCGACGGCGAATCATTGGCCGCGCTTTTCTTTTTGCGCCCAACAGGAGTGAAATGGCTATTGCCGGCATTCGTTTGCCGCAGGGCCGAGGATCGTTCCGACTTGGAATTTCCCCGGGAACGGGCCGGTGAAGTCGCTTTAATCGGCGGAAGGAAAATTAGACGATCCCTGTCGACTCTTTCGCCGAGGGATTTCGAAGCGCGCCAATGAAATAGCCGACGTTCACCGGGAAATGGAGGAAAAATCGTTTTCCCCGCACGGCCAGCTGTCCCTTGGTTTATGGGCCGCCGGGGGACCGTCCGCACGTGTGTACAATCATGCCGGTAATCGCCGAAAATGCGAAACGGCTCGCGTAAATCACGGTCCACGCCGCGGAGAAGGCGATCTCGCTTTAATTATAAACGCGGCGTGGCCACGCCGACGACGGTAATTGTCGAGCTGCCGTTTACGATTAGCGAGGGAAGGGCCCCGGGGGAGGGGCCCGATAATTGGCCGCCGAGGGAAACGAGAAAGCTCGGCTGACTTCCGTCGGGACGAGCGCTCGCGGAATCTTTATACCCGCGGGATGGACCGGTCCTTATCTCATCTCGCGCCGTTTCCGCTGAAAGTAGCGCCGACTGTGCACCTGGTCGCGATTTGATAACCACCAAACGCCATTAACCGTCGGATTTTTGCCGACTCCAAAGCCGACGACCGGTTCGTGCATCCGCGGCCAAGAACCTTCTTCGGTTTCTACATCGGACCATTTTTCCCGCGCTTCTGCCCGATTACGGCAACAACCCAGCCTCGAATTCCGCCGCGAACCTACCTGCAGTTTGTCTTTAATTTCTTGCCTTATCGGCGCAATGACTTTACGCTCCAACGGGCCGCTGATTAACGTTTACCCCCGATGTCGATCCTCCGACGGCTAGGACCTTCTGCATAAATTCCCCCCCCCCAACGGCGGCTTCCTCCCGTTATTTACCGACACACGGCGATCGAGTATTTCATTGTCCATCGAAAAATAAATTTGCTTTATAGCGTTTGCCGTTCGTACATAGCGCACCGCTTTGCATTCCGCTGCCAAACGTTCTGATATATGAAACCGAAACGCCATAAAGTCAATTTATTTTTATGCAGATTTATTTTTCATTGCGTTACCCGGTAGATCGATAGCTAACTATAATCTGTCGGGAGCTTCGTGTCCGATGAGACGCGCGTTCTTCTAAAATCTCCTGTGCCTGGGAAAGATAAAAGATATCAATGGAGACGATAACGACGTATTCTCGGCCAAGCTAAGTTATTTTCATTTTATATTCCTTGGCGATAGGTCGAAACGTTTAGCGGCAGTCGAGCCAGTGGAATTAGCCTGGCTAGTAAATGCAAAGGCGTTCTCCGGTTCGCGAATCCCTCGCCGGGGAGAGGAAAGAAAGGCGAGAGGCAGTCCTAGAGCCGGTATTAGCGAACGTGTATGTGTGTGCGTGTGTGCATGTGTGCGTGTGTTGCTCGTGGCCATCTAGAATCTAGATGATGGCAGTGAGCTTGACCGAGTGGCGCTTCGCGAGGCCGGCCGACGCCCTTCCTCCCTCCCTCCCCCCTCCTCCTCCTCCTCCTCCTCGCCCCCCTTCCATCATGGTTTTTGCCGAGCAACACGCAGAGAAAGACACGGGGAAATGCGCGGAGCGCGTGGCGCACCTGAACGGCTTTATATTTCCCCTTCATCGTCTCCGCGGCCGTTCTCCTTGCCATCCAGGCCCATTGCCGACGGTCCCAGGACCCGTACGGACTTATACGCGTCCAACAAACCGAGCGTCGATGAATAGAGTCGTTACAGCGGATCCTCGTCCGCTTCCGCGCTAATCTAAACGGTTTGCCTCCTTTCGATCGTCTTTCGTCTCGCCCTGCCACTCTTCGCCGAGGAATCACTCGGCCAGGAGTAAATCTTCTTCCAGCAAACATAAAGCTCAGCATGCCACTTATCCTCGAATCTCTACAGCAGAGATGGTTCGCCAAACATAATCGTACAATGGCAACGATCGTCCGGTCCATTTAGGTGGTAAAAAGTTCTTGAACTCCGTTGAAATTTAATTCAAGGGGAATGACGATCATCGTTGCTCGTGAATTAATCGCTGAACCGCGAATTCGACGCGATTGGCCCAAGTTGCGGAGACTTGTCGCTCCGGGCGACGTTATAACGCTCCGCTAAGGCGGAAGTATCTCGCTGACGGCGCGTTAGAATCGGCCAGGGGGAAGGACGAGAGAGAAGGGAAGACTGGCCGCCTTGAACTCGTACCTATCTCGCCGACCAAGAAATTCCGTTTTTAATCGACCACCGCATCCGTGTCGTGTCTCTCGCGTGCGTGATCTCCTCTCAAGAGAAACGACCGACCGACGGACGGACGGACGGACGGACGGACGGACGCATACGTAAGCCGAGTTAGATAGGCGTTAATGACGAGCTAGATAAACACCCTGATACCGTCCGACGTTAATTCCCGATCGTACAACTACTCACGCTAGTCCTTCCAGCAACCTGTAAATTTCCGCGAAAAGACCTGGGACGTTAAAGAAAAACCACTACGAGGCGTGGTCCTGTATTAATTGCCCTATCAATTGCCCTATTAATTGCTCTATTTATTGCTATATTCATTGAGTTAGTCTTACTCACATTTTCGGACCGCCTGTCCCTTTCCATCGTTCCTGGGTCAGTGGATTTGGACGTTGAGGGTTCCCTCGGCTGAAACAGAAGCATGATATTACGATGGGGCAGTTCGTTAACCGTGACTTCGCGATCTTCTGGCCACCTCGCGACGGAAAAGGACGATCCCAGGAGCAAGAGGGAGGGCGGAGTGGATGTAGAAATTAACGCGTACACGTAGAGACGCGTAGATTTACGCGCGCAGCTGGATCTACGCTCTGTATAATCGAGAAGCGATTACTCGTCCGTGCCAGTGCCCGCCCCTACGGCCCTCGCCTTCCACTATACCTCTGCCTCTGCGTCTATATGTGCATGCATGCATGTGTGTATGTGTGCCCGTACGCTTGTGAATTTTTCCCGCACCCCCTTGACCGCCTCCTTCCTCCTCCGCGAAAGCCGGGACTCGGGCGATTTTTTGTTGCCTTACCAGCCGGCGATGTAACCGTTGTAATTAGTAGCTATCCCAGTTTAAGCGGCCCCTGCCGTAGATATGCTCTGCCCTATCCCCCCCCCTTCCTCCCTCTACTTTCCCCCTCGCCCCGTATCGTAAAGGCGGATCTGGCCGCGCGCACTTCCCCGTACGCGCGCAAGATAATTAGTTTTGTAATAGTACGCGACCGTAAAAAAAAACGGGGGAGGGGGGTGGGTCGGGAGAGATGGCGATGGCCATTAAAGATTATCATCGATACGCCGCAGTAATTACGATTGTGTCCCCGGGTCCGGCGTTCTGCATGGCGCGGGCAAAAAAAAAATGAAACGGCACATTTCGCTGCGAGGGTCAAGGAAAATCCTCGCACCGAAGGAAAGTCTAGGGGTGGCCGGGGGAAGGGGAAAGGGAAGACCCTCCTCGGTTAACGGCGATGTAATACTCGGACAATTTTTCCACGAGTCGGAGGGACTTGCGACCTTCTCTCTCCGGAAGCAACGTATCGCAGGGACGATAAGGCAATCGGGAGGGGGTTGAAGGGGAGGGAGGGGGGGGGGCAGAGCACACGCCACCGCCGGTGCATAACTACGAGCTTATTGCACTATTTTCACCGTCCACTAATGCGCACACGTGTACGTGTGTTCACGTGGGACGCTCGGGAGGAAGGGCGCCAGTGGGGCGGGGGGGGGAGGGGGCAGGGGGGACGGGTGCAGAGCGCGGAAGATCGACGCGGTCAAGTAAGGAGGGATGATGAAACCGGCCACCGTGCGGAGGAAACCTAGAGGAAGGGGGCGGGCGAAGGGGGCAGGGACAGGTAGGGAAAAAGGAGGAGGATGGAAAACGATTTATCACGGCCGGGGAACGAGCCCTCGCGATCGCCTCGTAGGCCGCATACAAAATCAAATGGCATGAAATCGAGATGGTAATGGCCGCGAGGAAGACTTGAAAAATCGACCGCCTGGGAATTATCGGAATTAGGAATACGTCAGGGCGCTATGTGAAATTCGTATGGGAGACAAGTGACTGGAAATAAGCTTAAGAGGAAGCGCTGATGAGATTCAATCGAGGGTTTAATTGTCCTTGGGTAACAGTAGCCGAAGACAGAGACATTGCACTCGCTGGTCCGTGAAATCTACAGGACTTAAGACCACGGAAAATCCCCGTGGAAAAAGTGTACGAGTGCCCTTTAAACCGAGGCACAATGAAGGCGGTGATTGAGTGAATAAACGGCTGGAAAACTCGCATTCACACGACGGGGGATGAGGGAGGGAGGGAAGAAGGTAGGAATTTACGTGGAGGTGGAGAAGGACGGAAGACGATGTCGACGCAGACGACGGTTCATCTCGTCCAAGGATCAACAGGCGTCGGCACGTCGGAGGTGCTGGACATGCCTTCGATTTATAGGGAACGACGAAGCCAGGGGCGAACCGAGGGACGGATAAGAAAGGGGAGAAGAAGAAGAAGAAGGAGGACGTCAGACGGAGAGGGGATACGATAGGATACAGCTACGAAGAGTTATATCGAGACAACCGTGGCAGGCTTACTTACAATTTTTCAGCGGACGAGGTCTTGACATAACGGCACATCATTGCGTTCTGCCTCGACGAACGTTAATAGACGTG
Organism: Hedychridium roseum; assembly: GCA_963989215.1. Lineage (NCBI taxonomy): Eukaryota > Metazoa > Arthropoda > Insecta > Hymenoptera > Chrysididae > Hedychridium > Hedychridium roseum. The sequence goes on along the minus strand of OZ022318.1, from coordinate 1,937,771 downwards.
CGTCGAGGCCGTCTCAATCCGACCCCAGTAAGTGTCCATTCGCACCGACCAATAGTACGTGAAAACTAAATTCACCGCAAAAACGTCCGTCAAAGAAATTTTCTTCATTAGTCATGTCCTACCGAGACGAGATTCTTTCCCTCCCATTTAGGACGCTCCGTAAGAACTGATTTTTAATGGTATTCCGGTTGGAAAGGCAAATCGCCGAGGACCGTCCGTCCGCTTTCTAATCTCCTCTGTGCCAGTTTCGATAATCGTACTCTGGATTTAGCGAGACGTGCGGGCTGATATGTATATCGCGACATGAGAGACGACAGATTCACTTGAATCGACTTTTTAGCCAAGACCAGTGACGGGAGATAACGGGACGGTTTCTTGCATCCTCCGCTGCTGGAGGCTCGAGTTTTGCCGGGGAAAAACGTGCCTCGATGAGGAAAATCGCTTTGAATTATCGACTGCATCGGGCGGACAAGCAATCGCGGTAGATGCACGCGTGCATTATCCCTAATTTTCCTCATTTCCGGCGCAGGAACGGCAGTTCCGGGGGACGGGGGGTGGGGGGAAAGAGAGTGCATCAAACGTATCGAGAGGTGAAACTCGTCGATTCCCCCCCCCCCCCATACCCCACCTCTTCCTCTGGCCCGTTCCCTGGCTCTATCAATCCCTCTTTCTCTTCGTCGGTTATACATCCACCGCAGAAACTCAATCACCGCTCGATCCGCGTGGCCGGCCTCTGATAATTTCCCTGGTAATATTTTCTGCGATGTCTCCCCTCCCCCCTCCCCCCCCCCCCCTGGCGGATAACGCTATCTCAATCCGAAGGCCTACTCGCCCGTGCACCGACGAATTCACGTAAAAAGCACGCGTGCACCTCAATGCAAATAATAATGAAGCGAATATTTCACGGATAGTAAGCAAACCAGAGCGGAAAAGTCGGATAATAAATAATCGTCGCATCATCATGCCGTAGTTTTCACGAAAAATCAGTCCCCAGATTACGGTTGCCGGGTGAATAAAACGTCGTGCAACTTCGTAAATATCGCCGAAAGATCGCACCCGTTGGGAGTATGGCTACCGGCGGACGCAGTCCCGTTAGTCGGCGATTCTAACGAATGTTTAGCCGACAATTGCATCGGCCACGGCCTTTGTAACGGCAGGGAAATTTTTCCCTGGCCCGATCGGCAAGACATTCGTAAGGCACGTCGGATCCTCACGGGCCGATACGGTGTGAGTGCGTGCTCGGACGAGAAGTATGTATGTATATATATGTATGTATGCATCTGGATGACCGATCATCGGCCGTTTCTTCTCGTCTGCTGGCTTAACCGGCTTGCCACCCTGCTCCGACACGCCCGGGCCCCACTAGGGCCTAGGCCCCAACAGGCCCCGCTAGAGAGAGGCTCTATCGAGTCCGCCGATGATCGAACGTTCCACGAGAAACAGAGAGAAAAACAGAGAGAGAGAGAGAGAGAGAGAGGCCGACGCACACTCGCGATCGTTCCATCTTCCAGCGAATGGATGATCGACCGTGCTCAGAGCCTGCTCTCCCAACTAATTTGACGCGTACCACGCGGACCTTAGCTGCCGCGCAAAACCACGCTAAACTTCCATCCGAGAGCCTCGCCACAGTAGAGAAATTTTTCAAACAACAGTCATAATGCGTTCGCCGTGTATTACCAATTTGCCTCGAGCTAAAGTGTCTTTGAGAAGAAGAGGAAACGTGGGATTATTTGAGCGGGATCCGGCGAATCTCAGCCCATGAGCGGCTGAATATAACGTTATAATTACCGGCTCGCGGGTCGCGGAATGCCGCGAGTTTTCCCGGGATACCTCGGAAATTCGCCTAACGACAGGCGCTTAATGGGTTCGAGCGCGGCGGAGTGTCGTTAGCCGAGATCCCGATGATTACGGCTGTTTTCCTGCGCTTCGCGGTGGCAGGAGTAGAAGGAGAAGGGACGGGGAGGGGGAGGGGGAGGGGAGGAGAGGGAAAAGAGAAGAAGCCGAAGTGGCCGTGGGCCTCTCGCACTGGCTCCGTAGATGACGGATGGGGACAGTTGTTGCATCGCCGTGCCTGCCAAGAATATCTCTCTCTCCTCCAACCCCCTGTCGCTTCCCTTCGCCTCCTTTATCTCCGAACGTCACTCCGGCGTGTCCCACCCCCTCCCTGCCACGGGCCCGTCTCCCGCAGGAAACCTTTTCGTCTCGCTGTCGGAGAGACAGTTCGTTACTACCAACCGATTCTCCGGCTCATACACAATCCGTATACATATGTATACACGCGCGCACAGACACCCACACGCTGGCGCGCATTTAATTATACGCGCTAACGGAGGAACCTCTCGCGAAGCCTTGAGCAGACTAACTGCCGACTTCGGCACTTACTCCTAATTTAGGGATTTGGTCGCGGATTTGGCACAGATCGGCGACGCTTAAATCGTCGGGTAATCGCCGTGATTTAAGGAACCTCGCTACGACAAAATGTCGAGTTACTTCTAACCCGGTGCTAGGATTCCTCCTGGTCTTCGCGACGGTTTCCCCTTGGCCAGGACACGATTGGAAATCAAGCAAATTGCCAGCAACCGCCCTAACTTAATACTCCCAGGCCGATAAATCAAGAGCAAAGTTTTCTCAGGCCACAGGGCCGAGGGGGGAAATGGTATTTTTGTTAAATGGAAAATCGTCGCGGTATCGCTTCCCGGCAACGTTAATGTCGCCACGTCCGGTTGGATTATCGGCCGGTGTAGGACATTATACGTTCGCGAAGAATGCAAAAACCTCGATGTCCCTTTTATCGGCTTCTACCGGACGATAGGCCGGCCCCATTGTCCGCTGGAAAATCGCCGGACCGAGACGACCGGACGGTTTTTTATCGGCCGTTTAGAACTCGAGCATTAAAATTCATCCAACGGTAATAAGGCGCGCCCGTTGGACTACAAAGTACGAGCCAGCGAATACGCGAGGCTGAAAACAGATAATCGATAGCCGACGACCGATTTTTCTTTTAATCCGACGGTTCTCGCGAGCAAACGGTGAACGCTCAAACGGCCGTTCTTAACGGCCAGAGAGGGGAGGGAGGAAGAAGTGAGAGGCAGAGGACAGGCCTGGGGGAGAGACGAGGATTCAGTCGGTGGAATATTAGCGCGGGGTTCGTTACGAGCCGTTTGTCGCTGGTTTTCCATCGAAGACCGTCGCCGACCGACCCAACCAGGGATACTCTTTTCCACGCCTTCCCCCCCCTTCTTCTTCCTCCTATCCTACGTTGCCCGTAATCGCGGCTGGTCGATGCTCTAACGGCGTCTCGATTTTTCGCGGGGTTTTATCAGAGACCGGGCGACGTATGCAGACGAGGAAAGGAAATCTCTTTCTTCTTCTTCTTCTTCTTCCTCTTACTCCTCCCCCTTTCTCTCTGTTTCTCTCTCCGGGGCTAGAGGAGCCGCGTAAAAGAAAGGATAGAAGGCGAATCCGTGCGGCCGTTGCGGCTTCCGTTACGCTCGTCTACGAAGATGTTGCCTCTCCTGCGGCCGATATCGCTGCTCCCGCTCGGCAGGAACCAAACCGACTGGCAGTTCGAACCGGTTTCCGACGCACTCCCAGTGCAAACCGAGTGACGGGGGCTTTTTCAGCCGGGCTTTCTCGGCCGTCATGCTAAACACGAGCACGATACTCAATGAAAATTAACCGCTCCGTATACCCGGACGTTCCGAGAGAAAAACGACCGATAAACGTGTCCCTTTTATTCGGGGGAAAAATCCCTGGATATTCTCAAAGGAAATTACTGCAGAGTGCGCCGGACTTTTTGCCGTACTCGCCGTACTGGAACCTCGTGAGAGGAGTTTAGTCGATTGATAAGGATCGACAGGAGCGGAAAATACTTTCGTTTCGCGACGTCCGTTATCTTATCTGCCGCGGCACGGTGACAAATGCGCACTGCCGGTTACGCCGGGATGTTACATTTCTCCGTGTTATCCGGCCGATTAGAAAGTCCGATCGAAGAGCCGTGACGTCGGGCGCCGTTCTACCCCGGAGCCAAAACGTCCTTTCCCGCGTAATCGCCGGACTCGGCACTAATGCGAAAAGAAATCCCCGGCCGGGCACTGATCTAAATTACACCGGCCGCGTCCTGCCCGCTCGACCGCAAACCGAGAAAGATAAAAAAAAGAAAGAGCGCCAAAACGAAGATGAAGTCAGGATGATGCTACTCGCCAGCTTCTCGTTTTACCTGATTTCCTACCTCAACTTGCCTTCCCGGCCAATACGATAATCAGGCGCACACGACTCCTCCTTTTTTTTCACAGCTACAGAATTAAAGAAGAAGAATTCCTGCGATCCCGCTAAAAATGAATGACGAAAATTCGCGCGTCCATTCCGTTACCGTGCAATTTTCTATCGCGGTTTCCCTAGAGTGTAGGGGAACGGGGGGAGGGGGGCGGGGTCAGAAGTACGCAGGAGAATGTTTCCTTGCTGTTAACGCGTTAAAATCAATAGGCGGTATAATTACGTAGAAAGTACGGGACGCGTGTCGTCGTAATGACTCGCCGTAACTACTGCGCCAGGAGAGCCTTGCCAGGACATGATTTTGTAGAAAAACGACGTATCACCGACAAGGAGAAAGAAGGAAGAGGACGGTAAATGTCGATTACGAGGTATTTCTTTCAAGAAATAGCCGGCTATAATCACCCCGCGAACGTCGATATACTTATGACAATCTTATATAACCCGCGTAACTTATCACAGGTGGGATATAAAATGATTGGAATTTTAAAGAATGCATCGAAGTTGTGCGTGAAGTCTTTGCAAGAATTCAATAAAGCGTTATTTAATTAAGCGATTTTCCGCAGTGAGGAAGACAGATGCTGAAAATCCGTTAGAAGTTGATCGAGCGAATCTACGAACGATGCGAAGAGAACGCAACTAGCCGGACCCACAAACACCCGACACACCCATAATCACCGCTATTACGCACACCAAGCACAGCGATCAAGCCTTCCCTCCCCCACTCCTTTCCTTCCTTCAGTGGTCATTTAACTTCGTGCAATTTTAATCAACGCCGCCGCGATATCCATGATTCTAGAGTTACAGTTCTAACGGCAAAATTTTTCGAAGCCCTCGCTGAAGACCGGAATTGGCTAGACAAGGGTGTAATTAGGCGAATCGTCATTTAACGTTGCGCAATTTTAACGAATAGGCTCCTTCCTTCTTTCCCTTTTGACGTTAATGGTGGGCCCATTTGAATCTACGTGGACGTTCTCTCGGGAAATAACGCCCGCTACGCGCCGTACAAAGAGGACATTAATAACTCGAAGACGATATCGTGTCCCCCTGATTAATGGAAGTTATCGCCGCTGATAGAGAACGCGGCGTACGGTGAAAAAAGAGGTGGTGGAGAAGGAGGGGGGGCGGGTAGTATTACTTACGGGTGTACCGTACTTCACCCTGATTGCGAAGTTAATGAGGGGTTTTGCGTAACAGGGCTAGTGAACGGACGAAAAACGTATGAATATCGAGGCGAGTGATTGGAAAAGGCGGTTCGTGCATTTTTTTACGCCAGCTGTGAAACGTAAGACGGAAAACTGGCGTTCGACTGGACCGATAGGTTGGACGAATACTCGTCGCAATAATGGAATTATCGTGGATCAATTTTACGTCCCGGTGGTGGCTAATAAAGTGGAGTTTCGTGGGGAAAATTGGACGGTAATTCGAGGAAAATGTCGGAGCCCGGGCTACGCCGCGGACCGTCTGCATTTTGTTTATTAATAACGCGAAATCCCTTCTTTTGTGCGGGTAATGAACGCGCCGGTGCACTTGTTACGAGATGCATTTATTTCGCGCAACGCGCTCTAAATGCGGCCCGGACGAGCCAGCATCGGGGGCAAACAGTGCGCGGCTGCCGTTGGGAGTCGAAAAAAAGCTGGCCAAAGAGAGGACGAAACAGTGGAGAGATATACACGTGGCCCAGACGGGACACAGACACGCCAGACCCAGGGACGGAACTCCACGGACAGAAAATTTTCGCTCTTAGGCCCAATCATCAATGACCAACCGAAAAACTGTAACTACAAGAGCAAAGGGTGCGATTTTTCGGACTTATGATTTAATTATCAGGCATGGACGGGCGGGAAGAGCTCTTCCGTTTGGATGTAAGAGGATTACAGACGCCATTTTCTGGCATTTCTTAATACTACTTAGAAAGAAACCTTAAGCGTGTATGAGACGGCAACAAGACTAATGTCAATAACGTCTGTCCATGTCAACGGCCTTTCGCGCGCCTCTCCCTCGCGTGAATATTCGCGACTGCTCTCAATTTCCCGGCAAACTTTTCCAATGTAAGCGGGGAATTCCTTAAAGCATCGGCCAAATGCATTCTTTCTATTGAGAAGTCGGACTTTAAAGAGGAGGGACTGTATCGGCTTTCCTCTTGATTCCTGAAAAGTTAGCGGACCTACCGCCGCCCCGCTGGAAACTTCTTTCAACGATTTAATTCCGCGTTTGGATTATGAACGATAGGGACGGGAAAAGGAGATTTCCACCACCTCGAGGGTCGTTCGAAAATGCCGAAGGCCCGAGTAACCCGGAGATCGGGGTAACACTTTCGACCTCCTTTTTCTTCCGAACAATCGCGCGGGAGTTCTCGAAAGCTGGCTACACGGTGATCGGAGGGGAGGAAAAAAGAAGTGGCAAGTGGGAAGACAAATTCGGGCAATGTACATTTCGCGCGGAATAACTCGCTCAGTTCCCGATTCGTCCCGTTCGAACCCTCGCCCGACGCGACTACTTTCCACAACCCTCCAGTCCCCCCCCCCTCCTCCCACTCTTTCGCCTCTACCACCGACGCAACCACCATCCCCCCCTTCCTCCGTCTAACCCACTCTCCTTCTCTCTCTCTCTCTCTCTCTTTCCTCCCACCCCACAGCCCTCTCCAATATATTCCTGGCGTTTCGCACTGCAAGGTCAACAAACTTCTCCCGCTGATAAAAAATAAATGAAACGCAGGGCTGTTTGAAATTGTAACACTGGCAACTGGCGAGACTCGAAGAGAGGCGGGGCGGGGGGGCAGGACGGGGTGAGAGGAGAGTTTGACGATACTTTAAAGAGACACCGTTCCCCGTCGTCCTTGACTCCTCGCGAATTTCGTCGAATTACATAATCAAGTTGGAACTAGGATAACTCGGCGACTCCGTGGAACTAATTAATTTGTCGGGACCAATTAGCCGGGGACTAATTATTGGGAATTATCGGCGGTGATTCGGCTGGAAGGCGCGAGAGGTGAAATAATGGCGACGGTGGCAAAGGGAACGGAAGGAGTCGGCCGAAGGAAGAAGAACAGTAGTTTCTGCCATTATTACATCCTTCATCGCGCACTTAGCCGTTCTCTTTTTGCTCCGGGCCCGGCCCGGCAGGAAGATCAGGGCGTTTCAAAAGATCGCGGAAGACTCCGGCAATTTCCAGCTCCGATCTGTAAATGCTCCTATCGCCGTGTAATTGTATAACTGTAAAATTCCCCGAGCACACGTACCGAGCGCGCACGCTCTCGATTTCGCGATTCCAGGTTAATTAACAATAAATTGCCATCCTCGCCGGCGGTGCTCGGTTTTTGCCCTACCCAATGACAGACCGTCCGCGGAAGGTTCGCGTTTAATAAGCCATCCCGATCGGCCTAAGAGAATGTCGTGGCGCATCAAAGAACCCGGCAAGCGATAATTCGTACGAATGGCCGAGCACAGTTTTGCCCGAGCAATCGGCCAAAACATCAATGAACCTGCTGGCATCCACTGCTATCCCTAATTACTTTCATTAATTGCAGCCCATTCTCAGGCGGGTTCATTGAATTAGCACCTCGATAGGTTTCGAGGACTTTCTTAAGACGGCCAAACCGAACGATTAGATGGGTGAATGTAACGTCGCGAAGTAGAGGAATGTCGCTGGTGGGTGAAAAGAAGTTCAACGACACCGCGGCCTATGATTTCCCTCGTCTGGTCCACCGGACGTAATCGAATTGCAGGCCGAGCGACGTCCGTGGAAGCTCGAAAAACCTCGATAATCCGCGGAGAAGCCCCGGAGAAAAATCAGCGACTCCCGGTGATTAGCGACGGCTAGGCGTTAACGCGCCGTCCCTCGGAGCAGGTTCGTCGGGCGAGGGGGGAAACGCGAGCAGAAGACGCGAGAGGGGACGGCAGCGGCGAGGGGCAAGGGGGAAGGGAGGGGGGCAAAGAGGGACGAGGAGCGAAACGGTCCCCGACAAACAAGAAGCGAACCGCGATGCATTCGCTCTACTCGCTAGATATAAATACGCGACAGAGGGCAAGGAACCAACCACGCCTGCACCGACAGCTACTGCCTAACGACGCGACACGCACACGCGACACGCACACGCGGACGCTCATTGTGATAAAGCAGAAGAAGCCGAGGGGGAAGCGAGAGAGGCCGATACCCGGCCGCAGAAGAAGACCGGGCAAACGGCAGAAGGAAAGACAGAGAGAAAGAGAGGTGGGGGAAAAAGAGGCTCGAAGAACCGGAGGAACGAAGAGAGAGGCAGAAAAAGCGAAAAATCAAGAGGGACAGAGAGAACGGACGGAACAGGTGAGAGAAGGAGAGGACCGGGGAACGCAACGGAGGGAAAGAAAAAGGGAGGGACAAAAAGCCTGGACGGAAGTGCGAAGGAGAACGGGTCCGACGACCACGGAGGAAGGGAGAGCAAACGAAAAAACCAGGAGAAAGAGGGAGAAGAAAGGAGAGATGCACCGAGCCAGCAGCAGCTATGCTCCGCGTGTTCGTTCATGCGCCCATTCGTGCGTTTCTCAGTCGGGACGAATGTGGCTGCCCGAGAGAAATTTTCCCTTCTCAACCCCCCTCCCCCCCCGTTCTTCTCCTCCCCCTCGGCCCCGCGCGCGCGCTCTCACTCCCTGAAGACGCGCCGGCCAAATATTGCATCGCCGGATAAATATAGGCAGGCCCTCGGTTGCAGCGAACATCGAGTCTCTGACACGCACTTTCCCCTTACTGTATCTTCCCTTAACGACCCCGCCAGCGGTAGAATCCTTAAAAATGAATTTACACGTAGGACTTTCCCCGGGACTTATCACCCGCATCGCGTAATCACGTCGTTACTGCCATTACGTTATCCGTCGGCGCCGCTAAATTACCGCGCGATTCTCGAGGATGGATCATCGGGAATCTTGTGCCTCTCTCTCTCTCTCTCTCTGTGTCTCTCTCGCCCTTCGGGGGACCAGTTATCTTTTCCCTTCGTCTTTAGGACGAGGAACACGGTCCATCTAGCTACCGGCCGCATTCCACCTACCGGACAGGACTGTCCTCTCTCTCCCTCTCTCTCTCTTTTTCTCTCTTTCTCCTTCCATCGTCCTCCTCTACCGCGGGCAGGAGAGCGATCGTTAACTTCGTTTCGTGGCCGAGAACTTCGAGTCGCGAGCCGGCTGCTCTCCTCCTCGTTTTCTATATCAAAAACGTCGCTCATACGAGGCGCAACGAGCACGATAGGATCTCCGCGTACAAGACGTGGCTATCCGTTACTACGGACGTCCAGCTGTTTCGTTTCGGTCGCCCTGCGGACCCGTCGCGGCTTAAATTATATCGCCGGCTAATAATATCGCGCTACCAATTAGTCACACCGACCGAACCGCAGGGAAAACCTTGGGGAAGTAACGAGAAAAAAAAAAGGGCCTGCATTTCGTCAAGCTTCCGAAACTTCCGGGCGTACGATTCTGCCCCGCGAGCTTTTCCCCCGGTTTCTGCTTTATTATTTAAACGCCCGGATGCACCGTTCTGCTCCTTCTTTCCCCGCTAACGAGGGGAGAGATCGTCACGAGTCGCGGCCAGGGCAACGGTTTACGATGATTCAACGGCGCGCAATATCGCGCGAAACCCTAAGTTCATCCACATCGAGCCGCTTATCGGCCAGCATGTTACGGGAAAGCGATAAATTGTAATCGGGTCAGTACAACGATGCATTGTGAGCCGCGGTAAGACGGCATTAGATTCACGATGTGTTTTCCAGCAGCTCTCTGCGCGCTCAGGGAATCCCTGCATTTCCCAACGCCGACAACGGAGCTTATTCAAAACCTTCCTAACGTGCAAACATGAAAACGAACGAGCAACGATCCACTTCGTTGCATATATTTCCTTCATCCACCGCTAATACGTGTTTTCTTTAATACCAAAGGGTAAAGGTGAAATGTATTTTTTCGTATGACCTTCTTTTTTATCCAGTTTTTACGAGGATAATTTTGTTAATCCCACGAGAAATGTATATGGTCATGAATTTCTGGGATGGATGAAAGAAGTAAAGGGCGACAGCGGGGGGGGGGGGCAAGCATGAAGCATGGTGCATGGCGGTGCACGTGGTGCACGCGGAGTCAGTGAAAATCATCGTGCGCGGACATTCATCGGGTTGGCGGGAAACGTGCGTGATACGACGAAGGGGAGGTTGATGCCGCAGGGAAGGGGGAGAAACCCTAATCAGCGGGTAGAGGGTGAAAGATGGGGTGAGGGAAGAGAGCGGTTCGAACCTAACCTAACGTGTAACGCAGTGCGTCCTGCCGCGGCATGCCTCATGGCAAAAGGTGGGGAAAATGTCTCGCGCTATCCCCCTCGTCCCCCCGAAAGGCCCAAGGGGGTGAGAAAAAAGGGGGGAAGGCGCAGGAAGAGGCCGGGGGAGACGGGGTATATCGCGGAAGTTCGGCAATTACAGGTGCCTAGCCGCTTTTTTCCACGAGTGATATTGATTTGGGAGAGGCAGTTCGCATTCGCAGCACGAGCGTACCTTGTGACTCGGCGACGCGGCCGGCAGCGCGATGCATCACGGCGCATTCGAGAGGGGCACATCGCGCCACGCCACCGACAGGGAGGGGTGCCAGGGGGAGGAAAAACAGACCGAGAGAGAACGAGCGGAGAAGAGCTCAGCGAGACGAAGGGAGTTAAGGGGTGAGAAAGAGAGAGATGCCAACGAGGGAAGAAAGAGGATGAACGCAGGGCCAATGCCGAGGGACGGGGAAAGGGGTAGAAGAGACGAAGAGAGATACCACGGCGAGGAGCGAAAAAGGTGGCTGCAGTTTGCAGCGCACCAGACAGAGAACGTAAGGACGTAAGAAGGAAAGAGAATACCTGGAAGGTTGAGGGAAGAACAGAGACACATCGAGACTGGCTGAGGACCCGTCGAGGGGGATGGAGAAGGACCGTGGGACTCGAGGGGACTGGCAGAGGGGGTGTTTAAACCGGTGGATGGATCTCCCACTCCAGTGATTCTCCTCCGCCGAAACACCCCCTCCACCAGCGAGTCCCCTCTCGACACGGTATCAAACCCCTTCCAGCGATTCACGAACATAACTTCCTCACACAGACAGCCCTCTCTCTCCCTCTCGGGGCCCTCCGCCCCGGTCCCCGGCTGGTGCCCACCATTCTGTCTCGTCCTCCACCACCTCCACCTCCTCCTCCAGCTCTTCGTCCTCTACCTCCTCCGGCACGGCGCGATCGCCGACGACGACGACGACCAGGCGGCCCAGGGGCGAGCACTGCGTTTCTAAACCGCCCGCGAATTTTTCTGCTCGCTCGTAACTCGACTCTCCTCGCACGGCACATGCACGCACGTCCGACCAGCAGACGTCGTAAAAACCCATCGAGTGGGAAAAAATGAAGCTCCGAAGGTCGTCGAAGTACGCGGCCCAGTAGCACCAATCATTTCATTAATGCACCGACCTCCCGGCGTTTCCAGTAACCCTCCCCGAAATTCCCCCGTCCCCACCTAACGATAACTCCGAAGTTCGGGCAGATCTTTGGAAAAACTTGGCCAGTCTTCGTGTTTCACCGGCAAATGCCTCGCGCAGATTTTCCTTCAACGGAAGAGATGATTTTTCTTCGTAAATTAGGGAAGACGCAAGGTTCCCTGGAGTTTCGAGGCTTTCAAGAGGCAGCATACATAAAAGGATACAGAACTGCATGCCTCGGTAACACGAAGGATTTAATTAGTAAGCTGTTCTTTTTAAGTTCCCAGCGAGACTTTAGCTAACAACCTCCCGCCAACGAAGGGGGAATTTATTTAATATAAGAGGGCAAAGAAATGCCCGGCAGGACCGAAAATGCTTCAATTGTGAGCACCGAGATGAGCTTCAGTAATTAATTAATATTCCACCCCCAACATGAAAGATGACCGTTTACGGCAAGTTTCAGCGACAAATTTCTCAAACTCTCTCGACCAATTCCAATTCAACTGCCACTAAAATGAGACCGTTTTAGGCGCAATTTAGAGAATCGGGGGTAAAAATGCTGGGCCCTTTGGTACCAGGGGAAACCAAAGAACAAAACGGAGAACTATTCCGCTGGCTACCGATCGCTCGGGCATGCAAGCTCGTTCGAAATTTCGTCCGTCACGCTACCCCAATTTCGTGTATCGCGAAGCAACGTGGAAGGGGGTAGCAGACGGGGGGAGTTCCCCCGGCGGGTCCGGTTCCCTCGACAAAGTTGTTCCAGCCCGTAAGACGATCCCTCAAAAGTCTGCATAATCGAGTTACGTCGGAAGATGATTTTTTCGTTTGCCCAAAACCAATGTAGCGTCCTCCCCGTGAAAACTGTGCGTGACAAGGTTATGCCTTTATTGTTGAGGTCTCGATTGGGAGGGTCCGGTCGTGAATTAGGTATACTTCTGTGGGTTAGAGCGGAGGAGGTGGAGGAAGTTTTTGGCAGTTTCCGTGGGCGAAGTCGTGGTTCGGGAACTGTTCTGCAGCGAAAAGGCGAGTCGCGTATCTCGCGGGTGATGCGGCCCTGCCCCCTATCCACGCTGCACCTTCTCCGCTCTCGTCTCCTCTCCGGACTCGGCGCACTACCATCCCAAAGCCGAACCAGTCCAGAAATCCCCACCACGCTAGGCGGGCGCCGCGCGTTTCTCTCTCTTTCTCTCCAACTTTCCCCACTGGCCCCTCCGCCCCGTTAACTCGTTCGGTCTCTCTTATCGCACGTTCCCCCGCGTGATTCTCTCCTCTTTCCATGCCGTTTCCCTGTCCCCACGATTCCTCTCCGTCCTTCCGCCCGTCCCCCGGCGGCGGTTCCCTTCTCTCTCTCGCTCTTCCCCGGCTAGGCGGTGCGACGTCCTCCGTCGGCCCGTCCCTGCCCCTTCCCCCTGCACTTCCACCGGCCGTCAGGACGGCGGGTGCGCGCGTATGTGTACGTGTGTCTGTGTGTATGTACCGTGGCCCGTCCCCGTGTGCGTGTGCATGTGCGCGCCGACGGAAGCGTGGCAACGCTGCAGCACGGCAGTGTCTCGGTCTTGGCGAGTTACTCGGGGGGGCTCAGGCCGAGTCTACCGAGTTTCTGTCGAACCGGCGCGGCTAACCCGAAAGAGAGGCGAGAGAGAGAGTGCGTGTGGCGCGGATCAAACTCGCGGCCCTCATCCGCCGGCATGCGAGACCGCCTCGCTGCTGCTTTGAGCCCCCGCAGACCCTAGGACACGCACGTCCTTCTCAGGGGCACAGCGCAAAAAGGTCGCCGGCAAGTCTGACAGCTCGGCAAAATTTCGTCCTCGTCCTCGTCCTCGTCCTCGTTGCCGGAAACAGCCCGGATCTGGGGAAACTCTGACCCCCCTGCCCCCTCGAACCGCCCCCTCGGAGAAGATCGGCCGACGTGGGAATATCAACGACACCGTTCCAACGTCATCGGGTTTCCCTGGAAAATTGTATTCTCGCGCGAGTGGAGAACCCCCCGAGCGACGGAGGAATAACGCGAGTGCGTCTTTGATCGTGCGCGTTTTTCCCTTGGTTTGTCCCCCTTGGCGCGCGCCGCAACGGACAAACTCGTCGCGATTATCGCACGCGACAATTGTATGTATATAGAGATATATACGCGTATATACAGGGTGACCCGCGCGCCAAGAAAACACGGTGTAAATGGCGCTCTCCGCACAGAACCAGTCGACGTCGTACGTGAACTTGTATTACTCGATCGTCCAGCGTGCGGCGACACGCTACTTTAAGGAATACTACAACACCGGTGAGTACAACCCCCTGGATTTCACGGAAAAATCTACTCTCTCGCCCACGGATACGGTATTTTTAGTTGCCGACGCGTACGCGAACAAAGAATCGTTTTTACGCACCATCATCCGGCAATTTCGGGTTGAATCCTCGGCAAAGCCGGCTTCGACCGGACTCAGAGGCGAAATATTATCCATTGTCGTTGGACGACGGTATAGCAAGGTTTTAGCAACGCAATACGTCCGGTACCACTAGTCCCAGTTGGTACCGGAGGGTAGTTGCTCCCAAATCTTGGTACCACGGGTCCACAGAACGGAGAACTCGAGAACCATCGTTTCCGGTTTGAAGAAAGTCGTGGTACCACAAGGTATTCGCTGGTACCGGGGTAGAATTTGTGGAGAATCGTCGTTGCCGAGCTCGAAAGGGAAGTGTACGTAGCTATTGGAAGAATTTCGTTGATCGTACGGCCGGTCGGTCGATGTAAATTTCGTTTTCGCGCCTCGCCACCTGTGCGTCCACGTTTTGTCGAAATCGCCGACGTCATCGGGGGGGCAGCGAGCGCGCGCGATCCGTGTACGCGCGTTTCGAATTTTCCCGCCCTCCCTCCCTGCCCGCACGGTCCACCTTTCCCCTCTCCGCCGTCGGCATTACTCCCACGTAGCGTGCATTGCACGCATACACGCAGGGCACGCACACAGCGGACGGTCCGACGGGCAGAGAGTCAGAAGAGAGTAGCACAAGTGCTCGGCCGGAGAGACTCGCCGATTAAAACACGCCGCCGGCTAGACACGTGCCCCTCGCGCGATCCGCGTGTGTCTCCCCCGCGACTTGACCAACACACATAGACACACACACACACACGTACACAAAAACACACACAGCAGACCCCCGTGAACCGCGAGCAAGCTACAAGCTAGGGTACGAAGGAAACAGTGAAATCGAGCGACCAAACCGTCGAAATAATCCTACCCACGAGACGTAGGTGTGCGATCATCGTCGAAACGTGAATTCCACGCCGATTCGCCGTGTTGTCGACGTCGACGTCGACGTCGACGACGACCACGACGACGGGAGAGAAGAGTGCCCGTTTTACACGCATCGCGCTGACACGGACGAGAGAACGTCCGAGAGATGGGAGATTCGATGAGAGAGAAGGGGACGTCGGCCGACGAAGAACCGAAGGACGCGCCTTTCCTCCGCCGTCGGTCGACGTTCGCCAACCGTTTTACGCGCGGAGGGAAGAAAGGGGACCAGTGCAAAGGCTACTGTGATTCGCGGAAGACCGAGTATTTAGTCGTAAACTAAGGAGAACCAATGAGATATTCAGGAGGAAAATTTAACGGACAACCGCCACGAGCTTTTTCCTGGAAAATATCATCAAAGGTCCAAGGCCAACGAAATACTTTGGCCCGGCCGATACTACTTTCCCTACCGCCAGGCTTTTCTCGGAATTTAGTGGTTCGAAATTTCTTATCGGACTAGTTTTATCGTTTGCCTCGGACCGTGCTTGTATCGCCGTAGTTTTTAGCAGAAAGCAAACGGGACGGGAGTGTCGAGGACGATCGGCAGAAAACGGATTGCCGATAATCTCCGGCTGGCCTCTGCCGCGTTGGGTCAGCCGGTGCCGTCGAAATCTTTGGATTACGAGAAAACCAAGAAACCGTATTTGTCCGGCAAAGATCGTGCAATTTTATAGCCGAAATTCGAGAAGAACGGAAGACGAGGCTACTCGTAGATTCCTTTTAACCGTTTGGAAAAGAATTCCTTCTCCTCCATCCGCAGATATGAAATCCTCAAAAGGCGAGACAAAGAATTAAAGCACCAAAGTTAATTCCTCGTTGAAGAAATCTTTTGTTGATTTGCCACTCGTGATAATTCGAAAAATCCAATGAAATACACCTTGATAATGGTTTTACGACGGAGTCTGACCTCTTTTCCTTGCACATTAATGTTCGCCAACCCCCTCTCCCCACCTACTCCTTAAAAGTTGACGCTCGTTACGAAATTAGAGTGAAACGGACGCGGTGAGTCTGGTGATCCGATTAATCAGTGATGTTTACGCCAACGTCTCACTCGTTACTGACCGTCGAAAAAATTGCTTAATCTGGAATTGCGGATTTGAGAAAAGTATGAATAATGGAGGAATTACGTGGGTCCTTGGCCGGTCGATAAACGATCGAGTTACTATTCCGCAAACTCGACTTTGCACAGAGATTTGTCTTCGGAAGACTTCGTTACGGCTATTTACATGTTTCCCGGAAGTTGGGGAAGTTTCGAGGGGTGCGTAAGCCGCCGCTAAGTTTCGGGTCGAACCACGAAAAGATAGTCGACGGTTAACCTTGGCAGGAGCGCCTTTCAACGGATCAGGAATGGTTCCTTGAAGAGCCTTGTATACCGTCTTCTCCCCTTTCATCGAGCGGGGAAAATCCTTAACCTCCGCGGGAACTTTGAAACAAACATCGGCTCGCCGAGCAGCGCGTAATATCCGACAAAGAAAATATAACTGTTCCGTGGGTAAAAGAATTTCCCGTTGGATCGGGGAAAAAAAGTCGGCCCGGCGAGGATAATTTTTGTAAAATTACGTCTCGAAGCCGGGGTGAACGGAGCGCGGCTATTTAGAAAATAAATGCCGTAGAGTTTATCGTGTGACTTCTCGTTGATAAAAGCGGAGCGAGCGTTGCTCCGTATCGTCGTCGATATGCCGCGCGCGGAGGAGAGTCCCCGGCGCGCAAAAACTTGCCGATTCTCGCACAATGTACGTACGTTCGAATAATGGCCGGGAGGACGTAAGCCAGATACCGGGCCTTATGCAACGGAAAAAAGTCATTACGGTACCTGCGCTATCCGTCGACTCGTCCGACTAATCCGTTCCTCCGCTTCAACCCTCACCGCAAATGCATTAAAAGCCATCCTTAACTCCACCCCTCCTTCCTTCTTGCCCTCTTGCCCTCTTTCCCACCCTCCCGCGTAATTGCAATAATGCAACGAGAAGATCCAAAGGCGCGTAAGCAATGACGGTACTTAATTACCGGCATGATTGTGCGCGCCACGCTCGACCGTAATAACGTCCCGACAATGTCGAAAAGTCCTGGCGAAAAAAAGGCCCCAGGGGCAAAACTCAAGCGGCAACTTCTTCCCCCGTGCGATCTCCGGGCCAAGTCCATATTTTCGCTCCAAAGTCCAGCGATTCCACACATGGCCAGGGATTTCGCCGTATTTTTAACCGGCAAGACGATACCGCGGTAATAATAATTACCACGGCGACGAGAGAGACGTTTAAAAAGACGATCCTAGAGGTCCCATTCTTTTTTCTTCCTTAAACAAACATTTCCCGAGGAACTACGTAACACGCAGATGGAACAGAAAAAGGAACACTCGTTTTTCTCGAGCACCCTTCGACTCGAACGATCGAGTCCACCGGGAACGTTATGTTTTGGTTACACTTGTTTCCACCGCACCTTTTTTTCAACTTCTCTTTTCCACCCCTATCTTCCAGCAGTCGCATCTTCGTGTCTTTGGCGCGATTCGAAAAACCTGCGAAACGAGATACTCTCGTCTTGAAGCTCGATAAATAGCGACCAAGGTTTACCGCCGCGAATTAGTGTTTACCCTGCAGCTGATTTTAAATCACATTCTAAGTTTCCCGACTCGTGGTCTCAGCTTGGAGATAACATGGACTAGATGAACCTTTTTATGGTTGAAACCATCCTTCGAAATTTCTTGAATTTCTAGCTCGTTAATTTTTAATCCTGTAATTATTGTTAGGCCGTTAGGCTTTAACGAGGTGTAATTGACCTTATCCGAGTAATGAAAGTCAACAGTTATCCCTGTCCCCCCTTGGGGCTTAGGTAAACAAGGAGTTTCCCGCGACTACCGAAATTGTTCAGTCACCAGTGGGTTCCCCCTCGGGCATTCATGACGACCATTATTTCCTATCGGCTTTGTAAACTGCGACACGGCTATTCCCAATGTTCCGAATGCACGCGTTGCTGAATGCGAAGGCTGGCCGCGCGATTAAATCACACCTGTCTTACACGCGAATCTTGGACGTAGAATCGAGACGCAGCATCAAGGCCAGCCGAGCGATTCTCATTGATTTGGCATTGGACCCGAGCCGCGCCGGGAGTATTAAGTGGAAGTAGATGTATGCGACTCTTGCCACTCACTGCTACAACTACGTTCAGAAGCGAATTCACCACTGACATTCGTTTCCGGCCGGCAAGACGAACATTCAACACCGCATGAAAACTTAAAGAATTCGATTACTCACCTTCTCCTCGCGCAGATGAGCAAAACCAAACTTGTCCTCATCATCCATGGGTTTGAAACTATCTTGGGATACGCGTTGTTCCTCCGTCCAAGTGCAGAGACTCTGGAAAAATATTTTCGACAACGGATGTTAGACTGGGGATGAAAAGTTGCAAGCGTTCGAGGTCGATGGGGAAAAGTGCCGGGGGAGGGATTGGATTCTGATAAAACCAGTGTGCGATTATCCGCACGCTATCGTATTCCTCGGTCCTAATGTCGGTCTAATGGCACGTAGGGGCCGGGTTTTCTCCGCGATGTCGCATCCAATATCTTCCGTTTTCTTTTATTATGTATACACGCATATCGCAGATGGGCTGCCTTCACTCGAGTCCTCTCCCCACTTCCCCCTGCACGTCGGTTCGCTTTCACCGGTTCAATTAAGCAGGGGACTTTCGAGCAAAGACATTCTAGTTATTCGCGATTTTGCTGGACTCCGCGAAAGGAGAGAGGAAGCCCGTGGAAATCCCGTTTCCGAGATGTACGCTTAATTAATAGAGCATTCATTAAGATTTAATCTGCAGCTGACTGTATCGATCCCCCCGCCACCCCCCGGGAAAATAAAATCGCGAAACGTACATTTTTCCAGCTCCGCCGAGTATCCGGTTATTCCATCGTTACGCGAAACATAATCGTCCGGGTCTTTAGTGGAGAGGATGCAATTCGGCGCATAGGACGAAGAATCTCGACCCTTCCACCCTGCCCCCCTCCCCCCCCGTCGCGGTTAATCCGTATTAATTTTCGGAGCAGTGGAAATCGCTGGGCCGAGGTAAAACGTGAAACGTAATGGCGAAAGTTACGTGGTGGCAATTACAAAATAGTTGAGCATCGACGGGATCGACCTGGCGACTTAAATCTGAAAGCAGGGACGGCTGGAAAAATCTTTAAAAATTCTGTCCGATGAAAAAAGCGCGCATGCGCAGCCACGGGCCATCCTTTTGCCCTCTCCTTCTCTCTCTCTTCCGCTTTTTCTCTCCCTTCGAGCCACCCCCTTGTCCGTCCCCTCCTCCTCCTCCTTCTCCTCCTCCTCCTCCTCCCCCTCCTCATCCCCCCCTCCCCCCGTCAACCCCCGTTGAGCTCCTACGCCGAGACTCTCCTCCCGCGGATGCGTGGTCCACGACGATCCTCGTCTCGCCTTCCCTCGCCGCCAAAACAAATCGTAAAGACGGCCGGCGACGCTGGCGCGTAATCGCCCCCCTCCCCCCGGCCCCGCGCTCTGTCCTAAAAATCAATGGCATCGCCCTTCGGACGAAAACTCGGACGGGAAACGCAGCCGGGAGAGCAGAGCCGCGGGGAACGTAAATTGGGCGGGTCAGGTCGAAAGTGCATCCCTCCAATGGCCCCAACTTTTCCGTGTACCTTAACTCGCGCCGTTTGCATCATCGTCCTTGCCCGAAGACTAACAGGCTTCTCCTCGGCTTTCCACTTGTCAAAACACTTAGGAATCTCGTTGAAGAGATCCCCTAATTTCCCGGTGAGCCAATGTGTTGCTCATGAAGCGTAAAGCCATTTCCCCGGAGCAGCTCGCCTCTAACACGCAAAATACCGTTATTTGTCGACTTTGTTAGTGCTCGGGCGTTTATCGTCAAACGCATAACACGGCATCGAGATTTTTTCGCGGTTTTGCGTAAGACGGTTAATACAGGTGTTCCTCGCTTGTAACAGGTGTTCCGCGACACAACAGTCCCCTCTTGGAATTGCATTTATTTTGCCTAAGGAATCATGCCGAGCGGTCGGACGAAAATATCGTCCACACTCCTGGAATACATTTCTCCAGGATTTAATATCCCGGAAAACAATATCAGAAAAAGAGACGAATAGCCGTGCCGACCACTCATTGGCCGGAAAGTTCAGTAGTGCGCTGTCAATTACGTTAATAGACGGTCTTCCAATAACTCCGACGCGGTTCGGCCATACCGCCTATTGGTTTTGACGCGTCCTCCTCTTGTCAATCATTCTCCAGCGGACAACATGTATCAACGCGATCCTAAACGCCCTTACTCTTCCCCGTCGCCCTCCCTCCACCCCTCCTTTAATGCAGTACCTCGATCGGAGCGGAAATTTTGCCGGGCGAGTTCGAGGAGGAAGTCGACCCGGGCCGTCTTCCTCGTAGACTTAAGATTTCCCTCGTTTTCGCCGGCAAACCGGTTACCCGCCGCGCGAAACGTCATTTAGGGGGGATTCCCCGGATGACCCCCTCCCCCCCATCGTGGACGTCCGGCTTGAAAAGAAAAACGCGATAGCATCGAACAGGTATCATCATCAGACGCAGTTTCGTGTTCCACCGTGCCTGACGAGGGGAATGTCGTCACGCGGATCGACCTTGAAATGATTAATCCGGGAAAAGCGCGGGACAGTCGTCCGATCGTCGACAACAATGCGAATCGGCGATTCCGAGAACGGTACTTAGGAAATTTGTTTGGCTCGACGAGACTGCTTTCTGTCGCAGGTTCTTTCGATAGCGTAAACGGGAGATGAACACTGACTCGTCGGAGAGAACAGTTTACTTGTCCTCCGCAAAAGGAAAGCGCTCGTAGAGACCAATATGGTATCGACCCTCCCTTTCGATGCGTTCTACCCGGCTTATTTGCAATGTTCGATTATACCGAATGTGCCATGGACGTCATTGAAGAAAGTTATAGAATCTGGACCGACAGAAAGCTGAGGACGACCATGTACCTATGTACGTCAATGATCCAAAGAGTTTCACTAAAAACCTAACAACCACGTACAATAACGCTTATTATTTTAACAAGTCATTAGTGTTTTTTTGCCTAGCTAAATGCTATTACGGAAGGTTGATTATACGCTCGGTGTTGCAGTAACACGATTCGTTATGAAAGCGTAAAAGCACCTCCCGCGACGGATTATTAATGAAAGCGTGGCGATTACACGTCAATTTCGTGGGTTGCCGGGCCGATAAAGAAGCTGAAGAAATATCGAAAGAAGCCGAGGAAAACACGGGCAAGTGCGTTTATTACGCCGGCAGACAAGAGGACGGAAAATATTGTCCTCTTGTGTGTGTAATCGAAATATTTCGCGCACTCGGTGTGACGGGTGGTCAGGGTTTTGTCGATTTTCGCGCGAGTAATTACGGTAATTACGACAGGCTGTTCGTACAATGCGACGCTCGCTGTAATTACAGAATAATACTGTTTTCGAAGCTGCCGGTAGGCGGTTCCATTGTTTCCATGTAGTTTCAGAGCTTCGATCTACATAACAGCCGCTGGATTTACGCAGTTCGAGCCGGACGTGTTCGGTCGTGCGCGACGAGAGCCCATAGTCAATGCGCCAGGAAATACCGGCGTACAATTCGATTTTCGATCGACCGTTTTTCCACGAATATTCCTCGAAAGCTCGGCCCGCCGAGGCTCACCGGCTTCTCTTTCGCCACTTCCGTCCACTAGCCGAGGGTCTCATGTCATTAGGGAACGCGCTTTCATTACGCCTTAATCTCCGTCATAGATCATCGCGATCGTTACGAGTTAACTCGTTTGCGGAACATCTCGAGAAACAGCCAAGTTTAATGCCAACCGAGTCGTTATTCCCTCGCTCGCGAGGGTCACGCTCATCAATAAAATTACCGTGCTTCCGTTACCGATCCGACGTGCAATCTCGGCCGCTAATGCCCGTTCACCGGCAACGTCTTTTTTTCATATCGCCCGGATTGCCCGACTTCCGTTTCCATCGTTACGCTAACACGGCATTTTCATTAACCGCCATCTTTTACATTCACGGCCATCATCCACTTAAGATGGAGAGAACCGGCCAGCGGAATGCCCGGAGGCAATTTTACTCTGGGCAAAATTTCGGTTGAGCCGAACAGTCGATGAGAAGATTGGATGGTCCATGTGAAACGTTCGGTTGGTTTGTTTATGATTGCAGATACTGGCGCGCCGTACGTGTTGTACAAGGACAACATGGAGAGGCCCCAGGGGCAATGGGGCCCGGGGCCGGGACCTCTCCAGGACGGAAGTTTGTACGCACAGCAGCAGCAACAACAGCAGCAACAACAACAGCAACAGGGCTCGACCTCGTCCGGTAGTCCGCAGCAGGCCTGCGGTCCACCGGTCGAGGGTGAGAGTGGTCCACCCCCTTCGTTGGCCTCGCCGGTACCGTCTCCCTATCCCTCAGCACCCCCCGAGCCGCAATCCTTGACACCTACGGACGAGGACATACAATCGAGTCAAACGACCTCACAGCAACAACAACAGACACAGCAACAGGTTCAACAGCAGCAACAGCAGCAGCAGCAGCAGCAGCAACAACAGGTACAACAGCAGCAGCAGCAACAACAGCAACAACAGCAGCAACAGCAACAGGGCCAACAGCAGGATCATTCGCCTCAGCAACAACTTACGCCGCACGAGGTCGACCGAAGCGACTGTTTCCCGGGGGCAGGGGAACTCCAGCAGTACCCTCAGCATTATTTCAAGGAGGCAAGGACCCACCCCTCGCCCTCCGTGCCGCCCCACATGCTGACCCCCGGTGGTTTCTCGGCGCTGCACTACCTCAAGCAACCGGGGGTGATGCTGACGTCGTTGGGCCAGGGTGACGGCGGGCCCAGCCTCGAGGCTCATCAATACGCCAGTCCAGGTGGGCCGAACATGGCGACTGGCTTGCCGGACATCGTCCAGCAGAACGGCAAGTCCAGCAAGGCCGGGAACAGCGACCTCCGGCTGTTCAAGTGTCTGACCTGCGGCAAAGACTTCAAGCAGAAGTCGACTCTGCTCCAGCACGAACGGATCCATACGGACAGCCGGCCGTACGGGTGCCCAGAATGCGGGAAGCGGTTCAGGCAACAGTCCCACCTAACTCAACATCTCCGCATACACGCTAACGAGAAGCCGTACGCTTGCGTCTACTGCGAGCGTACGTTCCGGCAGCGTGCCATCCTCAACCAGCATCTGCGCATCCACTCGGGTGAGAAGCCATACCAATGCCCGGAGTGCGGAAAACACTTCCGTCAGAAGGCGATCCTGAATCAGCACGTCCGCACACACCAAGGCGAGCATTTCTCTCTGCCTCCCAGACTCCCAGAGGGCGTCCACCACAGCCACACTCTGACCCATTATCGCCGGTCTTTTCTCTCGAGCTTTACTCTGACTTTTCTTAACCATCTTCGCCGTCGTCGTCATCGTCGTCATCGTCGTCATCGCCGTCGCCACCACCGCCACCGCCTCTCATTCTTCTGTCGTTCTCATCGTCATTTCTACAATAACCCACGCCCAGAAACTAACAGTCTTCCCCCTCTAGTACCGATCATTTTCCAACGCTAGACTCGGGATACTCGATGCTCTCGCTGCCGAGTAACCGTCGTTCGCGAACCACCGGGAATTTTCGCGATAGAATTGCCGCTAAGGCCAACCGGAGGGTAAGGACGGTTGAGCTGGACGCGAAGATCGCTGGTGAGCTGTGAGATAGAGGAACCCCCACTTCCCCCCCACACCCGCCACCTCCGGCAACAGCGATGAAGCTTATTTCTGAGTAGTCTTAAACTCAAGTGTCTACTGTCCTCAATGAGAAAGGATTAAAGTCTATGGAAAGTTTCCTACGAGCTTACGAAATAAACTCTTCGCTTTGCTAGCCCCCCTCGATGACCTTCTCACTTTACGTGTTGTCTCTTCAATGCTAACTAAACCTAATTGGCTAGGGTCGGACCTACGTGCCCTTCCACGTAGATCTCCGTTAAGGTGGAGGAGGTGGTCCTCGGCCCAATAATAAGAAACACGATAAATTACTAGGAAAATTAGCTACCCAATTGGACAATCCGAAAATTTTCAAGACCTATCCCCCGTCGAACCGTAATCCGGGATTCAGCCAGGAATGGGTAGGAAAGAACGATCAACTTTTGCCTCGTTTACCGAGAAATTTCTCAAGGATATACCCATCCCTGGCTTCCACGGCCGAGTGTCTCGAATGACCGAGAGTTTTCTTGCGACTGTGCAGACGTGAGCCCACACCTGATCTTCAAGAATGGAATGACGCCGACGCTGTGGCCGCAGGACGTGCCCTTCCCCCCGGAGGAGGGCAAAGAGGAAGTGGCCTCGACGTTCGGCGACACGGACACGCAGTCCGGGGCTTTCAGTCCAGCTCCGGACGCAAATTCCATCCAGTACCCTGCGTACTTCAAGGACCCGAAGGGCGGGAACCACGCGGTCTTCGGAGCGGGTGGTTCCGGAAGTTTCGGGGCCCTGCAGTACATCAAGCAGCAGGGTGGAACGAAGAGTTGTCTACCCGACGTCATACAGCACGGTCGTTCGGCGGGGATGCCCCTCTACGTCCGTTGTCCGATTTGCCAGAAAGAATTCAAGCAGAAATCGACGCTACTCCAACACGGCTGCATACACATCGAGTCGAGGCCCTACCCCTGCCCCGAATGCGGCAAGAGGTTCAGGCAGCAGTCTCACCTCACCCAACACCTGCGCATCCACACGAACGAGAAACCCTACGGCTGTGTATACTGCGGCCGGAATTTCCGGCAGAGGACGATCCTCAACCAACATCTCCGCATCCACACCGGCGAGAAGCCCTACAAGTGCCAGCAGTGCGGCAAGGATTTCCGTCAGAAGGCCATCCTCGACCAGCACACGCGCACGCATCAAGGTGACCGACCGTTCTGTTGTCCCATGCCAAACTGCAGGAGACGGTTCGCCACAGAACCGGAAGTCAAGAAGCACATCGACAACCACATGAACCCACACGCGGCCAAGGTTCGGAGAAACTCCAGCGGGGATACCAAGCCCCCTGGGACCCCGGTCTCAAGTCTAGGTCCGGTCCCCGTGCCCAGGGGACTCACGCCCACCGTCGTCAAGCCGGAACTATACTTCCCGCAGTGCTATGCCCCGGCTTTCAACCACCAACCAGCGGTCTCGACAGGACAGTTCCCTGGCCAAGCGAACGGGGTGTCGGCCGTGGCCGCTGCCGCCGTCGCAGCCGCCGGAGAGTTCAAACCGCCCACCGGGTTACCGCCGCAGTGACTAACCGTCCATCCTGCCGCCTACTAGCCAGCAGGAATCCCGCTGACGAGGTTTCAGCGGTGCTTCGGGCCCGCGTTCGCCCACGGATCCGCCTCGAACGTACCAACAGCCCCTGTCCCGTCGCCGTCGTCGTCGTCCTCGCCGCATCGGTGCGCCCAGACCATCCAGCAACATTACCCGTGACACCAGTCCATGGGATACTAGGGCTCTTCGTTCGCGGTTCAACGCGCCACGAGTTCCCTTCACGCATCATCATCGTCATTGTCGTCGTCATCGTCGTCGTCATCGTCGTCGTCGTCATCGTCATCACCCACTTCCGGAGGAACGCAGCAGGAAATACTCGCGGAAAGATAGCATCGACAGCTCGACGGTCAACGACCGGATCTCCTCGGCGAAAAGTCAGCAAGAGTATTCTCGGGAAAAATTCCCACCAACGCCCTTTCGAGGGAAAGCTTCGACGAGGATCTCGTCGATGACCGTCGAGCTGCGGGACACCAACAAGGTAAAGTAATCAACGAAAGGGTTTCGTCTGTCACTCCCCACCTATGTACGTACGTATTTTCTACGCATTAGTTGACCGTCGCGCAGATATTCTTTCGTCGCAAAATCGCACCAAACAGTGCTCGGGAACGTCCTCGGACCGCAGCAACGCGGGTCGAAGCTTCTCCAAAAATTCGACCAGAGTAAAAAAAAAACAAAATAACGATTGTGATACGATACTTAACTTGCCTATGATTTAAAGAGTCACGAGAGGGGGAAGGGATGGATCGTCCCGTGAAGTCGAAGAAAAGTCAGTGAAAAGATGAAGCTGTCTGAACGGTGCGAAAGAATTCGTCTGACTGAAATAACGAATGAGAGGGAGACCTAAGCTGGGCTAATCAACGTTTAAAATAATTCGGCAAATTCTTCTGAAAACAAGTAGACGATGCGAAGTTCTCAAATTTCTTGTTTCTCGTGACTCCGGGCGAGTAAAATGTGTTTTCGTTCAACAAGGCCGACAATTTTCGTGTATTTTTCTAAAGACTACGTTGGCCAGCTGTGTGCATGCCGTTGACGAGTGAATGGGAAATGCGTGAGTTTTTGGAGCACGAGGACGATGCATCCCCGTCGTGCCAGGCCGCGGAATTCAGCGACGGTGGAGAAGGGGAAGGGAGGTACGACTCTTGTATACTATAGTAATATTCGAATGTATATTTATACGACGGGTTATTATTCGAACTATATTGACGATATTTTGAATCGGTTTTCAAATCAGATTGGTGCTGATATAACTAAGTAAGCAAAACGAAAGAGGAGGGAACGTGGAAGAAGGCTGAGACATCGTAGTGTAGAGTAAGTAGGGGTAGCGTAGCTCAAGATTCAAGATAAAAAAGAAAGACTTCTCGAAGGACCCTGACTGTCCTCTCATCCGGATATAAATACGCAAAGCTATATCGTCATCGTAAACAACACTTCGTGGCAATACTTAAGAGAAGAAAAAAATCCATGAGAAACTTCGACGTACTAGAGGATAGTCTTTTAAATTTCTATATTAAGACGTGTGATCTCTCTAATTATTGTACATTATAGGTATATAATGATCTATACCTAGATTAACGAGATGCATAAGTATAATTAACGATTACGTACGATTAGGCGTTCTACAGTTAGTCTTTTATCGTTTAGAACACAGACGTACACAGAGATCTGACGATGAATAATTGTGCGGCCATATTCTCTGTGGCCTGTTCGTAGTGCCTCGGAATTGCTGCTCGCGGCAGTGATTTGACCGTATTTTAGGATGGTATATTATATTATATTGAGAACTGCAATTATCGATACTCGACAAATGTCGTACGTTGCGAAGATACGAGGGGGGGAAGGGGCGAAAGGGAGGGAAAAACGGGGAGGCGTAAGCGATTCGTTAAGTTATTAGAGATCTGAAAATTTCAACGACGCCACGATCGCGGTGGATCTTCGAGAATCGTTGTTTTTTCTTTGTTGCACGGTTTTTCGTTCTTTCTCGTTCGAAAGGGATGACCGGGAGGGGAGGACGGGGGTCGGAAAACATCGGGGAACTCCGCGACATGCCAATCTTACGAGTATTATTATTATTATTATTATGATGATTAATATTATCGAAACCATCGTTACACGATAAGCTCGACCAAGCGTCCCTTTCACCGTTGCAACGGTGGTTTCCGGAAATTAGGCGGCGCAATGACGCGATTTTCGTCGAATCCAGGATATATCCGTACATCGAGTCACTCGAGGTTTTCCACGAATTTCTCCGTTGAAGGAAGGACTCATGTCCGTCGCCTTTGCGGCTCACCAAAGACTCGAAATTAACGTTTTCTTGAGCCAACATTCCCACGTACGCGAATTCCTCACAGTTGCATTTATTCAACACTTTTTATCGGATACGTTTACGTGTCTGGAAGGGATTCCCTAAAGATGCAAGTACAGTTTTTGATAGTTTGTCGAGGACGTTTACACGGAGGAGCGTAATACTCAAAAGTGGCGAGATCTCAGACGAGAGAGAGACATACGCATAATCAAAGACAAAGTCGGAGCACGAATGACCCGCTATTCCCCAGGACGAGTAGGCAGTACTTAAAAGACGAACGAAGGGTTCAAAGATCCTAGTTTTTCGGTACCACTGTGCCCAGGCAAGAGCCGACGAAGCCGTCAGCAGCCTCGGAATTCCAGCAGCGCTCGGCGTTAACACGTAGTTTTACAGAGAATAACGTAGATTAGTCGGGGAGCAAGATACATGTATACTTATTCAGCCAAAGACTACGCACGATTTTACTAACAGTTTTCCCTTTTTCTGAGCGCAAAGGTGAGCGCGTCGTTACGTTTTCGCTGCACTGCTTGGCTTCGGAATCGACCAGAGACGCGGAGAATAGTGAAAAACCCGGCGAGAGATCCCCGTGAGAATCCAATCGAGACTGATCCGCGCGTGGCCGAGAGTACTTTAAAAGAATTCGCCCCATAATGGACGGGAAGGAAATGCGCGACTGAAAAGGAACCCTCTTGCCGACACAGCCAACGAGTCCGCACCGTTGATAACTGAATTCGCTTTGCCAGGGACTGCCCATCCGACGAGAAATAAAACGAGGGACGTAAGAAGCGAACGAAATAGGAACTACGATCTTCCACCGATCGCGTCTTACACACGTTCTAGACAATCTGTAGATACCAACGGATCCTTGTTTTCTTTTATCACGCCGTACTCCTTACAATTATCTTATCGTACGTTACTATTACTATTATTATTATTATTATTATTATTATTATTATTATTATTATTATTATTATCATCATTATTGTAGTAATATTATCATTAAGTTTTCGTGAGAGAGAGAGAGAGAGAGATGTGTACGGTGCAACGATTAGTTATGTTTTTTTTTAGATTACCCATTCCCCCTTGTACCCCCCCTTCTTATAATCGACACTGTAGATGCTCTCCTTTTTTATATGCGTTTATTATCGAATAATCGACTGTTAGTGCTTACGTGCTTATTATTATTATTATTATTTTTTGTAATCTCGCAGTCACAAAATCCGCCGTGTGTGATACGTACGCTTTTGTTTTCGCGACGACGAAAAAGAGGGAGAGAAACGACGAAAGTGACGAATGTCGGATTGGTGTTTACTGTTTATAATCTTTATATATATATATATATATATTATATTATATTATATATTATGAGAATATTTTATATATATATCACGCGAAGTACTTTTGCAGGAGAAGAAAAAGAAAAGCATATTAAAACGAACGGCGCTTCGCGACGACAGGGACACGTTATATGTATATCGATAAATATATATATGTGTGTCATTGTATATTTATAGATATATATATATGTGTGTGTGTGTGTGTATTTACTTTTAAGTTCCGTATACGTAAAGTCGCAAAACTCGTTGCGGGCTGCGGCGAAACTGGTCGGGGACGGTGGGTCGTCAGGACCTCGTGTGGTGCCATTTCGATCGACGAGAGCGCAAAAGGCGACTCCCGGAATGAGCTATACTGTGATACACCGACTGCTATAAAACCGTGAAACGAAGGGGGAAGGACGATTAATTTCGCCAAGATGCCCTGACGGGGGAAGGGGGGGGGGGTTTCGCCGAAAACACCGTCGACGAGTCCTTCGGCTTCCTCGTCCACAACGCCCGTCGATCTAATTACTAGTTTGCAATACCTGACGACCGATCCGCAAACCCGATGACACCATGTCTTTCGAGCCATACGCGTGTCCTTTTGTCGAAATTCCGGGCTTCGCTTCCCGCGGAATGTGTTTTCAATGTTGTTTCAATGTCCCCCGGGCGGTGGGAATTTAAAAGGACGTGGGGATCTCGCGGGCAGTTCGCAACGCGTATCTGTATACGTAAAAGAAAAGGATCTTATTTGTTTCCTCGATTCTCCACCTTCTCTCTTTTATTAGTCTGACGTGTGCTTTCAGATAGATACAGTGACGGCTGCGCCATCCTCGTCGTCCACTGAATGCTCAACATAGATTAGGTTAAGCTTTATATATTTACCTAACGATATTGTAAATTATTGTTTTTCCTCTGTCCTCTATAAGACTCAGGGTCCGTTGACCACGACGGGTCGGACCTCGCGACAGGATGGCGTATCCGACGACTCTCTTTTTTTTTTTTTTTTCGTTAGCGACTATTCTCTATTCCTCCTTATTATACCCCCTCCCTTTTTATACGTCGGTTTTAGCGACTCCCCTCGAACGTTTTATTTATGTAGGACGAGCGACAGGTCGGTTTCCCCGCCTCTCTCTTTCTTCCTTCCCTTGTTATCATCCTTCGTACACGAGATCTCGCTTTCAAAATTTTAGCTTTAAAAAGGAACTCGCGAAAACACGGCGATGCAGGTGCAATACGTTACAGACGTGCAGAAGTACAGAAATTAAAATCGCGCCGACGATGCGTTGAGAACGCCGGGGGGAAAAGGTGAAAAGTTTTTTCCGTTTCGAATCTCGCCAGGACGAGCCGCGGCCGAATGAAAAAAGATGTGATAATTTTCCGACGAAAAGTAACGATCGCTCGACGGGTAGCGACGTTTTCAACGCACGTCCGCCTCGTCTCTTATTTATATAGATCTTTAAATATATACGCGTATATGATTTGCACGAACGTAACTGTATAAAAGTAAAGCATATAGATCGTCCGGCTGCCAAGCACCGGCGACGCATAATACCATTATTTACAATTATTATATGTGAAAGCAGCGAAGTCACTGAGCGAGGGCCAAATGCAACACCTCACCCGCCCACGCAACCCTTCATTAATTTCTCTCATCTTACCAGCCGCGATTCTCTTATTTTCCGTTCGCCATAGACTTCACTCTCAGTGCAATAATTACTTTGTTCTCGACGGATTCCCCCCCCCCCCCCGTCCGCGCTCAGTTTTCGCTGTTCTCCGGTTAGACACGCAGAGTTACGGCGGAACCAGGTTCCTAATAGTAATTTAGGGAGTGGGCAGAGTGAAAGAATATCGAATTCGTCTCATATATTTTGTGACTGACGAGTGTCTCGGCGGCGCGGGCCCGGTTCTGGCTAAACCGGCTGCTCCCAAAGAATATCAACCAGGATATATAATTGTCGTTACGTTACATCTCTTACTCCCCCTTCCACCCTTTCGTTGCCCCCCTCCCAACGGTCCGCTTTTCACAGACAGAACCCCCCGTTTCGCATCCTCATCCTGCGATTTTTTTTATAATAATATATATATATATATATATAAATATAAATATATTATACACTTATATGTTATATTATCAGCACGCGTGGATGTTCGCCACGAAACGGGCCCGCGTCCGTGTCCCGAGCGTGTTCTGTTTTTCATTTTCACTTTTTTATACAATAAAACTTACAATAAAAGCCGAGCCGCAGGTCTTGGATGTGAAAAAATTATGCCCTTTCGTTGGACGGACGTCCACTGAAGCACCGCGGAGCAGTACTTCGTCATCGAAGATGCACTTTCGTTAATGATTTGCGAAAGTAGAAACCGTGGTCCTCAGTAGACGTCCTGTTTATTATTATTTGCTTTTATTTCAGATTCCTACGGGTTTTGCGCGGCAATTTTCAGTTCTTTTTCGACTGTTAATTTCCGTGTCTCTTGTGTTGCGCGAGGAAATGCTGGCCGTTTGACATTCGTGCAACGAAGTCGGACGGGGAAAACGTTTACCGACGGTACGCATCGCTGAAATGGTGGGGCTTGAAATGCAAAATCAAAACGATAAATAACGGGCGCGCTTTCACCGTTACGGTGAAATTTGGCGTAACGTGAGATACTGGATAATCTGTTGACTTTCATCGTCGCCGAAAAACGTCGCTTGGGTATCTTATCAAATCTGATTTGCGGGATCGTTGCCGGAGAAATTAGCTACTTAAGGGGACCATCGAGTGGGCCGTTAAAAGCCGCTTATACGAGAATATTTAATATTCGGTGCTCACGATGTCGCGTGCAATTAGATGAGACGATTTATCGCGTATGCAAATCGCTCGATAACGAGCCATTTGCCGGTGAAAAATGCTCCGAGGGTAGATAAACCGATGTTAAAAATATGCAGGGAAAGCAGTCGGTGATCGGAAGATCACGAGAACCGGCGAAAAATTCCATGGAACGCAATTGCCGAATGAAATGATTCCACGCGTCGTAGTTTCGACGTCGTCGATCCGGGCCTGTTTTAATTTCGGGGATGAAGTTTAGCTCTCGTCGTGTCGGGCAAAAACAATTTTTCCTCGTAGGCCCGAAAAGAATCGGACACGTCAGAACGGCCACTTGTCAGACTCGCGTCCGTAGCCTTGATTTGGATTATTTGCGCCGCTGTTTACGACGCACACGCGTGTCTCACACGGCGTTCACCGACTTGTACAGGCGCACGCACACATAACACACACACACAGACACACACATGGGACTGCAGAAACGTGTATTAAAATCTTGCCCACCATGCGGCCACGGGAGCCATTTGCTTTCGTTCGCGCGCGGGGGACCAGGGGTTCTCGACTCTCTGGACCAAGATCGATCGACCCACGCGCGATCATAGATCGATCTACCATCCGGGCAATCGCTCTCGAGATACAAGAGAATTGATAAGATTCCCTCGAGACCCCGCCAACTGAGGAAATCAATCTTTCGTTTGATCGTCATCGCTGATGAAAATGACAAATTCATAGGACTTTTATTTCGCCGATACACCGTATTGTATCGCCGCTAAAAATATCGATTTGACTCATACTATCGTCAACAAAATTGCAAGACAATGAGAAATTTATACGAGCATCGCGGATGTTCCCTCTGTCGAGCCAAGCGACAGAATTTCGACGAATTTTGCGGAAGAGGAAAATTATTCTAAGCACGAGTGGGATAGTAATTTTTTATTCAGTCGCAGGAGGATCTCGATTATCCGAGCTGATTGGTTACATGAAAATCGTATGATCCGACTGTTCGGATAATGGAATTTTTTGGATGAACGATGTTGTACTGTATTAATTGTGTCACGAAGGAGACCGGAGGTCGGGTTGACCGTGAAATCACGAACGAGGAGAACGGCGAGACGATTTGAGAAACTCTGGCCGTCTGCACGAGGCTGTGCGCCTGCACTTGACTTTCCAACTTCACGACCACGACTACAAAAGCGATATCCCCCGTCCGTCGAGACCGTGCACGCGGTCCTGTTAGCGTAAAAAGGCGAAATCGAAAGCCCCGAAGAGCCCTCGCGCACAGACAAGCGTTACACGGCCAAGTGAAAAGTCCTGCTATTACGATCTTCCAGAAACCGCACGGCATAGCTGCATAATTGCAGCGTTCCAGCGGAATTGGAGCGGCAGCCAGATTCGCCATCGATTTTCACGTGCCGTCGGTCTTTACTTAAATCACCACGAAAACGAAAGGAGGATTCGACGGGATGGATTTTAATTAAAAGCATCGCCAACTCAACAACCACCGACCGGTCGTCCATTTCACGGGGAGAATCTGGGTCTGGGCACGAAGGGACCTTTTCCCCTGAAATCCATGCGCAGCTACGGACAGAGAAATTTTTCGCAGCGGAGAGAATTCTCCCGTGGCGTTGTCTACGCGATAAATTCGATGGAGATCGGTGCCGCGACCTTCGACCCCGGGCCGCTCGCGAAAAGTCACGTCGATAAGAACGCCCGAACGAGGACCGGGGCAGGGGGGGGGGTTTAATGTAGTTATTGCCGAAAAATGAGGAGAAACGAGTTTAGCGGCCG
Organism: Hedychridium roseum; assembly: GCA_963989215.1. Taxonomy (NCBI): domain Eukaryota; kingdom Metazoa; phylum Arthropoda; class Insecta; order Hymenoptera; family Chrysididae; genus Hedychridium; species Hedychridium roseum. The sequence continues at coordinate 1,904,276 of OZ022318.1, read as the reverse complement.
ACGCGGCGGAGCGGGCAATCGTCGTGCCATCTCGACCGGCTCCGCTCTCCGCCGAATCCGGTTAGACCGGTTCGCCGGGACGTTAGATTTTCGCGTGATCGCACTTTCGGTTTCTGAATATCGTGTCCTTGGACACGAGGAGTGAGCCCCGCGGGGAGCGAAGCTGTCGCAACCGCGGGCCCCGCCGAAATTGCAAAATGCAACTGAGAAATTAAGGCGAACAAAGGAACACGGGACTTGGGATCCTGGCGAAGTTCGTCGAGAGCGTAGGGCAAAGTGACGGTAATGAAAGACTATGGGAAAAAATGTCGAGGGGAAGTCGGGCAAAAACGATCGCACCAACGTCGTTCCAGGCAGGAAGGGACAGACGTAAAAATCGCTTTAAAGATCCAAAAGCCCGACAAGACCTGACCCAACGACCTCCATCTACGACAAGTCTTTCTCCAGTGTGCACGAGTTTACACGCATACGAAGCGCGGGAGACGAGTTGCCTGCCGAGCACGTTGCAAAACGCGAGGCAACCGCTGCGAGAAACGAGCCATCGAGCGCAAAGAATGATGAATTATCAGGCATGCCCGAAAACCCGTTGGGATACACGCCGAGCACGAAGAATGTTGTCGACGGACCACGAGATCCGGCTGAGAGCCCAGAAGAGTGACTTACGCGGGATATATCGGCCCTACGATGAACCAACATCAGGATCGATCACATCCACTACTGCCATCCAACTACGAAAAAGCTACGGTTAAAAGAAAACATGATCATTCCCCTCATTTCGTAGCATTTTATCCCACAGTGGATAAGACAAATCGTCTGGGTGGATAAGGTATCGAGCGATGATTAACCATTTTTTGCCTGAGAAAATGGGGACAAAAGCTGACAAGTTTCCATCTAAGCGTCGGCAGTACAGGTTCTGCCGATAAGACCAGCCGGAGAATTGCAGAAATTGAGTCGTTAGGCGCGCGCACCCCCGTCGAAGGTAAAAAGGAGCGCGAGATAAGAGCAAACGCGGCCGAAGGCAGCGAAAGACATTCTCCGCGATGACGGAGTGCGTTCGGGCAAGTTGAGTTGTTACGACGCCGCGAAAACGACGACGGAGAAGAGGAACCTCGGCAAACGGGGAGACGGAAGGTCCCCGACGAGATCGAGCGCCCGGGGAAGGACGGGGGACGATAAGTAGATGGCCCGCGCGAGATCCAAGAGAGATCAAGATACGGCCCGGTGGAGAGGGAAAGGAGGATAGTGGCAAAAAGACCCAGACGGTGAGCCAAACGGACAAAGAAACGGAGAACCGGAGGAAGACGAGAGAGCGAGGATATAAAAAGAGGGGAGAGAAAGGGAGAGGGAGAGAGAAGCAGCGAGAAGGAGAGGGAGGAAAGAGACGAAATTCCCCGGCGAGTCTCGGGACCGGCGCGATTGCCCCGGGGATGGTGGGGGTAACGCCCTTGACTCGGACTCGGGCGATTGGCGGGGGAGTGGGACCATTGGTGCGGCCTTGAGTCGGCCCGAGTCCCGTCTCGTTCCTCCCGGCGCGCCAGAGTTTCTCAATCTCCGGTCCCAGAGTGGGCCCCGCGCGCAGTCTCCTTTCCCCGAGGAGGAAACGGTGAAAACTCGAGCGCCAACGACGCGACGATCAGACGGCACGGCCTCTCAAGACAGACGGGGAAACGGGGGAAACGGGGGAAACGGGGGAAAGGGGGCTCTAGGTCATCCCCTCGCGCAGGAGACGTTGTTTTCAGCAGATTCCACCGCTCCCACCGCTTTCATTGTCGCGGTTCCGTAAGACTCGATCACCGCGTGATGGAATCCCCGTGACCTTGAAGCAGGACGCGTCCTCCGTCCATTATCCGCCGCCAACGGGGAACGGGGCAAACGGGGGAAATGCAGTCGCGGAGACGATGAAACCGACGGATTTCTCGCTCTGCATTAGCTTAGGTCAGGCTCGAATAATAAACGCTCACGACCACCGAGGGAGAGTTTCTCTAAAGGAACGACGAGAACACCGACGTACCGGGAAAATTCATCAGCCGGCGCGTTTATTAATAGGAACCGAACGGAACGTAAGAGACAGGCAGACGAGGGAAATGACTTCTCCCATTCGGCGGGAAATATGCGAGACGTCCAAGCGAGTCCATAGGATGCTCCTTGAGAATCTTGAGGCGTCCAAGCTGCCTCGCAGCCGATATCTTGGCAATGAAACGAACAAGTCGATCGGAAGCGGAGGATCGCCAGACACGCGGGTCCCACGAAATGCCTCGACGGACAAAAGAGGAGTTCAAGGTTCATGAACTTGGCACGATCGTCGCGACGGCTCTTAAAAACGGCCCGCAGACCGTCGTAGCTAGCTCGACGGAGAACCTGCTGTATGCACACACACGCCTCTTTCGCATAGTGGACCCCCCCCCCTCTTCCTCCTCCCTGTTTTCTCTCCTTCTCTGGTCATCGTTGCTCGACCGCTCGCGCGCAAACCAAATTCCTCCAGCGGCTTCGCCGAAAGAAAAAAGGTTTCTGATGCACCGCTAAGCCGGTCCGACAAGATGCACTTTTCGAGACAATGGAAAGCCCAAACAAGACCCGCCTCAGCGACGCAGTCTCGTCAAAACAGGACCAACGTGTTATAAATGCAAGCATTTCGTCGTAAACAACAGACCCGTTTCTTCCCAGGTCGTCAAAGAATATTATTCCACGAAAACAGCCGTTAAGGGAACTGATCTTGTGTCAGTGAAACAACCTAAAGTCCGCCATGAATTAGGAGTAATTATTCATTAATTTCGTAGTGGACCAAGGCGAGGACATTTACAGGGAAATTCCGCACCGATCACGGTGGGACTTGCGAGGGGTGAATTTTTGGAAAAGTTTCGTCTACTCGGTGAGGTTTAATGGATTTAGATTAGGAAGCAAGTACCGTCAAATTGAGGAAGTTGAGAACAAGACGTGCCCGTCTGCCAGAAGCGTCTGCGAAAGGCCGACACTGAGAGAGAAAGAGAAGAGAAGGAGCGGAGCAGCGTGGAAAAAAGAGAGACAACGGGAGAGAGGACGAGGTCGAGGGGAACAACGTCGACCAGCCAGGAGAGAAGAGGGCAGAAGGGAGAAGACGGTAAAGCAAGAGAGAAGGAAGAAAAAAGGGAGAAAAGGCCCTGGATCCCCATCGTCCGTACGGGCAACGCGCAGAATACCCTTTATACTTTATTTTGCCTACGCGAAATACCGGCTGACAGTTACTCCCTCGAACGAAATAAAAGACGACTTCTCTTTCCCCCACGTTCGACCGTACGTCCTTCCCTCTCTCTCGTCCTTTTTCGGCGCTTCACCCTCTCGCGCCGTGTCTGTCCGTCTGTCTGTCTATACGCGTCTTTCTTTCACTGGCTGCCGCTCCCGAGTCCGCTATTTTCCTCCTCGTTCTCCGGCGGGAGAGAGGAGAAGAACGCAACTCGAAGGAACTTCCTTCCACTTGGCCTACTACTCCAGTCCACTCGGTCGCCACGGACGAGCTACCGAGGCTTTTCTTTTTACGCAGGCCACTTCCTGCTCGGAACTTTGTTTTTCTTTCTTGTCCCCCGCGCGCGCGCGAGAGATCCTCCCCCTCCGCCCGCCGTCCGTTCCTTCTTTTCCTTTCTTTCGGTTTCTTTCCCATTCTTGTTGCACCGACCGGCCCCCGGCGCGGTTATGCAACACATAACGGAGAAATCTAAACGACCAACTCCACCCGCGAATTTCGTGAATTCCGGACGGGATCGCATTTGTCCGGGGCAAAATATTTACAGGAATTTGCCGGGCGACGGCAAAACCCCAACAAGACCAACAGGAAATCGGTCAAAACATTCCCCCACAACATCCTCGCCTTTTTATTCCCATCCCTTCCTCTCACATCTGTATTTCTCGTAGTAATCTAAGCCCAAGCTCGGTGATTTTATGGCCCGATCAAGGAGCAAGTTTCCAATGTTTTGTAAGACGAGGGCCGCGATTTACATGGTTTTCGCGGACGATTAACCTGTTGCTGGAGGTTTGTTAGACGGCGGTAACGTTTGAAACAGGACGAAGCGAGAGGCCACAGGACTAATCCCGTCGCGAGGACACTTGGTGCGGTCCTTCGCATAACCGCGCAACAGGTCGTAATAACGTCAGACGCCTGCACTATGAAGGAGATTACACAAAGCCCTTCTCGCCGGACGATCATTTCCCGCGGTAGCTCCCTGTCAAGGAATCACCTTGTCCAGCCGGAAAGAATAACATCTACCGGTAAAAATAGGGACTGCAGCTAATGCATTATTCAGACGTATACGTCGGATAACAGAGAATGTCCGGCGATGTTTCTCCGGTGTCTCTGATCTCTGACAAGCGCGTTATCAGGTATTATTTTATGGGTGTGGGCAGCTACCTGCCACGACGATGAAACGCTGGCCGACCTTCGAATATCCCCGTCTCAACGTTTTTTCTCCTATGCCAAGGGTGCCCCGGGGAAGGGAGAACGCGGAGGAGCTCAGTGGAAATAATCCTACGGAGAAGTCAGGAGTTACGGGTGGGGGGACGGAGGGGGGACGGAGGGGCAGAAGGGGGAAACGATACACCAGACGCGTGATCGTGCTTCATCGGAAATTTATCGTCTCGAAAACCCTAGCCCGGTCAAAGAAATTTACGAGTGACCGAAAAAATTTCATCCACGCTCAAAAATGAAATATCACGAAGTTTTCGAAAATAGGCAATCATTGAAGAGTCTCGAGAAAGATGTACGGATATATCGTGATGATTTTGACGTCGTGGGGGTTGTAACTTTCCGATCCCACTTTCGCGAATCTCCGTATGGGTCGAAGTTGAAGGAATATACACGTATACGTTTTTTACCGTCGAACGCGTCGACGAAAATATCGTCGCGAGGAATCCGGGGGATAGGACAGCGAAGAGTACGATAATTCAGTGAAATATTGTAATTAACGAAGAACTTTATATATATAAATGTAAAAGTGGCCGGCAAAGGCCGGGCAGCAGGGACACGCATACGTAATTTAGTGAGAGAAACGGAAGATCGGCGAAGATAACGGAATCCGTTGTAGGTTTTATATCGACCACGTAAGTGTCGGCGAAACGACACAGATCCAACTTATACGTAGCTGGTGCCATCGAGAAATACTGAGGCGTAAGGAATAGCTTTATTACCTGAGCCGTGATGCTTTAAACCGCTCCGTGTTCCGGCGGAGCGGAAAAGAACTATATTTCTGCAGATCCGACTATTATTTAAGGAATACACGTTGCCTCCATAGTACCGACCACCAACGAGTTTTTCGTTGAATCAACCGCAAATCGATTCGTTCGAGCCGTTATACACAGTCGTTGCTGTTTGTACATAGAGTCGCTCCGAACTTTGAAAAGCATCTTCCACGCTCTACCGAAAAATACGTAATTCAGTGTGACTTATAGAAGGAAAGAAAGGGGAAGAGAGAGCGAGAGAAAGAGAGATAATACGGATATCTACGTTTTAATGGCTGTTTCAGAATCGTGCCGACGATATAATCAATTAGAGTAACGCGAAAAAGTGACAATCCCGCGGAAGGTTTTTCGGGCAATATTTTTAGCCAGCTCTCACGTCGCGTTATATTAATATTCAATGTAATATTAAGGGAAGGGAATCGACAGGTGGTTCCCCGGCAGTTGACGATTTACAGTTACGTATATATTTGAAAATCCGTAAGGAAGTCAAGTCATTTAAATGCACTTTAATGTCGACTATCGCGTCGTTTTATTCCCGTCGTTCGTGTGGATAATTTTCCACAAGAAATAATCCGATGCTCGAGCCCGTTTTCGGGGTTGTCGACTTTTTGAACGCGTCGCGATCATCTTTTTCTCACTGTCAGAGAGACGGTTTCCCTCGTGAGATTCCACGCATTAAGACGCAGTTTAATCAAAATGTTATGGTATGCGTACGATAGCGCGTTAATGCACATCGACTGATTATCGTTAAGGGTGGACCGTTCTAACGAAAATTAGCATAAAATTAACGCTAAGAAGATTCAAACATTTTTAACGTATGCCCCAAACGCAGCTAAATTTCCTTCTGCTAATACATTTCCGATCGATTTTCTTTCTCATTTTCCGAATAGAGTGTTAAGTGCACGAACGTATAATATATGCATATTATATCTATATACATAGCCAGCAATAAGGTATTGGGATACATCGACTGAGGGCAATCGTTTATATTTAAACAGCGAGCTAACGGAATAATCAGTTGTTAATCTATTTCCACAGCGCACCAATCCGAAAGTATGAGAATACTATACTATCGCAGGACGAAGTATACCGCAATACCGCAAATCCCCCACAATGCACCAATTTGTTTACCGAATCGTTATTCGTTAATATGTATCACAATACAATACTGCTAAGGACTTCGCTCGATATACGCCACACATACACACTCACACACACACACACACACACATGTCTGTGAACAATTGGGAATCACTAGTGTATGTATTTAAGGACCACAGGTTCGTTGATTCAGCAGTGCCGAGATACGAGAATGTTCGTTGTCGAATGATCATTTAAAGCCGCCCTGCACATAGCGCTCCACCCCGACCGATTGCAAAGAGATTTCGATTCATCTCAAAGACTTTAGCCAGGATATTAGCGTTTAATACGTTTCCCTTCGCTGCCAGGAGGATCAGGCCATCGTGCAAAAAGTATACGAAGCAAAGACACGGTTTAAGGGACGCAAAATCGATCGAATAGACTACGAAATCTTTTTGGTTTTGAATAACGGTGGAACGCCAGGTGAACGGCAACCGGTGGTCGTCGTTCGATAGTTCATACGTCGTGCACTGGGCGTCCCGAAACTCGGGCCGGTGCATAATGTTTAAATAGATGAGGAAATATATATTATATATATATATATATAAATATAAATATATCTTTTAGCCCCTGTTATATCCGCAAGCAGCTCAACGATAATCTGATTTAAAGCAGGATACAGTAATACCACAAGCGAAACCGTTCTAAACAGATCTGTTATACGTGCATTATTGTTATTCATTGCCACAGGAAAGCAAATATCGACTCCACAGCCCGGGCCGTTGTTACAAAGAGCGAAGGTCACTTGTCCTTAATATTGGATTACAACGTTCTACGCTCCTTTTCCTTACAGTGCACTTTTTCATATATTTTTTATGGACCTCGTATACCCGGTCGTTACTTTACAGAGATGGAAATATATACGATACAGTTATATATAATACAGTTTAGCGAGCTAGCATAAATTATTTTTCGAGGGACAGCGAGAGTATCGCTCGACTACACAACAAATCATTTTGTCAATATAAGGACGTTGATAAGCCAACATTAAGAGAGGGAGAGAGAAAGAGAGCGAGAGCGAGAGAGAGAGAGAATAAGTGAGAAAAGTTAACGTAATTGCCGCCGAATGCATACAGTAAAAAACAATGGTAACGCCCGTACGTACGTACATACGAAGTCTGTAATGGAAATGCTTTATATTTTTACACCGAACAAAGCAGTATATAACGTACAATAAACAATAAAACATGTCCTTCCATACGCAACCTCAAGATGACAAATGTTAAATTTTTATTTTTACAACAGCCCACTATCACTTCCGATATATCTGGAGCTATATACGAGCGTATTATAGTTGAGACTATTATGAATTACATTTAGGATACATTCAAGATCGGCTAGATTCATTTTAATGGACTCACACTTTTACGGTTTTTACTCGATCATCGTCTATTTGTAAAGTATAGGAATTATGTAATACGATAACGTACGCTAGTGATATCATTGAAATTATAAGGATGACGGTTAATGGCCGACGCCATGATTCAAAGTTTGGCCAAATCGTCATCTTTCCGTACATGCACAACTTGTTTCCCTACTCGTAAGTTCGACGCGTCTTTGGAAGAAAACGACGGAAAAGGTGAAAAGCGACATACGATAATTGCGGCAAAAATGTATACGTAATGGCGATGTTATAAATTGTTGGAAAAATCAAAAAGGCAAAGCCACATCCAGAACCCAAGCGCCGATCATTCGGAAGATCGCGCCAAGAAAATGTAAATATGTAATTATAATAGGCGTATAGGAAGATTCTGAACTTACCGAAATTCTCTGCCGAATATTTTTATCGCCGTCTGCAACAGGATGCTCGTGATTCCGCTGACACAGGAGAAGGTAGATTAATGTCCCCCGACGACAACGTTTTCGACAATTTTGAACGTTTACTAGACATTGCCCCCTTCGGGAAGAAAGTGGCGGTAAATTCTAGATAACCCGCTAATAGCCGTTTGCTCATTGGACCCACCCCTCTATCGAAACTATCGGCCAATATAATTGGACACGCCTACCCAATCAGAGAATAGTTAATATAAACCGTTCACCCCGCCGGCTATTACCGCTTTGGAAAATCAGTCTAGTGTCGGAATTCGAATTAATCGCACGTACGAAAAGCGTCGTAAACGTTGTGATTATTTTGTCGGTGGACGGAGTTTATTTCTCGGTCTCGGCTAAGTGACGATAATGTGAACGGCATAGTGTAGAAATCGTGCGTAATCAGTGTGTTTCCAGCGACTCTCGAAGGATTTCGCCCGAGTCAAAGCACCCTTCGTATCACGGTTGGTGAGTTTTTCATTGATGTACCATCTTTTAAATGACTGTATCGTTCATTCGATTCCCCTCGGAAATTCCTGTAAATTTCTCTCGCATCATGAGTTAGCAAAAACAACAAGGTTCTTAGGGATAGTCTCGGAGACGATCATTAGGCTTTAGCGAATCGAATGGATTTACACTTTGACTTTACATTGAAATCAAAGCTGCGCCGAGCTGTGCGCCTGAAGTACGATTCAACAATGCTCCATTGTACTTCATCGTACACGAAAGTATACGTATGCGGGAAATTCCGCGATCTTCGGGGATTACCTTTGAAGGAACTTTCTTCGACCTTACCTTTAAAAAGACATCAAATTGTCCGCAATAGCTGTAATTTACGCATTCGAAAACACTCGACGGCCGTTAATCGCTGACGTAATAATCAGTGCAAATTGCCGTCCCATGGGAGAAATGAAAATGTATTTTCTCGACCGCATTTATCGAAGAAAGTTGCCTTACAAAAGAAGATACAAATTAAGATATTTCGTCGTAATTTCGCCGAAAGTCTTGTATGTTTTGCGTGGTTCCAAACTCTTTGTTCATATTCGTACGCAGTCGTTTCCAAACCGACTTTTATCAATCTTTAATCTTACGACAATTACATTCCCACAAAAAAAATAATATGTACACGCTTACTGGAAAAAACATACGTATATTTCAAGACGTATTCATACAAAATCAATGAATGTTTTACGTGTACTAAAATGTTCCCTTTTAAACCTACTAAAACATACAAAATATTATAAGTACTATACTTGTATATATACATATGTGATAAAATATATATATATATACACCTGGTTTTTCATGTGAAATTTATATCTGTTACCTTACTTGATTCCTGAACGAATATTAAGGATGAGAAATAACAGTGAAATACAAATAGGCAATTCATATATTTATAAAAAAAATACATTCTTAAGTAGGCACCCACATACTTTTACTTTGCTTACGTTTCTAAGTACAGTTAAGACTTAATCAGGTATCCGCTTTGCGAATTTTGGTCTTCGTTCTTACAAAACTAAAGCCCACGAGATTCAAGAGTGAGGAAATCATTAATAATGCATTTGACAATTTTCCGACCCCTTAGATCTGTTTGAGACCTCTTTTATTTTGGTAGACGGCATTCAAGGGTTGTTTTTTCGTACGATATTTAATTCAGAAGTGCCACTTATACTCGGCAAGGAACTATCACTCCATTCGGGGTGGGGGAAATTCCGAGGGGGGCTTGGAACGTTAACCGGCATTCTGCTCTGAAGCCTCATATCCTCAAACATATTTTGAAACTGCTCCTTTATGTCGGAGACTATCGCGCCTCCAGACGAATTCTGCTTAAACAGTTTCGAAATGTCTTCGAGGGCTGCTGCTCTCTTCCCAAGGCTCTGTCTTCTCTCGGATTCGAAAGGTCTTTTAGGTTTAGGCGGATTCCTTTTGCTCCTTCCACTTTCATTCGTCTTCTCTGACAGTGGGTCAAAATTGTCCGAACTTTCAGTCTCCACGGCGTATTGCTGTGAATTAATATTCTTTTTGCTGTTGGAAGATAGTCGTTCTGATTGTTTCGCTTCTGAAAGTTAATTGCAGAAATAAAAAGTCGGTTTTATTATGTCTTCCGATGTTTTTCAGTACGACTGTATTAAATGAAGGGCAAGTTCTAGTACCTAACTGACTACTATCCTTGTACGTCTGATCATTGTGCCTTAAGAAAACGTGAGTAGACTCTCCAGCTGCTAAACTCACGAATTCAAGATGCTCAGTATCATTAACATTAGGTTCCTGGAAGTTCTGTAATTTATTCCCTTCGATACCCTCGTTGAGCTTTTCTGTATTAACAGCCAATTTGTCTGTTTTCTTTGACGTTGTGTGCGCCTTTATGAGTTGTGGCGGGGGGTTGCATTCCACTTCCGACACAGATACATCTGCGATATCTCGCCACGATACCGGAACAATAGATTGTTCGGATGATGATGAACTCGGAGATGAACACGCAAGGCCACCGTGAATTACTGATGGTTCTGCATTGTCCTCGTATTTATAAGATTCTTTCAAGTTTAGTAGCTGCTCAGCTATATAATTTGGGAGTTCTCTATGGAATTTGTTGTACATTAGAATTATGATAGGACTATATTTTAAATCATATAAATTGTACTCACTTCACTGCATTCCGTAAATCATTTAATTGGGACTCTTTGTATCCTGAAAGAACTACAATTTTTTCTTTTTCAAGTTTTAAATACTGTAACTCTAAATTTCGTTGCCGTGCTAATTCCTCCTGTTCGTTGAGCTCTGCTTTCAGTCTTTTGTTCTCTTCGTTGAGTTCAGATATTGTTCGTTTATTCATTTGTACGGATTTGCTCATTTCTTCTACCTGCAGCCGAAGTTTGTTGATCAACATTTCCAGATCTACTCGTTTTTGTCCCGCCTCCTCCAAGAGTATAGCTTGTTTGTGGACCTGCCTAGATTAAATAAAGTCGAAGGTGTTGATTTGACTAGGGGATACTAGCAAGGTTGTGTTATGAAATAATTACTTTTGTAATGAACTTTTCTCATCTCGCAATAATTGGCACATAGCGTTCATTTGCTTGCTCATTGTTTCCAATTGCACCGTTTTATCCTCCAGCTTACTATGCAACGTTATTGCTTCCAAATCCACTGTCGGCTTTTTTACGGAGTCCATTGGAATCTTGAAAAGTACTTGTTCCATGTGCGTGAGAATCTTACTTGATCTCTCGTCCTTAACTAGATCTTCTAGTTCTTTCATCAAAAAAGCCATTGTGCGCACCGGATTGAAGACATCAAATTTCGGATCACTAGAATCAAATAAACCGCCACACTGGGCCGCTTTGTCAGTGACTAGAATCGAATCCATACTACTCGCTAACGATGTTGCTGATGGAACTATTGAATTTTGTGGGGTTTTTAAACGATCCGTAGCCCTTTTCTGTGATTTCACGGCAAGCTCATTCGAACGTTTAGTCGCATTCTAAAAAATTATAATCTCTGTCAAATATTATTAACGTAGAGTGATAGTTAGTCTATTGAATGATCAAAAATACATACACTTTTGAATTCAAATTTTTGAGTTTTCTGAGCTTCAGATTTCCTCATTTCTTTAGATTCAACAGTATGTTTTGTTGATTTGGTAGACTGAATGCGGGATGCACATTGCTGTATACTCTGCTTCATGACTGGTCTGTTTTGTTCTCTCAATATATGACTCCAACTGTGACACGAATCTCCAATTCCACCAGGCTTTTTGTTTTCCTCAATTGCCTTATGACCATTGGAATTGCTGCTCACCATTGTGGAGGTACGCTTGCGACCTTTTGCCTTCACAGTAACTTCTATCAAAGTGCTACAATTATCATAAACTAAAATTCCCTCTGATGCTTCTTTAGAGGTCAACTACAAAAAGTAATTTATACAAAAATATATATTTCTTTTAATTATGGAGCTGGGAGGAAAGCCCTTGTATCCTATAATTTGCATTATACCTTTTCACTGCCTATTGGAGATATCTGCTTGCAATTTTCTGTAAAGCTTTTCTTCGCGATAACAGCTTCAGATGCACCGTTAAACTTAGTGCTCATCATGCTACAAAAATCAGAAAATTATTCCTCGCAATACCTTTAAGATGAGAATCAAAACTTTCCATTAAAATCCTTCGTTGCCCGCGAAATTCACACACCCTAACCTATCACGTCAATAACCTTATACCGTTTGGTAAACAGTGATTAACGGGCAGGAATCTATAATATCAAGCTGAGAATAATACAGGACATACCGTTGAAGGTTGTCGAATCTGCCAGTTTATTATTTATGGCACCTATTTCTAATGAATCATTTTGACTCTGACGGACGATATTCCACCTGTGAAATATGCTATTCAAAACTAACACTTCGTACTCGTGTTGACAAATCTCTTGTAGCAGCTTAGGTCATTATATTTCTTATTGTAACCGTGTCTCTTTTCATATCATTAATTTAAATATCTGGTTAAAAATGGAAGAGTAATCGTGTTGTGTCAAATTAAATATTCAACCGTAAAGTCGCGCCACTACGGCCTTCACTATTACCAACTACAAACGTAATTTCTTGTATCGGAATGTTTGTGTTTACGCTCGTCTTTGTTTTGAATTACATCCGCTACTTGTTTTTGCGCGCAACAGGCAGGGGTTTATTTTATAAGGTTTCTATATTTCTATAACTAAATAAACTTACAGTAGTATGTGCAGTTAATTTTAATTTTACTTTGATTCACACAATGGCAGTAAATAAATGCATTTACATATTATATATTCATCTTTGTTATATTAGAAATTTCTTTTTTCGATTCTACCAACATATTATGCAGTTCATTTCTGTGTTCCGTAAGAATTTTATTCATTTGATCGAAGAATTCTTTTCCCGTACGTTCGAAATGTTCTTTCCTTCTACGAACGGCATCCCGCTTATCTTCAAGTTCGGTAATTTCATTGAGTACTTTTTGCACATCCGGCATTGATTCCTGCAGTTTCTTTATATCGTTCTGCAAAACTTTTATTTGTTTCCGCAATTTAATCTGCTCTTCTTTAGCCTCTGCCCTCACTTTCTTCATATGTGCTTTCTTTTCACTGAGCTTCATTACAATGTCCTCATTTTGTTCCTGGAGTGCTTTAAATCTTTCTTGCAAAATCTCTAATTCATTGTTACTTGACTCGATAATTTTAAGCTTCTCAGCCAATTGATTCTTAAAGTGTTTCTCTAACTCACTCAAGAGATTACCTTTTTCTTCCAATATCTCCATAATATCTGGATTGCCCATTCCTTTCTCTGGCATTATTAACTTTTCTACATCTATACCCATTTCAGTGCTGAAGTTGAGAAATATGTCCTTATTGTATGCCAAGACTTCTTTGTGAATATTATTGTTAATAGATGCAAGCTTTATATCTAATGTATATAATTCTTTTTGTATCTCCTTCAGATGATCATCAAACTGATGCATGTAACTTTCAATTTCAGCACACTTCTGTAATATATCATTCCTCTCTGTTACCGACATAGGTTGTTGTTTTATCACTGTGAGTAATTCTATATGTTGCCCCCTCTGCAGTTTAATTTGCTTAGACAATGAATCACATTCAGCCATTATTTGCTTAGTGTCTTTTGTAGTTTGTTTTATAGAGTTCTCCTTTGCACTTTTTTCCTTTAGTAGTTGGGCATGTAGGTTTTGTAAATATGCCAATTCTTCTCTCTTCTGTGCTGCCCTCTCATCTACCTTCCTGCCTTCATTCTCTATATCTTCCAATTTACTCATATTTGTGGCCAATTCTTTCTTTGCTCTCTGAATATCATTTTCGGAAATGCCTTGTTGAGCTTCCACTTTTTGCAAGTATTCATTGAGGATTGCTGCTTCCTCCTCCAGTCTTTCATCATTCCATGCCTTATACATCTGCAGCATTGAAAAAAATGTTGTTCTGTGCATCTCTGCCTGCCCTTCTGTATCTATAAATGGCAAATTTTCCAAGCTAAATTTTTCCATTGCTATGTCCTTCACCTGACATACTTCAACCAGCCAACTCAGCCAGCCTAAAACACTTGGCCAAGAATGCATGGCATTAGCAGTCTTCAGCCATGATTTATTCATTATGCCTGGATAATGGAGCTTCTTTGCCACTTTTGGCAGCTCTTCCACATAATTGTTGATAGTAATATTTTGTTTGACATCTAATAACTTGAGCAAAAAATCTGATGTTTCTACAAATATCTTGAGTGTTATTGGCCTCAAACTGCCATTGCTATTTAGCATTGTAGAACGTTGTAGAACATGAAAATAGTTGTCTATCTTCTGTAGCATCTGTGATTGGTATAATTTATCATTCAAAGGCCTTGAATCCTTGCGTGGTCCTTTTGTGCCAATATTACTAGCTCTTTCCACCGATGGTGATCTCCTGCCTAATGGAAGTCCAGATGCTATTCTGCCACAGCTTGTGCCTGATAGATATTGGATTGTAGATACTGGAGTAACAGGAGTAGTTGGCACATACTGAGCAATTGATGTTTTCCCTGTGTATCATTAAAACATTATTCGAAAAATATCAGGAAATTTTGATTAGATTTTAGACTGCAGTATTACCTTTAAAAGTTGATGGTCTGCTGCTAACTCTACTTGCAGAAGAACTTCTGTAACGTGCTCGTGGTATGTGTGAATTATCAGTAGACGAGATAGACTGTTTTGGCTCATCCTTTGTTTTCCTTTGGTCAGTTCGTGTCAAGCTCTTATCGTCCTTATGAAGCATCGATACCCTAACAGGGTTTGTTGACGATCTACGTCCGAATGAACTTTTACGCATTTTCGTAGCTGTGGTTATTCAATTGCACATTAAAGAAAAGCACTTATAACGTATAGACGTATCCGTAATTATTTATCTGATGTCTACAATGAGCTAGTAAATGAATTTACAACTTGTATGTGGCATGACAGTTGAAGTCGTTGAAGAAGTGTTTTGAAATTCAAACTGAAACGTGGACATTGAATAACTACATATAAGACAGGTAACCTAAAATTCAATTCTGTAACGCCATCTTGTCCGAGGGGTCTCCTTCCTGTGCAGAAAACTCAGATGCATTTCCGTATTAAAGCGGGATCAAGCGGGACGCTTCGAATGGTGTCCTTACTGACATAACAATAATCACAACGCCGGTTTAGCGACATTTAGTTAAAAGAATACCAACTTATTTTTGGTTACATAACGCTGTACTTGTTATATTTGGAATACCTCATCAAGCACAAAAGTTTTCATATCTAACAATCACTGCTCGTTTGGTTATAACCTTGTAATATAACCTAAAAATAAATGCTCCATTCGATCTCGCGGGTACGTTAAATCTGCAAGAATGTTGAAAAAGGCAATATCATCTGTTAAATATGTCAGACAAAATATTCAAGTACGTTCTGTCGGGGAGTTATCAATGACAAGGAAAATTAATGTCGACGATAAAATGCAAGCCTGGCAAATACATTCTTATGGCGGTCCTAGTGAACTACAATTGTCAGACGTCAGGATGCCTGTTATATCAAAACCAACAGATGTTTTAATAAAAGTCGAGGCTGCTAGTGTAAATCCTATCGACGTAGCAATGACAAGTTAGTTACGGTTTACTCTCTCATGACCCTGCTGCAAATTTGTATGGATAAAGTATTCTGCCAATTTTATACAAAGTACATTAAAGAGAAAAGTATGTTTTTAGGAAACATTGACATTTAATATTTTCAGGGGGTTACGGGGCAACAGTTTTAAATCTCATGAGAAAAGCAAAAAATGCGCTTGATTTAAATGCCCGTGACCTTGAACTGCCACTTACATTAGGCAGAGATTTCTCTGGAATAGTTGTATCAAAAGGTCATGGTATTGGAGATAAATTGCAACTGGGTGATGAAGTATGGGGAGTTGTACCTGTAGAGCAGCAAGGCTGTCATTCTACCTATGTTGTTGTTGACAGTAACTTGGTAAAACAACAACCTTCTGATAAGTAATTATTTGAAAAAGAAAATAGCTAATTACATGTTTTAAGGTGGAGTTAAAGCCTCAAAATATATCCTATATTGAAGCAGCAAGTATTTTGTATGCGGGTCTTACAGCATGGTCTGCTTTGTGGATCACTGGTGGATTGTGTTATAAAATTTCCTTACCAGCCAGAGTTAATAAGAGAATCTTAGTGTTGGGAGCATCAGGAGGAGTAGGAACTCTTGCTGTACAGCTGTTGAAAGCTTGGAACATGCAAGTAGATATCATCCCAAACATAAGAAAAAATGAGACAGCTGAGATAGTAGTAGGGTAAAGAAATTAATTTTGTTAGGTAATTGCCACTTGTAACACTGATGCAGTCAACTTAGTTGAGAGCTTGGGTGCTGATATGGTAATAGATTACAAGGAAGAAAATGCAGACTCAGAAATAATTAGTGAAGGACCGTATGTAAAGACTAAACAACTTTATTTGTCGTTTAAATATATTTTGAACAATTGGAGAATATTTTCATTTGGTTCTAATAGGTATGACATAATCCTGGATTGTGCCAATCAAGGTCCAGATAAGATAAAGAACAAGGGCTATCCACATAATTCATACATCACACTAAACTCGCCTGTACTTCGAAATGTTGACGAACTCGGTTTGATAGGGGGGACAGCAAAAAATGTAGCAGATATTATAAAACATAACATCCCTATATGTCAAAACAAAAGTTCAGTGAAGTGGGCTTTCTTTGTCCCATCGAAAACTGGAATGAACGTCCTTCAAAAGCTTGTTGAAAGTAACAAGGTATTTTCTTATGTTTTATTCGCCTACGAGTTGAGTATATAAATATAAGTGGATATTACCATTCTAGATAAAACCCATTATCGAGAAGGTATATTCGTTTGAGGAATTACCGCTAGCATATGACAGAGTAACAAAAGGACATTTACGAGGAAAGTTAGTTATCGACATGAGATAACAAGCTTAAGTAAGATCTTGATATCACATAGTCCTTAAATTATTTGTACAAACATAAAATGCACGCTTTAGAAAACAATAGTCTACTATTTGGTGTAAAGTATACATCATATCCTATTTATATCCCGTGGCAAAGGATCAGCTTTCAACTTTGAAAAATCACGGCCAAACCCTACTCTCTCTCTAACATCCTGCCAACAACTCATAGCAACTTCGGTTGCCTTTTCAGAACCTTCTTTTAATACCTCTTCCAAGTATCGGGGTTCCTTAGTCAACCTTTGAATTTCTTCAGTTAAAGGTTTCAATTTTTCCACTACTACATCTGCCAGGACCAATTTATACCTATTTCATATGAAGGTGATGTAAATAGTAGAAATTAAAGTGTATATGTTGTAAGATGAACTTACTTTCCAGTGTCTAAACCTTCTGCCTCTTTACATATTTCCTCTACAGTTTTTCCAGTTAGTAGGGAATGTATTGAAATTAGATTTGACACCCCAGGTCGTTTCTCAGGATCATAAGTTACTTCAGATGTCAAGTCAGTGATTGCTTTTTTGACTTTGTTCCACAATACATCAGGTGCATCTGTTAATTCCAATCTACTCTTCACATCAACATCAGACTTTGACATTTTTTTGTTAGGATCTCTAAGGGACTTTATCCTTTGACTCGGGCCCTCTGAAATAGTATTTCATTACCAGAATGTTTGTAAATAGTGTAACTTAAATTAACAAACTAACCATTAACAATAGGTTGTGGCATTGGAAAAGTATTACCAAACTTTCTGTTAAATATCTTAGCCAAATCCTGTGTTAGATGTATGTGATGCAACTGATCTTGACCAACTGGAACATGTGTTGCCCTGAAATGTTTAGCATACCATTTAGTTCATGTAAATGATATTTGTCCCTTCATATCAGTTTCAGCTCAAGTACCTATATAACAATATATCTGCTGCTTGTAGAACAGGGTAAATATATAATCCCAGAGGAACCTCCTTCACTTCTTTACTTTTTTCTTTGAACTGAGGTAAATGGCCAAGTCTAGCCATGGTGGTGATGCATCCAATAATCCAGCATAATTCTGCATGCATTGATACAGCTGATTGTTGGAATAATATGCTCTTATTAGGATCAATGCCACATGCAATTAATGTTGCAGCCATTCTAAGTATATCTTCTCTTAGCTTTTTTGGATCCTTCAGATTAAATCAGTGAAATGTGGATTCATTACTGTATCTGGTTTAATTAATATGATTAGTTGTATTTTCCGTGATTAATATAATCACCTGTGGTAAAGTAATAGAATGCATGTCTACAATACTCCACATAACATCTGCTCCAGAATTTTGGAGTTCAACCCATTTCTGTACTGTGCCCAAATAGTTTCCAATGTGCATATTTCCCGTTGGTTGTACACCAGAAAATATTCTTTCAGGAAAACTGTTTTTTGATACCTATGCGATAAATCATAGTTTCAGTAAAATTGAATTAGAACACTGAAATAAATATTCAAAAAACTAGAATAGACCTCATGAATACATCTAGTTAATACATTATTTCGTTTACAGTTATTAACCAACTTATGGCTAATGAAAAGCGTAAAATTGTTACTTAGTGATTTATACATTTTTTATATAAATGCATATACAATTTTCGGACGAAAAGTTTATATACTTTACAAACGTAGGTTATGTACGCTGTTGGGTTTAAGGTTAGGTCATGTCATATCAACACAAATTCAAACTACCCGCTATTGCTTTCAATCTATAACTTTTGATTGGTCAGACGCGTCAATTAATAACCAATGATATTTCATCATTCGATTATACATATCTTACTTAATTTTGAAACAGTAGATTTATTTAAACATCTCACTAATAAAAATTTCCCTGTTGTTTACTTGTAAAAAGCATGCATTGCGCGTTATTTGATTGAATTCAGCTATACTTATTTTGAAAAACCTTTGTCACTGACATTGTTTTTAATAGAAATCACAGAAGGTCACTTTTTGTTTACCTATTTTACTGTTTCCAATTATATGATAACATTACCTTCGTTAAGTGAGTAAGAATTCAAAGCAACCTCTAAATATTTGTAGTAAATTACTTGTAATGGCTTCAACGTATCAAATCACTATTAAAAAGGTAAATTCTGATGCAATAATTCGACCCGCGAAAAAGATGGAAAATGGCTATATAAGGGACGAGTATAAATCAACATTAAGAACAGCTGATAATGACATGTCATTCCACTGGTAAACCATCAAATTATGTATTGTAGATTACTTGTAATTAAAGTTAAAAGAAGAATAATAAATTGATTGCAGCATGAATAAACAGTTTCAAGAGCTAAGGATAGGTTCTTCTGAGAAAAAAGATGGCAAAGATAGTGAAGAAAATGATGTTAAAGTACTTGCTGGAACAATCAATAATATAATAAAAAGCTTGGATACAGTGCTTGTTAAGCCACATTCAACAAACGATCTTCTATATTTAGGCACGTTATTATATTTGTGCTCTAAAAATCAACAGGCTGAAGATAGTTTGAACTATGTTCCCTTGGGATACATAGATGATGTTTTTGGTTCTATTGCTGAACCACTATACTCTGTGAATTTTGTACAAAATTCATTGGATTTGGAAATTGGAGCAGAAGTTTACTACTACCCAAATCACCCTTGCACTCAACTCATGCACGTAAAACGTACGAGTGAAAAAAACTACATTATGCCATCGATATAAAACTTATTTAAGTATAAATGTTATGAGTTATGCGACAAAGTCGTCGTCGTCATGATATTTTTCACACATTGTTATTACTGTCAAATACGCTTAACCTCAAAACATGGCTCCCGATAAGAGGTATAATTATAGGGAAATAAAAAAATAATTTTTTTTAATGGACTGTAGTGTCTCGTTGACGTAAAACCCGGAAAAACTGTGATATGACTTATAATTTTAATGACAGCCGTCATGACGTGTAAGGCGACGCTCGCTTTGGCTGTGTGCGAGGCAGCGTTGCAAGCGTCGGCTCTTGTATGTGTTTATGTGTATGAGCGATGCGCGTGCAAAGTAGCGTGTTCGTACAGTAGAGAAGAGTTCTCGGCAGTCAGAGTAACTCTGACTGCTGCGAGGTGTCAAACTGTCGACGCCGCTGATACATCATAATGATAGAGAACTTTTATTCCTGAGCCTCGATAACGGACGACCCGGTGTCATTTTTCCGACACGTTCGCAAGACGGAAGAACTCTAACTCTTGTGCTCTTCATTGCCGCATTTCCCCCTTGTCCCTCGGAACGTTACAGCGCTGTATCGTTCGATTGCCACGTATGTGCATGTGAGAAAACCGGAAGACGGCCAGCCGAAAGCAGAAAAAAACGGTCATGTCAATTGAGGCTAATGAGGTGCCAATGAAAAAACTGATGACGGTACGTAAATTTCTAAATTTCACGATATTTCCCCTACGAACTGTTTACCCCTCCGACGGCTACATACTTATACGATTTTTCGGTGAATTTTAAGCCTGCGGAAAACATTACTACCCGTCAGAGTGATTTATTACATTCGCAGACGAGTTTACGCATATATTACAAGAATTATTTTTGTGGAAGGAAAGAGCTAAGCGTTAGCAATCCAAACAATCATAATTTGTCTGCAACTTTCTTTAATAGTAGTAATAAAACTTGTTAGAGATGCGTACACACATTACACACGTGACACTCGCATTGTATTAATTTCGAAACTCTATGAATCAACAGTCGTAATTCGACTACGTTATTGGCTTATGAGATTCATTGGAATTTACTAAGATACTTTTCTGTAAATATTACGATTTTTTAAGTGAATTTTGCTTTGAAAACCACGATAGAAAAGTGCCATCGATATCTTCGAATAACGTCATTCGAAATGTCGGTCACGTGACAGCGATGTATCTAATTTAATTGCTGAGGAAATATTTAAAAGTTATCAATAGTCAAAACGATTATCATATTATAGGATTGACAATATTTGCTATTATGATACGTAGTAATGAAATTTGCTTGATAAGAAAATTGGCTGTACACAAAAAACATAATTACTGGGCTAATTTCAGGTAAAAGTTAATTTATACGTACTGCACGTTCTTTCTTTCTTTGAAAGCAATGTGGCAAAACAGTCATTAAGCCATAACAATCCCTTATCACAATTTCATATGATAAAGTTGGACGCGATTCTAAATGGTATTAACTTGTTGCGAAACTATGTCACTATTTAAAGGTGAACGTTAATTTTCGCTAACGCTCTATTGTTTACCGCTTACGACCTGTTTATTTTAATAGTGAAATCGTTCAGTGCTGTACGAGTATTTTGACAAAGAAAATTCTAAATTTTAATTATGTTAATGACCGCTCGTGTACATGGAAACAGCTTTTTGTAAGTCGTAATATATACTTCGAATATTTTTTTATATAGACTTGTGCAAATGTATCTGAAGAAGCACATCATGTATCAAGGGCAAAACGCGGCCAGGCCATCGGAGGTGGCAGAGGATTTCGGGGATGTACAGTATGGCTTACGGGTCTATCTGGAGCCGGAAAAACATCCATAGCGTTTCAAGTCGAAGCAATCCTCGTTGATCATGGAATCGCTGCTTACGGACTTGATGGGGACAATGTCCGTAGTGGTTTGAATTGCAACCTCGGCTTCAGTGTGGAGGACAGGAAGGAGAATATAAGAAGAGTTGCCGAAGTGGCAAAGTTGTTCGCCGACAGCGGGCAAGTCTGCTTATGCAGTTTTGTTTCTCCTTTTGAGGAGGATAGGCAAATGGCTAGGAAGATACACAAAGACTCGGATCTGCCGTTTTTCGAAGTTTTTGTCGACACGCCGCTCAACGTGTGCGAAGCTAGGGACACTAAAGGGTTGTACAAAAAAGCCCGGCAGGGCGCTATCAAGGGCTTTACCGGCATCGATCAGATGTACGAAAGACCCGTTAATCCGGATTTGATAGTCACTACAGAGAATTGTACTCTAGAGGAGTCAGCATCGACGGTGATCGATCTTCTGGAGAAACAGTGTGTTATACCACCTCTTCCTAAACCCACTGTTCTAATAAGAGAACTGTTCGTTCCAGAAGCAAGAATAGCTTCTGCTAAAGCAGAAGCTGAAACTTTGGAATCATTAGAAATTAATCAGCTGGATGTACAGTGGGTTCAAGTGCTGGCTGAAGGCTGGGCAGCACCTCTTACGGGGTTCATGAGGGAAAATCAATACCTTCAGGTATAAAGCAGAGGATTGTCTCTTCTAACATTCATTACAAGTATAACATGAAAGACGCGGCAGGCAGGAAATGATATAATATTAAATATTTTTAGACCCAGCATTTAAAGTGCCTGATCGACGATGGAAAAGAGATAAATCAGTCGGTGCCGATAGTCCTTCCGGTGAGAACTGAAGATAAAAACCGCTTAGACGGACTGTCGGCCATCACTCTAAAATTCCATAAGAAGCCTCTGGCGATACTTAGGAGACCAGAATTCTATTTTCATAGAAAGGAAGAAAGATGTGGCTGGCAATTTGGAACTAATAATTTGGGCCACCCCTATGTAAGAATGATTTACGAATCCGGAGACTGGTTAGTGGGCGGGGATATCGAGGTCTTAGAAAGGATTAGGTGGCACGACGGTCTCGATAAATACAGGCTCACGCCTAACGAAATCAGGGCAAGATGTAGAAAAATGCGGAGCGACGCCGTGTATGCCTTTCAACTGAGAAATCCGATACACAATGGTCATGCTCTCCTGATGCAGGTATGGAGCAGTATCGAATGAATCCGCACTTTCGTTCTCCGTATATTTTCTTTACATCGGCTGTATTGGCAGGATACGAGAAGGCGGTTATTAGAGGAGAGGGGATTTAAGAATCCAGTCTTGTTACTGCATCCATTGGGCGGATGGACGAAGGACGACGATGTACCCCTACCTACGAGAATCTTACAGCACAAAGCAGTCCTCGACGAGGGTATATTAGATGCGAATTCTACGATATTAGCCATTTTTCCTAGTCCAATGATGTATGCCGGACCTGTCGAGGTATTTGTTGTTCTGAAGGATAGAAGCGAGGGCAAGTTACAACGTAGAATATCGCATCAACTGCCTTTATATACTTTGTGTAGGTACAATGGCATGCCAAGGCCAGGATGAACGCGGGGGCGAATTTTTATATCGTCGGGAGAGATCCCGCGGGAATGCCGCATCCAAATAAGAACGCTACACCCGACGGCAATCTTTACGATCCCACGCACGGGGCTAAAGTTCTCTCGATGGCCAAGGGACTTCAGAATCTGGAAATTATTCCTTTCAGAGTAGCGGCGTATGATAAAAAGAATAAAAGGATGTCTTTCTTCGAACCTGAAAGGAAGCAAGATTTTGATTTCATTTCAGGGACAAGAATGCGGGGTACGTTTATTTCAGGTCTGGATAGTATTTCAGTGTTGTTAATGTCAACTGAGGGGGCCAACCTTTTTTGTAGGTTTAGCTAAGGCAGGTCAGGATCCACCCGACGGTTTCATGTGTCCTAAAGCATGGAACGTACTTGCACAGTATTATCGCAATTTGGACGACAAATGAAACGACGACATAGCTTGAATTTTTTAAAAGATGACGAATCAATTGGAATGAAGTATTTTTGACGACGGGAGTATATAGAAATATATTTATTATAAGTATAAAATAACGAAATGATCATGTTGAAGAACGACCGAAATTCTCTTAATTTCTCTACGTGTTTTTACATTTGTACCATTGGACTTGTACCGATAAATTACTCCGCTGGGCATAAGTTTATATCATTTTCTACAGGCGCAGAGACAGTTATATCTGTTATTATACATATGTAAAAATATGTAACTATTTTACAAGAATACACAAACACACCAGGCGTGTATTCAGATCTTACAGCAGTATCGTCTACACGATGGTGAAAAATCTCGTTTTATCCCCTTTCGCACTTTAATTGTATCTTTATTAAATAACAGTGTAGGATTAAGCTGATCTTTAAAATACTTTATTACCAGAGACTAAAGTACAAGTGATGAACAGATAAAAAATGTAAATAGCGTTCGAAACAAGAAACGCGTTACAAATGTATCACTGCTTGCAATTCAGGTGGTATTTCCCGAAATTGTATGCAAAGGAGCTTAAAGTTTTTCAAGGAAGAAATTTTATCGATACGCGCAAGCTGATTGGGACAGAAAAAATATTATTGCATATTTATTGCATCTGTTTAAAGTAAACTAGATACAGAATAACATCATTAAAATTTCTTTTCCATGAAACTGCGAAAGATACTGTTAATTGGCGCATGAAAAGCTTATACCGCGAAGTACTAACGATTTTGATTAAAACTTACGCATTGAATGCATAACATTATGACAAAAATCGATGAAACAAAATAGAAGTCTTAATAGCTAAACCCACTTCATTATACAACATGTTTTCAAAGAGAAAAAACTTTATTATCGCGATGTTTGAAAGAAATCCACGATGATAATAATGCAATAAGGATTGCTCATACAATTATTCTAGTATACAAAATATGGTGTTACGTGTATCAAACGACTTGCTGAATTTGTATACGAAAAACCGTACAGTACATGCCTTTATAAACACGTTTATTAGTACATATTTAACAATAAATAACTATTTGTCTCTCGCGTGTAAATGACGGTGGAGCTCGATGTTGATGTACAGAGATATCATTTGATGGTAATATTGTTAAGTTCTTACGCTACGATCTTAATACTACGTTATTTTACAAGTAAACTTACACAATGCACTGCAGTTCATGTATGAAATATTCAAGGTGAATATAAAGTTGCGGTAATATACAATTAGCACGCAACAGGCATTCTCCCTTGCCACACGTCTAATATCGTGAGGCTTTTCTCACATCATCTAGATGATCCCACGTTTCACGAGGCATTCCAAGCTTTCTGGTATACATTTCAAAGAGAAACACCAGGATACCTATCCTGGGTTTTGCTCTAAAGGAATGTAATAAACATGTAAGTATAGATTTGTTTTTGACGAAATCGGTGCCTTAAACAAACATGTCTGTTAAGCAACGATTCCTCTAGTGGCTTAGTCAAAAGCCATTATAATATGAATCTCTAAAAAATAGAAAGTATAGGCAAAATCGACGCTCCGAGAACAGCTGCTTCAGTTATTATACATGATAGACGCTGTCGCCAGGTTAACCTCGGCGCTCGCGTCGGAGAGATCGGGTAATGACAACATCACAGGAATGACCTGTATCTTTCCCGTGTCGTCTTGTTGCTGTAAATGAACTACCGTCCCGGACTGTAAGATTTCATTGGTTATTATCTCATCCGTCATTATCTCCGCCGTCTCGATGTTGTCCGCAGTTACTTCTTCCGTGTAAACTGTCGTGTCTTCCATGTTCATTATTACTTCAGCCGCGTCCGAAGCTTCCCTGGACGTTTCTTCGTACTCCTAAAATTATTCAATCGATCAGTACTTCGTAAAGCCTTTACTGGTGAACCGAAATAAATTCCTGTACAGACGTACCTGTTCGTAGACTTGTTCGTATTCCTCGGCAATTTCTTGCCCTTCGAACTTCACTATACCTTCGGTTTCTTCAAACTTCTCCACGTATTGTTCTTCAGTCTGTTCCTCATATGTGGTTTCATCCTCGCCAATCTGCGTCTGGATGTTCCTGATCTCGTGCTCCTGTTCCGAGCCTGAGGTTTCTTCCTCGCGGGTCTTTGGTAGCTTGATATTCCTCCCAGGAACTATTCTCTTGAATCCTGAACCCCCGAGACTTTCGTGTCGTCGCTCATGTTTGTTTTTATCGCCCAAATATTTAAACCTCTGCCTGCAGACGCTACAGGAGTACGGCCTTTCATTCGTGTGCGTTCTTTCGTGGCAGACCAGGGCGCTCACCTGTTTGCACCTCCAAGGACAAAATCTACATTGCAGGGGTCGCTCGTCGCTGTGCCTGTTTTGATGGTGCTTGATCAGTTGAATCTTAGTTTTAAGGTTGAACCCGCAGATCTCGCACGTGTAGGGCCTCTCCTCGGAATGTGAAATCATGTGCGTCTTGAGTCGTAGCTGATTAACGAATCTCTTTGGACAGTGAGGACAGGCGAGCGTGCCTTCCAGTCTGTTGTGTGTCACCATCATGTGATGTCTCAGTCTCACCTCTGACGTGAACGTCAATTCACAGTCCAAACACTTCATCGGATCTTTCTCCATATGCGTGTTCTTGATATGCGTCCTCAAGATCATCTCGGTCTTGAACGTCTTGTTGCAATGGTAACAAGAGACCCTCTTCCTCTCCGGTTGGCCGTCCACTTCTTCCTTCACAATTCCAGGTAAGGATTCGTTGTGAATGTGGGACATGTGCCATTCCAAGGATCTTGTTGAAATCATCGACCTGTTGCAAATGTGGCAGGTGTACTGGCGACCGTCCTTGTGCACTCGGTTCCTGTGGATTACCAGGGTCGAGTGATTGGGAAATTTCTCCCCGCACACCTGACAGGAACATTCCTTAAGCCCTCGACTGTCCGTCTTTTCGTGGACCCTCATGTGAAGCCTCAGACCGTCTCGTCTGTTGAATCCAACCCCGCAAGTATCGCAACGGTATTGTCGTTGATCCTCGTGAATCCTAACATGCTGCTTCAGTGTCGAACTGTTGAGAAAAAGTAAATACCGTATGAATGAAGAAGTAAGAAAATGGTAAAAAATAGTGAGGACTAGAATGATCGTAAGAGGCTGATAATACCTATTCTTAAACATTTTATCACAATGTGGACACTGAATGGTGTAAGCCTTGTGGGTGTGCATATGCTTTGAGAGACTGTAAAACGGCACGAGCTTGTGGCAAACGGGACACTCTCGTTTGTTTCCCACCGGCTGATGCTTTCGAATCCTGTGATGTCGTAGACTGGCAGGGTTCTTGAAATCCGCCCCGCAGTCCTCGCAGAGGTACGCTCTCATCGTGGTGTGCACCGACTTGAGGTGGAAACTGAGCTTTTGCTTGAAAGCAAACTTCTTTGGGCACTTAGGGCACTGGTAAATTTTTTCCCAGTTCATGTGCTGTGTCTTGACGTGCTGATCCAGTGTACCCTGGTGCTTGAATTTCTCCCCACAAACGTCACATAGCTGACCGTACATACTGTCGCAGTGTTTCTGCTCGTGCTGACGTTTCTTTCCCTTAGAATCCAACATCATATCGCAATATTTGCACAGTAATTTCTTTATGCAAACGACGTTGTGGTTTCTCTTGGCCTTGTTCGTCGGAAATTCTTCGTTACAGTCTTCACAGAAGTGCATGATTTTGTAATCATGGGTCTTCAAGTGCTCCTCGAGTATCTCTTTCGACGAGAACGTCCAGATACAATAATCACATTCAAGGTAATTCTCTTCAGGGATATAATCGAGGGGCTGGGTATCGTCGATTAAGTCTGGTAAATTCTTCTTCATGTTGGCGTTATTTCTGTCCTCGTAGAGCGAAATTATGTCTTCGTCCTTAAGCCTTGTTATCACGATTTTCCTTTGCTTTAAATAATCCTGAAACTCCTGCAGATTCTTTTCCCTTTCGCCTAGGATTCGCGTGAGTTTCTCGATATTGCC
Source organism: Hedychridium roseum (assembly GCA_963989215.1). Lineage (NCBI taxonomy): Eukaryota > Metazoa > Arthropoda > Insecta > Hymenoptera > Chrysididae > Hedychridium > Hedychridium roseum. The sequence continues at coordinate 1,876,516 of OZ022318.1, read as the reverse complement.
TTCGGCGCAGGACTGGTCGAGTTCCTGTTTCAGAGTTTCCTTCTTCTTCTTTGCTTCTTCCCATTTCTGTTTCAGTCGCGACAAACGTGAAATATGTTCCTCCGTGCTGTAGGATTTGTCTTCAGATTTCTCATCCGTTGTATCTAAAAGACTATCACTTTCTTCCCCGGCGAAGGCAGTGCTACTTTCATTATCGTCTTTATCAGACTCCGTTTTCATAGTTAAGTTACTACTCTCCGAGATTTTCTGGCTATTGGCACTTTCAGTTCGTTTGAGAAATCGGGTCGAGCCTTCCCCTAATTTATAAGCAAGTGGAAGAGTACCTTGATTGCCCAGCACCTTCTCTCTCTTCTTTTTATATTCCTCTATCTGCTCCTCGATGATTTGCTCCTTTTCGGGCTTATCTTTGTCCTTTATTGAAAGAGGATCGTATCGTTTCAGTACCTTTTCTATCGGCTTCGATTCTAAAGACTTCTTTGAACTGCCTTTATCCTCTTTTTTCTCCAGAGGCTTATCCATCTTTTTTACTTTCACCAGCAATATCTCATTTGGCTTTGATCCTTTCACAGTAACGTACATGATACCATCCTCTTGAGTATTGTCAGATATGCCCAACGGATTGCTCAAATTTAATCTTGGCATTTTCGAATCTTTCTGATCGTCCGTTGGATTTGTCAAAGCATTTTCATTACCTTCCGTAGCGTCCTTCTTCGCCGGGATGGAGAGTTTTCTTTTTAATATATTGGGTTGTTTAACGTGTTCTCTAATTTCAACAGTTTCTGCAACATCAAACTTAGGTACAACCACTTGTCCAACATTTTGGTTTTCCGTACTATCTACCTTTATGTACGCTTTTAAATCCATATCGTATTTATACACTGTTTGACTGAGATCTTGTTTAATGTCTTCTTTTAAAAAATCATTATTATGCACACCGTACAAAATAGTTTGTTGCTTCACGTTGTTTTCTTTTTTCTGTATTTGGCGTCTTTTTACCGTTTGCGCGTGGCTATTTTCGTCAATATCGTCATCAGATTCACCGGCTTCCGAGCTGTCGGGTTGAAATGGTGGGTCATCAGGATCAAATTCTTCTATGGATTCATTGTCACTGTGCACCTGGAAAGTTTCAGATTCTCCAAAAATTTCAGGATTTTCTGCCACTGCTGCAGGCTGTTTGTCAATCTTTACAGCTTCCTCTAGAGCCTTGTTTTCTGTATCTTCCCGACTGTCTTCTAATGTTTGAATTAAGGATGTTTGAGGGTCAATTTCCTCTATGCTCTCATCTTTACTGGTAGAGATATGAGTATCAGGGCCATCTAATATTATTTCTATTGGTGTATTGTTGTTTTTCGTAGAGGACGATTGATTTCGGTCAATTTCGATTACTTTATCATTTTTTTCTGAATTTCGATTGACTGCATCAGCCAAGCTAAAATGAATTGACTTTAACTTGACTTCTGCTTTCTTGATTTGCATAAAAAATTTATAACTCATCTTCAAATCACAAATACAATCCATACACATCTGAGTAGACAAACTATCGTACTGATTTATATCTTCCAAGTGTTTCATTTGTTGACTCAGTCTCATTTGTATACCTTTCTCACTAAAAATATCAACTAGAGGAAGCTTGAGACCCGCACAAGTTCTGCAATACTTTCTCAACTCTTGCCTCATCTGCTCAGATATCAAAGTCTTGTTTTGCCCAACTGGTTTGGTCCTTAATGTTCTATTAATTTTTGTTAACTCACTTAAACTACTGGCATCGTGTGCCAGTAATTTTACTCGAGGGGTAATCTTCTTTAACTCATTAATATCCTTTATTGGACCACCAATAGCTTCTTTGTTTGCAACTGCAATATTTTTAGTCTTTTGAGTAAGCCCACCAATATTCCCTTGTCTATAGGAATAGGACCCATCTCCTTTAACTTCACTGTAATTGTGGTCCCTGTTTTTAACTTCAGAACCTTGCATCTTGTGACCTTCTACATTCATAACATCTGTGTTATCCATAAATTCTCAAATCTCCTGGAAAATGTTAAAAAATTTCTAAATGTCAATATATACCTTAGTTTTTGCGCGCAACAAAGTCAAGACATCATTATAGTCGATTACATAACAATTGCATGTGCACATTCATCATATCTTCTATGTTATAAAACAAATTTGTTATTAAATAGGAGCTTACAAATTAATTGGGTATAGTTGACAACAAACATATTTACCTTAGCTTTCAATCAACATAAATTTTTGTAATGGACATATTCAAAGGCATTCTTTTCAGTATGTTGTCAGAATACTTCATTTATAATCCAATGTGGTTTTTTAAACATTTTTCTGTGTATATATCACTTTAAAGTTCAACGGCAAGATACTTTAACTTGCTCCAAAATATTTCATGAAATGTAGCTTTTTAAAATTGAATTACTGTTTATGGTAGCGCCACTGTAATATCGGTACAACATTTAGTATGGTCCTAGATTTCTTTCATTTTCCAAGGAAATAAAAACAGGTGCTCGTACTCCATAAATAATCATATCATTGGTTTCATTTCCTTGTCCAGTAAAGTCGAAAATTGCCTTAGAAGGTATCGCGTTAAAGTCAAAAGCGAGGTTAGGTTGTAGGCAATTTGGAGCAAGGCAGAATGTCGTCTTTCAAGCCAACATTAGCACGTAAATGGCGGGCACATTAAACTTTCGTATTATAACGAGCACTTGACAGAAACGAGTTTTGCTACTACTCACTAATAATCCACGGGCAATTTTCGAAATAAGTTTTTCTAATCTCACATCATTTTCTAACTTCTTCCTGACGTTATCCAGATGGCGTGGGGAAATGGCGCCCGATGGCCCGCTAGGCGTTATTTTCGCGTCGGAACGGACGTTCTACAGTACGAGAATTCATAGCTTGACCCGGGGAATGCAAGAGAGTGAGTGACTCGTTGGACGGAACGTCTCCGTCGAGCGATTTCGCTTTCGATGATTCTCACGGTGTACTTTATGCTTGGATTTGATCGTCGCTCTTTTTTGAGGAGGTCAAACTATCACAGCGCACTGTACGCTCTGCTGTCGTCGTGTTCCAAAATTCTCTCGGATATAGCGTCGGTGGATATAGTCACGACGCCACGTGACATCGACGATATTTAAAATGGCCGCAAAAAGTCTGCAAAATCTATTAGCCTCCATCGATTGCGCGAATACGAAATTTTGTTTATCCCTCACATGTTTATAACATGAAATTCTTAGAGTCAATGAAAATGTATTTCCTGATATTAATAATATCCATTTAGATCTGCGATAAGTGAACGCAAGAAGTACTCGAGCAACTCTTTATTATCGTATACCATTTAGATGAAGGTAAAAAAGATGCATCGCAAATTAAATTTATGATAATAACCGCATACGAGTTTATCACCATTTCTCTGCATCCTGTATGAACAGTTACAATTACTTGTTGTCTCCCAACATTACTTAGCAAGAAGATTCTGAAAGAAATTATTTCAATGCAAGCTGTATGTTATATCAGCAGGTTCAAGAAGGGGTAACAGCAATTGTTGGGCAATTGATTAATAAGATGTATTTATGATCACGTGATAAATTTAGTAATATTGGCACAACGTCTGAGAATGTTCTAGAAAATCTATCCTCATGTAATCTTTGTTTGGGCCTGAAATCTTTTTCTTCTGTAGATAATGCTATCCTACTACATGCTACTACATGATAAGGATCGTAACATTAAACAGTTTTACTCCTTAGGCACCTTGAATAAATAAACAAACACTTTATCCCATTTTGAAATTTTATTGATCACAACACTTTTCATTAAAGCACTATAATCATTTTACAACACAATTCGTAATAGGTCAATTTGTACCAAGTCTCACTATCATATTGTAGAGTCATATACTACAAGATTTACATTTGTGTATTATATATTAGATATATATCACCTTTGTAACTGAGAATACTGACCCATTTTTATAGATTTGATTTAAAAATATATCTGTAAAATAAGTCTTTAAGAATATACTTTACAGAGTATATGCTAAAAAATAGGTAACTTTGCTTTTGTTCATTTCAATCTTTAAGTGGTAACATGGTACATGGTACTCTTGTATATTATGTATGATCTTTACAATAGTAATTATAAATACTGAAAGTTGGATAGGTAGGAGAGCATCTGAAGTTATCACTGACTGAATGATTTTGTTTGCTTTGGCAATGTTGTCAAATTGGTACTATTTTCTGCCTCTTTAGTTTGACAGTATATGGATTTGTCAATACCATTACTGCTTTAGAAAATTGACCTTATGTTCAAGAAGCATATTATTATCTGCTGGCAATGACAAACATGCCCTTAGTACATTTTCAATACAAAGCCTTTGTCTGAATAATGCATTAACCACTGGTGTACCTGGTGGTACCAGTGGTGCTTTGCACAAGTATGAAAGTACTGAAAGAACACTGTGGAAGCCAGTGAATTGTTCACTTCCTGATGCAACATCTTTAAAAGTGATACGGGAGCAAATTTCGGCTAGGATCACTAGATCCAAGATTATGGGACTGGCAAGGAGTGAATCTTCACAGGTGTTATGCACGACAATCGTATTATGCCCTCCGAGCATTATTTCCGACGTATACTCATCCATTGCCCTTTTACTGTCCCCTGTAAACAGTCATTTGTCATTATCAATATGAGCTGACACAGGCATAGTTCTGCATTTTTTTCTAAACTTACCAACATACGGCACATATTTAATAACAACACAGTGATCAGGTTTTTCCCCTGGTTCATACAGGATTCTGTTGGATTGTACCATGTCATCCACTACATTACTTTTTGAAATCTCTTTTGATCTGAACTGTTGTGGAGCGGACAAATTATAGCCGTCGTTATTTCCGAGATGATTGTAACTGACAATTGATACTGGTTTAATACCAGCAGAGACCAAGAAATCAACCAGCACAGACTTCAATTTTGTCTGGCCAGATTTGAAGTCATCCCCAGCAATAAATGTTCCTTGTTTCATGGCCAGTTCTATTGCACCTGGCACAAAGGTGTTTTGAGGAGAACCATTTATATAAGTACACTGCAAAGTAAATCATGAAACATAGATTATTCAAAGATCAATTTGATGATGCAGAAATATGTTTGAATTATCTTACTCCTTCTAAAGCTGCTGCAACCGCGAACATTGTACTTGGGCTAATCTCAGGGTGGTCTGAATTAATAGCCTTCAGTAAATTTTCTGCAGTATCATTTACTCCCGGAATAATCTCGGCGAATCTCTCGGTGTTAGCCGTCCATAGAATAATGACTTTGTCCAATTTCTTAGAGGACTTAAAGTCTACAATATCTTGTCTTAATCTCTCCAGTTGTTCATTTTTTGATCCAAGTATAAGATTGTTAGCTCTTCCTTCCTATAACAATTAAGGTACACCAATGTTAATATTTATTAACATTGCTGAAAGATCCAGAGAATTTCTCTTAAATTTAGCAGATTGAGGAGTAGTAGCAGTTCTACCTGGTTGGCTGCAATAAAATCATGGTAATATATACTCTTTCTAGGCTTCATCTGCATCATATGATCTTTCAGTCTTTTTTGGAGATTGATATCTAAGACTTTTGCACGTCCCATTGCATCTGCAAGATTCATATTGGAAATGTCCCAGCCATCAACTTCAATGTCATCAGGGTTTACCATTGGCAGCATCCAGGACATTGGAACATACACATCTTCTCCATTTTTGCTACCCAGTTTAACAGTGGATGCTTGTAGCAGAGAACCATACCTAGAACAATAATCATTTTAATCCTGTAATCTTATTGGCACACAACTAGTAATGACTTTTTCTAGTCATGGAATATTTACCAGTTTGCGTTTTTGATACCATCCTTAGTTTCCCAGGATAATTTCAGTTTATTGGCAATCAGTGCAGCAGTAATTGTAGTACCATTGTTTCCTCCCCAGCCTACCAGCATCAACCCCAATTTTGGGACCTTCAATTCTGTCCTAATCAGTAGCTTTTTTGTTTCTGGTGTCACCTGCAGGAAATAAATTTAATTGTGTAGTTACCTCAATAAATATTCAGTATGTCTTTCTGAATGTAGTGAGTAGTAGTTCAGAAAAGTATTTCATGGAGAACACTGCTAATAAATAATCAACAACATAAGCAAGGTAAACCCTTATGACCTCTGATAATTTGCCGAAATAATTGTCTCCGCAGGTTACCTTATACTGGCCGGCAACTTCGTCTATGACCTTCGTCGTTTGATAATCGTATTCGGCCTCCATGTACTCATCGTTGTACTTCACCTTGGGCGATTCGACGCGAATCTTCAGGGCCATCGTGTCCGTGGGATCGATGGATCAATATACAGTTAGAACAGCGCCGGTTTCTCCGGTATTTATTATTCCGACGTACAAAGCGCAAAAACAACAACGGTGGGTATTAAACCGTGTTTATCGGAAAAAACTGTCTCTTCTGCGTTGGCGCGAAAAGTCGATAGTGTCGTTTAAACGTTAGAGCGGCAGCAAATACGATAACACGGCGTAAGAGGATGTAATTGACAGCAGATTGTTTTTATAGGTGAGTTTTGTTTACTGAAGGGTACACGAGTTCCAGTTCTTTCTAGAGACGCGCACAGGGTAAAAATGAAAGACGCATTTGATGACAAGCGACACTCGCGGAAGAGTGAAAAATCAAAAAGACCGGCACCTCGGGCGGGTTGAATGCTGAATGTGACGTTTGCCCGGCCGATTGCGCGCTTTAAAAGAAACTTGCCAGCAACACCCGCACCCCCGCCGCCCTATGCTCGGCCGTCTATTAAATGGAACCTATTATATTTGCTCACCGGCGGACTCTTATCGGCAGTGCTAATTTAATATAATTATGTCGTTCGAATAAGCCTGATCCGCTCATCCGACCATCCTCCGCGAATGTTGATTTGCTCCTGTCTTCTTTTCACCTGTACCCTTTTGTTCCCCCAACCTTTATCGCTTTTACGTCGCTCTTTCGCCAATATTTCGCGTATCGTTGTCGCTTTCACGTGCGACGTCGTTAGTATCACATTGTATGCTAGTTACTGCCAATAATTTCTCAAGCAGCTCATTACTATTGTTTATCAAATGAATGACCATCCAAAACGTATGATGATAACGATTTTCACCGAGGCCACATAAATAATTTTGCTTTTGGAAGAGCAACTCTAATCAATGACTTCCAACAATCCTGGCATTAAAAAAATAGCTTGCCATCCTGCTGAACAACCTTGACAGTAGTCTTTAAAACATGAAAGGGTTGGTGAGGTACCTGCAGAAAATTTGAAGGTAGTAGGGCATTGTTTATGCTGGTGAAAAAAAAGATAGGAGAAAAAAGAGAATCCACGTCCTTCTACTATTAAGTTTACGCATGGAATTGTACGGTGAATTAATGTACACAAAAAGTAAAGCATAACACCGCTGGATCTGTTTTCCTTCTGGAGGCAGGTTCGAGAACCGTTCAATTACATCACGTGTAGCTGGAATGCATAGATTGTTTCAATCAATTGGCCCTCGGTGCCTCTAGAACTTTCGTAACGGAAGAATGATGTTACCACTGCTGCCAGTAAGACGAGCCCTGGCTTAACGATTATGAACTGTAATCTGCTTACAAAGGACGATTTTATCCACCATCGAGGTACCCACCTCTCTGCTTTCATTCTAGGAAGCAATGCCTGTTAACATAACTCCCGTGAAATGTATCCCGCATTTCCTTCCTTTAGTTTACGTATACAGAGAAATGTTTAGGAAACAATAGCGTTCTCATAAATCCTCCGGCGATACAGGCTCTCATTATTCAGTGATCACGCTCCTATCGACTGAAATACAAAATGTTGCAATCTAAGGAAGAAGTTTCTCGCTGAACAAAGTCCATAAGATTCAAGCGGCTTGGATTTTTGCAATTCCTGTAATAGTGACTTCTCAGAATTAAAATCTAAAATCCATTTGGAACTAACAGAGGATACATTGATACAGGATGTGGCGAGAACAGATGCTCCTTTGTAAATTAAGCGGAGTTTATTCAAATCGTTGGTGATAACATTCCATGATGGTGACGCAGTTGATCGAGGTAAAACGATTTCGCGCGTTTTAAAATAATTTCGTGATTCTGCACAGTCGTTCAAAATATAGCAACCAATGTCATATTGGGCTACGAACATTTCCAAGACTCTGTAATATTCATGCGTTCCTAACATTTATTTGCGATGTTTGTGTAAAATTACAGGCACTTAATAAGGGGGTTTACTTTGGCTCATATGTTCGAACAATACGAATTACATTGCCTGTATATCCTCATTTATCGCATTGTGCAATTCGATTTTATTTTGAATACGTCTTGAAACGTTGCCAGATGCCATTAAATTCATTGCCAAATATGAAAAAATGACATTTGTGATAATTTCGCGTACTTTAGATAAATATAAAATATTCCTAGAATGCAACCCCCACTGTACAATCAGTGGGAAATTTCTAAGTTGCGAGAACTTGTGAGTTGGCAGCACTACAATTCGAATGAATTGTCATTTGGCGCGCAAAGTCATATGCGCTGTCAATGAGAGATGGTGGGAAGTAAAACAACCTCTTCCACTTTTGACACATTTCTCTTTGATTATAGGGACATAAGTATAGTATACTGTAATAAAATAGACCAGAAGCATGTCTATAGTTCGAGATTACTTCAGTAATATTCATTCAAATAATTACTAAGTATTTATGAAGAAGTACTTTTAAGCACCAAAGCACAACAAAGATTTTGCCAGAATGTCGCAGTGTTCAAAAAGGATACATGAAATCCTCTCGAATGCTGATTCTAAGAAATTGACAGATAAAAAGGTAGTGCACAATAACAGGAATTGTATAACATAATGCGGAATGAACTTTATCACGCTGTGTTTTATTTTCAGAAATGTATTACAGAATTATTAGAATTATATGAGAACAAAGATGCGATTCACGAGATTTCAAAGCACACAAAAGATAAGACCTCGACGGTAGTTTGTTGGTCGAATATATTAAATGTCATCCATAATTTGTTAGTGGCTGTAAGTGAATCAAATTATCATTGTTCTGATAGTGTTCTATTTTACCTATTAACCTTTTTTTTTATAATAAAGGAAGCTGAGAGGTCTGCTATAAAGGATACACGTCCCAAATTGTTTAGTGAACGAAGACCCACTTGTTTAGCAGTATTGAAAACTGTATCCAATGCAAATAGTGGCTCAAGGTTATACTTGCAGTGTTCAGACCTCATTCCACTTGTGTTACAAATTTTAACAAAGAAAACATATAACCATTATCATGATACATATTTGACTATATTGACACATCATGTACTGCCACATAGAACCCATCAAATAGAAATGTCACCAGAACAATGGCAAGAATTATTAAAAATATGTATATTTTTGTATGAAAATCTATCTCCAAACATGAACAGGAGAGATTTACTAAGTGCACTACAATCAATTGTACATTATGGGTGCTTATATTCACATCTAGTTTTTAAAGTAAAGGGGATTTTTCCATTCCTTAAAAAAGTTTTATCAGATGTGAAATCAGAACAGGATGAACTTGCTAAAGATGCTTATAAACTAGCTTATACGGTATGTCAATGCCTTGGCACAGAAAGTAGATTTGCATTATGCCAATTTAGTGAAGATATTTTACCTATTATTATCAGTTTAAACATACCAAATGAAAAGTACAAGTTGATGCATCTGTTTATGCAAATACATCATCCCTATGGAGCCACTGCACAACACGAAACAGCATATGCCTGTGACTGGCAGAAGTGGAAAGAAATACTTGAGAGTATATACTTAATTATCCTGAAGGATTGTAAGCCAGAAGTCATGTCATACAGCTTTATACATTGTGCATGTGAAGGTAAGTAATTTTGTAGTATAAATGTTGTTAAAAATGTTAGAAAGCAATAATGACCGTTTGTATTTTTCTAGTGTTTAAGCAAATATTGGAATACCCCAGTTTCTCTACTAACATGCAATGCTTGTTTGATTCTTACACATCACAACCAACAAAGAAGAGACGTATAGCTGTTAAAATTGATAAACCTCTTGATATGTTAAATGCCACAGAGCCAAAGGAAGTATGGGCTATGGTTCAGATTTTAAATGTCTTTATTAGAAAGTATCCTGAATCTCTAAAATTGGAGGACTATGTTCCTTTTTTGAAAGTCATTACCCATCTGTTATCTCAATGTCAGATCCATCAAAACGAAAAACTTGTTGACAGTCTCTATGAATTGCTACTTATTACACTTCAAATTGAAGGAGAGTTTGACAATTCAGAACTGGCAGAGGATACAAAGGAATATTGGGATAAAGTGGGGGACATTTTACTCAGGTACTTAATCCTTTGTTTTCAAAGGCTCTTTTTTAATTTCTTATTGTACAATATATGATTTCAGGTCATTGAGTGGGAATCAAAACGAAACGTCAGGTCATAAACTCATGCAGCATTTGATAAAGCATAGTAAACTAATGAATTCCAATACCCTTCTCAGATTATATTGTACAAAAACAATTAGGTGGTCTGGCCATAGTTTGTCAACATTACTAGCCTTTGTCAATTACATATCATTGCCAGATGATATGTCAATGTTGAGTGTAAATCAACAAACTTATTCACAATCATCTGATCTTGATTCTGTCAGAATATCTCTTTTAAAGTGGATATTAAATGTGCCTTGGAAGGGAGTATACAGTAAAGAAACAATTAATGACTTTCGTAATTTACTGGTGTTCCTGATTTCGAAATCATGGTGCACAAGGAGACCAAAATCAGGAAGTAATATTTTGGCAGATACAACGCAAAACTCTACTGCCCTGAAAAACATTGAGACTTGCTACTTGTCCTTAACATTCCATTCAAATTTATTCGAGAAAGAACAAAAAACTGTTTGTCGAAAGAGTAACGAAAAAAGTATGAAACTTCTGCTGGCAGATGATATCGTTAACTTCTTGAAACGGCATTTGAATAGCATCGCAGACATAGGTGATGCATGCAAGGATGCAGTTATACTTGTGACAAAAATAACATGCATAGCTACGGCAATTTCAGTTCTCAGAGAATTCGACATCGCTTTGTCTGACCTACAAGGATCCTCCCTCGTTTCAACAATGGAGGATTGTTTGCAATCTCTTTGCGCTTTGATACAAACCATCGAACCGAAGAAATCTCGATTCACGTACCTTGATAATCTGACAAAAGCGCTGACCGTGTTGTACGGTACGCATTACCACGAAGAAATAGCAAATGTTATTATCTCGTCTTCCACGAAGGAGATGCTAAGAAGCATATTCAATTTACTTAACGTTGAAGATAAAGATACCACAGACGGTCCGCGCACGATACGTCGTTTCAGTAATACTTCTCAAGGTGCTCGTATGCAATCTGACTTTGAAGATATCGACAACACATACAGCAGCCCCGGTAATGATGGCATAATAAGGACACAGGCCATCGTGGCTTTAGTCTTGTTTTGTCGTATGAGAACTGGACAGGAGAAACTGCAGGTCCAGATAAACCTCATGAAAAATCTTTTGACGTTCGGCATGTATGACATTAACTGCTTAGTCGATTTCAAAATGGCTATGACCGTTTTGGAATCGCTAACAGGGGACGAAGTTGAGGAGAATTTTCGACTGTACGATAATGCTCCTTTGGAATTTTTATTAGAATTATTCAAATGCTGTTACAAGGACGAAGAATGTATACGCAGCGTTCTGAAAATTCTGCCCCACTTTTTTGAATACGTAGCAAATCATATTGAATCAAGAGAACGATTAGTCTCTTATCTGTTCGTTTTTTATAAACGTTTATACAAGGGAAGGTATGGGCCACAAGTGTACATAGAATTTATCAGGTGCCTTCCAAAAATCGCTGAGGTGGATCCCGCAGGTTCTTGGGCAACTTGGATGATCGAAGAAAATACTGTACCCTTAACCGAAACAGTATTACATCACGTTACTAATCCTTTCTACGTCGTACGTTTACAAACAGCACGTTGTATACAACAAATATTTTCCCTAAAATGCATTGAATTCCGATGGAAGGCATCGTTGTTTACGAAACTAATAGAAGCTGTGACGAATTCCTTTATTGTCGACAGAACATTAGAAAAATATGAAGAAAAAGACGAACAACAATGTCGAACGGCAAGTGCATTGTTGATAGTGATAAGTGTCTTGTTTAGTAGCAAGACACTTCAAAACGAAGCTTTACTGGCCCTACTGCAGATGACCGTCGACAATAATATCAAAAGCAAATTCACAAGAAAAGCCCTCTCTGCTGCTACAAGAGAAATGAATTACCCTTATATCATAGAGAATAATCTGAATTATTTGGCGTATAATTGGCTTCTATTAGGGAAAAAGATTAACACATTTCCATGGGATGTAACCGATTCAACATCGCAATTTCAATTCTACAACGACCATATCAATACTTTGGCATTGAGTTACATGCAAGCTCTGCATTTTACTGATGCCAAGGCTTTATGCGAAAACGTAGAAACTTCCTTCGAACAAGTTGTCGAGCAGATCTTTCCTCAACTTTTATCGTGGCTTCTTTCAGTCGCCTGCCAGTCTAACAATTCCGAAGAAGATCTATCTGCAGTTATTGGCCTTGGGGAACTGGTCTCCAACAAAGGCATATTCAAATCCGTAAGGAGTGGTTCTAATTTATTAAATGAGAAATTCGGAGACATCGTTGTTAGTATCGTTCAGCGACTTCACGATGAAGAAGATTTTGTTCATACGTTTGATCAGCGGGTTCCATTGCCAATATTGGATCCCCTTTCTTATCCCCGACAAACAATTGACAAATGTTTACAGTATTTCTTGGAACAATTGTGTGGCGTGACAGAATCTTTGCCGCATATTTTGGCGCTCAAACGTCCACGTATTCTGCAGAGAATATTGATGGATCTCACAAGCAATATTTATAGTATGAAGTTCATCGAACACAAGTGCAAGGCTTTACATCAATACGTTTATTTTAGTACCCTGATCATCGAGAATCTATCGAACGAATACTTCGATGATATTGCAATGTATTTGATCAGAGAAATCAGTTACACATTGCTGCATTTAATAAAGGAGGATAATGATTTGCTGTCGGAATTCGCTTGCAAACACTTCTATGTCTTCTTAAAAGTCATATTGCCTAGTAGAGGTCGAGAAATTACGGAGATACTGGATTTTTGCGTGACAACATTAATTCCTATCGCACAGTCCGGAAAAGTACCAAGAGCCTCGAAGACATTACACTTCCTAATAGTCAATCATAAGGACACACTTTCCGAAGCTATAAAAAAATTGCCCCCTTTTCCAAAAGACGAGGCTTTCGAGGAGATAAGAAACGTGCATAACTCGTTGAAGTATAGGAATGATATAGTTTATACTTTAGAGGAGGAGATCGAACATTTTTTGAAGACCAACAGCTGGCAAAACGCAAATTTCAGCGTCGATGGGCTGGTCCATTTGCGAGAACAACTGTCTTCTCGGCGAGAAGAACTGAAAGTCATCTACGAACGACTCGAAAGCCTTCGTGGCTTCGCAGAGGATTGTGCTCAGAGTATTCCACACAAATTGACGTATACACTAATCAAGCTGACGAGATCGTCGAACCCAAACGTTTCCATAGAAGCTGCGAAATGCCTGGGAGAACTCGGACCAGCGGATTTAACGACAATGATTCTTTACCCCACAGAAAGCCACACGAAAGACGAGGTGGACAGTGTGGAAATTTTAACTCACGAAATCTTGATATTGCTAACAGAATTTCTCAGCCATGCTGACATAAAATTGCGCAAGGCCAGCGCCGAATCACTTTACGTCGTCCTCTCGAGTTACTGGGGACAGAAGTTGTTGAATCCTTCTTACCTCAGCAACTTGGAAATTGCCATTCGAAGCATGGAAAATCGTCTCCGATTAGATTACATTCGTCCCTTTATTCTCAGAGGAAAAACCGGTTCGAAAAAAGTGCAGATCGACGGACCTTCGTTCGAGTTATACGTGAAAGGAGAAAATGAAATCTGGACGACAAAGTCCTGCGGATCCTACAGCGAATGGATAATTCAAATCACGAAGAATATAGCCAGCTGCTTCTCAGGAATTTTCCTTAAAGACCTCAAGCGGGTCTTTTCTTTGAGCGCCGAATTCTGCGAGCCCATTCTCCCGCGAATGATCTATTTACTGATCCATGTAGATCAAAGATGTAGCAACTACGTCTGTCGTTGCATTAACAGGTTCTTCGATTACCATTTTAACCCATCCAACCAAAAGGACCCTGAATCATCGCGATGCAGCAGGGAAACTGTTCATTCTATGTTAAACGTCGTCAACTTTATGCGAATCCAAGCAGCGGACGATGTTGAGCTTCAGTTGGATTACATGTACATCGCCAAGGCCGCTCAGTATTGCTCAGCTTTCTTCACTGCTATCCTCTACACGGAACTCTGCTGCGAAGTTTTGCTGGAGGCAGAAAGCTTCACCAGCGACTTCAATAACATCACCAAGATCGACTACCTCTGTGAACACAAGCCCAGAGAGGGCAGAGAATTACAGAGTATCCTAAGGGACGTGTATCTGAAGATTGGAGATCCTGATGCTATTTACGGATGTGGATTGTCTCATCTAAGAGACAATTCCTCAAGGGTGCAGCATTACATCCACACACGGAAGTGGGACAAGGTCATTCTAGCTCAGGATGTTGAACTTTGCTTCGGGAATAGCTCGGCAAGGAGTGGTAAATAAATAAATAAGTGAAGTAGGGCAAATTCACCAGTAATACTAGACACTAAAATGTTTCTTTCACAGCTATGGTCAACGCCTTACAACAGTCTGGGCTTCAGTATTTACTGGGACAGTTTGTCTTTAATGCCAGCAATGGAGATAAACTATCCGATGATTATCAGTACGAAAGTGCCTGGAGACTCTGTAATTGGGATATTTGCAGATCGCAGAGTGCGGTAGAATTCCAAGAAAATACTTCAAGCGATGATACAGCAGTCGTCAAAGATTCGGATTATTATTTTTATCATTATCAGGCCTTAAAGTGTTTTCACGATGGCCATGAAGATGGCATAAAAGATGCCATTGAGAATGCTCGTTTGAGCGTAGGAAAGGCCCTTGCCAATGTCAGCTTAGGTAAAGAACGACTTTGTAAACTAATAGCATACCAAAACAGGTATCTGAACTATAAAATTCTTTTCAGAAAGCAGCAAAACTGTTTACGAGAAATTAGCACAACTTCAAATGCTCCGTGAGATAGAAGAAATGTGTTTATCGAAACCGACAGAATACGTCAACATTTTGGAAGACTGGTCCCGACAAAATATTGGAAGGTCAAATGAATTTCAGTACGTTGAACCTATTTTGACACAAAGAACTGTAATACATAGATCGAAGGATTCTTTGTTTCACAATTCGGAATTTAAAACTGCCCTTGCCAACACGTATTTGTATATAGCAGACGTAGCGGAAAAACAAGGATATTTACAAACGGCTGCCCTTGCCTTAGGTAATTTACAGAATTTATTTTAATATTAACGAGGATTGTGACATTTACCAGTTGGTTTCTATTATTAGATACATTGGCAAAGCTACCCGATCTGTCTTCCGAGATCAGAGAACAATTACGATACCAAGAAGCTCTTCTTATGTGGATAAGAAATGATCAGGATATCGCACGGTTTCTTCTTCGTAGTTTAATGAACGAAAAGTCGTTAAACCATCGTTTAAGAGCAGATGTTCTACGAGTTTATGGAAACTGGATGGCGGAAATGAAGTCCGAAAATTCTCAGGTATCTTTCATCATTCGTACTGTAAATTTTAGTGATATTATGAGGTACAAAAAGTAGTATACGTGAATGCGTTTGCAGGCAATAATTAAGAACTATTATTTGGAATCTATAAACTCAGCGGAGATGATTAAAGATAAAGGTAACTGGGAGCAGAAGACGATGGTCGAAAAGGGATTGCACAACTCTCACGTTGCTTTGGCGCGTTTCGCTGACGCTCAGTTTGAGCTGATAACCGCGTACATGAAATCTCCTCAATTCGAAGGGTTAAAGGAATCTGTGAGTTACAGCAATACTGTCAAACTTGACACAGCGCAGAAAGACCGGGATTTGCAGCGAGCTGTTATTTGCAGTCGAAGACAAATGTCTAATGACGTAGCAGAATTAGCAAATACAGAGAGGGAGAAAAACTATTACTTGATCACAGCATTGACGTAAGCGAAACCTTGTCCGATTTGTAGGAAGATAATCAAAAGTAACTTGTCTTCGTTTTTTAGGTATTACCTGAAAGTTCTTCAACAAAGCGAAGACTACAATCTTCTGATATTTCGGCTGATCGCACTTTGGTTGGATAATAGAAGTTTCCAAGAAGTCAATAGTTTGCTGGAGGAAAACCTTGACGGCATTGCTTCCTTTAAATTCATCCCACTTATACCTCAGATGGCTGCGCATATGAGCAACGTATTAGATGAGTTTTCCAGCAAGATTTACAGAATTTTAAAGCATTGCGCCGTGGAACATCCACATCACACATTACCGGTTTTATTAGCGTTGAAAAATTTGTACATCGATATGGATTATACTTGCTCTAAACGAGCTTCCAATCGCAAGGAAGAGCCGCGAGTCTTAGGCGCCAGAAAATTGTTGACGAGTCTAAATAGCTCTGATGTTGCCGATATTATTAAAGAAATGGACATACTGTCACATTCTTTAGTCATGTTAGCTTACGCCGAAGGAACTCAAGCAAGAGGTATGTTTTCTAAAGTATTAAAATTACTGGAACCCTTTAAACAAAACCCTCCTTTCCCTACCCTATTTTTCAGTTGCGAACGTTTATAAAATACCACGTGATCAGAAGATTTTGAAAATTAACGACTTTCGAAATTTGCTCATGCCAACCTTAACTACCAATGTAAGGCCCAGCGGAAACTACACCAATATCGTTGGAGTCCATAAATATTTAGATACATTTGAAAACGTGGGAGGCGTAAATGCTCCGAAAAAAATTACTTGTGTCGGAACGAATGGTATTTGCTACAAACAGTTAGTGAAGGTAACCCTTACTACTAAGGATGGTAGTCAACATTGGAATTCGTTATATATATATTGTTTTTTATGTAGGGAAAGGACGACTTACGACAAGATGCCGTGATGCAACAAGTTTTCAATGTTATGAATATACTATTAAAAACCTGTAAGGAGACCAATAAGAGGAAATTGAAAATAAGAACGTACAAGGTAATGTGAGAACACAGGATAAATTTTATGGCCATCTTGTTGAAATATAAAAACTTTTCAGGTAGTTCCTCTGTCACAAAGATCAGGCGTATTAGAATGGTGTGACAACACTATTCCCATGTTAGCTGCATTAGTAGGAACGAAATCACAACCCGGCGTTCATACGAAATACTATCCGAATGATTATACTACAGAACAATGCAAAATGCTTATGAGGGTAAAATTTTCACACGATATTTGCGATCCTTGCTAACGCATATTGTAATATTTACTATTATCTCAGGAGGCGGTGAAAGAATCAAATGAAAAGAAACTGAAGATATTCCTAGATTGTTGCGCTCACATGCATCCAGCTTTTCATCATTTCTTTATGGATAAATATCCGTCTCCTGAAACCTGGTACGAAAGGAGATTGACCTACACTCGAAGGTAAGTAGTCCGTTGATTATACTAAAGCGAGTCAGGAAAGTGACGTTCTGTTTAAATTTTTTACAGTGTAGCGACGACATCCATGGCAGGATACATATTGGGATTAGGAGATCGACATCTCAGCAACATTCTGTTGGATCAGTCAACAGCAGAGTTGGTTCACATTGATTTCGGTAACATTAGATTCATTGCATTACATTTCAAAAATCGTAACAAAATACCCTATGACATTTTTTGCACTTAGGATACGCGTTTGAAGAAGGCAAAGTACTGCCAGTTCCTGAGACTGTACCCTTCCGTTTAACGCGAGATATCGAAGTGGCAATGGGTGTTTCCGGTGTGGAAGGAACGATGAGGAGAAGTTGCGAGCAAACTTTGACAGTGATGCGTGATCAGCAACGAATAATCATAACGCTACTTCAAGTTTTACTTTACGACCCTTTATTCTCCTGGTCCATAACTCCAGCCAAAGCGCATAATTTACAGGGTGGTGGTTCAAATCGGACTAGCGACAATAATCAAGGTGAAAATTACCGACATTCTCGACACGCGACTCTTATTTTGTTTTCCAGTCTTACCAGAATGCCTTTAATTGGTTCAACAGACGAAATCAAAACAAACAGAACTGCGGAGAGAGCTTTATTAAGGATAGAACAGAAGCTGCAAGGCACAGAAGAAGGTTTACCGTCGAGCGTTGCGGGTCAAGTCGAAAAACTTATTCAGGAAGCTCGTGACCCTTCAAACCTTTCCCGTATTTATTTTGGATGGCAGGCGTATCTGTGAATTGACTTTCATCATAACCCCTGCTTCCATCGCTTCCAATTGTACATATTATATATTTAATTAATGTTATAAGTAAAAATATATTCCATTTTTTTATGTTTTATGAAATCCAAGGTTTTCCTTTTACTCTACAATGAAAACGCAGGATGTTTTTGGGGTAGGGCAGTAATAGAAGATTAGGCTATTCATATCCATATACAGTCGACGTTTATTGCTATCACGTACATCACAATTGAATGAGTTCGTGCAAAACCCCTTTTTGGATAAATCCACTCAATCGTTTTTCTAACTAAAAAAGTAAACCGAGGACAATACTTTCTGCAGGTCAAAATTGCCTTTCTTCGGAACATTCGTTAAACGTTCGATTAACTCCTCTGGAGAACCTATGCTGTATTTGAACAAAATTCGTTAGAAACTTATTGATCATTTCTGAATAGTGTATGAAAGTACTGGAAGTAATCCTAACCTGTTTGGCATCTTTCCATAATGTGTAGCGAAAAACTGCGCAAGGTCTTCGAGTATCGTCTGGGAATGCAAGGCGACGAATTGTTCCCGACATATCTGTAACGGAAATGAACGGTAATACGATATTCAAATCATATTCTTCAGTTGACTTACCCTATTCATGACGTTAACTGTACAAATATGGGTCCAATAACAATCGTGCACTGAAACGAAGGTAATGCCTTCATTCTCGCTATGAAGACTAGTAAGCATCATGTGAGAGGAGTCCAATGAGTGTATGAAGTTCGGTGCAAAAGCGTTTCTTTGCTTGATAGTATCTGGCTTCCTGCAATACATTTATGTTGTTTTCTAGTATACGTATATACATACTATTAAAATATAAATACTCACAGCACAAAATCATTGGCCGTATGTCGATTTAGTTCCATATTCTTTTTGGAATACGCTTGCGTCACCGGTAAACCCAAAGGCGTAATCCATTGTACATATTGACTATAATTCATAGAAATCACATTCGCGCAGTCTGTTAACCAATCCTGAATTTCCTTGGCACCGGTAAACATAGCTCCCAAACTTCGAAAAGTGTGATCAGCCAAATACGTGCTCGCTGCTTTTAAATGTTCTTCAGGAAAGTCAGGAAGAGCTGAACAGAATAGCATGAATTAATCATTATTGTTTCTCCCTTACCACATGTCCACTATCGATCGAAACATTTACCTTTGAGTTGCTTCTTTATCTGAAGAATCGCTCCATATTTCGTTACACCGTATACCGTGGTCATCACCGTTTGTTTCACTACTTTTCTGTTTATGCGTCCTTCCAGTAGGAAAGCAATATCTAGGCCAGATTTCGCGTCCGCTAGTCGCGCATTCTCTACCTGCCAACAAAATATATTAAACATAAAAACTCTGGTTTATACTTTTGTTGTAGATTCGAAAAAGAATGAAACTAAATAGATAGTACCGTGCTGATTCAAGGATAGTGAAATCGCAATAAAAATACTAACTGAGATCCAGATATGTTTATTCACAGCATATAATTCACAGATTACCTAGCAGTCTAAAGAGTAGAATTTCTATATTATCCAACTAATTTAAATACTATTCGTGCTTCTCGAATTTATCTTCTTGGATTATTGTTGCTCACCATAGACGCCACGGCGCTATAAACGTCCTGCGGTTTTTCTGAAGGTGCAAGATTAACGGCTTGCGCGCCAAGTTCGTCTCTTCCTAAGGCAGCGTAGTGTTGAAGTCCGTTGCAACTTCCGTCCTGGTGTATCGGAAGGTGGCTCACGTATTTTTCCGGGTTCGGTGATTTAACAACCTCAGCTATTTCTATACATGCTGCCAAGGTTTGCCATGGATCATCCGAATTCGACCACCACATTTTACCCTACACAAAATTAATCCATCAAATCAATCGAACAAACAATAGGCAGCGTTATAGAATAATTTACTTACAGTAAGAGGGTTCTCCGCACTGTCTATTATATCATCGAGGATCTCGTTGGCATACTCCAATCTGCTCATTATTGGCTCCTTTTTCTTTTGACCTGTTAGGTTTACCGCATGGATCTTCAACCAATCGAAACCTCCCGGCCCTAGCGGTTTGCCCTCAGCGAATTTCAGTAGCGAACGTGCCAGGTCGGAATTTAAATGATGCAGGTGAGGAGGTATAGGATAAACCCGTCCGCGGAAATCCAAATTATGTGGGAGCCAAAATATTTTGTTTCGGAACTATCCAAGCGTAGAATTAGATAGAATATGACAATTAGGTGACAATAACAGTTTCTATTTAGGTTCCTTAAGGGTAAATATGTTTGTATACTTACGTGGTTTGCGAGAGAGAGTCGATAAAGGGCGTCACACCAAAGAGAATACATTTCGTTCTTGGTAGCTACGTAGGTCAATCTCATTTTTAAGTTTTTTATTCTTTCTTCCATAGAGGAACTGTGATCAGGACGTGGAGGCAAAGGAAGTGCCGACGGTGGCCGCGGTACGTTTAACTCCTCTGATCCTCCGTTTTGAAATATCTTGTTATACAATAAATTATTCAAGTTTCATTACAAGGTCATTAATACAGTTGCATGCTTGTGCATATTTGCTTGCACCTCAAATGTTAATAGTACTATTTACCTGAATAATGATATCAAGTATTTTACTATTAACGATCCACGGTGTACTGCCAAGTTGATTTAATGAATCGAGCACTGGATATAACTGCTTTGTAGGTGTTTCCATTAAGACTGACTTTTGCTGCATCTTCGTGGAATATAAAAGTAAATTGTATATTTGCATATAACTTCGAGGCTTCCCCGTATGAAGGAACCGATTAATATGATCGACCATAAAACAAGTGCTAGTAAAATTACCGCATTCATTTCCGTCACTCTCATGAAGTCACATTTAGTAATAAGGTAACCGCCAGCATTAACGGATGTCCACGGTCGCGGAGGTGCTTGACAAGGTAATATTGTTGCCTCAAACTTCAAGATCTCTGGCTGAGCATCTTTGTAAAGTTTCATGAGAAAGGGATGAGTTTTTACCTAAAATAAAATACATGTATAATTAGTCAGTGGCATTGGCAAACTAAATCCATCATCTCTTTCATTTCTTTTGGATGATTACATAGAGACACTCACCTGTTCCCTCAAAAATTTTCCTTTATTTCTATATATAGTATAAAATGCAGGAAGCTTTTGTGTTTGCTTGTTTTCATTTTCAATATTAAATTTGATGTCGTTGAGGATAATGTTGTACAAAAATTTCCCAACCTTGTAACGTAATTTTAAGGGCCATTCTGTACATCCTTTATCCAGTGACACGCCTTCACTTTCAGCTTCATTCTTAATCAGTTCCCATGTAATACGTGAATTGTTACCTTTTCTATTATTCACATACCAATCCAGATATTTCATGTATATGTCTTTTGTCTGTTGTAGAATTCCTCCTTTTATCCTTGTCTGAAGCTGCACAAAATACAAATTTATTATTATTGAATTCAATTTGAACTTTTATTAACAAAATTTCAGAAGTCATGATTTATTACCTCATACTTCTTATAAATATGAGTGCCGAGGTTTAACCGTAAAAGTGATAAAGTTAAGCTGTAATTAGCTGAACCTTCTGCCAATTGTCTAATTTCTCGGATAATTGACTTTATATAAACTTCTTTTGGTAAAACCTCAAGAAAAGGTGACAATACACTTGAAATTTTCACTGAGTTTCGCTCTTCCTGTTTTAAATACTTCAGATTTAGTTCAAAACATTCGGTAGCTGATTTTATGATTTGATCTTCAAACTTGGAAACTGTCTTCCTCTATTTACATTTAAACAAAAAATATAATTAAAACCTGGTTTACAATACAGTGTACACATGTTTTGTAAAAACCTAATATATCTTTTTCCTTACACTGAAGTGAGTTAGATCAGTAACTTGCGCAAATTGTCCAACACTTTTAATGTTTACTTCACCCATACATTCTAATCTTATTTGTTCCTCTGCCAATTCTCTCAATTCATGTATAGATGGCAGATTTTTGGGTGGCTTTGTATTAATTCCTTTAAATCGTAAAAGTGGACAGTCAGGCTCTAGATCGAGATCATCATATACTGGTTTAAAATCAGGTTCTAGTTTCCTGATTGCCGCCAGAACGTAATTCCTTTGGGAATCTCTAAATTTTGATCTTTTGAGTATGTCCAAAAATGTTAATTTGCTGTAGTTCATGTACATATTTATTTCGTTCAACAATTCTGGAATTACAAAGATATTTAATAAATATATTACTGTGTCAAAATGTACTTAGAAATAATCTACTAAAATAAAACAACTTCTTTACCTATTTGCTTTTTAGTACTTTTCATTTTTCCTATACACTCATATGTAGCTGCAAAAGTTTGAGCAGTTGGATGTAAAGAATCTTCTTTTATCCATTCTAAAATTTGTAGAACTTTTGTGAGATTCCCTTTTACAGCATATGCATCCAAGACAACATTGTAGGCTTTGATAGTTTTGTAATCATTATTCCTAAGGTAGAGTAATGTTCTTTCAGCCCTGTTTAACATTCCACAGTCTACATAAACTTCTAAATGTGACAAGGCAACTTTCTCTTGGAATTCTTCATTGAACAATTTAATTTTTTGTGCAGCTTCTTCTATTGCCTGTTGTTTTAACCTTTTCTTCTGTTCTGCTTTCAATTTTTTTTCTTTCCTAAAAGAATAATACATACAAAATAAATGAAAGTTAACTATAAGTGTATCATATTAATATAAGATACTCACTTGGTCATTTCCACTGTTTTTTCTAGATTCCCATTTTCTTCTGGTACTTCCTCGCATAGAGGAACAATACAATCATTAAAATTATGATTTTCAGATAATGTTTCATACAACTCAGCATTATTTACAGATGAAGCACCATGAGGCAATGCATTATATGTTTCCTATTATGAAGAAATAAGTTTAATGTTTATGCTTTGATGTGAAAATAAAAAATAATGCAACAGTGACTTCTAACCTCAATGGCTCCTTTTTCTTCTTTTTTACTCTTCCCAGCAACCTTTTTTCTGACATTTATTTTTTCAATTCTATGTAGCTTATCCAATGTGATACCAGGTTGTTTAATGAGCTCTGATAGATCGGCCGCATTTAATTTTTGTACAGAAGCTTTCTTACTACTAGTTGATTGGTTTCCAACTATATTTAATAGAAGGAAATACTTTTATAAAGTAGAAAAAATCGGAAATTGTATAGAAAGTGATAGCCGGTAATTATATAAAATAAATAAAATAATAAAATACCTTCTAACAACTCTGTATATTTCCGTCTCTGTCTTAATCTTTTCTTTACTTGAAGAGGTTTTTCTGCAGTATTTACGGTGGTTGCAAAATAACGGGTCGGAAGAAAGTTCACTACAATTAAATGTCACCTAGGTTAACCTTGATCATAATCTTTAATGGAAACAGTCACCGATAAAAAAGAAATATCTTTAATGTTGATTACAATTTGTTTCATTATATGATAGGATATAGTATAATATTTTTTCGTATAAGTTTACAAACATATTCATAGCGACTTTCATTAATATACGATTTACAAATTAAGTACTGACTGACCTATTAAAAGTGTTCAGAAATATAGTGTTATAGGGTCATGTCGCACGGGAAATAATATTTAATACGTTGTGTCCCTGACAATCTAGATATAGACTCCATTTGATACTCACGTTTTACAGTTTTCGTATGATAGATCTTGCAAAACGAGCATACTTTCATCGAACACTGGACATTTAACTGGCTCGATGTGAAGTAAACATTCTGCAGTGATACACCCTGTGCTTTTAAAAACCTGTACATGACTGTTCATCTAACTTAAACTAATTGTTAAAGCTTAAAAAACGTCGGAAATTCGGAAATACGAGCTCCGGCGAACCGAAGACGTACAAACACAAACAGCCATGTTATATCACTGGTTATGTTATAAAAACGTGCTCCAAGAAAAACGATGTTTCATGAACCTGCGCGGAAGATTCTTTGAATTTGGAACTATAGGAATGACCAATCACGTTTCTTGGTAGAACGGCACGGAGACTGTTTCCTATTGGTAAATTTCCTTGAAATCTGAATGGTCCTTGATGAAATTAACTATGCCCTGTAAATGTTACTGGAACAATGCACTCAACTTGACGAACAGGGAAATTTTCCCATTGGTCAATTGATCTACATTGATGACGGTGATAATTAATCTAGTGTTTACCGGTCGGTTACGCATGTCACAGACGAGATATAGAATAGATCTGACATGAAAAAATTACATTGGATGTTAGGTCTATTCTATACCTCGTCGGTGCTGGCATTATCGAAAACTGTCTAACCACATACTGCACCAATTAAAAATTGATTTTAACTTATTTTAATGCACTGAATGTACCGTGATGTATTTTCACGCACTATAACGCACTATTGACATATTTTAACATATTTTAATGCGTTTTAACGCATTTTCATATACCTTTCACAAATGTTAACGTAGTTAAACGCATTCTAACGCATTTTAACGGATTTTAATGCATTCTTAACGTATTTTAACACGTTCTAATCCATTTTAACGCACTGTAATACATTATTAATATAATTTAACGCTCTATAAAGCATATTTAACGTATTTTAACTCATTCTTGACGTATTTTAATACGTTTTAACGCATTTTAGCGCACCCTTTATTAAAAAATCGTATCAGTTCCACTATAAATTTCAGCCAAAAATGCATCCGCAACCAGATTTGGCGGCAAAGAAAAGAGTAATAATCCTTAACACATTTTCCTAGAAATTTAACTTGCCATCTATTGCCCAAGTTACAGCTTTCGCTTTTACTTACAATGGTAAAACAGTGTTATATATTACCGGCCGTGGAAAAACAGATCGATAAAACAAAATTCTACTATAACGACCAAAAATTTTGAAAAATATTATTTCACCCTTGATAACTTCCAAGTATCTTTGAGTGATCTTCAGTTTCATTTGACTGTTGTATGCGAACATAAGTTGTATAATATTCATGATATTTAATACAGTGTTCTATATTACCGGCTGTGGAAAAACAGATTGATAAATCCTGTATATTATACATTGTGTATATGCTATATATAACGTATTATAATCCATTTTAATGCATTTGAACGTATTTTAATGCACTTTAACGCATTTTTAACGCACTTTTATGTATTTTAACACATTTTAACGCACAAAAACGCATTCTTAACCCATTTTAACACATTTTCACGCACCACAACGCATTTTTAACCCATTTCAATGTGTTTTCACGCACTATTGACGTATTTTAACACATTTAATTTATATTTCTACTTGAATGCATTTTAACGCATTTCTAAATATTTTACCCTATTTTAACGCATTTCCATACATTTTTAACGCTTTCTAACCTATTTCAACGCATTTTAATGCATCTCTAAATATTCTACCCTATTTTAACGCATTTCAATACATTTTTAACATGTTCTAACCTATCCAAGCAGCACATCGGCAACCGATCTGCAATCGCTAGATTGATTGTCACCGTCATCAATGTAGGTCAAGGCAGCGGATCAGTAACATATGGACACAAATGAAACATGGGATAAAACTATTATCCAAGTTACACACTTCTTTGACAATTACCACAGGTAATTTAACGTTTTCATATGTTCACACCGAAAATCATCAAATAACCTGAAAATTTCATAATTGAACGCCAACAATCCCTAAATGTATTCAATCGAATTTCAGCGCATTTTCTGCGTATTTTAACTCATTTACAACGCATTTTAACGCATTCCTAACGCACTTTAATGTATTTTCATGCACTATTGGGATACTTTAACATATATTCACGCACCATAATGCATTCTTAACACACTTAACACACTATTACCTTATTTATACTATCCTAAATATTGTTTTTTAAAATATTGTTTTAAATATTTATACTATATAATTTTAAATATTTTAATATATGCACTACCTATGTATTATATATACTTTATACGTACTATATATATAACATACGTACTATATACTTATTATATGTACTATATACGTACTATATATGTAACATTCGTACTATATACCTATTATATATACTATATACGTACTATATATGTAACATACGTACTATATACCTATTATATGTACTATATACGTACTATATATGTAACATTCGTACTATATACCTATTATATGTACTATATACGTACTATATATGTAACATTCGTACTATATACCTATTATATGTACTATATACGTACTATATATGTAACATTCGTACTATATACCTATTATATATACTATATACGTACTATATATGTAACATAAGTACTATATACTTATTATATGTACTATATACGTACTATATATGTAACATTCGTACTATATACCTATTATATATACTATATACGTACTATATATATAACATACGTACTATATACCTATTATATATGCTATATACGTACTATATATGTAACATACGTACTATATACCTATTATATATGCTATATACGTACTATATATGTAACATTCGTACTATATACCTATTATATATACTATATACGTACTATATATGTAACATACGTACTATATACCTATTATATGTACTATATACGTACTATATATGTAACATACGTACTATATACCTATTATATGTACTATATACGTACTATATATGTAACATTCGTACTATATACCTATTATATATACTATATACGTACTATATATGTAACATACGTACTATATACCTATTATATATGCTATATACGTACTATATATATAACATACGTACTATATACTTATTATATGTACTATATACGTACTATATATGTAACATTCGTACTATATACTTATTATATGTACTATATACGTACTATATATGTAACATTCGTACTATATACCTATTATATGTACTATATACGTACTATATATGTAACATTCGTACTATATACCTATTATATATACTATATACGTACTATATATATAACATACGTACTATATACCTATTATATATGCTATATACGTACTATATATGTAACATACGTACTATATACCTATTATATGTGCTATATACGTACTATATACTTATTATATGTACTATATACGTACTATATATGTAACATTCGTACTATATACCTATTATATATACTATATACGTACTATATATGTAACATACGTACTATATACCTATTATATATGCTATATACGTACTATATATATAACATACGTACTATATACTTATTATATGTACTATATACGTACTATATACCTATTATATGTACTATATACGTACTCTATATATAACATACGTACTATATACTTATTATATGTACTATATACGTACTATATATGTAACATTCGTACTATATACCTATTATATATACTATATACGTACTATATATGTAACATACGTACTATATACCTATTATATATGCTATATACGTACTATATATATAACATACGTACTATATACTTATTATATGTACTATATACGTACTATATACCTATTATATGTACTATATACGTACTCTATATGTAACATACGTACTATATACCTATTATATATGCTGTATACGGAATATATAGATTATATACGTATTATATGCTCGTTGTACATACTATTTTATCGTATTTCAACGCATTTTAATGTATTTTAATGCATTTTTAACGTATTTTATCGTATTTCAACGCATTTTAATGGATTTTCATGCATTTTTCACGTATTTTATCGTATTTCAACGCATTTTAATGGATTTTCATGCATTTTTCACGTATTTTATCGTATTTCAACGCATTTTAATGGATTTTAATGCATTTTTAACGTATTTTATCGTATTTCAACGCATTTTAATGGATTTTAATGCATTTTTAACGTATTTTATCGTATTTCAACGCATTTTAATGGATTTTCATGCATTTTTCACGTATTTTATCGTATTTCAACGCTTTTTAATGGATTTTCATGCATTTTTCACGTATTTTATCGTATTTCAACGCATTTTAATGGATTTTCATGCATTTTTCACGTATTTTATCGTATTTCAACGCATTTTAATGTATTTTAATGCATTTTTCACGTATTTTATCGTATTTCAACGCATTTTAATGTATTTTAATGCATTTTTCACGTATTTTATCGTATTTCAACGCATTTTAATGTATTTTAATGCATTTTTCACGTATTTTATCGTATTTCAACGCATTTTAATGGATTTTAATGCTAATTTCAGTTTATTTAATTTTTTCTGCTAGTATAGTAGTTTTTCTGCTAGTATAGTAGTTTTTTCTGCTAGTATAGTAGTTTTTTCTGCTGGTATAGTAGTTTTTTTTGGCTAGTATAGTAGTTTTTTCTGCTGGTATAGTAGTTTTTTTTGGCTAGTATAGTAGTTTTTTTTGGCTAGTATAGTAGTTTTTTCGGCTAGTATAGTAGTTTTTTGGGCTAGTATAGTAGTTTTTCTGCTAGTATAGTAGTTTTTTCTGCTAGTATAGTAGTTTTTTCTGCTGGTATAGTAGTTTTTTGGCTAGTATAGTAGTTTTTCTGCTAGTATAGTAGTATAGTAGTTTTTTATACTACTATACTAGCCCAAAAAAACTACTATACCAGCAGAAAAAACTACTATACTAGCAGAAAAAACTACTATACTAGCAGAAAAAACTACTATACTAGCCAAAAAAAACTACTATACCAGCAGAAAAAACTACTATACCAGCAGAAAAAACTACTATACTAGCAGAAAAAACTACTATACTAGCAGAAAAAACTACTATACTAGCAGAAAAAACTACTATACTAGCAGAAAAACTACTATACTAGCCCAAAAAACTACTATACTAGCCGAAAAAACTACTATACTAGCCAAAAAAAACTACTATACTAGCCAAAAAAAACTACTATACCAGCAGAAAAAACTACTATACTAGCAGAAAAAACTACTATACTAGCAGAAAAACTACTATACTAGCAGAAAAAATTAAATAAACTGAAATTAGCATTAAAATCCATTAAAATGCGTTGAAATACGATAAAATACGTGAAAAATGCATTAAAATACATTAAAATGCGTTGAAATACGATAAAATACGTGAAAAATGCATTAAAATACATTAAAATGCGTTGAAATACGATAAAATACGTGAAAAATGCATTAAAATACATTAAAATGCGTTGAAATACGATAAAATACGTGAAAAATGCATGAAAATCCATTAAAATGCGTTGAAATACGATAAAATACGTGAAAAATGCATGAAAATCCATTAAAAAGCGTTGAAATACGATAAAATACGTGAAAAATGCATGAAAATCCATTAAAATGCGTTGAAATACGATAAAATGCGTGAAAAGTGCATGAAAATCCATTAAAATACGTTGAAATACGATAAAATACGTGAAAAATGCATGAAAATCCATTAAAATGCGTTGAAATACGATAAAATACGTTAAAAATGCATTAAAATCCATTAAAATGCGTTGAAATACGATAAAATACGTGAAAAATGCATTAAAATCCATTAAAATGCGTTGAAATACGATAAAATGCGTGAAAAGTGCATGAAAATCCATTAAAATGCGTTGAAATACGATTAAATACGTGAAAAATGCATTAAAATCAATTAAAATGCGTTGAAATACGATAAAATGCGTGAAAAATGCATGAAAATCCATTAGAATGCGTTTAAATACGATAAAATGCGTGAAAAGTGCATGAAAATCCATTAAAATGCGTTGAAATACGATAAAATACGTGAAAAATGCATGAAAATCCATTAAAATGCGTTGAAATACGATAAAATACGTTAAAAATGCATTAAAATCCATTAAAATGCGTTGAAATACGATAAAATACGTTAAAAATGCATTAAAATCCATTAAAATGCGTTGAAATACGATAAAATACGTTAAAAATGCATTAAAATCCATTAAAATGCGTTGAAATACGTTAAAAATGCATTAAAATCCATTAAAATGCGTTGAAATACGATAAAATACGTTAAAAATGCATTAAAATCCATTAAAATGCGTTGAAATACGATAAAATACGTGAAAAATGCATGAAAATCCATTAAAATGCGTTGAAATACGATTAAATACGTGAAAAATGCATTAAAATCAATTAAAATGCGTTGAAATACGATAAAATGCGTGAAAAATGCATGAAAATCCATTAGAATGCGTTTAAATACGATAAAATGCGTGAAAAGTGCATGAAAATCCATTAAAATGCGTTGAAATACGATAAAATACGTGAAAAATGCATGAAAATCCATTAAAATGCGTTGAAATACGATAAAATACGTTAAAAATGCATTAAAATCCATTAAAATGCGTTGAAATACGATAAAATACGTGAAAAATGCATGAAAATCCATTAAAATGCGTTGAAATACGATAAAATACGTGAAAAATGCATGAAAATCCATTAAAATGCGTTGAAATACGATTAAATACGTGAAAAATGCATTAAAATCCATTAGAATGCGCTGAAATACGATAAAATACGTTAAAAATGCATTAAAATCCATTAAAATGCGATGAAATACGATAAAATACGTGAAAAATGCATTAAAATCAATTAAAATGCGTTGAAATACGATAGAATGCGTGAAAAGTGCATGAAAATCCATTAAAATGCGTTGAAATACGATAAAATACGTGAAAAATGCATTAAAATCAATTAAAATGCGTTGAAATATGATAAAATACGTGAAAAATGCATGAAAATCCATTAGAGTGCGTTTAAATACGATAAAATGCGTGAAAAGTGCATGAAAATCCATTAAAATGCGTTGAAATACGATAAAATACGTGAAAAATGCATGAAAATCCATTAAAATGCGTTGAAATACGATAGAATACGTGAAAAATGCATTAAAATCCATTAAAATGCGTTGAAATACGATAAAATGCGTGAAAAGTGCATGAAAATCCATTAAAATGCGTTGAAATACTATTATATACGTGAAAAATGCATTAAAATCCATTAAAATGCGTTGAAATACGATAAAATACGTGAAAAATGCATGAAAATCCATTAAAATGCGTTGAAATACGATAAAATACGTGAAAAATGCATGAAAATCCATTAAAATGCGTTGAAATACGATTAAATACGTGAAAAATGCATTAAAATCCATTAGAATGCGCTGAAATACGATAAAATACGTTAAAAATGCATTAAAATCCATTAAAATGCGATGAAATACGATAAAATACGTGAAAAATGCATTAAAATCAATTAAAATGCGTTGAAATACGATAGAATGCGTGAAAAGTGCATGAAAATCCATTAAAATGCGTTGAAATACGATAAAATACGTGAAAAATGCATTAAAATCAATTAAAATGCGTTGAAATATGATAAAATACGTGAAAAATGCATGAAAATCCATTAGAGTGCGTTTAAATACGATAAAATGCGTGAAAAGTGCATGAAAATCCATTAAAATGCGTTGAAATACGATAAAATACGTGAAAAATGCATGAAAATCCATTAAAATGCGTTGAAATACGATAGAATACGTGAAAAATGCATTAAAATCCATTAAAATGCGTTGAAATACGATAAAATGCGTGAAAAGTGCATGAAAATCCATTAAAATGCGTTGAAATACTATTATATACGTGAAAAATGCATTAAAATCCATTAAAATGCGTTGAAATACGATAAAATACGTGAAAAATGCATTAAAATCCATTAAAATGCGTTGAAATACGATAAAACACGTTAATAATGCATTAAGATGCGTTAAAATACATTAAAACTGCTTTATGGTGCGCTAAAATGCGTTAAAAATGCTTCATGGAGCGTTAAATTACGTTAATAATGCATTCAAATGCGTTAAAACTGTATTGTGCATTAAAATGCGTTAAAATACGTTAAGAATGAGTCAAAGTGCAATAAAACTACTATATGGTGCGTTAAAAGTTAACCACCCGACATGGCAACTACCTTTTGCCAGATGGCCCGTTCAGTCCAGTTCAGCCCAATCTGTCACAAAAGTCGTCAGAGCTACGTTCGTGCGGAAATAACCAATGTGGCAACCATGTATTGTAGTAGTTCCATTTGGCAACGTCGCTAGACTTGGGCAATAAAACAGGAGTTTGCAGTTCCAAATATTACCGTCATAAAACATAGAGTGCGCTCGATCGCTTCTCTTTTTTGACGATGTCGGTATTTCAGAGATCGGGTGACACGAAGTTCCATAAGGTGAAAGGTCTATCCCTATACCTCGGCCGTATTCCTACAATTTCTTTCTGTATACTTATGTGGTATCGAGTATGGCCGCAGAGTGGCGCTAAGCGTATACTGAACTTTTAAGTACGATTTTTTAAAAGTCCGAACGCGGAGTTACCTAATGATACGGCGATTACGGAGGATCAGTTCTTCGTCCAGCAGAGAGGAAAACGGAGCGTCGCATCCGCACGAACGGTCCATCGTACACAAAGAAAACAGTTCCACGCTCCCTTTTGCGTGAGTTCGATCATTCAAACTTTACATTCAAGAAATATTATTCTTAAATACCCTTGTATGAATCGCTCTATTTAATTCTTTAAACGTATCGCGGTTTATTTAATGTATAACTTTAGTGTTCCTTCAATGCACATCATTCACTATTGAGTGCATTTGTTCAAACTTTTGTCTACTTCTCACATGTCTATGTTTATGCATGAGGGGCAATGCAGTCGAAGAAACTTACTGTTTCGTGATAAGACAGTATTTCGATTTTACTTACAAACTAGTAAACTATAAATTTAATAATAATATCCTTTGTTAATTGAATAAAGAAGTAATTCTACATAAACGTATTTTTAAATCTTACCGTTAAGATCATTACATTTTCAATGCTAGTTGATCGATTTGTTCTTTGACATAAAGGGCAACACAGTTTATACGGCTTTCTATTTATAGTATCATGAGGCCCATTGCTGAGAAAGAAAAGTCTAGCGTTGCATATGCAGCCCGATGCTGCAAGTGCATGTGCATATAGCACAGTTGTTCTTTTCCTTATAGAGAAACCATATAGAAGAATATTTACGTGTAAACCTGCTTGAAAACTTGCTTATTTCAAATCACTTACAAATTCTTCTACATGTAAATATTTGCGTTAATTATAAACGTCATAGTAAATAAGTTCCGTAATAAGAAATGTCATGAACCCGCCTGTTTCGACTCTGTACGGATGAAACGTTATCATTAACGATGATTAAAAAAAAGGGTCACACATAATTGTTAATAAAGGGGAATATCAGGATTGAAAAGGGGAGCTAAAAAACCTCTACACGCGCTCGTGCGTCTAATTAAATAGACACATCATAAAGGTCGTTCAACGAAAGTTAAGGACCTGTGGTTGTTGCATTCGGAACAGATGCTTTTAAATGAACCAAATGGCCCCACTAACAGTCTTTAACATGCACTGGCAACCTATATATAGCAAACTTTACTGCCTTTCAAATGGTCTTTAAGTACCACACTCGAACCCCATGGCTGAGAAGAACAGTACTGGTCTTTAATAAAGCTTTCTGCAAAAAAAACATGTGCTGATTCTTCGGCTGACTTTTTTACGACTGGACAGAACTGTCTTTTATCAAGAGAGGACCCAGAAATGGAGCGCAGGATCCTGGACGATCGTGCCGACTCCTTACAAATTTGTTCGCCCGCAAATCTCCGAATTGCCATTGATTCTATTACTCTCGATAGTGAGATTATTGGTCGCTACAATGATGATCCTTGTTAGCCCCGGGGTCATCGTCGGTGACCTGACCACTCCTTATCTGAACGGCAGCGTGTATTCAATTAAATATTCCTGGAAAAGAGCGGGCTTATCAGAAACTCGGAGAACAAGTCAACGAGCTCTTGTCAACGTTAATTCGTCGAATCCGGTTTTGCAGAGCTCGCGCCTATTTCTAGCCCCTAGGGCGTTCGGCTTGTCGAGGAAGAAATCGTTTCTGGAATGGCGAAGATCGCGTGGCTGGCGGTTCTGGGCTTTCTGTGCATTTGGCTA
Organism: Hedychridium roseum; assembly: GCA_963989215.1. NCBI lineage: Eukaryota > Metazoa > Arthropoda > Insecta > Hymenoptera > Chrysididae > Hedychridium > Hedychridium roseum. Next base: position 1,841,974 of record OZ022318.1, on the reverse strand, counting down.
ACGCAGGGCAATGCCAGGGAGATCACGTAAGTTCTTCGCTCTATTTAACGCACAACTGTGTCAGACAACGGCTATTTTGTTGCCATTGTTCCGAGAAAACTTGCCGCAGACCTAAAACTACTAATTGCCAAACGACCCAAGAGATTCTATTTCAGCGGGGAGGTTTGTACACTCGATAATAATTGCTTTCCAGTCACGAGGACATCAAGGACGCGATGCTCAGTCTCGTGCACATGATGAGAGAAAATACGGAAAAGTTGGAGAGACATGAAGTTCGCGAACGTCAATTAGGAGAGCAAATGAAAAAGGCGATAGCGTTGTTGTCGAAACGCTTAAACGCCGTGGACGGTCTGCAAAAACAGTTAACGAAACTGGACGACAGAGTCGGAGGATTGGAGCAATTAATCTCCCAGGTAGATAGTCTCGAGGGCCTGCTAGTTATGGCAAGGAATGGGAGAGCAATGATTGTACAATCAATGTGGAAATAAACAGTTTATTATTATTCATTGTGACTTTCAGAGGGACGAAAGAGAAAGAATACAGATGCAAAAAACTGCAGATTCATTGGAGGATTTGCAAAGTCGTCTGGAGGGCTGGTTGACGGACATTGAAAATAAAGTAGCTGAAGTAAATAGCAATCGTCCAGATACGACGATACCCGTATTGAGCAGCTCGGTGAATATCATCGCCAGGTTGAACGACAGCGAGTCAACGCTGACCAGGCAACTAAACAGACTCGAATCTTCCTTGGGAAACGTGATAAACAGAATTCCAGGCGACATGGCTTCCCAGACTCAGGAAACACGTAGATTGTACACAGAGGTAGACCTGCAGATTTCAATCTAATGGAAGGCGATGACGATTTTTGTACTAATTCTGTCATGCGTGATATTGCACTTACGATTCTTCATAAAGAAAAACTGTGCGCGTGTAGAATGACGATAAGAGTGCAACTGGTTTGTGTAGGTGAAGGATATAGGTTCGAAGATCGACGATATCGACGGTTCACTGAAGGAAATGAGGGAGCAATCGGAAAAGACGGAGCAAAGACCGGAGGAGAACCAATTAGTGACCGCTCCGCTTATAGAAGAGCAAACAAGAGCGCTAGCCAGAATGCAAGAACTCTTGGAAACCACTGCGAACCGTATAAGAGAATTGCCAAGGTAGTCTTTTTTAGGCCAACTGCAAAAAGCAGAAAATTCATTATTGAAACGAACAAGTTTGTGTCGTAGAAAAGCCTTTTCCATTGAATTTATTTACCACAAATAGAATGCAGGACGTTTCAGAATGCCCATGAGTGTTCCAAATCTGTATGCAAGATAAAAATGTAGTAAACTGGTGTTGTGTAGGATGAACGAAGTGCAAACATTGCACAATCAAACGAGGACAACTATTCAAGAAGCTCAGCACACACTGAAGGATACCATGATGCGCGGGGTTGACGATATTGAGAGTAGAATCACGGAGACTAGAGAAGAAGCGAAGGATAGTATCACTGCATTGAGGTAATATTTACTGATCGACATTCGTTTATTTACAAGACCGAGTTTTATGCTTCTACGTCTTCGGTGTGCTATCATTTTTGACTTGCAGGATGGACTTAGCAAACAACGCGGAACGTGTCAACCAAGAATTAAATGATCTCGAAAAAGGTCAATCGGTAATGGTTTCTATGGCTGACCATGTTTTAGATACGAAAAAGAGAGTAGAATATGGGGTCCATCAGATCCTGTTGGAAGTCGGGGACTTGGTGAAAGCTCAGGGTGTGAATATTAACAACACACTTAACCAGAGATTCGATGGAATATCTAATGACATTATGGACAATCAGAATGGAGCTCTAGCAAATTTGACCACTAAGATGGAGTTCGAAATGAATCAAGTGAGTCGATTAAGGAATAACTGTTTAAACTAAGGCTTTTTTCATTCTGTATATTGGAATTTGTTGAAGGTGTGGAGACAGATTAATGTAATGTATCAACAAATGATGGAGAGTGCAAAAGCACTGGATAAACTTCACAAACAGAATGAGGCTTACGTGAATGGTACAACGTCTACGATGGGCGGAATGGAAAGCAAGGTAAGTAAATGTTTATCACGACAATCATACCGGGGACTTTCCTTTGATACTCATTTATTTAGACAGAAGTGTTTAACGGTAAACACATGACGACTCTCTGTCTAGGTCATCGAAATAACAAAGCGCATGGCAGAGGTCGACGAGAACTTAAACTACCTCTTAGGACGTCTTTCTCTGGTGACTCACGAATTTAATCAAATTAAGACAGGATTAGGTAACGCACTAGACAAAATTAAGGCTTCCTTCAAGGAAGTTCAGGAAAAAGCTGACGACTTGAGTCGTCCCGGTCCGCACCCGGTTCCAGAGAATTACAAAGAGATCGATGACGCGACCGACACTAAAAAGCCAGATGGTAAGCCAACAAAAGACCTTATAGACCATATATTCCAACCTCTGATTAACTAAAAGAACCAATGCGCTAGCACCTTGTGCAAAAATAATGGCTATTCTGTAATTTATAAACCTGGGGAATGTTAAGGGTGTATTATGTAAATATGTGATATAAATGTGCCATACATGTGTTGTATCTTTCTTCAATTTCTCTTCTTTTAACTATTTCCTTTTACTAACAAATACTTCCATATTATATAGTTTTTAATTACCCTGCACTCTGTATGAATTTTTAGTTGTGACCGTAAAGTAACTGTGAAAAGAAATCTCGCATCGAAGATCTGACCTGGATAAACTCTCGATTACCCAGTGACACAATGGATGTCAATGGTCTGCGCCTTTAGCGAACGATTAGCGATACACTGCTTTCGTGGTAGAACAAAAGACGTTTTCCTCTGTGTAAAGTGTCATTAACATTGGTCCACACTTGCTACTTTCTGGTGTAGAGGTAAAGTGCGATAGGAAACCTTTGACCTTCGCCGAGTAAACCGTCAATAATAAGAAATAATGTTAAAGGAAAGCCTTATGTTTAAATCTGAGTATTTCCTACGGGAATATACATTTAAAGTTTCGAATTAAAGCAGTTGTTTCAAGTCATTAATTCTTACGTAAAAACTGCCTTAACAAGCTAAAAGCATAGTTTTAAGTTATCCATGTAGAAACCAGAATTATGTAGTATTACATAGTATTAATTGATAACACGAAAGCATGTTCTTAAATTAATTACTGACAAAACTTTGTATCCAGGAAGAAAGTGGACACAAAAGTGCAATATATTAGTTGAATACATGAAACCATTTTCATCGCATATTTAAGTTTTCACGCCTATAATTACATGAAATAAGATATCAGTGCCTTCCTATTGACCTTCAGCTTCCCTCACTCAAAGCTAATGAAATTATTCGACACTTACAATTGGAAATCGTTTTATTCATAAATAAAGGAAAAAACATTGCTAAGATCTATCTTAGGCTATGTAATAGTATGTAAGTACTTAAAACGGATGGGTTTATAGAAAAATTGTGTAATCAATGAAACAATGTACAAATCAGCAGATTGTAAAAGGGGTATATATATATATATATATGTGTGTGTGTGTATATATATATATGTATTGTCTTAAAGAAGATGTTTATAGATTTTTAGGTATTAAAACTGAAATCTGAGACACTGTCTGGCATAAAATTGTATTATATATTATTAGAATATTTCGATAAGACTAATTAAGTGTTTATTACATTATTATCATCTGTTCTTATGCGTGGTGATGTAAAGGTGTTTTAGCTGGCGGTTTTTTTTTCTTGGCTAGTGACGAAGTCGAAGGACACCTGCTTTTATTCACGTAATTGAATTGATTTTTATGTCAATATAATTAATGTACTTGTATCGTTCTTTCGTACCTTTGTATTTTTTATACTAGTGATAAATTAATATTAATTTAATAACAACTTTCTGCTACTTATTTATACGACGCACGCCCACGTCCGGTATTTAATTCATTTTAGCCTGAGGAGGACAGAAAGGTACTTCGCTAGCTCGTGTGTGTCAGTGTGACTATTTCACGGGCCAACCGGATATACTTTGTCAATCGTTATAATCCCTCATACTCTCTATTAATCGCTAAAGCATTAAACGCCGGACACGTTAACGCGTTAATAAGTCGATCGTATATTCCTCAATTGCTTTGAATGAAATGAGCCTCACTAGGAAAAATGATAAAATGTGTATTATTACAATTACTACCTAATTTTTACAAGATGATTGGATATCATTGCAGCGTCATTGAACCTGAGAAATTCGAGAAAACAGTAACGCAAATTTCGATCGTTTCAAGGGATTATTTTCACTGTGCTCTCAGCTGTTCCGTTTTCTGAAATTTATTAGATTCAATTTCCGCCTTTATCGAATGCAACGTGTGATGAAAGCCTTGGTAAAATGATCGATGATTCTTCCATTCACACCAACGTCAACCTGCCTCGATCATCAGGTGAAATTGTGCACATATTTTATATTACACTTGCACTTAAATGTCTCCTCTATCAGCCACACGTAACCGCAAGACTCACATCCATTACTCTCATTCGCATTCAGTTTTATATGTACATGTTTGTATTACTTTTATATTTACTGAAACGCAGGTCCGCTATGTTCGGCATATTTTCTTTCGATTTCGCAAAACGCGTAGAAAATACATGTCGTTCGAAAGCGCCAACTTAAACGTTAACAACATATTCGTCGATAGGCACTTATTCAACATAACTTCGCCGGGGCGGGGAAAGTGAGAAAAATATTGCTGAGTAAGGATATCCGAAGATTTTATGTTTCGGTGTTAAGAGGACCACTAGGCGAATGGTTTTTGATTGTCGAGGAATTAAATAAATGCCCAACTCTGAATTGGTAAACGATGATGAAAAGTTAACATTGCTCGGAATGCACATGATATTCTCCGTTTCGCTTTGGGTTTCCTTGCTGTTCACCGATTGTACCAAAGACTGTCGAATAAAAATAGGAATATTCCAGTAAATATGCGAGGTACGCGACAAAACACTGTGCAACCTTTTAAGGACTACGGACTCGCAGATTCTCGCCTCTCTATTATTATTACTAAATTCATAACGATTTAGATCTCGTGTATGACGCTATGCCATCCTTACATACGGTGTTTACGCCTATTTTATACTTATCCCGACGTTTGCTACAATGGACAAAGCTCAAGAGAGTGAATATCTCATACTTCACTTGTTAAGGCAAAGTACAAACGTTCCTGGTAGGCAGCAAAATAATTGATGTCTTTCAATTATCCCCGTATTCGTACAGAAACCAGCGTCAAGTGTATGCGTGTCTGCGATTAATGCCAAAATCAATTGCAATCAATGCAATTATCTGCCACTGACTAGTACGGCACGTTTGTATACCAGAGCAAAGCACGTGTACCTTACGTATTGCTATCTGTAATTTCGAACAATAATTCTCTACACTCTTCAAAGTGCAATTATAATGCCGCTTCGTGATTCTATTCATAAAAATATATTAGTAAACTTAAGACGTATAAATACAACGGATCAGGTCAACCGAAAACGTTTTTTTTTACAGACAACTAATTACATTATACCATTACGACACCGTTTACTGACTAAACAACTCGTAATAATTTACAAAAAGGAAGAAGAATACCCACGACAAATATTTGCCAACCGTACCTCCTGAGAAAAGATATCTGTCTACGAATAAATCAAAGAGAAACATCAACCGAACTCCCGTATTTACAACTATGTGTATAGAATAAATGACTAACTTGCTTTAAACCTTTATAGTGTGCTTTATATTGCCAAGCTCAAAGCTTTCGGCTAATGAAGGATCCTGTCGACGGGCAAGATGGAAACATCAGGATTGCCTTTGTGCATTATGAATTTCTCCATGAGTCATCAAAATATTCAAGATCACATAACAAAGTGCACCAATTTGGTGTAATAATTCTTACTCTTCGTTCATCGTAAACAAGAACTCTCCAACGTCTAACAACTTGCATCGTTTATACCATTAATATCATAGTGGGTGTGTGTGTGTGTATATGTGTGTTTTTTCTCAACATCTTCGTATTAATTTGAGCTCCGTTTAGTATGTAAGCTATACGAACTGCAATTCAGTATTTCACATTAAAGCATTTATCCATTAATTGTAATGGACGACCATTTACGCGATATATGAGGAGGATAAACGGCTAACATCGACTTTGCTGGCTTAAACGGTACATTAGACATACATCCACAAGCTCATGAAAAGCTTAGATTAATTTTATAACTTCGTCTTCGGCAAGTAGATCCTTGCGATTCTTTTTTTACAATTCTTTGCAATGCGAGATCTCCATAGAATGTTTTTTTGCGATTCACGTACACGTCTATGGTCATTGCAGTACTGAATTCGTATTTCTAACGTAATTAAACTGGTTTCGTTCGTGGGTGCCGACTATTTTAGATGTGGAAGATTATCAATTCCAGTAGCTAGGCATAGGGCAAATCTTTTTTTTTCCGTAAATGTTTGTATATACGTTTATATATACTTAAACGAGTGTGAACCTGGATTGTCGAAGGCAGACAATTCTCGACGACGCATCTTCAGCACTGAGAAAACGATTTTCAGTTATGAATGAACTAAGTAATTATATAAAATGGGTCGTTTGGTAAAATCATTTACTCGGTTTTCTGAAGGAGATCTCAAGAAGAACCTGCACTCTCGAACCCGGTATTTTCAGTTACACATTATCGGGATAAAACTGTAAACCAAACAGCGAGTACTCAGATCCATCGCGGTCTTTGTCAGTGCATTGTTTGCACGGGTAATAATAGCACTTTGATGTAACATTATTACATGTAGTAAAACTAAAGTAACTTTAAAGATGGCACCTGTAAACCGTTTATCTCGATGCGAAACGTGCTGTGTGTACTTCGTAAAAAGTCCTACGTAATGGAGATTTATCAGCATGGCAAAGAAGTTTAGGATTGTTATATCTTTACACACCCCCAAATGCGATGGAAACGTCATGATAAACAGGACCTCCCTACGATAAGCAGCGAATGAAAAAAAAGTGGCAATGCGTTTGTTCGTGTGCTCAAGCTGAAGTTGCCTTACGCTACGCAAAAGAGGTAAGATCCAGAGTTTCAGCCGAGCCTTACGCATTTCAATGGAATGACCTTTATGTATTTTATCATTTATTTCTTTTCCTTATAAAAGAGATTCTCAAATGAAGCTATGAAATTAAATTCGGTATATTCGGACGCATTCTGTTGCGATGCATTGAAATTTCGTTTTACCTAAGAGTCACGATGAAAGAGTGATGGATACTAGTGTTTGAGATGTACTTTTGAATTTCTTAGGACGTGCAGTATATGTGCATCTTGGCAGTTTTCAAATGTAAAATAACATCTCGTTTGGCGAACTTCAAAGTTCGGTAATCAATTCTTACTTATCTTTAGCCTTAAATCGCTAAAATTCGAGGTAGACAATGGAACAAAGCTAAGCACGCAATGTCGTTTGCATGCAAGCACACGAGTATTTATGCAAAGGAATCGTTCTTGAAATTCACTAACTGCAGAGCAGAGCATTATTCCATGTGATTCGTGGAAATAATTCAAATGTGTACCTATGGCTGCATTATTTCTCCGGAAATAATTAACTGAAAAAAAGAGATGAAGTGTCCGAAACTGACTGACGACAGAAGCCAACAAACTATTTTCGAACATTTTTTTGTTGTGTTCAAAGAATACGATCGGAAAATATAAATTTCGACTTAATGCTCCGCCCTCATTGTCATTTTCGTTTTTTCCAATTCTAATAGACAGTTTACGGTGAATAACGTGAAAGCGGAATCGACTGTTGTCGAAACGCGGGTCGGGTATTCAAAGTGATAACATGAAAAATCTTGGTGAAATTCTGAACACAACGAACCACGGTGGTGCATTGTGTACAGCTAAGTGTAAGTATCCGCTCACTCTTCCTTGGGTTGTACTCTTAAGATTTGGCTAAAATAAAGTAGCTGCTAGCTCGAATCGCTGGAGATAGATATGCGCAGCTGACGTTTGCTACGCCTTCGGGGGTGTGAGTGGTCCTAGCTACTGGTTGAGGCGATTGGACTGACCGGGCTTAAGGGGCTCCGCGCCGAGTCTCTCAGGCAACCTGTTAATGTTATAACTAATTTGCGGCTGCCAGCGTGATTACGATGCTCACATAGCCATATGCCTTGCCATGTGCCCAACGCCAATTTGCCATCAGATATTGGAATGCTCAATGAGGAACCCAAAAAGCATGCCTTCACGTGTGCTGGCTATAAATATTGTTCTTATGAATATTACTCCTACAAATAAACACATGGTGGCCCTGTAGATAAACATCTGATGCACTTACCATATCATCTGGACCTTCGCAACTATGTCTATATTCCAATCCTTCAGGAACTATTTTGTTAAGCATCATTTCCATGTCATCTCTCACGTCTGGGTCCCAGCTTTCATTTAGTGCTAAACTAGCTGATGTGTGAAGTACTAAATGGAAGAAAATAGATAAGTACACTATATGAATGTTTGAACACAAATATTGCTGTTTACAATAAAATTTAGTTACTTTGTATATGACAAAGACCAACTGAGAATTGGCATAATTCTGGTATCTGCCTCAATACTTCTTCTGTAACAAGTTGTACACCCCGGCGTTGTGGTCTTAGATTTATCTTGGTTTGAAACCAAGCTGAGCCAATCTGTATTCCCCTGTTCGATGAAGCCATGATACACGTCTAGACACAGCCACGGAACAAATAGGAATGAAAGAAGTGGCAGAGAAGAATACACAGTATCCTGGGTATAACCAAACGCTTCACAGTTGTGTCCCCTATCAACTGAACAACTGAGCAGCACAGCCAGAAATGCTAATCTGTACCACAAGTCATGTACATGTAACAGTAATCTCCATTGGGCATCACCATTCACCTGAAATAAACATTAGTAAAATGTCATTGAATGAACTGAAATATAACAGGTCAATAAATAAACTACAGTGATCAAAATAGTTCCTTATCCTAGAAAAAGTGTATACAAAGCAAATAGAGGTGTATGAATTAAAAATAATGGGTTCTATGTACTAAGCAAGAGGGTTATGAAAAATGAATAATAAATCACATGCAGAAACATATCGACTATAAATACTGGAAGAAGATGTAGGGATAATAACAAGAAAGAGGCAAAGAAATATGTCTCCAACGATTGGGAAGACGTAGAAGAAAAGTAAGAAAACACGCCTAAAAAATTGTCAATGATTGGTGCCCATCACTGACCTAAAGTCGCCCCGATCAGAGAGAATCACGAGGCTAAGCCACATATTCTGAGACGAGCTACCAATCCTTTGATATCACAGGCGTGACTCTCGAGATTGATCCGATATCGCGAGGTACTCGTCTTCCCCGCGCTCCTGGATCACTTAACGAAGGTTATGAGAAAAGATAATGACTGACTTGAGACGTGTACCTCTTCTTATCATTCGTCGGCGAGCGCACATACGTATTTATCGTACGTATTACACTCGAATTCACACGCATGTGTCCTCCATGTCTTCCCGTGCTGAGCCGCGCGTAAATACATTTAATGCACCGAACACCGAAGGTAAATAATCGCACTAGGACGATGCATGAGCGCGGATTAACGCTACTTTCGGGCGTATTGCGGGCTTTTTCGTCGGTCCCCCCATTTGCGAGTTTCGTGATGAACGCGCCACTCTATGTAACGTTTCGATTGTATGACAAGGTTAAATCTCCGTTAACCCAACACTCGCGACCTCGGTTTCGCAGTAATCTAGGTCGCGTTCGGTAATCGTGTATTACGAGCACCTTGTCGACGATGATAAGACGACTCGCTTCGTTTCTCGGCTGCAGACGAGAATGCAAATCAAAACGCGTGCCGATAAGCGTATCGATATTTTCACTACGATGGGCGCGGTATTTCGAACGAGTCGTTCGATCCTTACCGGCAAACTGATGTGTTACAAGGGATTACTGATTTTTATCAATTTCTAAGAAAAACATACTTGTCACACAAATTTTTATTTTGGATGTGTACAAATTCAAATTATCGTGGTGAAAAACCAATAATATTAAGACATATCAGATAATAGTTGCAGATAAATGTACTATGATACTATTATTTAAAACGAAACATATAATACGATGATAATGTTCAAAACATCGATAAAATACTAATAGATACTCTATATTAAGAAATAATTTAGTAGCATGTTGTACGATATCGAAATTCGATACCGTGGGTTAAATTCAAATTCTGTATCGCGCGTGAAAGTCCACCAACCCCGAGATAGTTTTTATGGAAATACTAACTCTGATTCGATGTATGTTTTAAGTCAATAGCATAACAAAATAGCAAAGTTTACCAGGAAAAAAGTTTGTTAAATATTTTTCAACAGAAAGAATGCTATGTAATCGGAGAAGATAACTCCAAAACCAATTTTCTTCTAAATTAAACTTGCCTTGGGTGACCTCTGTTGCTGGGAGAAGAAATTGCATAAATGCATATGCTGTTCTGTCAATGGCGGGCGCACTTTGGTGACGGTTATCAGAGCATTCTTTATACTCGGTTGAGTGACCTGGCTATGTCAAAACTCTATACACCGAGTCAAAGGATCGCGATCAGAAATTAGTCAGAGTCCCGGAGTCGTATATGGTCTCATACATGATTATATCCCGGACGGTCGTGGAAATTTGTTAATTATTACACTAGATTATAGGAAAGTAAACAACAATTGGACACAATAATGATCCTACTTGAGATACACAATAGGATAGTAGAGGAAACGTTAACGAACAAAATAAAAAATGCGCTGTCAGGGTAAGTGAAATCATTTTCCAATTTTAAGATCGAGTGCTTTTATATTTATGACGGCATCGCGGGAGATATGCATTTGGGCGGTGTCCGTTCTCGTTATCGCAACAAAATTAAATTCTCCATTCATTAACATGAAATAAAAAATCTTTTCATCCTTACAACTGGAAATTTATCAAATGCTTTTAGAGTACAAAATGACACTTATATGTTCCACATTGACATTCGAGATCCGACTAACCTTACAGTTATACTAATGCATTTGTTATAACAGTATCTTCCATGTTTTCATATTAATTATGTTCCCAATGTTCTGGAAATTCGTATTTCATATCAGTCTTGACAGATATCTCAACAAAATCTACATACAGTACGTGTACTACAAATTAAAAATTATACAACACACTGAGGGATACAAATAATTTGATTGCAGGCACAAACCAGAATCCGTTGAGATGTTTATAGCTGATTTTGATAGAATCCTGTTCCACATTTCCAATCTCAATGGTGATAAATCAAAAATTAGAGTAAGTGAAGAACTGTCATTATTTGTATGTATGTCTAACTGATATTATAAATGATAATTTGTTTTAGGTAAGTATGTTCTACAAATATTATTCACTATTAAATTCCTATGATGTTGACTACCTGCTTAGAAGGGAATATGGTAAACACCTTATTGAGGCAGAAGATCGTAAGTCATTCAATTTTTTTATTTGAAATGTCATGCAGTCTCAAAATAAAATATGTCATAGACCTAAATTTTGATCTACCTGTTTTCAGAATATCATGTGTCATTGCTAGTAGATTTAGACGATTTACCACAAGACTGGGAAGCATTAGTAAGAAAAGTCAGTCTATTGAAAAGGCATTGTTTTGCCAGTATATTTGAGAAGTTCTTTGACTATCAGGAAACATGCTGTGAACTTCCTGATCAAGCGGCTCAAACACAATCAGTTCACACATACTTCAGAGATGATGACATGGTGTAAGATCCCTTTACAATTAATAATTTTAGGTCATCTTAAATTCTTTAGATATGATTGGTTTTTAAAAGTATATCATTTTTTAATAGGTATGTTGAAGCTAAAAGTGACAGAGTTACAGTGGTATTTAGCACGGTATTCAATGATGAAGATGATGTAATTATTGGGAAACTGTTTTTACAAGAATTGAAAGAAGGCCGACGTGCGAGTCAAACAGCGCCTCAGGTCTTATTTAGTCACCGTACACCTCCGTCGGAATTAAATAAGTTAAGACTAGGAGCAACCGACCGTTCTAGTTACATTACTTTCGGTAAATATATGGCTCTAAACTAGCTTTACTCTGCGGTAGTTATTATGTTGACTGAACGTACATTTTCCGTAGTATTATTCCCACGACATACGAACAAGGAGGCACGGAACAACACCATTGATTTAATACAAATGTTCAGGAACTATCTGCATTACCACATTAAGTGTAGTAAAGTTTATATTCATTCGCGGATGCGTACCAAAACGGCCGATTTCTTGAAAGTATTGAATCGCGCACAATCACAATCGAAGAATACCGAGAAGAAAACTATCACGTAAGTAACTAACAAAAAAAAAGGAAAATCTGTATGGAACAGCATTGACTCACGAGTGGTTTCTTTCTTACAGTGGTCGAACGTTCATCAGGAAAGAATGAGCGTAGATAGGATGCAACTCAAATGTTCGCCAGGCCGAGAATTCGTTCAAGCGACCTTCCAGGTCCCGGCACTCACTATACAAACGATCCGAGAAAAGTTTAGGAAAGTTTTTAAAACTTGAGCGAGCATATAATGTGAAAGTCATTTGTGCTATAGGGCATTAAATGATTATTAGAAAAGAAATGTCATTTCACGCTGGTTTCTTAACTGCATCCAATACCAAAATCGGATAGAACTTCCGCAAGACGTCAGATTCATGTGTAATTCGCGTACAACTGACTCGCACGTTATTCATTCTATTATTGTCATTACTACTATTAAGCATTTTTTTAACTGTTACAGTACACTGTTTTCATAACGAACCATTATTTTTTTAGCATGTAATTCATTACATTTACTGGAGAGTAATTTAAAAGAAAAAGAAATATTGTAAATGGCAGTTGTCAGAAATTATTATTAAACTTTACTGAATCGTACTTTATGGGACGATCAATTCTTCTCGCGATTGCCGCGATGTTTGCGTAAACCTTTCTCACTCGTATTGATCTGTAATCAGCAAATGGTGAAAACCGCATTAGACGTGTAAAATAGGGTGCGTCGCGTGATGATACTCATTAATAACACCACACCCTTTTCTCCGCGACTAATTCCGTGTTTCTTTTTGCTGCCGACTCTTCAGTCGCACGAGCACCTTCTATTTGTATATTTCTCGCAGCAGTGATCTTCCGCAATGTGTAGAAGATACCGTCGATCAATTCGATCTTTTGTACCTTTTGGAAATTAATGAGACAAAGACGAGATCATTGTTCGTGACCTTGAGCATATGGCCTAAATAAGTGAGTCCTTCAAATACATAATTGTCGCTGGTACGCGAACAGTTTACCTGAAAAGATAATTAAGGATGTTAAAAATGAATTCCTTTACTTCAGGGAACAATGGACCTCGTGACGTCTTCTTCGTCCACGTCGTCTCTGCCACCCTGCTCGCCAAATGAGGTTTCTATAAGCCCGGGGGATTGTGTGGAAGAAGGCGTGGAAAAGTGGCTGGAGGATGAGGCTTTGCCGGGTTTTCGCGTCTGGCAACTTGCCGGGATCGTCCTCTCAATCCTCCTCTGCTTAACCATTGGACTCTGCTGTTGCATCCGATTTAGAGTACCTAGGACCAAGCAAGAAATAGAGGCCGACTACATCCGCAAGAAAATCACCAGCAGTTTCCGGAAAGAACTCGCCAAGATCGATAATAACGAAATGGACGACATGGATTTAAGGAAAGGTAAAGAAATTTAGGATATCACAATGCAATAATGTTAATTTAAATATAAATAACACGGGAAAACTACTCTTCACGTTGTAATCGAATAATTTGATTGTTTCTTAACAGCATTGGATAGGGTGAGGACAAGTTTCGACACAGCCATGTGCGAAGTACAAGAGAATCCTCAGGAGACAACGCACGAGGATCCCCGACACGGATTTCGTGCGAGATTCAGCGCAATGGTTAATGGACTGCGTGTACGATTTGGTAAAAGGCAACCCGCCGAAATGAGCAACATGATTTGAAACTCATTGCTGTCATTTTTTACACTATAATTGTCAGCCAGACTTAGAATAATCTGCCTATTTTCGTAGTGCGATAATAAAATAACGCGAAAGAGTTCGCACGATTACGCTAAATATAATCTTTATTTTCTACATACAGTACATAAATTAGTATTACCTCGCATGCGGTGACGTAGTACAGCAAAGGACAGCCCTAAACTACCGTGTACTTTCTCTACATCTACGTCTAATTAATTATATTTTTCCGACAGCTGCTGCAATTAGAAAAGTAATGCATCTCATGACTCGGCAAATAAATTTCAAATAAATCCGATGGGAAAATCACAGCACGTTACACGAGTCTTACGCTTATCCATTACGAATTATTAATCTTATCATCTCCTTACTCCTCTTCATGCCTGTTTAAAAAACTAATCGGGACAAAACACACACGAAATCTTACGAATCAGAGTTACTTTTCTGCCTTGTGAAATGATTAATTCCTGAAATTAACCCAATGAAATACGGACTGTTTTGTAAAATGATGTTAAAAAATGTTGAGCCACAAGATTTCGCGGGTGTTTGCTCCGTTGATCCTACATAAAAATGTAGCATTAGATATAATAAATAATGCAACTCAGTTTAGCACGGAGTCGCGAGAGATTTCTTGAGAAAACTTTGATTTGTACAAGTCGTTAAGAATAGTAGACTTCCGCGAAAAAGCTCTAATCTATAAACAACGATGAGGATTAATATACTTGTAGGAGGGGTATTATTTACACGACATCTTAAGTATATTCTCGTATGTCACTATGTACTGTCTTACATTTACTGCTAATAGTATACCATACAAATTTGTAGTATACAACAAATTTCAAGTGCAAAAAAATGTTTTATTCAAGGAAGAATATATAAAACGGAATACCAAAGGTCATCCAAATCAAAATCTCGTGAAGTTTATTTAAATCTGTAAATATTTGGATTGGAGCAAGTGTAAACAGTACAAAATAAGTAATAATGCGAGGAACTGGAATAAAACTAGTATAGAAACGATGAAAACATACAAATAAAAAAAACTGGCCTTGGGCAAGTAAAAAAATTAGCCTCGTTGAAATGTAGGAAGGCCTTACGAAATTATAAAAGAAGACAGATGTTCAAGTAGGAAAAAGCGTTTCTGCGCGCGTGGAAGTTGACATCGAATTATAGGTGAAAAGGTGGATTTTTGAAATCCCCGATCCGGAATGATATATTAATCGCAGAAACGTGCCTCGTTAATTCTCAAGCCATTGCACAGGTTTCGTATCTACCTGTGTTTCGCAATAACACCGATTTCGACGGCAAAACGATAATCGACGTATTCTTTCGTCTATCTCCACTTCTCTTCGTTGACAATGCTTTCGATTCTCTCTCTATCAATGTAGAAAGTCTTACCATTTTAAAACACTGTTATAGTCTCAATGGGAAACTCGTGAAAATGCGGGAAAAGTCGTTAATTTAACATAAATTTCGTTCATTAAACAATGAAGCGGATTACATGAACGCAATTCTATGAAGTCTATCCATTAAATCAAATAATTTTTAACGACGTTTTCCCATGATTTTCATGTTTCACCAGGTTTACGTTTTCTTCATGTAACGTATAAAATAAAGCGGTATGTCCAACCATAAAACATCGCAATCCCACGTGTAATACTTTTACCACGTACTACTTTGTTTTATATCCTAAGAGATCCGAAAATGTAGGGATAAACATCTAATCTTTCTCGTTTATGGTTTACGGTCGACGCAGTTGCTGCGTCGATTTTTTCAAAAGGTGTTATTAATTCTAGAGGAATTTCCTATCAGGGAAAATTTTTAGGAAATAATCCTCCTGAGATAATTTTCCAATTTGAGCGCATTATAGAATTTTTGCAAGGTTGTTCTAGGAATTAAATTGCCAGGGTGATTATACAGATTTGCTCTACTTGATCAAAGAAGGGAAAATCTCGACGATCCTTAGAGGCTCTCGAAGATCTTATAATTACACGGATTATACGCAGGAGAGAATTTTACAACGCTGGCTCGGAAGTGTAAAGAACCGCGAGTCGCTCGGTTGAGATCAAATTGTTTAACGAACAATCGCAGTGTTCAATGAGGATCTAAGGATAGCACAGACGAGTACAGGACACGTTGATTTCCATCAAAGGAACGTATTTCTAATTTTGTTGAAATTGACATTCCTAAAAGACGCAGCGTTGCTTTTTACAAGCAATACGATTTTCGCTGGGGGACAGTCACAGCCGAGTACACAGACATACGGAGACACGCATATAGAAGGACACGATGTTAGCTGAATTTCAATAATGGTTCTTAGAAAAGGCGTTCGTTATACTGTTGAAACCCGTCGGAGATTCACAGATCCCCGTTGGTTAAATAGTAGAGTCCAACGGCGATGCTTGCGAAGCTTCGACTTATCACGCTATTGTCACGTGAGTACCACATGGATTTTATTTACGTTCACAGGGAAAGTCGAGGGTATATCAATATCTTGCCATCAGCAACTAATAACAAAGTGATTCCCCGATTACGATAAACAGGGACTGGAGCAGTAGTACAACGTACAAAGGACAAACACAAACTTTATGGACACAGGGAAACTACAATTTTCTTGAACTCTTATCGCTATGAAAAATGTTTTGTAAATGCATGTCGTGTTATCCGGGTTTTCTGTTCTTCTTTTGCTTACTGATGCCAAGAAGTTGATTTTTCCTCTGAAATTAGTGTGCATGCAAACGTGAATATCCAAGGGGTCGTTGACTCATGCCTCGCAGTCTATTTTCCTTAAGCTTTTTGTACGGCCATATCTTCGAACGATGAGGAGATAAAAGATTGACGTACAAGTATGTGCATCGGTGGGTGAGGGAGAGAGAAAGAGGGAGAGAAGGAAAGAAGGAAAGAGGCAGAGATGAGAGGAATTACTCTAATCGGTGAAGAGTGGAGACTCGCTACGAGGTAAGAGGTTCTCACGAGCATAAATTCCGCACAACGTCGAATTCAGACAGGGGTGCGGTGAATTAAGCGTGCCTTCACGAAATCTTGTTCCGCCACCATGAGAACTTCATTTTCGGGCTGAGATACTGAAAGCTGATGACCGTTTGGGGTATCAGCGCTAAGATTGGTAAGAAGCTGCCGCAGCTGCGGCCCTTCGGCTCCTCCTCCGACTGTGGCTGTTCGCTCACGGTGTTCTCCACCTTCTGACAGGGCGTGGAATATGGGTAGGGCGTTGACAAAGGGTTGCAGGTGATGTGGACGTCCTCGATGTTCCACTTCCCTCGGGGAACACCGAGGTCGCTCTCGTTTTTCTCCGGAGATGTCGGTTTCTTCGAGTCCCCGTTAGGCAAGGGGTTCTTGCTGGACACATTTATGATGCGAGTTATCGGACCACGACGGTAATTGCCCGTGTTCCCGGCCGTCCAGCTCTCCGGGGGGCAGTTACTCTTGGTAAAGGACTTGAGGGAAGTTTTGCGGTAGACCTTCGAGCGTGTCAAGGGTTTCGTCGACAACTGCGGCGAGGATACCGAGCGCAGAGAATGATTATTGTTATCGGCTATCGCGTAATCCTCGCTATTCCGATTGGAATCGAGCGGTGCTACTTTAAATACCGAATTCGGGCTCTCACCCTGCTCTCTCTCCTGCTGATTAATACTCTCAAAGTCCTGTGGGGCTGTGAATGTGGAATTCGTATTAGCCGTGTTAGCGTCGAAGGAAGTTTTCCGATTAATTTCACATCTTTGTTTGTTGCTCTCATGAATCTTTGTTTGGTCATCGTGTTGGGGACAAGTGACAATTACATCAATATCTCGCGTACTGACGTTAGTATCTCTGGACAATCCTGTTAGGGCTGAATCTTTGGGGTTGCAGGAACGATCGGGGAAGGTCAATTTCGTGGGTTTGGAGGACTGGATCGGGGAGGAAACAAACGCTCCGTCTGTTCCCAGCTTCGTGGGGACTGACGAAGCGTCCATGAACCCTCAGCTCGGGAATCTTGAGTAGAATGCACAGGTCAGATCGTAATTCTTGAAACGGCAATATTGCACGTCCGTGCGCAGACAGTCGCTGTCGTTGATCAGGTAATCTGACTGCTCCAATTCCCTTGGACAGTTGGCCGCCACTGACTCCTTGTTCGCGAAGATCGTCACCACGAATTTCCCTGGCTTGAAGGTATCTATCACGCGACGAATTATCTCCTCGTACGACGCTTCCGGGATATTGCACTCGAAGGAAACGTAAGAAAATTCCGGTTCTGGTGTGATGTGA
Source organism: Hedychridium roseum (assembly GCA_963989215.1). NCBI lineage: Eukaryota > Metazoa > Arthropoda > Insecta > Hymenoptera > Chrysididae > Hedychridium > Hedychridium roseum. The sequence goes on along the minus strand of OZ022318.1, from coordinate 1,823,620 downwards.
ATGGTCATGTAACATCCCTATAAATGGAAACGTAATGGTCCATCAAGTTATAGAACGAAAATTGTCAAGCAGAGGACAAAATTCTTTTTCAACTGACGAACACTTACGCATTTTGACACTCCGTTCATGGAATAGCCACAGGGCTCGAAGAGAAAATCGTCGATGACCATGTTGGGAATGAGTTTGTCAATTCCGGACATTTGTGTAGCTTCCGTGGCGGAGGAACAGACGTCCCTTGTAAAGATCGCCATGATGCTCGGGTCCAGGTGGGTCATGAGGATCTCTAAAGTCTGATCAGGTTCGGTTTCCTGTTGGGGGCATTTCTGTCTATTTAGGGTGTAAAGGTACCAACAATCCGTGTCCACTGAGCCCAGGCAATAAGCTTCTCCGTCTGCAAAAACATGCAATTTCCTATTCTTAGGATACCTCGCCACTCGCCAGATGGTTTTATTTTATTCCATTTCTTATTTAGTCGACGAGCAGTTACCTGGGAAGAAGGTATCGAGTAAAGCAACTTCCTCCTCGAAGGCTTGATGCGGCGACATCTGCAATTCGGGTCTCTTGTAATTCTTCCGGGAGTAGAACACATTCTAGAAGGAAAAAGAGAACATTTGAGCCCTCGCTCCTCGAGGCTAGATGAAAATAAACTTCATAATCCCATCGCATTCTACCCGAGGGACCATTCGAAAAACGGTCTTCTGTTTGACAACACTTTTTCTCACATTCGCGACATACTGCCCAAAACAGATTACGAAACGAACGTATGTCTGCGCCTTTGTTTACCAACAAATTAATTTCCGAGCGGTTTTCGCGAGTAAACAAACAATTCCGGGAATCCGGGAGGTCGTCAGATGTCTGAACCGTACGATCGTAGGGCGAACGGCAATTAAGCGAAGGGTAAACCGAAGTCCGACTAATTCCATGCACGGGGATGAGCGCCATGGGCCGAAGGAGAGAGAGAGAGATCAATAAACCAGAAGGGAGAGATATATTCCGTACGCCAGAGGTTTCCTATATATAGACACGTCACTTTACATCCATGGACTAGGTCAAGTTATATAGCTAACGCCACTTCCACCTTCAATGAGCCCGCGGAAAAATCATCTGCCCGTTTAATTGCGTCGCCTAGGAAAAAGCCTCAATCCTGCGACCCCCCGCTAATTTTCCCTCGGACCAACAGCAACAACTCGCTGGCCACACTTGCTCCGCTCGCTCGTTCAATTGAGATTAATAAAACCATCGCCCAACGGGCAAGATCCGCGCTTGCTAAAGGAATGCAATTCCCTACTGTACCTCGACTTCGTCGAAGCCGGTGTACTTCTCAACTAGGTCCAGAAGATGTTCCAGGCATTGCAGAGGAGTCGTCGTTCCGCAAGTCTTCAGGATTAGTCTGCGTTTCGACACGAACATGCTGCTCTCGCTGCAAATTCCAAGGACGTATTACATTCAATACCCTGCCCTCAATCGTCACGTTCAGAAAGTTATTTCACTATTAATCGTCGTTAAGTATAATCACTAGTCTGCGTTAAGTCCCAAGAGGTGTAGAAAATATATCATCATTCAAATTTCATTTTTTTTCTCTACGCATTAAACACGATCCTAATGATTGCTTCTGGTAAGGATCTTTTTATTCTCGGTCAGTCGGGTTTTGGATTTTCTCGCGGGGAATACTAGTGGATAAAACCGGCCTGTTTAGGCGGATTTAGCTGGCACGTGATAAGCGGAAATGCTCTTACTGATAATTCACCCGGCCGGTTCGAACAAAGCGAAGGTCACCGTGGTTTCAAGTTTATTAAAAGATATTTACTTGGCTTCCGCTGCACGTTGTATTTTTAGCCGCAGGTTGATGTCAGCTTCGGCACGTGCAAATCGTCGCACCGCCGGTCTCCAAAAAGGAAAAACCGACAATGGCTCTTTGGTCATTTCAAAAAATTCTAATCCACTGGAAAATCATGACAAAAATAACATCGACCAGCCGTCCAATTCCACCGGTCGGAATTCACTTCAAGACCGGCGATCCATGACTGACGTCTGTCGGAATTTTTAAAAGTCTTTGCCGGTTGTTCGTCCGTTGTTTCACCGCATGGTGGATATCGCGGGAAAAGAAAACGATAGTAACTAGCGGAGACGATATCGAGTACTCTTGTCCCGTTAGCTACATTTATATTGCCGGGTTATCGGTAATTCCCTACAGACGTTGCCCCGAGATCCTTCAAATACCATAAACAGTGCAATGATAAGGTCGACACACGCGGAGGTATCTGATAATCGCACGTAGCATGGAAAAACGCTGACGGGAATAGCACGAATCTTTCACTTAAAACCCCGCGAAAGTGTCTACCAGCTGACGCGGAAAAAAATAACGTCCTAAATCCTCGATGCAGTTCTATTTTAAGGCCGACACCGCAAGGACTGAAATTCTCTTTAGCCTTACGCTAAGTTTATACTTTTTTCAGCCTCGATGGGAATGAGTTAATCGGGCGAACGGGTGAAAAATTTTGTCATTCAAAGCCACGTGTCTTTAGTAAAACCGTAGCAACTGTATTAAAGCATGATGAATACCTATTGAGTTCATCGTACAGAAATTCCATCGGGCGAAATAAATGTCTATCCCGGCCTGAAACCAATAAATTTCATTAAGAACTCCGTAGGAAAATTCGTCGGAGAACGAAGATGTCGTCTCCTGATTCCGACATTAATTTCAAAGGAGCAATACGGTTCAGTAGGCATACTATTTATCAACTTCATCGAGAAAGATTACACTTAATCAAGCAAGGCGTTATTTTACATTCCAGGGAACGATTGTTACAGTAGTAAAAAATCGTTAAAACGAGCAATATTAATAGAAAATTGGTTTAACCAATAGATAGATGCGTCGCAATCCTCTCGACTGGTTTTTGCGAAATATTTCGACGAATACGGGGAAAATCTTGTCGGAAAAGCCGCGTGCGTTGATAAATTATCTCCGATGGTTTTTACGAAAATTATCAGTTCTGTTTTACGAGCACAAGATCGATCATTCCCCCGGCTCTTGGGAGATTAGAAAAATCGCACGTGACCGATAGTGTAACGCTGATCGAAAGCAAAGCTATGCAGAAAACCGAGCGTTTCGCGGTCAGAATATGTTCGTCAAATATATGAAGGTCAAAGGTCTTCGCCGTAAGATAAGGATTTTACTGATAGGACGTATTAAGTCTATCGTACAACTTATACTAATGTAATCCGGTTTCTTACTGGATCTAGAATACCGATTAGGCACTATCTAACATTCACCATAACGCTAATTTCTAACAATTATCACTACTCCAAAGGAGAAGGGAGGCAAATTAACGTGAGGGAAAATCAATCCTATACCAGGCATTGTATCGAAATATACGGAAAACATTGCAACACTACGCTACGTTAACGGTAATAAAAAAATAGCAAGATACATTGAAAAATAATGTGTAAAAAATATCCCTTAGCTCAATAGGGAATTGGACGCAGGGAATAATGATAAAAAAACTACGACCCGTCTATTTTCGGCCAATTGAAAATCGAGCAACGAGGCGATTGGAAAACGAGTTTCTCGCTCGTTTTCTTCGCGTTACGTGGCGGTCGCAAGTTCGTTAATTGTTTCCGTACCAAGAGACTCGTCGGCTCGTGCGAAGATTATATAATAAACGATGACTAAAGCCATTCTGTCGGTATCAGTCGTAACGAGCGGTGTAACGACTGATAAGCCGATGAAACACCGAGCATTCCTCACCAGTCGAACACTACCGATTGTTTTCCAAGATGTAGTCTCCTAATATTGCCCTATTAGGGTTTACTTGTAAAAAAAACTATCCCACACCTTTCACCTATCAGTACTCTTTCAAAATTATGAATAAATCTTTTTGTTCGAGGTACATAGAAATTAATAGATTCCCTGGCCAGTCGTGTTAATTAGGATTAAATGGGTAGGAGTATAGTCTGTGCAAAAAAACGCAGGAAAAGGATAAATTGGGATTGCGATTCCTCGCATTCCATTCGAGTTAATTCTTTAATTTGCACGTTTCGTGCGGCCATTGGGTACACCTACTTACGTATCGCTCTATGCACACACAAATGCAACGCGCGTTGCAGCGTGCAAGCGTGGACGTACATAAGAAATTCGTCAAAAGTGTAGGTAAAACTCGTGCAAATATGCCATGCAATTCATTTTTGATAATCAAGTGAATTTTTCGTGCAACTTGACATTTTCGGGCGGCAGGACTCTCCGCAGTTTTAGCTTTTATTTACCTGAGGACGTAGGCATCGACTTGATCATTCCGGTAAAAACTGATAATTTCACAGCGAACGATCTTCAGCAACGACTCCCATTTTTGCCTGAAACCGAAAGTTATGCGTGTCCGTACGATCATATGATAAGGGTCTGGTACATCGGAAAGGGAGGTCATTAAATAATCAGGGGAGTCAAGTGACTCTTATTAGACAAACGATCCCTCCTTGATAAAAATGTTTGGCTATTCTCGGGCCATCGCAGAACTCCGAGTAATTAAAAGGAAAGATAAAACTACGGCTCTTAATTAATAATCTCCGGGAATAGAAGGACAAAAAATGGAGAAAGCTTTACATGTCGTAGACGTTTTTATGCAACATTATACCGGCTGAATATAGAACAACATTTTTCCCGGATCAACGAACGTGAACTTTAGAAAATATATAGCGCAATGTCGTTCCCAAAGTTCCTTTTCTTTTACGTTTTACGTTTGTTGAGAAAGCAGAAGCAATGTTGGGAACCCTCCCAATGTTTACGTATGAAATATAAATTCAGTTCCTAAGAAACATTTGACACTGAGGAATGCGAGTAAGCAAAGAAATTTGATAAAAGGACCATATCGTGTTACGGAGAAGTCGCAGAAGAAGCCGACAGAACACGTCTAAAATTACCATCTTAAGAACTGAAATTATCGCAATTAAATCGAACATTCCAGACCGATCTGTGTAATCTGTTAATACGAGATGAAAAATAAACGATTCGTTAAACATAACTACGAAGATTATCTCGACGGTAATTCAGACATAATTGATACGATACTGTACAAAATAGACAACTCTAGCAACCGACTAAACTAATAAAATGGAATGAAACAAGATACTTGAAACGTTGTTGCAAAGACTGTCTTGACCGTAATTATGGGACAATTAATACAATGTTTTACTGGATCGACCACTATTTGTGTTACGTTCAAACGTCGCGATGGTAATACATATTCCGGATAAATGAACATTTACGAGCATGGCAAATTGGCATGACGAGTTTCGCGAGTGATACCAATCAAGGAGACAATTTTTACATGGCCGGTCACGTACCTACGGTGGTGGTTGATGTTACTGGAACGGAACAGAGGTGGACGCATCGATCTTCGTCGAAAAATGTAACGCCACACGTATTGCGTTATACTCCGCATTCAGTTACGCGAATAAATTCAATCCAACGAATATGAATGTAATCTGGTGAATTCTGCTTAATCGTATGGTTAATGTCATTCGATTATTCGCCTCAAGAGTAGACCAATTTATCAAGATTAAACGTAGATCTTGTAAAAGATTGAATTGCCCCTTTTATCGAAATCACGTTGAGAATGAAAATACGGATAATTGGCCACTTTTAAAGATGAGGTAGGTTCTTCGATATACGGCGCGGTTAATCCATATCTATAGGGCTTCTGAAGGGCAACAAAGGGCAGCGCCCGCAGACCACTCGCCAAAGACATTTTCCTCTATATTTTGCAACAACGTATACAACACACGACCAAAATACCATTGAAATTAATGCAATGAAATTTGCGATTCACTCTGCTCCTACTTCAGGAACTACTTGACCAGGCATTTCAATTTAAACGAGTACAGTGTTCGCTTTTGGACAATCGATATTCTCATGGCAAACAAACTATCGCGGACAAGCATGTTAATAATGAATAATGTATGTAATTGACCGACAAAAATGGAAACTAACTGCGGTTTCAACGTAAAATCAGGATCATTTGATTCACGGGGCAGAACATTATGTCGGGCAGAATTTAGGAACGCGATGTATAGAGTAATCGCCGAGAGTTATAAATTGTTCTCAGGAGGAAGAAGAAGGGTAAATGCGGAAGATTTCCGTGGATGTTAGGTTAAGCGCGGTAACGATTTACTTCAACAGAACGGACTAGCCAAATGCCGGTATTATGTTTCAGTGTTATCAAGCCGGTTTTCTGTCCGACAAAACACGCGTCGACGAACCGCCAAAAAATAGGCTTTTCTCGATACTCGTCAGAGATGCTCAATTAAATACCAACGCGACATCGCATCGTACACGACCTCGAGTCGTGGAAATTTTTCGCGACAAAACGTACGAATCGTTCGGTTGACCGATCGTGACAATTTCAACAAACTATATATCAAGAAACCCGTTCAGTGCGAATGATTTACAGTCCATAGAAATGAATTTTAATGAACTTTTTTGCTCACTTGTATCGGATGAAATCGAGGAAGAGTATTTACGGAAAATGTAAATTATCATCACTGAACGTTCGGGAGATTATGATTGATTTTTCGTTGCACCGTTCCGTGGGCTTATAGAGAGATTAGTTAATTATTGCGCTATCGGCGATTCCGCGGAGAGGAAAGAGTGAGAAATCGATAGCGAATTAATCGTCGGCCCGGGCGGGTAGAAAGTCAATCGTACTCACCGGGGAATTCTCCTGAGATCGCCCTGTTGCCTGTCCTTATCGTTGCCGCTGGTGAACCAAATTTCGAGGAGCTTCTCTACGCCCTCGAAAAACTGTACGCTGTCCGCGCCGTCGTCCTTCGTACTTGCCATCCTCCCTGCACGGCGCCGATTAATGTCAGCACGAACTTTAATGCCCGTAGAAGAAAGAAAGAGTGATTGACAAGGTATCCGTCGCGAAAGACCAGCGAAATTAACCCGATACTCGGTATCGACTATTCACCGCGCCGAGCTCTGCTTCACTGAGGAACAAACGCTACCGAAGCGGTACGAGCAACACACACAGCCATCACTGCTTGGCCATTTGTTAACCTCCCTCCCTCTAGCGGCCCTATCCCTCTACCCGTCTTTCTCATTCGCCACCCGAATATCTCCCTTCTCTTTCCCTTTCCACCGCATACTTGCGCATGTATATTCTATTCTGCCAATCCCCCGTCAGCAATCTCGCGCATGCGTGTCACGCAATTTATTATAAATTAAATTTGAAAATTACCCGCCCTATATTTTCAATAGTGGGGTTTACTGTTTCATGTGTTGGACATTTCTGGGGTAATAAATCAATCCCTCATTAAGACGTAACAAGTGTTTTGATAAATGTTAGAAATTTTTCAACGTATTTCATACATAATGAAGGGGATGAAGGGGACCTTATGTACTCAATTCTTACAGAGGTTTTTTTATATATGCATATAAATATTATACAAATGTATCATTTAAACAAATTTATTTTCCTACTTTCGCTTTGGATACTTTCCGCCTTTTTGCTAAGGAACCTTTTTTGGCCTGCAATTTTTTCATATCCACGAGAATTTCATCAGTCATCGGCTCGATGATCGTGCCGAGTTTAGTTTTAACCGTTGGTTCTATTAGTTTTTTATGAACATTTTCAGGAACGAAATTCCTGCCAATTGGAGCTCTTATACTAGCTTCAAAGTCCTTGACACTCGAGAATGGGAATGGCAATTCGCTGACTTGATGTTGCCGTATTTTTTGGTCCTTTTCTTCGATGATTATCACGTTCCCTTTGTTTTCGTCTCTTCGCGGTGCGTCTTTTGGGAACTTTAGAATGAATCGCCTTTTCTTGCGCTTAGATTGCGGAACACATTTTCCACCCCAGCAACCCCATCCTGGCATACTAAGATCTACATCTTCGGGCTGAGATTTCTTTATCTATAAAAACATTTAATACATTAGTAACTTACGATTTATTTTGGATCTTGAAAACTTTATACATACCTCGTCTTCTTTTTCTTTTCTGAATTCATCTACAACATCGTCATCGGCAAATGCCTCGCTGATTATATTATATTTTTCTTCCTCATCTTCGCTGTCGTCTAAACCTTCGTCTCCTCCCGTAACAACATCGGGAAGCTGTGTCTTCAGATGTACTGGCTTTACGTTAATGTATTTGTTTGGATCTATTTCCGCCTCTTTTGTACCCTTCGACTTTACGTCCGTTTCCTTGCTATCACTACTAATATCATTTGACAATCTCATTAAATCTGCTGCATCTTTATTTTGATGCAAACCTTCGGTATCAGTAGTCTCGTTCATCGGTTCATCCAATACTGGTTTATGTTTTTTATTCTTGAATTGAAGCCCTTCAAATTCGTCGTTTTCCAATACATTTTTGCTACCCGTAGCAATCCTTTTTCTTTTATTATCAACGTTAAGTTTTTGTTTCACTTTTTTTAATTTCGACTTTACATGATTTTCTATGGTGTCCTCCATGGGATCGAATATATCATTTAAGTCTTTAACTTTGAAATGCGTCGACTCTGCAAATGAACCATTAGAACCATCGATGGATTCTACATTCCATTTGCTTGTCGCATTTATTTTATACACGGATCCATTGCACGTTAAACCTTTCATTTTAGATTTATTTTTTATTTTCTTGTTACCTACTACTACCTCTGTTGCAGTCTTCTCATATTCACTGCTTTGGACAATAGAATTGTCATCACTGCTGCCCTTCTCATCCTCATTTTCTATCTCCTCTCTCTCTTCTTCATTGAGAGTATCATTTTGTACTTCTTCTTCTTCTGTCTCAGTATGATCCGTTTCAGTACTTACAGTTTTGAAACTTTGTGCTTGCTTAGCAGGTTGACTCTTTTCCTTTTTATTTTTTTCATCCCAATATTTACGATAATTATTAATAAACTCATCTATTTCGGCATCTGTTTTTATCCTCTGAACCCATGGATTTTCCGAGTTACTATTGGAAATTGTAGATGGAATATTTTCATCATTTTCTTCTTCACTATCATCTTGTTTCTGTACTTTCTGAGTTAGTTCCCTCCCTATGGACAATTGTTGTGCTAGCACTTGTCGAGTCTGAAAACAATATTGATGTAATCAGAATTTCCTGTACATGTCAATATGAAATTTGAATAATTATGGTGATTCTTACTTCCTTGTCATATTTGGCCCTGACTTGTTTATTTTTAGCCCATTGTCCTGTACTCTTGTGTCTCAGAGACATCCTTTCTTCTGCCCTAGTCCTATCTAATTCCTCAAGCTTTTCCAAAGCTGCCTCAGGATTAGTTTTTTGTAACTCTTCAAATTCCTTTAACTGTTGCTTAATTCTTTCCTTTCTTTGAACACGATGGAATTTTTTGCTTTTGATTTTTCTTTGCCTATGTGCTTTGGCTTCTTTGTAAGACTGTAAGTTTTCAATTAAACATTGTATAACAAGGAGTATAAACTTTACATATAAATGATTTTACATTGATGAATTCTATACCTGTTGAGCACGGAATCTTGCAGCCTCTTTCCTTCTTTCAATGATTTCTTCTAGTGTCATTGAATATTTATCTTCTTTTACTTCATTAATTTCTTTTGGTGGCTCCAAGGCTGCTAATTCTTTCTGCAGTTCAGATAGTATTGTAGGTCGCTTAAGGAATTCATTTGTAGTCTCAGATTTCATAAATGATTGAGTTAAAGGAAATGAAACGGTATCTGCCACTCTGTTCTTTGATATTATGGCATTCCATTTTCCTAACTCTTTTTTAGTGTTTTCAAAACCAACTACCCTTTTGATCTATAAATAAATATACAATTTTTTACACAAATAACATAAAACAATCTTTGTATAAATGTTACAAAAAAATTAAAAAACTGTACCCTTTCAGCAGCTGGTTTTTCCAAAGGTTTTGGCAGGACTTTACTTTTCTTCTGCGAAGAACGCAATTTTTTAACAATATCTGTATGATGTCCCTTAGATTTTAATGTTTTAGCTAACTCATACAACCGCACAGGATCCTTATCCGAAATACCACTTTTAACCAAGTGAAATTCTGACACTTCTAACGTAGGTTCACTTCTCTCTGGTCTTTTTATTCTGAGACAAAACGTAAGAAAATCATTTAATTATTACTTTCTGTTCAATAAACTACTTGCATATACGTTACACTTAACCTGTTACCCAACTGTTCAAATTCGCAAATACCTTTGGCCCTTGTCAAGTTGTTGTACAGCTTCGATAAGCTTCGAATGAGACTGCGACACATCTTGATCACTATCGTACACAGCTTCAGAATCACTCATTTTGTTGAATCTTATTACCAAATTGTTTAAACAAAAATATTGGATGAAGCATAAACCGCATTAAACTATTCGATAGCACGTGTGAACAGCGGCGTCGCCATAGTACACCGACTGCATGTTTGACCAATAGGAAGTGACCTCGTGAGTGACGTCATTCGCGGTGTTTATGAACATATATAACACAACACTATGCAATAGTTTAGTTACATTTGTCCTTCACATTTCCGCTAGTTAATGTACAGTGAAATAGCACGCATTGCACGCGAAACTGAAATAAATAATTAAAACGAAATTCGTAAAAGTCAAACCGATCAGCGTAATAATGAGCTCGGAGGAATCTGACGAAGAACCTTCACCCAAAAAAAATAAAGTTTTAAACCTAAGAGAAAGGATAGAATATGATAGAAAAAAAGTAAGAATGATTTCCGAAAAAGATGTACGATCACTACGCAAAGTTTGTATAATATTCACACGACGTTGTTTATAGGTAGCGGGTTCCGTAATGTCATTCAAATTTAATAAGAAAAGAGTTAGAATTTTAAGAAATTTGGACGAAGTTCAGGAGAATTGTAAGGGAATTTTATATTGGATGTTTCGTGACGTTAGGGTACAAGGTATGTAACTGCAAAAAAGATATTAGATGCTATATATTTCATGTATTTTACACCTTTCAAAATATTCCAGATAATTGGGCCTTCCTCTTTGCACAGAAAACTGCTATAAAAAATAATGTACCACTTCATGTTTGTTTCTGTATATTACCAAAATTTCTTCATGCCACTATAAGGCATTACAAGTTTCTATTGAAAGGTCTCATGGAAGTTGAAAAGGAATGCAAACAATTGAATGTAAATTTCCACCTTCTACAAGGGTATCCAAATACTGCTGTATTGCAGTTTGTACAAAAATATAACATGGGAGCAGTAATTACAGATTTCTTTCCATTGAGACTCCCATTACTTTGGGTCAATGAGTTGAAGGACAAACTTCCAAAAGATGTGCCCATTTGTCAAGTACACACAATTATGAATTACTTTTCCTTACTGATAAGTTTAGTTCTTTTAATTATAATATATTGTATGTTTCATTCATTTAAGGTTGATGCTCACAATATTGTGCCCTGCTGGGTTGCATCAGACAAATTAGAGTATGCAGCCAGAACAATACGGAGCAAGATAAACACAAAATTAGATGATTTCCTTACACCTTTCCCTCCAGTTATAAAACATGAGTATACAACAACACAAAGGTTTGAAGAAAATAATTGGGTAACAGCTCTGAATGATACAGAAATTGACAAAATAGTAAAAGAAGTTAAATGGGCAAATGCTGGGTATGAAGGGGGCATTGGAGAACTTGAAAGTTTTCTCAAGAATCGTTTGGAAATATATGAATCTAAACGTAATGATCCTAACATCGATGCCCTCAGCAATTTGTCACCCTGGTTCCACTTTGGAATGATATCCGTACAACGCTGCATTTTACAAACTCTAGAATACAAAAAGAAGTATCCAGAATCTGTTAAAGCGTTTATGGAAGAAGCTATCATTAGGAGAGAGCTTAGTGATAATTTTTGTTTCTACAACGAAAATTACGATAATCTGGCAGGCGCCAGTAGCTGGGCTATTGAAACGCTACAGAACCATCGGTAATATGTCATTTATCAGCTTTGATAATCAGAACAGAGTTGAGATTATTTTATATCAAAATTCTCCAGAAAGGATAAACGAAAATACGTGTATAATATGCATGAATTCGAGAATGCATTGACTCACGAGGATCTATGGAATGCTTGTCAAACTCAACTAGTCAATCAAGGAAAACTACATGGTTTCTTAAGAATGTACTGGGCAAAGAAAATACTTGAGTGGACTAGTGATCCTGAAACAGCGTTGAAATGGGCTATTTATTTAAATGATAAATATAGTATGGATGGCCGGGATCCTAATGGATACGTTGGTTTGTTGATTTTGCTTTGATATAAAACGAATTAAATAGGAATTCTTAAAAGTAATTGTACTCCTTAGGTTGTATGTGGTCAATTTGTGGTGTACACGATCAAGGTTGGAAGGAAAGAGATGTGTTTGGAAAAATAAGGTACATGAACTACAAAGGCTGTGAACGGAAATTTGACGTTAAACTATTCGTGAAGAAGTGGAGTGGAACAGGGCACACTGAAAAGAGAAAGAAAAACAGATAATATTTATGAAACTACAAATACAATACAGGATTCCTTCTTAGAAAGTCCTGATAGCCAGTATTGTTTACTATATCTACTGTAAGAAAATATTATCTGTTTATCTTAATTTTGTAACATAACGTTGCAACGTTGAAAGTGTTGACGGCACGGGGTCAAGGGACTTTAAGGATAAACTAGCAGCCTTCAAACCCAAAGATACGGAATGAGCTTCATCGAAATTATTTAGGATACCACAAATTATACCGGCAGCGAGACAATCACCACAACCACTGCTGCTGAACGACTCGTTCATATCTTTGGATACATAAGAAAGCGGAGGATACAAACGCGACGTAATTGAACCATTCCGAATTAGTTTACCTTCCGAGTCGTAGAACGGATTGTTCTTTGAGGCCCTACGTGCCACCTGTAATGTACAAAATGCCATATTTTATTATACAATAAAACTTATTAAAAATAGATAAGTTTTATAATTCTTACCAGAATTCCTTCAGATCCTAAAGTACTTATAACTACTGGAATGTATTCCACTAAATTTTCGGCAATGTCCCTTATTTCTATTAGATCTATAGGCGATGTTTCATCAGGTACTACTATTCCAAAATAATTGCAGATCTTGAGTAATTCATATCTATTAGGAGAAATGAAGTGCAATGCCTTCTGCCATTGCGACCCAGATTCGAATATTTTTACTGCCTTGCGTACGTCCGTAGGTTCATACCAAACTGTAAATAATACACATAGAACAACAACATTTAGTAGACAAATGATTAAATTCTTCGTCTATAGTAAAAGTAGGTGGATAATAATTTTTGAATATTCGCGGCTGTGCGACTGTCGCGATCCTAGCATCTTTGTAGAGAATTACAATGCATGAATGAAACGTAACGACCTCTGCTTTGTCGAGTTTCAATAGTACAGGTGACAGCATAGTACAGTGTACGGTTATATGATTAAACAACCGTTTGTTTTTATTTTCTTCATACATCTGAAGTATTTGTCATTTTTCCATACAATACAGTAATCGTATTATAATGGGAAAATCACGCACGGGAAAAGCGGCCGTAATTTGCACGGTAATTGCCTTCATTTTAGTGGTGATAGCGTTCACCACACCCAACTGGCTTGAAACGGATGGTAAATTAGAAAAACCAACGTTCGTTAAAATCGGTAATTATTACATTTTATACCATAAATTTGCAGCGTCTTCTACCTAAATACTTAATCGGAAATGTCGTAATGTTTATTATTTGTTTATGAAACTATAAGTGGAGTATTAAAGAATTTTATGTTTTTAAAGGATTTTTATGATATTTTCCAGGTCTTTGGCAAGTATGCTTCAGAGGATTTGAAGATCCCCGTCATTTGTATGACACAAGATTTTATGGCTGTTGGTGGGTCTTTGAAGAAGAATACTACATAATCCATGATATTCTTCTTCCTGACTTTTTTGTTGCAACACAATTTTTCTTTACATTGTGCATGACTCTGTTATTGATTGGAGGACTTTTAACCATATTATACACCTGTTGCTCCCGTCATCATGACAAGTATCAGTTGCTGTTGTGGGCAACTGGTGGAAACTTGACATTGGCTGGAGTATGTGGAGTAATTGCAGTTATCATCTTTGGAGCAAGAGGAGATGGAAGAGATTGGATGCCCAACTGGGAACACAATGACATAAGCTGGTCATTTGCACTAGCAGTAGTTGGCAGTTTTGTGTTGATTGCAGCTGGTATTTTGTTCCTCATTGAAGGACGTAGACACAGAAAGAGGTTGGAAAGAATACTGAATGAAGAGCGCAAAACACATACTACTATATAGTAGATATTTGTAAGCTGTAGTAGCCTTCCCGCATGACTGTGCAATTCTGTGCATAGCCAAATGTTTTGGGCTGCTGTACCTGCTAAAGAGATTTCAAACTATAGCTCCAATATCAGATACCAACAAGTTATCTTGCATGTGCATATTGACATTTAACCACTCAATAATGAACAATGCATGGATTTTTTAAAGCTTATACAGTACTTTGAGTAATGTATTCTATGATGACTTGAGTAGTACTCTATGATGACTTTTATTCATGTATTAGGTCAAGTCTTATGATCTTAGGGCATGTATAACTGTATATAAGTATTGATGTATAACTAATCCGTCCTCTTGTCTTTAAGTATGACAACGTACAAGTATATTATTTTCATATATGTACTATTTTTATAGAATTTTATCTATAGAAGGATAGACAGAGTAACTATGACTCAGTACTGAAAAACTCTCTAACATTCTCACATTATTATGTTACTCTTCATTTGTTGTTTTTAAGGTATCATTTTTATTTATAATGTTTTGTGTATCTCATATATGTTTGTGCATTGCAAATCCGTCCAGAATGATATCATTCACAATATCACAAAAAATTTAAATATGTATATAAGAATAAAACTTTATGTATAAAGTGCCTTTTATAAAGAAAATAATGTGAGCGAAGCTCATGAATCAAGAGATTTAATAAATACAATTTCAACCCTATAACTCAGTGTACTTGTTCTATTTTCGTTACGCACATGATACAATGCCGAGCAAAAAAGGGAGCGGCCAGGAATACTTCAATTTACGGGAAATAATGACGACCTTTCATTCAAACCTGAGACAGTACTTAGCTTTGTCCTTGAGTATAACACATACTATTTCAGAAATAGTAGTGCCCTGTTTTTGCTATAATTAGGGCAAATTTCCGAATAAAGGATTTTATTTATAATTGATGCTTTGGAAGGATGATTTTTTACACGAATCGCTGCGCAACTGAAGTAAAGACGTTAGAGTCAAGAACAAGTCATACGAAAGCAATGCCGCAGAATATAATCCACGATAAATCTGCCCGACCCTGGTCACAACAAAACATTTGCATGAAACGAGAGCACGTGCATACCATGTCGAGTAATATACGTTAAGTTATAGTCGACTCGTGGGAACCTGTGTTCGCGTGGGTTAGGTTAGGTTAGATGACATTACATGGTCAACGGACAACACAAGGCGCTTTGGGTGTGGTTATACCGTGGGATCGCGAGTGGTTTAGTGGTTTTTAAAGTGACTCGGTGCGTCAGTTGATGACTTCAACAGCCACAGCGTCGAGGAACACAGATAAGAACCATGAAGAAGAGGAGTTTGTCGGGAAACGTGGGCATCGGTCTCTTCCTCGTGGCTTTTGTGTGTGTTTGCGTTGCGTTCGGGACGCCAGCATGGTTGGTCAGCGATTACCGGATAACTGGGGCTCAGCTTGATAAATTGGGCCTCTGGAGTCATTGCTTTAGATCACTGCCGAATCCAAAGGAAGCGGATGCACCTAGACGCTTCTTCGTAGGCTGCAGGTGGGTCTATGACCCCTTCACTGCAGGCTACTCCGAGATACGAGGGTATCTCATACCCCGTAAGTTTACATTTCGTCTCCTGTGTAATCTTCGGTACAAACATGTTCTTTCATTGACAATAATCTATTTTACAATTATTTTTGTTACAGCATTCATGATAGCCACCCAATTTTTCTTCACATTATGCTTTCTTCTGGGTTTGATATCTTTTGGACTGATTGGACTGTTTTCCCTCTGTTGTGACCCAGAACAGAAGCGTTATGTACAACTCATATCAATAATAGGCCTTTTAACAGTGATCAGTGGCCTCAGTGGTGGTCTGGCTGTTATTATTTTTGCATGTTTTGGAAATGCTGATGGTTGGATGCCTGGACACACAAACAACTATTTTGGATGGTCATTTGCCCTGGCAGTCATAGGCAGTGTTCTTATGCTCATTGCCTCAGGACTTTTTCTGGTTGAAGCCAATGTTCAACGCAAGAAGCGTAAATATCTCAAAGAATCTCAGACACGATTCCAACTTGAATCTCATACATGATTGGTTGAATCTTAAATTTGTGTATTTTATGTCTAGAAATTGTACAATTATAACTAATCCGTCCATAGATCATAAGTTTGATGGTGTAACTTTTATCAGCTTTGTGTCTTATTACAAAAGCTGTATTCAAGTTCACATTCCATGTAGAAGTCATAGAAAAGTAGAAATTACTTTAGAGTTACTCATAGTGTTAAGGAATTTTATATTTTTGTAAAATATTTTACATGCAACATCCGTCCGTTGTAAAATTACTTTAAAAATGAAAGTAAGTAATTGTACACATTAATGAGTCCTTATAAAGCCTGTTAAAAATGTGCCTTTACTGTGAAAATACATCAACGAAGTATTATGTTTATATTAATTTATTTTATAACAATATGAAAAATTTGGATAATGTATCTCAAGAGTTAAACAAATAAAAAGATTGTACAGTCTACATAAATTCCTTTAAGAAGGCCCATATGAAATGAGCAATTCCTGACACAATCATCCAGCACATGAATCATTGTCTCAGGGCACGACCGCGGAATCATGATGTAATTATGAGAAATCACGTAGAACATGAAATAATAGGGCAGTGCTTACTCAGAAGCAACATGGTTCTCAAAAGAAGAAAGTTGGGTTAGCAAACACTGCGCATTATATCCAACCCGAGTTTCGTGTACTAAAATTAGTATAAACATTCGAATTTCTTATTGTTATTCAATATTCGTAAAAAAATGATTTCTGACGAACCTATATAGAATTGTTCGTCATGTTGGTAGTCGTGAAACTGTATACAAATGGCAGCAGCATCAAGCATGTAAGGCGTGGCTTTACAATCATCTCTGAGCGTATCAATTATTAAATTATCAATAATTCAAAAGGAAGTTATTGTTTACATTAAGTACAGTTGCAGTGTATTCTAAATAATCACCATGTCAGCAGAAAAACAGGAATACCATAGAGCGTCGAGTAAATATATAAAAGCTTTGTTTACTACGTGCCCTTTGAATGTTAACCTCAAATGTGTCAATTTCGTGTTTCAATAAACAGATGCAGTGGTTTTCGGAGGTGTCATCACATACATGGCTGGTTTGCTTTTAGTAATGTCATTCACAAGGTATATTTTCCTCAAAGTATTTAATGATCCCTTTTAATCCAATTATTTGTCATTTGACACTTGAAACATTGGATTGTTTTTAGCCCCTATTGGATTGCATCCTATAAGGAGACTTTCAGCAATTTCAAGCACATGGGCCTTTGGGAATATTGTTTCGAACAATTCAGATATCCCTATTATCAACTTGACAAACTGTTTGATGGCTGCCATCATATTTTCTCTCAAGAATATTATGTTATTAGAGAATGGTTGTTGCCAGGATGGCTTATGGTTGTGCAAACATTTGTGACACTTGCATTACTGTTGTCTTTCTTTGGGCAATTTTTAATTGCCATGATCTTAATCAGATGGCCATTGAGATTTGTACTTCATTATGAATGGTTCTTATCATCAATCTCATTCATCTGTGATGCTGCTGCTGGTGGGTATCTTTAAATTGCTTACTGCAAAGGTAATATTGATACTGTCTTATATATACATAATAATATTTCTGTTTGTTTCAGCTGTATTTTTATTCTTGGCAGTGTCAATATTCGGAGGACAGTGCTGGCGCCGTGACTGGCTAATGTATCCAAACTTTAATTATCTCTCTTGGTCGTATGCGTTTGCCGTTGTGTCCTTCATGTTCCACGCCGTCGGAGCGTTTTTCTTATATTTGGACGCTCGAGCGGGTTACAGTATGCGTAAAGAATCGCGTAATTTAGTAATGCAAATGCAACCGAATCCGCAGAGCCATCACGGTTCACAAAGAAGCGGTTATATTTAAATGATTATAGGGATAAGAAGTGAGACTTCTTACAGTTAACATTTCGTCCATGAAATCCGTCCATTTATATATCGATATATGTAAGTATTTGTACGAAACGACGAGCTTGAGAATGCACGAACAATTAAGAACGTTTATAAGTTATAAACTAAAGACTTCACTGTATTCACAGCAGAAGTTTGATGTATAAACGAAACTTATTTTTTCTTATATTTGTATTGTAATTTATAATAATAATAATAAAAATATACAACCTTAAAAGAAGGTAAAACAAGTGTGTAAGTTTAGTGGAGATTTGTTTCGATTCGCCTACGCGGAAGGAAAAGAAAAATAAAATATACGTATCACTCACCTGGTATTTCCGCTTGCGCCGCAATATCGACAACCACTCGGATCGTCTCCATCGGCAGGTTTCCGTCGAGAATAATGAGACTGGCTTCCTCCAGTTGAGATTGATGTCTTTTTATCAGGGCTGGATCGATAGCGGAGAAGACATCCATCTCGCCGATCCCGAAGCGGCATTCTCCCTGACTGTCAATTATCGCGGTATATCTAAAAACGTAAACACTTCTTCCTTAAATGTGATGCTTAAATTGTCGACGAGAATAGTATTAGATTTATTTAGGGCAAACATATGCTTCCGTATCAACAAGTACATCTGAGAAGTGGGCGGTTGGGTGAGATATAAATGCATGTGAAATATTTTTACGAGTACCTGGCGGTGTTGGCGTTTGGCAGTAACTCAAGCGTTGCAGCTGCTTCCTTTACACTTTTAATTATAGCCCTCCCCGGGCCGTCATTGCCGATAACCGATATTAGTCGAGTGTTTTCCAAACCGAGGTTGATCAGTGCATCTGCAATGTTCCGTCCGACCCCCCCGCAGCTTTCCCTGCTTCTCCCAACGTGAGTCCTCCCGTCCTCCTGAAATTCAGTTACCGCTCCCAATTAGTTTGCAACGTCGCTCTGCTTTTAACAGACCGTCGTTTTGAACTAACCAAGTCTTTAAACCGATTCCCGTCGTCCGTACATTTTAAATTATACTCTGAAAAAACCCGCCGGACGCATCGAAATTAATGAATGTAGTGATGGGATTTTAAAGAGTATACATATACCACAATCCCGCAAAACGGAGTATCGGATCTTCGTGAAGATAAAAGGGGGAAAAAGGGATAAAAAGAGGAGATGCAATAAAAATGAGGCGTAGTGAAAAATGAATGAAGAATTTCCCGACGGTGCGTACTGCCCAACAATGGGAACGATTCGTTGCTTTTTTAATTCCATTTCGCTTAATTCCTTTTTTGTCCGGCCGATACTCGGGGGTATATGTAGAGAAGCTCTCCGCAATGATTTAATTGTAAACCCGAAGGCACTTCCGCTGCCATTTAGCGGAAAGCCGGAGGGGATGGTTTCGAGTACGACCAGCGGCCAACGAGAACCGACAAGAGAGGCCAAGAGAGGCCAAGATAAGCAAAAGAGCAGGAAGAGTGGATCGTCCAACGCGCAGGTCTCCTCAAACGCCGGAATCTCAAACTCCAGTGATACTCGAGAAAGCAGGCTCGCTCGCGACTAGAATATCGCGTAGATTCTCCCACACATGTAATTCCACGTGCAAAGTTCGAAACAGCAAACTTCCTCGAAATTTTCAGTACTCACCAATGAAGATAACCAATAAATTTGAAGTCTCTTAACTCCGACGAATCTTGATGATTCGTTAAATCGAGTTTAAATTCCCTTCAATTCATTATTTCCTGCCTCAGTTTCGGTACTTTCGTTTATTCAAAATTCACGATGGTGATTTAAAGTTGGAAATCCCCTCTTTATGTGCCCCTTTTCGCGAAGTTTCGCGAGAGACTTTTCACAGGTTCGGGGGCTGGCAATCGTCCTGCCGAAGTTCTCGAATTATTTTCATTCGGCAATTACGACCCTTCCGGCAGGGTTCGAGCCCTCGAGGCGGGCAGTACGGTGACGTCAGCCGCGGGGGTGGGGGGCGAGGTGGCGCGGAAAAGTATGCGCACAGTCGTGTCGGCGAATTCGTGAGTCCCTGTGCCGGAGGAGTCGGCTATATTTATACACCCTGGCGCCATCATCGCAGTGCTCGGCTGGTCAGTCCGGTTGCCTACCTCGGGCGCTGTTGACGACTGCCGGGGAACAGCCACCCCCTGAATACTCGTTCGATCAGGCCGAAAGAGAGTGCATCTTACGCGACATCGATTCGCCAAAGGCAAACCCTCTGCCGCCCTTTTGCGGAGGATTCCACGAGATGCGTCGGCTCACGGCCCCGATTTCATCGTCCACGATACCCGACGACGTTCACCATCCCCACGACCATCGCATGAAAACCCCGAGGAACCGAGGGACAGTTGCGTGATCAGCAACTACCCAGCCGTTGGCGGTCCACCGAATTTACATATTCCATGTTGTTTACCATTACGACGGTGAAGGTGAAAACGGAAACGTTCTCCCCGGGGCCAAATATCTGGGATATAGACGAAGAATTAACGACAGAGTAGAAAGTTCACCCCACGGGATTTCGCGGATACTCGCGGTGCATAATCTAGAGGTAGAAGGGAATTATCGGGTAAAGTGAAGGAATTCGCCGAGAGTATTTTCTCAAGCGCACCAACTCACGGGTTGAAACTCGGGTGTTGCGGAATAAGGACTCGTTTCACGAGACGAAGATGAATGGGATGACAAGATCGTGATCGTCCGGTCAACGGGGAAGTCGCTGTTAAGCCGAGGAGACAAAAAAGGGGGAAAAGGGGGGAGTGAAACGAGAGGAAAACGCGGCCCGCATGAGAGCGAAACGTCGGAAGCGGCTCCTGGGATGAAGGAGACTGACGATATCGTCTTCGAGGACGATGTTCGTCGACGTCACGTGATATCCCCGTTACGCATCAATCCTCGATCCTGAAAAAGAGCCCATCAGAAAAACACGCATCCTTCACGGCGGTTCGTAAGGTCAGTAAACACACACATGTAAACCGACCGTAACTGACCAACGCTAGAATCATTTGCCCCTCGTCCTTAGACCCTTAAACCCGTCCCCAATAGTCGTTCTATTCGCAAACCTATTAAATGTCCAACTAATTTAAGAATAATCCCACGGTTACCCGCTTAATGTCATACATTTTCGCACAAAAATATTTCGTTTATTGTCTTCTACAAATTCACAGGGTATTACGCATGAAAGAGCCCGACGTAATCATCAGTCTCTTAATTATAAATAATCAGGTTTAAGCAGATTTGTCATTGTGTAAAACTGGCGGGTAGAAGAAGGTCGTTAATAATTGACGTTGGCTGAGCACGTGTCATGGAGATCGACGCGACAACTTGGATCGCTAACAATCAGCCGAAACGACATAACCATAATTAATCGTTCTACAGACTTTATTAATAGAATAAATCCAAGCCGAAGACGCGATAATCGATCATTCACAGTCCGATGGATTTGCGTGCTCGTTGTTACCTAATATGCTCGTTGCAGACGGGACGGTTTATCATTCGGTGATTAAGCAGGAATTTATTACGAGCATTAAAAGAGTATCAAAGCTAGAATCTGTCGGGACCCTAGTCCCCCTGACATTTCTACGACATGTCTTCGAGTTGAAACGACACTGGAAAATATTGGACGTCTCGTTAACGTCGAAAAATGTAGCGAACCCCACGGACGTCATCGGACTGAAAATAATCCTAGATAAGACGACACCGGCGTGGAATTTCAGTAGAAACGCGGGGCTGGTCAGTAACAGCCGTTAAGAGGTAAATTATCCTTGCCCCGCGTAGATTCGCTGCCGATAGAACAGGGTAGATCGATACGAATCTGGTTTCGTCGTGAAAATCGTATCTCGAGGGAGGATCTTGCCGGGCTTGTTCTCTCGCTGCAATAAACAACGGGGTCCTCCGTGGCAACGGAAACAGGAGAGCCCGCGATTCGGGGGGATAACGGAGAAATATGTCGCGCCCTTGCTTTTTCCTCGGCCGTCTACAAGGTGAAACGAGAAAAACCGACGATAAATTCCTCCGGGAAGGCCGGAAGCATTGCATAACGTCCATCCCCTCTCGTCGTGGATTTGCCCCCTTCATTTAAATCCCCGGGCTCTGCACCCTTTCAGTCCGTCCCTTTAAACGAAACACCTCGATTTCCTTCCGTCGCTCTATTAGCACGGAATTTGCCTTTAACGCCGTTTCCCTCATAAACGACGCGACGAGACTTTTACGAAACCGATAAAACACGCATAGGGGTATTTATTAGAGCTGAACAGAAAGCGGGGGAATATCGAACGGGTTTTAGGGCTGATCGGATTATCGGAGTGGCAATTCTGGTAAAATACCGATGACCAGTAGAGTTCGATAAGGCTGAAAGAGAATTATTCTATTTGCACGAAAAATTTGCTTGGGTCGATATTTCGAGGTCTGTAGTTGACGTTTTTATTAGACCTACGCGTTTCTTCCTCGCGCGTTGTCCATCCCCCAATCGCGATAAACATTTGCGTCGATATAACTAATTAAAAAGACGGTCTCTCTCGCACCGACGCTCGACCACGTTGGCCTGGCTCTCTCTTTTGTCTCACCCTTCGGCCGCTCCGAGGCAAGGAATTTAATTAAAAGAGAGCGTACACGAGGAGTCGCAGCTTATTACAAAGGCATCTACCACTGCCATCTAATTCACAGTACACAAGGTCGAAGTCGCTTTTATCACTCATCTCGCTCTCTGGGGCGCGATAAAATAACACTGTAGCGGGTTTAAAACGATGGAATACGCGTAAACGAGATCGTCGTTAACAGATTTACAGCGTTGTCGTGGATGAGAAAAATCGATGGCGATTTTATACCGCTGCAGTTAGTGAACGGACTTTGCTAAAATTAGGAACATCTTATTGCACGATTTCGAATAATTTTCGCGTACAATAGACGTGGAAATTGATGGAACTCTCGGTGTCGTCTCAAGTGGGTCATCGAACTGGTTAATTTTGTCGGGAATAGAACCGGTTTCCGATAAAGTGATTTAGTCTGTAGTTTCGGGGGGATCGAGTTACGAGGAAGGTGTAGAGGCGAAACGTCGATAAACTCGCGGCTCGGTTTCGACGAATTCCGTCGGGCGAATTTGCGATTCGGAGCGACGGTGATCTCGTTTACACGGAATAACCGTGTCGAGGCGAGCACGGAGGGTTTAAACGATCGATGGACCCTTAACGTTCTTCCGTGCTCGATTACAATGAGCTCCGTGTGTTCCCTCGGCCCGACAAAAGAGAGTGAGTACTCTGGACCGTCGATAGTCAACACTCCCCGCTCGATGCACACCGCGTCGTCGCTCGAATCTGCTTTTATCCTCCCCTTACTTAGTAAATCAGGTCCTCTCCTATCCAGCCCGAGCCCAAACATTCTCCGCCTACCTAAGCTTTTCCCGCAAAGGCTCCCACCCCCCCTCCCCCCACTCCCCCCACTTCCCCGGCATCGTAGATTTTCCTCGCCGCAAAAAGCCCCGATTAGAAGGAATGAATCCTGACGACCCCTTGGAATACGTTGGCGTCCAACTTCTCGGGGGACAGAAATTCATTGTCCGAGTGAAGGTCTTCATCCGTGAAAGTCATCGAACAGAAACGGACCCTCACGACAATACATGTTAATGCCCGTGGCCATCAGTCTTCACCCCTTTTTTTACACAACTCTCCGGGGGATTTGACTTTGCTGCCTCGTCATTGTACTACGCGTCTTTCCCGATGATCTCTCATTCGGCACGTCGGCGTTCGTGTATTCTGATTGATCGTGCCCGTTTTTCCTCGATCTTCTTTCGTGCGTGTATCCACCGAGAGTTTCATCGGTATTTTACGCGGGCGTTTCATCGTATTCCTCGGTGATTTCTACGGATCGGGACAGTGCTAGCTCGTACGAGCTCGCCTAGCCAGCAACTCGGCGAGGATCGATAATAGAATTGCCTATCGCACGCTACGACTGTCAGAAAGAATTACAATTCGGCGAGATAGCCGGTGTTCCTCGTATATTCTCCGGGCTTGGAACGGGCCAGACGAAGGGGCTGTTTCTCGCGTGTTAGCCAACTCCGAAACGCCGTTTGAGCGTAATTACCCCGTCGATCCTACGCGCCAAAGTCGTTTCAGTGTCATACTTATTCGCCAGGAATTCTTCTTTCTTTCGTCTGCTCGTTTTTATTGGGCCGCTCGGTGCAAACGCGACGATTCTCCTCGGGAATTTCATCGATTCAACGCACGAATGGAAGTTTTCCGACGATACCAAAGCGCCACGAGCTTTCTTCCATTCCGAAGCTTTATTAACAGCCTCCACCCCGGCAAATCGTCCTTTCGAAATGTTTGTCCAAGGCGGAGTGACGATTCTCGCCCCGAAATTCATCGATCCCCCCGAAACCAACGAAAGTTCGGATGGAATGTAATGCACCACGGCTTCCCCGTTAATTCCTTCGGTCCGTCTTATCATAGTACTCTCCAGGAAATCGTCGCTTCGAAATATTTACTCAGGAGGGCGGCGCCGTTTTGTCGAAAACTTTAACAATTTCGTGCCCCTTGTTATTATAATTACGTATCTATATTGCAAAAAGTTCCATTTCCCCGTGGATTGATAAACGAATCGACGTTCGAATTTCAGGAGAAATAAAATTTCGAGGCTTGACGTGTTCCCTCGATGTCGATTTTCGGGCGGAATTCCATCGATTCTATCGTTCCTCCCCGGAGGCTCGGCTCGAGCGCGTCGGGGTTGATAGTTATTTTTACGCCAATCGAAAGTTCAAGATGCACTCGTGTTCACGTGCGTCGAGCCGTTACTATGTACCCACGTGCGCCCACCCCTCCTCCCTAAAGGGACATATATATGTATCTGTGTCATCGTCGATTTCTGTTTATCTAAGAAATTCTCGCCCGCATTGCATGTCCCGCCGTATTTTTTATTGATCCCGATCCTCCGCACGATCAGCAATTCCCCGCGAAAACAAGCGACCCGCTGATCAACGGGCCACAGCGTTTCATTATCAGCGAGCATCGTTAACACGAACTTTTGTTCTGTGCTTGAAAAAAGCCAGTGGTCTGGTATTACGTGGCTTTATCTATGCCCCTATTTGCCATTGTTATTTTACACGTCTCGTGCCGGGAGGACGGCTGAATAGCGTAAAAAGCCAGCTGGCCCGTTGCACGTGTGTGTCGCATACATTGTTTCTTCTTGCTTACAGTACCAAGTGAATGGACGTGACGGGCGCAGCACGATAATCGTGGTCGACCGACCGAACTTTTCCCCTGCTTCGAAACACCGGCTCGAGGGAAAAAGAAGACGGAAAAGTTGCGACATGCTTGCCAAAAAAGCATCCCTTCGTCCGGAATTATCGTTACGTCTATTTATGACGGGTTGAAGAGCGCCACTGTCGTTAATACCGTCCTCCTTATCACAGACATCCTCGGAAACTGTTATTCTTGCCATCGACACTACTCAAACATTATTAGGCCGAGCAGCCGCGCTTGTCGGTGAATAAAAATCGCCGAGGTGGTCGATACTATCTGGTCATCATCGCGGCTGACGGTAGCACGGCCTAGGCGGTTATCATACTCGTCGGGAACGTATCGGTGTCTCCGGGACGAGTTTTACGGCTAGCGGAGCTGCTGGCGACCTTGGGGGTAGAGGAGGGGGGGGCGGAGTGTAATCGAGGCCTCGTCATCGGAATTCTTGTTGATCCCGGAGAAGATGTCCCGCACTCCTGTGACACGTGTGTCGGGCCGAGTATAGCGGGCCGAAAAGGGGAGGGGTGGGAGGGAGGTACGGAGGAAGGCCCGACTTTCTCGTGCGAGCGAGGATTCCCTTAACGACGAGGAACGCGACCAGGGAGGCACGGTAGTATGACGGTGATGCTGCTGCAACGTTCAGCCACCCCGCAGTCGACGAGCGAAAAGACAGCGACAAAGGAGTGCAGCCCCCAGCTACCCCTGCTCTTCCTGCTGGACGAGCATCAGGAGCATCACCGCTTCACAGGGACGAACCTCATCGACGGTACCATCGGCGCGGCTGTCGTCACGACCTCCAACATCGCCACCACTGTCACCACTAGCAGTCCGAGCAAGAAAACCAGCCAGCACAGCGTCATCGGCCACGGTAACCATAGCAATAGTCACGGCAGCAGCCACAGCCACAGCCACAACCACAACAACAACGATATCTTCAAGGAGTGCGCGAGAAGGGGCAGCAATCGCGCTTACCTCGTCACCGGGGTGACGTCGGCCCCGACCTCCGCGTCGTCACAACGACGGCTCGACGGCGTCGGCCAGGGCGTCGCGATGCGATATTACAGGCCAGTCATCCGTTCTTTTGAATTTATCAACAACTCCCAACACGGGGAACATTAGACCAGTCATCGGTCCCTTCCGATCCTCTTGACCCGCCTGTCCCTACCGAAATTCTCCTGGCCCCTGGTCGCCACTCTGCTTTAAATATTGATCTTCCGGGTCTAGGGAATATCGGACAAGTCATCGGTTCACTTCAATCTCCTTAATCTTCGAATCCTCAATCTTGCCAGTCTTTCCGATCGTGAAAAATGTCAATGACTAAACCTTTTGCGGTTGGTAATTCACTTGGCCGGCGCTAAATTAAATCTCAGCGAATGAAGCGTCGATTAATATTTGATAAGGTTTCCCAATATCTGTTTAATCCGTAGACTCGAGTGGGACGGATTAATGCCATTCCCAGACGTCGATAGCGTTCGTTTCTCGAGCCAACTAACTGGATTAATTTCCTTGACCCTGTTCCGTCGGTTTATCCGCCGCTGAGCGTCCTATCTGCCTCTCTAGAACTTTGCCCTTGCCTGCTTAGGCTGTGGATATACGCCTGTAACGTGGTACTCCTGGGCAGCGCAGTGGGCTTCACCGCGGCGGTTTCGAGGACCCTTTTATTCAGCAGCGACCCTCGTCGTCACGTCGTACCGGGAATTCCGCGGGCTTTCGACCCGACGGCCCTCTACGCGTACCTGGCATTGGCTGCGCAGTTGGGTCTCGTGCAGCTTTTGGGCTGCATCGCCGCTCGACGTCTCAGCGCGAGGCTTCTCAACGCCTACTGGGTCCTGCTGTTGGCTCTGCTCTTCGGGGACGCGGTCATCGGCGTGGCCTGGGTCTTCCGGTTCGAGAGGATGCGATCGGAGATGAAGCCGATGCTCAGGCTACGCCTACAGGTCTGTCCTCACTATCATTAATCACCGGAGGGGACGAATTAATGGACGTCAAAGCTCTATCGACCCGTCCCTCCTCGTGATATACGGTCAATCCGATTGTCCCATTACAGTAATTCAAGTACCCTGCTCCACCCACCCCTACCTCTGCCAGATAACTCCGGTAGGCGGTTGATAAAAAATATTGAATGAAAAAAAGCTGCTTGACCGCTCGTAACACGGGTAAATGAGATTAATGACTACCAGGGAAATAAGATTGATCAAGGAGGACAGTTTTTCAGCGACGAACCTCAACCCAAGGGGTTGGTCTCCGTCGTAACAATGAGCCGATCACCTTTCCGAAGTGCGCGAGCAGATGTCCTTGAGTTTTTCTCTGTCGCAGATGGATTACGGGAAGGAACCGCGGTTCAGCGAGAACTGGGACCGACTTCAGAAGGAATTTAATTGCTGCGGAGTGACAGGGCCCCGAGATTTTGGCTCCCGTTGGCCCCAGACCTGCTGCGCCCCGAGCTTGAACGTCAGTGACCCTTGCCAGCAACCGTACACTCGTGGATGCGAAGAATCCTTGACCCGCTGGCTCCGGAAAACTGCGGATCTGCTTTTCGTTCTTGGCTTCTGCGTCATTGCCTTCGCGAAACTCTGCTTCCTCGGGATCCTGCGCTACGAGATTCGGGAGATGATACAGAAAATACGGTTGCTCAGGGAACCACCACCCCCGGCGACGCCCTTCGCTCAGCCGACCGTAGCCCAAATAATGCCGGATCCCACGAACAACGGTGGGATCGTTCGTCGCACAACCCTGCCCAACGCTATGAAACCTTCAGGTAGGTCCGCCCAGATGAAAACCTTCCCCTTCCACCACTCGGAATATTTGCTCGAAACGGAGAAGGAATTGGTGCGCGAATCTTAGGGTCTACTCGGTAGATTTCTCCTAGAATTTTGACAAATCTTTCGGCAGATTCGTTCTGGAAAAGTTTTCCCTTCCATGGCGAAAACGTCGAAGGGAATTGTGCTCGAAGCCTTAGGGTTTCTTCCCTTTGATTTCCCGAGGAAATCCCACCCCTTTGTCCCCGGAAACGCGTTGACGAAGGTCTCTCTCAATCGCCGGGCAATCACGTTCGGCTAGGCTAATTGCCTTTATGCCTGGAAGTCAACTAGTCCGGCTAAAAGGGAATTAGCCGGCTTTCAGTCCCGTTTAGCCTGTCGATCCCCCGCTGATGAACTTCGTTACCCAAGACTCTGGCATTTCTGCGAGGCCTAAAATTCAACGTGGACTCATAAATATAGTGCGCGGCGTTGTGCAGTGAAATCGACCGTTGAAAATTCTAGGCGAGTGGCTTTGTTCGAGCCGAGTTTAGTCATCCAATTAGTAGTTAGTCTCCGACAGTCGAACCGAGCTTTACCGTTAAGCTCCGGTCCTGTCGGTTGACTATCGAAGCCGAACATGTGCGTGAAAAGACCCGTTTCGCGAGGACGGAAACTTAGACGCCCACGTAAGGACGCACGGAATTGGAATAACATTCCATTCATCGAGAAACCGTAGGAGTGAGCCTTGCATCCCAAGTCCAACCGTTTGCCAATACGAAAAATGCTTTATGCGAAAACGCTCAGCCCACTCTCACGTATTTCACCCGCTGAATTAATTCCAACAATATTTTCCACTAGCGACCTCAATACTCTTGCTTTTTTCTTTACGCTGCTATTCTTATATGTACGAGTCTTAGGAAACGACTCTCTCTCCCTTAAAGGTATGACTGTTGTTATTCTCAGGAAATTTGCTGTTGCAATCGGACGACTGCGGTACAGGTCGACATCCCCTGCTGGCGAACAATTTGCAAGACGCAGGGGCCGACAGTGATACGAACAGTCATTGCGCCTTGATCCTCGAGGAAACAACGCCGACCTCGACGAACCACAACTGCGCGAATCGCGAGAAAAGCAACGGCAACAACAACTACGAGATGAGAGAGTTCAACAGGAGGTTGTTGCTGTCCAACGGTGGAAGTCCCGGGACTGGAATTACAGCGGGGGGCGGGGGTTCCGGGCAAAACAGGCGAACCTGACTATGGAAGTGGTGGCGTAACACCTCCAACTGCTTCCTCTACAGGAGCAACAGACCTACCGAGATTCCCATTTACACGTAAAAATGTCGGGTAAGTCGAGAAGAATTGCCAAAAACAATTTCCTAAGTTTTCGGCTAACTGTTTTTGAGATTGCCTTCCGAGTCATCCCTTCTTTGATTACTTCTTCATTAAACGAAAGGACAGACGCGTGTGAACTTACCGCCAACTGCGTCCACAGAAATTTTCTGCCATTTAAACCCTTATTTACATTTCCGATAAAGCGGAAAATCCACGAATCTTGGGCAAATAATCCGTCGAAATTCAGTTGAATCCACAAAGCATTCTCGGACGATCGACTCCGCCGAGTGTGCGGTATTATCTCTCGCAACAAATTCTACGGTCCTTCGTAGAAGACGAGCAAACAATCGATGAATAGACACTTCAAGTTCTGTCTCACGTTTATCCAAATTTACGATTGTTATCGCGCCGATCGCCCTGATGGAAAATTCGCTCATACGAATTTTCCTTCGTGGATTTTCAAGCGGAAACGATGATTTCTGGCGCAGGGGAATGGCGGCGGCCACACTGGGAACCGGAAGAGACGAGTCTGGCCGTGGAGACAAGGTCTTCCCGCAATTTCCTTGGGGATTCTTGCCAGCGGAAGTCGGGCCGCCGGTTCCTGCTCGCGCGGGAGAATCGTTCCTGCCTCGTGGGAAATTCTCGCGATCCCCCCGGAAGCGGGGGACCGAGGGGTATACAGACTCGCACGTATTTCTATGTCGAAAGTGTTTCCTTTCGTCGGACGGATTGTCCTTCGTACGGCATTTCCGGTTACTGCGTCGACGATTCAGAATACTCGTGCTGCCTCGCCGATCTTGCGGAGAATTCAAGGGATTGTCCACAAACCGTTGTCCACAATAAGGGAATCAATCGTACGCGTGCAGAAGAAAATGGGAAAAAAAGAAAAAAAGGCCGAAAAGAAGATTTTTTTCCACGGGTTTGATAGACCAGTTTACAGTAGAGAAAGTCCGTGAGTTTGTCGTCAGCACGTCGATGTAAATTTTAGACGAAATTTGTCGAATACAATTTCTCTGTTACATTTACCGATTTCTATAGGGATTTTTTTAATGACACGATCTTGTACGAACGAATATATTTTGTATTTCTGTTTTCTCTTTTCACCGACGATCCGCCAATCGCGGTAGATCTTCTCTAAGGTAAGCACAGTCCTATATAATCGCATTTAATGTAAAATAGGGAGGAGAAAACATGTCGAATGAATCGCGTAGCGTTGAAATATCGACACTTAGTTTCGAGGGAGTTCTACCTTTATAATATTTCGTTATATATTCTTACGGTAGCTGATGCCAGTAGAGGGTTTTCACAGGGGTAGACGTTATAGCTTAACGACGACGAAGATAATAAATAATAACGATAATAAAGACTGCAGCAACGACGGTAGAAGACGTAACTACAAGACCAAACAAAACGAATCGACGTCGCTGAGAACCAAACGGAGGAAGACCAAATCAAAATGCACGTAAGCTCGAGCGTTTTAGGTACTTCCGGGAGGAAGGAAAAAAATTGATAAAAACGTAGAAACTCGTGGTGACAAGGCGATCGTGCAAATAGAAGAATCAGACGTAGCTACTGCAACGGCAGAAAATTCCTTTATTACGTGTTCCAATTGCAATTCTCATGGAAATATTTCAATCGGTTCCGTGGAAATTCGCTCTCACCCGATTCTCCCAACTTTCAATCAATTTGATTGCTCGGCACGATCGATCACTGACCCAGCCGTTTGACGAAAGTTGATGGAACCGGTTTTATTCCCGGAGAAGAGCCACGCAGAAGCAGATAAAACGAGATAAAGGCTTATCGATCTCTCAGTATTTTTTCCGACCCGTTCTGCCCGATTCTAAGAACTTTCAGGGAGGCGGAGTGAGAGGGAGGAGTTTGTATTTCCGGAACTCGTCACACTTTCTGGTGGATGTTAACGAGGCGATTTTTTTCCCATAAGAGGGTCGTGAATTTTTCCGGAAACTCCGGAGAGTCTTTTCCGTCCCAGCACGGGCGATCATAAAACTTACGTCGCTTCCCTTTTTTCCTCAGCATCGTCCTTCTTCCGTTTCGTCAAGTCTGCTTTTAACGCCTCCCCGGCTTCATTATTTCGTAGTTTTGACCTTGTGACGATTTACGCGAGACTCGCTCCGCTTCCGGCTGGTACTTTTTTTTTGCCATTAAGCCAAGCAGAAGAGACGAGCGCGTCTCGGACTGACAAACACTCGCAGAGGAATTTATCCCTCGGCAAGGAATTTCGCCGATGGCCCGAGGACCTTTCACCGACCACCGTACGGCATCGCGACGATATCCTCCGTAGAAATTTGCGCTTTCGCCACGGAATCCTAATTTATACGGCACGTAGAGCGCGAGTAGTCTGTATTGAATCGCGCTGAAAAAGAAAACGAAGAATTTGCCTAGGCGAATACCGGTAATTGGCTTCCTATAGGTAGGAATAATCGAGTCCTAGGATTATCGCGTTTAACGAGTGTAACGATAATGCATATAAACGTTAAGTACGTAGGAAAAATGTGTATATAGTGGCGTACGGTAGCGTGTATCGAGCCAAAGATTGTCTGTTTAAGAAAAAACCGAAAGTCTACACGTTCTACACGTTTTGTACATAGAGTAGCGGTTTCCCAGTCGAGAAGGCGGAAAGGAATTCGAGTTTAGGTAGAACATTGCATTCTCGCCGATTACCATCGACCAAAATATTCCAATGCTCGGAATAATTTCCTACGGCACTTTTCACCGTTTCTACTTTCTTAGAAATTCGTACTAACTTTTTTTCACTTCCGACTCCCTTTGAGGTTCCTTTGAAATTCATTGAAACAACGGTAGGTAGGAGGAATAGGCGGTAACGGGGGGGCGTAATAAATATTGACGACATGTTCTGTGATAATATAGCATCGTTACTTATCGGTATTTTGGCCGATGGTAACGGACGTCGGGTTTTATTAAGTGCGCCACGCGCGCCAGTATTTGTTCGTTGATTTAATGGCACGCGTTTAATCACGCTTGCTTAATTGAGAGGAAGAATTCGTACGCAGCCGGTGCACTCGAGCGGTCATAATGAGAGCAATTTGCCGATTAAAACGTTACGGTAAAGTGCAAACTTCCGAGTGCACCACAAACTACACAGAATGAAAAAAAGAGAAGATTAACGAAACGATCGGGTATTTATTCCTAGACGAGAGAAATCTTTTCCGTTGTAGAGCCGACGAAATTAGGAATACTGAAACGTTTTCCGACGACAAAATTTCTTCGTTGCAAGGACGTTTATTTTTGTCAAATTCGCTGTTTCGCAACTTCGAACCATACCAGTCTGGTGAACAGGGTATTGTTAGCGACGCACGTCGACGAGTAATCATTTCTAATTCTACGACTAATTACGAACGGTTAATTTGGAGCCGCGCTTCCCAAGATATCGGATCTTACGGCCATTCTCCCGATGAAAGTTTATCACGGGTCTATCGTTTAATCGAATTACCGTTCCGACAGTGGAAAAAACTAGCCGTGTTCCTGTAGTTTTAGACGAGCGACGTTGACACTCGAGTCGTTTCTCGCGGTATTTTTCATAAACGACATCAATGAGGTTCCTCGACGGACGTTGCCTAGGTCATACGTAATCTCAAGCTCCGTTTTATGATTAGTGGTTCTTTCTTAACCAGGCTATCGACTTATCGTTAAATGTAATATGGAGTAACAATAACGAGTCAAAGCTTACACTTCACAGACACACAACCTCTGCCACTAAATAACTTGTATATAAGGATATTATGAGGGGATAGTGTAACTGACTTTTCATGATTTACTGAAAGGAAACTGCGTTAAAGAAAACCGCCCAGGAACAACAAACTCTGATCTTCACAAGTCAAACAATTTTTCATGTTTCATTTTCCAGTGTTAATTTTACTCCTTCGTTTCTAATCTCGATTTCTTCACGGTTCATTCCAAACGTTGCGTCCGTATTTTTGATACTTTCTTACTTTTGCGCGTTTAAAGGCTGCCGCAATTTGCTTTGAATTTATGGTTTATATGGTTCTGTCCGGGGGGAAATAGAAGATTGCGAGACTCAGGCTGAGGTGCTCGCTCGGAGCATTGTAATCGAGCTGGGTATTTAACATTTATGTAAATCGAGGCAGGTAGGAGCAGAGAATGGGACGGTACGTGTGTGAACAAGTGCGTAAACGTATGCGCGACGACGCAAATGCAACAGTGGTGGGAAAGGGGAGCTTTGAATAGTGCCTGCTAAAAATCCAATTTACCGTACTCGAAGTGGCTAGGTATGCTAATCACGATACTCAGTAAACGGTGAAATGCTAATCAATAGCCAATGTAGTAAAGTATGGGCAGAAGCGTGCCGCGCCAATTATATCTTGATTGTCTTTAAGTTCAATTTCACCCGTAATTGCGCACAAAGAAAATATTGAATTTTCATGTACGGATAAAAATGCATTCATTCAGCTTCACTGAAAAAGAAAATCACTTGCCAGTAGTGTCACTTGTCTGAAATCGATTAAGACCGACAGACTTTTAATTAAAAGTCATTGTCATCGTGTTCAATGTCTACCATATGTTATTTTACAATCCTTTGCTCAATTGATCGTTAAAAAAATGTGGTTTTACGTCAATCACCTATCTGTGCTGTTCTTTCCCATACTTTACAGCAGTACATGTTACTCAGTATTCATGAATGTAAATAACACTTATGTCGTCCTAACTGTATGTAAATACTGTTACACATTCTATAGTTACTATGAAATATGAATAAAAAGAATTGGTTATTTAGTATAAATATGAAACCTCACTTACTTTTATTGTTGGATCTTTCACCTGCAGGATGGTATCAAAGACTGCTCCACCCACAACTATCTGGGATGAAGGACAAAACGATGCAGATTTTTACTAAGTATTTACTGTATTTCATTCTCTAAACCTCCAATATCACAATAGTTCAATTTCAAACTTACTGGTTTGCCAACTATTTTGTGTCTTGAATTAACAGGTGTAGAATATGCTGAAATTTCTTCCATCTTCTCATGCAGGTCTCTTGCAATCTGGGCTGCTGTTTTAGCATTATTTTCTATCAGAGCCATATCTAAATGTAGAGAAAATTGAAGAACTTGTAAGAAATGTTTGATTAATTCTACATGATACTACATAGTAACTCACTCGCTTCTAAAGTCTGGCCTTTTGTCAATTCATTAAGCTCTTTAAGGAGAAATGGAGTCAGAGCCTTGCCAGTCACTTTTTGAGATCTTGCTTTTTCCATACATTTATGAATGGCAATTTCCATCTCTTCAGGGTCCAATGCATATTCTTCAGGAATAGGCACAGCAAAGACTATTCCATTTTGAAGCCCTAAGGCTCTTTGGATATTGATAAAGTTTGCTGCTTCTTTGCTGCTAGACACTGAATGAGGTGCCTGAAGTTTATCAAAAGTTCTCTGGCAAAAAAAGGCAGGAAAATCATTACAGTTCCCTAATGTCACTACAGGGACTCCTTGGGTTTCCTAATGGAAAGGGATGTTATCAATAATTAATTCTGGCTATTTCCATAATGACATGAGGGGTGTATTATACTGACTAGGTATTCTAATGTCTTCCCAATGTCCAAAATAGACTTGACACCAGAACATACTACGGCAACTGGGGTGTGTCCAAGCTCTATTAAATCTGCACTGATGTCAAAAGTTTTTTCTGCCTGACGGTGAACCCCTCCAATGCCACCAGTTGCCATTATTGATATATCAGCTAAGTTTGCTATTAAGAGAGTTGCACTAACTGTAGTGCCTCCGTTCAAACCCTTGGACATTACAAAGGATACATCTCTTCGAGAACACTTTAGTGTTTTCCCAGGGTCTGTTTTTGATAATGTTTCTAATTGTTGCTTATTCATTCCAACATATATTTTTCCATCCATTATACCAATAGTGGCAGGAACAGCACCCTGAAATATTAAAATTTATTCCAAAATATTCTTCTTAAAAATATCATTTTTAATATTACGATTAATGGCTTACTTGTTTTCTTACTACATCCTCCACTCTAAGTGCTGTCTCTAAATTGTTGGGATACGGCATACCGTGAGTAATTATAGTCGATTCTAAGGCGACTATTGGCTGTTTAGTTTCTTTCGCTTTCATCACATCTTCTCCGTAGACGAGAAATTTCCCACGGGAAATTGTTCGGCGAAACTCAACGGCCGCACCAGTCGTCATAAATTTTGATAAAAGCTTCGTGCAATGCGCACAGGAAAAAAGAGATGTACCCATTTCGTATTTAATTATCCACAACGATAATGATTTATTACGATCATCGAGTTAAATCTTAGCAGCCATGTATTTTGCAGTGTTTACGTCCACAAATCTCGCATTTAAATTTTACTGAATCACTGACGATTACATTGCAAGGCTTCGCGCAGCGTCGACAGTTTAATACCCTTATCCTATCATACAAAAAATTATCTTGTCAGCAAATAAAAACTGACGTCTGGAAGAGTTGATAAAAGGAATGTTTGACCACTCGCACGACCCACCATTTCAATGGAATTCATAGGATTTACTTACGTCATTCAACAATCTTGTATTGTACGAAGAGTGTTTATTTTTAGACACATCGTAGTTATCTTGCGTTCGACTTCAATTACAAAAATATTATTTCATCGAAGGCAAAAAACTACGTGTTGGCCGATTTAACTATCACTTCGCGCAAATTCATTTGCAAAGTAGCGTTTTAATTACCAGTGCCGGTAACCCGCGTATTCTTATGATTATAATTTACTTCCGCTGTTCTTGCAAAATTTGTTTTATTCAGAATACCGTTGAATGCGGAAAAATGTATTCTCGTCACTGATCGCAGCTCATGTTTCGTTGTTGATTATATTCATTTCTACAGCCACGTGCACTTTTTAAAAAGGTGCACCTAACCTAACCTGCACCATTTGTATATTTATGAGCGTACGTGTGGTTTTATTAATGCGATACCAGTTCCGCACCTATACTATGACGGTATGCGTGGCGTAGTGTCTTCGTGTCAATAAACATATCTACCTGTGAACTTTAGTCGTCCCGTTCAGTCGGAGAATCGAAAAGCAAGTCATTAATCGAGGCTACGAATGCTATCTAGCAATTCGCGGCAGGAATTAACGCTAAACCATGGCTGAAAAAGGTACAAAACCCAAGGGGCCTGGGGCCATTGCCAAATTGTACCTAATGTTTTATAATCTTGTACAAACCGTAGGGTAAGTAGTAAACAATAATACTATGTATTCTCGTAAATTAACAAAGGGCGTTAATGGTTTCTCACAGAAAAGTACGTGTTGCTAACTCATTCTAAATGGAATATTTTATTTAGTTAACGTACACTTATTAACAGATACAATACTTATTAATTCTTTTATGAAAATATCTTATCAAGCCGAATAACTTGTTATTTCAGATGGTCCTTTTTATTGTATCAAATAATAAATTATTACATTTCACCACCTTCTGATAAGAGTTTGTGGGATACAGTTAAAATAACTGTATATATTTTCCAAAATGCTGCTTTATTGGAGGTAAGTTTAAAAATTCATCCTTTTATAAAAACATTAGTAACATGTCATATTCCTCTGAAATATTTAAACCTTAAATGATTTATTACAATACGATTTCTATTTCATAAAAATCAATATTTTTACAGGTAGTGCATTCTGCAATTAGGATTGTTTCATCCAGCCCATTCCTTACATTTGCACAAGTTCTAAGTCGTGTTATGGTAGTGTGTGGTGTACTTCTTATAACACCACAAGAATATGTACATTCATCAATAGGTCTTCCAATGGCCCTACTTGCTTGGTCAATAACAGAAATAATAAGATACTTTTACTACTTCCTCAATCTGATTGGATATGTACCATACATCCATGTATGGTTAAGGTAAAGTTTTCAGTGTATAAAAGGAATTATTAGCATGTATTATTACTTGAGAAAATAGAAAATCATATTACAATCCAGTAATACAGATTTTCAGTTATTTGGTAAGACCACATTGTTAAAATAATTTTTTCATTTTAGATATTCAACATTTATCATTTTGTATCCATTTGGAGTGACTGGAGAACTCTTGTGTATTTATGCTGCACAAAGATATAGCAGTGAACATCCAGATGTATTCAGCTATGCGCTTCCAAATAATTGGAATTTCACATTCAGTTACAATTATCTTCTAATAATCACCATGCTAATGTATATTCCATGTAAGTAGTTTCACTGTAATATTCTGTGGGCTTCCTAAATTCATTGAAATTCATGCCTGATTTGTATGTTACAGTTTTCCCAAAATTATACCTTCACATGTTTGCTCAAAGACGCAAACTACTGGGACCTACCGTTGCTAAGAAAACTCAGTAATGGATTAATAAGTTATTTATGGTTTATCGGTACTATTCGCAAATTCCGCTCTCTTCTTGATTTCACAGTGAAATTCCCGAAAAGACAACTCCCACACAGGTATTGCCAACCATTAGTGGAACCTGCGAGAACAGCTGCGATTCCCACGAGCACGAAAGGAATTTTTAATTTCCTTTGATATTGTGTATGAAATAATTCTCCTCGATAGGACACTCGGTTCTTACCCTCTTGCCTACTCAGGAGTTTCACTCAGAGATCACATATTTGATTATTTTTAGGTAATTATAATTGTTAAAATGTATTTTTTACCTTATATCTGTATTCGGATTTGTCATTCACCCGAATTAAAATGGAAATAAACATCTTTCACGGATTTTCGTCTGTTTTTTGATTGGTTTGTAAAGAAAATTGAATAAACTTCGGTTCTTTTATAATTTATTAATATATAAAAGTATAATGTTTATGCTTGATCACCAGTTGGCATAGACCTAATAATGTCAGAGTTTCCAGGGTCTGTTATCGAAAGTGTACAAACACGGAAATATTTACCGCACGCGGTACCCAATTCGATGTTGTTTCCTGTGTAATGATGTACTCCGGTCTTGGCCAACATAGCGTAGTACTCGATCTCAGATTTCCTACAATAGAAGAAGTGGTTATTAATAAAAATTTTGTATCCTCTTTTGATCTTTCCTTGCACTTACAACCAAGGAATTGAGACTACTCCGTAGAACTCCTCTGAATTTTATAGCTCAATGCTTTGATAAAAAATTCTCTTTTACTGTTTTTTATATGACAAGGAGTGCTACATCTCAGTCTCACCTTAGAGGTGGTGTGTTATTAGCAATTATGACCAATTTTGCTTTGCCCTGACGGAGAGATTTCAAAGTCTGCTTGTAGCCCAGCACATATTTTCCCGACTTCATAACCAATGCCAGTTTGGTGTTGAGACTCTCCTGAGCCTTTTTCTGTTGTCAAAAAGAAAAATATTGTTAGTAGGAGTCGATAAAGACTGACATCATTGTCGGTTTTAGGTTATAATTGATAACTTTAAATCAGTTTTAATCGAGCATCAGTTTTTACGACTAATGTTATTATTGAAAAAAAATTCAAAATAACTGCCACATCTTTCATTGTTACTAATCATATTGATTGTTAGTGCTGATATTTCTAATTTGAAGGGGACCACGTGTTAGACCAAAAGGTTACCTGTTTCTTTTGGGCGACCATGATTGATCCTAGTTTTGCTCACAACTGTAACGAATAAAATATTTATTAGTTACTATTCTGAATTCATCGAAAATATCAAATAACTCATGAAATATAAAACGGCATTGTGAAAAATTACGAAACACGTCGTACCTCGTGAAGCTTCAAACGTAGAAAGACCGACGGTAACAAATGGCCGATCGAGTTCCTTGGGGCATAGATAACAACAGACAAGAATCGTTCCTCGAAGTTAGGTCTCAATGACTTGTCCAGTAATTGGACAATATCAAAACGCGACTTTCTAAAGATAAGTAAACTAAGAGTCTGCAGTTCCAAATATTACCGTTTTGAAACGTAGAGTACGCTCGGTTGCTTTTCTTTTTTGACAATGTCGGTATTTCAGACCTGGTGATAGGAAGTTCCGTAAGACGAAAGGTCAATCCTTATACCTTGTTGATGATGAAAGTAAATAATTGAAATGAAAGGGAAAAAAATGTAAACTTTGTAGAAATACACATCATCTGTTTATTCACATAAAGTAATCATCTTACATCTTATTGTTAGCACGATTTATCTTACCTTTTAAGTACTTTAATGTGGATGTTGCTGTAATTTTTTGTTGGCTATCATTACACAGATAATATAAACTGTTATATTATCGAACTAGTGTTTTTATATTGATTTTTAATAGTAAACGCGTATATCCAAAAAATAGTTCATACGCGCGTATATTCATAATATACATCTTTCATTCCCAAAACTTTATATCTCAGTAACCACAATAATCAATAAAAAAAATAGCAAGTGTCGATTATTGTACTGTAAATATTTGTTAAATCTATCAAAGGTACATACATTTCATCAATTTCGAATGTGAGGAATGATTATACTTGTACAATACATGCGAAGCTTAACAAACTGATTTCAACAAAACAATTTTTCCCAAAATCAAGTTTGAAGTATATAAATTTCGTTAATTTTGCGGCTGGTTTTACGATAATTTAACGGCAGATTTTTAAAAGCGTGCTTCATCAGAGGAATAGGACGTATTTGATGGCAACCACGATCGAGGAAGGTCAAGAGGTAGGTTCTCGTCATAACCGGTGTCCTCAATCTCGTTATCGCTGTACGAAAAATCATGTCTGAATACCAAGGAGTGCATTTGCTCGAAGATCCGATGTAATGATTCTGATCGAGGATCCATTCTGTCATTTAGGGGAGTTGCATCGCCACTTGCATTCCCACCAGCCGGTGTTTGTGGCGTATTACTCGGTGTCACAGGAGTATTTGTACCATCTCCTGTACCTGTTCCAATATTCTCAGTAACATTTGAAGCTAATTTTAATCATTTTAACGTTACATTTACCTGCATTGTCACTGGCTGGGCTGGCTGGCCTCTCTGCCCCTCTTATTTCCCTAACAATTTCCTCCTCCTGATTGCTGAGCCTTAATCCAGCTACACCTTTCCTTGGGGCATTGCGCAAATCACGTTTGATTCTCCTTCTCCTTGAGTGATCATTTCTACGCAATTGCAGCATAGCCCCAAAGTCAGCTATATAAAGAAAACCTGCTATTAAAAGTTCACATGTCCTCTTGCCTTGTTTATATGCTGTTTCTAACTCCAGGCTTGTACGTTGGTCATATTGCCACCATCCTAACATAGAAAGTAATTAAATGTTTTTGTTTCTACGTAAACATGTTTACATAAACTTTCATTTCTGTCTCACCATTTCTTCCTTCATAAAACCATTGATATTCCTCTTCTACAGTATCATCCTTTTGATCTTCTTCAGTTTCTACCAACTGTGGTTTCTCAAGGAAGTCTGGAGGGATTTCCTGACGACACATAGGACATCTTTTGCTTTGATTGGCAACACCTTTGACGCATAAATAGCAGTATATGTGGTTGCAGGGTAAACGTGCTGGGTGTATACATGGTTGCAGACAGACAGCACATTCTGGTACAGCTATGGAAGTTACTAAAAAAGCATATGTTTTATGTTTGTTTCTAAAGCCTTGTGCTAAAAGGGGGAAAATATTTGTAAGTAATACCTTCTGTTTCAACACCATCTTTCACTGTAGGCACATTGTCTGCTTCATCTTGGATGCTAAACATAGCTTGATCCATAACGATTATGTTAGTTTACGAACGTCTCGGCATCAATGGCATCAATCTGGTCAATGAGATGTTTATTGTTACGACTGTTTATCCCATGACGGAAAACTTTTTAATTCAAAGTAGTATAAGGTATAAATGGACTCGTGACAATTTCATTAGTTTAGAAGTTATCGCAGGTTTGACGCAATGTCAGTTTCAGCCAGCGAATAGATGTACACAATGTCACACACAATTGCCGTTAAACATGTACATGCACACATTTGCCGCAGGCAGTATAAGAAAGTGGTTGTGTCTTTCTTTAACGCCTGGAAGTAAACAGGGAGGAAGAGGGTTGGCTCAATGGCACATCTATCAGACTATAATTCCTAGAATAAAAACCGATTCCGACGTAACTTCTGCACGCGCTGCGCACGATCGTTCATGACGTCATAAGTTTCCATTCGGCTATATCGTTTTTATCAATACAGTTTTATTTAAAATAGTATTATAAGCAATTTTTAAGATTATGATGTATAATAAATCGTTTGCTTCGTGACAAATATTGTTGTTTCTTAAAATCCTTCCTTGTTTATTTAGGGATTCAAAAAGAACTCCGATAGCGCGCGTCTTTCAACTCAGCTTAGCAGAAGCTCTGATTGGCGGACGTAGAGTATGCCTGCGCAGTAGAAAACCAGTATTTCCATGATCGTGTTTTACATGAACGATGGTTACGTATCGCTCCAGTTGTTCTCAAAGCGAAACAATTACCTCTTTCCCCATTGTGAGGATGTAATGGGAGAAAGATGAATGTTTCGCTCTGAGCCATACGAAACTGTTGTGTTCGGAGAGACCGTAAACTGGTTCAAGTATAAGCTAAATCCATTTGCTTCACTGCTTGACCGACGAGATACCTCGTCGGTGGTTCTGACTCATTCCGTAATTCGTAATTTTTATTCCTACCAGCAATTGCGCTGCTATACATTTTTAAGCTGCACTGGTAACGTAGAGCGTGACACTAAAATGGTAAGGGGGCGACATGGCCCCCAAGAATGTGGCCGAAAAATTACATTGGATGTGAGATCTATTCTATATCTCGTCTGTGTCGGTACTCCATCAAATTTATTACAAGGGCTTCGATAAGCCGTCATTGTTTTACTATTGCTAATTACGAAAATTGCGTTCCGTATGTCAGAATGTTCAATCTATTTGACGGAAAGTTGCTTAGGGGCAAAACATTTTTTTTCAGGCGTTACGTAACTATGTATACGAAAATAGTCTAAACGGCCATCGAGCAAAGATATTACCGTCGGCCGAAGCGGATCGATAACGAATGTCCTGTCGCCGGACGACCTGTTTGACAAGAGCAGGATGCGATTTACGGTGAAACAGGAATTTCGCTCCACGTTTCGCCGAGAGTTCCATGCATACGTGAACGTATAAATTAATAAAATGGGTCACCGAATTTGCGGCGAGGCCATAAAGGTCTCAAGATAAACCGAGGGGTTGTTTCCTCAATGGCCACTGTTTCTTTATTTGCTCAGCCGTAATACTATCACAACTCCAAACTTTCCCAAGATTTATTTACTACGGATTTCATTACTGAATGGACAATTTTATTCATCCTTTTCGGCGATACTTCGCGGTTGGCTGATCGTAAATGCTTACTACTACTGCGTACGCTTTCGAACTGAAACTTTGTAGAGTATCAAAGAAATGTCTATAGAAGGATAATAAAAATATAGTATAAAGACAGTATTGGTACAGTTGAATATGATGATCCTTTGAGAGTTCAGCGTTCCGTGCACAATAAAGCTTAATAATTGCCTTCTATACTACTCGTGCCTGATTATTGGCCGACCTTCACTACTGCTCATATTTCTCTGCCGCCGCTTATCGCCGTTTTCGAACTTTTTCATCTCATTTAGTCGCGCAGAACTACGCTGTTTGCTCAGACTCGTCGGAGTAAAAAGGAAAAATACCCGGCTCCCTGTACAAATTTGCTTACAACGTTTAACAAGACATCCTAATCCGGGCTAAAAAAACAATCGCGGACGGTAAGCGTGTTGGCATAAGAGTTGGAGTTGTGTGTAGGTCCTCGTGTATTTTTCTTAATCTCAGCCGGGTCCGGTCCGTCCCCGGGGGTGGCGAGTTCTGCTCGATTTTCCCTACTTTTCCAGTAGGGTAACTCCTGTCTGTTTATTGCCGCGCCACCAGCAGAGTCCGGCGGGAGCGACCGGAAGAAGCCGGGCTCTGTTGCTGCTCTGTGAGGATAACACGGGCCTCGCTGGAGGAAGCGAGAGGGAGCCGGGAAAGGAGGACGGAGGAGCGGTTCCAGCTCTCTTTCAGCCACCTCAGTTCGATACCGACCGCCGGAGTATCCGCGTCGTCTTCGTTCGTCTCGACCGAATTTTCTCTCTTTCACGACCGTCTGTCCCGTGACATTTGCGCCCCTCGTTAGCCCTTTTTCTCGATCTTCATCGGCATTTCCGCTCGATCCTGCAGCCTCGGAGAACCTTCAGCAGTGAGAAAAATCACGGGAAAATGGTACGCGGAAACTCGGAAAACGGAAGGCCCGCACCGGGATACAGCTTCTGTCTCTTTCTTCCCTTCTTCCCCCACGAGGGGAGGGTA
Source organism: Hedychridium roseum (assembly GCA_963989215.1). Classification (NCBI taxonomy): domain Eukaryota; kingdom Metazoa; phylum Arthropoda; class Insecta; order Hymenoptera; family Chrysididae; genus Hedychridium; species Hedychridium roseum. Next base: position 1,779,730 of record OZ022318.1, on the reverse strand, counting down.
ATCTTTTGCCACGAACGGATTCCATTCGATAAGGAAGGGTTTCCCCATTACTTCCAAATGGCATCTCTTTCTATTACGCCGGGGAGAGATTGAAATACGAGGGAAACGATTTCGCCTCGGCTGTAAATTTTATTTTCATCCACGCGCATTTCCATCCCCATCGAATGGGTTCCGTTTCAATTGTGTAAATTCAATGGAAAGTCAATGCAGATATCCCAATAATCATATATGTGTACACGTATTTGTTTTAATTATAATCTCCTTCAATGTAAAACGCCACGTTGGTCCGTGCAGTTTTTTCTTTTTAATTTGTCAGATAATGTTTGAAAAAGATTTCATAGTAATTCGCTGATTTCGTTGGCAATTATGGCGTTGAAATTTCAGTAAGATTATTCCTCTGGGAATCTTCTCCCGCGCGGGCGATTAAGGGGTTGAACGTACTTCTGCTAATACTCCTCGACTTGTCTTTCGCTAAAAGCTAATTACGAATTTCCATTTGAATTTTTATTACGTATTAAACTTGCGATTTTACGTAACTCTCTATTTATCTTAATTTCTATGCTCCTTGAAGCGTGCGTTTAAATTAGCATAATCCTTGAGCGTGTTTTTCGAGAAAATTCAGGTAGTTGTTGGAATCCATCTGGTTGGAATAGAGGCGATTGGAATCAAAAACTTTGGTCGTTCGATTAAATGGAATTTGCCCTGCGAGGGTCCTTGCCTTGAAATTTCCGCGCGGAGACGGAGCTTGAAAGCTGCATTTGAAATGAACCGGGGCATTTAGTAGTGCAATAAATTATCGATGAAACGCATCCGGGCCGCAGGGGAAAGAAAAGCTCATTTATTCTTTCGACCGTGGAGCTTTCTATGGGAATAACAAAAGACGGGCTGTCGATGCCGTCGTAATGAAGAGAATTATACAAAGAGCCGGGGCGAAATCGACGGACCTAAAGTCCTCCGATTATTTTTAGAGCGATTTCCTTGTGACTAACGCGCTGGAAAATCAACCCCCTCGGGGGTGAATAGGTCTACTGTGACTAACGAACGAGCGCCTTTCCCGTCCGGTGTGCGATAGCACGAACATGTACACGCTCCGATTGTCGCCACAGGATATTCAGCCTGCGTGTCGTATAAATTACCGCCGTGACATTGCCAGAACTCGGATTACGTGTTATACGACGAGAAAGTCCGAGTGAACAGTCCCAAGATAAATCTCGCCTCTCTCCCCCGGCTTTATTTCGTAGAGGGGGGTGGGATATTTGCATAGGGAAGAAAAGGTCTGCCCTATTCAAAGGCCGTGTCTTTCGACAAAGTTATTCCTGCCTTTCAGGCCGCGCGTCAAGGCGCTCGACGTTTTTTAAGACCCCTCGACGAGCAAAGGAGAAACTCCCCGGAATGGCGCGGATCGTGAAATTTCATTCCTTCCTATTTTTACGCGGGGCATAAATTTTAGGTGACCGCGCCAGTCATCAACGGGATAGTCGAGCGCACTTTAACCAACAATAAGACCTCCAACGAAGCGAGGAATGTCGTAAAAACGTCGTAAAGAGGATCGCTCGGTGCGTGAAGCGCGCGCGACGGTCATGAAAACGATCATTGCCAATGACGAGAAAAACCGTCAATCGTTCCCGCCAACATGAAGAGGAAGAAACTTAGCGACATGTGGAATATCACGAAGAAATCACGAGAGAAACTTCCCATCGTCAGCGCGTACAACAACAGAGGTAGGACCATCGATTCGCTCATTAAATTTCTTTCATTAATGCGTCCCGGAGAGCGTGAAAAATCCAAATTAATTACCATCGTATTTTTCCTTGGCTTTTTTTCCACGGTCTCCCCTCTCTCTCTATCCGGTAATGAATTTTCTCATTGGCGCGGCACGCGTGGCCGGCAATTTCGCTGACAAATTTCATCGGTCTTACTGGCTGTCCTCGCTGGTTTGAACGTCCGAGCGAATCCTTTTTTTACGGGAGAGACGTTTATGGGGCTTTTACCAGGAGGGCAGTGATCGTCGGCATTCCCCGCCCCGTTTCGGAAGAGGGGTCCATGGCCGGGGGTGCTCCATGTCGACACTGCTGGTCGCTCCTGCTGGTCATCCTCGCCGTTTCCTCCCTCCCCGCGAGCTGCAAACCCGACGACCCGGGAAACCTACCGACGGCGGAGATTCTAATCTTCCTCCAAGGCTGGTGCGACCGGGACGTAAATTACACCAACGTCGAGGACCTCGCGAGACGATCTAGCGTGGGACTGGCCGTCGGCGTCATGCCCAAGTCACGTCAGTACCTTCAAATATCCCTTGAAAAATATCTCCAGATCTGATAAACCCGAGGAGATGCTGAAAAGCCATTAAATACGTCCCCGGGCTCAAGCCAATTAACTTCTTTCATACCCTCCGTCCCTTAATTGGCCCCTTATTGTCGGCTTAGGCCTAAGACTTTTTTTTATCCTTCCATTTAAAGTGACCTGCGAGACGCGATCCTGGGGACTGGGTACTTTAATCCGGGCGTTCGAACAGAGAACAACGAAAGCCGTGATCGCCGCTCTGGAACCGAACACTTGCCAAGTTGCCGCCAAACTCGCTCATCTTTGGAACAAAACCTTGCTCACCTGGACCTGTCCCGTGGTGAGCAATCACGCACCAATTCACGCACTATTTTATTACAGCTCAATCCTACGTTTTTTAAAATCGACCAACGTTAAATTCACTCGGGGGTTAGATCAAATTCGTAAGGGTAATTTCTGTTCAGAGGACACAGGAAGAAGAGGATCTCACGTCGATCGTCAGATTATCCCCGTCTTTCTTGTCGCTGGCGCGTGCCCTCGCCGAGATATTTCTACATCTACGATGGAAATCTGTCGCTATCGTCGCCGTCGGTACGACTCACAGTTTTCAATCCCCTGTAGATTTTTTTCAATGGTTTTTAGAAGAAAGATCAATCCTTAACCGTAGATTGCGAGCCGTGGTCGAGCTTGGGCAGGCTGATAATCGGTGCACTTCGTGATATCGGCGTCATTCCTCGACATTATTCCGTCTTACCGGATAAACCATCCGTAGAGCAGGTCCAGGACACCCTGAAACCCCTACACGGAATTTCCCGTAGAGGTATGACATTGATAAAAATTATGAAGAATTTATTTGTGGCAGGATCGAAGGAAAAATGGACTAATACTTTTGGTCCACTCATTGCAGCTACGATTCTTTGCTTGCCCGTCATGGACGACACGACGAATCGCGTTCTCGCGCAGCTGGACGTTTCGCGACAATCGCGAACGCCGGATTCAGCGATCCTCGTGGTCCATGTCGAGGCCGACGATCTGTTTCTCCCAGCGGATCCCACGGAAACTTCTTACCCCGACGACACGCTCCCGGTATCCCCCCCTCACGCTACTCAGTCTTCCAATTTTGCTACTACCTCAAACGTACCTGTCGCCATTATTCGACACCCGCGAGATAGGTACCTGCCCCCGAGGAATCTCAGCAATTCCATTCGCGACAATCTCCTCGCGATCGTCCCGCTGGACGGAAGGTGAGTCAACGGCAATCATTCAATAATTCACTTTCATTCACCTATTCATAATCACCAGAATTTTATTTACATCTCGTATAAAATTTTTCTACCATAATACAGGGTGAGTCAACGTCAAATTCTTGCGTCAAGTAATCTTTCATTCCTTCGAGTTAGGAAGGAAATATTTTCAACGACAGTTGCTGTTGACGCGGCCTGTATTTTACGGAAAATTCCTGCTTTCCTCGCAGGTACGACGTGGAGAATTTGTACAACGGCACGGAAAGTTATGTTCCGACGAGCCTGGCGAATCGTCTCAACGAGACTTTCGAGCTGTTGTGGCAGAGTCGAAGCATGGACGGATCCTACGGCGATAAAACCTTCACCTATGCCCTGCTGGACAGGCACGCCGAGCAGTGGAGACCGCTGATTACCGTGGAACAGCAGGACGAGGGGCTCGTCCTGAGGACCTTGCTGAGGAACGTTGACGGCCTCGTCGATCCTGAAAACCCCGACGTTTCCAACTGCATCCTCGGCACAGATTGTCCCGGTAAGAAATCATTCAATCTATTCCATCGTTTCAAGTTCTGATGTTCCTCTTAATGGTCTAATTCTTTATATCATTTTCTGACATGTCATACGTTTGCAAGTGTACCTCACTTGTAGCTGCTAATCTAAGTGACCTAACGTAGGAGTAAGAATTAACGATGACTCTTGTCCCATGATGAATGACCTTTCCGCGTGGAATGCGCTAACTCTTGTAATTTTTCCTACAAACAGGTGACATTCTCGAGATCCCCTTTCGCACTACACATATCGTAGCTATTATTTTGGGATCCCTTCTATTCGCCCTCGTCGCCGTGGTCGTCGCGACGCTAGTCCGGTAATTAATCGATCATTCTAATAGCGTACTTCTTTCTCTCTCTTTCTCAACGTTTCATTTTGGCTCCGCCCCTCTGGCTTCCTCTCTATTTTTTTCCTGTCGGGCGCGAGCTAAATCATTTAGCCCGGCGGTTATTACCGCTCGTTTACGTAAGTCACTCATGATCGTCGTCGTAATGGTCGCAGGAGACATTTATCAAAGAAGAGACTGTCCAAGGGGCCCTACAAGATCGTCCTCACCGCCTCGGATTTCGTTTTCCCCCAAGTCAACGAGTCCAGAAGAGTAAGCAGACTTCATTACTCCAATTACCCCCTGATTTTCTTTGTCCTCAATTCGCTTGGCTTCCGTGAAATTTACTCTAACGATCGCTCTGTTCCAAATATAAGAATCTATTACCTAAATTACCTCTAACGTTTAGCCCACTCTTCTTACTTTTCCACGGTAATTCTTACATCAACACGATCGATTTTACTGCACGTTTGCGTTCCCATTATCGCCAGTATCAACGATACTCCGATACTGACATGACGATTAACGCAATCCATCGTCGATTAACACGCACACAGGTGGAGGAAGGTATCGAAACCATGCTGTGTTGCTGGTTGCAGCAGCTGCAGGAATTTGGAGTACCTGACATTGAAAAGCCGGATTTGATTCAAGGCAGTATGGGTTCGATAAAGCACCGGAACATGCAGGCCAGTACCGGAAGTTTGACCAGACACGCGCTCTACAAAGATCCAAGGGCTAGATACAACGTAAGAGAAAGTTAGAATTTCCCCCAAAATAAACAACTTTCTCTACAACGATTGTCGCTTAAAGTATCTACAAGAAAAGTAAAGTATATACGGCTAAAGAGCTCAGTTGATTCACCCTGTGTGTACACTTGTAGCGTGGCAAATTGCCCTCCGTTGTTTTTAATGACGCAGTTCATCTTCTCCAGGGTGACTTGGTGCAATTAAAGGAAATCCCCTGCCAGGGGACCTTCGAGTTGAAGAGCAAGGCCATCGACGTGCTGGTCATGGTAAGTAAGCCTCGAGGGGCTCGGGGTATTTGAATTTAAAATTCCTTCTCTTTACACGCAGATCCACGGCCTGAGGCACGAGAATCTCAACCCTTTGATCGGCTGTTTAAATGAGCCCACGCGACCTTGTCTCGTCTCTGAATACTGCTCGAGGGGATCCCTCGAAGACGTTCTCGTTCAGGACGAAATCAAGCTCGATTGGTCCTTCAGATTGTCCTTGCTTACCGACCTAGTAAGGGTGAGTTGTCCGCGAGTTGAAAAAGAATTTTCTTTTGGCATTCACCTTCAATCGTCTCATGTGATCTTGTGAGTCATGGTATTGTATTATTTGCTGAAGGGTATGAAGTACCTGCACAGTACACCTGTTCGCACCCACGGCTACCTCACCTCCCGGAATTGCGTGATCGACGCCCGTTGGGTCCTGAAAATCACGGATTACGGTTTGCCAGCGTTTTATGAAGCTCAGAACATCGTTCCGCCAGCGAAAAGTGCACGAGGTTCGTCCTTGAGCTAAATTTTGAGAATCGGAATTTGCTTGGCAAGTCGGCCAATTTTCTGGGACATTTTCTGCCACGTTTTGTAGATTTATTGTGGACGGCGCCGGAGCTTTTGAGACATCCGAATCTGCAGAAAAAAGGAACCCAAGCCGGGGATGTTTACAGCTTCGGAATTATTATGCAAGAAGTCGTCGTCCGCGGGGAACCATTTTGCATGCTGGCCTTGTCACCGGAAGGTAATTATTAACTCCAGAAGTGGAACAGTATTTTCATCACTTTTCACCTTCAATCGAAAGAATCTAAAATACGAATAATTGAGGACTATGCAAATTGAAGGATCTAAAGTTTCTTGGCACGGAATTTTTACGCAGATATTATTGAGAAAGTGAAGAAACCACCGCCATTGATCAGACCGTCGGTGAGCAAAGGTGCAGCCCCACCGGAAGCTATTAACATCATGCGTCAGTGCTGGGCGGAAGCTGCGGATATGAGACCGGATTTTAACGACGTTCATGATCTCTTCAAGAAGCTCAATCACGGGAGGTCCGCTCAAATAATCACGCTCCTTCATTTCTCCTCTCAAATATGACTCTCATATTTCTGTTGGTCCTGTAGGAAAGTCAATTTCGTCGACACCATGTTTCAAATGCTGGAGAAGTACTCGAACAACCTCGAAGAATTAATTCGCGAGCGAACCGAGCAGCTGGACATGGAGAAGAAGAAGACCGAACAATTGTTGAATAGAATGTTGCCAAGGTGAATTATCGTCGATCAGAATGTCGATAAATGAGTTTGCCCAAGACAAAAGTAGGACAGAGTTATAAGTTACGATTGATTCTCAGTTCGGTGGCGGAGAAACTTAAACTCGGAATGCCCGTCGATCCTGAAGAGTTCCGCGAGGTCACCATTTATTTCTCTGACATCGTCGGATTCACCACAATCTCCGCGTATTCTACGCCCTTCCAGGTCGTCGATCTGCTCAACGATCTCTACACCTGCTTCGACGCTACGATCAATGCCTACACGGTTTACAAGGTGCCTGCGCGTACAACAAAACACCCCCATGTTATCCATCTTTTGTACATTTTTTATTTCCTGAGCACAGGTCGAGACCATTGGCGACGCTTACATGGTGGTTGGCGGTTGCCCGGTGAGAATTCCGGATCACGCTTCTCAGATAGCAACGATGGCTCTGGATTTGCTGCATCAGAGTGGCAAGTTCAAGGTCAAGCACTTGCCGAAGACGCAGTTGAGACTGAGGATCGGTTTGCACACCGGTAAGCAATTCCTAATCCTCTTCCCAACTACTTCCCAACGAGAAGGCCTAATAAATCAGTGTAACGTGTTGATTCGTGGATAAATTAGGTCCTTGCTGTGCCGGGGTCGTTGGTTTGACAATGCCGAGGTACTGTTTGTTCGGTGATACTGTAAATACTGCGTCAAGGATGGAATCCACCGGTGCACCATGGCGAATACATTTGAGTCAGGCCACGAGGGATAGGCTGACACAAGTGGGGGGGTACCACATTGAATACCGTGGACCTACCGACGTCAAAGGAAAAGGAAAAATGCCCACCTATTGGCTACTCGGCAAACAGGGATTCGACAAAAAGTTGCCAACACCCCCGTCTTTAGGGTAAGCCGTTTTAAAGGGTTATAAAAGAAACGTGTTTTTAGAAAGTGACAAAATTTATTTCCTTTTCCGTTATTATCCACGAAGCATGCTATTTGATTTCAGATTTTTAATCGTTTCGTGTGTCTTTTCTTTTTGCTGCTGACTCAAGGGAGGATCACGGGTAAGTATAAAAATTAATCAAAGACAAGTACAAGCGACACATAATTCTTTGTAACGGTAGATTTGTAGCGCTGGAATTTATGTGAAAGTTGTTATCGGTGTTTGGTTTCTCCTTAAGATTGGACGAGAGATTGATCCTGGGCGAGTCAATGGAGACGGAGGAACACCCGATCTGCCCGGAAATCGTTCAGAACGGAATACCAGTGCGGCCGGAAGTCGAAACCGTCCGCGAAAACGAAGGCATACGGGCCGGGGTGATGTTGGACGTGGAAAGTTTGGCCAAAGGGGACCGTTCGCCTTCCTCCTTGGACAAATTCAACACGAGGAAAGTTGCCGTGTCTGTTCACAACGAGAAGGTAAAGCAGCAAATATACCTAAAGTCATGACCCATTGCGTTAATTGCTCTGCTGTAAAATTTGATTTCATTTTTTCAAGGTCCTCCTGCCGAGTTACTCTTTGTCCGCGGCCGGTGACTACGCTGATCATTCGCCAACGACGAGGGACAACTCCGCCAGGACTACGGAGCACAGTAGCGAATCCTCCACGGCCAAAGGGTCCTACGACGAAGGGCAAATGTCAAGGATAACGCCCCTCTCCGCCACCGAGGTGGCCGCCCATCTTCTTGGAGCTTCTTCCACTTCCCTTACGTCGATCTCTAGCTCCGTTCTGCCTTTTCGCACCGGCAGACACGGCAGAAAAGTTGCCGGTTCTTGCATCGACGAGGACGATCTCAGCACACCGTACAATCACTACAGATGCATCTCGCCCAACGAAAATTATGGCAAGTTTGTCAAATTAATGAAAATTACCTAACTTCTAACTGAGCCCCATTTGCGTATCTTACTTTAACGCGACGGGTTCGGGATAATGGGCCGTCTGATAGGGCTTTAAAGGGTAGACGTTTTAGAGACGGAAATTGGCCCGTTTTTTTTTTGTGCCGAGGAAATCAATATCCTCGCGGCACCTGGTGATTTTTCGCGAGGGAGGAGGGACGTGAAAGACTGGGGCAATTGAAAGGGCGAACACTCCTGTGCTTCCTGAGGGGGAGGAAATGGATTGATGGAAATATCGACGATTGCAGGCAGGCCTTCCGGCGGTCGTTTCCTCAAGAGACAATTCAGCCTTGACCGGGCGGACGAGCCCTGTGCCCCACTAATCGTCCACCCGGAACAACAGCAACAGCAGGGTCAGATGACGCGATCCTGCACTCGACTTTACAAGCAGAACAGCGCCGGGGCGGCCAATGATCTGGAACGGATCGAGGAAGTTCCCGCCACCCCCGGATCCCATCACAGCTATCGACACGGGGGTAGCGTTTCCCTCTCCGTCGAGTCCCTTTCCCTACGCTGAGAAAGCTTGCCCCTCGTCCCTTTCGCCGGGGGAAAATAACATAGGCACTTCCCCCTCCAGTCACTCTTGCCCCTCTTTCTTTCCCCTTGGACCCTCAAGGACTTCCGTGTTTCGCGCCGGGAAACGCCTACCCTCCTCCTCCCCCCTCCCGCCGCACGCCAACAGCATCTTTCGGCTTGATTAATCGCTGACGAAAGGAACTTTTCTCCCGGGGAGGAAAAGTCGTTCAACCGGCCAAGGACGTGCGTGGATTTAAAGTCGAACCTGCATTTTTTCTCAGTGGATTTCGGCGCAAAGTCTACGGAACGTTCGCACTTGGAGGGATCGAGTGCCGAGGGAAAAGGAAAAAGATACTCTCTGTGACTCGAATTATCACATTTCTATGTCTTTCTCGAAATGACAAATCGTCGTCCCCCTCCTGCCTTCCCCCTGCCCCTTGTTGTTGTACGAGAGATCGGCATTCATTTCAAATGAAACGCAGAAGAAACGTACACAAACAAATCTAACGTCCCGGAGACGAGAGAATGCGAGAAGTGTGCGATGAAAAAGCGATGTTAGCTACACGTTCGAGCGAATCGCACGATTAGGTGATGATATTTCGATGGAAGGTCGTTTGAAAGGAATGCCAATTTCTGCCCTGTCTCATAGGTATTTACATGATCGAGATTCTTTCGATGACAATCGTTAAACAATAATACGCACACACGCGACACGGGATCCGCGAATGTAGATGAAAGGAACGTCAGAGAGATTGTGATAGCGGAAAAAATCGAATGAAAGCAACGTTGCGTCGGGGAGAAATGAAACGATCCGAGTAACGAGTGGTTAATTGGATTTTCGAGCGCTGCTGTTTGTTCAGAGCGGAGCGTTTGGAGGAGCTCGTAGGGACGTACTTTGAAATTTGCGATCTCGGTCGCCGGTTGCTAAGAGTACAATAATAATAAAGATGATTTTATCGTTAGTAGATTATTCCCTCCGATGATCGACGGTTAATGAAAAAAAAATAATCGCGGAGGAACTGGCCGAATCCCGACTATTTTCCTCTCTTCATTCCTACGAATCATTGAAAAAAGATTTAACGAGCTGTTACAGTATTATACGTACGGCGACAATGCGTACTTGTATAGAAATTTATATATGTCGTTAAACGATGGATGTTAGAGATGATCTATGATGTTGATGTGTATATATAGATCGTAGATGGTGCCGTTAAACCGGCCGGTAGAAACGGAAGAACGAAAATAACATACGTAATGAATTACGGAGAATTCGTTAAGAATCGAGCAATAAAAGTCGAAAAATACTTGGTCGTCGATGCAGATGTCGACGGCGAATATTTGCGAGGCAATCGGTCGCGGAAATTCACGTGTTTCCAACTTTCAAGAATATATTACGTTGCTGGGAAGAGTCGTTGCGGTTTATTTCAAATTTAACCTTCCTGGGATGGGGCTATGATAAACGGTAAACACCGGGCCAAGGTATATACGTTAGCCAAGGGTTTTTCTAGGCAGTAGAACCGCGGAGATGGAGAAATGGAGAAACTGTGGACCCCGACGACGGCGTTGGCTCTTCCGACGCTCGGCAACGAGATTCTGAGCCTCGAGAAGAAGAGTTCCTCCTCGGACGAGAGGCCAACGCGAGGAAAAGTCCAGAGGAAACCCGAAAAAAGCGTCATCAAGTACAGCACGCCGGTGAACAATGTTAGCCCAAGAGAAATCGTCGCCGATTTCTCGAGAATTCTTACCAAAAGTACGTCCTCCGAGGAGATAAAATTGCGCAACACCGGCAAGAGGATCGCGATCAAACGCCTCAGGTTCAAGAAGAAGATACAATATTCCGGGGAGAACGAGGAAAACGAGGAACCCTTCGTCGTAAGATCCAGAAGGAAAAATGAGAACTTCGCAGAGGATTCTAGAAGAGAACTCGAGAAATCTGCCGGCAGAATACTCGGGCCCTTGGCGACCAGCAAGAAGATCGAATATTTCGGCAAAAGTGCCTGGGAAACCGAAGAAGAAAAAGAAGAAAATGGCAAAACATCTGTCGTCGGCTCAATAGGAGCCAGGGATAAAATTGCAGAAAAGTTGCTGGAAAATCCTCGAGGAACAGCTGAGGACCCTGCGAAGAAAAACCTTACGGGGCAACTCTTGAAATCCAGCAAGAGAATCGAATATTTCGGGGACAGTGCCTGGGAAACGGAGGAGGAAAGAGAAGAAAATGCCGAAATATCTGTCGTCGGCTCAATGGAAGCCTGGAAAAAAATTGAAGAAAAGTTGCTGGAAAATCCTCGAAGAAAGGCTGAGGACCCTGCGAAGAAAAAGCATACGAGGCAACCCTTGAAATCCGGGAAGGAAGTCGAATATTTTGGGGACAGTGCCTGGGAAACGGAGGAGGGAAAAGCAAAAAAATCAGCCATCGGATCGGCGGAATCTAAAGGAGAACCCAAGAAAGTGCCTGGGGAGGATTGTCGAGAAAAACTTGCGAACCTTAGTGAAGACACCGTTGATATGGTCGACAGAAAACCCGAGGGAGTGCATGAAAAATTATTCATTCGAGATGAGACGACGGAACTGTGCGTGGAAAGTCAGCGATCGCCGGAGAAAATACGCCGTGAGCCCCCACGAAATGACCAAGTTTTTCATTCGCCCGTACTGACTTCGCGAGTTGGGAAATTCGACAGGAAGTTCGACAGAGAATCGCCCCTTGCGAAATTTCATCGTTTGCCGTCCCTTCAAATTTACGACGAAATCGACGAAATCAACGAAATCGACGATAATTTGCACGTCAGAAGTAAGTCAACATTTCCCGTTGTTCGCTGATCGAACTATAAGATTCGATATTTATTTTTCAGAGGACATAAATGATAATCTAAAAATCTACCCTGTGAGAAAAAGACCTTGCGCCTTAAATTCGAACTTTCCGACTTTTGGCCCGACGAATTCTAAGGATTTATTGTGGGAAAAATTCGTGGAAGAAAATCAGGAAGAATTGAATGATTACATGCACAATTACTGGGCTAGGACAGGTAATACAACTGTACATTCATTGAAATTAATAATAACAACTTTTACACAATCAACACATTTTTTAGAACATCGTCGGAAAATCCTTGATGAAAATTTGACCAAGACAAATCCGCAAAGACTCAGGAAAAGATTTTTCGTGTCCAAAAATTCATCGAATTCGGCGGCTCCGAAAAAACATCAAAATATTGCCAAAGGTACATGTCAGCGATCAATGAATTTCCCCTCGGCGGTGGAATCGATAGAAAAAAATTCTCTTGTTTTCAGAAACGTCGGAAAAAAGTAGAGAATCGTCGACGGACGTGGTGGATTTATCGATTTACGATTTCGACACCGACGTTTTCTACGACGAAGGATCTAAAATTAAAATATGGCTGAATACGATCAAAGAAATTCCCCCGATACAACGGAGCGTGGTCAGCGGCAAAAAAAGCAAAAGGAAGGCACGTATTTCCGCGGAAATTCGAAATTGCAACAGGATAATTCGGGAATGCAATAGGGAAATACGTTACTACGAGAAGTTGGAGGAGGTTCGTGGATATAAGGAACAACAGTGGAGTTCAGGACATTCTTTTCAGGATTGGGAAGACACGCAGAGGGCTTTCATCAAACCTACAAAATCTGGACAATCATCTCGACATATTTCCAAATCAGAAGCGTTATTGGTAGAGTGGACCGGCGAGAATGCAGAGGTCAAGGAGATCGAAAGAAGTTTGCCCACGATTCCTCAGCGGCTGGAAAAGACAGAAAAAACAATTCCAAGGAGAGAGGATAATTTTGAAGATCAACTGCAAAGAATTCCTAGTCCTGCGCCGAAGAATTTAGCAGAACCTTCGTCAGCCACTCGTCAGCCAACGTATCTAGAATTATTTAAATGGTCGGACGATTCTTCTGCCGAAAATTCCGAGGAAATATCTTCGACTCGCAAAAGAAAAGTCGCCATTGTGTCGGACATTCCTTTCTTCAAACGCGTTAAGATAGTTTCCGTCAAAAAGATTTAAAGTTTTCACCGAACCTTTGTAAATGGTCATTCGTTAATTTACAACTGTTTTCTCTGCCAATCGCAGGTAGCACATGCTGGAGAATGACGTCTCATCTAGAATTAGTCAATTTTCATGTCCTCCTTCGCATTTTCTGTCGAATGTGTTGATGAAGTCTTCATAGAGATTCGAGAATTTTTCTTCAAAATTTTCACTACGCACTTTCTCGCGTTCTCCTTCAGATTTCGCACATTCATAGCTAAATACCTTCTCGGCTGGCACAGTATAATTTATTTATTTAAGTTTCTCTCTTGTTGTTTAAATTCATTGCATATACATACATACATATGTATACGTGTGTATTGTTTCATTGTTCTACTTTGTAAAGAAAACAACGTATTGGAGGACGTAAGGGCGTAATAAATGTTGACGTATATCACATAATTATATCATTGTTTTTTCTTTATTACCACGATTTACAGCTTTTTCTGTTTTGTTCCTTTCTTCAGGAACTTTACTGTCTACAGTTTTGATATTAAAACTTTTGATTTGAATATTTATTTCGAGTTGTGTTAAGCAAACAGATTAATTCGAGAATGAAAGTGTCTTAATTTTGAGGATCATACGACCCTTTTGAAAATCCCAGTTGCTGCTAAGGAGAGCAAAGTAAGTCCTCAGGAATATAAATTACACCTAAATGGATCCGGTTGCTGGCAGGAAGTATAATTTGCCCGATCCTTCGGGCATCGCTGCCTTTAGAAGAATCGTTCTTCAAATTTCCTGCTTGGATCCTAACGGAAATTCGTTTCAGTCTCAGGTGATGGCCCCAGCCGCGACTTTCTCGGCCGTCAACTAGGACTCTTTGACAGGAGTGGACTCTCTATGAGCCCATTTTAATACCATCCACTAAAGAACAAACACACAAGAAAATCAATCAGTCACCTTCGACTACAGGCGCATTACTCTTAGATTATCATTTGCTGTTACTCCTCTGCGGAGATATTTTTTTAATTACCCGTACGATGGGCCCCAGCCGGAAGTGTAGATGGTCTTGACGTAAGTGGGGTGAGAATATCCGCCGTGATATCCGCCGTGATAATCGCCGTGATAATCACCGTGGTAACCACCATGGTATCCACCATGGTAGCCACCGTAGCTGTGGTATCCACCTCCATAGCCACCTCCGTAGCTAAAAAATAAGAATCAAATACTCTCAACAACCGTCTAAGGTCAAGGAAAGATGAACAGGTAATATCTGACTCATGTGCTTGAGGAGAAAAATGTTTGAATGTGAGGAACTTTGGATCTGTACTATCTTTCAGGTTTGCCCGGCATCGTTTGCCCTGTTACTTTTCTCTTACGCGCAAAGATCTCATGCGGGAAAAGTCGTTAGATGAGGTTGCCCGTGGGCAATTGGGAAGTGGGTGTCAAGGACTCACTATTTGGCTTTGTAGAGTCCAGCTCCGACGACACCGGCGCCGACGAGGGCCTTGGCGCCCAGGGCGGCTCCGCCGAGGACCAGGGCTTTCTTTCCGACCACAGCTGCACCTCCGAGAAGAGCTGCCTTAGCCAGAAGCAAACCCCTCTTGTCCCGCACCTTCGCCTCGTCCGTCGATTCGACGGTTTCCGGGTCCAAGGATTGAGTAGCCGCGTAGGCCGCTGCGATTACGCAGGCCAAAAGAACGATGTAACGAAGATCCATCTGCAGGCACATTCCAATTCGTTAGAACGAGCAGAAGGTCAAGAGAAACCAACTCGTCGTTTATTATTCGCGTCAATTTGTCGAAAGGTCAAAGGGTAAAGACTAATTTTAACACTGCAACGGTTAAATCGTCAAGATAAAAAACAATTCTAAAGCAAGGTCTCCGTTGTATCTCGATAGGAAATTAGTTGGGTCAATTGAAAATAGCGAACCACTGCGACGAGGAAAATAACGAGACGGATATAGTCGGTGGATTAAGATCACTTTTTTCGTCGAGTACGAGAGAACTGAACGAACCTCGAAGTGGTTGTGATTAGTCGTACCGAAGGAAGACTGTGATGTCGTTGGCTATTGTCGAAGACTTTTATAGTAGTAGCCGGGAAGGTGCGAGTTCCCCTTCCTAAGGTATAGGCACGTGTAGACGGACCGACGGTCCGAGGAGAATCCTTTCACGGGGAGATTTTGCCCATTTCCTCGAGATTCTTCCTGATCGTCTTCCGCAGAGGAAGATCTTATGCATGGCATTGAACCCTCACGGTCCATTCGCGGTGACTCGACAGATATTTCGTACGTCCTCCTCTTCCACTTCGTCTCCCCGTGTCGCCGATGCCGTCAATCAACGTAATCGACGACCTTACGCATCGAGGGAAGGTGACTAGCCTCCGTCGAGGACTTTTCCTCCTCGTGAAAAATAAATCCTAAGCAGGAAACTGACGAATTTTTATTGCCTATGGACCTCGGCCGAAGACGATTAGATTCTATAAATGTTCAATGACTCCTAGCAACCTCAGGGAATTTTCGGCAATAAAATGCTCAAATTATAACCAACAGGGAATGTACGAGGGAGAGGGGGACTGCTTTTTATCATTGTTCATGAATTATACAAGTTTGTAAAGAAGATCCTACGTAAGAATTCGTCCGTGGATATTGACCGCGGGTTAAACTGGATTCCGTCATTTTTCGACGTTGTTGCGAGATCGGAAAAATCGTAAGAATGTCGGCGGGACGTGATTTTCGGCGCTGACGAAATTCGAGCGAGTTTCGTAGGGATTCCCTGTCCGAAGGGAATACGTTTCGATGAACTTTCGTTTCTTCGACGCTGCCGAATGCAACGAGGAACGTTGCACAACGAGCCCGTTTCTCAAATCCTCCTTTTACCGTATGCACATCACGCGTTTGCCGCGATTATTAGCGATATCGTACACGGCTGTCGACGAAATCCTCGACGATTGCACGTCTTTCATTACGTGATCGATGGACTTACGATTCACCGCGCAAGCCTTTCAAAACCGAAGGGAAATATCGGTCACCTATTCCTTTTTTCCTTTGCTTTATCGGGAACCCTGAAAATTCCTCGCACGTGTCTCGCCAAACACTCCCTCCCCTTCTGTTTCTAACACACTTTCGTGCTACGCCGAAGAAAACAAACATCAAGCAACTACGAAATTAGCGACCAAGAGGACATCGAAAACAAGAAAAAATCTAAGGTCCAGATGTGAGCGTAAGGTTGAGAGATTTACCGCGGTATGCTAATCATGTGTTTTGAGACTCATTATTGAAACGGCCAGTCGTCGAATTTTCGTGGCTTATTCTTCTGGGTTTGCACTGTCTGTCGCTTCTTGCGCAAAGCGGCCTTTCGAAAGCCATCGGAAAATGGGAATTTCGGGGAATCGTTTCTAATGTACGATGCTCTTGGTTCTGGTATTCGCCGACGGTTTTTGTACGTGCGTACCCTGCATACTAAGACCTTGGCGTAACAGGCAGTCTCGCCCGATGAATAAATTTGATACTTATGTAACGAAACGTGGGACAGGAATGGACACAGAATTCGTTCTACCAGTCATCGGCCAGTAGAATCCGGGAATTCCGCCGGCGGTTCGTTATTTAATTCTTCTCCGCGTCTCCTTGTTTTCCTTTTTTCGTCGACTCGGACGAGCAATAATCCTTCCGACCTCCAATAAAATTTCCGAACGACGTTCCCCGACGGGTTTTGCGTGCCATTCGTGACGCGATTCACCCGAAATTCCTTCCGATCAAAACACTCTCCTCGCGGAAGCGGATGTCTTCGGGTCTTTCACAATTATCAAAAAAAAAAAGAATAAAAAAGTCGCAAGCCATTTTCGCAAACCCCTTTTTCACCGATTTTCTCAGAATTTCTTCATCGATTTCATTTTACTCGGACACGCAGGAAATTCGGAATAAAAGTCGGAGAAAGTATTTCCCGGCGGGGGAACCTACTAAGATTGAAATCGGTCTTAAGGACCGGTCGACGAGTGTTCCTCGGCCGGTCGATGGGTCAACAAAACTTGCATCGTAGTACCTCGACCAGTCGCTAATTCAATTACACACAAACTTCTCGGAATCGTAACCGCGCAAACTAGCTAAAGCAATTACGTCGCCGGTCGACTTGCGAAATGGACGATCATGTACCGCAGTAAACGAGGAGAAGAAAGGAAGAAGAATGGTCCTCGAGGAACCAGTCGATACGCGGAGGTCAACAACTGGATCAACAATATTTCGTAAATTTAAAAGGTGACCCACAAAACCGGCCAGTGAATGCATATCCTTCGGCGAATATTTCCTTGAACGATGAAAAAAAAAAGGAACTTTGAAAACATCTGCGAGTCGCTGGAAACGAGCAAGATTTATTGAAAATATTTTTAACTCGTAGCGCATTAGTCGGGTCAGCCGGGAAGGATGAAAAAGGCGAGGAAAAAGAAGAAGGACCGATCGAAGGACGAGGAAAGTCGAGAGGACGATGAGAGGACGAGAAAAATGGATGTCCTCCGACGAGAAGTTTCGATGGGCGCGGAAAATTCGGCACGTCAGCGAAAACTTTTACGGGAGATGATGACGCGCATAAAAATGCCCAATATTCGGAAGAACATGCTGATCGCGCGTATAACGTTCGAGCGAGCGTTGGACGTCAAGGATTACAGGCATCTGCCTTGAAAATTCATTAAATCATCGGCCGAAGGAAAAGTGGGCACGGATGGAAGTCGATGGAAACGGATTAGATTTCTATCCGTTTCCATCGGATTCACTTGTGAGAGAATCAGCTTTTTTTCACATGCAAAATAAGTCAAGGTAGCGGTACTCGGCTGACGTAAATCCTGGCCCATAAGTAATAATAAATAAATCTGTGACGAATAAACACGCATTCACCGGGGGAAGTTAATGGACGTGGTTGATTCGCCCAATGTTTTATTCATGACGGGTAGCATTAGTCTGCTGCTCGACGAGCTGGACGAATTGGAGGTGCAACGACGAAGGTCGCAAGGATCTCACGCCCAGGTGATCGACAAAATCCTCTCCAATTATCGCTCGAAAATTCGTAGCAGCGAGGATCGTTACAAACGAGATCTCTGCGGAGAATTGGCCGACGATCGTAAGGAGCGCCAAGAGATCGACGGGCAGCAGCAAGAGGATCAAGGATTCTTGCGGGCAGTTATCCTCGCCATGCAGGAAAAGTTCAACGAGTTGCTGAGCAACGCGCAGGCCGGAATGATGAGTAAGAATTCCTTCCATGTGATCCTCGTCCACCGGGTAATCCATTTCTGCCGATTTCTAAGGTAAAATTGACAACTGGGCCGAGGAGCATTTGAACCTGCGAGAAGTCGCTGCGACGGAACTGGAGAACAGGTTTCAATCTATGCAGGCGGACCTCAAACAGGTCCTCGCTAAATACGAGAATGGTCAGCGCTGATGAAATCAATTACCTACATTATCCAGACAGGAGGACATCAATTTTAAATAGAATTATTCAGCGGGCAATAACTGTCTTATTAAAAGAATAACGCTCAACCCTCTGGGACCAGTTTTTTCTATTAAGAAAGGAAGTTATTCAATATTGCTGTTAGCTCAGGCATCCCATTTCTTTAGGCAGTAGACGTAAACGAGTGGTTTATGAGGAACTGAAAGAGAAACATGAGAGGAATAAAAGGACGATGAAGAGACAATTGGCCCGGACCGCGTCGCTGTTTGAGAAAATCCAGAAAACCCGTGAGAAAATAAGGGACTGCGAGCATAGAACGGAAAAGGAAATTGCCGACTTGAGGTCCGAGCTGGATTTCTTCGTCGAGGCCCACCGGGCTATAAAAAATCGCTTCCTGTCGGGCAAGTCGGAAGTCTATAAACTTTGATTTTCTAATCAAGAGATTTCAACTACGAATCATAAAGTATCTCAATATACGCAATCCTTTCTCGAGGGCAACTAGTGATGGCATTGCCGATGATTTACGCGCTGCGGTTTATCGTTTACGTAATTAATAAACAATTACAGAAGAAGCTACGGATAAAGCGCAGCTGTCGATGATGACTTTGGAGAGCAATCGCACGGCTAAGCGTTTGGCTTCCATTGCCACGAAGGGCAGACACCTGTTCACCTTGATTCAAAACTGTCGTAAATTCTACACTGAAGATGAGAAAATACCGACGTTTCCCGCAACCGCTGGGGAGGAGGAACCAACAGTCAATTCCAGGAGGTCCTTCGTTAGCCTTGACTGGGAGAAAAAAGTGCGAAAAATTGAAAATTAAATACTTCAGCTATTCTGAGTATCCGTGGGTTCCTTATCCTACGATTTACAAGTCAGGAAAATGAGTTAATCGTACTGTTGGGTTTATCTCTGTTCTGATTAATTGTATCTTGCAAGAACAGATATCAGAGGACTTGGAGTGCTTGGAGAACTTTTGGCGACGGTTAGGTGCGGCGCAAATGATCAAAGACGAACTTGCAACTGAGAAAGAGAGATTGAAGCTGGAGAAAAGTGATTTGCAGGAGCGCCTCAGGCAATACATGTCGCAACAGTCTCCAACGTCCAAAAATGTATCCGACCTGCCGAGTACAGGCCAATCCTCTGTCATCACCAATCCCGGTCGTCTATTCCAGGAGGCCACTTAGCAGAGAAATCAATGTTGTCCTTGAAAAATCTTCAGCGGTGTGTACTTAACACACCTGTGAATGGACGGGTGAATGAACGTTAAAAATACAAAAAAACCGACTGAGTAATTTCAAAGATATACGATTTTTTGGAAACTGGTTATTTTATCCTGCCTACAAATTATAATATTAAAGCGTAGGAAACGTCTGAAAGAAATGCGATAAGGGTTAAAAATGTCTACGGAAACGGTACTTTATTATAATAATGAATAATAAATGCGTTAAATATTAAGTCTATTCACATATCATTATGCAATGCATATGGGCTCTTGAGGACCACCCGAACTGTGCTTTAAAAAGAAAAAGAATGGAATTTAAACAACGCTAACAAAAATATGTTGTCATGCATCCTCCCAATCGAATCATAATACTTGAATAATCACGAAAAATTGTCTGCGATAAGCACAGCAGTCGTAGGCGCAAGATAAGAAAATTTTAAGAAACGTGTACTTTCAACTGCATCCTGAGAATTTATGGATACGTATTATTCTTATGGCTATTAAAAAGATTATGAACCGCGGCCGGCGAAATCGTAATTTTAAGGATCACGGTGTTATCGTGCAGTTTGAACTGCAGTTGACGCGAACGTCCGACTTGATAGATGGAAGTGTTGTTCGACGTGGATAACTGATCATTTAAAGTGGCTCGCGTTATGAATAATTCATGGCGCTTCGTGGGCGCGGGATATGCTTGAGTTTACGAGATAACGCGTGCCCGCCAAAGTCGAGCCGAGATTAGATGGCGAGCGTGGGTATCGTAAGCTTCAAGGGGAAACTCGTCCGTGACCGCTGCATTCTCGATGCTCCAGATGAAACTCGGGTCAACGAGACGACAGTTTGTGTCTGCAGGCGATGTGCGATAACAGTTTGTTACCGGCGAGGAATGTTACAATTCCGAGACCTAAGAGGTACCTCAGGGTAACGAACATGTTGAGCTTGAGCCAGAAAATGCCGAACAACACGAAGATACCTGGAACAGAGTTTTTTTTCATCAGCTCTCATTTCTATTACTCGCCAAGGAAGAGAAAGTCGGAGTAAATTGTCGTGAATATCGGGCTGCGAATGTAATATTCTGAACAATTACATCCGTGAAAACTTCATGCTTTGATTTGCGCCCGATTGAAAACAAAGCAACTCTGATAAGTAGTCTGTCAAGCATCGGGCGTGACGAGAGCGCTTAAGAAAGCAAACACAACTGTATAAAGTGATTAATAAGGGGATTCGTGCCTACCTCCCAATCCAATGTGGAACGCGACGGCACTCAAGGAAAGGGGGAAGTTGGAGATGTTAACTCCAAGTTTAGCCCAGAGAATTAAAAGCAGCAGAATCGGAGCTACGCAGAGTCCCGTGAATAAATTCGATACGAATGCAGGTGGTCTCTTCTCCGGCTCGCGGAACATGTGCTGCAAATAAAAAGTCATACCTTGTGTGACATATTCTACGATCTAATAAAATTCAATTATCGAAAATTAAAGGACTGTTGACCGAAACGAATATGACACACATAAGTCCCAGTAAATTCGGGACAGACGTATATTATTTCGGTGCATTCCTATTGCCAATTTTTTTGGAAGTGACAGAAATATGATGGGTCTTTCGGCACTAACGAGAATTGGCGCTGATGCAATCAAGACATAACCTGAAATATGAATAATTACCTTGATTTCTGGCTTGGTGCTATACACGTCAGGTTTTTGTTTCTCTGCAGCACCGCTAGCACCTACATCGGTGGCCCCTGCCTCGGGGAATTTCAAGCTGACAGTGGCGAGGGTCCATTGGAAGGGGTTGCTAAGAAGGGCGTCGCCAACAATCAACTCTACGTTGTAATCCCCACTCTGGTGGCCAAAATTAGCCGCTGCCGACCCTACTGGCTGTAATAAACACGTAAGAACATTCGTAAGACATTACCCAAAGCACTTGAAAGGCTTCCAAGACCTTAGATTTTTTCCGGTTGACTGAAGGAGAAAGCTGCGAGTAGTTTACATATTCTAGGCTCGATAATTACCATGTCAAATTTGTAAACGAGGGACGCATCACGCTCGGCTACGAAAATTATCTCGTGACCTCGTTTATCAGCCCCAGCATTGGAAACAGAGACGAGACGAACGAATGCCTGATGTACGCGAACCGGGTTCTTGCTCGATGCGTCTTGCAACAGGAATCGAATGACCAACTTCTGCTGCGAATCAGCCTCTATAATCCGGTCCAATTTATTCGGATAATTCACACTGGAATCATATGATAGGAGTGTTGTAAGAATATCAATTTCAACGACCAAAGTATAACAGGATAATTGACATTTAATCTTACCGTGTCAGTTTTGGCTGGGTTGCTTGGTCGGCATCGCCAGTCCCGATTTCCAGGTACTCCAGACGGACTTCAGAAAGTACTTTAACGGTGACCGTATTCATTACGGAATCGGCCATGACCTTGACGTTGTAGAACCCACGGTCCAGTTTACCCTCCACAAGGTTCATCGTGAATAAAGTTCTGTGAAAAGATTGACATCTCATTAGGAAGGCAATCACCCTAACAATAGAATATTGAAGGTCTAAATTTCGAAGGATATGTACGTTGAATTTCTAAATCTTCACCGTTGTGGTGAAAGATTAAAGGGTTGTCATCAACAAGTTAATCTACCCCAGCGTATAACTGCGATCAATATGGCGAAATCGATGCAGTAAAGTAATGGGGCTAAATAGACATACGAGGTGACTTTATCTACTCACTTGTCTTGAGGGGATTGTTGGAAAGCCTTTTTAGTGAGCAGAGCAGCTCCGCCTTCTGTCTTCGTAACGGACTTTGCGACGACCGTAGGAACAGTCGGGAGGGGACGTCCGAGAATATCGCAAACTTTGACCTTGACAAGAGGTTGCTGATTCGAAATTATCATTCCATCATCCGCCAAGGCAATGCAGATCGGTTTCTCGTAATTGTTGGATGCTAGGGTAGTTAGCCCAGAGAGAAGACCAACCACTCCTTTAGGAGTTTGCACGGATCGTCGGGACAAAAGGTAGTTTGCTAGCTTCACTATCTGCTGAGACGTTAGCACCGGTTTTTTCTTCAGGGAATCGGATAGCTTGTAAATGCCATTCACGAGCAGACCTGTAATAAACATTTTAATTTGAAGTTACACATTGAAAGGAGAGGGGAAATATTAATATGTACTCTATACCGGATAGGTCAGAATATCAAATTTTCTCCAAGAATCATTCGGTAGAACGAAAGTTTATTAAATAGCATCACGTTTAATTAAACTCATTGGGGGCATAAAAACCATAGAAAAATTTGGTGTATTGTGTGAAACTTACTGGTGATAGACAGTCCACCTTCAAATTGTAAGTATTGTCCATCAACTTCATCTGCCTGAACAATGGCGTCTTCAATACGTGGAAAAGCAAAGGAACCGGCAGCTCCGAGATCAGCTGCAATGTGGAATGTGTAACCAAGACTGTAAAAACAGAAAAATTTCAATAAACCAGTGCCACAAACTATAAACCTCGATCTTTGTTTGAAGCTTACTTTGATAAGCTGTCCTCCTTTTTCAAAGCTGCTTCCAATGTTTCAACCAATTTGGTTGTGGTGGCATCACTCAGCTTTTGGGACAGAACTGTCAGGGCACTGACAGAATAATACAGGTCACTGATGGATGTAGTGTCCTTCTCAATAACACTTGTCAGAGTCTAAAATGCAAATATGAAAAGAACTTTTAGCTATTGGCAACTTACTATTGGAAGATACAATATTATTTCACTTAAGAAATCAGTGATCAAATTTTCTCCATTGTTCTTACAGTAGAACGAAAGTTAATACATTAACATCATATTTAGAACATTTTTTGATATCTGTATTTTTGAAAAGTGTAATTACAAACCTTTGTAATAGCAGCTGTAGGGAAACCAGTTTGGCATACACCAATACTTTTCCATAAAGAAGCAGCATGGAAAGCAGTTTCTGGTGTGATGTTATCTCCATTGCCAATGAGTTTCAGTAACTGTTTACAACTTTCCTAAAAGAGTAAACATTTTCATGTGAAGCACAATCAACATGAGAAATAGCAAAATTCTATCTAATATTGCTATCTTCAGAAAGACTAATCAAACAATCACTGTACATCAATTATAGCAATATTCATCACAGAATAGCATAGGTAATTTCTTTGGATAGCATTTAAAATATATATTAAATGAACTTACTGCTGTATGGGATGTAGTTTCTCCCATAAGCTTGTATCCAGCTACAGCATAATATGCTGAAGCTACATCTTCAATCTTTAGTCCAGGTTTCAAAATCTCTTTGAAGTGGGCTTTATCAGCCAGAGTCAAATATGAACTGGTCGAGGGCGGTGATTCCAAACTCAATGATTCGACTATTAGCACAGTGGCCAGAAAAAGTGCTAGCATGTCTACAGGATAAGACTAAATAAAATATTACTGCTTCACAGTGGGTACTCGTGATATTATATTGTATTGTATGAAATAATAATTTATTAAATATTAAAAAAAAGAAATCGATGATCATGATAATTTGTCTCGAGATAACCTTTGAGTAGTGAAAAAATTGGATTTTTTCAACGAGTTATGAAAATTATAGCATTAAATTTCTGAGGGAATTATTCACAATTGACCCAAATCTATTACCGCTTAGTAGTAATTTTCCACTATGGACGACTTATCAAAGTTTAATCGATTAATTATGTCCTAGTTTGCTCAATACTAAGAACAGTATATCGATCAAAATTGATCACGGAAATCATTGTTCAGAAACCAAAAAGAAAGAAAGGCCTTTAGATATATGGGAATAATAAAAAAATGGTCAAAGAACTGTTACTTCTAGAAGATAAGAGCCTGATAAAGCATGAACCTCGTGCGAGCCGAAATTATAACATGAAAATCCTTTTCTTTAGAAGTTTATTGGAATTCGACTTCAGTGAGAAGTGAGAATATTTTGTTCTAACATAATTATTAGTTTTTGTACTTACAGGGCTTCATCGTAAAAGAAACGACGAGGCAACACACCGGCCGCCACGTCGGCTGAAAATCCTCGACAAAGATAGCCGAAAAATGGCGCTTTGATTCTTTCCACGTTTAGCCTCCACGCCGCTAATTCCAACGACTGGGCTCCCTTCCATGTGATATCTCGCTACTTACTTCCACCAATCACAGCTCAGATAACAAGGGAAGGACCAATAGCATTCACCATAAATATTTACTTAACATTCGTCGGAGTTACG
This sequence comes from Hedychridium roseum, assembly GCA_963989215.1. Taxonomy (NCBI): domain Eukaryota; kingdom Metazoa; phylum Arthropoda; class Insecta; order Hymenoptera; family Chrysididae; genus Hedychridium; species Hedychridium roseum. Next base: position 1,754,808 of record OZ022318.1, on the reverse strand, counting down.
TTAAAATGTTTATCTTCGTTTTGTAATTCAGGCGTGTTTATTTATTTATATTCCGGGACATTAAGAGACGGAAAGATTGATTCATTTATGTGTCGAATTTACGATAATGATTTATAAGTAAATTAATTTATAGTATATATCACACTTCCCACTACATACTTTTAATACAGTTTTTAATACAATATAATGTTTATTTTTATTACAATAAAAAAATAAATGATTGCTAACTTAAACTAACCAACGAAATAAAGGAGCCTGTAATCCTACCAATCGTAAGCCGCCACACTTTCAAACGGCACTGGAGGTCACAGTGACGTTGCAATTGGCGTGAATTATGAATTCCGTGTGACGTTCACAATCGTTCGACATATTTATAACAAGGAATTAAATTTGCAATAGTTAAGAAGACGGGGTATCGTAAAATAGCGTTTATGAAGTATTACATTTCGGTCTCGTGCTTGAATTGTTTTAACAAGTAATTCATGTGTTTTTACACTTGCAGACAAGCCACGTATAACAATTTTTCTTGTTAATCGTTCATCTCGTAAATTAAAATTGATTCTTCTTCATAAAAAAACGACCGTCGTAAAAATAGTAATTGATATTTGAATGCGTGCAGCAGGATTTTCTTACGGGGAAAGTTGTACGTAGAAAAGAAAGTTGGTTTTTCGATGCTTAATAGTCGAAATTGTTTATAGTCGCTTAGATGATATCTAATGTCGAAAACGTGAGAATTTGTAAAATACATTACAATCCGATGTCGTACATTGAAACCGTTTTAACAAAATCTGCCCTTCAAATGTCCTTTGGCAAGAGCCAGAAAACGCATAAAAAAACTATATGAGCCTAAAGAAAAAAGACTATCGAGCACCTTTTAGACGTTGAAATTTGTTACAAATATTTTTAATTCGATTTACAATATCACCTTGCCGCTGTGTTTTCTTCTTCCAATTTCTATACCTCCTTAGTGATACGTACAAGATCTTCGCATACTATGTTATACTTTTTTTTATAAACATTGTAATAAACGATTTTACGCTTACACGATTTACAGCAACAACGGTACGAAGTGTACATTTTTTTGGTTGCCACTGAAGACTGGCGTATCCGTTTTCTCAGTGACTCTGTTGTCGTATCCTTCGAATCAAGGTGTACATTGAACCACGCCCACGGCATGCGTAATTAACGTAACTACTTACACATTTGGAATACAATAATTTTTTTCTCATCCGCGGTAAATACTTAAATCCTGTTTCCGCACGGTTTGTGTTTGAAGACTACTCTAATCGGAGATGTATGAGAAGCTAAAATAAAGACCGCTGAAACGTATGCACTCGTAACTGTTTTGTTACCTCGCTCGTAGAATCTTGAATCGTGGTTTATGCAATAGAAGATTCTTTCCTATCCTTGCACTACGCGTACATAAAGCTAATATTCTTTTACATATATTATACATGAGTCCGACAAACGGTGAGAACCGGCTGTCCAGCGAGTTCTATTTCCGTCGATGGGGACGTCTTCCGCCCCCCACTGAGAGGAAAAGAAAATAAAAACAAGGGAGACGTACGTCCGTCCATTTATTCCGGGGGTCCCTGGCCCCACCTAGACTTCGTCCTAGGATTTTTACTCGGCGTGAGGCTATCACCGTCGTCATTAACTTTCCTCTTAACACTCAGCACGACACCGCTCTTCGGGACGAATTTCGGCCGAGCCGCCGATGTCTTGGAAGAAGTTCCCTCTTTCAGGGAAGGCGGGGGTGTCGAAGGGAAGGGTGGAAAGTCCTCGTCCTCGAGGCCGGGGGGTTTGGGCTGTTCGGAAGCGAAGATTTTCTTGAACGACTCCACGGGTCCGGCCTGCAAAGGTGGCGGGGGTTCCGTGAGTTTCGGCCCAACGTACGGTGGGGTGAACCCTGGGAGGATCGGGGCAGGATCCAAACTCGGTGACTGAACGTGAGCCAGCCCGGAAGTCCCTGCGGACAAGCCGGAAACTACGTTGGCCATAGGAATCGTTGGAGGAATCGTGGGAGGAATCGTTGGTGGAATTGTCGGAGGAATCGTCGGAGGAATCACTGGAAGAATGGCTGATGCGGCTGCGACCGCTGCCAACTCCTCCTCGGCTTTCTTGATGAGATCCAAATCGCTGAGGGTGCTCAGCGTGCTCTTCGGCGGGTCCTTTGCCGCTGGGGAACTCGTTTCGCAACTCGACTTCTCCAGACCTCCGGAAGCTTTGCTCGCAGGGACTGAGGAGGAGGGATATTTCTCCGTGGCTTGGTAGGCCGTCGAGTTTAACGTAGGCAAGAACGTTGCGCCGGGTTTCGCCGGAAGATAGGGATCCACTTTGGTGCTTTCCTGTCGTTTTACGTTCGCCAGAATCTCTTGGAGATTCGGCGGGATCGTTATTCCCGAAACCTTCTCCAGGATCGGCTGAGTGAATTTCGCTATCCCCGCAGGTGGAGGGGGTGTGAATGAACGCACGTCCGATGGGCTGTAAGCTTCCTCGCTGTCGTTGTAATTCGGAGGATCCATTCCCAATCCCTGCGAACAGAACTTCATTAACAAATTTGAACTCTAGTCAAAATATCCGTATCCCTAACCGGGAAAAACATTGCGTTCTGGTATCGACCCCTTAGACCCAAAGCAAAACAGATTTTGTTTCTGATCTATCAAAATATGCGCCAACATTCGCAATGTCGTAACATGTATTGCAGATTTTTTCAAAACGACAATGCATTGAAGTCCATCGACAAATGAAATGCTTTGAATTTAGCTCTGAGACAAATGCTAAATCAACTAGTTTTTGCAGTGGTCTAGGGTTTCGTGGGAGATTATTATCGATTCATAAACAGTGTCTGGAGGACAATTGTGGAAGGGATTAGAGCTACTGCCGTGACTTGTTTTCTGTCCTGTCACGCAACGAACGATATTTACGAAATATGTGTTGTTGCACGAAAATTTGTCATTTATGAATACGTAAATGCCCATACGTGTACGTATTTGTATATAGATATGTCACACATTAATAACATTCAAAATACGTACACAACTGTGTATTATACTCATGCTTTCAATGCGAGTAATTTTGTTTTTCGTATCAGAGTAATTTTGACACGATCAAAATTCCATATATCGATAATCTATGACCCTGCTGAAAACAACTGGTTAACCCGTTTTGATTCAGTGTCAATTCATGCCACTGACAGCATTCTAGAGTTCAAGCGGAGAAAAAAATGCTGCAAAATATTTATAGAAATCGTAAGAAAATGCTGAGAGCAAAGATGGGCATACGATATTCTGTTTTCATTAAGTGTTTGCAGGGCAAAGCACGTATGAATATCGGTTTTTTTCTTTTATCGAAGTGAATTTTTTGAAACCTATCGTTCGTCGTCCCTCGCATATTTCTTCCGGACTGTCGGCGTCGTCCGTCTTTCGACGAGTGCAAAAAAAACGACATCGAAGAAGCAGCTCGAGGAGAGGAACAGGATGCCAGAATTTGGGGGTAGATCCAAACCAATTTTATTTACATCAGGGTGGTAGGAGAAACAATAACAATCGAACCCGCTTCTAATGAGCCCGGTTAAAGTTCTCACCGGCAGGGTCGACGTGCTGTCGCCGAGGAACGACGAGCTGATACTCTGTATCTGCTGCTTCTGTTCCTCTATTTGCCTATTAAGCTCATCCATCTTCCTCTGAAGTTCCGAGGGTTCCTTGTCGACCGAAAGCATACTGGAAGCGGTCGTTCCGTCGGCCGATTCACCCCTCATTTCGTCGTCCATCTCGCCGGGACTGTAAGGCTCGTCGTCGTCATCGTCGTCGTCCTCCAAGGGCAAACCTTTCCCCGGAGACGACGTGAAATCGATTTTCGAAGACAATTCCGGCACTATCTTCGAAATGGTTGCACTGTCGATCACGACCGACCTGGACATTCCCATGTGCGCTTTGTTCAAGCTATCTAAAGTCATCTGCGTGACGATCTGCTTCTCCTTTGACGAAGTCTCCATTACGGAACTCTTCTGGTAGGTTTGCCTAGGGGAAGCCGGTGGAGTCGAGGATTTTAGCTTGTCTTTCGGAATGCTGCTGACCAATGGCGGGGTGTAACTGCGATCGTGATCCTTTTTCGTCATTTTCGACGACGAAGCCGAGATCGCAGTCGACAGGCGTTTTCTCTTGTTGCAAACTATGATCCCCAGCAGCAGGTGTGGTCTATGTTCCTCGAACTTGGGACCTATCAACGATAACAAGACAGGTGGAACTTCGCTCTGACTGGAGAAAGGCATGATGTAAAAATCTTTTATGTTTCTCGAAACGTTCCCCACGACTCCGTATCTCAATCTGCTGTTCAAATAGCTGTACAAAGTGATGTAAGGAATTTTCTCCTCGTCATTCGCTGCGGTCAGTCGAGTGACAAGGATTTCTTTCGAGCCTGTCTTCTTCATTTTCGAGATGTATTCCCAGACAGTTTCTGGGCTGATTCGGCCAACCACGTCGACCGTGTCAGGAAGATCATCCGTCAGGTCCCTAGCGTTCCCGCTGATGTCCGTAGCTGTTATGAAGAACTTGGCAACGTCTACCATGTTTACAAAGCCCCTCCAAACCGTCTGCGAACCGCTCTTAGGCTGAGCTTCCCTCTCTGCCGTTTCTGGTTCCTTCTCCTTCTCCGGTTCCTCGTTTATATCCGGAGTTTTTATCGTGACGGTGGAGGTGGGTTCCCTGTCTGAGACATCAGAATCGTTTCCGTCGATGGTATTTGTCGTCGCCTCATCCTCGATATGTCTCCAAAGACGATCCTCAATGGGTGGTTTATCTGCCGGTTTGTCCGAAGTGGTGGAACCATCCTTCTTATCCATTTCCTTCTTCCTATCCTCTGACTCCTTCCTTTCACCTTTATGATCTTTCTGATCAATCCTCCCCTTTGAGATGTTCTCCCCAACCTTATGCCTGTCCTTCTCCTTCCTGTTACCGTTGGTCTTATCCTTGGACTTTTCCTTGCTCCTATCTCTGTCACGATCTTTATTCCGTTCACGATCCTTGTCCTTCCCTCTCTCCTTATCCCTATCACGATCCTTCTTCGACTGTTTCCTCTCTCTGCTCTTGTCCCTCGTCTTACTACGATCTCTCTCTTTGCTGCGATGATGTCTGCTTCTGCTGGAACTTCGCCTGTCCCTTCCCTTCTCCCTGGACGATCTTCCATGCCTGTCTTTATCCTTGTCCTTATCTCTCTTCCTGTCTTCGTCTAAGCTCTTTGATCGCTTGCTCTCGTCTCGTTTCTTATCATCACCTTTCTCCTTCTCTTCATCCTCGACTGTAGACGATATGTTCGAACTGTTCAGCGCAGTCACGATGTCCTGAACAGGAGTTTGTGGATCGACTCTTTCAATTTCACCAACGTTTTCAATGATCTGTTCGCCTTTATGCGTTTTCACGACGATCGACTTAGCCTGTGCCATTAAATCAAGTTCGTTCTTCTTAATCATCTCCAGCTGATGCTTAGTTTCTTTCTCACGCCACTCTGCCAGTTCCTGACTGGCCATTTCGTCAGGACTCAGCCGCACAACCGCATCGGGTGTCAGAGATCTGTCCGCAATTTTCCTAAATAATGTAAGATTCTTCGTGTCCTTTATATTGAAAACCAAACTCCTATACTTGGCTTTGTACTTCGCTCCAGTGTCTTTGAAATACTTGTACAGTTCGAGCTCGATATTTAAGGCAAGATCACTGATTTCTGCATCGGTTAACTTTAGATCTTCGGTTTCCCTTATTCGAGTAGTCAGCAGCTCTGTTAAAGTTTTGCGAACGTTCAGTCTTATCGGCTCCGTTTCTGGAGGCTTGGTCGGCACAGTTTTCGGCTGCTGTTTTACAACTTGAGAAGGCGACGGTTTAGGTTCTGGCTTCTTAGTCACCACTTGCTTGACCATCGGTGAAGCTTGAACTTTCGCCTGTGGTTGGACCGGACTCTTTATTGTGGTTTGCCTCAATATCGCAGGAGTCTTCATCGGTGCCGGAGCGATTTGTTTCAGCTGTATTTGCTTAATCTGTGATACATTTAATTGTGGTGCTTGCTGTACACTCCCAGCAATTACGAGCTTCTTATTAGCCGCGCTCGTCAGTACAGTTTGTTTGGATCCCGGTACTTTCGCGTAGATCATTTTTGGTATGATTTGTGGTTTACTGGTCCCTGGTTGTACAAGTTTACCCTGAAAATAAGGCGTTGAAAAAAGTGATGAAAAACAAGTTACTGCAATGGATTAAAGTATGACTGGTTTCTCAAATAATCCCAATACGCTAGAAAAAATTTTAGAAGGGTTAGTTTAATAAGATTGCCCAGTAATTCGGAGTAATATCAATGTAATATTTTAAAAAAGGACATACGGTTGGTTTCAAGCTCTGCGTAGTTATAGCCATTACTGTCTTATCCCCTACTTGTATCGTATTCAGAGAATTAGATCGTACGACTTCGTAATTCGGGTTTTGTTTCAGCCATTCTTTCAGGTTAGTCGTTGTTGGTGCATCAACTCCTGAAACACATTCGGTCAATCTCCAATATTTTTCACAATTTTTTCTTCTCTAACCATTGAAATTTAATCAATACTCGCCCCCCGTCTCAGTCTATTATATTTCATTACTTACCAGAAAGGACCTTCCCAGTTCTCCTATCGTAAACAATAACTCTATTCGCTGGCTTTAGTTTAGGGCTGTCCGTGGAGACAGGCGATTTTAACGTTTTGGGCTGTGGAGTAGCAGGCATTGGTTTGTCTTTTGTCAAGGTTTCTTGTGCATGCGCCAGAATGCATGCATCGGAACAATAAATGCTCGAGTTCCTTGCTTCATTTTTACACACAACGCATTGCATCATGCCGGAGGACTTCCCGCCTTGAGAAACAGATTGCTGTGCTTCTCGTTGGAAAGGTGGTGTGGCTGCCTGCAAAGTAGCAGCTTGTCGCTGTGGTGTGGGTTTTTCGTTTACCGGTTCTGTTACAACCCTCTGCTGTTTTACAGTCACCGGCTGAGTGTTGCCTTTAGTGTCCTCAGATTTCCGTTTCGTACAATTCGGACAGATCCATTCTATGCCCTTTTCTTCCATTTGTTGTCCCATCGCTTTGCTTACGTGTACGCACTTGCCGTGAAACCAATCCTCGCAAACATCACAGCAAATCATGAACCGATTGTTATGGGGTCTCTTGCATATGCACCATAATCGATTCGGATCATCCTCAGAATCGGAATTGTCCTCATCTTCGTCATCGTCGTCGTCTTCCTCATCGTCCTCGTCATTTTCAAACTGGTTCACTTGCATTTCCGACTCTTCCTCGTTCTGCCGTATATCGTGTTCTGAGACAACAGACCTTTCGTTCTTCTTTCTGGGATCTTCAGGGCTCGTGACCGTCCTTACAGATTCAATTTTCGCCTGTAATCTCTTGCTCCTAGTGGCTGGTGCTTCGATAGGGGGTAAAGTGATGACCCGCCCACCGCGCACAATCTGAATTGGTTCTTTTTCATCCTTCTTCTTGACTGGCGTGGCAGACATCGACGGAGAAACTTCACTCGGTTTGGATGAGGATTCCTCGGGCGTGGCTACGGGTTCCGTCGTATCTAAAGCTGTTGGCTGAGTTTGATCTTCTAGAGAGGTTGGTTTTGTCAATTTAGATAACACGTGGTCCGTTAAATCCACCCCTAGCTCATCGTGTAGAAACAGTGCTTCGGCAAGAAGCTCCGCTTCTGCCTTATTGGCTTCCATTTCAAGAGTTGCTATCAGATGATCTTCCCCTTCCATAACACCTTTGAATAAATCTTCGTAATCAATACGTATGAACGACAAAGGGCGGAATTAAACATAAATGTAAATAAATGACTATGCTATGCATACCTGAATCCAAAGAAGGTTGCAATTCTTCAGCAGACGGTGCTTTTGCTTCCAGTTTCTGTGGTTCTTCATTCAGTACAGGTTGTTCTTCACTTCCGGGTACTAATTGCAACTCGTCTGGACGGTCACTTTGTTCCAGCGTAGTTGCAATCGCAGCTTTACTTTCTGGTGCTTCGTTAGCGGTAGACGTGCAAGATGGAAGTTCGGAATTCGTTATTTGTGTAGTAAGTAAAGAGGTGTCGCATGTGGTGGTTGGTGCCGAAGAAATAGTCGTGGCGGACGTGGTGGAAGACGAAGATGCTGTTGGAGTATCCGTGATTTTTAATTCGCTGTTAGAACCAACACGACGAATAATATCCGGCGTTGAGAAGAGTGCAGGACCTAAAGAGTCTGCTACACAGGCTGGTGACTTTCGGTGTTCTTTCTTCGCATGTTTTTTAGCACCTGATCGCGTAATTATTATGTAAGTAGGGAAATCGCAATGAAACGTACAGGAGAGGTAAGAAAATGAAAACATAGCACACGAGAAGAAATCACAATCTGGTATACAATCATGCTTACGTCAAACTATTATTTGAACACATGAATTTACTAGACAAACATTAGGTGTACAGTTTATTATAAGAGGGTACTAACTGTCTGGGGTTTTGGTCTCCATGGGCTTTGCAGAGTCAACCTCTGCTTTTTGCAATTGTTCCAGGCCTGTTTCGGACTTCTTACGTTCCTTCTTTACATCCTGAGGTTTCACTTTAGTAGGTGTAGCTGGGGGAATACCTTTGGTTTGCTGTTGCTGTTGTGACTGAGGAACCTGGCTTTGTATGCTTTGTGCTACTGTTTGTTGCACCACGGGTGGCTGAGGTAATATTGCCTTCGGTTGATTTTCAGGTGTCGATGGAGTACTTTTAGAAGTCGTAGTAACTTGTACTAGTTTTCCATCTTTTGTGGCAAGAAACTTTGTTGTTATTTGATTCAGTTTGCCCTTTGGTACTATGATCTGCTTTTTGATACCGACAGTCTTTAATTCAGTTTGATCCATTGGGACACGTTTTTGAATGAATGTAACTTTTTGGTTGTTCCTTCCTTGACCAGGTTTTGTTAGGATCATGTCGCCTTTAATCATATTGGCGTTTATCAAATTTGCCTTTACTTGATTTGTTGTCTGTAAGGGTTTTTCGGCAACAGCCGGAGAATCGGATAGGGTAGGGGACAGCTTAAGGAATTGTTCATCCTTTTTCCTCCCAGGTGTTCTGTTCTGTCTTCTGCCCTTCACCGGACTTAAAGTTCCTGATAATAAAGCGAAATATGCTGACTGTCTTACCAAAAACGCTTGCTACAATGAATCAAGAAGGACCTCTTACCTGATTTATCATCTTTTTCTGGGCTTTTCATTGCATTAACCGCTGCAGCCATTTCCATATCCAATCGACGTACTTGTTCCCTATCAAGATGTTTATTTGACCCCCTCCTGCGACTAGCCGACATGCTACCACCTCTCGTAGTCAGTCCTTTTCTTCCTCCTCGAGCCCTAACTCCTCCCCTTCTGGGGCCTCGTGGACCGAAATCCTCATCGCTGTCGGATAGGCTTTCTGACTCTGAGGATTCTGATTCCGGGGATGAGTATCCATCTTCTACCTCTGCTTCATCACCACCTTTGTTAGCCGCTTGAGACAAACTACCAGGAGTGTTCCGTGACATCTGGACCCCACCTGGTTTATTGAAACCAACTGCATTTCCGGGTATTGACTTAGATGTTCCTGCCACCGACATTGGCACAGGACCTGTACTCTTCCGAGGACGACCGATAGGTTTACCAGTTTTGGTGAGTGCTTTTAATCTGTTGGGTGTGTCAGTTATTACATCTGACATCGGCCCTGAAAGACGGGATGGAGATACGGGATGTACATAATGTACATCTTCATTGCCGGGGGAATTCACGACTGGCAATGGGTCTCTTGGTTTTGGATCAGAAGGTGATAATCTGCTTGTGTAACAGTGATCCAATTCTATGCTGTATTTTATTGAATTCTGCCGTTCTTCTACAGATAGCATATCTATGAAAACAAAACACATGATATATTTTCTGACAATTACAAGTTTTTTTTTTTAAGGTGTATACAAGTTTAAAAACATACCCAGCATAGCTGTAACATTTTCCCCAAGAATTTGTTTAGCCTCTTCGCTTTGTAAAGCTGTTTCTAGTCTTTCCAGCTGCTCCAAATCCATTTCCATGAAGGGATCTACTAATCCACCAGTATCAGTACTTGTAGAAGGAACCATTTGAGTTGTTGAAGGAACATAGGCTGGTGGATCAACAGTTAATGTTACATCTCCATTTCCTGCATCAGCTTCTGTCTGTCCTAACTTGACTACACTGACATTGGCATTAGACTGGTTCACTGTAATATATAAATGATATTTATACCTATTTTTTTTGTAAACCTTTTTGAATCAAGTACACTCTAGGTTAATACTTACTTATTAGGTTTTGCAAGGTTTCCTGATCCACAGAGAGTGTTCCATCATCACTCACTACGATGATTAATGTATCATCATTTTTATTAGTTCCACTATCTTGTGGTTCTACAATGAACGTGCTGGACATGTTTTTTAACCTATAGCAAACAAGCAGAATCATATGACCTGTTTTAATATCACCTTCGGAGCAATAGAATGTTTTAATTCCGACTGATCAGACGTTGATAAGGTTATGAATACTTTACCGCATAGGTCATCTAAAGCGCTATCTTAGTTTCAATAAACGAAATTTGAGCACGAAGCTATTACAACTAACACTTACGTATTGACAAAGTTGAAACTGCAGGTCTTACGCACGATGCATCCTCAAAACGCCACGTTTCTCAACAACAATCTCATTCATCTACACGACATTATTCATGCAGAAAAAACAACACACCCTACGAAGTATTACGCGCGGTAATTGAATTCCCACGATCAACGATAAACGTTTCGACGATGGAGTAACGACGTGGAATCATCACAGTGCTCAGTCGCTGGGTTTCTCGGGGTTCGCTGCGATTTGCGCGGTCAAATAAACATAATCGTCAAAACGAGGGCGGCCATTTTGTTTGTCCCGTAAGAGCCAGAGAGAGAGCAAGGGTAACGTTCGTCCGGAGTTGTTGACTTTACTCACCAGTCGTGCCGTGCATACGCGTGACGCGGGTGATGCGATATCGTTATCGGGGCCGGCGCGTTTCTGCTGAGGAACGAAATTCCGCGGCGGAATTTCCACGGGGACGCTTTGGGTTACGCGGGAAAAACCGCGTTCCTACGGCGATGCATCGTGGGTTTCGACTCGTCGTGCGCGCACCGACGACGCTGCGCAAATCACGTTGCGCAATGGATTGTGCGCGCGAAATTGATCGCGCCACTTTAGAACACGCGTGCCGACGTATTTTTAACACGTGCGTTTTACACGGCGCTTTAAACCCTCTCCCTGCGCTCACAGATAATGCACTATGCACCGGGCACACGCGTTACAATACTACAAACCCTTTACTATACTCGGCTATCGTAGTTACGATAGTCACGAAATATCGTACAAACAATTTAGTCGAGTCCTGTACCATACTTTTTTCACACGTTACACGTCAATATAAACATTGTAATATAATTTGTACTCTCTGGGATAAATAATAAAGTACCTGATTGAATGCAGAAGGAAGGAATGTGTGAAATGTTTATTAAGCGTACATGGAGCTGTATTTATAGTTATGAACAGTGATGCGAGGTTTTTATAGTCAACGAAGAAACGCATATCAATTCATCACAAATTCTCAAGTGTAGAGACTCTACATTATAAACAGTAATAAACAATACGTGCAATACAGTTTGGAGCTTATAACAAAGGACAGTTAAAATAGTCCACTTGCAGATGACGCAACATGTGGGTCAGATATTTTAGCAGCAATTATTATTTCTTGAGTAACGATCGTAAGGTCCGCTTTTCGACTGGTCGTTAAAAGCGTTAAAGGGAGCTTTTTAGCGTTTGATAATGAATTTGAGATAATAAGTGATAACTTCCATGCTCTTACGTTTCTTCGATAACCCGATGCGATCTAGATGTAGCGTTTACTATTTCCATGTATTAGAAATGCGTCACAATGAGCTTGGTTCATCGTAATTCATGCCAAAACTGTCTTTCTAATTTCTTGTTTATCGATTCCCTCGTTTGTGAATGTATAATGAAGATAGACAGCTGCGGTCACAAACCCCTCCACCTGAACAAGTATAGTTATAAGAGTACAAATTAGCGATTATCACTTTATTAAGGCATATTTCAACGAGTAATATTTATCCGTAGATCCACGATCGGTGTACGAAGAGAATTATTTTCCTGACCTTATATCGAGATAAAAAATTATCAGAGCCAAATGGAGCTCATCGAAACTGGAAAAAACAGGCTAATTGTATTTAATTGTAAATATTAGTTGTGTCGATGGACTTGGGTGGTCGTTGCTTTATTGAAGAAGAAATAGAAAAGTCATTCCCCTCCTGCACGAAACGAGACCTTGTCGTGTATGCTTACTGCTGATACGCAAGTCGGATGTGCTTGGGATCAATGCGTCTATTATCTTATTGTGACTTTTATTTATTGTACTTCCACGGTGACGCTAGCTTGAGAGGAGAACAGTCAGATTCCCGTCGACAGTAATCAATGAAAACGGCGCTCGTAATGAGTTGTTAATGAATTTCTAATCGGTCAGCCTGACTGACAGTTTCCAAAACAATTTCTCAGCCGTAGAATTTAATGGAAATTCTGCATTAGGCAATGCAGTTGTGGACATTAATTTTTTTATTTGTACTTCTTATTCCGCTAATCGTTAAGCCGAGTTAAACCCTCTAGAAGGAAACCCTACTCAACGGCGATAAGATCGCAGGCTTTCGAAATTGGGGAAAACGGAGTAAAGGCGTCTCTTGTAAGAATGCGCCGTCCAAATGACAAAGGGAGCCCTGTCAGGCTTTATTTGCCCGTAGAAGCGAGTGCAACTAATTTTCCATGCCACGATGAGAAGGCAGATCGCTCATTCACGGAGGAAGAAAGCAAACACACGGTGTCGCAGAAGGAGGGGGGGGGGAGTAGGCTCGGGAGCGTATAGTCGCGCGGAAAGAGAGAAAATCATTTGGTAGTTGCGGCGCAAGCGAAACATTTATCATCCTCGTCCCTACCTCCTGGTTCCGAGGACGGGTGGTGGAAGACGAGGGCATGGATACCACGATGCGCGGGGCAAACACGACTAAACGCACCAGTTGTGAGTGCGATACCGTCGCGCCGTGTCCACGTGACGGATAAAACGTCTTTCCAAAGGAATCCACGGGCAAAAGACGAGGGAAACACGACAACGACGATCCATGGATCCGACGCGAAACTTCGACAAAATCAACCCTCAAGTGCCTTCAGGGAAAAACATTTTTTAATCCTTCATTTACCAAAGAGCCCCAGGAATCGAGGTAATTTTGCCGCTTTTCAAAGTCAATCACTCAACACAACTATTTCCCGAGTGAATCGATATTGTCGGGATCATGACACGAATATCTACCGGTGCCGGTTTTCACACCACTTTCTCACTCATCATTTATAGATCGGGCTTTATATTTCTCTCCAATTTGTCACATGTGTTCGGCTTAGGAATAGCGCAGGTTATAGGTTTGAGGGTGAATGTCTATAGACTTCTTGAAAACCACCTGCGATATAAAGTCATAGGTCGTCGCACCATCAACCTACTCCAGATCGTAACTTCTTCATTCTCAGATTATAATAGGCCACGTACATTTAGCAGTATCGTTGAAAAACTGACACGGTTGTAACAAAATTTTCACCGCTTTAAGAGCACACGACGTTTCCGACATCATCAAGTTCTTTTCCTCGTGTTCGCCTTGACAGATTACCTCATTGAGTCTTTATAGGACATAATTGGACGTTATGAGTCCTTGTTACACCTCGCAGAACGTTGTCGTAATTCGGCATTTTGATCCTGCGAGGACAGCCGAGGATTTTTCTGGGTGGTCCAAGGAAAATGATTTCTGTTCGACCGGCCGATGTTTCGGCCGTTAGAAAGCACGTTGCTTCTTACCGGTCCGGCATGGCGGGGAAGGGGAAGGGAAAATTTTACGACGGGAAATCGGAATGGAGCGGTTTCTTATCCGATCGCCGGCGGCTTCCTGTGGATCTCCAAGGCGGTCGACTACAAAGTTCAGGAAGTTCCTTAACATTTGTCAGGAATTCCTCAACGTAGCCGCGTTCCTTTTTCACGATAGAATCGTTCGTGCGACTATCACGAGACGAATAATTTTAGTCACGCGCAATCGATTACCGGCCATTCTCATCATACGCAGGTGTGAAAATATTTGTGCGACAAACGCGGGGGAGCCCTGCCGCTATTTTTCTAAGCAATATTTTTCGGCAGTTGCCGAAACGATGAGTTATTGGACAGACGTTGATCTCGCGCGCAGACGACGATAGATTTCGACATGTATCTCCAAAGACAGTGTTAAAGCGTACACGCGAAAAGTGTTGACCTACTCTGAGCCGTGCTTATGCTCGATGTATCGATCTCCCAACGACAAAAGGATAAGGCGCGAAGAAGGGCGCGACAGACTCGCGAGCAGCGCTTCGCAATTAACGAAAACCCAGGGCCTTCGTCATTAGCGAATAATCACGTTCCCAAAGAAAGAGAAGCAAATCGCCTAGCGATTCGTATCAAATCGTCCCTGTACCGTCCTTCGCTCTATCTTATCGACGAAGAAAAAATCGAGAAGAATGGTCCAATTCCTTGGGAGAAAATTCACCATGGTCTTCGTTAGACCGAGTTTAAATTGCGATACGAGATCGTTATCGGCTCGTTATCGGATCATTTCAAATATTTTCCTTGGCCGGCAAGTTTGATGCCGAGGCGCGGGCGGCATCGTTAAAATCTCTTCTCGCTCGAGTTCAACGAGAAAAAATTAATTACTTACGCCATCTGCCCCGCGAGTCTGAGGTCATCGGTGAAATTCGCCGAAGACCAGGGCAAATGAGAAGAAAATGAGAAACGTAGGATCGTGCTCCAAAGGGTTACGAAGGGTTCAAAGTGAGGACGAGGGGAAAGGACGGCCGAGAGGGGAGGAACGCATACGAACGAGTATCGGGCCGATCTGTCGTACGAAAGCCGAGATCACAATGAAAGTCAATAAACCGTGATGAGTAACCGCGCGGAGAGCACCGCGCTCGGCGGAAGGGCATTAATAAATTAGTGTCTACTTTGCCTCGGGGAAGGAGGAGTAAAGGAAGAAGAAGAAAGAGACCATAGGGCAAGCCGGGAGGAGAGTCACACAAGTTCCAAGAAGTCAGAAGGAAAGGGGACGAGCGAGACAGGCTCGAGGAAAACCAAAGGACAACGTGGGAAAAAGGAAAAGAGAGAATTATGGGTCCGTAGTAGTAGCAGAGAAATGAGCAAAAATTACAAGGAGCAGAGATCGAGGGAAAATTGAGAAAACCAGGGGCAGAATCTGATTGCCAGAAGCTGCAAGAAGACGCGTGCTTGTGCCAAGGTTCACACGCACGTGAGCATCGTATGATCGTGTGTGCGTATCGATGGAAGTTCGGCCGGTGTGCGTCGGTCAACGAAGAAGACAATTGACTGGCAGCCAACGTCGGGACCGACGGTACTTGTCAGGGGCCACCTGACGTCACATCCTGCCCTCGGGGATAGACGAGACGCGATCTCATCGCGCCGGACCAAGGTGCACACGGCCATTTCTCTTGGCGAATTCCCTGGAAAAAGTGGGACGAAAATTTGCTCAAAGAAAAGCCAGACTGCCGGGCAGAAGTCTGTCGGTCGGAAAGTCCCGGTTTCGACGGACTGGAAAATGTGCTGTTGAGTTAGCAAAAGCTCGCTAATGACTTTACGACATCGTGTGCCGCGCTTTACGACCGCTCGTCACGGGACGGAAAATATCGGCAAGATCGAGAGAGAGAGAGAGAGAGAGAGAGAGTGAGAGAGAGAGAGGAAAGCGAAGAGAAGATTCGCACGACCAGTTCGTAACGAGTTCGATGCTGGAATTAAAGGTGAAGACGCAGGAATTCCGGAGAGTCGTTATTCCTAGGCGGAAATATTGTCTTCCACTCCCTGGCCCTGGCCATTGCATGCGATTGTCCATCAAGGCCATCGCCGGCAATCCACGCATCGTGTGTGCTCTCGTGCCTACATCTTCGCAAGGTCTACGAGGAATAGATATACCTGAGCATGTGCACATGACATCGACGTAACCGTCTAATACACCTCGTCGAGCACAATTCCGACCGAATATGGGACACAGTTTCATTCCTCACCGTAATACATAACGACCAGAGGTAGCGGGAAACAAAACATCTGTTCACGGAGAAAATAAATAAACGGGCTTGAAAAAATTACGATAATATTATTAAGAATATTAGGTCAGTCGAATAAGACAATATCGTCATTTTCTTTTCCCGTTTCAATGTCATCATTCTTATTTATATCTCTGGGGCTGTTAACAAATGTTGTTAAAATTGAAATTATCGAGTGAAGGGAAATAAGATCGAGATAGTGTAGCCGTTACGCAGGCAGACACTGACGCGTTCGAATCAGAACGTGTGCGATGGAACCTGATTTTATTGCGCCTGTAATAGTGTAATAAGAGCAATTCTGCCGTCGCGGAAGAAGAAGGGCACGGTTCGTCCGTTCAGCCTTCAAAAACGTATTTCCGGCGAGCTCCTCGCAATGAGAAAGACCGACGCAATTTGCACGTTACTCAGGATGAGGAAGTGAATCTACAAACGTCGTCCGGATGGATGACAGTTGGATGATGTGACGAAAACGTGGGCGGTCCAATATCCAGTTTCATTATGCCCCCCCCCCCCCCCCCTCCCCCTAAAGAAACATCGCGCATGGAATTAAAAATATAGCGACATTACACGCTAGAATTTCCCTCCCATCTTCGGGCTAATCTTCTTAGCGGGAAGACTTAATCTCCTCGGCGCGTATTAGTAAGCGTTTCCGTTCCTAATTAATCGAGTCAGCGAGAAAAACAGGGTGACTAAGGCCTCGCAACTTTGATTTGATTGTTCGTGAAATTACTCGAAAATAGTAGTAAGAGTGATGTGACTGATTTTCAGCGGCTGATGTCGCTGAAGAAGCGACCGGAGTCGCGGACTCTCAAGAAAAATCTCGGCAACATCTGCGAATAAGATACGAGGGATCGTGGATTGGATACTTTGATGAAAAGCTGCTGAAAAATCGGACATTCCTTTCCCCTCCCCCTTCCCCCTCCTCGAATTATCCGCACCGAATGAGGCACGATGGCCGCCCTCGTCGGGAGGATCCTCGGGATCCTAGTTCTCCTCAAGGTCTGCTCGATCATCCCGGCGAACGTGACGGATCTCTCGGACGAATCGGACACCAGCGGGGAAACGAGCGTCTCCACGACCACGAGGAGGAGCATCCCCAGCAGGTGCCTGGCCAAGATGGAGCCGGGACCCTGCAAACAGTACGTTCACAAGTGGTACTTCAACAAGGCCGAAGGAAAATGCAGGACCTTCCCCTACGGCGGATGCACGGGTAACGAGAATCGTTTCAACTCCGAGGCCGAGTGTCTGCATTACTGCGTCGGTGGACCTGATCGTAAGGAAACCTAAAAAGTTCACTCATTTTTTCCTACGTTCGAGGAATTCGTGAGCTCAAGACTTTTCAACTGGTTAATGACCTGCTTAATTTGGCGCTAACTGATCCACAGACACGTTACCACCGTACCTCGTGACGAAGGGCAGTGTATTCGTGACGAGTACGACGACGACGAGCACCCCGCCTTCCACGACTTCCAGTACGCATCGACCGACTTTTATCCCGCCGAAACCGACGAGACCGCCAGTTCCGAAACACAAGAGGGGCAAGGTGAGCAGAGATCAAAAGATACCTAGGAATTTAATACACATTCTTCTACTTTGGTCCGCAGGAATTGACGTTCATGGAATCTGGGTACGAAAAGACCTTCATGTTCGCGCAGAGTAACACTTTTATCCAGCTCGATGGCAGCGGTATCAAAACTTTTCAGCTCAGGTTACAGCCTAAATATTCTATTCTTATAAATTTAGCCATAATCAAAGGATTATTCATTAACGCGTGGATTTTTAGACTCTGCCGTGAGATATCTTTTAAATTCCGCACAAAACTTCCCCATGGATTGCTGGTTTACCACAGCGTCAAGGATCGTCCCGAGAGCCTGGATCCTTATGCTCTTTACGTGATCGTGGAGAAAGGTCAGCTCAAAGTGGTCCACGTCTTCGGCAAGAGATCCACCAGTCTAACGGTGGGGGAAGGGTTGAACAGGGACGAGTGGCACAGTGTCCTCGTGAGGATCGACGTCCACGGGGCGAAATTGATCGCCAGGGTGGACGAGAGGCAAGAAGAAACCAGCCTCGAAGTGCTCGAACGTGTCGTCAATTACGGAGTTTCTGAAGAACTGGCTTCAGTCGTCCTCATCGGAGGTAAACCTCAAGAAACAGGCCACGTAAATAATTCCTCAAAGTCTACGTATTTTTTTCACATCTTGTTTCTTCGCAGGGCTGAGTTCTGAGGAACGATTGCACGGAGTAAAATACATTATCGAGTCCTTTGTCGGCTGCATAAGGGACATGGTGCTGAGCTCTGGGAAATCAGCCAGCGATTTGCTGCCGATTCGACCTCTGATCGCGACCAAACACGAAAACGTGAAAGAAGGCTGCATCGACAAGTAAATACCACTGCCCAGAAGGTCCAAGAATTTTCCCAATTTTCCACATGTCCCTGTTTCCTTCCGCAGGTGCAGAACGAGGGAAAACCTTTGCTTCGTTCCTAATCAGTGCGTGAATCATTACAACAGCCTAACCTGCGACTGTTTCGGCACCATGTACGAGGGCGAACGTTGCGACGTGTACAGTACGTAAAACGAAAATGTCAGTAAGAGGGCACACACGTGTTTTGCAGTTCCGTCAACTTCCCCTCTCCGAAGGGAAGTTTTTTGAACCGTGCCTGGTGTATCGCTAAATGACAACACCTCGACAAATGTGTAGAACCCAGATGAACTAGTCGGTTTGTCATTTTAGCCGCGACGATCCTGACGCTCAGAGGTTCGTCCTATGTTTCTTTCCGAGTTTACGATTGGAAGGACCGAGTGCATTCGTCGGTCAACAGGATCAGCATGGCCTTCAGGGTAAATTACGACGATACGTGAATGACGACGAATGGAAGTTAATGGTTAAGAAATTGATGAATTTAATGTCGGGTTGTTTAGACCAAATGGGATGACTCCGCCTTGTTTTACGCTTCTGGAGAAATCGACGGAACGCCTCATTACGTTGCTGCTTCAATAACGAACGGTTCCGTATATGTGGAGCTAGACTTTGGTCACAATTCCAAAATCGGGGCAGTCCTCGGGGATTACGTGACTTCAAACCACTGGAACAACTTGACCATCTATCACAATGGGTCTCTCGTGTTTGTCAGCTTGGACGACGAAGTCAAGGTCCTCGAAGTACCCGGGGAAAACTACAACATGATCATCGACCCGGAAATCTACATCGGGGGTGGACCAGAATTGCAGAAGAAGAAAGGACTCTTGTCTCATAATAATTTTGCAGGTATTAAAAAAAGAATGAAAAAAGGTTAATAGCGACTTGCTCAAGTTTAACCAATTTGTTGCAGGGTCCTTGAAGTATGTCTTCTTCAACGACAAGTCTATCATCTACGAGTTGAAACGAGGGAACCCTATGGTTCATTACATCGGAGTTCTAGAGCCAGAATATTATGAGGCCGACGTAGAAGTTATTCCCATCACGTACCCCTTCGCCGGAAGTCATATCTGGTGGCCATTGCCGGAGAAGTCGGATTCCTTGAAATTGAATTTTGACTTCAAGAGTTCCAAACCAATCGCTGTCGTTGCGTCGGGGGACGTGAAAACCAGTCGTGGATTAGGCTACTGGGAGGTAAATCCCTTGTAAAACCCCTTGCCCTTATTTACTGATTCCACAAGAGTCTGTTTGACACAGCTCCGCGTTGTTAATGACGAAATACGGTTCCAACTGATACCCGTCCTCACCGAGAACATCACTGCCTCGACTGCCGTTAAGTTCCCACCTTACAACACTTCCTGGCATGCTGTTGAACTCAACTACACCAAAGGGGAACTCAGCATAGTCGTCGACTACAGAAACAAACAGGAAACGGACTTTGCCATGGCCTTCGAACTGGGCAACGAGGTCATCATAGGCAGCGGGAAAAGCAACGCTGGTAGATCTTTCGATTCACAGATTTTCCTTATCCTCGACAAGGTCATTCAGTATGAAAATAAATATTAACAATGTTATTTGTAGGCCTGGTTGGCTGCATGCGAGAAATTAACGTCAATGGAGAAAGAATCGAACCGAGGTACGTCATCAACACCGAAAGAGTCATCGGCGAGGTGGCCTTGGACAACTGCCAGTTCGTTGACCCCTGCAAGCGGCCAAATACTTGCGAACACGGTGGCAAATGTTCCGTCAAGGAAGACAGAATTACCTGTGACTGTACGGATACTGGTTACATCGGAAAGAACTGCCATTTCGGTAAAGCAAATTACTCAAAACATCCTAAAGTCTTTGTTACTCGCGCAGAAATGATTAATCGTTGAATTTCGTCTTAAGCTCAATATCGGAAGACGTGCGAAGAGTTAGCCCTGTTGGGTTATACGCAGGATGACGTTTACAAGATCGACATTGACGGCAATGGAAGATTCCCACCCGCCCTCGTGAAATGTGAGTTCCAGTCGATCGAGGATTCCACCAAGACGATCGTCGAACACAATTTACCGTCCCAGGTGGACGTGAGGTCCAGCTCGGAGACCGATTTTTCCTTCAACATAAAGTACCGGCAGTTCACGGCGGAGATGCTGCAGGAATTGATCTCCCATTCCCTCCACTGCAGCCAATACGTCAAGTACGACTGCTACAAGGCACCTTTAGAATTACACAGCGCCACGTGGTTCTTGGGTTCACAGGGAACGACTGTCGATTATATCGGCAACGCGAATCGCGGATCCTGTCCTTGCGGTGGTGAGAAAAGATTCAAAGAAATTTCGAGCACACAGGGAATGAGGTAGCATTTCGTTTTTTAACGAGTCCATTTTTGACAGTTAACAGGACCTGTGTAAATAATAATCTAAGCTGCAACTGCGACGTCTACGCTGGGAATGCTGGCAAGTGGCTCTCTGACGAAGGATATTACGAAACACCCGATTCCTTGGGGATCACGGGAATGTTCTTCCTCCAGCAAAAGGATCTTGAAGAGGACGCTCAAGGGAGGATCACCTTAGGACCTCTGGAATGCGTGGAAACAAGTAAGTTTCGCGAAGATAATTGCCTTTACCGATTGTACGGGATTGGTCGCTCAAGGAAAATTATGAAACTAGATACACAGAAGTACGTGGTAACCTTCACGACCTCGCAGTCCTACATCGAGGTTCCTGGCTGGAGGAAGGGGGATATTGCCTTCAGTTTCCGAACAACAGGGGAAAGAGCAATTTTGCTCTACCAACCCCCCATTAGGAGCAACTATCCCTCCTTCATGGTGGCTCTGACTTCTGAATATCGTTTGACCTTCAACTTCACCTTGAACACCGGGACCATCCGGGAACTCGAGGTGAAGAGTCGCAGGAAACTCAACAACGGCGAGTGGCAGAAGATCTGGATCGATTACAACGATTACCACGTGAGGTTTATGATCAACACAGATTTCCAGATGGTCGACCTTTTGCCAGAAGAGGAATTCGGACCCTTCGAGGGGTCCATGTTTATCGGGGGCGCAACAGCGTGAGTTCAGGACCGAAAAATAGGCCGTAAAAAATGACATCGAGAACTGGGACATACGGTATTTCCATTTCAGCGAACACTTGAAGACATCTTCCGTTCGTCAAGGACTTATCGGCTGTTTCCGTGGCCTCGTCGTCAACGGCGAAATTCTCGACATTCACAGCTACATGTCCGTCCACCTGTCGGAGATAATCAAGGACTGCAAACCCTCCTGCCAGCCTAACAAGTGTCAGAATGGTGCTCGATGCGTAGAACTTTGGAGCAACTTCGAATGCGTCTGCGAGAACCAGTGGGCCCATTTGGGGACTTACTGCGAAACCAGTAAGATTGATTCAGAGATTCAATGTCTCATGAACCTATCAGGATCATTTGTTTGTTATTATTTTTTTAGATATCAATAGCAAAGCATTGACATTCACATCCCCGAGTTCGTTCCTGAAGAAAAACTACTTCGGGTCTGATGACGACGAGGAGAAATTGATGCTGAAGAGCATGTTCCTCGAAAATATTCTTATTAATTTAAGGACCTACGACATGCATTCCTTGATTCTCTATGCCAATGATCACCTCAACAATTTTGTTCATATGTACATATCGAACGGAACCAGTATCGTCTATCTTTTCAATGACGGGAATGAAATCCGGAATATTACCGTGGAACATCCAGGTACAGAATGCAAAAAAACAAAGATTACGGTGGGAGGAAATAACGGATAATTTTTTTCAGGGGTAAACACAGGAATTTCCGTGCAGATAGCAATAATTCGTGGTGAAAAGTCGACGACTTTACACGTGAACGACTGTAACGTAACGTTGAACGCCATTCCTACTTTATTGGATGACTATTCTAACAAACCCTGGACGAATCCTGAAAAGGAAGTCCTGGCACCGCAGAGACCACCTGCGCCGCCCACGGATTACTTTCAGGTAAATAAATATTCCTACTGGTTGAAGACCTAAGGTCGTCAAGGTGTTATTTGTTTACTCAAGATCAACCTGGGAGGATTTGACCCTGACAACCTGTTGAGAGTCGGCAAGGAAGGTGCCCTTATTCAGGGTTACGTGGGCTGTCTTCGGGGTTTGATGATCGGCGAGTATCTTGTTGATCTTCCGGGCCTGGCCAGCGAGGCAAACCATGAAGGAAGCAAAGGGGTCCTTCCAAATTGTCAGATGAAGTGTGACGCAATGCCCTGTAAAAATCTTGGCATTTGCACGGAGGATTTTGGCAGGCAGGAGTCCTCCTGCAACTGCGAACTCACGTCCTACTTCGGGGAACACTGTGCGGATGGTAAAAAATGGAAATAATTGCACGAAGTTTCGGTGGGAGCTTGAAGAGGGGTTAAGCCGTTTTCTCCTTGGCAAACAGAAAAGGGCGCCGACTTCAGCGGGGAGAGTGTCCTTCAGCGAGAATTCGACATCGATGGGGAGGTGAACCAGGTGAAAGTTCAGCTAGCATTCTCAACCAACGAGCTTCGCCAACGAACCGCAGCACTGCTGTTACTCCAAACCGAGAACAAGTAAACCGACAGTTCTGTAATTCCCTGTAAACATTTAACGCGGTGGCTAAGGTGGTGAAGTTTTCCGACGACCATTGCCAGCCGGTCACCGTCGTCCGGGGTTCTGGATGTCTTTCGAAGAATCTTTTTTCAGAAGGAGCTACTACCTCCTGGTGGCCCTCACGTCGGAGAGCCAGCTCATCTTCGAGGAGGACAGGGAAGGTTCAGCCTATGGTGTCAGACTCAACGACAGGAATTTCCTCAACGGAGCGAGACACAGTGTCTACTACGTTAGGGATAACAACACGGCTACCTTGTTGGTAAGAACAACGAAGATCAAAATATTTATAGAAGGTATAGCTGATAGATTCCAAAAGCTAGGATTTTTCCTAGATCGATCGTGAACCGGTTCAGTTGTTACCCATCCCGGTCCTCAGCATCGGAGAAGACGAAGAAGGGCCTGGAACTACTGAGATTCAACTGGGTGGACTCAACACTACTGACCCAAGGTTCGGTGCCTACAAAGGGTACACCGGTTGCCTCAGCAGTGAGTAATCTTTTTGCCATTCACCTTGAACCGTTCCTTCCATTCCCTCGGTCAAATTTTCTGTTGTTTCACTTACAGACGTTGTGGTAGCGGTAAACGGGGGACCTGGTATGAAGCCTCTTGAAGAATACATGCTCTTCACTAAACAAGGAAGCGAAACGGTACGAGCGACCATTCCAGCAGGAGTGCGAAGTGCTCAGTGTGCTGTTTTCCACGCTCAACCACGTGGTTTAGAACCACCGAGGAACGACAGTGTAGTAAGTGAACGAAGTTGACTTACCGAGAAAAAGGTGAACAACCTCCCTCGACTTTTCCATCCCTGTAATTTCGATCTCTGTGTTCACTCAAGGGTCGCGACAGAGCATGGGTTGAAGACCCACCAGAAAGAGTGCTCTATAAATCTCAATACCTCGACACGACACAAGAGGAACAAAGTGCGAGCACTTACATATTCGTTGCCCTCTGCTGCATCTTCGTCGGGGCTGTTGTCGGCTGCATTTACGAAGTCTGGCGCAGCGCGAGGAAAGACCGACGTCGACGTCGGGGCAACGTTGCTGGCTCGGTAATAAATGAATTACGAAAATCAACCACCAATCGCGAATAGCTAGAATCTTGGGTGCTAGTTTGGAGTGAAATCTGCGTTGAAACTGAGGTTTCTGTTAGGTCGGCAAGTCGGTAACTGCGTCAACCTCTGCGACGACGCCAACCTCGCCGACCATGACTTCCACGACGACACCGTTGACCTCTACGACAACAGGGACCGTCGTGGCCGTGTCCAACGGGCCCAGATGGCAACCGCAGCAATACAGCGATTCGCTGGTCACTCCGACGGGAGTCAAAGCTGTGGGATTCAAGAACATCCCCGAAGATGACAAGAGACCGAACGGTACTCATGCCAAAGGAATTCCTAAGGAATACAAACCACTGCTCAGTGTGGAAGCTAAAGATTCGATGAACGAGTGGAAAATTCTCGCCAAAGGTGAGCCACTCATTTTTTCACGGACCAATTCGTCTTGTGCGTTTTTCGCTTCACTCAAAGTTTTTGGATTTTTTCCAGTAGACGAGGAACCAGAAAAACAGGACCTCCTAGGGGTAAATACTGGCATCGCCATTAAATCTCCGAAACCAAACCCATTTGTAAAGATTTTTCTTGTACTTTTTTTACGACAAGCATATTTACAAAGCTTCGAGGATGGCTTTGCTCGCGCTTCTTTTTACGATATTACTTCGAGCATTGCTTTGCGCGGATTGGTACAATGACAACGAAAATAACTTTTCTTCCATGATTACCTTCTACCGTGAAAGGGATTAAAATATTGCATAAAAATTGTACGTGTGAAAGGTTGTTTTCGTTGTCATACCAAACACAATTTAGTTCGCTTCGAAACCATACACATTTGGGCCACGTTAATACTTTTGATCACCCGGTTATTCCGTAGTCGATGGAGGACCTGAGGGAGGAACCCGAGTTAGAGGAACGAGAAGAGGAAGAAGAGGACGACGATGAAGAAGAGGAAGCCGAAGAAGAAGAAGAAGAAGAGGAGGAAGACAGCAAAGGCGAAGAGAAGAGCCAAAAAGGACAAAGTAGGGAGGAAAGTAGCAAGGACGAGACGGCAAACGAAACTGAGCAAAACGAAGAAGAAGTTGACGAATCTCTGGCGAGGCCGGTAAGGAAATGGGTGAGGGCGTTCACGTCTACGGATAGTAACGGTCTGTTGGAGACGGATTTTTCCGTCAACGATCAACGACCTATCGAAACGAGAGCCTCGGGAAAAATTCGCGGCGAGTTCAGAGACTCGCCGAAAAGACCGACGAGCCTGAACCTTGGCCCTCGTGTTCCTAAAACGCCGTACGGTGCCGTTCCCTTCGAGAGGATCACCGTCACGGCAAGAATTGTCGACCCGTCGGTCGTAAAGTGAATCGCAATGACGAAGAGAACCTGACTACGATCCGTCATTAGCATTATTCCCTCACGATGCACATTTCATCCTCAATCGACATCACGATAATTCACGTGGGTTCTTATCGTCTTTTCACATTCGGCAATTGTCACTCTTTTATGCAATACCATCGTACACGGCCGTTGCGTTTCTTTTCTTAGATCGGTAGGGCAATTACTAAATTTAACGATGCCCCGTTCGTAGCAATGATCAACCATTATCGCGAATTCTCGTCGGTCGTTAATCGCAAGCGGAATACTTTCAGCTGAGGAATCGATCCACGACGAGGGTCGAACAGAGTGTAATACCGTTAAACTCCATTACGAAAACTCCCGATACGAAAGCGTCGAGTGATCTTTAGAGGTACTACTTACGAATTCTCGTGCATGAGACTCTCTCGACCGAATTCTTTTCGACTCTTTACCTGCGACATCTTTCTCGAAGTTTCATCAACAATATGTAAACAGCTCTGGCATGTCTTCCACGTATGAGAAAGGATTTCTCGCGCGTGTTACGATTAAGCTACGAAATTTAAGCTTCGCCCCCAGAGGAGTATGTTTATTGCATGTTATACGAGATGGAAAAAAATACAGTTAAACCGATGTTTTGCTCGATTCATTTTTGCGCATGAATGTTCGTGAGCTTTCTTCTTATCTCATCATTCCACTCGGCTTCAATCTCACCCAACGTTCTCATCTTTGCATTTGGCATTTCCCGCAAGTATCACGGTTATGATTGCCGCTGACGAACAACACGTAAAAGAAATAATTCTCCCCTTCACCATACAGGCGTCTACGTCGGCGAAAATTCAGCGGCACTCGAATCAACCAAAAGTCACGTCGCCAGGTCAGTCTGAACGCTCGTTAATCGTCAAAGTCGTATTGGAATGGAATGATAACGAGGGAAATTTATGACGGTTTTGTAGTGTCCGAGAAGCCGGTATTCCCACGTGTCGCGCCTATCTTTCTGTCGAAGGATCAACGGACTTACGGCAATCCATTGAGCTACTTAGGCGGACCGATTTTACCAGCGAGCGAGAGAAGGTCGATAGAATCGGTTCTGTCCTTGGACTGAGCCGCGAGATCGCTTTCAGTGTCCTATTCTCTATGAACTTAACGAACTCAACGACTTAATGGACCCGCGCTCGGGCAAACGAGCTCTTTTACGTCCAAGCAAGTTCCACTCTAATCGCTGTAAAATAAACCAACGAGAACTTGCTGATACAACACGAAAGACTCGATTCATATCTAATTTTCATTGGATTCGACCTACGAATAACTGCGATACGATTCATGGTCCTGTGATAGAGGATTCTGCATCTCTCCCTTTTATTTTACGACATTATAAATAAATGAGGATTCAAAGAAAATATGCCATGTCAGTTAACCTTTCTGAACCTAGTCCTAATAAATTAAAAATATCTAACAATTATCTTCATGCTTTTCTAAGGACTGACGGAAATAAAAAAGAGCGTAAAACATATGGACTTACCGCGTTTTTAAATTTTCGAAAATTGCATCTTCCGGTAAGTCAGAATTGCAGGTTATGTCCGATTATCGTTTCCTACGTTCCTACTTGCATCTAGTAGTAATTCATGGCGAAATCTTGTCAGCCAATCCCCGACAAGTTTTAACGGAAAATGTGTACTCTAATTGGACCTTATTTATGCAAATTCGAATAGCACAGGATCGAATTGCACAGACTGACTGACATCACAAGACGAACGATTAAGCACTGAATAACGCTTAATAGTAGACTGTCCGTACTCCACTGTAATAAGTGCCAACGGAACTGGTGCTATTCTCGCATGTAATATTTAGTTAGGACATTATTTCAATCTCCAACTTGTGTAAATATTAATAAATAAACTTGGTGAGTAGACGTACGGGTCAATCGATTCGTACTACATTGTACTTCGGTGTTGTCGGTAAAAATTAATACTGACAATACCGTTTTTATGGTATAATTACATGATGTTTACTTCATATAGATATGAAATATACACACATGACCCTTACATAATATTCCCTTTATTCTTAAGACTGATCCCGGTCTTGATTTTTCTGTTTCTAAGAGTTTGTTTATTTATTTACAGAGTTCTCCTTACGCACTTAAATGAAATTCATTAGAATTTTAGAATTTTGTACTTTTTCTAGATATCTCAATAATGGTTGCTCACACAGTGCTTCTTGACTTCACGGTCTCTCCTAATACAATAGTGGATGTTGAGAAGCGTTCAAATTTGAAGTCAGCCATCGCGAATGTCCTAAGTGAACATTTTGGTGGCCTGAAGCCTCTGACAGAGTCTAATATTAATGGCAGTCTACTTGTTTTATACACTGGCCCAAGGGGGAGCCTGATAACTGTTAGAGGATACATGGAAGGTCTGATAACACTCAACATTGAATATTATAAACAGGATGATGAAGAAGCCCTCTTGAACTTTGAGGTATATACTAAATATAAACAAATATTTCATAAGCACTATCAGTCAGGAATTTGGATCATTGATAAACA
Organism: Hedychridium roseum; assembly: GCA_963989215.1. NCBI lineage: Eukaryota > Metazoa > Arthropoda > Insecta > Hymenoptera > Chrysididae > Hedychridium > Hedychridium roseum. The sequence goes on along the minus strand of OZ022318.1, from coordinate 1,726,611 downwards.
ATATTTGTGTATGGAGCATCATTTACTAACATGGAAAGCCTAGTGATCAGTAACACTGGATGATTATGAATATGCCTTGAATATAAACAAATGTTACTAACTAACATACTCCAATCTGTGGACAGTATCATGTTTAAACAGATTAAGTATGACTCAAGGATGACTATTCTGCAAGGAATTCATGTCTAAGACAACAATCTAACCCACTCTAAAACATTACAAAAGGGACCTTGAAACGGAAAGCTAAAGTCTTCCACAAATTAGTGAACCTTACTTTACCAACACAGTATAGAATTTAGGGGCACAGAACTTTGTTTCCTTACATACCATTCTCATAAAATAATTTGGAGTACTTTAATGTAAAAAAAGAAAGAAAAGGGATATAGCATAACTGACGGGATATTGTAGCAGTGGCGAGACTTGGAAGCCGACGTTGCGATGGCTTTGAACAGCCAACGCAGCAAACGTCTGCCACCTGTAAGACGAGGAACCGTATATGACCTTTATCTGACGCTCTCAGGTAGAAGTTGCTTTCTCCCGAAAACGAGTTTGTTCCTCGTTTACTCTTTTAACATCCTGTTTTGTACTTATAGATTATCATGGAGCATTACCTTTAGAATTACAATTGCTATTGATTGTTACTAATAGTTGTTTAAGATAGGTCGCTTGCCCGGAATGCCGACTTAGTCATCCTAGCACTGTTGCATTTCCTTTGGAAGTTTCTTATTTAGCACCTATCACATCATTATGAGAAGCAAATTGCCATTTTTTACATGGAAAGCGCGCTCTACCTCTTACGACTTTATTATTCTTGTTTAACTGGTATGCTCGATCTTCGGTGTTCAAACGAATCTCTATACTTGATCGAACTCCTATCGAAAGTCGCACAGGGCTCGATAGATTTGAATATTCTCCCAATATCGAGAAACCATATCTTGCAACAATGAAGTTTCTCTGCAGGGCTATAGCGATTCGTTTAACAAGATAGTGCCTTTGTTCTGTTTATTCATTGGTTCATTTGATGGCCACGGTAGTCGGCCAGAGAGTTGGAGACGGCGTTGCAGGCAGCGGCAACCGCTACGCGGTCACACATGCTTACTCCCATTAAACGCGGTGGACCTTTTGAGAGATACTTTCCTACCGCCGGTGAGTTTTATTTATAATTATGTTTACGGACAGTCCAAGTTACGCGGGGCTATTTATCAGACTCTAACATTCAGAAGACACATCACTGTTCTAGAAGTAAAGACATTACATACTGTACAGGCTTCTTAGATAGAACATTATTATCCATATTTATTTATTAGTCAAACTCGACCTCATCAACATGTCAGACATTACTGCGAAATTAGATGAAATCACTACTACAGATTTGAAATAGATTTAATCAATTTTACTGCTCTATTAGATACTTGGAGATGATGGATGGTATATGGATTAAGTTACTGCCGTGTATGTGCATAACAATTGTTTTCTCTTGATCTTTAAATTAGAATGTGTATTACTTTATTGTTTAAACCCGTCTTTGTAGTTAAAATCCAACAGTTATGGTTGCCGTATACCTGAATGGCGAAATTTTTTCCACCTTGTTTTCAACACGCAAACTTTGATTTGTGTACACAACAGTTATTGCAAACCGATTTTTCCTAACTTACTTTGGCTTTGTCCTCCAGTACAATTTTCACTATTTATAGAATGTTCTAATGCCGTACAGTTATAGCATGAGTTATGTTAACGTTTTATAGACTACTCTACATAAGACAACATACATGTTTATAAATATAAATGTACTATTCTTCAAGATGAAAGACTACTCGAGTATGACATCGACAAGCTGGTCTTCGAAGCACGATCGCCCTATCAGAAAGTACAAATCGTTCACTCCAAATCACTTGGAAATCTCTTGGTTCTCGACGAATTGCAAAGTAAGGCCACCGCTAAAAGTATGAGTTTGTTCTACCTTCCCTAATAATACTCTACTCTTGATAATGTTTCTCTACTTCTCAGACATGTCGGAGGCCGATCTGATTTACACAGAAACCTTAATGCAACGTGGCAAAGAAAACTACACCGGAAAAGAAATTGTCATTCTCGGCGGAGGGGACGGGGGTTTACTTTGGGAACTGCTCAAAGAAAAACCGAAATTCGTCACGATGCTCGAAGTACATATGACTTATTTTTTACTGGAAATATTTCGACGAATTTCTAGTAACAGTAGATTCTTTTAGATCGACGATATCGTAATGAAGGCCTGCAGTCAACACATGAGAAGCATATGTGGAGATTGCTTGGATAAGAGGAAGGGAGATAATTACGAGGTAACATTAATTGAGATCTAATTACATAAGTGACGGTGTTAACTCATTGCTGTGGCAACAAAATGGGACTTGTGTTTTGTAGATAATTGTTGGAGATTGCGTGAAAGCACTTGCACATATGATAGAAGAGGGTCGTCAGTTTGACTACGTTTTCGGTGACCTGACAGATATACCGATTAGTACAACGCCCCAAGGTGATGCTTGGGACTTTATTAGATTGATTCTAAACTCGTCGGTGAAAGTGCTGAAGCCGACAGGAAAATACATGACTCACGTAAGCTTGTTATTATTTTGTATTTATTTTGCGTGAACGAGATGCGAGAGGAAACATAATTTTTCATTCACAGGGAAACGGTGCTTCCTGCCCTGAGTCACTAAAAATGTACGAAGATGTATTATCCCAACTTTGCGTGCCGGTTACCTTCACCAAGGATCAAGCTTTTGTTCCATCATTCTTCGAAGATTGGGTCTTTTATCAAGTGTCGCTTAAATGATGGATCAAAAAAACGCACCGGCCGTCTTATGAGAATTCAACGAGATTGTTCCACAATCTTTTGTCTCGATTATGACCTAAGTTGCACCTTAGCTTTAGCAGCTAAATTAGTCGGTTGCTTCATTCTAAAAGTACCTTACGTTCTCACGGATATCAGGTTTAACCTGGCTTCTCTTGATACCTATCACTACGGATGTGCAAGCGCACGTCGTAATGCATGGGACTTTTGTTCTTCCGATAGATGATATTTGCTTTCTTCGAATAGTAATTAGGAAACAAGAAGCAGAGGTCTGACGGTGTTATCTGTGTGGAGTTTCTGATTTAGGTTGATGAGCAAAATATCAGAATTTTTATTAATACGACAGACATAATCTGTACTGCGCTCGAACGGAGAGAATGCAAGGGGAAAGAAATTGAACTACTTTCGGTACACAAAGGCACCTACAAATTCGTAGATACCGAAATAATATTTATCCTACGAGTGCTCAAGGATTTGACGTATTATCTTGCCCAAGTATTTTCTTGTATTAAGGAATCTTTTAAATAATTTGACTTACACGAAATAAGAAACATACTGAACCCTATCATTTTTCTAATACTATCTTTGAGATCATACAGAGTACATACTGTAAATTCTTGGAATCTCACATATTTTCATAACGCAACAGTATTAAAGTACGTGTTCGGTTGCTACTTTGTGAATGCTTGAAAACACAATCTATAACTCTCAAACTAAGTGTTAATAGTGTTAGAACAACCGATTCTAGTAGATAGTTTTAACTGTATGTAAATTCAGTATATTTCGACTGGATTATCTCTATCAGAATGAATTATTTTTATAGCGAATTGAAGCCCCGGAATTAATGGAGTAACCTCAGAGTTGACAGATACTTTTATTATTTTATTTAAACTCTTAGTACAAACAATTCACTGGAAAACTCAAAACATGTTTTACGATTTTGTAAAAAAAGGCGTTGTAATACAGGATACTTTTCATATTCTGCACTTTGTCGCAATTAAGATTAAAATCCCATACTGATCGTAGCGGAATTGAAGACCTTTCGGCTAACCGAAGGAATAATTACCAAATACATCCATACATAGTCATATGTTATATGTCAAATAATTTAAGTCGGTCCCTGATATTTTGTGAATACCTAAATTATTAAAGCGCATCTAAAGGTGTGCTAATATACATAGATGTAAGCAATAAATATACAATCATTGAAGTCGAGTGTATCATCATTGAATCTCTGTGATTTCAAACTTCTTTCACTGCAGACTTTTGTATATCGCGAAAGCCTACGTATTTTTGTTGAACTGTTATTGTACATTGTTACAAAGAATGGAAAGACATGTATTGTGGAAGCAACAAGTGGAAATTGATTAATTTGTTTTCACATTTACACAGAGCCAAATAAACACTATTTCCTTATTTGGTATACATGAATAGGATTTGTTTATATTTAGGATAATCTAATCAATGAATATCTTATTCAGGGGCAACACTTTTTATCCAGACTGGGCTTATAAATTTTCAGTGAGAACCAAGTGATATTTTTTACAATCTGATCAATGAAATATTAGTCAAACATAGTGAGATACAACTGGTGAACACATAAATATGTGTAAGTACATCTGTCAGAGTGGTGTACCATTGTACAAGTATCAAGAAGCATTAAATAAGCTATGCAGATATAATAGGAATGATAGTAATAATAAGTCAGACTTTTCATTCTTTTCCATACTTCTGGAAAGTTTGGCCCCAATAAGGACTAATGTTTCATTAGAACATAAAGGACGTGTATAAATTAAAGTTAAATAGCAATTCCTTAATTAATTCCTCATATGTAAGAAATGAGCAAAACTGAGCTCACTGGAGTCATCATCCTGTGTATATTAAGTCTTACAATGATATAAATCAAGTCTCAACTGGAAAGTCATTACAAAATCGCACTTGAGAGATCTCAGAAAACTGTCCAACTTCGTGAACCATGGGCTCTATTTCTGTTTCCACTAGTATTTGTTGTAACCATTGCTGAATTTGTTTGGGATGCATGTAAGCATTCCTCAGTACTTCTTGATTTTTAGAGATCTTTTCATTAACTAATGACTCAGAAATATTTTCTTCAGTGTCAGTACTGAAATCTTGAGATGAGTGCTCAGTTGCTGGTGCTTTGGTATTTAACAATTCAGTGGTCGAGACAGATTGTACTTTAATTTCTACATGAACATTACTATCTCTGAGCAAGTTCTTAGTGCTTTGTATTTCATTAATAGCTTCTAAGATATTTGTATGTTTAATCTGAATCTTGTTTGTATTATCAAAAAGAACCCACTGGGATGAGTCAAAGCTGTTTTTGCCTTCAGTTATTCTTTTCCCATCTGCTTTGATTTTGAGCAAAGAACACTGTGGTGAGGTAAGAGAGTTGTGTAAAATCATGGGCATATTGTTTAGCCCTTTCAGTACTGGTAATCTTTGCATCAGTAATGACTTACTGATCATATTTGATATAAAGTTAAATTTGCATAAATTACTAAGATTAGCATATAGTCTTTCAATATCAATTATGCTTGGCTTATGAATGTATAAAGTTTTAATCTGCTTCTTACAAATATCTTTGCTATGTTCAGCTCTGACTGTTTTTCTAAGAGTAACACATTTATTCTCATCACCTTCATGATACCCAACTGTATGACGTAACTGTTGGTAATTGGGTTGGGACAGGTCAACCACTCCAAAATTCAATATTTGTTGTTGAAGATTATTTACCCCCTCTAAATTCAAAGTCAATGTTGGAGGTAAATGTAAGCTCTCTTGTGCCACAGATAACTGCTGCACATGCAGTGTTTGTGCTTGATGTAACAGTTGCCTTTCTCTGAGTTGTAAAATTGTTGAGAGCCGCGCAAAACAATTTCTTATCTCCGCTTGAATCTGTCAGCGAAAAAAGTTTTTTTTCGTCCTTCATTCATCCATATAAACGGTTATAATAACGATAGAAAAAAATATTGTCATTCTCGGGACATACCTGTATGTAGTTACGGTTCAGAATTTTTTCTCTCTTTTCAATGATCCCAAGCTGTGTTAAACTACCAATCTTGTCATCGGATTCGACATATTTTCCTATCATATTAAATTTTGTTTATAATTTCAACAATACTACCGACCACACAGCTTCGATCGAGCATACACCTTTGTTATAATGACAAGCAATGTCGCCAACTTCCTACATAGAATTAAATTCGAACGAAAATTCCTACATTCCTACAACGAGCAACCCTGTCGCAACGTTCAACTATCGATTCTACTCAAATTCAAAAATGCCTTAGCCTACGACACTATGTCAGGATGACATAATAAAGACGCTAAATTAAAAATGTCAGTTCCCTCTTTTTTCGTTTCAAGTGTGAAAATGAGATTCTCGTAAAATTTAATGGGTACCGCACAGTAATTTATCGCACTCCATGTAATATCGTATAATAACCGCCATTTTGCGCTAATTTTTATAGCACCGTGCATGTTAGGACTTGATATGTTTGAAACATAAAGGGCAAAATTAATGAGAAATTACATGACTCACCCGCACTTTCTTTGATGTTCGATGAAAGGCCTCGAATCCTTTGCAGGTGCATTCTTAACTCGACTCTTTGTTCCTGCATGTGCTGGGCAAAGTGGCTGGTAACTTGATCCTCACGATGAAAGTTGCACATCACTTTAGTCGGGAGATTAAACACGTTAGGGACTCGCGATGGAAGGTTAAGAATTGCCGCGGGCACAATCATTCGCCAACAAGTGCACTGAGAAGTCGAACAATTCCTTCGTGACTTCCCGTCGAGAGTCATTTTACGTCTTTGCGAACTTCCGAGAAGCTAGTCGGCAACTGCACTACCGTTTCAAAGTGTCACCGGGCAAATAATTAACTATCCTGACGCGGAATTTTCACCTTGTAGCACCGTCGCGTCGACTTCGAATGAAAGGCTTAACGGTTCCTATATTGTTTATATATTGGACCACCCCATTCGTCGTTTTTTTTCCACCGGCCAATCAGCGTCGTCCTTAGATGCTTTGTTATGTAAGATAAACCGTTATTCGAAGGACCATTCCCGCGCGTACGTTACATATTAAGATGGAGGACGTGACGAGAGGCGGACGGTTAACTCCAATTTCAACGGGGATTAACTTCAATCCAAGTTTACTTAAACCAAGTTTAAAGCCACAACGTTGCTGGAAGAGGGGCTCAGAGGTTTAACCAACTTACAAGGTACGGCAATTTCGCTCGAATAAACCGCGCTTCCGTTTACCCGCCTTTTCGTTGTCGAACTGCCGAGTATTATCGAACACCCGCGGTTTAAGAGTGCGTGATCAAATCGTGGAAAATATCGTGCGGTTTTCAGACAATCGCGTGTCTTTATCTTATCGGGAAAATTGAAGAGTTTCGATCACGTCGACAGGACCATCACGTAATGTTTCGGTAGAATAAAGTTCAACTGCATAGCGTGAAATATCGTAGACAAAAAGTCACGTCGTTTGGGCTTTTGCCGCTATGAAGCGAAGCAAAATAAAGTACCTGACCCGAATTTGGCGGGAAGTGGACTCAAGACTGTCTTATCTCGCATTAGCGGCTTATCCGAGTCTATGTAAATCCGCGCGGATGGGAAAATCTCTTCTTCCTTTTTCTCGGTACGAGGATAACGGCGAGGGGGTAAAAATATAATCCTCCCGCTAAATTCCGTTGAAAAGCGTTGTATGCGCTCGGTTGGCACGGACAGCGGCACGACTTTTTGCGTTTTCGAGGCGAGAAATTCGCGGAAAGATAGAAATGCAAATGGGCCAAATGGGAAAAAGGAATAAGGATCGTCGTTTTAGCCGGCCCGAGTAAAAGGTTTACGGTACCCTGCGAAAATGAAAGTGCCTGCTATTTTCAGCCTCCTGCGGCGCAATAAGGGAACGTTCCAAGCCGAAGAAGAAAGTTGTCGGCCAAGTGGAGGGAACGTACGGACCGGCGCAAGCTCCTGAAACTGCGTTTCCCAACACGACACGCTTTATCGCCGTAGTAGTCGGCATCAAGCGCTCCGCCCGCCAGGAAACGACGACTCAGTGCTGTTTCGCTCGCCGTATCACACGGGTCCTTTCGCGTTCACCTCTCCTCACAACCACTACTTCGACGTCCTTTGGTTTTTCTCCACGCCGACTTGCTCTGCAATCAACACCGGTGAGTCGAAAGTACATTATACCCATTTCCTTCATTGTCTCTGGATTTCATGAACGTACCACTGTAACGCGATGCACAAGGGAAACATTGTTTGCAGAGGATTACTAATTATTATTTAATAGCCGTAGGAATGTGTAAACAATAATCGACGAAACAGTGTCTAGATTTCTTATTGGAGGAGTAGGCAATTACGTATGGCAAGCAAGAGAGAAACACGTATTTCGTTGCTTGGAATAATATTAGGTGAACCGGAGTGGTGTTTAGGGTTTGGGGCATTTGGTATTATTGCACGGAAACAGGAGGTTGTCCCTAATGACCGGTCGTCCGCGTGTCTTGCGTTCACAAATTGTCGAAGCTCGTGTTCGGAGACCGTAAGCTTCCGTGTTTATTTTGAAAGCGTGGAAGTAGTGGGCGACCTTCGGAGGAACCGCAACCGAAATTACCGATCATTAGGGCGAAAATTTGCAACGTCGACGTCAGCTTCTTTCTCGGTTCCATAACTTTGTCGATATTTCATGCGCAAGTATTTACATACTCCCGAAGTTGTTGGACGTTTCACCCGGGGAGAATTTAGCAAGTCAAGGGTCAGCCAAGTGCGTGGAGGGTTTTCCTCCAAGTTTTTTCAGTCTGGTATTTACGTGCAAACAGAGGGAACCGTTTTAAATTAAAAGGGGGCCGGTACTTTGCCCGATTTCTCCGGGCGTTTTGCCGTAATGGAAGGAACAGGAAGGGTGCTCGACGAGGCCGTATTTAAACGGATTAAAGTGGAGTTTAACCACCCACTTTCTACCCGCGACAGAGTCTCCAGGGCAATGGAGAGGGGGGATAGAGAAAGAAAGAAGGCAATCGACAACTTCCAATGAATTCATTATGCACACTCTACGCCTCGAAAATAACATTAACGCCATTTGCCCCGGTGTTAACGTACACCCTTGGAAATCATGAAATTCTACCCTCCGGATAATTTAAAGCTATGCATCGCTGCAAATTACCCGATATTTCGTGTTTTACGTGCAAATGAATTCAAGCTGCTCTCGTTGGCAAATATTTGTAATATGGATGCAAAAAATGCAAACGATGGCACCATCATGAACGAAATCGATACGCGGTCGTGGAAAGAAAAATAGTGGGAAACTCTCAGTTCCATTACGGAAGCGAACGTGTCAGTTTGTTGTCAAACGAATTCTCCTGAAAAAGTATGATCAACCAGTCAATACAGCTGGCGCATCAGTATCAATAGGCCCGCCTCTCGGCGTGCAAAGTCAATTTCCCTTTCTCTTTTCCCTGTCGAAAACTAATTTAGTCGTGTATAACGCCAGTAGGGGCATGCAAATTCTCTGTGCGAAACATCCGCGGCAGACGGAAAATAAACTTCGTTACACGTGACTTCGTAATTCCCAACAGTCGCGCATATCTCCAACACTTAAGTAAGTGTCTTCTCTCGCCCGGAAAAATATGTTGGACCGTTTAACAATCGCGGAAATCGGAGGATACGTTATACGAGCCGCTCGAAACGCATTTCATAGGAAATAATCGTAAAGATTGGGGAGTGTCGTAAAGAGATTGGGGGGAGCGTTTCGATCTTATATCTCGCGAGGTCAATCATCACTTGACCGTTGTCAATGCTCTCGAGTGTTACGTTGTAAAGAAAATTACGGTCCTGCCAAAAGAGAGGGCACAAAGTTGTGTAATCCCCCCTTTGGCCGCGTCGTAAATTTAATAGCTATTTCTACTTGTTCCGCGTTGTGAGATAAGTAGAAACTGTCGGAATATGGTCGGACGTAGGTCCTTGCCTTCGAATGCCCCGATATTAATACACGAATAAACGGGAGATTAACGAGGCAAACTCTGCAGTGTTAGAAATCGTCAAAAGGATTCCTGGTAAGCATCAAAGGTCTCATACACCGGACGTTATGGTCCTTTGCAAAGAGTAACCGACGTTGCTGTAACGTAAATTGATTGCTGGCAAAAGAGGGCATTATGCGCGACGATGTACGGGTAATACAGCGTTTATGGGGTACAATAGAGCTGGAAATTTACAAGGCAAATTCCTGGTGTTTGTGCGGAGTGCGTTGGAGATGGACAAAGGGCGAGGCTGGTTCTACAGGGACTTGACCCATACGTCGATCGAAACGTCAGGCAGCCTCGGACAAGCCGAGGAAAAGGCCGAGAAGGGGTGGGAAAGGGTGAGAAGGGAAGTGGACGTATTTAACCGGCGACCTGCTCTCGATCCATCGAGCCGATTCGTCGTTTAATCGGGCAGCTCGTGTACCGCACGAGCGGTCAACCGGTAGAGATTTTCAAAGAAAATTCACCGGAACCCCGCGACGTCCACGCGAGACGAAGAGTTCTTTGGCAAGTTCGTCTTTGAGCCCTGCGGGCTACTCGAAAATAGTTATACTCCAAGACCGCCATCAGCATGTTCCTCCTCGTGGAAAGCATCAAAGGAAAATAATCCCAAGGACAATATTAAATGAACCCTGGCCCGGCAAGGTAGCCCCTCCGAAGGGGAACTGACAATGAAGCTACTTATTCCTTCCGCTCGGTGCATTCGTCATTCCGTTGATGTTTAATCCATCCGTTTCCCCGGACAAATCGCTCAGATGGCCGTGATTTATATAAATTGCCGCGCGGATAATGCCACGAGATTGCCGGGCCAGAGCGATCCGCCTGCTGGATCAAACACGTACGCACCTTATCGTGGTCCTCTGTAGCCCGTTTCAACCTTGAAAAGGGGGATTCAAGCGGTGGAAGACACGTACGAATCTTATCGCCGGCGTAACTCAACGACGGCTTAAAAAAATCGAGGGACCGGCAGGGACGGAAAGAAGAAAACGAATGGGAACCGACCACCGATACAGGAATAAATTTTCATCCCCCCCGCCCTGAAAATCTATTATCGTCGATCGAGACTTCTTGAAGGACAAAGTAAAGACTAAACACCGCGAGGATCGCAAAGAAATTGTCCCTTAGGGGACGATGAAAAAAAAAGGCGAAACAAAGTCCCTTACGATTATGAATAATTATGAAATATTTAGCCGCGTTTAAGATGCTCGGCGATAACTGGAATTGCTTCATGTAGAAAGCCTCGGGCCCATGTCTTCGTGGAGTTTACATGCGAAAGCTTTTACCAGATTACGAGGCGCGTTTAGGGAGAGAACTCTTTTTTCCGTCAAGCTTTTTCCCGTGTACTTTCCACGTCCGGGACATCGTCCTTGAGGGCCAGGACTACCCTCCTTTTTGCCGAACCGCGGCGAGCCTATAATGAGCGTGTACGTCGTATAATAAATCCTCAGGATAATGGATCTCGGGGGTGTTTTAAGGGCCCGCCCGATCCCCCCTCCCCTTCTTTGTCCCTTGTCCACACGAGCAGCACCTGATATTTACCCTTGGCTTTCGGTTCGACAGCCCGCGAATTTATCGCGAGTTCGACCCGAGTCAACCGAGAGTCCTGAAGGACGAGAGGAAATATCGCACCGGACAGACGGTCGTCTCTGGAAATGTATTTCACGGACCAAAGCCAAAAGTCACGCGACAAGACAGGTCGGAGGGGGGGTGGCAAGAAAAACGAGGGATCGAAGGAGGAGAAAATCATGAAACGACAGTCGACAGAGGGGAGGAGAATGGCCCGGAGAGACGAGCAAATGGAAGGGCAAGTGGATGAGAAAATCAGCTGTCCTGACGGGTCCGAGTGGAAGAGAGGGGGAATTAGAGAGACAAGTGGCTACCGGGGGGAAGGGCGAGGTCTGCCAACGAAATAGAAAAGGGAAGGGAGGCACTGGCGAAAACTCAATGATCGAGAGTTAGAGACTTTGATGAAGGGTAAAAGAAATAATGAAAAGTAGGGTGAAAAGGCAGCGAAAGGGGGCCGGTCGAAGTGTTAGCACAGAGGGGAAGGAAGTGGGGGGTTATAGGCGAAGAGCGTTGGCCCCGTAGTTGGCCCTCTCGTAGGTCAATTGCCCTCCGCGGAACATAGGGCTTTTCTAGCGGAACGAATCGATAAAACTAGTCTACTGTCTCGACCGGTCGACTTGCACACAATCAGCACACGCTTTTCCTCTCCACTTTCCATTGGCCAAATAATCGGCCAATCTTTTCCGGCGATTCCGAGGTATTAAACGACCAAGGGGACCGCACAAGGAAGCAATTCGTAATTTACGAGCTATGAGGAGTATAACACGTGGGAGATTATCTCGTCGACGAGGAGCATCCACCGGGAGGTGTTGGTCGCTTGTCACGGCAATCTGGTCCATTGAAACTGCCTGCTCGCAGCCTATTATGCTTCCGCCATGTCTGAGTAATTACACGGAGGGTAGCTCGTCAGGATCCAAGCGTCCCAAGGATAGCTCGATGATAGACAGGAGAAATCACCCGAGAAATGCCGGAAAGGAATAGATATTCTGCACTGACGAACGGCGCAGCGGTAGGTTAAGTTTTTACGAAGAAAATTGCCTGTTCTTCTTCCTTCGGCAGTCTATCACAACTGCCAGGCATATGGAGTCAACTTCGATGTATCATACATATAATTATCCGTTGTCCGCGGCAGATGTGCCTCGGTCTTGGACAAAAGAAACTTTCCTTTCCCCCGGAGTTAATCCCAGTCGGAGACGAAGGGTCGTGACGCCGTTTATTCCATTCTTCGACGCAGTTTTGCGCCCGTCCCGGTGTCGGTGCGGTATGTCGAGCACGTATACACTCGGCCCGTTTCATTCCCCGTACGATGAAATATTAAGGGAGTCTTTTGCATAATTCTGCCATTTCGGTCGGTCGTATGACGCCCTTACAACCACATACACGTAGGATCCCGCGAAAAGCAGCTTTTTTCTACAGTACGCCGGCGACCTCCCGCTTTTTTCACTCGGCAATTTTCATACGCGCTTTTTCCCCGTGTAGCCATAAAAAAGAATGTCTAGACCGTCGCCATGCTACGGTTTGTATTTTTCGTCTCCGGGAGCTGTTTAAAACACAGAAATCGTTTTCCCAGTGATCCTCGGGAGGCAAGGAAATTCTTCTTTTGGCCGTTCGATTCACTTTGCGTCCTCGAATCCATTCCTTTTGTATTTTCGTATCCTCAAAAGCCACTTGACAACCGTCGTTCGCGACTTCGTCTCGTGTCTCGTGTCTCGTGTCATCACTTTCTGAATAAACGCAGGAAAAGCACGTCGAACTGTTCGTCTTCGTTTCCGGAAACGTTTTCCACGGGAGAACACGTCGCGGTTGAGCAGAAAAGTCTGCCAAGTCCTTTCCTTTCGTTCGTTTTGTATTTTCGTAGGTTGAAAATCGATGAGGCTCGTCGAGCGGGATGGTCAGTTTTTCCAGGAATTTAAGTGGCACGATCATTACGAATCGAGGAACTTCCTATTGCCGATTCGAAAAACGGTCATGGGCCAATGAACGAAGATGAATGCGTCACGATGTACGTTTCGGACTGCTCGTCTTCGTTTCCGGGAAAGTATGTGCACGCGAGCGTTGCCACGTGAACTCGTCGGAGTTTAATTTGTTCGGCCCGTCCGATTAAATTGCTGGCCGTTCCACGCTACGCTCTTACCGACCTGGCAAATTATCGTGTCGACAAGACGATAAGCACATACGTACGGGTATGCTTAATTCTTCCGTCACCCCGTGTAACCCTGTCGCGAGTTATTTGCTTTACACATTCCTATACGACCCCCGCTGGGAACATCCAGACGCTGGAAAATCATTACAATTCCTCTCCCGTGACAAGCATGGCTATTCCACATTCACTGATAATAATTGGCCTTAAGTAATTAAAAATTTTCATCGAGGAAGAAACGGGGTTGGTAAAAAAACGGTTTGTTATTTCAATTGAATTTAATTTAATTTATTTTCAACGTAAATACGTGGAGTTGCTATTTGTTCAGTTCATTTGATTGATTATACCGTGTCCAGTTACATCGGCCTTCTTTCTCAGAAAATTACGCTTTGCCCGTTTTAGCGGGGCAAAAGCGGAAGCCCGTTACAGCGTCACAATTTGTATCCAGAGACAGCTAGTCACGTGCGAGCCTTAATCCCCGGCCTGAGTCAGGGGGATGAATATTTAAAGCCATTCGCCGGTTGATTGTGCCGTTGAAAGTGGCAGCTCGCACGTCGAGGTCCTGCGAAAATTCATCGGGATTCCTGAAAGCTAAACTTATCGCGACAGTAGCACCCTAGGCCGGTAACTGCTAACTGTTTTCTCAGCGTAAACCCGAGAGGGGAGGGGGAGGGGGAGGAGGAGTCTCGCGGTTGTCAGCAGTGAACCTCGTGTGGGAAACATCGTATTCCTCGTCTCGGGCTGACGGTAATCGATAGCCTACAAGCCCCGCAACCTCGCGGGAATCGCTAGGCTCGCCGAGAATCAATAGGGATCATCGACTTCGTATAAACTCTCGGGAAACTATACCCCCTCATAATCCTCTCTACGGCAATTACCTTTTTTCTACAACAATTGTCTGCGTCCTGATTGCAGCGGCATTAACACGGGCCGATTCTTTGGCTCGTTATTCGTATTAACATGCGAGTGGCAATTGCGATGGCGATCATTCAGTTTCCAGCATAATGGAATGCAGTTACAAGGTGCAAGGGCGTGGCAGGGTTTACGGTATAATTTGCTCGGAGCGTAACGCGTGATAATTGAACGGCGAGACCCTCGTAAACTCCTGAGGAATAAGCGTCGGTCTTGGAACACTCGATACGTCAACGCCGTAATTCCGCTGAACAAATGTCCGGTGAGCTCGCTGAAACGCCGTAGCTTCTTCCATTTTTGTCCATTTTTTCCTGGACCCTCGTTAATCCGCACTTTATGCGGATCCCTTCAGGCCGGCTAATTATTATTAACTGGGTCGCATGCTCGTTAACGGATTCGAAGCACCGATAAATAATTATCGAGCGTATCAATTAGACGCGAGAATCGCGGCCGGCAGGTCGTGCGTTTTAATTCGCCGACCAATGGACGAGGTGTGGCAATATCGTCCACTCGTTCCCTCGTTTTTCACGATAATCGAAGGTCCTGAATATTTTTTTACATCCTCCAAAAATATACCGATGAAGAAGGAGTCAGGGGGACTAATTGAGAAACTCGTTGTAGCCGAAATTAATCGAATCACTGGTCGTTTCCGTCATTCCGGCCTTGCCTCTTAATTGAAGTAATCCAATAGATAGGTAAATCGACGAAGAGGGGGGTATGGAAGGAAGACGAATAAGGCGCCTGGAAGTCGCGCGTTTCTACGTTATAAGAAACCATCGTAGTCGGTCGCACGACATTTTTCGCCACGTTTCTCATTCTCCCAGCCCTCACTTCCCTCCTGCTCAAACGGCCTTTAATCTTTCGCTGTCCATCCACGGCTGTCAACACCTTCCCTGTAATGGAATATCCGTAATTGAGAAGTCGTTGGAAAATTGCGAGAAAGGAAGAATTCCTTCCGGGTGGGGGATTGCTCTCAACTTAATATCCTTATTTTCTCTCCGATACCCGCCGGTTGTTTACGGCTAATGAGATTTATGTAGAAGCAACTCCTGCGATGCGTGTTCCGTCGACAGACGTAACGCTGGAGGAAACTTGAAAGAGGCGACTGACTCGTGAGGACGGCCTGGAGGTGAACTGGAGAAGACGTTGTGGCGAAACAGGAGACGAGGGAGAGTTAGATACAGATCCATCTTTCCTCCTTTCGCAATGGCAGGCTAAGCTTTGCCTCGAGTTTGACGTTAATTTGCCGTTCGTCCCTCTTTCGACACGTTAGCGATGTATATTTAAAACTTCGTCTTAATGTCTCACATCTTCCTCATTGAAAATTCTCAAAGCAGACTCCTGCGATGAACCTCTTCCCCTCGCGAGGCACTCTCGTCAACGAACAACATGGGAATCGAATTATTCTTCCTTGAATTCTCTTACACATTGTAAATAGCTCGCTATCTCGGTGCAAATTTTCGACACACGGAAACTTCACTTTCCACATGGGGAGAATGTTTAATTACCGCCCATACCTGCGATTTCAGTTACGTGCTCGAATTCGCGCTTTGATACTCTCAACCGACAAACTTGCAGGATGTTCTCATCATGTTAATGATCGTCCTGTCTTTCTCAGACGAACGAACGTCGGGCCAGTTACTGGTCTACTCCGCTGTTTGAAAGCGAATTCAAACTCGAATATTCGTGGCAGTAAATAACGATGTGAAGCGTCTATCTCTCACCCCTAAATTAATGACGTTTTATTTAATGATTATTCGGTGGAAAAAAAACTATTAGCAATCTTGTCCCGATTTCATCGGTTTTTGAGGATTTCTCGCGATGATAGGACTTAATTGTGCTCGGGATTTTTATACGGCGCGAATGATTAATCACCGCTAATGCCGGCTCCAATAGAGAAGAGATTTTCTCGCGCTGCTGTTGATAAATGGACCGTCCGGCGAAATCGTTTGTCCAGCGAGATTTTCGTGCCGTCGTTATTCCCATTCCCCTCCTCGTTCTCAGATTATCATTATCAGACAGATGTTATCGCTATTGAATAAATTTTATTGCGATTAGCAGCATTGCTCGATGGCGATTCGTTCTTTCGTCATTCACCGTGTAAATTTAGTACATTCGGCAGGGCTAAAAAGGGCTAAATCGAACGGTTCATTTAGCTAAGGGCAGTCGATTAATATTTCCCCCGCTTTGGAACGAAGGTAATGAAGTTCCCCGAGCGCTCAAGTAGGGAAGGAAAGGGCGAGAGTAATTTAGCCTGGGGGATCGTGCCGTGTATCTACATATTAAAAAGTCCAGAGGAATTCCAAGACGGCCGGCTAATGTCGCATGCAAATTAGTTAAAGTCTCCTTTCGATCAAACCGTAAAGTCTCGCCGGGAGACGAGGGGAGGACGAAACTTTTTCAATATATCTTGCCAGAGATTTCTCCTGCCCGACGAACTCTCCAGCGAGAAATTCCGAATGGAGAAGTAACGAGCCGGCCCTTCTCGGACCTTCGGGGAGGAAATGTAAATTACCGGGCGAAAGCGGCCTTGATTCTTCGCCATCTGCTCGTTTCCTTTGCGCCGAACGATTCGCCCAGCTGAAACACGCCGGGAGTGCTCGGGATATAGCCACGTGTCGGCCACTCTGTTTCTCGCTGACGAATCGGACCGTTCCTCGTAAAAACAAGAGTTTACGATCCCCCACGTCGACCGTCCGTCAGGTGCCTTCCACGCGATTCTCGGCGATAATTCACGGCTTGTCCGAGGGCCGGCAACCGGACTTTTTCATCATAATCCAAGGCCCGCAAGAAGCAATTTCTTTCGACCCCGGACACTCGGGAAATGCAAAACCGAATTTCTCGCGGAGAATTGGCAGGGCGCAGGCCGGGCTGCCGAGGAGTCGCACACTTTTCCCTCTCGAACGGAGGGAAAAAAAAGCGTCGAGAGGGGCGATATTCCGGCGCGTAAGGTCAGCCCTGCCGACACATCGTTTCGCTTTTCGCTGACGCGTCAAATAATTCATCATCCAAGATTTATCGGTTTTCCTTAACCCCCCCCCCCCCTGCTCCCGTCCCTGGCGAGTCGCGAATTCGACGAGCTCGACGACTTTATCGATTCCCCCTGCCCCCCCCCTTTTCGTCCCCGTGTTCTCGAGACTCCGCGAAATAAAACGATAGCCGGCCCGCGAAATACGTGTGACGCTGGAGTGCATAAGCAAATGTTTCCCGAAGCGAACTTTCAAAGGGTATGCGACTCGGAGAAAGCATGCACGCTCCGAGGAGTATGCCTGATGGAAGCTCCGAAAGGACGTCGATAAAAGCCCGCGAAGAAGAAGGGAATTCTCTGATGAACGAGCGTCAACATCTTTCGGGAGTGGTTGCCCCACAGGGAGGACGAGGGGTGTGAAACACAAGGGGGGAGGGCAAACTGGAGTGCAGGTTGACGTAGAAATAGATCGGGCAGCCGCACGTGTCGCGTGCCTTTGATCGTTTCACGCTAGATCGGCCTCGTCGCCGTGGGGGGGACGGACGCGAGGAAAGGGGCTGCCAGGGGCAAGGGAAACCACGGGGAAGCAAGAGAAATCCGACGGTGAGCGGGACGGAAGACGTGTAAAAGTAAAACAGAAATTCAGCGCAGCGCCGCTGTGTGACGAGGAAGAACGGAACGTAAACTAAAAAAAATGAGCTAAACGGGCGGGGAGGACGTGAAAAGGGCCGGGGAAAATAGAGCGGAAACCGGGGCTAGGGAGGGTGTAGTTTAAAATTGATCGGAAGCAGGGATAGAGTGTGAACAGGCGATAGTTGCTCTATTTGTGTTTTCTTTGAATTCACCTCCGGATTCAGATATTATCCGGTGGAAACGAGCCATTTGTCCGGCCGTACGCTAAGAGGAAGAGGATTGCTCAGCTGGACAAGCCGTGAAAGCCAGATACACGTCTGCTGCGTGGAGGAACCAGCCGTTAACATGGACCCTTGGAGATTCTCCACTCATCTGTTTAGCGGCTCCGCACAGAGGGCAATTTATCCTCTAACCTACTTGCTCGGGCTTAAACCTGCCTGTCGACGAAGCACCCTTCTCTCCCTTATCCACAGCATGCTTCTTCCTCGTTCCCGGCTACATTCAACCGATGAGATTCCTCCAACGAATACACAGCCTTTCAAGCTGTATTCTCAGCCGACTCGTACTTACAATACTGATTTTACCTCAATCCAACGTCCGAGGAGATCAATCACGAATGGATATTCAACTCCTGGATGGACGAGCAGATAAAAAGAACTTGGCCGGTTTCACACCTTTTTTACTTTTCCAGGAGAAATATTCATGTATCGGATGGTTGAAAGCCGAGCTTCGGCTGATCCGTTTAATTTTCCAACGGTCTCTTTGTACTTGCCGAGTCGTGAATTTTTAATTGGCCGAAAACGCCGGAGATATTCCCGTGAGCTTCGCGAGGGACCTTTTACGAGCCGGCTCTTTTTCAAGCCTCGACGGCACTGCCGCTAATTATCGGCATGGATCGAGAATCCGGGAGTAATAAGGCCGAATCGACCGTCCGAAAAATCGACTTTAATCGTCCGATAGTTGGCGTTCATTCGCGCGACAATGCGCTCATTTCTCCTAAATTATTTCACTGAAATCGTTCTTTACGACCTGTCCCGGCGCAATATTAAATTCCGCCACGCTGGGTCCTCGGACAAGCCTGGGAAAATATGTTTTCCTACGACCAGTCAGGACAGTTAGGGCCATGCATTTTTCCTGCGAGACACAAAAGCAGTAGTATCTTTGTGCACAGAACGTCAAAGTCTCCGACGATTCCCGCTGAGAAGAAATTCCTGCCATTTTTACGTCTTTCCAAGGAACTTCCCTCGAAACTTCGAGTCATTTTTCAAGCTTACCTAAGCGGCACAGGGGGATCTAAGAACGTTAATAAATTCATCCCATTATTGCCGTTTAGTTGAGTAATTTGGGGTAACAAACGCAACCGCTGGCCGTTCGTCAACCTTGGCGGTTTATTAAAGTCTTTCCGCCGCGAGGAAATTCCTGCCACGGTGGAAATCGCACAATGAAGGGAAGACTTCCACGTCCAACGCTCGAATGGGGCGTTCTTATACGAACCCCGCAAAGGGGGACAATTTCTCCCGTAAGCAGACGACGAGGCGTCGTTCGTCCGACAGCCGCGAAATTTACGGGGTTTTACTATCCGTCTGGGAGGACGTCGTACGACGCGACAGAGACGAATAGACGTGGCAACGATGGAAGGGGAAAGACAAGAGGGGGAGTGGGAGTTTGAACGAAGGCCGGCAGGTATCGTGGAGGACTCTTCCTCGGTGGGTCCTCGAACTTCGGACTCTCTCTGCTTCCGCCCTCGTCTGCTTTTCCCTCGTTTCACCCTCGAAGAAATCCTAGAAAATCAACTACCTCCGACGGCCGTGCCCCACTCCTCCTGTCGACCAGTGTTTTCTCCACGGCCTTTTATTACACTCCCCTTACGACGAGAGAGGAGAGAAGAAAACACGAGGGAATGAGAATTAGGATTCCTTCGTTTAAAATATCTCTTCGATTATCGCCTTTCAAGTCGATTTCTCGCAGGGGCACAGCAGGGTCGTCGAATCCTTCTCAACGGTGTTTTCATTTTTTTTCTACCCTTGTTTATGGTCGGTGACGATGTCGGCCGGCGCGTTCCCCATTTTCTTAGGCTCATCGAGCGTTTTTATCCCCTCTGGTGCGTCCTTTTTGCGGCACTTTCTCCCTCTCTCTCTCTCTCTCTCTCACACACACACTGACAAGGGGCAAGATAGACGAGTTCATCGGCCCCCGCGCGCACAACTGTCGGTGAATGATGGCGAGGGTGGTCGAACCTAGCGAAATTCCGCGGGGTCATGACATGAAAAAATCCTAAGGAAAATGGAGAGCCACGCGCGACGCGTTCCATCGAAAAAGGGGACCGAGCACATATTTTCAGGGCTTGATCGTTTTGCTCCTCACGTCCCGCCCCGACAACTCATTTCCGTCCAATTTTCCCATCATCTCTGCGCTTCGTAGAAATCCGAAAACGAGTGAAAAAATGGATTAGACAGCGGGGATCGAAGGTCCCCAGGAGAGTCCATGTAAATCGTGCGGTGTTCCTGGAACCGACGTTAAGCAATTCGTCGGGAATATTTCAATCTCCGACGAACGTATCGCCGAGTGGAACGGAAGTGGCGAACCTGGCGGGCTCTGACGAACGGAAGAACGTCACGCAATTGCCACGGCGATGCCGTCGCCGCGCAGATCCGTTTCCTCCAGTGCGCCATTGCTGGGTTAAACGTTTGCACGCGATTTTCGCTTTCCTCTCGCGTGAGAATAAAACGCTGAACCGGCGTTAATCTCGGGCGTAGAAACGCGCCTGTTCGCGTGATAGTTAAATTACGGCCGTGCCAGAGCGTTTACGTCGATTGTATTCAGGGAAGGAAGAGGGAAGCGGAGGAGGGGCAGGATTGTGGTCGTTGAGGGGAAGGCATTGCCCCTTTCGACACCTCGGAGAATTCCTTTGTCAAGCTATGATTAATATTCCTACCCCTCGAAATTGTTAGACTCCGAGCGATTCCGATCCGCATAGAGACGTCTGCACCGCGCTGAACGTGACAAAAATTTAAGTCGCTCCTGGATTCTGGAAAAGTGGTCGGTAATGGCGCGAAAAAGAAATTCAGCCCTGACGAGGAGATCCTTGCTGCGAGGGGACAATGGCTCCTCCGCAATAACGGTCCCGCTCATCTTCCCTCCTGAAAATACGCAGTTCCACGGGCTTGAGGGGGCCTCGTTGCCGAGTTTATTAGGTCCCTGGATTTTCATGGAAACGACGAGACCGAGGGACACCACGCCGAATCCCCCGGGGTGATTCGTGAACGTTATCCGCGCGTTACGCTTTAACGATCGCCCTCTCCTCTCTAATGTAACGCCCAATGAATCCAACTAACGCCCTTCGAGCGGCCTACGATAATAGCATCGAAATTCCCCACTCTACTTAGGGTACCACCCCACCCTTCCCCTCCCGTCCAGGGGGGAACATATAATTCCGCGAAAAATCCATGTCTCTCCGTATGATTTTGTTCATTGGCTCTGAGGATTTAAGAGGGGGACCTACATCGCTGAGATGACCAGTCAAACTAATAAACTTTTTATCGCGCTATTAACCCTCACGTGAGACCGCTTACGACGGGCCGGAAAATCTGACGAAACGAAGCTGACCCGAGCCGTCGAGCTTTTTATTCTCTCCTCGTGAACCGTGAGGACGGGTTAAGCAGTGCGTGGCCAGCCCTTTCGCTCTTGGCCGTATTTTTGCTCCGTGAAATTCCGTGGGACGCGCAAAAACCGTCGGCTCGGTGTGGT
Source organism: Hedychridium roseum (assembly GCA_963989215.1). Classification (NCBI taxonomy): domain Eukaryota; kingdom Metazoa; phylum Arthropoda; class Insecta; order Hymenoptera; family Chrysididae; genus Hedychridium; species Hedychridium roseum. The sequence goes on along the minus strand of OZ022318.1, from coordinate 1,704,773 downwards.
CTTTTATATCAGCGTGGGGAATCTATCGGAGTGGAGAGGACAGACGGGGCACGATTCGAAGATATCCGTTACGAAAACGGGGTCAGGGGTCCTCGAGTAGGCCTTCTTCGGCTCGCTGATGAGCCCCTTCGACCGCCAAACCCCCTTCCCCCGTCACCCACGTAGACGACCCCCTTGCTCGACCCTCGACGATCCCGGACTTACCTTAAAGTACCGACGCAACGGCGCGTATATTAATAGCAAACAATGACCGTCTACGAGCGCGATACTGGAAAATCCTCGTGAGAAAAGGGCTCTAATTAATTTCCAATTTCACCATCTACCGTCCCCCAATGTCTCGGGGAATTTGTTGGCTTGGCGCCATTCGTCGTCCGCCTGCCCAGTCTATTAGCGTCAGTTTCCACAGGGCGTGCTTTTTATTCAACGTTTTGCCGCATATTTCTGCTTCCCTCGATATTCCACAGAGCCCCAATAAAAATGCCAACTCCGTGGAAGTCTAGCAAAGCCGGGGGATGTTCTTCCTCGGCGACCAGACGCGACACGACCATGCAATATCAGGCCATGGATATCTTTATATCCGCCGTGAAAATACGTGGCACAGCGGCTGGAGGTTGTCGCGCGAAGCGTCACTCGCATTTATTTATCGTGTCGTAAAAGACGAGGATCCAGCGGGATGGACGGCAACTTGGCAATCCTGAAATTCATATCCGCGTATTAAACGTTAACCAAAAGATCCTAGTGCGTACCTTAGTTATTCGGCCAAGAGGGAAAGTTTCTCTCGTGGAAGAGGATTTACGACTGGTAAACGAGAGGGGTCCAAGGAGAGCTGTCTCAACGTATTAGCAAAAACGCACGTAAGGGTAGGTCGCAGAGCGGTGAGGGGGGAGGGGGAGGTGGAGCGGGGGGAAAAGCCGGCAATCGGAACAATGGGCAGCTTGCGTTCGATTGACCAGCCAGTTTACCCGTCTGTTCGTTGCCATTATATGAATTGCCGTTCCTAATGCACTCCCCGTCGACCAACCCGCAAAATTATATTTTCCCAAACACTTGGACGAAAAATGTCGATTTTCCAATTACGGGGAGTTGCTGCGCTTGAGGGGCACAAAAAAAAAACATTGATTGAGGTCGGGCATATTGTAGCGGCGAAAATGCGATTTCATCGACGATCAGGACAATGGGTCGTTCGAGCGAAAGCCTAATGGAAATATTTCGAAAGATTGAATTATCGTTACGCACGAGTCGCGGCCTCGGCTTTCGCCGGGGAAAGTTTATGAAATTCCGAGTCACGGAAGTTTCGCGAGTTCCCTAAAATTCCCCCAACTTCCGCCGACAGAGACGAGTTACGTACATAATCGAAAAGTTGGAAAAATTCGTAGTTCATCGGGGAGAAATAAACGTAAATTTGAAGTAGACAAACTCCTTTCGGTCTGACGATATTTGTCGTTTTAGGGAAAGAACTTCTTCTCCCTCCCATCAGTCCGGTTCTTCCCCCCTTTTCTCAGCCCCTGCCCCTCGTCCCCAGGAAGCCCGCTCGCCATTTGATGCGGGGAAATTCATACCCGCGGAATTTCGACAGACGAGCGATGTTCGGTGGCTTCGAATGGAACTCGCGCCGTTAATTGTCCCGGGCTACTGTCTTTGATGAAGCCCCCTTAAGCCGCAGTAAGAACCGACCCGTAGTCGCACAGTTCCGCCGGAAATATAGAGTAATTCGCCTTCTCCTTGCCCTCCGGCGAAGGTTCAACGTTCCCCGCAGGTTTACAAAAGACACGAGAAACGTTGGAAATTCATGGAGAAATTTCAATCCCGCCGAGGAACGTGTGAACCAATAATCTTTTTAATGGAAACCACGAAAAGCCCAGAAGCGTTTGATGGAACTCTGGGTAAACAGTGGCCAACGCAAACATCTACTCCGTCCAATTAGTCGCCGGGGAAAATGGTCGACGAAGGCGTTTATAATGACGACGCCGTCGTTCCCAATTTGCCGGGTTTGCCTACCGTTATCTCATGCCGGGCCCAGCGGCCGATTAGCGGACAAAGAAGGAGACACACTCAGGAACAATGTTAGAGAAGGGAAGACGGAGGGCCATGGAAGGAGATTATCCGATAGGAGAATCCGTACGCACGATCCACGAGGGTTTCACGATCGGTAATTAAAGATCATTATCTCCATGCCGCAATGAATGACGTTCCAGGCTGGTCACTGAGCAAATCGATAGTCCACCTTTCCTAGAACATCCTCCTCCCCTCTCGAGAATGCGTTGATTTAGAACCTGTTGTTCCTCTTGTCGTTGAATAGTGCAAATTTTTCCACATGTTCTCGTATGAAGATCCGATGAGAACTGACCTTTACTACTAGCATTTTCATCGATGACCCCTCGGGTTTACGCCTCGCTCCGACAGGACGTGAAGAACCGTTGACATTCAAGGAAGGGAGGAGGGGCAGACGGGGGTGTGTAGCTCGACGAATGCCATTGACTTATAAGCAGGGAATTGCCGGCAGGAAAATTAAAGCTCGACGGGGAGTCCAACGTCTGGCGATTCGTCCTGTTACCGACCTCCAGGAACATCCTCGTCTCTTCCAGCCATTCCCGCATTCCTAATCGTGAAGGTATTCCCTTCCACACCCTTCCCCTCAAGCCCACATTTCTCCCTTCTCTCATGAAAAATTCACTTTTGCCATCGACCCATAAAATTACACTCAAGACAATTTTCGTTTCGTCCTGTTTGTGGTATTACTTATGACTGTTAATAAATTCCGTTTCACTCCTCCCCTGGCGAGTGGAAATGATTTTTTAGCACCGGCTAGGCAGTTTATCGGAATTTATTTCCGTCGAGCGTGTGATTTCCTTGGCTACAGCTGCCGGTACTTCTCTTGGACGTGTTTTCGTGAAATACGACGATTTTGCGGGAACAGATGATAGAGTAACGCGATTTTACGAGGTTGCCCGGGCGTTTTTCCGCGGATACGTTATACTCAGCGGGTTTCTATGTCTATATATCGAGCGGTAGCGGGCTTTCCGAGCGGCTAATGGCTCGAACCACTTGTTGAAAGCGGATCCCTCGGAAACGGCGGTATTTCGGGCTAGGGAGACTGGTGACGGACCCTCGTTCTCCGAGCGGCTCATCCGGTTTCGAGCGGTCACCAGACCGTCCTTTCCAAGCTTTCAGTCAGTGGAAATCGACCGTGCCTGTCCAGCCCTTCGGTCCTCCTCGAAATTCCGAAATTTTCGCCGTTTCAACGGCCAATCGTAGAACCGATTTCCATGGCAAGGGGAATTCGCGAGGTCGTTTAATCGGCTAATAAATTCTCCGGAAGGGTCATTCGGTCCAGCTGAGTTGGCCTAACTTTTCTTCGTCGCTGGGTCGACGAGAAAAAAAAGGTGCCAGTGAATTTATGACACTTGGCTCTGAGCTTGTAGAAAAATTTACGTCGAAGGGACTCGAGGATCCCCGAGAGGATTTTCCTCACCTTCCGGGACCTTTTGTCCGAAACTTCCCCTCGTCCAGGATTTTAATTATACGCGCGAAAGGAGTAGAATCATGTCCCAGACAATGCACGCGCAAGTGTTAAAAACTTTGGGCAAACGATACGAAAAGATAGACTGTTTTTTCTCGCGTGAAAATGCGATTAGTTGAGTCTTAAGTGTTTTCCGTTGATGCGACGACGTACGTAACAGGCGAGAATCCTCTCGGAAGATCCAGGGCCGATCGTATTTCCGGAACGACTCTGCTCTGGCCTTATCCATTAGGTTCCCGGAAAGAAGGATGGAAGGGCCGAGATAATTGACTTTGAGAAATCCACTGATATTTCTCTACGCATCTTTTCCTTCGCGAATCGTGCAATAAAATGTTCCGATCTATTTTACTACGACGAATATCCTGTCACGATGCTGGCTAAATAAATTATTCGCGCCAGTCCGTCCAATCATATTACGCAGGAAATGAACTCTCGGGCCATGATATTCCAGAGAAGCGTCAAAGAAAAGTTTGTAATCCCTCTATCAGACTCGAAACGAGTTAAAATCACAGAGAACGATACCGTAATGCCTCGGGCGAGTTTTCCATTGTTTTCCTAGCAACGCGTCGAATTAGTTTCACCGTTATGGTTGCCCCCAGCGGACAGAACGAAATGAAAATTCTAGCCAACATAATCTCTCCGCTCGCCGCACACCATTTGTTGTTTAAATTCTTTCCGCCGATAGCGACTTTTTTTTCCTCAACGTCATAATGGATTTAGCAAAAAACAGATCAGATTTTAATCACAATATTTTACGGCTTGAGTAGGCCAAATGTGAAGTAATTTTCCGCATTAATTCTCGGCTGTGCTTTGTCAACGAGATCCTTCTCCCCCGCGAGCCGATAAAGCAGGCAAATTAAATAAAGTCCACGATCCGCCGCGAAATTTCTTCCATCGAACGACGAGTATAAGCCATCTATAATGGCGGACTGTCTTGAGGGCAAATTTACCCCAGATATCTCGTCAGGGAGTAATTATTGTATCTACCCTCCGATCGACGGAGAAATAGCCAGCTGCCCAACAAAACCGGCCAACTTTCCTCGAAGAATTAGGCGGAAAAAGTAAAAAGATAGTCGAGATCCAATGATTAGTGATTATCCAGATTCCTAAGAAAATGGCAAGATCGGTCATAAGTTGGGTTTAACAAAATCGTTCGATCTACGTTCATCAAAGTCCAGCGTGAAAAGCTGACGATGATCGGAGTTGTTGGCCATCGCTACGTTTAGGGTAAATTAATTATCCGGAATTTCGGCCTGAGGCCATCGTAGGCTGCGATCGACCTTAAGAGGAAGTCGGTCGAAAGGCGTTGCAAGTTTCCCCATCGATTCCCCCAGGCATTAATAAATCCTCCGATAACCGTTAATCCTGTGAAATCATAATTGGAGCAAACAGAAACCTTCCTTCTTTCGCCGATAACTTTTAAATATTATCCTTTGTCCTTGGAAATAATTGGATTTATTTTCGACCATGTCCTTTGTGTACGATGGAAAGTAGACATTGTTTGTGATTCTCTGCCTCCGCAAGTGATGAAAGGCGCAAGATATTGTATCCCATCGACTCAATTATTTACTCTGCGAGGTGACGATACGACTATCCACCCGGTGTATCCACGGCAAGGGTAGGAAAGGGGAGGGGTAGGTGGATTCAATTTCAGCGGACGGTCACTCGATCTCGGATAAATATAATCAGGAAAAACTGCACATAGCGCGGGCAAAGCCGCGTGTACACCCGGGAAATGGAAAAAAATATATCCTCAGGAAACAGTGATATAGTTGACGGTACTCGACATATTTTTCATAGGTCTCGTTGGACAGTAAAAAATTGCCGATGGGTCGTAAATCGACGATTATGGGCATCACACTTCCCGCGGTGTTTTCCCTTTTCCTTTCCTGGTCTTTTCCCCCCTCGCAGTGAAAACCGAAGTATAATCCGCTCTGTGGATCTTGGCCGTAATGACGAAAACGGGAGGATGAGAGTAAAATCGGCGGAAAACGACGAAAGCTCGGCTGGTTTTCCCGTGACGACGTCGTCGGTTTTATCGGCGGGAAAAGCCGACGGTTTTACGAGCTTGCTTTTCCGAGCTTGCTTTTCCGAAGGAACCCCCTGACGTTTTGCCCGCGGAAATGCCTACGGGCCCGTCGGGGCAAAATCTTGATTTATCGCTGCTTATCGCTACTTATCGCCAGTCGTATTCCCTGTCTCGGATTATTCTCTACGCGTCGACAAATGCCTCCCCTCCCCCGGTTTTTCGCTGACTGCTCCCCCATTTTCGAGCGAACAGAGCGAAGCCGAAATACCATAAACGTCTTGTCCAGAATATTCCGAGAAATTTGCCCGCGGTCCTCGGAGATTATTCGATCCCATCCGAACGTCTTGAAAAATGTCAAAGTCGTACATGGAACAGCGGTTTCCGGTTGGGTGCTCGGGGCCGGCTCGTCTCGACTCGGCAACCTTGAATAAATTTCAACGGAATAAAGATTACGCGACGGATTCGCCGCTTTCGGAGGGTTTTTCCCAAACGGAATGTCGTTTCACGTAAGGGGCGGAGATTTGCTGGATTTCCGCGGATCTTCCGTTCGATCGCTTCGTACCCGTCGATCCGGCTGCTTTCGGCAGGCGCGACGACGCGTTAGGAACTTTAGCTGTTCGCCAACTCGTCAGACAAAAAGCGAATAGATTTTTTCATGCGCCGACGAGCAAGCTTCGCGCTCGGCCGACTACATTTCCACGATGCAATTCCCCGCCTCCCAGCCCCCCCCCCCACCGCCAAACCGAGCACATTCGTTCGATCGAGTAGACCTTCCCTCGCGGTATGGAAATTTCGCGAGGATAAACAGGACGAGCCACAAATAAAGGCCTTTCCCTCCCCAGGCTTCGCGGCCGTGTGAGTCATGTTCGCTTTGGAAGAAACTTGGTGTTCGAATTGCACGCTCATCCGACCGAGCATATTGCAAAACGTCCGTCCGCATCCAGCCGAGTTTCTCGTTTCATAAGGAACCATCTCTGCGAAATCTTCGGAATAGACACCCCCCCCCCCCGCGCGCTTTTTATATGTGCCGTTTACAATACGGATTCTTGGAGCACCTTTTCCCCGATTGCCAGCCTTACCCCGTCTCGTCTTACAAGATTCCCCTACCCTTTTCAAGCCAAGTAATTCCGTGCCTTGGAACTTCCTGCCAAGTCAAGCAAAAAATAAACGAAAAGATGGAAATGTCAGACGGGCGAAAGTTTTATCGGAGCAATCGGATCTCAGTTTTTGACGTTTTAGGGAAAAAGGGAAAGTCCTGTGTTTCGAAAGTGTCGAGCGACGTGTTTATCCGATCAGTCGAGGTTGAAGGTGAATCAACGAGTCCGTGTTGTCCCGAGGTATCATCTTACGGAATCCCGACGGCAATATCGTCCCGTCATTTCGACGGACATTTCCATCGCGGGGGTCCTGTCCTCCCCGCCGAGACTCGAATGAAATTCCGCGCGCAAAGGAAATACCTTTTTACTCCTCCTAGCGGCTGTCGAGAACTTTCCTAGTCGACGCTTCAATCCGACGCGAGATCTCACGACTGCCCGTAATTACCAGCTGCGTGATATTACACAAGAGCAAAAGCAAGCTTTCGCGAGAAATAAAGGCAAAGGAACGCGAGCCCCGGGAGTGTAAATAAATTTTTGAAAAATACGTGACAAAACCGTCGAGTCGTTGGGAGGATTCTGGTTCCCGGCTCCGCGACGCATTAACAGCGACACTAACGAGAATCCCTCTGAGCCAACTAAAGCGACCGATAGTCGAGTATTAATTAGGAATAACGTTTCGCCCGGCGTGACAATGCCGTCGCCGGAATCGGCAGAATCGTCGTCGGAGGCCGTTTAATTGGATCGTCGGCGGTTCGAAGACAAAACGAATCCGCGGGAAACTGCAACGAGCTCCAGGTGCAACGGTTCAACCACTAATTAGTTTCACGCGCGAGTCAGCTGTGCTATACAATAATGCCGATAACAACCAACTAACCCTGCGAGCTGTGTTACGAACACGTTTCCATCGAATTTTCGCCCCATAGTACCACTATCGGTTGCCTTGGCAATGAAAATTACCTTAAGTATATCAAACAACAGTTGAATAATAGTTGTTGAAAAAATGGGTATTAAAATCATGAATACAGAGTAAACGTGAAGTATTCTTTCATTCGTAATAAGCCACTCGGTTTTCCGCCCTTAACAAAGTTCCCTTCCTTTTCCCATTTTCGCGGGAGGTCTCCTTAAGTGTACTTGGCGGAAATTCTAGGACGGGAGTGAAGCTCGCGGTGAAAGTTATTTTTTACAAAGGCGCTTAGACGATCAACGCCGGAAGTCGCGGTAAAATACAGAAAAACAAAGAAAGTTCCGTAAACCGCGACGAATGGCCTGAAATATTCATGAGTCAAGTCGGCAAAGGGAGAAGACTATGCGTGCGAGGACGAAGCTGCGAAGACTCGTTTTGCATCCTTTGCCTTAATCGCAGCTAATGCCTCCGTGCCGGAATGCATTTCTCTGCATTATGCAGCCCCGTAAACTGCAAGGTAGGACAATAGGAAACTAATCAGCGCATACCTTTCTTCCCCGATACAGTAAAACACAAAATGATTTCCACACGTTACAACATCTTTGTCCAGTAACGAAATATGTAAAACGCTTCGACCAAGTTGAAGAGTTCTACAGGAGGAAATTATCTTGTGGAAAATTCGAATAAACGCAACCAGACGCAATTTATGTCTTCGACGTTTGCAGTTTGTGTCGTATTGGCCTTTTTCTCGGATTCTGCGGCACTTGACGCAGACGGGCGCAGGGAAATGCAGTTTGTCGCGTGTGAATTGGACGTTTGGTCGCACGTTGCCAGTTGTAAGGCACGTGATCCGCGGCGAACGCACGTGCATCGTCGGGAAACCGCGGAAATGCAGTGCAAATGCCGGCCGCGACGGTGCATCGGGGGGAGAAACCGAAATTGCGTTGCACCTCGGCGGCCCGCGAAGCGCAGGGACCCAACTTCCGGCGTAATCAGTTTCCGCGAGCAACTACATTGCGGCCAAAGTCAACCCGCCACGGTCTGAGTGATCCCTCGGCTTTGCCTAATCAATTATAATTAATGTCCATAATTCCTCACTCGGCTTGCGCGTTTACCAAATGTTACAGACTTACGAGTTAACGTTTTCAGGGCTGCGAAGCCAGAAAAACTAATGCCACGAGTCGTAGAATTTAATATTCTTCTTTTTCGTTAGAAAATTCTTTCCCGTTGGTCGGAAATTCAAGTTTTTTTTATTACCGCCAGGCAAAGAGCGGTGAATAAGTAAAAAGCAGAAACCTTACCCGTAACGACGTAGTTTCTCGCGGTCGGTTACTGTTTTTCTTCGTTCGTTCCTTCCCGAGGATTTCTCGGAATTTCGTTAATTATGCCACTTGGTTTGCGCGGGGTCGATTATTAAAACGGCTAAAACCACCGACGTGAATAGAAACGCGGGAAATTGTCAAGCCGAAAAAATGCGAAAAAAGCGGGAGAGAGACGTGAAAAGGGAGTTCTGAATTAAGCCACAATTCGACGTAGCGGTAATTGCGCTACACCGGGACGCAGGTAACAGCGAAAGCTTTTTACACGCTACGTCAGCCAAAATAGTCCTTCCCCATCGACCCTCGGAATTATTATAAACGAACGGAAAAAGGTCAGACTGAGTGGTTCGGTATTTTTAATTAAATTCAAACGCGTCGACGCCGTTTGGCCGTGACGGAAATGTCCGTCGAGCGGTTTGGACATGAAACGCTTTTATTCGCTCGCAACTACGGCTATTCCGCGCCCTTTCCCATATTCCCCCAAATGAATGGCTCGACGAATTTCCAAGCATTCAATTTTCCCACGGCGCCCCGGGAAACGTTGGCGTCTTAATTAAATCCACGTCGATGCGTGTATCGCCAGAAACGGGAATGATGGAATTTCCTAGTCAGAAAATCCACGGAGAAAGGACCAACTTCCGCTAGATCGACCTATGTTTCTATACATTTTCCATCTACCCACACGTGTCGAAATCCGGTTATTTTCGCGCGGGGAGCACTCGAGGATGTCTGATTCCTCCTCCGAGCAGTTTCCCTCCCAGATTTCCGGGAAATCAGGACACTTATTGACGACGGGGAACTGCGTACGCAGGGAGGAAAATCAGTTTACGTTGATTTCTCAGTTGCTTTTACATCTGTGCGTCAACATCCCGACTCCAGGCAGGGCTCTATATTTACCTAGCTACGTAACTCGTTAAGGTTAAAAAAAGATAAACATTGACCCCTAATCAGTCCCTCCTCCCCCCTTTGTCGAAACTTAACTAACGAACCAGCAACATCTCGAATTCTCCTGAAATTTTTGGCAAAATTCTCCGGGTACCCGTTCGCGCGGGGAAATGGAAACGAGTGAGGAAAACGAGCGCGAAGGAAAAATCGCTGATAGGAACGGAAACGCGTTGGGTAACGAAATTTCGAGCGCGCAAACAGGGCCGGCTGTGTGCCGATAGGGCGACCCATTAAAGGACGTAATTATTTTGTCTACCGTGCAGCCAGCGAATGTATGTATATAACACGAACGATCCATTATGGACAATGGATGGGCGATCGGCAAATTCTAGCCTGCCGTCCTTCATGTCCCCGACGAAGAAACCAATGAACGAAAAATCCATTTCGGGTCATCAACATCCATTAAAAACATTATACAATAAAATTCAAATAAAGTACCGTGAAAAGTCTTGACGTTTGTTTCTCCTCTCGTTGGAAATATATGTTCCTTGTATTTTGCACGTTTCATAATGCGTTTGCCTGATGATCGTCGTTCGTCCGTTTCACTGGAACGAAGCGACGATATCGTCGTGGTATCTGTGCGGAGCTTTCCCGCTAGGTTCTCCAGGGAATTCTCCTACGGTTGGGTATGGTTTTACTTTCACGCGCGCCAAATGTTGCCAATAAATGTCGGTGTCCGCGGAGAAAGAGGAAGTGGACGTTGAACAGGTTTATGTGTGGGGGGGGGGGGGTTCATGTTTCCCTTTGACGGGGACCGTCCTGTTGCCATGGAAATCGGATGTCACTTGCTCTATCTACCCTTACGCCACACCCATGTACCCGGGCCGGAAGTTCCCTTTGATAACTCAAGCCCCAACCCTCCTCCTCCTTCTCTTGCTCGTGACATGCACACCTCGACAACCGTTCTACCGGATTTCTGCCTTCCAGTCTACCCCGACCCACCCTTCCAAGGTCCCCGGCCCTGAACTTGATTCCAACATTTCCGACACGGTTATTCAATGACACTCGACGCTATCGCCCAGCAACGCAATACAATTTTCCGCCTCTCAGCTGACGTGGATAATTAATCCACGAATTTTTCTTTCGATCGGTCTCTTTGACTCTAGCTTTAATGTTTCGTAGGATTTAGCGCACGTAAATGCTTGATTTCAATTCTGAAGTGGATTCTATCATATTTCTCGCGACGAAGGCTCGCAAAACATTTCGTCCCCTTTATTTGGCCGACATCGCCGAACGACTAATCCGGAGACGGGCCGAAGGTCAACATACGCTTCCCGCTAGAAAATCCCGACGGGACCGGCGGAAAAAGGGCCTCCATCGTTCATCGAAGAATGACGAAGCTCTCTCACCGTGGCTATAACGCGAGGGGGGTGTTTTATGAGCGACTGGAAGGACGGTTTTCCTCGCGGCAGACGAGATTTTTATCATCGATCGCGAGAGATGACATTTTCCCCGTCGTTCGAGCCCGAGATAATACGAGACAAATTGCAATTAGAACTGTGGAATTTTGTAAAATATTCGTTTGCAAAAAGAAGCGAATTAATTGGTCTAACGAGCAGGCTGAGGGTAGGGATGCTTATGGACTGGTCCTTTCCCGGCCGAGCCGTTAAGGAAGACGTATACCGAGCAATTAATACACGTCGGTCGACTTAACCCAGCTGAATCGTGCTCAAAAGAATTAATCCACCGTCATTTCTCAGCGGCGTTTCATTCTTTCTATGGAAACCCCCCGCTGTCTCGTTTATTTAATCTCCCCGATTTATTTGGCCCATCAAGATTCCAGCTGCCGGACGGAAAAATATTTTATTCCCCGTTTCTCGCAGGACCTGGATTATATTGAACGACTGAGTTTATTAATCGCCCCGAGATTGTCCAAGTTTCTGATATTCTCCGGAAAATCGGGACAAGGTCAAGACGTTTCGAATGATTTTCCAAAGTCGGGTATTAGTTGGACATTTTCCTTCATTAGGTACAATGCATATCTCGTCTACCGCGGATCCTCGCTTTGAAGCGTCGCGACGTCGACGGATATTATTAACCGTCGGCCCGGAACCCGAGCTTTTCGCGCCGGTTAACGAGATTCGTGATTAAAGCAACGTTTTAAAACGGGCAGCTGTCAGCGACAATGTCCCTGTTTCCTGAAAATTGTTACAAGACAGAGACCGAACCACACTCACTGCCATTCGAAGTAAAATGAACAGAAAACTAAGAAAATTCTCTGTCGAATGGGATAATGACGGGTAATTCGTTTGAACTATCCGAAATTAATCAATTTATGGTCCTTGGGTTGGTTGAGATAAAAATGGGAGTGTCTTTAGAAGGTGGGGGGAAAGCCAATTGAACCGGTCTAACCCAGTTTATTTTCAAACATTCGGGGGATTGTCAGCGAAGACGAAAGTAGGAGAAAATCGTTTAAGGGTAGGGATTGACCTGTCGACTAACAATAAGGCATTATTTGTCAACAACATTGAGCTCAATTGTTACCGAACCGTAAACATTGTAATTCAATTCAGAGGTTATGCAAAGAATTTTAATAAGATACACGATATTATTGGGTTCCTTTATGACCTTTGTACGATGAAGGTCTCTCGGTTTGCTCACAGGTGAGAATTGGAGGATTCATTGGAGCGAGGGAATATCGGAAGAAAGCAGCCCGAGGACTGAACTCTAACTAGAAATCGATCGAAGCAAGGACGCTACCTTCTTCACCAGGATCAGGGGCAAAGGCGATAGAAATCGAATTAATAAGCTGCACTTCCTCGAGGAAATCGGCGAATTGTCGCTCGGATGAAAGCTTCCCCTCAGGCCGATCGAAGTTAAAGAACCTCGGAGATGGGAATTAATTAATACAAGCATGAAGACCGGTTAGGCCTAGGGGAATCTGAAGAAGATTGAACGGCTCGAACTCGAAGACAAACTGTCCGACTGTCGACATCAATTTCCAGTGCAGGCATTAGAGCGCGGGTCTACGTCGAACCGGGAACGTCAACCCACGCCGGGAGAACGTTGGTCAAGTTGGATTTCCCTGAGGAGACTTCGGAAGATGGTCCCCCGGGTGATGCCTTCTTAAGCCGGCATTCTCGGATTCGGATCGACGTCGAAGATATCGTCGGTTAGGATTTGGATGGATCAAGCGAACCCCCTGCGGACCGAGCCCCCCCACTCCGTCGAATTTCTAACGTTTACCTTCCTAAATAACCCACTGCCGAGGGACGATAATGCGTTGTGAAGTTGACACGGAAAAACGTTTGCTCAACTAAGGATTTTGCCAGAGAGGCAAGGGGGCGAATGGGTTCTTAGTTTGCGCCGTTGACGAGGATCGTCAGAATGGCCGATCACGAAAGAATCCGGCTGGTGGTGCTCGGCGGGGCCGAGGTAGGAAAAAGCGCCATCATACGTCGTCTACTGGGACAGGGTTTCAGCGAGAGATACAGACCGACGGTTGAAGACCTTTACTCCAGGGAATGCGTCCTGGGAACTCTGACACTCAAGGTCGACCTCTTGGACACCGCCGGTAATTCTCATTTCGTCGCTCTATTAATCCTGCCCTACTTTCCCATCCACTACCTTTCCCATCAGGACCTATAGTCCTGGAAGTTTAAAATTTCCCATTTCATGCATATCCTTTTTTTTTCCTTAATATTTGTTAACACGGCCTCTTTGTTGTGGGTCGCTCGGGCGTAAAATTGCTTTTGCGGTTTGCCCGCAGGTACCATGCAATTTCCAGCGATGAGAAGACTGAGCATCGCCACGGCGCACGCTTTCCTCTTAGTCTACGCGACGACTTCCTCGCCGAGTTTCGAGTGCGTGAAGCGATGCTTCGAAGAAGTCCGGGAACAGCGGCCAGACTTCCAGGTAAGTTGCTCGGCGGAACAAACTCCACGGGAGTACGAGACACAGGCACTCCCGAAGATCCCTTTTAGTCCAGCCACTCGACCAACTGCGCCAGGAAGATGCTCGATACCGGCCAATGTCTTTGCACCTGTATATGCACTTGCATAACGGAAGTTGTTGCTAATTCGCCAAACTTAGATAAGTTCCCCGCAGGATATTCCAGTCACTTGGAATCAACAGTCGAAGATCATTTTTCTCCCATGTTCTTTCCAGTTTTACCACTATCGTGGGACCTGCTGGAGATTCTTCGTTTGGCCACATTGTCGTCACAGTATTTCGAGCATTTTCATTTAATTTCCGACAGGAAGTGCCGATCGTCGTGGCCGGAAACAAACTGGACCTGGCGCCAGCGCGACGAGAAGTTCCCTTCGAGGACGTGAACGAGTGGCTTTTCTGCGAATTGCCGAAACTCCGGGCGAAGGTAATGGAATGCTCGGCGAAGGACGACTATAACATCAAGGAAATCTTCCGGTGTTTCGTCACGCTCTCCAGGATCGTCCCGAAAAACCCTACCGGCGATTCCGACGAATCAGGACTCAGGAGAAGGTGTTCGGCTTACGGTTCCCGCAGGTAATACAACATTTTACCAAAAACTCTTTTCTACGACAATTTTAAAAGAAATTCTCATCACCGCATACCTCCTCTTTTTTAATATAATTTTTACCCTCCATATTCCGCTTCGCACCTTGGCACGCGGAGAATATTGAGGATGTTACGTAATATTATTAAAAGCCACGCGGAAAGTCGGAGAATTTTGAAATAGTGAAAAAGCGAGTGGATTTTCCGGGGCTTCGAGCGTTGAAGACTCGCTTAGAATTTCATTATTCGACGTCAAGATTCATTGTATTATGCTGCACGGGCGATCGACGCCCCCGGTAGACCCGACAATGGATTCGCATTAAACGGCAGTGCCTGCGTGCGAGAGCTGGTTAAAACTTATGATTGAAATACTCCCTCTAAGGCGTGTTAAACTTTTGTCCCAACGCCAGAGTTGTTGCTTAAACGCCTCAATGACTTCCGTTTCCGCCGCGAAGCCTAACTCCAAGTTTCATAATTAAGATTGCGAATATTCGCAGGTTATTCGCTGAGTCAAAGTCCTCTTATTTTCTTTTCTTGTCAATTTGGTCGGTTTTGCATGTCCTTTCGTGTCTTTTCGTGTGTCGGATAGTTGTTGTTGGACAACATTGCTGTATTGGATTTGAGGCTGGGTGGATTCCATGGTTTTTCGTTGATTCGCATAGGTCAGGCAGCCCAGCCAGTGGGACCGGAAGCGCCGGACCCGGAAGTCCTCAGCAGCTGGTGGCGGCGCAAGCGGGCAGCGTCGTCGTCGAGGAAGTGAAGAGCAAACCACGTAGTCGCAGTCTCATCAGACGAGCCTCGAGGAAGACGAAGCAGCAGATTCGCGACGCCCACGCCGATGACTGCAACATTTCCTAAAAATTCAGCGACTCGGCAGATGCGAGAAACGAGCGAACGTGCAAACGACCTGGCAGTCGAATTTTCTCCTCGAGGACGGAGAATGCCAGCAGGGAAGAAGCTTTCCTCGCCAATTCAGAAGCATACTGCGCCCCGTGCAGTTGGCCAAATCGATGGTTCCCTTCGTTTCTAATTTTATAGGCAAAGTTTTGTCAAAGACAGATTGACGCGCAGGTGCTCGTAATGAACGTTTCTCGTTCACAATTTTCCCTACTCCGTGTCCTGAATTCCAAGCTTTCCAGACACGATGCATCCAACTTCTTCTCCATGGAAAATTTCAACAGAATAATTCCGAGCTATCGCTAAAATAAGTACGCTGTGGTGGAGGGATTCTGTATAATTTGAAAGGAGATGGTAAGGCTCAGGCATGTAGGCAAAATTACGCGAGGCGTAGAAATTACTGGAAAAGTCCGAAGGTGCAGGATAGGGAAAAAAGCGTGGCGTGGAAATAGGAAAAATACGCGGAAAATTTCAAAGGCGGAATCGGCGCGTCAAAGGGAAGTAGTTCTGCTTCCGCCTGGAGAGTTGGCAAGACAGGATAAAGATGAGAACGAAACGGGAAATGCGTTTTATGATCTCACTGCTCGGTCTCCAATTGCACGCGGAATATCAAAAGAACCGTAGAATTTCTCCCCTTGGTACTCCCGTCTCCGTCAAATGCGCAATTTGTCGTACACGAAAATGAAACTTATTAGAGATTCTCCCGAGATTTCGCGAACGCCTTGCGAATTAGCCCGATTCGAAATACATCACGTCATATCGTGGAACATCGGAATCCTTAGACGAGACGGGGGAACATCGTAGCATATCGACGGTGAGAAACCGAGTTAACGAAGAAGCAGGTACTAACGAGGCAAATCTGTTTATATCCGTCGTTAACGGAGTTACAAAGCACGGCCGAGCGAACGGCGCCCTAAGTTTTCTCCCCCCGCCATCGCCCTTCCTCGTCCCCTCCCCCTCTCACGGGGAAACCGATTAAGTGTTCCTCGGTTGAAGAGCACCGTCGAAAAATTTCCTCGAAACTGCAAATTCCGTCCAACTGGACGTGGATCCCTTTGAAACGCCAACTAATCGATTAATTAACCGCGACATTGGATCCTCAAGAGCAACGGGAAATAATGAAATTCCTCCCGAGACGATTGAAGTTTGAGAAGTACCCCTATGAAAATGTGTCTCGTACGGCTTTTGAATATCGAGGAGAATAGCGGCGAAAAAAAGGCGATAAGAATGACGTACGCTCGGGGAAAGGTTCGTCTGGATAAAGAGAACGGCATTAAAATGGTAGTCGTGCGTAAAAGTATCTCGCTAGTGCATGCGCAAGCGATAAGGAAACTTATTAAATATTCCACGAGACCACTCCGAATCCGCGACTTACTTTCTAAAGGTATCTCGCGCGGGGGAATATATTTTATTAGATTATTCTAGTCGTAAGCCCTAGCTATAAACAAATAATGTCCGTGCGCTACACTAAGCATGGAAGGCAGTTTCTTTGGGTCTGATTTGGCTGAACGTAAAAAAATTTACAGCTGAATAATAAAGAAACGGTGAAAAACCCTTTTTATTTTGTAATTTGGCGCGCACAAGAATACGCAGAGGAAATGGTGAGGTAAATGATCTATTTCGTTCGATCCACCCTCTTCCTTCGTGTACCTTGCTGTTATTAGAACTCGTAGCTTTTACTTCACTAGAGGTAAAAACAAATGAAAGACACAGAGGTTCATGTAAATCTGTCCGTGCACATTATATTTTAGATACTACTCGTACACGGGAAAAAAGTATAATATCGTGACGCCTTTGCATCTTCGGTCGCAGAAATACTTATTAGCAAGGTATTCTCGATCGTCGCATTGAAATTACCAGTAACAGATTCAGCGAAAAATGACCAATTACCTGGTAAAATAGATTGCAAACGTGGATGCAAATGCGTTGACGGGGGAAGGAAAGTAGTGGGGGGTTGATCGTGCCGTTAATTACTAATTATGTACGTAATTACGGACAGATCGATGGGACTGGATTGTCCTATTGATTGGGAGAGCCCGGAGTTTCTTAAGAATATCCTGATCTCACGAGAAATCAAGCTAATCGACAGACAAACCAGCCGACTCGCGAGGAACAAACGTTTAGGAATAAGCCGGGGAGAAAAATATTATTTAAAGATTTACGTGTTTAAGGTATCGATAATTAAAAACGTCGGGAGGCGAATAGGTGATTTAAATCCCGTCGAAGCTGAACCGATGCACGAAAGGGATTGAAAAAAGTCGCCGATTTATATCTCGGACTGCACGTCGCAAGCATTGAGAATTGCGCGACAGTCGCATAAACGCGTCTAAAAAAAGCACAGCTCCGAGTTAATAAGATATATAATCGAACCGGCGATTTGCGTATTATGTAACGAGTATACCACGAGCCAGTATGTGTGACGTGTGTGCGTGCGTGTGTGCGTGCGTGTGTGCGTGCGTGTGTGCGTGAGGGGTATGAGTGTGTTTACATGAAAATTGCACGATATGAGGAACCGTCAGTCCCAATAAGAGAGGATCTCTCTTTCGAGGCAGTCGTTATTCATGTACCTGCGATATATCTCAGTATCGTTTTTCCTTTGGAGCTAGGATCAGAAGGAAAGTAGAATTAAGTCGAGGCTCCGCGAAGGCTCGATCGAAAGTGGAGGAACTGCACTCGCTTCGACCGACCAGAAAAGAACGAAGGCATATATTAAACGTTACCCTACCGTATGTCGTAAACGCACAAATCATTAGAACTCGCGGGAATACAAGAACGGAAGGCTTTTCGGACGAAGGAAATGTCTTTCCTCCGCCGTTCGCGTGACGGCCGC
The DNA here is from genome assembly GCA_963989215.1 of Hedychridium roseum. NCBI lineage: Eukaryota > Metazoa > Arthropoda > Insecta > Hymenoptera > Chrysididae > Hedychridium > Hedychridium roseum. The sequence goes on along the minus strand of OZ022318.1, from coordinate 1,686,759 downwards.
GTATTTTAAGCGTAGAGCCGCAAAACGAGTATTAATAACCGTCCCGATTAATGATTATTTCGCGAAGGGATAAAAGAAACGCGCGCGAAACAGAGAGAGAGAAAGAGGAGAAGAGCGAATGGGAAAAACGCGAAACGTTCCCGAGGCGATTCCATTTGTCAAACGACGATTACGCTTAACGAATGCCTCAACGACTTTTTGCTCGTGTGGCTGACATTTTTTTCTATTTCGAGGATTTTACGCGAGAAACGCAAGACTCGATGGTACATTAATCGATGTACAATTGCTTGCGTTCCAGCCCGAAAGTGCAGTAGAATTTTCTAAGCTGGACGAGAAGTTTGGAGCATGAAAAATGATCTTCCGGTTCCGTCTTGTTTTATTTTCACTATCCAATTTCATCCTGAGAAACGTATCGATAGGTCCCGCAGAATGTTGATCCCGTGTCTCCGTTGATTTTCTTCGCGCAATGCCTAAGCGTTCGAAAGTCAAATCTTTCGGCTATTCCGATTTTCTTCCAACACTTTCGGCCTTACGTTTCTTCTGTCGAAGGTCCTTCTAGCCGTATCTCGCGGAACAAGCGGACTGCTCGAGTAAACTAAAGTTGACAAGGCGTAAATAACGCTCCGAACTGTCGCCGTAAAGGATATTTTAACGGGCGCGTCTTATTTGTTACACGAGATTAATCCAACGTATCTGCTTGTACTAGAGATTAAGATAATGTGGCAAACTCAGCCGCTGATCCCATGGAGAAATTCCATCTTGTCGTCGCTCCTGATATTCTGTCTATATTCTGAATAAGTACTTTTAAGACCGTCACAGTCGCATAAACCGAGAGCTAACTGTGCAGCGTGCACTCAGTAGAGTTTCAAAAGAATCGTACGTTAATATTTCAAAACCATTTCAACGCGCAGGGTTTCAAACTTGTTTCATTTTTTAAACTGAATACACGGTGATGTTATCAGTATTTGTGAACTTATCCAGCATCTGTAAAGTAACTCTTGAGCTCACGAAATCCGAATTTTAATCTTTGATATACTTTAGTCGTCTGTCGAGAATGCGTATGAAATATTCTCTCGAGCGTAAGAAACGGTTAGATTTTCTTCGACGGGGCAGGGCAGACGATGAAGGGATAAGAAAACGTCTTCGACCAATTTTAATAAATGTCTCGCTGTCTCTCTAGATGTAAGCACCGAACTTTTACGATTCTTCGCACGACCCACGTAGCGTAGAACTTGAAAAGTATCGAATGTAAAGCCGATAAAGAAACGAGCATTGTCAAATATTTCCCTCTAATCGATCTCCAGTACCCCAGGGAAAGTGATTTTTAATTCATACTTAATAAGATCTGTACTCGAAGAAATTTCTTTTCTCAATGGCACACTTTTACGTCCCGCTTCTGTATCGTAGAGTCTATTTACTGTAATTCCGGCATCGCAAACGGTGACCTCGTTCCGTGTTGTTCGTAACACCGAGCTGGAACAGTTGCTTGTTATACCAGCGACGTGTTAATTTCCCGTCTGTAGTATTAGCCCTGCACAATTATATAGGAGCCTCGAAGTAACGGCAAGACGTTGTACGATATTGTTTATCGAAACAACAAAAGAAAGACGAAAGGTGATCTAAGATAGGTAAATAAATTCATTTCAAATGGAACGTGTGCTTTCCCTACCAACAACTCCACTCTTATGTTTTCTTTAATATTTTATTTTCTAATATATAAATAATCTTACGCGATACGTGTTTGTACACAGCCTTAAAGGACTCGAGACATTTGGGCAGTCCTGTCCGACGTAATTGCATATGATAATTCCTTTACGCTTTTTCCAATAAAGGCGAGGTAAGCTGTACGGTTTACTGGATGTTTCCGGATTCAAGCAAAGCCGATAGAAAGCCAATAAAGACGTTGAAAAGCATCGCTAACATAAATTACCATGGATAATTCAATATCCATTATATCAGTTGATCGATTTCAATATCACCTTATTGGTTTCCCACTGACTTGAATGTTACATTTTCTTAAAGGTATGCACCGATCTTCCTACGTCCATTTTTTAGGATTTTACGATGAAACCGTAGTAATGTTAGAATTCGTGTCCGAGTTACACCCATTATCGGTACTTTGGAATAGGCATTTGAAATGCTGAACGTATTGTTGACAATTCTCCCCGACCGAAAAAGCCGCAGTATTGTGTAGTCTTAGATTACGTTGCTCGAAAAATTTGAAGACCGAGTGGAACTGTGTTGGGTCATCCGTGGCCTTAGCCGCTTCTAAAAATTTTCTGGCCGATACCTGATCCGCCATTCCCACTGATCGAACATACCTGAAATATTAACAAAATATTCACGCCATTAAAATCATCAACAGGTGTCGTAGTTTTTCAATATCTAGCTTACCGCAGTGCGGGTAAAATGTGTCCCTTCGATAGAAGCACTTCAATGATTTCCTCGTGAGCATTTCCCAAACGTTTCAGCATATCTAGAGCGAGCTGATGAGCAGGTGGATAAAGGTTTTCTAATGAGAGTAGTAAACAGGCTAACGGTTTCGAGTCAGCAACGACGTGGTATTGTAACAATTGATGAAGCTGATAGTATGCTTTTCGATGAACTAACGTAGTTATAACTAATTCGTGTAAATAATGTTGTACAGGAATTCCATGGTCTGCTAATGACCTACAATAGTACAATATTAATTTTATTTCCGTACTACGTGCAGTGAAGCATGATTCATTTTCGTAATATTAAAGTACCTGATATATTCGAGGAGTACCCATATGACCATTTTTGGTTCAATCGTGTTTTCAGGAAACTTCGAGAGTATGTGACTGTACATATCACTTTGGTCGAGTAACAATTTGTGCTTAAAATTTTCTTCTGCTGCATTCCCATTCTTCGTTGAGTTCTGCAAAGGCGTACCGATCTAAAAAAGATAAAGGACAGTAGGATTTTAATACCGTCCGGGAAGAATAAAAACAGCAATTGTATTACCTGACTTTGTAATTCATTTTCGAGGTAATTTCTGTAGACGGAATTGAGTTTGTCGAATATCATCGGCATGTCTATCAGACTCACGGGTAACTGGGTCATAAAATTCTGTAGTACTTGCAATAATATTTGCTTAGCATTTGACCGCTGCATTAAAAATTCTACCAATAAAACTTTGTCTGTGATGAGTTTGACAGAAGCGTCTAGTCTTAGTTCTATATACCTAAACATCAAATGAATATTGTGAAACATTTATGTATATCTGGATACGTGAACTTGTTGTGAACATACCATAAACAACCGAGTTTCACGTCGATCACTATATTTGGTTGGAAAACAACCCAATTAGGAGAATCTGTACAGTGTTAAGGAAGTGTACATCCGAAGTCGTTATACATTTTTTTTAGTTTTCACAGTGTTGCGTGAGTCTAAAGGATACAAAGTTGACAAGGCTGAAGAACCTCGTCCGATAAGGTCGGTATTTTAAGATTGTACGGTTTGATAGGTTTCGCTGGTGCAACACTAGTGTGATGCATTACAGTTCCATCACTTACACCTGGCAGCATAATATCAAACATCATGGATGTCTGAAAAAATAAGGAGCTCAAATTTTGTTGATAGGCTAGTCTGAAATACCACTATATTTTATCTCACCTTTGATGCTTGATGATGGACAACGATGAGATTATCAATTACATTAATAGCAAATCTCCCACTAACATCCAGTTTGAGTATATGACTTTTTTTTATTGTCATCATCCTAAAAACGTGTTGCTTGTCAAAATGTCTATTCAAAGGTAATTGTTCATTACAAAACCTACTTGTGAACTGTGTACACATATACAAATGCAGTTCCAACTGCACGGTTGGCTCCTGGTTGATGACGTAGCAAAATTATGCAGGGTGTACCATATAAAACTGCTAAAGCCACATCTCTCTCTGACACAGCTAGTTTCCCAGGCTTTGTTGTGCTGGGTTCAACTGAAAGTGCCTAATTATGAGTCAACTGTCTTTATATTATTATTACCTTATTGTCAGATATTTTTGATCACTCACTTTCAAATTTTGTTAATTTATGAAGGTTCCCAGGTGTCACATGTAGGGTTTGCATTTGATTCCCTGTAGTCCCAGTTGACAGCAAAACTAAATAGCTTTGGGGACAGAATACAAACCAGTTTATACCTAAATTTAATGACCTCAGTGCCTTGACTGTCCATTTTTCTGGAATGACCTACAAGAAGAAGACAACTAAGTAACTTGTCAATAAAACATTGTAATCCATACTTAATATTCTTACTTGAAATAATTCAACTCCATGATCAGTTACAAATAAGATCTCATTTCCATGGGTCCAAACAAAGCCTAATATTGTAGCATTCTTTCCTTTGCATGACTGAGAATATTTAAAGCTTTGTAAACCACGCATCTGGCAATAATTGGCAAACTCAACAGAAGTGTTAGTGCGTTGTATGGCTAGTATGTTCATATCAGGGGAAAATTTAATGGATATAACTGGTCCTTTATCCTCCATTCTGAAATTGATATTCTGATCCAGTCCTTTAACAAGAACACCTGTCACTCCGCCAGACCTCACGGCAAATACCTATTCATTTAAAATTATATTATCAAAGAGTTTAAGGTTAGTGTTAGGGAATAATGACCATGCTTGACAGCAGCACTTTAACTAACTTGTTGTTTCGAGTCATCGAAGAAAACGTTTGTTACGCAGCTAACAGATTCGAATTTAATCGGATCTCTCGATAATTCCAAGTAATAATCGTCATTTACTTCTTGATCTGCACTGTCCATGTTTGACATGTTGACAGTGGTTGACAGCTACTAGCTTCTTCTATCACCTGTTGCAGGGGAATTGTCAAACATCTGCCTAACTGTTAAACTTGTAAAGGTACCTAAGTTTGGCAGCTTTCAATGTACAATTCATTAATTACTTTATTCGTGTCAAGGACGTTATTTTTGTAACGAATTGAACGAACTCAATGAAAGGTTAAATAAAGGGTTAGTGAAAAAATTTAGAATATACGTTTACAAAGTCATATATTTACGTATACAATAATTATATTTATTTTGCAAGTACGTGTTTATGAGCAACAACACGTTACCCGAAATATTTTAGCGGACGTAAACAAAAATTTGCAAGGGGACATTGGCAGGTGATGGATGAATAGGAATTTTCGGTGGGTGTGATTGGTAGGAGTGTTGGAGTTTTTTGGGGGAGGAAGTTTGGTGATTGGACAGGCGGCAAACATGGGGGAGGCGGTACGGCGTGAACGGAAAAGCCCAATGTGACGTCAGGGCCGTCCTCGTCCCTCGCATCTCGCGGGGCCTTGCGGCAGGGAGCAGTGTGTGCCGTGTCTCGTACGATGAGTTTAGTTTTGAAAACAAGGAGCTCGCCGGCGCTCGTTGGTCGCGCTCGTGCCTAAGCGGAAACCGGGAGAGAACGAGTAGGAGCGCGACACGGATAGTCGGCTGGGAAGGAGAGAGAAAATACGTGTGGAAATATACGCGGGACCCGGTGTGCCATTGTCGCGCGCCTCGCGCACGGACGAGCAGTGCTGTGTCTCGTGTTCTGTTTTACTTGATCTGCCCTGAGGAAAGCCGAGACGGCGAAAAAATGGACACCCTCAGGGAGCAAGTGATGATCAACCAGTTCGTCCTGGCCGCTGGCTGCGCCAGGGAACAGGCCAAGCAATTGCTGCAGGCAGCTCACTGGCAGTTCGAGGTGAGCCCATTGACTTTTCGCTATTTTCCTCGGACAACCACTCCGATCTACACCGTTTTCCGCCGCGAGCGGCTCGATACTTCTACGTAAACAAAGCAGCTAAAATGGCGGACCGTGCTAGATGGAGAAATGCATGTCCGACTGCTCTTGCCCGAATCGTAAACGTTCCCAGCCGATAGCCTTATCGTCGCCCCTTCTGTTTCGTAACGACAGATTCATCAATGTAACCGTCGATTCCTCATTATCCTCACGGCCAGCAGGACGTGCAAGGTCACTTTTGTTTTGCGTGTCAATGAACGCGTTTTACTACGAACACATCGAGCTTCCATTCATAAAAATCGTACGACGTTGCTAAGCGGTTTTGCCGTTATTGTTGTCATCGAGAGTTTCCCCCGTGAGTGACCCTATGAAGATAGCCCGATACTTTGTACACTCACACATTATTAACACATTTTCCTACACTGTCCCTTACTCAATACCATCGAATCGTATCTATTTATTTACAACGATGTGTTGTCACAACAGCACTTATCCCAAACATTCAATACTTTGGAAGGAAAGCGAACTGTGTACAAGATAATTTCACTGTTTGTCGACATAACGTTGACTTCCTGTTACGCACCAGTACGTTTCTCGTTTAACGGTGTTGACATGGTTATTTTTTTTCAACTAATGATAAAATATTTTTTCCATTGGATACACAAGCTTTCGAAGCGATACCTGCAAGGTGCAATTTTTTACCGATCATTGAGTGGCAGTTGGAGTTGCTTATGCAACGTTTGTTTGCTATCTCGTCGAATGTAAACAAAGCGCAGGCGTGCATATATGCGCACGACAGAGAGAGAGAGAGGGAGAGCTAAAAACCGCAATCGAAAGGTCGTGCTTCCAATCGTCGCTGGTCTGTCTGCATATGTACATCTGACGTTAAGCCGGTGTAGCAACAAAATCGATAAGGCTAATTTAACACATACCCAAGGTCGCACCTTTAATAATAATTGAAAGAGTAATATTTCATTGCTCGCTGTTCAGGAACATTGGTATCAAATCGAGCACAATGTTCGTCGTACAAACAAGAAATTTTCGAGTAATTCTAGGCCGTTGTACGGTTACTGTAATTCGTTTACTAGGATAGGGAGGTCAGTAATTTTTCATTAATTAGGGTAAATTGATCCGTTGCCGAGAAACTATCGACGCTAACACACATCATGTAATACATCCTGTCGTCGCGTAAGTGCACATTATCTCGCGTGCATGGTGCGCGCTTGCACTCTCGCCTCTATACGCGTTACGGAAGGCCGGCATGTGGCTTTTATGCCCAACAGCCGTCGTCATCTCTCTCTCACTCTCCTCCCTTCCCCCATGCCCGGAGACTCTTTGTTCCGACATTGCGACATTCCCTATCGTAAACATTCGTTTAACCCGATTTACCAGTCTCGAGTTTTTCCCGCTGGAAACTTAACGATGCGTAAACAAGCGTATTCCGTGCGTTCGTGGAGGAAAACCCGACTTCATCGACGAGGCAGAAAATGCTGATGAATGTCAAAGGTTACCGCGAGAAAGGACCATTTCTTACAGTGACGACATAATCTTAAAATAAGGCCGGTTGACACAAGAATGTGCCCTCTTCTTCTTCTTTTCGAAGCTAGCGAAAAAAAAATTGTACCCTGTGCGTCGTTAACGTCATTTTCAGCACGCGAGTTTCGGGGCAGAAGAGGGGCAGGGGAATTATTGGCGTCGATTTTACGTCGATTAGGGACGAGCGACATTAAATTTTCATCTGCCTCTGGCCCGCATAAGACCGTCAAATGGTGTAATGATTGTTTAAAAACAGCCACGAATTCTGACACTCTGCCCACACGGTTGTGGAACGGAGTCCTCAATGAACGGCCATTTAAAAGCGGCTCAAGGGTAATGGAATACGCGTACTTTGTGGGAAGAATAGAAGCCCGTGTGGACGTTTAACACCGACGTAAAGATTAACTACCACCGACTGGTCTCGTGATTCCAAATGGCACGAGTTTGCCGTTCTCCGATCTATGTAAATTCGGGGCAACGTTAAAGCTTTGTCCAAACATGTACTCTGCACTTAAATAAATGTGCCAGTAGCCAAGTAAAACCCGTCCAATTATCGTAGGAGGTAGGGACAGTTCATAGACGGACAAGTAATTTTCTTTGGCGAATGCTCTCAGCGCTGTTAACAGTTTCAATATGGTACATGAATATTGATCTGCTCGCCGTGGAATATTTGCTCGTTATGGTCCGGTTTAGTTTGGCAAAGAAAATGAATTAACGCCATCCACCTGGTATTCGTTCGGCCTTGTAAAACTTGCAGAGAAGAAATAGGAAGAAAACGTTAATACCCGGCAACTTACGTGTGCACGCGAACCATGCAAAACTTGCATGATATTCCAATTGCCAAGTGTCGTATTCATTTCTACATAAAATTAATTGAGCAATCGACAGCGGTGTACTTTGCATCGATTTAAATTATCCCGAGTCCGGTTTAATGAATGGAAAAAAACACGTGCTGTCAGAATATTTGTCAACACGAAGATTTACGAAGTCGTGCAAATGCGGAGCGCATCCGGGGATACGATCAATATTATTATTGTAAACTATAAATCCATTTTTTTTTATTATTTACATCGTCTGCGAGATTACGGGGAGAACGAGAGAGGTTGTTTAGAATGATAACTGTTGTGCCATATCTGCGACCGGGAGTGTTATGATCGAGAAATAAGTTATCGAGCGGTTCTCGAGGGACAGGACGAATGTGTTTCTCGCGTGCACGCAAGCCGAGATGACAAAACAATGCCAGTGTGCCAGAAGAGCGTCGTGGAAAAATAGCACGCACCGCCGATGGCATCGTGCCATTTCTCTTTATTCTTAGAGCCTCGGAGAAATTCGCCGATTTTCAAAGTTGCCCGGTTTCCTACATTTTTTCTACACGAGTGCAGTATTCTTTTGGGTCTTGGCTGGTCAATGAAAAATTGCTGCTGAAATCGCCGTTAATTTGAGTGAATTGCTTACACCGCGGGGAGAAATATAAGTGTCCTCAAAGAGAGGACGTTCGTATTAAGATGATTTTAATATCCTGTCCTTCTCGAGAGGTCACGGCGAAGGGTTAATCACCTCCCCGACCTCTTTATGCTCCTACATATTTTTCTTAACGCTAAACACACGGTCTCCGCATTGTCTGTATTTTTCGAATGATTTTACTCCGTATGTCGAGTTGAAATGGCGCGATTGGTGTAAAGTGTGTCGACACGACGGGCTATACTCACAAAGCAATCAATGTCAGGTTTTATCTGGAACGCTTTGAGTCCTATCCTAGGAGCGGCCCGATAAACATTTTTATCGTAAACCTTAGCCGCGCCATGTGTTCATTGTTTATAAATACTCGTTGGCGTTCCAAGTACCGTCAAACGGTCGAGAATAGTCGAGCCTTGAAATCGCGTCTCGCTACTACATTTTTACCAACTCTTATTGGCCGTCTCTTCATTTAAATACGATGCTCAGATTCCCCTTTATCCACGGACCGCATTTCCGTAGAATCTAAGGATCGCCCATTGTCCCTGGAATTTTCGAAATGGTCTAATTTGTGCCGCGGTATTTAGTCTTTGGCTAGTCGCCACTCGAAACCTGCCTCGCTAGAATATCTCTTTCCCCCTTGCTATCGCGATTAACGAGCGACACAGGCGGCCCATGTAAATTAGCGAGTTCTGCATAGATCGAACGAATGCATCGTGAATTGTGTGCAAATTTCGTCCCCGCAAATTGGGTCGACTTAAAAGCGAGCCGATCGATGAACTTTCGCGCGCGAATCCTACCGATGCGACGACTCAACCGACATGTTCGTTTGCCTCTACTCTTTCCAACGGAAGTAAAACACTGGCAGAGACAAAACACGGTGTCCAGTAACACGGCAGAGCTCTGCACTTTTCTGCACCTACATGTACGATGAATTGTGCAGCGTAGTAATTTCGAGAGACCGGGAAAACATTGTACATTTTTGGGGAATTGATTGTTCGTTGACGACGCGACAGAGTAGTTGGTTAAATCTTTGTGTGTTAGGCTAATTGTAACACCTTTCGTCTATTGTAATAACTTTTTTGCTTGGTTTTCAGACTGCACTCAGTATTTTCTTCCAAGAAGCCGCGATACCGTCATGCGCTCAAGGGCCTGGCGCTCATTTCGGTCAGGTGAGTCGACCCACTCATAATTTACGTTGAGCAAACGAACTAGCGAGCGTTCGCAAGATTGCACGGGACAGCAAAATAAGCTGTGGAAGGCTTTCGATGAGGGGGAGGATCTAGAAAAGGCACTAAAGATAGACGGAAAGCTCACAGGAATAGAATAATGGACTCTACGTAAATTTAGCTTTAAATTTCTACCTACGATTGTCCCTGTTTATATCCGTCCGATCGATGGCAAGCTATATCCCTCTGTTTCATCGTAATTATTCTGCCTCTGAAATGCATGTTTATTCGCGGCTCGCAATCCTCCGCAACGCAGGCGGCTCAATTATCCTCGGGGTAAAAGGACGAAATTCGTGGGGCTGGTTCGAATCTGCACCATAGCCGACTCGTTCCGCAAATAGCCGACTTTGCCAGCGTTTTATCCTCACGCGATCGTATATCGTGCGGACTTCCGGCGGGTTCACGTGCGACGATATCGATTATTCAAAGAGCTTTTTCGAGGGGCAAAGGAAATTAACGATCCCCGTCTCGGGGAAGTTTCGCTGACGCGACGGAAAACCATTTGCTCTCGTGTCGATTCCCTCGTTTTGTGCTCGGAAAATCGATCCCCGCGCGTGTCTGACCTTGACGGAATCTTCCCCTTTCGTCCGAAAGTTGTCCCTTCGAGGGGCAGGAGGGGGGAAAGCCCAGCGAGTTTGGTATTTTTCTACTGCGAATGTTATTCAATGTCCATGGACGTTCCAGCGGGCTTTGCCCGCAACGACCGGGAAAAATCAATCGCCGCGCGTGTCTGACCTTGCCGAGGATTCATCCCTTCCGTTTCCCCAAACTTTTTTCCCGACTTGTTGAAAAGTTTGCCGCAACGGAAAAAAAGGTCGATACCTCACGGTACGCGGGCAAACGTTATTTCGCACGTTGGTTTTATCGGAAGTTTTTCTTCCGCGTGATTTTGTTTGTCGAACGGCCAGGAACGAAACTCTCTGGTCATATCGGAATTGGTTTATTTGGAGAAGCCCCGCGGATTTTTCGTCGACAGTCTCGTGAGCCAAGTGGCTTTTTATCGGGCGTGAAACCACAGCACGCACTAGCCGTATGACTAGAGGAATAAAGGTCCCTTACACGTTCAGATATCCCCGATATCGTTCCCGGACAAGCTCGAACTTGTCTAAGATACACATGGCTCGATGTCACGTTCCAACAGCGATAACGAGTTTTCTCGGGCCAGAGAAAACCTCCTAAGAAAATATTCGTCTCACCTAAATTATTACGACTCGTGGAAAAACAGCGTGGAATCGAAGAAAAATATAATGGATGAATAAATCGAACTGGTTTTAATGGTGCACTGAGTCGTCGAATTGGAAATTCTTTTTCCGAGAGACCAGGCAAAATAATAGAGAGATTTGCGAGTGGCAGAGCGGTGCCGTCGATGGCTCCATCGATTTGTTTCGAAACCACTCTAGGCGAGTTTCTGCACCGAGCGGAAAAGAGGTGCAAAAAGGAGTAGTGATTAGCGCCGAGGAGAAAGTGCAGTGTAATTCTAATACATGGCGATTGATATCGCTCGAACGAACGTCTCGCGAATTATCTCTCGCTTTGGTTACTTTTATCGACGTTGAAAATCTCATCGACTCACTCGTCTCCCCCGTGGGGAGAAAATAATTATCTTTGGGCGGATTATCGTCGGACTCTCGCACGGTTTATCTCGTCCCGATCGAGAGCAGAAATTTCCGTCAGGTTAAAAACATGGCGCGAATGTTTATGTTTAGCTACATGAAATGACCGAACGGCCATACGCATTCACCGCGAACTTTGCTCCGCGTCGTCGCATGACCAAGGGAAAATGCAGGCTTAATCGCATCAGCCGAGCAAATAATTGTTTATCACCTGCGCACATAAAACGCCGCGCAGTGCGATTTTTTGCGTCTCATTGGAAAGCAAAATCGCCGTAGAATGTCGAACGACGGAATAAAAACAACGTTGAAACAACGAGTTCCGCGGCTTTTGTTGAATCAGCGGGAAAATTGTTTTCCCAACGTTTGTCGAAAATCGTCGTTACGACGACCACGTGTGTTGCCGAGCACGTACGTGTACGACCATTTACCAGCGCGTGTATCGTAATCACTTACTATCTCCGTGTGTTTGTTTAGCCATCAGTTGTATGTATAATTAACCGCCGGACGTCGGCGTATAGGTGTCTACCGACGAGATAATTCACTCGTCCTATTCGTGTGGGTGAGGGTCGAACAATCGATGAATAAATGTGTACGTCCACTACTACGAACCGGATAAATTGTGCACGGATGTATCAGGGTATTGGGCGGAGATTTCACGAGTGAATGTGTGACCGCAGCAGTCAGACAACTCGGAAGTAGATGTATGTATCTAGTGGTCAGACAATTCGCTAGTAGATTCGCCCGTGTATGTCGGACCATTCACTCCTAAATGTACGCGCGCGAATCTTACGATTTACCAGCCAATTCCAGGAAGTAAAATTTACTTGTGGAGTTAATTAACTACATAAATTTCTTTCGCTTCGTATACCATTGAAGACCATCAATGACCAATTGAATTCGAATCAAATGTTTATCAACATTCTGGGATTGTGCAAATTTTTTGTTGGGATTTCCAACGTGCCTGATAGTGGAACTTCACGAATGATGCCGAAACGAAGTACATATTGAAACGCTGACCTCGTGATTAAAGCTATCCTTCTGGTTAGCGCGGACAAACGCAATTTGCCGTTCCAATCGAACCCACGCATGCCAGCTTTGCCTTTTTTTCGCCCGTCCTGCAAATTTACGCACTTCGACTTCCGAATATCCGTATTTTGCACGAGCCTTTCAATTTTTTCACCACCTATACACGTTTCGAATTTCACCGTCAAAGCGATAGGGTGGTTACTAAAAAATGTAAAATCTCGTTGAATTCGAATACCTTATGCTGATCGATGAAAAATATTGTTAAATGAATCTGTTGCGCAAGGGAAAAACGTGGTATCGCGTTTCGGGGAAATTCGTGGAGCTTTCTTGCGGCTACAGAAGCGAAATTGAATTCCCCTTGGCTAGGAGATGGGAGCCGTCAGGTGAATCGAGCTCCCTCGTAAATCGCGGGCGTGTAAAAGCGAGAGTTGCGACAATTGCCGTTGCATTCGATCGGACTGCAAGAATCGGCGCAACGGGCCACATTAGGAAACGTTTCCCAGGTCAGTCGTTACACAAGTCGGCGGATTGTGGAAGAATCGTGAGAAAACGCTGGAAACAGCGGTGCATACACGGTTTCTACGCGATTAACATGGTACGAGACAAAATTCCAAATTCCCATCCAAAGTCAAGCAGTCATGGAAAATTGTGAATTTTTTCAAATAATTGGGGCTTCTCTCGGGTTCGAATTTCCTCCTGTCCCTTGTTTATTTGTCATATCTTGTCGAGTATGTTACTATTCTCGCACGGTAGTAGAGCATATGCCCGAGGAGAATTGCCACTTTGTATGCAACACCTTCGCTCTGGCTGCTATACCGTACGCCCTTGATAAGAAAAAAAGAAATGCCGTGCATTCACTTTTTCATCCTTTCACAAGTGGGCAGACAGATACGCGATAGGGGATATCGGCCGAACAAAAGCCCCATATTTCCCCGGACGACTACGGCACACGGTCATTTGCCTTCTCTCTGGTTTTTCCTCCCCCTCGCCCCGCCACCCCCTTTTTCTGTTCATTCGCCGTGCGCGTTCACTCGGTAGAATAGCCGCGAAAATTCCTCGAGCGGACAAATGACGAACGTACCGGCAGGAAATTACCAGGATCTTGAAACGTCCGGATCGTTTTGTTATTCCGATACCGTGAACGATGGACATTTTATAATCCGTTGGCTCGACCGACACGGCAATCTTACTCAGCGAAAAACGAATCTCCTGCAGGCTAGTTTTCCGTTATCGTTTTGCAAGTGGACCGAGCGAACACGCAACACACACACAGAGACAGACATACACGTGGCACGGGGAAATCGGTCGAACAAAAGCTCCGTGGTGCTTCCCTCTGCGAATTTCATTCCGGCAAATTCGTCGACGTTTCCCGTTGGCTCGGCAGGAAATGGCACGGCGACGATCGCCGATGATTTTATAATCCGTCCATCGGCCAATAAAGGAAATCCTGTCGGCCCCGGTAAACGCATGTAAACCGCCCACGCTTCCGAGCCGTCGTTACGTCAGCCCCCCCGAAAAGCCCGGAGAAAATGTCGAAACTGGCCGAGGGGAAAGGGAAAGAGGTAGACGGTTGTCGTCTCCGACTGACGATGCTTGTCTCGCGTTTCTAGTCGCTAGGTGCGTCGTTACTATTCTCGGTCGGGGTGGCATTCCGATAAGCCGCGTGCCAAAACTCGTGCTGGACGACGGAGAAAGACTGTCCCGACTACATGTCCAAACCTATGCAAGCCATTCTTCCCCACGACCTCTGAAAAAACTTCCACCAAGACCAGATAAATACTTTAACCAGAGGTCCAGTCTAGCGTCGACCGAGCACGCTTACTAATTGGTCGCATTAATTACAGATTCTTCGGCAATGCTGCCGATGAATAAAGAATACATTAGTGTTGAGTGCAGGTGAGGGTCGTTGGATTGCCCTCTTCATAGTTGCTATCCATTTGACGTACCTTTCTTGGCGATGAATTATGCGACGTTAGATGCGTTAGGACGTATTGTACCGCGTGTGGTCCGTCCGTTGATCCACCTGGTAGACGCTGACGTCAAGTTCCTCTGACCCGCAGGTTCGACGACCCTAACTACTCGATGGAACGAGAGGAAACTAGCGAGATGTATCTATTTCACCCGCGGGGAAAGTCGTTGCGTCATTCTCTCTGTTGTGACTAAACCGTAACATCCTGCACTGATAAAAGCCGAGTTATTTCAGGGCCGATTTCCGTCGAAAATGACGATGCAACTTGACACGTAAGCGTCTAAAGGTCGGTGAAAAATTGTCCGATCGATGAGCTCATCCCGGTCTATTTCTTATTCTCCAGGGAGTTTATTCAACTTGCCACGAAGAACGTACACGACGACCCTGAAGTGTATTAGTTTTTCGTTAGAGGGGAAACGTTGGCGAAATTATGGGCGGTTTTTTGGGCCGACTTATCCGCCCATTTCGAGCGGACGATGAAAATAATGATCGGCCGAACAAACCCCACTCCCTGTCCCATTATATCTCTGGGCCCGATAACCCGTCGGCTGTGTTTGTCCGACAAAAACAGATCGTTACGTGTAATTAGCAGTGTGTACGATATCGAACGATCCTCCGGGGACTAGTTACACAGACTCAAAACAATTGTTCTTCCGACGTTGTCATTTTTGCCATCAACCCCTGGACCTCCCCCCCCCACTCAGTGGCAGATTACGCCAATTGTACAATCGTTTATCTTCTCGTCGAATCCACGAGTACAAATTCGATATTGCTAATTTGTTGTTCGACTTGAAACTCCGCAAAATGGAATGAATGACGGGAGAATGACCAGCCGCGATTGTGAACATTGATCTCTGATCGAGAGTTTTATCCGAGGGATAATCATTCGCGTACAGTGAAAGTCTGCGGTAAACATAAACATACGTTGACTACTATTATCTTGATTTTTGTTTAGGATAAGAAAAAGGTAGAAGACGGTCGATAGTTTATTTTCCTTTATCTTTATAAAACATAATATACCATGACGGTGTACCATTTTCGACGACCTTTCCCGGTTAACATCCACTCGCTCGATTAAAATCTGACACGTTGAACCTCCGGTCAACAAGGTGAAAATAATTACGGACGAGGTTGGCCGTTATCTTTTGATCATCGGCTTGGTCGATAAGCGGCTACAAGTCTACGCTATTTACGTGGATCGCTGAATATTCCGATAAGCTATTTTATCCCTCCGTGTAGATAGTTGGTCGCCTATTTTATCGATCTAAAGGTCTCATTGGCTTCTGTTGCAGATAACCCCGTGCAACACGCCGGCCACGCCGCCGAATTTTCCGGACGCGTTGTTGGCATTTTCCAAGATGTCCGCGGGGGACAAAACTCCGTCGGGTAAGTTTTTCAGCGAAAATTCCCCTGAGTCATCGACTGACTCATTCGCATCTCTGACTATCTCCCGGGTGCCTCTTTCTCTCGCCTTACCATTCCTCCCACGTTCACCGGGTGATATTGATTTCCGACAGCCCTCCTTGAGCCTCCCTCAAGAACAACGCGTTTTCCGGCCTCCAAAGGCGTTGATGACGCTGGGGACCATTCGCAAGGTCAACTTTGTAATTCAAACACAAAGCAATCCTGCCGGTCTAAGACCCGTCTAAGTCTCATGATGGCATAATCAGATTCATTTAATGCTTCCCTGACCGTTGAGAAAGGTCGTTAAATTAATCTGCCCCGGGGAAGGAGATTGAACGGAACTTCTGGGGGCGGGGAGGGGAGAACCTTCGGCGAATCTCAGCCCAAGGATTACCCCGAAACTGTCCTATCCGTCGAGGACGACCCAACCATTGTCTAGCCCTACCAACTGACGATTGTGGATTTGTTTCAGGCATGTCACCGAGTCAGAACGGACTGCAGCAGTGCGCGACGACAGGGTCGACGCAGCACGCGGCACGGTGTAGCGTCTCGACGAACGCTCAACAACAGCAGCAGAGCCAGCAGCAGTTCGGCCTCGGCGAGCCGCAGAGATAAAACAGACTGCCAGGTCGGCGGGGCGCGGTGTGCGCCCGCGATTGCACGATATGCACATCGGCGTGTTTATCCAAGTAAAACTGCGACAACGGGGGGATAGAGAGAGGACTCCAGGAGGAGAATCGACCGGTCCGACCGATGAGGAACACGGAAGACGAGAAGGAAATGGCGGAGATCGGGACGATTCTGTTCGGCTCTGGCTGTGAACGGCCTGCTAATGCGTCTTTGACGACTTCCGCGGGAAATCGGAGACCAAAGACGGCTCTTCCGCGTCTTCTCGAAGGATTCGAAGGCCGCCAGGACGAGCCCAACACCCTCCTGTCGTACCCGAAGCTGAACATAGTGAGAGGAACCAGGAGCCAACGGTCCGGTTCCGCGCGGACACGAAATGTCGCTGAGAAAAATGTAACATGCGGTTCCAAATGAGTGTATGTGATAAAGAACAGGGGCTGTATAAAAATTTGGACAGAGGAAAAAAACCCCTGGCAGAGATCGCTCGGAGAAGAATCAATCGGAAATTCATCGCTAGCTGATGAACGGAATTTCTTTCTGGGCCGATCGCAAGCTGAGTTGAACGCGTCTAACGTTTCTCGACGAGTGCTGAGAATCCGTGACACAAAAAAAAAACGATTTAACGAAACAGTACTAGACAAAGTAGTAAGAGAAATAGTAAACGGAACGACTCGAGGAATAGCAAGTCGACCGGTGAAATAATACACGTTCGTCTACGTCTCCTTGGACTATTTTCTGTGTACTCTCGTTTGCTGTTTGTAATACCACTCCGCTCGGCCCTAACGCTGAAATAGAAGGAGACGGCGACGACGATTCCAACGGTAGTTCCGGCTCGCAGCAGGATCAAACGGTGTCCGACTAAAAACGCGTCTCCGCATGGACCGTTCGATGTGAAAATAAGTAGCGAGATGTCTCCACCATCCCAGTATACTAAAATTCCTCTCCGATCGTACAAAGAGAAACTTTTTAGCTTTTTCCTTGCCCTTCGTTCAGAATACTCTTCAGAAATTCATTAACACTCTTTTCCGGTCGGAAAAGTTTTTGGAAGAATCGCACGATGAAGTAAGTGAACGAGACGAAAGTGCAGATGGTTCTAGGTTTGGTGATTTGGTTCTTAAAAAATCGCCGGCACTGGATAATGCTTCGCATAGATTATTACATTGTATTATTATTTAAGCACCAACCATCGTCCATTATTCCCATATCCTCTTAATTAACATGACAAATTGGACTTTGGTTTAATGTCATTGATGTGAACATTCGTTGATCGAGGATCGAGGATTGAGAATCCTGGAATAAAAAAACGTTAGGACAGGTTCCGACATAAAGAAATGAAAAACTTTAGTGTTTAAGACAATGAGGCTAAATGCGACGAACTGGAACTACTTGAGAATGTACATAGAGTTGTAAAAAGGCGTTTCTAAACACTTATGACGTTCGTTAGGTATCTATGTAAACTTAACCGATGACGTCGGCCAATAGGAATCGGCCGAATGATTTATGGCCAGGGAAAGTCATGCCTAGCTCGACAATATCCAGTGTGGGTTATTTCTTTCCGTGCAATAAAACCGGAGAACAGAGCAACTGTGTATCATTGGCTGCTCGATTAACATAGAAACACTCATACGCACGAATATAGATTACGTACTGCCTACTTTAGAAATGTATAATTTAATTGTACACTTTGTTTCCTTGGCAGAACACCTCGTACGCCGACTATCTGTTTAAACAGATCAATATTTAAAGAGCCATATGTCTTTCTATGCGAAGAAAAAGTCGAGTATGTGGATGGTCTAAGTTTCGTGGGAAATCTGCTAAGTACTCCCAACAGGATTCGTTCCTTCGTAACGTGCAGACAGAAAGGTCATTCTCCTTCTCCTTTGCGGCGACATTATTTAATCGTCTCATGTGGAATTTAGGAAGTATAAGATATGTTGTCCACCATATTTTCGTGGTGGAATGGACAATAATGATTTGGTCGTTGTAAAAGCTCACAATTAAAACGCTTAGGAAAGTGAAATTTCAAGTCGTATCTGCTAAATATTTTCGCCATGGGAGTAATTCTTTACGTTGATATTTCTCGTCAGTTTCACATACTTGAACGAAGATTTCACTTGAAACTCTGCCGAATAACGATTTTTTATCCCTCTTAATTGAAGAAGCTTCAGTCGAACTATAATTTTCCTGACAGAGTGGACAATAAGGATTTAGCGATACTCCATACTTGTCTGACGGATAAGCCCTCATGTTTTTGTTTGTTGTTAATAAGAAAAACGCAATATCACACAAAAGGCACCGACAGAGAAGTTCAGAACCGCGAATGGCGTAGCGGCACAGTTTCCGAGTGCTTTTTTCTCTACCATTTTACTGTCAATGTGAAAAACGAAAACACGGAATAAACGCAAATTTTGCGGAATGATGCTGAAGCTAGAAATATTTGTGGAACCATGAAAATTCATTTTAGTTTCCTTTCAAGATGACTTTTTCCACGATCGGAGAAAGCGACATACACTGAATTTTTCACTTGAAAACTGTTCCACTGATTTCAGTTTCAATCGACTCTCTGTAATTCACAAAGCCAGGGAACTGAAGGTAGTTCTTGAAGTCCCAGCTGCAGCTTCGTCAATGTGCATTCGTTTCATGTAAATACGGTAGATGTTAGTCTCGAATAACGAAAGGAAGTACTACAAGACGATTTTTTCCATTAGATATGCGCTTTAATATTTTTGTGTTTGTAATGTTTAGACTACTATAAAGAAATATTATTACGTTAAAGAAATTATCTCTACTATTATTGTTTATCCGATTTTTAAATATAAAACAATGTTCGTGTATATAACTTTTTTTGAAAAACGAGGAAGATTATTTCCAAATAAAAAATACATGAGTAATGGTGCTTTCATAGTAAAACCGCATGTCAGAGAAACTTTGATTTCGCATAGCTTCCCATAATGTTTCTGTACAACTTATTCCTGTCGACTCGCAGTGGAACTTGCGGTGACATTTATTTACAAAAGGTAAGTGCACTGTAAATAAATTAAAAGCGACTAATTTTCTATCTACGATTAATAGGAATAAAGAATATTTAAGCACCGCTTAAATTGTTCATGGATTCCATTAAAAAAATATTGTAGTTCGTGGTCTTAGAAAATTTAATCGTTATGTCCTGAATACGGACCTAATCTCGGCGGATCCATCGTAGAAAATGTATATATACAATCGGTATACCAAATTATAACGAAACACGATTCTTTGGTGATTCCCTTCTTTAGGGTCCTATTTCGACACCTTTCCCTAATCCAGACCATCTGTCTGGAACAGACAGGAAATACCGATGCATTGCAGCTATGAAACGAGCACGATATTCTTCCGGTGAAACGATTGTCGGGAGTTTTCCTTGGCCACCCAGGATTCCTGACTTCTTCACCATCGTTTCCAGTTTTTTATCCCACGTGAACGTTCTTATGTAGTCTGAAAATAAGTAACGAAATTTTCGGTAACACGAAGTAACTGAAAAAGGAAGGAAAATGTTTTCCATCCTGGGAGTAATTCGGTACCTATTATTCCTAACACCAGTTCGTCGGAATTCGGCTCTAGGCCCACAAGCAGAGAATAATCCATGACAGAATTATCGGCCAGGAATTTCGTGTCCTGTTCAATGGCTCTGTTTAAAACGTCTTTGGAATGCGAGCGAATATACAGAGGCGAGTCGCAACTCACTGAAAGCCACAGAAATAGTTTAAGTCTATTCACTTATCTATTCATAAGACTAATGCTCAAGGATACGTACTGTTCAGTAAGTTTTCATCCAGTAGGACCAATTCTCCCTCGTGATCTATGTCGTCAGGGTTTGCCAGCCGATTTCTCACGGACCCCTTGAGGTCGAATTTGTCTGTGATCGTGCGATTGTAGAACAGATTCTCCATGACGAGGACACTGGTGCGAAGAGCAGCGTTGGTCGTGTTGTTCTTAAAGGATACCCTGTAGACCCCCACTATCTTCCCCAATAAAGTCGGCTGTTTGGTCTGCTGACATTTCTCCATATATGCAAAGTAATTCGGCGCGAAGTCCAGGAAGATCTGCATTTCCAGTCTGGACATCTCCTTCAGAATAAACCTGTCGTCTAAAAAATAAGGAATATCGAAATTTATATATAAATATCGAAATTTGGAACTGTGCAATTAGGGAGATTAGTCTTCCTACCTCTACTTTTGCAGAACGCACTGCCACTTTTCCCTCCTCTGGCTGCCCATTGTACGCTCCTACTCATACTCCTAGTGAACCCGTCCTCCACGCAGGGCAAAACGTTTTCCCTGAGAGCAGCGAACTGCGCCGCAAAATAAACCCTGCAGTAGAAATTGGTAGTAGCGTCGTTAAACTGCACCTCGATGTAATTCTGTTGTTTCGTTGCCTTCTTGTCCTCCTCGGTCTCATTGCCAACCGGTGGATTTTGATTGGCAGTTTCCAGGCTCGAAACGCTTTTCTCCGCCTCCACGGGGCTGGCTGAATTTGGGCTGTTGCCTCTCAGGAAGGACAAAACTGACGGTCGTTTCAATTCGTTTGACTGCGTCAATTCGGGCTGACCTTCCTTATTGTCCGGCAGTTTTCGTTTATACAGAGGGCTGGGGTTTGCCTCCGACCCTTTCGCAGAACGTAGCAATTCCTGAAGGGCGTGTTTGTAATCGTGGGAATCGAGGGCATAGGCAATTATTGACGACGGTTCAGACTCGTACACGACGATAGGGACAACCGACCTAAAAAAAATGTCATTTTCAATTTCGCCAATGTCAGGGCGTATTTACGTTTGTCTTTACCCACCCCAATGGTAAGAGATGATGCTCCCCCGCCGCCAGTGGATTCGATATCGGGTTAGTAACCGGCAGAGACGGTAGGAGTTGGGACAGTATTGTTTTCTTCTTCTTTCTCTTATCCGGTACATCTTCCGAGGCCAACGGTAAGACGTCTGAATGCGATCTTTGATGAGTCTTCGGTGACCCATGGATCACAACAATCTCGTCGACGTTTACATTCTCCGGGAGTTCGTTGTCCGAGTTTTCCACCAACTCAGTCGTCTGATTTTCGTTTTGTATGGCGGCGATAGCGTCCACCGCGTTATAATCAGCGGACATTGGACTCAAATCCTCCATCTGAGATTCCGAGGCTGTGTCTTCGGTGATATGTCCATCTGTCTCGATAACACCGGCGGTCAAGGACCTCTCCGTGAACCTGCGAGGTCGGTCATCCTTTTTCTTAGCCGTGATTTCGAGGATTCGCGCGTTCCAATTGGAAACAGCTTCGGAGATGAGTCTCTTGAGGATAACAATACCGTCCTCGATCCTGAACATCATCGCTTGTACTTCCTTCTCGGAGGCCTTGCCCTTGAGTTTAGTGTTTTCCAAGGTCGGAGAGGTCAATTTGATCTGGATCTCCTCGATTTTGTTCTTAAAGTACTGCTGATCCTTTGTCAGCTGCTGTTTCAGAAGGCTCAGGTTTTCCACGTCGGTTTGCGCAGCAGTTAATTTCTCTCTAATACTTGTGAATACCTCATCACCATTGAGCGTGAGGCTCTTCATCTCCTCGATGACGTTGGCGTGTTGTTTCGGATCGTAGATGATGTTTATCAAAGGCGGAGGCAGAGAAATCTCCCATTGGGAGATCTTTGTGTACTTGAACACGGCCAGCATGTTCCTCTTAGAGAAATACTGATAGTGATCGTGGTGCAGGGAATGTTGACAAGTTTCCGAGTCCCGTCTGCTGTAAGCGCTCCCGTGGAAACGCAGTTCCAGGTACTTGGCGAAGGACAACGACCAAGTGTCATCGCTCATCGGTACGACTTGCGAATTGCTCTTGCATTTCACGCATTTGCTCCACATGAGTATCTGATTCTTGTTTTCCGAGCCAAAGGGCTCCGTACTCATTTCACCCAGGTTTATGTGAACACATCCGCCGTCGTGAGCAAACCTTCTAACATGCTGAGCAATTTGTGCTCGGCAGGCTTGCGCAGGACATTTGTACTCCGAAGTAAGACAGTAACGTTCAAGGAAACGACCCAGTGCAATGTCATTCCGCCCGTATAGGTCCATATTGACGACCCAAGGGTTGACGCAAAAAGCAGGTGTATCGGTCCCAGTGTGCGAGAAGCTACAGAACAGAACCGACAATCGCTGATGACTCGCTGGATCCAGACAGTCGGGCCAGCTGGCAATTTGTTCGTTCGATTCTGTGGGCGCTGGCAATTGTTGTTTCTCGAATAAAACATTGTTCGTAGGATACAATCGACTACCACAAGCGCGAAAATTTGCCAGAAGTGCCTGGACTTCTCGACTATCGGCGTCTGTCGTCAATTTTGCTTGGACAAACGGATGTCGAGGTTTCAGTTTTAAATTCACGTAGGGATTGTCAAGGGGTACAGGATCGCTCGACCCACTGTTCGTTCTCGTTCCTTCCACTTTATCCAAGAAATGAGCGGAGTAGAAAATTTCCTTCGGGAAGAAACTCCTCAGGACGCAGTTTCTTCCTTGCTCAGTTTCTAAATAAGGTATAGAGAATTTGAGGTACGGGGAAACGCTGAGTATAGTGTCCTCCAGGGCTTTTTTAAATTTATTCGAAAGAGGCAAATCCGCCACGCTCAGAGGCTGACCATTTGGACTAAACTGATGAAAGACATCCTCTTCGTCTTCGTTTAAGTACTGGTGCAAAGGGTCGCTTCGATCACACACAGACTCGCCATAGATTCGTTTCTCTTCCGAAGGAATCTTCTCCCGCAATTTCGACATGGTCTTCTCGGGTTTCTGATCGGTATTACTCTCGACATCGTTGTTCTTGCTACAAAATAATTCGAGAGTACTATCGTTCCTCGAGCTATTCGTCTCCACTCCCGACGTGTCAGTAGTAAAGTTGCTATCAACCCGCGTTGAAACTTGATCAGTGTCGTTGGAGTCTTCCACCGACGGTCTGGACTTAGTTTTGAACAGTCTAAGAGTATCGTAGGGATCACAGTCTTCGAGTAATACATTTGCCACTTGTTTCAACGAGTTCAAACTCTTCTCATTCTGGTAGCCGCTTTCTGAGGCCTGTCCTTTCAGTGGAGTACTTTTGCAAGTCGGCTGTGTTTTCTCAACATCTTGCCCATCGCTAGAGATGCTGTCCAAGTCCTCCTGTATCTCCGAGGACGGTTGATTCTCTTTCTCGAAACACTCGTCGTCGGTCGTGACTGATGAGATCTTGTCCACTTGTTCCTGGTCAGGGACAGTCTTCTGCGTAGTCTCGTCTAGGAAGGAATTATCCTTGGGCGATGGTGGCCTTGCGTATTCGTCCATCAGAAAAGATTTCTCCAGACGCCAGGAATACGCGGCGAAGATCATCATCGAAGTGACATTTTTCACTTTTTTTAATTCACTCGTCGAACCACCGCGTAGTAGAATCGTAGATCCAAGATGTGGATTAGCGCAGCCCTCGAAATACATCAGTGTCTTGACACCATCTGAAAGTATAACGTTTCTTATACATCTTAGAGCAATGAAGAAGAAAGTTATGAGGTCACTGGTACTGAAGCATGTAAACACGTACTACGTTCATTAGGAAAATTTCGTAGGTAAAATTTTTTGCACGTTCCCACAACATGTCTTGCGCTAATGTGTGCGTCAATAGTGTTGACAATATTTGCGCCGGTGCATCTGGCAACTCTCTCAAGGACACTGAGCTTAACATTGAGAACGAGAGTCACGCCGCATTCCCTCAGTCTGTCTTGTGCCAGTCTAGATACCGAACGATGTACGAGAACAATGTCTGGCCCAAGCGCAGTAATTCTCGCAACTGTATGACCCAAGTATTCGCTTTCCTGCACGCATTATCAATATTATTCCCTACCTAAGTGAATCATTTAGTCGATTAATCAAGTTGTTCGTTACCTGCAACATGACTGGTTCTAAACTTAGCAATTTGCCTTCCACACGCTGATACATTAAACCACATTGAAGCAGCAAAATCTTAGGATTAGCAATCATCGCGTTCATTCCACGATGGGCAACGTTTTTACTGCAAATCACCCCCGATACTATTTCAGAATCGTCCCTACTCCCCCCAGCACATTTCTTGATCTGCACATATTGCCGAATATCAAGATCATCCGCGTTGTGATTTAAATCGGGTCTAACTTGATCCACTATTTGATGCGAGATTGATAAAATCACATCTGACCACGTTTGTGACAGGCCTTCTTTGTTTAGCAGCTGCTTGATCAAGGAATCTTCGTGTTGTTTGTACGCAGACCTAGATTAACCGATGTATAGTATAATGTATTGACAATTACTGTTGCTTGGAGACAAAATGCAAGGAAATACAACTTACGTGAGACCGTTGTATGCGCTCATTTCCCCGTAAGCAATTCTAAGATTGGTCGCCTTGTGCCATCTGTTTCTTTCCATAAATTCTTGTACCTGAAGAGTGTCACTAGGTAGATCGTCAGATACTTTGGTATTGCACTCGTGAGATTTCAAGTTGACTTCTTTTTTCTCGATTAGCCCATCGCTACTGTCGACAGAAATGACGGTCATCTCGTCGGAGGTTGGTCTCTTCAATGTTACCGTGGACGATTCTAAATTTAGGTCCAAGTAAAAGCTGGAACTGGAGGATGCCAAACGGCCAGAAGTTGAATTCGGAGGCTTTGCTTCACTCTCGGAATCTGTAAAAAGCGTAAACATAATCGAACCGAACGGCTGGTGAATGTTCGCTGTAGTTAATGTCCTACCAGTAGTCGAGTCATGTTGGGGTATTGTTTTAACCCATGCAGGTTCCTGTGCATCGCATGTTGCTTGGTTTTCGGTTAAAAAGTCTGTACTCTGAAGTTGAGGCAGTTTGATTGGTTTAAAAATCGTTGCAGTGTCACTAAATATATTGTCCCCTATAGCAGATTCAATGAAACCAGCTTCTAGTAACGCTTGTCCTATCGCCGTAGCTTGAACCCTACAAAATGGAGACGGTATTCGGTGAAGAAAACACGATGGTTGTACAAATTTTTGCCTAGTTTTAATGTTACCGAGTTGCTGCTTTGTTTTGGCCTATCATCCAATTTACAAGCTCGTTCGCCAGGAAACAGTTATGATAACTTTTCAAACGAATTCTATGAGTTTGAAGTAAAATTGCTTGACTAGATCTAAATAGTTCTTCATAAATCATTCTCAAGGATGCAGAGTTTTGCAAGACAAGAGAACGTTCTTGCGATGTCAAATAGCTGCCTGCGGACCTAAAGAAAAATGTAAAACATCATTTTAATGAGTCCCGACAAATTCGACTAATCTGCGTTGTTAGTAATTTGGTATAAACTTATGTACCGCCCAACGGCATATTTTTCTTCCATATAACCCACACTTGATTTTCGGCAAATTAAACTCTCATCCTCCACGGATTCGTTTATGCTTTTTTGCATTGAAGGAGGGGAATCATTTCCATATTTGACTTGAAGGTCTTCCTGTAGAGCCTTTAAATCTGCGGTCAGGTCACTCCTCATGTCAGAGGATTGCAGGTAGGACAATACCACCTTACAACAATATGTACATACCCTGAGGTCACCTATAAGAGTATCCGTAGTATGAATCATTACAAATACAATTATCTGATTACTAGATCATGAATACAAAGGTTATGTCCTTACCAGTACATCCCATAATCTTTCCTGGTATTTGATCAGAGCAACATTTTGAACAAAATATTTGTCCACACACCCTGCAATGGTGTCTTCGACGGAAAGTTGTGAAACGTTCTCCACATTCATAACACTGTTTACTAACACTGTCTGGCATCCAATAGGTCCTCAACTGTGACTCCTTATATGACTGAAGATTCTAAAATTCATATTGTTTTAACACCATGATCTACTATACACATATTAATATTTAATTTGTGACTTACATTGCTTTTTGAAGCTACAATGTTACTGATACGTTTCAATACATTTGGCAAGCTACGGCCTTCTCCAGAGTCTAGTGGAAAATTCATTCCAATAGGGGTGTCATCTTCGGGTGATTGTTCCGTACCTTCTGCTTGTTTCCAGGACTCCAAATCAGAGGAACTTTGATCATCTGTGTTAGGTGATGCTCTTGCACTGTCCACAGGCTGAGAGCCTAAATATGAGTGTATGGTTAAACCAATTAATAACAGTGGCAGAAACGAATACTCACCCCTGCTGAAGCTGAAGATTTTGGAGAACAGGGACGCTACAACAGGCTGATTTTCTTCGGGGCTTAACGGAGCGAACTCCGTCAGCTTGGTTGGCGAATTCATATTCTTGTGCATCGTGATTAATGTTACCTGACGAGAGCCATGTTTCGGAAAAAATTTCATACGAGTCACGTCTAACCACACGCACCTGCGGCTGCGTATGTAACGCGGCCGCAGATTTTTGACAGGCTCTAATCAGCTGATCAACCCACTGGTGGAGTTTCAACCGTATCAGGTACGATAGAGACAGCAGCACTGGTACGATTAGTATGGCCACCTATATCTCGTCTGTGGATCTACGCAGCACATCGGTGACCGATCTGTAATCGTTAGACTGATTACCACCGTCGTCAAATTAGATCTACGCAGCACATCGATAACCGATCTGTATTCGCCAGAGAGATTACCCCCGTCGACAATTTAGATCTGTGCACCGCATCGGTAACCGACC
Organism: Hedychridium roseum; assembly: GCA_963989215.1. Classification (NCBI taxonomy): domain Eukaryota; kingdom Metazoa; phylum Arthropoda; class Insecta; order Hymenoptera; family Chrysididae; genus Hedychridium; species Hedychridium roseum. Next base: position 1,659,470 of record OZ022318.1, on the reverse strand, counting down.
TGTAATCGCCAGACAGATTACCCCCGTCAACAATTTAGATCTGTGCACCGCATCGGTAACCGATCTGTAATCGCTAGACTGATTGTCACAATTCTCAATTTGCATCGGTGTAAGATGTCGGTAACCAATCTGTAATCGCTAGACTGATTATCACCGTTGTCAATTTACATCCGTGTAGAATATCGGTAACGAATCTGCAATCGCTAGACTGATTATCACTGTTCTCAATGTACATCCGTGTAGGACGTCGGTAACCAACCTGTAATCGATAGACTGGTTGTCACAATTCTCAATTTGCATCGATGTAAGATGTCGGTAACCAATCTGTAATTGCTAGACTGATTATTACCGTTGTCAATTTACATCCGTGTAGAATATCGGTAACGAATCTGCAATCGCTAGACTGATTATCACTGTTCTCAATTTACATCCCTGTAGGACGTCGGTAACCAATCTGTAATCGCTAGACTGATTGTCACAATTCTCAATTTGCATCGGTGTAAGATATCGGTAACCAATCTGTAATCGCTAGACTGATTATTACCGTTGTCAATTTACATCCGTGTAGAATATCGGTAACGAATCTGCAATCGCTAGACTGATTATCACTGTTCTCAATTTACATCCGTGTAGGACGTCGGTAACCAATCTGTAATCCCTAGACTGATTATCACAGTTTTCAATTTACGTTCGTGTAGAATATCGGTAACGAATCTGCAATCGCTAGAATGATTGTCACCGTCATCAATGTAGGTCAAGGCAGCGGATTAGTAATATATGGACACAGATGAAATATGGGATAAAACTATTATCCAAGTTACACACTTCATTGACATATTTGACAATACCTACGTATTATATATACTATTACTACCTATTATATATACTATATGCGTACTATATATGTCACATACGTACTATATACCTGTTATATATACTATATACGTACTATATATGTCACATACGTAATATATACCTGTTATATATACTATATGCGTGCTATATATGTCACATACGTACTATATACCTATTATATATACTATATGCGTACTATATATGTCACATACGTACTATATACCTATTATATATACTATATACGTACTATATATGTCACATACGTACTATATACCTATTATATATACTATATACGTACTATATACGTATTATATATACTATATGCGTACTATATATGTCACATACGTACTATATACCTATTATATATACTATATGCGTGCTATATATGTCACATACGTACTATATACCTGTTATATATACTATATGCGTACTATATATGTCACATACGTACTATGTACCTATTATATATACTATATGCGTACTATATATGTCACATACGTACGATACACCTGTTATATATACTATATACGTACTATATATGTAACATACGTACTATGTACCTATTATATATACTATATGCGTACTATATATGTCACATACATACTATATACCTGTTATATATACTATATACGTACTATATATGTAACATACGTACTATATACCTATTATATATACTATATACGTACTATATACCTATTGTATGTACTTTATACGTAATATATATATTATATACGTATTATATACTCGTTGTACATACTATTTTATCGTATTTCAACGCATTTTGATGGATTTTAATGCATTTTTCGCGTATTTTATCGTATTTCAACGCATTTTGATGGATTTTAATGCATTTTTCGCGTATTTTATCGTATTTCAACGCATTTTAATGGATTTTAATGCATTTTTCGCGTATTTTATCGTATTTCAACGCATTTTGATGGATTTTAATGCATTTTTCGCGTATTTTATCGTATTTCAACGCATTTTGATGGATTTTAATGCATTTTTCGCGTATTTTATCGTATTTCAACGCATTTTGATGTATTTGGATGCATTTTTCGCGTATTTTATCGTATTTCAACGAATTTTGATGGATTTTAATGCATTTTTCGCGTATTTTATCGTATTTCAACGCATTTTGATGGATTTTAATGCATTTTTCGCGTATTTTATCGTATTTCAACGCATTTTCATGGATTTTAATGCATTTTTCGCGTATTTTATCGTATTTCAACGCATTTTAATGGATTTTAATGCATTTTTCGCGTATTTTATCGTATTTCAACGCATTTTAATGGATTTTAATGCATTTTTCGCGTATTTTATCGTATTTCAACGCATTTTAATGGATTTTAATGCATTTTTCGCGTATTTTATCGTATTTCAACGCATTTTAATGGATTTTAATGCATTTTTCGCGTATTTTATCGTATTTCAACGCATTTTAATGGATTTTAATGCATTTTTCGCGTATTTTATCGTATTTCAACGAATTTTGATGGATTTTAATGCATTTTTCGCGTATTTTATCGTATTTCAACGCATTTTGATGGATTTTAATGCATTTTTCGCGTATTTTATCGTATTTCAACGCATTTTAATGGATTTTAATGCATTTTTCGCGTATTTTATCGTATTTCAACGCATTTTAATGGATTTTAATGCATTTTTCGCGCATTTTATCGTATTTCAACGCATTTTAATGGATTTTAATGCATTTTTCGCGTATTTTATCGTATTTCAACGCATTTTAATGGCTTTTAATGCCAATTTCAGTTTGTTTATTTTTTTCTGCTAATATAGTCGTTTTTCTGCTAGTATAGTAGTTTTTCCACTAGTATAATAGTTTTTTCCGCTAGTATAGTAGTTTTTTTATGATAGTATAGTAGTTTTTTTCTGATAGTATAGTAGTTTTTCCACTAGTATAGTAGTTTTTTCCGCTAGTATAGTAGTTTTTTTATGATAGTATAGTAGTTTTTTTCTGATAGTATAGTAGTTTTTTCCGCTAGTATAGTAGTTTTTTCCGCTAGTATAGTAGTTTTTTTCTGATAGTATAGTAGTATAAAAAAACTACTATACTACTATACTACAATACTACTATACTATCAGAAAAAACTACTATACTACTATACTATCAGAAAAAAACTACTATACTATCAGAAAAAAACTACTATACTAGCGGAAAAAACTACTATACTAGCCGAAAAAAACTACTATACTAGCGGAAAAAACTACTATACTATCAGAAAAAAACTACTATACTAGCGGAAAAAACTACTATACTAGCGGAAAAAACTACTATACTATCAGAAAAAAACTACTATACTAGCGGAAAAAACTACTATACTATCAGAAAAAAACTACTATACTAGCGGAAAAAACTACTATACTAGCCGAAGAAAACTACTATACTAGTGGAAAAACTACTATACTAGCAGAAAAACGTCTATATAAGCAGAAAAAAATAAACAAACTGAAATTGGCATTAAAACCATTAAAATGCGTTGAAATACGATAAAATACGCGAAAAATGCATTAAAATCCATCAAAATGCGTTGAAATACGATAAAATACGCGAAAAATGCATTAAAATCCATCAAAATGCGTTGAAATACGATAAAATACGCGAAAAATGCACTAAAATCCATCAAAATGCGTTGAAATACGATAAAATACGCGAAAAATGCACTAAAATCCATCAAAATGCGTTGAAATACGATAAAATACGCGAAAATACGATAAAATACGCGAAAAATGCATTAAAATCCATCAAAATGCGTTGAAATACGATAAAATACGCGAAAAATGCATTAAAATCCATCAAAATGCGTTGAAATACGATAAAATACGCGAAAAATGCACTAAAATCCATCCAAATGCGTTGAAATACGATAAAATACGCGAAAAATGCATTAAAATCCATCAAAATGCGTTGAAATACGATAAAATACGCGAAAAATGCATTAAAATCCATCAAAATGCGTTGAAATACGATAAAATACGCGAAAAATGCATTAAAATACATCAAAATGCGTTGGAATACGATAAAATACGCGAAAAATGCATTAAAATCCATCAAAATGCGTTGAAATACGATAAAATACGCGAAAAATGCATTAAAATCCATCAAAATGCGTTGAAATACGATAAAATACGCGAAAAATGCATTAAAATCCATCAAAATGCGTTGAAATACGATAAAATACGCGAAAAATGCATTAAAATCCATCAAAATGCGTTGAAATACGATAAAATACGCGAAAAATGCATTAAAATCCATCAAAATGCGTTGAAATACGATAAAATACGCGAAAAATGCATTAAAATCCATCAAAATGCGTTGAAATACGATAAAATACGCGAAAAATGCATTAAAATCCATCAAAATGCGTTGAAATACGATAAAATACGCGAAAAATGCATTAAAATCCATCAAAATGCGTTGAAATACGATAAAATACGCGAAAATGCATTAAAATCCATCAAAATGCGTTGAAATACGATAAAATACGCGAAAAATGCATTAAAATCCATCAAAATGCGTTGAAATACGATAAAATACGCGAAAAATGCATTAAAATCCATCAAAATGCGTTGAAATACGATAAAATACGCGAAAAATGCATTAAAATCCATCAAAATGCGTTGAAATACGATAAAATACGCGAAAAATGCATTAAAATCCATCAAAATGCGTTGAAATACGATAAAATACGCGAAAAATGCATTAAAATCCATCAAAATGCGTTGAAATACGATAAAATACGCGAAAAATGCATTAAAATCCATCAAAATGCGTTGAAATACGATAAAATACGCGAAAAATGCATCCAAATACATCAAAATGCGTTGAAATACGATAAAATACACGAAAAATGCATTAAAATCCATCAAAATGCGTTGAAATACGATAAAATACGCGAAAAATGCATTAAAATCCATCAAAATGCGTTGAAATACGATAAAATACGCGAAAAATGCATCCAAATACATCAAAATGCGTTGAAATACGATAAAATACGCGAAAAATGCATTAAAATCCATCAAAATGCGTTGAAATACGATAAAATACGCGAAAAATGCATCCAAATACATCAAAATGCGTTGAAATACGATAAAATACGCGAAAAATGCATTAAAATCCATCAAAATGCGTTGAAATACGATAAAATACGCGAAAAATGCATTAAAATCCATCAAAATTCGTTGAAATACGATAAAATACGCGAAAAATGCATCCAAATACATCAAAATGCGTTGAAATACGATAAAATACGCGAAAAATGCATTAAAATCCATCAAAATGCGTTGAAATACGATAAAATACGCGAAAAATGCATCCAAATACATCAAAATGCGTTGAAATACGATAAAATACGCGAAAAATGCATCCAAATACATCAAAATGCGTTGAAATACGATAAAATACGCGAAAAATGCATCCAAATACATCAAAATGCGTTGAAATACGATAAAATACGCGAAAAATGCATTAAAATCCATCAAAATGCGTTGAAATACGATAAAATACGCGAAAAATGCATCCAAATACATCAAAATGCGTTGAAATACGATAAAATACGCGAAAAATGCATCCAAATACATCAAAATGCGTTGAAATACGATAAAATACGCGAAAAATGCATCCAAATACATCAAAATGCGTTGAAATACGATAAAATACGCGAAAAATGCATCCAAATACATCAAAATGCGTTGAAATACGATAAAATACGCGAAAAATGCATCCAAATACATCAAAATGCGTTGAAATACGATAAAATACGCGAAAAATGCATCCAAATACATCAAAATGCGTTGAAATACGATAAAATACGCGAAAAATGCATCCAAATACATCAAAATGCGTTGAAATACGATAAAATACGCGAAAAATGCATTAAAATCCATCAAAATGCGTTGAAATACGATAAAATACGCGAAAAATGCATCCAAATACATCAAAATGCGTTGAAATACGATAAAATACGCGAAAAATGCATTAAAATCCATCAAAATGCGTTGAAATACGATAAAATACGCGAAAAATGCATCCAAATACATCAAAATGCGTTGAAATACGATAAAATACGCGAAAAATGCATCCAAATACATCAAAATGCGTTGAAATACGATAAAATACGCGAAAAATACATCCAAATACATCAAAATGCGTTGAAATACGATAAAATACGCGAAAAATGCATCCAAATACATCAAAATGCGTTGAAATACGATAAAATAGGTGAAAAATGTATCCAAATCCATTAAAATGCGTTGAAATACGATAAAATAGTATGTACAACGAATATATAATACGTATATAATATATATATTACGTATACAACATATATAATAAGTATATAGTACGTGTGTTACATATAATAGGTAGTAATAGTATCATACGTTGGTAGTGCATATATTAAAATATTTAAAATTATATAGTATAAATATTTAAAACAATATTTTAAAAAACAATATTTAGGATAGTATAAATAAGTTAATAGTGCGTTATAATGCGAGAAAATACATTAAAATGTGTTAAGAATGCATTATGGTGTGTGAATATATGTTAAAGTATCCCAATAGAGCATCAAAATACATTAAATAACATTGACCTACATTGATGATGGTGACAATCAATCTAGCGATTACAGATTGGTTACCGACGTCCTACACGGATGCAAATTGAGAATGTTCCGAAAATGTTCCGAAAATGTTCCGAAAATGTTCCGAAAATGTTCCGAAAATGTTCCGAAAATGTTCCGAAAATGTTCCGAAAATGTTCCGAAAATGTTCCGAAAATGTTCCGAAAATGTTCCGAAAATGTTCCGAAAATGTTCCGAAAATGTTCCGAAAATGGACGTCCCTGGGACGTCTTATTGGGTCGCCCTTGTCACGCCCAATATTATCATCCGAAAGCAGTGCAAGACAACAGCGCTGTTGATGGCAGGAATTAAAACTAAATTGATCGATATTGTTTTCTTTTTTAAAACCGCGTATAAATGTGAACATGTGCTTAAAAGCATTAGATTTCAAGTGTTTTAATTGTATTTTTCATATTGTGATGATACTTTTTCACACGTACAATATTTGCAGTATCTACTACAATATCTACAGTTATGGTACTTGTAGTGACTGTAACATTTATTCTATTACACATGCATATTTTTGATTGACAAGGAGTACCTTACATACATGTGGATAATATTTGTCGTAAAAGCATGCAAAACATAAAAATTTTAAGGACTATGAGCACTTTACAAATAATAGCATGCCATTACAATAACATTTTGTTGTCATTGTAGTTACGGGGAAACATACATCACTATCATCTACAAAAAATTGCGTTCCTCACACAACCCCAAAGCATAATATGCATATTTGATCACACTATACAGCGGATGTATTTTAATAGAATCTGCCCGTAATGCTAGACATCTCCCACACTCCAATAAGTACGAGCACTGTTGTAATTTCCTGATACAATGTTTAATTTGTCAATAAAAACATATGTGATATTTGTGGCCATCATAATTACACATCGATCGATGTTGTAAAAAAATGCGAATCAAGGATACGAAAGCGATAGCGACACATAGCTACGCGCTGATATACGCAAAACTCTGTGTCCATTGACTGTGTATATTTAAATCGATGTGGCATAGTTCTTGACATTGGCTTTGACATCAGCCTATGTGACCGTCTACATCGCGTGCATAACCGAGAAGTGACTTAACGTAACAAATACATGCGCGCTTGTCATAAACCAACCAAATACACTGAACAAAGAGCAAACAATGTTTATTCTACGTAGGGTATAAGTTTCATATTGCTTAAATGTCCGCCACATTGTAAAAGACTTTTTCACGGTATTACTTATGCTCCACGTGTAAAATGGATATTGTTTCTGGACTATCGCTGTGGCAATAGCCTCGAGAAGTTACGAAGGACCGTGCTGTCGAAAGTCGAGGGTAGAGTCTACTTTAGAAGGGTGTAGCTGTGTTAGATGTGGCAAACCGGGTGGTGCACCACCCCTTCAGCTGCGCAGGTTCCGCCCGGCACCTCCTTATTAACATCTTCCATGAAAAGCCAGTCACGCCAGTGGGAGGACCCAGTGCGGCAGGTTTCTACCGCCGCTCGGAACCGTCGTCGACGTGTTTACAGGTGCGAAAAAGAAGGAAGCAGCTACCAAGAAACCCGCCAAGTATCACGTTCACCAGGCGGTGACAGCAGGCCGAGACGATGCGATGGGCGAGGGCAAGAGGGACCGATCCGGCCAAAGGTAAAGCCACTATCTTATTCACAAAACATCCTTGTGCCCATATGCATGATAAGAGAAAATAGCTTCGCATTCGACTGTCCTTTTGTATATTTAACTTTAGAAATTGATTTGTAATTATGCCGTAAACTAGTTAGAATGTATGTAGGTCCGGTTTATCGGTAGATCCACGTGCTTGGCCAGCAATAAGTGCCGTGCGCGAGGAATGAAGTTTTGGCTATGTAAAAAAACCAAGCTCGTGGTACTACTAATTAGCCCAAATATCTGGAGATCGTTTACGGTTGTAGGCGCGGCCAGAATGCGTGCCGATAAGAAGGTTTTAAAAATATACACGAATTCGTTCCATTGAGGGCGCAATGTATTCTTAATTACGTCAGCAAATCGAGCAATTGGGGCTGTTAGACAAACGGGCATTAACGATGATTACAAAGCAGGCGGATGATCGATGACCGACAATTTTGGATATGTGCCTAATATCCTCCACTTAGAAGAAGGGTTCCGGTAATTTGACGCTTTATTGCCTGGCTGAGGCTCAAATAAACACTAAAAGCTCCAAGTAATCAGTTTCGATCGGATAGTCTGATCGAAGAAGGAGATTCGCTGAAGAATGATGCGGAATCTTTTAATGGGATGGGCAAACTCAAAGGGTTTAGTATTGGCCGGCCTGTTTCCCTTTCCGCTGAGGTCAGTTTTCTTAGTCGTTGGACTCTTGAGTCGTCTGAACCGGGCACAATCAAAAGGGTGGCTATCGCGTGCAAGCGACGCTGCCTGAAATGCGTCCAACCGGTCGAGATTGAATCACGCCTAACCGGGAAATTACTGACCAGTCTCGGTCACACGTACACTCCCTGCTACCATTCTACCTTGTAATCAGAAGCAAAGATATCTCACCCTGATGACCCACAAAAATTCTTAAGCAGTTTAGCGAAATCGTACGAAGTTTTACGATATCCTCGTTAAATCGATGAAAGAACCTTCCGTTCTCGTGGACACACGATCTAGAGACATTTCTTTATCAACGACTCATGCAAATCTCCTGCTTTCGTGTGTGTGTGTGTGTGCGGGACGGTCGTGCCGGGGAAGCCGAAAATCCGGGTCACCGGGTCGACCGTCCACGCTTAACCGCACTCTCGTGACGAAGGTACACGGGAATAACGACATACCGGCTTTTTCACGGACGCCGCATCGAAAACCTAGCTATGCTTTTCACAGTAGGAAAATACAATGTCTGACTTTCATTAATAATTTCAGTAAAGATATGTTCATTCCATCTTCAACAGCGGTCTATTTGAAAAATTGTCTTCTTTCTGTGGACAATTAGCAAAAAATTGGCAGCGGTGGGATTCGAACCCACGCCCCCGAAGAGACTGGTGCCTTAAACCAGCGCCTTAGACCGCTCGGCCACGCTACCTTGTCTGCTTTAACTATCTCCCATGCCAAGAAACGCCACCATTTTCATCTATTTTTAAATTCATCAGTTTTTCCGTATTTATGCATGTATCCCAAGAGATACAAGATCGTAAAATACATGTGGAGAACATTGTGTGAATTTCTGAGATAACTCGTTAGTTACGTAACGAATGTACGACTTATCTGGCACGGATTTGCATTTCTATTGCAAGTATTTAATCAAGTAAGAAGACTTATGGAATATTAGCTGGGCAATAGCAGTCACGCGTACTTTGCCGTTTCTGGTACGAAATTGCGGCAATATTTCGCACCGGCAAAAAGTCTTCCTGAGCGAGTTATTTTTGTAACGAGAAAATTGTTCTTTCCCGGGTACGATTGAATTTGATTTTCGCGTGCAGCTATGCCAAGTCGGCTGGGAAAGATCAGCAGACGTCCGTTGGTACACGATCATTGATGTCAATCGACGGACGATGGTGCCGTGCACGGAAGTCGTTAAACCTCCAGGCGGTATTCATTTTTCAGCTTCTTCTTCTCTCTCAGTTCTATTGGTAGATCGATGCGTCGCGACTAGTGGTCTCGCGCCCTGTAACGGCACGTACGTTACTCCGTACCACCCTCTTCCTGCCCCACCACTTTAGCCCTGCCCTTCTCGTCCAGCTATCTAGCCTCCTTCATCCCCCGAAACTTCCTCCTAACCAGTAAACCGGAGATCTTCTCCTCAGTTCTCCACGAGCATCCACTCAGATAGCAACGAAAATTCTCATCTACAAGTTACACTTGGAACATTCGTTCGCAAGTAATTCAGGTCATCGTATCCTCGTAACATTTACATTCATTTCATCACATTTATATCATCAATGCCTAATACAAGTAATTGTTACATTGAAAATTTTAGTTCATTTTATAATAGTGTAGCTTGTCATTTCTGTGCAACAGTTGCCTTATATGTTTCATAACTGCTGAGATGGTTGCTCGTAATTCTCCTTTGCAAATCGACGCCCGACCTCATTCCTGAGATGACCGTTGAGAAATGTACCCACCCAACCCTCGGCAAACGTACTTTATCATTTCCTCTAATAGCCGATAGGGTCGGCCTAGCTGGCGATTGCTCTTTAAGAACAGGATTAATAGTGGCATGCTATTAAAGTGCAATTTCATTACTTGAATGATAGATGGGATCTGAAAAGCTACCCTCCCATTGAAACAGGTCGATCGATGTGCAGGAATTACAGAAACAGATGAGCACATCGTTTGACTGCACGGAAATACGTGTATTGCGATGAGACTTAATTGTTTGTTTGACGGAAATAGGCAAAGATCCTCCCATGGCGTGGACGTCAAGTCGTCCTCGGACTCTGAGCTAGCGCAAGGCAAGGGCAAAGGTCGTAGGGCCAAAGCCAAAGAGAGATGGCCCTTTCTCGAGGGACTCACCGTCGACGAACTCGCTCGGTACCGCAGAAGACGCGTTCAAGGTCACTCCAAGGACAACCTCGGTCCCTGCGCCGAGGCAGCCGAGGAAATTCACCAAACCGAGTACCGACGAGCTTTTCGCGCGAGCACCGAGGACCTCCTCAAGGTGAGAATCAATCGCTTCTCTCTTTATTATTGTTGTACCCCATCGTTTACGTTCTGCTTCCTGCTGGATTGTCGCAGGACAATACCTTGCCGGGGAAGAGTGAAGGTCCAGAGGAAGAGCCATCGGAGAACGAAAGGCGCGAAGACGTGGAGCCGGAGGAAAACGTTCCGTTAGTATCGCAAATCAATTCTGACGGAAAAATGGAGACTGAAACGGAGAGTTCAAGGTTCGTCCCGCATACCAACCCACCGGGTCGTCCGCCGCTCGTCAGAAGGTATAATTCCTTTCTCAGTTGATAGTAAGTTCTTATATGAGATAAGTGTATGAGCCAGAAAAATTAATTGACGAAAAGGGGTACCAGCTTGAGGCGCGAGGGTCAGTTCTACGGGGACACGGAGACTTATTCGTCCTATGTGGCTTACGAGGGACATCACAGGCCTGAACTAGCCCGACGACCGACTTCCCTGAGGATGGAGGGGGAGATAGACACAATGACGGAAAAGTGCGAGAAGTTCATCGAATGGTTGAACGTCAGTCGGCCAGAACTTATGCGCATACCAACAAATTTAAAACTTGAGGGCGATTTAGAAACATCGACGGAAAATCAAGAAAAGTATGTCCCCTTCATCGGTGCTAGGAGGCCGGAACTTCTGAGGCAGGGGACGAATTTAAAACTGGAAGGGGAGTCCGTCTTTGTCCCAGAATACACCGACGTCTTCAAAGAACATCTAACCAACGGTAAGTGTCGGTCCGATCCACCCAGCCCCTCAAATTTCAAATACGTATATTCTTAAAGTGGTTAGTACAAAAATTGCTTCATGGAAAACCGCGTTGCTTCTACAGAAAGACAAGTGCCGAAAAAACCTGAATCACACCTAAGAACTGGCGGGGAGTTCCGTCAGTTCACAGAAACATCGGAAAATTTTTTGAACACTCGCGAGAAAGAGATGCAGTTAATGGCGGAGCTAACACGAGACGTTGAGGAGGAGGAAAGGAAACGGAAGGAGCGGGAGGAAGAGGAGAAGAAACAAGAAGAGATGAACCTGTTGATATCAAAGTTGGAGGAACTGAAAGGTCCCCCCTTGGAGGTGCCAGAATACAAAGCTGCTTACAAGGTACGAATCAAAAACTAATCATGTTGATCTTAGATTTATTTTTAACTGGATTTTTATATCGCGCCAAGGATTTTCCGCGGGAACGACCGAGAGTCGTGAGACCGGAAGATGAGATCGGCCGGGCGGATGGGTCTAAAGTGACGTCATCCCCCGGCCGATCCAAGTTTACGACGAAGATCGATCAAGATCCGGAGTACAAGTCTAGGTACCTTGATTATCCGCGAGACCGGCCCGTTTACCAGAAACCGCCTATCGGCCCCAGGCCCAGCCAATCGTCTTCCAGGCGTAGCAGTGGAGCTTTCGCCAAACCAGGAATTCATCACGAATCCAGACGTTTCGATTCCGAAAACATAGGGAGGGGAGGATATGCGATGGGAGGGGAGATAATTCTTCCCACGAGTGAGGTAAAGTCCCAGTACGTGCCCTATGGAAGGGTACCGAGGGTGGAGACAACGAGAATACCCACGAGCTTGCGTTTAGAAGGGAATCTTGATCTCCAACCGGAATATAGAAACGCCTATTGTTCCAAGAGAGATTATCATGTCACCGAGGACCATCGCGTTAGTCGCAGACGAGACCGCAGCACAAGTCCTTCTAGAAAAAAGGACAACTATTGGCTGAGCAACAATAACAGCGAGCAGTTCGGCCAAGTAAATGCTGCGCAGGATCAAGACGCTTTTCAGATACTTCACACGCGAGTACACGAAGACAGTGTCGTTGGCAAACCACCGCCAGGAAGTAGAAGGTAATGTTACGTCATTGATTTTCAGGCCCCGAAGGTATCCTTTTGGGGAATAAGAATTGTAAATAAGGTCAAAGCCTTTATTGCACAAACATTTCAGGGCATCGCAAGTTCAAATTCAGAGACCAACGCAGCTTGAACTGTCGGATCGAGGTTCCGTACGTGCTCGATCACCTAGCCCGACTTATCGGTTACATGTATGCAACGTTGACGACGAACCGCGGGGTTTCGGTCGACGGAGACGATCTCCGTCGTTACAGTCTTCCTCGCGGCCAGCCCGCAGTCCCTCGCCCGATGCCCTCGCGGTTCGCGATGACCCTCGAAGACCCTATTCTCCCAGTTTCGGTAGACATGAGCCAGCTGAACGCAAGTCCTTCGTCGTTCTCGACGGTGCGGACTATCAAAGGAACGAAATGGCCAGGCGACGAACGGACAGAAATTGTAACGTGGTCGACCTCTCCACGGCGGTGAGGGCAAGACCAAGAACCCCGACCAACTGGATGCCTCCCTGGTACGACAGCACCAGCGCCGTTTAATTATCTTACAGAATCAGACACTACGACCGTGTTATTGTAAACTTTGTGACCTCGGGCTTACCTTCTAGACAAATGCGTTTTTCAATAACACTCGTTGAAGAATTGTTGTTCTATTAGGACTAACCGACGAAAGAACTGAGTTTAAATAACAGGTGGTACTTACGTCAGTGCTGTTAAATTGGTAAGGGGTAACGGGGTAGGGTATAGTTTCAGTCACTTGTTCCATTGCGCAACAAAAAGTCGATGCGCTCTCGAGAAGTGTCCAAGGTATTCCTGCAAGGGAAAATTAGCTGTTATTAGCATGCATTTACACTGCCGAGTAGATCATCTAGTCATTAGATGAGTGCGGTTAATGAGGAATAATTTCGTCCATGCCTCGAATTGTAAAACGGTTCATTGATAATTCTTTAACACAAAGAAGTATTAATGAATCATCGTTTTTCACATAAGCATGGAAATATTATTGGTATATTTACACGCATAGGTACAAGCAATAGTCGCAAGAGTTAAAAAAACAATGACGCACAATGAAATCAATAGCAGAGAACATAAACTACTTTATACATGTATACTGTATACAATACACAAAGGATAAGTTTCATACAAATAAGAATGTATAACAACAACGATCGATCATTCGATCGCAACGCAATCAAAGTCTGCCAACGGGATTATAACATATTACTCAGGTCTCCAATTATATAGATATAATTTTATGAAAAAGGGGTAATGATGTTTTTGATCAGCCAGCCAACACCACTTACGATATCTCGTTAAAAATGGGCTGTTTCACTGCCAATTTCGTTCCCTGATACGGCACTGAGTATTCGTTATTTTTTTCACGAGATATAGATATTCGAATATTCCATTCTTATGGACAAAAAATATTAATGAAATACTCACCTCGCGCATCTATATCGCCGATGTCTATAGATAGCAAGAGGTAGAAATGAAATGTATTAGAATCCGTACATCATTTTGTAACCGTGGAAGATGTAACAGCGTCGTAGAACATTTAGTCGTCGTAAACGCAATAAAAGGAGGAAATAACATTGCTTATAATGTCTATACGATGCAGGTAACCAAATAAATGACATTATTAAAATCCCGACAGTTACTCTAACCGATCCTATCTAAACTGAATTCATTCAAATTTGGTACCACGTATATAGGTTGGTACGCGTCATTCCATTTTTCAAGCATTGGCAACCATTTCGCATATGTGCCTATATTTGAGCATGTGTCACTACATGTCACTTTAGAGCTGCTTTAGAGACGTTGTACAGTGAGGTTATACCATAATAGGAGACGCATAACCGTTTAACACTGTATAAGTACCCGTTGAAAATAGTCTCTAATTAAAGATTTATTAAATATAACACCGCAATAACAATGGCAGATCCGGAGCTTGAAGCAATACGACAACAACGTTTGGCTCAATTACAGTCACAATACAAGGTAATATTTGACGGTTAGGGTTCTGTCATTTCATAATGTTCACCGTAACATCAATATAAACTCTGTCAAATAACATTTTACTAATTATTACGTTAATTAATGGAGTTGCTCTTTTACGATATGCTACTCTGTTATAAACTGTTCGATTTTCAATTACAATCAGGTTTTGAGGTTAAGATTTTCGTTCAACTAAAGTTACTTAAGTTTCCCGTAGTACATTAATTAGGAAGAATGTTTAACGGTAGATAAACTATTTAATTATTCATTGCCCTATTTTGTGCTACAAAGTCACAAAGTATTAATAAGTGCTGTAACTTGCAAGGGTGGAAATTCAGATGGTAATCAAGCGATGGAAGAAAAAAGGAAACAAATGGAAGAAATGAGACATTCTATTCTTGCTCAAGTCTTAGATCAGTCAGCCAGGGCAAGATGTAAGACATTGTTCAATAAAGAAACATGATTAATTTCCTTTGATCCATGCTCCAAAAAGTTATAGACTTGTTAGAACCATTGTGTCCTATTGCAGTGAATACACTTAGTCTTGGGAAGCCTGAGAAAGGTAGAATGGTTGAAGAAATGTTATTAAGTATGGCACAACGTGGGCAATTACCTGGTAAACTTGGTGAAAAAGAACTCATTAGTTTGCTTGAAAGTGTAAATCAACAAACACAGAAAACAACTACTGTAAAAGTTAGTACAAGGTACTTCTGCATGTGTTAGATGAAGAAAATACTATTAACAAAAAAACTTTGATTTCAGTTCGATAGAAGAAGAGCAGCTTTGGACTCAGATGAAGATGACTTATAGCATAATCCTGCCACTCATTCTATTAATTTTATGCTCAGCTATCCAGTGAATATCAGTTGATAATGTATATTCATGCTTTCTCATTGTAGATAAATATATCTGAATTTTTTTGTTACATCGAAATAAATAAGGAATATCTTTACTCTTACAGACACATCTCTCTCTTCTGCAATTGGCACTGGATGAATAAATCCCGCTGAATATCGTGATATCGTCTTTATTTCACGTAATTAAGTACACATTCACAAAACATACAACAAAGAATTTGTACTTTAGTTCTATAAATTACTCTCACACCTTAAATTAACATTACAAAATGTCCACACAGACCACCTACCGCCAGTCATAAATAATTCCTTAATGATATTTTCTCATGCATGTAGAAGCAATTACATTTTTCTTAATTTTTATAAAGTTGTTGGCAATGTATACACCATACATACGCGAATCTTTCAGTAAGAGATATAGCTGGGTTACTAAAGTTATGTCACCAGACAGACTTTGACAAGATTACAAATGAAACTCGCTTAAACATATTTCGTATTGTCTTGCATACATTCCATTCAGCTAGAATAGAGTTTGTTTCCACAAATGAAGAGTTGTGGAAATGCGTATAATTAACGCACAATTCGTTCATTCGCAATTTACACTTTACTCAAATTGCATACTGTGATATTTGTTAGATATACAAACTCCATATTCGCCAGTGAATGGAAGGTGTTTTAAGCTGATGTATCAACTTTTCCCTATGTAGTACTTGAGACTCGGTAACACTGAATAAGCCTTTATTTACATAACATTACTTTGAATCTCTCGTACCGGCAATACGTATTTATGTGTTTCTAATATCCTTTAGTCTTTCTTTATATGGCTCGTGGCATCATCTGGAACATAATAAAATGTGCACATAAGCCTTTAAGACTCTGTACACAGAATAAAAGAGGAAAGGGCATTCTACCTTCTTCATCATCATCTGCATCTAAAATATCCGGACAGCATACACCATAACAGATTAATGATAAAAATCCAGCTGGTAGACCAAACAAGAGCAGAGTCAGGATAGGATTACCCATCCACATTGCTGCTAAAGTTGTTTTTGATTCGAACCACGATCTATAGATACGTACTAACCAGCCATTACCTCCGTATCGCTAAAAATGGGATTTATGTACTTGTCCATTTTTTATGGATTTTAAAATTCGCTAGTATTATGAACATACCGGAGCACTTTCATTACGAATCTGCTCTAGGAACAATTCTATCACATAAGGAGACAAACCCTGTGGATCATCCTCTGGAATGTGATGATGACTCGTGGTAGTGTTGATGACTATCAAGCTTGGTAAAGGAAGGACCATCATTGCTATGCTATTAACCAAATCAGGACTACCTATCCAACCAAACTGAAACAGGCTGTACAGAACAGTGACTTTAGTACAAAGAAAGGGAAAGACACTTATGAAAGAACAGTTACACACTCGTGATATTTCTCTCGTTTCTTTTTAATCACAGACTCCACCATGTCTCTGAAGTCGATCATATCAGGAGATACTTCTTCCAACTGATTTTCTTCCACAACAGCAAGAACTAGGTTTTTATTTGTTAAAAACAGCTGATTTATGTTTCCCCTCGTCACTTTCGGAAAGGTCGGAAACCGTTCTGCGTTTATCCATTTGTATAACGTCTCGTTTAATTTTTCGTTATCATGTATTTCGTGACCTACAACCGGGTTTTCAGTAACATAGTAAATAATGGATTTCCTATATTATTAACTTCTGAAAACTGACCTGTGAAGTTGTAATGTAGATTTTCTTTGTATACAAATAATGAAGGTGTCTTTTCAACCGGTGCGTGCTTATCTACAACACTCGGATGAGATTGATAGAAAAATGCATGAGGCTGGAACACATCTGCAGTCTTGTGATAGAATTCCTAAACCAACAATTTCATTTAAGTGTCTTACAGTAACCGAAATTTATTAACATTATACCACTGAATTCTTTACCCATAGTGGACCAGATCTATCTCCAACATACAAGAAGTACAAATCATGTTGTTTCTTTAACATATCAAAGCTCTGACTTTTCGTTATTTCTTGAACAGGCGGCCCGCTCATACGTAAAGCAAATTTCACAATTTCATCCGTTGTTCTGTCCCCATGATAGGTAAATTCCTGGCCACTTTTCAAACTAAAGACAAATTTAACTTATTTTTATACCATCCATACAGAGAGAACTGATGTTTTTGGACTATCATTCTTACAATAAAATAGTAGGAAATCCTTTTATCTTAAATGCATTTGCAACACTAACAAATCGTGTGCAATCCACACGTGCAACATTAATTCTTGTGGCATACAAACGCTGTGCAACATGTGACCAGATTGGTTCTAGTCTTTTGCAGTGAGCACACCATGGTGCATACATCTAAAAGAAAATGAGTATGAATCATATCAATTGCCACCTTTTTATGGTTTGACAAATTTTTATAATAAAAAACAAGATATGCATACCATCACTAGCCATTGGCCATCTTTATAGATATCCAAAAACCTATAAATATTAGCACCAATTATTAAATAAGTAAGTTGGAATTAACAACAGTTTTGAATTAGATGTAATTAAATATGACATTCTCACCTGTCACTAAGGTCATTTACACGGGCTGTTGAGGCTTGCAGAAAAATTGCTGAAAAAGCTAAATTGTATTTAAATGTTGGCAGTGTCCTTAAAAATAAGTTATTCTTAACATATCCGAAATATTTTCTAAATAGTATCGTATATTTAACTGCTTCGTGTTTACTTCATAAAAAAGTGAATATGTATTCTCTTTGTAAATTGCCTTTCATTCAAACTCTAAACTCTATTAAATTTAACTTTTTGTAGTGCATAGTGTTATAGCTTGACTGATTGCAATCTAAATACGTGATTCTAATAAAATGAACCATGGGTAACAACCCCTCAATTGGGTTATGAGTACATTGGGTACTCTTGCGAATTATCGATCGGAAAGATTTTGAGGTTATACACGGCAGTATTCAAGGAGGTAAATGATAATCGTTGTACGAGCATTATGAAGTAAGAAAAAGGGTATTTTTTCTCAACTGTTACCATAAAAAGCCGTGATGAAAGCGATTTTCATGAATGACACCATTGCGACGGTGTGGATGAATTTAACGGAAAGACCCTTTCCACTCTAAAAGCCACGACAACCGCCGATACGGTGTTTATTTCCACATAATTAGTCGATGATTGAATTTCGAGCACTTTGAACTCGTCAACTGGTCACATTCGCGCCTGATTAGTGTGTTTTTCGCGCTCTTCTGGCATTTTTTTCTTTGTCGCGTTATTCGCAACTGACAGAAACTCTTCTTGCTCGTCACCACCCCAAACTGCCCGATTTCGCATCTGCCACGCTTCGCGATGAATGATGTGTACTAAAGTGACCTACCTTTTACCACTTTTATTGGAACGAAATTTAAAATCATAGTAACTGACAGGTGAATTTAATTCAAAGCTTAAGTATAACCGAAAAGTCACTGAAAATTGAATGGAAGTAGTATGGAGGAGGAATATTTAATAACTTGTTCGGTGAATCTTTCAGGAAAGCAGCCATTTCCTTTAACCGTTTATTAAAGTTGAACATTAAAAATACACACGTAAAAAAGTCGAGTAAAGTAGTGATAAAATTGATTTATAATTATGAAATTAAATGTTAACGTTTAGATGATTCAATGTATTGTTTTCTTTTTCCTAGGCTTAGGAACGGGTACCTCGTTTTCCACCACAAATGTCGCATTGCTCTGGATCGAACCATCGCTTCCGCTTTTCACTGACTTTAAGTAATCCTCTTTCCTTTCCCTGTTCTTAGCTCCGTGAATTTTTCCGGAAGTCGCATCGTTATTTTTTTCAAAATCAGCCTTCTCCACGACGTAAGTTCCAACGCTGTCTAAAGAGGAAGTCGGTTCACTCGAGGAATCAAATTTTCTCGACCTCACCCCATGCGATTCCTTTACAAAATTATATTCAGTTTCGGTTTTGCTAATGACTAGTGTAGATCCTTTGGACCGACGACTTCGAGAACTTGATCGACTGTCCGAGGTGCTAGCTTTATCTACGGACTTAGATTTTTCCAAATTCTTGGGATCCAGGATAAAACTGGACTCAGCTCGATCCTTCATTGGGTTATCTTCTGACGCTTTTTGAAACCATCGACCTCCTCGCGAAGTAACTCCAGTATCCGAAAAGGTCTTTGTATCTTTCTCCTCACTTCGCACTAATCTGGATATATTAGCGCTTTTGGATCTTCTTTTCTGGAAGACCGATTCATTCTCAGATTGTTCCCTGGGCACAGACAGTTCCTGTAATTCAAAGTCCGTCGTTTTGGAGCTGCGGGTCCCGCTGGAATCCATACACGGACTGGATTTATGTATCAAGAGATTTTTTGACGATCGTGATCCACTCGGCCTTCTTTCTTCCATGACGATCTCATGATGACCTTCGTACAAGTTCTCAGAACTTCGATTTAGGTAATCCGTATTCTGTACCACTGCGGACAAGCCAGATTCAAGGTCATCCAGTGACCTAGAACTAGTGGACAAAATCCTGTCGATCTTCTCAATAATTCTAAATAACCGATTCGCACTTTTGCCCTTCAGGGTTTCCTGTTTTTCGTTTAATTTTCGAAGTCTCGTTCTCGCGTCTTCATCGACTTCTTCCCGACGATGAACATTTTCAGCAACAGATTCGCGGGTGAAGGTTTTTCGACTCATTGTATTTTCTTCCTTGGGCACTTCCAAAGGAATTCTTAATTTATTGTTCGATTTTCTTCTTTCCTTCAACGTCGTCGAAAGGTTCAGGAAACTCACGGCAATGTCACCAATGTGCATTCCATTAACTTCCGTTAGCTTGAGCCCCACTTCCTGTCCATCAGCATCCTTATTAAATCTCAACACCCTGACAGGAGACGGACTGCCAAAGGTCGAAAAGGCAAGGACGTGGTCGTACGGATGATAATCTACGCAAGTCACGGCCCGAAGATTCCGTTCAGTCGTGTACTTGGCTAGGTGTTTACCTGTTTCCAGGTGCCAAACGTTCAGTGAAGAATCTTCATCGCCACAAAGTACTAACCCGCCACAAGGGGAAATACAGGCACTCGTTTGGATCCTAAAGATTTAACAGAAAACATAATGCTCGAGCTTTTTATTATTTTTTCCGAATATCCTTTTCGTTTCTTTAGCCTTACCTCTGGTTCATTAAACCGTTGTACCTCTGCAAAACGACCCCAGTAGCAAGGTCCAACATTCTTAAACCGTTGTCCCTAGAATGCACTAATAATCTCGATCCTAAGGGATGTAAAAGGATCGTATTGATCGTCACACCTTCCATCTCCTTTGCTCTGATAGTTCTAAAAGCCTGCCATTCTTTCCTGAGGATGGCCCTGCGGCTTTTCCTTGCTTTCCAAATGATTATCACACCGACGCTGTCCGCTGTAATTAAATTACTATCGGCCTGGAAGCACATGGAATTGACGAAACCTTCGTGACCTTCCAACTCCTGGCTGAGCTCGTGGCTCTCAGATTTCCCGTTTTTCGCCCAGATCCTCGCTACTCGGTCGTAACAGCCCGTTGCTACGATTAACGGATTAGTCGGGTCGAATTTTCCGCAGTAAACGTAAGACGGATGTGGTAACATCTGAGGAGTAATTTCCCATTTAGTTCACCTTGTTTCTTGTTCTATGAATTATAGTAGAATTGGTAGGCCGTGGCAGTTGTAAATTGTGATGGGAAAATACGTTGTGAGGGGATGAATTTATTATTTAACAAATGCCAGGGCTCGTTGAATATATTATAAACATAAAACTGCCTTGATGCGAGACAAACGGTATCGTACATAAACGTGCTGTATTATTTTGTTCTCCACGTCCCACAATCTAGCAGTTTGATCCGACGAAACAGAGAGCAATTGACGATCGTCATTAGACCAGTTCAACGAATACACGAACGTTTTATGCCCAGAAAAACGTACATGGATTTTTCTACTTTCTACCTGGAAGCAACAATTTCCTAACGTTATTCCCTGCGCTCAAATGATAAGTTTATTTTTACGTACTTCATAAATGACGATAGGGTAATCGTATTCATCGGAAACTACGCAGGCCAGGAATTTTCCGTCGTTGCTGAAAGCGATGAAGAAGGATCCGTTCTCGCTGCTTTCGGTTTCAAAAAGCTTTTCATTCGGAATTTTGCAGGACTGGGCAGCAATTCTAGTCCATTTTGGTAGACTTATAATGTCAGAAGTTGCTGTCGGGCATTTCTCGGGCTCGATTCGCAATTCATTGGGCTCGTTTGAAGGCAATTGTTGATAAAATATAGGCTCCTCTTTGGGTGGATCAATGGCAGTTACCGTCACAAACAGACTGCTAGGATATTTCTCTCGGCTATTCGATTTCCACCAGTTATAAACCTATCATTGTAATTGAACAAAAATATTTTTAGCACACAAGCTGTTTCATTAGCGGCCTGATTGCTTTTAAAACGCAAATCGAACGACCACTACCTTCATTTTAAGCTCGACGTATGGTCAGACATCTTTAAGTAGTATAGGTCAATGTTTGGAGTATTATAAAGGTAGCGGTGCTTCAAGTTCACTTTTAAAGATAGTACGACTCCCATGAAACACCTTATATTTGTGGAGATTACTCACTTCACACTTGTTGTTAATTTTCTTCATGTTTCGTCGTGGCCTGTATAATTGTAGTCTGACTTTTTTATCGGTATGCATAGTGTTATTTGTTCCGACAGGCTTGAGGAACGCCCACGCAATTTTGTACCAGCAAGCATCGTTCCCTGGAAATTGACAGAAGTATTAATTAATTTAATATATCTACCATGTGATACATTTTGCACATTGCCGATGAATACTTGCCGAATTTATCGTAATTAAAACTAGCCTCTGCAAAAGTGAGAAGATCAACTACCTCGAATAGGACGACTACTTGTTCGTTTCCAGTTTTTGTTATGGCCTGAAAATCGCTATGGAAAATCAACTCTTCTTCCCAAACCGGCATCATTGACCTATTTTCCCGAAAATCGAATTTCCCCGTTATCTTCGGCTGCAGAGTCGCTCCAACTGCATTTTCGTCTTTCAAGTACTCGCCTGTCTCCGCATTAACAATATGAACTTTTACCATGGGATGTTTTGTCACGTAATCTGTTTCCAGCAAATCCGACCTGTGAATCGTAATCGAAATGAATTTCGTCACGTCCCTATTTCTCTCCTTCTTCCCTTTTTTCTTCTTCGTTTTAGCTTCCCTCAGTGAATTCGCATCGGGTGCGGAAGAACTGCTTCCCTCCTTGGAGAACAATTTCTTCCTTCCCCTTTCAGTCTCCACCTTTCTGTGCTCCTTGCCTGTCAATTTTTTCCTCTTCTGCTTCCTCGCAGAGGATTCTACGCTACCGTCTTTAATTATTGTCGTGCGGTCATCAAAGGAATCATTTCCTTCGTTCGTAGAAGAAGTTTCCTGGCTAGAATAACGTTTGTTTTTCGTTCTGCTTCCTTCCCTTGATGTCCTGATAAAGTCGGCATCGGAAGAATTGGCAAAGTCTTTCGTTGGAACGTCTTCTAAACTGGGAGAGAAATCGGAACTGTCTTCAGTTTCAACAACGCTTTCTAGGGAACGATTTCTGGATCCTCTCCTTCTTGACCTTGACCTTGACCTATTCTCCTTTTTTAAAGAAGTACTTCCTTGTGACTCTCTGCTCTTGCTCGTTCCGTGAGAGCTTTGGGAACTTCTTCTGTTCGATGATAAACTTCTCTGAAAGGACAAACCACCTCGTTCTACGGCAGAATGCACATCCGATTCCGAATCTTCGGTTTGTTCAATCATTACGACAGTCTCGTTGTTACTTCCTCCATTTGAAGCGACAAAGGAAGACAATTCCTCTTCGTACTGCTGGTCCATCGTTCTCATCTCGATTTTCATACTTTTACGTTGGTAGTCGGTTTCGATCCTCAGTACGTCTTCCTGGTCTGCCTCAAAGGCAGCATTGTCAAAGGCAAACACCGACTCAGCGGGTTTTTTTGAGGCTCGCGGAGCTGCGACAGGTTTCTCAGAATTACGAGCAAGTGGAGAACGAGCGGAAGAAGAAACTCGTTGGTTCCCCGGTAATTCGATAACGCTGGTGTCCTTGGACCATCTTTTCCTCGCTGGTTTCTTCCTTTCCTCCAGCTGATCGGCCATCTTCAAGATCGTTTCCCCAGTCTTCCCTCCTTCCTCCCCTGTCGAGGGGCTAGAAGTATTTTCGATTGATTTCCTTCTGGATTTCGGTGGTGCATCAACTATTTTCTCAGCTTTTTCCTCAGATTCTGCGAATTCTTCTATAGAGTCCAATGATTCCACGATCGTCAAGTTCTCCTCACTTTTCCTCGGCTTTCCATTCTTCGCTATTTTCTCCGACTTTCCGTTGCTGCGTTTTCGAGGAACGTTCCTTTTTTTCTCCGGTTCGTAGTGCACGTCCACCACAACGTCCCATGGTTTCGAATTATTTTCCACGTCAGAAATATCTTCGATTTCGGCCGATTTCACGTGACCGACCTTCTGCAAGCCGCGTTTTTTACTTCCATTTTTCTTTACTCCAGGGAAGTTATGGATTTCTTCGTCCAGGTTTGAATCGCTGAGGCCTAACGATTGTTCGACAGTGTATTCGATCTCGCTTCCCTTTGACAATTTTTTGTCCTTTTTCTTCCTCTTTTTTTCCTTGCCTAACACGGATGTACGGGAATGAAACACCCCCTCATCTTCCGATCCCTCTTCGTTCTGGTCCATTTCAATGCCCTCTACAAACTCATGTACCTCCTTTAATCAATTAATAGGCAAAGAAATCTGGAAATCTGCTTGCGGAAAGAAAAAGATATACGTACTTGTTTCTTCTTTTCCTCGTCGTTCAGGAAGTCAGCTTTGTCCAGCCGGTTCTCCAAACTTCTACCGTCATTTTCCTGCAGGTTAAGCCCTATTCTTTCACCTGCGAAAACCTTATCGCTGCATCGTAATTCGTCCAATTGGTCTTGCAGTAATTTTGTCCAATTTTCCCGCAAACTTTCGAACTCGAAATTCTACCCCCTCGGCACTCCGTTGAACCCGGTCAAGGGTCAATTATTTTCACTTGGTGCATTGCTCTACTATTTTTATGACGTTACTAGTTGGTCTTGTGAGTTTCGATCGACTAGCGACGGGGAGAAACGCGTGACAGGTAGTTGCCGTAGCACCGAACCACCTGCATACATTTCAAACACCTGCCCACCCTTCTTCAACCGCGCCTCGTTCAACACATTTACCCAACCTTAACAAGTAATTCTAGCTGACTAATCTCTCCGTACAAACTAAAATAAGACGCAATAAAATCAGCTCGTAACACTCGTTTATTCAAGAGGTAATACATAGTGTAATGAAAACATGTATGGGGAAGGAGTACATTCATTGATTTACAATTTCATCCTGAGCAGAATTGTTGTTCATTTCTGGATTATCGATCGCTGCCTGGCTGGCTAATTCCTGTGAAAGAAACATAAACTTTAAAGATTATTATGTTTACTAGCAATATTCAAAACAGAATACTGATGACTCTCACTGCTTGAATAATATTTTCGTAATCTTGCTCGCATTGCAGAAGCAGCGCATCCGTAGTAGTTGATTGAGATCGTTTGGGATCATCTAAATTTTGATTTTTCATCGACCCATCGACGTTTTCCGCTTCGGCATTTACCCGGACGGATTTCATTTTTAGCCTGAGTTCCCTGTTTTTTGCTTCAATGACCTTTTCGCGTCGAGTTTCCCGATCAAGCAGCTGTGCATTGTTCAATCAGGAATTAATTAATACGCATGTAATGTTAACATGATTTTCGTACTTACAGCTGTGAGTAAAAGTTTATCATTTTTTTGATTGATCGTCAGCGCCTCGGAGAATTCCAGCAAGTAGGTCGAGCCGTTTTTACTGGAAACCGCGGCTAACTGCCCTTGTTCGTGAGGTCTAACGTACGTCAGAGCTTCGTCGCAGACCTATGGTTTCAATTTACATTTACATGTTATTAATGATCAGTGCATAATTCAAACTTGACGTACTTTTACACTTAGAATCGGCGAATCTTGCTGCACGAGCAAATCCCACACGTTCAACGTGCCGTTCATATTTATGAGGAAAAAAACTGAAAATCTCGTTGCACTCCAGGTACCCCCTGTCAAGAAATCTCTGCTTCCCCTATAGAATAATCAACCAATTAATATCAGTGAATTATATTATAAATCGCTGGAAGAAGAAAAGGATTCCTCACGGTGTCCACGTGATGCAAGACTCCTTGCAATCCTCCGACCATATCCTCGACGTCCAATCACCGACAGTCAAGAAATTTTTCACAAAAGTCGGATTCCTTTCTAGACTCAAGATCGGCCCATACTGAGCCTTGAACCTCGACGCAATTTTTTCAGCGGGGGTCTTGCCCTTCCTGTTCCCAGATATGACTATTCCTAAGAAAGAGAAATCATTTCTACACAGAGTATTTTCATTGTTTTTTTTTATAGCCGTACCATTTTCCAGGCCACACATAAAACGTGTTCCCATGGACGGTTCGAATTGCAAAGCTGAAATTCCAACAGCCCGATCGATATTCTGCTCGTCAGGTTTTTCCAGATCCATTACCAAAGTTTCCGTGGGAGTATGAAACTTCCGCGTGTCCCACCACTTGATCTTCAATCATTTCATTAAACAGGAAATTTCTCGATAACTCTGTTTTCTTCATGTTTACCTGACCGTCCTTGGAGGCGCTGAAAAATTCCGTGCCAGTTTTCGAGTTAATCCATAAAACTTTGTCGCACGGATCCCTGTGGCTGTTTTCCACCGCGCTTGTTTCCACCGGTTCAGCGCCCTTTCTTATGTCCCAAGAAGCCACTTGACCGGTCATCAGTCCGCTGACCAGCGTGTTACTATCTTTCGGGTTGTACTCCAACGTTAAAACCGGGCAGAACGGTTTCAGAGACAGAAAAGGGTTGTTAGGATTTTCTGCGAAACATTACACTCCCGCTCATCTATTTCCATCATTCCTTAAGACTACTTTTATTCTCCTATGTATGTCTCTATGAATACGTTTATTTACCAACATCCCATATATAAGAAATTGGGCTGGAATTTCCGGTGTTTTTGAAGTCTGTGTTACAATAGCTCGCCGCAAAGCGCATCCCCTGGTCCGGCGACCACGAGAGATGCGTGATTTGTCGTTTCACCGGCAGGACATCGCGGTAAACATTTACAGTGCGAGAAAAAGCTCTCTGTATCAACGGACTGGCTTCCATGTCGTGGAAGTAATGCTCATAAATATTACAGGCGTTGTTCTGGCGAATGCAATGTTCCATCGGCTTGGAATTCAAAAGGAAAATTAAGAGTCGTGATTTTGCATGGTTTTAAATAAATGTTTCATTAATTTCTTTTATTATAATTACAGGGAGTAATTGTAGCATCGTATGAATATACAGTTCGTCCTTTTCTATTTTTCTCCTATATCGCACCGTTTGCTCCAAGTCCTTCATGTTTATATCTTTCGGCCAACCCCCCTCGTAATGATACATACCACTGTCCTTAAACGTGGCTGTCGTCGTGTTTGCCTGGAAGCCATTCATTCTGACCTATGAGGAATTTTGGTAAGCTTTGTTTATACACATACCTCGTGCACGGCATATATTTTACTACACTGTGTCCCACGTGTCACTGGATCCGTTCGAACATAATTTTTTTTTTGACTCGGACAAGATTTTATATCAACATCTACTTTCTCACAGGGGGAAAAATTACACTGCTTCCCGAACTGTATTCTTTTTTTCGAATAGGCATACTGTATATCCATATTAATTTGCTCTTTTATTTCAAATTCGTACAGTGGTAGAGTTTGTGTATTTCACATGAAGGACATTGTAAGGAAGAGGTAATATAAACTTAGGAGGAAGAATAATACGTTCAGTATGGTGACCTAAACTACCTACGAGTTACTATAGTAACGCAGGAATGTTTGGACCATTATATAATCCGATTGAACTACATTTGAACTAAATCGAATTTAAATAATCGCACGATGGATTTAGTCGTCGTTCCTTACTAGTACTGGAACTATCGGATTTAAACCCTGAATAAGGATTACGATCATTTTATATGCATGCACATAGTCCTCGCCTGCTGGGTCCATTCTCAGCACTTCCGGTATTAAAATCCGCTGAATGAGATCAATCAAAGCTTCAAGATACTGAGTTCGTTGCAACTTTTGCGTTGTGTCGAAGAATTTTCGCAACTGATTCTTATTGGAATAACGCATACAAGAAACTTTTGACATCTCTATAAAATAAAATATATGACAATGTTAATTAATTATGAAATATAAATGAAGTAAACGTACCTTTGAAATATGGTATTGACAGGTCGTTCCAAATTCCATTCGAAAACCATCCATTTGAATCTAGAGTTGACAAAGTTTCGCTAGTTTTTGGTTCTTGCGTTTCGCTATATTCATATGCCTGTATGTTGTGCATTTTACAAATGTGATCAAACGCGGCGAATCGATTTTCGATATCATTCACAGACGTTTCATCCATATCTTTTTTATAACTGTTTGTGAATATTTCTATTGCTTCTGTTACCAAACTGGCTGCAGGATTGTCTTTTAGCAACTGATTATTCGAATTTTCATTCTGCAAATTGAACGGGCAGTTGAAGTCTACTGAATTAAGTATCATTTCTTCAACATATGTTTAACAATTAATTACCATCTTATTAAATTCCGTGAGAAAACTATTTAATGCTTTCCTGGTTTTCTTATCACTTCTCGACTCTACCGCAAAACCCTCATTCAGATAAGCATGAAATATTTTTGATGCTTTAATTATTTGTTCAGGTACTCCGTATCTATCTAATCCTTCGATCACATCTACAGTTGTTAAAACCTTTTCCTGTATAAATTGCGAAGCAATGTTATCATGAACCGGGCAGTTTGGCTTTTTGATATTAGGACCGGAAGTGGATAACGTTTTCGTCGACTCCAAAGAAACTTGCTCTATCAGTTGACGTATTTCTGTAGTCGAAGTTGCGGTTGACTTCCGGCGGAACTTGTCGGCCCGATTTTCCTAATGTGAAATTAGTGACAAGTAGATATAAATGCTTTTATCAAACGCTACACATGTAGGAACAGACGATGATGATTTTCCAACATTTATTAGAAATAATACACTTGGAAAATATTAATAATTTGACAATAAATGATTGTACGGATAGACGATAGGTCGAAAACGAACATTAGGAGAAGACATTAAGAATACTACCTCCTTTACAACGTCGCTTGGCTTTATATTTGAGTTGGATTTCGTCATTCCCGATCCATCCCCGCGATTCGTGCTCTTCACCCTTAACTTGTTTTCAAGCAGAAAATTCCTTTTTCCTTTTGACTTTACCAAAGCGGTACGAGCTTTCTGCACATCTGACATTTTGTTACATTCTTTTTCGGCGGGTGCGGGATCATTGGCGGTGTCATTAGAAGTCCCCGGTTTAACTAATTTTCGCTGATCAGGGATTCGCGGTTTCAAAATCATTGGTAGTTTTTTCCTAACATCATCGACTTTTGTGACAAGTTTTGTGGATTTTTCTGTCGCTATGCTCGTCTTTTTTGACGTCGCCGTGTAAATGGCACATAAATCGGGTTCTCTAGATTGTTTTTTCTCTTTCGATATGTTGAGAAAGAGCTTCTCTCGTAACTGTTGCGCATGGAACAACGTCCTGCCTATACCAGCTGCGATCTCTTCGACCTGATCCTCGGAAGACAACTTCTAAACAGTTGTAAAAGTAGTATAAATCCCTCTAAAAAAATACCATAGAGAATACATATCGAAACTTTCTTACGTTATCACAAGTACAAGTATCTCGATCGATCTGTCTCGTTACAATATTTTCCACTGGCCACGGTGCTAGCGCGAATTTCGCCTCATCGCATTCGAACGTTAAAATCCGTCTGGTTTCCTCCGTCGACGCGAAAATGTGGCACATAAAATCGCACAAACGCAAAAGTTCCAACTTCGTACTCGTCCCTTCACCGCTCTAGCCAAACAATCAAACGAAGTCATTAAAAATAAATCGCAACCAGACCCAGGAAAAAGTCAAGCAGATTAAAAATAATCTCTTCCATTTGATGGAATTGTACGAAGAAAAATAATTATACGTGGGCGGTACTTTTTCCTGAGTAAAACGATATGTCGGTCAAATCATTGGAAAAATGCTACTCAAAGTGTTAGCCTTGATATTAAACTAATCCAAGTAACTCGCAAACAATTCATTATTTACGCAACCTGCGTTAACATATGCTGTGTCTGCTTAGAGTGAAACATGTGTCTTGAAGTATGTTTACCTTTGTAAGCTTTGTTTGCACTTTGTCATCATTCATCGACAAGTGCGAGTAATAAGAATACTCTTTCACAAGGATTAATACGTCTTAACAACTAAAAACGGTGTTTCTGTGCTTTAGTACGGATCGTACTTTTTTTAATTATAGTGCGAGATTTACATCTTCACAGAAAAATAGAAAATGAAAGACCGATAACCGGAGATGATTAGGAATGCGCTGTATGGTAACAAAATATAAATAAAGAAGCACAAGATATTTTTACATATGAAGAATATTATATAATAAAGACTTATATAATTTATTTCTTCCATCACTTGGTTCACATATATATGTCGTTCATTCGAATTCAGTCAGTTTAAAATCAGGAGTATCGTATTCAAAATACCTGCCTACCCTAAATATCTCCACTCGTTTTCACTGACAATCTCTAAATGCCACAGATGGAAATGTTACATTCACGCGCCATTGGGTCTCAGTAGATGTTATTAAGTGCCCAAATGACCTTACATAAAATAACGGTACGTTCCGAACCGAAGTTCTTCGAGTATAAAAATAAAAAGTACCAAAATTTCCGAGACTGCAAATAACGTGATTACTAAAATGACGTAGAACAGTTAGAACCTCTGGTTGCTGGATCAACAACCGAACAGTTTTTTCATAGTTAGTTGCTACTATAACAAAAAGTTTATGATCTTAAAAGTAACAAATGACGATGAACTGCTTAATACACGTTCATATGAATTAATGTTCTTATTAACGAGTAATGTTGCTCGTTGGTTGGGTTGTAGAGCAGAGAGGAGATGAGTTAATGTTGAATTTTCTATTACTCCAATGTTTACGTGCTCTTTACAGTTCGTCCTTCCTTGGTACGTCATCGTCTTCATCTTCTTCCTGAGCCTGTAAATTTTTAAATTGAGCAAAGTGAGACAAAGCTTTCACGTGATATATGAGTGTGCTTATTATTGTATTTACCTCCTCAGCGGCACTGCTGCTTGCACCACTAGATTCAATGAATTTAGAAAGCTCTTCGAGTGTCCTCTCATCGTTGTATTCAACAGCCTGAAAAATATTTTGTAAAAGTTCGTTTTTATATAAATGTCCATTAGTTGGTGTCCCTGTGTACGAGTAAGATACGCACCTCATTTGTTCCTTTCTTGTAAAGGATGATTGTTGGGTAGCTCTTAATCTTTATCTCTTCTATTTCATTGGCAGTAGCATCCATCTTGGCAATGATGGTATCACTGTCCTTGTATTTCTCCCCAAGCTGAAATAAACAATTAATATTTAAATATATTACATGCTAGTATTGTAATGCAGTGTTGTTTATATATTTTAGAACATACTTGTTCATAGATTGGGGCCAACTGTTGACAGTGTCCACACCAAGGAGCATAGAATTCAACCAAAACGTTCTTTTCTTTGTTGAAAGCAACCTCGTGGAAGTTAGTTCCAACAAGGACTTTCACGGGGTTCTTGTCCCAGTCTTCAGGCAAATCTTGGGTCAAGAAGTGTCTCTTCAGTTTACCTTCAACAAAGGCAGTTACGAATTCCAATACATTCTCGCTTGTTAGTTCCGGGTTCTCTGGCTTATATTTAGCCATGTCTTGTTCGAGCTTGATGAGTCGCATCGCCGGTACATCTTCTTTTTTCATTCCGAAGAACTCGAGGATACGTTCATGGTCAGATTCATCAGAGTTGATTGAAACAAACAGAACCTACAGAGAAATTTTACATCAGTATATTTTTTCGTATGGCAGACGTGATTACGTTATCAACATCGTGATTACGTGCCTCTCCGCGGAATTTCTTTGCTGCGTCCTTCAGTCCTTCCACGTACTTCTCAAAGTGACCAGCTTCCTTGCTGAGGAAGACCAAGAGGTGGCTCTTGATGTCTCCACTGAAGATCTTCTCTGCGGTATGCTGATTGAATTCCATGACTAATGGCAGTGATTGAACAGAGATGAAACTCTGGAGGTTCTTAACATCAAGTTCTCCTTCAAATTCACTCTTGCCTTCATCAAACTGAAATTACCAAAGAATTATGTTTATGATAGTAAGATGATGATATTTTCATGTAGAAAAAGTGAGAAACAAGCACATACCTTCTTGAACAGTACAACTTTGCCATCTTCAACTCCATATTCACTGAAGATTTCCTCATTGCTTGAAATACCAAATACATGATCATGCATAACATTTCCAGCTTCCAGCAGTACTTTGGCACCATCAGATTCTTGGTCCTACAATTAATTGAACATAAGTAACAATGTAAAACAGCTACTGAAATTATATCAGAAAAAGATTTATAAGGTTCTTACTTTGAAGAATCCCACAATTGCTACATTGTTGGCATCAATGAATGCTTTGGCCTCATCAACAGTCGACAAATCTTTAACAGCTGGTCCAGACTTCTGAATAAGCCAGTTTACAATGTCATCAGCCTTGCGTCCACCTTTGTACTCAATGACTGATCCTTTACGGTAGAATTTGAGAGTTGGGTAACCTCCAATACCATGCTTTTCTGCCAATTCGCTTTCAACAACTGCATCAATTTTAGCCAACTTCACGTCAGAACCCATTTTTTCCAATTTCTTTGCTGCCTTTGCATACTCTGGAGCCAGAGCCTTGCAGTGTCCACACCATGGTGCATCTACAGAAATTTATTGTATGTTTGAAGAAATAGGAAAAAAGTTTTTATTTCAAAATTATGTCATATATAGATTCTGTAGGGATAAAGTTCTGGGAGGATTGATATTTTTTCGCAAGTGTACTTACTGATATTTAACGAGAATAATGTGATTCAAAGGTATCAATATGTTACTTTGCATTAACTAAATAGACACATAAAAAGCGTGCACATTTAATCAATCGTTGTCGGATCCTCGAATTTTATAATTTTATTAACAGAGAAAGTTTCGTGAGTGAAGGTTGCACATGCACACATGTTGCGCATTGCACCGTGTTAGTGACGGACTCAATGCATGAATCGTAATGTCAAGCTTTTGTATAAAATTTTGAAGCATTATTGGTTTAACCGAAAAGAAGGATGATGTCTTAGCGTGCTCAGGAGGCACCGCAATTGATGACGTGTAAAGATGAAGCATCTGGACCGCCTTCGCGGAAACGTTTTAAAGGAGTTAGGAAATTGGTTGTGACAGGTAAGGAGAGGAGACATGAAACTGGGAAATAGGGAGATCAGGAGACATTGGATATACTTACAGAATTCGAAAAGAATATGCTGGTGCTCCTTAAGTGCCGATTCGAAGTTATCTTTCGTTATTACGAGCACACCGTCTTCGGATTCAATCTTAGCAGATACGGCGGTTAAGCAAAGAGCCGCCAAGAGGAAGGACGTTAAAAACCCCATTTTCGCTCGTTCTTGTGAAATATTCGAACGAGTAACGGAACGCAAAGCCCTCGATGTTCGTGTACAAAGTCTGCCTGAGATCTGAACGGACAGGAATCTAACTGTGAATTGTCGGAGAAGCCGGAGAGGCACGTCGAAGAAGCACGAAAGGAGTGAGGGCAAACAACAACGGTATTCCGAACTACACAGTGAGTAGATCGTGGCTGATCGTGGCTAACGCGTGGCATCTATTCATCGTGGTAGCCGCTGATTGGCCGCTTCGCCGGCGACGATGATCGCAGGTTTGGGGAAGGCAAATTCAGGTTATTTGCCGTAGCAAGGGTCAGGGTGATACGCGGTGATAATTCCGTGAATCCGACCAAAAAGAGCACACAGCGATTTAGCGACAGCCATCACTAACCGCGAAAAGGATCCTCAAGAAATCCGCGATGATTCGATCGTTCTTTTCAGGCTTTGTAAATTCCGCGTTCCGACTTACTGAAAATGGCGCAGGGGAATTAAGATAGGCATAACTTGACATTCAATGAGTTATAGGTTATTCTTTAGTTAACGGTAAGCTCAAAAAAAGGTGACTATGATAGGGAAGCGATAAGATATGGTATATGGAAACTGACTGGAAATCTTAGTCGTTTATCGGTTTTTGAATAACCTTTCAAGTTCATCAACCAAGTCGACTATGACATATTTTTTACGATATCAATATTTATCGAAGAAAAATATGAATCAAAAATGCATCAAATATGCATTAATTTGGAATTCGTGTTCTTCTAATAAAAAAGCAATTAATGAAACAAAAACTACGATAGTCATACACGTCATATTACAATTCAATCATAATATGGCGCGACTCGCTCAAAGTGAGTTACTAATACCTAAACAAAATATTATGCTATTGTGATTATCATTACAACTTTAGTGTAATAATTGATAAACAATATAAAAATAGTGTATATATCCTGAATTACAGATAATCACTAATATTCCTCTCTTAAGAAGTTGTTAAACAACTTGAATGGTCAGCGCTCTCTTATGGCGCGACTTTTACTACATTTCAAACCTACTTTACATGTTAGCTTCGTATAATTATGTAATATATAAGTGCACAATTTGATAATAAATAACCAAAAATAAATAAAGACTTGTGTTTTGCTAGTTTCGGGTTGATTCTGAAAATTGGAAGAAATTTTAATTTCACAAAATAAAAAACATAAATCAACGTTACAATACATATTTCTAAAGTAAAATACGAAGATGTCGAGTGAAATAAATAGTCGACCTCTGGCTCGATAATAAGCAAGGGACCTTTTCTGCTGGCTATTAATAGAAACTGATATAGCGTGCATATGATTTGCAACGACATCACAATGTGAGTATTAATATACCTCAGAATCGAAACAGTTCTTTCTTTTTTCTTATAATCTAAACAGATCCAGATGTCGAAGCATAAGGTAACGTCTGAAATATTCGCCGAAAAGGACAACTGTACAGAACATCTTCCAAATGGAGGTGAATCCATTCTGTTGTCTTTAAGAACCAAAGAGATTCAGTAACACATCTACAATGATATTATCTTTGTAGGTGCGATATCAAAATTTCCTTTCAAGTTGCCTTCATTTCTCTTAAAATCATGTGTCAGTAGTGAACGTTTTAAGTTCGACGAAGATGACGACCTGGATATATGCAGACAACAGAAAGGAACGCTTTTAATAGGTATACATCTTATTTCTCGGTAATGAAAATTGTTTCTCATCAAACTAAAAACGAGACATCTTCTATTTTAGAGCACACTACATCCACAGAATTGGAGCTGGTCGGCTTACAACTATGGCGAGGTGCATTTCTGTTAGCCGATTATATATTGTCCAATCCAAATTTATTCGAGGGTCAAATTATCCTGGAACTGGGCTCAGGTGTTGGTTTCACAAGCATTGTAGCGAGTTTTCTAGCCACAGAAGTCATTTGCACCGACATAAACGCAGGTGGCTTATTGAAACTCATTGAGAGAAATTTCCGAAGAAACGAGAAGTACGTGAAAGCGAAATTCTTCATCAATGAGCTCAATTTCCACAATTTAGATTGGCCGAATTACTTGGAAAACAAATTCAATACAGCCACCGTCATCATTGCTGCAGACGGTAAGAACATGAATATAAATTTCGTACGTAATTTTTTGCTGAGAACGTACTTTCGTATGTTTCACAGTGATTTACGATGATGCAATAACCGACGGGTTTGTCAATACTTTGGACAAATTATTGAAAACAGGAAACCCGAAAACTGTTTATATTGCGCTGGAAAAAAGATTTGTGTTTACTGTGGCCGATTTGGATACGGTCGCTCCAATGTACGAAGAATTTCTACGTTGTATAGACAGACGAAAACTAAATTGGAGTATCGAAAATATACAAATAGACTTTCCATGTTACTTCGAGTACGAAAGAGTAAAACAAATGATTCTAATGAAAATACAAAATAACATTCCACAATAATACACACCATCGTTGTATATAATTACGTTTATCTTTAGCTATATTTCATGTAAATGATTCTTGTACATAAATATTTATCATAATTCGTAGTGGACTCGGCCTGCGAATACAAATCTGGATAATAAAAAAAAGGAGTGTGTAACTGGGATTATAGTTATTGAAACTCCTGTATTAAATTTGTATTAGTTAAAAATGTTTTACACATTATCACATATATTTCGTATAAAAAGTGAGTGACTAAGAATTTGCTTTGGCGGATGATGCTATCGTCGAATTAATATCCAGACATGGAGGAAATAAGTCTTTTATTTAACACCAATTGAATAAATTTGTTCCTAGCTTGTTGATCTGCCTCTTCCTGAAGCGGTTCTCTCTCGCGCCTTATTATTTTACCTGGACAATTAGAAGAGATTTGTACGTAGGTCCGGTGCACAGGAAATAAGACGGTAGCAAATGTAATTACCTCCATCGGCGTCGCCTGCGTAATAAATAACGTCTACTTCGTTGTTCCACTGAACCGATCGCACTTTGGACTCGCAGATCTGATCAACGTTTTCCAGGTTTTCCTCAGTATTTCTCGAGTCGTCCCCGCAGCTAAAGTCCATCTTCGATTGGGGATCTAACGGTTTATCAAAAAACTGGAAGTTTGGATCGGATCGGGCACTTCTCGACCAATTCGAAGCATTATCCGTACTTGAATCTGCATCTTCAACATCCAGAGACTTGAAAGATTCTTGATTGCGACCATCGCGTTGATTCAAATCAAGTTTTTCAAAGAGATCGGCGATGTCTTGTGTGGCATTGCACTTTTCTGGGCTATGTGCAAAGCAGGAATCCTCCTCCTTGTAGTCACAAATATTAGACGGACGATTGAGAAGGGCGTTTGCCTTGATAGAACCTTCTTGAAGGAAACTGATCGTCTCTACACTTGGAAGTCTCTGACAAAACGTGCAGCTGAGGATATCTTTGAACGATGTTCCCCGAGAATGCCATTTAATCCTTCTTCCTAATTTTCCAATGTCGAAAGCATAAACCACCCGCCTGTAATTCGACAACTGCGAGCGTAGTCGTCGAATGTTTCTTTCAAAAATCGCCTCGTTGAAAGCATCGTAATCCACACAGATATTATTCCTGGGCGATTCGATTTTATTATAGCAAAGTCTTCGTCTCTGATGTTTTCCCAAGTTTGACGACTTGATGAAAGTATGCAGGAGATTCTGACGTGGAAATTTACAAAGCTTTTCGATCTTTTGAACGGCCTCGAGACAATCCGGTGGTAGAAATTCGTAGTTTATATTTTTCCAAAATCCGTCTAAAAATATGCCCCT
Organism: Hedychridium roseum; assembly: GCA_963989215.1. Taxonomy (NCBI): domain Eukaryota; kingdom Metazoa; phylum Arthropoda; class Insecta; order Hymenoptera; family Chrysididae; genus Hedychridium; species Hedychridium roseum. The sequence continues at coordinate 1,622,079 of OZ022318.1, read as the reverse complement.
GGTCACGTACGGGGACTTAACAGGGCCGTTTACATCCGCAACACGTAAAACACTTAATTCTTGATTCGTGGATGTTGAGACTTCTTCCTCACATTTTTCTGAGACATGTAAATTCAACGTGAAATCACTGATAAATTGTCACAACTTCCTGCGTCAGAAAATATCTCAGTATCTCTTCGTGTTAAACGAATAATGCATAAAATATTTTCTGTCGCCCCTGAAACATCTCGCGGGCCCTGTGAAAATCTTGTATAAGTAAGAACATGAACTTTTTAGAACCTTTCGATCCTACGTCGAGACGGTGAAAAACTCTACAACCCATGAAAATTTATTTATCGTTGGTTACCTTTGGTATCATTATTGGTTTCGCTGTTGGAGCGTGCAGCTGGGTGCACGGATTGCGACATACCTTTCAACGTGTGATACAGAAATTTTACGAGAAATAAGAAATTTAACACGACAGTTAGCAACATGCATGTCTTATATATCACAGATGATTGTGTCGAAACATGGTAAAGATAAATGAATTTTCTAAATGTCAAATCGGTATAGTCAGCACTGCGTCATGAGACATTTCTTTGTTTTCATAAACGTCCATGATGTATTTTCAAACTAAGTATACATACGGCAAGAATAAATGTACTCTCATCGCTTTATCATGACCACGTGTTTTATTGAATTTTTTTTCTATTTACACCCTAGCGTAAACGATAATAATAGACAGTGGCTAGAGTCGCTCGAAGAAAACGAGGAATCCCATATATAATCGTCGATGTTCTTTCTTCAACGTGCGTCTAGAATTACAAAAATTCTGGCTAAGCTTACATGTAAAAAACGGGTATACCCGACGATATGTAAGGGAATGTTTCTTCGAATGACCGCGGGCAGTAGAGAGGGGTTGTATATATATCTATATATATATGTAAATATGTTACACGCAAGTTACTTATTTCGGTTACAACGTACTAAATCTGACCCATGAGCTCGTCCGAGAGAATCACAGTCGACAATGAGCTCCCCCGAAATAACCGATATACACAGCAATTATATATAACCTATAAAGAGCGAATGGCCATGTGCGTAAGTGGTCGCCTCTACGAACATAACAACATTACAATAATATTTTCTACTAAGTTTAGAAGTGTACATGGATTCCTTCTAATATGAGAATGAGCGTAAGAGTCTGATGAAAAGATTTGAACGCAGTCTTCGTCATTGTAGATTTACATTATAGACTTCTTCGCTATTAATTCGTATCCAAACTTCCTCGTCATACGTTTCTGGACTTTCAAAATTGACGACTGTCTCTCTCGTACTTAGAATCTCTGGTTTGGTAAAGGCACTTTCGCTCTATCGATATAACTCCTCTGTTTAGCGAATAAAAATTACAAATTACAGCCTCGTTGAAATTCGGGAGCAACAGAAGTACCGTGAGAGACTGAATTGTCCCTCGACGCTCGAGCAGTCAATTACAAACGATGAGATTTTCACATTGCGATAAACATACACTGATTACAATTACAGACTGATGAACTTAAAGTTAGGTCCAGTAATTGCCATCATTCGACCAAACAAACAAATAATCTACTAGATGTAGAAAAATTTCGAGACTACTTTTAATTCAATGTTTTTTCCCGGAAGTGTAGAAGTTCCTTTCAACTCAGAAAACTTTTCGTTACAATATTCTACTTTGTGTCGTTATCGTTAATAAAGGAAACGTAGAAAATGTTTGCTTTAAGTATGTGAGAAATCGTAAAGTACAACCCAGAAAAAAGATTTTAATTGGGTAATGTAATGTAAACAGTGCAATTGACTAGACTAAACAGAAGTCGATTATATCATACGAAAAAGTAATTGCATTTTGTAAGCAATTCAAGCACTTCAGAGATTTCATGAATTCTTAAACTCTTCTGAAAAACATTGTATTAAAGCATAAAGAATTCCTTAGAACTGGAACAGATTAACTACACATCGCTCGTTGCATATACGATTCAGATAAAGTGCAAAAGAATTTATTCAACGTAGAACGGTCATCGAGATTTCAAAATCTCGTTAAAACGCGAGAAACGGAGCTGAGTACTTATTTGTAATCATTTCAAACTGCGTAAGACAATTTCCACATTATCATATATATCGCTTAATCTCGCATTTAAAAAATACGCTATATGTACAAGATTTTACCTAGAGCATAATAAGATGTTTGAAGAGATATAGGAATTGCCTCTAGACACGATTTGTCAATTATTTTCGAATAATAATGATATTATTTAATATTCCACGTAAGTAACAAACAAACAAACAAATAATGTAATATGTAAAGTTAAACGTAAGTAACAAATAGTATCTGAATAAACTTGCACATTTATTTTGAATAAATACTCAGCTCCTGTTAGGAAAAACATCTGCATGACGCAATGTCGTTAATAACTGTTTGCATTCTGGGACGGTTTTTGGTTGATAATACTATTCGACGGGACCGCGTCCAAAACCAGTTTCCTCCTGTGGTATTCTGTGCTTGCATTTTCACTAGCCATAGATTTTCTGCGCAAAGGCGTCGCGCTTTCAGAAACTTGCACTATCGAATTTGTACTTTTACGCCTTGCGGGTAAGTCATTAGATTGCCTTTGACACGTCTCATTCTGGCTGGACGTACCGTTCGAAGTGGAATTAATGGCTGTTGATTTTCCGTTGGCACTCGTCACGCTCGTTGAAACGACTTTGCTAGAACCGTTCTGAATGGGTCCGTAGTTTGCGGGGGTTTTATTTGTTGTATTCTGCGTCGAACCATTGTGGTTTATACTCTTATTCGGTGCAGTGTTCATCATATTGGCGTGTTTTCCGCCGTTTACGTGCGAGGAGACTGTAGTCTTTACGTTCTGTGTGCTCGGTGAACCGAGCGGTAATGAAGTTTTCCTTCTAGCGTTGGAATTCGAACCGTCGTTGTTGAAGTTAATCTTTGAGGTCGTAGCCCCCGATTTTGATACGTCCGAAGATGCGTGAAAACCGGAAGTCACCCACCGTTCTACTTGAGCCTCGTGTGACTTTTGTAGGACTTTGCGGACGTCACCGTCCTCGCCTCCCTCTTTCATAATCTCTTGAAGTTTCTGTATTGTCTGATACAGGATAACTGGACTAATCAAACCAAAGTCGAATAAACTGCACATGTGCAGAACAAAATTGCGGTACAAGTTCTTCATTAGGAGCTCTTTCCCTTTGGTTTCCAGGAACATCTGGCAGGCAAGGGGTATCTGACAATCACCTACGTATCCGTGTTTCATCACATGTAAATTCCACATCTTCATCAGCTCTTTTTCCCCTTCGTTTACATCTGTAAAGTCGTCGATCATCATCATTGTTTTTGTCTGCAACCATTTTGGGTCATTTTCTCCTTCCGAATCTATGTCCATTTCTTTAGGATATATCGGTAGACAAGTAACAGTGTGATGATACAATCTAAAACAAACACGATAACGTACATATAAAATGGTTCAAGCGCTAGAAATGTTCATGGCCTTTTGATCTTGAAACTATACCTGTTATGGCCGGTAATATAAGGTCTTTGGTTTTCAAATTCATTTTCGTCGAGTTCCAAGAACTCAGATAGACTTGGTTTAGTTCTTTTGGGTCGACATACTAAAATATTTGTTACACTAGTACGCCGAGTAGGTCCTGTTCGCGAAAATGCCACGCCAGATGGCTGTGAAATCAATTCGTGTGGACTACCGGCGTAAGATCCATCATAACATTCATTTATTGCTACATCTATGCGAGCACCTTGTGGGATTGGCTAAATAGAACATTATACGGGTTATATTGGATCTCGAAGAAGTAAGACATTTTATTGCAACACGTATTACTTACCACGTATGTAAATGTGAACCGTGAATGACAAAGTTTGAGATGCTTTAAAAGCGAATAAAGCTTCCCACAATCTAAAGAGCACCAGGGGCAATGAAGATCCTCGCATGCCTCTGTTTGTTGCCGGCTATTATTATTATACAAAAACTGATAAACTATTTGCTGATTACCTACAGACGTGTCCATTTTCTCCACAGACACGTTCATTTTAGACGGCGTTAAAGGACTAGGAGTTGGCAGTGCTGTATTATTGTTATTGGTAGTGTTATTGTTATTGTGATTTGTGGAAGTACGTTCAAACCCAACTGAAAAAAAATAATATTAGTATGATCATAATAGGGCACAAAAAAGGCATGGAAGAATAACTTACCATTTCCTGATCTATTCTCCTTGTTATCACCATTTGGCAAGGAATGCATCAGGGGTGGTCGGTCTACCAAACCGTTACTCGGTTCCATGGTCCAACTGAGTCTAAACTTGAGCGTCGGACCTTTAGAAAACATTTCAAAGGCAGGACATTCTTTAATGTCAGGTATCGTTTCCCAAGAGCTATGCTTCTTGGGACTCGATCTGACATTGGTTTGTACTTCTTGCAATCCTAACTCATAATCGCCATCCGTCAGCAGACATCGATTGTGTTTATCATATACTATGAGTTCCGAACCATACAACTTTACATCTTCGCCAGTCGCAATTGAACCCGTCGAAGACTTACGACGTTTTTGAGCCGGTTCTAAGAAAATTGCATGTGTCAGTTACAAGACCCTTTCACATTTTTTTCACTGGCTTCGTCGCTTATCTATTACTTACCATCTAAATCACAGTTATGTATAAGGCAACTGTAATTAGAAGTGCAGTAAACTCTGAGCAAAAGCATATAAGTCTTAGCTACATGTCCATTGTTTGAAGTGAATGATTCATTAGGTATAGAAATAGTAGGTGCTTTAGGTGGTGGTTGATTTTCGGAAGGATTTATTGGAACCTCACTTGTTCCAACAGAGACCTAACAAAATGATACACGATAGTGAGAAATGAAGTCATAACAATTCTACACTTTTGTAACATTTCTATTTACCTGCATGATGGGTGAGCTTACATCTTTACGTTTTTTGTGACAGATTTTTAATAAGAATGTTTCGACTTTCACAGGGTCCTGAGATGCTTCAACTGTAATAACATATTAATTTTAAAAATATATACATGAAAGGCAAATTTTAAACTACCATGTGATATTTTTCTGGTAGTAAAGAGTTCAATTATTCAAAGGAATCCTTTACCTTTCTTATCATAAAATCCTAAAAATGTAAGGGTCATATATCCACGTACACCAAGATTGTGTTCATGATTATTTTTCGACATTAATCTTTCTAGAATTGCATCAACTTTGAAACCCCTTCGCGATTTATGACTTCTGGACATGCGTTGCCGCATGTATGTTAAATTTCTATATAGAAATACTGGCTGAAAAGGTGTAAAATGGTAGTATAATAATCATAGGTCACTTAAGGAAATGTTTTATGTTTGCTTACTTATATTTGAGTAAATCATTCCGTGCCTTTATTTATATAACATAGACCAGAAAATAAAAGAGAGAAATACATTTACTTACCGTACAAACAATAACAATATAATACAAAATGTTTTCATTTAATGCAACATCAAAAAAGTTCATCAACATCAAGCAGTACAAGGTCATGTACAGTTGCCAATAATTTCAAACACAGAACTAAATTTCGTAGTTCTTTGAAAAAATGGGCACTGACAATTTTTAAAAAACACATTTGTTTAATCAAATAAGGCTAACACTTTGAGAGTTTTAATTAAAAATCATTGCCATGCAAATAGAGCATTTGTATACTGAATTGTTCGACTCACCGAAATTTGGTTCCTTGTGCGCAAAAAACGATAAATTTGTGTTGGCTCTGAAAGTAATTAAAAAAAACTTATTAGAGAAAAGCAATAGTTTAGATAAGTGCCTGCAGATGGCCAAAGGGATGAAGAAAATCTCAAAAGTGAAATGCAATTGAGACAACATTAAATAGCTAAGGAAGTGTTGAAAAAGTTAGGTAATATCCTTCAGCATGTCTGAATGGGAAATGATGACTTGGTTTGGCTCGTTATTACGAGAAGCCTGCACCAGCTTTATGTTACGACTTGCAGGTAAAACCTCTCTGATCCCATGCCACACACGTAATGAAAAAAAATGAAATATCCCCTGTAATAAATTTCTTTCGCAATGTTTATTAAAAAAGTGCAATTTCACACAAATTTTATATACTCTCGTTGATACTGTTATTTTTGTATTCTTTGTATTTCAATACAATAACTTTAACGTTGAGGTATTAATATGCAAATACATTGATACAATAGTAAAAAAAAACTGTCGACAAATAAATATTACTATGAATAGCAATGTTATCGTTTATTCGCACAGGTACTCTGTGTATACAAATGTCCGGCAAGTGTAACAATAAGTGTAATATCAAATAATTTTTTGATTATTAACAATTTTGTAATTAATCATAAGGAAAGGTTGTATTTTGAAAATAGTTGCCATGAAATGACAGGTGTGCGCTTGATGCGAATAAAAGCGAAATGTAAACCGACGCGCGCCGCACAGCGCCCGAGATATCTACTCTCTCAGTATGGGGTTATGTGTTATCGAATATCAAGCGTCCTAGAAAAAATGAACGAGCATCATCCGTGAGGCAGTAGATGCTAAGCAGTGTTTGTTGTTGATAGCTACGAAGGTTTTATCAGTAACCGATGGAAGGAAAAGCTTACTAATCCGAAAGCAACTCACTTTCGAAGGCCTGCAGAAAGAGTTCATGATCCGCTTGGATCAGGTCCATCCGCGGACCCTTCTGCGTGTCCATTTCTTTCTCCCGCTTCTTCGGCGGCATCGTCACGCACTTGTGCACAAAATTTCCTACAAATATCCACTTTCGTCGCGTGAAGAAAACACAGAATGACAACACACAACCGCCCCGCGCGAAAACTGGCTGCTGCTGCGGCGCTAAGCCAGCCACGGCAGGCTAGATGTGCACACTCTCGCGCCATTACTTTTAACTACCACCAGCCAACCAGTGCTCGTATAAAAATCAGTGGGAAATTCAAACTCGGCGCCCACATTTCGTATCGAGTAATTTACGTGCTCAATTCTGATATTTGATCTTTGATGAAACTTAGGCAGTAGACTCAAGGCAGTGTTATTTTCGCTTATTGTGAAACAATGAACGACCCCCAGCAGTTACTTGTGCAAATCGTAATCCACAATGATGTGTGTTATTGCGCAGGTAAAGAAGTATGCGTGAAAACGAAATCGTTTACGTATTTTCATGCAAATGGGTCTTATTAAGTTTATTTTGTAATACATTTGTATGGTTTACAGAAATCTGAAAGTCATGCCGAACATTACCGTTTTTGGGAGAACCAAGTTCGAGGCATCTTGTCAGCGCACTCTACGCATATTTTCATTGGTCAATGAAAAATACGGTTCATCATGGAGTACGTGGGTATGTATAGAATCTTGCCGATTATTCATGGCTTGCAAATGTAAATTTTCTCAAAAATATTACATTTCATCACCGTATATCTTCCTCATTTTCAATTATAACATGTAACATTCTTATTTCTGGGAATTTATTTTGTTTACAACAACTGTCACGAATACAACTCGTATACGTCAGAGTAAACGTTATGACAACAATGATCGTTTTTATCGAAAACCTTCAAATTTGCGTCTATAATTTGAATTACTGTCTTATTACAAATATGAATTCCCATACAGTAGCTGTCTTAACACAATATTCCTCATACGCGAGCATGTTGTCATTATAACCTTACTGTTATGAACGTTTATATATCTATTGTAATATTTTGCTTTCTTCGGCTTTCACAGGGACAACAAAAGGTGATAGCAATGACAATTGTTGTAATTTATCAGCCTGTACTGAACCTTTGTCAAATTCAAAGTCTAATGAAAGAACAATGGATGGGAAAAATATTTCTACAATGGAAACTGAAAACAATGTATCAGAAACAGGGAACAGTACTCCAGCTACCTCACAAGACTTGCCTCGAGAAAACATAGACTTCAAAGTAATTTATAATAAGCAGAAGATCGATGTAGAATTTGCCCTTGATGGCACTGTGGCCGAGTTGAAAGCTTATCTTCAAAACATCATTTCGGTGCCACAGGCAATGCAGAAGGTCATGTTCAAAGGATTAGCCAAAGATGAGCAGACTCTGAAAAGCTTGGGTGTTACAAAAGGTGACACATCAATGATTAACCAAGTTTACAAACAATTACTATATCCTAATAATAATATTATTATAATTATGTGTCTTCTTCAGGTGCCAAAGTCATGATAGTAGGTTCAAAATTAGATGATGTACTAGCTGTTTCAATACCAACAAAACAAGATTTAGCTGATGAGGCTACCTCTGCAGTTAGTAAAGAACCATTATCTCAACAAAAAGTACACAGAAAAGTATTAGATAAAGGTGTCCCAGATGATGCAATGCCAGGCATATTGGATAGTATGGTGAGATACTATCTAAAGAAACAGATCAAAGAAATGACTTGAAATCTGTACTCAATATGTACTTGTGGAATCTGTTTATATGAATAGGAGCCCCTACCACAGTGTCCTTTGTCAGGGATGCTAAACAAATCAGGTGGAAAAGTTAGGCTAACTTTCAAATTAGAACAGGACCAGCTATGGATTGGTACAAAGGAAAGAACAGATAAAATCCGTATGAATTCGATAAAGGGCATATACAGTGAACCTATACATGACCACCCTGAATATCATGTTATGGTTTGTAGACATTGTATTTCAGAATATTGTTAGATGTTTTAGATTACATAAACTAAATACCACTTGAATCTTTTAGGCAATACAATTAGGTCCAACAGAAGCATCAAGATACTGGATATACTGGGTACCGGCACAATACATATGTGCCATTAAGGATGCCATCCTTGGCAAGTGGGGGTATTTTTGATTGACCATAAATCTCATGCACTGTATTTTGCATACAAAGTATAATCGGGTGTAAAACACTGACACAAACGCGACTGCGCTAGTCACACATTTTTAACAGTAAGTAATAACTTATTTTGTGTTGGAGCTTTGCTGATGAGTCTGAATAAAAGTTTAATCTTGTTTAATTAAAAAGACTATATATGATTCAAAAAGGTGTGCTTTACATCCTTCAGATAATTAGCAATTCTTACTTCAGCTGTCTGTGTTATTCTGAGTTTCTTTCTGAGACCTTGGAAAGTTTCACAAGAATTATTATTGGTTTTAGATTATTATACAAATACTGTGATTAACGAAACTTCCAAAGTTTGTGCTATGTGAAAATATGTCGAATTATTAGCTTATGCTAGCTTGAACTAGCTTATGGTAAGATTACTGTTTTTATTTAGACACTTGAGCAAAAGAGTGATAGTCTAAATGAGAAACAACACAAAAAGATATATTGTTTGTGATTTTTTAGCTAAGGGGTTTTTAAAATTCTAGTGTAAGGATGAAACTTTTTTAAAATTATATTTGTAAGAGAAGATAGAGAAAATAATATTGCATTTATTAATCACTGTCTGATATTCATTGAAGAATATTTCATCTGAGTATGGTAGTTCTTTTCTCAAAACTAACTCTTAGCCAAAAGTCAGAAGTTTTATATATTGCAATTACATTTACGTAATGGCGTGTGCATAATTTCAACGAAAAAACTGGTCCTAAAATTTCTGAACATTTCAGATACTCTTGTAAAGAAGCTGTGCTTTGAAATGTCTAATTTTTTTTTTATCAATGAAAATGACAAACTCGACAATTCAGTGAGGCATCCAGGACCAGTTTTTTAAAGTTAACCACAATGAAATTTATAAGTTCTTACAATGGGAATGTTATGAACAAAACCCAATATAACATACGGTCTTATACACTTTCAACTCACAATACATTGTTAGGAAAAAATTTAGCTGATGCTGTGTGATATGAAAGGTAGAATAAAAATGTATATTACCATAAAATAGCAGCGACTTATTCATAACATAACAACGAATTTCCAAACGACCTGCAAAACATGTTCACATCTTTTTCACATTCACCTACAGTCGGACGATATTGAAATCAGTCAAAATACCGACACTCTGCCGAAAATGAAACATCTCGAATTATTTCGTCAAGAGAATAAATAATAAAAACCTAAATAGCACCTGTTTCGCGGACGTCTTTCACGATATCGTACAGTATTTTATTGTTTGCTTAATTTAACGTGAAACAACGTCAGATACATCGGAATAACTTTACCTGTATAGATGTATATTTTCAAGTTATTTGGCGCTTTTCTACGGTTATTTTGAATAACTTCCGGTGCATGTATTTCCCGTAGCGTGCGCTGCAATGCGAATGGTAACGTGAGTAGAGTCACGTTTTTCTTGCACCGTGCACTAGAGACATCTGTGCCATTCAGCATGTACATGTGCCAAGGGAAACGTTTTATTAGAGTAATAAAGTGGTGTCAAATCACTTAAGCCACACATCCTCTAAGGAATGGCCAGCAGCCTGGTGTTTGAGCAACAGATGTGTGCAAAGGCCAGCCTCCTCCGGAAAAGTAGTAGCAATTCCACCAATCAGAATGTCAAAGTTTTCCTTAGAATGAACAGTCGCTTGTACATTCAGTTCATAAATACAAGTGGCTCAAGGCCACGTACAAATCTGTGCATACCTCGACCCTCATTGTTTTGTTGACACCGTCGTAGTTGTTACTCTGGTTTAGATACTTTCATTATAAACTAATGAGAAATGTTATGTTTACAATATTCAACAATCTCTGACATAACTCACAACTAATGATATTGAGAGATGCGTTGCGAAAGGTACTGCGGAAATAAAAGTTTTACAAAACCGGAGGTGATATGAAACTCATGAATATCTGCAGAAGCGATGTTTAGTGAAAAAATGGCAAACAATGAAAATCATTTAGAGGTAATTGAGGAAGCATTCCTGGCCTTGAGTGAAAGTTTCCTGAAGCAAGGAATCTCAGTGCAGACATTAAAGTCTGCAAGTATTATGAAACGGAACATAAAGAGGCACACCTTCAATTTACAGTATTTATTTTTTAACAGAACTTTTACTATTTTGATATCGGCACTTTTTGTTGGAGTGTTACTGAAAATTCAGTACATGAGCTTAGCAGTTAAAGCCTTCTATGAAACTCGATGTTTTATACCAAATAATTATCTAATATGGGAATTTACAAGGCCAATTTCTAGTTGTGATTACTGCAGAGATATTGATGCTGCTTTGATCCTCTCAAACATAAGCAGAGAGAGCTTTGAACCTTATGCATATTCCTCGCAACCTATAGTAGTAAAAAATGCAGTTAGCCATTGGCAAGCAAGCAAAGTATTTAGTTTAACATTTTTTCGAAATTTATATGAAGGCATAGAAGGTGCCTATGAATCCATCGAAGAAGAATGTCAATTTCTGCATTTTAAGAGTAATTTTAGTAGCCTGCGTGAGGTGTTTTCAATGAGTAAAGAAAGAGCAGAGAATCATGATGGCCGAGAACCTTGGTACGTTGGCTGGAAAAATTGCCATCCACAAGTCCTTGAGACAATGAAACAATTCTATAAACCCCCCCACTTTCTCCCAGAGGATGCAGAAATACCGCAGACAAATTATGTGTTCCTGGGATATGAACAAGGTGCTATCATGCATGTACGTATCTTACTCAAGATGACCTGTGAAACAATGTCAACTGATAAATTCAGTATTCTTCACTGTTTACTTGTATTTTAGCTGGACTACATTCCTCGTCTGATGTGGCAGGGACAAATCTTGGGAACCAAGATGTGGACTGTTGCACCCACACCAGAATGCGATCACGTTTGTAAACGTTTTAATTTTACCGTCAGTGCCGGTGATATTGTTCTCTTAGACACCAGAATTTGGTATCACGGTACATACGTCCTCAACGGACAATTTAGCCTGACAGTCGCCTCTGAGTACGGGTAGACTTTTTATACTTTTATACATAACTATAAAACAATTGTATATATATATATATATCGAACTTAATGGATCAACGGCGATTATCATGATGTGCTTGTTACACGATTTCTCGCGTCGTCGATCAGTTTTTATTATTTATTGAGAATATTTGATAAGCTTATAAAGTGCCATGCAGTGTTCAAGAAAACATGCAAACATTTTGCCATTGATAAGACACTAGTCCAGTACAAATTTCGTTAAAACTATGTCGTGCACACTTATGTTAATGCAACAGATATTTTACAATGATCTGTATAATAGAATTAGATTAACATAATGAACTCAACTTCTTGCCAAAATATGTATTGTATAATTGTATGCAAATACCAAGATTTTTATGGTATTTTGCATTTTAATACTTCCAATTTGAAATTCTTAAATGTACCATAAGAAATCAAAATTGTTGACTTTTGATTTTATATTTGATATTTTGTATTGTCATATTGAAACTATATTTATATCATATGTTGTTCAATAAAATGGTTGAAACAATTTATGTGTTTTCACTTGTATGCATTAAGCTTTATTTTGCAGATATATTGTATTGTTCGAAATATAACATTATAATCTTTGACAGTATAAAGTCACATGTGTAATATACATAACAAGGAACTATAAATATTTGCACAATATCTTTTAGGATGTATACATTAATACTATAAACAAACATTATGTCCCATTAAAAGGAAAGAGTGAATTAATAGCATAAAAAGTTTAGAGGTTGCGCTTTATATGCGAAAATAATACACGTAAAACTCGGAACGTGTAATATACGACACAGAAGAATAAGAACGATACCGCGCACATATATGCCTTAGTAGCATCTTTTGACAATGGAATGCATAAGAAAAAAATGCTATGTACTATGCAAATAAAAGATGTATAATGCTACAAAGACAATTGTATCAATGCTACAACGCGGGGTGTTTTTCGTATTGCGTGACATGTAGTTGTGCATCTTTTTTCATTGGTCTTTCTTTTCCGTTGCTTGCTGGAAACTCGGCGGGGGTTCCTATAATAAAACACTCATTATTTTTACACCAAGTTCCAATGAATTAATAAGTTTTTATATCAACGAAATTATAAATAATGTAAACTCACATAATACGCCGGTGGTGGAACATAAGCACACTGTGGTTTATTTGGGTCATAGTATGCACTTTGGGCAGCTTCAGCAGCCTTTGCATCTGTGGACAAGAATAAATTGTTATCGTTGAAAAAATGTTATCTTATCGTGCGAATTATCACGTAAAAAAATCATATTACATACACGAGTACACGCTTGTCAAACTATATTTACTTTGATTAGGCATCTTAAATTTTGACACCAATAATTTTTATGCGATTCCAATGTATTACAAAAGTTCCACGCTTACAATCGGAAACAGTTCAGGGTCTGAGTACAAGCATTCATGTGCATAAACCTGTTTGTATAAAAGTGAAGTCTCTTTCACTTTTGTTAGAGCAAGATATCACTTTGGAATTTTTGCTCCAAGATGTAACATGAATATGATTGAATTGAAATATAGCAGTTTCACTGTGGTTCAATAGATTTATCCTTTTCTGCGAAACGTTTGATTAACGAGATTCGTAATGTTAATAAAACTATTTAAAGTTCGATGTGGAAGTGCAACTTTCAAATCCATTTGATAACGCGCAACATGTTGTAAATGCATGGAAACTCCGTGAAATCGAATTTTTTAAAAACAAGTTATCTCTGCAAGCTGTCTCAGACCATCTATGACAACTATGGGATAATAACTGAGCTGAGTGAAAGCCAACCTTACTTTGGGTCAGCCAAAGAGAAGTTATGCAAGAGCATTGCATAATATATTCCGAACTTTCAAGTTTAGCAGGTGAACAAGTAGATACGCGTAAAACATAATTTACCGGTCGTATTTTCTCGGGAAAAAGAAGAATTTTGTTTAGAAAGGTGCAAATAAAAACAGCAGCTGGTATTTCATTAATGTTTAATATAATTATCGTACCTAACGGTACGTGCAAAGCTGTAAGGATAGAGTTTCACATAAAATTCGGAAATACATATAACACATTTTAACATAGCAAACGTTTTTTTTTGTACAGAAACGTGCAACTGTAAATATTATTTAATGATTTTCCATCAATTAAGGTTTCTTTATGAAAGTTTTGTACATGTATACATATTAACACATGTGTAGTGATTCATTAAAATCATTATGTCCTTGAAATTTGTCAGAATAATTTGTATGAACCGTATAAATAATACTTCTGTTGAACATGCACATAAACGTTATTCTTTACAAGTCGATTGTACATTAAGAGTGTATTAATTTCCATAAATGCATGTTATATCGCCAATTTAATATGGAGGTGCATACGGATTGTATGATCCTTGTTGTTGGGGATATGGTCCGGGTGGAGGGTAGGCACCGGCGCCTTGCGCATACGGCGTATACGGTGGCGGGTTTTGCGGATAGTTATAACTCGTCTGTCCGTAATTCGGATACGCACCTGCTTGGGACATCGGTTGTCCATTGTAATTTGGATTGCCCCACGCGGGAGCCCCGTTCTGCTGTGGTGGGGCCCATCCTTGCTGCTGGTTCGCTCCACCCCAGGCCCCCGGTTGTTGTGGATTGCCCCCACTCGCATAAGGCGAATTTATGCCAGGATATGGAGGTGGCATATCCGTCATATAAACGGAATTTGCTGCGAGTAAGGAGATATGGACATAACTTAAGAAGATTAGTACTAAATGTACAGAGAAGCTACAGGAGTCTTTTCAATGTGAATAGGTGTTTAAAATAAACACCGGACTAAAAATGAATAATAGAACAATTTAATAATGCCAGTGTCAAACCTGGTGGCATGTCTGGAAACACATTAGTCGGGGGCATCCATCCATAATATCCTGTTGGTGCAGCTTGATAAGCTGGTGGAGGAGCTGCATACCAGTTGGATGAAGGTGGTGTGTATGGTGGAGGTGCATCATTAGGTGGTCCATTGCGTTGGGCTAGTAAAAGATAATTTATAAAATTTACCATCTTTACTTTAATAGTAAATTTAAGTGAATATATAAATTGTGACTGTGAAGTAACCTTACCCATCATGGCAGCCCTCAGCATAGCTTGTCCAAATTCAATAGCTCCACCACTCTTAAACTGCAACTTGAACTTGCATTCTCCGATCCAGTTACCATTTGGTTGAGCACGACATTTGCCTTTAATATAATTGGCACCAAACAATGGCTGTTCTAGCTCAACCTCACTCAGGGTAACAAATGGAAAGCTAAAGGACTGCATTCTTTCTTTCTCTTCCTTTGCATTAAAAATCATTCTATGTGTTGTTAGGTATAGCCGGCCTCGTTTTGTGCCAATGAACTCTGGCTGCTCCTGTCCATGAAATTCCATGACAACATTGTCACAGAACAGCAGGATGCTAAATAAATCATTATTACATTAATACTTTTATATTTATATCAACTGTAACATGTGTGGAGGTTAACTGTATTATATTTCAAGGGTTTGTGAATCCACAGTAAAATAAAGACTAAAAACTTGTCAAAACATAGTAAAAAAACGACGGTATTCAACAATGTATTATGTACAGCCAATTGGTGTATGATGAATCAGACGTAAACAAGCCCAACCTTGATAATGTTCGTGGAATAGATGTTAATGATAGACGGTAAGACAGTGTTGGTATCGTCTGATCTTTCGTCGTACATTTCAGCTCAATTTTGATTGATATTTTTTTTTCAACTACTTATGCACATGCGTCCGAGAAGATATCAAAATACAGATAAATATCAAATTGAGATAAGGCCACGACGATATTACGTTGCAGAAACGTCATAACCGAGAATATTCGTCGCATGAATACCGCAATTAGATTTGCGTGAAATATAAATACCTGCCGGTACATACCATTCTCCCGCGTGTATGAGGACTCCGCCGTTAGCGTGTGCCGTATTTAGCGACATATCTTCTGTAGTCTCTCGCGAAAAACGTCAAAACTCTTGGGAACGGCCCTTCACCTGCATCAGCTGATTCGTATGCTAGCAAGCGAAGTGAAATTTGCGCGGAATGCGCATGCGCAAAACTACTTCCTCATTAGATATATGTGTGTTACAGTCTTATGACATCTACATTTTACGGACAAACCTTTTAATATAACCATTCACCATTTTGATCAATTATACTGAGCGGAAGTTGTTTAAAACAAATGGAGGCAGTAAAGTCTTTAGAATTGCTGATACAATAGACCATTTTTCGATAGTACCACTACCATAGTATGATTTCACGGGGAACAATCTTTAAAATTTGAACATAAGCGTAACAGTATCCTCTAATTTACGATAACGTCATTAAGAGTGTTAAACATATGCGAATAAGAGCATTTTTTTAAATTAGGATAACTCCACATAAGAACGATTTGAGTTCGGCGCTATGATGCGCAGGGAGGGACGTCATTGATTTGCACATGCGCGCGCGCAGAAATCAATGCCGCAATATTCAAAGCATGCGCCGGTGGCGCGCGCGAGGTAGTCGTCCGCGCTCGACTGCATTTTCTCTTGTACGTCAAAAAGCAAATAAATAACGCAGTATCGCGGTGCACGAGAGAATAAATCGCGAACCCGAGTGCGCGTGTATCGCGTGTAATCGTGTGAACCCAAGGCACTTAGATGTTCGGCATGGGTGCATAGAAACAGCAAACCCCTCAGTCGTACCCCTTCGGCATTTCTGCTCGGTTATCGAGCGCGACGAACATGGATGAGAATTTAAGCCGGGGCTACGTACAGCTCGGCAAAGCTAGGGGCATGAACGACTTCAAGTTTTCCAACGGGTTCACTCATCTGTCCCCACCAGTGGATAAGTGCAACTTCATCTACCTGGCCCTCATCCTTGGCGGAATTGGATTCCTCTTACCTTATAACAGGTCCTGTCGCGATCAACACAGCCCTCTCTCTTTCTCTCTCCATGTGTTGCCAAATGTCAAAGACCTTTTGCATGCGACGCAATTCTCTATTAGGAAAAGCAATCCACATTTCCACTCTCTAGAAGTTTAAATCAAATGTACCATTTAAACTCTTCTTCTTCATTGCGAATATGTTTTCGCGCAACGAGCAGGCTTTGAAATTATTTCAATGAGCAATGTACTTAATGAATCGGAACACAATCTATTTTGCATGTCCATTAATTTAATATCTGTGAGTTCACGTGTTTAACAAATTGGAAAATCATATTACCTCAAATTTAATTAACGAAACGCACTACAATATGGTATCCGAGTAATACGCGAAAATTACCAAATTTCTCACCCTCGTTTCCTAACACTAAATGAGAAATATCTTCATCGAATGATAGTATTGATAATCTTGATTCCTTTTTTGCAGTTTTATTATCGCTGTGGATTATTTTCAAGCGAGGTATCCAGGTACGACGGTGATATTCGATATGTCAGTTGTTTACATAACAATGGCCTTTTTCGCCGTGTTTGCTAACAATATTTTAGTCGAAACTCTATCGCTGAACACGAGAATAACTTTCGGTAAGACACGTGCGGAATAGCAAAAAAAACTACGTGCGTCCCCCTGTTCGTTTGAGTTACTAAAAACTTTGGGTAATCGTTTATTGTAGGATATTTGGTGTCTTTCGTCACGTTGAACTTCGTGGTAATTTGCGAAATTTGGTGGGAATTATTCGCAGTGGCAACATCCTATACGATTAATCTAGTTGCCGTTGCGATAGTCTCCCTAGGGTGTACAGGTAGGTATAACGAATAAATACCCCCATTACTCATCATTTCAAGGAATTACTGCTATTTGTTTTAATAGTTCAACAATCAAGTTTCTATGGATACACGTCAATGCTTCCGAGCCGGTACACACAGGCCGTGATGACCGGAGAAAGTGAGTGAAAAAAATAATCCTACAGGTTTATAATCATGCAGAATTTTTCGACTGGATGAGGATGCACAAAATGTTTACATCGTTATTCAGGCTTCGCTGGTTTTTGGGTGTCGATCAACCGAATACTGACGAAATCCGTGTTGGACGACGAGCGCGGGAACACGTCCATGTTTTTTGTCCTCTCGAATATGACGATCCTGATGTGCTTCGTGCTGCATCAGGTCGTCCGGAAGACCGACTTCGTTCAATTCTACATAACGTTGTGTCAAGAGCGAAATCGAATCACCTTGGAGCCAACGGAGGACGCAGGATTGGTGAGAATAACGTTTTGCGCAAGTACCCAGAGAAAAACAAATACTAGGAATAATATACAACTGTATGCGTGGCATTGGCTTACAGATGGACCCTCTGGACCAAGTTGGTGATCCGTCTAAAGGTCAGTACGGGATACTGAAAATCCAAACAAGTCCACTGGGAACTGACACCGCAGGTGGTAGTACCGAAATCAATGGTAATGCTGGAAATATTATTTAAAAATTCGTTATTTCATGAAGAAATACATGATATATACATTTACAGGATCGGGTCAATATTCCGCGTTCTCGTTTAGTAACCCTGTTTACGAACCAAATGCTCCTTCGGGAAATCCGCCGGGTAGTGCTGGACCGACCTACAAAGTCGAAGATGTTGTCGTGATGCGAGGATCGTACGGAACGCAAAGTAGCAAGCCTTGGTCAGGCATAAAAAGTAAGATAATCGTCATTCGGCAACGTCATGTTTTTTAATTTGATTCAATTAATTTAAGATCAAATAAAAATATTGCAGGAGGTTTATTCGCGAGAATTGAAGTGGCCAAACTGATCTTCCCTTACATGGCCAGTATTGGCGTCGCATATTTCGTCACTCTCTGTCTTTATCCCGGGATCGTTTCGGAAATCATATCCTGCAAATTTGAGTCTTGGATGCCGGTCATACTGATGACCGCTTTCAACGCCTCGGATTTACTTGGCAAGGTAAAAAAAATCATTTTTCCATTGTACAGCTGGGAATTACGGGGTCAATTCATGAAGGGAACTTCTTGTTCAGGTATTCGCTTCGATACCCTATGAATGGAAACGGACCCAGCTCCTTTATTTCGCGACTGCCAGAGTCATACTGATCCCTCTCTTCCTGCTCTGCGCGATACCGCGAGGTGCTCCTATTTTGTCCGGTGAATGCTACCCGTTGATATTTTCCTGGCTCTTGGGTTTCACCAACGGAATCGTCGGTAGTGTTCCGATGATTCAAGCGCCGAGTAAAGTACCGGAAGAACACCGAGAGCTCGCTGGTACTTACGGACATTACTTACTGCGTACAACAGGATGACGATTAAAGGAATGAAGTCTAAGAAACAGCGTTCTATTTGTGTGCAGGTAATATCATGACCTTGTCGTACACGACTGGTCTGACAATCGGCTCGTTGTTGGCGTACGTGATGGACGCTTGCCTGGGACCTCCTGTTCAGGCGAAAGACGTCTGTCCGAAGACCCTGAAACCATCTCCAACTCCTCTGAACACGACGCTAGGCATCCTAACGAGCACCATTTCTTCCACCTTGCCGAGCGTCGAGCGCGTTACAACGGCTCCAAAACTGAAGACAACCGCCACGCTGATCTCGACCGTCCTAACAACCTCCCTCGTCGCCAACAGCACCGTCAGTGTCCTCAGTAATGACCTCACGACGACAGCGTTGCCCAAAGTCTTCGCTAATGCCACTGTCGCGGTAAGCAATGCGATTCTCAGGCAGTAAAACTCCTATGTCGGTGTGCTGTGATGAATCTGGCGGGTAGACCACCGATTACGCTGGATAAGCTTCAGCGTCTTCCAATGAGTATCAATTCAATCGTTTCGTCTTCTCATCATTTTCTTGTCACTGGTCTTCTCAAGGTACAGCCAGATTTGCACACACATACGCGCGCGCGCGCACACACACACACAGACACACAGAAAGAGAGAGAGAAAGAGAGAAAATATTATAGAACGCTTGAAAATATTATTACATAATGTTCGGTGAAACAAACTGTAACCCCATCCCCTATCCTCTGCATTCGAGCATGTAACGAGTTGGTAAGGGATAAATGTGAAATACAATTATCTTGTCATAATATAGAAAGCACTGAACGAAGCATTGAAATATGGTGAACGGCAATAAATTTGTATGAGAACCGCCTACTTCTTCGCGTCTGGCGAACCGTTTGCTTCTCAGTTTATAATCGTCATCCATAATTATGTGTTCGGGGTTACCTGGAACGAACCATTCATCATTTGCCCGAAATTCTGTTGAAAGGATTATTCATGAAGTATTCTATGAGGGGAGGTCAAAACCTTTCCAGGTAGCTCTGATGTGTGTCAGACTGTTAGACCCGACGAGAATTATTACATTTACTCGATAAAATTTATTACGCAGATTTATTCTGTATCGCGTTGTTACATGTAAATATATTATGTCTTGGCGTGAATAGTCGGTTACGAATTACGAGGCAACCTGTATATCGAAGGACATATCCGACTGGAAATCATAATCAAATTTTTTTACGTTGTAAAACTCAACGAAAGGACAATGACATATCGTATGAACAGAAACTAAGGAAAATATTTGATTAAATCCAGTACCATTTAGTTGAGGAGGATAGAAAATCGAGTCATTTTAGATGAACGAACTTTCCGGTTTCGACTCAATCAATGTTCTTTTATATTTCACTTTGAACGAGAGATTTACTAACGTAGGTACGGCAGTCAATATCGACGAAATCAGCGACGGCTCATCGACAAAAGAAACGAACATCTGAACAAGGTAATGAACCGATAATTTCCCTGTGAACCACACGAATTCCATTATGTGGAAATTCTCGGTTACATCGCGAGGACAAAATCGCTGTAGTTAAACGAACGACTATTTTTACGAAGCAGATTTTCTTCTCGGTCTCGAGGACTCGGTGGGTTTTCCTAAAGGGATTTAATAAAGGGTTTCCCAACGTATAATCGTTATCCTGTCAGTGGCTAAGCGTACATGTATTTCCGAAGCATTCACCGTACCCCCTTTACTCCAACAGTTTTCCCGTATTAATACCTCGTGTCTATGAAGAACGAAATCAAAGGTGTATAGATACATGTCGCGATTAATCGTAATGCTACTCACCTTGAGCTTAAGGACGTCTCAAAAGTACCTACTTGTAACGAAACTAATGTATTAACGGTTAAGGAAAACTAAACGAAACGAAGGATCACAGGGAAAACAGATCATTTTTTCATTGTATATTGCTACATATATTTTTCTTTATAGCGTCCTACTTTGAAATATATCAAAAGCGACGCCGGGCGACACTCTGCCTCCCTTTTCAATGTTTCACTAAACTTCTTTTATTTTAGAACGTAATTGGTCGTTTGATCGTATACTTAGTAGGTGACTGGGTCGTTTGTTATTATTCATAGTTTGTCGGTCAAGTTCCGTCATTTTCGTGAAATTATCATAACGTTATAGTCGTCAAAGGACGACAAAGATCGCTCGGCTTTGCGATTAATCAATATGTACAAACAATAAATATATATATATATCTATATAATACGACTTCTTACGCACTAGCGTGCCAATTGGCGAAAGAAATACTATTTAAACCTCTACCGTCCTCCAAAACTTTAAGATCCCTTTTTCAAAAATATTATCGCGCTGGGAAAAATAACGGACGTTTGTCGGAAATTCCCTGGCTCTCGGAAGTTCTTGTTTGCCAGAAACGAATTCTTATCGAAGTTTACGTTAAGTGGGAACGCTTCCAAGCGTTTTTGCGTGCTGTCCTCGTTGCGTTTCCTTTTTCTGTCGGTCCGAAGGGACCGGTGGAAACAGTTATATCACAGTCAAGGTACACCTCGAAGATGGACCGAATAGAACCGCTGTATGCGGCTCTGTTTGGTCATTTCAGGTATTTCGCAGCCCAGTCCGTTCGTCCGTGAAGTCCGCCGCTTCCTCGGCCGTTTAAAACGTTTCCCAGCAGGTTCGTTTGCAGGGCCGACTTGGTCGCGGGTTCTGAGGAGTGTAAATACATGCAGAAAAGTTCACGTACGCCAAAAGGAATTGCTCTTAACATTTTTCTTACTGATGTTCTGCACGCCGTAGACGCTCGGATAAGGCAGCCTCGTGTTTTGCTCGGCGATGTAGCGATTTCGCGCGAGATAGTGTTGCCTCGTTTGACTCTCAATGGAATCCTTGGCTGGCCAGAAGGAGTCCCCAAGGTCGTCGAACATGTCACCAGGCTGTTGCTGACCGGCCAAGCCGTTCAACATCAGGCGCGAACGGCTCGAGTCTGCGTCGCCGTTTCTTGAAAACAAAATCCATCCGGGAGATCGATTAATTTGGGAGGGGAAATAATCCAAGGCTGAGTGGGGTTGAGGTGGGGTAAAACGTTTTATTGGATCGTCAGGATTTACAATGGGCGGTACATGGTAAGGGAGGGAGTAGAGAATTTTCATTTTCGTTCCGCAGAAGGAATTCAGCTATTAAAAAATCCTTTCCCTCCCCCCTCGGAGATACTCAGCGAGATCCTCTGAAGAACCCACAAAAGATTTTGGGAAGCAAGAATGTAAAACCATAAGAGCATGACGATTATCGTGAAGATGTACTGCACTATGGCCACCAGACAGAACAACGTAAAATTTAGGATATTATTCACTAGTCGATAGTCGAGGAAGTTTTTGTACAAGTCGGAGCGAGATATGGTTTCGAAGGTGTGAAAGAGGTGGTCGAGGACGAAAAGAACTCCATCGAGTAGCCGAGAAACAATTCCTCCGACGTACGGAGATTCTAGTAGAGAAACGACAGGGTCAAAGAGGTCGCAGGGTAAGGAATTCTCCAAGAGGATACAGGATTTCTCAATGGTATCATCGTGAAACACATTTGAGGTCAATCCCTTAATGAATTTGCCAAGGTTTTCAATGGTAGTTTCATAAAATTCGGTTCTATTGACGAGGACACACGCCAGGACGAGGAGGAGGGAAAGGAGAAGGACGATCAAGGGCGAAACGTTGGCCGGAAGTGGCCATCGATACCTGACGGAAATGTTCGCGCCTTGTCTAGTGACGTACCGAGCGACGCTGAGGTAATGTTGCTTCGCGGACACCTTCCGTGGGTTCTTCAGGGTCGACTGGGACTGGCTCCAATTGACCGGTGGAGCCTGCTGTTCGTTCCAGGCCGAGAGAGACCAGTTGCCGTTGCTTTGCTTCGGCGGGTTCTCCACCGGCAGCAACGACGAGTAATTCGTGTTCCAATTGGCACGGTTTTCCTTGTAAACGCGGTCCGCTACTAACATGCCATTGTCGGGGACGATCTTGCTTCTGCAAAGGACCTGCAGGGTCAACCTCCTGCGCGGAATCAGTCGTTCAACCTCCTCGAAACGTAAATCACGTGACTCACCCCAAAAGGTCAGCGAAATCGTCCCCGTCCCACTTGGTCGGGTTGTTCTCCCGCTTTCGGTTGTTGTGGTTCAGCAAGGGCAAGACGGGTTGTTGCTGCGGTCGATCGTGCGGAACTATCACCTTTTCCTGCACTCTACAGTCATCCCCACCAAGGCTTTACAATCGATTCTTCAGTTACCCTTTAAGACTGAACATCCGCGTACAAACCTGGACTGAACTATATTGCTGATCAGATCCTGCTGCGCATAATTGTAGACCTTCGCTGGCGGGGGTAAATTTACTTTGTTCATAATAATCTCTCGCTGGGAACCAACACCTATTTTCTTGCTGCTAACCACGCGGGAGCCACCCACTTGAAAATACGGATACCTAAAATATGAGTTGTTCAAAACAAGCAAACTGACGTGAGGGAAAACAAATAGGGAGGAAGACCAAAACCTCAAGGATTGCTGAGCCGTGGGTCTTTTTATGGGGTTCCATTGCAACATGTCCTCCATGAGGACGACCGCCTCGTGTCCTGCGTTTGGTATGAGAACCCCGAGGGACGTACGAGTAAAGGTTGGAAATTTAAAGTTCATGGCGGCAGCTAACTGGTAACCCTCGGGCCAATCGTCCTTGTCCGGTGTACCGATGACGGAGCAGATTTTGAAAATCTCATCGATTTCACTCTTCCCGGGGAACAGGGGTCTAAAGGTGTACAGCTCCGCCATGATGCAACCGACGGCCCAAATGTCGATGGGGCTGTTGTAGGTCGTCGAGTGCAACAGCACTTCCGGTGCTCTGTACCTGAACGCGTAAATCAGCGATAAATCCTATTCAACATATTGAGCCAAATCCTATCATTCGATTCCTTCAATTACCATCTTGTCGAGACGTAATCGGTATACGGTGGCCTGGAGCGGATTTCTCTGGCTAATCCAAAGTCCGCGATTTTCACGAGTTCCGGTCCCATGCATAGCAAGTTTTCCGGCTTCATGTCGCGGTGGAAAAAACCGTGTTTGTGCATGAAAGCTAGACCCTGTAGGACTTGATAGACCATGTTCCTAATTACCGGCTCCGGGAAGAGTTTGTCCCTAAAAGACAATCACGTGTACGTGCCTTAACGATTAAGGCAAACCTTAACCAGCAGTATCCCATTACCTTTCCTTCATTAATTGATAAAGGTTCTCCTTCATATACTCGAAGACGAAATAAAGAACGTCATTTTCTCGTATGACTTCCTTGAGTTTCACCAGGTTCGCGTGACTGAGTTTCTTCAAGGACTGCAAAGT
This sequence comes from Hedychridium roseum, assembly GCA_963989215.1. Classification (NCBI taxonomy): domain Eukaryota; kingdom Metazoa; phylum Arthropoda; class Insecta; order Hymenoptera; family Chrysididae; genus Hedychridium; species Hedychridium roseum. The sequence continues at coordinate 1,597,546 of OZ022318.1, read as the reverse complement.
TCAACGTAGAAAAATTAGGTCAAACCTCACCCCCCTGTGCGTATCGTGACGATTCGTAAAGCACGCGTAAAGTTTTCATACCCCTATTGACCTTCAGGGTAATATAGAGGTCGAGTAAATACGCGTACAATACACAAAGACAAACTGATCAATTATTACGGACATTAATGCGACCTATAATGAATGGTTAAGTGATTGCGCGTAATTAAATGTATGCTCGGTTTAACGAAAGGCGAGTGGTAGACGATTTGTCGGATATATTCGACGTCCTTGGAGGAGATGATGATGCGTTTTCAACGAGTGCACGAGGAAGTTGACAGAGGAAACGGGTGACGTGGGGAAGGACATAGGGCATTGGTCACCTTGACTTCGCGGAGACTCATGGCTTCCTGCCAGGAGTAGTATTTCCTCTTCATCCTCTTGATGGCGACCTTCTCGCCGGTATCGATGCGTTCGCCGAGGACGACGGACCCGAAAGTCCCGTCGCCCAATTGGTTCAACGTGATGTACCGATGCATCGTCATCTGCAAAGGACCTTTCGAATCTGCTCCCCTCGTCCTTCGGTTCTTTCCCTTCTTTATCGCTGTGACAACGTACCCGCGCACCGCGGGCGGCACGTGGGTGGCATCCTCCTTTAATTACTGTAATTACAAAACCGTATCGATCTCACGCCGGCGCATTATCGACTCGAACGTGTCTTTACGCAGAACCTCGAGATATAATTCATTCACGCTCCGTACAGGAACTTATGACCTGTCAGAGAAGTTATTTCGCAACTCTTTGCAAACAATAGCACTTTCGTAGCAAAGAAAATTCGCCGACGCTGAAAATTCTAATAAAATCATTGAGTACTCGTTATCGAGGGGAGTGTAAGGAAGTCAATTCCAACAGGTGAGCTCGTTTCTGCAAAATAATAGTGCATGACAGTTTCCAAAGAGCATCATAGCCGACCGTCATCACTTTCGAACGCCGGACGTGGGCTCCTTCGTGAAATATTAACGCGTCGAGTGGCGACAATAGATCAAACATACAACGGGACTAAAGCAGAGACTGTCAGCTTTTGCCAATGCCTGAATCTACTGTAAATGTTTCTCCCGCTCAAGAACTTCATAGACCCCATAAAAACGACTGGTAAGAACTGCCGAAACAGCAATTTTCGAAAATAAACGTGTTGGAATAAAATGACTTAATCTTTTACAACGACCATATAGTCGCTTAGTTATGCACCGATCGATGTAGTTGGACACTTTCCACTGACCAGCTGGAAGGTCAATGGTTTTCCAACCGTTTCGTCTAGCTACCCTGCCGAATTGAATTTCGATTTCTCACTCCATCATTATCGAAGTAAGATTTCGCGATTAGAGAAACTCGTCGACGGTAATGGCACGCCATAAACTTTACGTACTATCATTATGATTTCTGTCCTAGAGCTACCCAGTACAGGTAATATCGATTTCCACAAATAGTTCACGGGATATGTCCACCCAGCAGGAGAAACGATAACATCTAGAACGAAAAATTTACACGTTACACGCGTAGAAGGAATTAGGGTGGTCGCCCGATTGATATTTTTTGCCACCCTTATGACCCTGTCGCACCGGCTCTGACTCACGACCTAAGGAAGTCCATTCCATGAATATTTCTCAGCTTTATTCTCAACTGCGAAGACAATGTATCGATTTAACTACTCCCATAGATACGACGAAGCAGATGTTCTATGACATTTACGGGGAATGGACGAATGAGTAAACCAGTTCGCCGGTGATGATCCTATTTCACGACTATCCGCATAATATCAGCCTTTTTCTGTTTCGATTATGACTATTGCCGCCTAAGAATCGATATAGCTATGTTGTTTGAAAACACAAGAGAAGAATTACTTGTACTGTTAGCACGAATACGATTAATCACTGACACTTACGTTAGTGTCGACTCGATACATTAATTGCTTAGTGATATAAAATCGAAGACCTGCTAATTCGTCCACTTTGCAAGAACTTACAGTTCAGCAACATGCAATTACGATTGAGGAAAATATCGACATACCCTCCATTTCCTGCGCAATATATTGACGACAACGCAACGACAAAACAATAATAATGGTTACATATCTCAACGAAAATCGTTTCAAACAATTATGAGTAATTAACGCACAACTAATTTACCACGCCGATGAAATATCCACCAAGTGGAGACAAATGCCGCGCTAACAAAGTGAAGAGTAGAGGCGCGAAAATGCCTTCGCAATAAACAGTTTAGTGTTGGGATGCAGAAATCTGGGACACGTTGTGTACGTATACTGTACATTCAACGTAATTAGCATTTCCTTAGGATCGCATGCTGGTCATCACCACGCGGGCAAGACATGCAAAGATATAGATTTTCTAAACCACCGTCACATTCTGTTGGAGTTATTTGGTAAACTTCTACCGAACGCGTATTTGTTAAAACACGACTGGACTACTGTCTGCGAAAAGAATAATAAAAATTACAGTCTCGAAATATCGACTGTGAACTTTTTACTGAGTTTTCCTAAAATAAAAATCTTTACGTTGTACCAGTAATTCTCCAAATTATTTCGATTTGCTTTAGAACTCTTCTTCTTTCGATTTAGATCAATAGTGAATCTAAAGTTCTGCCGTTTAATTTATTTGGAAGTAAAGAAGTGCAGATTGCATTAGAGATTAAGTGATAAACGATTAATAAAAAAAATGTTTTAAATGTGAAATGGTAAAAATTGCTCAGGATGTAAATCGAAAGCGACGTTCAATAAAAAGCTTATTCAGCTTAGTGAAAAAGAGATAGGTCGAATTTTTACTTACAAGATGAAAACACGTGTGTCAATCGGATTCCAGGTAGTCCCACACCTTCTTGCACAGCTGTCACTTGTGAAGTGTTAAGCAAGCGGCCATGCTGGAATATCACCATGGTTACTAGCCCGACAAACTATTGGTGATTATATGTACGCGTTCGTAAACCCCACTCCATGTCGTAGAAAATTGATTATACTCGAAAATTCGTTCTACCATTTGATCGTTTAACGTTTCACCCCTCGTCCAAACACAACGCCCTTCTTGAATTCAATTGCTTTTTAGGCCGTAATATGATAAACATAAAACTGTTTTACAAATATTCGTGAACGTCCGGTGCTTGTTATTGAGGAGAACCATTAGTAATTGCTTTCAGTAAAGTCTTAACACTGATTTTTCTATCGGTGAATTTGGGCGATCGTTTGAATGAAAATATTTTCGCGCTTTTAGATATCGATTTGCCCTCGCAATATATCGAACTTCGAGAGTATTCGGGGGAAATTTGTATTTTTATAAATTAAATATCATCCTACCAAAGGTGACATTCTAATTGACGGCTGTTGATGCTGATTTTATATTCGTAATATTTCATGCTAAAAAACAGGATTATTAATTTTCTCCGAGTCTCTATTTTCTATGGTATCTTATATGTTTCGTTTTCTGCGCAAGGATACACAAGGATCAAGAATGACAATGTCAGTTTGGAAACGGAACATACTTTTGTTGTAAGTGTTTCTAAACATTAAAATTAGAAATGAGTAAAGAAGGTAAGAAAACGAAGAGAAAAGATGCGAAATCGGGCCAGAGTTCTGTGGAACAAGAAAAGTCACAGAAAGAAAAAGAAAAGTCAGTGAAAGTTTCCAAAGATCAAAATGAATCTAAACCCATTACTCCGTAAGTAGAACACAACCCACTTTAATGTTCATGTAAATTTTCTTTTATACAATCGGCTACATGAATTTCGATTCGAAATTTTTCTATTTCATCGTACATAACTTAGCATATGCGATGCCGTTTGTATATGGTTAAGGTTAAGTCAGTCAAGTACGTTTTGAAATAGTTTATTCTATATTTAGAGTTTTTTTTAGGAAATATGGTCCTCCTGTAACGTTTCCTTATCAAAGAGTATGGTCACGATGTATTTTAATTCTGGGTGTCCTCCTTGTTGTGTGGTACAATAGTAAACAGGGTAAAGAAGTATCCCTAGCTAAGCAAAAAGAAGTACTAATCACTCGGTCCCAGACTATAGACTGTTCTGATAGCTACAAGGCTGAAGTAAATAAATATCCAGGATGCATACCAGAAAAATGTGGAAGGGTTGTTACAGACAAATTGGTCTCATCAACAGAAACAGATGTTTTGTTAAGGATAGCTATGGTTGGCATAAGTTTAGGAGGATCCAATGGTGGTGCTAGCATTTTAGATCTGCACTCTGGTAGTCTTAGCAAAGGGAACAGCTTCATAAATATTTATGACTTAGAAGCTGGGAAAAAAGTGTTCAACAGCAATGATATTGCTATTTACAAGTATGATATACTTTTTAGGTAATTAAGTCATGTTATAGCTATCATAGAAAAGATTATAAATTTCAGAGTAGTTAAAACAAAAATACAGCATGCAGTAGCACACAATTTTGGTGTTGGTGCTGATAAGATTTATTTAACTAAACCAACATTCTTCTCAAGACTGACAAATGTCTCTGCCAAAACTCCACATGATGAATATTGGCATCCACACGTAGATAAGGTATGTACAGAAGAAATTGGTTACCGTGAGGTAAAATCATTCACTTGTGAATACATGTGCTTTTCAGGAAACTTATGAATCATTCCATTATACATCACTACTCTACTTAAATGATTATGGCAAGGATTATGAAGGTGGTAGATTTATTTACATTGATAAAAACAACGTAAACACAACTGTAGAGCCGAGGAAAGGTAAATCTTTGACTTAATAGGACAACAATAATTTTGAGCCATTATTGATACAATATAAATTTTTTCTAGGGAGGGTATCAATGTTTACTTCAGGCAGTGAAAATTTGCACGCGGTTGAGAAAGTGACGTCCGGGACACGTTATGCCCTAACTGTTTCGTTTACGTGTGATATAAACGCCGCAATTTCGGGTCCAACTTTTGATAAAATCTCAATTCATGTGTAGATTATCAAGGGCTAACAGTATTACACAGTTTAAATGTTAATTTAGTCACAAATAAAGATTCCGGCAGAAATGGAGAAGACGTCGTCGTGCAGTTATACTGTAATCACTTTTAATGTCCTGAGATATATGTACATTAAAAATACTACATAATCTATTTGAATATAATAAGCGGTTCCTTAATTATCGGCGTATCTGCTCGTATAAGTCGTGGGATGTATTGTAAACATTTTTCATGTGCCAGAAGTTGCGAAGAGTACGGATTTAGTTGAGAAACAATTAAAAAATAATACATTTGTATGTGTTGTGTGTTATGTTCTTCATACCTTAAGGGAATGTTTTATATTTTTCATTTATTAAAACTGTTACGAGAATATACAATTACAGAGGACACATATATTTTTGAAACATTTGATTACCCTTCACTGGACTTCAATTCATTTTTCGACATTGTACGCTGTTGTTAAACTGTTATAGAAATACCCCAATTCACTACAATTTCCCATGAAGGTGTATTGAACCATGATTTAATATATGAGAAATAAAGCAAAATGCAATATATATCTAAATATATATACCCTGGACGACTTGACAACGGTTTCCTGTCCACTGGAGACCATTGCAAGCAAAAGAGTTGTCTAAAAACTGCTCATCTTGAAACGCACTGCGTTACTTACACCTAAGCGTACCTATACCTACAGTATGACCTAAACGATGTTCCATCGAAATTTGAATCACTTACAAACTTAAATAAATTACTAACTTATTACGACTAAAAATTAGAGATGTGCTTTCCCCTCGGTACCAATATCTCCTATCATTGTGTCAGGATACAGGCTACAAATGATCAGAGAGCTAGATGCCATACACGTACGCATTAATGACCGTGCAAGAGGATTTCAAAGAAAAGACATTTGTACAAAAGGAACTTTGCATAGGTCGAGAAAAAGTCGCTCTACTCCGTCAGTTTCGCGACTACCTAGCACGTAACGAAGCTTCCCAATATTTATATCTATATTCATATTTATTTGCTCTCTGTTACTCGCCCTTTATCCAATAAAAGCTGAAATAATCTTACAATAGTGCTTAAATAAATATCTAAATATCTAAAAACCTCGAGTCCGCGACAGGACGTTTGAGTGTCACGAAACTTTGCTTCTCAGCCTTAGAATGCTTTCATGCCTCCAGGTAATTCGCAATTACTTTGACAGTATCGCCTTGCAGAATGCTCCTGTGGTTTCCAGCGAGTTCTTCAACCTTCACCGGTTGCCGGCAAATCTGCAACGTACAATCCGTTAGAAACTCTTTGCTCCTAACCGCCGCCATACAAAAAACTGAATGTGAAATTCGATGCGTACCTTTGATAAACCGTAGTCGTGCGCAATTGACATAAAACTGTCTTTGGCTTTGAGTAACGTAACCTGTCCGTTATATGTGCCACTTGGCTTGTAAAAGTAGGACGCATGTAACTTGTTGCAGAACAGAATTCCAGCAACTTTTAAGTCGTTCGGCTCCAACGCAGTACTGCCAATCATCTCGACCATCTTCTCCAATACCTCTTCCTCCGATTTCATTTGACTCAACTCTTTGTACGCCTAAAATAAAAGCAAATATGATTATCTTGCTATCTCATGAAATCACCTTACGATGCAGAGCACACAAGATTATTTACCTGAACAAAACTGATGTTCGAATTAAAGTGCCTCGTGAAGTAAGCCAAAGCCTTTCTGAAACCATCCGTGGCGAGATGTTCGTCCTTTGCGGTAGTCTGCTTGCCAATAGTTTCGCTGTGTAACGTGAGGTATTCCGGCGATCCATCCAAAAGTGTGAGAACGACTTTCTCCCCCGTAGATTCGATCTGAACAGCCATTTCAAATGCTACGCAACTTCCAAACGAGTACCCCATTATATGGTACGGACCCTTCTTCTGAATTTCTCTCATTTTCTTAAGGTAGAAGGACGCCAGGTCCACAACGGTATCGGCCGGGGCGTCTTTCGTACACTGGAAAGCCCATACTGGCCTCTTGAGTTCGTTAGCTAACGTTGTGAAGGCGGATGCAACACCTTCGATGGCGTGGACCAAGAATAGAGGTGTGCCCTTGGAACTGGCAGTCTTCAGTTGTACGAGAGGTTCCTTAGGAACGATTTCCGTGCCAGAAAACTGGAAGAGAAGCTGTTCTGGATTCTCTTCTGTCGCTGCCGCTACCGCTGGAGTAGATTCGGCTACTGTGCCGGTATCTGAAGACATTTCTATCAACTTGCCAAATGTGAGACTTCGAATTTCTTGAGCAGAGAGAACCAGGTCGTAATTCCTCTCCAGAGTTTGTTTAATCTCCGTACCCATCAAAGAATCCATGCCAAGGTCAGCCAGACTAATGTTGACATTCATGGTCTTCATATCTTTTATTCCTAAAATATGGGCTACCGAATCGACTAAGTTAACCTGATTTCCCGTACTCGCAGATTTGTGTTTATCCGCGAGAACCATCGAGGCCAGCACGGGATGAGGTTGTTGAAGGAATACGTCCATAGTTGCCAAACAACTTGCTATACGTTGTGGAAGTGTACCTCCCACCTCAGTGTCGTTGTTACCCATTGTCTCTAAAATGAGACCAACGTCACCAACAGCGCCCCACTGAATGGCAAGTCCTGGCAATCCACTGGCCTGCCTCTTCTCGACTATCCTCTCCATCGCCGAGTTCGCCAGACCATAATTCGTTTGACCCATGTTTCCCCTCCCGCACGAAACCGACGAGAAAACTACGAAGTAATCTAATGCTGGGCAGAAATTCCTCGAGGCAGCGTCCAAATTCTTCGTAGCATCAATCTTTGGCATTGTGACTGTCTTGAAGTGTCCTTCTTCGAGATTCTCAAGAAGAGCGTCCCGCAAGACAGCGGCAAGATTGAATATACCGCCTACAGGTGCAAGTTTATTAGATTCCTTGAGCAACTGTTCCGCTCCGGATAAAGTTGTAACGTCCGCCGTGGATATTAGAATGTTGGTTCCCAATTCGCGCCAGCGCCGTACGCAGAGGGCCTGGTATCCCGTTCTTATCCCTGACCTCGACGTAAGGACGATGTATTTAGCACCGCGGCAGACCATCCAGTTGGCCAATTCTAGACCGAATCCTCCAAGTCCTCCGACGAGCACGTACGATTTCTCTGGATTCATGTAAGTACGTGGAATGGCTGCTACCGTCTTCGGTAACGGTTGGATGATCTTCTGTGGCTCTTCGTCCCGAATCTTCAGCAGAACTTTACCGATATGCTTGCCAGTGGCCATGAACCTAAAGGCCTGTTCGACCTGCTGCTCGGAGAAAACTGTGGCGGGCAGAGGACGTACAGCGCCGCTCTCAATTCCCTCGTTGACTAGACGGATGATTTCAGCCTTTTCGGAACAGGTTGCATTTATGATGGCATCCAAAAGGACCCCGTGGAATGCCGTATTCTTCAAGAATACCGACATTCCTAGAGGTGAATCGTTGGCGAGATCGTTCTTTCCGATTTCGAGGAACCGACCGTTCACCGCTAAGCATCTCAGGCTGGCTTGAAGTTTCTCGTCGGCCAGTGAGTTCAGTACGATATCTACACCACGTCCATTAGTTTCTGAGAGTACGAGTTGTTCAAAGCTCGTGTCTCGCGAGTTGCCGATATTCCTGTCGGAAAGCTGAGGGAAGGTTTTCTTTAGGAAGTCTCGCTTTTCCTGTGTTCCGACGGTGGTGAATACTTTGCAACCAGCGTGGAGCGCTATAGCGATACTCGCCTGACCGACACCACCAGATCCAGCGTGGATAAGGACGCTTTCACCTGGTTGAAGATGACCGCGCATAATTAAAGCGTAATAACTTGTCCCATAGACTACCGGTATCGTTGCTGCTTCTTCCAAGGTCCACTTGTCTGGAACTTGCCACATGAAGTCACGATTTGCGAGTACGGAGGTGGCCAAACCTTGAGCACCCACTATTCCCATAACCCTACGTCCGTTGGTATCGCGTCCAGCGAATTCCAACCCCAGGATACAATCTCGCATAGCGACATAATCTGGCAGGTTATCCGGAGTTAGTTTGCCAGTAGCCAACATGATGTCCTTGAAATTCAGACCGGAGTAGTACACATGGCACAGTTCCGATTTCGGATGGTTCTCCGGCAGGTAATAACTCAGTGGACTTTCGACCCATTTCAAGCTACTCAAGTCTCCTCTAACTAATGTGTTGATGTAGGCGTGTTCAACCTGAAGAGACGAGGCATCGGTTGGCTGATCTAAACGCAAATGCCTGTACGTTCCCCACTGTCCTCCCTTTAGGACGTTTGCCATTAACTGTTTATTTAGCTGATTGGCGTAGAATTCGGAGGTCAAGTTGAACTTTGGCGCATTCTTGTCCTGAATGAAAACATAACGAGCATTTGAGCCGCCGTTTTCCTGGCGAATGCAAGTCATTAACCCGACAAGGCCGAGCAGTTCTTCTCCTTGACTGACCAAAAGAACTTCCTGTCCGTCCGTCTCCGATTTCTTCAGCGCAACTTTTACTCCTTCGATCCACGAGAAGTTTTTCTCCGTGATCTGAATAATGACAGGTTCTAATCTGATTTGCTGCTTCTTCAGGAGCACATAAGATTTCCCCGGGGTAGTCTGTTTAGCAGCGTACAACAATCCTGTGCCTTTCAACAGAGTTGTATCGACCATACCAGTTTCCTCTAGAATAACAAAACCACCGGATTTTACAGAATTTGCTAGATTGCTCAAAACGTTCAAGGATTTATTGCTAAGTACGTCTGCAGCCACTACCAGGTGTAAATCTTGGCCAACTGGACCGTTGTTTGGATCGCGCGTGAGACTCTTCACATTCCACTGTTCGAGAGCTACGTTGTAATTTTCAGAGGCAACGACAGCCACTTGTAGGTCGACAGTAACCATAGGTTCGCCGTGAAGAACATCGAGGACAAGCGGGCAAAGAAGGGATTCAGCGGATCGTTCTCCAGCAACTTCTACGGCTTTCATCTTAAATCCACCCAGATTTTCCCGTGCAATTTGGAGCAGGATGGTCAGAGCATGCAGCTTGGCCTTGTCCGGGTCTTCGACTAAGATCTGGCTGTTGTCATTGGGCACGAAGGTGTATTTCTCGTGCTTCGGGGCTGCTTGAGTTTGTTGTCTTCGAGGTGCCAGTGAAGCTTTCATTCCACGCATTTCAATTCCTCCAGACTTTACGATATTGACATTAGAGTAGGAGTGAACAGGAAGGCCTGCTCCCTCGGGAAGCTCGGAGACCAGTTTCTTGTGAAGATCAGGGTTAATCGCTAACCGTTGCAGGCGAGTCGGAAGGTACAAATTCGTGTCATCTTTACCGAGAATGCTGAACTGCAGCATCGTGTCGATGTACGAAATCCATTCGTTTGCCCATGCTAATGTACCGGACACTCCACGATTATCCGACGACTTGATGCCTTGGAAGATTCCGTTGTAATCATATCCACGCAGTCGGAGATCCTTGTAAATGTCCTCTGTATTTAGGTCGAGCAAGTCCTTCTCTTTCTCCACTACGGGAGTGGGAAGGTTCAGTATATCTTTCTCGATATCCTCCGACGCCTTAATTCTTCCGCAGACTGCGACAGATCCGCCTTCGCAGATTTCAAAGTCTCCTGTTCCGTCAAAGATGTTTATCAAGAACTTCACCGGACCCACGTTCGGCATGATTGTGGCTCGCTGAAATTGCACATTCTCAAAGACCACTGGTAGTTTCTCGTAGTCCTCCCCACGTAATTTGGCAAACGTCTTCCAAACGAGGACCATGTAGCCCGTGGCTGGGAAGAGAACCCTTCCGTCGATGGTATGTCCAACCAGAAAAGAATCCTGTTCTTTCGAGAGATCTACTTCGATGACAGATTCCCCGGAACGTGCGCTTTTACTCATAAAGTTGGCAACATCCCACACAGCAGAGTGATCCCATTTGATCAACGGATTTATCATCGGTGTACCACAGCCCACGGGATAATTCACCGGTGGATAGAGACTCGCTATGTTCGGTTGCGCTCCAGCGTTGTACATTTTTCCGATGTTTTCAAGCAAGAAACTCAAATTATTGTGGTGATCACGTTTGTGAAGGCTAACATTCGTCACAGTAGGCGCTAAGGATCTTCGCAATATTGCCTGAAGTAGGCAGTGGGGCGCAATTTCGATAGTAATGGCGTTGTCCGGGACGTGTTTCAACGCCTCTTGGAACAATACAGGTGACAATAGGTTATTGACATGATAGGCGGGGGAACTAAGTTGAGCGACTGGTGTGTTCCAAGCGGATTCTGGGATGGAGCTTGAAATCCATCGTGACGAACGTTGCTTAGGATTGGGTATAATTTTATCTAGTACAGTTCGCAATTTTGGTCCAGCGGATGAAATGTATTTGCTGTGGAAGGCAATGCCGGAGCTCTTGACCTGCTTAGCAAAGATTTCCTCCTTTTTCAGCTGTGCTACAAACTTGTGAACGGACTCCGCAGGTCCAGAAATGGTGACAGAGTCGGCCGCATTATGGCAAGCCGGTGATACACCTGGTGGGCATCGCCTCTTGGCTTCCTCCCAGCTTAAGCCGACTGCAGCCATGCATCCGGGTTCTAAATCCGATTCCAGGATACATTTTCCTCGCCAATAGGCAGCCAAAACCATCTGTTCCGCCGTGAAAGTTCCATCCGCGTAGGCACAGCCCAATTCTCCGACGGAGTGGCCGACTATACCGTCGGGAGTGATGCCCATCATCGACAAGAGGTCCACGAGAGCTACCTGAATCGCCGCGATCGATACGAAACAATTTAAGATATTCTCATACGTCTCTTCCGTGCCGTTCTCAATGAGGTTCATGAGGTCCACGCCTTCCGGTTTAAGTGCATCAGCACAACGACGCAAACTTCGTTGGAATGTATCGATGCAGAAAAGTTCTTTGCCCATTCCAGCCCACTGGGATCCCATACCAGAGAATACGAACCAGATAGGCCTCTTTGTTCCACTGTATTCGCTCACTTCTCGAACAACCACATCCCCGTCTACATGGAAACCGCGAATTCCGTGGCCGACAATGTTGGACTTGTGTATATCATGCAAAAGCGCGAGAAATTCATCGTCCTTCTCGTTCTCCTTTGCTTTATCCAGAAGATAATTTACAGCTTCCTCGGTACGACCCGACACGGCCACCAACTTGGGCAACTTCGTATGCAAAACGGGTGATAATTTAGGTTTTGGGTTGCTACGAAGTATCACATGTGCATTGGCTCCACCAAAACCGAAGGAATTGATGGCGACAAGACCGCCCTTCCACGGGGTTGCTTTGTCAACGACCTTTAGTTTACCGTTGCTTAAACCAGGAATATCCGAATTAGGTGTCTTATAGTGCAGGTTTCCTGGAATCATTCCGGTTTCCATGGCGATGAGGACTTTGGCTATGCAACAGAGACCACTTGCGGCTTCAGAATGGCCCATGTTAGACTTTACGGAGCCTATAGGTAACGGAGTTTTCCTATCCTTGCAGAATAGATCTACGATAGAGTTGACCTCCACCGGATCTCCAGCTTTGGTACCAGTTCCGTGAGCCTCTATGTAATTTATGTCAGTCGGGTTGATTCCAGACTCTGTGTACAACTCCCTCATCAACTTGTTCTGCATTTCCCCACTGGGAAAGGTAATTCCCAGCGATTTGTGACCATCTGTGTTGACCTTTGAGTTGACGACCGTCGCGTAGACTCTACGAGCGTCTTTGGATTTTTGCAAAAAGATAACCACCGCTGCTTCGGACCTTACGTAACCAGTACCAGAGGCGTCGAAAGCCCTGCATGCACCATCCCGTGACAACATGCTTAGCTTGTGAAACTGGAGGGAGGTGGTTGGTTTCAGCAGGAGATTCACGCCGCCGACGATCGCGGAATCGCATTGACCGGTTCGCATTGCTACGATAGCTTGATGCATCGCAATGAGCGACGACGAGCAGGCCGTGTCTATCGCCATACTAGGTCCGTTGAAGTCAAACGTGTAGGAAATTCTGTTAGGGAACATGGCTCTACAGCACCCCGTCAGACTGTATCCTACAAAACAACCAGCAAGGACCAATTGTTAGATTTTATTTTTTATTTTTCATTTTTCATTCCTCCTTTACCGTTTGACTTATCCGGGTCTCTTGTAAAATAATCGTCCGAATCTGAGGAGGAAACGCCAACGTATACGCCCGTCCTTGACCCTCGGAGATTGTTTGGGTTGTAACCGGCATCGACGATCGCCTCGAAGGTTAACTCCAACAACATCCTAAGCTGCGGGTCCATTACATCAGCCTGTTTCGAGTGGACCCCGAAGAACGTCGCGTCAAACGACGCGATATCTTTGAGTTTACCCGTTCTCGTGGGTAATCCGTAAATCCCGGACGGCCAACGTCGCTCGTCGTCCGTGACCATGTCGATTCCATCGAACAAGTTCTGTTTGAACTCCTCGATGTTCGCCGACTCGGGAAGTCGTGCTGCAACGTTCAACCCAATTTTCTACCATTATTATTCCATTGACTATCATCGTCAACGCTTCAACGCGAAAAATACTCGTAAGAAAAATCTCGATAAAATAAACTTCTTATTTTCGCAGTTGCGTTCATTCTCGTTATTGACAGTTTATTTAGCTGAAAGCCGTGAGTGTTTACCTGACAAACCCGTGATGACGATATCATCTTCCAGACTGTACGGCACACCGTTGCTGACGGCGGGTTCTCGCACAATAGGACTATTCACACTTTCAAATTGAGCCGGCATTTTGCTCGATGCGTTTCTATCTAAATCCCTTTAGCAGAATCCTCGGCAAGACATACGTGTAGGTCTAGTGGACAATAGACTGAAAAAGGAGAATAGAATTTGCGTGATATTTAACTGGCCCAAAAGTACGGGCAAAATGGCTATATTTTTTTCGTCAAATTCTGCGCCATTTCTTCACATGCCGGCATCGAGGTCAGCGGCAATTATGTCGGAATTGGTGTACAGAGGTTGTGTCTCGGTGTGCGCTTAAATTGAGTAATCTCAATTGGATTCACTTGAGGGGTAAACCAATTTTGTAATGATTGCTCACGCGAGGCGCTATCTCCTCCTCTCGCCAAACACACAAAAAATTCCACAAAACGGAGTAAACTTCTTACGAGCTTTACCGCGATATCTGGGAACGTGCGAAAGCGATTCTTTGCGGGGGGCACGTCGGTTCGTTCGCTCGGAGAAACTGTGTGTTGATTATATTATCAGAAAAATCTTATGCAAGAACCGCAGAATCTTCTCTGCAATATACATAAAGTATCTCCACGAAACATTCGATGCTCAGATACCCCAGTCTTTTTACGTTGACATTGGATACGGCCAGTATAGTGGCTAAAAGTACACGTAAGTGCAACGAAAAGTTTTCCGGTGGAAGGGTTTCGACATAGCGTCGGTTCCCGCGGAAGGCGAAACCGCGATAAGACGAAAACGTAGCATCGCTATCACTTCTGGTTGTATCGATGAAAACCTTATCGGCAAGTCGTACGATCGTGTGACGATCATCGGGTCGTGGTTACATGTGCGATGGCATTGCCGGAAACGTGAAAATATGCGCACGAATGTCAATCAAGTTCATGACCGTCCATCATTGGCCAGCACAGCTGATATTGCGCAGTTGCGTGACATTTTTTTCTCTTCGCCCAAGCCTTCCTGCTTGTCCTGAGAAGATATAAAATGCGGCTCGGTAAAGCATGCTGAACCGATCAGGTGATCGCGGGTGTTTGAATAATTCCTGTCACTATTGCATGCATTATTCTGCCTGTTTTTCTATGCGCAATTCTCACGTCGTAATTATCCAACCCTCTACGGAAATTCATATTCCGCGTCTGTCGGGGTTAGCCGTGCTACGAATATTATTGACCCGTTGCATCCGCTCGAAATGCTAATCTATACACCTGTCGTAAAATCGATGAACAAGAATGCGGAATATCCTGCGAGAAAGATCATCAACATTGCCGTAAAAATGTCCACCTATCCTCGGATCTCGCGAAATTAACGGAGAACATTTTTTCCAACGCAGAGATGAGTCGATGATCCAGCGATATAGGAAACCGTGTGTCGCCAGTTAATGAGGTAAACAGTATTGACCTTGAGCAACCAATTTATTCCGACGTCTTTCCGAGTAGATATCCGTTTACGCACGTAAGTCATTAATGGATGGACAAACTGCCCCACGAAAATAACACATTTTCCAAGTATACTAAAAAGTCATCCGTCGCCCTAACTGACCTTAACTTCGTTATCTAGTCCGATAGTTAGAGTTTTTCTATCAACATTATTTATAAAACTTATTTGGAGAACGAGGACCGCGTGGTTGGCAAACCTAAGTGATTTTACGTAGCAGCTTCAAGGAAAAGTCGATGTTTGACGTTAACAATCATTCGTGAAAAGGACGAGTAAATTCGATACGGCCTTGACCCGACAATCGACAGCTGACACGTACGTATGCACTGGACGCGTAGCTAAAATATCACAGGATGCCGGCGTGTCTATGCAGCGGTCGACTCACAGATTTGCATTGATAACAGGGAAAGACAATCAGGAAGCCTCGATCAGACGTCCAAGTTATCATTAGTTATTAATCGTTCGTTATTAATCGAATCGCTGTTACGTTTTTAAGCCATTGTGCGTGCGATCTCGGTGCTTAAAATGCAGCTCAAATCTATTATTTCCCGGCTCATCGTATGAGCAATAAATCATTTCAAGTACTACAATTTTTCCAGACAAATGCGAAAAACAATCGAACCTCCATCACAGAGATACTCGAAATTTTCCTATAATTATACAAAATTCAACGGATATATGCAAATATGATCAATATTGTTTTGACTACGCACCGAGGTGACTGATTCGACCGTAAGAATTACAGGTGTAATCAGTTCACACAATAGCAAGAATAATAATGACAAGAAGCTGCCTTCATTATCATTAACGAAAGTTACAAAGGTGTGTTATAATTATGCAACGATATTGCTTGCAACGAGACCTTTTTTAATCCAATTCTATCCGGGTATTTAGAATATTGATCTGGTTATTTATGGACATTAAATAGGCATATGTATGTATTTTTTACAGGCATCAGTGCTAACGTCAACAGAATAATTTTTAATGATTTCTCATCTACCGATGATTTTATACAGCCTGGCAACTATGTAAATCTTCTGAAAATTGTAAAAAGAACACTCGCGACATTATACAACAAAAAGTTTATTGCATAGATTATTAACATTTCACACTTCATGAATCCAATTACAAAATGATAGAAAGTAGGGCTAAATGCAGTTATATCCACAGAAAGTAAATAATCAACAAACTTGCATTCCTGAATGTTAACGATTCATGCTTAAGTTTTCGAGAAAATATCTTAATGCAATTCGATGTCGAGTTCAATTTCTTGTATGGTTAACATCAGCGAATTCTAATAGTGCTTAGTTCACATATACTTCAGCGTTACCACCGGTTTAAGAAATGCTAAGTATCATAAATATTCAGAAATATATGGACATTACTTCTAGTAATGACAAAAAAATAAAAAAAACTAACTTTACTTGCAAAAACACATCACTGAAGTTTTACGAGTAAAGGTCTACTAATAAGTAAATTATACGCAATGTTACTTTTAACACGTAATAGATCAGACAATTAAACGGTTTAGTGTAGTTCATTTCGTGGCATACAGTATAAAGATTTCGCGTAAACGTTAGCAATTTTCTCGTCAGGATTGTCCATCGTGTTAACACCTAATGAATTTTCATCGAGAAATTTTTCATCGACTCGTAGGAATACTGAAGTACCCTATGACGTTAAAAGCATCGTTGGCTTTGACATAAGCATACAAATGATTTACCTAACTACGTAATCCACAGAAATCTAAGAACGCAGCATTTCTCATCGTCAGAAAAATGTTCATCAAAGTTTGAGGATTGGAGAAGAAGGTTTCTGTTGTCTTTTGAATTTTCGAGGTGGAAGGTCGATTGAAATGTAAATATATGCTCATCCAGGTAAAAAAAGGGTGTGCAGAAATTTCACATCACTTGTGTCGTTGTTCCGTAAAAAAGATCGATAAGAAACGATTGCGTCATCGTTATGTAGCCGCAAATTAATCGAATTCTGACGTGAACGAACTACAAGAGAGCGACATTTTTGCGGGACATTCTTACACGGAAGTTCGTCACGGATTTCATCGGGAATCGAGCACGAATAATCGGAAGGACTTTCGCGAGCGATGATTACCTTAATCGCCGATTTCCGTGATTTTTCACCTTTTATAAAAACTTCGTGGCCAGTGTTTGTCGTACTGCGAAAAGAAATGGTCGATGAAGCACGTCGACAGATTGCGAGAGATAATTTGCGTTGAGACAAGTGCAGATCCGAAAACGTGAATTTATCCACGAATTTCTACCGTTATACGCGTCCTGCACGATACAGATTATTGATTATGATAATTGTCCTTACCATTCATACGCACCTGTCCCGCGGATTACCTCCGAACAAAAAACAGAATTACGTTTGTGCAAACCTTTCACAAAACTCAAAGTAAACATTTTCTACATTTTTCGTCTAAAACTCTACATGTTTGTCCAAGTGCATTGGCCAGACGATTGTTTCGAAAGATTGGCAAAAACGCAATTCAGTTGTTGACTATGTCTATTCAACCAAACTTCCACGTCATGAATGCATATCGCGTGTGTACAGCTGTAACGCGGGTTGCCACTAATTGTATTATTTCCTAAGTTTTACTCTTTTACAGTGGACAGTTCTACAACGATCACGCACGTCTGATTAAGACTTTTGTCAAGGGTGTACTACTGCATACCATCGTTTAAAGATGATTTTTATCACGCTAAGCATCAGCAATTATCGCGGCAATATTTCAAATATACCGTGTCTCAGTGTTAAATATCCAAAGAGAAACTCGCCTTTAGGGAAACAGGTGTACATAATAAAATTGGGTTTGTAAAGGTTTGTTCTAATAAAATTCATTGATAATCTTCAACTGGAAGATCCGTTAGAAACTTATATCTATATCGGCTATATCGTATTCTATATCGTCGTCTCACAAGAATACGATCCCTTGTTTTCATTCCGAAGGACAATAAGACGGGTCATTCGATCCGTGAATTTGTGCCTATGTAACGGACGAACGATCATAGGACCGTTTAATTTCCAAAAATCAAAATAAATCGAACCAGTCTTCTAATACCGTTATCTACTTATTATTACACCTTCTTCAGCACTGTAATATGAAGTGTTCGATATTCATGCGTAGTGATTTTGTACCGAGATTAATCTTTGGAAAGAAAAATAACTGCGATCAAACACTTATATTTTGACAGTGTAATTTCGCAAAGATTTGCGAAGGTATACGATGATAACTCTGTATTGCATTATTTCCAACGATTTTGTGACCAGTTGTGTCGTGCATCCTTATTCGATTGCTTAGGAATTTTGGGTAACGTGTCACCCTATCAGAATTTTAATTATCGTCGTAGAGAATATTCTTTATTTGGAATACAAAAGCATAAAAAATGGCTCACCTTACGCGCATATGTAATCCTAGGAGTTCGGTTTCCGGGTTCCTTCCCTTTATTACGTTCCTCTTTCCGCCTCGGAAAGGAAACAATCGGTCGCGCGCACAGTACCTCTGCAAAAACGTGTGCTGGGATATTAAACGAAATTCCGATTCGTGGGATGCGTAACGAAAAGTCCTGGGACTTCGGGCCAAAGCTTCGGACGACAAAGGTTCTCCGCCCTTCTGTCTTGTGTCTTGCGTGTTACGTGTTACGGCTTCAATTTCGTTGTCGTGTCGTCCCGCGCAAGTTTCACAAGTACATCGCAAAGAACTGGCTGGCGTCTGGTTCGCGAGCATCTCGTTATTATTGAATTGGACCGGCCCCGTGGTCTGACATCAGACCATCTGCTGTCGACCAATGGGCGGCCGAGTTGCGCCTACGCATGCGCCCTTCCGCCGGCCGGCGTGCCCAGTCGTCTGTCATGAACGGCCGACGTCGACGATGACGCCTGCGCGCCATTTCCTTGCCAAAACCACATCGGCCCACCTAACCCCTTTCTGCCTCAACAGTTCCTAACCATCCGAAAAGTGCCCTTAATCTCCTGCCTTTCTCCTGACGTCATTAATCGTGAAACACGCGTTTATCACATGTTAGCTACTTTACGCAATGGACTTGCCAATGCCTAAACGCGTCGTCCAAAACTGGCATTTTTCTTGTGCACCTGCAGTCAAGCCGGCTTTTACCGTATTCATCATTTTCATCAATCTCATCCGATGCATCGTTCTACTGGCCAAGTTTTACGAAAATTTTCAAAAAACGTACTTGTTTGCCACCATCGTATGGAAATAATCCGGTCATCGGGTAAACATTGTTATTGTTCATGTTTATTAACGACGTTCCATCGAATACAATAATGGAATTTTTAATAGATGTCTCTACCTCACGTGTAATATTGGAAATTCTGAGAAAAGTAGGATTTACGCTCAATGTTTGCATGTGACCGTGAATCACGTGTTTTCAATGTCAGTTAACGGTATTAGATGGTCACTTCGTGATTAGAGTCGAAGAACCGGAGCACGTTAGGGTACGCAAAACCTTGATCCTCGATCGATTGGTTCAACAATTTGCATTAGAAACAATGCCTCATAGAACGATATGTGTCGAAAAGTAGAGTTTATTAACCACGCGTGAAATTCCATTGTCGAAGACCCATATTTTTCGCACAGTCCTTCGGTACAGATGTTCCGTAATTATGTGAAGAGCGGAAAAATTGCATCGAATGGCGAGGCTTATCTCCACGTGCTCACCACTAGATCTTTCCCTCGGTGATACATGAAACGATGACGTCCATTTCGCTATCAGTCACCAGGGAGAGACTTTTCGTACGACCGTGGTAATTCAACCAAGGAAATTGCGCCAGCGTCACGATTATGTCAAGAGATTTTGAAGCTATTGAAAAAAAGGATAGCGATCGATCGAACGAATGCTGTAATATGTCACGAAGAGTTCATCAACTGTTGCGATCTGTGACAACTCGTTAAAGAATTTATCTCTCTTGTAGAAAACTCATGTTTTTCGATCATTACCGCAAAGTTTTCCAGATAATATTTCCTTCAGTCGTTTAAAGTGTATGCAGATTTTTGGCCAACACGCAAAAATCTATATGTTACATGATGACTATTTTTACCCATATTATTAAGCTGTTACGTTTGCCCAGGATGTTTGTAAATTTTAATATTTATAATTTAGAAGAATCATAGAAACTTTGACATTTCCCACATCACATCATCAATAACTGACCAGAAGTTTATGATTTGCAGTATGGGTCAGCGAATACCGTCCAACCGGAAATGCGTTGCGCGTTATACCATTTTTTCACCACGTGTTTGACTTAACAAGACTTTTGTCCCGGCGACGAGGTCAAATCCGAGTGACAACCATTCTTTATGAATCAATCCCAAGCGTTGTATGCATGCCCGCGACAACAATACGCCGCTAGATCCATTCGTGTCTATTTATTCGCGCGTGTAAATGGCCCACCTCATTCTAAGCATTAACCGTTCGTTATTTCGCGCTTACTAGATGGCCCAATATTGCTGAGTCACCTTCTACACGCTATATGCTAACCTTCACTTATTCACATTCTAACCAACTGTAAAAATCGGATCTATTTTCAACTTTCCTTCTCATTTTTTCATAATAGTTCTTTCGTGCCTTCAAACAGTAGTATGTAGTTTATTGAGCATGCCCGCATGTTCTCCTACAGAGAAACCTTAAGCTTTGCCTAACGGGACAAAGAGTCTCTGAAAACTTTGCTAAACTATGAAGCTTCTTATTACTGGGCTTTTTTCCAATCTTCGCGGAGGATAAGGATTTTTTAATATGCAAGAAACTCTGTGGATGTCCACTTACCCAGACGACGTAACAACACTGTTCATGCATCTTCGCACTTTGATCTTTAACATAAACATTGGTCAACGTTTATGTTTTGCCTTTTTGTTCGAGCAATTTAGAGTTTCTGTACTATTACGTTATAATGAGTTATGGAAAAATGTTGCGGCCCGGAATTGTTCAATTAGAATAACACGTATTGTAAATCGAACATATATACAATGCTCATGAATTGAAGATTTACGATTGCATATGAGAATGCTAAGGCGTTCATTGATATACAGAAGCATGCAGTGTCATGCGATAGCTGTCTCCTTCATCCAGTTACATAAAAATTATGGGAAAATTAGATGCAAATTTTCGAAGCAACCTGTAACGTCGCAGCTATGTATAACTAACAATGTTGTGTACGGATTCATCTATACAGCAAGTTTTTCTTCGGAAAGATTTCATTTCTTTCTATTTCTTAATAGATTCAACACATAGATGATATTGTTTGATACGTTTTCTCTTCCGCAACAGAAGCATGGCTTATCTGTATTTTATTCCGTGCATTCATTAGACAATTATTAACAAGTAAAGGAATTATTCCATTTACAAAATGCTAATTAATGAAACAGAATCGAGGGCAAAAACGGTGTACTGATTAGATTGTCTGGCGTGTGTCGATCACATGTAACATCATTTGGTTCCCGTCCCTCACATAGTTATCAGCTTATGTTTTTATCATCGCAACTGTCCCACTGTCGTTAAATGAAGAAAGGAAACGTTAAAAACTTGAGGCTATTCCTTACTTTTTCTTCTTTTTCTTCAATTGCTCCTTTGCTTCTTCCAGTTGTTCAAGTTCTAGCTCGATTACCCGCTGCTTCTTCCTAAACGTTGGCGTCTTCGCTAACCACGCTGAAAGAATAGACAAGTGAATATTACATGTCGGGTCGTACGAGCCGGCGAAACTCTTGACGAACCTAAGAATGCGTCCTCTTCTTCTCTATAGACTGGGTCCATTGAACTCAAAGCGTTCACCAGTTCGCTATGAGTCAACGGATGCGTCCTCAGCTGCACCATTCGCTTCGTAGTCATTACCTGCAATTTAGCGCGTCGAAATATTCAAGCGTTCATTCCGAAACGTTTAGTGAGGCGTTGCTGCAATTGTTTGTACCTCATTAATCGCAGAAAGGACAGTACCGATTGTGAAACCATCGCAAACTTTGCTCATGGCGGATGTATCGAATTGTCTGCTAATTCCGGAATACTGCAAAAATATTGAGTGTTCACAGTCATAACAGCGAATTGTGTCATCGCAATTGACGAGTGATAGCGGTTTACTTTGTACAGTAAATCCCTCCATATGGCGGACATGCTACCATAATCAGGCCTGGGAATGTATATGACTTTGTCGTAAGTCTGATAGAGAAGCTTCTGATCAGCCTCCCAGGGGCAGTTCGAAGTACCTATAAGTATAACTCGATCTTCCCCGGTAATCGCCTTCACCAACTTTGGCAAATCTTTTTTCAACCGTTTCGGATCGGTTTTATCTGTTTTCGGAACTTTCTTTGTAAACGGCTTTTCCGCCCCATCCATGAAAATTACCGCTGGCTGAAGTAATTTCGATACCTAAATGCGAACACCAGAGAATCCAATACGTACCTCTATGATGTATAACGTCTGATTATTTGTCAAGAATTTAACCTTTGATATTAGATGCATGAGCATGATCAAGCCTGACTTGCCGGGATACTTGCCGGCGATATTGGCCGGCGTAATGTCAAAGAAGGTTGCACCTAGTTCCGTGGTAATTGCATTAACTAACATTTTTTTGCCACTGCCGCGTGGACCAGCTATCAGAACTGATCGTACCAGTGGCGTGAGTTCTCTCGTCATCTCATTACCCAAAGGTAGGATGCAATATTCCGCCACCAGTTGTCTCACGTCACCTAGCAGTTTATACGTTTCGAGTTACAAGGAGAATTCCTGACGGTAGGTTCGTTTATTCGTTACCGATCGCTGGGAGAGGATCCCCGCCCTTTTCCCGAAGATCCGCATTGGCAAAGGATTTTTCACCCTTGAAATCGCTGAGCGGTAGTTCGCGATGAAGTTTAATAATCCTTTGTGCGATGAGCTCTTCAAAAAGTGACTCGACGGTTCTGTCGGGCGTCAAGTCCTTTTCTTTCCTTCTTTTATTTTTTTTCCCACTTCGACGTATTCTTTTCTGAGGCTTTTTCGCGCGTTTACCCTTGTAGCCTCTATCTCTATCCAGCGCCGCTTGAAGTGCCTCTATGTCACCTGTATGAATTATCGATCACACATATTACTTAATTAACGCTCGCTACAGTACCGTAGTTAAAATCTAGTTCTCAGATCAAGTCATATATTTATTAAATGTCGATGTTAAGTCGACTGATCATTTTGTTCTTTCACAACATGCAGCATGCAGGAAAAAAATTATTGATTATTTGTGGTGTACTTTGACAGAATGTTACGAGAACATTTGTTTAATTGGCGATGTATTTTCGTGTCTGAAGATAATTGCTTTAACTTAAAGCGTCATGCTCGATTACGTTAGATGACCTCTCAACGCTTGATCCACTCCTCTTCGGACTTCGTCTTCTATTTCGCGCGTTTTTGCCTTTTCTATCATATCACGGTAAGGCTGCTGGCTGAGGTTCACTGACTTGTCCCTGTTTTTCCAGACGTCTTGATATTCCTGATTGGCGCTAATTAATTCAGGCAAGAAATTCGATGGCACCGACTTGAAGCCCTGATCGCTCTCGTCCTCGGATTGTTCTGGCTCGCTGTCTTTCTTTGTCTTCGATCTCTTCGACCGTTTTGATTCCTTCGACGAGACCGCCGTGGACTTGCTTATGCTGCTTTCCGTTCCCTGTAGGACAGATCATACGTCAAGAAAACCTCGAAGACCTTCGCGTGATTCCAAATAAAGTCATTGATGGCAATACTTGTCTGCTGAAAATAATCCGGGAACCACCACTTTCTGCTGACGGTAAATCTGGAATTTTTCCGGTCTGCGCGAAATACGTGTTGATCCAATTGCGAATTTCCTTTCGAATATTTTCCTCCATTATGGGTATCTTTTCCTTACGTATTCGCTCGTCTGATTCAACTATTAGCTTCTCGTAATGCCCCTTGTACTCAGCTTGCTTCTCGTACCTGTATTGTCTGTTTTTTTCGTCCTGTCTGACGTTTTCAGTTATTACCTGACTCGGCTGAAGCATACCTATTAAAAGCATTTCTTCGACGCGTCGTCTACGGATTGTCCTTCGCGTGATGAATCCCCTCCAAACTTTTTGAATCTTAAGCGCAGCGGTTTTCCCATCTATTTCGTTCGGTTCCTTATTTTCCGGTTTCGTCGTCGACCGTTCCTTCATCTCGTGAATTTCCTTCATGAACTGAAACCTGATTCGACCCTGTCTCGCTCGTTCGTGCGCCTACGATTAATAAATTCCCCTGACTTTAGTCCACTTGAAATTGGTCCATTTCCAAAGTGGAGATATAGAGTTGGATCGAGTAGATTTACTTGAATAAGCCTTATAGCTTCAGATTCAGACATCTTTTTCGGCACAACGATCTCTTGCAACGCTCCCAAATTTCTTAGAGTATCTTCTATGAACTTCCGTCTTTCGGTAATCTCACTCTGTCGTTCTCTCCTGTAATACCTTGGTATCCTAATTTCTGCTTCTTGAGGAGTCACCCCGTACTTGATTAAAATGTCATCGTAATAACTGTATTCCGAGAGATCTATGTCAACTAATTCATGTTTCAACTCGAGGATCCTACCAAGGGTAGAATCCAGTAATTTCTTAATCAAAATCCGTTTTTGTGGCTGCACCATTTGATCGTAACATTGTTCCAGTTTGTTACAGATCACGATATACCGTACGTAGAGATCAGACACTATTTTATGAGCTTTTCCACGTTCCTTCTGTGCTTTTGCACCTTGAATAATTGTGTCTGTTTTCAAGACTTCGTCTAACGCGATTTGCGTTTCCTTCCATAATTCATCGTAAGTTACATTCGACATTTTCCAAAGAAATCACTTGCCGAACAAACACGGAGAGCAAAGTGATCGACACTTGCTATTCCGTTACATAGGGTATTATTAGTCGCTTAGCAACGAAATATTGAACGTCTTGGGATAGATTGGGAAAGATTTTAACAAGGTAGTAATGATTCCTTTATTGCGATCAAATGAATTGACTAAATATTGCATACAAGAGGAAAATAGGGGAGTGCATAATTGGAAGAGTTGGCGCGAGATGAATTTAGCATTGCGGCAACTTCAGGGGGAACGAAATTGCAACAGCCGGCCGTTTGGTTCCGCGACGTGCTTCATGGCGTTCCGGTCGGTGCTGGTGTTTCTCGGCTCGACTGTCTCAAAACGTCATCTTTGGTAATCGCTCTGTCTTGTACGCGAAAATAATTCCTGTAAATACGGCTCGCCACCTAGCCCGGGTGGTGATGAGAAAGGAGCAACGACAGCAATGGCGTCGGCACTGGAGCAGTTTGTAAATAACGTACGGACCCTCTCGAAACCAGGTATACACGAATACCACGATTAACCGACCCTAACGCGTTCTCAGGCGCATAACCTTTAAATCGCCAACATACAGTTTTTCTTTGTTACTACCTCCGTTTACCTTTAGCCTTTACGACGTTGCTAGTCATGAAGGAACGGTGGAGATTTCTTCCTCGTTCGCTTATGCTATCGGAACTTCGTCGATTGTAAGATCAGAGTGTATGTTCTGTGTAGGAAACTTTCGAGAGTTGTGCGATGTAATCAGCAAAAGTACCGAGGTTCTTGCGAAGAATGGGCAGCATTTGGATAACGTATTAGAAACATTAGAACTGCAGCAACACTCCCTGGGTATCCTTGCGGTACTCTGTGTCAAGTTCTCATTGCCAAACCCAGCTGGTGCGAATAATCCAGATGCCTATAAACCCTTGTTTAATCAGGTTCAAGAGTTTATAATCGGATGTAATGGGGAACAAGTTCGATATGCACCAGACACATGTGAGTGTAACCGTGTTCTGGGTAGTCAAATGGACTTTACTTATTATTACTGAATATGCTATTTCAGATGCAGAACTGTGTCATTTGCTGACACAGACATTAGTCGAATTGAAAGTGCCACTACGTGGTATAGATATCTTGCGCCGAGCAATACATAAAATACAGTTGTTTGACAGTCAGTTAACTTCAATACACGCTGATCTTTGTCAGCTATGCCTTCTGGCCAAATGCTTTAAGCCAGCTCTAGAGTTTCTTGACAAAGATGTGACTGGCATCAGTCAAGAAGGGGGACAGTTTGACTCCAAATATTTCCTTCTTTATTATTACTATGGTGGTATGATATACACAGCATTGAAGAACTATGAACGTGCATTATACTTCTTTGAAGTGTGCATTACCACACCCGCAATGGCGGTCAGTCATATTATGTTAGAAGCTTATAAGAAATATATCCTTGTTTCACTGATCCTTCATGGGAAGACGTTAAACTTACCCAGGTTCACCAGTCAGGTAGTCCATAGGTTTATCAAGCCTTTGAGCCAGTCATACCATGACTTAGCCAATGCTTACCTAACTAATAGCTGTGAAGAAGTTCAGAGCATAATAAACAAGTATCAAGAGTTCTTCAACAGAGACCATAATATGGGGCTGGTGAAGCAGGTGCTCACATTTTTGTACAAAAAGAACATACAAAGGCTGACTAAGACTTTCCTGACACTTAGTTTAAGTGATGTCGCGAGTAGAGTTCAGTTGTCAGGACCGGCCGATGCAGAGAAATATATTTTAAATATGGTAAGTATTTCTTAGGAATCTATCATTAAATATTATATACCAATGTCTGGAATTTCAGATCGAAGACGGTGAGATTTTCGCGACAATTAATCAGAAAGATGGTATGGTAGTATTTCATGACGATCCAGAAAAATATAATTCACCGCAAATGTTGGCTAAGTTAGAAAAGGAAATGGCAGCGTGTACGGAATTAGATAAAAGGGTACTCAAAATGGAAGAAGAGGTAGTAGTTACACCACAGTACGTTCGAAAAGCATGCGGACAGAACGATGAAGATGATCCAACAGCCGGGCCGGCACCGACAAATGCTACAAACTCGCAAGGTCAACCAAAACAAAACACATATTCTATGTAACATACATGCATCACTTTGTGTTAACTTTATTAAAAAAAAAGTGAAAAAATTGAAACGCAAGTGGTCGTAAGTCGATGGAGAAATATTCTTTCGAATGCTCGATGTAAATTACTGAAGCCTGTTTTGGATGAGTTTAATGGTGCACGTGCCCTATTTTATACAAAATCGGAAAGTACGAAGAAAGGAAAGACGCAGAAATGAAAATTAAATAAACTATTTTTCTTTAGGCATTGTTATACTTTCCTCAGATTGTCAGCTATACCGCTAGTTTACGATATAGTTATCCCGGCGATAAATCGTCAACTGTAACACAATATGTCTAGAGGAGTTACCAGTTTTATGTGCGCAATCGTCCCTTATGCCGCCCTTGAGTTGTTTATATCCTGTATAATATGTATTATGACATTCAAACGTACGTCACGATTGATTGCGTGTGGTTAACATCTGAAACAGGCTTTCTCATGGAAGAATATACTAGCGGACTGTACGTGCTATAAGTAGAATTGTGATATTTAATTAACTAAACGAATATCCTACTCATGAGGAATAAGAACTTGCAATTCTGTTCGTATACGGGCATTTTCAAACGGTGTTAAAAGGATCATATGACAATGAAAATTTATATCGATCGAGGGAAGAGAAGCAACTCCAGAGGATACGAATTTTATTCAATGAAGCTCAGGCTGTTGGAATTCTGACCATAAAAGTTTAACATCTCTTTGCAGTTGAATTCTATCAGCCTCGGTTTAACACTTAGTTCTAATTTAACATTTCACGTATATGCGTTACATGATCAACGCGGTAAACGCTTACGGTAAGTAACGTGCACTTTTACTACAGAGAGTTGTTTGAAAGAGTGTCCTGCAGAACCAGGGAACTGTTTTCCATACGACGGCTAAAATAGTTATTAACAATGTTAATTGACTGTCGACGTGAACGTACTGTATAGGAATATTTTTAATGCAGATAAAGAATAGTTTTATTTTCGATGAATTCTTCTACCCGTAAAAGAGAGAAACGAGCAATTTTTCGTTAAGTCTACCTTTGTAACGAAATCGACAAATTTGGTTGGATGCTCCAGTAAAAATGAATGTCACATTTACAACGTGTGTTTATTTGTAACGTTAAGCAATTTAATAAATGTATGGATGAGAAGAGCAAGTACACTTTTAAGAAAGAAATGCTTTGATCTCTGCAAGGACTGCTTGCAGTATCTCCTCTTTGTTATTTGTACCGTCGATGAACTTTATTGTTTCTATCAACTTTTTGTCTTTCTTAATTTCGGATAAATATTTTTGATGTTCGGGCCACACGACTTTCTCGAAATAGCCAGGAACATCTGGCGGATCATAGACACGACATTTCCTTCTTTCCCAACATTCTTCCTTCGTCAAGGTGAGAAAATATTTTAGGTCGAATAGGTCCAACATAGGTTTGTAAGCATACAGTATAATTCCGTCCAATATCAAAACCCCGGCGCCAGGTTTCTCATCAGTTGTTTCTATAGGTGTTTCAATAATTTTCCGTATATTCGAATACATTTTCTCCATGTCCATGCTCGTTATGATCTCCCAGTTATTGTGATTTAACTCCGCGACTTTAGTATGCCTTGGATCATTTGGCGGAAGGAAATAACTGTCCTGATGAATCAAAATTGATCCCTTGAGATTCTTCTGAATCTCTTTGGCTAACGTACTTTTCCCACTGCAGGTCGTACCCGAAATGCCGATCACCACCCACTTGTTTTCGCTCATTTTAAAAGCCCGAAGTGAACTTTTTGTACCTTATCCTGAACTAAATAGAAACGGGATTAATGATTTTTGAAAAGTGCTATTAGACTGTATTGGCAAACACATTACCCTTTTTTGTACGAAGCAACGATTTTCTGCTCTTATTGCATTGGTTCGCAGGAAGATTTTCACACGGACTTGTAATATTCCCTAAGTATATAAACAGTACATTTAATTTGTGGAACGATCTCTGACCGTCTGTACCCTACTGTAGTCTGTGTTATACTGCTATGATTGTGTATTACTCTTACGTAATGATATTGGGAAATAGCTTTGAAGCTCAGTACTAAAGATAAAATGTATGTAGAGACTTAATGTAGCCTTCCATAGCATGAATTTATATTGAAAATATGTACATAATTACAATATTTCTGACTTTTTATAAAAGGGGTCAAATGACTGACATGAAGACCAACAGGTAGATTATTCCTGTTTGACCCGGCGGGTTTCAGTAACGTACGGCTTTATGTGGTATAGTGTAAATAATATCAAACCTCCGACAAAGCATAAACCCGATATCGCGGGTACCATCAGGGCAACATATTCCGAATAAAACAACGATTTTAACCGATAATCATCGATGAAGGGCAAACCAAATATCCAGATGGTATAATAGATAAAAAGAACGGTCGTTACTATCAGTATTGCTTTACCAATCTCACGGTCGCTACCCAGCATTTTGAATGCAAAATATGAACATGAAATTTTCTAACGTACATGTGATTTTTCATCAACGATATTTATAATTATTTAAATAATTACTTTGTTGATTAGTAGCACAGAATTTTTAACAAGCTGCAATATTATCCAACGTATTCTTGCTCAAATTTCTTGAAATCTTCTTCAGTAAATGCTGTGTTTTCAGATACTGGTTCCTTCTTCTGTTTCTTACTAAATTGTTTCTTTACTGCACGCTCCAATAACTGAAAATAAACAATACAGTTGAAACTTGACGTCTTTACAATATCATTGTACCTAAAATCATAATATGCTTATTACCTTATCAGCTGTTTCTGAGTCTATTCTATTGCTACTAAGTTGTAGAAGCCTTTGGACATTCTCTTCTGTAGAGTCTTCTTTTTTCTCTAAACGTTTTTTTGCTTCGTATACAGTAATTTTACTAGAACGGCACAAAATAGATCCCAAATCTGAAAAGCAATATATAGAGAGCAAAAACATGACATGCAATGATAAATAAGACATTCATTAAAACACCGACGTACCTGTTTTGTCGTGCTTTGAGATAATTCTATGCTTCGGAGGTATTAATTCAAAAGTTCCTTCGTACTTATATTTCGTCCGTTTCTTTTTCTTCTTCTCTGAAAAACAATAATTATTTTTCTAATTGCACTTTTATCTGCCACCTTATTATAGGTTAGAAAAAATTCTGACCTTGTTTCAAGTCTTTTTCGTAGCCTATTAACTCAAGACTTTTGCGCACAAGCGAATTCGACATCCTAAGCGCTCACCACCGGTTTTATTCGCAATTATCTTCTACAATTTAACATTTCCCACACGTGGAACAACGTCACAAGCAAGATCATATGCCTTGTTGCGTTCAGTCGCGACTGAGAACGTTCGTTGAACGCAAATGCCATATGCGCTGTACGAAGATTGCCCGTTGCCAGGCGTACCCCTGAATTTTAAATAAGTGAACACTCAAGCATGTGTGTATAACATGTAATAAGTAGTAGTAGTAACGAGTTCGGTTGAAGATTAATTTCATTGGTTCGCTAATGTGAGTTCCTAGAAATGAAAAACCGTTAACCGCCCCCCGCTTACGTAATAAACAATATATGTTATGTATAACGAAACAAGTGAAGATCTAACATTTTCGCGCGCATCTTGGCCAAATACTCGAATCTCATTGGCTGGCCATTTTGAAGTTCTTCTCCGAACAGGTAGCCGGGTTTGAAACAGCAGGATTGTAAGTGCTCCTCATTTATTGAATAATAAAACAGGGTAAAATTTATCGGTTCGTAAGAAATTCGTAATGAAAAGTATCCTATAACGGTTTGTTCGACTGAGTCGTCGAAATTAGGGTCGGGCTTGGCGTATTAATTGAGTAATTAGGCGGGATGTAAATTCGGCAAATTGCGCGCGTTGGAAGACATTTTTTGGTTCCATCTTCAAATGTTCGTCAAGAAAATTATTCATTTCTACAACCAATTTCACTTCATCTGCTGTTTCCTTTGCTTCACATCGCGTGCAATGCGGTGAATAGAGTCAGTGTTTTGTAAAAATCAGTGTCGGGTACAAGTACAGTCAGTGTTTGCTCGCCAAATACAGTACTTTTAATCCGGTCGCGAATGACATCGGTAAAATTGTTACCCGCGAGTTTCGGGTCGTGATTGAAACCACGTATTCCTAAGGACTGGAGCGAAGCCACTGAGGCGAATATCGTAAGTATATTTATCCTCATCTTCATAATATTCTAATAAATGAGACCGACCAGACGCTAACCATCTCTTGCTCCTTAATCTGCTTAGAATTCTTAACGAATCCACTTGGGCATTCTGCGATGAGGGAAAGACTTGTGAGCTGCTGGGGGTGCAATGGCGAGGGATCGCATGGTGGCGGCGGCAAAGGACGTAAGTTCATTTCTTTCTAAATTCTCGAATTCACTTTTTGTAGTAATTCAATTTTAATAGCATTGCGTTCTTGTCCGTGTGTTAACCACGTATGTTCTTTTTTCTGTTTCAGGAAGGAGAAGCTGTTACCATCGTCCCAACATCGGTGAGTGATTTTTTAAAGTCCCTCCGGCCCCCATCATGGACATAAAATCCAAATTGAAACGGGGTGTTCGGTTGTATTTTCATTTCTTCATCGATCAATTATTTTCATGCAATATCACATACTTTACCTCGTCACTGGTGTGATACTGTGAGGTACATTTTCTGAAATACGTGTCATTGAAATAGCTTGAGGTATCGGAAGATTTTACGATGTGGAAGTGTTTCAAAGAAAAATCCAACTAATGCTGTATCATAATGCTTATATTTATTAATAACTCTGTTGAATGATCACATATTGTATGCATAGTGGTTATGTATTTTGGATTTATTTTTTATGCTTCTGAAATAATTTCTGGCTGTTTAAAAACTTGTTTCTTACGAACACATCGTAAATGAACAGTTTGCTCGATGTTACTCGTAAATACTCCGATGTATATGTTCTTTCATAGTTTTCTTTCTCTCATATACATAGCTTTACGCATGGTATCATAAAATAAAGGAAATAATAGAAATTCAATGGTCAGTGCGTTCCATTGAATATTAAAATAAGAACACAATGTTCTTAATCGTATAGTTATGGCTCTTGTTGACCTGTTTGTCGGTCTGATCGCCTCGTGACTCTCTTCAAAATAGTATGAAACATTTAATATTTCCCCCGAAAGCCCCCTCGTCCACGGAAGGGCCTCCCACCCGAGTATTTGCCCCTAAAGCTGTAAGGTCTGGTCAATGAATTGGCTCTTCCTCTCGAGGACTTTCCCCTGCCAATCCAATCGGGTCTTCTGTGGAACGTGTGTTCATGCGCTTCCATTTCGTCGTCAGATATCGTGAGCACCGGGCTTTCGCCACGACTGTAATCGCTTCTACGTTCGTGATAACTGTCGTGTTCGTCGACAGGTCTCGTGTAAACCGGCGAATAGCTGTCGCGACTATATCGATCAGGTGGCGATCCTCTGTGCCCGGAATAGCTGTCCCTCTCTCGGCTTCTGCTAGGAGAGCCAACTTTTCTCGAGCCGTGAACCCCGCTCGGAGCTTCAGCATCCATGTAATAATCCGGATCCTCGTGAGACCGTCTAGATGGTGAGGATCCTCCTCTCCTCCAGGATCGCTTTTGCGAGGTGTTGCTCAAGCTCCAGCGGAGGTCCTCGGTTTCACGATGATGCTTGGACGAGTAATCATAGGATTCACGGACTTTCCAATCAAGTCGATCCATGATAGGTCTCTTCTCGTCTTTCGATGCTTGCTCGAGGTCGTAAGGGCAGACCTGCATTGCGAAATCCATCGTCGAGACGGTAGCTTGAATACACTTTGTTTCCGTCGTCACCAGCTCTGTCTGGCACGATCCCTGACGGGTATTCGACTTGACGTTTTGTAGCGATTGCTGGGACTGTACTTGTTGATCCTGCTGTTGCTCGTCCTCCGACCAGGACAATTTGTTTTTGCCTTTGTACAGTAACACCGAATTCGAGGGATGCTCGTCGAAATCCTTGTGCGATTCTTCCTTTTTCGGATCGTAAAAGAACCTTCCTGTCATCTCCAGACGAGGATCGTCGTTCTGAAGCTCGCGTAGTGCCTGCTCGCAGCGTCGATATATCTCAGGTCTGAATCCTACGATTGAAAAGAAAGCAGACCCTCGTTCAGTCATGACGGTGATCGTGCTAGTACATTATAATTACAGGCATATTTATCGGCATTCATTTTTCACCGACATGTATCGCTCAATGCCGATACCAATCACGCGAACACATATGAAAACTTCACTGCCCTAAACCATCCGCGATTCACTTCTCGACAATATTTTCTTAACGAAATAACACATGAAACGCGTAACACAAGGAGCACTTTAAATCTCATACTCATGATATTCTCACCTGGGTACAAGACCGACGGACCGGACGAATCTAGGATGTAGACAAAAAAAAATGTAATCGATTAGTTTCATCTTTCAAACAGAAGAGATAATCCTTCCTCTGCTTCACTGCAACGAAAGGATTTCACAAAATTCATTACAATTCATATATAAAGTATACTCGCACCTTTGGCAGAAACAGATGCTTCCAATAGGCTGGACAAGCTGGCCTTGTCGAAACTCTGGAATATCGGATTTGCAAAATGGACATTAATTTTCATTCATCGGAACGCGATGAATCTTGGCTAAGTCGATGCCATAAAAGCTTCTTGTTTCTCTGACAATTATGTACCGAGATTCCTTAACGTCTAGCATGCTCAGTGTTGCCAGATACAATACCCGACGACTTTGTACAACGTTAGGGACAATTGAACGACAATTTCGGCAGGACAGGATCTGGCAACTCTGATTACATTATATATGACATTTACTTTTGAACTGGAGATGACCGGTGGTTCTGGCGTCTTGAGTCGTTCCTCGCGTTCAGGCCTATAAGAGTTGTAAGGGCTCTTGGACTTGCGGTTGTTATAATTCTGTGAGGATGTCGTTGGGTCGATGTAATTCTTGTGCGGCTCATGGTGTTGATGCGTAGGTAAGGGATGAGGCGAGGTGTGCGGCGAATAAGGTGCTATCGGTGCATGTTCCATCGGAGTTGGAGCTGGAACAGGTTGAGGCGCTGGTACCGGCATAGGAACCGGAAGTAGAGGTGGTCGATGCGATAGTTGAGAGTTGTTTGGTTGATTGTACAAGACCGGGCCGCTTGTGTATTCCGCTGGCTGCATACCAGGATGTATAGGCATCGGGTCGTAGCTCATCGTCGCCGGCTGAGACTCATAGGGCATGAATGGCGTTGGTGGAGGTGGTCCGGGTAAAGGCAATCCTGTAGGTTGCATCGCCGGTGGCATGGGTTGATGCATGTAAGGAAGAAGCTGTTGATCGGGATAAACGGCTGGTGACAAGCTTTCGATAGGTGCAGTCGATGGAAATCCACCGGCGGAATGCGACGACATCATAGCGTCCTTTGTCAACTGTCTTGCGAGTTCATTGATGAAGGGCGATCGTTTTCTCGTTCGTCGATCCGGGGATCTACTACGAGACCGGCTCCGTCGTCTTGGGCTGTATCTTCGGTCAATCGGCGAACGACTCGATCGTCTTCGCATGCGTTCTGGACTGCGACTTCTCTGCCGATCGCGCGATCGGCTTCTTCGGCTTAACAATTGACAAATAACTTGACAAATGCTACATAACACGTCGCGAAATTTTGAACGAGTAAACACGCGGTAAAAGCGATCGGATTTCTGTACACGCGCATTATGGATTCTGTAACTCAAGGACGTAGACAAAAACGTCCACGTCCTTCGACAAATAATTGATTCACGGGTAATGCTTATGATTCTTGTCTCACCGTTCATGAATATCTGTTCTCCGTCGAGGACGTTCGGTGCTCCATCGTCGATCCGCGCTAAATCTCCGTTGTTCCCAGCTCCTCACGGGACTTGTTCGACGTTCCGGGCTGAGCAACAACGGACTACGTCTATCGGGATATCTCAGAGGGCTCCTCCTGTACGGACTTTTCCGACGTTCAGGGCTTAACATTAGAGGGCTTCTTCGTCTGGGCGGAGTTATTCGAAACCTGTCGGAGCTCCGACGACGTGGTGAGCACAGCTTACCACGGTCCGAGCTCCTTCGACGATCTTTACTCCTACGATTACGAATCTGCACTCGTTCTTGATTCTTCTTCTCGGCGATGCTCTCGATGGCTTCCTCTTCTGTTCCCGGTGGCACAACATCATCGGAATCCAATAAGTGCTTGATAGCCTTCTCTCGTTCCGCGAGAAGCTTGATGTCGTTGTCCCTCTTTGCTCGAATCTTGTCACGCTCGATGTCCTTTGTGCTCTTGGATGGATCTCTTCGCGTTTCTTCTCGTTTCTTCTCATCGCGTCTCGGCCTTTCACGATCGCGCCGATGACGTTCCCTATAATTACGCTTGCCATCATATAACTCAAGCGTACACCGCCGTAAAATAATATCACACTTTTTTGCTAAATAATACTTGATGCTTAACACAATGAAGCCTACATATTTTGTCTCACTATAAATACCTTACACTATTAGTAAAAACTAAAATACATGTGAGTAGGTTAATTCAAGTAAATACATTATTATAGTAAGATATATCTGCAATCTGCAACTGTGATGCTACCTAGAAGAAGGTCTTCGGTGTTCTCGTTCTTTGTGCTGATTCTCATTCTGTGCTTCACGTCTCCTGTTCTCATCTCCTTCCCAAGCATCTATCACATCAAAATTCTCGAGCAAATCATCATCCAAAAATTCTTGTAGTTGTTCATCTTTGATATCCTTGAGACTTTCGATCGCACGTTGTACATCATCATCTTCTGTCGGATAGTCAAGCTCTTCCTTCAATGGAGGTTCTTCTACCTCCTGCTTGATTTCGATGGTTTGCCCATCTATTGTGACGTTCATGTTGTTTGTAGAATGGGACAGTTCACAATATTCTGAACCAATGAAGAAACTGTGATATGTAAAATAGAAGTAACTGCTGTAATGTTAAGTATATGCGAAAGGCCTGCTATTCAGTCATTAGACTGTTTAATTGCCTGGTACGTGTGCTAAATGAGATAAATTCCCTTAAATCAGGTCACACATCACTTTAAATGGGGTAACACAAAGTTGTAGTGACAGGTAGTTAACAAGCTGCATCATCCATTCGTCGAATGCGCGACAGAGCATGTATTTGAAAAATTGTTATTTACGTTCAGAGGCTATTGAACAGTGTTTAAATTAACGTAATAATGGAATGGTACCGAG
This sequence comes from Hedychridium roseum, assembly GCA_963989215.1. Taxonomy (NCBI): domain Eukaryota; kingdom Metazoa; phylum Arthropoda; class Insecta; order Hymenoptera; family Chrysididae; genus Hedychridium; species Hedychridium roseum. The sequence continues at coordinate 1,561,201 of OZ022318.1, read as the reverse complement.
GATTGTTCGAATTTTATCTTTATCGTTACTCCACTCCCGCGAATGCTACATTCTCAAACTTCCTCTACGTACGATTACGTTTCACGTGCACGTGTAGTGTAAGAATTAGCAAATCATTGTGAGTAAATAATCGCACCCAATAGGCATTTATCAAAAATAAGGTATATATAAAAACAAAAAATAAAAACAGAATAAGTATTCCACAAACTTTTGTACAGCTCTTTCTACGTTACGCCATGTTTAACTTGCAGTGTATTATGTACCTCCCCCCCGCGCACATAAAAGTATGATCTAACCTAAGTTACCAGCCAATAGTAATCATGCGCACGTTACTTCCGGTATGGCAAAAACAATTTTTTTTCAAATTAAAAATTATCAACGCATTTTGTATCTGTAAAAGTCGTTTATTGCGGTAGCATATCCCGTAATTTAGTTAATATTCGTTAAATTTGGTATTCACTCAATTGCAAAACATCTTCCTTTGTTTTTAACTTACAAATAAGTACAGTGGTCGACAATTAGAAAGTTGGTTTCCTTTGAAAATTCATATTGACACACGTTTATTTTCACAGTTTAATTCTACGCGAGAGTATAGGTGAATTAACTTGTAAAAACCTTAGCACTATTGAAAAAGTAAAACAAACAGTAAAGAATCAAATGATACAAAGAGGTAGTAAATTGTTATTATAGGATCTGATTATCGTCTGCTGAAAATGGTAGAAATAAGTTCTGCAGGCGAGTTGTATACCAAAAAATCAATCAAATTACACAACCGCTTCAGAACTGCTTTTGACAAAATAAAATTCGGTAACTTTTTTATGTACAGATGTTGGTCCAATAATAATTAAATTATTCGTACTTAAACGCTCAGTACTTTTGATACTGTCGTATGTGCATTAGTGTTCCCCGAATGATTTTTGGGAATTTACTTTTAAGAAAGGCTCCAAGATCGTGAAATACCTTCTTAAAACACTTCACATCAGACACTGTTAAAATTATTTGACGATTATCTTCATTCATTTCGTATTTACACATAAAGTCAATAGCAGCTGAGCTGTGGCTGCCTTGCTTATCCTGCATCTTGGCCATTTCTCTTGATATCAGGGCCTCTTTTTCCAACCAACTGAGACTTGGATTCAAGATCTGCCCATTCTGTTTCCTATTGATCCAGACAAAGTGGGTGCCAGTACAATGTAGGAATATCTTTTCATGATCTTGCGAATGAACATCTGACAATACTTCGACCTTTTGCTGTTTGGCTTCCTTGTCGACACAAAGAATTTCCACGTGTAATAACAGGACTTTCTCGAAAACCTCTTTGACCAAGTTGAACAGCAGGAGCAACCAATTGTCCTTGACGTATTTGTCTTTGTCCTCGATATCAGTACGCGTTTCAAAGTCATCTGGTAGCCCATACTTTATAACAGGAGTTACCGGTATGACCACCTTGAATTCCGATTGCTTGGTTACTTTCGGTCGGGTGGTAAACAACGTCTGCAGAAGATGTTTGTAATTATCTTCGGCGGTTGTTGTACAGATCTGTGCGCAAATAACGCACATATTCTTAAAGGTTTCCACGACACGTGCACCCGTGCAAGCAGTAATATTATGGCTAAGTTCAATAGGGTCTTGTACGCACATCGGTCGTTTGTTGTTGAGTTTTTCGACGTTGTCTTCATTGTTCGCGTATATTTTATATCTGTCCATGTACTCTGGTAAGTCGTTTAACTGCGCGAAGTCTTCCCTAGATCTTGTTATGCCGTCCAGAGGGCAAATTACTTTTGCCCCGAAATCGTAACTCGCGTAAAAACTAAAGAATCCGTGTAGAAGTTGTGGAATTGAGCTAACATTATCGATTGGCGGTAGTGCGACGTTCCCGTCAAAATTCACCTGCCAACCGTCTACTAAACACGGTGCGCACGTTTTCTGAAGTTCTACTAAGGTGGGAACAATATGCACAGTAGGTTGCTGCAGGTAAAAAATAGTGAGCATTATTAGAGCATAATTAGTTATCCGTCCTGAACCGGATATCTTAAAATGTCTGGCCCAGTATTTTATCAGGATCATCAGAGGTCTCAATCGAACGTCCAGCGATAGCCAGAACCTTATAAGCTTATTGTTGTGAACTGCCAATCCGTTTTTAAACGAAATATCGCAATATACTTGTGTCGGTACGTATAAAAATTTGATGATAGGTATTTTTGCCCTAGGTATCGGTACTACTTTTGAGAAAACTGTGTTCATTCTGTACATCATTTTCTTCACTTCTCTAAGTACTTTTTGCGGCGTCCATTCGTTTGGCGCTGCGTGTCTCTCATCAGAAACTGTTTCTCCTGTGAAACGAATGAAACATTTTTTACCACGTTGCATTGGTTACGATAATGGCTTTACACAGAGAATGCAATTTGTTACCAATGTTAAGACAGAGATCTAGGTCACATTCTTTAAATCCCAATCCCGTTACGGTTGAACCAAATTTATCCAGTTTGCACTTGGGGAAGACACATTTAAATATTACTTGTAACCGAGTACGAGTACTTTCGTAGCGTGCGTTTACTTCCTCTGCACTGAGTTCAATCGCCGATCTAAATGCCTCTAATTGCTCTTCAAATGTACAATTACTATCTATGACATCTTTCACTTTGTCATAACTTATGATGCTTTCGTCCATTGTATCATTTGTTTGTTGAACTCTAATTTGTTTTACTGAATCTGAAACGAACAGAGTTGGCACGTGTCAATTATACTTCTTGTATTGTTGATGGTATTTTAGACACTTACTGTGTACAATTCGTTTTTTTATTAGTAGTCTAGTATTCCTCAACCAAATGGGGTTGGACAGTAAATATTGGGCAGGTTTCCTGAAATGAAATAACATATGGAAAATTCAGCATCCTCTTTAAGAAGTGTAAAATTGCAACAAGTTTGATATGTGACATCTTACTCATCTACATATTCAATTATAAGATGTCTTGGTCCAGATATACATTCTTTAATAGTTCCAAATTGTTGAAAGAAATTGATTAGCTCATCTCTAGAGATTTTGAGTGGCAAGAAAACAAAGATGGAATGTTCTGTTATCCTTTTTTGAAACTCTAAGTATTGTACATTTTTTAGATGTCTCTTGCCAGCAATATGACCTTGATAGGAATGTTTGTCTTGTAAATCAAGGTTGCATATGTCACATCGTGTAGCCATTTTTAGACACTCTTATCTCCAACTTCTTAGATATTGTAAATCAATGCTCAATAACTGGATCTTCCATGAGACTGAGCATATATCCTTTATTATTAACAACTTTTAAAAAATATTTTTTATCAATGAATCCATTTACATTTCCAGGACAAAGAATAACACCATTGGTAGATTCATAGAACATTAAACCATCAGCTCTTGCTTTACTGAAGTCAATGTAAATAAATATCTCTGCATTTTTCCTTAAACCACATTTATAATTCAGACCCTTTGCAAAGTGAATATGATTTCTATTCATTCGAGATAGTCCTTGTGCCTTTATTTGTGGCCAATGCTTATAATATGTCCCATGTATTATATCAAAATCTGGCTGTTCCACGATGTTCAAATCAACACTATTTACCAGTGCTATAGAATGACCTTGATTGGCACGAATTTCCAAAATATTATTGTTTGTCTTCAAAGTAAATCTTTGTTTTTCATTATTTTCGACCACTCTCTTAATGTCCTCCAGGGTATATCCCTTTAACGATCTTTTTAAAAGTTCTTCTACTGCTACAAATCCATTAGGTTTTATACATAAACCTTCGTTCATAGCATTATGACGCAAAATACTTGACAGCTTCTTGCTTAATTTAACATCGTTCTTGCTTTGTGCCTATTAAGAATATTGTGATATATTTATATTTGCATCTGACGAGAATTCTCTTCAATAATTTGGATGAAATAATCGTGAAAACATGTCCCTAACCTGTGACAATGCTTACCATATGTTAGGTAAGCCTAACAAGATGTTAATAATGTCCAAAATGCACTAACGCAACACAGCGATATTACTAGCAATTTTGATTAAATTTTACGTAAATATATTGAGTAAAACTTAATCTACTGATTAGTATTCTTTGTAATTCTATTTTTTTTACGAGACGTAATACCCACAATCGATTGGCGAATTGTGTTACCATTCGAGAAGTCGATCACGAACATTTTTAAGAGGTTTTCCGAGTTGCCTTAAAGCCCTGCTTACGTAAAATAATTGACGAATTATTGACGTACGTGATATGTCATTAACTTCCAAAGTAACTTTCGGACTTTGTTGTGCGGCGACGTTAGGTATAATAGGATTCGTGCACATCAAACAAGAATACGACAGGTATAAAAATATTGCGATTGCTTTTTTGTGAGGTTATGTTTGGTACTCAGTTATGTACAGAAATTCTTCTTAGGATCCAAATTCACGCTGGTGTACTGCGGGACATAGAGCTTCAGCAGCGTCGTAAAGTCGAAAATTTGTACACATTACAAAAACAGATTGAATTGACAAAAAAAATACAGCACGAAAACAGTGCCGAAAACAGTGCAGACAACAACGCGTGACGAAGTGTCCTTTTGCCAGGGTCGAATTTTGTAAATATAACAGACGCTATGTAATCACAGGACGTAATCAGTACGTGTTTCACGCCAAAATAATTGAAGCTTTCAATTCCAAAAGTGTTGGAAGGTAGTCCGACAAACATGGCTGCAGATGAGTTAACTGATCAATTGGGTAATTAGATTTTAATTCGAAATTTCTAAGCATACAGAGATCTTCATAAAAAAACATCTTTTTCTCAAAATCACAATTGTTTCCCACTCCAGACTTGGCCTGTGTAGAAGAAAGTCTGAGGAGTTCTGAAAACTTGGACAGAGCGTCACCAGATTTATGGCCTGAGCAAAGTGAGTTTATTTCATAAGACTGAATGCAATTATTTGACTGCAAAGTTTATATATATTAGCTGTCACTGAAGTTCCAGGTGTCAATGAATTTGTTGCACAAAACTCACCTAGAATTGAGCCAGCCTCTTGGGCTACTGGTTTAACACCAGATGATATAAATCAGTTACATCGTGAGTTTCTGATAACTTTAATACTCACTAATCCAAAATCTTGAAACAGAAATATAAAGTTTCCTACTTTACAGAACTTGGGAATTTATCAATGACAGGTCTGATTGCTGAAGTCAAAAAATTACATGATACAGCATATCAGCTAGGCCTGGAAGAGGCCAAAGAGATGACAAGGGGAAAGTATTTAAATATATTCAAACATAAGTAAATATATGTACAATAAACAGAACAACATGTAAGGCTCCAATTAGTTGAGAAAATATATTTAGCATTTATTTTTTGTGAAATTGTGAAGGGTATTTTATTGGCTGCTACAGATAGCATAGACTCATTAAGAATTCTCTTGAATCCACACCCCATATTTTGGAATGTTCACAAAAACTGTAGGTGTATTTGAAACAGTGTTACACTTTGAACCATAAGACAAGATCCCCACCTACAAATGCCAAAGTAATTTCAGTGTGTTGTGTGATAGTGTTATTAGTCATAACATCCTCACCAAAACATAAACATTTCCATCTTGATAAACAAGAGGGCTTCCACTAAAACCAGCACAAGGTTCCTGTGGTCCTATAGCACACATTTCGACCGAAAGTCCAAGATCCAAAAATTCTTTACAGTCCGCCAATGATAAAATTTTCATTGGTAACCACTGCTGCATTGTTGACTTTCCTGCAACAGCATGTTCTTTTATGCCTGCCATTCCTTTTGATAAGAAATATTGCGAACCGTCCTTACCCCTTCCGCGGGTTAGCTTTCCCCAGCCCACAAGAACCCCATTGTTATTTCTTAATAATGAATCTCCCTTTGTTGGCACACATATAGGTTGTGTCGTCACTAAAAGGCAATGGAAAATGATCATTCGAGTTTTTACCGAACAATACTTACACTCATCAAAGCATGCTCAATGACACCTCGTACCTGTAAAATTGATGGGCGAATCGAGTCGTAGCAGAGCAACATTATTTTTGAAGGTTTCGGCATCGTAGGTCGGATATTTTACTACATAAGATACATTGTGACTCCTGGTTCTATGACCACAAAACATACAATTACAATCCGGATTATCTGCGGTGTCGAATTCACCGACGAGCACGGATCGACTACAAAAAAACAAAGTTAAGTCTGATCATTATTCTCTCGATGATTGGGTCAAGTGTTTACAGTTTGTATTTTTCGGACGATCCTAATGCACAGGAAGCGGTCGTAAGGACAGTTCGTTCATTTATAATACTTCCGCTGCAGGGATACTTAGTTTCTCCAGTGACTTTATCTAAAAGAAGGGAAATTGCTAATTGTAAGGGTTTTCGAATAAATGTGACGATTGTTTCTGATCGTATTCTTACTCAGAAAACCAATTCTAGCGACAAAGGGATAGGTTCCCAATGTTGTCGTGTGACTTTGAATCAAACTCCTCCCGCACTCTCCATACGGTTTGTCCAATGTTAGAGTAGGATCATAATTGCCAGGATATGACCGGTCCGTAGGATATCTGATCGTTGAGTCACAGCAAATTTTCGGCCTCGTTTCATCGTAGCCGCAAATTGCTTGACGAAGTCTGTACATTTTCATCGGTCAATCAAATAAATCTTCTGCCACTTGCCATTATTTTTCTTACTCACCTGTGAACGGGAAGTTCGTTTCTGCTCATCACCATAAAAATCCCCGGACACTGGTCTATGAAAACGCATTTTTTATCCCCCGGACAAGGCAATGAGTTGATTTCAAGGCGATTTTCCGATCGTTCAACGAGTTTCGAAATCGCCGTGGAAAAGGATTGTACCATTAGGAATATTAAAAAAGAATCTTTGTTGACCATTCTACCGATATTTTCACCGCTCGCTCAATATCGTTATGACGGTTAATGATGAACTGGTTTTTAAACTACATGGATCGCAATTGTGTGGCAACATCCGATCTTCGGCAGATAACAGAGTATTTCTCAGTTACCTTGGGACCAGCCATTATTCATCCGTTTCCGCCGGAAAACTGCCCCATTGTTCCGAACGTAAAAAAGATGGTTATTACGCGATTTATTGGCGGTCGATCCGCTCACGAATAATACATTGTCAATAGGATCTCGTGGAAAAAAGGTAGCTTCATAAAAACACTGTGTTCATTTTTGTCCATTCTTTATGTACGAGTGGTACAGAACGGAATTCACAAAAGGTGACGTTATTTGCGATTATTCTTATTTTAGTGATATGGGAAGTATTTCAAGATATTTTCACGTACGTGAGTTTCCTATCAAGAGTCTTCTTACTTAACTTACAAAAATATACATATCCCTGCCCGCCTACAGTTACCTAAGCGTGTTTGCAAGCAATGAACTTTATAAGACTGTCGTCAACAGTCGTATCTTCGTCTTTGATTCCACTCGATGGCAGTCTCGATGATCCCTGAGGACCTCACGAAGTCGACCGCGACGATGTTGGCACTGCGTTGCCACAAGTTGCCGTACCAATTAGTGACGTTGGTGTTAACATTATTAGCCATCTGTCGCAGTCCCCCGAGTCGATTGAGAATAACGTCCCACGTGTTGGGAGTTAATTCAGCCATCGCCGATCTCGGGTTCGTCCAGTAGCTAAAACAACGATTGACATAGTCAAGATATTTGAATGAATTTTCTAAAGCAATCTTTAGCTTGTTCACCTCGTGCGACCGGCATTTTCGATTCGGTTGAGGTAATCGTAGAGGTCTTTAACGCTTCGAACGTTGCCCCACTGATGAGTGACGCAAGGCCAAAGGCTTTCGTGTAGGTTGACCACTTGGTTATTGTCGTATCCGATGATCAGTCTTCTCCCCGACGACCAAATGCTGTCCAGAGTGCTGGACCAGCTGTGTTCCGTTCTCGGTAGTAAGTGCTTGGCGAATCGTCTTTCCAGGAAGCTCACGAATTCCCGGTGAACCGTCAGGTTCTCCCCGAAACCTGCCAACGTAAAACTATTCTCCTGATTTCCGCAGGAAGCTAGAAGCAGTAGGTATCGTTGCGACTAACCCACTGGAAACTCCTGGATGTCGAATATGACAATTTCTTCGGTGTTATCGAGGAACGTCTTGACTTGCTCGATGACGGTGTCCATCGGTATCGCACGATAGAGTCCGTGATTGGCCCACCAAACTGTGTTCATGAAGGGGTAGTGGCCCACCCTGATGTCCAAATAACGCACCCCGTATATCAGTTGTGCCAGAACATCCACGTCCTGAAGTTTAAGCATCCTGACGGTTATCGACAAACATTAATAAAGTAATTTCGACGACCAGCAATTCTTTTCACCGAAGGTGGGAATCTTATGTTTTACGTCAATCTCCATTTTCGCCATCAGATTTCTCACCTGGGTAATGGCATACTTTTCGATGATAGTTTCCACTTTAGGGTGCTCGTATATCGCGTAGGACGCTGAATCGTGAGTACCGGGTAGGAAAACTTTGTTCATCGTTAAAGGTCCGATAATCTCCCGCATTTCGGCCATCCAATTCGGTCGAGTTTCCAGGCAATTTTTCTTGCGTATTTTGCCGTCCCTCACCCAGGCAACGTGATATTCTTATTAAAAAAAATAGGGTTTATCGTGAATACTTTTGATCGTAAACCGATGGAAAGTAAATTGAGCCAACTAGGAACCCTTTTTTTGCTCATTAAATTGTTTTTCCAAACGAAAGGGTTCCCAGCCGAAAGTAAGGAGAAATCAGAGGAAGTTTAATCACTGAGGCATCGCCGGGCGAAAGTGAGATTGGAGGTAGGCACAAATTCGGCTTGGATTCCCGTTCTTCGAATCCCCGTCGATCCGTTCGGCTGCAGAGCGTAAATCGGTTGATCGTCGTCCTCTGGTTCCAGCGTGTACAAGCCGATCTTATCGCCCGGACGGTAATTGACGTGGTTCCAATAAATCTCGAGCTCGCGAATCACTTTGTTCGACATTATCGGCGAAATAATCAGGCCCACGTGGGACCCCTGGAACTCTAAAGAACGAAAGGTGACTCGCTGTGTATACAATTGGCCAGATAAACAATATGGAATATCGCAATTGACCTTGATTATTTGCCGAGATGATGATATCGCGTGACATCGACTGACTTACCGTCTCCCGTGTCCATCTCGCATGTCTTGTTCGCCAGAGTACCGAGGAAAATCGACAAGAAAATCGGCAGGAGTAGTGCCATTTGTCGTATCGAGATTCCCATCGTGAAGACACTCGTTGTTTATCCAAGAGATACGATAATTACATCTCCGCCGTGAGGCAGCCACGGGTGAAATATCACTGGGCTATTGCTCGGCCGTGAATACAAAAGCGCGCCGCGAGTGTAAATATTATTAGGTTTACAATGAATACAGTGGGGGTAAGTGGAGAAGAGATTCGCACGAAAGGCGGAATTATTCCAAGACGAGAGTCACACGTCCGTTGTCGGCGAATTATCGCGCGAACGTGGACTTTTTCAACGGCTCTGCAACAACCTGTGACCCGCGGGGCGTAAAAATGTCCGAAAGCGAGGCGCGACAATCTCGTCGAGTGGACGCTCAGCGACATTACTGCGCGACTTTCATCGGGAGCACGTTATTCACGGGCAAATAGTTACGAAGCATGAGTTTCACGTTGCTGCCTCTCACGAGACTCCTGTCATTCTGGACCGTACGATGTCGTAGGTACAAAGGCAAATATCCGCGCGGCATAGCGGGAAGGAGGGGGGCGAGCAAACGTAGAGCTCTTACGCGAATCCTGCGAAGGCGGATTTCCCCGAGGGCCGAGGACACTGTTCACCGCCCGGAAATAACTGTTTAACTCGTAACTCGAGCCGGGAAACATAGGACGATCGTGGAAAATTCGGGAAAATGTCCTTGACATCTCCCGGATTTCCATGATCCACCTTGCCGCGCGACTGCGGACTGGGAGAGCCTGAGGAAAAACGAGACGATGCGTGATTATTGATTGGAGAGAGGAAGAGGGAAAGACCAGCACCAGCACCACCCACCGTCTCCCTCTTCTTCCTGTTTTGCTCTCCGTCTCTCTTGGTCTCTTGAAAAACGCGCAATCATGTTTTGACCCTGTCTCGCCATGCGTGAATCTATGCAACGTGCTTTTGTAACGTCAAATGTGACGCGCTAAACCGACGTTTCCCGCTGATGGCACAGAAATTGCCACACAGACTTCCTGTCGTCGAACCGTAAAAAAAAAAAAAAAAAAGCAACGTTCACCGAAGGACAGCCGCGTCATCGATATTGGCCGCGAATTTGTCGCATCGACGAGTTTTGCAACAACAGAATTTCGCTGTAAATTTGTGCACTGCGAGGAAAATGGGTAGGACAGTCGGGATGTTGAAATGAAAAAATTCGTTCGCTGGGTTTTCATGGTCGTTCTTTATTACAAAACTGAAAAAACGAAAACTTCTGTGAGTTTAACAAACTTTTGGCTTATGTGACTAGTCGTAATACTCAGCGGCAATACTAAATTAGTGCGATGAACGTATGTACATTTGTCTGCGCGCGATACGGCGAGGAGGAAACGATCGATGCATTCGCGAGTAGTGGAATAAATAAAAAATGTCCGTCGCGACCAACGAAATTTCCATGAGTGTGTGGATCGGGGGGTGGAGACAAGTGTGAGCAGCCTATTATTTCCCGTCATTGGCTGTAAAATTTGTCGCGGTTAGGATAATCCATCGTTCCTCCGTCGATTCGCGCGAAATTACACAGAGATACGAAGACGTTTCTGCCCATTCTCGCTCGGAATCGTTCGCTCACTCGGCGTAATTAACCTTACGGGGTGTACATAAATATTACGCTACTTTACATCAGTATGATCATAGTCTTTGTCCTTGGAAGACAACGGTATGGCAGGATTTTTTGATTAGGAATAATGCTTTTCGAGCGCGCATCGCTTCCGGTTCCGGCTTTCCAAATTCCTCGGAGAAAAAGCTACGAGTCTTGCATTTCCGCGTCAGTTTCGACCTCCTCGAATAATCACCGACAGATTCCACTCAAGAGAAACGTTTGTCGGATGAGTATCAATTGCAGTTCGGAAATGAGGGCGATATTTTATCGTAAAATGCAGGATGATGACGAGAATCCATTTGTTTGGAACCGTGATGATGAATCGATGAGTGAACTGAAAACTAGAAACTGACGTTGCGTAAATTTTCAGCTGGAGGAAAGAGGAAATATCGATAAAGATATTAACGAGTTTCCGATTGAAGTAGATTCCGAATGAATGTCGACGGAAGCGATGGTCAACGTGTGAGGAAATGTTTGCTTTTCCGCTTTACACGTCGACACGGAATACACGAAGAAAGGCGTTTAACGGTACGCGGCGGGCACCTTCTTTTTCAACAGATACACGCACGACAGTCATTGAGATTACTTTCTACAAATTACATAATTATTCGTGAACCACCGCTGTGATAGTCGCAATGCCAATGATTTGTGCTTTCAATGTCTCTACGTGCTACATTTATGCAACGCTAAGATTACTTTTGGAAAAAAAAAAAAAAAACGAGATTCGAGGAGTTTTCGCGTCGGGAAAGTTTTATTCGAGCGAATCGGTGCCCGTTGCAGTTTTATTCTCCATGTATTACACATTATACACCCTTCTTCCGAAATTCATGCTACTTAAATTACTTAAGAAAAATGATCCTTTCGTCAGCCGATAAAATCTCAACGTCCGGTGGCGGAAAATTATCAGTGAAATGCTTCTGCGCTAAAACGACACGATACGAACGTGGTACTCCATACGCATCCCTAACGTAAATAACGTGCGAGCGTTTGACTTCCTCTACGGAACGACAGCTACAATTTAATCATTGCCTAAAGAAACATGGTGAAACGGAACGATTTTCCGGAGGACCTTAAAGCTAATTAAACGTATTCCTCTGTGCCACGGATATATCGGCTTTGATCGTCTTAGGTTGTTAATAAATAAGGAAACTATACAATGTGGCGGGATCTTACGAGCGAATTCTATAGGAAACTAAGTCTTCGATATCAGTCCATTGGAAACGTCGATGCGCTTGTCGCGTACTTCGCTCGGCTTTCTTAATTGCCAAATGAAGAATTAGTCGTTCCGCGAACGGAATAAACGACGATAGATTCAGGTCAGCATCGTAACTGGGACGATGCTTCGTTATGTCACGTGGCTCCATATGAACGAGACAGTTTGCGTTACGCGTTTCGTCTCTCTGACGAATTTCAAGGTATCCGCGGAGAAAGGGAATTTCATGGAAAATTGAAAATTAATTGCTCGACCGCCCAGTTACGACGACTTAATGAGCCGGCTGAGGATAGCACTTTCTGCGGTCGCTTTGCGCCAACCTCCTCAACTATCATTAAAACGGAAAGAAACGGAGAAACTCCGCGTGTAACGGAAATTGCGAATGTACGCGCGCGTCGTGGCGTGGAAAAAGCGCGCTGAATTACCCATTCGCGTCTTCTGATAAGAAAATCTCGCGGAAACGATCGACCGGAGGGAAAAATTATTCCCGTGGCGAAACGGATGACAACTTCCACGTGATCCTTTGGCTTTTCACCCACGATCGATCGCCGTCATCTGAGATTCTTTAAGCGTACGAAAAGTCAACTTCCTGCCTGAAGGCACTAACGGGTTATTTACAAGTCGAAACGCACGGGACAGACGCCTGCTATATGTACATTTTGGCGCACCGATGGTTGTGCGCACAACGCCGTTAATCGTATACCTTTTGTGCCCATCGAACGTCGCCCCTGCCAACGTCTCACGTACGAATGCGAGGTGAAAGTGAAATGTGTCGCGCGTAAATGCATCGACCGATGCTGGATTTACGTGTCTCTCGACGATGATCGCCCGGCTTGGCCGAAAGATGAATAAATTCGAATCGCGAATCCGCGGAACTATAGTTTGACTAGGCTCGCGAGGTTTCGTCCATCTTTCGCGACTGCGAGGATATGTGGCGGCTGGAATATAATCCTTGGACAGCGGGTTCTTGAAAAAGCCTTTCTCCCGGGCCAGGCAGTACGAATTGGCAAAGTCCGCACTCACGTGAACCCAGGGAAACAAGCATTTGCTTTGTTCCCTTTGAGAAAGAAGACGAAAAATCCAGTTAGCCGTGAATAACCTTTACAGTACGCAACTTTGCTTCCTAGGAAAGTTGACGGTAAATCGTTATTCGCTGCGTCATCGATGCGGAAAAACTAACGAGAATTTGCGACCCTGGGTTATCGAGTTTGGGAAAAAATTCAAGGCACCTCGCTGTCCTCCTGACTGGTTTAACGGAATATTTTGACTGCTGGAACTCTCAGTGAGCGACGAATCGCTACTTCCGGCCGAAACGCTTGTACGACGGTTCTAACAAAGTCCACTACTTTCGCCCTGCGCGTCATCCTCGAGGCGACGTGAGGTTTTCGAGTATATCCTATTATTGCGAAGGACGATCGTCATTGGTAACGCAGATATGGCGAAAACTACTTCTAAGTATCGCCATAGACTCGCTGATAAAACTTATTAATTAAAGTGGAACGGTAAACGCGCTGTCAAACCCGTCCGAATGATTACTCGATGAAAATTTCAACGGAGAATTAGTTTATTCAGGTACTTGGGCTATTGCTAATAATCTATTGCTCGTGAGTCTCGCTACTACATCTATGGATTCTTTGATTTCGATAAAACTATCTCGTGATCGAACTGTCTGCTCGAACGCATTCGACAGCTCGTCCTTCCGATTCTATTCAGTTACTTTTCTCTTTGTAAGCGTACATTATTGCAAAGTCTTTAACGGCACGTTCACGGTATGTACACGACATATCCTCTAATATATGTACACGTCGGCGGTGAATTACAGGAGTGTGTTCCCCGACTAGCCCGAAAATCCGTTCTCGCGAGGAGACGATACGTTTGGAGAACGATTGTCGATCGTCGGGGAAGCGGATGTGGCTTCCGGTCCGGCAAATAGAGAGAAAAAAAGTGTCATTCTAGAGAAAGGATCGCGCGTCATTGGTTCAGATTTGTAACCTCCGTTTTAAGTAGAAACGACGAGTGATTAACCTACGTGTACGCCATATACATTACGGGTAGATATATGTGTGTGTTGTGTCTGTGTGTGTGTGTTTATATTGGTATATTTACATAATCTAATTGTTCGATAGCTTATAACCCCTAATAAAATTGTCCTATCGTGTATGCGTGGAACGAGTACACCTATTTACATCGAGACACTAAGATTCATAAGATCATCTTCACCAGACTCTGGTTAGATTTGGTCCACCGAAGAAGGGAGATAGGAGGGAACGGGATAGAAGGTGTAGGAGAAGGTAGGAGCACAAGGAAATGGGAAACGACGGAGAATTCCGTCGTGCTCGACTCGTATTCATTTGCGATTCTCCGGGAATCGAGTGGAATATTCCCGTGAAATTGGCAACGATTAAACCGGAGGTTCGTCGCGATTGCCGAACCCACGACGGTTTAGTTCGTTTCCTCTCCTGCATTATTGCCCTGAGTGTATCCTTTGTACACGTTAGCGCGACGACAGCCTACGTGGGAGTAATGAAAAATTTCTTTCACTTTGGAGGCGGGCATCGCGCGGAATCCAAAAGTGCATTTTGAAAACGGCAATTCCATCGATATCGGCAGACAGAACATCGTCGCGTTTCGTCCCGAACAGTCCGATTAAAGTCGTTAGTCGACCCGTCGTCCATGATCCTCCGCGGAAACCTTACCGGCGTTGCGGCGAGACTTGGACGACGTCGTCGTGGCCGGCCGGTCTCACCGGTCGAGCGGTGCTTCCTCGGCGTTGTTCGAGACGCTGCCGAACGGTTGGAAACCGTTCTTGAAGATCCTTCCCCTGCTGGTACCGGCCTTGGTTTGATCCAGCAGCGTAACGTTGTCCTCGAATTCCTTTACCCAACGGGCAGTTTCGTTGCCCCAGTGGAACCTGATGGGCGCGGCGTGATGGTAGACCTTCTTGATACCCGAATTACGAATCTCAATACCCTCCTCCGAATGATAAAACGACTTGTCGCAGAAGTCCTGACCGAGGAAGGGTTCGAGGTCGGCGACGATCTCCATGAAGGTTGGTCGGTCGCTTGGTCTCCACTTGAAACACTTCTCCATGATCTTGGAAATGTTCTCGGGGGCGTTTCGAGGCGTGGCCAAGATCCCTTTGTGCAGCACGTAATGAAGCACCTCCTCATTCGAGAATCCTTGGTACGGTATCTCCGCGAGGGTGAGGATTTCATAGAGAACGACGCCGAAGGACCAAACATCCGAATCCGAAGTAAATACTCCGTCAGACAAATTCTCCGGAGCCATCCATCTGATCGGCAAAAGACCCTTCTTGCCGACCTTGTAATAATCCGTTTCGTAGATATCCCTGGCCATTCCAAAGTCGCCAATCTTGCAGACTAGGTCCTCGGAGACCATACAGTTCCTTGCGGCCAAGTCTCTGTGCACGAATTTCTTGGACTCGAGGTACGCCATTCCGTCAGCGATCTCCGCTGCCATTCGCATGATTCTCGAGGCATCTGGCACCAATAGGGTATCCCTTATTCTCCGCAGGTAGGTCTTGAGGTCGCCGTTCTCCATTAGCTCCATTATCACGAACGGTGGGTTTCCTATGGATACGACTCCTAGCAATTTAACGATGTGGAAGGTGGAGAAATTCTTCATTACCGACGCCTCGTTGAGGAACTCGTTTTTCTCCCTCTCGCTGGCCTTGTCGGAGATAGTTTTTATCGCCACTTGGATCTCGTTATCCAGGCAACCGCGGTAAACCATTCCGAAGTTGCCCAAACCCAATTCCTCGAGTATTTCCACGTTTTCCCGGGGCACTTCCCATCCGTCGATGATGTATTTCGTCTCGATGTAATCCGGGTTCACGCTGGCGATCAGCCGTTCTTGTTGCTTTCGTTTGCGATGATTCCTCCACGTGAGGAAAGCGACTATCAGCGCTACGCCCACGATCCCTACGACCAATAAGGACACGACAAGTGTCGTATTATCTTCCTTTAGGCCCACCGAGAAAACGATAGTCTTGGAGAAATTCCCATCGCCGGCCAACGACGTAGAACGCATCCTCAAACCGTATCTTCCTGGACTAAGATTTTTGATGGTATGTCCATGACGTTTCACCTTATCTCTTGAAACTTCGTTTGCGGAAATACAATCCGACGTTTTCTTGGCGTCTTTTACGTCAAGGTTCGTGTACTCGATGGTATAGGTAATTGTTAGGGCGTTGGGATTCTTCACCGCGTCCCAAAATACCTCGACGATAGTGTTGTTCGTAATTCGCGTTCTCACGTTGCTCACGTCGTCAGCGTTTTCTCTCCTTTTCGTTCTGGCGCTGGTGTACTGTACTGACGAGCACATCTCGGCGTCGTTGTCGGAAAACTTAACCCCACAAGCGGCCACGGATATCGTGTAGAGGGAATAGTGACGTAATTTCTTGAGGAGATAACTCGAGCCGTTCTGAGCGCTGATGTTGAAGATGAAGGAATAGTAAACGTCCCCGTAGATCCTCGTCTTCCCGTCGTCGGTGATCTTGGCGTCCTCGTCCTCCGGAACCCATGGAGAGGCGGGGTCGAAGGTACCACGTGGTCCACTCCAGGGTGAATTGTAGCGATTGAAGACACACTGGTCCTTCCATTCGAGAGACGGGAAGGACGATGCAACTTCGACACTGGCGTTTTCTCGACAGAAGCTCTCGAAGATTCTCGCTTCGAACGGTTTCGGCCGGACGTTCTCCTTCTCGCAGGTACAGGATTCCCCGGAAACTGAAGCTTCTGGCGGTGCCTTGGTCGTCGTAGTCGCCGAATCCCGAATTTCCTGCTCACTCTCGTCGTCCAATTCATTGAGCGGGTTCTCGCAATAGTCCCTCATCGAGACCAACTCTCGATCTTCGGATCGTACGAAACCGGAAATTATGTAATATCCGATAGGTCCGTTAGGTTCCTCCGGGGGTTCCCACTCGACGAGTATTTCGCTGTCGCTCAGAGGATGAGCAAGGACGGTGGCTGGCATCGACGGGACGTCACTCTTCGTCCTGAAGAAAATAATCTTGGACTGGCCAATCGCGCTCGAGTAGGCGTGTTCGTCCCTCGCGCTAAACGTTTTCACGTAAACAGCGTACTTGGTATACGGCCTTAAGCCTACAATGTGCTTGGAAACGGTGCTGGAGTCTACGTTGATGTTAGACGCGTCGACGTCAACGATCTGCCACGTGTTATTCCCGCCGCACGAGTTCACCTCGTAGCTTACGTTTTCGTTCTCGGTTGCGATGTAATTGAGAAGGTAACTCAATAACGTCTGTCCTCGCGGACTGTCATATCCGCTCCAGACGAGATCCGCGTAATGAGACCCCAGTTCCCGGACCGTTATGTTGATGTTGACAATGTCACAGGCTACTTTCTCCCCGTTCGATTCCGGCTGTACCTCGACGTTCGTGAGATTCGTAATACCGACCATTCTGCCGAGTTGCTCGATCTTCGAGAAGCACAGTTTCGGGTTGTAATGGAAGAACAATCTCCCGTTCTGAATCTCGATTCGTTGGTCAGCACCGAAAAGGTTCGAGAGATTCGGGTTGTCCAGTACAACCAGACTGGCGTTGTTAATGTCCAGCTTCTCTCCCCTGATAACCTTGAGCTTCTTGAAGAATGATAAGGAGGTTATCGGTGAGGAGTGAGTCACTTTTACGTATTCTGTGATCTCCTCAATCGTGCCGAAAGCGTCGGTCAGCTCGTTCATGATATTCGGATTGCCATTTCTTATCTGAAACTCCAGCGCCCCGTTCACGACGGTTGTTCCCCGGAAGATCTGTGCGTCCGAAATATGACGAATATTCGCACCCTTCACGACCTTCCGACAACGACCTTCGCAAAGTCGACAAGTCGTCACCTGCAAGCAACGGCAATCGTCAAGCTTTGACCTTCTTGGAGAAGCGATTAATTCTATCCAAGCTTATCTTACGTTATTCTCGTCCAAGTGGTCTTCGAAACCGTCTGGACACTGAGTCATGCAGGAACCGTTGAACGGTCGCCATCTTTGATCATCCTCCAGCCTCGTCAGTCTCCTCAAGTTGTTCATTCGCAGACACTCTTCCTTCGTTATACATCGCCTCGACAGGTAGGCGTACCTGAAAGATCGTTTCGCATTCGCAAAAATCTCCAATAGCGGGATAATGTGGTTAGGAATGGCGGGACATGTGAAGGCCAGACTCACAGGTTGGCGGGGCATCGTTCGATGCATCTTCCTTGGTATCGATAATTCTTGCAGACGTGGCAATCCTGATCGGTTGGTCCGTCGCATTGCCCGAAACACTGCGGATGACATTTTGGTTTGTCCGTGCTTTGACAGAGTTTCGCGGTCCAGCAATGACCGTCCGGGCATTGGGAACATCCTGAAAAAAAAATCGTGAGCGTTAGAGGAAATGATTAAGGGAATTCGAAGTCGCTAACGGCAAGAGCCTTAGAGGCGTAGATTTACCAGGACAAGTGGATTCTTGTTCGTTCTCTTTGATGACTGTGTCTCCAGCATCGACGATGGCGTTCCAATCGATACTCGTCGTGTAACAAAGCTTGGGATTCTTCTCGAGACGAACCCCGCCTCTAGAAATCTTCCTCAATCTGCTGAGGCCGATCTGCGAAAGACAAAACAAGGCCCATGGTCGATTATTGAAGGAAATTAAGAACAAGAGTCCGGGCGCGGGTCATACGTCCAGTTAATTCGGTTAATTTGTTAACGTCACTTGACCCCGGTGATTAACAGCGCACGGCTTTCATCAGTCGCACGCGTGAGACTTGATTTCGCGTGGGAATGTCGAGCACGGGCTTTTTATCGTTCGCGATCAATCGCACGTGACGAGACTAGCCAGCAGCGATCGACGGCAATTCAATGCCCATCGCGAGAATCATTGTCCCGAGCAACCGATTTTCCGACGCTTTGACCGAACATTCGTCTTACCTCTTGTAGATTCTGCATTTCGTAGATCATGAAGGCGTAGTCGGTGAGCAGGACTCCGCCCCTGATGATCTCGAGATTCGGCAGGAGATTGCCAAGGCTTTTCAGACCATTCACCCGGTAGATGAGCAAGTAACCCGTGATTTCCCGAAGTTTCGGGAAGCTGACGTTTTGAAAATCCACCTCGGTCGTGCTGTCCATCAAGACGATCTGCAGGAAGCCCTCGATCACCCGACAGTCCTTGAGAATCTCTAAGTAAATCGCATTGTTCCTGATGTCGATGCTCTGGCAAATCCCGTCGCCGATCGTCACGTTCTTGAACCTTCTACCCTTCTCGCGAAACCTCTCCCTCGGCTTCGCTCCCGATTTTGGCAAATTCGTCGAGTTCGTGGAATGGTTCTTCTCGGTGGAGCTGAAACATGCGTTAGATTCATCAAACTAATGATCAATCCTTCCTAAGAGATCCTGGTAGTACATTTTCAAGGTCAATGTTTGTGTACTGTTACGAAAAACAGGGAAACTGAGATGTGTACCTTGACTTATCGATGGCTCTGTCATTCCTGAAGGCCACTGATCCATCGTTGGAACCATTGGAGAACCGTCTGGGCAGTCCTTCGGATGGGTCCCGTGGGTAGATAAGGTCCTCCTTGACCTTGTCAAAATCCGGATCGTATTTACCCTTTTCCGTTTTATCCCGGTGCCTCGAGGGAGCCTTGGACCATCCCTTCTGCTGCTGGCACATGTCCAGGTCCGCTAGGACGCATAGCAGAACGAGCAGGAGCGTCGTTCTCATGTTCTCGTCTCATGGACACCGTACGAGATTCTACCCGCGATCGCACCGAACGAATCCACCGTCTCCTCTCCTCCTTCTTAATCGACGCTCAATCCTCCCGCGGAATCACGTGGGTGTCCCTCGACGGACCGATTCCCCCCTCCGTTAGCTTTTAAACGTGATTGAGAGTGTGACGTGGTGGAAATCAACTTCTCCTCAGTGCACACACCGTCGATTACCCTTTGCCCTTGACCCGGCAATTACCAAGTACCCTCTGTTAAGTATGAATATTCCGTAGATCTGTCCCTTCGTCGTCGTATTTGTCGGAGTAAACTTTGTTTCTCCGGTTGCCGCGAAACAGGCCCCGTAAGCCAAGGCCCTGGGCCTTTATGGACGCGTAACCTCGTATAACGTCTAACCGTCGATCGGAGCGGGTTGTTCCATCCGATAACGTTCAGACCCGCATGAATACCCCTTCCGTCGAGTCCAGGCCGCGTACAGGTCGTCGCATTCACCATCGGACGCGTTCACAGCGACGACTTCTCCTCGGGGATACGGAACTTCTCATGATCTCCCGTTCCCGTACACCTCGCAGGATCGTCTAAAAGAATTCATTTACTTATCTATTTGAGCAATAAAATCATTAACGTAAATAGATATACAATCAACAGATAATGTTAACGCGGGAAGATTCTTAATGGATACAACGGTGGAACGGGTTTTCTATTGTTTTTCGCGCTGTACCGAGCTACTTTTGGACGGTACCGAGTTAATTTTAGCCGACCGCGGTCTACAATCGACAACCGGGCTTGACGTAGTGCCGCTGCGAATCATCGCGAACGGTCTGTGCCCGCTGTTTACAAACGCAAAGCTCCGCCGTGAGTAAATCGAGCCTCGAATCGAGAACGCGTCGGCCCAAGGAAACCGTCGAAATTCTATCCCTACGGTTTCTTGCTTTCCGCGTCCGCGATTCTCCCCTTGGCGCTCTGAGCTCACTCGAAAATGTAATTACGTCTTTATGATCCGCCAATGGCCCCCGAGCGAAAGTGATTACGGCGTCGTTAGTCGATGAATTTATCGCATACCGATAAATATCGCGATAACCATCGTGAAACGACTATTAAAGCGCCGATCCCTCTTTGAAAACCTTCCGTTACTCGTGGTTGTTCGTCAGCTGTCGAAAATTAGTGACTGCTTTTCCACTGTGTTTGCTTGATCCGTTAGGACGATTACAACAATGTCGTCATAATAGCTGTGCGAACGAGTTTCTCGGGAGGATCGATCGAACTCGCGGCCAAAGCCGGTTTCCCTGCATTGTAAAACTTCTTAATGAAACGTTATGAAGTCATAAACACGAATTTCAATTTCAAAGCCTTCGTTTCCTTCCTCGTCTTGCTTTCGGGAATTTCCTTTCCTCGTAGCGACATAAAAGTCGGCAAAATTACCAGTTTGAAAGTGGCGGTACGGTACGGCGAATTTTCGACCGCAAGCCGGTGAACCGGCACTCGGAAAGGAACGAAAAGAAATAGCCCATAAAAGCAACGGACCGATAGCCACGCGGCTCTCAGTGATTTTAATCGAAACCGGACCGATACGCGTAAGTAAAAAGGCCAATAAGGAAGACTTCATTTTGCGGTCCATCGGCTTTGCCCACACAGGAGATACACATTCTCTCCACATCTTTTTTTTTCACCCTGTCTCGTTATGGCACAATCGGATTATTATCTCATTTCTTCGAGACATTTTCAAAACGTGAATTTCAACGCGCAAAATCTTCGACCAGAAGAAATACGCATGTGCGCTTGCGCGAGAACGCGTACATGTTTTCCCCAAATTGTCGGCTGATTGACGTATTTGACGGCGATTAACGAAAGCCGCAAAATAATCCCGCTAAATCTGAACAGCGCCGACGGCAGTTTGCCGAAGAAATTCGATACATACCACGGCGCTCGTCCCCCCTCGTTTCGCCAGCTCGTCCGGTAAATTTAATTATCCCCTTCCGGGAGTTTTCCGCGCGGTGGACGCGATGATCGATCTTCGGCTAATTAATTTTATACGCGTAAACCGCCCTCGGGGAACGGTAGAGGGGCAGGCGCGAAAGATAGCCAGAGGAGGGGAACGTAGAGAGAAAAACACGATTGTGGCGCGAGCGCCGATCCTTCCCGCCCATCCATTCATAACGCGGGTAGCTCTGATAACGACAAGTACGATAACGATAGGCTCGTGCCGACCTCGGAGCAAAACTAGCACTCTTACTCTCTCTCTCTCTCTTCCTCCTTGACGTACACGCGCTTATACGCGCCTTTTCATTGTCTTCTTCCTCGGTAGCTCGCTCATTCAAGCGGACGCGGGGCAGCGGGGCCCACTTTACATCCCGCAACGTCCAATCCGATACAATTACCGCGTACACACGGAGAATTCAAACTACTAGAATCAATACGCGCAGGTTACGGATTATCGGCTTCGAATCTGCAAACTCTTTGCTTCAGAAATTGATTGACAGGTGCCAAGTGAGTCATTACTTGAACTCATTTCTAGAAACATTTTTTACACTGAAACACGGTAAAATCGGTGGACGTGATTGGCACGTGATTGGGGCTCGAGTGGTTAATTGTCGGAAAAAATGTCGACGATGGTGGTATTTTGCGAAGAGATTATTCCCCGTGTCGGCGGGGAATCCGCCTGGAGCGTTTCGCCCTCGGCGAGAGCCGCTGCAATTCCCGAGGTGTCAAGTAACCGCATTCGCTCGACCGCTCGTCGACAACGTCCGCGTGGCGCGTTTTGGATCGAATTACGAGCGTCGCTTGACCGTAGGTGCTCCTCGCACGTTGGGAGAGATGTAATCAAACACTCGTATAAAGTAAACTAACATGAGCGTAACACGTCGATCGATCTTCCTCGCGATTCTTCTGGCGGTCTACGATTATCATCGTTTGCGGAAGGGACAACGATCGGCCAGCTATTGCGCCTTCGTTTCATTCTCACACGATAATAATAATGACAGTAATCGTCTCTACGGTGCTGGCAGTATGTACAAGAAATAAGACGAGATAGAGTAACAGAAGAACGTGTACGGCACAAAGGGCGAGGTTCAGTTGAGAGCTGTTTTCGTGCCTAAGACATTTATAATCTAATCCAAGAGTTATGGTTGAAGTACAGAGAAGAATAAACGGAAATAGGTCGAGCTAAAAAAGAGGCGAAAGACTCAAGTGCGCGTATGATAATGTGGAGCAAGGTAGGAAAAGAAGGAGTGAAATTTATCGGTGCGACGATACGACCGACGGTTTCTGCGATAGAGAAGCGAGGAATGAACTATTTCGAGCGGCACGCTCGTCGACGCTGGAACAATCGTGAGAAAACATTTCCAGGAAGCTCGTACACGCTCGGAGAACATCGCGACCCACGCACGCATGCACGCACGTTGCAGAATTGTCATGCTACGATTGCCGAGGATCGTTTCAGGACCTCGGCCGAGCTATATTTATAAATTTTACGAGCGCGCACAATGGCCCAACGGTCGCTTGAAAACAAACCCGACGATAATAGATTGACATAAGCGGCCGGTAGCAGAGGATTGCTTAGCGAGATTAGCGCGCTGAACATGAGAAACGTTCCGACGATTTTCCATTTTCCCGCGGGCCAGCGGTGATTGCTGGGAAAATGGGCGCTGACGATCGCAGGATTTCAACGTGCTGTCGCGCGCGTAGGTTTCGTCATCCGTTGGAATCGTTCGAGCGGCTTTCGAAGGCAAATAACGGGGATCGTGCGATACCGGAAGTCGGGCGGATCGAGAGCCGTGAACGACGGCGATAAGGCCGTCGTGTTGAAGTGTATTTTTAAGCTTCCTTCCTTCCGAGCCTCCCCCTCGGCAGACCTCGGCCCTTTTAGGGGAATTTCATTAAGCCCGCCGAGAGAGAGACACGTCGTCTCTTGGTTTCCTGATGCGTAGGAACACACGTATGCGACGCGTGCACGCCCCGTCGATCGCGCAATATGTTGTTTTGTTCCCCGGGTCCCCCGAGCGTTCGTCGTTTATCACCGCGCCACGGTAACTTTCCCGGCGTGCATGAAAAAGAATTTTCCACGCATCAGGGGAGATTATACCGCGCGGTGTGCAATGTTTGCAAAAGAGGACCCCATTGTTTTCGGCCGTCGTTTCTTCTTTTTAATTCGCTCGCGTCATCCGGAACGGCCAGGAGGGAGGCGAAGACGTCGACTTTTTGCGTCATCCGCTATACACAGCAGCGGTGTACCGTTACCCGATTCGTTTGGTAATATCGGAGGAAATCGTTCTTGAGAATCGAGCGTCGTCGCGCTTTCGTCAGCGGCGAAAACGCCGACTCTACTAAAGCCACTCTCACTCGGACACCTATTATTATTTCGTTGGAGAAACTGCGCGCCAACGGACAGGAGTTAATTGCGAAAAAGCTGACCATGAACAATCCAATCTCGGCCCGCTTACCGTTCAAGGGATTCAACAGTCATCGCTGTCATCGATGACTCAAAATTCCGAGGAATTGCGATAACCGTCGCAATAGGCCGCCGCTGCCGCTTTCCTTCGCTCGGGAATAGAAGGCGTTGATGCCTCAACTAGGACGTCATCGTGACGCAGATCTTCGTGACGTTTCGAAAAAGAAATCCGCCCACTGAAAAGCGTCCGACGCCCACGCGAAAGGACTCTAAAATAGCGTAAAATGCTGAGCGTTCGCTGACCCGATTTCCACTAAACTACGCGGCCTAGCACTCTCTGATTGTCTTGATTTTGTCGTTTCGCGGCCCGGCCCACGGCTAATTAAGCTGGATTTCGGGGTATTTACTTACATACGACGCGGATGCAGCGTGCCTGTCAAAAATAGCCAATGACGATGACGCGTCGATAAGACGACCGCTGGTACACCGCTGTCGTCGTGTCCCACATTCATTTGAAATTCCGATAACACGGAATCACTGCACGCGGCGAAACGCGTCTATGACACGTTGCGCTCTCTCGATAACACTCGGCGCACTCAGCACTTGTTTCACCTTTTTCCTCCTGTGAAATTGGAGCCCTCGTTAGAATTCCAGATAGCGGAACAGAATACACGACGGTCGTCGCCGGCGCGACATATTTTCCTTCCTCTCTCTCTCTCACTCACACACTCACTCTCCCCCCTGTCTTTTCCCACTCTTCCTTCCCGTCGACCGCTCAGTTGGGCTTTAACGGAATGCGGCCGCGTTTCGAAGTACCGAAACAAAGTGTTGTTTACAATGGCCGTTACTCACGCGACGCAATAGGCACGTTTCTCGCTCGACGGGCTAAAGTCATGTGTTGAGCGCCGCCGACGACAACGACGACGACGACGACGACGACGACGGGCATAACCGCCGGCGAGGATCACCGGCGCAAAAACATCGGTTGCGTAGAAGCGACGGGCGGCAGTGGCGGCAACGGCAAACAAACGGGGTTAAAAGCGGAGAGGGAGAATCGCGTTGCCGCGAAGGTCAAATTGTCGATGGAAAGAGAGAATGAGAGAGACGGAGGGAGAAAGGAACGGAGGGGAGAGTAGCTGGGCTTATACGCGCGGATCCACGCGCCGCTCGTTACTTCGTCCCACCTTCGCGAACAGGTTGTCGTGCACGCTTCGCGCTGGAATCCCAGTTATTTCGAAGACACCACTGCCGACCAGTTTCCTCTTGCCCCTCTCGTCGTTTCCCTTGGCCTAGCCGATGCTCCTCTAGCTGACACACACGTTCTCCTTGCCTCTCACCGTCCCGCTCCGCACGCAACCCACTCTTAACCCACAGAGGAAATAACGAGCGCGCGGAAACACGGCCGGAAGAAGGAAACCGATGATACGCACACTCTTCGGCCGACAACCCCCGCGGCCTTCGCAGAGACTTTGGCAAACGCAGTACCCTCCACCCGAGAGGAAGAGAGTGGCAAGAGTATTGTTGAAACACGCTCGAGGCTGCTCGACCCGTGTCCGTCGATCCACGTAGGCGCGATGCGTCCAAACGAGGGGGAAAGGAGACACGCAGCGCTGGAGGTGGGGCGAATACGGCTAAAGGGGGGATTTCCACGTAGAAAGAGGGAGAAAGGAAAACACTGAACGACGCGATAGGAGGGAAAAAGAGAGAGAGAGAGAGAGAACATGCACCCCGTAGGGAAGGAAAGACGAAGAGGAATAAGGACGAGGGTCCCGTGGCATAGAGGCAGGAAGGAAAACACGATTCGGAGGTAGTAACGGTCACGGCTGTGCAAATGCAATGTAATTTACAGCGATGCGTGATCGTACACCCCGGAAGTCTGGCCAGTAAGGATTGGCAATCGCACGGATATACCTGCGCTTTCGACCGCACCGCCCACTTTGTTCGCAGTGCCGACGCATTACTCCGAAATTACGCTCTGGAAACTAAGAATAGCTCGTTAAGCACGTGAGTGGGCCCGGTAGTTATTCCCCAATGACTTTACGTATCGTCTTTCATCGTCTTAGGGCAAGGGAATCTCCAAGTACCCTTGTTTCGCTATATTTAGGAGGATCGAGTCGTCGAAGACGCGCCGGTAAATGAGCGAGGCAGACCGGAAGAGAATAAGGGCGAGAGGAGGAGGAGGGGAGACACGTCTCGTATTGCGTAGTAAGCGTTTGAATGGATTACGTCACGCAACAGAGCCACGGCCAGGGGCGGACGGGAGGCAGGGGCGGAGGATAAAAGCGTCGTCCGTCGTCGTCCGTCGTAAACTCACCGCTACCGACGACGACGGAACCACACTCACAACACACACACACACACAGGACACACACACGTGCGTGGCTGACACGCGTGTACGTGCCCCTCGATACACGGTATACACACGTTTATCGGTACGTCGTTGTTTTTCTCATCCGAAGGCTTTGGCCCCGGGAACGACTTCCTTCCGACGAAGGCTAACGTCGCTCGAATTATTGCACTTGTTTTCCGATGTTACTTACGACACTCCGAACGCTTGCTACGATTGACCGTGACAACTCGCGAGATTCTTAGGAGAGAACGGTTTTCTCCCTCGTCGACGGTAAAACGACGCATCGTTGGCGCGGAAAATGCTTTGTTATTTCTCGACGATGTTCCGAGGTCTCTAAAACGTCAGAGAGTGGTGGTCGGTCGTCGGTTTCCTCGCGTGAGACTTTGGCCTCGTCGCTCGTCGTTTTCGTCGGACTATCACAGGGGGGGGTGGGGTGTGGATGGGGGAGGGGGGGGGACGATAAACGGGCGTTCGTCGCGATCGAGAATTCCCTGGCGAAGCGGAAGGTCCGGCGGATAAGGCGCTTTTTCAAAGCAATCCCTCGTGCATCTCTGGCCCGCCTTTTTGTACGGGTCGCTCGGCGATGCGGAGAGGTTGCCGCGAGGAACGATCGATTGCCAGTGCCGTGTCGCGGTGGGTGGTTGCCATTTTTGCGAGGGTCCTGCGCTTGGAGCACAACGGCTCCCGCCTCGTGCTCTCCCCACGTGTTTTCACGACGCACAGGCTTGCCTCGAGTTTCCTCCCTCCTCTCGGCCCACACTCCCACATTTTCTATCCAGCCCTCGTCGACTTCCCCTTCTTCCTACCGTCTGTCATCCGGCGGCTTTCCTCTCCCCCTGCTTGCGTGTCTTCTCGCCTCGCTTGGCCTCTAGCCGTTTTCCCCCGTCCACGGCTCTTCCTCCTCTGTATTTCTTTTCCTTCCTACCCTCCCCCCGCGCGCTGCCACTTATTCCCCGTCCCTGTTTCTTGACGGCAGTGCGATTAACCTACTACTGCGCGGCGATTGCCCGCGGAAAGAAGGAGTCGACGAGAGAGAAGGACGGAGCTGGCAAAACTGCCTCGTTTTTCTCGAATTCAACATCGAAAGGAGCGTCAACCGCACACTACCCACGTGGTCTCGCGTACGACGCATTTATTTCCTCCTACGTTTTGCCCTCTCACCTGAACCCCTCGAGGATCCTCTCAGCGCGAAATTCACAATGACTGGGCGTCGCACGATTCCCCGCGTCCTTCACCGACGAGCAGAAAGAAAGAGTTACAAGGGTTCACCAACAATTCTCACGTCACACGAGAACGAACGCTACATCCCGTAGAACGCGTCGGCTGCTACTGATGATGCCGGGCAAGGGCGGCAGGCAGCACCTCTCGCCTCGCGTCATGCTTCTTTCGCGAGAAAGCCATTCAGCGCCATTAGTCCGCGTCGTAGGCATATGTATAGCGCGGCCTGTGCCTTCCATTGGTGAAAAGTGCCCGCATATTAGAAAGAGCCAGAGTGAATCAGCTGTCCATTTCAGCTGTCAAGCTCTGTCTCGGTCTATCCAGGGCCGTACTCCATCTCCCTCGTACCCAAGAAAAACCTTGTCACGCAACTTTTCAGGGCCCTTAGACGCACTATTCGCGTGTCAGACTCTTTCTACGTTCCTGACCCGGGGGAAACTAACCAATGGGATTAAAGCACCAGGAGGAAGGTAGTCGAAGCTAACGCTTCCTGTTTACTAATACCGCGTGTTTACCCTCGCCACGACGTGCTAAACTGTTCCTCGATTGCCGCACGCGTAGACAACAACTTTTTTAACCGCGATCGATAGACGTCATGAATTTTTAACATAGGTCATGATTTAAAAGCGAGACACCAGCACCAAGTTCGGTCGATCAGTTGACCGATTGTAGGTATCGTAGTTTCCGAGGCAGTCGGTTATAGAAGAGCAAGGTGATTTTCGAAAATAATGTATTTCATACTCTTTTATTTCTATTGGATGTTAAGTTATTTGTACATTAAGGAAATATTATCAGTTGCCACCCGTTTACTGAATTTTGCACCACCGTAATAACATTTTTCGGTACACGTAAACCCCTGTCCCACTGCAACCAGGCCAACTCAATGGTAAGACATAATTGCCATTGAATCGGAAGCTGTTTACG
Organism: Hedychridium roseum; assembly: GCA_963989215.1. Classification (NCBI taxonomy): domain Eukaryota; kingdom Metazoa; phylum Arthropoda; class Insecta; order Hymenoptera; family Chrysididae; genus Hedychridium; species Hedychridium roseum. Next base: position 1,532,536 of record OZ022318.1, on the reverse strand, counting down.
GAATAATAATTTGCTTTTCTCGGTAACGGCGGTGGGTAAATAACTATCACACTGTACAAATATTATTTGTAAAGAACTTCGAAGAAAAGCAAACCCGTAAACGTTTATGTTCAGACACGAACACGTCCATTAAATATTCTTTAGGCATTTCCAGGAGAACTGAAGGAATGTTTAACGCGCCGGAAGATTCTTGTCCTTTACATTTATGTCTTATAATACAAGTATATATATATATATATATATATATATCTGACGATACCACCTGGAACGTATCGGTACTGAATAGACGAAGGACTTCTTGAAATCAGTCTATTTTCCTCTTGCCGGGAACTCGTCTGACGATCGTTCGCCAACACCATTTCTTTATTTGGTATATGGAGAAGGCCAGCACCGACAGATAAAATATCGCCACGTCCAGGGAATAATACTGTATTACGCTCATATGTCTGAAAACAAGAGAAATGATGGAGAATTAGCAAATATGTCGGTCAGCGTCAAGGTTCTCTTCTCTTCTAAGAGTTGGTAAAGGTTTTTCTGAAGATTTCACTTACCTCGCTGTACTCTTGAGGTGCTCAGCCCCCCCGTGTCTGGCGACATGTTCGACCCACCAGCTAGCCATTTCTCTAGGCCCGACGGGGAGGTCCCTCAGCAAAGTACTTCGTTTCTTGGCGGCTTCTCGATAGGGATTGTTCCTCAGGGAAGCGACTTTCATGATACCGTTCCGCAGGCTGCCGATAGATAACCCCGCCAGGTCCATGACAAGAGCGTATCCTAGCTTCTCTGTATCGTCGCAGGAGCAGAAATACCAAATTAGGAAAACGGCCGAACATTTTCTTGATTGGTCCCAGAAGGATGTGGGGGAACCGCGAAAACTGCAATCTTCCTCGAGCAGATGAAAGAATGTGTTACACTTACCCGCTTGCGCCGCGTTGCCGTCGTGATCGCAGAAAACCGGAAGCACGAGGGTGGGAGCTCCGTGATAGGCAGCTTCGTGAAGAGACAAAAGTCCCCCGTGGGAAACGAAGGCACGGAGTTTCGGATGGCCGAGAAGTTCCTGCTGGGGCCACCAGGCCGCAGTCCTTACGTTCGACGGAAGGTCCTCGATTTTCCCGGCCTCCCATTTCCATACAACGTTGTACGGAAGCGTGGAGAACGCCGCGACGAAGATCCGGCGCAAAGCTTCCGGCATCCCCGACGCCCGGACCGACGAACCCATCGAGATGAAGATGAAACCTGCGAGGAAATTACGCAAAAAAACGTGAAGCTTCGTCCATTTAAGTAGGATCAACGGACAATCGTCCGCTCTTGCAAATCCAACGTCGTTACGAAATTACCTGGTCGTAGAAAAGATTCTAAATCGGGGCTGAGCCGCATAGCGGGCCTGCAATGGAGACATGCCACGTTCACGACGTTCGACATATACGGCACTGAATCTGCCACGCTGTAATGGCTGTTCTGCAGAGTCAGTGGTACCTCAGATGTTAGATCCCGTACGTCTGGTACTCGTTCACCTAAATGTAAACGTCCTCGTAAGAAATACGTAAAGTTTCTACACAGGGCTACCATTTGCGTTTGTTACTGGCTTACCGAGGTAGCGTCGTAGGGTTGGCTGCAGGTACCCGGCGATCATGACCCAGTGCATCGTCTCCAGAGTCAGGAGGCAGGCTGCGTTGAAGACTCTTTGGAAGAAATTCATGTCCTGCGTCAAGGCCTTCCCGAAGTAGGGTGTGAGGGACCAGGGGGCTGGATTTCCCTGTCGCGCTGTCGAACCGCTGTACAGGGCAACCTGTTTTAAGAGAAATGTTTACCATTCCGGCAATTCTTGGAGAGGAAATGAAGAATAAGGAAAAAAGATTGATTGATTACCGTGTTCAGCATTATAGTGGGGACATTCTCGTCGTGCATAATGCCGAGGAGACATTCTGGGTAGGCTCCGTCGAAGACGGCCACGTCCCATCGTGCAGTAGGGTCACCTTCGGGTCTCTTGAGGCCAGCCAATGACGTTTCATCGCGAAGCAACGCCTCGCAGGCCTCCCATCCGTACCTCATTGCGTCCCAGGGCGATAGAGGCAGCTCGTTGCGGTATCGCGAACCCACCAGGTCCCATTCCGACGTGTAATTCCCGACGTAAGCCTGTGATAAGTGCGAAAAAACTTGGATATTATTAGCCATTAAATCGGCGAGTTTCCACGGCGAAACAAATCGGACATCGGGTGGCTTCTTTTCAAAGGCAAAAGAGTTTTGCATTAAACATATCCTTCCGAATCGAACCGGTAAATACTGTACATGTCCGTAAACCGCCGAGTTTCCACATGTTTGACATGTAAATCTCCGCATTCGAATGCTAATGTCATTGGCGACGGAGGTGTAATAATTTGTCATAAGGCACGTATCTATGGCCGATAGGTTTTCAAGAAATTACGCGTGTCGAGAAGATTGTTTCGCCGCGGTTACGTGGACAGGGGGTGAGCGTGGGGATGAGGAATACCTCGAGGATCGGCGGGACCAGTTCCTGAAGACCACTGTTCGCCGCTGGCCCAGCGAAAGCGCTCACCAGGGTGACATTGTGACCTCGCGAGATCAAGGCCGTGCCCAAGGCGACGAAGGGCACCGTGTGCGATTTAGTTCCTCCCATCGTCGCCAGCAAAATATTGTAGCACTCGCTGACCTGGCATATCGAACAGACTACCGTCAGGACAATTATGTCAATTATCCTAGCCATTTTTCACCCTTATCTTCGTCTCCCGTTATCGACGAATCAACAAAATTACGTATAATCGCGCAGTAATTGTTTTTCACACGATAATATTTATTGTACGTGGGTTGAATGTTAATTGTAAACGACTCGCAATGTCAGGGATTTGTTTTTCAATCGTCGCTGTCGTAGGAGACGATGAAAATCATGGACATCATGATCGTCCGACGATATTTCCTCGACAACATCGGTACCACAGCCACCGGAGTTGCTTCTCCTTTCTTCCGGAGTTTGCCTGCACATATGAAAACCCTTGCGAATTTACCGGCGCAAAGAATGAGAATTTTTTGAAAAATATGTTAATGGTAAGGAATTCTCGACGTTGGACCAGAAAGAGTAAAATTCTGGAGCAATTAGGAGATCCTGGGATTTTGCACTTACGGCGATGGTTGTTCCCGTTTCTACGGTTCTACGGTTCCTCTATTTTACAGCGTGATCGGTAGTTTGGGGTGGGCGATCGTCCGTGAAACGTCGAGCGGTCCTTCTTCGTCGGGCTCCGCGGAGGAACTGAAAACCGTGGTAGTCGCGTGCCTTTGGTGACCGTTGTAGAGCGATGTCATCGGCGAGAAACGAGCCCGTCTCGCGCCCCCGCGGATGTGCGCCTACCTTGTCAAAAGTCCAGGCTCGATGGTATTGTCATTGAAATCGTACGGAAGAAGCGCCGTCGGCGATGATTTATCTGGCACCCGGCGGTTCGGTAAAATCGCGAGAAGAATTTTTACAAGAATCTCCTTTGCTCCATAAAAAGCCGCGCTCGCCTTTTCAGATCTAACGTCTCCTTGGCCGTTGACCGTCGGTTTTCGCCGAATAGCAAATGAGCATTATAGTCTCGAGCTTGGAGCATTAAAAATCTATTCGCCGAGGAAACAAAGATTACGCCAACTCTGGCCGATCTTTCACCTCGAATCACTGGGTCGCTGTGCTTTTAAACGAACTCCACGGCTGTCGGGGAGACATTACCGCTCCTTCCTTCGGAACCATTGGCAAGAATTTCCTGCAGTTATTCCGATTCGAAATATCCGATCGAAATCGAACGTTCGCCTTCACCTTGCCCGACCTTTTTTTTTCGCATCTGCGCCACTTTCGGCGCTGAGTTTTTACCGGTTGCCCCTCTCGGCGGGCCGCGAAAGTCAGCGGAGAATTCCTCCTCGTCCCACAGGACTTTTTCGAACACGTAAGAAGCGCTAAGAGCGCTAAGAAACCTGGACTTTCCGTCTAACTCGATGGTTCCTTTTCGACCGTGGATTCTCCTGTTCCTCTTCTCGCGGTTTCTCCTCCTCCTCTTCTGAGGATTCTCGCGAGGGCCGGTCTCGCTCGGTTTTATCCTCGTCGACGACTTTCACCGATCGCCGGATCCTCGAGTACAAGAAAGCCGATCGCTCGCCGTGACAAACCGATTCTTCGTGCTCGGCAGCTCGATCCTCTCTCTCCCATTTCACCGGTTTTACGCTCCTACGATGATCCGCCTCGAGTCTTTCTCTCTCTCTCTCTCTCACACTCTCACACTCTTACTCTACCTTCCCCTCTCGCTCATTCGACCTCGATCTTCGCGCTTCCGATTATCGCCAGCGGATCCGTCGACCCGGAAACCTTCCTTTCGATTTCGGAATTAAACGTCCGCGCAGGAATTTCACGAACGTCACGAGAGCTACTGGTCTTACGAATTTCTTTTCGCTAGGCTAATAATTCCCAAGAGGTTCTTTGTCCCTCACGAAACTGGATCGTCGTCGTCTTTGTTCTCTCCAGCACGTCCATTTATGCGCTAATCGTTACGTTCGCGAAAATATTTCTCTGGGTAAACACAATTACCGAGTCGTACGTTTTTATCCGGCCGTTTATCATTACGTGCCGTCGCACGAAAAATGCGAAGGACTCTGGGCAATCGTCCCACGAGCCGTGGAATCTCTGTCACACTCGTCGAAAAACATAAACCGACGTGTCGAAAATCCAGAAGCTCGGCGAACTTGGATGCAATTCGTTAAACTCAATTGGACTCGTAAGCCTCGGCTTTTCTTTCACCGTCCACTCTTAAAGTTTTCACGAAATTTCGGCGAATCGCGAGACCTGAAACGCGTGGCTAAGCCGCGGCTCTCAAATATCGCGGAGCGTGAAAGTTTGACTGACCAGCCTCGGGTATAACGATCAGCTGAGCCCAAGAGAGAGAGTTTTGCCTCCCACCATTGCCCTTCTTCTCTCTCTCGGCAACGATTCTCGTAGTTTCTGCATCGGGAAGATGAGAACGTCAGCTATGGCATCAAAGTCATACGTATACCGGAAGTACCGAGTCCTCTTCGTCGGGTAAAAACCGCGTTAAACACCGAGCCTTCTTAATCGAACCGCCATAAATCCTAGACTCCGGGGTTCCATGTAAAACACGCAAAAGTTACACGCTACGTTGCTCACGACTTTGTTTCCGTAGTTTAGCCGGAATCCCTATGATTGCAGGAAGAGTTCGTCCCCTTCCTTCTGTCCAGTTGAAAGATTCAATTTCATTGAATTACATTTATTGATCATCAAACGGCCACCGAATGAATAACCGAAATTCTAGCTTCACAATTATGTGCCGAACGTCTCGATCATTCGTCGTCCGAGATAATTTTCCCCGGTCCTTGGTCGTTACGATCGCAAAAAAGTCTGACACGAACCTTCGAACTATTCGTTCTTTCCCCTCGAAAACGGCGAGTCCAACTGAAAGGCAAAAAACCACTTTCATTCCATGATTTTCTCTGTTGTCGAGGATTTTGTGGGCTTATCGAGAGGCGCGAGAAAGTATCGAGCTCGAAAGAGCTCTCGACCGTGCTATCTACGTAAAATCGGAGCCGTTATTATTCCTTCTGCATTAGTTTACCGTAGCGGGATTGCAAAGTGCATTCTTATAGCGACGTTCTACCCTTTTACATGTTCCTCTCTCTTGGGTTTCGAGAAAAAAATAAATTCAGACTCCTTCAGGATTTCAGTGCTAACTAACTAACGTATAACATTTTTCTCTAATCCTGTGCATCTCCAAGGAATTTATCATCCTGCCTCGAAGCGCCTCAATCTTTGCCCGGTTGACGGCGAATCATTTATCCCCGTCTTTTGTCGCGCGGATAAAAATCCGACAAGAGGGAATTTTCTCCCCGGCCGAACACAATCTTCTGGAATTGGTAGGTCGCGAAAGGTGCGCGGGACTTTCTAAAATGTCCGCGAAATATCGGGCGATATTACGTCGAAGAGCGAAGGACCGAGCTAATGAAAGAAAAAAGAAGAAAAGGGGGAAGGAACTGAGCCGTAGCTGTGGAAAATGAGAGGAAAGGTCTGGATTGTTCGCGTCTGATTTGAACGATAACGCACGGATACGTAATCGGTGGTTAATTCGAACAGGGAATGAATGACCTGGATACGCAAAGACCGCGTGCGTGTACGTAGAATATATTTTCCTCTTACGTAAATTCCCCGCTACGAGAGGCACGCGTGTCGTAAATCACGCGAATACTTCCATGCACGACGCATTACTCGAATACTTTTGTCGGTATTATCGAACGAAGAATGCACCGTATGTCAGCACTATTTATCATCGAAAAATACGAATTCTCCGAGTATCTTCGTCGTGGAAAATTATCGATAACTAAAGCATATCTTCCGGTCGGCGCGAATTCTTCGGCGAACGCTGCTGGGAAAGATGTGTCAGTCGAATGTCTTTTCAGGCGAATAAACGTGAACGAATTTCTCCTGTTCTGACGCTGTGTCCTCGCATACCGCCTTTTTGCAAGGCTTGTTTTCGATTTTCTTTTGGCGCGCAATACGTTTTCGGCACGTCGCTAGAAAGTATTGCCCCCGGGACACCGGTCCCCTCTCTCTCTCTCCTGGCGACCCCTTTTCCCTCTCCTAGGCTTCTCTTTCTTTCTGCACCTGTATTTTTCCCTCTCCTCTTCCTTCCTTCCAGAGCGGCGAACGAGTCCCCCGGATCGGTTTCGCAAGCCGCTTGTTTCGTTGTCAAACTCGTTTATGTATCGCAATTAACGCCAACTCCGGTCCACCCAGATTTTCAAAACACACACCGTCTACAGCCACACCCCGTTCATACCTAGCGAACGGAACTCAGCCGTACTTATTGAGGCGCTAATCGATGAGACGAGGAGTTATGGAAATGAACGATTCAACGATTCATCGTGTTAATGAACGAACGACTTCTTTGGAGTCGAATCGTCATTGCAAATCGTCGAGGTGGTCGGCAATGCTTGGCTAACGCGAGCTAAAGTTCAACGCGACGGATAATGGGCTATATTATACGCACGGAGAATACGTAGACTCCATCGACGCGGGAGTACCTGGCCTGGATAAAAGATTACAGTCGCGACGCGTACGCACAAGTCGACGGGGAAGACGCTTACGAAACGAATTTCGCCGACAACGGCCCGCGAAACCACCTGCAACTAGAAACCTACCAAGGTTCTCCGTAACCGCGAGATAATTCTTGAAATTCCCTCGTGAAAAAATGTCAGTACAAAACGTTTGATTCATTTGCTTTTATTGTTCGACACTCGACAGATAGGCGGGAAAGTACTGGCTCATATTTAATAATCTTTTCAACGGCTACTCGTTTTCATGAGAGTCGATTGAGTATCACTGAAAAAATAATTCGACCTCCGTGTTGCGCGCCGTGACGCTCGTACATTTTCCTCGCGATTTCACTTTCGCCGTCGCGCAACCACCGGCACGCCAGGGGAATGACGATTCCCGGCTCGTCCTCGTCATCGTCGTTCTCGATGACAGTAAACGGGGATCGTTGACTTTCGTCACGTAAACAAGACGTTTCGCCAGTCTCCCCATGGCAAACGATCTGCTCATCAATCGAAATTCCAAAGATTCTTATATTCTTTATCACATTATCTTCGACTCGTGCGTAAATCACGTCGATTCCCGATCACCTTCGACACGCGATTTTCCTGCGATTGCGCTAGTCGGGGTCTCATGCTCGACGAGCAAATTAGCAAACACCGTGCCGAGGATAAATTAATCGTCTCTACGCACTTTAAATGTTAATACCCGATAGCATTTAGGTAAAGGAAAATATACCGTAGTTCTGTAGTAAGAGAAAAAGCTGATGGTTTTCTGCTGGAAATGAATTTTCAGTCAGCTATTCGTTTGGACTGGTTCATGGGAATTTTTGGAAGGTTGCATTCGTTCAGTTGGTGGTTTGCCTGGTGAGAAGCGTAAGGGCTGTATCCTGACTGTCCCGAGCTTGACCCTGGCCCTGGGCCCGATCCCTCGATGTTGGAACTCGTTCCTGCATCCCCAGAAGCTTCCTCAATGAACGCGTGAACTGGGAATTTAGCCCCGCGTAGATGACAGGGTTGTAGCAAATGGAGGACTTGGCCAGCAAGGCGGGGAGCATAGCAATCGTCGGTGAAGGTCTGAACTGCAGAAAATTGTCTAAGGATTACTCAAATTCCGGGGGGGATAGAGATTGAAAAACTCACAGCGAAATACTGTGCGGCGATGGCTAACGCGGCGTAGGGTGACCAGGCCAAAAGGAAAGCGAATATCATCACAGCCACCATCTTCGTGACCTTCGTCTCCCGGTTCATGCGGCCACCTAAATTAGTATAAAAATCCTTAGATCGGTTCGCCTGGATTGTCAGACTCTTCCTTGACTTCCTTACCTGCCCTCCTCTTGACCTTTCGCAATGTCGACACAATGGAAAGGTAGCTAAAGGCGATCACCGTCACCGGAAGTGCCAGGCCGAGGGCAAATATGTAGGCAACGTAGCTGTCGCTCATGGTCGTCGAGTCATGGACCTCCCAGGATACACTGCAGGAAACATTTCCAGCTTCCGGACCGTAACTTCCCCAGCCGAAAAATGGCGGCAATGACAAGCAAAGGGCGTAGATCCAAACCAATCCCGCCAGGATACCCGCGTGTCTAGAATTTTCAGTTTCGTCAGCTCATAAATACTATTTATTATTCTTCGCAATCAGTAGGTATCAATGAAGTTTACAATTTCCTCGTTCTCGTCGATTAATCCTGTTAATGAGTTTGGAAGATCGCAGGAGATCGATAAGAAATTTGTTGATGTACAGGTAGGGAAACTGTAAAATGCAAGCTTGCACTTTGATTTCGAAGCTTTCTCGAGCAGAATCTTCGACAATTTGTTATCGATCTCTCGCCCCTTCTCGTGTCTGCCAATAATTTAATGGACCAACGAAGACGGGGATCTACGTTCGGAAGTTCGAGAGTTAAAGCAATACACAAGCCTTGTTTTTACTTTTTTCTTGCTCCATAACTAATTAAAGGCCGAACTCTTCCGGTTTCGCTGATTCCGTTCGATTGAATAAAAGAAGGGAGAACTTGTGATCGCGAAACTTGGTGAACTCGTAACTGGTTGACCTCCCACGGGGGCGGCAAGAGAAACAAATGATGGACGATCGGTTAGCTTACCTAATGGACAAAGCTTTCATCGGTCTGGTGACCAACAACCACCTCTCCACGGACATGACGGTCAAATTACCGATGCTTGCGAAACCCAGGGTACTCATTAGCCAGGCATACCTCCAAACAAAAGAGGACACGGATTATTTGAAAACCTCAACACCACTCGACGACTTCTATGTCGCTGCCCACTCCTCTTTACTCGAATATTTCGGCAAATAATGACGTTTCAAAGACAACCCTCGTCGCTCGACAAGCTGGGGAATTCACAAAAGGAAGCTAGGATCGATTTACCCCCGACGTCCCTTTCCTCGAGTTTCCACTCTAGCAAAAACCGAGGACCGCCCGTTCGCAACGGAGGGGACTCGTAGATAAGAAAGCCTTTCACGCTGATAATTGTCCCGTGGGAAATATCTTCAGTTTTTCCCCCGTAATAATCGCACGGAAAATTAATTGGCAATCTCGGCAAGATTGAAATACCTCGGCAAATTGATTATCCTTCCGTCCAGTGTGTAACAGCTTTTATTTCCATTAATTTTTCCATCATTGTACTCCTATCGACCTGTGTTTCCCGCGGGCCATTTGCGTGCTCGTTGGCGAGTTGACGATTTGCCAAGCTTTGCAGACCACAACTCGTTAATAATTACAGAGTGTGTTGTCATTAGCGGTTACCACAACTGCCCCGCGTTAATTTAGATAAGTGTTTCACCGGTTTCTAATTGCTGCTTGAAACCCCTCCCCCCCTTCCTTCAATATTCTTCCGTGAAATCGAGCAATACCTTTAACCGACGAACCATTTCGTGAAATGTATCGCGCCGTCTTTTCGCGGAGTTTCTTACCAGAGACAAATTTCCTGCTTCCAGTACCATCCGCCGTAAATCGCCGAAATCGTAGCGAGGGGATTGCCCAGAGCAGCCACCAGGAAGTCACTGATCTGTAAAGGAAAGATCGTTCCCCGTAATTTTCCGATTGTCGCTTTTCTCCTCGGCATTACGCGTAACTGACTGGAAGTAAACCGATTCCAACAGACTTATTCCGCGACGTAAGTTCCGCGGAACGTTGCATTAAGCGAATTTCCGATCCATAACGATCCAGTCATGTGTTTCATATGTTCGGTCGGATTAGGTAAATTGTTGAGATTAGCGAAGATTGTTGCTCGCTCACCACGAGGTTCAGGAGGATCACGTTGACCGGTACCCAGAGGGTCTGGGTATCACTGACGATGACCACTGCTACCAGAAGATTCAGCGTGAAGCCGGTAAAACCGATAAACGCGAGCACGACAGCAGCTGCGACGTAAACAGCCGGATTCACCGGGTCTTCCTGTTTCGTTGGCCACCAACCGTCAGTCACGTTAACAGCCTCCACTGACATCCTTTCAGATGATTGCGCTCGGCAAAATTATCAGTACTCTCTTCAGGGAGTCATTGACCTCTTGACTCTCATCGTCGGTCGGTCATCTTCTTTAACGTCACTTTATAAGCATCATTTTCTTCTCACCACTCTCAGACCAGTTTTACTACCGATTTCTATGCGTTTCTTTGCCGATGGAATTTCGAATGAGGTAGTGGCGAGGAAAGGATTGAACGGAGTTGACGGGGCTGAAAAAGCTTTATGGAAGCGCGCTAGTAAGCCGTGCGTCTGTTTCTTTGTCGCGCAGGATTCTGGCTGTCGGTAACTCGACGAACCGCGAACCACCCCCTCGCGGAAAAGCAGCTTGCGCGCGATCAACCGCCACCGCATAATCGCCCTCCCCGAGTTCTCCTTTCCCCTAAAACTCCCACCCTACACCCCCAAAGTCGGTCCTTTGACCGTTAAAACCCTCTGCTCACACTTTTGACATTTCCACCGAGGAAAAATATACGGTTCAAAATATTTCCACTCACGCGGTGGAACGTTTGTCGACAAAGAGCTTTAATATCAGAACGGTAGAATTTCGTTATGATTACACCGTCGTAAACATTTTATTCTTCGCAAGGACCGTGCGGTGTTATTGGTCCTCTAGCCATATGGGAAATTACACGGGTCCCTGCGCTTCAAATATCGTCGACCTGTTTTATATCCGTATTCGTTGATCTTGGTAGATATTCATTCCGACCATTCCACGGAAATCGTATTTCCAGTAATTCCTCCGCCTTTTTTCCTCGTTTGATAATTATAAATAATTGTGTGCCCGAGTGTGTGGAATGAATTTTCAATGGTTCTCGGTGCGATGTAAAATGTTTGGTGTACCTAAGAGTTCCCTGAGAAGCAAAGATTTCTCGACAATTCTCCCGTACTTCCCTTTAATCTTAGATCAAAGAAAGGAATGAAATTGTCGTTCCGTCTCACATCTTTCGTTATTTTTCCTCCATGTGTAGACATCGGAATTCATGTTGATCGGAATGTAACATAATATCCACTCGGGAGAGCCTCGCAGTACAGCGCAGTCTAATGATTTTTGTGTCTAACGATCTTTTAACGAAACAGATGGAAAAAAGCAATCTTTTCTTTTGGTTTAAAAGAAGCAATGCACGAATGTCCGGCAAGTGAGTGGTGCAAAGAATTTCTCTTGAAATTTTTATCCCGGATTTCGGGTTAGTGGTGAAATTGTGGTGACTCGGTGAAGGGTAGAGAGCTGATAAGCTCGTCGATACTAGGAAAATCCAGCTTGACCGCGAAAGGCTTGCGCAGGGAATTGATTAAATTTCGATCGTCTTCTCGGCGTACTCGCGTTACATTACCTTCATTCCAAATCAGCGCAGGTTCGTTAGACGGCAACGTGGAAGACGATTTTTCAATCCGCCTAATGACGCACGGAGATCATATTCGTTAAAATAGGATTATCGATCCGACGGGAGATAATTGGACGTGGGACACGCGTGTGCCGACGAAAATTGTAATCCGATATTCGTGAACCCCTAACAAGGAAACGCGTCGATATAAAATATTATGTAAAAAGAAAGCAACGTGGTTACCGAATTGAAGGGAAAATCGATCCGATTTAACGAGATTTGTTTGACGTGTCATCAATTTCTCTTTGCTCGGCTGAAGCTTGTTAAAGGGACGTGACGGAGATTATAAAGAAAAAGTAGTAATTTATTTGACTCCTCCTTCTCGGTGACAATTTTACAGACGCGCTTAGGGCGATTATCAGTTACATTTAAATTAGTTTGCTATCGTGAACGCAGTGAAAGAAATTACATGTCTTCGGTATCGCTGTCGGAATCATCCGCCATCGCTTGTTTAGCCTTCGCTTCTGCGTCGGCTTTCACGTCTTGCGGGACTCGTTCATGTTTGCCCTTCGTGTGAGCACCGACCCAGCTCATTTCAAGTTCGAACTGCTTGTCTTTCAGTTCGTCGTGAACGAGGTAAATTATACGCGCTGCTTCCTTCACGAGTTCCTTGCAAGTCATCTCCGACAACTTTAACTTCTCTATCTCCGTCTTCGCGGATTGCTTTGCCTTACCTATGAAAACAGATAATTTTTTCAAAAATTTCAAACTCGTGAAAATATATTTTAGGAAAATGTGATTATTATAGCTTACCTATCGCGCAACCATAGTACCCATAAGACACTCCGGATGGGTCAATCATGTACATGGCTGGTCCATTGGATTCATAGGCACCAAGAATTACAGAACATCCGTATGGTCTTAATGCTGAATAGAGTGTGTAGGCATGCATGTACATGGAAACCCTTTCGTTAAGATATTTCAGAGGAATCCCCACACCGTACTGTGCTCTGTAGCTTGATGCTTCCTGTCTCGCCGTCTCAGCAATTTGCCTGGCATCTGAAATAAGTCCAGACCCTGCCATGCCAACATGTTGGTCAACATTGAATATCCTCTTGTTAGCACCAGGCTCATAAAGCTTTGACGTGATCAGTTTTTCCACCGCGAAGACAACACCGTCTTTACCGCGTAAGCCAATAACAGTTCTGTGGAGGAAATAAGCTTTAGGTTATCATCGAGGAAAATCGTAAAAATAGCCCAATTGGTCGCAGATTTCTTACCCTCCATTTTCGACGGCTTTTTGGGCGTATTCCACCTGAAATACACGTCCATCGGGAGAAAACTGCGAGGCAGACAGGTCGTACTGCAAGTTCCAAGTGAAAAAAGGTTAGGTTAGTTACTTTATCACAGCAGAAATTTCACCGGTATTTAAGCACTTTAATTTCTTGATACTCGCCCCTGTGCCGATGGAACTCATGTTTTATAAAATTCTACGAGAGTCAACGTAAACGACGAAGCGGGAAAAATTGTTTATACGCTGGTGCGGCGTGAATAGGCGAAAATCAAAACTCGATTGTCAGCGCCTTGTGCCGATGAGTTTGTCGCCAGCCGTCAGAAGGAAAATTGTGGTTCGTGTCCATGATAAACTCACCACGACATCTGTCCAATTTTCCTAGATACTTGACCTCCTTTTCCTCTGCTAGTAATTTACCGACTTAAGTAATTCAGGAAGGATAATTAAAAGGACGGCAAATTAAAGATGAATATATTTGAAAAAATCGTAGTTACAGACTGCCATTTGGCTCTATTCAATAATGTTGATATAGTCATGAGATTGGAGAATTTGTGATTGTCGTTATCTAGTAGGTTCTCTTCCACCGAATAGATTGTTGATATTCTCTTTCTTGCACGTGTATTCCGGTGGACATCTTTCGGTAGATCCGTACTCGATCGCTTTGCGAAACTCGGCAATGGTCTTCTCGTATTTCCGCTCAATCGATGCCGTCCTTGGGTAAAAAAAATCGGAAGTAAATTTAGAGGGCATAACACAAAAGGTATTTCAAATTCTGTACGTACTGCGGTAAAACTTTCATCGTCTGCAGAATCATCTCCGCGGCACCGAGGTACTCGTTAGCGATTTTTGGTTCCTCGCAGGCTGCTCTGTAGAAGCAAGAATCACCGATGAGAAATCCCAGCGCCAGGGTTACTTCTCCGTCCGTTACTACGTTCTCTGGCAAGTATATTAACGGAAGTTTAATCACGCGAACACTCGTGACCGGGTGAAAGCGATAATCTCCTTGCTACCTTCATCCAAGTTCCGGGATTTATCATGTCCATGATGGCCTAGGTATCCGGCACCAAACACTACGGCTTTCAACACCAGGAGCAGTAACAGATTCGATAAATTTAAGTTGAGTACCTGAAATGCTCCGAACAATGTGTTATTTGTCGCAAAGTTAGTTGCGAGGATGTTGAGTCATCGTTCATGTTTTTATTTGGGGATTGGATGGATAAGAACGAACGGTGGACCACTCACTTGACTGGTCGTCGACCTCTGGACCAATTCCTTGGCTATTTCCGATAACATCGACCCTGCACGTCTCTGGCCAGTCGTTTCCTTCCGGTACTCCGCATCAGCATTATCGGTACTCCGCGCGATTACTCCACAGATGATAAGAGTAATGAAAAGTACGAGAACTCTGCTACCGCGTATCGCATTCATCGTGCTCCTGGGAAATCGAAGAATACCGAAGAAATACGCCCTCGGTGGATTTTCTCTGGAGAAGAGGATTCACCGTGGAAAGTCCCGAGACGAAATGAAATGTTGGTCGTCGCTCGCTCGCAGTTTTATAATTCCGTTTTCCTTGCATGCGGGATAAGCGAGCGTAAAGCGGTTCTTCGATTTCGCGCGGAGTCTAATTAGGAGAACTGCCCCCCCCCTGCCACCGTTTGTGAGTTTTCTCCATTGTGAGGACGCGCCCCTCACGGTCCTCGTAATCACGGCCATTAGTCGTCCTGCGTCGTCCTCGTGTCCACCCGGGGGACTTTCCAAGCCGCCGGTACCGGAAATAAGCGGTGAAAGCACCGTCGGCACTGGACTTTACGAAACTTTTACTCGACTCGCCGGCGTAACGCGCCTCGTGAAATCCTCGAGAAATTCCGTAAAACCATGGCACGCCGTTTCGCCGATTTTTCACCATTATTCGGATCTTATCGTTTTCGTACGTCCGGAGTGCTCGAAATAAGTTCGAAGCTGACCGGGAGGGGAAGGAAGGGAAAGGATGGACTGTGCCGTAAAGTCGGTCGCACGGCATTTCCCGGCCGAACGATTATTCCGACGAATGGCCGTTCGTGCACGGAGGGTGGAGTCGAAATAACAGGGGAACGGTTCTTTGCAATATTTTTTTAAACGTTACAACGTACAATCAAGGCCATGAACGTGGAAATAACATCCTTGTCCTTCCACCTATGAAATAAATATCAAAAGTGCAGCGACGCAATCGTTTTATTGCTCCTCCGTGAGTCGATCTTTCATAGCCAGTAAAACCGACAGATACCCGCAGGAGGTCTTAAGAATCTAAAAAAAGAAATAGGACTTTGCCTGGATTTAGATGGCTGTCGTTTCGTGGAAACCGTTACTCACCGCGTTGTAGAACTCCAAGGAGAAAGGTTGAAATTTCCCGGCAGTTATCTGAAAGGAAATTCGCGCACGACTTATGACGATAGTGAGTGGAGCTGCCATTTTCGGTGGCAAGTCGTACCATTCACATTCGTAGGCGGAATCAGCCACGCCGACGCTCTAGAAACCACCGTGTTTTGTAGTCAAAGCTTTACGAAACAATCGCTACATTCGCACTCACTTCGACCACAAGCATTTCGCCTACGTAACAGTAGATAAACAGGTGTAACATCGTGTAAATCACGTGGATGACGAAGAACGTTAATCCCACAACTGGCAGGTCTTCCTCATCTTTGTCCATCGTCTGTACACGATGGGAAAAGTATACAGAATAAAAAAAAATGTGTAAACCTATGATTCTTACGGTTGCATTTACCGTGATCATTCGATATCCTGTGAGACAAAACATG
The DNA here is from genome assembly GCA_963989215.1 of Hedychridium roseum. NCBI lineage: Eukaryota > Metazoa > Arthropoda > Insecta > Hymenoptera > Chrysididae > Hedychridium > Hedychridium roseum. Next base: position 1,516,566 of record OZ022318.1, on the reverse strand, counting down.
GCGGTGGAAATGAGAGTTTGCCCAAGCAGGGTGAAATTGAAACAATCTTCAACGACGATGGCGAATCTGTGACGCAGCGAAAAAATCCATCGTCATGAAGTCATTTTTGCTGATTCAAATTAACTGCCAACCTGTGGAGCTGCTCGTGTCGTCTCACGATAAATCCGAGCGTTTCGCGAAATTTGTTCGGCCCGTCGGAATTCATGGATTCCGGTAATTTCCGAAGGTTCAGTCGGAGGACGGTGATCTGGCCGCAAAGATGAAGAACTAGCACCGCGAGGAAGGTGTCAAAGCAGGAGTAGCAAATGGCTGTGAGAACCGTGCCGATGAATTGGCCCATCCAGGTGATTTCAAAGTTGGGACTCTTGTGTATGTCGTAAGGAAAGGTAGCGGGGTGGAGAAGTCCACCCAGGTCGGTTTCCGAGGTGTTTTGTTTGCTGCTGTAGATCTGCAGGGAGATGAATGCCAGGAGCATGAGATACGTGAGCGTCGAGCAAAAGATCGAGATTGATCGACTGATCCTCGCGTTCCTCAGCATCGTCTCACGTAGTTCCCCTTCCGACGGTCTCTGCCAGTCTTCCAGAATTTGCCCGACCAGCATCGTTAAGGCTTCAAGAAAAGACAGTGCTCACAAGAGCCCTGATTCAATCAGGACAATAAAATTCTCGTTTGAAATACCTTTCCCGTGGTAGCGCAGGACGATCTGCTTGACGAGAGCGAAGGCTATCGGCACGTTGATCGACAGATTTTCGATGACCTCGTCGAGGCTGGTCGATTCGAGGAGCAAATTGGCCGTTTGGGGGGCGCAGATGAAGGTAAAGGTGACCATTGTGCTCGTCCAAAAAATTAGGTCTAATCCAAAGCGAGTTCTCTTACTTATTTTCCTCGGTTCTGGCCAAACGCCCAGGACCGACAAATTAAATTGATTCCAGCCCATCGCAAAATCCATCCCCCTCTCTGTGATTCGAGGAAATATTCCCCTCACAAAATAAACGTACTGGATAGGGCCGGTGTCTGCTCTTAAGACGAGATTAGAAATTCAAGTTCAGTCTTCGAATTCTCTTCCGTTGGTTTGGCTCTACCCTCTCCCACCCTCGACGACCTAATGAGAACCGCAATGGTCTACGCCGCGCCTGCTCCTTACGAAGCGTACGAGAAAGACCCGGCCGGCCTGGGAAAGTTTTAATAACAGGTCCGAGCATCGTGCAAGTATAGCCAATACGTGCGGACGGCGAAAGGGTTCCAAGGAAAAAACTTTATCGGCGATAGACGAACGCTCGAGGAATCGAGCCACCTTCCGCGGAAAGACTGAATTTTTAAATGGCCTGACCGCCGTTTTTTCGTCAGGACAAGTTTAGCCAGGGTTTTTGCCGGGACGAAAAATAATCCGATAGACAGAAGGGAGCGAATGAAATTGTAATGCAGCTCGGAGGAAAACCGAACAGTTGGACAATCGTCGTTGAGCGAAAAATGTGTCCCGGAAGCATTGCAATTTTTCGTTAGTGAAAAATCAGTGGAAAATGTCGCTCGCAAAGTGAGTTCAACTCGATGGAAAAATCACACGATATCCTTCAGTCACGAATGCACTTTTATGCATGAATCGTAATTAATCGTACAAGTAGTGCCTGAATGGTAAATTGTATTTTCCATGCTCTACAAAATAAGTACATCGTGGTTGTTCGTTAAAATAGTTTCGTTTCTTTACCTTGCTACTCGCGTCTAGAATAAATTTGCCATTGGCTCTACAAAGTATGAAGCTGCGTTGACCTGAGAATAAAGTTTGTCCGTGAGTATCTTTCAGTCCGCCACTGTTATCAAGACGGATAGATAACCGGCGGAAGTTTTGATGATCTGCCAATAATAAGGAAAATGGGAAAGTTAGGTCGAGCGAAAGGAAGGCAGGGAAGGAATAATGAGAAGACTTCTGTAATCCAATTTCTCCAGAATTGCTTACTTACTGCTCTTTCGGGAAACTTACTTTACCAAAGAGTTCCAAGGAGAAGACACAGAATTTCCCGGCGGTCATTTGCAAAGGGATTCTCGACCTGCAGACGATGAACATTAGGGCCTTCGCCTCTCGTGCCCGAAGATTATGCCAGCTGCATTCGTAAGCGGCATATGCTAATGCGGTGCTCTAGAAAATGCTACTTTCAATACCTCCTTGACATACACGAAGAGTTAAGGAACTTGAATCCCTTTACAGACTATAACAGGAACGACGTATTTTCACTCTCTCACCTCCACAAGAAGCATTTCACCCACGTAACAATAGACAAAGAAATGCGCCATTATGACGATCACGTAGATAATTAAGAATCCCAATTGAACAAGCGGGAAGTCATCGCTGCCGTTTTTGACGGTCTAGAAAAACGTCTTGGATGAATATTTCTTGAGGGGGTCGCTGTTGGATAGGAATGAGCTTACCGATATAAACTGAAAGCCTTGAAAGCAGAATTGGATGGTACAGGATAACATCTGGACGAGCAAAGCCTTGTTGAAGCACTTCTCGATGGCCTCGGCGAACCTTCAGGACGTATGAAATTCAACGATAACGTCGAACTATCGTTGATAATCGAAAGGAACGTCACTCGACCTGATGAGTTCCTCGTGTTTCTTCACGACCTTGACGACATTTTTCCAGAAGTCATCGGTCCTTTCCCGCTCCACCTCGCATCGTGACACGAGATTCCTCGAGCGTCGTTGAAGGTCGGCCAGCTGACCACACACGTGCAGCACGGTGGTGCAGATGAAGTTGTCGATAGTGGAGTAGGTCGACGTGGCGTAGAGAGCGGCGACGAACTGACCCAGGAAGGTCAACTCGAAGACCGGGCTCTTGAAGGCGTCGTACGGGAAATAACCGGTGAAATAGATGAACCGGGCCCCGCCTTTGGCTTGCAGGTTCATTGCGATTCGCAGGCAGGTGTACACAAAGACCATACCCTTCGTGAGAGCGTAACAACCAATCGAAATTCGTCTAGACAGTTTGGCGCTCTTGAGCAACGTGGTACGATGTTCCGCAGAATTCAACTCCCACCAATCGCTCGTGTACCTTCGTACTACTGGTTTCAGGTCTAAACCAATATCATCCCTAAATTCGATTAACTAAGCGTTAACTCGTAGACTTTTCCTCGTTATACCTTCTTGATGGTAACGGAAGACGAGTAGCTTGAGTAAGGCCGTGGTGATTGGTATATTTGCCGTAGCCAAATTTTCAACGGTCAGATCAAGATCGCCCCAAATGAAGGTGAGATTCACGCACTGCGGAGCCGTCACGAAATAGAACATTGTTGCAGCTGCTATGAGGAATCTGTATCTCGAGAACAGACCGGAAGATTCTCGTTTCCCCTCAGTCTCGGGCCATAATCCTAGGAATCGCAGGATGTAACGATTCCAACCAATGGCGAAATCCAAATCTATAAATTTTGTAGCGCGATAAAATCGAGAATCTTTTTGGAAAGCTCTGTTTTACCTTTCTGAGGATCCATCGAAGCTCACAGAACAGGGACAATGACGCAACTACATTTTTCTTTAATTCATTCCACGAGAAAATAGGCTGTGCAAATGATTTCTTTGCGAAATACCACGCATGCTCGCCTCGCCGATAAATTTCTCCCTTCACGCATTATTATTAATGCATCGGCCAGCGAAATTAAATATTGAATGATGCTCGTTGATCGTCGAATGCATAGAGAGGAAGGACGGCAGCCTGAATAAATCATGAAGTCTGTGGTAGGAATAGGAAATTCACTGAACGTGACATGCTTAGTAAATTCCTCTATTTCTCGCGACACGTTCATCGAAAACGGTTTAGTAGCCCTTCACATTTATTTTTCTTCTTTCTACTTTAACAATAGTATTTTTACGTTCCCCGCGTTTAAAAGTGAATCATTTAGCTATGGAATAACGATAAAACAACTCTGATGGAATATTCTCTTACGTGAAAATCTCCCCTGTTTGCGATGAATAGTTGATGCATTAATGAGGTCTAAACATGGTCAACTTAGGTAGGGCAAAAAACTTGTATCACCATAAAGACTTACCTCTCGTTTTCCTCCGTGAAGACAACTTTCACGTGTTTGACCGGCTACACGTTCCCACATGGGTTCGCACGCGAGGAAAGCAATTTCCCGGGGGTAAGAAAGAAAATGGAGATTTATTAGAAATTAAATATTTTATTTGGCGATAATCACGGTGTAAACGTATAATTATTAGGATACAACTCGCACCATTCGTTTCCCCGTATATTGACCATAGTACTATGAGGAGTAGGGTATAGTGCAGTAACTATAGTTGACACAGGGTCTTCGCACTCATCGACTCACACTCATACGCCAAGGGTTCGTGGTAAAAAAATATCTTTCTCTCGTATCGCAGCCGCTCGTCGAACGTGGTTAAATTAACTTAGAGTAAGGTGTGTTTGTGTGTACATTAAATAAATCGCCTCGATGGCAAGTATTTACATGTCCGCGGTTAATGCGGACGGCAATGGGCGTTAAAGACGGAAATTTCCTGGCGCCCTGGGGCATCGGAAGCTCGAACAATCCTGCCTCCTCACTGCCGCCATGACCTCCGCAAAATGACTGGCCACCTGCTCGACGGCTTCCCGCTGGATCCTGCCCAAGCAAACGTCGTGTAACGACCATTAGTCGAATCATTAGAAAGTTCGGAAACCATTGGACGCACACGAAAGCGTCCCAATTCAACGGACCTTTATGACGACTATCGATACCGCCGCGTTCCTGGCATTTGTTTTTAATTGCCGACAACCGTAACCCATGTCGAACAAAGGGGGGGAATTCGGTGAACCAAGGGGGGAACTGAGCGAGAAATATTTTCACCAAGAGCACGTAAGCTAGGATCGTTAGAAAACGATCACACGAATAAGGGGACATTGTCCTGACGAATGGTCGATCGTTTCTTCGACTTTGGAATGTTATTGGACAGTTTTTGCTCCGTTTCATTATAGTGAGGATAGGGCAGCACGTGTGGACGGTCAGTGCTGTCGGAACGTTCCGACGCTCGTCATACGTGCAGTGAAACTGTGCTAAGAGGTAAAAGTCGTATCAGTCAGTAGGACGTTCGACGGGCGAAAGCTGGAAGAAAGTTATCCCGTCTTCTACGGTGCCGTACGGCCGCTGCACGTGCGATTATGGCTTGGACATTCTTATCGACGTTTTAAAAGCCAGCAGATCGTTCCTCCCGGCGCGTTAATGACGCTCCCATCAGCTCAGGGAATTAATCAACGTGGGAAGTTGCTTCGTCATAAAGTTTCCAAAGGTTCTTTAACTCTTAGGGCAAGCGTTTAAGCGTTCCGGAAAGGTGTTTTCTCCGCGGAGGACAGGTTTAGGAGGAACTTAGAATACCTGAGGAAGGGTACTTACGATTGCAGCAAGTTCGTCATCCGTTTCTCCATGAACATGGTGGCATCCTGACCCCTCTGGATCATCTCCTCACAGAAGATCCTCTTAGCGCAGGGAGTATTCGTCCAGTCCCCCTCGATGTGCCTGAGTTCCTCAAGTTCAGCCTTTTCCAAATTCTGTAAAGCTCCTTCGAGGTTCCCCTCGTTCTCCACGCTTCTTACTCTCCTCCTTCTCCTCGTCTGGCTTTTCTCTAGCTGTGAATTGTCCGATTGCTGAGCAATCCCCTCGCTGGGGATTAGGTACACTCGTCCATCGGCCGCGGCGAAGAGCCTGCCTTCCTCGAATTTTCCAGGAATTTGGCCAATCCCTTGGAAAGTCCTGGATCGCTCGATTTCACTGTCTTCGTCGTCATTGGATCGTTTGAGAACGTCCACGTCAAGGTATCTGCCAACAGCGACTGCGCCAATTCCAAGAGCTGCGCCAGAAGCTACCAATCCTAGAGCCGGGATGAGGATACTTCCGGCTGAAGTGACCGTGCCAATTTTATCCTGAGCTTCCTTCCCACGGGAGAGACCGAGGTTCGCCGAAATTTTGTGAGTAGCTTCGACGAGCGGGTCGAAGACAGGTTTAGCCAGCTGAGAAACCTTCTCGACACCTGTCGACAGCTGATTCTTCAGGTTCTCCGAAATCTTCACCCAAAAGGGCACGTCACTTGGCCTCTTCAACCCGTAGAACTGCTGGTTAGGATAATAATTCTTCGTGGTGTACGTATCTACGATGCTCTTGTCGTTGAGAACGTACTTCTTCTTTTGCCTCTGATCCGTGAATGAGTGTTGGTTGTTCGGGAAGTCATCCGGACGTCGTTTCTCGTTCTTCAGAATCTTCGCAGGTTGTACACCTAGCTCAGGATGAGCGTACTGAAGAACCGGTGCCCTAGCACCAGGTTTCAAGGCCACCGGTGCGATCTTCTGACTCTCTGGCGTGTAAACCGGCGAATTTGGGTACGCCACGACACTTTCCGGATGCAGCATTCTTTTTTGCACCGTCGGACGGTATCCATCGCCCCGAGATTCGTAGACTTCGGCCTTAAGGGCGGCGTTCTTGTAGTTGTTTGGGTCCCATTCGAAGTACACGTTCCTGCCTTCCTCGTCAAAGTTCCTGCCGTACCTGAAAGGTGAGCATGTATTTACAAAACAATACACTGCCCCCTACAATTCAATAGCAATCTTTGTTTCCTCTGATTTCTTTACACGTTGTTCTGAATTTACCTGCGGTTCACGTCCTGGAAGAATCGATCGAAGTTCTGCCTGTCGAAATCCTGCTGAGAGGAGCCCTGCGCGGATTCCTGGGTCTCGGGATAGTGGGTCCTGGGGACGAGTTTATTCCCGATGACACGAGCGTTCCTCCAGGTCTGAAGTTTGTCTTCAGGGTCGTCGGGGACCCGGGTGCCGTGGATTATGGGAGTACCATCGCTGTCCAAGGACATCGGTTTTCTCTTCGGGCTGGTTTTTACGTTGATCTCAGACCTGACGACAACCTCAGCGGGCACGTTCTTGGCGTCGCGGTTCCTGGGTAAATTGGCGCCGACGTTGGTCCTCGACGGGGACTGAAAGGATCGTAGAGGAAGAAACGCGTAGGGACTAGCTTCCGTTTCGCCGCTGCGGTCAACGACCTCTTGACTAGCCCTCGGGTGGTCCTGGAAGGTCCTCGGCAGAAGCAAACCGTCCCGGAAGCGCGAGTAATTGGTCCTTTCATCAGAGGACACCTGGGATTCGGCCGGCAAGGGTTTCCAATTGGAATATTCCTCAGTCGTTGGTTCCTCGGCGATTGGAGATCTTCCGTCTTTGCTCAGAGGCGTCCATTTTCCTTCCGGGAAAACGACTCGACTGTCGGTATTTGAAATCCGTGAGGAATCCAAGCCGGAGGACTTGACAACTCCTCCCTCGGGTCTCGGTAAACCTTCCCTCTTGGTTAGCTTCTGATTGTCAAAGGTTTCGCCGAGGGGAATCGATTTCTCGCGTCTCTTGACGATCAACGTCGCCACTCCGCCCTCGCTCGTGCGAACCTTCACCTCCTCCGTCTCGGAAGGAAGACTTCGGGATACCTTAAGGATCGTCCTCGCGTAACTCGGCTGCGGGGGGTCGCTCAAGACGTTCACGATCATCGAGCATGACAGCAGCAGGACGAGAGTCGCCTGAAAACACGAATGATTGCAAAAAATTCGAATCATGTCCACCGACAAACGATGATGGGTTTTACACGGTCAGTTGAGTCGAGTTCTCAAGGGTCTTCAGTTGAGTTCATTCGTGGCCGAAGGCCCTTGAGCAATTGTTCGATAATTATCCGTGGAAAAATATGCTGCTCGCCGGCCGGCACGGAGATTCGTATGCGAAACGAGTCCGATGAGATTTTCGAAAGTCGGTCTCCCCGGCGTGACATACGACGCGTAACGAACAATGCAACGGCCAACTATTGTCATCCATCTGCGCCTATTCCTATTCCCCGGCACGCGAACGATGCCTTCGAAAGGCGACCGAGATGCTCGCGGATCGTACGAATTTCTTGAAGAAAGTAACGACAGACCGCGACCATCCTCGACGCCCGTCACGGAGAAATTTAATAACCACTCGCGGATTCTTCTCACGAGAATCTCCGATGTTGAACTTTCCATCGGCAGAGCGATCCCTACGAAGACAATGCAATGCCTTGGCAACCGTGACATTTTCTACTCCTGTCCGCAATCCACGCCCACAGAAATGCACGGTTAAGAGGATTCATAGCGGCAATTATCACCGCTGTCGTAATTCCCAACCGACGTTAAAGTTTATGAGAAGTGCCATTGGAAAGTCCGTAATTTTGTCTAATTTGAGGATCCTTCGTGGCGGACGGAGAAGCTCTAGGAACTTGGACGTTCGATCGAAGCTTCCTTAACGGTCGAGCGGTTAATTGATCGTAATTAACAGGCCGTTCCGTTAATTTCAACGACGAGTTTTTCCCCACGGCCCTGATATACGTGCGACTCACGTGGACTTTCCGCTCCAGAAAATCCACGGCCCCCGTGACACGCGTTAATCTTCCGATCAAGCCGATCTAGTTTTTCATCGCGTCTCATGGATTGATTCGTAGAAAAGTTAAGTTAAAACGCGCGAAGGGTCCGAAAAAGGGGCTTAATTTGGCTGATTTCTATGGATTACCTTAAATGTCTTCATGGTGGTGGTTCGTTGGAATTTTTCCGGAGTTTCCGTGGATCGACGAGGGTAGATGAGGAAGATTGGATCCGAAGGATCGTGAGCTCTTGAGGGTCTCTACATGGCCCTGTCGGGCCGCGAATTTAATATCGATCCGTCCTGTTGCGACTGGCCGGTGGCCTAAGCCTCGATTATTTTGGCGGCGGTGAAAGAGAGTGAAACGAGAGGGAAAGAAGATGAAGTCGAAGGTCGGCTAGGTGGGCCGGCTCTGTCGCGCACCTGTTGACTCCCGGAATATCCTCGCGAGACTGACGCGTCGTTGGACTCGTCGGTACTCGGCGCCTCGTGCGTGTCTCTCTCGGCAACGCGAGACTTCTCGGCGACCTACTTTTCTTCCTCGGCTTCGGCTTCTTCCACCTCGACGGTCTGTCTCTTTCGAACCTTGGCTATTCCAGCAGCTTCCCCCCTTGTCCCACGTTCTTTCCTTCTCTCTTTCTTCCTCGATTCCTGCCCCCCTTGTTTCGTGTCACTCTCGCTCTCCCCGGGAGCCCTGGAAGTCGGAGGGCGAGGCCCTCACGAGGAACACCTCCCAATGAGCACCGAATTCCATGGACCCTAATCGTCCCACCAGCCGATTCGCTCACCTGTCCTCGGAATTTTCAAGTTCACCGAGCCAGAGGTCGAACGAAAGAGAAGGAGGAAGAAGTCGAGCAGGTTCAGAGACCCGACAGTGAAAGTCCATCGATCCAACGGCGCGATGCATATATCCGTGTAACCTCTTGTCCCTCCGTGCAGGGAACACCATTTATTCCGTGTTAATAAATCGACGTCCCGAAAACACGGGGCAATCGTCCCGGCACTCCCTAGGAATCTCCCAACTATTTAATACTTCCTTCTTCAGAAAAAATAGACTGTTCATGACGTAACGTTTGGAATCTTGTAAGCAGAAGGGTTCATGAAAATTTCATGGATCTTCCAGATAAGTTTCTGAGATTAGGCTTTTCCGTGGGACGTAGTTGCTCTCGGAAGACCTTTATATTCACCGGGGCCTTTCGATTTCTCACGGCATAATTGCACCGGCGGAAGTGCAACGCGTGCCACGTAAATATAGTTCAGTAGGTAAGCGCGTGGCCAACGGCCAGTGGCGAAAGGCGAAAATGCCGTATTTTACGATTCACTCCCTTTGCCGAGACCGGAGAAAATAGAGGCGTGCAAAAACGAGGCTCGTAAAAATAGTATCCCAGGTGTAAATCGGTCTGCAGCGAAATCTTAAACGATCCTCGTCGTTACGGCTCTGTCCTTGACATTGTACGAGAAATTTTTTAACGGCGCATTGGAAATTATCAGGTCGAAACGGAAAATCTCTTAGCGGCCGTTGCCGGAAATGAGTTTACCGATGAGCAGCGACTTCTCCGTTTGTCTGTCTTGCATTCCTCGAGAGAAAATCGAGGAACTATCTACACGACCCGAAATCCTCTTCCCCTCTCGACAAATCCTTTCAGATTCCTAAGTCTCGTCATCGACCATGAGCTATTCATATTCCACGAAAAACAATGCAAACCGTTTCTATTATCCCCTCTTTGACTCTCCTCCTTTGGTCCACTTTTAAATATCCTTTTCATTGTCCCCTGTTCGTACGATTATCTTTGTCGTTAATTTCCAAGCGAACAATGGCCACATTACGCCGTAATTTATTCCCAGGTTATCGTCACGTTTACTTTTCTTCGTAGGACATTCTTTTTACGTCCACGACGACACCGTCACGGTCGCGTACGACAATTTTCCAGGACGGCCGTGAAAGATTATTTTCTGTGTCATAAATAATTTACATGACTGACCCACGTGAGTCGCATGGAGATGAAACGTGGGCAGACCATCTCGAAGAACGAAGAACCTATGCAGCTTGCCTTGCAAGTCGAACGTCCTATCCGTTGCATAGATCTCGCGAAGGCGGAACGTTAGGAGTCGTCGAAGGAGGTCGCGGGAGAGAATGAAAAAAGGGCAACGAGCGGGCTGCATCCCGCGGGTGACTCGACACGACGAAACCCACTCTAACCCGCGCCTTCTCGCCCGAGAAAACATTCCTCAGGGCCTCGGTGCGCTTCGGCTGCCGTAGAACAACCCGACCTACTTGTCTGACCCCCCTCCCCCTGGGCCGCGATTACTTTCACTCGCGTGGACGTACCGGGAGAACAAACGATAGACAGAAAGAGTGAGCCCGCCTGCCGACAAAAAAGGACGGAGGGGAAGGATTTGAAAAATCCAGAGAAAGAGGGGGAGAAAGAGAAAGTGAGAGGAGGATGGAAAAAGTCAGAGGGACAGAGAGAAAGGAGAAGGAAATGCACGGCAGGGAGAAATTCCTAACTAACCTGCCCCCCAGCAGGTCCATTCTTAAAAGTCCTCCGCACGAGAGCTCGACTTTTTCTCCAAGTTTTTCTCTCTTTCCACCGACTCTCCTTCCACGTGCCGGCGTCGAACTCGCACAGGGAGTGACTTACTTCGCCTTCGTTAATAGTCTCATGAAACGCTAATAACGTTCATTGTTCGAGTATTAAAAAAAAAGGATTTATTCGTCTCGGTTACAGCAATGATACGCTCAACTAAACGAACGGAAGGTTTCTCTAGGTCAATGTGAACAGTCGACGAGGGTGCAGTCCTTTTTCTTGACAGCTTGAAAAATTTCCAGAAGTCCATTCTTCTTGGCAGTTTCGTCGGGAGTCCTGGAAAATGAGTTTTGCAGTAGTTTTAATGAGTAATATTAGCGTTGTTTAGGTATGTACCTGCTGACGAGTTCCCAGAGGATGTTCTGCAGGATATTCGTATTCGACTGACCACCCGCCAGGATCATTTGACAGATGATTCGGTCCTCGCAAACGACACTCGGGTAATCGACGTTCCGCGCGCGTTTGTGCTCGGCTGGGAGGTCAACGACCCGCAGTTTCGAGAGGACGATGTTCGGCTGCCTGTTAAAGGAATGCCATCGTAATGAAGCTTTACGCGAGCCCAGGAACCCGAGGAGAAAGTCCGCGAGGGGGGAAATCCAATCGCAAGATAAATCATCCGGTCAATGTGAACTATAATTCTACGCGAGGGTCAAACCGCAGGAAGGCCATTCTTTTTGCACGAAACCAACTTAATTATTGCTGATACTCACGTGGAATTGTCGACCTGCACGACCTTCGGAGTCAGAGCGGCTAGCAACAGACCCAAAGGCAAGAAGGCACCGATCAGATGAATGATCTTCTTCCACGGGGAAATCCTGACGAAGAACGTTAAACGAAGTCATGGGGAAATCAAGAAATTTCAGTGTTTAGAATCGTTATTTTCCTTTACCTTCTAGCGACAGGATAGTGCAACAGGTGATGCTGTTCCCCGAGGATCTCGCTATCGCGGTACCCGAAGTGAGGGTGATAAAATTGATAAGGAAATTTTCTAGTTCGTGTGAAAGAAGATTGCTGCTCGGCGAGGTAGACCAGCGGTGCATTTCCCGTCTGGAAGGCAGGTTCCTGAAGGACTGGAGACCCGGGTCCCTCCGGATGACCCTGATGAAGACTCACAGAAGCAGTGGGGGTATCGAGGAAGTTGGTTGATCCGTGGAAATCCAATGGCGCACGAATTCCTACCTGTTCCTGTGGCTGTTGGAAATTCGTCGCGATGCCCTGTGAATTTTCCTCGAAGGAGACGTGTCCAGGGCGGGGGGATTGTTCGAGGAAGTCCACGGGGACGTGGAAACCTGGCTGATCATCCTCGAATTTAATGGCTTCATTGTTTTGCCGGGGGTAGGTGGAGCCAAGGGTTCCAGCAAATTCCAAGTGTCGGGGTTGGTTGAAAGGGTTGCTATCCCCACCAACCGTGGATGGGTCCTCGATTTCCCCCAGGTGTACGCTGGGCCTGAACCCTTCCGTAACGTTACTCAAGGTTTCTCTATCATCCTGTGACGGGGAAGAGACGAGAGTGGATCTCGTGGACGGTTCCTCAGGTTCATCGACGAATTCCGTTGGAACATTGGTGATAATGTCGCCATCTGCAGGTAGTTCCACCTGGCCGATTGGCCGTGAATTCTCTTCAGGTAGCTCAGTGGCGTATTCCTGCCCTTCTGACCCCTCTCCCGTAATCTCGCTGTTCGTCCCGTGATCCAAACCTTGCCCACTTGCCAGGAAACCGACGACCACCGGTCCCAGGATCAACAGAATCCACCTCGAGGCTTCACGCATTTCTTCAACGACGGAAAACTTGTGACAGCGGACGTAGAGACCGGCTGACGAGGAGTTGGTGAATAAAGAAAATGATGGTCGGTCATGGGGGATTCTGTTGCGGGGACCAAAGCGTGACTCGCAGGACCGGGCGCCGCGGCGACGGCGCCTCTAAAAAGCGTGAAAAAAGAAACGACGGGAAAAAGGGGGAGACAGCCCGTTGCCGTTGGACGCAGCGGTCGACCGTTTAGTTCCGGTAGCCGCGCAGTTAACAGCATCGTCGAGATACGCGAACCGCACTGTCCCATCGCTCGGTTTCGCCTGCCAATTAACGAGGGAAAATCTCGGCCCCGTCGCGGCCTGCTCGGCTTAATGCCAAGGTTTTAAGCCTAATTTAAACGGTCCGCGAGGTCCCCCGTCATTATTTTCCATTGTATTCATTAAACCCACGCTTGTCCTGTAATTCAAGCTACCTTCACTCAACATACCTTCCTGACAGTGGAATTTTTTCTCGTTATCTCTCGCATCGACACGAATTCGGAGATCGTCTGGATATTTTAGGAACAAGGACGGAATTGCCATTTCTTCGTGAACGTTCTAGGAATCGTGCAAAATTCAAGTCCCGTTTCTCCGGTTGATCTGCAGACGAGGAAAGTAGCTTACGCCGAGCGCAAACGGCTCGTGCCACTATTTCATTCATTTTTCTACCACCCGTGGAAGTAGGTTGGAAATGACGTCGACAGAAAATGGTGCAACAGGAAAACTCCTTCTGATGGTTTTGTACATTCGTTTCCGGAGGAATCTCCGCTTTTTAATGGGTCGTACGGCACGTATTGTATTTTCGCGGTTATCGGCGAAGCCCTGATTCCGGTTTCGAGTAGGACAGCCGACCGCACCAGAAACCGGAATCTCGGGCAAAAAATGATCGTCCCGCATGGAGATAGGCGATCATCACCGCCGTGACCGCCATACCCGTCGCCCTGCGAATCGCAGTGAAACCCCAGCTGGATTTTTACCCCCGACGGCTACGGGGTCGCGGCGCGCAAAGAAGCACGGATTTTCTGGGTCGCTCGAGGAGGGCGCAAAAAAAGCCGGGACCGGTGAAAATCCCAATCGGAAGCGGCCCACCGTCGTAAAGCGGAAACGGCGGGCGCGTTTCTCTCGCGAGGTTCTGCGACGCAAAAACGTCGGAGGTTTCTGGGCCGAGAAAGCGCAAAAATCATCAGCGCCGACGATCATAGGCGAAGGGGGTCAACCCGCGTGATTTACCGATCCCCCACTGCAAATCCCTGCGCGATCAGCACCGACGATCTGCGCGAAACAACATCCCTATATCCACAAGCGATGTTTTTCCTTGACCAATTCGCAAATAGTGAAATATTTCCAGGGACGAATCGAAGCCGATTGTACTCGGTTTCGTCGGTACCGATCGCCGGGATAATGGTCGACGAATATAATAGCCGCCGTTAGAGCCCGCGGGACGATTCTTCTAACGGGGAGACAGAGAGAAAGGGTGAGGAACGGGGAGGGTTTAATCGCGGCGCAAACCAGTTTCAGCGCACTTAACCGGTGAAAGTAGGATTTTGACAAAAGGTAAAATCGGCGCAGAGGTGGACGAGGAAGGACTCTAGCGCTCGGCTACGCCGGAGACGCGAGATCGTTTCAAAAGCCACTGTAATTAGTGCGTGACGACTTCCCTCCTCCGATCCCCCCGTCCCTGCCCCGCGGCCCCCACCGTATCTCTCCTCTCGTTTTTTTCTCCCCGCGACGACCTACCGCACCCCTGCGCCAACGGGATCCGTTAAATTTGCAAAAAGGAGACACGAAGCTTTAACGATTCTCAACAAGGGATGATGTTTTTCGAGCAACAAAAGAGGGATTAGCTGTCGTGTAAAACTGAGCGCAAAACGATCATTAGACGTGAGTCTTTGTGTCGAAGGATCGAAAGAAACTTGAGATCGATCAAGGGACGTGCGAATCCTTCTGCTTCGTTCCAGATTGCTATCCTCGTGTGAACAATATAAGGATTTCAGTGTAGCACGCAAAAACCCGTGGACTGTCTTGACACGGCGAAGACATAAATTGCGAGACGCAAAGAGGAAGAGAGGGGGGCGAGGCAGGGTGAGGGTTTACCTTGCTATCGGTCCGTACGTCGTGTTTGTCCGGCGGAAAGAGATGGAAAATGGACCAGCCACAACGGGAAGTGGGGATCTGGATTAAAAGCTAAGGAGGCCAACGTCTCGGACCCAGAGCCATCTCGGACCTTGAAGAGTCGAGGTCACTTACCGGCGCGCATCACGGCTCTGCGGTTTCCTCGGCGTTCACGGTGCTCGCTGCGATTCCCCTCAGCATCGTCGGCATCGTCGGCATCGTCCTCGAAGACGCGCGGAACGAGGATCCAAGGATCTACGCGCCGTCGATACGGTCAGTGCAGTTAACGACCCGTTTTACCGTTCCTCAGGCAGAAAAACTTGAAGGTTTTTTTCAACACCAACGCGAGGATCAAGTTGCTGAGAATCTCCTGAGGATCCTGCGGAGGATACACGGGACCGATCTAACGTGTTCCACGTGTTTCAGATGACGCCGAGAACAGAGCTGATCCTCCTGCTGGTCGTCCTGGTCCTTCAGGGATCGTCGGCCAATACCAGGTATTTCCTCAAGATGAGGACCAACGCCTCAGACTCTTTCAAGACGCGCAACGATGCAGCCAAAGTCCTTGCTGACATGGCAGCGGCTCCACGAAATCCTCTACGCGAAGACACGAGGTTTTCCTCCCTCGAAAACGACGATGATGACGAACGGTCCAAGGATGAAGCTCATTCTCAGACTGACGGACGAAATTCCCTGGCAGAAACGTCAACCTTCGATCCTGACGTGCTTAACAAATTCCTCGAAGACTACGCCAACAAAATCAAGGGCTCGACTGACAGAAATTTGGATTATCCCTTCGGCAAGGGAAAACCGACATCGAGCGAGTCTCGACCGGATCTCGAGGTCGATGAAGATGACAAATTTCCATCGACCTTGCCAACGACAACGACCAAACGTCTCGAGCAGACAGAAAAATCGGCGGGGGACACAACAGGATCGTCGGTGGATTCCGATGAGGTGATTAACCTAGCTGGCAAATAGTTAGCACTTGCAATTCCTCGAGATTGGTCATAGTTTTTCTTCGACCTGGTTTCACCGATCTTGAGGTATACGTAATTTTCTGGCTCCGTAATGGCCGACGCTTCGTGCGTCGTTAATTTGCAGGTGAGTCAAGTGCCGGGCGACAGCCTAAAGAGGAACAAGTATTGGGGCATGAACTCTCCGAGCGACGAGAGGAACGGCAACGGTTGGGTGACTCTGGACGCGATTCCATGGTCGAAGAGCAAGATATCCAAGTGGCAGGCGAATCCGAGTACGCAGCGTCCGTGGCCAGAGATAAAACCTTGGAGCAAACCAAGTGGGGCTAAACCGTGGCAAACTGATTACCCGTCACGGCCATTGGCCTACGATCACAACGAACCTTCCTGGCAAGTCCTAGTCGATCTTTTCGCGCCGTTGTCTTTCTTGTCAGCTAGCTTTTCACGTGCTCTTTGTTGCAGGTACGACAGACCTAAGCCTCAGTGGGCGGAGAACAACGCCCTTGAAAAGCCCTGGACGAAACCGTCAAGACCGTCGTACTACGGGGATGATCATTCGAATCAAAACCAGCAGAACGATAAGTGGCCATCCGAGAGACCTTCCTGGGATTCTCATGGGGCTCACAGTGACATCATCACCGACGACCGACCAACCAATTTCCCAGGGAGTTACCCCTGGAACCGCCCCAATCCTGGCAATCAGCTTCCCACTTACGGCAATGACTACGGAAACCGACGCCCCGAGGAGAACAATGGCGACTGGCAGGACTTTCCTTCGAGATACGACAATAATCGACGCAGACCGGCAAATCCTGACAGACCCTCGCATTTCTCGCAGTATCAGTACCCCAATGGGCATCCACCGACGCACCCCGCCAACGGAGATGGGCAATGGGTCCTGCTATCCACCAACAGAGGGTACAGCAAGTCCAGACAGAGGTCGATCAAGCTGGATGGACCCAATACCCACGTAGCCCTGGCCACCACTTCTCCCACATCCACAGTAAAATCCAAGGACAACAAGAAGAAGAACGAGCCTGACAACACCGTGGCTGTGATGACCTCCAAGAGGCAGGTTAGGCTACTCGTTCGATGAGAATCGCAGTACTAAGTCTTGAGCTTTCAGCTCACGGGATTGAGGGATCTTTGGTATCCTTTGCTTCCTTTTCTCGCCTTCTTTCTCTCTGTACCCTCATTTTTCCTGATTCTGCGTCGGTGGAGGAGGAACGACCAGTCCGGTTGCTGTATGGAATCTGTCTGACCTAGGTCAGGTTGACGGTGTTGCCGTCGATTAACGGGACGAACACGACCACGTCACACGGGGGGATGTTGGAGGTCGAGCGAACCTTCAAGAGCGTCGAGCAAAGCCGGAAGGAATACGAGCGGGACAAGAAACTTGGTGCCACCCAGCCGACCTTCCTGGCGGCCAAACCGTTGAGTGGAATCGCCGTTAACGGTCGACCATCGAGTTCCGCGGTCCTGGCGGCCGTTGGAGCTGGCATGCTGCCAGCCACCATGGCAATGATGATCCCCATGATGCTCGGAAGACGCAAGAGAAACACAGACGACGACCCATTGGACGTTGACCGACCTGTCGACAACCGTCACGCTTCGACGCGGAACGTCAAGGCGCGATGAACCCTTCTTTTTATCCTTTTTACTCCGTTTTACCTCCTCAAGACAACGTCCGCCAATCCTCGCGGGAAAACAAGCGGTGATCGATATTCCACGATAGAAATTTTGCCGTGTTGTTGAATTTTTTTTTAAGTCGTCGAATAATTTGCCCGCTGGGGGAAGGAAACGGGACACATGCGAAGGACTATAACGCTCGGTTTGTCTTTAATTTTGAATCTTTATTATTTACATAACATATCAGGATATGTCGTATAGCACGTAGGCCTATTTATATATTTATTTATTTATTATTTGTCTTATACCGTGCGACAGTAGTCATCCGATACACGAAATCGATCGATAGAGAATAAGTAGGGTAGAAAGGACGCTTAGCTTAGCAATTGGAAATAAAGGAAATAAAAGACGATAATGGATTTTTCGAAAGCAAGACAAGAATTGTGAGGAACGAAAAGTGTGCACTGAAAAGAAACAAACGTGATCAATGTCGCCAGAATGGGATTTTGCCGATTGGATAATGTTAGGAAGAATGATAAACGATCGATCGAAAATGAAATTAACCCCAACCTGGCAAGACTGACTATAGTCCTACGTGGCCTAAAGATAATTCCTCACCTAAAATGTCACAACAGACCTGGAAACCAATTCCCTTCGGTTAAAATCTTCCCCGTGAAAATAACGTGTTTAACAATAGGCTCTGCTGACTGTGATTCGTGGCAGAATTACTCTTAAATTATCGTTAGGCGGGCAGTCGATGATTATTCTCAGTGCGCGAGAAACGGACGATTCTCCTCTGTCGAATATCGAACAGGGTTAGTATTTTCACGTGCCGCAGAAACAGGTGGGGCCATTATTTCCCCCCGGAGAAATCGCGGGGAACATTTTTTTGGAGCTTAGGATGATCCTGCAGGAAGATTACTCCTCGCCGTTGATTCTCTTCTGCACGTGGCCGAGATACCTGGCGAAACCCTCGCTGGCGTGTTTCAGGATCGTCAAGCCCAGTCGGAATTTTATTTCCGCGACTTTCTTGACGAAATCGAAAAGCCCAAAACCTGAGCTCAGCGAGCTTTCGTCCGGTTTTGCCGTGCTGATGTCATCGAACCAGTTGTCCGTCATTTCCTCAGCGGTTGCCGTGCTGCTGAGAGTCGCGGACTCCTCGACCTTCGAGGACGTCGAGGATTCCGAGGAAATTGTCGTGGGGCTCAGGGTAGATTCCTCTTTGCTGGTATCATCGTTGCCGATTTCGTGCACGCCATCGTTGTGGGGAATTTCGTTATTTCGGTCGATCGATCGTGTCGTCATCGGAATGGTCGTGGTCGTAGGGTTTGTCACGACCTTTGCCCCCTTCGCAGTTGTCTCCTTGGCTCGAGTTTTCTCCTCTTCCCGCTGTTTCCTCCGCTGTCCCTCAAGGTCTTCCACTTCATTGTCCTCCTTCCTTGAAATCAATTTGCTCTCTTGCGCTTCCGGCAGTAGGGCGTGGTCAATGATATCGAGGATTTCATTGCTCAGACTCTCCTCCTTCTGTTCCTCTTCTATCTCCCGTCTAGAAGGGATCACCTGGATCACCGACTCCCTCTTCGACCTGGTCGAATCTTCAACGACTGATCTTTTGACCTTGAGAGCCCTAGGTCCGTGTTCCACAGCTACAGCAGTCGGAGTGATTTCGATTTCCTCGTAACCGTCGTCCGGTCTCTCCGTTTGACCCTCCACTCCGTATTCCGGCCGAGAATTTGCCTGGTTACGATCGTAGCCAAGACCAATGGTTGATTCGTACTCACTTTTCACCGAGCTCAGCGTCGTTAACGTAGGTCTCTTCTGGAAAACCTTTGGTACATTACCGACGACGAACTGTCTGTTCCCTGGACCATCATGGGCGGTCGTGTATTCCGGATTTACTCGACGATCGTAGTAGGTGGGGGTAGTCCTGACGGTCCCCCCGACATTGTCCAACGGTCGACGACCCGTTACCGGTCTTCCGGGTGGACTGGAGACTGAGGAAAATCTCTGCTCGGTTCTCCGGGTGGTCAGAGGCTCGTAAACTCCCTCAAAATGCTGGTACCGGTAGTAATCCCCATTGTTGTTCTTGTACTTGCCATCCGGTTTCGTCATCCCCTGGAATACCTTGGCCAGGACTTCCTCTTCGCTCTGCCCGTAATTCCCACCGTATTCCTCAGGATCGTACTTGTAGTGTGGTTCCACCTCGTAATTCCGCCGAGTGATTGGTGCAGCCCCGCCGAAAGGATACAGCAAATACGAGGCCAGACCAATCCCAAAACCAACCAATGACATCACTCCGAGACTGGGCATCACTTCCCTGCTTAAATAATTGTAAATCTGCGTGCCGATTGGCTTCTGAACGGGCTTCTTCTTTGTCTTCGTAGAATTCGGGGCGATTTTCGTCTCTGGTTCGTTCTTCGACTCCTGAACATCGTTATCAACGAGAGTGGGGATTACGGAGACTTCGTTTTCCTCGTCCAGAACGACAATGGTAGTCGGGGCGAGGGTGGTTGTTGTCACGGACGTTGTTGTTGACGCAGCGGTAGTTGAAGAAGGTTTGCGCCTTCTCTGTTTATTCTTCTTCCTCTTGTTGCTGTTCCTGGGACGTTTCGTCGTGGTGGAAACTGTCGTCGAAGAATCTGAACCTTCTGTCGCTGGTTCGAATTTCGTCGAGAGATCAGAGTCGGGCTTGACGACCGTTTTCGTTGTTTCAATAACATTTTCCTCCGATGCCGAAGAACTTGTACTTTCCTGGACCTTCTCTATCTTGAGAACCGGGGGGTTTACCTCGATGGCTTCAACTTCAATGCTCGAATTCTCCTCTTCCGCTTTCTTCAAGTTCTCTGTACTCTCCGCAGTCAGGGGTTTAGATTTGACAGACACTTGAACAAAGTCAGCAGCACTCAAGCTAGGTTTCTGAGTGGTCGAAGTCTTCAGAGCATCGGTTAAGACGGAAGCTTTGATTTTCGTCACGAACATAGGTCTTTCCGTGTTCTCCGACTTGATCTTCGGACTGGTGATCGTCTGAACTGGTTTGAAGGTAACCTTCTCAATCTTCGAGGTCGCCGTCACGTCGATCTTGCTCGTGGTTCTTCGTGTTTGGGTTCCTGGTTTTCCCGTGGGTTTCACCACTTGTTGATTTGGTTTTTTCACGCTCGTAGTTACTGGTTTCGTCTGAGGAGATTTCGTGGCGTTGGCAGTCTTCGGTTTGGCGGTCGTTCGGTCAGTCTGGACCTTCTTCGAGACCGTCGAGACCGTCGTAGAAGAAAAATCTTCCTTTCCTTCCGTCGTACGTCGAGTTTTAACAGTGGTGCTTCTTACATCCAGTTTCTCTGAAACACGAGTATTTTTCTCCGTTGCCTCTGTGGTTTTCTTCACGACTGTAGTAGGTTTCTTCGTGGTGGATCCTACGGTTTTCTCCATGGAAACTGTCGTAGGTTGTCGCGTGGTTAACTTCTCCGACACGATTTT
The DNA here is from genome assembly GCA_963989215.1 of Hedychridium roseum. NCBI lineage: Eukaryota > Metazoa > Arthropoda > Insecta > Hymenoptera > Chrysididae > Hedychridium > Hedychridium roseum. The sequence continues at coordinate 1,495,597 of OZ022318.1, read as the reverse complement.
CTGTTCCTTTCGTTTAGACGTTGTTTCCTCCTTGGTCGAAGCTTCCGTTGTCTTCACGGCGACCATCTCCATCGTTCCCACCTTTTCCTCGGCCTTCTGAGACACCTTTGCCTTCTCGACGACGGTCTTCACCGTCGTGGAAGGTGGGTTCAGAAGGATCCACGTTGAGATTCCACCCGTCGTTGTCGGCCTAGTCTTGTGCGCCGTGATTAATCGCGTGCCACCCATTTCCCGCTCGAGTTCCTCTTCGGTAATGGCCATCGCTTGTCCCGGATGACTGCTCTCCAAGTGTGTGAATTTCGTGGCCAACGGCAAACTCGTTTGCCCTGCAATTTCGCCGATCGTCGAGGTATTTAACTTGCCGGAACTCGTTTTCTGGGCCGTCATGAGAACCGTCCCAACAGACACCTGGGGAACGTCCTCAGGATTCGTGACGTTTAGCAATTGCGTCGCGACAGTCCTCAAGGATTGATCCATGTACTGCAGATCATTGGTACTCCTTCGCGTCTCAACCGGTGTCGCCCTGGAAAAAGGTTTCCACGTTAATCGGGTCATCGTACGATGAACTTCCTCACTAGACTAATTATTTTCTCATAATTAACGTTGACCGCAAAGTCGCCGGTCAGTCGGACGTTCTAAATTCCGACATTCCAGTGGGAGATGGGAAGGAAAAGTAAAAAATTATTATGCCTGGGGGCCATTATCACTAACCTTCTACATAATTATTCTAATTTTCATCTAACTCTGTTTCAACTATTAGCTACTTCGTGTGGCAGAAGGGTAGGAGGGAAAGGTACGGCCTCCGTGAGAAGTGGCCCAAAATGAAACACGCAAGTCCGTAGAATATTCATGAAGGAAATCACAGAGACTTTTACTTCCAATGGTTTATTGATATTACAGATTTTCTGGCACAATTGCAATAATGCCCTGAAATGTCGAAAGGTTAATCAACGACGAATTTTCCATGTTTTCGCTGATCCACGCTGGTCGCTAAAACCTACTTAAAGCTATGGAAAATAAATACGACGAATAAGTAAAAAAATAGGTACTCCTTGCTGCGGCAGTAAATAATATATTTAAGACGAGAATGACACGATCTACGGGGCAAGCATTTTGTCTACTCCCTTCTCGCAAAAATGTATAACTAGACGTCTAACTAACATCCTACGAATACTATCCGTTTAATCGGAGGTAACTATCGATCGAACACTAAAACGTAACTAGCGGTCATCGACTCGTCGCGACGATTCGCGAAATTTTCCTTCGGACTCATTCGCGAACGTGAAACGAATGACAAAGGGGAACTTAATCGTTTCACGACGAGTTGAACGGTAATTTCCGGCTCGAGTGAGCGCAAATCCGTTGGTCATCGTCTTTTCCTTCTTCTCCCGCCGCCTTTCCATTCGTTCAAGCGGTGGTACTTGTCGTAGGACTGCTTGACGACCTCCTCGAGGCTCGGCCTAAACCGGATCGTCACTTTGTCAGCCGCGCGACCGAAATCGAAGACCGCGGGGAAGGCCCAGGGGAAGAGGAAAGCCGCGACTCCGATGACCCCGGCGGCCATAGCGGCGAACGGGGCTGCCGCGAAGCTGAATATCCCGTAATTCAAGGGGTTCAGGTAGCCGAAGAATTCGAACATGGAAGTCACGGACCCTAAGAGCCCGTCTGGTGATAAATCAAATCCGTTATCGTCATCGTCGTCGTCATCGTCGTCATCGTTGTTAGGTAAAGGAGTCAATGCTGTGTCGGAAGACGAGGCACCTGGTGGAACTTGAATTGGTCCAACACCGCCCACAGGTACATTGGGTAAACTGGGAACGGAAGCTGAGGACAAACCGGTGTTTCCTTGATTGGAAAATAATGTAGAATCGCTGGAGGAAGGATTTTGACCACTTGGGACCTGGGAGAGGGGATTCCCTGACCCTGAAGAACCACTTGAAGGTGGGTCCGCAGGATTTGCCGAGTCTTCGGACTGTAGAACAGGAGAGGAAGGATCGTCAGTCCCAGCCACAGATTGCTGCCCACTTTCCAATGTGATTTCAGTGCCCTGGAAGACGTCAAGGTCGGAGGAAACATCCTGAGGGACAGTGGGATCTCCCTGAACCTTTTCCGGGAGGTAATCACTAGTTCCCGAGGACTGATAGCTTCCTGCAGGATCCTCGTAATAACCCGAAGACTGTCCCCCGCTTCCCTGAGAATTATCCACGTATTTGTCCCCCCCGTATCCCCCCGAATCGTCGCCCAAAGTTTGCCCCTCCCCTAAACTACCCCCCACCGAATTTTCCCCCTCCAAAGCGGTACTCCCCGCCGACTCGAAGACGTTGGTACTCAAAACGTGCGAATTTATAACGATATTCAGGTCGGTACAACCCTCTTTGCCGCGGATCGTGTTATTCACCCTCGTGTAGGAATTTATCGTGATCGTTGGACAGTCCGCGGGAAGAGTCGACGTCGTGTCCTGTTTTTCGTCGCTGTTTTCCTGAGAACTCGCGTCAACGAGGGTAACGTTTGGCTTCTTGGAAGCCGCGTTGACGATTCGCACGACCGTTTGCTGAGTTACGCGAGTTGGGGAACCCTCAATCGGTTTCCAAGTTTCCTTCACGTAGGATACCGCGGGGGAATCGTCGTTTAAAACCTGAGAAACGTTGCGATAATCGCCATCGGGGACGACGTTTTCAGGGTCTTGGAAATTGTAAACCGGGGGGGAAGAATCGACCTCGACTGACGGCAAACTAACCCAATTGACAGCTTCTTCGTGTGAGTCGTTTCCTGACGCAGGTTCTACGACGATCGGTAAGGGAATTGACGTACGATTCTTCTTATCGTCCAAAGACGTGTACTTGTTGTAGTTATAAAGATCGTGCAGGCTCTGAATGGCCTCGTTCGGCCAGTTTTTCAGGAACCCATCTTCCACAAGTTTCACCGGTTTCCTAACGACCGACTTGACGCTATTTTTTTTCCTGCTAGTCGCGTCCGCTTTTCGTGTCTTTAAATTACTCGAGAAAGATCGAAGAGGGGGATTTTCCTTTCTTGATTTCGCGGCAAGACGTTTGCTGGAAACGTCCGTGGAAGGACGATGGATCAAACCATTCGACATGTTTTTCGCCTTGACGGACTTTCCTCGCAAGATCGACCAATTTCCGGTTCTCCAAACGGAAGTCAGGGCCTTCGATCGATCGATCTCGGAAGATTCTGTCATGGGTTTCGTCCATTTTTGTCGCGACGAGTCGATTTCACGAATTTCCATCGATCCGACTCTCGGCTGCAAGACCGGAAGTCCTCGAAGAGGAAAAGAAGTCGGCCCGCGCGGAGTCGGATAATGAAAACCGGAATTTAATTGATCATTAAACATGGCGGACCTGACGCTATAGCGATAATCGCGGATTAGGGACTTTGTACTTTGTTCCATATTCCTCCTATACCTGCTATCGCCACGAACGGACGAGGCGATGGGTTTCCATTCTTCGTCGTTGCTTCCCAGGGTCTGTGACTCTTGTCCACCTATCAACAGAAAAACAAAGGAATTTTCACTACCAACGACGGACAATCAACGGATTTCAAAGATCCACGCGATCGTGTCGACAGACACGAATATCGCGAAACATTGGCTAACGCCCACTTGGCAAGAATAGGAAGTCTTCCGGGTTGGGCAGGTAATTTCATGGATTTTGTAAGCCGAGATTCACAAGCGGAAACGCTGCTCGACCGTATAATGGCACGTTTGGGAAAAGTGAATGGCGATAATGCGGAATTTTCGTCGTCGATGTGTGCAGAACACGCCAACTTTCCCGCCAAGAGACGAACGTCGGAAACGGAGAACGGAAGTAATGTAATTAATTATCTCGATGTCTCCACGATAAGAAAGCTATCGACCGGCTCAGGAGGAAATCGCTGATTTAAAGCAATTAATGCATCCAGTTACGGTCATCGGGATAAATCGAACAAAATAGTTCGACAAGAACTTACCAATTTTTTGTGGTCTCGCGTCGCCGGAACCTGCAACGAGAAGGACCACCACGATCTTCAGAATGTCCACGTACATTTTTACACTGAAACAGAGAACAGAAATCACGATAAACATGATGCTCAAAGGACAGGTTATTTTTTGCTTCGACAGAAATTGTGTAGAAAAGCGGGCACTACTCCGGAGATCCTTCCTGTCGTTTGTCATTCCGCGAAATGCTATTCTTTAAACGTGATTGGACTACCGATCATGCGGAACTGGTAGGCACACGTGTACTAAGAGGGCAACTTGGGGGAGAAGAGATGAAGGAAAACGAGACGAGCCTTGAGCTAGAAATGATTGTCGGCCGGAGGAGAATTTCGGCTGAATGATCCTCAGGGTGACGTAATGTTCGGTCGTTCCGGACGAGCACGACGCGAATCCCCGATTTAAATGGTCGACTTACGATCGAAGGTCCCCCGTCGTCGCGATCGTTCGTATTCGATTCTCGAAGTTAATTCGAATCGTCGACGATACGCCGCGAATGCAAACCGTCGTTTTTAGTCCTCTTTTTGGCAAGGAGCCACCAACGTCATTGTTCCACGCTTTAAATTCCAAATACCCTGACGCTTTGTCGCCATGGAAAATCATTGAACGAGATCAACAAGATTCCGTAGAGTTGAAGGGAATGGATTCTTGTTTGACATTGATACCAGAGCAGTAGTAGCAGGGCCGTGGAAATTATTATTCTAATACACCGTTCAGCATTCCGTCCGTGTTTACCGCTTTACGCCGGAATTTTTATTATTCTACCTAGAAGACCATCGATCAAAAGGAAGGCGCGCTTCTTCCCCGTGAAAGCAAAGGACAATCGAGGCGCTCGCGAGTATGTAAAGTTGCTTTTGAAACGACCCAAATACGTCCGGACACGGACCGTAACCGTAGCGGGAGTTTCGTGGGGGGAAAAAAATGAACCTGTTCCTCTGCTTTACGAAACGATGACTAGCGTAGGATCATCTTAAAGAGATTCGAGCAGGTCGTGGAATGCCGTTCATCGAAATACGAGAATCATCTATCATCCTTTTACCCCACCCTCGATGGAATCCTCATTGATCCCATTTTCGTGGTACGCTAATACGATCATCCACCGTGAAAATTATGTGAATCTTAAGTTGGCGCAATGATAGTTTTGTTGCTCGCTTTATGCTCGAGAATCGCCTATTTCCAGGCATACCCTTCCGTTAGGAGATTACTATCTCGCGAACGCTTCGTTGCACGCACGCGCTCCTAAATCGTACACGGGAAAATTGCATACAAAAAACCCATAGAAATTCGGCAAACTCCTATCGCGTTCACGGAATCGATCTTTATGTCAAGATAAGCCACGAAGTTCCTTGAATTCCTCACGTCTCAGAACGAGTGGGACATTTTCGGCGAATTTTTGTCGGGACTTTGGCTTAATCAGCGATGATGTTCAATGATCGCGGGGGCGGGGAAGGAACGTGGGTAAATCGTTAGAAGGCACGGCGAGCGGTGTTCTTTTACCGTTGCATTTTTTCGTTCGTATTTGTGTCCGTTAACGGTACTGGCCATTGGTCTTCCCGGAGTAAGCGGCGTTTTGCATATGACAGCCGGCTCGCGTCTCGTTGGCACCGGCTACCTACGCGTCCTATAAAACGCGATTATAGTACGACCGAACGGTAGATCGTCGAGTGCATCGACAAATTGCATTCCTCGTCTGAGCCGATCGGAGCTTTTCCTTTATTCCTTTTTGCCTTGTTATTCGCGGATCACGTAGAAAATCGAGCGCGGCTTAGAACATGGCTTTCCGGTAGGTCGATCCTCGGCGGAACAGATTTCTCAGGGATAATAATGCGGAGATGATTCGCCGCTCTTATTCCTCATTCCAGATGTACGAGAACCGCAGAAACGGGAAGGGATAAACGTCGTGGCCGGAACCACCGGGGCAACTCGACCATCTGGCTCCTCTGCAACTAGATGCGCAACGTGCATTTCTGCTAATGCATTACAATTTTTTCGCCGGGTAGACCAATCTACACGAGGTCAATGAGTACGAGAAATCGACCTACGTGCTAGATTTCCCGTCTCACGAAACTCAACTTGATTAATTTGAAATTACATGTCGAAGGCCGTCTTCATTGGGAGAAGATGAGAAGGAATTTTCAGTGATAGATTATGATTTAACCGAGCTCGGTCTTGGGGAAATATATTTAAGAGTTCGTAGAAAGCGACAGAGCTGGTTCGCATAATACGTGTTTACGCAGTGGAGAAATAATGTTACATCTCGCGGAACCCGGCAGGAATGGGCCAGTCGTTTTGTACTATTTACATTTCACTTGAACGGGGCGAAACCTTCTCGAACGAGTTTCTAAAGTTTACCAGGCGAATTTACTAGCTTCGGCGAACCCACGGGATTCGGACTGCAATTGGAACTTACCTGAAGGAGTGGACGCGTCTCCGAAGGAGTCCCTCGGGGGACTCACCGCGAGACCCTCGCGAAAAGCACAGAACGAAACACACGAAAGAAGGAAGAAGTATTTGTCACGAGCCGATGACGAGCAGTTCTCGCTGGAAAATTCACGGGAAAACGTGTCGGAAAGCGCGGGACCGTCGTTTCGCGAGGAACGAGAAGACACTGGTTGTCGGAGAATCGTCGGGCCAAAGTATGTCCTGCTCGTCGTCTTTCGACAATGGTGCACGGCTGACTGAGCCCGCGGCTCGGCCGACCCTGCAGGTAGCTTTCGTAGAGCCACAGAGAAGCCAGGTGGGTCCGGTGTCCCCCGCACCGTTACTCCGGCCGCCGGCGTCATTCGAAAGACGTAGAGCACCGAGTTGAATAACCTTCGCCGGACCGTAGGCGCCGCCGCGATCTTGCATACCCCGACTGGACCATTAACCCAGGACCAGTCCTGCCTGGCCATTTTCACCACTCGTCGTATACTCTCCTCGGGGACCAACGGGGACCGGATCCTTCCAGTAGCTTCCTACACCTTCCACAAAATTCTACCAATCATCAGGCGAGAAGAACACCAATCATTTGCCCATTTCTTAATCGTCCTGGGGATTAGGTAACACCTTAAACCATTTACGTGGATGACATTGGTCCCCCGGGGAGCTGTTGACGTTAAATCGGATCGACGAGGGAAACTTCCTAGGGAGGGGACAGGCAAATGAAGTCGTCGTATCGATGTAGAAGACCGATTGGAACGTGGACGATCGCGAAGCCGAACGTGTCCCAGAATCGCGGCTGGCAGGCGTTACGAGCGGTCTATGTGGGACATAGCGGCACTTCTTGCCCGATCCCCATGGCCGTTCCTATCACCGTTCGGTAAAATCCTCTATCGGTCGGATAACAGGGGATAACAACGTGGCTGAGTCCCAGGAAAATGTCCAACGTAGGCGGGAGAAGAGTTTCCGCCAGTGGAGAAGAGAAAATGATAAAGGAGCTAAGCTCTTTGATGAACGTTTTGATTACAGCTTTCCTCAATGAACAACATGAGAAAAACATGTCACAATTATGCGACAATTTTCCACGTACGACGCTCAAGAATGTCGAGTAGGTACGACAGGGTCTTCGATTGATAACGGTACCCTACACAGGAAACACTTCCGCTCGATCGCTCACGATCAATGTTGAAAGATATCGACCTAATAGATGCATCATCGGACGAATGATTATAATACTAATTAATTGCCATCGCGACATTCTCATTCAGAAAAGAACGATTTCGCCCAGTTGTCTTAGTTTTTTTCAAAAAATTCTCAAGTCCTGGAGCAAGATTCCAGGTTCACAGAAATTCTGGACTTTTTTTGACATTCTTCCCTGTGCTTTTGGATTTCATTTCTTGAGCGGAAGATGATCGCGCGATGCACGCTCTCGCGCGAATGAACACCGCTCACTGGCGACGGATCGAACGTGCCGAGAGAGATCGAAAGTTGCTAACGAAGGTGCACGAGCGGACGAAAGGGGAATCCGGCTGTCCTGACCCGCCGGAAGGCTGCGACCGCCATTGACATTCAAGAATATCAATGATCATCAGCAATGATGTTACAGACCTCCAAAACTAAACATTATCGCGCTGAATTTACTCCACTACAGACTCCCACTCTGCTTTGAATTTTTTTTTTATACATTTTAGGATCGCGATGAGCTTACCAGTTGAACGTGTTTCTGTCTCCTTTTCTGATGGTTTAGATTCTTCCTTTTATCATCTGCGTCGACTTCCACGGACGATTTCGCCTTTACTGCGTCGATTTACATCGTTTCGCTAGAAATAATAAACAGCGAATCCTGCGTTAGGGTGCTGCGGTAGAGAAACAGTTGGGTTATAAAGTCGTCGGAGCGACTATGAAGACAAAGGATCGTAAATCCCCATTCTCTTTCCCGTGAAAAATTGATACGTACTAACCATCCCCGTAGGAAGCGGAAGACAGTCGTAACGGTCATGGATTATCGTGGACTTGTTCCTCTCCGAGGTTTTTCGCGTGAGTCCGCGAAATTCCTCAGGAATAGAATTCCTAATGAACGTCGGCCAGTCACGAGTTGCGTGACGAACCGGTTCCCTCGAAATTCGCTTTCTTTCGCTCTGCAATTACGCAAAATGGATGCACGAAAGGCGTTAGACGAGGAAAGTGAAGGAAATTAAAGTAGAAAATTAAGCTAATCAGAGGCCTATTGGGTCACTGTTTTGTGAATTCTCAAAAACGTCGGTGTAAACGCACCTGAAACCGTTACTTTCGACGAGAAAAACGACGCTGATCCGAGTATCTCCAGGACATTCTTCTTTCAGGCCGGTTAATGTTAGCTGCGCGTATCGCAGGAACGTTTTCACGCAGTGATCGGCTCGGTATTGCCCCGTATTCCGTGAACTCAGGGAAATTTTACGGTTGAGCGTCGATCAAAATTACGCGCGCCTCGTTGAACTTATTAGCGTGCAAAACAAACGTCGTTTTTTGCAAGAGATTCAGCGGGATTTCTATGCTCTTCCCGTTAGAAAGTTCCTTCTTTCTTATTTTTCTTCTCCCCGGCGAACTTCCTCTATCTTCTATCTATCTTCGTTTTCTTGTATCACCGTTTTTTTGGATTTCCGTCCTGATTCCGAGGCTCGATTTCCTCCCCCTTCCGCGGACGACCTTCTCGAATGTCCGCCGGTGTATCGCCACTCGGAATACGATTCCCGATAAGCCAGTCCAGTTAGCATAGACACCCGGGAGAAGACGATACCCTTCTTCCTCTCCCCGTCACCCTTTTCGTCTCTTCCATCCTCCGAGCTTTCTCTCGACGCTCTTCAATAGCTGAATTCTCTTCTTTTTGCCCGTCCACCGACTTCCCGGTTCTTCCAGCCGATTCCGAAAAACCGGTTGACCTTGCGGTTCTGCTCGGAAAACTCGACTGCACGACGATCGATACTATTAATCCTACTTCTCCGAGTGATATCCAAAGTCATTGTCCAACTCTCATCTTAACAATCGGACGATCATTCTTCTCTCATTAGAAATTGATTTCCATTTTTTCGTGTCTCCTGCCGTTGTTGCGCCTCGACTTTCTTCGTTTCACGCAGTTTTCGTCGATTTGCTCCGGAGGGACAAGCGAACCGGGGAAATTTGGCGCGGTTGGCTGCTGATTTCACCAAGTTGGGTCTCCTCGTGGTCGGCTTGGCGGATGTCGGGATTGTACTGAGGCTGGGATAGTCGTCTGGCCGCCCCCGATGTGGCTTTTCTCGACGCCTCGTCGAACGGGCCGGTCGTTTAATAGTGGGGACTCGGCTGATCCCTTCTTCCTCGCGGTCCTCCCAGAGAGACCGGCGGATCTTGCGATTATTCCGCGTCTTCCGGAGAACGTTTGCCCCCCGGGACCATCCCCACCCCTCTATGCCGTTTCCCACGAACGCTTAATTTCCGCTCGAGATCCTCCGCCCCACGAAAACAAAGAGGATCGTTCGCCAAACTAAGTGGAGACTCGTGTCGACCCAAATTTTTCGACCCCCCCAACTTTCGCCCTGGGAAAACTTCTCACGCAATATTTTTGCATTCGCGCAAATTAGAAACTTTTCCCCAACACTTTTACCAACGTTAACGAGAAAACTCCATGCCATTTTTGTTCTATTCTTGTTGCTCCAAAAGGGTGGAAAGGAAAAAATAATTCTTCGTAAGTGTTCCAAGGGGAAGGAAGGATGTGTCTTTGTGTGTCTTTCGGATAGTGTTCAGCTTAAGTGTTCTGTCTAGATGCTCCAGGTAAACAGCACTGTAAATAACGTTGTACTCCATCTACGATGCTCACTCTTTCACGCTTCGCGTAATATGGTAATCGGTACGCGCGAACATTCGGATCTGAAATTTAAATGCTGTTTTCCTTTAAAACGATACACGACTTCGCCGTGTTTCCTCCAGCTCCGATCGAATGGAAGTACCGTTGGGGTGATATATTTAGGTAACATTCTCGGCTATAAGCAAGGAGTACTCTTAAATCCAGTGGGAATGGAGCTACCATCGCTGGTTTCCTCTACTTGTCCACATTTTTCGGGGGAATGGAGGGCAAGATGATGCTATCGTGAAAAAATGCTTGTTAAAACGGCCACCGGTGTTCTTCCCTGGGCATTCCACGTCCTCAGAGCGGAACTAATTAGCCGACCAACTCGATACCCCCGGGCAAATAAAACTGGCAACGATATTACGTAAAACTCAGCGACATCGTAAACGAGCGATCGCCATAAATTCGCAGCGAGGAGTGATATCGTTGAACGGAGATCCTCTCGAGCAGTGGGACGTAACGATTTGATCCCGGCTTACCCTCGCACGTATTTCATAGGAGTAAAAGTTGCCTCGCTAACCGAGAATCGAGCTCCACGAGACACAATGACACGTTCGGTAACGAGGACGAACGATTACAGTGACTGTGCGGCCCTCGGTTGCCCGATTTTCCTCGGGATTGTTCCACGCGGGAAAGTCGCCATGCGACACAATTCCCCAAGGATTGCCAGTGCTTTGCAATGCTGAGGAACGTTAGATCGAAAATTGAGAAAACCTTACCGCAGGTTCTGAGTAGCAGAAGAGCTCGTATATGTAATTTACGAAGAGATTGGAAATCTCGGGTCGGTTGATGATCTTTCGACGATCCACTTCCAGCCCGCCCCGTACTCGGCGCCATTAATACGCACGAGTTTTTAGAGTGTACAAAGTAATTTACCTAGCCTGTCGGCGGTGATTTGGCTACGCGAGAGACACGTGCTAAATTAAACTCAGATAACGGGTCGGCGAGATACGAATTACTCGCGGAAGTTCCTTGTTCCCCAAGGTGGATCACCGCGGCCCACTTTGGGCCGTTTCGGCATGGCCCGCTGATGTTTCCGCGATCGTAATCGCCATCCGCAATTCCTCGGCGACGATCGTTTCCGGTTGAACCATCAGAGACAAAGAGGAACAAACGGGATTGGATTTTCCCCATTTGGACGGTCGGCGGTCGAAGGAAAAGGAGGGCAAAAACGAGCCACAGGGAGAATCATCGCAGATCCGTGCCTTAACTTGCTTTATTTACACGTAAATATATTATGCATATATGTATATATCACTTTCGTATCGCTATGACCTCAGGATTTACACGTAAAGCTACGATAGTCTAATTGTCGTTTCCGTTAAAGTAAATTATGAAGTAGTAGTTCGAAGTCTCTCGTTATCCTCGCTTCCGACGCGTAACGATATAATACAAAAAAGGAACGTCGGTGGAACGTCGAGTAACCCGGAACGATGCGAATTTATAATCCATTTCGATGCCAAGGAGGCGACCCTCGTGGTTTCAAGTGGGACACAGTGAGAGGAAAAAATAGCATACACATATACAGACCACGGTAATACTGCTCGTAGCTTCCTAATCTTAATCATCGCGTCCGACCCCCTTCGAATTTCAAGAATCAAAGGATCAACTGCGAATACGAAATTTCCTTTATTTTTCCGAGATCCATCCAGCCTCGTAGATTAACTATAAACCCGTAGGAAGAGATCTGTACTCATCCTTACCGCGGAAGACGTAAGCACACAGCGACGCAAAAATCACAATGCAATGGGAACTCACGTTTCGGTCCGAAAGCTACCGATCGATACGGAATGAAAATACTCGTTCGTTTTGCTCGAGCAGCTCGGTAAGAGCCGGCTAATAAAATGCAGATAATATTTACAATTACCATTCGCGCCGCATGATACTCGAGACACGCTTCCAGTCTTACGAGGATACAATACCGAGAGAAAGAGAGAGGGACAGAAAGGGACATGAAAAATATCTATGTTTGTGAGAGAAAGAAATTGGGAGAAGGGAGAAAGGGGGGGTAGAGAACTGATTCGAACAAATCCACGTACGTGATTCGTACACGAAATGCGCGTAAATCCTGCTCCCCGCTCATAGCTTCACCGACTTATATCGAGCTTAACGAACATCAAAGTAACATAAAAAATTCTGGCTTTTCTACGGACGTACATAATCCTATAATAGGGGAAAAACGTAATATAACAGCTTCGTTTATGGCATCTTTAAATTCTTCGGTTCATAGAAAACACCTGGTATTTACAAGAACAACGCGAACCGCAGCCGTTCGAATCTGAGCTGATTTTCTATAAATCCGAATCAGGGTGTAAAACTTTAAAACGTCGCGTACACGTACATGAACCGTCATTTCTACATCGTAATGTCATGAGATAATTTACAATCGGACTGACACTTGACGACGACCGTAAACAAATCGTGGTCGTTCCTCGAGCTACCATCGTGAGAGCCTTGAAATTTTCAATAGGGGGTAATGACTTATATGAAAAATAAAATTATAGCAACAGCACTCTCGTCAGTTCTTTCTCGTAACGTTTCGGTCGTTTACCGATTTCTTCGAGCAGTTCACGCGATTACCAAAGGTTCGTCGTCCGAAAATCCACGGATGACCGGACCCTCTTCTTCTTCTGCTGAAAGGAACATAAGTTGTTTTTAAGTGAGGTTGAATGTTTGCTAATGATGAAGTTATCGATGAAGAAGGTCGTACCTAGACCATCCGTAGTTCCAGGGAAGGTGGCCTCGCCACGTCTAGTGTCGTAGTGACTGTTGGCAAATTGCGTGAAACTGTTGGACAGTCTTCTGTGCCTCACCACGAAGTAGGCGAGAGCAGAGCCTAAGGCTATGACGAGCAAGCAGATTGGAATGGCGAGGGACAACACGTTCGACGTGTTCATCGTCACGGGCCATGCTGTTTCTGTTAGCAAAAAACACAATATTCCATAAAAACTTACTCGAATCGATCATACGTCCGAATAATTTGCAAAAAATAGATACCTTTGGGGCTCATCACGCTGAGAACTTCGCTCAAAATACTTTGGTAGCCTTCTTCCGTGACGAGTCGAACGGCGAAACTATAAATCACGCCTGTTTTGGCACCCTTAAATATGTATGGTGGCTGATCAACCGTGAAGACCTTAGCCGTTGTTTCGTTGACGGTCCGTCCGCCTTCGGATACCAGGACGTCGTAATGATATTTCACGTTTTTCTCGATATTCTCGGGCAAATCGTGTTCCTGCCAGTAGAGAATGTATTTGCCTTCCTCGTAGAGAGCAGTGAGTTGATGTGGTGGCAAAATTGGCGGGGCTACGTAAATCGCTGGTTGGCTAGGAATTGTGTCTTCAACGTCAGTGGCCACTACGATACGGTATTTGCCGCCATATTTAATGCTGTTTAAAGTATGCTTCATGACAGTTTCATTGGTCGCTGGTAGAGTAATCGTGCCAGTCTTATTGGGTACCAGTTCCGTCAGTGAAATCTGGAAGACAATCTCATAGGTTAAATGTTCATAACAATTGAAGGTCAGTGAATTAGGTGGTGATGTAATTACCGTATAGCCGATTGGTTCGTCTATCGTGGAACAACCGGCACTCCACGATACGATGATAGAGTCGCTTTTATCGGCGGCTGTTACTCTCAAATTCTTTGGCGGGGCACGTTTATTGTAATGAGTAATTACGCGAACTGGCTGGCTCAATGGACCAGCTCCGTACTCTCCCCTGACACCCACGGCGAAAACGTAAGATTCGCAAGCCTCCAGGTCCTTGATAGTTGCCGTGAGGTTGGGTGTTAGGAGCTTGTAATCTGGAAAAATACTTGTCGGTCAGCGAATGATCGTTCACGGATAAGGAAGTAGTACGGAAAGAATTGTGGGCGTTACCTCTGAAAAGTTCCTGCATGTTGAGAGCATAGTGTATCGCGTAATTCCATATGATCTTTCTGGTACTCTTGGGTGGATCCCAGCTAAGCTTAGCAGTCGTGCCGTGAGACTTAACAAGATGGGCCTCAAGGTTCATAACAGAGGGTAAAGGAGTTCCCCTCGTCGTCGCCGTCGCCATGGCCACTTTGCCCACGTAGGTCTTCCTCATCGCGTTCACTTCGAAGGTATACTTTACTCCCGGTGCCAGATCGGTTACTTCGTATGTGTTCTTCATGGTCGTACAGGTATGCGAAGCGGGATAAGGTGGTGGTGGTTTGGCTGTCACGTGATATCCATCAACGTCCTTGATTGCTCCCCAGGTGAGCTCGACAGAATGGTTGGTAACTTTGGTGATTTTCAGGTCCTTGATGTAGTCAATATTTGCCGAACCGTCGAACATAAGGGTAGCGAGTTCCGAGGAAGCCGAGACGTGGTCGCGATTCTTTGCCTTCACCCAGAACGAATAATTCTTGTCGGCCTCAAAAGCGATGTCGATGATGGCGGAAGTCTTCTGCCAGGAGAAATTCAGTGGAGGAATCGGGGGCGTGATGTATCCTTCGTATCCAGTGATAGGACCATTTGGTTGCTTCGGTGGTCTCCAGGAAACTTCAATTTGGGTACCATTTTTCTGCGTCATTGTAACGTTCCACGGTGGGGATGGTACTCCAACTCCCGTCCTCACCGAGAGATACTTAGCCGGTGGGAAAACTGTGTTCTGGCCCTTCACCCTCACGTACACGGTGAGGTTGTAATTCGTGTAGGGTCGTAGATCGACAAACTGATACTCCGTGTCTTCGATCCAATCTGTGGCGTTTTTCCACTTGGAGGCAGCTGAAGACGACGACGTTCCCGTGGCTGACTGGCCGCTGGAGGTTGCCGTTTCAGCGATCGAGGGCAGGAACTCGAAGGTGACGTTGGTGGGGAGTGGCATCCACCAGAAGAGGAAGAAACTCGTGGCGTTAATCGAGCGTTCGTCCACGCCCATTACGAGAACTTGGTAGACCCTTGAGCTGTTCTTATCGCAGTCCTTCTCGTCAAATCCGTCGAAGCAATCCTGATTGCCGTCGCAGTAGGAAGCCATTGGGAAACAGCGAGTTTCGTCACAGGGGAAGAGACCAACGTAGCATGAAGGAGTGGCTGGACTTGGTCGAGGATCTACGAGGCAACCTTGCTCGTCGCTTCCGTCAGGACATTCCTCCACTCCGTTACAGATATTCGTGAGAGGTACGCAGGATCCATCTCTACGACACATGAACTGGTCTTCCCTGCATCCCATGTGCGCGTCACCACAATGCAATTCGTCCTCGCCCATCAGACAGTCCGGCGTGCCGTCGCAGACCCAGGATTCTTCGATACACCCACCGTTGTAACATTGGAATTGATGGACCCGACAGACGTGGGGTTGTTCAGTAGAGGGCGGAGCTCTGGTTGTCTCGGATTGTATGGCACAGCCCATCTCATCGGAGAAGTCACCGCAGTCGTCGACGCTGTCGCATTTCCACCAATAAGGTACGCATTTCTTATTGTCACACATGAACATAAAGTCGTTGCAATAATTGCTCGGGAGACTCGGGTGGAGAGGCGGGGGTAAGGTCGTTGTCTCTGTACAATTCAACTCGTCCTGGCCGTCGACACAGTCCTTGTCGCCGTCGCAAACCCAGGATTTGTAGATACACCGATGTTCCGAGCCTTTCGAGGATGTGTTGCAGAAGAACTGCCAGGATTCGCATACTATCTTGCTGCAATCTGTCTCGTCTGTACCGTCCTTGCAGTCGATTTCACCGTCGCATTTCCAGGTCATCGGTATGCAATTGTTCTCGGACTCGCAGAGAATCTCGTCGGATCTGCAGGTGTTTGGTTGAGAGGGACTGGGTTTCGTGCAATTCTTCTCATCAGATTTGTCGTAACAATCGTTTTCGTTGTCGCACCGCCATCTTCGCGGTATACACCATCCGTTGTCACATCTGAACTGACTGTCCGTGCACTTGATGTACTTGCAGTCCATCTCGTCCTTGCCGTCCTTGCAGTCTCGGTCGAGATCGCACACCCAGTGTTTCGGTATGCACTTGTGGTTGTCGCATTCAAAGTTGTTCGGGTTGCATGTAGATTTACTGCAGTCAGCTTCGTCGGAGTTGTCGCCGCAGTCGTTATCCCCGTCGCATTTCCATGACTCCGGAATGCAGACTCCATTGCGGCAAGAGAATTGATTCGCCGAGCAAGTGCTGGCTACGCGAGGACAGGTAGAGTTGGCGAAGGGCGGAATTCCACCGGGGCACATGCATTTTCCGTCCATCATGACCATTCCATCGGGACAAAGACACGAGTAACCGGGTGCGGTAGGTGCGCCGAGACAAATATGTGAGCAGACGTTCGGGTTTGCGCAGGCATTCGTACCGGACTGAACGCTATGTGCGAAGACCTGAAGATCAAAGGGACGAAATCGTTAGAAAAACTGACATAAGCCTAAGACAGGAAGAAAAATGATCCCTTGAGCAATTAAGAAATTACCTTGAGATCCATTAGTCCTGAGAGTTGACCCAGGAGAGTGGTTATTCCAACACCGTGATCCTTGTCCGCTACGAATATCATCGATTGTTTCCAATCGTCCCAATACATATTGTCCTTGAAAACGGCCACAGCGAAAGGATGGGAGACCCGTTCGTCATGAGCAATAATTTTCTTGAATCGTTTACCATCGAGATCGGAAGAGCCGATATAATCTTCCATAGCGTCTACCCAGTAAATTCGCTCTGCGATATGATCGATCGTGATGCCGTTGGGCCATTCTACCGTGGGTTTCACGAACAGTCGTTTCACGTCTGTACCGTCGAGATTTGCTCGTGAAACAGAGGCATTGCCCGGTGCCCAGTCCGTCCAGAACATGTAACCCCTCATAGGATGTACCGCAATGCCTCTAGGTTTTTGCAAATTATTTGGACCCAATATCGTTCGTCGCATTCGTCCCATGGATGACAGATCTGTCCGAATAATTTGTATCCTCATTTTCACCCCGTCGACGAAGTAAAGAACGTTCGATACCCAATCGAAGGCCATCCCCTCGATCGAACTCAGGTCCGTTTCTACGAGAATTTCCGGGTAACTCATGCCACTTCGCAGACACTGCCTGCCGATTGTGTCGTTCACGATATCGGCCCAGTACAGGCAGTTGTTCTTCAGGTCGAATTCGATGGCGATTACGTTCTTTAAACCGTGCACCGGCAGGGCGGTAATTTTCTCCTCGACAAGATCAATCTGCGAAATGTGCTCCCTGCGGGCGACTAGCAGGAAGTCTGGCACCGCTTCCATGGGACAAGGAATCTCGTCAGGTTCGAAATTCCGCGCGAGTCCGCCTGAGCATTCGTCGTCGGGTATCTTGATGTACCCTTTGGTGCGATTATAAAATAGTCCAGGTGAGCAGGACGCCGGAATGGCGTAAGGATCGAAATTAGCGAGTGACTTATTGCGAATGCAATGATAAGGGCTGCTAGATCGCACGAATCCAAAGTCGCAGGTGAAGTCGTTGGAGTCGCAAGGGCAGGTTTCCTGATTGACGGGAACGTCGTAATTGGTTCCGATGTAGCAATTGGTTCGTTGGGCCCTTCTCAAGAAGGTTTCCCTTTTGCCAAGGACGCAGGACACGCCCGGTTGTTCCATGCTCATCGGAGACCAAGGTTTAAAGTCTTCATTGGTACAGTTTCTCTCGAAGATATTCCTCAGGTCTATTTTTATGATCAACCATTGATGCTGCCCACTGCCGGAGCCGAAAATCGTAAAGACCGTGGTATTTTCGCCGGGTTCGGTCATCAGACCGTATACTCTGAGCATCTTTTCGTTAAATACGTAAGTTTGCCACGTTTCACCCTCGTCCGTCGAGTAGGAAATGACCCTTGTCTCCCCGCGAGACTTGAAGTATTTGACGGCAACTAGAAGACCCCCGTGATCTCCCATGTTGAAGAAGTAGTAGTCCTTGAGCACCTGTTTCCAGGTTAGACCCGCATCCCTCGAGACGTAGAGGGCTGGGTGTCCTTTGAGATTGTAACCAATAACACCGGTCGCCATTATTATACCCGGTGCGGACTTTGAACTCATGATCGTGACGGATCTCGTGACCGGATACAACTGACTGAACCGCTGACTCAGATGCAACGAACAGTCTTTCATGCAATGCATGTCATGGACCCCCTCGGGCGGTTGTATGTCGTTCCAAGTCGCCCCATGATCGTACGTTATTCGAGAGACCAAATGTTCCGGTCCTATGGAACCCGATTTCGGCGTTCCTTTCACTTGTGAAGCAATGTAAATTCCTCGAAGACCCTCGACTTTGTAAAGGTCCGTGAAAGCCTCGTCCTCTACATCGCTGCAAAATTATCTCGATAAAACACAGCCCCTATATATCGCTGGAAAATTCAATTTTCCTCATACTTACTTTAACCAGCTATGCTTCCAAGTGCTGTTCGGAAAGAAGGTAAAAATTCCTTCCAACGACAATCCAAATTTAGCCGACTGACTATCGATTACTTCCGACACGTAGAGATTAACCGTTGTTTCACTGTGGGAGACGGCAACAAATACTCGATCATTAGATACGTCGGCGATATGATAATCTTTGCGATCCAATTCTGTATTGAATTGAGCCTTAACGAACCCTTGGTCTTTATAACACACAAAGAGTTCCAGAGAAAAAGAATCATTCTAAAATGAAATCATTCACATATCACAAAGAATTAGTATGCGATCATGTCTCTCCCACTCAATGACTACTATCGTTACTTACTCGGCTTTTTCTTCTTGTCGCGAACATATAATCATCTCTAATTTGGAAATCCTCGACGCCTGTAATCACGAACGATTGTCCTCGGTTTGGTGTGGACAAATACTGAACCGGTAATTTCAATATGCTGCTTGATTCGGAAGGTTTGGCGACCTCTAATAGCAAAGAATTTCGCGACGGAGACCAGAAGAAAGCTTTAACATAGGCGTAATGATCTTTCCAGTTTCGCCCCGCATCCGCCGAAATCCATAACTAAGACAGGATGAGTGAAATTATAAAGACAATTACACGACTTCAGTCCAGTATTCCATTTCCTCCCTTTCACCTTACCGTTCGTGGATTATTCACTTTATCCAGTGCAACAAGAATTTTGAAATCGTAATCGTACAGTGAAATCTCGCTAGGAGTGAATGGTACTTCGATCCTCGTAATTGTTTCTCCATGATTGAATGTGACAAATAGCAAACGATTCGTACTATCAACAAAGACCCACTGGAAGAATATCGTTACATTAAGATGCAATAGCTTTTCTCGGTTACGTTATTATAAATTACGTACAAATGAGTTGTATTTCGGATGATTGGAGAACTTATCCAGAGTTGCGTATTTGGCATTAGGTTCATCAGAGACTTTAAACAGATCGGTTTTATTCACGAACGTATCGCCATAGTCGTAACTTATGTATACCGCACTTGGATTACTCGGGACAGGGATTTTACTTCCCTGTGGGCGGAGTATAGGAGTACTGTCTCTTGCCAAACATATTATCACATTGGAACCTTCCCCGACCCAATGTACCATCAATTGTTGGTGCGAATCATTCAGAGCATTAATCTGCAAAAAGGTTAATAATAAAACCTAGACAATACTACGGTATTATCAACTTGCATAAAGCTTTAGCGTATCTCTTATCTGGAAAAGGTAAGATAAACGATGATCGACGAGCGAGATATGCCGGCTACGTGATAAAAACAAGTACCCACAAAATATAATAAACACTATTTATACGAAGAGAATATAGGATTTACATAAATTTCCTTCAAAGTAAGCTAACGGTCATAACGGAGTTACGATGATTAATGAGCATGACTCATTTCCTTTCTTTCTGATGAACTTCTAAAGAATGTTTTTTTTTAGTAACATGATGCATACAGATCATAGAGACTTGTGAAAATTCAGCTGTATAAATGCTTGGATCACATGGCAATAGTCAACATGTTTTAGTTCCTTATCAAGAGAATACTTAAAGCATAATCATGGAATTATCAACGTGTATGTATACGTGTTAGTTCTAAGTAACTGAAAGGGGGTCTCAAACGTCATGCGATTTTCTAAATATTAAAGTAGACATACTGAAAAAACGTGGCTTTTGAAAAGACCTAGTACACTTTCGTCGCAAGGGAAAAATAATATACACGTTGAAGTGTATTTACGGTAGCCCCACGAGCGTCGTAGACACGATAATATATGGACGGTCGAAACTGCGGAGTATTATTTGGCGCAATACTTTTACTATATAATGCAGGTCATAAAAAGTTAGACGGTGTATTGGTCGGTTACTGACCTCTGCGTGTCAATAACAGAAGGAGCAAGCTATGCTACTCCGTTTCATCGGAGATGGAATAAATTTATTCCGGAAGGGAGTATAACACGATAATTACGCATCGTTCGATGTCACATAAGTTCCGCTGCGAGGCGAGCATATGCTATTCATCGTTCGTTACGTAGCCGGGCACTTCTTCGAGCGATAAAAGCCGTTCGCACGGAACAAAACAACAAGTTGCATTGGCAAGTTGACAAAGGAATATGCGCGGAAGAAGGATCCCTTTTGTTCGTCTAGAGCGTCAAGTGGTCGGTGAAGGTGATTAGCAGGAAATCTGAGGGGCAGCACGCACCTTGGTCGTAATATTTGGGTTGTTCTGTGAAGCAGGATCGACGTCTCTGCGTCTCCGAAGGGATGACGTTTCCTCATCGTTGGCAGAACTATCACCCTTGTTGATGATGAGGGGCTCCCTGAAAGTCGACGCTTCGCGGTTCTCGTAGATATGCAGATTCTTCGCCCTATCGCCGAATCTTTGGCCGTAATTGCGATCGATCAGGAGAATTACATGAAAAACAATGGCGAAAAAGTAAAAGGCCGAAGTCACCCGGCCAGCCATCTTGTTCAGACTGACTCTTTTTCAAGCAGCACCGTATATATCTTCGGGCCGCAGTGTGAACAAGCCTATGCGCAAAACCCATGCATCACCGACAACCACAACCCACACAGGCGTACATTCCTCTCCCTACAGTCCCACCATCCTATCCCTGTGTAGTTATGAAAGATTGTCGACGTAGGACTTTCTACCGGGCATCTATCCGAAATCTCCCGCCAGATTGCGCACGTGTAGAAAAGCCTTCCTTTTTGAATCTGCAAAAAACATGGGACTGAGATCAACTTAGGCATCTGTTCGATACACGCCCCATTGAACCCGCTGGTTAACTTCAACCAAGTCATAGGAATTTTATCAATAACGAATGACCAGATACGTTGATCAACCGCTCTGAAATTGATTGATGGCAACAGTAGCGCTACTAACGGTGGATGTCTAAAATTCGTTGCAAGAGGATGAACAAAGTGCATTCATCTATGTTGACCTTGCACTTTTACTACCAGCGACAGTGACGCCAGTGAGCACATAGTCCCAAATTCAAATGCGGCTGAAGAAACACACAATGAAATATTGATGAGCGCCAGGTCAAATTTGACAACTGTGTACACCAGAGGATGGAAGACAATAGAATAAAGATACCAATAAAATAGACGTTTCGTTGTAGGGTGAAGAGCATTTTTAATGATAGCTTTCAGATGTAATAACGAACGTAAATTAGATAATGAGTTTCATTTCCTGACAATTCCGTTGTGACGCATCACGTCGATCGTTCAAGAGGGACGTCGCATATGCCGATGTCGAGTTACATTTTAACACACATATATCTACATGTATATATTTACATTCTTCGCACTAGAGTTGCGCCTGTTTTTATTGATAAAATGATGAGTATCAAGTGAAGCACAATATTGAGAAAAAATACACATACCTTCACACGTGACTAATAATTCTGTATGAATAGAATCCTCTCCTATCCATCCCCTTCCACTGTTTTTAAGGAGGGATATTTTCTTGGTGATTCGTTCAAAAGTTGAGGAAGACGGGAAGGATGGGAGAGGAGAATGAATATTCATGAGAGTGAGAGAGGGCACACGTGATGTTTCCTACGTTTCAGAGATAAGCATTTTAATTTCGGATTCAAAGTATTCCTAGTCATACTTGGAATAAATCTCGCATTTTGTTTTATTACTTAACGAAGCTATAGGAAGGCACCTTAACGAATTACAGATTGACAATTATTTTGCAGTCATATGGCGTTTGCATGCAGATAATTTTAAAAAAGAACAATGAAGGGCGATTATAAATTTGAAGCAACGGTGGTAACGAAAGTCGATACATTTTAAGCGGTTTCGTCATCTTCTCAATAATCGATGGAGCCTGTCGCGAAGGTCACCCCAGTGCGTGAGGCTTTCATACCGACTAGACCGCAGTATTTTTTTTTACTGAAAGATGTGTGCAAGCGAAAGTATGCGCTTTCGAGTGAATCCAAGAAACGGATTTAATGCTTACAATGGTCAATACTTCGTATCGCGAGTTCATTTCCCATTACATCGGCCCGGGAAGCCTGCTTAAGTCAGATAATAATAACAAAACTTTGTAGAAACTCCGAAGAGAATCAATGTCATTCAGCACATCACTTGTCCATATATTAATAAGTTCCAGCTAACCGGTTACATAATGTATTAGCATTCCTCATTGCTCAAGAGTCGAGTTTCCTAGGACGGCCGTTTTAAAACGAAAAGAGCCATTCATTAAATTTACATTACGTTGTCTATTATATATAGTGTTTATTTCTGTCCGTCTTGTTAATTTTTATTATTCGGTATTTATATTTATATAAAACACGTAGTTACGACATGTGTTTTGAAGAACGTGAATTTGAAACCGTCTTATTAATTCGCGGGCGTATTGGTCTATCGAAGCTCATCTGCCGCTTTTGATTTCTCATGGGAATTTATAAAAGAATCGAAACCCTCGACCGAATCAGCTTAAGCGAGTAAATAAGTCATACCGCCTATAAAGCTGCGCTGACTTTGAGGAAACAGGTAATAATCAGTGATATTCACATAAAAGCCGTATAATCTTCGAAATAACCATAGACAACTGAGAAGCGATTCTTAGAATTTCATAAATGAAACTTACATGCTATAGAACGAAGTAAAAGTCGATAAATATTAAAAAATTAATAATTACAAAAGTAACATAGTCCGCATATTAGATCGAGCATTGGGCCTCGATCGGACGGGCTGTAGGGCATCATTGGCATTTTTCATTTGTATTTCATCAAAGCCATCCGATTCGATGGAGGAGGTCAACGCTCGACAGAATCTAAAGAGTTAAATATTATCTTTTTCTTCTTAGCTTCATAGAATTACGATACTTGGGATCGTACAAGTGGAAATTCCTTTTTAATCGTTTATAATCTCATATAATTCTTCAATGCGATTTTTATCTTAGCGCACTGCATATTTAACAACTCGTTAAAAGCACATTTCATATAATATCATGTCCCAAGTTAGTGTGCCTCTTAAAATATATGGCAGTCATCAAAACGCAAACGGATCGTTTGCGGGGGGGAGGGGGGACTTCGAGTCAAAGACTAGGAGATAGAAACGAAAACGGTATCGGACAATAAAGTTCATTAATAAATCGGTTGCTCGCAGTGAATAAACGTTTCATTATAAAGTCTCTCAATAAAAAATTAACAAAAAGTCAAGCAGATGGCATATTCCTTTCCTATAAAAGCCAGTAAAACGAATAGTTCTTGCGCCGCACAAATTTGCGTATTGTAAAACTGTAACCATTTTGTACGACGTTTAAAAGAAATACATAGTAAGCAAACCGTCCTGGAATATACTTGGAAATAATGTATATACGACACTTCAAGAAACGGAAAGGTCTCATAGTCAACGGAGTGCTTTCTTTCGTGCACCGAATGATGAGGAAATGATATGCATATTTGTGTACTGTAAGATGCGTTAAGCGTAATTCTAACAGAATGAAATACCCGAACGAACAGTTCGATCACGCTAACGTGGGACTTCTAAACGACAGTTTTTTTTTCCTTCCCATTCAACTAGCAGTAATTCACAGTGTCCAAAATTCATTGAAGAACTAAATTTAATTAGTCTCGTAACCGTCTACGTATAATTAACGTCACATATAGCTGCTGAACATTTATATGGTATTTTCTTTTCTCCAAATGATATATGTCTCGAAGACACACATTCGAATCGTCCTTCAATTCATTTTACACACCGCGCCCGTGTCTTCGATATTCGTATTTGCGTTGCTTTAATCGAGTAGAGCAACGAAACAGTTTCTCCCCTTGAACGCGTTGGTTGTGCTGGCGGCTCGTACCGAACTTCACTGCTCCAGTTTAGCTGAAAATGAGCAAGTATTAGATTTCATTGTCGCAGCTTGGATCAGTCGGAATTTCACATGAACGTTGACGCCGCAGTTTCGCGCGAAACTTTCATGTATGATTGCGGCTGAAGAAGCTGATAAAAGCTAACTTTGCTAAGAAAATATTCGTATGTGATGGTAGCGTAAAAAGCTTGACTACTTCAGCTGGCAGAGAAGTATACATCGAAAAGAAAGCGATCATGAAATCTAATGGCGATACATAAGGTTCTAGACACCTACACGATAAATTAACGAAATGCAACAAACTGCAATACTCTATGAACAGCGAAAAAATGATCGAGCAACTATCTGAGTAAAACTAATCGCTCAACAGAACTGAAAGCTTAATGGAGGGGAGGGTCCTTCCTTAACGCATGAGCGTTATGAATGAAACCGTTATACCATCGAATATGCTTACAACGTACTGACGAAACACAAAACTCTGCACAGAAACACTAATTATCGGATCTCGGCGAGTTTCGTCACCATTCCGCATTCACAATTGGAAGAACATTCCTGTTGTACCTTCGGAGGACTAATCGTAAACGAAAAGAGTGATAAAAAAAAGATATGTATAAAAAATGCAGACAACTGGAATGATTATCGGTCAATCGTGCATTAATACAACGGTAACGATCTGTGATTATGTGCGACTCACCGCATCTCTAAATGTTGTTCCAATTGTGTTCACTTTTCATTGGTTTCGCTTTCTACTTTTTGGCTTTTCTAAAATATGACAAATGGATTGTGATCGAGCGAATGAGTTGCGTTCAAATTAGCTTCTCCGAACGACAGCATTACCGGGGTTCGGTATTGAAACATTTTTTTTTAATGACTTCCTTAGAAATGTCTCAACACAATTGGACCGTCGGGACTCATCTTGACCGGCTGCCGCGCGTTTCTCGACCATGATTCACGAGATTATGAGATGCATTCGAATGAGAAGCCAGAGATGAATGATTAGGCGTCGTACTTACATGGTAATTAGGGAGAGGTGTGGGTGAGAAGGGATTCTTAGCCGAATCGATGGGTATACTCACTTCTTCTTGAGAGTGAAGAAACTGCGCCGCTTGGTCTCAGCTTGTGTCGGAGCAGGCAGGGTGTGAGCCCTCGACGTGCTTGCACCCGACGTACCCTGCGCTGCTTGATTCAATACCGACAACCACTCGTGCATCTCAGCGTCGTCTTTCGCTTGGAACAGGAAGTCGGATCCGCTTTGGGATCTAAAACGATAACGATTTGCCTGGATTAGAAAGCTCCTTGGTCAAGTGACTAAGCTTCTCATTGTTCGCTCTAACGTACTTCACTCGGAAGACATGTTTCCTCTTCGTATAATCACTCGCCACGGTAATCGTTGCGCCCTTCAGGCCTAGAGGAATCTCCCCTTTGTACGTCTGATCCGGCGATGCCTTGTACGACTTTTGGTCTTTATATACAAACAGATTTTGCCCACGTACGACCATGTAGACCTTATCCCACGAACGATTAGACGCTCTCTTCGTCGTACTCTCCCATTCGTGCTTGCGTTGTAGCGTGCCCTCGAATTCATCCTCGCTAGGGCTTCGTTGTTCTGCAAAATTGTACGATTCGGTTCTGTAAATTCGATCGTAGAAGAGTCGAAGACCCGATAAAGACTTATAGCATAAATAGTATACCGCCTTGACGATCACCAAAGCTGTAAAGTATTAAATGCAGTTAGTAAAGTGTGTCAACGTAATGTAAACGACAGGTCGGTGCGTTAAAAGACGAACACATGACGGATTCTCTTTATCCTCGTTGAATAGAGTCGTACCTAAAACAACATCGATTTCTATGCGCAGACAATAGTGTTAACAGGCGTTAATTTTTGAAGCGACGAAAAACAGGGGACTATCGGGGAAACTAATGACGAGAAATTGTGAAGAAATTCGTAAGACGAAATTAACTTCGGACAAGTCGGTCTCGTTGAACTTACCAGCGATGCTATGTTCATCGTCGCTCGCGCCGCTGCGATCTAAGCTCGGCGATTTGGCGGACTTTTTCCAACGGAAGCTCCTAAACGGCGACTTGCTGCGACTCCGCTCCTTACGTTTTAAGGTACCAGACTCGGAGGGTCCACCTTTTGGAGCTTAACGATACACGCAACACATATAAAGTCCATCGATTAACTACTTACTCGTCTCCATTACCTCCGCACGCTTCGTTCTACGTCGCAGAATTCATAGCATAAACGTCTACAATCGTGCTCGAGTCAACTACTTTCATGCTCAAGACTCGTTAGACTGAACCCCGTCTTCCTCCACACGGGTAACTACCCTTCATCATTGAACGAAGGAAGACAAGGAATTTCTACAATTATTTTCATGCGACATGCTCATGCAACAGACGCGAAGCGAACGTTTCACTTTTGTTTGAGTTCAGCGCGATGAAGTCGTAAATTTCCCGTGTAACACCGATCGAAGAGAATGGAATTGGACTGCAATGGAATTTGCGAGACGTCCCCCAGCCCGGAAATGCGAGTCATGCCAGCTATATTACAACCGGCCCCTTACTGGTCGGGAATGGCGATGACAGAGTCAACGTTTCGGAAGATATCGCTCAATGATTTCCGAGGGAAATACGTAGTACTCTTCTTCTACCCGTACGACTTCACTTTCTCGTGTCCGACAGAAATTATACAGTTCAGTGAACGCATCGACGAATTTCGGAAGCTTGGTATGAATATATTCCCGGCTGTATAGTTAGCCTCGTTAATTGATCGTAGTTTTTTTACTGCAAAAAAGATGCTGAAGTCGTGGCAGCTTCGACAGACTCGGAATATTCGCATTTCGCATGGGTGACGACCCCTCGCAAACAGGGTGGATTGGGGGACATGAAAATACCGATTCTGGCTGACAAGAATCACCAAATTTCCAAAGACTATGGCGTGTTGGACGAGAAACTGGGGATTTCACGACGAGCCCTCTTCATTATAGACCGTCGACAATTGTTAAGACATTTTTCGGTAAATGACATTGCCGTTCCACGTTCAGTCGATGAAACTCTACGATTGGTTCGAGCTTGTCAGTTTGTCGATAAATACGCCGACGCGTGTCCCACGAGCATCAAGGAGGAGCCAAATATTTCCGAAGGAGGACCCAATTATTTTGCCGTTGTTTAGGTGCCAGCCAATAGTAATCGCGTTCATTAACAATTAATTCGTTATCGCAAGATTTTATAATTGTCGATTCTCCGTTAGGATGTGACGTGTGATGAGTATGTTAACGTCGTGATTTTGTGAAAAACGTCCGAATACTTACTCGTTGGTGTAGACGGTACGCGGGGTGAGGATTTCGCAGCGACCTTGGAGGATGAGGCTGCTGGCGAGGTTCCTTCCGACAAAGGCAGTTGCGTAGGTTTTCGAGCATGCACTAAACCATACCGATTACAAAGTCATGCTATTTTGCTTACATCGTGCTTCATAGAAAACATATACAAGAATACTACGTATCAAAAAAAAACGTGCGACCTACGATTAAACCTGTTGACACCATCGAAAAATGTCTAAGAAAGTGATTTACTCTACGTTGTTTATCAACACCTCTCCTACTCCAGACCTTCTGTGCGTATTGCATTCAGGAATTGGAGATCACGAAATTACAAGGACGTAAATATTGCTATACGA
Organism: Hedychridium roseum; assembly: GCA_963989215.1. NCBI lineage: Eukaryota > Metazoa > Arthropoda > Insecta > Hymenoptera > Chrysididae > Hedychridium > Hedychridium roseum. The sequence continues at coordinate 1,467,432 of OZ022318.1, read as the reverse complement.
AAGAAGAACCAATGCCATTGGAGAAATCGAGAAACTCCCCACCGCAGACTCCACCACCTGCGTAAAGTAAAGTTAGGAAATCAAAGTAAATGATAGCACACCGACAGCGACGAGTGCAGAGGTGCCATGAGCGTGACGCTGAAAGGCATAAAAGTTGTTAACGCGTAAAGTTTCAAGTCCATCACCAGTCTCGAACCGGGAAGATGACCTGCTTTCGGTGGAAATCATGAGTAAGGTCGAAAGCACCGAAGGCTGATACACCGGCAAAGTCTTTGGTGAGCTTTAAGTAGCTAGAAAGTCGGACGCTCACCTTCTTTGGGTTTATCCTGAGGCTGCGGCGTACGCGTCGAAGCCTTGCGATGCGTCGCTGTTGTTCGTGCAATCCGTGCCGCATTGTGGTGCATTCGGGGAAAGGAGAAGACAAGAGAAGACGGAACGACCAGGGATTTTTCAAGAGGGAAGGGTATACGGCAAGGACACGATGTTGGGGGAGGCAAAAAATATACGTGCTGTTAGCGAAATCATGCTTATCCACACAAACCATCGTTGTAAAACCAGTCGCCGGTTATGAGGGATAACGTGAGAAGCAAAACATCCGGAATATATCGGATTAGTCATGTACGCGAAAGCCTTCGGATTTCATGGTACGCAAATTTCTTGTTAATCGTTTTTCATCAAGACACTTTAACGGTAAACGACGAGAAATTCGATCTTCTACAATCATTTTTCCACTGACCGTTACCGTACGAACAATCCCAACGAAAATGCAATATCACGAATTTTAAACTTGTATCTTTTTTTATACTTCAAAGTGAGAACACAAAAGTGAAGTTTCCGATTGATCTTACCATGGGTATCATCCTCGCCGGCTGCGCGTTCTCCAGTTTGTACTCCATCAGCCTCCGCCCTAATGAAAATCGGGGATTAGCAATGATGGCTGTTCCAATATGTCGAGCTAATTAATCAAGTTGCCCAATTTACCTCTCGCTAGGTGGTTCGTCCGGACTAGTAACAGGGGTCGCTTTAGCCAAACGGGCAGCTTCAGCCGCTGCTGCTTCTTCCTTTTTACGTCTTTCTTCTTCTTCACGTTCCTGTTCCCTTCTCTTCAATTCTTTCAATTCGAACTACGAGCAAAACCGGTTACTGTAGACTTACAAATCCTCAGATTTATTTTACTTCATCGTTAACTTACCGTTGTTCGACGGCGCAGTGCACTGAACCTTTCTTCCTGGGCAGCAGCTGATTTTTCGAATGCTTCGTGTTTCTTGATCAAATTTTCGACTTCGTCAATAGTGTGCTGGAACGCAAAGTTACATTTATTCACTGTTGACTATCGTACAGTTCTGTGATTTTTGGTAGAGTGAAGCAACTTACTCCGAGCTCTTGACTCATGAGATATGGTTCCTGCGCTATTAACCAGGCTTCAGCAACGGCAGCATCTCTCGCGAATTGGTAGACTTCCAGAATGAGTTGTAGATTTTCCCAACGTTCTTCCCATCGGTGTAACAGAGCATTTCTATGATCGGTCAAAGCGGCCAACTTCTCCTTAATCTGCGCACTGGCATAATGATTCCTGGCCAACAGATCTTTTCCCAAATTGATGCAGGCCAAAAGGTTGTCTTCCCTCGCATCGATCTCAGCCTTAACGCTCTGGTGATTATTCATGAGTAATTCAACGCCCGCGACATCTCTGGGTTTCTCGGAGGTGTTCATTTGTCTGATCATGTCGTCCATCCAGATCATCAGAGTTCTAACCATGTTGAAGAATCTGAAGAGATCGCCAGTGTCCTCGAGTTTGGCGCGTCTTCCTTCGCAGAGGGACTGCAAGTTGTTCCACGCAGCTACGACTTCCGCCTCGCGGTTCGTGATTTCCCGAGCTTTGTCGCCAGCGTAACTGGCCTGTAATTTCGCCGATTCTTCCTGTATCTGCGAGACCTGGCTCTGCAGTGTCGACAGGTCTTGGATGAAATTGGCGTGTTTCCGTTGAAGGGCAGAAACCGAGCCAGCGTCGCGTCCAAGTTCGTCCGACATAGCGTTCTGTTTCTCGAGGATTCTACCAAGAACGTCCTTGCAGTCGTGGAAGAATTTGTGGAGCTCTCGGCTAGCTGCCAGCATCTGTGTACGAGTCTCGATCAGTTCCAACAGGTCCTGCCAGACTTCGTTCAAACCATCCTTCCATTCGGCGATCGTCGCTGCGTCGGAATGACCGGCAGCGATCAAGGAATCGGCAATTCCGTTAACAGTAGCCACTCGTTCAGAACCTATGGCTTCGGTGTCCCTAGCGAATTCCTTAAACCTCTCCCAAAGTAGGGTCACGTGATCGTAGTCCTGGCCCAGATCGTGACTGCCGGCGACAAGTTCCCTCTCAGCTATCCATTGCTCAAGGTCATCCACTTCGCGGTTCAGCATGAAGAGCTGAAGAGCCTCGTCAAGTTTGGCACGACGTTCGCCTGCCAGGTCTTTCAGTCCAGCGTAGAGCTTGTCGACTTGAGATTGTTTCACCGCAATTTGATCGGCCAACGGGTGGCTGTCGTTTATGAGCTGTCGCGCGGTTTCTCCGAGCTGTCGAATAGTTTCAGCGTAATCCTCGACCGCGTTCTCGAGGGACTCGTGTTTCTTCATTAGGTTCTGAGCGGAGATTTCGTCCTTGCCTCTGTCCTCGACCATCATGTACAGTTCCTGCTCGCTCATCCAGGATTCAGCCTCCGTAGCGTCGAAGAAATATTGCTGAGCCTTCTCGTTCTGCAAGAGATGCTTGTTCCTCTCGTCTACCGCATCCTTCAGCTCCTTCCATTTCTCCGTGAGTTCGGAAATGAGTCTGCGGAACTCGTCGCTGGCCTCGTGACCTTCGTCAATGAGCTTAGTTCCGTTGTTGCAAACCAGATTAATGCGTGGTTCGTGGTTCTCTATCTCCGTGCGGAGCGACTGGTTCTTCTTCTTCAACATGTGGACGTTGAACAAGGAGTTGCCATATTCGCTGCTGGTGGCCTGTGGCATCTTCTCAGCGATCCAAAGTTTCTCATCTTCCACGTCACGTCGGAATTGGAAGGCTTCCTTCTTCTTTTCGAGCTGACGTTGTCGGTCGACAAGTGGTGCCTTCAGTTGCTCGAATCTTTGTGCTACTTTCTCCTTTTTGCACTTGATCTCCTCCATCTTGCCCTCCGGAACGGTGCGTTGCAGATGTTCCGCTTGTTTGTCGAGTTCAGTAACTTGTTTAGCCTTCACGGCCATCTGAGTCTCGATCATCTGCTGCTTCTGCATGAGAATGTTCACCGAAGCCAGATCGGAACCGGTGTCGGTGCTCTCGATCTGCTTCTCAAGTTCGTTCATCCAAGAATCGATATCGTCGCAGGTCTGGTGTATGAGGACCTCGCGATTAGCGTCAAACAGACGCTCACCCTTGTCGTGAGTCGTTGTTTCCAAATCTTCAAACTGCTCCGCCAGTTCCGTGACCTTCGGTTGGATGATTTCAGCCAAATCCGGTTTCTGGTGGATAAGCTCGTCAGCGGCCTGTTGCAGCTGTTGCAAACGATCCTTGTTGCTCGCAATTTCCGCTTCGAAGGCCTGATGACGCGTCCACTTGCTGTGAACAGTCTTGGCGCTTCTGTAGGTCTCGTCCTGGGCGGTGATGTGTTTCTCCTGCACCCATTCGCCGAGCTCCTCGCAATCCTGCAGGAACATCTGTAGCTGCAGCTGATCCTTGAGTTTTTCCATCAACCGATTGGCCTTCTCGCGGTTGATTCTCCTGCGTTCCTCGATGTTCTCGGCCTTCTTCTTCACCTTATCAGCCGCGAAATGACCCTCGTCCACCAGTCTGCCGGCGAACTGAGCAACAGAGTTGATCTTCTCGTCGTTAGCGTCCATAGTGGTCATGAATGCCTCGTGCAGTTTGATCATGTGTTCAGCCTGCTCGAAGTTGGCTGGAGTCTCGTCCTTGGAGAGAACGTGTTCTTGCTGCGACAATAGCACCTCCGCTTGACGAGCATCGCGGTTGAAGACCTGGAGGTTCAGCGAATTTGAGAGCAGGTTCTGACGATTCACCCACATCTGGTGCAACTCTTCCCAACCCATCTTCAAGGCGTTCAATCTCTCACGCAGGAACATGTACTGCGTATCTCCATCACCGGCTTCGCTGGTCAATCTCTCGCCGTACTCCATCATCTTCTGATAGTCGTCGGTGTAATTGTCGATTTCCTCCTTAATGTTCTGATGCTGCGTCAAAAGTCTTTCGGCATCGGCCAGACTGGTCGGCGTGTCCTCACTGGCAACGTCTGTCTGCGTCTTGGTCAGCCAAGTCTGGAAGTGATCCAGGTCCCTGAGGAATCTATGCAGGTCTCCGGCTTCCTCGAGCTTCGCGTCGCGTTCCTTCAACATCTGAGTCAACTGTTCCCAGATCTCGTGGATCTGCGTGATCCTCTCGCGAATGACAGCCGCTTCCTCCGGGTGTTCCTGTTGGATGATCTGCGCTTCCTTTTCGAGAGCATCCAATTTTGCCTGAATAGCCGCTAGGTCCCGCTCCATTCCGCTCAATCTGCGCTGCAGGGTCATCACACCGGTCAGATCCATCTCCAAACTGTCGGTCTGCTGGAGGATACGTTTCTTGTCCTCGATCCAGGAAACTGTCTCGCGACATTCGATGTGGAAAGTCTGTACTCCATGCGCGGAGTTCAAAGCTTCGCGTTTGCTCTCTGCCTTCTCACGCAGTTCGGCCCATTTTTGGTTCAGCTCGTTCTGCCGAGCAACGATCTGCTCCGAATTTGGATGTTCAACGTGCAACAGTTGTCTGGCCAATTGGTTGACCACCGCGACGCGCGATGCGTTGGCGTTCATTTCCTTCTCGAATCCGTTGTACCTGTGCTTCATGATCTCCACATCCTCGATGTCCTTGGCGGGGACCATCGTATCGAGCATTCTGTTCTTCTCGCCGATCCACTGTTCCACGCCATCTGATTCGCTGAACAACTTGTACAGCGACAGAGCGTCGAGCAATCTCTGTTTGCGTAGTTTCGCCAGCTCCAGGAGTTCCTTGTACCTTGAATCGATAGACGCCAGCCTCTCGAGGACTTCGGGGGACTTGGCATCCTGTTCTCCAAGCTGAGAAGCCTGCTGATTCAGCTGCTCAATCGTAGTCGCGTAATTCTTCAGCTCGTCCGTCACGTCCTTGTGTTTCTTCAACAAGGACTGGACGTTCGCCTCATCCCGGCCAACGTCCTCCGAGGAAACCAGTCTCACGGTATCCAGCATCCAGATATCAATGTCATCGGCGTCGGCGAAGAGTTGATGATAGTCAACAGCTTCTTCCAACCGTTTCCTCCTGAAAGCTGCCAGGTCCAATAGGTGGTTCCACATTGCCAGGATTTCCCTAAGCCTCTCCTGAATTTTATCGGCACCAAAGTGCTTCTGACGAACTAGCTCATCGCCAACGGCCGCGACGGTCATCAGCTGAGGTTCGTGGGACTGAATTTCGTTCTCCAGAGCCTTGTGCTTGGTGAGTAAAAGATTGACAGTCGTGAGATCGTGTCCTATGTCCCCGGTTGAGACGATCTGCTCTTTCTCCTTGATCCAATTCTCCTCATCCGCCATGTCCCAGTAGAATTGCCAGAGTTTGCGAGACTCTTCGAGCCTGGCGCGTCGCTCAACCGCCAATCTGACGAGCTCGGCGTAAGCATCCTCGAGCTGCTGGCCGCGTTCGACGATGATCGTGGGGTCGCAAGGACGATATCCTTCGCCGTGTTCCAGGAACCTCTGGCTCTGCTGTACGACGGCCTTGACGCGTTCGCCCAAGACGTTGATGTCCGCCTCGACGAGCGAATGTTTCTGCAACAGGTCCTCCACGCCCATCAGATGTTTACCGTAATCGTCCGTCAGCAGTCTCATCTTGATCTCTTCCATGCTGTCCAGGATATAAAGCATCTCCTGGAAGTTCTGCTGCAGCTGCAACGACAGCTCGAGTCTCAATCTCCTGGCACGTAGCAATTCCAGGAGGTAATTCCATAGCCTGAGGACATTGTCCTTGCGCGCATTAATTCTCTCGATGTCGTGATAATTCTCAGCTTCGAGTTCCTGGGACACAGCCATGACGGCCTGCACGCGTTCCTCGTAAGCAAATATATCGGTCTCGATGGCCTCGTGTTTCTTCGCGGCAGCTTCAACGGCCGCCAGGTCGAAGCCGAAATTGTCCTGCGAGACGAGTCGTTGGTTCTCCGACAACCAAGTCTCACGCATACTAGCCTTGCGATTGAACCTTGCCGCCAACTGCTCGAGCTTCTCTTGACGAATCAGTTCTTCACGAAGGGCCAACTCCCGTTCGTGTTCCGCCTTCTCCAATCTCTCCCAGGCCTTGTTGATGTCGGCAATCATTTTACCCTCTTTCGGAGTGTATGGCTTCTGATTATTGGCCCTCATTTTTGATTGCAGTGTGAAGAGCAGCACCTCCAGATTGCCCTTCTCCACGAACTTCGGTGGTTTTTCGACGGTACGGTAATTCGAGAATTGCGACAACTGCGATTGCACGCCGATCAGGGAATTGGCGAATCTACGGTCCCCTAGGGCCTCGATCGTGCCCTCGATCCAACGTAACAGTTCGCTCGTTAGACTTTCGTACTCGTGGATCATGCGATCGTTCTCCATGGCGATACCCACAACTTTGCCGATCCTCTTGCCCTGCACGGTTTCCTGCTTCATCTTCGAGAAGTAATGGTAGTACGTGACGACGTACGTGATGATGGATTTCTCGTCCGGATGGTCAACGAAAATATCCTCCGCGTCGAGGAGTTTCGTGAGGCCCAGTTTGTCCTCGGCAACGTTGAAGGCATTGTTCAAGTTGTAGATCGCGTTGGACTTGGACAGTTTATCGAACTGTATTAAGTCTGGACGGTGTTTGTGGATGATAGCGTTGAAGGCCAGACCGTCGCGCCAGGATGTCGTGAAGTTCCTTACATTCACGTTGTGATATCCAGCGGTTTTCATTTGACACCAGAGGAGCAGAGCGTCCTTCGCAGACTTGGTCTCCTGGTTGTCGGTTTCCTCGATCGTAATGTCCTGTATCTGGAACCGTAGGATGATGGTCCAGATGAGACCCAAGCTGAGCCTCGGGTTGCCGTCGACGATATCGTGGGAACCCATGTTCTCCAGGTGAACTCTCTGCTCTCGTAGGAACTGCAAAGCCTTGTCGACGTTCTCCAAACAGTGGATACGCATTTTGCCCTTGGTCGGACGAGGCAATCGCTCGCCGGAAAGAATTTCCAAGAGCTTTATCAGCATCTTCCCGTCCCGCAAATCGACGTAGAGGTCGCCGATGCGACAGGAACAACGCACCAGGTGTGAGTTCACCCATTTTTGAAATGTCTTCTTTTGTACAAGTTCACGCTCGCCTGTAGTGAAGAGAAGAAAAATGGTTCATCTCGTGAATCCCTGAAAATCGTAATTGCGAATTAATTGAAGAATAAATAAATACCGGCTAAAGCCTTGATTCGCGAGCGTTCGAAGAGTCTCGAGCTCGAATTTCCTCCATCGTATTCGTATTCATCGACGATCTCTTGTTGAAGCGTGGGGTCCCAACACCCACGCACCACCGAGATGTCGGTCGTCATTTCGTCGATCGGACCAACAACTCACAGTGCCCTTATCACTAAAAAGGGCGCTCCTGAAAGCAGAACCATTGATCGTTCCTTTATCGTTCGACGAACATGTCGAGATTAAAAATTCTAACGATTAACCAACGGCGAAAGGAGGAACGCTATCTACCCACGAGAAGTGACTTAATAACCCACGTTCGAATGCACGTCGCTCGGAAACCTTCGTCTTCGCCGGACAAGATAACGAGCGAAATCTTATCGTCTGCCTACAGAGCAAACCTTCGCCGTACTCTTTAACTTCCGATAATGTTCAATATCGCGCGGCTCTCTGCGCTATGAGCGATGTCGACGTATTATAAACAAGGATCATCCGAAACGGCGCGATTAAAAATTTGTTCATCGAGGCAGAGGGCTTTTTTCTCGGCTAGCCTTGAACCACTTTATAAATAGAGACGCGAACTCTTAAAGGCCGAATTATCAGGCAGCCGAGCCGGCGGTGAACGTGCCTAAAGCACACTTCACGTGCATTCATTTACTGACATTACGTTGCTCGTGGTGAGTGGGAGCCGCTTGAAGCACGGCCGTGCGATTACATCACTCTACGATGACATCACACACGCGAAATACACGAATGGTCATCGAGTATCGAGCCACACGATTCTCGGCTTTCGTTGCAACAAAAAATATTCAGGGTCTCGGCGACAACATCCGAAACTGCAATAACGTAGTAAGTGGGCCGTAGCTTTGGGAAATGCAGCCCCAGTATTTGTTAATTCGTGGAAAAGTAATTGGAGTGGGCCGAGCGTCTGCTTTGGACTTTAATGGATTAACACACGCAACGAGGACATTTCTACCTGACCCGCGCCCTTGGAACTCGGCTTACAGGAACAATCGTGCAGCAGCGGTTTTTTCTTCCGGGCCAAAGAGCACGGACTACTGAGAACATCGTCCAAGGAAAACCGGCGGGTAAAGCGACACCACTGCTCGTCTGACATTTCGCGGGCGTCAAGACAACTCCACGCGACATTCGCAACGAGAGGAAACGACGTTCTCTCCGGGGGATTAACGAACGCACGGCTTTCTCGAGTAGTCGGCTCGACCGGCACTTACGTGGAATTAAGAGCAATTACGCGAATGCCGTCATGGCCCGTGCTCAATGATAGACGTACAACGCCCAGCCGAGCGGGGTATATGGACCGATCTTCTTCTCGAGTGGGCGGCCACAAGAACGATGAATCACGAAGCGAATGACTCGAGAATCTCGGAAGGTTAAGTTTACTCCAACGTACGGACGTTTGAATCTTCAAGACAAGAGCCAAAGGAACACGCGATGCAAGTGCAGTTGCAGATGCAATCGCTTTGATCGACCTTCGAGCGTGGAACGACCGAACGCTCGGAGCAGACTATTCCGATTGGTCTCGTCACTTAACCGAAGGTCGATACATATTCCTCTTCGTGTAATCATCGCCGTGCAATGCGCTACCGCGGTGCACAGCCAGCGGTTCTACGAAAAGAATAAGACTCTTCAAGTATCATCGAAATTGAGTGGAGGTCTCTTAAAGTCTGCCTCTTGGGCGGTTTTCCTTTGGTTCAGCGAAATGAGCGAATTCGGCGAAACTCGATGGATTTCCTGGCTGGCGATGAAAATATCGAAACTCATCTGGCCCGCGGGGTATTTTTAAATGCCTACGCATAGGAAGGAATATTCGTGATTACGTCCTACGGCCATTCCCTCGGCGAACGGAGAATAATATGGCCCGGATAGATGGCTATATCGACTAGGGGACAGAATGAAACGGTAGACAAGAGGGTTATTGTCTTCCCGCCTTCGTTCCTATTTATGTCCCTGTCCCACCACCCTCGAGCTCTAACACGCGAGAACGAGTAAAGCAAAGCAAGCGTTGCCCAACCCCCTACGCCTCCGTTGCGACGCTTTGATTTTCCGCGACTGCTCGATTCGCCGCTTAATCAGCTCGCCCGTGTAAATGAATTTGCGCCTGAGAAGCTAGCTTCGCTCTGTGTGCGCGCGTACGAAATTAGCCCGGCGTAAAAGAAAACGCAAGAAGAGGCTGGTGGGTGTAGACGAGGAGAAGGGGGCGGAGGTGCTCGAGGAAGCTCGTCTCGAAGGTAGTAAGATAAGAGACCATCGTGCCTCTACGTCTCGGTTTTTCTCTCTCCGTTGCTCCCTCGGTCGCGCGCACACACCGTGTCTCGTTATTGATTTTCCAGCGGAGTCACCGTGGCGCCGGCCGGTTTTCGCCTAACACTGCTGCACACACCAACAACTCTCTCTCTACACCGGCGAAAAACTTGCTACGTGCACGCTGATAAGCACATGTTCCGCACGACCTTCGACGAAACTCAAGACCGTCCAAACGTTCCCGAGCGATACCCCATTCTCCCTGGATTCAACCGAGTCATACACGTTTTATTTCCGCCTCCGCGTATCGGCCGGTGGATCGCGATTTATGGAAATGCAGGAACGTTGAGAGATCGAAGATAATACGAACTCAACGGTACGGCGAATCGTAGCAGAGAAGGGTGGATGAACCAACTTGCTTTCGCACTGGTACGAATAAGTAGGTCAACCGACTGGAGCTATCGATATCCCTGCGTGCGCGATGAAACTGTGGCTTTCGCCAAAATCGAGCCTTCTCAGTCCAGCAAATGTCAATTGAGCATTTGCCAATCGAGCAAAAGAATCGAAGGGACACTATTCTCCGAGTTCTGATGAACTGAATCGTGGAGGAGGAAATAACTACGTCCGGTAGACCGGAAAACGGTGTCCTTTCTTTCGTATAAGTTGAGGGGACCATTGTAAGCGCGGGACGAGCGATTCTCCCGGTGATGACCTAATTCCGGACTCGTCCACCTCGTACGGGCGGATACAGGTGACGACGCGTTTCCTCGAGCCGTTTCAAAGGCTCCGACGTTCGTTTCATTCGTCATTCCTTCTGAATTCTACCGAGACTCGGCGCAGTACTTGTTCGGATGAAGAGACTTTCTTTAACGAAGGCTCAGGGCAATGAAACTTCCTCTGGAGATGACTAAAGGATGTCAAGCAAGGTCAATGCCCTCAAGAACGATGTCCCTTAATCTACGTTGACCCTTTTGACACGAATGACACCGTTAGATCGGGCGCGGTTCTTATTTTGAATGCCACTGCAGTCCGAGGAGAAAAATAATGCGACGACGCATCGTCAAAACATTTTTCGTTCCTGCGGAGAAAGAGTGAGGAAAATATCTGATCGAGGTTCGTCGACGGTCAAGGAATTTCCACGTACCAAGGATGAAAAATTACGTCGAAAAGGTCGACCGCGATTACCTCGGAACAAAGGAGGAAGGGCAAACAATTACTAATTATCAATAACGAAATACGTCAGAAAATAAAGATCTACTCCACACATTTACAAACTCTACGACATGCCGTAAACAACGTGTCAAGCGATACGAATCAATGGATCGTTTAGTCCACTTGACACCTATTTTTTTTTATCGTAGATACCGAAGATATCAATGGCGTTCGAATTAGAAAATTGATCAAGGTTGTCGGCTAGCAAGCCACTCACTATAATTATTGCCAATGTAACACTTCGGAAACATGATTGCGATAGCATCGATGTATAGAGTGTCACGTTTGGCACGTACGCTTCGTTGACCAAGTTTTCAATTGACAATCAAGCGGAACGACATGTTGCGAAATGACGTAATTTACCGGAAGCCGGAAAAAATAAGCCGCGAGTGTCATTGAACTTGAATCTGTGTCATTCGATGCGACGAAGGAACCGAGTCATCCTTCATGTTGGATCATTAAAAAAGGGAACCATGGAAAGAAGCTCGTTTGGTTCGCCGGAGGACGGTAAACGAGTGAAACTACGTCACATCCGCATTTGCGTTAATTTATGGGTGGCCGAGTTGGTATATCGGGCATTTACTCGAATATGTACGTTCATTGAGCCTATGAAAAGTGCATCTTTTATTACTTACTATCGACTTTAAAACGAGCAGAAGCGACTCCGAAAATGTTTCACTTCTCCATTTCCGGCAACTGACCTTCCAACACCGCTAATAACGTCCACTACCAGTTTTACCCGAGTTTCCCGTGTGTTCTAAAGGGATTTTAGGTACATTTTGTGTACAGAAAGCTACGATAAAGTGTGTCACGAAATGTCAAGCATGACTGACTTTAACGTCCCTCCTGTTTTATTTTACCCCGTGACTTTTGAGTTTCCTGAATTTTCCACACTTTCACCTGAATTTCAAAGTGATCTACATCAATTTGATTTTTTTCGTGACGTAACGAAGGAATATCAGATGACTGCAATTAAGATGGAAATGTGTGTCATACGAAACCCATTAAATATCCGTTCGCTAATGTATTCCTCATATCACACGCACACACCGCGATGACGTAACTGTAAACACAACGCCGTATTGTTTTAAGGCAGAAGGGGATGCATAATATGCAACATTTTTTTTCCTGTAAATGAATCGATTTTTTATTAGCTTGACAATTACGTGGCCCTGAGAACTGCGTCTTTCTCGAGTGTTCGTGGCATAATTCGGAGATGATTGCTACCGTGTGAAGGTTTATTTTCGATCGTGACTCAACTCAAAACACGACACAATCGGTACAATTGCCCATCTTCGGTAAATTAACAACGTTCGAATTATTCAGAGCCAAGGAACTAAGGAGAACGCGCCTTATCGGATACAAATGTCAACAAAATTTTTATCTACCGAAGTGGCTGACACAGGAAAGTCGTAAGATTCTCCAAACTAGATGATCGCTTTGACAAGTCATTTATCATGAGTAACAAGGTCTGACCGGTTGAAGACAGAACTGCTTGACAGGTAAACACGATCGCGATGGCATTTGGGAAAAATCTAAGGCTTTGGGTGTATCTCCTGGAATGCCAGGAAAAGAGGTATCAGTGGAAAGCTAAGAATCAGGACGAAGCAGCGGTCATGATACCTTGTTGAAGCGGAATAAATCGAAGACCTTACTGCGGTCACGTAGAATCGGGAAGCATTGAACAACAGAACTGATCCGACCGCACAGTAGCGGAAAAACGTTCGACGTTACGGTAAATTATCACAAGACGACACATTGCCGTGTACATCTTGATGACCGATTATCGCAGCCTGCCGGTTAATATCTCTGTCGGGATTCGTGTTGGAGGACGATATCTGAGCCGAGGGAACGGTGAAAACGAAGGTATAACTAAACGCCATTTTTATCTCGGCCCAGCCCGTCCATCACGGGACAGTCGGCTGGAAAATTCACTTTCCCGGCGGTTTTTGAAATGGAAGGTCGAACGAGCGTGCACTTACCCTCTCGCAAGGATACCCGTTGACGCCGTTTCACCCCGCAATTTGCATAAAAACCAGTCGAAGTCGACGACAAACCACCGATAACGATCCACGCGAATCCGCCCATACACTCGACACTCGACCGGTGCGCAACTGACTGAGCGCATCGGGTTTCGTACTACGCCAAACCAAGCTAGTCCCTTAACACACTATCACGCCGCCGCGGCGGATACTCAAAGAATTTAAAAAACGAACGACCCCCGCTGGCCAGCCAACCCTTCGTCTAAAGCTTTTAGCCCGTCGACGTGAACAAGCTTCATCGGCGGACCCAGGAAACCTTTCTTTACCCAAAGTCTGTATCCTACGTTTCGCGTCTTATTTTTTCTTTGCCCACTATTCATATTGTTCTTCTCTGAGAAGTTTGGGTTCAACCGGGGTGGTCTATGATGCCTGGTGTCAGTAACCTCTCAAAGGGGTTGCGGTGGTGCTAATCGCATTAGGGTATCGAAAGTCTGTCAACTGCAGGGATATCAGGTAGTAGGATTTGTGTCATCAGCAATGGTGGTTCTTCAGAAGGTCGGAGTCGATCATTGATAGGCTTCGTCTTCTTCACTTAACCTCAACTGTGTATAATTGTTAAGGTTAAGGGAAAACAGAGAAATAAGAGACTGTAGTTCCTTTCGTCAGATTTATTGATGTCAAGTTCGATAGACGAGCAGTACAATTACATAATATTTGATAACTTTTCATTCAAGATCCAGGCTTGGATCGTCATCTCAACGTTGTTTGATACTTAGCAATATAAATAAAACACTGTAGTGACACCTATCAAATTGGTGGTGAAGCTCCAATTTGGTACTGAGAGTTTATACCTATCACTAGTTTGAAAGATGTAAACCCTCGTAAAAATTTCATGGGCCTACTATCTGTTGATCACTGTTGATAGTACGACCCCGATTCATTGATGAAAAGTAGAGTGCAAGGTAAAAATACCTGCCAGTTGATAATGGAAAGAATCCTCAGCCGGTACTGTACCTGGCACAAACTGGCGTAGGAATACAAGATATGTATCCTATGACATCACCGACTCGGTCTGTATGCGTATACTCTGCGTTAGGTCTGGGCTACACCCCATACATTACTTTGCTCATTATTATAAGAGCGGTCAATGAAAACGTATTTTTCTCAGTACACCCACAGGCTTTAAGTTTAGCGATCGCTAATGACCGTGGGCGCACGAGAATAACAACAAATTGTGAAGCATTATCCTTGTCAGACTTTTGACCTCAATAGGGTGAAAGAGGGGATGTGAAATTGTATTATAAATATGATTAAGAATCGCCCGAGTCTAGAACAATATTTCCGGACTTATGAACTGTTACAGAAGTAGGAATGAGTATTCTAGGCTGGGAAAACCCTTTATATACAAACTGTACATACATAATCGCAATACGTGTGAATTAGATATTACCCCCTGCGATCCTGACAGGAGTAGTGGACTATATCGCCGTTGGGATATCTCGCGAATGCACTGAAAAAATAGGATTTCATACAATGGTGCTTTCATAAAAATTCAGCAGCGTTCAGGCATACATACCTTTGGTTACCGAATCGTTTTTTACAAACCGGACATATGTTGAATTCTGTCATAAGGACGCTTTGTGATTCGTAATGCATTCTCCGTTCCTGCACTTGCAGATGCTCCGCATACAGCAGTCCTTTTAGGACCTGCGTTTTTCGTTTGTTATTCAAATTCCTTCGTAAACTGACTTCCAGAAAATGTTTTATTCGTCCGATCGGCACAGAGTCCGGTAAAATTTCGAGGGCTTGTAACGGACTTATCTTCGATGCGTGTTCCTCCAGCAATTTTAGAGCCATTTCTAAGTCTGGTTGTGCTGTTCGCTGCGTTTCCACGTTGCACCCTTTAATCATTTATTACGTACATGAACTCGATTCAGCGAGATCGCGTGATTGCTTCCTGTACTTACCGGCCATTAAAATTCCCTCATTATCAGGTTTTAATAATTGTCGTATGAGCATTACATAAACTTCATCCGCACCATCCGCCTGTTTCTGCTTGCCCCCACCTTCTTGACCTTGACAATATACAAGAAAAGGACTCTGAGAAATAATTCAATCCACATATTATTAGATATAAGATATAGTACTTACTTCGATACCTGCTATATACATTGTCGCAATAGTGAATTGCGCGGGAAATATCGTTAAGAAGGTTGATATATATGGAGATTGCCTGCTGATGACGTCCTAGTCGACCGAGAATAATCGCCCGTTCTTCGAATAAACTGTCAAAAGGAAAATGCACGAGAATAGTCTCTGGCGTGTAATGTGTCGACGTTTCTAAGAATCGTTGTAATTTCTGCCGAACATGCTGCAAGGTCTCCTTCTCGGCCGGCGTGGCATTTTCGCTCATCGAATTCAGACATTTCTCTTTGTATTGATGTATCAGTACATTGTGGAACAAGGGGTTAGCATCTTCCCAAACGTGGACCACGTGTTCTAAATACGGTATCACCGATTCTTTATGGCAGCGTAATAAATAGTCCAAGACCTTTGGCCTCGGCAATTGTTCGACTTCCTGATGGTTAAGTTAAATATATTTTTCTGCTATGATTATAAAAAGAGTAAAAAATGACAAACAATCACACCTGGATATCTTCCATAAAAATCCGAAGACCTTGCTCAGGATCTTCCTCTAGAACCCAACCGGCGAATTTGAGGATTAGGTCCATATGATCCTTGCCAAGATGTTGCAGGTACTGAATCGTTCTTTCCGTGCCTTTCAGACTAGAGTCATTCTCTTTGGCATGTTTTTCTAAAAGTTCTAATGCCTTCTTGTGCTGCCCTTTAGTTTGATACAGTATGATTAACTCTGGATACTTTTGGTGAATTAATAACGTTTTTTCGGCTTCCGCTAAGTGGCAGTGGTTAAGTCTAAGTAAGGGCGCTACCAGAGCATCAGTTGTCTAAAATATCATTGAACGAAATGAGTATATTGCAAAGAGTAAGTTGTGTTCTTTCAACAATATTTTATTACCTGTAAGTAGCATTTGAGTAATGTAGTGTCTATGATTTTTAGGAGTTGTTCGGTGGCTACGGTTGTCATACTTTTCTCAGTGTCGGTTAGTGTTTTAACAGTATCTTTATCTTTGGTTTTTGTATCGCCCATCAGCTTATGCCTGACTTCCGTGAGGAATGCTATCAATGCTCGTAGTCCTTTTTCTAAGTCTCGATCCTCGAGTTTGGGCAAAGTGGTTACAGTTTCCCTCTGCTCATTAGCGTTAGTTGATGGTACAACCAAATCGGGGAATAGCCTGATGACTTCGTAAGGATCTGTTCCGAGCTTGAAGAACAAATCCATCGCTTCTTGGAATCTTTTGTTGTAGAACAAATGATGAGCATACAATGTTTTTATTTTGTATGTTTGTTTTTCTTTCTCTTCTTCTGTTATGTCCGACAGACTCTAAAATTACGAGTGATTACGCACATGTCCTTTACGTTATGTGTAATGTAGTAAACACCGGAATAAGTACCGTTAATTTAAGAGCTAATTGAAACTGATTTTGCTCGAGTAACGTTCTTATCTGTAGCGCTACATCAACGGCATGTATACACCAAATATTGCTGATCGAGGCGACGTAAACTTTGCCCCGTTTACATCTGAAAATAAGCCTAGCTTTGTTTAAGTTTGGAATGGTTTGTACATGTGAACAACCTTCCAAGGAGTATATCTCCAACTTTTCATGTACAATGGCAAGCAGATATGGGTCATCCCATGCTAAAAAGAATATACACATTATGATCATCAATAACAAGGTACTTGCTCAACTTTTCTGATGGAAGTCAGTCAAAAATCCATACCTATAGCAGTTGGTGGATCAGACCATTTGACAGGATTGTGTTCAATTAACTCTCCTTTTGTGTCCATTATAAAAGACTGAGAGTCCTTGCCTAACACAAAAGAATTCTCTGATAGTCTAGTTACACTTGGCTCTGGTGACTTCCCAGTTGGAAATAATTCTTGTGAAGTCCCATTTAAGTGTAGAATTGTGTATGACAACCCACGGAAGCCCAATACTAATGATTCTCCACACCTTTATATTGTTAAGATAAACTGTAATTGTGATATAAATATCAATTTTGCATTTCATGCTCCAATTAATTACCATGATATTTCTCGCGGTATATCCGGTACTGTCCGCTCAAAATCTTTAAATTCTTCAAATTTTTTCCCTTTCCAATAATACAGTTGCAGCTTGCGCTTCACAGCAACACACAAGCGAACAACTGTATTCTTGTTACCTGTTAAACTTTCTGTAGTTTGTACATCTAAAGTAAATAATGTTGCACCACGTGTTTTTGGTAACTGACTCATTTGTTGGAAATTGGGTGAATTTAAATCATGTATACATACTATGTTGTCTATAAAGGTTCATACAAAATTAATTAATATAGAATGACCTGAATACCATGCGTAATACATTAGTTATGTACCTGTTAGAAGAATTAGTAGATTATATTCAGAGACAACATCTATTTGTGTAATTCGTTTTTTGTTAAAATTTTTACTATGACGTAGGAGTTCCAATTTATGCCCATCATCTGATATGGATGGAACATTGTACATGAGAAGATGACCTTCTCGAGTGCCAATTATTAAATTATCATCTGTAATTTAAGTTCAAATTAGTTTTCTATAATCCTACGAAAATTGTATCAGGTTATCAACAACGCACCGTATGCTGCCATAGATTCTATTTGGACTGATATGTTTAATATAGGCGTTGCTTCGTAAGCGTCGTGCATTTTGATCAGTTTTTTGAAGTTTCAAGTATCTGGAAGAAAGCTCCGAATAATGTTATTATCTTACAAAAACTCAATATAACCCATCCACTCTGTTTGACAGGCAGTTGTCAGTGATTCGACTACTGTTGGTGTCGTGTGTTTTCATTCTGGTATTTTTATTCCTATAGACCCATGTTTGTATTGGGTAACTTTCTGTAGTCAAATATTCCCAATTTGATACCGATGGCAAATTGTCTGGCAACCCGTGCCGTGGCTTTAACCATTAGGTGAGGAATTACGGAAAAACTTTTTGGGGCAATCGTAGTTTAGAATTGATTTTTCTGGTTCTTCCAGTTCATTACACCAAGCTCAGCTGTTTAGTGATTCAAGTTTCGGTTCTTCCTCATCGTCATCGTAGTTGGCTATGTTTTTAGGAGCAAACCAAAGTCTCTGAATGATGACAAACATTATACCGATCTAACCTTGTCATTCTCACATTATAAGCAAACAAACAATACCGCACGTTGTAAATAGACTCGAAGAAATTAGGCGTCATGAAAGAAGGCGGTCGAGATTTAGCAAGTGTCAAGAAAGAAGAGCACGTGGTTGGAAATGGAGAGGTAGAATAACAAAAACAATTTTCCGTGGAGTCAATAATCCGCTTTATTATCATTTTATCAGGCTACAACGTCGGAGGTGTCACCAGCGAAGCAAAAGCTCCGGGGGTGGCTGAATCAATATTTAAGAATTAAAATGACTGATGGTAGAATCTTAACAGGTGCATTTTTATGCACTGATCGTGATGCAAATGTCATCTTAGGTTCATGTTCAGAATTCCTCTCAGAGGATCATAAGGAAGCTAGAGCACTAGGTTTAGTAATGGTACCTGGCAGACATATTGTATCAATACACCTGGGTGCTTGATATATCATTAAAATCATCCTGTTAAATCTTCCATTCTTCTTATAAATATATTATGTAAAAATAGCACTTTTCTTCTTACATAAATTTCATATATTTACAAATGTCAAATAAAAACAAACATAGAGGAAATAGTCTTTAATCTATGTTGACTTCTTGTTCATCATTCTGGTTCTTGGCTTGCTGTGATTCTTCCTTTGCCTTTGCTGCAAATGTAGAAATATATTATTTTTATATTCAGACAAATATATAGTAATATAAAAACAAAGATTTACATTTGGTTATACACTGTAACTGTATAGCATCATATTCTGCTTCCAACTGTTGATTCAGATCAGTCTCTCTTCTTGTATTAGCCATGGCGTCATCTATTCTTTGACACAGAGTTGTACACATATCATCCATACCAGACATAAAAGTTATTTCAGAAGTAGATACTGCCATTTTATGTACATATTCCATAAAGCTTATTAATCTCTGTAAATTTATTCTGAAATATAATCCTTGCTGAACTCTTGCCATCTCACTGACTATTTAGTTACCAATAGCATTTGTTTCTTATCTTGCACTTCCGCACGAGTTTCGATTATTTCCTCTTGCTGAGCCTCACCCAAATCGTACATAATACTATCCGTAAGGAGGGATATTAGTTTTCCCAATAAATGCCTAGCAAACAGTACCAAATTAGTGGTAATAGCCGGTGAATATTTTGATAGCAAACTTCTTGTCGTGCGATTACCTATACTCTTTACTCGTAGTTTGTACAGCCATATAAGTTACCGTCAACACCTGCGATGCCCCGTTTACCGCAGATAATGTTGATTGTTTGATCATATAATCGAAGCTAAGCTCTTTTGGATCGGGCGGATTCAGCCGTAATTTTTGATCCTCGTTCGGCATTTCTGATTGTGCACTTTTCGTAAATAACAAATTGGCTGTGTACTGTACTTTAAAGAAAATTATCGTTTATTCTGTTTTTAATATTGTGAGTAAATATTACTGGCACCCGTCTTACCATTACTGGACCTGTTCTGCCCAATAAAAACTTCACAAATTTTCGTACGGACATTATGATACACAATAGTTTGTATTACCCTACTGAACACGCGTTGAGCTCTACCGAGGTTAACCGGTTGTATGTTTTGACATTTTCTTACCATCGCGCATGCTTCGTCCTACGTAAGGAGTTCGCGCCAAAGATAAATATTATTCATGAAGAAGTACCTTACGTATTCGACTCCATATCTGTTTGTAAATACTTTTATTCACCCAAATTAATAAATATCATAAATATCGAAACACGTTCATAACCATAATCATATTGGAATGGTACGAATCAACGAACCGCGGTATATAAATTTCATACCAATGCACTCCTTTCATTGAATCGAAAATACACTAACAATCCTGTGTTGGTACAATTACAGATGAGGCAGCACATAATTCCTTTGAAGAATAAACAATAATCCTGTGTCTATTAGTATTACATTGCAAAAGACATAATATATGAGCTGCAGGAACGAGTAGGTGGGAGGAAAATAATGTCACGTCGTTGAAACTGCTGTAAAACGTCTAGCAATGAAAGTATCAAGTGTCACCGTAGGATGCGTTTCGCGTGTTTCCTCAAACGAATTGCAGTTTGTTCATTTTTTGGAAATTTCATTATTTTTTACTAAATGTACTACAACACGCGCCCACCGTGTGTAGGAAATATTTTATTATGCTTTGATTTTCTTTAGCTTAATCGGTATTGAGTTTACTTACTCCCAAAGTTAATGTCAAAGATGGAACGGGAAGTAAAATGATTTAGGCGTCTCGTTTTGCATTCGATGTTGCACTTGAGAATTCAAGTTCGCGTCGTTTGTACTCGCACCATCAGCGACTTGAAGAAAGTCGCAATGAGTAAAGAAAAGAATTTTCTTCATTTTCGATGCACAGTTGTCGTACGCGCATGGTTTTCATCGGTTTGACTGTAAATGCACTCATTAAATAATCCTAGGATGTGGAAAATTGTCTAAATTGTTGACCGGCGACTAGTCGTTCGAGAATTAAAAACGTCCGCCATCTTAATACATTCGAATTTCAAAGTTCTTGGTGCGAATCTTCTTCTGTTTTCTCCCCCTTTGGACTTGCTTCCTTTGTTTTCGACTCAACCACCGGCTCTTCTTGCTCTTCTGGCAATCCTACTTTTTCGTCATCAGACACCGCTTCGTTTTCAGCAGGTTTTTCTGTTTGTTCATCAGTCTTCGCGGTGGAGTTTGATTCTTTTGTGTTTGTTGACGACTCTGCGGTTTGCTCCGTCGAATTATCTGCAGTATTCGTATTGGTTTCCTGTTTTGGTTTCCATATTTTCGCTTTGTTTACCAAATACTTGACTTCCCTGTCAAGCAAGGCCATTTTATTGGCTATGTCGCGAACCTTATATTTTACCGGTTCAGATAAAGGCGTGTCTTTGAAAGACTGGACGACGGTTTCATAGTAATCCTAAACAGAAATATGTACAATAGTTGATTATTTTCTTTGAAAATAGAGCAAGAATTAATTTGTTTTTAATCGCGCAAAAAATACCTGTGTTTCGTTTATAGCCTTTTCTAACGTATCAATTTCAACATCAGTAAAGATCGAGACAGATAAGTTTCGCATATTGTTGAGGAATATTCTGCTTCCGTTTAACATCGACATCATTCCCTTCAATACTTCCGGTCGTTCTTTGTGTTCGAAAACTCTTTCGTACAGATCGTGAGTCAATTTCTTAAGCTCCAGTAACTTTTGCTCGTATATTTCCGCGGTTGCATCGAATCCATCTTCGTATAACCAGTCAGAAACTTCAGAACATGCTTTCTGTATATTTTCGGACTCTTTCGGAGTCGTTGCTTTCACGTATTCCTCTGACTCTAGTTTCTGCAGCGCGTCAATGACAAACGATTCTAAGTTATTTAGCGCAGTTTCGCGTCTCGCCTTCTCAAAATCTTGCAAATCTAAGAGACGGATCCTGAAAGGTATAAGTTTGTTGTACAACCGAATTTCATTAACGACGGTTTTGTTACACAGAGTAAAAGATTTCAACTCACTTTTCACGAGATGCAGAGTATTTATCTCCAGCCAAAGTTGCCGGGCCTAAAGTTACTTCCTCCGACCAGATAGGTTCTTTAATAGTCACAACGGTGGGTTTTTTCTCCTTTTCTGTCTTCCCTACTTTATCGGTTTTATTAGCCGTCTTCTCTTCATTTACGACAGTGTTGTTAGCCTTGCTTGCATTTTCTTCAGCATCTTTCTTTTGGACAGGCTCTTCCGGTTCCTCATGAACAGGTTTTATATCTTCCTTTGGACGTTCTTCAACGGTTTCTGAGGTATCCTTGTCGTCAGACCCTGATTTGATTATTTTATTATTTACACATGCATTTCGAAATCCATATTTAAGTGACGTATTCAGATCAATACGAACCGGTAAATAGTTTGCTAATGGTAGAACCAAGCTTCGAGAAGGTACCTTCTTCTTCGTCAGCGACAGTTCCCGATTTTTCGAAAACTAATTCAACGTTTGCTAAACTAAGTATGCCACTCTCATCCATAACAAAGTGGGCTTTAATGCCTTTACTTTCTGCTCCCTCCTTCAAGTGCTTTTGCAAAGCATCAGATATTCCGCTCAGCGAAATAACAGATAAATTCAAATTTCCTAAGGCCCTGTACGACATAATAATATTTCCAAATTTTATGTAACTGTTTATTCCGAATTTATATAATTGATATCTTTATACTCACGCTCTTTCTTCGACAGGCAAATATTCGATTTCGGCGTAATTAACCTTGAACTCGAAGTCTTCCGTATGTTTATTAAATGTAATTATTTTCTTTTGTGGGTACGCGTTCATTCTGGTAAACAGCGTCCTCTTAACTTGTTTGACTTTGTCTTCGACCGCTCTGTCAAAAACAATTTGTATTGGGAATAACACAGCGTCTTTCGTGATGAATTTCTTCACCTTGAAACCTTGGCTAAGATCGGCCGCTTTGTAAACTGCTCCCATTGCAGCTGCCTCATCGGTATTTATATTTTTTGATAATTCGATTTTCAGGAACTCTGTTAATTTTTCCTGAATCTTTGGCATACGAGTACCAGCTCCTACCAAAACCACTTGGGATATGATATCCATAGTTAATCCTGGAAAGATATAGTGGTCAGTAAATACAGACGCTGGAGAGTAAATGTGTCAATTTCGATAACCCACCAGAAGTTTCCAGAGCTATTTTAATCGGATTTGCAACGCGTTCGAACAAGTCTGAGCTCATTTCTTCTAGCATGTCTCTCGTCACTTGTAGCCTAAAATCCTGTTCGTCGAGTAAACCTTCAATTTGTGCAAAATGGTCTACATTAGCGCTGAGGACATTCTTTACGCGTCCGGCTTCTTTGAATAGCTTAGCCATTGCCCTTGGATTATTAAATACAGAATTTGGCGTTTTTTTCATGGCATCGAATTCTTTTGCTAGATAGTTCTGCAGTCGGACCTGTACTTCTAAACCGCCGAGGGTTCGATCGTAGCCCACGCCAAGAATATTAACGTGAGGATTCGTTTCGAGGAAACCTTTTTCTTTTGTCTTTACATTCTGGTAACTGACGATCGTTGCAGTCGTACTACTTGCTCCCATGTCGTAGAACATTACGTACTGTGCCGAATCGTTAATTTCTTTTCTACGGAATATACCATAGTTAAGTGCAACAGCTGTGTAGTCATTTATAAGTTGCAACACTTTGAGATCAGCCAGTTCTGCTGCTTGCAGTAGTGCACGTCTCTCAGCTTGATTAAAGAAGCCAGGCACTGTTATAACTGCCTCATTTATTTTTTGGCCAGCAGAAGCTTCTGCAAACTCTTTGCCTTTGTGTAATATTTGTGCAAGTAACTCTTCTGGAGTGTACGTAGTATTTTGATCAAGCTTGAATGCTATGGTATTTCTTTCATCATCGCTAATGATGTCATAATACGGAAACCGCTTTGAAAAGAGTTGAACCATTGGATTGTCAATGGACTTTCCTAAAAGATCCAAGAGATAGATGAAATTACGTTGCGGAAATTTAACACCGACAACTTGGGCATCTTCCCCAAATGTTCGTTCTCCATCTCGAAATGCTATCGCAACAGGTGTTTTCCGTTTTGATTCTTTATTTAAAGCTATTTCCATGGGTACACCTGGCTGTAAATCAATAAAATATGTCATCCTAAATGTAAATTACTATAGTAGACAGTAAACATATTAAATTTCTAAATTAATCAGATGTGTAAATTAAGGTCATCAAAGGATTACTTTATCTGATGAACCACTAGATTAACATACCGATACAATGGCAATTTTCATCCATTCACTGCCGATGTCGATGCTCATAACAGCCACGGCATTGCAATTACCCAGAAAACAGGTAATCGCCAACAAGACCAACGACACTACCGATATCCTTGCTCGAAACATTTGCATCTGGGGATCAAGAAAAACGTGATTATCCGGTTCTCGAATCTTTCTATTTCGATCTACAGAGTTCTTATTTATCAATTAAATTTTTTTCACTGTTATCGTC
Organism: Hedychridium roseum; assembly: GCA_963989215.1. Lineage (NCBI taxonomy): Eukaryota > Metazoa > Arthropoda > Insecta > Hymenoptera > Chrysididae > Hedychridium > Hedychridium roseum. The sequence continues at coordinate 1,443,249 of OZ022318.1, read as the reverse complement.
ACGCACGAGGCAGCTGTTTTGCTGTCAAAGTTGGTTAAGATAACCGGCAGTGTGAGACCTACATTGGGTTAAGAAAACTTATTAAGCACTTTTCAAATTGTCTCACCGTGTGATTGTGCTGTTTGCAATGTACTTGATTGATGGAGAAAATTTACGTGTTTACACCATTAGTAAAGATGTGCGATTATTATATACGTTTAGAACAAAAAACAGAACGTAAGACTTTGGTTTCGCGATCGGCACAAAACCATGAGTTCGTGTGGCAGAATGCCATTGGTAAGACGGAATCGAACAAGTTCCCCTGTATTGGTCCGCGTCAGGACACACGTTGACGAATGATAATTGCTACTTATCTAAAGCCCGCGAAGCAAACGAATATACAAACAGAAAACCAAAGGGGTTCGAAATTTTCATGTGAAATATATCAATTTTCATTTATTACTTAGGAAGGGGTAGTAAGAAAATAAATAAAGAGAGTTTCTTAGAGTAACAGATATGTATTTGAAATTATATTTATGAAATCAGTCCAGTTATAAGAGTTAATAAAATACCTTCCCAGCAAATCAATGGGATAATTCATAATATTATGACATATTAATATTCACATGTTTTGAATCTTAGAAAAAGTGAGTGTTTACAGTAATGAGAAAGTAGTAATGTGTTTGGATATACAAATAAGTCATAATAATTTGAAAAATAACTTTGGATCTTGAGTAGTAAATGAATAGTATTCGGGACGTTGGTATTGCCGAGGAGTCCTTTTTCCGTGTCTAGTGCATTTATACTTTTGGGTTGTATGACACTGATAAAGAACAAGTGGAATCTCAGTGAAAAAATTTCAATTTTAGGCTCAATACTGTTCTTCTGAACGGCCAAACTTGTATGTTAGAGATCCCAAGAAGATAAATATGTTTTGCAAGAAAAGCCCTACTCCAGGCCAGTGATGTGGAGCATCTAAAATAAAAGTTCCTATATTGTAGATACTCTAGGGTGCTTGTAATTCATTTGATTGTATCATCAAAATACAAACTTGTTGCTACAAAATCAGCAAACAGAATCCAGCATGCTGCAATGACAGCTGCAAAGCCCATTACAAATCCAATGAACAACCAACCTCGGGCTCCCCTCACTCCTAAACAACCACCATCATAAGCATCTCCTCTTATTTGTGCATTTGTTACAGAATTGACCCTAAAAAACATCAAGCTTTTTTTATATCATACATATAAGATTGATATGAAGTCAGGCTGAGCTGATGATTATTGGTAAAAATAAAGAAGGTACTTGCAAAGTCACTATACTTACATAAACAATGACAAAGTGCCAAAGACCCCACAAACATGATAAGCATTGACCATTTCATTGGGATACTTTGCATGGGCATCAATTATAAACCACCAACCAACAAAAAACTGTGGAATAATAATTCTAATAAAGTACTGTGGTGAAGGTTAGTTATAATTATTAGCATGTATTTACTAATTTCCTTACAAACGTCCCTGCAGCGACTGAGGCAATAGCATTTCGTTTTTCGTGCCCGTCCAGCCTCAAGCAAGTAGGTATTTGTACGTTTTCAAAGCACGACGTCATTGCCGTGCGTTTACCGATTTTAAAGGAGCTTAGCGATAACGATACAAAGTTGTGTACAGATGCAGGTACGAACTGTCAGATTTTCTGTATACACGGCGATCCGAAAGTAAAAATTATAGCAACCCTGTGACTCATATTACTTTACTTGCCTAGGGATATTTTCGTTTAGTTTAGTGGTATGATCGTATTTGAATTACTCCCTAGGACACATGAAAAGATTTTCCCACGTAACGTTTGTTTGTCCCGTGCCATTACTTTATAATGATATCAATGAACAGTGATTCAAGGATTTGTAAATATTGTGATTTTGAGTTTCCAAGTAAAAGATGAGTACCAACGATTTGAGTCGAATATCAGGTGAGCAGATGTGAAGGTTATTTCCGCTGTTATAAGGCCGGCATCAACCACATCTTTTTTACTTTTGTCAATGTGCTTCATTTTTTCAGATTTATCTGACATCTCGCAGATTTCTTCCTCAACATCACGACTACCCAGTAGAACAAATTCTGTACAAAGTTTATCAGAGTATCAGTCAAGTACAGTGCATAATAAAAGTAAAAATAAGACCAATGCTACAAACTTCTTGGAAACAACTGTAAAGTCTTTGGCTGCCTGTGAAGAAAGCATAGGGGAACATGCAAAGTTGAAACTCATACTTGAATGTGTCAAAGAATCATCCTTAAATGAAAGAAAAATACTTTCCAATGATGTTTCTGATAAACTCAGAAAATTACTGCAATTCTATGAAATTCAAAAGTATTTGTATCTCCCTCCAGTGAATAAGAATTCACAAGAGCAACTAACTACTTTAGGAATTAGTAATTTATCAAAGCCAGAATTACAGTATGAAGAAAAATTGAACATAAAGTGTTATGTAGAGACTCTGTTGAGAGAGAAAATTCATAAATTTATATCAAGGTATCTAATATGATTTTTAAAATATTTTCTCAGAAGTCTTCAGTGTTTTATTTATTTAACAATCATTACAGATATGAAGAACTGGGTGGAACAGTAAAAGATGTATTAAAACCTAGTGAAGTTAGTGCAAGGAACCAGTTAATGTTATGTAGAAAACCAGAAGCCTTGCAGTGGAAAGACAAAATAGAAGAACTTTCCACTCTCTATGAAAATGAGCTTTTAAGATGTGCAAATCTCCTGAACACATGGAAAGAATTAAAATACAGAGATCAATCTGAATTGAATGTCACAAATGCTGAATATTTGTTGTTACAAGCACAGGTTGCTCAACTCCAAGCAAAAATAACAAAGTTAACTTGTATCATAAGAATGTTCAAGGAGACACCAAAAACAATTGATGCTTACAAGATTTTAAGTACAACCGTAGATGAAAAATTATATACAGTGTTGGAAGAAGTCAGAAAAAAGAAAGAGCTGAAGAAGCTGTATGATGATCTGAAGGGAACAGAATATGACGATGTCTTGAAGGCTTACACACATATCTGCAGTGCTATTAAAAAGAAAAAACATATTTTAGAAATGCTGTAAACATAATGAAAGAACCTTCTATTATATGATCCACAATTTCTTTATTTCAAAAAAGAGTATGCTAATCTTGGTGAAGAAGATTGATCGTCATATCATCTGTATATTTACTTGGTACCTAACATAACTCACAAAGTGTTCATAACCATAAACGATACACTGTAATGTTAGTCTACACAACGAGATTAGATACATATATTTATAAGTGTTTTTGTAAAAATTGGAATTCTTTATTTGAATATAAAAGAAATGTATTTTTCGAGCTATCTTAATATCTCAGTCACTATCATCATTGTTATCATTTAATGAGACAATTGGGGGTACAGAGTTTTTGTCTGTCAACATTCCATGTTCTATTAAGAATGCTTCAACATCAGAAGCATAAAAGTCTTCCCCAAGGTGATCTGTGACATGGACAAAATTTCCTATTACCTGACCTTCTTTGTAAACCAACAAAGCAGGTACTCCTTCCCTCTTGAAATGTTTGCTAAGTCCTGCTACTGAACCTGCAACAACAATCCATAAATGATTATTCATTTGTACACTATGCTGACTTCAATCCTTGGAATTTCCAATACTTACCTTGAAGTTTGCAGAATTTTACAAAGGGATATTCCATTGCTAAGGATATTAGGCAACCATTCATTGCTTCACAACCAGCAATGTTATTTTCATAAATATGAACAACTACAGTTACTGATTTGTCTTCCTCATCAACTGCTGCTAAGAATTGATCAGCAGTTTCCAGATTGATGACACTGCCAAACCGTAATTTTTCTGCTTGTGCTAGCATTTCCTTCATCCTCTGCCTCTGATATTCAATCAAAAATTCATCAGCTAGTAATTCTGCTAATTCAGGGTCAGTTTGTAATATTTTTTCTTTCTCTTCATCCAGAGCACTTCTACATGTCAAGCTCAATTTTTTCATTAACATGATTCTTTCTTTCTCCTGAGCTTCTTTCTTTTCAGTTTCTAATTGCTTGAAGCGCTGCCAATCCTTCAATATAAAAAAAAATTGGGTGATATCATACAGCAATGATATTGTTATTCTATTGTTGGAAAGCTAATTTTATTATCACCTTTATGACACCTTTGGGCCCAGTGTTACTGGATGTTCCATCCCATTGGGAGATTGCTGGCAAAGTGGATGGTTCTGATTCTTGGGCATACTTTGTACATTCATCATATTCTTTATCCGAATCACCAGAATCATCCCCTTCATCTTCACTGGAGCTACTGCAGTAATACTGCAATTTTTCTCCCAGAATTTTATCCTCCAATGTTGACATCTTCACAGTCCTTATGCACTAACCTTGAGCAGTATATCCATGAAAAACTGAATGGTTCAAGCAATTCCCGACGCAGTAAATAAACGTTGTTAGATGTTTTTTTTCTATTACCTGGCAGTTTACGCGACGAATACTGATCAAAGAAAAAGTTGTAGAGACTGAAAGTCTCTACATGACAGGTACAGGGTTGTATGTAGTAGATTACAGTTTTGATTTGTTGACAAAAACTCTGAGACTGCGTCAACGTTGATCCTCGAGGTAAGTCTCTGTTTACCTTATTAACTGATTATAAATAAGTTGGAGATTGGCAACGCTATTAACAGCTTACGAGTATCAAACTTAGGGGAATGTCAACGCAGGTCAATATCCGATGAATAGGACGCCGTATTATTAAAGAACCAGTGCTTTTTTATCCATCTGCGAAAGCAGAGAGTAGTTCTGATGAAGATCTAGAGATGGCGAAACCAGTATGATTTCCGGTATGAAAGTCCCTTCTTCAAAATCGTCAGCGAAAAAGATGTTAGTAAATGTCATATCAAAAAAGAATTTAAATTGGATTTGAAATAAGAGGTAGAAACCTTGTGGAGGGTGAAACGTAATTCTCTTACTGATATTTGCTATTTTTGCTGCATTTGGAAGATTCATAGTACTGTTATGTCGATTTTGTGGGTACAGGTAAAGGGGTATTTTGTAACAATCCAGCAGGGGTGGCATTCTAAATATAAATAGGGGGTACGATTGTATTTGATCTCCAAGTGTCCTCGAATAAACTCACTTCTGGTTGTCAACAGCGCTTACGCGATGGAGATAATTTATTAGAGGTCAACGATAAAGGGGGACCCCTGCAGATCGCCTCTTACCACACGGGGCCGGATTCTCTGATTTTGCAACATCCACTATTTTATTTATCTTCGTTTAAGGAAACAGCGATAAATCGTTACATTGAAAACCGTAGCCCCTGCTGCTTATTTATTTAGATCAACTTCAAGATGCAATCTTTTCACCGATGGCATTCAATAAAATGTATTTGCGGCACTGATTTTGTTGACCTTATCCCCCCCGGGGAATTAATTACACAACGCGACTGAGTGTAAGCGACATTATATTTTTGTTTACCATTAAGAATCCACAAGTTTTCTGCTTATGGAATGCTCCAGTTCTTGAATTATCGATTGTTTACTTTTAGAAATCTATTTTGTTCAGTAGTGACGAAAGAGTCATACGACTAAGTTATCGGTGAAGATTTACATGTCACTTATTTACAAGCTAAGTCTCGGCAGTGTATGACGCGAGTAGAGCAGTTTTTCGACCCAGAGGCGGTATTTGAATAATAAATTAAAAGCTGCGAACCCCCGGGTAAAATAAAAATCCTATTACCCAGAAGATTGGAATTCGTTTAGCATGTTAATAAAGGGGAGAAAGATGGTGAAGTTTAAGATAAACAGATTTATCAAAAAAAGTAACAGGTTTAGCAGGATAAAGTGACTTTTCCTGTTCCTCAAAATTTCGAGAAAGATCGCTTACATTTGTGCGAGCTTGCGATGTCGTAATGACAACAGAGCAATAACTGATAAGCAATGTTGTGTTTGCTGGAATTTTCTCAATGGTAGGAACAGCAGACGGGAGTAGAAATCACTGTTAGGGGTAGTGACGAAATTTATTCGGAAGATGACAGGCAGCGATTCTATTATTTCTAGTAATTACCAGCGTTATTATGATGCAAAATTGTACGATAATTGCTGGATCATAATGAGATAACTGTCTTCCGAAGACCTTCGGCGAAAACAAGGTTTTCGGCACCGTTTTGCTTGTAACACGATAAAAAAACTGTCTTACGAAATGATCTACGTCGGCTGTGACGTTATTGATGTTTAAAGCCTTCGGATAAGGGAAAACGATGTTGCTCTCAACCTTTATTGACCATCGGAAAAACGAGGAGATCTTTCGGGTTGTTGAAACTGCCGCGTGTTTCATCTAGAATTATTTAGAGCTAAATTTTTGATACGCCATCTGCAGTTCTCGGAAATACGCGAATATTACTATTTCCGGAACGAAATGCAATTTTCGCGGGGCACCGTGGCTGTCGAGAATTCTTGAAAATTTCAGCAAAACGATGCGGATGATGGAAATAGCGTTGCTTTGGAGCGGATCAGCTGTTCGTGGTTTCATTGCCAACTTTATCACAGAAAAGAGCGACGGGCAGTCCAGGTAGCGCAACTAATGACGACCACCGGCATATATTGCGTGGTCGCTTTGTCCATGACGTTTAGGTTCGTGCAGGGCCGTAATAAAAATGTAGCGGAAATACGGAGAACGCTAATGCCTGGCAGAATTCCTCCAGTAAACGCATCCCCTTTGAAACCGAGAGTTTCTCAGATGAAATTTGCACAGTGAGTCGACATATCGATTTCCTTCGGTGGGGTCGGTATATCCTGATAAATTGGGAGCGTGAAAGTTCGCAGGAGAATCTACGGGTCCTGGACAGAAGGCACAACGTGGCTGTATTTTGCTGGAACGCACGAGGCAAAGGCGACGCGTCATTTGTATCAAACAGACACACCCGGCCTACTCGGGCCGCAATTCGTGACTTCCTATCTGTAGCATCTCGATAAGATAAGACCCGTGGGACAGTCGGCTGTCCCAAAATAGTGACCAGTCAAGTGCGAACGTGGCGAAAAGTAAACTACCTGCAAGATGTCTCGGCCCTGCGAACTGTTAAACGCGAGCTGCTTATGTAAAGGATGTTTAGAAAAGTGAGTGATGACATGTCATTTATCGAATATCAAATTGATTCGTCGCCAAGGTCCTAGGAATTCAAGCATTAAACTATTCCTATGCAGTACATTCCGTTACTCATGGTTCAATGTTCATTTATTTGGAGCGAATTATCTGTCAAATGTATTACTTGACAGCATGCACGTGCTTGGCAATGTCAGTTTTTACATTATCACGATACCTGATTCACGAGATATTCGTTGTCGTTGGTCAGCAGGCGCTCCTACTTGTTGCGCCGGGATTTATCGTCTTCACTCACCATTTACTTCCCCTAATTACCATACAGAAGCATAGAAAGTTCTTATCTTTCGCTTGACAAAGCGACAAGACCTCCGAAAATTCACCTCTTTGCCGATAACATTTACCAAGGTTTAAATCTGACCGATTCGTATCTGCAAGCATGATTATCAAGCTGCCTTTCAATTCACCGACTTCATAAACAACTGGTTTTTTGTAGTTCCTCGGTGAACGTCTATTCAAAACCTTTATGTAAGACTCGCGAGTACGGCAAGACATTGTACTTCTTTTCCCTGTTACATCGAGGATTGTAGCACATTTAAATAGAATTTTTTCCCCGAAAAAGTTTAGCATGAAATTCGATGATACGGTCGGGGCGCCTCGGTGTCGCTCGCACGATTATTCCGATATTTTTACGTTCAACTTTGTCGTCCGAGTTAAGTAACCAAACGTGACGAAGGTCGCAGTCTTCAACATTTTTCCGCGATGGCCGAGTATGCCGATAAAAAAAGTCCAATAACCCCGGCGCCTTTTTGTCGTCATTAATAACGTCAACTTTCGACGACGAGTAACGATCATCTCCGCGTACAGGCGGTAATTAAAGACGAGCGGGTCGGACTCGTCTGTTGTTCCCAACTATTTTGATTGTGGCAGGGAAATGAGGTCAGCGGGTCGATGGCGCGTTTTATTCGTAATTCTGCGAGTCGTACGACGTGAACTCATCCCAAGAGGATCACGGTACGCGCGTAAAGCACGTTTGATGCTGCAACTTGCTAATGATGTCTCACGAGGACGACCTGCGCATTTCCGCTCGACATGTCTGTCAACGTCCGACACGCGCCGACGAACTTCCGGAATATCCAGTCGACCCTACTTCAATGCCGCATGCCTCCTTCAATTATTAATTATCCCACAAGATTCGTTGGGGAAAAGTGAGCAAGTTTTTCTTGTAAGGCAATTGTTGTAGAGCGATTTGCATATGTTGACATCGGATTCGGCCGAGATAATACTGACTCCCGCCTTGCTGGGAACAATAACAGCGAGTTAACTTGCCAAACGGTCTATTGCAAAACCGAGCTAGATTGATAAAGTGATTTATATTCTATGGTTCGATGGGTTGGTCGAAAGAACGGCAAAAGCGAGGAGGAAGCTTCAAGCACGTAAGACGAACGGGTGGCAATTGGAGCATTTACTCAATAATGGGTTATCATCGAGTGTCCCCCCCCCCCTTCCCCGTTCGTCTTCCCCTTCGTCGACTTGCCAAAGAACTCTGGGGTACCAGCCGGGGATTGGTCGAACCGGCGAGTTCCCCTCGAAGGCCATTGGTTGCTCATCGGAGTTGGCATTTTTTCATTACTCTCGCGGTTCTCTATAAAGAAACGGAGACTGTACGTACAGCAACCACTTGTCAGAGTGTTCAGAACGCGAGCGAAACCCGGGTTCGTTAGTCCGAGGGAAAATCGAGTGTGCGATATCAAAGGAATTATCGAGATCGTTCGACAGAAATTTTCCCAGTGAAGACAAAGATTTATCTCCCCAGTGTCGAACGAGCAACGCCGAATTCTTATCAGGGGAATTAGCCGGGCTAATCGCGATCTCGTTATCTCTTGTTTGATTTCCCGATTCACGTTTTATTGGGAAGCCCTTGTCGCCTCTTGAGTCTTTGACGCTGAATTCCTCGAAGCAAGATGCCTTTCCCGGATACTGTTAACGGCCACAACGATCATGGACCCCTCAAACGGCCCAATGAAAATGAATTTCTTCACACGACCGTCAAACATGCCAGTCACACGACGTAAGTCATCGAATTCCTTCATTGCGCTAATTTCTCAGCCGGGCATAGTACGTTATATCGCCTTAGAAATGTGTCATTGACCAATCTCGCGGAGGTAGAAGTTTGCCGCACATTTTCTCACGAACGAAGACGCAGTGATAAGCGAGGAACGATTAACAGTCGTTCACCCACGTGTAACTAAAGACATTAACTACTTTTATCTACCTTTTTCCATCGTGTAACAGCTGAATCAAGAGACCATCGATGTTTTTTATTCTCACGGCGATGATAAAGACGAGAAACGATATGCCCGTCTTTTTCGTCGTATTAATTTCTGATTAAGGAGGGTTCGTTAGCCCGAAAATTGCGCTCCTCCAAGTTCATCGCGTTATTTTCCATCTCACTCGAAAACACGAGTTTCGCGTAAAATCATTTCCTCTGATAACATTCTTTTTCGTGAACGTTAAGCTGCTGTACGAAACTTCGGGAGATAAGAGAGACGTCAATTAATTGCGCAACAACTTCTCTCTTGGCCTGTCAATGTATTTATCTGACGAGTCCAAAGGGGGGCTCATCGACTTCCTTAGCTGAGTCACAATAACACGCCGAAAGAGGGATTTACGTGAATTAAATGCCTATGATAAGTGATTTTCTTTAATCCCCTGTTGTTGCTTACATTCTGTGCGTTGGTCGGAGAGAGGGGGAGGTAAGATTACCAATCTCGTTGGCGTACAATTATTATAAAACGATAAGACCTTGTGTGCCTGTATCTACTGTCAAGTGTCAGGCAAATATATTGCATAATGCACTAGCTAATTGATTGAGAAAATTCCACGAGGGGAGACTATCGTGTTATTAACATTGTTTTCGGATCGGTTCCTGGCAACAATTACTCTCTGCCCACCTAACTTACGGGGAGGGTAGTTAGAGAAGTAGAAATTCGCTTTAACGTATCCTCTTGAAATGCTAAGAATGTTTGCCACGTCTTATCGACTTGAAAAGTACTCAAAGTTCGCGAAAACGGGCAGCAACATGTAAATGCTTTTTAACTGCAGCTAGATTCCCTCCCCCACCGAAATTCAACCTTTCCCCGGGTATTACCGTTTTCGAAGTTTGTTTATACTCCGGTCGAACACGGTTTTACTCTATTTCGTACTGCCGCCGTAAGTCAGGCAAGTCGCCTCGAGTTTTCGACGGAAGTTAACACAGTGAGGACACTTCCGGTCGGGTAATACCACTCGACGTGCTGTGAGAATAATATCGCTACTCAAACTCGCTTTGACTTTACTTTCCACTTAACTTTGCTCTCGCAAAGGACAGTATTTTTATCAAGGACGAATTAAGTTTCATGGATCGTCCTTGATACACCATTTACGCGTATTACTAGCTTTCTTCTCCTTACGGATCTTATCTTCCGAACGGTGCATCACATTGCCGACCGTCGTTCTTTCCTGTTTTTCACCGCTACGATCGTCAGCTTTATCACACGTCGATACAATTTACGTCAGGGTATTTATTTGAATAAATTGGACTGTCGTTTAAAATTGACAAGGGTTGTAGAAGAATCAGTAGATAACCTTTGCGTTGACCAGACGTGACAAAGTGAGTTAAGTGCGTTCAGTTTGCTGACAACAAACTCTTGTATTTTTCCACCTGAAATCGGTCAGGAAGCTTCTTTCGTCAAAGCATATTTCATTGGGTATTAAACGTTAGAGGGCTGGTCGAAATACAAATAGGTTTTGAAGTTCTTCGCGGTTGATTCAATCACCTTCCTTTGAGTTCGATAAATTTTCCGAGTAAAGTTGTTAATGTGCGTTGGCGGGCAGACGGAGGCCCCGAAACAACGGTTAACAAACTTTTGGCTAATAAACGAAGCCACTGCTGCGCTGGATACATATTACCGGGGCTATGGGGTTGAAATATATGCAAGGAGGTCGGGTGAATGTGAAATTCCCAAGCAGCGTATAGCTAATTTCCTCGAACACATCGAGTCAGTGTTGGTTGCCCATCCAAAGGACACGCCAGAATCTTCCTGTGCTCGTCTATCAGACTTACAATATTACCCTAAGCTTCGTATCAACTGGACCTAATTACGAGAGTTAATGGATTATTAAAGAAATGATTTTCTGTTGAGTCTCGTAATTCGACCGTAATACGATCGTTCATTTTGTCACTCTGGCTTTAACGAGTCTGTTTATTGACCATTACATCACATTCATCATTTGTTCTCGTATTATGCTGGCGATAGCGAGTTGTTCCTGTACGTTTAGATCAAAAGGGCATCATGGGTTCCCGAAATATCGCTGTTTGCGTAATTAACGTTTTCTGCTCATGAACGTAGCTTAGCCCCTGGAAGACCTCGGTATTCGTATTCCTTCGGTCATTAAGTTCTTACGATCAGCTGTATAGTATTTTCGCGAGTGAACCAACGAGATCAGTTGCTAATTTTGCAGAAATTCAAAGACTGGAAACATTGATGAAACGTCGCGAGCCGAGACACGCGCTAATTATTATACCGTGTTAGCTTTGCTTCGACGGTCTAAGGAGAGGCCTGGCAAGCTTCGACGTTGACTTTAATTAATTAATTGAGTAAACGCGCCTTCATGTACCATTCATCGCGACTTCTACGGTCCTCAACATAATTTTCTAAGCTCACGACTTGACTGTCAAGATGAAGCGTGTAATTAAAGACGTCTTCGAATTCACCGCGATGATTTTCATCTTGGACAAAAATTCCTCAAGTGAATTCGTAAACTCCGGGTCATTGTACCCCTGCGTTTACATCGTTACATCGACTGAATTATCGATTGTCTAATAACTTGTAGTTAAACGTTCGCGCATGTCCAGCAGGATATCCGATTGTTGGAGCATAGTCTCTCCAATACTCATCGCGCACGTAATGATTCATAATTTACCGTCGCCTGGCCTTAATCGACGTAATGGACTTCGTTATCTGATTCACAAAGACTTTGTCGATGGGCGATAACGATATCCTTTCTTCGGTTTCTCCGGAAATCCACGGGATAGAAAGATATGCGATCGCAAACAACGGTATCAATACTCTCCTTTCCATGTGTCAGCTTTAATTCGGTCTATCTGATGAGGAAAGCATAATATACGTTGCTCGCTCCGCACTCGCTTTCAATTATTCATCATCGGTTTTCCCGAAAATTTCTTTCACATTAATTTGCTTTTCTCAAGAGGCCAGCTTTTTCTGCGAGGCGATTCGATGGCGGCGGGCGTTGATTTTATTGAAAACACATCGAAGCATGGTCCATTGAATTGAGCCGAGTATCGGCTTATGCGGCCCGGTATATGTATAAACCGCGGAGTGATTTGAATCCCGGTCCTTATAATCGCAGACTCGGGGGCCAAGCATTGACGGCGGTTCTCCGGGCAGAGTCCCGTTCCACGGCGGAGCATTCGGCTGGTCTAATGACGTTCTGTATATACCCGCGGCAATATCAAAGCCCTTCTATGGCCCTGCGGAACGGCACTCTGAAACACGAATCTCAGATGCGCGGTTGGTGCATACGGCGCCCTCGATATTGCCACGGCATATTGAATCTGACTCAACGGATTATTACTAATTGATTGTACGTTCCACTTGAGCGTGTATGGACTCTGTTTGCGCACCAATTACACGCTGATGCGCCCTGCCTACCGGTCTGTTTGCCGATTTAAAGCCGGCAAGCTGAAAAAAGCTGGTCATTAAGTCAGTCAGCCTCGGTCCCCTTATTGGGCCGATATTGGAAATCGCTGATGAAGCCATCGAAGGCTGCCTCTTATGGAAGATACTTTTTTTAAAGCTTCAACAGAAACCTCCTATACCGGCGAAATATTTATTAATATTCTCCTCGGATTATTCAGCGGAGGATGTGCCCGGAATATCCACTCGCTATGACTCCACGTGCGTTAATGCTCGACATTCTGACGTGGGCAACGATTCATCCTGTTCGCGAATCAACTCGAGTGCGTTTCGATGCAGGATCTCTAACACTGTGCGAACATTGCAGGCTACGCATTCGGCTTAAATCCACCGATATTTGCGCCTGTTAGCTCGTAACTGTTTCGCAGTAATTTACCAGTGAATTTATGTCGGGCAACGCGTGTGCGTCGTTTCATGGTAATCGATTTTGCGAGTACTGTCTCTCCCTCGCTTCGGCTTTATCTGAACCACCAATTTTCCTAAACCATTACGAATTATTCGAGCGAAAACTACGATGTAATAGGCGCCCGTTCATTACGCTGATGTACCGTGCACTAGATTTTATCACCGGGGGATTACTCGAAAATTACTCGCTATTTATACATACAACGACCTTCGTTGCGTTACAGGTACACTTTTGAAGCACTTCAGGAATCGGCAAAATACTTGCTGGATCGCATCAAGATCAAACCGAAGGTCGGCATAATATGCGGTTCCGGAATGGGTTGGTATTAATTTTACTTTATCGCTGTCCGATTCAATCGGACATTTTACCACTGTCTGTCATGTTTTCCCCGCTTCGCAAATGACTAATTAAAGTTTCCTGGTCGCTTCTGGTGGTTCGGCTGTTCTCCGTCCAGTCATAGTTTTGTCTATTTCCAAACAGGATCAAATGAGCAAAACGAGTTGTGTCCAGGTTCCATCGCCGACTCGCTCGTGGATAAGCAGTGTTTCCCCTACGAGGAAATCCCGCATTTTCCGGTCTCCACGGTGAAGGGTCACTGCGGACAGATGGTCTTCGGCTACCTCGAAGGTGTGCCAGTCATGTGCATGCAGGGAAGATTCCATTACTACGAAGGCTACCCCCTCTGGAAGGTACGGACTCTCGAAATAATCGTATCGATTTCGTCAACAAGGTCAATCAACGATCGTCCTCTGTATATTTTCAGTGCGCTATGCCTGTCAGAGTGATGAAGCTCGTAGGAGTGAAGTACTTGATTGCCACCAACGCAGCTGGGGGCCTAAACCCTAACTACAAAGTCGGTGATATCATGCTCGTGAAGGATCACGTGAACATGATGGGCTTCGCCGGAAATAATCCCCTTCAAGGACCCAATGACGACAGGTACTTCTTTCAATTCCCCCCTCCCCCTACAATTTCCTTCACAACGACGTTTTGGGAAACTACGAATTCCGGGAAATACGGGATTCTACGAAATTCATTTATTTCGCTGGAATAAGCCGTTGAATCGGATTGACGAACCGTCTGTGCGGGAGGACCTAAAGAGGCTGATTGACGTATTTACTCAAGAAAGTTCATTCATGGCTCAGCATTAACCACTTGTCCTTCTTGGTCCTTCTTGGTCCTCCATTGTTTCCTTCGGACGGTTCCCGTTTTCTTCTTCTTCGCTATTTCGATCTAGTTTGCCGGTGAGCTTCCGAAAGCTCCGCTTCCTTATCGCTTTTCTTTTGTCGCCTGTCCTCGATATTAATGGACCCCGCCAGACGTCCTAGCTGTCCCGTCTTCGCTATCTTCGGGGAATTACTGGCTCACGCTGAGATTTCATTGAAACGTCCGTTCCGTCCCCAGCGCGGTTACCCGATTGTTTCTCCGCCGACGGAGATTCCCAGCGGCCTCGTAACCGCGAAGTATGGCATTCATACAACGTTTTTCCCGATTCTGCCGGTAGGTTTGGACCGAGGTTCCCGCCCATGAACAAGGCTTACAACACCCAACTGCTCCAGATCGGTCAGGACGTGGCCCAAGAGATGGGCATTGCTGACATCGTCCACAAAGGTGTTTACACGTGCCTGGGTGGTCCGAATTTCGAGACTGTCGCAGAACTGAAGATGCTGTTGATGGTCGGCGTGGATGCAGTTGGTCAGTACAAAGAAAAATTTTCACTATCATCACCCTTTCTAACCGTAAATCAACGGTTCCACTAAAAATCCTCCTTTTGGCCCTTTCTTTCTTTCAGGAATGTCGACGGTCCATGAAGTCATCACTGCCCGGCACTGCGAGATGACGGTCTTCGCTTTCAGTTTGATCACGAACCAGTGCGTGGCCAACTACGATGTTCACTGTGAAGCGAACCACGAGGAAGTGATGGACGTCGGGAAATCCAGGCAGCCGGTCCTTCAGGAATTCGTCTCGAGAATCGTCGTGCGCATAAAGGACACTATGGGTCTGGAAACGAAATGATTTCCCGACGAAACAGTTGCCCGTCAACGCGAGGAAAATCCTGCAGATTTCTCCTGACGTTTCGGGGTCGTCTACAAATGTCGAAGACGATCGTCGATTCGTCACCGGACTGGTTTTTAGGCAACATCCCTTCTCCCCCCTTTTCCCGACGGGAGAAACACGAACGATTTGATCGCGGAACGTTCGGAAAGACGCTCGAGTGTCTTAATCGGAATTTCATTGGCGTTTAACGAAGTAACCGGTGCGCGCGTTTAGAATCCACTTGTCTGAATTCGGCCGGGCGCGCTTCCGGTCTCAATTGATTCGTTACACGTCTCGAGGGGGGAGTGGGATGGCTTTCTTCGCGAGGGAATGGCGTTTAAGGGCGTAGGGTCGATCGACGGTCCCCCTTTTACTTCCTCCCCTTTCTCCCGTCCCTCTTCCCCCGGCGCTTTGAAATTCTTCGCTCCTCAAGACAAAGAAGACTTTTTACATAGGAATTTGCTTACCGGAACGGCGAGCTAGTAAAAAACGTGATTCATCAGTTTCTTGCGATTGCTCAGGAACTCCCGGCGACTCGACTTCCCGATGTTTCCCCGCTAAAATCAGGGACTTCGGAAGCTGAGAATTTTTTCAAGGATATTATGGAAATTTGAAAAATGAAATGCTAATTCCGCCGTTTGCGCTCTGACTCTTGCGCTCCTTTCTTCGTCCCCTTCCCACCCTTTCCACCTGGCACCCCGTTATTGTCTCACGATCCTCCTCCCCGCGGCGGGTTCTGTATTCCACCACTCCTACTCCTCCCCTTCCTCTCTCTGTCGTCTGCACGGCTTCTCCCTCAAGACAGCAGCACCCTCGTCGATTTTCTTCCCGCGCTTCGTTACCCTCATCTCGTTTCCGCGCTCTTCCATCGCTAATGCATCGGCGTTCGCCTTCGATAAATCTCCGGATTCGAGGACCGACCATACGGCGGCCCCCGTCTTCTCTTCAACTCCCCCACCCCCTCCTCCATTCCTTCTTCTCTCTTTCCCCAGCAACCCAGGGGAGCTTTTCCCCAGTTTTCCCGTCGTAGACGGTTTTCCCGTGTTACCGTTCCGAATGAAATTATGATTTGACAGCCAGAAAAATTCCAAAGAGCGGCGAAAGGAGGCGGGAAAGTTCCTGGAAAGGCGTAAAGATTGCCCAAGCGAGGGCACAGGGAGCGTCTCCTTTTTTTACACTTCTTTAGAAACGTTTACACGCCAGGAAACGCGACGAACGACTGTTACAGCGATTACGTCTTTTTATATTTATCGAGGTGCTAGTTTCCAAAGAACAATAGCCCTATGATGGCGCTTTAGTACTCCCTACTTATCCCTATTTCACGTAGAGCAATGTAATTCAATGTAACTACATGTATGCGTACGTAACAATTCATCCGTTATTACCGGATGAATGTATTATAGATTAAGTGGATGCGCGGTGGTATCGTATTTTCCATGGGTACAAAAGGTAACAGGTAAATTATTTCCCCGTAGTTCCTAAGCGATTCAGGCGATAGATAGTACAACACGAAACGGTCAATGTTCACTACAAGCAAACTATTGTAATAGAGAAACAGTCGACGTACCGTTATTTAAATAAAATTTTAAGCAGAACGCTGCTTGTCCCTAATCATTATCAGTTCTCGTTTATCGGGGACTCTATTCACGGGCACGGCTATTTTTTGGGGTTGGATCGTTATGGCAAGATAATTGTACCTACGCGTGTCGCCGACAGACACGCCAGACGAACAATGAGAGACGGAATATCGCGGAACTCTGATCCGTCTGTGAAATTCACGTCTCGTTTCAGAAAAGGAGGATATTCCACGTGGATTCGCGAAGAAGATACGAGGCTACAATTTTCCTCAACGAGCTCACCTACCGCACGATTCGAACCGCAGCGATTCGAGATCTATATCGCCGGCGGAACATCCGGCAGATACCAATTTAGAGGAAAGATCGGTGAATTACGCCGAAGGCTTTCCGATATTTCTAACGAAATTTAAAGCTGCAAATTCCATCCACGAAACCGCCCGGTGTATCCGTTTTCGCTCGATGCAAGGCATTCCTCGTCTAACGGTTAAGGTATTACGTCTGACGTTTCTGAGGCTCGTATAATTTGCCAATTACCATGCTAATTTTGCCCTTTGCATCGTCACACCGTACGCATTCCCGAGTTTACAACAACCAGCTAACCGTCATACGCAACGTCATAATCCGCTAATTATAACAGCAAGCCCGTCTTCTCGGGACCTCAATTTCCTAACTTAATAGGACGAAGAGTCAATGGAAACTGCCTTATGAGCGAAGATCTTTTTTCAACGGAGCAGGGACTTTTCTCAGGCTTGTGTCCACGCAATTCTCAGGGCAGAAGGACACGCCGGAGTTGCCATAACAATAACGGATATATCAGGAATGTCGGACACGTCGGTGCTTGACGAGATATAGCTGATTTCCTACGGCCAAATTAATTTATCTTCGGACGAATCTCCCGGGAGCAAAGAAAGACGCTCCCGCGCACCGTGCCGGCGTTCTGATGAAGGAAATTGCGCGCGCGAGAGAGTAAGAGAGAGAGAGAGAGACAGAGAGAGTGAGTTCCCTGCGGTCTGCGAAGGTATCGCCGCGGAATTGGCAAGAGGGTTTTCTGTCATAACTCCCCGTGTCCATCAGTTACTTTTTCACCGAGAGCAATTTGATAAAAAGCCGCGATACCGAGGAACCTATCAGCAGCAACAACCGCGTCGGAATAAATTAAATATCGACTTCTCTAAAACGTCACCCTCCCTCGTCGATCAGACTTTTATGTTCCAAAGGAACTCGACCAGAAAGACGTTATCTTACATTCTGTCCCATTTTTGTCCGACAAAATGGACTAGTTTACCGAACGATTCCCCTATCTAATTAAACGTACTTCACGCAAATACATGTACAAATGCCAGTAGGAACGAGGAGTAGACGTGTGTATTATTTATTGAATGCGTCTTGTTGTGGGTCGAAAATAAGTCTGGGGATCGTTGGGGAGGGGTTGGCGCTAAATTCCTCGAATCGTGGGGGTTGTAAATTTACGGTTCGACGGGGAACACGTCGATAAAACAGCGAAGTATCGTTGGTTGCCGAGGAATCCGCCGGAGGTCGTGGAGGTGTTCCTGGAAAACACCCCTCCACTCTTTCGTCCTTCGGAGCGGAGTAGGACGGGTCCGTCAGAGTCGACAGTCGAGTCAGTACGACTCGTGACCTCGTACGGATGTGGTCGCTGGATTGTCGTTCGTCGCGTAAGTTTATCCGCTCGGCAATGTGACAACTTTTCCATTATCCTGCGTTTCTGCGCAAAGGTGTTCCCCCCAAGTTTCGTCCGTTGGAAGGGAATTTTTACGCAGCCCAGTGTCAGGCGAATTGAAATATTTTTCCCAGCTGGAATTTAAAGTGTCGCGCGCAGTGATCACCGCGAAATATCGCGGAGGGAGGGATAAGAGTCGAGGGGTTTAATTAGCGAGGATTTCAAGTCGAAGGATCCTGCCAAGGTCAGGCGGAAGGCAGTGACATTGGAGAGGAGATAGTGGACGACTCTGGTCGGCCAGTTCTTCGCTGACTTTTTCCACTGACGTTTCTCTCGGCGTCCTCAGGATTTTTCCTTGTGCAACGACGAGGATTTCGCGGACGGAAACCGCTGGCTAGCAGGACTTCCGTCGCTCGAGTGAACGGTTCAGCGAATCGCGGTGCTTGGTGTGGATGTAAAGTGAAAGGGAAACGAGCGGAAGACGTGGAGAAGGAGTTGAAAACGATACGGAGGTAAGTGAGAATCGAGACGTAAACATCGAGACGGGCTTAGTGCGCGAGTCGTGGGAGAAGTCTATGCCGTTGGAGGACGAGAAAGAAAGGAAAGAAAAAAGATGTCGAGGTTGCTGAGAGGCGAGCCGACCGGCGGTTATGTCATTCCGTCAAACGGCCGAGCGTTTTAATCCGGGGACCGATGTCGCGCGAATCTTCAGTTGAGAATCTACGGTGCAGAGCCGGCGGAAGTGGCGAAGAACCGAGCCCCCAGGATCCTAAGCAGTGAACCTGCGGACAACAGCGCCGAGAGGCTTCGAGTCAATGCCTTTAATTGACTCGATGAAAAGAGAAGGCCATCGCCACTCGTTTTCCATTAACCAGTGGCCTAGAATCTCGCCGGTGAACGAGAAAAAACGTCCGTCGAGAAGAGCGTAATCAAAGTCGAGGAAGAAGGAAACTCGCACGGTGGGGATAAGCGGCCCGATTAAAAGCGAGCAAGCTGCAAGAAGAATGTTACTCGTTTCGTGTTAATCAGCGTTCTAGAATCGTGCGACGACCAACAGGAGGAGGAGGAGGAAGAAGAAGAGCACGGAAAGTCGGGAGAAGGTTTACAAGTGTACCGCTGTCGTGGCAGCGAGCTCAGGGAGAGAGGAAAAGCAGGCCAGCCGTATTCGTGGCTCCCACTGCCTACCGGAAGTCATATGCCCATACACGCACGTAAAACGGTAAATCATCGAGTAGAAAGAAGGCACACACCAGCACGATTTACAGCACCACCCACGTGCACGTCTATGTGTATTCTTCTGCCTAAGTTCGTTTTTCCTCCGTTCCAACGACATTGATTTTCAACACTTTCAGGTAGGTCGTGTTCTACGTTATTTATTTTCAACCTTAAACACCTTGCGCCCGCATATTTATTTCCCCGTAAACACGTGTCTCGGTAAACCGTGAATCCTTTGACAATTGTTTTTCCAGAACAAAGAGGAGATTCGTTTTTGACATTTGAACGTTTTCGATAGAATTTACCGGGAACGTCGGGCAAATATCTGCCGGGTAATTTGCTTAAATTTCAAGCTTTGCCCCTCGCGTAAATTTTCAGGATTGTCAACTCCAATTTGGAGAACTGTAGGGTCGGTTATACGATCCATGAATACACGGTGAGATCGCGTAAAAGCGTGAGATAAGAAGCGTCGGTTAGCCGTTCCCCCGTGTTATTTGCATTTTTGAGTTACCGGCCCGGCGCAATGGATATTGCATAGATTATCGAGTTACAGTAATGATACCGCATAATTTAACGCTATCGCTTTCACTCTGACGCGTGGTGCCTAGGCCTCCGTGTTATTCATTTCCCTCGTCAACTTGCCGTCCTCGGAGCGAACGGTTTCGCCGGGCGTTTGAAAAATTTTCGGGAAAGCTTTGTCCGTCCGGGAGATGAAACGAACTCGAAGATTAAACGATGTTTTTGTGTCTCGCGTTTGAGTGACGTTGCGCCTGGGTTTTCTTTCTCCTCCATCTTCCCGTCCATTCCGCACGGTTCTTCTGGCCGCTCGCTCATTCATGTATTCGCTCGTTCATCCCCATACCACCCCCCCCTGGCCCACTCTGCCCCTTCGCCGAGGATCGCTGCACTCTCGCAGCTTGTGTGTCTGCCGTTTCGCGTTTTCTCTATCCGTCTTCCGGCCTGTCCGTCATTCGCCTGGCTTTTTCTCCGTTCGCGGGCTTCTTTCTCCCCACGGGCATTCATCTTTCTTCCTTCCTCCGGCTGTCGGTCGGCCCATAAACAAGCTCCAGCCGACGTTCGCCGGGGTTATTGGTTTTTGCTAGATCCGCGACACCGGGACGAGCACCCCGCGATATCCTCCTCCTCCCCCTTTTCCGCTTTGCACCAACCCCCCCTCCCTAGCCGCGTGTGCGTGGCGCATACGTTAATACAGTCACGCGTCGAGTCGCATGGAAACTGTGACGTGCGTTTTCGCGCGACCGACGGCTCGGCCAGAACTAATTCCCGGAGACAAACGCTTTAATTATAACCTTCGCCCGTGCACCTACGCGTCGCGCGTGACATTCCTATCGATGCTTTCACCCGGCCATCGCAACGTTTCACATGGAATATTCTTCCCGCGTCGCCGCTAAAAAACTTCCAAAACCATGCAACTCGTTGCAGCGCAATCTCGGCGTAAATCAATAAACAGCCACGCGCCACCTACGTAATTTTCCTCGATAATTAAGTTCCCATCGACACGAAGAAAAGGAGTCCTCATAAATTCCTCTTATTCCGCGTCACAAAGGTCTCCGTGCATTCTTGCGATGTATTGCGATGTATTGATGGAACGGAGCAGATGCGTTGTCGACGACAGCTTTTAATTAACATCTCGTGGCCTTGGAGAGCCGGACAATCGGGTTTCATGTGTTTACCGGCGCGATTGGCGGATGTTCGGAGCGCCGATGAAAAATTTCTCTCGATACGGGGAGGTTGAGTCCGTCGATGCCATTACCTATGTGCATTGTTAATGACGGGGCATTAACGCGTGTCGCGACAGAACGTTACTCGCAGTCGAGCGGGCTCGAATGTCCGCAGAAATGTATTTTTAACGAGCGATAGCCCCCAACGCAATAACAATAAAGCTCGATAGGACGCTGGAAACGGGCCTTTCGAAGGCGGATGTTGCCGCGGGAACGCGGCAAATCAATGTCGACGTCGAGGAGAGAGAAACCAAGCGGGACGTGCTGCCCGCGACGATTTAACATCGGCACCGGTCATTGCAGCCGGTAAATGAAGAGCCGTGGTTATTGGCCGGTTTTACGGGCCTCTCGTCAGCGGGCTAATTTAATTATCCACTCGCCCTACTGCCATTCCCTATCTGTCTCGCGCCGTGTATTCCTAACGAGATCAGCCGTATCCACGCGCCTCATTTTCACCCGTTTGCGCCGGTCCTTGCAGCTTTTTAAAAAACCTAATAATGTTTAGGATTAACCCCCGGGGCACAGCTAGAGCAGCGATTTCATTAACCCGACACTCGTCTTTTTCCTTATCTTTCCCCCCTTTTCTTCGCCCCTTCCATTTTTCCTCGCCTCTGTAATTTCCCTCGATCCTTCCTTTCCCCCCGGTTCCTCGCTTTATACGCGATTAGCTTCCGCAGGACGTACGTAGTTTCGTCGAACAATGCCACGTCCCGCCGTCGATTCATTTTTGCCCAATTTCACGCACCGCTTCGTTTGACGCACTCCCCGTTCCCCCCTCTCGCCCCGCCCAGTAGGGAACTCCGCGCGTCACGGCCGCTATTTCTGTTTCCCAAACCGGCGTTTTCCCTCTTAATTTTCCGCGCCCCGCCAGCTCGGAGCGCGCGCGCTGATTTCGACGTTGCGGTTTATTCACGGCCCCCTCCCCCTTTGCCAAGAGTGTTCGAATTTTCCAACCGCGGGAACACTGTCTAGCGAAAAAAGAACGACCGAATCGTGTCTTCCGGATTTCCTGAAAATTTTCTGAACTCGCGGAAACCCGCCGTCCTCGCCCTCCGTTAGATTTCAATCCTCTTTCCTCCCCTTTTGCTTTTGCATTTATGCGAATTACATTCCACGCTCGGTGTATCCGCGTAATATAAAATTCCGGTTACAACGTGCGGCATTCTGGCTTTTCAATTAACGGGAGCTAAACAACTGCCCGTAAAACTCCGGCGAGCATGCGGTTTTTTTTTTGTCATTATCGATCGGTTACGTATTTTCCGCATTCAACACTAACGGCGCTGACGGTCGGGGAAAAATGGATTCATGAAAATAATAATGGGCGCGGACGTAGCGAGGGAAAGTAGTTGAATGGAGAGAGATGGATAGAAGGTACACGAGAGAGAAACAGATGTCGGGTCATTGTCGAGGGGTTAGCAATTATTTTAAAATCACGAACTTCGCTAGTAACGTAGGACAATGGGGTCCCGGGAATGTCTACCTCTTGTGACGACATTGCTTTCTCATTTTTCACAAGGTTATTTCCAATCAATTAGCCAACCCCGAAAAATTGGCGCCGGAAGGTAGACAAACGACACGCCTTATTAAAACGATGCACGATCGAAGCCGGTTAATTTGTCAAATGGCCCTGTAAAAATGCTTGGCTATCTCTGTCGACAGCGTGCAGCCTGCGAGGAAATCGAAATGGTCGAACTCAGCGGATCCGGGCAACCTGCGTCCGCGATGGGCGTGATGGGAATGGGTTCGGTGGCGTCGGCGGCGACGTCCTCGTCTTCCTCGTCGACGACCACCACCACTGGGGCTTCCTCGTCGGCGTCAGGAAGAGCGGGGATCCTGGAAACCCAGGTCAGGGGTCAGTGGTACCGCGTGTTCGTCTCATTGGAGGACGACTACCTGAGTATTTCCTTGGACGAGAGTTGCGAGAACAGCGCGCTCAACAACGGGAACCTCAACAACAACAACCGTCGACAGCCTCAACGACCCCGACGTGCCGGATTCCGTTGCCAATCAGAAACGCATCGTACGCGTGGCTAAGAGCGATAACAACGGTCTGGGGGATCTCGATAAAGGGCGGCAAGGAGAACAAAATGCCGACCTCATCTCGAAGATCTTCAAGGGAATGGCGCCGACGCGACGGAACAGCTCTACGTAGGCGACGCGATTCTCGCGGTGAACGGCGAGGATCTGCGAGAGGCCACGCACGACGAGGCGGTCAAGGCGCTCAAGAGGGCCGGCAAGGTCGTCGAACTCGAAGGTGAGTAGTAGTAGTAGTAGTAGTAGTGATCGTAGTAGTACCTTACTCTTCGTAGGTTTCCGTTCTCCGAAGACCGATTATCTGCGCACCAAATATAGTCTTGAAAGCGAAGCTCAAGCCCCGTAGGACGGGGAACCGTTTAAACGTTTAACTTCGATCTCGTTTCCTCGAGGAACAACGGGAAACGCGAGTACACGAGTCACGGAAAAGAGGGAAGAATGGGCCGGTCGATTAGCCTGTTCCTTGAAAAGCCAACTGAAAGCTCGTTCGTCTAGCCGCACGGCAAAGTGCGTGAAACGGTACCCTTCGTCGTCGTCGTCGTCGTCGTCGAGGAGAATGAGATGTGAGGGGGAAACAGGGGAAACGTGGGGAAACGAGGGGAAACGAGGGGAAACGAGGGGAACCTTCAGGAGGCGAGGGTAGGTCGGGGACATTAACGAGGCTCTCGCTCCAATTAGCCTTGAGTACACGGCGCATTAAGCTCGACACGCGGCCAGAGATTCTACGGACAGCTACGTGTCTTTCTTCCTCCCTTCCTCATCAGCATCTCGTCATCATTGTCCCTCGTTTAACCGTCTGTTCCCTCTTCGCACGGTTTCGTCTTATTCCTGTGCTGCCGTTGCGTCCTTTTAATATCAAATTCCTCGTCTCCCACCTGATCGCCATTAACGCCATCACGAGGGAATGTCCCTCCCTCTCTCACCATCCTCCCAAGACATCGGGGCTCTTTGTAAGGCCGAAATCGGCGACCGGGGACAATGCGCCACGGGACACAGAGATACGACGATGATAGAGACGCAGGATAGCGGGAGGACGCAGGACACCGTTAAGATCTAGATCAGGAATCCCGGGACACTGAGGCTAAGACGTCCCCGTCTCCGCGGTGCAATACCTTAGCCCTAAGAGGATGAGGAATTCGGGAGACGAGAGCAAAGCTCGGACGAAAGTTAGTTTTATCGGGTAAATAGGTGGCGACGAAAGTCGACAAGTACAAAGGGGTCGGAGAGAGAGTCGACCTCGGAGGAAGAATCGATAGTGCCCGAAGAATCGGTCCCCCGGGAGAGGGTTGAAGATCAGCTATATTTAGGAGACAGCAGCGTACCGTTTTCGTGGATCGTTCGTGAAACGTGGGTCCGGTAGCTGGCTTTTAGCAGAATTAATACAGCCGGGGTGCGATGGTCGAGGGGCGGCGTAGAAGAAAGGGTGGAGAAGGTCGACAGCTTCTTCCCTCGGTACCAGCGGAGCCTCTCTCGTTTCCCATTCCGCTAGCCGGAAGTCTCCGACTTTGCAGCTTCCCCCGAGCGCGACGATCGGCGCCACGGCCGAGGGGAAAAAGCCGTCGGGATGAAAGGTCGAATAGAAAACCATACGTACGACTCGTAACATTAAATGCCGCCGTCACCTTTCCACTCGTGCACCTCCGTTCTTCTTCTCTTTCCATTTACTATCCTCTACCCCTTCCTCCTCTACACCTCTATGTACGCGCGGGACCTTGCAACGTTTCTGGAAAAAGGTTCTTTTCAATGTTTATCTTTCTTTGTTCATCGTCCCTTTCTCTCTCGGGTTTTCGTCATTCGTCGACTCTCTTCGCCAATCTCCACGGTCCTCTATTTTTCGTCGTTCCCACCCCCTCCCTTCCCCTTTTTTCACGACTCCTGGTCTCTCGCATTTTCCGCCATCTCCGCCTACCTCTCGGTCTATTCCCGCCCCGGCTTTGCCTCTTTTATTTCTGCCCACCTTTTGTGCCCGGCTGGAACGCAGTTTGTTTCTCCGACGAGTCTTCCTACGCGCCTCGCACAGGCTGATCGTCCAAGCGAACCTCCTCGTGCACTCCGCGTTTAACGTTCCCGTCTCGAGCCGTCCTTTGCCGCTCCCTCCTCCTCCTCCTCCTCCACCCCCCCCCCTCGATGGCTTTTCACGAGGAAGTCGGTCTTTGGACGCGCGCCACTGTACGCGTTTTGTCGAAGACGCGGGAATTGCCGTTACGTAGCACTTTAGAGGCACGCGCGCGCGCGCGCGCGAGTTTACGCCAAGCTGACGAGCAGGAAAAAGATTGCCCCGACCCGCTTGAAATCGGAAACCTGTTTT
The DNA here is from genome assembly GCA_963989215.1 of Hedychridium roseum. NCBI lineage: Eukaryota > Metazoa > Arthropoda > Insecta > Hymenoptera > Chrysididae > Hedychridium > Hedychridium roseum. The sequence goes on along the minus strand of OZ022318.1, from coordinate 1,417,372 downwards.
ACGAACGAGTCTTCCGATGGAAAAGACCGCTCCAACGATTCTCCCGGGAGGGAGGGAATAAACGCGACACGTCAATGCCGAAGGATCGCGGAGCGTTGATTTGAGCCAACACATTCGGGGAATTCGGGATGCGCGTGAGGCCACATATCCAATCGAAAACGGTCCCCGCGGGCCCCGGTAATTAAGCGAATTATTACTTCGGGACGTTAAATAATTCGTGAGCTCCTCATAGCTCGGGGAAGCTCGGCAATGGGGAATCCAATTTTCCCCGTCCTACCCAAGGATATCCGTGCATAATTTATAAATACCATCAAGGAATAATCCTCATCCCGGGCAGTGTAATAATGAATGAAAAGAAGATTAAGTAACTCGTTTCGACGGACCTCGAGAACCGTGCTACGGTCATCCGATTTCCTTGAGATCTTCTTCCTCGAGACTCGCGGGACTCTCAAGGACGATAGAGACTTGTACGAGCCGCCAATGATGACAGACGGTCTTTCAGGACCTGTCGTTCTTTCTCCCAGTACTTCGCGTCGCTTCTTCCGAAAGATTTTGGCGCACGCGTAGACCAAGTGTCGAGCAGAAGGTATTTCTTCTCCAGGTTGACGCTGGCAGAGAGGTTCGACAAAAAAAGGGCTCGGTGGTAGGGCCCGGGTCGTTGCGAAGGGTATTAAATAATTAATTAGGAGATTATAACCAACCGGAATGCAGGGATTAACGGGAAGGGGTATTTTCGAAGCAGACGGCAAGATAATGACGGGAGATATAGAAGCCCCGGAATATATTAGCCGGGGATTTCCCTCCGAAAACTCGGGGATTTTACGGGCAAAATGGCAATCAACTTGGTCCGCACGGATCTTGAAGAAGTTTTCGCGGACTCAGCGCGTAGCACAGACGGCAAGTTACTTTCGTAATAAACGAAACCAAATTTACTTGGTCAGAGGAAATCGTTGCGCCACATTTCCATGAGTTTCCAGGAGAATTCGAGGTTCTTCCTAGCTCGAAATATCGAGTAACGTTTAACCGTGGATTATGGCGAAATTATTCGGCCGAGAATCGGCTGGTTTCTGATAGATTTGTTGGGTAAACCGTTTCCTCGGGCGATCGATCGATTTCCGCCAAGGCGTAAGATGAAAAACGGGCCGAGGGGCTTCCCCGTGACAGGGCAAGAACGATCCGACTTCGCGTGACTTTTCTCCACGGTTATCTATTCGGCCGAGCAATCTGCACGTCGGATCTGCGGAATTCCACTGGTGAAATATCGCGTGTCCTTGATTATAGATCACTCGAGCCGTATAACCGTGGCCGATCTCACGGGTTTTGCCTCTCGGACGTGTGTGTACATTAGCTACCTGCTAAACATCGCCCTGACGTTAGATAATATCGCCACTAAGTCTACGCACGTTTCCCAGAAACGTGCATGCGCTCCACCTTCCCTCGTATCCTTTACTTTTGGAAATCTTTCGACCTTACGGCTCTGGCTTTTCCTAGCTCCTGGAATTTTTCCATGTTCTCCCTGTCGTCGAGTAAATCGACGAGGGCTGTGCAACTGTCAGGTAGAAACTCGGCAAGACCGTAAACCTTGTCCCGGAGGAACGAACTAACCCGTCTGCGGTTCTCCGTCGCGTATTTCTAATTGGAATGCGTAATTTCGGACGAGCATTGTTCTCCCGAGGCAGCTCGCATGACGGATGACGTGCGACATCGTCACGGAAATTGCGTCTTAAATCCCGGAGAGCGGCATTCCCGCCACGCTCAAGAACCTCCCTCACTTCCTCCTCCCCCTTTCTGCCCTCCATTGTCTCGTATCGTCGTCCGTCGCCGTGGAAAGAACCTCCGGACGGATATGAGATGAAGATCTTAACTTTCTTCTTAAGCACCGCGTTAGGTTTTAACTCATCGTCCCGTCAGTCTTAACCCAGGAAAAAGACATTAAGCCGAAACAAACGGCGAATTTTCTTTTTTAAGTCTCCCGTCTTTTTTCCAAAGTCATTCAGTAACAAATGGTACTCGTGCATTAACTCCTTGGCTCTTGACTAAATTACCCAACTTGCCGCAATGGGCGTTAGCCTGTCCTTGAGAAAAAAACGTAGTGTCAGCGATTACTGGCGGTGCGATAAAAAGAAAATTATTATGACATTCTGACGTAATGTCTTCACCGTCGGCCATCGTGACCTTACGTAATGGGACTCGAAAGGTCGAAGCAGATATTAGTTACTCGATACATGAATTTTAATTGACGCTCGTCAGCTAATTGCCTCTAGTGAATTCAAATGAAATTACCGACGGAACTTAACAGCCAAGTATCTACGCGTTGCTGGCAATATTTGTGCCGGCTGATTCCGTTGATGTTAAAGCCGATTGGCCGAGATGGAGTATCATAAATCCGGCGGTTTTGGCAGAACAATCGGCTTGATTGAAACGATCCGTTTAAATGTCCACCCATGAAACGAATATTTGCGAAAATTTCGCGTTGAAACGGAAAATGGAGGACGGGAAAAAAGGCGAGACATATATTCGCGAAATAATGAGTGGTAGATAGAGGGGGGAGGGGGGGGGATTCGTATCTCCATTCGGTTCGTTAACGTATCCAAGTTAATCCGACCTTAGCCGAAATTAACCTGGCTTAAGCTGTGCACGGTTCGTTCGGCATTCGTCGAGAGACAGAGTTGGACAAAGCGTCGGACGGGCCAATTAATATTTTAATTGGATCCATCTACGGTCAGCGCGTCGTGTATCAGAGCGGGTCCTCGCGTTTCAACCCTCTGTATTTTCGCGGCAATCCCACGAGCATCGCTCGATAGCGCACGTAATAATGACCGAGGAAATGGAGACCCTCGCGTAACTCCACCTCCCCCCCCACCTCCTCCTCCCCCCGCTCTTACTCATGCCGAAATAACAAGATTTTTAGCGTGGCATCTGCGAGTTCCCATTGCCGGCCAGGACTTTCCGTACGACGACGTTTCATCTCCACGTCGTGTTGGAGTAATAACCAAAGGTGGTGGTTTTCGTCGGCCCTGCTTGCTTGTAAAGGAAATCTTCAATTTAGAGCAGACCCGGAGGAGAGGGGGGAGGGGGTAGGAATTTCGTAGAGGCTCGTCCGACAGGGAATGCACTTATGAATAAACAAGGCAGCAAGCGCAGTATTTAGAGCGCCTGGGAATATGAGGCGGAAGGTACACCTTGGCCCTCCTCCCCCTCCTTCTCCTCTTCTTGCTTACCAAGGACGGAGGGTTACATCCCCCGCGTGGTTTCGCGTGCCTTTCATTTCGTCCTGTACGCTGCTTCGTCATGATTTACGAGGATCCGCGCGAGGAGCGATGCCGTCGCATTCCTTCCCGTGCCCCCCCCCCCTTTTCTGTTGGTGTGTGCCGCGTTTGTAATTTTCCCGATGACAGTCTAGGCCGACAGACGAGACAGCCGACATGAAGGTCGGCAAGAAACTGGGAGACTCGGGAGAGTCGTCGAAACGTAGCGCAAAATGGCGGAAAAAACGGGCTTGTTCGGCATCTTGGCCGAGAATCCTTAGTGGCTCCTCGACGAGGGAATTTAATAATGCGACAAGGTCTCGTCGCGAAGAATTCGAGTGACAACGGGTCGACGGTCTTCTCCACGCTGATCGATGCAATACGCGTCGAGGAATCGGACAGAAGCGCCAGAGGGAAAGGGGGTGGGGAAGAGTGCATCGTTGAAAAGGGAACGATTCCGAGCCGACCTCGGGTAATGTCGTAGGCGGGTGCTTTGCCGACGTCGTTGGTGTAGGTCTAGCGGCGGCGACAACGCGCTAATAAAATGCGACCGACCACGTAAAAGGGTTACAAACGACCGTCGCGCGTTTGCATTTACCGTCGCCACGGGGTGGACCGGCGTTATTCGTTATCGAGGCGTTCCCTTTATTTTCTACCCCTCTTCTACCACCACCACCACCGTCACCTTTCCCGTGGTTCGGGCTGTTCATTTTGCCGGGAGTTTCTCCTCCTTCCCTCTCGAGCATCTCTCTCCCTTGTCCTTTTGTCCTCTCACTTCTATTTCATCCCTTCCACGACACCGTTCCTCGTCAATTTGTTCCTTTCCTCCTCTACGGCCGGCAGTTGTTTCTTTTTTTTGCACGTCGCTTCCCGCGTTCGCTTCCTTTTTGTCCCCTTTCGCCCCCTCGTCTCTTCTCTTTTTCATCGGCCTCGTCTATTTGCTCTTGTCCCTTCCGGCGTCCTCCTCGACCCCCTTTTTTACTCTGTATCCCTCTTCTTTGTCTGTTTTTGTACGCGATCGTTCGCGTGGCACCGGTTACGTACGTGACACTTATTACAGCGTTTGCTCTGTCCCTCCCTCCCTTCGGCTCCCTCCTCCCTCAAGCCCGCGCTCGTCTTTCCCCGTTCTTCTCTCGCTCGGCGGGCTTTAGTGCTTTTTCACGCGAGCCTGGAATTTCGAGGCGAGTCTTCACCGCAAAGCAACACTGCACCTACGCGTCGGCGAAAAAACCTTTCCCTCTTTCCGATCCTCCGTGCAGATACAATTTTCGCGGCAACTTGGATCCGCTTGCGGCCAGCGTGGAGCCGCGTTTGCTCGTCCAGATAATCCCTAAGTGTATCTATTATCGTAATTGCAATATGCAAAATGACGTTGGCTGGATGGACAAGCTCTTTTTGTCATTATAGCGGTGTCGCGATAATCCGAGGGACAGACGACAATGCATCGGACGTTCTCGTTGCGTCGTGTTCGATTCCCTGGGCTGGACAGTTCGGTCAACGAGCTCTTGTTACGATACGTGATATATTGTCTGGTTTCCGAAGCGATACGTCTGTCGTTATCTATCGTCGATGGATACATAATGGACATATTCATTCGACGATACCTCTGCCACGCCGTGCAGGTATCCAATCCTGCGGACCCGCATAGCTCCCCTCCCCCCACCCTCGTAATATTTCATTTTAACAACGACCCCCGGCTTTGCAAAACATTCCCGTAATTATCGCTACAAGCGCGCGGCCCGTGTAAATATCGTTGCGGCCCGTTCCCGTCGCTATCTTTTCCCGGGGAAAAAATCCGACGTGGAAAACGCAGCGACACGGCGCAGTCTTTTCCGCGGTGTTTGAAACTCGGCTATTTGCCCAGATCAAACAGCGGCTGATGCTTATCGTGGCGAGCTCGAAAGAGAACGTTTCCGCCTATAATTGCCGTTGCGCCTGTAATTGCGCTCGTCGTTGGCTCCGGCAAAGCCTCGCGTTTTTGTAATTACCGCTGTCGCCGTCGCCCTACGTAAATACCGGCCCACTTGTCTCGGTTTTTGGCCCGCGATACGTGATATATCGCCGGAGATCTCCTATCTACGTGCCGCAACGCACAGACCGAATCAACCATCCAATCCCCCCTTCCCTCGTGGCGCTTCCACCGATCGAAGAACGCTTCCGGAATTATCCGGCGAACATGGCGAATGCCGGGAGAAAATGCGGGCCGGAAAGGAAAGATCCCCCTTCCTCCTTCCCCTCATCCTGCGGGAACTTGGTTGATTGTTTGGCTTGCCACCGATTTCGCGCTTCTCCGGAGTTCATAACGCATCGATCAGTCGATTGCTCGGCCGTCACGGTGTTGATGATTATGTTGATGGGGGACCGTCAATTGCCGATATCATTAACGTGTCCCTTTATGACGCTGATTAATGAGCCGGGCAGATATCGTCGCGTAGGACGAGGCCCTAGGCCGCCCTCGTCTATTTATTTCGAGCGGATATTTTATGATCGCCATAAAAATGTCGTCGAGTCGGCGAGTTCTGCTTCGCAGCGCCATGAAAAACCGTGTAGGACGAATACCTCGGAATGTTTTCGATGAAATATTCAACGGACAGTGGCTGTCGGAGTTTTATCGAATGAATAGCCAAGGAAAGAAAACAAGCGGGACTTATTTTACGGATAAATGCCGCTCATTTCCCACTTGTGCCTCGTCTTTCAGAAGGTAACCAACCACGTTGCTTTTCCCACCCTCCTCATTTTCCTCTCTTTCTTCTCTTGATGACCCGCCGACGTTTTCTTTCGTGTTCTGGCCCCCTTGGCCCGCCGTAGCCTAATTTCGGCCTGCCCCTTTGGCTCCTTATGGCGGTCGATAAATTATACGTACAACAAACACGCCGTAATGAGCCGGAGACGGGAAAGGTTCAGTCCCGTCTGCGAAACGACAGATTGGCAAAAATTCTCACATTCATCACGATTCTTTCTCACCTTCGCACGACACTGCTCGTTGGGAAATTTCATAGGTTGACTTTCTTCTCACGACTTTTCTTCGCCGTCCTCTACGTTTCCACGGGTTCCACGGGCGGTGAGGCCGGTTCTCTCCTTTTCCTTGCCGGGCAGGTGCCCCGACGGCCCCTATCATCTTATCGTCAGGTAATATCGCTGGTCGGCAGTTCGCTCCACATTTTCACCGCTGGAATTGCATAAGATCGAACGATAGCTCGCACGAGAACCGCGCGCCGAGCCGGCCCGAGTGAGAATTTCGCAGAGTTATTGCGCCATGTAGATGTATTCGGCAGCGATTACATTAACGCACACGAACGTAGACACCTACGGGGGGAATCGCGTGCCTCGTGCCATTGGAAGGTCCCAAGCCGCGGCTTTTCCGGCCGCTCTTCATTCAACGGAGTGCGACATCCTCGAGGAAACCGCGGAAAGCAAGACTACACTCGTTAGCCATGTCCTCGAGATCAGCCTTTCTCATCGAAAGCGAGAAGATCGTTTTCGTCCCCTTCGTAAACCTTGAAACATTTATTTCGTCGAATCCCTCGCCATCTTTCCAGCTAAGGACAGGAACTAATCAAATGATTTTCCTTGAAAAAATACTGGGAACTGAAGAATCCTCTAATCGAGCAGCACGTTTGGAAGGCGAGGTTGAAAGAGGCTCAACTTTTTTTTCCCACTGCTACTCTGCGGTTCGCGATCTTCCCTTTTCCCTCGTATCGGTTTCTTTTCCGCTTTGAGAGGCTGGTAAACATCCGCCTAATCGTTGGACCGACCGCCAAGCGCTTTACTTTTCGTCCCGGGCTGCACGCGCCATGAATATTAAAACGGCTCTCCTCTCGCATCGATGAATATTGATATCGGTGCATAAACATTCGAAATAATCGAACCCTCCCCTGTCCCCCTGGCCTCCCCTTCTCCGGGTCGACTGTCTCTCCGTCGCCTGGGAATTCCAAGTCCTACTACGGTCGATTTAGTCAGTCTGTTTCTCGCTCGATTCCACCATGCGCATTCCAATCTCGTTATTCGGCGAATTCATATTCGAGCCAGTCGGCGGAATAAAATTTCACGCTTGGAAAATGAGCGTAGAATTTTGAGTAAATTCCGATACGGCCAATCGGTCCTTTAATTCCCGTCGATTTCCCCCGAAGACTCGACGGGGATTCCGCTGTAAAAGCCAGGCTGGACGTGGTGTTACGGCTGCTCGGGGTTTAACGGGCCGAGGGTATCGATAGGCGCCTTGTTTCGTGGACGCCGTGGCGCGTGGGGAGTGGTAAAGGAGGGGGGGAGGGGAGGGGGTCGATTAGTCTACGATCGATCCCCGCGAATGGCCTCGTTTTTCTGCACTTTCGGGAATCCGCGCGGCAGCTGCTCCCCACGCCGAGAGCGCCGGGGGAAGGAGTTGACGGAGCTCCGAGGGGGGAGATAAATGGGAGCGCGAGAATGCTCGGAGACGTAGGAGGAGACCGGTTTAATGGCACGGGGAAGACCTGAAACGCCGACGACGAGGCGAAGACTCTTTCAAACGGGGTGTGAGAGCCATCCTCAAGTACGTCGTACGTGGCGAACAGAAAGACCCTGACGATCCCTCAAGAACCTCGTTCCACGGACGTTACGTGATTCCGCACGTTTCTGCGTATTCCCCTCCCCTCCTCCCCTCCACTCCCCCACGACGCCGACCTTTATTCGAGCTTATACAACACGTATAGCACTGTTTCGCGCTTGCATTGCAACGTGCATAAGCGCTCGAACTTGTAAAACTGGATCGCCCGAGATCACGGCGAGATAAAAGCCTGCTTCTGACGGACGAACGTTTACTCCGCCGGCGAAAATGCTTTGCACTCTCGCGGATACGCTCTCGGCACGTCATGCACATTTCACCTTGCCCGGGGAAAATTTCGGCACGGAAAGGAACGTGCCCCGCGAGCAATTTCAACGGCACCGCTCGCTAATATATCCTATAAAATGGGAAGGTAAGTTGCGAAGGAAAGTCTTGACAACTTTCCTGTCTGCTCTTATTTTTGTAGTCGGGTTAACGTCCATTGTTCCGGTTGGTAAGTGAGAAACGGGCCAAATGCAACTTTGCCATTCCTCGGGAAAAAGCTCGCTAATGTTTCCCGCGTGTCGAGGGAAAACTCTGGCGCACGGTGGTTCGTTTTGATCGACGGCCCGGATTCTCACGATTCTCCTGGTCGTCCTTGGAATTGCCCTCGTCGTAGGATTTTCCCGAATTTTACTTGCGAGGACCGCGAGATCCTCGTTTTTGCTCCCCCGGGCGATGTTTCGCCTAAGCACTACTGCACCTCGTAACTGCACGAATTTCGCCTCGTTCAAAGACCTTGCCTGTGGGTGTTCACCTACCACACCCCTGGGCACAGTCCCGCCGTTCGGAAGAAACGATACGGCAATTATTTCAATTATTTCACGGTACTCGTTGGACCGTCGAAACTGATAACCTCGCGTGACCTTAGGCCGCGGGGAAATTCTCTCTGCACAAAAGAGCCAGTCTTTCCTCGTGCAGCCTTGCGTTCCATCCGACGAATCGGCTCATCAGCGACAGACGGTTCGCTATTAGCGGGATTCGCGAAAGGCCTGGGCTCGACGAGGAGGCAGACTTCCGGCGCGGAACGGCAGCATCCGCTGGGTAAATGTCGCGAGCACGCGCTCGTTAGGTCGATGAAAATCGTTGCACCGTCCTTGAGCCAGGGATTCCTCTTGGTTGCTGATTACACGTGCCGCCATTTTCCTTTCCTACCCCGTCTTGTCGAGGAAAATCACTCTGGCGGATTGAAGCCAACACCCGGACGAACCGCGACAGTCCTTATTCCTTGGAAATTAGACAGACGGCTAGCACGATGCCTTAATCTTTTATCGTTCTTCGCTATGGAAGATCTAACCGTAAGCCGCTTGCGGTCTGGGGTATCCCCGAGATTTTCTTCATCCGTCTGACGGGGTCGCGAGTAAACGTTTAGGCATTCCCATTACGTCTGACGAGTCGTTCCCGAGGTAGACCTCTACTCGCCATGGAGGAATAACAGTATAGCTGGGCCCGGCTGACGGCAGAGTATTAATGTGTCAGCACGATCGGCCTGACAACTGGTTTGTGGCTGGCTGATAAGCGCCGAAGAAGAGACGACGGGGATCTCCTGAAGGAACAAAGCGGGGCTTATCCCCAATGCGGATTATTATCACCGCTGGATTGCCGGCCTCACGTATCCCGCCCTTATGCCCCCTGGCTCCGTCTTCCCCTTTATCTCCATCTTCATCCTCTTTGCCGTTTTGCTCGCCCGGAGATATCCCCGGGAACCAACAATATAAAGCCGGACGCGAAAGACCGCCACGTTCTACCCCTTCTCCCCCCCCCCCCTCCCCCCACCTCGTCCCTGGTTCTTCGCTTCTCGGCACGAGCCCCCATGGAAATCCACACCTTAATTATCCACCTCCAATCTCATTTTCAGCTCGACAGAGATTGCGTCGCGCTCTTTCCGCTATTCTTGGCCCATCGGACGTTCCTCTTGGACTTTCTGCCCTTTCAATCTGTCTGTCCTACTTTTTTCTCGCCGGTCGATGCGTCGCGGTAGATTTCATTATCGGCTTCAAAGGGGAGACGTTAAAACAGAAGTACGGGTATCAAAATAACGACTGAAATATCAGTTCCTTTGCCGTGAGCGTTAAGCGGAGATTAAAGGTGAAGGCGAATCGTTTGAACTCGCTGAAAGTAATGGACTAATGGTAAGAAGCGTTGGGAATCGCCGTTGAGGCAATATATTTCTGTCCTTTTCCTTGGTCGACGGATAAACTGGCAGCTTGGAGACTTTTAAGTGGTTCGATCGTTAGAGCAGGAGTATGATTCTCTGGTGGCACGAGCGTTCGATATTCTCCCATGAGAGGGACCGGAGACCGTCTTTTTCATTCGAGAACAATCTCATTTTCAGCCTTCTGCCAGGGATTGCAGCACCGTTCTTCTTATATTACCTTTTTTTTTCTCAATGGCGGAGATGATGACGAGGACGACGACGTCATTCCTTGCATTTATTATTGTGACTCGGGAACAAAGACGATGCTCCAAGCTCCTCGCGCAGTGCATTCCTCGAGGATATCCCGAGACGATCCGTTTTCAACCGCTCCCCGTCGGATGTTTGCCCAGACATTTTTATTTTGATTTTTTCATGCGGACAGGGGCAGGGGCAGGGGGAGGACAAGGGGCACCATTAAATGATGCTCGAGACGGCAATAAAACCGGGGACACGTCGGAAAGTCCCGCTGATCAAACGTCCTCGAGGCGGGTCGTCGAAACGCGATTTGCCAACGTCAAACGCCCTCCGCGAATTCCTGTGGCGGTTCCCGGCACTTTCCACTCTATCCCCCCCCCCCTCCCTCTCCCCCTGCCCCCTACCACGGTTCTACAGCCGTCGATTCGAGTGAGATCCTCGAGGATTTCCAATCGCTCGATTCCTGCCGGCGGAAACCAGACGCGCCGGAAGTGCTAACGACGTTTCCCCACCTCCCCCGATCTTTTCCCCCTCAAAGGGCAGGGACCTGTTCTCTCGTGTAGCCAGCCCTCCGACGACTCCCCTCGAATCAGAGTGGAACGAGGCCAACCGCCACCCCTGCGGCCCTGCCACCAGCTCCATTCGTCCTTTACGATCATTAATATCGCCCTCGTTCAATAAACATCTCGTTTTCCGCCTCTATGAAGTTCCTCGTCGTTCTTTATTCCCGTCTCACGGTTTAAACGAGTGGACCAATAATTTAGATCGTCGCGAGGTGAAAGAGGTTGCGTGTCAATTTTTTATGACGCAAATCGAAGCTGCATCCGACGACTCGAGATTCTTAAATTAAACACAGGGCGTAAATATCGTTGTTCCTGGCGCGAGGGAGAGGATGGCGGGGGGTTTACGGGTTTATAATTCAGGGGAACGTCGATTAACCCTCTTGGCACGTCGTCGGGGTCGTTTTGAAGTGCCGAAAATTCCGGGGGCCGTCCGTCAAAGGTTACACATTGTCGAATCCCCTCGCTTAGGTTTCTTTGAGACCCTTGGCTGCCCTCCGGAACCGTCCCTCCGTGCACTCGAAATTGCAAGAGGCAGCGAACCCTCGGCAAGATCTAGACACTGCTTCCCTGCCCCGGGGCTCTCTCCTCTACAATTGCACACACGCGATAAATTCCCTTTCTTCAGGGCCAAACTTTCCTCCGGCCCTTCCGCGTTTCCGTGCCACCTTTGTGCACCACCGTTTCCCCCCCCCCCCCTACGCGTGCTTTGACTTTCGTCCGAGCACTCCGGCCCTTCCGCCCTTTGCCCCCTCCGAGCAAATTCCTTCACAGCGAATCGACACACGTTTAACCCGCCGCGTAATTTCGTTTACACCGGCCTCATTCTTACAGTCCTGCCTCGCGGGTTTTGTATCACTGTGGTCGAAGGACCAAGGGGTTGAGAGGAATGGTTTGGCCTGCGAGGGAAATCGCACCTCCCCGTCGTTGTTTCTCGGCTCGGGCTAATTTCCGCTGCGGCCACCCTATGACTTCCGGGCATCGTGGCCGAGCGGCCCTCACTCATCGGCGCTGCATGGCCGATGGTCAAAGGGATCCTTGATGTCTTACAAAATACGACGGGCTGCCAACCGCAATGTGCTCGCGCGTCATCGAACGAACGTTATCCGCCCTCGAAATACCATTTACCAGGTAGGGGGGAGGGGGGAGGGGGAACTGAGGGATATGCAGTCGCCTCCGTTCATCTCCCCGCAGTTTCCGTGTCGTTGCACGGGCAACATTCCGTGCATGGCGATGCGGTTAAAGGCTTATCTCCGTGTTAAATAATTCATTACCGCCGTCTCGCCGACAGATAGGGAATTAAGCAGCCCTGAAAATTCGCCGCTGCTCCTTAATATTCCTGCGGCGTTTCACGGCCGGTAAAAGAGGAACGAAGACAGGGAGATAATGGGTGCAGAGCCACGGGGAGGGGAGGGGGGGGTCACTGATCGATCTCGGACGTGGAGATATCTCGATTGGTTTTCAACGAAACAACCCGAATGAATTACCAAGTATGATCCCCGCGGGTACTGAAATATGTATGAAAACGTGAGCGAGTCGTGTGTATAGACCGGACAAGGGCCGGCATGTGCGAGTCCTTGTCTTCTTCTCTCTCTCTAGCTCTTTTCCCCTGGCTCTGCTTCCGCGTCGACACGGGCCCTTTGAGTTATTATTCAAAGCAAATCACTGCCGTGGCGCGTGGGATTAACTTTACGTGCACGAAAGCCGAGCCGATGTCGGATCGCATGTCGTTCTCCCGTATTAATATGCCCCGTATTCGCCTTTATATATTATTCCAAGGACGGCATCGTCGCTAACACTTTACGATAAGGCACTTTCGTAGACGTCCACACTGGGGACCGGTTTAAAGAAGTATGTGTACGTACAGCAAAGAGGACTTGTCTACTTCTCTCTCGGTAAGGTAGGTAGCGGATTATTGTACAGGGACTTTTATACCACTCCGACGGACGGGTTCTGACTTCCTTCTTACTTACAATTAGCGCCAGCACGTGAAACTGGGTTTCTTTTGCGGCCGGTTCTCGCGTGAACTGCCGGCAAAGGGCCGCAGAAGACTCGAAATGCGAATGCACAGGGCGGCGAAGGGGAAGGCAAAGGGAAGAGGCCGGGGACCGGTGCAAATTGCTGTCGCGCGGACGAAAGCCATCGTATCCCTTTTCGTTTTCACCCTTTGATGTCTCCTCGTCCACAAGTCGAGTCTTCTAGTTTCCTCCTTTTTTCCCCTCCCTCCTCTCCCGTTGGCCGCCTCCCCCCCCCCTCCGGATCCGGCGGTCCTCGGTCCCGTGACTTTCTCGCGCTAGTAATCTCACTCAATTCCCCGTCTTTTACCTCGGACTCCTTCCGTCATTTTCCTCCTGGAAATCCACCGTCCTGTTCGTCGAGCTTCCCTTCATTTTTCCTCCTGTCCCACTTTCAACGGGTTTCCACCTTTCCCGGCGCGTCCTTATCTTTTTCCCCTTTATCTCGGTTTCTGCGTTCTTCCTCCCCTCTCCCCCCTTTCCCCCCCACCCTGTCCGTTACGTCCTGGGCGCGAAGCGAAAGTTACGAGGCTCCTAGGAGCTGATAAAACGACGGTTCAGGGAATGTTTATGAATGAGCGGCCGTGCGATCCTTCGTCCAATCGGTCTCCTCCGGGGTTTGAGCCCTCGGCAGCTGCCTTAAGTCGCTTTCACAGGCGATCCTCGATAGTATCGCGCCCCCTGATGAAACCGTAGGGTTCAGCCCCCTCCTCCCGGTCTCTCAGTCCTGAAAGCCAATATCCTTCGAGCCTGGCGCGTGTTCGCTTTGTCGCTGTCGGCTGCCGTCGGCGAACTTGCCCGTCCAATTAATCCCTAATTAATCCGACCTTAATTAATCAAATCGACTGGAGCGTGAGGCCGCGTTTAGCCGGACGTTTCGCGCCGGAAATGAAACTCCTCCGCCCCCTCCCCCTTACTCCTCGCTCGTGGGTGTTTTTCCATTCCCCGCGGAATCGACGGAAGCTCATGAGTCGCGATACTCCGTCACTTCCGCCAACGGCGAGCCCCGCCTAGCGCATTTCAGCACCCTAAGTAAAACTGAATTCCGGTTATTACATTGCGCGAAACCCTGTGGAATTCGAGCGAGCGGCATTATTCTTACGTGCCAGTCGTATGCAAATAAATCTCAGGCGCATACGCCCTGTTATTCAGAGTATTATTATTGCACGCTCGGTTGGTACGCGTGCCAGCCACACAACGAGGAATCTACTTGCACGCGTCTACCTATCGTACGTACATTATCTGCCTGTGTATGACTACGTATATAATATTATATATATATATATCTATAAGTGAGTATATATAGACACAGCCCCTGTTCCCTGCAGAACCTGTACAACGAGCACAATGGTATTGTGTACGGACCGCTATGAGTTATTACCCCTCCACCATCCCCCCCCCCCCTCTGCTCCCCCCGTTTTCCTCTTGGCTCGCCACGGGCCTCTTTCCAGACATAATCCAGCACTCTATACAACGAGGAGCCGGGTCTTCGTCTTTTTACCCCCCTTGCGGTGGCTGATAATGTTTCATTACATCCCTTTTATCTACCACCCCATCGCCACTTGTCGCCCTCCCCCTCTTAAAGCTTCCTACCGACCAACCGTTTCTTCCTCATCTTGAAGAAAATTCTCTTCCCTCGTAGGTCCCCCAATAATCCCTTTTCGAATTTTAATCGTCTTCCACGCAGCAGATTGAGAGAAATGGAGTCATCGTAACTGCTTGATTTTTCGCTGACCCTTGTCCCGCATTCCGCGTGGTAATTGCCGGGGAACAAGGGGCCCTGGGGGTGGGGAGGGATGAATGGGAAGACGTGGAAACGAGAGGCGTGATTTTGGCGTTGGGCTTTTCTGATTTATCCCGACTCTACGGACGAAGGCAAACAATCATAGAAGTTGGTCGTCTGTTCGCCGTCAGCTCTGTCTCCCCCTTCCTCCCCCCCTCACCATCGTCCCTGTGTTGTCGTCGATTCGGAGACGACGAGTCGCAGGAATCGGCCGTAAGTATCGACGCCCCCCTCGTCTCGCGAGTTTGCTCTTCTAGCTGCGGGCTCGGCAAATACTCTCCTCGTTTCTTTCCCCGCTCCTCGAGAAAAATCCCGGGACGCCCCGGAAAAGCCCCAAGACTCTACGGCGTCCTTCACCGACGGTTTCTCGTCTCTCTTCGATCCCCCGGATGACGCTCGTTTTCGACGGAAACGTCGATTAAACGACCCAACACACCGCGCTAAACGACTCTTCATTTCGCCGCTCGACGATACACGGGTTCTTCGTTTCCTCAAGTTACTCGGCAACCTTTCCCCAAGGGGTTTCCGCGGGGTCAGTCGAAACTTTCCTCCCAGGACAGAAAACGAGAGTGTTCTAAATCATTGAACAATGATCATTGTTTACAGCGATAATATCTGCTATTCTTTTTTCCTCGCCACGAGAACGTCTGGGAAACTCTCGGCGGGGAATACGGACGTGGGGAGGGCCGAATTTGTTTATTTACCCGGAAAGTTCGTTTCCCCGGGCCGCGTTGGCAGTGTCGGTGAAACGGCAGAGAGGGAAAAATGCTCGCGGTGGCACGTGCACAGGCGAAAACTCGGGCGGAAAGACGGGGAGGAAGGAGAGAAAAGTGGCTTTCAGTGGGAAAAGTGCCTTTCCCATTCGGGCCCGGCGGCGGATTCGCGCTAAAAACTGGGTCGTCGGTGCGAAATGAAATTGAATCTCGCTACGTAGGCGGAACGCAGCGGCTTCGGGGAAGGAAAGGAAAGTGTCGCGCTACCCGACAGGAATTCCCCGAGAAACGGCAAGTCTTAAACGAGAATTCCATCTCGCGGCGATTGCCACGGACCAGTCCTTCTTCCCCCCCCTTGGATTTTGCTTCTCGACTACTCGCAACGTCCCTGTCAGCACTGCCACTTTTTCCCACGAAACGTCCAACGGACGTCTGTGTTTATTCCCGAGGAAATCGGGGACAGTCGCGCCTCGGTTTTGCTTCACCGCCTTTATTTTATACCCGAGTTTATTCCTGTTTGCACGATGAGCCTCGTCGTAATCGTCGGCCAAGTATCGGCCGGACGAGAACGAGATGTTTCTCCTGTAATAAGAGCCGTCGCTGCACGGGTCGCTGTCTTACGATCCTACGACTTGGCCATTCGGGATTTACGATTGTTCGCGCCGTGCGCTTGATGAATTTTAATGACCAGTCGTATCGATCTTAATTCCCCGGACGACGTTGCCATTGTAAAAGTCCTCGTCAAATTAAATCCCTCGAGAAATTTCCCATTATCACGGTCATTTCGTTTTACAACTCGTCCTTTGCCCGTGCGAATTTATCGCGCGAAAGATGACACCGGAAATCCGTGTAACGACGTTTACTCCTTGCCCCCCCCCCTCCACGTACGATCCGTTTATTTCATTGTCCCGCTTTACCGGCTTCTGCCACTTAATCTCCTCGACTGCCTCTCCCCGTGTGGAGACGATTCTGCATGACTGCCTGACTCGTTAAATATGCGACAGCCATGCAACACGTGCCACTGTATTCGTCTCGTTAGGGGAATTACGAGACTAAGTCAAAGGTCCCGGGGAATTCAGCCCACCGAACCTACTTAGCAAAGTTATCTTCGACATAGTCGCTGGTGTACCTTCGTAACAAGATTTTCTCAACGCCACACGGATAAATCCACCTACGGTTTACACAGAAACCGCCTATTTCCCTTACAAAAATGTTCACTGATTTCGTGATTTAGAAGCAACTCGCAACGTGGTGCATACGTTTACACCTGATTCATTATCTTCGCGGAGATTCGTGCAGTGCCTTCTTGTCCCAGGGGAAAAATCTGAAACGCAGCAGGGTTTCGATATCGTCGCGGAGATAGCGCGGTTGACTTCTTCGGGAAGTCACGGAGATAAAACTTGCCGTCGACTTGATCGACTGGACGGGCAAGGTGGGGGGAGTGGCGGGGGTTGGTTGAAAAGGATCCGGAAGGAGCTGACCTTACGTAAAAATTCCCGAGGGTCGACCACAACCTCGGCACAGTCTGCACCTCCCCTTCCTGCTGATTTTTCTAGCCGAAGCCACCTCGTGCCTTTATCTTTTGGTTTATATTTAACGGACGAAGAGGTGAAAGGGTGGGAGACATGGGAGAAGGGGTCGGAAAATGAACGACCGAAGGAAGCGAGAAAGTTCGATCGATCATGAGCGAACTCGTGCGAAAGGTCCAACCTTCCCTCCTTTCCTCCTTCCCCTTCGCCGTGGAAACAACGAAAAATTGTCGGAGGAAACGAGTCGCTGGGAAAACGCATTTTCTCGTGCGTGTCGGCCGAAATCGAGGCTAATCAACTTACTGCCGTTGTCGGACCCTCGGTTTATCGAGCTACAACCTCCCCCTTTCCCTCCCTTCGTTTATACATCTCCCGGCGGTGCTATTGGAGGATTCCTCTCGTGAAATCCGAAATTCTCGTAAACGGAAATTGTAAGTTTCCGTTACGGAGCTTCCGGCGTATCAGAAGGAATCTCCGCGGCGTTGTTCCCCGAATGGTAGAATTTTTAAAAGGTCCCGGGAAGTCCTTTCTATTAACTCCGGGGGAAAGCAGCGTCACAGTTGAGTCCATTGAATTTCACGGAATCTACGGTATGAGATTATTTGACGGTCCGTAAGCGATGGTTGGCGACTAACTCCGGCGAATCAGATCGAAGCGAAATCGCAATTTGCCTAAGTAGGTGCCGCGGAAACCACTTGCCGGGGCTTTATCGTTACGATCGATTTTAATCCTAATAACGAGGCAATCGTTCGCCCGTAAATACCCAAACGTGTACGTCCCTGCCATGGGCTCCTCTGTCCCTGCCCTTCCTCCCCCTCCCCCTCCCCCTCCCCCTCTTCCGCTTGGCCTGACGCCCTTCGTTATGGATCTCGTTATACGACGGGCCAAACTATTTCCGAATTCGGCGGCACGGCGATGAGGTCGATCCCTTAGCGCCAACTTATGGATACCTAATACAAGTTCTTCCAAGTTTCCAACGCTCGCCGTGCCTTCAGTACGTGTCGCATAGACCAAGGGAAGGGGGGGGGGTACCGCGAATACAATGAAGCATGGAACGGAGGAGGCGCTTTAATGGCGAGAAGTCGTCGAATTCCATGGTAGAATGGCGCTTCCAAGTCCGTTTCTCCACCCGTCCCCCTCCCCTTTCTTCCCCTATCCACAATGCATCGTTTCACGAAGCCGACAAAAGCCACAGCCCCCGGTGAAAGTATACCGCGTGGACGATGATAAAAGTTGCAGTCATTATTTACTTTCGTCTTTACCTTTGACCCGAATTTCTGTTTCCACTCGAGCGGCAGTGCCGTATTTCCGGCGGCGGCAAACGCGTCGTTCGTTAGTTGGCCCGGAATTTGGGTCGGGAGGAAAATATGGCAGGCAAGCACGGTGAGGATTTTCTTTGCAGCCGGGGAGAGCCGCTGATTCCCGGCTCCCCCTGGGGGAATCGTATAAATTTCCTAAACGAGCGGAACCCGTTGCCTGGAACTCGCCGCGTTAAAACTTGCTCAATATGCGCGCGTGTCCGTTAATAAAAGCCACTCGTAAATCAGGAAACTGCAAGCTCGTGGACGTTTAACCTTCACCGTGAAAGCCCGTCGCGTATTAGTGGATTGCCGGGACAAAAAAATTGCCCCAAGGGGGGGGGGGGGGGGGGGAGTGGTCGACGAGATTCCCAGGAGTTACACCGGACGACGCAGAACAGGACTCTCATTAGACGTCGTCCTCGTCCTCGTCCTTTGTCGTACAAGCCCGATTAATTTCGAAGCAACGCCGCGATAACGCTTAATCGATGCCCGATAAAAGCGTCGTTAACGGTTTTCAGGAAATTCCACGAGAAAGCTAAATAGCTCCATTCTGGTCGGACTTTCAAAAAGCTCTCGTTTTCTTATCCCCCAAATTTCCTGATTATCACGTGACCTCGGAGTGAAGGGGAGGGGGAAGAATGATAGGGAGAACTGTGTAATGAGAGAACGAGGGGCAAGAGGGGGGAGAACTGTCGCGAGCAAAACTTGCTCATATCCTTGTTAAACCGGCGAGAAGACGGACAAACGGCTCGGTCCTTTGCAGAGGAAGTCGAGGATGCGAGGTTCGAGTTGGTAACGAGACACTCTCCTGTCCTGCTATGAAACGAACCGACCATCACCCTCGAAGCCGGCAAGGCGACGAACAAGACGAAGACCGTGCTTAGCCCTGTGAAATTTGAGGACCTACGCTAGGCAGTATCCGTTACAAGGCACGTTAGACCCCTGACGGATCGCAGGGCCCGGAATTCCGTTTTTAACGTCCTTCACGTGCCCCTCATCTCTCCTCGGACGATCGGTATTTGCCGTAGGAAAGGGAGAGAGAGAGAGAGAGAGGTGGGGGATTTAGAAGGTGGAACTTAGGACGAAACCGGAGGATAAACGTTGATCGTAAGAGCGACTTTTTGCCAATCCCGAAGAACCGTGCCGGATAAGCGGGGTGATTAAGCCATGGTTGCCGCGCTATTCCTTCGAAAGGTTAATCATTGTTTACCGAGCACAATGCCACCGCGAAGTTGCCTCGAATTTTCTAAAGGCCCCTTTCCCCCGATCCTGCCGGTCGGTATAATAGGTCCCTGCTGTGTAGCCTCCTTAACGAGGTTGCACCGACGATTCAGGTCCTAATGCGGGCCGGCCCAGGCCGTTACTTCCGGCGGAACCACTCGTGAAGATCCGCTTGAATGCCGGGAGGAATGAAAAGCCCGGGCGATCAGGGCTTGCGCCAGATCTCACGCCACGGGGACACACACTGGCGTGTTTTAAATTTCGAGGAGGCCAGGATTTCAGACCCTTGAAGCCATTTCCAGAGGACCGTCTCGGCAGCCACCCGAGGAACTCTGAATGGCTCGGCTAATTGCCACCCGCCTCGCCCTCACAATGCCCGCCTTCAATTTCGCGATTCTATCCTCCCCCAAAGAGCGTCTCCGAATTGTACCAACTGCGCCTTCTTGGCAGGGACTTCGGAATGCCGGAGAATCTTCCGAAAGAGCCGGACGGGCTGAGAAATATCGTTGAATCTCTGGCAGAGGAACGCCCCAGGATTTCAAGGCGATCGCACCGCCGCCCCTGTACCTTCCCCACCCCGCACGAAATAATACCATTTTTTCGTCGTTTGCCAAGACAAAATCTTTGGCCCCCGGGGTTGGCCCGGGCAAATCTTTTTGCCAGAGCCTGGAAATGGAATTCCTTGGGAAAAGTGAATTCCGGGTGTTTCGTTTGCGCGTCGTTCCACAGCTCGGCGTGGATTTATCATCTTCCCCGACGTCCCAGCTGACTCCCTCGTTATAGCGATATAACGGTACGTGATGTCCCGGCCCTGTTTGGAGAATTCCCGATGGTCCGAGCGTCACGAGTCCGAGCTCAAAATCAAACGGACAGCCGGCTAACAGCATAGCCCGGCCTCCTCGCCCCTCTTTCATCTTTCCCTCCGCTTTTCCGTCTAGCCGTTTAGTCGACGTCCCCCTCCCCCTCCCGCCTTCCTCGTGTTTCCTCCATCTCAGCGACTTTGTTTCCTTCTTTCCGGGCTAGTCGTTGTTGAATATGACGGCTCGAGGCGCTCGGGAATGGAGCTTCGACGGATCAATCGGTCTGTGTTTGCCAAGGGGAAAGAGACGGGAAATTCGTCGGTATATAGGTCTATCGGAGCGAGTGAGACAGACAGATAGACAGAGAGAAGGGGGAGGGGGCTGGACTGAGGCATGAAATGCCTCGATGCCCGGTGAATACTTCCTGTAATTGATGATCCTCGACGGCAACTGTTGCAACCGAACCCAACTACCTCGAGAGAGGAGCACACCGCCTCGACGAAGACGACGACGTCGACGTTTAACCCCAATGCCGGATGCTCGTGAACTCTCGACGATGACCTCGGCGCCGGACGACAGACCACCGCACAGTCGCTCGACACTGTCCATCGACAACTTCCTGCTCACGTCAACCCCCATCCCACCAACGTTTTGTCCTCCCGCGTTAAATTCGAGCAAAGCTGCACGTCAGACCCCCGTCTTGAAATTTCCAGGGTTTTTCGGCGAACGATCATAAATACTCGTCGATCAACACACGCGCACAGGACAGTCGGTTCGCGTAATTAATCGTTTCATCTTGTGCCTTGTACAAACGGTGCACCAAAGACTCTTATTATTTTCTCGGCAAAGTTCCCTGCACCGTAACGTTTTTTTTTTTTATCGTCCTGTTGCGGATCAATCCTGGGCGAATTTACACAGGTTTTTACGGTATATTTCGAACGGACGGACAATGGAAAAACTGCGGGACTTGGGCCGAAAATTTCCCGCCGGTAATTGTGATCCGCTAACGAAATGGCGAAACTGCGAGTTTCGTGGGTCGAACCTTTTCGGTCGGCCGAAAATCGCCGTTGACCGTGTCAATTTCCGTGCCGTACCGGTGGGCGGAAGTCGATAATTCCGGGCGTTTTACGTGACGCTAATCAACGATCGTAACTTGGACCAGTCCGTGCGGTTTCATGAAAATTCCACGGGATAATCGGGGCTCGCCTCGTGCTTCAAAATCGTCCGGACCGGTGACAATGGTCGTCGATTTTCCGAAGCTGCCAACTCGAAATCGCAACGGATGGTCGTAACTTATCGAGAAGCATGAACCATTGATAACGACGAGACTGTCGACCCGTTTCCCCCGAAACTCCTCGCGAGTTTCCACCTCCTCTGTGCTCCAGTGGCCGAGCTGTATCTAGAATAAAAAAAAAAACCACAAGAAAAAACATTTCCCACGGGGCCAAACTTGGTTGGGAAAGTTTGTCCCTCGTTGCCGAACCTTCGCGGACCGGGAACATTATCCGCGATATTATCGGCAATTTTTCCGAGTGTCCTCGCGCCAGTTTCCCCCGCTTTCCCTTCGTTAGTTCGCATCGCGGGATTCGCCGAGCTTAAAAGTTTGCCGGCAAACAAGCCGGCTCGTAACTTCTCGCAGGAAACCGGTAACAACGGCCAAACAAAATCGAACCAACGAAGCTCCGAGTTAAGGGGTTAACGACGAACAAGACCCCCGGAAAAGAGGGAAGTAGAAAAAGAATTCCATTGGTAAGACGGTTAGGAAATCGTCCTCCCCGGCCCCTCACCTTTTCGGACAAGCTCCGGACATTTCCCTCTACTTTTCCTTCTTCTAACCCTCGCTTAGATTAATTGGATAATTATTATTTCAACGGGGAGATACCGGCGAGTGGGGCGTAAACGCAAGGGGGGGGGGGAGTGCAGGAAGGGGCGGACCGAGCGAGTAGATAAACTCAGTTACTCCTATCCAGGTCGGCCCTGACGCATCGTTCTCACCGACACGAAGGAGAATTACACGCTCCTTAATCAACTTAAGACTACAAAACTGAAGAGCCAAAGTCAGGGAACTCTCGGGACTCGTTACACAAGGCGAAAACCAGACAGCATGATTATCTTCCCGAACGAACGTCGAGTCGATTACGAGGATGATTCCCTGTTGGCGGTGTCAAAGGGCAGGATTTCCAGGCTCGTTTTATGGCCGATAAAGTAGTACCGTTCCCGAAGCCCGCTGGAAACTGTCGGAATAGTTTTCCCCGGAGTTGAGTCGGCCGTCGATCTCCGGTGTTATTGGCGGTTTGCCTGTGAGTCGATAGTCGAGGCATTTCGATGGTCGAACGTGTTCAATTCTGGGCGTGTCGTGCTTCCCTGGGCCGGTTTCCTCTTCATTTCCATTGCCCCGCGAACCTCTGTGGGCCTTCACCTCGGGGCTCACTGTCTCCCCAAGGTAAACAGCTCGTAATACAGCTCCGCAGTGACCTGAGCGAATTCATTAACGTCGCCCGGGGCGAGCCTGTGTGAATAAAGTAGCACGGCACGGAGTTCAAAGCTGCTCAAGTTGCCCCGTTCCTTGCTTCCCCACCACGGGGGAACGAGTGTACCGTGAAACCTTGCCAACTGCCGCGAAGAAAACCACCCGGCAAAGTACCATTGTTCCACGCGGAAGGCCAGTTTTCCCCGGCGAAGCGATTTCAGTGCTGTGATTTCTCAAAATCACCACGACTAAATTTCGTCTCGATCCCTCGCCATTCTACCTACCTTTTGCCGGGCTTGTTTTCCTTTTTTTTCCTTTTACAACGGCTGCTAGCTCGTTCCCATTAGAGGTCGGGCGCAGGGACTGCATATTTATCGATGCAAAGTGTCCTCGGGAAAATAGCCCCTCCCTCCCCCCCCTTTTTTTTTCCCTCGCCGGCCGTGTTTAACGCGGGTTTATGCCGGGCTCAAGTTTGCGAAAAATTCCGCGAATTACCACGGTCCGCCGTAATTTCCGCGGTTGTTCCGCCGGCCGCGACTATTCGTTTTACTTTAGAAGTCGCGCCCGGCGGACACGGCTACACACCAAGGCCATTTTCGCATTCGTTTCCGAACTTCCACGATGGTTGCCCCCCGTTCCTGTACCGGCGGACGCGCGAGCGGACGATAAATTCCCCTGCATAATCAGCCACTGCATTATCGCATAGGCGTAGACCATGCGAATATCAAGTTTGTACGAGGCGTCAGGGTTATTTATGCCGATCCTCGTGGAAAGTTGTCGGCGGACAAACGACGGTACGACGTCTCCCGATGTCGCTGACAAAGCTGTGTTTCCCGGGGAATTCAAGACCTTATCAGCTTGCCGGAAGGGTCTCCGATGTCGCGGACTTCGTTATCACCACCCCCTCTTTTCCCCCCCTTCGAAAGCTTTGCCATTGCCCGTGGTAATACGTGGTGAAAACGTGGCTAATTAGAAAAAGATCTCTCGTTACGCGGTCTCGAGTTTTCCTCCTGTTTTTCCAGCCAACGTCATTCCAGTCTTCCATAGGAAACGCTGAGGAGGGGGAATGGGGATGTTTTAATGGACGATGTAGGTTTGGTCTTCATTCACGACGAACCATCAAAGGCATTCCCGCGGAATGAAGCCTTATTAACTCATGTAGCTGGACGTTAATATGAACGGAACTGTTTCGGCTAACAACTCCGTGGCTCGCGGGAGGAAAGTTTCGTCGGAGCCGGACGATAGAGCGGTAACAATGCGACAGTTGGGGTATTTCGTCCATGTTTTCCCGCGGAGAAGCACGTACGGCCACTTAACGCGGCCCACAGCACAGCCGTCAGACGGATTCGGAGCTTCCCTTTGTCCGTCCGCGGCCCCGACGGCTTTAATATTCATAAATAAACCTACAGTCCCGTACGCGCGGCTAATTTTCACGGGGCAAATCCCCTTACCGGCCGGACTTATCGTAATAAGCGGCTTCGCCGTCGTTTCGTCCGATGCCGTACAGATTATCCCCCGTTTTCGCCTCGGCAGGAATCACTTCTTTACGTTCCTCGAGGACGACGTGCATTAGCCGTGCGGATTCCTCGAGACGTCTAGCATTTATTTCCCGTAATTCCGAGAGACGTTTTAGCCTGGTCCCTCGTTAAATAACCGATATTCCCTCGCCGGAGGAATCCATTTCCCAGAACCGTTTTCAAGAACAAAGAAAACGTATGAAAGTCCCTCCGGGGGTTGGCTTATCGCGCTAAGCGGCTTGCCCGATTAAACTTAACGAACCGACGGCTTCGATGAACGTCCCCCCAAGCTTTCGGACACGAAGAAGAAGAGGGGGGGATCCGTCGACTTCTGACCGTTTTATCTCGGTATCTCCGATAACCACGACTGCTTTTCACCCGCGATCGTACATCTTTAACGATCTCCCACTCGTAATCCTATCGATATAAGCCATCGATCCAACTTGCCTCGCTCTTCACCCTTCCCCGTCCTTTCCATCCCTCTCTTCCTTCTTCCTGAGACTGGACGGATTTATTCAAAGGATCGTGGAACCCTGTTTTTTCGACCTTCGACCACTGGCTTCCGCGCAAATACGTTCAAAGTTGCTGCGAACCGCAACAAAGTGTTTTCTCGGGCGCCAAGGGAGCTTCGTTGAGTGGGAGAATTCGCCGTGGGCATAAAGTGCTTGCTATGATGGATCGGATATTCACGGTTCAAGAGGAATCTACCGAATGGGAGGTACTGAAATTCTTGTGCCACGGGGGAAGGTTATCGCGATTCGTCGATAGTCTCAGCCTTCGCTCAAGAGCCGAGAGGCTCGATTAGCCAGATTAATCGGACAAAAGTATCGTTCCTTTGGTGTTGTTTTATTCCGAGCAGACAAGACAGGAATGGTCTGTTCGACGTGTACTTTTCTCCCTAAATTGTAGCGGCGTTAGTTGCCGCAGAACTAACGGAATCCAGCGTGAATTATACGCGGTACACAGGCAACAGTGGCAGTAGTAATGGCCGTGGCGTTGCTAGACACGCGGCGTTTGTGTTTCTCCTACAACCTATCTCTCTCTCCTTTCCCTGTCTTCCTCTATCTCAGCCCTCTTCCACGCTTACCAGCCACCTACGGAGCCAGTTAAATCTGATTAGCCGAGAAAAGCGCTGCAGGAACTCTTGTTAAGACGAGCTGCAATGACGTCACGTCCTGTATTATCCGCTCCCTGGTTTCCAGGGGCTGCACCTCGGCCGATTCCGCTGCAAATGAAACGTCCCGTGCAATCGGCCCGTACCGGATCTCCCTCATCCTTCGTTACGTCCAACAGGATTCTCTTTAAATAAAACACCTTACGCCCCATCGATACATCATTCCTCCCGTGTCCTACTGATTCGCGATTCCACGTGAACACGATTATTCCGACACACTTTTCTCCGAACACGTATTTTCGTCGGTGTAATTTTTGTCGGTTTCTCCCCGAGCGAGGAAATTCGTATTTTTATCGTTTGAATTTTGTCGCTCAAGATGCCGAGGAATCCGGTGAACTATTTTCCGCTAGCGGCGACAGGGGTCTCGAGTAGATCGTTATTTTTCTTCGGAGGCTTTGTCCGACGGGTGTTCCCCCCGTTCTATTTACATGCGGCGACTTGGCGGCCGATAATCCGCTCCCGTTTCTTCCCCGGCAATCCGAGCACTTCCAGTTTATGTTTCCTCGGTGAATTCACGGCGGATGCCTCCGTCCTTCTTTCGAAAACCCAGAGAGAAGTCACCGCCAGCGGAACTGCTGCCGACTCTCCACTCTACGATAATGCCCTCCCGAGCGCAGGGTATTATCTCAAGAGAGAAAGAGAGAGAGAGAGAGACTTTCCGGACCTCTTCCTACGCGCATTGTCGGCCCCTCGTTTCGGCCTCTCCTTGGCCCACCCCCTCCCCCCCCAGACCACCTAGTCCATATTTCCCTGAGCCCGCGATCCCCCTTGTTCGATAACCTTAACGAGGAAAACGTCGAGACACTCGGCGAACTTCGTTGCGAATAATTCGTCGGAATTTTCGAATTCGGTCGATCGAAATTTCCCACAGTCTTCCTTCTCTTCTCTCCTGCTCAAGGGATTTCTAGTCCTTTGCTCAGGCGGTGTCGCGGGCTTGCGCCATTTCCAAGCCCGCCTATCGAGCGTCGGGAGTATAATTACAGAATCTTGTCACCGGGAACCCTTAGTCCGCACCGTGATCCTTTCCGACCGCGATCTTCCATTCGGCAGGTGCACCTGCTAATGAGGAAATTACGGCATCGGTGTGGAATCAATCACGACGAGCAGTTCCCGTGTTACACAGACGAGGAGAGGAAGAGAAAATGGTGGAACGTAGAGGGAAATTCAAAGCGGATATTTCCCTGGCTTTGCCTGTAATTTAAAAAAAGGAAAGACGATGACAAGGAGAAATACTCGCGGGTGTTAGGTTTCCTCGGCGAAGATGTTTTCGGGTTCTTTTGACAAGGTTTAAAGGTCGTGGAATTTTTGAGAAAAGTCCCGTACGGGGAACTCGATTCCCGAGGTCGAGCTTGGTTGTCCGGAAAACTAGCTGGCGGGTCGCGTTGAATTTCACGCACAGGAGTTTGCCGTCTAGTCGCAACGTTCCGTCTGCCCTTTGCCAACACTCCGCCCTTGCCCCCGCCCCCTCGAGGCCCCTCTCTCGCCCTTGAAGACGTAGCACGTACATATCAGACGCGTCGCAGTTCCGCCGCGGGGGCTGAAAGGTCCTCTCGGTCAAATATTGCCTCTACGAATTGCCAGCGAGTGTAAATCGGCCGCCGACTTCGATGACATTTACCATATCCCCTTGTCCCCCTTCCCCGTCCCCCGTCTGCCTTAGCCAGGCTGAAAATCGTCCTTTTAATTTCGACGCGGCGTGCCAACGAAATAACCAAACGCTCGAAATGAAATATTCGGTTCTCCCGTCGTTCGGTTTTTGCGATATCATCGCCGGCTAAGCGGTCACGTTTTATTCATTTCCCAGCCGAACCAGATAAAACGGCCTCGACATTTCGGCCCGGGAAATATCCCGCTAATTCCACCGCTCAGTTTTGCCGTTTTTAACGAAATAATAGGAACGACACGTTGACGATTGTACCGACGGGTCTTCATTTTTCAGCGCGCTCTTTCAATCCTTGATCGTTTAAGCTTTAATGCTCGCGCGTTTTATAGGTTTCTGCGCATTCGCCAATCGCCGGAGAATAAACTTGTCGAACGCGGGCAAACGAGCGACGGATGATTTTTCCACGGGATTCACTGGAGGCTCGTGTGAGCTTTGAAAAAGAACTTGAGACGAGGTGAAAATCGTCGCGACACGCGCCCCTGAATCGTTTGAATTCGCAGCGGCAGTAGGCGAGCCGTGCTTTTTCTTTGTTTGCCGCCTTTGTCCGTTGCATCTCGGTCGTTTCTTCAAACCTCCCCCGTCCCTCACTACCCCGTCCCGCTCCGTTCCGTTTCTTCAACCCCGGCAGTCTCTCGAGTCGAGCCGCACACGCGAACCTTCCGGCCTTTCTCCGAAGGCAAGCAACGCTTGCACGCCCCGTCGGCTTTGTCGTTGCACTCTTCCTCATCGCGGAAATGTACTCCCCCGTCTTCGACTCCCTTCCTCATGGCAGACTCCCGATTTTCCCCTCCCCGTTCCTCCCTTCCCAACGATCTTTCCTCTAACTCGGTAGAAATTATTTTCAGCCCCTGAATCTGTGCCAAATCGTTTCGCGATTACTTAATCTCCGCAGAGATTCGGCGAAATAGCCGGGAACGTGAGACAGGTGGGACAATTAGGATCAATTTGACAATCTCAATTGACAGTTAGACGATCCACGAATCGTTATAGTTCTCGAAGCCACGTCAATTACGATGGATCGATTTCGACGGATGGGTTTGTCGAAACCCATCGAAGAGTGTTCATTCCATTAAATTCCTCCCCAAGTTCGTCGAAACCTGCTGTTTCCTCCAGCTATTCTTCCCGCAGTGGGGAGAAATGTTTCTATAATAACGGTCCAACGTTGCATCTCGATTTGCATAATACACGAGACAAAGAAGGCCGAGAGTCTCGAAGGCGACGGCTGAAATTTGCCGCCGCTAATCCGTGGTTCCTGCTATAATTACAGCGGTGTTCCCCAGGGTAGGGGGGAGGGGGAGAGGGACGACTGCCGAGCCGCAAAGTCGGCTCGAAACTTTGGACGTCTTTATTATTTTATCATGACCCGCGTTAGTGCAAAGTTTCAGACTCGCCAGGAGGGAAAGAACGAAGGAAGGAACTGTGCGGAGGGCGGAGAGGGGGAGAAATTAAGCCGCAAACACCGGATGCCCGGTCTTTTTTTCTCCACATATTTTGTTGTTAACGGGAAGTACTTGTCACGAGAGCCACGTCGGCCAACTTGTCGGCTAAAACTACGTAGAAATTTCCCTCGGCCGGCCCAGCAAACTTTCAATTAGCTCCTATTCCGCCAAACTACCCGTGTCCTCGACCGCGAATTACACTCGTCGTCCAATTAAATCCTTATTTCCCGGCAGTCTTCTTATCCGCCGAGCGAAATTAATTTGCCGTCTTATCGTTCCCGCCCGTTAATGGTCCGCGATAGTTTTCCGTGGAGAGGGGGAAGGGGGGATGGACGCGTTTGGAATGGCAGTTGGGAAATTGGCGGCAAGTGGGTTTAGAGACAGGAAGCAAAGGGTGCCGGCTCGCGGATCGGAATCCGGGATTAGGAAGTGGTTCCCGCGGGAGATTCCTGTTCCTGCGGGAATTCCCGAGGTGCTCTAGCCGTGGGATTTGAGGTCACGCGGGAGAGAGTGCCGCCCGTGTCTCCCGTTGCATACGTTTATTAAATTGCCATCTCCCGTTTCCCCCGCTTCTTGAGAACGACGCAAACCCCCCGGTCCGTTGCTTAAATCTGAATTAACCCTACGGGCGTGGTTCTCAGGTGCTCGGCCATCCACGAAACCGTGGCCGTGCTTTGTTCCGGCATTAAAGTCGGCCCGCGGTTCCGACCGGACAGCTCCGTTTTACCCCCGTAATTAACGAGCGGCCGAGGAAAATCAGAAATCCCGCGAAATTGCTTGGTCCTCGGCTATATTCTATTTCGCTAATTCGTCCGGCGATGCTCGTTTGTCCGGTTCTACGCTCGCGTGGAATTCCATTCCCCGGCAGTCTAATGACGACGGTCCGTTGCGTGTTATTGGACGAGAAGTGTGATATTTAATGCCACGGACTTTTCTGTAAACGGAAACCTCATTTCCGCGACATTTTTCTCCGTCATCCTGGGCAACCTTCCTCCTTGTTTTTACGCTCCCCAGTCATATTCGAGTTTATCATTTTCCCTCGTTTCTCATCACCGCCGCCGCCGACGACGGTGAGATTCTTTTTTACGACGCGGCCCGCAGCTGCACGACTCCGCCGAAATGAAGGGAGAAAAAGATAAAAGGACGAGGAAAACGGGGCCGCGGGGATTGTCGTAAGTATTGTAGTTCCATCGAGCTGGCTGAAACGGGTCGTCGGCGTTGCAGTCGATGCAGTTCCGTCCCGACGAATTGCATCGCCGCAGAATCTGCCGAGGCGGCGTTTTCGCGCCAGTCTAATTCAGGCAAGTCCCTTGCACAATGTCACAGAACGGCAAATATTCTCCTCGGGGCTTTCCGGGAATTCCCGCGAGAAGTCCCTCAGTATCGAGCTCGTTAAGAGTTCCTCGGAACACGTCCGGCGATGCCGTAAAAGTGACTTCTTTTGAGACGGCCACCGACCGACGGCTAAGCCTTCGTCTTCTTTCGCGCTTTTCAACGGTTCAGCCACCTGGCGCCACACTTAAACCATAGCGAATGGCCCCGGCCATTTTCATTTCCGCCAAACTTCGCTCTGGCCCTCGTAAAATCTCTCGGCCGGTATTTCGTAGATTCCCGCTGGCTCCCGTCATTTCGTGTTTACGATTTCCTCGGGGCCGAGCTGGGCCCCTTAGAGCCGCGATTTCGCCAGCCAGCCGTAACCCCCTCGTCCCTCGGTGCATTCACGAGGAAATTCAGCGGGATATCCCGTGGACAACACCTTCACGGTACACGTCCGAGTCTCGTAAAGTTCCTTTATTCCTCGGATCGGCTTCTCGTCGACGCGGATTCGTCGACCGCTTGTCAAACTTATCTGCCGCCGTTCCAGACGTTTCTTCGATATTCCATCGTTCCGCGCGACACGTGGTCCAAGTATCGATAAATCGAGACACACTCATGGTGGCACGGTTTCAATATACCTTCGTCGTCGGCTCGTTTCGGCGCTTCCCTTTTATTCGGCGCGCACACGGCGACGATTATTCGGTTAGCGCGGTCTTCCACAGTGGCGAGGAAATTTCATTCCGTAGCCTCGAAACAACAGGGCTTTGCCCCGGTCATATCCGGAAAACCAGAGGACCAGAGGGAAAGCAAAGTCCTCGTGTAATCCTTCCTTTCGTGCTCGTTTCCCTCGCGAGCGACGAGGAAGAAAGTTCCAAGGGTCCTTTTCCTCCGGTATATTAAGCTTTGAAAATTTATGTCTGTTTACGATCTGCCGGCTATTTTCCGCAGTTTTTGCGTCGAGACGAGGCTCTCTATCGCGCAGGACCTTAAACGGCCCTTCTCATCTTCTTTCTGTAATTCCCCGCGGCTGTCTTTTACCTCTCCGTCATTTGATCTTTGAGTCGACGATCCTCCCGGCTTTTCTTCCTCGGTTCTCCACGATAATTGTCCCTCCGCTCGCTCGCATTCTGCGTCATCCGTTATTTATAACTGCGCTCCGTTTCCTTTCGTTTCCTTCTTCCTGTTTTCCTCTCGATACCGAGTATTCCGTCTCTACAATTTGCCGCTCTCTGTGCCCGGGCTATTTTATTTAACTTCCGGCTCCTGGGACTTCCGTGCTGGAGCTTTTTGCTCGCCTCGAAATTTCCCTCCTCCAGTTTTAAGCCTGATTCTCCGCGCTGGCTTTCTCCCGCGGTACTCGACGTTCTTTGCCCCTCCCTCTCTTCCCTCTCTTTCCCCGGTTTTCCCGCTTTCCACGTCGACCACAATTCTTTCGAGCAACAGTGCCGGCCGTCCGACCGGTTTTCCTTCGTGCGAGCTCGACACTTTTTGCCGGCTTTCTCGCTTAATGAACGGAAAAGCCCCCTCGGGTCAGATACGTTCACGGAAACGAGCTCACAAGACGGAAGGCCTTGTTTATAGAAACCACGTGCCACCGAGTCAACCCCTCGCCACTCCTATGAATTTTAAGCACGGATTAACGTCCCACCAACTTGCTCTCCCCTTCTCGTGAATCGCTGACTACTCGTTTCATGACGTAACGTAACATCGACGATTAAATCACGAGTGTTCAACGAAATCGATGCAATTAACGGGCCAACTGTCATCCTCAAACACCCCCCCCCCTCCCGCGCACCTCAAATCGACCGAGTTTCCCGGCCTCGTGCGCCACATTTTTATTATCCCCTTTACTCGGCGATCATTGGAATTTGATAACGTTCTGCGCCGTTTATTTTGATTCCTATCATCCTGAAAGCCTCGCGCAGGAGTGAGGGACGAAGCGTGTCAGCTCGATGGGATCAATCCACTTATCCCCCTCGGTGTAGCGGTCTTCTCCCGGGCATAGATATATCCCATATCTTGCATTCTGATACCTCGGCAGCTCGGCCCTCCGGGCCGTCCCTCTCGCGGCTCGACAAACACGTTCGGGGCCTAAACAAATACTCGATACCGATGAACACGAGCGAACCAACGGGAGGGACAAAGAGAGAAAGGGACCAAGCAGAAGGAGGGGAAGAGGCTGATCGTGTCGACTCGTTGCCGTCCGATTGACGACCTTCTCATCGTTTCCAGAGGACGCTGATGATTCGATTTTCACCCCGGCTCAATTCGCCTAACAACCCTCGCACGTTCGACGTAGGAACTCTGAAGCCCAGCAGATTAGTGGCCGTAATGCACGCAATAACGCACCGATCAAACGCCCACTGCGTCCTCATTAGTCAACTAATTAACATATAAATTAAAACGCGAGCAATTTGTAAAGTATTTCTCCGGGGAGCGATAATGTCGTGTCTTGGCTATTACCACGGGTTAATACTACTACCTTTGATGCTCAACTTTCCTGGAAAAAACGGTTTTTTTTAGTCTCCCGGCGAATTACGAGGCGTCTTTTTCTCCCGTTTCGAACGTTCGAAAGCTCCAATTTTTGTTCACTCTATGCGTCAAGGACACTCGCGACTGGATTAAAACGAGTGCGCGGAGTCGTTTGGAAAAATCGAAATTTCCGAATACGCCGTTCCCCCGTACTTGGCGGTATTGTACTTTAATTACTTCGTTCTTTACGCTCGGGCTATAATTTCCCGCTGAACAAACTTCATTCGGCGAAATGGCGAACGGGCGCAGATTCGCGGCAGGTTTTTCCCTCGAAAGAGTTGTCCGTGTGTATTTGCCGACGTTACGCATTCGCGATTGTAATAAACGTTGGCCCGCGTTTACGGCGTAATTTGTAATTTTTAATTAGCCTCCTCGTCGCGCCGTTGATATTTCGCCGGACGAGGAGTGGAAATTAATAGAAGTTGTATGACGACCTCGCAGAAAACTTTGAGCTCGGTCCTCGCGTGATTATACAAACATAAACGTGAATGCCGGGGGAGGTTCGTTTCATGGCCGAGCCAGGAACGTCCTCCTTTCACGATACCCGAGGTGGATTTAATCCTGATGGCACTTCCTCACTAATAATATATCGGCAAACCCATTCCCCCCTATCCCCGTGTTCTTAACTCAGTGGAAAATAGAAACGCGATACTGTAAACGATGATGCGACTCTCTGCAAAGAATTAACGTTCCCCAGCAAAGACGAGAATTAATAGCTCGAGCGAAATAAGTCTCCAAAGGGCAAAGGGAAACCGTGTTTTTCACGAGCCGGAATCTTCCGCTGAGCCGAATAAATTCGTGTTCCATCGAAAGGGGGGAGCAGATGTTTTCCTAGGGCGTACCTGCCAATTTCAGTGTCGCCAAACACGGGAATAAAGATATCACTCGAAGGGTGCTCCCCGGCCGATCGACGTTGCTTTTCCTAACGATCCGACGGTTCTTACTTTTTCGTTTGCCACGGCCGTCGCCATATTGCCACTCAAAAAGGCATCGTCGTCGGGCGAAATGGCCTTCGCCGCTCAGGCACAGTCGCTCGATTCCTTAATGCCAACTCCTCTCTTCCCTCCGTTCGTTGCGTTTTGCAACCCCCCCTTCCCTGCCTCCGCACGAAGTCGAATTGCCCGGCAGAAATGACCGGACTCGTCCGGGGAAGCGAATTAAAAAAAGCCAATCACGCGAGACGAAAGCCACGGTCCCTGGGATTGGGTAAAACTTGATAAAACCGGCCAAGAGGAGAAGAACCGAGCGTTAAAGGGCAGACAAGACGAGACCGAGAATTACGGGGGGCGAGGATTACAATTTACCGGGAGAGAAAAGCGGAATTACAATCTGAAACAGGTAGCTTGTGCTTTCAGGGGAAAAAAGTCGCGGAAAATCTCAGAGACCAGTTTCTCAGTCTTCCTTTCCTTCTTGCTCTTCTTTCTCCCTTCCCTTGGCCCTTTTTTCTCTCGTTGTGCCGATAAATTTCCCTCAGCCCCGCAGTCGCGTTAATTTTACGCTTTCTCGCGGATACCTTCCGGGCGATCGACGTAAACTGCTTTCCCAGTGGCGACTCGGAAGAGAAAGGATTCGAGGAATGGATCGACGGGGGGGGGCAGGGGTAGCTTCATCGCGCTAATGGAGGGACACGAGGGGTTGGCTGGACTTCCCCAGAGAGGGGGAGGGGGGGGGGGGAGCATCGCCGCCTACGGGCCGTCTTGAGACGGCACTGCGAAATTTATTGGCGTATCCGCCGGTCGACTGTCTCGCGCAGCCCACTGCCGTTTCCGTTCTCCTGAATTACTAGCTCGTTACAGCGACCACCGGACGACGAATTCCCCCCGCCCCTCCTTGAATACTCACCAACCGATCTTCTTCGACGGTCGGAAGACTCTCGAGAATTTAGCAACGTCCTCAAAGAATATTTACCCCAGTCGATTTCGCTCAAGTTCAGCCGTGATTCGCGTTTAATAATAAGCACGATTCAGATACGACGGGAAGGTCGACGAGAGAAAATGTATTTCGATGTTGAGCTAATGAGGTCGATACCCGAACAACAGTTTCCGTAACTCGGCGATATTCTAATACCCAGTGAACCCCGACAAGTACCGTTGGAAAAATGGGCATCGTTAAACTGTCTTTGGCAAACGGAAATCGATAGAGGTTTCCCCGCGGTTAAATACAGATTTGTCGAGAGTGATGAAATTTAACGTCAAAGACCCGATATGAAAGGAACAGGGGGGAGGAGGAGGAAAACGTAGAAAGTAGGGAAGAGAAAACGTTGGGTGGGTAGAAAAAAGGGCGAGAGAAAAGGAGTGGACCGTGTTGATTGAATGCGAATGGACGAGGAATAAGAGAAAAAGGAACAGAGGGGCTCGGGGAGGTTTGAAATTGAAGGGAGATAGAGGGGAAACCGGTAGAATAGAGAGCTCGTATAAATTGTAACTGTTTCGGGCCGCGTTCCACCTTCTGGCTGGCGGCGTTATCGAATCTGCAATTAAAAAGTTCCACAACTAATTTCAATTTAATCGTACGGCGCGCCGGCCATCGCTTCTCCGCTCTCCCCCCCCCCATCCCCACTCTCCTCTCTCTGTCCCAACTCCCCGTCGAACTTCCCTCTGACCGGCCAGCACAGAAACCCTCGTCCTATTTCCCTCGGACGAAACTCGATAGCCAAGAATCCGTCCTGTCCCAGGGCTTTACTGATCTCCACTTTCTTTTTCTGTTGCAGGTAAGACAGAAGGATGATCTTAAACGACGCGAGAGAGTAAGTGCCGACGATCGATTTCCTTTAATCGCTGATTTCGCCGTCTTACGAGCACGAGGGTTTGCCAAATCCATCTGACCACGCGAGTCAAAGGGTTCTAATCCCCGCGGGGATTAAATGCTTACCCGAGGTTTAATATAAAACCGTATTCACCTTGCCCTTTGGAAATCCTAGATTTCTCATCAAGTTATTAAAAGACTAAAGACTTGGCTGCTTTTTTCCCGCGAAGTTACGTAAGATCGTAGTTACGAAGGTCTCGGAGCTTTATTACCGCAAGGCGCGGCCGACGAGAAGCTCCCTGGGTAATCGTGTAACACGCTTAAGGGGTGGATCCACAGCGAATGGTTTCCGGGACGAGTAATCTCCCCTCAATGGTCGAATATCCGATCGTAACGAGAGGGTTGGCTAATCTCCTAAGCCACGAAGCGTGTTCGCACCGTGTTGCGACGGCTGTCAGGCATTCACGAAAGGCGTGAGAAATTGAACCGCAAGAATCCAGGAGAGGGGAGAGGGGGAGGTCGAAAGGAAATACCGCGATATTGCCATTTTTCGCAGCTTTTTTTCGTCTGATTTATTTAATCATGGACGGAGGGCGAGGGGGGAGTTGAATTTCGTCGAGTCGTTTCCGAACGAATTGAAGCAACAGCCGAATTTCGTTTGTTTTTCGCAATCACGTCAGCTTCTCGTTTCATAGTTTTCCGTTTCCGGGGAACCGGCTTGCCCGGAGTATAAGCTGAATTGCATTTAGTGCATTTACACTTAGCACAAGCAGCAAAGCTTCTTTTCTCTCTGGGCGAGGCGGTCTTAGACTCCGGCCAAGTTGGGCCGCGCGACAATAAAGCAGTTCCATTTGTCGACCGACCGTTTCCCATTCCCCCTCGGCCTCCCCCCCACCCTGCCCCTGTCGGCCACAGTTCTACGGAGCAAAGCGGAGAAGCGTTAGACCGTAGCGACGCAAAGAAATACAGAGGGAGGAGAGGAGAAATATGGAGAGAAAGAATAGTCGAAACTTTATCTCGTTTTACCTCGACTGCTTCTCGGCATGCTTTTACGCGCGTTTACGAAGAAATAAACGCTTTGTCAGGAGAATTAGCTTTAAGCAGCGCCTCGTCCATCTGAATACCGCGAGCTCTGCTTTGCGAATTTTCCGACCTGTCGCCCGGTTAAACCGACCTCCCGCAAAACACACCAAGGGCTTTTCCCTTCGACGAGGATTTTTCACGACTATTTTAATCGTCCGTGAATATCGACGGTCCTTACAAAGCGACTACTCGCGAATGAAAGCTCGTTTTCCCCGTTTCTTGGCACGATGGCGCAGAAAGTAGGGAAACGGTGCTTATATATGCACGACATGGTTCCTCGCGAAGAGCAGAAAACAGTCGGCAGAAACGTCAGCGTTGCGCTCAGGAGTGTAATTAAGCGGCGAGCAAGGGGTATTATTAAAGAGGAACCCTTGATAAATGGAGCCCGGCAGGACGGCAGCAGTTTTGCCCGAGACCAGGTAGGCGGGTCGACTCTCAATTATGAATAATGCATTGTTGAAAATGAAAACGCTACGTCCTCTCGCCCCGATCATAACCACGTGCGCGAAAAATTGGACGCGTGCATCAAACGGACGGCCACGTGAGGAAATTTATCGAGATCGTGAGACCCGAAAAACATTGCCGGACAAAAGGTACCGCGGGACGACGAATGCCGAGGGAGGGGTTAATGAAAAATACGGCGAAGAGAGGAAGATAAGCTCCTCAGCTCGGCGGTAAAGGAGAGAGGGCTGAGCCAGAGGGGGGGGAGTGATAAAGGAGAGGAGGATGAAGCGGACGAGGCTGATAAGGACGGCCACGGAAGACGGAAAAGTTGTGGAGTCCGCCAGCCGGATGCAGACCGGCAGACAGTGCGATAAATACAGGGACGGGGCTCGGGGGTGGGGGACGGTCTACTCGCGGAGTCCTACAAGTTATACACCCCAGAGAGGTAGGTCCCACTTAGCTATTTGTCAGGACGCGGCGGCCGGCTCTGCGAATCTTGGCGGAACTTCCGGAATCCCTCGTGGAAATTCAGCGAGGCAAGGAAAAAGGGCCGGGACGTTTGCATGGGAAAGCCAACGAGCCTGGGGAAAAGGACAGCTCCATCGGCAATTAAATCGCAGATCCCATCGGACGAAATGATTTTTCATGACGGTACGCGGAGTTCCCCGACGGACCATTGGCCCTTCTCACTGAGGTTTGCACGCTCGAAATCGAGGAAAAAGAAAACCGTTGCGTAGCGCCGAGGAAAGCTCGGGATTCCGAGATTATCGGTTATCGGGCAAGCTTTCGACCTTTTCCCGTGGGTTCCGTTTCCTTTGGAATTTGCGACCAGCGGACGCGCCGTTAGGCCGGGGGTAGAAAAGGGGTACGCAGGGAGGGAGAGCCAGATGGGATCCGAAGGGCGGGGATAAGATGTACGCCTGTAGGGATCGGACAGGATATTGGAACCGGATTACATATTAGTCGTCCTCGTCCTCCTCGTCATCGTCTCCGCCCGCGGGAACGCAAGGGGACAAGAGGGGGGGGGGGGGGGGAAGCATCTTCCCCGAGGGTGGAAACGTTTGCAGGAAATCGAGTTTATCCGGATTTCCCGTAGCCGTGCAAACGGGAACTCGCGGTTCCCGTCTGTCCGTCTCTGTCTCCAATCTTCATCCGCGTTCTTCTCTCTCCCCCCTCCCTCCCTTTCCCCGACGTAGGACACACGCGCCGTTACAGTTGTACCTCTCGATTCTTCTAAACTTTTCTCCTGATTGCCCATCTTCTCCATTCGGCCCTTCCATTTCCTTGGCTTCCTCGAAGAACCACGCCTCCGATAACGCGTTTACCCTTTTCATTTCGACCGCTTCGTCCCCGCGTCTTTCTCAATTTTCCCGGGAATTTTTTCACGAGAATGAAAAAAAGCCGGTTAATCTGTAACAGTAAAGGACTCTGTGTTCCTGGCTTCATAAAGGACGGGGCTGATCCGCTTGTTATCCGGTTTAGTGGACGTCGGTTCACGGGCGAATCGTTTCCGGCAAGTAGCCTGCCGTGCACGGCATGCTTTAATTATACCAGGCTCGTCTTAATTAAGGGCCGGCCCGCTCGGCGACAAGGGCGTAGGGACATTTGTCAAGTCCGGGAGGGGATCGACGGTATTTTTGCTTGGTCCACCCGCCGAGCCCCAATCGAGTCCTTTGGGAGGGTGGAAATCGTCCTGCGGGCCACCTGTGAACCCCATTTCTCCGTATTCTTACCCTCCTATCCCCTCTCCCCTCTGCTTTTGCTCGAAAGCAAAGGGAATTTTCGCTAGCGTTGCTCCTCGAGTTGTCCCTTGGACATTAATCAAGTCCCGGCATTATTACGCGATCCGTTTCTCCCGTGCCTAACGCACTACGAGCAGCGCTTTAAAGGGTCGTCGTTAATAATATCCTGCGCGGGGAGGGATAGAGGTTAGCGAGAAGCGATTTTATGATTCCCCCGCGAATGAAAAGAGGTGGATCGTTCGTCGAAGCGAAGCAAGCGACAAGGACGCGGAAGGGGGAGGCGGGGGTGGCTGTAATTTGAAAGTTGCGAGGACGGTGTATACTTTCTTGGTTCGTGTGTACCGTAGGGATGATGGAAAAGGGGTCGGCGCTGCGGCTGAAAGCACCCTGCCTTATCTCCGCGCGGATATGATGTACGAAGGTGGTTGCCTGCATGGAGAAGCAGGGGCCTGCCCGGAAACAGAGGGAAAATACGAGAGAAGGGAAGAGGCAGAATCCCGCGAAGACAGTGGCCGGAAGTTGGGGAAAGATTAAGGGACGAACAGGGGGAAAAGGAGGAACTAGGAAGGGTTTCAGCTCCTGACAGGAGCGGTTTTATGCGAGATTCATAAAGCCAGGACGAAGGGCCCATTCGAGGAATTTCCCGGCGTATACGTAAGACAGGAATATTCCGCAGGCTGGGGCTATGCTAAACAGTCGCGTGCCGTTAGAGCACTCGTTACGTCAAACTCGACGCAAGAAGAAGGTTTCATCGAACCCATAAAGTGCATCGCATGCATCTTCATGTAACATCTTCCCTTCCGTGAGAAATTCTGGTCCGTTGCCCTCGCGAAATTTCGTCGAATCGCGCCACTGAATAATGACGAAGGGACGTGCTCAAAGGCGGCCGCAGAGTCACGGAAAATCGACGCCCGGTCGATGAGAAAAAGGGAGGGGAGAAGTGGGGGGAGGAGAGGACTAGCGTGTACCGAGGCTTGTCTTGTATATCGAAACCGCGCCATCACGTAGTGAGCATATAATAAAACCGTGCCGATCGGCCGCATACGTTGGTCCGAGAAAATCCTGGATTTATTCCGCTCGACCGACTCATCGTTCCAGCCCCGTTCGCCGGAAGTGCCGGTTCTCCCGGGCTCGAAGGCACCGGGTACAATTTCCAAGTAGGTTTCGGGATCGATTACTCGATGAAACGGCAATGGAATTGGACGAAAGATCCTCCTCGACGATCCATGGTAAAATCGCTGAAAGGGAACCATGGAGGAGGGCATTGTTCGCGCGAGGTTTTTCAGTGGCGGCGTATCGCACGGCTCTTCTTTCCGGGACAAGCTGGAAAAAGCCGAACCAAGGGGGAAACGAAAACGCATTGCATTGTTCTCCATCGAACACGCGCTCGCGCGTCCGTTTATCCGCATTGCCGCATGTCGTGCCGCGTTTATGAATAAACCGTAATTGACGTGTAACGGCGTTTTCGTTCGGACGCGTGTCGAGTGGACCGGCGAATGTCCGTGTGTGAGTGCGTATTTCAACGTACGTGTGTGCAGGTCCGTGCGAACACAGGGGCGAAACGGCGCCGGTCGTTCGACCAAATTGATGCACGCGGTGCACGCCGTTATGCAGATTTATTACGTGTTTCAAATTTTACGGTAACCGAGCTCTCTAAAACTTTTCAATGGAAACCAGCGCGTATGCCGTAATTTAGTTTTAACCACTCCCACCCGCTGACGAGCCTCGGTTCTCTCGTTTTGCGTCTGCAACTCGTCCTTTGCCCTTCCCCTTCCCCTTCTCCTTCTCCTCTAACCTCGTCGACACGTTAAATAAGCTCGCGGAAGAAGCCCTGTCTATTCGTAAAAATGGAGAAATGAGTCTTGCGAGTAACCGGACGATCAGCAGTCCCCTTCCTCCTCCCACCTTTTCTATCACCCCCCTTCCCTGATCCTCACGTGAACTCGCTTTATTCGACCGCCGGGCGCAAACGCAGATCCATACATTCTGACTTATGTTCCACGTTGGCACACGGACACGTAGAACCCGCTGTCCAGTCAGCAGAATTTCTTTCTTCCCTTCAGTAGTGTCCTACGTTCTCGACTCTTCCTCCACCGCCGTTCATCATCCCGACGTTCTCCTCATTCCACGTCCGTGCGACGGAGAAAGAAACGGATTATACCAAGCGAGCCAGACGCTTCATTATCAGCATGTAAATTGACCGAAATTTTTCGACGCCACTGTCCTGCTTTACGATTCAACGAAAGCGGGAACACGAGGGTCGTGTTTTACAAGGGAAAGGGCAATAAAGGATGGGAGATAAGGGCCCTGGGTCGGGCGAAAAGGAAGGCGGGGCAGGGGGGAGACTATCATTAAATGAAATTCTTGGCGCGATGGCGCATAATCGAAGCGCAATGCAACCGAGAGTTCGCCGTCTACGATTTCCGCATTTATCGCATTGTTCGGCGAGAATGCTTGGACCGGTTCTAAGGGGCGCTTTTAAATAATATATTTGACGGCAGCTTTTAAGCATCCACCTCGTTCCCAGGGGATTCGCTCCGAGCCTCGACCTTTCCCTAAGTAAACCGCGCACGTGCGCGACTCTCGTCGCAGATATATCTCGTCCTCGGAATACTCCATTTTTTATTGGAATCCAGCCGGTACTCTCGTTTGGGAAATGGCCGACGAGCACGCCAGTGCATGGACCGACGTGTTTCTGTGATCC
Organism: Hedychridium roseum; assembly: GCA_963989215.1. Lineage (NCBI taxonomy): Eukaryota > Metazoa > Arthropoda > Insecta > Hymenoptera > Chrysididae > Hedychridium > Hedychridium roseum. The sequence continues at coordinate 1,376,401 of OZ022318.1, read as the reverse complement.
TCAAAAAATTAAGGCGGAAGGGGGAATTTAATAACCGGAGCACAGACATAATTGCAGAGGAATTATCGTTCAGCGTAAAGTAAACGCCACGAGGTTCACCGGGAATTTAGCTACGCCAGGAACCAGGGAGTTTTGTTTAATCGATCGTCCGATAGCCACTGAATTTTTCAAAACTCCTCCCGTCCCCCCTCAGAGAATGGGATGGTAGGGGTGAAGTTTGACGATCCAAGGAGACGGCGATTGCCCTTCCGCGTTCCTCGAGAATATTCTAAGCGCGTCTTAAACGTTCTCCTTCTCCGTCCGGCTAAAGCCGAGCCCGCGATTACCATTTACTCCGACGATTAGCGTTATTGTCGTTATTAATACGGCTTACCGCGGAGCGTGGGAGATGCTGGGAACTTTGGCCCCGAGTGTCTCAGCTAATCTTAGTCTTGCGCCCGCAGCAGAGCGCGTTCATCGGCTTACCGTCCGGTTAACTGCGACTCGCGTTAACGCGTCTACGCTAACCCGACCATTGCTAGATCAACCGGCAGACAGTTCCCTAAGAAAGCTTTCAAGTCCTAGTAATAGCAGAATGAACACTCAAGTAAGAGACAGAAGCCAGATACTAGAATCCCGGTCGTCGCGATAATCACGAATTTGTGCGAGTGAGGGAAAAACGATATTCCTGGTGTTTGATCGAGGACGAAAACGACGGAAACGGCTGGCTGAGCTACTCGAAGTTTGGCAAACAGCGGTATCCGGTGAACACCGTGCTCGTTGACGTAGGTCACGAATCGACGGTCGAGAGCCTCGGGGCTCCGTTGTTTCGAAGGGTGAAAGGGCCCGGAGGACTGTCCGTGGCAGAGGGCCGTGAAAGGGTTCTTTTCGCCGCGGACAGATTGCGAGGCTCTGCACGTTCCACGGCTTTCCACTTTGTCGAAGCGACCTGAAAGCCGTCACGAGAGCCGTCGGAAATTTTAAAAGCCTGCGAAACGGTTTAGCACACACCAGTGGAAATTTCGAAATATCTCCACCAGTAATTCCACAGACGACTGACTGTGCTCCATCGCTGAGTGGGGGGAGGGGGGGGGGGGGGGCTTCGTCTGACGTTTTTAGAAACTTTTCTGTCCAGGCAAAAAAATCCGCCGATGGTACAACGCTTGTTTTTGAATCCTTGCCTGTCCCGCAGCAATGCCGATTAAAATGGAATCATGTAAATTACCAACGACCAGGATGATTTATTCAACGCGCGAACAACGCAAATGTCCGACGGCCCTGACGGCGTGACGAGGGATGATAATAAAATATTACATCGAATCAATCCACCGCGGTATCTTCCTCGTTCGATCAAAGTCTCCTACCATTTGGAAATCCCCAAATCGATCAACCAAATTCTCAAAGCCGTTACACATTAATTTTTCAGCAGCCAACTACGTGTAAAATATTAAAACCCAAATTCTCAGTATTTTATTATTTCAATATAATGATTTAACTTTACAGACGACCCGGAATAACGAGTGTTAATTTCATCCGGCACCGATCGGGGCGAAACTTCACATGGCGACACTTTATCTCGTATTTTATTACGCAACAATGGTCGTCAAGTTATTGCAATTGCAATTCTGTAGGCGTTATAAATAATTCATCCGGCGCAAACGATCGCTGTAAACAAGTACGAATGAATTTGGATAAATGAAATTACGGGGCAATGAGATTCGTATAGAATACCGTAGCCGGTGTAAGCGATTAATTAGGGCAATTAATAACGCGTAATCCATTACGGCTTAATAATGCCGGGCCAAAGTTATGGCCGGCTCATTATCATGGAAATTTTCTTCGGTCGATCGTTAAATCGTCGATCTGAAAGCCAACGAATTCCGATTTATCGTCCTTCCACCGTTCGGTTCAATGTACTTTCGGCGACGAATATTTTTTTGCCCCGCGCGCAAGGGAAATCCACGCGGCTCGTTGCCACGATGGAATTTTGAATGGCCGGCCGGTTGGCGCGCGTCGGAAATATCCCGTTGCCGAAAAAAAGGTTTAATTCAATAGGTCTGGCCCCGTATGAAGCTTTTAAAGGAGCCTGCAGAAAAGCGTCGTCGTACGCGACTTTCCGCGCAACTTCTTTTCTCCGCTCTTCCCGTAGTTTAACATTTCATGCCGTTACGGCGCTTTAAAAATAGTCTCCCTTGCTTTTTAAGCGTCCGCCGTAGCCGCCGGCGAGCTCGACGAGGTGCCAGCTGCGCCTCCGCTACTTTTCTATGGAGTCCTCCCTCCCTCCCTCCCTCCCCCCGAGCTGCGCCACGAAGGCTGGTGGTTTGCGGTGGTAGCCGAGATATCCGGCCGTGGAAGAAACGTAGAGGGTCGGCAAAAAGAGAGAAGAGGAGGGGAGGGGTAGGGGATAGGTGCGTCCCAGGGTGACAGTCTTTAAAAACTTTCAGCGCTCAACTTTGCTGAAAAGCCTCGCGGTCCTGCCTGCCGTCCCTCTTCCATCCCCCTCCCCCTCTTAGTCCCCTCTTTCCTTCTCTTTGCGCGTCCCCTCGCGAGTGCATAGAGCCGAGGAGAAACGCGCGACAATGCAGCGCCTTAAATTAGAGCACCAGACGGGGCCGTAGGGGGAGGAAGAAAGACGAACGAGGGGGACAGGGGTGGGCAAAGCGCAGCGCGAAGACAGGGCCTGCCTACCGAGGGAACGTAGGCTCGTAGGGGGATGCAGAATGGCTCGTACCTACATAAAGAGAGTCGGCGAGACGTCGAAGGAGAGGCGCAGGAGGGGAGGGGAGGGGCACAGAGGGGGATTTACGGGGCATAAAAGTCGGCGGGGAGACGCTGAAGTATGCGAAAACGATCCGACAGGATGTACCGAGCTGTCGTCAGTAGTGTCACATAATTGAAGCCCTCCCCCCCCCCCACCCCCTTGACGTGGTACACCGCGAAATATTTCCCAGAAGAATACAAGATTTCAAGCGTCCCTCTCCCTCCTCTTCCGTTCTCGAAAATTCATCCTCGAAAAGACGAAGGGGTTCTAGCGTTCCCCGTCAAAGGATTTACTCCTTTCCCTCTTGCCGCTCGTCATTTCTCTTCTCCCCCAGCGAACGATCTCCGGCGCGGTGTTAATTAAAATGCAGAGACAAGGCGGGGACAACTAAAGCCGGGCGGGGGACGCGGGAAGACACGGCTGCCGATGTTCAATGGTATTCGATGGGTGTATTCAAGAGACGGGCCCATAGAAAACCACCCCTTTGACGGACGTTTCGTCAGCGGGGCGCAATAACCTTCCATGCATAGGCTAGTAGGCCTCGCCGAGCTCAACATTGTGCCCAGCAGGAAGGGCTTGTTTTGTTGCCGACGCACTCGAGTTCCCGGCCAATCCGCCCTGAACTTCCCGGCCAAGGGTACCGTACTAGACTCAAAGCAATTTCCTCGCCGACATTTTTCCTCCTCCTTCGAGACTTCCGCCAGCCTCGGGGCTCGCGAAATTCCTCAAGACAAACTCCAAATGTCACTAGAATTTATCGTATTCCTCCCAGAGAATCGGGGGACAGAGTCGATCCTTTTCCTAAGAGCGATTAAGACGCAAAATGAAACATTCATGGGTAATAGTTGAACACCCTTTTTTTCCTCCTGAGTGTTGCTAGTGGTGCATTACTCGTCTTTTCAGCATCTTCGCGAGCCCATCAAGAACCCGGGGGTTGGTCCTCCAGGAGGTTCCTAACGATTTTTCCATTCCCCATCGACGGCCACTATTGTCGAACTTGCGTCCTGCCGAGTCTTTTACGAGGGACGTAAGTTTCATTAGTCGTTTCTCGGCGTTGTTTCCCGACGGCCGGGGAAACTTTCCTCCCACCCTTTGTTCGGCCACCCATCGCCATTATTATTGTCTTATCTGCGCCTGGGCGTTTGTATTTCCTCGGTTCTCGCGGGTCCACGTGGCACGCGCTCTCCATTATACGCCGTTACGTTTGGTAATTTGATTTCGACGACAAAGAGTCTCTAGTCTCACGGGCAGAAATGCTTAAACAACTGCCAGGGAAATAAGGGCAAATAAATCATCGTTTATCTCGAGCCCTCCCCTCGTTTCTCCTCGAGCGTTTCACCGACTTTTTATCTCCATTTTCCCGCGGTCTACGTGCTTTCTTGCCGCGTCTTCCTTCCTCCGGCTGTCCGCGGATGAAATTTAGATTAACTCACGGCGAGGGGGATCGGCCGGATCGCGAGATATCGCCGGTAAACGAGGAAAAGGCGCGTAAAACCGAGAGGATCGTAAAGAAAATACGAAACGTTGGCCCTTCAGCGACGAGGAAGGAAGGCTACGCGTAATTAAAGCCGACGATAAACTGACCCTTCTTCCCCACTTTCGTCCCCCTCCCCCCTGTCCTGTCTTTAGCCGTCCTTGCGTATTCCATTTGGCTTTTATTGGCTGCCGGTTTGGACGCGGGACGGGCATTCACGAGGCGGCAAGGTCGTCCCGAAACGATATTAAATGCTCGTCCCACTAGAATTTTTCTCCTCCGCTCCGACCATCCGACGATTCCGCGAGCGTTTAAGGCGGGGGACGGTAATTCCGCGAGTCGCTATTCCCGAGGTGGCAGCAGTTAAGGATCGTGATTAAACTGGGGAGGGCCGATCGTTTCGAAAGTCGCGCGAAACTCGCCGCCGTGAATGTCGAGGACCGAAACTGCCGCTCAACTTTCGTAAAATTGTCACGAGTCGCGTTAAGGCATCGCCGATGGAATTAAAAATTCTAACCTCCCCCCCCCACCCCACACCCGCTCACCCCCACGAAATAGCCGGGTCTTCTTCCTCGCCCCGCGATAACTTCTCCCGGGGGATAAAAGAAACTTTCGCTGACTCTCCGAGGATCCATAAGCGAGATTTCCAGACGCGGACAATTTTACCTCCCTCCCTTCCCCTCGTCTACCATCCGCTAATTTTATTTTTCGCCTCGTCTTCGAGTTCGGCCAGGTCACCTTCGGGGGACTTGGCTTTTTATTCGTCGAATCGCGCCAAGTCTTCTAATATTCCCTCCGCTTTAGTATTTCCTTTAAGTCCAAACAACCAACATTCCGGTCGAGAGTTGCTCCAACCTTTTCTCGCCTCCTTTATTTCCACCCCCTCTGGCTTTTTTCCCCCTCTTCCTAGATTCTCGAGGCCCGTTTCTGCGGCGCGCACTCGCTTTACATTTAAATGCGGTCAAAACAGGTTTTCTCGCGCGAGCGCGCGAGGGTCGTGTCCGTTTTTCCCCGGGGGGCGATAGAAGCCGCGAGGGTTGCGGCTTGATCAAAGCCAGAGGTTTAAATCCCTGTCGGGGTTCCCACCGGCACTAATTCATCAATCAGTAGTCCGGCAGGTCCGTAGAAAGCGGGGAAAGGAAGGAAAAAAAGGAGAGCACAGTCGACCGACGGCCTTCGAGGGACAGGGGAACGTTCGAGGGGAAGGAAGGAGGAAACGGAAGGAGTGGCGACTGTGGCCGATGGGGAACCTACCGACAGAAGTCTCCCTAATATTGTTTACTCGGCTTTTCTGTCGGCTAAGTAACGACCGCCACCCCTCAATCCGACCACCTTCCCTCCCCTCCTTCCCCTCCACCCAACGACTCCACGGAGCGTCCATTAATCATAATCGCATTCCGATTCGACCAGCCAGTTTCTTAAGACACGACACGATTATCGCCCGACAAAGGAGAACGACATCTAATCAAGATTTTTTAGAAGCTTTCACGAAATTAAATTACACCATGTTCTTTAGATTGATATATCCAAGACTGTGGTAAAATCCATGGGAAACTTAGGTACGTTGTGCTAAGAAAGTCTAAGAAAAAAACAGGTATGCAGGGTTGGAGAAAAAATTGGACGTATGGGCGAACGGGGAAGGAGGGGGGGGGGAGGGGGGAGGGATGGTCGGGGAAAAACCGTGGTCGGTATCACCGTCGGAGGGATTTGTCATCCGGACGTGACGTCGAGGGCGAAAAAAACGGCACTTCGTTACGAAAGCGTAGGCGTTCGGAGTCCGGCCGATAGGAATAGAATTGCCGGGGATTTTGCGATGACCTTCCGGCTGACGTTTTACCAGCTGACCAAAGCCCGCTTACGGAGCCGCACGGGGAGGAAAAATGGTTTGCAACTTTTTCGCAGGAATTTATCGTTGGACTGATTAACGAAGAACCGCTGGACCGTGGAGAAAAATGCCCTTCCGACGATTTCTGAATTTCGAAAAACCCGGCGACATATTTCACGCGAGCGAGTTTTCCCGGAATTTTAGGGCCTAGCGTTAGCGGTGCTCGTTTCGCTGCTGGCTTCAGCGTGCGGTCGCAATTTTCCAGAGCACTCCACTACGGGATCGAGAGAATGGCCGACCCTATTGAATATCGGTTCTGCGACACGCGAAATACAGAATTTTTCAAAGTGGAGAAGGAAGGTGCACGCAGACGCACCGGTTAAAAGTAACCAAGAAAAACTTTTTCCAACTCATTGCCGATGGTTTTCCATCGGCGCGGAATTTCCCCTCGGTTTTTCTGTTTCGTTCATCGTGGGAAACGCGCCGACAGCGACGGGATTTCGCGGAGTCGTCGATCGACGATGGCGAAAACCCCCTTTCGAGGGTGCTCGACGGTTGCGTCCGTTTGTTACGACGTGAAATGGGATCCCGTGGAGAGCCCTGGGACACGCGTATATCGTTCACCAACGATGAGGATACATAACGCCCGCAAATATTTGTTCGAGAGCACGTATAACCATACTCCTGTCTCGTCCCCCTCCTCCCTCTCGTTCCCGTGTACCGTTTATACAGAGTCACGGTGATACAAGCCGGACACGTCGTCGTTTGTAATTCCATGTGCAATCCGTTCGCTTTTCCACCATTTCCTCGTCTTAAATTCGTCCGGGGGATTTCTACGAAAGTTTCACACTTTTCTCGCGGTCCGTCTTTGAAAATCTTCCTTTTACGTCCGGGAAATGTGGCTCGGTGATGAACCCGGGCGAAATAAAGGTGCGTCGATGGCCGGGCAATTCGGTCTGCTTACCCTGTCGGGAACTGGGACGTTTACCTTAACTTATGAAAGAACCTCCAACGAAGGAGGGAAGAGTAACGGGGGTATCACCGGCTACGAAGCCCAGGGGGAGGGGGACGAGGGGAGGGAGAAGGAAAGGAGAGTGGGGCGGAGGTCGATACACAGAGAGAAACGAGTTTCGGGGGTTGTTTTACCTACCGACCCGCGCCAATTTGTTTGGACGACCGACCGGAGAGTCGACTGAACGGCCGTCGACGGCCTGGCTATTTTTAACCGACTTGGAACCCCCCCTCCCCCCTTTCCCCTTTCCTCCTTCTCCGGACCTATTGTCCCTGCCGGTCCGTCGATTCTCTTTCTGGCACGCGTTTCCAAGCTGCCATGTTTTTCTCTCGCCCCTCAATTTTACCTCTTTGTGTCTTCGCTTCTCCCTACAACCTTCCTTCCTTCCTTCCTTTCATCCTTTTTTTCTCTATTCATCTTCCCTCACGGAGCATCTCTCCTCCGGCGTACACCTCGTAATTATTTGCCAGTTCCTCCGGTGGATCGTTCCTGCTTTCTCTCGCGTATCGGTTCCAATCCTCTTTTCGGTCGGCCATTTCCCTCCACGGTTCTATATTTGTTTTCCTCCGGGCTCTTATGGGCTCTTGACGGTTCTTACCTAGCCGAATCTCATCTCACTTTCTCGTCACTCGGCTGACCGTATCTCCCTTCTCCTTCCGTTTCTCATTGCCCCGTTGCCGTCACACCTCGGGCCACCGCATCGACCTTTTTCACGGCTCCTGGGAACCGCACGGACGGCCGAGCAACTCGTTCCTTTTCCGACCGCCCCCGTGATATTTCAGGGGTCACGGGAAGAAAAGCGCATTTCCCGGCCGCGCCGCCACTCGATCGCTTTTCCTCCTTCTGAGCTTCTCCCACAGCCCCTCCTGCCCCTCCTTCACCGCCTTCTGGCTCTTCTTTCGGAGCTCGACAGTTCTCGACACGCGGTGCCACTTCCCTCGGAGAGGAAGAAGAAATCGGCCGATCGTAATTCCGTCCGCCCACGCGCTTCCACGGACGTTTCGATAGAGCTTTCCCACCTCTCCCCCCGCCTACCCGACGTCCACATAGACACACACACACATACATACACACGCATGCACACAGAGGTACACGTAGAAACGGCAACTTTTTCCCGACGTTCGTTGCCGGCAAACGAGATTTGTTTGGCCACTTTTTAAACATTCATAAACGAATTTTTCATCCACGCGCCGTGTATCCTTTTTCCCCGTAAAAATTGCACCCACGCCCGCTGCACCGGGCGACCGTTTCTTCGTCGAGAAAAACCTTTTATTTTCCCGCGAAACGTTGAAAAGCGAGAGGCGGAGGGAGTCCGTAATTCAAGCTAACCACCGGCTCCTTGGCTCACGCCTTAGATTGATAAATATAACCGCGGATTAACCGGTTGAACGGGATTTATAGGCGGAGTCGGGCAAAGCCCGGAGAATATCAGGGCCGACGGTTTCTCCATCGATTTTGGCCACCGCGATTCGTCCTCCAGTCGACCACTTTTTTTTTTCCTACCTAACGCTCCCTCGTTTCGTCGTCATTTTTAACCAGCACCCTTTTTGGCCCTCTTAAATATTAACCCGCGTTATACGTGTATTAATCAAAACCAGAACAGGGAGGGAGGGAGGGGAACGAGGAAATATTCGTCGATGGAAAGTGTTTAAGAGACGTTTTGACCTATCGCGTCTTCAATGGGTTTCGCGATTGGTGCTCCCCGTGCTTTTGCCGAGCTTTTTCGCAGGAGGATCACGTACGGCCCGGCGGAATAGGCGACGGGAAGCACGGCGCAGAGAGAGCTCTAAAATCATTTCTCAAATGGATGGTATCTCTCGGTCGGGCAAGCTCGCCGTGCAATCGATGAAAGGCCAAATCGGCGGAAACGACGTGGCGGTTTTACATTCTTATACCTTCTGAGGACAACGCGAAACTTGCCCCTCCCCCTCCCCCCCTCTCGCGCTTGGCTTTCCTCGCCTTCTTAGCGCACGTCTGGCGTTTATCACAATCCAGTGCCCTGTTCTTCATCGACGCCGGGGCACTCGTTTCCCCCCCCCCCGGACTTTGGCTATCTTAAATCTTCCGTGGAAAGTTGAAAAGCCTGAGAAATACTCTCGCGTGGCGGGTCTTAACGTGGCCGACATCACACAGCACTCTCGACTCCTCCCAACGTCTTCCCGTCCAAGAAAACCCCCATCCACCCCTCCCCCAATTCCTTCCCCTCTTCGTTTGTCGGGAAAACAGAGTCGCACAGTCGATTAGCATCGGCCGCAACGGTTGCCTTTTTCCCCGACGGTTTAATGAAAAGTTGCCCCTTGATCTCCGCGAGGGCTTTGTCATTTAAAGAGGGACCGTCGGCCGAGAAGCGAGTTCCGCTCTTCTCCTTTGTCCTCCATTCGTTTGTCCTGCGCGCGCTGTTTGTTTTTGGCTGACCAGCAAACCACCCTCGGTTCCGCGTGGATTTATCGCGGTGTACCTGTGCCCGGCTCCCAAAGTCGTCCATACGCCTTAAGCCCCGACGGTCCCCCGCTTGCCTCTTTCGATCCTGTACGTTCGTTCGTTCGTTCATTCCTTCCTCCGGGGGATTCACGCTCCATTACTCCTCGCCAGTCGTACAAGGATAAATATTATGAAGACGAAAGACACCGCAGTACCGCGCTCGATACTTTTTCTACGGAGAATTTGTCGGAGAATGTCTTGGACAGGGTCGTAATTAGGGCATTCCCGCTGGTGGCCTAATCTCGGACGAAGTGGTGATAATCCACGGTACGTTGGCGAGATTTATTTAGCCAGGACGGAAGTGCTGGTGGGTCCTGATGCATGGAGGAACAACCGCGGTCCGTTAACTCGCGGTTCAAAGGACGTCGGGGAAAAGTAAGGAAGACTGGGAGACACTGTGATAAATTTGTAGCCCTGCCCGAGGATCCCGCTTTGCAGTACCTCACGATAATGTGCCTCCTTAATTATTTATCGCCACGGCTCGGCCCTATGCTCATCGTCCAAGAAAATGGCCTTCCTCTACTCCTTCAGCAAACCCCTCCCCCTCCCCCTCCCGTCCCTGGTACTCCTTCCCTCTCACTTTGTCTTCCCTCAGTTTCGCCATTATCCGCTTCCCGTCGTCTACGTCCTCGGTCGTCCCACTTTTCCTTCCGTTCACGCTTATCCTCAGCGACCCTCCCCCTGCCCCGCCGTTCCCCCTTGCCCCGGCCCTCTGTTCGTTGTCACTCTCAATACTTCCGCGCTGGGCTCTCGGCGATCCCTTTGCCACAATTTCTCGGCCGACGCCGCGATGGAATTATAAATCAACTCGTTACCCGGCCAGACGGGAAACTCCCCCGTCGTCTTTCATACCGTTCGGTAACAAGTTTTCATCCGCTCGGCCTGCTACCGTACTTTCTCGCAATATCGATTCGACTCCACTCCCCCTCGCCACTTTCTATTTTGGTGTTCGTCTTGCCCCGAGGACGGAGGATCGTCCTGTCGTCTCCTCGCGAAACAAATGCGAGCCGCTCGGATAAGATCGGACGCGAGGCGCCACGGGGAATCTCTTTTTCATTTGCGTCACAGGAAAGTCCGGGGGGAAGAGACGAGGTAATTGCGGTTCTCCGGAAGATTTCGAGGTGTTTCCTGGCTCTTTCGTCCGTCTCGGCGAACAGACGCGAGTCGAGACATTGAGGGAAATTTTCGTGATTTTCCCGGACCAATGGTGGTAGCCCGATCACGAATTGTGATGGGTAGGAGGGAGGGGGAGGGGGTAAAAGGGGCAGGTCCGTATGCCCCGGGCAGCCATGAGGGGTTAATTGGGACCGGCAGAAGCTCGGAAACTTAGCCGCGCCAGGAATTACTATCGTCCAACTTTGCCAGCCTTCTTCTCCCTCCTCCCTCGTCCCTTTTTTGCAGGCTCGCCTTATGGCCACTGTTTGGCGGATGGTCCGCTACCCGGGCCAGTCCAATCCGATTGCCCGAGGAGCACCGACGGAGAATAGGACGACGAGATACGAGCGGAAAGAAAGCAAGGGCACGAAGGGAAAAAGGTCGGGAAATTGAATTTAAGCCGTGGAAGCCAAGGGTGCCGGAAAGAAGCGGAGAAACGGCGTAGAAGGAGGAAAGCTCGGCGAAGGGAAAATTAAGCGAAGAGGGTGCTGGGCTTTCATTCGCGTGGTAATAATTCCGACCTCGCGTCAGAATCGTTTAACTTCGGGGCAGGTTCATTCGACTTCGAAAGTCGATGGGAACCGGCGGCACGGGGAGGGAGAGGGGGGAGTGATTCACGAGACGATTCAAACAATGCCGTTTACATTCCGAAGGACTCGTTAAACGTATCGTAAAATTTCGTTGTCGGCGAGCACGGATCCTCGCTGAAATGCCCCCTCAAGCTTCCATTTCACCGGCGGAAGGCTTTCACGAGGAAGGAATGGAAATTATTCCGACGATCTCTAATGAAGGCCACTGACGAACCCATCCCCCCCTCCCCCCCCCCCTTGGATCCTCCAGACCGTAAAAGAGTCCGGAAAATTCGCCCAAGTGGAACCGGCATAGGGGGAAAAATGTGAATTTCATGGACGACAGTTTTGTACAAAGTGAAATAATTTATTGGCCCCCGGTCGTTGGCGGGCTTTGCCGAAGTTATGGGGAAAAATTGTGAAGGGGTTGAGAACCTCGACGGGGCTGAAAGGCAAGGACAGCCTCCTACAGGCTTCGTACTTTCGGCTATTAGGAAAGTTTGCCGAGACACGGGTGATTAAGCAATTATTATTCGACTTTCCCGGCCGAGCCGTGGGCCGCCCCTTCCCCCCTTCGATATTGCTCCAGCTTCAATTAAAAATTCTAAAGGCCCCCCCCCCCCTCCACACCCCGCATCTCCGGTTTTTCTTCGAGTGGTTTCTGCCGCCGACGAAAAATTTCCCGTTAGTTTCCTCCGCGCAGATGAAAGAGAAAGGTCGAGGAAGTTGACGTCTGTATTACTGGCCGAGGGAAACAACCCCCTAATGGACGGGGGGAGGAGGAGTCCCAGCGCCTCGTTTCTGTATTCGCCAGGCTGGCAGACAATTAGGATTTACTGGGCGCGCAGGACGACAAAAAGGATCTCCCGAAAACTCGGGAAGCCTGTCATTTCGGGGGCAGACCGACGGTTCCCGGAGGGTGGGAGGGTGGAAGCCCCGGAAGACTCCTTTTCCCGCTCGTCCCACATGGCGGAAGGTGATTAAAACACCCCGATGTACGGAGGATTCTCTGGTTTCCCGGAAAATTAGGACTCCACCCCTCTGCAATTGCCGCGACGAGCCGATTTCGACGACGCACTTCCCACAGGCTTACCGTTCACTTTTCCGACGTTTCATCTGTGAAAGATGTCAGACAACCATAAAGGCAATGAGGAAAATGGAGCATTTGTGTAATATTTTTCTTCCATAACATGTAACTCGTTGCTGTTGAGCCGATAAAAAATTAAATTAAATTCAAGGAAATTCATTAACCAGTTAATACTGCTCGAACTACCAGATAGCCCGTGATTTTGTAGGTAGAAGAAAAGCGCCAAGTCGGGGGACCAAAGAGATAAATAGAGGCGCGGAATGATGAGGTAAGCTCATTCCTGAGCCGGGAAAAGAAAGGCTGCGCAAGGAAGGACCGACGGAGAACGTTCGGGGGAAATAGATAAAAGGAAACCCCGGTTTTTCGTCGGAGCCGAGAGATTAGAAGCGCGGAAAAAACGGGACAGCCGGCAAGCGGGGAAGACACAGAGGGAGGGGGAGGAAAAGGGCGGGGAAAAAGAGGTGTATTTTTGCCGAGACGCGGAATAGCTTCTGGCCCCTCTGGTCGCTGGGTTAATGGGAAAGTTAAACGTCCCGGTGCCATAAAGAAAATCGAAGATTCGAATTCCGAAGGAAAAGCACGGGTATCCATTGACCGGGGGAAACGTAAGGCAAAGGTGATCGTAATGGCCGAGAGCCATCCAACTTTTACGAGGCTTAGGGCTTCCCTTCGCCATATTTACGAACTCCTCACAACGTGACTCCCCTGTCCATCCTGTCTTTTCTCATCCTCAGCTCGCAGTACCGGCGGATTTTTATGCGGCAAGTGAATCCCCATTGCATACCGATTACTCACCTTGTCCAACCGGATAAATCCTCTAGTTCAGCGATTCAACAAAGAATTTGCCTAAAACCTATATATTTCCTTCGGTCTCCATTTCAGGAAGCTTCGTGAATCTTCTGATTTCCCCCACTGTGTTAATTATTGCATCTAAAAAGATCAGAAGATCCTTGAGATAAGGCTAATTTTAAGGGTGACTACAACACCTACGATTTCGGTGTATCGTCGTGTTAGTCGATATTCGAGCGAACGTTTTATGGGTACGAGGATGGTACTTTAGGCGCGGGGAAGTTCTCTATCTAGGCGGTTCTCCGTCGTTTCCACCGACCAGGTTTTCCACTTCGACCGAAACTTCGCCATTTCAATCCAAACCCCCGCCGTTCGCGCGTCGTTCCCAAACCGGTCCTCGTGTGCCCCTCCCCCTTACCCCCCCTCTTTTGCAGGGAATTCAGACGGCGTTATGCTTAATAACGCTTTCCAGCTAGCGAGCAAAGTGAAATTATCGCTGAGCATTCGGGGCGACTTTGTGCTCTCGTCTCCGTGCAGTTTCCAGTTTCGTAACGGATTTATCTCTCTCTCTCGCTCGCTCCTTCGCTCTTCGTCTGACTAGTAAACTCCACTGCTACTGGGTTCGTCTAATCGCACGCACTCTACTATCCGCCTTCTAAACTTCCGTAGCGAAATTTTCCTCGCACAAAGAACGTCCTCGTTCTCGAGGTATTAATTATTTTCGATTACACCGTCGATTAGACGGACGTATTTCAGAATATCGCCGTTGCTACTTATTAACTTCCTTGCTCGTAATCTCCCCTCGAAGCGGAATATCCCGGGCGAAAAGTAGAAAGTTTGATGGTGCTTCGGCCTTCATTTCCCGCGAGGTCCGATTCAGAAGTTCGTTCCCGTCTCGAGGAGATAGCAGCAATTATTGTAACTCATTAAGATGATTAGGTGTACCCGTTGGATTCTTAATTAAACCTTGTCATTAGTACGTGCCCTCTTAATTCCGTAGTTGCGATTCAGCGTTGCTCTCTTTTCATATCAATTCCCGGTAGAATGCTCGAGCCTGCGGTTTCAAAGGGTGCCATCCTCCAGCACAATAGACGACCACGACGACGTCGACGACGACGTCGACGACGATGACGATGAGGAAGGTACTCCTGGAATCGCGTACCCATAATCCGTTTCACCCTCCGCGCAAGCTTCGCCCGCCTGCATTCTTTTATCCTTCTTCCTTTCTCGTTTCTTCGGACCTTTCCTTGTGTGTCTCCTCCCCCCCCCGCCCCTCCAGCGACGAGACTCCTTTCCCTTCAGCTCCTTTCAGGTCCGCGATACGTTATAACGAGCCTCGAGTGTCTTCCGGCCGCGGGGCACGTATAGAAGGAGAACTCGGCGCGAGATACATCACGTATAACTTCCCCTAAAAAGCACGGCACTCGGGAGCCAGCCGAAGACAAAGAACCCCTCGAGACCCCGGGACCGTCCTCTCCCCCGGGCTTTATACGCCGCTGGCCCTTGCCGGGCATTACGAAATGTCTCCTGGAAATTCCTCCAGAGGGCCGGCAAGACGAGGGGAAAGGGAAAGTGACGGATAAATGGCCGAGAGATAAGACGGACGAAGAGAAACCGAGGGCAAGAACGGAGAAACCAAAGGACCGGTCCAAGGACGAGGATAAAGAGGGGATAGGGATGGAAATAAATGAGACGGGAGGAAGGGGAAACTGTCGATGGAATCTCTGCGATTTATCATACCCCGAGTACGTGTGATTCGTAACCACCGACTGAGCCACTGTTCGAAACAAAAGCTTCGCCAATAGTCAATGGCATTGGGCCACCACTGGCGAGGATTCGGAGATTCTGTCGAGTCGTCGGAATAATGCTCCAACGCGATAAGGACAGGCCGGCGATGCAAGCAACGCAGGGAAGGGGGGCAAAGAAGGGTAGGAAAAGAGATACATAAGAAAAGCGGTGCTTTTTACGAGCAGTGACGGATCCCATCTGCTGGTGACCCCCATGGCGTTGTTATCTGTTAACACATGGTCAGCCGCAGGAAAAAAAGGAGACTCCTCGGGCCGTCCTTGTCATTTAATGACGGTGCTCGACGGAGCGCGATATCGCCGATCTCCCCGGTTCTCGCGGTCCTATCTCCCCGTAGGAATGAACCCGGCCAAAGATAGGCCAGTCGTGGGAGGTCGTTTCGCAGGCTCACAGGGCGACCGATCGACGGGCCAAATCCGTTCGGGATTTGCTGAGTAACCAGACGCTTCGGAAAACCGAACAACCCCCCCTACTCTTCCTCTCTTGGACCGTCCTGCAAATGGAGGGAAAACCCAGACCGGCCATAGCCAGTTCGACGCATATTTTGCGTAATCCTGTGTACCACGGGCGAAGGAGGGGAGGGGGGGTGCAATAGGGAGATGACAAATGGTTACAGATCGGAACAGGAATGGAATGTCGTCTTATTTCCAGGACGAAAGGTCTGTGTATTCTGTCCCGCGGACAAATCGTTTGGCCGGATCGATGCGGAAGCTCGCCGGGAAAGTAGATCCTCGGAGTCACCACTTAACGGGGAGCTAAGAAAACGACGAGGACGCTGAGAAACGGGCCGACGAGGTGGGAAGAGGGGGGAGGGGGAGGGGGAGGGGGTAAGAACGCCTCGGGACTGGAGGTCTCACCGAAACCGTGGTTCCCTTTAATCGCGGCCTCGGTTTCCAATCGGCACCTCTCCACGTCGACTCAGCTCCTCCCCCTCTTCCCTTCCCTTCCCTTCCCTTCCACCCACGGCACCCTCACTCCGAGCTATTTCAATTCTCTTCATTTTGCTCTTATTCCCTCCGCTAAATCACTGGCGGCTTGATATCCACCGCCAGTCGATATCCGTTCGAGATACCAGCTGCTTGCTCGCTCCTTTCTCCTCCCTCTTTCCTCCCCCTTCACCTTCTCCCGCTTCCGCAGCCCTGTTTTTTTTTTTTTGCAGCTCAGCTCTCGATTCCCAGCGGGCGCACCGCCCCCGCAGCCGCATTGTGCATCGTCTTCCACCTCTAATTGTAAGTATTTCCGCGGCGTTCTCGAGGCACAGAGGAATCCAGCGCGAAGCAACGGCTGTATTTCTCCGGAGTATCGGCAACAAAAGCGCTCACGTAGGAACAGAAATTTCTGGGCTTCCAAAAGGGAGGGGACGTTTCGTTTCGTTTTTTTTTTTTTTTTTGAGATTCGCCAATCGCCGGGAATAACGCAGCGAATTCGGGGACCGATTTCCCGTAGTTTCGTCTTTCGCCGGGACGATACGGCCGGGCCCCGGGGGGAATCTTTTGAGCTTTCCTCCACGAAACCCTTCCCGCGAATTACACCCGCCCTCATTCGCTCAGCGTTTTTCGCAAGAGGCAGGAGACTCCCTTTACGCCTTTACACCGCCCCATCCCTCGCACGAATCCTCATTGTAACGCGCACTTCGAAGAAAGGTGGTCGCGAACGAGGAATTTTACGACAAGATTGGCCAATGCCTAGCAAAGACCATGATCGATAAGGTGTTTGAATACATTTTGTTCTAAAGTTCAGCTGATTTTTTTGGAGGGGAAAATCTTGGAAGCTGCGCACAGTGAAGTATTTTTTATCCTTACGAGGATTGGCCTCGAAAAGCTCCTCATAGACGGTCGCGACGCAGCACTCTGCGAGTAATTTATCTGACTTCCCTCAGCGGATTCCGAGGGCTCTGGCCCGGACGATAATACCAGGCCGCGAGTGTTGCAAAAACCTTCATCATTCTCTCGCCGGGCGGCGTCTTCTTATTTGGCCGTCTCCTTCCTCGGGTTCTCTCTCGCAGGACCCCGACGTCATCCATAGCGGAGCTCTTAGCGCAGCTTTCCACGCTATAACCGGCTGATCCATCGTCCTTGCTGGATATCGTCGTCCCTGCAGCCGCAGGACGATTCGTTGACGATGCCACGTGAGCAGGGAGTCCTTCGAGGACCTCCTTCACCCTTCTGTCAGGCTTCCAAATGAATTTTATTGCCTCTCATGATTAAGGAATACACCGAATTGCCGTGCCACGGGGCGGGGGTTCAATTTCGGAGGCTGTTATTAGTGTGACGAATGGAAAGAAGACTAGTGGAGCGTCATGCTGACGAGCGTTCTGGATCATCGTCCTCCCGCTTGATCATTCGATCATTAGCCAGAGACCTCGTTACAAGAGGGTGGGAGAAAGACGCGTTGGCCATCAATATCGGCCATCAACCTGACCATCAACGTTAACCGCGCCTCGGGCCAAGGGACAAGTCCGGCGGACACCCTCTGCCGGGGAATTTGATGGATGGTCTTCGCTTCTTTTCTGCCGACGCTCTCCCTTCTTCTCGGACCCTCCTTTCTAGGACGGACGTTTCGCGAAGCACGTGACAAGAGACGTCGCCGTCGTCCTCGTCGTCGTTTGTCACTCGACGTCGCGGCACTCGCTACGCTCGAAAACCTGCCTACACCCCGTCCCGCCCTCCCCCCTTCCCAATCCACCTGGCCCTTGCTTCCTGGGATTTCCTCTAACAACGGCAAATAAAAGAATACGGCACAACAAAGCGAAGAAAATGGACTGCAAGGGGAAATGTCCTTTGTTATCGTGTTTTCTTAGCGAGCGAATAACTGCCTATTGCTTTTTTATTATCGCCTTGACAGAAGGCCCTTCTAGGAGAAGTGCGTAACGATGGCCACGTATACCGCGGCAATGTAATGCTCGGTTTTAAGGGGTAATACGTCTGAAACTATTGTGAACGAGCGCGCACGCGGTGCTAGCCATTACGCGTGCATTCGGTGTAGAAGGCGACAACGGGGCAATTCCGCTTGGAGCCATTGTCGTCGGATCGTAATCGTTCGTCGTCGCGAGCAGCCAACAATTCGAAACTGATTCGGCTTTACCCGCACGCAGCGCTTCATAAAGACCGTCGATTATCTGTCGCCGCGTGGTGAAGTGCCACGGTATCCCTTTCAACAGGGAAATTCTGTCAAATCCAGCCCGGAGGGACTACACAATTTTATCCACGACGTTTCTTCAAAAATCAAGGACAATTAAGGATCTTCATGCTTTTTGTGCGCTGAAAATATTGTAGCTCTGTCCTTTGTCGTTTCATTTCCGCAGGAGGACGAAAAGTATGGTCGGGCGTAATTTTAACGATATCTAATGAAACGCTCGGAGCCCTGCCTTCGCCATTTGCCCAGAGCCTACGGGAAGTAATGCGCTCTTTTTTTCCAAAGGTACATGCTTTTAGCAGCCGGCGTAATGTGTTTCGCGGATAATTGAAAGCGAGAGACTTTCCAGGGGACCCAGGAATACGCGCTTTTTTCGTACCCTTTGTGCATAACGTAAGCCCCCGTGTGACTGGCCGATAATTCTCAAAGTGGTCATTTCGAAAAGTTTCGGTAAATTCCATGGGAAATTTTGCTGCCCGATAAATCCAGGTTTTTGTCAGGTGGAATTACGAGGACTTTGGGCGAATAAGGTCGAACGAGACTGTAATTACTCGGACCCCTTTGCCGGGACTAATTCGAAAATTCCCGAGCTACCGCGAGACCTTTGGAACACCGTTACGTGCAGAATGATTCCACAGCCCTGGTAGTTCCGGGCCAAGTGCAGTATTATTTCCGCCGGCTAATACGGCCGTATGAGAAAACGACAAATTGCTAGGAAGCCGATTACGATGGCCCGCGCTATCTGGCCGCGATATTTACTGCGGCTCCGGGCGCGCAATACCGCGTCTGCGGTCTGTTATCTCGAGCATTAACTAAATACCATAACCGTGCTTTCACGTTCGAACGAGATAGAACCGACCTGGACGTGCGCGAAACCTGCCAACGTCCTCGGACGTCGCTCGAGACGAGAGAGGTCATCGCAAACGGTCAATTCGGTCCGGTTGAGTTCTCATTCCTAACCAAAAGAAACATGGAAGAAAACCCTGATTACAATGGGCTTGGCATTATTAATCTCATTGAGCCACGTATCGGTTCGAGTTTCAATTTTCTACGTTTAAGATTCTTTAATTTAAGGCCCTTTAGAAGCGCATTCTCCTCCAGTCTCGTCCAAACTTCCGCTGGGATCGTCCTTCTCCCTCCCCGCTCCCCCCCTTGCGCGTACCCTCGTATTTTCGCGGACAAAACGGTTTCTAAAGCCGTCGGTAATTTATGGACGGTGGGCTCTCGCTCTCTCTCTCTCTCTCCCACCACTTAATCTCCCTTCTCCGCATAATGCGGCTGCTAATCGGTATGCCTGCCGCTATTATGTCCGACGATTTCATTCCGTCCTCGCCAGTTTCTATTCTTTGCCAGAGCCGCACAGCTGCACCCCCGAATAGTCTTTTTGCAAATACCGTCCTGCAGTATCGACCCCTCCCCCTTCCCTCCCCCCCTGAAAGGCGTTGCCTTCGCCAAGTAATTCTCGATGCTCTCGATGTTTCTTTCATTTAGCTACGTTACAATCTCCCATCTTCGCGTTCGTTCCCATTGTTGCCGGGATTTTTCATCACGCCTTTAAATCCTTTTTTTTTAGTCGCTCCTGATTACGCGCTAACCCGGCGATTACACGAGAGTGTTTTCTTCTCGCGGGTAAGGATAATTGCTTGACGAACAACGGGCCATTCAGGCAGTCGTGGGGGCAAAGGGGTCGAGGGGCAAACGGTGCCAGGGCGTTCCTTCATAGACACGGCGGATCGCCGATAATGAGCTCGTCCTTTTCAATGCGACCCCGTAATACGTTCATTGACGACTCGCATGGAATCGAAATGTGCACGGCATTCAACCGAAGCTTGTTCCTACGTCGCAGTCCTATATATATATACCACGATCGTCGAGTTCTCCGTGCATTTGCAACTACCACCCCGCACTCCCCCCAGAACACATTGTTCAAAGCAATCCACACATAATTACGCGGATTATTTCCGAGTTAGAGCGTTATCATTTTTCTTCGTTTTTCCATCGTAATCAAGCGCTTCTGCCACGAAGAAGAAGTCTTGAGAATTGCGAGAAGCTTAGCAGAAATCTCGGCACGTTTCTCGAACCTTTCTTTTAGGTGTCCTTTTCTCAGGTTTTTTCCGTTGTCGAGATCCGAGAGACAACGAACCGGCTCCGGCGACGTAGTTAAAATTCGGCCCGTTCATTAACCGGAAACGATTACCACAGCCACGCTATCCCCACCCTTCTTTCGCCAGTCTTACATCTCCCTTCTTTTTTCACTTTTACCCCACTTTCTGCGCTTCCCCGGGAATCACTTAAAATAATTAGCCGCCGGCTGATTGGTGCGGCCCATCTGTCAATTAGCGCCGTGTAATTCCGGGCCATGCAGTCGGTCTAATCAACTACAAGCGGCGAATTCGCGATGAACCAAGCCGAAAGGCCAACCTCACGTGCGTCGAGCAGAAATTTAGCCGAACGCTCTTCCCTTCACGTGATTCGCGCGTTACTCAATCACTCGTCCTTTTCAACCGCCTACCAACAATTCCTGCAAACCGCCAATCTACGGGCGTAAACGTTTTTGCGCGGTCCAATTGATTCTTAAAGGTGAGAAATGTTTACCGAGCTACAACAAAGTTCGATGGACACGACGAGTATGGATTCCCGTTGCACGGGAGATGCGCATTCGCGTGAATCGTCCAACGGTTGCATGCGAATCTCGTAGGTGTGCGTACGGTGAATTGTGTGCGTTGGGAACGGGCGAACGTCATATAGATCCGCTGCACCGCGGGGGGCTAATGCACCCCGGGAAAATGCCTCGTGAAACTTTCCAATAAATAAAACGAACGGGGCTTTACATCCAGCCATAAACGATCCACGTTCGTCCTGCTTGTATAATGCGATAAACCGACAGAAAAGAGGGAGGGGAACGGGGGTGGACATTCCAGCGAAAAGCAAGGACCGTACATTGCTTATAAATTCACTCATTTAAGATTGGACGAAGCACATTTTTTTATCGTTCATTTTTAACGTAAATAAATTGTTACCCATGAGCCGTGATTTCGGAAGGATGGTGATTTTTCGGCAAGACGGAAAATCCCCGGACGTCGGGCGGTTTTCGGGGAAATTTTGCTTCGAGTGTTCCTTTGAGCAGAATTTCCGGGAATGTCGAGCGAGCACGTTTTTCTCGGCTCCACGATGCGCAGCCGGAGAATTTTCCTCGGTCGATGAGAGAAATTGGAGTTGCTCGCAACTCTCGAAGCTTTTTAATTTTCACTCTCACGAGTGTCCACCCTCTTCCCCTTTCCTTTCTCAACGATTCTATCCCCCCCCCTGCCCCTCCGATCTCAGGACGCTCGGCGGATAAGTGGCCCCCTCGTCGGCGGAGTGGCCGGAATTTTTAGTCGGGCTTAAAGGTTCCCTTTTGTAATTTATATCGCCGGTATGAGCCCTCGCACTCCAATAACTCGGGAGTTTGAAACAACACCGGCTAAAATTGAGAAGTCCTCGGGCCGCCACCATATTACAAAGTTTTAATAATTCGCCGGCAAGTGTCGTTGTAATTATACGCTCGTAGGGAGAGGAAGAACTTTCCACGAGTAATTCGCCACGTGGAATCGTGGAATTTCCCCCAAGTTTTCCGCCGGGTCAGCGTGAAACGGGATCGGATGAAGATCGTCCAAGATCCCGGACGTTAGGAATTTACGAGGAATTCCTTCTGTCGTGGCTTTAATACCCCCCCGGAAACGGCGACTTGGTTTATACTTCCGGATAAACGATATGCAAATTCCCGGGACGTTGGATCGATTTTCCGGATATTGCCGGGCGATACGCGTCGCTGAAATTGCAAATGTAACGAAGTGGCGCTGTCCTGCGTCATTAAGCAGCCGTTAACTTTTATCTTTACGCTACCCCCCCCCCCCCCTTCCCCTCTTTCGTCCCTTTTACAGATCATTCCATTAGACGGCCGTGTAGTTACCCCAGCCGTACGTTCGAAAGTTAAACTTCGCTTTCAATTTCGCGCCTGCACAGCCGCATTAACATAAATTGCAGCGGATGGAAAACAGATGCCCCGCTTTTTTCATTTTGTACCCGCGAATGCCGGTAGTAAGGGCGGTCAAAAGAAGAGGAGGGAGGGAAGAAGAAGGAAAGAGCTTGGGAACGCTGAAAAATTATGCCGGTAAATTTGAAACTGAATTAGTACCACGAGGGACACTTAAATTCCCACGAAAACATGGTCGAAAAGGAAGAAGGGGAAGATGGAAAGGGGTGGAAAATGCCAACGACCACGGAGAGGAGCGGGGGGGGGATGCGAAAGGGCCGACTGAAGTACTTGACGCGAAAACACAACAGCCGAATGGAACAGAGACGAAGGAAGGATGAGGGGGGAGGGGGTGGAGTGGAAAAAATGCAGAAAAAGTTGTACCGTCGTGACGGTTGAGTCCCATTTCCTTTCCATTTGTATTTATGACCTCGTTATTCGTGGTTGGCGGCCGCGAGACGCTCAAGATCGCCGGAAAAACGAGCGGAAGTCCCTGCTACACGGCCGATCCTCATTGTTCCACGTTTCCCCGCGACAATTGTATGCACACGAGCGAAAAATACGTCGCACGTTCTTCCTTATCTCGACACATTTGTCAGGCGGCTCCGCAGTCCGTGTTTTTTCGCAGGGACGCACAACATTCAGCGGAACGTCCGTCCTGTTAACGAATCTTTTCGCCGATCGTATGATCGATGATCGATCATTCATCGGAAAGGGAAATGTCATGGCGGGGGTCGAAATGACGTTTAGGCAAAAACTCCGGGGGAAGAGCGATAAGGATCCGAGTGGATTGCTCGGGCCGGTAATGAGAAGGGGTTGGCTTAACGACAGGTTTGTCACGAAATCGTGAGCACGTGTCCAGCCCCCGTCTGTCGTGTACAAACTAACAGGCCGGCGGACAAAGGGCCACGAGATCGGCCCGGCAATTTGTGTTTCCATTTCCCGCCGCTCAGAAACTCCCGGCGTTTGCCCGCTGTTCGCATTTTCACGAGCCTTTTATTCCGCCGATTCGATCCATACGGGCTTTTATCCGTGCCGCCTCGAAAACGAACGTCCTTCCATTTTTTTTACCGTCACAATAAGACCGTCTCTTTATTTGGTCCTCGTCGAACGCACGGTTTTCCGCCCAATTGTACGCGATTTTACAAGGCCCCCCCCCACCAGCCGTAATTTTAAACAATTTCACGAGAACCTTCGTGCACGGCCAGATAATTTTCCAAGTAGATCATTCACGAGGATTCTTCATTGAACGGTCCTTTGTGCCGTCGACACGGCTCTCCAATGGAGTTGCAATCCAGCGCTTGTACGAACCAGTTGCCAAGAGGTGCCAACGCATTACTGCATTCGCCAGCTCGACAGCTCGTTACATTGACGCACGTCGACACACCCCTTATTATATGACGCGTCGTTTTTGTCACGGCCCCGCAAACCAGTTCAACACGCTCACACGCGTGTCCCGTAATTCAAGTTAATTTATCGCGAGACTACGCCTACAGGTGCATCAAACTCGCGTGAAACGCGTGTCACTCACTGCTGAACCGCAGGAAAATATAAAACCATCCCATAAAGCACCGGATAATGAATTACGAACACGGGAATAATTGTAGGAGGAATTAACGATGAATTTTCCTTGTCTTAACTAAAATCTAAGGCACCATTTGCCCCTGTTCCCCGAAGGCGGTTTAATCCCGAACGTCTAACGTTTCCCCGTGTTCGCTACCCAATGAAGCCTCTATTAATTCGAACGAGGCGTAATTGGATTTGGCCTTTCTCTCGGCCCGGCATCGCCCGGAATTTTCGTGGAAGCCCCAATCGAATTATCCTCGCGTAATTACGTTCAACGACTGGCGGACAATAATATTTTAGGAGTACCGCGCTCTCCTCGCGATTATTATTCCTCGCGGTGTGTGCTTACTTAGCGTTCGACGGCCGATGTGTCTGGAAATTTACGTGAGCCCCGAAGTTTAAGTAAATTACGCGACTTCCGGGCTAGACAGGACCTTGTTGTCCCAGAGTTTCAGGTCGGACCATGAAAATCGGCAACTTCCCTTTGACGGCACGTAGGATTTTCGTGGAAATTGTCGTGGATTCATTTGGAGTCCGATTCGCCGCTTAATTTCGCACACGTTTATTTCTGGCGGTCGAGCGATTTTAATACGTCCTCTCGCTTTTATCGATTTCCACGCGCCGATGCGCGCTTATCGCTCGGAATATCGCAATTACTTTCCGCAGCCCCGACACTTTCGTCATTTACCATCGAGCGCGATTCATTAATTTGCCTCTCCCCGTACACGCCATTTCGTTCCGCTCGTCTTTGCGCCAAGCGTCGCATTTTTCAGCGAAACCTTTTACGGATTAACTTGAAAATTATCTTAAAAAGGACGGCTCGAAAGGTTTCCTTGGTTTCGAGTTCCTTAGGGTTTTTCGTGCTCTCGTTCAAAGGGATTTCCTAATTAACGCCGCTCGTCATATTAATATTTCTCTGCGGGGTCGTGACTTTTGCGAGGATTCTTTTTGGCCGAACGGAGCCGTTGGGCATCGCGATGGTCCAGAACGTCCGGCGTAACGACGGTAATTCGATTAGCTGAGGCGCGTAAGCCGGACGGCCCGGTAATGCCGGTTACAGGACGCAGCGTGGCGAATGAAAAGCCGGTGCTGCATTATAAATGGGGATGAATTATGCCCCGGCCTGGCCACGGGAAAGGAGGAAAGCAGTAAAGGAGGCCTGAATTATGGTCGCCACTCCCCCGTTTCCCTCGTTTCCCTCTCTCACTGTCGGATTTTCCCAATTGCTCGCAGCTCCGTCCTCTCGGTCGTCATTTTTTCTCCTCTTTATCTCGCGGATACACGCGCCGCAAGTAATTCCTACCCTTATCCCCCCCACCTCCAACCTCGCGAGCGAACCTATTTGTTTTCTCATTACATACGCAGGTGGATCGTCGTCGGCGTGGGCTTTAAAACGCTCGAGAAATCCCGGAAATACGTGTTCCATTTACGCGTACCTACGGGATCGTCATTTGCCCGGTCCTCGAGGAGTCGGTATTTTTTGTCCTCCCCCAGCCGGGGGAATCGCGCGCGAAATAATCTTGATCATGGAAATTCCGTCCGAGCGGCGAGGGAAAATAATTATAGGACTTCTGTAGCGCCGTTGGCCGGTCGAGCTGTGCCACGTCCTTCCCCACTGGGGAAACGGTTTGAATTTCTCTCGCAGCCAATATCGCGCGGACGTCCGTCGTTTCCTTTTTCTATCATTAAATTCAATCTCCGAAACTCTTTTCGCCTCGGCACAGTCTGCTTTCCCTCCCCTCGTGGTCCTCGATCGATCGAGTCTCGCAGTTAAATACCCCCACCCCCTTACCCTTGTACATTATACACTCCCAGCCCGTAAAAAATCATGGCGAATCGCGATTATCTTTAAACAGGGCGATCTTCGATCGATCAAGGATACCCCTTGTAACGAGTCTGAGTTCCCTAAATTGCGTTCTTCTGTAAGGGAGCAATTAAAACGTCGGCGGGGGAACTTATTAACGCAGAAGACCGTGGTGGGTTCCGATAGCCGGAGATTTTATAAACTGCCGGATCATTAAGGCTTTATCTGCCGTCGCGTCCAAGGTTTATCTCGGCTGGGGTCGGAGTGATAAAGGCGGTCCAGCAAGCTCCTGAGTACGGTCGATTCGCTCGATTAACCGTCGAATTATCTCGACGAATTCGGAGATCCTCGTCTTCTTCCCGCCGAGGCTGGCCTTCCTTCGTCCTTCTTTCGTCCTTATCCTCGCCGCTGGGGGAGGCTGGGAACGGTGAGAAACGACTTGGCCGATTTCAGGAACGTTAATGCACGGCGATTGGGCGAGAGCCAAGGGATCGAATCCGAGTAGCTCTCCTGGACCCTATTTATCTATTTATCGGACCTAAGCATTTCCGTCCTTCCCTATCCTTCGTTTTCTCCTTCTTCCTCTTCACTATTGCGTACGTATTGGGCCTGAGGATATCAGCAATTCCGCCTCTTTCGCTCTTCTATTTGCACCTTGTACGCTGCATTTATCACTCGCAGCGTCTACCCTTGCACTCTCCTTAGACTTTTAACGTTTTCTTCCGTCCTCCCTGTATTTACTCCCAGCCTGTACATCAATCCTCGGGCCCGGTCTTATCTAGATGCTGAGTGGGGATTCTGGCTGTCGGGGAGGGTCTTCGGCCCTCCCCCACCCTCCGTCGATTTCATTAACTCCACCGCCGAAAATCGTATCGTAATCTGCCGAGTCGATCTCCATTAGTTTCCTCTTATACGAGCACGCCTTGCAGAATATCGCCGCCGAGGGAAAGAGGAATCGATCGACATACCCTCCCCTCCCCTCCCCTCCCCTCCCCTCCATCCTCGTACCCCCCGCGGTCCGTCTGTCTGCCACGTCATCGAATAAAAATTCCTCTCACGTACGACTCCCTTTTCGAGTTTCAACTTTGATGAGCGAATCCTCTACCGCCTGCCGTCTCGCGCTAATTTAATAATTGTTATCGTCCTTATCCCTCCGTGTCTCCCATTTCCTCTTTTTTTTTATATATATATTTTTTACGCGAACCCAAGGTCCTTTGCGACGAGTGCTTTTTCAGGCGACAGAGTAAACGCTGAACGTGTTTCCAACGTTTTTCGCCGACACATCGCATGCAAATGCCGAGCACTTCGGTCGGAATAACCGGGTAATAATAACGACCATAGAGACTCGAGTACTTGACGCCGGTGAAGCAGGCCGTGGTGGGAGGTAATGGATTTTAAATTCGCCGTGTATTCGCCTCGGAGCCGGGCGTATCGTTCGCCGGCATAATCCTCGCGGAAAAGAGCCGGACCTTGACTGATGTTTAACGACCGGCTCTATGAATATTGAAGCCCCGTAAAGCCGGCGCGGTATAAATTTTACAAACCGCAGTCTCACCGAGCAGCTATTTCCAGCAGGCTCAGAGTTATCCCACTTCGGATCATTCGATTTCGACGGGTAAATTCGTTAACAAACGGATCCTACGTATCTTCGACGATACAATAAACGTCTTCATTTTCACGTTCGCTCGAGCGATCTGATATTAATTACAAGTATACTCGCGTATGCAGATCCTTTTCTACGGTAATTCTTGCGCTCGAAACGTACAAGAGAAGGTGGATTCCTGCTGATTTGGGAAGTGGGGAGGAATGTGAATTCAGTCACGCCGTGAGCTTCGCGTCGTCTCAGTGGCGCGGCGATTTTTCAACGGCCATATCAGCCGCCGCGGGGCGCGGTGCAATTAATTATCCTAGCAGCGGGTGTGTGGGGTAGTTAGCCGCTCGACTACGTAAGTCACGAGACAGCGGGTTAACACGAAGGACTCGTCCGTTTGGCGATTTAGTCCTTCCTGTAGGAGCAAGAAAAAACAAGGACGAACGTGAGAAGGGGAGGGGGGAAGTGTTGGCCGATCTCCCGAGCGGCAAATCTGAGATAAGAAATTCTCCGCAGGAATTCTTCGCTCGTCGACGACGGAGAAACGTGACAAGTAACAGGAAATTTTTTGTTGAAAATCAAATTGCCACGTTGCTAATGGCCGCGAATTTCATTAGCGGCGTCGATTCGTCTGGCGCGTTTCATTATTTCCGTGTCTCGAGTGCCGAGGCTAGGCGCGTCGTGTAAAAAGACGATACGTGTGAGGCCGTTCTGCCTGAATATCCGGCTTTATTAAAACCGCGGAGGCACGGTGGTCACGATAAAAGGGCGCAACGCATGTGCTTGTCAGGAATTCATTAGCGTCCGGCAGTGGCGCACTGATAAATGTGCCAACAAATGAATAAAATTATTCTCCACGCTCGAGCGGACCAGCCGTCCTTACGATCCTCGCCATCTTTCTTCCTTTACAAATTGACGGAACAAACTGGCCGTGAAAAATCTTTTTTTCAAGCGCTCGTAAGTACGACCTTCCTTTTTTCCAACGTTATTTCTAACGGCACGTAGCGGGTTTTCTGATATTTCCTTCGGATCTTAATTTACTGCTCGACTGGCGGGGAACGTTTGCTTATGAACCAGCGAATCTTAAACGCTCGAGCCCGGCTCGAGCGTTAATTCCCGGTGTAAAGAAAATGCGTTCGACCGTAGCGAGTTGAGTGAGGGGAAGGGGGCAGGCTGGCGCTCATTTGCATCTAAGGTCCTTTTAACTCGAGATTATGAGCGTCGGCAGCGGCCGTAGGCGGAATTGGAGCGCAATCGTACGAAACTGCGGGCTCTACGTTCTCGTTACGCGCAAATGCAGTTTCACGGCACGTCCTCCCCGCGGAACCGGGCGCGGATTTAAACGGCGAGCCGTTTCCCCGCGGTTTTTACGCCCTCGTAAAGCAGCGCGGTGCTGCGGGACGAGGCCAGACGAGGCCAGACGAGGCCACCTCGAGGCACCGACGTCCTGAATTATCGAGGAGACCTTTCGCGCGGCGGAAGGGCAAAATTAGTCGAGGAGAGGACAAGGAAATCCTCAAGCCGTTTCGCTGATTCCGTCTCATTTGCGAATTACACGGCGGGGATATTAAAACCTTATTAAAATAAGCCAGCGGAAAAAAGGAAGCCAGCGGCCGTCGTCAATTAGAGGGCTTGGAATTTGTTGACTCGACAAACTTGGACTCGTCGACGAAACTTATCATCGACCCCGGGGAAAACTTCGGTAATTGACTCTTTGAAGCCTTCTTTGTTCCCCGAAGATTTCCACCCTGTAACGCCGGCAGCTCTGCACTTGGACACTTTAATTCGACGTGTAATTCACAGAGCGCTCCTCGTTTCCGCTCGGTTTAACGTTTTCGATCGACGCAATCGGCGCGGGAAAAGTCGAGCCCTCGTCCGGAAATTCTTTCAACAATTTTTCTAGCAACGCTTCGATGAAGGGACCAAATTTTCACTCGTGTCTGACTCTTCCCTCTTCCCCCCTATCGCTAGTTGGCTCCTCGTTACTCCTCCGGCCTTATTTGTGTTTCACTTTGGACCGCGACTTTAGAGAAACTTCTCCTTCGACTTCCGCTGAACTTGAATCGTGCGCAACGCACCGACAGAACGCGAATTTAATGTCCGATTATTGCGTGAGCAATGACACCGTCCCAAAGAGAGGGAAGAAATTGATCTCTAGTCGCGGAGGACAGGGAAGAAGGGGGGCAGAATTAAGGATGATAATGCAGAAAGGCAGAAGATCCTGCCGTAAACGATGGGAAGGGATCATTGGATTTTCTGAAATTTCTTAATCCCCTGAAAGGGAACTAAAGGGGCCGGAGGGGGTGGTAAGTGTATACGTCAGAGAGGAAGGAATCCTGTCGCGCGTGAGAGTTGGGAGTAGCGTCAAGATGATGCCGGATAGGGGTCAATTGGATTGCAGCAACTTTGTTGAATCTCAGCGGAAGGTGGGAGACAGACACCGGGGGGGAAGGAGAAAACCGGCAGCGGGGAAGGGGGAGGGGAGTAGAGAAAACGGAGACATCGTTGCCGGATGGCAAGGCTTCCCCGACTTTCTAATGACTTTTTCTCCCGTCCCGGGAACGTCGCGGGACAGTGAAAAAAATCGTTAGGAACTCCGGGGAATCTTGGGCGATTTTTTCCAAGGCAAAAGATTACTGCAAGTTGGAGGAAAAAGGCAAAAGTCGGTGGCTGCAAAGACTCGACCTGCCGTTCAATGCCGGAAGGCAAGTCCTTCCCTTTTTCCTTTCCCCTCCCTCTTGCCCTCCCCCACTGGAGCCGCGTGAAAACGTCGAATTAACGACATTATACTCCGTATAACCCTCGGTAATGGCTCTAAGAAGGTTAGTTGCCCTTCCCCCCTTCCCCGCGAGACTCACAGTCTCCCCGGCTTCTTACCTTCCGTCTCACTCCGACAGTTTCCAAGATCATTTCCGTTCTTCGTTCATTTCCCTCCCCGATAATCTCACAGCCCTCCTCCACGAGACTCCCTTTTGTTTGTCTTTTATTACGGATTGTTTTCCCTTCATCCCGATCCTTTGTCGTCCCTCGCTCTCACCGAATTCTTGCGGAAACGGTTTTTAAATCGGTCAACTCTTTATCAGACTAAGAAAGTGAGGTGGATCGATGAAGAAAATGTACATCTTCTGATAATGATCTTCAAATAAGTGTATCCTTCTTAAAGAGTTCAGTACGAAAGCAAAGGTGAAGGACCGATGTTCCTGATTTTTTTATTCCGGTCATCGGATAATTCCTGGACGCGGGGTTAGTTCGTTTCCTTCCTTCCTTCCTTCCTCCGGTCCTGGGAGGCAGGATAACTGAATCGGCCGGCACGCGATACGCTTCCTCTCTGGATTCGACACTTCCATTTCCTCCGGCGAGGAAGACTCCGGAGCCAGCCAGCCCCGAGATCCTTATCAGTCGGCCCCGAGCAATTAACTCTCGAGAGTACGCGAAAGTTTCCTGCCCGGGGAACAAAAGGGGCAGCGCAGGACGAAGATGGAACTGGAAAAACAGAAGCTTTCCCCGAGCTCACGCAAGTCCGGTATAATCGTCAACCGTCTTATCGCTTTTCCCAACGTTCAACAATACCTTCAAAAGCTTCGTATTATTTTTCCGACTTATTTGCATGAGGATTTTCACGTTCCACGTTACTCGCTTCGTTACCGCGGCCCTTTGGCATTAAATTTCCGGAACCGTGAGAACGGCTAAATGCATCGCTGTGCACGGCCACTTCTCCTGCATTACACGTTTCCCCGAGCGCGAAAGGTTCAATTCGAGGCAATATCATCCGGTGCACGTTCGACGGGCCCGGCCAGGAGCATAAGCGATCGCGAGAAAAGAACAACCCCGGGGAAAAGACGAATGAGCCGAGAATAGCAAATGCCTCGACGATAAATAAAGATCGGCTCCGTCAAGGGCTAATTAATGCCATTGAAATATTTTACGTAACTCGTGCCTGTAAATGGGATTAAATTTCGGAACTTCGGTTTGACTCTTCTCCGTCGATTATCGTTCTCGTTTAATAAGACGTCAGAGCGGACGAAAAGCGGGAAGTAAGCGACGCATGAAAGTCTGGCAGGAAGAAAGGAAACGGCGGACGGGAGTTCGAAGAGAGACGATGGAAACGGCTGGCAGGGAGCGTATAATAAACGCATAACCCCTGTGCAGAGTCAGAAACGCGCTCTGGAATCCATGGCAGTTTCTCGAAACCGCGAATATTCATCGTGAGAACCGAGCCGTACTATGTTTCTCGAACTCCAATTCGAAGCGCATAAATAATTTACGTGGCCGTCGACATCACGGTATATGTGTACGTATCCCTGTATGTGTGTGTGTGTCTCTAGAAATGGTCTATACGTAAAATCAGGGTAATAGATATCCACGTGCAACGAATAAGAATAGACGATTCGATAAAATCTTCTACGTCATGCATTATCTTGCCCAGCAGATTTGGGCTAAACGAATTTCACCTTGGTTTATCACTCTTCGTGCCTCGGGGATGATCCCTTAGGAAAGGATCTCGTCTACATAAAACATGAAGGCCACTCGAGGAAACCTTGCAAAGAGCAAAGTTGTGGCATCGGCCAAAGAAATTTCGCTCGAATCCTAAGGGGATGATGTTTCTCGTGGAGATGGTAATTGCCGTGACCAGAGGACTCCGTGGATGGTCCTTTGGAAATCGCAAAGGATCGGTCGCAGGGTTAACCGGACTTCCCGTGGCGGAAGACGCGTTTGCCGCTATGATAATCGATATAGCAAATACGAAGAGCAGGGACGGGAATGGTCCTGGGATTACAGAGGGAAACGTGCCGGTATCTCACGGGAGGATAAGGCTGAGCGAGGTTTGAAATCCTATCCGAGGCGTTAATGGGTGATCGGTCAGGAAAGCTCCTTCACCATCAAATGCCGTTGCCCGAAAAGGAGACAAACCCCCTCACCCCTCGTCCCTTCGCAACCGTTGAGCGGGGGTTGCCGAGGGTTAGGGTTTCAGAGCGTCGAAACGCAACGTCAACGTCTACAATCCTTTGAGCATCGCTAAAACGATCCTCCGGGCTTGACCTTGCGCTCGCTCCTCGGCATATTTGCACCAATCGATCTGCCCCACTTCGTCCCCCACCCGAGACGGTTGCTTAACGAGCAGCGCCGGGAAAGAGGGACACAGGACGTATGGAAAGGGATGAGCAGAGATTTGTTTCCCCCTAACTCCGTAATTTCGCCCCGAATATACCGGGCTTCTACGGTTACGCTCTTGTCGGGTTATCCATTGGCTTAATTCTCCCTTCGACGGTCCAGTAATACGAGGAGCGATGTTCCCGTTGATTTAAGCCTACCGGCCAATATATCCTTCCTCGGGGTTTCCCGTGCCATCCTTTTCGCGAGGACGACGTCA
The DNA here is from genome assembly GCA_963989215.1 of Hedychridium roseum. Taxonomy (NCBI): domain Eukaryota; kingdom Metazoa; phylum Arthropoda; class Insecta; order Hymenoptera; family Chrysididae; genus Hedychridium; species Hedychridium roseum. The sequence continues at coordinate 1,343,981 of OZ022318.1, read as the reverse complement.
ACGGGAAAGTCGGCCATCATCTCCATCCTTTTTTTCACCTGTGAGTTGAGGCTCCATGGCGTAGAGTGACTTCCGGCGCGGCCCGTTCTCACGTACGGCGATAATGGCATCGAATACTCGAGTACTTGGCTCGCATCCCAACTCGCAACGACTATCATCCCGACACACGCTACTTTCTCTCTGCTTTCGTCCTCAAAATTTCCATTCGCATCATTGACTTTTATCGGCAGTATCCTTCGCGCAACGACTAACAAGACATTTCCCTGCCCCTCTCCTACTTCTCGGGACATACTCACACCTGCTCCCCTCTCCCCTCTCTTGGACGCTCATCTGCACGTTTCATTGGTCCGCCGGTTCGCGAAATTGCTACGGCCGGTCTTTTCTTCTGGGCAATCTTTTCTACTTTATTGCCAGTCCCGGTCCCTTGCCCCCCCCTCAGCCGGTCGTTCCCGCGGATAAAACTGCGGGAGCACGTCAGAAACTTTCGGTAAGTCAAATAGGACGTGTCTCTCGGTGAAGGCAGAGGGCTCGAGGGGTGGTGGAGCATCGGAAGGACGTAAGGGGGAATGGAGCTTGATATCTGACGCCGTTGGGAACGAAAATGTCCTGGCTGCGAGGGTGGTTAAAGGATGCCGACAGCGGCTAGACAGGACAGAAGGGAAGCCGGATAGAACGAAAGGGAATACATGAGATGGCTGAGGGGAAGGACGAAGGGAGGAGCAGAAGAGGCTCGACGAAACAGGGCAGGGCAGTATCAACTTGCCGGGGCGATATCCTTTTAGAAGTTTCACTCGGAGCTTCGCTCTCGAACTTGCCTATACGCCGTCTCTCGCGCCTACCGGAGTGCTTGCTCCTTTCATCCTCGCTTTTTGCCCTTCCACACCAGTTTTCTTACTTATTCCCCCATTCTCCTGGCCTTCCTCCGCTGCTGCAGAGACATATATCTGGCCTTCCGTTCTATATCTAATATCCCCAAGTTTCGCAACAGCTTGAATTCCTGTCTTCCCCCAGTCCTCTCTCAGTGTCTGCCTTCTCGAGTGTTTGGATCGTTTCCTGTCAGTTGGACAATCCACCTAGCCCATTGACCAGTGAATCGTGAATCGCCCTTCTTCGAGCTTCCCGAAGATTCAAATGCCTCGTCCAAAAGCTACCAACTACCTCGAAGATTTGAATTTTTTTACTTATTCTCACGTTTTGCCCTTCCTTCTAATATGCCAAAGTATCGCAACAGCTTGAATTCCGGTCCTTTCGACTCCCCTCTTCGTGTCCGCTGTCTCCTCTGTTTGGATCGTTTCCTGTCAGTTGGACAATCCTCATCGGCCTTTGGCCCCTGGGTCCGGTCCTTCCTCGTGCTTCCTGAAGATTTAAATGGCTCGTCTAACTGCTGACCCGGTCCGTTTACACGGGACGTTTAATTTAAGCGAAGGCAGTCACGACGAAGCCCCGACGGCAACGAGTCTCTGTCCCCCCCTTGCCCCTCGTTACCCCGCGGCGCCAATGACGTGGGAATCGAGGTCGTCGACTCGGCACAAGGTACACAGAAAGTTTCCCCGTCTGTACATATGCCTGGAGAGTCAGTTTCGACGGCCCGGAATGTCGCAGAAAATCTTCCTAACCGCCAAGCGAATTTCCTCATCGATCGATCATCCCAATTTCATCGGCCCACGCAGGGAAGTGCCAAACGCAAACGAAGAAGGGAGCAACGTGCAAAAGGGAATTACCTGTCGGTCTTTTCTTTTTTTCTGAAACCAAGGTACGCGTGGACGGATTTAGCATCGTTTTCAACGTTGCTCAACCGATCCGTCGACGTAACTCGTTCGCGCCGATACGGACGCTTAACTCCGAGCTTAATCGCGCAACTTGCAAGCCCGGTCCGAAGACCGTTGCCGCGTAATAAGCTTTCCGCACTAGTTACCCAAGTAGCCGGGGCTTAGATAAAGTTACTTAACAGTTCCGGCCATCCATCTATACGTTTTGCCCTCTCCCAACTTCCACTCTCAGCGTGCCTGTCGATCCTCGTGTCTGATCCTCCCCTCCCTCCTGATTTTGCCGCGAAATTCACGGGGAAAGGGGGTGGGGATCGATGAAACGAAGAGGGCGATTCATTAACGGATCGAACGCCGAGAAGCTGAGCAAAGTGAACTTCAGTATCGTCAGTGAACTTTCGGTCGTAGCTCTTTTCCGATAAAAATCAGTACTTTCCCCGTACAATTTTTCGCTAAGTTCATTCCTATTTTTCCTGTCTTTACTTCCCACTGGTTCGTGGTTTTCGTGGAATTAAGAGACGAGAGGACGAGTACTGGTAACGAGCGCGATTTCCCGGGTATCATGTTCTCAACGCTCTTGGTCCTTGAGGCGTGGTTTTGCGCAGGTAAATTTGAAGAAGGACAAGGGAAGTGCATTGCCGTCTCTCGATTTCTACTAACGATTCGTATCTCTCGGCACGCGCCAGTGCGGCTGGGACGACGGTTTTCATCGCCTTGTTCAGCGGGAACCCTCGAAACTCCGGAATTTACCGCGTCTACCGACTGGGAGATTCGCCGCGGAATAACAGGCACGGAAATTACGTCTCCAGTGACGAACGGCGAGTGTGTAGCTTCGCACAATGCTCGGCGATCTTCCTCGTGCCGACGTTTTTCCGCGATTCATGTCATTAATCTCGTGACGCGCGTGGGGGGGCGCAACGGGGAATAACCCGACTGAAACGTAGGACGACGGAGAATAGAGTTAGTGGCCCGGGAAATCGGGGACAACTCGCGCGAGAATCGATTTCCCGGCGGGAACGCTGCTGGAGGAAAAAATTACTGCCGACACGTGGGCCACGGTTACGCGGTTCCCGCGAGCGTCCCTGGAATATTCGGGAATACGTGTTAAAAATCAGCAATATACGTAATCACTGTACGATCGAAGATTTCGTGGGTCGACGACTCGTCGTAACATTGGATCGACACGTCTAATCAATTCGAACGGTTCCTGCGTTTCATCCGTACTCTCGTTAATTAAAATAGCAAAATTCCACGGAAAAACAAGAACGCTCGTGAGGGTCGTTGCGATAATTTTTTTTTCCTCCACCAGAGAGATTCGTTTCATCGACACCCTTTCCCCGGGGGTGTCAGTGATAATGAGAGAACTGGGCTTGGTCGCGGCGTGTTCGCATTTAATCTTCGTTAAGTAGAACAGTGTCGGACGGTAAGCCAGCAGTGGATACGCCCGGTGAATGGTCAGACGGGATTCTCGCGACTATTATGGGGGAGGAGGGAGGGGACTCTTGACCCGACTACTGTGTCGTCGATGCGTGGACGTCGGGTTAAAAGCCCGGACGGTCCATCAGACCGGCGTATCGATCATAATGGCTGGCCTTTATCGCCGAGGACTCTCCGTTCTATGAAGTCCATGGTGAAAAGCAGCCGAAGAATTTTCCATCCGGCGACACGCTCGGCCCTCGATGAATGGCCCATGAATTTTCTTCTTCCCTTTCAACGAGCGGCAACGCGCCGCCGGACGGACGATGGATTCCCCGTCGTTTCGTCGCTGAATTTCCAGCCTTTCACCGCCGCCTAATACACCGGAAAGTATCTTTCACGGGCGCCAATGGAAGCCCCTTTGTCCGGCGGGTTAATGAAATTATTCTGCCTGCGGATGACAGCCCTTAAAAAAAAATCCGGCCGACCTATGGGTATTACGTTCTCCGCGAAAACCCGATCGTTCGAGCCCCGCTGAAATTTTCCAAAGCCGCCCGATTATGCCGGGCTTTTACGAACAACTGGCCCATCTCCAATTCCAACGTCGTTGAAACGCAATCGCGCTGCATTAGAAGCAACCAACGACGGACCAACTGGCCGCTTTGTATTTTATCCCGACGCGTATTCGCCGCTCGGCAATAATCGACCAGTTGAGAAGCACGGCCGAGCGGTAAAAGCTTCGATAATGCCCGGACAGGCCGCAAAATAGCGAAATTACCGGTCCCTCGGTCCACGCAGTTGGAAATAATTACGATTAAACATCGTAGCTATTTGTTCCCGTAATTTCCCGACCTTCCCCTCGTGTCTTCTTCGCTTTACCTCTGTGCCCCTCCCCCCTTTCTCGTTAGCCGCTGTTAATGCAACGGACGCATTATAACGTTCTTGTTCGATTCGCTTTATCGTTACAGAAATGAACGTTATTCTATGTAATAACTGCTATTCCCCCCCTCCTCCCGCACCTGACAAACAAGCCGTTATCGTGCCTGTAACATTACGTAATTACAACACGTTGTACGTCGGACATCGGCAAAGGCAGGAATTTTATGAACGAGATCTGCAATTGAATTACGATCGACGAATTTGTTAACGAATGTGTTGACGGTAAAGGCTCGTTAGGGGGTTAATTTTTGGTAATTTAATGGAAATGTCCCGATTCTTCGGGCACCGAATTGCCTTCTACGGGGTTGCCCGTGTAATCGAGTGTCCTCGAGGGAACGAATGATGGAGCTTTGGAGTAAAAAAACGTGGCGGGCGTTAATATTATCGGCGCAATGGGCGATCGCAGTAGTAAATGTCGGCGGTGGGTCGGACGGACGGCGATTAAGCCGCCGGTCCGCACTTAAGGCGAAAGCGCTGTTCGCCTCGGGGCGATTTAATTAAAACGTCGATTAAACGGTCAATCACCGTTAACCGGCCGATAGATCACCCCCCTCCCCTCCCCTCTTCCTTCCCCGTCGTTCTACCCGCAAGACTCCGGCAGCTCCGTTAACTTTCCCCTCGGCTTTGCGCCCTGCCGCTGTCACGCCGTCCAAACTCATCCGAGCGAGACGAGGCCTTCAATTCCCCGTCACAATGGAATTTTATCCAAGCCGCGATAATCGCGATACGAAGAAACCGCCGTGAAAAACCCCGAAGAATAATTCCTCATCCGACCCACGGAAAGACCCTTCGTCGATTGGACAATATTTTGCCAAGATTTCGACAGCTCCGACGATCTTATCCGCATTGCCCGTGTTTCATGGTGAACGTAGTACGCTACAGAAAGAATGGTAAATTACATATACCTGTTTGCGCATGTTGGAAGTGTAGGTATTTGCCGGTGCGGTAATTTCTTCGTCATAATGCGGCCGGTAGAAATGGCTGAAATAATTCAAAGGTAATTGCGTTAGTACGGGCCACATCGGCTGTTATCCCCCGTAAACCTCGTTCGACGGGCAATATCGCCGCGATACCGTGAGCGTTATCCGCATTATCAAGGTACACACTCGACGAGAAGCACCAAGGAACACATCGCCCGAGCGATGAGGTAGATAGCGACGGGTGAAAGAGGAAAAGCTCCAAGCGCCGAGGGAAAAAGCCGTCGGTCGGGATCAAGGGGGAGGAAAGTTGAAGCTGTCGGGAAACCGCGGAAAATTGCCGTGGTAACGAGAGGGCCAGCCCAGGATCGTGAGAAATTCAACGCAGAGAACTCCAAAGACAGGAAAACGAGAATCGAATACGTAAAAGCTGTTGACCAGTTACGAAAATATACGTTGGCAGGATTTTTCCTGAGAAAGGTGCTGCAGGAACAAGTGTATTTTACAGATCCCTTTATTCAGGGACGCTCTTGCAGAAGCTCGCGGAGTACTCGACGTGAGCGTGGTTGCTCGGTGAAACGTAGAGCCGCGTAGATTCGTCGCTTCTGTCCGCGTTGCATTCGTGGATGCATTTCCCGTGCGTTATAATGCACACTTGTATTCCCCGAAACGTCGTCTGGCAGTTTGCTCGTGTGCACTCGCACGATTCTGGGCCCCGCTGAAACCTTCTCTCCCCGGCGTCGTCCTTCCAGCCGGAAGCCCCGAGAAACCGAGCGAAACTGAGCGCAGACGAAGGAAATTTTCGCGATAGGAATGAACTTGTCAAACTACGCTGATAATGGAGCTGAATTATTCCGACGAGTAATTTCGTCTGGCTTTCCTCAGGCGACACCTACGACCATTTCTTAGAGCTTCGGTTTCCTTTGTCGACCGTCGAGTAACGTCCTCACGTGTTTCTTCCAACGCTTTCAGCGGTATTCTTATGTAACGCGCTAAATAATTTCTCAGACTTGCCAGAAGCACCGTAACGTACGTTACGCGATGCTATACTTGTGCCACGGTTTCCACCTTCTTCCGTCCCTGTAAACGCGTACGAGTCTCTTACGTCACGTCGCTTGCACTTCCTTTCCTCGTCCTACGAGTTCCTCCGGACGTTTTCCAGGGGCGTAGACTCTCTCATCTTCCTTCTCGCCGTCGTCTACATTATTTCCGACGATTCGCGGCCTCGGCTCATCGCGCAAACACCTTCCACCACGGCAAACTCCTCGGTTCTCAGCCCCATCTTTGTCCCCTCTTCAAACATTCCACCGTCTCTACCCACTTCCTCCTTACCATCGTCCAACCCTTGTCCTCTTGTTCGATTATTCTTTGTACCTCACAATTTGTCGAGCTTTTCTTTACCTCTTCATCCATTCCCTCTCTCTATCTTGCCCGGTTTTTCCCTATACCCTTCTCTTCTCTCTTTTCCTCCGTTAGCGAGAGACGATGCATGGCATTCCGGCTATCTTCGAACTACGTGCAAGCCGGATATAATGCGAACCGACCATGTAGATTAGTTCGTCCAACTCCACCCCTTTGGTTCTCCCTCTAGTCGCATTTCCCTCTCTCTCTCTCTCTATCCTTCCCTCGCTCCTCTCCTTCTGTTTCTGTGCGTCTTGCAGGCCTGTTTCCCTCTCGGGCGTTCATTCGGGCGGGTCTCTCGCGTCGGCCGGTTCCCTCGGATCCGCGTCTAACGATCGACTCTCTCTCCTTGTGTACACAGAACGGCGGTGGCGTGATCCCCGGCTGTGAATACTCATGTACATATGCATCCACGACAGTCTACTATAGCTATATACATGGACCGATGTATATAGGAGCGTCGGTTTGCCCGTGCGCACATGCGTGCACGTTCCCCGCGTATTCATAGCTCGCGTTTGTATGTCCGTATACTCGCGACTGGGTATCTATGTACACATACTCCGCTTGCCATGCATATCTCGCTACACTCCACTATACACGTGTTGTATATGGCTTTACAGAGTATGCGATAAAGCCGAGGAATAAATCAATTTGCCCGGAAAATATATGCGGACGCCGCGTAAGCGCGTTTTCTGTCAATTCGCTCATTAGAATTGTAACGCGTCACGTTTGACGGCCTCGACTGGCACGGGGCTAACCGCCGGATGTGTGTCTGTGTGCGCAGTTGTGTCTTTCGTTTAATTTGATGTATATGGACGGTGGTACATGAAGCCGAAGCCGGACCTGCCGGCTACAACGTGCAGGGTATACGTAGAAGGCTAATGAGTCGCGGGCCCGTTGGATGAGCTTCTGGAGTTTCCGCTCGACTTTCCCGATTGTCCGGGCCGGGGGTATCAACTTCCGGCCCTCAGCTGTACCGTCTATCATCATTGTAAATACCGTTGACGGGCCCGACAAACGGGATTGCCACGTTTCCAGAGTTTTTTTCATTTCTTCGCCCTCCGGGACTTTGCCACAATGTTCTCGACTCGACTCAGCTTTGTCCCTCGAGCGATCCTTGCCCAAAGGACCTAACGCCACGACCTTCGAGGAAAGTTGGACTCCTCGAACGTCCGTAATCGTTGAATTATCGATTGCCCCAGGTGTTAAACAGAAGTGGGAAGGTCCTGCGTCATTAATGCACAATGCCGGTTGCTGGTGCGGCAGAAAAACGGCGGATAATGAATATTCGAAAGGACGACAGACTCGAACGCACACGACCGGCCACGCAACCCTCGAATTTATGCCAGCGAAAAGCGCCCCAGCCGTTTTATATTCGTAATCGCGTTTCGTATGCATCGACTTGTTGACTCATTCATTCGACGGCCATTCGATTTTAATTTAATACACCACATCCCGACGGGCGGACCGTGTTTGCCGCGGTTTTTGGCAAGCCAGCGACTTTCCGAGAAAAATCCCCACGGCAAAACAAGCACGGAAATGGGAAACAGATGTCCGAATTAAAAGGAGCAACTGCCAAGATTTATAGCTAACGCAGAAAATGGGGGGAGCAAGTTAGGGTAATAAAATAGGTAAAATATAACGCTGTTTTCTACGCTGTATTATTTTTCCATAATTTTATAAGTACGTTACATATTTTATGTGAATGGACGGCCAAGCCGAGCGCCATTTTTCCCCTCCTTCTCTTCCCCCAGTCTTCGTGAGATTCACCGATGGCCCGTAAACCGATTACCCTAGCCCTGACGGACCGGTAGGAAAAGATTCCATCAGGCTTGCAAGCTCTTCCGTGGAATTCTATTTCTCGGCTGAGCGATCACGAGACGCCTACACCGTGTCCCCGGGTCCTCGGTGCACGTTGACACGGTAGACGCAGCTGCACGCGTCTTCCCGGGCCGAGCGTTGTCTGCACATGCAAACGGAAGTACACCGAGCTGGCCGGGGATTTCGGAGGAAACCATAAAGCAGAAAACCGGCCAGCCGATAAGTCCCGGCTAAAACGCTAATACGAATATTCAACGGCGACGATGAACGTTAACGACCCGGCGGAACTGCAATTTAAGGGGCCAGCCAGGAGAGAGCGGGGAATTACGAGGAGGGTGATTATCAATGGCGGGACGGAAGGTTCGAGAAGGAGCCCAGAGAGCAGTAGTCGGCTTCCATTTGATCTTATTGCCGGCGAAGAGTGGCCAACGAAAAGGCTCTCGTTAGACAGCACTTAGTCCGTATTAGCGACGCACTTACGGCCACGTTTTCCCACTGGCGCTGGCATTAAAGCCAAGAGGCACAAATGTAAATGAAGAAAAACGCCGGACGCTTGATGCCACGGAACGCGTCCCTAGTCCCGGGAAAACGGGGGATTAACGGTGGCCAGGGGGAAGGGGGGTAAACTCGCCTTTAAAAGGTCTGCAGCACTGGAGATGCGGGTATTAATTAGCGCGCGTATGACTCGCTCAACGGGGGAAGCGCGAGGCCAGGGGAAAAGGGGAGGCAAGGCACGGTGTTTTAAGAGGGATAAATAAACCGTGGAGGGAGGATGATATCGGCGAAAGTCCAGGGAACACCGCGCGTTGTTAAAAGCTACTAAATTCGAAATCTGGATAAAGCTGTAAAAGGTTTCCTCGTCGGCGAAAGCAACGAGAGGATCGACTCGGACAAACCGGGCCGGCACGGAAAATGTGTCCCGGGTCTTTGATCTGCGCCTTTTGTTTTCCGAGCGCGGCGAATAAAAGACCTTAAACACACCGCCGCGGAGGGGAAGGACGTGGAAAGAGGCAGGGGGGGGGGAGGAAGCCATTGGTTCTCTTCCGACGTCTTTGCCGTCCTTCTGCCGACTCGCTTTTTATCGTCGGCGGACTTTCAAATCGTCCGTGAAAAGCGGCGCATCTGGATCGGCCGTTTCCCTCCGGACCGTCGACCATCCGTCTTTCTTCCGTCCTTTGTTTTGATCCGTCCTCGCATGAAGGATCGCTCGGCAGACGTCTTTCGCAAAGCCAACGGCAAAAAAGGATTCTCCTCTAGTTTCCCGGAGATACGTCGCTCCGCGATAAATTCCCCCGCGAGGAGAAGGGAGAGAAGAGGGCGGCTTTACGAGGAAATTCGCACGGTGGTATTAATTACCCCGGCACGTTAATCGCTGGAATCTAATTTACACGTTCGATCGGCCCCCCGATTAAGCTCGGTTTTCCGCGCGAGGGAAAACACGACGCGTGCTTTTCCGTTCGGCTTGCCGTCCACGGGCTGTGAAAGCAGGGCCAAGGGTCATCGGGCCAGGGTCAGGGATGCAGGGGAAAGGGGAAACGAGCTTGATCGAGCATGTCCACGCAGCGCCATGACGTAAGGGTGACGCGTGTCGAAGCGCACTTTTATAGAAATCAGCGTCGTATCGATATTGTCACTCGTCAAGGAACGAGGACAGAGACGCGAGGGAAAGAAGAGGACGAGAGTGGGGATAAAAGGGTCGGACGGTAGGTGGAAAAAGAGGGAAAAGAGAAGCTTGCAAGTGGATCGCGAAGAGTGGAACGGCCTTCGGGGCTTGTTGGTAATAGCTGGCGCTATGTAGGATAGTGGACTGCTGCTTCGAAATAGCCCTGAGCTGATAAAGGCACCTGGCGCTTATGCTCGCTTCATCGTCATGTATATACGTCGCATTCGGACCGGCTTATTCGAACGTACACCGCGTTTCTATATCCTCGCAAGAGCGACGCAATGCCGAACCGTCTATCCGCACGCGATGCCGATATCAATGCCGATTCGACCACTCTAACCCACCTTCGACCCACTCCACTATCGCTCCTTCCACGCAAAACGACCATTTCGCCTACTCCAATCCCCCCTCCCTCTCTGTCCTTGTTCGCGATCTTCTCCCACGAAATTTATTCTCGTCCAAGTCGATAGTCCAAAGTTATAAAGGCGTTAAGAATGAATTGTCCATAAATTTTGACCCGCAAGCTAAAACATCCTAGTCCGCGAGTCTCTTGTACGAAATTTATTTCTAGGAAAGTCGATAGAATATCGCGGAGAAACGGACGGTGGGGAAGTAGGGGCAGGAGAAGTGATAAAGGCGTTTGATCGACGCTGTTTGGCCCTTTTTTCCCGGTGTTAGCGTGCTACAGTCGATAGATTGACTTCGCTCCGGTGTACCGCTATAAAATACCGTGTCTCCCTAGGAAATACGTATTCCGCGGAGTGCAGGTACGGGGGAGGGGGGAGTAAGTGGACGTAACGTAGCCGAGGATCTACCGACGCGACAGGGAAGTAGGTTTTCGTCTAACCGCTAGCGCCGGCCTATCATTTATACACGAGTCTGCGAAACTGGAGCGCTCTGAATTCTTCATACCGACCCACCTGTCATCCCCCTTTCGTGACTGCCGCGAGCTTCACAGACACGTCGGACTCGCCTTTACACCAGTCAATGGCATCTGCCGATCTCCGCGTCCCTTTTCTCAAAACCCACCGTATATTTCCCCGGCAAGTGTCCCAACAAAGCTTTACACCTACCTCCAGGTCTTCACTTTAAAGAAGAAATATGGAAATTCCAAAAGACTCGTAATCTTTACCATCGCTTGGTTCAAGTAATGCACTTCTAAATTCCCTTACCGAGACACCAGTGCGATTAAGCGGAGGAACGCTAAGCACTGTCTGCGGTGCATTAAGTTTAATTGGACAGCGATAGGTATAGATCGGCCGGGGATATAAATGATTCATGGGTGAGGGGGCAATTTTCCGCGACTCTACGAGCAAAGCGCATGGCGCTTGGGAAGCGCCACTTACGTTCCCGTGAATGATGCATGGGCAAAATCAATCGACCTCGTGTACTTTTTTAAGAGGCCACGGGATTTCCCCGGCGATGGAGCTGTCAGTCGTGCGGCTCGAAAAGGCCGGGGGTTATCGATCGGCCATTTAAATGAGCCCCCGCAACGGCGTTCCGATGACGTCGTCCAACTTACCGTTAGTTATTCATCGCTCAGCCGGATTTCCTTTTGTACGTTGCCGGCTCGATCGACTGGCTCGTTTCTGCTCGTCATCGGCCGGCTGTTACGATCGCCCCCCCCCCCCCCCGCCCCTGCCCTCTGCCCCTCTGACAGTCCCCATCGCGATTTCTGCCGATCGATCTTACGAAGATGCTTCATTAGCGCGAACCAGGGCCTCCATTATTTGCCCGCTTCCAATCGTCCCCGTTGTTCCCGTGATCCCGTCCGATGCTTTTCTTTCAACGGCCCCCGCTGTCCCCCCTCCCCGCCCACTTCCGCACCATCGCCGCGTCCCGGAAAATCTAATTTCCAAGTTCTCCGCCGCGCATGATGTTTCAGCTCACCTTCGAATACTTTCGCCTGACGTTCTATCAGGGGTCCCGTGATTGGACGCCGGCGAGGCTCGTTTCCCGCAGCTGCTCGTGCAGCTCGTTTTGCGAAACTAGATTCGTCCGCGAGCATCGCGGCAGCCTCTTCTGCCCGGCAAAAGAGAGGAACGGGGCGAGTCAGAGGGGAGGGGAGGGGCAAGACGAGCGGAGGCAACGTCGACTGTAAAGCCGGGAAAAGTTTTTTTCCACCTGCCCCCGCGGCGGGCCCTTCTTCCACCCACCCCCCTCCCCCCCCTCCGCCGCTCTCACGTCCCCCGTCGTTGCTTTCCGTCCGACAGAATTCTCTAATTAAAGCACGAACGTTCGACGTTCGAGGGGTCGGCGGGGGAGGGGGCAATTAAAAAGCCTCAGCTTCAAAGGCACGATTCCGCTGACGCCATCTTGTCCTGTTTTTTTTTTTTTATACGCATCGCCGAGGAAAAACGAGATGTCGCGTTCATACTGCGTCTCCGTCGAATTTCGAAATTATGCCCGGCACGTGGCTCTTGAGCGAGCTTTTTTTTTGCTTTCCCCCAGTTTTTTATTTTTCTTTCTTTTTTTTTTGACGACGGAGGCGAGAGCGCGGCGCAGCCGCGTTTAATGCACCGGCAGACATACATATCTCCGTGGGACACACCGTCGACCGACAATGTCGCGTTTACCGTTTTGCTCGAATCTCCCCGTAAAAGCTACATTCATCCCTCCTGAGGCGGCTTTTTTTTCTGTATCTTTTCAATGACCATTCGTTCCCTCCGCCCAACGAATGGCACTCTAACGATTTTCTCCGTTTTATCCTTTCAGGTAAGAATCTGCCGCTTCTTTGTGCCCGGGTCGTTTGCAAGGTAAGAAGGAAACTACGACGATATCGGGCATCTTAATTGTTTAATGATCGTTAACCCGATGAAAGGTCGGCCGTTCCGTGAGAATTTCTTTTCTTCACGGCTGATAACCGAAATGGCGAACGTGTGCGCTGAAGTCCTCCTTTGAGAGGGCGGAAAAAGGGCGGGTCAGAGTCGATTATCGCGATGGTCGCGGTTGATCGTCGCCAGGGCGTTAGTCGGCCGTTTCTCAGGACTGAAGGCGCGTCGGCAAACACGAAGGTGCGACGACGACGACGACGACGACGACGACACGGAAGATCTGCACGTGAGACGAACCAAAGAGACACACACACACACACACACGTACACATTTTCACGTACGATGTGCATATCGGCCGGATCTTAATTCAGAGCACGTGGACTGGCATCGTTTGAACCGTCGACCTCGGCCGCTTCGTCTCCACGAAAGCCCCGCTCACACATTCCCCTCGTACCCCGAGCCTCTTGCTGCCTCCCCCCCCCTTCTGAGCCGAAGCCGCTCAGCCGCGGCACGTGACAAATAGCTTTTAATTTCTCGGCCCTGTTTACCCGAGCTACTCCCGAATTAATTGCCCGTTACCCGCCTTCCGGACGTTATCTTATCGCCGACCACTTAAACCGCCCCGCTGCCAACCCTTCCGCCCCTCGGCGTTACACTCAGCCTATCCCCCCCTCCCGCGCTCCGTGCCGCTTGATAATTTCCACGTCCCCCCCCCGTCCCCCACAAGCCCTACGGTCCACGCTTTACGGCTGAGATCTCCTGGCACTTTCCCTCAGCTCGAAAATTCGCCGCGGTCAGATAAGCGCTCGTCCGGATGAATATAATGAGCCGTGTATTTCATTCCCTCATCGTCTCGAGCAAATATTGTTCTTAAGGGAACCCACCAGGCCTGGCCTATTAAATCTTACGTTGAAGTAAGCGCGTAATATATTACGGCAAGCACGTAAACATATTTTCCCCGACTTAGCATTGATTGCGCCACGACGGGTAGAATAATTTGCAAATGAAACACGCTCCCCCGTGCTACCGTTTTAAATAAATATTGCCAGAGTATTTCGAATAATTACGTTGAGGCGATTCATTTGGGAAGCTATGGAGCGACTCGAGGTATTTTCCCGCTAAACGAATGCGACTCTTGTTGCTTTCCTCGCATGAAAACGTTGTCGAGAGTGAACGGCCGATTATGAATGCAGACTCCGGCCGCGTGTAAGCCTCTTCGGGGACTCTGTTTGTCCGATGTAAAGGAAGCCAGTGTGTGTCTGTGTGTGGCACAGGGCTCGTCTTCTCCCCATCGCTCCCTATCACGATGTATTGGCCTTGCTCCGTGTCATCCCGGCAATATCATCCATTTACTCCCCGCTTCGTCGTCCTTCCCTTCCGTTCGTCCCTCCCCCCCTCTTCCTTTTCTCTCAGGTCGGCATACGGCCGAGGTAAAATTTCATGGAGGATTTTACCGCGGACAATAAAAGCACCTCCCATTCACGTACCTTATCTCCTCTTCCGTCTCTTGATTTCTCCCCTCTCGGGCCGCTTCCGGCTGGTCCTTCCGTCCGTTTGGACTGCAGGACTTTTAACGAATCGCCGGACAAACGTAGCGTACCTTTTGTCTTTGCTCTTCCTCCCGCCAACCCTTTTGTCCCCTCAACTTTGATCCCGTCCGTAAACCGTTTAATAAGCTTATCTTCTCTCTCCCGGCGAGCTTCCGTCGTTCTTTCAAACGGCCGACTCTTGGCGAATCTTTGTCATAAACTTTGCAGATCCCTTTATATTCCTTTCCCGCTGGCGAAGGGCTCTCGCAGTTTTCTTTTCCTAAGCGGCCACTCTAAATGACTTAACCGAAATTCCTCGGCCCCTTCTGCCGCTCGGTCGAGTTATGCACGACGCTCCGAATGCACCCGGGGATCCACGTACACGGACATGCGGATGCACCGTAGAGGAGTACAAACGTGTACATCGAGCGAAGCCCACGCTTTAGGAATGCAGCAGGTCGACCGACTGTCCAACCCATCCGGCTTTATTACGGCTCGCTGGGACACTCGAAATGCGGAATGGATTGCACCGACGGTCCTGCAGTTTCGCACCTCCGATCGCCCCCTCACTCTGCCCCCCCCTCCCTCCCTCCCATTGACCGACTCTAGTCGTCCAGCTGGGAAAACCTAGGATAAAATTATCTACTAGGATAAAAAAATTAAACGAATCGTAGAATTATTTATACCCACGTGCAAGATTAAAAGTAACAATGAAGATAGCCAAAATAATAATCAGAGTAACGCCGATGCTACGGTACTAGTTTACGGTGGTAAGTACTTGTGACAAGGAAGGAGGGGATTGAGGGACAGACAGTCCCTCGGACAGTGACAGGGGAAGAGGATAGGAGATAACGGCGAGGAATTGTGGAAAATGGATGCAGTGCAGCATTATCGATTTCTCATACGGCCGAACGTCCCATTGACGGACATCTCGGGACGCGTTGTCGATCTCCTGCACCTGCGAAATATATATCGACGCCGTGGATTTCCCATGCAACCGGCCGACACCTCCGCCGGCGCACGGCGTCGCGTCGCGTTATTTACGGGCCATCGATCGACCATCCCCCCCCCCTCCCCCTCTTCCTTCCTTCATTCCCTTCCTCCCAACTCACGTTCACCTCACGCACACACAGAGCCACGGCTGATTCTCGTTGCAACGTCGGCCGAACGGGTAACCGCTTCTGATCGAGAATATAATTCCGTACATCGATTACAGGGACAGGGCCCTGCTGCGTCGTTTCGCGCGTTCGCCAGATCGTTTAATCCCCTGAGCTGCGATTTGTTAAGCTCAGTCGGAAAAGAGCGAACCACCGTGTCCGAATCTTTAGGTACCTAAACGTGACGCGTTACATTGTTTTCATTTAGGTCCCTGAATCAGGGTGTTTGAGATTAACGCCGTAGGTGGTACTTAGTTTTTAACTTTGAGGTATTTCAATATTATCGCGTGTACCCGCTGAAGGGAGAATCCAGTTGACCATGCGAAAGGCCCTTTATATTCGCTTTTCTAGCGTCAGTGAGGTACCCGTGGTAATTTCCCCTTGCTCGCCGTTGGACGTAGATACTTTGACGACACACGGGGTTCGAGTGAGACGTTTATCCCGGGCGATCACTCGCAGGAAGACCGCGGGAAGAGACCGCCGAGGGAGATGGAGATAAGTGGAACGAGCCCCCGGTAACGATTTCTCCGGCGCCCTTGTATAAAGACTGCACGGTACACGCGCGCCAGGAGGCTCGGGAAAAAAAACCCACGGACTATGGGGCTGCTAAGGGGGGGGGGGGAGGGGGTGGAGAAAGAAGTACGTGATCGCACTATTAAAGCCGGCGATATGCAAGCACGAAAGTCAGGTGGATTTTCGCACGCTTCGTGCCGCGATTCGAAAGCGGCAATTTACGCGGTGAGGCGAAAGGGGAGAGGGGGGGGGGGAAGGACGGACGTCCGGAATTCGGCTTCCTTAGCCGGCCGGCCCTCCCACGCTTTCACCGAGAAATCTCCTTCCCCCCCCCTTTATCTCAGGGATCTCCCGTCTGTCCGGGCACTTGGACGATTTTATTACTTCGAAAATATCCACCGTGGCCGCGGATTTTTACCGTCATACTTTTATTCCCTTGCGATTTTTATACCCACCCTCCCACCGTTCTCCCTTCGACGATCGGACGGAAAGAGACGTACGGGTAATAATCGTAAAACAAAATGACCCCACCCCCCGGCGGGGGAAAAAAAGACCGGAAAGAGTTGCAAGGGGATTAGGGTGACTTGAAAGCCGTAAAAAGGATTTGTGAATCCCACACTGGCGTGCGTCCGTTCTCATTTAAACCGCCCGGGGAAATATCGTCCCGGGGTAAACCGGCCGGATCATCGACAATTTAGCCCGCGGGGAAGGTGGTCGAGGGAGGGGAGGAGGAGGGAGGGAGGGAGGGAGGGGGGATTTAATGGCCGTAACACTGACCGCAGGTAACCTACGTGAGCGAGGATCTTACCCTTCTTCCTCGACGACCTTTCCCTTCCCCCCTTCGACAAGTGGTACAACTCCCCTTACGGTCGGACACACCTCGAACCACTAAAATGACCCTCGTGGTTTTTTTAGAAAAAAAAAAACCCTCAGGTGCTGCCGAAGGTCGAAGGAGAAAATTAAGTAGTACGAAGGCTCATTTGGCCGACCTCAGCTCTCACAGCCACTCGTCCCGCGAAGGAAAACGGACAAATAGACGTCTGCCCAAGAGTCGAGTGCGGTGTGCATAAAGATTTAGTGCGGGCTTTTGCATTTCTCGCAGTTGTTGGGAAATCTAAGTAGTGCCGACTCGTGTGCGGTCAGACGAGCTCGTCTCACTTGGCCGGTTCTTGCGCTCGCTCAATTTGCGGGGCTCGTAGGGTAAACCGTCGGGCTTATCCCGGTCTAAAGCCTCTGAGAAACGGCGCGGGGCATCATCCAGGTATTCGCGGAGACGACAACCCTCTCCGACTTTGTTTAACATGCTAATGGCCGTTAAACGAGTATCGTGGCGACCGTTAACGGCACGTGAAATTCATTGTACTCGCGAAACGGGGCTTCGAAGAGGGTGGGAGAGGGGGACTAGTCGACGGGACACGGGATATCGAATTAGCATAATAACGCAGCCACCGGCCGACGGTTTTTTGTTATTTCGAATCGGTGAAATATCGTGGTTGCCGGCGGATCTTCCGCGTCGTTGGAAAATGGCCGAGGCAGGGCCGCAACAGCCGCACGGAAATGTTTAGCATTTTAATATCGCGTATCAGCCCGGCAATATAGTGGCTTTAGCGGCGCCCGGCCCCTCGGAAAACCGCAGGGCAAACATGCCGGGAAGAAAGAACCGTGCGGCCAATGAAATAAAAAGGAAAACTTATAAGAAAGCCCAGCGGAAACGGGGAAGAACAGGCTCAAAGAATCGGGGGCTGTCTTGGCCCTACGATCGGATATTCTCATAGCCGTTCTCTCAGAGGTAAGGGGCTGATTCCCGCAATTCCCAGGTTTCCCCGAATAACGTGCCTTTACGCGAAACAACGAATACACAGGGCGGAAGTCCAGCTCTCTTTAATTAAACTGCAGATTGCGAAAACCATCATTTCCGCTAGATAGGGAAACGGCGGTAATAAAAAAAACGCTGAAGTTAAATGAGCGGGGAAAAAGGTCCGGGGAGGACCTACGAAACGGCAGGAGGGTAGGGGTGGGGAATAAATGAAGAGGAAAAAGGGGGGATAGGCCCCTCCCTCCCCCCCCCTCCACAACTGTCACTTTTACGAGGGCAACTTTTCCGAGCCCTAAACGGCCCCGTGCCCTTTTCTTTTTCATCGAGTCTCATTTTCACTCAACGACCACGGCAATGTTAATTGCCGCGCCGGGCCGACGACCAGCGGGAAAGTTTGTAATTTATGCGCAATCCAGCGACCTGAAATGCGTCCGGGAAAGCCCAGTTGAAAATGTTCGGTCCACCGAAAATGAAAAATCACGAAGGCAGGCTCGGTTAATGAAATAATATTCCGCCGTTGAAACCCGCGCAAACAAACGGGAATATGGAAAAGTGGCTGTTCCCAAGAGGTGGATTAATGAAGACGGAATTCACGGTAGAATCTCGTTGATGCCGATACGATTTACGAGTGACCCTGAATCTCCGACCGGAGAGACAGTTTCGAGGGGGAAATGCGCGCGGCAATTAAACCGTGGAGCGAAGGGTGCTGAATTCTTTATTAAACCAGCCGATAATTATCGCGGAAAGTGGGTCGAGGGGTTCCATCGGTCGGACAAAGCCGGTGAAAGAGTATATCGATCGATCGGTAAGCATCGTCCCCCCCCCCCCCCCCCAGCTACAACGGTAAAACGCGGAGCGAGGGGCAAGGGGGAAGACTGGAACGTCGATGAACTTCTTAATTGGGCAACTTTTTTCATTTCTTCGGGTCCCCCGTTGCGGCGGGTATACGTATTTTTATGTACAGTTTTGACGAGTAACGACCTCATTTCCGAACTCCCGTAAAACTGCGAACGCCACGGACCGTTCCCTTCCGAAGGATCGGCCCGTTTACGATGCGAGTAAAAAAAAAAAAAAGAAGGAGTCCCGTGCTTAACCCCTTCTTAACACGTCCTCGACGGTTCGTTAATGGTCCCGCGAGAAATCCACGCGAGGGGAAGGGTGGGGGCGTTTGCCGACACGAAGGAACATAAAGTGGCTACTCTGACGTGTGAGTTATCACTTATCGCGCCTGGAAAGTCGAGGGTCCGTAGGACCGGTCTTGAGAAATCCATGGCCCCGTTGATTCTCCTCTGGCCACGTCGTTTACGAGGCCGTCGTTAAATTCGGCAGTGACGAGGCATTAGAGACACTT
Organism: Hedychridium roseum; assembly: GCA_963989215.1. NCBI lineage: Eukaryota > Metazoa > Arthropoda > Insecta > Hymenoptera > Chrysididae > Hedychridium > Hedychridium roseum. Next base: position 1,324,917 of record OZ022318.1, on the reverse strand, counting down.
CCCGAGCGTCTTTTACGAGCCGGCATTCGCCGAGTTGGCTCGGCCACGTGCCCAAGGACGTCGGGACAATGCGACGAATTAACTACGTTCCACGTTTTACGCCTCCTGAGCGCCAGTGGTCCCTCACCCCCCCTCCTCCCCTTCAGCCAGACATCACTCGTCGGTCCCCGTTAACGCGAGTTCCCGCGATTCCACCTTCAACGGCCCATAATTAACGTCCAAGGTACTTCCTCTGTATTAATCGCCCCTCCGAAAGCCAGCCAGAACCAAGGGCTTCCTAAACCCTTCGTCGTTTCCTTCCCGAGCCTCGACTGTGACCAACGATTCTCACGTTCAAGTAGATTTTCGAATTTTATGAAATTATCGATGATCCGAGTCCCCATTCGTCGGACGGTTTTCCATTTCCTTTTCGACCTTCGATTCAGTTTTCCTTCGGTCTTCCCCTCTCCGGGCCCTGTCGTCTTCTGACTGGCGCGCGGATAAACAAGGAAGAACATGGCGGAGGAATGACACACGGGGAGCGATATAGGAGCGGCTGGAGGAGAAAAAGACGAGCGGAAGGTCCTGGCAGAAGCAACGTCGGGGAGTGAGTTTGTCTCCTGTCCTCGTACGGCAGCCAACTACCAGCGACGTTCTTCCCCTTTTCTTCCGCCCGTATTTTCCGAGCTAATGGTGTGTTTTCCTCGCAACAGCCCTGGATATCGACGGGCCTTGGAGAGCAGGAAACGCGAGAGACGTGAGGCCAAGCAGCCTACCGGGAACCACGTCGTTCGGCTGACAGCCCCCAAAAGAATTCCCTCGAAATGTTCCCTAGAGGACCGAGCGCGCTATTAAAAAAAAAGGGAGAAAAGATGCTTGAGTTAGCCGAGGAACGGGGATCAAGGGGCGCTCGAGGAAGGACGGGAAAATAAGGGATATTTACCCGTGCCATTGTCTCCTGAAATCGTAGCTTTCTTGTGTGCCACGTAATTTCGGACAATTAAGGTTTGAATGCGCGTCTTTGATGCTCCGAATGCGTCGTCGACTGCAGTGGCTTTCGCGAAGCTTGCCCCGACAGGGGAGGGTGGCAGGGGGTAAAGGGGAGACGCCGAGGAAGAAGGGGGAAAACTCGGGCGAGGAGTAAAAGTAACAAGCCAAAATAAACAGCCGACTGCCGATTCCTGCTGTCGCAATATTTGCAGTGCGGAGGGAGACGACGGACGAAATTTCTGCCCGATTCGACGAGCTCACTGCTGGCGCGTTACGTCCCCCCGGCGAAACTATTGACCCGCCGGGCTAATGCCACGTTATTGCATACGATCTGACAATTTTCAAACGATTTCATATCCCCGCGATTATCCCTACAAACCTGTGCCCCACGTTTACCTTCCCTCCCCCTAACCCCCTTCTAGACCGTTCGCCAATTTACTTTTTCCTCCCGTGCTTTTTAAGCAACCGTTTTGCCCGGATAGTAAATCGAGTGAGGCTTTTTTGCCGAGCGAAAAAAAAGGTTGTCAGTGGACGGTTTAACGAGGCCGGACGTTTCAGATCTCCGCGTTGGTTTCCCTTTGCGCCCACGTACTTAGGCTCCACCAAGGGAAAGCCTGTAATTTCCCGGGAATTTGTCTAATTTTCACGGGACTTTAACGGGTCCTTCCCCGGGCCAAGGCCGGTGGGTTCTTTAAAGCCAACGGCATTAATGTCCATGGCACAGACGGGCCTGAAATTTCCGGGGGGAGGGGGGTCGGTCTCGCGGGTTTACGAGGAACGCGGGGGTTGGTTATAACGACGGGGTGTCCCATTGTCCCGCGATAATACCGAATTCACAGACATCCCGTGGGACCGGCTAATTGTCCGCCCCTCCGCTAGACTTTTGGTTGGCCCACCATCCACTCCCCCTTACCCCCTCGGGTTATCCGTCTTGCCGGTGTACCCTGGGCAAGCGGAGAAAACGACAAAGGGAACTCAGCTTCGGCCAAGTTCCACGGTCCTCGAATTTCCAGCCTCAGAAAAGTAACTCGTCGAATGGAATTTGGCCGATCGTAATTCGCGGGTCGCGGGCTTCAGTGGATCGAGACAAAACCGGAAACGAAGAATGCGGAAGCGCCAAGGACTGAATCCAACGAGATAGTGGATATAATACCATCCTCGGGGCACGGGGAATGGGGGGGCAAGAAAGCCTTGGGCACGTCAAGGCGAGTTTCGCGGTCTATCCCCTCCCCCTCTCGGCCCCTTCTCCCCCTCCGACCTCGACTTAATGAATTAAGTTCGCATTGTTAATTACTCCGCGCCAGAACGCTGTTTCGCCAGTTTCAAACGTTTCTCCCCGGTGGCCCCGCTGCTTTTCTCCCTCCGTTTCTCACGACCCTCTCCCCCTTTCAGCCCCAGTTTTTCTGCCCCCCCTCCCCTGCCGGCTTTCTCCCGCTTCCACGGAACATTAATCGCGTTAAAATAACTACGGTGGATGCACAATCCCGGAACCGAATTAGCACTTTGCCTTTCTTTTTCATAGCCCTATTCCCCCGGAATTCTTTCCCTCGCGTTCCTGCTGAGACACATCCTTGAACCTCGCTCAGTGAATCTAATGAGCGATCTTGATTCTCCTCAGATCGTTAAGAATCAGATTGTCCGCAGAGTTTCCACTGGAGCCACGGGGTGGAGTGGGGGAAGGGTGTAATTTCAGGATCCGCATTGGATATTCATGCTGAATTTCGAGGAATCGCCCGACGCTGCAGTTGGTCCAAGGATCGCCAGGATCCTCCTGTCGAGGTCCAGATTTTCGGCGCGGAGAGTTTTAATTAACGGGAAGGACTTGCACGGCTGGGCTTTAATCCGGTCCGCCTTTCGTCGTCGACGACGACGACCGCCCTGAGTAAACGACAGTGCCTTAGGATCTCGCGCGTAAATCACGGCAGTACATTAGGCGCATCGCCGTTTACACCGGCTGCCTTCCTCGCCGGAGCTATGTACACACGACGGGGCAAGGAACGAAGGAGGGGGGGGGGGCAAGGCAGTCGAGAAGGAGATACAGCAGGAACGTGGGAGAGAAGGAGAAGACAAGAGACGAAAGATGGATTCGGACGAAGATAGAGAGAGAGAGGCAAACAGGATAGGAAGCACTCTCGAATTAACGGCCGAACGAAAACTTGAGCCACTTGGCGCGCAAACGATTCTCCGCACCAGTTACTGCATTTGTCGTTGCCCCGTTTCGTCTCCTTCTATTATCCCCTATCCCTCTCTTCCATTCTCCTCTCGTCGACGTCGCATAATCGAACGTTCGTTCCACATGACGGGGTAATCGCAGCTCCATGCTTTTACTGTCTCTTCGGCGCAGCGTTTCTCCCCTAACCGACAGCCCAGTTTCCCCGGGAAAGGCGGCCCTGATTTTTCGCTAACCAGACTAGGCCAGGAATTATGTATAACAAGCGCCATAAACCGTGTATACCCGCCAGCGAAAATTGCTTTCGCTCCTCGAATACTCGATAATTCACCCTCGTACGCGTTCCCCCCCTTCTCCCCCCCGGTTCTTCAGGTCTCGTCGTTCCCTTTATCCCCGTCGTAACTCTTCGCTCGTGCCTTTCTCCAAAGGATAGACGAACGTTCCAGTAAATCAAAAAAGACGGAGATAAGAACACAGTTTATTTCCAAGATGTAAAAATTCTTGTAGGCTTCTCGTTAGGTTCTGAAAAGTTTATCTTTTAGATCAAAGTGAAAGGGAGTAATTTTTTGGAAGGTTTCTAAACGGCGAGGTAGATACAGTCGCTCGATTTTCATCGGAAGAGAGACGGCGCTGTGGATCGATCTTCCTCGATCGTCTCCGCTCTGAGTACGTCTATATAGACAGATATATGGCTTATCTCGACGGCGGGCGTCGGGGGAAAGTCGATTCGAAAGGCGTCGTCTCATGGGAAGACGCACCGAGCACGTTTGCAAAAGAGAGAGACAGAGATGGAGGGTGGCAGGGGAGAGAGAGGGAAGGCACGAGCTTTAGGAAAATTATATTACGACCCCGGTCGATCCAGCGCATGAGAAATAATTCCCAGTTCCAAGCCGCGTCGCGACGGCGTGGGCCGAATCGATTAGGATGATTCCCGCGTTACGCGCTGCGCATTCGACGCCCACGGGCTCGTCCTCTTCCCTCGTGCAACAAAACTCGATTCTTCCGGTCGGGGCGAACCCGCCGAAAAAGGAGAAAACCGAACGGCAAAGTACGACAGTACTCCGAAACACGCACCAACCGGGCGGGCCAATTGAAATTTGCGATACGCTATTTTCCGGAGGCTCATTGCCGCGAAATTACGATATGTTAATACGCCCCTCATCCCCCCCCCCTTCAACCGTCACCACCGAGAGAAGTTTTAATGAGACTCGAATCCGTCGAAACGAATTTATCGGCCGAAATTCCCCGGCGAAACGGCCTCACGTAATTGACCGAGGGCATTTCATAATCCGGCAATGAAGTTCCAAGGGAGAGATACCTGTAAGCGGCTGAAAACGTGGGGGCCTTCGCTCAATCTTCCCGGCTGTTTTCTCCCAAGTCCTGAGGATCGTATCCAATTACCGCGATGAACGGGGAAGAAGCCGAGGAAAGGCGAACGTCGCGGCGCTGCTGGCCTTTCCGGGAAAATTGAGTTTGTCATCGTGACAATTTCACAGACGGCGAGTCCCCGTCGGGGACAGAGGGCTGAGGGGGGGACGGGGACAGAAGAGTGGGAAACGCGAAACAAGGCACGAAAGGGGGGGAGCGGTGCCGCGAAGTTGGGACGACGAAGCGAAGGATAAAGGGAGTTTGGCCGCGGCCAAAGAGCGCCAAGAAAACCGTGCAAGAGAAAAGGGAAGCGTGGGGGGGGGGGTGCTGGCGAAACGAGAGGCAAGAAGACGGAACCGGACCGGAGTGTAAACGGACGGGATAAAGATAAAAAAATCAAGACAACGATAAGATCAAATAAGGACGAGACGCTCGAGGAGGAAAGACAAACGGAAAATTCCGAGATGACGCGGACGAGTCAGAGGGAGGGGGAGGAATAAAGGCGACGGAAAGTCGACGGGGGAAATGTAAGGGGAGGGGAAGTAGGCGAAAAAGGGCAGAGGGGAGAGGAGCGGCTGAAGAGGACGAGGAATTATTCTGCTTCGAGATAAATTCTCGATGGCGGGCCACTTTCGAGGGAATAATCTGATTTCCCGAGGACCCCGGAGATGCATTTACAGTCTCGGAAAAATAAGTCACTGCTCATTCTTCGCTCGGACGATGAAGGCTCGATAAAGCTAATAATCAACCTCTCCTCTACATTAAACAAGACGTTTTTTCCAAATCACCGTGAGTTTATGCCCCAACGAAAATCCAACGAAACGATTAAATCAACGTAAAAGACGAAATTTCTCGAATGGACGTCGGTGGAGTAGATTTTTTGTAACTCGCCAGTTGTGTAGGCCAATTACGGTGATACTCGCCGGCGGATATTTTTCTATCGTCGTGCTTCGCTTTTATTTGCTGCTCGATGTTTGCCGAGAAAACAGAGGAACGCGGAGTTGGGCTGCGAACGGCAAACCGTCGCGATTGCGATACGTTAATGTTATGAGATCGAGCACGCCGGGCGTAATGTAATGTGAAAGAATTTTATCGATGCACTCGCCTTTTACAGTTCATCTATCTCGTCTTTCCGATAATCCCCTCCCCCCAGCCCTACCCCCCATTTCGTATATCCTTCGCTCGTTCCTTTTTCCCTTCCATCAATCCACGAGAATAGACGAGAAAATTTTAGTGACAATCATCGCCACGGAATTGTATGAAATCATTATTGTCCGGTTAATGAAGCTGTCCCCCATTCTTCCTGATTTAATTAATCGAATTCGCATGGAAAAGCTGGCGATTTCGAAGGACAGGCTGGATTGTTCCTCGTTGAAGAACGCAGCTGCGTTCCCGCGCAAAACCAATTTCACCGGTGCATAATTAACGCACAATTTACAGGAAACCGGATACTTGTTAACGGGGAATAATTGGAAGCTTCCGGCTCCTTCTGGCGGCCGCAAAAATTTACAGCGTTAATTACCGGCAACAGGGTGGACCATAAGGTTCGCACAAGTTTATCGTACCATTTTCGGGATAAACAGGCAATAATTGAACGAACCCATTACAAGGATTCATCGCAATTTCCCGCTGAGGGGGAAGAATCCTCGAAGACCCGCGTTTTCCCGAAATCCCGGCAAGTCAGAGCATTTTATTAGAGAACAGGAAAAGAGACGACGACGGTGGGCACAGAGCGGAGGGGGAGGGGGCTATATGCAAAATGCACGCTCGACGAGCCGCAGCATGCGAAGCTAACGTCCGTTTTATGCATCCGGAATGCCCTCGAACCGGTGAAATATCGAGCGACTTACGTTACATACACCCTATCAACGACACACCTGCAGCGTAACGATTCCCTCGTAAGCCCCCCACCACCCCTCTCCCACGCTCTCTTCCTACGCTTGGCCGTAACATCGCGAGGAAATTCCCCGCGTCATAACATGCCGATTTCTTATCGTTATTGCCGGGAAATCAAGCTTTATCAAAGTGTAAATACATGCAGTAAACGCGAAGGCGGGTATCAGGAAGGAACGGGAAGAGGATCAATCGAAGGAGGTAGGAAGGTTTGAGGATCGGTACAAATGGATGGCACGGGAAAGAAAGAAAATTCGCGGGACGTTATTCCGGGAAAACAGCTGTGTCGTGGAATAAATTTCCACCTCCGGCTACGGTCTAAGACGATTTCAACGCCGTACACCGGGAATATTCAGCGTCGACGTTGGAGTTAAGATCCTGCAGGCTCGAAGCAACGTCCATTTGACTGCGCGGCCCAGTGGAATTAGAAAAATCGGATCCCCCGGGGAACGAGGTGGGAGGGTCGAGGGATACGGGGGAAACTGTAAAGACAGAAAGTAGTGTGTGGGGAGAAGAGGGGAGGGGGGGGGGGAAAGCCGACACTCGGGAGAGGCGCGCTAAACGAATTCAGGAAACGAATTGGCGGTAAGAAGATAAGTTGGGGAAATTCCGTCGTTTCTCAAAACGGCTTTTCCGTTCCATTCCCGACGGCGGTGGGTACAGCTCGTCTCTCGGCGTAAGAACATTCCCCATTGAGGTGGCAGCGGGGGTGGGGGGATTGCGGGACAGAAACCGCCCCCGCGGGGCCGTTCCGCCATGTTCATTCGCGTGCTCAACGTTTTCCCATCGAAATCTCCGTCACTCGGTTATATCTTTATGTGTTTCGCCGCGAGTACTCGCCGGGTCGCAGTCGGAGCCGTGGAAAAATGAAAAGAGGATGGAAATCCAGGAGATTCCGCGACTTTCCTGCGCCCGCCTTTAACGATCCTCGGCAAAGTCGTATTTTTAAGGCGAAAGGTGAATTCCCGTCGGAACGTGTACGTCCAAGTTTTCCCCCTCAGAGCGGCGTATCCGGCCGCGACGGACTGCCAAGTATCGATACTACTACGGGCCAGACGTCGACTGTCGCGCAAACTAATTAAGACAACTTCCATGTATAACGACGCCGGCATCGAAGTTATCTGCCGGCGGAGAACCTCGCCAGTGGAACACCGGGGGGAACTCCGTTCTGTGTTGCCGTCTGTGTACCCAGTGATAATTGCGCCATGGAAATTTCGCGGGGAACCCCAAACGGACCGAGAACGGGACCGTGTATATGGGAGCAGGCAAATGGGTCTCTTATGGAGAGTCCGGATTCAATGTAATCTCTGATATTCCTGCCGTTGTATCGCAAGCCAGTTGCCAACTAACACGGACCGTTGATGCGTGTCCCATTTCTTTTTTTAACGTACCAAGACCTCGCAGGGAACGTAAGTTTAATACTTTTCATTAGAGCTCTACGTGTTTCCCCTTGACGATCGTCGTTTCTGCCGCCTGGAGATACTAATGAACACTTTAACGATACGTCCGTGGCATCGGGCCGTGCGTAATTAAATCCCTCCCTCCCCCCCCCGGCTATCTCTTTCTTCCCGGCATAACGAGAGGACGGACAATTAAAGCCGCGAGGATTAGCCGGCACTTGGCCATTTAATCTCGCACTCGTAATTCACGCACGACCGTCGCGCGATAAAAGAAACCTTCGTGTAATTTAACGAAAGCCTCCTATCGACGCTAATTAACAGCTTCGCCGGAATCGATATCCCACTCTCTCGATTTATCGTGCCCGATCCCCGCGGAAACTGTTTCCCCGCAAGTCTTAATTACATGGACCAAGCTTCTATTTTTCTACCGACAGTATCTTTGTCAAGCTCATCCATTTCCACGGCCAGTCAGGATTATCCTGATACGGTTAAAATTAGTCGACAGCTCGCGACTGTAGGTTTTTATCGAGTAGGTCGTGAGAACGAAAATTAATGCTTCTGTCTTTGTGCCTTTAATTATAGCACTTGTGCGCATTCTTCTTCCCGTCGTTTCACTTTGCTGGCGCGGATGCAGATCTCAAAGGGGCGTTTGAAATTTTTACGGGACGTTTTCAGAGCCGCGGGAAAGAGATCCCCCTCCCCGATATTCACCTCCCTCCCCTCACAGGCAACAGGGGACGAAAAGGAACGGAAGTCCTCGCGACGTGGCGGTTTTTCACGTTTTCACCGCAATTGGCCGTGTCCCGCGCGGGACTTTTCATTAAAAAGCTTCGGCAAAAAGTTCTAATTAGAGACTCGTAGGGACGACTCTTGGTCCCGAGGAAAACGAGCGAAAAGTGGGAGGGGAAAATATTGTCGACCGATGCGAAGGAAGAAATTAGCCACGGTTCAAGGAGGATGAAAGCAGAGTGAGGGGTACGCTAAAATTTACGAAAGGTTCGGGAGGAAGAATGAACGAAATGGAATGGTCGTGGAGGATTTCGAAGTAGAATTTCGGTGCAGAAGGACTCGTGGATCAAGCGAAAGCGTGTAATCCGTACGCTCGATACCTTTCGGCGCTTATCGGCTAAACACCATGCAAACACGGCCGAATCTGCCGAGGAAAGTCAGCCCCACTATCGCTGGCCCATCTACGGTCCGCCTAAATGCTCGCCATAAGCCCTTCGTGATAACTTCAACGTCCACTCGATTCCGTGCCGGGCCACGTTTCGGCCCGTCAAACGATGAAAACGTTAATGGAAAATTTTCAAGCCTCACGCGTCGTTGAAGCGAATTTTACGTTTTACCAGGCGCGGCTTTATAATGCCATTAAAGTCAGTTGAAAAGTCCTCGTGTTAATTATCGTACGGTATTAATTACATTGTCGAGCGCAATCCAAAGACATTCCAAGACTCGGAATGGTTTGTAGCTGCGACGGCCGCCAGATATCGCCTGCATAATTACTCCCCTCCCACCCCCCGTGCGTAACATTCCCGCTAAGTCTATTAACCCCACAGGTTCATTAATTTACTCACGACTCCCGGAACGTATGAATTGCAGATCGCCCCGCTGGATATGGGAGACTGAGAGATCGCTTTACCCGCAGTTAGGGAAAAATTTCTCCCTATATCGAAACTCCAACTGGACTTAATTTGGATAATGAACGAAACGGGGAGAACTCCGAAAGAAGCTTCAGCTGTATCGGAGTTCCAACGGACTAGTACGATTTTCCCCGCGGTATTTCGTTACCAGTTTTTACATTTCCCGTAGGGCGCGTCGTGGAATAACGCGAGCGGGCTCTTATTACCGGCTTTCTTTGCCGACGTATCGTTTTTCCGCGAGTCCGTATTCGAGTTCCGACGCAGGGAGTTAGCTGGAAGGCCCTGTACATTGAAATGCACGGTATCGCGTGTGAAACAGCAGTTAGGAGGGGGTCAGATCTGCATAACTCCGTTGCGAACACCCCCCGAGGGTGCCTTGCCTTCGTTTGCCGCTCGTGCACGCTCCCGCCGAGACTCGCCAGGTTTCCCCCCCCTCCCCCCCCCTCCTTTACCCTCCTATCCCACCTAACCATCTCCACCTCCGGCGGACGTTAACCGATGCCGTTACAACGTCGCTACGACGATCAACAACCCCCCGTCGAACCTGTAATCGCGCGAGGGTTAAACTGATTCCCGTCTCGAGAGTTGAGTTCACCGATCAGCACGCGTCCTCGAGGACAAACACACGCACGGCCAGTCCTAAGGGCAGTTAAGACGCCAAGGGAAGGGAATTGACGGTGCAAAAGACCCTGAAGAAATTAGAAAGTCTTGGCACTGCGATGGAACGTGATAAGTTAGAAGGAACGTGCGAGGGGAGGCTACTTGCAATTCTAATCGCGCCATTAAAGGGAATTCGTAGCAAGGCAGGGCTCCTTACGTGTATGATCAGGGCAAATGAATTACATTTGTAATGGCGCGCTAAGAGTCTGCCTTAGCAGTCGCTGTTGATTTTAGTTTACACGCCGAGGGGGTTGCCCAGACGGCAGAGATAGCGTGCTAAGGCAAATACCATTCTTAATGCCGACGTAAACTGCCGACTGCGTCTCAGCCGGAAATGCGCGGGGAAAGCGTGTCGTATCTTGCCGATCGTCGGCTAATATTTTCGGGCCGACTGCCTAAGTGGTTCGCCAGTTTGCTCAGAAAATAATCCATGACGCCGAGAAACGACCGGTTCAATTCCGGTAAAATGAGGGCCAAGGGGCAACCCAGAGAGACGAAAATGTGGAACGAGACTTGGAATTACGCGAACCAACATTGGAAATCACGCGATATTCGTGGAAAATTCATTGCGTCTGGCAAATTAAACTGAACAGGTCATTAAATATGATAATAACACGGCACAAAATGAGAACGAGAAGAGCAGGAATTTCATAGGAGTATCACCAAAACGAGATTCTCTACACTCGAATTTCTATCGATATTCGAAGATTCTTTCAGTTTTTACCTGAGTCTTCGATAACTCAAGGGTCCTACGAAACGTTTACTAATGACGTGCTTTCGTTTGGACGTGCCATAAAGGAAGTTTTTTTCGTTTGAATTTTCAACATTGCTGTAATAAGACTGGCTGAATTTCTCAGTTGGGCCAAAGACTCTTTGTCGCCGTCGACTTTCCTCGGCTTTTTACGCGCTCTTTTTCCATGGCTGCCTTTTGCTTTTCTCCCTTTCACTAACCCCTCGTTGTAACGAGAATGAACCTCCGCGCAGCACACACGGCCATTATTCCACGCGTCACTGTTCTTCGTGGACCGTGCGAGGACGTTGAAAAATCATCGCCGAGACCGACCCTCGCGAGTCGCAAGTTTCCGCGGTTCCCCGGGCTTTCTTACCGACACGAGGGAAGTACAGAGAAGGTAAAAAGTTAATAAACGCCCTTGTGTATCCGTGTTTGCCCGGTGCCGGAGAAATCGGGGCTGAAAAATTCCTCAGCGACGCGAATACGATCGAGGAAGTTTCCTTCGTTCAAACTTGCCCGTGCTGTCCAACTTCCGTAATGGTTTGGCACTTCCTGAAGGCCCATAAGGCCCTCCCCACCAGCACCGGAAGTGGCCGCTTCGCGCGTGATTCGACCGTTGCCGGGATTTATCTCCACGGCGGATTTCTCGCTCGGTATTCACCCGACGCGTTCCACTTTCAAACGAGTTCCCAGATGAAGCCATTCATTTTTTCCGCGCCAAGGACGCCGCCGAGATCTGTTCGCGCCGGGTAATAAGTCTCCGACCTTCGTTGCCCGGGAACTCGACGATTTTCCCCACTCGTAATTCTTCGTGCGACGTCGAACGGAGCCGTTCCATCATTTCCCCTTGTTTCTCGATATAAAATCGCTTATTTTCTTAAGGTCCTTCGTCCTCTTACGGCTGATCGGTGAACCGGAAATGGACGGCAGGACGGCAAGTGTCTCGCGTAACTTTTTCATTTCAGTTTCTACGTTTCGCCAAGCCTCGAGACACTCGAGCGCACTGCCAACTCTTCCCTCCTTCGTTTCATAAGTATTCGAAATCCGATTAAGGCTCAATTACCCGAGAGACAGCAATTATTGTCGGCCCCTGTAATCGGATTCCCGCTCTCCCTGCAGTACACCATAGAAAGAGGGGGGAGATTCGCTCACTCTTACCCCCGGAGTCTTCTCTCCGCGGCGAAAATAAAATCCCACCGGCAAAACCTGGCCGTTAAATTTTCTTTCTCATTGGTACTTAATTCGTATTACACGTCCCCTGGGTTTTCCGTCTCGACGTCGGCCCGGGAAACCGGGGGTTTCATAAAACGACGATGACGTACCGCGCGACGCCGGGAAATATTCGAAACGCGCGTGGCAGGGACGAAAGGGGGGGGTGGTGAGGGGATGTGTCGTAAAGGGACCGTCGCACGTGAAAGGAAATCGTTCGTGCGTAAGATGCCTGACTGTCGCCAAGAAGTTTCATCTCTGCCGACGCCTTTCACAGTTCTCCTTCCCCCTCTCTCGTCTTCCCCGACGAACTCTGACCCAGTCTGTCAGCCTTCTCGCTCCGCCCAACAGCTCCCTTTCCCCCGAAATTCTCGCCTTGAGACAGTCGGCTAGACAAAGAGGCACTTGAGAATATTTTCCCGTGTCTCCCTTTCCTGACTGTCTGCAATTGTCACGGGCCATGGAGATTATTCGTCGGTTCATTTGGGTGGAGAGGACGTTTTATCCTGTCAAACAGGAGGTCCTCGTGGCTCGAAGGACGAGGAGGTCCTCCAGGTAATTTCGAGCTCGCGAATGAAAGCATTGTCCTTTTAATCTCTATTTACATAACTTTACATGCGAGGTGCTGGTCTGATTCTTTTCCCCCTTTGCCAGGGAGCGGAAGTGCTGCTCAAAGGCACGTGCTTCTTGACAGGTTCCGCTGGAAAACTCGACTCGACCACCCACCAGAGAATTTCAACTTTCCGTCTCCATTTCCCCTCTCTTTTCGACCCACGGTTTGCCCGCCCCCGGGTTTTCCACTCTCTTCTGCGCGGTTTACGCTCGCGTCAAACGTACGTACGTTTTCCGCTTGAAAGACATTTCTCTGGGCAAGGCAAGGACGTCGGTCCCCCTCGTCTCTTAATTATAATTCGTCATTATCTTTGCGGCGTTCCGCGTTAAGAGAAACATTCAGCTCCATCGGATCTACCCGGGCCGGAATTACTTTATTTATCCCTTTGGAGTAATTAAAGGCCGCCGCTCGGCAAGGGGCTGAAATCCGCGGGATTTCGTTAAAACGTGACTCGAAATAGCCGCACAAAGCTCTCGTCGGACCGCGCGTTTGCCCGTACTACTCGTTTGACAAAACCCGCGCCACTCAATCCCGCCACACTACTCGTTCGACGTCACTGAGCTTCGTTTTTCAATGAAACTGCAGCGCGCTCACCCCTCGACCCCTCTTTCAAATTGAGACAAACGCATTTCCGCTAAAGGGTCTCCATTGTCTTCATTAAATCACTCTCGCGCCAGCATCGGCCAAGTTCTCGCAGGATTTACCAGAGCCACTTTCCTCCTCGGCTTGTTGTTTCATTCAAACACCCCTAAAAGCAGAAAATCCAGGAAAAATTTACGATTTACGACGAATCCTTTGGACTTACTTCGAGTTAATGAAAAGGCATTGACTTTGGCAAATGAATTTTTAAGTGAAATGAATATTAATTATCAAGTGAGCCTTCTTCTCACCGTAACTTACGTTTTGCTCTCCCTTTCAGTCCTCTCTTTCCCCTTCCTGTGTCCTTTCTTCATTTTTCACGACATCTCCGCGAAGGCGTCGCAAGGAAAAACACTGCGGGGCACTAATGAATTTCACCGGGCGTGGCTAATGAATTTCATATTTAATTACATGGGAATTTCACGTGGTTCCGCTGTCCAGCGACGTGGCCACTCTAACCGAGTTATTAGGACTTAATTGCTTAGGGCGTAATTGCTTAGCCGGCAATTCGTAAACGGCAGAAGGCGGTCTCCAATTTTTCAGCGGTATATTAACATTTCCGCCGGTGTCTGGGGGGAATGTTATTAATGTAAGGAGGTGGGAAGAATGCCTTCTCTGAAATGAGGAGGTGGAGGTGGCGGAAAAGAATAACGACGAGAATGAACAGCGAAACGAAGAAAAATCATTTAATAATGAATAAAAACGCAGACGTCGGCTCGAGAGCAGCGGTGCAGACGACGCGAAGGGAAGGCCGAGGAAAACCGAAGGGCAAGGGGGAGTAAAATATGAGAACGCGCTTGGCGGCGGCCGCTAATAATAATAATAAAGGCGAAGTAAGAGGAAACGCGACTCCCGAGGAATTCGCGGGGACTCGTAATAAATTCAGAGCGGTAAGAGGGTTCCATCTGCGGCTGCGGACTTTACGAGAGAGATTCTAACTCACTGCAGAAAGGCTGAAGAAAAAGCCGCGGGTTATTCGCTTCGCAAACAATTCGCCGAAATTCCATGCCAGCTTAATTGACCCGGTTTTAAAGTTAACCGTGACCTTCGACCGGCACGATCCCATCTTTCGTTTTAATAATTCTACGAGGAGGGAGAGAATGTCTCGGCGAACGATCGATGAACTATTTGCAGCGGGCAGAGTTGCAACAGGGACAAGGCTGGCACGTGCGTTCGCGCTTTGATGCTGTATTTATTGGAAGGGTGTACAGGAGGGAGGAAGGAAAATCGTTGAAGCGCCTTCGAACGCGATGGATTGCCTTTCTGCGTGGCTAAACCGTCGCGGGAAATATGTAAAAAGGCGCAGTCGTTCTCCAGCGAAATAAAGCCCAAGACAGGGGTGGGATAAGAGCGTGGCAAACCCACGGAGAGGGGCAGAGGAGTCGGGGTTGACCCGAGAGTTACTCGCCGGCTGAAATGGTGGGATCCAGGGGCGGAGGGGGAAGTGGAGGGAAATCGGTTATTGCTCGTCGACGCATGTATCGCGCGCATTATATTCATCCTTGTTTCCGCGAGCCATTGAAATCAATTCTGCGCAAGTATCCGCCCGGAGAATACAGAAGCAACGGAATAACTGCCGCATAGACGGGAATAATTGATTAGATCCTCCATCTACCATCGTTCCTGTGCATCGGTCAATTATCACCAGCGAGGAATATCGCAGTCCCCGTGCATTCGGCGAACAATTAACGAACGCGCGAAGAATCACTCGAGCAGGAATCTTGAGCGCACGTCGAAAGAGATAGGAATTTCCTTTCCTTTTCGTTCCTCCGATCCTTTAAAGCGCTTCGCTAATTTCAAGGCGAGACTTATTTGCTATTGGAGGCATTTCCATTGCCGGTGCTCGCTGTGATTCTGTTAGCGCTGACCGTCTTTTGTCGCTGTGCACCGTCGCTCGGCGAATTTCCTTTCGCGCATCGACGGGCCAGCTCAAAGGACACCGTGCGCTATGAATGCGACGACAGGGAAGGGGGGGAGACCGTGTCGGACGAAGCGGAAACGCGAGGACGACGAGAGTCGGCGGGCTACGTGAAAGCGATTTTGCGCCAGCCAGACCGTCGATGGCCACGTCTAAAATATTCAATATTACTCCAGTCGCGTGAAAATACGTTCTTTTGGTCCTTCTGTCTCCTTCGCATTCCTCTCCGCTAGTCATTTTTTTCACCCCCCGTCGCTCTTGGATCCCTCGTCGTTCGCCCTCGATTTCACTGGAAATTCCACGCTAGCTCGCGCCCCCACCCCCTTTTTTTCCGGAATCTCCCTTTCACTGGGCGTTTGTTTAAATCCTCTCGTCCGTCTGATGGTGATTTATTTGAGTAGTGTCTCCGCGGGAAGGAATCGATAGTGAAAGCGATCAAAAGATGCCCCGAGGTAATCGAGGATCTTGAATAATGAAATGATTCGATAAAAATTCCATGGGAAACGATCGAATGTTTATTTGAATCTGTATTTAATCCGACGCTATTTCATCAAACATTCAGCCCAGCTGGGATTTCACTTTTCTTCGCCGTACCGTCGAGTTCAATTCCCTCTCCCCTCTGCGTCTCGTTTTCCCTCTGTCCGCAGAAATGTGGCCCCCTCCCCCTTGGCGTCTGCCCTGGGGATCTTCTCGCGGACGGTGCTCGTATACAACAGGGTCCTAAGTGCGACGTGATTTATTTAAGAAGCGGCTGCCTTGTCCTCGACGGAACCTTCCCTCCGTTCCACCACTTCCGCCCCATTCTTTCCGACCTTCGGGAACTTCGTTCCTCCTTACGACCCTCCCGTTCGACGTTGTCAGACCGTTTCTTCGAGCGTCCACTGACTCGAGCCCGATACCGCTACATCCGAGGATATCCAGGAAATACCCTGAGCTCCGTAGAATGCCCGGCGAATTTTTACAGAATTTCTCCACACCTCCTCGGCCGTCGAGATATCAGGGAAAATGCGAAATAAAGTCCCGATCCGGCAACCTCGGATTTTCCCTCCTAGCGCCAACAGTTTGTGACAATCTGCCGCGATCATCTCCACGGTATCCGCAAAATTTCTGATTTCTCCTGGCCCTCTTCAAGGCCAGCCAGCAGGGATTCGTCCCTGAGATTTCGCGGTGAGCCGGAAATCTGTATACCCCGTATCAGTAATCCCGATAGGAAAATGAAATCTCCTGCCACCTCGTGAGATGGTAAATCCGAGACCTTTGAAAACGGACGAATCCTTCCGTGGGAAATCAAAGTCGTCGAATTGATACTTGGAACGTTTCGTCGGCGATTAGCCGATCCCCCTGACGCTCGTATTACGCGAAATTTAATAGAGAAACGGGCGATCGCGCGTCACGTGGCTTTCCCGTGAAACGGGGCTGGAATTCTGATTGTATCGTATCCATGATGATCCAATATGTCTGCCATAACGTTCCCCGCAGATAGTGCGCAAGCGGTGTTGCCTTTCCGCGTGTACGTGAGCTTCCACGTTGATCCTGTGTGTATCGATGTACACATCCGTTCAGAGAGACTGACACAGAGACGTGTCGGTTTCGAAGCGAGTGTCTGTCGTCGTTGTAGAAGGGAGAGTCTCGTCTCTCGGTGTGTGTGTCCTTCGTCCTTGGCCCGTGTGCGTGTAGATTAGGTGCTGTGTCGCTCCTTGACGTTTCTGTGTGCGTGAAATGTCGACCGTCGTGTCGCTACACCGCACACCGGGGCAACCCCCCTTCTCCTCTGCCCTTCCCTCCCTTCGACGAACGACATTTCGCCAGATCACGGCAATCCCCTTGATTGAATACATCAGCATTCATCAGCGCCCTGAGTCACCGGGCGACCTGGCTGCCGCGCTGTTGCTGTTCCTCTCTGTTTGCTCGTCGCGCAGACCGGCAAGAATTTCATTAGTTACGAAACTAATAGAGCACTCATGCCGACAGCCAATTACTGGCATATTTCACCGGCGAATCTTTTCGCCTCACAGCACCGGTGTCATCCATTTTTCTCCCCTCGGTTCCCACGTCCCCATGAATTTACTTTCGCTCCGTGGACCTCCGCGGGGATGACCAATTACTTGAGCATTCTCCTTGATAGCACAGGTGTTGATCGTTGCTAGAGACATTTGACTTGTTCAACTTTGTTTCATCCTCCTTCTATTAGTAGCGTGGTTATATTGAATTTACGTCGACGCTGGGCCGCGCGCACGGTGCTGATTGTAGCCATGCCAAAAGGGTTGCCAGGGGGATGGTCCTGTATGACGTTGAATTTCTCTTTCTCCCTCGGTAGTTCTCCTTTCGATGCTCAGGGCGATTCACTTGCCTGTCACGTAGCCCTGCATCATTTGCTATGGGTTTCATACCGGCCATAACTCCACGGATATATCTGGCAAGGCCTTCTCGTTCGCCCCGAAACACCTCGACATCCAACCCCCGGACCAGCCTGTAGCCTCCTCGGCGTCTTAATCTGCTGGGTATTCATCGAAACCCAACCCACGCTGCTTATTAATCAACCTTACCTCTGCTTCGCAGAGACTCTTGCCGGCTTTATAATTATCTGTCGCGATTCAAAATATCGGTATCTACCCTTCTGCTCGCTCAATGGATAGAATCACCGACTTTCTATGCCGGCCATTCATAATCAAAGCACGTATAGCCCTCGCAGAATCGAAATACGGTTCATTTATTAACGAGGACACGACGCACGTGAAGGAGGATTTTTCAAAGGAACGAAATTAGAATAAAACTAAGGACGAGAATCGTTATTCAAAACACGAGGGATTATGTTCCATTGAATTTGAGCGGCGAAAGGGGCCAAACTTTCGCGCGGTTTAACAAGAGGATTATTTATGGGGGAATATATCATAGGGTTTCCGTTCGTCGACGTTTCGTGGCGCGGAAGACGAAGAGAGGGGAAAACGGCGATAAACGTTGGAACGGCAGGTGGACGGTTCGCTGGAGAGTTTCACGGCTGAACGGATCCGATGGCGACTGGACCGGCGAGTTGGCATTAATATCTTTTCTCGTATTCGTCGCGCGACGACCGATCGAGACCCGAGACAAACGCTTTGCCTAGGAAATCGAGCGTGAGGGAACGACGTCGAGACCCCACCTCCCCTTCGCTCAGTTTCCTTCTTCCAGCCCTCGTCATTTTCCGCTTCTGTTTCATCGCTTCCATCGAGATATTTCCGAGGAGGAAGTCCCCCCTCCCCTCCTTCGCAAACGGAGAGATAAATTTGCGAAACGAACAGTCGCACCGTCACGGCTCATAGAATAAATATTATTCCCTGTAAAGGGTTCGCGGTGCGGGGCTAATTACTCTTCGCCCGCAGGGCTAATGGAGCCAGTCACTTCACACCGAGCTTACTCACCGAACAAACATTTTTATGCCGTCAATTAAATATTTACCCCAGTCAATGATGACCGAACGTTCGGCCCGTTGATGACCTTCTTTTTCAGCGAGGCCACGATTTCAAGTTACCGTCGACATTGGCGGAAAATTCGGTAGGTCAAACACGGCCAACGAATCGTCGTTCCTCCTCGATACGAGGAAAATATTTTTCCCAGCAGGAAACAGCCGGGTCCGCTCGATGCCACGTGTATATAATTCGGCTAGGAAAAAGTTACCAGCCCCCTACCCCTCCTCCGCTCTGTGCTGGGGGTGATATCGGCGCGGAAGGCAGGGGTCGTTTCAGACCTCCGTGTCGCAATTACGGACCGGCCGTGACGCTCTTCGAGCCGGATATGAGCACATATCCCGGAAAAATACATGTATCACCTGTGTACACAGAGGGTGGGAGGAAAAAAAATGGCAAGAGGGTGTGTGGGATTCGCTCGACCAGCGCCGCGGAAAATCCCTTAGGGAGCTTTATCTCTTTATGCAAACGTCGAAAATATTTTTAACGCACGGCTTGTCCACGTTTTTAAACGTGTTTACCCTCTACTTCATGTAAAGCAATCTGCGGCTAATTCCAGCCAGATTTTCCGGCTTTACGAGTCAACGTTTTCCCGCGGAACCGTCCTGCGCAGGGAATTTGGATTTTGGGGAGGAAATAGTTGGAGACTTTGACTGACGCTGCAATCTCGCGGATTCGCACAACCGTGAATATTAGCGCGGCTAATTCCACGTCGAATCTTTCACGAGGAACTGAAGCGTGCGAACGATCGGAACGCAGAAAACTTAAGAGCGCAACTCCCTCCGATTCCGCCTCTTCTGTTTCGCAAATGGAAATGGTAGAATCCTCGCGGGGATTCCCCTTCCCCGGAGAGGGTGCGTCGTTTTAGCCCGGGCGGAACTACTCACCCCCTCACCCCTTGCCCATAGAAAACAGAGAAAGAGAGAGGAAAGATCCTGGAGGAACGTTTCCCCAGGAGTTTACGAGGATACGCGTTTCTTGAGAAACGGTTTCGCCTTCTCCGGCGGACGAGACTCGCCGTTGGAAATGTCCTTCGATCCTTGATATCGAACCGTTCTTCGAGTTTTTCCGACTGGTTTTATCTAAACTGTTCCCGGACGAGTCGCCGTCGCTGTTCCCACCTTCGTCTCCACCCCGTGCTAATAGTATTGGTCGTCGTCGTCGTTGGCAGAGCTGGAGAAGAGCAGAGGGGTTGGGGGTTGGGGGGGGTGGAAATGCTGAGAAAGTGTCGTCGATATCTCCCGGCTGAACGAGCGATAGCGCCCGGAAGTTGGCGCGTACACGTTCGACTACACGCCCACGTATTGCCTTGCAAATATCGACAATTTGTCGCAGCTCAACCCTCTTCTCCCCCCCCCGTCCCCCATCTCGTTCCTAGCGACTGTCTTTTTCCTCCATCGGCCTCTCTGCGTCCCCTCGACTCCGCGACCCACCCTTTCGCCGGTGTTACATAACCCGGCGTTTGTACCCTCTTTCCCCTCTCCTCCCCCGTCTACGTTAGGTCCTTACACTTTAGAGGCTGCAGATATATGTTCGATATATCACACAGGTCCGCTAGCATTCGGTGTCAGCGAAGCGTTTTAGAATTGCGTTCACCATTCCCCCTCACCCCTTTGCTTTCTCCATCTTCCTGCCCAGTTTCCACGTCTCCAAGCATCAGTCTATTTCTCGTCTTTACTTCCAGCGCCGTTGGCCGCGATTCTCTCGTTCGTTTTGCTCCTTCCTTCCGACGTATTATCTTTTCCCCCGGATTACGTCCGAGCACTTGGTCCCCCGGGGAGGGCAGTCGCGCGAAAAGGTTGAGCCGCGGTCGGAAAAAGGCCGCCGGCCTGGGGGTTCTAACTCGACCGTCCGTGAATCATCCCCGGCGACACCGTCGATCGACGATTTATGCGAGAATCGCCGAATGTTCGTCAGCGTGACAAACGACGTCGCCAGGAGGATCGTCGTCCTGCCCTCCCCTCTTTTTTCCTCTCCCCAGCAGGACAGGATTTATAGGACGAGGATTTCCATCGCGAGAATCGAGGAAGAACGAGTGGACCGACGATGAGTCATAGGTTCGTTATAATAGCCAAAACCCTCGATCGTTTTATGTGCGTGGATTTTCACCGGCAAGTTTTTTTTTCTCCCCCTCCCCCAGATCGAGCAAGGAAATCTCCGCGATATCCAGGGGCGGTTTGACGCGCGCGGTTGGTCGCCACCACCTGTCGAATGCGGCGAGACGGCGGAAAGGAAGAAAAAGGTCAGAGGGGCAAAGGGGAAGGGAGCTGGGGAAACGCCAGTGACTTTATTTTCTTATTCCCGTTGGCCGGCTACCCCCGGCGTTTCATCGTTCCGAGATAAACTGCCGACCGGGGGGGAAATAATAGCGCCGAGGCAAATTCGAAAATCGATCATCCCATCCCGAGCGCCATTTATAAACGACCCGACGTCATCCCGGCGAATATTCCAAGGTTCCCGGAGATGTTTACCGCTACGCAGGTTCCCCAATCTGCCGAGTTACGAGTAAACCTCGTGGATTTCCATGGATAATAACGCGGGACTGCGGGACGAAGACGAAGAAAGAACCGAACGAGGACGAACTGGCCCCGCCAAGAGACGTACGGGGGGCAGAATACAAAAGCGAAGAAAAGCAAAGCTCCGATGCCGGATATTAAAAGTATCTTCCGCCGGCAACGAACGGGGATCGACTTCCGTTCGTCCCGTCTTACTCTATTTTCACGGGAGATCGATCGAGATGGGGCCGATTGCAATTTCGCATTGAGCTTCGCATACGTCAGCCACTGAAAATACTTGGACGTGGGTAGCGGAGCAAATTCCTCGGGATATCGGATCCACCCGGACGTTCCGAGGGAATATCCCAACTGCGTGTACAACGGCACGAAGCTTTGGGAAAATGTGCTGTGATCCAGTGTCGACGACGACGTTTGTTAGCACTCGGTAAACGCAATTTGTGAGCGAAATGTCAGAAAGCCCAGTGGCCGGGGAATTGCCATAATCGAACCGCCGAAATCTGACCGGTCGTATTTCCAAGCCGTGATCGAATCCCCCGCAAATCAGGGGACAAATAGTCAGCGCGCATAATACCGCTAATTATTAATAACGCGGTCTCGCGGCGCAAAGTGGATGAATGGCTGTTTGCGCCGGCCAGAGCCAACGAGATTGCTCCCCCCCCCCCCCCTGTGACCCCTCCCCACCATTCTCCCTCTTATAACCCCGTAGGAGGATAGGCACAGCACTCCCGTTTCGCCAATACTTGCCACTCACGTTAATCGCTCAGCGCCAGTCGATAATTCACAATGGCCGCTCTTCCGTCGGCTTTTTTCCTCCTCGATGCTCGATCGCGGCTCACGGGCTCCTATTTTCCATTTCACTTGCTCCCAATCGATACAAGCCGCTGAATTTTACCGCTCGCTCAATGGACAGACCGCCGTGGGAAATTACGGGAGCCGGATTTACCAAGATTTTCACCCAATTTCACTGTCTATCTTTTTTTTTTCTTGCAGTCAAGTACTTGAGGGAGGTGACCCCGTACTTCCGGAAGGCCTCGATCATCCAGGAAGTCGGCTGGGAACTGCAACGAGGTTTCCTCAGCGCCACTCCCCCGCCGCCAAAATCACCGCCCAGGGCGGACACGCGTTATCTGCCCCTGCAGCTCTGCCGACTCACCAGGGCGCATCCCTCCACCGATCCCGGTAAGTCCAGGATGTTCCAGGGAAATCTCAACCCGCTTGATCCCGCGGGATCCTCCCAGGGTTTGGCCAAAAATTCGCCGATCCAGTAATACCTCGGTTAATGACGATTAATCGTGCCAGACAAACGGCTTCTCATTCACGTATGTCTGATCATACTCGGCACGTTACTACTTTTCAAAGACCGTGACTCCACAAAATCGTCCTGTACCTCATTTCTAGGAATCGGAACGATCTCGCGAAAGCACGAAAACGGTTTGCTGTTGAATCGTCGATGGAGTCAACGGAACGTTGTAGCTTTAGGACCGGCAAATCTCTGTTGCGCAACCCCTTTAATCGGCGGCACTTAGGCGCGAATTCGTAAGGGTGAATGACAGAAAGGGGAGCCAGTATGTCGGTGGCTACGTGTACGGTTTCGCCGTGCGTGATGCTTAGCGGCTGGGCTAATCGGCCCGCCGGAGACCCGGCTAACAACCCTCGACTCGCAATTAACCAGGCATTTCTCGCACGAGCACCGTGTTTGTACACTGTAAAATGCGTCGCGGATAATTATATAATCGCGATAATCACCGCGCCGAGACGTGTGTGTGTGTGTGTGTGTGTGTGCCGTGGGCGCCGGTTAAACGCCGACGCGAGGAGCTGACGTACACAGTGGGGAGGGAGGGAGGAGGGGAAGAATGGAAAAAGAGGTGAAACGACGATGGTGTAATAGCTCGTGAGCAAAGAAACGTTTAGCGGATGAAATGGCCGTATCGAGAACGTGTCTCCGGAGCTTCAACGAACTCGCGGAGACGAAGAGGAGAGGGGGGGAAGGACGGGATAGTCTGTTGACTTAAAAAATATCGACAGGGTCGGGTAAACGCGGTGGCAGGGAGACAGCGGTTTAACGCAACTTGCCCGCAGATACAACCGAGAGATACAGCACGTCTCTGATTGCTTTTCCTTAGCTTCCTTCCGGCACCATCGCCGGATCGTTCGCCACTTTCCTCCTCTATTTTTTTCCCCTCTCCTTCCCCCTCACCTGGTCTTCCATTATGCCTCACCTTCGACGAAGCCAATTTCCTCGTCCCACCTCCATCGACTTCCTCTTTACCCGCTCTACTTTTCTTTCATTCCAATGGAATTTCCCTCTCTTCCTTTTACCTCTCCAATTTTCTCTCTATTTATCCGCGCTCCAATACTCCGTTGCGTGTTCTTCCCGTCTGCCAGACACGAAGGTCCAAAGGCATGAGGGAAAAATGGGCCAGCGGGTTCCGCCAGGACCTTCCCCGATTTTATCCTAATTTTCCCTTCTTTATTGGACGCTCGAACCGACACGTTCGTCCCGGCTAACGTTCGAACCCGTGTTGCCTCGTAATTGGCTGGTTTTCGCGTGCGATTAAAACCGGATGTGCCTGTCGCGTGCCGCGAATAAACGATCTAGATAAATCCCCCGTTCCGCATTACACCGTGTCCTCCGCTGTATTTAACTGGATTATTTTACAGCGCGATATGTCTGCTCGTTTTCATTCGTTTTCCGACCGACCGGTTTATCCCCGCCTCTCCTCGGTCGTACCTCACTTTGCGCATGTCGCACTGACGTTATTGTTATTAACGTTTTTCTCACGGACAAGTCCTACGAATCGGCGAAAATTCGCCGCGGTATTAAAGGCGCGGCGTATTAAAGGAGGACGAACAGGATCCGGGCTGGAGTTTTGACGGGAAAATGAGAATCCGTGGGGAAGGGAAGGGAGGGGCAGTACGAAACGGAAAGTCAGGCGAAAAAAGGTGGGCGGCAGTAGATACGGCGCGGAATATCGACGATAATACCGGATGGTTTTATCGTCGAGGGGAAAAAAAAGGCAGCCTGGGCTCGGCTGGTCGTGCAATGAAAATCGGCTAATTGAATTAGTACAGCTAGATGGCCCATAGCCCAGCCGAAGCTGTCCGCCGCAGAGCTTCGCTTAAGAGGAAAATTCAGCCTCTCTAGCCCGCCCACGCCGTTGGCAGATTAGTGAATTTTCAAATTCTCCACGGTTCCCCTTGTCCCGGCAATCTCCGGATATTTGCAGAAACGAACGATCAATTCTACCGACGAATAAACGTCCATTTTCATGGGACAGGATTAACGAATGATAAGGAATTTCTTCGTTTCCTACGAATAATGATGTTTTCGAAATCCATCGTTCCTGATTGATCGTGTATCCAATTACTCAACCAAAAATATGCACGCGTTCGGCGATCTCGCGGTTAACCCGATTAATTTTCGAAATTATCGGCTATCCGCGATAACCACAGAAACTCGAAACTTCGGGAAACACATCGGACGGTACAGTGGAAAATAGCGATTCGTCGGACACGCCTCGATTGTTTCGTAATGAAATTAGGGCGTCTGGCAGCGGGGGAAAAGTGTCACCTCAGGAAGAAGACGAAGAAGACGAAGAAGACGACAGGGGGTGGACAGTAGGGTGTTAAAGATTCTCTCCCACAAACCTGTGGGAGAGAAGAGAAGGCTGATAGTACGAAACAATCGCGATGGGGGTGGGGACTGCAGACGGAGAAGACGGGGAGAGGGGGTGGGAGTTAAATTAGTTTCCGGGGCAAAAGCTGCCTGCCGCGGCCGGGTTTTCAGGGCTAGCCCCGTGTATAATTCCAGAACAGCTCCATCAGAGCAGAACCCACGAAGAACCCGCGCCATCCGGACCATCCGCCTTCTCCGCCATCAACCATCTCCCTGCCTAGCCCCTCCCCCGCTTTCCCACTTTGCCCGCTCGCAGTTGGCCAAGTTAATTACCGTAGGATAATTGCGCCCTATACGCCGGACCGACTGATTAATGAGCCGTAGATCGGCCAGGTCCTTTTGGATCGTGTCCTCGGCTATGGCCACTCTTATCGCTCTTCTTATCTTCCTATCAAGCTCCCAGGACATGGGCATCAGCGAATCCCAGGACCACAGGACTCCATCTTCGTCAAATGGGATGCCGTTTTCGAGATAAACCGAGGACGCTTGTTCGTCAACCATTTTAGGATATCACGGTTAAACAGGACGGCTTTTTTTAGCAGAATGGGGCGATCGTAAAATACTTCTCCTTTCGTGCCGAGCCCGTAAAGCGGTTATTGCGCGTTGCTTTTACGCCTTAATCGTTCGTTAACTCTGGCGGGGGAAGAGCGAGAAAGGCGAGTAATCGACGAAAGCCGGAAAGTGCAACGCAGCTGCAATTGCGGCGATCGATAAGGCGCCGCTTATTATCGCGTAATTTCCGTAACGCGATGTAACGTGTCTGTCGTGGCGAGGTTGATAGCCATCGTCATCCTTCCCCGAAGCACCGAGACCCGCGAAAATGTATCCACCAATAAACAAGATGAAACGCAACGTCGTTATTACATCGGAATTTACGGGAGGTTCAGTTACGATCAACTTTAGATACGTATTAATGACCGTGTGTGTGCGCTACGCGCAGATTGAATCGCAGACACAGATAAATACCGGACGACAATGTGATTCGTTTGGAAAAACACGGTTTGTTTGCCCTTTTCTTTCACCGCCTGCATTGCCGGGGGGAAAAATGCCGGTTAACGCGGCGGCCAAGTAATTTTCGCGGCTACGCGACAATGGAAATGAAAAATCTCCGGCGACGCGAGCGTAATTTCGGCCTGACTCGGCGACCATTGATTAATCAACGTTGTACCTGCAAGTAACTGCCGGCCGGGGGGATCGTCCCTTTGTGTGCCGTTTGCATGGAAACGTCGCTCGGCGACGAATAATAACATTTCGCGTTTTATTGGCGTTTCGACCAGGGTTGAGCAGGGGTCGAGGGGTGTCGCAGGGGGAGGGGGGAGGACCGCGAATTCAGCCGGTTTTCCCGCCGGTTTAACGGGGTTTCCCGGTGACTCGGTGCCCCCCCCCCCTCACCGCTCCTCGGCGATCCTCCAATTGCGGCCGAATTGAAAGAGCGATAATTGCGATCGAATTAACGAAACGCACGGCACCGGGGCCGCGTGGAAAAACGCTGAAAGGCTAATGAACTGACGCTAGAAAATCGTATCATCAGCGCGCGCCATGGCAAAACGCCACGGGGATTCGATTAGCAAAACGCGCCGGTGCGAAGCACCGAATAACCACTTCTTTGTCAAACCCGACAAACCGTCGGGGTTAGCCGCTTCCCCCCCCCCCACATTAGTCCAACGATTATCATCCCGGAGTAAACGGGGAAACGTTTCTCCCGCTAATTCCGTGACGGTGTAAGGCGTTTTACTTCGCCCCGAATTCGCCGTTTTATTATCGGCCTCGGCTTTCCCCCGGGTTTCCTATATTTCGCCGGCTGTGCATTCGAGCCTGGAGTATCGGTTGCCTGGCTGCCATATTGGCCCGAAACTACGGAAATATTAAAGCTCCCTGCCCCCTCGAGGAGCCGAGCTAATCGACGCCGGGGAAAAAGCTTATAAGCCGCCTGGCACAAAAAGGTTCATCGAATCATCCCCCCGACGGGGAACAAACTAGACTTTCGCGGAGCAAGGTTTCACCGAGTCAAGGACAAAAATCATTTGAAACCGAAGAAAAATACGGACCTCCGTTGGGCCAACGATTTCTCGTTCTTCCTCCACTCCGCTTCAATTCCTTCGAACGCAGTTACAGAGGATAGTGGCGGCGTGGCATAATTGAAAATGCACCGCGGGGCGGGGGAATTTCTCCGGCGGTGAACCCCTTTCGAAACATCCGTTCTGCCCGGGCGACTCCCCCCTCGTCGCCTCTCGTAACCGAGCGTTCTCACCCGTGGCGTTAATTAATTTACAATCGGCCCTACTTTGATCGTGCACCCGTACGCGCCTCTCTTACGGTTCCGTGCAATCGTTCCCCCCTTGCCCTTCTTCCCCTCGCACCCCCACCTTGCCCGATGCAGTCGGCATCAAGCACCCTTCAGAACGGGACTCGTCCTTTCCCTCACTTATACCCGTTCCCCCCCTGCGTCCCTCGCCGTGTGAGGTGATTCCAATGATCCCCCTCGGGGGGGACTGCAAGCCCTTTGAAAGCTCCTTCGTTCCAACGCGTCACTGCCCACATATCTCGCATATTGAATCTTTATGGACCTACGGCGATACAACCCTCAGCCAACCCCCTCATCGTCTACCAAACTCTAACTTCCTATGGACCAAATCGTAGGAACATCGTTTTTTTCACCTTCTCATCTTTGACGTAGTTCCTTACTCTTATTATATTCCCTGTTCTGAGTGAAAATTCGACTTTTTATGTGCCGTATTACGGTGTAAGTTTCATTGATTTTTTTTTCTTATAGAATTAACTACGCATTCGTACATCGTGTAACCCTGTTTCTTCGCCATTTAATAATCACGGGAAGAGCTGAAGTACGTAAAATGGGGTCCTCCAAGGGACTGTGCCCTTATAAAAAATTCCCCAAGCTCCCGGAGGACGGTAGGTACGGTTGCGGGCCGCGTTTTCTTCACACGTACCTTCTCCTCTCCTCTTCTCCCTCTTGCCCCTCTGCGGAGCTCGTGAAGAGGTCGTTTGCAGTAACTCCCGGGCCCGTGCGCCGGTGGGCAGGCTGCGCCCACGGCTAATTAAACGGGCCGGAGTATCGGCCGGCGGCTTTGCTCGACTTAATTTGAATTAGCGGTAAGTTGGCACGCCGCGCTCGCTCAAGTCCTAACGCGGGCCTTTAATGAAATTGCAAAACCGCGGCCAGACTCGTCGGCCAGCTTGTTTTTCCACGCGCCGAAGATCTCCGGTGAGAAGTACCGCGCGACTCGACGTGGATTATTGACCAGCCGAATATTGGACACTCGCGAAGAGAAGGGCAGCCGTGGGGCAGGGGAGGGGGGGAAGGTTGGACAATTGAATGCCGATTTCCCAGCGGGACGATCGCCGATATATACGCCCCCACTCCCCCCCCTCTCTCTCTCTCTATCTATCTACCTGTACGTATATATGTTCCGTGGAATCGCGTAATATCGCGGCCCTATCGGCCATATGCACGGCATCGTACATCCTGTATAGCGCTCGTCCTACGGCCAAGGGAAGAGGGGGAAGGGACAGGGAGGGGCGGGGAGGAAGGAGGGATGCAGTGATTCGCCCGGACTGGGTTTCAATCTGCGGCTCTCCGCGCGTTACCGTCCGCACGATTTACTTCGACTCGCCGGCGCTCCATTGTCTACTCGCCGGGGAATTATGGAACCCATCCACTTTCCCCCGAGAAAGTATTACCGGTCATTCCGTGCCGCGACCCGGCTCCATTCACTGCCGCGAAAGAAAGGAAACCCGACGTTTCGAATGACGCATGAGGAATGTCGCCAAGGGGGAAGAGATCCTCCGAAAAAATTGTTGATGGAGCAAGGAGAAAGTAAATACATCCGTAATCTCCGGGAAATAAATGTTTAATCTCCGACTGCAGGAGAAACTGTTGGCTCAGCTTACCACAAATTTTATGAAATCTCTGAAATAACTGTTTGACGTACCTGTTGGAAGCACCTGGAGATATTATTCTCAGAACGTTTCTATGGATTTCTCCGGTACGGGAATTCCTGCGGTGTCGATTTCTCCGACACGTTCAAGTTTCCCAGGACAGCGATCGGACTGGGTGGACGGTACAAGCGTCGAATGGAGGGCCATTTGAAGTTCTTTCGTTTGGCCACGGGCACCGAGGAGTCATTCGCCGGGGATGAGTCGCCTTTAAATGACTCCGTGTGTCGTTTCATCAGGCGACCGTAGGAAAACCGCCACGTAGCTCGGTCCGCGCGTGATTCGGGTCGGATATCGGCGGAGGGAGGAGCAGACGGAGAAGGAAAATACAGTGGAAAGAAGGAATAGAATGCCAGTCGGGGGAGGAGCGGAGAGTGTATCGAGATGGTATCTTCTGTCGTTACTCGTCGAACGTGCCCCTTTTAACGGGTTTCCAGAGGGTTAACGAGATTTCGCGGATCCCACGGACCCTGCCGGACACAATACACCGGCATTACCGAGCTCCTGGCTTTTACGAGACATCGACTTTTCCTCGGCCGACAATCCGCCGGACCTCAGCCGCTAATTTTCTATGAGCACACACCGCGTGGTCCTTCGTGGTAAATCCGGCTAGCAGCTCTGTTGTCCGCGGAAAAAGACCCTCGCCGCGGAGAGACCGAACGACCGGGGAAACTCTTCCGCGCGGAGAAATATAACGCTTTAAAGTGGCACGCGTAGAAACTGAAATTCATTCTCCGTGCATACAGAGGACGACGGCTAAACGTCGCTTATAAACGAGGAATTACGGGCCGGCGAACCACTTGCCCTCCCGCAGGGCCAATGCCCCACCGTCGACCTCGGCCCTTTGCACGACGTAACAGTCGAACGTGGAGAAATTATGCGAGATTTTACTCGAGGACACGATATCGCGATAAACGTTTCCGCCCGTACGTGAAGCGATGAAATAACGGGATCGTAAAGCTCCAAATCATTTCCATTCGTTGGAGAGGCCCACTTAGCGTGTACGAGTACTGGCCGTATTTCAGGGGGGGGGGGGGGGGGAAGGGGGGACTGGGAACGTTCGCTTCGAAATAGAAGACGTACTCTATCGGGCGGACCACGATCGATGCCTTAGCTGCATTTATCGGGAAACGATAATTGCATCGTCCGAGTATTATTAGGTCCATCGGCCCCATCCAATTCGGCCATGCTTTCTACCCTTTCGCGTTAACCGACGCAAAGGTATAAATTAAAAGTAAAATTCCCCTGTACGGCCGAAAATAGAGACCGCAGTTTATTATTCAACGGGAGGGGAAAAACGTAAGGGTCTCGAAGGAAGTTTATGTCTCCCGTGGAATTGTTGTTCTTTATTTACCGCCGTGGCTGACCTTTGAACCGTTCCCGGAAAGCGGGATTCGCTCCAACGGGGAAATGGGAACGGGCTTTTTCGCGCGCCAGTGCAAAAATGACCGAGTGTACGGAATAAAACGACTTTGACGTCCGCAGGTGGTAATTACGGCGCTTAAAGGGAGAGAGGATCCCCTGTACGAGTAGTCGGCTAACAAAGTGGACACAAAGAGCGGAAAAGTGCGAGAGAACGAAGGGAATACACGAAAGGAAGGACAGAAGGACACAGAGAGAGAGAGAGAGGGGGGTATGGGTTGGTAATAAAAACTCGGAGCAAAAAATAAATGGGTGGGCGTTTACGCGAGAGGGGCAGATCGATTGCGAATAAAACAATGCTCAAGCGGAAAATAAGAGGATAGCCGCGCGAAACACGCAAATAAAACGAGGGAAAAGAAAGACCCGGTGGATTGGCCAAATGAGAATTAGGAGACACGGAGTGTAGCGAACAAACAACGGGGAAAATGGAAGAAAAGGCAAGAGGGGGAGTGGCAAATGCTCGACGAAAAGCGAGAGTGCAGGGCCATGGGGGAGGGCAGGGAAGGGGGGGAAACTTAAATATTCCGGCGGAAAAGCGACGAGGCCCGGCTGGCTTGTGTTGTGCGCTAATTCCTTTTGATGATTCTAGCAATTCACCGCGCCACCGGCAGCCGCTCTACCAACTAGTTAGTAGTTGGACAGACAATTCCGAATTACACGCGGTGCATCTCGCGCAAGGGGAGGAAGGGGGGTTTGCTCAGGGAAAATGGATTAACTCGAACAGGGTGGGAACCGTCGAAGTGGGAGAAGAAAGGGATACGCTATTCTTTTGTTCCTTTTCTGTTAAGAATTTGATTTTTGGTGGAACATCGAAGTGATAATTCTGAGATGAAGAAGGGACACGGGGAGGGGGATGTGTGGAACGAAGAAGAGGGGGACGGGAGAGGGAACGGTGAGGTCGAAGGGAATCCTGTGAAAAGTTTCGACACTCGCTTGCCGCCAGTAATGCGGAACTGTCGTTCCTCCCGGAAACGTCCGAGCGGATATCGCGGCTGGCGCGAAGAACGAACCGTTGGAGCGCAGGGGAAAGACAGGGGGAGGGAAATAGTTGGTAGCGGACCGCAAAAAGTTCCCTACATGGGCCAATTCCGTGGGCACGTTGCTCCGCGTCTCACGGAAACCACGAGACGAAGTCCCCTCCCCTCTCCCTTCCGCGTACCGGAAATGTTGCTGACCCAACCGTCCCGTCGACATTCTGAGAAATCAGCGACAAGCCCTAAATCAGCCCTGCTAACCTGGACTCTTAAGTCTTAGAGCGTCGAGAAATGAAATTCTTCGTATTCAGAAGCGCGTGGTTTTGTAAATGAAGGAATTTATAGGAGTAAACCCTTGAAGGCTCGGATCGTGCGGTTCGGTTTAAAGGGCAGAACGAGAGGAGAAGAATGCGGTAAGTGGATGGAGGGGGTGTACCTATCCGTTGAACCGTAGGAAACTCAGGCTGGAGGGCGCTCGGTTGCTGGCTGGTCGTCCAAGTCGAGTGTAGTCCGAAACTTTTCTATCGGGGATCTCAATTCCACTTGTTTCCCTGGCCGGCGCAACGGGAGTTCAGCCGTCCCGCCCTTCCCCTCCCTTTTTACAGGCGTGCATCGCGCACGACGGAAGAACAGCTTCCATGAATATAGAATGCACCGGCGAAATCCGATCTTGTCGGCCGACCAGCAAGTGTCCCCCGCTGCGAGGAACACGCAAACTTCCACGTCTTTCTATCAAGCCCAGCTCATCGGACCACGACTCACCGGAAGTCCATTTCTCCCGCACGAGATACTCACTTGCGGGCTTTTCCAACTGCGATTCCCACGGTCAGCAGCTTCCCCCCCCTCCCCCCGCTCGTTTGGAATTCTTACGGACACGCAGAGGATTCGATGGACCATTTTTCCGGTTGCTCCTTTCGCGTCCTTTGTTTGTCCTTAGAAGAGATGGGAAGTGATCGCGAGATCGACTCGTGTTCCTCGAACACCGCGAAACACGCGGCTTCTTTCCTTCGAGGAAACTTCAAACGAGTTCGAAGAGTTCCAAGCGTCTAAGAACCCCGTCTCCTATCGGAGAAGTCGATCAAACTTTTTGGCAAGAATCTCTCCACCGCCCCCGTACCCCGCCCTTCCTCCTCGTTATGGCGGAACAAGCTTTTCAGGATGCGCCCGGTGAGTCTGCTACTTTAATCGTCCACGTCCTCGATTATTCCCCGTTGATCCTCCCTCGTGAATAATACCGGAAAGGTCATATTTTTACATAGATTTCGCCGAGATGGCTAGACTATTTCGGAAAGATAAAAATAATCATCGAATCTGCGAATTATTCGTTAATCCGAGGCTTCATTAAAGTTTCAAAATGAACGTCAGACGATCGTATCGAAAGGATTGGGGAACGTCTAAAGGTGGAATTTTCACTCCCTTTGCGGCGAAAGCCATGAGGATTCGAGAAACCGGGGATAAAATAGCCGGCTGGTGATTCTCATTGGCAGAAACCGCGTCTTCCGGCGACTTCTTTTCGGCGGGTTTGGCAGACGACGAATTCTCCCGACGATTGGTCCGATATCAGAGGAGACAACGGCGCGAGACCGGCGTCGAGATTGCCTCGGAACGAGCCTCGATGGGGAGGAAAACGAGAACTCGATGAGCTTCTCGGTTTCGCTCTATACAGCGAGAAAAAGGGAGAAAGACAGACGCAGAGCGGAATAAGTAGTGATTGAGGGAGATTAGACGATCGACGATTCGAGGGAGAAGATGGTTCATCGACAAGTATTACACTCGTAATTCCATCCTCCGGAAAATATTCCCCACCCCCCTCGATCTCTGATTTTCCTAAAATCAAGCCAATCTCCCCGAATCTCTACACTTTGATCGCACGATGAACCAATGGAGTTTATACGACATCATTGTACCCATTACGTTTACCATCCACGTGAAGCTCTTTTCCCCCGGTGAATCATACGAGAGAATCGAATTACATCATTTTCCCCGGGTTTAAGTTAATCAACGTGCGCGATCGGACGCATTTAAACGGGCGCAAATTAGCGATCGTCAGTGGGCCGTTGCCATCGCAAACCTTCCCCATTGGACACGCTCGTCACAGGAGGAATTGTCGTCGATGGCGTGCCGTTTCGCGTCAATTAGCGGTACCTCGTTACCGCCCACGCAACGTCAGTTATCGATCCCGCGCGTTAATTAATTATTAAGATCAAACCGTGCCGATAAAGAAAGCTCTTGATTAAATATAAGCAAAGAACCTCTCGCACGATATCACTTGGGTACTCGGTTAAGTTCGTAGTTATTTATCGTCCTGTAAATATTTCCAACAATGCCCACCGGGGTAGACAAATATATCGTCAAGTGTAGGGACTGTATAATCGGGGAATGACGAAAGGGTAAGGAAACTCGACGTTTCGGAGGGTCGACGCACTGATGCCGGTGGCGGAGAACAAACGTCATCCGTCAACGAGACTCAATCGCTGAGGCAAAAGCGGATTGGCATCCGGCTAACGGCCTCCTAATAAACATGGAGCCACGTTCAATTCATGCCGCAAAGTACCCCGCAAACGGGAAACTGCCAGCGACACGCTCTATGCCCGACCCTATCGAATCTCCGTCTCTCTTTCCACGTTTCTCTCTACCCACTTGTCCTATTTCCAACTTCCCCTCTCCCTCGTTTCCCCGGCCCGTCCCCCCATTTTCCTCAGTCCTGTCCCTGCTTCGTTCTGCCGCCAATCTTTTTCACCTCTCTCTCCCCCTCCCCCTCCGCGGGGACTTTGGAAGGTTCTGCCGGCACTCCTGGTCGATTTTTCGTCCTGCGCAAAATTCGCTCGGGCCACCGCATCGGCTCGCCACTTCCGTTTCACTTACGGCCCGGCCGATCG
Source organism: Hedychridium roseum (assembly GCA_963989215.1). Taxonomy (NCBI): domain Eukaryota; kingdom Metazoa; phylum Arthropoda; class Insecta; order Hymenoptera; family Chrysididae; genus Hedychridium; species Hedychridium roseum. The sequence continues at coordinate 1,290,841 of OZ022318.1, read as the reverse complement.
TCGTGTGCGTGCAATATCGTTCCTGCAGTCCTCTATGTTGCACTCATACCACCGTACCTGCGGGACACGCTGTCATCGTTCGTTTTCGTAACCAGCCAGCAAGCCAGCAGATTTTCCTTTCTCCGCGAAACCTTACGGATCCGTCGTTAGACCGATCGTTGCATCGGAATTCAGAGAAATAAGAAGAAGCGAGAAAAAGAAGAAGAAGAAGAATTTATTCCATAAAAGAATTGTCAAAGAATTTTCCAAAAACAACTCGGCTGTACTCTGTCAATTTCCGGTCTGGTTTTCCCTGGTTTCTGGCGCGGTTGAAAAGTGACACTTACAGCACGTTTCCCTCGTAACTGTGACTATCGAGTGACAAAGAGTCAGACGTGTTGTTGTTTTTTTGTAAATCCAGTAGCTTTGATCTCGACCTTTGGGCTGTTTGTTTCATTGGCAATGCGGCGGCCGTATTTCGGTCGAAGCAGCGATCCATTGGTATATTTGCACGGCAGTGACGTGCATAGACGACGCGTGACTGGTGTGCACGCACACGTGGCCCAGGAGGGTAGGTAGATTTAGAGGTTCGCGGGAATCGTGCAGTTTCGTTCGCTCAGCTGCGTGCGGTAAAAGGCAGGGGGTTAGAGAGTAGGCCCTTTCCGCTCATCCATGTACATATCCCTCTCTCTCTCTCTCTCTCTCTATCTCTGTAAATGCATGTACGCCCGTGTGTACGTGAGAGCTGCGGCGACCCGCGGAGCTCTCTGCATCTCGTACGAGCGGAACGGGTCCGGAGTCAATTCAATCAATTGCCCGGCACCGAGGACCGCGCCGGCATCTATTTGCATTTACTGGCGAAACGAACGGTCGGCCCGGCAGAATGCCGCAACAGACGAGCCGGAAATTAATGTGTTAGCCTGCTAATTGCTAATTAAAAACACGAGCCAGTCCCGTGAATGCCAGCCACGTCATTGCTCGATCATCCGGCTGTGACGCGCACGTCGGCCGATCCGTCGCTCGGGCTTGATTTATGCGCCAACCGTGTCGATCGGTCCTTTCAGCCTCCGCGAGATGGAAACCGCCCGGTCTGACCTCTCAGTCAATCGATGACACCCTCACCCCCACCCCCTCCTCCTCTCCCCGTCCCAACGGGTCGCATAATTTTCGATCAACCACTCAGAGAATTTTCCACCCGCTCCGAGTCCCATGATTTTCGATCAAGCAATTTTTGTCCCACTCCGAGTAGCATGATTTTCGAGCAAGAAATTTTTGTCCCACTGCGAGTAGCATGATTTTCGACCAAGGAATTTTTGTCCCACTGCGAGTAGCATGATTTTCGATCAAGGAATTTTTGTCCCACTCCGAGTAGCATGATTTTCGATCAAGAAATTTTTGTCCCACTGCGAGTAGCATGATTTTCGATCAAGAAATTTTTGTCCCACTCCGAGTAGCATGATTTTCGATCAAGGAATTTTTGTCCCACTCCGAGTAGCATGATTTTCGATCAAGGAATTTTTGTCCCACTCCGAGTAGCATGATTTTCGATCAAGGAATTTTTGTCCCACTCCATGATCGACCAGTCAAGGTAGCATTGTGACATTGTGCGTGGAGTTTGGATGGATTCTCCAACCCTTGCCCTCTCATTCGATAACTCAGACCCCCCTCCCCTCCTCTGAGTTTGTCGTTACGTCGGCGAAAGTCGAGGATTTCCTGGTAGTACGCTCGTAACAGTTCCGAATCCGATTACCCGATGGCAAAGCCGCGCTCGTTATCGCCGGAATTCCCCGCGAGCTTCCGTTCTGTTCCTCCGTCTGCGTATCTTCCGGCAATTTTGCGTCCGCCTGACCCCAAGAGGCGCGATTCGATTAGCCCGGTAATCCCGTCGGCTCCTTCTCCGGTTACTCGGCCTTTATCCCCGTCTTTTCCCCGGCCGTAATGTAATTTATCGAGGAGGAGTAGGAAAGTAATTGGCCGATCCGGCAAAGTGCCTCGTTAGACGCGCCGAAACAAACAACCGTTGGAAATATTATTGGCAAATACGAAAAAAAGCCTGCCCGATAGACGGCCAAAGTTTTCACTTTGAATTATCCCGCACTTTCGAGCACGTCCTTTGATATCCCCCCTTCTTTTCCCCCCGTCTGCACTATCGGCGTATTCCTCCGGCGACGTTGCTCCTAATTATACGACAGCGTGTGATCGAACTTTCCGCGCTGAAACTTTCATGGCCCTTGGACTTGTCGAGAAGTTCGTCTCCGTGTACACTCGAATACGTGATCGTAGATCCACCACTTGGCGCATCCGCTATTTATCTTCTGGCATTTGCATCTTTCATCAGGCTCCTTTTTCCCCGTAGATTCAACGAAAATACCGACAGCCTGGCCAATGATTTTGTTCTTCGTGGAAATTAGAACGAAGCACAGGTCGGTCTACACCTTTCGTTTTCCCCCGTTCAATTGGCCCCGAATCCCTATGGTTTCTGTTGGCTGGCTTCGTGGCCGCACTTTGCAGACCCGTAAAATCAGACTTATACACCGACGCTAGAGCGCGCAGAGGGGCAGGAGGGGGACGCATACTTTCCTGTATACGTGCGTTTACACAAGGCCGGGAAAATACGCGGCATGGACGGCGAGAATATTGCGCTTGTACCGCCCTTCCCTCGGAATCGCTCGGAAATGCAAAACGCACGAAGCCACGGGTAGGGGGGTAGGAGAGGGTATGGGGAAGAGGGGGAGGCCGAATCTGCCGTCGATTTCATCGGGCTTCCGCCCCCGCGAACCTTCCGCTCGTTATGTCGAGACCGAGCGAAAATGAGAAGGGCGAAACGCGAGCCGCGGAATCGATAAGTAATTCAAGGAGACACTCGCGAGGCTACACGTTTCTCCTATCGGAATTTCCCCGCGAGCCCCGGGCCATTCTTGCCCCCCTTTTCTTATCCGTCCTTACAAATTTCCCTCCTTTCGTCTGTCGCTCGATCGATCCGGTTCCCTTGACTCGCGAGAAACGACACGCAGTCTTTCGTGAAAACCGTTCGACTTCACGACCCTGCATATTTTTATGATAAACGCAATGGCGATACGTTCATTTTCCTCCCTTCGTCACCTCTCTCCCTCTCTCTCTCTCTCTCAATTCTCCATTGTCCCGGTTAATTAACCGGCCATGTATTATATTCCTGCCGGACGTTTCCTTGGCGAAGAGAGGCCACTGTGAGAGAATCGACGAAATAAATTGGCCTGCCCGAAATCTCGCCGAGATAACGAGCCATCGTGAGGGTGAAAAATACCGTTCGATCTCGAAGGCACACGGGACAACGCGTCTCCCGGCACCGGCGCTAACGATCGACGACCGAGGATTACCTTTTCCCCTCATCCCCATTGAAAAAAAGCGCACACACACACGCGGCAAGGGGGGTGCAGAGCCCGGGGGGATGGTGGCCAACGAATTCAAGGGGAGTAACAAACGGCCGTACGTGCCGCGAAATTCGCCGTGGGATGATTAACGAGTCGCGCCAATTTCACCGTCGTGTCCGTTTCGTCGAGATACCGCTGTCCGGTCGACGTGATTGCGCATCTCTTTCGTCACATCGAAACCTCGGCGAACTTTTCACGGGTCGAAACAAAGGTTCGCGCGAAAAATTTCCTATCCACGGCAAGTAGGGAAAGATCGTACGAGTTCCGGCGAAATGATGGCATTAACGCGAGGAAGGAAAGCAGGGAGAAGCGGGAGAGGGGCGAGTGGGTTATTTTTCTATTCGCTGAGGCATAGCCGCGAACAGGAACGTATGGAGTGTTTGATCGATCGACCGTCGACGCGTCTGCTGGCCGCGCCTTCGGCCCTTGATCGAGGACGTTAATTGTCCGCCGCGAGAGGACCGTCGGCTATAGGAAGGAGAATGACGAAAGAGAAAGGGACGAAGAGGAACGTTGAAGGCCAGGAAGAAGCAGAACGAATGAGCCCGGAGAACAAACGGGTAACACGGTCTCTCACGTGGCCCCTCCTCTACCCCCCCTTCCCTTCTCTTCTCCCTCGTTACGGAACTTCTGACCTTTCCCCCGAGGCAGCCCGGCAAACTACGGACCGTACAACACTCGCAAGAATTCCGTAAAAACAGCCATAACAAGGCCGTCGAAGCGGAGGAAATTAATGCCGGCAGTCCGGCCAAGTATGGCCGAGATAAGAGGTAAAAAATACACTTAACAGACACAGGCCGAGCTGGGAATTCGCCGAGAACTGGAGTTTCTTCTTCAAACGAAAGACTTTGACGAGGGGGGGGGGCTTCTTTTTTCTCTGATTATCTCATTTATGGCGGATTATTTAGAGGGGTCGGTGGAAGACCAACACGTGTGGATCCTCTGTACGTGTACAACCCCTCGTCCTTGAGGGGACGGGGGTGGGGGGCAGCGAATGTTCACCGGGAAGTTCTCGCTCGATCGCCTCTTCCTCGAACCTCATCCTCGTTACAGAACTTTTAAACCCCGGTGCGCATCACTCGTTACGTACGCTCGCTTGGCTCCCGATCGAGGACGGAAAACACGATTTCCTCGACAGGATCCCAACCCCTCGCATCGTCGGCTTCCATCATTCCAACTTCCAAAACGCTCGCGAGTTTTCCCAAGTTCAACGAGCGGGCCTCGTACTACGCGTCGCGTCAGATCTATTTCCCGCTTACCCCCCTTACCGCCCCTCATTTCTCTGCATGGACGACAGGGCTTTTCGTATCCACTGGTTCTTGGATGGATTTGGAAAAATCGAAGAAAGAATTAGCCCTTCCTACGCGATCCAGGGATATCTTTTCTGTGGGAATTTGTCCGAAAACGTCTGTCGTCGGTCGAGTTGGCCGAGCTGAATAGCGAGCCGTGTATACCGAGAGATGAAAGGTAAACAGTCCGGGTCGGTGCTTTGTTGATATAAGCCCTCAGCCAATTCCATTCCGTCGATATCTTCGACCGTGAGCCAACTCGGACTCCGCGTCGCTATTTATTCGGCCACTCGATTGTTTTCCGGAAACGCCAACAACAACGGTCCGCCCATTCGAAAACGCGTCTTCGAGTTTTAACAAACGATTCGCGCACGATCGTACACACGTTTCACCGGACATTCCCTCAACTTGCTTTATTAGAGCACCTAATGAAGTTGATGTACCGCAAACGCGGCGCGATTATGGAGGCTCAGTTGATAAAGTCGCGAAAGTCTGTTGCGACGACGTCAAAGCCGCGGAATTACGTGGCGCGTTTTCATTCGCCCGGACCGCGCGGAAGGGGGAGAAAAATTGAAGAGCGACGAGTTGCTCGGCCGCTTTCACAGGCCGTCTTCAAATAAACATCCCTCCCCGAGGAGGGGAAAAGCGAGGCAAGGAAAAAGCCGCTTTTACAGAGGAGAAGCAACATCCCCGGCGTTCATTAAATGCACCACGCCTTCAGACGGAAGGCGCTGGGTTTTGGTAAATATTTACGCATTTAGAAACCGCTGAATCGGAGATTTTTCGTAAACCATCATGGCCTCGTTGACTTTCGTCGTTCTGCCAAGTAATAATGGACGGTTTCACGAAGGAATAAGGAGCGTGTGAGCCACGTCTAACGGGTGATCGGAGGGTGGAATTACGGGAAAGTCTCTAAGATCCAGTCGGGTGGTGTGGGGGTTAAGGGGACGGGGGAGAGGTTCTTGGTTGCGCGGGGCGATCCATCATCCTTCAGCTCGGGCCGAGGACGTGAGCACAGGTGCACAGGAGATGGTTGCAGAGCAGGGAAGGTCCGCTGCCAGGGAATCGGGTCACACGTGTCCGGAAAGTCCAAGCAACCATTTATATATAGCACAACGTTCTCGTCTGGCCCCGTCTGCTGGGCTTCCGCCGGGCGCCAGCCTATTTCCGCTTGTCCGGTGATCGTCGTTAGCCGGATTGCCGAAAGTCAGCGGTGCGGACGAGCCACGCAGGAAGTTGAAGGCGTCGATCCACCCCAATGTACATTGTTTCCCTCCAGAGAGCTGTCGTTAATCTTCCCCCCCTCCTACTCCTCTCGTGACTGGAAGATTCGTCAAACGTGGATCACTGGCTTCGAAACGCGTATCGGCCTGGTTTTTCCTCAACGGTAAGGGGACTGCTCGTGGCCAAAGGAGAAGCCGAAAAAATGTATTAATATACGCAGGACACGCTCGGAGCACACTTCTTGTCCGACCTGTCGAGGGACGGTGATTCCTCAAATGTCCCCCGCCATCGTTAATCTTCCCCGCGGTGCTTCCGTCCCGACGACGTTCAGCCGCCAAGATGGAGGAACACGCGTCGATCTTTGCCCGTCCCTCGCGTGACCGTAATTGACTCTCTGCCGCGCGACCCGCCGGGGGCAGCGAAAACATCCCCAAGAATAATCGTATAATTATTCCATTAGTTATGCGCTCGCGATGAAATCGTTATGCAAATTGCCCGACTCGCTCCAGTTTCCAGGGGGCCTCGGAATAAATTATACGCTGAATTTCACGAGACAACAGTTCCAAGGAATACCAACACCCCTCGATCCTCCTTGTGTTCTTCATTTTTAATTCATCCTCAAAATTACTTTCCGCCCATTTTGCACGCCACTGCAATACGAACGAAAGGAAAATAGAAAAGATAGTGCGGCGCACTTTTGGAATTCGGTTAGATGAAAAAACGAAATTGTACTATGAAATTGTAATTTAAACTATCGAGCACCATGGCTCGGTAGTTTCATTATTATAATGTCCCGCATAAATTTGCCCGAAATTTCGTAGCGGCAAAACGTAGGCGGGAGGAGGCGAAATTTCGTCGGAGCCGCATGTCCCCGCAAATCGTCGCTTTTCACGTCAATTCGGCCGATTCGCGATAAAGGTCCACGCGAACGATAAATTATTCCGTGGATCGTGGCCACCAATGGAGCCCGTATTTCCCCGTACCTCCGGGATTTTTCCCCGCGAAACGACAGACGGGATAGCAGCTCCATCGTCGTTGCATCAAACGCACCGATGTAATTTTCGGCCCAAGAAGAGCCGCTTCCCGTGGAATCCTTCGCCAGCCGTTCTTAGCGTGCAATATTGATGGAAACGAGCTTCCGTGGTTTTAATTAATACCGACGGAAGGTTGTGGCCCTGAGGCGCGGAACGACGTCGTGGAAGCTTCGTCCTGGAAGCTTCGTCGTTCTCGTTAGTATTCCCAAGCTGCGGAGTAGTGTCTCCGCCAGGACGAAAAGGTCCAAGGAAGGCCCAGCCGCTGCATTTCCCTTGCCTCCCCTCCCTCGCTCGCGTTTCCTAATTAGCCGTGCGGCCAGGTTATAAAGGGGGCGTGGACCGAGGTGAGGCCCGGGGGGCAGGATAGTGCTCCGGAGAACGGAAAACAATACCCGCTGTCGTCGTGTTTATGGAAATCCGTGTTAGGTAGGTCGCGTTAGGGCCGAGAGATAACGCTTGCAAATCGCATTACATCGCCGCCTACACGCGCTCTCCCCTTCTCCGTCTGTTCCAATGGTCCCCCCTATCTCGCCATTTCCCTACCCCACAGTCGCACCTCTCTCTCTCTCTCTCGCTTATCCTTGATTCCTCGTTTCTCTCCCTCTTGGTTCGTCTTCCCTGCGCTTCCTACCCTTTCGCCTTTCCACCCCCGGGCCAGAGACGCGCGCACGCGAGCCAAAGCGGCCGACCTCTGCCGGTCGCAGGAGTGTAACTAACCTTAGGCAACTCCTCGGAGAATAGCGGCATATGCCCAGGCCGCCTGCTACTGATACTACTGCAAACTCAAATCCACCCCATCCGTCCCTTCCCCCGGCGTCCTCGAAGAGATACAAACGACGAAAGCTCATTCATTCCCACCGGCAATTTCCTCCTCGATATATTCTTCTCGTTCTCGTATTTTTATCTCCACCCTCCCCGTTTACGCATTTGTGTGGCCGAGCATTACCGCGCAGTATTTCGCACGCTCGTAAAGAGGATGGAAGCAAGAACCGGCGGTGCAGGATAGGCAGAAACGATTGTACGAGCGCCGGGGGAGAACGAAGAGCAGTTCAATGCGCTGAACCCGCGTGGCTCATAAACGAGAGCGACCCTTTTCCGGAACTCGTTTCGCCCCGGTGCTCTCACCTCCGCTCGCGAGTTACAAGCAGCACCGCGAGTCTTAATTAGTCGCTCCTACGTACGAGCCCGTTACTGTAATTATAATTGTAATTGCACCGCTCGCAGCGACGTCGCCGCGCTGCAGTAAGTAATGAATTTTTAATTATTACAAATAAGACGACCGTTTACATAACAATCCGGCCAAACGACACCGAGATTCCGCTGGAACGATAGTCCCCCAGAGCCACCTCAACGTGCTCTACAGTTTTCTAACGCTCTCCCAAAGAGTCATTAATTAGTCACCGGACTAACTGAATAACAATATTCGCCGAGCGGTCTTTATCAACCACTAACGATCCGATGGATCTTCTCGATATCGCTCTACTATCCTGAACAACCTCTATGCCGAGGAATTGCTCGTCGATAAGCTCCGGTATACGTTGTAATAAACTCCGGCTGGTCAAAGATGCAACGGATATGTTGCTCGATACATGCTGCGTGTCGGTCGTACATAGGTACAAGGTTTACTGAAGACGAGCACTATGAACCTCCCGTATATGTCCCTAGGCTTATGTATTTGGTCGCCATGTAAACGTCTACTACGTTCGCCAAACGTCTATCGCGCCCCAAATGTCTCGTCATTCGCCCCTTCCTGCAATTTCCCTCTCGGCAGTTTAAGATTCGAGGAGGAAGAATCGCAGGAAACTTTGCGCCAAGCTTAAGGAAGTGGAATTTAAAGGTCCGCTGGGATGTTCTTTTTGAGGAAAAGGACGTTTTGATTCGCTTTCTCGACGCGTGGGAGTGGAAGGGAAGAGAAAGGGAGGGGGTAGACGCGAATTGTCAACCCCCGGACGATTTCCGCTGGAAATTACCGACCCATTCGCCGTGGCAATGTTTCACCTTCCGTCAGAAGGCGCGACACCCTTACAGTTCCTCCCTGTGTCTTCGATAAACGGTCTCTCTTTGAATAATAATCGTCATGGGCTAGGGTCGTCCTGTCCCTGTCTACCGGAGGAACGCATTTACACAGACGAATGACCACGACGATGACGACGACGACGTCGGGCACGTCCTATACGGTCCACATAGCGTAAGGGAGGTTTACCGTGTAAACACAGCTTCGACGCCGACACGGCGCGTCATTAGTGGTCGCGTGCAAACTCACCACTCGTCCGGTTAACGCCATTCGCTCGGTTCCTCTTGGCTCGGTCGACCCGTCTTTCCTCGCTCTGTGATTGCAACCGGCTAATCATTAGTCATATATTCATTGCATTCATTGCGTTCATCGTCGAAGACGCGAGGGCAAACCTCAACTGCCGGTTCTGTTCGTTGACTCGGAAGTTTTGCCGAAAAATATTATCAGAAGCAAGAGCAATTCCCTCCAAGGGACCAACCGTGCCGGGGATATTTTCCGCGGGGAATTTTCCAAACGGTTCAATGTCCCGGTAAAGAGGGCCGCGCCTCGCACCGGCCAACTTTCCAGCGTTTACTCGCAGTTTCCCCTCAAAGGGGTTCAATAGGGCGGCAGGGAAACACCGAGCGAACCCGGCGCTTTACAGCCGGCGAATCTACGCCCCGCGGCAGCCCGGAAACAGAAGCGAAACTAGACGGAGAACCGAGGGAATGGCTCGCTGGGGGGCTCCTCCGAGAAGAATATAATCTCGCGGTGTAAGGAAGGGAAATGAAGACTGATGGGATGGAAAGTCGGCGAAGGAAAGGCTCTCGTTTTCACGGGCGGAGGGATGTTCGATCGGGAGAATAAACGGAGACGAGGGAAATGTAATGCAAGGACGAAACTCGATACGCAATAAAAAAGGCATACCAAAGCGCAGTGCGAATAAAACGACAAGTGCCGAGCACAACCAAGTTCACGCAGCTGTGTAAAAAAGGAAGAAGGGGGGAGGGGAAACTGGTGAGAGCCGTAGGTGGAACAAGTTTAGCGGGAAAAGCGGGGATACCGTTGCTCGAATGAGCATAAAACTAGCGAAACTAGCGGCGACGAGTGTACCGTGTGTGCACGGCAGAGTACCTCGTCGACTTGAGATTGCGACGAGGGCAAATATTTCGCGAGGACTGTCCCCGCAGTCGCCTTGTTCCTCGTGTTACTCGTCATAACGCGGATTACTCGACTCGTCGACGCTGTAACGCTGGCAAAATGTTTGTTCCCGGCAAGTCCCGAGAATTAGCGTGACTCAAAAACCGTCTCACGGTAGACTTTTACCTCGTTTTGCGTCGTTTGAGAAATGTCACATGTGCCGAGAATGTTTTTCGGAACATCAAAGGCGTCGCGAAGGCTGGGTTTAGAAGGTAAGGAACGGAAAATTGTACATGACGAGGACAGATTAGGAAAATTGCTGGACTCTCGTCCAGGAGGGACATGACGGGCGAATATCAGGGCGCATAACGCGCGACCTAACGAGCGGGCAACCCCATAGCCCGTGGCAGACTGGAGGGTGGCACGTAAACACAGACGGTCGCTCGTACGTGAGAAAATACGAGGCACTCGAGGGTCACACCTGACCCCTAGGTCTCCATTACTCCGACGGCTCGGACATGACGGCGTGTAATGCCCCGACATCTCACTTATTACATTATAATTTGATTAAAACACCAGCCCTGTCGGCCTACCATCCGCGTCAGGCCGTTGGGAAACGTGGAGCTTTGGTCCATTCTTTCTGTTTCACCGTTCTCCTCGAAAGGAAATTCCTCGGACTACGCTTTTATTGTCGCCGTTATGGAGCAATGCGACTCGTAAAAATGTCGCGAGGAGGGGAAGCAAGGGGTGGGGTGGAGCGGTTGAAAGCGAGAAACCCGTGAAAATCCGGGCATCGGCTTGAGCCGTTGACCGACGATTCGTCCGTCGGCCTGTACGCGCATATCCGGCTGTGCGAGAATTCAAACGAGCCACCGACACAGGCGCACATGCGATAACTCGGCGGAGAAGCGATAACGCGCGAGCGCAGCGTCGACGGATCGTTCTCGTCGAGGCAATCGATGTTATCTCGCGCGGTCCATGCCGTTGGATTTCATCTCCATCCGTTCTCTGCCTCTTCCGCTTTGCGCCGCTCCATTTCCTCCCTTCCCCTCTCCTCTTTGCCCCTGCAAACCGGAAACTCTAGCTCAGACGACACCGCGAAGCTCGGTCATCGACGTCAGCCTGATTTTCCCCCTGTATCATCCTCGTCGAGGAGTAACAATAAATTACCGAAAAATGTCTATTTTCACGGGTTTGTATTCCCCTTTTGATCCCCTCGTGTTTGTCCTTTGTGCCGAGACCTTCTGGGCGGACTCATTTTCCTGTTTTTTAATGCTTGCGTAAATAAAGCAACGACAAAGTCCTGCGTCCAGCTGGACCGGTTTCTTTATTCCCCTCATCTTCTCTATATTTGTCCAGACGGTAGGGATATTTACCCTACCGTCCTCGGGAAGGCAAGTTTTCTTCTTTAATTGTTTCTCCACTTCCTTTCCCCCCGTGCCCCTCTTTCTCCTGTCTGGGAGCTCTTTAGCTTCATTTATTTTTTCGATGACTCGCCGTCGCGATTTATTTGTGGTCTTTAAAGTCCGTCTACCCGTCCGTTGGCGCTATGCGCCTCATTTTTCAGTCGGTGCATTCGTTTCCGTCGTCAAACTTTTATCCCGTCGGCGCCGGCTTCTTCATTTTATCTCCAGCTCCCCTTCCCCTCCTTGTTTAACGCATTTACTTCGTCCGCCGCGTCAGACTACGTATCTCATCCGTGTCCCGTCGCGTTTTTCTCCCTTTGCCCGTCGTCCCCCTCCTTTTTTTTTTCCAGCGGAGCCCTCTCTCACGGCGAAATCCGTAGTTTCTCGTATCTGCATTTCCAACCGCGTTTCCGGCGGTCCGAGGACCCCTTCCTGCCCGGCCCCGTCTCTCCCCCCCCCCCCCTTTTCACTCTCCGCCTCTGCATTTGCATCTGCACCGGCCGACCCACAATCCCCTCCCCCCCCCGGCACTCCCCCTCGTTGCGCGTTTCTCGCGTAATTATTTCTATCCGCGATTGTCATGCAAATTTTTCCTGTTTTCCGAGCCGCGCCCCGCGCCTAGCTTTTGCCTTCCTCCCCGGGCCACTCCCCCCTCCCCCCTTGCTATCCTCTCGCTCTCGTCCACCGCAGCGGCATTCTTTCCCCGACGATTCATTCGCATTTTATTGTCGCGACAACGCTCGGCCGGCCCGAATTTTCGACCCACTCGACGAGCTACAATTTTTTCGACCTAGCCTCGCGCTCTTTTTAATTTGCCGACAGCCTGCTATATTGCGACGCGCAAATGTTTCCCTGTCCCTCCTTTATTCAATTTCCAACGGCGAAAAGTTGTGCAAAAAAAAGGGAAAGGAGGGGGAGGGGGAGGAAGTACGGCGAAGGAAGGACGATTCGAAAGGGATGATCGGTAGGACAAGGCTACACTCGTAACGTGCCGCATCGAGGGTGCATAATTGTGCGCTTTTATCTCGAGTCACACGCGCGCCGCAATAAACTCGATAGTTTCCGCGGAAGCTTATCAAGCGTCGTATCGTCGCGCGTCACGTAAGGAAACGGGATGGGGGGAGAAAAAAAGCGGACGCCGAGGTAAACGAAAGTTTTCGAATGGCCCGGACGAAGGGGTTACTCGCAGAATAATTGCGGATCGTCAATTTCCCCTGAACGCCCGGTAATCCGCTTAATTACCCAGGATTATCCGAAATATCCGAGTCTTACGCTCTCCGCTAAGGTCGGAGAATTGCCAAGGTTTGCCAGAGGAAGAAGTGGAAAAGAGGAAGGGGGGGGGGGGAGTGAGCGGAGAAGAAAACTCGCAGAGGGCAACGTGGCGCGGTAAAGCAGGGAAAATAGTGGCCCGCGGAAAATCTCGAGGAAGTTGAAGTAGACGCGGGAGTAGCGTAAATTTCTCTAACGCAGCTAATCCCCTTAATTACTCCGGCTTAGTCCCGTCTCATCCTTATATCGTCCTACCTCATACTTTTCGGACGAGCGAGATGAAAAGATTCGAAAAGCTCAAGTATGTACCCACGTTTTTATGCACGGCAGTTTATTAAATGCCGGCAATTGAAATCCCGGGATTAAATGTTCTTCCGAGTTTCATAAAACGCGGCCGCTTAGGAATACAGAAAAATCTGCGACGCGCCGGGAATTTCCCCGGCCACGGACTAATCGTATCGAAGTTTCCCTTTTAATGAGATATTTCTCTTTATTCGAGGGCGATATCGGATCGTACGGCGGAAGACGACGGCCGATCGTTTCGACGGTCGTTGGTCCGCCGGCGAAAGGAGGACCGTAAACTCTTGATTAGTCTGGACTTAATCAAACAATAAAGGTTTATCGACAGCCGTTCTTAGCCGTGGAAACAGCCTCGGAACCTTTGACGACGGCTAAAGCTAAAGTACGAGAAGTGAAGCCGACGCGCTGGGGAGTAATTAATTTTACGCCGATCCTTCCAAGTCGAGTTTTACGAAGTCTGGCATTAAGCGGACGGCTTTTTCCCCCTCACCCCCCCCCCCTCCGAAGAACATCGCCCGGAAATAACGAGGGACGTACCGGCCCGGAAGTTCCCCGCCGAGCAGCATTTTTTCCGCGAAATTTCGATAGGCTCGGCCCCATCGCCGGGCTTTCCGGAAATTACCGAGGAAATTTCACTCCTGTAAATCCAAGCCCTTCACGGCATTCTACGAGTTTTTACAGTTCTCCGGCGAACGTTGAAAAGGGAGGTTTCAGTGAAACAAATTGCTGAAACGGACGTATGGCACCGGCGAAACTCCATATCGTTCCATTGTTTAATAGAAACGGCTGGAATGGACGTGGAAACTCGTTATGGGAACGCAGGGCGCTCGAGTGGCCCTCATGATCGCTGTCGAATTTTTCAAACGCGTATGCCCCCCCCCCCCCCCTCCCCCTCTATCGCCCTTTTCCCCGTCCCTTGGCCGCGTGCGAGGAAACCGCGCGAGCGAATTCTCTCGTGCCGCTCGACGTTCGGCAGTAAATGCGATTGCGATCATTCCCGTCACGAACCGGCCGGGCCTTTCTTACTGATTACATTTCGACGAGGCTCGTGACGAGCCGCGTTACGTGACGATGACTCCACGCCAGTCACATACAAACACACACACGCACACTCAGACACACGTGCAGTTACACACAGGAGGACCGCCGTTACGAAACCGCATCGACCGCGACACGCGGCTTTTACGCTCGTCATGACGCCAGAGATCCTATCTACGGCGCGGTGTTTAAAGACAGCCTTTCCCTTCTTTATGGCTCCTCGTTTCGCGTAAATGCACTCGACCGGCCGTCAGAAAGCCCGCTAAACGCGCCGACGTCGATTACAAAGTTGTCGCGCTAAAGATATCGTCGTAATTTATCTTATCAGCCGGAATTTTCCGTCCTTTCGTCCCGGCGATTGCTTTATCGCGTGGCGCTATTTAACGCTGACAAATTCGTCCCTTTCAAGAGGGTGATTTCAACCAGGGTAGGAGACAGAGGGGAGGATCCGTTGTTTCCGTGGACGACGAGCAAACACGCGTTGTTCGTTTGCTTCCTAATTCAGGATGAATATGCTCGTTTGTTTTCCACAGCGGCGAGTGGCAATTCTCTGGAGCGTGGCTGACATTATCGGCGACGTTACTACTACTGGCCGGCCAGTTCCGATTCGCCGGGCAGTCACTAATTTTATGTACGCTCGGCTGAAATCGATATCTCGATAACGCTATCAGCCGGTCTCATCCGCTCCTCAGATTACCGGCCAAGATAGTGCCGTGGAGTACGGGTACTACTTATTGAAAAGTTGACGATTTACGAGCCAACTTCTACCGGCTCTCGAGGTCCCCGCAAGAGCCCATTCCCCACCCCTCCCCCCCTTCTGCGCGTACCCATAAATTGTCGACGCGTCGACGTTGAATGGATAATACAGCGCGTATATACGGCCAAGGAGTTGCGAATAAAAAATCGTTAGCCCGGGAAATGAATCCAAGGTCCAAAGAATTCTCTACCCGAGGACAACGTTTGTTAATTGTCCAAGGCCTTTAGATCGTCGTGCAAATTTCCTCTCACCGTCTTTCTCTTTCAAGGGAACTCAATAGAAGCTCAGCGGAGAACTGCACTGACCGTGCAAAACGCCCTCAACGAATGAACCGACGACTCGGACGAGTGAGAGTTAGTTGAAACTCGTAGAAGGAAGGGGAAGGGGCCAGTGATTCGCGGGAAGAAAGACCTGTTTAGCCGTTGTTTATTCCAGGTGCCCGGGGCGTTGGTCCGGTTTTTTTTATCGACAGAGGCCGACGGGGCCGAGACAAATGTTTGCAGCGGGCGGACATCGGCGGTCCCTTCTCGGCTCTGACCGTCCGGTACAATGGCTCACTCCGGACAGGACAAATAACGTTCCCGGCAACAACCACTGCTCTCGACCCTCGGCAAATACGCGTCTCCTCGTTGTCGCTCGCTCGACACGTGCGCGTGTTCGTGACCCCCCTCCCTCACCTCCCGGAATGCGAAACAAATTTCGACGCATCAAAGTCGACGAGACAATGGCCAACACCGGGGCAAGCGTCACTCGTAACCCCTCCCCCCTCTCACTCTTCCCTGTCCGTCCCTTCTGAAAACTGGCTACGTTCCTCTCAAGTCTCTTCTTGAATACGGACACCGTTTGTCGCGAAATTGTCGGCTCAAGGGTGAGGGGATCGAGGGGGGCGACAAATGACAAACGCCGGGCGTGATAATCGACGGAAGGCGAACACGATGAAAGAGCCGCGCGAGATAATTTTCGGCGGCGAGAAGCAAAATGAGATAACCCCCTCTCCCCCCCCCCTCGTGAGCGGCGATGATAACCTTTGAACTCTGCGCGGTCCGAGAGCTTTTTACGAAATCGAATTTCACGGGTACGTTGCATTTCCATTACGGCCGCGCGGCCGATATCCTTCCCCCGCGGATCACGGACTTCCGGTTCGTCGAGCATCCAGCCATCATCGTCGGATCGCTCCTTTCTCTCTCTTCCGCCCTTCCGTCTTCTTCGTGCGTCCCTCGAAAACCGTTCGCCCCTATCCCCCTCGGTGGACGTTTTTATCTGCCGCGACAGTTTTGCCCCGTGGCCGACGGTTCGTTTCCCGCAGAAATCCATTCAAGATTATCCTTTCGTCATCGCGTTACAATCCTCTCCCCCCTTCCGTGTCTCCCGCGTGTTTGAGGAATATTTTTCGAACACGAGGCAGCGCCAGCCGTTCCTTGAAATACTCCCGTTAAAATGCACAGACATGAATCTCGCGGCGTAAAGTGCAACGGGCCATTTCCGCGACAGCATATCGAATATGTATTCTACTTGTGGGTCGCCCGTGTGCACGGTCGTCTCGAGATTACGGGGCTTGTGTATTCCCCGGGATATCTGCACTGCGAATCTACTCGCCGAATTACCGCGAAATCGTGGATTTACTGCTCGACTTGGCCTAGGGAAAGGGGTGTGGGGGGTGGACGATCGATAAACTCGCGCGGCGTTGAGAAAAATGGATAGCAACGCCTACGGGGGCCATACGGTACGCCTCTGAGCGTTACAATTTTACGTAGCCCAGGCCCACTCGAGTTTTATGAAATTCCGGCCATCGGGAATCTACAATGCCGAGCGTTTATCGTCCATCGATCGTACCCTCTCTCTTCCGTTCTCTTCCTCGTCTTCGTCGAGCGTTTCGTGAATTTCCTCCCCTGCCTTCCCCTCCCCCCTCCTACCCCCGGGTCTTTCTGCCGGCGGCAGGGCCGCTCGATTTACAGGACGCACGCACGCGAATCATGGGAGACGGTACAGTGCCTTGGCCGACGTTCAAGAACGCCGACTCCTCCGCCGGGAGACAAGGGCCCCCCGGTTTTGCTGCTCGTCGTGCAACGACGATCCTCGACACGTGTCGCATACAAACCCACCGGTCCCGTGGAATCTAATACAACGGAAATGAAATGTCGCTGTAAACGACGAGCAACTACTACCACCACCAGCAGCAGCCTCCTCCCCCCTCTCCCCGCTAAATCCCGTGGAAGGTAATTCTTCCTCAACGCCCTTCGCGGAGAACGATTCCCCGTGATTGCCGTTGTTTCTTCGGCCGACTACCCGGGCAATTCTGATTTTTAGCTCGGTCTTCAAGCTAGCCTTATGACAAGCACGACCAATCGGACTGGCTCGTTCGATTCCTCCTCGGAGGGTTCGCCAGCCACGGGACGTGCTTTAAAGTTTGATGGCCCATCCCGCTGCGCGAGGACACCCATGTAAGCTTCACGACATGAGAAAGAAAGCACCGATACCCCGGGAATTCCAAGGACTCGGACAGGAAAATAAAAGCGAGCTCAAAAGCAAACCTAGCACATAAAGCTGTCCTGTCAGGTTCCCGAAAAGGGCTACGAGTAATTCCACGAAGGAGCAATGAAAAAATGTCCTTAAGGATCAACGAGAAGAACCGCCGAGGACAACAGAAGAATGCTGAACGATCTAGAAAATAAAGACGCGATGGTCCCAGAGCGATATAGATCCATAAAATAGGAGCAACGAAATGTCGTTAAAAATGAACGTAGGAAGAGTTTTAAAAGGACGGTAGAAGGGCAGTAAACGGTGCAGGAAGTAAGGGCGAGAAGGTCGAAGAAACGAAGGGATGTTCGAAAGAGACTGCAGTATTATTGCCAGGGGGGGGGGTGGGGAAGGCAGAGGGGATCTTCGAGTGGGCCGTTGCGAGATGTTAACAGCCAGACAGCATTGTCGCCGAGCCACACCCTCCACCGCCATGTCAGCTCTTACTCGAGCTTTCCCTAATCAGAGGTGCTCATTCTCGCGAAAGCTCTCGCCCCGGGCCCGACGGCTCGAGCGTAAAAAACACCGGGGAAAGACGGTTGCGTTAAGTGCGAGCCTTTCTCTCTTTTTTAAATGCGTTCCTCCCAAAGGGAACTGCGCCAAGTTACCGCGCTGCGGTGCTCCGGCAGTCGTAGAAAACTGTGCAGTGATTAATAAAACAAAGCAGGTTTATAAGAAAAATAGTGATTCTCCGTTCTCGCGAAATGTCCTTCGAATTATGAATTACCGGAAGTGGTCGAAGTTCGTTGATTTCAGCGATGCTCCGGAAAAGACAGATTCGTAATAAATATTCCAACGTTACATCCCTATTTCCTACTCTCTGTCTCTCTCTATCTATCTCTTTCGCTCTCTCTCTCTCTCTCTAAATGGTCTTCATTTATAAATCAGGAGAAGTGGATGAAATTCATTGATTTCGACGTCCGGATCCACTCTGGTCGTACCATTTCGTGGCGGTTATTCCGGTCGATGAACGACGTGGTTGCGGTTCGGCAGGATCGATTGCACCTGACGGAAATCGCCGGCGATTTCGAGAACGCCTCGGTTTCTCCGTCTGCGACGTTATTGGCAGGGCGCGAGCCGCCTCGGTGACCGGTTGCAAATCTCATTTGAATTGGAAATCGGAGGTTTAGGGGTGGAAGGAGGAAGGGTAGGGGGATGGGCTGGCTTAGAGGACCGCCGTTGGCGGTCGGGCAAAGTAGCTTAGAGGGTAGCTACGATCTTCCACAAACCCCTACGTTCCTTTTTACCTTCCTATTTTGATACCCCATCAGCCTCAGCCAGCGGGAATCTCGCGACGTCGTTATTTAGACTTAGCAGTTTATTTACCTGTCAGCGGCTCCGTAAAAATCTCCCAGGATCTACGCACCTGGCCCCTTTTTCAGGACTTTTCGAGATATCGCGTTCGCTCGGTCGGCTGGATTCCTCGTCGTTTCCATCGTTACGTAAATGACAAAGGGCCCTGGACTAATAAAAAGTGTCCCCGCGGGGGAGAGGGCAAAACGAGCCCCTCCGCTGGTCTCTGTTTTCTCCGGCACCCCCTCGGTCCGTCCAGTTGCTTGCGGAGAGCGCAATTTCCAATAGGCTCTCTCGAAAAAATTAATAGCCCTGTCAGTCGGACCGCTGCGGGTCGTTTAACGACCCGACCGCGGGACTTCCTCCTCTCCACCTCCCCCCCTATACTCCATTCTCTCCCCCTCTCCCTCTTTCTCTCTCTCGATACGATGATGGATCTCCGATTTCCGACGAGCATCGGCGTTTCGTTGGCTACCATTGTCGGCCATTGATTTCGATGATTCGACGAGAAGAACAAGTCGACGGAGGGGAAAAAGAACGGAGAGTGTCGCGTCGCCGGGCAAACCGCGCAATTTCCAACCGACCGGACGACGTCAAAGAATTAATGGTCCCGTCAGTCCCGATACGCCAGCCCGTAAGGGAGTTTCAGCCTCCCCCCCTCCCCCGCTACCCCGTCGCGGTTTTTCCGTTACTATCGGACCCTCGCGTGTCATTTACCCCCCTGTCCTCCCCGTCCCGCGCGCTCACCGCGCTACTCGAACGAAGTACTTTGCAATTTGCGTCTAAATTAACTCATTAGAATGGCGCGTAAATTAGATCGAAACCGCCGAGCCGTTGGACCCGTCAATACCGTCCCATATTTTATCGCTTTCCCCTGGTATCGCGTTAAACCGTTTTCCTGCTCTTTTTTTTTGCCAATTTCCTACGGGGCAGAGATGATTAGATTCCTTGGGTCCCTCGTTGCGAAGCTTTCGAGCAATTTATGTTGCTGATCCCCGCGGCGGAGTTGTTTTCGAGGCGAATACCGCGGCTGACATTTCCATCCACTTTGGCGCAAAACGCGGGCCCCTTCGGGATTGCGCCGGCGCTTGTATGCCTCATCCTTTTAAAAGATTAGACGAAGGGTGAGAAACTCGGACGGGGATTTAGCGAGCGCCAGCGGCTTTCACCGTTGCCACGCGTCGAAACCACTCTCGTGCCCACGAAATCCGTCCTTTTATTATTTCAGGAAAGGGAATAATGGAGAACTCGCGGCTGCGCTGCACAATGGCCAGCCACGAAGAGAGCAACCTCGTTAACACACTCCCACGCGTAATTAGTTCGGTAATAGCGCCGATAGCTAATGAACTCGACAACAGATTCAATGAACCCGAACCACCGGTGCTCGGGAAAATTTTTCCTCTCCGCCAGGAAAATCCGCCAAACGAGAATAACCTGGGCTCCCTCTGCAGCAGGGTTTTCTCCTCTTCAACGACGAGGATCGAAGAGTTGTAAATGGCCAACCATTTCTCTCGATGCTTTAGCGATTCTCGCGGTGCTCGCGTGACGAAGTCTATTGGAACAGGCGAGGACGAATTCCTGGGTCGCACGTCAGTGCGCGAGGAAGACGTTCCCCCGGTTATCGGCGAGGGAAGACACGTTCCGGCAATTATCAAAGTTTCTGTCAACGTCAGAAAGCCCGTGAACCGTTGCGACGTTGATGGACGAGATGGCACCGTGCCATCGATCTCTCGAACCACGAAATTCCCACGATTCGCCACTCAAACCCCACCCGGAGGACGTCCTTTTACAAAGATCTTTAACCGATCGAAAGGATTGTCAATCCCAAAATGTTTCACTTTCCCCGGAAACTCAGGGCGAGATCTATCGTTTCACCGGGCAAATGGAATTCTACGCTTGATTTTCTCGACAGATGTGTATAAGCCCGCGTTAACGCGCATTCAGCGCGAACCAATGGACCATTGTCTCCCTGGCGGGAAGACCTTGTTGGTCGACGGCCAAAGGGCAAAGGCAAATGTCGAGCGGGGCCAGGGGGGGCGTCATTATTTCGTTAATTAAACGAACTTTCGCGAGGGGGAGCAATTAAATGGCTCGATGCGAAGGGAAATGGGGAGACCCTTACCCTTTAAAACGCAACTTCGGCACCTCCGCTCTAACGACACTCGTATTCCCATTGTCTCCCCTTACACATTCCCCACCATTGCATTCCTCTGCGATGCACTTTTCGCCAAGTGTACACGTCTCTTTCGACTTGGACAACCGGTGGACCACTTTGCAAACGTTCGGAAAATTTATCGGCTTATCCACTCGTCGAAGACCTTGGCAAAATTCACGGACGACAAACCTGCCAAGTATTTGGACGTTCTCGCGCGAACAACTAGGCGTCCTCGTTAAGCTAGCCGAGCAACAATGCAACCGACGCGCCAATGGCGAGCGTCGGATTCCGCAACATCGTTAACGTTTCAATGGGGTCGCCGAGGGGGTAGAGGAAAGAGAGAGAGAGAGAGAGAGAGAAGGCAAGGGGGGAGTGAACGAATGAAACGAGTCGCACGCGCGAGAGTGTCCCCGTTTGATTCCATTTCGACTGATTTCCCATTCATCGATCGCTACCGTTTAATCGCTCGACCCACGATCCTCCGATAACGACGATACCGACTCCTCGCGTCGTTTAACGCAAACCTTTACCGTCGTTTCCTGCGCAAAGCACGGCCAGATATTCAAGAGAAACTTTCCAACACTTTGCTCGAATTTCCACGATGAACTTTCCATTCCCTCACAGGACCAATTCAATATTTCATTTAGTGCCATTTACTCGCGTAAATGGGCTTTAACCCCGCTCATGAATCGTTGAATGAACAGAGTGGTCTGTAAAAATATCAAAAGTGTCGCAATACCGGTATATTAGTATAGCAATATTAATATGGTAATATTGGTGCAGGTGTATTGTAATATTAATGGTGGGCGGGGCAATTTGATGTAATTTTGTTGATGATGAAGTGCTCGACGCAGGCGTGGAAAGTTCCTCGCGGAATAGTAGACAGGCGAGCATGCCTCCAACTCTGCATTTCAAGCCCCGGGAAAAGCTTCCCCCTTTTTTTTCCTCGTTCCTTTATTAACTCTCGGCCAACATGTCAGTCCTTAAACCACACTGACGGTTTACTTCCTGCCGTCTTGCGCAACGCGCTCCGCCGCCGGCGTTAAAAAACAGCAAACGTAAATCAAGCAGCGAAAAAGATACGAGCGGGCCAGTACCTAGTGGCGAGCTAATAAAAAAATGATGGATTTCCGAAGGCGCAGGAGGCGCAGCGTTCCGCCTGGGCGTGTTTTAAGGGCTCGCTTAAAGTTTTGCCGCCGGAGATTCGTATCAGCGTGGATCCACTTTGGACGTCGGAGAAACAGGCACTTAAAGGCAAACGGGGGCCGTGCAAATAGCGGGGGAGTGGGGGGAGGCAAGCGACGATGAACCGTGAAAGCCCTGCCGTTGGGCCCTGCCAACACAGAGGGGGTTTTGCGTCGGGAGCTGCGCACGCGAACCAACTTGAAATTGAGTTGTCATCCACTCGGCAAGATTCATAGTGCCTTTATAACGCGGACCTGTGTTCCGAAGAGCATCAACCAGGGGATTTCTCTTGGGCAAAATTATCCGACAGACCGAAATGATCTGGCCGAAATTTCGCCCGGAACCTACAGGAAAGAATTGATTATCTTACAAGTGACAAAGCTTTCAACGTTTCCTCGTTTTACCTCGGAAAATGGTGCGATGAATGACGGCCCCGGGGGAGAGGCTTTTAACTCGAGCGTAATTTCCTTCTGATCGAAAATTCAATATTTTCTTTCGTGCTCCGCCGCCGCCTAGGCCGCCTTTCCCTGCAGCGCATTGCAGCCTTGCACAAACAGCACTCGCGGCGCCCCCAACTTCCGGCATACACGCCACGCTGCCCCGGAAAACCCTCGGAGAAATAAGAATTCGTGTGCACAGTCAATGCGAAATCCTACTGAGCAAACCAATGGAAAATGAGAACGGCCCCCAACGATATGCTTATCCGCTCGTCTCGAATTAACTGCTTTTCCAATGAGTTCCGAATAGAATTCGTTTCACATCGCAGCGACTAAAAGCGAGCTTTGAGCGGTTCGTATTAATCAACATTTTAATAATCCTCGATTCGCTACCAATCATGAAAAAGGGTCAAAGCGCCGGGGGAAATGTATTTCGGGTCATAGAAATGTCGAGAGATATTTTTTTTATAAATAGCGTATTTAAAAGTTGAAAGGTCAAAGAGAACGATATTTTCCGTCTCATTATTTCAAGCTATCTCGTAGCGAAATGTCCTGTTTTTTGCAGTTTCATTATTTTTCATTGATTTCTCGTTTTCGCTTTAGAATGCCGAATTCTGGAGTTGCACTCGCCGGACGGTGTTCACGAGTGCTGGCTTCGGGCCGGCGACAGCACGGAGGCAAACGTCTGGTTCAACGCTCTGCATTCAGCCCTGGCTGCACTCACGCTAAAGGCCTTAAGGCTGGCCTCAGCACTTCCGGATCCGCCGCAACTTCAGCACATCGGCTGGCTCGCGAGGAGGCACTGTCTTCAGGTAAGCCGGCCGGCAGAGCCCCGTCAGCACCGACCGAATAATTACTCAGACAACCGACGCTGGCCCCCAGACTCCCCTTTAAATCGCTGATCAAACCTTTCGACTCGCTCCCACTCAACTGATATTTCCCTAGTTCTATTCAAACACACGAGTTCGGGGAACGAACGTCGCTTTTACATTCTTTTTAATATTCCTTATGAAATTCGTGTCAGCTTCTCCCCTGTCCCACCCCTAGCTTTTTTTGCAAATTTTATCCCGTCGAGTTACGCCCATTGAGGTGAATTTCTGCCGTCGACAAAGGACACCCACGAGGGTTTTCGATGACATAGGCGCCCGCATGAGA
The DNA here is from genome assembly GCA_963989215.1 of Hedychridium roseum. Taxonomy (NCBI): domain Eukaryota; kingdom Metazoa; phylum Arthropoda; class Insecta; order Hymenoptera; family Chrysididae; genus Hedychridium; species Hedychridium roseum. The sequence continues at coordinate 1,267,260 of OZ022318.1, read as the reverse complement.
AGAGTATTCGCGCGAACGCGAAATCACGCTGATCGGTTATTCCCCCGGCGGCTCTTGATCGCTGATCCCGAAAGACGGTTCTGCAAATAGACACGGAGGGACGGAAATTAACCGGACGAGAACCCGCGGTCCGGGTCCTGGGAAATTACAGCAACGAATCGTCGCTAAGCACGGAAGTTGCGCAAAATAGAATTTTACCCAGAAATAACCTGCGCCAAGAAAATTCCCAGGGAAGAATCTTTACGGAGGAAACAAATGCGACAGTTAGGCGCCAAGTGATGGATTTCTATTTCTGCCTTGAGGACGACGTGGAATATCGGTTGACGAGATTGAACGACGAATCGCTCGTTTTTCTGTCTTTCTCGTGAAATCTCGGGACACGATTGCCACGAATACCGGTCAGGGAGGAACGTTCCCCGTTTGGCTGGTCCAACTGACACTTTATTGGCCTAGCGTGTACGAGATTAGGAGACACGAAATTCCAACGGTGCGTATATACGGCGCTCGGACGTTTCACCTCGTGGATTTGCCTTCTCCGTCTCTCGCAGATTCAATATGTGAACTTGGGTAAAATTTATCGACGTCCTCTCTGGTCGCCCGTATTTGCCTCACGCCTCTTCTACAAATCGTCCTGCCCCCCGGCGGATATCACTCTCGTTTCTTCGCCGAATTCCCCGGCGAGACAGTCCAAACGACCGCCCACCATTTCTGTAAACCGATCGCCCGGCAAAAACCCAATATATATATATATATATTCACCGCGAAAAAGGTCGTGCCCTTTTCCACCCAATGCCAGGAAAAAAAGCGACCAGGTAAACGCGTGATTTTTACGTACGAGAAATACAGATATTTGGGAGACCTTGACGTCGTCGGTTTTATTCGCTCGACTCGATACACCAACCGGAGTCAATTTCGGGAGGACGCGTCGATGCTAACGGCCATTTCACGCGTTTAAACGCGCCGCAATGGCACTGTTATAAACTTGTCGGTCGGCGCGAGCCGACATGGAAATATCGGAAGTTACGGGCAGATTGCTGGCAAATTGACAGAGCGCGATATATATCGTTAATCGCGACACAGCGAGAGGCTAGAATTTACATAGTAGATCATCCGGCGAATTGATGACGCCGTAGCAAGTATTGTTAAACGATCGTCCTTCTCCCCGCGGGCCAGAACGAGTCACGCGCCAATTCCCCGCTAAATCGAGGAAATTGGAAATATCGCCGACCTTGGCCAATGATGATGCCAATCGGCCCTGTCGTGACTAAATTTCCAATATCCAAGCCTCCCCCCTCCCCTTGCACCACTGTCCCTTTGATAGCTTATCGTTGTCAGCATTCGAGTGTCGTCCTTTAAACGATCCGCCGATATTTCGACATGAACCGTTAACGTTTATCGCGATTTATGAACATCGCCACGTGGATCCCGTTCGGCCAATTCTCGCCGACATTTCCAAATGACAAATCCCTTCCCCTTCGTCCCTGGGTATCTTGCCGGTTTTGTCTCCTTCGATTTACATTTCCCGTTGCAACGGCGACGATTGTTTGCCTCGCAGAGTTCGGCACAGAAATTGGTCGTTTAAAAATACCGTCTGTATAATTTATTTCGATTAATTTGAATCGGTGCTTACATTATTTACGTGACATTAAGCGGCACAGAAGGCCCGGGGAAATTTTAGCATAATCGCGATAATTCCGATTGTCCTGCTACGCCGTACGTTCCATTGTTTTTCGTTTAATCGCCGAGTTTTCACGGTTTCGGCAAACGCAACGGCCAATGCGTCCGTGTTTTCTAACTCCTCGAACGCCCTACGCGGCTGCATTTGCATTATTGACAATGTGCATCGGCGCCGGCCGCTCGGGAATTCGATTAATTATTCGACACGCATTAAGTTTATTGCAAAACTGCGAAACCGTTGGGGAAAAAAAAAGAACCGCGGTGAATGCACCGCTCTTTATGCAACATTCACGCGATATGCATTAAGCCTTTACGTTTGAAATTGTCGGAAAATAACGGACGAAAGCCACGGTTGGCCCGCGCAGGAGAGTTAAAATTACGAAATTATTCGTTCCATAGTGCGTCCTTGTGAAAATGGAATTTCGCTCTTGTGCCAACTAAAGAGCTTAAACGTTATTAACGACGTTTCATTTCCAACAATTTTATCGGGCTTGATGAGTCTGTGCCGTCGACATTCGAATTACCGTAATTCTAATGAATAATGTTACACGGCCCTCGATGGAAATACCCGTGAAATTTAATACGAAATGCCGTAAGGTACAACGGGGTTCCCCCCCGATTTTTGTTTCCTTCAACATCCCCGATAAATATTGATAACGCGTGCAAACACGCCGATTTATTTCTCCCTTCGTTACCGTAGCCTCCAGCCAGGAAATCAATTTTCAGAACGCACTGGCCGGGGAATATCCAACTGGCTGAGGGGGGGCAAGGGCAGAGGAAGAGGGAGGCGGGGGAGGGGACGTATATGCCGAGGCAGATCGATCCTCGTTAGATTCCGACGGATCGGTTCGATATTACCTGATTATTGGCTCGATCCGTTCAAATACGCGCGGATGGGTGAAGGCAGGGACCGGAGTGGGGCGAAGGGGGTGTACCCTCCCTTCCCCCCCCCTTCGTCGGCATATGCTCGTGCGTGTGTTTAAGCACCCCGCGGGACAGTTTCGGAGGAGAATCAGCGGCAATCAGGTGCGCCAGTGCCAATCAATTATGTCCCTGTACTCGTGTACACTCTGCGCCAAACTGTTTCGGATCCTCGTTTTCTCCCCTGCCCCGTCCCTCGGCCTTGCAGAGAATAAGGTCACGCCGAAATCCCACTGGAGCGTTGAATAATATTCTGAGAATTTTCGCCCAACCGTCGAAACGATTTTCGACGACGAGGTGGATGAGCAGGGGGGGGAATGATATTTAATCACGGTGCTCGAATGGCGCTCGGCTCCGATCGGTTCGTTGGGCTCTCGGCTCTCGAGTGTTCCCATCGACCCCGGGGAAAATTAAAGCCGAGCGATCTTCGAGGCGAATGCACGTCTTTGTCCAGGACGACGCTCAATCTTCACGGACAATTAGCCGGCGATTCGCGGACGATTAATCGCCCCCCCCCCCCTTCCCACCCGGCAGGTCCTGCGTTCGCGGGGAACGAAGCCGGCGCCTCTTAACTTTCCGCTTCTTCATTGACTTTCCCGAAGAAAAAAAGATCCAACGGCACCGGTGCCGTTTTAAAGCGATAAACTATTTTTCTTTCCTCGCCGGCTCATTAATCCCAGCTACCCGTGCGTAATTGCAAAGTCAAACGACGCAAATCCTCGCGGTTTGTAGCACTTGCGCGCGTTTAACTAACCCCTCCCCCCGTAGCCGGAGGATGGATTAACCGGCCCCCGCGAATCCGTAATCGAGGCCGGCCAATTGTATCGCGCCAGCGATCGCGTGTAATTTACGCGTAATCATCCATTAGGAGAGCGTATTAACCGTGCGGTCGCTGTTAAGGACCGGAGAGCCGACGCTCTTAACGGCCAGGAGAGGACAGTAGTCAACCCCGCTTATCGGCCAGCCCAGTGACGCTCGATCTTCGTGATCGGACGTGTTAATTGTATTACCGGTGATTATCGTTAATTTACGGCAAGGACCCAACGTCGTCAATGGGTCGACGGGAAATCGTCTTCCGCTATCGCAACTTTCGTCCGAGAAACCAGTCGTTAAAGAAACGCACGATTTTGGCTTGAAATTAATTCCCGCTTGGCCCACCGATCGATCTTTCCCCTGGATGGAACGAAGGTTTCATATGTCGAGGAAAAGTTGTTGGAAACGAAGATCTCTCTAATGCCCGGATCCTCGGAAAGCTGTCCAAGTTACGAGTAATCATCCATCACTGGCGTGTTAATCGACAAACTGACGTGTCACGGTCTCCGGGGGTCCTGAGCAGTAGTAACGGTCGGCTGATGGACAGACACTGCTCGGACTCGGCCGTATGACCCGACGCGCGGTCACCATAGATCTTCGTGATCAGAGTTGGTTAATTGTATCGCCAGTAATTACGAGTGATCATCCGTCAGGAAGGTGTTAATTAAGGCAACCCTCCGAGCCGCGACGAAACGAGCGACGCGTCAGTCGAAAAGTAGTCAGACAGGGGACCGTCTTTTTCCCCTTTCAAACAACTCCGAACATTATTTGTGTTTCCTATTTCTTGTTAAAAATGGCTTCGTTTATCGGTACGTTTCTGTCAAAGTTTTCGAGGCGGCTACCGATGTTTCGCGGGGAATATAAAGAGCAGACAGACGGGGAACGTTCAAAGGGGATATTACAAAATCCACACCTACACGACGAAGGTACACGTGTTTTCCTGCGGGAGATTCAAATGTGTGTGTACGTGTGTGTGCACGTGTGCAGCGGTGCTTACACGCGTAACAAGCTCGGGATTGGCGGATCCACTTACGGAGAGAAGGAATATACGACGTCGAAGAGACGCGTTTTCCTTTCCCTTCGGAAATCGCGCGGGGGAAATCCCTGTTCCGTCAAAGGACTCGCAGCCATCTTTCCCCTCTTATTCGTGTTCCTGAAACTCGGCTGCGTATACAATCTTCTTTTACGTGTACCCATCGTCTGTCGACCAGGAGGATCTTCCACGTCGGGGTATTACGACCCACTCCAACCAATTCCCCGTATATGTTAAAAACTGTTTCGATGAGATTCTCAAATAATTCTACCGCCTCATTTTCTTCAAATCATCAGCTTCGGTTGCTCAGCGTCGTAGATATATTCCTCCGTCTACTTCTCCCCATGAGCGTTATTAATTCTCCCTACGACACCGTGCCGGTACTCCTCGGAATTGTTATTTTACTGCCGGTATAAAGATTAGCCGAAATTAGCCCACGTGATTTACTTTCCTCTCCTGCTAAAGGATCCCCGGCAACGACCCTTCACGTCCTCGGAGTTAAACGATAACGGGCAAATTATAACGTCCGTTATCGGGGAAGGAGCTGAGAGATCCTAAAATACGGTAAATATTCGCCCAGGAGATGTTCTCTGTGAAAACATCGAAAATAGGAATAATCAGTTCTCGATCCTCGATGAACTAACTTTACTGCGGAAGTTACTTCCATCAGGATAATCGCGGAACACGGCGGAAGCGTTAGAAATTCATGTTCCTTCGTACTTCTCGGCACACGGAATTGCATATATCCGGGGAAGTCGATGGAGTCGTTTCGGACGAGTACCGCTGCCCGGGGAATTTTATGACCACCTTTCTCCCCCCACCCCCCACCCCCCTAGCCCCATCATCCCTTTGCATTTCCAGGGCGCCGATTAAATGCATCCGCCATTGTGAGGACCGACGTTTTACCGTGCAACTAGAAGGATCGTGTTTACGAGTTTCTCGGATTTTCCAAGAACCAGGCCGCCGTCTCGCGAGAGTCCACGTAGCGATCGTAAAAAAAGGAATATGATTGGCTGTCGCGGCGAAAGGAAGACTTCGTAGCTCTCTAATGACGACACTAACGGGAACGTTCGGAAAAGGAACGTGCCGCTCGAGAGGGACACGCCCTTCGTCCTTCCGTCGCAATATAAACCGACGAGTAAAGGACCATAGTCCATTCTGTCCCTGTAATCGCGCTTAAAGCTCGCTCCAATAAACCCTCCGGGATCGTAGAGCTTCGGATTCATACGAGGAATCACGATTGTCCTACCCTACTTCCAATTACGGCTATAATAATGCCGAGAGGATTATCTTGACGAATCTACCTGACGTAAAAGCTAGACAAAATTACGGGCCAGCGAAATTAGTATTTCCCCAGTCCAGGGGAAATACGATAGGGAGGGTGAAGCCTGGGACGACTGCTTTTCAGGACGTCGACGTAGCTGCTGGCCTCGAATGAAGGTGCAATTAGTCGCTACGTCTCGTCGACGGAAGTGTAAAGTCTCGGTGATCCACCTGTCGTTCGCGCGACAAGACGAGAGAGAGAGAGAGAGGAGAGCGATATCAGCAGTTTACGTCGGCGAGAACAGCCTCTTATTTTTCCGTGGGACGTAAAAGCCCTAATGGAAAGTACATTAGGGCCTATCGCGACGTCGTACGCGCCGCGGGTGGTCGCTCCGCAGGGGTGGTTACCCACACACACACACACACACACACACACACACACACACACACACACACAGGCACACGTATACATACACAGAAAGACGCACAGAAAGTGCCGTCTGCGTGCAACGAACGCGCAAGGCAGTTCCCTGAGACGGTTTCGTGCCAGCGAATCGAAACGGCACGACGTCCTTCTGAAAGTCGCGACCAGCTTTATGCATCGCCATGTACGTCTACGTTACACGGTTATACGTGTATGTAGAGCCAGGGAAAAAAGAGGTAGGAAGGGAAATGGCTCAGCGGAAGGGGCTTGGTTAAAGCGGAGAGAACGAAAAGAACGACATTAAAATTACTCGAAATACCGCATTGACGTTAAAATGGTTTACGGCCTTCAGAGATTTCTAATAATCGAATTCCCCCGTTAACAACGTATGTCGTGTGTCGTTTGTTTATCGGTCCGGAGTTCCGCTTGGATTTTCCGGCGCGCTGTTTGCCCAGGTTTTTCCGTTCTTCCCGAGCGAAAGGACGGGGCTCGAAATTGCTGGCTCGCGCGAGATCAATCGCGCGTCCAACGCATCGCGTTCGCCTGGCCCGAGGCGCACGCTGCATTTCCGGTGCAGCGATCTCCTCTGCTCGGCCGCGCGGAAGATCCGCAGCCATGCGCGACGGCCTCGCCACGAAATACCGCTTTCCATATTCGCCCGGTTGTCCATCATTGAAATTGACCGAGCCGGGGCCCCCCATCGACCCGTCCAATCTTTTCACCTAACGTAAAACGTACCACAATTCACGCAATGCAACTCAAAGTAACAATTATTGCACCGCATTTCACGTAATTTATTATCGTCAGGAGTTGCATAATACCAAACGAAAAGTTCGCAGAGTCTTTAGAGCGATTATAAATTTTGAACAAACAGGAGGTGTCCGATAAGTTTATTGCGGAGCGCAAGTTTCGTCCGAGAATTTAATTAAGTCGTAGATCATTGGGCGTATTGGCTGAACGGTTTCTTCCAGCTGGCCAGTTGGCCGCGATTCGTTATTGTAATTGAATGCGTCGTGATGGAACGTCGCGGGCATCGGGACGTGCAACACGTTGCCGCAACATCGCGTCAGACTGGCCTGTATGCGCGTATATCGATAGGCGAGTATGTACAAAACATTGTTAGCGTACCGGCAGATACCGGGTGGTCCATTAATCATGCATTATCGGCCGGTAAAGCTCGCACGAGCGGCGTCGACCGTGCGGCAAATTTAATACAGCCGACGGTTTTCGCGTTTCGATCCCTCCCGTTCCTCCCCCTTCTCCAATTTCATTATATTAATAGGTCATCGCGGCCCCCAGACACGGCTCCCCTGTATCGCGTTCGTTCCTATACACGAGTGCACGTCAGTCCCGGGCGAAACCGTAATTCCGGATTGGATTGCAGCTTTTCGCCTCTGACCGGTGATAAAAAACTGCGAAATCCAGATTTACGGGCGAGGATTAAAATAGTGTCGACGGGGATTTTCTGCTGGTCCTTCATAATATCCCGGGGAATTGGCGATGGTCGATCGACCGGTCCTTTTAACCTGCGTTATTCCTCGAATTTACATCGTCCAACGTTGGACTCGTTAAGGGTGGCATTCTTTGCCGGCGAGGAAACTCGCGGAAGGCCTGTCAGCCCTCATTTTCCCGAATCAATTAGGCGGAAAAGCTGGCGGGGTCGGTCCAAGCTACGCGGCCGCGATTAATCTCCTTGGTAATTCGACTCCGGGGCGAAGAAGCGCAACGCCGATGGAACGAGGGCTCTTTTCACGCTTCGTTATTCCTTTTTCAGGGACTACCGACGTGGCCCCGTTAATTGCGAACCGCGCGCGTTACATCGATCGTCCGACGTAAAACCTCGTCCTTCCCCGCACACGTTCCTCGTTATCGGCCAATCGGCAACGTTCCTTCTAACAGCGGCACTTCATTTCTCGAACGGCCTTCAAAGTCCACCGGGGAAAGAAATGTAAAGCGAAACAGCGAACGCGCGTGGCGTTGGCGTGGATAAAAACGGATCGAGTCGAGATATTCGGGGTCGTTAGGAACGTCTGGCTGAAAGGGTTGCGCCAGGAGGGGGGAGGCAATCGAAGGTGAGAGGGTTGGGAGTGAGACGATGGAAGAGAGTGCTCTTTTCATAGCGCCACTCAGCGGTCCTGAGTGCTCCGCCGCCATCGATGGATGGGTTATTAATTAGAAACGCGGAGGGGCCACTATCCGTTCTCAAACAGAGAAGCAGGTACTATCGTCTTCCGTAACCTACGGGCCAAGGTAGACAGACGTAGACAAACGTAGGGAAACGCACACATCTACGCGCAATGTGTAAACCCATACGCCACGAACTAGCCGTTTGCAGACACTTACAGCCATACCTACGGTCCTAGCTGGCCCTGCAAATCTATCCCAGGGTCTGCTTAAACACCGACAGACACGTATGAGAATTATACAGGCCTATCTAGACTGCCTAGGTAAACCTCCGCGCCTATAAACCAACTCGTGGTGAGGCAACGTGTAGCTCAGGCTACACGTGCAAGACAATCTTCCCTCGCCCTACTGGTCCGCGTGGAAGGCTTTTCGGAGTGGATAGTGCATCAGCAATGCTAAGTAAACTGCGGCTTGGTGCGAGGATCGAGGCTTGTGCAGCGCCTTGCTCACACGTCCAGCGGGATTGGCCAGATTCTAACCGAATTACTAATTAAAACACTCCCCCTCATCCTCCCCAACCCTCCCAGACGTGTGGATATTTTTTGCCACTCCTCTCGGCCGGATTTCTCTTTAAGAGAAAGGCTTCGGAAGAGAGGGGAAGAAGGGGGAGAATGATATAGAGAAGACGTATCCTTGGGGAATGGCGTGGCTCCTCGATGTCGAATAAATACAGTTCGATGGGCCAACTGGACGAACCGGAAGGACCGTCCTCACCGATTCCCCCGTCTCTGCCCCTTCCCTCTCCTCACGGGGAGCTGATTCCGCATTCGAGCGGCCGGGAGTTCGGCTTCTTGACTTCGAAATCGCCGAGGGGAAACCCGGGGAATCGCGCACAAGTGCCCCGAAGCAGCGCGGCCAGACGAGGAACAAGGGGGAAAACCCGGGAAAATGGGCAAGGGTCGAGGGGCGGGAAGTGAAGTCCGAGAAATGCGAGGAAGACGTATAACGCCGAGGAATAATACATGGGCCCGGAAGAGTGTCTGGAATTCGTTGGGCTTATTCCACGCTTCCGGGAGAAATAGCTTCGTACGATGAAAACGTTCAAGAGGAAACTCCTGAGAGAGGGGGAAGGGGGAAGGGAGGGATATTTTCTAGCCGGACCGGCGCTCGATTGGCTTCGTTTTCAGCGATCCTACCGACGCCCCCTCGTTATTACCGCTAACGAAAATTCGCCCGCCGAGCGGATTTCCCCCGTAAAATTCGGCCTGGAAAAAAAAAAGTCCAAGATGGCCGAGCCGTCGACGGCGTCATCGTTTTCCACCCGACGTCTGCTGATCCCGGCGACGTTCGTTCCTGTCAAACCGACGCTCGTATTTACGGCCCCCTGGGACACGCTCGGGGGAAGGAGGGGGGAAGGGGCGTTCGCTCCACAGGGACGACCCTTAACGGCAACGTTTTTCATCCCTCTCGACGACTCGCGAGGACGCCCTTCGTTCCGTCGCGAACTGCCTTCCCCATAAATACCGCTACCGACGCAGAGAACTCTCTCGATTCTCGAGGACTTCTCCGCAGACACCTTCCCTTCAGCTTTTCCATTTCCCCCCCGAAGACCAGTATTCACTTTCGCCGTCGTGTCATACTTATCTCCGTTCGACAAAGTCTCTCGAGGTCAACCTACCCAACCCTCCGCAGGACATTGCATAATACCCCGCGCGTCCCCCCCCCCTCTCCATCTTCCGAGGTAAATGTAAATAGGCAATTCTCGTGATTCAATTTCCCGTGAAATTAATTACTCCTCCAATTTGATCTTACGTAACGGCCTTGCGCTGGCTCGTCTACCATTTTCAAGATCGTTACGTGCGTTTAATGATGCCTTGGTTTTTCTTGGAAATCGACTGGAACCGAGGCGAGGGCCAGAAAAGGATGGAAAACGGGAAATTCTGGTCGGTGAAATTTCATTCCCCCGTGGAAATCTCGTTGCTTTAGAGCGTGGGGGGAGAGAGGGGTGGGGTTGGTGCTCGCGTATGAATCCCCCCTGGATATCCCGCGAGGGGAGCGGCAAATATTTTAATCCCCGTGAAGAGGGTCGAAGGTTCGACGGGATTTCGACTGGACTTTTTTAATCTGGAGAAGGAACTTGGGACCTCCGGCGAAAAACAAGTTCGCCGGAAGTTCCTCGCTGCTCGCGAGACACGTACGACGAGACGGGGGAGAGGACGTATCTCGTTATACGTCCTGGATGAAACGATGCACGTGGCTGAGGTATATGGATCTCGTTTCCTGAAACCATCGGCTACGAAACTTCCGGGAAATCCCCTTCGATTGGAGTGCAAGTCCTTACGAAAAGCTCACGTCCCCTTGACTTCCAAGTCTTATTCGCCCGCCTCCAATCGGAATATGTGAAAGCCGAGAAGATCATAAGATTCGTTAATGGTAGAAAATCCTCTCGTCATTACTACCGTCTGCCATTAAATCACGTCCCCGTTCGTATCGTCTTTCCGCTCTTTTACGTGATAAAACGATATTTCAAAGCATGTTTCCGACTAATGAAAAACGTATTATGGAAGTCGGGTAATGGAGCTAATGGTGGAATAAAGCATACTGGACGGTAGGGTACGGTTGTTTGAAGGTCCACCTTTTTGCAGTGACTGGGCAATAATCCTCAGAGAGGTAGCGTAGTGTATCTCCGGTTTCCGTCGAGGGAAATCGTCGAACCACCTGTTCCGTGTGCAACGAGCCGTTCTCGCGGCCGGGCAAGACGCGCGCCATTATCCGGTCCATTATTAAGGGCCGTTAGGCTGCTATTGGCCGACCTACGTGTCGAATACTCGCCGGAGAATTCCATCGACGCGCAGACCGTTCCACACGTTGCATTACCCATGATCCATCGGGACGGACATTTCCATCGACGAGGGAAAAACCAGTGGCCGTACGATATGAAAAAGCGAGTTAGGTCGTCCCGCCGAACTCCAATCATGTAATTGACCTTTCGCCTCTCTTGTCGGCGGAAAACTCGACGAATTTCCCCGGAGCAGATTTCGGGGAAATCGTTCGTACCGGGGAAATAACTGTGATGCACGTTTAACGTTCGATTCGAACGGACGGCGAATGGGAAGAGCGGGCTTACACGAATTTTTCCCTCCTCCCACCACCGACTGGCTGCAATTTTTTCCATTTCGCGTGTCGATAGAGCGCGCCAAAGACAGCCGGGATCGGCAGTCGATGCCACGATGTTCCCAACTTGACTGCCCGGCAGAACGAACGGCCCGTAATCGAGCACTGTCCGACGCACGCACGGCCCGTAACGGCCAAACCGGAACGACAGGAAAACGACAGAGCCGGGGAGGGGGCGAAAAAAAAAGGGAAGAAAAATCCCCCGGACCGTGCAGCTCCGAGCGAGTAATTAAACCATCTCGCGGATCGCGCTCCAAGGGAGACAGATAGGCAGATTTATGGCTCGACAAGGCCCGGGGTACAAGGACGAAGATCTACGACTAACGAGCCTCGCGGAAGACGGGAAAATCCAGCAGCGACTAAAGTATCGACGCAAACAATAAACAATCCAACGGTTTGGTGAAGGGCGTGACCGATAATTTCGCAGGTAAAATCGATCGACGACATGGAAAAGACGAGGAAGGGGAGGGGGGCAAGAAGGACCAACGGAAAGGCAGAGAAGGAAATGAGCGCGCGAATCGTCGGAGGAATTGGGCAAAGCGAGAATGCGCGAAAATTGAAAAGTTTGTACATATAACGGCTGAATACTGCGAGTCTCTTGACGGCACTCGACGTAACAATGGCACGGGCGACGGTGGGGGGTGGGGAGGGGGGGGGCAGCGCGGAGCGTTTTCAACATACCCGTCAGAATTCGACAGTTCAATTAATCCTCGTTGCATTCGTCTCCCGGGCAGAAACGAATCGGCGAATCGAAGGTCCGTTACTGCCTTCGTTTTGTCACGCGCCGCCTGGAAACGATGCATTGCCGTATCGACGTCCCTGTAATATACGTGGATTATTTAGCAATGTCCATGTCGATAATCCCAGCAACGCAGAGCAGCTCCCCCCTCACCGACAGCGTGGAAAGTTTCATTAAGTTTCGGCCCGTGGATCGAAAAAATATCCGGGTAAAAGCAATTTGCGATTAGCAATTAAACCGATCGACGGAACGCTGGGAAATGATAGCACCGCGTATCCCGGGTTAATTGAATTATTTGCCCAGCGTCGCGTGATCCTCGGTAATTGGCCGATTATCGGCGATAATGCAGTTGCTTTGAAGTAAACGGTACGTTCGCTTTTCGCAGAACGGCCGGGCGAGCAGCGAGAGCAGCGAAGACGGAGCCGGAAGTAGCGCGAGCACATCGCGTGGCACCGGAAGTGGATTCGGCCTCGCGGCCGGATGCGCAGGCGGATGGCGCAGCGTCTTCGGGGCAGTTTCCGGTAGAGAACTAAGGCTCTACGAATGCGCACCCTGGAGCCCCGAAGCCTGGGCTTCGCCCAGTATCACCTGCCCGCTCATAGCCACCAGGTGAGTCAATATTTCCCTCACTTCTGAACACTCACAGATCGGAGAACATAGAACATGAATATTCAAGATTCCTGCAAAGATCAAACATTCAACCCCTTTCGACCACCTCAGCAACTTGTCCCAATTTTCTTGACCTTCTCGTCTCCAGATTTGTTCCCTGTTGAGTTCCCTGGTCCCCTAATTCCTCGCTAACAGCGATTCCTAAAGAGGAAGAGTTGCATCGTTTTGAGATAGGAGAAGTGTACAAGTGGAGCAATGCATTGTTACAGGTAAGAAACGATGAGAAACGATGAGAAAACGATAAATAAGGGTACCGTGTGTGTGTTGGTGCATGTGTTGGTCCGTGTTCTCCGCAGCAACCGGAGGATTACCAATGAGGCACGTCGGAATAGCGCAGTTTGTGGTGTTCGTTAGACCGGCATTTTAATTAAGACCATTATACCGAGCGGCCAGCCTCGGCATAGGCGATCCGCCTCTAACGTTCCCAAGGAGGAGGGGGATGAAAAGCCAAGGCAGAGGTCTCGAGATTTTCGTGGGAATTCAGCGCTCGCCGCAAAGAGGGAGGAAAATCAGCAGGTTCCTCGTATTTCGTGCTCGCCGGGCGTGAAGTTAATGCGTCGTACGTAGCGACGGACGCGGGACAAGTCGCTGTCCCTGCGGTTAATTCCACGCTGGACTGGGCAAGGACGGGCCAAGGGTGACTCGTTTGAAAAGTACCGCAGGGCCCGGCGAAATGATCGCGAAAGCCGCAATCGTGGAGGGACCCTTCGGGCAAACCTCCACCTCCCCTCTTTAAAGTAACGAACGGAACGAAGATCGGCCAAAGGGAAGAGCAAACCGAGCGTTCCTCCTCTCTCAAAGACCCCCCCAGGATTTCGGTTTGACGAAAGTCGCAAAGCTCCGGGAATTAAGGCTTTCCGGACACTTCGCCTTTCCCCGGCATGTTTACGTTTCAATGGAAATAAGCCCAAGGAATTACGAGCCTCGGTTTTTCCGATTCTCGCTGTTGCATATTTAAGGGAACCGTGAATTTACGTGTATCCGTTCGTCCTGCGAAATATGACGCTACGAGTTAACACGGTCCCGGGGAATTACGTTGTTCCGCGGAGATCAGTGTCAAAGCGTTTCCGATTAATCGACCGGCGGGGGATAATTAACGGTCCGGCACGGGCTTATAAAAGTTAAGGACCGTGACGGGGCGCGAGCTCATCGCCGTCAGAACGTGTCGGTCAGGCTCCAAAGGACCAGGGTGGGGAAGGGGGGGTATGCCAGGGACATGTCGACTAGAGGAGTAGAAGAGGGGGAGGGGAAGGGTAGAGGGCCGAGTAATCGGGAGGAGGACAACGACTGGGAAGCTGGCGGCGTTGCCGCGGGAAAAGGACGGCAACGGCGCTCGATTCCACGGTTAATTAATAGCGAGTGATTAATCGTCGGAGCCCGGGCGACCCTCGTCAAACAAACCTCCGAGCAGAGCACCGAGCTCGTACGTGATCTGCAAATACGAGAGACCGAAGAGTGAGAACGAGGCCACGGCGGATGGCTACACGGAAAAAGATTTATGGCCACGGCTCCGGACTAATTGCATAATTATGGCTACCACCGGCACACCTACCCCTTCCCCCCGCTCGCGAAATACGTCCCGCCAATTACACAGCGGATCGTATCGTCGCTGATTAAAGGTATCCACAGAGATCTCACCCTCTTGTGTCTTTCGTCGCCGCTCATACCAGCCTTCCCCCCCCCCCTTACGTCATTTTCAACGTCTATGACCTCTAGCTTCTCCCTCCCCCCGACTCCCCTGAACCCTCCCTGAGATTCTCCGGAGCCGATCGAGCCCGCTGGACCTTCCTACGCGCGATAAAACGACGCGCACGTATCGTCGCCGGGAAATATGGCAGGGTCAACGGGGAAGGCAGGACAGACGGGCTTGAATGAGGAGGAACGGTGCATAGGGGTTAAACGGTGGCGATTTATGCGGGGGGTCGTCGCACTGGAAAGACGTCCAGTCGACGGAAAATACCGCACTCGTGCCGGATTTATGGAAATTTCGCGTAATTAGTATCCTGATGTATTGGCCCGTTAAGCAGCAACCTCCGCGCTATCATTACGCCGGATATTTATACGAAGACCCATGCGTGGCTGCATAACGTTTGCCCGCCACAATTTTACCCAGCAGACAGTAGGAAATCGTGTAAATTCTCCCCCCCCCCCCCCACCCCTTTCCAGCTACTCGATTCATATTCTCGTAATTAGCATTTTTATTACAATCGATAAAAATGAATTGCATTCATGTTCTCCCGTAAAGAGGCGGCTTTCTAACGAGAATTTCCCTGGGAATCAAGCAACAAAGAACTCACCCTCAATGGCCCCACTTTAACGAGCGAATTCATACAAGTTTCATGTAATTAGCATCCCGTAATAGTACGTCGAGTAAATAAATTCGCGGTTATTCCATTTACGTAACTGGCTAGATTATTTAACTAGCTGGACGGCGGATGTGGAGTGCACCGTGCCGACAGGATTCATAAAAACTTGATGCAATTAGCATCGAGATGCATTACGGTCCAAAGCGGTCAGCACAATGCTCGTAATTGTCTAGAGTTTCTTGGATTACAAAGAACAAGTTTATGAGCAACCCGGGCCATCTTTTACCAGGGAAATCTTGGCTATTTGCACGCGTCGACCGTGCTATTTCTTTTCTTCCCCCGTGATATTTGCCCGAGGCGTTTTCCCCGGAGTTTCGAACAAACAAAATCGATAAGGCGTATCCGGGAATTCTTATTCTTATTATTTCACCGGGCTTTCCGGATTTGACGAATTACGGAGCGCGGGTCTAGGAGAAGGATTGGAACCGCTCGGGGAAAGTCGGACACGGGGCAAACGGCTGTAAAAGATTCGGAACGAGCGGGCGGGCGCAAAGAAATTTCCCTGCGGGGGAAGAAAGGGAAGGAAGAATACGAGCTTGAAAGGCTTCCGCGGAAAATGGAAGGCGGTGCCGAGGAATGTAGAATCAACAAACGTCGTCGACGAGTCCTTTCGCGCGGCAGAAAGACACGAGGGACTATTTATCACGCGTATAACCCGGAGTGCCGAGACAAAAGACTTGGGCGTGAAAAGAGCGCGTCATTAAGAAAGGGAAAAAGCGAAACAATAAGCCGTGAGACTCGCTCGAAAGAGAAGCTCCGGGGATGGAGAATGGTGAAAAAAAAGAAGCTGAAGGAACGTGCCGCGGGGGGAGGGGGGGGAACGAGTCGATGAAAGAAGAACGACGGGGTATACGAAGGTGGATTAGAGGAACGGGGTCAGAGGGGTGGCTCGGGAGGCTCGGAGAAGAAGAGGAAGGTGGGGGTCCGCGTAAAAATTGCGGATAGATAAGGGTGCTAAGGGCGCCATTCGTCTACCTCGTGGCTGACAGGGCCGATAAAGTTTCTTTCACGGCGGGGAACTCGACTGGCTTAACGCGTTCCTCCCGGAGAGGACGATCGAGGACGAACCCAAGACGGATACCCCGAAAAAACGACCTCTCCGCTCACCCACTCCCCTACTCCTCTTCTCCTGAGCCCTGACGAACCGCCGATCCACGGGCAAACGAGATTTAATTGGCTCGGTATACGTGTCTATGTACATTGTCCCGGGCTGAAATTATCGAGCAGCCGATGCAAACTGCCAAGCCGAGTAGATTGATGCCAGCCGAGCGACGTAATTGAAGACTCATCTGCGAATAACCCGCCAACCGTCGACAATTTATCCGATCAACGAAAAAACCTTCGCTCCACGGCCCTGTATTTGCATGCCAACGTTTTTCGAGGATTCGCAAATTTTTCGGAAAATCACAAGGGTCCGCGGGAAGACGGCTAATCGATCGTTCGGGATTTTCGGCGACTGCAGGATTTTGTTGTTCTTTTTTTTTTCGGGGAAATTCCCCAAGATTTGCACTGATCCACAGGTTGGCGATCGACGACCGGCCGACATTTTTTTATGACACGCGTTTATTTATGAGTCGCGCAGGACAATCCATACGGATTAGCAGGACGGCCGGGCAGAGTTTTCAAACCCATTGTCGCTTTTTACACGGAGCTTTATGGATTTATAACTCTGTCGTTCGCCCGTGTAAATCTGTAATACCGGCCGACGCGAATGATAGTTGGAGCGCCAACGTTTTCCAGCTGGGTGCCGTAAAGCACAATCGCCCGGCCAACTATTCCACGACGAATACCTCGGCACGGACAAAGGCTACGCAAATTCATCATTTACCGGGACAAGAAAATTGTGGAAAACGTCATGAGACGTTAGAAAAGGCATGAAGTAAGATTCGGAAGGTTCGAGAATGAAGATCCATGTTTTATCCATTAATGAAATATTATATTGGCGACGTTCGGCGGTAAATATCATCAGGAGCACCGAGGGGGACGGGAAAATAATGACGAGAATCGTGGAAAGGTTGTCGGGACGCTGTAAAAAATGTGGGAGTAAGATCGGAAAGTCCTGAGAATGAAGGTCCGTGGTTGATCCTTGCTTACCGCTATTCATCGACACTTTAATCTCGGTGCCGGTACTTGCCGGCGGTTTATTATGTTCCCCCCGCGAGCCACATCCCCCCGGGCGAGCGATACAAAGGGAGTCTGGCGAAGCAAATCCGGCCGGGATCCACCCCCTCCCCCGTCACCTCCCCCCCGTCGCCGTGGGTCGACGCGATACGAAGCAATTAAACGCCGGGAGAACTTTCTGAAAGGTTCAGGAACTGTTTTCTCCGCGGAATAATCCGAAAGGCACGGCTCAAGCTTCCGTGCGGCAAAACTAACAAACCGACCCTGCACGCCCTTCCTTTCCTATCCCCCCCCCCTTATTCCCCCGTTTTTCCTCCCTCTTACACTCCGCCCTTTTCTCCATTTTCCTCGGAACACCTCTGCCCGGCTGCCCGAAGCACCCCTTTTCCGAATTACCGGCAATTTAATTTCGTAGAAGCCAATCGATTTGCGTAACTCAGCGGAGTACACACACCAGCGCGTAGTAAACTTCCTCCCCTTATTTCGGTACTCTTAAGGAACACCGTCCTACCCTCACGCAGTTCTCTACGATCCTTCCTCCAAGTACACCGTCTTATTTTTCTTCGGAAACATAAACATGTCGACGTTTTCCCTATCTTCCCCCGGCATCTCCTTCTTCGTCCACGATCCCCATGACTTCCCATCACTGTTTCCCCAGTTTTTCTTCTGTTATAAAACTGGCACTTGATGCTACACGATTCCTGTCGTCGGCCGGTTCATCCGGGAACTTTATTCCCGGGGGGAATAGATCGCGTCTCATAAAGGCATTCGTCATCGTTTTCATTAGTGGGTGGCGGGTCTCCGGGGCCAACTGAATCGGATAAGAGCGGGATAAAAACGGGGTCGAGGGGTCAGCCGGCCTGGAGATCGACCCAAAGAAAGATGGCCTCTCGATAATCGAATCGGATCAATTAAAGTCCTCCCCCCCCTTTGCCCACGTGCGAGCATTAATTATCAGCACTGTCGTCGACAGTTTCCTATCGCGAAATTTCCACTGATTTCCCTTCTAGTTGTTCGATCGATCGAATGACCCGTTAACGATAGTTCTGTGGCTCTCGTAGGTTCGCGTATATCGACTTTAAGTCTTCCCCCCTTCCCCCCGGTCCCCTGTCGACACTCAGACGACCCCCGGTCCTCATCAACGCAGTCGTCGACATGCCGCGGATAAGTTTTAATATCCACTTATCCGCATGCTCGAGCGAACAGCCACGAATTCCGACGTGTCGAGGGGCACATTCGACGTGCACAATCGACCCAAACCCCTGCTCCCCCGTCCCACTCTTTTCCCTGGCTCTTACGGCAAACGCCAGAACGTCGACAGAATGAGCGTAACTCACCGGATGAACTTACGAGTAATTAAGGAGAAAGGCGTCGTACGAATCTGTGTACAACGAGAATCGAGGTTGAGATTCCGCGCGAGATTCCACGGAATTCCGTTGCTCTGCAACTCACAAAGGGATTGAATTAAATCGTCCATAGTGGCGCAAAGGCGCCGAGAAACTGCACAGCAGATGAATTTTACGAAACATCCTTCCATGGGGATTAACGATTGACGGATATTTTTTTGGACGATTCATCGATCCGTCGGATGAGAATGACGGCACGTCGACGGGGCGGAAATAAAAGGGATCCTGATCGGCGTATAATCTAGCACGTGCTCGCCGGTGGTATCTCAAACGAGCCTTAATTTTTAACGGGGAAAAAACGGCCGAGCAAAACGAGGAGAACGGCACGTCCGCGGGGAACGTCGTCGTATAAAATTTCAATCCGGCTTTAACGCGCTGTCAAGCAGTCAACGGAGTTGAGCGATCGCTGATCCCCCGCTCGGCTTAAGCCTCGTTGAAATTTTAAGTGAAAAACGAGGAAACCGGGAGAAGCCAGTCGATCGAGGGGCGGCCCGTATCAGCAGCTTCATTTTCACGCCAATGTATGCGAGAACCAAGTGCTTCGCTCTGACAACAAAATGCTTTTATTATCCTTTTCCCCGGCCGAGCAAGGGGGGGAGGGAGCACATCTTTGCCCCGAGAGGATGAAATAAAGCGATTGTCTTTCGTCAAAAATAACGTGAAACATCGTCGTTCGTTCAATGATTCGACTTGTCGCTGAAACAGACGAATGAGCTTCCGCGAAAGAAATTCCAGAGAAACGGCCGAGGCGGGGGGACGAGTCGCCGGAGGGAAGAAGCGCAAAGAAAGTGGAGCGTCGAGAAGGTATTTCCGGTCGAAGAGGTCCGGTATCGGTGGCGTACGGTGCGACACGGCGAAAACTACGGAATGGCCGACTTAAAGAAGTTTTACTGCGAGACAAACCGGAAGTGATTCGGCCCCGGCCGAAACCTCCCGTCGTCCCCCCTCTCCTCTCCTCTCGACTCCTTCGGCGAGAAAGTTTCCATCCCCAGGAAGGCCCAGCCAGGCTTCCCCGTGTTTCCTTTTTCTTTCTCTCCGCGGATTACGGGCCGCGGACGAACATCCATTCTCGTTTAACGCCTTTATTTACCGACCCGAGCTTTCCGCTCGCAGTCTCCCCACCCCCCCACCCCGCTACGCCAGGGTTTCTTCCTTCGTCTTCATCCCTCTTTCGCCCCTCGATGCGCCACCTAAATCCTGGCCCTTCGATCGCGCCGACTTAATGAGGAAATAATGCCCCAAGCGCGCACCCCGGCTGCCACGACTTCCCGCGAGAAATTTTATTAACCGACTTTCATCCCTAACGAGGACGTACATTTCTCGACGGAAAATCCGAGGGCTTCGATCCGGCGGAAATCGCGAACATTTGCCGCGGCTTTACCGGGCTGCGGATTCTCCGCGATTACATTTCCCCGGAAATATAGAGAAATCGGAAAGTAATCTAACCGGCGTTCGCACGGCTATGGGACGGCTCCGGAAGATAGCAGATGTGTCTTTCTACGGTTCTTAAAGCGTCCTCGAGGCACGTGCAAATGGCCACCATTGGCTGCCGGTCCACGGAACCTTCGTAACTTTTCCCCGGAAACCGCAGCCTGCCAAAGACCGCGAAGGACCGGAGAAAGGGAAGAAGAGCCCGGAGAAAGAAGTGTACGTGAGGGGGCAACGGGAGAAGGTCGAATAACGAGGTTATTGGCCGAGTTCCAGGGGGAACACTCGGACCCAATCGCACCCAGAGGACCTACTACGTTACGCCCCACGCAGTCACGAAGCTGCATACACCCCCCTCCCCCTTCCACCCAATCTCGCACACCTGCACACACGCGGCCGTGACACCGCGGGAAAAAGCCCGTTTCCCCATTACCATGCGCAACGGCTTTTCCCGCATTTTTCACCTCGATTTTCCGTTTTATTTTAAAGCCGGATACACTATTTTTCCCACTCGGAAAGCCCGGACGGAGATTTATAAGTCGACGTTCGCGCTGATGCAACTGATTCCAACTGGCCGATCGCCGAAATTCCGGGCTTTAACTTGCTGAGAAAATTGGAGGGTTTTTATTAAAATTTCCTTAACAGCCTCGCGCATTTTGTAGCACGGCGAACCGCCCAGGGGCTATTTAAAGCCCGGCGTAAATTCATAAACTCATCTTTCGAGGAATCCATTAATACTAATAAAGGGGAAGGGGAAGGGGAAGGGCGAAAGTAGAACGCCGGCTGAAAGCAGTGGAAGCCATGAGGCATGTACGCCGCGCCAGTAGATTACTTAACTACCAGCTCAGACTATTTAATAACGAAAGCGCAGCTTCATTCCATGTAAAATTAAAAAATTAAAAGATTGCGCCCGTTCCCCGTTGTTCTCCCGGTAAACCATGATATCGTTACAATCCAGGCCAAATGGGAATTACATGAACGTGGGCGAAGAATCGCCCGGAGTGGCTGGATTTTTAGCATTAATTTCTATCGCGCAAACGTACAATCCAGGCAAAGACTCGCCGCGCGTTTGCCCCACTGTTTATTCGAGCGCGGTGAATTTCCTTTCTCCGTTTTTCGCGCAAGTGTTTGATTAAACCGCCGGCAGGTGATTCGCGCGAGAAAATGTTTAAACTTGTACGGCTCGCGGGGGCTAACAGGGCCATGGAATTGCCAGTGGAAAAAACCCCTCGACATTTCCCCGGTTTAAGCTGGACAACGCCTGTAATAAAGCTCCGACGATTTTACGATCGAACCCGCGGCTCGGATGACGAGGTTATTTACCCCGTCGACGGTGACACTGAGGGCTGGGGCAGAGGGGAAGGCCTGGAAATGTTGGCCGGCGCGTGTGACTCGCTGCTGGGCACTTGAGGCCCGTGGCGATAAACCGTCCAATCTTTCTAGAAAGAAAGTGTCATACGCCTCGTATACCCTATGTCCTCTTCCACCAGGACTGTGTGTCTCGGTGTGTGTGGGCTCGACATAATATCGGTGTCCTTGTTTCCTTTTCCACCCTTTAAACAGTCCAGTGCCAAGTAAGGCCCATTTCCCTCTCTCCCCCTCAGCCTGTTGGTGAAGTCAACCAAGAATACTTCCAACCAAGTACTTGACAAGAGTCAAACATTACGGTCTTGAATAAAATCTCGGAAACTTGAAAAACTTTCAGGAAAATTGGGCATCCTTAATTTCTCGAACGAGCGAGATTTTTATCGCGGGTACTTGAAGGTCCTCAGGAGTTTCCTTCCGTTTCAGACTGGTTTCCTCCCCCGCTCGGCAGAACGAGGCTACCGCGGGGGCGGCGGGAAGCAGCGGAACAGGAAATCAGCACGGGGCAACGTTCGCCGTTCGCGTCGGGACGATCAACGGCGTCGTGACGCATCATTTGCGCGCCGAGACGCGAAGGGATATCGCCGCCTGGGCAAGGGCGATCGTCCAGGGTTGCCACGCCGCCGCCCTTTCCCTCCGCGAATACACCGTCCGTAAGTAAAAACCTCAAGGAACACAGTAAAACACTAGTTTGTCTACTTTTTCGTCTTCTCCTCGGTACCCGTGGATCGTGAAACTCACGGTGCACCTGGCAGGGCGAATCGTAAAATGAAAATGAATGAAAATGTTTCATCTGGTTGCAAAGCACCGTTGTGTTAAAACTCGAAAATGCAAGAGATATCCTGGCTCGAGTTTCGACCTACGAATTTCTTTTAAGGGTTTCCTCTGTTTCTTGAGGACGAACGTCGCGATTTGTTGGCAGGGTGCACGTGGCAGGGGAAAGCTTGCCAGCTGGTGGTCAACCACGAGGATGGATTTGTCCTGTACGCAGCGGGAACGAGGGGAGTGGGGGCAAACGGCACCAGTCCTGGCTCCCCCCCGACCCCCCTCTGGAAAAGGTCCTTCGACAAGCTGAGGATGTCCGCGGACGACGGGGCCAGGCTCCTCTGGCTCGACTTCGGCGGCGAAGATGGCGAAATCGTAAGTTAACCGTGGAATTTTGTCCCGAGGAAATTGCCCGACGATATAATTTCCCCTGGAAGAAAGTTGGATCGATTAATCGCACCTTTGAGCACTCGCTAATGAGCCCCCTTTCAAACTATTTAAGACCGTTCTGTTTCTTAATGGAACTGCCTACCCACGGCGAAGGTCCTCAAATTTCACGTAGGTGTACATCATTAATTTCCTGTGTAAACGGACATTGCTTCCGTTCACACGTCGATAGAAAAGTAAACCTTGACGTACAGTAAAAATGATTTAACGACGACGAAAGACAGGAAACTCCTAGCGCCGTGAGTAATATTGATCGATTTTGCTTCAGGAACTCGACCTTGAGAGCTGTCCAAAGCCGATCGTCTTCGTTCTCCACAACTTCCTGTCGGCGAAGATTCATCGATTGGGTCTCAACGCATAGGGGTACGAGGGGGCCCCGCCGGAGGCCCCCGACCTGCCACCCCACACGACCAGGTCCGTCACGAGCGTCTTTCTCCACTGAACGGGCCCCGCGCTCGTCCAAGCGGACCCTCGGGGACCGAGCAGGAAAATCGTCGCGGGAGATACGAGCCACGATTTGCTTCGAATTTTCCTCCCAAGCGAAGTCCACGAAAATTCGGTAAAAACTCGGAGCTGCGTTTTACCCAGCCACGTGGAAACTATCGACGAAATCGACGGAGAAATGAAGGACCGAGGAACGCGCGATTCTCCTGTGGACGGACAAAAAATGACGTCGGTTTTCTAAAACGTCGAATAACGAAGGCGCCTAAAAGTAACTAATGAATTATCTAGGTAAATAAGTAAGAGTCTAACGGAACTAACGAGGGAGCTGTGCACGAAGCCGCGCATTTCCAGCCAACGACGGCTGGTTTCCCGTCGAATTTCGACGGTCAGGCGAAGCCACCACGGCACGCCAATTCCACCGCGGGGAGGGATTAGAAACTAATTAATTGCTGTCCAACGCGCTCTGCCTGTCGGTCATCGGTCTTCTCGCCTGTCCGACGAGCCGCGCCAGAATTAGCCACTTTTTTTTTCTTTTTCATTCCCGCAAAATCTCTCATTTCGCTTCCCCCCTGTAGAAAAATGAAAGGAACCCAGGCGGGATAGGAAATTCTTGTTCTTGGATTGTTCACTCAATTTCGGCTTCGCGAGGAATTCGTTATGATTTATCGGAGCGTAGCTGAATTTCGTAGACGGGCGAAACAAATTTTGCGCAACGCTAGTCCGGAGAGAATGGAGGAATAGCATGAACTACCGACCGGAATTCGAACATATCGAGTTTCCTGTGTTTACAAGGTAAGAGGATTATACAGGAGTATCCTAGACCCGACACATTCGGACCGTAACGAATGCATATCAAGTCGGACAATGTGGAATAAAAAAGGAGAAGAAGAAAAATCTTTCCCCATGAATCCCACCGTGTGGCGGCAAAAGGACGATCCCGGTTTTTTTCACTGAAGAACTGTCGTTAGAAGTTCCTCGGAATCCCGTGAAAATTCGACGTTATCGTCGCGAAAGAATCGACAGGAATTACATTGAAACTTGGCCGAGGCTCCAAATCGTTCGCGGGATTGGCAAAGAGGAAAGGAAAAGTGCAAGCGAGGTGCCATTACGATCCTTCAGCAGGAATATCCGTTGGAATTCAATGAAAATCCTGCTCCTGTGAAGACTCGGGTCCTGGGCCGAGGTGTATTCCCGTAATTCCCTTAGATGAAATCCTTTAGGTCGATAAAATTTAACAATTCTCCGGGCGTTACTGAAACGATGCTTCCGATAAATCAGACTGCCGGCGAGTTATTTCCAGGCGCTCGGCATTGGAATATTTCGCCGGCAGTTTTTCCGCGAGCCGAGCAGTAAATTTCCGCGGCTAGAGCGATAGCTTTTCTCGTCAAACGGGGAAAAGGGTCCGGGGCGGAGAAAGCCCGGCGATCGAGGGATCGAGGAGGGGAAGGGGTTAGGGGGGACGGGGAATGGAGGCGAGAAGCGACGAGGGAACACGTACACGTACGTAACAAAGTTTAAGCATTGTAGCAGGACTTCTCGAACATCTGTGGAAGGACTTAAGGAGTTTACTCTCCTGATCTCCTCTCGAACGGTTCCGCAAAACTTTTGCCTTCCTCGGCCGCTCGCTTTCTTCTCCTCCATCGCGATAACGCCTTTCTGTTTCGGCCGATATTTATGTCAAAGCTCTCGAGAAACTCCCCAACGACCGGCCGTAACGTCTCCGCGAGTTGCCTGCTCCTCGACGGCCCATTCGCCGATCATCCCCGATCGACTCTCGCGATCATTCCCACCCCCTCTAGCGTCCCGCACTCTTCCTTTCCCCGGTGGCAAGATCGTCGGAGAATTCCTCGTTAATAGAGACGCGAGCCGGAGGGAAAACAGCGGCGCGTAATCAGCAATTTCGGGGGGAGGAGTTGGATGGAAAAGTGTACGAGAGCGGCACAGGTGGATGAAAGTGGAGGACAGGCGGGACGTTAGAGGGAAAGTCTTTCATGGCGAAAAGTTGAGCCGCAGGGGGGAGAAACGCTCGGATGAAAGTGCTCGACGGAAGTTGCGTTATCGGCCGAAATAATAATCCCCGGGTTATATCGGAACCCGGCCGACGTGACTACGAGAGAGATGATATTTATGTCAAGCCTCTTGTAAGAATCGTTGGGAAACACTTGCCAGACCCGCCAGCAGATCCACCCTGCCCCCCCAAGCCCCTTCCCTTGCCAATTCCCCCGATTCGAGGACGGATGAAAACGCCATCCCCGATTATCTGGAACACCCGGACAGATCGGGAAGACGATTGCCAGGACTTTTCTCGTCGGTCGGCTTTCCTCGAGTTTCCGAGGGAAACACGAACGAACGCCCGTGATACAGGACTGTCTTCAAAGACGAGAAATTCAATTGACTCCCCGCCGGGAGTTGCCGACTTTTCGATACTCCACGAAAGCCAAGGAAAATTTCGACATTACACGCTCGAGGGGGGAGGGGGGGGGAGGATAAATATGCAACGGGCAGGGGGAGGGGCAGGACGAGGCGGAATGAGCTTCTTAATGGTGGAAAGTTTCTTCCCCAAAGGAAGCGAGTGGAAGAAGAAGAAGAACGAGGAAGGTTTGGCCGAACGACCAACCAGGGGAAAGAAGTCGATCGTGCGAGTCGTTATCGGGCAGGCCGATAATGGCCGTTGAGTTATCGCACCGATTAACGTCCGGTACGTCCGTTAACCGTGCGAAATTGCAAACGCCAACGAAAGGAACCGAGCTAACCGGATTTTCCGAAGGCCGCTTTTCGCGGTGCCGAAGCATCGAAAGCCTCGGGAAAAGGGCGAAGGGTGTTCCCCGAGTTTTCGGCTCCTTCGCGTCAAGTTGTCAGAGATCCTACCGATAGGCAGAGACGCTATATCTGTTTTGTACCATTCGTATCCTTAAAAGTAAATTTAAGATGCCAAGGAAGATCGTAGCGGTCGTTCGCACCGACCATTTTCCTCTCTACATCCGATTAATTTTCGCTAACTCAATTATCAAGGAAATTAAGAGAAAGGGAAGAGGAAAATGGACGGTCCTGAGACGGTCGAATGAATGCGATACGAGTGCAGGAGTGAATTTTCCCTTCGCTGTATAAATTCAGGTAAGAGAGATAGCCGCGTGAAAGACAGATAATCCCTGTATATGTGAACAAAAGAGAGAACAAGAGTGAGAGTGAGATAGAGAGTGAGAAAGAAAGACGAAGAGGGGGAAGGTCGTTTCCCGAGCGTCTTCCCTCGTCCAGGTTGTGTTGCGTGTTATCGAGGAGAAACAAGCGTACAATAAATAAGATTCCGAGATTAAGTAGACATATCAACGAAGCAACCTACCCGTTTTTTGATTGTACCGATTCGTCATCTTCCAGCGCTTCGCCCGCGACGAGTCGTCGACGTTTCCGCGCGTCAGCGTTAATATTACTAAAAAAAATCATAAGCTCCTGCTTCTGCTGTGTGTATATATATAGAGCGAGAGAGAGAGAGAGAGATAGAGAGGAAGATACGTGAGAAAGCGAGAACGTGCGTCGAGCGTAGAGGATAGTCGAGGACGAATGGAAAAACATATCGTCCCGTATTTTTCGAGGCGTCGAATCGTCGCGAAGCGAAGCAGTCTTGCGCCAGTCGCATTCATATCGTCACGTTAGGATCACAAGGAACCAGATTCGCCCACCCCACCCCACCCCCCTCCCTCGTGGAACTCAAAACCTGGCCGGAAGTTACGACGAAAATGGGCGAAGACGGTTCCCTTTGGATCCAGACACACACTTACACTTAATACACGCATAGGCGATTAATGTTATCGGTGATTGTTGAGTTTCGCAGGGTCGTCGAGGATGGATTTCGTTGGAGGAGACGCGGAACCGTGTATTTTTCTAATGATTTAGCGTGTTCGCCGTGTACACCGAATCGAGGAGATGTTTCTCTTTCGCTTTAATTCTCAGTTCTAGGTCTCACGAAGGAGCAGGTCATGTATATCTATGAGTTACCAAATAAACGAGAGCGGTTAGAGAAACTCTGTGTTCCTTATTTTATCCCTCACTTCCCTCATACAATCGAATACCATCGATTTGCAAAAGTTATTCCGCCTAAGCCCCCCCTGGCCGGGATTTTCGCCAATTTTCTTTCCCGCGCGAATACGCAGTAATCTTAACAGTGGATACCTTTTTTACGAGCGATAAAACCGACGTCGCTCGGCGAAACAGTTTGCGGAGTTTGTCATTTTTATCGGAAATGCGCGATACGGCCGCGAGCGACGATTGCTCGTAGCAAAGTTTTGCCGATTCGTCAGGAGAAGAGACGCCAGGAAAATCCAAGCCCGTCTCGACCTTCCCGGGATTCCCGTAAATCATACGCGATACGTTTCGAGGACTCGTCCTGTCCTTCGTTCGGAATTTTCCCACCGACGATCCCGAAAGATGGGGCAAATTTCAGCCGAAGTCGTCGGTGGAAAGTCGTTCTAGTTTTTTTTTTTAAATTCGAAGGAGGTCTGCCGACACGGAAGCGGATAATCGTCGCGAGAAACACGAGAGCAGTGGATCCTCCCTCGGGTTCAGTGGACAGACGAGGAAAGGTGAAGGGGAATGGAGAGTGGAAGGGGACCGATTGTTGCGCATCGGGGTCAGTGAAAAACGATCGAGCTGGCCGATTGAAATGCAAATGCGTGCCGGCGTTATTTCTGCACCGATAAAACCGGCGGACGAGGCCGCTTCATTTCGGATTCGTGCGGGCCCGGCTCCCCTGGGCAAACAACCGGCGCGTCGTTAAAAATCACATCGGATTCCGGCCTATTTACCGCCGGCTGCTATTGCATTACCTCGTATTACCGACAACGTCCCAAGCACGTTCACGAAACCGCGAAATTAGCCCCCGCCAAACCGATAAAACACCGGCGAAAAACCCAGGTCCTTGGTAAAATGTCATTCTACGATGATGCATTTTGTTATTAGCCTCTGCTGATTTCCCGTTGCCCGGTGAAACGTCCAATCAGCGAGAATTGTATTTACCCCGGAGCTCCGGCGAACGATGTTTATCGTTTTTCGAGCTAGATGAAACCTCGCGCGTATTTTTCGACAATCAATGCGACGCTTATCAGACGTTATTTAGCTTGGCCGTAGGTCCATTAAATCGCCGC
This sequence comes from Hedychridium roseum, assembly GCA_963989215.1. Lineage (NCBI taxonomy): Eukaryota > Metazoa > Arthropoda > Insecta > Hymenoptera > Chrysididae > Hedychridium > Hedychridium roseum. The sequence goes on along the minus strand of OZ022318.1, from coordinate 1,238,943 downwards.
GGCGAGAGTCGAGAAACAGCGGAGCATATTTTCCAGCGGATCGAGCCCATCTACGCCCAGTCGAGGGCGTATACGTCTCGCGATATAGCGGGCCATCGTGAAAGCCAACAATACGCCTCACTAACTTACCACGTAATTGCCAGGCTCTTTTTTTCCAGCAGCTCGTTTCACGCCCACATAACTTTCGCACCCCCCCTCGTTCCCCGATCACGATTGTCCGGCGGTCTGTTATTTTTTTTCTCTCCTCAGCGTGGGCACCATCGTACGTCCTGCGTTATCTCCCGAGAATGGGAGCGGAATTTACAGTTTTGCCGTTCTTAATAATCCCATCAACACCCGGTTTCATCGATTTTCATTGGGAAACATTTCCCCCGTATCCCCTCGTCTTCGTGTTTCATTGTCAACGACAAGGACATTTTTCGTGCTGCGCGAGGAGCAGGACAAAGTGTAATTGATCGCGAAACGCATCGAGGAAGCGAGCTTTAATAAGCGCTATAATAACGGCGGTGCTGGGTTTCCATCAAAACACGCCCTTCCTCCGGCCTACGCATTCCGCGAATGGCAGTTATTAGCGCTGCTGAATGCCAACTGATAACGTTAATAAGCAATAATGCTATGTCATCGCGCAGCTCCTTTTGTTTCCATTCCGAGTGCCATAGTCGTGCATCAATGCCGGGCAAAAGCCGATCGTAATATAAAATCGATGCTGCCTGCGCGAAATGATCAGCGCGATACAATCGCCCCTATTCTCCGGCCAATTTGCATTCACGTTCGCCAGCTGCCATACCGAATGCCTAACCGGAATGCCGGGGGAAACGACGTTTTCAGATTAAGCTCGAGCTTGTAAGACGCTCGGTATTTATTAATACCATAAAAGCTTGCCGCAGCGCCGGATTCCTGAAAGCTCAAGCCGGTAATATTTTCAAAACGTGGTCGAATCACACCGATAAGCCCAGCGCTAGGGGAACGGAGATGCGAAGGAAGAGGGGGGGGGGCAATTTTAGCAGCCATAAAAATACGGCGCATCGACGAGCCCGTAAAGATATTTTAGAGGGCCCTAAAGTTCGCGTCCTGGCACGGGGAAGGGGCCAAAGGGGAGGGGGAGGTTACACGCGTATCTTTTATGCGGCCGAAGTTTCGCCCGGAGAGATGTGTGTGCCGTGAATAATACAGCGGGACGGTCTCTCTCCTCCCTCATACACGCCCACCCACCCTTCCCCCCTTTCTGCTAATTTTCACGAACGAAGGACGATCTCCGCGGCGGCTTTTAATCGCGTTACCGGCCGCACGCGCCCTCGTAAAATAATACTCTGGACCGTCGTGTTACCGATATAACACGTGCATTACGCCGTCGCAACTTTATAACGCCCAGGGGATGGTCCGTCCTCTCGAATGGCACGTTCCGATCATTGCAACGATCTACGCCGACGAGAGTGTACGATGGTCGCCCTAAGCGCTGGAAAAATTATGCGACATCGTGCAATCTCAAGGTTAACATAAAATTTCCCCGAGCGTCGGGGATACGCTCGTCAAGGGGTGAAGGATCGTGCGTGGACGGACAGGAAAAATGCGCGGATAATCGGCGGGAAAATTCGGCCTATCTGACGCGGGGAATACGCTGCTCGTAAAACTTTTTCATAATCCAGCCCAACGCATTTCTCGTGGGATTTTCCCTTATCGATTCCCGCCAGCCGCCTCTTCGATCTGCCCTCCGCAAACGCCTAGGAGCAATACACGAAGGGTACTCGAAGGAAGACAAACTTATAATCTAAGGAAAGAAAGGAGAAGGTAAGAAAAAATCATGGGCAGATCCTACTAATACCAATCGCCTTAATTTTATCAAATTTTATTTCTTCCATCGACCTTTTCCACGTTTCCAAGAAATCTTCTCGATACTCTCGACTGTCAATGGGCTGAAAGATTGGGACACGCGTTAAGAGAAGGTTGGGGCCCTAATTTCATCGTTTCCGACACCCAAGGTGTAGGCGTCACGACGCCAAGAAGGTTCTTTGACGCGAAACAAGGCAGACAGAGAGAAAGCTCGGCACTCGGCCGTTCCAGCAGGGCTGAGCTTTGTCTGACGGGAGTCAGACGGCTTGCTGCTCCCGCGAGTCCTTGCCACGGCAAAGTGACAAAGTCATTCGGCTGGCAGGGCCGTCCCGACGCCTTCGTAGCTCAGGGGCGTCGCGAACGTCGCGTGCGTGCACGGCAATTCGAGCCACGGAGCTCGGAGCTTCATTTATTAGCCGCGAGGTAGACGCATGAGCCGGCTAATAGAGTCAACCTGACAGTTTTCCCCTCCCTCACCCCTCCTCCCTGTAGGCCCGTGTCGGCTGATTCAGGACTGACGATTTTCTTTCGCCCAGGGAAACGTAGGACAGGTCCCGCGGGCGTGTACCAATCAATTTCTCGAAATTCCAATCCACAACGCTGAAATGAACTCACGGGAGAGGTAAGTGTGTGTCTCTGGGTGTGTGTATATATCGCTTTATTACACATAGGCGGATAATTGCGGGCACGTGCGCTCACGTACAATTAAACCCACGAGCCGTGGCCGTATCTGCCGGTATTTACAAGTTAACCATTTACGAAGCTCCTTCGACGCTCCACACGTGTTCACTGCTAGGCGTGTATTTACAAAGCTCGCCCATGAAAAGTCTAGGAAATGTACGCGCGTAAATTCCCCGCTAAATATTTCGCTCCCCTCACGCTCCGTCAGTAATTCACCGAGCGATTGTCAGCAGCGAAATGGTGAACGGGGACAACGAGACGCACTCGTCGAGAAATTGGCACTAAGAATTCAAAGGCAGAGGAAAGAATACTGTTTGGACGAATACCTTTTAGGTAAAAACTGTATGGCCGTAATGACGATCTTACGCGGTGACGTTTCCACGCTGACGACGCATAAACTAACTTCATATACATGTATAATTCTATACGCGAACATACGAGATACGCTCCAAGTCTTACAAGTAAAACGTTAAATTAAACTCAACTCACTTACGAGCTAGAGAGATAAATCTACTCTGGAATAGTGCGCATGACGTTCTGAAAATGAGTTTGCAGTATCAACTACCTGGAAGACGAGATGATTTTTCTGTAGAATTTCATTTAACCCTTTCCTGCCCGCCGACATTTTTCACGGCAATTTCATTTCATGGATAAGGATTTAATCGCCGGAGAAATGAAAATAATGCCAAACGAGCTGGCAGGAAAGGGTTAAATTAGGGAATGAACCGACGAGGAGGGGGGGGGGCGTCAGTCGAACGAGCGATAGTCAGCCAACGGGCTTGACTTTCTTCCCTAAACTCTGGGAAATTAATTAAAGGGCGGAGTTCGTCGCCCTAAAGCCGCGATATCGACGCCCTCTTTTTCTCCTCCTCCGTTCTCCGTATAATCCTAATCGTTTACCCTAAGCATCCTCTTCTTATGGCAATTAATCGGCAGTCGGTTGCGATCGAGTACGCTTACCCTGTTTAAAAAAATCCGATGAAAAATAAAGGGGACAGAGATGGGCACTGGCATCGAAAACACTCAGTCGACCGATCAATAAAGCATGAGATGAACAATTATCAAGGGGTGGTGGGGGACGTTGTGGGTGATAATTTCAGTTCGCCCATCCCTGGCAAGGAAATAAATACTGATAAGAGTTGCGACTGGTCGTTGCATTGATTTCTTCGTCGAGCTCGGCGAGTTTCCAGCCGAGGAAGACGAACTCCGAGGAACGCGGGGCTAAATAAATAACAAGCTCAGACGTTAATATTACAGGGCTTCAGCTCCATGAACTGGTAAGGCACGTGCAGGGTCGTGTTGTTGTGCTCGACGATCAGATGACCCCGCCTCGGCGAAGCTCCGACGACCAACACGGTTTCACCCTTCAGCAGGACCACCTCCCCCTCTCCCTCTTCTGCGCCCGTAGCCAAATGAAAAACGACAGGGGATTAGGCCGATCCGGTGTCAAAATAAAATTCATTTAAGGCAAGGCATTTCCAAGCTCAATGGACCAATTAAAATCACCGCTCAGACAGGGCAAAATCTTGCCATTGAAAAATCTCTTCAAGGGCAAAGCAGACTGTTGATTTTCTTACCAGGAAAAGGCATCTTCATGACCCTCGTCTGAGGGTACCCGAGTTTCGTGTTCCCCGTGACGGTGTAGGACCTGCTAGGTGGAACAGGTGGTGGTCGTTCCTGAAGGAACAAATGAACAATCGAAACACTCGTAGAACCGTCTCTTTCGTTCGCCGAGTCTATCGGACTTACCAGATCTAAGCCGAAGAGAGTACAAGTCTGCTGAATCATCTTCTGGTCGGCACATTTCTCCGAGGGATCAGGGGGTGGAGTACCTGCGATTGGCTGAGGCCTGGGCCGGGTTCCAGTGCCTCCAGTTCCACCGGAAGTCACGTTCCTCTGCACAGCCCCGCTGCTGGGTTGCTGAAGTTTCTTCTGACTTAAGCCGCTAATCATGCCAATCGTTGTTCTTCTAACGGGCCATCGTCGTCGCACTCTCCATCCCCTCCAAGTTGCCTACAGGACCCACAAAAAATGAGAACAATTATTCAATGAACTCCTCTAGTAAGTCTTAACAAATCTAACCTGTATAACTGTGGCAGCTCTCCTCCTGGTCTCCGATCGTAGGTTCTCCAGTTGCTGGCGAATTCCCTCGCTGAGGAATATGTGTCGTTTACCTAAGGCCCAGCTGGTACTCGCGCCTAGCTTGCTCTTCAATTGCTGAACGTTCTGCAGGATCAGCTTGGTGTCTTCCAAAGCCTGTTCCTCGGCGCGACGGAGCTGCTTGAACGGCGCGATTAGCCTGTACCTCGCATTGAAGGCCTTGAACCGCATTCTATGTGGGTACCCGCCGGCCATGAGATTCACCGTCTCCAGAACCTGGAGAGACCGAATTTGCCGCATGGTGACAGCTCGGTCCAAGTGCATGGGAGTCTCTGTACCGTTGCTTCTGATGCACCGAACGAAATGAGGCCTAGCGTGCACTAGGGTTCGTAGGAGATTGTCCAACCGAGTGTGGAAATCCTGGGTCAACGTGGAGATTGGTTCGTCTCCGTTCAAACTGGATCAACAAAAGGATTAATCCGTGTACACCTCGTGTATTTACATTGACTGTAGGAAACACAGGGGGGGGGGAGAAACTTACAGATCTGTGTGAGAGGTCGGCGATATTCTAAAACTAACACCCCTAGGCACTGTGTCGCTGGCGTAGAGAGCCTTGAGTTCGCTGCCGAACAAATGAGTGGCGAATCCGAAACTGCAAGTGTGCTTGTAGAAAACCGCCACCAGATCGTCAGGCACGACGTCCTTGTTCGTGTCTGAAAGAACAACGATTGTCCTCTTTCCGTTACAGTTTTCTCCCTCCACATTAAGTCCGAACCCCCAGTGATTGTAGGAGGATTGGCCCTACGACACAATGGATTCTTATTCCGCCGGCTTACCGAGGAAATCCGAAGCGTCGTACGTGACCCGGCCGGCGAAGTGCTGGATGCCGAAGGACCTGCAATCCACCGTCCTCGGTTCGAACAACCGCGGGTTTTGCTTGTGCTGGACCTTGACCTTCGCCACGTAGCTCTCGGCAGTCCCGCGTATCGAACACTCCACGTCGAGCATGCTGAGCAGACCAGTACGCTGAAAGGAAAAGCCAAGCAAGGTTCGATAAAATTCAGCGGCAAAGTGGCCCAACTATCGTCTCAGACTCGATCCCTCAGGGTTTGAGATTTTTTTGGAGTTTCTTCGTTGACGGACACTCACCAGGGAAGAGACCAGGTCGATGCAGGGAACGTTGTCGACGTAGTCGACCTCCACGTCGCAGCGGATCCCTTCGTCTCGACAACTCTCGATCGAACTCTTGAAGATGTGAGTGTTGTAGAAGTGTTGCATCGTCTCCGCGCAGAGATTGATGCAGAGGTGTTCCAGTTGGCTAGGTTTAGGGTCCTCGAAGCCGAACATGTCGAGGATCCCGATGAAACCGTCAGTCGCGTGCCTCACGGCGTTGTTCAAGGCAGTCATACTCCTCGAACCTGTCCCGCCTGTCAATCAACAACAGAAACCCCAAAACAGAGTTGATTAAATCTGTATTTCAGGAATTGGGTGGGGAATAGAATCCTTAGGACAACGTACCCGCTGAACTACCGATTGTCGAAGCATGCTGACTCGTCACTTCCGCTTGATTATGAACAGATTCGTTGGAATCTGAGGAAAGAGTGCCCAGGGTCGATCCTAGTCTCTTCAGACTGTTGGCTCGTCGTACGATCGTCGCTACGGTACGACAGTACAACGCCTTGGCCAAAGAATCTCTCGTCATGTTCGACTGGAAAACATAGACGTTGACAACGAAGTTCATGACTGACCTTGTAGGATTCTCAAGGAAGAAAACTCACCATGTTGGCGTCGCAAACGGATTTCACGAGCTGTCCCCGCGCATTGTGGGTCCTGGAAGTTAAACCCCTCAGCAGGGCTGAAGAAGGAACCCCCAATAGAGCTGCGACGGAGGCCAATTCGTTTTCCCCGATGACGCTGACTTCCATGCCAGGTCCGTCAGCGAAGCCAACGTTGCCCAAAATCAGCACCGCCGCCAAAACCCTCACGACATCCAAGAAAGGAATTCCCAAGACACCTGGGACAAGGACAACCGTCTGACGAATCTGAAGGAACCTCAACGTGGATCGAAAGGGTGATTGGTGAATGAAAAAATACCTAAACAAGCTTTCCAGGCTTGGAACCTTGTAGCATCTTCAGCTTCGTCCTGCCGAGTGTCACCGTGCTGAAGATACCTGAGATTCTTGAGATTGAATCCCTCCAGGTTGAGCTTGACTGTCGAAAGAAACGATTGAGTTGTATCAAAGTTCTTTTAACTCTGGAAATAAAACAGGACGACGATGTACCTCGTTCCTCGTGTGAGAGTCCAGCTAACATCTGGTAAAATATGTGATAATTCTTCTCGTCGGGCAGTGGTCTGATGACCCTCGTCTGGTCCAAGAAGTAACAGTGTATTTTCGTTCTGTACAGAGCACCGTCCGTCACTTGGACCTCGATGAAGTGACCCTTTGAACAATAGACAGGATTGCCTTGAGCAACTCCGCAGGATACTTCTCGCAGGATTTAATCTTTCTCGTCCTCTCTACTCACTATTCTCGAGCTTTCGGAATTCGTGGCGGTCTTGGCCGAGCCCAAGGACCTGAGGACGGTGAAGGCAGCGGCGAGGTGCTTGAAAGCATCCGTTTCAGGACCACCGCCCGCCACGTCGAATAGTTGCCTAAGCAGCAGCATCGAGGCGTAAGTCTTACCAGAACCGCTCGTCCCTGAAGCAAAACGGTTGCCACTCTGACTACGCCAAACTCGGATACCTCGCGAGTGCGAATTGAAGGAAAATTGTCTTGGACTTTTCACCAGAGAGAATGATGGCCTGCGGGTATCCGGTTTCCGACTGTTGCCTCACGGCTTCCTGCACGACCTTGTTCAGTTGGCCCGTCAGGGGAACAGCCCTGGTACTCGTCAGAGTTAACGGGTTTCCCACGTCCGTGTAGGGGTTGATGCAAACCAGTATAGGTCCGACGTTTGTCTGAAAAACCAATAGTTGCTCAACTACTCACTTCTGAAAATATCTTCTCCCTGCCACGTTCAATAACCTCATACAAAGCATAAGATAACACCACTCGTGGGAACAGTGACAAGAGATTCCGGGTTCTCCTTGGCGTGGCGATTTTTCTTCGGCGCAAACAAAGGATCAGCACTTTAATTACGATAACGGGACTAGCTTAATCGGTTTCTCCGCGTCGGAGGGTGGAATCATCGCGGTCATGAGGAGTATTAGATGGCCGTTAGAGAAAGCGAGAGGCCCGGCAAAAAGACGCGAAGGAGCGTCGAAAAGCGGGTGGGGACGGAGAACCGGTCCCATCCCGGGGATCATGGGACCCCAGGGCCCAGCCGCGGAGGGGCATCACGAGAACCAACCAACAGGCGGAACGAGAAACGACCAAAGAACAACCGACACGGCACGTCATTAACGGGAAGAAATTAAAGACCACGTGCGCAATAGTCATTTTCGCCACACGAAGAAATCTAAATTCCAAATTCGTATCCCCTGAACGTTGGAGACTGACAGGCACTTTCCTCGATTGGTCAAACCGTTGTGCCTCGAAACGGCAGGTTTTTACGCACGTGTCAAGGCTGTGAACGTCGGCGCCTAAGGCTACGCCGAGGGATATACACCTCCCCCTCTCCCCCTACTTCTCTCCCTCCCTCTTCACCGTGTCGGCATTTTCAATCGGTCCGTTAATCCCTTTCTTTTCTACCGCCGAGCGGTCTACGGTTAAGCCCAAGTTTCTCCCACGAGGACGAACCTCGTGAACCGTTGACGCTCTCCAGTGACCGACGGGGGGGTGGAAATTACGAATCCTTCGTGTTTGATCGGCCAAAGACGAGCGTGGAAGCTGCGCGCCTGGGCTTTTCGTAGCGAATCGAGCAACGAGGCGTCGTGTGCGTGAGGAGTTGGTGAGCCACGGTTTGCCTTCGCTTTGCTCCGCTTGCATTCCAAGCCGAGAACTCAGTTCCGAGATGCGCGCAACTGCCTTTTACAGGAGATCCCCCGTCCCCTTCCCCGGCGCCAACATTCAAACGTTCAAACACCCAAACACCAAAGAAGAATACGGAACGTCAAAGCAAATCCTTGAGTGGAAAAATCCTTCACGATTTTTCAGACGATCAATTCTTTCGCTCCTCGTCCGGGACTGCTGAGGGGATTATTCGACAGGACTCACGTGATAATGCTTGGCGCAGAATCGGGCCTGCAGGCACTTGAGCACCGCGTCCTCGGTGAGGGGTCCGGGTAGGTGAATGAGGTCGTCCAAGGTCGTAGAACTGGCGGGACCAACGGTCGTTGTCGGCGTACCGCCTGTTTTCGGCGGACACCGATGTTGCTGGTTCGATTGGTTGCCATTACCCTTGGCCCCTTTCACGTCGGCGACGATGCTGCAGATAGGCGGGGATCGTGGACACCCCCTGGCCGTGACGCAGGAAACGATTCCGTCGTCCGAGAGGCCACTGTGTCGCTTCGACAGCTCCAGGTCTGATGAAACCCAAGAAAAGAAAATGTATTTCACGTAAGAACCGAAAGTCAAGACCCTCCCCCCAAGTTTCCCACGTGGTCCAGGCTGTTAGAGAAATGAAGATTGACCGAGAGAGACGTACGAACCGGATATCAAGTTATTCGGCGAACCGAAAGCGTGGCCGATGTTGTTGACGGGGTTGGCGTGATTGGCGTGATTGGCGTGTGGATGTACGATGACGGAAGCGGTGAGCGTGTGAGCGGCGTTGTGGCCGACGGCGTGGGGCCCGTTCGGTCCCGGCAACAGGGTGGTCCTCGGCGGCACTGCCGGCGCCGGGGAAGAAGGGGCCTTGTCCGGACTCTTGGCGAGGGGCCCGTTGCCAGCCGAGGCCAGCCCTGTGCCGTTCGACGGCTGGCTCACGTGCAGCCGGTTCCTCAGGGTCACCAGTTCCGTGCTCAGACTCCTCAGCCGCTGCTGTAGGTGCACCGCTTCGTTCGACGACGAGGCATCTGAGAAATCAACAGTTCAAACCGTCACGAATATCCTTCCCAACCATCACTTCCAAGGAACTTAAAAGAACGATCCCTCTACTCTAAAATCAACTAAATAAACGGAAGAAATGGCTTTCTTTTCGTCTTGTGTTCAGTCATTTTCTGTCCTATTCCATGAAAACTATTCTTACACCCCGTAGCTAGCTGTTCCGCTGGCAATCGACGACATTTCGAGCCGCATTCCGAGACACGTAAGGCTCCTGCGAAACGTTCATTCCGTGCCAAACGGATTTGCGGATTTTTGTCGGCGATGCAGACTAGAAACCAGTCCCCCCCCCCCCTCGGCGAACTCGACGTATAAATATAGGCTCGCTTCGTGCCGTTGTATCGGGAGAAAATCGTGCTTTTGCCGGATACCTCGACGCCCTACATACTCGCCTCTCGTGACCAATACAATGGCCAAGCGACAGAGAAATTTGCAAAAAAAAACCACCAACCCCTCTTCCCGGACAATCCGTTATTTCATTTTCAGCGAGTGCCTTTCGCCGTGGAAATGTTTAACGTCCCGGGGCTTCGGGGAATCTCGTTTCCCCGCGGGACAGGCGAGGAGGATCGTCGATAAAATCTCGTACTTTTACGAGAACACCTGCCTTTATCTTCGACAGTCACGTGTCTCACCTGTAACTCCGATACGACACACCTGTCAGTCAGCTGGCACTACGCGTCTCTCGTTCGACGTTGATATTCGCGTCTTTTGCCCCCCTTTTTTTTACCCCGAAGAGCGAGCATCTTTTGTCGGCCGGTCGATTGCGCTTTTTGCCTCGGCAGTGCGCCATTCGTCGGAGGAATGTTTAATTAAACGTCCTGGCGGAGGTGCCGTTGCATGATTTTTTGCCATCGAGGATGTTTCCTCGGAGATATCTATGGGCCCCGTGGAAGGTTACATCTACCGTGGAGAAATCCCTCTCGAGTTCACGGAGGTGCCTCCGACCACCTCCTCCTTCGTCTTAACTTATCCGAGCATTGTATCTCGGATTAACGGTACCGTAAAGACACGTACCGTGTGTTGTCGGCCGTCCGACGGCTACATGCGCGCCAAGAGACAGACGACGGCCCGAGGAGCCTGACGAGAAAGGGGCGGAGATTCGTAGGAAGTAAGCAACCGGATGTGTCGACAAAGAGGGCCCCCAGAAAGTCCGTACTACGCATTTCCTAGGCAATCCCTCACATCCGTCGCTCCCTAGGAGCGACTTCCGATTCGTTTAATTCTATGGACACAGTGATTTCGCTGGAACAAACACAGAAATGGGCGGCTGGGGCGTTCCCGGGGCTTTAAAAATACGACGAGGACTTGAAAGGGGGGGAGCAAGAAAACAGCATTAGACGAGACGAGGAAAACTCTGTACAGCCCGCGGGAACCTCGATGTATCTGTATTCGTCGAGGAAAATAATCACCTCCCTTTCCACCCTTTCCTGTTCGTTCCCTTCCCCTTTACTTCCCTCGTCGCGCGCGGAACGGAGGGCGCGATTTACGAGGGTCCGCGCGAAAATCACAAACCTTTGCCTCTTTCATTCATGAACCTTCGGCCATTTTCATTCATCTTCAACCACCCCGCGATTCCACCCCCTCGTCAAGGTTTTCCTCCCCCTTCCCCATCGTCGACTCAATATCTACACACTGGAAAAAAGGTCGGAATCATTGAAAGATTTGTCTGGACACGATGGACGCGATTCTCATTACTCGAAAGCGCATGCTTTCATCGTCGAACCGACCATTCGATTGCCTATAAATGAAGCTCATTATCGGCAACCGTAATTAAACGTCGCGTTTTAGTCGGACACATTATTACCACGACGGTGATTACCTGGACTTTATGCCGGCATTAAATTAATAGCAGGATCGAATTCCCCCTGGAACGGGGGGTACGGAAAGTCAAATATTCGCGAGTATTGCAATTTAACGTCAAGTGTATCCTCCTTTCCCCTGGGCAGGCTGATACGTCGAGTATCGACAAACGCATCTCCGCGGATTTATTGACGATCCAACGGAATTATCGTGCACAGCTAATTTTTCGCCCCGAACAATCCACCTATGGACCGTTCGCATTTTCAAACCGACTCGTGTACGATTTAGCCCTGTTTTTTGCGGCCACACGTTTCCCCGTCGATGGGACCTGTTTTCGCTGCTGCGAATCGTCGGTGTGTTTAAAGAGGATTAACTATTCAGCGTGGATTTGGCGCGAGCGGCAAGGAGATTGATACGGTTTATCGACTGGCAGATATAGACTCGCGCGAGGTCCGTGCCATTAACAATCCCACGCCTAACTACGGTGGCTGGACCATTAGGAAGGCCAACTCGACACTGTATACCGGTATATGTATAGCGGCCAGTGCCACTGTCCGATTGTCCACGGCGCGGTGTTAAATAACTTATTTCCAAGTCCGAGAACCGGTTATGTAACTAATCTCTCATCCGGAAGTTAGTTGCACGGTAACGAGCCGCTCGTATCGAGAGGAGAAGCTAGCAGGATATCGTGTATCACAACGAACCCAAGGTTTATTGGCCTACGCCACATGTAAACGTATCGTTCGGCCCGATGATCGATCGTTCGCCCAGGAAACATCGACCCATACTTCAAGCAAGAATTCCAAGAAACCCAAGAGTTTCTGGACTTCTAATTAATTCCCCTTTGTTACCCGACGAATCAACCGAAAGTTTCGATCTTAGCGAATCGACGCTGTGATCCGTCTTCGATGATTTGCATTTCGGATATGGCAAGGAGAAAGGGGGAGGGGGGGGGGGGGGGGTGAGCGGTGCACAACGATACGTTGCGCAAAACACCGCTCATATTTCTTACTGCCGATAACATCTGGTTCACAACTTTCTCACGTCTGCGTTTCTTCTTTCCGCTGGAACCGCCCACGCGACTCCATCAAACGGAATCGGCTGTCGAGCCGCGAACGCTTTCCTATGAAGACATCCACAAACGATTCAATCGGTTTTCGAAGAAACCTGAGAGTCGTCGCAGTACCGTCCCGTGCGAGTATTAAGAGCCACGAGAGTCGTGAAATTAGGACGAGCGGTTAATGATATTGGCGAGTCCCCGAGGGTGAAGGGCTTTAAAGAGGTCCCGGGGACAAAACGGAAGGGACAGGCAGAGCGGCGAAGCAGGTATGCGCTCGGGCAGGTCCTATTGGCCGGGAATTAAAGTGGCGAAGAGCAGGTACCATCGCGGCCCGAATGGCCCTTCGAAGAAACAGGTTCGTTCTCCCCGACCCTCCTCCGACCTCTTCTCACGGCCGCCGCGCCTTCTAAACTCCCTTCGTCTTAACTCCTCGCCCGACATAAAACCCAAACCATCACCCCCACCCCCTTCCCCGGTCTCGTGGCAATGCTCCCTGGCCTTGCAATCACTCCCCCGCGATCGTCGATAATCCCCGGGAAGATCCGATTGCCGGCGGAAAAACGTGGAAAGGGGCAAGAAAGCGAGAAGCACATTTTAAAGTATAATAAGTTTTGATGCATCGATAAGACCCGAGGAGGGGTGTAATGTTTGCGGGCCGACAGGAGGGGGATACCGGGCGAGTGCGAGCAGTTTTATGCTTCGCTGGAGACACACGTGCGCTCGGCAGATAACGAAAGGAACGAATTAATCGGGCCCCGCATTCCTCGCGTGCGTACAATCGGAGGAGCGAAAAAATCCATCAAGGAAGTCCAGGTCCCCTACGGACAGGACCCAAAACGTGGACGAACCTATGCGAAAAAAATTCGCCGCAATTTGCCTAACAATTTCCAGGGAAAAGGATGTTCGTTCGAGAGAATTTCGGCATTTCTCCCGGTTAATGGGGAGTAATTGCCGGGCAAAGGGGGCTTGGAATTTTCCATGGCGATTATCCGAGAGCGGAGCGATGACGACGAGGTCGGGGAATGCGCGTTAGCTCGGCCACAAGGAAACGTATGCGGATGAACCTACGGGACGATCCGTAGAGTCGTCGGTTTCCTTTTTCTCGACCTCACTCCCCGGCGAAACCGAAGCGCCTTAGTCTTTGTCTTATTCCGCGTTTGCGTCGGCACAAAGGACCCCGCGGGAGAAAGCGAGAGGCCCGATAATCGAGACAGGATATGGGCCTCGAGCGGGCCCTAATCCCGGCCGGCTTTATCCCTGCCCTTTAAGTCCACCCAGAATAGCGCCATGTTAAACGTTACTTTTCCCCCACGGTAATCATGGCGGATTCCTGCTCGTCGGAACCTGCCGACACTCTCTTACGAGTTTGTCCTCGCGGAGCATCTTTTTGCCAGCAGAGCAGTTTTCCCACGAGCACCGAGCACGTGGGCAATTAACGTGAGCGCCGGGCAAGCGTAACGACCTTGCGGAATAAGACGCCTTATCAGAGCAGGAAGCGCGACCCGGAGTAACGGGGACCGCAACTGTGAGTCTTCGAGAAACCACAACTGCCGCGCAGATGCTTCGCGGAATGGCTGACCCCGCGTCAAACACTCCCATAAAGCCCGAATCCAAAGATAAGGATAACGGGGAACCTCCAGTCCATTAGGCAAAAGTCGAACGAAAGAGTCTTTGGATGAAATGTGCAGCTTCGAAGGAGATTCATTTGATGAAAGATTTCGCGAATGTGTTTCTGCTAGCGCGTGTCTTTCGTTACAACTGCAAACTCGCTTAGGCCATTGCCCCGCATAAATCCAGGAGATGCAGCAGTGCAGGATGCAGCGAGATGCACGCTCTCCCCCCCCCCACCCTTCTACCTTTCCTTCCTCCGCACACTGCTCGAGCACGGTTGCAATAAGCTGAGTTTGTTTCGCCGATCGCGAAAGATGGGTCAACGGAGTCCGATGAACGTTGCGGGGGATCGTCTCAGCGGATTATTCCCTCGATCTCGGTGTAGCATTCGGAATTTCGAGAACCTTCGTCCCGGAGGCCCAGGGGGATCGTTTACGACCTCAAGGCCGTCGGTCAGTCTGACCGGAAACTCGGAATTTCGAGAGACCTAAGCTGACGAGCGTTTCATAAGTCATCAATCAGCGACCGTAATATCACGGCGAACGGCGATGTCGAAAAAATGGCAATTGCTCAACGTCCTGAACGCGTAGACACGAGACGCGATTCTCGGAGCTCGACGCGTTAATTTCGCGGCTTTCTCGAGCACCGACGACGGCGGCAACAATTATCACGAGCTCCCGTGGGAAAGAGAAATAATAGGCTGCGATTCGCCCCGGTTTTACCTGCGTGCGGCTCACGCTAAACGTCGCTCTGTTATTTCGCAAGGCGAAAGAGAATGCACGGCTCCAACTTGCATCTTAATCAACCGAGCCAACTGATTACACCGAATTCATTCCCTACGGGAGTCCCGCGGACCTTGAAAATTTTTAACCGGAGAAACGACCGTCCCGACGATACGGTCAAAGACAGAGAGAGAGAGTCGCGTCTGAGAGTAAAAGGAACTCACAACACAGCCAGGCGAGAAAGTGCGCGTGCTTTCCTACGAGAAACCTCGACCATGTGTGCACGAGCTTTTCAGTATTCATGCGTCAACGCGACACGGTGATTTAGGTGGCCGATAACGATCTAATTGCATAGGTGAGTCGCGTACAAGTGAGATCCTTGGCGGATTAGATGTTAGCTCGATAGAGAAATTTGCAACAAAAGAATTCGACAAAAAAACGTCGTCCTTTTATCCTACGTTTTGTCTGACGTTGTCGACAACAGTTGAGTGATTTTCCCAAGGGAAGAGGGCTACGATGGTCCTCGGAGAACGAGAGGACAAAGTGATCGTCCAAGACTCAGACTGATCCTCGCGTAGAAATGAATTGACGGGCATTAGCCGTCTTAACCAATGGGAAAAATGATCCTCAGAGCAGGGGAAAGGAGGTGGAGTGAAAATGATGATCCTATCCCCGGGTCCCTGTTGCCGAGGTAATAACGCAATGGCAGTGCCGTACCTTGGAGCTTCTTCTCAGTCTCCCAGAACTTTTGCAGCTCCGTGAAGTACTTGTCCAGAATGAAGACCTTGGAGAGGCCGAGGGTGGCCATCTCAGGGGGTGGATCGGGCCCGATCTCGCCCAGGGTTCGGATGATTATCGCTCAATCGCCTCAACGCCGGCTGATCGATCAACCACGATCGTCTGGATCATTCGCAATTCCCCAGGACCCTATTTTTCGTATCCTCGGCGCACTCGTCACCGCACTCGCACATTTTCCACCGTCACTGCTCCGTAATTCGGCACGAGTAATCCTTGAGTCAATCTTCGAAGCTGAGACAAGTCCGAGAAATTTCCAGACTCCGACTGCTCCGATCCTCGGAGTTTGCCGATCTGTCCTGCGGGCCCTTTTTCACAGCCGACAGTTCGTTTCCCTCGGCTAATGACACTCGGTACTCTCTGGCATTGATCTTCCTGGGGATCGGGGGAGGGGTGTAGGGATGGACGGTGCGCGACCGGCGTTTACGCGCGTGTTTTCGCGAGTTTAGACGGCCGAGAGACGGATAGGCAGGAGGCACGAAGAGAGTGCTCGGAGCCGCCGCGTTGGACTGGGCGTCATTGTCGGTCGGAATCCACCTTCGGGAAAGACAGAGAGAGAAAGAAAGAAAGAGAAAGAGAGACCGAAACGATGAGGACGAGAGGGAGAGAGGGAGAAGCCAGAGCCTGGGTCCTATCTCTTCTAAGGTGTATTCGCGTTAACTCGGCGGCCAGGTGCGCAAGGCCCACGGGCCTCTCGAGAGCAACTCTCGGTTAGGTGGAACGGAGCACACGGCCTCTGCCGGCTTCGGGGCACATGTGCCACGGAAAGAGAGAACCCGCACAGCCCGGCAGACAGAAGAGGACCGACCGAGAGGCCTTCCGAGAAAACCAGAAAGAGAAGGTCCGAAGAAGGATAAAAGGGAAGGTCGTTCATTAAGTCTCTCTATGCAAGAAATTGTAGGCGGTTTCCTAAAAACAAGTCCGTGAGCCCTGGCAACGGCGTAAGAGCGTCTGCGATGGAAACCGAGCGAGGGGAACAGGTAATCCGGCAGGATAATACCGGAGGAAAGTAGGAGCCCGAGAACAGAGGGCCAAGGAGAGGTGACTGAACCGACAAAGAGATCGTAGCAAACCCAACGAGCACACGGGGACCGGGCAAAGACGGATAGGGTATTAAATTCCTGCCTTCGTACCGAATATAATAACAGATAAATAATCCCCGCGAAACGTATAATAACCGAAAGGTGATACGGCGACGGAGGGAGGAGGCCAGGGAGAAAGAGCCCGAGCAGAAAGGTGAGACCGAAGAAGAGAGAGAAAGGGACCTCGAAGGGAGCGAGGGAAGAGGCCAAAGGGGAGGGGCAAAACGCGTGCAAAGGAGAAGGAGGTGTAAACAGTCATCGAGGAGGGGAAAGGAAGGGGCCCAGCCGTCGATGCTGTAGCTGTGGAAAAATCTTCGAAGCCCTAGACTCACCCGAGCCACCCCACCCCCCTTCTCTTCTTCTCCTCTTCTCTCCTCCTCTTTTCTTTCGGGTCAGACTAGCTGCGGATTTCCCCCCGCACGCCACTCGCCCTCCTATCGAGTCCCCTTTAAGTGGGTGGTTACGATTTTGAGGACGGTAGGGATCGCCAGGTAGTTCCCCCCCCCGATCCTCCACTTCTCTCCTTTGTCCCCCCCCCCTTCCACCCTGCGATACGGATACGCGTTGCATATCGTTTAACGAACCTGGAACAACCCGGTAAATCCTGTCCTCAGGTCAGATCGCTCCATTTTTATCCGAATCTTCGCCTCGGCGATTCGCTGCAAGGCCAGGGGCCTTTCGGAGCGTGGGATTTCGGGGCCCAAAGTACTTGCAGGGGGGGCCCGCTGTTCCGGTTGCAGGTCGCGACAGGTGAGATGCGTGTCACCTGAGCGCCCGTCCCCCGGATGAATGGCGTCGTTCCCGAAGTCGTCAAGAGCTCGCCCTTCCACTCATTCAAGTCTTATCACACTCACATTCAAGCCCTACCCCACCTTTCATTCCTGGCTCGGCCAGCAGGAGAAGGAGATTCAAGCTGACGAGTCAACAATCGAGATTTCAGAAAAAACGAACTTGCAACTCGAAGTAAACGGTACGAGTTATTGCTAGAATTTAACTCGTCATTGAACAACGTGTTGATTGGTGAATCGCGAGAAAACAAGGCGGAGAAGTGGAGCGCGAGGAGGACGGAAAGATGAAAAAAGGTCGGTCTTTCGTGGCTGATCGACGATGGTATCCTGGACGAAGGTCCCGAGGCACGTTCCGCCTTATAATTTTCATCTACAGACGCGGGAAGAATCCAACATGGCCGATTCCGCGCGTCGCGTGTGTCGTAAACAATAGGCGAGGCCATGGTTTACCCGTGAAAAACGTCTCACGTCTCTTCGTCTTCTCTGTCTCTGTCTGTTTTCTTCTTCTGAAACGACAAAGACATCTGTCTATTCTACCCTTGTTTTACCCAAGTCCTTTACGAGGATAGACTTAATTTGGCATTCGGTTTTCTTCGTTGCGTGGCAAGAATCGTGCGCATTAGAACGCTCGCTCGTCTTCGCCGTCGTCTTAGCACGGTCCTCTCTGGTCTGGACCAAGGGCCCCCTGGAAGGAACGTCGCGCGGGGGCCCGCGGGGGCCTCAACTGGGGCCGACGACCACTATGGACCCCCGACTGCCCCCACCGCCAGCACTGTGAGATCCGTGCCGACCATCGCCAAGGGGATTAACTCTTCGTTCGGCTGAACGCCCATTATCTGACTTAAACGCGCGGAAAATCGAACCCCGCCGTGTTTGTCAATAAGGCGGGCCAAGC
Organism: Hedychridium roseum; assembly: GCA_963989215.1. Taxonomy (NCBI): domain Eukaryota; kingdom Metazoa; phylum Arthropoda; class Insecta; order Hymenoptera; family Chrysididae; genus Hedychridium; species Hedychridium roseum. Next base: position 1,220,597 of record OZ022318.1, on the reverse strand, counting down.
TTTTCAACCTTCCGAAGAAATTTAAAAAGGTAGATTCGACCAAAGTTCCGACTACCAATAATAATTGATGGCAAAATACCTGTTCGTCATGCGTGTCAGGATTGGAAAAGAATGAAGTACATGGACGGTAAAGGCCCAGAGAGAAAATTGTTTCTGCGAATTCGCTGCTGAGACGAGTCGATTAATGCGCAATAACGAAAATCTCTCTCGGTCGATTCGGTGCGGGGTTATTACTCGAACGGTGCCCGCTCGCGCGTGATTAACGAGTGCGTGCTCGGAAAGCATGAGGCCCCGAACCCGGCCGTGGACACATGGGCCTCCCAACGTGACCGGGCCCCCGGCACCTGTCGTATAAAATCATTAAAAAGACATTCCGTACGATCCACGCAACTGCGTAAGACTGCTGTAAGATTGCTCGAACCTTCGTCATTTTCAGAACACGGAAATTCTGGCTCCACGGTAAAGAAGAGATAATAATGGATGATTCCTGCAGTCTGTGATTGTATAATCGCCCGTTGTTGTTTTACTGGCAGAGCCGAGAGTTCCGATTGCAAAAGAGCTCGTTGAAATTGCGCAATTCCACGGCAGCTCGTATTATCGTGTCAGCCGATACCGCGAGTGGCCGCTGATACGCGGACAGGCCGCAGAGAGCTCGAGGAAATATCGAGTGTCATGGGGCCCCGATTTCGGGGCCCGCCGAGAGAAAGGCCACGAGCCGAGAGAAGAAGGAAGAGGATTGGGCCTCGCTGCGGCGAAATTCAAATCTATGCCGAGATCTCCCGGCGAGACGCGAGCCTCCTCGGAACCGGTTTCTGGACCAGCGCGGGGCCCGACGGGCCCGAGGGACCTGGATATACTCGATTCGTGCTAACAAAGGGCCGGTAAAGCAGATCGCAAGTGAGAAGCTAGCCTCACCTCACTAACCAAACGATTTTCAAAATTCTCAGTCTCCTGCGCCATTTTGGGACCTACGGGCAGGGCTTAAATTGTTGCTACACGATGTAAGATTCAACGTTCAATGTAATTGAAGACGTATTTCAGTCATACAAAAATGATTAATGTCGGATATGAGTATGATTGTTGTCCGTACTGGGCCTCAGGCCCAAGGAGACGTGCCAGTAATGCAGGTAACTTTCTGGGACCGTCGTAAGGCCGCACTGCCAGCACGATCTCGCGAGAGAAAAGGGGTACTACGATCTACACCTGGCAGACACTTTACCGATCCCTGAAAACGGGCCTTACAGGCCCTCCAACATGCTCCGAAGGTACATTGCCAACGTTGGCTACAGCTATCGATAGAGAAGAGATCCCTGCAGAAATGGGCCTTATACCACGACCCCTAGGACTACATACAACAAGAAATAGCTGTAGTAAATTTTCTAGCGCTCGAAAATTAAGATTCGAATCATCCGCGTGACGTATGTTTTTTGAGGGGGGGAAAAATGGGCCTTACGAGTGGTTTTCTTTGGATCAAGATGAGGCGGAGGTCGTTAATAAAGCAGAGACGCGTAACGACCAAGCGCCGGGGCACGATTTAACCTTCGATTAAGGGAGTCAAGCCGGTCGTGACTAGCCGTAATGAGTCGAACGTATGGGGCCCGTTCCGTACGCGTTCGACTTATGTACGGGATAATTCGAAGCGATGGCACAGGCCCGATATATTTGCCGCGAAGGAGAGGCGCCCACGGGAATAGACTTGGCAAGATTCCGCGATACACGAGTAGCGCGGATTCGCCAAGAACCAACTGCTATCGGCACGCAAAACGCTCCCTCCTATCTCGGACTTAATGCGATTTTCATCGGGCCGAACGATCCTTCGTAGTGGTATCTGTGGGGCAGGTATTCTAATTAGACCGAGTTACCGAGACCTCCGCGATACGCAAAGCCGGCGGTCCGTGTCTGAAGATCGACGCTCCTACCAACGGGAAAAAAAGGCCATAAGAAAGTGTTTGGCAAGCGCTGCAATGCAAAGCCCTCGATGTAAAATAAGGACAAAATGTCCTGGCAAAGCAACGGCTGAGAGGGTAACGAGACGAGGAACGATGACCAACGGAGAATTCGAAGGAAACGACAGGGAGAAAAGTCTAAGGAATGTTTGCACTCGAGAAAGAATATCGTTGGCACAGCGGCCACTCGGAAATCGGTCAGATGGGCCCGAGGGAAGAAGCAAAAAAGCACGGGCCAGCGGGCCGCTGTGTCGGCCAGTGACGGATGGGCCTGAAAGCGTCGTTCAAGGCCCGCATGCGGGTCCCTCGCGAATTCACCGATCTCTCTGTGTGTCGGCAAAACTCACGCGCGGCAATCGGCGATTCGTGCTCGCGATTAAAGCGAGAAAGGAGGACTCGGCGGAGAATTCGCCGGAATCGTCCGGAACGTGGGCAAACGAAAAATTCGTTCGTGAACCCACGATAAAAGTCAAGCGCTTTCCTCGAAAACGTAATTAACTCGAGCTCAAGGCGCGTCGATATTAAGGACACGTGAAGAGAACTCATTTCGGCTTGGTGACCATCCTCAAAAGAGGATCAGTCGACGAGTTGGCCAACGAGATTTTTTCTCGTAAAAAAGAATCACAGCCGAGTGAGAGAGAGAGAGAGAGAGGAAGATTGTAACAGGATGCGAATGCGACTCTCCAGATAACCGCAAAGTTATTCGAGCCCCGCGAATCCACTGCATCGTCCGCCGATAGGCGACCAAACTTTCGATTTTTCTTTCATGCATCGCAACGAGCACGAGGATCGACAAACTCTGCACGAGCTCCAACAAACCTATATCGAATAAAAACGGGAATGGGAAGACGAAAAATGCCAGCGGCACGACGCGGCAGCCACGAAAAAGAGAAGCAGAATGGGATGAGCGTGACGGAGGGAGAAGGAGAATACGAGGAGAATACGAGGAGATATGAGAAAGAGAGGAGGATATGAAACGGAAGGAAAATGAGAGCAGAAGGAGAGCGAGCCAATCGAATGCCGCGGACGTCTTCTGGGGTGATGAATTCCTTCATTTCGCGTCCGCTCGAATTCCGTTCGACCCCCTTCCACCACCCCCCTCTGTATCCTCCCCCCTTTCTCTGTCCTTTCTTTTCTGGTCTCCCGCCTTCTGGTTTTCGTGCTCATTTCTCCGGGACTTTCCGGCCCCCGCGTCGCTCTTTTTCGCTCGTCAGCGTGCGTCCCTTTCGCCTCGACTTTTTTCCCGAGCTCTTATTCCCCCCTTCCTTCGTCGTCCCCTTCGCCGCCCTTATCGGTTCCCAGGCGTCCTCCTTTTTTTTATTTTTCCCCGATACAGACATTATGCCGAGCCCGCCTCGCGTCTTCCGTTTCCCTCGAACGTTTAATTGGACCGACGGAGAAACGTCGATTTCCTTCGACGATGGTCCTCTGCTCGAAAGTTAGAAAATGAAGAATCGGCAATTTCCGTGCATCAATGATCATTTCATATCCGATCCTGCGAGGTCGAGTTCCTGAGGAACGTCGGTCATCGCTCGTCGGCGCAAATCCGGCCCCGCTCCTTTTTCACCGGTACAACTCGACGGACCGGGTTTACGGCTTCTCAAGTATCTAATCGGCCGAGCAAATTACACCGGTCCGTTTGCCCCGCAACGCATCGCGGCTTATCGCACGGGCGACGCGGAATGATGGATGATTCTCGTCGATCTGGGCTTTTACAAACCGCTAGCCCACGTGTCTTATTGATCGTCGATCGTCACGAGCCTCCCTGTTCGACAATTAATTATCGCCATTGTACCGTCCCACCGAGACTCGACCTTCGCCCCCCTTTATTCGATATCATTAAAATTTAATCAAACCCCCAGCAGGACACTTTCACGCCTCGGTCTGTGCTTTTCACGCGTTCCTCCGAGTAATAACGTAGCCTCGCACCTTTCAAGGGAAACTAGCGGGACAAGCGGAGAAATTTTCAACAAAGGTTTGCCGATCAAAGCACGACGATTTAGCGGGACGGTTCTCTCGTAAGAGCGCGAAAACGCAAACGAACGAGCCTTATCTGCTTCCTGGGCCGACAGTCACGGCCGGATTCTTAACATTCGCGAAGAACGCGGCTTATCTCGGCCGGCGAAAGATCCACGCTCGGGTCGTCGACTGAAATGAGAATCCTCTGAGTGTCGGATCGAAGACGAGCGTCCACCAAAAGACTCTGTCCCCACCCCCTACTCTCCCCTCCGTTGGTTTCCTTCTTTTCGCGACATTTTCCCCGCGATAACCGTCAATTTCGCGTGCCCGCCTTTAGTAAGGCCCTATCGGCCACGAGCGAGTGGATTTATTCCCCCGTTTAACGGCCGTAATAGCCAATCTTTCGTCGCGCCACGTCCTTTTTCCGTCGGCGATAATATCGGAAAACGGGGCAAAGGACAGCCATGAAAATTCACGTGCGACGGAAGGGACGTTCCAAGGAAGAATCGGGTTTACCTGCCGGGTCAATTAGAAGACGATGCTCGGGGTAACGAGGTGCTACCGATCCGATAACGGGCCGAGGGGGACGGGGGAGAGGGGGGAAGGGACGGGAAGGGTCAGACAACGACTGGGCCTCCTGCGCGGACCGGCCACGGTGGTCAGCCCCGTGTTACATCGTCATAGTGATTTATAACCGACGCGCACAGACCGAGCCGGAGAAACGCACTCACGAGAAACTCCATAGCGTCGCGATGAATTTTTCAAAGACCGCCCCCGCTTCCCCGAGGTTCCAACTACGATCGATCGCACGCCCTATTTATGGAAAACTGCCTGTAACGTCGACGAGGATGTTGACTCGTTAATTAACGTTTCTCCGTGTTCCGTGGGATGTTTTTATCGAAAGCCAATGTCCCGTGGCAGCACATACCACTAACCTGCTGCAAGGTAAACCCGAGTAACCTACTTCCAGGGTCGTTAGACCGGGGAGAAAATCATTAAGGGGTGGAAAGAAGAGCGACGGAGGAAGCTGCCTGCAGCTGGCACCGCGTCCTCTCATCTCTGTATCGCCTTATACCTCCCCCCTCTCCCTAGCCTGGCCCTACCCTTCCCCTACACCTCCGTCGATTTAATTAAATTCCCGGAGAAGCTGTGGCTCCGGCCTTCTCCCTGCCGTTTCCTGCGGAATCCTGCCTGTAGTTCCTGCAACCATCTCCGTTCCTTTCCTCCCGTCTTCGCCCCTCTCTTCAATGGGTCTCTGTGCATCCCTCTGTTCTGCCGGCGTTCTAAACGGTTGCCCGCACCCTCTCGCCTCTTTCCCGCGGACCTTCAATCGCCAATGGTACCCTTCACCGCCGTCCTCCATCGGGAAACTTTTCGCAACTCCCCCCACCCCTCGAGCCCTCTCCTGGCTCCTTGTCCGTACGTTTGGACCTTTCTTCGGGACAAGCAAGTTTGCCCCGCACGGACCTTTCCGAGCGCCTTCGGCGTGCCTCCAATTTCCCGGCCCTTCAAAGGTCCCCCCGTATTAAGATTTTGCCCCGCCCCCGCTGATCAAGGCCCGCGAGCTACAAAACGTCCAACTTAGGGCGGCCCTCGCTGCAGACATGCACCTCCCGAGGGCTAATTGACGGATGAATTAATTAGCGCGAATGATGGATCGGCCGAGCTCTACCCCCGATGGATTCTCAAGGCCGCAAAGCAGGTCCTGCGAGTTTCCCCTCCGAGGACGAAACCCCGGGAGTTTCCCGAGCCCGGGGAAACGGCCGTTTGATTGCGCAGCCTTCCTCGGGCCGCCGCTCGAGAATCGAGGGAAAAAAGTCGACGGTGCACGTGACGCGCAGGGCCTATCAGGCCGCGCGAACAAAACGAGCACCGTGAAATTATTAACTGCCATGACGCGTAATTTAATTTCCCCCGGTGCTAATAAGATCGTCAATGAAAAAAGGAGAACGATCGGACGACGGAAAAACCTTGCTTTACTCGAGCCCGTATTTTTTAGTAGACAGACCTGCCTCTAATGCAAATACATGCTAATCGCCCAAGGCAAACGTCTTCGTCGTAAATTTGCTATAAGCGGCACGAGTGGGACGTACGGATCGCGCGAAAAACATGCGAACGTCTCAGTGACGAATTTGCAAATGGCCCGAGGAAAGGCAGTCGCGAGAAAACCTATGAGGGGGACAGGATTTCTGAGAGAGCGAGTCTCGGTCCATCCGTTACGTCGCCTGTAATTAGGTAGCCAGAGAATCCTTGGCCCGTATACACCGATCCACCGGCGAATGGCCAACGTAAATACGCATCGTTACGCGTACCAACGTACCGGGTGATTCGGCAACCCCCATCGACCGCCGTCATCCCCCTTGGAATATCGTAAAAAAAGGGCAAATTACCTGGCGGCAATAAAGAGCGGTGAATTCTATCGATTCTCCTGGCTCGGCGAACAGGGCTTTCATGCAACTCGATTCGCCGTAAAACGCCGGGCAGATATCGACGAGATCGCAATCGGTTTTGAATCACCGTGTACATGCGCGATGTATGTAGTACATGTGGGATGGTAGGCGAAACGGTCGGTCGTAGACACCGGTAGCCGACGATAACTCAGTCTGCGGGGTATATAATTATCAAACTACGTAATTGTTAATTATTGCGCCATTGTTGCACGCTGGTAATTAATGCGGTGTCAAACTCCCCTGGCGATGGCGCTCGTCTCACGCGATCGCACGATTGATCGTCCCTCGAGGAGGACGAAGACAGAGGAACCAAGAGGGCGCGGGGCCAGGAAGAAAAATGGTGGACGAAAATTCATGAAAAAAAATGGCTCTGTGAAAATTGGCGAAATCAGTGATTCCCTAGGACTTCGTTACCTTTCTTCCCGAGCTTCCGGAGTGTTTGTCGACTTGACGATGGATTTCGCGGAACGATGCGTGGCACGACGCAGCGGCGTGTTGCGAACGCAAGAAGAACGCGTCGTGATTTATGGGGGCAACGGCTGACGGGACGTTTTGCTCGCTTTTGCATCACGGTGTTGTTACGTTGGCAGGCAGTTCCGCCTTTTTTTGTCTCTGCCATCTCACCGTCTTGGCCGGGCTCTGCCAGTGGTGCCCTTCCACTGGCTTTCTCGCCTCACGCTCCATTAGCGATGCCTCGGTCATTACCGGCCGCACTCCATTTCCCCCGGCTAAAATAGCCCCCCCTCCTGCACCCTCCTGGCCAACTAGCCCGGTTCTCCGGGGGACGGTAGAATCGAAGGAAACCTAAGTCGACGGGGTTGAGGCGGAAATTCGCGAATCGCTCGTCGATGAGCGTCCGTCCGTCCGTCCGTTTAACAACCGCAACGGGACGGTCGTTCGATCGCCATAAAGGGCACGGGGCCGTGACGAAAGGGCTGTTTTATCGGGCGACGAAGCCGGGTCAATGGGTGACGCCACGTTGAAATTCAACGGCCCTCGAAATTGATTTCACTGGCGGCGCTTCGACGTGACATTAAACCGGCTAGTTTCGCAACTCCACCTGTCCCGATGACACCCCCATTATTCCCCTCCGGCCTGCCCCTCGTCCCGTGCCTAGCGGGAAAATCGCGGCAACTTCGACAGCCCGGAATAATAAAATAATAAGGGATTTATGGCCGAGAGAAATGGCCGATCGGCTCGAACCACGACTCCCTCGTGATTGTTCAAGCCGATACCAACATCCGGTACCTGCAGCAACCCCTTCCTTTCGTCCCGCCTTCTCCTCTTCCTCTCCATTAACGCGGCCATCGGTTCAGCAGTTTTATTTATGCGAACACGCCTTCGGAGATCTACGCGTCGGCGAGTCGTTTTATTCGACGGACGAGACGCTTATCGGAGAGCCAAATTTACGGAATTAGCAATGGACGAATATGCCGGAAACGGCGGAGCGTAAAAACCCGTCAACTCGAAGGTCCGATCGTCCGGCAACGTTTTAATAGCACGGACCCTCGTCTGCTGGAACTCGACGTTTCCGCGGAACGTGTATTCGTTCCGCACGTCAGACTGGATTACCGCAGACGCTTCCACGTCCAACTACTTGCCCCTACCCCCTCCTTGCCGGACTCTCCGCCGGCGTTAACTCGTTGCTTGATGATGATATAGTCGTGGAGCAGATGCTCTTAAACCGGCGCATTGGAATACACACGAAGCAACACCTCGAGGTATCGCCGGAGTTTCATAAGTGGACGAGCTGAGAACCAGCACCTTCGACGATTCTCCTGGCAAGAGTTTCGAGAAAGGATTCAAAGGGGAAAGAGTATCGGTAAACGTGTGAACGTGACACAAGGATTTCTTTGCGGTCGTCGTTGAAGTTGGTCGGACGAAAAGTGCAACGGAAAGCGACGGATATTCGGTAGTCATTGGAGAATCGTCCAGACGCTTCTTACAGTTCTCGCTCGTTTGTCGACGCTTTAGCTGTTATTACGATCGCCGGGGAAATTACGGCAGGGCAATTAGCGGGGGCCGCGTATAATCGACGACGATAAGTTAACTTTTACGCCGGTCCCCGGCGCACAACGCGCAAAGCCTCTCCATTAATGCGAGCGCTAAATCAATTTCCCGGAGGGCTTTAAAGTACGCAGCGACAAATACCCGGACGCTCGTCGAAAAGAGAGGAATTAATGCCCCGCATAATGCTCCACTAGAATCGCCTGCCGACTGATCGACCCCCCATAATTATAGTCTAAATAACGACGTTAACCTCCGCAGGTGGATAACATTCGGACGATGCGCGGATTTTACGCGATAATACAGGAATTTAATATGTGCCGACGCGAATTTCGCAAGATACCTAAGCCACTACGGGGCAACATAATAACTCGGCGATAATGAAACTGACGCGCGTGCGAGCGCGTCGAGGCATTTTTAACGAGAAATTAACGCTGTCGACGATTAAAGGAATATTCGGCTGAATTAAGGACAGCGTGGCGAGAGTCGCGTTGATTTTCAAGATAAAGCGCCGACCGAGTCGTTGAAGGCCTTTAAACCGGCGAAACTGGCGGAATCGAGGCGAAGCAGTCGCCAAGTGATTAAAGCCAACCGCAAGCGGAGATCAAAGCCCGACTGAATCCGAAACTCCGCAAAAGCGGACAATCGCAGAAACGTTCCGCGGGGAATAAACATTCGCCCGGCAACGCCCCATGCAATTCGGTCCGCTACTTTTTTTCCCAGTCGTCCTTCCGCCTGTAAACACCGGACGTTTCTCGGTTTTTCGTTTGACGCCACGCGGACAGGGAAAAAAAAGGAGGACCGACCGTCGGTATTTCCGGCGGAATCGGCGTAATAGCTCATTTCGCGGCGAGGAAAATATACACCTACCCGACGATCTTCTCTTTTCACGAAGGAACAGTTCTTATCCGGCCGTCAGCCACTCGTTCGTTACGATTTAATTGGTACTTTCAATTCTCGTCGAATTAATTACATAACATTGGCACGTGTCGGGGTAATGCTCGTTGAACACGAAAAGCACAGTCGCGGGATAATTAAAGGCGTATTAACGCACGAATCTACAATCGGCTTCGTCGTTAAACAACGATGTTAATAACCGATAAAGCGCATCGCGTAATGTGCTTATGCTCGAAAGCGTTCTATCTGCTCGTTGAACGCACGGTAATCGCTTTAATTGCCGTCTTTTTCCGCATGGAAAAAAGTCCCGATCAAAGTTGCCGCTTCGATTGAGACACGGTTTACACGGGCTCGAGGAAACGGGAAATTGTGCAGTTGAAAAAATTTGGCAAAGACTTACCGGAACTGAGTTTCGATCTTCGGAGGAGCCAGGCTTGAAGGGCCAGTCTTTCACGATGTCTACAGAAGAATTCGGGCCTGATGCCGTGCCTCTTGAGAAACTCGTCGCACTTCCGGAAAGCAGCGAGGGCCTTGGCGGCGTTGATCTCGTCGATTTCCGGTAGATCGTCGCCACGGTAGGAATCTCTCCTCGAAGACGAAGATCTTTCTTCGTACGTCTCGTCCGGCAATAGCATTCCCATGTCTGAGGTGAAATTTTTCGTGGAAATAACGAGGATTTCTCCCCCCTCTTCCCGTTTCCTCGTTCCCGCTCCACGTGGCAGATTTTCAAAACTCCTCGTCAAGACTGGCCGTGATTTCGGATTCTTCGAGAAATTATCGACCTGTCGTCCGTCGAGAATTTCTAAGCTACCCACCCCCTTTTTTCTTCGATCGAGAACCTCGCAGCTCCGACCCCTCCTCGTTGATTTTTCGAAATTCCTACTTGGAGATTTTTCCGAATCTTCCGCGAATTTTGCCGGATTTCTATTGGCCGCTCTATTAAAAGTTTCGAGCTTCACTCCGGCTGCTCGGCATTTACCCAACTGTCCCGCCGCCGTATTCCCTCCCCTGCCGAGAAATTCCAGACTTTTTCCTCTTCGCCTACGGTTTTTCAGATTGCTCCTTTCTTCCCCGAGAGCCTGGCTTTTCTTCGAGTTCGTTCCTACTCTTTTATCGAGGTTCTCAAGGCTCTTCCCTATCCTGCCTTGTTCCTCGATCCTCCCGTTGACTTTCCCAAAATCGTTTAAACCAGCCTCCCCCCTCTCGACAAGATTGTCCACACTCTTGCCTCGTTTCCTAATAGTTTCCCCGTTGCTCCTCTCCCAGAGGATTTTCTCCTCCTCTTGTTGGCGATTTTTCCCAGCAATTCCGTTAGTTTCACCGTTGTTCCCTGCCCTCCCGTACCTGCCGGCCTTGTGCACGATCGATAGATCCCTCCGATCGGAATTTTCCCCGCTTTTCCGTTTCCTCCTCGAGCCGTCGGGTGGCTCCTCTTTGGCTTTGTATTTCGCCGAATCGTCGAGCCTCGGCGGTTCCGTCAGCTCCTTGAATCTCCACTTCTCCCTGTCGCACCTGTCGTGTCCGGGATTCACTGGGCTCTCGCGACTTCCGGCTCGCGGCCACCGTCCAAGGCACATATTAATCCCGTGCAGGGCCTCCCTGGCGCGCGGCAACTCCCCAAGGACCCGTTTCTCCGAAAACAAATCTCCCCCGGTCGCCGTATCGAATCGATTTTCACTGGCTTCTAAACCGAAAACCTTTCATCTCCTCACCAACCAAATAAATATTCCCCACGGTACAAGTGTACAACTGCTTTTTACTGGATTCACTCACCTCGAGGAGCCTCATTAATTATCCGACTTAAGTTTAAATAATTACTCAAAAAGTCCGGAGCTTCCCAGGCGATTAGCCCAAGTTCCACGGAGAATAAAGGAACTTCCAGCGACTGTTTACCGTGTAAACTGCGCTCCGCAATTACAAGAGTCACTCTCTTCGTGGCCGGTCTTCGAGTGGCTTCGGATCAGCTGGATAGTCCCTCCTCCCCCCGCGTCCGCAGGACGGGAAAATCGTGTTAATCGGATTCCTGGCTTGTCTCAAATTTCAGAGATCGACGCACCAACGGATTCCGAAGGAACTTCTCCAGCGTCGTCATTGCTCATCTCGTTTCTCGATCTCCGCTCGTTCCATCGATCGGTATCTCGAAAAAATAGAACACAATCCTCAATGGCGGACCACCCCGAGCGTCATCTTCATCTTAAAACCCCTGAGAATCCGTAGACTCGTCCCCGTCGATCGGCTGAATCCATTTAACGAGCTTTTACAAGCTACAAAAGTGTCGTCCTCGAGTTTGCGCCACAAGTGAGACGTATTCCTGTTCTCCGCTGGTTCTCCTCGCTCGCTCGGCCGCGGGGATCATTTACCGCACGACAAGGATCAATTTTCAAACAGGTACCCACGCTACGATTTCATCTGCCACCTGGAATTACAAACGTCGCGTACAACAAAAGGCATTAGACGGGAAAGACGGGTATTGGGCAAACATATGTACGAGGATTTCGTCGGTACTCTCGCGAAACTAATTCTACCAGTCAGAAACCTTTCCCCTCCCCCTCCCCCTTCAGTTTTTCTCCGATTCGACATTAAGGGCAGTAAGAAGGGGCCGGTAAAGATCACCGGCGACGTGGGGCCCGTTGCTTTATGGACGGGCGTAGAGGTGAAATTTATCGCGCGCTAATGCGCATTAAATTCATCGGACGTGAATTTATCAGGGGACCGTGAGGTGTTCCTCCGAGCGCATACGATCTCCTTTTCTCCCTTCCCACGTCGGGGCACGTCGCGTCGGGGATTTCTGTTGGTCGGCAAAGCCGGAGGATTATAAAGAGGAGAAAAAGCCGTGTTGTCGAAGGGACGGTGAGGGGCGATCACGCGTGCGTGCACCGATATGATGGACGGTCGGCCGGTTTATGTATCGACACTGCCCGCAGATCCCGGCCGGATAATAATAAATAAGATATAATGAATAAGAAAGCCTAATAAGTCGCGCGGGGAGCGCGGGACAGCAGCGACGAAAATAGCCAATGAAAAATTCACACGAACCCATGTAATTACGTGGCAATTAACCGAGGAAAATTAGGTACCCCGTGTAACGCACGGATGAACATGATTCGGCATTAAATGCGACGATACGCCAGCTGGAATATTTTGCCACAATTAGAAATTAATGTCGACGAATATTCGAGAGTGAAATGCAACATTCCCGCAGGTCCATGGGACTGCATACTCCTGCATCATTGAATGCACCGCCGAATACTATTTGCACGCGGAGCCCATGGAAATGCACGCGAAGGTAAACCAACGGCGCTCGTTTACATCGATAAACCGGGGGACTGTCTTCGAATCGCACGAGGCAGAGAATCGAAGGATTTCGCGATCGAATGCGTTCACGACCGTCATTACGCATCGGAGAGAAGAAAATCGATCGGCGATCGTCGGGATCTTTCCACGCTCCGACAAGTTTTCCAGATTTTTCCGCGGACACAGGGAATAATCCGCGAGGCAAATACCGCGACTGATCGAGGGATTTTGCTTCCGGGTTTCGATCGCCGGCCGATCATTCGCCATCGCAAATATTATTATTCTCCGTGGGTGGCTCGCGTCCTTTCCCCGCCCCCTTCCCTTCCTTCTTCGTCGCTGGACTAGGGGAGTGATTCACGAAGATCGTGCGGACCGTCACGAAAATCTACAGGGAGAATCTCAGGAGAAAGAAAGTAACTCCGACGCAGAGTTTCGTAAGGAAAGGACGTTCCTCTGTCGAGGGGAGACGAATGGTCCTCGGGGTGGGGGGGCAAGAGGGGCAAGAGGGGCAAGAAAATCGTGACGGCGAGAAGTGTGTTTAATCGATGGCCGATTAAAGAGGATTAATTAGAGGTCGATGGGTTTGCGTGCCGTAGGATCGTCAGCGCACTACCGGCGGCTTGTCGCGAGCTTCTTTCACGGCCGATTCGGGCCCGTGTTATTGCTAATTAATGGGCTAACGTCGGCCCGCGTCCGACTATGGTAGCCGCGAGACGACGGTCCGATAAATTCCTGGAAACGCGCCGAGGGAAACCAGAAGGGCGCGCTTGTAAATGGTCCGCGAGCAATTGACTTTCTAATTGCAATCGCTCGAACGCAGAGCCAAGAGTACGACGATTTCCCCCATTACCGGGGCAATAATGGCCAATGCCGAGAACGAAGGAGATCGCCGCGAGCCAACAGCGAATAAAACATAAGACGGGTCAAAGGGAGGACGTCCGCGGAGTCAGCGAGGTCAAGGGGGAAAATAATAACAAAGGGCAGCAAGGGTCGGCGAGGGCAAGCTTTGAAAAAGATAAATTAAAAGAACCGACGCTGCCTGACCAGCGGGAACTTAACAGCGTGTATTTAAGAAACGTTCGTATTACGGCTCGCTCGTCGTCTTTAAGACGAACACGCGTACGTTCTGCGAGACCATCACGGCCGGGCCTGTGATTAGGGCCCGGTTCGGCCCTCGGGCCCTACAACAGCCGCCCACTACGAGGGAGGAAAGGGCCCCTCCGCGTGGGAACGCGTATCGGCTCGTCTATCATTCCCAACCCTCCGCGCAAACCTTTGCTTCGGGCTTTGCCAACATTCACCCCCACCCCCACTCCTTCCCCGTTCATCGCACTCTCAGAAAAATCGAAAATATTCCCGAAAGCCCGAGACACGTGTCCGTTAAAATACTCGAAAGATCATGTTTTCTCGCTTAAAAGGATCCCGTGAATGTGTGTGCGCTCGTAAAATGGCAGTAAAATATTTTATGGCAAGACGGAGGGAAGGCACGTGGGATTAAGCGATTAGTGGGATAATGTAATTCAATAACCACGATCCTACACGTCGGCGGAACGATCCTACAACGAGATTAGAATTAAGTGGGTAAATATTAACGGATTCCGGGAAGCTAAGAGACGTTGGATTTTTTGAAAGTTCATTAATTCATGCACGACCGGCGTGCACTAAATCTGAGATAAGGATCTTGCTTTTCGTAAGGCGTGATCGATGAGATAAAGGCTGACCCTTTGACGCGGCAGTTACTGCGAGAAAGAAAAGAAGGGATGCATCAATCAGCCTCTTTATACTCGACCCACGCGTACACATAAATTGCCGGCGTGTGAGTGCGGTAATGAGCCCGGATCGGTACAATTATTTCGTGAAATCATCTACGGCCAAAGCTGCGCGAATCATGCCGCATCAGCGTAACTGTTAATCAGACATTACGCTCCGAAGAAGCACGATCCGTCACGTAATTTGCCTCTTCCGTTCGCACCGAGTTAATTATGCCACGGTTAATCGAGAACCGTATCATTAAAGAAGGACCTTACGAAAACGTGCGGGAAATTATGTTTGATTTAGTTATCATCGGGGCTAATGGGGAGAGCGGGGAAGAGACTGTTTAATTCGAGGGTTAAACGAAGACCGTTTTGCCGAGTGTCAAAGGGGCCGAGTCGCGATTATCCGCAATTGTCGCGTCGGGGCCCAGAGCGACAGGTCGACTCGACGCGGGGAAAAGAAGGGACAAGGAGCAAAGGGAGAAACAAAGACCGAGGCAACCTCTCACGCTCGACAACGGGGCCTCACCTATATAATCAACCGCGAGAAAACGCGTGCGTGAGGAGCAGCAAAGTGCCGGGTCCGTGCGTTATTCCACGCGTACGGACCCTCGATGATGATGTACCACCGTCCTACGATGCTATTACTTAGTACGCATTTGCCCGAGGACCGCCCCCTCTCCCCCGACGAGCATTTTTATCCCTGGGGATTTTCTGTCAGTGAAAAATTAAGGGCCAAAAAGGAGCCCGACAATTTCGCCAGCGAAATTCCCCTCGGTAATACAGGCTTTTTCTCCGGCGGAACATGAGAATTTGGAAAGTGTTTCTGCATCGGCTGAAAAGTGCGGCTAAAGTACCGCTCGAGGGCTGCTATTTCGATTCTCGCTCGACCCTGACCCGAACAATAATGACGTGCTACGATGCTATTACTTAGCACTTTCTTCCCGTTGCCGTGCTCGGTATCCTCCGAACGGCGCTATTCACCACCACAGCGATTACCCGTGCCAATGGCTGGAAAAGGAACAAAGGGAAGGGGCGAATAAACCGAGAGATAAATTGAGAACAAGTAGGAAACAAGGTAAAAACTAGCGAGCAGTGCGAGGAATACAAAGAGAGAGCTTTCTTTGTCGGTGCAGAAAATCAAGATGGTTAGGGTGGTTCTTCCTGTTTTTAAGCGGGGAAACGATGTTTAATTTAGAACGAGGTTTTGCCCGCCTCGATATCGCCTCGATCGTGAGAAGATCCTTCCCGTCTTCTCTGGCTTCTCGCGGATGTGCACGCAGTCCATGCTTTCTTCCCGGTACGGTTCACCTAAGTATATATCCTCCTCGATCCTGGAAATTACCTTGCACGAAAGAACATTCCCCACTGACTCCGTTGGCCCGGAAAAAAGGGCCGAGCAAAATACGTAAATCGCCGTGCGAACCAAGGAATTCGCGAGGTCGATCCTTTTGAACCGCTCGACGATGGCTCGAGCCACGGTAAATCGGCCCGCTCGCCTTACGGTCGATGCTTTATTGGACCGGCGAGCTTTCGTCCGACGCGGAAAAAGCGCCATTAGAGAGCCGGCCAGTGCGTTCTCCGCGCGGGGATTCAGAGCGTCGGCAAAAAAGCTTAATTAAAATTCCAGTCCCGCTAAGTCCGCTGGCCGCTACTCGGCCAACTCGGCCAACTCGGCCGACCGTCTCGAGGAAACGCGGAAATAAATAAGTCTGGCGCGTCTCGAATATTTCGCCTCTGATTCTGACGGGTTCTCCCTCAGTCGTGAGAGGAATCGTTCACCACTGATCGCTCAGCGACGAAAATACGTCGGCAAGGACGAAATTATTGGCAATTTCTACTCGGTGCTATCGAGGCTGACGAGGAAAGTACAGCGCTATTCTCCGTGATTTATCGCTGTTTTGTCGGGGCCTTATTTTTACTCTGGCAGGAACGGGCTTTATCGTACCGTTGATAAATTTCATGGGATAGGCCTTGAGAGGCAGGAAAGGCGAGGCAACGTCAACGCGCGCGGCGCTTAATAGGGATGCGAATAAATTACATTCCACGATCGCGGATTGTTTGTTGCCAACGAGAGAGGAGCATCCGGCTAACGAGAACCGCTGATTTAAATGAAACGGAGAAACGCGTACGCACGACAGCCCGCGCGCCGTACTCTTTTTCCCTCCGAGGGGATGGGAGGAGACGGAGAAGGACATCTGTGAGCGTGGCGAATCGTCAGCCGGGTCAACGCAGAAATTCCACGGTTGGCGCATAAACGCGCCTTCCTTGCCGTACCCGCAATTACAGTCGCGCGAAAGGGCCAGCAAACGGAGAAGGAGGAAGCGAGAGAGGGAGAGATTTGCCGACCCCTGCGAAATCGCACGTACGATCGAGCCTAAGAAACGACTGGCGGAGGCAAAATATCGCCGAGGGCCCGGGACTTTTATCAAAACATTCGGCGCGGATGCAGCCCGTGCATCGATTAACCGTTGCGCCAAGCGGGGAATAATTATTGTCGGCCGGCCAGTAAATTTCGCCTCGGACTACCCGCCGGGCCGACGCTCGTGTGCGTAAATACACCTACGTGCGCGCTAAGGCCAATTTTTCGATATACCCCCGTGGGATTTTTTGCACGGTTCACCCGCAACCGTGACCTCCGACCCACGCTTCCCCCCCTCTCTTGCCCTCTCCTCCCCTACCCGCGTTCTGTGAGCTCTGTGCGCGAGATGCACCATATAATTAGGCGGGTCCGACCAAGTGGCGGACTTCCCTCTACCCCCCGTCCCCCCTCTTTCCTTCGAGAAACCCCTTCCAGGTCCGTGGAGTTCGTACGAGGCTCCCACCGGCGCAAGAACAGGCCCCGGAAACTTCCCTCTAACCGACCGACAACTCTGTCCGCTGTTTCCGAAACTTCTGGAAATCCGGGCGGAACCGACGAATTCGGCCGAAGAAAAAACTCGAGGAAAAAAGGGTACGGGAGGTGAAATTTTGCAGAACCGTGCCAGGCAGAGTAAAGGAAAAACGTGAAGACAGAAATGGTCCCCCGAGCGAGGGATCCCACGGCAACATCTTTCGGCAGGGAAGTCGATTAATTGCTCGGCAGAGCAATTTGTATGGAGTAGCGGCGGAGTAACGAGGCTGACCCTCTCGAATTCCGCGTGGAGCCAGAACGGAGGAGGATCGAGAGAGAATCGAGCAACGCGATGCCCCGGCAAATTGTAGCTCCAATGAAATTACACGCTCTCATCCGGATTAAAACCGATCCGCCCGGTTCATTGCCTTATCATTACGTTTACCCGTACGATCATTACTGTTTTTCGCTAATCACCGTTGATCAGGCTAATTGCGACCGCTAGTTACCGTTGTCCTCGTGAAAAATTGCTTCCACGGATATTTCGGCCGGCCGGATGCTGGCTCCGGAGTAGTGAGGGGAAATATGAGAGCGGAGAATCCTCCAACGAGACGACACGTAGGAAATAATAAAGTTACGAGGGGATTTACGAGCTCTCCCCGTTGTCCGACCTGTCGCGGTTTTCGCGGAGCAGTAACCGCGGCTGAATGCCAAATTTAAGCGAGTTTGCACCTGCCTGCGCATGCATTATTCCTCGATCCGTCAAGACGCGCTAAAATATACACCGTTTCCTGCGGTAATTCGCCGTTCGGAAGATGCCGAAGAAAAAAGCTCGGCATTTTACGTGGTGGAAACATCGATACGTTAAAGATAATTCGTATTATCGATATCAAGCATCGGCACGGAATTACACACCATCGCTGTTCCTCCGCCCGGTCTTTCATTAATCCCTTAATTGATAGCTAATCAATTAATATGTATGCGGCCCTTACGAAATAAACGAGCACCGGCCGAGGAGCCGACGTTTCCTGGATGTTGTCCGATCGCGAGAGAGCTATAATCTGCATGGAAAAATAAACAGCAATTACCGAAGGGTGCTGGGTTTGATACGCCAGTGGACTAATTAAATCTCGATGTATCACGGTGTCGGGATTCTAACTCCCTCCTCTTACTCTCTCTCTCTCTCTCTCTCTCTCTCTCCTTCTTCTCTCATTCCCTGTCCCGTCTCCCTTTCTCCCCCGCGACGTGGGGGCTTCGATCTGTCCTCCGATAACTTCGAAAGCCACGCGGATTAAGGGCGAGCTTCGCTCGTTCTCCCGCCTTCCGTTCCTTTTCTTCCTTCGATCACTCTCTCCCCCTCCTCCGATCCCCACCTCCTCCTTCTTCCTTCCGCTCCTGCAACCGCCGCCTTTCTCCCGTTCCTGTAGTTACTCGCTCGTTTCCCGTCGAATTCCGTTTGACACGAAACGACGTCTACTCGAGACGCAGAGAAAGGATCGCGTACACGGAATGACATCCATTCGGTAAACGTGTCTGCCTCTCCCCGAGTACCGAAAAGAATGAAATAAAATTAACAGAGGGTACCGTAGGAAGAAGGTATTTCGATTCACGAAGCTAGTGGTCTGTGCGTTTCGAATTTTAGTCCCGCTGCAGGAGCGTCGTTTATTCCCTTTCTTATTTTCCTTCTTTCCCAAGCGGCCTGCGGGCTGGCTCGCTTTTCCCGGCTCGCCTTTCGAGGGCTTTGCGGACTGGCCGCTACGACGAGAACGGACGGCCTTAAAACGACGATGCGACGATAACGAAACGTATGCGGTACCTGCCTAACGTCTAACGTGCACGAGCTTCTCCCCTGGCTTCCAGGAGACGCATGTGTGTGCTCGCAGGAGGACGTTAGCCGGCCGAGCAAGGGGAGGAGAACGGCCGAGATAACGAGAGTCAAAGGGAGAACGAGAGAAACATAAATAGAAGAGCGAGGAGAGGAGGGAAAAATAGACAACCAGCAAAGGGGGCAGGGGAGGGAGGGACCGGTGGAAGATCGGTACCTACTTTGCCAGCCCCATATTTACACGCGCGTGCGTCTCCCTAGGAATACCCAGGGCTCTCTTTACCGGCTAATCTCTCATCTTAGATCGCATTCCCCCGTCGTCGTAGCAGCCCCTCCGCCTTCTTCACGGTCCCTCTGCCTTTCCCGTCCTTCGTTCCTTGCCCGGCATTTTCTCCCGAGCGACTTCCCTTCGTCCCTAGTCCCCTTCCGTCTCCTTACAATTTCCGCATAATTTCCGCCGGCCGGTGCATGTCCCCGCGCGATTCGCCCACTGCCCCGTCCTGATTAGCAGCCTTTCTTTTACGGCTTCGAAAGTCGTTTACGCCCAAGCCAAGAGTCCGTGGGGGCCAAGTCGACTGGCCAGGCCCGTAAAACACTGTGAGCGGAGCTACCGTGTAACCGGTGGACGAATTGCGGGGATTATCGATGTTATATGAGGGTCGAGAGCTACTTCCCGCGAAAGGCCCGGGAGCTCGTAAAGTAACTTTCGTTGTTTCGAGGAGGATCTATGGCGCTCGACTGCGCACAACCGACCGCTAATCATTGCTACCCACTCCAACTTGGCCTGTCCTCCCTGCGAAAAAAAGACTGGGCCGAGCTGAGGCGCGGAGAATAAAAAATGAATTCCTCGGAGGAAGGAAAAAGGCGATAATTGGTACTCTGCCGTTGGGTAAATGCAAATGTTTCTCGCGAGTTAAGCATCTCAGATCGTAGAGCGGCTCGCGTTAAACCGCGAAAAGAGTCAGGCACGTTCTCCGTCCGCGTACGTATGGGTATGCTCCACTGCGGCCACACGCACACCGTCCCCGTGTTCAACCTTCCTCCAGCGTGCTGCATTGTCCCTGCATTTCTCTACCCACGATCTCGCACATCTCCGTGCACGTGCGTGCATCCGGCAAGTGGCCGTCGAGGCAACTTCCTTGAAAGTCGAATCTTGAGGATCTCGAGCCCCGGTAACCGGAGGAAGGAATGCCAGCTCGAAAATCTACGTGGCCAACGAGGAATTCCAGTTTCACGGACTTAACGGTCGCCGGCGCTGCACAGTGACCGATAACGGGACGATACCCCCGGACGAAATTAAACGTCAAATCCATTAAGCAAGGCCCATTAAAGTTCCAGAATCGCCGTGGGTTTTGTCCCCCGCGGTATCGCCACGAAAGAGGGGGGCCACGGAGGGTGAGATTTGATATGCAACACCGTGTGACTCGACCGTCCGAGGGGAATTACGGGGCACGAAAGTACAAGCGCTCGACACGGACAACGGAAGGCAGAAACGGCTCCGGGGTTTAGCCCATAGCCGCTCTATTGTATTGTAATACAGTTTAAAGCCGGCTAGGTAATAGGCCATGCTTACAAGTACTTAGAGCGTGTACCGGCCCTGCGTATCGCGGATCCGCCGTTTGCTCCTTCTCCTGCCTTGTAATCCGCCGCGCATCTCCATGCGTTTCTACCGCGGCTCTCCGTGCGATCGAATAAAGAAACGCCGAACCAACTGCCAGCAAGATCCTCGCTTCTCCTTCCACTCTACACCGACCAGTCCATGAATGAGATGACGCACACGATTAAGCAATTTTCTCCGCTACACCAGGCATTCATGGTGATTCATTAAAACGACACACCGTAATCGTTCACCGGGAATTCAAAGAAAACTTAGAAAATCGTTCGCTACGACGTAATTACTTGCCCCGAAAATTTCCCTGAATCGACTCCATCTTTTTTCCCTGCTTTCACGAGACCAGACGGGGGGCTGGAAATTGCGCAAGGGGTGGGAGGGGTCCCGTGCCGAGTAGAAGAAAAGACCTGGCCATCGAATGTGCGCTAACGAGTGCTTATTTCTTCGATCGAACTGGAAACGAGCGGCGGGTGTCAAAAATGTACCGTCCAGGGGAAGAGGGGAAAGTCGAGGAAGGAGATGAAAAGGATGACGGTGCAGGAGAACGGGCTAACGAGTCCTCCTTCCTTCGGGCGGAAGTCGACGCGTCTAACGGGTGTCAAAAAACTGCAGCACCGGCACCGTCGGACCAATCGCCGGAATTTACGAGAGGAACAAAAGTTTATCAGCGTGCGGAGAACGATCGGAAGTCCCCTTTCCAGAAACTGCCAACTACCGCGGACAAGTCGGCGACATTTTTTTCGGCCTCACGGCGTTTCCATTATCGGGGAGCACCGGGAGGAAAAAGCCCGGCGCTTTAAGTACGGAGACTCGTTAGATGCGAATCAGGTCCGCGGAATCGAGGAACGTAGAAAATGGCGTAGGTAAGCGCGGGGCCAGTTCTTGCAGTATTCTGCGAGCGTCGCTCCGTTTTTGCGGCAATCGACGAATTACACGATTCTATTAAAGATAGTAGCCTCCCCGTGAGAGAGCCGCTTCCTCCCCCTTTCAGTCCCCCTGCCCGTCCTTCTACACTCCCGTATCTCCTCCTCGCAGTGCCATTACGCCTCGCCCGTATTGCCGGAGTACCTCGCATTCCCGATGACTTTTTTTCAAGCTCCAAAAAACTTCCTAATACTTAAGATAATCGTACGACGTTCACCGCTTTCGAGGGGAAAGGTCACCGGCCCCCGTGGCGCGGCTCTAACTGAAAATGGAATTTAATAACGAAGCTAGAAGGAGGCCAAGTATTCCCGTAGAAATTTTCAAAGGGATTAAAAAAGGTGACTGAGACGAAACGGGAGTGAAACTTTGCGTCTTGGATACTTGGCGGAGTGTCGTATAAAAACTACGTTACGGGCGCAATTAATTGGGGGCTTCGTCTTGGCCCTTCCTTCGTCGCTTTATCCCTCTTCCTTTCGATTTCTTTGCCACCCTCGGACTGTCCCCGCTCGAATGACCCTCCGCGCTAAGGGAGAGAAGGTGCTCGATGCGAGCTAATTGAGCACGACCCGCGTCGCTTTGATTAATCGCTCAATCGACGGCCAACGGGGACATGAAGGCTGGCCGAGGAGACATTCTTTTTAAATTAAAACCCTTCCTGCCCTTCCTTTTGCCCGGCAGGACGACTACACCGAGAACCCAGCGGGAAAGCCCTCTAATTATGTTTTTACCAATCGACCAGTCACCAAATCCGGATACGCGCCGTTAAACACATTCCGATCGGTTTCACGAAAACCCAGACGTCAAGAGGTTCGAGTACCGCCGCTCGAAATCGAATCGATGAAATTTTTATACGGGCTATCGCGCGATTTAGAGGGTAGCATTTTAATGAAGATTAATACGAGCCAACGAACGGCGCACGATCGAATAACCACGGTACCCGAATGGAACCGATGGTAATCCATCGTACGTCTCGTTCGTCTAGCATCGTTACGGCAGCATTCGCGTTGGCTGGCCAGTCGAACGACCGGAAAGAGAAGAACAAGATCACCGTGGAAGATTAGGAATTCGATTGTCAGCGACACGTACGCCTACGTTCGATGGAGTTTCATCTGTTTCGATTACGACGGGACCGTCAATAAAGCAGAGCCGTTCCAACTGGAATTCGTTGGTCCGTTAAAACCTTTGGCTTTCAATGAAGTCTTCGTCTTAATTAAATGGATCTCATTTGGCGCGAGGCCCCGAAAAGCATGGACTATCTACCGCGAGATCTCGAGTGATTCGTCGCTTTGCCGCTGAAACATTCCGGACGAGCTGGTCCAATTAAACATCGATAAATCTTGCAAATGAGCCTCGCCAGAAGACCCGTTAGCGCGACACGGCCAAAAAGTACGTTTAATTCGTTTCAATGAATCACTCGGTAATCGCGTAGGTGGGACCTTCGTGTCGCTCGACTGTCAATCCAATAGGATCGATGTACGTGTAGAAAATGGCAATTTCTCCGAGGGTTCGCGAGGTCGACGATGATGTGACGTTCATCGTGATATGCAAATCGGGCACTCGCGCAGGGAGAACAAGACGTAAAGGGAGCGAACGAAGGGAAGGGGGGGGGGGGAAACGGAAGAAGAGAGAATGACAAAAGTGCGCTGGCCAACGAGGAGAAGGCAGATCGGCTAATGAATATTTACTCGTCCGAACGGTAAGGTATGAGCGCACGTACAACGTATGTTTACGACGACAGTGCCCTACGCGAGGACTCGCGCCGATTAAACGTATAATTTTCGAATTAAAGGTTCGATCGGCTCGTTGAAAAGGCGTACCATGCAAATCAAAGGGACTCATGAAAATTTCTTCCCAACTATGAGTCGACGTAAAATCCTGGTATTCCGTACGTTAGCCAACTGTCAGTGAATATTCCTCGAGATTGTTTTTTTCATTGCACGGGCGTTAATCCATCACGCATTTCGCGGCACGTCGACGGTTCAGCGGGACGAGAAAACCACCCGTGACGAATCGAAGATGGCACGTACGTCGAAAGAAGTTGCATTAATCTGACTCGGCAGTGCCTCACGTAGGCTTCTGGTTTGACCGAGCTACGGGTGTCAAGCGAAAAACAATAACCAACGGACGAGAAGGAAGGACGAAGAAACGAGTCGAGCCCACCGCGATCATTTGTCCTTTCATCGAATTTCTATGACGAAGGCCAACCGAATCTCATTGACATTGACCGAGAGTAAGGATCATAGGAATTTCATTAACCTTTCGAGAGAAGGACGAGCTTTCGGCTTATCTTGAGATTTCGTGTCACCGCAGGAGTCCTTCGCAGCGACAAAAGAATCCGAGGATCGCGTGACTGCTGAAAAACACACGCGGGAGGAATAAACGGGCCCAGGTTGGCAATTAAGGGAGACAGAACCCTTGAGCGACGCGTTAAGATGTGCTTCTTCACGGTTCACTTGCACGTGCTTTCGCAATCTGCTTGTCCTCCCCCCTCTCTCCCCGTTGCGCCATTTCCGGTGGAGCCGGTACACTTTCGTCGGAATCACCACGTGAGCGTCGCGCGAGAAATACTCGGCCAGAAGGTTCCCGTGCCACGATCTCTTGGGTCCAGATACGCCGGGTCAGTGGGTCAATTACACCTGTCGCCAACATTAGCCCCACCTTTGCTCTCGCTTCAGTGTCTTCCGGTCTTTGACGCCCTTTGGTCATTCGTGAACTTCCAGTGGCTCGCGCAATCTCTTCTCCGTCAACAGGATTTCTCAAGTCCACATGCAAATGAACCGGGAATGAAGCCCACGGGGACGAATATGAATGTCCGTGAAATCCTTTTCTTAGGTCCGCTTAGATCCTCTATGCTGAATTCCGTAAATTTTGCGAGGCGTAGTCATGGCTATCTCTTCGCCGAGATCTTCCACTTGGCCGCGGATGAACTGTTAGGCAACCTTGATCTTTCCCACGTGAATTCGCACTTGAAGTTAGACTCGAGCGGTTCATTACACTGTCGTATTCGGCGAACATTAAAGGAACTTGGAGGCGCGCGCACTTCTACATTGGCACTTCTGGAGTCGCATTGACACGTAACCTTGAGCTTTCGAGCTTCTTCCCTTATCCTTTGGCCGGGATTTACGGGGGAACTTCTTTAACGCGGATTTACCTTCCCGGCTGGCGCGTATCACTGAAAACTTATTCTTTCGCAATCGGATTTGGGTTCCCGCGGCAAACTCTGCACTCCGTCGTCTCGGGGGTGCTTAGGGGAAGTCCGTCTTGGAGTTTCCCCTCTGGTCAACGGGCGGACTTGAACTTCCGGCGCGACAACCGGCCGAGCACGTTGCGATATTATATAGACACACTGATACGCGTCGGCGGTGTATAGGGACATGTGCACGGGCACATCGTAGCCGATTACCACGGCAGAAACAGAGGTGGAAGGCGTGCTTGCCGTGCGATCTAGCCGAGAGTGGTACCACCGGCCACTGAAGAAGAAGTGGCGTGTGCGGATCGCACGGCCGGGTGAAACGAAGACAGGGAACTTGAAATGGTAAGGGACAGGGGAGGCCGAAAGAGAGCCCACAACGAGTAGAAGGGATGGAGGAGCAGCGGAGAGAGACAGGGAGAACCGGAGGAAGACAAGCGAGTAGCCGTAAGGCCAACCAACAGCGACGGAGAGGGAAAAGACCCAGGAAGAAGAGGAAAAGAGCCAGACTGCCTAAGAGGGAGACCGGCCAACGAAGAGGGAGGAAACGAGAGAGAGAAAGGAGCAATGGGAAGAACCCGCGTCCTCCTTAAATGAACGGAGAACGTTGAAGATTCGTCAAGTGGCTTCGAGTACCAAAATAGCTACCACTAAATCCTCCTTCTTCGACTCGAAACTTTTTCACCATCGGTCCCCGTAGTTTTTTTCACCTGTGACCCACCTTTCCGTCCCCTTTCCCCCGGGTACCGACGATTAAGTTGATTGAAGCGCTCACAGAGTGGACACTTCTATGCCTCGTCATGCCGTCATTATTTTGTCTATCACTTTTTTTCTCTTCCTCTTTGCCTACTCGCTCGACGGAGAAGGCAGAGAAGGAGAGAGGGGATTGTCATCCATTTCCAAAGGGATTATCCGATTTTTCTCAGGCGCAATTGACGTTGGGCCAAAAGACGAATGGCATTTACGGCCGCGAACATCGCGTTATTTACATAGAACGTGGTAATCCTCGCGACGTCGTTGGGCTCTGGAGGTTCGTCCTAAGGTTCGAGCCCCGTCGAGACGTATTGCCGCTTTCTGGCGCGGATAGTCTCCGTCTCGGTCTCTCGCGGTTCCTCCCGTTTCCCCGTAGGTTCCGGTCCCTGTCGGTCCTTCAATCGTCCTCTCCTTCCCCCTCGCTGGACATGTTGTAACCGGCGTAGAGCCGGTACGATCGTCGGAGGATGCAGGAGCCTCGACAGGGTATCACGTGTCCGTCCTTCGCGTCCTTAGCCTTCTCCGATCCGCACGGTGCTTTTCACGGTCCTCCTGATGCATTGCTACCGTTTCAAGCGCGGAGGAGGGGTGTGCATATCGCTGGCAGCGCCGACGGGACCGGGGGGGCTGCCCGAGGGGTCTTGTATTATGGTAAACGAGACAACGGAGGTAGCCTGCCAGTCAGCGTTGTTCCCACTCCCCTCCCATCAGCCACGCTGTCCTTTTCATCATTCCGTTTCTCTATTTGCACCCTCTTCGACTCTTATTCATTCTTATCGTTCGCTTCCTTCCTCATTTCCAATTTCTCCACGACGCGTTCTCCTTTTTCCTCGTGGCATCCGGGTTCCTTCGCCCGGAGCAACTCCTTTTTACAAGAGTTCATCGCCGTGCAAAGTTCTCACGCGTTCATCGATTTACAATTAACCTCGGTCTTTGTCGCTCCGTCGCCGTCTCGACGTTCCTGACCCGCGACTCTCGCTGCCGCCGAGACGGCCGATAAATAGCATTAACGACGACCCGGCGTCGTCGAGACGTCCGGTTATTAATCGACATCATTCGTCAGAAAGCGGAGCGAATCCTCGCGCCGATCCGATAAATCGCCGCGGCTGGAATAGCCAGCCAACGAGTGGCCAAAGCATCGATAATTCCACGGCGACGAGGAAAAAACACGACCAAGAAAAAGAATAACGATGAGGAACAATGGCGAAAACCAACCCCGCCATACTCCACTCTAACCCACTCTAACCCACCTGGTAGTTTCTTCTGCTTTTCATAACGATTAAAGTAGAGCGAATTTCCCGAGATAAATGGGAGAAGTGGCTGAGCTCTCGGAGTGGTCGGAAATTAGGAGACGATTTGCAAGAAAGATCGGTATCGACGGGTGCATCGCGATTTCATTGGTGTTTCGCGCGACCCGCAGAATCAGGGACCAGGATGGATCGTCTCGAATGAGAAAACCGATACATCCGACGGGGGAATTTCGATTGTTAAAGCGCGCTCGATGAAGCTCAGCGATAACGGCAATCAAGATCCACGCTCGGAGGTGGATGGGCGAGCGTTGATTTCTCCGCGGCGGTATTCCCCGAGTCCTGCCGCCGCGGATCTACGTCCTTCGAAGCGTAAAGTCGACGATAAACGACTGCGCGAACCGAGTCGCCTGCGACGAACGTACGAGCGCGTGAAATTT
Organism: Hedychridium roseum; assembly: GCA_963989215.1. Taxonomy (NCBI): domain Eukaryota; kingdom Metazoa; phylum Arthropoda; class Insecta; order Hymenoptera; family Chrysididae; genus Hedychridium; species Hedychridium roseum. Next base: position 1,193,466 of record OZ022318.1, on the reverse strand, counting down.
ATTGCTTTGTGATATATATATATATATATATATATACGCGAGAACGGTACACGCGAGTCGACGTTACGCGACGGACCGTAAGAAACGGCAGATTCCCCGTAAATCTTCGCCGAAAAAAGACGGATCCGGAGATACGAAAATTTCAAAGTTTCTCGATTCCGAGGTTTGGGGATCCAGAACTTCCGAAGCTGCTCGGTTACCTTCCACGACGGCAGATGAGGCAAGCTTTTCCCCAAGAATGAAAATTTCATCGAATCAGACGAGCCGTGATTATTGAAGCATTGTTAAAGAAGCGCAGTTTGCAATGACACCTCGGGCCGCCTGGGTCGGAAGGCCAGCAGGAATAACTTGGAAAAGTCGATACTCGTAATTTCCGTCGATGCACGCCCCGAGCGAATCTCGTTAAGGTCGCATAGTAATTTAAATTTCATATCGCAAGATAACACCGACGGTCCCCGCGTCATGGTTCCCGTGCAGCGACCTTTCATTTAACGGAAAGGGTAATATCGAGGATATCGCTCGAAAGAAATACCAAACGATCCGCTCGAATCACTGTCCTTTACCGCCTTATGCAACGCCAAACGAATTTAATCCAATATCACCTTCCATCTCTCCTCCCCCGAGTCAGCGTGAAACTTTCGTGATAGATCGTAGAAAATAACACGTTGGAGCGTATCTGCATCATCGCCTACGTCATCGCTACCCAACGTTCTCGAAGGAAAGTCCAAAGATGACAATGGGAAGCAAGTACCGCTACCTTCGTCATTTATCAAGCTGTACTCCTTAAATCGACTTTCGTCCGAGTTTCATCTCGCGGCTCTCGTCGCCCGAGTATTTTTATTGAAACATCAGGGGACCTCGGCGTCGGAGATTCATCTAACGCTCCTCTCCCCCCCGGCGAGAGAGGAATTTTCGTGCTGGCTGTATCTTAAGAGGACATCGGCGACGACGCGAGGACAGTCGATCCCCGCGGCCCTTATCTATGGACACCCGTTACATCAATCTGCCGGGTGGATCGCCTTAAACGTTCCTCGGGGCGGACTTTTACGAGACGCGCATTCGTTATCCATTAGGGTAAGTATATAGCCGAGCGCCGGTCTTCCTGACGCGAAACCGATATTCCCTGGCACCGCGGGGAAGGATTGCCCTTCGTCTGTTTACACGATCGTTAATTGAATTATCATCGTAACGACGAGGGACACCTCGGCCTCACACGTCACCGACCCTCACGTCTACTCGGGTATGTCGGTCAAAAAACCACGTGACATTCAAGAAAAGCCTCACAAAGGACTCCTCAGATTAAAATCTTCACGCGGCAGAAGCCCCACGGACTAGGTACTTCATTTTTTTTTTCTTACTTCGTAACACTATACCAGGCGTGATGCGCTTTCACTCCGCTCGGCACTCGGCTAAGCAGCCGGGGAATGTAGTCTTCCGAAAAAGAAGATCTCAAGACGATATCGAGAGTAAAAAGCACCACAATCAGGCGGTCACGCACGAGCCAGGACGTAGCTGCAATTATGACCAAAGTGCACCGATCTGTCGACAACAGTAAATCTGCCAGGGCGTAAATCAGGCAGGGCTAGTTTATCGTTTCATCGGATTGTCGCTGCCAACCAGTCAGGTACCAGTTTGCGCAACATCTTCTTTCAAACGATTAATTTTACGTTACTCCAAAGGTCATTATTGTAGCAAACAACCCTAATACACTTTGCAAATATATTGGATATCCTTACACATTTCAATTCTATTTTCTTCAACAATTCTTTTTATTTCCTTTCAATTCTCTATCACACCCTTTTTGTGCATAATTTTTTGGTCAACCTATACAATTACTTTTTACATAATTCTTATACGTGGGACAGACGAGGGAAAATCATTACATAAAGGCGATTTGATTTTCCCAAGTAAGGTACGGTCAAGCACTGCCATCTTCGCAAGGTAAGTTATTATTCCCGGTTAGTACAGGTAACCGGTGATAGGTAACTTTTACACAAATTTGCAGCCTTAGTTCGATATTACATACTCGCACAACAGTAATCACCAGATTCACACGAGTATATGATACAATTAAAGAAATAAAACGAACTAATAATTCCAATTATCAAGATACGGGCGATTTACGTTACTCAAAGCTATAATAAATCGACAGAGCAGACCTGTTGCTTCTTCGAAGATGTTTCCCTCCTACTGAGAGCAGCACCGATTCCTTCCCCATCCCCCTCCATGTAGTCCAAGGATCCCAGCAACCAACCAGAATCAACGGCGATGAATCAAAAGATGTGAGCAGTTTCTAGCGAATGGGTAGAATTGTTTTGAGTTGGGAATTACAGTAAGTTCAATATGACAGAGGCCCACGGAGGAAATTGTTTAAGGCGATATTATGAACATTTATTTCCATGCCAAGAATTGTTTCGTTGGCTTACATATGGTCGACGTAAGTCAACAAAGACATCTAACGTACTAGAATAACCGTTCTTTTCTCTTTTGGAACGTTGTCCTCTTCCTGCATTCATTTCGTGGAAAGTGATGAATTATGTTTCTGACCGTCTATCGAAGTTGTGCTCTATCTTTTTATCAACCAATTTATTTTTATTTGCTAACCTGGTTATCATAGGAAAACTTATGATTCTTTTGTTTTTAGCTCAATTTTTTAAGCACAGGGAATTTTCATTTACCATACCCCCATCAATTTATATTCGATATCAAAGTTACCGCAATGTTAGGCATTTCAAATCTGAGATTTTGGATATGATACCAAAAAAGATAGATATCGGGGCAATATATAACTGTTGGTAATGATACAAACTTAAGGTAGAAATGAAATTTTTTAATAATTATCCGCAATTATTATATGATAATTATCTTAACAGTCCAAAGAAAGGTGTCGAAATTGTGCCAGTTGAAAAAGAACTTGTCTTTGACATTGATATATCAGACTATGATGACTCTAGAACTTGTTGCCAGAACACCAAGATTTGTTCGAAATGTTGGAAATTCATTGTCTTTGCTGTCAGAATTTTAGACTCCACACTCAGAGGTAATTGAATTCACGGTTTAAAGGATATTAGGCATTTCATTTTTTTAATGTATGCTGCAGAGGATTTTGGGTTTAAACATATATTATGGGTATATTCTGGTCGAAGAGGGGTACATTGTTGGGTATGTGATGAATCAGCTAGAAAATTAAACACTCATGAAAGAAGAGCCATTGCCAAGTACTTAACAATATTGAGTGGGGGTGCAGATGCTAAGAAAAAAGTCATTCTGCCTAAGGGGCACACTCATCCCTTTATTAAGCGATCTCTGGATATAATAAACCCAAACTTTTTCTCGGTCTGCATTTACCGGCAAGATATACTGAGTACCGAAGAAAAAACCAAACGACTATTGGGTATGATACCTAACAGAAACGCACGCAAAGAAATATCCAAGTTTTATCACAAGTTCGTGACCAGCGTCGACAAATGGGACGGGCTTTCATCGTATTTCAAAGTGGTACATGCATGATTTGTTGAGCAAGACCTTCAGCAGACTTTTGCAACAGTACTATATTTTCCCTTTTCACCGCAGAACGCACAGCGATGGCCCGGCTTATCACGTGTCTTGGACGAAATAGCTCTGGAATACTGCTGTCTACGCTTGGACATTGAAGTAACCAAAAACAAAAAGCATTTGCTTAAAGCTCCTTTTTCAGTTCATCCAGAAACGGGGAGTATTTCAATCCCCTTTGACCCAAAGGATATCAACGCGTTCAATGTTGAGGTGGACGTACCTAATGTTTCCCAGTTGTGTTTCAATGACCCAAATGGAGATACTATAGAGTCAAATAAAGACCGGTCGAACTTTGAAAAGTCTTTAAAGGTTTTTAACGAATTCCTCGAAAAGCTGGAAGCGTTCAACTACAAATAATTATAAGAGTATTGCATAAGGAGAGATATTTATTCAAAGTTTGATCGTATGTTATAGGCACACAGAAAGCTCTCTAATTCGAGCAAGTATACCAAAGAGCGTCTCTATGCGATATTTGTAACCCTTATAAATATAATTTGTTAAAAAGTACTTACATTCCCTAATAAACATTTTGTAAAAATATTTCTCTTATTTCGTAATTTCACATACCTGTACAGTGATACACGATTATCATTGCAAAACTATAATAGGCAGGCACTTTAGATATGCGTATCTCGTTAGTTTCTAATCTTAAAAATCCAATATTCCTAAACTACGTATTCTCGAGCATTCATAATGGAGAATCTAACGAATTATTGCTCATATTAGTTTCTTCCAAAGCAAGTCTACAATGCAGGGCACTTAGAAGAGCACTTTGAAAAGTTCAATGATAAAAATTGTCAACGATACTTAGCAAAATTTAACCATTACGATAGATTATAAAAAAGTTCCAAATACTACGCGAGCCTAAGTATAATTATAGCACCTCCAAAGGCAAATAGACGATATGCATCTGTCGGTCAGTCTTCGATGTAGCTATCCTACTCTACGTTATTATTACTCGAACGAATCGAATGAGTGTATAAACCCTATTACGGTTTTATAGAAATTGGACGGTGGTGCGCGGTTTAGGCGATGAAGTAAACCGTACGGTATTTATCATGGCCATTCAATCCAGTACCTACTTAGCGGTACCGAGCGTCATTTCCAGATATATCCATGAATTCCTAAATGTTATACTACAAAAAATGTATCATCTTTGGTTTTTGCGTGTATACTGCGCAAAACGGTAAATGACTGTACGAAAAAGTGTGCAGTGATTCCGTAGTAATCCTTTGTACGTGTATACTGGCTTCATACCGCGAAATAATGCTAATTCCGCCCCTTCGGGCCCGCGCCAGAGTTGCCTAGTCAATAAAAATCAGAAAAAATGATTCCAACATATCAATGGAATACTGTTAAAATGATGAGCACGAAGGGGCTAAAACGTTTTGGATATCAGTTTCCTGCCTTGATTGAGTTCTTAATCCGTTAGGCACGTCACTCTTCACAATTATTATCACGCGCAGCATCGCTGTCTTGATGATTATGACGTTGATGATGATGATGATGGTGGCCCTTGTTACGACTTCGCAACAGTGAAGCGTCCGACAGGGAGTACGTTCCAGGTTCGAATACGGGTGGGTATTCCAATCCAGGGTAATCATCAAAGATGGGAGGTGGTGGGGACGTTGGTGGTGGTATGTAGGGCAAGGTAGGTGGATTCAAACTGTTCCGAAGGCTCGACGACATTGAGGGTGACGGGGCTGACAGAGTCGATGGCGAATGGTGGTTCATGTTGTACTGTGAACAGAAAAACACAAACGTACGAATAATCTGACCCGAAGGACATTTCCTGCTTATTTAAAACCGTTCTTTACTTTTGAAACGGTCAAGGCACTTGGCGGTTGCGAATCTGGGCTCCAGTCCGGGCTGATAGCAGACGATGAACTGACGGAACTGATACTTTGACTGAGTGCGCGGGGACAATCATTTCCAGAAACAAAGGAAGCGATAGAGGAAGTACCACCCCCGATACCGCTATCACCAGCCGGGCTATGACCGCTGCTGTCATTTGTCTGTCGAACTGAGGAACTTAAGCGATGAGGTTGCTGCGGGGACGACTTGTTTCGACACAGTGCTCTGTGTAATATCGGGGACCCTGAAGTAATGAAACAGAAAAAGGCGTTTACTTGTCATTCTCCCCTCTAGCAACTTCTCCTTTTCGAGGCTTACCTAATAACGTTTTCTGTGCTGACGTATCCTTCGGTATATCTAACGTACAAGGCTTCTGATGGCTCTTGGACCCAAATAAACTTTTCAATCGATTTGGTTTCTGAGGCGTGCGTTCAGCAACGGTAGCTTTGTCCAGATGCATCTCGAACGCAGCTCTCATCTTCTCCGGTTTATCAAACTGCAGCTGTGAGGCTGGAATTGGTGGGGGCTGATACTGAGCAGCATTTTTCAAACGATTCTTCTCGCTCTTTTTATCGCAACTACTACCACTACGTTTTAAGGAATCTATCCAACAACGTTGCTGTTGTTCCTCCGCTGAAGTTGTCGCGTGATCGCGTCGTCGAAGATTAAAACTTCCTTTGCGCGTTACTGCCATTGTTTCCTTTTTCACTCGTTGCAGCGTATCACCGCTGGCATTCCGGTGATGAAGAAATGCTGTCAGGTCGTCACTGGAGCCTGCAGTACCATTTCTAAAAAACCTTTTATGCGTGGGCTCAAAATCTCTTGAAGGAACGATGGGTTCTTTTTTCAATCGACAGTCGTGATCGTTGGGACAGTAACATTGCTGCTGTTGTGGTGTGTAGTAAGGCGAACAACAGCCATTCGTAGGGTTTCCTATTAATCTTCGACCGTTTGATCGTGTTGACGCGTCTCTCGAGTATACTTCGTAGGGAGATAAGGCACCTTCTTCGAAATTTCTGTAGTGGGCATGATCAGGAACTCCAGCGGATGGTGCGGAGATCACAGAAGCAGGGGATTCTGATCTGTGACTGCTGGCCATGAAATTTCTTTGCTCCTCTTCCTCGGCACGTTGTATACGATGTTGTCGTTGCTGCTGCTGTTGCTGTTGTTGCGACAACATGAATTCTTCTAAAGTAACGAATTCCTGCAGGTCGTCCGACGGTGGTCTTCTATTCTGACCGTTAAAGTATCGACTTTCCGTAGTTCGCCGGTAGTCAGACATGTCATGACTGTTGGCAGAGTTTGAAGCTTCAAGGTTCTGTGACGTGCTGGATCCATAGAAGGTACTGCCGGCTATAGTCATTTGCGGATCGGCTGAATGAACAACAGTGTCTTTGTTTTTCATCGGCGTCGATGTCGGAAGTACCCTTCTGTAGCTTCTAAATTGAGCCGTTGGAACTGGGACGTTCTGATTCTTGCTTACACCACCCAAAAATCTTAGGTATTTTCTATCTAAACTCGAGCCACTGATCTCCCGATGATCCTTTACTCCCTGGGAAGAATCCTTGGATACAACTTTTCTCAATGACCCGAATCCTGATGACTTGTCCATTGTTTGCTGTTTGCCCTCTGCCAGTCGCGGTCCCGGGGCTTTGCCTTTGGCACCGTAGTCTCCATCGTATTCATGATGATGTTCCTCATCGTCAGCGTCTTCATCCGTCTCGCTGAAAAGTCCACTGTTGCGTTGATGTTGAGCCCCAGTATCCCTCTGAGCCAACGTCGCCTTTTCGACTGCATCCAACCAGGTCAACAGAGAATCCTCAGTGTCAGCAGCGAAGTAAAACACTGTACCCGTGTGGTAAATCTTAAACGCGTATTTGCGAGATTTCACCTCCGTCGCTTGAGAAACAGTGAAGCCTGTCAAAGCTATTAAACAATCTGCCTTTGTACTGTCTTGAGCTCTGAATCTGTAGAGGGAAGATCGTTTCAAAATGAACCAAGCCCTGGCCCATGCTCCCCCGGCACCTCTGCTGCGATACGTCAACCATCCCTCCAAGTCTCCCATCCCCACATCCTTTACTGAGACGTTCCGTTTCTTCGCCAATAAATTGTTCTGCTTCCTCCCACTCCTCAGACTGCTACCACTGGTCGACTTGTTTCCACTACCATGCCTACCAATACTTCTCGCCACCATCATGGCCTTGTTCACGACAGACCCCCTATCTTTTTCCACCGGTTGTACCCTCCCAAATCTTGGGCCTTCGGACGAATCCTGGTGTTGTTTCGAATACATCGAACCATCGGTCGAATCGGGACTTCGAAACGCTGAATGGCGGGGTGGTGGAGGAGGAGCAGGCTCGTACTGATAGTAGAGGTGAGGGTGATAACTTTCCGTGGTTGCTGGGACAGTCGATTTCGGTCCGAACTTCTCAATAAATGGCTCGTACTTCTCCAATGATCTGTCATCTCTGGCCGACGGTATTGGATAACGACCGCGATGGGGCTCAATAGACGAGAAATTATCCGATGTTAAAATAGGTTTTTGCTCGTTAATCATTGGAGTTGGTTCATCATGAATCGAGTCCACTGTAGATTCGTCAACGAAATTACCATACGTTCCGTCGAAACGATCTGATTCCAGCTTCTTTGAGTCTCTTCTGATATTAGTCCGTTCTGGAACTGCAGGTTTACTGAAGTATTTCCGCGGTGGCGGTTCCGGTGGAGTTGGTTTCTCTTCGACCGGTTTTACAGGATCAACGAAGGTCGGTCGTTCGACGGCCGAATTTTTCTCGATTAATTTTTCATGTTCTGTCAAGGCCCGGTCAATGCTGCGCAAGATTTTACCGAAGGTCTTTAGAGAAGTTTGATCCCCTTCGCTACTTCCACTTTCACAGGTGTTCTCAATACAACTGCTCGCGGAGTCGGATTTTTCTTCGCTGCTTTCACGAGTAGATAACTTTGTGTTACTTCCTTCCGTTCGAACAGAAATATTGCTGTTGATACTCGTTGTATTCTCATGACCACTGTCAATGCTGTCATCGCCCTTGGTCTGTCCGTCTGTTTGAATTTCATCAGTGGACGAGTTCCTTGTATCAACGTGATTAACTTCGGTGCTCTTCACGTGCGTGTTAGATACTTTCTCAGCCATTACGGATTCATTACTTTTCGCTATATATTTTTCTATGTCACTAACTCTGCGAGCTACGTTGCTCATGATCGGATTTTGAGTGGTATCATCCTGGACGATAACGTCTATAGAATTGTGGGACTTGATTTTGTCGTCGCCTTCAGACACGCCTGTGGAAATCAAATTGGTCGGATCTGGTGACAACTTTTCTTGATCTTCGCCTGATATCTCTTGGTCTTCTTTAGTAACTGGCTGTTCTATTTTGACATCGTTGTTTACTTCGTTCGAAGGTGCCTTTGGACCATCATTAGCTTCATTGGACTTGTCACCACTTTCACTTAATTTCCCTGACGCATGTTTACCATCTGTCGTTGTTACCGTCGTGGATTTTCCATCTTCCTCGTCGGATTTTTTCTTTTTTTTCATGGTTTGTCGTTGTTCTATCCCCAGGCAGGTCTGTGGTCGTAGGTTGGTGGTTGTGGAAGATACAGCGGCCGTAGTCGTCGTCGTTGAAGAAACTCCGTCCAAGCCATGAGCACAGGAAGCCGCCTTATCTCGCAGTTGAAAGGTCGTGTTGCGTTCTTGCTTAAATTCCCTCCAAAATCGTTCGATGTCGATGCCGTGCTTAGTGGTAGGACTTGCTCCCGTTATCGTAGCTCTCCTCCGGATCCTGACAGTCCTTGAAGGTTTTACTGTATGCGGGGGGATCGACAGAAGTTCCGGTTGTTCGACTTCAGAGTCAGAGCCACTGCTCTCGTCATCAGTACAGGTCGCCATTGAATCGAGCATAGGTTCGGGACTGGGAGACGGTTTGGCCACCGCGGTCACTGGCGTATGTCTATAATGAAAAATAACTCCATTATTATTTCTGAATAAAATCAATCTCACGTGATAAGGGTAACGTACCTTGGTAAGGGCATTGTGAAGTCAGGTATGGTCAGCAACTCCGGTCTTGGAGATGGTAGATTGTGTTGCCATCGAGTCGTGTATGGAGTCTTTTTATTGCTTGGGAGTCTGTAAGGCTTAATGTAGATTTGTCCGTATACTTTAGTATGCCTCGGCCTTCGCTTGAGCGTTAACAGAATTTCCGATGGGCTTTCGCGAAACAGCTCAAGGACGTTTTTTCGTTCCCATCCGACGACCGTTTGATAATTTACTTGCACGATCTCGTCCCCTTCTTCCATCTTCCCACACTGATGCGCTGCAGATCCGAATTTAATTTCGGCGATTTGATGGGCGCCATGGAAGGAGGGTAAAACATAGAAGCCCTGCAAATCAAACATACATGGCAACGAGGTCGAAAGGGACTACCGTCGAATAGGGGGGTGTTTCATCTATTTACCAGGTCGTCTCCGGTTGGTCTTTTTTTCAAGGTGGCCAGGTCTAAACTAGCAGGTTGTAATATCATTGGATCCGCGATATCCTGAACAATGTAGTCAGCTAATTGAGCCAGTTCCTCGCAAGTCGACCTAATTTCTTCGATCGGTTTTTCAGCGAATCTATCCCTCTGTGCGCACGTTGCCATCTCTAAAGACAATTTCATGAGACGCGTTTTCTTTTCATTGTAATCGAGCTGACCGCTGAAGGGCGGCCGATCGAGCCATCTTATCAGAGGTTTCACCGCCGTCACGACGGATGCGACATCGGACAGTGTTTGAGTGGCGACAAGAGTGTCCGTTCGTCCCGACAACTCGTTGCACAAGCTGCGAGCTTGGCAGGAAAGTCGCAATGCGAGTAATTGCAAATTCTCGCGATCCAGCTCATAATGAAAATTTCTGAGATGCTCAACAGCTTCTAGAATAATTTCCTGGTGACCTAATTTGAGTACCCCAAGTCGCTCCAAGTCATCAGGCCTCAAACTAAGCAACTGTTGTCCACTGACTCCATGATTTGTAAAACTGTGAACGTAAGGGAGCACTGAGTTTTCCAGGCCTGAAAACAACAAACCAGCACTTGTGTTACCGAAGAAGTCAATGTTTTCTCATTATCTACCTTTGGTGAAAGGTACAGGTTTAGGTCAATGTAGGTCAATAGAGTTCATTTCGAAGTAGGATACTTTTTTTCAACGTTTTTGACATGGGATTGTCTGTATTTAGTTGTACAAATTTTTGAAATGTTAAATACTGTTAATATTACATGGTTAATACCATAGAATTAAGTTAATAGTTAATACCATAAAAGTAGCTACAATTCCAACACACAACATTAAGGAGTTAAACATTCTTTTGTATTTTTCATTGTACCTTTTGTCCTCCCTTCCCTTTCCTCTTTTCTGACAGAAGGATGCTTGTGACCTTCCTGTGATTTCCATTGTGTAATTGTCTTTTTATTTTGCTCTCAAATACACAGTTTGGGCAGACAATTGATACATGTCAAAAACGTCGAAAAAAACACGGTTTTAATAAGACTCCGAAAATTGAACGATTTAAGGTGGAATCACTGACATTATTTTTTTAATATTAGTGAACGTCCAAGGAATGTTTCGTAAAGGAACACATCGAATTCCATAATATCCATAATTAACGGAGGAGGAAAAAACGAGACTATGTCATTAAGCTAATTGTTGAATGACTCATGCGACCAAGCGACATAACAAATCGTGTTATCTCGCACTGGACTTCCGCTCTCAATGAAATCATCGTACAAGGAGCGGCACGATCGTTGTTCTGATTAACAGGGAGGAATGAATCGTGACGATGAATTACGCGATTTCGCAATAAATAAATGCATGAACGGATGCACTCTTCATGCTTTCAGTCAAATCCACTGTGGACTGTGTTGAGTGATAGAAGCAAGGCGATGGAATTTCCACCCATGAATAAGACACAAAGCTCTCAACAATGTTCTATTGAGCAAAGATCAGGGCTTATTGGCATTGACTTCATTTTAATTTCACCGCACCTTTTAACCACTCGCACACTTGATCTGTCTTCCACTCGGCAACATTAACATACGCCATGACCTGCTGCACCTAACCGCGCGTACTGCTCTGACCACAGACTCTGGCTTAGCTCGTACATCCTTCGTGAGAAACATGTTTCGCCATCTCCCCAGCACAGATGGCGGGAGGTTATTCTTCACCGCGCTTGTGGAACGCGTGTGAACGAACCACTACGCCTTACCCAATGCACAATGCACCGCAATGCACGCAAATGCACCGACTTGACCCGTACATATTCTTCCAATGACACCAACGCTCAAATATTTTTATAAATATTTACGTGCCCATACTATTAGTACTTTCACACTTCTGTCTTTGATATTCCTGTAAAGATCAACAACAACAAAGAACACTCACAAGTTACAATGACCTACTTTCCTAGTCAAGACATTAGTTGACCTTTTAGGTAATGTTAACTTAATGAACTTGAGGAGCAGCTTTCCTGGTATTATTACGTTGTTGATTAATTTCAAACAAACCGCTTCCTGCGCGCACGGGTTAGTTATGCGCGCTTTCAGTTAACATTTTTATCCGCTAGAGGAGTACGGGTTCCTGTTCTTTTTAGTTTGTGCTATAACATCCGGTAAGTTCTCTCATGATGTGGTCTTAATTTTTGTCATAAAAGTGCCTTAAATTAATTAAATCAAACAGAAATAATAGTGACAGTTTGCTCAAGAGTGTTGTAAAATGTTATATAGCTGTCCAATAGGCCACATTTAGTGAATTACCATAGGATTCGTACGGATTACCGAACCCTATTTCATATGGCGACGGTCACTGTGCAATAACAAACGCGTGTGAATTGTTGATAATGTTGTTCGTTTGAAAAAAAAAATATCAATTCATATGAATTACTGTGAAGTTGTTTGGTGTCATGATTCTGTTTACGAGTTTACATCAATGTTAAATGCAAAACAGTGTATTGCTACCCTAACCTAGACTGACGTCCGAATCTCAGTGGGATCAATGACCATTAGATAAAAAAAATGAATATTGTTGGTTGTCCCATGAGTTAATTTTTTTCAAAAATTCTGTATTGTTTTTAGAAATGGCAGACGCCGCAGTGGCCCCTGCTCCTAAGTCAAAGGGAGAGAAGAAACCAAAGGAGAAGGCAGCAGCAGAGCCTGTTCCTTTGAAGAAGAGGCCTTTCAAAAGGCATGGTCGTCTGTATGCAAAGGCTATTTTTACCGGCTACAAACGTGGTCTGAGGAATCAGCATGAGCACACAGCACTTTTGAAAGTTGATGGGGCAACAACCAAAAATGATTCCCACTTCTATGTAGGCAAACGATGTGTCTATGTATACAAGGTAATTCATTCATTTAATCATTTACTCACAGAAATCTTGAAGTAAGAAACAACTAATCTATTTACCGTTTTTATTTCAGGCTAAAAACAAGACACCTGTCCCTGGTAAAACCACAAAGAAAACAAAAGTCAGGGCAATCTGGGGTAAAGTAACACGACCTCATGGTACCAGCGGGTCTGTCCGTGCAAAGTTTAAGAGGAATTTACCTGCTAAGGCTATGGGACACCGTATCAGAATCGTAAGAAACTTTCAGTTTCCATTAAGTTAATGATCAGATTAAGATTTACATTTTATTCATTGTACTCATTGTCATTTTCAGATGCTGTACCCCAGCCGGGTGTAAACCTTGTTGCATGATAAAAAAATAATATTACCTGTATATTATAAGCAAATAAACATCCTTTTGGTATTACTTCATGTGTATATTGATTTTCATTACAATAAATTTTCCTCGTAAACCGCCATGAATTAGATGACAAAATTATTTTCTATCGGTACCTGCTACGTGTTGACAATGTATGTGATTTATACATTTTTTTGACTTAACCTAATCTGGTGGTATGTCAGAATAAATATTGGTTAGTATTACATGATTCTGCGATAACAAAGGATCAAATCCTTATTGATTTCTGCAAATTTCAAAGGGAAATTGCTGGCAGAAGGAAACATGCGTTGCTTTAATATCGATTAAATTTCGTCGAGAGGAAGCCATTTTCTGATCGACCTTCTACACAGATTTGACAACACGCGTGGCGTGATGCCGAGTGCTCGTCGAGTTCGTGCGAAACAAAAATAACGGCCTTCGACAAGGGATTAAAAACTTCCTTGTGTTGGTGACAAAATGTAGTGATCACCTTCTTCAACATAAACTATTCGTGCACAAGATAACATCATGTTTTGCTGTTTGAGAAATTGTTTCGATGGCCTCGGTTTCAACACCGCACAAGCTCCGAAAAAAGAGCCGAATCCCATTGCTTTGGATACCTCCCATATGGGTAATTATAGTTATAATATTTCTGTCTCACAAATCGGTGAATGGAACACGATTTTTTTTTAGGACATGAAGTTGTGATAGTAAAAAATGGCTTACGGGTATGTGGAAGGGGCGGTGCTTTGACAAATGCACCACTTGCACAGAGCAAAAGCTATTTTGAAGTAAAAATACAACAAAGTGGTGTATGGGGTGTTGGTTTAGCAACTCAACATACTGACTTAAATGCTGCAATAGGGGGCAATGACAATGAAAGTTGGGCTCTTAATTCAGATGGCATTATCAGGCACAATCGTCAAGAACTACATAAGATTCAGAATTCTGTTCAAGAAGGAGACATTATTGTAAGTAACTGTTAATTTCCACTCTCTTCTGATAATTTATGAATAATATTTATAGTTTTGTTACAATATTTTTTCAGGGTGTGTCATATGACCATATAGAACTTAATTTTTACTTAAACGGAAAATCCATAGATGCACCCATTATGGGCATAAAAGGAACTATTTATCCAATTCTGTATGGTACGTATATTAAATAAAAATATTGCCTTATAAGACTTATTCCTGACTATTTTGCTGATTTGGGAATTACAGTGGATGATGGGGCAATTTTGGACTTAATTCTGGAGAATTTTGCTCATCCACCACCTGTAGGTTTTGAAAAAATAATGTTGGAACAGTCCCTACTCTAACAAAAGGATTCTTCTGAAACTAAAGTAAGTGTTGGTAACAAAAATCTTAAAGGAATATTTTTAACAAACAGTCTGCTCGTATTAAATTTGTGTGATGTGAAAATGAAGTATATTAAGTATGAATTTCAATTCAGTTCTCCTAAAACCAGTAGTCTAGAATTTCCATTAAAATCAAAATATTTTATCTACTTCTACAGATTATAGCTTACTATTTGTTTATTACTTCTAAACAGCTCTTTACTTCTGTGTATATAGTAAAGGTCAATGAAAATGACATAAACCGGGGATAATGTAAACGTACGATGATACAAATATTTTTGTTCAAATGAGGTCATAGCAGTCCTTCCTAATGTAAACAAGCCCGATATAAAGATGCAAACTATATATTTATAACGAATTGTTACACCACATTGTACTTTCCTCGTCTTACTTTGAGACGTAATGATCTTCAACACGATACAGATATGTTGATCGAAATAACAGAAAATAAATTATTAATTTTCGATTACTGCGGACCTCCTACATCCATAATGTTCAACACCAATTTCTTTATTAGTCTGCATCAGTTCATGGTCGTCCTTCATGTTTGATTAGTAATTACATGTACATACATATATACTTTTTTATTTATATAACTATGTAGGTATTATAATTTTAATCATATATGTATACAATTTGCATATGGTGTACATATATATTTATGCATTTCTATGCGGTGATTTATTGACTCTTAAATATCTAATGGTATGGTATGTACACTGGCTTAAGTAAGGTACCAACGGCATTAGGCCTACTGTTCGCTTCGTTAGGTTGCTGTCATGGCTTTTCATCGCCAAATTCCTCTTTGTCGGAAATCACACTTTTACCATTAATTTTGTGATAAACAATAAAGCCATTCGTATGCGTCGGCCCGTTAATAATGTTCGCATCTTAATCATATCTGAACCATCAACATTTCATAACGAAATAAAAAGAAATCCAAATATTTTCGTTTTTTTTATATTGTAATCATGTTCTGAAGATGCACGAATATACATAATACGAATTCAAGATATGTATTAAAATCTACATACTTACGGAGTACGTATGACAGATTTTATTATTGACATATTCTTGAATTTGGAAGTGCAGCAGACTACGCGGTTAAAGTCCACTGACTTTATGAAATTTACAGCGTTATGAAGTTACGAGCATTTTTTCGACGACGTATAAAAATGTGATAGCCTGTGTCACAAGCCGTAGCTGTACTCGTAAAAACATAATAAATCTTTGGTCCTTAATATTTATCTGCTTCGTGATTATTATTGTTTAGTACGAGCTTAGCATTATGTACGTTTGTACGATTATTCGATTGGAGACTATTTTTACCTTAGTTTAGAAATCCGGAAACTGAAAATGATTCGTGCTAAGGTATAATACTTATTATTCATCCCGATAGAGTATTGTCATAATCAATCTTCGTTATCATAGAAATATTTCCATACAGGATAATTATGATTAATACTTAATAACCGTTAGTCCGAAAATTTATGACATAAATGATAAAACTTGTTACTCTAGATATAACATTTTTGTCGCCCGCCAAGATTCACGAATATCTTACCGCACTTTTAAATACTTTACTACGAACCAATCAACATGCGCTAATGTAAAAAAAGTTTAATGGTTACTGCCTACTTTTGTACGTATAAAGACCTTTATGAAACGGGAAAGATTCGCTGCAACGAAACTTCAGATATACTTTCTATGGCACTGCCGTTATATCGCTTAATAAATGACAGGATCAGATCCTCTCGAAAAACCAATATAACATCTAACAAAAAGAGAGCGTTTCTAGAATATGCTGCAATGATCGAAGACATTGATTAATAATTATATAGAAGATATATTACACTTATATGATGACTGGACGATACGAAATGTTTATAGTGGTAACCCATCGAATCTTATTGCACGTACACTCTCGCGTCTTAAATTACCAATAATTAAACTAGTACGGTATGACTCGCGCAATGATCTGCAGAATAAAAACGATATCTACGTGATTTACGCTCAGCTATGAACGTCTTTGTAAAAATGTCTTCGAAGGATTTCGAATAATAATTAACTGTGCTTTTATCGCCTAGAAATAGGCACACCGAAGAAGAACAATACTTTTCTGAGCATTTTTTTTTCTTAAACCTTTAGATATCAGAGGCATTTATGTAATGTACACTCGTTTGCCTAAAGTTCTGTATGAACGTTTCGTCGCTTAAGCTATACAGATCGTTTTTATTAAACCTAATACCACTTCGTACGAATGACGCTGCAAATAATCCAATTAAAAAATATACGCTCTTAGATATATGTACAAAATTAATTAATAGTCTATGCACCCTCTAGCTGCAATGCTCTATGGACAAAAGTTACTATCACACGTGAAATCTCTTTTGAAACATTACATTATTTGTCTCTCGTGCTCTCTCTTTGTCTCTCACTCACTTACTTCCTCTAGCTTCCATCCCTTACAGTACAGGGTGCGAGTCGCATACTAATTTGAGATCTTCAACGCCTTCTCAGATCTAAGGGCAGATTTCCGACTATCTGGTACCATCTGAGACTTTCCGCATTGTACGCTCATTGAATACTACGTAAATGGAAGTTTGTGCTGCACTTATACTTGAAAAGTCACTTTGTTATAAACGCTATGGGAGATGCGAATGAAAAGAATATGGTAATCGACGATCACTAATACTTTTGCGTTGCCTTTTCAAAGGCCCCTTAGATCCTGCTTCCCACTCTAAATGTCGCGGATATTATGTAAGTGCAAACGTATGAATACATTCATGAGCAAAATGTACTCTTTGACTAATATGGCAACAATCATATATCTATAAACGACGCTTTGCGATCATAAGAACGGTAAAAATGAAAACAACAAATCCATAATTACAATTATTCGTCAACATTGTAAGCGCAAATATGTCAGCTGTATGCGTATACGGAAGAACTTTCACAGAGAGTTTATAAATACCTAATCTGATGACGATAGAAAACTCGCGCACGACGCTCTTGTACCTATTGTTCCTGCGGACGACGATAAAGAAGTACAAAGCGAGGATCGTATCGCTCATTCTCCGGTCTCTCTTTGGTCTTTTCCACTTACGCTTCTACGCTACCTTTCGCAAGTTCTGCGTAGAAGCCGTTTGCGTACGATGGCAGTACATTTAAAGCATTTTACTTTGAGGGCATTCAGAGAAAACATTCGACCGTAACGATGGTCAACGTATGACGATGAAACTGGCAAGTATTTGCCAACAGATAATCCCATATCACCGAAAGAAAATAAAATTATCATAAGGCCTAAACAAACGATAGAACGAGCCTTAGATTTTCGTAATAAAAAATCTACTCGCGTTTTAAGCATGAATTACACAGCATTGCCTGGTAATATTTGCCAATTTCAGCATCGTGATGAATAAAAAAGCTGTGCCCGCAATCGAAAGCGCGTATAGCGGTAATTCTCAACAGAGATTCTAACAACTTTCTTATAGATCAATCATTGTCCGTTGTGTCTTCGATCACGGAATCCCAGTTGAATTCCGTGGCGCTCTGTCTCGAGGGTAACTCCCCGAGATGTTGAAATCGTTCTACGAAATACGGATCTCGATCTCTGAGTCGTCTGAACCTCTGAAAGGCAAGGTTCTTCGCGAATTCGTAGAGCTCCAGATCCAACTTGTTTAGCCTACGTACCGCTTCCAATTGTTCGGTGGTAAGCGTGGCCATCGTCGCGGCGCTGAGGGTAGCGTTGTGCTGTTCAAAAGCAACCGCGAACCTCATGCCAAAAGTTTCCTCAAAGGAATACTGCCCCACCTAGAATTTCACGTGAGACTTGAAGCAACCCCCCGGAGGTCCAATACAAAAGAAGAAAGTGCCTTCGTGGTTAGTTAATGGGATGTTTACTAATAAGGAGAATCATCGTGAAACGTAGCTTATCGTACAAACATACGTCTGGGTCAAGGGCAACAGCTTCTCCCAGACACGATTTGTTTGTAAAAACAGTGAGACGGATCACAGAGGAGGTACTCAAAAAGTGACGACAAAAACTGGTTTTAATTGATACTGTATAAACGAAACATCGGAGGTTCTCTTTATACAACGTTAGGAGAACTACTTTGTGTACCATGTTAGGAAGAAAGTCAGCATTCATTGGTACAAGCCGAGGCAAAGGACGTGAAGTTAACTCGCGATAAATGGTAAGTGTTCTTTTTAGTCGAAAGAGACGTACACAGCTTAGTGAAAAGTAAACAGTAGTACAGAGGACGGGACTGAAGTATATGGGATTGGTTTATAGCTCACGCATGGTGGCCAAGGCGTCTTATAAATATTTAGATTAAAGAGGCTATTCTTAAACGGTAGGTTACAACTGCAGATGGTAGATTATGGCCCTAGTTCATTGTATTACCCAACAAATATGCTCTGTATGAATTACGTAATCCCTATGCTTGTGTATAACTGTGTGGGTATTATTTGCACAAGCCGGACTATCAATTAGATAATTATCTCGTTAAAAGGTAATGCATACACCGGCTACTATCGGAGCGGGTATGGATGGATTAAAAACTGCTATATGTTCGAACTACTTGAACTTTCAACAGCAAATAGAGACTGTATACTTACTTTCTGGTATTCCGTCAGCATGAAGAATGGCATAAATTGTAAATTATGCTTAGCGCTGGCCAACATTAGACGGTCCTTGTCGGCGCTACTGAGGGTGGAATTGTAGCAGCCAATTATGGAGAGATCTGCCAGCATCCTAGTTTGGCGATTGCTCGCGAGATTATAAGGACAAGCCATAAACTGCAACAAGACATTGTCATTCTCGTTTAGTTCTCGATTCCTTCCGGCCTGTGAGTCAGTGGCAACCGTTTGTTACCTGCTCTAAAGTTACTCCTTGCCAACTGGGCCCCGAGTAACATTGAGGTATATTTGCCTGGGCCCCACCGCACCAGTGTCGAGCTCCTCTCCACGTTGCCCCTCTCTGAACGTGGCGAAACTCTGACAAATATCGCGCGACCGGGTCTCTGATGATAGTTATGTAAAAATATCTCCGCTGAATCTCCTCGCCTTCGATTTTGTTCAGCTCGGAATCAACGCAGCTCGTCAACTCGGTCCAATCGGCGTGCAAGCCACATTTCCAGCCGGTTGAGTACCGCGAGAAGAGCCAGTTTTCGTTGCGATTAGGACGGAAACAGAAGCAACGCTTTCGTCTCCTCTGACATGAACACGGCCTCTGCAGATCCAAATCTCGGACCAAATGTTTTCCGAACAAAGTGCCGCCTTTAACAAGTAATATAATAATTGCAAATGTGAATGACTCAAGGAAAATGAGTCCAACAGTTTAAGCTTTGGATACTGTTGAATTATGGTCAAGACTGTATGGTTTCCAAGTCAAATAGTACAACATAAATTATGATAGGCTTATCACAAAGTTCCTCATTACTTACTTGACATCTCAGAATAACAGAATTTCTCTTGTCAATGATAAATAAGAATATCCTTCTTTGATGGCAAGCAACAAGCTATGTTTTTTGTAGAAATATGTTGAACTAGGAATTAGCGTATATTTCTACATTCAAGACATGCATCTGGAGAAAATGCAAAAGTATATAGATGTAAGCTGTGTATCAAACAACTCATCACCCTTGAATGCTTCTTTTCCTTCCAGTGATGGAAAGCAAAGATTTGGGAATGCTTAATGAATAATGCAGAGGTAGGACCATACAATGAATTCACTAGAATGGAAGTTTGGTTGCTTATATTGAGCCACAGTCACAAGCCTGGCAATCTGCCAAAGAAATATCAGTGCACAGGCAAACAGAAATACCTTAATAAAGATATTTTCCAATGCTTATAAATCCTTTAATAGCACTTGATAGGTGAGTGTTTGATGATCATGCGTTATGTACCTACTTCCTCTCCCTTCCTTTGCTTTTAAACATCAGTAAGCTACTGGTCGGATTTTTATTCGAATTAAAAATAAATATTGAACGAGCAAAGTTAAGGATAAAGAGCAGATCCTGAAGCAAAGTCGTTGAAGATGTGTTGATTTCCGGTCGCAAAAAGTATGAGAAACGTTTTGCTAGACGGATTACAAACATCGTCGAGCACGCGCTTATAACGTTACTCGCGGGGTTTCTAAGATAAACAGTGCGCTGACGCAGGGAAAACTGAGCTGCTGTGGGAAAGAAATCACTCACCGGTCTTCTGAATGTGCAGAAACACGATCACGTCGTGGGCATTTATATCAAACTGAAAGGTGTCGTTGGCAAAGACGTCGTCGTAGCCGAGATTACCCTGGATGCTTTGGAGCTTGAAAGCGGGGTGTACGGAGAGGAGTCCGTTTTTGTCGAACTCGAGGGAAACGGAAGAGAGACCGGCGGAGGAGAGGCCCTCGGCGAGTCTCGCGGATTCCTTGACATCACGGTTCGTCAGGGCACACACGTGATCCGGACAGAAGTAGCCAAGATATACGATGCCCGTGAGCGCGAGAAACAGGCAAATCCCGACGACGCTTCGCAGCCGAGTCCTCCGTGACCGGGACTCCATTGTCGTTGTCGTCGTCGTCGTCGTCGTCGTCGTCGCCGTCGCCGCGGAGAATTTATGCTCACGGCATAAATCGTCCGTTACGAGGACCGAGCGCTCGTTAGAGTGTTCTTCGCTCGGCCGTCGGCCCATTATATCCCCCCATGGCCCTTTTACACGACCGCCGCCGTCCTCGTCCTCGTCGCTTCGGTTTCCCGTACGCGCTCCGTTCGCCAAAGCGGTCCGATCAAAACTACATTACGCTTTTCCCCTCGCGGTCCTCCAACTACCTGAACTCGCCGAACATAACCGCACCACGCTCCGTTCCTCACTTCACTTTGCTCCGAGCTTCATTGCCCGTCTCACTTCAACTAACCTCTCTGTCCTCTTCCAGTCCCTCCTTCACACGCGCCGCACCGTCTGTTCGCGTCGTCCTCCGGGGTTCTTCGTCCCATGCCACCGCCTTTCCTGGTACTCGACGCGCATTTATCCGAACGTTACAGTGTCTCTCAAACCTTGGACTGCTTCAGCTTCATGTTTCCATTATTCAAAAGCCACTGGCTCGATTGACAACTTTCAAAACCCACGTAAAAAGCCTACGACATTCCTACTTATCTGGATCTGTTTTTTTGCATATTCACAATTTACAACTATGTTCGTTTTGGATACATGTGCACTGTGTTTATTGATAGTTTTTTTATGTCTCGTTTATCAACACACGAGACAGGAGAAATCATTTTTATATAAACAATCACTCAACGTGTTTATAATCACGGTGGGTCGGAAATTTCTTTAAGCTTGTCTTTCGAGTTACCGGAAGCTTTAATTTTACCGCGCTTTTCGAAGTTGATTTGAATCACGTAGTACAGTGTGAATGACAACCACAGTACCATACATAACCACAATCTGTCAATTCGATGTAAAACTTTCTTTTCTGTACTTCCAACAATCAAGTATGTATAGAATGTAGAATTCTCACCAAACTATTGACCTTCATCACATTATACCTCAACCTTGTTCGTCAGCACTGTGCAATTTACCTCAATATGGAGAACTTAAAAGTATTAGAAGATCGAATTACGCTGTTGGAGAAGAAAATTTATGGTGCCGAGAAAACGTTGACAATGGATGATAAATTACCGGAGAATCCTGTGATCGATAATCTTCTTCATGCAAATACATTGATTTCATCTGCCCTCTCGGGCAGAGAAAAGGCAAATGCTGTTATGAAACGCTTGCCGGAATTGAGTGATTACCTAGAACCACTTGCTGAAGAAGCAGATTTACCTTTGGCATCCAAGTTGCAATTGCTACTTGCAACAGAAGCTGACATCAAAGAAAAGTACGCCTTATTATTAAAAGTACAAGAACTGGAGCCAGTGCTGGGAACAGAATGTATGCAGGATGTACCAGAATTAACAACCAAATTGAATGATTTGACATTGACCTACTTGAAAGCCCATGAAGAATCAGAAAATCTGAATTCCGGAGTGATTGACATTTTCAAAAAATATGATTCTGTAATTAGTAGTATATCGCAGTCATTGATTGCCTTGGATGCAGCTGTAACTGCCGCTGAAGTTGCTGCATTACCCAAGAAAATATTGGATTAAGAAAATTCCTATCTCATTAATTATTTTGTATCTAAGGTCGTGAATGTAATTATATTAATAAAGGAAACAGAAGACAGAAGATGTGTTTAAAATACATTTAATTTTTTTTGCCTTAACATATAAAAATACTTATATGTTTATTGATGACTATGCATATACATTATATATTTAATAATTGTAATACTATAACAATATACTTTATGAAAATATTCATATGTTATATACATTTGTCTGATTTACTTCTTTTAAGATAATGTTCGATGTGGATAATACAGTGAATTCCGCGTTATTCGTCTGACGATGTTTCGAGTGAACCGGTTTTTTGGCTACGTGGAAGCCTCTTGATCGATTTCATTTAATATCTGCGATACGTTAAACGTATGAAAACTTCTTACCATATTAACCATATTAAACAGTTCTTTATACAGTATTTACATGTCTCGATAGCTGCGTGCAAACGAACCGCAGATTAGAAACGTGAAACTCTTTTATCGTTCCTAGTTTCTTGTGTCTATGAGCGATAGGTCATAGGGCATCGTTAGTTGCCCCGCATTTTCCAGAAATGCTGAATCGTTCGCGGCAACTCAGCTCTGTTTATTCAAAGCAGGCACCAAATGTCGTAACCACGAGAGCGCCGGTTCCAGGCTTGAATATATAGCCGGATGACCTCTCGAGCATCTGCTGTGGTGGCTCAGAAGGCCCTGAATTTCCCATCGACCCGATTCCGTGGCGCACATTAAAGGTGCTCCTTCGTCGTTCTACAAAAATAAACAAGAATACGTTTGTAGCAGGATATCAAAGGGATCGATGATTTTGCTGCACGATCAGGAACTCACGTAGCATGGTCCTTTGTTCGTGTCGGTGAAACCGGCACATATGTTATGTTTCGTAATGAAACCAGCGTAGTGGCTAGTCGCGTTGCATTCCTCCGAATCGTACGTCGGCACGGGCAAGAATTTATGATACTGCTTTAGATCTATTTCTCCATTCATTGGGAAACCCCAGCCAGCAGTAACACAGAGCTGACGTGGCTGGAAAATACAAAGTCAATTCGTTAGTGTCCTATTTCTCTCAAGCGGAGAATGGCTTGCCCTCTAATGGATTGAGCATACCTGGAACGAATCACTCGGGAGACAAACAGCGCTGACGTTCCTCGAGAACACTAAAGGATCCTCGAGCTCGATCAAAGCGATATCGTTGTTGTAGAGGAACTGATTGTACTTCACTTGAGGGTAGGGCACGATGTTCTTCACGGGGTGAGGTTTCAGCAGACTTCCAACTGTGTACAGTTGCCATCCGTTACTTTGTCTGTACCTGTGGAGCCAAAATCAACGGGTGGGGTGAGGCAATGTTGAATGAATCATGTGGAAGGGAGGAAATGAGGTAGGGGGAAAACTTTATGCCTTACCTATGAATACAGGAATAGCTGGCTAAAGCGTGCATCGGCCCAAGTACACTCGCTGTACAAGCAGCTCCGTGTTTCGGCTCCTTCAGCAAAGCTACACTAGACCATTGACCCTCACCCGCCGGCGTTCCACCCACCAATCTTGCGGTCGGTCCTTCCGCGTATTGCGAACCGCAAGAGAACTCCTGACAGGAGACTTGCACAACTTTACCCGATATACAGAGTTCCATGGGCTCCAAGTTCGTGACTAACGATGTTCGTAGACTTGCATTGGCCTTCAGTCTTAGGATTTTCTCGCTCTTATTCCAAGCAGAATACTCAGTATTCTCGGATCCCGAGAATCCTAGGGTACGGCAGTAAGAGTCACTGAACTCTTCGACCCATCCATCGGAGCAAATCAGACGGTAGTCTCCGGTCGAATGTCTATAAATAAAGATACAGTTTATTCAGAGAAATCAATCCTCATGCTGTTGAGGATTAGGTTCGATATTTACCGTATTCTTAGCAAGGTCGTCTTAGCAGGTAAGTCATTTAGACCCTCATTTTCGATGTTACTCTCGCTGACGATTTTATCCATCGTCATATTCGCCACGAGGCAATCCCATTCATCGGACCGATCCGGACAATGTTCGATACCATCGCAAACTTGTTCCAAAGGAACGCATCCTCCAGTTTCGCACTTAAACTGATCCAAGGCGCAGTCACAAAGTTTTTCATCCTCGCCATTAGCGCATTCTGGAATTCCATTACACCTCCAGGTTTCAGGAATGCACCACTTTTCGGTTGGGCAGAGATACTCATCGTTTCCACAGCTTTCGGCGCACGAATATTCGTCTTTGTGATCTTCGCAATCAGGTCGACCGTCGCACTGGGACAATCCTGGAATGCATCTTCCTGCGCCAGAAAATATCAGAACATTATTGAAATGATCAGAGTCAGGTGAAATTCTTTTTTCCGAAACTTACCACTGGAGCAGCGGAACTCGTCAAACTGGCATTGCCAGTTTTCGCAATCCTTTTCGTCGGTCCCATCGTCACAGTCAACGATTCCGTTACAGACAAGGTCTCTTCTCAGACATTGGCCACTCAAACACTGGAAATTACCGGGGCAACCCTCTTCCTTGCAGTTCAGCTCATCCGAACCATCGGAACAATCTCTCTCAGAGTCGCACTTGGACGATAAACTCACGCAATATGCACCGTCCCTGGAGGTGCCATTTTTGCACTGGAATTGACCAGCGGTGCATTTGGAGAACACAATATTCGGCGGAAACAGAAGAACTGGCTCTGTCACGCTACTGGTTTCTATCAATGTTGCTGGTAACTTCGTTGGCGTCGTAGGCAAAGCTGTGCTATTCACGCTTAATTCGTCGATAGTCTGATTTGACATTGAAGAGTTTGTTTGCTCAACGTTAGAAGTGTTTAGGGATTCTTGTTTGTTCTCCACCGGAACTTCTATCTCGAAGTCTTTCGTGGCGAAGGTAGGTCGCATGGTGTAATTTGGAACAAAAGGTTCAGTGCTGGGTACATCTTCTATGATTTCTTCCATTACGGGAATGAAGCTGGGATACTTTTTAACAGTCCCTGAAGAATTAAACCTTGAAGGATTCTCGGTAGTCCTAATATCCTGTACCCCCTTTTCATCGGTTGGGTTGGTAATCTCGATGATTTTCAATTTTGGTATTGGGACGATATTGCCCTCGGTGTCAGCCAATATAAATCTCGGAACAGTAGCGTTCAATTTTGGATCGGAGACATCATTGTCAGCTTCAGTAATGGTAGTTGGAGTTTCCGTGGTGACCAAACTGGTAGGATTCGAACTCTCTGTTAAGACATCAAGATCCTTTTCTGTCTTCATCGAAACCGTATCGTACGATTCTTTAACTGACGGTTTGTTTGCAATCTCCTCATCTTCCTCCAGTGGTATCACCCGCAAGTCCTCTTCAGAGGTAACTTCCTGTGAATTCGAGACTACAGGCATCTGCTCAGTGGTTGTCGTAGTAAACAGAGTCCTGTAATGGAATTCCATAGGACGAGTATCGTCATCCAACAATTCTGTAACAGGTCTGACATCTTCCGTGGTAGTGATCATCTCAGTGATTCCATTTTCTTCATCCGCTGACATCATCGTAGTTTCCTCTTGCATTCTTACCGTAGTACTTTCACTTTCTATCATTGTCGTGTGTTCCATGACCTCGGTATTGATTACTTGATCGTGCAGCATTAAAGAATCATCGTCCATTATCGCATCAGGAGTAGTGGAAGTTTGTAAGTCAGACTCTGTTGAAGAAACAGGAGTAGTCGTAACATTTACCATGCTTACAATCGTTTCATCTCTAGAACTTTCAGTTATCATTTTCTGAGTGCTCTCAGCTGGTTTTTCAGTCGTAGAATCTTCTTTCTCCATATTTGGTTCGATCGAAGAAGTGGATATCAAAAGATCATCTTCCGTTGTCTGCAATTCTTCCGGCAGAATTGGAACCTGTGGTGTGGTTTTAGAATCCATCGAAATGGCTTCAGTACTCGTAGCTGGAGTCGTCGTTAGGATTTCTTCCTCAGCATTCTGTACAGTGACATTCATGGCTTCCGTGTTGTTCTCAAGTTTACTTCCTTCGGGCATAGCGGAAGTTATAGTTTCCCTGGTATTCTGAGTCGTCGAAACTTCCTGTTGGATTTCCATGGGCAGAACGGGTATTTGTGTCGTTAATTTATTATCTTCCGTGCGATTCTCGATCGTACTCATAGTAGTTGTCATTGGAATTTCCGTAACAGGTTCAGGAAGAACGGTTGACTGTGACGGTTCCTTCAGACGATTTTCCACTACTTTCTTGTTCAAAGCAATTTTCTGCGGATCCTTTGAAGTCTTATCTTCATTATCGTATTCCTTCAGGACAGTATCATCACTTATATCATTGTACAGATCCTCCACAGCGTTCTCTTCAGGTTTTCCCAAATTCTTGTCAGCATTTTCTACAATAGGTTCGTCAGCGATTAATACTTTTTCATTGATCAACGCTGTAGGCATCATCGTGCTCATTTGCATCGCCTCAGTGGTAGTCGTTGGATCGTCCTCAGTCGAATTATTTTTTAATATCTTCTCAGGAACAACGTCCTGAAGAACCTTATATGTAGTCGTTTCTACCGACTCCTCTGAATTTTCTAGGGGAATAACTCTTAATGCTTTCTCATCAACGATATCATGAACATCCAAAATTTCTGTACCATTATTCATTTCAGGCTTCTTCTCAGTCGCTGCTTCCTCTCCTGACTTTTCTTGATCGTCCTTCAGTACTTCCTTTTCTGTTGCGTTCAATTTTTGACTGACATCAGGTTCAGCATGGTTCTCTTTCGGTGGATGCGTGACGACGTCCTCGACGTGTCCTTCAAAAGGATTAGGCACATCCTGTTCATCTTTATCCAGTCGCGGAGCTTTCTTAGACGTTTCTCTCTCTTTCTGAATATCTGGAAGGAATGGAGACATGTCGTCCACGTGTTTCTCATCCGTCACTTCGGTCTTCGACGATTCAGGATTCATCAGGATTTCTGGGAACGTTGCAGGATGTAGGGGAAGAATCGTGGAATTTTCTTGGCTCTGATCAGGATCAGACGAGTTCCCTGTTTGCTCCAAAATGGTCAACGTTGGCTTATCCTTCGCTGGTTCCTCGATGATCAATGGTTTTTCCGTGGTATGCAAGGTCGATTCCGGAATCAATTCCGGGATGATCGCGTGAGCGTCGTGAATTTCAGTCGAGTGTTCAATCTTAGGTATTATCATGATATGTTCCTCGTCCGACTCGTCTTTAATAGCCTCGATCAGTGGCTCGACATTTTCACCGAAATTTTTAGGCAATTTTGGGAACACAGTCGTGGGCATTTTTTCCACTACGTTCGTTTCATTCGTCCTTGCTATTTCGGGTTCAGGCAACACCCCAGATTGATTCCTGAATGACTCATTCATATCGTCAGAGGTTTTCGAAGACTCTGAAGAAGTCAATGGAATCTCAGTCGTCGTGTTGAAGTTCGTATCAATGCGTAGATCTACAGCGCTAGTATTCGTGGCAGTATTCATGGGTTCGATGTTTGATTCATTCTTTTGTGGTGAGTCAGTCAATCCTGAAATATCCTCAGAGCCAGATGTGATGTTACTATTCTCAGTAGTTCTTTCAGGTGGTGGACTCATTTCGAGCATCGGGGGTTCAGTTTTTCCTTCACTCGTATCGTTCGTGATAGTTGTATGATTACGTTGATCATCCGATAGGTTTGTAGGTGGGATAGGAGTAGTTTCTATTTCATGACTTGTGTGGATCATGTGTTCCTCATCGTCATTCATTGGTTTCAACGTAGTCATGACTGAACTCTGTTCTACCATTCCCTGGGTGGTCATCATTCCTGGATCCATGGATGGTGTTGAATCCGAGGTTGGTTTTGAATCTGCTGTCGGTTCAGCAGAAGGTTCAGGCTCAGCGGAAGGTTCAGGTTCAGCAGATGGTTCAGGTTCAGCGGAAGGTGCAGGTTCAGCAGATGGTTCAGGTTCAGCGGAAGGTTCAGGTTCAGCGGAAGGTTCAGGTTCAGCGGAAGGTTCAGGTTCTGCGGAAGGTTTAGGCTCAACGGAAGGTTCTGGCTCAATAGAAGATACTGATACAATAGAAGGTGTTGGCTCAGTAGAAGGTTCCGGTTCAGCAGAAGGCTCTGGCTCAGCGGAAGGCTCTGGCTCAGCGGAAGGTTCAGGCACAACGGAAGGCTCGGTCGCAGCGGAAGGCTCTGGCTCAGCGGAAGGTTCAGGCTCAGCGGAAGGCTGTGGCTCAGCGGAAGGTTCTGGCTCTGCGGAAGGTTCTGGCTCAGCGGAAGGTTCTGGCTCAGCGGAAGGTTTTGGCTCAGCGGAAGGTTCTGGCTCAGCCGAAGGTTCTGGCTCAGCCGAAGGTTCTGGCTCAGCAGAAGGCTCTGGCTCAGCCGAAGGCTCTGGCTCAGCAGAAGGCTCTGGCTCAGATGTTGGCTCAGGTTTAACCGACGAAGGCGTCGACTCATCTTTGTGTTCGTGCATTGAATGGTCCGACCAATGATCATGCTCAGTCGAGGACGGAGGTTCAGGCTCTCCTTTCGGTTCCGCCATGAAATCCGGATGGTCCCAGCCACTAGAATGTCGTGGTTCGAACTCTAATCCCGGCCCACGGCTTCTACCCTGGACGATATCTCGAGAAGACTCCGTACTACGCTCTGAAACCGCATCGTCCATTTCTACATCGCTGAGATCATTTTCATCTATGCAACTTCTTTCATCTTTATCTAAAACTCGTCCGGAATAACAGCCGCAGACGAAATTTCCTTGAGAATAGTCATATTTACAGTCCTCTGCGCATCGCATTTCATTCGTCTGGCATTGATCAACTACTTTTCCTACGTGTAGTCTGCTCAGGTGATACTTTCCAATGGAATTGCCCACCCTGCGCAACGTGCTTTCGATATCTTGTTGAGTGTCTTCCGCGGACGATAGAGGAGGATAACTAACCCTGAACTTGACCTCCCCTTCCTTGTTCATGTTGTACACCTTCACGACCGACTGACTATCCGGAAGATGGAGCATGGTTTTAAGATGTTCTTCCAAGTCAGCGGCAACTTGCCGATAAACCCTGGACTTAGGATTCGACAGGTCGTCCGTCCATTGGAGATCTTCCAATTTCAGTAAACCCTCCAGAGCTTGTGGAACTGTTTGATATATCGTTTCGTCGGTGGTGGGCCATGGTGGTACCGACGAAGTAGCTGGGGGTGGACTCGGTGGTGGATCCTTGATGTATTCTTGACTCCCTGCCGTTTGAACATCACCGAATTGGTGAGAATTTGCCTCGTGACCGTTCTCCAATGGTTCCCTTGCTTCTTGCGCGAGGATAACACCAGCTAGAAGATAAGGGCAAGGTATTAGACGACGCCTTGTTTTGGGTAAAATGGATGGGGAATTGGGAAGGACTTACTTGCGGCTAAAATGGCAATGATTACGGCGACTAGGAGGACTAATAAACCGCAGCCCCAACAGGCCATTCTCCTCCAATAAGAGCTCCTGGATCTTTTGTCCTTGGTGACGTAAAGTTTCTCTCCCCTGTAACAGAAGATCCAAAAGGTTGAAAATCCGTTATCGACCTTCTTGTCCTCTCGTCCCCCACCATCTTTTCGTTATCCTCTTCCTCCTATCCCAAAATAGTAAAAGCATTTTTACAGCGTTGCTCACGCGTCTTAATGGGTCAGCGATCCGTCAGCGACTATCCGCGGGATTAGAAGCTCATTTTAATTATCAGACAGCGATCTAAAAAGATGTCCCGCAAGAATCCGATACCGTAGAACTGTGCGTGATTTCTAAGATGGCCCACGCGAGATACGTGCACGGTTTTCTTCGTTGGCTAAAGTGGAAAAAGCTGGTTAGTCGGCGGCAGTGATAGACAAAATGGTTGAAGTACATTTCTAGAAGAGAAGGCGGGACAGCTCTGAATGAAGGAATGGCCCGTATGGATTTGGTCGATGGGTGGAATCTAACGTGAATGCCCTAATCTTTCGGAAGCAGCGGCAGAAATGTAATTCGTTTGCATTGCGCCTATCACTGGTCCAAGTCCATCGCCCTGCCCTGGTTTATCGAGATCAGGCGTTATTGTCCATCCTCATCCTCGTAAGCATCGTTAAAGTACCTGAGGGCCTTGAGCCAGTGGGAATAGTCGACCAGTCCGGCGGCAGGGTCTCTCAGGCTGAGTCCCTCGCGGCCAACGCCCGGGCCCAAATCGAAACGGACTCCAGCCACGGTCGTTTCAACCTCGGCCTCGGGACCCCTGCTAAGTATCGGGACAACAGAAAATACCGTCTGACTGTCTACTCTCTGGCAAAATAACGTTCTCGTTGGACGCCGATAAAACACGACAAGTAAATCGGCCCGAACCTTTGCCTAACCGTCCATCCGTGTCTTCTTTGTCCACCTTTGGTTTGTCAGCGCGACGACGAAATCGCCGATAAATCTCACCTCGCGACGTTCTACCGACCGTTGAAATTCATTACACGCGACCAGAGCTCCGCGAAGGACGTTATTGCAATCGCTTGCTTTTAACATTTTCGACGACGAGAGGAACATTGTGACACTATCGTGTCGCAAGCTCCGCCATCCTTGGCAACTGCAATAGCGCAACGTTTGAGGATCCTCATCCGCCCAGTCGCACTAATGAATCTCCCTAATCGGTGCGTTACATCTCTCCCCCCTCCCCACAATCTCGTTTCCAATCTTTTAAGAACTCGTCGATACGCATGACTCGATTGGCCGTTCCACGCGAATTTATTAGAGCATTCAGGGTATGGGACTAGAATAATGTAATCAAGCAAATAACCAAGGAATCTCTCTACGCCGACGAAATAGTATGCATTAACTCCACGACACTATTTTCTATCGACTGGTATTCTATCTGGGATGGAAATCTTTTTGTCTTCCCCACTCGCCTAGATCCCGCCTAGTCCCGCCGGGCTGGTAAACGGTACACGTAGAAACAATAAGAGTTAATGACAGTTAGAAGATCAGTGTCGTACGGAAAAAGCAGTACTGTCAGATCGAGAGACGTTTGAATACCGAACGATTCTTCTCCGAGCGAGAAGACCATTCATGGATGAGAAGAATCGTCGTAAACCAACGAATCTCTGAATCCTGTCGACACTGGCGAAAAGACGCTGGAAGGAGTCGGAAGATTCGACGAATCGGAGGATCCCAGTTACCTGATGTACTTCCGGTGCTCGTTGACAGGGACGAAATATTCCTCGTAGGGATCAGCTGGCACCTCGCAAGCCTCCTGTCCCTTCGTCTGAAGATTGTTGCCCGTGTACGGCCTCATGGAGACCAGTTCGAGGTTCACGGCCTCGATTTGCTCCTTCTTGCCCGTGTCTGCGGAAAACGAGCAACTGTTACTAACTATCAAGGCCATCGACGGCTGGACGATGCACAACCGGTACCGGTTCAGCCTTTATCGCCCCGTGCCAAACGGAAGAGAAACCTTATTCCCCGGGATTAATCGCACCTTAATGGCGCCGGCCCGACGAAAACCGTTGCTTCTTATCGCCGTGAGAATGCTTCGAGCGCATCCATTGTCTGCTAATTTTCTTAATTCACCCGACAGGGGGATGTTGTCGAAGAGAATCGCGCGAGAGTGACTCGTACCCGAAGATCCATTCATTATATACGGAGAATTTCTGGCCCCGCGGTGCATGACGCCGCGTCACGCTAAAAAGACGACCAACGAGAGAGATCCGAATTTGACATAAATCGCCTGGAAGATAAGACCGCAATTGCGGAAAAGACAAGGCACGATACTTCCTCGGATTTCACCGACCTCCAACGAGTCTTCCTCGCTAACGGTAATGCCAGTAATTAACGATTGAAAGTGCCGCGGTTATCGACCGCGCCATTTCTCATATCTCACCGTAAATGCCCGAGACTTTAAAAACCGTTCGACTGAACAAGCAGATAGCACGAGCCACTATTTTGACAGCCCCCCCTCCCCCCCCCATTGAAAGAAACTCTGCTGGTATTTTCTTTTGCGGCAAATGCCAGTAATGTAATATGCGCGACATGCCGGACAATTAAGTCCCGACTCGTGTAACCCGCACATAATAGCCTCGACTCGGCGTACCGAGGCGAAAGACGAGATCAGAGAAAGGGAAAATACCGTGGAGAGTGCGACGATGTAACGACTTTTCGTCGCGTGGAATTTCCTTGGCAATTTAAGCCGTCAGAATAAATAGCCCGATTACCGTTTACGTAAATTCTCCTTTTTACGGTCGGACGTTTAAACGTAATCGGGGTTGTCCAAGAGACTGAGACCCCTTGAACAGCGATATTAGCGTGCGTACAATAGGAATGTAAGGATATTGTCGAGGAAGAAGGACGAACCGTTGGCTTGCACGCTGGTAGCGCTGTTGTTGAGGAAACTGGCGTCATTATTATTGCCATTCCCGTGCACGCCGTTGACTTTCGGCTCAGCCGGGGAAGTCTTGTCGTGATTCTCGCTCGGCAGTTCGATCCTCGTTTCGCTCTTGTAATTCTGATCAGCGTTGTTCTTCGCCGGTTCCACGTAGTGCTGGGAGACGAAGGATCGTTGTTGTCCATTTTCCTCGGGGATTTTGTGATCCTGCTCCGGTTGCTGATGACGCGCATCCTCCGTCCTCTCTTGTCCCCCCGGCCCGTTCCCGAACTCCTCCTCGTTGGCGAACGCCGGATTGTCGGTCCCGCCGATCTCGGACATCTCCCGATTCTCGCGCCGGAAACTGCTGGCCCTTCACCTTATCTCGCCCGGCCTGGTCTCCTCTCTCATGCGTCTTGATTCTGAAAGCAAAGAAAAATTGCTCCTTTCAACAAGCAGCCACGAATAATCAACCATCGCCAGCCATTCATTCGTCATCTCCTAACGGGCCACTCTGGAGTATCATTAAAATTCGTGCTAGACAATATTTCCATGAAGAATTCATCAACGACATCGTAGCTCAGCGTCAGAAGTATTTGGGAAAAGCATATTTCCAGGGAACGAAGTTAACGGGGCAACGGGGTATATTATTCGACCGACTGCACCGTACTTGAAGTCACTGGCACCAA
This sequence comes from Hedychridium roseum, assembly GCA_963989215.1. Lineage (NCBI taxonomy): Eukaryota > Metazoa > Arthropoda > Insecta > Hymenoptera > Chrysididae > Hedychridium > Hedychridium roseum. The sequence continues at coordinate 1,159,810 of OZ022318.1, read as the reverse complement.
TCCAAATCGGCGACGTCAACGACGACGCGAGTTTGAACCTTCGCACGGGATTTGGAAGGGGTGACCCGTGGGAACCGGGAAGGGACATTCCGTATCGGGATTTACTCCTATTTACTCCGTTGACGTGACAGCTTTGCACAGACCGCTCTAGCCAAGAGTTTTGCTTCCTCGAAAAGCGTCAAGGATCCAGCAGAAGAGGCTCGTCGAGCCGTCAAATTGTCGTCATGGAATTTCGAAGGATGATGTCAGGTGTGAGTCAGTGTCGCTGTGGGAGGATGTCGTGGGAATCCCGGAGCATCCTGGCGCAGTTCCCAGGCGCAGTTTACTCGGCCTAACTGCTCGTCTGCCTCTTTCGGCCGAACGCGTAGCTTCGTTTCCTGCGAATCCGCCGATCTTCTGCTCTTTTTGGCATCGAACAACACGGGCCAATAAGTCCGGCACAAGGAGAAGGAACGAGCGAGTCTTGCCGCGAGCTACGACCCCGGCAAAGTCGATCTCGTTCAACCAAGATCCCCTTCGTCGTCATTTCAAACATCTTAGCAACGTTTCATTCAATATGAATCTGTCGAAGGAAAATTATCCGAACGTAGGAGCAACAATTTCATTAGCTCCTGTCAGAAATGAACGATCAGAGGCGTTGGTTTAGCGATAAAACTTTGCTGGGAGTTGAGTTTGCGTTGATGTTGAGTTTCGACTTCGGAGACACCCTGTAGGGACGAGCGAAAGGGCGAGCGTATTAGTTCGTGTACATACACGATGGTAGCTCGGCACATACTGCACCGAATGTGGTTGACCCTGAAGAGAGCCGGGCACAAAGGACCGACTCACCCCGGGCTCCAAAGCGAAGACCCGTGAGTTAGGAGCTTGGCGCTCAGCCAGGACGATTTTACATCCTTTTCACGATCCCTCGTTCTTGTCTTTACGTAATTCCCATACATGGCTACGTCAGAATTATTTCATTTCCCGTCCCACGTCTTCCAAACGACCGAGGATCCTGGAATTTTGTCGCATCCACGCATTGTCCAGTTTTTTTCGCGAGGCGCAAATTTTTAAGGCCGTTCCTTTCTTCGTCCTCCCGTGAATGGAATCTCGTAGGTAGCGAGATATCGGTCCGTGGCTTGGCATAATACGGGGAACGGCGTACCACGGGAGGGAGAAGAGAATACGAGATACGGACGGTGCATAAGTCGAAGGACAGCGCGTTGCACGCGATGATCCTTCGTGGCGACGCAGAAAAGGACTGGCTCTGTCTCGTTAAAGGACATTCTCCAACGACATTGCCAGGGGATTTATCGAGGCAGGATAGCGACGATCGAGTCTCGCTCTGCCGAGCCCCAAAGACTTTCACCTTGATCGTAATCGGGGAAGCCACCTTGCGCAACTCTCGCCCTATCTTTTACATACTCTGCGGCTTACGATTTGCCCGCGAATCACAACGGCTCCCTCATGGTCGAGTCATTATCCTATTACTTCCTTGACCCTCGCCAGACGCGCAAAGCTCCCACTCCCCGAGCCTCTTCCAACGAATTCCCTCATCGACAAGGGGATTATTCAAAATCAGCTTCGCAGCTCCCAGAATCGAGATGTCTCGTCGAGAAATAATGGTTCTCCTACATGCAAGAGTCACCGTATCGAAGGACTCGTCGTCTTTTGCATGCCAGTCGCGCATTGGAATACAAAAACATTCCACCTTCATTCCGTAAGAAACCTTGAATTTCGGGCTACGTGCGGGCGTGAGGATTTTTTTAAAAATCACGAGGGCCAGACTTCTCGCTCGATCGACTCCTCAAGAAAATATTTGGCAGCTCGCGAAAGGATGTCCTAATGACGCTGAATTCCGTGGATTCGTGAACCGATGAGAAATCGACCTGACGTAAGGAATGACGAACGGAAAAATTACGTGCGAAGACGAGCAGTCGTTTCGCTGGTTGCTTTGCGGAAAAGGGATTGAAACGTGCATTTGCCGTCGCGTTCCGTTGCACCGAGGGAACATTATGCCGCCGATAAATTCAGCGAGTTTTGCCAGCCGTTGAGACCCCACCGAGAGATAAGATCATCCCCGATTTTTCTGCCGTTCAATCGGCACCGCCATAAAACAACGATTTTATCTCCGATTCGGAGCAGTTTCGGATTACGCGGCTCTGCCGGTCAGTTCGCGGGTCGTAGACTCTTCGTAATTTTAACAGCCTCGCGAGGAGCTATGAAATTACGCGAAGATATCGCAGGAGAATCGAGTCAGCCATTAAGAAGAACACAGTCGCGATAGGAAGGTATACGCATTCTCTTGTCCCGTAAACGAGCCGATTGCAATAACCACGTTGATTTCGCACCATCTACGGAAACGTCCCATGGGTTTACGTGATCCACCGTCCAACACCATTCACGTAATTCTATCAGAATTTTCCGGCTGATTTCAGAGCGATGATCTACAGTTCCAAAACAGTCAGTTCCCCCAAAGTCCATTTTTGGAGCCTCGGAAAGTCACATAATGCGTAGACAATGCGAGAAACTGCGGGAAATTGTACGTTGCCGAGGCTGAATGATTAAAAAAACGAGCGCGGGTTCGTTAGTAAGACATTTTCCTCGACGGACGACTAAAGAGGACGAGCTTGCTGAAACGCTTTAAGTGGCAGTTGCGCTAAGGACCTGGAATTATCGAACGGAGGAAAAAATCTTTCTCACCGTGGCATTATCCTCGTCGGCAATCCTCACCGCGAACCAACGACCGCGGACCATTGTATGCTCGATTGTAAGTGTAACGTTTAATTTCATGCTCCACGCGGTCCTACGCACTCCACCCAAGTTGTGTAAAAAGCAACAATGAGCCGGCACTGCTTAGGAAAGATCGACAAAGGTTGGGATGAGCAATCGAACAACGCCAAAGTCAATGAACCAACGAAAATTTATTCACGTGAAATATCATGCAATATGCGTACATTATAATTATGATTCGTAGGTGAAAATAATTCTTGGACCGATCGCTCGGGTTCTCCTTTGTTCCCGCGATGGGGTGGGTAACGCGGGGAAAGGGGCTTGCCGAAAGCCTGAGAAAGACAAACAGAGAAGCAGATAGCCAGAGTGGAAAGGCAGACGGGAAGGCAGACGATACGTGCATCTTCCACGGAATGCACGCGTCTCGGTTTTGCGGCGTGCAACTCTGCACGTGCGATTACGAAAGCTCATTCTCTGAGGTTCCTTAAATGTCAGCCGATCATGACACATTGAATTGGAATCGACGAATGCAATGCACCGACATTTACGGACCGACGGTTTCTCCCTGTCCGTGATAAGCCGAGGGATCTGAATCGCCAAATATTTCCTCCATCGATCCTTGCGTCAAGGATCTTCCGTTAAGCCGGCTCGAGGGATCACGGTCGACGTCCATTATCGACGCTGGCCTCTCGGGGCGTATCGTCTTTTGAGAGAACCGTTCGATCCTCCGACGGATATTGCCATCGTCCGTAGGAACAATGCATCTACAGGTAGAACGTTGCAGAGCTCAGGGCTCCATTGTTCGGCATTTCCATCGGCCGCGAAATCGATGAGTCGCGCGACTTCTCGGGGACAAAAAGTCGCTCATTAGCGGGTACCTCACGAATGCAACGGCAAGTAAATCGCCCGTGTTTTAGTCTTCATGAGCGCACGGAGATTGCCGTGGCGAGGCATTTACCGTACAGTCATGACCTTTCTACGGCGTCCGCGGAGAACGAGGAACACTGAGATGTCGACGACGAGGACGACGAGGACGACGAAGACGACGACGACGATGACGATGATGATGATGATAGAGTTGCGCTTATCCCCCTCGCTGTACAACCTATACTCACTTCGCTTTCTACCTTCCCCGCGGGAAGAGAAGCGCACACCCACGCGGCAGTCCTGCACGTGTGTCTACCTATACCCCTCCCCCGGAATTACCCGGGGAACACACCGGCAATTACCCTTGCAACCTCTCCTCCCCTCTCCCACAACCATTCGTTAATTATTACCGAGATTTCGGAATTCCGGAGCAACTCGATTATCCCACTCCCACGACATTAGTTAGCCCATAAAGCTGATGGATTTTTCGAGGAAAAATTCATGCTTCTTCGATCTACGAAATAATTTATAGACAACGACGTGGCCTTCGAGGATGAAAGAATGGCGCGTTGATTAAAGTCCGTCAGCTGCAATCCTCGTGAATTTTTCATGTCTCGCTCCTGAGAGTCGGCATTTATTTATATATCGCGACCGATTCACAGATATCGGATATTAATGGCGACTCGTTCGAAGCGGAACTCGTTGATCCGTTCACGGTCGACGAGGATAACTGGTTGATTGAGAATCGAGCATTGCCTTACGATCTCAGCCGGCGAAATTAGCATGAGGAATGATCCTAATGTCCAGCCAATCGCCCGCTATACTCTTCTCTCGTGGCATTTTTATCCAGGCAAAACTTTCGCTCGCGATCGACGCCACAGTGTATTTAATGAGATCATCCAGAGAAATAAAATAACCGGCCGAAAGTTTGGACTCCCGGTGACCTCGTTCTTCAGTTTGTAATGTAATTGAAGTGTCGCGTTAAGCGGTGACATCTTCACTGCAAACAGAACGATCTCGGTCCATTCCCGACGGTGTGTCTAATGAAAGAACATTGGCAAGTGGCTTAAAACGACAGTTTAACAAGCCACTTGCTCCGCTGATTCGCCTAACGGAATTATCCTCGAAATTGCCGTTTACTCGTCTACCGCGTCCTTAAGTCGCGTTCGTTTTGTCTCCGGCAATGAGGAGCGTGTAAATCGCCGGCTCGTTAGCGCCGATCTCTTCTTCCATCGAGAAACACAGGATTTCCTCACATCCTCACCCGGAATTTCGAGCGACGTGGGACAGTTTTCAATGAATTTCCGGTGGCAATGGACAAGGCGATAAGCCTATGGTTTATAATAAATTCCTTCGCGCCGATACGGCACGATTTACCGGCTCGGCAGGTTCCCCGTAAAGCGGATTATCGGGAGATTATAAAAAGGACGTCTTTTACGGGCGAGCAAGCCGATAAACATAAATCGTCAGCGCTCCACGCGTTAGCGTAGTTGGCCTCGTGGGCAGCCGATAACGAGCCAGAGGTAGGATAAAATATTTGCGCGTGAAAACGTCAACGGAGCACGCATCTTGGAAAAATCCCGACAGATACGACACCCACCAACGTTCTCTGACGTTCCACTGGAAAATCGCACTGCTCCACTTCCCCCGTTGCCCTTCACTTTCCTTCCCACGTCTCCGAGCAGAGTTCCTACAATTATGTCGAGGGATTTAGGAGACGACGATGTTGCCAGTTCGGCCGATATTTCGGGATCGGTTAATTCGGGAAAATTGCATTGAGTCATCGGAGAACGTCGCGCTTGAATTCCCTCGTTTTTCCCCGTTGAGGCTGCTACGCCTACGTGCATTTCTCGCTGACAATGTCGAATAATGCAGGAGCGTTGCCGCAGGCTCGTTCGAGCGTGTAAATAAAACATCGATACGTCACTCTCCGGTTAGCGTAGGATAAAAATGCGAATTCCGTTTGGCCAGCCGAGACGCTGTTAATATCCATGCAAAAAGAGCTAATCAACGCAATCGACGACGGCCTTGCACCCGCGGTAAGTAGGAAGGTACCTTTCCCGTTCTAACGACCACAGGATACGACGGAATATTCGATCTAAATAATACATTTGTAACCCAACGAGAAAATTCCTTTCCATAATACAACGATCGTTGTAGAGAAGATTCTCGACGGACGTTGCGTAAATTTGTAGACTTCTACTCCTCGAGTTTGCGCTGTTTTACTCGATAATCGGCTAGGCACACGCGACTGACAAAAATAGACGTAAAACCGGGGAAGATTCACTTTGATAGATGTGCTTGAGGAACATGCGTGCTGGAAGCGACGTTTCTTCCTCGAGAACAACGAAAAGAATCTTTATTATGCCGACCACGCGTGTTTCTCTTCTTCCTCTCCTTCGTCGCGGGACGGAATTATCCGCGACTACTTGGAAATCCAGACGAATGACCGTTTTTCCCCGTTCCTTTCTTCGGCAAATGTTTCTTCTTTATCGAGGAAACGCACCGTAGAGATTTTCAACGATTTTACATGGCGGAAAGAAGGCCGCAGGCCGCGAATTATTTAACCCCCATTACAGCCTCGTGCTAGACTGCTTTTTGTATAACGTCTTTAATTACGGCACAGTTTTACGAGCCATAATCGTGCGAATTACTTTCATACGCAGCCGTAATGTACGCAATTACCCGAGCGTTACGGCTACATTGAACCGGGGAAAGGCTTTCGAATCGTCTACGGATAAATTACCGTATCATAAACCAATCGTGTGTCTTGAATTTCCCATTGTTTTTTTTTCGAAATCATCGGCAAAGCCGATAATTACGAAACGTGCCGTAAAAACCTGTTGTGCCAGCGTTTCAACTACTCCGTAATGTCCTTTTAAGATGCAAGAGTTGTTTCTTTTAACATCCCGCACGAGCGAGAACTTTAATTTCCCGAGGAGGATGAACCGTTTTTCCGTGCGGTGAATCAACGTCTTCTTTCCGCGACTACGAGGCGCCGGTGAGTTGAGTCCTTGACATTACGGGTTCCTGGTTTCCTCGGAGATGTGGCAAGGAAGAGGATTCGGGATCGATCGGACCCGAGAAGTGGGACAGGAAAAAGCCGGGCAAAAGCTCGTCATCGCGGCGCCTTAGAATATTCCTCAGGGTCATCGGGAAAACGGAGCGTGGAGAATTTTCGTTGACGATTTCCTGGGGACATTCGGGGAAAGCAGGAAGTCGGTGAAGGGGACCGATAGATCTGTTTCGATGGGAGAAATGGAAGATGGACGGTTCCTCAAAAGCGAACGGAAGATCCGCGGTGCTTCGGTCCAGGCTCCGTTGGGTTTGATTAGAAAGTGGGACAAGTCGTACTTGCGGAGCCTCCGGGTAAGTAAGTCTTGTCGACATGCGCTTACATAACTGGCTTCTCCGCACGGCAGACGCGTGCCGCTGCTTGCCCATCTCGATATTCCCATTAATTACCATTCTGCAATCACGTGGAAACCGCCGACGGTACCCACTCGAGTTTCATTTTCTATCGAGTACCGACTATCCGTTTCTATTTTCCGACGGATAATGCCGTACCGTTGCACGCACAATCTCTCCCGGACTTTGAGCCGAGTGTCGGCCAAGGGAAAGCCGAATTTTTCAGCCTCATGCAAATTCCACCTGGCTCAGCCGTCAATTCCTCCGTTCCTCGCTGTAACGGTGCATTTAATGAATTTTATCAATCTTTTCCAGCCTGTACGAAGACAAATCGCTGCCGGCGAACGCCCCTGCGATACATGTGCGCCTCGCAGATACAAGCGAAACGACATTCCGCGGTGAACCGTCCGTATTTCGCTACAGCGCGTTTCACGCGTCGCTCCTCGGCGACTCATGCTCCCCGAGCTGAGGAGAAAAAAGTTTCTAACGTTCGAAGCTTCCGGGCTAACGGTAAAATACAGACAGTTTTTTTTTACCAGCCCGAAGAAATTGTTTCACGTTGAATTTCCCGTGGGCGGAGCGGAGGGGCAGTGGTGAGAGGAGAGAAAGGTTTGGCGGGCCGAGGGGTGCTGTAGAAAAGGAGGGAGGGGGGGACAACGACCTTGCCGCAGAAGAAACTTAATGGGAGAGTAGGCGCGGCCAACGTCTTCACTTGGATCGTTTGGATTTTGATAAATCGAATCAGTGTGCCAATACTACTCTCTTTTCTAACGGCAAAAATCACGAAAATTAATCAGCCATGGTTATGGATGGGCTTTGATCTCCTTACGACGGTTCTTCCCGAATTTCTTTGGCCACTTTCCAGCGGTATTCGCGCAAGATTCGATCGGAGGCCTGAAATCGTGCCGTCACGCCGGAATCAGCGTCGCGTGTGTCAAATCGAATGGCGCACTTATCGGGGAATTATCCTTTTTTGCCGGAGCGAATGGCGATAATTCGCCCGCAGCACCGTTCCCCGGCAGTTGGAGCGGGTATTCACCGGACAGCTACTCAGCCGGCTCGCAGAAATTCCCGCGGAGAATCCTCGAGTTTCCGCTTCTCTGCGTCCCAGGCCCGTCGAGTATAACAGGAAAATTGCAATCCCGGCTATAACTACTAAACCATCATTAGCGCTAACAGCCTCATGAATTCTGCTCTTCATTTCACAACTCCTCATTCTTTCGCGCCTGATCGGTGCAAAAAAACGCCCCGGCTATTGGCGAATACCTGTCGTAACGGTTCGCGAAACGAGCCCCCCCGCGCCGTCAGTTTTGGCTGCAGCGTCGAAATACTTTTCTTCAGGATTATCATAGACCGTCCTTTACTGCCACTCGAAATCGAATCCAACGTCCTACACGAACAGGAACACGTCATTAACATACTACGTTTTCTGTGTGGGTACCGTAGCCTCGAATACCAAACCGCGCGGTGCTGACGAAACGTTTTGCCCGCCGTTCGAAAAGAAACCCACCAGGCTCAAGAGTCGAACTAGCCTATAGCTGCCGGGCCACTTTCATTTTTCCAACGAATTCGTCATATCCTTCGGGGCCATAATTCCTATCGACGTGTGAAATCTTTGCTGCTATGTCTCCGACCGACAGTCAATGACTTTCGACAAATACCACGGATACTTTTTCTTCTTTCACGTACTATAGATACCCGAGGTCGATAATTTTATTATTCCTTATGGACCTAAATATGCCTCGCGATGAAACGAACTTCACGATCGATTCTGTAAGGATTCTCGAGCAGACATTTTCCATCTTCTTCTTCTTTTTCTTGTTCCTCGTGATATCAGCAGAGCCGGCGATTCTCCCGTGGTATTTACGTAATGCCATTTGAATCCGCAGGAATTACGCGGGCGCATTGGTCGTCGAGCGGCCTTCGGAGCAGCCGAACGATTTGAAACACCGATCGGAAGCGATTAACATCGTCTCCTCTCCCCACCGGCCATTGTTCGCCGTCGAAGCTGCATCGCATCCTGGATTTCCTAACGCGATCGTTTATGCCGGCGGAGCAGTGCGTGCAGAGTCGACCGCAGCAGGGCTTCCTTTTTGCTCGACCGGATTAATTCCGATGGCCGCAAGACTGAGTCGAGGGCGAAGTGTATCGCGCGGTCGACGGTGCTTAAGAGAATGTACGAGAAACGAGTCCTTCGCCCACAATCGGCCGTCATTGTTCCAAACGAAAACCCGAACCCACGTGGCACGTTTTATCGGAGAGAATGCACTCCGACAAATTGTCCCGACCTCCGTTACGAAACGAGTATCCTTCGGAACGTAATCTCGCTGCTCCTCTGGACGAGTGTTTTACTAATACCCGATTAAACGCCTGTCCGTTCGATTCTCCCGCGATGAGGAGACCGTTTTTTCACGGACCCGTAAAAAGAAGCGTGACAAAAGCTGGCTGAAAAAATGACATGGAGCGGTAAAGCGAGTGAATAAAGTCGAGCGGCTCGAGCGGTTTTCTCTTTGAATTTTCGTCCCTGGTGTAAAACGAGAGTCTCGTTAGCGGTGGGCCCCGTGTTTGAGCATTGTTGGGCCCCCTGAGCGATCGAACGAAACTGTAACGGCGAGCAACGTTGTCGGGCCGCGTGCCTGTCGCTCGACCGATCGGACATTGCCAGTAAGTGAAAGTGTCGCCCGTCCAACCGCCCATATTCTCGCGGCTGGCCGTACATAAATCGATACATACACGCCCATGTACGCAGCACATAATCCGACAACCGGCGGATACCTATGCGATCGGCTAGAAAATTTCTTGCTGCCGATCTCGCGAATGCACTGCGACGTTGCCGGATTACGCAGCTTTTTACAACCATTTTAAATGGCCAGATTTAAGTACTGAGGAATACAGATTTATATAGACCGACCTATGGATCGACCAACAGAATGTTCAGGGAGATGGGATTTATCCTGTGGGATAGCTCAGAGTGGTTTTACAATTTTTCTTCTCAGGCCAGAGATGTAATTAAACCGATTCACGGTCCGCTGAGCCGAATTCTCGTCCAGTGCTACGCATTTCGCGTTCCGCGTATCGCATGTCCGGATGGCAGGGGAGGAAATCGCAGCTGGACCGACCGGTCGTGGAAATTGCGCCTTGAATCCGCGTGGAATTCGATAGGCCGCGCTTTGGCGGAAAGTCGGCTTCTCCGAGCGCGACGAGTGGCTCGGTTTTCATGGCAAGACACGTCGAGAAAATCGACAGCGAACGGACCGGTCCATCGAACCTCCTAAAAATCCTACGCCGACTTCCTACGATCAGCGTACCAACTTTTCGATAATGGAAAGACCATTCTCTCGTGGCCAAAAGGACCTCCGTGGCTGACGGACGGGGATCAAGGACACTCGTTGCCAAGGAAATACAAAAACCGAAAGTATTCCCGACAAACTCGTTAACGCCGGTGATTAGCCCAACTTGTTTTTAATCGGCGACTGGTCAGGACGGATTAGCATATTCATAAGAGCCATCTGCTCTGTATTCGATCACCGTTCCGCCAAGTTAGAGCGCAGAAATTCGTGGTGGAAAAATGTCGTAGCGTGAAAAATGAACGAAGAGATCCGCCGCGGTGATCTCGCCGGGCAATTCGGAATGCGACTTGGCTCGAGAGAAAGCTCAAGATGGCCTCAGTCTTCTCTCGGACATACCTTCAAGGACGTCAGTATGGAAAGGTTATCGTAATTAGTTCACCGGGGAGCACCTTAAACGGGCAATCACTCTTCGACGATCCACGGATGTCGGTCTAGAATTTCCATAATTACTTGGCCGTCGATATATTTTTCGTTGAGATGCTCCGGTCTTCCCGGTCGTGTGGAAGACGGCTTTCACTGCTTCAAAATCTCCGAGACACAGCCGGTGGTAAATGCCATAAGGCGCTAACGGCAATGCCATTTTCAACAAAGTTCAGATTCCAGCGAGCGCAGTTGCGGCAGAACGGCGCATCCCATTCAGATCGACGAGCCGCGAACTTTGACATTTCTTCCACGATCTCGTGCGCTTATTATAGCAGGAATGCGAGGCGGCTGCGACAAAGAACGTATACGTTCAACCGGAACGGTCGTTCCCGCACGGAAATTCACCGTCAGAACGAGCCGAGTAAGATAAGAAATTTTCGTCAAACATCGGCACGCGTGACAAGATAATTACGTGGGATTCGAACGTTACACGTTTAGCGAAACGAGGCTTCTTAAGTGGACAACGGCCTTAGGAGGACAAAAGGAAAGTGTGACGAGCCTGTGAGCCTGTCAGCTTGATTATGCCAATGAATGATCGATTTGACGCAGATTGCGGTTGAAAAGCAAGCTTTCCTACGCGCATGGGAGTTGACTTTCCAACGCGGTTTTCGATCGAACCACCAAGACGGCTCCCGATCGGTGAGCAAGGTCGTCTCCTTGCATTCGACGACGGATCGGTTATCTTTGCGGTCGAACGAGGATCGCCGCAGGAACCAGGAAAGCTCGCCGAGGAAAGCGAACGGTCCGTGGAAAAAACGTTACGGCAAGGACGTTCCGGCGCGATCGGTGCCGCGCCAACCATAATCGGAGCGACTGACGTAACTGCTCTAACTGTCTGCACAGCCATTTGGAGAACGGTGAACGTCCGGCCGGTTCTAGACTCGCAGACCGGCCCGATTCGCCCGTTGAAAACGAAACTGAAACCTTCCAGCAACGTGGACTTTTTACCCGCGGACAAGTTTCACGGGATTCCTCCGGGAGGATTTTGCACGAAGGCCGATTCATTCCCTGGAGCTTCTTCCATCGAATGCAAAGTGATGCTCCAAGCGTCGCGGGGAGGAGAACGTTACGCGCCGAACGGCAATTACCATAGGCGGTATGCACGGTGCTCGTTTGAAAAGTCGTCGATCCCGTCGAAAGTCCAAGAACCGCCGCCGATGGAAACTCTCGAATGAAAGCCGGCCAACGGCGCGAAGAGGTTTCGATATGGGCTTTACTCGACGCCTTCCCAGGGCCGACAGATACGACGGGTTTTTCGATCTCCTGGAAATTCACAGCCGGAGATCGTCCGGGCGAAAGGAGACACTCGCTCCGAACGTTCGACATTCGAAGGGGAAAATTCGTCGAAGACTGGCAGAAACAAGCCAAGACGTTTCATGTACCATTTCGTGCGCAGAGGAATTTCGTCTGGCCGAGAGAACGCAAAGTCCTGTTACCTCGACGTTCCGATATGTTAATTCAAAAGCAATGCGGTATTTAGCGAGACCTCCTTCTTCCCTGTCCGGTCAAGCCGTTGCCGGCCAAACGAATTTTAAACGGTGAAAGTCCGGACCGAAAAACGCCGGTCCACGATGATGCAGGTTCCAAGGTAGAAGAGAAACGCATAACCGCCGTCGGGGAATCTTTTTCTTCGTTGAGCAGCCAATGAGGATGAGAATGGAACCACGATAAAATTTTCATCGAAAAGACGTTTAACGGGATACGGTTTCGATGTCAATGCCATTCGAAGGTCTTGTAATTAGGTGAAGCCAGAAGGAAAAAGGAGAACGTGGCCCAGAGGGGAGGAGGGCAATATGGAAGTGCGTTTACGTCTCTTCAGTGGAGTCGGGTTAGCGGGGTGGTTCACCTGGTTCAGCTGGTTTGCCGGCAAACATTCACGAACAGCAAGCACACGTTTTTGCCGTCGGCCAACGCGAATATCTTCCTCTCTCCTTCGTCTCTCCCCCGAGAGAGAGTCCTAGTCGACGCAGGTGTAGCCCAGTGACGTCAGGATCCATTGTTCCCCCGCCTTTCTCTCTTTCTCTCCGACCTATGCAAAGGGAATGCCGTGCCAGGAGGAGAGGGAGAACGACGGAAAATGGGATTAGAGAAAAGAGAGAACGCCTACGAGCGGAACGAAGAGAGGGAGAAAATGGCAGACTAGAAGGATCGATGAAGAGAGACGAGAAACAAAGAAGAAATGAAGAAGAGAGGAAGAGAGAGAAGAGTTGTACGGCTGCAGGGAGTTTTACGAGCCTTTCTTCGTCCATAGAAATTCTTCTCTCGTCTCGACAAGATTGTTTCTACGCGACTGGCGAACTTGCCGAGCCAATACGCGCGGCTAAAATAGACGAATGCAAAGTACAAGACGACGCGGTTACTGCCGCGAGAAAGGCGCATAAAGCCGACGATACCAGCAGAAGCCGCAATAAGGAGATAATAACGACAACCCGCGGTAATTACTTACACGACTTTATTAGGGGGAAGGAAGGAAGCTCGGTCCATCGTGAGTCGAAGGAATATGCAGGTACCCTACAGAAGGAAATCCTCTCTTTTCTTTCCTTCTTTTTTCCCGGCAAGGACGTCAGAACTTTCCCGCACGTCCGACAGGAACCTGTCGCGCCGGATCAAGAGAAACGCAACGTCGGGCTTTTTATCGGGCCGTTAGGACGCGTAAGGAGAACGCGCCGCAGATTTCTGGGCCCAGCGAGTTCCGGGGCCCGGGTCCACGAGATGCGCCCATCTGCAGCCGGTTCGACTGCATTTCACGACGGCGCGCACACACACACACACACGTGTGAGAGAGCGGGGCCTCACTGGCCCTCCGTCCGGGCCCCACGGACTCGACTCACATGGAAACGATCGGGTTACCCCGGCTAGCTTTGCCGATTTTTCCCCGAGATTTACCGAAAATACAAATTCCCAGGGGTCGACCGTTTTATCTCACTCGTCCAGTTTCTCTCTTTTCACGAGAACGCAAATAACCCCGTTCTCTGAATAAACAACAGCCGCGGATTGTTTGTCTCTGATATTCAATGGCAATGGCAACGCTCAGACGTTCATGATACACTTGTACAATTAACGAACCGATAAGGAGATTCCGTATGAATTTACCGGCGCTTTTACTCTCACCGATATGTTCATCAGTTTCGTCACGGCGATGGCTTTGGATTGAATTATCATTGCTTTGGCAGACGCAGCTGTGTTAATTGCTAAATATCTGACGATTTCCTTCCGCCTTCTTACGAAGCAACGAGCCATCAGACGTCAGAGCTGTTTAATGTTTCTTCGATTTTATCGAGACAATCGCGCAGCGTTACGAGGCCTTCCTAAAACTTTGCTTCTCCCTTATCTGAAGGGTGATGCGACAAGGGCGGATTCCAGGGGGAATCCTTTCTCGTGACGAGGAGCCTCACGGTACTTAAGGACACTTAAGATTCTCAGATGGATACACCACCCACGCACGGATACTTTCGTTCCAGGCATTACTCCGTAGCGATGCGATCGGCTCGGACGTTCACGTACGTCCATCCGTCCGTCCGTTCGTCCGTCCGTTCGTCCGTTCTCGCCTTCCCCCCACGGACACGGCTGGAATCACAATTTTAAATACTCCCCCCTCAACGATTCTCCACGCTCGTGACGCACGATTCATCCTGCAGCCGCGATCAACGCCATTAAAAACCTATTCACCTGGTCCTCGTGGAATTCGATTGACATTCACCGACGGAAACGATAACTCGGATTTTCTTTTCGGTGCTTTTACAACCATTATTTGACCAAACGGGAGACCTAGCGTTTTTCTCCGTTTTATTCGACGAATCGCTGTTGAAGCTCAACTGACAGGCTCGCCCGAGCGTTGGAATCACCAGCGCTCGATTTTCACCCCTCACTTAGGTTCGTGTCATCAATCATGTGCAACGGTAAACAACGAAACACCGATTCCCCGAGACAGCTATTTTTGGTTGATAGTTGCTCGACTAACGCACTCATCGAACATCAATGTGTGATCTCGGTTTTATCTCGTCAACCGTGAAAGACGAACGTACCGTAACCGTCAAACTTTCAACGGTTATCGCAAACCGTGCGCATCGAGATTACATTTTTTATCCCGTCCCTTGTCGTCATGTGTCGGAGTAAAAAATGATGAAAGAATTTTTCTCTATTTCTCGTGAATCTTGGGTCATCGTGACACTTGTGGTGCCCGTCTGTGTTATTTTTATAGCTAATTAACCGTTAAGAGCAACGTAATAAACTGTAGGATTCCAGAGAATTTGTCAGCTCGGACCGAGTCTCTTTGGATTAAGAATCGTTTGGTAGAGTTGAGACTCACCCTGCTCGGTGAATTTACATCCCCATTTCACTGTGAGAACACTGCCAGACCCGGGTAAGAAAAACGCGCGAATCCCGTGGAAGGATCCTCCCTGGATCCCGTGCGATCTTTCAACTGGGCACTCGCGGGGGGTGCGGAGAGTAGGAGGAAGATCACGAAAGGGGTCGAAGGAAGATGGTGGGTCGAGCAGAAGACGCGGGTTACGCGGCGGTCGAATGACGGCGGACTGCGGAGGAACGCCGGTCGCAGCGGGGCCTTCCCTCGCGGTTCAAACGGACTTTGGGTCCTACGGGCCGACGGCACGGCCTGCCAGGACCCAGACGGGCCTTCGCGCCTGCGCTCCCCGTCGGTCCTCACCGTCCCCCGCCACTCCCCCGCCGCCAGGACTCACACGGTGGGAGGAACTCGACAGGTCGTGCAACCCTCTACCCCCCTCCCCGCGTTCTACCTGTCCTTACCTTTCACGAGTGCTCGCCACCTGCGTTGCTCAGGTGGCAGCACCTCGCTTAAACCATCAAACGCGGTCCCACGAAAATCAGACTCGAGGGTTTTACTGGTTTTCGGAAATTCTTACAGAAGTTTAAGGCTTTCAGAACGGCTCCTGGAGTCAATAGGACCCGGTGGAGGATTTCCTGAGAACCTGGACCGATGGATGGGAGCTAAGATTGTTATTGCTGAAGCTGTTGATATCTCCCTCTGATGAATCATCAGGATCGTGCGTGGATTTAACTATCCCGCAGGCAACTCTAGAGAACGGAGTTTCAAGTGATCCATAAATCATGGACAATGGGTTCTCGAAGGAATTTCCGGAGAAAGCGGTCGACGAAGGGTCGAAAAATCGTTGGGCCATAAGGTTCAGATTTTCTAGGTCCACAGTCGCCTTTGGTATCGTCCACAATGAGCGGAAATTAACCCTGACCAGATGGCAGCAGTGTCTTAGCTCTGCCGATTCCTGTCGCTAAGCGCATAAATTCCACTCGGGAAGTAAATATGGAAACGCGAAAAAATGTTGAGCAGAACTCGCAATGCTCGATGAAACGACAGCGTTTCTTGACTCAGAAAAAGTTTCTCCGATAAAAGTACGTGAAACTATGCGGCGAGAGGGAATTAAAGCAAACTCGTAGATCCGGCTTATCGCGATCTCTTGGCTACTAACGAATCGCTCTGCTCAGGAGCGTGACGTCATTTCCGCAGGTGATCTTCGCGCTAGCCCTTCCGGCGCGCAAAATTTATTTTGCCAGCCAATAGAAAAGGAAATGATCGAGGGATAATGTTTCCTCCGTATTCTTCCTCCTACTTTTAATACCATTCATTTCAATGACTCCCTTTCGATCGATCATTTCTTTCCAACGAATCTTCCGCCTCCGCTTTGCTCTTTCATTCGGGCTATGCAAATGCCGAGGAACCTACGATACAACGGCTTCTGCCTCGAGGGTAAAACACGTGGGGGTAAGGGGGAAGGGTTGGATGAACGTACAGGAACAGTTGGATGCACATCGCTGAGCGCACACTGCGTTGATAATCATTCGCTCTTCTTCCTTTTATTCCTCCGCTTCACTTTCCTGCTCGACGCCGCTGACAATCGAGTCTTCTTCCCCTCCTCATCCTTCCCTTCCGGTCTTCCTCAAGTGACTCACGAAGGGCAGGGAAACGGCTAAAGTCATCGCACTTAAATCCTGTGAAATTACGTCTTACATCGCGCCGAAGATCACGCGAAAATGTTAACTCGACTGGGCGGTTCGTTACCGTTGGTAAATCGGCACGCACCTCGAATTGCCGAGCGGTTAATCATCGATAGCTATTCTCCTATCTCTGCCGTTTCTCCGGCGCGAACTAAACGCACGTGCGGGCCCGGGAATTGGCGCACGTGCGCTAGAATTTCGCGGCAAAGAATGCGCCTCTGACACGCTCCATCGAGAGAGTGAAAATCCAACGATCGAAGGAAAGTGCATTTCACGGATTCCCCGATGCACTTTCATTAAAGCCGCTATACGGAAAAATCGGGCTATCGGTGCTCGTTTCGCCGAAGCAACCCGCAACAAGCATTTATGTGGATTACGTTTTAGATATGTCAGTTTTTCATTCTGAGCTTGGAATTGAATAAGACCTGGATTCAAGGTTTACGAAAGGTTTCGGCGTAAGGAAACAATTTTCTATCAGTGTCATTTCTTTATTAAAACTACATCGATTAAGGGTACGTTACGTCGCGAGCCGTTATACAAATTCGAATATTTAATTAGGGATATCTTACTAGATGGTGCGTTAGAATTAAATAGTCGGCCAACGCTCGGTCGATTATAACTATGAGATATGGAATAAGTGTCTTACAAAATAAGAGATTCCCATGAGAATTGTTAAAAATCTATTTACAGTTGCGTCACTACGGCACGATTCCACTCGTCCTTTCCCGAAGAGACGACAATCGCGTGTAAAGATCGTCCGCAAAATATTAACAGTGAGTAACGACGTGTTCACTGGTGTATATTTCCCGGCATTAACGTTAGAAGGGCCAAGTCGAGCACCGGAAACGTCGTGATAGAAACGAAGCGTTGAAACTTCCTCGTCGTAGGAGCATCGTTTCGACGACCATTTGTCCTCCGGCTGGCTTTCCTCCGCGTCTTCGCGTTGGAGGAACCGATGATAAGGTCAGGTGGTCATCTCGAGATAACGTTTGGCCTCGACCGAGCCGTAACTGTGGGAGTATCGACCGCTGTAAGACGCCCTGGACCAGGCACCAG
Source organism: Hedychridium roseum (assembly GCA_963989215.1). Classification (NCBI taxonomy): domain Eukaryota; kingdom Metazoa; phylum Arthropoda; class Insecta; order Hymenoptera; family Chrysididae; genus Hedychridium; species Hedychridium roseum. Next base: position 1,142,003 of record OZ022318.1, on the reverse strand, counting down.
CCCTGTTTGAGTAACTGTTGCAGGCGATCAGGGAATTCATTCCACTGGGCCGGTCGATAGGCACTCCCCGCCCCCGCGCGCACAAACTCATACTGCCGCTGCGAGAACGTTCGCTGTCCGTCAGTGGAATTCTCAGATCCTCCTGACGACCAATCTCCGTGTAGGGTTTTGGACCTTGCGAACAACCGCTCAGAAAAACTGCCGCCAACACGCCCTGAAATTCGGTTTAATTTGAAACGAAGCTCAGGGCAAGGTACGATGGAAATTGAGGACCGAAAAGTCAAAGGAGACAGTGCACGCACCACTAAGAAATGGAGAAGGACGATAAACATGGAAGCGTTCCTGAAACCGATGTTGTCCAAGAGAATCCCAGCAACACTGGGCCCAATAAAGGCCCCAAGGGCAAAGGCACTTGTCCATAGACCACTGATCAGTCCGTACGTCTCGAGATTGTTGGGGAATCCGTAAGATCTGTGGATGGTAAGAACGAATTACAGAAACCTCAGCGCCTGTGGCTAGATAACCCGCAGTGCACCGCGCTCCGGTAATTCTGTGCTAGCGACTGGGAATTTAAAGAAGTAAGACTCACATGGATATTCTAAGAGCATCCGTGAAACTGGCAACCAGTTGAGCAGCCATGCCAAGTCCGTGGATGACGAGACCGCAGATGGTGACCCAAATAATCGTGGGAATAGGAATAAACGGTGCTGGACCGACCAAACTAAATCCTACCATCACCAGAACACAGCCTGCCACTGTAGCAACCTGCAAAATAGTTGAACAAAAGTCCGCCAATCACTTCGATTGATCGATTTTATTAATATTCGCCAGGTAGAACAATTTCGTATTTCCTTTACCTTCGGCTGAGAGTGTTTGTCGCACATCCAGCCCCAAGCGGGAGCAGTAAGGGCGTAAGTTCCACCGTTGATAACGAACATCAGGCCCAGCACTACGGGACTGAGCTGGAACTGGCGGAGATGAGGTTCCAGGGTGGCTTGTAAAAATCCTATGCTCATGCTGGTGGCAATGATCGACGCTGTAGCCACGAGAACTCCTGGTATCCTCAGGACTTTGGTAACCCCTGCTGTACTGTGAGCGTCCTGGCCACTGTTTTCGTGAAGAGGCAGGATAAAAGCTGTCATCACAGCTGCCAGGAATAGACAGGAACCCAAAACCGCGAACGGTGTTGTGTACCCGCCGACCTAAGGTCATAAATAGAGACATAATCCTCGGGCAATCATTGTAATTAAATAAATTGCGGCCTGACTCTCACTCTGTCTCTCTCATTTGACCGAATTGGTCCGCGGCAATTTGTTTGCCAGTTTACCTGGTACAGCGCACCACCAACGGTGGGCCCGACGATGAGGCCCAGGCCGAAGAAGGTCTCCAAGCTGGCGAAAGTCGTGGCGACATTATCTGGAAACTCTTTGGCAATGATGGCGAAGCTGGCGGTAAGAAAGGCGGCATTTCCGAGGGCCTCGATTATCCTGATGACGAAGGAAAGTATGATGAAGGGGTAATGGCCGTCGACCTTATCCAGCAGACCGAATAAAATGGCGCAGGTACCAGTCGTGAGAATTCCGCCATTGAACAGCAGTTTCGGGCCGATTCTATTAAGCTGCAGAAATGGGAACAAGCATGATTACATCGTGGAGAATGATGGAACGAACGTTGAGATGATTTAGTTGGTTCGTGGATGACTTACGTGCTGACCGTAGATCGGACTGATGATGAACACGACGAGTTCGAAAATTCCAAAGACCAGTCCATACTCCGTCGGCGAAGCTCCTTTCTTCTCTGCCTGCGAAGAGAAGGAAAGTCTGAGAACCCTTGGGCTTCCGGTACGAAAAAGCCCATGGCCGTAGGCGCAGTTCGTCGCCGCGTCTTTTTATCTCTTGGAATTGCAATTAACGCGACGCGCGATAAAACCCGATAAACTTTGGACGTTTCTCGCGGCGTTGCGGAGCGTGTGGCGCGGGAACGATTGGGTAACACGGAGGGATTGCCTTTGGAATCAAACCTAAGCGGCACGATAACGCCTGTCCTTATCGCCAAGCGGGAAAAGAACTCGTCCAAGAATAATACGCAACTTTGCTACAATATCGCGTCAAATTCAATGGCAATTGAATGGCCACGTGCGAATTTACTAGCTACGCAAACTCGGCTCACTCTCCTCCAACGTGCTTTGTATTGTTTGCAAATAAAGAGTTTCGACACGAAACATCTTCGTACGAGATTCTTACGTAAGTGAAGCGTTGGCAAAAATCGGAGAATAAATCTGTCGTTGGCCGCAAAAAGCAGAGGTCAGATGTGACACTGAAATTGCTCTCTTCTGTATTTTCGTGCCCCGTAATTCGACAGACGAGATTATCTGCGATGGTCAAGCATTCTCGCGACGTCTAACCTACGCGATAATCCACTGTGCGACAGGGTCATGTAACTTCAAGGACCGACAACGTAAATAAGATAATAATCCTACAAATTGCACGACGTTATAAGAAATTTCGGATGGGTAATTCGAATTAAGACGCGTAATCTCCCTGACGATGAGATTACGTGATTCGGAGTTATGAATCACGGCAACTACCCTTCTGCAATTCCCGGACTATCGTACGTTCTCTACCTGAGTCAGGGTCGATTGTCCATCCCGATGACAGGGTCGTAAATATCACGACGTTCGTCAGCCAGTCGTGAACAACAAACATGATTCATCCAAGTTCAACAGACAAACAAGTTGACAAGAATTCTTAGAGGCCGTTTCAATGAACCATTCTTTTTTTTTTCCACCAACTTCTTGCGATTTCTCTTTCGGCGCAAGGATGATTAATAGATGTTTCCGCACGGACGTGAACGTTTCCGTGCCGCCGGTGGGACGATAAGACGGGATTCATCGAGGATCATGCGGAACCGAAAGTTATCGATCCAGTTATCGAACGTACGTTGACCTTTGACTATCGTCGAAAAGACGAGCGACGATACTAATCTACCCCCCGAGGGATTTTTCTCGTCCACAGAGAGGAAAGCACGAGCCGCTGGAATATTCTTCAAAGTCCCTGCATTTGAAGGAACGAAAATCACGAAGGGGCATTCCGCATTTTTCGGCCCCGTTATTCCGCAGCGGAGATAATACCGCTCGACTATCCGAACAAACAAGATCGGTTCTTCGTTTTCCCCGCGTTTTTGCCGGGCTTCGTGCGTTCGCTGACGTTGAGTGGACTTTCTCACTGAAAAATACTTATTATTCCGGCACGATATTTTCCTCTTTTTCGTCACGCTATCGACGTTCCCCCGAAGACGTTGTTGTTGCGTCGACGATCTCCCGAATCGTCAAGTCGAAAATTTTCAGGAAAAATCCTTTCCTGGACGAACTTTTCCTCCCGTGGAAGTCTTTGAACGGCGGTTATCGTCGATCGCGACAGACGCCGTGACAGACGGCGATGTTGTGGCGCGCTCGCCATTTAAGCGGGAGTAAGTTTATCGAGAGGAGTTATAATTAATCGTGCGCGCGTTAATGACATCGCTCGCGTAGTAAATAACGGGCAAGTCTTGCGCTCCTGGTGAATCCATTGAAAATCACAGGGCCGTAAATCGCGTTAAATTACAGGGGAACACTTGAGGTAACGCTGAGGAAGCCGCGAAAATCCGTGTAAAAATGGGAAAGCTTACCTCCTGGGGGTAGAAGGGTGCTTGAAGGGATACGCAAATGGCGTTTGCGAAATCTGCGATGCTGATGACGATGAGGGTGAGCCATTGCCTCCTGGTGAACCGGCCGACCATCGTGTCGGGTCCTCTGGCTGTTGACGTATGCTTCTTAGCCGGGGTTCTTGCAGAGGCCTACGATGCGCTCTGTCTCTCTCTCTCTCTCTCTCTCTGCGAGGAGATCGAACGGTCACGGCATCAGTAACACGAGGGATCCAGTAATCGACTGACCGTACGACGAACTTCTCGTTCCTCGTAAATAATACACACGCGCCCGCACTCCCGTCCCGCCGTACTTTACGGTTCTTCGGGCTTCCTACTATCTTCCTACCCCTCCGCGGGCCGCGTCACCCGCACGATCGAGCCTGTTCCTGGCTAAGCCGAATTTTACCCTCCGCGTGAACAGATGCCGCTGACGATATGCATGTACGAGCCATCGGTCACTCTGTATGCGTCACCCACACCCAACCTCCCTTCTACGTCCTCTCCCCTTTCCTCACGCCTCTTTCTATCAGCAGTCAGGCAGATTTCTTGCCACGCGCTGCGTATCTTCGAGAACCTCGCTATTTTTCCAATCCCCACCCCCACCCCCAGGAAGTGGGTGGTCCCAGGACGCAAGGAAAGGGCTAGGAAATTCGAAGGAAAGGGAAGCTAACCCTCGGGGAGGGAGTTACTAATTGTCGTTACGTTTCCTGTTTGTCCGCTGTGTACCAACGACTCGGAGTTTGTCGGTGGTGAGAGGCCCGGAGAGTCGGGAGAGCAGGTCGTAGGTCGCCGGCGATACGTCCAGCCATGGTTCTAATTCATTATCGGAAATGAGTTTACTCGCCGAAGCGATTCCTCCTTCGAGTCCCGCAAGCTTCGGAAGCTTTCTACACGACGACGCAGGAAACTTTCGGAATTTTACAAACAGTCCCGTAATAGCAAACGTACGTGGAGATTTATTTTCACAGAAAATTAAACAAAATATTTACAATGCTTAAGAATTACTCGTAAGGCTGTGCTAAGCGACCGCCAAGTCTACACCGAGGATCATGTTGGAGATCTAAAAAAATCCTTTCTACGAGAAATTTTGTCATACCACCTAAAAGGGAATTGGTGCGCTGTGGTAAAGCTCGCTGAACAATCTGCTTCAATTTCTCAGTACAATACAGACTGTACGGAAGGATTCGAGAAAGCTCTGACCTCGTCTATTTGCGCTCTCCGTCAGTGGGTAAACTCCGGCCGATACGGCTCCGCGTGCAATTATAAGTCAATTAACACGTAAATTCATCGATAATGTGTATCGAGTTGAACGATGCTCGCCTCGGCTGGAAATAAAGCCAGCGAACGGTGAGTGACGATGGTCGATCGTGAAATTGCCATCCTCCTCGTAGGATGTTCAATGAACCGACGGTATACTCGCTGAAATGAGGCAAATTTTCAATGGATTGCATCATTAACTGACGAAACTGCTTATCTTCTTCCTGGCCTTTAACGCGACGATAAACAATAATAGTTTTTGCCGTGGAACAGCAAGGTCTGCTTGCAGAAAAACCAAATGAGATTTCTATCGGTCCTAATGAGAAATGAACTTTCGTAATATTCACCATGCTTTACGGTAACTACAAGAGCAGTTTTTTTCTGAGTAGATCAATTAACGTATCGGTTTTCCACAAGGTTCCAAAGCTCCCGTTCGTCAACGAACTCCGCCGGCAGATAATTGCTTACCAACTACGCGTACCCTAAGTTGCTACACTATGCGGAATCTTAGAGTTAAAGAAATCGTTTGAATGCCGAGAACAGTTCTGTATCGCTCGCTGTAGATCCATTAACCGTTCGTTTCCCGATTCTTACGACACAGACCTCGAGTCGGGACGGTCGTTGGAGCATATCCTGCGCAGGATTTCTCAGGATCCTTGAAGAATTATCTTGGGTGTTGAGCGAAATTCTCAGATGAATGGTCGGGCTACGCGTCCCGGAGCCAAACCTTCATGGGAACTTTGGTAAAAGCGGTGTTGAGGAAGGACATGAAGTGTTTGGCGATGCTGGCGCTTGCCGCTGGTCTCATCTCCTCGATGATCTCCTTGGCGTTTTGGTTGAGGAATTGGTTCATCGCCTGGCCGATCACGGTGTTCCCGTTGAGCTCGTCCATCACGCGGAATCTCGCACGACCCAGGCTGAAGTCGATGAGCAACCGATCGATCTTCATGTACCGAACACCGTTCCTCACCTCTTCCACACCCTGCACTCGAGCTATCGACGCTACGTCACCTGAAATCCAAGCGACAGTCCAGTTTCCATTTCCAATCGACTAAACTAATAGCAAAAATCGTGGCAATTTGCTTACCGAAAAGAGCCCAGAATTCTCCTTGGCTTTGGATAGGGAAAAGCAAGACGTTCCCGGCGACCTCATAACGACCTCGTAGCTCGATTTTCGGAATAGACAGGTGAACGTCCAACCTCAGGGACGGAAGGTCAACCCGCACCTTTGTCACGGAGTAATTTCCCGGACCAATGGCGGTGATGTTGGAGAATAAAGCGCTCACGCGAACCGCGCCCTGGCCGTTCTCCATCCCCAATTCTGGGATTCTCAGGGGCTCGATCGGAGGCATTTGTAGGTCAGAAATACCTGGGCAAAAATGGGAAATCACCTGACAAGCCTATTACAATATTTCTCACTAGAGGAAAATCTGTCGAATTAAAATCCACGTGACTACGGTGTTGCGAAATTTCACACGGGATAATATTAGACATAAATCACGTTAGCAGTTCCGTCATGTGTTTTGATTCTCATGGGCGGAGTGTTACGGGTATTATGTTAATAAACTTTCGCGATATCGCGGAATCGTTAGAATTTCTCTTGGCGCGCGGTCGGCTGGTGTATCGGTTGAGGTTATTTTATGAAGCTATTAACGATGCCATAACATCCCCGATAAGGATTCCTAGAGCTTCCTCGGCTTAACGACACGATAAAACGCGCTTCGCCCGTCCAAACCAATGCCGTACTTGCTCGAAAATGTTTTAGAAAGTTATTAAAGATGCGGAATAACGGCTCTTTGGATGCTGAAACGCGCCTTACATAATGGGCCGCTAGTAAGGTTTTACTGGCTATTGAGTTGCAACATTTATTAACCGTGTGGCGGTCACGGCTCTTACATAAAGACAGGCCTATGTAAGATCGACGTATTTTCGAGTGTCAGGATTATGTTGCCCATGAGAACAAAACTCATTGGTGGCTCAAGTGGGCCGGATCGATCACTCACCTTTTACGAGGTACGGCTTGATGTGAGTAAAGGCCCTCTGAATGCATCCTTCCAGCTGAGGGTCCGATCTGTTGCACGGCAAAATGTATTCCGCTGAAAGCAATGTTTTCGTCCATTGAAGCTTGTGGAAAAAAGAACGGCGCTTTCTAAAATTTCCAATTGAAAATTACAAAGAGAATCTAAGCGACGTAATCGCCGTGCCGTTTTTCCACGCGAGCCGTCCCGACCGGCATCGTCTTCCTACTTCCGCCGCTCTTACGCAATCGCTCTCACTTCCGGCACCCCCCGCGACAGAATTAGATCAAATCCCTTAGATCCCCACCACCCCCCAACGACCCACAGTCACGCATCGGCGGTAAAACGTTTTAGTCCTTCGGAAATTTCCGACGAGAGTAAGGTCATCTCTCGTCCTTGCGAATGTCGAACGGTTCAGCGATGCGGAGAAATTCGAGCAAGAATGCCAGTAGTTAAGAATAATCAACGATTCACGTGTGCTGTACCAGCGATTTGTTTTGATGATATCGACGAAACTCGTTCCGTGCGTTATTTACGTCTATAACGCAAAAATTTGGAAGCAACTTCCGGTAGTCGGAGAGTTCTCTTGATCGAAGGACTCCTTTGGATTATTATTTAAGTAGAGCCTAGTGTAGAGTTTAGAGTGAGTCGAGCACGTAGGCTGAGTCTCAATGAAACTGAAGACCGAAGGAGGAAAGGAGTTGTTGGAGTGCGTCTACTCTTGACCTATCCACTGATGGCACAACGATCCTCCGAGCGCAGGAAGACCCGTTACACATTGAGTGGCTGTTTACACGACGTATCAGAGGCGCGTGGCTTGCGTAAGCAACGTCGACCGGCTCACCTTCACGTATTACGTCTTCCCTGAGAATCTGGACCGGCGGATGAGCCGGCCACGTAATAATTGCGCTTTCGCTTTCACCAGAGGTTACTCGTCAAACCAAGGGAAGAGGGGACTCGAAGGATGGTCCAACGAACGACACGAAGACTCACGGCTATTGTGAAAGAATTTCGCAGCAATTTTAAGCCTGCGCCGTGGCTAGGAGGATCCTTTCCTCGGGAAGGAGGAGAAAGAACGCGGAATAAGGAGGAAAGGCGGAACGAGGGACTCGGGAAACTGTGGGAAAAGTATGCTCGGCGTGCGGAGGGATTGGCGTAGTTGACGAAGGAGTCGGTTAGACCGGTCCAAGAGGCGACGGTCACTTTCTCCGATTCTCCTTCTGTCTCTCTCCCCCTCTCGCCGGGCCCTACCTCCCACCCACCCTTTCTCTCTTCGTCTCCCTTTCGATCGCGGCTCGTTATGCAATCTCTGACATAACCTTCGCCACGCTACCGAGAGCCGCTGTTACGCCATGCCCGGCATTATAATCTCGCCGATGTAACCCTGCGGGTTTGCCGAGAAACCAACACTCCCGGACGATTCCAATGGATCCCAATTGGTCCCCGGCAAGCCGTCGCGCAGATCTATCGTTTCGCCAGCTAATCATTATCCTCAGCCGTTGGATAAGAGGACCCGCACGGCAATTTCCCCGATGATTGTTCTTAACTCAAGGAAACGCGTCTCTCACGCGCCATAATCGACGGAGATTGCGCGCTAAAATGACCATTTAAGGACGCTGGGAAGAACAGTGACGACAGACCGTTCACGAAATTCCTCGTTTTCCCACAGCGAAAACTTACAGCCCTGTTCGTTGGGAGAAATGAAAAGAACGCGTGGATCTTACGAGTCTCGAAATCCGGTTCATTGATGGCAGGTGCTTGGATCGATTGCTGACAGGACACTCGTTGTACCGCGAATGATCCTAACAAAAGCATCCAGCCGATCGTTGCGTGAAGGGTTGCCATTCTGCTGAGAGTTCCCTCGTTTCCCGGCAAGCCTCTCAGCGATTCTTCGCTGTCTGCAAGTAATACGTTCGGCAGAATGTATTTTTCAAGGCGGTTTACACTTTGGCGCGAATTAAGCGATTCACTGACGTGTCTAGGATTCGGGACTTTGACGCGGGTCCTCCGCTTCGTCCGGTCTCTTGGCGATGCACGCAAACGTGATTCACACGAGACCGTCGTACATATTTATCAAGTGGCCTTTGATCCGGCGCGCAGCATCAGCCAATTCTTCAAACTCTCAGAACCTGGACATGCTTGGATCGAGGAACAGCACGAAGAAGTACCGCGGCCAATCGCGGAGAACAGCGAGACGTCGGACGGTAGATGAACGCGGGGAAGCGAGTGGGAAAAGCGGAAGGTGGGTTGGAACAATGGAAAGGAAATGGTTCGAACGAAAGGACAGGTGGCAACTAACCGCTCGCTTTCTGACAAACTAAAGACGGGCACCCGGCATATTCTCTCTTATATGCGAATGCCCCCTACTACCGTCCTCGCACTCGCCGCAGCTTGCTTTTAACCACTCTTTGCCCGTCTTTCTCCTTCTACCTTTTTCCACTAGCTCCACAGCGATCCCGCTCCACCTGTCTCCCAAGGATCCACCAAATCTGCAACACCTCTCCGACGGAAAAAGAAGAACCACATAATCACATGTCAGGACTGCCACGGGCCTGACCTGCAACCCGAGAATTGCGTCATTGCACCATTAAGAGAGCACAAAAGGAATGACTAGGTACGATAAAATATCGACCAGAATTACGCATTACTGAAGAAAATCAAATGCGTCAGCGAGTATAGTTTTGTTGAATTTTTCATAGCATTTATGTCGCCGCTGTGACCCTCTCCTTCCGAGATTTGCAAAACAAACGAGGTCTTTTTGCTTGATCGCCTCGGGAAATCCAGTGGTCTCGTCGACGTAATTTGCGGTTGATGCGGGGATTTGTTTGTCGTTTCTCTCGATGGGACGGACGGGTTTTCACGGTCGGCAGGATCGAAGCAGTGCTCGGCGATTATCTCGGATTTCCGGGCGAAGTTTCGGCGACGCCCCTCGGATTTTGGCGAGCAAACAGAAAATTCCAGAGGTTCCTCGAACGCGGGGAAATTGTCGAGCGGTTTACGGCGTTCGGTGAAATCCTTGTAGAACACCGGCAATGAGCGTTGCTCAATCGTAGTCGTTCAACGGAAAGAAACGACCACGCGGAGTCTTCGCGGCTAAAAGGTCTCGTTTATTTTTAAGCGAAAGGCCCATCCAGTCGACCGGACTCACTGGGAGTCGCTGCAAATACAAAAATTACCACATCCAAGTGTCGTTCTACGACAATATATTTCCTACTGCACGAGGAACGTTCGCGGGAACCATAGGCGTATCGTACATTTTTATTTGTAGATAGGAAACACGACTATTACGCGATAAACACGATATTAAATAAATTCAACATCGACCTGCATTAGCATGATCGCTTAAAATAAAAACTACGTTCTCCGGAGTCGGCCAAAGGGTGGTAAACATTCTCCAAGAATATGCGAATAAAATTCTTTGTCGGCATGAATTATTCATCTTGGATAAAACCGACGCAACGATTGCCAAGAAATCCTCGGCCGACGTTCCTTCAATAGATGCACCGCCATTCATATTCACGGATATTTACCAGGTACACCTTTCGCATCGGCAAAAGTTCGTTAGGCGCCGTTAGGGGTCGAGGGGGAGAACCGAAATGAAGAAAAACAACGGGCAAGTAGTTTTCTAGCAGAGAATCCGAACTATTAGGAACAAGGCCGGACTGCGTAATGGCGCGAAAAGTGACAGACGAAAGGATTTACGAGCAAACGAATACTGTGAAATTCGAGGAAACTGCTGACCGCTGGGAAGCCTGTCGAAGGACAGTTTTTACTTCACGTTTGTCCACTTGGCTGCCTCTCACCAGGCATACCTCCTTGATTTACCTCAGACCCCTGGCTAATGGCAACCGTTCGTACTGAACAGTAAATAAATGACGAGAACCACAATGGAAGGAAATTAAGTCGGTAACCAGCAGCAGAATGCTATTATTTCGTTACAAAAAAAGGGCTTATAATCTAGCAGCCGAGTTAATGTTGTAAAGGATCAGTGGGTCAAGGTGGGAGGAGCGTATCCAGGGGATATTTCGCGTAGATTTTGTTGGAGAAACTCTTGAAGAGATCGCAAATGGATTCCTCGAGGGCCGGTTTGATCTCCGCAGCGACGGTTTTCCAGTTGTCGTTGAGGAAGAGGTTCATGGCGTCGGCGAGGGTCTCGTCACCGTTGAAAAGATTGTCCAGGTGAATCGTCGCGTGACCCACATCGAAGTCCACGTAGAATTCCGCGACGCGGAAGTGAATTTTTTCGGTTTGACTATCCTGGTATCGTTCACCTTGGATCGTGACGATGACGTCGATGTCGGTGAAGTTTCCTTGGGCCTTACCCGAGCCGGTAATCGGCAGCAGAAGAATTTTACCTTCCATTTTGTAATCCGCGATCATCTCCAGACGAGGGATGAAAAGTTTCAGCCTGTGACGGTCCTTCTCCGTGTCGATCCTAGTAGAAAATGGCCGATATTAACGATTCATTCCTTTGAATACTTGAAAAATATGTGTCGAACTCACTTTACACTCTTGAGGACGAAATTCGTTGCTCCTTCGAGTTGGATGTTACTGTACGTGGAACTTAGGGACACAGGGCCAGCTGCCTGCTTGATTTCCACCTGGGGAACACTGAGGGGTTCGCAAGGTGGTACGTGCAGTGCCGGAATACCATCCTTCAGATATGGTTTCAAGGCCTCCACGCTGTGCTTCACGCATTCATTGAGATTCGGATCGTTCCGATGGCAAATTTGCAGAAACGACGCTAAACATATCGTTAAAATACATCAGAGCCGATATTTTCTTTCGATCCGAAGGATTTCACAATAAACTTTGTTTACGGTGCAAAATACGTCGTTAAGTTGTTGATCGTTTGGCTTAGCAGAAAACAAGCTAACCATTGCGGGACATTTCGATCCATATATGTACATATGTTCACGCGGCATACAATACAAATCTGAGTCAGAGTGTGTTCAGCGATCTCGGCTGATTTGAAACAACGTTATCTGGAACGGCCTAACGTGATACACGTGCCATTTCGCTTCGACCATGAAGTTTCCAGGCGTGCTCGATGAGTTTGCGACGTCGTACGTGCGACTTAATCGACTATTCGTGGGACAATGTCAATTAATTGCATTGGCAAACTCGACGAAAAAATCCACCAAGAAAAACACCGACGATGATCGATCGGTAAAATGTATAACGGATAAGTACTGCATTTGCCACGTACGTAAGTCGTTTTATATTGTCTAATCGACGATGCTGAAGGACTTACGTATTTCCGGGACGGGCTTGACGAGGGCCAGCTCGGCCGAGGCGATGAAAAAACTGGCGAGAAAAGCGCGGAGCAGCATTGCGATCGCCTTGAAGTCCGAACGGCAAGTAATTTACCTCGGGTCGAGTGTACCGACGAAATCCGCTGACCCGTCGGGCCCTGCTGACCCAAGAAATGCGCTGACGATGACGTTCTTATCGACTGCTTCTCTCAGTGCTACGCAATCCCGTCATACGTGTCCCACCGAAACTGGGTCACCTTAATGACTTCCGAATTTCGCCAATTTGACAACCCCGTTATGGCACTTCCCGCAAATCGACGAAATCATCGAAATATCCCTAAGAATGGTTCATTCCTTGTAATTTTCCTGAAATTCCGGAATATCGGAGACTATGGATTAGCCGTAGATTTTCGATGAATGTCGACGACGGACCTTGCCCTCCATCAACCAATGATCCTCGGCACCCCGAGGGGAGGAAAAATCCTGTCTGACTAAGATCTAGGCGATGAGCGAGATCGATGGACCACAGGTCCGTGGCCCAGATTGCAATTGCCCTTCTACCATTGCCTATAAAAACAGCTGGCAAACGCATCGCCCAAGTGCATTCGATGCGTGCGTTTCTGGCTAACGTTTATCTGCGGAAAATCGCCAAAGTACGAGGATGAATCTCATCTTCGGCTGATCGTCCTCTTCGTGGCCATCACGAATACTCAAGAAAACCGTCACTCCCACGGGGGATTTATGTGCCTAACTGTGTTTTGTTTATTTTTAATCCTCATCGTCATTACTCTCGCTCTTGTGCTCGTCTACAAACCATATTTCCTGTGGCAAGTGAAAACCAAAGACTGAACCGTGCTACAATTTTACCACAGCACAATGACGAAGATGAAGCTGTTGATCGTTTTTCTGGCTTTCTCGGCCACTGCGACGGTTCAGGCTGGTTTGTTGGAAATGTCCCAAGACTTGTGGGCCAAGTTAATATCAGGGGGCCTGGCTAAGGTGGGCCAATTGGACCCTCTGCGAGTACCGGTAATCAAGGTCGACCAATCAGAGGGTAACACCAGTTACCGAATGGTTCTGAGAAACGTAGAGATCGTCGGTCTCAACGATTCAGTTGTGGAAAGCGTTCATTTGGCTCGTGGTCGTCTCAAGTCGAACCTCAGTGAACTTGAAGCTGGATACGTCAGCTACAGCGACCTCAGGGGAATGGATTCCATTAGATACAGATTCCACACTCTCTTGAAACAACCAAGGACCCAGGAGAACGACGATATCGACGACGGAGGGGCAACCGCTCGGGAAAATCGATTCGAAAGGCTTAGGCAATACGAACCCAAGGGTAACAGGGCACAGGACATTCAGATTCAACAGGATCGGCAAAGCAATCAGTACGCAACGACGCAGCAATACGAACCTCAGTATACCAGAGAACAGGGTAGACAATACGAGCAATCTCAATATTCGAGAGAACAGGATAGACAATACCAACAAGATCGACAGAGGAGTCAATACGCAACGACACAGCAATACGATTCTCAATATGCCAGGGACGAAGGTAGACAATATCAGCAATCACAATATCCTAGAGAACAGGACAGACAATATCAACAAGATCGTCGAGGTGGTCAGTTTGAGCAAACCAGTCAGTACGAATATCAAAGATCAGAAACCGAGCAAATTCAGCAAAGACCCGTGGGCATTCGATTCGATAAGATTCAACAGGCCCCTCGACAATTCTCTGAAGGTCAAAGCGAACAAATCGGCCAGGCCCAACAGGCACCCTTTGATTCTTATTATTCAAAGACCCAGACATCTTCAGGAATTAATTATGAAAACCAGCGAACAAGCACTGAATTCCCAGCGAGTTCCTACGGCACAACAGCGCGAGCTAAGACAACTTCCGGTCAAAGAAATTCGGGCGATGGTTACCAGGGTTTCCGAGCTCACGTGGACCCAGTTTCCGGTTCGGTCTACATGAAAGGATCAAGAATACCAACACCGGTGTCTGCTCAACGATCAGCAGGTATTCTAGTAACTCAGGGAATATTTATTAATTACTGTCTTGTGTGGATTTTAAATAGAATTTTTTATGGTAAGCTCTGAAAGCCAAGGAGGATATTAATCCTTCGGACTTTGGTTCGCGGTACCCATCGAACGTGGACGTTATCTACGCGGAGACGGGCTCCAGTTCCCTGAGGAACTCGGAAGATCAACGATCAGAGGACCAGGTAGATTGTTTCGGAAAACAGAGCCCCAATAAAGGCGAGAAAACTGGGGAATTCAGGGAGTTCTTCGACGACGCAGAGGATGCTGCTTCGGAGAACGTGGAGACTAAGACGACAGCAGGAATTCGATTGGAAAACAAACCAGGATACATAGACATCGTCTACGCGGATGGCAAGGAAAATGGAAGCGTGAAACACTTTGGTAATCTCAGAATCGATCCTCGGAAAGACACGAAAGTCTACAACCTCGACGACATCATGAAGGTTCGTTTGCTCAAAGCTTACGTACTCTAACCAAGGTATACCTTTACGAAAAATAATTCCTGTGTCCACAGGATATTCGTAACAGTAGACGATTCATCGTTCACAACGTGACGAAAGGGGAACCTTTGTCCAAGAGAAACGACGCAATGAAAGCCGCTCTCGAGACGAAAAATCTGAAGAACCTCAGTAGGTACGCTGATGAGTATCAAGAAAAACAGGGTTACTTCGAGGAAGGAATGCAACTGATCTACCATTACGGAAATCAAAGGAAAAAGGACGTAGAGGACGTTCGATCGAGCGAAACTATTAGGAAAAAACGAGCTCATCTCGCAGACGAAGTTGAGGTAAACCATTCGATTCTTTTGCCTTAATATCACGAGTAGGTAATTTTCTTGACCTTTCCTTTTATTCAAGGACGACGTGATGCACGTTATTTTGAGGGTCCGAGTGCCAATGCTTAGCGTTAAATCGCAGTACCAGTTGATGGGCAAAGTAGGACAGGAAATTCTACGAGGAAATGGATTGCTAAATGGAAACTTTAGTAAGACGATTAACCAGTATTTCTTAACGTTACGCAGACGAGTCGAATGTGTTTGATACGAAATTCCTCCCGTCGATAATTTTCCAGCTGAACTGGTGGGAGACTTCACCGTGGAGCTGAAGAAATCTGGCGCGGATTTGATGATCGTAAGGGCGGCAAGGGCAAAGCTCGTGGCCAAAGACAGAAATGTATCGCTCCAAGGAATGGACGACAAAGGACCCGTAGAATCTGTTCTAAATTACGGTGAGAAAACGACGATTTTTCTACTGACATTTGCATTAATTTCGCGGCAGGTGTGAAATTGGTGATTTTTCGTGGCTTACGTCACCGATTTGACAAATTCCATCGATGAAAGTGCCGTGAATGAATTCCCCAATGCGTATATAGAGAAATACGTGGGTACAGGTCGATAGCGGTTATCGTAGCGGAATACCGTGCCCGTCACGTTTGTCGCGAGTTATGCACAAGTTCTTACGTAATCGGCGGTAGAAAAATTTCTTCTTCCCGCTGTCGACAAGTGGCGCGGATTCCGTGTAAAGTCAGCTGAAAGCTACCTGCCCGGACGACCAGTGCCTGTAATTTCCGTGAATTAACGTCCCCGTTCGAGAGATTTAACAATGGCCGGACACAACGTTTGCCCAAGCCGGAAGATTCTGATAATTCTCGGCAATGGTCCGAGAATTTCCGAGAATTTCCACGGTATCCAAATTGCAAAGGAATCCCCCTAATCGTGTTATCCGTCCCGGTGATTCGTTCATTTCTCATCGATCGGCCACTCCGGTGATCCTTTTTTGTCGCTGAGGCAGCGCGGAAAAGGCGACGGCCGGTAGAAATCGAGGGGATTAATGCAGTCGAGTAGGAGTAAAAGCGTTCGCTTTCTGCCCCCGATGACGCTGATAAACGTCCATGTCTCTCATTCACGATGACTTTCGTTGGCAGGTTTAATGGCTGCCGAGGCGGTGGCCGCGATGCTCGCCGATGACTTGGCAACGAAGGCCCTCAGCGAGAAAACCGCCGACGCGATGATCTACAAGATGTATAAAAACCTCCCCACCAACTGAACCGACAGAATCTTCCACATATCCCTCACCCCTCCTCGTCCTTTTCCCATTCATCCCCTCCCCGTAATTTCGGATACTCGTATGTATTTATATAATTTAATTGGACCCTAAGCTACGTATTTATTTCGTTCTTTGTTATCGTAAATAATATCGTCGGAATGACAATGCGATGCCGTGCTACGTGATTGTGTAAGACACGGCACGGTTTATGTTTAAGAGCGATCTTACGAAACGATTATGGGATATGATTACCGATTACACATACAACCGATTCATCTAATTATCGGTGGATGACAACCTCGTGTTGCCAAACATGATGAAATCACCGATGTAAAATTCATGAATCAAGTCTAGAAAGCATAAAGTTTTTTTTTGCAAAAATAAAATGACTTTCTTGCGTCACTGATAATGCAAATAACAAGTCAGATGGGAACACAGCAAAACGTACAAATGACTCGGACAGCATATTCACACGCGTCAATGAGAGGCAGAAATGAGTTGCTTAGAAAATCTGAAAACCTCGTTGACAAGAATGGAAGAAAAGCAGTGACGATTACGCGAATGGCAATTGCGTAGGAGCAAGGTAGTTTCGTAAGTGGGCACGCACGATTGCGGTATTACCGTTCCTCGTGGAAAGCTCTTTTCTTTCGTCCGGAAAAGCCTCGATCAACGACTCGTCTTTACATGGTGTTCTTCGGATTACGCAGCAAACAATTCGCGGTCGATGGGTCATGTCGTCTCGGCGAGTAAAACCGAATACAGCGAACACCGACAGACCGACGAGAGTCTAATGATCGTAGAAAATAATCATGGGAAAAAAGGAAACAAAGGGACAAAGGCGGCAGAGTTCGTTTTTCTTGTGTTGTCGCCATTTTTCTGTCGAAACCTAAGCGAAAAATACACTTCGACCGACGATTCGTCGTGCAGAGAATTGCGGTTAATTAGTTTGAAGGATATTCGCAACCGACAATTTTTGGGAGCCTCTGATTCGCTCGTAGGATCTCTGGATTCTTGATAATTGCAGAGAATTTTTTATGTTAGGTGATTAGCGGCGAACCGGCGCCAATGCGCGGTACCATCCTGTGTACGGCCCTGACTGAGTTAAAAGGAGGCATTCTACCGTGATAAATTCGCTATTGGGAGGCTGGTGGGGCGGCGGAGAAAGTGCAGTTAGTTTATATATACGAGTGCACCGAGACTATCGTACGCATTTTCGATATCGCTCTCCCGATAATTACGCCGGGAGATTTCGAGAGGAGCTGGACCAGCTGGAAGACCGACGACCACCCACTGACAAGATGCTCAGATTATTCGGTCTCCTGTTGCTCGCCGTTTCCACGAGGACGGTCGTCTGTCAATTACGTAAGTAAATTTAAATTTCGAAAAAAATTGTTCACCTATAGATGATGAATTAAAATAGCTCGGCAATGTTTAACTTCGTCCGTGCAACATGTACAACTGAGCCAAGGAATTTTGCTTCGCTCAGGGCTATTCGTGTAACCCAGGCAAAAAGGAAATATCGAAAAGTAAACCGCTGAATTATCTGGAATTCATGTAATTCCTGCTCCACGATATCTGCATGTCTCAATGAGAAAGTAAACATTACTTCTCGCTGCATACTTATACCGAAGCAGGAATCTATGAATTTTTTAACATAAATTTACGTAGACCGTCCTGGGGTATTCTTGTTTGTGCGAATGTCATAAATATTCGAGTAAAAAGTTTAGCAAATCGTCTCCCATCGGCTGGTAAAATTGATCGATTTCTCGACGAAAGGCAGATACTTCGTTTCGCTAGATAATCTGGACACGAAGGCGAGTGTCGTGGAGCGGATAATTGTCGGTCGTTAGACGGCAGATTAATGGGAATAAAATTTGCTAAATCGCCGGAGATGTGAACGGACATTAAGGCGAGAAAGATGTAATTACGATCCGGCTTATCTCGGTGCCGGCTGAATGGCATTTGCGGTATGTGAAACGCGTGTATCTTTCGTAGAGACAAAAGTAAAGACTCTGTGAAAGGCATAACCGGTCTACGGGAAACTCGAGGGAAAATTAAGTGAACTCTTACTTGCGCAACAATAACACTTCTACTGGACCCTCAGTAGAAAAAAATCATTTCTGACCATCCGGCTCGTAAAACTCCGAGAAAATCGCTCCACGTCTGTACTTTTCCAGGTCGTTAACTGTGCTCGTAATAAAACAAGATTGTTCAGCGCAGTTCCAACATCGGGACGTTAATTAGCGCGAAAGTGCGAACTTACCGGATCAGGACTTTTATTCCCTTCTTTACGCGTAATTGTTTTCTAAAGCGGTGGAACAGTGATTCTAGCTCGTTTCAATGGCCATACGTTCTTTCTCGTTAGTTTCTATGACGAGACGTGCGTAAATTCCCGAGGTACCGGTCACCGTGAAAAACCCCATCAGCTGTCCGGCTTCGTAATTTCACTTTCTACCGGCGCACTTTCGATTTTAAGCTTGACACACTGAGCGGCGCTGTCGCAAAAACTCGCTGTCGATCCTAGACTCCGTGACGGACGTTTACACGCTTCAAAAGTTTCACGATCAATCGAAGGCCAGAGATTTGATCGCTCATTAAAGTCAATATTTCAAGGAGTCGGGCCTTAGGACAGGATCATACAACTCGAACAATCATTTTCTCAAGAGTCTTTATTATTTGAAATATTTTTCCGTTGTTCATGTATCTTTAATGTTACAACGGTCGTTCGATTTTTGTTCCAGCACCTGGTGTAATTCCATGCCCTCGTACCAACGACCTCAACCAGTACAACAAATGCGTGCTCAAACAGATAGAAGTGATAACACCGTACTTGGCTAAGGGTATTCCGTCCCTGAAGCTGCCAGCTTTAGATCCACTTCTCCTTCCCTCGCTGACCGTAGACAGGAACCTAGACTCGCTCAAGATCAAGGCGAACATGAGCCAGATTCGCGTTTACGGGGCTACCAATTTCCTCGTGGACGACCTCAAAGCGAACCCTAACGACCTGTCGGTGTCCATAAGGGTGCAATTGCCTTACGTCCACGTCACCGGGGACTACGATGTGCAGGGAAGATTGCTCCTGGTGCCCCTCAACGGCGCAGGCAGTTTTAAAGGAAACTTCAGTGAGTATTCCCTTCCCCAAATTTATTCTTCCACGCCGCGACGTTCAACCTTTCGGTTTTTCTTTCAGGTAACACTCAAGCCCAGGTATCAGCCCTGGGCAAGGAAGTCACCGACAAGAACGGTGTGCAGAGGTTCGAGATTGATAAACTGGTGACGAAAATTCGCGTGGGAGATGGGAACATCAAACTGAGGACCCCACCCTCTCACACTTTAGCAGGTAAGGTCGAGCAATTTGCTCGAGGAGGACGTCTTAATGCAGTTTGAAATTTTTTCATAAAACGTCACTGTAAATCCTTTTCAGCGGACGCCGCTGCGACGTTTTTCAATTCCAACCCGAGGCTCGTGTTGGACATTGCTAGTCCGATAATCGAGGACACGGCTGCGACGGTTAGCAGAGCCTTAGCCGCCAGGGCGCTCAGCGTCCTCACAAAAGATGTCCTCCTACCCTAGTCGACCCCGTTCACAACCCCCCCCCCCCCTCCCCTCCCCCCACACACACACACCTTCGCTAGCCCCTACTTTTCATCGACCGTTCACCCCTACCACGTTATACCCAAGTTTCTACGTTTGTATTGTTATCCAGCGAAAGCTATTAAAACACTTTTTTACCTCTTATCGGAGCATTCGATTTGTCGGGATATTTCAGGAAACGGGAAGTCGACAACGAAAGCCTGTATTTACAAAACGTTTTACAACCCACTTGCCGTCGTACAAAAGCTTACGAGCTGATTTACTGAAACCATAATTATATACACGCATAGACCTACGATCGAAAAATAGTCGGCGATGAGAGGAAACGAACCCTGTACGGTCATAGCCGTAATTACCCGTCTAAGCAGTACTATTTTAAGGCTTTTTATGGAGTCTTCATGATCGTAAGGTGAGACTTATCAAAGGGGGAAAAGCTCGGCGTAAGTGAAGGATTTGGTAATTTTGTTGGCCACGTTGGTGAAGAGATTCGACAGGGAATCTTCGAGGACCGGCTTGATTTCGTTGACGAACATAGCGCTGTTCGGGTTCAATACGTCATTGGCTACTTTCTCTGTAGAGGAAGAAAATAATGGCTAGATGTATAGCTCAGCTGAGGGGAAGGGGGAAGGACTCACCTAAAGTCTCGTCGCCGTTGAAAAGATTGTCGAGGTAGATATCAGCATGGCCGATCTGGATGTTGATCTTCATTTTCTCGAAGTTCAGATAGACATCGTTGTCCCTTTCGACCTTATTAGCCTTCATGATCACCTGGGAGTCGTAATCCGCTGCGAAGGAAAAACAGTGTTTCCATTGACTGCCAAAAAGTTCGCGTGTCACCGGTGACGCGTTGAGACGGACGTAAAAAGGCAGAAACTCCAACACGAGAACTCGCGTGCACGAAAATACGGTCTACTTTTAAACGGCCATCGGAGGAAATCATCGTAGGTTTTTACTTACTGAAGTTTCCGTGGAGGTTGCCCTGCTGCTGCAGGTGCAGGACGAGGATCCTCGCGTCGAGCGAATATTTCCCACGGAAGGTGAGTTTATCGAAGCCCACCTTGAAGCGGAATACGACGTTCTCCACGTCTGCCTTAAGATCGCGAATTTTAAAGGTCGACGGTCCACTGACCTGTTGCAATTACAAGAATTCCTCGTAACTTCTTATCCCGGGACGAGGGAAACTTACGAGTGGGACAATTACCACAATGTCGGTGAGGTTGACATCGAGCAATGCACTCGACGGACCGGTCAACAGTCGGATTTTGCGCAGTTTTAACGGTTCAATCGCAGGTGCATCCAATTCGGGAATCCCTCTGGCCATGTGCTCTCGCAGCTGCTCGATTGATCGTGTTATGCAATTGTTTATATCGGGATCGTTCCTCTTGCATACCTTGATGTACGATGCTGCAAAAATTCCAGAAAACGATAGTCGCTCTGTTCTACGTTAAATTCCTGCGATAAGAGGCCTCGAATTCACGCACGTCTTAGCTACCCGCGGTACGAAGATCGCTTAGATTTATGTAACGCCTGGCAAAAGGACACTCGGTGCATTGGATCGCGTGAAATGCAGCTGGAAAAGCTGACGCAATTGCCTCTGGGAGAACGTCTTGCCCGTTGCTTATTTTTTCACCTCTTCAATAGCCTCATAAGGCGAGAATTTTGAAAAGCACACGAAAAACCTTGGATCTCTTGGAAAGGAGTACAAGGTCCGAAGAAACAAAATTCTCTTGTGTTCCTCGTCCCTTCACCCACCGTCCGAGATCTTTCGTGCCCTCGGTTTTCTGTATCCTTGATTGTATTTCTTTGTATTTACGTTGGTTCGTCAATGAAGAATGACAAGTCGACCCACGCGCTGCGTGTGTTGGGCCAATTGCGCAAACGTCCCGGTTAAAATTCCATGCTACGCGGGGGCACGTGCTTCGCCATACGAAAGCGCGTGTTTTGGTCTTTCACGAGAAAGACGCATTCCCGGAATCGTATGCACCGATAAATGCATTTGCTGTTTTCGCAAAGAGATCGTGATTTAAGGTGAATTTTAGTCCTGGTACGTAGATGTGCCTGGGAGAGATCTGATCGTAATTTAACGAGGCGCGATAAAAAGTGCATTAACTCACGTATCACAGCGAGCGTTCCTCCAAGCAAGGCCATCGTCAGGCTGGAAAACGATGTAAAAAAACTATTAATCAATGATCGTACAAAGACTCGGCAAAATGAGTAAACGGGGGTAATATCTTCGGTAATATCTTGCCGGTGGGTATCAGGCTCAGGAAATAATTATTCCTAGTAATCTGCGCTCCGTGCGTTCACGAGAATCTAGATAATCATCAAGAAACTGCAAGTTTACTAACTACTTGCAAGAGTTTGAAAATTCAGCCACTAAAATTTCTATGTAGATGGAAATTAATTGTTCCCTGAAATTCCCTGTGAATTGCCTCACTGCTTTCCGTGGATATGCTTAAATTTTTCAAGCGATACCGGATAAGGAGTCGGACGTGTTCTCACGTACAAATCAGTCGCGCAAGGCGGAAATATGAAAATATTTGCATACAATAAAAAGTGACGTAAGTCAATTAGGATCAGATAGAATTCTTCTTCCTTCGAATTTTGTATCGCATCAAATTATTGATGTCCTTTTAAATAGTCGTTCGAGTTGATGAATAATCGATAAGCCTGGGAATGGAAACTTTTATACGCGCTGCAGTACCAATAACATCAGAAGAACTGGGAGACAAGGTTACACATAATCGCGCGCTTATTAATACCTCAGTAACGAGATTTATAGTTCGATTCTACGCTTCACCGTCCGATCAGTCAGGTTTTGCCATCGACTCACGCTTAAAATGATTCGCAAATTTTGCAAAATTTATTAAAGTCACATGCAATTGATGCATCTATTTGTAATGCAACGTGCAACGAGTTTTCGAAATGACCGATCACCATGACGCAGGAAAAGGTAAGAAATGGAGATAAACTGTCGACAAACGTGGTATACTCAGATCATTAAATAAATTGTATAATCATAGGACAAAACAACGAAATACGACGGGCATAAGTGGACCATTTAGAAGACAATACCGACCATTGTAGACGTATGCAAAAATATGGAAAGCATTAACCTTTAAAATAATGAATTGTCCAGCAGGCGTTTGTATTGAGTCAATGTTAAGGACGGCTGTAAAAAATTGACGTTCATTATCACGCGATTGACGAGGAAACACAGCTGAACAAGTACGTCAGAAATGCTAGAAATTGTCATCGACACACGTGTTAGGTAGATCATAAAATTGGAATGATTTCATCGAGGAGGTTTTTGCCCGCGTAGGAGAACTAATGATGGGAAAAAATGAAGGTAAGTAGAATTTGACGTTCATTACGTACCATAGGCGTAGAGGTAGAGCCGTCATCGTGACCGGACGATGCGTAGAGACCGACGACTGAACAACTAGACGACCGTGCGGCGGACAGGGATGATGTGAACTTGGCGAAAAGGCAGAATCGGTCGGCGGCCAGCCGAGCGGCGCATTGCATTGGGCCGGTTGATCGCCTCGTGCCACTTGTCAGCCATTGGTCCAGCCAACCTCGGCAATTGCAACGAGCAACACCTCACCGACGTGTAGAACGCACGCGTTTCCCATCGTGAGGGAACCCGCCTTTCCCCTGTCGCCACTTTCCTCCGTACCGGCCAGCCTAATTCCCCTTTCAACCCTATCGCAATATCTCTAACGAACTCTCCGATCCTGCCAGCAGCTCACTTGTCCCGACCATTCTACGACGCTCGCGGGAAAGCACGGAATTCCTCGAGGGTCGCTTCACTTTAAGAGAACATTCACAAATTTTCTAACTCTGCGATACTCGAAAAGGGGCTAATGCTGACGGGAAAAATGCTCGGCCCACCACAAGGTTCGACAACGACTGGCTATTAGGTTTCTCAGGAAATGTGGCAATCCCAATTCCACGCTCGATTTATACCTTTTCCAGAGCGGCCCGCTTCCTGGTCGATTTTTTTCTCGGCTAAAAGTCCATTCGCAGGCGAGACATTTACGCGCCTATAATTACCGTTTGATCGATGAAAACTACACGGAGCACTTGCAAAATAAGAGAAAGTCCCGCTAATAACGAGTCTCGACGAAAGAACGAATTCCGCTCGGGTTTCATGGCTAATTGATCTCGTTAAGTTTTCCTCCGAAAGGCGAATCCATAAATCAGTGAATCATACGAATAATTCTTATTCTTGTTCGATCGATTGAAATTTAACAAAAAGACCTATCTTTTACGGTTTTTCGTGTGCCGTCACGCAATAAAAGATATCGATAGCATGAATAGATAGAAAATTCATCAATCGCTCGAGTGAAACCTTGGATGCGCCAAAATCCGAGGATTCTTGACGGAGAGTAATGGAATTTTGTCTTAGCCGTTGCTTTCGGGGAATTCGATGAGATGATCGATATCCCGTGCGAAGGACATGGAAAAAAAGAGTCGGACGTGTTGAATAGACGGAAAGTCAAAAGGCGATACAGCGATCGACGAGAAAATTGCCTCAAGATGCATCGTTGCACAGGCACCGGATGGTAGGGGGTTGATGACGCGTCCTGGCTCTTCGGCCCCCGAGACATTAGCATCGACATATATATAGCCGGCAACGACAGAAGACATCACGTTAGTGTACGAAATTCCATCGACCAGGTGAGGGCCATCTCAGCGACTTCCTCAGATCAGCAGATACGCTCCGTGTGATTGTTCGGCGGATTTTAATTGGCCACCATGTCGCTGTACCTGGCATTCTTCGCTTTCCTGTTCGTTGGCGCTAGCGCCGTCGAAATCCGTGAGTAAATTTCGACACAGGCCTCAGCCGGTTGTCGGAAAAAAGGAAAGGACAAAAGTATGGAAAAAGAAAATTGGAAAATACTGGGAATAAGTGTGGACCTTTGCTCGATCCTCCAATCTCGTTCGTGCTTTCCGTCGAAGAATTGCCTCGATCAGATCGATAAAATATATCGTGCTGGTATTTTGTTTGCCAGAGATGCTAATCCACTCACTTCCCGGATACGACATTCTTCGCGACGACTATCTTTTTTTTCACGTAAATATGAATATTTAGCGGATTGTGCAGGATGGTTCCCTTTCCTTTATAGTCTTTCGAGACGTCACATTGTTTTTACAGAGTACGTTCTAGTCCTATCATCGTGATTGTTACGCGAGGTGTTATTAATAACACGTTCGTGCGACCGACTGACGTCCATGACTATTCTTGTTTGTTTATCCGCGGGATCGACGAAATTATCCTGACTAATTGGTGGAAATTATAATGCACTTGTCTCATCGCAGCTTCGTACATTCAAGTCTGTGGCCGGCTCAACCCGAAACTCGACGAATGTATAAAGAACAGCGTTATGCATATACTGCCACAGCTGAAAAAAGGGATTCCGCAATTTGATGTACCTTCCGCCGAACCCTTGAAGATCGACAGAATACATCTTATCAACATGACCAACTTCCAAGCAATCATAAACGACATCGAGGTCTTCGGAATGACCAACTTTACAATAAAATCTCTGCATTTCGACACAAAGTCGCAGCAATTAGACTTGGTAGTTACCTTCCCAAAGCTCGAAATCAGAGCCATGTACGACGTCAATGCCAACATTTTGGTACCGGTGAAGGGCAAGGGCCCGATAAAAATCTACGCAAGTACGTCACGTGCTCCACTTTATCCACTTTGTTTAGCAACAATGAAAATGCTTGTTTCTAAGACACTTCAATGCCCTGTTTTATTGCAGATATCGAAAGTGCGAAGGTCACAATGAAGTACAGTCTAGTAGAAAAGAAGGGCCAGAAGCATATGTTCTTCACGACGATGACAACGAAGCTGAATATTGCCGATTACTCGGTCATCTTCGACACGTCCGATAATTTCAATCCCACCGTCGTGATGGCCATCAACCAGGCCCTGGGCACCAGTCATGAAGAGCTTCGGGAAACCGTAACGCCTATGGTCGAGAAAGCCGTTTCCGAAACAGTTCTTTCGCTGTCCAACAATATTGCCAAACGTTTCCAATACGATGATATGCTCCCCAATCGAGAGTAAATCGACACCGGATATTTTCTTTCGTAAAATGCACTCAAGCCCGAAGTTCCAAGGATCAAAGCGCAAAGTATTCCTCGCGAAATTGTTAACGCTTCAACGTATTCGCCTGTACAATAGTCTACACATCGACATTTAAACGATTCAATTTCCACGCGAGCTTATCCCTAAAGTACAGAAGATGAATAAAAATTTTCTTACGAAAGTTTCCGTTTTTTTTTTTATTCGACTCCACTCTTCTTTCTTGCCACTGATTCACGTCGATCGTCGCAGGATGGAAAAGAGATGAAAGTGAGAAACCTTCGTAAACAGGATCCGAGCGATGCGGAAGGAATTGCAACGTAATCGACATGCTACGCAATCGTGCAAAACAAGCACAGGATCAGCAGCGAAGTCGACCTTCAACAGCGCCCTATCGACACCGCGTCATTAATCCAATCGATCAGATGTCCCAGTAAAATTCCGGCAGTGGCAAATCCGAATGACGTTTATCAGTGAATTCGATGAATCCTCCATCGGAGACTTCGATGCTCGTTATTCCATTGAAAATGTATTTATGTTTCTATATTCATCGTGCTTTAATTATCGGCTATAGAGCCAATAATTGGAGCCGACATTTATAAAGTATTCAAATTTGCATCGATCATGCGAACGTGACTCGCTTAAATGTTCAGTTGAATGGTTCATAATTATTGGTCTAATAGTTTCTACGTCGATAAATAGCAATGATTGGTCGGTTTTTTCAATCGAAGGGATTACATGACGGAGCATATGCAAAATTAACGATAAGAGGTGGTGAAGAACGCGAAGAAACTGGAGGAAAAACATTGAAAACGTTGCAATCTCACTGAGATTTTACTACTTAGTCAAAGATTTGTATCGTCAAATGTACATATTCAAAGGTAAAAAAAGATGGTTGGTAAAAAGGTAATGATTTATTGCTCACAACATGGGAAATTTACATTAGAGCGTCGTTATCACAGTTAAACGTACAGTATTTGCAATAAACTGTCAAAAGCCTCGAGAAGTGGTTGTGAAAAATTATTAAGATGTTGGACAAATATTCATGGCATTCAAACATGGTCTTTTCACCAATTTTCTGCTCCGTCAATTTCATTTTTACAATACGTCTGAATGATAACATTATTTTTTACCGACTACTATAACAACAAGAATGGATATAATAACAAAATAGCCTATAAATTAAATCGAGCAAGTTGCGGCCACCGCAATTGAAACTCGCTGTATTTCGACCCAGTTGACACGATCGTCCGGAATTGAATTTGCGCGCGAGCCGAGGATACTTTAAATTAGGGAATTTAATTAACAAGGTTTAAACGGTGTTCGCTGTGGTTCCGGGTGTGCTTAGGTCTCGGGGAAGAGCTGGTCGTAGGTAAATTGACGAACGATGCTGTTGGCAATGTCGAGGAACGCTTCGGACAAGGCTTTTTCGACGAGTGGCTGAAGTTCGCGAATGAAAGCATCGAAGTTGGCGTTTATAGCGTTGTTTATGACGTCACCGAGGACCTTCTCCCCGCCAAAGAGGTTGTCCAAGAGAAGGGATCCAGTGCCAATGGAGATCCTCAGTTTAAAATCGGACACTTCCACGTGCTCGACTCCGTCGCCGTCCTTCATCAGCTGGCACTGCACCCTAACCGAGCCGGTGCAACCGGTAAAATTGCCAGTCATCGGTCCGGAACCCCTGATCGGCAACAACAGCACTCTTCCGTCCACTTCATATTGTCCACGGATGTACAGCTGTGGCAGGTCGATATCCAAGCCGATTCTCAGCGTGTTCAAGTCGACCCTATGAGGAAACACATTTTCTTCTCAGAAAAGAAAGAGAAAAACGACCCTCAAATGTTGGAATTGTGAAACGGATAAAATCCCGTGCTCGATCATTGAAGTACTGTAAATTTCCGATTGTGAAATTCGGCGAAGTCTAAGACTCCCGTGTGCCGCGTATGAGAAAGTATCGGCGGTATACGTAATGGAGAGCCAGCGACCTTTTTTGAGGTTGACGTTATTATGCCCCCCCCCCCCTCGATCGCGTCCCCCGCGGTTATATTTTACGAAGAATCACGTCGATAGAGTGTCGCGGTGCTCCCCTTTGATTCCCACTGACGCACGAATCAGGAGAGCGGAGGAATCCTCTGACATTTACGATCCAACGATTGCTCAGCCGATTTACCGTCTCCCGCCATTTTCTCAGGTTCAATTTTTCCTACGCGCTCCCCAGCATCGACACTTCTGTCTTACGTAAGGTCCATCTTTTAGCAACATCCTCAGATGTCAGTGATTAATGCACAAGAACGTATACATAGTCTAAACGGCTGTCATTAATTCTTTCGACGAATGGATTCTCCGTGTCGTTAATGTCCATGCGATTTTCCGAAGGTGCGAATCCGTTCTAACGAATGACGATGGGGGAAATTATGACATCCATTTCCTCCCGCGAATTCCGCTCGATAGTCGGCGATGAATTATTCAGGCTGCCAGCTTTTCGTCCAATAAGTTGCAAAATAAGGCGACCTCGGGAAGCGGTAAGTAAATCAAATCGCCGCGTAGACGGACGAACGTGGCCAAGTAACGAGCGCGCCAAACGGTTTGTATTCCGCGTGCGAATCTCTCGTGGAAACGGGCCGTGACACACGAACCGTCCGGACACGCGCGCAAAATAATTGCCGTGCAACGCGCGCACCACGGGCTATCGTAGGAACGTAGATGTAAATGCGTAATAAGGATAATCAAATAGCCGGGCGGAAATGGCGCGGTATTAAGCGCACACATTGATTGCACTTCTCGCTTCGTCTCGCTTGCGCGCCGTGCGCTTCGAGACCTTTGATTCGATTTTAAAAGACATCCTTGGACTTCCCCCTCGCCGACGATCCAACCAACAATCCTCTCCACGCCTAAACAATACTGTTTGCCACTTTGAATAAACGACATGTCCAGCCTCTTAGCAGAGTTTTTTTTAATTATACAATGACTCTGATACTATATTTGACTCGACCTCGGCGTTCTTGGTCAACGAGAATAGCGAACGATTAATCGTTACGTCCTCGCAGTCCCCGAGCTACGAATTTACCTGAGTTATGCATTACGATTACGACGATTGCCGAGACAGATGATCGTAGAAACGTAACGATTCCGTAACAAAAGGTAACCGTTCCGTAATTCACCAAGTTTCCTGTACGACGAACCGTGCTTCTCGGATACTAGGCTCTTCAAATTATACGGGTCTTGTGACGATTTTCGAGAAGTGTCTATACCTCTTAATTGAATTGTTTCAATGCAGATGTACAGCTCGATTCTTTGCTTACCACTCACCTTAATTTTCTCACGTAGAAATTACTGGCTCCAAAGGCCTCAACGTCCCTCGCGGTGATTCTGATACCCGCACCCTCCGCAGCTACGAGCTCCTTGAGAAGCAAAGGTTCTAGCGAGGGTATGTTGTATTCCGGAACGCCATCCTTGAGGTAGGGCTTCAGGTACTCAACGCTCTCCGTGACGCAGGTCTCAAGGTTCGGATCATTCCGACTGCACACGTGGAGGAATTCAGCTGCGAACATTCGTCGGATCGGTATTGAATCTCGTCTCGGAGAAACGTGCAAAAAAAGCATGTGCCGTTGAAAGAGCAATGGACCGGCCGAACAGGATGATCGATCATCGATGATTTCACTCACGCAAATCGACAGCTCCGACGACGGTGATCGTCGCGACGACCGCTACGAGAAGAGCAACGAATCTCCTTTCCCTTGCCATTTTTCGTAGATTTTCAAGATCGAAGGGAGACGTGCCGTTGACCGTGTCGCGGTGGACCTTCTCGACGAAACTCTTCGAGGACGTTAATCGACGTCTGGGGTGCAGAAGGGACACTCGTAATGACAATTAACGGTAGAGATGGTCAGATTGCAAGTGAATACGGGCTATGCCCGCGGCAGGACCTTATAACTGCCTCTGTTCTTGCCCCCCTTGAGAATTCTCCTCCTCCTTCAACCGCCGCCTCTTCCTCCGCCGCCTTCCACGGCCCCTCGGAACCCCCCATCCCCCACCGGTACTCTCTGTCGAATTAGCAGATGAAACCCGGTCCTACCCCTCCGGACAATTGATGCTCACAGTCGTCACGTGCTCACTGACCCTCTCTTCAACCTACTCTTACCTTATTTTAATGTTAATACGTTTCTTACATGTGAGCTAGCGACTCATTGTAAAATATTATTTCATACGTGACGAATGGACAATCGTAAGAGTACGTACACAGGCAGGAATTAGCATTGGTCACTGAGAACGGGCGGAGCTAGAAAAATAGCCTATGTTTTCGTAGGAATAGAAATCTCTGTGCTCTCGCCATCCCCGGGCTCCGGTTTTCCATGGTCCGCGGCGACCTGGCTATTACCGCCGGCCGATTTCTCAGAAAATTCGGAACGTGCCGGGCGGTTGGCACGCCCGCGGAATTTCAGATGGACCGGGCCTTCCTGTTTTCGGATCGCGTTTCGCCGTGGAAACCCGCGGAACGAGCGGCTATTCCCCGATGTCCTCGACACGTGGAAGACGTTCGCCCTTATTCCCCGTATTTCCATTCCTGCACTACATTCGTATTATATTCCCCGTAAGAAAAAAAGAATATAACCGGTGGAACGCAGAACAAAGGTAATCACAGACGATTTACCGGAAGAGCCGAAGCAATCGCGAAGATCCAATTTAACATCTTCGCGGACCCGTGGACCTGTTTACCATGAATATTTTCATTTGCAACATCTGCCAGGGAATTTGCGCGTTGTATTTGTTAGGCATGCACTTGAAATCGTAGATTTACAAGTTACTACGCATGGTGACATTGAATTCCTCGACCTGCGCGAGATATGTCCTTATTTACATATGAAACGCTCGGTAAATACTTGATCGATTCGCACCTACGATACTACGTGTCCGTGGATCACCTCGCGAGAAAACACGTCTGGTCCAAGCCATTTTCTTCGCCTTTCCGATTCACCCGGCTCCCTTTCCACGGCGGAAAATAATGGGGATCGTCCGAGGTGATTTGCATTTCCGTCGCGATGCAACGTCGTCTCGCGGAATATGATTTTCGGGCATACCTGCCGAAAATCACGTCTACCGTCCGGCTCCGCGGAATACAAATTCGCCGACGACATTTAATCGTTATCCTTTTTTCCCGTCAAGGGTTCCGTGGGATAATAGCGAAAATATTCAAATTTCATTAGGGTCGTCCGAGGCATCGGCCGGATTTTGGCTTTGGACGGCTTTCAGTAATTTACATGATTGGCTCGGCAAAGTCAAACGTTTATCACGTGCACCGGGGGTTGCATTTCCGGTGGCGAAAATGGCAGTTTAGCCGGCCGTCGTCGGGACGACAATCAGAGATTAATTGGACGTGTCTGCGGCACGAGCCGTCATTCCACAGGTCAAAAGAGTCACTGGATCCATCGACCGTATGACATAATTGCAATTGCATAAGACGCCCGATATGTAACAGGCGCGGCTGATTGCACCGTCCAGCACGGTGGTACGGCGAAAATTATCAGAATTATCGGATGAGTCTTCGTGCGCCGTCGTCGAGAATCACTCACATCCGTCGTCGACTTCTAACATCCGCCAAAATCGACGTTGAGTTCCTTCGAATCCCGCTTCAATGCGGATCCCCACGTTTCAACGGAATTTCACATATCAAAGGACCTTTTTTTTCTGTTCTCAATTAACCTTGCGAAAAATGACCTACATTCGCTCGGCCATTACGATTTCTCTACGAGTGTCCGACGTCTCGACTGGGACGCAATTTCTAAGGCTTTCAAAGCGGCCGCGATTTCCGCCCTGCGTTGACCGAGAAGATCGATGATGAGCTGCAACCGTGAAACTAAGCCGCCCTTCTTAAATATTCTCCTCACGCATCGCAGATGACCGGCTGGTTGGCTGGAATTCAAACGACGAGACTTCGCGCAACACCGCGGAATCTCCCTGACTCACACTCCGGTTAACTGATTTATTTAATAAATACACGCATTCTTACAAAACAATAAAATATGACAACGGGGCTTAAAATTAACTATGCTACCTTCTACGAGTCGACACTGATGCCGGTAGAAACAATTTAAGGCTACAAAATCCGTTCGTTTCGGAAGTCAATGAATTCTCTACAAATATTCTTGCTCTTTTATAATGTCTTAACTAAATGAAGGAAGGCTTATCTATTGCAAAAGAAAGGTAATGTAAAATGTCCTGTCGTACCGAAATTTACTAGGTTCTACCTAGACTAATTGCGAGTGGATGTTGTAAAAGCAGAAACAATGAGAAGTGTTCTACAGAGCTCCTTCTGCACCGACTACTCTACGTTGGTTAAAGCTGTCAACCTTACGCGCTTAGTAGAGGCAATTCATTAAAAGCAACAACTTGCATAACCAAGTGCATCGACGATATATATACACACACACCGGTTCGACGAATTACATGTTTCTACTCTAATATTACGAGTTTAGTCGCAGCTAAAAGAATTTATCTACAGGCGACAGATGGAATCGGAAACGTCTTATAGCCAGCGACGAGTACAGTTCGGTGCCTTGAAAATAATTAACCTGGGCTCACGTCTATCGAAAAATATAAACAGGTTTTTTCGTCGGAATTTCAAAAAACGCGTTCCCCGGACGGAGAAAAAATCATTGCATATTCCACGACGCAGCACTTTTTTTCTTAACAGCTAGTGCAGGTCCCAGGGGAGTACGATTTAATTAATAATTCATAAATAATTTTGTTAATGTCCCGGTAAAATTCCGATACGACTCTTTTCGGAATTAAACCCAACTCCCCTGCGATTGGCAACGATTTTTTCTGCGCGAAGGTTCATTTTTCTTGGGCCGCAACGGAAAGTTCCGCGGCTGAAAGTCGTCCGCAAGGCAAATTAATCGGAGACCCAAGCGTCGTAGGGCACCTGAGAGAAAAGTTTCTCGACGAAGGTCGTCATCACCTGGACCAACTTCCTTCGTAAATCTGGTTTCATTTCTTTCAGCAGTTCCTGACTGTTGCTGTTGATGAACAGGTTCAATGCCGCTTCTGTAAATATTTTCATCGTCGGTAAACAACACGAAAGTTCAAGGATATTCACAGAAATGATCGGGCTTAATTCCTTACGCAAAATGGTATTTCCGTCGTGAACATTTTCCACTCCCATCTTGATGTTCTGCACGCTGAAGTCCATTTTGAGTTGCTGAAGTCTGAGGTACCGGCGACCCTGCATCGCGAACGGTTTCGCCCTGATGAATACTTTGGCCTTCACGCCCTCTGCAATGCCGAGAACAATCGTACAATTTACACACATGTTTTCGTTCGCAATCGTAAAAGGGTCCTTCGGACGAAATTAACTGTGAAAATGTAGGACGGTCAGGGGGTAATTTAGTAGGTTTTTCGGATCACTTGGGACAACGTTCCGATTAAAGACTAGCTGAAAGAAATATGGCGGAAGACCTGAAGCGGCAATAAAGACTGAATAACGGCCAGAAGGAAGATGTAAATGTAAACTGCGACGAGGCCCCGAGAGGTGCATTACTGCACGCTCGTAAGTATGCCGATTAGCATACATCAAGGCGGCAGTCCAAGTCCCCGGCGGTACAACTGCAACTGCAGTGTCTCTCAAGTCATTCGCAGTCGACGCTATTTCATTTTACGTATTCCCCTAACGACCAGCAGAAACCGACCATTTTTTTTCCACTTTAATTCACGGCTCGCATTAATGACTACGGCACAGAAACCCACGGCCTGGCTGCAGTGAAATTTGTCGCAAACAAAATTGTACGGTAGAGTCGGTGAAAGCGACTTTATTGGCTGCGTTTACTCTTTTCACTCGAGCGATTGTCGTCATCCGTTTATGCACGATGAGATTAGAATTCGAGTCAGGGCGGAGGGTAAATGTGTGAAGATTTTACTAGCGTTTTCCAGGTACCCGACTTCCGGTGTACTCACCGTATTCTCCCCAATAGTCCCCGGCTCCACTAGCTTGGACGAGGATCAGAGTTCCGCTGGACCGGTATTTTGCGACCGCCCTGATCCGAGGAATGCTGAGGGCCAGTTGCAGCTGCACCTCGTCGTCGGAGATTCTCGTTCTTAGCCCCGTAACTCGCAGACCGGAAACGCCCTTCGCCGCGATTTCCTTGAACTGCGCCCTGTATCCGTCCGGTCCTCCTCCCAGAGCTATGTGCAACTCGTCCAAGATGATTGGTTCAACCTCGGGGTAACCCAATTGCGGCAGACCTGTTGTTTTTAATCGAAAGAAAAATTCGTGAAAAGGGCTTCCTAGGCTCCCTGGGTTTCCTTGTTTTTCAAGGGAATTCTCTTAACAATGACGGGTCATCGAGCTATCGTGCGAGCGAGTATCGAAGAAAGCTGCTCTTCTCGTTCGCCCACTGCTCCGCGCAACCGCCGGAATCTAGGACACTGGGTGACCATTCGAATACACCGTTATAACCTGCTTCTTCCGTCATCCTGAGGCTTTTTTCGCCTGTTATATCGACAACTCTACGTCTGACGTTCAACGATACTCAATGCTCAGCGTTAGCCCTTCAATTATTTTTTAATGCAAT
This sequence comes from Hedychridium roseum, assembly GCA_963989215.1. Lineage (NCBI taxonomy): Eukaryota > Metazoa > Arthropoda > Insecta > Hymenoptera > Chrysididae > Hedychridium > Hedychridium roseum. The sequence goes on along the minus strand of OZ022318.1, from coordinate 1,107,434 downwards.
TCAGGAAAAGTACCAGCACCTGTGACACGAACGGTCGAGTTAGGAATTGTAAAATTTTGCTTACCGTTCCTGAAGTGTTCGGCGAGTACGTTGGCCGACCTGGCTAGGCACGTTTCTACGTTAGGGTCCTGCTTGGAGCAGGGTTCGATGAATTCCAGTCCCCGGTACTTGCCGATCGCCTGGACCTCCGCCAGCAGCAGGCAACAGGCGCAGAGCAAAAATCCGATCATCTTCTTTATGTTCATGTTGTTCTGCCCCCCTTTATCGGCCTTCAAACGCTGCCCTTTCACGCGTACGCACCGCTCGGATCCCTCCGCGCCGAATGACCGATCGCCGGGGATGCCTCTCGACTTATACCACCTTGACATTGGGCCCCCCGCTTCTCTGTTCCCCGCGTGGCAGGACGAAGAAGACTCCACGAAGATTCCACTACCCGGCGACTTTCTTCGTCCGGTCGACCGCGTGCGCGCTATTTCCCGCGAAAATCATAACAGGAACCCTGGGAAGATTCGTCGAATATAATGAGAAAAATAATACGCCAAATGGGGGATAAAGCCAGTGAAAAGTTGACTGGCAATTTTCATCGAAAGACTTCCACGAAGAATAGCCCACGTTAATTGCTCTAACGTCACGGTCACTTTCTCGAAGTTCCTCGCGTTTGTTTATAACTTTCTTCTTCTCACGAAAAGCCAGAAATGTAGGTCAGCAGAAGAATGCGAAACCAGATTGTACGAGTCCAAATGCTTGTTGCGAGTTTTCACTGAAAACAGAGCGATGCCAGGCGAAAAAATTCACACTCGTGTCCCTAATGTAATAATCCGTGCGTGTACGACAAGAATCGCTCGTGAAACGGCGATAACGGTACTCGACGTACGGTCGACGATAGCCAGACGGAATGAAAATCAAAAGACTCGGCACAGTTGCCGAAATTCAGTGACGTCCCTCGCGTGAATGAAACTCTCTTACTCTCACGTGCTAAAGCGATAATCGCCAATAAAATATGGATCGCACGGGCTAAATGAAAGAAAGCGCTGTTCGCGCGTCAGAGCAAACGTCAGAAATCTCCCAGCTACCTGACGGATTTATAAATGTTCGGTACCGTTAATCGACTCCTCACGATCCTACGATATCGCGAGCAACCGGCCATTACCCGCAGGAATATTAATAAAACTTTTAGAAACCTATCCCCTGTTTGTATCGTAGTCAGTGCGAAATGGTCAACGACATCGTGAGAGCTGATCAACGAAATTCTAACAAACATCCAGCAGATACTTATTAATTCGGCACGAACAGGTGGAGCAACATTCTTACGGCCGAGCGTTATTTTTCTTCCGGGACGAATGGTGGATGGCGGAATCTCGATCGAAAATACAGGTTTACTTCTGGCGCGTAGCCACGACGTATTGTCGAAGAATGCGGGGTCAGGGACCGGATGGCTCGGAAGCTTCTCAAGGCGAACAGGTATTCCCTGTCGAAAGAAAAGGCCGATTCTCCTAGGTACGCACTTAACCGCGAAGGTTCGGTTTCGAAAGAACGAAAAATCGCCACGCAAACACCCTTCAAATCTGCCTTCGATTGCCATCAGTCTCAGCTTACTCATCGACTCGGTAATGCATCGACTTCTCATCGCCGGAAAAAGGTAGAAATGATTTACTCGTCTCGCAAAACCGCTCGCTGAAAACAGATCTAAAGAAAATAAATGAAAGTCCTCATTAAGATGAGTATCCACTTATTTATTGTACGATATGTAACATATATCTATTCTAATATTAGTACATACGGTAGATAAAGGTACAAAATGTATATTTACATGATGTATACGATACGTATTATAAGCTGGGGAAAGAGTTAGTCTTTGTCCTTGCATTGTTTCGAGTATTTACAGCTAAAGAAATTATGTACATGGCTGTGAAAATTTTATTCACTCGGTAGAATTCAATGGGAGAAATATTCTCCTCATCGTGCTGGATGAATTTCATGAATTCCTTTTGATTTTCCAATAGGAAGGACGAATCTGGAGATTCTATGGTTTCGGCTTGACGACCTTCTCGAAGGGGAAGTTCTGGAAGGCCCTTCCGAAGATATCCGTGAATGCCGTGGAAACCAGGTCATTGATAAGACGCCTCGTCACCGCGAATCCCGGTTGCCAGAAACCATTAATGATCCTGTCGAGGAGTCGTTCAAGGACTTCACGGCCGTACAGAAGATTCGAGATGTGGAGCTTCAGGTCGCGAATGTTTTGAACATCCACGTTAACCTGGACCTTCTTCCTCGGTTCCCGTGAGATCGTGGTCGTCTGCACGAGGTCATCTGAAACGACCCAAGTTCAAGTAGGTCAAGAAATACCTTAAAGTTTTCATAAAATTTCGTCGACTTACACAGCGTCAGCGTGAATTTCCCTTTATTCGCCATCGTCGATCCCAAAACACCGGCCGTAAATTCATAGTCACCGGACAGGGCTTTCTCGGGGAAGCTTTGCGTGTAAACCACCTGGAAGAACCCGTTTTTAGAATTACCCACTCTAAGCGATTTTCGAAGGTCGTGAAGATCAATTTACAGCTCGTATCGTTAGCAGTAGCCTTACCTTGTAGTTCGGCAAGTCACTGACGAATTTGGTAACCTTACTGGCCGACCATCCGCTTTCGGTGACGTTCCGTAAGGTCAGGGTAAAGCCAAAACCGGGCAGACCCCGCTGAGCCGTTATTTCCTTGGCGAAGAAAGGATCGAACGGCGCCACGTTGTACTTCGGAAGACCTGTTTTGAAATACGGTCGAATGGCGTTCAGACCTTCCCTCACACAACCGTCAAAGCCCGACACGTTTGGGTGGCAATTCTTGAAGTGATCCTCTGAAAAAACAAGTTCGTATTCGTCATTAATTCCATACTTCAACTTTTTCTCGTCTTTGTAATTCACGATTGTAAACACTTGGCCATTACCAATACGAATTTATAAGTCATTGATCTTTTCTCAATAATCAAATGAGATATGTGGCATGTAGAAAAACATTACTAAATCAATAAGAGATAAACACGCAATCGTCTAGACCAACACTTTCACTCCGGATGACCGCGTTTGATTAGAATTATTCTGCTGCTGGGGGGTTTGATAGAGAAATCATTCGCTAAAAGCATGTACGTTGCACATGGTAGCAAGAAATTGCTCAATTCGCGTAGCCATCGATCGGCGTAAATTACTTTCGTCCCTCATTAAACGCTAATTCGATCTGCATTGCTCTTCGTCAGCCATCGGAATACTTTTACTGTCCTCTCATGTAGTCCTTAGAGAAGGAAAAAAATGGCTGAAAAAAGGGCCGAGTAAACTAGTCTGTGAAATTTGCCAGAATTGAACAGGACGGTGAAAGTACATACTAGGTATTTTCGATCCTATCTTTCGAAACCATAATTCGTATTTATACACTGCGTAAAATTGTGTAAACCTCATGGAACTTTTACGTTTCTCAAATGTGACGAAACACACGCTTATTGCTCGTAAATGGAAAGCTACTGAATTTTATGAATCGACCTTTTCAGATGATGTTTAAAGAAAGTTAAGAAATTTTGTAGTTATCACACTGATTTTAAAAAATTCACATCTTCCGACAGCGAATTAAGGACAATTAGTGTTCCGATTGAATTAGATTAAGCTTTACTACAGACCTATGATCCTGCCATAAGTTGATCACCGTAAATACACGTTATAAAATCACCCGTGGAACGAAGAGATCAAATTCCAGCGCACCGGTCAGTCTTACGCGCGAGAAGAAGAAGAAGAAGGATAATCGATCTCTGTTGATTTGACTCACCAAATTCCGCGACCACTGCAAGGACGAAGAGGAGGATCAGGCACGGAACTCTCATGATTGTCGTCCTCGGGAAATCCAGGGATGAAGATTCGATGGCACGTTAAAAAATCCAAGAAGCGAGGAATAGTAAAACCGGCGAAGGAACCGAACGGAGTATGAGTACACGAACGATGTCGACTAACGCTTTCACTGGCGACAGTGCATCTGCGAGCCGAGTTCTCCGGGCCCCTTCTGTACCTCGATTTTTCGGTCCGCCTTATATAATATCTCAGGAAGATCGGGCCAACCGACGAGAAGTACGAATTTGTCGGGAGGTTTCTCCTGTTGGTCCTTCCCCAGGATTCCTGCGCTTCAGTCGCGAAACGCGTTCCTCGCGATTCTTCGTGCAGGTTCGCAGAAACGAGGCGAATTTCCTTATACCGCTGGCTATTGCGAAACCCTCCGAGTCCCTGTCCAATAACACCACGCACGTCTCGGCGAATCCTCGCGCATCAGTCAACCGACAAAAGCCAACGATTGACGTCAAACTCATGCTAATTGTTAAATTACAAAGAGAGCATGACGCATTCTTTGAATTCGGTATCGAAAGTGCCGATCAAGGGGCAAGGGCAAAGTGGTCAGATAGGAAATAAATCGCGCGGATGTTTGACAAAATATCGTGAAGACAGGAGACTGGGAGTTGTGCAACGTCTGCGACATGGAAATTCACTCTCGCGCCTGTGTATAGACTACCCATCGTGCTTCGTACGGTCGACGAATTTCACCGACAGATAAAGGCTCGATACACACAGAATTCTATCGTCTAGGATTCCCACTACCGTACTTTCCGATCGACGAACCGATTTTTGCCGTACTCTCCTGCACAGAGAACGTTATTAGAAGGAGGAGAATTTTTATCATAACGCGTATCGAATTCTTCCATGACGATGACCGAGATAACGGCCGGGGATAGAAATCCATTTAGCCGTTAAATTAGCGAGTGATTTTTTCTCAACGCACGCAAGAAACGTCTGTTGCGGCAGACGAAGGAGGCGCAGGTGCGCGTTGCAGCAGTGAAAGTATCGCGAGTGCAGCGGCGAACTGGCATCTGTCAATGCCCCCAGAGTCGCGTGCTCAGTCTTTCCTCTAACGCCGTCGTTTAGCCGCGATTTTCAGTCGCGACAGCCGCGAATCCGCCGATCCTCTGGAAGCTCAGCAGGACAGACAGACGGTTCGCACGATCTTCATTAACCCACCGCCGTCCAACACTACAAACAGGACCGTCGAACGGGCCAAAAATTCAATTAAAACCTTACTTTTCAACCGAGTTCGGACCACTTAATTCTAAGGGCCGGGGGAGAATTATTAGATGACACAGACTTATCGATGTCTTTATTTCTCATGAATTATTACAGTCTTAATAGTCTATATTTGTGTGCATCGACGGGTGCAGTTGCAGGTACACCGAGATCGACCGTGTCATCTTCATCAGGACGGAGAAGAGAACGGAGTCTTCTTATACTTTCTTCGGTGAAGCATCGACGATCCGCAGGATGATAGCGAAGAGTCTCGTAGGCATCCTCTTCGTCGTAGGCGGCACGACCACTCTCTCCTCCGACTCGCCCCGTGAGTAGCCCCATTTGATTCCTTGCGGTTAGATTTTTACTTCCTCCTAAACTTCTCAGATCTCCAAGCAACGCCCCTGTCGCACTTTACTCCGCCCGGTGAAAGTTCAGTCGGTTTCGCGAATATCCAAAGAAAATAAAGAACGCACAAATCGGGCCGAGAAAAAACTCGGCAATAATCGTCTAGCTGAACGTAATGACAAGTACCATGAAGACGGGATTTTTTTCTCCGGGCAAATGTATGCATTTTGAAAGCGGTTCCCGCGATACTTTTAACCGCCTTTGGAAACGTCCCCGCGCTATTTCGTAAGACATGTTGCATGTTCCTACGTAAGAGTCGTCGAGCAGTCTTGCGGAAAGACGTACACGACCTTAACGTCGTTCCCAGCTGCTTCCGGTCGGCGGGCATCCACCGTCTTACGATGTATTGGATATCTAAATGGGACAATGCATGCGATCTGTCGTTACGTGGTCGTTGGAGAATTTCATCAAACTCCTCGACAAGTGCCGATTTTCCCGCAATAACTTTCATGCGGGCTTCGCCGCGAGTTACCTCGCTCGTCTGACTGGTCCTTTTGTAACGCACCACAAGTCGTTCCTAATAACGTTATGTAATCGAACGACCAGCAAACGAGGGGCATTCCTGCGTTCGCCAATGAGAAGGCCGTTAATCTGGACTTTGCCGTTTCAGCCGAGTATGTAAAGCAATGCTCGCGAAGCGACCCGAAGCTCAAGACGTGCCTCATCGATGCCCTGCATCATCTCAAGCCTTACTTAGGGGCGGGGATACCAGAAATTGAATTGCCCTCGGTCGAACCGTTTCGAGTAAGTTTCGGGTAATTGAATTATAAATGTATGATTGTAAATTACTGGAGGTTTTGAATCGACACTAATGCACACCCCTCTGCCATCCGTCTCGACAGATGGACGAACTGACGCTCTCCCTGACAGGTGGTGTGAACGGTTACAAGGTTCAACTCCGCGAGCTCTTCGTAAGGGGTGCAGGCAACTATACCGTCGAGGACATCACCCTTGGATCGTCCTTCAACGCTATAATTCGAATGCCTGCGCTCATCCTCGATGCACATTATTCCAGGTCCACATTCCAAAGTTTCACTTTCACCGCGGGGACCACTCGTTGACATTCAACTTATCGCTAATTTTCTCGCAGCTCGGGAATTTTAATAATCCTTCCGGCCAGCGGGAACGGGACCTTCCACGCGAGATTTGCCGACGTTAAGGCACTAGTGAAAGGAACCGTTTCCACGGAACCACGCGACGGGAAAACGTTCCTGCACGTCGACACCCTCGACGTGGAGTTGAGGGTGAAGGACGTGATGATGCGAGTGAGGAAAATTTTCAATAACAACAGAATACTCAGTAAGTCCCGAGTAAATTGTTCAACGTCTCGAAGAATCCGATTTTTTTGCTAGTTACGTCGACGTGATTTTTAATAATTTTCCAGCCGAAGCGACGAATCTATTTCTGCGCGAGAACGGCCAAGAAGTATTGAAGGCGATGGAACCTCAGCTGAAAAGAAAACTCTCTGTCCTGTTCGCCGGGATCGTCAATCAGTTGCTGCGTCACGTCCCCGTTGAGACCTTCCTTTTGCCCTGATCCTTTCGCTAACATTTCGTTCGACGAAAGGAGGAAAGGACAAGCGGGACGATCTTTCGCGTACTTCTATTGCGTTCATTTTATTTCCGCCTATCGTGAGCGTTCCTTTTCCCAAATACCCAGCCACGAGACAAAAACATTTCTCGGATGGTCTCGGGGGGGATGAGAATACGTAGACGCGTTTACCTTGGTGCAATGATGAAAGTTACCTTTACATTACATATTTAGAATCCGACATGCGCGACTTGCTCGTGGCATGTGTTAATTAACATAACGCATAGAATTATCACCGACGTTAGACCGTGTAACGTTTTAGTACAATAAAAGTACAACGTAACGATGAGTATGTCATTCTCAAACATGTAGTAATAAAAGGATGTAATAACATGGAGGGTGCAGTAATTCCTCAACAAATTATTATTGTGCTCGATAATTACATAACAACTGTATATTGCTTACGAACGCGTAATAGCCCTGTTAGTTCATAAGTATCGTCAAATTCTTTAGTCGTTATCTCGTGAAACTCATGCTGAGCTCAGAGACCGATTAGATGATAATCCAATGGAATTAATTGGACGATCATCTGATCACAGATATCCCTTTCTCTTCTTCATTATCTTACAGGTTTATCGTTAATCACCAACGTCTCTTTTCTCAACTGTCTGCCATACTTCCTACCACGAATATCAAAGTCACGTACAATGGTATCACAATGATCAACTGGATCTAAGGGAACAGTTGTTGGAAGGAAACTTTGGAGAACACTTCGTTGAGCATTTCCGTGAGGTGCTTGTCCCAAGCAGCTGTCAGAATTGGAAGCATTTGACGGTAAAGCACCGGCCAGTATTCATTGACGAACTTTAGGGCAAGTTGATCTGGAAGAAGAATGGAGACTTATCATACGTCAGAAGGGGAATTACAGGGGAATCACAAAATTATTGTCCACGGTGTAATGTCTTAAATTGCATGCAGAAACGACTGTATGAACGCAATCATGCATGATGTCATGTTCCGGGTCATCAGAAAACAACTTAGGGGTATGAGGAATAATCGTGGAGTGAAATGACGCTATTACCCAACATTCTAATTAGACGGTCGGGAAGAAATTGTCTCCACGGAACAGCAGGAAGGCGTTTATCATGAAAAACGATGGTTCGCAAAAAACACCGAGTCGATTGTGAAACAATCACATAATTAGCGGTTGTACATTGTTAACCGGAAAGCGTGTATACTTCGGTACAAACCGGTATTCATTTTAACCGGTCTGTAATTTTACGAGCCCGGAATCATATGGTCTGCTTGTTTGGCAAGTTATAATTTTGCACAGTATGAAAATTTTCGTAGCAATGACGTAGCCAACTCGTCGTATTTTTCAAGCTTCCACTCAGAATTTTACGAGTATCGAAATTTACAGTGGTTCCAAGTTACTCACTGAGTTCTTCATTTCCGTTGAAGAGATCGGTGAACCAGATCTTCATGTTACCGACTTCCGGAAGGGTCCTGAAATGCTCGATGACCCATCTATCGTTCTCAATGTGTCCCTGAATATCCCAAGTGTCCTTCACATCCTCGAGACTGATGTTGAAGAATCCTGCAAGCCCGGATATTGTACTTGTTCGATTCCCCAAAGGGGAAATGATGTTAATATCCTGCTGGACGTACCTTTGCCACCCATTTTCATCGGTCCCAGAATACCTTCCGCTTTGTATTCGCCTTCCATGAACAACTTGGGTAATTCATAATCGATCTGCAAGCGGAACATGTCGTCCACGTATTCCGGTCTTACAGCGAGAAAACGAGCTTTCGCCAGTCCGTAGGTGTAGACATTTTTCACGGCTATTGTGCCGCGAATGCTCTCACCGCTCTCGTACGTACTCTCCTGTTCTTTCGTTAGCAGGGGATCCAATTTTTCTATGCCCCATTCCGGAATGCCTGTAGAACAGGTGCATTAGTTGGGCAATCTTAAGTTATTTCGCTACGCGAGACGTTAAAGATACGCTCGGAATTCGCTCCAAGTATAGTTGGAATCTCACCTTCGGTGACGATAGGCCATGCTTCTTGGAGGGCGAGCCTCAGACAAGAGGTGTAGTCGTCGGAGCCTCGTTTACAGGTCTTTATGCCTTTAGCTACGCACACAGAGAAATATATGTCTCGTGAGAATGCCCCGACGCACGAGTTTTTACATTTATGCAAATACGCCACCGACCGTGATATCGCGAGCTGTAAACATTCCGCTCGTACAGCGTTTTACGATACCAGCAGGCGGCGTAAAATGACTTTCTTCCGTGAGGATGAAGTCAAAATCACCACACGTTCCACCGTAGGAACGTGCGAAGCGCATATATTTCTTAAGCGAGTTTTATGCCCGCTGAAGTGATATAACTGCAGTAATAATAATTAACGTCAGATGGAAAATTATTATTGAATTTACTGCGCAGAACTGCCAGTTCCACGGAACGTACGGTCTCCATAACTAGTCCGGACGCACTTTAACCGGGTCGATCTCGATAAGGGCATTAACGCCGGAAGAAAGAAAATGATTGCGTGTGAGAGGAGACACTTACGGAGAGGTAGATCTTCGGCGGATGCGAGGAGGACGAACGCGGCGATGCAGATCGCGGTCGACGCGGAGAACGACATGGCTCTCGATTAAAAATCCTGCGGCTTGGCCTGGCCAATTATCTGCGCTCGCTTTATATACTTTTGCAGCCCAAGGACTCGCGGCGTGGAGGCACGTTGCAAAATTGCATGTCATTAATGCGCTACGACGCACGTGAGAGGTGCGGAGCGTTGTTTACCATAGAGCGGACTACTAATAGGTGCAGATACGCACGAGATTGCTCTCACGTGCATCCCGACCGATCATCCTTCTTCCTTCGCCACGTGCCTCAGGACGACGCAGGATTCGCCCACGATGAGAACCCGCCAGCACACGAATATTTAAGGGCACATCGTCATCGAGTCCTTCACCGCTATCCTTTACGGCCATCTTTACGAGTACGACGAACGAGAATTCTGCAGAAGGAGCCGATCAATGGGAACGAACGGTAACGGCGTAATTACGTGTCGGGAAACTCTGCTCCAGATCGTGCGACCAACGAACACCTGTTCCTCGGGATAATTCGTGACCCTGGCATTGAATCTTTTGACATTCCCCTACTCGTATTATTCCATTTTCTTTTTTTTTCAGTACAGAGTACCACGACGATCGGACCGTAATGACGAAGACATACTCGAAAAGGTTTTCTTCCGGCGATACCTGGCAACTCATTACGAGATAATTAAACGGTCAATTAAACGATTCCCATCCGATACCCTTTCTCGGAAACCGCCTGACATCGTAGTTTTTGCTTCTGTTGAGCCATTCTGATTCGAAGACGTAAATGGGCAAGCATCCATAACAAGTACTTTTTTGCTAAGCTCATAGAATTACATATTCTACACTGTATACTTATGACAACGATTCGCTTTACCGTGCACAGTCATTATTTTTATCCATACTAGAAATATACTGAAACTTGTTTTTATGAATGAATTGTTGTCAAATAGCTTTCTGTTGACCTCCTAGACCTGCATATTGTCCACGACGTAGGTGAAAAGGTAGAGAACAATGCAGAAAACCGGTATAACGAATGTCAGCGTCGAGAAGGAGACGAGAACAAGTAGAACCATGATGATTCTGTGAACCGTCAACGCTTGTCAACTGTCGTTACTGGTTCCTAAGATTAGCATGAACAATGGCACCGCGTACGGTACCGTCCACGGTGTTTTATGTAATAAAGATTGCAAATAATCGAAGTGGCTGCCCTTGGATCACATCATGTCGCTACGAGAAACGAGTTTTTCTAAGGACGTGGAAGAGAAAAGGAAATGAACGAAATGGGCTACCTCATACCGGCCGCGAGTCTCTTCTGTAAAATACAATACTCGATTATCCGAATTGTTTGATTACTCCAGTCCATTGCTAAACAACTGCGGAAAGTTTACTGCCTTTAGGCTCCTAAGTTGTTTTCATTATTCATAATGACATGACTTATAAAAAACTAGTCTTTCTGGATCGTATCATTGTTTTTTGGTGAGCCACTTCAGAATGACGATTACATACTTTAGCAAATGTTTAGATCTTTCGGGATTGGTTACTGAAAAACCAAGTTGTTGCGGTACCCCTCATCTGCGTTAGTTCACGCGAAAGATATTTAGGTCTCTCGACTAGTAAGGCTCGTTCTCTCAGAACAGCCGTTCACTGTATACGATCGGCTGCGATCTTGGAGAACCGATGAATAATAAATGTACGTATCGGTCGAGGTACAAACAGTATAATATTGGCCTACGTGTACTGTTACACAATGAATCGTAAAAGCGCCGTGCAGAAGCGTATCAGGGGCATGCTGCAGGTGCAATGACTAGCAACTATATTCTAGATGACCGTAAACTAGCCCCTTTAAAAATGATCAAAACACATTAGTTTTCATCCACCGTTATCACGTGTCCCAGAAAATTCAAGCAAATTTACTTCAATGTATTTATTAAATCCAAAGGAAGTATATAATTAACATCAATACAATGATTTATTACATGTTTAATACGCGCTGTCAACATCATTTACAAAAATAATGGTGTCCATCCTAAGTGTTCTGAAGAAAGTACATAAAAAATGATATATTACTGTCATTCATAATTGATAGTTATCAATGACCTCGTCCTGCTCGGTCGGTACAGTAGGTGCGTGATTCTGACCGTACGCAGGCGCCATCTGGGCTACTACGATATACGCGCGATAGTACGCCGCCATTGATGTACCTGTCAAGGCATCAGCTGATCGCTTATTCACGTGGGAGAAATCAGCTGTGCGTGATCATGGAGGGACCATCGGAAAAGGACCTCGACATACCGCCGATCAAGTATGAATGTGAGTAACGGCAATCCGCAGATAATTCGATAATCCTAATTACGATGATCAAACGTGGGAAATATCTTAAAGGAGAGCGTTATAACCTATTGCCTGATCGTTTAAAAAGCCGGCTTTATTTGGCGGGAAAGCCGCTGGGCTCCAGATAAATGAAACCTTCATTTTGGACTAATGTTTGTTGTTGCACATCTTATGTGTTGCAGATCTCGATCATACGGCAGATGTCCAGTGAGTACACATGTTTGAGTAGAAATTAGCATATTATTATAACAATACTGAGTAATTTATTTGCGTCTAATAATATATAACATACAAATAAGCGTAGGAGAAGGAAGGGGTTGATTTTGACATTCCATAATTTACGCCTAATAATCGTAATGGTTGTAAAGAATTACGAAGCAGCGTTACTTATGAAATGTTCGTCGAGAGGTTAACTGCGTGCTTAACCTAAAACCCGTGCTGACTTTGATGACGCATTGTGTTTTCCGTGTAGCAAACAGTATGACGGAAACATATTTTTATCGAGTCGTGACGTAGAAATTATGATACCTCTGAAACAACATTCACGCGCAATAGATTGCACGCATGGGGCGATACCTTGGAGGAGGCTTTCGAGCAATGTGCAATGGCCATGTTCGGCTACATGACGGACTTGGATAGAGTGGATATGATACAGGTACACCACGTGGAGGCCGAAGGGGATGATCTTCAGGGTCTCTTGTTCCACTTCCTCGATGAGCTATTGTTCATGTTCAGCGCGGAACCATACATCGTCGCAAGGGTAGGTCATGTTACTGGGAGCATGCTCATAAAATATTTCTGAGACTCTTACGATTCTGTGGTACTTAATGAAAATACGATGATACGAAAGAAACGACCGTCTCTGTTATCAGAAAGTGAAGATCACCGATTTCGATCGGGAGAACTTCAAGATCAAAGCGACAGCCTGGGGCGAAGAATTTTCCATCGGGAAACATACTCAGGGCGCCGAAGTAAAGGCGATCACCTATTCTGCCATGCAGATTCTTGACCAGCCAGAATCGGAGCAACCTGAGGTTTTTGTCATAGTGGACATATGATCGCCTAGAGAGGCCCATGCCCGTGGATCGCACTTGCCTTTTCGATTTCTTGGCTCGGGTTGATGCGAAGGGGCCGAAAGATGAGGTACGCAGGGTTACTCGAGGAAGGGCGGAAAAGAAGGGCCAGGCTGCCCCTACGTTCTACATAGGGTTCGATCCTTTTGTAGTTGCGTAGGGTTCAAATAAATACGTTACGAAGAAAACACCGGGCCCCCTTCTTAACGACTCGAGCCAGGCAAGTGTCGACAAACCTAAGGACCCTATCCGACTGGGCCGGATCACCTACCTTTCGGCCAAAAACCGCCTATACTGTACAGGTCGAATAATATTTTCCACGCATTTTCCTTTTGCATCTTATCATATGTATCGTAGTACATATACAATATTTTTAGCGCTTTTATATTTTATATCACAATCGTGTACATTTTAACAACTTTGAACGGAACATACGCTTATATGTAATAATATTGTCTTGAAAAATAAAGTAGCGCACAACATCCTGCAGTCCCAATACTGTTAAAAGTTGGCTTTGTACGAAGCGCTGAAGAATTTTGTTGGCTTGGAGGAGGGAGCCGGGCAACTATAGTAAAAGTGACAATGGAGTAGTGGAATTTCCAGAGCTGCGAGGAGACGGGCGAGGCCTACGGCCCTGCAAACTCTCACCCCTCCACTTGGGAGGAAGCGACGACCGCCCGCTTAGTTTCGGGCAAGAACCGAAGGGCATCGGGGCCCTCCGAAGCCTAAATACCAAACGTATCGGTTTGCAGCAGAAGTTCGGATTGCCTGGAAAATTACGTAATTGACGCGTGTGCGCATAGTTGGCGTATTGCATTGGCTTTCCTCGTGATAAGGCCCAGTCCATCCGCCTGGAGGTTACCAACGTTGAATACCCGCCGCGTGTACCGTTGCTCTCGTGAGTGCATCTACACCCCCGACCATGGCGGACCTGTACGATTACAATGACCGCCGTGGAATAACAACAATGCTGCGTCGCGTCAGAAGTAGATAATCCAAGACGCAGATCGAACTCTGTCCGTGGGATCTACGATCCGCCAACATAGGGACATTTACGTGATCGGAAGGCGCGGCGATCAAGAGAAAAGAACGAGCGACCGTTTTGGCGCGCTTGTTGGACCCCGCAGATGGCTCCCGCCTGATCGTCCAAACCATCGGCGATTTTTTCCCTGCACCTCGAGTATCGGCTTCGAAATCGCTCAAGCCAGGGTCGAGGACCTTTCATGAACTTTTACACGTAAGCAATCACTCGATATGCATTGATCTCTACTACTTTTGATCCTCCTAAACGACGCAACGCCGAGTAGGTAGTTAGGGGTAGCGCAGACTGATCGTCCAAGGGTTGAGGGATCGCGTGGGGTATATGCTATTTCTCTAACGCGAATTCGAAGGTGCTTGTCTGGCTAGTAGGGCGGTGATTACGCTGGAGAGTGAAACGACGGTTTTGGCGCGCATATTCGACTACAGTCCGTGACCGGCAGATGGCCGGTCCCTAACGAACACAAACGAGCCAACACGGCAAACCGCTATTATCGCCACTGCACCACCACAACCTCCGTTAAGACGAGGACGCGTCGCGTGGAATGTACAGATGGGCAACAGAGGCCCACCACTACCTCGCCAAGGACTCATGTACCTGCGGACGTAATTGTCCGCTTCGATGGTTGAGCCGCAGTGACAGACCTACGGTTTCGAGAGTCTCGTACGTATGATTCCCCGTGTTGAGCGGTACGCGCAGTGGCAAAAGAGTTTGCACCTTATACGTTGCTTACGAGGCCACCACGGTCATCGTGAGCACTTGCTACAACCGTGACGAAGCGCCTGCCTACGTAGAGAGATCCGCATACGTCCATGCCGGAGAAGGGAGTACCTCATACGATACACGTGTACCGTAGACCGTCGCGAAGTTGATGATTCGTGTGGATAGAAAGTGGAGCCTGCATAAGGTTCATCTGGCGAGCCAGTAACGGAGCAATGCGTCCTAGGGTACTGCCATTTCCCTCAAGGTCCGTCGTACAGTAGGTGCATTTCCACTTTTTTACGAGATATTTTTCGGGAGGTACGTAGGGGAGGTTGAGGTCGTCGCCGAGACGGAGGGTGATGGGGTAGAATTTGAAAATTCGAAGCCAGGGGAAGAGTGTTATCGGGCTCGTCAGAGGGCCTTTCGGAGTATGCCGAACGGAGTCGACGAGAGGGCGGCAGTGGATCTATTCGGCTGGTAGTCGATGGCAGTAGTGAGCGCGCGCGGCAGAGAGGCCCGTGTGTGCCGTGCGTATCGTGTCTCTCCTCCTCGTCTCTCACGAGCCGGCCTCGTGTGTGAGCTCATCGCGCTGCCGCTCGCCCGGCCGCGAGAAGAGCCCACTCGACACCCCGGAGACAAGGCCCACACTTGGGACACGTTTCTCCTCGGCCGATGATACCCTGTCGGGCGCCTACTACGAGAACTCGAGGTATCCTTCTAGCGAGCCACCAGCTCCGGAATATCGCCGGAGAGGTTGGAGGTCTCTCGTAAAAGCCGGACGTGTACGAGGCGCACCGCGATACAGAGTAATAGAAAGAGAGAGAGAGTGAGAGACAGGGAGCGAGGGGGAGCAACCATTCCGCCGTTGCCGCCTCAGATATATCGGCCCCACAGAAAATGGACTCCGTTCTGATGCGCTAGAGAGACAGAGAACAGCTCGGAGAAACCCAGCCGCCACGCAACGTCCTCCACGACAGAGCGACGTCCACGAGAATCAGAAATACCGAAGGCCTATCCTCTGAGCGAGTTGCGCCTGGAACGAGGAAGGCGACGAACCTCCGGTGCACGTCTGCCTCGAGGAACGATCGTCCTCTGCAGAGAGAGAGTGGGACGGCCAAGATAGAAAGAGAACTCGTGAAAATCGGAGTGGAGGCACACAGTAACGTCGACGGGGACGACGACGTATTGGACGAGAAAGCACAGGAGAATAAGAGAGAAAGAGAGAGGGAGAGTGAGAGGAATGGCTCTCCGTCCCTTGGCCCGTGACACGCGCCGTGCTCCGTGCTAGCCGTACAAACTTCTCCCGGAAGAGAGCGCGAGCCTCCGTGTCTGAAAATACAGTGCCGACTAACGCAGGGCTCGAGCCAAGTAAGTGGAAACACGTATCAGCGGAAGGCCCTCGTGGTCAACTCCTGGGCGCGGACTTGCCGACCAGCCGGCACTGGCCCGGTCCTGGCCCAATCTCGCCCGGCACCAGGTCAGCTACCGGGAAACCGAACACGGCACGTCCCAGAGATTAGGCAATTTTTTTGAGCCCAGCCAACAATCCCTCGGAACACGATGAAGATTTTACGTAATTTCCTCGCTGGTCAGGGACGTCGACAAAGAATTCTCAGTTTCCTCAAATTCCTCAGTCCTGACTTCCTGTCGAATACGCAGAACTGCATGGTAGGATGCGAAAAATAGCTCTCGCGGTTTCGCGTATGCTTCTTCCCTTGACTTTCGTGGCGCGCATAATTTATTCCGTTTTCATCTGATGGGCGGCTTCTTGCATTTTCTTCACGTGCACCGCTTTCCGGACAAACCGGTACGGGATCGTGTTCGAGGGACGCGTGGCTAGCGAGGTATGTACAATGATTCTCGATTTACTCCGTTTAGTTTCGGAGCACATCGTTGGACGTTCACGAGATGGATTTCCTCGTGAACGTTTTGTCCATCGATTCGCAGACACGCGGCAATATTCCGGGCGAAAAAGTCGCACGTTTTGATAGCCAGACCGGCAATAGATAAGAGCTAGTTCTGCCGGCAGAGAAGGGAAGGTTAGTTCCCCGGCGTGTGCAGAGGGGCATAGAGAAAAAAAGACCGTTATTCGTGGCGCGCAGACTGTTCAGCCCGACGACGACGACGACGACGATGACGACGAGTCGTATACTCCCCTCGATCAATCGAGGGAACTTGCATTCGCGCATCGTGCCTTCCATTCTACTTTTCCCATGCTAAAGCAGCCAGCAGCGAGGTTTTCTCTAGGGGCCCTAGTATTGCACACGACTTCACTTGTAGTCCGGTCATTCTATTTCTCGCAGAAATTGTCCCGGAGCAGTTCTGTCCGATGCACCGGCCAATCACTTCTAAAAACCCTTGGTTCATCCTTCTAAAAAATCTGCAGAATTTCATCTTTAATATACTTCTCAATATTCAGTGAACCAAGTTTCGTGGGGAATGTATTTTCCTTCGAAAGATTTTTTGGCACGGCTCAAGATCGTAGTCGCAGATGTTCCCTGCGGTTTGCATATCGCGCGCTGATCGTCGATGCCGGTAGTCCCTCTATTCGTAATCCTCTAGTCCCTGGCTCTGCCAGTCGTCGGCTCTTTAAACGGTTTTACATATCGCACGCGAATCCCACGTCGGCCTGGAGCCCTCTAGCGGCTCGGACAGTTCGCATCGGCTCTTTAAACGACTTTGCGCGTGTACGTTGCACGCGAATCACGCATGTGTGCGCCGCTTATCTCAGCGTGAGTGTGTGTCGGTGGCCGGTCGTCGCGGCTCGCATAATCGTGTGCTGCCCGGAGAACCCGTGGGACTGGTCGAGGCCAGAGATTTCAAGTCGTCTTTGCTCTTTCGGAGCAGCCAGGAGAAATCCGGAGGCATGGGATATCACGCCGGAAGTGGCCGAGAACCTCGGAGTCTCTCCATCGACGTTTAACAGCTGATCGCGCGGTACGTGCATGCGGGGTTGCCGGGACGCCTTCCGCGACACGTTTCAGGCCCGAGCTCCTCTCAAACGAGATAACGAGCCGATCGTATTCGCCTAGGTGATATCGGAGAACGCTCCTGCGTTTCATAATTTTCCTAGGTTTCTTCCAAAACGTAGCGACTTCGGGAAATTCGCCGGGCTCGTGCTCCTGGCCGCGGTATTCGTACGATAATGTGGTTGAAAAAAATGTTCACGAGACATTTCGGGCCTCATTTCCCATCATAGGTGAGTGAAAAACGTGAGAGAAAAACGTGTCCTGTTCCTGTGCTTCAACCTTCGTTGAGTCGTCCGATCGAACGTGTCGCAACGTCGTCCGGACGTGCTAAAATACGCCGGGGAGTTGGAGAAACGTTGCTTACGCGAGCGGCCGAGAAGAAAAAGGGGGACAGAGAGCCTAGCCTTGCCGTTCGAGACGATCGGTATTAGCCGCGGAACTCCGTCATAAACGTCCTGTAGACATGCTCTCTCGGAGTGCTTCCTGCCTGGAATTCGATAGTCCTTCGACGTTCCTCCGAACCTGTTGTTGAAATTCGAGATAGACCCTTCGAGTCTTCCCCCGGGGAATATTCAACGCGAAATGACGAATTCGTTGGTCGAGGGTGCGACAGGAAGTAATCCAAATTTCGTATCCTCTCTAGCTGCTTCCCAGTGGTTTTATCTTCGAGATAGCGGCCTTCCAATCGACGTCACTGTGCTTTAGGTTTCTTTTTCGAGTCGTCTTTAGTAGCTTCACAATTTCCTTACCTACGAAGGGTGTACCCAGCACATGGCGAGGGAAATGGAAAAGTTCGAACAACGGAATAGCTTTCCCCCCTTCGCAAGGACCTTCCTTAACGTCCGGAGGAACGAACCCAAAGTTCAATTGATTTGTCGTTACGGATACTTGCCTTACATCATTGTTGTACCGGTACTTGGAGTATCATTGCCCCGAGCTCCATCTACCAGCTGAAATTCAGGAATTCCAATTCCAAATCTGGTTTGGACAGAGCAGTTCGGTCTGAAAACTGCTTACAACGCGAGAATGCCGTGTAACACGACGATCCTGCGGCATGCCTCTTTAAACCAGACCCGGAACGCCGGCTTGTGTTCTCGAGACGCTTGCTCCTTTTTTTAAATCCTCGTCCGGCCACGCCGTGGGTCCCTTCAGGCGCGTACCAAGTATTTCGGAAACAGGGACCCTTGTCCCTTGGTTTCTCAATTTTCTTCGCGACCTCAGGTCCCCCCTATTTGGCATGCAAAGTCTTTCCAATTGTCTTCTTCGATGTTCGAACCATAGAAGAATTCTGGAACGTCTGAAATACCATTTAGAAATTTCGCTGTATGAAATTGGTATTGTATAACGTGTTTACATGAATTTTTTTCTCATTGTAACGGCGAGAGATCCATTCCGTCACACGTGTGCAACATCTGTTAATCATTTAGATAATCTCCGATAGCCAGTATTAAACTGTAAATGTAACATTTCATACGTTACACTGCGTACGAGTATTCATAATACTGGCAGTTGTGTATTCGTAAGTCATGAAAGTTTACGGAAATCCTTGAGAAGGATGCGTTTGTACGATGTTTGTACAGCGACGTCGACTTTTCTCACGCAGCGCTGGCCACACACGTGCATGAGAAAGTTCAGGAAAAGTATACGAAATCGTACAGTCAGTTTTTCGATAATCGGTCGCACGCAAGCAGCTGATGCTCGCTCGCATTCAGGTACAACGCAAGGACAGCAATTCTCGGCAGATGTTCGCCTAATGTACAATAGCCGGCGTCTCCGGAAAATTGGAGGGTTCTTTCATTGGTTTTCGCAATTTCCCAAGAACCAGAAAATACTCCCTCAGATCGTAACTAGAATTCCTTCGTCCTGCACGAACTTCATTTTCGGCCGTTACGTACTTGATTCCCGTTGCAACAATTTTCATTAAAAAAATAATACCTATTCGTATGCCGGCAAGCAGAGAATAGCAGTAGTATAACAAGAAATAATTACTCCACAAAGGTAATACGTCTGCACGTGTTGTTTATCGCGTTGCTTCGTTATTTTTGCAGATATTTGTAAATCAGCAAAATGCCTCGTGTAAGAAGGCAAGTTATTCTGGAGGATCCAGCCAGACCAGTCACACCTGATATGGTGGAGACGAAACTTTGTAAGTGGCTAACAATATTTCTGAAGGACACTTGAAAAGTTCGTAGAACTTGGAGTTACATTTCGAATGATTCGTTATTTTTAGTAAAACCAGAGTTTTTGGACGATGGATCTTTGGATGAAGTCCAAACTCCAAAAGTAGCCGAAGAGACGCCAAGTCCTCATCTTCAGGACCACCAGTATGGACAAACTCCCTGCTATCAAATAACGAGGAAACCGGCACAGCCACCACCTCGAACCGAGGTAAATAAAATAACCGACTCTGGGTATCGTTCGTCGCTGCCAAGAAAGCAGCGATATTTATCTTGTTATTTTGTTATTTTTAGCAGATATCGGTGCAAGCGGTAAAGAGAAGACTGAATTTGGAGGTAGGCACGACAGGCACCAGTCAGCCTGCCTTTAAAACTCCCCGAGGTAAACGTAGGAGATCTGGTTCCAGTTCCCTAACCGGTCACACACCTACCAAAAGTAATTATCACTGTTTACCCACCTAGAATCATTGCCCTAACGTTATCGCCAATGCTAACACGTTGGATTGCAGGTAAAACAGTGGAGAGGACACGATACGACACATCGTTGAGCTTACTTACGAAGAAGTTTATTAATTTAGTCGAAAGCAGTCAGGACGGCGTAGTAGACTTAAATGTAGCATCTGAGAAGTTGGAGGTACAAAAACGTCGTATATACGACATTACAAATGTACTAGAGGGTATTGGAATTTTAGAGAAGAAAAGTAAAAACAACATACAATGGAAGTAAGTGTGTCAGTAACATCAGTTGAACGTTTCAGCGTGTTATTGTATCGCTAAGGAGTCACGTCGAATGAACTTGTTGTTGCAGAGGAGGTCAACTGCCAAGTGAGAGAAATGATATCGCTGACCTTAGGAGAGAGGTGGCGGATTTGGAGGCTAAGGAAAACACACTGGATCGTTTGATCCACGGGGCCGATCAGAACCTTAGGGAACTTTGTGCCGATAGACAATACGCTTATGTAACGTATCACGATTTACGTTCCGTCGCGATGTACAGAGACCAGGCGATCATGGCGGTGAAAGCACCGCCAGAAGCCACACTTCACGTTCCACAACCCATTGGCAATGCCAGTCAACCGAAGGTATCGATCTTTACAATATTCCTTCATACATGCAACCACGTTGACATCGGCCCCCTACATTCCTCGTTCTTTCTTTCTCCAGCTTCAGATGCACATGAGGTCTTCTCACGGTGAGATCGAAGTGTTCTTATGTCCCGATGACCCAGGAGTGAGAACGCCACAGAACCCTGGGTATACGACGACGAAATCGGTGCCTTCCTCCAGAGAATCTGAAGTGAGCGGTCTGCCTCCGGAATTGCTGGTCAACGGCGGGGGCGATGTTAAGGTAGAACCAGTACCTTCGGTCGAGAGTTCCTTGGATAAACGCCTGTCCACGCCGGAGATAACGTCAGTCACCAGCCTCCAAGGCATGAGGGACGCACTTCTCTGCGAATCCGACGACTACGGGCCGATGGGAGGTGGTAAATTCCAGCTTCAAACGGAGGACCAAAACAACCCAGGTAGGAACGTCTATACTTGCATCGCCTGGCTGTGAATCGCTTCTCTGCGATGCTATTCTCTTCCTGCTTGGAATCCTCTTGCTAATACTGCACGTTTGCTTGACTGACAATTAGAACCATTTTTCACGCTTCTCATTGCACTCTCGAAGACGCTTTCAAGGCCATATTGACCAGAATTAATCTCGGTTTGTTGTGTAATTATAAGTAATAATGTCGATATATTGTTATATAATCGTCGTGAAATAGAAGTCTTGTTGTATATGCCTTTTTGTTAAAGTTGCTGTTTCATATTATTTTCTACTTTCGTTTTGAAATCAACATACGAAAGCTATCAGTTTCATGATGTGATATTGTAAAGAAAACATTTATTGAATGTGTGTTGATCACGCTGATAATCAGTTCAGTTCAATTTCGTGTGAGCGTTGAACAGAACTTTATTCCGTTAGAAGAGGGAACCTCAAAATTACAGCGAAACTGTTTCCCGAAAAATTTTTTAAATGCATTTCGTGAAATTACGTCTGAATTGTTTCTGCTTTTCGTTTATCCCCAATTATGTATCGGCACAGTTTTACATTTTCTTTTTGTTTAATAAAATTTATTACTTGAACGTTTGAATATATTTTTGTCTCATCCGTTTCCAACACGTAACGCATGTTTCTTGGATTTCTCATCTTTTCCCCGGAATGTATTTGCATCTGGTGAAAGACGCGTGTCTGTTAAAATCTGATCTACGGACTGCTTGTGGCGGTAACTCCTTGACACGAGAGGCAGCCGGACTCATTTCGATGATTTCGTTGGTTAATGAGGTCAGGTTGCCTTTCCATCGGGTCGTTCCCTGCTCCTCGGCAATGGACCATAGCCGTGCCCTGATGGAGCTCTGGCTGTGACTTGTGTATTGAAGGAATGAAGGTCACATCACAGGCAGAGTTCTAGTTAGGTAACGGTTTCAAACAGCAATCTGCGCGAAGGTACGTTTTCACAAAGAGGAAGCTTATTATCCCGTGCAATATACGTGCGGCGTTTATGATTTTACGTGCTTGCCGTTTCACTACATTTTTCTATTCTCTTGAATATACGTTTGAGTTGAGGAAACGGTGGTTGATGCGACCTGGCCGATCGACCCGAATTTCAGGGCAGCGAAACTTCCCCATTGCTTATTTCTAACAGCACGGCAGTATTCCTTACTCTCTAAAATCTAGGCTCACTTTCACGCCTTTTTTTCATTGATAAGGAGGGCAAAAAATTGTAGCGTTTGAGAACGTGGTAGCCATGGGAAGTCCAATCACAGCCATCGTAACACGTGGACCGTTTCTTCTCTTCTGTTGCAGATATGAGTATTCTCGATTTTGGAGAACACCTGTTACCCCTGGAACCACCACTTTCGGAAAACGACTATTCATTCTCATTAGGTACAGAAGAAGGTCTGGCGGATCTCTTCGATTTCACATTTTAGGAAGCACTCTTTTGTCGTGGCCATCGCGAAAAATAGAGAGAGTACTCTTGTCTATAAACTACGATTTCGAGATCGCCTCCTTGGTGTTCGAATCGGCGGTGCTTTTTCTTCTACGTGTTAGTTTTGTATTTATGAAAAAGAAACTAATTCCGTGAAGTCTCTCTGCCATGGAGAATCAAAAAATGCTTGGAAATATTGGCAACACATACGGTTTCCCCGGAAGTGTGCGTAACTCTATCGAACACCGTACGGGAAAATGCATAGGTAATCAGAAGTGGGCAACAAAGTGATTTAAATTACTTTTCTAACAAGTGACGTAGTTAATCAATTGACTGTAAATCAAGTACGACAAAATAAATTTGGATATTGATCGTATCACTCACAGGTAACGTAAGAGTACGACAAATTGTACAGTGACAGTGGAAAACATATTTAAGATATTAAAGGCACGAGGGTGTCTAGACGTGCCCGCGGAAATGAATATTGCCAATCAAAAAAAAAAGATCAGCCGTGGTATTTATACTGTATTTATAGAACAACTATAGGCTTTCATCCTCTTTGATTTCGTTTAAACATGAATTTCTTCCACGTGCGAATTGTGTTTTGTACGATGATTTCTAACGTTGGCCTTAGTCACTTCCTGATTCGAACCTTTGCGGATGAACAAAACCACGAGGTACAGGAAAAACATATCAGAGAACCGTTGACGCTGTGCTCGAGTACTTCCGGCTCGTTTAGGCCGGAATTCCCAAAGTTTCCTAGCGATGGAGCGAAAGAAGAAGGCGCTTTTCGTGCAATTTTTATTAATATTGTAAATGAACGGTGCAGGAAAATGTATTTATAATTCGAAGAAAGGGAGGCTGGTCTCGTGACTGGCTGCGATTCGACTGTCTTTTATAGTGTCTAGGAGGAACGAAAATCGAAAGAAAGGGACGCAACGAACGCGATATTAGCGGATACTTTGGTTTGTGCTGTCATTTTAAAATCATGCGTATTGAGTCTGGACGGTAGTCTTCTTTTATTGCTAGGACTGAACTGCTTTTTTTCTAAATTGTATTTTATAAAGAGAATTATCGTCCGAACGTTTACGCGATCAATGCGTGAATTAGCATCGATCGATGAATTGTAAAGAAAACTTGAATCGAAGTAATTAAGACATAGTTTTATAATAAATAGTTCCATAAACATGACCGATCGAATCTCCGGTAGAGAGGGGCGTTCGGTTTTTTTTATCCATGTATTTTATTTCGTCTTTGCTGAATGCAAATCAGATGAGAGGAAGAGGACGATAGCAGCCTTGTTATTGTATAGTTATTTTATTCTCGATTTTCTTAGCTGTTACGTTAATCGGCTGAAACGTATCGGGGCGAACTCAGACGTACAAGGAAGACAAATGAAAGCTCCTAAGGCTATGTATCATCGCACGTAAACTCTCACTCGAGACTACAACGTTTAATCGTCGAAGATGGATTCGGAATAGAGTAATGTTCTGGATCTGATTAAGGGATTTCCAAAAAGGATCCCAGATGAATGAACTTTTCCGTGTAAGCGACAGCATGAACAGTGTCTTAAACCGAGCGAAAGAAGTCTGACTCTCGCGAGAGTTTGTCGATCTTCCTGGAGGAACAAAGGGTGTACGGGGAGATATATCTTTTTTGGAGGACCCTTAAGGATGTACCCTAATGTACAACTTAGTGTACGTCCAAAGCCATAGTGCCTACACCATAATGATCACATCCTTCTGCGACTGTAAATACTTTACGTACAACATATATATAATATATATATGATATATATATTATATATACACATATAAGGACGTACCCCAATGACGTACCATATATAAATATATATAGCGTAAGAACATACCACAAAACAGAAGCTACCATCACCTCATTAACGGTTATCACAGAATGTGGATTAGTTATTTTGAATTATTATTATTAATGATGATATTGAACCATTAAAGAGAGAATGTTAGTTTATAAAACTGCTTGTTATCTATATATACGTGTACATAATAAGTATGTGTTTGTAGACGAACGAATGTTGTGTAGAATAATGTGGTTCCGCGTAAACCGCTTGCGCTGTATAAAAACTTATAGGGAGATTTGCTGAAGCGCTCGTGATGATTACAATCAAGAATTCGCCTTTGTTCATGAATTTTCGTCTATTTTTTATGTTTGGTGCATCGTTCTCCGTCCGGGATCATCGGCGGACATATTGTTATTTATTTTGGGAAATATTTGAACGATTTAGAACGCAACTCGAAAATAAGCTTGGAAAATCAGTCGTTACTCTGCACAATATTCGATGCAAATCTATCTGCGGCGGAGAAGATTGTATTAGGTTTTTTCCACATTCGACTAACCATGGTATTGCGCTTTTTTCATACGCATCGTGCAACGAGAAAAAAGGAAGACTGTATGTGTGTACGTGTGAATGTTTTCGAGTGAATTCGAAATTTCCGGTCCCGACATACCAGTGAGAAGTTACGATATTTTCTACACGAAATATTCACAAATGTCGCAAAATCCGGATGCGATGGACGTTTTAATTCGCATGGTAGATTCTCAACGGAGGTCATTTCAAATAAATATACCTTGCGTTAATGGCGGGAACTGTCGACTGTGAACCTATTGATCCGATCGAATTACTGACCACTTTTTGTAAGTATCAGTTGAAAGCTTTCAGTAAATTGATTGGATTAGCAGTAGGTCTTTGGTCGGTAATTCCAACAATTACGCTATTCGCCGCTGAGAATCTATATATGCGAATCAACGGATCACGGTGAATGTTACAACAAAGAGAATTTTTCGTCACCTTTCAGGCTCGTCCTGGTAAAATAACACCGCAAGAAAGAAAGTTATGAAATATAATCTTGTGTAATATGATGCAAAGCAAATTGTCGTAATTCTGTAAATTCCCGTGCAATGCATCTCTTGCTATACGAAAAACGGTATCCAAGCGTTTTGGCGGTAGAAAATATTTTTGATTTACCTGTTTAAGTCGAACGATGTAGTCATCATCAGTGTTGGGCTTACATAATCGCCGCGATCCTCTCACTTATTTTACAATCTGCCGCGGGTTTTCGCAAGTTATTTCGCGCGCAAATTGTCACCCTGTGTTCAGAAAGTCACGCAAAAGCGTTCGTAAATTTCGGCATTCTCGCGAATTTTTATTGGCCCTTGGATATTAAATTTATTTGTCACGCCTGCGCATTTGTTGGACAAATAATTGCATGAATGCTTTCGAACAGGACACAACAGTCGCAAATGAGCTATTTCCGAAATTTAATCGTGCAGCCAATGACACGATTGATTGCGTAGAAGGAAATGACTGCGAGTGGCAGGTGCAGGAAGAAGCGTAAGGTAAATTGAAGAGAAGTTTAAAGATCATTGTGGTAACGTAGACGGTCATTTATTTAGAAAATCGTACAGACTGAAAAAGTAAACGAGCAAAAAGGGGCGCGGACGGTTTGTTACGAATAAATAGAGAGCGTCGTGTGACGTCCCTGATTTCCCCCTCTACTTATCGCAGTGCTCTGAAAACCGTGCACATTCTCGCGCGCGAAACACGCGTACGCCGGTGGATGCACAAATCGTGTGTCCTGTACATACTTGTGAATAATGTATTTTAAGCCGTAGTTTTACAAGATGTGCGAGTGACATTGCGTACGCACGGTGTGTTGGATCAATCAAAGTGTCGATTACCGAGGGAGAGGGACGAGGATCAAGCGCTGAGAGCTGTCTGTCGAGCAAAACATCAAGGTGTACCGTGGGAAAAATCTGCATCATTGACCGCCCGCTACACGGCCATATTTTTGGCGAATTTCCTCGCATTTCTTATACGTCCGAGGAGCTCTGCGGGCCGAGGCGTATTTCGTTGGCGTCTGTTTTTTTTCGGCATCGTTAACCCCCGACAGTTTCGCTCGGTCGTCGCCGTAGCGGTCGTGTCGTTTTGGCAGAAGTCGACGCTGTCGGACGAGAGATCCCGTCGAGTGCGCCTTCTCCGTTCGTCCGCCATCCTCTTTCTCTGTTTTTCTCGCGTGCGTTTCACCGTCTCGTCCCGTCTTGTCTCTCGGCGTCTCTCGCTTCCACGATTCTCGTGTCATTGTTTCTCTCGCGTGTCGGTGTCGCGTTGTTGGCGCGGTGTTGTCAAAAAATCCGGCAGCAGCGCGCGCCAGCCAGAAGCACAGCTGCCATTGCTCTCGGCAGTGTACCTGGCGTTCTGTACCTCGATCGCGTGTCGCACAGCATTAGCCTGGCAAATACGATCCTCGTCCTGCCGAATAATCGCGCTCATTGTCCTCCTCGTCTCTTAGCCAGTCGGTGCAATGGGGAGGCGTTACCTTTGCTGAATCGTCGCGCGCAAATCAGTAGAAACATGTTCGCACGGCAGACGTCTCGCGGGCGGTTCCACCTCTAGCTTCGGACGCCGGTTCGAAGCACGGCAGTCTAACCTTCGGCATACTCTATCCGCCGTTTCGTCTAACCCCTGTATCCGCGACGTTCCAGTCGTTCATCCTGTTGCCAACAAAACACCGGAGTTTATTGTGTCTCAACGATGAAGTGGCTCAGTGCGGCTAGCGGGGGCGCCGCGGGTGAACCGGCACCTTCCATGCAGATACACCATCCTGCCAATGGCCATATACCCACGGTACGTAGAAATTTTTTCAGCACTTTCCCCCACGTTCGTCTCTCTCCTCGTACTTGCAATTTATTTTTTGCCCTGTCGTTCAACGACCTCGGCCAACTTGAGATCCATCGAAAGTTTGGATAATTCGCAGTTCATGTTTCCCAATGACGTACCATAACCTAACAAGCGTCCAACGGGATCATCATAAGCTCACTGTTTTTCATGGGGCATTGACTGTCGCGATATTGATATTTACCCAATATTCTTTTATCGCTTGTTCCTCTGAGTCCTTAGACAGGGCAGTTTGTTTTTGTTTTTTCTTGAGCGCCGTGACGTTTCCTTCACACCGTATTTCTGTTGCTTTCCGACAATTTTTAGAGACTAGGATTTGCTTGACCTTGGAATGAACGTTTATGTGAATGTTAATGCAGGATGCAGAACAGTGTGGCCAGGTAATGGCTGGTGGGGACAGTATGAGAATTCAACCAGGTCAGACACATCAGATGGGAGTCAACAGAACGCAGGACGATGCAATGGTTGGCTATGTCTTTCAACGACCTACAGAACCAGAATTCAATGCTCAATCTTCAGCATTTCAAACAAAGCAAGCACCACGAGGCTGGGCCTTGACAGATGATGCTATTATTGATAATGTAAGTAGTAAGTAGGGTACAATCTTCCTGAGGATGAAAGGAAGGGGTAAATCTGGACACTGATTTGTGTTTCAGAATCAAGAAAAGTGGAAATATCCAGTGGCTAAACTCAGTGTGCCTCAGCAGAGTCAGCCCCAGCAGCTTGGACTGCAAGCTATGAATAATGTACATTTACCCTATGAGATACATCCTATGCAATTAAAAGTGAGTAATAATACCAAAATTATGCAGGATATATTTTATGGGGGGTCACAGACATTATTTGAACATTGAACTTCTTGTTCCAGGGAGGAACACCAGGTGCAGAACATCTGGTATACCTCAACAACCAAATGACTGCTCAGCAGCAAGTGGCTTTGTTCCACCAACAACAGCAGCAACAGCAACAACAACAATTTAGAAATGGCCAAGTGAGTACTCTTCCATGAATTTATTCTTCATTTTGTGTGTGTATTGATGATATCGAGAGTGACTTTCAAACGCCGTGTTCTTACGACGGTCATATAGTTACTCTTTAGCAGTAAACACCCACGCGGTCAGTACCTACGACTCGCCCACTAAAATTTGTCGTCGCACTGGCGCACCGCGTCTAACAATGTTTTCGCGTATGCGTCGACAGTACGTGTATATGCATGCATTCATGTTGGCCAAGCATGGAATGGTAGAAAGCACTATTTAATATGCGTCGTGAATTACTATTCTTTTTGTCCGGAAATCGTGTTCCGGCATTGACCAGTTTGTCGCGAATTTATAGTCCCAGTGAAATGACGCCGACCCTTTTGCTCGACCCTTCTCGAAACGAGTTCTATTGCGATGCGTGTAACGATAGATTTCGGCAAGGCCCAATCGGTGTGTGGGTCTCTGTAAAAAGCAGGTCAGGGTCAAAATTCGACCGTTTGGCAAAGCACGGGATCTAGCTTCGTACTCGATGCCGTAATGACCTTCATCTGCTATGAGAATGTGGCCAAAGCGGATATATCTGCGAGAGAGGAAAGGCATAAAGACATAGAGAGAACTATCACTTTTTTATTATGTAGTATTATCTCCGCGCCACGGGGTTCCGTCGAATTTTTAT
Source organism: Hedychridium roseum (assembly GCA_963989215.1). Classification (NCBI taxonomy): domain Eukaryota; kingdom Metazoa; phylum Arthropoda; class Insecta; order Hymenoptera; family Chrysididae; genus Hedychridium; species Hedychridium roseum. The sequence continues at coordinate 1,078,179 of OZ022318.1, read as the reverse complement.
AAAGGTCATACCATTGCACTTGCTCTAACAGTATTTCTAAAGTAGAATTCGAACTACTGAAAGTGTATCAGAATTCAGTCGAAAGTTTATAGCAATTGTGTTACAAATCGGACAAAATCCTTTGCGAATTACTATTGAATAGCGGCACATTTATTTCTGTCAAATGAACGACAGAACACGGGTCAGAATCGTGTTTGAATTCGCACGAGGTTACCGCTAGGGGTCGTGGGACGCTTACAATTGGTAGGCAAAGAGACGGGAGCGTGGAACGTTGATTGGTGATTGGTCGAACGGAGCGAGTTGGTGATGCAGCTTGTCTTGTGATTCGTCGATTCCTCGGCAGAGGGCAGAGCGTTCGAGCGTCGTTCTTTGTTTCGGTAGGAAGCTCAGTCTCCATCGAACGTAAAGGCCGGTTTAACGAGAATTCGTGGCGATACGAGGCCGCAACAGCCATCGTGTGGGCATCGTGCAAGCATCGTACGACGCCGAAAGTTTCTTGAAGACGCCGAATGACGACGCGTCCCACGAGATATGTCAATACGGACGTCGATGGAGGAGAGAAGGGCAGAAACACGAATGCAGGTTTGCTCCCGCGGCTCTCGACTCGCCTCCTTGTAAATAACCCGCGTACGTATTCCGAGGACTGAGTGGTGAGTGTGCGAGGTGACCGCCCGCACGCGCGTCAACGAGCCAGAGAGAGACGGAGAGAGATCAGACAGGAGAGTAACGACGAGTCCAAGAGTACCGTCAAAGTGCGTGCCGAAGAAACAGGACGAGCAAGCAAAAGTGCCCAGGGTGCTTGTGAGTGTGCAAGTGCTGTGTAAATAGATAGAGAGAGAAAGAGCGAGCACGCGCGTGTGTGTATCGGAGCACCCAACGGAACGGAGGGAGAGAGAGAGAGAGAGAGAAAAGTGTCGGACGGTTTGACAGAAGCACGAACCCACGCTCTCCGTCTCCCTCTCTCGCTCTTTCATTCGTGCTGCTCGTGCTCCGGTGTTCCTCGGCGAAGAGTATCGTATCCTCCAGCCCCCCCCGCCGCCCCCTTCCGCCGGCAGCGAAATCGTCCTCGAGATCATCCTCTGCGGATCACAAAGAAAGGCAACAGGACGGGAAGTGGCAAAGGATCGTACGGACGTGAAAACAATCGGGAGTGGTGTGCACGGCTGTGTGTGTTTGTGTCGTGTTCGAGCAGTGCCGACCAGTGCCGACTTAATTCCAATCGACGCCCCGCATTCACCGAAGCTTTCTTCCCCCGACTCCCGGTGCGCCGCGAAGATCCTCCACAAGGCGCACCGCGTAACCGCCAAACGTCAAAGCCCGATCGATCGGCAAGCGTTCGGTAAACAGAACGACAACGACGACGACGGCGGCGGAGGGCTTATCCGATTTCCTTGGTTCCTCTTGCCGGACTACGACGGGGCTAACGGTGAATCTGTCGGAGGTGACGAGGCGTCGTGCCGAGGGTACCTTAGATACCGTGGAGAGTTTCGGCGTGGGATACGGCCAGGGAGCGGGCACCAGTACAGGCGACTGGATGAAACCACCGGGGGATCTGTTTCTCTACTGCGATATGAAGGACCTGGGAGCCGATATGGTACTTTTAACCTCATGCGCTTATTTCGCCAAAAATCATATTTAACGTAACCTCCACGACCCTGGGTAATGTAGACTTGGTCGAGGGGAAAAAAAAGACCGTGCGTTTCGACCCCCTGGCGCCGGGATGACAAAAAAACTCTTTATTCCCTACTATTTTCAGCGAACAAATATTTTTGCCGTTCCAACAGACGTCATTTACGCCGAGCAAAGAGATATTGAAACCCGGTAAAAACGTGAGTCTGTAGATATAGCGTAGGAAATCGCATAACACACGGAATAGTGCTAATCGGAAATTGTCAACACAATTTCACGTTTATCTTAATTAGAATGACGTAAACAGAAATGTGCATTAATGCCTCAGTACATTGACCCGTAAACAAACGGCTGACGAAGCGTACTGTTCTATACCGTATTAAAGACGTCACTATTATTTAACTACAGAATTTACGCGTATTTTTAGCATGCATTGCCTGTCAGAAGGAATTGATGATATTTTTTGGTAATTTTGTGGGAAGATAGTCGGGAATTTCAATACAAAATGTACCCAGAATGAACTCTTTTGTGTGCATTTGGCGATTACCTGTCAAGTAGCCTTATCTATGTCTCACATGATTGTAGTACACCCGAAAGCTTTAGAAACATCGACAATCGCTCGATACGATAAAAATTGTAGATTGCAGTTAAAAAAGGAAGAGCAAACGAATATTGTTTTGCCGATATTGTCATTTATTATCACACGAGGACTTTCTCGAATTTCTTTTTATCTTTTCCTAGCATATCACTGCGAAGAGCTATCTTCTCGTGTATCTAATCCGTTGAAGCGCAGATTGCTCGTAGAAATACACGCAAGTTCGATCGGTTGTGGCGTATTCTAAAATAACTTTGCCTTCGAATAGGGACTTGCTCCCGGCATCTTGACCTCCCTGCAGCGGATATATGCTACACCCCGGAGACGATATTTCTCCGGGGTTTGTTTGTACTGCGGCCGATCGAAGAACCCAGCGGGAAAGCGTCGAGAACATTCTCGATCTGCCGGATTTGCCGCGTGCATTTTCCCACCTCGATTATCCCTTTCATTGTTCCCGAGGATTTACGAGATATTTTCATAGCAGCCGTACTAACAGTTTACCGTCGAAATCATGGGGGAACTCGCGCGATGCATAATATTTCCTTTGACCGGCTTGCAATGGGGAAATTCGCGGCCGGCCGCATAAAGCAGGCTAGACGAAATTAGATCCGACGAGAGCCTGTAAGTCGCTGGAATTACAGTGGCAACAGGCAAAACGGTCGACGGGAGCAACGAGAAGGGGGTACCCCCCTGGCCGGTCACTCGGCGAATCAGATTCTCCGGACCGGCGTGACCTTGTATTTTAACGACGAATCTATTAGCGTCACCTTGTAATTTAGCGAGGAAAGGTTGCCGCTGATTTTCGTGCCACGTGTTTCATTTTATCTTACGCGGCGAAACGGAACGTCCCGTCAATTTTCGAGGTGCGCTCTCGGAGAATTGGGGTCGTTGACTTTCGGAAACGCGGGAACAAAAGCAATCTTTTCTTTCGACCGACACGCGAGCCCTCGCGGCACTCGCTACACGGAATAAATCTGTCTATGCCAGCTGCTTTGCCGTTCTACGAAAAAAGATAACAAAGCACCGCGCACGAATCGCAACGATAGCATCTCCTTCGTTTATCGCCGTCTTCAAGCTCCTCCCTTCCTTCCTTCCTTAGCAGGCGTCTGTGCTTTATGAAATTCATAACCATTCTTCCTCATAATCGATCAACTTTTTAAGTACCTTCCTGCCCACATTTCAGCGGCAAAGGGAACAACACACGGAGGATAAAAAAGTATGTCACTAAAGAATCCAAAAAATTCACTAAAGGTGATAGCTCAAAAGAATGTATTCTTATGCGCTTTTCCTGTCGTCGACGCGAGTGGAATGCAGTTGTACTAAAATCAATCCTCCATTCTATATCGCTCTGATTCCTCCACCTTCTCTTCATTGTTTACGTCCTCGAACTCTATACGGCGAAACGCCCGTAGTTGTCTCTTCTTGCTCGTTTCTCACGACACTCTGCATCCGCGTCTTCTCGCCTTGGTGCAGTCTCCTCATAAAAGCCAAGCTGCATTTCTTGCACACCTACACTCTTTTCCGTAGCTTTACCGTTGCGAAAGGAGGAACAGGTCGTTTGCCGAAAACGGGTATTAAATATTCTGGTCCCCCTGAGTCTCGTAACCTTGGCGGAATTTTTCAAAGGTTCGTTGCATTTTCATGGACCACTTAAAGAGCCAGGTTCCCCTGTATTTTCAGTTATCCAACGTTCCTCGTCCGCAGTGACGAGTTACTCGTATTTACTTGACACTGGTTCGGATTTTGCATACCCTGCGTCCCTTTGCTCGTTACGTTTCCCCTTCGGGACAGGCTTAATCGATCGAGACACCGGCAGGGTCCTCGTAACATCCGTGACTCAGTGTTTAATACGCTCGCGTTGAAAATATAGAGCCGAGCCACCTCCGCACAGCTTTGCGCACCGTTATATTTTTATAGACGGCAAGATCAAAGTCCCCGAATGCAGACGACGTTTGTTATTCATCGGGCAGAGCTTTTCATTCGTCTTTTTATTGTTCCCTCGGAAACTTTTTGTCCCGCTCTGCGAGGTAAAATTGCCGATGCTGCATTCATTTCGTTAACCGTGTTATCATGCACGAGGTTTTATGTTGCAAGTCGGTATATCCGTTCTGCGGTCGCCTCGCGAGCCAATACAAGCGATGAATGATACCCGTGGTGATATCGATTTGCATGACTCACTCTGCCTTCGAGTTGCTCCGATGTTCGGTTCCAATTTGACGACAAACTTCCAGCCCATCGTCAAATCAAGTACCATAGAAACTCTGAGCTTTTCGAGACGTTATTTGCACTCGTCTGTTGCTAATCAGAGCAGCAGGAAAACCGGTGCCTTCGTAGCGGTTCGATTGTGAAAGTATATTTTTGGAAGTTGCCATACGATTGGCGCGCAGTAGCTGTTACGTGCGAGCCGGAGAGAATCAATAGATTCTCCCTAAAAAGTAAAGGTGCGCAGCATCTCTTCGCATCAACGAAATTTCCGTCTTTCGCGGTTGAAATTCACTTTCAAAACATGTTCCATAATCTCAGGCTGTCACGTGGTAAAAATAGAAAGCGGCCCGATCGATCGAATTTTTTGTTCTCCGTTCTGCAGCGCTCTTCAGGGCGTATCGGTTAAAGAAAATGACATTGACGTAAATTTCGGACCGTTGTTTATTTGTACTTTCTTCTCTGTAAATTTGTACATAGTCAGTGCTTTTGGGGCGTTCGTTTCCCCACGTGCCCTTGGTTTTTGCGTGCAAAATCGAGCTGTAAATTCGGCACGATCGATTGGTTGTGAAGCAAGGAGGGGAAAGACGAGGACAAGGGTCTTCAGGTGTTGGCATCTTCTGCTCCGACGTGATGAAATTCCGTGGTTGAATCTCGTCAACGTGTCTTGACTTCATTCCACTCTATGCTCAGTGTCACTGAATTTACAGGCAACTGGGAAAAGAATGATGTTCGTCCTTCCATTCGTTTGACCGACGACCCCTGCGATGGGTAAAAATATAATTGTAGGTGCAATGTCGACCATTAAACCTTCATAAATAATTCATAATGAATGTTTTCCGCCGAGACTTCGCGCAGTTGGAGGCTCGTGAGGAAAGTTAGCCGAAAACACGACAATACCCGGGCAATTGTCGAGGATCTATACACTGACACAATCGAATCCACGGGCTTATCAGCGAACCACTCCCACAGGCTCTATCTGTCGAGCTTAACACAGTATTAGTTGACCCTGGTCGCTATCGTACTCCTCGCGTATTGAAAACACGTGTTCCTCCTCGAAATCGGAAAGCTCAACTCTTCAGAAAAATTCCATTCACTATTTCGCGCGTACGACATTTGAATTTCCATGATGAACTCTGCCTATTTACTTCCTCAACGTGACGAAAAACGGATGCGCATAGGACGGGAAGCGGAGGGGATACGACAGGTAGAGGAAAAGGAGGAAAGATACATCGTGTTCCTCGGAGTTCTCCACCGTTGCGCGGATGATCCTTTGGAGGGAAAGGAGGGGGGGGGAGGACAGTGGCCGTGACCCGTGGCCGAGGGGCCTGGGGAGGGGTCGGTGGCCCCGTGGCACTTTACCGACGTCCACAGCAACGTGAGACCACACGACTATCTTCTCTCCTACCTCCATCTTTCCCTCGTCTCATCTCTTATCCTCCATAAGTCCCTTCTCTCTCGTATGCTCATTTTCTCTCTCCACAGCTCTCCTTTGCTGCTCCGCTCTCTTTTTGACACACGGTTTCTCCCCCTCCACGTATCTCCTTGCCCCTTTCCCTCCCCGTTGGCAGTTGGGCAGGCTTTGCAGGCCCAGAAACGCGTCTGGGGAGAGCGAGGATATCGGTAATGGAAAGCACCGGGGATAATTCGACGTAGAGCCACACGCGGCCCCGGGAACGAACCGTCGTAATTGAAAATAAAAACGAGGAAACACGTGTGGTTGCTCCAGTTTCGGGTAGGTAAGTTTGCGCAGAATTTCGCGGTGAAAAAAAAAGAAGTGGGCGATGAAGCAGCGGGGGGAGGCTGGTAAGTAGGACGGGGTGAATTACGCGGGGAGATTGGAAGGAGACGAATGGAAAGTAAAACGGTGTGGGCAACCAACGGGGAGGAAGAGGAGGAGGAAAAATGGCCGGCCGGTCGAAGGGAGAGAAGCGGAGGTATGGAAGGGCTACTCACACAGCCGGTAAACAAGGAGAGGAGGACGCGTGCGGTTGGCAGGACGGAGAAGGGACGGGTTTTACGTGGCTTTCTCTTTCGCGCTCTCCTCTCTCGGCGACGTGCAAAAGCGTCTCTCGTGCCAGCCGGCGACACGGTCGATACTCAACGGCGTATCGCCCCCGGCTGACCGTGCCGACTACCCTCTTACCTTTACACTTACCTTACCGATCCTTCGGACTTCCACCCCCGCAGCCTTCCTTCCGTCCTTCATCGATGCGAGGATGAAGACCGGCCAACTGAGGAAAATAAGAGCACCGATAGCCAGAAATACGCTCTCCAGGTAGACGCTGGCCTGGTGAGATCGTAAATCGGAGGACAGCAAGTCCCACGATGATACGTGGATCCAGTTGAAATCAGGTTCTACCGGATTGTTTCGAGCGGTGCTAATAAGACTGGTCGATGGCCGATTTTACGGATAAAATGAGCCTCGGATTTAGAAGGACCATCGGTTTTTTTCGAAAACCCCTGACGCAACGGTAATCGTATGGAGACGAAAATGAGATTGGCGACTTTGGTATTCTTGAGGCAAGCGAGATGCTCGCGCCGTTTAAAGCTTGTCTTCCCTCCCGTGGGATTTCTAACCGGTTGCTCTAAGGCCGCGGAACCCGTTGGATTTTTCCACAAAGGTTTTTCTCTGTCATTCGATTTGCTGACCTCGAATAGACGAGCCATCGGCAAACCGCCACGTCGATCCGCAAACGCGCTTCCCTTTAACCAGATTCCCTAAGATCTCAGGAGCCGTCTCGAAACCGTGCCGTCGTCGATGCGTTTCAGGCTGATCAGTTAACGACGACGGACGTAACTGGAAACCGCGGTAATTAACGCTCGTCAATTACGACGGTCGGCGGGATCGAAGAAGGAGAAGGGAGAAGGGAAGAGCTTGGTGTACCTGTAGAATCCCACAATCCGCCTGTGTCTGTCAGACTTCCCCTTCCCCTTCTCTTTTGCTCGCACGGCTGGCCTCTCTGTTACGTCACTGACCTCCAGTTAGGCGAGGTCGGGATCATTGCAGCATTGTTTAACCATGGCAAGCCATCAGCCATTACGTTTACGTTTACGTTTGCCAAAAGCCCGCGTTTCACGTGGAAACATTGTTTTGCAAAAACATGGCCGAACCGACTGAACGTAAGGTCTTATCTAGATGCTCGGTGCTTTCGGAGCGAAAACATACGACGTGGGCGTACGTTTCTTAATTTGCTAATTGCCAAGCGCAACACGGTCTCTGCTGATTCGCGTCGATAGCGAGTCCCTCGGGATTGAACCCTGCCATGCAGAAGACCACCGGGGCAACGTGCTCTGGAAAATGGTGATCACTGACCCCGTGCACTGACCGATCGTCTTTTCTCTCTCTGTTTCAGATCGCTCCCTCGGCAAAGAAGCTCTGGGGCGTAGACGAGGGTGGCTCCAAGGACGACGGGGGTGTAAAAGGCGGTGGGATACTACACCTGGGCGACCACCAGATGTGGCGGGATTCTACCTGGAGTACCTCAGGTACGATGTCTCGAACAATCCTCTAACGCCGACTGCAAACGTCGGCGAAAGCGTCTAGCGTAGCCACGTTTCACGCTTCGTTTCTCTCCGCGAATACATAATATTCAATTCCGACGGCGACTACGTAACCCCCCCTCGCGAAATCTCAATGCGGGAGACAGTCCACCGACTCACTTATCTGCCGTACTTTAATTAACACGAAGAAACGAACGTTTATGTAAACTAACGGTTATCGGCAGAAGGATCCCAATAGCCTGATTGTGCCTTGTGATTTTGATTTTCTGAACGACAGTGCTCGTTGTCGCGCGTGACGTTTCGCGCGGAATTCGTTTGTTTTCACATTCGTTTCGACGCGGACCGTTAACGCGCTTTACATAACTTTCCCGGGAAACTACGACTGCAAGAAGCAGAGCCATTAAGAGCGAGTTTACGGTAGCTCGAGGCGGGCCAAGCCAGGCAAACGGAGTTCAATTTAGCCTCGAGACTCGATCTTCAACGTCGGAAGGAAGTCGTTTTCGCGTCCAGCCTCTTGACGTCGAAATGCCCCTTCGGAGCCCTTTAAAATCCATCGACCGTCCTTTGTCTCTCCTTCCCCACGAATGGCGCGGATTCGAGGACTGACAATCAATACCCACCGGCGAATGACCGTTCGCGATCATTACGTAATTCCACGATGACGACGACGACGACGACGACGAATACTCGACTGTTAATAAGTGATTACTTCCTACAGTCGACGAATCGAGCGATCTCTCGTTATCCCCGCGGAACGAACGGTCGGTTAGGAGACTGATGATCGTTCGTTTTTCCATCGGTCCGATCCTCACTTTAAATAATAGTCACTGCGGTTGGTTAATTCGGTCACGTTAATCGCCGAAGGACAAACTAAGGGCTAATGCATAATCGATAACCAACGAGCCATTGAACCTCCTCGGCGGCTGATTATGAGGCCGCGAAGAAAATCGATAAAGCGAAATCCTTTGGCGAAAGCCGCGGAGTTGAGTTTAAAGCCCTCTGGTGGTTCCTCCGGCGGTGCGGGGGTGTAGGACGCGTGACGCGTGTATTCGAAACACCTGATTCCTCGAGGTGCATGTGCCTCGCCGGCGGCGTCGTCGCTCCTCCTCGTCGCCGTTGTCGTCGTCGTGGTGCATACCAACGTCGGGTAGGGTCGTTTGTGTAGGTTCCCCGCGAGGAGGAGGCGATGGGTGCAACGCGGCTGTTGCCATGGCGACAGACGCCCGGCATCGCCGGCGGTGGGGGCAACGTCCCAACGCCCAGGGTCGTACCTACTGATCCACCCCGAGAGAAACACTGACAAACCGCCACCAATACTCCCGCCCGCCCCCGGGACCTACGCAACGATTGAAAGAATAACTCAGCATGGCGAACCGCAGGGCTATGACGTTGGTCTGTCGTTCCTCCACCGGCGCGCATGATGATTTCGCTTTATTTCGTGTCGTCCAACGATTGGAAAAATTCTAAAAATAGCCAGCCAGGCCGCGGAGGGCACGTGCGAACTTCCGATGAAAATGGAAAAAGAAATACGCCGTGGTGGAACGACGCTGCTTGCGTCATCATCCATCCCCGCGTCTCTACACGCTTTTATATTATACATGAAAAATTGCTGGCGGACTATCGGGAATCTATTTGAGCCGTCTCGCAAGCCGAGCTCTTCGGCCGCTCGTAACGAGAGCGACTTGATACTCAGCGACCGTAGGACCGACGTTTGTTCCTCGATTTCAGATCATGCAGTATCTCAACCGATTTCAATGGGTACTGGAAGGCGTGTCGGTGTTGGTACGGGATATCATCATCAGACTTCAGAAGTCGGTGCCGTCCTCAGCCCCAGAAGCAGGTCAGTACCCGCAAAGAATTCTACGATAAACTATTCTACGACAGTTCTTTAATTCTAATTGGCAATGGGGCGTCTCTTTTACAGTGAAACCGGTGGTTTGGGTGTCAAGATGGTCGAGTACGTCCTCGGTTCCAGCCCTACCACCCCGAAAGACCTCGAACCACGAATGGTCTCTTTGAGATTGGTAGGTTTTCGTCCAACACCGTTGGTCTATATCTAGGAATCATGATAATGGAACGTTGCGATCCGTCTTCCTTTCAGAATACCGATTCGGACAAGAAAGAAAAGGATAAGGGTTCTGCGAGCCCGTTCGACAGCTCCAAAGACGACACGGGTCCACAAGGCAATGGATTAGCCTCGCAGAATGGTCTCGATGACGATAAAGGATTCAAGTGAGTTACACAGTATTTTAGAAGTTTATTCTCTTTATCATTACAGGGCGGGTAAGGGAAAACCGAATTCCCAGGCACATCGAGGGCTGAGTTAGAACGAGAAATTTCGTAGAACAATGAAAGTCGTCGGTGATTCGAGGTCCAGCGAGCAACTGGGGCCTCGATAAGCTCTCGTTTTCCTTCCGGTGTTAGGCGTGCTCGGCGTCACGTTTAACCGCGTATCGAGCAGCTTGACGTAGGACGCGTTACAGAAGCCTTATCGCGATTGAATAACAGGCCGGCCGAAAATTGCATGTACAGAGAGAGAAGGAGAGATGGCCGGCTCGTAATTAGCCGTCTAGCGCGTAACGCTCGCGTCACATATTCGCCGATAATCTTCCGCGACCAGTGAGGAGGACGATGATGAAAGCGCGTAACAGCGATAACTGTCAAGGGCGGTGCGTGTGTGTGTTCCCGCGGCCGATGACATCGCATTCACGTGCATCTTCTGTCACCGATCGCGTGTTCTCAGCACGTCCAACGACTCGCGCCATCTGCCTGTCTCTTCATCCTCTAGCCGGAAGCTAACGTCGTACCGAGCGATCGATGGTTCGTGTACGAACTACTCTTCCACCTTGCGTCCGCTCCAATACCTTTCATCGGTATTCGCTGTCGATACCTTCGACGACGTCATTATTGAAAGACTCTCACCAGTCTCACTAGAATCTATTCCTCCCGATTGATTTATCATCCTTCGCCAGAATACCGATTAGACCCGCCGTTAGATTTGCTCGTTGGAGAATAACTTTGCGCTGGTTTTTCAATGCGACTTGATCGAGCCAAGCTTTGTACTGCCTTCATTTACGGCAGTCCGTCAAGCTGGCCTAAATTCCGAAAGAACACCGTAGCTGTCTTCTCTGCCGACATAATTTTAGAATGGATGTACGGATTTAGGCAAACTCCGGCGGGACGTGGATGTACCCACGCGTCTTGAAAAGTCAAGTGGCAGCTTGCAACCTGCGCCGGAGATAAGGCACAACCGGTTCCGTCAAATATTTTTCAAAAATAAACCTTTCTGACGTTCACGACCGCTGATGGATGCACAGGAAACCCACGTCACTTTTCAGTAGTCAAGATTCACGCATTTCACGTCCTCCCGGGTTAATCACAACTTCGGAATCTTTGTCCACGATTCAGAACAATCAGAAATAAATATAGATCGTCAGGTGTCGAACCATAAGACCACGAAGTATAACAAAGTTCCGACATAGATAAGGACAGATCTCAGGTCTCGTTTGTAAACAGTAAACACGCATTCGGATGCTTAAGGTCATTTGAAACGTTAATTCTTGTTAGGCCGAAGGATGCACGTGCATGAGGAACCGGTTACGGAAAGGTTCGTATTAATTAAAATCAGTTAAATAAATATCGCTTGTCTTCGCACAAAGTGCAAAGCATTAACGTTCTCTAAAGTCGCGTTTGAACAAGAGTGAAGTACAAAGTGTAGAAATAGACCTAGCCTCACGATCATAACATGTTAATATCCGATTGTCAGTGTACACCGTGTTTATATCCATTTGTCTGTAAATCGTCCATGGCTTTAGGAATGAGATCTTCGAATTCACGATCGTCGATGAGAGATATTAGTCGGTGCTTTGTAGGTCAGTACACAGTATACAAGCGCGCAATTACACCAGTATGTTCCTCTTGCAGTTATTTTTAAGCGAGGAAATACGCGCACAGAGGCAATGGTCATTTACTATTTAAATCCAGCGGAATCTCATAAATTAACCGAGCGAACGTTACGGAAGGCCCCTAATTAGCATGAGCCAGCTGAACGCCAGGCGGAGAGCGAATATTAAGGAAATCCCCCGTACACAGAGGAAAGTTTCGAATCTGCGTTTCAATGGCGACGTGTGCCCTTCTCGCCGGCGATTGTTTCACTTTGTTCCCGCTAAAACGCCTCGGAATTGGCTATCTTTGAATTTCATATTCCATGTACGTTTCATACGCTCCGATGAATATGTTTCAATTAATATGATATTCTGGATCGTTGAACTTTCTTCGTAGTTCCTATAGAAATCGATGTCCAGTTTCAGCTTTCTCATTAATAGCTTATCAGGGTACCTGCCATCCGGTTTATCCAGCACACGCCCTCGTAATCGTTCCGATGAAATGGCTCTTTTATATCTCGTCAAGTTAACGCCGTAAACTGCTAGATGATCGACACGCTTTAACCGTAAACTCGTTCGGGCCAATATAGCTTAAGAGCGTTTCATTAGGCGTTTAACGATGTTTTGCGAAAGGTTTCTCTAAATGAAATCCGTCTTAGATTAACGAGTGAAAGGTACGAAGAATTTGTATAAGGATAATCTTGAATTCTCGGGATTTATGGTATCTTCTTTTATTTAATTCTAGCCGTACACCGGGTAGTCGTCAACCGTCACCCGGTGAGGAGGAGTTCCAGAAAAACGCAGCAGCGACGTTGGCTGTCTCGGGGGGAGGCGGAGGTGCCGGAGCAGGCGTCGTTCTCTTGAAACCGGGCGTCGACGTTGTCGGCAGTGAAGAACATTTCATGGCAGCTTTCGCCCCAGCACCGCCCCATCATCTTCAGCATCACCAGGCCCCGCCGCCAACCCACCATCTCCAACATCCGCATTCCCACGCCGCTCAACTTTTCGGTACCCAAGGGCCGCCACCACCACCCGGACCACCGGGACCCCAGGGACCCCCTCCACCGTCTCAGCAACAACAACAACAACAACAGGGACCGCCTCAACCGCAGGAAACAGCCACCCACTTCGACGTCCAGGTGAGTCGCATGTCTACGTAATACCCCTATTTTTCTTATTATCGAAAACCACGTGGTTCGAGGAGACAATTCTTCATCGAATAACAACAGCCCCGTAGCCCACTTTCTAATACGTGGAAAAGTTTTTCCTTGATACGTTATTTATTTTGACGGCGATCATTATGAGGCCGGTTTTCCCCTGTAAGTCGTTTGAAATTGGAGACACGAGAGTTCATGCGGTAGGCTCGAATGAGAGAAACAATCGATCATTCTGCTGAGCGCGCGTGCGGTAGAGATGGCGACGTTATGAGTGAGTTCTGAAATCGTAGTCGACAGTACTGACAAAGCCGAGCTCGCTGGATTTCGCCTTGGTCTTTTTAAGCGGAAGCCCGAGGGCGGAAGCGTGTATCAGGTTCGCGATAATCCCGGTATTTCGAAAGCGCTTTTAACGATCGTCGGCCTTGAGCGAGTAACGCGCCATTTCACGACTGCTAAAGGATACCTAGGAACCTCGTTTTCCGCGTCGATATCTCGGAAATGCTGTGCTCGCGTTAATTTCGAGACGGCAATGCGACGGACCAAGTCCAAGGGGTGCTTGGGGCTCGTGGGGAGGGGGTTATTTTTAAGTAGTAGTCTGCCGGCACTAACGAGCCGTCCAACCACCGTGCAACCCCTCTTCCTACGGCTCTTCATACACTCGGCGTTCCCGTCGTCTCCAACTTGCCATTCCGGCTCTGTCACATGCACCTGAACTCCTTCCCAAGTGGAACGTTGTGACGCATTGTCCCGTGGCACGGAGAAACGTCATCCACCAACCGCCCCCCCCCTCCCCCCTCTCCAACACCTTCTCCCACATCCTGCCAGGGTAACACCTTCCCTGATAACGAAATTAATTGGAGGAACGATAAATCAGGGTGTGACGGGGCAGGACTTCCTCTTGAAATAACTAGATTTGCCCATGTACGAATTTTTTTGCACAACTTCGTCGAAGAAGGAACACGTTAAGTTAATCGGCATTCGACGCACTAGAATTCTATTGTACGACCGTAGGAAAAGAATAGACGGTTTCGCATTACATAGGCGCATCGCGTGGACATCCTGCTCTCCTTGGAAGACAGGCCAGCGATCCGGGTTTCCTCGTCTTCTGTTGCTTCATTGTCGATTGTACCGGCGCGACGTGTCGAGACTGGCCAATCGTACGAAACTTACTTATGCACGGACAATGTCCAGGCTGCTCCGAACCGACCTACAATTTCCCCCCGAGCTCGCGATTCCTTCGGAATTAGATAACAAATGGCGAAGGCAAATGGCCGGGGCTTATTTTTTGTCGCGTGACATTCGGCAAAATTCCGTCGCGTAAACGTGCTCGTGAACTTCTCCCCCTTGACGGTCTACTTTTCGTTAGCGAAGCAACGGAATCAAAGGTTACCTTATGAACCCGGCGGGATATGAAAGACGGGGAAAACGACCTCGTCCTCCGCGCGCGCGAACAAACGTATAAATCACCGCGTGTGACAGCCACTCGACAGCCACTTGGAATACCATTCGGAAAATAGAACGGCCGGTCTATAGTCGAGGATTCGTGCGAGTCATCAACGAGCATTCAGACGACCACCCGTTCGGAAAAAGTCTCGGTGATTTCGGTGTATTGCCCAGACGTTCCGATTTTCCAAGACTGTTGTCCGGTGCTGCGGGAGAGGCAATTTTTCGTCACCCAAGGAAACCGAGGAGGGTGGCTCGAACGGCCGAGGAGATCGTCACGATTTCGGTAGGACAAAGGCATTCCTACGTCTTAATCCATTCGTGCCGCAGAATCGTTATTTTACGGGCAAAGAAAACGGCCTTAATAATCCCGTGCGAATGCGTGTGGCCGTTTGTATATACGGTCGATAATATCCGGACGATTTCAATCGCTAAATTGTGCCTCCGCACGCTATTTCTTAGCGCTGAAAAATAATGTGTGTCCCTGTGAAATTACACGAAAATCCACAAGTGCGTGTAAATTATCTGCACGCAGCTATCCGCGTAAAGTATCACGAATTCTTCGAGTCTGCCGTCTATCGATTCTTCGCGACGCGTTCGATGATCAGTCGAGACGTACGGCTCTTTGGTCGCAGTGAATCGTGGAGTAAGATCGACGTGAAATCGTCGATCCTAGGGAATGGGTGACTCGAGTGCGAACGTTAGGACGCTTTGGAAACGAGCGAAAGACGAGAAATTGAACCTCGGTCCTCTCGTCGTTGTTGAAGTACTCGTGTCTTCTTTCTATCCCGGTCGGTCGGGCTTTTTGCCCCCTTCTTCCCGCAACCTCGATCCCGGATAATACTCACTTTGGAAGTCGACGGAATTTTCGCGTGAACTCGCGAGACGAGAACCTCCGATCGATCGTCTGCGTTTTATCTTCAACTCGGTTATTGACCGTTGAAAGCGTAATCCCTGATACTAATCCATGTTTCCATAGCTTGGCGGAATTATCCGCCAACGTCTCCCGAGCGGCAAGAAATATCGCGTAATTAAAAGGGAATAGCGAAAATACAGAGGTTTTTATTCGTCAGCGACGCAGGCTTTTACTCCTGGGAAAAGGAAGTCATAAACGGGAGAGGGAAAAAGTGTACGGAGGTTGTTGTCCACCGGTTTTCCCGCGAACCTCGTCCGCGCCTTCCTCCGTTTCTCCCCTCGCATTGTTCGCCAAGGGCGGAGGGCTTTGCACTGCATTTTTCCACGTGACGAACGCACACCCACCGCTACACCCCTCTGTCGTTCCTCTCCTTTGCTTTTCTTCCACGCGAATCCCTCCCCAGCTCTTCCGCTTGTGTTTTTGCGCTCCTCTTCCGCCGTATTTTTCTATTTCCCTTCTTCCGCCTATTCTCTTCGCTCATCCGCCCACGGTCATCTCTGTTTTCAACATTTTCTACGCCCTTTTTAATTTACGCTCGCGTTCCGCCCATCTAGCCGGCGAATGTTGCCGCTCATGCCTCGATGAAAACTGTAAACCCAGCGCTCAGCGTGTGTCGGGGATTAAAAAGAAATTGCCGATCTGTCCGAGGTTGCGTTTCCCCCGGCAACTAACGATTCCCCGAGCATCAGCTTCGAGGGGATCCGCCGAGATCTACCAGTCTACCCCGTCTGCAGGGAATTTCAGATACCACGAGAGCTCATTTTTAATCGAATTACCTCCGGATCCTTGCGTCGATACCGCACCGCTCGCGATTCCCCTTCTTGCCTCCTCCCCCTCTCACCCCCGTCGGCACGAAGGAATACAGACGGTCTGTGTCGCGTCGTAATGGCCGTTTTACCGAGCGTGCTCGTTCGCGAGTGCTCGTGCAAGAAGTGCGTGCACGCGTGAGCGACGGTACCCCATGATCGTGTTATTACGTGAAGGCTCGTGCTCGGCAGTGCATGAAGCGATTCCCTCTGTCTCCTCCTTCTTCTCGTCTCTTCCTCGGCTCTTCTCTCGTTCCTCAACGTTCCTCCTTTTCTCTCGCTCGCACACGCCTGCTCCTCTTGTTCCTCGTTCGATCACGCGCCAGTTCCGTCCGTGCCCTCGGTTTTCTCGTCCCCCCTTCGTTTCAGGAACTTCATCGACGCCCATTACTTAAACCGCATTTACGATATTTTCCGAAATGGGGATAATGAAATAATGGGGACACTCATTTCGACCTGTTTTTTTCGTACCGCTCGTCAAGGAGGAGGAGGAGGAGGAGGAGGAGGAAGTGGAGAAACGTCGGTCCCCGTAATTGGGAGATAGGAAGCGAGGGAAACGACGACGACGAACGAGTGAGACGGAGCAAAGGCGTTGCAGGTAGACGTATACAGAGCGCGGGTTGTTGACTCGCTGCCCATTGAGCATAAAGTGCAATGACTTCCCCCCCGATGAAAATCTGTACCATCGCTCGAGGGTACCGCGGTATTCCCATCGGTGCGGTTCCGGTCAGGCATTCCAGAACGGGGCTGAGTTCCTTTCGTCTTCCACTCCCACGATTTGCCCGGCCATCGGGCCCACCCTGTCCCGTTCTCGGCAAAAACCTTCCGTATACCCTTTACCCTTTAACCACTCCCTTCGAATTATTGATGAGCTCTCAATCGCGATGAACCTTTCCACTCCTCCGACGATTGCGATATCGCTGATAGGGAAGTATTCTTTTACCGGCGGTTAAGGTCGAACGCGAATCGGAAATATTTGTCGAAAGTGACATTCCTTTCTTGGCAAACGCCACGTGTTGTTGGCGAGGACGAATCCCGCGACGAAAACAATTGCGACGCGTGCCGAGTCGTCGCGGGCGATATGCTCCGAGAGCCCGAACGCCTGTCACTCATTGAGCGATTATTTTTGGTGGTCTTACATAAGAGTCTATACTCAGCAAACCCGCCGCGCCATTCTCGTCGACTTGAGGATTTTTCAGCGCGACCAAAGTCGGCCGGTGCATTAGAAATTACGATACGCAGCGAAGACAACTAGAAAACTAGGGGACCGAGCGACAATTTCTCGATTCGGCCAATTACAGGCCACTTTCGTCGCGAGCGTTAATTACTCCCTCGGGTAGTCGGTTTCAGTCGGGGGACTTGCGAAACCCGGCGGATATTTTGCGTTGCTTTGCGTTTCGTCCGGCATTCCTAAAGCTCTGACGAAATCGGAGAAGTCTCGGCGGCGAGGTCGAACGAAACGGAAACTACGGGTCCCCGGTACCTTCCGGCGGCGAGGGTGTCTTTCGTCCTGAAAATTGACGGGCGCCGGTGTGGAAAGCGACGTGGAAGGTCAAAGGGCCAGCGGCAAGTCTGTTGGAAGGGCGACGGTCCGTCCGTCGGCTTGGCAATTAAGCCTCCAGACCCGATATCCGCTCGGCTGAATGAATCAGCCCGTTCTTCGAGCAGAAAAACTCACGACGAAGACCTCTTTACATCCTCGTACTTATACGTTCTCCGCCTAATTTAGGACGGACGAACGAGCATTCGTCTTACAAGTCGCTTCTCAATTCCGGCTCACTACGTCCTCGGAGATACGGTAAACAGTTGACAGGCTTTTCAGAGGAATGAAAACTCCGCTAGGAGCATAATTATGCACGTAGAAAGGCGAATGACATTTAAACCGTATGAAAGGTCCTCTCTCTTTCTCTTTCTTCGTCTGCGTCCGCTAGTCTGTAAACACGCGAGTGAAGAGTCGACGAGAGCTTTCGGCGGATCATTTCCCATTTATCCCCTACCCCCCCCTGTACGAGGTACTTTGCCATCTTGGCGACGACGGAACGCACGATCCCGCGCGCTACTCGAAGACAAAAAGAATGACGGGAGCGAGAGCCGGCTGAGGGTGGGAAAAGACTGGCTTCCACTGAAACGGAAACGGTCGGAATCTCCCGGTCGAGCGTAAAATGTAAACGCCCGTGCTTTTTTCCCCTCGTTAGTGAGTTAAACGGCCCGGTTATTCGAGTCGCGCGGGGGCGCCGATTCATAATTTTACGCCGACGAGACCTACGAGCCGGGACAGATTTTCCTCTCTCTTCGATGTTTCCGCGGCAAACGACGTCGACGAGGATTCCAGCGTCGCGGGAGGAAAAATGACGAGGGGCCCAGGCGAATGCGAGTCGTGATACGGACTCCTCGAAAATAATGGGACGGCTCTGGCAATTAGGACTCAGCTCGCTAGAGAAGGGCGAAAAAAATATCCTCAAACGTAACGGCACAGGGTTGCGCCGAGATGAAAACAACGCTGTTTTTTCCAGTCGAATCTATGTTTCCACCGCGACGTGATTTTCCCGAGTTTCGCGCTTAATGATACACGCCGCGAGGCCAATTTCCCCGGGGGATCCAACGCGATAACAAGCCGGATTCTCCTGGTGGTCTTGGCGGGCCGCGACAGACGACGTGATAGGTCAAAGTCGAGATTCGGGGACGAGGCAGAAAGGAATACGTTAATTCCCTGTTGACACCCTTCGTGTGACAATGCTCGTTCGATGACTCGGAATCGACGGAGGCATAAAAAGGAAACGATGCCTGAGGCTAGGGAAATTGTACCGTCCGTCCCGGCATTGTTCGCCGATATCCTACGTGGAAATCGATAGCTCCAAGAGAGGTGTTATTAAGGAAGGGACGAGACGGGTGAGAGTCGGGGAGTTGACGAGAAAGAGATCATTAGTTCGGCAAGAACGTACACGCTGTGTCGTCTCTCGGCTAATTAAAACCCCCGGCGGATCAGTCGCGGAGTCGAATCTAGGCTAGAAACCGACTCGAGGGCGGCACGGGCTCTCCACCTTCACCTCCGGCCCCTTCAACCCTCTTCCACGTTCTGCCCGGCTACCCTGTCCCTTCCCCTACCCGCACCCCCAAGCGGCACAAAGCGACCGGCGAGAAATCGTGACCAAGTGCGAGAACCCCGCTCGACGACGAGTGTGGAAATTTTACTCGCGTTTCCTCTCATCCGACAGTTGCTCAACGATGACCCACACGTCGATTATTTCTACGTCATTCTACTAATTCTACCGTGCCCATCTTCCACGAAGTGTTCCACGTTTCGATAACCCGGGCGATCGATGAATTTTCGTCTTGTGAATTTTTCCATCGTTCTATCGGAGGGTTTGACGTTTTTCGGAGAATCGACAAAGGCCTCGATAAAGACTCTTCACGGAGCTTTCTCCCTGGTCGTAACCTCGATTAATCCTCGACGATGAGCGCGTCGGCCCGGTGCGGGAGCATTTTCCAGTTATTTTCTGCGCTTAGCCAGGCACAGGAGAGGGCCGCTCGGCCAGTCATAGACGCGGTTTTATCGCAAAGACGACGTCATACGTGTAAGTGGCCACGGCCGGGCAGGCGCGTGCATGCATGCCTGCCGACCGCTGTGTATTTATACGCGCTCAGGTGGAGGCTTTTTTCCCGCTATAACAAGAGATTGCAGCCCGTGGGCGGTACTAATACGGTCGATGAGTTTAAGAAGGCGAACCGAACAGGCGCCGATGGAAGAACGAAGAGCCGAGCGCCCGGGAAGAAAGCTCGTGAAAAAGGGAAGACGCCGAGGGAACAAGGGTGAAGGAAGCAGATAAGAAGCGCAAACAGAGAGGTGAGGAAAAAGGAGAACGAAAGGGAAGAGGGTAGGGGTGAAACTCCGGGAACGGGGAGAAGGGAAGAGAGATAATTCGGCGAGTCTGGCCAGTCGAACAGAGTCGAGTACTATATCGCCCGAACGTAACACGCTAGTTCGCGTGTTCGTCCATCCCCTGGAATCCGACGGTTCTCAACTTCCGATTATCGGGCCCCAAGGCGAAGTGATACACGGCCGATCCTCTCCGACCAGCAGTAGGATTCTTTCACCGGCAACTACGAATCTCCCTCGACGATCTCCCAACCCACTTTGCGTCGACTTCTCCGCCGTTTACATTGAAATACGTGGAACTTGGCGTAATGTCATCCTGGAACTCGACGCCCAATGACTCGCAGAGTGGAACGAGATTCGATTTCCCCGAGAACGCAGAATCGATGACCATCCTTCCCGTCCACACCTGATGTCTTCCACGAGAAATTCTACCCTTTTCCACGAAACATCAGCGATGGAATTCCACTCGCAGTTGTCGATATTCATATCGAAAATATTCTTTTGTGCACTTTAATTTAAAATGCCTGGTTTTATCGTGGTTTCTGCGAATTCTGCTGGCAGTTTGGACTTCATGACGGTAATCAGTAGCATCGTTAAAGTGGGCACTCGGATCAGAGATCCCCTCCACCGACGAAGAGAGTGAATTGGCATTAAAGCTCGATTGAAGCTGGTCGCGAGGGATAATCAATGGGCCGGCCAATCGCGACTTACGCATAGTTTCCCCGAAAAGGGGGTTAATCCGATGGGCCATTAAGGATAAATTTCAGGGCTCGATTTCCCGAAAAGCTTAGTGTCTTCTACTCCAGTTCTTTCATCGATTCTGCCTTCCCTTTTTTGTTTATCCTGTCTTGCGGTGATCCGAGCTCACCCCCCCCCCACTTTCTGCCTAGTCGTTTGTCACCCTTTTTTCTACACCCTCCTTGTGTTCTTGTTTAAGCCGTTCTCTCCGGGCCTACCGGCTGTTGTTGCTCCGGTTCCCTCGCGGCCCTCGATTCTCACTCGGGCTCTCTCGGCGTGTCTCTCCGTGTCGCCATACTGCCGTGTACATACGAGGCCGCAAGAGAAAAGGGGGAGATCCCTCTAGACAATAGCCCGTTGGCTACGGAGGACGACAATGTGCCGGCTACGCGAGAAAGAGAGGTCCTCGTTTCACCCCTCGCCCTCGTTGTTTCCATCCTCCCTCCTTGGCGCGCGCTCTTCAGCGACCCACTCTCCTCGTCTACGTCTTCCACTCTCTCCCTTTCTCTCCCTTTCTCTCCTTCGACACTCGACCGGCCTCGAGAACCCTCGACAAGCACCCGCCGGTGGTACAGCGCGCATCAAAATTAAGACACGGCCAATTAAAACCTTGCCAAACGTCACCCTTCCATCGTCCGGCCGATTCACTTCCGGCGCGACCTTCGACGAGCGAGAAAATCAACCCCCTCACTCGTTTCCGTCGTCGATCTAACAGCCCCGATAACTCTTCTGCCGGAACTGAGGAATCCAACCGCAGGTCGACTCCTCGGAGGGGGCGAAATTTTCTAAAGATGCCTCGTGCTTGGCAATTATTTTGACGAATTCCCAGGAGACGCTGGTCTCGGCGGACCATGAGAAATGCATCTCCGTGCAAAGGCAGTCGGTAGGACCGTATTTCGAGGGCTGCGCTTTCGGCTTGTCGTCGGCGTGTCGTGAAGGACGGAGGGTAGTCATCTTCTTTTGAATCTCATGAAACTCGGCGCGCGCGCGCGCGCGCACGCTCGCCTTTGTCTCACCCTCGTCGAAGTGCAGGTGGTTGGGGCGACAGGGCCGTACGGCTCAAAGGCACTCGAGGAGACGAGCGCGAGAGAACGACGGAAAAAAGAGGAAGACGGAGGATACCGGTAACGGTGAAAGGGGGGATGAACGGGGGGAACGTCTGTCAATATTGGAAATTACGTCGGACTCGTGCCGGTTCTCCTCTTCTCTCTTTCATCTTCCCGCCCCGCCGACGGTCGGTTAAATATTTCAGAAAAATCCTACGGCAAATTCACGACGAAACTCCGCGGAAGTCAGCGCGATTTTCCCCGGGTTCCGAAGTGCAACGGTTTCTGGAGGCATAGCCTCGCAGCGCTCGGTTGAACGATAATTCCGCATAATCGCATGGTACCAGCGCGGAAGACACGGCGCGTAGCTTCCGCTGACGCGTGCAGTTACATCAACGAGGACTAGGCGAAGTAGTATCCCCGCGAAATATTCACACTGCGGGCGGTCTGAGTCATTGGAAACAGTTGTACGTGTCGAGGAGCTCGGCTTCGGAATCGAAGTGAATTTATTTGCGGCCTCTCGCAACATCTGGCACGACCGGACGTCGTTTCTTTCGCTTCCTCCGCACCGCGCGAATTTTTCTTTGCCATCCCAGGGGTTGCGGAGGGCCACTCGCATCGTGATCCGATCGAGGAAAAAAAATATGCCACGGTGAAAATGCGTTTCGTAAGAGTCGTTTAGAAAAGGGGCAAGAAAGCGTCGGTGGGAGGAGGAGGAGGAGGGAGGGAGGGAAGTGAGAAAGAGGATGGAAACGAACGAACAGGGGTGAGAAGAGGCGAGTGGCTCTAGGGGTAGGGACGAACGTAGGGAAGGGAGGGAAGAAAAAGAGGAGACTCATTAGGCGAGACGAGGTGGGGGCGAAGGAGAGAGGAAAGAGCGGCCCGGAGGGTGGGGAAGAGGGAGAGAAAGAAAGGAACCAGAGAGAGAAGTGCCGCCAGAGGGAGGGAAGGAAGGCGGAGAGAGGGGTATACGCGTCACAGGAACACGAACAAACACATATTGAGGTTTACGCAGACGTAGAGAGCGGTGATACATAGACGAAGCGCGCTTCTCGCGTCGCGTCGCGCCGCGTCACTCAAAGCTCGGGCCATGGGAGCGAGGAGGCTCTCTCTCGAGAGTGGCGGCAACGGCAACGGCAACGGCAGCGGCAGCAGCGACGGCCACGGCACACCAGTCAGTTCTCAACTGCCTTTCTATGCGGCAAAACCGTTGCGAGCGCGGCTTAAGCCCGGGATCACGCTGGACTTAACGGCTTGCCGCCGATAACTTTCTTCCCTTTTTCTTCTTCTTTCTCTTTTGCTCCACCTCCACCTCCACCTCCACCTCCACCGCCAACGCCAACGCCACCCCCGTACTCCTCATCCTTTGAGCCCACCACCCTTTGCCCCGCGTTTCCCGCGAATTCCGGGGACCAAGATCGCGAGTGCCTTTCCGGTTCCACGGGCAAACCTTTGCCGAACCGGTGATTCCCCAAAGTTTTCTGCCGAAGATGTAGAAAAACCGACGGGGAGAAATTGCGCTTCCGCGAGTGCTTTCCGAAGCCAGGAAGAAATTAACGTCGCTTACGAGAGTTTGCTCTTAGCGAGAAAAAGCGTCGACAAGACGCTCACACGCGAGTGTTGCCCCGATGCCTCGAGGAAACGTCGTTTTCCGTCGATTCTCACGGACGTCGGTAGTGCCTTTTCCATGAAATATTTCCCCGATATCGCTGGATAAAGGGGCCAAAGAATCGACGAGTGAACGATCCAGCAAATCGCCGTGCGGAGAATTTTTATAGCTGCTCCCAGCACGTGGATAAAAATTCATCAGGATTAAGCGTCGTTTTTTTTACCAGCGAATGCTTCAGTTTACAAGTCAAGAACCTCGTGACCGTGAATTTCGGGAGATTCTTCCGAAGCATGTAACTGACCGGCCATTCCTACAAGTGTTCTCCGTCGATTCGCGTGGTGATAGTGTGAAATTTCTCAGTGTCACATTGGATGTAATAAAAGTGCGATAAATGCCGCTGCCCGACGTGGCCGTTTCCGTCGGATAAAACAGAGAAATAGGCCAAGAAGGAAGGAGAGAAGAGAGGAGAGGATCAGGAGCGGGCCAGAGGGGGGTCGACTGGAAATATGGTGGTGCTCGAACTGGAGGCCATTTACGCGCAGGCCGCCCCGCACACGAAATTGCTTAACAAGCGTTTCGTCGGGGCCCACCACTGGCTGGGGCCTCTCAAAGAGGCCCTCGTCGCACGACTAGCGGCCGACAAGGTACGGACTTTATCCACTGTGCGACCCTGCCGCGATCATCACCCCCTTTCCCTTTCCCTTTCCCGCCTAGACTACGTCACCCCTTGGTCGGTCACACCATTTTCCTCTTCCACGAAGGAAATCGACAGAGCCGTAAAAATATGGTGCTCGAGAAATAAGTAGAGGTTTAGCGTACTTTTCAACGGCTCCTTTAAACGCCGGTGCTTCAATAAAAACGTTCCTTATGATGCTTGGCAAAAGTTCATGCTCGGCGAGCAGAGTATTTTCACCGTGCATTAGTGCGTGCATTACCTGCATTAGGGAGGTGCATATGCATACACAATGCCCTTCCCCGGGTATTCTCCTCGGTTCTCCCTTTCCCAGATGCAATCGTGTTACCCGCTATGCCCTCGAACAACACGTGCCCCTGATTAGGGCGATGCTGTACCGCCAGCAAGGAAATTAAATGCCCTTCTGGTTACCCTCACCGGCCACACGCTAAAATTCTCCTCAGCTAACAGACGGAACACACGAGACGATGGCATATGTCTCTGGACGATTTTGCATTTCAAATACCGCTGGAACGGTCCAGCAAATTCAACTAATCGCGCCGAGTGTTTAATTAGCGGAATATCGGTTGCTATTTATACGGGCCGTTGCAATGATTAATGCACTTTCGTGAGAGAACGTGCCAGAGGAAACGGTTTAATAGAGAAGACCGTGAGACTCGCGGGATAATTAGGCGGCATGCAAGCACGAGAACTCCGCATTTCTTATTCGTGCGAGCAACACCTTCGAGGGGGAAAAAAATTGTGCTGAATCAGCGAATTATTTACACGCGCCCCTCCCTCTTACCCTCGTTTTTCAAACGGGAGACCGGAAGTCCACGAGAATTGGCGAACGACAGGAGTCGCGAGACACGGCCCATCTTGCAAATTATTTGTCGAAGGACTCGCGACGACTGAAATACTGAAGATTTATTTCTGAACGTTCTTCGCTAGTGACGCCTCCCGCCGAAAAGCCACGGCCATTACGTATTCCAACGGGCTTTGCCCGTAGCTCGACGGCCTCTGAAAAAACCGATCTCCATTACAAATTTTTCGAAAACCGATGGTTCCGAGCGCGCAGAAATTGCGGTCGATTTTTTCAGCGATTTCACGTAGCACTCGACCACGCGGTAACCTCGATGAAAGGACACGCGACATGCAAATTTTTCCGATAGCCCGCAAAAAGGTCCTTATTATTTCACGGGAAAAAGTGTTCTCTCCCTGTGCCCCTGGAAGATCGTGATCGTTTCCTCCGGCTGAAGCGAAATTTCTGCGTGTACGGAGTTTTCGCGATCCATCGTCCGATGCGAGAGGAAAATGAGGCCCGTCTGATCAGGAGGGAAATCGATTCCTCCTGTTGACGAGGAAAGCGGGCACGATTATTTCGACGAATTTTCCCGCTCTGCTCGGAGGCGCAATCGGCGACCGAGTTTTTTTTTTTTACCATCGGATGTACGCGCCAGCGGGAGCACCGCGAGTGTCTCTGATAACCTCGCTCGAAGCACACGCGATATGCTAATATTTCCAATATTCCGACATGCGGGTGGCGCTGAAACGTCGCGCCCGGCCAGCCCTCTTTTGTTCCCGTTTCAATCGTAAAACTCGGCCTCCTCGAAATGAAGTCCTCCTACAACTGCGGACTAACACACATGAGCGTCGAGCAATTAACGATCGCTTCGATCCGTCTTGCGGCTCCTACGACGCTGCAGCACCAACAAACCCTCCCCCCCTCCACATAAAAAAATCGTTGGCTAGAGAAAATGTCTGAAGGATCCAGCGAATAGTCGACGACCTGTTAATCGTCGCTCTTCCGAGCGATTAGCTCGCGTTCTTTTCTTCTGTCGACTGTTGCCGCGCAGCATTGCCAATCGCTCCAATCTTGCTAATTGCGAAGGCGGGCAGAGGGGCGGGGGGGCAGCGACTAAACTGAAAATTGAAATTGCTCGCACCGAGAGCACCGCCTCATCGACGTTTCACGATCGTCGACTCGATTTATCGAGATCGCTGCTGTCCCTTTCACCCACTTCCCCGTTCTCCTTGCCCGTCAGCCTCCGGTTTAGCATGGTGTTCCTGGTTGAGCATAAGCACCCACATTATACCGGACAAGATTAACCTTATCGCAGCGTGCACGTCTCGCTGCTGGCGAGCCTCCTATGCGGTTCCCGTTTAGAAAGTCTAGTGGCCGATATCTCGGGCAAGAAAATCAGCTGGATGTAAAGCACCCGATCGGTCCATCAAGCTTCTTCCGGTCGGAAGCATCGAAGACCCATCGAAAAAGCCGTAAGAAAGTGAAAGAAGGCAAATAATGTACGACCGTGTCTGGACCCCGCGTGTCCCTGAGAATCTCATTAATTTCTTCGAACGAGCGGAGTTCCTGGCGCACAGGCGCTGATTAAACATTCATGGAAAATTATTCGAGGTAGTCGGAATTATTGGCAAACAAAATAACACAGTAGCGTTCCGGCCCTTGAGTGTATGAGTCAGCGGTGAAAGAACGAACGCCGGGGAACGATACCTGCTGAATCTCTAATTAATTGAAATTCATTTGACAACGGTAATATTCATTTCATTCTGCCCGTGGGAAACGAGCCCGGTCCCGTGCAATTTTTCATCCACGCCGGCTGGTTTCCGTGATTTCTCATCGGGAACTGTCTGCCGTCGTCGGTTTTTCGCGCGAGCCTGCCTGTTCCTTCTCACCTTTCGACGAGTGGAAATTTAATTATCACGCCAGCTCCCGCCGTCCTAACGGCAGACTCAGTTTCCCCAGTTGACAGATTCTAGAAGACCAACTACCTCCAGTCATTATTACAACTCCGATGATTCTCGTTACCGCGGCAATTGAATCGAACCATTGACAGTGGGACGATTAAAAATTGATTCCTTTTTTTACACTTTAATTGCGCCAAGTCTAATCGTTTTGCCGACATTGTCGCGACTGGCTCCCGCGTAAAATTGAGTGGAAATTAATGCTGTCGGACGAATGGACCAAGCAGCTGGTTTCACCGGGACTTGACGCATTGCATTATGGGTATTATCGCACGGCTGGTCCACGTCCCATTCTCGTCGTCGGCTGCGGGGACGCGTTTAATTCCAGCCGAGTGCGCATTTCTATCAGCGGCATGCGCCACCGTTATTGCTCGCTCATGGCCGGCGGTTCGGCCGATCGAAAGGAGGGTAAAAAGTACCAACACCGCGAGTCACCCTCCTGCAACACGCCTCGAAAGGGTCGCATAAATAAGCCCGAGAATGCGGGAGCCGCAAATATTGTGAAAAAAAGGGGTTACCAGTATCGCCAGTTTCTTTTCCACGGGGAATTATTTTAGGCTCCGCCAAGTCGGACATCAAATTCGTACATCATTAAACCGCGGCCCGGCATTCGATTAATTAACCGCGGAATTCGCTTTGATAGCCGCGTAATGAATTCAGAAGGCAATTAACCGCGGGATGAATTTAACAAGGAAATTAAAGTTACGTGGATTCGCAAAATTGCGCGAGCTTTCGCGAAGGTAATAATGCCGGGGAACCGTTCTCTGGTCTAACGTAATTCTCGGGCTAGCTGCAAATCGATTCCTCGTCGGAGAAGGTGCGGACTTTCGGGTCACTTAACGTCGTCAATGACGCGTACGAGACGGTACAAGGGAATCCTCTATCGACTTTCAGTCGCCCTCGTCGTCATCCTCTCCGAGTAGCATTTCATTTTACTTGTACTAACCGGCCATCCTCATCGCCGCTGACGCGCTAACAACATCCTTCTACCTCGATTTCGCCTAAGAACCTACGGACGTAATTTAATTAACGAGACCTAATAAATTTCAGCTCGGAGATAAGGGCCACAACGATTTCTCTTTTATGAAACGAAAATACTGAACCGCCTTTACGCGAAATTTATGCCACGATAAGGAAAACGTGCCTGGCGGCACTGATTTAGGTACGACCTTTCCCTTCGTTCGCACGCCTTACGTCTATTTATAATAGCCCCGCGCATAGTGGGTGCCAATATCAACATGTTCGATTGTTCGATGAAGCTCTGCACGACGTTCCTTGTCCCTGGGGAATTAATATACCAGCTTCCGCGTGTTCTCGGGGAACGTTGAGAGCGATGCGCAGAATTGACGAACGTTTCGCAGCTCGATTTCTAGATGCTAGACGACGAGCGAAACTGACGATCGAGTCTTCCTGCCGACGCATCCGTCGCGCTTCAATGCCGTTGAGTCGATTTTCCTTCCGACCGGCGGTGCATCTGCTGATTTCTATGGCGCATTGTCTAGCCGTTCCATTGATCGGGGCCAGAAAACCAACTGTCGGCCAGTTTCGCTCCTTTTCACGCGCCTACTCTTATCGGCCAACTCTGAGAAACACGGCTCTGACACTCTCACCGACATAAGCGGCGCATTACGTTACACGGAACGAACAATCGATCATAGGATTTTTCCACAAGGTCTTCGCGAACGTACGATCTACGGCAAAAAGTTAACGCTAAATTTTATCGACGCTTTTCGAAGACTCGCCAGTGTTACTTCATTTCGAAGGCGAAACGTGACCCGACGTAATGGCACGTGCCACGTATGCGCGCCGTTCTGTATGCAAATTACGTAATAAATAATCATACGGCATTATTATGCGGAGTTAAAGCTCCACGATCGTCCGTGGATAAAGCGCCGGTGGTTCCTTGTACAAATGGCCCGGAAGCTTCCTTATGCGAAAAGCCGCATTCCCCGGACGTGTAAAACCTACGCGGGAATTGAGCGTGAAATTTCGAGAGGTGCTTCGTCCGAATGATCCTCCAAGACCGAGGAACGATCGCGCGGACGAGATAATCCTATTGATTTATTAAAGCGAGCACGCGTGGATTACGGTGCTAGAGCTGGCCGGAAAAAAAGGGGGGAAGGTCGGAGGAAACGGAAATAAAGCGACGATACGAGCGCGCACGACGATGTCCAGCGGTGAAATTGATTTTTCGCTATCGCCTCGACGAAGTCACGTTGCCCGTGATTCTTAATCAACCGCGCTGGATCGATAACACGACGCAATGCCGCAGAGAACACTCGTCGATCCCACCCCACTCATGTTCCCCGAAAATCTAAATCAAAGGGCCCCTAATTGATCCTCGGGCTTCACCTTGGCGGTGCGCAGTTTTTCGTCAAGAGGGGGAAAAGGGTGCGAACTCACGAGAGTGGGAAATTATAATGATTCCGAGCGAGAGCGAGAACGCCCGCCGCGGGTTTCTATTATGCATACGGCGGATTTACCATGAGACAGGGAGAGGCTGAATTTTCAATCTCCGGCGTTGCTGGGAAGCCAGGCTGGTGCATCGGCTACGATTATACAGGCCGCAGGAGACGCGAAAAGTCTTCACCCAGCGTCTAGCAGTCGCGCAAAACGTTCAAACTTGGAATCCCAACGTGGAATATCGCCTGTGTTGCCGAATTTCCAGTGTCGTCGGGCTCGGCGTAAATAAATTTCGGTGCAATCGGAGGCTAGGTTGATTAAGCGTGAAATGTATTTCGTGCTTGCGCGTATCGCGGTCGCATGGCTGCCGTTTCGGAGATCGATATCAGACAATTTAGGCGATTAGAAAGTGACCGATCGATCCGCCAGGCTCGAGGCCGACCAGTTTAGCGCTCTCTTCGATCGTTCGGCACATGGAGAAAAATTTGCCAGTACGGGGACATAGGTCGAAGATCGAAAATGTCATTCCGAGCTCGACGTCGTGATAAACCTTGCGGAGGATCCATTTTTCCTTCGACATCAGCGGTTCCACCTTGGCTACGCTCCTCCGGGAGAATGTCATAATTGCCAAGGCGGGTCTTATTACCACGGGAGGTTTCGCATTACCGCTGAATAGACAGCGACGCTCAGATAGCGACTCGCGGGACTACAGCCATGTTCTCACGTTGGCCATTTTCATTTTACGAGTCTTTCCTTCCAACCGAAACGCAACTTCCTCTCTATAGAAAAATGACAAGTGCTTCGCAATGGAATAGAATTTTTTTTCCACTACTTTCGGATAATTATCCGACGTTTTTCGGGTCGTTTCACCCGGCCAAACGACCGGCAGTTTGTCACTCGGCCAGCACAATCGACGGTTATTATTATTGCTAAGGTATATAGGCGCGAAGACAGCTCGACAGAAGCCGCAAACCGCTGAAATTATAACGTTTACCTTCGACTTTTATGCGCGCGTAAAATCGTCATTGTATTTGCATCTTGACTTCTGCAAACGCCATTTCGAACGGAGAAGTAATTCGGGATATCGTTCCGACGAAACGGTGAGTACGTTCGTGGAATTACTCGAGTGATTTGGAGCAACGTTGGAATTTTCTACGAGACTTTGTTCGACACACGGCCAGATTTTGTGGAGGGGGAACGTAGCAGGACTCAGCGTGAAATTCCGTTCGTAGAGATGGCAGATGCACGCGTCGTCGTGAATCTCGACTGTCCTTATCGCGACGAACTTCCGGCCGGCACTTTTTGCGCCGGAAATTGTCCCTTCCGTTGCTGCGGTGGATGGAAATTCGCTGGTCTTTGTTCGAGATCGACCAACACGAGCGACGCAACGCCGCGTTTGTCCACGAGAAAGGCTTCTAATTAGAGAGGAACATTTTCCGCTCGGAAAAACAGTTACTCTTAAACGACTGCCATTGCCCCTGGTTTCGATGGAAAAAATGTTTAACGAGCGATGACGCGACTCGGGATTCTGATAAAATTCTCATAAAATTCCTGATGGAGGCCCCTGATGAAATTTTACGCAATTTCGGGACAGTTTAGCGAGCGAATAGCAGCTGGCGCGTGAAATTCGATCGTACGCCTAGCGCGAAACGTTTTCCCGGGGCACTGCGTCGTTATTCGCCTTGAAAATAATAGCCGCTCCGGCGAAATCTAGCGCTTCGATATCTCCGATTATCACTGTAAATAGAAATGCAGCGCGCGAAATTACAGCGCAAACCCGGGGGAACCGACGCGGTGATAATTGCCGATCGCCCGGTTAAATGATCGAACGTATTATTCGTCGACGACATAACGGTAAAACGGCCCGGAAACAACGGCCGTTTTATTGACTGCCTCGTCGGCTATTTACGGGAAAACATAACGAAGGTAGACCGCGACCGTTGCTTAATCGATCCTAAGAACGAGCCGTAAATAAACCGCGAATTCCAATCTCTGCGGCTTCTAGAATCAATTACCGCTCGTCCTGGCCTGCTGCTTTTCGTGCTCCGTTCCCTCTCATTTTCCGCGAAAAATCCACTAACCTCCCTCGCCCTCGGCCAAGCTCCGAGGGTAAGCTAGCCGCGAATAAAAAAAAGTTGATGGCGGAATTAACGACGCATCGCGAGTTAATTAACGTTAACCGTCTCGCGCGAGAAATAACCTGCGAGGCTTCTCTCGCCCGGTGAAAATGCAGCCGAGGGGAAGGGTGGGACGACGAAGGAGAAGAGCCCAAAAGAGTTTACGTAACGGTGAACCGACGTTTTACGTGGAACGAAGGTACCGTTGCATCGAGCCACCATACGGCCATCGAAAATTCCTACTCGCTTCTTCAATTCGTCGAATTCATCATTGTCCCATCGCCCTGGAAACCGATTGTCCATCGAATCAAACTTTTCTTTTTATCGATGAACAACTGGCTAAGTGGGTGGAGATATTTGCTTGGTTAGAACGAAGTTATCAACTGCAGATTTGTCAGGGATAGGTCCATCGTTAGGACCTGAGTCGTCGGGGAAGGGTAGTAGGGGGGTGTCTAGTGTCGCGTACTCGACGGGCTGATGAGAGTAGATGGAAGA
Organism: Hedychridium roseum; assembly: GCA_963989215.1. NCBI lineage: Eukaryota > Metazoa > Arthropoda > Insecta > Hymenoptera > Chrysididae > Hedychridium > Hedychridium roseum. The sequence continues at coordinate 1,046,322 of OZ022318.1, read as the reverse complement.
CACGGGCGCTCGGAACAACAATGCCTAGAAGAGCTCGTAAGACGGACGAATGGACGGGATTTACACACCTTCCTCTCGTCTGTGTTTCACGCGCACACTCAATCAGCGAGACGTAAGTTGAAACGTGTGCGCGAGGAAGTGCAATCAGGGCCTTACAAAGGTTGTAGCATTTCATAAAGGTCACATCCCCCTTCCATTTGGTTTTCTTTCTCGCCCTCCCTCGGGGGTATTAAAATCAACCCCGGCGGGGTCGAGACAGTCCCCCCCCCCCAACGTCTCCTCGTCGATTCTCCCGCCATCCTGGCGCCGATACCACCTTCCTCGACGACCGCGTGTCCTCCTTTATCTTCGTTCGCCTCTACCCTTCCAGGTGGACGGGAATTGAAGGCTTCCCTTCGTCACGGCACGTCGTAAATCCTCGGGAAATCTCCCGATGCTCTCTTGACTTTGAGAATGGACCTGGAATTGTTTAGACCGAGGGCTAGGTGTCGCACGAAAGGTGGAAACCCTTGGAAAACGAAGATAGAGACGTTTTTATCGGGTTTCACGTTGGCTCTCGTGTCTGGCAAATGAATGACACGGTTTTAAGGGCCTCCCAGCGATTAATCGATTCACGCGACGTCGTCGATCCCAGCGATTCGTCGTCTGTTGGGCTTTTTCGTATATTTTATCGTCACGCTAGGCTGTCGCCGCTCGTAGACTAGGCGTGACTCGTCTATTCATCAAAGCGCGCATACAAGCGCGAACGCATACATCTCCTTTCAGGAACGACCTGTCGATCGTTCGCCGTTCGTGTCAAGCGGAATACTCCGTCTATTTATTCCCCGCTCGTCGCATAATTTTCAGGGATACCTCGGCACTCCAAGGTCCAACGGCCTCCTTCCCCCGCCTCGCTCTTACCTATCCTTTTTTTCCTATTGACATTTCGATTTCCCGTCGACGATAGACACGCTCCGACGCTGCTCTTCTAATGGACTCGGACTTTTTCTCGGACGTTTCGTCGCCGGAATGGCTCGTTCGGACTTTCCAATTTCTTCTCGTCTATCCGTCCTCGCTCGAAAATCATCACAGAGCGGATTGTCGACGATGGACACGCTTTCTCGCGCGATCCTCTCCGCGCTGACTTGCGCCAACTTAGAAATAACTTTTCTTTCCTCGCTAAAGCCGGACCTTCCCGTCGTTTCACTCCGCCGACTCTTGCTCTCCTGTCGAGATGGCTTTTTTTTGCCAAACTTTCGTAGAAACCTTAGACGTACACGGAGCCGCAGTTTAATTAACTATTTAATAGCTCTCTTACGTCCCCCGGCGAACGCACAAGGGCTAATAATAAACAGATCCTTAGGCAACGTTTCGACGTACGATGGGGGATGAAGGAATCGACGTAACCTGTGGGGGGGGGGACCAATTGTCCCTGGCGTTGAAACGGCTTTGGACGAAAGGTCACTCGGCCGAGCCGTTTGCCGCCCTTTGGCTTGGATGAAAATTTCATTAGGAGGGCTAAATCGCGTGGCTCGTGCACGCAAGGCGCGGTTCTCCCTTAGGGTCCGTGAAAAGCCATCTAATCGGCCGTTTTTCGCGGAGGACAGGCACGTCCGGCAGGTCGGTCGATGCCGACGCGTGTAACGAGATTCCTGCGCGAAAAATAGGCGTGCCGCGGACTCGGTTAACGGCCCATTAAGGCCTTCCCGGAGGGGGTTGCCCGACGGCGCGCCCCTAAAGGCCAGCCGATAATAAAATCCCCGTCATTTGGCTAAAAGCTACCCCCGGAGAAAAGCGTATCTGGTATCAAGGCGCGGCCCCGCGCGACTCTTATCACGCGACTTCCTTCCGTTGGTTCTCTCCTTACCCTGCCGTCCCTCCCCCTTTTCTAGCCTGCTGTCGTACATTTCATTACATGCCCGCCCCTCCGCTCAGCGCCGCCAAGCACGGCATTTTGTCCTGAACCGCGTAATAAGCTTAAATGCACCAGCCATTCCCATCTCTCCTGCCCCCCACTCTCGGCTTTAATTCATTAATCAACGAGTAATTTGACAAACGTTTCGCCCTCACTTTCCGCTCGCCTTCCTACCCAAATCGTTATGAATTGCGGGGCGATTAATTAGCCGCGATTATGCGGGAGCCTGATAAAAATAGCCCGGATCGTCCCTTATGATTTTTCTTGCTTTAAACCGGCGTTGCGTGAGCGGAGAACTGGCTGGCCAGGACGGGCTTTATTTTAATTGAATTTTGCAAGTAGGCTAACGCCTAACGGGAAAAAGCCGCGTGCGCGTACCATCCCGGCCGTGCCCGACAATGGCCATTGTTCGAAATCGCACTGTGCGCGCGTATCCACCGAGTGGCTCGCTAATTCTATGCCGCTTCCACGTCATTTCATCATCCTTTCTTCAGCCCCGCCAGCCTCCCGCTCTTCTATATCGGTCTTCATTATTCGGCGGACAATTACACGCTTTGTTTTTTCATCGGCACTTAGCGCACGCACCGGTTTTTCATGCACCCTCGGACGAGGATAAATAATCGACAAACGAGTCGCTCGGAGTCCCTTCGGAGAGGATAGACTTTTGCGGGATTCGCTGAATTGTCTCATCTCGGTGGCCAGAGTCTGGCCGTTCTTGAGAACCGTCCAAGCAATCCTACCGTTAACCTGTCGTCGCGACAAAGTCATCGTCCTGTCCGCGCGGCCTTTCGAGCTTCACAAAAACCGTTTGTCTCTTTCTCTCTCTCTCTCTCTCTCTTCCATCTCGAGTACCTGCCACGAACCGAGAAACTGTCGGACTCTTGAATCACTCAGACGGTGGATTCTAAAGACCCTGGAACGTTACAAGACGATATTCAGTCGGACTTGGAATCGCCGACGATTAACTCAAGATTCAATGAAATCCGACGACCACGATATTATTGCTTCATCTACCACTCGAGTATTTTAAATTAGCTACCGAGAAATTCTGCCCGTTAAATAGACGTGTACGATATTCCAGAGGTTGGTCCCCGTTTTTTCTTGATTGTTGCGTGTTGGATTATGTAGTGGACGGGTGCGGGGTGAGTGACACGATAGTCTCGTCGAGTTCTTAAGTCATCCGGGATACTGCAAAACGGTACAGGGTTGACGATTCCCGTGGAACGGGTCCGACTTTCCTCTCCGTCCTGTTTCGTCTCGAGGATCGGCTAGATCGGTCCATCTCTCTTCCCAGCGAGATGTATTCCTCCGTGGAACCGGTTTCTGCCGGTGCTCGGAACATTAGCACCAGAGGTTCTCCGTTGCTCGATTCTCTCGTTCCTCCTGGAAGCAGCCGGGTCAACAGTTCCACCTTTCCTACCTTCTAAAACAGAGATTACACGTACGATTTAATGAAAACCGCAAGAAAAGCAAGGACGGATTAAACCCTCTCCCCTTTGGAATAAACGTCGCGTGTTGTCGATACGTTAACGGCGGCGATATTCCTTTTCACGTGGAATTCCGTTATCTGCTTCCCACCTTATAATGCCGTGATCTTGTTTTCGCGTCGGACATGCTAGTTGGTCGGCGGTAATCGAGTAAGCGAGAGGCAGCCGCGAACGGATCGATGCGATGAACGCACACAAACCCCAGGACAGAGCACGTATAGTAGCACGGGTCGACTGGAATACCGGCAAGTTCGTGACTGGTTCTCGTGCTGCGGCGATTTCCACGTTGTTTCGCGATCCAGTTCCGCCACGCCGTTTCCACAAAACCGGCCCAATCCACGCAATTTCGCCCAAGCCCGACCCCTCGTCCCCTCCCGAGTTGCAAACCCTTGACCTTCTTTTTCCCCGTCGCGACTAAACTCACCACCGTGGAATGTCACGGATCCGAGATCGTTGCAAGGAAATTACATGACCCTGAGAAAACGGTTTCACGATCGTCATCGTCGGTGAGCTCGTACGACCGAGAGAAGATTCCTCGATCCCTGAGAAATGAAGACAGGATCGAACGGGACAAGGAATGATCGGCATCGTGGAATATGCAATCTACAGGCAGGACCCTTGACCTCCTTCTTTCACTGGCGCAGAATGAATAATGCTCGGCGCATCATGCATGCGCCAGCAGGAATAAATGGCCCGTGGCGATTCAATGAATCTACCGTCGTTGATTCCCCTTTTTACTAGCATCCAAGAGCCTTGGAATTTCTTGCAGTCATCGGAAATCGAAATCGTTCTCCGTCGTCGTCAGCCCCGATCGTCCCGGACCAATCGTTGAACGCTGCTCGGTTTTTTATGAACGGAGGATGGATTACCGTCCGTCGCGGTTGTCGGTCGTCGTCCGAGGGACGAGCGGTGAACACGAGCGGAGGGCGATTTCATGGGATAAGTAAACAAGGAATGAGCGAGCAATGACCTCCCAAGTATTCCCATGCGGTTCTCATTGGACGTTATGGCCATTGAGATGCGGTGTACGTCGGAGAACGCGCGGAAATCGGCCGGGCTTTTCGAGGGGAAACAAGGGGAGAGACGGAGAGAAAGAGTAGTAGGAGAGACGGTCGACGTATTCCGTACACGCAGAGCCAGGTGAGCTAACGGTGCTCGCCGGCGGTTAAGTAACGGGCTTCGGCCCCGCGATTCGTCGACTTCTCCAACGTTCTGCTTTTATTTCGCGCCGATTCGCGGCTTCCACGAATATCGTATGCGCTCGTAAAACGACCTCTCAGGACGTCTTACCAGAGGGACACATGCTTCCCTTTTTTCATGCGGTTAAATCCTGCCTTGTAAACAACGGATAAATAATTCAGCAAGATCGACCGGTTGCTTGATTTATGTAAGCGCCATTTTAAAGTGGGACAAGATATCCTCGTTGACGGTTTCTGTCGGATTAATCGAAGAACCCGACGTGACTGTCCGGCGGTTCTTGTAAAGGGATTTAGTGGTTAAATCAACGCAGTCGATGCGCTTTTCCCAGCACGGTCAGCGACCCGGCCAGATGTTTTTCATCAATCGCCTCCGCGAGACGCCCCTTCTCGCTGCGGAAAATCGATTTTTCCTTTGAAAGTCTAAACGAGATTTTCCAATTTCCTAGCTCTCTTGGATCTACGAAGCTCCTCGCGGAAACGGGAAAAAGTCGTCGGCTTCGTTACGAGTCGCAATCAGGATTTCCCCCGGTGAATGTTTGTATCGCGACACGGTTCGACGAGAAAATCGATCGTCCTCGGTTTTCACGGAGGGCCGAGGGAAATTCCGCGGATCCGCCGGCGCGATTTAACGCGATGGAAAGTTCTGGCACACGAGAGCAGCCGTTCACATTGCCACTCACAGGTGCAGCACACCGGCATACTACACACATGGCGCACAGACCGGCGATATTGAAAAGTTTCATGCACGCGCGAGCTTCCCGGCCGGATGTGCATTGCACTCCGCATGCACTTGATGGACCGAGCATCTCGAGAACAAAAGCTCCCCCCGTATACTTACTCTCTTTCGGTCCGTTCGTTATTAAGTCAAAAGGAACCACTCCATGGTATTGCCGGCGAAACACGCGCCGGGAACATTAATATCGATCTGACGTTCCGCGATAAACTTTTATTACGCGAGCGTCCTTATTGGAATCTTAAAACTTTCGATCACGCTTCAAGGCTCCGGCAAGTTGGTCCTAAACTCCTTGCACTCGGCCTCGTTTCGCGCATTGTCGGTCAAATGATTTCACGCTCGACGATTAAGAAATTCTCTTAGAGAAGACGAGCCGTCGTCTTGCTCTTAGAAAACCATTCGATCCTAATTAAGAATCCTCTACGTCTCGTCTCTCGATTTGCTCCGTTCCCTTGCCCGCCATTATTGCACTTTCCATTAAAACTTTTAATTACGCGTTCGCGCCAATTATTCTTCTCATTACGCATGCAAGGAGACTGCCCTGTTTTTCTTTTTTTTTGCACCGAACAGATGTCTGGTTTATTTCACGGCGCAAAATGCAACGCGAAGTTGCGGAGTCGCTCGTGAGACATCCGCGTTTGTTATCGCCGGTTCTCGCGATTGTGTCGACGTCGAACAATGGCGGATCCCCGGACCGATAGACTCGCCTTAGCGACAGCCTAGCCGGCAATCTATTTAACGCGTCGTACACGTGCTGCTCCCGTTTGCGGCTGATTTCTCTTCCTGCTTTTCTCGTCCCGAAGATCCTCTTCTACGTGCGAAGACTTAACGCGAATTAACGTCAACCGGTCGACATTGACCCGACCCAAGGTTAATTAGCAAAAAAAAACTAAATCCATCCTGGCCCGTAAAATTTGTGACTGCTTCGTTCCCTCCTCTTCTCATCACCTTCCCCAGTGACAGACGGGGAAATGGTTTTACCCGCGCAAATGACGATCCCAAGGCGATTGCTCGCGTGTTCGGCGAATCAACAACACCCCAGAATCGTGGAACAAAGTGGACCGTGACGAACACCGGCGAAGCTTCGATCGCTCTCGAACTCCGTCGTTTTGAAAGTCAAACGATTCCCGTTCCCCGTGGAAGTTCATTGAACCTCGCACGAAACCCGTTTTCACGGCAACGCTGGTGCTCGATGCCGATGTAAGAAAATCATCGTCTCTTACCTAATAGCGCACCTTGTATCGGCGATTACATCAGTGGCCGTTTCAACGACTATCAAACACCGCGGTTCTCTTTTCTCTCGGAGCCAACTGATCTCGTTTCTGCACGACCGTCAATTTGACCAAACGACCCTGAGGATCTTCTTCCCGCTGATGGAAATCTCTGGCATTAGCCGGGGACTCGTCCGAGCGGATGATTTCGCTCGTTGAACAGAGGAATTATTTGAAATGCCTTTCTTGTAGAGAGGACCGTCGAGGGAAGTTGCGTAAGAACGGACGGTCCTCGAATTTTGCTCTGAGTCACTGGAACAACGTTAATTACTCTTCGACGTTGATCTATGTCCATTGGAAAGAACCGCCGGACGATTCTTGCCAAACAACCGGACGTAGGCGTCAACCGAACGGAACCGAACTTGGCAGATCTTAGGAAGCTCGTGAAGTCCCCCTGACGTGCGTTGGCATTTCAAGGCGGCCGAGAAATCTTTTCTAAGTCTTTTCATGGGCTTCTCTTTTGAGGTTCCTTTTCTCAGCGGTAATTACGGGCCAAGCCAAAATCATCGCGTCAATCCTTGAGAAATTCGACAACGACACGCCCGGATTCGTGACGACGGGATCTTCGGCTCTCCCGTTTCTCCCTCTTTCCGCCACGAAGAGGCAGGAATCAATAGGCGTGTATTGTGCGACGGATTTGTAAGCCGCTGGCGGAAGCCTTACGTATTCAACGATGACTCACACTGTCAGAAACGCAAGCCATCCCCGTGTTCTCACCTATGACGGTAATACCGCCGGGCCATTGTTCCCCTCGCGTGTCGCAATCAAATGTCCTTCTCTGCGTCTTTCCACCCCATTTATCGCGATAGGTCCGACCCCACGGAACCCCCGCCGACCGAGAACAGCCTGAGAATCACGTGGGAGAATCGGGATAGGCCAATCGAAGGACTCTATCGTCGGGTCCTCAAGTTCCCCCACTTTTTATTATCAGTCGGGGAATTGAAGGTCCTAGACTTGATCGTCGTCGTCGTCGTCGTCGTCTTCGGCGAGGATCCCTCGCGAGTTCGTTAAACATTCATCGAGCGTAGCCGTGGCCTTGGCTCTCGAGCTCGCGCCGCTTCCGGAGAAGGTTAATACCCGTAACGCATCGGTGCCTCCAAAGGGGCAGAACTCTCCACTCGGAATTCCGGAGAGAGGAGTCCGACTCGACCGAGACGCAATCTTCTAATCGTTTTACGGACGGTGCCCAAGGTCGAGCTTGCCGTGACGAAACTGAATTCGTAGCAATCAAGTCCCGCTTTTCCCAGTTGTCCTTCCAGCGATTTCGGCAGCTATGTTCTGGTCAAACCGAACGATCGTCCTTCGACCGGGCACGACTTCTGTTCCCCGTCGATGAACCACGCGATCGTCCGACGTATGTCGAGTTTGTCGGTCAATTAACGTTTGTCGTCTGGGACGGGGACTGACTAGCAGAGGCTCGTGCTCGCCCCGGTGAACGTCCGCGGGGGGTCGTCGACCCAAGCCGGCCGGCTTCGTCGCCGGTTTCGCGACGCTATGCCTTTAATGTTACTTTACCGTCGACGCTCGCGTCTACTCTGCCGACCTTGATTCGCCCGAATAACAAGCAAGACAATGTAAATCCAATTTCAAACGACTGCCCTGAGTAACTGATGGTACAGATAGATCTAATAGGTATTTTTCTTGGGGCTCGTCGAATCGTCGGACTAACCGTGGACCTTCCCTTGTTGTAGCAACTATTTCGTAGTCAACCGCAGGGTGCGACCCCTCAGCAGCTTCAGTTGCTGCAGCAGCAACAACAGCAGCAGCAGCAACAGTACCTAGCCGCGTCGCAGGCCCAACAGCAGCAACAGCAACAACAACAACAGCAGAACTTCCCGACGGCTCCGTATACCGTGATAAGTGGGCAGGAACCCTACGTTGGTGCCTTGATAGCCGGAGCACCACCGGTGGTGCCACAGTATTACGGAGTAGGTCCATGGGTCTACCCAGCAGGACTTCTGCCACAGGCACCTCCACAAGCAGCAGCTCCGCCACCACCTAGACGACCCCTAACACCTTCCTCAGCGGCGGCAGCAGCTGCTGCAGCCCAGGATACCGCCAACAATCTTGCCCAAACCGTGAGTATCAACCCCCAAGCTCAACCAATTCCGATAACTCTGGGGGAAACTTAAAGAGACGTTGATTTGTCACAGGTTCAGGGCCAGTATCAGGTGATACCGGCTTACTACGATCAGAATGGTTCGATAGTAATGGGTGGGGTGCGGGGCCTCAGCTCCGCCGCAACCCCAATGAGATTGGTCAGCCCTGCCCCGGTTCTCGTCAATAGAGCACCCTCTCAACCACCACCAGGACCACCGGCCCCACCACCAAGTCTTTACTCCCAGCCTACCCCTACGTCCCACAGCAACGCAACTCCCGGAGAGTGTTTGGGTAAGTAGCAGTTACAGACAAACCGTCTAGGTTCAGTTTAACCTCAATCGTCTCAGAGATTTTCGTATGCCAGTAAACTCAGTAATCTAGTTGAAATCACTTCGTCTCATTCCTTCACCACAGTTAATTCGTGCCTATATCCGTATTCATTACCTGTTCATGTCCATACGTCAATTGTAAATACCTGCATACAACGTGTTCTGTATTAACCATGTGACTAAAAACGTTAAATCGAAGAGACCCAAGAGATGGTTAGTCTCATTCCTCATCGACGATCGACTCGTACTCGAATGGGGAATTGAGGTGAGTCTCTTGGGTTTAAATGAAGGCTGAATTAGAGCTGCGTGTACCGCCAGGCTTCGAGTCGGTGCTAGGTGTCCCCGTTTTAACAAAGACTAATTGTACCGGTGAACTAAGAGTGTTGCGCGTGGGTTGCGGGCTTTCGGTGCAGGTCTGGCGGCGTGCAGCGCGGCAGCCGTGGTAGCTCAGGCTCAAGCTCAGGCTCAGGCCCAGGCCCAGGCAGTGGCCGTGCAGCAGGCCCAGCAGCAAGGATCAGGATTGGCCGCGGGCCTAGCCGCTCTCGGATACGGTGGATCTCCCCTCGGGGCCCTAGGTTCACCCGCACAGCTTCAGAGCACAGGTACAACTCGCTGAAGGGCTCATTCCTACATCCCCGGAGACCGTCGACACATGGACTAAAAAAAAAAACTGCGAACCAAACCGAGGCTGGCGGTTTCCTCAATTAATTCGACTAAATCTCTTCACTAATTGCCACGATCTAACGAGATTTCCCTACGCATAATTCTTTGCTTCATCGACTAAACAACGTCGAGCTTGTTTCGAAGAGAATGGTCTTCGTTAGAATCTGCCAGCTTCTGTCTCGTTCCGATGCCTACATTTGTATATACGTATTGACGTCATCTGTGTCTATTACGCTTCCCCTTGACTGTCCGTGATCGTTTACATCTTCATTACGTCCTCGGTGTCTCAGTCGACCACTCCGATTAACGGATACTCAAGTCAAAGTCTTTAGCATCTTTCACGTCTTATCGTCGGAATATAAATCTGCGTTTAGCTAAAGTACTGGGACTTAAAGGTGGGTTTGAATTGACGCAGGTCTAGGCTTGGGAGCTTCCTCGACAGGAAGACGAGATTCGTTCGACAGGAACACATCAGCCTTCAGTCCCAGCCTGGAATACAGCCGCGCAGCAAAATGGCCACAGAGTTACGGAGCTTTGGGCACCGTCACGGCCTCGCCCAGTCCCTTGGGATTGTCACTGACTCCTCCTCCAACCCTCGGCGGATCCCTCGGAGGACTCGTGGGCGGTGCGAATCGCGTTTCAGCGGCACCAGGTGCAGAAGCAAAATTCCGGGCGAGCGCAGTTCCAACTCTCACGGCAAACGGCGTCTTCGGCTCCAGTAGCTCATTGTTCCCCAACTTGGTGACGAAACCCGGCCGTGGTGGTACCACTAACATCGGCGACAAGAACGCTGGTGGAAGGTCTCGTCTCCTGGAAGACTTCAGAAATAATCGGTAAACCCAGTGACTACCACTCAGAAAAAAATATAACTAACAAGTCGATAGATGGAATAGATACTTGTTTCACCGAAGTAGCATTTTCATTATGGTCTTCATTTCCTGTTTCAGGTGTCCGAATCTTCAGCTTCGCGAGTTGGCTAATCACATAGTCGAGTTCAGCCAGGATCAGCATGGTTCGCGTTTCATTCAGCAGAAATTGGAGCGCGCTTCGGCCAGCGAAAAACAACTCGTGTTCCAAGAAATCCTTGCCTCGGCGTATTCTCTCATGACCGATGTCTTCGGCAATTACGTCATCCAGAAATTCTTCGAGTTCGGCACGCCTGAACAAAAATCCACGCTCGCCCAAAAGGTAATTATGCACAGTCGATAAGTCGCTGGGTACTTTGAAAGTTTATCAGCTGCTATTTCCTAACATGGCCGGTATGATGACCATTATTGCGTGTCAGCTGATTTAATAAATGATTGCGAACGTGCAAACCTGACGACGAGAAAGAGGCTCAAAGTGTCGAGAGTCATTGAGGTTGTTCTGAGAGTATTGTTGCTTGTTTTCTTCAGGTACGTGGACATGTACTGCCGCTGGCACTGCAGATGTACGGCTGCAGAGTCATTCAAAAAGCCCTTGAGTCTATTGGACCCGAGCAACAGCAGGAAATCGTGCGCGAGCTCGATGGGCACGTGTTGAAATGCGTGAAAGATCAGAACGGAAATCACGTCGTTCAGAAGTGCATCGAATGTGTGGAGCCACGAGCTCTTCAATTCGTCATCGGGGCGTTCGCAGGACAAGTTTACTCGCTGAGCACTCATCCTTACGGATGCAGAGTGATCCAGCGTATCCTCGAACACTGCACACCAGAACAAACGCAGGGAATCTTACAGGAACTCCATGCTGCTACGGCTCAACTCATTCAGGATCAGTACGGGAATTATGTTATTCAGCATGTTCTCGGTGAGTAACGGTATTCATGTATCAGTCATGACCCCAAGGTTCAGAGAGATGTTGAACGTAGATAATGTTGTCACAGAACACGGAAAGCCGGAAGACAAAGCACAGCTCATCAGCAGCGTCAGGGGAAAGGTTCTCGCCCTCTCGCAGCATAAATTTGCGAGCAACGTCGTTGAGAAGTGTGTCACTCACGCCACGAGGCAAGAGCGAGCTGTACTCATCGAGGAAGTTTGCGGTTTCAACGACAAGTGAGTCCGCTTCTTAGTTAGCCCCCTTTTTCGCTTAAGCCTGGTAATCTTCACGAAGGAAATTTCGATTCTGTTGCAACAGCGCATTGAACGTGATGATGAAGGACCAGTACGCGAACTACGTGGTCCAGAAGATGATCGACGTGGCTGAGCCTGCCCAGCGGAAGGTCCTCATGCACAAGATTCGGCCCCACCTCGGTAGCCTGCGCAAATACACATACGGCAAGCACATCATCGTGAAACTCGAGAAATTCTTCATGAAAACCGCCTCAGCGATGGGCGTAGCCACTCCAGCGGGAGGTTCCACCGGTGCTGGTGATCTGGGACCCATCGGACCACCCGCCTCAGCCGCCGGAACAGTTTCCACACAATCCCAACAGTCCACTCAGGTTTTATAAGACGAGACCCGGTCGAGCACGCACGGAAGACGAGAAAATACTATACGAGTCACTCGGCGCGACTTTTCAACGTAAACGCATGTTTCGGCCGTCGAGGAACGATGCGTTTCGGGCTTACCCTATATATTTGGAAACTCATTTTCGAGGACGGTCTCTCTCTGTCATTTTTTACCATTTCGAATTTGATACGAGCGTTGGATCCTCAGTGTCGACGGCTGAGGATCCACGGCGCAACGGTGTTTGCAGCCCAGCGCCAGGAATTCTAACTGTCATGCATTTTCTACCGAACGCGTTACCGAATTTCACGGAACGCAGACTCGCTACGGAAAGATACACGAAACGTTCCGTTTACCGAAAGCGTAAACCCATGATTGGCCCAAAATCAGTCTCCACCGTCTTCCTTACGACGCATTATTGTAAGAAACGGTTATAAGCGAGTCTGCCATCTCGAATATTTTTCAGAGAACAAAAAAAAAGCAACCCAAGCTCTCGTTGCTGAATGTAGCGATGGGCTTGGATTCTCGAGAGCCTCGAGACTATCGATTTGAACTCCGTGAAAGATTGGAAGACGCGGAGGAACGGTGTTTAGACAGCTAGGGTAGACCTTTAGTGCTGCATGCATTTATATCGAGTGAGCGCAACAGTCGCGGTACCACGCGCAAGTTTCCCTATTTGCTTTTTCATGAAAGATTCATCGCCCGAATCGTTGGCCCAACTTTAAACTCTCGTCCGTGCTTTAATTCGATAAACAACCATTCATACGAAGTAACGGGTTTTCGTACATGGAATAACAACCTCGATTTCGGCATTTCAGATTTATTCGGGGACCCAAAGTAAACTTGGTCTCTCCTTTGACATTTAATTTTCGGGTAAAGAGCGATTTTTTGTTGATCGCTGCCGTACCGTGGCTGCTGTTGCATGTTGATCGTAGTAACTGGCAGATTTTTAAAAAGCAGACGATGCAGGGACAGCCAATTGGAGTTCGAGGGCAAATCGTATTGAAATGTTTGCTTTTTAGAACTGTCAGTTTGTGTTTCGCGGACGTAGTTTTACCTTCGTGTATGGTATATCCGTTCGTACGAAAGTGTTAGGAGTTTAGGAAGCTACGGAAATACGACGCCTGAGGGAAAATTGCACCGGGGGTGGCAGATTTTCGGAAACAAAAGGGCTCCTCTCTGGAGCAGGGGAAAAATGCGGAAAATCGCTGCTTCTCGAAATCTGTTAAATTCGGTCTCACGAGGATCTAGCGTAGCCTAGGCACAGCATCGACATGAGAAGCTGAAGAAGACACACGACACATACACGCAACCCGACCGCCCATCTGCCCCCATCTCCGACTACTTAAGACGTTAACGCCCTTAGGAAACGTCGTCGAGACGATCGTGCTCCCTCCGACGACTCGGCGAGTTTTTTGAGTGCGGAAAGGCGTACGATAAGACGTTCTTTTCCCACTCAGCACGGCAGAAGACGAGGAAGGAGACGAGACGAAACGAGACGAATCGTCAACAATCTTCTCCTTTCATCAACTTTTTGCCAGCCTCTAGCGAGGAGCATTTTTTCTACTCTAACTCCACCCTCATCCATGCCCTCTCATCTATTAGTCCTCTTCGTCCCTTATCCCCATCCCCCTTCCCCCTTCCCCCGACATCCTCGAATTTTGTAAATTGTGATATAAGTAAATAACAAATGTGTACAGGTAATGAAGTTGACGAGAACCCCCCGAGGAACCCATATGAAAAGAAAAAGGAATTTCAAAACGAACGTTTTATTTCTCCACGGGTATCCCCAAACCTTGCAACCCCCCTACTCTCTATCTTTTTTAACGGATTCTGTGAATATTGTGTATTATAATAATTAACTACTTATATTAAATTTAAATATGATTTACGTTCTAACGCGCTGCTGTCCGAAGACCGATAAATTGTAGTTTACAAAGATCGTCCCGGAAGGAACATATGACCGTCAAGGTCGTTCGCAGCTGGAGACTTAACATCGAACTGGGGATTGTTGTAAATTTTTAACGTTTTTAATTAACATTTTAGGTCGTTTCGCGTTGCGGCCAGAACCTGCTTTTACCATTTGAATTTTAATTTTCTTACGTTAACAATTTTCGAAAACTTCATGAACATCAAGTAGGGTGTATGTAAAGTATTTCTTCGTGGCTTAAGAGTCCTTTCAGGCACTTTGCGGATTTGGTAATAAGACGAAAATTGTCGGATAACGATTAAAAGCAGGACGATAGTTGATAGGTTCGAAGGATATTCTTCCAGTTCGGTGATAGCTCTTGGCGTGAGTACCTTCCCTCCCCCCGTTGTAAAATATAGAATCGCTTTTGACAATGCAGCCCCTCCGGACGAAAGGAAAATCGTTTACCGATACATCCGAAGAGCATCCCCTGAGCCCCCCTCGGATGAACGAATCGCAGCCGCCGTCATTCTCGGTGATCCTTGAACGTAATCGAAAACAAAACCCATTGTATATTGTATAAAATGTGACGAACACGCGTTATTTAAAAACGACAAAAGTAAACGGGAAAAATGCAGAGATTGATTCTCTCCAGCGCGCGACCGCCCGCGCATTTGTATCTATATTCTTTCGCGCCATTCCTCCACACACGCGTATAAATACACACACACAGCATTTCGATTGTATTATATTTGTATAAACTACTTAACGGACGGTTGGAAAAAAAACACTGGACTCTCAGCTGTTTTCAATGGGATCGCGTTTCACTCGCGACGATAAGGAAGGACATGGCAAAAATACTCGTTAGGTTGAACTTAACGAGGTCCCCGATAAAGGGGCAAAAATCCTAATGGAATTTCAAGGACTCTTTCTACATTCGAGTACCTCGTTCGACGTTGGACGTTTTCACGATCGTTTCTCTTCGCGTTTTATATCGTTGAGTTGTAGAAATTCAGCCGCTAGTTAATCGCGCCGTTGCGACGAAAAAGAAGATAAAGTTTTAACCGTTGGATGTTTTTAAAAAGTGTCCCTCAAAGTTGTCTCATCGAGTTCAAGTCATTCGCGGGTACGGATTTTACGTTCATCGCCGGTTGGTCTTGGTTTCTTTTTCCAGTTCGTTTATCTCATTAATTAAAGCCTTCGGTTAAGTCGGAAAAAAACGCAGGTGGAGCAACTCTCGGGCCCGTTGCCACTCTGTAGGAAAGAAAGAAGAGGAAGACCGCGTCGCGTCTTTCCTTGTAAAATATTGTACATAACATTTCTTAACGAAAAGGAAGAAAAAATGGCAAATTTTCACGTGCTCCTCTTTCTCTCTCTATCTTTCTCCAAGTACCTTCGCACTGCCTGACAATAGTGGGGAGCAGTCAGAAAGAGTGCGCGACGACCTACAGGATCCCTTATTTTCCCAAATACTCCCACATCGAAGAAAGACCCAAGATCTTTGGTAACTCCCTGGTCTTTCGACGGGAAGATCCTCTTGGAAATTGTTGAGAGCGTCGCGCTTATCCCAACGAAAGACGCGGAAACGTGGCGGATGGACTCGTTAAAACTATAGGACAGACAGACATTCCAACCAGCCCTTTTATCACCCTCGGTCGAATCAGTACGCTCACCGCCCTTTCAAAAACCCATCGTTCACACTCAAAACATACCTACACGATCCCCCCACACATACACACACACACACACACACACACACACACACACACACCACACGCGAATTATATTATAAATACATCGTGAAAGCATTGTAATTGTCATATTTAAGGAATGACGAATAGTTCCTTCGTGATAACCGTGTAAATCGCGCGTCATTTGTAAATTAAACGACGACGAAGAAGCGCCTCATCTGTAATAGAAATCCATCGATCACCCGTCGAGCTGCAAATGCAAATTCATCGAGCGTTAAGCGGTATATGAAACGATAAAAAGGGAGGAGAACGAAGCGAAAGTCAAACGCAAAATCTCGCATGTCTCTTATCAGCTAAGATTTATCGATTATTAATACTATCATTATTCTTAATATTATCATTATTATACTTTTATTATTATCGCTATGATTATTATTACCGCTATCTATATTGTTTGAATTAACGACAACCGACAACCCCGCCCCCCTACCCTCCCCTCGACCCCATCCCCTCTCTATTGATTATTCATTATCGCTATTTACTAATCGCTAGGCATATTATACATATATAAATATATATACATATGCATATATACTATATACATATACGCACGTAAAGTCCACGTATATAGACACACTTTATAAATACGATATAGAGTATTTCAGACGACACGCGTACGCCTTTCTTTTCTCTCTGTATTCTCTCTACATATATTTCTCGAGCGATTATCTCCACGGGGGTGAACCGTACATCCTCGCCTCGGACTGTTCTCGAGATTCCCCAGGCAAAAAGACGTACGGGCCCCGGGTCATTTTATTATCTCTGTGTCTATTTAAAAGGCTCCAGCGAGATGAAAATCCTTAAGCGACACTTTTGATTATAAATAATGTAAATTTTTTATATAGCGCGATAATGATGTCGTTCGTGTGTAAAGAAAAAAAAAAGAAAAGCAACGCTGATAGAGGTCGATTAGCGAAATTCGCAGGTCTTTATGATTCGTTGGGAAGGCTCGTCTGTGAATCTGGCAAGCTTTTTTCCGCCGGGCGAAATCCGTGTCGCGAGCAAGGAAAATAGTGAAAATTTCTCGCGTTCCTACGAACGCGATCGCACGGTTAATTGTAAATTCTGTTGTGCGTATGAAGACATTGAGGACGACGACGATCTCATGAGTTTCCGCAGTTGTCGCTCGCGACAGGAGACTCTCGAAATGATGATCCATTTCCCACTGTCGAAGGAGAAAAGAAAAGTGCGATATAGGTCGACCCCGCGTACAATCCTCCCGGGAGTTGGCCAACTCGACAGCCATTTCTTTTATTTTCTTTTATTTTGTTCTCAATGCTCGACACGAAATTGCGCGGGTACAGTTAGCTCCCGGATCTCAGAGCGGTCAAGCTGGAGAATCGTTCAATTTTTAGTTGTTGATCAACGATCTTAGACATTGAAATTGTTTTTTGGCCGGCGAATCCCGGATCGTCGTCGTTTCTTCGCGAAATCAGGGAGAAGGAAAGATTATTGCTGTATATAATGAATCCACTGCACGCGGAGACTGACACTGCCCATTTCGGTGAAAGACGAAAAAGCGTACGATCTTGTTGCCTCGTTTTTCTTTTCGCTGTGTAAATTTAGCAGGGAAATTAAAGCGATCGTAGCCTTCCGTTTGGTTCGGCAAAATTCTTGGTATCCTTTTTCATTTCACCGTGAATCTAGGAATTTCGACGACACGCGGAGAACTCGTGGCTATACACTAGACGACAACGTCGTCGCGTCAGAGTTGTACAATTAATTTCTTTTTCAGCCTTCAGCCCCTCTCAGATCCCTCTTTACGATTGTATACATTAGACGCATTCATCTCTCTTTCTCTCTTCAGGTCCGCAGGACATTATATACTATAAGGATGGATTAAGCGACCCTATAAATATTATATATATATAAATACGCTACGTATATATATATCTGTATATGTATACCTTAAAACTATCGGTATGATATACATGTAATAAGTACTATTTAAATATTGTAACAATTGTATATGATTTTAATACTACACGCTAATTGTATTATATATATATGGAAGATCTGCGACCTCCCACTTTATAGAACACGACGGAAAATGTTGTAGGAGAGAGAGAGAGAGTCACGTTGAGACACGTACACGAGCGATGCGAAGGGTGTGAAGTGCCAGAAGTCATACAGGGGAAGGAGAATCTTACACCAACATACAGACAATACACTGACACGGCTGATCCTATCGCGTCCGCGTCCGAGGACATCGATTCGACATTTTTTCAAATCAACATTTAACATTTACTTTAGATTCAAAGCTGACCCAATTTCCTAGCAATTACGTCATTCGTCTAACGATGAGATTCTAAAGAATTCGTCCCCCTTGGCCGGTCTTTCAGTTTTCCCCAGCAATTCTTGTTTATTTTCGAATCGTAAGTCCTTTGGAGGGTCGCCTATATCATCTCACGCGTATTTTTCATGCCCACCGGTTAATAATCGACTGCCACGGCGCCAACGTTGAAGGAAACGCGCGAATCTTACCCCCACGGCAAAGACGCGGGGGTGGGACCGACCCGTTGATACAGAAATTGGCGAGGAAGGACTCGTAGACAACATCCACGGGGAATGGTGCGCCCTGATATTAAGACTGATGTACAGTAGCGCGCTATTCTCATCATTTCAACCCCCCTCATCGACACCCTCGCGCCCGCTTAATTACAGCATTAATCCTCCCCTATGAACACGCACACGCACATACACATATACTGACACAGACACGAAGGCACGTCGAGGCGGACTCGCAGGGCTGTTTGAATATTTATATATATATATATATATAAATAAATATGTGTATAAATATTCGTCCGATATATGTCATATATTGTATCGTTCGTGCGCCACTGGCTCCTACGGCGAAACCCGAGGAAAAAAAAGATAAACCTTTCGCGATCGCATAACTTTTGTATTCTGTAAATTATCCATGTAAAAAGGCGAATTTAAGGGCTGTACATTTATTTCGTCGGACGCGAAACCCGATGTCTCTCTGCTTCAAAAGCATACGAGGAGTTTAATAAATTTTCTGCTGAATAAAAATGAAAACGGAGGATGGGAGGTATTCTTTTGACCGAGAAGGATCGCTGACTTTGATTGAAGCAATTCGCGACTATTCGCTCGGGGATCATGGAAATTTCCCCGCGAGCCAATTTTCCACTCGATTCGGAATCGAAGGAAAAGAAACGAACCGGAGAGAATTGTACGAGCCGGTGGTGCTTTTTGGGTCACACGGTAGCGACAGGTCGAAATAATAAAAAAAACACAGAGTTAATGCGTATTCCATATTAGCAGGTAATTAGATAAGTGGGACGGACAGGCATGCGGATTTAAAGGACAAAAAAAATGGCATAACTTGTATATTAGTGTATAGAAGATGAAAACGTAGTAGACGATGAAAATAGCCACGAAAGGATCATTTTCGACGATGTTTTTTACAACAGGCAGAACAGTGCGAGTAGATTACGTCATTGTACCATTTAAGCGAACGAAAAAAGAGCGTAACGAGAAGGGAGCACGTTCGAATGCACTTCCGTTTATGTACACTCGTGTGGTCTCCATTGTGAGAATGTAGTAAATGTTTTTTTAAGCGCTAATGACAAACGAAACCGACGACAAACGCCGGCGACGGAGCTTCCCTTCGACGATCGCGATCGCTCGCGGCTTGAGAAGTAGAAAATCGTCGCGGTGAAAAGATTTGACCGTTTCAATCGACTCGAGATTTTCGCGCCGGCCATTAAATCTCCATCAACGATTACTCCGACGATGAACACCCCCGGGCGAAAATGTAGTAAATTGCACGAGATAATTGTATCGCGAGATTAGCTTCTTTCGAACGGACACGGGAATGGGGAAGTCGAGGAGGAACTGTTCTCTCTTTTCGCCATGAAAGACTCTCTCGACCATCGACACTCGTTCGCTTCTCATTATTTTCTATTTTCGTCTACTCAGTAGCAGCTTTCCAAGTTTTGCTTCCGAAAACACTCGTGCGAAATTTCAACACTCAACACGTACAGAAAAACACAATATTGTGTACGATATTGTCTACGTCCTGGTACGTGGACGATCGGTTTTCTTTGAGCTCCGAATTATCACATAAAATGCATTTCGCATACGGTGGATTATTGAAAGCTCTCAGTCTGTCTTTTTAGGGCGGTTCTCTATAGGGGCCGAGTGCCGGCGCTTTCGATTATAAACTAAATAAAACTTATAAATAATCAATTAATCGAGTTACACATTACTTCAGTGTAGTTTATAAATAATATTCGTTCGTGCTACGGCGTAGATGCAGTTATTGATTAATCGTTCCAATAATTACACGTATGCATTGCTTTTGTTCGCGCTTCAGTTATGTCTTATTACTATCTCGTTCTTTTTTACGCAAGGTGTACCTACCTTAGTTATTATTTATTGTCATCCACGTCACCGTCGGTTCGATAAAAATTGCATAGGTACGTAGGGCGTTCTACGTCGATTATCTCGAGACGAAGAAGTTTCCACCATTCGATTTCCCTCTTGTAAATTTCTTGTAAGATTTCCACTATAAATAATTGAACGCTCTTTCGACGATGTCGATGTTGATGAATTTTTAAGCTTCTCTCCGGGATGAAGACGAAGACCAAAACTGCGCGGTTTACGAGGAAACTTCTCGGCGAGAAATGAAATCGCGGAAAGCCATACGAGTACTTTATCTTGACTTTTAGACGCATTTCTCACTCGTAAATAGGCATTACACGAGAGTAACACGAGACACTCATACATACACACGACACACGCTCGAAAAAATGATAATGGATTAACGGTATTCTAAATGTAACATGTATATGATGGCTGTACAAATGTAACATTTTTTTCCATTATGTATGATGATGATTATTAAAAAAAAAGAAAGATTTGACGCAAAAAAGGGAAGTGTAATTGAAGAAAAACGAAAGATACGCATGTGCGCGTCGATCGATCGATTCATCCGCGAGTGATTTACCGATAAACTACTATTACTTTTAATTATTATGAAGTACCATTTCTGTAATAACATTATGATATAAAACCATACATTGAATGGCACCATTCCATGCTTTTCGTACTACAAAATGTTCCCTCACTTCTCCCGACTGTACTTTATTTCGTTAACATTATGAAGTGACTACTAATTAATTATTTTTTATAAGAGAAATATGACTAGGAAATGGAAAGGAGAATCACAGTACACAAGAGATTTTTTTCATCTGGTGGCCGAATCTACGTTTTCAGAATGGCTTTTTTTTATTGTTCATCATATTATGAATGTTCATAATAAAATTCTTTACAGATAGGATAGTTAAATTCATGGCGGAGACTGCAATCATAGTTGAAAAAAAACATTTTTTCGTTTGTAGCAGGATCCTTGCCTATCTGACCGAACATTGCCTTTACTATTCTACTTTTATAATAATCCATTTCCATCGGAGTATACAAAGTATGGTGCGAACAATAAGCCGAGAAAACTTACTTGTACAAATAATATTAAACGGTTTGGCGATGCATCGATTCACTACGAAAAATCGATTTTATTATTAATGTTAAAGACAGTCCCGAGAAGTCTTCAACGGTAACGTATTATTAACAATTGCTATTCATTAAAAATATCGTTACACCGAGAGAAACGACTCATTTGGGAGGGAACTTAATAAAAACAAACATTTATCTTATCTCTGTGAAATAAAAATACCCGGAGGTATTGCTCGAACAGACTTGTTCTCTCGGTGCAGCTGTAGCTTCGTAAATTAGCTCCAATATGCTCGCGTCCCTCCCTATTCGCTGTCTTCCTTCGAGCGTTCCCTGTCGGAACGTCTTGATTTCTTCTTGCGACGGCTCGGGCTTCGCGAGCGCGACTTGTGCCTTCGCGAGCGGGATCTCGATCGATGCCGATGCCTACGGAATTAATCGGGATTGAAACGAACGTCGCCGGTCTCATACTTAAACTCCACTTCATCAAGAGACTTATGAAAGATGGTAAAGCGGCTCGATTGAGTCTATCATGATATCACCTGTCCTTGTGTCGATATTGCGAGCGCGATCTGTCACGGTCCCTCTCGTCCTCCCGCGCCATCGAGTCCCGATCCCTCGTGAGGGAATCCTTATCGCGCTCGCGATCCCTTTCCCGTTCCCTGCCCATTGAGTCTATGTCCCTGTCGCGGTCCCTGTCCCTTTCCCGCTCTCGCTCACGGTCCCGCATCTCCCCCCTCTGATCTCGTGGCGGCATCAGCGGCGGAATCGACGTAGGCGGTACCATCGTCGGTATCGACTTCGGACCAGGGTCCTTCTCGTCGTCTGCTTCAGTCATTGGAATGGCTAGATTCGTTGGTTGCCATGTCTAAAAATTAAGTGGCTATCAAATTAAGATAAAGTTGAAGGTTCATCTTGACTAAGGGTATTAAATCAATGGAAAGCTTAATTACTGGATCGTCTCCCCACTGGCTATCTTGAGTGGGCTCGTAACTCTGATAATATGGATCCGTTTCGGGCATGTAGAAGGGAGCGGGTTCTCCCGGATAACCCGGTGGCGGCATGTCAAATGGAGGAGGTATTCCCGCACCCGGTGGGGGGACGCTCATATCTGGGAAACCTGGCTTCCTTGAATATTCCCTCCTATCGGCTGTCATTACTTGTATAACGTTGCCTTTAGGTGGGGATTTGTCAAGGTTTCTTCGGGACGCTAAGCCTGAGCTTCCGATCACGTCTATTGTGCCTGCCATCTTCCTGCCGGGTGGAGGACCTGCTCTCTTAGGTCCCATTATACCAGAATACTTGCTATTATCGTTCGTTATCGCTACTTGCGGTACCCTCATCCCTCCTGAATTGCCTGTAAAACAGGATGTCGTATTAATATTCTACTTATATCTAATTTATTAATTTATCAGAACTAATAAATTGTTACCTCCACCACCGCCGGCGTTGAGAATTAATCCCACGCCAGATTCACTTCGCATTCGTTTCTGACGCTCACAGTATGCTCTCCAAGTCTCTTCATTAAACCCATAATTGAAATAGTCAGTAATATCTGCTCCAGGTTGTCTCCATGGTTTATCCTCCAGCTGATCCAAATTGAACTCATGTGCTGGCATTCCATTAATCACTCCTATGGTCTCAAATTCATCTATGCTAAATTTTCCAGGTTGCTTATTAAGCTTGTCAGGGACACCAGAGGCATTTGTCAAGAGGCCACCTCTCTTGATATTTAAGCTTCCATAAGCAGGGGCTGATTTAATGTCTCCAATAACAACATGTACATCATCATCAGAGTCTGAATCACTCCCTGCCTCACCATCCTCCTGGCTGGAAGCATCTTTCCCATTCTGATTTGTGTCAGCGTTGTTTTCATCTAATGTTTCATTTGATGGGTTTAAAGATGCATCACCGGTTGAGTTCATGTCTTCAGACATCTGCTTTTGAAATACAGAATAATAAATACAACGATGACTTCAACCACAACACAAGGTGTGAAGTAAATATCGTAGGTTATGATAACAAGAAGCCTCAAAGTTTTTTCAGTCTGCAGGGATGTGAGAAAGGTAGACGTTTCCTTACGAACAATAGAAGACAAGAAATGAAGGAGTGCTTATATAAGTGAAACGTTAGGGACAACATGTTTATTAGTGATAAAGTAGCAGGGCAAACCGGAAAGATAGGTTATGAATGCGTACTCCGTGTGGTCGTTCCGTGTCTTCCATCCTCTCATCTTCTGGATTTTCGGGCATATCTTGACTTCTGTCAGGCAATTCATTTTCTTCATTTTCTTGTTGTATGCCGCTTGGTGTGTAGTCTTTTCCATCGCTAGAATCACCGTATAACCACTGATCCTCGTTTTCGTCAGCCATTTTTGTATCATTTGAAGTTGACAAACCGCCGTTATATAGACATCATAGACAATGCAATACATAGATAGTATCATCACATAACTTTTTCACTCTGGACAAAACATTATAGTGATATGAAATTGATATGTTTAACAAAGAAACATGATGAATTTATGCTATAAATAGACGAGGAAAATTAATGTACACTAATTTTTTATACAAAATGTGTTACCAAATATAGTTACTTTTTGTCCTTTATATTAATACCCTGTTGCAGCTAACTTCACTGTATCAGTGCTTACTGCCCCACACATTTGACGTGTCGAAAAACAGGTTCCGAAAGGTGGTTAGAGTTGGAACCGTTTGTTTGGTTTTAATATTAATTGTAATGGTTGAAATGGCAGGAACAGAGAATGCCGTAAGCTTCTTTTTATAATACTTTTATTGTTCTGGAATAATTTATTTACATTACGATATTAATCTAAATATTATTATATGCCGCATTGATTTAACCTCTATTGCACCATATATTTGGTCCCTTATGTTTAATTCTTATTATTTATTTTTAAGTAGTTTCGTATAATTTTTGCATGTAGTTTATGGTCACAGATGTCAAGATTCATTATGTGTATACTCGCATTTACAGGCAGTTAAAATAAATAAATGGGATGGGTCTGCCGTGAAAAATGCTCTGGATGATGCAGTGAAAGATGTTTTAACAAAAAAATATAATTACATTGAAAATTTTGCTTTATTGGATGGAAGACTTGTACTCTGTGGAATAGCAGTAATTATAGCAATTATAGCACTACTATGTGATTACATATATCCATTCCCTGCTTCAAAGCCAGTTTTAGTGGCTTGCGTATCAATATACTTTTTGTCAATGGGGCTATTGACCTTATACACAACATACAAAGAAAAAGGAATATTTGTTGTGGCAATTCAAAGGTAACAATCAACAGAACTTTAAAGTAAAGATTCCTTCATGTTAATAAATACTTATGTGCATGGACTTTCAGGGACCCTGCTGGCTTCAACCCTGACTTAATCTGGGAAGCAAGCTCCTATTTGAAAAAATATGATGACAAGTATAATATAATACTGTCAGTAAAAAGTGCAGCCTCAGGAGCCACTTATGAGACATCTGTTACTAAATCAGTCGCGAATTTTATAGATGTGAATGGTATAGTCATTCCTGAATTGATAGAAGCAGTTGTTACAAATATGCATGATAGTCTAACCAGTCAACGCAAAGAAAAATAATATGTATTGTGTCTTACTATCTCTTACCGAGATTCTTTGTACCATGGCCCCAATAAATTATTTGTCATCTACAATCATGTAATTGACTATTCATGATCATGGAGATGTGTTACAATGTAATGAACTTATTTCCCAAAAAAATAATTTTTATTTTCTAATGTCATCTTAGAAAACATTGTCACTTTCATAAGGAATGTCAAAAAACATGTTACAAAATGCATCCTGTACTTTACAGAGGAGTTTTAAATTGTATAGAAAACTTAAAAAGGATTAAATTTGAAATGATTCATAAGCTGAACTCCTAAATAAAGGCATAATGTTGATTAAGTAGTCATGAATTAATGAGCGAGTTTTTATATAAAATACAGCGCGTTTCAAACATTTTCTTCTTTTTCTCAATTTTAATTGTTTTTATAGTGTCACAAAGAGCAAGGTAATATCTTTTTTGTTTTAGATAAAAGAGAACGTATATAAACTTTCGAAATATGAAATTATTTTTCATCGCTTTTCAAGCATACAGTATCCTATGAATCTTTTGAAATCTTTATAAATAATTAGTACAGCCTATTTTAACCATGAGTCGTGTCGTCTTCAACAAAATCAGCCGCTTCCTCGCGCGTCACGCACTCCACATGCGAAACCTTATTCCTAAACTTTACTCCGTAAAATTTATTTGCGTGCTGAAGTAACTCCGGCCTGTTACGAAAATTTCATGAATTAAAGTTCGTCACATTCTTGTTGAACTTTAATTATTCAGTACTATGGTTTACCTGAAAGTAGTCGTGATGAACTGCGCGTCTGAACTTAGTTCATGAATCATATCGGCCACAGCTTTTCTGTGCTGAGCGTCTAAGGCTTGGTCGATTTCGTCAAACAGATAGAATGGTGCAGGATCACATTTCTGGATTGCAAAGATCAGTGCTAAAGCTACGAGAGACTTCTGCCCACCAGACAATTGATTCATTTCCCTCATCTCAGCCCTGTGCCCAGTGAAAGATACCCTTATACCTGAAGACAGATATTAAGGTATGTTTAACTTACGTCCCTGTTTTTTAAATAGTAAAGCTAACTTTTTTAGTCTTACCAACACCGATGAATCTGTCAGAATCTGCGGGCTCCGCTGTCCCATCGTCGCCTTCATCTCCATCCGCTGTCTTCATAACTAATTGTGCATGACCAGATGGTACAAGCTTCTTAAAGACTTCGCTGAAGTATTTGCTCACCTAAGAACAAAGGTATTAACTTCTACTATTCAAGATTCATGAGCAAAGGCATACTCTAGACTTTAGCTTACTTGTTTGAATGTGAATTGAATGGCTTCACATTTTCTCATTTCCAAGACATTCATTAACTCCTTGATCTTTTCATCTCCACGATCTAATTCTTCTTTACGCTTTACCAACTTCTCTTTCTGATCGCTGAACGACATAAATTGGTCCAAGGCCTTTTTGTTTACATGGCTACAACGAAGGACATATACAGATTGTAATGAAAATAAAATTGCTTGTATGTTTACTAAGTTGCCCTCAGCTACCTGTATTTTTTCAGATGATTGTTGGCCTTCTCCATTTCTCTAAATAATTGTTTCGTGGACATGGTGCTAAACTTCTGATACGCATCGTGACTAGGCAGTGCGCCAAGTTCTGTGATTTTCTGAGTACATTCCGTAATCTTCTGTTGCAGAATATTAACTTTGCTCGCCAATTTTTCCAAGTCCTTGGCATCGGCTTCTATCTGTTCCTGTGCCTCTTTTTCCTTGAGTCTCCATTTTTCCACTTCGGCAGATTCGGCTTTTTGCTGAATGACGACATTTAATTCAGAATAAACGGATACACGTATTATAAATAAACTGATTATTCTTACCTTCTTCATAGCACTTGTCACTTTCTCATTTTGGGACTTGAAATCTGTGTTGACCTTAACTAATCGCTTTTCAATGTCCGCTAATTGGGCTTTCGATGACTCCAACTGGCGTTGTCGATCTTCCACCGATATCTCTTGGAGCGCTTGAACCAACTCGTCCTTTCTTCGTATAAGATTATTTGTCAAAAGGTTCTCTAATTTGTTCTTCTCCGCTTCTAGACGCATTCTTTTGGCGAAAGCTTCTTTATTTTCCTTCGTTAAGCGTCTTATATCGTCGTTTAAAGTATCGATCTAGAAGATCACAGGTATTGAAAAATCTACATCGCATCCCTTTGTCGTGATCTTCATGGGTAGATTCTGTTACCTGGTGTTGGTCGGCGACAGAAAGCTGTGCCATAAGCTCTTGATGCAGTTCGCTCTCCAAGCTTTCTTTGGTCGCTCGCATCGCTTCTAAACTCGACGTGCATTGCGCAAGACTCCTCTCTTTCGGCGTACGGTATCTTTCGATCGCACTCAATTCTTCTTTCATGATACGTATTTCAGCTTTCATTTTATCGTAAATATCTCTGAAAAAAGGATTGTCACAGTAGATTCTTAGGACTTTCGCGAAACCTATTGCTATGATTCCAATCTTACTTGGCCTTGCTGTTCTTTGTTTCGGTTCGTTGCATCTCGCTAACGTACGAGCTGATTTTTTGATCAGCTTCCCTGATCTCCTCTTTCAGGGTAGCGAGCTGACTTTCGAGGGTCGATATTTGCGACATTAATTCCGACCTCGTTTTTTGTATCTCTAAACGAGATCTCAGCGTGTTGAAGTAACCACCCGTTAACGAACCTTTCGAAGAAACTTGGTCTCCTTCCAACGTAACGCAATCAAGACCCGAAGTACGTGCAAGACTCGTTGCAGCTTCCAAATTACGACAAATTAATGTCTTGCCGAAGATATATCTGACCGATACCAATACAGTTTAAACACCGGAATCGAATCATAAATATCGTTTTATATAATTCATGGTAAAAAATGTTGTTAATTACCTTAAAGCTTTATCATACTTAGGATCGTAATTTAAGCGAGATATCATAGGAATAGCGTCACTGGTTTTTGGATAGTCTATATGCTTAACATGTAAACGATTTAAGGGCATGAAGGTCACTTCACCAGGTAATCGTTGGTTATTCATTTCCTTTAGAATCTTAGTTCCAAATTTGTCGGTTTCCACAATATGGTGGAAGAGTCGGTTTCCGGCCGTTACTTCTACGGCCATGTAAACGCTTTTATCGCAGTTGAAATTTTCGATCACTGGTCCGTAATAACTACTCACTTCGCTAGCCATATCTCTGCGTTGTCTACAAAATATTTTTACTTCAAATATAGGCGTTCAGCAAATTATAATTTATAAACAAGCTTATCATACCGGAAAGTGTCTAATACTTTTCGAACACTGTCTCTGCCATTCAATATAGGTTTTCCAGCCATGGATCTTAAACTCTGATCTGCTTTTGCCAAATCTTCTTTTAATCCTGATAACTGAAGCTGCAAGACACTTTCTTGACGATACCTGTGAAATTATACATCAATGAAACGACCGGAATTCTCTTACTTGGTTTTACCATTGCAAGTCAAGCTTACTGTTCTTTTCTTTTTGCCTGACACTGATCTTTTGATTTAGTAAACTCGTAGTATTGTTTATTGTGCTCATCTATCGATGCTCGTTGCGCTTCCATTTGTCGTGTATATTCTTCAATTTTTCTTTCTAAGTTTACTAGCTTTTCCGCGTCTTTTTTCAAGTCTTCGCTGATTTTTCTTTGATGCTCTTCCTTATCCTTAATTTGCTTTGTGAGTTGCTTAAGCTCATTTTGAATCCACTTATCTCTCTCGTCCTACATGTTATATGATTTGTATACAAATATTAACTGGTACTGACATACTTCATTTTGACTAATGAATAAATGTTTGTTTTTATTACCCTGCTAGTGAACTGGCTTCCGCGACCTTGTTTTGCGTATAACTCTTTACGTTTTTGCTCCTTTAAGGCCAACTCTCTTGTACATTCATCCTCAACACGTTTCATTTCCTCATACTACAATAATAATATTTGGGTAATCAACAGGTCAACTGGTTTGTACATATTAAACTGTATCAATAAGTAACCTCGGGTTTGATGGCTTCCAGTTCAGCTTCACGTGTAGCAATGTTATCTTTTAATTTCTCCAGCTCTTCCTGCGCGCGTTTTCTGCTTTCATTATCACCTTTGACCTCTTCCAGAAGGTCATTAATGGTGAATGTCAACTTGGTTTTCTCCTTTAGTAGTTGCTGTTGTTCAGCACTACAAAGTATATAGTTACTTATAGAGTAAGTCAAATGTAATATTTAATACAATAGTTCTCTATAACAATAATTAATTATACCTTAATGTATCTCGTTCTTCTTTTGCAGATTGTACCTCTTTCTTTGCTTCCTTCAGACGCTTTGTTGCGGCACGAACATGTTCTTGAGCAGTCTTTACTTCTGCTCCTAATTTAGTTTGTACCGCACCACTATTAGCACGAGTTTGTTCTAGTTCTTCCAATTTCTTCTTATTATCTTTCAGTTCACGCTCGTGAATCGTATACTCCAAACAACGTCGCTGTTTGTCCCAGCGTTGATATTCTTTCAACTCTTCCTTCTCTTCCTCCAAAGTTTTCAAGCGTTCCTCTAATACAGCAATAACATTATATATGTAAATTGTATATAATATACCAATAAAGGATTTACCAGAAATTTACAATTTGTTTTTTATTTAATTATTACCTATTGTCCTTAAGAAATCTACGATTTTTTCTAGTTTGCCCTCTGTTTCCTTTAAAATAGACTTGGATTCTTCTCTTCGATCATCATACACTCTTGTACCAGCAACTTCCCGTAATAATTTTAATCTTTGTGAATCAGGAGCAGTTGCCATTTGATTGATCTGTTATACAAAGTTCCAATTAAGACTGCACATAAAATTATAGTTTTTAATTATTATTACATATAACTAACCTTTCCCTGTTTCACAATATAATACGGATTGGATCTAGAGAATCCTGCGGATTCCAGTAAGTTCATGACATCATTTCTTGTCACTATCTTTTTATTGAGGAAATACTGATCTTTCTTTGAACCAATTACCCTTCTTAAATAGACTTCATCTTTGTCAATCTGTTGTAAAAAATATGTATTGGATAAATACTACTTTACTATTGCTTACAATTTATAAGTATATTATATGAAAACATACTGGAAGCCGCCCATCAGAATTATCAAATATGATTTCAACATGGGCAGATATAACACGAGGTCCTGTGCCCTCGTGTAACAGAGCTTGCCTCTGTTCTGGTCTGAGATGAGAAAATTCATCACTTAAAACAAATTGGATAGCATAGAAGAAGTTACTTTTCCCAGATCCATTTCGGCCAACTTGAAACAATAGATTTGATTAGATAAATGAACATGCCTGTATCTGACTGAAATTTCATATGGATACTTGTACATACCTACTACATTGTGTCTTGGGTCAAATGGTTCAACTACTGTTTGTTCGCGATATGACTTAAATCCCTGAATAATGACCTAATGACAAATTATTGTAAATTTATTAGTTTTTTAAACACATTCAGAATTAGAAATACGTGCGTAAGTAGGACTTTACATCCTTAATGTAAAGTACGTATAAGCTACAGTAACCTAACATTTTATACCCTCCAACATATCTCTTTATTATCAACTAATAATGTTTACAGTCATATTGAAAATAGTACAAAAATAGGAGGGTGTATGTGAAACCATCAGGAACATCATATCATCATGTTTTATGACATAACTCGTCTATATTGTACCTAAGAAAGTTAAGAAAGGGCGACTAGAGCGTCTGTAATGAATGTTGGGAAAACTGCTAGAGTATGCCAAAGCAATATGATGTTGGAAAACTTTCTATTATACCTGTTTGATATACATGATGTCGTTATGAATTACAAGGCATTCTCGTAGTAATATATCTTTTTTATTCACACTCTGTCACCAAAAACAACAAAAACATTCAACCGAACTACTGGCAGAACGTTTAGAATAACAGACAGTGTGACATGCTACAAAAGTTTCTATATTTGGGCGGGAGCATGGACTTATACGTAGATGAACAAACTGCATGAGAAAAAAGTAACCTGCCGCCATATTGGTAAGATCAATTTTGCCCGCGATATTAGAATTACTAAGGAAGACGAAGTATATAGCGCAATTTTCCATTATGATATATTTTCATAATTATCTTATATTACAAAGGGAAGAAAAACACATTTTTTGACATTGATTTTTGGAAGAATTTTTTAATGATGGATGCTAAGCGCATCACTTTGCACTTCATGGCTCAGCTGTGTCTGCAAATTAGACAACTTATTTTTCAAAGCTGCAATACCCATCATCACTATATTTTCAGGTTTTAATGCTCCACTACTTTCGACATTGAAATAGTATTTATTTGGTTTGGCTTCCCAATTAAAAGGTGCTTCATCTAAAATGTCAAATAACTTGGGATTATTATCTTTATCATACTTATACACCACTGCATTACTTACATTGATCATCTTCCAATTCACTGTACTCTGATTTTGGCCATTCGTCAGGTTTTGGATACAATGTATGTCTCATAGAATTATCTGGATCATACTCAAAACTGACTCCAGCTGTAGGGTTCCATTTAGCATGTTCCTTACCAAAACCTTTCTTAGCATATGCCCTGAGTTTTAATTCTTGTCCTTTCCTCAATTTCACAATTAATATCTCTAGAAAGGTTAAAATCATTGTTTAAAATTGAAGCAGAGTAATGCATGATTGTGGAAAAGGTCTAACCATCTGTTTCTCCATATTCACTGGCATCATCTTCTCTGTGTCTGGATGTCACTGGAAGTACCCTTGGATCACTTGATTTAAGATCTGCAGTAGTTACATGTCTAGTCTGGTCTTCTGTGCATTTTACATCAAGAGTAAATTCTACACTGCACTCTGGACAAAAGTCCATACATTGACAATCCCTTGTATATTGAATTCTATCTACAACCTATAATATTAATGCAAGGTTGTTTCTTAAATATTAATCCCACATCTTAATACATTTTTTAATGCTATAAAATACGTACATCGTCACTGATTAGGGGAATCATACCAATCCTGTGTGCTAAAAATTCATCACTCAAAACTGTTGAATTAGCCTCTAACTGTATCCAGTCAATAGCCATTGTAGGTGTTTCAGCAATAAAAACACGTCTCATGCTATTCGCAACGCTATAAAGTGTAAAATGATATTGTGACATTTACAACGATTTTCAAAGTTAACGTATTACGCGTCGTTTACATAACCTCAAATGCTAATATGTTGTCATACCTTAATTCTGTGTCTTCGACTTGAAATTTCACATTTTCTTCTGTTAAATCAGAAATATGAACGGATGGTTGATTTGCGTACGGCATCCTGTTGTGTTAATATACACTTAGTTCAGTATTATTTGTATTTCTCTGAGGAGTAAACACGCTATCAGACAAGTAAACACTTCTGCGGAGAACAAACTATAAGTAAACTAATATGGCGGCTCCCATTGATTAGTGACAGACATGAGGGATTTCGAAAGAAAAAATTCAGTCATAGATCTTGACAATTGTTTCATTTATTTAAGAAATGACAAACTTATTATATTATTAGCTAAACATTGTTCGATATTTTTGATGACTGGAAATTTACTTAATGATAAACAGCACACTTTGTTCAGTTGATTGTTCAAGGTCTTACATATATCTCATAAAAAATATGTTGGTTGACATCATACTGACGTAAATAATGAATACAATAATGCAGTAATGTTTATATGGTAACTGTTTCATCTGGCTCATTCACTGAAGAGCCCTTTTTCTTAGGAGACTACAGCTTTTATAAAATACTTCCTATTATGGCACCAAAGTTTTATGAGAAGTAGGAAGACAATAAGTTATATAATATTATTTAAAAACATCTTTAACACTAGTAATAAATTTGTGCAGCTAATGTTTACATTGTTACACTGTGAATGTAAACTATGAAAACTTGTAGAAGATATAAGATTGACATGGTAATCATGAAAAGTTTTAAAGAAAAACTTCAGTCAGACAATACTTTGAAAAACAACCCATCACAACATAGAGCACAGCTTGGCTGTTAGAGTTCATCTGTAAAACGTTCAATGTCTTGTAAGTGGTCTCCATAATCTGTGGCTTCACTTCCTACAAAAGTATCATGATGGTCTAGAATTTCATCAAATGACAATCGATTGTCATGATCATCATCAGATGCCGCGAATAAGTGGTCCACTTCGTCAACGGCTATTTCTCTACAATATAAAATATGACATTATTTTTACATAGTAAACACAGTAAATTAAATGTAATGCTGTTTCCTATGATCTTACTCATTGCTTGGAACTAGCCAGGAAAGTATTTCATCAGGATCCAATCTTCCATTCTTATTCTTATCATGCTCATGATCAAACTTGTCCTTCTCTATCAGCAACCATTCTTTGTCCTCTGACTTAGCTCTGTTTCCTAAGAATTCTTGAAAACTGATGGTCCCATCTTTGTCAGTGTCTTTGTCTTCTAATGCCTGTTTTAATAACAGTGGGAACATCATTGGAGTTTCCTCTGGATGGGTGTAAGCTTTAAACTCTACTGCATCCAAATATCCATCCTTATTCAAGTCTGCAGTTTCAAAAGTAGCTTTATCATCCTTTATAAGTTTATCATCAAGTGCTAAGTCTTCAGGATCAGAGCCATAAGTGTCTTGTAAGATTTCATCCCAGCTGACTTTCCCATCTTCATTAGTGTCAGCATCTTCTAGACGGTCTTGAGATTCTTCTGCAGAAAGCATACTGAAACCAAGCTTAGTAAATTCATTTAATACTGTGAGAGTATTAACTCTGTTACATACCTAAATGAACGTAGAATCCAAGCCTTCAGCTCATTCCTTTCTATGAACTTGTCATTATTTAAATCCATCTTTGTTAATAAAAGCCCCAGTCTTCTTTTAGATTCTGCAATAGGTAGTTTGTCAAATTCTTCTGCCTCTTTAACACTACCAAGGATAGCTTCGTGGTCGAATTCTTGATGATGCTCTCCATCCACATAATGTTCCACATCTCTAGGGCTGAAGGCACCATCCTCTGTCCTTTCGTTTCCGTCAACTTTGTTATGTAGATGCGTGTGTATATGAGCAGACGCTGCGTTGCAGCATAGGAATAACTCAAAACTTATAGCAAAGGCAAAAATAATCACACTTGCACGCATCTTATGCATATCCTTCATGATTTGCAGCAAACACTGACTGAAACTAGAGAAAATTTAAGGAGAATAGTAGTGCATAACCTCAAACACAACGTAATTTGACAGTTTCCCCACGCAACGCTGTCAAACCGGCATGTATCGATTATTCCGGGATTGGCTTCCAGGTGACGTCACACTATCGTTCTCGCTAATCGAAGTAACTATCTTCGATTATTTGAAAAATATTTTTCATATACAAGTGGATTTCTATTAAAAATTTTACTGTAATCGTCGTTAAATTTAGAAAAATTAACAACTGGTGCTTGGTTGACTTTAAAGGGTTACAGGGACTATTTTCAACATAGTACGTATGCCTATTTCTAACATTTAAAAGAAAATAAACACCCCTGATGGAAGCCCGCTAAAATTGAACAAGCCTACGCTAAAAATAATCTTAAAAATCTTATGTGCCTGAGGCTGTATTTACTTTACTTACATTTCAGAAATCGCTTGAGCCTGATATTTTTTGTGGACGAAATTCGAGTCGCGTGTTGTAACCGATGCTTCGCAGAAATATCGACGATTGAGACTGGCGAGGTAGGTAGTTCTACGGTATAAGGACTGTCGAAGAGAAGATCGAAGAATGAATAGGCTCTTTAGCCGCGGCAAGAATGTACGGTCATGATTCCATGCCAGGGTGCGCGTTCTAAAATAGGTATACACATCTCAGGTCGTACAGCATCAGCTCCCCTCCGTACGAACGAAATGCGGATAAATTATTATGCCATTTGACATTTACGAGATGGAAAAATGTCATATTGGTTTTTTTAAAATAAAGCAATTTTCCGAGGCATTAAAAAAAATTCGAATCCCGGGAAAAGAGAGCGGCAAATTTAAAACGCTCTATTTCGCCGCGGCTTCTCTCATTATCCGAAGAATAATCAGAAAATAGTCTGGTTTTTTCTTCGTTTGCTAGGAGTTATCGCACCGTGGCGGGGAATGCTTAGGAAATCAGCGTTACAAAGTAAAGTCAGCAGAGCGTGAAGGAGGGTCCTACGACGGGCACGATACAGGATGTTCCTCTTATACCTTTTTCCGCGTCTCTTGCGTAGACCCTCCCACCAGAACTAGAATAATGTCTATTCGTGGAAAGATACTGCCGTTGCCGCACGAAACAATGGCACAGAATCATAAATACGTGCGAAGCACGAGATCAACAGCTCCGTTGCAAACTTAGCTGCACCATTGTTCGACCAAGATTCATCCATCTGCGCGATGCAAAGATTGTAATTGTATGAAAAACTGCTCGCGTGTGCGTATCAACTTCATCATACCCTAACGAGATTAATTATGCATTTCGATTCAGGATTATTTCACGGTTGATGATGTTGGTAGGCGTATACGACGTTTAATAATCCATTATCTGCTCGGGCCTCGAAGTAACGGCGTTTTTATTCTAACGCAAAAAACCTTCGCTCTAAATGGCGCTACATTGTTATCGTCTGCTGCTCCGACTTCGTTTCACCGCTTTCTTCTAAGCGACGTCATTTCCTGGAGCAGCGGAAGCGGAGAATTATTTCCTCCTAAATCAAGAAGGCGCGAAGCCGCAACGACTTAAAATGTAACTGAACGACGACCCAGGTTTCCTCAATAGGAAGGCAATATCCTTCTGCCTCGGCAGCGACATTCTAAAAGTATTACGTAAAGTAAAAACATCCGAGTCACCAGATTCCCTTCGTATCCGAATCCCTTTTCTTAGGGATTTGGAGAGGATAAGAGGGTGAAGAAGGTACGTTGCTCCGACGGTCGCTTCGGTAGCTAGCTTCATATGTACCTGCCAGTTTCACGGGCAACAGGGGAAGGAGAGTAAAGGAGGCCGAGGGGGTACCAGGAGCCGTGAAGAGGAACGATGACTCGGTGCTGCTGCTGCTTAGGGCCGCGTATCGGCCGACGACGCCGTCGTGGAGGAACAGTCCAAGAGGGAAAGAGGGTGTCGAGCGCGTAATTAGTCATAGTGCGATGCACTAACAGCGGCACTCTGCAAGACTGCCTCGCCCGTTCTACGCGATGCCATGATTTCAGCTAGACGGCTCTTCGAGGGTATAACAAAAAAAAGTCCAAGAGAAAGCCAGTGAGACGGACAAGTGGATACGCGTACTTGCACCTTCGTTTCCAAGCAGCTACTTTATCAATTGACTATCGGTTCGTGCCGGCCAGATATAGAATCGACCAAGAACTCTCTCGTCACGTTCCCCGGCGGCTCGGTTATTTATCGCGGCTTCCTCGAATCCACGTATTTCCAGCGCGAAGCAACGACTCGTCTCGCGCGGATAACGGACCGCCGACAGCAGTCGCATCTCCACTTCTACAGAGGGATCCGAGCGAGCTTGATTTATGTGCAGTCCGGCTAACGGATCATCGTAGATCTTATAATGAAGCACAATCAACGCCGTCTCCTCGAGGTCGCGGCCCCAATTAACGCCAAGCACACATTTTTCCTGATCCCCCGACGATTAATAAAGAAAATTCATCCCTTTCGATGGTACGGAGGAATGGGGGTAATTGCCGCTCCTTACGGAGATTCGAAACGAAGAAGGAAAGAGGGTAGAACAGGCGGAAAAGAGAAGAGGGAAGGCGGGAAGCGGCAGAGCGGAGCCACGAGCGGCCAGCCGTGTCTCCTGCTGCTACAACTCCACTTTGTACCCCCGGCATTTCCAACGCTCTGTGTGTTTATCCGCGCCTTCGCCATCCTCGTCCCCATCGTGCGTGCCCATCGACCATGGGCTCCACTTACGTCGGCCGTACGCATCGCACGCGATATGTGCTTTACGACCAAGCGACCCTCGCGAACGCTGACCCCGCACTTCCCTGCAATTGCATCGGTGCATCGCGATGTACACGCCGCACCAGAGAAAAATCCGCCAACGGCTAATCGATGAAACAGGAATGGCGATACGGTGCTGGGAATACGCTAAACATTTACAACTTCACTTAACGGACCGTTCAGAATAAAGATGTAAACGCCGGGCAATGCCAAGATCTCTCGCACATCCCGCTGAGAATGTTACGCAAAATTATTTCGTCTTTCACGGACGCCCAGCTTGGATCGTCCCGTCTAGTCGTTATTGGCTAAACTCCACGTCAGGGGTATTCCAATTTAGGAGAAGTCTGTACCCGCTCGGAAGACACCGTGTCAAATGAAACAATTTGTTTCCGTTCTGTCCTTTTTCACAGCTGCAGGTTTCACCTGCGAAACGGTCCGCTGGTCGTAGTCGAGGCGAGCAGCGTTTGCCGTTCAACACCTGTTATCGAAAGCCTCCGATGAGTCAGGTACTCGTGACGACCAACACTAACGTACAAAAGCAAAATAGTTAATCGACATCGATACGAAGAACGTATATCTCTCCAAAAGGCCATAATATCTTGTATGCTGACGGTATCCAATAATCTTCAAGGATGATCTAATTATAATTATTGGCTTGGGTCGCGCGAATTCTGGAAGCCTTGGCCCTGGGTCGCGAGGTCAGGGTCGGTTAATGTAGCGATGGCCAACTTCCGTCGAGCCCTGTACTCGTAAGCCACCGGAAATGAAAATCTCAGAGGGGTGAGTCGCAAGGTCAGACGTTTAAACGACAAAGAATCGCGACGTCTGATTAATTAGAGTTGGACGGATGATGAGTGAGTCGTTGACGCGTGTTGGATTTCCTGGAACGAAGTGCCAAAGATCTGTTATCGTAGCCGTTAGAAATTCGAGCCAGGTAGAGTCCTTTTTGCCGTTATCTCACGCGTCCGCAGGGATTTTTGGATTATTCTATGCGCCATGGAGATCCTCGTTAGATACCCGCTTACAGCCCCTTGAGAACCTGTTTTTCGGACGTTACGATTATAGGCCAGCAACGGCGATGACACATGAACTCGCGGCTTTGTTCCTTTTTCCACTCGTGCCGACACGGATTCCAAGTGCCCGTAGAATTCGTCTTCACGGGCGACAATGTCACAAAAGTCCCATCAACCCGTTTCTTCCACGGCGTGAGACAGTTCAGGCTTATCTGTTCTCATCTCGACAGAAGTTGAAGACGTTTCGGTCGAGCGGAAGAAATTCCTTGCTTATAAATACAACAATCCTACGAGCGAATTGAGAACTAACCGATAGGAAACAACTAATCGAGTTCCAGCGATTAAACAGGGCTTCGGATTAAGTCTCGTTTTATCGAGAAATACAGCCCGCACTTGGAACTGCATCCGCGAAGCGGAATTCGAAAAGGAAGAAACGAACTGCGCCAGATGTTTGACCCCCGTGAGATAGGTCCGCGGGAATACAGACCTTTCGTCAGATTTGCCGATGCTCTTCCGTACGCGCTGAAAACCAGTTTCGCTTAGAAAGCAAGGGAGATCGATCGAGGAGATCGGAATACCGGTGCAGATTACGATATTCCTGAAAAAGGACAAAGACATCCGCCAAGCAGGAGAGAATGAACCTTGTGACGCCTTAATTTTCTCTTTATTTTTCCAAGGATTTTAGGGTGACGGATTCGCGGCAGACGCAACATCGTGCCTCGAATATCCCCTTTTTATTTATAAATGCACGTCGGTGTCCCTCGATGGCGAAGCATATGGCCCGGTCAGTCTCGAGCACCTGTCGGACCGTTTGCCCGGCACTTTGCGTCTCTGCGCAAAAGCATCGTCCGCTTCCTGCATTGGCACTTCGCCATCGACGTCCTTCGTTTTCTTACAGATGCTTGGACGTGGAGTAACTTATCATCCACGTCGCTTTGGTCCAGGTCCAAATACTAATGCCTTTTCCATTATAAATGGGATACCCCCCGGTGGGCCAAGAGGTACACTGACGACCGGGAAATCACGGTCAACTCGATAGATGAATGATCGAGTAGACCTTTTATCGGGTAAATTCCATGGGTCATCCTCCATCTTCCGTGCTTATTATTTACTCTTTCAACGGCCGTCTCTCTTCGTGCATACGTTTTTTATTCATTTTCCTCCCTTTGACTTCCTTTATTCAAGCCACTTTTTACCTGGCCCTGGTTCTTCCTCTTCTCTGCGTTCCTCGAGTTCTTGCCGGCGTTTCCGAGGGCAGCGTTACGGTGCTGAATGTCCGGTTAGTGCACCTGCGTATTCCGTGGCCCGTAAGCGGAACTCCTGGCGAGACGGGGAGAGAACGCCGAGGAAAACACCGAGGAAAGAACAGCGGCGAGGGGGATACGTGGAAATGAAGAGAAAATAGCCGGCCACGTGGAGCGGTTGCAACCGACGCGTGAATTCGAAAACCAAGGAACGTCCATTTTCTCAGGACTTCCTCGAGGAAGTCCCGTTTCATTGCAGGGATTCGACAAATGAGGGGGTGGTAAACCGTCGCGAAAGTCTTTATTTTCCTTCGCAGAAGGAAGGGCAAGTCTTTTTAACGAAGACGAGGTAGTAGGCTTTTTCCTTGTTCCTTCGGACTCTTCCTTCCATTTCCCATTGGCGACTTGAGCGTGCACCGATTCATAAAGTCCCTGGAGCGCAGCCTAAGCGCTCCACTAACTCCGCCAGCGAGTCGCT
Organism: Hedychridium roseum; assembly: GCA_963989215.1. NCBI lineage: Eukaryota > Metazoa > Arthropoda > Insecta > Hymenoptera > Chrysididae > Hedychridium > Hedychridium roseum. Next base: position 1,006,745 of record OZ022318.1, on the reverse strand, counting down.
GACCTCAGGACTCAGTCGTGCGCATCAGCTGCATTTCTCCGTCCACATAAGCGAGCTGCGCAACCATCAAAACCCTCTATCTCCCTCAAACATTTTTTTTCTAACACGTCAAGGCTCGTCATTCGATTGCCCAACGAATATGACGACTGCGTAATCTATTTCGTCATTACAAGACGAACAATTCCATGGCCCTCGTATCTTTGAAGTAAGACAATAAACACTTAGCCCGTCCAACCGTTTACTCGAATCATTTCTTACAAAGAAAACGGATAGGAGGATAAAAGGTAATAGGATACATTATAAAACGATCCTACGAGTGCATTAACGTTTAGATAGAGAAACGAATACCTGGGGATAATTCGTACGGAATGAATATTAAGCGTCTGTGGGAAGGGAAGAAGGTGGAGCAGTGGAAATACAAGTCGGGTACCGAGGAAGATGGCTTTACCTTCAGGAGGAAGTTTCAAGCCCATTACGGTTGGTTCTCTCACAGCGAAGAGGAATATTAGAAAACTGTACATCCTGGCTTACAATCGAATCGTCCGCATTCACGAGTTATCCCGATATTCCGGGACCTGATGGATGACCAGCGGGCTCCGTGAAAGCGAGAGATTATCGCGAGTGGTAATTCGCGCGGAACTCGGGACAAATGACGGCGGTGATTCATAGGATCCTTTATTTTCAGGGACGAAGTTAACGAAGAAGAAGGAGTAGCTTTCAGAGTGTTTAATGGCGATCCTTCTGAATCGAGTAATAGCGCTCGGCTGAGGTAATAATGGATCCGGCGACATCTGCCCTTTGCGACTCGGGGAAGGCTGCCGAGAAGGACGCGGGAATAAAGACCGAACGAAAACCGAAGGGGAGAAGAAGGAGAAACGTTTACCTCGCGTAATCCGCCTCTACAGAGGCCTCCTCCGGGGGTTCTTGCCGGTGTAAATTCTATCAAAGTCTATCTTACTTACTCTCTACGATACGGTGAACCCCTCCACCGGCGCGGAATACACGTGAAAAGTCACGCTCTGCTGGACGAAGGTATAGTCTGTCGAGGATATACCTGGTGGCCCGCAGGTCTCAGGTGAATTGCCAGCCGGTGGGACCGGGGGGAATCGGGGAAGAAATTCAATAAGGCTCGAGCAAGGCTGTCTTTGAGAAATCATCATTGATACCTGCTGGAACCTACCATAGACCCCCAAATAATTTCCTAAAGGGCTAGGATATTGTTTGGCCCATAAGACGGATCATCGGATAAGCCGATAGGAAGGGCCAGGTATTTTCTACTTTATCGCACGTCTTGTAGAAAGCAGGAAGCAACTAGGTTTCCCATAGTTGCCATACTTGTCGAGCACGGAGTAGATTCACGTACCCTGGCGCACAGAGAGCATGGCGTAGAGCGCTTTTGCTATGCCGTGTTGGCCTATTCGCTCATTCCGAGAGCTGAGTCACACAGAGAACGTACCGTCTCTCTCCCTCCGGTTCTCTCCCGCGGTCTCTCCTGGCTTTTTCTGCGCCCCCACCTCTTACCTGGCGGTCTTTTCCTGCGGGCTGACTCCACAGGTCGACCGACTGTCTCTACGGCTGGCTGGTCGTACGGCTGACTGGCTGGCCGGATGGTGGTAGGCTCAGCCAGCACACTCTCCTCCACCTTCCTTCTCTCCTGCCGGAGTTTACCTGGCGTTACCTGCCAGCTCGTAGCCTCAGTTCACTCACGTCACTTCGAGCAACCGGTTCGCAGTCCTCACGTTCACTCGAGGAGCAGCCCACTCTTTCCCACACACCGAGTAAAAACCGTTTTACCGGAGTCAACAGGATCAGGGGGCTTTTCGTCGACATTTTCTCATTAGTCCGCGGGAATCCGCGGCTCAGATTCGTCGCCGTGGGAAACACGGTATTGTCTTCCTTCCTCGACCGAACGACAATCGCCGGGGATTCATTGCCCTCTTGTCTCCCCGCGCAAGTAGATTTCATCGCCTACGGGTCTTTACGAGTTTCGTATCAAGTATTTTTCCCCCCATTAGAACCCATCTGGTCGGGAGTGATTGCTTCTTCATTTTTGTTCCATTGTAGAGCCTTGGTATAGGAACGCTAAAGCATGATTTTCATTGTTGACCACGATATTTTCATTTCACTTCCTGTTGTTTGTCACTCTTGGTTGTTATGCGCTGTCACTCTTCCGTCTAATTCTACACCGCGTGGAACGTGAAATTAATTCATAATTATGTCATCGAGCAACAACAGGACAATTCGTACATCTTCTCACGGAAGCTCAGCTAACGTTAGATTACATTACATTACACTATTCTTCAGTACAGTTCAGTCAGTTTCGTATTTACCTCTTTGCCCCGTCATCTTTGTCTTCTCATTTTACCGTAATTTCCTCGCATCCTGTGCCGCGTAAACGTTGAGCCGAACGGCGGTGTCGACGTTATTTGTCAGTGCGCAGAATTCGCGGGATCGTCCAAGGATCGTCCGTCTTCAAGCCGGAAAGAAAAGGACACAGGATCATCGCGAAGGGATTGAAGGGAACCGCTGGGATCCCACTAAGGGTGAATCGTTGACGGACCTTTCGAAACAAAAGGCACGAGCGGCACCCAGCGAGACGAGAAAAAAAGAGATAAAGACAGAGCGGCCCCGGCCCCCGGGAGGAAATTGCCGATGGCGATCTGTACCAGGTAGAATTTCTTTTGACGTTCCGGCAGAAACGCACGCCGGGATTACGACGCAAACAAATTATAGAGTGAAAGATTTTCCGGAAACGCGGTTCTTGCCGGTTCGTTAAAACGTTCACGTCTTCGGATACCGAAATGTTTAGTATGTAAGGTAGTCGTTCCCCGGCTGGTTCGTTCCGTCGATGAATTATCGCGCTGGCTTTTTGTCTTGGCCAACAATCGCCCGGAGAAATCTATTTCTTTGGACGTGCAGGACCACGTCGAGCTACGGTTTCTCCTTCTTGTGGTATCTCGGATTTTCATCGGGTCGCTGTCCTCGCGACAGTCACCGTTATTCCACGGCTCTGACCTCCGTCGCTCGAAAAAGCCTTCCCCGAGGAAAAACCTGCGACTCGCGAATGCCTTGCGAAACTCTAGCGAATTATAGACAGACGCGATACCGCGATGACAGCGATGCCATCGCGACTAAAAATACTAATCCACGCAAGCTCGTCGTCTCCTCCTCCATTGATTCCGCGAAGCTCACGCCGAAGGTGCCGACTCTTCCGGGAAGGAAAGGTTAATCACGACGTATCCGGAAATGCGTAGAGGGACAAAGAGGAAATTGAGAGGACGGACCGAGGATGGGCAATTTTCACGACTTTCCAATTACGCCATTGACTCTCGACGACAATTCATCGACGTAGTCGGAATGCCGCCTCTTCTAGGAGCGAATTCACGTGGCGATTTAATAAGGTTTCGAAAGACAGGCGGAGCGAATCGACCTGCTTGGAATCCAGCGATGTCTGCTTCGTCCACCTGCACCTTCAAGGCTCTCGCGTTAGTAACGGTAGTTTCAATTAATATCGACCCAGCGAGAATCGTGAAATTACTCGAATTTCCACGTGCTTTCGTCCGCGATTCTTTCGTTATAGTCTTCGTCATTTTTTGTAGCCGTATTTCTGGTTGTCTAGCAAGCTGGTCTTAGATATCGTTACGTCACCGTGAAATCCAACGGTCACGGTTCCGCGATACTTTCGAGCCCTCCGACGCGTATTCCTTTTTGTCCGTGGAAGATCGTACGACTTCTTTTGAGCGACGACGAGCTGCCCGTGACTCATCGATCGGCACGACTTTGTGCGCGATGGAAACGAGAGACCCTCTCGTGCGCCGGGCTTGGAAATCGGATAGATCGTATTGTTTCACCTCAGCGCCATTTTCCTCGGCCCGTGAGAGCCAGCTACAGGGGAATCCTGCCGTTTTTACGAGCGATGATTTTACGAAACCAAAGGAAACGTAACGATAATCCCCTTTATAACGTACGGCAAAGGATTGCGAGGAGGCTTTGGATTAGGATTCGTTTCGTGGAAATTGGCTTCCCCGTTTCCGAGTAAGAAATGGTATTTCGAACGACCGGTAGCGCCGAATACCTACTAAGGAAGTAGATAAAACCAGCAAATTGCAAGTGCAGCACGGAAAATAGCACCTCGCTGCAGCAAGCGCCAGTGCCGATAGGTTCCCGGAGCTGCGTATGCAGCAACAATGGACCTCCGGCGGTAATAAAACAGATGTAAAGAAGAGGCAAAGCGATAAATCGCTCCGCTCGGAGCTGGCAAAAATTACACCTCATTCGTCGTGACGAACTTTCCCTTTTTTCCCTGGCGAATGAATTCATTATTGGGCCGTGGCGCATTAAAGCCGATTACGCCGGGGGATCTGAAATTCGAAGGATCGCTTCCTTTGACAAATCCTTTTTTCTGTGTACGGAAGCGAGATGGCTCGGCACGCCATCACAAATCATCAAAGACGAACAACTCCGGCCTTAGAGAAGGAGGAAACGGGAAAGACAGAGAGGACAGATGAGGGGGAGGCGATTGGAAGGGAGATAGAGAAAGAGAGAAGTCGAGGTCAGGTAGAAAACCTGTTCGAAGAGTTATGAGATCGCGAAACCGGGCCTTCTCCGAGGCTGTCGAGCATTTCAGAGCCACGCACTCTCTCGCGTGGCCAGTTTATTACACATACGAGCGATCTCCTATCACGCGAATCCTCCGAACGACAGGATATTTAAGGACCAACTATCTACAAGCCAGAGTCACGCATAGGAAGACGCTTCGATCAGATTCTCTCCATTGAGAAATCACCAAGGAAATGCAACACGAGCCTCCAAGGTATTTCGTTGGAAGACCAAGGATTCATTAACCCGAGCCTCCATTTAAACTACGGAACGAGTCGTGTTTAAAGAACGATCGACGAGTTTGTTTTCCTTCGAATTGGGGCCTGGCTCGTGTACAGTGAACTCTCCGAGTCACAGAGCCTTACACGTAGGATTATAGGAGTCTTATGTAAGCCGAGGAAAGGAAGAGGATGAGGTAATGGAACCGACGGGCTACGTAGGCGAACGACGCTTATGAAAAAGTTGCAAAGATATGCAGTACCCTCGGAGCGCAGCTTAGCCTTATCCCGCGTGCTTTTACGGCCGCATAAATCATCATTTATTGTGATTTCGGCCTCAACCATTATTTATAGCTAATTGAAGGAAGTGCAACGACCTGTGAAACACGCATCAAGTTCAATCCCCTACGAGGCCATTTATTAGATCAATTTTTTATGCACCCTTTAATGCCCCCCCCGTCATATCGTTCGATAGAAGATTTTAATCGTATCGACATTTTTTTTGCTCCATCGGAAGTTTTCATGGCGCGGACGATGGAACGGTTAACGTAACGACTTTTCGAGGAAAACTTATGAGAGAAGGCGCATTATCTTAATTGTCTTAAGGTCAAAAGAGTCCCGCCGTTCCCGGCTAATTTCACTGATTGCGTCGTCGCCGTCGTCGCCAAGTCGAGGTAAAGGCGTATTTCTGGCCGGGACGATGCTCGAAGGAGTTCGAATAAGGCGTGAGAACCAGAATGATAGCATGACCGGAAGAACGGCCTGAGAACCGAGGGGAGAGCAGCGGAATGAGCGGGACAGAGAGAGAAGGAGAGTCTCTCGTGGATACTCGACGGAGAATCGCGGGTATACAACGGCAGAGAGCACCGTGAAGATTCGAATCGTGAGAACGACGACGCGAAAACTCGGCGGAATGAGACGGAGGCTTCCCTCAACTACCGTGGCTTTCACCATTTATAAATAAATAGACGAGTCGCTTGAAATACGAAGCAGAAATTCTCAGAGAAGTACAAATAATCCCAGCCACGAGGAATAAAGAAAACACGTTGGCCGATGTGTTTAGCTGTCGCGATAATCAAACGAATCGTTTACCGATATTCACGTTTTTAATCGACCGAGCATTGATAATCGATTGACCGGAGCGTCAACATCCACCGTAACGCGGGGGCAACCGTGGGAAATAGTCACGATACTTTGAACGCGAGAAAAAAAACCGTTGGGTCCAAGAGAGACGGTCGATGCTCCAATCACGAATAGGAAATTACAATTGCTGCGCGTAATTAAATTCAAATGAATTCGGCTGCCTGCGCAATCAGCGGCTCGTGAAGGGAAAGGCGTGGTAAAAAGTCACCTGAAGATCTATCTCTAGCTACCTGACGGACTTTTTTGGGAGCATCGATAGACAAAGAATCGAAGGAAGATGAGGAGGGTGAAGAAAGAAACGTAGAGCGAGAAAATCGTGGAAAAGAATGAAGGACGGGCGTGGAGAACCCTCAGAGAATAAATCCTTCCAGGAAGAATCGCCTATCCATAGCGGAAAACAGCGAGAAAAGAAAAGAGGCGAAGAGGAATAAAGGGTAGAAAGAAGAGAAAAAAAAAGGACAAAATAGGACCCACCGAGAGGCTTTCCGGAATCCACGAGCGTTTCTTCTTCCTTCACGATCTCTTTTTATATTTCTCCATGGGTCTTACGTAACCTCGAGTTAGGAGAACGACGTTGGGTAACGCGAGAGCAAACCACCAAGGCCGCTCTTAATCGCGGTCCTAACGATCAAAAAAATGTGACGAACAACGGAACAGAGACAAATGCGATTTCTTTTGGTACCACGAGTCTTACGAAAAAGAAACCTTAGACAGGCCAGCGTGAAAGTCCTAATATATTTCGCAGTTTCGAGGAAAAGGATAGCGTGTTAGATCGATGAAGACAGTCGAAAATTTCTTATCGTCTTATTCTCAATTCTCTTCTGTTCCAGATGGTCGCGGGAAGAAATGGACGGACGGGCAGTTGTGAAATTGGTGGCTTTGTCGAGCGTCGAAGAAATTACCGGTGCGGCTGGCATTAACCTTTGGCTTGGACTCTGTAAATGGCACTGGAAGAATTCACGGGGGATTTTAAGCAACGGGCCCGTGGAGCTCCCGTGTCATACACAGCGTCCGGCCGTGCAACGCGAACCGATAAGTTCGAGAAATAATTTTACTCCTCCAGCAGGGCCGTTAAAACGTCCGTCGGCCTTCGCTATCGGCTTGTAAACAGCGCTCGTGTAAGAACGTACTGGCTTCCAATCGAATTGCCCAGCAAAACTTAGCTACCATGGAAAAATTATTCCTAGGATAAGACCTTTGCCCCCAGGGAAATCCTCCTCGGTATTTTCCCAAAGCTTCTACGCCGAGATTTGTAGAACTTTAATCAATATTCCGTCCGCGATGGTCTTCGGAGGGTTCCGTTCTGGGAAGATCTGTAAGGGACACATTGAGCGAGGACGTTAGGGCTCCAGGTCGCGTTTCTCGCGAGCCATTTCGACCGGATAGTCGTTCTGCTCGCGGAGCAGTATTGCACGGTCGAACGAGGGCCGTTGCTTCGCATCGCGAAGCAGGGTACGACGACCTTAACGAGCACCACTCGATCCGGTCAGTACGTTCACGACATTTATACGTGAAATCGTTGGTTCCGTGCGTTTAGCAGAACCGCCGAGAGGCAATAAACCTCTCTGTAGGCTCTGCGATTTTCCACGCTCGAAGAAGGTAGATAAAAGCCTTGGTAAAATGATTTACTCCCTTTCTCGGAGAATTATGAGGACGGGAAGGCGAAGACGATGTCGCGGGGTATTTCAGCGCGTCAGCCATCAGGCCGCGTACTTACCTTTTTGGGTCTGCACCGCAGCCGATCGTCATTCTATACGGCGACTTTATTTTCCCCCGTGAGCGCCGTTCAAGTCTCTCGTACACGTGGCGGCCTTTGCCTGGCAACGAGCAACGACCTCCTCCCTGCAGCAGGAACGAGCCGCAAAGCGGATGAGAGTCACGGTCATTTGTCCCGCGAAATGCCCGGATCGAAAGGGAGGAACGGGATAAAACAGGAGACACGAGATGAGGACACCAGGGATGTAAAAACCCAAGGGTGGCGAAAGAATGATGAGACACTTCGTGTGGATAAAACGATAGCAATAGTTTTGACATTGCACTCGTCGACTCGGGGAAGAGACCTCGCTGAAGATGAAGCTGAAGAAGTCAAGGGAAAAAGGTGCTCTAAAGGCCTCCACGGTTTAAAAGCCTGTCGTCGGGCACCCGCTGGGAAACCTTCGAGGGACAGACGTTATTCTTCGTCATTGTCTAGGAAAAACTATGAGTATTCCAAGCGGAACGTCATCGGTAAAACATCAGAAGGAATCCTTTATTTATTTCCCATTCGTCTCTAACAAGGAATTCAAAGCTACGGGCCTGCACGTAGAGACAGTCATCGGATTGGACGAACAGCAAATCATAATACTGGTCGTTTGATTACCTGTTGCGTCACACCTGTTGCTGCACGTAGTTTGGCCACGTGACGGCAATGGCCGTGAAACGATTTTCTTGATTGTTGTTCTCGTCGGTCAGTTCGGTCGACACAACCAACGGCTCACGCTAGTTTCTCATGCACCTTAAAAAATTCTACGTTTATTAGCTCCCCCATTCGATTCCTAAACAGTATAAATTGCTCCAATTTGACTGTACTAATTTTAGGATTTTTCAATCGAATAACAGGAGAAGAAGGATTTTTTTTCATTCCCAGGGAGACTATGATGCTTTGAGGAAGTAGAGGGCCCTTTCACAGGCGGTTCAGGCAATCGCATATTCATTTCCGTCAGCCATGAAGCGGGCTTCCGGTGTCTCCCCCATTCCTGCGACTAAGCTCCGACCCGGCGATTTTCTGGCTTCGGCTTATCGTTGCTTATCACAGGCAGGTGTTGACACGTGCATCCAAACTCCCGCTGCACCTATACGTCCGCCTACGACTAATCCATGGTGTTCGCCGAGCTATTTTATTGCCCGTGCCAACTATTCATAACCCACACACGTCAGAACCGACAAATGGCACCTACCGGTCTAATCTGTCAACGGTTCTAAACGTTTTCAATAAATGAACAACGAAGCAATGTTAGCAGCTGTCCCGAAAAGTTTACAAAATCATCAAAGACAAGTACTTTAGCCAACGCGGGTCCTGATTGAGACGATCTTTTACTAGGATTACCACGTCAACTGGGAGGACCGAAAATTTGTTACCCGGATAACTACAGATTGGTGTCTCCTTTTGTTTCTACGTAACGTAGGTTTCTCCGTGATCTTCGTGGCCGATAAAACACCTCTGGGCGTTCGATCGTGTTCACGTCCTCATAGGAATCTACCGATCTCATTGTTCGTGGGCAGCAGGGCAGAAAGCGGCGCTTCCGGTTTCAGGTTGGCTTACGCGGACCTGCCGACGGACAGGCCTGGCTGACTCCTCACTAGCCGAGCGGACACCTGTGCCAACGAAAATCATCCGAAATCAAAACTAAAATCAACACCGGCAATCGTCGACAGCTGGCAAATCTGACATTTTTATCAATGGAAACTAATGGTCAATCCATTGCAGATATTTTCTGTAGAAGGTCCAGTCCTTTGGAAGACTCGTAAAATTGGGAGAAATTCGGCACCGGAAGTCATCGTGGGACCAATGGGAAATCATAAAATATCGCGTGGAAGTTTGATACTGAATGGGAACTACCTATTAATTTTCAGAGAAGTATGTACACACAGCTACTAGTAAGAAACTTCAAGGGATAATGCTCCGCCTCTTAAACTCTCCTATTACCTTCGAAATTGTTACAAATAACCAATCGGTGATCATGTTTTTTGCTCAGTGGTCGAAGTTTGTTTTTCCATAATATTTCACGTCGCATTTGACAGACTTAAATTCTTGGCTACAACGTTAAGTATCGTTGACGTTCCGTTGGCAGGGCTAATAAATATTATTAATATCTCATTAAGAAAAACCCTGATGTTGTTTATAGTAGTACGATCAACAGAATTATTTCTGTATTCCGATGATATAAATATCTGACGTTCTTTTTGGCATGAATGATTCATTAGAACAGAAATAGAAGAATTTTCGTCAAACATCGTCGTACATGCTCGACAATATTTTCTGGGCAAATGCATATCTGGCGATAATGTGCATAGGTAGTACCCGTATACGTATGTCTCGTGATAGTTACACGTTCGTGGCTCTGACGTTTTATCTTCATGGTCGGGCGATTAACTCGACAGTTTTACGACAATGAAAAGACCGACGGCGGTTGAGAATTCTACACTCTAACTTTGTGTAAAATGAAAAATTTTAAAAATCCCTGAAAATCATGGCGATAACAGTCAATAAAAATATATAATTATTTCAATGTGTGTCGAGCATTGTTCCTCAGGTAAATTCTTCGGGACAGTGCCAGGCCTTAGCAGACGAAGGAACAAAAAAAGACGGTTCACTCCAGCAGCACGTGATTTTGCCGAAGGAAATGGACCATGGCACGAATTGCGCGAGTACAATGGAGCAAATGCCAACAATTCCCGCGGTAACGGGCTGTTCTCCGCGGCGGATTTCGGACGCAAACGAGGCTTTGATTCGCGTCCAGAAACTGTGGGCGTATACGAGTGCGGACGTCACGCTGAATCCGCCACTTCCGCAGACTCGACATCCTTGAGAGGACGTGCCAGTAGGTGGACACTTCGTGTCAATTTTCTCACGGCTGCCACAGTCCAAATCGTGCTGAATTCCCGTCTCTTCATTCATTCCCCCGAGCCATGGCAGTCTGAAAATTGTAATACCCTGCTTCCGAAGGGGAGATAAATATTTAAAGTATGGCAAGAGGGAGAAGACTATCTATAATGTAATTCCTCAGCAACCACTTTCCTAGGCCTGGGATTTCCTCGTTCGAAATTCTGCGGCCAGTTGACGATATTTATCGGCTCGTACGCGCTCCGAAAGTACACAAATAAATTAGCCCGCCGGTCGGCGAGCTTATTAAAAGATACTCACCGTCCGTCTCTATCGACAAAAACATGTTTGCACCGTCGAAGATGTGTTAAACGTCGTCGTGAAATATCGCTGCAGTCGTTCGCGCTGCATGTTCCTGGCTAAAGATTAAACGTTAATAACACCGATGAAAACAGTACTACGGATTGTCGCGATGTCGTATAGATACGATTTGCGTCATTCACGTCAAATTTCGACGGTAAGGATACCCTCGTCGATGTTTATGCCGACTAAAAAGAGCTTGCTTATTTTTCTAGGAGCCGCGTGAAGATCCTATTTCCGTCGAGATTAATGGCTCGTCGCGTTTTTTAAGAAAGTACAATTAATTAAGAGCTCAGCCTTTGTTCCATCGACCCAGCTCGTCAAACTCTAAGAAACTTAAATAAGAAGATAGTCTTAGTAAAGCGTCTTTCGTTGCACAAGCGAAACGATTATTAACGGCCGATAAAGGCATTTTCCTCGTATATTTGTTGATGGACTTTGCGTAGGCAAAGACAAACGATTAACGATTACTTATAATATTCCGAAATATTCTACGCGCGTGGGAGAAAAAGGGTTGTGAAGTATTATTTGGAATAAACGTAGTCAGGGTACATAATTAGCGTTCTCTCTTGGCAACTGGTGACTCTGCAAATCGGATTCCGGGAAACTATTATTTTCAGTTTGACCGTCGATCAGCTGGGAAGCGGAAGGAATCGTTACGAAACGAGCGAAACAACGGGCGGAGAAACGTCTGTCGGTCGAAAAATAGCCGGATTTAATGGCGAATCGAGCGAGGCAGAATTTCCTTGTTTCCCCGATGATTTATAAAGACAGACGCGGCGATTCACGGATGGATCGACCAAGTGGGGACCCGATAGAAACCGTCAGTCGTCGCGGCGTCGAGCGTCGGTGGTAAAATGCATCTGGACGATCGCCAGGCTCGAAAATACGCCGACAGCCCGAAGGATTCTTTGGAGCATTTCGCCGGGCGGGAACCTTAGCGATCTCGCGATTTATAATAGAGACGACGACACTCGTCGAACGGCCAGACATTCCACCCCCGTCCCACGCCTTCGATACGATTTTCGAATCATCACTATTTTCGCCGCACTTAAGTCTCCACCCTCGCGCTATGTATATCTATAAAAAACCGTTTTTCAATAAAAAAAAAAGAACGACGACGACGCGAGTCACCGTGGCTGATTCATCCAATCCCCAGGTCGTATCGTGTGTCATAACAGAGCTCACGCGATTCCACGTCGATCGACACGCGAGCTAGCTTTTAGCGAAGCTTTTAGCGCAGCTTTCGTCAGGGGAAGAAATTAATTTGCTGGACGAAAAAGATGATGTCCTTCGAGCAGAAGACGCTTAGGATGTTTCAAGGGTTATCAGCTTTTGCGCGTACAAGTTCCTCGGGGTACAACGTCCCTAGAGTGACGTAACGTCGATCGTAGATAAGCCTTTTCACCTGACATTTCTCCCGAGAAAAATCTGTCCCTCCCTCGACCGCGGGACAAAGTTGCGGATATTCCACGAAGCATTACGTGTCTCGTAAATCACTGCTGCTTTATAGGCGGCTTCGCCGAGCCTCATCGGTGAGAGTACGTGAGCATCGAGCGAGAGAAAGAGAAAGGCGAAGGGTGGAAAATAGCGGAGGACACTGTGAGAAATATTGACTTTAATAAAGCATGCTCTGATGATTCTTTGAAATGCCAGATGAATGTGGGCCCTGACCGCTTACACGCGAATCTAATCGACACAATTTCCAAAGGCCGCTCGACTTTTCCGCGCTTATTTCGCGGTGAAAAGAATAACGGAGAGGGAAAGGCTAGTAAAAAGAGAGCACGTGGAAAGCGATGGAGCGCCGACAGAGTGGGAGCAAAAGAGAGAAGGAGGAAGAAGGAGGGCACCAAGGGGCGAGGGAGAGAGAGTCCGAGAGACAGAAGGGGAGAGAATGAGAGGAACGTGTGTGCGACGGAGTTGTCCAAGGGGCGGAGAGGGGGCAGGAGAAGGATAGACAGTCTTTTGAGATCCCTCCGGCTGACCAGTTTAGTTCTGCTTGGCATTCGAACTGCGCGAGATATCATGCCACGGATCCAATCGACCATCATCCACCGAACACAATCCTTCCGCAGTTACCCCATCCTCTGAAAAATGTCCCACCGGAAGTCCGACGATCTCTGATCAATCACCGATCACCCGACCAAACGTGGAGCATACTCGGCTCATCGATGATATCGATATTCTACGTCTTCGACGAGGAACTTGAAGGCCAGGAAGAGCCGGTAATACCTGAATCCACGGCGAGAATTGTCCGCTGGTGCGAGAATAGGATCAACGCCTGTCGAAAACTCGCCGTTATCTTCGTCTGATCGCTCATTGTCAGTCAAATCCTTCGACAACCTTCCCCCCACCCACGGAGCAACGTGGAAACCCAAACTCGGCGCAACGAAGAAAGTGAATTACGAGGCTGTAGCTTTTCGACCTCGGTTTTCGTGACACACTTTTTAACGCGCAGTTGACAGCAGTACGCCGTAAACGGAACTACGGGATACGAAGAGGAAAATTTATCGAACGGTCGAGAGGTGAAGACGATGCGCTGAGCTCGGCAATTGACTTTGAATGAAAGTGTTGCTGACGTTATTGGCAGATTAATTTCACCGATAAAGAGACTCATTTGTTCGGTCGGGCCGATCTGGAAATTGATTCCCGTGGAAGGCGTAGCTCGGGGCCTGTCGGTGCATGGTTTTATCGCTATCTCTTTATCCGGCAATTGCATCGGGCTTTCCTGCATCGTGAGAAGGGTCAAGAGGACTCGAGATGAGATCCAGACAGCGGTTCGGCGCGTGCTAAGAATACACCGCGCGGTGGATCGTTGAACCGGGGTTTCCTCTCTTTCCACGTGTCGAGGGAGGGTCGGGGGCAAATAAATCAGAGACTTTCTCGTCCGGTTCAGTGCGTTTTAAACGATGTCGAGCGACACCACCACCTCCGACGAGGAAGGATCGCAGGAAGACCCGCCGCGCTACGACATCGACGAACTGGAAATCGTCAAGACGATCGGTCAGTATGCCGAGCATTGGCCCAGTTTCCAGAGAAAACTCCACCGTTTAGCCGGATCATTTCCACGGCACACCGGCGACGATCGTTCCTCCTCAACGATTAAAAAACTCAATGACACCAGTTCTTCCGAGATACTAATTACCCGCCACATCCATTCCTTTTTCTTTTATCACGTTCTATTTTCGCCGGAGTCTTTTTAAACCGCGTTCCACTTCCTCGAGGATTCGGCGAAAGCCACGGCCGATATTTTCGACTTTCGCGCTACACGAATAGAGCGCATCTCTCTTTTTTTCTCGAGTACCGGGCATTAATCTCCTTGAGTATTGATCTACGATCGTGGAAATATATCCTGAGGAGGAACACCGCCGAGGAAGTGGGCCACTGGAGAGTGAGAGGCCAACGGGTGTATATTTAAACTCCTCGTTAAGCCGGAATTACGGCTGTCCGGCCGATCAGGAAGGCGCAGGTGTTACCCTCCTTCTTCTCTTACCTTTTTTCGCGAAAAATCCCGACATATTTCTAGGATCATTAACCCGGCTAATTTTAGCACGTTCGCCAACCGCGCCGACTCGCCGTAGCGCGATTTAGTTTACTTGCATAAAAAATAAAGAAAAGAATTGCACGTCAGAGGATTTTACCTGTACGCAGGTCGCCATAAAATTCCGCGACATAGTTTATTTCAGCCGGGAAAGTAACGTGTTCACGAAGTCGAATCGTTATTGCCCCGCGCTTGTCCGATTTGAGAAACGGGAGAAAGTCGCGGAAACGCGAAGCGCATTTGAACATGCAAATGACAGGAGCGTTAAGGTCGGTTTAATCGATCGTTGGCAGATTCGAAGGAAAACAGGGAGGTTTGGCGCGTCATCGCCGAAGATTCGTCGTTTTGCGGCGGACACCTGTTGTCGAATGTTGGCAGAGTCGGCAGAGTCGGCAGAGTCGGCGATCGTTACGGACCGTCTTGGCTCTCCTCCGGCGTTTTGTATATTCCAAACTACACAGCCAGATAAATTCGTCGCCAAGCAAAAAAGTCATATCTCACGGTTCTCTTGGCGGTATTATCGTTAATTTCGTTGCCAGCTCCCTAATTAGACTCGGTTCATTTGCCTCTCGGACAAAAATACGAGCAACTGGCACGACGTTTAACGAGTCAAATCTTGTGCTTAATGTTTTACAGGCACTGGTACCTTTGGCCGAGTGGTTCTCTGCACGCACCGCGGAACTCCGTTAGCCCTCAAAGTCTTATCGATGGTCGACGTTATCAGACTGAAACAAGTCGACCACGTTCGAAATGAAATCACCGTCCTCAAGGAAGTCAATCATCCGTTCATCGTCAACATGTACGCACAATCACTGTCACTCTTGCAAAACAAACCGACGCGATTTTTTAGGGACCGACCGAGCAGCCGAGGAAATCGCGCGAGAAATTGCCAGAAGGAAAGCGTAACCGAACGGTCCACGGAGAGAGTGATATTCGTTAATCGCCAGCGACTAATTAACCATTCGCCGAAGAGAGAGAAAATAGTGGATTGTAAGAGCAACGTTTTTTCAGGCTCTGGAGCGGCAGGGACGAGGCGAGAGTTTACATGCTCCTGGAATTCGTAGCCGGAGGTGAACTTTTTTCCTACCTCAGGGCGGCAGGAAGGTTTTCCGGGCCCACCAGTTGTTTCTACGCTGCCGAGTTGGTCTGCGCTTTAGAATACTTGCACAACAAGCACATAGTTTACAGGGATCTCAAACCGGAGAATCTTCTCCTCGACAGCAATGGCCACCTCAAAATCACGGATTTTGGGTTCTCGAAAAAACTCACAGACAGGTACTGATCATTGAAATAACCGGTACCATCGAGAAGAACCGTTTCTCAGATGTTGATGAATTTTTAGAACGTGGACTCTTTGCGGAACACCGGAATATTTAGCCCCGGAAATTATTCAGAGCAAGGGACACAACAAGGCCGTCGATTGGTGGGCCTTGGGTGTCCTCATCTATGAAATGCTCGCGGGATATCCCCCCTTTTTCGACGACAACCCCTTCGGCATCTACGAGAAGATCCTCAGTGGGCGGATCGAGTGGCCCAAGCACATGGATCCAATCGCGAAGGACTTGATAAAGAAATTATTAGTGGCTGATAGGACGAAGAGATTGGGGAACATGAGACAGGGGGCGGAGGACGTCAAGAGGCATCGGTGGTTCAAATTAGTCGAGTGGCCATTGGTAATTGTTGGAAATTAATCCCCCCCCCCTAGTCCTTTGCGATCGGTTAAATTGATTGCCACTTTTTCAGGTTCCTCAGAGAGCTCTAACTCCTCCCATCACCCCACGAGTGAAATCCCCTTGTGATCCTAGCTGCTTCGACGACTACCCAGAGACAGACTGGCGTTCTCAGCCACCACTACCGCCCGATCAATTAGATCTCTTCCAAGATTTCTGACGAAGACTCACGTCGTCGACCTTTCGTTATTCTAATTTTAGTCCTAGCTCATACGGAGTTGACAAATATTCTATGGGGCATTGTCTTTCAGAGCGGCAAGGCTGACCGACTCTCATTGTTTTGTAAATAGGTCCTATCGTTTTTGTAATTCCCCGATGGTTATTTATTTGTACGGCGCACTTGTCGGCACGATATTTTCCAAGGTTTTCACGAGATGTTGTAAATAAAGAAAGTGGCCGGTCGCGTGCGATTCGGCCCAAGATTTAACGGCAGATCACCCTTTCGCTCGCGTGTTTCCCCGAGCAAATCGGCAACCAGCCGATCAAGTGTTTTACGATGCATTAATCTTGCGAGACTTCATTAATTTTACAAAGGACGGTTAATAAATGAACAGCACGAGGGCTCAACGGCGCAGTTCAACGATAACCTTGCGTGGAATTAAAACAGTGTCCGAGGTCGCGTTTAACTAACAGTATCAATAATTTAATAACGCTATGTACAAAGTGTCGAATGAAAAAAGACAGAAGAGGAGGAAGGTTGCTGACGAGGCTGAAATTTGGGCAAAATATACTTTGAGTGACTCAAAGCAGTTAGGTGCGTTAACCCTGAAAAATGTTTTTAAACACGAGATTCGTAATGTAAATTCGAAGAATTCTCAGCTGAAAAATAGCGGCAAAAGTAAGGAGAATGTTCTGAAAAATGTGTTTGAAGACTGCATGGAATGTAGTTCGATCCATGGTGTAAGATACTTAGGTAATACTTCGATTCATTTTGGCTATTCTGGGAAATTGATGTGGACTATCATCATGATCGCTGCATTTGTCTGTACGTCATTCAAATTCAATACTAAAATAAGGGAATAGGAAAATTGTCAAATTAGCTGCTTTCAGCATTGAGTCTTATGGTGGATATGGTTTATTCCCGATACGAGGACAACCCCACACGTACCTACGTCAAGACCCGAAATGCACCAATATTATTCGTACCGTTTCCGGCTGTCACGGTTTGTTCCACGACGCCACAGCCTTCGAAAAGTCATGAGGAAACGTTAAAAAAATTGCGTATACCCGACAACATGAGTTACGCCGAAGCAGTGTCGTTGCTCAAGTACGATTGTTCCTTGACTGAATTTTTCAAAGTTTTTCTGAGTAACCACAAATTAATGCATCCTTGCAAGTTTAACAGATATGGAAACGAAGCTGCCCAACCTTCGCTGTTGTCCTTGAATATAATAAAACGACAAAGACTCGTAGATTTTTTGCAAGTCAATAATTTAAAGCTAGTGGAATTCGTTAAGATCATCACGAGACCTTGCGCGGAATTTGTTGACGCCTGTTATTGGGAGGAGAAGGAGATAAATTGCAGCGCGGTTTTTAAGATGTCGCATACTCATAGAGGATTTTGTTGTTCCTACAATTACCATCTGGAGGATTTGATAAAAACCGGAAGGTGATCGATGTCACACGGAATAATAGTTTTCGGTATTCACAATTTTAATTTGTATTCTGAATGGTAGGAAAAATAAAGCAAATCTCTATACGACTGGTTTGGGCCCGACATCCGGTATGACTCTTGTCTTTAAAAGAGACCTTTTCGTGGGAGAAGATGGCACGAGGAAAACTGCTGAGAAGATCATCACCAATAGCATCGGTCTTGTGGTAAAAATAAATAGCAAATAGGTGTGGAGCAGGAGTTTACGATTTCTTTCCTACAGTTTTTCATTCATCCTACCAAGGATTACCTCGGCAACGAACATCCGGCGTACATTCTGCAAGCCGGCGCGGAATTACAGGTGAAAGAATCTCGCCAAGTTCGTCTTTCGTAATCGTCCTTCATTGAAAGAAAAACGAATAATATTTTGTCGAGTCTTTGGGTATTCTCAGGTCAGAGTACAGCCGAAGAAAACAAAAAGACCGGTCGGCTTTTATCGTCGTAGTTTCCTCGGACATTCTTTGGAATGTTTAACCGAGAACGACAGGAAACTCGATTTCTTCCCTGAGTATCGATTTTCCAACTGTTACGCCAGCTGCAGAATGCAAGCGTCCTTACAGCTCTGCGGATGCGTGCATTATTTTTATAACATAATGGCGGACAATCATTCCTTGCCAGTAACGAAATTTTTACTATATTAGCACCATCACTTTTCCTAAGGATCCTAAGAAATCCATTCCCCAGGTCTGCGAGTTGAAGGATTTTCCCTGCCTCAGTTCACACTCCAATGAAATTAATATCGTCACGAACGTGAAACGAGAAAATTTTTCCTGCACCTGCGTGGATTCTTGCGAATCCTTGCAGTATTACGCGAAACCGACCTGGAGCAAGATCACGGAGAATCGGTTTGCCCCTTCTCCTATTTAGTAAGGATTTTTTTGTAAATAGGAGAAGCGACAAACAAGCGAATAAAAAGTGTGTCGTTCCAGTCGAAATCTGTCGGACGATCACGCCGTTCTCCGTGTTTTTATGGAATCACAAGACTTCGTTGTGTGGGAAACAGCACCAGCGGCCGACGAACTTTACCTTCTATGTGAGAATCCTTTCGAATTAATACCTAAGGAATTTTAGAAACTCGTCTGTTAATCTCCCTTTTGCAGCGTCCATCGGCGGTATCTACGGACTTTTCCTCGGATGCAGCTTTCTCAGCATCGTCGAAATCCTTTACTTCGCCATCCTATTCTGCCGCTCGTGCGCGCGAAAATATAAACGCAGCTAGAAGATTATACCGCTAGATCGATCTATTTCGAGCGATTACAGCTTACACCTGTACCCGCGAAAATATTTACTGCGGAAAATCTCCTTGAAGCTATCCAAACTTCACGTACCTTCCAATAATCTGAAAGTGAATTTTTTTTATCTGACTCCTCGTATGTTCCGGTGATCTGAGTTGCGACGAAAAAAGAACAGTGTTGAATTTACGGGCGCGTTTTGATAACTAGATATCTTTTTCGTTAGATACCGTTGAGTTATTTCGAGCCGCGCTACCGAAAATATAATGCACAGGCGTCCGAGCAAGTTCTTCAGTTCCGTATAGCCGAAAATCGAGTGGTCCAAGCACCCGCTATTTTCGACTAAACGCCCACCTTACATCTCCTGCTCATCGCGCCTATGTACGAGTACGTTTTATATTTCTACCCGATGCTTAAATCTATATTAGTTCGGCAGAGTAATTTTCGGCATTTTTATCGTAAGCCGGCATCATCGAATAAAATGTCAAATAAATATCGAGTGTATTATAATTATCTTTGGCATGATATAACAAAATTCTGTACTGAGAATTCTAAGCGAATGTTATGGTACCGATGGGAAATTCGGTTCGAGGGGGGAGAAGGTGTTGGTTGACTTTCGTCCGGCGAAATCCCATCGTGGAAATGCATTTGCCTCTCGGCGGTTGAACAGGGCATCCTAATAGCTGCTGAAGAATGGGGATCGTCGGTGGTCGATGCAGATGATTGTCACGGTGCAGGGAATCAACGTTTCTTGGCGCAGGAATTCCCCTTGCGCCCGAAGAAAACTCCCGATGGAACTCGGAAGTTGCGTTGTCTCATCGCGCTTCAACCCTGGAAAACGCGAATTAAAACATCCATTGGCGAGGATCAATCAGGGTGTATCGGGGAGGTACGTACCATGACGAGAGCTCTGCGTTGATCTAGAAGAGTCCCGAGTAGAGGATCCAGAGCGACACCAGTAGGATGATAAGAATGAGGTATGTGATGAGGATGTTCTGCGTCTCGTGAGTGGCTTGCGGCATTTTTGTTTATCCTTTATGTCACTGCACTCGTGGAAAGAAGACAACTACGGCAACCCCGAAGAAACCGTTGCACATTTACATACGCGAGGGCTGAGAGAATTGGAGCGAAGACGAATAAGGGTTGACTGAATCTCCTAGACACAGGCCAGAGGACGTTTTGAGGTCTCGTAGCAGTGTTCCTCGTCGCGTTACGTCCGATCATCGACTGGATCGCTCGCTCGGTCGATGCCCAAGCTGATCGGCCGGGGGTCCCGGTCCTTCCTTCAGGAACAGGGCCTCTCCCACCCGAATCGACCGCCATCAACTTGCCACCTTCCCCCGCGACCTCCGCCGATGAGGATTGGCAGAACCCAGTCCCACTACCCGGACCGAAAGAACTGCCAGAGAGGAAAGCAGAGGGACCAATAGGGGAAATGGTTCATCGCTAAAACCCAGCTAATAGGGAACGAAATAGTAGTTGAAGAACAAAGCAGGGTTGGACGTGTCCTGGGGAAGATCAGAGAGCCAGAGAAACCAACAGAAACGTAAAAAAACGTTGGTAATTTACGCGGATTCGCTTGAAGTGTTGTTTCCAGGTCAAAAGCGGAGGAGTGGCCAGGGGAAGATAAAGCTTCGCAACCTCGAGCTATATTAAGGCAGCGTGGATAGTTCAGAGATTCACCGAATGCTTAGTAGATCGGCTGGACCACCCGGTGCTGGACCAGCAGGGCAACAGTCGTCCAAGGTCAACGCTGAAATTGCCAACTACATCGAACGCTGCAAGCTCTCAGATCGTGGACAGCCCATTTAGTTCAATAAAGGTGTCAATTTTTAGCTCTAATATTAGCGTTTAACGTTTTAAGTTGTGTTATCGAATCCATTTTGCATGTTTGTTTAAAGTAGGAAGGCATGTTGTAATCAGGACACCGCTGTGAAGGAAAACAGTGCCACGTGCTGCAAGGGGTTATTAATGAGACCCGGAAAGGGTGAGCAAAAAAACAGTAAGCATGACACAGCAGGTTACAGCTGTTAATTAAATAAAAATAGCGAGAATGGAAAGTGTTTGCAGCGGCCGGAAAGACCTGCCTCGAAAAGTTTTTATTTTTAAATCCTCTCCATTAAAGATTCATCATGGCGGAAGCGGGATTTCACCTGAACGATATTTGTAAATAAAATGCCAGGCCGGACGTTGGTTTATCGGCGATATTTTTTCTTCATCGGGGAAGACAGACGGGACCCAGAAATAAATGAGCGATCGACGTATTGGCATCTCAGGGCCACGCTGGTCCGTCAAATTGACTGATGGCCCGAGTTATTCTAGGGCACTCGAGTTTTCGGTTTGATTAACTCGCAGTTCTCCCCCTCTCCAAACGCGCCATCCATCACATCCAGCGCTTTGGCTAATTTTAACGGACAAACCAAACATCGAATGGACAATATTCGAATCACATCGATGCTCTCCAGCTGACGTTACGTAACGATGATTCGACTGGTAACGGACTTAGTCTTGTCGGAGATAAACAGAAAACGGGTTTTACCCATTTCAAAATACTTCTTACCGAAACGTGATGTACTCCACATGACACAGACACAAATGTTATTTAATATAAATATATTTCCAAATACATCATCGGTCCTTACATAATATCGACGATTATTTGATGGCGATAAAAAATGTTAGGTACGAAAGTATGGCGTCGCTTAAAAAGCAATGGCTTTGGACATGTGACGATCGCGCTGTTACAAAAATAGTTGTCAATTATCGGCATCGTTATGACGTAGTAACAATTAAAATACAAGTACCCTGTGGCAAAGATATAAATAGAAAGGAATGGAATTTAACGAAATTGCTGCGATAAAAAGTGTCTTCCAGTCTGTCTGCTCTACTCGTTTTTATATCCTTAGATTCTTGGCACAGAAATTGGCCTGAGGTAACTTTAAAAATAACAGGTTGGAAGATACTTTTTATCGAGCTGTGCGAATGGCCGGCCGTAAGTCGATCGTAAATATTAATGACGTTTTCACGAAAGTCATTTACCAAGATTACAAAATATTTGTACAGCGATCTCGCGATCGGTAAGGCTTATGATTTCCACTTTACTGCCGAGGAATGAATGATCGCAGCTAAATTCCTCTCTGTAATTGAATTAAATCTCATCCTAGCGGATTCGATATCAGCGGAAGATATCACGTGGGACTTGAGCAAATGGACGATCACCGTTCGACCGTTTTGTTGTAATAAAACCCCGCACAGTAATCGAGGTCAATGGTGCTCCTAAGCAGGAACTATGCTCTGGTGAACTAAAACGTCCTACGATAAAATCGTACGTACACAGTACGTACTTGACAAAGTATTTCCTACTACACAACGCTCTACATTAGGCTAATGAGAATCCCAGGACGTCCTCCAGTGAGTAATCGAAGAGCCTTAAGTCTAGTTTGTACAAATCGGCAAGTTTTCGCAGTTGCTTGTAGGACAGGGTGGAATAATACCTGTCTAACTTCCTGGAGGTGGGTTCGCTGCTGGGGGGCCTAGCTGGAAAACTAAAACGAACAAAGGACAATGGTCGATTATTAAATCCTTGGAAATTTCGATCATCGATCACTTACTTAATTGGTCCAGCGCCAATTCTTTCGAGAACCTCCGTAGCGTCTTCCGCTAGACTCTCGTATTTGCTAACGAAATTGTAATTCACTAAACAAGGATGGCACAGCTCATATATCGGTCTCCAGTGCTCGTTTCGAGTACCGTTTTCCGCGTCGTCGGTCACGAACTCCACGAATTCACGGAACGTCACGTCATCGCCCTTTTGTATAGCTTCTTGAGTGGCGTTGGTTCTGTATCGCTGAAAGTAGACGGAAAATTGATTTCCCTCCGGGCCAAAGGTACAGAGAGGCACAATTTCGAGGATTGGATTTGTCGATTACTTTAATGATTTTCTTGCCGAACCGCATCTGAAAGTATCTCGAGCTCTTCTCGTCCCTGGCCTCCAGTTTATTCCTGTAGGCCGAGAGTAATCTTTCGAGAGGATGTCTCACCACTATCAGCTTGTCGTAGCTGGCCAATTTGCCGACAATTTCCTCGCTCGTATAATTACTGAGCCTGAGGAAAGTGCCCTGGGAATGAGCCAGGTCAGCTGGTATTTCCAGGGGTTCATTTCCAGGCCACTTTCCTGTCGCGATCATCAACACGCGTTTCCAGTTGGTGCATGCCACCTGCGGGGATTATAAAATGCGACAGTTAGCAGGGCATGTGGGTCAGAAATCGTAACCCGATTCCTCCTTGTCCCCTCGACCTCGCACGTGGATTTCTTAGATTACCTTGGGCACATAACAGTAGAGTAACTTGTGCTGCTCATCGACGATGATATTCCGGAAATTCTCCGGACTTATCGCGGGGTCGTAGGAATTATCACGAGCGAGGAGATCTTCGCAGCTGTACTGCAATCTTTCTTGTCGCTCGACCAGAGCGGACCGAGCCAGGGCATTGGGCCCGGCCCAAGAGTAATTGAATTTCTCGGATTCCACAGGCCTCTCATTGTCATTCTTGGGCGAGGCTTCCCCGTTAATGATCCTTGTCAGAGTTACAACAAAAATCCAGATACCGATGGCGGAAAAGGCTGCTTTCCAGCCGCGCCATTCTGTCATCTTATTTTCACCCACTTCATTGAATAGTTTGCTCGCGAAATCGCACGGGTAATCAATGGATTCAACGATCTGGAAACAGACAAATTATTCTATTATTCACGCACCATTACCCAGCAATCCGATCTCAAATGTTTGACCGATTGACAAACGGTTTTATGTGCTTATTTAATCGGATAATTATCACGTAAGCCGCGCGCAACAAAAAGCACGGCATGCTCGGCTCAATTTACATTATAAAGGGAGAAAAAGAAGTTCGTAACTGGGTCGGTAGGAAGAGCCTATTTGCACTTTAATGTCCACCAGTCAAACCACGTTGTACTGCCAAAATAATCGGCCAACAAAGTTGTCTGTTGCAATAAACAAACTCGTCAGAAAGTTGATTTACGTTGGTGGGGACGTTCCTTGGCCAATGATGCGTGAATTATTTAACACGCAACTCCATAGACTCGCGTGAGCTTTAATCGCCAATCGAAAACCTGTTCTTGAACTTTGTCCGTGACATCGAGATTCAAAACGAACAGCGTATCGTTATAGCCAAGACCAGATAAACCACGGCGCGTAACAAAGAATATATTTTTCGCGCAAATACTTCGCGCGTAAGTATATTCCGATTCGGTTTATCATTGCTGTGAGCAATTCAAAAATTTTTAGTCTCATCAGCGCACTATGTCACGCTTAGAAGAATCAGGGCAATTTACCACGAAAACGGTTCTTACGATCCTCAGGGTTCTAATAATCGCGAAAGGAGAACAGTAATTACTCGCCATGTAACGAGTGCACTCGAGAACAAGTGCACCGGATTCGGATGGTCGGCGTTTGAATAAACGTCAAACAGAAAACAGAATTGAGACTGTACCACACGGAAATTTATCTAAACACCTATCGACGTACTGCATTTTTTTAAATAAATTGATAATGAAAAATGAGTTTATCGTAGACCTACCTTTGAGATCCTGTTAGGTTGAGGATTACTCACGTTTAACAAACATTAGGTCACTGAAAATTCCACGGAGGATGTCAAACAAACTTACTCTCACGCGTGATACACTCGTGTGACAAATTTTGTAGCTGAGTCGAACGTGCTGCGAAACGCCAAGCGATAAGCGCGTGCGATAAAATCGAGGGGGGTCGGCAGATTTTTCGTCGAGCGGGAGAAACTTGGAAAAGCAATAAAAATGTACGAAAAACAGGTGAAACCGCGTGTTGGATGAGATAGACGAGGATGAGGCTTTGGCAAGGAGGACACCTTTGGAGGCGAATGGTCAGCCAGTCTCCGGCTGGAGGACACCGAGATCTTTCACCGTGGACGAGCCTCAAGACGCTGCGCGCGCGGTTTCCACCTCCAGCTTTCTTTCTCCACTTCAGCCTCCAGACCTCTTCTGCCTACCTCCCGTCTGTCCGTCTCCCTCTCCAGCTTTCCCATACCTTTGGGACTCCTCCGTCTGGCCCCCCGACACCTCAAACTCAACGGTTCCACCATGGTCCTCGAAAGAATTTTTATCGACTAAACCTTACTGGGTTTTTGATCAAGCCGTTCGTCTATTTCACGTGCCAAACTAAAGTGTACGGTAATCCACGTGCTTCTGCCTACTTTTTTCACCTTTACCCTTCTTCCTTCATTCCAGACATTCTTCTTCTTTGTACATTTCGATCATAAACCTGCCATCTTCCCGATTTGCCTATACGATTTTATACCTGAAAATGGACCCACATTGAATAGAAATGAATGTCAATAATTTACAATAAAACGCTGGTGATGTAATGCTGATTCAGTTACTTAATTGCTCGATCAGAAAAATTTATAAATTTGATAAAGAGAATTATTGTGATTCAACTGAAAGTGAGATTAGACGATCTTCTTCTCGCCGTTCGTAACAAGTTGTCTTCGTTGTTTTAATAACCGGACAATTTTATCAGTAATGCTACAACCCTGACTATCAGAAGTGCGAATTTAGTAAGCAAGTGGAGAGATAACTGCCTCAGTAAGTTAAGAAAACAATTATTATTTTCTTTAGTAAGATTATTTGTTCAGTGATACTTTTCGTGTGAATTGTACCGAATTCTTACTGCTTCAAGCATCGCCAGATGGGCCGATCTCTCTCATGACCTTCGGCTAAATTTCCCACACATTGCGAAGCACACCAACGTGTCAAACATCTTTCGAAACTTTCGTCACTCGCCAGAGTGCGATCATTCTCAAAAAAGGGTCCTTTTAATACGCCTATTTTCATGGAAATACCTTCTACGAATATCCAGTGTAATATAAATGAGCTAAATGTCTACAAAGTAACATAAATCGTGCGAGAAACACAACTGACGTAGAAAAATATGTTGGATGATAGAAAGCCGTGTTTTATTCTTTTGACATCAATTATTGGCCATCATTCGGGGGACGAACCCACGTGGTCTTATAGCTACCGGTTCCCTTAATTAATGCGGCAAAAAAGCTCATCGGGAACAATCCAAGGATTCTTGATGACGTCAAGGAGCGACGTCTGGAATATGCATACATCAAAATCCGTACCCAAATGGTCATCAGTCGTTTCCGGGCTAGTTACTCACAACTCCTGATATTTTTGGCTGGCACTCCAGTAGTAGGCCTTACTGTTTGGATATTTTTTAGTCTTTTGAGTCTACTTTGCGCTAACAAAGTTTGGGACAAATCGGTGACCCCAATGTCGTGGCTTCCCCTTAATAGACCGGCCGGAGAAAGTGCGTTACCTTCGATGTAGCTTTTGTACGGTCGCCAAGCCGGAGCTCTCTTTAGTCTCGCTTAAGCCGCCGTTCGTCTTTCATATCTCCGCAGGAATCAAACGACACCGTTTTACAGTAGTTCAAACAGAAGGGAGAAGCGCGTGAGTGGAGAACGAAACGTGAACCAAAGATGATACGGCCCTGAATGCCATTGATTCGACGCTAATTGCACGGCACTTGCGAAAAATTGCCTGATGCTCTCTACGTTGAATATTCATTGAGGGTAAATGAGGAAACTTCAGTTTAAAACGCTTTCTCGGGGTAGAGTATTCGTGAAATCGGTGCCACACAATATAAATTGTCACTGTGCAGTATCTATGTTAGTGCAAAATACGGCACTTGAAGACAGTGAAATAAAGTGTAAAAATATTGAGGACCAACTCCGTAAAAATTTAAAGGTTGAGTTCGAAGATGATAAGCTGCGTCTGAATAAGATTACACAAGTGTTTGCAATATTATTATGTACGCATTTTCACTCTCCACGACTTCGAGAAAATTATTCAGTACACATAAAGTTTTTTATATCGTACAATAAAAGAATGTTATTACGTATTTCAACATGAACAGTCTCGAACTGAATATCCTCGAAAGTCAGCCGTGGAATGTGAGCAGGTAGTTTTCTGTTTACCTTAACACAATACTCGCTTGAGAGTACTAATTGGAAGTCATCAAGACACAAAAGTCTCAGTTATCAATCACTTGCGCCAAAGGATAAGCAGTTTTATTCGCCAACAGATTAAGAAATTTATTTCGATTGCGTTGAACCGCTTGCAATACAGTTTTCCGTCTTATCACGTAATGTCACGCGTGGAAAGTTACAAAAACTAAGACTGCGTTAAACGTAGCATTTCGTAACATTTTGCAGGAAAATGTTGCTCTTAATCGGTGCGTGGCTCCTGGCCGGTTTGATCATTCTTTGGGCCCTGTTGGACCCCATCAGCAGAATTGCAGGAGCACTCTGGGAAATACTGGTACCTGTTTTGGATTCGTCGCCGATCGATTTGAGGACGAGGTTTGGGGAATGGGCAGGTCAGTAAATTTGATTACTTCTTGCGTGATCGAGAGGAAGGATAATGAGTAAAAATTTCAGTCGTGACGGGCTCGACCGATGGAATCGGCAAAGCGTATGCTAAAGAGTTAGCCGCGAGAAATATGAATTTGGTACTCATTAGCAGAACTTTGGAAAAATTAGAAAAGACCAAAGATGAAATTCTTGAAGTTAATCCAAAAATAGTGGTGAAAATTATCGCGGCAGATTTCAGCAAAGGACGAGACGTCTTTGAAAAAATTGGAATTCTGTTGAAGGACATTCCAGTTGGCATATTGGGTAAGCGATTACAAGTGTCCTCTTCAGTGAGTGGTAGCTAATTCCCACTACTCTTAATTTTAGTAAACAACGTCGGTGCACAGTATTCTTATCCCATGTATTTGGGTGAAGTACCGGAAGACGAGCTATGGAGTATCATCAACGTAAACGTCGGCGCTACAACGATGATGACACGTCTTCTCATTAATGATATGAAGAATCGGAGCAAAGGGGCAATCGTCAACATATCCTCCGGTTCAGAAATGCAACCATTGCCGTTGATGACCGTTTACGCTGCAACCAAAGTCTACGTCCACAGCTTCTCCGAGGCTCTCAGAGCCGAGTACGGTAAATACGGAATCACCGTTCAACGATTGGCACCTCTTTTCGTCAACACGAAAATGAACGCCTTCAGTGATAAGCTCCAGGTAAGATCAGCAAGCACTGGACCATTGCTCAAGAGCACTGAATAAGTGATATTGGATATTTTCTTGAAAATATTAGGTATCGAGCATTTTCGTCCCAAGTGCAACGACCTACGCGAAGAACGCGATAGCTACTCTCGGAAAAATTGACTCTAGCACCGGATACTGGGCCCACGGGATACAAAGCTTCTTCGCCCTTATCGCGCCGGTATGGATAAGAACAAAGGTCGGCCAATTCATGAATGAGAATTTCAGGGAAGACTATTTTAAACAGAAGAAGATGTAGAAAATTTGTACAAATAAATAGTACGATGGGGGACGGAGTGTAAGTTGAAACCAGACAGCCACACAGGAAGGCTGACGTAACAAGCTACCGTCCATTCGTTTGGGGTGATATCAACAATAATATAAAAAAACATTTTTTTATTTTAATTAAACTGTTTACATTTTCAAAATAATAATAATTAGGAGCTTAGTTAAATCATATTTACAAATAATTATTTCTTCCTCGCATTCCGTTCCTTCATTTTCTTTATGTGTTTTTTCACCTTTGTTTTCCTCTTTTCGGCCTGTTGTTCCTTGACGGCCTTTTTGCGTGCCTGTAACATCCAGGTACATTTCCATGAATTGTAAGCAGTCAAAAAATCAGGAATGTTTTTACCTTTTTACTTTCGGGACTTTCATTCCTTGGACGTGCCGAATTAACGAATTTCGTTTCGTTTTCCTGTTCATCACTTGCTTCATCGCTATCGCTGCAGTTCTCAGTATCCTCTGATGAATCATGTGCGCTCACATCGATGTCCTCATCACGCTCCTTAGCAAGAATTTCTGGCTTTTCCATGGGTTTCGACAAATCAGCTTTCAAACCGATTATCGTTTTGTATATTAAGTCTATCTTTCCTGACTTCGCCAGTTTTATATCCCGTTCGATGTCGATCACCTGATCCAATCTTTGTGGGATATAAGCTTCCTTAAAAACTTCCTCTTCTACTTGTTGAGTAGGATCCATATTCTGACTACCCTGTTGATCGATTCGATCAGATATCATGTCCAAATATTCATCCATGTTACTTTCGGTTACAGTAGGATCCGTTATAAAGTCAAACAATGCTTTGACGGACATCACCGCGACTTCGTTCTTTTTGAAGAACTCTGAAAAAACCACGATATTAATAATATTTATAGTCTTGACCTTAGAGATTAAATTATTCTGTAAATAGGACATTACCAGTAATATTTGTACAGTCCTTCCTGAGGAACTCTAATGCCATTGGATGATCATGTTCAACAGCTTGTGACACGTCGATTACAACGATCGAACCGTCGTCATAAAGCAGATTGTATTCGCTCAAATCGGCATGGACAAGTTTACATTTATTATACAGTTTCCACATAATTTCTACACATTCTCTGTAGAGTTTTCTGGGCTTTGAAGAAGTAAGAACAACGTCTTTCAGTTTAGGTGATGGCCACCCATTTGTTCCAATGAAATCCATTAAAAGTACATGACTCCGCAACAAAATCGGTTGAGGAGCGTTTATTCCACCCTGCTGTAACCGTATTAAATTTCTTAATTCTTTTTCCGCCCACGTACGCACCATCTTCCGCGGATTGTGCCGACAATATCCATGTCTGAAACGGAACTCTCCGGTTACATATTTATCGCGATCTTTGAATTGTAAAATGGATGTTTTGTAAATTTTTATGGCAAATTCAATGCCAGTCTTTGATGTGGCATGGTAAACATTCGCCTCTTTTCCAGTGGAAATACAGCCATTGATTTCAGCTATTACACCTTGGTTCAATAGCTTAAATAATATCATTCTAGTACGGGGATCCATGACTTGTTCTACAGTAGCACGGTCATGTTTATCTTTTGTTCTCATTCTTTCTTTTTCTACCCGTTTGTTGGTTTCAATGAGAAGATTAGCAGCATGCCCTGGTAGAGATGGACCTTCATACTTCTCCATATTTATTTTATGAGCATATCGCCGAAATAGTTTATCACTAGGCTGATAATTTGTAATTTTGCTGGATGCACTTTGTGCATTTAAGTTTGGCTTTTGAACATTCTTTAAAATATCCTTTCTCCCTGAACCGGTTTCTTCTATATCCCATTCACAATCATCGTCCTCCAAGTAACCTTCTTCATCGCTGTCTGCAATATGTAGTTTTTCAAGGTCATCGGGAATGACGGTCTGAGATACTGGTGTTCCTTTGTATACCCTAACCCTGAAATTTGTTTTCATTATACGCAGCATGATTGTCAATTAGTTTATTCCTCTATAGACAGATAGTTATACTTCTTTACAAGTTAAACGTGTACGTACTCTGTTGAATCCTCCTCAGCATCGCTAAATTGTCCTGGTTCTATTACTTCCTGCATCTTGTGAATGTACACACTAAGGTTATGTCCTAGCGAAGTGATTGTATATTAACGTGGGTAGGGAACGTAGGGAATGACGCAGTCTACACAGCAATCAACAGCAATGTCTACCTAAGGTGACACTGATTTTCATACTTATTTATTAATATAATTACATCGTATTTACAGTGCATCATTTTCTATTAAATTCTATCTTTACAAATCATTAATAGTTGATTTCTTTAATACATGTATATAACCCAGAAAGCAACAAAAAATTGTATGGGCCCCAGCCATAAGACCCAAGTATGTTGTAAATGAAGCCTAAAAGTATCTCAGTTCCAACAGCGAACAAACGGAAAGCATTGGAACTAAGAAAATACTATAATAAAATATACAATACTACGCATAATACTCCTATTCTACTTCCATTAATCAGCATACTAATCACTCGATATGTTTGAGTGGATAAGAACAGGAAATCATGAAGACAGTAACCAATATGATTAACTTTATTTCCTAGAATTAATACATTGACATTGTACGAGTTACGTCACTTGACACATTCCATAATCGAATAATATACTAAAACTTTGTTGCACTTTGTTAACAATTTAAACGTGTTCTCACTTCACTTACATTTCACTTTTGTTTAAAATCGTCACGGATTTCCTCCATCTTTGAACATGTTCAATGATGTCGATAAATTATAGTTGTTTCTAAATCACTGTGATTATATATTATCCATATTTTCAGTGCTACTATTTAAGTGCAGAGAAATAAATGTCACTTGAGTAGTTACTATGTATCAAGGTGCTACTACGTTCTGTAGAAGTATCCACGATTGTGGTACATTCATCCTTTGTTACGTGTGTAAATAAACTATAAAAATAAATACAAGAGCAAATACTAACCAGTGCAGAAGTAGGCAGGTTTATACCTAATAATCCTGCAGGATAATCCTACACGCAGCAATAGACTGTACTTGATACAGTAACATATTTAATCGCAGAAAGCAATCATACCTCACGCGCATGCGTGATACAGTTGCGTGAGGTATGAAGTGCATATGAAGAAATCATCTCCTTGCACCGAACAATACTCATTCCATGTGATTAGAATTTACATTTCATACTTATCAGAATTCCATACATTCCAAAACCCATGAGTATGATAATTATTAGTAACCGTGATTATCCGGATGAATCAGAAAATTAGTTGGAGGGAAACGGCAACGCCGCACCTCGCTTGTTTAGACTGCGGCGTTGCAGTAGCACGAAGTTGATGTGTGCATGGGTTTCCAAGTGAATCTTAGTTTTTTTAGTATTTCATGTAGAATATAATACGCTTTTGCAAATCAAAGAAAATGTGCTGGTCCGAAGCCACCTCCTTGCCACAATAAACTGCCGTAAGTAATTCAATTTAATGTATATTAATGTGTCGAAATGAGACGTTACATTGGCTCTGTTTTCTCTGGCTGTTTATTGTGAATATTTGTTTAGCGGACTCTCTGCTGTTTAGACAATTATATATATATCTGCCCTATTGTTTGTAGTATACAAAAATGCAGCATTTTATATTTTTACTCGTCCTGTTTAGGTTATGTTACTGCAACTTGATATCTTGGTAGCCATGTTTAGGGACTGAAGATCGTTATGCTATACTTCTTTTAACGATTTTGAAATCTTTACTTCATTTTTATTTCAATGAACAGCTTATACAGACCTAAGGTTGGAACTAAAGTCTCAAGTAATTTACTCTTAATAAGTATCTCACACCATAATGCAGCAAGTTTTTTGGCGAATCGACATTTCGTAGGGTTCGCCATTTTGTGTAACATTGTTCTAAACAAAATGGAGAACGGTCCTTAAGAAAATACAAGCAATATGGGCTAATATTGAGTATGCATTACTTAATGCCTGAGACAATTTTGTCTTACCCACTTTTTGGCTCACAATGTATATATTGGAAAGACAAATAAACCGATTAGGCATTTATAAGAGAATATCTCATAGATATTTTGTAGGCAATTCCTAACAAAAGCATCCCTTCAAAAAAGAATTGTTTAACTGGTTCGACCGACACACATATATATGTGCTAAGATCAATCATTTGTAGTTAGTGCTCAGAGCCGCGCATGGGCCATTCCATGTACTATATGTGACCTTACATTACATCAAAATTTCGGAATACAGACACCAGTTTCTTGTGAAACAATCGTACTTAAAAACTGCCGAAAATACCTATGGCTTCTTCTGGAAAAATATTAGTGAACATGATGACTCTTGAACTCTAACCTAAGCATCCTGACTAGGGCCCATTTGTAAGAAGTCCTTTAATGATGTCACCAAGTACATAATCATGTTGGAGTGATTCAAGTGGGACATTAAAATTTCATACACATCTTTGTGTTTCTATCATCATACATGGTACATCATGAGTATTAAATAATAGTTTCATAATATGACGTCAGATGAGTAGATGAGAAGAAGCGGCAACACTGCTTTTTGCACGTTTAGATTGCGTTGTTGCGGCATCTCAAAGTTTCCCGATCAACTGGTATCCGAGTTTGCCTTCATTTTGAAATTTATATATGCTGAATACGTCTTACTCTAACTGAGCGAAATATCACGTCATTACTCGCAACCAGTCTGTCTAGAACACTTATCGTAAGTCACTGACACAGGTATACTTGATAACGGTGGTATGTGTACAAGTAAATTATCTGCTAATTCAGAACGGACTACACGTATGTGCTCTTGGTATTGACCGGAGGGAGTTCGACATATTGGAAAAAAAATGCATGTAACCGGTTACTTGTTCTACAAAAAATTGTATTTTGTAAATATACCGGCTTTGTTTTCCATGAATTTCTAGGTTATGGTACTGTTAGTTGCCATTATTAGGATATAAGTTATTTGCGCTATATGACCTTTAGAACAATTTTAATATACTTTACAATTGTGACTCACTGAGCAAGGTTCTCCGTGCTTTGTTTGTCATTAGAATAGACCATAACAATCCTGGGTCTTTGGTCCCAAAAGAGTAACACCTATTATGTTTGAAGTCATCATAGTATACCTATTGATGAAATCATACCTTACAATCTTCGATGTCATGTTATCATTATGATCAATTGATCAGAATTTACTAAATATTATTTGGAAAACAACAAATCAGACCTAGGCCAGAGCATCCAATGGTATTGGTGACCTAGTCTTATCAGTAGTTTACTCTTCTTTATTTCTAAGTGCCATGTCTATGTCACTAATCCAATAAGAATAGCTGTACATTGTGTTGCATGTCTTTTCATTCATATCTGCTCGATATTGTGAATCCCCTCCCTTATTGATGCGTCTTTTTTACAACTGTTTCTTATGTAAGGTAGTGATCGGGGACTTGCGACTGGACTTAAGTAAATGTTGGTACACGATCGATGAGCTTCGGGTGCATTACTTTGACAATTCTGTCAACGATAAGTTGACCAATATGATAGGCAACGTTAGACTCGTGAGCAGTCTTCCATTTATTATGCTAATAAACATTTTTATTGCGCAAGTTGATCTAGTCGATGTGTACCGACAATATCAGCCACATCGGGTTCTTTCTTCAGGTCAGAGCTTGAACTGGTGGGGTACGAATAATGTAGTCTCTACCACTCTAATATTTTGATCTATTTACAAACTAAACTATACGATTTGAACTTGCGAGTTTTGGCATACTTCG
Organism: Hedychridium roseum; assembly: GCA_963989215.1. NCBI lineage: Eukaryota > Metazoa > Arthropoda > Insecta > Hymenoptera > Chrysididae > Hedychridium > Hedychridium roseum. The sequence continues at coordinate 972,464 of OZ022318.1, read as the reverse complement.
ACATAATATTTATTAGAAAAATGTGAGTGACTTACAAAAGTATGGTTGTTAAAAATGAAACATTCGGGAAGATTTAAACTGTTAGTCAGACTGTTGAAGTTATTACAAAATTTTGAGATGTGCGTCCCAGGAAAGTATGACAGGGAAAAACTTATAAAGTTCGAGGTCGATTTCGCCATGTTTAAACACTTCGTGCACATTCGAGCGATGTCGTGAGGACTTAATAGTGGGGCCGTACGTAGTCTTTCCTGCGAAGAGGCCCCGCACTTTTTTCCTTACTTGGTACTGCGGTACAACGAATATTTCGACCATATGATTTATCATGATTTTGGATTGTGAAAATATTGATATCGTCCTTAAATCGATTGGGTAAATGCGCGAATTGCATCGATGGTTCGATTGCGTGAGGGTGGCACATATATATACCTAATACGAAAGTGGTGACCTCGTGCGGTGAGCATCGATTTGATGCACGGACTGTGGGTTGACAGATTTTCTTTAGGAAGTCCGTGTGTTTATTTCTTGTATTTATTTATTAACTAATGAAATGCTTCGTGCCGAGAATAACGTGTAATGTCCAATGAGTAATAGTATTGCTCGTACTCGTGAGAGGAATTCATATGCCGCTATAGGTACTGGTTATGATCAATGAAGTATTTCTGAACGGGAAAAAATAGGCGGTATATTTTAAAACGTTCCTGCATTCATAATGATAAGGTCGTTAATCTTCAGAAATATAAATGTACTTGGACGTTATTGTGTGAATAAAAAGATGTTTACGAATTTGATTATTTTTTTTCCATTTTGAGGTGGTTAATTATTTCTTGGGTCAGTCTAAGTTATAGGTACAGTTTTTTCTTGTAATTGTTAGATTTGAATTGATGCTTTTTAGCTGAGGAGTTTAGTTCTTTATGCTATGCTGCTTCTGCTAGCATCAAGCTTTGTTCAGATAGTGCTAGCAAATCTCTTAGTTTTTATTTCATAAGCACTGTAGAATTTTGGTCTTTTGTTGATATCTGTCGATTGTTGCACTTTAACAAGTTGCACTTCGATTATTCACAGATTAGAGATCATTAAATGTACAAGATAAATGGGACTGCCGTGAAATATACCTATGCACTGGCTGTGTAGTAATGGAGACTCTAAGAACCGAAACGGTTCATACTACTGACTCCATTCACTCGACACTCTCATGTATTAATGTACAAGATATCAAGGAAACATCAAAGGAAAATGAGGAAGAGGGGCTTTTATATGGTGCAGATGAGGATGATGCATTGTCAGATGATAGTTTGCGATTGAGAGTATCTGATGATGAAGAGATTGAGGCAGAGGATGCTGTTACATCTATCAAAGTCATGAATGAGGATAATAAACCAAAGAGCAGTATGACTGGTGAGTTTTAACTGCTGAAAATCATAATTGAAATCTTAACAAGCATCAATCTGTGTTCTCAATGTTCATCAATTGATGCTGGAGTCAAGAAAGCCTATAATGTTCTTCAACAACTGACAGCAATTCATAAAAAATTTAGTTCTTAGCGAAGAATTAAGGACAGGATAACATGAAAAAATGATAGCTATGAAAACTCCTTTTACATTCATTTACTAATAAGTTATTCAAAGTGATCCACTATGATGGATCTCGTGTAATAATACCCCATAATTGGCTGTGATTTTGTTAGGTAACAGTCCATACTAAGTTAAATCAAAGAAATGCCTATTGATATCACGTGGTTGTTGTGGAAGGAATGTTTAAAAATAACAAACATTATATTATGATAATGATACGAGAGTGTAGAAGTCCGCATAAAATTCAGAATGTCTTCTATCCGAAGAGCTTAATATTAGTGCAAAATTATCGTTCTGACGACATTTGTATTTTACCTGACGACATTAAAATTATAGGAATTGTACCTGGGAACAGCGGACCAGGCATTGAATTGAAAAGGGATCCAAGTGAATCGAAGGAGGCAGTCATCAAGAACGGTGTGTCGACCAGCGAAATACCGGACAAGGAAGGCCGGGAGTCAGGTAATATTCCACTGAATGAAACGACTATGAGCGAATCTCCGAGAAACCGAAACACGAGCGAGGGCAGACCATACGGATCGGCAGTAGGTAGACAATTCCCCGTTCCGCGGGCAAAAGTGCATGATAATCGACGGAGGTTCTTACCTACGAGCCGGATTCGACCGTATCGGCCCGAAAACCGTATTTCCTACATGCGGTCAAATTATTACGCGCAAAATGAACTGTACAGAGCCACACCGGAGAACTATTGGAATAACCCCCGGAATTACAGTGGCTTTCATGGCTCAGTTTTCTCTCACAAGTATGGCAGGTACAGCGGGATCGGTCACGATGCTTGGCCCAGTTATAGCTCTAAACGGCCCATGGAATGTAATAGGAAGGATCCGCCCAAGGATTCTGCCATGTCTTCCACTAATATAGGACAGTCGAAAACAAAAGAAACAGAACTTGCAGAACATGCGGAACAAGAAGAAATCAAGGATGCAAAAATTGTTGATGAAGCTTGTAAAGTCTCTGATGTAGCTGAGAACACGGTTGATACCGAAGCTGAAGTAGAAACTAATAACGATGCACATGAAGATAAAAAACATATTACAATATCATCTACAGAAAAAACTGTTGATGAAATTAATAATGCAACTGATAAATGGAGTGAAGATCATGAAGGAAAAAACATTGAAGAATATCCTGAGGAATGTACCTCTATTAGTCGAAATAATGATGAGTTATCTATTGCGCTTCAAGAAGAAAAATCTAATGATAATGATGAAGAAGATAAGATAAAAGATGTTGATGAATCTTTAGATCAGTCGACAGAACTGCCGCAAAATCATGATGTAGATTTTACTGTAACAAATGTTGATGCAGAATGTAAAAATAATGATGAAGAAAAAAATAACCTTGGTACTGATAATACGCAACTTGCTGACACTACGGAATTAAATGATGATTCGAAAACAGAAAAGACAGAAATCGGGAGTATTACAGAACAATCTGATCAAAAGGAAAATTGTTTGCAATTAGAAGAAAAACAGGAGAATAGTATTAATGAAAAAACAGAGAAAGTTGACGCAGAAAACGACGAGGAAACCACCGTCATTAGTATTGAAGTTTCGCCTGAAAAAGAAAAAGTGATTAATGTTGAAAATGATCTAGAGAAAGAAAAAGATGACCCTCAAAGTCATCAGGTTTCAGATGTCGAACAGTCTGCTTCGAACGAAACTGAAGTCAGTTCGAATGCCATAAAATCGAGCAAATCGAATATCACTGACGACGATTCTTCATTCTCGGGCGAAGCCGATGAACCGAAAAGCATATTGAGAAAACAATCGAAGAGATCGTCCTTGACTAAGAGAACTGTTAGTAAGGAAACGACGTTGAAAGTGTTCAATGTCGATAGTGATACAACTGATAATCTGACGTCCACCGATGACAGTTCGTCAGTGAGCAAAGACAAAACTTTGCCGTCTGCTACAGGTGAGCGTAAATCGAGTGACAATGAGAAAAAACGTACTGAAGAGTCGATTGCTCCGCAAAGAAGGAGAAGGCGAACGAAAAGAATGACCATTGCAGCGCAAGAGGCTGCAATCATGCAGGAAACGCAAGGTAGGGCTTACCTTAAAAAAACTATACATCAGGATGTCAGGGTAGAAATGAGCACGCACAAAACTAAACTTGAGGAATGTCATTTAATCGTGTTAATGTATATACAAAATACAAGAACCGAAAATATGTTATATTTGTTTCATTTATATCATCCTATGTTTATCAACTGCAGTCTCAGACTATCGGACCTTGTATTTCAATAAACCTTCTCTCGCGTAAATACGGAACTAATAGCAGATGTTCTTTTTGAGTTGTGACTTGCATTTGCCAAATATGTAAACGTAAGCTTGTGTGTAATATTAGTATAAAGGAAGAAATATCATATTCAGTTTTAGGATTAGAAAATGGCCGGCAGAAACGTCGAACCGCAAAAAACGCGGCAGAAATAATACGAAAGAGATTTCTCAATCTCGACAGCGATTTAGAATCTAGTGATGGTTCGGATAAGTTCGTTATGGTCAATCCTAAGTCCCAGTTCAATGACAATGCCCGCTCACTTTCACCTCCTTCATTGAAACGTCCTTGTCTGGAGATCACAAGTGTCACCGCTAATGGTAGTCTAAAAAAAGCGAAAATAATGTCTGATGAGGTGAACAAGGAAACACGGCCCCTTTCCAACAACATGGAGAAAATAAAGAATCTTTCCTACGCGCGGAAATTCTTCCAGAGGGACTTCAATGGCAGAATACAAAAGTTAAAGCCGGAGGTAATATACAGTTCTTCAACGATCCAGAGGAAATTAATTCTTCTTTCTATCTAAGGATGTGCGATCATTTATTTTAGGAACTGGAAGAACTTCTCATACAAATGATCGCCGAAGTCATAACGAATCGAAGTGAAATGGGAAAACTCAGGGAACAGGCCCGTGTATCGGTAAGAAATCAAGAAACTTTGCGTACACGCTGTCAGCAATTAGCGAAACAGATCAAAGATATGGAAATGGTTTTGAATCGCAATGCGGCGGATCGACGAGCTAATAATGAGAAACCTATGGCACCGATAAAGATCAATAGATCTGTGGGACTGCAAGTCAACATCACGTCATCGGTACGAGTTCACATCTCTTGCTCACTTATTTTTATAATAGATTCGTCAACTAAAGATCATGTATTTATTACACAGGAATACGGAATACAAAATTTACGCCAAATTCAAAATAATGCCGGATCGAAAACGATTCATATCACAAATAATCTCAACACATCTACGACGGAAGTAAATAGTAATAATACAACACCAAGGCGTGGGCTAAAAGTACGATCGCCGCGAAGATCTGATTCTTCTGTTGGACCACAGGCCACGACGCAAAATCAAATTCCCACCTCTCCTCTTACTTCTGCCGTAACTCCAACGGCCTTAGTCGTTACGAAGCCTGTAGAATCGCAACAAACGGCTACGCCACCCAATCAAACAAATAACGTACAAAAAATGTTACCAGTCGTAAGTGTACATCAATTCCATTATTTTGCTCGATATCCCGCGCAAAGTTATCACTGATTCCTGTTTCTATTCTTCACAACAGCAACAACCACAAACTGTAATAGTAAATGGAAAAATCCCTAATCAGAATAATCGTCAATCGACGTCTGCATTGACTCTCAAAACGACTGCAAACGACCTTATTGATCTCACGGACGAAGAAGAAAAGAGTAAATGTAAGTTGATATCCTTAGGTTTATGTATCAAAGGATTTAAGGAGTCCACTGTTGATGTACTAATATACTTGATGTTTCTATCACAAAAGTAACAAGCCCTGAAAATCCAGTTACTATATTGCCAATACCTACGGGGCATATGAAGCCCCAACAATCGCCAACACAAACACCACCTCAGTCTTGTTACCAAAGGGTAATTCAAACAATACCGGCAAGCGTCGCGATTACAAATCAATCTAGCATTAGAGTAGTTCAACCCGCTGTTCAACCCACACCAACTGCGTTAGTGGTAGGTAACACTATTTTACTGTGTTCAAGGACTATGATGTACCGTTGCTAAAGTCTAAAAGACTTTTTTTTATTATAGAATAATATGAATGCCCCTCGAGTAGCATATGTAATGCAAGGTAATGGACCACCGCGGCAACTACTTATAGCATCTAATTCTAATCCGGTAAGACCTTAGTGAGGAATTTATCTGTAGTGGTCTTCAAATTATACTTTCGTATACACATACTTTTTGTCACAGATAAGGCCAGCAACGTCGTGTAGACCACCATTTACAACTGTCACGTACAAGACTGGTGAGTAAACAGTAAAGAAAGTATATTATGATTTGTCCCTGCTTACATCCTTTTCATTAGTTTCCTATCCTACAGGTATTCAAACAGTCGCAAATGGTACTGTGCGGGTATTGACGACACCTGCTACACCAAATATACAACCGCAAAAGGTGAGCAGTCATTGATAATGATGAAAAAAACAGTGATTAGGTGATATTAAATTTCGTAAATATTCACATATAGCATCCAGCACCTTTACCAGAAACGCCAACATACATGGTAAATCCAGCATGGAAGCTTCCTCCTCCCGCACCGTCATTAAAAATTTCAAAACATTCGAATGGCACGCAAAAAGGTATTTTACTCGATATTCTACCGATCTTCAAGGTGATTGAAGGTCATATAATCTGAACATTTTATGTTCTGTAGGCATTGTCCTCTCGTGGAACATGGCACTTACCGACAAGCATGCGGAAATAGCTAGTTATCAATTATACGCTTATCAGGAAATCCCTGGCATGCTGCCTAGTACGTCTTTGTGGAAGAAAGTCGGCGATGTTAGAGCTCTACCACTGCCAATGGCGTGTACTCTAACTCAGGTAAAACTAAAATACTATAGGCCATTGTACTAAGTGTAGTGTGTACTATATTGTAGGGTTTTTGTTGCAGTTTTCCGAAAGTAATAATTATTACTTCGCGGTCAGAGCTGTTGATACACATTCCAGAAAAGGACAATACAGTTTCCCTGGTAACATCTCATTGTAAGTCATGATAACAAAGGGAAGAGTTGAGCATTGTTGGGTTTTAGCTATCTCACTTTCCTTAACTCTTTATGAGCGTTTAATACGCAACAAAATACCGCGATGGCTAATGACATTTCAATAATAATATTCTCTTTTGTTAATAATCCAATTGAATAAGAAACCGGTAATAGTAATAGTCAAGCCTACCTTGCATCTTTCAATTATCTAACACTGTATTGATGGGACGATCAATCAATCGACTATTATGTTTGATCAGTGTACGATATATCCCTCTACACTTTCAATCAGCCTTTCTCATTACTGTAGAAATAATATAGAAATTAGACCCCATTTTTTATTTATTCGCTATGCATATCTTCGATTGAAAAGATATGATAATTCATGTAACTCAGAAATTCTGGGAGTGATTTTTTATATAGTTTGTATGGTAGTAATATTATTGAACAGTGTATCATCGATGGAGTACGTGGAAAATATTCTAGTCGGTAACACACTGAATACACGACACAACCACAAAAGACTGTTAAATATAAAGTGGAGAATATCATATACGCTATTGAAAGGCTGGTACGAGTGTTTTACTCTCGATCATTTCCATCATTTCAGCTTTCTCGTGTATAGAATTTCGCAGCAAATATAAGTCCTGTCCGTACTTTAAAAATATTTCGTTTTTGGCCCAATGATCATGACTCTGATATGATTTTGTCGTTGACTATTTTTGCGGAAGCAACTTGCTCAATTTTTGTACAGTTTAAGCAAGGCTGTAATGTAAGATATTAGTCTATTACCGTACTTCGATATGCCATAATGTATGCAGCCGAAGGACGAACCTGTATATTGTAAATAGTCAACTTTTTATGTGCGGACTTCTAACAGCCGTCAGAAAGGATCGCCTACAATGTGCAGTAGAATTTTTTAATATGTTATCCTATTTAATTTGTATGGTCATCGCATCTTCTGAGTGTTAAAATTATGATAATAAATTAATAATCTTTCGTAACTGTCTGTTTTACCGTAAACAAAATATACACACTTCGACCGAACATTTAATAAATAAATGAGTTCTCTTCATAGTTTTCAAAAATCGCGGCAGTTTGTATAACCTCTCTCCATTGGCTCGATTATTTTAGAATTTTTTTTAGGGTCCAGTGGTAATTTCCTAGTCGACTAAGGAGTAGGGAAACTTGTCCAATCGTAGAGTAGGTACAACGGAATGTGAACCTTATTGGTTGATACTTATTTTTGCCTATGCCATTTAAATTAGGTTAATTAATAGAAAGGAATTGTCAAGATTGGCCTGTTTTTATCGTGTTTTGAAATTTTTGTGTAAATATCGACAGATTACTGAAATGAATCGCGTCAAAAACAGTTAAGGAGGGAAAAGTAATTTGAAAAGTGTACGATGGAGAGAATAGGCGAATATGTCACGTGACCTCTTTCGCTAAATCGCGCCAGACGGGGACGTTCACTCCTCATCCATGAATCTCGCAAAGAAGACGTCTGAATCGTATATCCGCTTAATAAAGAGGCGAAGATGAGTAACTAGTCGAGAAACGGTTTGCACACGCAAGTGTGCCGAAGCTACTAATAATCATGGAGTAAGTACAATACACTGTCTTGTTCTAAGTTGCATTATAATCATACAGTTTCATTTTGGAATCACCCTTCTGTCTATCGAGCGTTCTGATCTGCTGCCATTTTGTGACTCAGAGGAATTCTCCGAATGATACATCATGATTTCTTTCATTACGTTATATTATGGGGATTTTCCGGAATATTTGCTACATGTTTCGCGTGGGCATTCGCCTATACATTTTCCGGGTTCATTGATAACATTCGTCATCACATAAACCCCGCCAGATGATAGTAACGAGTATTGCGTCATAACATGACATCGACTTGTGTTTATAGGAAACCTTTTCCTTGTTGCTTCATGATCATTACGTAAATAAGAATGCCATCTATTTACTAGATTTGTAGATACATTTCCACCGAATTTGAAATTCTTATTCTTTTCAAGATACTCCATAGACTGCTTCCTATTTCTTTTTATTCTTGTGATTATCGATCTCATCACAGTATTGATAACAACCCTTATACCTCTATAATAGACTGTCGTCCGCGAACTAATATAATTAGATTATAATACTTAATTGATAGTGTACTAATGATTTAATTGATATTTTTAAATATTTTTAGAGCCATCATGGCGTTTAGCGCAATCAACGTCGCTACGACGACACAAATTTCTTTTCAACGAATTTTAATCCCTTTTGATTGGATTCGCACTGATAATGGCCATCAACGAGGACCAGGAGATGTGGGTATGGAAGTTAGAGCCGGTATCCCCTAGCGCGACATCGCAACTAGAGGTTGACGATGACTGGTTGTCAATTGATAAGAACACCTCGGAATTCGCGAACAATGCTGCGGAACCTGTTATGTACGACGACCAACCTAGCCGCGCACAAGTGGCCACAAAACTTCTTGAAGAACTTGATGAATGGATCAAAGAAGGTATTTAACAAATAAGAGTTCTGTACTAAAGGTATTGAATGGCAGGGATGTCAAAAAATAATATTGTTTTTTGAAACATTCAGTATATTTGACCCGTATTAGCACTGTATAATTAACATGTCCTTCATTAAGGGAATTTTGCATGATTTTCTCATTACTGTGTCTCACCGTACTTTCCGCTGCAATGTCGGTCAACGGCGACCGCCACAAAAGCGAGAGCGTTAAGCCGACTTCACAACGCTTCATAACGTGGAAACTTAATCCAACATTTTTTGTCAGAAACTGGTTATAAGTCGGGTCCAGTTGCACTAAACTCCAATTTAAATTCCTTATTGCAGTCCTTGAATCAATAGCACCTTTGATTCGTAGTCGTTGTAGACATTCAAATGAAGGGGTGTGTTTAGTAAGACAGTAGACACATTTTATACCAATATTGTAAGTTCCGTATACAGCTGTTCTTCGAAGTTGAGGATCAACGTCCTGGGAGAAAGTCACGTGAAAATTTTTATGGCGGTCGTATACCGCGGCCCTTTTTATGGTCTCATGCAGGCAGCGAAACGTTGTGCTTAAAAGAAACTGCATTTATAAGAAAAAGAGCTTGGAAATTGGTGCTTGAATTTTGCGGCAGACGTTAAAAATTTCGATGCTATTCCCCTTTGAGAAACATTTACGGCGATTCCATAAAGTCGGTAACTAAAAATGATAAATTGTCTTATTTTGTAGGAATGTGCGCGAAGCGTCAGCTGTCGAAAATAGACGACGCAAGACGCGGATAACGCGGTGATAATGTAACAAAAATGCGCGAACGTGCAGTTTCCCCGGTAGCAGAACTTCGGTTATCCAACGATCGTTTAGCCTCGCTTAAACACACACGGTTCCCGAATGCACACGTTTCTCAGGTCCAAAACTCGACGGACCATTTTTTCATTGGTCCAGCCTGGCTTCTCTTCCCAGCATGCGCCACTCTCCTTGCCTTGCGCTCGTCTCACTCTTTTTTTACCCGGCCGAAAGAGAGTGGGACAAACTGGTTAACCTCTGCGCGAACGGCTCTTAGGCCGATAGGCAAGCGTACGCGTGTGAACCTCACACACAGATACGCCTAGTTGCCTCGGACAAGATATCCCGGATAACGAGAGGCCCCCAAGCCGCGCCGATTTTCTATTTCCTACCACTATCGCTGCCATGGGAACATCGCTTTAAATTTCTTATCTCCTGAACAAGATGCCTAGGGATCGCCCCCAACGTATACCGTATCACTTCTCAAGCTCATAAAGCAGCTAGTGAACTTTCCTCGACCCCAACTAAGTCCTCCGGCGCTTTATCACCATTCTAATCCTATGTCCTAGCTTCCCAGTTCCCCTGTGCTTTCGTGCACTGCAACCGCCGGGAATGCTGTGAGCTCATATCGTTTTAGGAACGTCGAACGATAGAACGACGAGGCCCGCGCTCGCGCTCGCGCGTCCACAAGTTTCCTTGTGTTTGTGTTCTCTCGCGCGTGTGTATCGCCGGAGTAGGAGTGCCAGAGGGGGGAAAGTCCAAAGATAAGCAGGAGTGGTGCTTTAACAGTATGCAGGCCGATCGTGCGATTCGTATGATTGTTTTTCATCGGTCGACGTCGCGCCAGTATAAACTCGTCCGTCAACCAGGCACCTACATCAGCTATCCCGTCGTTCTGCTTCCTGCGACTCGTTGTTCCCCAGCAGTTGTGAGCTTCGTCGAGCCTCCGTCTTTCGAGAATTGGTGTTTTTCCCACGGATCGAAGATTTTCGTAAATCCACGGATCGGTACAAGGATATTCCATTCAAGTGGAGGACTTGGGTGATTACCCGAAGGACGGACTCCTCTCGTCCCCGGGGTAATTCCCCCGAAGAATAAGTGCGCGAAGAGTTGAAGGAGCTTCCCCCTCGTTGTGCGAAGATCTTGATGCTGCGATAAACGGGAGCTGAAGAAGAGAAGTTGAATAACGCATTCGCAAGGACACGGAAAGAATCTCCTTCTTGGAAACGCCGGGGCCTGTAACGGCTGTTCGTTGGACCAATCATTATCGAGACGCCTAAGGAATCGACAGAGGGGAAACGTGAAAAGACCCGTGCGACAGGTGGCCAGCCAACAGCCAACGACAAAGGATTTCATGGTAGAGTCGGGATTCTAGGAACCCTCTACCGCACCACGGAAACTGTGAAAGTGACACTAGGGCAAGACCCACCTTCTCGATGTTGGAGTGTGCTAATGTTATATAATAGCATGCAGTTCGCATACCGCTACACGTGGAACCGAGAGATCATCGTAAACTCCCAGAAGTTGGTGAAAAGACGTTGAGCAGTACCCCTTGGCCGATCTCTGCCCTGCCACTGGACTTTTGTCACTTCCCTGTCGACGTAAACGTCGGGAAACGTGCATCAAAGTACTCTTACCTTTCACGTTTTCGACCTGCTTGTCCCTCCTTCTTTACCCTCCCTCGACACCCGCGTCGCACAGACACGCGTGACCAAAGATGGCTGCTTTGTGCTTTACCGGTAGGTTTATGCCATGTTTTCTTGCAGAAAGCAGCAGACAGGTCCCTATTAACGCGTTATCAGTAAACACCGCCGCTCTAATCAAAGACACTTGCATGCATGATTGTGAGTTTAGCAAGTATTTGAGCAGTCCAATCTGAACAGCTTGGCGGTCGTTGCTCCTTTACGACGCTGGCTTTTTCCACTGGGTCCAGAAAATTCATCAAGGTAGCTGTACCATTAACTGACCGTGAACCTCTCATTCTCTGGGTCCACCCGTCAAGGCTTTCCGCAAATCCGATTGCTCCAAAACAGGTGGTAATTGGATCAGGTCAATAATAGGTTCATGGACAGTAATTGGTACAATTACCTTATTCCATAGCGACCATCGTCAATCGCTTAGACTGGTTATCGTCAGCCCGATTTCCTTCGGCGGAGAAATTAAGCCGACACTACCGGTTGGAGTGTCGTTGCTTTTACTTTACTCGTCTTGCCAAAGAAATGAACACAATTCTCGCGTTTGTTCGAGAAGAAAAACTTCCACGAAAACTCCGTCTGCGTTACCCCTAATTTACGTCAGTGAAGAGTCGATAAGAATTCTATTGATAACTCAAAAACCACGCTTCAAGAAAGACATTTGCCTGACACCGTCACTGCTGCGTTAAATATTTTTTTTCTGCAATGCCGTATTTTTTATTTGAACGTAAAGATTCGCGGAGAAATAGGCGAGTAATAATTAGTGATCACCCGTGGGTTAAGGCAGGTTTCCTTTCTCCTACTACTTTCCCCTTCTCTACTCGAAACTGATGGAAAAATCTCTTGTTTACGCTGACCCACCGTTACCAGATTGCGCGCGTGTACGGTCGTACTACTTTTGCTTCGGTGTCAAATGTGATTGAATTTCATGCCCGGCCAGCGCGGAGTGGGAAGAACTCAACAAAGAACATGAATCTAAAGACACCGCGTGAGCAGCAACGCGATGCAGTAGAACAGTAGATTAAATTATGTTGAAAAAAAGGACGATAGATACGGCATGAATTCTCATGATAAGGAAATGAACGATAATGAGGACGAAACTCTGGTTGTATACACGCGAATGATTCTCCATCCGCCTGAAAGGCGAATAATAGAATTCCAATAACGCTCTGTTACATATGGCGCAACGAGTACGAGTAGTACGACAATGACAGATGTTAATACATCGAACAATAAGTTTGGTAAAACGTGGAGAACGTGGAACGAAAATAACATCTGGTAGAATGAGCACGGCGCAACTTTCCGAACCGCGGAGTATCTTCATTATGTGGTAACGTAGGCAAGAGGGAGAGAGAAGAGAACGGGAAACTGATAATTTATCAGTGTACGTGCAACAGACATTCCCGAGCTAACTATGAAATCAATGGCCGTGTTAAACCGAAATGCCCTTTCACTTTGGGCGCGATGAAAGACCGAAAGAGAAACCGAGTGAAACCGCGAAACGCCGGGGAAAACAAGAAGAGCGAGGAAAATCGACGACCTTTTACGAAGAGAACTCGGAAAAATCGCATTCGATACTTCATAGATCGCGCGTTGGAAAATTCTGCATTTGTCGGCACATTACGCAAGAGTTCTGGCATTCGTTTCGGTTATCGCGTTCGGCTTATTCGGACAAGCCTTACATGCATTTCTCCGTGTCTTCAAATAACAACGCCACGAGCGATAATTTACATACATTTCTATGGTAGTTTCACCGTTTCTCGATTCTTTTTAATGTACGTTATACCCAAAAAGAATATGCAATCACGTTTGAACTTTCGTCTTTCGAAACTTAGAATTCCGCTTGAATAACAGCATATGACTCTATGATACAGTCTTTTATCTAACCTACTGGCCCCTTGCATTTGAGTGGAGATAAACCACCACATGAAACAGCCTTGCGATCACAGTTTCTCGGAGAAGTAGGTCACGGTTAGTTTGGGGAATGAAATTAAACGTCGGAACCTGCCTCGTAACGGAAAGACATCTACTGATAATTTGCCGTAGCATTGCGCACAATTAGACCACTTCGATTAATCTTGGGGTCCACTCTCTTCAGCGGAAATCATTTTGTTAAGAGAAAATTAGGTGATACGAAGAAAGAAATATTTGTACTGATAATGTAAATTATTCCGATATAAGCGGCAGCAATCGATTAAGATAAAGAAAGGGTCTCCTAAAAGGAGGTAATAACAAGCACCAGTAGACGGTGTCAGCGATGAAGTTACACAATTCGACGATGATGAAGCATGAGCTTTCACTCAGATAAGAAAAGATTGTAGCTTTCTTAATTATATACTAATAACTAGTATATAATTAATTCATACTCAGTCTCACTCATTGAATACTCCAAAGCAAAGCTTTGTAAAGACTTGCCGTTTGCATTTCACAGATAAGGTATTAGATCACTCTTAAACATTGTTGATAATTAGTCCTTCAGGAGTAACGCAATAGATATGAGTTGTGCTACACTGTAGCAAAAGGTGTGGATCGAATAAGTAGATGCTGAGAAAACTCGAAACTGGTTGAGATACTTGTTTTTCTAGTTAAACTAGGAACGTCCATGAAATTATACATACATCAATGCACCACACCTACTTATTGTTCATGCACGGAATCAGTAAAAGTACTGTTAATTTATCAACATTCTTTGCTTTTGCGTACAATCGACCTGTACACGATCAATGTCGTATGCCTATTATTAAATCAACGCTATTTATGTTATTACAATATGATTTTTTGAAGATTTGATAAAGCGATAAAGGATTAAATGGACTCATAAGATAAGATTATCAGATAAGGTAGAAATGGAAATCGAGATGAATTGCCGCGGCTCGCAAGGAACAATGCTTTTGAGAAATTCTTATATTCTTTTGACAGTCTGAATTTGTACCCTCTTCCACACTCATCAAGGTCAACGAGTCACCATTTCTTTTAACTTTGACTCTAGAATTAGAATATTCAATATTATTGAAAGGTCCTTCAATCTAGAAACTTTCCGAAGACTCGTCATGTTTATGGCTCTACAAATATGTTAGGACAACGACCCTTCGATCAAAAGGTCGTTGGAATGAATAATAGATTGTGACGATGCTGTCGTCGATTTCAGAGCCCTTCTCGGATTGGCTTGAAGAGAAGATCGAGTTGCCAATACTAGATGACCTGACGACCGCAGAATGTGGACGAAACAAATTGGTTTATCCGACCCACGTGAAGCCGCACCAACCAGAGAGCACGCAAACCCTTCTACAGGAGTTCGAATCGGTCCTGGGAGATGTAGGGGCGTGTCATCAGGTGATGCAGCCACCTCCGGTGACTAGCAATACCTTGACACCCCCGCAATCGCCACCTCCTAACAAAGGACTTAATGTTGACACTGAGCTGTTGGTCACCTTGCAGCCAGTACAAGCACTTTTCCCTGTCCAACAAGTTGCCTACAACACAATCATCCCCAATGAGAAGTCCTTCTTTATGGGCCAGCTGGTGACAGATAAACAGCTGTACGTACCCGAGTTCATTTTTTAACTTCATTCTCATACCATAGGTTTCGTCCGAATCTCACGGAAAAGGTTTACTTTGCAGAGTGGAACAGGAGAAACCTTTGTACGTTGATCAGGTGGCAACAGGATCGTGGAACATCGTGAACGGTCCGTTGAATCCTCTGAGCGGAGACGTGTCCAACGATTTGGACGTGGTCGACGAGTTCGTCCGCGCCTGCACAGAAGATATCGCTCCGCCTAGCCCCTGCGTCAGTTCTGGCGACAGTTTGGCCTCCTCCGAGGATTCCACGGACGATCCTGACTGGATTCTGGAGACAACCGGTAGCAGCCCTAAACGCAGTTCCCACGGACTCGTTAGGAACCGACATAAACCGTACTCGCGACCCTCCGTTGAGGACAAGAAGGTGCGCAAGAAGGAGCAGAACAAGAACGCTGCGACGCGCTACAGGCAAAAGAAGAAACAGGAGGTCAAAGAGATCCTCGGCGAGGAACGCGAGCTCACCGAACACAACGAGATTCTCCAGAACAAAGTCAAGGATCTGCAACGCGAAATCGGCTACCTCAAGGGACTCATGAGAGATCTCTTTAAGGCGAAAGGTCTCATCAAGTAATCCATTCGTCATAGCAAGTCCTGCCCGTAATACTTTCTTTAATGCAGCGATCGTCCGTCTCAAGGAACGTATTATTGTTGAACTTTCAAAAGTCCAATTGTTTAAAGAAAACAATATCGGTAGCCACGGTAGCGCGCCTCGATATCAGGTGAATCTAGTGGAAAATTTAGGTAACAGGTCCAATCTGGGTTTCGGCGATCCATCGTGTTCATCCAGATTCTTGCCTCGATGTCTGTGCTATATTATTATTTGACACTAATGACTAATCCAACAATGATCGTATATATATATATATATATCTCTAGTTTAATCCTTTGTTTTTTATTTTTTCTTGCACTTTAGCCATTATTATATGTAAACGTAGATTTTATTCGCAGCATTTTTCGCCAATGTACGAGGCAAATCGTATATCCGTGAAATGCGTAACATCTCCCAACTTACCAGCGGTCCGTTTAAAATAGATTTGCGGATGAATCGCGCTGGATAAAACCGCGGGACGGGCGAGCAATGTTGCCCCATGAAGCTCGAAATTTCGAGCGGAAACCCTGCTTTTGCTCGGCTGCTCCTGCTTGAATTATCTAACGTGCGCTCATCCTGTCTGATGCGAATCGCCTCATTCCGATTATCCTTCTAACCCGTTCAATTTGTCATATTTTTCTTACGGAAAATATTGTGTTTATAGAAGGAATAAATGGGTTAATACGTAAATGGAATGTGTACCTTTACGTCACCTTCCTACCAACTTGCAAAGCAAGCATAATTTCCTCTCCAAATATTTTGGATAGAAATAAAACTGCTCATGATCCACTTCATGTGCAAAAAAGTCAATCCTACCGCTCCATCTTCCTGTTATGTTCGGACGTAGGTTTTCATTTGTGCTGTTCTTGTAAATATAAAGCCAAAGAGAATACACCTGCGTACGGTAGAAAAGTCAATATTTGACCATATAACGATCCAGGCTCACGGTGAGTTTTGCAAGAGCTCGTCTAATGACGATCAATGGAAATGGTTCATTATAATTTCTTTTCTCCAATGTTAATTAGAACCCGATACCAATTTTACAAGTTCGGGGGCGAAGATAAGTACTATTTACTCAGTGGTTCATTTCGGTGAGATAAACATGATGAGAGTTAAATTACTTGAAGCGTCAACGAAACTCTTTAAAATTATCAACTGGTTGACATTGTACAGTTAACCCCTTCGATTGATCAGCATTTCTTTGGAGTATCTACACAATAAACGTTACTCAACTGATCTAGAGTGAATTGTCTCCGTAGGGGGCATTTGAAATCAATATAGACAAGTAGTATTTTATCGTCATTCACAAGTGGATTATTATCCTCTGTTTTAAACTCGAAACCAGTTGTGAACAGTTTTTTATTAAACCCCCACTATATCGCTAACTATATGTACATGTCTCTGCTGACGGGGAAGTGATAATACATATTCGCATTATTTTTTTTACACTTTTTAATTCACCACACTTTCATTTCTTGTAACATACAATATATGCATATGTATATATATATATATTTTTGTGCTTTTATTTACATACAGCATTATCACTAACGCAACAAATGAAAAAAAATGTTTAACAGTTATTACGGAATACGCTAAAGGACTGTCCGCTTAGAAACTTACGTGTAAAATTCACTTTGTATTTAACGCTAAATAACTCGTTGACGTAGAAAGACTCATGGATCAAAGATCTTAGTATTTCAGTTTAATCCATCATCAATTCCTGCCGAAGCAGAGACAACCAATAGGCTAATTACGATATTACCCTGTGATAAATGACCGTGTCGGAACTTGCTTGAAAATGCAAATAAAAAACGATAAGAGGTGGGTGTTCGTCTTTAGGAATAAACAACATTGAAGTTTTGGTTGGATGCCGATAGTCGTGGGATTTAATCTTTCAAATCGAATTGCAGACGAACTCGTGCTTCATTTCCCTCCCACTTTAATTATGCTTAATCGATATTTTTCTCAGAGCGTTAGGCTTGGAATAACAGGGCATTTTTTGCACAGTGATGGGTAAGAACGTAATTCCTACTCGCATAGATAAGGAAAATCACAGATGCATTCGAAATGACTTAAAGGTAATAACGAATCGCAGCTGCAATCGGGAAAACCGTACACCGAGAAAACGTTACAGTTTTCCTCTACTAAGTATAGCGAAAGTACTCTCAAAATGAAAGAAAGTGCGATTTACTTGCGCAAGCATCGACGACCTTCATCTTAACGATCGATACTTTTAGTAAATAGATTTCAACGTACTCAGCTTGCGGAATATCTGTTATTACAGTAGATTATCCATACAGATCTGGGAGATAGATATATCTGTTATATTTTACGTACAGTCTACGTGACAATGCGTACGCACAATCATCCCCCGGGGATAAAGTACGCGGCGTGCACGATTCACCCCTTCAATGAAATCGGAAAATATCCATAAATAAAAAATCAACGGAAAGAAAGATATACTTTACGGAGACTTACGATCGGAGTGATTTCGTTTTCAGATAAAATCGAAGGGTCCATCAGGCATGTGTATAATTATGCTCTGTCGGGGCTGATGGTTTCAACCCTGAGTAAATTTACCCATTCAATGAAAATTCGTTGTTTGCGTATTTTTTTCATATCAAAAGTGAGTCAAGGAAGAAAAGGAAGACCGCCGACAGAAGTGCATAAAACAATAAATAACACTAATCTCTCGATAAAACCGATAGATTCACGATTCACTTGCTTTCTTATCCGTTTGGTAAATTTACCCAAAACCGTCAGCTCGAAAGTCAGCCTTATAAGACTTCTAAAACACCCTCATCTAAAAACTCATAACTTGATGGTAAAAATGACAATATCGTTAAAATATACAGGTAACACAGGTGACGGGAACCAACAAGCTGTCCTATCTTGCTAATAAAAAACACGATTACTCTTATGCAGGGAACACTGTCAGGGTTTTTCGTATTCTGCGGAAGATTTTTGTAGGCGTGACAATGGCAGTACAAACCCTGGTTAAAATTAAGATTCCAAAGAAATTTTTACCAGGGATATCTACTTGGAAGTAAAAAGTACAGTCGTCTGGAATGTATCTGTATAAAAGAAGACCACGGGTATTGATGAATTGGTCAACTACACTCGGTTAGCATTTCATAAAGAGATGAAGATAGTTGGCTTGAGATTGAGTGCCTTAAAACTAAAAACTTGTTAATGCTATCCTGCTTCTCCAAAACAGTGCCTTTTCCACATAAAAGAAAAAAAGAAACAACAGATACCCTAAAAAGTACGATTTCGTGTTCCTCGTGGTAAAAACTGTTCTAAAAGCTTTTTACAATCCTGCACATGATTGCTGTCACTTTTCTTATAACGCGTTTCTTCGTATAGATTACTTAATGGAAAGCTTTGCGCGTAACGTAAATGCGCAATATTTATTGTAAGAAACGACTAACATTGCTGTGATTTCCAATGACAGGGAATTTATGACAACGGCGATTCCGTGATCGGAAATCACAATAATGGAGGTCGTTGTAATGTAAGTAGTCAATTGTACCTTCTACGCTTCGTTTCTCTAGCTTAAATATTTTCTTTGTATCAGGGTGGACTAACAAGATATAAATATTTGAAAGAACTTAAAGGGTTTCTACGTAGCTGTATCACCATCCTCCTGTTCAAGCCTGGAGGAACCACAGACGCGACATTTACAGCAAACTATACAGGGTGCAGCCAGCAAAAGCAACGGCGAAGCTACCAGCAGCAGTAATCCGAAACCGGCGAAGATTCCGATCACCTGAGTTCGATGCCATATCACCGACGCCCGCGAATGGCCTAATTTATTTTTACATGGTCCCTTGTCGTAGTGCCGCAGCAGAAAATCATCCTATGTTCGGTTACAGAAAAACACGGTTTTTACTAACGATCGTAGAAGCACAGAAGGCTCGGCATGTATACTCACATCTAGAGAAGCTAAGCAATACCAGCAGAAGACATGCTTGCATCTCTTACACATCATTTGAGCACAACCTTCGTCCTTTTCAATCGGTACTGAGCACATGGGACAGCACTTTATATGGTCGCTATCAAATGGTATGCCTAATGGAAGATCAGGACAAGGCCCACTGTGCCAGGATTCTCGGCAAATTGCGCAGAAGTCTGTCGAACAGTTTGGACAATGAACAGGTCCCGGGGGCGATCCATTTCCAGCGCTGTTATTTATCGAACATATGGTTTCACAGCCAGCACGCGGACACCATGCTCGGTTTTTATCCATCGAAACGTCTGTTATTATTCATTCATGAGCGATGACATCGTTGTGAAAACAATTATATATGTGTAAACATTCAGAGATAAGACACAAACATTAAACATAATTCATTAGCCCCATTACAGTGTATTACTTCAGAGACCTTGGAAAGCAGTAATGTATACCTATTTCTACAAACCGGATTTCTATCTTTTTTTTCATAAAGATAGGCTCAGAGTTGGCAATATTTGTTAATTATATTGACCGCATGTAGCGTGAATATTATATCGATATGTCACGTACCTCGGTTTAACCGAAATTTATGATGTTTATCCATAAGCTCTGGGGATACAAGGCTGGCTATTTCCTTTAAAGAAAGCAGTGCACCCTGATCACATTGTGCATCAGGACAACTAATTTCATATGCTCCTTCTTCTATTTCAAATTCCACATATGCTTGCATACACTGTAAATAGAGGTACAGGTTGAAATTTTAGGACATTTAGGAGTATATGTACCAAGGGTGTGGACTCACATCTCTACAATAGGAACAACCACAGCCTTCAATTTTGAATGCTTTAGAAACAGAAGTATCTGCCAGGCAGAGCTTGCAGAAAATTCTTCCCGATGTCTGCTGTGTTCCAGCAGGAACAAAATTACCAGCAGCAAGGCTATATCTTGAGCTAGAAGCCAGGGAAAGAAGACTAGAGCAACGAGAACATACTCTGCTCCGATTTATGGGCCGTCCTTCCAATGCAGATGTACTGAGTCCAACAGCAGTTTCACATTTTCTGAGAGCACCAGGGCCTAGACTTATCCAACTACCACCACGTATATCCAAGCTTGCACTACTCTCTGGTCTCAAGAGGGGTGCATCAACTCCTTTTGATGGCAGATTTCTTTCAGTTAAGGACAAGTCTACAACACTTGATTCTTTACGCAGTAAAGGCAATCTAATCCCAGTGATTCTGTTGGCCTTGTCCACTTTCTTCTGACTATTGACTGCTTTTGGTGGAGGGTTTACAGATGTAACAGAACTAGTTGCAGTACCCATATCCATTAGGGGTGCTCGTCGTAGGACGAGCGAGTGTAGGCTAGGCATCCCACAATCCCCAACTTTGTATTTCACTGCCAATTACAGTGGAAGATCATTGATCTCTGCCAAGTACTACGTTCAGCAGCTTCTCTTTTTGAGATAGTTCTTTTGTTGATTTCACTTACTGTCAGCAACTTGCTGTTGCCTGTTGCATTCCATGTGGGCTGATAATGCTTTATGAAATTTCTCATAGTACTGTTCCTTTCTTAAAAGGTTCCAGAAATGCCACAGATTCGTTGTATTAAAATTCAGTTGGTTGCCTTCGCAGAAAGTATATACATATCTGACTCCAAAATATATTCATTTAAGCAGCACATTAAACTACATTTTCCACTTGATTATACGAAGATATACGAATTTCTGTTTGCTTGCTGTATAAAGAATTTCACCCCATTTATATCAAAATATTTTTAGAATTTATTATTAAATCCTTTAATGCATAAAAACAGTATTAACATCGATCTTCAACGCAAGAGGTGACATTCTCCTGTTTAACGTCCACGAAAAAAACAAAATTCAAAACAAAGATTTTTCTCTTACAAGATCTTTGAAGAATATCATAAAATTCTACGCTGCGGAGATTCAACAGATTCACGAAGAATTCGTGTAAAAATGTGCCTTGTAAGTGCTAAAATTTCAATACATAGTCCGCGGGTTAATGTATCGTATCAGTTTACAGTGCATCACGGTGACCGATGAAACTGTAATGAAAACACAAAGTACGTATTCCGTTGGAGTGAAACGTCACTTCGCTAGTCATGAAGGATTACCCTCCAACGACATTCGCATTAGTTTTTTATCCCGGTGAACGTGCACGGGCAACATAGCTCTATGTTGATTTTAACGATAAACGATTACAGTCACAAGAGCTGTACTGACACGGGCGTTTTTCGCGAAAACTAGTACAAAACAAGGGGCCCGTGTTTCGATACTTTCTATCCTTTTAGGACACACGATGTATACGATTTTCCAGTCTCTCCACCTTTGCGGTCACAAAAGTATATCCAAGTGCATATAGAAACTACCGATTACATACTGGCGCTATCCTCATTGGTTCATTCCTCTCCTTCTCGAAACTCGGAAAATTGCAAGCGCTCTATTTTCAATTGGCTTTTCCTTCATCAACGTATGTATTTAACCATATATTCCTCACTCATTTTGAACGTAACAGAAGAAGATTTATAGCACAATGTTTCTTTGTATAATTTATAACTTTCTCATAACATATTTTGTTAAATAACGTGGGTAAATAAATTGTTAGTGGGATCTAATATGTGTAATCGAAGATTAAAAAAACTGACCAATCAGAAGTCTGGCATTCTCTTAGATCGAACATTTCATTGGACAATATATGATTTACATAATTCTTAAAATGACATTCAAATGTCACAGTGGTCGGCATAAAAAATTAATTAGAACAGTTCCAGTAAAATCGAAACGTTGATTTGTTTGCATAAAAGTAGGTGGGAGTGATTCAGGTCAATTTAATGTCAATAATCACTGTCAGTGTTTACTTTCTTGTAAGGTTTCTTTGTTCCATTTCTATATCCTCTGTTTTTTTGTACAAAACACACAATATTATACTTAATTCATACGTTGGTATAGATAAATGTATGCTAATTCTTTCGGAGGATTTTCAGAAAGCGCAACTTTTTCATCGTTGTATATTATCCACCGGTTATCTTTCAGCAAATGGCACACATAATGCCCAACCATAGTCGACGTTCCCATATGCGAAATAAATCCAACCAGTTTATAATTGCCAGGTCCATCCCTAAACGTTTCTTCTGGTTCTGCCGTATCGGTTTCCATGCTCGTTGAATCCAGTTCGGCTTGATGGCTGAATATCCAATCGGCAGCTCGTTCCAAATTGTTATCGGTGGCTTTAAGTGCTTTTATAGCTTGTTCTCTCGTGAATCCCATTCCCATTACGGTCATCAAAGCCTCTTCATTAGGAACGAAGTTACTTTTTTTTGATGTTGCGTCCATTCCAGGTGGAACAAAAGGATCCGCGAAATCAGAGTCAGCAATGTGTTCCATGACCCAGTTAGTTGCAGCTTCTAGTCCTCGGTTTTCAGTGAAATACAGAGCTCGTTTGCAAGCTTCTAAGGGAAATCCCATGTCCGACAATTGAGCAAGAACTTGCTCATTGTAAACCGGATGAGGAGGTTCGCAGTCGTTGGTTTTCGGCAATAGTTCCTCGCCAGGTTTTAAACCAGACCCTCTTAAAGAAGTTAGGTCTAAGACATCAGGCATTTCTATGGCAACGTCCAATTTAACGGAAGTCCAGTCTTCTTTCATCATGAACTTCTTTAAATGGATCAACAAATAATCAGGAAAACTAGCCAGTCTTGTTATCTTCTGGGCAGTTGTCTTCTCATTGAGTGCAGAGCTGTAAAATTGCTCGACAATCTCTGATCGAGCAAATGCTTCTATACAGGATGAGAGCTTAATACGTGGCTTCACGGCAACGTTCCCATCAAGCTTCTGTCCTTTAGCCTCAGCTTCCCTCTTGTTAGCCTCATAAATAGAAACTTCTTCCTTATTTACAGCGGCTTCTAGCGGTATAGGCAGTGGTAACAAATATTCCGATCGATAGGTATATTTAACCTTGGAAGATCGACCACACTGGTATCGCTCCTCGACCTTGAACTTGAAGGCATCAGCAGGGTTCGCCCGATGACGACTATTGCGGTCAAGAATGTTTAAGAGATGAAGGAAAAACTCCTGCGCATCTTGTTGATGATTAGAGGAGAATCCCGGATGTCCGCGGCCAATTAGAAATTTAAACATCTTCGGTGGTATACCTTGTCGTGAATCTTCCTCAGCACCCGCCACCGGAGCCCCAGAATATTTACCGGAGAGTAACCCGGTGCCAAGCTTGGCCATTTGAACATTGAAATCATTTGCTGGATTAACATAGCTTTGATTAAAAATATTTGGGGCATCATTAACAAATCTTTGAACAAAGTCTGGAATGATGAACATCATCTGCATAACACTGTTCAAGTAACATGAATTCCCAAGGTTGGTGAGTCCAGTAAAGCCTGGCCCATAAAGAGGTGTAAGTTTACTTCCTGCCTCCTGCAAAGCAATCCATTCACCAAATTTCTGATTGAGGTCCAGCTCTAATTCAATCATAGACTTGTCTGTCTTTTCCATCTGAGCAATGTTGATGCCCCAATGAGCTAAGTGTTCTATCAGCTTAGGATCTTCAACCATATCATCTTCATCATAAGAGTATACATCACCCTTTCCTTCCTTGGTGATTGTCCCTAACTTTACAGCCAGGGGAAACCCTGTTTCTTTGTAATGCTGAACAGCATGATCGTTACCACCGGTTCCATCATAAAATTTCCTTCCACAAAGGATACTACCATCAGTCAAATTCAACCATAAATTTTGAGTGAGATCACATTTTTCACATTTCCAGCCACTTGGTGGAATTTTCTTCCCATTATCCAATTGCTTAAGGTTCTGAGAATGTTTAGAAACTATTCTAATTTCCCCATCCCATGTTCCAGATAATGCTTCTTGCTCTGCTTTCTTCAATGCAGATTCTGCCTCTAATAATGCTTTAACAGCAGTTTCTATCTTCTCAGGCAAGCCAGGGGCAGGATAATCTACTGCAGTAAAATTTGGTAGCACAACTATCTGATAGTTTTCTTCATAGGTATACTTTTGTTGATCTGGATTGAAACCTCCAGGTGTCCCAATGGCCATCCGAGTGATCTTCTTCTCAGGGCCATCCTTTTGTTCAGATGGAATTTCCTTCTTCAAACGTTTTATACGAAGATACAGAGGATGACCAGTTAATTGATAATAACGTAGGACGTGATCTTGACCTAGCCCAAGGAATGTCGTGAGACTAACATATAAACCGGTCGGAGTCTCGGGTGTGTCAAACGAATAAACACACTCGTCTTTGTAAACCTTATCATTTTTCTGCGGTATCTTCACCGTGTTTATATGTTGTGATAGCTCGTCCATAATGCGATTGTCGGAAATGCAAATTACTTGTTTTACTGATTATTATAACCTTCGGAACATGACTTATGCGAACAGATACAAGATTTTTCGTCCATTTGCCGTTGCACCGGTTTGGTCATTATTTACGAAAGATTTAGGGTGAGTTCCTTTTATCGTCCGTACGCGGTGGCAGATCCATTTCTAGCTTATTGATTGGTAGTTCTGTCGCTCTTACCCAATAAGCGAATAGGGGGATGATTCCCTAAAAGTATTAGTTTATGTTTATTTGCAATATTGTTCCTATTGATTCAATATTAACATAAATTCTTTCATTGAAAGTATTTACAATGGTCATACGAATATGCAAAATATTGTACTTTGTAAGAATTGTTCTTTTGTTACGGTATGTAAACATTTTTACGACCACTCATAACTCTTGATAAGAGATAGTAAGTTGTAGTCATTGGTTGTTTCTCATGGTACTGTCAGTAACAAATGTTTAATCATATCGTATAATCGAAGGTAAAAACCTATCTACTAGTAACGCATAATTAATGACTTCGAATCGGTGGGCGTCAGTATAGTGTTGTTTACATGTCATTCAAATTAAATGTATAATAATTGTTTGATACTAGGAAGGTACAAGTTTACGATATTACATACATTCTTCTGAATCTAAATTGTTCATTTGATAATGAGTCGACAACCAAAGTTTGTATATCATGATGTGGTTATATTTTCGATGATTTATATATGATTTCAAGCGATGAGGTATTTCGAATGCAGTGTTTAGTGGTCTTCTAAAAAGCTTTATGAAATGTTGTGAATGAAAAACGACCCACACTACTTCATAATGGAAGATTTAATGAAATCTATAGAAGAATGTAACGTTATTCGTTACTCGACTTACAGAGCGGCCGCTAAAATGCAGGTTCTCCATAGAGAACTCCAAAGTATGTACATTCAAGAAATCATTTCTTTCAACATTGCTTACTGTGATCATCGAGCACCTGTACTTCTGTACACTTTCAGTGCAACATGTCAGCCTAGATTTGGTAGCTGGTGTATTTGAACGTCACAGATTATCAGTAACAGAAAATTGTGTTACCTTGGATATCAGTGAAATTGAAGATGTTCTCTCAGACATCTATTTTGCAGCACGCAAAGAGGCTAATTATAATTTTGATGTAGAGTTACTAACAAAAATTTGTACAAAATACATCATAGCAACTTTTGACAGGTAAATATATGTGGATTAAAATCTCCTAGGTGGGGTATATCCATTCTTAATAAATTAAATATTTCAGGCAACTTGTTGGCAATATCCATGTGTTCTCTGTGAAACTAGCATTAATTCTCATGTGTTCTGGCAAACTACAACAAAAATATGGTTATTTATATCATCAGTTAGCTGATCACAATGCATGTTTATCTAAAGCTGGATTGTGTACATTGTTGACAAATATCTGTAAAATAACAGACATGTTGGGGGAAAATACAGCATATGGGTATCACCTCATTCAATCTCATATAGATTGTTGCTTTTCCAAGGTAGAGGTAAAATAACCACTTTCAATAACAACCTTCAATGTAGATGATTCAAAGAGTATCTAAATTTCTTTATGTTTTTAACTAGTCACAGGGTTGTCTAGGAGTAACGGAAGTAGAATTTGCTGCATGGGTTATGCAAGAACCACCTCTTCTGATTTGGATAACAACATTCAATAGAATGAAATCTGCAGAAAATAGTGAGTCCCACGTATCCAATTGAGTTATCATATCTTCATTATTATTGAACATTTTAATTCTATTTTAGTCATTCACAACATCAAATGTTCTTCTTGTAAAGTTACACCTGTGCAAGGGTTAAGGTACTCATGCTTAAAGTGCACAGGCTATCACCAATGTCAATTATGTTATTTTGTTGGAAAAACAAGCAATAAACACAAACTGAAACATCCAGTTCGTGAATATTGTGTAAAAGTATGTTCAGTTGTCTATGTTTGGTTTTTTTCTTTGTTACTGCCCAACTGTTTACATATAATATACTTTTTTTCTTTGGTGTAGACTTCAAACCGGGATATAACGAAATTAATTATTGAATTAATTAGAAATAAATTGAAATTATGTCCTAGTAGAGACATTACAACGTGTCTGGAGGATTCACCGATAAATACAGTTAGTCATGAAACAAAAGGTTTGGAGTGTACTTCAGCAAGAAGTACAATAAGAAAAAAGATTCTCAGCGACCCACAAAAAGAGTTGCAAAGCATTATTAATCATTTGGAAGAGGAAAATCGCCAGTTACAAAATGAATTGTTAGGTATTCGCGGAGCGAAAGCAGAAAGACTGAATCGTCATAGAACTACAATTGAGTCGCAACTTCAGCGTCTGAAATTATTGAAGGTATTTTGTAATCAAAGGGAAGTTCAGCAACTTATGCAAAAATATTCACTGTATTTGATTTCAGAAATATTTATTTACCGAAATCCCCGCGCCGCCTCCAGTTATTAATCGAATGCAAAGCACACCTATGCTTCATCCACCCTTATCCAGGATAGCTGCACTGCCTTTAGAATTCGAACTGAGTCCCATAATTCGACAAGAGACCAGTGAACGTCAAGCGGCCAATTCAAAAATCGATGGAAAAGAAATATTGTTATCGGACCGCTTTGATTCAGTTTCTCCTGTGGGGACGATGACCAGTAAAGACGGCGCGAAGAATTTCCCACGCGCTGAAGAAGCATCTACAAGTTCTGGTTTTTGTAATGTATCCGAAAGCACGCGTATAGAGCTCAGTACATGGTTCGGAGGTAAATACGGCACCATATCTTATCAAAGATTGACGGGAATACATCGGGGATACTAATATACAGTAAATAACAATTTCATTATCAGGCAGAAGGTCAGAATTAAGTCCTCGAGATAGCGGGTTTTCTCAGTGGCTGGGTTCCTCAGAATCAAGTGGAAAAGAAAATAAATATAAATCAAAACCGATAGCAACGAGCAGCGCCCATAGTGAATCACCTTCGGCAGTGTCACCTTCCCCTATGGGAGTTCATAGGGATAACACACCCTCGTCCTTGCAGCGGCCTGATAAGCATTCGCAACACAGTAGTTTGCAGAATATTCAAGGTGATCTCAATGACATACTGGATAGATTACAAAACATGGTTGCTAATGATTATTTACTAGAAGGTGAGAATGTTATATCTGAGCTTAGTGACCCGTGTGTCTGTGACTTCTATGTTGGAAACATTTTTTTTTATATGTCCTAGAACCTGACATCGCTAATGACAACTGTAAACTTAAGCGAGCGACTACGGAAATGGAAGATCTCTTAACCGGCCTAATCGAAGGTATGGAATCTCGTAAGACAAAACTTACGACTGTCGTATGAAGTCCAGCCAAAACGACTGCACTACAATTTTTTCAGTCTTGCCTGGGACTTTAAAACAATTTACGCAATATTATAGTTACGATTTGTAGCGGGATTTACAATCAAAGATATATATTTTGTGTTTTGAAAACGTATTAATTATCTTAGATTACTTTTGCAATACATTCCGTCCATTTTATACTACAAAAGATTGTATCATAAATGTATATGAACTGTACCGGGCATCATCTCATTCAATATTAGAAAAAGCTAGATCATTTATATACACAGTTTACATGACACTGCCTTTGAGTCAGATATTTTTATTTTTATTAGTTTAGCACCTCAAGAGCTGCAATTTAGGATGTAATTGATGTTTCTGAACACTGACATTAAGGGATAATCCATAAATTTGTATTACAAGTAATTTTTGTACGTTTCATTATGAATGTAAAATTACAACTTACGTGTAAGAAAAGTATATAAATATATTTCATCGGCTTGATGAGTGGACTAGACTGTTGACCATGATGCGCTTTGTGAAAACATTAGAAAATAATGTATCCCAATCTTACCATTTACCTATACTTAAAATGGAACGGATATTACACTACGACGTTATAGAACTTTGTCCGCCAGTAGCGTATCAGTGAGATACGTAATTTTTAGTAACTTTGAAAAATGTTGCTTTTCCGATGGCAGATTTACTGTCCATACCATTAGGCGGACACCGCGTTCGTGCCATTCTTGAATGATTTTCCTAAAATAATATTAAAATCTTTGTGTCTTCTATTCTTCTGAATACATGAAAAAGTAGTGATTAGCTTACGGGTGAACAAGGTCCTTATGCAATAGAATGACCGAGATTCCATTGACGTAATAGACAAATCGTGGCAATGCCCATTCATAAAAGTGATCTAAGACACAGGCCGCAAAATGTTTAAATGGATTGCTAAATCTCCGTGTTCCGATACTGTCAATTCCACAATAAGTTTCTCGCGAAAAGAAATAAGGCCTCCACGCGAGAGCGGAAATGATTCGTGGTTCGCGTCTTCTAATCTGCAAGTGTCAGCAGTTAAGATAGTGAAGCAGCTGTGATAGACATGTAATAAATATTGCACAAAAGTCTGTACCATGTACACCACACTGGGGTAGAAACTAGATACAATAGCTCTTTGAAATAATTTTGGATACTTTTTATAAGCATCTAAAATGACTTGTACAGCTTCCATTTTAATTTCTTTAATGTCTATGATTATTCTCTGGTCATTCTTTAAGCATTCTTCTAAAGCATCTTGCAGAAGAACAATCTTCTCACCATCAGCAAATTTACTTCTATGAAGAAAAATAATAATTGTTAATAAGTTAATGATTCAACAGTATTAATGTAAACCTTAGGATACCTAAGTGGATGATTATGAGCAATGTCTAATTCTTTTAGCTGATCCCAGGTCATTTCTCTGACAATGCCCAACTTCCCTGTGAGTCTCTCTATTGTTACATCATGGAACACAATTGGAATGTTGTCTTTAGTTAATGTTAAATCAAGTTCTACAGCACTACATCCTTTTTCCTTTGTCTGGAAGGAATAATAATGAAAACCAAGTCATCAACATGACCTTTCGTATCTGTATTACTAATGAAGATGTCTTATGCAGATTTAGACAAAGGTCAATTCATTAGAAAAACTCAGTAAATAAATCCATGTAGTAAACCTTGTACTACATACAACAAGCATTAAGTTTGTTCATTAGTTGTTACTGATTAGTCTCTGGTCATTCAAATTTGGAAACAACACATGTTATTTTCTCCAAATCCTGTTTAACTAATCAACAGGACTAGAAAAAAAAAGCTATCAATGATTTACCATATTAACAATAA
The DNA here is from genome assembly GCA_963989215.1 of Hedychridium roseum. NCBI lineage: Eukaryota > Metazoa > Arthropoda > Insecta > Hymenoptera > Chrysididae > Hedychridium > Hedychridium roseum. The sequence goes on along the minus strand of OZ022318.1, from coordinate 942,138 downwards.
GATGTTTCTTTCACTGTTTCTGTCATGAATCATTTAAAGTAAGGATACAATCCTTCTTTCTGAAACATAATTTTGAACAAAGAGATCTTGAACAGTCTTTTAAAATAACAGAATTGGCTCTGATAGAAAGAGTAAGAAATAAATGTATAGATGCTGTAAATGTGTATGCTTTACATTTCGGAAGGCAGACATGCTGTTCTCAGGGTAATCATATCCTCCACCACGATGAGCCACCACTCTCATGCAATACTGTTCTCCATTGCCCTTGCCTTCGGGCTCCATAAAAAGTGGATCTGCTCCAATCACTTCCTTTACATTGCTTGCCTTTGGGGGTGGTATTCTGGCGACTCTCAGTCCAATTAGGACGGTTAAGGAACCCCAAAGGATCCACGGAATGCAAAAATCGTATACAATGTTCACTAATACTAACCAAATAGCGTGTAGAAATATCCACAATACAACACTGTTCAAAATTAATTTCACGGTACTGTACATTTTCAATGTTTAGGCTTTTTTTACAGTAATTTTACTTGAGTGTCTCTACTCCTTTGGATTTTCTTAAATGTCAACAATGTCAAAAGTAATCAACATGTCAAATGATTTCAGTGTTACCAATGATAACACTAGTAATATCGAGTGGCTGTCCTGTCTGTCAATGCTGATTTGGGGAATTTTACATGAGGTTATGTTCAATTCTGTTTATATTCAAAAGAAACGATACGTGCTGCTTTTACGCGATACTGTATATTATTTAACATACGAAAAAAGATAATGAAAACAATTCGTAGATAATTATTCAAAATTCAAGAAAAAGTACACATTAGAAGATGATGTTTACTAAATTGAATGCTTTGTACAGACGGAAGGATATCATAGGTTATGTCAGGGACGGCAGTCGGTATCTTAAAGAGGAACATCATACACATTTGTTTGAAAATGTTAATACTAAGAAGCATAGAATAGTCAACAATAATCCAACAATATTTAGCCAAAAACCAGTTTCCGATGACACTAGATTGTCCAGTAGATTTACGATTGTGTCGTGCTCGACACGCGGGTTCTGTACGCAAGATGTACCAAAGCATCCCAATGTTTTTGGGGATTTGGCATACGAAAAATACGAAAAAGTTGAAATGGACGAAGCTGAGGAAGCTGAAGAAAGATTTGTGGAAAATGAAGTGACAATTCCACGTCGGTTAAAACCAAGTGCTGGTCAATATGCAAGCATGATTAAGGACCACATTAACAGGGGTGATCTTTTATCTGCCCTCTCAGTACTCGACCTTATAAAAAACAATCGAGATAAACCAACTGTACACATGTACAATCTCCTTATTCGAGGTGCAGCCGTTCAAGGAGACATAAAAAAAGCTTTTAAACTTTACAATGACATGAAAAAGCGTGCTTTGACACCTAATGCTGCAACTTACACAAGTCTACTTAATGCATGTGCTACTACAAACTATACTGCAAGTGCCTTGCAACATTTATCTGATCTTAGGCAAAAATTATATGAAATAAATTTTCCTCTGAATGCTACACATTACAATGCAATGATAAAAGCTTATAGTTGGCACAATAAACTATCAGAAGCATTTCAAATAGCTGATGAGATGCGGGATAAGAAACTTCCTACCGATGAAACAACATTCAATTCTTTAATGCATGCAGCAATAGCAGATAAAGAAACTGGATTAAGACATACACTAATGGTTTGGCATTTAATGCACAATCATAGAATAAAACCATCACTGAGGACATACAATCTCCTATTGAGAGCCATTAGGGACACCAACTGTGGAGATTTAAGGGTAAATGATGTTTTAGTGTCTGGAATGGAGGATACTAAGATATACATCAATGAATCTGAAAGACCTGACTTATTAGCATCACCACCGGCTTTATCTAATTTACCAATTCCTTATTCCGATCCGTCTACTACCTCAGATGGAACACTCGAACATAAAGCTATAGCGAGTCTTAAAATAAATGATATCTTATTGAATAATCGTTTAATACTCTTTGGCGGATTGGAGGGTATTTTAAAACGAATGGATGCTGATGATGTAAAACCAGATGTCAAAACCATAACATTACTCATGGAGTTAGCACCCAATTTTGCGTCAGCCGAGAATGCGATTACTAAATGTGCGAAAGCAAGAAATATAGAACTAGATGTTGATTATTATAATATGGTAATGAAAAAAAGAAGTTTGAGATTCAGATATGACTCGGCAAAGGTAGGGGATTAGAATGCGCTGTACGTCGTAAAGAGCAAGTAAATAAATAACACGCTATTCTTGTTTTTAGGAAATATTATATGAAATGCAACGGGACGGTCTTCGACCAAACATTATGACTTTCGGCGTTTTGGCATTAGGTTGTTTCAAACCAAAAGACGGAAAAGAACTCATTGAAGGAATGGAGACCACTGGATTCGCCCCCAATGCAGTAATTATGGGGACTTTAATTGCGAATGCGTGTCACAGAAAGTACTTCACATATTTATCTGATTTGTTGGATTATATGTATCGTCACAGAATTAAACCGAATAAGAAGTTGCGAGATGATCTTGCGACGTTTGAGAAAAATATGAAAACAATAATCACACGACAGGTACGTAAATGTTTATTTAAACAACTCTTGGACGTACCGATTCGATGGCTGATATTATTTGCAGGGTAAATATGATAAACAGAAATTAATGGATTTAAAGGAACGTTTCGGAAAATTCCAAGAGAAATATGCCAAATGGTTAAATAAAATGGAAGAAAGAGAAAGTAAATATAAAGACAAAGTCGCGAAGTCATTCAGTAAATAACATTGAATGTATCATGACGAGTACGTCCTGGCACTGTAAATATTGTAATACCTAAGTTTCATAATGTACGTTTCTATTTACAATTGATAAATAAAAAAATGAAATTTACACATTAATGAATATAAAAATGTCCAGTACGAATTATAAAAGTACATGTAGAACTAGTAAGTAGCATGAAGTATCGTTAACGAAGATAAGGTCGAGGTTCCTGAACCCAGGGTCTACTCCTTCCGGCGTTCCCTACCCTTGGGGGGCCGGCACCGCGAATACTGAGTTTATTATAGCCAGTAGGACCGGTAGGCTGCGCTCCACAAGTTTCCAGGGCTACGAAATCGTCTACGTGTAAAGAAGGCGGTCTAGATGTGTTAGGTGGTCTTGATCGGAAAGGATCAGCCCCTCGTCCTACACCGCCTGCTACCGAACCACCTCTTATCGAATTAGAAAACTGCGCACGACCTCTCATAGGTGTAACTGGAAAAAAACGAAACATTACACATCCTTCTTTTTCAATGAAAATTTCTGACAAAATCCTATAGCGAAGTCTTACCAAATGGTTGCTTTATCTTCGTGACCGACGAATTAGTCTGCTTTTGAGGATCTCGAGATTCTCGGTCATCGGATTGTGTCTTAGACAATAAAGTCTGCGTCGTGTCATCGGGAGGTGCTTTAGAGCACAAATTCTGTGCTTCGGCTAATAAATTAAAATCAGCAGGTAACAGTTCCGCTGCTAAGGCCAGCAGATCCACGACGTTTTCATTTTGTGCTTGATTCTGCACCACATATGAACATTTTTTCTGTCGTCTTCCAATAGGCTCGAGCGTCTTTAGGCACCTTTGAGAGAACTGATTTAGTAGGGCTTCTGGCGTTGGCAATAGGGGTTCAAGCATCTCCGGAATTGGTTCCTTCTCTTCTTTATCGTCGGTAGACCTGAGACTTTCCACCAACTCTTGTGCGCCATTTACTTTCTCCAGGGGATGGCCGTTCTTATCCCAGGAAATCAAGGTCATGATCTGCTGAATTCTCAGATACAAAGTTCTTTCCTCCGATTTGCAGGAGACTAAATTTTCCAGGAATTTTACGGTCAATTCTGCGGTGGTTTTCACTTCAGGATCCTCGGAACTAGAGACATGTTCCAGCAGAGCTTTTAACGCACCTGGATTATTTTCCAAACAGCTCTTCACATGGTAAAGTCCATAGTTGTGACTGATGAGGGATAAAAGTATGCGAAGCGTACTTTCAACGATACTCGCCTGGAATTTGGAACTACCTGCCAAGACTTCAATAAGGGCAGCAAGAATAGAAAGCAAGGGTTCTTTGCTAGGAACAGAATGGGTGAGGCGTTTCTCGAAGGGTTCGTTAACGTCCTCCTGCATAAGGGTCAAGGTGCAATCACAGAGGGTCTCAAAAGTGTCAAGAATTTCCTGTTGTGCTCTGACATTGTTGCTCATCTTCAGTGTCGTACACATCATTTCAATAACTGGCGGATATTTCTGGTCGGATTTAACCTGCGCTCTAGACGCAGGGCTGGTTAAAGTCAGTAGAGTTGCTTTCATAGGCGCATGCTTTGCTAAATCACTGAGCAAGGTTAAGATAAGGACATTGTTCTCCAAGGGCACGGCAGCTATTATGCCGTCGAGTAAACATCTGCCAACTACGAGGGCTGTGGGTGCTGCTAAGTCGCTTAATTGCTTGCAGACAGTGGAGAGAAGGACCAGCAGATCCTCGTTCCAACTAGCACATAACAGTCTCAAAGTTTCCGTTAAATTATTGGCCTGAGCTTGGAGATGAGCGGACCATAGTTTTCTCAGACCAAGCACCCTCGTTGCATCGTCAGTCACAGTCTCTTTCAATGTCAAAATCGGTGGTAATAGACGGGTGAGTAATTTTAGCCCTGGCAAGAAGTTACACGGGCTGAAGGAAACCATTTTAAGGACCTCTCCGAGCATCTGCGTCCACAGTGACTTCGCTACATTTCCCGATCCGTCGGAATCCACTGCTTGCGTGAATACCAAAAGGGTTTCCACGATCTCATCCGAAAGGGTTCTTACTGACCGCGTTGCAGGGATTGCCTCGACCAAAGAATAAACTCCGAGAAGCGGTACAACGGCCGTTAGGTCCTTGAAGTCCGTTGACATACATTTCACAAGATGTTCCAGCAGGGCCCGAGTTAATTTCACGCAAGGAAGCAACAGTGCAACCAAGGCAAGACCCCTGCGACCAGTTAAAGCTGCACGATGTAGGAAAGGTTGCTCGTAGAACTGAGCGATACTTGACATCACCGAAATCAAAGCTGTAAGGCCATCCGCAGCGAACAGCTGAGTCAGGGCGTTCTTGTATTTCAATTCTACGTAAGGCTCCACAGGATCGATGTCGTTTGCCGACGGGAACACCAGGTAATGTAAAATACGACAGGCTGTTATCAACTGGCCTGGCAAAGAAGCTGCGGATTCGGCATTTTTGCGAATGTAAGACACAAGTGGCGAGACGTCTGCATAATTCCAGTTGCACGGTTGGGCAGCAACGGTCAAATAAGGCATCACATCTCTCAATGCCCCCTGATTCCTTGACTTTTCAATTATTATTGCGGCACGATTTTGAAAGACTTCGACTCGTTCTGAGTACCTTATCGTTGCTGTTAGAATCTCAGCAGCGAATTCGCTGAGGTCTTCGTCAGAAAGGCAAGGTATTAAAATGTCCATAAAATCGTTCACAGAAAGGATCGTGATGATTGCCTGTAAGCCTTCAGGGTAAACTAAAAATGAGTGCAGCTTCTTCAGAGGTACCCAGTCGGAAGGTTGTTGTCTTATATGAATCAAACACTGTACGACCTGTAATTTCCATGCTATAATCGATCCTATGCCAAGTGTTTCGTACCTTAGGGCTCTGAGAACGAGTTTCATAATTTGCGGGTCTTTTAATAAGTAGAATAAACCTTCCTTCGTACGAGACAGCTGGAGGAGTAAATGACGAGTCGCTTTAATCAAAGCTTTGCTGGACGTGGGAGCTGTGAGAGCAAGGAGAATTCGATGTAAAAGCCCATGATGTTCAAAGTAGGCTATCAGATGTCGTTGTGGATTCCGGTTTAGTTCCCTTTCGAATTCCATCTGAGAACTCGCAGGCAATTGACGTTTTGGTTGAGCCATCAATGTCGGAGCACAGGCAAAGGCATTACTTAATTCCGCTACACTATTTTCATTGAGTTCCTCTACTTCTTCAAGCAATTCGTAAACATGAATCTTCCGCAGGAGCGAACTTAAAGCATACTTTAATCTCGACAATTTCGCCGCGTCCAGCATCATTAAAATATTTTTATATAAAGAACTATCGGGTTTAAGAAATTCTTGTACGATTGTCGGGCTAATCAAGGCAGCGTCCAAAGCACGAAGTCCTGAAAGCTTTACTGGAAGTGCTACATTCTCCCGCATACACAGGTCCAGAAGTTTTGACGGTGCGTCTACTTTCAACAGTATCTCAGGGCCTCGTTGAAGTTTGCACAAAGCCTCTGCCAAGCGAACACCGACCTTCACGTGACGCACTTTGTAAGCAGGTTGTGGTTGTGCGCGAGCGTATTCCACGTTCAAGCCCGCGTTAGCGATGCTCGTTAAATTGTCAAAATCTCCGCTGTTTACTTCAAAAGGTGCAAGAGAGCCACACAAGGATTCGCAGTTGTGAACAAAAGCTTCCTTCTCCTGCCCTGGAGCATTGTTAAAATTCTGGACCAACTTCGACAGAGTTTTAAAAGTCTCCCGTAATTTTTCGAGCGTGTCATTATCTATGAAATGTTCGTCTACAATGGTAGGCCCTTTTTCTAAGTCCAATAAGTCAGGTGGAGACAAAGAATAGAGCTCGTCCATCTGTAAGGCATCGCATTCGTATTCGATGGAATTCGGTATTTCATCTGCCATGATATCTTCGTCGGATAAGATAGGTTCAAATGGTTCGACCGTCTCTCCCTCGCCACCATCCTGCTCAGCTTCTTCCTCTTCAGCAGATATTGACTCTGGGCTCAATGAGACCAGAGATTCCGACGGTGGCGAGGAAGGACGTTTCGAGGTTTTTTGGGCAGCAGTTTGGGTCTCTTCTTCCCATTGTGTGGAATCTGTTTTGCCATTTTCTGTAGACGTCCTGGCTGGTTCTGCTGCTTGTGTTGGTTGTACTGGTGGTGGTGGGGTTGCTGTTACACACGTTTCCTAATAAAATACAAATAAATGTCAGGGTTTAGTAAGAAAGTCAATAACAAAGAATAAGTATATGAGGGACATAAATACATACTTCAGAATTTGTCTGTGCATGGTTTTCATAATACCACTCTGGTTGTTGCTCTGTGACCTGGGCATGACGTGTATCCTCTGGTGTTTCCTCCAGGCCACTTACACAAGATGTAGGACCACTGGGAGTATTTACAACTTCTTGAGGATTGTTCAATGACTTTGTTAATGTCCCATATACAGCCAAAGTTATTGTAGTATACCAGCCTCTTAGCACTAAACCATCTGTAGGTATTTGCTTCCTCTCACATTCAAGCTGAATGTGTACATTTTGCTTATATTCTAAACCCCCTAAAGATTCAAATGTAGAAGCCCCAGGTTTACTTAAATCATTTACAAAGAATTCTATTTCAAATTGAGATGGATTTGTTGCTCTGAAATAATTATAAATTTTTAATTATTACTCACGTGCCACAATGGTCACACAATACTACAGTAACTGTTACAATTTTTTTGTAATTACCCAAGCCTAACGCCTCCGGGAAAATCCGCTTGAACTCGAGCTCCAAGGGGTATTATCCTAACCTCGTTTATGTAAACAGGTTTAGGAAATTGAACAAGATCCAAGTTCAACTCCTACAAGGTCAATAAATCAAAGTCATATTTACATTTTGCTTAGCAACATTGGATGAGTACTGTGGACAATAGGTCAATAAACAAGTCAACAAACAAATATAACCTATCAACAAACCTCAGAGATATCGTGGGAAAAAGTGTCGAAGAACAATAATTCCGTGTTATCCATTTTTGTGGACATACAGGAAGTTTAAATATTACACAGTAGTTGTTGTATATTAATTTTTTTTATATCATATTTAGATGTCAATCAGTCTCAATGTGATGTATCCTATATATAAATGTATACAAAGTTTGTTGTAACGTTGTAACCTAACCTTGCTAGTCTAGGATATACCAACATTAATTTTTTGTTTGTGCTCTATATTTCTGTTGGTGCCACTGTTGATTTCAATTAACTTCAATTCCTTTGCTTTCTGCGAGCTCTGACACTGTCGTATATGTAATTGTAAATTATTTTGTACATAAATACGCGAGAGGCGTTACACAACTATAAACAAAATCGTGTGACATATATGTGATGATATCATAATATTGCTGCAAGACTGGGCTTTAGATTTTTTACTTTGTGCTATTTATATAGTGAAATAGAACGACTACTGTAGTTAGTCTTTATTAATTAGAAATATGGTGAGTACACGAGCAATAATGGTTATGTTGATAAGCAATGGTGTCAGATAAACCAACGATAAAACAGTTATTATTAGCGTAAATGAATCACTTTAGACTTTACCAGACCTTTCTTTACTAGGGGACATGATTATGTATAATTCAAATACTCCGTTTTGCACCATTTGTTGTCATCGTTTTTCAATGTCAGAAATTTTATTTCTCTTTCAAGGATGATGATGATCAGTATCCATCAAATTATGATGTGGGTTCCTTTCCCAAAGACTTTGGTTATGCCACGTTTGATGGTGAAGCTGAAGGTACTACAGATCCTTTAGCAGGGGAACAGAAGCCCAGAATACTTTTAATGGGACTTAGAAGGTATCGGCTATAATCTGTACATCAAGACTCAAACATATTATATAAAGTATTTGATAGATGAAACTAATATTTCATTGACTTTCAGAAGTGGGAAGTCATCTATCCAAAAAGTGGTTTTTCATAAAATGTCTCCCAATGAAACATTATTTCTAGAAAGCACAAACAAGATCATCAAAGATGACATTAGCAACTCCAGCTTTGTTCAATTTCAAATATGGGATTTCCCTGGGCAAATAGATTTCTTTGATCCTACTTTTGATAGTGACATGATATTTGGTGGCTGTGGTGCATTGGTATTTGTAATTGATGCTCAGGATGACTACATGGAAGCACTGAATAAATTACATTTGACGGTTACTAAGGCCCATAAAGTTAATCAATCAATTAAATTTGAAGTGTTCATTCATAAAGTAGATGGATTGTCAGATGACTGTAAAATGGAAACACAGAGGGATATTCATACAAGAGCTAATGATGATTTAGCTGACTCTGGTAAATATACACAATAATAACTATGGATTAATGTTCTGCGTGTGGTTCAGTTGGCTATGATAAAGATTATGTATGTTTCAGGATATGATCAAATACATTTAAGTTTTCATTTGACATCAATATATGACCACAGTATATTTGAAGCCTTTAGCAAAGTAGTTCAGAAATTAATACCACAGTTACCTACCCTGGAGAATTTACTCAATATCCTTATTTCTGTAAGTGATTTGATTTAATGAATTGTTTCTAGTCATTCTCTACATTAATAAATCATTACAGAATTCTGCAATTGAGAAGGCATTCCTATTTGATGTAGTTTCCAAAATTTATATAGCTACTGATAGTTCTCCTGTTGATATGCAAAGTTATGAGCTTTGTTGTGATATGATAGATGTGGTCATTGATGTGTCTTGTATATATGGGTAAGCTTTATCAAACATTGTGGCATTATAATTATGCACTAAAGACATCATTATTTGAATCTCTCACTTATAGCTTAAGGGAGGATCTAGAAGCAGCAGCATTTGATAACCAAAGCTCCAGTTTAATAAAATTAAACAATGGGACTATTTTGTATCTGAGAGAGGTAAACAAATTTTTAGCCTTGGTATGCATCCTAAGAGAAGACAACTTTGATAGACAAGGTGGGACATACTTTATTCTCAAAACATCTCAAAGAAACCCAAATGAAAGTGTTGGAAGAACTATTCGTTTCTGTAACCATTTCTTTCATTGATCCCTAGGCGTCATTGACTACAACTTCCTATGTTTTCGTAAAGCGATACAACAAGTTTTCGAACTACGTAATAAAGCTTTAGCAGCTGCGAACGTAAATAGTCATTCAGCTTCTCCCACGACTGTTAATGAGACTTCAAACGCTCCTACGGCGACCCCAAGTGGGACCATCGGACAAAACGGTACTGTTGTGCTAGCACAAAGTTAATCAAAGGACTCACCACTTGGTTTTCTGACATCAATATAGCTCAGTGTTCAGTCTGTACTAGTAACAATTGTAAACAGATTGGAATTTTTAATATTGTTTTAAGCGTTTAGTACTATTTACGCTCGGTGTAATCACATATCATGAATTACTTTTACCAAAACTTTTAATGCCCGCCGTTCTTGTAAAAAAGAAGGACAAATCCTTGCAGCCATTAAGGAAAAGAATGAAGATAGGAATGCTATCTATACATATTCATTACTCACAAAACTTATATATATGTTTTTTTGAACAATTTTCTTACTGTAGAATACCATATATAATTTTTATATCATTTACATATTTCTGTTTATTTATCGCTGAAGATTATGCTTCATTTATCACTAAATATATTGATATTAACATAATGGTGTATAGATGTGTTATGTATACCAATAATGTTGACATCTGTACAGCTGGAACGAATTGTATTCCTCAAACTATGGGAAGTACTTGTATGTAAATATTTCCGATTAATCAGATAGTTTATCAATAAATTTTTTCATTTCGTGAAACAACGCGTGAGTTGAAGAACCGAATGTGAAAGAATTTTCTTCATACCGATACCATCGCATATACGAGAACATTTGTTCATACGAGTTCAACAATATTTCATCGGGTAAAGTTGACTCTGGACTGAAACTGATAACACAGTAACGTTTTCTCTTCATTTTTTTACAAATGACTGATGTGTGATTTACGTTCAGAGAAATTAGTATTACCTCGTAGCTTGCCAATCTCTTGTATGGATCATTCTCGGAATTGGGATTGGGATACCGGAAGGTGGTAAGCTTTGATAAGCGATTTCTGTCAGTAAATTGCGGCTTAGGTGTGTCATAACGTCAGTGCGAGCCATGCTCTCGTCCGACGAATCGGCATCCGTTGAGGTTTGATATTTAGGAGTTAATTTATCTGGAAAGGAGATGGTTTTTGGGAGGACACAGGGATAGAAATATCTAGTCTCCTTCATAAGAAATATACGTAGGGTAAAGTGTTCACTTCTTTTTCTATCAAGTAATTCATGGCGTAATTTATAAATGGTAAATCAACATAGATACATGGTATGAAACTATTAACATATGTACATTGATTAGGATTACGTATAAAAAAATAATTAGGTACATGGCACACTGCAGTTAAAAGCTGAGCTTAAGCCAGTCACTGTGAACAAAGTAATACAAAACTGTTAGAAAAAAGATAGTTGGAGTACTAGTGACGTAATGATGTCAATAAACTTACGGTAATCTGCGTCCTTATGTTGTACGGCGCTGTGTAAAGCCAAAGCGAGATACGTGTGATATTTGATATAACTGCGTTCCATTACATCAAGTTCTGTTGTGGCAAAGAGCAACTTATTCCGTGTCCAGCGTTGTCTCACGTGGATACACATTTCAATTAACTACAATTGAATCAGGGTATTACGGTATGATGTTGCGAATCACGACTTCGTAGACAAAAATACATACGTTGTTTATTGTCACCATTAGGTCTTCGTATTCGACTGTCAATAAACAATGTTCGTGGGCTTTCATTAGATATTCGTTATGCACTGCAAGAAAACATATTAGTTGTTACAGTATAAACAAACAAGGGCATGCCTTGTTGGAGTACTTTTTTTTAGTTACCGGATATGATTGTGTCCAGACTGTCAGCTTCCGTCAAAGCTTTTTCAAGTATGAAACCAAGGTTTTGTAAGACTTGTCCGGATAGATACGCATGTATCGAGCCTATTGCGTGCAACAACCAGAATCGTAAACTCTCGAGTCTCCTAATGAAAAAATTCTCGATCTTCTCCGTTGTATACAAACATTTGGATCCTTCGAGATCTGCAAAAACCGTAGCTTGGACACACTGTTCCTTTCATACCCACACCACAAAAGAAATAATTCTCACCACTGAACTTCAAGTTATTTAAAGCCCATAGAGCCCATTTCAATTTTAATTGGAACCTAAAGATGTCGTTGTACTTGTCGAAGGCTTCTTTGTTTAACACTAAGCTTATCGGCCATCCTATCGTATAATGCAATGTAATATCTTTCACTGCCTGTATCACTTCGTTCGTGTGACTATCTCCCACTTTGATGGACCATTGTGAGCTCGACTCAGGCCACTCTTGAGAAAGGGCTTCCTCTAATATACATGATAGAAAGTACGAATTGTTCCACACTTTGTTTGACTCGATCTAAAAGAGATTTATATAGCAGATAAACCATATGCTTTGTTTCAGAAGATGCATTACCGTACCTCATGAAATAGCGATTGATTGAATTTATGCATAATGTGTCCTGCTTCCATCATGTAAATAGACCTCATTAACTTCAAGTGTATTTCCAGTTTGTATTCTTGTTTCATTATGTTCTTTACTAGTTTGCTGGCACTATTGTATCGAGAGTTTAATGTCTCCGATAACGTACATTTTAAAATTTTCCTCCACGGTAGAATATAGTCCGAAATGTTGTGAAGTCTATGTAAAAAAATAGATTAGTAAATTTTCCACTTAACAGCCAACAATTTCCATATTGATTCAAACCTTTCAAACAAACTGGTCTCGAAGTCTTCTTTGCTTTGATCGGAGATTTCCTTTTCGTCTACATTTTTAAACATTTCTGATGGAACATAATCTTCGAAAGCTTTCATTAAGAATGGGTTGTTTGTTGCAGAAAGTTGTTGAATGATATTCTCTTCTAAATTCATAACATCTAACTCTGTCGACACCGTATTCGCTTCTATTCCTGATTCCGGTGTTTCCGCATATTCCTTTATTACATTGATTTTCTCGATGGATTCGCTAAAGCTATATTTCTTAATCTCGCACTGTAGTCTACGACTAAATTCATCGTTTAACGAAGTTCTCGTAGCTGCAAGGATATAACAGATATGCATGTGATCATCCCTCGAAAAAATCATATCAACATTTACCTTTATTATCTGTGTTAAACTTCCATATGTCGGATACGCGATCTAGAGAGTCAAGAAGTTCAATATTGTGCCCCAAATGCTGTAGTTTATATAACAGAAGCTGCATGATAGGGTCTTGTAAGCAAACATCGCAAACGTCACGTACTTTAAATGTTTCGTGCTGATTGGCTTCCGACCCTGTGACTGTTGGAAGTCTGAAACATTATCTTTTTTATCTGTGGACAAAAAATACAATAATAATTGAAGTAAATACCTGAAGATTATAAACTCGTCTCTCCAATCTTCCAGACGACCTTCACTTAGCCATGTGTCTATTATGTTTAAATAAACAGTAATACTAGACAAATAAAGGTGCGCACAAATATTCGTCCTTTCACAGCTTGAAGAGTTCTCTATTTCGAAGTATAAACGTGAAATTAACGTAGACGCACAATGCCAGTTTGGATGCGTTTGCCAATCGGTCATTACCGACGTATGCACTTCATGAAGTATTTTTAACAGATTTAAGGGTTCACCCAACAATTCTGATAATGTCAGGAAAGTATTGCAATTGTCTAAAAGATAAAATAAGTTAAAGCAGAGGAAAGAGAATAAAAAGATTTTATTTGTGAAGTCTGAAAGACACCTTGCTTCATGAAGCTTTTCTCTGCTTCAACAATGTATTCCTGAAGTTTATGTAAGTGCTGTTTCAGTGCTGCATTGTATGCTTCATATGTGAGGGATGCTCTTAAACCATTACTTTCGTCAAACAGGTCGCTACCGAATTTTTGCAATTTTTGAATCATTGAAAAATATTCGCAGTACGACGTTAGAAAGTTTGTAAAAGCAATCTAAAAATATCCTATAAATCAGTTACAAGTATTGTAAGGGGTTAACAAAATATAAGACCGGCGTGGGAAAGCTTACCGGTGATAGACTAGAAATAGAAACATTTCGGGAAACTGTAAATTTGGTCCCGGTCTGTTTCTGAAATATTACCATATTCTGTGGAACATGAAACATCCACAGTAACTCTCTGCATGCTTGATATTCACTGAGGGTGCCAATTTTCTGAGTACCTTGGTTTGTGACTTTTTGCCTAAAAAACAGGAAAAATGGTACCTCTGGCTTACATCTGTACAAACTAAACAAGAGAATATGGATGGGTACTATACCAGATATTACAAAAATCTGCATCTGGAAATTTACTACATATTGGAAATTTGTATAGTTCTACATTATTCCACCATGTATTTTGAACATTGGACAAGAGCCAGTTTCTGGATTCAATCCCTTTAGCCAGTGTCTCAGAGAAGGTATTTACGTCACATTGAGTTGGTTTTATTGAAACTGTTTGGAAGGAATCTGTAGTATCTTTTGGAGATATTTGGCTACATACAGTAAGCTCTGTAGGTTCATCCTCTGTATCATCAGACCATTCCTTTAAAAAAATGTTATAAGAGAATACTTTTATGAAAAAGACATAAAATAAATAGATGTCTGGTATAAATTGAATGCTTACACTTTCAGTGTCACTTTTAAAGTCACAGAAAAACTTTTCTTGCCCTTCTGTCAAGTAATGTGCCCAGTCAATTTCTTCTATACTATCTTCCTCTTTACTAACGCTCAAGTTAATGTTGTGTTCTCCCTGCGAGGTTGTCAGGCTTTCTAAACTTGATTTATTAGTTTCAGATGACAAATCTAATAGCAATGCTAAGAGTGACCATTGTAGATCATACTGAGGATGATGTTCAAAGTCAAAACTTGTTAGGAATGACTGTACAAGATCCTCAAATTTTTTAGCCACTTCATATTTTCCATGAATAGAAAACTTTTTAACAATTTGTGTAATGGTTTCTTTCGTTTCATGGCTATTCACTGATAGGTATCTATGATGTTTAATATTTGAGAGAGCAAAGCGTTCACAAATGCGAAATCCTTCTTCATTTTCCTATAAAAAAGATGTTTTTTGTAAATGTTTTGTATATAATATGAATGTATAAAATTTGCATGACACGAAATATTAACCTCAAAATTAGTAATCGCCGTGATCAATAACTTCAGATCATTCTGAACATCATTCAAAGTTTTTGTTCCCATTTTTTTAAATCAATTAGTATTTCTTTGGTAGGGTTTAAAGTCAAATAACATCAAAAGTGGACTACATTTCTTGGAAACAAACATTGGGTTGACGAGACTGTCATACAAACTCCAAGAATACCTAGTATAATCGTGCATCTTTGAGTACGTGATTGTTCTCATTCATCTTGTAAACAAGTGGATTTATAAGAATAACTCGTATGCGTGTTATCATTATTAACGTTTCGTAAATATTTAATAATTGTGAGCGATATGTTGTGTGCTATTATCGACGCAAATTCCCTAGGTAGACAATTAACAGAGTCGCCATCTTTAAAAAAGACGTCAACCATCTTGGACCATTTTTCACGGGTTGTTGACACGGATAGATCCCAGCCGGTTGTGAAAGTGTTTAGTGCCCCAAAGTCGAACTATAATTAAGTTGAATGCAATAAAAAATCGGCCGAGCATTTAAAAAATAACAGTGAAACGATTGCCTACATGAATGTCCAGTGCGCGGTTGGTTGTACACTCAAACGCACAAAAAAATCCGGGAAAACAAGCGTCTGTCACGAACCCAAGCAATGATTACTACTTGACAGAGCTGATAAATAAATTCATCTACTTTGTTAACTAAACAATTCTCTAACGAGATTCGGAAAAGGTGTGCAACGGTGCTAGACGAAAGGGCCGACGACTCGCAGGATTTCGTGAATATCGAAGTGCGTAAAAATCATTCCTCAATGGAGAAAATGGTTTCGTGCACATGGTGACACCTCTGGTTAGTTTATACTTTGTAGAAACATTTTAACGTTTTTGACGCGACGAATAATTGTGATAAGCAAAAATTGATGTGCTTTGTATGAGCACTAACCTCTAATACATTTTAAAACTCTTTTCGTTGATGAATTGGAGGGTAAAGTTTTCATGGGTCGCGAATTTAACGGTCAATGGCCTATAATGGCGATTGGTATGCAATTTACATTTATTTAAATGATATAAACACTACGGACGTATGGCCCTGCATTGATCCTCAGGATTCTTCACATTGTAGTACTTGGAGTTTGAGTTGGAATCAATTTTTCATATGTTGATTACAACTTTCAGTGTGCTTGTTATCAACCAAAAATGTTAAAGTTATACTTTTACACAGTTTTTTAATTGATAAATGTTCCAAATCACATGATAATAGTGTACAAGGCATGACTTCATTCAGGTAGGTTTTGATAGTGAACAGAATTTAGATGTTTGTTATGTTTTTTTCATACATTTACATATTGCTTTTACATTAATAGAAAGATAATTGATATTCATTTTTTATCCTTTTCATTTACATATTGACATCATTGTCATATGAATGGTTATCACACACAAAGCAAATAAACTCTTATCTTTGAAAAGTCCTAGACATCTGATAAACGTAAGGCATGGCATAAAAGTAGAAATGATTCATAAAATTCACAGTTCTACTTTAATCATCAGCTGCATAAATTCATACATATATTAATCATGTTTTATTTGGAATTATTGAATAAGGTCAGATATAGATAACTCAAGGGTAAAACAATCATCTATACAAACATGACAATGTTGGAAGTATTTTGTCTATCATACCTTTATAAAATTTTAATAATAATTCACATTTTAGTTATTGTGATGAGTGTACACTTATAATGCCATTGGTATATTTTTCATTATATTTTCATTCAGATTTACATGTTTATAATATATAAATTACAACTTCAAATGTCCTTCAAAATGTTTATATTTTTTGCGGTCATTTATTACAAGATTTTGGTGTATTCCTGTTTTACCTTTCATGCCTTAACTACAGGGGCAGGATTCAAGTATTGATTGCAGGAACATGCTATGACAATGGGAGGAGGGTGAACCCCAGACAAGACTTACCTCTGTATAATAAGTTTCCTTTTAAACTAATCCTAGCTGCAGTTTTCTTTAAACTTATTTTTAATTACCATATCATGGTCATAGAATATTGGAGATCAGAACAATAAAGATAAATCTGTTGATATTGTAACATCTTGCCTTCCCACATACACAACACATTGTTTCCTTTCTGCTTGTAACAAGTACATTGTAAACTATGTACACTGCTATGATCTATATTTTATTACTATCTTATCTCTTTATGTAAAGCTCTTATGTGTAAATTAAAAGGTGGAAAAATCTATGAAGGTCAGAAAGATCAGTGAACTATAAAATATTCACTGACCAGAAACATGTGTTACAGCCTTGGTGCTTTGTAGCTAAAGATTATCAACTATAAAAGCTGTGCACCCAATAATTTTCTATAATTAGCCAAATACTTTATTTCTCTAGATCCCAAGCAGAATGATGAACATGAGACACACATGAATGACAATGGGCTGAAGTACCACAAACAATAAGATTTCTAATAAAAACTTATTTGTACATTGGATACAACCAGGTATTAATATATAAAGACAGAGGAGAAATCGATTTTATGCTTCTTGAGGGTGAAAACAATAACACAATTATTTATTTGTCAAGGCTACATAAAACATGGCAGCAGTTGAAGAAAAAAAACGAGTGGGTGGCTCAAAGGTTTCGGCCATTGCAAATATTTTTCAGTCAAAACCACAGCTTGATAACTTGTCCCACAGACCAAATACTATTCTATCCGACGGCTTTAAAGAGCCGGTGATACCGTTAAAGGAATCCCCAACACAAGTTACGGTTGTTAGAACAGAGAGTCACGTCGCTCGTTTTAACAATGCACGGGCCCTTTTTGAAAAGCTTGGAGAGGAGAATAAATCGACTAGACAGTGGGTATCACATTACTGATCTTAGAGAATGAGTACGAGGAAGATCTGCTTTTAAATGCTATTGAAAAATGTATGTCTTTAAGGGTCGACAGGCTCGCAAAACCGTCCAACTTGCATGGATTACGATCACGTTCGAGTTCGGCGAATTCTGGGTCGGGCTGTACTTCTCCTGCCAGATCTCCCAGGCCACGGTCACCGTCGCCCCCAGGGAGTAGAGATCACCTGAGCAACTGGAGCGCGAGCGTTCCTGCTTTAAATGCGGAGAGACATTTCGAGAACGGCCATGGTTACGAACAAGAAAAATTTAAGCAACGTATTAACTTCAGCAAAGCGGACAAAGATTACGGTAAAGAGAATCGCTTGGACGAGAGGTCGGAGAAACCAGAGAAACCGGAGAGGAGGTTGAATTCGAAGGAGTTGATCGAGAAACAGAAGAATTGGACAAGCCATTTCTCGAAAACAAGACCGAGCAGATACAATTCAGATCCTAATCGTTCAATAGTTCAAACGTCGTTGAATCAAAATTCTACAAAACCCTCTGTCGATGGAACGATTGTGGGACACAGCCAGAATGCATCGCAATCTGAGGACAATGCGAAAAAGCCTGCGGACGTGTCTAGTAATCAAGCGACACGGTCGGCCAGTTTTTGTTCTACGAGACCATCAGCCAATGTGTCCCCTCCTCCGCCCATCCCACCCACGAGAAATTCGTCTGCCGTGAACATTAGGAAAGAGAGACCGGCGAGTATAGCTTGCACCAGTCCTGCAGAGTCTCCAGAAAGCCCGGAATATGCCACTGTCAATAAATACTTCGACGCTTCGCCGACAATTCCTGAATACGCGGTAGTCCAGAAACCCACCGCAGGAAAGACTCAACAGAGGAATCAGGATGCACAGAGGGACACAGCGAAAAATTCAGTCAATTCTACTGCACAAAAAAATCAAGAAATGCCCATGCCCGAGTATGCGGTTGTTCAGAAAACGACGACTAAGGCTTCCCCAAGAATTTCCGATGCTTCGAAGAATACAGTAGTCTCAAAGATGAATTCAGATACAAATGCATTGAACTCACGAAATTTTATCTCGAGTTCCAGCACGGACGTTCATTTACAGACGAAATCGGTGGCATCTTCTTACGAGAAGGAGTCGGAAGCTTCTAGTCCAACGCGGAGCGTATCGATGGAAAATGTTGCGTCCAGTGGAAGTAACAATAAGATGAAAAAGGACTCGGACCACCTCGAAGCCCCGGAATATCTCAACTACCCGGCGGGTTCCGCACGTTCGCCACCGAAGACGTCGGAGTGGAGGAACGAGTGGTTAGCGAAAAACGACGAACTCCTCAAACAAGCAGCGGATTTGAAGTTGTCCAAGGAAGCGCTTGACGCGGAAGTGAAGAATGAAATTGTGAGAACAGACCCGAGACCGGACTGGGCTAAACCCTGTATCAACACCTCCAAGAAGAAGGATTATCTTGCCGACGAGAGAAAGCAAGAAATAACCAAGTCACCGGAATCCGATCTGCGACCACCGTCCAGAGAAACGGACAGTGCTTCTTCCAGCATGAGTTCACCAAGTTCGCCTTCTAAGGACAGCAAGGAAGAAAAGGCGGACAAAGAAGCATCAGAAAAATTACAAACCGGTAACGTATACATTTATTTTTTAAGTCGTTGGAGACAAGAAATTCTAGGGCCGATATTTTCATGGTAAGAAGTACCACTTCATTGATACTTTGCGCGATGTTTCTCATGTTAGGGTAGTCAGATTCCGTTGCCTTTCAGTGGCTCTTTGCCAAAATACTAAAAAGTAAAAGTATCAACAGCAAAGCTCCTCCTCTTTCTCGTTTCGCCTCTTCCCCTACTTTCGTACTTCTCCTACCCAATCCCTACGGTGTTATTTATAGAATCAGTATGTACTCTGTTCAGCATCTGTCTGCTTGTACTTCATTGCTTTTATGTTATGAACGTGCTTCGGAAATTGAAATAATTATAAAAATATATCAATAAAAGTTTAAAGGGATGATCATTAATTGTGTGTAATTCATTAACTTTGCTTTGGAACTACATACAAGGTTTACACAGAACGTATTATTCATAGACCATTCAAGAGTGATTTGGACATTTCCTTTTTCAATGAAATATGTTAGTTTTTACGAAAAGGCAAGAAGAAAAATGTGTAGCTGTTTGTGCAACTTTAATCTAGAAATACCATTGGAAAATTATCGTAGAATTCGTGTATGAAATTAATGAGGTTTTTGGCGAATATTTACGTATTTTATTTGGTTACATCAACCGTAAATTAGTTTTATTTGCAACTCATTGTTGTACGTATTGAGTGTATCGTCTTGTTATTGACGTAAAATTTTGTCGATTCATTCACAAAACGAATTGGCAATACAAAGTACTCTGAATTCCGCGAATTGGGAAGATATTATTGGAGATTAGTACCATGTGCCTTCGGCTACTATGCATTGATTGTCGAGGTATTTGAAACATTGGAAATGACAAGAAATCTTATTTATACTTGAGAGTGATTCTGCTTATATTCTGTTATGTCGCTGTACAAGTCTGTTTAGACTAGCACTGCAGGAAATGGTTTTTTTAATCATCCTTTATCTCACAACATTTTAAGGTCGCCATAGCTATGATTTGGAGACGGAGGAGCCGGAAAAACCGGAAACTTACACCGAGACGATCCTGGAGAAGGAGATCATCGACGAAAAGGAATCGAAATTCAACGAGACGGACACTACAACCGTTATTCGACGTTCTCATGTGCGAGTTGACCTGCAAGCCGCTGGTCTGGGTCAGCGACCACCCTCCGTCGTCAGTTCGGATCAGGAATATCCTCCATTGGAGCACAAAGAAATACCCATACCTTCGCCCTACGCCAAGAAAATGTTGCAAAATCAAGAAGTGTCCTTGCAGAACAAAAGTGAACCGAATGCCCAAGGAAAAAGCAGCACCGACGAAAGCTCCCCTTTGAAACCTGATTCGCAAAAACCATCTCGCCATAATGCCCTTCAGGATAATACTTACATTCGCCAGGATAGTGTCAAGTCGAAGGAGGGAAATCAAACTACTCCCCTAGATAATAAGTCGAAATCAAACATTTCTAATGAAAACTTGTGCCAAAAAACCGTGTCTAATGCCAGAAACGATCAGATCAAAGTATCTTTGCGCGAGAAGCTGGCGAAGAATAAGGAGGAAGTCTCCGGTAAGCGATCCAGTTTCGCGGAGCCAGACAACAAGGCGGATCAGGGAGAAAAAACTGTTTCTAGTAATCGTAGCGTTAGCCATTTATCGGAGCAATTTAGCCGTAAAGAAGCGGATTCGTTACAGACGAAATCCACTCTGGAGCCTTCGAAAACTTGTGTCAGAGACAATGAGAAGGCAGCAGAGGAGAGAATTCCTTCGGCTAAGACGTACATCGGTTCTCAAAGTAGTCAGGAACAGGATCAACCTCAGACCACGTGGGAACAGGAGAAACAAAAAGCTGATCAGTTGGCGAAGTTACGGCTCTCGGAAAATTCTCTCTTGAATTCGATTCAACACGTGAGCAAACCTCAAAACGCTCATAAGCAGGTGGAGAAGAGACGATCGAACGAGCAAATCTCGTCCGAGAACAGTTTGATCGACGACAGTGATTCTAGCGATACCAAAACCATCACGAATTTAGAAAGCCTTACTGCGCTGGACGTGCAGACTCAGAACGAGCAGCAAGAGTCAAGACGAACGGCGGAAACTCCGAGCAAAACAGGAAGTCAAGTAGTACCAGTAACTCCAGACACTATGACACCGGACGAAGCGGAAAATTTGCTAAGTTCTCGGTAAGATAAAATACAATTTCTTTGAACAGCATGACGAGAGGATCGATGAATTTCGCAAACAGCTTAATACTTTTCGTTCCATTCGTTGCAATCCTATTATGAGTTTTTCATAATTTCGTTTGAACGTACAAATTAATTTTTATTAATTTTTCAAATATCTACGCTATATCCTGGTTCAATGGCAGCATCTTGGAAAAGAAGATCAGGTGAGTGTTTAGATTAGACCTAAAGCAAAGTGGGTTTATCAGTGAAAATTCATTGGAGTAAATGATTGAAATAATAAATTAGACAAGGCTCAGCTCTATTGTCGGACGAGGAGGCACAGGAGATAGCCAGATTGTTATCTCCTACCAATGCTACCGAAGCGGTGGGCGAAGAAAAATCAGTTGAGAAGGATAGGGACGTGGACAAAGATAAGGATAGGGAAGACCCTGACAATACTCCAGATTGGCTCTCCGATGTCTTGTCTGCTCCTGACTCCAGTCTGATCAATAGCGCCACTCATGATTATAGGTGAATTCATTTCCGTTTCCTCAGTTTCATTACGATACTTTAGCAATCTTATCATATTTTGCAGCTTAATCTATTACTCCGTTCGATTTAGTTAGAAAGTTTCAGAAAGAAAGGTTTCTGCCTCCGGAGTAAACTTCACCTTCAGTCTCTTCACGAGTTTACCTTGAATCTTCTTTATGATTTTCAGTCTGTCCCACAGATCACGTAGTGATTTAACAATAGATTCGTTGACGGAGAGTCAAGTGGGCTCGGTAACGGGCAGCGAAAGTGGATTGTTAGGGTCTGTTAGCAGCTTGAACGACACTCACGAGACGAATGATGATACCGAGACTGAACAACAAGACGAGGTCACCCCTACTCCTGGGAAAATTGTGAGTGGCCCCAATGGGTACTGAGACGTTTAACGAGGATCAGTCTAATTCGAATGTCTAAATAGGTATTGGTGGAAAATGGTGTGCATTACTACGAGGACGGTCACTTTTGGATGGAAGTTGCCGGGATACCTGAATCTGACGATGAGGAAGAGTCTATAAATATTCCGGTGAAGAAGACATCCAAGGTATCTTTCGATACGGGACCAATGCGAGTTTACTCTACGCATTCTGTAAACGAATACGATCGTCGTAATGAAGACGTCGATCCAGTGGCGGCTAGCGCAGAATACGAACTCGAGAAACGGGTGGAAAAAATGGAGGTACTATGGTCTCAACTATTTTGCAAGACAAGTGTTCTCTTGCAGAATGCCATCAGATATGAACCTTAATTTTCAGGTATTCCCGGTGGAATTAATGAAAGGACCGGAGGGTCTTGGACTGAGCATTATTGGAATGGGTGTCGGCGCAGACGCGGGACTCGAGAAGCTCGGTATTTTTGTGAAGACTATCGCGGAGAAAGGGGCAGCTGCGCGAGAAGGGAGGATACAAGTGAACGATCAGATCGTCGAAGTGGACGGGAAATCATTGGTGGGAGTCACGCAGGCTTATGCGGCCAGCGTTCTTCGTAACACCTCTGGCCTCGTACGATTCGTTATTGGCAGGGAGAAGGATCCGAAGAACTCTGAAGTGGCTATGCTGATTCGTCAGAGTCTACAGGCTGACAGGGAAAGGGAACAGGCCGCGCAATCTGCCAACAGGTGCTATATCCATTCAACTTTACTTTACGCGTAAATTCTAAGAATACCTCCAATTTCCCAATGATGGTTTTATCCTTGCACGCAAACTTCTATGACGACAACTTGCGGCCGCCTCAATGAGAGCTCGTGGTTCCTTGGGGTGCTGAGGGAATACAAATTATCAGATATATCCTCAACAAAATACGCCCAATCTTCACAACTATACTTGACCGACGTTTGTACAGGAAACTCAACTTCTCGGACGCTTCTCCTGACAGTCAGCGATGCGGCGAGGATATGTCGATTGCCAGTGGAATGAGTGGGCTACCAGGTTCTCCAGCCATGTCGTCCTGTTCGGAAGGGGAACCTCCGCACAGTCCGATAGAAAGCTACCTATCGCCTTCTAGTCGCAGTCGATCTCCTATCATTAGCTCGTCCTTACAGGGACACACGTCTGGTACGATGCAGAGCGAAGTCGACAGCCTCAGATTGCTTCTTCAAGAGGTATCTCATTTCTCCCTCATCGGATAGCAAGATTATCGATCAAATATTACGTCCTTCAATGTGACCTTGTTAGCTATTTTTTTATCATACTTCTGTAATATTGATTTTCCGTTTCCCAGTATGAACATAAAGACGAGATTAGTTTCACAATGGCCTCGTTATTCATAAATCGCACGAAACGTACTTCAGTGTAGGCAGTCGTTCCAACCTACTGATTGAAAGTGTATAAAAAATGCTTCATTAGTATTCGTCATTACATATAGCACTGCTTTTGAGTCCCTTTCTGTACATAGAAAATATGATGTTTTGCACATATGTATATACATGAGAATTTCATACATATGTGTTTTTAGTATTTGTATAGATAGCTTGTTAAGTTTCTGTCCGAGATTATGTTTGGGTTTGCTTATGCACTGTGTGTGTCGCTGGCTACTTGCAGAGTCAAATTAAGCTCGTGCAAGCGGACGAAGAAGTGGAAAAACTCAAAGCTAAGGTAATCTAGCGAAATCACGTGTACCTGTAAATATTCACGATGCATGATCATTTCGATTGTAAATATACGTACACTGAAAGAAAGGGGAGTTATACGTGTCGAAATGTTTTGTTTCTCTCGGTGTACACATCATGAGCAGGCATTTTTTTCTGAGCTATCACAATGAACGTGATTTGTAGCTGGTCGAGCTGGAGAATAGCGGAGCTGGAAGCGAAGAATACGCTGCGAAGCTACGGGAATCAGGATTAAGACTTCATGAGTCAGAGAGAACATTGAGCACAACTCGACAAGATCTGAGCACGGCCAGGGAGATGTTGCAGCAAGCAACAGCACAAAACGCTGCGATGCAGCAGAAATATGCCCGTGCGAGGAGAGCAGCGCGAGAACTGAGGGCAGATATAGCCGCCAGGGATGAGTTTTACCAACAACTTTTACAGGAAAAGGATACAGAATATAACGCCTTAGTTAAGAGCTTGAAAGACAGGGTAAGCAGGCAGAAATTCATGACCTTTGGTCCGTGTAATTGTTTGACGATGTATTTCTAATGACGATGTTGTAGGTAATAACTTTAGAGGTTGAATTAACCGAAACACAAAGGAGATTTGGTTTGCCGGTTCGATTGCCTTACGACAGCGCGACAGCTCGGATTGTCACGCCTCAATTGTCCCGACGACAACTTCCCCCGCCACCTTCCTCGACGAGCTGTCAGCTCTCAGACACTGAAACCTCGGATCTGAGCAGCCCGGACGACGGGGACAAGACTGCAACGGTTGAGAGGAAGTTGCCGTTACCTTTGCCCGTAAAAGAGGAACTGGATCGTGCGGTTCCGGCTCACCGTCTTCTCGACAATTCGGCCGGGAAAAGCAAAGCTGAATTGGCGAGTAGGGGTGGCCTTGCGAACCGCCAGCTTCCAAAACGTTCCGGGGGCCTTAGCAACAGCAGCTCAGTGTGTACCCGTTTTTTCATAACCTTGGGACATCAGCATTGGACCCTGATCATCTGGTTCTTTTTGTTCCATTAGGACTACGGGTTAGACGAATCTGGAGACAACACTGACGAAGATTCGTCATCCAAACTTGTCTCTCAGGACACCAGCAGCAGATCGCCTAACGACTTGACCTCTAAACAATCGAACCTGAGTTCCTATTCCAGTAGTTCATCTATTAGCTCGTTGAAAAGCAAGCAGCACATAGAATCTACCCACTCAACTATGATTCGGCAGCACAGCACTATCAGCTCACAAGTCAGGGCAATGACGGAGCAAAGTTGGCCGCAGTCCCAGAAAAGTCCGATCATCTTAATCCTCGCACTTTTATTTAGGAATCATTCTTTACAACGTTCTTGTGGTTGACAGGTCTGACGGGACCTCCGGCGTCGCTTGCGGAGCAACTGAAGCAAGTTTTAGCTGAGAGAGAACGGAGACTCGGAGGAAATGACATATCTTCGTCGAGGGAGAGTTCGGGCGACTTTAGCGACTTAAATAATCCGCACAACAATGACCCGACATTAGTTACACACCATCTGGTTGAGGAAATAAGACAGGCAGTGAACGAAGCAAATCAGAGAGGTGCTCATGTTTACAGGGACATGATGACACTGTAGTTGACCTAGACATTAATCGAGGTACTAAATATTTTACAGCTAAGAAGGTGTCTTCGTCTTCGTCGAATTTACTTAGCAGTGGCAACGCACCGTGGCATCATCCAGGCAGTTCACCATCGAGTTTGTCCTCTGGAGGATCGATAAGTCCAACATCTGTTGACCCCAGTCCAGGGAGGCCAGGTAATAAAATAGTTCAATGCGGCGCAAGACACCTTCCTTTATAACTTCACTCACCTAAATTTGAATGAAAACAGAGGCGAGCGAAGTTTGGTTACCACCCCATCCAAGTGACTTTGGTCTAGGTGACAAGAAGTCTCATTTCTGGCAAAACGCACCGATCACGGATTGGTCCAAAGAACAAGTGAGCTTCCTACCTACTTACAACACTCCTACCATGTTCAATTATTTCAAACAATAATACCCTCATTCGTGGAACTTTAAGGTATGCCAATGGCTGTCAGGCGTTGGTCTGGAGCGTTATGCACCACGATTTCTTGAGGGTGGTATCAACGGGGCGAATCTCTTGCGCCTAGAATCGAAGGACCTCAAGAATTATGGTATTTCAGGCGAGGAGAAGGTTCATCTGAAAAGAAAACTAAAAGACCTCAAGGCTCAGGCTGACCGAGAACGAAAGGAACGCAAAGAACTGGAACGGATGCGTCGGAAAGCAGAAAAAGCCGCGCGGAAGAAGTAATTTCGATAGTCAGTATTTGTTTCGTTGTCTAGGAGAACGTTTCGGTGTCCCAATGTAACTTTCTCGTTTTTTCGACGGTTAGAAATCGTACGAAACGTCATGACCCAGTTATTACTCGAGTTATTTACTACGTGAATGTTTTTTATTTGTTTATACTCTATTTTGGCTAGACTCTCGTGTAAATTATCGTCGGAGCAACATCAGGAGGATAGGACCTTCCCGGTCCTCGCATTTATTTATAATCGCCATTACTGTGTCACTGTCCTCGATATCATAAGAACTTCTGTTGATTATTATGTATACTCAACGGATACTATCAAGTGAGAAAGAAAGGGGTGACTGTGTCGTATACTATGTTTGCGTGAGAGATGGAAGAGTGTGTATACCGTGCTGTATAAAAATCAAGCCATTTAAATAATTTGTAATAATATTGGAATTCCTCAGAAGTCGTGTAGTTGTAAGTAT
Source organism: Hedychridium roseum (assembly GCA_963989215.1). Classification (NCBI taxonomy): domain Eukaryota; kingdom Metazoa; phylum Arthropoda; class Insecta; order Hymenoptera; family Chrysididae; genus Hedychridium; species Hedychridium roseum. Next base: position 915,020 of record OZ022318.1, on the reverse strand, counting down.
AATCTTTGAAGCGAGATAAGTATAGCGTCAACGGAGTTCTTGTTTTCTATATTTATTTTTACTATTGTCTTCAACGATGTAACGTCAACGTTTCGCAGTTAACGGTAATTTTACGATGTAAGGTTCTAGCAAAGAGACTTGCTAGAAGAGACTTGGCTGTCCTGTGTACAACTCACAATGTACATCATCGGATATCAACGAATTTTCGATTGCCAATGCAACGTACGTTCTATATTACGATACAAAAGCGCGATTTAATCTGCGAATCAACTTATCTACTTTGTAATCTTCGACCATAGTCGAATCTTTCTTCGCGAATAGCTTTAACAGACTTTGAGTACTATTTAATCATGCTTACTCGACACAATTGTAATCTGCACATCTTCAGTTAGCTCAACGATCTTTTTATCGCAAACGCAACCCTCTTCGTGTAGCTTGTAATATTCTGATATAATCATCTATTTTGCACAGCCATAAGAGAGAGGTTTCTCTGTTACATATGACAAATTACTTTTACAAATGAGTTTTCAAAGACTCCAAGCGATGCAGAAACGTAAGTGTGAAATAAGATTTGCAGTGTTCGAAGAGATGCTCGTGATCGATTTCTCAATGAACTTCTTCCGTCTGAAATGGCATTATACCGCTTAATGATGCTTAACGAATCATTTACGTCCAACTCGTTGATTTTTCATAAATTACGAAGAATTCTACGAATCGTTCTTAAATGCTCTAAGTAATTCGCAATTTTTCTCGGCACAATTCTACGTCCCTGGTTTAGCCACATACTCTTTTCGAAACATTCCACGTGAACTCGAATCTTCGTCACTACGCCGATGAAGATTAGCTTCAACGAAAGCTCCTGCGTTACGAACGAAGTATACTTCACCTGCGCATTGTATTATACGTTTCTGTGTTGTAATACAAGACTAAATGATCAAACGAGAACGCAGATGCTTTTCTGCCAAGAAATTACACAGCTCGTTTGGCTGTAAAATGCGGACGGACAAAAAATTGCTGCACATTTGCCAATGCAACGACCATCTGTTTGCGATATCCAAACACTTTCGTTGAATTCACAGTGTTGTTCATGATCTTATTCGTCGTAGACTTGTCTGTGATCGTTGCATTGATAAAATCGCAACATTATTTTGTTCCTCATAGACGAACGTACGTCGACGCGAATGCGTACTTATTTATAATAGACTTAAGTTGTACGTCCAGTATTAAGTATTCTGGTCGCCTGTGTTGCGTCCCCGAGGGATAAAGTTCATCTGCATATCGCAACCGGACGAACGGAGTACTTACGATTGTCCTGTATTTGTAAATATATACATGTATATTTAACGATTCATCAGCGCGATGCGTATGGAAATCATTAGAAATGTAAGAAACGTAAGCGCGATAGTGTCATAATACCTTCGTAGGACATAATTTCTGATTTGATAAAAGTCTTTACCGTTTCATCGGAGTCCTCCATTTTTTAAGTGACATGACGTTTGTAAAATGATGCGTCTCGAGATGCGACAGTGTAGTCGTTAAATCCACGATGAAATCAAAAATGCTCGACACCTGGTCGACTTAAGAATTTTTTCAATTGCCAATGACCCTTCCTCGAGTTTGGAAATCTTTTAATCCGCGGACGCGCGTTCGATCTCGGGACGATCATCACAATGATTAGTTTTTCTTTTGAATCTAATATATCTACATATTCGTCGAATCCGTGATCTCGAATACTCAATGAAGATACGTCCTGCACTTGGTTCGTTCGCAGAAGTAATCCCGGATGTTCCTCAATTATGGGAAGGATGTAACGACTGATTTACAGTAAGTTTTGTAGTCGATTTTTCAACGAACGAGATAGACGCGTAACTTTGTAAAGCCGCGACTCGTCAAAAGGGGGATGTGAGACTAAAGCGAATGAACAAAGAAAGGGTCGGAAGATCCCACGTTTCTTCGTTGAATTTCAAATCGTTGCTCAGCAAAACGGTGATACACGAATCATGGCCCCGACGAGCAGAAGAATGCGCTGTGCCGCGTTGATCATGCAGCTTTTTATCAATATATCTACGAAAAGTATTGTCAGCAGATACTCTTGAACGTTTTAATTAAAAGTAATTCGTACAATATACCTGAATGTTTTGATTCAACATCATTCGTATTTTCTTCTACTATAGTTTCGTGGCTAGAGAAATATTTGACAGACATGAGATTGGTGCTGCAGTCACGGTAGAACTTGAAGATCGTTTGATCGATATTCCCCGTTGGTAGCCACGAGTCTTTCGCTACGAAGTCGTATGATTTCGTCGTAACTTCTAATTTTGTGCAAGAAATAAAATTTATCATAATGCCCGCGATAATTGTGAAGGATTATACTTGGCGACAAACTTCGGAATCTGTGATAATTTATGTACCTCTTAGGGGTAGTCCAGGGAAGGTCGATTTATTCGTCATGGAGAACTATATGAAGGTACGGAATATTTCTTTACAATTCTGACAAAAAACTGTATGATATTTTCGTGGAAGCTTAGGCCAGTTATCCTCCCTTCATTTTGGAATTATTTCTCTTCACCAATGTGGATGAGGAAAACAGCAAATGTACGGTCAGTAGGCAAGAAATGGTTTTCTCTTTGCGAAAGATGGAAGTAGGTTTGCAATGGCCGACTTTGGAAAGAACGAACCTCAGCAAAGAAATCAAACGAGATTGTAGAAACTATGCCTTAGAACAAACTCAAAAAGTCGCGGAGAATCGCTCCAAGGCGAGAAGTGGTATCTCTTTACGCGTTTACATTTCCTCACCGGTTGATTTCCAGACTTTTTACTAATGGTGGCTCTTTCAGATAAACGTCAATTCCTCCAGAAAGAGGCCGTGAAGGCACAAATCGATTTAGACACAATTATCTTGAATAAAATCGAAGCCACGAGAGATGCGCATCGGCAAGAAGCTATGCGAGATTTCGAGGAATGGAAATTAAAAGCTGAAGCACCGATGTTTCAGGACGTGGAGGGGGTAGTTCAAGAAAATAGGAAAGCCTATAGGTAGCTGTCCAGTTTTTCCACGCCTACACAGTGACTACCCGCAATACGTCCTCATGCTTTTTCAAGGATTCACTTTTAGACCCGCACTGAAATGGTTCAAGGACGAACAAGGCAAGATCACCAGTAAACCCCTGGCAGTTGAGGAAACTGGTACAGTTAAAAAAAGTCAGGAGGATCAGCAGGAGAATCCCAGGAAGGCGGATATAGGGAATTTCCAAACGACCGACGATTGCAGTTTGTCGGAAGATTCCGAATCTGATGGCGAAAGTACGTTACGTAAGGGTACAAGGATCGACGAAGATCCACTGCACAAGTTTCACTCGGAGAAGAAGAAAGGGCGACGTGATGTCATCGAGAGAGTTTTGAGTGGGCGGCCCTTTAGGCTGAATGGGATCTTCGACGAGTCGTCCAAGGCCGTGCCATTGCCTAGGAAATCCGGCACCATCAATGTCACTTTTTCGGAACGAGTCTTTCCCACGCCCGCCCGCGAAAGTTCGCAACTCGAGGAACAAGAAGTACGTGACACATCGCACGAAATTCAGCTGCAGTCCACAACAATCTGCTTCCCAAATATGATTAGCTTAACATGAATACGTTAGGCTTTATTACAAATTTGTCGATTCGCTTGTAGTGGTTGGAGAAACAAGCGGAAGCGAGACGACAGACTGGTTTCGTCGCGGAGGACCTCAGACCAGAAGAACAGGATCCTCAGTGGCTTAAGGATAAGGGCGAGTACGTTGAATTTTCACCGCAGGATTTCCACCCAATTCCGTAGATTTTACCTTGAATAAAATTGATCCTTCAGCGAGTTCTTCAAGACTGGGAACTACCTGGGTGCCATCAGCGCGTATACACATGGCATAAAACTCAGCGAGAAAATGGCATCTCTTTATGTCAATAGATCTGCCGCTCAGTATGCCTTAGGAAACTACTATCGATGCACGGAAGACTGTACGAAGGTAAAAACCTGGCTCAAGGTCAAAGCTTCCGAGAAGCAAAGTTGGGATTTCCTTGCAGGCCTTGGAGCTGATGGTGCCTAAGTGCGAAGGGAATCGGGAATCACGGGCCAGGTGTCACGCTAGACGTGGTGCAGCTCTCTGTAAATTATCAGCACCGCAACACGGCATTCCTGAACTCGAAGAAGCTCTAAAACTCGCTCCCGGAAATCAAACGATTAAACGAGACCTGCTGGCTGCCAAACAGTACTTCGACCTCAAGGACTAAGAACACTGATACCATAAATTTTTCTTAATTTTATAGAAAAGGGTACGTATACAAGAAACGTCACATTACAATACGTATAAATATCACAGACATTAATACCGTGAGTCGAACAATTGGTCGCAAGATTTTGCTGAAACCCTGCAACCTTGCAGTTCGATTAATGTATTTACTACGTCGTTCTAACTGAGCAATAGCTCGTTTCTAACAGAATTAGTATCATGAAGATTTGTTCATCAGTCGTTCATGGGGATACTTTTCCATGGATTTTCAACTTTCTTTTCGCAACAGACGCTACGTGGATTCTGCAATTGCGCGATCGAGACAACCGCACTTGGTGTGCTCTATTGCGTGGATGATTTCATGATGTCGATCTCGTTGCTGGTCGATCCGGTGTCTCACGGCGAAGACGAGACTGATGTTCCTGGTTTCCAGAGGTGCGCAGACCTGTTTGGCATCGGGACAACATCCTGATCCAGCGCAGCGGGCTAGGACCGTCGAGGCGGGGTAGAAAATCTCGTCAGGGCTAGGACCGACCGTGAGAAGTTCCTCCACGGGAACGGCTCGTGGCTGAGGCAATGAACAGCGAAATTGGTGGACCAGTTGCACGTGGTTGAGGTAGCTGCTGTCTCTGCAACACGCCGGACAAACCACGTCACCCTCGTGTTCATCGTCGCACCTACTTTTTTTTCATCGCGTTATATATCATTAATTTTTTATCAGAGAAATTTCAAGGCTCAGTCAGCGTTTAAATGACATTCGATTCCACAAGAATTCTACACAACGATTACTTATTTTTTGTAGACATTTATCAATTGCTAATAGAGACATCAAGAATGATTGCCCACCTGTGATGCCTGCCTATTACGGCGAAGGCAAGCTGCGCTATCAGGAGGATCAGGATCACTGTCTTCATCGCGATAATCCTGGGTTTCACTTGATAAATTTCGATAAAACAGGAAGAACGAGCGACGATCTTCTCTGACGTCCACGCGGGGAAGAAGTGCCAGGAGTTGTGCGATCTGAATTCTTTCTCCCTTTATATACACGCAACTTTCATCCTCGGCCCACTCTTCCTCCCCTCTTCGCCTGCCCCCAACTGCCCCTCTGCTCCCGCAGTTGCTCTCTCCAACCGTTTCTCCGTTCGCTCCCCTTCCCACCTCTCTCTCTCGGTTCCCAGTAAATTCAGGGAGGGGTATGGCGAATCGTTCCGAGAACATCATGAAGATAACTATAATTACAGCCAATGGGCTGCCTCCCGTGAGGATCAACGACGGTTCCCTTTCGTCTCCGTTCATCCCCTCGTTTTGGTCGTTCGTCCCTTTCCTCTGGACCTACCTTCAAATTTCCTCCCTTCTGCCGGCCCTTCCGATTTTCCTCGCCCCTCTTACGCCCTGAAATCGCCGGTGCCGTTCGTCAGTCGTGATTGGAATACTTGCGTGACGGCCAAACTTTGCGCCTCTTCAGCAATTCGAGGTCAATGTCACTAATTCACGTGGGGACGAGAAACCGTACGGGCCAATTTTTTACCACGTTTCTTTCGAGACCTCTACGTGCCGAGTAATTCGGCATAATTATACCCCTCGTCCCTTCCCCTTCCTGCTGGACTTATTAGTATTATCCAGCCACAGTAGACATTAGTATAAATTATCATCCACTTTGATTAGCTATCGATCCGCTTGAATCATTGAGTCTGCGCCGTAGTAAATCTTTGTGTTGCACGGACCGGGGCAGATTGCCATCATCCCTATGGAATCTTCTCCCCTATCCCAAGTCTGCGGTCGCCCTCACGTCCCCCATCGGATTCCAATGAGTCAGTCCCGAATATCAATCGACCTTCGGAGATACAATGAACCCATAGACGTCATAGCCCCGTAAAAATGTATTAAATGTCCCGCAAGACTTCTTACGTCAGCTTTAATTCTTGCTCGAAGTCTTAGAGTCACGATCCTCACAGAACCGAAAGACGTGGAGTAAAACGGTTATGACCAAAAGATGTGGACTTGAAAGGTGTTGGAAATTCATTTCATTGATTTAATAGATGTAGCGGTTTGCGGTTTCGCACGTGTCAGGTTGATCCTGGGGGTATCCTAGAGCGATTACAATGACTCAGCTGGCTCCTACGAGTCTCGGCCGGACTTCCTTCCCGGGTCTGGTATTCCACGAGGTCAGGTCTTACGCGCGTGCCGGTGAGCGAAGTAGGTGAGAGACGATTGCCCAAATCGTGGCCGTAGTTGCACGACAGCAACTCCTGTCGATTCACTGAATACTGAGTCATCGTCTGTAACATTATGTACATACATACGTATTCGGCTGGGCCCGAAGAATGCGAAATCACCGTCGATCAAAAACCTTCGACGTAGATTCGTTGCATAATATTCCCCTCGAACGGGAGGTAAAGGAATTAAATTGGAGGAATTTTTGCGGAAGTTCCAGCGACATTCGGGATGAAAACGTGCCGTAGAACACGCGTGGCTGGCTGTAATATCAACCTCTATTAATAGAACAGGTAGCGCGTAAATTATGTAAATGTCTAGCGGTGTTCGATTTATCGGCAGTGAAACCGGAATAAGACACACGAGAATCCCCCGATAATCAACGACGGTTCATGTAACGAGCATAACCGTGCATGCGCTTAATTAAAGGCAATCGCGCGACACGGTTAATAATTAAGACATCGTAAGCTCGCGAATCGCTTTACAAGAGCGACCGAGGTCGACGTCAAACTGTGTTCTCCAAGCTGTTAATTACTCTCATGGATACGGAGAATTCCTCGTTTCTTGCGCTCGACGGGTATGCTAATTGAAACGTGTCCACGCTAATTTACTACATCTTCGATTCCTTAGGATTCCCGGGAAAATACGAACTGCCGGAAAAGTCTTGCTCACGAGTGCAATTGCACTGGTCCTTCCCCGAAAGGAAACTTCGCACGATCCCAGGCGAATGTGACGCATAAAGATAGGTCGATCTCGGGGTGTACGAACTCCGACACGCTCTGATCCGTTTGTCAAAGGCTCATTTACTTCCAGGTACTGATAAAACTGACCTCGCATGCCAAACGCATTGCACCGGCGGATGCAAGCTGTGCACTTATGTTAGAGGTGTCGGTTCTACTTTATGTCCTCAGCCCATTGCTACTTACTAATCTACATCGGAGTGACAATAGAGTCCCCATACAATGCACTATCTTATTAATTAACTTACTTTGAAACACTGCTCTCAAAGTTTTAATGGATGGTCCTTGAAATCGTTAATGAGCTTTTATCGTTTGGTGATTCACGTATCTGCCGAGACGAGCGAAAGCGAAACTTCCTCGACATATCCGGATTTGCGTATTTTTAGCCAGGGCACGCGTACGACCGTCCACCGTGGACTTTATCAGGAATATAATTATACCGGTAGACGGGGTACCCCGAGAGATGAAAGTCCGCGATTTTCCTCGTTATGATTAACTTGAGAGAAATCATTAACGACCGTAATTAGGTCGAACCACTCGTCGATAGCACGTGTGGTCGAAACTCGTAGCAGAAACCTTCTAAATATGTCTTAGGAAGGACTGATATCTAATCTTCTTGGGCGAGCCTTTGGAAAATGTTAGACAGGGGGATCAGCCTCACTTCTGGCGTTCCCTTTGATCGAGATAATGTTTCGGTGCTGAAGTCGAAGCGCGAAGCAGTTGAATGAAACACGTGCGCGTCTATAAATGAAAGCGCATTGTCGAGGACTCACGTGCTTCTGAAGCACGTGAGTATGCTTCGACCCATCACGGAAGATCATCGAAAAAAGCGAGGAGCTCTCAAGAAATACCAAGAACCCTTTTGGAACCTTGTTATAACACTCATGTTACAATACTTAAACCGCCCGTTTTCTAAACATTTTTTTTCACAAGTTTCGAAAACCTTGCATTCCGTTAATTTTGCCTTCCCACGGTTGACAAGTTGAAAGTCAACAATTAGAGACCGCTAGTCTAAAATCACTGTCGTTCACTTCCCTATTATTTCCGTTTTGCCGCGAAACAGTCGAGTTGGTTAATGATCCTTAACGGGTCGGCCAAATGCAAAAACGGAAAGCGTCGAGGAAGACCTATCAACGGTATTCCGCCAACATTTCCACGGAATTGTATAAATACTTTCTAGTTCGAGCCGGCTATTTTTAGTGACTGGTGTATTCAATGCGTAACCAAGGTTTACCATGAGGGTTTTTACGTCAATGCAACTCGGGGGAGTGTCATATAGGAAACCAGGAGAGAAAATTGCAGAACTGCGGTGCTCGCGGTTGCAGTGACTCATGGGACCGTGAGTCAAAGTCTTTCATACAAAAAAGAGGAAAAAGGGACAGGGAATGAAGGGCCCGGCATTCGTAGGGCCCTGTCATTGCTCGAAAATGTCGTCAGGGCGTCCTTGCTCTTCGGATGATTTTTTTTTCACTTTGGACAGAAAGCTTGCGATCGCCTTGGAAAGTTGGAATCGCGTACAAATCATGCGGCGCGGTCATAGCCGCGCGTGGAAAGCTCATCGACGTATAAATACTCCTCAGCCGGCAGGAAAGTCTTCAGTCGAGCGTGTCTTGATCCCGCACGATGTGTGCTTTATCCGCCTATAGTTCCATCGAAAAAGCCGGTTCTGGCGAAGCTTAAGAACCCGCCTGACTGGTGGCAAGACAATTTGATCGGTACCAGTTAACGTCGTTAACTATTATTAGCTTCGGCGCGATTTGTTCAACCAAAATCGGTTGGTACCGCGAGCAGCGTGGGTGTAAACGATCTTCCATAGTGGATTAATGATTATCCGGATAGACATGGACCTGAGAAACCTATCAGAATCCTTTGCTGACCGTTGATGGTTGTGGAAGAAAATGGTACCCAGCTTGTACAGTTGAAACCAGTGGAAATCTCGTTACAAGTTGCAAGAGGGATGAAAGACGCAATTGGACGAACAGCTAGACCATCAGCTTACTTGCTGATGCTTCTGGTTGGCTCAACCTTCGCTTTCACCACTCATCATCCGACGACCGTCAACGAACCTCGACGATTGGACGTTCAGGGGGCGGTCAACATGTCCAAGAGGTTTATCTGCAGGGAACCTCAGCCTCGCGCATACAATCTGAGGGATCTTATGAAGTCCCTTTCTAAGAACCCCAGTGAGAGCGTCAACCAGCCTTTTTACCTCGTGATTAAAAGGTGCGATGGTCACGCTGGTTGTTGTATGAGTTTCGGCAAGAGTTGCACACCCCTCGCGTCGGCAATTTACTACGAGGACGTGGAGATCGAATACTGGAGCCATTTGACCAACGTCTCGTGGAAGGAATGGATCAGGGTAGAACAGCACGGCCGGTGTACCTGCGAAGTCACCAGCGTCAATGATCGGTTGATCATTGACAGTAGGAAACCCAACGTCACGGTTCTAGGACCTTAGTCTTCGCACCGCTGAATCTGCTCCTTCGCGGACAACTAGCGATTCTGTTGCGTCGCGTATGGACAGAGAAACTTGGCAAAATGCCTGGCGTCGTGTCTGTTGGCTCTCTGCCTTGAACATCCATTGATCACCAGTGAACACCTGTTTCCAGGAATTCTATTGTAAATCTATTCCTCCCGATTGCGTAGGTCGCTCGTGAGAAACAGTATTACATTTTCAAACTCGTGAAATCAGAGTCTTCATCCGATATGCGCCCCTCGGATTAATCTTCCAGACGCTGTATCTTATCATACGTGGCCCTTATTTTTGATGCAGCTTGAAGGCTCAATGTTGATTAGTGGGACACAATTTCCATGAAGAACAAGAGGCGGACTTTGTACGTTTTACGCCAATGTGATATTATTGAATTATTATGCACATTAAGTAAGAAATCATGGTATATTATATAATTATTCGAAACAGTACAAGTAGCAGAAACTGCTCTGGAAAGAGACTGAACGGAATGACGATGATATTAAAAGGTATTTAATATTTATTAATATTTATTGTAAATACGTGGTAAGCTATGTGAAGTATACTAACTTTAGGAAAGTAAACTCAATGCATAATTTAGTTTGTACTTTGTTTATCTATGGTATCGAACTTTATAAATAAAACGACTGAATGTACGAAAGGATCATTGAAGTATCTACAAAACATTTGTACTTGTTGATATAAGAAATGTATTTGCAAACGATTGAATTACAGTTAAAATGAAGAGATGCCAGTCTGCCCCCAAGAAATTATCGATGAAAACCTTATATCAAGAAGCGAAATGGTTCGGGGAATGTCCTTCAAATGTTTTAATATTAAATTACAAACAAAAGTAACGCTATTTCTTAGATACTTTACACAATAATCCTAAGGTATTATATTCATACTGTACGATTACTACAATGAAAAAAACAAAGGATAGTGATACGATATTTTATCGTCGCATGGTTCATTAATAAGAACAATGCTGAAACATTGGATATAATCCTAATCTGTCAACAACGTCTTGTCCAGATGAGTTAAAGGTGACACACCTGCATGATTTTTTCACTGAGCAAACTCCGCAAGACTCTCGTAAAACTCACTAAAAGATAAGAATTCGTTGAAGATCCTAAAAGGGAGGATATGAAAATTTCGATCGTGGCCGGCGACCCCTAGATCCTCGTCCTCTCGGTCCACCTTCATTATTTCCACCGCCTCTTCCGGAATGTCCACGACCTGTTGATTGGTCTAAATTATAATATGTGAACTTACCGTACTGTGACGGCCGAAAATCACTTGTTGAACCGAAAGATCATACCTCTGCCGGCAGGCTGGCTATCACCCCAGACAATGGGTGTTGGCCTTGAGCCCCTCGCAGCTCTGTAGGGTGTGCGGGGAGTTCGTCTTGCTACAGATTGACCTCTGCCACTGTTGTTTCCGGCAGCGGCTGCTGCTGCCGCTGCAGCCATCGCTCTTTGACGCGTATTACTGGACGGGGAAGCTTCGGCTTCTCGACTTTCTTCTTCCACAGGTTCCGGAACAACCTCACTAACAGGTTCCTCGGTCACTTCCATGCCGGTATCTACCGCGTCATCAGCGGCAGTAGAAGCGCTTTCCTCAGTGCGTTTCTCTCCCTCTGAACTGACGCCTGAAAATCAAAAGAAATTTTTTGTAATGAATTACAGTTATTTTGTAGGCTAGTCCTAGAGAACAAGGTTTGTACCTTCGTTCGGAGGTGTGTCGCTGGATTCCGTGATTATTTCTGTGCTACCGTGTTCCTGACCGTCAACACCTGTGACCCTGATGTTCGGTATAGTCGGTTCTTCACTGACTTCGCTGACAGTTGCCGTGGATGTTCCTGGCACGGAAAGAGGAATTTCCTGTTCCTCTGATGGTCCACTGCTTGTCTAAAATTTACAGTTCAGGAACATGTACTTTCAAACTATGAAGTTCAGTAAATGAAACGACAACTGTATTTCCCAGTCTCGGGTCCTAATGCAAATGTCTATTTTTTTTACCGAGGGAGGTAAGTCTGCGGCTGGTGAGACTTGGAGGGGTGTGGTAGGAACGCTTCTGCCTGTTCCAGCATCCTCGAGTTGCGCCAGCTCGATCCTGGAATCGTCTATCACCTCCTGGACGACTTGCGCCACACCAGGTACCGATGATCCGAATATTGTCCGTGTCGCGGGGCCCGCAGGGCTAGCGAGCGAAGCAACTGTCGGAGATGACCCGGAGGCTGACGGATCGCCAAAGGTAAAACGAGCTTGAGGCACTTGAGGCGAGCTGACGGCTTCCGCAAATCCGTCACCTCGTCTAGGAACGAACAACGTTGGAGTGCTAGGCACTATGCTGTCATCACCGCCGTCTTCGTATCCTTGTTGTGGCTAAGAGTGCAGGGACCACAGTTTAAAATGACGTCAGAGCAAGGAGAGCACTTAAAACGGGTTTGGGGAAAAACATACCAGAAGAAGGTGTTGCTGTTGCTGCTGTCTTGGCATAGGAGCAATTCCACGCGACGAACGAGCGGCGAAGGAAGTTTGTGGTTCCCCAGCAGGTCCAGCGCTGCTGATCGCCTCGGATTGTTGTTGCTGTTGATTCGTAGGTAACGTCGCCTGGGCCTGCCTTGGAACTTCGACGCTTGTAGAGTCTTCCTCCATGATAATTTCCACCTCGTTGCTATCTCGCTCCACCTCTGCCTCCTCATAGGGCAATTCTTCCTCTTCCTCCATTTCTTCATACGCGTCGTTATCGAACTCCTCCTCCTCCTGTGCCTGATTATTTCCTCCGCCTTCGCCTTCGTCGCAATCTACCACAACGATGCCTTCTTCCACTTCTTCATCCTGATCTCGTTGGCTCGACGTTGGCACCTGCGAAATCCGGTTAATAGTGGGTTGATAGTTCTTTCACAAACATGATCTCAACAGTAAATACCCAGTTATTTATGTTTACCTGGTACTCGACCTCAGAGACGCTTGCACTGGCAGTGGGGGCCATTTCTTGTTGCCTGCTTCTCTTGGCCTTTGGGCTAGGCATCTGCTCCTGTCTGGCGTGGTCCATTCCTTCAATTATTCCTGATCCTGAGGCTGTCGAATCCAAAGTTCTAGGCCTTTTATGTCCCGTAGAAGCTTGGGACGTGCTCACAGATTGAGTTGAACTACTGGCAACGCTTTGCTGTTGGTCACCCCCAGCAGCCTGCTGCTGTTGCTGTTGTTGCTGCTGTTGTTCGACTCTGGGACTAACAAGGGCAACGGTCTGTTGTTGTTGTTGCTGTTGCTGCTGCTGTTGGCACTGTTGCTGTTGGACGTTCAACGTCTCCACGCCTTCCGGATCTTCGCGCTGGGTGGATTCCGCTGATTCGTTCAAATGGGGTTGAACGGCGAGCTGCCTGAGTGTTCCAGGTGCTGTCTGCGAGGTGCTGGTGCTGGCTGGCTGGAAATCAGTTAGACTACTCGTTGGAGAACTAGTTTCTGTAGTGTGCACGACCTGTAGGGCATATTCGATTATTTGTAGAAACATGAATCATTACAAGTTGAGATGTTAGAAGTTAACGACGCTTACCTGCTGCTGTGATTGCTGTTGCTGGTGAGGGGCAACCATAACAGGCGCGTTGGCAGTTGTTGGAAGAACGGCAGCGGTTCTGGACTGCACGACGACACTCATAGGTCGAATACTCGCCAAAGGAGTTTCAGCTCGAGCTGACATTGGCTTAATATTAGCTGTAGGAGGTTCAGTTGTGGCACTGACCCCGCTAACTCCAGCCAGTTGTCTTTGCAATTGCGCAACTCTTTGTAAAAGAGCTTCCTTCTCAGCTTGTACCTCAGATTTCTCATGCTCCAATCGAGATATTCTTCCTTCCATCTGAGATTTGAGAGCCACAATCCTGGCGTCATGTTCAGAACCGTCAGAGTCCCCAGAAACTGATTCTATCCTTGTCTTCAAGTCATGAAGTTCTTTTTCATAGGCCTTTTTAGAGTCTGTCAGCTGCATGATCTTCGTGCGAGCACCTTTGAGGACCTGTTTAGCACGTTCTTCTTTCTCAACACTCGTCTTGTTCATCGTCTCGATCTCTTTCTTGAGGTTTTCAGCTTCGCCCTGGACTGTAGCCATCTGCCGCGTCAATTCATCGATCTTCGTAGTAAGCTCGACGTTTGCTTGACGCAGTTCCTGTCGACCTTCCTCTCTCAGCTGATCCTCTCGTTCCTGCGATGTTTGGGACGTTCCTTCACCTCCAGCATTAGCACTGGCGATTTTCGAGTCTTCGCCTTTGTTCTTCTCTTCTTCAACAGACTTGACCAATTCCTCGTATTGCGTCTTGTACTTCTTCGCTATCTTTCTGATCTGCATCTCCTTGTTCTTCAAGTCCGTAAGTACAGCTTCCTTATCGGTGAGTTCCTTCTTCAACGTTGTCAAATCCTTAGCCTTCGCCGTTGAGTCCGCCAGGGCTTCATTAAGATCCTGGCTGAGTTTACGAGCTTCTTCGGAGGCCTTAGCCGTCTGTTCACCTTGAGCCTGTACCTGTTTCTTCAAGTGTTCTACCTGACCCTCTAACTTAGTTTTCTCATTTTTAAGTTGGTTGAGTTCTTCAGTGCGTTTGGCGTGGGTCTCTCGTTCGGAGGTTAGCAGTTTGCTAAGATTCTCACGTTCAGTTTGCAGTCTACGCCAGTCTTCAGGGCTTGCCTTATTTGCCCTTTCCACCAGAGCATTCGCCCTCTGCCTCCAGCGCGTAGCTTCGCCCTTGAGGCTCGTATTTTCTTGTATCAGAGCTTCAGTCTTAGCCCGTAGATCCCTCGAGGTGTCACGAAGGGGGACTACTTCTTCCGAGAGCTCAGCGACCTTCGCTATTAACTCCGAAACCTTCGAGCTCAATGCGTCCCTTTCCTCTCGCAATATTCTGTTGGAATCCGTGATCGCGTTGAGTGTCTCTACCTTACGCAGCAATTCAGCATGCTTGGTCGTTGTTGCTACATCTATTTCGGTCTTCTCCCTCTCAGAATTGAGAAGAGCTTCGGTTTCCTTCAGCCGCTTCTCCGCCACCTCAACCTGAGACTTGAGTCGTAGGTTTTCGGCTCTGAGAACATCGAACTTCGCTACAGCAAGATCTTTTTCGCGTCTAAGGAACTTCATCACGTTTAGCAGCTGTTCGGCAGACTTGGAATCTTCTTCGATAGTGCTGAAGCTACGGTTCATCGCTTCCAAGCTGGTATTAGGAACGTCATCATCCGTGCCTTTAGATTGGCTCTGCATGATAGAAATTCGATCGCCCAGTTCCTGGATTTGATTGTGTAGGAAAGCATTTTGCGCGTCCAAGTCCTCGATTCTCTTCTGACATTCCTGAACCTCTTCCAAGAGTTTCTTCTCCCTTTCTTTGTAAGCAGTGGTCTCCATTTGTAGAGCCTCTACGGCTGCGTTTCTTTCTTGTGTGAGGCTGGATATCTTCTGGTCCACAAGCTGTGCTTCCTCTTTATATTTGGCCAATGTTTGTAAATCCGCAGAGTGTAAGACCATCTCCCTGGCGTACTTTTCTTCAGCTTCTTTAGCTGCTATCGAGGCACTCTGTAGGTCGTTTTTGACGAGTTCCAGTTCGCCCTTAATTTCATCGAGTTCTTCAAGCTTTCTTTCTGCGTCGGCTAGCCTCTCGCGCAAGTCCGAATCCGTTTCCTGTTTACCGCTAGACACTTTCACCAATTCGTCTCCTAGTTCCTTCACTCTCTTCTGGAGCGTCATTACTTCCATTCGAGATTCTTTTAGAGCCTTTTCCAGTTCTTCCTTGTGCTTGTTGAATTGGGATGACATTTCCGCCAGTTGTGCCTCAGCATTTTCAGCGATATCAGAGTACTGCTGACTTTGTTGCCGCGAGGCTTTGAGTTGTTCCGTTAGTGATCGAACCTCCGCTTGAGAAGCTCCGAGCTGTATTTCTAATTCCTTTAGCCTCTTCGCTAAGTTTTCGTCACCGGTAATAGGTTTCGATAAAGAGTGGGCAGCGGCTTGTCGATACTTGTTAGTGAGTTCTTCGATGCGTTTCAGGTGTTCCGCTTCAGTTTCCCGGGCCTTCTCGAGTTCTTCCTGTGTTCGTGTGGCAACAGCACGTTCTTCCTTGAGACGCTCTTGTGCGGCTGCTAACTGTTTCTCGAGGTGGGAAGCTAGTTCTCTGAATCTATCCTGCTCCTCCTGTAGGCGTCGTCGCAGGGCGGCGCATTCTCTTATCGCGTCATCGAGACGTTGTTCCGCCCTCAGTTGACCCTCAGCTTGAGCTCGCTCCATACTAGCCTTCATTGATTCCACGTCAGCCCTGAGCAACGACAATGTTTGTCTCTCCCGTTGATAAACTTCGCGCTCCTTCAGAAGACGACCTTCTGAATCTCTCAAGAGTTGTCTCTCCTGTCGCAAATTTTCCAGCTGAACTTCAGCGGAAGACAAGCGACTTTGAGCGGACATCGTTTCGTCTTTTAGGATCATTATGCTCTGCTCGTGTTTGCCGATCGTAGTGCTGTAATTACAACACTTCTCTTCCAAAGATTTTATTTGAGATTTGTAGGAAGCAACGTTGGCCTGCAGGAGGTGGAATCGTTCATTGGCAGAGTCCAGCTGAGCCTTCAGTCTACAGCAACGAGTAGAGTTAGCTTCCGCCTCTTTTCGTAATCGTTCGACTTCCTCGCCCAACATTTTTTCGTGCGCAGCTTTCTCCTTCCTATATGTTTCGTACTCGTCTGTAATTTGTTTCAACTTACTCTCCACATCAGCTAACTTCTTCTCCCAGTCTTTATCCTTCTCGGTATCTTCTTGAGAATCCTTAGACCTGTCGTGCTTCGGCGACTTTTCATTCGCATCTGTTTCCATTTCGTTTTTGTCCATTGAAGAGTCTTCATTCTTGGATGGCGATGATTTTTTCAAGCTTTGCTGGTACATATTTTTGTACATATCCCTCTGCTTCACGAGATTCTCTACCATTTTCGTTTGCCTATCGCGCGCAACTTCCATGTCCGCTAATTGTTCCTGGAATCTCTCTAATTTCTCTTTAATTTCACCAGAATTGATCTCATCCGTAGCTCGTTCCATTTCTTCCTGTCGTGAGGACAACGTGCGGACTATGGACAACAACTTTTGATTATTTTCCTGCAATTCTTCTATGTCCCTGAAGGTCACGAGCTTCTTGCTGATAATCTGCGATGAGGCTAGGTCTTCTGTGTCGATTGTATTCGAAAGGTCATGACTATGAACCGCATTGCCCCTTCGACTGTCTTGTACTTCTTTCAATAGATAACACACCTGTCTAGCCAAATCCGCAAGCTCGTTCTTCAGTCTTTGATTTTCTTTTGTATGGTGAGTAGCAATACGTTCAGCCTCGTCCATCGACTCTTGTAAACGTAGATTCTCGGCCATTACTTCATCCAATCTTGAACTCAACGTAGCGACATTAGCTACAGCTGTTTTGTAATCCTCACGCTGTTGTTGTAACAGTGGCGCCTTTTCTTCTATTTCACGTAGAATAACCTCCATTTGAGACTTTAATTTCTCATTTTCTTCGTGGGTAAGTGTTAGTTCGTTTTCCTTCTCGACTAATTGTGTATAAATCTGCGTGAGGGACATTCCTTTCTTCAGTATTCGGCTGGCTATTGCGGCGGTTGGTGCGAGTTGTTCAACAGCTTGTTCTAATCTCTCTTGTTTTATGTTCATGAGTAATTCGTTAGCGCGGCTAAGTTCCTTTTCGAGCTCTTCAATTCTTCGTTGCTTCTCTTCGATCTCAAGTTTGTTCTCGGTGGCAAGTTGATTGTAATTCGTTTCTAATGTACCGTACTGTTCGGTGGCCTCTTTCAGTAACTCCTGCAGCTCCTTCACGGCATTGCTATACTCTTCTGCTTTCGCATTAGAGTCATCAGCCATTCCTTTGAAGATATCTGCCAGTCTCTTCTGAGCACCAATTTCTTCTTGATAGGAAGTGTGCATGGACAGTTCGTGACTTCGTTGCTCATCTATTTTTTGAGTGAGCTCCTCGCAACGTCTCTGGAAGTTCGTGTTAGATTCTCGTAAGTGCGTGGAAGTTTCCTTTTCGATACGCAAGTCCTCTTCGCATTGTGCCAGTTTAGTCTCGATGAATATTGCCCTTGCAGAAGCTTCGGTCCTCGTTGCTTGCAGTTCTGAGGTCCGCTTGGCCAATTCTTCTTCCAACCCAGCCATTTGTTGCGATAAAAGTACCCGTTCTTGTTCTAGTCGTTTTTCCCTGAAGTCAATCATTACAGAATTTTTATTTCATGTCCGTAAAGTGGCCAATACTTTTTAATTTATCATATACTAACTTAAAGTCAAGAGTCATTTCCCGACTACGAATTTCTTCTGCCTCAGCAATTGCTTGGCATTTGGCACCCACCGCAGCCTGCAGTTGGCTTCCAAGATGGGTCAGCTCAGTGCGCATAATTTCAATCTCACTGTCTCGCCTCTCCACTTGTAACTGTAGAGTGTCTCTTTCATCAGCTGCCACATCTCTTTGTCGGCGTAACTCTCCATTTTCTTTTTCGAATCTACAGCCATGGTACAAAGGTATGAAACAATGGAACTCTTTACAGAAAAGTATATTTCAATAACGAATAACTAATATACCTTTTAACAGATTCTTGTAGTTTGTGTATTTCATTCCTGGCTTCATCTAAATTATTTTGCAATTCTGTATTGTACTTTTCGGATAGCTCTAGTTTACCCTTACATTCCTCCAAGTCCAACTTTTGTTCTTCAAACTCTTTTCGAAGATTGTCTAACTTTTGATCTAAAAATGTACAATTAGGTACAATTAACAAGATTATGACAACCATTAGGGGTCGAAGCAACGTTTATCAATAATTGTTGCTAATCAGGTAATATTAGCGTCTATAAACACTGTAGTTACTGTCCTTACCTAAAGTTTTACGGTTCGTCTCAAAGACGGCTTTGGCAGTTATGTACTCCTCGAACTTTTCGTTAAAATAAGTCACTACTTTGTGCGCAACATTCGGCGGGATTTGCGCCAGTTCTTCTTCATTTAAAATCTCCCGTAGCACGTTGTGCTCGCTTTCTTCAGATGTCTCCATTTTTTGTACGTGTAAATGCAATAGATTCGATTAAGTGCCTTCTATCATACAATGCGGGGTTTTCGCGGTAGAAATTTGACACCATTTGATACCAGTCGGCTTGACTTTTGACACCCTTTTCACACTATAAGTGAACTTCTCTAACGACTCTAACCTGCTACCGCTGAGACTGCCGAGAAGCTTGGCTAGTTAAGCATTAATCTACCTTCTTATGTAGCGATTTATTCGTTAAGACTGTTCCGTGTTCGGACAATTGTATTGTGTGTCGTCTGCATCAATCAGGATTGAAGTTCACCATCGGCCCAGTGTTGCTATTGGTCAATGAGTCAAACACATGTAAATACCTAGTACGCGTCACTTGCGATACGGCCTTAAGCTTGTCGGACGATCTATGTACCTTTTTTATTCCATGATTCATCTTGTTTTTTGCGTCTACTCTTAGATGGGGAGATCAGATTGAGGTTATATCTAAGGATATGTAACATAGAAAGTCAAGATTTTATTAACATTTGTTTCCGACAATGGCATCTGCGTGTATGATCATAAGTCGAGGAATTTCGACAACATGCATCTGTCACGGCAAACGTAATTTTCGAAAATTCCTCTTGTATAATAAACGAGGCAGTCGTGCATTCAAAGAAGCTCAGAGACTGAACCCAGACCCAATGTTGCCGATTGACAGTAACTATATTCATTCCTTTGCCTTATTTTGGAAGAATATTTGAAATCACATGCATTTTTGATTCTCATTAATTTTTTACACTTTCCAGAAAGGGGCGTTCGAGATACGGGGATCACCGTGAACGGTCGCTTCGTCGAGGTACCAGAAATGATACCGGAAATAATTGTTCCATCATTGGAAGGTTTTAAGTTAAAGCCATACGTATCATACAGAGCAGAGGAATTTGTGAACCAACCCGAATTTACACCAAAAGATCTTTTTAATGTAGTCTATGCCCCAAAAATTGTAAATGATTATAAAGAAAATCAATTAACACCTGAAGGTGAACCACTGAATCCCAGTGAAAGTGAGAAACTTACACCAGAAGAAGCACGAATTCGTGCTGAAAAAACGGGTAGTGATCTCTTTGCTGTGGACTCCCATCCACCTTCATCATAATTAATCACTAGTAGTACCTTCCTGTAAATATGGGCAAATAAAAATAAAACTCTACTTTTAAGTAACCTTCAGACCTCGAGTTTAATAAATTAGGATATGTAACAAAACAATCTCAACCTGTATATGCTTTATTTTGGTATGTTCTATACGCGCGCATGTACATATTAATATTATCGCGGATTATAAACAGCAGTACCACTACCTGCTATCGTACGCAATGATAAAGAAAATTAAAGTCCTCTCCGGAGGCAACGGATAAACAGATATTGTTCTGTATTATTGTAACGTCCTTTAGCTTAGTCTATATTTGTAAGACAGTTCTCAAGGTCAACATTTCTCGACGGCAAGCAATCTTTTTATAAAATAGCTGCAGCCCTTCAGACGAACAACAAATATTTGTATTCGTACGTCGTTTACAAAGTTCCCTCTCGAGATACAAACGAAGACTACAGACTTCCTTCTTGTAATGATCATATAAAACAACGAGTTTATTGCTAGTAAACAAACGGCATGAATGTACAAACCATCTTCTATTTACTGCACTTACGTGGTGCAACGGACGCGGAGATTGATTTTCAATTCCTGAGTATTGAACGTCTCTTCAGGAGTAACAAATCTCTCGATGATTTAGGCTAACTTAATAGCTATCGAATGACTTATCAAAAAACACCATTTGAGCGAAGTTTGATTGTTTTTTTTCTTCCTTTTTTTCTCGTGTCTCGGGTAAAAAACGGCGGAAAATTTGCATAGTAAAGTCGTTGTCAGTTGTGCGCGGCCGGTATTGCTCTCTACTCTCTATGGTCTAATTTTAATGCCTATATCATTTATTTGCGTTTAAAGTGCTGTATTCATATCAAAACATACAAACGTTTTCATTGTCATCGTTTTTTTGGTTTCTCGTGTGTCGTCCCTATGATTTATTCGAGAGGCTTAAAAGTAGGACAGTAGATGTACGACGTTCCGCTAGAAAAGAAATTGTTGATAGGGGGGCAAGTTGGTGGTGAAATTGACGTGGGAAAGTAGCAACAATTGTCGGTATAAGTTCTACGAATTTTCGTATAAAAGGAAAGAGGTACGCGAGTTCCGTAAGACCCAACGTGAAACTCGTTGCGTGGGAATATCATGCGCGTACGTTTACGTAGAATCTCTCTGAGAGTATTTTTTACAGAATGCAGCATTTCCTTCATGCCCTACGTTAACAGCTAATGTTATTGTTGTCATTGTTATTATCTCCCAACTGTTACGCCCGTCTAATCTCTCCTTGAAGAGTGGAAGGATAACGCGCTCCTAAGTTTGTACATTCGGTAATCATTGGAACACTTTGCTCGTAAAGCGGCACGAGACTTCACTTTAATTTAAATCTCTTAAAGTTTTCCACGTTTTCCACTCTTCGCGCTGTCGAGTGCAAAGAGAGACAGTGGTACGAATCTCATGTTAGTCGCTCGGAGAAAGCCCTGGAATTTTTTCGTCGGTCGTCGGTTCCTTCCTATCCCCTAAAATCTACGGCGTAGTTGTAGTACCTTGTTTCGTGGACTTGAGCATTTTTATTTCGACTCACTCGTTGGCAGTAGAGAGAAATGTTTTTCGAACCTTGCTTCATGGTAAAATGTCTATAAAAACTAAGGAATTGACAGACCCCTAAATCTACTCGCGCGTAATGGCCTCAACTTAAACGTCGCCGATACTCCGAGGATTCGCGTTGGTTTAGAGCGAGATTCGCACCACTAGCTCGTCACTGAGCACTCGCTTTTTGGTGTTCGTTTTCTCGTTAATTATCAGTCTATGATATAATTGGATATTCGACTGAGGGACGTCAGTCGTGAAGATAAGGCAGGTGTACGTGTTACTGCATGGCAAAGATCTTCCACCTCGTCTCGACTGGGCGTTTTCACGGCTGGAATAGAACGATATAAAAGGGCTTCCGAGGTGCTCGACTTCCGGCTTTGATCGGACAAGGGAAACTGGGGGGGGGGGGGGTCGGTTGTCAGACCTTTGACATTCAGTAGCATGTGCCATCTATCTATGGGGAGTTTTTGAATTCGAAAGTTGGACGATTGCCCCGCGACGAGCGAAACTTCCTTGCTCCAAGGAATCGTTGTCTCGTATAAAGAAGATTTCGAGTATAAAAGGGCGGGCCAATGTTGCGCTGCTCGTTTACAAAATACGGGGGCAGAGAACTCGCATGGAAAGACTGGACAGGAAAGGTTGTTAATGTAAGAGCGAGCGAACGCAATCCAACCGGGCGGGTCCAAAAACTCCCCAGGTATTCGCTAATGGTTTACGAGAGGGTGGCTATTCATTCCATTGGATCCCCGACGTTCTCGAAAATGGTTGAATGAGGATTACTTCCGGTAGGCCACAAGAAGCCCCCTACGCTGCCAGGCGGTAGATATGATGCTCCTCCACCCAGTCCCACCTGGTTTTTCATTCATTCGTATCATATTTAGGCCAGAGTATCCAACACGTTGCAACATTTATCGAGGCAGTCAATTCGCGTTTGATTCCGTCCAATCGGGTACTTTCCTTCCACTGCCATTTTCAACGGCTCCTAATTTATTCAAGACAAAGGCCTATGAATGGCTCATGAATGGACGATTCTCGGAAAGTACCCAATGAAGAAAATCGTCAACATTTAAGTACCAACTAATATGTATCGTGCACTACGGCGTATCTAGCAAAATAATGATCGGAATGGACAAAAGGGAGGGTTTTCCTTTGTACGCTGTGCGTAACAAATGTGATTCGTAGAGTGCTTTCCCTTTGGTCGTGGGCATGTTGACTTCCGGTGGGAGAACATGCAACCCCGGAGTCCGGGCTAATTGGGATAAATAATAATCGGCAAAATTAACGAAAAATAATGCTTTATTCGTGTCCTCGGGAAATAAATAGTCGTGTCGTGCTGACAAATTGCAGGTACTATTTACACAGGTACTAAGATTACGGCAACACAGTCGGAGAAACGATCGCAAACGCTAAGAAATAAGGCGAACAAAATGGGAAAGTTATGCGAGTGGTTGGGCATAACAGTGTACAAGCGGGGCCTTAGCGCGCGACATGTGACATGTGTTAAAACTTGGCTGTGTCGATCGTACGATTTCTCTGCCCAACGTAGAAACTCTCGGTACTTGTTCACGCGGAGAAAAATGACTAGCAAGAATTCCATTACGTCGCTCCTAGGTCCTATGGATTACTGTATTTTCCCTCGAGAAAAGTACGAAAATGGCGTGCCACTCCGACGGAAGTGGACCCCATGCTCCGTCGGGGTGGTCATTGGCCCGCGAGCTCACTCTTCTCCGCGCCTTTCTCCTCGTCTTAGCTTGCTTGAGTGATTACCTGCTGGCTCCACAAGAGCGTTCTCTCCGCCAGCTGACAATCCGCTGCTAGCCTGGACGGTAGACTCTTCCACCTTTCCTCCTCGCGTTTCCGCTCGAAGTCCGGCTCCACGTGACCGTGGGACAACGGTGGCAGGATCTGCGTGCGTTGGGCCAGTTTATAGCTGTCCTGTCGCGGCACGTGATCGATCCTCCTCCCAGGAATCCCACTCGAGCTCCCGCTACAACTGCTGGCCGACATGGAAATCGGCGTGGGACTTCCTCCACTGCCGCTGCTGCGGTGCCTGTGGTAAAGGTTCCGTTTCTGTTGGAGCATACGTTGTTGGACCAGCAGTTGCAGCTGCGTGCCGGAGTCACCTCGAATTTTGAACTGCGATTGGTTCTGAGGCGGCGTCGACGGTGGTCGAAGGTGTACCAGGTCCAGGTGACCTCTGGCCTTCCCAGAATCTGCGCCAATGGATAAAACGAATCCTTACGAATCCTATCCCTGTTCTACGGCTGAAGGGACTGTATAGCGATAGAGGGAGATTAGGTGGGTGTAGGTTTTACTGACCTTGAATGCTTCGCTGCTTGACCGGTCGATCCCCGCCCCCTTGATGACAGAAAAGCAATCTAGGCCCTCCGTCCGAAGCTCGACGACCCTGAGAGGCCCTGGAGACCCGGCCAGTCACAGGAGAAGGGCTTTTCGGTGGGGGAGGGGTGCAGGAAGGCAGGCTGCTCGTGAAACAATTCGTTCCCGTGTAATCCGGTGGGCAACCGGAATCGAGACTGGATTCGAACAATTCTGAGGAAGAACTGCCGCTTCCCGTGGCAATGAAGAGGGCCGTACGACTGGGAGGGTCGATGGAGTCCATGAGGGGATTGTCAAAATGCTGCTGATAGTCGCTGAGCCGCCTGTTAACAATCTGGCTATCGATTCGTTGGCTGATGTCATGGTCAAGGCCAAGTCGATGCTCCTCCAGCTTGATCTGAGCTTCTCGCAGCTCATCCCCACTGGGTCCTTCCTCCAGGTCCCCCTCCGCACTGCAGCAACCTTCGTCCGTCGACGAACTCGTCGAACTGAAGCGTTTGCCACCTCTGCTCGTCTCGTCCCGTGCCCTGGAAAGGAAATTTACGATCCCATCAGTCCTTCACTTGCCAAGGATACTCATTCATTGGCCACTCGAGAGTTGTCGATGTTAATGGATGTTAGCGAAAATACGTTTCGGCAGGTTCGACAGTTTTCTCAAACATTTTGTTACAAGCCACAAGCTTTCAGCCATACTCAGCGATGGAAGTCGTTAAGGACGATGACGCTTAGCTCGAAGGAATTGCGAAGCGGATTGAAAAACGGATTGCGAATTTCCGCTGGGAAAGAGAGATGAGTCGCCGTCGCAACGGGAAGCGGTTGAACGATGAACGACAGACGCAGAGGAATGAGAAAGAAGACTGTTCCTTTACCAAAAAGAAAGGGACACCAACGAGCTTCCAATCCGACCTGTCCCCAACAAAAATCTCCAATTTCCGCTCGTCACCCGTCAATAATGTTCAACGCCCCACTAAGCTATCGCTGGAAATAAAAATCACTGGATTAACGACCGATTTTTATCGAGACGCGTGGCCGACCGGCAGGATTGGAAGATCTATCGTCGCGTATCGCCGTGACGTTTAAGATAAGGCCCTTCGCGCCGTCGTTACCGCCAACGGCAAATATTTACCTCGATTTGAACTTATCTTCCTTCGTTCTGCCGGCTGTAGGCCAGCAGGTGTTGTTCGTTGTACTGCTGACGCGATGTTGCTTCAGTCTCTCCAGTAACAAGAAATAAATGGCAGCGTGATGATCGTAGCTGCTGTTCCTCAAGGACTGTCGATAAATAGAAATAGTCTCAGAGGAAGTTCTCTCTTTTCAATAAACGAGCGAAGATGAATCTGAGCAACTTACCTCTCTGGTCCGGCTGATATCTATGCCTAAACTGTGCATCAGTCGCAGGATCTGTTCGTTTGGTTCCTGAATGGAAGGTGAGGCCCTCGTGATGATCGTCGAACAAATCGTATCGGCCGATCCTGCCATCCAGCGGTGCCTCTTGATTTGAGGAATAGTGTAACGCTTCGCCGGTTCTAGGACCAGCATTTTACGTATAAGGCTTTCACAGTCTGAAATGGCCAACGCAACAAATTTAAGCATCGATGGTACACCAATGGAACGGTTTAGTCTATGTATCAAGGAGTTTACCTGTACTCATAAAATAGGGAATACGAAATCTGCCACTGAGTACTCGATCCCTCAAGGATTGCAGGGTCGATCCATCGAACGGCAATGCCCCGCAAACTAATACGTATAGCACCACTCCTAAACTCTGTAACAAGGTCAAATTCTTCGTGGTATTACCGAGGCGAGTGGGGATACTTGGAGTCAGGCCGAGTAAGACTTGGGGAAGGCTGGACTTACCCATACGTCGATTTCCGGGCCGGCGTAGTGCTTCCCCTTGAAGACTTCCGGTGCGGCGTAGGGAGGACTGCCGCACCATGTGCTTAGACGTTCGCCCGGCGTGAATCTATTACTGAATCCGAAATCGGCGATCTTGACGTTCATTTGACCGTCGAGGAGGAGGTTCTCGGCTTTGAGATCGCGATGGGCTACGCCCGTCGCGTGGCAGTACTCGACCGCCGATAAAATCTGAGCAAACGTCGCACGGGCCCGCGGTTCCCCCATTCGTCCGTATCGAGCGATGTAGTCGAAGATTTCTCCTTTGCTCGCATACTCGCACACCTGCGGAAGCACGCATACGATCCTTCAAAATCCTGGCCACATCGAAACGGATTGTCCCTTTTCCCAGGGCCATTTACCTACCATGTAGATCATGTTCTTCGTCTCCATGACTTGGTAAAGCTTAACGATATGTGGATGTTCCAGCTGTTTCATGATCTCCACCTCCCTGTAAACCTTCTGAAGGTTCGTCGGATCCAGCTGCGTCTTATCAATGATTTTTATGGCCACCTGGATCGAATGAAAAGCCTACCGTTAACGTCATCGCTCGATCGTTATCGAGAGCGGATTTTTCCTTCGCGCAACGAAAGGGCACCTCGGTTTTGGTGATTCGATGTCTGGCAAGCTTAACCACGGCGAAGTTCCCCTTGCCAATGGTCCCCTCGATGTCGTAGAATCCTACGCGAATTTGCTTCTTCCCCTGAGTACTTCCGGCGTCCATGGTCCCCTCAAAATTCGATCAACTTCCACGAGGAGCGTTAGATCAGTGCGCGAGCCCTTTCTAGCAATCTGTATGGTGAATAAAAAAATAAGTAAATTAGAGGCGACTCTACGACATCTCATTTGTCTATCAGATCGCCGAGAGTCGCGTTTATTTTTGATCGGCCCACGTCCAAATATACTCGACGACACGTTAAAACGGAGTGCTTTATGTCCCGCTATATAGAAATAAAATTATTGCATCTATTTTTATGTGGTTTTTTTTCAAAATGTTCGCACGTGTACCGGACGGATATAGAAAAGTGCGTCATACTCGTCGTTGCTTACGCATGTTCCAGTATTTCTTTCCCGTTCTATGCGTCGAGCGGGTTTTTTATCGGTTCGCATTGTCTCCTATAGTTGTACAATAATCATTCGTATTCAGCGAGTAATTACGTCTAAGAGCTTGTGAATGAACACGAAATGCGCCGACGGTTACGTCGACCGGCGAGAAAAGATCGGCCGAAGGCCGGCAGGTATTTCGAGGCGGAACTTGGGTATTCTCCGGAGGAAGTTCCTTACAAAGAAACGGCGTTCATCAACGTAATGGATAGACGATCGGGTGGGTAGCTTTTAATTCGCTGAGTGCTCGGCGATAAGGCGTCGGGAAAACGATACCCTTCTACTTCGCCGCGATTTTTACTCCCCGGAAGTCGAGGAGAGTGGGCTCCGCAACAAGTACAAAAGATACTCCCGGCGGTAGTGACGACATGGATCGACAACGACCTCCCGGTTATCGACGGGCGAGGTAGGACGATCGATAGACGTCGGGATATGCCGGGTCCGTCGTCTCCGAGGCAAGAAGAGCCGGGTCGACACGCCAAGGAAACGGGAAAGGCTTCCCCACCGGCCCTAAGTGGAGGAGGACGCGCGTGCTACGACGAGCTCGCAAGGGAAACTCACCGCGGGTCGTGGAACCGGTGAAGCCGGTGCTGGAGAGTCGAAAACTGAGTCCTCGGAGAAGAGCCGGTACAGTGGTTGCCGGGCTCGGCTGGTGCGCGAGGAGTCGAGGAAAAACCGGTGCCATCGGTGGTCGACGATACGAGGGGTGCAATGCACGCGAGAGACTGTCGCGATTCCCGGCCCGTCGCCGTGTCCTCTCGTCAAATCCAGGAGAGATCGAGCGAGACAGAGAGCAAGAGAGACGAGGGGATTCGATGGCACAGCAGCTACTCGCGGTACGACGGTTCGATACCGACTGACCGACGGCCATATTGCTACCCCCTGCTTCGCAGTGTCGGCGCCCTCGGCCTCCCACCACCCCCGCCACGGCTGCCTCCACTCCTCCGACACCGTCTGACGTCCTCACCGAGAGCCCCTCTTCCCCTGCCTCTTCTCTTCATTTCCCCTCCACACGCCACACGCTCTCGCAGCTTGGGCACGCTTCTTCTCCGACTTTTTTTTGCCCGCCCTTCTGCGTACCTCCCCACGAGACTCTTTAAACCCTCGCGACCATTTGGAAAATTCTACCTTTCCGCCGACTCTCGGTTCTGCAAATCTTCTCCCCTCCCGTTTCATCCCCCTCCCCTTTCGTTCTAGCACGTTACTTCCCGGTGCGATGTTCACCGTCGCGTTTACCCTTCCTGGCGATACCTTACGAGTACCCGTAGTGATGCCCTCGGCGCGTGTTATCACCGCCGACCCCTTCCCTCCTTGTTCCCACACTCTACCCTTACTCAACACTTGTTCCTACCACCCCTCCGTTGCCCTTTCTCCGACCTCCTTCGTCCTCCACCCACGCATATTTACCCCTCGGTAGTAACAGCCGAAAAAGCAGCCTACCCTCGCACGGGTCTCGACGTAATCGCCGATAGAATCGTTTCGTCGCTCCCGCTTCTGCCTTCGCTAAAACCCCCATAGAAATGAGACGAGGATCGAGGTCTAAATGGGGCTTTCTCAGAAACGTAATCCCCATTCGCCGGTCCTTTCGAGCCTTAGGGCTTGTTTTGTCCACCGTTCACCCCTGGCACGTTCGTCGATCATGTCTAAACGCAACTTTTCCTCCTCCCCATTCTTCCTCGAATCCTCACACCGCCGTCATCGAGTCGTGCTCGCTCGCACGCGGCCACCGCCTTATCATTGACAATTGACGTCAACCTAACGTACGTACGACCAGCGCGTCGACTGCTAATTGTTTCCCGATTGTAATTGCCCCGGGCAATACACGTGGTCAGCACGACAGTCTGTCCGTCCACGCTCGTCCATCTTCCTTCTTCTCATCGCTTCTCTCTCGTTTCATTCGTCGCAAGAACTGTTAAACCTCGCTCTGACGCGCGTCAACGAGCGATAATTCGGTTTCTTTCGTCGGTGCAAAAACCGCTGTCGATAGAGTCAGCGTGTTGTCGCAATAATATGGAAAAAATTCATCGCGGATTTGCCGAGGTCCCGTAGCCGAGCGCTCAGCATTCACAGGCCTGACTTTGGTGCCGGGAGATAAGCCCACGTATGCTTTAAACAGATAATCCTATGGTCTTTCCCTTCCCACCGACCTTAGGCTCGGCCGATTCAAGAGGCTCGTCGGACGATTAAAAAACCAGCCGATCCTACCGATGATTGTCCCCTGAGTGACGTCACTGGAGCCGCCGGGCGAAACGCCTCGATGGCAGGTTTCTTCGCGGCGTTCGACCTTCCCAACGATTCTCGAGTCTCGACTCCTTCCAGCAAGGCCAGGCGTATCAGAGATCGCACAGCTAATCGTCACTGACGTAAATTCACGACCAAACTCTCTTTTTCCATCTTCATTGGCCTCTTCGCCGTAAATTTCAGACGATTCCTTATCTTATTTGTTCGTTCCTCGGTCTCCTTATTCCTCATAATGGGTGCCGATAAGCCCGGGAAAAATGTTAATCGCAGCGCTGGGAGAGCTTCTGGGAAGAAGAAATCTTCCGATAAGGAGGGACGAAGTTTAATACTTTTCTCCGTCTACAAGCGTACGACTAGTTCATTTCTGCCCGCGGGGTTCACGATTCTTCGACTTGTCCTAGGTCGGTTCTGCCCTCGAATCTCTTATCTTTTTGCTAATCCCCTTGCCGTTTTTCCGGCATGCCCAATCTAGCTAATTTTTCTTTCGCTCTCGCTCGTCGACCTTCTCTCCGGGTTCGTTCATGTCCGCACCCCTCTCCCCGCCACGACAGCTGGTCGTTCTTTGTCTCCCCGGCGGCACGTGACATGGCTTGATGTACTTTCGTAGGTCAAAGGATCGATCCGCCGAAAGGCGAAAGGGTCGCGGTCCGACAACGGCCGAAGGTCCCGGAAAATGACGCGCGACTATTTCAAGCACTTCTCTCTCGACCGTCTCGCAGATCGGAATCGATACCGATGACCGAGTAATCGCCGTTTCGTCTGACGCAAGTCCCCCGGAAATGGTAAAACTTTTCGTCGACGAACGCTCGTCTCCTTTTTCCTCCGAACCAAACAGAATTCCGCGTCAACCAACGTGATTCAATAACGGAGATCTCTTTGACAATAAAGCCCCCTCATTGTTCGTTATCTTCGTTACGTTGCGTCAATATTGATTCGCGCGAAAATTATTGGACGATTATCGTGCACCGCCAATCGGTTGCGGATCTTATCGCTCGTAAAAAACGAGACCGTACGTGTGTCCGAACTGTTTGTTGGCACATCGGATGTAAGATCATGCGATATTTATCTCCGACCTCGCGTGTCCGGGCGCGAGCGTCATTAAATGTCTCTCATCGACGTATTTTCGGCAGCCAGCAGCAATCTGTCTGCGTAAACCGCGCGCGGCGATGTGCGTCATGTAATTAACAGACGGTATCCTGCCAGTAGTCAGGGCTACAAAAGCTTTCGCTCAAAAAGGTAGAAGAACGCGGAAGGGACGGAGATGACGATCTCAACAATTTTCTTCCTTCGGAACTACGATCCGAGCGTCGCAGCAGCATTTTAACATTTCGATGAGCCTCGACGTTTATAAATTATTCATCGACTCGCAGATGTCATCGATACTTCAACCTGATAGCACTCCATCCGGGCAATTAATCGAACGGAACGATGAATATTCACGAGATCACGTTTTCTCGGCCTCTTTTTCCCTGACTTGAAAAATCGTTCCCCGGGACATTAGATGGGTTTTGCAATTATGCATGTCCACGATTTCCAATAATGACCGACCAAGTTAGCCGGGTAATTAGGTGATTAACGATTCTTCCGTTTATAACTATGAAGCATCGTCCGGTCGGTGCTAAAGACGTTTTCCCTGGGGGTGTTTTCTTGTACGTAGTAGGCTAAGAAAAAAAGTGTATCGAAGGGAGTCAACTTGAGGTTCGGTCGGATTATTTTTTCCCGGGTATTTCAGGGGCTATAGAATCGACCGCGGGAGGAGGGAGGGAGGGAGTAAGTTTTGACGAAAGACGCGAAAGAAAATCTCGTTTCCTCGGTAGGATCGATCGGCCGGCCGGCGAAATGCGATTAACGGTGCTGAAAGCTAGCGGGTCCCGCACCTTTTCGGCACGGACCTGGTTGACGTCATCGAATGACGTCAATACCCGGGCCCCACCAGGCATCCTCGAGCGGAGCGAAGCGGTTTCCCCCACGCTCCGTGCTGTACGAGTCGCGTTTTATCGGCCGCGCCAACGTAAGAAGACGTAAGCCTCCGTCTCCACCGAGTTACCACCACCTCCATCTCCACCTCCACCTCCACCTCCACCTCCACCTTCGTCGATCTCCGATGCCACCTATGCCACCTCTGCCCTCTCCTCCTACTCCTCTCCCTCCTCGCGCCGTAAACACACGGCCGAGCGCTTCCCGTCGCATCTTCGGAAATAATTGATGCAGTTGCAAACGCACTGGCTGCACTCGGGCCGAGCCGAAAAATGTAAAGGAAAAAGGAAAATCAGGGAGAAGCTCTAGTCTCGTGCATCCGGGGAGACGGTGTATCAGGAGATACGAAGGAGATTTCGCCGGATGCATTATCGTCCTGCTCCTCGCCGGCTCTGCGCTCTTGTTACTCCGCCCCCGGCACTTCCGGTACCTTCCGAGAGTTTCCAACCGCAGCTGTGCACCTTCATCCGCAAACCCCTTGCACTGTCCTGCAACCGTCGTCGATCCTCCGTCCTGCTGCACAGCCCCGGATCTTATCGACGCCGCGATTTTTAGCAGGCGATCACGCTAGTCGCGTTCTCCGGCACTTCCGGTCGGCGGGTTTCTCGCGGGAATCGCGTGGTCAGCGGCACGTTCACGCCGGCCCTGCCAGAGACACCCACCTAACGACCAAATAAGGCCAAAACCGACGGTCACGCGAAATGCCAGAGAGTAAAAATATTTTCCTTCCGTTCTCGAGCTCTTTTGTCGAGGACAAAAGCCAACGCGGATAAAGAATCCGCTTCTATCGCACTTGCCGCTTTCCTGCCACCCTCTCTCTCCTTCCCTCTTCCCCCGTTTCTACGTCCCTCCTCGACATCTGCCCCCTTTCATTCGAATCCCACCTCCGAGCACCTCGGAATACTCCCATGACCGAGTCAAAATTGTCTCTTCTATTTCGAAAATAGAATCGACGGAATTAGAAGCCTCGGAATCCCTTTGATTACAGGAATGCCCGGGATATTTCTGCGATGGATGTTTAATCTATACTCGATATTCCAGATAGTACGTCCGTCTAATAGACCATCGATCCGAGGACGTTCATTGTTTAATGGAAGCCCCGGTAATTCCAGCCGTTCGAAGGCCGAGATGGAAACTGATGAGTTTGCCGGATATAAAGAAACTATTCGTCTTAATTGATTCAATTGTACACGTCGATTTTGCTGAATCCAAGAGAGAATTCGCTCGCTGTTCTTACGTTCATTTTTTTCCTTGGTGCTGTCGCAATTAGTGACACATCGCACGTTAATTGGCCCTTACGTGGGCGAATCAATCGAGGGGTGACTCCTCGAGTGATGACTGGTCGGTACTTTGGAGCCGAGGATAACAGTCCTCATCGACCTATGAAAAAACCGTCCCGCGGAGGACGGAAATTCATGGAAAAAGTGAGGCGAGGGCAGACCCCTTGTCGACGGTATTACGTCAATTGCCAGTGTCGCACGATGCATCGCATTATACCAGGTGGCATGTGCACCTGTCACGAGACCATTCCTCAAAGATATAATCACGCGAACGCAAACCTACAGAGAGGTAACATTCTTATCCGTCATGTCCTTGCTGCTTAAGAAACCAACATCATCGTCTTTTGGTTAGCCGACATTTTTCATGGCTCTCACTGGATCTCGGAGATTTTCGGGGAATTTCCTTGAAAGTTCAGGAGGGCCTCGTAAGACGATGTCGTAACGAAATTATGTTACGAGGAGCGATGATGCAGATGGATGTTTCGTGGCAAGGTTCGGACAAATGCAGGGAATACCCTTTAGGCGAAGCAGATTTACGTAAACGCTTTCATCCCGATTACCGTCCCTTGCGTCATTCAGATTTCCTTACGCAAATTCAGCACAATGGATACATCAAATGGTCTCCAATGATACCGGCTGTTTGCGCAAGTTGGGCATTCGTGTAAGCGCAACACAATTCGCGAGATTCTCGTAATACCCCGGAAGCCGTTTAAACGATTACGATGTCACCCAGAGCCAGCAGAAAATCGTTCGTCAGATCGCCTACGTTGCGATTATTTCGAGTTTACGCATTTTTAACATTCGCTCCGGCATTGCCCTCGCTATTAATACGACCGGCTTAGACAGGATTTATTAAGGCATTAGTGTCTTTTTTTCCTGACATCGCGACGTTGTGACTCCGCGACTGGACGGGCGAGGTGATCGAGATCCTTCGCTGATGATTGTCAGGATAATTCTTTGACACTCGATCGACGTTGTCAAGGCTACGTCTCGCGATTCGCCGCTCTCACGTTCACGCTGACATTACGCTATTTTTATTTCGCTAATGCTCGAGTCGCGCGACTTCTCGAGCGTCAAACGTGAGCAGCGAGTACGTGCGCAAATCGAGAGCAGATAAGGATATTACATAATTCCCGCGGTTTTATGAGACGCGCATTTCGTTCTCGCGGATCGAAATGTTTTTTTCTCAGAACCGATTGCGTGCCATAAAAAATGCCTCAGTAGAGCGAATATGACGTGATTATTCAAAGAATATATTCCGCGCTTTGTCATCTATTCGTCAGTTAAAAAATTCTTTTTCCAGCCAATTACCGGTGCACGAGTCGCGACAAATTTTTCGCAGTCACGAATATTTCTTGCACAGAAACCTTTTTGATATCGTGTCTCGCTCTGCCGAGCGAGCCGCGAATCTCTCTAACGTTCACGAGGAACATTTATCGTCGTCGTGTAAGGCAGAATGTCGAGAGAATATCAAAGGTGTTTGTCTCGTGAGTCAAAGAAATGGGAACGGCTTATCTGCAGGCAGTGTATTACCGTCGTCCGCGGTAATTTCTAGGAAGCTAAATACTCCACACAGATCCTACGTGCCTACAAATGGAACACGAATTTCTGCACCCCTCTGACGAGGGTGTCGAATTAATTTTTCATTCACACATCGGACACTAGTCTTGAATTTTCCTATTTGAATTACTTGAGAATGGTACAGCCTCCTTGCTTTAGATATTTCTTCTCAAGGATTCTGAGTCGTAGGGCAAAGCAACCCTTATTGCTCTTGGCGAGTACCAGCGGAGGGTAAGTTTTGGTCGTGTTCGTTGGTACCGAAGCTTCCTGCCGGGGTGGAATCGATATTATCCGGGGGTTGGCCCGGCGTGCAAGTCCACGCAAAGGCGCATTGTGCAGGCCGAGCTCACCCCTCGGGCGTTATATTTAGATAGGCACCCTCGGCTCGTCGTCGTCGAGTGCCAAGGCAGCGTCGCGCTCTACTCTCGCGCTCAATTGCCCCTGGAAACCGATATTAACGTGGTTAGCGATGCTCTCTGCCGTGCATCGAGGATACATCTCTCGCCCCCTTCGACCCCCTCCTGCGTCAGCCGAGGACTCGGCTTTGTACACAAATAGGAAATTGGATTCCAGACGAGATAGATTTCGCGATACCCTTACCTATCTATATGCATGCTACAAAACCGGCAGGGAGGGGCGTAACGCGTCTGGCTTTCATTTGAAATATTCCGCCCTCATCCTTTTCGCAAAATACCATTTTTATTCGTCGTTAGGAAATCAATAACTACACCGGAGAACGTTCTACCGAATATTAACGAACGTTCACTAGGATGATACAGCCGCGTCTGGTTGCACGTTTATCCGATTCCACCGCACGCTCGTCCGTCGGCATATTGGTATTTCGGGAGTTTATCGTGTACACATATTTCGCGGATATTGGAAACTCGCATGTCGAGAGCGTTCACTTGATATACGCTCGCACGTCCGACTTGCCCCGGCTTTGACCGGTTATATTGCGGCATTGGATCTCATAACTTGGTCGTTCGAGGCTTCGCCAGGAGGATATCAGTAGCGTTAACGAGCGATATACGCTCCTGGAAATCGGACGGACGGCTTTCGAAACGTCGATAAAGCCCACGCGGAAGGTCCCGTCGAAATTTATATCAAGCACAGCGATAAATGCCCGAATCTCCAGCGAACCTACGTGTAACGTCATTTTTACAATCCCATCTGTCGTCCTCGGCGAAAATCCTCGTTTTCTTACATCCCGTGTCACCGACAGATGCTCGGTTTGCCGTTACCTGAAGTTTTCCCCATCCCGTTTGTCCATTCGAACGACGTATTCCTCGATATGCCGACTAAGGATTCGCGGATAATATGGACCCCGACGTTCGCTATATAAAAGCTCCATTTACAATGGGAAAATCTCAATATCCCGCGTCCATGTTGCGCGTTAAACGCCGCTCGAATATGAGGAATCCACTTTCCGCGCCGTTCGGATGAATAGGATCGCCCGGGGACAGGTGTATCCGACAAATCATCGTCGACCTGCATTGCCATTCCCCCCTCCCGGCAAATGTCCTTTCCGCCCGGAAACGCATTCCTACGATAGAAAGGAGATTCTCCGGATTCCCATCGATATCCGTCGCCGAGCGTGCATTGTGCCTGGCCGGAAGGTAATGGGCGATTGTCGCGTTTTTCCGTCGACTTCGACGGAGGAAAACCATAGAAAAAGGGCTGGGTGGGTCGCTATTATTCCGCCATGTAATTTACTTGCATTCGGAGAGGGATTAGTTGGGTTTGTTCGACTGGCGACAAAAGTAGGACAGGGCTAGCAGCAGCCGACAGATACTCGTTTCATAGGACTCTCCTTTTCCTCTTATGAAGCAAACGAGGGAAAATGTCAAGGCAGGCTGCGCAATATTTTTGCTTCGGCTCTGCGTGCATTTTTATAGGCTACCGCTTGATGCGCGATGGGGTGGACGACATTATTTGGTGGTCGAGAATGCCGGATAGGGGAGAATACCGGTTTTAGTCGGGCAATCAGTAGTAACGGACGGAACGAGCAACAGGCGACAGATATGAGTTTCCTTATTCATCTGGGAATGAATGGACGCTCTTCCTTTCGATTTGCCGGACTTTTCCTCGGGTACAGCGGGCCTTGCAACAGAATAGGCTGACCCGTTTTGTAAGCTAAAATGTAGGACAGGGGAGCACGGCGGTGCAGGTCAGCCGATGAGAATGGACGATGCCAGCAACAGGCGACAGTGCTGACGGTCGGCCTATCGGTCCCCCCCCCCCCCCTTCTCCCCCGTGCGCCCTTCTCTTCGATATACCCAGCGTGCTACCTGAAGAGACCGAGGGTGAGCAGACGTGCCTCTCTGATGTATTGATTGGAAGCTGCGGGGGCTACAGGTGGCTTTCTGGCGCAGGCGTCGTCCTTGTCATTTTCTTTCTCCCTCTCTCTCTCTCCCCCTTTCACGCTCTCTCTCGATTTCTCCAGGGCAGCGGGAAACCCGGAGGACTCGCCGGCCACGGAGGAACGAGGGCTTCATCCACAGAAAAAGAGAGGGGGAGCTGTCGGAAAAACGGTGAATCAGTTGGTCGGTGCTTTATTAAAATCTCTTGCGAGTTTGCCGAGCAATCGTTACCCGAAGGCAGACAGCTCGACGATTGCCCTCCCGTTTTATCTCCAAGAGGTTCCCCCGTGCCAAGCGGAAAGGGTCATCTCACGTTCGCACACCTTCAGAAAATTCAATCACCCAGTTGGACATTGTATATTAAGAGAGAAAAATTCTAGCTCGTCCCTCGTGGCTCGACCGACTCACTTTGTCCCCTTTATTATGATTCTTTTGACTTTCGCGCAAGCAGGTGGATCGTTCCAAGACATAATGGACGGGAAACGTGGCGGGTCATAGAATATTGACGAGACAACTGATACTTTTCTTCCCGTCCCGGATCCGTCATAGATTTTAATTACTGTCTCGGCTGTTAATTCGCTTTCACCAGAAATAAATAGTCACGTAGAAAAAAATGTGGAAAATTTAATCAAACGAACCCCCAAATAACGTGGAAAATTTCACCTTAGTGTACCCTGATCGTTGGAATATTAATCCACGCAACATTGCCGGAGGGCCTCGTTTCTTTGGGTTCGATAAATCGGCCCGGTGAAGAGGGAATCTTTGTAAGAGAAGATTGACGTGGAGTCCGGCGAATTCCTTTACGACCGAGCAAGGAATAAAGTCGCGTATATTACGCGAAACTATCCGAAATATTTGCCCGGATCTCTCGCCCACACCGAGGAACTTCGTAACGAGATAACGGATTGTATCGACCATTTTCGCGAGTAGCCCGGTCTCGCTTTCCCCGCTGAAAACGGGGAGAAGGGAGGGTAGACGTTATTCCTCGTTTGCCCTGTGTCCGATCCCGCCGACTCACCTGGCTTATCCAACGTTTTCGCTCCAATGGTGGCAGGAGAAAAAGGTTCCAAAGTCCAGCATCGACTGCTCCAGCGTGTTCATCCTCCACACGATAATGCCTTAATCAATATCATTAAATCATACATCCGTGTGCATAACGACGAGTGCATTTAAGGGCGGTTTATTTGTCGTCCGGCGGTTCGAAGGGGCCGATGAAAGTCTCGCTCGAGCGGAGGCATATTTAAATATTTTTCTTGGGGAACGCATAGTCGAGTAGTCGGCAGCTAACCAGCCTTCGTAATCCGGCTACGTGCATCGGTGTGTGCGTAAGGTAAACGCAGAAGGGGGACGGCGTGGAGCACGGCTGCGCGGTGGTCGTTGGATCTCGAGAGGAGCAGAGCTCTCCGGCACTCGGGGGATCCGACGTGCTTTTCCACCCTCGGCACCGACAGTCCTGCCGCACCGCCAAAACGCGCCACACAATCGTGAGTACACCTCCCATACTCCGCTGACTTTATATCTTTTTCTATATATCCACTACACGCGCACGGACAGGAGGATTCATAGCTTCACGCTCAGCGACACACGCGACACAATAGCTAGGGAATAAATCCTACGTAGAATACGTTGATTCTCCAGCGACGAATTAGAGGAGAGGAACCGCCTGCTCCTGCCGACGCGTTTTCCACTCTTTTTTGGTGTTCTATGTTGCCTAGATTCCCTCGCCCAATCTCCTGGAAGGCGCTAAATTCTAGGACAATTTTACTTGGTAATAAATCCTACGTAAATCGCGCTTCATTCTCTACTTTGATGGAACTCTTGGGCAAATACGGAAATTCGGGAGGATCGATTCGGGGAATCGAATAAAAAGTCGGCCAAAAGTCCGGGGAAGGGAATACCATGGGCAAGTTGGGGACCACGCGGCAGAGGAAACGCAGTTAGTTAGTTGGTCCAACGAGATTACGGTCGATCCGTTGGATTTCCACGCGCTTAAGTCCCGAAGAATCGACACAAATTCTCCGCCTCCGATGGCTTGAAAAAGAGGAACGGACATGAATCGTCAGTGAATATTTACCGGGCCGCCTTCCACGAGATTCGCCCATACAGTGTTTCGTCGAGCCCGATCATTAGCATTAATTTACGTGGAAATTAAGCCCCCAGCGATTGTCCCTTCCATGTGTCGGCACCACGAGGGGAGTTATATCATCAGATTATCAATGCAAAGAATTGTTCTTCGTCGAAGAGATCAACAATTGTACCGCCGAGTTGAACATTGATAATTTGAAAAGATATTTACCCCACGTATCAACCCCTTCGATTCGATTATATTGTCTCTCACGTAGATTTAAACTTAATATTGAAAGCACCAAGCACCACCGCTACTTGAAATACAAAATATTTCGATATTCTATTGGTCCGTTTAGTCGTTAATTACTCTGCTAATGGAAGTTGCGAATCGTTTCTTTTTCCCGGTGTCTCAGGAGTATCGGTTGTCGCAGTACAATGAGCGACTGGTCGATGAAACATTTTATCGACGGAATAACTCCCATTATTAACGGAACAATGTTTCTTTCGTCGGATGCGCCGACTCGGGAAAAAAATGATGGGAAATGGATAATCTTGGAGGATCAGTCGATGAGACGTTTAGTCGGGCTGCCGGGCCGGAAACGAGACAACGACAAATCGAGTTATGCTGTCTTCTTCGCGGCTCGTTTCCCGTCGCGTCGGGAGAAATATCGTCCGGTTCGGATTAGAACGGAATGGGCCGACGGCCGTTATCTCGCCGAGCAGGAAAACAGCGATTTTCTCCTCGATCTCCGCCCTCATCGTTATCTCATTTATTCCCCTGTAAAAGTCAGACTTTTATCCCGTTCCTCCGTGTTTTTCGGGCCGACGAATACGCCGGTGCTCGGCCAACAGGAAGCGCAGGAATTTTCGGCGCGATAAAAACGTGCCGCGAATTCAACTGACATTGGGCGAAATGCCCAAGGGAGGGGGGCAAAAAGAGGAAGGGCCAAGGTGGGGGCAGGAAATGGTCGAATATGCCGATCACGAATCCTCGAAAGTGGAACGCGAAGGCGACGGGACATGAAGCGTTCTGTTTCGAGTATCTGAAATTCATAGCCCGATGAACTCGCGGCTGAGAAAATCTTTCCAGTCACGGCCGGCATGATCCGCGAATACAAATCCCCCGTCGAGAAAGAAATCAGTACGTTTCACGATCCCTCGTTTTCCTCGCAGTTTCCCCTGTCCGATACTTCGAATCGCCCAGCGGAATTTCCCGTTTTGTGCTTCTATATCTCCATTAATTATTTTCCCTCTGTACGCGTTCATGCCGAAAGGCACTTTATACCTGGTGGGACGAACTCGCGCGGCCTAAAAGCAAAGTCACGTTACGATAAATGATCGCAGTCGAAGCAAGCGAACCTAGAGGGAAGGCCAAACGTAAGCCCGCTGAAATAAATTAATCATAGCTTAGGAATATATTATTACGTCGAGGAAGAATGTTTCGTTAGTTCTCAACGATACGGAGGAATTGCTAGTGCAGTAAAGAAAATTATATTCGCCCGAATAATGCTTTTGTCAATGAGATTTCGTCGATTTCACTTGGGAGATTGGCTATTTCACTTGGATATTCTATTGCTCCTTTCAACTCCGAACTCCTTGCATATGTATAAGGCGACTCACGATACGTTGCTCCTCCAAGTCTGACTGTTTCGCCGTTTATGCCGAGATTCACGTAGATCGGCTTTTAATCTGCGGAAAATTTATCGGTTTAAAGCGGAGCAAGATCGGTCGGGCGAAATCAGCCCCCGGCGGAAGGCGATTTCTATTCTCTCGACCGAAACGGTCGGAATACGGTCAAAGAGGGTGAAAAGGGGACTCTCGATTGACCGCGAGGGAAATTCAGGAAATTTCCTTACGAGACTTTTCAATGGGAAATGTTCGAGAGGGGAATATCAGGATAATTCCCGTGGCGAAG
Source organism: Hedychridium roseum (assembly GCA_963989215.1). Lineage (NCBI taxonomy): Eukaryota > Metazoa > Arthropoda > Insecta > Hymenoptera > Chrysididae > Hedychridium > Hedychridium roseum. The sequence continues at coordinate 874,855 of OZ022318.1, read as the reverse complement.
CTGCTCACTTTTCTCCTTCTCCTTCGAAAAGCAAAACATTCTACATTCTCTCTACCTCTGAAAACGTCATTTATATTCTCTATTTTTCGATAACCATGAGCGTTATTAAAATGACCAGCACCGAAAAGTGGCGTTGTTGCGAGATTTTAAACTTTCGCATACTAATTTGTTCGGCCGGAACATTAACGGACCAGGGCAAGTTTTTCAATTAGCTTTGAAATTCGCCAGGCCACTCGGTGGGGTGAAAAGTCACCGCAAAATCGTGCCACCGAGGGAGAAGTTACGATCGAAGCTATTGGAAACCGAGGCCCCGATCAACCGTATACGTCTGGCTATAATAGCGCTGAGAATAAACGCATGAGTCTCTGTGGCGCAAACTTTGTCCTCGAGGAAGTCTGAGAAAAGGAAAACCTGAGTTACGCACGTGTAACAAACTCCTATTGGATTTATTACTTTGAGATTGGCCGCTTACGAGACTGAGCCGACGCTAATTTCTCTTTTCATGCACCGCTTTTACGAGCATTTCCTTTCCCTTTTACGATTATAACCCCGCGACGAAGCAGTGCTTACCGCTGCTTGTCTGACCAGAATCGCCCGTTACTACTATTCGTCGCGAAGTTATACATTCAACTCTCTCTTTTTCGCTTTGATTATTTTTGCCGACTGACGAGGCTGTCTGTTCTTTTCGCTCGGACGTTTCGCCGGACTTGGAGGTATTTCGGAAGCGGGGGAAAATATGGGTCAACGCGATACTTTGCCGACGATGTGTTTCCGTGTGGGATAGGACATGTGTATGGATACGCGAATGCATTCAGCGGCGAGAAACCGATCCTCCCTGCTCGTTTGCAGGAAGCACGTGTCATGTTCGCGCTGTTCCGTTCTTCTTGTTAGCCAGGAACGTCGCTCGCAACGCCAGAAGCGTTTCCAATTGCGGTCGGAACGACATGCACGTCGAGGACGGACCTAATAATTTCACCAGGACGGTTTTACGAATTTTATCCACTCGTCAAAAACAAATTCGCGAAGAATCTCCTTTCGCGAGTATCGCTTCATTAATTAGGCGCAATGAAGAGAAGGCCAAGCATACATTGATTCCTTAATATTTTCCCTACAGAAGCGCAACGCAGTCCCCTCCCTCCTCTGCTTGTAAGGAAGACCGTTTATTTGAGTCTCGGGATCCGATATCGGCGCTGATAAATCGCGTTTCCTCTCGTCATTCGGTTAACGATCCCCCACGGCGTCGTTAATTAACGTCTCCTCGTGTGCCGCGGGCCTCGCCGAAATTGCCATTCCGATTGAATCTTCCTCTCTTTTTCGCAACGTTTTTCCCCGGCGCCTCGCACATCATTTCCTGAATCGCCGTAATTCCGATATTGACCCGATGTCCGGGCGATAATCGATCGTTTCGTTTAATCCCGGCAAAGAGGACTCCGATTCGTCAGCAAGAGAGAAAGAGAGAGAACTTTTTTCCCCCAGGGTCTAAGTAGATTTGTCCGACTTCGGGGGCAGTATGTATATATATGCGTGTATAGAAAAAGCTCGTAGGCTTTCGATACGTCACGTTGCGATTCCAAGGGATCTCCCGTCGGTCCACAATGCCGAGGAAAGCCAAGAGAGTCGGCCAGACAATTCAGATTTCCCTGGGAAAAAATGGCCCAATGGAAAGAACTTCGACCCAGGGAAATAGAGGAATAGGATTCTCTCGAAGAGGAGGGGATAGGGAGAGGGGGGCAAGAGCGAAATCGAATTCCTTCGGTCCGCTCTAACCCATCGATCAAGTCGCCCCAAATTCGAGTACCCCGGACATTTCAATGCTCCCCCCGGCGTCCTTTAGCAGCGGTAGTCGCGATGAGTCGTCATATTTCACGAGTAGAGGCTTTCTTTCTCGCGAATCCGCCTCTCCCGGAATTAATAGACGCAGGAACTCCGCCCTCGGCCGGATATATCATGGAGAATTATCCTGCAATCGCGCTCGTTCAATTCCTATCTCCCTTTCTCTCTTTCCGAGATACGAAACTACCGCTAAAAACACCGTCCAAGGGATCATCCCGGATGGGAGCGAAGCTTTTTTTTTCAACATTTTTTCCCAGGATGTTTCACGTGCAGTCGACTCGTTGGACGCGGGGCCTTTGTGTTTGTTCATCCCGTCTCCGCTCTCGGACAGGACGTTTCGCCGGGAAATAAAGAAGATTCGATTCCCCTCCCTGCCTTTTATTCTCGGTTGTTTGGCAATTTTGCCGCGGCTTCGTTTCGTTCAGCCTTTCCTCGTCGAGTGCTTTCCACCGGCGTATGAGCTTCGGGGAGCACTTCCCCTGCCAGTTTTCCCAGGGAAATTCTCGCGGCGAAAAAAGCCAGTCTCCGCGGTTAATCGCGAAACGACAGCCACGATGAAAAAGAGAAAATGTACGGGCGGCTCGGGCCGGGCCCGGGCGCAGGGGGGAAAGGGGAGGATTTAGAGTTGGCTCGGAGAGGCTGTGAAAGGCAACGAGTGTGCCAACGACGTATTTTCAGTCACCCCTGTCAGTTCCACCCGGGAACAATTAAACGGAGCGAAACCTAGCCGTGCGACGGCTCTGCTATCGGTTTTAGGAAACCGTAATGGAAATCCTAGCGAGCTCGATACGTGCCTTCCCCACAGGAGTCCCGGGAATTTGCGCAACGCCCACAAGTTAGTTAATGAAAAAATTAACCTACCCCCCGAGGACCCAGTTTGCATCCCGCTCTTCATTATCGGCGCAAGAAAATGTAATCGAGGAACGAAACGAGCGTTACGGACTTGTAACGAACGATCATGCCACCGGGAGACGAGTATTTTTACGTAGGATTACCTGGAAGACGGAGTTTGTGCGTTTCAGAGTTCCTGGAAAATAACGTTGCATCCCCTGCCGTGTCATTCCGCTAGTTTTTATGGTCGCTCAAGCTCCCTTCGGCCCAGTTTATCTTCTTGTAATTCTCCGTTCTTAGCGGCCATCTGCCTCGGCTTCTCCCTCGCAATATGCCCTCACGTGCAGATACATTACTTCACTTCCGACCTGGCTAATTCAATTCATTGCCCCATGATTCCCGCGAATAAATTTCCTTTCCATTTGCTTATTCGCCTGGCTTCTGACGCAATGCGTCGGCATTGCATCCAGTCGGCATTTACGCACGCAGCTGCGGGAATGCAATTCGGTGCAATTAGACGAACGCGAATGCGAGATTCTTCGAACGCTCAGCCGGGTTATTCCGAGCGAATGGGGAATCGATGTCCAGTCCATTTGCGAGTCTTGCGCTTATCGATATTCCCTTTGCTGACCGGCTGAGGGGAAAATCCTCCTCGTCGAAGACGAACAGAACTTCCCTCGGGAATTCACGTGCACTTTGTCCGATAAAGTGCATTTTAAAGGAGAATCCCCGTCCTTCCGGTCCACCTTCAGCGATGCTTCAGACGAATTTCGACGCGATGCAATGAAATATGAAGTTCTCGATCCGTAACGACGACGAGTTCACGACATATTCCACTTTGACGTAAAGGAGAAAATTCCTGGCCCTTGAACGACACGAATAAATCATCAGAGGAAACTCGCCCCATCCCGCGGTGGGCTCCGCAAAAATTTCTCATTATAAAACGGTAAGCGGGGTTCGAAGGGCAGGGGGGAGCTTCGTTTACCCGGACCGGTTTATCGCGATATGAAAATAAATCACCCCGTGTGTACCTACGGACGTTAAAACGAACCGGGCTTGATTTCGCCCCCGACCCTGCAGCCCAGATAAATTCCCAACTTCAGACCGGGTCTCGTCCTTCCAACTCGTAAGTGGGTCATTCCATTATTTGGCATTCGTGATATTGCGAGTCACGCGTCGCTGATAAACACTCAGGAGTTTCCACCCCGATGTCTGACCACCTAAGGTTTGCACTACTTGAAAGGGGAAAATCTATCCTCTGTCGAGGTTCCGAAAAAATCCTGATTTCGGACGATGGTTGAGAAGTCAAACGTGACAATTAGCAGGACGATCTAGCGGAAATATCTCACGTAGGATCGGAGGAAAATTACAAGTGTTGTCATCCCCTCGAAGGGTGGGAATCCGGTGTAGGTCCTTAATCGTCGCTCTTCCGCTCTGGGAATCACGTCAGTGGGAAGCTGGTTGCATTACCGTGGACCACGTGTTTCGGCCTCAAGAATTCCTGGTCCATTAGGGCGGGAGGGGCGGGGGGATGGCCCGTCGGCAATGCTTACTTGGCTCGGGCTTATCGCGCCTGGCAACGACACGTACTACCCGATAGATAATCTCCCTCGAGGGTTTCCCCTTCATCCCCCGCGTATTCTAGCAGCTTTGCCACCTTGGTTTCTCATTCTACCGATCGCCCAGCTCCGTGTTTGTTTTTCTCGTCGTTTCTTCCACCCCTGGTACCCGCCTTCCTTTGGAATTACACTGCGAAATTAGACGTGAAAGCCCATCTAGAGCGAACCTAATTCACCGCTGGAGCTTGGCCAACCCTCGGCTGTTTTCTGCTTCAATGGCAAACATATTCATATATCTCCGATCCTCATTGCACAGCGAGATTAGTATTCGGCCAAGCGTTTGCCCAAGCGCACTTAGCAAATTATCCCGGAAGAAAATTCCATCGGGATTTCCGTTTAATAGTTAATTATCTTGATCCTCGAAGCACGAATGGTTTTCTTTTAGCCAGTTCCTCGGCACCGCCAATGCCACCTGTTGAGACGGAAAACTCGTTGGCGGGCGCGTCAGGTGCCCGGGGAAATGCACGCCAAACGATCCACGGGGAAACGCCTACGGAAATAAGAACGCTCTGCCCGTAGCGAGCAACTAAACGGTTGCTTCTCTCCTATAAAACTGTTCGTCCGGCGGCCCTTGGGGTCCTTTCAAAGCCGCAGATTCTTTATTCACAGTCGGTTAATTACGTGCAATTCAGACATAACGGGTGCAAGTTTGTCCTTGATTGAAACTCATCGGCCGAGGATAACGATCGATTAACATTGAAATTCGTTAGACTAATTCTCTCTGTTCCCCGGCGTTTTAATTTCACCCTTTTTCGCTAATGGTGCGCGACGTGAAACGGTCTCCAAAGTCCTCGATAATGGGTCGGTTTAATTAGAAAGAAGGGAGGTGGATACCGGGATCGGTTCTCTCTCTGGCGTCGATGGTTTCATCGAGTGCACGCGATTGGAACGTGTTCGCGGTTCGATGGAACGCTCAAAGGGCGGGGGGAAAACGAGCGAATGATTTTATTGGCCGTCGCTTGCGAGAAACCAATCGGCCACGCGTCCTTCAGTTTCTTTCTTTTTCATGGAAACGGAAAGGCGGAGGACGAGACTCTTTTCCGCGAATTCCCTTCCCGGAAATTTCTTGGAACGTGGAGGAAAGAAGGTACCTCACGGTCGAACAATGAAATCCGCGTACCACGCTGAATTTCTGTGTTTTCCTCGGGGCGGAGTTGACGTCTGAAAAATGCACAGTTCCCCCGTGACGTCGGGCCGCGAATTCCAAATTCCACCCACACCACGACCCTCCCCCCAATGTTTGCTCGTTCCTTTGATCGTTCTCCGCGCACATGGCGCGCGACATTAAATTCCCCACACGCGTCAATCCTGGCGCATTACGCGCAAACGTTTTACTTTTTCCTCTAGCGTTTGTTCCACCCCGAATGTCCGAAAAACAACGAACTGAACAAGGAACTTGGAGCCACGAAAAATTCCCTGCATTCTGTAAAATATGGCCCACTGCAGCGATTGTCGATAAAACTCCTGAATAATGTCCGAATTAAGTCTCAAAGGCTTTGTGCGCGCATAAAGAAACGACTGCAGGGCGGGGCTGGATTTCCGGATGAATATTTCATGGCTACTTGACGCGAGATCCGAAGAGCGCTGGAAATCGTTTTCACCGGGGAGGGTAACGTTTTTCAATGGTCACGATTTTACTGGGAATTTTGAAGAAACGTTTGCCCGATAGTTTCTTTTTGTCGACATGAAATTCCCATCCACCTGGGGACTCGTGTGTCTGTCGTTGGACGTGATCAAAGGCCACTCTCGCCGATTATCCTCGATCTCCGAACCCTCCCCCCTCGTTTACCCCAGAGTACTCCCTTGAAAGCAGATTATTTTTTCTACAAAAAGCATCCCCGCCACCTTCCATTATATTTTATCTCCTGCCGGAGCTTATCTTCTTCGGCGTGTTCGGTTGTCGGAAAAAGACTAAAAACTGATGCTAAAACTCATTAAGCTAAAATCCAGAGATTAAAAATCTGTCACGCCGTTCTGCCATTCAAACTGCACATCCATCACTGTCCAGCGTAGATTAAAATTTCATGTATCATCGGACTTATCTACATCCGACTCTACTCTCTTCGTATTTCCTTCTCCTTTTTCGCGTTTCTCCATTTTATCGCAAGTTCTGTACGTCGCTCTCGAGGCAGCTTTCTTAGCCAGCCAGCGCCATTTGTTTCCATCTCCTTGGCATCCCTTCTTCCCTGTTTCCTCGGTGTTGCCGGAGAATCGTTCGCTCTAATGGAGTTCCCTGTACAATAGGAGCATCGTATAGGCTCCGTTCGAGTCTCTCAAGGGTCTTCCGAGCCACAAAATGATCGACTCTCTCGCGTCTGTTTGCTTCTCCACCTTTTCTTCCTTCTCCATGTTCACCCCCCTCTTCCTGTCCTTTCTGTTTCCACCCTTCCTCCGTCCTTCAACGCAGCGTCTGTTGAATTTACGGAATAGCGGTAAATACAATACGTCGACCAACAGGCTCGCGTTGCCATTGATTGCTCGGTTGACAGGCATTTCATGCACGAGCCGTTTGTGTACGCGATCGCACGACTGTGTCGAACGTACCATGAAGATATTATGGTCCACGAGCACTCTGTTAAGCCTTTCAACGCTCCGGTTATTGCGTCTTTCTTCTCCGAGGAAATTCGGCGCACGTGGTAAGTCGGTTTAATTGCTCTTGCCGAAACCCACATGTCGCTGAAACTTATTTGTCGACTTTAATTAGCACATATATCGTCCCCGGGTGTTTGCCCTCCGACCGTGGCGAAAGTATCCTTCCGAAGGTTTCCGGCTGAGAAACGTGAATATTCATATCGTCTCTCGACTCATTTTCCCCCGCACAAAGCGGCGGGCAGTTTCCCCGCTGGCGGAAATAGCCGGAGCCAACGTCTTGAGGGGAATTAACGAGAAAACTTTGGCCCGGCAATCAGCAGTAAATTTTTATGTAACGCCTGTGCGATTCCCGCATCGCAACGCCCTAGCAGTCTCGTCTCGAGTTCGTATAAATAATCCACCGTGCGGTGCACAGGGCCGGAAGTCGTTGCGGGGAAGTTTGCGGTTCGAGGAGTCGTTTATCGTCGACTCGTATCACTTCCTTTCCGAACGAGTTCCCGGCGTTGGGGAATTTGGGTCACAGTGCTCGGCCTTCGCGCTCAATTTCGTCGGTCATTGAAAATCAATCACGAGAATAGACGACGGCCGTGCGATTAACGCTTCTCGGTTAATCGAGGCTTGCGGTCTCGGCTCGTATTCGTCGCACAAGTGCATCCTCGACCCTAGAACACTCAGCAAAGACACGGAATCACGGCGAAAATGGATCGAACCAATCCCTATTCATTGTCCGTGCAATCCCTTTGTTTCCCACTGTCCTTCTTGATATTGTTCAACAAGTTCATTGTTCCCCCCGCCAGCGCATTAGCCTTTTCTACTTGCGCTCCATCTACTCCGAGACACGCGGGCAATTGGTCCTTCTGATGAGCAGCAGATCGACCGACTTCCTTCCCCTCGATCCAATACCTTTCGGAGCGCATTTAACGGCCATTTCTTCGGCGGAATAATAGGTTAGCGATGCGTGGGTGGTCACGCAAGGACAGGCATTTCCCCCGCGTCCTGGCGGGCTTGCTTCGTAGTCCGATATCACAAACGGGCTACGTCCAACTGACCCAGTTCCACCAGCAGCCGACCCAGTTTTCTTCTCCGTCGGCCATAGCCGTCAGGGCCGTTCGCGGGAATGTATGCACGTGTGTGTCTGAAGCTTCGTGCACGAATTTACCTGATCGCTCGTCTCTCTTGTTTCTCCAGCAACGAGCTACCTCCTGTATACCTACGTGTGTGTGTGTATGTGTTTGTGTGTAAATTCTGTGCGTATCAGAAAGCCTCGCTGCGGTTTACGGCTGTACATATGTGCAGACGATGACGCGGAACGTCGGAGAGAACACACGGCCAACAGGTAGCTGAATCCCCGGCCCGTATAAATAGACACAGCCGGGATCATTCCTGGATCGGCGAGGTTAAAACAACCCCCACCCCGTCACTACAATCCTCCCAGCCGAGCCATCTGCTCTGTGTGTTCCCCCCTTCCAACATCTCCACCTCCACCACCCACCCTCCGTCTACTCCTTCTCCGACGGAGCCGCCATTTAAAAAAGGGGGGAGGGGTGCATTAAAAGTTAACTTCTCACGTGGAAACGACGTTCAGCCAGTCTTTCCGAGTTTTGTCTGCACGTTTTTCCGAGGGTCCTCAGTTTTTCCCGAGACTTTTTACACCGGCCTCGTTTTACCGTGAGACTGCACGAAAAAGGGTCTCCCCGGCCGAGGGTGTATCGCTGATGGAAATTTAATCGAGGAAAATAGATGAGCGGCCGGCGTAATAGATTACACATTAGAGGATTTTTCGAGGGAAGGGCCGACGAGCCACGATCGACCGTGTCACGTGTTTCCGCGTATTTCACGCACCAACCCCTTCCCTCCTTCCCCTCTCCCTCCCCCGTAACTCTGGCTATACACACCGTGGCACATTTATCATGCACAAAGGGGGTGGCGTAATTTATTTTCCCGGACGACAACGGGCCGCTTTCAGCGCGTTCTTTGGTCGTCGTTAAAGCGTCGCCCATCACGATAACGAATAGTTTAACCTGTTTCGGGCTTTTCCTTGCATCTCGGAACATCAAGACTCGCCCGTACACGTCATCCTTCCCTTCACTTTGACGTCAGTCGCTCGGAGAAGCTCTCCTTTTATTCCTATTCGACATGGCGAGTGCAGTGATTTCCTTTTTTTTACGATCCGACTGCGGCAATCAGTCGTTTCCTTCTCATTGCGTTATCATCGCAGTGGCAATTTACCCAGGCTGCTCTCATTTGTTGAAACGCGCGTCATGCAGTAAGCGGCTTTCGCCCACTCGTCGTCGCGCACGTAAACTCAGAAACCGGACGCGTATGCCCAGGAAATTCTTTTGACAGGGTGGAGAGAAGGCAGAGGGAAAAAGAGGGGAATGAAGGGCTGGGCGGAGGGTAAATGGAGTACAGAGGAAAATATGGCCCGTTTTTTCGCAGTATTTTTCAATGCTCGGCCAAGTTGGCGACCCACTTAAAAGGCGCGAAAAGAAAAGCAACAAGTCGACGGACGAATACCGCCCTAGAGCTGCGTTTACCTTCCCCTCGGCCCACACTTTCCACGGGCGGTTTATCCCGGTGACCGAGTAAATGTTTCGGGGAACGATCCTCCGTCCCGCCGTTGTTAAAGTTTCACGGCGAAAAGCGCATCTCGCGCGAAATGGCCGGTTATTCGCCTCGGTGCACCGGCTTGACGAGGGAAAAGCCCCATGGAAAGGACTTTGACGGTCCTTCGCATTATCCACACACAGCTTTTGTGCCCAGGACTCCGCAAAATGATTTACCAAACATCTGCGTGCTGAAACTTTGCCGCAACTCAAAGTTTCCTCGTATTTTCCTGAATATCCCTGATCGGACAATGGACGCACTTCCGGCGGACGATCACCGCTGGGAATAAAAAGCAGTTGCGGGAAGTCAGCCGAGAATTCCGGGATAGATGACATTAAAAGTTTCGCAGCGGCGATCGGGAAAACATGATTAACGTCCGTTAGGGCGGACCAAGTTCCGCGGCGAACGGTCCGATCTAATGGAATTACCGGCCGGAAGTGGGTTGGCTCTCGTTTCAGCCACAACGTTTATGGCGTTAAACTCATCGACGAACGGAGTAAATAAAATTGCGACCCTCCGATGCTCGTCCCTCGATCCCCAAGGTCTTCGACGAGAGGAATAAACCGTTTCCCCCGAAATCGTTCTTCATTTTCGAACCCCCGGCATTTTCCAACTATTCTCCTCGATGAACTTCCGGTTGCCGCTTTCCACTCTGATCGCCAAATGCTCGAGAAGCTCCGAAACGATTCCAAAGGGGACCTCATCCTCCGCACTTAAACTTTTGCGGAAACGAGCTCTCGGAGTTACGTTCATCGAATTCATTCGAGTCGAACGAATCGACCGCCGATACCGACCAGTTCAGTCCCAAAGGAACCGAATTTCACTTCCGGCAAATTCGTGTAGCATAACGAGAGGCAGGTCGCTGAAATACTGTAGCGAGTTAATAGGGGCCAAGCTCTCGTGGAAATTTACTGGCCTTTGACAGAGAAGGCTCGTCGGAAGGTCCTTTCTAACCGCCAGTTATTCGAAATATCTTGGCAATCCCGTCCTTCACATTCTCGGCCGACTTTGAGGAATTCTGAACTTTGGTCGGCTTAAATTATGGCCAGCGGCTCGAGCTTTTCTTGCCTCTTTTTCCTTTTCCCTTCCTCTCTGAATTTGTCTTTCAGCTACTCTGTTACAGTGGCACCCCTTCCCTTTTCTCTTTCCTGTCACCTGCAGGAGATACGTCACGCGCGTTTAAATTTGCCTCGAGAGGATGATGCACGCGTTTCCCGGTGAAACCAGCGCGGAGTGCTTTGGCTCGAGAAAAAATCCGGCTTTGAGTTTTTTCCAGCACGCCGCTTGCTCCCTCTTTGTTATCCTTCTCTGTTTGTAAGAGGGACGGGGGGGGGGAATAGAAGTTCACGGCTCGGGGCTACGCTCGGAATATAACGGAGCCGCGAACCAACCGCTGTATGGAATTTGTACGAACGTTATTCTAAAATTAGAAAAATTGCCAAGTAACGGAGTTACGCAGTGTGCCCCAAAGGCCGACATGTTCTCCGTCATTTTGATTTGCCGTTTTTTTATCCGCCAAGAAGAATCGTCCGTTGGCTTGAACCGAGGATGTCGAGGGATACGACGCGGAACGTTCTCGTAACGACGACGAGCTCTAAGCTGCCTTAACCGACGACAGTTTCCTCTTACGAGCTACATTTCCCGAGCCCGCTCTGTCTCTAATGATCATATCCATAACCCGCGGCGTTCTTCACTCCCCGCCCCCCCCCCCCCCCCTCGTCCCTAATATTTGCAGAATCCTACTTCCACCGGTGATACGAATTATCGTAATACATCCGTGTCTTATCCCGTCCCTCGCTTTAACCCCTTCCTCGTCTCACAAAAGATAAAATAAATATCCACCTCGTCGCGAAATCCCTCCGTCCCATTTTTACCCCGATTAATTTTCTTCCATCCCCTAATTTGCGTAGCGATATTAACTTTGAGTTTGATTAAAAATCTCCATTAACACAAACGCTCGTGGCGTTTCGCTGACTTCCCCGTAGGTTCGGCGAGAGTTTAATCGTAAGTTTTCAACGTAATCTCAGAGAGGTGGGAGAATGTGGGGCCTGTGATTGACATCGCGTAGCATTTTATTAAATTGCCCCGTCTGGTTTCTGCGTAAATGGATTACTTGGACGCGCCTAGGCGCGTGTATCACGCTGAAACTCGCGGCAGATAGTACCTGGAAATCGGCTAGTTCAGCTACCTATGTTTCTCTATTCACGGAGCCGGGCCAAAGCGGGGTATCGTTAACAAGGTAATTAGCCGAGGATGATATTAGCTTCATCGTAGACCTTAAGTTGCCGACGTTCGGCTTTAGAGGCTGCCTTCCTCCCGAGTCTTCTTTCACCCGGCTGAAATCGATAGAGCATCTTCGTCAATGAGCTCGATTCAAGCGAGAATCTACAGACTCGATACACATTTCTCCCGGGCTTGATCTTCGTCAATTCTTGCCAACATTTTTTATTCCCTCTTCGACATAAAGGTGGAAGAGTGTCAAGACAGGAGAGCTGTTTTTTCGAGGAATTCCTCGGCGGTTGGTAGTTTTTCCTGTCGTTCCATCTGTCGAGGGGATTTCCAGGGACGAAACGGCAAGACAGCCGAGAGGCGTGGGGAGATCATTCGAGCGAATCAGGATCCCGTATCCCGAATATTCCGACGGGACTACCATCCCGGAAATTGTCGCTTTTTCCGGCCGGGCTGGCGTCGATTGAAGCGTCGCTTTCTGCGGCACCTTCTGACCCTTGATTGCGCCTAAATCCGTATTTCTACGCAGACCTCCCGCCATGAAATCCATCCACGTCAATCCTTCGGGCCGATCCAATCGATATCCGCAGCTTCCCCGCGATTCCTTCGTTAATCCCCGACGAATTAGAAGCTCGAGGCCGGGACCAAAGCCGGAGAAAATAACTGACCGGAAAAGGACGTAGATCAGAAGCGAAATTGATTAACGAATAGGCCGGCAAAGGGCAGAATAGAACTCTATCCCCGACTGGAATTCGCTTGTCGAATTTCCAGCGGGGTGTCGAATTTAGCTACGACTCGCTTTCGGGAAAAATAGCCGAACAGGATGGTCGACCTTTCGATTGAACGACCCTCCACGTCAAAGCGGTTTCAGTTTCGATCGAGCATCGTGGCCATCCAATGGATTGAGCAACGAGTAACGCGAGCCTCAAAGCGAGCTGCGCAAATCCTCGCACGGAATAACGCGTGAGGACCTTCGTTCTTTGCATTCGATTAAAAAACACGTCAATTCGCGTATTAATTCGCAATTAGCATATATTAGTTGCCTAAATTGTCAATAATCCACGAATCGATGAAACTCTGACAGCGAAACCAAAGCTGTTGACAAAGCTTTACATAAAATTTGCCATTGTAGGGTATTTTCGGGCTAATCTTTCGACGAGTCAGTTTTGTCCCCATTGGTCCATTCATTGAGCCTGACAGGACTACATTCAGGGCTGCGTCGACGTCAAAGCCGTTTCGCTATCGGCATAACTTGGCCAACATCAAAGCCAATTTGATATTGATCTGGATCGAGTGTCGAATGTTTCGAATGACCAGCAGGACGATCAAAGCTTTGTTGCATTCGTATCGACAGTTCGACTTGTTCTCTATAATTCTACGTTGACGGTTTCGGGACAGGAAAAAGTTAATGCATGTCATTTTCCAATGAATTCTCTTTGGAATTTTAATAAATGAATTTCAAAGTCCTCAAGACTCTACCCTTTTTGGCTGGATTATTTGTGAAGGGGAGATTTAAGCCTCGCCTCCGAGGTAGAAATTCTATTTTTCCCGCTGAGCTTTCGACGTCGATGGAAGATTTCGTATCGAAGCAACTTCTATTTCGATACAATTCTCATCTTTCTGGAGATCTGCCCGAGTACCAAGAAACGTGGAGCTTTCGATATTGTAGCTTCCACTCCAGACGGAAATACGAATAATTAATCGAATCCAATGAACGGTCGATCGTCTCAACGAATCAGCCACTCAATATTGAAATTATTTCTTCTTTCCTCGTTGAATGATATTCCATCTTTAACATACTTTTCGGTGAAAGTTGGGCGTGGATGTACGTATGTTAATTGGAATTCCTTCTGGTACAGGCGTACTGGCACAACGTTGGCCAATCGATAGAGCAAACTGTTGATTCTGGCCCGGATGTCAGTTACAAGTTGGGATTTTGCGGCTGGCGAATCCTAAACGTCTGCTGTCCTTGAATCGATCCACAGCTGAGTCTCCGCGAGTTTCCAGCTCTTCCTCGGCACTGCGATTAACTCTGATCCCAGGAGAAGCCCTACCCCCGCGTTTTCCGTGTTGGTCCTTTGGCGTGGGCCGATCAGAAGCTTCATCTAAAGGTCAAGTACTGTTTGTCGAGGAACTGATTGGACGAGCGTTTCTCGCTCGGTCAAAGCTTCGACAATTCCTCTGCCGATATTTTTACGCAGCCATTCCCACACTTGTGACCGATTAATCCGAGACGAACGATTGGAATTCCGAAACGACTGGGAATCTCGGTAATGAATTCGTCGGCTATTTGCCAGCTCGGAGCGCATTTACCGGGCCTTCTGCCACCGTTTCTCCGTAGTTCTGCGAGTCGGGGATTACATGGCGTAAACCAATCATACTCCCGGGAGTCCTCCGGGCGTAACGGTCGGCACGAGCTGGCCAGCCGCTGGAAATCGGATTTTCGTCCTAGGGCTGGCCGGATGACGTCATCTGCGACGCATTAATCGCCCTACGATGGACTTCCCGTTCCTCCCGAGCCGATCGTCCCGCAGATAGACACGGAAGCCTCGTCGCGTAAATCAACCGCTCCGAAAATCCCCAAAGTGAAAGATCTCCCGGGAGATAGTATTTATTTACGGCAAGGACGTTTCTGCCGATAGATCTGTACGTTAATTGAGAATTTTCATTTGCTCTCGATCGCGCGTACGTTCGGTTTGCCGAGGTGCCCGGTGGTTGGTCGCAGGAGCCTAAACCCCTGGGAAGGCGCTCGTGCAGCGCCGTTACAAACGCAGGGAGGGGCTTTAATATCGCGGACCGAGCAGCCCTCATCTGAAATCGATGGAGCTTAAGTCCCTGGACAACGGGGACGTGGATGTTGTTTGCCAGTGACGTTCCCCTGGCTTTTTACGCCTCTCACGGCGCGTTCCTTGCGTTTCAATCGACTGTCGCGCGTCACACGCGCCCAGGGCCAATGCTTCATTCGATAGGAACCTACGGGAACTTCCCTTCGACCCACTTTCCCGAGCTAGCCGATTAATTTACCGAGTTAGCCGGTGAGGACCTTCGGGCCTGCACCGGAAAGTCCTACGTCCACGGAAATATTCTCTACCCAGTTTCCTGGAGTTCCATGCATTTACGCCTATGAGCTTAGTCCCTGTCCCGGCTTCCGGAAGATCTTCAGCTTCCGTAGAGTAAGTCATCGGATGTTTCGTCGTGGAAAAATTCGACGGTGGCTCGTTTCTTAGCTCTATTTCGGTCCGCCGAGGGTGACTCTCGGCGGAGACGAGGGACGGCCGAGGGCGGCGGGGGTGGAAAACGACGATCGATCGGGCACCCGATGCAAAACACGTGTCAAGGTAAGCGCCTGGGAAAATATTTCGCCGGCCGACCCGGAAATACGCGGAGAAAAGTGCGTTTCGTCGCGGAAATTTCCCCCTTAATTGCTAATCCACCGGCGACCAACCCGTCGGTTTTCCATTTCATCCGAACGCACCGAAAAATAAGAGGAAAATTCATCCCCGCCGGCGAGTTTTTTATCCACCGGACAGATTTATACGAACGTTTCGTAACCGTAAACGAGCCACGAGGGGAATTCTATTTCGTTAATTTTCTAGAAAAACGACGGAATATGTTTTCACTTAACGATGGTATCGATGCGACAGCTGGCCCTATCCCGTCCGGCCAATCGTTACTCTAATTGCCGTTTCTCGTCGATCCGGAAAAACGACTGACACGCATTGGATTTCGATAAAAAAATATCACCACCCGTTAGGTTGCTTAATGCAGGAAAACTCGGTAGTTTGAAGATGAAACACGACTCGTTTATTCGCAGCATACAGAAACCGGTATCGAATGAATAGCGGTGCTAATATATATGTTTTTCTGCTTTATTTCTTGGCTCTTTACAGTTTCCTTGTTACTCGTCACCCTAAATTACGTCACCCTACAATAGCGATAATATCCGGGCATTATATCGAAATTCAATGAATTCAAACGGGAATGTCAATTTCAGCTTTTTGCGAAAATCGTCGACTAATCGCTCTGCCGCGTTTCAATTTTCCGGTCTTCTCCTGGACGGAGGATATACAATAACGCGTTGTAAATGATCGAGACGTTACGTCGCGGTGGACCGTTGTGCCCGGGGATTTCATTAACGAGCACCGATCGGCCGACACGTAACGCGTTGCCGGCGGGTCACGTTTTAGGCCAGGCTTACCATAATCGGCCGGAATTATTAATCGCGGGGAATGCAGAGCGTCAATTTCGAAGGCACCACTCCCTACACCCTTGTCATATTAATTTCACGGAAACACCGCGGGCTTCTCCGTTCCCGTGAATTATTCACCAGCGGATCCTCTACGTGCGTCGGATATGACGCACCAAAGGTAAAATTCAAAGACAACTCGTATTTATTTCGGGGAACGATATCCCAACAGGAACAAAACAGGACGCGAAAGAAAACTTTACAATGCATATGCTTTCTCTAACTTTCACGTATTTTACGCTGAGAATGGGTTGATTAGCCGCGCGATATGATGTGCAGTTAATGAAAAGTTTCCATCGTGAAAAACGCTATTATCCAGACGAGAATGGGCTACCTGTGATTAGTTTAAATCGTGTGCCTGCATCCATTAATAATTGCGGCCTGAAATTCTATCCATTACCATCGCGCACACAGAGGTGGGTTTGCGAGCTGATCTGTAATAACGTTGCACAGCCCATAAATAAACTGAATTATTGACGGACATAATGTAATTTTCGTGGAAAAAGATATTTGCGCTACTGCTAATCTGCTTAAACGTGGAATTAATGCCGAACATTAACTATTTACTGATGGACGCAGCGGCGATTATTAATAAACTTGTGTATCAATATTATCAATAGTGTAAGTAATTAGCTCGTTTTACCATCGACCACCCCTTGTGCGCCACAGTGAAACAGGGTCAAAGGTCACGTTATATCGCGGGACAAAGGAATGCATTGTTCCGCATGGCAGGCCGTTTTAATGATATTCTTTTCTAATGCTAAGTAACAACTGAAATGTAAGCGGTGAAAGACGGGAGGCATTGAAAAAGTATGAATACGTCACGTGCAAAGAGGATTCACAGGGATAGAACAATTTTAATTACCGCCCAGGTGAAACTAGAAAGCGGCTAGTAGAAAAGGTTGGCAAGGGATCAGACAGGCTGGATCTTTGCATCGAGCAGTGACGTCTATATTCCGTAAAGCTTGGAAAATTGTAATTTAATGCCGCATCTGGCATGGTATCCGCGATGTAATGGAAAACGGAGAAAATACTCCAAGTGGAAAAGGTCGGCGCACAGTTGGCCATCGTTATTATTTTCTGCGACCATTTTCCATCAGGAGAAATGCCAGTAGAAGGAAACGATGCGCGACAAAGCGAAATCCACGCGAACCAACAATTTCTTCCGTGCTGAGGAATTTATGGTTAACGTGAATCAAGCAGTACAGGTCGATGATATGTCGGGCATGATTTTCATTGGTCCTGCGAATAAAACGAAGCGAATATGTCCGTCTGCGCTTCCTTTGGCCGGGATCATTCGGCCGTTTCTTTCGCTCTAATTGGGCCCGGTTCACCGGCGTAAATATTAATCGAACCAACCGACCGAACGGGCTGCCATTTCTGCAGTGGCTCGATGAATTTTTAACCAGCCTACCGGTTTATTTATTTAGCCGTTTATTTATCCGCCCGAGGCCGGCCAGCCTCGCGAGGATATAGCTACTTTCACGTAGACGTTGGTGAATTCTCACGCGGCCCGAAGGGTCGACAACGCCGGTTGTGACCCATGAAAAATTCATTTTTCTGTTCGTTTCGTGACAGAAGGAAAGCCAGGGGTGCGGCCAGTCTGCGCCTTGGCTAGAGAAAATTGACGAGCCTGCTGAGTGGCGAATTTTTCTTCCTAAGATGGGGAAACCCCCAGACACGGGGGCCGGATCTTCCCCCACATAACTACAGATTCGCCGGAACAAAGGAAATGTGTACTCCCGAACAAGCAGAATTTTTCGGGGACTGGATTGAGGAAAATCCAATTGAAGTCGCGGGACTGTAAATGATAGCTAATCATGATGGGGTGAGCTCCCCTCTCTGTCTCCCCTCCTTCACGAAAATACCGGCTGTCGACTTTAATTGCGCATTGCTGATTCCTCGGCGATTTCTCGGCACCATTGGTCCGCGATTAAATGCAAATGAGAGGGAAGCTCGGCTGGCTTTAAAGGCAAGCCTGGCGTATATTTATATTAGCTCGGCGTGCAGACAGTCGGTAAAGCCCATCGGTATTCGAGCGTCGATTCCTCGCTCTTCTGCGGGTGCATACTGTAAGCCTTCCCTTCCAAAGGATTCGCTTACCAATGCATTTCGAATCCCAAGAAATACCGCTGCTTCGCCGAGGATCTTGGCCAAATTTAAACTCTCCATTTTCCTCGCGTTTTTCGAATTTTCCCTCCAGGAGAACGACTGAGCGTAGTTTCCACAAGTTTTCGTTGTCTCGATCACTCCGGTTTAACTTGTACTCGAAGTCTCGCTCGTCGAACCGCGAAACGAGCCAGCAAGAGGGTAAACAACGCCGGAAGTCAGCGGTAATGACGATCCTCAGTTGCTTCCTCGTCAGCTGTAGCTTTGTTTGCGTTTTATGCTCGACGGTGCTTCCCCGATTTACTTCCGCCTCGTCGCTTATTTTCCCCGCTAATCATGAGCGTCCTTCGTTTCGCACCTCCTCTAATTTTCTACGTTGATTTTCCCCGGAGTCTACATAATTAACTTCGAACGTGGAAGGTGGCGCGGCTGTGGCTCACTCCTCATTATTTCACAATGCTATGATTATTAACTGAAGCAACATCAAAGCCTCGTTGGTTATTGATGCGAATAAAATTAATCCGATTACCGCTGGCAACAGGATAAGGTTAAAGTTAAGAGCTCCCTTGCCCCTCTTCTTGTCGTAATTAATGACGGAAAAGCTGCAGAGAAATAAACTTCGGTTTGCGTTTGAGAAACGAAATGAACGTGGATAGATAGTTGGTAGACGAGGCGATATTTCACTCTTTTCACAGGCTCCTTCTACCATCTCAGGGCTATCTAAGTTAAAGTCATTTAATTATAATCGACGGCACTGGGGAAACTTTAGCGGCACCGTTCATAAATTACATTTAATTAACGACACTGCGAAATGCCAGTCGATTATTTCAACGCCGAGGCTGTTCATTGGGGTTTCGAGGTTTTGCCTGACATTTCACGTTCCTCCTCGTTACGAGGATTTAGAATGCAAAGATTGGGCATTGCCTGACCGCGGACCCACCGTACATCGGCAAACATTTCAATTAGTGGCCAGCGGCAAAACGCCGATATCCAATATCGGTTTTCTTGCCGTTCTATGTTAATAAATTTCGCATGTTCGGAGTTCAGTTCCCGACCGCCAGGATTTTTCTTCATTATCGTCTGCCCTTTATTACAGAATGCTTTCCGAACTCCTGAATAATCGGCAATATGCCGCGGAAACTTTCCCGATAATACCCATGGAAAAATATGCAGTGGAAAAGGACATTTTATTGTCCGTCCACTCCTTCACTATTTCCACTCGTTGGGAACGAATTTTTATTATTCCAGGTCAGGTGCCACGAGTTTGCGAGTTACAGGATATATAAGGAATATTAAATATGCATGGAATAAAGGTTTCGGTTCGTCCGTTGGAATTATTATTTAGTTTCCTCGAGTGTCTCGCGAGTGCCAGAAGCAGGGACAGATTTTCCATTCGACGAGCAACTCGACGCCCTCTTTCCCCCACCCTGTCGTTTTCGCTCTACCGAGAATTCTTGTTGGATTCCTCGTCGGGGGGTAACGAAGTTGCCGACTAGTCGTCTGTTCCGCAGAAGCCGAACGATCGACAACCCGTCAACCTCGGCCGAGACCGCCATGGTGCCCGTTGCAGGAGCGAAATCGATTAAACGGTAACTTGGAAATCGGCGATGGCTTTCGTCGTGTTCCGTCGAGTCCTGAGGAGCAGTCGACGAGCTGGACAAACAGCACTTCCCCTTCCTTCGGGTTTCCGGCCCGTGGGGATCGGCCTTATAAATGATTTCGTAATCTCCACGGCTTCCGGGCCGACCCTCGTAATCCGCCGGGCTGTCACGAAATTTATGGCGTCCGACGGAAACGGTATTATGCCGCTTAATAATACGCACCACCGCCAATATTTCTAACGGCGATCGAAAGTTCCGCGATAACGAGGAAGCCCCGCAGCCGAGAGTTTCATTAATTTCCACGGGAATCGAGCGGCAGATTATTGAAAAGGAGATTCCTATCGGGACTGTCCGGCAAAAAATCTCCGGCACCGGGATTAAAACGTCGAGGGAAAGGTGGACACGGGATTTCCGGTTGAGCGAGGAGCATAACCGCCACGGGGGATGATAGAAATTTAATGCGTCCCGTCGACCTGGAAATGTCGACTCGCTCGAGCATGAATACTCGCCATTCGAAGCCGTCGAGCTCTTTCAAACTCGGCGAGAACGAAAATACCGAGATAAACGTTTACCCGGCTTGCCGAAAATCCTTGGGAAAATCTAAAGGACGGTTCAAGGAATCCAATGCGGTTTGACGATTGTGAAAATTTCGAGACAGGGCCGGAGATGGAGCAATGACGGCAAAAAAAAGTACGCAAGTCTGGCGAACTGGATGCTCGTCGGTGATTTCCGGTATGCATTGAATTCCCGCGATGCATCGAGCTGGACTGCCTGTTGCACGGGTCTCTTCGTCTCTTCGTCTCTTCGTTTTCTGCACGGCCCGCTGACCCAGCGAAGACGGTCGATATCCTTTCGCCCGTGCCTTCCTGCGGGAAACTTTTTACCGCTGGCCACGTGGCCGACACGTGCCGGAAGTCAATTAGGCCCGGCCGGAAGTCATCACGGAAACGTCAGGGGAGTGCAACCGAGGGTCGGAAAAACGAAAAGCAGGCGCATTATCGCGATTGATATTTACACGAGTAATTGGCGGAAGAGGAAGAACCCGAGTGATTTTCCATCGTCTCAAAAACCTTCCTTCCCTCCCGCAATTTTTCCCTCTCGAGAGTCATTACCCCGACGAATGGGTTGCGTAAGCAGGGACGGAAAAATTAATGATCCCCCCAGAGCTTTCCCGGATTCCCCCGGAAAACGTCTGGAGGGGATCTTTATCGACTTCAAACGTCCTCATTATTTTAATCGTCTTCCAAATCGGTTCTCCATTCACTGCCCACCCCACTGCCATTAATTCTCCAATCTCTAATTACTCGTTCGAAGTAATGAAACAGCAGTTCTTAGGCAGAATCTGAATTTCGCGCAATGTCCTGCACGTCGTTTTTAATGCACCTCGAGCTGGCCTGTGCCCACGTTTACGTCGGTTCGGCTGAGCAATTTCCCGCTCAAGGACCGGGGGAAATCTAATTATTTCACGGGCAACCACACGGCTCTGCACGCAAAATAAGGGCCGTTCGTTACCCCTGTGTTCCTCGTGGACCACTTACGTCGATACGAGCCTCTCTGTATCCGCGTGTTTGCGCTTAAATTGCCGGCAAAGTACCGTTTAATGGCATGCATCACCTGATATGCCTGTTATCGAAACACCCATGCTCCACAACTTGGAAATTTTCTCGAAATCGCTCGCTGAATGTCCCTGAAATTGATTTCTCCACGGTGAAACTTATCACTTTCCTCTGCCAGGTTCTCTAAAATGTTAAGCAAATGCCCCGGAAGACTATCTATAAACGCACGCAATGGAAACGATGATAGGGTCAGGGGGACGAGGAAATATATGAATAATAAAAATACGCGGGGGAAGAGAGGGGTCGCCGTACGCAAAGCAAACGAGGAGCAAGGGTGAAGGGGGAATAGATTTTCCCCACTCGCCGGCGCTAATTCGATATAACCCCTTAATGGCGGCCCAGTAATCGTACTGTAAATATTTCAAGCTGCTCTGCGGTTAGCTGGCACGGTGCATAAATCGTTCCCTCTCGTCGATGTTACCCAATGTATACACGGATACATATATTTCGCTATCGGCCGGTTCGTTTCCGCCGATGACAGCCGAGGATGACCATCAAATCCGGTCAATTACGCGACCCAGCAGCTCGGTGAACATTTCAATCGCTTGGCAGAGAGGAAAAGAGAAGGACAGCCTGGTCAGAGATCAATTCTATCTTGTTTCCATGCTCTTTAAAACAATTATTCTCTCCGGATATCCATTCTCCTAATTATCCCAAAGTTATCGGGCAAATAAAGTGCGTAACGAGCCGTTAAATGCTCTTAAACGAATTTCCAAAGATCTCGCTTTTTTTATCGGCTGTCTCGGGAATTTTCGTTCTCGTCGAGAAAATTAGACTCTCGGGACGAACGAAGGTAAACGTTATTCCGTCGACTACGAAATTGGAGTTATGATTGCGGCGACGTGATTGCCGCAATTTTTAGCCAAGCCGGTCGACTTGGCATTTCAAAGAAATGATTGTTATTAAAGAAAATTGACTCGATGATAATTCTCGGCTAAGTAGATTCCGGTTAATCAAGCGCAATATTATTTGGCTAATTAATTCTGTCGGATGATCCGATAAAGCGGATAGGAATCCGATGACTAGAGCAGTCATTTGGATCCATTTGCGGGGCATTCGTGTTTCAATCAGTTTCGGTTTGGCATTATTCATCCCCGCTTGAGACTCCTCATCATTTATTTCTCATCGATCAGCTTGTAATTGTGTGGATCCGCTGACAGATCGGCAGAAACTTTGGCCGGCGTAATAATTCACGAGTGACGATCGATCAGCCACGTCGCTGCATCGACAATCTTTCCAACGGAATTTCTCTTTTTACCGCTCGTCGAAAGTTCGTCAAACTTCCCGCCAACTTTCTCACGTAACTGCTCATCGTTTTTCCTCGCGCAGATAATTCACTTGATCCTTCTTTCCTCGAGAGATTGCCGCCGCGAACTTTCGCAAATGAACGGAATGTGTAATTTCGTCCTTTCGCATTCGGACTTTTCGGAAGAATAACATCATTTCGAGCATCCCCCGCTGACACAGTAGAGAAACTCGAGCTTGTGTCAGACCAAGTGCGCATGTCGAGCATCGCCCCCCTCGTTTTCGTCGACGCGTCCGGACGATTTGTATTCGCGTAATCACCTGGGACGGTCGAGGACTGAGACGCAGTATCACCGGACATCCGGTTCGTCGCGGTGTCATCGGCGTACGGCCCCGCCAGAATTCAGAAAAGACGAGATAATCCAAGTTCAAGGGAAAACATCTGCACACTGGCTCCAAGATTGTGGGAAACCTATTAACCGGGAAATCTAGTGAGAGGGACTGTCGAGTATGTAAGGAGGTAAACAACTGTCCTTCAAATCGAGACCATACAAAAATTGTAAACCTCCTAGCAGGATTTTTGTTCCTTCGTTCGTGCGAAGCGAAGGACAGGAAATCATGGTAGATGGGTTAAAAATTTGATCATGTTTCCCGAGTTGGGATGATGTTGACGTTAACTCGGAACTTCCCCCGCAGTTTACTTGCTTAGTCGGTTGAGAGCGTGGTGCGTACACATGCTGGCCGTGTTCCACGCATGTACCAGTCAACGAACAAGAGAGAACTGCCAGGCGGAAGTGCGAGGAGCTTGGCACGCGTCTCTCTCGAGCTGCACTTCCGCCCGGTGCTTCCATTATCGGGATTGTCGGTCGATCGACTGCTCGTCTCACGTTGTAATACGCATCGCGTTATCAAACGCATGGAAGCTCGACGGCCGCCAAGCTCTGAGCTATATGCTTACCGTCCGTGTAAACAGCCTGTTTACAGATTTGCTTCTCCGCAGCGACTGATCAATTCGCAAACAGATTCCTTCCTCGGCGACTCAGTGTCTCTCTATTCAATGCCTCGTCCTTGTCCTTCGGATCGTGCCATTAAGTCAATAGCTAGTGCTTTCCAACGGAGTTTTAGTGATTGCAGTTGCAGATGTTGAGATAAATCGGTCGGGGAACTAAGTGGGATTCAGTAGTAAGATAGACGATAAGTCATATTCATTGGAAAAGTTCTGCTCGATCAAAGCTTTCGTCTCAATAGACCCGATTGCTTACCCTCGCAGATTCTCCTTGTATTTGCGTCGTAATTTCCTGCAGTTCAGACGTTCCTTTGATGGCCCAATGCTTCTAAGCAGCGTTAAATTAATATCGAGTTACCGTGCCCTCGCACTAATCAGCGAGAGTATTATTCGCACAGAGGGAAATTTACGTGTCGCTCGATTCCGCGAAATTCTGCGAATGTGCTCGAAGGAGAGATAACTCGTTCCGCCCCGGTAGAACCGTCTGTGCGAATTCGCGGAACAGCAGTGAATGATTTCAGGTACGAGTGAAGATTTCGTTTCCCCGGGTTTGCTAACGAGGGCCACTGGTTGTCGTTTTCCTTTCCTCCACGAAACAATAACTACACGCTGATGAGAAAGCTCCGGCAAAGATCTTCTCCCGGTCTCTTGGCCATGAAAGCCCGCCCTTCCTCCCCGTTATTATGTATATTCCTGGCGAGGCTTCATCGAATTTGCGCGCTCTATTTCTCAGTCCGGAATGAACTCCCCGCTGTCGTCGACGTAACTTCTTTAACGCTCATCGCATTACCCGCCGACGTACCGCGTTTTAAATTGATGCTATTACGCCACGCTGACATCGGTTATTTAAACTTCATTAGACTTTGGCGGACCACCCAAACGGTTCGTGCGGGGACTAACAAGGAGTATAGGAAAATCCACAACATCCTGGTATCGAGATTTTAACTAATTTAGTCTCCCTCCTTTTCTCATTCCCATTGGCTTAGGGACTTCCTTCCCCTTTAAAGACCCACCGACCCGCATTGGCCACGCCACTCGTTCGTCTTTTCCCCTTCTTCCCTTTGGAACACTCGCTTTAAGGTCGTAAACGTTTGGACGAACGTTTATGACCTCCTGCAACGAGGCAACTCCCCGACGTGTCTTCAATGAATCCGTTTGGCGCGAGGCTATTATCAACATCGCATCGCTCTAGGAGAGCCGCGCGAGGGTTTATCGATTACGACGAACCGTGCGCAGTGCTTTACGGCTAACACCGACGACACTAAAGGGACGTATCGTTCGAGGGAATAAACAAGCCGCAATCGCGCACTGCCCGCCGATCCCACGACGCTCCGTCAGGGATTTCCTACGTCGCCTCGGGCCACATACGAAGAGTTTCCTGTTTCAACGATCTCTCAAATCACGCCCTAAAGTACGCTCGTTGTCGCCGCGTTTATCGTGTACCACGGTTTTCATTTACCTCCGAGCCACAGGCCGAAAGACAGGACGACGGTAAAGAAAGAACAAGTAGTAGAGGTCCGTGTTTGGTCAGGCACGATCCTAGGACCCAACCCCTTGGCTGAAATTGATGCTTGATTGGCTCATAGGACGCACGACGATCCTCTTCCTCGAAGCGCAAGAAAAGACGGCTCTCCTCGAAACATATTTGCCGAGAGTGGCTTTCCCGATAATTCGGTGAATGGTTCGACGGCGGACCGATTTGCCCGGGGGAACGGCCCAACAGGTGGCAGAGGGCCCTGTTTTCCAAACATTTCAATGTCTCGCGTGTGCCACGGGAATGAATAATCAAACAAAGTGCCGGGCCGAAGTCCGGGAAAACCGATGAAGCAACCTCGTCTCGTTTGTGCACCGACCGGAAATCCCCTGCAGAATCGACCGGCGAGAACCGATGCCCAATGCTCTCTTCTACGAGGCTTTCGCCTCGCTTCGGAGGATAAGAAGAAAGTACATCTCATCTCGCGCGATGATTAAAGCCCAGTGCTCTCTTTGAAGCCGTTCCCAACTCGATCCTTTCACTATTCCTTCGCTGCCAGTTCCTCGGCTCTTCCATTCGAACTTCGCCATTTCACTTCGTCTCGTGTTTCATTTCGTCACGAGGGCTTTCGAATCGCCGCCGATATATCAAAATTTTTCCTAAGTAATTGCGACCTTTGGCAGAAAACCTTCCACGAACTTCCTTCCTTTCCGCCAGCTTTTTGGATACTCCTTTTCTTTTCGCCTCGTTTCGTTCCGTTGTGTTTCACATCTAGCCAGTCTATCCATTTACCAGCGATCTACCTGTCTGTTTTTGTCTGCGAGTTGGCACTCATGGCCAAGATCCTTCCTTTCTCTCTCTCGAGAAAGGGGGAGAGAACCTATCGGAGAATAAAAGTAGCTCTCGTTTCTTCGTTCCGGTCTCCGCCTGTCGCCTAAGCTCGGAAAACACGTTTTACTTTCCCGGGGAAAAGTATCGCGAAATAAGGGTACTCGGAACACGAGTCACAAGTGTGGTTGGACATGCATTTTCCGTCTGCCTCTCCATCCTCTCGTGATTTTATTTTCCCTCAGCGAATCAGCAGCGAGAAATACGGCCACTGAGTGCGCCGTTTCAGTTACAAGTGGTCGACACGTATCCTCCGTCTTCCTGGCACGCCTTCAGGAACAGAATTTACTTTGTATTAGAGGCATTACAAAAAGAATCGAGACCGGAGCACTTGAACACCATTCGCTTGACGGGGCCAAGCGAGCGGTAATTCCCGGGACGAAGATTTTCATTACAACTTCCCGTCGCGAGAGTTTTATTTCCGGTAAACACAGCTGCAAGTCGTTGCCTCGGCATAAAACACCCGTGAAACGTGAGATAAGGGATAATCGTTTGGCGGGCTTTCACGCCGAGTCTCGCAAGGTCCATTTTTTTATGGATACTGCCAGCCCCCAGGACGTGAGTGTATTTTTTCGACTGTCCAACGGACGAGCAAAACCGTTTAATCATACCGGCAAACTGTCAACCTTCGACCCTCGCGTCGGAAAAAATTGTTAGGAAATATTAACCATGGCGATTTTCCTTTCTCGGTGGGACAATTTTTTTCGGAACGGTGTTTACAAACTCGTGACGTTCGCTCGGCGTTCGGCCAATCGCCCGGAGCGAATTTTCCCGGGCGGAAATTTCCAACGAAATCGAACCGAACTGCCGCGGTATCGGATTTAAAATTGGCTTTCGCGGTTTCGGAACAATTTACCCTGCTTTTTTTTTAGCCCACCTTTCATCGAGGAATCGAGGACAGCTGAGGAAAATTTTCGTTCCAGCCAAATATTCCAAGCTTCCACTTTTCATTTGCGCGCTGCGGCGACTACGAACGTTTTCAATATCGGCCTCATCAGGGCTTCACAATGTACATTTTTCTTCCGTTTCCGACGTCGAAATGTCCCTTCCCGAAGAACCGTCACCAACGGCAAATCCCCGACAGCCCGATTTTAAATCCGTGACAGGCAGCCTGTAATAGTTTCCGGCCTCAGGGAAATCAGTGAAAGCACCACCCTCGTGCACAATAATTAGTAGAAATGGACGTTATTTACGCGACGGAGCAGTCAATTTTACATATGTTCTTCTCGTTCCATGAGTTCTTCGTCGGCTCGAAAATGTTTCTGACAGCATTTTTCGCCGAAGATTTATGTCGACGTGGCTCGTAAGTCATAAAACTCGTGGGCAACCGCTTTTCATCGGCACGACGCCTCGAAACGAAGCACCACTCGATCCGCACAACTTTTCATACCGTCATACGATCGACGCGGCTATTCGCAATAATCTACACCTACCGATTTTCCTTTAACCGAAAAACTTCTCCTTACTTGGCAGAAAAAACCGATGAGATTCTCACAAAAAATAGGCCCACTTTATGGGCCCAGCGTGAGGACACTTAACGTAACGGCCGAAGGTTATTTATTTAGTTGGGTTTGATTAGGAGGACGCTGGGAAATTTACGGCTCGCTCGACGCGAGTGTTTTCCACGTAGGAAATTTTTATTTCGCTCAGGGTACCTCGGGATGGACATAATTTTTTTGTCGCCACGAGAAGAGGACATTAGTCCTTTCTCAGGAGTGCTGCCTTCCCTGTTTTCCCAGCGGTTATCCCCCCTCGTTTCATGCTTGTCCTTTTTTTCCCCTTCCCCCTGGACCCCACTCATCGTTGCTCGCGTGTTTGCACCTCTTAATTCCGCCCTCGAACATTCCACGGACTTTCCATCTCCACTGGGCTTGCGTTCCTTCCCCCTTTGTATTCGGATATCCCGGCGCTCGGGATTTCGCGTGATTTTCTTTTTCCCTTTTCGTTGGATGGCACTTCCGAAGTATCGGAAGTTTTCTCTCGTCCTCGCAGGGTATCCCGTTGTCTTAACGGTTGCTATGGGGATACCCTCTTAGCTTGGCGCGACACGCAACGCGCTCCTACGAATTTCTCGGACGTCTTAACCCTCCCCCGTCCCGCGCCGACCGTTCGTCTTGTTTCCTCGTTTCTTGTCCTTTCGACGGTCTGCCGGGACGACGCGCGCCGCCAGGACCCTCGTTAATTCTTACACTGCACTCGCTCGAGTTATCTTCCCCACGGGGACGGGACAGTCATTTTACCCGCGAACGTCCCCAAAAGTCTTCCAAGAACTTCACTCAACCGTATCGTCTGGATGAATTCCAAAAAATATCGTTACGGACAGGTTTCAAGCAACTTCCATGCAACGTAGAAAATGATTTATCGCGAAGGCTTTATGCAACAGCCTTCTTCGGTATTGTTTGTTGATCGAACTCTCCTCGTTATAACGCCTACTACTTTTCCTCTGAGAATACTTCGAAGGGAAGGTCTACTTTACCCAGCTATATCCAACAAGAGACACGTTCCCAAGTAGGAAATGGCCGCTGACAGGGATTCGCAGTAAAGAAGAGTTTACAAAGTATTCTGCGCAGGGGATACAGCTACGCCCCTTGTAATACTGTTTACTCCGTTTCTATTTGCTCTTCTACGCGATGAAATGTAAACCGGAGAATTCAGGATATTTCAGGGGAATTTGCATAATTTGTTCCGCGCGAGACTACTACCGACTAATTCCGAACGATTATAGCTTCCCCGGGAATTCTATTTGCACGCTAATGTTGTACGCGGGCTTCGCGTTGTTCTCTTAATATGCACCACTTTTCTGGGTTAAGCCACTTCGTTCCCAGCGAAGACGCCTAGGAGGAGTTCTTTAAGGTCGACGAGCAACAGTCAGCAATTTGTTTTCCCCGCCCTGCCCCTTCCTTTCACCCCCGACACTTTGCGAGCTTCTTTCGCTTGGGTCCTGAGGAGCCGCAAAGGACTTTCGAGATCCCTTCGGGAAGGTTTCGTCCAACCGGTCCTTGGATTTACCTTTAATAATTCAGCCGATAAATTCTCCTTGAAAGCTCTACAAAGCTCCCCACCTGCTTAAAACTCGTCCTCCGGGCAGTTCGGACCGTGAAAAATTCCTCTCGATTCTGGCAGGAGATGAAGGAAAATCGAAGCCCGTTCGATCCACGGGTTAAAAATATCGCGTTTAAGAGGGAAGAATGAGAGTTAGGGGGAGGAGAATGGTTCGAACAGGTCCCGGGAGAATATGAGAGGGATCATCGACCGACCGGAGAGTTCGAGGGTGGCTGACGTGTCACTTGAAATTCAAAATTCTAAGCCAGTAAAACTTTGCGACCCCCCTCCATAGGGGATCGATAAGGTCTGAGTACTTAAAGCAAAGCTCCTTAAAATTAATGAATGCTCTTAATGCTATCATCGGTGAAAGCATTGCGAAACCCTCTGTGCTTGTTAATGAATAAATCCGACCTTGTTGGAGAAGGTTCCACAGAGAATCAAGATTTTCTTCATTTCAGAGATGTGCTATTTTTTGTCCTAATTATCCGGCTACGAATAATATATCACCTGGCTGTATCCAAGGATGTACAGATTATCAGAGCCACGAAAAATCGATTGAGGCCTCTCGCGATTATTTTCCTGCCCTCTGTAGAAGTCTTCGTTGCCGACTCAATGTAGGGTGAGTCGATAAACTCACCCCTAAAACGAACTAGTTCCCTCGAAATCTCTGCTTATCAACGGTAGGTCGACACTTGGTTAAACAGGTTTCCATGATAACGAATGATATTCTAGGTGAACGATAATGATAGAGTAGTACTAAGGATCGTTGGATATTTGAGGACTGTAAGTAATCGATCACAGGATCGTGTCAGGAGATAATGGAACCAGTAATTTTACTGTCAGTCCTATTCGCTTTGCTGTAATGTTGTTGACACAATAACCACTTGTTTGATTTGACAATCATACCCAGAATACCGGCAGACAATAAAAAGTAGTAACAGTCGACACTGGTCAGAAGTGGGGACCGATCAGTAGTAAAGGTCGGGGTATGGTCAGGCAAACCTGTCCGCACGAATCAAGTAGTTGTGGTCAATGAATTGTCAGACATATAAACATATAAAATTTGCTAATCTGCGGTTCTATTTTCTGTAATTTCTCGAGGGGCGTTTCTCCTCCTTCTTTCCAGGCTTACATACAGCATCGGAGAGTGCAATTCTCTCCTCTCTACTCGACAATCCTACTATCTACACTCTCTGATTGGATTCTGTCGAAAAAAAACGTCTGTGTGTGTGTCTTTTGCAGGTCGGCCAGGTCCTTGCCATGCGATGTCGTTGCAGAGCCCGAGACTTCGACATTACAGGTCGAAACATACTAATCATGCCTTCTACAAAGTTTTCATTATCCGCTAATAACCAAAAGTTTTACGATTACCGAACACGGCTCTATCGCTCTAGTTCTCTACATGACATACCGATATGTATCTCAGTATCTATCTTGTATCGTGTACATAAATACATACACTTTGACCATACCTAACGAGTTTATTCTCTGCATCCACGCTTTTGGAATGATCGATTTTATCGATGCTCGAGATTAACATTCTTGTGACAAACGATTCTTGTATGAGTTGTAAAACACGCCAGTTGCGCTCTGTCTCTTTCCAACTTGTCACCGAATGTTCTTCGCCTTGTATATACAGACATGAGTATCATCGTTTTGAATGACTTTTCGATATCACCTTCAGTTCTTTCGATCATCATTAATGACGTTGGCTGCGGCGAAGCGTGGTTTCCCGCCATTAAATCAGCAGGAAGGGTCACGTATTTCTAAGTCCAAGGATCTACACGTTTCCCCTCCAGCTGTAACAATTCTATACCCAAAAGAGGGCTTTCCGAATTTTTCTGATATTTTGACCGAGACTTGAACCACGACTTCGTCCATCGTTGCCTTTCGAGCGTTGTGTTGGCATGGCCTGGTTTCACGTAACTATACAGTTCTGATTCGCACATCTCTTACGTTGAGTCGCTGAGACGGGGGAGTAGTTGGTGATCCGTTTGATCAACTTAAACCGAGCCCACGCGGCTCTCGTTTTCCAGGACCATGACGGCGATCTGCTTCGTGTGTAACCTGCCGATCTTGAGTCATCAAGTCGGGCTGATATGGCAGGGCGGCAACGGCTGGGACGACCTTGTCCGCGAACAGGTCGAAGAGTCCACCCTCAAGCAACGACTGGGTAAGTCAATCATGGGATTTCTAGAAAAGTTTACATAGGTTTGCGGTTGGTGAGGAGTCAGCCAATGATGGCTGATGAAAATATTTCTAACGTTTTAGGAACCGGGAGAAGGGACTCAGCGGCGCAGATCACGTCGATCTCGCCGCCCAACGAGGTCCACGATTCCTCGCCGACGAATCAGCGTCGTCGTAGGTCCAGCCTCGCTCAACTCACCGACATCCTCAGAGAATGGGGCGGCGGGGGAACTTCCGGGAAGAGCACTCGAGGCAGCAAACTCTGTAGACGCGAGACCCTAGCAGATATCGCTAAATCCTTACCCTGGTCCAGGCAGACGACGACGGATTCGAGTCACCTGGCAAGTCTGAGGAAGAGGAGGGAAAGTTCCGTGGACAGTGGCATTAGGAGTCAAGTTTCTAGCAAGTCCAGGAGAGACTCGGCCATCAGCGACTTCAAGAATGACATCGCTCGACTTTGGAGCAAAAAGGATGCCATTCCACAGCCCCAACCCCCACCAACGGTCATTTCCCCGACACCTAGAAGAGGTGGAGTCATTTTCCTATTTGATTCTTATCTCTTCTCCCCACGATAATGACACTGATGTTTATCACAGGTTCCGGGGAGTCGAGGAACTCTCGCCGCGGGTCCGGCGAAAGCGCAAGATCCAGACGAGATTCCGTGGTCGCTGGGCAAATTCCCAGTCCCGGTGAACGCAAGCACAATTGTCGTCATCACCGACGCAGGCAGTCTCAGCAATCCGTCGATGGGGGAGGAATCACGCCTACGAAGTACTACAGAAACGACCAAAGACCGAGCGCTTCCAGCACCGACAGCGCAGCCAGCAATGCCGTCAGGTTCGTACAACAAATCAGATTTACTAATGAGAAATATGTACAGGTAAATCTACAAACACCGTGTACTTGTAGGGAACACCTTGAGGCCCAGAGGAGCTCGACAGAGAGGAGCGACAGGTCATCGAGTTTCGAGGCGAAGACCCAGACGACCACCTTGACAGTCGACACGAAAACTTTAACGCCCACGGCGACAACGACGAATTTGACGATAGACGGAAAAACGACGGCCCCTGTGACGAGCACGGAGGGGAAATCGACCAGCACAGCCTCGACGACGACGATGACGACTCTCACCGTCGACGCCAGACCCGCGGGCAACGCAGAAGGCAAACATCTTACCCTCGACCCGTCGGTCAATCCACCAACCATAGTCATGTCCTCCATCACGCCACCGACAACTTCGCCGGTCGCCGGAAGCAATCTTCCGCTTCCTGGTGCCTCGACTTCCGGCAGTTCTAGCCCCGTGGGCTCACCAAACGTTAACAACACGCCGACCCATCCCCTACTAACCACGCGAAGGGATTCTACCACGCAGGTAGGCGGCCATTCTTCCTCCAATCTTAAGGAGGAAGGCTATAACTATGAAGAGGGCAAGGTCCTCTCAATTGTTGCCGCGGAAAATTATGTACGTCCTTGGTCGTTGTTCTCAGTGTTACTACAAGGGGAAAGAAGCTTCGCCGAATAAATTGTCCAGGCTAACCCGCCAGGCTGCGGCTATCGAAGAATCTTTACCCCCAAGCGGAAGGCGTGGAAGTCAGCCTACATTATCGCCGGATCCTGACGATGGAGGTAACCATTGCTGTTTCTCTAATTTTTCGTCATTAAACCTCGGGGGAAGTTCAATGGAGTTGTATTGGTACTGTTGAAGGGCGGAGAGCGCGGCGGGACTCGTTGAGCCCGGACTCGGCTTCCTATTCTCGACGACGGGATTCTCGGAGTCATCTCAGTCCTGATAGGAACGTCGATAAGAGGGACATCAGTCCCATAAGACAGCGAAAAGCGCGGCTGAGGAGGCAGTCGACATCCATCGCTGGTCGACCACCAAGGTGCCTACTTTATCCTATCCCGTTAAAACCATCCTCCCCTGGCACTCAATGAAATAGAAAGCCATCAAGTGTCAATAGGTTCTTGATGGATCATGCAAGAATAAAATTGTTGGGCAAATACTTGGCTGAATGGTTATCGATTTGGAGAGCTCCTCGGGGGCTGAAGGACAGGAAATTCTGTGGAATCGATTGGTTGTTTTAATGGAATGTTGATTTTATTCCCGGACCACAGATCCCCGGACAGTTCGTCCTGTTCGTCGAGGGACCCCAGCCCCTGCGCCCGCGCGCCTGGAAGCATTCAGCATGCGCCGATTATACGACGACAATCGACCACCGAGGAGATTCTCATAGCCCGCGGCTTTCGACGGCAGAGCACCACCGAGGAAATGATAAGATGCCGGAACTTCCGGAGACAGAGCTCGCAGAGCGATGACACGGTCAGTATTGACTGAGAAATTTCCATCTCGACTACTGCGAAATTTAGTAAAATTTGTTCATAGCAGTTCGGGTTAATTGTGACTAGATTATTGAACTCTGTGGATCGTAATAAGGATGTACCGTAGGTAGAATTATCGTAGAATAGTAGAAAAAAAATAATCCAGCGTAAAACAGGTCTCGAGTATAGAATTAAGTAGTAAAGGTCTTACCTGGTCAGGCAAGTAGTAGAAAGTCACTGTGGCTGACAAACAACTGACATATTTATAAATGGCATATAAAAATAAGATAATAACAAGCAGTAATGACTTTCCAGCGCTGAGAAAGGTCAGCAATTATTGCAAAAGTAGGTAAGAGGTCGTTAGAACATTCAGAAATAATACCGCAAGTCCTGGGTTTTATTTATATACAAAACGTCGGCGTGTTGTATGCTGATCGTCGGTAAAAATAGTCGGCGGAAAGGTCAGGACCGTGAGGCTAATGATTGACTTTTTCCGATGACGACAGGTTCAGAGATATCGAGGACGCCGAGACAGTTCGGCCCAAATCACCGACGGAACTTTCGCCACGATGACCGTCGAGACATCGAGCACGTTTTTCGACAGCAGCACGCAGACCGGTGAGCAGTTAATGAAATTAACCGAGGAACTAACGAAAAGTAATTTCCTCGTCCTGGTACAGTTCCTTCGCGATCAGTCGATTCTTATTCTACCGGGGAAAGTTGATTTTCGCGGGTGAATCTCGTGGACGAACCGCCTTGTTATTTCCTGGGACGCCTGCGTCGGCGTCTGCCGGCGCCGCGACGCTTCCGATGGTGCGACGCAGGCGTCGAACCGTTGAGCTGAGTGTCGCTAAACCGACGCTTGGGCGCACGACAGTCGATAGGCTGGAAAACGGTGGCCAGCCCTTAGGTTCTCGTCTCGTGCGGTGCTTAGAACGCGCGTGTCTTCGTCCCGTCCGTCGGCCAGCAGGCCTGCCGTGTCCTTCGAGAGTCAACAGGACACTCGCGTCGTCCTCGCCAAGAAAATCCGTGAGGATCCCTTTGACCAATCTGTCAGAGATCTGTCAAACGTGATCGAGATGATGTCCCTGCGATTCTGGATCTGTGATCGACCAATCTAAATTCTCCTGGCCTCTTGGACCTCGAATATCGTCCCAAATGTCCTCGTGGATATCCTGGAATTGTCGCTGAAAAGATTTTTTCACCACGGGGAGGCTTACCATCAAGAGACACTGCTGCTGTCGTCCGATGTTTACGTTTCCGTGCGATCGATTCGCGAGGAAATGACCGGAAGGACTAGTTAATTATCCATTCGCGAGGGATCTCAGGACCTGGAAACTGACCTGTGCGTCGTTGAACGAGTGATTCGCCTGTCCGTTTCGAACGATTCCCTCCTCGGCGTGGTCGACCTTGAGAAAGTGAATGAAAGGAGCGAGGATGCGTGGAACTCAGTGACGATCCTCGGGCTTCCTGTCAGCGGGAAATTGAGCGAAGGGCTCAACCGGAAGGACTATCAGGGTTATCGGGCTGATCCGAATTATCAGGATCATCGGGCAACGGGATCAGGGCTGTCAGGGTAGGTTTCGCTCGAGGCGGAAACGTTGGCAACGTAACGAGCGTTATCGCCCTGCACGTGTTATTATCGTACCGTCCATTCGCATCCCCTGAGTCCAGTCTTATCAGCCAACGAGGACCGACCTCCCGTGAACTCGCGTGTTTACGCCCGGTGAAAAAAAATGCAGCACGTGAACTAAGATATCACGGACACAGGGTGCTACAAGTTGATGTTTATTCTCGATAAATTAGGGATACAGCTGTTCTACGAGCCGGCCAAATTGTTTAGATTCTTGTGTTTGGAAAACAAGCAAGCTGCGCGTGAAACTCGGGAAAATAGGAATTCTCGGACGACGTGTCGGCGCTGTTAGAACGCAACCACTTGTGGCGGCTCGTGGGGAAACGTACGTTGGCCGCCGGCGAGCTTGGAAACCGTCCAAACTGTCTCCGGACATCCTTGTTTACGACTTTGCCAAACTACTCTGGGCAAACTAAAATACCTCGAGCGCAATCGTCGTAAAATCAATGAAATTCCCGGAAACTTTGGAGGAGCCAACGAAACGATAGGAATCGTCGGGGAGTACGCGAGTGCTTGACTCGTAGACTCTGAGTTTCTTCGAGCTGGAAATGGGGCGTCCTTGAAGACTTGAGGAAGGTCCTTGACATTCGGTTGATCCGCGCTGAGGCGGGGTGGTGGGCGAGGCAGAGTAAAGCGATCGTGAGAGAGCATCGGATGAGAGGAATTGCCGGCGTGAGTGATGGGAAGGAGGACTCGTCCCGCAGGAAGAGGACTCAATCTTTCCCATCGACGTGGACACGAGGTCCGAGGATCCCTCGAGAGCGTAGCTGATCCGCAGGTACCTTCCAGCCCTGTTTTCCACCGAGGAAACTTCCCCTCCCACCATACGGTAGCTACCACGACGAAAAAAGTCATTCGCAATGTCCCTCGCTAATCGACGACCTCTTAAATGCAAAGTTAACGGACCAAGGGAGATGTGAAATTCAACGGGAGCGAGAACTTCCGGTTGGTCCGGACTGGCCGCACCCACGTGTAAATAATGATGTAGAATTCTTCCCTGCTACTCTTCCCACCGGATCGCTCGGTTTTCCACGAAAAATAGCCCGGAAGTCGTAGCGAGCCCACACTGCCTTCCACCTCTATTTAACAGGGAAACCTATCGACAAATATATCCATCGCCGAGACCGTTCGGCCCCATTCGTCCAAGCGTAGAGCGAATAAAACGATTAATGTGCGCGACGTTCGGGGAAAATTGGATTTTTCTATTACGAGAAAAACAAACCGGACGAAGAGGGATCGGTTGATTTCTCCGAAATAAAAATGGCCAAGGGTTTCGCCTGGCGTTGAATACGCTATTGGTATATTGGGATTGCGATTAATCCAAGCGGTATTAGGAGAGAGCGGGTTTTAAGGACGACACGTCGATTATTCCTTGTTCCATTCTGTCGGAAATCCGTTCCAGTTTCGCGTCAAACAGCGAACCCGTAATTTTCATCTTTCTATCGGCGTCCTCGGGTTCGATCGATCTCGTCGCCCGGGGGTGGGCTTAATCATAGCCCTCGCGCTTTGCCATCTCGGCCTCTGCCTTCTACGAATCGTAATTTGTAATTCAGAGGAGTCGGCCGTTTTACAGGCCCAGTCCCGTCCTTAATTTGGCCCTGGCAACACGACCAATGTAATTCCCCGGATCGTCCGGCGGGTCCATTTCGAAATTGCATTCCTGCAGCACTGCCAACAGCAGGGCTGCCGAGATAGATAGATAAATGGATCAATTTATCATGTTTCCCAGAGCTGCGTGACCTGGCCGAGGAGAGGGGGCAAGGTAGGAAATGTCTAGGGGATTACGAAGAATAGAATAAAATGGGACAGAACGAAGCTGGCTATTTATCTGAGTATTTGTTTATTACGCCGAGTAGGAAGGTGAGGGCCATTCTCCGTCGAGGAACATTAATTTTTCTTCAATTACGCTTCTTTACTGGGCGATGGTAAACTGATTTCATCGTTCTCGCCGGTCGACTTTTTCTTCGTCTCTCGAAATTGCTTCTTCGTCCTCCCCGGCGAGTGTCCTTTCGAGCCGTTTCGCTCTCAATTTCCTTTGAGTGCTGGCGCGACGTCGCCGAGGCTTTGGCGTTAGCCGCGGCTGGAAAAAAGTGTTTTATATGCGGCCCGAGGGCTTCGGGTCACTGCGACCACTTGTAGAAGCGCTGGCTGAGCAGCGTAATGCGACCTCTTAGAGCTTTCACCGGGCCGCGGGGCCAAGAAAGCGAAGAATCCGACGGAGAAAGCGCCGGTATTACCGGCGCTCTCGCCAATGGAAATTCAATTGAAGGCCTTGATCGTGTTACCCCCTTAATCCCCTTGCAAGCCCGCTTTAATGGGCTTTTAATCGAAAAGAATGTCAATCGACGGACGAACGCGCCAAGGGGAACGAGGCCTCGGGAAAACGATTTACGCTAATCATTAGCGTTATGCCCAGGAGAAAATACATTAATTTATACGCTCCAACGTGTCGGCCAAGTACGAAGACATTAGCAAATTCTCTCTGATTCACGTGACACTTTCAATAATCCCCTTAGGAAGACTCGCTCGTATAAATGACGAGGGTGCGAGTCTTCATTGTGTCGGTGAAAGAGCGCTTTACGTGCGGACCCCCCGGGCCGCGGGGACACGCAGAAATCGCTTTTGATTAGCCGCCGAACGGCGTATAACCACTGACGAATGCGGGGGCGAAAATCCCCATGGCCGCGAATAAAGGGGCAAGATTTTCTCAGCGCCGGATGGTCGCCCACTTAACGCGCCCGACCAAGGATTAACTCCTTTCCTAGCGTCTCGCATTCCCCGCGGCTTTTGCAAAACCCACGCGCCACGGTGCCTAGAGCAATTACTTCGAAACCGTTCGTCGTTGCTGCAATCGTCGGCTTCTTCCGCGATTCCAGGAATTTCATTAGTTTCGACAAATCCCATTCTGTCGCGTCTGGCCGTCCTTAATTTCCTGCCGACGCAACGGTGAATCATTAATTTTTTAATCATCGCCCAGAAACCCCAACGATACTTGTGATCACCTTAAATGGAACGCTCGAGGTAACAGGGAAATCCGTTGCATTAGCGTCAAACTGCGCTCGCATTTCAACGGCGTTACGTAAGAGCTTTTCCCTCTGTTTTCGCTTTTACGTAAGCACTTCCACGTGGATTTCCTCGCGTCGGCAGACAACGTGATTTTCGCGACGGTCAATGGGCCAGAGAATGGCTCGGGATAAAAAAGTCGTGAGACACGATAATCTAAAGGCCGTTAGAGCCGAGGGAAATCGCTGATACGACGGGACTTTTCGAGTCCTCGTTCATCTGAATAAGAAAGTCCTCGAAATTTTTTTCACCGGCCAACGGATGGCACGTGGTAGAAAGCTTTTTTCTTGAGCCCTGGCCTCGCCGTTTATGGCGTCGTAAAGCGAAAAGCTTTGAAAAACACCCCGAGGGCTATGCGTGTCGCGATTTTACGCCTTCGAGGGTCCCGATGACGAGGACCAGCCGAAACGTAGGCAGAATTCTCGGCTCACAGGCGAGACGTAGGACGTGGAACGTGGAACGTGGGACGTGGGGAAAAGGCGGGGTCGGTGCATTTGCATATTTCATGAAACACGCGCGTCGGCTAAGAGGGTCATTACGAGCACGCCGCGTGCTGCTTATCTGTAATCAACGCAGCCCGGAAACCTCGCGCGTAATTCAATTTTCACCGTTCCATTCTGCCTCGGAGGAATCTCGCCGTAAATTCTCCGGTGAGGCCTTAAAAAGACGTAAACGCCGCGTCGTTAAGGTTACTTCGGGAAACTCCTGTTCCGCGCCATTATCGCCTTCAATTGGACCGTCAGGGACTCGGCGCAATCATCATTTATTAGCGACGAGCGACAATCTTCCTGCGGAAGTTTCCCCGGGAAATATTCCGCTGAGTCAAGGCGCAACCCGTATAACGAGCGTTTATTCCATTCACTCGCCGTGCGAATTACTTTCGACGAATCCCCCGAAACGCGGAAAAAAGGGAAGATTAACGAGGCCTTAAATCAGGAAAGACCTCGGGGGGCCGAGCGACTTTATTACAGGCGTAAAAGTAGACGCGTTAGAGAGCGCTCAATGCGGATTAGTGTGTGCGCCCGTGCAATTATGTATCGCGCTAGCAGGGATATAGGGAACTGTCTTGCACGTGTCGTCCTTTTATATATATATATATATATGTATGTATATATATATGGCAAGCCGGCGCAGGAACCGACGTGCCGGCTTGTCGTCGCTCTTTTCTCCTGACATATCAAAATTCCACGCGGCAAGCTGGAATTTTTTATAGGAAACGCCGGTGGCGCGGAGGGATGTGATGCCACACCCTCCCCAGACGGCCTCGTCGATGCCTTGTTAAGTGAAAAATGCTCCGGAAACACGGCTCGCCGGCCCTATCGGGGGAAGGGGACGCTTTTAGCAAGATAAAGGGACCTCGCGAACGGTCAAGTCCGAAGGGAAGCTCGCACGACTACCCTTCCAAGTCGGGCAGGAATTCACAGAGAGAAACTTTGCCCTCGGTGCCATGCAATTTCCGATAAAAAGCAAGCATCGAATTTTCACGAAGGAACTGCGGGACGGAGGAAGTTAGGAAAAAGCTCGCGATAAATTTACCACGTAATTTCGTATTCTCTCTGTTGTTAAGAACCATCGCCGTTGTACGACAACAACCACTACCACGAGGAGTGTTTGAGATGTAACAGCTGTGGCCTCAACCTCACGGGACCCAATCAGAAACGGGCCAGACGGTGAGTGTCTCGACCCACGCAACATCGTCCATCAATTCTCTCGTTTCTGCCTACCCTGACAGGTTTAAGAACCAGATACTTTGCGATCTGCACTTTGCCGACGTGGCGCTGATGGAGTGCTCGGACTTCATGCAGCAGTTGCGCAGCTTCAAGCCACAAAGTTTAGGCTGCGCAGTTGCTCGGAGGAAATCATCAACCACTCTCATCTTCCCCCTGCCACCGCAGGCCTGTTCAGGTAGGAAACTTCACTTTCACCTACGACAAACTACGGACCTTGCGCGCCATTACCTTTAGACCGATGTAAATGGATCTCTGAAAAATTCATAAGCCATGCGCCGGAGGAAGCTTTCGAAAGACCTTCCCTCGAGTTTCCTTTGATATTAGCGAGTAAGCGGTTTCCCGGGCCAGCCGTCGATTTCCCAGAGTTTGCCAAATGGTATTCCGAATCGACGCGCCCGTGAGAATCGAAGCGTGGAAAACGCCTGGCTCCGTGGGGCGGCTGACGGCAGGTCCGCTCGTGCGAAGTCAAATAAGGGAAATAAGAGAGGCAAATAAATCTCGTTGCAAAGGCAGAAAACGGAGCTACAGGTGGTTCCACGGGTTAAGCATGCCAGAGTTCGACGTGACTGGCTGTCAGTAGAATTCGACCAGAGGAATTACGCTCATTGGATAAATACCGTGGGCGGTTCACTTTAAGTTCGAATACCAAGCCCTGTCGTCAAACAGCTTGGTGTTCTACCTTACAGTGAATCGACTGCGGTGTGCTCGACGAACGGCCGGAAGTCACACCCTCGAGAGGACCGGAAACAAGGCGCGAAACCAGCAACGACAAGAGACGTGCAAGAGGAAACGAGAGGGAGGGAGCGATATCGATGAGGCTGAAAGAGTCGTGAGAGAGGCAAAGGGAGATGGATGGGTCGGCAGAACCGGTGAGGCCGGAAAGTAGCACGGAACGTATGAAAACAACGACTGACAGGGGCTCAAGCCCTACGAAGAGGCCGATAACACGCGCGGCAAAAATAATTGCCCATATCCACGGAATTCGCTCTTAAGTACGGTCGGGTAATTGACCCGACAAAGAATTCTATTTCCACGGGTACGTCTTTAGCCGGACATGAATAAGCACTCAAAGGGCTACTGATTTGCCACTAATCTATCGCCACGAAACAAGAGTAGCCCTCATCTGACTTTGCAATATCCGGCCCTGAGGAAATTCAATAGATTCTAGCCGTATCTAGGGTGGTGTTTGTCAGTCGAAAGCAAATGGCACTGTTAATATCGCTGTGTGGATTCTGCGTCGCGAATTGCTTGGAAATTGCGAGGAAACCTTCGTGGAGATACGCATCGAAGGGCGAAAAAGGCCGACGGAGATGGCGTTCGTCGATAGACATGAGTGAACCTCGCCCTACGAAAGGGAGGGTCGGATCAAGGTGCGTTATTGGAAATACGTGCCTAAGTGGAACGATGTCGGCTTGGCATCGATGAAAGGGAAGGACGACGATCGTCCGTGGTTCATCCGGAATGCTCCATTTCCCAAGACTCGTCAAGTTGATCGTCTTCTCAGGCCTTAATGATTTCCTCCACTTCCTTCCTCCTATTTTCCTCGCCGTTCTCACCTGCCACCCTCGAGCAACATTCCGCCCTTTTTCTATTAATTCGGAGTTTGCTTCGTGACTCGACCACCTCCGCCCACTGTCCTACATTTCCCCGGCTTCGTTATTAATCCCCCACCCTCGGTAATCGCTTGTTGTTTTCTTACAAGTCTGTTTTTTCGCCACGCCAGGCCAGAGGAGTCCGGGCAAATGCATTCCGGCTCAGATTAACGCACGAAAGCTTCTCGGGATCGTTATTTCAGCTTTGAAAACTAACCAGTGGATGATGATTCTCCGTGAAAAGCTCGAGAATATTTTTCCGCCTCTGAGGAGGCCATTTTTACTGTCCTATAATTCGTTTTTACTTCCCTGGCCACTCGGGTTATTCCATAAGCCGGTCTTATTTCCCCGTCCACTCTCCCTTGTTTTCCCTCTTGCGAGGAATTCCTCTCGAGGCTCGACCTACACTCCGAACAAACAGCCAGTCTCTGGCTGTGTGAACCGACAGCCGGGGACAATTACTCCCCTCCTCACGGCCCGGAGAGTACTCCTTATTGCCGCTACAAATATTTGGTGACGTCGGCTAATTACAGCGGCTCAGACTTTCTCCATGACGTCGCGGTAATACAGGCCGTGATTCGTTCGTTCCGCGCCTTCTTTAATCGTCCAATGAATCTCAATTACCGCGCCGTGATAATCCGCCTGGCAAACGACGCTACGTTTTCATTGGCATGCGCCGTGTAAGCCGATTACGAGCTCCATGAGCTCGCGACACCTCCTTCGGGGAGCAGCTGGATAGTTGAGCAAGAAATTCTACGAGCTCTTAGGAAATTTCTATCGAGGAAACGTACCTTACCTTCCAGTCTGTTTACTCGATTTTCCCTGACCCTCTACACAACTTCCCCAGAGGATTCGAACCTTTTCAATGCACCTAACGTTTCCTCTCACTTGTACTTTGCTTTACGAGTTGACGCTTGCAGACGAGTTCTGCCAGGAGTTCCCGCACAACCTCATCCCAACACCGGGCTACTGGATCGAGTGCTCGAGGCGGCAGATCACGTCCGACACGATTTGGGATGAGAGCGAGAGCGACAGAGATGGCACGGACCCCGAACAGACCGAGGAACAGGCCGAACAACAGTCCTCCTTGCACAAGCAACGCCGGGACAATAACTTCTGTCTCTTCGAGGAGAACGAAGTTGACACCGACGACGTGCCGAGGAAGAAGACCACCATCGAGGAACAGTGGGAGAAGAATCAGGGATTCGAGCTCACTTCTGTCGAGCAGGAAACTTACGAGAAATATTTCTTCGGCACCGAACATTGGAACTATTTCACGAACGATGAAGATCTGGGTCCAGTCATCCTTAGCATCAAGCAGGAGACGCTCAACGGCAGGGACCAGTTCAGGATCCTTGTCAGGGCAATCAGCTACACGGTCCATGGTCTTATTCCAGCCAGCTGCGTCTTCGCCGATCGGTAAGGCAGTCCTCAGCATCGATCAAAAGACTGTAGAATACGGGTAATGATTCGTAAAGTCTTCCAGTTATCACCCTATCTCGATTTCAGGTACAATCGTGAAGAGGTCGTCCGTAGCCTGGGCAAGGAGGTGAACATAAATCCTCCGTTAACCCTAGGTCAGCTTCCTGATACGCAGGACGAGCTGTTGAAGCTCGATCAGGTGTTCATCAAGTCGGAACTCAAGGTTGGGGTGATCTACGTGCAGGAAGGTCAATACACCGAGGAGGACATTCTCGACAACAACGAGAACTCCCCGCTCTTTGAAGAGTTCCTACAGATCTTGGGAGATAAGGTCAGGTTGAAGGGCTTCGATAAATACAAGGGCGGATTGGACACCGTTCACGATCTCACAGGCCTTTACTCGGTTTACACTAATTGGAGGAACATAGAAATTATGTTCCACGTGTCTACATTGCTGCCCTACGAAAAACATGACCCACAGAAGGTAGGAATAACTGACTGTTCGTCAACCACTAAGGTCTTATCTTCGAACCTTCGAAATAATATTTGGCCGTAGCTTCAAAGGAAGAGACACATCGGCAACGATATTGTCTGCGTTGTCTTCCTCGAGGCCGACAATACCAACTTCAGCCCAGCCTGCATCAAGTCCCACTTTCTCCATACGTTCATCCTCGTTCGCGTTAGCCCGCGGATCAAACGGAAGATCACGAGGTACGAAGTGTCAGTCGTCACCAGGGACGAAGTAGGGGCTTACAAACCCTATCTCTGGGAACAGAGTGTCTTCGAGAAAGGTAAGACTAGCATTTTCCACTAGAAATCCTCGTATGTGTATTACATCGCGAAATTTCACGTTGCCAGGACCCATGTTTCGGGAATGGATTCTCACGAAAATTGTCAACGGCGAGAGAGCCAGCTACTCCGCCCCGAAATTTGCGAGGATGCAGGAAAGGACGAGAAGTCAAATGTTAGAGGACATCGTGGCTAATCTGGCCAATCATGCGGAGACGGGGCAGATACCGAAACCCTACAGGTGCGACTCCGGAAATTTTCCACTTTCAACCTGTTGACGCTTGAGAGGGGAAATAACGGAGTTGGTTCTCACATTTAGACGAGGTTCTTGGCGACCGATTGGACACATGAGACCATCATCCCCGCTGTTGGATTCAGTGCGGGATCAGTTCGAGGATTACGACCAGCTGGCCAAGGATTTCAGCAGGGTG
The DNA here is from genome assembly GCA_963989215.1 of Hedychridium roseum. Classification (NCBI taxonomy): domain Eukaryota; kingdom Metazoa; phylum Arthropoda; class Insecta; order Hymenoptera; family Chrysididae; genus Hedychridium; species Hedychridium roseum. The sequence continues at coordinate 830,748 of OZ022318.1, read as the reverse complement.
TTCCTCAACAGTTCGGAAAACGTTTCCATCAACGCCAACCTTTTCGACGTATCATTCCTGGTACCCGGTCAGCAGAAACAGAAAGTCCGATTCATTGGTGTGCGAGCAATTCTGGCAGTGAGAAGCAGGTTAGCCAAACCCACTACCTATCATCATCGACACGTCTCTTGTTTCGTACTTCAGTGGATGATTTCCTTTGCAGAGTCTTTCAGGAAATGTTGTACGGCATACAAGCCGGTTTCGGAAGCCCTCAAGTCCCGGTGGCTGAGCTGTTGGCCAGGCCTGCACCGACTTTGCTCAGCCCCCAGAAGCCTAAGAGCTCGAATTTCCTTCAGGTGCCGGACGTTGAGAGCCCTAGGTACGATATCATCAACTTCTAACCCGTCGACATTTTCGTAGTCGTTCGCGGGAAGTTCGTAACGATACCTTCGACGTTAATTTACGTTCGTTTGTCGTTGGAAAACTGGGTAAGCCGATAATCTTCAACGGAACTCTAAATGTTGTGAGGGTATATTTGATAAAAAAAATATCGATCGAAGGTACATGCAGTTGGACAAACTGTCTAGTGTGAACGAATTCGATATTTGTATATGTATGAATTGAATTAACAATGATCTGATCGTAATGCCTGGGTTTATTCGCTGTCGATATTGTTCTTTATGATACTTCGAATGCTCTAAATGTATTTTTCACGGCACATCCATGTCTCCTATCCTCACGGCACCGCATGTTTCTTTCCGTCTATTATGTACGTAAGGTCAAGACATTTCTTATCAACTTATGTGGCATGTTTAATTTTTCTAAATATATTCGAAGCACGCAGAGTTGAAGAAAAATTGTGTCTTTGGGGAAGTATTATCTGTCTTATTATTTACACTCCTGGGATGCATCGTATATTTTTTTGTCGTTTTCCACCACGTGATTTTATCTTTACGCACACGCACGACAAAGTAATTTCCAAGAGATATATTTTTTCATACAATTATTGTCGATCAACGAAGACGAGTTTACGACGTTTTATTTACTCTTTCACGTCTACTTTCCTCCCCCTTAAATTCCTCTACCTACCCTTCCCTTATGTTCCTCCTCCCCTTACTGCATCCAAGGTTTTTTTCTACCTGAACATCCACTGTATATCTTTTGCCCGTACCCTGAGGTGCCGCTTTGCGGTTTCTGTGAGATACTGGCTCTCATGTGTTTAGGCCCAAAAGTGTGCCGGCGTCGCCCAAGGTGAAGAGGGCCTTCTCCCGTCTCGGCACCATCACGGCTGGTTGGAGGAGTATCAGGAAACACGGAACCAGCAATACCTTGCAAAGTGAGGACCGAAAACGATGGGCCAGCTCTCAGGATTGCAGTAGTACGTGTTTTACACTATGCTAATATTAAGCGAAGCTTAAAGCAGATATAGCAAAAACTGTGATGTCATTTTTGCACAGATAAAGAAGCGAAGGACAAGGATAAGGCAGCTCAATCCCTGGCAGTGCCAAGGTTGAGCGTTTGTGCAGACGCGCAAAAAGTTGACAGGGCAAAACTGGCTCAAACTGAGGTAGGTATCATAAATATAGTACAAGGTGAACATAATTACTCAAGAGAATTCTTTTGCTCAGTTCGACATAATCGAGTTCGATCCGGAGACCTTTAGGATCCTGTTGGACTACTTGCACACCGGTTCCTGCCCGCTTACCTGCAGTAATATCCCTGGACTGATCTGTGCGGCGGAGCATTACGATCTACCGGAACTCCTGCAGGCCTGTTTCCACCACGCTAAGCAGTTCCTTCGCATCGAGATCGTCTGTGTGATGCTCTGCGCCTTGGAAAATTACTACTGGCGATACACATCGGCGACGGAACTTGTCAACATGATACTGGCCTTCGTGGAGACCAGAGCGTACCAGCTTTTCGAGAGTCCAGATTTCCTGACGCTCAGCGAGTCGATGGTTCAGATGATCATGTGTCGGGGACTCGAGGTCGTCGAGATCAAGAAATTCGAGGCGATGCTCAGCTGGGCCAATCATAGGATAAAGACCAAGTCCACCAAGGTGGATGCCAAGGTCGAGTTCAAGTGTATCATGGAAAGGCTCAGCAGGGACCTTAAGTTGTACAGGATTACACCGCAGGAACTCATCAGGGTGAGTACATTGTGGTTAAAAAATTCTCGTCATCGTAGACGCGTTGTTGAGTCCTGATTTCTCTTGTCCAGATTGTCCTCCCGTCGAAGGCGATCAGGAACGAGAGGATTCTCGAAACTCTCATGTGCCAGGCCAACTCGGGGATCTACAGGAACGTCGACAGCTACCTAGAAGCCTATCAGAAAAACGTGCAAAACCAGGAAAGTTTCGATTGTGGCCTGTAAAACCCTTGTCCTCCGGCAGACCTGAAGGGACAAAGGCTGCTTCGGATCTGCTCATTGCTCGTGTCAGCCACGTGTCGTACGGAAATTGTGCTAGAGGGGAAATAAGAAAAAAGAGGTGGAAGGAGTTGATTCGTCAAGAGCCTCGGCAGGTCGGAGGACGTATTGCGACAATGACACGAAAGCTAGGTGGTTAAAACGTAATTAGGGCGGGGATCGGCCTGGAATACCGCCCGCCCCTTCGGTAATTACGGTATAGGGCATGACAGGTATCTTGATGGATTGCCAGGTGCCATACGAATCCGGTGATTCGTTTTTCTCCGCTTGGCAAGAATTTTCGCCGTTGTTCGACTCTGAAAAAATACGAAAAGCCAGTCAGTACAGCCTATCAACTTTATAACACAATCGCTCGTGAGGAGGATTAATGCGGAATTAGCGCTAAGTAATGATTAGGAAATTAATTATGACGAAAACGAAAGCGCCCAGTATTTGGCTGCGGTTGGATGATGTTTCTGAATGAATTTCAGAATGATTTGACGCAAGGTTAGTACGATCTTCGTGAACATTGTGAGTCGCGAACAAGGCAAATGCACAATTTTCATAGCGTAAAAAGGAAGAAGAAAGCGTAGGCGTCGTCCATTCGCTGTTGATCAGCACGGACTCCCCTCGTGGCGTTAATTAGGAGTCAAAATAACTTTTAAAGAACACAGAAATATATATACACACATCCACATGTTAAATCTAAAATTGTTGAGCCGCTGTGTACGATCGAAGGACGATGAAACGACAGAGAAGTCGTCAAGGAATCAATTTTTTAACTAATCCGTGAGAAGGGTGATTGCTTTAACAACCTCACCAGTTATTTACAAAGGCACGACACATCTTAATTTATCCCGATTTATATCAGAAAGTATGGAGTAAGGGCCATGAAAAATTGTTAATAAAATGATAGACCGCTTTACGATGATAGTCGGTCGACGTGTTTGATTTGAGTGACGAAGGCGGTGAAAACTCGGTGAAAATATTTGGCGGCACTCAATAAATGCCGAACATGACAATCTGTATTATAAAAGAGAGAAAAAGAGATGCTATTAATAATACGATATCGTATAAAGGTTTACTATTTCATAAGCGTAAATGGATATGAATTCACATATAATAGACGTAAGAGTGACGCTGAACCTAATAATAATGATGACATAATAATAATAACGGGTAACACGTACCGCGTAAGGGGAGATAATGGATAACAATAAATTCATAGTAATAATAAGCGAAAAGCGTTGATGTTAAGTGTGGGATAAGACAAAACGATTCGAAGTCTGTTCTGTTTTCTATCGTAGATTTTGTATCTTCAATACTCTAAGCCAGAGATTCTAAAGTCACCAGGGGACAGGCTGGGATAACGAATCGTGATTGTAATAAGGGAGTGTAGGTACGTTAATTTCGCGTTTTGAAACATATCGAATAATTAGTAACCGGTAGGGTGAAGATCGTTGCAGAAAAGTGAGTGTCGGAAACCCTTATCAACTCTGCTAGTGGATGCTAGAAATCCCCTGGAATCCCCAAAGACCCGCCGCAACGTTTGTTACATCTCATCAGAATTACCTTCGACGAAAAGTCTAACGTTTTGTATGAGTTCGCACCGTTGGCGAGTATTATCATTTCCGCCGGGACTTAGAATTCATTGCTGTTGGTATTGGCAGACTGGAGAAATGACGTTTGCCATTCCTTTGTGTATAGTCTTGTACAGTCGACGCGGCTTTTAGAGCAGCCTGACTTCCATGCTTCGGCGGCGAGTGCATTAGTTAGAGGACAAGAGAAAATGAGAAAGAGTGTGAGAATGATAAGCGCGGGCTGTCCGTAAAAGAGGCAGATTTCGTCTTCTACGGGAGTTCCTCGACAAAGCCACTCTTTCACGGAGTTCAGGAGGAAATGGAATATTTTTTACACGGTACGACGTGACATGTATATCTCCGGGCGCCGATCTCCCATGAATCCACACGCTGTATATTGTGTTGTTATACATGTATAAACGTGACGTAAATATCGCATCGTGACGTATTTAAAGGTAACCGTGTAACTAATCGATCTGACCCGCGACGTCGGGGAATCGCCAAACTGTTAAGTGTCTTATTGTTCAGGCAAACGGCTGGACGAAAGTAGATTTTCCAAGTGCGCGTCCCTCTCGAACCTTCCCAATCCTTCTCTCGCATTTTCCAGTCGATCCCGCGGCCTGCACCGTAATTTACAATGCACTCCTGCGAAAGGATCAGTGGCTCTGCCAAGTAGACAACCCGGATGGGCACGTTATCATTATCGATAAGACAAGAGGGACACACGAGGGGTCGAAAATATTGTCAAATATTACGGGCGATCGACCGTGCCCATCCGCTGATCAATGTCGTCGGCTCATTTATACTTTGATATTCTTAAGTAATCTTAAAATGTCCAAGGGCTAACATACCCTGGACTTTACCGACGAAAGTCAACGGTGGAATGTCGATTCGTTACGACGTGGAAAATAACGAACATATCTAGACGCACAAATTAGATGGTAGATCCGCATCGTGTTGGCCGGGTTCAGGTAATCACTGATCGTAATGCCAACTCTCGGCAAACTGGATACTAACGCAGAATGACTGCATTGAGTCACTGATTTTAATCATGACGGAAGGTCCATGAGAAAATTTTGCGAAGCACGCTCGGTCCATTCCCCTGATTTATCGAATCAACGTTTTCGGAATATGCTTTTAAGCTACAATTAATCAATATTGCTTTCACAATATGTAATGAAAGTCGACCGTACTCTCAATGCCTTCAAAATATTTTTTTCCGACCGCTATTGGCGGACCGAGCGAAGCTCGAAATTCTACTTCGCCAGTGTACTCATTTAAGCGTGTAGATGTTTGTTTTTAGTATGTGATCGAAAGGTATAACCGATCGGAACGCTATGTATATTTAGGCGTTGGATCACCCGATTGAGAGTGATGTCTGACCATTGCTGCGGTACTACTACTTGAGGTAATCCTCGGATCCTTTTCAAAAGACCTTTCAACTTTTTTACCACGACCGATTATTTTCAAGTCATCAATAATCGGAATGTACTAACTATTAGGAGGAACTAAACCATCGATTTAAGTGGCTAAGCAAAAAAAAACCATAATGACAAATGACGATTACTACGAGCGAATTTTTTCGAACGGATTATCAAGGCGCTCAAGGTCGGTGATCGATCGTCTAGAAAACGAAGAATCGCTGCAAATCAGTACAAAATCAGGCGTCTATCGTACGTAAACTCCCTCCTCTTTAGCGTACAAAGGAAGATTCTTCACCGATCCTCGACGGTCAGTCGAGTTCTCGTTCGATATCGGGGAAAAGGCAGGAGCGAGAGATAAGCCGCGTGAAAAGCATAGAACGATAGGAATGGGTATTTCACAGCTGGGTACTCCGAATCAAAAGTCTCTTAGCCGATCGCCAACTCTGTCCAGCCATTGCCGCCTACTGTTCAACTGTACACGTACTTGTCGCAGATATAAATGAACTATCACAGATAAAGAATGAATGAAGAATTATGTATAAGTAAATATATATATGAAACAAATATGTATAAAAAAATATATATACACGAACAGATACATATGCACACGCGATACAGCACAAAAGAGACGCGAGACGGTTTATCCGATGAAGCATTGTGCGCCACGCGGGTGGACTGCGGCGGGTATTGAAAAAGCTTAAATTAGGAGGAAGCACTCGCGCAAAGACTCGGAAAATCCGCCGTATTTAAGAGACGGATTTCTAGACGTCTTTGCTTGAAGGCCCGTGGAATGATTTGCTAGGCGTTCGATGGTCACTTGTAAAAAAGAAATGATATGCTTTCCTAAGTCCGCCAGCTTCGGTTTCGTCCCCGCGAGGCTCTTAATGGTCTTCGATTGGTCGCTATCGTTCGCCTTCCCATTGTTAAATATTCGCTGTAACTCTTCGACACCGTATCGCCAACATTCGACTTCTCGTATCGTCATTGTTGTTGTTGTTGTTGTTGTTGACTGTCACTACGTGAGTTTACGATCGATTGAATCTTCGTGAGAAATGCAGGATTCCCAACAGACTGGACGATTTAGAGTGGACGGATCCTTGTCTCTCTGCGTCGATTCGTCGTACATAAATCGAGATCCTCTCAGGTCATAAGATTCGTAATAAGCTTTTGCGTTTGACGTTTTTGTTACGACGGGGAGTAGCTTTCTTCGCTTCGACGAAACGTCCCTTTCCATGTGTAGTGAGTTTCATCAATGAAAAAGCCATGTCTATCACTTCGATACGGTAATACTGCGCAAAATGTTTATAAATCTCGAGTTCATCAAGTTACGCCGTTTTCTCTGCGAATTTTCGGCACTCGCCGTATCACCCTCGCGTGGCAATGAACACGAGGGCAAACGAAATTATAATACAAGATTTTATTGTATATGAAGCTACTGTGATGTTACTGTTGAATATAAAAAAATATATATATATACATAAAAGATGCTGTATTTAAACTTGACATGGCAGTTTTTATTCTACCCTTCTACGGATATTGTCCGGGCCGGTTATGAAAGATTCGCAGTGACATGTTATAAAAAGACATTTATTTACAATTCTACAAGAATTTCCTGTACAAATCGATAGTCGCAATCACGTATGCGTATCTTTTCTTTAAAAAAAATTCTAGTCACGGTATTAAAACGTCGCGTCTGACTATCCGTAAGCCATTGCCGACGAGTTTCGGTGAATTGCCAGAGCATTGCAATTGTCTTGCAAAGCCTGTAACACAGTCTTATTTAAAACGCTAGGACCGCAGGTCGTATTTCATTATGTACATCTCCGTACATTCATTGAATGCACATAATTCGATTTAAAAAGTCCGAACGAAAGTTACGGAGCCGATTAGCATCGTCTTAACGTCGACACTATGGATCATTTCACCATTTTGCTCGAACGCTCCAATCCTTTGGTGTCCAATGGAGACACTTTGGGTCTATTCTGATCTGTCTTTTTTCCATTGCTGCCGCGTGCTGTTCGATGATGTCCCTGTAATCGAAAAGACGCGTCAACGATGCTGAAACAACAAACTTCCTCCTAAATATGGCAGCACAACTGACCGATTCAATGTCACGATGTATTGCCCTTTGTAGTAATTTATAAGATTCAGGTTTTGTAGCGTCGATATAACGTCCTCCTTTTTTATAGATGTTAGTTCGCAGATTTCATTTATCGTTATTTGTGGCTTTTCATTATCGACGAGCGGCTTAATATTCAATAGAATATCCAGAATCGTGTGGGCCCAGTAACTTCTATACGACAGCAGACCTAAATCGGATAGTGGCTTTTCGGGGGAGCCTGTTTTCCCTTCGAACTTTGAGAGTTCATACGAAAATTCTATCAATAATTTTCCATAGCCCTTTCTTTGATACGGCGGCAAAGTAAGAATACACGCCACGTTGTGATCCTCCGTTGACTCTTTCTCCTTTGAAAAATAGCCGACAATGTGAAAACCTCTGCTATCGAAGTCCGTCATTACGTAAAATAAAAAGGGATCAGTGTCATAATATAGAGTTTTGTGATCCAAGAACAGCTTAGCTAATAAGCAAAGGTTCTGGGCATAATTTTTGTTTTTTCTCCCATCTATTTCAAAGAACGATATGGACCCTTTTCTATATATTTCGTTCCCAGGCGGATGTCTTAGATTACATTTGACTAGGTGCCTTTCTAAGCACTTTCTGCTCTTTCTGTACTTCAAACAGAATTCACAGATGTATATACATGGGAGGTTCACCATTTCCTGTGGATATGGACTAAAGTACCATGGCTTTATTCTGTGCCGTCCAAGCTCAATGAGCTCAACGTTTTTCATTCTTGTCACCACATCATCATGATGATGTGCTACTAAAGACCCAGTTGGCCGGGGTCCTGTCTGTGGTGGACCATCCTGAGAGTCCTCATTTTCCGGAAATGTAGCTTTCCTTTTTCTTGACATTTTCTTTTGCAATGCAGCTTGCAAAACTGCTGACCCATTGACTGCTTCACTGTTGACATTGTTTGGACTAGGTGGTCTGCTTGGCACTTGTTTCTTAGGTGTTGCAGCACCAGTGCCTGGTGCTGTGCCATCCCGGCGTGGATATTGGACTTTCCGAGTGTCCAAACAATCTTCCATAACCCATTCATCTAATCTTTTGTTGACTGGAAAATTGTATGTTCATGGGAAAATCGTGCAACATAGTCCTTACTCAACACTCGTTTGTACTTGTTTACAAAAGTAAACGTGAAAGATACTTACAGTCTACATAGTGTACATAATAACATTTTACCCCCCGCACATCTTTAACACTGATAATTTCCGCGAGAGCTGTGAACAGAAAAAATTCGTTGATAGCTTTGTCATACATTCTAGCGGTCCTTTATATTGTCACAACTGGCTTATACTCCAGGAACGCTGGTTCTATGGTGCAGTACACGGAACTAAACCTAACCTAAAAATTACTTCAGTCTACAACTTAACAGTTATCTGATATCGGCTTAATTTTTACGTTATTATCGACGAAATCAAAACTAACATTAGGATCACGTCGTTATTTCATTTAAATCCTATTCGAACTCTAAGTAAAATTTACAAGTCGTGCAAAATGTGGGTCTTATCGGGTCAAGGTTTCCTTGCCAAATAAAAGTCCACTGTACGGCATATTTACGAATATAATTGAATTACGTCAAAGGGATTAATATGAAAAGATGTTTTTTACTTACGCCAGTCATCCGTGCCATGCATTCTGACCGGCAAACGGCAGCCTTCCACCAGGGAGTTCTGAAAGTGAGGTTAGAATATCGTAATATTCGAATAATTCCCATCCGACGTCTTTCTGTCGAGAACCGGTGACACTGGTATCTCCGGTACGTTTCACCACTTACCACGGAATCGCATATTGTTTCGCGTTCGTCGTGTTCTTCGATCATTTCATACGAAATATCACGAAACTCGTCACCAAACACAATTCTGTTTGGAAGCACTCGCGTCACTGACACGTGCGCCCTGCAACTACTGACGGACGACGCAAAACTTTCGCCTCTACTTTGCCCGCGCTGCAACGCTAAATACAAACTGTCTTCGATGAACAATACGGTCCAGGTATACGCTGCCCTATATAAATGGAGGTAAAATCTCAATTCCTTCATAAATCGATTATTGAAGGTATACTGTAATTCATTTTTATTGGGGTTTGTGCCAGTTAGGAATTACCTGACTTGTATACCGTTTACAATAATCTCTTCTGGTGTAGGATACAGGCAGGGTTTAAATTATCCTTAAACAGCCCGAATTATCCCAAAAATACCTGTAATAAGCTACTTGAGGACTATACAAAGAATTTTCATATTTGTATTTAATCATCGAAAGGCAAGCGCCGAGTCAATTCTGACCCATAGTAAATTTTGTCTGGTACGATCTTGGTGTACCTATTTTAAGGATAATAAAGAATGTATTTATTTATTTATTTATTAATACGACTCCAATCGTGAGGACAGTAGAGTTTTAAAACCGTTAAGTTTTTCGGGGGGTGGAGAAATGGAGGATTATATTTAGGCGTATGTAAATCTAGTGCCGTCATAGGTAACGCGTCTGGATAAGGCTTTGATACTAGAAAATACGAGCCGTTCGATCGACCGTGTCGTATCGAGAGAGCCTAAGGGAGAGGGGGAGAGAAGGACCAACACAGAGGCATGCACCCCTGAGTCCTGCAAGCCCCACCCAACATGTACGTCTCTGCGGCCGTGTATCGCTTTTACATACGTTCACACGTACGCACATATACGAGAGCCGCGCTCTTACATATGTACGGGGTACATAAGTGTACTCACATCGGGTATATACATAAGGGTTGATAGTGCTCTCTCGGGCGAGCAAGCCACCCTTATGTATGCAGGGCGTGGCCAGGGTCCACCAATCAGAGGACGAGGGATCTCCTAAAGCCCAAATCGAACCGCGTACTCGACGGAGAGACTAAAAATTTCCACCAGGTCCCGTCAAACGCTACTGCCAAAGGGGATGAACGCGGTTCATCCGGGCTTACATTTTCCTTACTTACTTTCTTCCAACGGACTTGCGGTTCCTCCGAACATACTTTTTTTTCTATTCGGGCAACCTAGGGCACTATAATTGTGACTTTATTGTCGGACAATTACCAGCGATTAGATACAAGAGGCGTCAACATTTACAGTTAGGTATGAGGTCATTAAGAAGGTCGAGTCGTTAATGTCTTAATTACCATTACCAGAGACATCATATAGAAAAGGAAGACGTGACATTAGATGGGAAAGGTCGTCGGGTAATTGCCGTATTGTAACCCACGAGACCTTTCGACAATGATAGTCCCGTTAGACCATCCTCTTCAACCTTCCCTCTTCCTTCATTTTATAATTTTCTTTCATTTCCCTTGTTACTCCTTGTCTTCCTCTTCGATTTTTGTTTCGTTTGGCCAGCGACTACCTTGCCTGATTAACTCATTTACTCAACCACCCATCCCTTTCTCTTATCCCTTATGTGTTGGGTCTCGACGTATTACATCGTCCTGGTAAGGTAGATGTAATACGTGCTCTCGTACTTTACCTATAACTATATATTCTTGCGGAGGTAGCCCGGTACACTAAAATCATTAGAAACACGTGCGCGTCTGGCATCGCGCAGGATCCCACCTCCGCGGTCTTTCCACCCTCACCCCCGTGCCATTAGAATGCTTAGACGGTGTCCTGACCGGAGATCAATATCAAAACAACGTAGCTACATGATCAGCCACTCGTCAAAGACAAATTCCAGAACCAGCCTTATGCGTTCCATTCGTCAAGCATTTATTTTCCCTCTAAACACAGCATCTTTATCATTTCAATCTACTTCAATTCGTAAGGGTGCACAAATTAAATGACAACTATTGTCGGCGGTGTTAAATTATTTCACGAGCGCGAATTCGATCGCAAACTGTCGGACCTTGGCAAGAATGGATCCAGAGGCGAGCGGGAAAAGCTTTACACGATCTTGGCACACCTACTTTTCGTAATGACGTTGGCCTTCTTCGCTCGGTCGTACGTAAGAAGTGGAGTTCAAAGTGGAGAGAGCGAGGAGAGTTGAAAACGGCGAACGCCTAAGGGTGGAGAAGGAGAATGCACGGCGACGGAGCAAGAGGAGTCAGTGTTGTGCGCTCTTTCTCCTCGTCGCGCTGCTTAAAATTCATAAGGCGCTCTGTTTACTTACTAAAGATACGCGGCTTGCGCGTCTTTCCCTCTCCCGCGACCCTCGTTTCCTTAAGCGGCTGGAGAGGCCGTGCTTTATCGTGGAAAATAAAATTATTGCTTGCACTTTTATCCTACCATCGCGACGTGCAACAGCTCTCGTTTTATCGCACTGTATCCCTCCCCCCGCCCTCTCTTTCTTTCGTCATCCAACTTCTAGCTCTCCACACACGAATCACCTGCATTGTTGAAATTCCGCTGGGAATTTTTTCGAACTTGTTCCGTCGCAGGAGTCCTCGAGAACTGTCGTCGAAATTAAAATTTTTTACAATCCTATTCTAATAAGTAGTGGTAATTAAAGACGGTTGTAGACGGAATGAAAGTTGGAGCTTTCTAGATTACGAAGAACGGTTGAGAATTCTTCTGGAAGTCTAAGAGGTATCTTCCTTGGTATCGTTTCCGAGTCGGGAAAGTGTATTAGCCGTTGCGGTGGTTGTACGACCTTGAGAGGGTGCCGAAGAAAAGCAAAAGTAGTAGCGCCGTGCGGCATGCAGTTCACCCTTCACCCCCCTTCGACGCCCCCCCCCCCCCCCCCCCCGCGTTGGATCGGCAAAGGCGGTGATTATCGCTTCCAGGGCAAATTACTTTTTAAAGCGTCGCGACGACGTCGTTCTCGGGCGGTCACGAAGATTATGACGGATTATATTTAAGTTCCTCCGTTAAGATCTTGGGCCAACAAACCCCCAGCGCCGTCTGCCTTATTTACAAAATTGAAGGAAGGTTTTTCGAGAATGAATTGTCGCGTTACGTTGACGAAGCACATGCGTTACATGGACATTCATCGAGGCTTCGTATAGAGACTCTAGCATGCAAACGGGCGTTATAATCTCGTTGCTCCGGGCGACGTCGAATAAAGTACGACGGCGCCGGTAACGCGAGGCACCAACTATTAACTCATTAGTCGAAGTTCTTCGTATTATCGCATTCTCTTTGAGACGGGTGCGCACTAGCGTCGGAGCGACCGTACTTACGTGCTCGACGGTGGTGTACCTGCGGGTGGATGGATGGAGTGTACACGCCAGAACGGAGAGAATTAAGAGGGGCTTGAGAAAGCGCGCTGGAGGGAACACCGAGCGAAACAAACGGGGAATCGAACGGCAAAGAAGCCTCGTGAAACCTTGAACATTTTTCTAACCAATTATCTCCCTGCCATGACTTTTACTTCGTGTTAGATATCTGAATTTCCCTTTTTCCCGGGGGAGGGGTATACAATTAGAAACGTGACGTTTTAGCGGATGCTCCTGCGGATCTTCCGGCAAGGGTTACGAGCCAAAGTGGGAACGGTTGGGCAGAAGTTGAAGAGAGATAAGGGCTAGGACGCGGGTTGCGATATAAGGCCGGTGTGGTAACCGTGGGGATGGGTCGTTGGTCGGGTCGAGTTGGTTGGAAGACCGGGTGACGCGGTGGGTGGCCGAGGACGTAAGGGTGGCGAGGGATGATGCCGTGTGCAGGTGCTGAGGACGAAGAGAGGACAAGCCCGCGAGGATGGGAAGCCCGGGAGGAGAGTGCCGGTGGCGGCATTGTTTCGAACAGCCGTGTACACGTACATACATCTATTTGGCACATAGGTAAAGCATCTTAGAGGCCGCGTAGAAGGGAACCGCCGGCGGCTCCGGGAGAATCAGTCGCGCCAGCGGATGGAGAAGCGAAGGAAGGAGAAGAGGGTGTCGAGAGAGGGTGAGAACCAACGGAGACGGACAGATGTGCCCAGAGGAAGAGGGAGAGGAAGCGCCGGGAGTCAGCCATCTTGCCACAAACTTGACTCGACCAATCAGCGTCGAGGCTGTGGTCACCGTTGTGCCCTCACCTCGTCTTCCTCTCGCTCCTCTGCCGTCCTAGCGCTACGTTTCCGTCTTCCTCCGTTCGCCGCTTCTAAACCGTCGGTCTCTGCCACCCGCGCGGCACCACCTGCCAGCCAACCCTTTAATTCTAATCAATTTACCCTGCGAGCCTCACCCTCGCCTATCCCAAGCGCTCGACATCCTCTACGCCGACCTCCTTCGATCAGCCAAAACCGGCCGAACACCGTGCTCACGGGTTACGGCTAAATAATTACGCCGAGAGATTAATTGTCCTCCGCGAGAGCACAGTTAATGACCCCCTTCGCTCTGGCAGACGGTCAGGTGATGAGTAGAACCCTGCTCCAAGTCATCGCTGGTCTCCAAAGGGTCGGGGAATAGAAACTCCTTTCTAAGGGTAGAGGACTTTTCAAAAGGCCAGGGAGATCAATGTCGATCTTTTCGTTTTATTGCACTCGTGATGAAGCGATTCTCAAAATAAATCGACGGAGACGGAGAGTGGGAGGAAGATGGAAAACGGATCGCTTTGATTAGAGATTCGCCTTTGGATTGGCCGATCAGGATAGGCGTGACTTAACGACGGATCAGATCTGCACGCGCCTTACGATCGTTCGATCTTCCTCCTCCTCTTGGTCCGCCGGTTTCTTCCTCCCCATCGTCGACGTATTTCGATGTCTGATCGAGCACGGGGATTCCGAGCTGACGGGGAGAAATAGCCAGAAGGTAAGGAGAAGGGTCTGGCCGATTTATTTATGTCGGCCATTCGATGGGCTTCTTTTGCATAAATACCGATTCGCCTAGGGGTGGCTTCCGCCTTCGCCTATGATTCCGTAACGGCGATACGGATAATCCCAAGCCAGCCGGATCTTTTCCACCGCGGGAGGGAGACGATGAAAAACGACCGCCCCATCTCCATCGGGAAGCTTTAATCGGCATCTCTAACTCGCTAATCTGCAATGTTAATACAGCTCGTCGGCTAATTTCTTTAGCACCGTCTCGTAATATTTTTCGCCCCGCAACGACCATCCGTTTCAGTGGTTTCTCAAAGAGAATCCCTTGCCCGGAAGCTGCGGCAAATAAAACAGATTAAAATGATTTGCCATCGCGTTTGACCAAGCAATTGTATTACCTGCTAAAGCTGGTGGTGCCGTCGCCCTGGAAAAAAACCATCCTCTTGTACGAATAGCACGGTTGTGCTGGCGCTGAAAACAGTCGGACAAAGCTGACGCTTATGCTGGTTTTTCATGTCTACCTGGGAAATCGCCACGAAGGAGCTGCAATCAAAAGAAGAAGCGGAGTGAATGGCCGATGAAACGAGGGAGTTGGGGCAAGAACTCGGTGCACTTTTAATTCGCGCGGAACTACTTAATAAAGCAAATGAAAGCGGGCTTCCTTTGGGCGTTCGGCAGGCGGGAAGACGCGAGCAGATGAGCATGGAAGGCCCAGGGAGGAGGAGGAAATGCGCGAGGACGAGAATGTGTGCGGCATAGGTCGATTCTCTCGGTCTTTTTTCTCTCAAGGGGTGGATCTCACCGACGCAGGCGACACAACGCCGTCGTCGTCGACGAGTCGAGTGGTTTTCGAGCTAATAAAAAAATTATCCCGCCGCACGAAACCCCGTCGACGTGTAAAACGTCGCGACGATTCAACCCGTCCCCGCCCCCCCCCCCCCCCACCTTTCGCAGTCGATGCTCCGAGCACCCCCGTCGACGCGAACGGGGGAAAAAACGCAGCAGTCGTTACCCCATCGTTTCTTTTTCCGCCTTTTTCTGCCAACGGGAAAGATGGGTACTGCGAGATCCTCTCGCGCTTTGACGTTCTTCAGACAGCAAATTGACGATAAGTCGTTGGGATTCAACGACGTGCGTGCACAATGCCGGACGGTTTGCGCCTCCTTTGTCATGATTCTTCCAACTATGCAACGAAATCATCATCAATACGACGCTCGTTACGAGGATATTACCTAAACTATGAAAACGTTCTTCAGGTCTTTACGCTCGCCAATGCTCATTTTCATGATTCGAACTGTTTATTTAGCCGGTCGCGTGGTATCTCGGAGATTCTGATTTTTCCCTGAAAATCTGCACAGCCTTCGGAACGTTGCGAAACTCCTGGGCAACTCGTAGGCACGTTTACAGAGGAAAACGCGGGCGTTTACGAGCGAGTTAGCCTCCTTGGTCGCACATGAAAAGGAAGCCAAAGAGCCGGCGAGAGGAGACGACCGCCGGCAGAAGTGGCGAACGAGCGGAAAAAAAAGGCCAAGAGCGGAAGGGGAATTCTGAGCCGGAGATTCTCCCATTCGTAACCACCGTGGAAACGCACCCCCGGTGCTAATTAAAACCGCGCCACGTGTCTTTCCATGCCGTGCTCGCGGAAAATAAAGGCAGAAAAGAATGATCTTTTCGAGGACCGGCCTACGAGGACCGAGCTTTGCTCTTCTCCCACGTCCCCTCCCCCCCCCCCGTTCCCCTCTCATCATCCCGTCGCGCCAATCTTCGCCTCTTTCTCGGGCTGTTCGGCGACTTATTCGTCGCTCTTTTTTCGCCGTGTCAACTCCTCTTCTCTTCCTCTCCCGTGGTTTTCCCTCGTCTTCCTTACTTCCACGTCCTTCTCCCCCTCGCCCCCTTGCCCTGATATCCTTCGTTCCCTCGGCGCGACGTTCTCGCGTCGTTCCCTCCCGCTCGACGGCCTCTTTCTCGCTCCGTTCACCCCTTTTTTCACCGGCCGGTGCGCACCGTGCTGGCTTAATTATCGCCCAAGTGTTCTTTAAAGAGCGAATTACACGGTCGATGTTTACCGCGAGCTCCGGGCTTTTCATTCGTCTCGTCTCTCCTTCTCTTGGCTTCCCGCTCGTTCAGTTCCTCCTCCCCACTCGGCCGGGAAGAACCGTGGGAGAAGGCGAGACGGGAGGAGAGAGATCGGCCACCGGCTGTTTTTCTTTTACGCCTCGTAGACTTTTCCTTGAGCAATTTCTTCCCTGGCCCCGCGTGCACGCTTCAGCGACCGCCAGCCGCGGCCCTCTCGACACTTCCCGGCTCTTTTCTTTTTCATAACCTCCGCACGAGTGCTCCGGGTTTTCCATTCCTCATCCGTTCGAAGGTTCAGCGCAATCACCCCTGCCGACTCCTCCCCGCCCCCCTCCCCCACCGACCCCTTGTTCCCGCACTTTCCTTTCCTCGCGAAAAGAAGGGAGGACCGCAGGAATTTCTCGAGGACCGTCGAGCACGGCAATCGCTGTTCCTCCGAGGGGTTAAAGAAAAATCCTAGACCTTTGTTTAGCCGCGATATTTCCCCGTGCAATCGGAACGATCCGCTCGTTAATAATTTTCTACGGCCGATCATTAAGCAGCGCCGATTTTCACCCGACGATTTGATAAAGTCCCCGTTTATTTTCTATTTTTTTTTTGGCGCTGGAGATTTAAGTCGATGACTTTCGACACGGCTGCTGCAGTGGTTTTCTGCAGTCCTCGACGCAGTACGCGCTCTTCGCGCTGCTGGATTTGCGTATTTCTCGTATATTCTATATTTTAGATTACCGATGCCGGGAGAACAAAGGAAGTACAGGAATAGGGTCGAATATTGAAATACTCTTAAGATGGACCATTTTGATTCAACGTTCTTCCATGAGACGCGTGATTGTCCGCCATGCGTTGGTGTAATGTGATTGAGAAAAAATATGGCCGTAGCTCCGGGGGGAAGGCGTTTTTCGAAGGGAAAGCACATCGATGCCGAGGGTGGCGGGCGAATTCCGATAAGCGACGAGAGAGATTCGATCCCCCCCGGGGGGGGAGAGCTGCTGAGGGGTGTTGGCCGAGGGGACCGTCGGCAGTCCCTCTTGTTTTCTCTCGGTTCGATTTTCCAACGTTTCCCGATGGGCCGCCTTCACCCCCGCGTCCGCTTCCATCAGTCTCCGGTGACGTTTATACTTTCGAGTAGAACGGACTTCGGGAGGGCGCGTACGAGGGGCAACTCCGAGGGTGGGCCCGGGGAGTGTGGGGGGCAGCAGCCCGAGAAGGACAGACAAGACGAGGAGAACGGGCCGGCTGAGGTCGATGGGTGGAGGTCCGCCGAGTATTGGAGTAAATGTCGGAAAGGGAGACGAAGGGGGGAACGGAGGGTGGCTGGAATGGACGGAAAGGAGTCGGGAAAGGATGTGAAACTGGCGGGGAACGTCTGAAAGGGGACGCGGGAGGCTGAGGGAGGACGAGAGGGGAGGGTGGTAACGGCCACCAGCGGTCGTGAGCGAAGCTACCCTCGAGAAGGGTCTCCTTCTGATATATTGCCTCGCCCGCAACCCTCACGCGCCCTAAACCATCCCTTATAGCCGCCATCTTGAGGGACTGCCACCCACCCTCGTCTCTCGCCGTCCCCCTCCCCCTCCGGCCGTGCACAACCCTCGTGTGCGGCCCGCCCCCCCGCCCACGATCGAAAATCCCGTTAGACTTATACGGGCTTAGCCCGTCCATTTTGACGAGGGGGGCATCACCACCACCCCCTGCACGAACCCCCGTGCGAAAACCTCGCGCCACCGACGACCCTCCTGCACGAAATTCCACGGCTGCCTCTAGCACGCCGTGATGTTTCAGCCAAATGCCGACGCAAGTCGAAACCCGTAGTTTCCCTTCCCCCGCGACCGTACTCCGATCATTCAAAATTATATCCTTGCCGGATCAGGCAAGAATTTAACACTTTCCATTATTTCAACGTTTTCTATCGACCAGGAGGACGATATATTTCCCTCTCGAGGGAGGTTCCTCCGTTCTCCCGGGCTGTCGTGTGAATTAGAGTTTAGAATACCGTTCCCCGGTATCCCCATGAACATTCCAGGACGTTTCGTTACGCGCCGAGCTCCATTTCGATGGTGGAAACATTCGAGCCGCGTGCCTGCGCGGAAATTCATGTGCATTCTGGCCCCGGCTGGTGTTTTCCCGCTATTCCTGGAATTCCAGGGGGTACGACGAAGGGGCAGGTCCGGTTTCTGGACGAACAACCATGGAAAGCTCGGTGGCGCATTTTTCGAAATCCTCGCGAGATTCACCCTCGAGTCAGTGCTGCACTGTCGTGGGATTTGATTATGCAAAGCAGAAGCTTCTTCCTCTTCCCCGTCGCGTTTTATAGCTATTTATTTCCCTTACATCCTTACGTCGTTGTTTGAGCCGGTGTGCGTTATCCCTCGGAAGACAGCTTTCGCGGGTTTCAGTAGAGTCATTCTTCTTCCCCGGTCATGAGGCAAATGTCGAAAATGCATGAACTTGCGGTGACTGCAAAGACGATCGTTCGTTGACTACGGTTTACACGAGTCTTCGGCATTTCGCCCGGCGTAACGAAAAGGATCCGCCGTGGTAGTTTCTAAAGGACGTACTAAGGCACTTCATCGGTGGCCCGCGCGCCGTTTCTCTTTGAACGCATAAATCTCCCCGGTTCTCCCGACCTTGCAGCAACGAGCCGCGAAACAAAGTGTTTCCTCCAGCGTGATACGAGCCCGGAATAACGAGCGAGCCTCACCCTTTGGGTTTTCCAATTTTTGAACTCCGAGAAATCCGTCCGCGACTCGTCGGCCGGATGACGAAACTCCGAGGACGGGAAAAGATGTATATAATTTGGCCCTCGGCCGGCAGCTGCGTGCCTCCCGATATGCAAAAAAGGGGGTCGGAGGGGAAAGGGGACGACGGTTCGTCAGCGCGCACGGAATTAGAATATCCTCGCGGTCTCATTTGAATTTGAATCCTCGCAATGCGGACAGTTTTCGACGGCGCGACCCCCGGGGGCCCTGTATCTGCCTGCCTAGGACTCTCAGGTAACTCTAACAACCCGAAAGGGTTACACAGGGACCGACGAGCGGATAGGGAAAGAGTGAAAAGGAGACCCATTAGAAAAAAGAAATCTGCTTACTACCTGGCCATGGAAAAACTGCGGCGCACTCCTCATTAGAGGCGCGTTAAACATTAAATCCGGAGCACGAGGGGTCTCGCTTCTCTCCTCGGCTCTCGACGATGGTTATCCAACGGATCCCGGAAGCCCCGTACGTTACACGTGGCCCACTTCCCGCCCCGAGAGGGCCATTCACGCCGTATTTATATTTCAAATAAGTCTTCGCGGCTTAGAGTCCAGTATTTGCCTTTAATTTACCTGCGCACTTCGGGCGCTTACGTTCTCGCTAAAAGCACAGAGAGGACGGGACACACCTTTGCCCGTTCGCCCAATTATTTACATGTACCCTGTAAAGGAATATATCTGAGAGAGGGTCGATCTCGTTGATCGATGGAATACGGCTCGCGCGAGAGAATGGAAGTGAAGGGAAATGCGTGGCTGGCAAACGGCGAAGGAGCAACGCGCGGCGCTTCGGGGTTTACCGTTAACCGTAAACTAATATCCCCGCCTCTTATATTTTCGGGGCAATATCAAAGCCTCGGGGCTGCTGCTGTGTACCGAAGGAGGTCACGCGTGGGGTCGTCACTGTCGAGCACATCAAAGTTTAGCGCGCACACCCTCGCCCGTCCCTCGTACCTCTGCCTTACGCTTTGCCCTCTCTCCGGCTTCCTTCTCTTCGTCTCCTCCGGCGAAACACGCCAGGCCGAACTGTGTACACCCTTCCTAGGATCCTATTTTCCTATCCGTGTCGTATGCACGCGCAAACAGACTCGTGGATGGAGAAGGGAAGCAGGGTAAGAGGGAAGGTGATGCGCAACTAGAGCCAAGGAGAAACCGCAGGAAGCAACGGCTGTATCGTCGGAGGAACGAACAGTGAAAATTGTAAGAAGGAGAATTTGTTTTGAAAGACAGCTCGAGGATAAAGAAATAGAAGAGAACGCCGGGAGGACAAAGGGGAGCAGGGAATGACAGGATGAGCGGGCGATGGGGATGGGGATGGGGATGGGGATGGGGGCGGCGAGGATAAGATGGGAAGCCATAGCCCCGGGCCTTTCCTTCTGTATGGAGGCTCTTCTATGTGCCGCTCCACTACCAACCTGTACAGTCCTGGCAAAGCGAGGGCACCCCCGCGTGTCCTGGCCCTGCCCGACAATCACCCCCGAGTCACCCTTATTTTCGCCGATAAAACCAACGGCTTCGATTGGTTCTCACCCGTACTCCGTTCCACCCTGTGCGTCAGGGCCAAAGAGGAAAATGCCTATACGCCGGCATATATTTCAGGCTTCACGATAGGGGGACCCGAGGAATGGAAAAGAAATGGCCAGATTGAAAAAGGACCATGGAGAAAATGAAAGATCGATGGAACCTCGACGTCCCTTCTACGCTCGAATGTGGCGAAATTAGAGACGTAAAAGGTCAACCAGAATTCCACGTACAGTCTTAAAGAAGTCTTGGAGATTTTCCAGGGAATAGTTCGGTTTCGTCCTCTCCCATATCCGAGATGGTTTCCTGCGTTTTTTAGGGACAGGAATGGCCCGGTTCTCGCAGGGCAAAGAAAGGACGAATCGGAGAGACAGACGGAAGTAGGGAACTTTTATCGCGACTTTCCACACCTCGTCTATCACGGCCAAGCGGTGCGGAAAAGGAAGCATGCATTCGGTAACGCATTTCGCTCCGGGAATTTCGATACAGCCAACGGATTCTTGGGTGCAACTGTACAGCGGCAACGACGAGTCCGTCAAGTAACTCCGGCGAACCCCACCCACCTTAGCTAGCTCGTGTGTGGACTGCAAGTTTACCATCGTCGTCGTCGTCGTCGTCGTCGTCGTCGACGAGGTCGACCGGGAAACTTTAGTCCACGACATCCCGCAGTGGCTGCACGCCTGGAAAATTCTGGCCTTCCCCCCTGGCCGCCTAGCCCCGGGGATTTTGGTTAGAATATTGAATCTCGCTGAGTGGAGCCGCTGTAACGAGCACACCGACGACCCGTTCGTCGACGTACTCCAGGCTGCATATTCCTCCTCCCTCCTCCCTCCTCCGGACACGCGGGAATATAATAATCCCGTGCGCGAAAGTGAAAAAACCCAAGGGCGTCGTAGACAGACTCGCGGTATTGTGAAAACCAAACAAACAGCACTGTCAGACAATGAATTGGAGAACGTTGAAGAAAAAGTCCTCGATGAGAAGATCGTCGAGCTCTCCGCTTGCGTCGGTAGCTCAGCGATTTGGGGCAAAAAGTATGAGAAATTTTGACGAGAATGGTAGGCGAACTGGCCGATTGCCCGTGAAGATGATGTACGAGGGTCAGGGCATGTTTCCGCCTGTTTTGACCGCCGAAGGGGTCGGGGATGGGCCGCACGCCCAAGGTCAGCCGATGACCCGAGGCCGAAAACTTGGCGGAAGGGTTCGGCCGGGCACGCGACCCCATCGGGGTCGTCACCACCGGTGCCCAAATTATCGCGCTGTCCAGCGGGAGCTACCTTCCACGGGGTTACGATGCTTGCCCAAAGGGGCGCGTAAGCGTGGCTCAACGAACGGCCACGGGCCAGCTCGAATTATCGGGCCCCGAGCTGCCCATCCAGGTAGAAATATGTGGACCATGGAATACGCGGACTGCTGCTCGAATTTCCTGTCACGCCAGGCAGGGGAGGCTTGAATTATCAGTGTCCTACTTGCCGAAGATGACCAGCGGCCAGGTAGATGGGCACGCGATGGGTCGAGGTTTTCATCATCGAGCGTACGTGTCGGTCTTTGTCCAAGCACCACCTGCGCAGATTTTCTAGCGAAACTGGATCCACCGTCTAACGTTCACCGACCTCTTCATGATGGCGCGTGCTCGATGACCGTTGCTGCCAACCAGTCCGACGAATTAATCTTTCCTCGCTCTGCCTTTCGTTGTATTCTCGAAAACTCATAGAGGAAAGTGGCCTGTTCGTCAGTGCATCTGTGGGAATCCACGATTTCCCCTAACAACGGAGAGGCCGACGTCTCATTCGGGAATTTTTAAGAGAAACCAACGTACTCTGCGATAATACAATTCCATCGGCGACACGCATAGAGCCTCGGAGTATATCGACGGCAAAATGAGGGATGGATCGCCCTGGGAGGGGTGGGTCACACGGGGATGTTTCTCTCGTTCTATCCTTCTCTGGCTTTTCTTCTCCCCGGCGAAGCCATAGACGACGTTCGGCTCTCCATCCATCCGCCCTCGTCCGTTTCCCCAGCCCAACCGCGAGCCTCGCCACCCTCGATATTAAAAATTTCAATATCCTAGCCCCAGGGGTGGAAAACACATAATGTATTCAGGTGACGTCCCGGCCATTCTATCGTCGAGAAAAACGTACAGTTTTTTCGAAGAATCGAAGCCCTCGTATCAACCCCCCGCCTCGTCGCGCCATCACTGCGCGTCCTTTCGACCCTTCGCCACCCCCCTCACCGTTTCTTTGTTTCCCTTCAGCCATCCGCAACTTCCAACACTTTCTCCCGATGCTCCGAGTCTTAGTCAGCCGTTTCTTCAACTATTTCCTTTACGGCGAATCGCTGCTTTCGCGTATTCTGCTTAGGAGAGTGAGGCTTGCGTTACTGTCAGGGCCAACTTTCGGCCCTTTCGGGCTGGGAATTCGATCATCGGGAACGTCATGAAGCTTCCTGCCGATAGAATGGCACTGCAAGGAGGAGATAGGCGCGGCCCCATTCCCAATGCCCTGTCGAATCGACACGAGAAATTGGTAGAAAGTGAGTCTTAGGAATCAGCCCCTATAACGACAATGACGACCCGAGAGAGACGAGAGGGAGAGGGGCAAGGCAGGACAGGGTGGAAATGTAGATCGACCGAAGGACGGGGGTGTGGAGAACGAGACGTGGAGGAAGATAAAAGCAATTGGGCAACGATGAAAGAGAGACCAGACCGACAGATGGCTCGAGAAGATAGCCACGTCGAAAGGAATAGAGAAAGAACGAGGGGCGGCAGTTTGCAGGGTCGCGGGTCTAAACAACTTAACGATAAAATTTATAGTTCCGTATCACGCCCACCCTTCGGCCCTGCCTGGAGCTGAAGGACGACGCGGTTCCAAGGAAACCCGAGGGGAGGAACCAAGGAGGCTGCCTGGAAAGGACCTCCGTCCGTACATCGGAGGTCTACCGTGCAGGACTTTTACCCTACAGAGTTGCGTCGTAATTTATGGACGCCGTTCCCTTATCCGCAGGATACGAACTCTACTCTCCCCACACGTTTGCTGTCCCTCTATCGATCCTATATACACCGAGCCAACGGGTGTCCGAGAAGCGCTATCTCACCTCCGATGCCAACTCTTACAGTCACAGAAACGAGCCCCAAGATATGAGCAATTCTTCGAACTGTTGCCTGCCTCGGAAATTTGCACTTTAAGGAAACCTGTAGAGTGGATGTTGTACTCGTTGCGCAACGAATTATGCCGCTATAATGAAGTTACGTAGCTGTGGATCTTTCTACTTGGTCGTGATTAATGAAACCTCTGCTAGAAGGAAAAAGATTACAGCTCTTGAGACGCGCAGAGATTCTGTGATTTAATGGCCAACTTTCCCCATCGCCTTTGACTCCCAAGTATGCATTTTCGCGACGTCAAATTTAACTGATCCACGACATTTTCTAGGGATTCCTGGGTACTGTATTTTAATTGCTACCATGATGATCAGTTAGGTTCGGTGAAATACTTGGAATGCCTGACGCAGGATATTTGTGGAGCACCCGTTGCACGACGAAACACACCCTGTACAGAAATGCTTGGTTTGCTGACGTGCGCGCGGGTTCCAATACGTCCACGCTCAGCACGTGTCTTCGTGTGGGTGTATGCGTGTTGGTCCACCCTCGAGGGAACGCCACCCGGCCAGGAGGATGAGGGATGAGAGAAGGAATCGGGGAAACGAGAGGAATGCGATACAAGGGAGCGGAGCGAAGTCGCACAGAAGGGTAGAGATGAAAGGCAAGGAAGACGTGGAAGGATAAGAGGAAAGGCCAGAGGAACCGTACAAAGTATGAATAATCGAGGAATTCCTCGGCAGACAGGGCCACCAGGATTTCAATAACGAAGAAAGGCCCCGAGAGAGAAAGAGAGGGCCGATAAAAACCGTGGACAGGCAAACGAAGGACGAAGGAGACGGAGAAGCCGAGAGAAGGAGTACGTGGAGACCCGTCTTATATTGATTTCTGTCCACGCCACCCACCGCCGGCAGAATAGAGAGCGAGAATGAGAGGATAGAGGAGACAGAGGGAGAGAGAGACATCATCCCTCCGACCAAGAGGCAGCAACGGCAGCAGTAGCAGTGGTAGCAGCAGGTGTGGGGTGAGAGAGGACCGGCTCGCCGCACTTTCGACGTAGGGGTGGTGAGCCCTCCGGGGATCGGGGCGTGGGGGTTGGCACTCTGTCACATTCACCCCCCCTCCCCCCCGAGCATCGTCGGCAGCCCCCATTCAAATAACAAGCACCGCTGCTTCGACGAGGCGGGTTTCGAAGGAGGCTAGAGGAGATCGCACGGAGGAGGAGGGCCGGGGGACTGCGGGGAGGAAGGTTCGAGGGGGCGGCGGTGGGTGGAGGTGTTGGAGAGGAAGGGGCGAGGGGTGGCAGAGGGTGAGTTTCGTCCGGCCGAAGCACACCTCGATCGATTGGGCTTGTCCAAGGGTGGAAGAGCCCCCTCGGCCCTCCTACACCCCCCGCCCTACCGACCCCTCGTAGCCTACTCGCAGAACCACACGTGTGTGTACGTGTGCTCGCGCGCGCGCGTCCTCGCTTCTCGACGAGACTACGTACGGTTTATCTGTGTATGGTCGTCATGGCAACCCACCCTCACCCGCGGGGGTGAAACGCCATTGGCCGGCTCGGGGCCTCGACCGATCGTGGCCCACCCCTGTGTCTTTCCAACCGACGCGTGTCTAAGTCCATACCTGCCTGCGTAAGCTCACTTTCTCTCGCCACTGTCCACCTTCGACTCAATTTCGCTCCGCCTTGTTCCCTGACCCCAGGGGATTTGCTTCCACGGCCATGCTCTTCCACAGGAACATTCTCAATTTACCTACGACACAAAATATCGTCCGACCTTAGCCAGAGAAATAACAACATCTTCCACCTATCCCTTTGCCTTTGCCATTCATTTCTCTTTTTTCCAAGACTCCGATCGTTAGTCACAGTTCGTATTCGTCGACATTTCTGTACTAGTCTGACGACCCTTTTCCCTTTGTTCCCTGTGTTTTCAGTTCTCCTCGTACCGCCTGTGTCCACTCCACTCCAACGTGGAGGCGGGCATTTTTATTTTGCGTGCCCCCCGCTTAAACCTCTTGTCGGAGAATTGGCGCGGCTCGAAAGAACCAACAAAAATGTCTCCTGTCTCGGACGACGGAAGTGCCGTTGTTTGCGAGAAAAGCAATTTTCGTTCACTCGCAACGGTCTCGGGAATCGGGAAGTTTCTATTTAGAGGATCGCATATGCTTCCTAATAACGCTCGTAAAAGGACGTTAGAGCTGTAAGCGTCGTTTCACTTGGAAACTGTAAGCTGCAGATGCCGAGGAAGAACGTCGAGAGACGTGGGTGGGGAAGAGGACCGTGGAGAAAACAAGAACCGTGCGCGTAGGGCCGTAAAACGGCGATAAAAGAAGGGCCGTTGGTATTCCGCGCGTAGCGCGAAGAAAGTGAGTTACGCGAGGGAGTTTTATTGTAGCGGAGGATCGAAGGATCAAAGTCGGAGCGCCGAGCTGTGACGACCGTAGCGAAAACTGTTAGGAGAAGGAAGTAGGACGAGGATAAAAAGAAAATACTAAGGACCTTGAGGAACGAGGGGTGGGGAGGCAGAAACGGAAGAGCCTCGGAAGTCATAAAATAATCTCACCCACTTTAAGAAGAAAATTAACAGAATGGCGAAAGTCTTTAAGATTCCCCGCGACTCGGGGCACAGAGCGTTGCACGGCTGTTCCGACCCTCCCCCTCCTTCCTCTCTTATTCATTGAGCAGCCACCCCCACCGCGAGACACCGGCACTTTCTTCATTGACTCTTTCTTTCCACTACGCGGCCGTACTACGTTCTTCTTTCTTCCTTCCTCCATCTTCCCATCTCGTGCACTCCCTCTCTCTCATTTTTACTTTCCTCCCGTCTCCCTCCTCGGTCCCTCGTCTTCCTTCGTCCCGCGCGGCCCATCCCCCGATTCTGTCTCTCTCCGGGCATTGCACGCGACGGCACCGCGGCTCCTCTGTTTTTTCTCTAATTATGAATGAAAACGCCGCGAGGGGAGCGGAGTTTCCACGACCCACCCCACCCCCCCTCGCGGCCCGCTTTTCCGTCTGCGAGTTCGTCGAGTCGGCTAGTAGTACTTGAAGTTTTCCTACCGATCCCTACCACCTTCCTTTTCTACCCCCCTGCCTCATTATCGCTTTCATTGGCAGGATTATTTCCCGCTGTACCTCACGGTCAATGGCTTTCCTCATTGGTGGACGGGCTGGCGGATCAACTCGACTGCTCCACTGTTCTTGCCGTCCTTGAATTATAGACCGTCGATAATTTCCGGCTGATGAGGAAGTCTTGGCTCTAAGTTGCAGCGGTAGTCGGCCAAGCGGCGTCTCCTATTATGCAGCTTAAGTCAAACCGCACCCCCGGGGATTTATTGGAGTCCAACCCTTAGCCAGGCATCCCGCTCGCACGTACACAGAGACAGGCCTTGATCGCACTTACATTTCCCTCCTGAGAGGCTCAGGGTCCTCGAGAATACACGTACGTACCGGCAGATTGCTTCATTAGCAGGCGACACTGGATTAATTTCATTCGCCGACAATATCGAGCCGGAATTAACCGTGTACAGACGCCTTCCCTTCCGAAGTTTGTCCCGCGAATTATTCAATTGCGCGACTCACCCACGCGCGGGCTAATTGTTCCGAATAAAATGACTTACGGCCTCATGAATGCATTAGAAGATCGCATGAGCGAATTTCTTGGCCGTATTCTTTTGTCAACTCGCCGGCCTGAATTCTGCCAATGATTTGCCTCGGTACTTTATCTGCCGCTCGCTCGAGCATGACATTTATGCGGCTGCTAGTGAGTTTCCGTCTGAAGAGTGTTGCTGGCGGGAACGAAATTCGCGGGGAACGGTGGAAATCGTATCGCCGGCTGGTCGCTGGCGAAATGGCACGGAAGGTTGGCAAAGCGATTTATCCGTGCTTCCGCGCCGATATGCCGCGATGCACGACGGGGTACAATTAATTTCCCGCCTTTAAGTGCCGTCTCATCGACCAATTACCGGAGTTATCGGTACCCGCTGAATGCGGTCGCCTCGCGATCCACGACCAATGGATTTCGCTCGATAATACGCGCTCAGCCTGCCTCAACGATTCTCGTTCCCCCCCGCCGCACCCTCCCTCACTACCCAGCCACGATAGTGAAAGAAAAAAAAATACCACTGGCAAGGAGATTCTGAAATGACGAGAAAACAGGGAGAGGCCAGAGTCGGAGGGGGGCCGAGGAAAATTTTAACGGAGTGGGATCGACGAAACAAGTCATTTTTTGCGAAACAAAGGGGAGGAGATGGCACGAAATTGAGACGGATTAGGGAAGGATTACTCGACTTGAAACAACGTGTAAAACTTTCGCCAACAGCCGGCGGCCCGCGAAGTTTCCTCGGTGACCCAGCTCCCTTTAAATTAATTACTCGTTATCGTGCCAGCCCTATCTCCGCTTGGCAGCCACTCAACCATTCGACAGAACCGAGAGAAGACAATCCATGCTGCTGTTTTGGAAATTCAAATCGATGTACGGACTAATACCTCTCTGTTTCTAAGAAAATACAAGAGACTCTCCCATCACGACACTCGTTATTTTCTTTGATTAGTTCCCTGGTTCGACCTTTTACCCGACGATCGGTCCTTCAATTGTCAATTAAAAGCTCGTCTGCTGAGGTAGCTCGGCCTGCTGGCACGAGGAGCGACCTGCAATTTCCGGTTCGCTCGCGAATTCCACCGGGCGAATGATTACGAAGAGCACAGGGGGGAGGGCAGAGCGAGGGGTTTGGCAGGGCAGGCGTTACATCGAGGGATGATCCACGTTTATCGACGATCGTCACGCGAGAGGGGTTGGATAACGTCGTTAGTTCATCTCTCATCGCCCCACTTCCGTATTGAGATGCAGATGGCTAATTAAATCCGACGATGTTTGCGTTACGCAAACGCGTCTTCCCGCGAAAAAGTGGAAATCACGCGGCGCGATCTTCGCTGAATCTACAATTTAATCGTGCGGCGTTTTTTCGAGAACGCGCACGAAGCTGATGACACCATTAAGGCAGATTTAGCCGACGTGTCTGGAATCCAATAATCCGCGACGCTGATGGCAGTGATCCGATGAAAAGTTTATACGAGTTAAAAATACACGGATTATTCAAAAATACAAACTTCGATTCTCGTTGCTCACGTCGGGAATAACCGATGGGGAAAATGTCAATGTCCTTTCGTTAACCCCGACTATTTTCCGCCGTTAAATGTTTACCTCTCGGGAATTTCTCAGCGGTTAAATTTAGTTGTATCCATGGGTTTTATTGGCGGGAGTAGGTTAATTAAACATGCTTTTTTTAAGGAGTGCCGGGTAGTATGGCAGTGGCCCAAAACCAGCTACGAGGCTAGGTTTTCAATTTTCGATGATTCCGCCGAATTCGGTAACAGTGTTAGGAGGGTAGTTCCTAGCCTCGGCCACCCTCTCCCCGCTTCTCTGCGGTGGGATAGGACGTGGAAACAGGGCCGAGAGAGACGGAGGAATACGGTTAGAGAGGTTTAGGGTAGGAGATGGAGGACGAGAGAAAGAGAGAGGGATAACGGACGGTTTCCCGCAAGGGGGGATTTAAGACAGCGTGTGTGGGAGTGGGCGTGGCATCTGGGTGGCCGTTGGCCAATCAGCAGCGGGCTCAGACCGGCCACCCCCAACCCCCACGTGGTCCACATCCCCCAACATACATATTGATCTCGTGGTCCTCCTCGACCGCACCGCGCCCCCTCTCCCGCCGTGAGCCCTCGACGACTGAGCCTCCCTGCCCCTCGCTGCCCTGCCAACCGCACGTTCTACTCGGTTCACCCTCCTTCCCGGCTTCTCGTGCAACCCCCGAAATGGTCGAGCCTGACCAAGCCTGCAGCAACAAAATTTACCTCCGTCCAAGAATTCCGTCTGGCCATTTTTTCCCATTAGACTTCCGCGTCTTCGAATTTCCCCTCCTCGGCCCCCTCAAGAGTCGCCAAACGAGTTTACCCAACATCCCAATGCAACGCTGAGTCACGTTAATTCCCCGCGCGAACATGTTTTACGTCGGGTTACTCGAGACTATTTGCCCAACGCTATTTCCAGATATTACCATAACGAATCGGGTTTCCCGCGCTACCATTCCCGGATTATCGTTTCACCGGGAATTATTCAGCGCTAATGCCATAACAAAAATGAAATTCACGGGACCTGTCTGTGTCTTTCTCTATTAATACGTAGCTCATTAAACTCTCCGCAGGATCGCTTTCCCTCGCTTGACAGACTTTCCCGCTGGGGTTTCATATAAATAGCGAACGGAAATAATCGCTCGGCGAAACGATGGCAAATATTCAAAGCAGATCGAGTGTGAAATCGTACGATAGTTCCTAGAGAAATAGTTACGATTATGCTCTGCCGCGAACTTTGCACACTGCCTCTAAAGCACTGTAATTATTACGATAGTTCACTAAAATCATTCACATTGCCTTCAGATCCTCGAAAAGAAAACAAACTTTCTGAATTTTTTAGCAACTTCATGTCAGTTGTCGGTTTACATCATAGACCTACGCTCACACTTTTAAGCATCGTTCTATCACTGGCTGTTCGTTTGCTAATGAACGACAACCCCCTTAATAAATGAATCCACTCGCAATAACTGTCCTTCGTTCGACCTGTCATTTAACTTCCTGTTCACCGGCGGCGCGAAGACGCTGTGAATTTATTTGCCCGCAAGATCCCGTCAATTTATTCGTTAAGACAGGGATAATTCTTCCCCCGGCGCGAAAACGTCGGGAATCGTATTTAAAAGGACCTGACTTCACCGTTGTACGTTCGCCATCAAAGGGATTTCAAAAGTCGGTCTTTCTATTCGAATCTGCACATCTGGCCTGCACTCCGTGCTGATTAATGAGATGGAGAACAATCGGATATCCAGTTTCGTCGCGCCTCCTGCAGAGACCCGAACGTCATTCGCCTTCAGGACAGTACGAACAATGAGTTTAAGGAAAAACCGCGAGTCGACGATACTCCGAGAAGCTAAGAAAATAAGGAAAATTGACAACTGAAAAATTAAACTGACGAATACGGAATGTAGAGGAGAAACGATTGGCATGATAATAAAATTGTCGCGGTGGGCACAAAGGTAAAAATCTAACGACCCCTGCAGCCCTCCCACCCCTTCACCCTTGCCGTCTTCGTGTCGTCTGATAAAACAATGCGGACGGCGCAACGACAAAGAAATAAACATGAAAAGACAAAAGCGTGCTGTTTGAATTTGTAATTTGCCCCCTCGCGTTCTTTTGTCTCGCGGTAAAGAGCGTTACCATGGCCCTCCCCCCTGGCCCTTCTTTTCAACCGTCACCATCCACCTTTCTACTCGTTCGTCCAGTCCTACGACTAATAACTCCCGGCCAAATAATTAAGAGAACCTTCAATACATTGGAATCTGCATAACAGATTTCCCGTACTCGTGTTTCCGCCGATGGGAAAAAGTCTTTCATTTACAGAGTCAGTTCCGCGGAAACCATTAACCTTTCGGCACGATTCCGCGAGGAACTTTTGGCGGAAAGTTCGGGCGGAAGTCTTCTTTCTGGGTTCAAGGACACGGCGGAGCGCGAGAGAGGATGATAATGCGAACCGGGCCAGACGAGGAGGAGGTGGAAGGAAACGCGCGAAATTCCTCGTGAAAACTTTTCAGCGAACTCTTTCCTCATTTCTCGCGTAGTTGAATTATTCACAAGCTTCTTCTCGCTTTTGTTTCTGGGCCAGGGTCGCAGGCAACGACCCTCCTCCCCTTCCCGCACCCAACCCACCCCCAGGTACTTCTCGCTGTAGACGAACTTTCCCTTAAGTAAGGCATTTTCCTAACTACTTTACTCGCCGATCCAGTCTCGGAATTCCGCTGAGAGGGCCGACGACGTTATCTCCGCGACTTTCCCCGCAAACGTTTTCCTCCGACAAACGTAAAGAGGGGAAGGAGCTGATGTAATTGCCAGGACGTATCGTATCGAGTCTCTCTACCTGCGTGAAAATTAAAAAACGTATGGCAGTTCGCACGGTTTATGGGCATATCTTGCCGGAGGGTTCGAAGGGAAAGGGTTAAAGTCTCTGTCTACGGCGACAAAAGGCGGCCTCTTATCCTCGAATTTCATACGGTCCTACCGATCTCCCTTATTCTTCCTCGGCGATTCCCCGGGCCCGTTACTTCTCACACGGGATTTGCTTTCGATTAGCCTCGCGCGGAAGCCTCATCCTTCCCCGGCAGGACGCCGTTATTTCGGCATTTCGGGGAGTGGGAAACGATCGGTGGAGCATCGACATTTGCATGTGTGTCGGCGGTTATGTGTGTCAGGAGGGTTCGAGGGCTCGCGGGTCTTTAGCCGCCATTGGAATATCAGTTATCGACGAGTCTCTCTCCTTCCGTAGCCAGGAGGAAACGTCACGCGCCCAAGCGAATAGACACGCACACGCGCTCACACGTACCTTGGGGCATAGAGTCGAGGGAGAATTACGTACGGCATGTCGCCTACGAATGGCAAATCAGAACAAATCAGATTTCGCAGACGTCGAGTCCTCGTCTTCGACGGCCCGGATTACCTACATGGCTAATATCGAGGCACCGTGTTTCCCGCTCTAATGACACGAGGGAGGAAGCTCCTCGATCCTCTCATCCAATTCGTTCCGTCGGATAACGAAGTAAATATCACACGTGGATTGCCGCCGCTCGACGATCCAACGATTACATCGGAAATCAGTTGGCCGGGGACGAAGAAGGCTTTCCCCGCTTAGAATCCTCATACTTTTCTCTACTTTCTTACGATTCTTGCCCATCGCGCAAATATTTCTCTTGGTGGAGGGGATTACGGGGGAGAATGAGTCGACCGGAGACTGTTTGCGCGTCGACATTTTATCCATCCTTTGTGCATCTGTCCTGCCGGGCCATCGTCATCGAGAACTCGCGTCGAACTCGATGACTCACGTGTCAGTTGTACAAAGGAGCGCGCTCGTTTCCGCGTTCGTTAAATGAAAAATAAAAAAAGGCCCGAGAGGAGGGTCGACACGGAAGAGGTGGAACGTTACGAGGGTTCGCCGCTGAGAGAAATGCAGATTCCCCGAAGCTAAAGCTCACACACAGACGCGGAACCAACACGCTCAGCCGTTCATTCGCGCAGGATAAATACGCTTTGGAATGCCATGTACGTCGGTTATAGACCTATACGTATGCACATATCGACGAGGACATGAATTTATAATTTCCACGGATCCCGTCTCCCTTCGACGCGCGATTTCGGTGAATCGGTCGCGTCATATAAATCAAAATCAGTTGCATTGTGGGGATCGAAGCGAGACAGCGAGCATTCGGAAGAAAGGAGGAAAAACTCGGTCAAGCCACGGCAAAGGCCCCCCTCTGGGGTTCGACCAGGTAGAAAGTTCGATAGGCAGAGAGAGAGAGAGAGGGAGAGAGTTGAGGGGGTCGGCAAGACCTTTGGAGAAGGGTAAAAAGAACCCAAGTGCGGGGACGGGGAGACACAGGAGAGGAGTATCGGTCGGATATACATATGTATGTCGGCCGAGGGTACAATGTATTCAAATTGCTAAAAAAAAGGGTTGGACCTTCCGTGCGAGAAAAAAAGATATGCGACAGACTGGTTAACGAAGCGAGATGGTCCATTGAATCGGCTGAATGGGAAGCTGCGCGACGGTCCTTCGACGCGAGCTTTCTCCGTTTCTCTCCTCTCTCGTTCGATCGCTAACTAGGCGGATATATAGACGGCAGCCATATGCCCAAGAGCTCGACAGACCCGGAAAAGTCTAACCTGCGCACCCTTCGTCCCATTCTGCATCCATCAAATTCACGTCCGGATATACGAGATTCGTATTTGGCCAGCGAGAATGCCAGGAGGGTGCATCGACTAGGCTTATTCGCTTAACGAGCGGAGGAAAAATCACGTGGACCATTTGTATGACTGTTGGGATGGCTGGATGCAGCGGTAAGCGTTGCTTTCTTCTTACTCGAGGCGAGAAAACGCGAGAATCCGGGACGACCGGTTCTCGCGAGGCTCGTCGGTATCGCGCGGGGAAACCCCGCAGTCGAGTTTTTCCCTCTTAAAGCGGAACCTCGGCGGTGCGCTCGTGGGCTTTTTAAAGCGAACAAAAGAAGGTCGACACGTCTTAAATGAACGCGCTACTTGTTGCTCGGGGGAGGGCAAAGCGAGGAAGGATTCGAAGAAGAGAGCCAGAGCGAGAGGAGAAAGAGAGAGGCGAGGGGGTCGAAGAAGTCGGGAGGGCTTGGCTCAAGGAGGTCGAGGGGAAAGGGGCCGCTCGAGGCGACGGCGCCGGCAGAAAACTGTTTCTCTTTTGTTTTTATCGCGCCGAGGAGAAAGCGGAGCGGGCGAGGCGGTCGCAATTAAAAATGTAGTTCAAGGCTGACGCCCCAGGGGAGCTTTACCTTGAGCATCGTTTCCTTTCCCTCTCTTTCCCGCTCGCTAGCTCGCTAGCTCGCTCTTTCCATTCTTCGACTCTCGCTTTCCTTTCCTTCCCTTCCCTTCCGTCTTCCCTACAACTACGGGCTTCTCCCTCGCGATTCCCGCTTCCGTCGCACACTTCCGCCTTCTTTTCCTTCGAGATGCATGCCCGGTCTTTTCAGCCCGGAGATTTATTACGCGATTCACGGAGAAGGATGAGGATCGTTGGCGCGCACCGCCTTTGCCGCCGGCTCTTTCCCTTAATAGGGATATAAGAGCTCGTGCTGGGAATTGCCGCACGTACAGGTGGTTAAGGTTTTCCCTTTTCTTTCTCTAAGCCGCCCAGCTCGATCGCGTAATCCGATTATCCGTTGTGCCTGCTACTTGGTTTATTAAGAAACACTTTCACCAACTCAACGGCCAGCAATCTCAAAAGTCCATAGATAAAATTGCAAAATTCTCCTACGATATGATTTAGGCGACAGCCACGAAAAGCCTCCGAGCGATTGACTTTACGACTTATCCTTCCATTTCCTTTTTTCTCCATTTTCCCCTCCCGAAGCCCGGAGTTATAGCGCCACTCGAAAATTGCCTTCTGACCTGTCTCTTCCCCTTTCTCTCCTCGCTGCTCATCGTCCTGGTGTTTTGCAGGGTTCATCGCAGCACCGATCGCGGAGCATCACAGGTATATCGGATATCGACGTTCTGTTTTTCCTCGCCTCACCTCCCCTGCGGGTTACGCCGAATGGTACTTTACTACCTGGCGGTGCGTTAACCCCCCGTTTCTGTCCCTACCCCTCTCCTTCCCCTCTCTGGCCCTATTCCGTGGGGCCTCGAGTCGTGATTTCCTTTTTCCCACTGAAAGCGCCTCACCTGTGTCGTTTTCGGGATTACGTTTGTCGGTTTGGGTTTGCTATCCGCACACTCGGGGCACCCTGTCGATCGGGGTGCACGTAGAAAGAGACGGCGAGAGAGGAGGGAAGAGAAGATCCCCGGTTTGAAAACAGTATTTCCAATGTGTAGCCGAAATCAAGAGAGACGGGAAGCTGCGAGGAAGTTCGCAGGAGGGAAAACGACTGGCAGGCACAATGGGAAAACAACATTATTGGCTTTCCAAAGGGGTATTTACCGAAAATAAGCAATCTCAAGGGATAATGGGTCGACTCCCGACACCCCGGTGACATGCTTTTGCCACTCCTGTCGTTCTCCGGCGGGTCCTTTCAGCTCACATGCATGCCCCGATTCCCGCTAATTACTCCTGCCAATCGATCGAAATTGCTCGCGGGAAAGCCATTCTTCCCCCTCCGAGGAAATCATCCGGCTCTTCGGAAAGGAAAGCTTTCAGGAATATTCCTTTTCCTTCCGGATAAGCAGCGTGGACGAGAAACCTTCGAGTTTCATCCGGAGGACGTTTTGAAAAAGAAGAAGTAGGGAAATGGGAAAACCTTTCGCCCCGTTGATGCCTCGGAGTTTTCCCGATTCGTCCGCGGGTCCTCTCGTTACATATTCCCGGCGAGGGGTAACGCGAAATGTCCTCGGCGGGGAACAAAAGGTGGGAAGAAATCGTGAGAACCGAGGCTTGGCGCGGGATTGAATCCCTCGCGGAGACGGGAAGACGCGAGACGAGGAGCAAAACGTCGCAGTGTTCGTACAAGAAAGGCTGCAAAGCTCTCTCGTTTCCCCAGCGAATCCGCGGACAGTAAGGACTGAATTTTTATTTGGTTCACGACCCCCCGGGAATTAATGCCCGTTCCATGTTTTGTGAAAATCGGATTAATCGACGTTTCTTCGACGGATACTCCCGATGGTTTAACAGCTATCGGACGAAGAAGGACAGAAGGACAGAATCCAGGGACCAGCAGGAGAAAGGACGAAAGAGGAGAAGGTGAAGGAGAAGGAGAAGGAGTAGGACGTGCCTTCATTTGTTTCAACGGGCAGGCCGGTGGGTGGTTACGTCACGTGTTGGTCGTCATGGTAACCCTCTGGGTTTGCCAAAGGGGGGAATCCAACGTGTTACCGGCTAAGACACGGGAGGAAGCGACAGAGGGAAGGAGGCACGAGGATAGAAAGGGATGACGGAAGCGGGGGAAGAGAGGAACCCTGCCTCTTGATCCTTCGTCTCGTATGCAACGGGGTATATACATAAACCTACGTATACCTATGTATATCGCCCTATGTCTTGCTTTGCCGCACGCATATAGATGACAGGAAAGTCGTGACTCGCCCGGTTCTTCGGCCCTTCAAGCAGAAATCATTGCTTCCTCCTCTTTGAACTCGCCGTCATCGATTGCCGGATTTTCAAGCGCCGATATAACCCGCCAGCAATGATACCGCCGAGAGGGGAAATATTTCGCCGATAATCCACGAGCCCGCGTGCTTTTCTTAAAGATTCATGTACCGACGAATCTCCGGCGCATCGAATCGATGCAAATAGACGCGCATCGCTGGCCTGCAGTTCTATGCCAAGGGGGATATCGACGACGTTCCTTTATCTCCGCAATAAAGGCAAAAGTAAGGGATGCTAAGGAAAAATCCCGACGTCAGCTCTGAAAAAATTCGAAACGCAGGAATCATAGGATCCTCGTAGGATATTGAATTTCACATGTCTTAATTTGGATTTTCGATAGGACGTTTCCTACGGAATTCTTCCATTGAACTTCCCAGTTAAAGGAATACGTCTTTCCTCGCGACTGTCTTTGCTTCAACACTTGGCTGCACAAGGTAACGATTAATCGTGTACTCCTGTCTCTCTCTCTCTCTCTCTCTCTCTCTCTCTCTCTCTCTCTCTCTCTTACCTCGTTCTCTCTGTATATTCCTTGAAATTGCGCGACAGTACGCCCGGAGGCCAGGCGAATTGCACCTTCTATTTTCTCCCATTATCACTATGTCTGTCTCTCCTGACCTTCTACGCGACGTAGACGAAACCCAGCCCTCTTTTTCTCTTGCTTCTCTCAAAACGTGATAACTGCGTTTTCCCTGGATTTTTGGTCATTCCCGACATACTTGGGAATCCTTGGAAATCCCGCCTTTATTCTCAGCGTTTCCTCGGAGGACATTTCGCGTCTTTGGGCCGGGAACGTCTGGCTAAGGCATGCGAGTTCTCAAACTGCAGCGAACCGCGCGGTAAATGCCTCTCTTTCTCCTTTCCCCCTTGAACCCCCCTCTTTGTGGAAAGTGCGCTCAGCATGAGCGAGTCTTCGCGTCGTAATTACACGGCACAGCATTTCTCTGTCTTCGCGGAGACATCCCTCGGAACCACCTTAGTCCGCATTGAATTCCATTAGCGTCGCCAGTGAGCAAATTCTTCTCGCAGTTTCGCCTAAACTTGCGATCGCGTTACAATTAATCAGACAAACCCCTCCGTCCTCCTCACGTTCTAACGGACGTTTTTGTCCTGCTTACACAAATCTACGGCAGTGGGAAAGGTCGTCGAGAGAATTAAAAGACCCACGATTACACTTTGGTAATTTCGACACGGTTTAACGAACTCTGGGGCTTCCATCGGGAAATAATTATTATACGATGCCGGGCGTGCTTGGTGGAAGCGCGGCTATGGGTATTGTTTCTCCCTATGTTTGAAATTAATTTGAAGTTACCTAAGCAACCCCGACCGCCTTGCTCCGTCTGCCAGTCAATAAGGAGAGTACCCAGCGAAGCAGTTCCGAACTTGTTCGGCGGTTCGCCTAGGGATGTGCTTCAGTCCTCCTCCTCCTCCTCCTCCTCCTCCTCCTCCTCCTTCCCCCTCCTTTCTATCCAAATTTCCGAGAACTGCCATCGCCGCTACAGCTCGTGAGACGAGGTAAAAAATATCATAATCCGCGGAGAATAACTCATGATGATAAATTCATGGAAGGCACAGCCCGAAAGTGCTGGGGAATATTTTTCGGCCTTACCGTTGCCGGATAAGAAATGCCCGGAATGAAGGACCAAGTATCGGAATGCTGTCAGACTACGGCGACTTGAAGGAGTTTGTGCCGAGCGGGTTCGTGGCTCTCGCTACGAGGAGGATGGTTTTCCGAGGGAAGCGACGGCCGGGGGTGGAAGGGGGATGGGCTTGCCAAAACCACCCTGCCGTACATCCACCCACACACGGATATAACGTCGAGCAGCAGAAGGAGCACGGTTATACGTGCAGCCTTACAGCGAAGGGCTTGTTGGCTGCTACGTCGTCTTAGAAGGATGCACGACGTTCCTTGTCTTCCTCCTCTCCCGTTTCATCCACCTTGCGATCCAGATACATCTCATGCTCGGCCTCCTTTCCCCGGCCATCGCCTTCTCTGTACTTCCGTGCACCATCCTTGTACCTGGCCTTCCTCCTCAGTCCTCTGTTACCAGTTTTCCAGGCTTCCATGTCCTTCTCTTCTTGTCATGCCGCTAAGATGAAGGTTCTCCTTCTGTCCGTCATTCTTCTCTTCGTCCTTCTGTCCCTCCTTTCTCTAGCTGGTCCTTCCTCGAGGATTTTCATTCTCCTTTCCTCTTCTTGTGCTCCTCGAACTCGAAATTCCGGCTGCTGGCTCGGTCGTAGCGAGGACTCTGAATTGCTTGCCAGTGGCTTAGCGTCTTATGCAGGTTTGTCTGGCTCGTCCTGCCCGTCGTGGAAGCTGGCACCAATTTGCGCCAATTTGCGCCAATTTGCGTTTGGCATCGCTCTTTAGAAATCCCCGGCGTCGCTCCTAAATCGGCCGAAAGCTCCTCGTCGTTCCTTCGCCGCAGTCTCCTTTTCGGCCGAGGAACACACGGGATATAACGAGCTCGGCCAAGCAAAAGGTGGATTAATTAGTCATTTGTCGAGGAGTCGACGAACTTTGGTCACTTTCCGGTCAGTGGGTCTCGACTACCATTCCGTATTCCATAGAGGAGTCCAGTGGAAGGCCATAAATCAGGCTGGGCCAACGCAGTGGGCTGACCCCGAGGAGAGGTTGTTTGGGCTGACCCTCGACCCGGGTCATAGGGCCCACTGACCCTGTCGTCCTCGCCGCGAAACGTAAAACCGAAAAACTCGTTCTTCCCTCCTTCCAGCCTTTGGTGTCTCTTTCTCTCTCTGACTGGCCTCCCTCCGTTGCGGCAAATCATTGCCCGTGTCCGTCCTTACCTTCCCAACCGGATTCCTCGATTGACCTGGACTCGGGCCAACGATAATGCCGGTCACTCCTCTTCACGGCACGCGCCTCGCCAGAAACACCGTCGACCATGATTTATCGACGCCACGTTCAACTCCTGGTCATTAAAATCCTTTATCCCGACCTTCCCGACACACCTAGACGGCCTCGAAACTTTGAACAACCCTCTGGCGAACCTCCGAAAATATTTGCAAGTCCTCCACAAGGGCGAAAGATGTTGTAAGTCATTTAATCAGGACTCTAATCGAAAAATGTATATAGGGCATTTGGAGTTCGCCATGTCCCTTACTATCCCACCCACGAGAATCGAGTCGATAGGGCGACGCTTCTCGTCGATACGGGAAAATGGCGTGCGGCCATTTTGTACGGGTCACCACCCTCCCCGTGTCCGCTCGTTCATCCCCGTGCACCCCTCATGGCCGTCGCTCTGTTAAATCGCCCCGAAAAGCACCGCCCGCTGACAGAAACTTGACCGATGGTCAGTTCTCGCTTGACCGTGAGTAATTCGATTTTCCCGAAGGAAGAAACTCACTGACCGGAGAGAAATTCGATAGAAAACTAAATACATCCCCGTGACGACAAACCTTCCTATTAGATGAGACGATTTTTGGCCGCGTTGTCGGTTTATCGCGGGAAATAAAGTATCTCTCACAGCTGTTTAACGCCCAACGACCCCCGTAAAATATTTATCGCGTCGTTTCCTTCACGAATGAACGAGATGTCTTCGTGAAATTTCGCGGATTATTGCGGAATGCGGGAATCCATTGACTCTTCGCAATAACGACGAATAATCATTAACCGTGAGATGCCTAGCACCGATGGCAATACGTTTTACACGCGAGGAAGCGAATGGAAATGTTTGCCGAACAATATTCCCTACCGGCGAGGTTTTTACGTCTTTCTCGAGAAACTTTTACAACCCCTACGCTCCCGCGAATTCATTTCCGAATCGAATCGGCCCTCTCCACTCTCCTTATCCCTCGTCTCCGCAGAAACCCTCCTTGGTCAGGAGCAGCATGGAATCCTGGGAAACGTATTACTTTGGCGCGATATCGATCGAATTACGACGGGAAGCTCGGTCAGACCGAATTCCTGGGTCCTCGGCTAACGACACTTGGAGTTCCTCGCGGGGCTGTAATATCGCAAGTTCGATGGATCGTAAGAGAAGTGCGGGACTTACCTCAAGAGAAATTCCAGGGACGAAAGACGTGGCTCGACTGCCGGGAGAGATGCTGCCTCTGCAGTGCCAATCGAAAGACTAAGCGAAAGGGTTAACATATTCCTGAATACAAAACACATGCATATATTCCATGGGGTCCCATGTGCGGCTCTCCTACCCGCGGACGAGCGCACACGCACTCACCATTACGTAGACACAACGTAGGGACTGATTTCGTGTCTGTGTCACGAATGGGACCCAGCTGGGGCCCCCCGTAAACGCGTATGGAAAGCGAGCATGTCTACGTAGCTACCTGAACTTTCTCCCTCTCCTTTCCTCCCCCCCTCTCTCTCTCTCGCTCCTCATCTTTGTTTTTCTCTAGGATACTATTACCTTCCATTGATCTGTTCGTCCCTCCTCTTCTCGCTCCTTGCTCCGGTCTTTTCATTTTCACATTTCCCTTCCTCCCTGGCCAACCTCTCGCTCGCTCTTCATTTTTTACAGGCCCGCCAAGAAGTGGGGTCGGAGGACCCGTTGGCTGATGCCCTGACAGCTATTG
Organism: Hedychridium roseum; assembly: GCA_963989215.1. Lineage (NCBI taxonomy): Eukaryota > Metazoa > Arthropoda > Insecta > Hymenoptera > Chrysididae > Hedychridium > Hedychridium roseum. The sequence continues at coordinate 789,879 of OZ022318.1, read as the reverse complement.
CTTATCGTAATGCGATTTTCATATGGAGATCCACGCATCCCGCACGCTGACGATCATAATTAATGATCCTGCGACGGCATCGTTGATCACCGCCACGCGGAGACTCTCGTTATCGCCCCGTGAAAAATCCCATTCGTCGCGTCTCCTCGTCGGATGATCGAGCCGTTCGTCGATAATGATAGGTAACAGGTGACGAGGGCAAAATTCGAATTCATTCTTGCTCCAAGAGTCACGAGAAGTTGTCCGATTCTTTCTCGCAGGAATTCGTTGTACATTCCTTCTCGTTGCCGTTCGGTGGCCAGGGCCAAAGGGACGAAATGGCTGCGGGAAAGATATCTCCCGTGGAATCAGTGTCGGCCGATCGTCGAGCGCTTTATTAGCCCTACTACTCGACGGCCTCAAGAGCCATCCGGTTTTGTAGGCCGACGTCGAGCATGGAGCTTTGCAATTTTCATAGCGACTGGCAGATGCGGAAAATCGCGAATCTGACCATCGTAATCGACCAACGGCCGAGGTCGAAGCCCCTTTTTTTTACTGGCAAGTACCGGCGGGACTTAGTTAAGACGTCAGCGCGACCAACAATAAGGTCAGCCATGCATGCCGGGGCTTCGCACCTTTGCCGGTCTCTATAGAATTTGATTTTTATCTACGAGGGCACTCGATGGGCCCGTCGCGATTCGGAGATAGCCTGCGTCGCATCGAGGGCCCTCGAGGACGTGGAAAAGCTAGAGGGACCGAGCCGTCGGCCGACGGGCCCGATCCTAAATGCGCAGCTACCGTCGTTTTCTCATTTCCTCAACACCCCTTTGCCACTGGAAGTCATTCTCAAGGGCACACCGTGGGGTTTGTCGTTTTATCCGAGAATCAAGAGAAGCCCTGACACTACGAACACTTTCGTTACATCATTCGTTCGATTCCTGCGACATTTCACGAGAAGTGAAACGTGATTTCGCTTATTAGGACGTGGAGGATGGAAATATTTCGTTGGAGCTTAATTAGAGAGACTCAACCAAATGCTCCGTTCGATCGTAGTTCGATATTCCGCGAGATGGTTACCTGCCAATCGTGGCAGGAGGGCCCGTTTGGCATAATGCATTAGCCAAAGCCGAACACCCGTCACAATAACATTGATTACTTTAATAATAGCGAGAACGGCCCGGGGGCTGGTGGCTGGGTGTTGGGTTTTCCTCGCGGACACAATGCCTCTCGCGAAGTATACAAATAGGTGAAAAAGCAAGGGTTCGAGGGAGCGAGAGGAGGAGAGAGAGAGAGAGAGGGGCGGGCCCGAAGCCCTCGAAGATACCTTCTAGTTACCCCGGGCGGGAATATTCAAATTCCAACCCTTTGCCCGCGTGAAAGGAGACTTCTGCCGAACCCTTCGATCGCATTCAATGGGCATCGATATTCAAATTTATTTCGGGGAAACCTCTCCCTCTCCGTTCGATCGGGACCGAGAAAAAAACCGTTACGCCCAGACTCGAGTTATTGGGACTGTAGGTCGATCGGAAAGAGGAGCGGAATTTGCATTTCTTTTTTGCCCTTCGCCCTCCGCGGAATCTGGAACGGAAACGTCGATCGGCAGCTGTTCCCTTCGACATTGTCGCTCGGGTCTCACGTGTCCTTCGTGTTACAGTTTCTTTTCTTCGCGACGTTGATCAACGCGATCAACGATTCCACATCCGTCTAATCTCACGATGTCTTCCTTCGCTGTACGAATCAGCGGGACATTAAATTTACGGCGGTAACGAGAGCGAGAGTAAGACAATGAGCTGGAAAAAAGTAAAAGCGTCGTTGAGTCTGCGCAGCGGCGGCCGCGGGGGGGAGGGACGGACAAGAAGAAGAATAAGAAGAAAATAATGACTCTTACGAGTCTGGGGCGTCGCGGCGAGGCTGAGGGACGAGGGGCAGGGGGGCAGGGGGGCAGGGGGTGAGCGAGAGTCGAAGAAGGAAGAAGGCCGGCTGAGGGGGAGGAGAGAGGGAGGGGAGGGGCCGTCGTAGTTGTCGTCGGCGTGTCTACGGCCGTGACCTCGTTTTTTCCGAAGCAACAGGTCCCTTCTAATTAAGAACACTTAAGAAAACTTCCCTCTTAAAGCCGACGCCTCTCCCTTCGCGCCTTCTCGCTCGCTCGCTTCTCCTGATAATGCCATTATATTTTAATAAACCGTCTCTCGGTTCGTCTCGCGCCAGCTTCTCCCCTCCCCCCTCGCTCCAGGGAGAACCGAGGATTCGTTCCTTCTTCCCCCGCAGCCATCCTTATACAACTCTCTCATTTACTTCCTACTCCACCCTTTCTTTTTCGCCCATCCGTCGTCTCTGTCCCCCCCGCCACCTTCTCCTTCGTCTTTCCCGGCTGGAGATTCGCATTTCCTTTATTCCGTAGACCTCCTCCTACGGTGCCCTCTCTGTTTCTCCCGCGGGGGAAAAAGCAGGACTGAAGCTCGAGGAAAACGAGGCCGTCGACTCGAGGAATACTTTCAACCGGCTGCCAGCAGGCCCGGCAGCTTCCTCTTCCCGTCGCCGTCCTTTTCCATCCCCATCCCTCTCCCTCCGTAACTCCCCGCAGCCGTTATCATAATTGCTTTCTACTCGCGCGGAGGAAAGTCAGCCGGTTTCAGTGCCAATGTCAAGCCCCCTGACGAATATCGCAGATGCCGTCACCCCGGCGGTTCGTTCGTCAACTCGCGCCAAGATGAATCCTTACAGGGAATTACGACGAATCACGACCAACGGAACGCTAACCGTAGAAATATCAAATGAATATCGATGAACCCTATGGCTACAACCTCAACGACCTCGGCTAATTAGCTGCATTCACAAGGGGAGGAAATTTACGAACGGTTTGCTTCATCGTTTATTAGCTCTCAACGGCATTTCCTCGGCGACATCGACGTACGATTATGGAGATGTCAGAAGTCGGAGAGAATGCGGAAGAGAAACATCTCCGTCCCCCACCAGCGCTATTGGATTATTCCGTCGGATTACTTACGGCGGAACGGAATGGAGAAAGGCCTCGCATGGCTTGATTACTCCCCCTCGTGTTCGCCACCCCCGTCGTTTCGTTCGTCGCGTGCCGTTCCACGCACGCCGATAAATTTCGCCGGTTTATCCGGACGGCCATTATTTTTCAGGGAAAGAGCAACTGCTGCGGCCTTCCCCCCGATTCCCCCGAGGCCCAAGTAGACGGATTGAGCCGGCGGAGGAGTAAAGACGGAGGCGATAGGCTTGCAGAATGAAAAACGGCGTATATTGCCAGAGCGAAAAAGAGAAAGGCACATCGGATCACGGATCCTCGAAGGAGATGAATAATCTTTTTCATTAAACGGGAAAACGTTCGACGAACCAATCGGACGACGGATCGTGCTCTACGCGCATTCAAAATGTTTACCGGGCGAATCCGATCGGCCGTGCAGGGAGGAAGGGGGTGGATGGACCTATCGTCTCGGTGCATTTGTTGGACTTTTATCAATTAATTGGAGGGTCGAAGCGGCGAAATCGGAGGACCTAAGGAGGGTGAACGCGGGAGCACGTAATACAGAGGATCGAGAGCCATCCCCCGGCTCCTGGCGCGCGCGGACGTGGACGCGGAGGGTGGTATTGGCTGGCTGGCAGTCAGTGGCTGGGTCCTGAAGTTAAAGAGCTCCAGAGGGGGGCAACACGTGAGAGGGATCGAGCGTGAGAAACCTACCAACGACCGAGCGAGACGCAGCGAGAGAGGACGGGGGAGGGGCCAGCGGGGGATGAGAGCGAGGGGGAGAAAACGGAGGGGTGCGCGGAGACCGGGGGCCGAGCGGGGGTAGCGGGGACAGCGAGGGGGAAGGACTCGAGGGGGTTGGATGTGGAGTGGGTGGCGTTCCGGCGGCCATTTTGAACGCATATATCGATTGTTTGGCGGCCGGGCTCTGCTCGGCCATTCGTAGGGGTGGCTCGTGTGTCACACGGCGTATCCCTTCTCGTCCCTCGACCACCCCGGCCCCCTTATCCTGCCTGTCAGAGATACAAAGTCGTACTTTCCTTCGGACCTGCTCCACCCTTTTTACGCGTCTTTCTCCGCCGACTCTTAATGTCCATGCGACTTGCCAAACGAACATCCAATTATCGGTCGAATCGTCAAGCATTTCTACCACTATCGTGTAATACAAATTCTGAGGGGATAGGATTTAACCGTGGCACGCGTCGGGAGGTCATTCACCTGGCCAGAACTATTCACGTCTTTGAGAAAATACCTGTCGTTCGTCTGGTAACCGTGGTCATCCTTGGCGCCAGCAAACTGCCCCCTTAACAGGCTCAGAACCGCCCCGACCGGACGAGCTGGTCCAATGGGGTTGCGGGCTAATTCTTGGATTCCTCGCATAGCCGCGCAGGTCCAGCCTTCGTCGACCGGACATCACAGGCAAATCCTTCTGCCCAATCTTATCCGCAACGGGAGATTCATGGCCCAATGAAACGCATTTTCCGTCTTATCCGAAATTTACGTACTTCCCTATAATCGTATAACAAAAGGATCTTAACGTGCGAATGAGGATCTCTTAAAGGGGAAGCTTCGTCCACCCACCTCCCGGCGAGCAAAGTTCCTCGACCGGGTCCTTGCTCTTCTATTTTTTCTTCTCGGTGCCGCGAAACCCTCCCCCTTGGCCCACCTTCCGTCGTCGCTCTGGCGCCGCGCCAACTAGGTGAAAAGTGTGGAAAGTGAACTCGCGATTTATGGAACCACTCCGAGCGGGGGGTGAAGAACAACTAAGGAACGGAGTACATGAAGATGCCAGGTAAAAAGCGACGGAAGATGCGGACGAGATTATCAACGGGCCGGGAAATATACCCATCTCAGCGAGGACGGGTTAAGGAAAATAAGAGGGAAGAACTGGAGGAGGAAGATCGAGGGGGTGGCTTGAGGGTAAGTTAATGAATGGTAGACGACGGGGGTAATCCGAGGACGTATTAAAAGTGTGGCTAATTAGCTGATTCTTGCGGAGCGGGGGAAACGCAGGACTTGGAAGAATGTGGGTAAAAGTCTGAGGGGGTGGAAGAGGAAGGAAGATGGAGAATGGCTGGCCGCGAGACCTTCATTGGGAAATTTATTCAAATTAATCCAGAGCGGCGCGTGCCGCGCGTAAAAATCGAAAGCGCTCGCCGGGGCGTAATTGTCGACGGTGAAAGTCGACAACTTTGCAAACCTACCCCCCTTCCCACCCGTACCTTCCTCGCCCACACTCGCACTCCCTTACCCCGGGCGCTATTTCTCTTTGGAGTTTCGTTCGGCGGAACTTTCGTTCGACAACCTTCGAAAAGTTTTCCCGCTGAAAGGCATGCCGAGATTCCGCGAAACAGAAAGACCATCCCCGTTGAACGACCGTTCAACTATGCCGCTTGAGAAGCAATTTTTTGCCACAGAAAAAAGATGTTCCGAGCATCTGATTTTTCATTAATTAAGACTACCGGGGGTTTGCTCTTTTTTCGTCGATTCGAGGACTTTTTAACGACGGAAGCCTTTCTCTCTGTGGTACTTAATATTCCGGGCGATTCCCTACAGGAAGTTACGAACCCGTCGAAGGATGAAACCGTGTGTCTGTCGTTTCTTCATGCAAAGTACTCTTCGCGGATCGCGATTCCCCTCGTCCAAAGAATTCCTCGTCGTCGATACGCCGCAGACGCGTTCTTTAATACCGCAGAAACCGTATCTCTTTTTTCCCCTCCGGCGCGCTTCCCTGTCCCTTTGATCGTGTCCTGGAGAATCCGTTCAGCGAGAAAGGACTTCCTGTTCGGCTATCTCAATTTTTCTCCACCCCGTCCGAGATTCATCGGAAAAATGCCGAAAAATTTGCTTCGCGAGGGATCGCGCGGATGGGGATAAAAAATGGTTTAAACCCTTTTTGTGGGTCTTTACAGGGACCTCTTGGTTCGGAGAGGTATTGCCGTAATTCGGGGAAATTCTCTGCCTACGTGCGGACGAGGTATACGCGCGAAGCTTCTTGCAGGCGTTCACGTGGGTGGATAGGACAGGGTAGTGTGAGTGGGTGCAAGCATATCCTGGAATACGAGGAGCTCTAATCCCCTTTTAGAGACTCGGCTCATGCCGCGCATTGGGATATGCCTTTGACGGGCGCTCCTGCTACGCTATTGGCTCCAAGTAATCTCATGTAAGTTGGGTTGCCTAGCCACAGGAGTTCCGCACACTGCGGACCCGTTCACATACGTGCACGATCTGTCCCTTGGACGAGGGGTAGCCCCTTCATCCCTTCCTCAGCGGCCCGGTGTCCTTAGGGTCCTGCCGGGACCCCGTCGACCCCGATCGATACGGCAGATGCCTGACAAGCCGCGCATGCCCCTTCCGGCAAACCGATATCCCCCAGCCAACAGACTTCCGGGTTCTTGCGTCAGAGGCCGCTCGCTCCTATTTCCAGGCTCGACCAAAGGATGCACTTGTATCGAGGATTCGAAAAGGAATTCACCAACTTCTAGACTTCCGGCAATTCATGCTCTTCCTAAATCAATATCCTTCAGTTTCCTTCAACAGGTGTTTCCGAGATTTCATCCTAGGACCATCATCATCATCATCATCATCATCATCATCATTTTGCAACTATTTTACTGCGACCTTTGTATCGCCTTCAAAAAATTGTCCTTTGTTTGGCATCCCTCTACAACTATGAGAATATTGGGAAAATATTGACAAACTATTGCAGCGGCTCGATAATATAATGTATTAATGCACATTGAATCCCAGGTGGAAAGGCATAGATTGTCCAAACGAATTGTGGGCGACTCGCCCGTCAACTTTTCGCCTGTAATCGCCAATTTACAGAGAAGCGCTATTGTTGGCGCCTCGATGTGGCAGCGTTTAATCAACGCATGCCCAAAATCAATACAATTCGCGACAATTATAACGGTTGTTTTGACGGGGACGACGGTATTCTATGCAACGTAGCACGCCATGTAACCCACGACAGTCGGGACAACAGCGACACGCGGTAAACAGTAAGCGGGTTCCCTTTGTGTCCTCCCAACAGCTCTGTATATGCTTTTAGCGCATAATCTTAATTGCAAATTTCATGAAAATCGTCGCGCTGTTTCTCATTGAGGATGAAATTCATCCGACAGCTAGCCCTTAACCGGGGATAAAAGGGAAAAGGAATATCGATTACACCGTCGGGCGTAATTGCTTTTCTTTCTTCCGGGCATACGTGGACGATAAGAAAAGGATTTGTTCAGCGTAGCTTTGTACCCGATTAAAAATGAGGAAATGGGCTAAACTAGGAAATCGGAGGTTTGGCAAGGAGGAGCTCAGGAACCGGGAAGGGAAATTCGAGGAATTTCGAATCGTCGGAATACAATGACCCAAAAAACACGTGTCTCTCCTCGACAGCTTGGTCTCTTCGGTTCCCCCCCCCCTCCCTTCGCGCCCCTCGTCCCCTCTCGACCGTGTACACGAAAAGCGCGCGGAGCCCATGTTTTTTTCCCGTCGTCCAGTTTTATCGTAATTGCCAGCTTTACGTAAGGCTGTTTGTACATGTGTTATCATGAAATACGGCGGTATTTGTACAATTGTTTGCTCCCCCGGCGGGCGGTGGCTGGCGACGCCACCTCACTCGGCGTGACCACGGGCGAAAAAATTCCGGACCCCGGGTTCTCGTGAGACGAAGAAACCGAGAGAAACCGAGAGAAACCGAGCGAGACAGAGGACAGCGCTTTTCGGCCTGGAACTAATTTATTGTTCGCCCGAGCACATTCACGCGTCACTCCTATCACGTCGCACGGAACTTCCACTCGTATTTGACGTCCACGCGCGTCTGGGAACTGCTTTCCTAAGCATTTCCAAAAACTCAGTTATATAGATATCAAGGAATTATTATCAGCGGACGTCTGTCGGTTCGTTGTTTCCGGAGACGCTTGTTTGCCAAACTGCAACTCGCCTAACGAAAAACTTTCGTTCTTATCCCTGTGTCAAGCTTAAGCGACTTCCCACGAATTTGAAATTTTTTGAAATCCGGATTATCGTGAGCTACCATTCGCGAGTGGTCGGCCACGTGACGAATTCGGTCGGTATTCGAGCGTGCACCACCCCTCCGCGAAGGAAGGGACGGGAGGGGGGATCTCTCGGCACATCGATAAGAAAAGGGGTAAGGGGGTACCGGCGGAAAAGTCAATTCTGGCCGTCGGCAATTCACGCGGCGCGGCGTTTACAGCCTCCGCACTGATGTCAGAAATGTAAACTCACGGCGAGGCTAACACACGCGCGCACGCGGATTGCGCGATACGCTCGGCCAGCGAGCTTTGTTTAATTAATAATCAACGCACTCGGCTGATTGCCGAGCGTTTCGCCGCTCTGAGATGCGTGAGCCTCGGGAAACCGTTCGCCACACGACGTACCAACTCAAACACTAGACCGTCGACATCGCCCGCTTGAAACTGCGCTCAATTTTTCGAGGCTCTTTGAAGGAGAAAAAATAGTCAGCGGTTAAAACGTGAATCGCAGGGTAGGGGAGGAAATATCGCATGTTGGCCAAAGGTGCGTAGAAATACGTGGACCTCCGGCTGGGCAGGGATGAAATCCATTTCGTTTCGCGCTTCGTAATCCCATTGGACGTCTCGGGATGGTGCATTTTCGTAAGGAAGATCGATCCCCCATAGAAAATTGTCCGAGCAATTTGTGATCTTTGACGATTCTCGTCGGACCACGAGGAAGGTTTTGGGCTTTGATGCCGCTCGGCCGAGGCGACCATGTGACATAATCCTGTCGAATGCATCGTCGCATTTTCTCGTGGATCGCGCCGAGCCAGGATCCCCCGGGGAATCTTACGTGCGAACGGCGCAGACGTGGCTCTCCTCGGTCGCGGCAAAAAACGCACAAAGCCCGCTGGATGACCCAGAAATCCGTCCATGAGGATGCCTCCCGAGGAGGACACGCAATATCCTTGCTTCTGAAAAGGACCGCGTAGTAAGTGCACACGTGTACCTTTGTGTCGTCTTCCCGGCCATCCTCCGCCCACGCCCCTCCAATCAATTCCCCCTGATCAGCGAGATTGCATTCGCCAGGAGATGCAATAGACCCGGCCCGTGAGAGAGGAATACCTCGGCGAAAGGTTTCTTTAATTCCTCGGCTCCTCATTTACGCGGCGAATGTTGTTCGAAGCTTCACTTTTTATTATCCTACATGTTTGCCCATTTCTTGGGCTTCGGTTTACCGGTACAAAGACTTTTGTCCGCGGGTGCATATCGGGACAATGGCTGCTGAAAGAAGGAGTTCGACGAAAGCCGTGTCCAGGGATGTATTCTCGGTGTCGAAGGGCAAAATTCGTCCAAGGAGGGGATATAAAAGGGGTCCGATAAGTGGTGAGGCCGAGGGCCGTGCGTGAATCGAGGGCACCGAGCTAAAGGACCACGGAGCAGGTCAAACGATGCATCTCGCATGGACGCAGGTCCTTTCGAGCTCATTCGGCCCCGGAAGAATGGACCCCGAATCCTTTTTCCTCCGTAAACCCGGGGCCAGCTGCAAAAACCTCCGTCGATCGTTGCCCCGTCCTGCTCCTCCCAAGCCAAAGGACCCGGGGAAGGGAGGGGACACGAATCTCCTTTTTTATATCTCAGATCCAGGAGCCGATCACGTTTTTTTCTCAGCACCAACCCTTTTTTACCTTGGACGGGATCGCACCGGCCCATGCCGTAACTGTCGTCCTCTCCTTCTCCCCTGCGTTCATTTTCCGCCACCCTTTCGTTCCTTTCCTCACTCTCTTGTCCGTCTTCTTCTTTATCCTCTGACACAATTCTCCTCGTTGTTCCTACGGGTGAAAAACTATCGTGCTTCGATGTTGGAAAGACGGGAAATCTGGTCGCGCGATCGCTGCGGCTATATGCGGATAGCCGTAAATAGGGAACAGGTGAAGGCTCGCCGGGTGGGTTAGCGCGGTCGGATATCGTGACTGCCGGTCAGTTTGTTCGATAGTTGGTGCCAGCCAGCACGGATGGCCATACACGCGGTGCGTCTTAACAGGAGGCCTTGGTACCGAGCTGTGCCAAGAGGGCCACCGGTCAATACCGTCAGACCTTCGGAACACGTGCCCCACGACCCAGGAAAAACTTACGACTCCTTGCACCCCCAACGAGTCATCGGAAAAATGATAGAATTTTTCAATCGAGCATTGACGAAACTTTGCCGAAACCTTCTCACGCTCTTAAAAGCACAAATATACCCTCCGCTATCCATCGAGAGCTTCCTCCTTACATTTTTTTTACCAACCTCTCGATACGAAATCAGGTCTCACCTGCACGTCCAATTATTCTAATGATTTCCTGCCGCGGGTACGGGTAATTAACCGACGGCGAAACGTCAATTAGACGCCTATGCCCGCGATGTATGGATGTTCGTGGATTCAAGAGGTTCTCGTACGAGAGGCACCGGTCTTACTTTATTTTCTTCCAAGGGGGAACTCGGGCAACGGTTTATTTGGACGCGCGTCTGGCGAGAAACGGGGGACAGTTTCGATCGGAGGTAAAGACAATCGAGAAGAGCAGGACATCCCTTCTCGAGACTATTTCGGTCCTGGCCGGGCAAATGAGCGAGAATGAATGGCCGAACGCGTGGGGACAGGCGCTCGCCCTCCCGTAAGACTGTCGGAGTAAGACGTTAAAGGGGGGCGGAAAGTTGGTCGAGCCAGTCTTGAGGGATGCTCGGATTTTCCTTAGGCGTCAAACGAAAATAGTCACCGGCTGAGCTCGTGCCATCTTCGTACGTGTAACCCCTGCGGCGAGGGGCTATTTTCACCATGTCCTCCTGCCAGCCATCAATAAGCGCACTTCTTCTTCCCTTTACCTTATTTACTCGACATACTAACTACCCCCGATGCTTCATCTGCCTCCAGCAACTGCTCCTAACGCTCTGACCCCGCCAACTACAGAGAAATTCCTCGGACTTGGTAGGAAATCAAAATCGAGACAACTTTCGTGGGAAACGTTGGTCGGCAAGGAATTTTTTAGCGAAAATTCCCCGGCGAATCCACGCCGAATGTAGACTTTTGACGTTTTTTTCCCCCCCCTTTACACTCGGACAGCTGAGAGGGAGAGAGGATCGGGGAAAAGTCGTGAGAACTCCTCCGGTCGTTTCCTCCTCTGCGCGCCTTTTTTTCGGCCGGAACCTTTTTTCACGTCTAACGAGGAAACCGGGGAAAAAAACGCTCCGTCAAGGGAAAACAGTGTACGGACGATCGGTTTGCTCGATATTCATGAGCGATCGGAGGTGGTGAGAGCGTATCGATCCCCTCGGACACAGGGTAGAAGGGGGAACAGAGACAACCCTACGGATGAATAGAGAAAAACAATATGCTTCTCTATGTCTCCATAACCGTTTGACAACGAAGGAAATTATTTAAACAATTAATTCTTGAAACAGTACTCGCTCGATACGTTCAATGGTGAATGACGAATGTCCGAAGCGCAATTATTCTGGGAACAAAAGCGTGCAAAGTAGCTGGAGAAATATGAATGCACAGAAATTAGGTAAAAAGGAGGTCGTGTGTGGAACGCACGTTCAGTGCGGATTTCTGTGATTTTCCCCCCCTGGCCTCCCCCCCCCCCGGGCAGCTCGGATGACCGCGACTTCTCCCCATTGCCATCCCCCCCGTGCATTCGTCATTTGAATACGCGGGCATTCCCGTTCTCCCCTATTATGTGTAAATTGTATTATTTTTACCCCAAATACATTTGGGCCCCTCGCGTCGCCGGCAGGGCCTCCGAGGTCAACAGGTCAAATTGCACATGTCCACCGTAACTCACCCCCCGCCGGCGCACGCGCGCTCCCCCCTCGCCCCTCTTCCCCGGGCGAAAACCTTCCCTTTTTACGGAAAGTCACGTATATTCGCACTTAGGGCCAATCCGCGTGCATACATCGAGCCGGTGAATCAGCCTCGAGAGTCTCTACGGTCGACCAACCTTCTTCGACTCTTCCGCCCGAGCAAACCAATCGGAATAAATAGCAGGGAGGGGTAATAAGACCGTTCCGACGAACGAGTGTTTAGCATTTTCGTTGGCTCCTTACGAAGCCCGCGAGGATGGATTATTTTTTTTCTCTCGGCCATCTGCATGCACCGGAAACATGACTGTTGGAGTGCAAAAAACCTCGAGAGAGTCGGTAAGCCGAGGCTGGGAAAATCGGCGGACGAATCCGACGGCTCGGCGATAGAAAATCCAATCTCAGGGCGGTGGTATTCTACAGGCGAAAAACTTAACGAAATCGACGACCTATCTTCCGTCCTTCCCCTCTCTACCTAGGTCCTTACCCCCCTTCGACTCACAATAATTTCTCGCGTGATTTTAAAACCGTAAACCTTTTTACCCCCTTCCGACTTGGCTTTTTTGCCAGACGACGGCGCACGAGACCCTCCGGTTTTGTTTTTGCCCCGAGAAAAACAATTGCTCGTCGTGCCGTATCTTTGCCGGCGAGCGCGCGCGATCGGTTATCATTTCACACCGATTATAATAAAGCTGCGGGTGCAGAGGGGTAGGACCGGGGGAACTTGCCGAGGTTCCAAGGGGCGAAGAGCAAAGGTGAAGAGGGGCAAACCTACGATCCTTGAGGGTCCAAGATAGGAACCGGTGCTGCTCGATTTGCATTTCGTTCAATTACCAGGACCTTTTTTTCTCGCGAGCAAAACGTCGGAAATCATGAATAACGTTACGTAGGACTACAATGAAATCCCGGAAAATAGAGTTCGAAAAGCTGGAAACGCCGTTGCTGAAAGGGTGAAGTGGGGAGGGGGGGGGGGACAGGGGGACATAAAAAATGCGGGTCATTGCAAAAAAACGTCCCGTTCAGGGACCCTCGTGTTCGGGAACTTAAATAAGTATATAATAATGCCGCGGGCCAGTGCGCCGAGTATTTTCAACCCCTTCCGAATGGTCCCTCCCCTTTTTCCCTGATGCCCACAGTCCCCCCCTCCCTTCAACGTTTTTCATTGCTTTTTTTCCCGGTCTTTCCGAGTGCACCGTGCGGTTTTTTCGGCGGGACCGCTGGGCTAACGGATAAAATCTAAATTAACTAAATTAAGGGCCCGACCGCTTTCCACCTAGTCTTTGCATACGATTTATACACAGGTTTTTGTCGGCCGATCTCGCTGCGCAATTTTCATCGTAGGGTACGTTTCTTCTGGGCTCCCAGTAGCACCCTGATCTTCACCCTTTCCTGTTTTTCTTGGCCCTTTCTTCCGTCTCTCCCCCCATCGCCCGAGAGATCGTTGAAAGCTCGATTTACGGTTATAAAATGACGCACGTGAAATTCGAGAGTTTGCCCCGAGGATTTATGTCCTGCAACTTTTGAGACAGTACAGACACGGTCCGAGGATTGAAGCTAAATTATATCGGGAAGATCAGCAATTCATAGGGACAAAAAAGTATGAGGGAGAAATGAGGTAAAAAGGTGAGGAAATAGTATACGGTTAATGGGACGTCAGAATGGGCAAATCGATGGCCGGTGGCATAGTTTTTTTTTTTTCGAGTTTCCGGCAATCGCGATTGCCGGGCCCAACAATGCTGATGACGGCATGGCTGAATGCAAAGAGCCCGCGGCTGAAAGAAAGACCGTTCGATTGGAGGCACAACAAAGCGCGAGGGTGCAAAGCTCCGTGACTTTTTCGCCGTGTCCTGGTCACGACTGTTTGGTCATTTTCGGGCCCCGGCACCCTCTTTTTTCACAGCGTTTGACCATATGTGAGCTCACCGGGCCGCAAAAGCGGAATTTCGGAGCCCCGCGCAGATCCACCCCAACCAGCCCCCGACTGTCTCTTCCGATCGATTTCGCGCCCAATGAAAGGACCCGGCGAAAAATGTCCCCGTGAAAACGCCGGACCGTGCCTATGAATGAATGAATGGATATTCGGGGATCCGCGTTTGGCTTAGTCAAATTACCCAACCGCCGTAGGACGTAATGACACACTAAGCCTGCCCGTTGGGTAGCTAACAGCCTAACAGACAAATCTCTCGCACAGGAATCGGACCAAGGGTCTAACTAAAGTTCCCCCGATTAATAGAACGTCACAATTTCCCCGGAGTTTCCTGTCTGATCAAAAATATGCTACGACGAAGCTGACGTTGTCCGGGGAAGAACGAAAACCCGGAAAAATAGGCTTCTAAACAGTCAATCGGACGAAGTAACGCTTCGTTCCGCGGGGACAAAGAATTAGGACGGTGCGATTCTTCGTATTCGGAGTCTCGTTTACCGCTGGAAATCGAAACGGTTCCGGTCGAATGCGGATCCTCGTTCGGAAGGTTTTAACGGGGGTGGCTCCGGGCGATTCAGCGGAAAAAATACATTTGTCAGGCGGGCAGGAATGGCCTTAGCACAGCCCGCGGGAATTAATTATTCGCAAGGCCGGCCAAAAACAATTAATTAATGTCCATTTTAATGAAATGGATCTTCGCCGACTTTTTATCCTCTGAGCCAGCGCGTCGCATGTGAGCAGATTAAAAGTTCCCAGTGACCCCACGAAAGGGGTTACTAGTGACCTCTGATGAAAGGACTCTCCCTCGGTGAAACAGAAAATGTAACGAACCAACGGTAAAATAAATAACATTAATTAAATGAAAGGCTCGCACCCGAGTAATTGGAACAAAAACGCGTAAACAACGAGCGTTTCACAGCCCTTTTTTTCCTGGTTATTCCGGGAGGGGGGGAATGATATCTCCGAATTGATTTTTTCACGATGGCCAGGACATCGTGAGACATGCTCCCAGGACCCATCCGGTCTGCCATCGTCGGTTACGGTCCGTGGCCGTTTTTTTCTCATGCTGTTTGCAAAAGGGTTAGATTACTGGCCGGGGACAAGGGGCGGCCGTCGCGGACCTTTTTTCCAACCTATGCTAAATAGGGGTAAAGGAAAAAATATTAATAGCCTTCGAGCCTCCGGATGATTTTTTCCACGTAGCTCCGATGCAGCCGTGACTATTTTTCTGTCCCCCCCCCCCTCTTCTCGCTCGGCGAATCACCCCTCTCGGTGCCACCATGAGCAACCCTCGTGCGGTAAGATATAGCCGTGATAGCGAGTCGTGGCTCGATTCTGGCCAACGACTTTCCCCCGCTCATCTCCCATCGACGTCCAACAATATTCGTCGTTCTCCTTCCGTCTCTAGTTTTGCGCACGGTCGTCCAGATCGGTTTGACTCCTGTGCGTTGCGTGGAAGTGAGGAAATCAGTTTGCTTCGTGTCCGTTCACAAAGCGATTTTCCACGGAGGGTAATGCGGGATGGTTAAAGTCTCGGAAGCTGGCCGATTCACACTGCTGTTGGACTAATGGACTGTTGGCACGTCAGCAGTCCTGGTCCTGCGATCATTGCGCAAGCTGCAAGATGACGTGCCCCCATGCGCCGTTGCGAGCCATATGCATTGCGAGGGGGTGGACGACGAAGGGGGGGAGGGCAGGCGTTACGTGATATAATGGGAGTAGCGGGACGCTTTGAGTTCCACATGTGTGAGCCGCGCGCGAGCATAACAGGAACCCTTTCATGGCTCAGACGATCGAAAGGACCACGACTCTCGTCCTGCTCGTCCCGCTCGTCCGTCCGTCCGTCCGTTCGTCCGTTCGACACCCCCATGGAAATCCCCGGCAGGCAGTTTGCGCAACAAAACAACAGCTGCGTCCCTGCCGACCGCGGCGAGGCCGTCAAAATAACCCGATTCTACGGGCAACGTGTCTCCCTGCGCAACCCTTTGCGAGGGAAGGGGAAGAGACGGGGGAGAAAGGACGGTCCACCGGGATGTCTGTGTCGTTCTTTGATCCTCGCTTTCTGGCTGATCCGTTGGATTTGTCCAGAGGCGCCCGTGCGTGTCACGTTTAGCCACGTATTTTCTTCCATTTCCCCCCTACAATCTCGTGGACTTCCTTCGAGTTCCTGCTAATCGTCTTCCATGTCTTTAATTGTCGAGACAATTCTTCCAGTCGGCCGCAAGGCAAGGAAAAGTCGTTTCCTAGGTCCTCTTCCACCTCGTCCCGTATTTTCTCGGCGTCTTCCTCGGCCGTTCGCAGTTTCTTTCTCCGGGCAACGTACCCCCCTCCCGGCCGAGTTTGCCCCCACCGACGAACCGTTGCTTCTCTCGGAGGAGCGGCCGCGTTCTCGGCAGGCAGTGGCGAAGTTCCACGTTGCCTCCTCGTCTGTCCCGGCCTGGCGCGTTAATTACGAGCCGCTTCCGGCGATCTAGATTTCATTCTTTCCTTCGCTTAGGCCGCCGGGAAATGATAATAGGCACCGTGACCCATGTGGTCAGTTCACACGAGAAACGGGAGTACCGAGACCGTCGTCGGGGACCCACCACTCAGCGCAGGGGGAGGGGAAGGGGAAGGGGGCAAGCAGGCGGAGGTCGCTTTCCTCGCGCGAACTCCTAGATCCCCCCGCTCGTGGGTTTCCAGTGGCGATGGTAGCGGCGAGAGAGGCAACTCGCGACGACTTCCACAATGCGCCTTGTACTCTCCCACACTCCGAGAGTCTCACGCCCTCACATCCTCCTTCTCCTCGTCGTCCTCGTCGTCCTCATCGTCCTCCTCGTCGACGTCGTCGAGGTACCCGAAGGAGAGGACCCTCCGTGCGGAGAGAGGGACTCGCGGGCATTTCACGAGACGACCTCCAGCGCGACAATCCTCTCCTCTCCGCACAAAACTTGTCGATAAAACCCGCAGAACGTCCTCCTCCACGCATTCCAAGCGCTCGTCTCGTTTTTCCGACTGGCTGACCACGCCACCAAGACCCGTTTAGCTGGCAGTTTGATCAAGTGCCTCCCGCACTTGTCCCTCTCTCCCCATTCGACCGATAATTAATCAACCACGTTGTTAACCGTGTTTCGCGATTTCGTCAATGCTAAGAGCAATGCTTTTTCAATGAATCCAGAAGAGTCACACGGTCGACCGTAGGTGAGAAATCGCCTGGGAAGCTCGGCAGTGTCGAAAAGACCCTGAGTGACCGGAACACGGGGATCTCCCCTGACATAACTGCTCGCAGGACGGAAAGGGGAGGAGGGGGAACCGGGAGATAGAGAGAGAGAGACGAATAGGCGCGTAGCTTATCTGCGATCTTCGTCGGTTTCGACTCGAGACTACCGAGAAGGTGTACTCCGTTTCATTAATGTTAATTGTACGTCTACGCCGCAAGGTGTTCCTAGCTCGGACGAACTTCCATTGCATTCCCAACGACACGCTGGAAACACTCTCCGCGAATAAACAAAGCTGATACGCGTCATTAAAGTAACGTCTTATCGCGGCCTTCCAATGCCCCTGAAATTTTGATGTAAAACAAAAGCGATCGAAAACAGAATACCATTTTCTCCGTCCGATTCTTGCTCTAGAACTAACAAAAACATTGTCTCGAGAAACAGCCGGTAGAAATAATTAACATTATTTCGTTTCATTCAACGTTTCCAATCTGCTAGCCAGCTCGTCGGGAAACACAGTTTTCGGTCAAGTTTACGCAATTCACGAGAGGTGTTGGAAAAAAGGACGGAGCGGAGGGTAGGGGGGGGAGGGGTGGGGAGGGGCGGGGCGTAAATGAACGGCAGGATATCTCGTGGGATCCCATGGCCGGCAGGAAAACGTCATTATTAGAAGATCGCGGCGTGTAACGAGCACGGCGGATACTTACGCGCCGTGGTTACTTTATTAAGGGCATTCCTGACCCCGTGGCACGACCTATGCACGAATACGCCGTGTAAAAATCCAGCTGGCGCACAGAGAAAGTCGCCTACGATGGCTCGGTGAGAAACTGGCCCTGCCTTCGAGCGCGCGGCCAATCCCTGCCGGTCGAGCAACGCGAAAACGTCCTCGATCCACGGCGAAACTGTCGAAAAACCACTGCCGGCGATTCCCACGCGAAGATGATCTAAGATCCCCGGCTTACAAGCTCGTAAAGCACTCGTCGCCGGCGAGCGGACTTGGGCAATTTTTCTCCGCGCTTCTAGCCATTCGTGAGAAATTGATATTTCAATTGCCCTGGTCCACGCTGATTCGTATTTAATCTCGACGGTTATCGCGGATCATTAAGCACTCAGGCCGACAGATGCGACGCGGATACAAGCCGGCATAAATTTTCATTATTTGCTCTTTGCAGCGAGCATTAAATTCCACGTGTCTTTCGCCGGCTCGCTGTTATCCGTTTCTCTCTCTCTTTCTGTCTTTCTGTCTGTCCTTCTCTCTCTCTCTCTCTCTCGCTCCGCGCTGCTTCGTCCAAACGATCACGTCGTCCGCGGACAATTTTCCATGCTCGCGATAAGATAACCCCTGACCCGGCGGCCGTGCTCCGGAAAGCCATTCGAAAAAGAGAGAAAAACTGTCGGCTTTTTTTTCAGCACCAAGTACGGAAGACTGGACGAAGCGCGCGTTTGAAGTTAATCGTGCCGTGGCATCAGTCTGCAGTGGACAGCCCTCATGCGGCCCTCCTCGTATTGAAAAAGCGTTTATCTGATAGGAAGCTTTGTTTTAAAGTGGACCCGTTCATTGTCGAAGGCACGGACCCAGCCTCCGAGAACCCCCCTCCCACCCCCGCCTACCAACACACCCTCGAGGAACGACCAGCCGGATGACACGTATGAGCAATCCCCGCCGTCTCCATCTTCATCCTATATTTTCCTGCTCCAAGTTACGCCCGGGACCAGATGGAAATGGTTGCTTGGAAAAACAGGTGGCCAAACTGCCTTTACCGCGAGGATTATCCCTTTTTATTGGCTTAATTAGCCAGCGGTAATGGCTTCCGGATGGACAGCGCGATCTAATCTCCCAGTTAATTTCTCCCGGAACATCGGACAAACTTCGTCGAGATTCGCCAAGTTTGCACGTAGATTCCCCAGGTCAGCGGGAGAAAAGTCCGCGGTCGCGCAACTTTTTTCTCCAGCGACGAACCGCCACGCTATATTTCATGATCAACCACCTGTGGATGACTATGCTAATTACTAGCGTGTCGTCGTAAAAGCGCGGGCCAGGAGCCACGAGGGGGTTGGAGCGTCGTCGACGGAGCCGAAGGGGAGGGGTCCGGGCCAACGACGATTATTTTTCGATGTAACCGTCGAGGGGAGGGGCAAGCGGCACGGAGAACGCGGTAGCTCGAAAGCCTGGAATTTGCTTGCTCCGTTTACGCCAGCCTCATTTTTTCCTTCTTCCTTCCTCAGCCGCCCTTCCCCGCGCCTTCCCTCTCCTCGCCCGTCCTCGCCCGTCCGTATCTGGCCGCGGGATTAATTCCTCGGCCAAGATAAAAAAGAACTCGCCTACGTCTCATTTCGTAGGACACTGGCTGTCCTTCTCCGTGCGCCCAGGTAAACGTAGCGCGCGCAGTCACGAGAAATCCCGGGGAGGCGTGTGTGCCGCGAGATAGTGCACGCAAATATCGTAAAGATAAGGCCCGGAGTAGTGCCAAGCGACACGGAAAAAGCAGGAAAAAGTCCGAGCGGAGACGGTAAAGGGAAGTGGACCGAGATTCTCCTGTGCAGGAAATGAATTGTGACGTAAAAAATGTTTATTAGCTGGTCGCTCACCTGCAGCGGGGAGGATGGAGAAGGATGACGAATAATATTGGAAAAAAATAAGCGGCCCACGAGGCCCATGGAGATCGGAGGAAAGAGACAACGCGTAGTCTCCTTCCCGTTCTTTTTCACTCAACTGTTGGACCTTTTTACCTCTACCCCTGGCACCGTACGCTCCTTCCGGCACCCCAGAATCCGTTAGGGCAGACAGTTTTTTCGATCCTCCCCACTCCCCGGCCCTACGGACCCAGGATCTTTGTCTCGGACTCTTATTTCCTTCCTATCCTTCCCCGCATCTCTTTCCCTCTCTCTCTCTTCGCTCTCCCCCCGTCGTTTCTTCTCGTCTTTTTGGCTGATTTTTCAATTGAAACGAGAGATCTCCTCAAACATTGGGCCCGAACTGTCGAACAGTTATAGGCCCATGGGAACCATCGATGGCCCTCGCTCTGGTCTCGTCGATTTACACAGAGTACGCGGCATATGGGCAGATTAAAAGCCCGGGGAAAAAAACGTCGCACGTTGGATTCGGTTACGCAGAAATTACACGTTTCGAGGCGACACGTGATTCAAGTCTCTATCAAATCCGAACGCTGGGTATTTCGATGGCTTTGTCATTATATCAAAGTTCCGCCATCAGAGTAGGAATTTCGTAGACGAAACGAACGATACGAAGTATCGCCACTCACGGACCAGGTGGATGGCAAATATTCCGCAGAGAAGAGTTTTCTTCGACTGACAATATTGTGATCTTGGCTCATTTCGTGAAGGACCTCCTGCGGGTTGGGCCTTGGCATAAAGAGGCCCGCCCGGGAGAAAGGGACAGAGCGTGCCATCGGCAACGTCTTTCTGGATCGCGAGAAGATAATCCTCGCGATTGCACGCGCGATTTTCCCGTCTTTCTTTGGGTGGTCCCTCTCACGGCGCTGTCCTAATCCCGTGGGGCATTATTCTCGCCACGGCTGGCCCCTCGAGGACCCATACCTCTGGTCCTCTTTGTCGCCAGCCGTGAAAATCCAACCCCCGGACGCCTCTTCTTACTGTCCTCCGATGGCAGAAGGCCGGCTTCTCGACGTGAGCCGGCATCTACACTGCCTCAAATCATACGCGATCCTCCGGCCGAACTGGCCGCCGGGGAATGGAAACCAGCTCAGGACACGTACGATTTTCTCCTCCTGTAGTCCTTCTGCCGCCCACAAAAATCCGATCCTACTAATTCCTCCTCGTATTCAATGCAAAGGAACTGGTTCATCTCCCACTCCACTTCAAAAGAATTTTTGAAAGTACGACAGTCCAGTAGAATCCTTGCTTAATTAGAGACTGGACACTTGCTCATTTGCTTCGCAAGATGATCTTTTATTCGTCACAATGGTCAAGTGTTTGTGAAACGCTCGACTGCGATGTTTCTTTGGATGGTTAAGCAAAGGCAAATGGAGGGTCGGAGAGCATCGTGGTCAGGGATTCTACTAGACTTTCACTTAACACTCTCCGCGGCGAGTACATGCGCTATCCGGCAACGCTAAACGAGATTCTTCGCGGCGTATGCATCTCTGTTCTTTCGCGTTATTCTACGCGGAGAATATTTTTTCGTCGAAACGGAAAAAAGGAAGGCAATGATCCTGGGCCTTCGCTCACCCGACTATGTTCTTTCTTCTGTGTAACGAGTGACGGGATACGAGTCTGTTTGCCGAGATAAGGGCACAGGTGGGGCCCAGTGGACAGTGCCGGTATTTCATCTCGCTTCACGGTCCGTCCGGCCGTCCGGTTTTAAAATTCTAGTTTGCACAGTGATAAAAGGGACTCCCCTCAGCACCAACACTACGGAAAGAACTGGCCTATCGACGTCCGACAATCGACTCTTCCCTCACGTTCCAACGAACAAAACGATATGCGTAGTCCACTAATTCTCATGTCCGCCAGCCGAAGGTTGACGGAAAATGTGCTAAAGTCATGTTCTTGTTAAACACGGAGAACCGTTGTGTATAAATTACGGCGCTGAACGATTGGTGCTTCGCATTATCCAGCGTTCGGTTTTGTACGTCTGGCGATTTCGCTGGAACGTAGAGACCGAGGATGTTTACGGTCTTCTATGAGCCACTCGAGAGCCGGGTGGGAGGACGTAAGAGGGTCATACGATCCTGTATTATATACCGCGGATGTTTCGCATTCGCGAGGATCGGCTTATGGCGATCGATCTCCATTACGCCGACTGATTGGCTTTACCTCGAGAGCCTGCTTATTCCTCCGATACGGAGACGAATTGACAGCGTGTAAAAAGCCGCCGGGAATATCCGAGGAATCGGCCCGGAAAAATATCCAGCTGGAATCATAGCGAATTATTAACGGTGGACGTGAAGCAGGAGAAACGATGGCGGGGGTCAGGCGATTGAGCGTTGCCCGATGAAAGTCCATTAAACGCGGCACGACCAAGATAAAAGCCGCGCAAAGGTCTTCCTGTCGGGAAAATGCCGCGGCATTGTCCCCACGGAGGAAATCGCGCGAGGACAGCGTATTTTCCTCCAAGCTGGGGAAGAGCTGACCGTGATTGTGCCAGGACACGAGTCCTTACGTCGATAAGGAAACGATCATTTGTTACGTCCGACGCGGTGCCATTGTTTCGCCACGGCTGACGATCGATACACGACCCCCACCCCCCTCCTCTTCTCTTTCGCAACCGTCTCGTCACATATTGTTTTCGTGAAAAGCCGACGAAAGTCGCGATACGAAACTCTTCGTCGTGGCTGTCGACGTTGCGTCTTTTTTGCCCAAGAAACCGGGAAGAACGTTGAGATTTTGATTCCTACGAGGCGATAGAGTGGCGATAGAGTCGATGGCTAACTCTTGGCTTTCCTATCGATCGGCCAATGGCGAACGTTCCCGTGATCTACATATCGACGTCCGCGGGGCGATCGATGGATCGCCCGTAGAAAATTCGGTCTAGATCTCACGCGTGGATCTCGATCCCACGGGACCGACGGTTTATGTCGGCGCTGGCGCATCGGTTCCGCGTGATCCTAAGGTGTTCGCAGTCGGTCACACGCGTCGTCAGGGTGTCACGGTTCGATCAGCGGGAAGGAAATGTCTGGCGGGGTGGTAATCGTCGGGTTAATGGAATCCACGAGAACTCTGTTATCCCGATTTTCTTGAACGTATCGTTTTAAACGAACCTACTAAAGATCCGCCGAGCTCAGGGATTATCATGTCTCTCTTTGTGTGTGTGTATCTGTGTGTGTATGTGTGTCGATAGGTGCACATGCGGTGGCCATATAGGCTGCGATTCTCTCTCTCTCCTTTTTCCTCTTTCCCTGGACCCTCTCTCTCTCGATCGCGAGGCATGAACATGGGAAACCGATGGTGCCGCAGCCATGCGCCTCGGTCCCTGGGAAAAAAGGCCCCCGGTGAGGCCGAAAAAATGAATTCGTGCGCATCCCGTGCCCACACGTCTAACTTTCACTTGGCGCTCACGGGGGATCGGGCAGCGGTGCCGGCGAGACCGAAGCCGGGGCCTTCGCAATTCCGCGAGACACGTCCGACGTCTTTGCGCGCTAGTCGCGTCCCCGCCAGCACGATTTCGACCGCTCACCGATCCTCGGCCGACGATCCTGCCGATTCGCTGCCGATTGCCGCTCCAAACAATGCGTTGTCCACGAACACGAACGCCTCAGAAAGAGACAGGATCGTATTCTCGGCTAAGGGCGAGAAATTTTCAATGAGGAATGATGCTTTCGCGTGCCGCGGTACTGACACACATTTTACGCGAACAAGATTCCTCCACAGAAGAGATAGAGACGCTTCCGTCTGTTTCTCGTAAGTGGTATTAAGTAGCGGGTAATAAATGACTAATCCCATGCGAACCGTCAAGAGACTAGCGCGCCTTCCATTAGACGTGTGGTTTTACGAGCGAGCTCGTAATTTACTTACCGCTGATAATCCAACGCGGATGACGATCCCCCGGGCATTTATCCGATGGTGCGTCAAGTTGATGAGCAAATCGCATCGCTTGAAACCGATTGAAACCACGAACCGCGGATCAAGGAAAATTCCTCCCTTCGTCCGATCCTATTTTGCGGAGCGCTAAAGTTTGAAGGCTTTGTCGAATTCGTCGGGGCGGGGCATTTTATTTGTCATCGCGTGATGACGAGTGTCATTTCCGCGCTTCTGACCAGTGGTTACAGAAAGCCCCCTTTTGTCGCGGTAAAAAAAGCCGGCGAAACCGCTAAGAGCGCAATCTGAATACCGCTTCGTCGGCGTCACGATTCGGCGGGAGTCCCGGTTACACGATGCTGACAAGGAGAATTCCCTGTTTCAAGCATCCGTTCCGTCCTACCGCTCGGCTAGGCCAGCCTCGTGAGACCTGGTCTTTCGCAATTTTCATTAAACATTGTGATTTGGCGTAATGTGCTTTGGCAATTTTTTCACGGCAACGCCGTCGCCGGCTCATAGTTTTCCTTCCTACTTCTATTATTCTCCGGTTAAGAAGCGGACTTCTATCATCCTCCTCCCGCTACTTTTCTGCCATTCCACGTTCGCCTACTAGTCTTCCTCCCCGCGGTTGGGAATTTTTAACGGAGTTTAACGAAGCTTTTCAACGAACCTGCCGGACGGATCTCATGGCGATCGAGAGCGCTGTCCTCTCGTATTTCCCATCCTCCGCGAGCCGGCATTGTCCTCGTACCTTTGGCGCTTCGACGTAACGAGCTCGCGATAATTACCCGCTCGCCCACACCGGGCGCTCATTTCTCGCGGCGGAGAGGAGGACGACGACGAAATCCGCGGACAATTACCCAACGGCGATGGCTGGAATTGAAGTCACCGGCGAGAGGACAACGATCCGATCTCCGAAAATATTTCTCCTAGGCGAAACCTTTCCCACGTGGCTCCTGCATCGGATAGGCGCTCGGGCAGTTTATCATAGCCGTTAAAAATGTCACGCTGGCAAGTAGGAGGTTTGAGAAAATGGAAAGAGGCGGTCGTTGGATGCATCTCGGGACCCTACGTTACCCGATCGGCATCGTGTCCGATATATCGAGTCCTACAAACGACGTCTATAAAAGGCCCCCTCCGCCGACCCCCTCCGTGCCCCCACCCCTCCCCCGCGAGCGGCCTACGAGGTCCCCTTTTCACCGCGCGATCAAGCCGGCAGGCCAGTGCGCCTAGGCCGCATTCGCACGATCCTCCGCGCTGGGCCACCTTCGGCACGACCTCTCCTATCCGCGGTGCACCTACGGTGAAGGTTTTCGCCTGCATGTCGTAGGTGGCGACGTCGATCCTTCCTCTCCGCGCTCGCTCCGATGCACGATCTGCAACCCGTGACCGCCAGTCAGGGATGGGCACTCGATTCCAACGACTCCGCTCTAACCCACTCCTCGACGCCCTTTCCTCAGGGATACACGTGTACCGCCACGTGCCTCGCCCAATTCCACAGCTTCTACCGGTCCTCTAATACGTCCGGAATTACTCTGCACCCTTAACCGTAATAATCCACGTCGATCGACCGCTCGAAAAAATATCAACGAGGTATCAGGCACAGAATCGTCTGGACTCTGTCGAAGCTTTCCTCGTTTGCGTGCAGTCTTGGTTCGGAAAATACTTGTGCGCTGTGTTTCTTGGATAGGTTTTGTCCATCCCTGGCGAGTGCAGCGGGTCTATGTAGGTTGCAGGCCGCGGTAGGTGGACGCCGGTGACCAGTCATCGGCGCTGCAGCGGCGCATAGGAGTGCATGAATGCACGCGAGTGCAGCACGACGGCAGCCCGAAAGTTCATCGGTACGGTTAAACGGCACGGCTAGCCTGCCAGCCACTGCGCTTCTTCCTACGGCTTCTGCCGATGTCCTCTTGCTTTCTTCTTCTCAAAGCCCGTCTCTCTCTTCCCCCGTCGAGGGACCGAGCGGAAACACCGTGCATCAGGAATCAAAGACCATTCAATATTAAGGGCTAAGCGCAAAAGTAAATTAAACCAAAACTCATACGGAGACAGAAGCTCCCGATTGATTTGACTCTGTCACAGGTCCTATACATGGTGTATGCATTTTTTGCACGTACAAGGATACCATGCATGGTTTTGTAGGTAGATAGACCTAGAGACCCGGGTCGCACTGAGCGAGTATTCCTCGAAGCCCGGTACACGGACGACTGTCGTGTGAATGTCTGTTGCGAGCACACACGCGCTCGATCGGTGCACGTGAATCGTGAGGAGAGAAGAGCGCGGCCGCTCTGGCTGTTGCTCCCGATATATAGGGCAACCATTCGAGTCTCACGGTATCCGCAAGAGCTATTCATCTGCATGCGAGCCTCTTCCCCGTCTCTTCGACCGGCCGTCCGCGGGTTTCTCGTCTTCGTCTTCGCCTCGCAGCGACGTGCGAGCGCCAATTTATTGGAATAATTAACGCCGCCGTCGTCTTCGTCCTCGTCGTCTTTCTCCCGCGCAAGGAGAAAGAGGCTAGCGCCCTCGTCGGGGAAATCTGCCTTGAACACCGAGCTCGAGATTACGCTAATCGCCGAATCACATCCCGGTTTTTCCCATTCCTTCGACTGACTTTCGCCGAGCTACGGTCACAGGGTTTTTTTTCACGCGCGTTAACGGAGCAACGGCTAAGCAGGAAACGCAGCCGAAGCAAGGAACAGAAGAATTTGCGGCAAATAAGAGTCTGTTTATTCTAGCCACCGGTATTCCGGTAGGTCGGCAGTCCCATAAAGAACGAGGAAGTCCAGAGCGGCAAGGGAAAGAGAAGACAAGGAAGACACGATGGTTCGAGCTCGAAGGGACAAAGAGGGAGGATCGCAAGGGTGGTTAGCGTGGCCAATCGATCAGCATTGGTGGTTTTTTCGCTACCCATATGTCATAGTCCGTCGTGGCGAGAACATGCCCGGGCATAGAGAGACCAGATTCGGCCCTGTCCATTCATGATATGTGGCGGAAATTTAGGTGGGTGCTCAGCGACCCTCACCAGCCAGTTTTCTTCTGCCTTCTTTGCCTCTGCTGGCCGCCTCATTGCCGATTCCGATCAGACGGACTCGACCCCTCCCAATGAAAATTATACCTATCCTTCTTCCCTCGCGCCTAACTGAAACCGGAAATAACACAGTTATACCCCTTGCCCTGGGCCTTCGGTTCCTTTTCCCGCGGCGAAAATTAGCGTTTGGCCGGACGTCGAAATTACGTTTCGTCGCGGAAAAACGGGTCTTTCGTACTGACGTTTTTGAGAGCGGACGATTGCAAATCAGCCGCAGGAAATACCGGTGACTCGCGAGCGGGTCCTTTGGCGCGGCAATTGAAAAGGCATGAGGTCATCGTACGAAAAGATCGAAGAGCCAGAGAGGCAGGGATCTCGAATTCGACAGCACGTGACGGGACAATGGCTAGAGAGCGTACGCGACGTTCAAGGGGGAGGAGGAGTACGTGGGTGCAGCGCGAGCCCGCCGTTGCTAGAAAGTGTCCCGGACCGAGAGGAAGGGAAAAAAAGGAGTCCGGGTCAGTTTGAATAATTTTGACCACACCTCTCGTCAAAGCAATACACGAGCGTATGAATACATACATTTAAATGTCCCCGCTCCGGCCGTACAAGTATTGTCCGAATTTTTAAGCCAGACTCCACGGCCCACTGTCTCTCGCTCGACTCTCTCCAACTCTCAAAAGCGATCCCCGCCAAGATCGTCCCCCAATTGCCAAGGACGTGGTGTTTCGGATTTTCCACAATTTTTATCCACGTTCTGTCGAAAAGGAAACATTCGGTTAACCTTTTTTCACGACTTTCCTCGAGGATCTTACCTCTTCTTCCCTTCTTTCTGGACTGTTTTACCTGTTCCCCGAGAGTCATGCAAATTTATGCGAGTCGAGGCGAAGGAAAGCGCTTGAACCGCCCCTTCCGAGCTGGCCGTTTACCCAAACTCCGGGGTTTCGTCGTCGAGGGACGAGAGCAGGTTTTCATTAGGGCAACGGTACCCCCCTTCCTCGCGGAAAAACCCTATTTCTCGGCTGAAAATTCGGATTATCGCCGTGTCAATTATTCGCGATGCTCCTCTAGAATTTTACATTAATTCCAAGCACCTGTGAAACTCGCAGCGTGTCTAATCAGTTTCGGAAAAGTTTGCCACACTTTCCTAAGCCTGGGTCAACGAATTTTCTTCATCTACGGATCTATACTCTACATTTATTCGATCGCTCGTATATACCGTTAAGAGCTTAACGCTCTCTGACGATTTGAATATGGGAGTACAGAGAAAGAGAGACAGAGAGAAAGGGGGGGGGGGGGGACTCGCACAACGCTGGCCCGATTTATAAAGACGTGTACGTGCAGAGCTGCTCGTCCCTGTAACGATCGATCGTGAAAGATCAGCTCGTACGGGGCACGAAGGCTTCTTCTCCTGCCTCTTCCACCGCCTACGCCAGCAGGTCTATACATCCGCGCTCTAATGGGGAGCGTTCGAGCTAATAATAATGCTAATTACTATTAAGCAGCGAATCGCAGACTGCATCGCACGTGAGACTGGGGTTTACGGCACGCAAGAGACACGGCTCATTGGCGGGCCAAAGAGGGAAAGAGAGCAGGGTAGTGAAATTCACTTGCGTTTCCACCTCGTCATGCTCCCTCAGAAAGTGCAGCACCGATCATTCCTATTCCACAAATCCCCGCCAGCCTCTCAGCCATTTATTTCATCTAATTGCCGATAATCATCTTGCTTATTTTCTCCCCCTCGGCTCCAATTTATTTGTAAGATCGTGATTACGAATCACCAGCGGCTTAATCGACGTTCCGTCGCGTTTACTGCTCCGTGCATTCCAATTGATGGGTGTGAATCGTGACACGCACGCGTGCCACACACACACACACACACACACACACACGTGTACGTACACATATTTAAGAGACGCGGAGAGGCAGGCTCGTGCGCGAGAGTCGCGAAGAAACCGAGGGATGGGTACCAGCCGGCCAAATCTACTCGGAATAATGAAACCGAAGCTACCGAATCCGGCAACAAGGCAGGACCGTTTCTAATCCGCTTTGCCAAGACGACAAGGCGAATTTGCTTTACCGGCAGATCGTCTCGTAGAATTCCTCTAAGCGTTCGTCCATGGAAATCGATCGTTCGATCCTCGACAAAGGAGAAATGATTTTGAAAGAGCCGCGGGGGGAAACCGAGGAAGAATGATTCGCGGTTAACGGGCCACGACCTTTAAGTCAAAATTCTTCGACGTGCTGGTGTTACAAGCTCCTCAACTGAATGGAGCAAAGAACGATCGTATTAGCATGTATACCGCTAACATCTCCGATCGTCGACAAGAGACGAGCAAAGAGAGAGAGAACTTGACGTTGGCGTCGTAAGCAATCGTGACCGCCCATTTTTCCTGCTCGCGCTGCTCCTAAAAAAAAGTACTGAATCCTTTGCGCCTCCACATTTCCTGAGAATCTCGACTAATCGTCGTACGCGGTTCTCTGTTACCAACCGACTGCGTGGAACGACGAGCATGAATAAAGCAAAAATCTCGTCTGCGCCTCGCGGAGACGAATCGATGGACGTCTGGCTTTTCGAGAAAATTGGATCGTCGATGAATTTTCAAAGCCGCCCGACTGACCGTACGACGGGGACACGTTGGGCTCTCGAGTCTGCGGTATTTTGACTTCACCAGCTCCGAGAGGATATTATCGGCGTGACATTTGTCCGTGGCTGGACAAAACATGTTCCGGTCCGGTAGGATGACCCTAACGCCGCGCCTTTTGTCGAGCGAAAGGTACACCTCGGCCGGGCCCAGGCCTGTCTTTGTCATTATATAACGCCATTGTGGCCACACACTTGCCCGCCGTGGAAGTCGGCTATATGCCTTTGCATATTATTAAAATGACGATGATTGTCATTTTTGTCCCCGTCGCCTGCCTCTCCCCCGCTCTTCCCTTTCCCCTTTCCCCTCCCTCCCTCGTCCGCCTCCGTGCTCCACCGTTGCCGTCGCCAACATCTCTACCTCCTCCTCCTCCTTCCCCTCCTTTAATCCATTCTCCTTTCTTCCTCCGAGTGCGCTATTATCTTCCTCGACCTCCTTCCTTTCTCATCTACGTGTGTCCCTTCTTCCTCGGCGAATTCCCCCCCCCCCTGTCTCGAATCTCCGACATTTTTGCTACTTGTTCCGCGCGAACAAGGAGAAAACGAACGTTTCGAGGCGTCACGATAAGGCGGGGACGCGATCGACAAAGAGCGAGGAACGTCGATTGTCCGAGCGGCGGAATAATAGACAGAAATTCATTGACGAAGACGGCCCTGGGGCTAGCGGGGACAACCGGGGGAAGGCGGGAGGGTTTGGCGGGTACCTCGTGACGCAACGGCGACGATCCTCTTCTCCCCCCCGCCTCCCTCCGGGGCCCGTCGTTTTCGTTCGGTAAATTCGATACACCTGCGTGCCAATTGTTTTGACATGTGTCCCCGTTGCCGGGCTCTCTTTTTTTTCCAGCCGCCGGCCGGAGGCGGACGCACCGGGGACCTTTACACGGCCTCCGCGTGTGTCAGCGCGTCGTATGCGGGTCGTACAGTCCGCGATCGGAAAAAAAAGGAGACGATAACGACGACGCTCGCCGGGCAACGCGTAGAAAAGCAACGGAACGAGCCAATGAAGAACCCAGGGGATACGATCGAGCCACGCTCCTTACGACCCGCCAGGACGATTTAATTTTCTGATTAGCCAATGCGTAACGCCAGGACCAGCAGCCTAGAGTCCTCCAGCCTCTTTTTCTCTCCTTTTTTAGATCCTCCTCCTCCTCCCCCTCCTCCTTTGCTCGACAGGATCCTCAAGCGAGTCGTTTCGCCGGTGATAACTACCTTCGAGGAACTACGTATTCTTGCGCAACGTACAGACGGTTTCGTCGATTTACGACGACACTGTCGAGGGAATTGTTTAAGGTAACCGATGACTCATCAGCGGATAACACGGAGGATCTCCGCTGTCTTTTGTAGGCAGAGACAGGGTCCGCTGGAAATCGAGCGTGACCACGAAATACCCGCGTTTTGGGCGCGTCCGCTAGAGGATATAAGCAGAGAAAGTTATGGCTTTTCCATTGTTTCGTCTTGAGAGAGACTCGACCTATGAATGGCCGCAATAGAGGAAGTACGCATAATACACGGGAAAAGGCAAAAACCAACGACAACTGCCAGACACCCACGCGCCCGAGCGAGGCAAAACTCGTGGAAAGAAAAATGAATCGACGAGGAACGGCTGTAAAATATATGCGATTCGGCGGACTCGCGTGTCCGGGGAAATTGTCCTTTTGCCAAGGGAATGTACCGATGCAGGTTGCTCGCAAGAGCTAGGACGGTGCGAGGTTTTTTGTCGACAAGACTGTACAGGTGGTCAGTTGCCCCAGCGAGACCCGCATCGCACGGGACAGGTGAGGGCCAATGAGATAAATTCGATCTGACCCTCATGACCGTAGCGTACACCGAGTCGTACAATTATGCAAATTCGATCGTCGGCTTCTGGTAAAAGAAGGTCGCGCCACTCGTGACACCATTATCGACGACGACGACCCAATTCTTCCACTCGCCTTACGCGCAAATGGCATAATTTTCGAAACGAGCGGAGGAATTAATGCTGCCAGGGTTGCCGATTACGTAGCTTCGTGATTTTCGGGAAAATTGATAAAACGACGAGCAACCGTCGCTTCGGCCGTTCCAACTGCGACACGAGGGGAACTGCTGAGGGGACCGAGAAATTGAGACTTACCGATCGCCGGGCCCCTTCCTTGAGGCGGTGCCAGCTGCGCCGGGGCCTCTATTTCGAGACCTTTTACAAGAAAGATCGACATTAATTCACCGACGGATTTAATGGAAGAGAAAAGTGTGTTCGCCTCGGTCGAGTCATCTCAATCGACCGTAATGATCGTTCGCCCATTAGAATGAATTCTCCGGTAAAAATTCAAGAAAATCATGAGCCAGGATTAACAGCGATATTATTGCTTGTTAATTCGGCAATGGATGCATTAAGAAATCATATTGTTTTGCCGAAGCAATAAAAAATTTAGAAGTGAAGTGTCTTTAATGACTGTTCGGGCCGAACACGTGTTATGATTAGAAAGGTAGCCGCAGAAGGAAAACAGCTAGAATAACACACGTACGGGTGGTCGAAGAAGAATCGGACGACCGACCGCGAAACGATACGGATAAACAAAGTAAACGGAAGAGGAGGAGGGGAAGAAAGGGAGGGGCCGAAAAATAGAGATCCTAATCTGCCGGGCGAGGACCGAAAATTCAATTAAACTTTTGATATACGGGCGGCGGCGTGGCGCGCGGCTGTGTAAACGGAAATTTCGCAAGGTTCACGTACTTTCCTTGGCCGGTCGGACCGTGTATAAGGCGACCGCCTCGTAAAACGATTAACCCGCGAGCCTGGCTTTCACGTGGACCCTAGAAAAGTCTCCGCATCGGTGGCTTCGCAGCAAAAGTTAGCTGCAGGCCCACCAGCCCACCGGCCGCTAGGGAATCAATGAAAACCAACCTACAGTCTTCCAAGACAAGCCAAGTAATCGCCCAAGGTAATCCGGAAGAGGGGCAACCAAGGCAGGAATCTAAAGAAAAGGGAAGCCAGGACCACGAATGTGGAAAACCGGGAGGGACGAATGGTGGAGAATCGGCCAAGACTACGGCAAATTCTTTAAGTGGGGGATAAGAAGCACAGGAAAGCTGGAAATTTATCTCTGCCCATTTGTCGCCATTTTCAACGTCCCGCGGAGTGACGATACGTATTGACCATTGTCTCCTCCCCAATGCACTTTTTTTACCCACCTTTTTTTTAACCTTCCGGTCCAAGAACGTTGCTGGAAAGCGCGACGCGTTAATACCTTGAATGGCAAACGGTGGAATCTATCCGGATCCCATGACATTGTCAAAGTACTAAGAAATTGACGCGTCACTGTTTGCCAGGACGGTGGACGTTAGTCACAGAATATACAGCTTTACTGTCACGTGATACCTGTATTTTTGACGGCTTGCTCATTTTTCATTCACTCGAATTAGCAATAATGAATCCTAACGATGATGTTTGTCGATCAAAGGAGCTTTGTACCAACATACTTTAATGCGCAATTCATGATTTTAAGCTTGTAAAAGATTGGAGAAATTTTCGAAGGAAAGTAGAGGGGAGGATGGGGGGGGGGGAATGCAGAAAAAGGAGGCGGGGAGAAACGATTACGACTGTCCCTTTAAAGTGTCGGTTGAAAGCGATGGTCGAAGGGCAGGCCATAATGAGGATCGGTGAAATTGCCGAAATGTCGTGCGACCGGACGAGCCCAGACTGAATGAGAAAACTCGCTCGTCATCGTCCGGAGGTTTTCTGTTTGCCGTTTAGCGCGCGAACCGTTTCTCGCTTTGCCTCCAATTCTCCCCTCTCCCTCGCTCCATCGGTGCTCTCTCTTTTCTCCCTTGGACCTTTCGCCGAATCGTCCATCATAGGCAAATATGACAACCGGGCAGCGCCTCCTGTAAAAGACGATCGGCAGCGTGAAAAATCTGGCTGAACTGACTTTGCAGAATCGGACATTGCCGGCGATCCAGGCGATCTTTGTAATCGCGCGTAGAATCGTCTCACGGGCAACTGGACGCGTTCCAGTTCTCTTTGCAGGGCGTTACGTGGAGCATTGAGGGCACGGCTGGCTGCACAATGAAGGAATCCCTCCTTTCGGCGTCATCGTCCAAGATGCCAGAGGACGTCGGCCGAACCTTCGCCCAGCGGAAGAAATAATTTTCGTTTGAAGAAAGAGTGGAAAATCGCGACGGCGTCGTTTCTCCCTCCCGAAATGTCGGCGACGCCACGGGCACGGGGAGGAGACATTATTTTTTTCCGTTTTGCCGGCTATTCTTGCCGCGCACTCCGCGCCCGAGAGAAGTTACTGACCCCTGGCCAGTTCCCCACGGTCCCGATACAGAGACAGACGGTGGACCGCTTTATTTTTAAACCGAGGGAAAAATGCATTTGCCTCCCCCTTTCTCGAGGGAAGCCGAGAAACCGGAGACCGTCTTTCCACGGTTCCTCGTCTTCGTCTCGCCGCGGTTTTGTCGTCTTCGTCGTCGCCGTCGTGCAGTCGCCTCCGCCGCGATGAATGCGCTCCGAGTATTTATTTTCGACGGCCACGTGTCGCGGTCAAGAGTCGTCCGGCCAAAGCGAGTTGCCTTCCAAGCACGTGAAAAATATCTCAAGAGCCCTAGAGTCACGAAAAATTCCCGAGCGTCTCGAGGATCTCCTATCGCTCGGAAATGACGGAAAACCAAAATGAGGTAAGAAAAAGGGACGGTCGGCTATCATCTGTCAGCGAGTTAATCCGGCCAGGTTTTTCCCGAGGAGTCAATGGCAACACGCTGAGTTAGGAAACTATAACTCCGGAAACTCCGAGCCGGTGATCCTTATACCTGGTCAGGTGCATCGGAAGGGCCACGGTGGCGGCTCGCCAATTTAAAAGCAATTCTCTCTCTCCAATCCGAACGGTGAAAAAATAGACGGAGCCGGATCACCTCTTCTTCCCACGGTTGGTCAGCTGGTCTGCGTTCAGAAACGAGCGTTCTCCCTGTCTGTCTCCTCGTCTTTTCCTCTATCTACGCGTTTCGCCTTGGCTTTTTTACGAATCACCATTTTTCTACCTGCCCCGCACCGTCCGAGATTCGGGGGCTGTCGGTCAGCCGGTCGACGATCCTTTACAACTCCGCTAACAGATTTTCCCGTTAAGATAAACAGGAGGGTCATCAATGGTGTCCATTAATATCGACAATGGACGACTTTACGCGATACCAAGTCGATCTCGACTTCCGTCTTCTCGGATGGTCCCTCCCTTTGGAAAATTGCCACGAGGAAGGCGCAGCTGGGAGGAGTCAATTTTTTCGAAATTGTCCGAGATGTCGGCCTGGATACAGAGCCGAATTTGATATCCGAATTTCGAGGACCTCGTTTAAGAGGCGCCGAGTGGGCCGCCAGGACAGAAAGGCTCTTCTGAATAGCCGAAATACGATCGACGGACGATCGCGAGGAAGGATAAGAGACTGCCATGAGAGCGAGGAGGGGTGGGGGGTAAGGACCCAAGGTTCGTCCTCTCTCACGAGAGAGAAATTTTCAACAACACACGTGGTCCGTCGTGTATCAACCGCCCCCCTCCCTCCCTTCCTCCGAGGGGCTCTTCTTCTCGCTCTCTCGCACGTTCTTCTTTTTTTCCGATCGCTTTTTATAGGGCCACCTCCCTTTTTCTGGGCCCTTTGGATTTTTTTCTTACCCCTTGGCCGGCCATCTGCCGTCGACGATGCGGAAGGGGCGGCCAAGATGCAGAACCCGCGTGCTCGGGGGTTACCTAGACCGGAGGAAGAGGGATGCTCACGCCGGGAGAAGAGATTATGGGGACAGGAAGATCGGGGGAAGAGGACAGACGCTCTCGTTTATAAATAGATGAAGAAACATCGGCCCGAGGATGACACCCAGTGGCATAATTAATCACGTCGATCCGATGCACCTCTAAAAGAGACTTAATAAACTGTTCCATCGTTCTACGAGGAAAATCGAGTGATTACCTTCTCGAGCTATAGCCAAGTCTACAAAAGAGAGAGAACAAACGAGAGCGAATCTTTCGAGGCTCGTAAGACCCAGCACGCACGGAGAATTCTCAATGAAAGTCCATGGGTCCCTGAGGCGTACGGGGAAGGGATAGAAGGGACTCCATTCGAAGATAAAATTCGATCAACGACTGCGCAAGGAAATTCTTCGTACAACCGTACGGGTTTATCCGGATCGGTTGGCCCACTCATTGGGCCTAATACGTTGTCTTTATTACCATCTTCCTTGCGCATAATCTCGCCCAAATTTCCCATCACGCCTCACGTTTAACGTTCCTACATTTGAAATAAACCATTGGCGATTCGGATCTACCGTGTATTTATCAGCAACGGACAAGTTGGCTGTGCCGTTATTTCCTCGTGTGTTTTCATGGTTTTTTTGCCGAGGAAGGACACCGGCAGCGTGAGCACCGAGAGCCGGTTCTCACGGATAGGTGGGTCGGCTGCGGTTTTTCCCGTGAAAACCTGGCGCCGTGGAATCGATGGAGAGGGGGGCCGATATTTCAAAATTCCTCAGTACACGTAGCAGGCCTAACGATCCGACGGTATTTCGGGCTTTTTTTAGCAGTCGCTTTTTTCCCTGCACCTTCCGCCCGGAATCTGTGCCACTCGGGGTACCGTAAGCCCACTGCCCCCTTGTCTCCCCTCCCTCCCTCCCTCCCTCCTTCCGACGAATATGAGGAGGGGGGATTCTTCTCCCTACGTTTTTTTTGTATCCTCCGCAGCCGGGCACAAGGTGTTTCCGTCCTCGCGCAGGAGTTCCGGTGCTCCTCACCCCTCCGGTCCACGTCTTCCCTGGGCCCCCAGGCCCCGGTAAAAAACAGCGAGGGGCCCGCACGTAGCCCGTCGCTGGCCCCGGGGACGCACGATGCAGAGATTGGTGGAATGCACCTAACAGTACCCTAGGACCGCGTTACCCCCCAAGAGTCGCAGCGTGCTTTTTTTTACGGCTCTCCCCCTGCCCTCCCCATTACTCTTTCCCCGGGGGCACCCCTCCCGTGGCTCGTCTTCCTCCCTCCGGATCTCCCTTGGCCGTGCGAAAGTGCCACGGTGAGAATTTTTTTATGCAAAAATGGACATGGGAAAAAATGCCGGCGGACCGCCGAGTGCATCGCGCGGCGCGCCGCCAGGTGCATGGAAAAAAATTGAAAATGGCCAAGGATGAAGGCTGGAGATTCCGATGGCCGATTAATCTGCCCGTGCCTCACCACCACGGAAATGTATTGTTCTGCAGGAATCATCGTAGGAATCTTCAGCTTTACCGGAAACGTTCCCTGGAATCTTGAGGAAGAGACGAATAAGTGTCTAAGTATGTGGGTATGTGCGTGTGTGTGTGTGTGTTTTCCTCTTCCGAGGCGTCTGGAAAACGGTTTTCTGGGCTCAACGGACCGCCGAAGTAGAAGCAACCCTTGCGCGGAGGAACGTCCAAACTTCTAAACACCCTTGGCAAGGGGTCCGTCACTGGTTATATTTGGTGTCTGTCTCTTCTCGAGCACACATGCTGCAGTGGCGTAGCCGCTACGAAAGGCGCGGGGGTCCGGTCAACGCACTTTTTATTTCCGCTCGGAGCTTTCACGAGAGACGATCTCTCGCGAGGCAAAGATTCGAGAAAACGTTCACCTTCCTCCGCACCGAAACGATCGAGGTCCGTGGCACAACGGTCGGATCCTTTGGATAGGTATATATGGCGCAAATTAATTAGCCGCCAGTCGGGGGACCTACTTTTCCGGCGCAATCGTTTCGTAAGTACGCGCGTCTATTTGCAGATGGTGGAGATAGCGCGATATCGCGTAGGATCGACGTTGCACGTGTACGGGACATGCGTTGCGGTTTCTGCCGACCTCCTGGCCATCTCCGGTCAGCGATACGTCCCGCTCTAGGGACGCGTTTGGCTTTTATCTACCGCCGTGTCCGTGCGCCGCCTTTACGTCGCTGCGGCCAGAGCGCTAGAGGGCCGAGGGAGGGGACGAAAGGGGAGGAAAGAAGGCGATAAACTCCCACGAAGTCGCTGGACGCGAGCAACGAAAGCGCACCGAACCTTACTCGTCGTCATCTTGCTAGCACTATCGTTCCCCCTCCCCTCCCCTCCCGTCCGCCCTACGACTCGCTCGGTCCTCCCGGTACTGTCGTACGAGCACATGTGCACGTCTCCGAGTCGCCAGACAGAGAACTTTTTTGTCTCGATGTAAAAATAATCTTTAAAACCCCGAACAGGATGCGTTGTTAAGGCAGGGGGCGAGGGAGACGAGAGGTGAGAGTCAAACAGAGAGGGCAGGACGCAAAGGGACAGAGGAGTAAGAGCTGCTAAGAGAGGAGAGAAAAACGAAGGAAGCGCCAAGACGTTGAGGACGTCGAGGACGTTGAGGTGCAAAGTCGAGAGAGATCGAAGGAAATTGCGTCCAGGAGAAGTCGGAAATAGGGCAAGATCTTTGGAAGGAGAGAAAGAGAGAGGGAAGGATAAGAAGACCGAGGAAGGCCCGTTGAAGAGTAAGAAACAGGGAGAACCGAGGGCATCGTCGCCACCATGTCCCGTACTCAATTTTTTTCACCCTTTGGACGCTCGTCTCCCTGTAACGGGTGTCCGAAATTAACGTCACGCGTTTCCATCCTTCTTCCCGGAGGACGCTTTTGCTCGCATCTGTCGGATGCTCCTCGTCCTCGAAAGTCGTCTCTAAAGCCAGGGAAAATGGCTTCCAGCGAGGCACACGTTTCTCCTCTCATCGATAAGCCCCCCGAGAATATTTCCTGGCCAAGGAAAATCTGGGTCTACGAATAATCGTGGTACTCAGACGACGATGGAGTTTTGCGGTAAACGATCGCGTTGTCCCGATGCGGGATCGAACGATGATCCTGGCTCCCGTGTATCTTTGTTCGGAGGCGGAGGAACGTGGATAGCGACGGCGATGCTAACAAATGCGGCACACATGTCCAGGCACGGCCGAGAGAGTCTCGCCGACAGACGAGGAGGCCCCGGACGCTTCTGGATTTCCAGAGGATATAATTACGCGCGGATCGCACGAGTGACCCTGCGCGGCCTCGCGCTGCCTATATAAAGAATCGTAGAAACTCGCAGGTAAGGCCCACCGGGAAGCGCAGAGACGAGCACCGGCCGAGGAGGAAAGAGAGAGGCGGAGGAAAAAATGCCTATGAACTTGCGGACGACGACTGGAGAACATACAAGTGCCCGGGGTAATGAATGTGGGAGTTTCACACGGGTCAACGGTTCGCTGCATTTTCTAGGGACACACACACATCAAGCCTCGCTCGCACACCTCGATCCATGTCGGTATAGCGTACTTAGGATTTCTCCTCGTCGCGCGAAACCGAGTCTCCGCGGTAAGGAGCCCGCATTAAAGAGAGCCCGATCCTACGTGGCGTGTGCACCAGCAATCAACAGTCTAGCTAACTTATGCATTCGGCGGAAAGAGAGGAAACGATACGATCTCGACCGTGGATCAAGGAGCCTTGGGACCAGCCGGGAAGTGCGCGACGTGCGACAACGAAAACGGTTCGGAAGGAAATTAAACGAGGTGAGATTCCTAGACAGGAAGCAGATTCGTTACTCTCGGATAGTCGGGTCAATGCCTTCGGCTGAGCCTGCAAAATTAACCTATCCCTCTCGCTGTCATTATTCACTTTCCACCTGACCGCTGTGAAAATTCCTAAGAAGATGCTCGATCCATTGAATTTTCCATCATTTTCACCACTATGTCCGGAGGTATTCGCTGCTGGGATTGGCACGGTTGACCTTAGATAAGAGGGGCACTGCGTAAAAGACTTCGGGTTGTTTGACACGCACACTTCGTTAGTCAGGCCGAGAGGGAGAGAGGTCGGGGCTGGTCATCGTGTTGCGGTAAACGATAGCGCGTCAGTTCAGGACCTCTTGAGAAGACCGAACATGCCTGAGATGCGTATCGGGAGGGACCTGCGCGTGAGACACTGTCCAGGACCTCGAGTATCCGCGCGCAGACCGCAAGAGATAATTTTTCGGGATCGTCCAAACTCACTCCCCTTGGATTCCCCTTGGATCTGTTCCGAACAGACGCGCTATGCTCTGGGAAAAGTTTTTCAGTCGCTCGTTCCTCTCCCCCTCCAATTTCCCCGGCAGTAAAGTCCACTGGAAAGCATGTTCGCCTTCGATGTGGAAATTAAAGACCGCTCCCCTAAACGAACATTATCCAGGAGAAATTCTCCATCTTCCCGCTCTTTTCTTTCTCTCTTGGTCGACTATAGTTCACGCGCTCGCCATTTCCCTGTCCATCTTTCTCCGTTATTCGTCCTTCCCTCTCCCACGTGCTCGTCCAAAGTTTCGCATCTTCGGTCATTGAGGAAATTTTGTCGGTTAGGGGTGTAAAGAATTTCTATGGAAGCGATTACTCGAGGGAACCAATTACCATTGCTCGTGCGTGTTCTCCGGGTAATCGTCGATTTTACAGTTCCGTCTGCTCCGGTTTTCACCTCCCGGCAGGATCGAGAAGATCCTCGTGGCTCTCGGCAGCGGCCGTGGAAAGGATCCGCGACACGGATATCGATCCCACCGGCGGATGAGGGTTCAGTCACGGAATAATTAATGTGAGAGAGCAGGTACTCCTTGCGTATGCTCTCCTCTACTCCACTTTCTCTGCGATTCGACGGGGACGTGTTTACAGGGACTTTAAGGAGACGATGAACGGGGCATCGTCTAATCGGACGATCGGCCCATAAATTCACTCTGGATCTCTTCTCTCGTTCTTTCTGTCCTCTCTTTCGTGCTTTTCGCCGTTTTTCCCGACGCTATGATAAACGCGCGGAAACGTCGGCTCGTTATAATGACGTCTGCAAAAACGCGGGACAGAATTTCGCCTCGCATAAATACAGGCACGTGAGATCCGAAGGACTTCTATTCAACATTAACTGATCGATCCATCTGATGAACCAATTAACATTTTCTTCTTCCCTTCTTTTGGGACGATAGCGGCAACGATATCAGCAGGATGGACCGTGGTTGAACCGTTCCGCGAAAACCGCAAGGACGAGCCGCGAAATAACAAATATCGTGGATTAAAAAACTCGACTAACGGTGGAAAAGAAAGGGAAACTGCGCGAGGTCCGAGGGAGGGTAGAGCGAATCGAAGGACAGAAAGAGATGCAACGAGGGGGACCAGTGGAGGGGGATGAATGTTGAACGTCGACCAAGGGGAGCACGAGCACCGGAGTGAGAAGAGCCTACCCCCACCAGGGCTTCGGCAGGGGGGTGAAAAGCACCCCGAGGTAGAGCAGAGAGGGAGGAAGAAGGGAGAGCACGCTTACCCCGCGAGCGGCCGACCAAGCGAGACGGAGGAAACTCACGGGAAATAGAGAAAGACCGAGGGAAAGCGAGAGACGAAGGGAGGGAGAGCCGGCGAGAGCGAGATAGAAGCGCGTGGGGTGTCCGAGGCTCGCCGAGCGCGTCCGAAGAGGAGAGCGCAGTGCCCGAGACTTACACACCAGGTCCCGACACGGGCACACGGCCTAGGCGCTCTCCGCGTCCGGCACAGTCCACTCAGAGATACGACCCATGCTGGACCGAGCGTCGCTCTGGTCCACGCCGGCTACGGTTTCCGCGAGTTTCACCCTCGACAGGGCCACCGACCACCCCGTCCAGCCCGTCTCACTGGCCCCACAAGGACACCGTCCGCGAGATCAGACCTTTAAATGTCATCCGCCAAGACCCTTTGGCCGGATCGTCCTTACCCAGCAACCAGTGATTCGACATTCTCCATTCTCCAAGTATCACTCTTAATTGTCGCGGGACTCGGTGACACGGGGTCCCGGAGTTCCATTCGTCCAACACTCTCGGTCAACAGGATTGTACGAGGACCACGAGGAAACACGGATCCCTCGCACTCTAAGTGAAGTACGGTGACTGCGTGTGAAGTGAGATCCAGTCCAGTGGAGGACAGCAGGGACACCGGCTCCTCGGGGACGTCTTCCTCGACGCCGTGATGACGGATTAACGGCGCGGGACCGTCGGTCGGGTCCGTCGTGCGGCGTTGCTCGATCGCGAAAAGGGGGGACACGCTGTCGTCGCGATCCGCCGGGCGCCAAGAGAGCTGGCCGCACACCTGTTCCGATCGCCGACTGCTCTGGTCACCGTCGCCCGCAGATCCGGTCAACCAGGGATCTCCTCCCCGCGAACCTTTAGTCAATCCTCTGTGTACCGCCGACACGAGGAAAAATTCTCCGGATACGTCGAGGCCACGCGTTTTCGCGGGGTTTTTCGCGCACGAAAAATCCTGCTCAAGGAGAATTCCTTGTCGTTGGAAATTCCTCGCGTATCGGCGGACTCGTCGTGAAATTTTCGTGCGTGTTTACTACGTGCTTGAGACTTGACGGACTGTTGTGGTCACCGACGGTCCTCGCTCGAGGATCGCGTGTTTATGTGATTCTTAAGGAAAATCGTTCTCGCGATGGTGCACGTCCAGAGAATCGAAGAGCCCGAGCATAGGAAGCCGACGAAGAAAGGTTCCTCCTCGCGTGTTTGATATTCGACCAAGTCAGAAGTCGTAAGAAGAAGAGCAAAACCCTGGACATCGAGTTCTGATCGTTGGACCAGCAAAAAACTAGTGATAAGACGAAAGTAGAAAGAGAAAATAGGGAAACCGAAGAAGGGGGTTGAAGCGCGACCTTGAGGACGGCGCTCAGGGTGGTCAGAGGAACCCTTGAAGAAAACGAAGAGACGGAAATTCGGACGGATGGACTTTTCGCGCAAGAACCCCAAGACGTGGAGGTGAGGAAGAAGAGGAGACAGAAACTCATCGCGCGGCCCTTCGTTTCTGTTTCTCCTTTTTCTTTCCGCAAGGCCCAGGCTGGCCTCATCTTCCCTTCGCCGAGCGAACGGGAAAATTCCTCCCCCGAATTTTCGCGCTGGAGAAGCGGCCGAGACGAGCCAGTATCCGTGCTGAAGGCAGAGTCGAAGATCGAAGCACGCCAAAATGAGGATCAAAATGCCCGCTGTCAGGATCGCCCAAGGTTAGTGCGTAAACAGTAAATGGAATCCCTTGTTGACAGGTTTTTGTCGCGTCCGTCGCTCGTTCCAGATTAGCCTCGAACCTCTACTTCTTACACCGAAATTCCTGACCATTAGCCACTTGATTTCCAACATTTTCCTACCTAGCAGGAATCATCGTATTTATGGCGCGTCAAAGTCAACCAGTTAAATAGTCACTCTCACGTTGGAAAAAAGTTGAAAGAATAATGGTGAATCGAGCGAATCTCATTGGCGGGTAAAACTAATTGGTATGTCATTAAATGAACATTCTGATAATCTTGTATCTTCTCGGATTCATGGGTCTGGGTTTGCCAGCGGCGCAGGTTACCATTTTGACCGGCAAAAAAAGCTTGGCGCGTGCCAGGAAGCTAAGTGCTTGTACCGGCTACAGCCGCAACATCGTCGATAGTCATCGTCCTCTTCTGCGAGCAAAAACTATCACGAGGGACCTGTGCGTATGGAAGAAGTTTCCAATTATTCGCCGGCTTCTTTCTTTCGATAATCCGATCGTCGTTTTTCGTCCGCGGAAGAACAGGCGTTTGAGGAATCGTTAAGAGCGCTTGTTAAATGGCAAATCGGCGTCGAGCGCGTGGCAAAAGTGCGAGAGAAAAAGGGCGCGAGACGTGAGAAAGTCGGCGGGTGGAGGGAAAAAAAGAAGAAGGCAAGGGGAAGTGTCGCGGAGGTCTATAGTTGGTTAAACGTCTTGGGAGCTCGTCGACCGACAGAATTTTTAATTAGTCGGTTCATCGAGGCGGGGGGTGGAAGCTGGACGATCGGGGCAACGGGGGGAAAAACGAGCGAAAGTGACGACTGAGGAGCGGGCTGACAAGAGAAATGGCAACAGCAGATGAGACGAGACGACGAAAGGACAAACGAAGCCACGGAAAATAATTTGCGGAGGAAAAGGGTGCGACAGAGAGAACGTCAAGGGAGACCGGCGAGAAAGTACACGGGGAAGGGGGTAGAAAGGGAAAGTAATTGCGAAAAGAAAAAAGAGGAAAAAATGGCGAGAGTAGAAAGAGATAAGGAAGAGAGAGCAAAGGAAGGCGGGGGAAGAGGGATCACCGGGCGAATAGAAGGAGAGGCCCAGGGTGGTAGGGGTTGAAGGGAAAGGAGCCAAGGAGGGGCGGCATTGTCATGCGCGCGTTTTTCACAAACTTTTCCACCCCCGTCTCTAGCCTTCCATCTCCCTTCTGTCTACCCTCGTGCCGTCGACTCTCTCCCTCCGCTCCACCCCCGTATCCCCGGCTCAGGGAGGGACGGGGGCACCCCCTCGACCCCACGGCTTGAGGCGCCGTCGGCAGCAACGACGACGACCACGACGACGACGACGACGACGACGACGACGACGGCGACGGCGGCAACGGCGGCTCCGTTTTCTTAATTACAACTGCGATATTCTTTAGTTGGCGCGATGACGCCGCCGCGAAAAGATACCGGAATCTTCCAAGACG
Source organism: Hedychridium roseum (assembly GCA_963989215.1). NCBI lineage: Eukaryota > Metazoa > Arthropoda > Insecta > Hymenoptera > Chrysididae > Hedychridium > Hedychridium roseum. Next base: position 746,373 of record OZ022318.1, on the reverse strand, counting down.
ATTCGCGCACGACTCTCTCGACGTCTCCGCCCCTCGGATCTATCGATCTTCCCGATGACCTCGTCGATCCTAGACGCAGTGGACACTCGCGATATTCGTGCAGGGAGAGGAAGGAGGAAGTCAATTCGCTATCGTTTAAAAGAGATTCGTGCCACGATCTTGTGACATCCCGAAGCTCGTGTGTCGGTGGAAAACGGAAGTGCACGGACGACATGGATATGTCAAACATTGAAGACGATAATACGACGACTCGCGTCTCAGCCCTAAACGCCCTTACAGTCCGAACGGTGAGTTGTCTCGAGTAATCGAACCAAGCGCGTACAAGTGGCCGACAAAAATAACGATTTCACGGTTAAATATGCCCACTGAAGTATTCATGAAACGTCAAATTGGAAAGAGGAACTCGAGGAAATTGAAGAAACGGCCAGACCTTTAATAGTCACCGGCGATTACGTAATAATGAAAGACCGTCTACGTTCTGACAGTGCCCTTTAAAATAATCGCGCATCTGGATTTAAGAGAATCTATACTGTATTAACTCGTCTGGCTGCGAGACAAAATGAAATATTAGCGGATCGTCCTGAGGGATTTGAGGAACCGTCCCGGCCAAGTCGAAGACCGAGCTGTCCATCAACGTCGCCGATTGATGGCCATTAACCGACAGAACTGGCAAACAGATCGCGCCTACAGTTCCTTATTCGGTTAACGTTCGATCTGCAACGAGGCAAAGCTCGGACTAAAAGCGGACTCCTCGATAATGACAAATATTATCAATAAACGAGCTACAGTCGGATGAGTGGGGGGAGGAACGAAGAGAGAGGCGAAGCAAAGCAAAGCAAAGAGGATAATGGCGTTAATCGTGGCAATTAGGCTTCTCAGCGGGAGGCAGTGCCCTTCGAAGGTACTTGTACGACTGCCGCTACGATCACTCGAGTTACTCAGGAGGATGTTATTTAGCAAACAGAAGTGCGTTTAACGCGCCCCTGTCGGCACGTGCGCGGCATATGTTCCTCTCCCGTGCTACGCCGGTGCGTTTGTATCTGCTAGATATTGTCTTTGATGCGGCCCGTCGGAAGAAGCCCTCCTCTCTTCGTCTCCTTCTCGCTCGTCCGCTTCCTCAGCTTTCCTCTCTCGCTCGAATTGCGGGACACACGCTACGGATCCTCCGGCAAAAAACTACTTTCATTTGATTCCTTGGATTAACCTTCGGGGTGGGACACAGGCGCGTGTCAAACTCTATCCTCTTCTCGTCCCTTTCTTATCTTCGTTTTGCTTCGACTGGTCGGCCCCTGTGTCTCTCGAACATGCATTAAATATTTGTACGAGCAGAGAAGGTTATAGATTCTGCGAATGTCCAATATTTCGCTGCTTAACGTGGTGTCATTGACTTCGTGGATCCTGGTGACGATCAGCTGTCTCTCTCTCTCTCTCGTTTTCGAACTCTCCCTACGGCCTGTCTTTAGTCATGTTTCTTGTCTGTCGGTCGCACGGAGGGTCGGCCGGTCAGCACGCGAGCAGGTAAAACATGCTCCGCGTAAGATCGGCCGATCTTTTGTTACGTGACGTAAGAGACACGGGGTGAGAGGAAACACGTGTCATGCGACGGACCCGAGTCGAATGGAAATTAACGAGCCGGTTATGACGATCTTTGACTTTACGAGCCGTTGGCTCCCATTTCCGATTCAATAGAAGACCCTGTGGATCAATCCCTACGGTAATTTGCCCCTTCCAATGCCTCGGACCTTGCTTTCCATCTGATACCGAACCAATCTTACTATCCACGATAGCCCCACCTCCATGGACGAAGAATAATTCCACAGCCCTGGAAACTTTGAGGACAACTCGATACTCATTATTGAGAACAAGACTCAAAAGTTGAATTAATTAGATTCTTCAGCAGGTGCTACCTCAGCCTTGCCCCGTTAATTTCTTCAATTTTTGTTGGATTAATTAAGATCAGTTGGTTAACCACCTACGAGATGGCGCCACGTGTTGGCACCGTCGGATGTCGCGTTGATGTTCGCTACTGAACTTGGCAAGAAACTTCAACTTTCACTTTTCCCTGCCACGATCCTCTGAATCACTAACAACGTTCTTGGCACTTAAACAATTTTTTAGACTTTGACAGTGGAGCAAGTTCAATGCGGACATAGGAAAGATTCCGTAGGGAATCCAATATAGGAAATTACGGAATGGAGGGGCAATCGATCGGTCAATTAGACGGCACTCGACGAAACGTAGCAGTCGTTCTGCCGGGGATTGCGGGAGACACGGGCCCATAAAGAGCGAGAATTAATTACCCATCGGTCTTAGCCTCTCCTTAAATCCCCGCGCAAGGACGAAGGACGTGTCGATAGAGGATATCGCCGTCAACGTCGTCCTTCTCTCGGTAGTCGGCTGTATATCGTCCGGCCAATCTGCCGTTGGGGTAATTCCCGCTGAAATACGACGTCGTCGGGTTCGTTCCGCGGATGGAGAGAGAGGGCAATCTTTATTGGTCCTCGCTGTAGGCGAACCACCCCTTAAAAAAGGGGTAAAGACCGCGAGACTATACCTTCGACCCGCCTAGAAAAGAATTCATAGGAAGTCGTCAATTAATTTCGTCGTTTTCTTCAGGGATAAATATCTCCCGGTACAGGGAGGGGGGAGGAAGCGGATCAGGGGGCGTGTAAAGGAGCGTCGACTTTCTTGAAGCACGTAAAAAAGCTGACGAGCCTGTCCACGTGGAAAAACGTGAAGAAACGTGGGCGTCAGGATCGGTGTTCCTTGGATCTGGGAAAATTTATGTTGTTTGCAGTGTCGGTTTCCTCGTCCATTGTCCGCCATTGTCCAGCGGACCCTCCTTCCAAGGTGCGAACACCATTCGGCCGATAATCCGCTCGTATTATTACACGCATTGTCGGCGGTTCACTTGTCGAGGGGAGCCGGACGGTTCTTCTCTTCTTTCCTACCTGACCAAGGGTCACTGCTCGTCTTTCCTTCTCCCTCCTTCCGGGTCCGCGTATCCCCGTCCTTCCGGCGACGTCCGCAAGGTGCGTCCCACCCTTCTCATGGACGATCACTGCAGGACCGAGTCCGCCCTTTTAAGTGTATTTACAGCAACCTGGCAGCCAGCTTCTTCGACAACAACGAGGACCCCTCCGAGTCGATCCGATCGCTTTTTCAAACCTCTTCATCCCTCCCGTACACCTCTCTTTTCTGTGGCTACTTAGCCTTGGCGCCGCCAATGGCACCGGGCTGATCGCATAAAAAAAAATGGATTATCCGTGGATACTCGCTCCTGGACGACAATGGTAATTAGTTGGCCGTAAAAGGAAAGGGACAGGACAAATGGGATCGACTTGGGCCGTGCGTAGTTGAGCGTAGGCCGACATGGACGTCTCTGGATTCCCTTCCTCGTGGTCACACCCGTTATAGGCTAATGTCCCGACGCCGGGAGAGCCGTATGTAAACCACGTGGCGTATGTGTGTCCGCTCGGGACTTCTATAAATACGATTTGCTGGAGCACCAAGTTCAGGGGAACAGGGTGAACCGCGATGTTTTTAGATTTTCCCCCTTGGACAGTCCGCATCTCCCCGCCTGCTTCTCCTCCTCTTCTCCGTTTATTAGACGAGCGCGACGATTCACGGAGATTCGGCGCATTTACACGCGATTTCACGCTCCGTAAACGAAATCGGGCAGATTCCTAGAATTGCGGCAACTCGTCTTTTTTTTTCAAACGACGAATACTTGAATTTAAATCCAGATCGCTGGCTGCGCGGCCCTGCGACAATCTTCTCCCCTCGCTCCTCGCTCCTCCATTGGGAACGCACGTGACAGCGGAAACGCGCGATTAAGAGGAAAAAATGTACACGTCCTTGCGGGAAACACCTTGGAACGGAGGTCTTACGACGCAGGCGAGTTCGTTGGCTCGTCTATATTTCGCGCGGACCTTGACGATCCCGGTATTCCGTGGAGAAGTATTCGGAAACGCGTGCTTAGCCGATATTCCGCGAAGCACTGGAAGCGAATTATTAGCGGAGTACCCGGAAAATGGCTTCGATGAAGCCAGAAAGTGACGGTTGAGCTCGGCGCGGATGCATTAGGGCCGGCAGACAATTAGAAATCGAGCGTTTCTTAACGTCAGACTTACGTCGAACCGGGGAGACGTAGTTTCGTAGTTTTACGATTCCCCGAGCAAAGCGCGCGCCGTGGAAGAACGGAAAAGGAAGTGACGATTATCAACGCGGATTTTCGGGCCGAGCGGGCAGGTCGCCAGGATATTTGCTTTAACGAGGCCGTTTCTACGGAGGCGGGGGAGTGGGGGGACAGGCCGGCGAGCAGATAAAGAGACGGAATGAAAGCGAACCGATCCGAGGAATCACGTCCGGCCATTGCGGCTCGATTGACCCGGAAAAAGGATAAGACGCTGAAAAACCGTCGACGTCCGTTCGCTCGAGATGCCCGCCTCGCTCTGATTCCCCCTCGCCGGCGAAATAATACTTCGCTCCGCGCAAACCAGCCTCTGGGAGAATCGAAAAATGGCGCGGTTCGTGAAACGACGCGGTCCGAGCGACGAGGTGGGCCCCGATTGGCTAGCAAGAATAAAATTGCACCGCGGGAAGGTCCTTTCTGCGAAAATCAATCGAGGCAACGCCGAGAGGAAACGGACCGAGCGAGATTCCATTGTACAGCGCCGAGCCAATCGCGAGACTGGTTCGCGGGGGGTCAGCCAGCGGGGCGCGAAATTATCGTTAAAAAAAGTCAGGCTCAGGTAGCAGAGGAACTATGGACGGTGCGGAAATGGCGCCGATGATACGAATGTTAATCGCAGGGCTAAACACGAAATTACAATAATTTTTCTGAAAAACGGGCCGTTTAGCGGGACGGAAGTTTGATCTCAATTAAGGTTTATCGCGCGGTGTAATACGAAGTGGGAAAACGGAACGGCGGGCAAATGCCGTCCCGCAGGGATTCTCGTGTTAATTCACGCCCGAGAAAATATTTCACGTTGACGATCGTTAATTATTTCGTGTAACAGCGTTCGGCACTATCACGCGTGTTGCTCGTTGTCAAAAGTTTGCATTCGGATGTTTTGCGGGCGGCTTGAGTTTCGCGGGCGGACGTTTTGAATAATGTAACAACGAAGCCACCCCTTGAGCCGTTCCTCCGTCTCTCTCTTTCTTTTCCTGTCCTCCTCCTCCTTCTCCACCCCCCTTGCACTCCCCGTCGGGTGGCCTTGCCCATTGAGCTTCCTCTTTCCCCGGCCGCCGCAGAAGTTTCTAATTAACCAAAGCCGGAACACGCGAGAGCACGAAAGAGAGAGGGCAAGGGGGAAACGAGACAACGCGGGGGACACGTAGATACAACGCATTGACTCGTCCTGTCGTGCCGTGTCGTGTCGTGTCGTGTCGTGTCGTTGTGCCAATGATTGTCGATCCACAGGCTTATCTTCCCCGATCGACAATCACGGGCGTGGCGCGAAGAAACAGGCTCGATACTCCTCGGAGCCTTCGTCGTATTTCTCGAAAAGCTCTACGCGAATTCCGTATGCTCGAAAATCAGCGAAAAATCGAGCGACCGTGGGAGATCTCGAAGGATCACCGAGAATGTTTCTGCACGGCGGGATGTCAAGGTGGATTTTCTATTCCGCGCGTTGGAGATCGGCGATCGGGGCAGCTGGACCGCGCATAACTGTACCTACATGATTTATTTTGATCGAAAATCATGGAAAGGGGTTTCCTCCTTCAGGAAAGGCAAGAATGAAAAGAAAGGGGACAGGTCAGCGGGACCTGCTCGACCATTTCCCTCGACCTCTTTCTCGCTCTTCCTCCCTTACCCTTTCTCGTTTCTTCCCGTTTCCTCCAAAGTTCGGCCCGTCTCTCCGTCCCTCTCCTTACCACGCATACGTCCAGCTAAGAGCGCCGCCATTTCCTTCCTCGTCGCTCCTGGTCTGCCTCTCTCCCTCGTTCTCAATGGACAATGTCCTGGCCGGCCGGCACAAAGGGGCCCAGGGGACCGGGAGATCCTCCCACGATACGCATGTGGAGCAAAGACGACGGGCATATACCCCATTCAGAATCCGTGAGAACCAGATTTCATATTTCTCATAATATTCTCATGGTTGGGGGCCCCACGACTGCGGGAACTTGTCCGCGATTTTCCTCACGCGTCCGCGGACCCGAAAAACCGCTCAGCCGTTTCTCCAAGCCGTTCCTTTCCACTCTTCCGTGGCCCTCGAAACTCTGCCTTCTCCTGATGTATGTACGAAAAATGCAAATAACCGGGCGCAAAGAATGCCAATCGTCGATAACATCGAGCCAAACGGGAGAGTAGGATCCTTGTAGAGCTTCGCGCTCTTATCCAATTACCGTTCGTGGCATTAAGTGGAAGCTAACGGTAACGCGAGCATATGAAATCTAAATTTCGTTTGTAAAGACCGGAGGACCCGTTAGGTCCCCCTTGTGTTCGCAAGGCCCGAGACCTTCAAAGAGAACGCCGGAGCTTACCATTAATAAAAAAAACACGAACGAACAAGGAAATTCGAGAAAAGCATCGGGCAAAAAAGGGTGAGTAAGAATAAGGTCGGCCGACCTACCTACGGCGCATGTATGCAGTCAGCTTCGCCGAAAACAGGTCTCATTTTTTGTCTCGCCCGGATCAACGTTTTTCATACTCGACTGACGTGATTTCATGCGCGTAGGGCCCGACAAGACGGAGAAAAAAGTGCAACGTTGCGCGCGAAATTATAAACAAGTCCCAAGAGGGAAGAGCGAAAAATGATTTGACGAATTTTCAGCCAAGGAAAAGCGTGGTGATTTTCCTGACTTACCGCCAGGAATCTGATTGGACGTCGAGCGGTGTTTCTTCCACACTCACGTGGCTTGGCCCTACGGGACGAAGGACCTGCAAAAAAGCGAACAAACGCGTGAGCCTCAGTCGCCATGTTGAATCCTTTGTACGGGGAGATGTATCGAAGCCAAGCCAGTATCGCGCATGGGGTAAGAGGAAAAAACGGTCGAGCCCTCTCGGAAAGTCCGACGAAAGGGTCTCGCGCGATAGAAAAACGTCTTCCGTGGGCCGGAAGGCGAGAATGAGCGAGGGAGAAGGGAAACCCCTCGTGATCGTCGTTCAAGGGAGATGGAGAATCGGCCGAAAAAAGTGGGGGTTCGTATAAAAATCATCCCCACCATTGACGGCGCAGGGCCCGTTCCTCTATTCTTGGGATATATGCCGCATGGGGCCCCGTCCGGCCCCGAGCTCCAGTCAGCATCTGAGCATGGACGAAACCAGAACCGCCGGGCAAAGAAGCTTATGAAAAATCCATTTCTCCCGGTGACGTTATGCGCGGAGTTTTTCTTCTCTAGTCAGAGCCGCGGCGTGGGTGATAAGTGCCGTGCCAATTGTTCCGCGGAGGGGAGGTCAAAGGGTGGACGTGCAATGCTCTACGAAGGTACCGATTCTTCAGTAACGAGAAACCGTTGACGCGTTGGCCAAATAAGTGGGTCGTCGCAGATAGCGAATGACGATAAGAGAACCGTTTGAATGATTCATCGTTTCCCTCGACACGTGCGACGGTAATTCGATGATCTCGCGCAACAGCGTCATCCTCGCGTCATTCTTGCCTTCGACTTGGCCCGACGCACGTACGGCTCTCGATCCTCGTCCTGGAAGGAAATTGCCGCGGCCCGATACTAATGGATAATGGAATTATCGGTTACGGCCGTCGGGGCTGCTCTCGCCCTGGGGATGATCGTAATTCAATTGGCTCGATGTGTCCTCTGGACGTTTTGACAGGACGAATGTCCTAACAAGGATACCGCCTCGGGATATCCTCTCGTTTCCTTCAATCCCCCTCCCCCTCACCAGTCTACAACCCCCACGTAGTATATCGTGTATCCTTCGTACACCTTATCAGTCGCAAAAAAACGGACGACGTGTGTTCCACGTGACCTTCCATACTCGATCGATCATCGACTACGAACGCGAGGAAGCCGATAAACCGAGGATAATGGAACAGAAGTTAAAAGTATCGTAGGATCAATTGATAGTCCACTTTTATTGGCCCTTCGATACGACGAAAATCGTGCGATGGAAAATTAATACAACCGACTAATGACGTCCGGACGTTTCCTGCAGAGATTCGAGTAGCTCATTCGTCCAACTCTGGGCTGGAAATTACGAGGTCTTCGGCAATAAGGGAGAGCCACCCCGTACGATCGGGGCATTACGAATGTATAGGCCAATTTGTAAGCAATCCAACTTACGCTCGCTCGAAGATATTGTATTTTTACGTTATCTCTCGTTTCATAGCTATTCGCGGTCTCCGCTCTCCTTCACCCATTCTCTCTCTATTATATTTTTCCCCATGTCCATTCTCCTTCCGAGTATTTCTGCTTATTTAACGACCCGATCAACGTTAACTGCCCGGGGATTCTACGTAAGCGCGCTACTGTGAATACATATATCACAATGTCCACGGTTATTTAAATTATGACACGGCGTGGTTGAAAATGAATTTTTGAATACTCTAGAGGAAGAGATCGAACGGGACGTGAAATGAAACGGTGGCAGGGTGAGTCCGGGGTCGAAGGGACACTGAGAAGACACAAGGATCTCCTTGGAAGGTCCTTCGACGCCAGTCCTACCCCGTCTCTGCGAGAAAGGCCAAGAGAGGGAGATAAAAAGACGACGAGAGGGGGCGAGAGGGAGCGGAGGGGTAAACTCGTATATCCGGCTGGTTGCTCGGTACTTTCGGCCCAACATCTGCCCCCGAAAAAACAAAAGCCCATTGTCGCTAACGACCGGTCGCGCGTCTCTTGTTTCTAACCGAGCGCTTTTGAATCGTAGGCGAATATAACGGACCCCGCGGGTCCATTGAGAGCAGGCCGCTCGTCCACGTTTTCTCTCCTCGCCTATCGCACTTCCCTTCCCCTTCCCTTCCCTTCCCTTCCCCTCCCTTCTCCTTGACACTAATAAACAACCGACGCGTCCCTTCCCACCAGACGCAACAACAAAATTACCCTATGTTCCAGGAAACATAAAAAACCAAGGGCCATAGGACCCTCCTAAAAAGTTTGTTTAACTTACACGCTTCACCCTCGTGTCTCCCTTTTTCTATATTTTCCTGGCCCTTCCGGGTACCGTTTTCACAGCGTTTAAGCCGCGATTAAAATCTGAAATCTCGTCGAAGAATGGCAGACGATTGTCTCGCGATTCACGATGGTCCGTTATCTGACTTCCTGCGGCCCCTCCTACTTCGTTTTCCTTCAGGTAGGCGCGTTTCCGGCGAGAAAGGAGAGCCGATGGACTCGGACGCGAATGGAAAACGCTTCCTCGGACGGAGAAGGGAAAATTTCGCGGAGGGTAGATCGGTATCGCGGCCGAACGGGCTTTCATGCTCGTCCGCGTCGTTCCTCAGGAATATCTCGCAAAAAATAGTAACCCCGTGGCTGTCGGAAATCGGTTTTCCGCAGCTGGAGGAACGTTAACGTGGGAGGAGGAGGCACGGTGGAAGGACGGGGAGGAAGGCGAGTTTGCGCCCTGGCCAATGGTCAAGCCAGCTCCGCCCCGAAAGAATCGAACCGTTCTGCCGTATCTCCACACGCCGCAGGTGCGATCAGAGTCGTGGAAAAGAGAATGACGAAGGGAAGGAGAGAAAGTCGATCGAAATGTCGACGACGAGGTGGGGAAAGCATCGAGACGAAAAAGCATGGACGACTGAAACGACCAAATGGTCGAGCGGTTGATGCAAAGGAAACGGAAGTGGCGAGAAAACGCGCAGGAAACTGGCAGAGGTTTTTCCTGTTTTTCTCCCGGAATCCCTGCCAGGCAAGCCCTCGCTGGATATGGATACTCGAAGAGGGCGAGATCGATGTATGAAATTCCTGCCAATCTCTATGTTAATGTCCCGTCGTTCCGGGGGACGCGAGGACAGAGGAAAACTCCGAGAACTAGCGTATATCTCCCGACGGTCCTAGGGACTCTACTGGAGGACACTTAAAAGTGAATTGTTACGTCTGCGGCTGACCCCGGCCACCTATGCCCATCCCGCAATACGGTTGAATTATATGCCATGTAAAGGAACGGGAGATCGTCCAAAGATCACCGGGGTTATAGGACCACTCGTCCTCCTCGAGGAATAAGTCCATTTCTTCCAGATGCAGAGAAGCATTAAAAGGGAAATTAATTCAATGATAAATCGATTTCCTATAATTGTTGGGCTTCTGTTAGGCTATACTATTGTCTGGGATACTTTCTGACTACTGTCGTTAACTCGATCGTTGTTTTGTTCACAGCGGAAACGTCGCAAGGCGGCGCGTCCCCAGACACCGTCCAATGCGGGGGTTGCAGGGTGTCCTACCCCCTGGCGGAGATCGTGCGGTTCATCGAGCACAAAGTGAACCACTGCCGGAGCGTTTCCCAGGGTTGCCACAGCCCACCAGTCACCGCGGCGCCAGAGGATTCGGATCCGGAAGACGCCCTCGCCTTGAAATCTGCCGAGCAGGACTCCAAGGTGAACTCCGTGCCGAGCATCTCCGCGCCTATCAACAAACGAGGAGGCAGACTCGAAAGTCCACCGACTCCGCAGGGATCAGCCCCCGACACCGGAAGTCCAATCGAGCTTCGGGCCAGCGCCAGCTCGACGCCCAAGAGACGGACGGAAGGCCCCGAAGAAGACAAGGAGGATCTACCGAAAAAACCTAAAACCGAGTCCGTCGATGCCGATACCAATACCATCAATTCCGGTAAGCATCTACATGGCTCGTCCCATTTAAGAAAATTATCCTCCCTCAAGAATACCGTCCCCCAGAACCGATCGGCTGGACATCCTATTCCATGGGGCCTCGTATAGTCACGGTGAGAATCAGCGAAACTCGTCATATGGCTGCTAGATTCGAGCGAGGAGAGTTGTGGAAAAAAAAGGGAACTTTAAAGTACAGTTACAGGCTGCCATGCGATGTCAGACATGGTCCAGCGAGCTCGAACAATGGACGACGGTGGTTTCGATTTTTGAATTTAAAGCGCCGCTCGGCCATTGGGGTGAACCTATCCCCCCTTGTCTCCCCCCCAACGAGGTTCCTTTTGTCGCGCGTCGAAGGGCTGAATGCGCGGGTGTCCGCCGAGTAATAACTACGAGCAATTCGATTTTTTTCATCTTCATCGTTACGAACGTCACGCGAAATTGTTTAACATGTCCTCAGTCAGCAGATTTGATGGTCGTACGTTTTTAGTCGCGATTGGAGAGGTTTCTCGGTTGGTTGAATCGGACGGACGGCTTTAATTCCTCGGGCACTCGAGGCGGAATCGGCATCGGGTCGAGGTTTACCCCGATTAACGTCAAAGGACCCGCCGTTCGGCGTGAAACGATATTCATGCAGTCGGTCCGGCGATGATTTCAAAGCTCCGCGTCCCGGAGGTTCTTAATTCAGCGCTTACCCGTGCAAATTGACGGTGGAAGGCTGCTTTGCATGGCAGAGCACCGGCGAAAGGTCCACGGGTTTCTGCGGATGATCGTTTCCTCCCTCATCTTCCCGGTCTACTCGCGTAATTGCCCCGCGACATTCGATTAAACGCGTGACAGATGCCGTTGTCCGTTGAAAAATAAATTCATCTCCGACGAAAACGTCTCTCCCTTGGCGTCACGTCTAATGACTTTCCTCGGCTCGCATAAATTCCCTCTAGCGCTCTCTGACAAATGAAAATGGCCAGCCGCTGTGGGGGAAATGTTGTTAAAACGTCTGGAAGATCCGCGGAAGTGTCAGTCGCGGTTCAGGGAATAGCGCGGCGAAAACCGCCGTTCTGACGAACCTCGAGGATTCGTCCTGACCGCGGATTGGCAGGGTTAATGCGGATAACCTCAGCCACTCGAGCGGGAAATCGTCGAACCGGTGTCCCTTTAAACCTTGTCCATCCCTTCCCCGTCCCTCGATTCTCCCGACGAGACAGGAACCCCTGCGTGATCGTCTCTCATCCCTCGGTTCGCTCGAGAAACCGAGGAGGAACCCTTTCGACGGCTTTTTTGTCAGATTTTTTCGCTCTCGTCCAGCCACGTCCGAAAGGCCAATTAGACTCGTCCCATTGTTCGGCCACGTGGGACGCACGAGCCCCGGCTTCTACGGATCAACGCACGCCACCGGTATTCCTCCTCCGTCCTCGGTGCGTACGCGTGTAAGGACAACTTCCTCGCGTGCGACCAGGTAACCCGGGGACCAGCCGATCCAAGCACCGACACGACGTACCAGGACACTCGGCCCTGCTGACACGATTGTCCTCGAAATCGATAGCCACTACCTTCCAACTTCTCCCACTGGCTAAAGAACGGATCGAACTTGGCCGAGTGGGGGAAGGGAAATTAAAGACACGATGTTAGGGGCTTGGGGACAGAAAGACAGTGGAGTCTCGAATGAAATCTCGGCCCGTATGGCCCGGGAAAATCCGTCGAAATTGACGGCACGCAGCTCCGGGCGAGGTGCAGCTTTCATCCGTCTGTCACGTTTGTCTGGAATATTAATTCCCTTCCCGCTCGTCACCGAGGATTTTCCCTCGACAGCCGGTCTTTCCGGTTCCTTCGTTCGAGCCCTCGGACCACCCCCCTTCGCGCCTCGGGCGCTCCACGGTGAATTGCTCCCGCGAATTTGCCCGTTTATTCCTTCCTTCTCGCGGAAGGAAGTCTCCGACCATCGCATAAAAATGATGCATGCGTTCCCCGCGACTCCACGTCTTCGCTCTCCTAATTCAATCGACCCTTTTTCGGCCAACTTTGAGAAGCAAAAACTTCGCTCTTCCTTCTCGTAATCTCAGCGTGCACTTTTCAAAAGGAGCGGTTAATGGGCCGACGTTGGTCGTTCTCGACGCTCTTGCGGTCAGCCGACATAAAGGATCCTCAAGCACAGCGCGACCAATAGTCTCGCTGCAACCATCCACTGACCACAAGGAGTACGTTAATACGTCCGTCACCTGCTTTTTTTTCTCTTTTTCCGGACAAGAAAAAATATCGCCGCGACTCGAATCGCGAAATTACCGACGGCACGACACGCCGCTATTAAACGTCACTTTTTACGACGAACGACGAGTATTTCGGAAGAGAATCCTGTCCTGTCATAGTGCCATGTGTTGCTCGTTAAATCAGCCGATTATGTAACCCATGCTGAGCCTTTTGTCGTCTCGCGAATAAAGGTCCAGCGATCGAGATGCGAGCGGTCACTCTATCGAATCAACCCCCGAGCTACCCTTGCCTCGCTGATTAAAATCAGCCGCAAATTGCCTACCTGGATGATCCCGCCGCACGTTCTCCCTTTTAACTGCAACCCTCGGACCGGGGACAAAGTGCATACGTCGCATACGCCGGATAATCGATATTTTAATATTGTCACACGCCGTTCCGGATTAAAGGCCCTTACGCCTGTCCGTGCGCTGTGATGTCATCGGTGCAGATGTGCACAGGTCAATAAAAAGTGAGATCTTTCGTCGAAACCACGATCGATAACGATGATAAATGTAATGCCCATCTACGCGCTGGTTCGCGAGAATTTTTCTCCAAGGTGGGCAAAAAGAAGGGTCTGGGGTTTCCGGTTGTGCGTCTCCTGGTTTGTCAAGTCTGCCATGAAAGGGTTGAAAGGGAGTATCCGTAGGATGACCATGGCTCGGTCCTCTTTCTCTCTGGTCGTTAAACAATGGCATTCCGAGCGATTTGCCCGTAAACGTCGCCGGGGCCAATTTGTCGGGCAATTTCTGGAGAAAATCGGTCGGTCATCTGTCGCAAGGAGCGTCGCGGGGAAGCCCGGAAGACTCGTCCTAGACATATTGTTCATTCGATTCCACGGAGCCCTCTCTTCCGTCTTAAAATCACCAGGATCCCCGGCGGACCTTCAAAGACCGTCAGCCACGATTATCCTTCGTTCTCCTTCTCCTCTCTGGCTTTTCTTTCACCAACGTCAAACCACTGTACGCGCTTTCCTCCGACATTGGTTTTCTCCGCGCTGTACGTTAAATAATTATCGATCGGGCGAAAAGATTGGTAAGCGATGAGCGGGGAAGATATTGTGGAAAGCGTTTGGCAGTGATCGCCGTCGAAAACCATTTGCCACGGACGTGGCTTGGAAATCTGAAGAAATAATCCTAACGGATGGCCACCCGCGAGTTTTACATATGAAAGCCCGTGAATCGATACACCTTTATTATGCCCCACTCCCTTCTCTCCCTGGACTCGCTTATCTCTCGCTTCAGAGAGGCCGACCCCTCGTCTCTGTTTCCCCCGGGGGGAAGTCGGCAATATTTTCCACTTCCGGCGAGAACCGGACCGAAAGGCCCGCCGAATCGCCCGGAGCGTGAAACAATATGCCGAATTTTCCATGGTGGCCTTCCGATTTCAACCGTGACTCGATCCTCCTTTTTTCCTTCTTCACTAATTTCCCCGCCGCCATGACTCGGGCGAATCTTCGACCTTCCCCCCGGCAGTTCCCTCCATGTTTCGCATTCCAGGGAGGTCTTTTATTTCTAGAGAGTCGTAAGTAACTCGTCAGGAGAGTGTACAGATAAGAAACATTCTATCGAAGGTGTTCGTCAGTGGATTATGAAGTACCGCGCGGCGAACCTCTTCCATTCCACAGCGATTCATATCGCAATTGGTAATGCGTAAACGAGAGTCGAGGATCGAAAGGTCAGCAAGCCGGGAAAGAAAAATGTCCTCGCCCACGGCTGGGCTCGTTATTATAGTTAGCACCTTGTTACCACCAATGACACGCTCTCCATTGTGCCAGATCGCCATTCGAGCATAGGTTTCCAGCTACTCACGGCACGAAACTCTCGCGAAATTCCCGAAATTCCCGAAATTCCTGCCTACGCACCGAAAATACCTCCCTACCGTAGCCGCTTAAAACGGGCGAATTTTTCGAATTTTTTTACAGGCCTTGCCCGCCAGGTATCGCTGTGCCCTTAAAGTCCTTAAGAGAAAGGACGTTTACAATGCTTAAATAAGATCCGCGGAGAGTTTAGGTGGCGTTCGGCTTTAAGACGCACCCCGCACTTTCTTCCCCCCTCCCCCGCAAAAAGATGCAGCCTCTCGAGTCGGGCTTCCTCCCCTCGGGAACGGCCATTTAATTAGGACCGCTTTATTTTGCCGCGTACCTTTGTCTACCTTTGACTTTCCTTCTCCGTCGTCAGAGCTCGACGCGGAGGACGAGCCGGCAACTTTTTAATCTCTTACGTCCCTCCTACGGACGAGCTCTGGTACTTTCTCTTCTGGACGATTTCACAAAGTACCTTTTAAGAGCTCCTCTGCCCTAGCCTGCCGAACCATTCACGATTGTAATCACGTCGATTCCAATCTGATCAGCCTCCTAACACCGTCCTTCGACGGGCGAAAAACTTTCGAGACTTCCGGCTTGCAATATCGCCCACGAGGTCCATCGTTTAGCCGACTTCTCCGGAGTCTTTCAGCCAGTCGACTCACTGGATATTTTTGCGCTAACGCCGCTCGTCGACTTTACGACGGAAGAGACGTAAATCCCAGTCACCCCGCTCGCCCCGAAACTCCGGAATTACGCTCCTCCTGGAGAATATGTTTTCGCGACGATGTTTCACGCGGTCCTTTCTACCCCGCGCTAAGCACATTGTACGGCCGGGCTGCTTTATCTCTCTTCCTTTGCGGACGACGACAAAGAGACACGGCGATGCTCTCAGACTCCTCGCTTTCTTCGAGCGAACCCCGTGGTCCGACGTAGGGAGGGTGGCGTCGAATTAATAAAACCCGACGGACGCCCCACGTCGTCGCGGCTGGCCCGCAGGGGCGTGAAAAATGCCCGAAAATCTGATATCCCGGATTAAAAACATTGAAATTCAAAACCCGTCCCTCCCGCACGCACCGAACACACAGCGGAGAAGTCGTTAAGGGTCAGTTTCGAGCCACAACGTCCCTCGCCCTCCGTACCCACCCCCCAACGACGTTCCGCGGATATTATTTTTAAGCCCCGCTGCTACGACCCCCCTCATCATTCTAGCCCAAACCAAGGGAAAGAGAGAGAGAGAGACTCGTATGGAGGGAACCGCAATTTGACACAGACGCGCCGTTTGAATTCCGAATTCAATCGGCGCAGAGCCGATTTCTATCCCGATCTCGCGAAATTATGGCTGGCTAGAAAATTGATAGTGGGGTTCGACTTATGTACAGCCGACTATGTACACACGCACGTGCACATATGTCGGTTCGCGCGATGACAGATATGTCCAGGCAGAAGTAAGCTCGATAAAAAACCTCGGTTAATTGGAATTGATAGGGTATAACTGTTCCTGGATACCGTGTTTCTTTAGCTGGCCAAGCGAAGAACATTTTTTAGCAGTAAAGTCAGAAATGATCGGTACGACACGTGTGGACTTGTAAATCGTGGGTCTCCCCATCCGTGTAATTCTGCGTATTCGTCACACATTGCCGCGTGCTTTCGAATTGTGCGTGTTCGATTCGTAGATATTCGCAGAGGCGGAGGAGAGGATTGTCGTGCCTCGTGTGTCGTGAAACCTCAAATCGTCTCGCCAGACGTTACCCAGCAGGACGGGGACAGTAAACGGCCTTGTACCGTATTATCGTTTTCCTCGGATGCCCGTCCGACTGCCAGCTGCTCCGTCGAATATCATATCTGTTTACGCATTACGATTATATAGAGCGAGAATTCCGCGCAGTCAGACTCGCACCGTCGATGATTATCCGCAGACGGCACGGCTAAACGCCAGTCGTTGCACCTGCGAAATTTGCCAAAGAAAATTCGGATAACAAGGAACGACGGTTCCCGTGCGTTGTTCCGAGTATTTCTTTTGCGCTCAAAGTGACCTTACTTTTTACGTTGGTAGAATTTTTGTCGAGCACGCGTAACAACGGGGATATTGGCCTTTCTGTTTCAGAGCCAAGATGGCTACAGTGTTCGCAGTGCTCGCGTCGTCAGTCCTCGGCGTGGGAATTGCTGCAGCACGTCCAGAGCGTTCACGGTGCTCGGTTGTACACGAGCTCGACGTCTTCGGGCAATTCCTCCTCGAACACGCCTGCCCCGAGTCCGCCGACGCCGACGCCAACGCACGCTCATCACCTAAGCCCTCCGAACCATCTAAACTTGAGCGGCAAATCCACCGGAAGTTCCTCGGCGGCCAACTCCTCGGGCGGGACGAATACGAGCGGAAGCAGCGCAAGTCGTCAGCCCCTGCAATCCTCGGCGTCGCTCGTCGGCGATCCCCTACACAGTTTCCTGCGACTACCGCAGCACCTGGAAAGAAGTTTCCCGCCGATGTTCAGGCCAGACTTCTTGGCGCTCAACCCTCTGGCCGGCTACAGAGGCCTGCAGGAGCTTCAAACGGCTACGAGAAACCTTCAGAACCTAGGTGACCCTCTTCGAGGAATGGACGGTCTGAACCTCGGCGATCCTCTGGTCCGCAGCTCCCTGGATACCCTCAACAACGCGAGGAACCTCGCAAACTTAGCTGAATTGTCCCACGGTCGAGGGCTCACGGGCCAGGCGCATCCCCCTCCGCTAGAGGCCAACCTGGATTTTTACTCGGCGCGCCTAAGGAGCCTCGCTAATCCGTCCTTAGGCGCGGCTCCACCCACAGGCAGCAATCCCACCTCCAACACGAATCCACAGCCAGTGCCGACGGTCGTCCCGGTTCCCGGAGCCGTACAACCTTCCCAACAACCTCAGCAGCAGCAACAACAGCAACAGCAATCTACGAATTCGACGAACGTGGAGCCACCGAGTCCAGCGCCTGTAAATTCCAGCCACGTTCATGGCAATCATCAGAAGGAAAACTCGCCACCGTGTTATAGCCAGAGCCCCGTGGGACATCATAACAACAATAATTCGACGGACAGCGAGAAGGCCAGTCCACCGGTAGCTTCGACGCCGATCATAGCCGCTGACTCGGCTTCTGAGACGGTCTACACCTGCGAGGTTTGCGACAAGAAGTTCCGCTTCCAGTCCAATCTAATCGTACACCGTCGTAGTCATCGTGACAAAGAAAGGTACCAGCAGGATGGCACGCAGGACCCACCAGCCGCAGCCACGCGGTGCGAGGTTTGCGAGCTGGAACTCTCGAGCTACGGAGAGCTGAGGAAACACATGAGGAAGGAACATCAGGAGAGCCTCAACGCGGCGGCCAGTCCGCAGGGCAGCGTCGAAACTGTCCCGGATGATGGCTCGAGCTGTGACGAGAACATGGACCTCGACGAAGCTGAGGAAAACGAGCAGAAAGCCGAGAGAGAAGACGCAGAGGAGAACACGCCTGAAGATCTCAGCACCACTCAAGGTCAAAGCGGGGAAGAGAGTAGCGGGAGGGTTGAGAAACCAGCGAGTTTGGTCGGCGATCTCATGGAGAAGTTTGGCCTGAGCAACATTGCTCAGTACTCCGAGGCCTACAGGCAAGCTCTTCAAGAAAACCACCGGGGTGGTTTCATAAAAACTGAGTCGCCATCGAACCTCACCAATTCCCTCAACAACAACAAGGAGAAGGACAGCGCCCTCTCGCCAACCAACTTTAATTCCTCCACCACGCCGAATATCTTCTCTGGTCAGGGTTTCCCGAGGTCATCCGGCCCGGATTTCGGTGGGTTGTGGCTACCTAGTCCTCATTACTTAGAGAACAACGAATTTCGCAAGGCCTCGAAAGCCACGACGTCGAGCCTAGCTCTTCAGGGTCTACCCAGCCCGATGCTGAAAAAGGAACGCAGTGGTAGGAACGACACCTGCGAGTACTGTGGTAAGGTCTTCAAGAATTGCTCGAACCTCACGGTTCACAGGCGATCGCACACAGGTGAGAAACCTTACAAGTGCGAGCTCTGCTCCTACGCCTGCGCCCAGAGTTCCAAGCTAACGAGGCACATGAAAACCCACGGGCGACACGGCAAGGACACCTACAAGTGTCGCTTCTGCGAGATGCCGTTCTCCGTGCCGAGTACCCTCGAGAAGCACATGCGCAAGTGCGTGGTCATGGCCCAGCAGGGCCCGAAACTGGGCATGCCCTACCCGGGAAGCACGGACGAGGATTCCTCGCTCAGTACCAAGGACACTTGATCCTGGAACGGAAGCCTACCGCCTATACCGCCACTCTGGCCGCACAGGCCTCCCTACCCGGTCTACTGAGGATCTAATCCTCCACGCGGGGACCATCGGGGCCCTTAATCCTCGTCCTCGAGGAGCCCAAGAGACAACCGGCCCTTCCGGGACGGTACAGACTCCCCGGAAGATATTCCTTCGTGGCCAGGGGGCATCCCTCGGGATTTGGGGGGCAGGCTGGTGGTAGGCCGACACGGGATCACGAGAATCGGTTGGACAGCCTGGAAATGGCACGCGCCACCGGAAAAAGCCCAGGAAAACTCAAGGAAACTGGCAAGAAGCACAGGACCAGCGGGATAACCTACGAGACGAAGGGCCAAGGACAGAAAACGCCCCCCCCCATTCGATCGGCGAACAATCTCCCGCTCGTCGGAACTGCTTGGAAAAGGACGGTCCTCGTGATACGAGTGACCCCGAAGAACCTGAGAAGAGACCGTAAAAAACGAGCAGAGAAAGGAAAGAGATCCTACTCGGCGTTTTGCTGGTCGCGACAAGAAAACGAATAATGGTTACCACTTTTGCGAGTCTCACATCCCGGCTAATTAAATCATAAGCCTATAAATAGTTTATAAATAACGAACCTATAAATGCAAATAATGCCGATATAAATATATATATATATAAATGGAAGATATAAATATATATATATGAATATAAATACAGATATAAATATATAAATAAGCCAATGAACATAGTGACTTTATTATCGCATTTGAAGATTATTTATTTAATAATATATATACATATATATATATATATATATATTGTATAACGTATTATATATCGTGAAGGCCCCGCAGCCACTGTACGTATGCGTCGGAGAAGGAAGGATCTTTTTGTACATTAACACGACGTCGCTCTATGCTCGATATCGAAACTATGTACTTTTTTTAAACGCGTTTCACTTCTCTTCATTGCTCCCGCGGGAGGCAAAGGAGCGACGGCCCGACGATCCTCTGTACATATTTCAACGTCGACATTCGAAACCCTGTTACGTATCGATAGTTAGGATATCTCGGGTACTCGAACTTGATATAAAGAGACAAACTTTAAGCACGTGCTACATTATTAGATACTAAGGCCTAGCTCCGACCTATGTCAACTGTATTATACCTATTACGCCTAACTTTATTCTCTTTATTCGCATTATTATTACTATTATTATTATTATTATTGTCCATTGCTATTATTATTATTGCCATTATTGCTATTACGATTATTAACATTACGATTGATTATTGTCATTATTATTATCATTACGATTGTAATTATTATGAATACGGCTACAGTGAGTGTAGGCGCTGCTCGCATTATTTTTTATCCGGATATTAAATTATTTACGACCACGTTTCTTAACGGTTAAGAAGATGCCAAAGTTGTCTAGGTTTATCGTTGCTAATGGACCTACCGCGAGATGTCCGTCGAGACTAAAACTTTCATCATTGGAAAACGTTTTAAGTGCGACAGAAAAAATGGAACGTTTTAAGAGAAACCAGTTTATCGATTTATCGAGTTCCTTTCGTTATTGCTTGGATGATCGACGGTCATCTCGTAGGTTTGTCGTACTCGATATTAGCGCGGCTTGTTCGTTGATTATATTTATTGTCGGCGTGTTTCTTGCGACGCGAGCTGATGTTCGGCTTTCGCGGGATCGACGGGATTGATCCATCGATCCGACGAAAATCGACGAATGGTCGGCGTCGAGGAGGCACGCCTTCCCTTCGGTTTCGTTCGTTTTCACGCCCAAGACTGAGGTTTTCGCGGGCCGACGACGGCGATATCGGCCTTTCTTTCTCCCCTCCTCCCACACGTTCTTAATTCGCCTTCCGTTGAGTATCTTACTTTACTTCCCAGTGAACATCGTTATAAACGTTTTCCAAGAGAACTGTTCCTAAATAAAAAAATCGATGTAGGCAATAAGGTCGTAACTCCAGTGCGCGGAATGGAAGGTATGAATGTCGTTAAGAGTATTGTTTTCCTTTTCATCGTGGATAATCGTGTGCGTGATCGTCGACGTCGTTGAAAAGACGAAGCTGACACAATCGTGAGCGTGTGTTAAATTTAATAAAGAAAATGAAACTCATATCAGATAGTTCTCTCGGTGTTAGTCGTGTACCGCCCCTAGATAAAAGTCTCGTTATCTAGTTAAAAGTTTGTTAGGTCGATTTTGACATACGTACATGCCACGTTTGTACGACATTGTAAATAACGGCACTGCCCGTAGCAAAGATTCTGAATGAAAGAATGCGCGTGCGTATGGAAAATTATTTGCCAGAGATTTCGGGAAAGGGTGGATCGTTGTCAAGAATCAATAAAGGAGAATACAACAATAAATATCGCATAAGTTTTCGATCGACCACGAAGCCGCGGCTTGCCGAAGAAAAAGCCTTTATGGCGTTAACGAAAACAGCGCGAGCGGCTCCCAAGGTCCCTCGTTTTTCATGTAAGAGATCAAATAAAAACAAATGAATGGTTACGGAACGATACCGTGAGCACTTTGATCCGATCGAGTTCTTTTCGTCTTTCTTCTTCGTATTCACTCCGCATAGGACCAAGATCCCCGCCTCACGATAGCGAAAAAAAACGATAAAAAGGACAAAAAAATATGCAACTTTGGAGCAGACCGCCCCGGAGCGCACGACGGAAAATGAGCGGTTTAAGCTCCAAGACAATTGATAATCAGAAACGTTCGTGCGCTTCGAGGCGGTTCCTCGCATTTCTACACAGGGTAAACCACGTAATGTCGTGAAACGATAATCCCAGAATGAAGAATGTCCGAGACGTAGTCGAAGGAAGAACGAGCGAGTGTGCGAGAGTGAGAGAGTCGATGTCTAGACGGTCGATTAAGTACATAATGCTAAAAGAAATATTTCCTAATAATTATAAATAAGCGAGTGAACGAGGAGAGCACGGCGTGCAGAAGGGCGAAGAGGACGGGCCGACGTGTCGTAGGAGAATAATTGGATTCTAGGGAGAAGAGTTTCTGGTCCAGGGTAAAACGATCCGTAAGAACGGTAAATCAATTTAAGGGTGGCTTTGACCCGTCCTTAGCGACAGGAACTTCTAACAGAGGGTCGATATTAAGGCAATACGAGAAACGAAACCTGCATCCACGAATGAACTCTGACCGAGGATCTCAAAGTGCTTCGGTCGAGTTCGCCTCGAGATAGCTCATAATTATTAACATAGCAGATACGGTGTATGTCTTGTGCGATTCAAATAAACTACATTGTTTTTAAATAATCTACGTCTACTCCTCCCTTTATTTTCCTCCCCCGGCGGACGGGTCCCTGCGCGGAGGTCCTGCTTCTCGTAACGATGCTCGATGACTAATTGATCGATCAACGTGAAATTGATTAATCGCTTAAAAAGGCGAAAAGACCGTTTTAACGACCGTGCCGTGCACCGTTAGTGGCCGATACGCCCCCGGCGACTGTAGAAAGCTCGTTACATAAATTGTTTAACTCATCCCGATAGACACACCACCGACGCTTATTACGTGCATTACATAATTCGTTTCGCAACTGATGCGCCAAGCTACGCTCGTCAAATGCGATTCAGACGTGTGCCGTCCTGATGTTTCAAACCACCGCGAGCTTCAATATCCTTTGTTTCTCGTTTTACAATCCGACCTACAGTAATTCAGTTCCAACGAGCAAAACCAGCTGGGGATGAATAAAATCATGGTCGACCAGTGCAATTGGATGAACAAATTAATTAACATTGCTCGATTGTAAAAATGCAAGAGCAATTATCAGGATGAAATGAATATTCAGATGTATATGATTTTAGTAATTACACGGACGTGACATCTATCGACACAGTCCGGAAGTTGAAGAAGGATGGGCCTTGCGTCCCAGGTGTATCGAGGGTTGCCTGCTATTGGGCCTCGCCTGACCCCCCGAAATCCTTAGACCAAATAACCAACTTTCCCCCCACACTTTATTAGCCCGTTACGCTAAGAAATTCTAATCTTCCGGATCAACCCTTTCTCCCCTTGATGTGTACACATGCGCCCGACGGTTCCCACTATTTCCTGGCAATCCTGCGAGGACAAACGGTCTCGTCCAAATTCAAAGTTAGGACAATGCGCTGTTAATTTTTGACCTCGAGCTCCATTGTTTCTCGTGGGTTCATCTGTCAAGAGACCCGACGCGTTTGGGGACACGAACGGTGGCAAAGAACGTCTCTCACACTTTCCCCCCATCCAAGCTGGCCCATAAAATTACGAAATGAGCGTTCCAGGGTACCGATGATTCGGGGAAATTTCGTCGAATGACCGGAAAGTCAGGAGCTTCGTGATCGGTCGTAGTCAATAATTCTGCGGGCCTTTGAATGCGTGTTAACTGCGCTGACGTCACTACAATGGCGGACACTAATCTACACGTCAGAAACAGAGGTGCCACCCACTCCTCCGCCTCTCTGTCCTTTCACGCGCGCGAGCCTCGTTCCTGATCTGTCGGTTTTCGGGACAAAATATGTCAAACACCCCCCGCTGTCGTTCTACCCCGACCATTCACCTCGCATTGCACCCACAACGCGCTTAGAATCGCGAATCAACAATAACGAAGGACATTCTCTGTCTTTTCATCTAGCAGAAATATTCTCCATTCAGGACAATTAAAACTTCCACCGCCCGTCGTTTATTTCACAAAGTCGACAAAGCTGGAGACCTTGAAACCCCTTTCAAAGTAGAAATTATTTGACAAACAATTCATTACAATAAAATAAAAAGTTGTGGTAGATTTTTAGTCACCCCACCGTACCATTAGCACCTATGATACCTGGTTCGAAAGGCACAGTTGTTATAAGGGGTTGCCTACCTTTAGGAGTGTACAGTCATCCGAAAAAATTTGTTCCCATCAGAGAAGTCTTATACTCGTTAATTTATTGTCACGAATTTTCATTCGCCATAACAAAAACGTTTTCGGTATAAATCCTAATAAATCTGACGATGATATCTAGTTGGTAGGATTGCTGTAATCTCGATGCACGTTTTAATCCTAGCACGGTCTCACTTGTTAGGGAAAAAGTCGCGTAACCGTCGGTAAGCGGGAGACCCGGGCGACGGCGAAGTTCGAAGTTTGTTAGATCGCGGAATTAGTCGGCTGTTAAGCCAGATAAGCAGTCAACATGCGCGAAAACAATTGCACCGGATTAGGGGGGGTACGTCGCCGGTGTCGTACTTCCGTAGTTAAAAGATTAAGTAAACGTCCGACCGTCTCATCGTTGAACACCTCATCGTTGAACATCTCGAGGAACGGTGCAACGACGAATTAATTTCAATCTCATTATCGATGATACTCCGTTGGCGAATGTCCTCCTCCGTTTCTCGATAAAGAAAGTATTGTCGAGCCTCCGAGCGCGCTATCTCTCGGCTCCCGGAACGTCGAGTTGATTAAATAAGGAGCCTCGGCTCCCCCCTTCAAATATATTTCCCTAAATAAATCGCGAGATATCAACAAGCTCGTCGGCCACCTTAAAGCTTATTAAGCGGATTTTTATTTTCAGCCAGCTCTTTATTTATGTCACTGCAAGATACATGTCCTATGTTACATATGTGCTAGGACCGTTAATCAAATTTAATAATCAGCTTTCTCGTTTTAATTAGGTAACTGAGACGCGCCGAACGAATCGATTAATAGACCGAATTAAAAATTCTGACGTTGAGTCACCGGGCAAAAAGGATGTCGTCTATATTTTCGAGGGATAGAAATCCACCCCCGAAGGGTCAGCATTCGCTTGGCTGAAGGGCGGCTTTCACCAATCGGACGCGAGGGTTGGCCAACCCTTCTCACTGACCAATCGAGGGTCGCTTCGGACCTACTTTGCTCCTTCGGTCCATTCACGATCTCTTCGCACCATCTACCCTCCGACACCTCAGAGCTTTTTTCAACTCGCCACGGACAGATGCGAAATTTATCCTAGACAACGGACATCGTAGATTCGAAGCGTAATTAAGACTATCGAATATTGATTAGCGCTCATTTATTTCCCGTCGCTGAGATCACGTGGCTGCATCGAACGTGAGGTAGATGGCTGCTCGAGGATTTAGAAATCGTACATAATTATTGTCAGTAACAGTACACTAGTTTGGGAAAATCCACGTTCGGTCGGGAGGTAAGTACGAGGGCGGCCAGATAATAATGATGAAGTTCGGTGTCCGTGTAGCCGAGTGGATGGCGAGAGTGAGGAACGGGGAAAGAGAGAGAGAGAGAGAGAGAGAGAAATGATGGGAGTGCGAGAGAGACAGCGGTGAGGTAGGGTTGAGAAGCCGACAGGAAGGAGAAAGGCAACTCTCCGTCCGGGGGTGGGTTATACATTTCAGTACATAAATGTATGTAACTTTGGGTTTGTGTTAGAGTGGGCGTCGGCCATCTTGTCCGGTGGGTATTGACCGAGGCGACCGCCAGCCGAGAGACATGCCATGGCGGGCACAAACCACCCTTAGTTACTACATCCCCCTCCCCCCCCCTGCGCCCGCGCTAATTGCTCTTATTAGTTAAATCCGTGCGGTATCGCCGTCGGGCCGCGTCGACGCCGGGAAAAATTGCCGTCATGTTTCATCGGCTCCTCGACTGAGCCGGCCCTCCAGACGACCGGCCAAACAAAGATCGCCCTTAATGCTCCACGTTTTCACGGCTTTATCGTCGCACGCGCAATTCGAATGATCCTCGAGCAAGGAAAGACAGAGCGGGATTATTATACCAGTGAAAAATGTATTGGCCGGATTATCGAGTTATCCTAAGTTCACCATCGAATCTTACCGGTTATCATTAGACGCGATTTAAGCGGTCCGTCGGATTATTCGGGAACGTCCTTAAATAAAAGTTCCCTTCGTGGCGTATCGGTAAATAACGGATGAACTTGCCTCGTATTAACGCTTACCTCTGCGTCTAATCTGTTGTTCGTTACGGTTTAACGATCCAACTATCAAGGAAGTGGCCGAAGATTCTAACAACAACCCTACTAAGGGCGCTCATAAACTTAAACGGCCCACGACTTTCTGTCTTGCCTCGTGAAAAACCAATTCAGCGCAACGCTCGCCGAGCCCGGCCGTCAAAAAACCATGAAAAGTGATTTAAAGTTCAAACGGACAGGATTATCGCTTTAGCCGATAATTCCAATTAAGCGAGTGGAGCAGGTAATCTTCTTGTAATTCTTCGCAACGATTCTGGAATCGAGGGTAAATTCAAAATCGCATGGTTGACCGCCTCTGGGGATGAATCTCGATACGCGTATCAACTTTGGGCGTTAAAATTCACGGTACATCCTCGATTCCCATCGTTTCCATCGTCCCTCGTCCTTTATCTTTGTCTTCTATTCCCGCTCTTTTTGCGTGACATTTCACTGTCGATTCCACCCAGCGACGCGCACGGCGATAAATTAAAACCGGAACGTTCGATAAACGTTAATTGAATGAGGACATCGTTGGAGGAAGTAATTCAATTCCTCTTCTGGACACAGGCCGTGCGTTTCTTTGGTTTCATTTCGTTCTGGCTCACGTTGCGGCTATACAGGGCAAGGGACCATAATTCATGAGCGGTATTTCGCACTGCGTGTATTTTAAAGCTGGTCCGAGCTCGAAAATTCCACCCTCGGATTTGCCATCCTCGTCTTCCTATTACGAGCGAGTTCGCCAATGACCCTGCTCCCTCCCCGTTACTCTTTCCGACCCTTTCGGTCCTCCCGTACTTACACATAAACACGCATTTTATCTCTCGGTTGCTGTCCTCCTCTTGCGTTTCACTCCCGTCCTGCCTCTGCATCCGCCTTGTTTGTCTCGCTCGCTCGCGAAACTCTAACCCGTCTCCCCCCCCCCCCCCCTGGTTCGGCCAGACTTTTCTGTGGAGTTCTCTGCGGCACATACGCGCGAATAACCGAGGTAGTACGTACTCGTCGCGGCTGGTACAGCGGCTGAAGGTATAAGGATTGTTCAGCCAGAGGATAGCCCACGAACCGCGGGAAAGAAGAGACTGGAAAAAAGTCTGAGGAAAGCGTAATCTGTACGGGACAAATGGAACAACAGACGAGAGACAATGGACGGCCAGATGACCGTTGAAAGTGTTAGAGGAACACGTAGAAACTATACAAGAGAAAAATATAAATGATGCAAGACGAAGTATAGGGGTTGGCGAGAAGTCAGAGGTAAGAGAAGTGGGCTGAGGGAAAAGCAGCTAGTAGGAAATCGAGAGGGACGAACGGAGGAAGGGAGACCAAGAAACAGGAAAAGAGAAGTCGAGGTAAAGCGAGGGAAAGAGAGGGAGAGAAATGTAAAGGAGAAGAGGGAGGACATGGCTCTTGGACTGAACGTGGTAGTGCAAGGGTTCGTTCGACCCTTAAGGGGTTGTGGCTAGCGTCAACCCGCCGTTCCCCCCTCGCCCCCCTCTTCGTCTCCGGTCTCTCCGGCAGAGCGTCGAGCCCTCGGCCACCCTCTCTCACGCCAGCCGCTCTCACCCCCCTTCCGACGAGCGGCAAAACTACCCCACGCCGGCGGCCATTTTACTCGCTCTCTCGCTCTCTCGCTCTCGCCTCTCTGGCCCCTGGACTCGCCAAATTGTAATCCGAGGCCAGGAATTCCGCGCGAAACCCCGCTGGTCCAGCCTCAAAGGAACCTTCCTTCGTGCCCCTGTCCCTCTCTAGACTCGCCCCGTCACCCTCTTTTGCACGCACTTACCAGCCACCTTCTCACTCTCTCTTCCTCCGCGCCGACTTATCCCAAAGATAATGATTAACGGGCTCTACTCTTTCTCGCCCACACGTTCTACCTTCCCTGTAAATACAACGACTCTACTACCCCCGTCTCCAAAAGGACCCTCTAAAAGCACGACGCTCGGCGCGCCGAAAATTTCCCTCCGAGACAACATCGTTATTGGCTTGGACGGGCAGAATAAATCATTGCCACCTTTCGAGCATTCCCACGTCTATGATTAAGAGATCGCAGCGAGCCGCGAAAAACGAAGATATCGGGAAATTTCGCCGAGGGAACGTAGAGTTCTGGCGATCGAACGACCGCGTTCCAGTGAGTCAAACGGAATGGGGGCGCCTTCGCAGACGAGGAGCGAGCATTAGCAAGGTCTAAGGGCCAACCTCCTGCTCTTAATTAACACCTATACGAGATCCCCGGGCGAACGAGCCGAGAAACGCGGCCACGATAATTCCATATCTCGGCTTATCCGATCGGCCGGGCGCCGCTGTATTGGCGGGTAATTCAAGATTATCTGTTTATGGAGCGGTTAATGGCGGATCGTGCCGAGTCGCAACAGCTCCAGGCGCGCACCGTATGTGCGCCAATGTCTGCTTCGATATTACCCAATAATTTCTCTTCCCCGGCTCACCTGCCCCTCCAGGGATACCAGGCGGCCGAAAAAATTCTCCAAGTCGCTCTAAAACCGCAAGTCTAGGACCTTTATTTAATCCTCGCGATCGACCGGCTGTTGAAAGTTCGAGGAACGACAAAGGGGATTGCTTTATTTAGTAATAAGGTTTACAACGTTACGTCTTCTACCTGGATCAGCCGGGAACGACGAATATACAGGACCTGAAACAGATAAGAATATTTACAATCAGTTCATCGTGATTTCTGACGAGTAAAATTACAAAATTCATCGTGACAAGAGAAGAAGCAGAGCTATTTATGTGTTTCTTCGAGAGAGATTTTATCGTGATAGCTTGATATAATTTGTTGTGCAGCAACATTAGCGGTCTTGCGGGCATTTGTCATTCCCTCGCGCCTCTGTGTTGACAGGACTGGCCCCGTTTTCGGGCCGAAGTTCACCGGGCCGAACCGGACTGAAAACTGGACAGGCCGGTAAAGCCGGTGGCCCCGCGAGGCCCCCCTATATGAAATAACCACAATCGCCCGTGTAGACAAATTTCCGAGCAGTGATGGTCAACTTTGGATTACCGTGTCTCACGGTTACCTTCCTCGAGCGTTAACGAACCGCGAGGTATTATCATTGTTTTCCTTAGACGGAGATTTCCGTAAATATGGGGAAACGTTGGAAGTTTCGATCGATGTACTTTGTATGCCAATCGAGGGATACGATTTCCTTTAATGCCGAGACGCCGGCAGGAGAGACGTAGCAGGAGATGGTCGGTGATCGTCGGAGGGACGAGAACGAGAGAGAGAGAGACAGAGAGAGAGAGAGAAAATCGTAGCCGGCTTGGTCGAAGCGATCGGTGCCGCCAATTTTCCGGATTTCTCGTGCACGAATTTCCGCGAGTTCGGGAAGTAAAGGGGACGTCAAGGGGCAGGGGGGGAGAGAAGGTCGGTGAGGCAAGGAGGACTTTTCCAGCGATGGCTCTCGCTCGCGACAGTGTACATACGTACACATATCGACATCGGCCATGCATGACAGGACGCCTGGCTGGCCACGCCGAGAAAAACGAGGAAACCCCGGAGAATGCAAACTCCCCCGCCGTTTCGAGATCCGTATCCGACCGACATCCGCCGAATTTTCTCCCTTCTTTATTTCCACCTTCGTCCCGCGTCCCGTGAAACAATGCCCGCTCGACGGCGCTAATGGTTCATCGGAAAATGGGGAAAACTCGCACCGGAATATCGAGTCGTTGGTGTTTTACATCTCGTCGACGTTTATAGCGTAGCTCATTAAATTACCTCTCAGCGGCGTGCGGTAACAAAGTACCACAGGTGGCGATGAAAAAGTCGCCACGTGGCCGAGGAAGACAGTGGAGAGGGGATACGCAGAATATATGCCGGGAATAATGGGCGAATTCGTAGGTGCGAGAATAAACCGATCTTCGCGGGACTAGCGATACGAAAGGGAAGTCGTCGGGCTTGGTACGCGTTGCGATTTTTATTTCCGTCGAGTATGTTCCTTCTCCCCCCCCCTCCCGGCCCTCCCAACGGTACAGCCGTCTTCCGGGGCAGTGAATGTCGGTAAGAAGGAAAAACGAGCTATCTCGTAGGATAGTGCGGCTCGTAAAGGCCCGGCGGTCGGATCGAAAGGCAGAGGGACGAGTACCGAGAGAAAGAATCCTTTGCGCGCCTTTACGAGACCCGCCGCGAATCCCAACTGCACTCTTTTTTCGAGCGTGTGTCGCGCCACGATAAGAAGTTCTTTATCGAAGACGCAACGCCGCACAGACTCCCTTCCCCCTTGCTCTTCCAGCCCTTCCAGGAAAAGTCTGAGGGTGGATGGCGAATGTGCGTGGCTTCATCGTGTCCTCCTCGTTGCTTCACAAATTTATTTCCCGCCCCTCTCGATTACCGTAGAAGTATCGAACCGAAGATAACGATGCCTCATCGATCCTAACACCGGGAAAAAATCATTTGGCCAGAAAACTACGGACGAATGGGAGCTTGAGAATTTTTGCTGGTCTGGCCTTCTCTGTGTTTGCCGAGCGTTCCCGAGCGCCCCCGGGGATCCGCCGAGCCTATCCCGTGAGGTATGAATTTTTTTTTTGGAATTTCCAAAACTCGCCCGAAAATCCGGCGAATTTCCAGAACAGTGCGTCGTATCGATTCGAGTTTCCGTGGGCGTTGCTATGAGATGGACCCTTGTACTGCTCGCCGTGAGAGACCGAGCCGCAGAGAGACGGAAAGGGGAAGTGGAGGGAAGAGAGAGAAGGAGAGAAACGTAGACTCGAGTGTCGCCAAGTTACCCTCCACCTCCGTTGCCTCCTCACCTTCGCGACGAGCCACCCCCCGGTTTCCACCCACCGTGGCAGCCTGCAGCGCGTTATTACTTCTACAAATATACAAGGTATCGCATTTCGAGATCGAACCCTGCCACGGCCGACGGATCCGACGAAAATCAGCCGGCTAATGCCGCTTCAAAAGAAACCCGCCGACGACGTCTTCGAGACGCTTGCTCTTCCGTGAGATCGTCCTTCTTCCTCCCCTTTTCGCCACCCTCCCGCGCACGTTCGCCTCGACGTGTCGTCCTCGTCTTCTGTTCGGCCTACGTGTCCCGCCTAGGAAATAATGTCAAAGATCCTCAGACGAAAGGGCGCCACGCAACTCTCGCTCACTCCCTCTCCCCCTTTTTCACGCATTTACTCAAGAAAACTGCCAGTCTCGCGGTATCGAAAGAAAGGGCGAACCGGTCGAACGACGTGGAGGAAATTGAAAGGCAAGGAAGGTGGGTAATTGATGCACGGACACTTGTTGGATGTAACAAGTCCGGAAGGTCCAGCATCTGGTCAGGTGAGATCAGAGATCATGGGGTAATCTCGGAATATCCGGTCCATCCAGTTCTCCACCGGATGGATCCTCTTAAAAGGGATGCTTCTCACTGACATCCCCGTCACCCTTTCTAACGAGATCATAAATCTATCTGCCAGCTAGCACAGACTACTGGTCAAATATACGAAACAAGTGTACCTAAGAATTTCCAACAAAAGATTACAGACAAATGCCGAGTAGTTTTTGCTTAGATTTTCGTAGTGGACTTAAGTGAAGGACGACGTAAGGGGTAGCCTTAGACATCACTTAATTGGGTCCGCCATTTTCGGAGACTACGCGACCCCTCGGAAAGGCTTCTCCCCGGTTCACCACCCTCCTGGAAAGGACTTCAGAAGGGTTGCCCACACGCCACCCCCACCCCGGCTCTCCTGAGTCCTTCGAGCTCGAGCCGAGTGGCTTTTGTTTTCCTCCGCCTCCCCTGACCCCCTCGAAGGGTGCGCCATTTTGAATTTATGATACCCGACAGCACGCGGCAAAGCTCGGACAACTGAAAAACTTGGGTCGTTAGTGAAAGTTAAGGGCGGACCTACGACCGGTCGGCAAAACTCCTCTGTGCGTGCAGTGTCATCCTCCGTAACAAGGGATGGATGGTATCGTCGGATCACGTTCGATCCATGACACCTTCGAATATTCACGCGATTAATGACAACCTCCGCGAAGAGTATGCCAACGAAAAGGGCTGACACGTCTTACGAACCGTCGAATATTCGTTGCGCCTTACGGTAATTCTCATGAGCAAAGTCTTGCCGAGGAAATTCCCGGCGTAAGAGCGTTCACGCTCGCGGACACGTGCGCCAGGACGTCCCGGGATATTCGTTTACGATAAATCGGATTCCGCTGGAAGATCGAGAGGTGGAGCCGAGGCGGAACGGTCGTAGGAGGCGTTAGACCTCTTCTTCATCCACCTCCGCCCACCGATTGGCGTCCCAATAATCCGATATCCCGGTCTCTGGAGATGGTTTAGTCCAAATTTGATGTCCGGATGGAGAAATCTTGCGAGCGGGGGGTTCGGGTGGCGGAGATGTCGACTTAAAACAATTGAGGGAGCTGTAGGCGGCACGCAATATCCTGACTCCTCTAATTCGATTAAGGTACCAGCCACGTAGTCCCCCGGAACTGCCTGGAATTTCCAGCCGATCCTAGCCGAGCCGCGAGACCAGCTACAAATGGCGGGACAACGCCAAAACGACAACTATTGGCTAGATACACAATTCATCCGAGTACTTAACAGGTTGTCTCCAACTTCCAACCAGCCTCGAGTACTCACTGCTGATCATCTCGATGACAATATCTACCGACATGTAACAACGTCAATATTAAGGCAAGGGTTTCTACAAGCGCAGTAGCGTCTTCTTGAACGTTGGAAATTTTCATTAGAAAGGAACGCCAAGGATCAAGCCTAACGTCGATAACTCGATAAAGGGACTGGCTGTATATACACGTAGACCCTCCTAACCACCTGAAATTCCCTTCGAGTATTGGCTAGACAGACCGGAGGTGGAGGCAAACGAGCCGCAACGTGGATAACGCATCCTGCGAGGACACTCCTCGGCGGAATGGAGAAAGAGGTAGTCACCGAATTATCGGACTCGATGGAAGAACCAGTTCAATTTGCCAAATTAATCCGGGACCACGTCGGACCTAGGCAAAGCAGAGGAGGATCAACCCACAGCGATCCAACCTCGAGTTTTCCACGCAAAATGTCTGTGGTTAAGAGAGTTTCCCGGCCGAGTTTGACGACCCCGATAGGACGGTGCCCTACCACTTAACATTAGACCTCAGACAAATTATTTTCCTTTGCACTACTCCTATCGACGTTTCACCCTACGTAATATTGTAAAAAATTGATCTTCGTGCGCCGCATTATTTAAGGGTTTTTCGGACACAGAGTTCTTGCGAATTGCTAAGTTTGGTCTTCGATGAAATTGATTTTAAAGTTTCATTCGACGACGGGGTTGCCAATGGCTTCAGTGCCATTGCTGTCTCCCTTCTCTTGCCCGGAAGGTACAGTCCGTTTGTACCCTCGACGAAGTCCTGAAAAACCTGCCTAGGGGAAGGGGGAAAACCCTCCATTTGGACAGCCCTTCCGGGTCCCTCCCCTCCAGCGAAATAGGAACTAGATCCTAGACACTAGATTCCACTGCCTTACCGACCAGCTGGAAGACCGTTGCAACCCTAGTTCGGCTTCGAACCTACGGCAGATGTCGGGAGGGTTGGTTTACCGACCCTCGCCCTATTCCCTGTCCTGTAGCAAGGCCAACTTACACTTGAGAAGGAAGAAAAATCGTACGAATGAGAACTACTGCATTCTAAAAGGTATAGGTATCACGGTAGTCTTCCTTCAATGGAGAGATGAACGGGTATTACGTTGCGATTTGCTTTCCGTGTTTGTTCCTGGGGTAAATTTAATTACTTGGTCGACTTGTTTACACGGTGACCCATGAGCGGTAATTCAGGAATATGCCGTTGATGATATTATAAGAAGAATTTGTTTGAGTAAACATCGTCTAGCTCGAGGTAAAATTCCCTTTCTCCGTGCGAAGGGATGATACGGAGGTGCAAGGTTTTTTCGCCTCAGTTGGACCGTGCTGAGAATCTCATGGACAACAATGGTATGCAAACGTCAAGCTCCGTTTCGCCGAAAAGTCAGGCGAAAATTCTGAAAACCCAGGGAAAGTCAACTGCCACCGTAAGACGCGTGAGGATTGTTCCCCGTAGACGAATGCCGGTGTATATATTCGGAGTTTCTCGCTCTCTCGTTCCCCCCGATTTTCACGTCTCTCCCTGGCTGGCTTGTGCCGAAGAGAGTCGCTCGTGGAGCCGTGAATGGCCTGACGTATCGTCGCCGTGTCTGTGCCTGACACCTCGGATTTTTCCATTAAATTTTCTCCGCGCGAAAATCTATCACCGGTTACAGTGCCGGAAAAGCCTGCCTCCCCCCCCCTCCCCCCGTAAGCGATTCCCATTGCGATTCCGTGGAACGCAGCGCGCGGGGAAAGGATAATCTTTTTTGGAAAGAATCGATCCTCCGTCGGAAAATAATGATAGGCGTAATAAGTGGGGACGAGATTTCGGGAGCTTTCGGCCCGATGAAACGGATCGAGTTCATATTTCTCGTGTATCCAAGTACTTAGGTCTTTGTGGAGGAGCTCGTATATAAGGCCTTGGGCCAATAGGCCGACGTCGACTTTGCGTAAATACGGATTTCGCGCGGCTCGTTTAAACAAGGGCCGGCCAAATACAGATGGAGGCCCAGCGCCGAGTGTTTGCTTTGATAATAAGATCATCCGATTTATCATCGGAAAGGCCGAGACATCTTCGCCCGGCCGACCAATCTTCCATCGGAACCCCTGGCCCTATTCTAAGCCCTACTACCAATTACCTACGTGTCCTACCAAGACTCCAACGAAACCGCAAAAGAAGGACGAGGAAAACTTTGAATTCCCTGTCCTTTAATATCGCAAGGACGACCGGTTATAAGAAAGGGGGAAACCCAGAAGAGCTTCATTTCAGGAGAAATCCGCGGGAAAATGTTAATGCACGGGGCATCTGGCAACAATGGCTGTGCTTTCATCAATGGTCCTCTCGATGTTAAGACCAAAAGCGAATCAATAATTCCGAAAAGGAAGAGCCGGGAAAAAGCAAGTTAAGATGAAGTCGCTAAGATTCACCGGTCCTACGTTAAATGATAGTTCCTGGGGAAACCTGTAAATAAGCAAAATGGAGAAAGAGATAAAATGGTCCAAAGAGGGAGGGAAGCTTAGGAGCTTGTCCCGATGGCACGCAGGGGTGGATGGGTTTTTCGATAGATGCAGGGAGGGGTTGGCGACGGTAGCAAGAAAAAACGGAGAGGACGACGGGCCGGAGGTTCATTTTTCAAGGAATCTGCGGGAAAATGCAAATGCGCGGGGCATCTGGCAACAATGGCCGTGGTCTCGCCCCTATTTTAAGGGTTGGTTTTCGGTCCGGGGGCGTCAGGGAGGGAGGCAAGGGGACGGGAGGCTTTGCCGGCCATGCAAAGCAGCGGCAACAACCCCGACCGACCTCGGCTATATACCGGCCCGATCTCCCTTTCCTTCTCTCTCTCGCACCTTCTCTCCCTTTCTCACTGGCGACCTCCCCCTGATAAGGGTGGACAGCCACGATCGATTAGAGGGCTACCCATCCCCCTCCTCCTACCGTTCGTTCGCCTAAAATCCACCCACCACTCACGGGCGCAAAGGCCCTCGAGTAACCTTCTGCCGATATTCTCATTCGCAACACGCCGGGCTAACGACTACTCCTTTTAAAAACGCCAATCCAGCCTTATCTCCCACCGACTTCCCCCCCCCCCCCGGCTTTCCCTGTTTTTCTTCGCACGGTCATTTGCGTCGCTCCGATTCTGCGCCAGTCGTCTTCCCATTCTCGTCTCTCCTAACGACCCAACAAGACGCTATTGGTCGATCTCATTAAGCGGGACATCGGATCTTATCTCTCTCCGTGAAATCCTCACGGAAAGCCTGTACATGGTTTTGCCCGATCGCGCGAAAAATCTAATGGTAAAACCCGTGGTCGTCGAGATATGAAGTATCGCGGTGAGGCAAGCGAAAGCTAACAGAAACGAACGATCCTCAACTAGTTCCCTTAAGTTCCAACGCGTTAGTTCGGGGCGAAACTTGGTCGGGTCATCTTTGTACTTCCCCGGAGGTAAGTCACACTCGTGCATATCGCAACTGCCGAGTTCCGTAACTGTAAAGTGCCGTAACTGCTAACACCCCGTTTTCCGGGGACCTAAGGCCAGGCGAAACTTTCTTTCGCCTTTTAATCGATATTCCACGGCAAGTAGACACTGTCTCGCGGATCTTACGAACATCGTAGAAAGCGAAGGGGGTAAGTGGTTGGCGCGATCGATCGTCGTCTAATTATAAGACGATTTTCTGACGCGCCAAGGTCGACCACGAGGAAACGATAGGCGCGATACGCTAGGCAAACGGACATGCCAAACTTTGCCAAGTTTAAACTCGAGCTCTCCATTCGATTAACGATATTGCCGGCCGTGGCAGGACGTGACGTTCAGCAGGGACACGCCTGATACTCGCG
Source organism: Hedychridium roseum (assembly GCA_963989215.1). Lineage (NCBI taxonomy): Eukaryota > Metazoa > Arthropoda > Insecta > Hymenoptera > Chrysididae > Hedychridium > Hedychridium roseum. The sequence goes on along the minus strand of OZ022318.1, from coordinate 710,009 downwards.
GATACAAGGCTTCGAATGACAGAGACAGAGAGAGAGAGAGAAACTGGGGGCGGTGGAGACTTTCGAAGCCGATCGTCCGATTGGGAATAAATCTAGAGCCTCTAAAAAAAATTGCCAATAAATCCTCGCGTTAGCGCGGCCCGCTGGGCATTCCACCCCTGCGAGCGCGACTTTAAAATTCCCTAATTCCCTGGAAAAATGGAGGGGGTGGTCGAAGGGTGACTGTTGGATCCAACGGGCGAACCTTCCTTCATCGAATCGATACCGTCAATGATGTCAGCCGTTACGCTCCTGCTGATCCCACGGTGACGCCGAGGTTCATCCTTTCCCGGGGTCGGACGATCGCGACACCCTGTAGCAACGTCTGCGGAACGTCGACGCATAAGCAAAGGCGAAAGAAGGAACGCCGGGAAAAACAGACGTCGGGAAAAAAAGATCTGATATCCGAGGAATTTTCATATCGACACAGAATGACAGTTTTTTAATATTAAATTCTTCCCGGCCTTTTGACTTTCTTCTTCCTCCACCGAGTGCCTTTCAAGCCAGCCCTCCCTCCCCTCTCCCTCTCCCCGACTCTGCCGCCCACCGCACCGACAGCCCACAAGAAACTTTTCTACGGACGAGCAGACCGCGCCGAAAGAGATGCTAATTCTGATTTCTTATTCATACGTTCCCCGTGTTTTCCGCGGTTTTCTCCCAAATGTCATAGTAATGGCCCGCACTTTGCCAACACACCGTACCCGCTTAGCGATAAACGTTTATTACTTTGATTTTTCAATCGATCCACTTTAATTCTGCACCCTTGGAATTATTGCCAAGAGCCAGCGCAGTAGCCATGCGGAAAAAGTCGGAGCAGAACGAAACGGATGATGGGTGAAACGACGGGCAAACGGAACGAGACGAAATAATCGTTGTCCCGGTACGTAACCGAGGCGCAATAAATATCTAATAAATTTCTAGCCGGGTGGTCGTGGAGTCACGTTTTTCCCGGGGAAGGATGAGACGAGCGGACGTTGGACAAAAAAAGGGCGACGGCACGGCGAGCATAGTTGCATAAAAGGACGGTCGCGCTACAAAACCCAAAACAGTTTTCAGGCCGACTGTCATTTATATCGTTATTTATTTTGCCGAGAGGAAGAGGCAGGGAAGGTGGGGTTGCCGGTGCCGATGGAGAAGGATAGACGCGGATCGTGATGTTTCCAGGGATCGTCGTCGCCCTTGCGGCTCTTCCGCCCGTTTTTTTTTCTCCCTGTAATGCATTGTGGAGTCGAGTGCGAGTTTTTAACCCTTAAAATTTCGAAGGGTGCACCGAGCTTTCGGAGACAGACGGGGTAGCAGGAATCGACGTTGCGGAGGGTCGTACGAACAGAGAGACGACGGCTAAAAAAAAGAGATAGAACAAGACACGCCGAAGGGGCGAGAAAACGAACGCGCGAGAGGGAGAGAGAGGGGCGATAGGTCGACTGAAAAAAAATCGCTGGCTGAAAGGAAGGATTACATCGGGGATTTTGGTTTTCGCGTTTCATCTGGTCGAAAGCCGATTTCCCGATTTTCCGACTTTCCGGTCGGCCCGACGGTCCTTGAATTAGGTGTCCATTGTGTGAATAGAGAGCGAGAGTGTCTCGACCTATTCCGCGGCGACTTCGTGACGTCGCATATTAAGTCCCGTTCGAGCCCTTAATGGGGTCTCTCCAACTGCCAGCCCCCGCACCACACGCGCTCCTAATATCGCGAATAATATTTCGTTTCTTCCCCTCCATATTGGGATCCGATGGCGACGGAAGGAATTCATCATCGACCAACACCCATCGACCTATCAAACTTTTGCACGCTCCAACGTCTTCCCACCTACTTCACCGAGTCTACTAGTTACATTAATTTTCGGACACTAACCCCTCGGCCGCTATCACGAAGAACGTTAAATCCTAATTTAGAGGTAAAATGTTTTTCCCGGGGCTTAGGCTTTTTTTTGTGCCACTGCTCCTGAGTTTGTGTGTTTGCGCAAGGAACCCTTCCGCCTAATAGTCGGCCCGATGAGTGAGTAAAACTCGCTCGTCTTTCCAAAGTCACGGATGTATCTATGGGTGTGTTTGTTTGGACAACGATTTTTTCCCTCGATCCTTCCTCTCGTACCTCGTGGGAAACGGGACTACCCCCGTGATTCGTCGATCGTATATACGGAGGTATCGATCAAAAATATATTAGCCCCGATATGACAGTGCGGAGTGTTTTCCTTCGCCCTTCGAGGAAGAGGGGTGGAACGACGAGGGAAGGGGTTGCGACACATGGTTTTTTTCCTCGACCTGAAGAGAGAGATTGCACAAAAGGGATACCCCGTGTATATACCTGCGAGGGAAAAGGGTTTTGGTCTACCTGCAAAAAAGAACCGACCGGCCAAATTAATGATTTAGTGTCAGTCCCGATATTCGGGCTTCAACTTCTCTTCTCCTGCCGCTTTCGCAAAAAGGATCGTATGGCTGCGATACATTTTTTTTCTCAACGGGGTCTCAAAGAGTGGAGCGGGGAGAAAGCCTTTTCCTCGTGCCCACCAGTGGACGATCGTGGAAAAGTATAACTCGCGATGCTCGATCCAATTTTTTGAAACTGAGCAGAGCTGTCGAAACGGACGGCCTTGACGGAACCAACGAAAATGGCGTCGGTGTAATTCTGAGTTTAGCAGGATGGCAGCTGCCGTCGTTTTCCCGGGGAAACGTCGTCGCGGGTTGTCCCTCGTCGCGCGGAGGAGGGTCCCGGGGGTCCCGCGGGAGAGCCTACGATCCTCTTGAAAAATTGAAGGACGTGAATCGAGGAGAGCTGCATATTCGCGCGCTGACCAGGGGACCCGAGAACCCCGCGGATATATCTGGCCCCGTCGTCTGTCGCTCGTCCCACGGGGCCAGCCGAAATTCGAATTTAAATTCAAACCTCCCGGAACGGTTTTTTGATCTCCCGGATACGTGGCCGCGCCCCCGCGAAATTGGTACATCGGTTTGATCTATGGCGCGGCACGCGGCTGGGATAGACAACCGCTCGACGAGGGAACCTTTTCTCTAGACGGACAGTCCTACAACCCCGCGGAAAAATTACACGCGCCTAAGGCAACCAAGGGACCTTCAAACAACTCTCCTAACGAGTTTTCAAACGAGGACATTAGACATTCGTCAAAGTATTTACAGTCCCTCGCTAAGAGTAAAATCGAGCGAGTCACGTAGAAATGTCTACACTTACGCCACGTATAAATATGTAAACATATCTGTATGTACGAGGTATACGTGTCAAGGGAGGAGTTATGCATCCTTCTCGATCTTCCCGCGAAACGACATGAAAGTCTTATAGCCATTCGCCAGACCTTCGCTCCAATTTCTCGTCTTTTCCCCACGTTTTCCCAACCAGTCAAACCCTTTTCCCATACACAGAGCTTCGCGCGAAAAATGTTTACACCGAACTCAGGGGCGGCTGTGCGAGAGTTTAATATTTTTTTAACGAAGAAATTCGGGCAGGATGAGAACGAGAAGAGAGAAGGTTCTCTGGAGGAACTCTAAAGGTTCCGCGTGGTTAGGGAGAAGGAAGAAGAGCCATGAAAGGCTACGTCGACGTGTCGTCTGTAGGTGCAAAAGGAAGCCCGCTGGGCTCGCGCGATGGAAGCTCCATTAGCGTGTTTGCGCAACCGGGTTCTCCTCTAAGTGATGTTTTGTGCCGGGCTATTCGAATCGTCCTTTATGCCGCGAAAGGTGCCTCGAAAGGAGCGAGGGCAGGGAGAATTTTGAAGAAAAATTTTAAGCGGATGCAGCTCGACCGTTTTCCTCGCCTTCCCGTCGGATACAGTCTGTTTGCTTTCTCTACGCTCAAGAGAATCGTGTCGCTCGATGGCAGAAGATACTCCGAGTAACGGCCAATAAGAAAGAGTACTTTTCTGAATAAGAAAGGTCGAAGAGTGGAGGCAAAGGAGAGGAGGAGGAGAAGGCATTCGATGGAACGCCGCAAGTTGGCGCGTTTGTGGTAGGTGTTGGCACGTGGTCAAGAAATGTCAAAACTCGTTCCTTTTGCGCTGCTCAAGGCACGTCTGAGGGGCTCTCCTCGGGTCTTCCGGGGTCAGTGCAACCCCCGTGGCCCGCTTCCGGGTCAAAAACCGGGCCCGGCACACGCCATTCTCCAGGAGAAAACTCCCGTGACTAAATATGCATGTACGCCTTGCCCCTGGTTCCACCAAAACCAGTCACAATGATTATCCTTTCCTCGTCCTTCCTATTTTTAACCGAGGACCTAACCCACTTCTCATCCGAGTCCTTCGTGCTTTCGTTTCGTTCGAAGGCCGGAAATAACTACGGCCGATAATGCGCCGAGATATCTGACGAATCAAATCACCTTAAGACTACCCCCTCGTCACCGGAACCTCTTAGCTCAACAATTTTTCTCATCCCCCTTTTTTTCACGCCATTTTCGGGCCAGTCCTCGCGGCCCGATCGATCGAGGAATCCTGCTGGCTCATCCAGCAAGGAAAAAACCTCTCCGCAGGATCAATCTCCCATTCTTCGGCCCACTTTCAGACAGGTCACGCTCCTCAGGCATCTCTTACAAACAATTCTCTTGTGATTCTCACGTGTATCGTCGGTGGACAGCACCGATATCATTCTACAACGAAGGAGGGGGTTGAAATTTCACGGCCCGTTTCTTCGTTGCCGCTAATTTCCCCGGCCATGTTCTTCGTTAGTCATCTTTCACACGTAATCCCCGCCGTCCCGTTGGACGCGGGGGGTTGAGCAACGCCATTTTATTTCGCCCCCTCGGTCGGCCTCCCCCCGAGCCTCGTGGTATTGATAAAAAAAATAGAGCCGCCCTATTGGCTCGCTGGACCGTGGGGTGACCTCACCCCTCGGGTGCTGACCAAGCACCGAGCACCCACTAGAAGCCTCTCATCTACCGACACAAGCTCACACGTACGCACGACTGCACGTCTCTCAACGTAGAACCGCATGTACAGTCATCTCCCGTACACCGCGCAGACCCTCCACATTTTCCTTTCTCACTTTCTCTCACCGACGTGATCCTCCTCTTTCTCGCGCCCTTCCATCCCTCGCCCACCTCGCTCCTCATGTGTCATTCACCACTGAATATTGATTAACCGTACGTCACGCGGCAATGGAAGGCAACGCTTAATTAGTCGACCCATGTGCGACCAATGACACGCCAGGGAAAAAGGTCCTCACTAATATGTATCGGAAAGATCGACGTCACCAAAGCTAATTAAAGGTATTACAATATCTTACTCTGATTAATCAATACGAAGACGTAACCCTGATATCCAGAAGATTCACAGCAAGTTCGCTCGATCGTTCTTCAAGAGAGGAGACGATCCTATTGACACTTGGATCCTGATGGAGAAGTTTCCAAGAATATTGGCCCTCGAAGACGATGGGACGTGTCGGACTTGGGTTGCGCGCGATCTTACCATGTCTGAGCTCGAAACGCGACTGGACCCAGCTACGAGGGGGCCCACCGTCTCGCAGGAGGTGTGATAGGGCCCGAAAAATCTTACCTGAGGCGACCTTCCTGCCAGGAGAAGGGGCCAGGTACCAAAGGGTTTCGCGCTCGAAACCCTCAGCTATTATGCAACACCGATTTTTTCTCACCCCCTTCGTTCCCGCGTCTTCCCTCGCGCCTCTAGGACCCATTCATCCGATCCGTAGAGCTCAGCTACCTGGGATGCAAATACGTCGCGATGAATTTCACACATGTGCCACGAGGAAAAGAGAACGCGCTGATTTGTGTACGCGTTACCTGCGATAGGGAACCATTGTCAGAGACATTGGCCAGGACCCCGGCCGAAATCCTCATTGAAACTCATCCAGACAATGACAAGGATCCAAGGGATTCGTTACGTGTAAGTTTCTCGCTGGGACCTATATTGCCACAGTGAGATTTCCCAAGAATCTACGAGGAAATTATCCTAGCCGTCATCGACGTTGTGTGTATTGGAAAAATATTCGATTTGAATGCATGCCCTTCTGAGAGAAAGAATCTACGCAGCATGGACGACCGCTGTGCGATGGGAAAAAATTAACTTAATTTATTTCTACCCAGCTGCGAGGGTAGAGCTACGCTCCTGACGATCAACTGCCCTTGAACCATGGGTAAAGGGTTGCCCGTTATCCACGGGGGTACCAGATGACGCGTTTTCCAATTTCCTGAATGAAAAGCGAAACCGATCGACTCTGTCGTCACCTGGCGACTGTTACGAAGCTAAAGAGTTCCTTCTACCCTGGAAAAAACTCCTCTTTTTTTCTTCCAGACCCTCTACTAATTACCTCTGGCACGTCCGTAGATCGTTGTCGATAAGAGACGATTGAAAATTGTAACAGCATCGATGGAAGAAGGTTCCACTTCAAGTAAATTGATGAAAAATTCTAAACCGTATTTGTATTGCAACAAAATAAATACAATTGTCATCGATATGGGTGTGATAATTCAGGAAAGTATTGGGAAGTTTGTGGATGATATAGCGATACTTTGATACGTATCGAAATTTGATGTTTCTTTAAAAGGACACTTGTACCGTCATTTTTTTGGGAAAAACATGAAACGGTTTCCCCCGTTGGTGTCAGTGGGGTACCTGCATCGGCCCAACCTGCCCCACAACGGCGATAAAGTCGAAAATGCTCGAACCCTCGGTTCGTGCTGGATTACGCGCTTTGAAAAAAAAACTGTCAGGAGCACAATGGGCCCTGGGGTGGTTTTGGGTGAAAAAACGTGAAAATCGACACCAAAACAGGGCGGGGAGCGAGAAATCGTCGACAAAGCGCGCAAATAATGCCGGCAAAGTATCGATATCTGGTGGAGGGTAGGGCCGGGGTTTAGCACTTTTTTTCCCGACATCAGGTTCAATCCGATTTTAATCGGCCGGTCATTGACAAGCACCGTTGCAGGTTGATGCAAGAAGAATAGAAATAAACGGCAAGTATGATTGCAAATGGATGATTGCTGGAATTTCCGGGAATCTCGCGCGTTCAGTTACGTGTTTAACCGGGCCGCCGGGATAACACGCGAGCTCACCCTTAAATGCTCGAAACGCTTCGAATGCCTTATCTCGGCGATCTCTAGGACCCTCGAGTTCGGACGGACGCGCCCGTGAATTATCCGTCATCTCAGGGTAGGTGCGTCCGTCGAATCCTCCTAACCGATCGGGATCTTCATTGTGCTCTTTTTCCTTCCACGAGCCCGGCCAAACCAATTCGAAAATTGCTTCGAGTGCCTTCGCCCGGGCGCACCAGCTAATCCCCGTCGGGGCCATTTCCAGTGGCCTCGAGTGCGACCCTTCGCGTCAACGAATCACACCGCCAGGAACAACCAATAAACCGGCAGCAATTTTCTAAAGGCCGCCATTCGTTCCCTAATTCGACGACTCGGATTGCCCCGCGAACGCGCGCTGCTTCCGATAAATCTCCGCGGCCTACGCGTCAGGATGCTTGGCCAAATGCCTTGGACTTCCCTTCGGCTCGGTACTCGGGATAGAATTTTCAAAGAGAAAAGTTTCCACGAGAATCCAGAGGAGCCCCGAACAAAACGAGAACGCGGAAGCCGATCGATAATGCAATTCGGCGCATCCCTAATCCTCTTCACCATTTTTTAACCCCATATGTCGCGTTCTCTCGCACGTTTTGTCCCCACTGTGCGTGCGTTCCACGCTTGCCCGGAGTTTCGACCTACTTCCGCGAGGAAGAGGATTCAAAGAGGCTGTCTACCGTATAAAAAAAAAAGAGAGACGGAAAGCCCCGGAAGGGGTGTCCCGTTCGGTCCTGACGGCTACCTGGAAAACCGTAACCCACCCCTCAAGGATAATCCATTAACATAATTTTACATGGAAAAGAGGGAGAAGGAAGGCTGCGCCGAACCAAGGGGGAAACATTATATCGACGGATATGCCAGATGCAAAGGAGTAGACGTCCGTAAAATAATGGGACAACCAGGTATACGTCGGCCTACCCCCTCGCTCGCCAGAAGGGGTTAATTCAAATATTGAAAATTTCACATAGCGCAGATTTTCACCCAACGGCTCTCGCCAACAACCTTCCCTCTAGCTCTATCCCTTCCCCTTTGCATCCCCTTTATTCACGACCAATGAACTTGCTATAATTATCCTGAATTTCCTAATAATCGTATACCAATCCTCAACGCTCGCTATCGACCGTTCTATCATTTTTCCGGGGGTTCGAAGCTCTCGTTCGACCGAGACTCAACGTATATGAATGTACATGGAACTAGTAACTCTATCCCCGCGGATTGTAAAGCGAAGCAGCCTGGTGGGAGCCACCCCTCTTCGACGTTTTCCGTCGGCTCGTCGACGACCACGACGACGACGACGACGACGACGACGACGATCCTCAAAGGGTTGCATTATCGTCGCGGGTGCACGGAGCGCGCACCGAGCACTCGTCGGCCGTCGGCTAACGAGGGTTCCGACATCGGGTTTCCCCTTCCCCCCTCTCTTCTGCCAACACCGACTTCTTCCGCGTCGTTGGACGATGGCGCAGTTCCTACGTTTCGCCGATCATCGACGACAAGGACGGAGGACGGACAGACCGTAGGAGAAAAATTTTAAGCAAGGACCATTCTTAGGATTAGAGAGCGGCAAGCGCCCCGAAAATTTCAATTCCCTTCGAACGCCGGAGAATCGGCGGGGGGGATTACGACGCGCCGAAAAAAGGACGAAGAGCGGGGATAAAAAACGAGTACGAGGGGGAAGGAAAGGAGGAAAAGAGGATCCGAAATCTCGGTAAGAAGCCGCTGGTCCTCTCGTTGTCCCGAGGGCTGATTTACGAGGATCTTGACGGGCCATTTGTCGGGGAGCCCTTTGGACAGCGCGGAGAGTCCTTATCAGTCCGCAGCAGCGGCCATTTTCGAAACCGACTCACCGCGTCTTTAACCCCCCCCCCTCCCCCTTCCCCCTACCTTCCTTTCTCTCTCGGTTTCTCCCTCTGGGCCGACTTTCCTTCCGAGCGAGGGGATCGTGCGAGATGGACGAACGACGGTAAAAAAAGGAACGGCGTAGCCGTCATGGAGACTTTAATTTCGAGGCTCGCACGGTGCAGCCGAGCGAGGGTCGTATTCGTCCTTTTCCCTTTTCGAATCTACCGCCACTCAGGGGGAAAGAGGAGGGCCAGAGACGCGCGACGTTTGTACGCGCCGAAACTCCACGTACGCGCGGCTGGATGGGGCTGAAAAATTCACGAAAGCCCTTTGACGGCCCTGAGTTTCTGGACTTTCCGTTCTTGGATAGCCGAATGAACACAAAATGGAGGGCTGCCAGACCTCACGGACCAAAGCCAAAGCGAGGGGGGCCACGCGAGTCAGAGAAAAACTCACGAAGAACGGAGATTGAGCGAATGGAGAATTAGCAGAAGGGAAGATAGATAAGAACGAAGGGAAAGGTGGGAGAGTAGGTGAAGAGGGCCGAGGACGGGCCTATGGGAGAAACAAAGAGAAGAGAAAGGCTCTGCGTCAAAGGAACTTTGCCCCACTCGAAACGACAAATTCGGCTACGCGCTCAAATTAAACCAAAACGTTTCCTCTCTCTTCCTGGCCGCCCGCGCAAAGCAAATGAGGAGAAGGACGCCCGTGCCAACGGCCAAGAGAGAGACGGGAGGGAAGGATCGATATCACCGACTGCGAGGCTACATTTTTCAGAACATTGGCTACCAGCGCGGTAAGCCGGTCGTATGTATTCTTATGGACCACCCTGTTTATGGCGCGCAATTTATTTCGAAATCGAAGGTAATGGCCGCCGGTTTACGCCCGGCATTTCCCCCTGCTGCTCCTGGATACGGTAACCATCCCCCGCCGTGCTTCTCGGCGGCGAACTCCGACCGACCGCCACATTAAAATTTCAAACAAATACGAAAATGGCCGCGTACGCGCCGAATTTGTATTGACCTCCTTCCCCGAGAATCCGCGTCTTTACGGAAGAACAATGCCCCGTACGCGTCTTTCTCTCTCTCTCTCTCTCTCTCTCTCTCTCTCTCTCTCTCTCTCTCTGTTCCAGAATTCGCCGATACGATTCGGAGAAATTCAACGACCCAATCGCTTTGTCCGCGTTGCGCACATATTTTTTCAAAGCTTTTCAAAGCCATCCAATGGATAATTGTGTTTTCGAAAGCTCGCATTCGGGACGGAAATTGAGGAGAAATTGGCAAAAGAGTGACCGCGGGTGCACTCGTTAAAGCCGAATATAATCGCGGATAAATTGAGCGAATTCAGTTCTCATGCATGAAATAGTTTTTCCTTTGTTCGTCGCTGAAGCGCCGGGCGCTCGTTAATGCAGAAATCCATAAAGCACGAGGAGCCAGACAAAACTTTCCCGAGGCCGAGACGATATCATACACGGCGCGGATTTCGTCGGGCTTTGCGGGACTTTGGAAAATATTTCGCGGCTCTTGCAAAGGAAATTTCCGGGACCGAGGTAACTGCCCCCCCCCCCCCCAGAACCCCGTCGTCGTCGTCGTCGTCGCTTTATCCGTGCCTAGAATTTTTTTTCGCCGACGATGCGCCTCCGGATAAAACGTCCGGTCGTATTCTTTGAGATGGCAATATCTATGCACCGATGAAAGACGAATTCCCCCGATATTAAATTCCAATAAGACGGTGCGTGCCTCTTAACAATTTCAGCCGACGGGCAAGAGCGACGATTAGGCCGGCCAAAAGTGCGATAACGAAAATTACTGAAACCTTGGCGAGAGCGAAGAAATGGCTTTTCCAGCAGAGATCGTTTGCATTTTTCCTGGAATACCGTGAGCTTAGGGAAGGGGCAGGGGGATTCCTCGTCGTAACTCTTGACGGGCTCTCGCGATTCATTTCCCTGCGAGTGCGGAAAAAGGATTACAGGATCGAGGCCGAGTCCTCGAGAAAATCGTCGGTGGAGGGGCCCCACGCGCTCTTTCTCGTTTCTTGATCGGACGTCGATGACTCGGCAATCTCTATATCTAGCCGCTATAGACAGTGGGGTGGCGCGAAAGGGAATGGACGGAGGGGCTTCCGCGAGCGTTGTTATCCCAGGGATTTGAGGGACGGACGAGAATTCGGCCTCTCGCTCACCCCTCGCCCTGCCACCAGCCAGCCAAACCGTCCGAGGGGGGCGGGGGACGCAGTCAATTTTTATCATATATCTGAGAGTTTCGTCGGATTGGCTTCTGCCTGACCTATGCTCAATGGCCCGAACGATTCTCGCGCTCTATCGCGCATGGCCATCGTCTCCGCCCGAAATTCTTCCACCCCTCCAAGAAAAAGGACCATGAATTTTATATACCCAGAGACGTGTCAGGACCTGATAAAAGTCCTGCGGATCATAGGCGAAACAGGAAATGAATCGAGACCCTAAAGATAGGGCCATTTGGAGCTCTTAATGCGGAGAAATTGGGTCGTCCTTTTCCATCGAGTTTTTTCCGGCTAGCTTTAGGTACGTTGCAACGAAGAAGGGGTTGAAAAGTTGCGCGTACCTCGTCCCGGCAGCCACGTCAACCAGCTCAGCCCTTTTCTGCGGCCCAAAAGGGTGGCAGTTTTGGGCCAGACTTGACGCGACTAGCATCAGGTAAGAACCATTGTGTAATCCGATTTCCGTTGTCGTCGGTACTTGGCACAGCTCGATACACGATATTCGCCCAGTCTGATCCTTAGTCCTTTCAGTGCCCGGGAAGCCGCGGTAATGATTCGTGCGTGATAGATCGCGGTTCTCTTTTACTGTCAATGAACCATGGATGGGTGGCCGTGTTTGACCGAACGACTAGCTTCCGCAGTATCTGCGAATGGCTTAGAGTCGTCGGTCCGTCGACGAGAGCAACTTGGAAATCTCCGGGAGGGTAGAACGCAGCGAGATCCGAGGAGAAGAGGCCAACTGACAAGGGGGAAGGGGGAAGGCGGTTCTCCCGGAAGACCCGAACTCCGCGGAATGGTATCGATCTGCCTTGATATATTAGGGCCGTGGTCCACCCTGCCGCGGCCTGCCAGGACCTCCGAATATGTTTTTTATGCGCCACCCTCCTGCGCTCGGTATATCCTCCTTGAGAAACGAGATAATGTCCCCGGGCGTTGAGTTCCTATCGAATTTGCTTTCGGTTCTACCCCGCGCTCCGTGCTCTCGCCACGAGCAGAGTTGTGCGCTCGTTATCACCCTCGACTATCGGTAAGAGATTCCCAAGTTGTCGAGTCCGTCGAAATCGTCTAACCGCGACAACGAGGAAATCCTGCTCTTCGAGGTGTTTTCTCAGCGACCTTCGTCTTATCATTTCTTCGCCTAATTCGCCTTTTATTAAATTTCCTTCTCATTGTGCGCGGGGGTTTAGCTTTTTGACGTCTGCGCGTTTCTTTAATCTCGCCGGCGATTCGGCACACTCGAGGAAACGCTCCCGGTGTACTCGCCGATATACGTATAACGTTCTGATTTTCCGAGCGGATGAAAACATATGAAAATCTGCGAGGCAAACTAGAGACGTTAGGGGGCGCCAAGTCAGAGCCAATAAAATTCTCCTCTGCCGTCCTCCGCCCCCGTCCCAACCCCCTCGACTTCTCCTCGTCTTCTGCTTTGTTCGGTCGGACGCTCTCGCTTCTTTATGTACATGTACTTCGGTATTTCTTTATCTCCCTTCGTACATCAAACCGGAAGAGGTAGACAGGCCGCGGCAATAAAACTCGAGATGCACCGCACGAGAAGGGGAAGGTGTCGCTGTGCATCTCGGAACTGACTCGATCATGAGCCCTCCTATTTGTATCGACAGCCAGATAATATACGATAAAACAAGTCAAGAATATTCCCTACTCCTTTCCCGGCACACCTATGGGTCTTTCAATTTTTAGCTCCTGGCAACTACTGGCGCGTACGGCTCTCGGGTAATTGGGTTCAGGAAAGTGGCACAAGTTATCGAAAGCCTTGCTTGGACGCGTGAAAGTAGTTGCCCGAAATGGGGGTCAAGGGGAAAAGGCGAATTAGAGACTCGAATGCACTCGACGGCCAAGAGCCTTCCCGGCGCATCTCGAGATGTTTCCGAAGAGGCCGGTTATTACGAATCAGAAGCGATGGAGCTCGCGGATCGTTTGCATTTCAATCGGCAGACAACGGCCCAACTGATATCAATCGATCGTAAGAAGTGGCCGGGAGTAAGGAAATTATCGTGAGTCAACATGAACCAGGAGACGAATAAACTTTAGAAAAGTTTAATCATAGGCGCTACGAGAATCCATAGAATGCTGTAGGAACATGGAAGAACAGGGTATTACGCGTAGGAAGGGACAACGACCTGCCTCCCGTCAGAGGAAACACGTAAAATGACCCCATATTGTTCGCAGGCTGGTGTCTGGCCCCTTGGACAAACAGAAATATATGTCGGGAAAAGATGTCTTTCCACCCCGAGACTCGAGGCGTTCCTTTTTTAAACGGCGAAACAGTTGCGACCACGAATCGATGGTAACTACGCCGACCGGACCCCGGTACAGTCCGTGCAAGAGTCAGAACATTTTTCCACCCCAAGGGAAGAGGCAAAACCAAGCCCGAGTTTCCGGGAAACCGGATCGAAAGAAGAACTCACGTGTCGCGTCATCGACTTATCGATTCTCCGGTTTATTGGAATTTCTCTGGAGCGAGAAACGTGCGGAAAAAGTGGCGAGGTCGAAGGTCGATTTTCTTGGGGGAGTGTACCGTGTTAGGATGCGCGGGGTGCTCCGGTCTTTTGCATACATTTTGAAACGTAGAACCACCACCGCACCGAATATGCTGGCCGAGCGGGCAAAAGGAAGAACGGAGGAAAACAAAAATACTCGGCTCTCTTGAGCGCGGGGAAGATGGGGCGGAGGGTGGAAACGGACGGGTAAACGAGAAAACACGGAGAATCAAGAGACGCGTAGAAGTTTCGAAATACGCATACACCGTCTATTAAAACTTCCCGCTGGTTCTTTTTAATTGCTTTTCAAGTCTTTCTACCGGCGCAACAATGCCACTGCCCCAGCTAAAGTTTCGCGGTTTTCCTAAAAAGACCATGTCACGATTCTTCGGGAAGTAAAGCTCACGTAGAGTGTATTTTTCTTGATAAAAATGTACGACTAAGAGGAGGAATTCGATATTTTACGATTCGAAGGGACGAGAAATCTCGTTAGCTTTGAACCGAATCCGTCGTATCTAGCAGCAACTCGGTGAACGCTAAAAAACAAAACAAGGAGAACACTTTGCACAGGGTGATAGGGGAGTTTTCGTGGACATTCGCGCGGGTCTCGCGGATTTGGAGTTTCGCCGGGATACGAGGATCGAAGGAAAAAGAGGCGACAAAGGATCCTTGGCCAAACCTGACCGGCACGGAGAGTTATTCCGGCGCTATCGGAAAAATGTTATTTACGCAGGACAGGAGCGGGCTACAGAGGCTCTGTCCTTATTTACATGTGGTAAGTCTCCTACGGGACCAAATCCCGGACCGCGCTCGGAACCCTGATAATTCTTCCTTTGATCCTGGTCCCGTGGGCTCAGCCCCACCCGACCACCTCGCCCCGCCGAGCCCTGTCTGCGCCGCAGAACGAGTAAGGACCGCCAGGAAAAGGGAAAAAAATCACCGGAGAAATACCTGTCGTCCAAAAAAATCGACGTACGCGACACACATGATACCCCAATGCTGCGAATCGGGAATGTCGAGGGATGATAGACGTTCGCAAAAAAATCCCCAAGATCGATAGCCCGAAATTTCTTAGCTTCGTGCCAAAAATATTAGAACCACGGAAGACTGGATTTTTTCCGTTATTCCTGAGAACTTTATTAATTATTGGCCGGCTGTATTCGCTACTAATTTTCCAAGAGCACTGTGCACCAATTGAAGTCTAGGGGCCGGCGAACTTTAAGGTATCTTTAAGTTGCCGTCTTCATCGGAATTTTGGCAGAATTTCAAGTCCTCCCATCTGCTTTAGTAACGAGGGAATCTAACGAAAAGGAGAGCCAGCCGATATGATCTCGGGCAAACTAGTCGGACGGCCGCTGGCCGGATATAGGGTGTCGCTTAACGCTTCATAAACACTCCTGACATACGTCCGCGCTGTTGTCGTCCACGCAGGATATTTTCCATTTGAACGTGTCTCATGGCTGACTCCTGGCGGAAATGTCGAGCTTCAAGCGGGACAACCGTTATCATCGTCTCGCATTCGCCGAGGAATATTCCGGGGAATAGCGGTGCAACGTTCCTCGGCAGACGACTTGCGTGCAATTTACCTCGATTACTTTTACGGAGCTACGGAAGAGTCCGGGAAGGAGGTGTAACAAGTGTGGGTAGTAGGCATTAATTCCACGTTGCTCCCGGAGGGTTAGACAAAGGGAGACGGGGAAGGGAGGACTGGCAGAGGGCTTCCAGACGGCGGGAAACAGTCGGAATCTGCGATATCGAAGGGCACACCCGGTAGGTAATCTCTCCTCCCCGGTTAGTTAGCGGATCTGGAGGATCCGGGCCAGAAGTGAGTGCGAGTAAGACACGGAGAAAGGGACGGACGATATCCTTGCCGGATAGAGTATCCCTCGGGAGGTTTTCGTCCAATCGGCTGGCTGGTCAGCGGTCGCAGCTGGTGGGGGTCGGAGGACGACCATTGGTCAGTCGAGGGGCGGCCCCGGGTATTGAGCGACTCGCTCTCACCTCGACGGGGGGGTTGAAAAAACCGCCCCGAACTGACCTCAAACGTCCTACCCTCGTCTCGTCGGGATACCCAGCCTAATGTTGCCCACCCCGCTTTTCCAGCCGCCCCATTCCCCATCGCCTCGACTCTGCCTCGTCTCTGCCTCGCTCCATCGCGTCCGTTCGCCTCTTAAATGCACGCTCTTCCAGCCATTTATTACCCTCCGCACAAGGAAAACAATTCCTTTGCCATTAACAAACCTATCCTTACAAAGGAACCTTCGGATCATCCTTCTGGATTTTACCAACCAACATCGTCCACGTAAGATTGACTGCCGATCAACAAGCAGGGTTCAATGATCACTGCAAGAGGCTCGTAGACAGATACTTATGATCCTTCACGCAACTCGTCAAAACTTTCGAATAAGTGGCTGAGAAGGGTTCGCTCCGAGGAGATCGTAACGAGCGGCCGTTCTACTAATGGAATTTTTTAAGGGTACCTCGCACGAGAGGATCCACAACCACCCCTGACTGCATCCCTCAAGAAACCGTCCCCACGCGCGGTCTAACTCGAGCTGCCAAGCCTCAACTACGACGGTCTAAGTCCAAAGGCTATTTGCATAGACGGCACAGTTCCTTCGTCCTCTCTTGATTGTTCTTCCCTCATATTCAAGCCTGTCCGTCTAATTTCCAGAGAATCGCGAAAATCATTTACTCGAGACGACCGACGAAATTGATCGTTAAATAATGCCCAGGGAAGGCAGAGCGTCTGCTACTTTGTTCGGATTCGCTACTCGTTCTCGGTTTCCTTTGTTTCTAAGCGCTAACCACCGCGAGTATCTCTTCGGCTGACATCCCTCCCCGTTTCCGTCTCCTCGCTCCACCTTCGTATCCTTTCCCGACAGCTCGACGGAGCTCGTCCTGGGCTCTTTCGTCGTTTCGTCCTCTCTCCTTTCGCGCGACGGCCAGACTACGTTCTCGGTTCTTGGCAATTGGATTAGTAGTGGTTCACCCGGGCGAGACTTGGACTATACTCGATTTGAACTAAGATCGGAATAGGCAAATTGCTAAATCAGTTTTACGTGATCACCTATTCAGAAAGTTAGCCGCGATCGGAGACGAGCTTGTAAGCCTCTAGATGGACCTGCCACGCGTATTTAATGGGGAAAAAAGAAAGACCGAGAAAGCGGCTAAGAGCCGATGCTCCACTTCCGGCAAACGAGTTACCGATCTTCCGGATTAAGTATCAAGTGCCGCCTATTAAAAGCGGCTATCGACAACCGCGGTTAAATGTCCTTACATTTACCGACCTGCCAGCCAATGAAAATTCCACCATTACGAGAGTACAGAATTTTTCTACTCCCCGGAGATTGCCGTCTCATTTCCAGAGGGAATTTCGGTTGGCAGTGCTCGCTTTAGAAAGTTTCTCCGGACTCACCCGGTATAAAGGGTGGAATAAGGGTGTAAGGGTGGGGTAACGTACGCGTAGACGGCAGTGGCCATGTTCGGGTTGAAGGGACAGCCCCATTCGGCAAATTAACTGCGTTAGACCGGGACCTGGAATTTTTTACGCTTTCCTCGACCTACCACCGGCCATTTTACGCTGGATTTTGCGACCAACGACCACCGCCACCCTCACACCGCTCATTCCCTCTTACGGGAGATCCTACTTTTTTTCTCTCCCTCTGCTTCCTCACTGCCTGCTGACGGGCTATTTTCGAGGGAATTCGCCGGGATAAACTGCCTGCGACCTTACACGAATTTACGACCATGCGCGTATCTAATGCAGAAAAAAGTTTCATTAGATCGTTCGCCTCGAAGGTCCGCAGGTTGTCTGAATTCATCGACCGACAACGATCCGTCAGTCCCACGAGTCGCTCGTACGAGTTGCCCCTGAAAAACGTGTCTAAGTTCTTCCGTAAACCGGAGAAAGTGCATAAACGCGGCGAAACTTAAGTAACGATTTCTTATGAGAAAGTTCCGCCGAGTCGGGGCGACGGAACTTAAAGCGGAACGCGCGAGAGCCTCAGAAGGACGACGGTTTAATACAATGGCCCAACGTTTGCAAAATCTTCCCCGGTTAAAGAGAACCGCCTCGAATAGAAGAGTGATTAATAAACGACTACCATTTTACGCCAATGTCGAACTTTACCACCGTTTCGTTTTCCGATAACACTTGGATAAAAAATGCCAGGGTACCGAGCTAACGGTTAATTTGGCCAATAGGGCTGTCCTTTCACCCCGAACATGGCTACTGCCGTCGACGTATAGAGCAGTACCTCGTACAACGACGCACACATGTGTGTCCCTACCGGGTGATCCCGGAGTCTAATAAAAAGCATCCCCGAGACCGTATAGTCCGGGGAGAACGGCAGGGTCAGAAGTCCATTCGGAAAATGGAGGG
This sequence comes from Hedychridium roseum, assembly GCA_963989215.1. Lineage (NCBI taxonomy): Eukaryota > Metazoa > Arthropoda > Insecta > Hymenoptera > Chrysididae > Hedychridium > Hedychridium roseum. Next base: position 691,985 of record OZ022318.1, on the reverse strand, counting down.
ACCCGCTCGTCCAACTAAATCTACGCGATAAAGCGAACGTATTGTCCACGAGCTCGAGTCTTAAAAAATTCACACAACCTAAGGCCAAGCAGCTTAAGAGAAGAAACTCATCCTCAATTGTCCTAAGTGTTATACTCTACACGTAAGACTGACTAACGAATCGCTGGGTCGATGGTGCGATTTTACAGGATTTTTTTCTCTTGCGGAAAAGACGACGAAACCTATCCGGTCTGTTAGGAAGACGTATGGGAGACGGCTAGTCCTGGCCAGGGTTCGACTCGACTTCCGACTTTCCCTGCAGAAAACATTGAGTCTGAGGGGTGGCTGCTCTCTGCCCCGCCGGCCTCGCAAAGATGCTATAAATTCTGGCCATCCTACCTCCCACTCCCCTCGACCCTATCCTTCGCCACGGATACTGGCCGAACGGAAGGAAAGGAGACACGATATCCGTATGTACGATCCGTGTTCGAGGTCGGCACAGTTTTATTCCGTTTCACTAGAATATCGCGTAATCGACGAGCAAGGAAAGTGCGAGTGAAATTAAATTTTCGTCCCACCTAAGTAGCCTGTTAATTAAAGTATTGACATTGACCAAGGTTATCCATACTTAGTGTCATTGTGGAGTCATAATTAGGTCTGTTACATGGTTGAAATATCGCGTTATGAGATGCAGTGGCGCGAGGAACGACGGGAAAATTCAATGGGAAACACATGACGCGCGTTGAATTCCTTGCCGGGCGACTTTGAATGATCGCACGGGCCGCTGGCTTCTCGCGTTCGTCCGTGGAAAAACGTGAGAAAACGGGACGGAAAGGTGTTGGTCCGATGGAAAACCGTGAACAAACCCATCTCGTAGCTGCTTCCGGCCAGGAAATCCGCGCCCATCGCGGTCCGTCGCGGCCAATCGAATCTCACAGAGAATTTAACACCCCTCTCACCAGCGGAAAACGGAGGAAAAAAAAGCCCAAAATGTTCAATTTTCTCGAATCTCCGGCGATTTGTCGCTCGGTCGAACACCGCCAGAAAATATCCTTCATTTGGTAATCACGTAATTTATGGAATTCACAGAGGAATAACTTTCTAACCGCGAAAAAGACCAACTTCCGACATTTCTTCGTGTTTCAGCGACACACGAGGACGATACGAATGAGGGAGAAGCGTGAAAAAGAAAAGAGAAATAGGGGAATAAGGCAAAGAGCAGGACAGTGGAGAATAAGATCCGGCGGTGCAGCCGGTGCATCTGCGTGAACGACCTTATCGGAAAGACATAAACGTCTGAAATCCCAGCCGTAAATTAGGATCGACAGAACGCCGGACTTGTCTCCCGTGACCTCCTCACTCTCCTTCTCCTTCTCCTTCTCCTTCTCCTTCTCCTTCTGGCTTACGGTACACCCCGTCCCTGTGTTCCCATTCTTCCACCTTTCTCGAGTCAACGCTCGTTGACGATATGATAATCACGACTCGCTTCCTAGAAATCCCCCTCTGATCTGACTTGCACGCCGTTCCGTGATAAATTAGATACATCTGTCACCACTGAGAGCCGGGAGAAGAGTTGAAAATAAAAGATAATAATCATTGGCAAAAATACACCGTCCTTGCACGACATTTTTTTCATAATTTCGCGGACACATTGTTCGTTGGTTGGGACACAGTTCACGTTACGATAGTATCTTGCTGGGGAAATCCTTCGCGATCTTCTCCCTGAATTCGTTTTCCGATCTCATTCGTTTTACGGCTCTCCCCGAGAACCCGGTAGATTTTGATAAATCAGAAGCATCCATCAACATCGAGAGCCGTCGGTTGCCCATTAGAGGAGTTGAGGATTTTTACGATCGGCCGCGGCAGGGACAGGGGCAGGGAAGGTAGGTTCTTGCGCCGTTGGTGGTAGCGGTGCTTGTTCTTCCTCGAAGAAGAACTCGGGCCAGGGGCGGAAATAGAAGACCGGCAAAGAGGGAGAAGGAGAGAGGACGTTCCGACGGCGAGTCTATGCCGTAACAAGGGTGGCACGATTTCAAGAATGCGGAGCACGTTCTCAACCAATGCCGGCAGCCAGGCAGTAAAACAAATACGCCCTCCTATACACGGGGTGTCTCGGTAATACCGCCTGTCTATGCGGATACTTGGACCTCACCTTCTACACCCTTCCCCTCCCGCCACCTCATCGCGTTTTCCAACGTTATCCCCTTCCTTCGTTTCAACCTCGACCCGCTTTTTCGTCATTTCAGCCACTTCTCTTTCCGAGCAGTTCCCCTTTTCCCCCCCTCCATCAAAGTACCGCGCCGCTGTCGGTTTCCTCTTCGATGCGAATAGAAGTAACGCGCCGTATACATAACGAGACGCTTTTCACGGCCTCCTCCAAGGCGAGCCGGGTCTTTGCCAGCGAAATTCAAATTAACCCGAGAGTAAAAAAGACGAAGAATCCGAAACGCCCATGGAACAACGTAAACAACCTGTTTGCTCCTCTATCCGCTAAACTGGCACCGTAAACTTACGAATCTCTAATTGCGCCTGTCCCTAGGAGATCGATTTTACCTTTGCTTTCTTCACAACAATCATCTACGTGCGCTCGGACCTCTCGATCGCACTTTCAAAGGAATCGGAATCACGAGTCCGTACCGAAAATAAAGGATTAAAAAGCCAGCGAGGCACAATGACTGCGCCGAACGCGGAAACGCAAATGTCCTCTCTTTTGAGCGGTGTCCTCTTTAGCGGGCCCCGGGCAAATGATGGACAGGTGAAAGAAGTGGCCAATGTGGGCTGGTTTCGGCGTCTCATGTGACACGCACGTCGAGGCCCTTTGTTTTCTTGTCCCTTTGATTGAGTGCCCGAGGTCCTTTGTCCCTTCCTCTATGCGCCCCATTCCTTCTGTCCTTCCTTCTTTTAATACGCTCACGACATAATTCTTAACTTTCTTATTTGCTAAACCGCCGGATAAATAATGAACGATAAGTGACCAACGAAGAAGGGATTCGTAGGATGGACCAGTTTCCACCTGATCTAGATCACTGGGCACTCTCGACACGGAGACTCCAGGTCCCGCACCCTTCTTTGTCCGAATTCGCGATCTCTGCTGGGTCAGAAAGCACGCTGACTAGGTGCTACCCTTTCTGAAAATGACCCTCCGCCACGGGATGGACCAGTTTCCACCTGATTTGGATCACGATCCACTTTCTTCGGCAAACGGGACCTGTCTGTTCGCGTGGCCAGGTCCTGGCCCCGTCCCGGAGGCAGGGCCTTGTGAAACTGGACCAGCCGGAAGGGGATGCTGCAAGCCTGTTTACAGCTATCAACTCGAACGCCAGCCGTTTACCCTTTGACTCCTACCGTTGAATCCAAACTAGCCGCCCGGTAATTCCTGCCAGGAGAAAAACCGGCAGAGGGATGCTGCCGGAGCCTGTCCACTCGAATAGGCCCTGCTCAGCACCGCAAAATATGCACCCTGTTAGCCTTTGACTTTTATCTCGCGCGGGGAACGAGATGACCCGTCCCGTTTACGCTCACTTTCTTCTTTTGAACGCATGAAAGATCTCTACTGTCAGTCCGAAATATTACCCACCGCGTAAAAAATTAGAATCATAGTGCACGAAGGGGTAGTTTCTTTGAACTTGTTATCCATCCCTCAATGCTCCCGACTGCTACCTATGTAAGGTAAACGTCTACTGCGCTGGGTACCGATTGTCGCATAGATACCATGAGAGCAAACGTTCCGCTGGTGAACAATGTTAAAAAAATTCAAATAAATAATTATAACTATTAACGAAGGATCAGACACAGTAAATGTTTAACTAAAAATTCGAATAATTTTTTTCTGGAGCTATGGTCGGCAAAGAAGGCAACTTCTATTCGACACATGATACATATCTATGTGAAGGGAGATAATCTTCAGTACAAAGTAAATGTTGTGTATAAAATAAAAACATTGTAGCGTCAATTTCATTACCAAAAACTGTCATAACAATAATATTCTTATAAGATGATAGCTAATAACCAATGAACCCGTGTTTACGCTCTGTTTCCTAAGCAACCAATATCAGTCGTGTTCGAAGACACGTTCTAAAGAGGTGGCTAGTGCTAAAGATTTTTAACAAAGTGTCAGTCTTCACTGGCCGAAGAAAAACATTTCGAAGTGAGAAATGTTTACAACAAATTCTCAGCACGTGTGTAATAATAATCTGAGGGTGGTGGAAGGGCGAGATAAGCTACAGAACATCAAAGAGCTTACAGCGATCTTAAGGGTTCGTCCAAAAATAATTTCGTGACCTTGCGAAAAGATTTGTCAATATCGTAGGCTAATGGATGTCCTGTTGCAGGATACGGATAGGAATTTAACGATATGCGAGGAAATCTTGACATCGTACATAAAAAAACGACTGAGGGTACGTGTAGAATAACTTCATGAACAATGATTAAACATTTAGGCTTTATTAGTGCAGTGAAAATGGAACACAATGATTACGAAAATTAGTTGAGTGCCACCCTGTATTCCAGCGGTCTTCGTATTCGTTCGATTTCGACGAATCGTTAAATTCCACTGAAATCGAGTACATGATACGTCTCTTGAGATATCGAATTTACCATCCTTTGTAATAACCCCCGTAACCATGATAGCCGCCATAACCGCTGTACAAAATCGTCGAGATAGGGTACCCTAAGTATACCTTCTTGTACCCACTGTACCTAAAAATATTGATACTCGTATCGTTACTAAATATCGTATGATCCGCTTCTGAAAAACTCACAGAGGTAAGACATATTTGTAACCGAGTCCATAACCAAGACCATAACCATGCCCGAAACCATGTCCGTAACCATAGCCTAAACCGCCTAAGACGTAACCACGTTTCGCCAATTTTTTCTCATCCTGGACCTCCTGAACGTCCGGTTCTACTTCGAGAAGGTTTGTGGCCTGCTGAGAAATTTCGTCGTCCTGAGAGATCTGCTGAGCAGCAACCACGTGCAGGCCGAAAGCCAGATAGACAAACGACAGCAACAACTAAAAGCAATCCGTCCGGAATGTTTGATTGATCTCACTTGGAATGCACTGGCGTACGATTCGCAGAAAATGATGGTTTACCAGTAACTTCATGGCAAGGCTAAAGCACGATCAAACTGATGCATGACCGCGAGAATAAGACTTCTTTTATACCGTTTTTCCCATACGAGTTGTTTACCGGACTACGGTGAATACCAGATCCACTTGTCCCGGTTGACAACTCCGCTGATCATTCCCATTTGCAGAAAACGACAAACAACGTAAGAACCTGCACCGAAGGGTGCTAGTCGCAAGGCTCAATCGATTAGCCAGTTGTTGAAGAAATCTCGACGTTCATTACGATATTTAGAATTCCAAGCTAAAGACCTCACGCTTCTGTAAACTGGGTCAAATATCATTCTTTGTTAAGTGAAGTTTCGGAACTGCGAGGATTAGATTTTCTCAGCTACCGCCTGAAATTTCCTACTTTCACGCGGTGACAAAGAATGGAATAAGGAAGTGCAATCGATTTATTGCCGTCTCAGTGCGGTCGTTCGTCACGTTCGTCACGTTCGTTGTTCTGTATCTTTCGGAAGGATCGCTTCACGCCTCGTACCCCTGCCAACGTCAAGGGGCAATAATTTCGGTGAAATTGTCATTTCGTTACCGGTTATTATGTACTCGCTGAAAAAGCGATTTCTTCGAGTCGCACTGAATATAAATCAATCTCTAGTTTGTCGTTGGCGGTTGACGTAAGAGGGTGAAACCACGGAAATGCATTATATTTTACAATGATCTCTGGACCGTTCCACTTTTTCTCGGCAAATTCAGCTTTTCCATCGTTTAATTAACATCGAAACGACCATGAATCTTAATCTCTTCATCGACAGAACAATTATCTCCATTCGCTGGGAGGATCCTTGGATCGGTCTCGGCGACGCGTGTGAATCGAACGTTCCAATCTCGCGGCTCGGCAAATCGAGATGAATCGATCGAAGTGAGTGATTTAAAGTCAGTTCTGCCCCTTCCTTTTGCCGTTAATTAAATGCACGATATCGATCCTCGCCTATCTTGGAGCGTCAGGTGTACTAACCGTATTTACGCGGGACATAATACCTCAACCTGCTGCTACTGTTTTTGCCATTTGTATCAGTATCCCTGGAATTTTTATGAGAGCTTGTAGGTGTGTGTGTGCAGTTACGTCACAACGAGTCATTCCTACAGGGCTCGGGGCGGCGTGTATCTATAGTTTTTATAACTCCCCTTCCCTGGCGAAGGGAGCAAGAGTTGCCTAGCCGAGACGACGGGAAGGTTTTGTCGCGAGCACTCTAGGAAAACGGGAGAATGACGCGCCAACTCGCGAAGGAACTTTCTCCGGCCGGAGAACAGGTAGGCCGCACTCGCGGATAATTACGAAAGTCTTAACTCGGAGATATCCCAACTGTAACGCTACCTGTCGTCACCCACAACCCACATCGTCGTCCAGGACGGCCCCGTCCTAGAGAATTGTTATTCAATCGACGCGACGCTTTGTTATCCGTAACGAATCTCCAGATTCGCCTGAAAAGTCATCGCTACTGTGCCAATCATTTCTGCCCGCTATCGTCGGGACGAGAGTACGGGAATTCTTAGTAATCGCGCGAGGATTTACTCACGATGAATAGGCATTGATTTACTGCTTGTCGCACGCATCAGTAAATCTCCTTTCACTCGATCGGAAGGATACCAGAGAAATCAACGCAATGGCTGATGTCTAATCAACGTGTGTAATTTAATTGGTAGATTGTCATATCCGTGACCGATAAACTTTCCTCTTGATCACGGTAGCAGCAAGCGTGATCTACTAATACGATTTTCAACGAGTTACCAGTAGACCACAATCATCCTACGTTTTAGTGTCATGTCTTTCCCTCCGAGTCTGTCCGTCTCGCTTCACTTGACTCAAATCAGCGGGCGGTCCCGTGCAATTCGAGAGAAACTCGACATTTCTTTCGAACGTTATGCAAAAATTCCTCCCCGCCAGCTGAGCTATTGTTTAATGCCGTTTGGACACCGAGCTTGACGGACAGTACGTACGGTGGTCTCGAAGGTTGACGACGCTCAGAAGACCACTGAGAAGGACAATGTCTGACCAATGAAGATTCTAAGTAGCTACCCAAAGTGCCCAACTATGTGATGTGTTAATACCAAAAGGGACCGCACATAGTATCAGCATGAAACTCTGTGGATCATCCTCCACCTTTTATTTACTGTGCCTTATTTGTTTGACCGATGTGCTGGCCAGAAGAGCAAGACATGATTCCTCATCTGAAGAAGCTATCGCACCTGTCATCGGACAATTGCAGAAGAACATTTCGCTAAATCCTTCGGAGAACCTTCGCGATAAAAGAGCTCTGGGATTAATCCTTTCAGGATTGGCTCAAGTTTTCGGGTACACGGTATCGCCGGTCCAACTGGCCTCGCTGCCCAATCCGAATGCGGCACGATCAGCGGCCCCGGCAGGTCCTGTTGTACAACGCGCAGGTATGCCAACAACGGCAGCAACCCCATCATCATCCGCTACTCCGGCGGCGGCTTCTGCTAGGCCTCCGGCGCAAGCCAGGCAACAGGAAACTATTCGCATTACCGGTGTCGTAAACTTCGGCAACAACTCGGACCTCCTCGGTCATCTCAGTCAATATGAAAGGGTTTTTCATGGGAGCGCAACAACAGCGTCTCCGCCCGCTACTTCTGCCGCTCCTCAGGCTTCTCCGCCAGTACCCACAGCTCTTTCGGCACGGCAGGAACCAGAGACAAGACCGCCCCTATTGACCCCCTTCCTCGTGAAGATCCCTTTGCCCCTAGCGCCCAACGTTCCGCCCCCCTTAATCTCTACTCCAAATTTGGAAGTACCCGACTACGACGATGTGCTCCCACCTCGGAAACAGCAAATCCCTCATCCTGCCCCCGCCCCAGCGCCACCAAAGCAACGAGAACCTCTCAGCAACGAGCAGGAAACCGAGTACAGGAAGAACCAGAACGAGGAGAATTACTCGGTGGAGAACAAAGAGATCTACGATGAGAAGGACGTCAAGTCACCGGCTACGGAGAATAGCCATGAGGAAGAACCACGATGGAGGCAACAGCATGAGGATAGACTTAATTCACTGGAACGGCAGCAAGAGGAACACGAACGGAGACTGCAGCAACAGGAACGGGAGAAGAGTAGGGATAGTAACGAGGATTATCGTGAAGCAGAGATCAAAGATAAATATCGGAACAGGGAGAAGGAGATCGATGATAGAGAACAGGAACACGTTTCGAAATTGCAAGAGCAAGAGGAGAGAAGGCAGCCGGTTGATGATGACAGTCATGAAACTACAGACTCCAGAGAAAATCATGAGAATCTTCAAGAAGGAGCAGGAGAGTCTCAGGAACAACCACCGTCGGCTGGTGATTCGCAGGAATACGAGGAAGAACGTGAATCATACGATGAAGAACCAGACCCTAAAGGATATAAAAATGATGAAGAATCTGCGGATCGAGAACCAAAAATCATCGACAACTATACTTATTTATCCGTCAACGATCGATTACCCATTGAAGAGGGCTATGTCAAACCAACACCGGATCATCTTCGTGACAGTTACGGTGAAATTCTGGATAATCGTGGAGCGATAGACGAAAGGATAGCCAGTTATTTTACTATGTTTAAACACCCAACCACTGGCGTGTTCGATGCACAAAGGATTCGGAACCAATATCCTTCTGAAGAGGAACAGGAAGATAAACGCCCTGCACCCTTGCAAAACGAAGAGGAAGATGAAGAAGGTGCAGAGGAACTGGATGCGAGGAACAAGTACGAAGAATATGCAATAGAAAATGACGAAGAAAAAAATAGGGCATCGAATGATGAAGAAGAAGAAGAAGAAGAAAGAGAATCAGCACCATTGCGAAGACCTTATCCAATCCGCGATTCCGAAGAACGAGAGGATTATGAAGATTCTGAACCACGACGATTAAATGTCGACAGCGAAGACAGGCGTAGAAATGTCGCCGAATCACATGAATCTGTGAGGACCGCAACGACAGTTTTACCAAAAAATTGTGAACACGCAGGAGATCGTAGAGTCCGAGGAAAAAGCAGGACTATCACGGAAAATCCCGATGAATTTCGTCTCATAACTTTTTCACCGTACGTTAAACCTATTCAATATGTTTACGACCCTAACGAGCGATTGAAGTATAAAACAGAGGTGAACGTTGCTAGGCAGAAGTCAGCAAGGACGGAAAATGTTGATCTCCAGCCAAAAATAGGCGCACCTGAAAAGCTGTCTCTGAAACGATTGCACGAGGGAGAGGAAAAGGGGATGAACCTCTGGCCAGCACCTTTCGATTATGTTTTTGATAGCACCGAACAAACCAATAACATTATTCATCGTGGAAATACTGAAAGCGACGACAAGGTCACTGATGCACCGGTACATCATGAATCGGATGAAACTCCTTATTTTAGAACCGAAGAAATACCTTACCAGGCAAGCGATGAAACTTCGAACGAGAAGGCTAAGGATTCCTCGTCTTCTTACGAGGAATACCAAGTTACAACTTATACTCCAAGCCAAGCGAGCTATTATCAATATACCGTCCATCCAACTGTTCGAGAAAATAATCCAAGAAATCGTCAAGGACGAGGTCTATCGAGATAATTATTACATTCTTTGTTGTATAATAAAGTGTAAGATCACGCATATTTATGTCAATAAATATGATTCGTTACACGTTGTCAGTTTTGCGTAATGCCTGACCTTCCCATTTTCAGAGATCAAATGTTACTTCATGTTTTTCGTTGCAGGATAAACAGGAAGAAATGCAGAGACGTAACGAATTGGAGCAGAAAATGACAGAAATATTAGAGAACTTAAAAACGCGGTTGTTAGTCGAATGAATTATGAACCGCTTAAAATATCCAACGAAAGATACCATACATCGGCACTTGATTTTTCATATACACAGAAAAATAAATAACGTTTTGTTACTTACTCGTGCTGGTCGTATTCTTCCACACGATGCTCCACACTTTGCACACGACACAGTATTTATATTTAAATCGAACACTAACTACACTTCTGTATAAAAATGCTTAAACACGGAACGAGGTAGGTTAATTGACTTGTGAAAATCGCGCGCGGGGTTACCGGAAGTACACCTTCGTCATTGGAATACACCGCGTGACTGGCTCAAGGAACCAAAAGTTCGGCCATATTTATTTACATCTGTCAAAGCTGCGTATAGTCACCGATCGACGAGATGTGTGTAAACACGTTTCACTCATGTGTGATTGTTGTTCGCCACTTTGAAAAATAACGAAAAATATGAAGTATTTCTCGTCTGCTCCGCATGTCACCGTGGCGTTGTGGTTCTAACCTTACAATTACTTTAAGAAACATGGAAGAAGTGCTTCAGGGTTTTGGAGTCGGTTTACGACCGTTAAATGATCCATTCTTCAATTATTCTTACCGTGTGTGCAAGGTTTTTGAGAGAAAAGGAATTACGGTCGAGGACGAGGAAGCATTGTGTCATCAAGTGTAAGTAAATGCTTGATAACTTGTATGGTGGGACCTAACCTATATCATATAAGTTTGACGTGTTGTTATCTGATTTCAGAATACAAGAATTCCCTTGCTACGCTCCAGAATGTAGAGCTACATTCCAAACCCTTCTTGACTTTGAAATGCATTACAATAGCTCTCATAGATACATTTGTACGCAATGCAAGAAGTCCAGGCCCAACCCACGGTTGTTGGACATCCATATCCAAGAAACACATGATAGCTTCTTCAAAGTCATGTGCCAGAAACAACCAATGGTATACCTTTATCTACTTTCCTATTCTAAAACCAATTTATGTAACCTGATGTTTTTATGTAATGTTTATTTATGTTTTCAGCACCAATGTTATGTCTCGGATTGTGATTTGAAGTTCAACAATCCATCTGAAAGGAAAGAACACTGTGTAGTTGTACACAGGTTTCCAAAGAATTATCGCTTTGATAGTACCCAACACATCAAGAAAGAAGAGACAGCTAAAAATGCAATGGAAGTGGATCAGATTGATAATGCTCCCAGAGAAATAAAACCGAGTAAAGTCCGACTGAATAAAAATCAGAAAAGTAAAATGTTCAATCCTGCCTCCCACAAATCCTTGCAATCAGTTCCGCATGATACAGCGACGGCTCCTATCCCGACCACTACGAGTTCCTCGTCACTGCTTTTTATCCCGCGACAATTACAAAAATCCTATTCAAAAGCACTCACTAATAATCAGAACAAAGAAAAAAATGTCCTTGAGCAGAACAACATGATGGATCTTGCGGAGTCCCTCCCAAAGTAAAAAAAATAAACATTTATCCTTTTTTTATTTCGACGACGAAATTAAAGTTATTGTAGATAGGAGTTGTTATAATAAAAAATATATACACATAATCATTTCATATGTTCGTACTTTTAATGTTTCCTTTGTATCACTTGGTTCTTATATATGTATATAGATTATAATATTTCTTTTCATAGAAAAGTAGGAACATAGTGTACTTGTCATACGAAAGAATGCATAACGTCATTATAAAGATACTTATATCGCTAGACTTTGGATACAGCTGATATTGGATAACTTGTTTAGTACAATCGTCATTCCATTTTATGTAATTCATAGCAGACGGTATGAAACAATCCCTCGAAGAATTTAGTCTTAATGTTATTCAGTCTTTACATACAATTCGATAAATCAGGAAGGTCAATCTATGATAAAAATATAGCATATCACTGAAATTTAGCAGAGTATTAATGATCTCTATATGAAACTCTATACGAATTATCTCTATATGAACTTTGCACTTAGAAAGTTCAGTCACTTAAATATTTTTCAGACCTTAAACGCCGAAATATTCACAACTTATAATCTACAACTATACATGGCAATTTCATAAAAAAATTCTAGGATTCGCTAGCAAATCTATTTTGCAGCTCGAACAGAATTGTGACGAATCTCTTGTAATTATTTAAATTCACACAAAACTAACGAAATTTCAATTAAAATTTCGAGAGCTCAATGGATTGTTAATAATTTTTGCTAATTACAATAAATCGTGATTTTATAGTTACAACAGATTCAACTCGAAAATACCATACACCTTAGTTTAGCCGTTTCCGTTCTAAGCGCTACAAGTTCGTATTTGAGTTTCATATTTTCCTGCTCTAAGAATGCGGCCCTAATGGCAATTTCGTCTTCCTTGGCCCTCCGAGCGTCCCGCGATCGCTTCGCGGCTTCATTATTTTTCCTTCTTCTTTCCCAGTAAGCCGCGTCCTTCTCGTCAGTAGTGTTCATCGGAACCGTAACGTTTTCCTTCACCCTGCGCATTTTAGTATTCGTTCCCTCGTTCGTCTTTCTCACGGACTCGAGCATCCGCTTCCGGAATTCGGAGTAGGCTTCGTTGGAATTGTGGTCGTACAAAAGCTCGACCGCCCCGATGTTCAGGGAGAGAGGATCTTTGGGGTAGGCCTTGAAGGGTCTGGTGGGCCTTTTGCTCGTCTCCGTCGTAGCCGGAGAAATCATCTCATCCTGACTCGTATTGGTGGTCGTCGTGGAAGCGGCGGACGTGTTCATTTGCGTTGAGTTTTGCGCAAGAAGAGCTGGTAAGACGGTAGGCAAGGCGGCCATGGGGAAATTCATCGGGAGCATAGAAAAATCCGAGGATTGACTTCCCATACTGTCGTTCGAAGTGCTCAATTGCTGGAACATCCCGTCGTATTTCATCTTCTTCGGTGACTCCGGCTCGGACGGAGGTGTCACCATGAAAGCGCGGCTTTCGGCCTCGGAAAAGGAGTGATCCAATCGGCGATCCGAGGGAGAACATGAATACGATTCGAAGGACATATCCGAGGAATCGCCTGGCATCAGAGATTGCTTCTTGCAAGAAAGATCCAGCGCTGGTATGTCGATCGGATCGGTGTATGGGTGCATCATCGACGTCGTTGATGCCATGAAATGCATTGCGTCAATGGTACCCGCCTGTCCGCTTAGGAAATCCGGTGTACATTCCAGCATTTTGCCGTCTGAAACCCAATTAATCATTTTCATATAAATACACATGTCAATTCTTCTCTAAAGTCTATGAAATTCACGAGAAACAAGATGGCAACGATGTTATTCGACGATAGAATTTCGGTTTGTATACAAACATTCGACATACTATTTTTAACTAACAAACTAGATGTTAATTCCAATCGAACTCCGGATAGTCATTAATTAATGTTACAATTATTGAAGACGACATAAGAAATGTTTGAAGCGCTGCTTACCAAACGTTAAATCCAAGGACACAACGATAACACTTATTTCACAACACTGAATAGTAGAAACGAGATCGGCAGTTTCAGTTTAACCGACAAGAAATGTAGCAAGCGACTGATGATTGTCGAGCGGAGGGAAACGTGAACACTCGAAGAATCGCCAAAATACTACAGCACGAGAGTGGGTGTATTTCCCTTATATAGCCGGCAACCCTTACAAGAGCCGGGGTAGGAGGACCACTTGGGAAAAATAGTGGGGACAGTTACTCCGGTTGACCATCGCACAATAGTGGGATGGGCCTGGCACGCGTCCACCATTGCGGATTTTCAAAATGTTTACGAACGAGCGTGGCTAGCTGTTTCCTTACGCACAGAGGTCACAAACAGCTGCTAACAATATGTTGGAAATTCATTGACACATCGACAAATTATTTGCGACGTTTAAGCTATTCATTAATTGACGCTAATCAAATCGTTTCTGTCTTTCTACATGGACCTTTAGGTCGGTTAACAAATTTTTTTTACTGCAGCTATATGGCTGCAGGTATACCTCTATTATTTCTCTTAAAAAGTGTAAGCTTCCTGACGCTGCTACTTTGCGCGTAAAAATACTGTAGAAAGTTCCTAATCATCCTAAAATAGTCATTTTATTACTTTCTGCACCGCAATAAAAAAACCGCTATCTACAAAGCTTCCTTTCGTTTCGTCACAACACGTTTTTACAATGTTATTGTGTATTTTGTCAGGATTCATCGTTGTTTAGCGTTTCTGCGGAGTTTACCTTCATACTTTCGACGCCAGTTTCAACCTCGCAGGTGTCCCTTCTGCAGAGAAATTTTACCCGACGCAATTTTTATGAGACATCGATTTTTTAATTAAGGAAAAGTTATTGTAAAGTCGACAGAGTGTATAGCGTTGGTCACCTTCAAAAGCTTCTCTCCGGACAATCGAATCCTGCTAAATTAATCTCTTGTGGGCGTTGCGTTAACCATTGGTGACCTAAGTCCAGCGTCGGATAGCGTACGGTTTAGCGAAAATTCCAGGTGCCTCGAGGGGTTGGCTAAGAAGTCGAGCTTACGAGGTTTCGTAGCTAGTCTCTTTCCGCAAGCCGGGACGTCTTATAATTCCGATCGTCCATTCGTGCCCTTAACCCTTTCGGCCCTGCATCGCTTCTCAGCAGTATTTCACAAAACCATTGTTTCTCGCTACTGTCATTTGATTTATGACGTACCCGTTGGAGCGCAGGCCAAATACGGGGCTCAAAGGGTTCGCGAATTTACGTAAAGTCACCATAAATTAGTGAGCGAAAGCGTTGCGGCAGAGTGAAATTTGCGAAATCTCTCCTGGTCATCGCATGGCAGGAAAAGGCTTTCCCGTGGCGGCGCGAAAATTTTGGATTCCCTGGTTATTGATGGATTCTTCCTGTCTCCGAAAGCTCGTTAGGAATGGCCGACATATGGCTGACGTTCCTTCCACCCCGAGACAGATTTTCCGCATTTTTCCAATCTGTAATCCATCGGCCTGTTCTCTTACGGGACGGTGTCCTATGGTTTCATCGATGCAATTTATCAAGAAGGACTTCTTCGACTTACATCTTGGAATTTTTAGCTGGATAATCGTGAGAATTTTAGTACGAACGTTCGAGGAGGATAGAGTTGTCCCAAATGTCTCATTATGTCGTCGTCCCATGATCACGCCAAATTTAGTTCTCCTCTTTGAGCGCCGTTAAAAAGGACGCGGCTGGCATGCTCTTGGCCAGAGAAAAGCTTCCATTCAACGCACCGCCTTCTTTCCCATGTATACAAATTCTTGCTCTTTTGGCCACATAACCCAGATTTCTATGGTGCGCGCCGGCCGCAACCCGTTATTTCCGATTTTTCCCGTGACCCGTCGTCCCGTGCATCCCCGCGTGTGAATGCCATTCGCTATTTGCATCTGCCCCTCACGCTTGACAACCCATAACGGTGCACGATGCAAATCTGCGTGGCGATTTTCCACCAACGTTTCAATCGACGGGGCGCAAACCGTTCCGCCACCTTCGCCTCACCGTTCTCCAATGCATAATTACCGTACATTTAGCACCGTTCTTGCCGAGAAAATGCAGCCTTGGATGTCGTGATTCGTAAGGATTCGTTTCGAAAGGCATTCCGTTAGAGAGGTAACGTGACACTTCCCGACCGATATCTTATAGCCAGTGAACTTAAGCTTCAATTAAGGAATCGTCTGTAATACTGGTGTACGTGACACCACAGGAGTATTCTTTTGCCCGGGGCTCTGACTATGCAATCGCCATCTTATCAGCTTGGCGCCGAGGTATCTTACGTTAGATAATCCAAATGACTAACAGAAAGGTACCTTCGGAATCAACAACTATTACGAACTACTATCACATTTGAACAACTATCGTATTCAATCATGAATGTTATTTAGCGTGCTGTGAATGAATGGATTAGCCTGGTTAAATGGGAATACTGCCCAAGCAACAATGGCAGGTAGGAATCGGTACATGTTCGTATAGTTTGTAATAAAACTCTTTACCTAAATGTACCGTTCATCTGCTTTAATAAAATCGCCCTGTGGCCTATACAATATTCCAAAAAAGAAAGTGAGATATACGCTTGTAATATTTCATTGTTCATAGACCGTTAAGCATAATTTACATTCCGTTTAACACGTCACTCGGCCACGTTACGATCGACCCGTTTCTGGGTAAATCATTTGACCTGGCCATTGTACAACCTTGAACTGTATTCGGTACTAAAGCCCGCGGTTGACCCATGCGGCTACCGCGATGAAAAATAACTAAATTCAATATTAATCGCAGCCTGAAGATGCCTTGGTCGATTAATCATTTTCCCAGGAAATAAATGTCTTTTTCGAATGCAGAAGGAGGAAGTCTCTGTGGGAGGGCGGATGGTGTGGCAGAGCTTTTGCACAGCCATTAGCCCTGCTAATAGACCTCGCCGTTCTGAACACCCCGCGGTTCTACATAAAAAAAGATTGAAAGGGAAGGAACCAGTAGCCGAGCGACACATTAAGACGTCGCAGAAGCGCGACGGTCGTGCGGTAATTATTTACCGATTTATCATCCCCGCTGGACCACCGGGCAAGTTTTGCCAACAGACTCCTCGCGATTTGCATACTTCCGGTGGACGCGCACGCCCTTTTCGCCCGCGGGAACCACCTTTCTCTCCTGAGGCTCTTTCCTTCCGTTATTATTCGGAATCAATGGACACGCCTTCCGACAGATCGGCAAGAATGCATTTCATTCCTTGAGCAAGAATTCCCCTTGTCCGCGGGGCGTCACTTGCCAGTCTTCGACGTTGGAGTTCCCTATCAAAAGGCTTGTACACAGTGGCTTAGGAAATATGGTATTAGAAGTCTTAACAAACTTGCCATCCCCTCACAATGACCTTCCGGTTAAAAAATAATCTGCCAACGAATCGCAAGAAATAAGGGCACTTTTCGTGATAATGCATCGCATCGGCAGAATCTGGCCAATACGGTAGACGGGGACGTTTGTCCAAAAATGGAACAATCCGTAAACCGAGAAACGGAAAACAGCTATTCAGGAGTAGCGAACGACAAAAACTTTTAAGAGCAGATCGTCCAGTGTCCGGTTACTAAGCCGAACGGTAAAGAGTTGAGGCTGCGCCCGTTTAGAGGAACTTCTATTTGCCATTTGTTTGAGGAACCGTTTAAACTGACATGGTCACCCAAAAACCCGAGCATTCCGAAAATCTTTCTTTCGGTTTTGTCATCGGTGTTGAGCCAGTTCCAGTTTATGCGTTTTTGAATCACTTTGTAAGCCCTCGAAAACTCTTTGTTCGTGGAAAAAAGAAACTATTGTACTTGTCCTCAACTCGTAGATATACTTACTATGCGTATTCGATCATTCGTAAAATTGCAATTTCTGTCTTTTAAGTATTTGGCGACCTATGAATATTCGCGGTCATCGTTGTTCACATATTCCGTTAATACCATTTTACAGCTTTCTTAGTTCTCCGACCTGCACATAACTCCATACTCTGGCTTATATTTAAGCATAAGGTCTTTTGAGCAAGTCGTACGTAATCGGGTAGGTATAGAAACTGTCCCTGCAATGGTTCCATACGTAATTACGGGATTAGGACAGTTCGATTACGTGTCATGTTCCGTTCATATACAATTGAATTCCTCGGATAGGTGGATTCGTCATACACTACCTAACGGGGTATTAGCTTCTTACAAAGAGAAAGAAAAATATAACTGTACCATAAATATTATCACATTATGCGATATTGACCAGTCATTGTTCGACGATTATCCTTGGAAATGGGAACGCTTGTTACACTTTTGTCGATGAACAAATTAATCAGATACAAAGTCTGCTAAGTATTTTATAAGCCATTCTCTGTTGGTTGTAACACTTTTACAAACCCTGTTATTTTTATTGCATCTAAGACAGCTTCCTCCGGTTTATGACGTCCGCAAGGAAAAACAACTGACCGTAGGGGGCGGGGGTGGGATTAAGGAATTCTCGGATGTAGTGCATCGGATTAACTTTACCTGACTCCCAGGACTGTTTAAATTACTTAACGACCTTTGTTGCACTTTCTGCTACCTGTGACTCTGAAAAATTTGCTTTCCCCGAAGATTAGAGTCGTAACTATTTTTCCACCAACTTTTCCCGGTAACCGAAAGACCGATTATTTGAACATTTTAAGGGCACCGATGATGTTTTTCTTGCTAAATTCGTGCTCACTGGGGTGAGCAATCGCTATTGTTTCCGTTGCACCGTAAGAACGAAAATATTTGTACAACTCTACGACCTTTCACGATGTCGTAAGAAGGTCCGACTTATCTGACATCCGTTTATCCTTACGCCACAATGTGTTGCGCGTCTAAAGTAAATTTAAGGAACCTTTGCGTTCTCAGCGCCGGCTGGTCAACAGGAGAATCCACGATGACGTCAACGTGTTTGGTTTGGATAAAATCATGGGACGTGATGCACGTTGCGAAAACTTAATGAACAACGTGGTTTCAGGCGCGCGTGCCGGTCAGTGGGCCGTCATCGCCGTCATCCCTTCGGCGAGGATGACTATTGCCGCGGATGCATCGGGTTCTCATCTGTACCTGACTCATTAGATGCTTCAGGTCGTTGAATAAACAGTAAGGAAGACCGGAGACCTTGCACCCCCATAAACAATTAGCCTGATCAACCTCTTTTACGTGTCCAGGCGTTGTTTCTGAAGGATCCTACTTTGACCTCTGGAGGAATTTTCGTAGGCACAGCAGTTAGAAAATTTTTGAGAGACTGGGTTGAGCACCAGGGGTTTCCAAATATCGGGATATTGGTCAGCATGTCATATGGTCGATAGCCGCGTGGGTGTTGATGCTGCAGATGCAGCGAGGTGGAGGGAAAGAGAGGAAAAGTCGAGGAAAGGGCCGACTGCCCAACCCTTCCGTAATAAGGTCCAAAGAAGGGGGCTGTGCCTCGATCCCTTTGCTCCATTGTACCCGACGACGCCCAAGTGCATTATGCGTGCACATCATCCCGCTGACGGCGCCCGTGGTCCGGCTAACGGTGAAACGTCAGGCGGGGGTGAAATGTGTGTCAAAGGGTCGCAATTTGCGGTCCACGACCGCTGGAACCGCTGACAACGTCACGATGGATCATTCAGAATACCGTTATTCCCCCACTTTCAACGGTTCGAAATCAATCGTATAGTTTTTGCAAAATCTTTTTAATATCTCAATTAATGTACAGGCTTATAGATAGGTGTGTAATGATCGATCTTAGACTACTTCGAAGCCTTCACTACGTGAGGTAAATCGTACTTTCCGCGAACACATTTTATCCTGACACCGGGCGTGTCTCTGAGTCTTCCCACACGGCAAAGAACGATGTTGTGCTCCTGTAGGTTGTGTCCCACTCCTGAAAAAAACAGTAAGTAGGAGGTGAAGAATCGTAACCGAGAGGTCAAAATTGGAGTCCATATAGTATGGATGATTTATGTTCACACCTGGCACGTAAGCCGTCATTTCCTTGCCGTTCGCTAATCGGACGATGACGCACTTTCGATTTGC
This sequence comes from Hedychridium roseum, assembly GCA_963989215.1. Taxonomy (NCBI): domain Eukaryota; kingdom Metazoa; phylum Arthropoda; class Insecta; order Hymenoptera; family Chrysididae; genus Hedychridium; species Hedychridium roseum. Next base: position 672,613 of record OZ022318.1, on the reverse strand, counting down.
CGAATTTGGTTTTTTGGGTTTCTTGATGATCGTCTTCAAGATAACACCTTTCATGAACGGAGCACCGTCAAACGGGTTTTTATTCTTCCTCTTTTTTATGTGGGGCCCTTGTCTGTGCAACTGATATAAAGTTTTCTCTCTCACCTGTTGCAAACCTGAAACATACAAGGAAAGTCGTTTTCCGAACGTTCCTGTTTTCACCACGAATTACCGAAACGTTACACAACGGTCGTTAATCGGCGTTGCGTTTCACGTGGCATTCAAATGACCTCCTCGCAATTCCGAAATATCGCCCGCGGGGCTGCCTATGCTTCGAGAAGATAAGATTACGTTCATTTCCTTGACGTCGGTGGCGAGGACTCATTACGGCTCGACGAAATAAAACTAAAGCGCACGAACTTACGGAGCGACGAGATTTAATGGATCCGTTCTCGAGGACAGGAAAGGTATTCGCCAAAAGGTCTATCGAGTCTTATATAATAAACACGTCAAAGGCAGGGAAGTGAAAGGGGGTGAAATAGATGGGAGGGGAGCAACCAGAAGAGGAGGAAAGCAGCATCTCCCAAGGGACCTCCGCGTTCTAGTCAAGGCTATTGTAGGAGACGCTTGAAAATGGGACTCACTGGGCGGTAACGGTACCAGGAAACCGAAAACTCTCTTTCGCAAATAATCTTGCGGACCGCCGAGAAAAGAGGGTCGGCACTGTCGAATATCAAATATGACGGACGCCTGACATCTGCAAGCCGCTCCAGCAAGGAGCAGTCCTTTCTCGCTCGAGCGTGCATAAGCTTATTAAGCAACATTGTTACGAGGTAAGGTCTGACCCCGTCGTCGTCATCCTCCTCAAAGTGGACAACTCTTTTGTCGCGCGCTTTTTACAAGAATTGCAAAAATTCCCAGATCAACGGAGGTGGACCACGGCACCAGAACTCGCCCTGGACACACAAGTTCACAATCGTCCGAAAGTGTTCCCCTTAGCTGCCGAAGAATATTTCGTAGGGGCAGGACTGGCTACGATCGTTTCTCAGGCGAGAGTGAATGATCAAAGTTTTTTTTATTAAGTCCTCGCTTCTGGGAAGGCTTAAAATAACATGTCCAGGGTAATACGACAATTCGCGATATTCACGAGACGGGGCGCAGGAGCTCTTTTGAAGAGGACTGTACCATTGTTGTTCATTTGGAGATCTGGCTGACCACGGTCCGTCAATACGACAGATGTCCAAAGCCTGGCGCTGCTAATCCGACCTAACTCGGACTTAACTAAGCCAAGAGACCAGCAGAACCTATTATGCGTCCTGAAGGCAACCCCTTTCCCGAAGATCAATGCGTAAGATTACATTGCAAAAATTCTCAACGTCGCGCAGTTGCGCCTTTGTCGCGTTCACGCTTTCCTCGATGCCGTGGAAAATCCACGTTTCGCGCCTGAGTCCGCTTCAAGAAGCTTGCAAACCTCAGAATTTATCACACTCGTTACACCGAGAAGGGCCTATAGATCTTTTGCCGTCAGATATTACGCTCGCTCGTTAAAAGATGTTCAAAACGCAGCTCATCTGCAGCAGATCTTTCCAATTTTTCGCACGGAAAACGAGAGCTGAGGATAAGCCTCAAGAGCCCTTCTGCTCGTACGGTTTGACGGCGAATTATTATACAATTTTATACATAATTACGATCGATTTGGTGAAAGGTGGGATTGTGTTATCTTAGGCGAATTCTGTGAATGGTTCATTGAAACGTTCGAATCTGTATGGCTCTCAGGCTGTGCGCAGATCCACGACAGGGATTCATTGGACAACTGGTCAACCGCAAATGGACACGTCACCCCCATCGATTCCCAGCGATATTGTCCATTGGCCACGGGCCCTCGCCGAGCGAATCCTTTCTCGCGAAGTGGCAGGATCCCCATTGGCGCGTCAAGAAAGAGGACAGGACACGGCGTAAAAGAGAGATCTTTCTCCGGGGATGAAAGGAGGTAAAAGGACTGTGCGTGAGGTTCTGCGGTCTACGCGGTTCCCGTATTTTCACTCGCGAATAACCGTAGGACGATGGGAAATTCGTAGCTCTTTGGGCCATGCGGCTACCCCGTTGGTTCCGCAGGTACAAGACAGCGGCAAAGATACGTATCTGTCGCAGATCCCACAGAAATTTGAGATGTCACCGGCCAATTCTAAGGAATGGTCAGTCTCGCTGCCTTTGTGAGAAGTGCAAATAAAGAAGCATTTCGCACGATTTCATTTAAATGGGTCACTTTACCACGGTCCCAAGACTGTGCCAAATTTTGACGATCGGTCGCGGTTCTCTCGAAATTTAAAACGTAATTCAAAATTAATATCTTTTTACCTTGTAATATGCTGACCAGACCTAGTCTTGTAGTGTTCAGCATACTTCCTGCTAAAATAAGAAAGGTCTTGAGTGTTGTCTAGACATTTTATTGCATAAATTTACCTTGTATACCACCACCGCTGCATACTTTTGCAACACCCGCCGCGCCTGAAAACAATTCATGTTATATTTAAAATTTTATTTCAAAAACTCAAAAATCATAGAGAATATTGATTTTTTAAGTTGGCAAGCCTAAATCGTCATAACACAACACCAAACTAGCATAGTAAGGTGTAATTATTAATCACATTAAATGACTATGACAAATACGTTGGGCAGTATTAATTTGTATATGATTGTTACTTATGACTACGATAATTATCTGCAGTATAAAAATTGATCTGATAGAAATATCTTGTGGTACGTGAAGTAAGAGGTTAAGAAAAAGAATATGATCGCAACGTAACGTAAGACTTGTTCATACCTTGGACAGAATTTCCAATTATAGCTTTTGCCACGCCGAATATGCTTTTTGCAATGACGTTCATCTTTATCACTATTAATTTCTACTTTTCCGCAATTATTTATGTTCAGCTAATGCAGACGACATTCCTCCGCGAATGCTCGACACCTGGTGATGAAAAATAAAACTAGAATGCCACGTTCGACGTAAAACAGATTCCGGACTTATCGGGTTGTAAACCGCATATACATTTAATCACGTTTATTTGATTTTTATGACGATCGAAATTATTTCGTAATGGGAATGTTTAAACTTATCTATGCTTGTCACCTATAAATTCTTAGCAATCTTTCCAATTACGACACATGTTATTAAATTTTATCTATCTTGAAAATGGTCACAGATCGAATCAGTACGGAAGAAAGGAAGAAGAAAGAAAAGAGACACATTTTTGTTAATAAAAATACTAAGTTTATTTAAAAATGATCGACATTAGTAGTAGCACAAACTGATGTAGGTAGTTGAAGAATTGCTTATACTAGAGGTATTATTACTGATGGGTCCAATAAATCATAAGGATGAAAGATTGCCGCCTTACTATTCATGGACCGGAGGACAATGCGAGGTGGATAAGTCATCACCATCCATGGAGCCCACCAATGCCCAGGCCCAAGCCATGGCCTAGGCTTAACCCATGGCCCAAACCTATGCTGTGACCCAATGCAATTGGCGCATGCAGAACAGGGGCAGCAACAGCGTGTGATACGATTGGGGCATGCGAGATGGTGGTGATACCGTGATCCAAAACCAAACCGGAACTCAGTAAACCGTGTCCTAAAATTGCAATTACATACAAACATGAAATCTTATCACTCCCCTTCGTCATTTACCCGCTGACCAGCTTTCTATTTCTTATCAATCGAAATTCGAGGCAACAGATAATTTTACATGATTCTCATGAATGACCGATTGCATTCTCGATGTCATAACTCAGCGGTAATACGATTTTCCTACTTTCTAATTTCCTTATCAGTTCTCATTGCTAATTATCGTATCGTAGTGAATGGTGAGATTTAATTACTAGTGGGTTTTTGCGTGTCTGCGATTTAAGTTCGGCGTCATTAGCGACATTTCGTGGAACCACTAAAATCTCGGGGACTCGAAAAGTGAATCCGATGAAGATTTACTTTACCTCCTAGACCTAATCCTCCATGACCCAAGCCTAGAATTCCTCTTTTGTCATGTTTCTTCGGCTCTAACGAATCCTCGCTTTGTCCGTAAATCGGCGCGACCAGCGCAAAAATGGCGAAGAGTATCTTGGAAGAAAAGAATAATCAGCTTCAGCTAATACTTTAAAACGTTCGATCTTCAGAATGGGAAAATTGCGTGGTTCCTACTCACGGCGTATTTCATGGCGAAAATCTGTTGATTAAAGGGACTTGAGTGATCTCCAGCGCGAAACTGATGCGGACACCACGAGGCACACCCCCTTATATACCGGTTAACTCTTTTTCTGCGAAACCATGTCCAACCGAGGTTTTCACGTGTGTGCCGCGTGCGTACACGAGAAAGACAAACCCACGTGCATAATCCTGGAATCGTATGTGTTCGCCACACGATCGTTCGGATCAACACGCCTTTCTAAAGCGATTTTTCCCGCGCGCCCATGACGAAAATTCTTTGTTACGCGATCAACATCGGCTCTTCCGCTCACCCTTCCATCTCCCACTGTGCTGGTACAGGAATCGGCAGGACATGATATGATATTTTTACGCAAAATCAACATTGCTCATTCCTTTGTGCACATATCGTTATTTTCCGCTAATCGAACCAGCGACTGCGAAATCCCTGATAAGCCGCTTTCCACGTTTTCCGCGGATTTTCATTGCTGGTCTCCAGACAGTGGAGGTAAAATGGGTTTATATTTGTAACGAAGAGATCCTCTTCCTTTCCTAATCCGCGATCCGTGTGCTCATCCACCGTTGGACCGGGGTGAATCTCGATCAGTCAAAGCCGATACCCATTTGCGCCCATCGCGCATCTCGTATTTCAACTTTCCCCGTTACATGCCGTCGGAGCACAGTGGTTTTCGGTTGCAGTCGTTACGTAAAAATCACCACATGTTTCTCATAGTTCAGCATGGGTAACGCCTTCCTGTTATCGTCTATCCACTTGGAGAGTCGCTATTTTAGGTAAGCGCGGGGACAATCGGCTACAGGCAAACGGCACGAGCGAAAGAGAAAGACGAACGCTATCTTTCCACGCGGTCAGGTAATTTACGAATGTCTTTAATCTCTATTGGACAGCACAGTGCAAAGCGGAGATGTATGATCGTTCTTATTATTGCGGCTCCTAGACCGGGGAGTGTTTAGAGTAGCGAGAAAAACGGAGATCTCAGATGGAAGCGAGACACACACGATGCCGCAGGCTAAGGTGGAATCAACCGAATAAATCTCTTAGGATAGAGTTAGCAGATTTTCAGAAATGTTCCTATTGCGTATATCTGTTCACGTGTCAGTGATTTTTTTCGAAATAAGTAGGTGTATGGGACAGAGAGTGGAGTCACGTCGACTATTTCATTTTACATTTTTATTTGATTTACTCTATGTTACAATGGCTAGGTAGCATCATTTCAAGCTTCGTATGCTCGCATAGACTTACTCATTACTTGGTGATCTCTTCATGATTTTCCGCATCATCCATCAACATTGAAGGCGGGTCAGCATCGTCATCGTAGGTATCTTCTAATTCTAGCACGGACATGAGATTTTTTGGCTTCAAGTTACCTTCGTTTTGAGAAGTATATAAGTTTCGTGAATGAGATTGTGGCGTCTGTTCTGTCTTCTGTTTCTTCTTTTGTCGTTTTTGGGATGTTGTGAGCTTAGGCTTAATATTTTCGACGTAATTCTCGATTATCGTCCAAATGGGGAGAGTTAGTAATATTCGAGCCTCATCACGAGTACTGAAATCTGCAAAATAGGATGTCATTTATCAAAGAGTATTTCATGAAAGGAATATTTCTTTCTTACCAAACATTCTCATAAATGGTCGCAAGTCGACCGACCGACCCCGGCTCATCGGTGTCTTTAAAAATTCTGTTAATGCACGCGCATATTTTGCGGTGTGGACTAACGACTCCTTTGGTCTTTGATGATACACAGGGCAGCGTACAGGTTTAGTTCTGCATTCCCTCCACGGTCTTCGTCCATCTTCTACGTTCGTATCGTCTCGTTTGTCTGCTTCATGCTTCGGAATTTGCACTTCTTTACTATCATCAAAGACTCTAGGGAGGTAAGAACCCAAATCCCCATTTATTAACGTATAATATTGCAGAAGTAGCAGGAGTACCTAAAAGAAGAGTATTTTCTAAGACCTGGAAACAACATAGAGACGTAATATGATATTTTCTTACGCTTAGCTTTACGGCCATTCTCGCTCAAGGTAGATGAAGAAGTCTCAAACTGTTTCAATCGAGAAAACTCATATATAAGTCTACCTCCTACACATTGGTTTACCGTTAACGGGGATAATTTATTTGACTCGCTAGGAAATTGTAAAATATTAATAAAGTTTATTGAGATCGAAATGTCGTCGAGAATGAGCGATACAATATCGTAACAATAAAATGGTTCGCAGCATCGATATTTTACATAGAGGAGAATAAGACTCTAATGTGTTTTATGAAACTATCTATAATAAAAATGCAACAGCAATTATTGCTGCAAATGTATAATTTTATTGTACGCCTCGGATTATTTATTCTTTATTGAGGCAGATTGTATTGCCTTGGTCGATACTTTTTTATTTGATTAATCTCACGTAGGCAATATCGCGAGAATCATATGAATTAATTGCGATTTCCCGTACAGTTGACTAAAGTCTAAGCTAAATAAAAATAATTAAATCATCCAATTTTGTTTAATAATCGCAAAATGAAGATTCATCCTATGGTAATTTTATGTCGAAAATGTAACTTTGTAAGATTCAAAGCCCGTAGTGTGCTGCCATTGACGGGAATTTGCTCAATTAAATTCGAAAGTCTGTGACCTGAGAGTAGATTGACCACTTGGCAAGGAGGTTATATCGTTTTATTATTTTCGTATCACAACAATTCTTAGGCATATTATGACGGGAGTAGTGATAAGTACATTCTAAACTCCGCGTAAGGTCTGTGAAGTGAATGTGTCAAGTAGTTCTTTCTGATTTGTGGAAAGTGATCATTGAAGGTTGAAGGTTATGGCTACCGTTCGTAAGTGTATTCTAACCCAGTCTACGCGTGCGTGGAATTTGTATCACACTTCCGCAGCGGCAAAATCAAAGCATTCAAAAGCAGAGATAATCAAAAGACTGCATAAAGAGTATGGACGAATGTACGGTCGTCTACTAGAAGGAAAAAAAGAAAAGCTAAGACGCATAAAACTAGAAGAAAAAGGATTAATTCCTGAAGAAAGAGTTCAAGATGTAGATTCCGAACAGGTTTGGGTAATGAACACAACCCCTAGTGATCGCATAACAATATTCACTCGAAAACAAGATAACACGAGTTCCGTAGAAGATAAAAAAGATCAGACAATAGAAACAAATATGGCAGAGGAATTAAGAACTAGTGGTACGAATAATACGCTCGTAACATCGACTAGTTGCAGTAATACAAAAGAAAACAGTAATAAAATAAAATCAAATACAACAATATCAACGAAAAAAGATGTAAGGCTAATACCGAAATTGTCTATGGAAGAAATAACGAAGATGCAAACTGTTAAAGTTTATGATATGCCACTTAAAGCTATTGAGAAGGAACCCAGAAAGATTATTGAAAGGGCTTGGTTTAATGAAATGCATGTAAATTATCCAAATGTTACTTCCATACTTGAAGCAACAATGTCTGAAGAATCAAGGGCAGCCCTAGCTCATTGGCGTATGAAACTTACGGCACAATTAGGAGAAGAGGGTTTTGATAAATTTAGCAAAAGTACTGTGCCTTCTTTTGTTATGTTAACTTCTAACTCAAACCAAATCTGAAGTAACCATCGATCTTAAATCGTTTTGCAGTGATATTAGAAACAGGCCAACAGCTACATGAAATCATATGTCAAAAGTTCAAAGGCAGACAATATAGTGTGCCAGACGGGTGCAAGTTGGCTTATCAAAGCATAGAGAATGTATTGGAAGAAATTCAGGATGTTCGAGCGCTTGAATCGAGGGTGTCACATTCCCGCCTTCCGTACAAAGGGATTGTCGATTGTGTGGCTACCTACAGGTAAGTCGGAAATTCCTCTTGCCGGCGGTCAAATAGGCTAAATAGTTACAGAATCTATGTATAGAGATCTCTGCTATCCTCTCGAACAGAAAATGAATTTTTTCACAGGGGGAAAATTTGCGCAATTGAATGGAAAAAAGCACATACTCGAAAGTACACAATGAACCGGACTTATGATGCACCCCTACAGGTCGCTTCATACGCTGGTGCACTAAATAGCTCAGAAAATTACCCTTTTAAAGTAATTACAATTTGGTCGTTGTCGAAAACATCATTTTCGCGGTTCAAAAATTCACGAGATTAAATTTCAGGTGGAGTCTGCGTTACTTGTTTATGCATATGCCGATGGCGCACCTGCAACAGTTCACGAAATGGATTATCACGACTTAGAAGAATATTGGAGAAGATGGCTGACGAGATTACAAGATTTTTACCTGCAAAATCCATCCTTGAATCCATAATGCACTTATATATCAACGTACTTTTAATAAAGATTATTTTTTCATGAATTAAAAACCTTGTCGTACTTATATATTTCGCCCCAATTTGACCTTTTCCACATCCTTCGATTTAATTATGGTACTGCTGCTAATATAGTTATTGGCTACTATAAATCATTTAAGTTGCCGGTATGTAGGAAGAAAGTTTCGTAGATGTATTTTCCGGGCCACCGCGCGATAAGTTAGCCCATCTTCCTAGTGTGTTTCACCGCGTTCCTTCTCTGAAAAAAGGCGTGAAGGCTGGCGGGTAGTCTGACTGAGATACGCCAGGAAAGAAAAGAAAAAGTGCACCGATGTGCGAACCCATTAAAACTCGGTACCGGCAAAAAAGAATGCGAGCAAGTGAGTTACTCACACTTATTAGACCGTCGTCGTTCCCGTACGTTCTCTTTGCAATGCGATAAAAACTGAACTACCTAACGCCTAGTCGGCTACTTAACATAGAGTAATTATAAGTTTCGATACCGCCCTCGCAGTAATGGTTTACATAACTGGCTGTGGCAAACTCCCATAAACATTCCACGCGCCCTTTCGTATCCCCATGGGCCCTATAGGCTAATAGCGAAACTGTGTCGTGTTGAATTATAACGTTCATTACGTCTTGGCTTACCTTAGGTACATAAACGCCCCTCACGTTTCGCAAGAAATGATTTTTCGTGCGCCGAACAAGAAAATTCTCGATAAACGATGTGTCCGCCTGAATACCGGTTACTTATCACACTGAGAAAGAATCGATAACGAACTGGTTCTTAGAGTTTACAGGCCCAAAGTTTTACTCGCAGTGACGAGAAAATATCCAGGATGATGAGATACGACTTTGATCGATGTGACTTTTCTCAAAGTTGCGACAGCTGTTGCTCCAGGATATTGTACTTTCTTTATCGGTGGCTCGAACAATTTTCTGATTATGAAAAGTGTAATCAGCATCGAAACGTCTCGGGGTTTCCGGCTGAGATGTTCCTCGAGAAATTCAGAAACCCGGCTCGTCCTAAATCATCGTGTTAATCCGATCTAATCCTCTCGTAAAGTCGGCATATTCTCGATGAGCGGCCGTCTACCCTTCCTTACGGCAGGAGCTCGATGAGTTATGAAAACGATAAGTTTGCCCCGCGAAAGCCCGCTTTTAGGGTCTCTGTCCTAAGAGGAAACGACGACGAACGGTGCCGCGGGGACTATCACGTGTTGTAATTTATCTGAAACCTCTGGATCCCTTGCGTGCCTCTCAATACGGAGCCCAGTGGATACGAATTTTCACGAAGAAGCGGCAGAGGGTAAGGGCCATAAGGAGATATCCGAGAATTGCTTGAACCTAATCGTCAGTTTTGTGACCTTCAAATCTTGATCGATGGATTTGATTTCTCTTATCGGCATGGTGGCAATCCTTACTTTTGGCTCGACTGAGTATTGAAACCTTTCTTCTTTTTCTTCTGTTCGTTTCCACCGGCGGTTCAACCCCGTGTGCTTGGCAGTAAATTTCTTTTCCTCGTTAAACTATCCACGCCTGTAGGAGAACGTCGAACAGCCGTCGGGGCGTATTTAGCGGCGAAAAGTTTATAAATACAGCCGCGGGGGTTCGATGCCTTGTAGGAAAATCGACGAGCAAGGCCAACGATAAAGCTCGACCGGATGCTGGACGTGTTGGCTGGTCACATGCCCGAATTAATCTCAGTGGCGTGGATATTAGCATACACGAATTATCATCGATCGTTTGATGAAAAGCGGAAGGACGTCGACACGCTACATTTGCTTCTCAATGATAATTGATAATCCAGCTGGCTCGACAAAGGGGCGGATTACAGACGAGACGGAAGGCAACGCTGTATGCCGAGCACTGCACCGTGCAAACAGGTGTATACCTCCACGAAAACAGCCTCTATGAACGTCCTACGGGGCGACTGTGTGTGTGACGAAAGGCCCGGGTTGATCGTTTATCCAGGAACCTCCCTTGACATACGGCTGACCGTGTGTGTCTGCGGTCTCGTCTTTGAAAACGTCTGCGCCCTTTTAAAGGAGACATAATGGAAGCTCAACCACCAACTCTCGTCTTCTTCGTTTCTCGATCGTTATTTTAATTGACGTACTCGTGGACATATATTCGGGAGGGGGAGGGATATTCAATGGAGGGGAACCTTTTGTTAATTCGTTGAAGAAGTTCCGTTCCCAGAAATCCGAGGAGATGACGAATAGCGACGAAGATAAAATGCTGAAGGACGAAATGCGCGCGAGGTAACGGCCAGTTGAAATATTATGTTCGGCCATTGTGAGCTTCGTCCTCTTTGAATTAAAACGGGCGAGGCGAAGGGGCGAACGGACCGCGAAGCTTCGCAGGTAACGCAAAATTGAAACATTATAGTGGTCTGGTGGTTGCGCACCTTTCCTACGGTTCGCCCATTTGTTGTTCGCCCGACGATTCTATCGCGTGTCTCGTACTTTTCCGGCAATTTCATAGCGGCCGATATTTCACAGAGAACAACGGCCAGCGCCGCAGGCGTCCACGTTCGCGTAATTACGCTGACCTGGGAAATGTACTTCGATCCGTTTGTACAGCACGTTTCCGCCTCCGTCTCCCCCTCCCTAATAAACGAATTTCCTATCAGCACGGACAGAACGAAAAACGTAGGAACGGGGAGAAAAGGAGGAAGTCTCCGAGCACATGAGGCGGGGGAGTAACGAGAGAGAAAAATCCGGGGAAAACGGCCGATTTCACAGTCATTGGTTCAGCAAGAATCCTCTGCGAAAGGCAGTCATGTGCGTACGTGCCACGGAAGTGGCAGTGCATATGCAAGAAGTGCATGCCGAATGCCGACCATGCGTGTCTTCCGTTCTTCCCTGGCGCGTTAACGCGTGCAAATAGGTGAGAAAAAATTGATCGACTCGGTGAATCGCCCGGTTAAACACATCGAAATGGATTATTCACTCGCCGAGCCGAAAAGAAGACTCGTTGGCTCAACTTAATGAAAAAGTAAAGCTACGCAGGAGACAACTGCCGTAAGACTTGGAACGTTTAATCATCATTTCATCGCGAGGAAAACGAGTTTTTGGCTAGCAACGGGAGAATACCCCGGCGAGAATTGCTTAATTCTTAATTCCGGAGGACAAAACGAGGACGTATAAGAATCTCGGTCCGTGTTACAGCCGGGCAAGTTGTCGGAACTTGCGCCGAACGCCAAGAGGTTCTGGAAATTATGGCGAAGCGGAAACTCGTGCAGAAAAGCGTGAAACGATTCTCATGGCTGTAAGTGTGCATGTACCCGGTTGCTCTTCGTACTTTCCAGTCGTCGGGGAGTTGAACTGTCTGTACGATGTTCCCCGGCATCCGTCCCCGAGGACCTGGAAGAGGGAAACGCCAGGCTCTCCGTTACGTACGGACCGCGAAAAGGTCGAGCAGGAGGAAGGGTTGCAGAGGTGGGAGGGAGACGAAGGGTGTGTATCATAGCACGCACGACATGCCAAGAGTTGGAAGCTCCTCGGTTAAACGAGGCTGACTCTCTCGCTCCTATTCTACTGTTTCCCCTCTATCACTCTCCATTATCTCACCCCCAGCATCTTACTAATGCCTCCCCTCTCCTTCCGACAACCTTAGCTTTATTCGCCTTCACCTCTTCGTCACCGTCCTTTCCGACTCTTTCGAGGATTCCTTCGATCTCCGTCTTCCTCCCTCCCCCTGTCGTCCAACTTCTTTCCCCCCATTCCGATGGAAGCTGGCGCTGAGGTGGGCGCGGCCCCGCGCCACCACCGGCCGAAATCGATTTTGGGAAGACGAGGAAGACCGGAAAGGACAGAGACGCGATACAGATTACGGGCGCGATGCCGGCTTCCACTGATCTCGCGTATACACATCGCCAGAGAGGGATCCTCTTCCCCGGTGGAACGGGAAGAAACAGGCTTCGAAGGAGGGTCCGCAGATCCCCGGAGAGGGAGAGGAGGAACCGAGCCCCGTGTGCCAAAGAGAAAGGGAAAGTGAAAGGGAGGACTACGAGAGGAAGAAGAGGGAACGGAAGGGAAGTAAGAGATGGATCCTGCTTTGCGGATGGTACTCACCGGACCTCGGCCACCGAACCTCAGTTTCCTAATCGTCAGCATCGATACGGATGCGACCAATTGAATAATTTCTCAGGATGGAATTTCTCATCTCAAGGACACACTGCCCTTGGACCTTGAAGGGCAGTCGTCCGTACAGGATCGACGTAAATTCTGCATCAGCTAGCACGGCCAGAAGTTTACGTACAAAGGATTTTCATCATGATACGAATCGGCCTTATCTTCAATCAGCATAAAAAACCAACTGTTTCCTCGCTCGAGCTGGGGCTTAACTCGATTTTACCGTAATTCCATTTCAATAAGTGGTTTCATCGTATTCAACGTGCTCCGAATTAACGCTAGTTAGCTAGTTATGTTGCATTACCGAACTGCCAACTACTAGCTCGCGAATCCGGGTGGCTTGCTTGGAAATTGAGTTTCGACTATATCGCGCGATATTATTGATATTTGGAGGCAAGTTGATCCGAGCCGGTCGCGATAGAGCATGAGCGGGACTTTCCGTAGCCCTGGAATTGGTCCCAACCCTCTTTCCCAACGAGAGGGTTCTGCCAAGGGAGGTTCACTACACCCTTTTTTACCGAGGAAAGAAAGGAAAGGCCCGCGTGCACAAAATGTCCGTGCAATAAATCGACTTACGAGGCAACGATTTCTTTTATATTCCCTCGGCACAGTGGAAACTGTACCTTCCATAGAATTTCCCGCCTGTATTACACGTCGCGATCCCCGGATTTCATTTATGGTTTATCAATTGACAGGCTGTAATATCTGTCACGTGATAGGTTTACAGTGAAAAAACGTGATACGGATTACCGGGGATGCTGACATTTTTCCTTTGATCTCGCATGCCCGAGGGTTTCCCTTCTCTAACGAGTAAACGAGACTGAAAACCCTCGTCCTTTTCCTTTTTTTTCCTCGTTCCACCCTCGAACTGTCGTTTCGCTCGTTTCCTTTCCTTCGTCCAACCTCTCTTCCATCCTCCTTCTCCCCGAGGACGCTCTGCTTCACCCGCAGGAAAACGCATACATTGCACGGTGCACGCAATGAGCGAGAAGATGATTGAATTTTGCCCAAGGGTCGAGGCTTCGTTTTAAGATTAGGACTTAAGCCTACACTTGCCCTTATGGGATTTCCCTTTCGTCGAACCTCCCATTCCTTTGCGCATCGTTTCCCTATCAAGTCAGTCATGAAAAATGCACCATCCGGCGATTAAAAATTTCCAAGCCAATCCTCGAATGAACTGCAATTGCTCGGTGAAAATGACTTGGAGCTTTTTCCTGAAAAGCCACCCGGTACTGTCAGGAGAGGAAATTTAATAACGATAGAAGCTTGACAATTCGCTCGCGGCAATTGTCGGGACTTCGGATTTGTCTTTGTGGAGTTTCGGCTGGAGACAAGCGCACTAGGAGAGACATTTCGTTCGACCGGATTTCCAATACATTCACGCCCTTTTGTTCCTTTCATGGCTTGCCCCCATTGTTTTCAAGGTGTCTAGTTCCATTGACCGTGGGCCGAGAAAAATTTGTAATTACTCGGCCGATCTTAATGAAGTGCAGTTCGATTGTGTTTCCGTTGTCTCGAGGAGGAGGGAAACATCGCGAGAATTTGAAAACTTTAGCCCCACAGCCCTCCCGGTAAATAGCCTTACTCGTGGCGCCGGTGCGTAAAGGGGAGAAGTCCCTCTTATGAGAAACGTGTCTGGCATGGGATATTTCCGGGGGTAATTAGATTTTGTCGCGCCTCCATATCCGCCCAGCGGGACACGAGCAATCCTGCCGATGGCGGATTACGCGGGTTACTTTATCTCATTCGAAATCAATCCACGTCGCACTGGCCCAATTCGAGGCTAATTTGCCTCGCGATCTACCCCCGTCGTCGTCGGCTTCGACCCGCTAATTTGCCCGGCATTGAGCTCACGCATAAATACAAATCCGAGCGTCAACGTTCATTTTAACGACCCCCCGGACCCTACGATTCCCTTTGACGGGACTTAAAGTCGGTTCATCCACGTTCGAGCTGTAATTGCCTGCTGCCCCGGAGTTCCGTCGACCGTAGCTATAATAAAATGTATCGCGCTACAACGCTCCGATGACCGTCGAACGGCCGAACAATTCCATCAGTTTTTACGCTTTCCCCCGCGCAGACCACCGAGTGACGGACAAACCAGCAACGGTAATTCCATTTTCGTTAATCACGCCGATAATTGATCGGACAGTTTCCCTATTTCCCTTTCACGGTTTGCCCACCATGACCGTCCACTCTCTCCCGTTTTCTCGTTCTACGCGTCCTACGGGAGGAAATCGAATATTCGCTGCTCCAATTACGGCGCTTCTCGTCTTTACACCTTTGAACAGGCTATTAACTTGCCGGCCGAGGGGCAGGGGGTTTCTGTCAAGTTATTTTTCGTACTTTGATATCGTAGGGAAACGGCTTTCTTCGGCGAGAGATTATGTGTAGTAGAATAAACGAGCGAGGGAGAAATGTAATGAAGGAAGGATAGAAGTGGTATAACTGCGTAGGAGGGACGGGGGAGGATCGACCGAGGCACAGGCCACGCTGTAATTCGGCATGTTTTAGGATCAGGGGTCAGTCGTAAAGTTCGCCTGGACAGCCATAAAATCGCCCGCAAAACCGCCACCCGTCAGACCGGCGCGTACGTGCACACCGCATCGTTCCAATGAAATCTACCCGCACGCCAGCTACTTTTGCTCGGCTGCAAAGAAAATGATATCCTCTCTTTTGTCAGAACGTCAGAGCCGGAGTATACTCTGTCTGTCAGATCGATCGCCTTATTAAGGACAATGGATCATAAAGAAATCGTGCCAATTAATTGCCAGCTCGACCACATGCTCCGGAGCGTACGTGTTATCTCGTGATCGATGCTTGACATTCCTCGGATTATCCGGGATGATCCTCCTCTCCCCCCTACTCCACTCTGCGAACATCTACGCGGTGTCCCGTAATTTACAAGACTAACAGTCTCCTCCATCCATGTCCTCGTCTGCTTTCAGCGAACGAACGAACGCCCGCTAAAACGTGCTAAGAAACAAAAATGCTTTCGCGGCAAGTTCTTACGACTTCATCCACGAGTTACGTCCTGTTTCTCGCCAGCGTCGGCTTGTTTAAGGCCCTAGGGTTGTTTTCGAGGCGATCGAACGTACGAGTTGGACGAAGCTGCAAGAGTTGCGCCCCGCAGTGCGGCTTGTCCAACGATAATTAGATCACCCCGTAGAGGAAGCTCCAGCTCGGGGGTAAGGGGAAATCGAGGAACGGTCGATCGTATAATTAGGTAATTAGTCCCCACCAATCCTCCGTATCGATCTGTCCTACGTCGAGTAATTTCCTTTAAATCAACCGCACAGCATGCGGAAGTTTGTCAATGCGAACTACCAAGGCTGTTTTCCCTTGGACTAGCCAAGTTCTTTCTGAAAGAAGAGCAACAGCAGGTCGACGAGAAAACAAAGGAAGATGATGACCCGGAGAATACCTGTTTGATCGACGCGATTGAGCCCGAAAGGACATGGTCCTAAGGTAACTGGTATATCCTCTGGAAGGAAAGTTAGCCCGGGATCAGCTGGCTTAACCTTCCATTAGCAGGGTCTAACTGGGCGGACTGCCGCCGGTGAACCTTGGGTTAAGCCAGGCAACCGCCCTACGTTGATATACCTACGTGAATGCATATCTATGATCCACGGGAGCATAAATACCAGCGACGGAAACTTTCTGGAATTTCAGACTTGTCCATTCAATTTAAACGATTGTCATTGGGCGAACGGTAACTCGACTTCACAGTCTGCTCGAGAAAGGGATGAACCGAGGGAAAACGACGAGGATGTGGCCTCTGGCGACTTCTCTGTGCATCTCCTCCTGGACTTGTTGGATGACGAAGATCTACGAGATCCTGACAAGCGCTGCAAGCACTTCACTCCCACGGCACACACTCGTGCTTATCGGCTTTGCCGTTCCTTCCATTCGCCAGGAAAATCACGTTCTCCTCGCTACCGTCTTCCGCACACACCGCGGCGGTCTCCTTTTATACGCAGAAATCCGGCTGCGTGTCTCCAGAATAAATATGCACAGTGGCGCAGGCTGGTACGTTGATGCTCTCCCCCGAAAAATACGGCCACGCCGTTGAAATGCCGCTTCAGCGAAAATCCCACTCGAATAACAGTCATAATTCAATTGTCCCAGGGCCTGGTAATTTAATTAACCGAAAATCTACCTCAGTCAACGTATCGAGAAGCAGCTTTGTCATTTGTGTATTTTACGAAAATCACACTGGACAATGGGATTTGGGCATTGATGAACAATTGAACAGGGTACCGATTGTCCCGCAATTGTTATACATCCCTGCGTCGTTAGAATAGGTATTCCATTGAACCGAAAAAATAGCCAACAAAAATGTGGATTAATTCTGCTTATTAGCCAAGCCTCAACAATCACATCATTCCTTGAAACAGCGATTCTATTGTCCGTCGCGTTAACCGCTTTGGGACCGTCCTCACGAAGTAATTATGAAACGTCAGGGAGAGAGGCGCGATAAGCAGAGAAATTCCAGCGGGTGCCATACGAGGGACATCGAATTTATCAGCCGTCGACCTACTTAACTGCCGAGGAGCAGGAGATTCGACGCGCGCCAGGGTCATCAGGGGGCCTGCCCAAGGAAACTTTTCTGATTGTTCCAACGTTTCTGCTCCCTTTCCCTACTCACTTCCTGCCCTCTTCTCCAACGAACAGCAACACGAAAGTTATGATCGACCTCGCGCGACGCGCAGCTTCCCAAAATTAAACTGTTAGGCGTGCCCGAAGGTACTTGCTCGTGCCTACTTAAGGCCAACCATAACAGCCTCCTACACGCAACGGCCACCACCACTTACGATTAAGAAATGGATAAGTCAAGCAGTTTATGTACCCAGTTAAGGTCCAAATGAGTCATCCATTTTTCATGCTTCCTAATTCCTTTTGTTTCGGTCGATTCATGATTTACCTGACTATTAATCATCCAGCAAATTGATGATTAGGCACCTGTCCAACCTTAAACCCTTTTCCAGTATACCATGATTTCCTTCTGACCTGGAAGATTCACCTGGACGTTTTATTAAATATTCCCAGAGAAGCAATTATTTGTATCGTTCCGGGTCCTAAACACGCGAGGTATTAAGGAGACATGAATTATCAAAGTAATCGGGCAATTTGCGTGAAAGGGACATAATACGTGTGCATAGGTGTAACAGCCGGCGTCGTGCAAACATCGAGATGGGTGAGCCCCGACGTTTGTCACGTTTTACGCGCGTCCAGGGTGTCTTAATAAGGGAAGGCCGGAAGTACACCCCGGACGGTTTCATCTTACCCTCTCCCCCATCGTCATTTCATATAGGTATGCTCGGCGCCGAGCTGGCAAAGCCCGGCCAGCTCCCCGTGAGTCAGTTTGTTGGTCGATGGCAGAGGGGACAGGTCACCGCGTATCACCTTTATGTCCCCAAGCTTCTAAGTTATTTATTTTTATGAGCTTTTACTATGACCCTCCTGTTTCTGTCTTCCCTTCGCTTCCCCCGTTTACTCGCTCCATTTTATTTTTTAAGCCCCGTTCTTTGGCCGCCAGTGGTATTCCTTTCGCTGTACTTTCCGGCATTCTGCGGTATCTCAAGGTTTCCGCTATGGTTTTCCCTCAACATCCACCCCTCGTCTCGCCTCACACATTTCTCCTCTTTTATTACATCGGCCTAATTTAAAGTTCATTTTTGCTGCATCGTTTCACGACTTCTGCTCTCTCCTCCCTGCGTCCCTTCGTCTTGGGCGAATTCTCTCGTCCTGCCCCGTCGCGTCTGTCTGGTTGGCTGTTATGTTTTTTGGCCGGGCCGTTCGGTCCTTGCCGGGACCAAACTCGGCGAAAGCCCCGCGCGAATGCGGAACGGCCTTGGTGTATCCTCCTGGAAACCCTCGGCTGCCGGAGAAGCCCCCGTGGCCGCTTAATGGCGTTACGGGGTTGCCATGGCGACGAAACCCCATAGAACCGACGTCACCGGCGACGCGCCGCGCCCCGTGGAAAGCCCATTTATCCTGGAAAAACATTATAAGAGCGAGCGCGAGTCATGTAGCGCCGTTACACGCCGCCGGTCCGTGCACTTACGTCCTGCAATACACGCGTGTAACGTCCTCCAAGGAACGGGAGTAATGGTCAATGAGCTCCGCGATGTACTACCGATGGGGTCCATCCGAACGAGAGAATCAAGTGAAGGGTGCGAAGGGGACGATGAAGCGGAGAAGAGACGATACGAGCAAACATTTTTCCCCGGGCGCATTTAGTCATGCCAGTCGGTTGAATCAGTTCGATTTCCCTCGGACCGAGGAATTCCCTTCTCCCCTCTGTCCATCCGCCTCGGCCAGCGCGCATTTCGATATTCACCGTGGGTATCACAAGCCGCGGAACACAATCCCCTTTTGTAGGGATTTCCAGCGGCGAGAAGAGCGCCACGTGAAAGTCAGAAATCACGAGACTCGTGGCGCATGAAAAAAAGGGCAGAAGACCTTCCTCTCGGCTGCACGTTGCTCCGCGGGGATCGATACGCCTTTTATTATCGTACATCACGAGAGAGAGGATGCAATCTCCTTTTTTTCTTGCTTCCTTTGGCGGTTCCAACTGCTTCTCGCGGGCTAAAGAATGTATATCACGCGCGATAAATTACGGGGAAAGCCCCGGCGCGGGGTTATGCTTGAATAAGCTGCGAGCTACACCCGCCCAGGTATCGTACTGCCGAAATTACGCTCGTATCCTACCGTGGAATTTTCGGAGGAAGACGTGGGAAGTCTTCCCCCACGATTCCTCGACATGTAGATAAAGCGCGATTCCAGCCATTCGTTCACAGAGGCATCGATTTTATTTCATTCATTCGGATATTCGGCGAAACACGTGCGAGCCGACCGTGTTCCCCCCGGAATTCCAGACAAAGGCGTGTAAAAAAGAACGGGAGGGTAGGAAGACCGCATTGTGGTGTCGCGAGACAACGGTCCGGAAAGTACGATTCGCGCGAAGCCCTTTGCGGATAGCTCGCGCGTCAAAACACCGGGCAATTAACCCTCGGGGGGATTTAAAAGCGGGGCTACGCGACGGCCCGCGGCTCCTCTCATACGTCCCACGGGATTTACCCGGCCATTCCGCTTCCTTCGCAGGCCAGACCGCAAGGGAATTACTAAGGATTACATGAAAATTCTATTATCGCCACTAGCAGCCACGGAGATATTCGTCTGACGTCGGAAATGGACCCTCCGCCGAGCTGAAAAAGAAATCCGAGCGGAATTTTTCGCAAAAACACCGAATCATTTTACCATTCCCTCGGAGTTTCAGCAGAGTTGCAGTTATTTGCCACGACGCGACGCGTCGCAGAAATTTCGCAGCTCATGAAATTCGTGTTACGAAATGAATTAGGAGAGCGCAGCAGCGGCAGCAACAGCAGCAGCAGTCGCACAGTATGGGTTACCGTGTATCCGGCTTTATAAGGGTGCGACCACAAGGGCAGCAAGCACAATATCTCCCACTTCTCCTTCTATTTTCTCCTCCCATCCTTCCGTCGGTGCTTTATTCCATCCCGGTCTATTTAACTACCTCTCTTTATTTCTCGCCGCAACCGATTACCGTCCCCCTCATTAATCCGGTTAATTGAGGATTACACGAAAAGTCTATTATCGCCTTACGACATGCGTCAGGGATTTTCACGACTTTGCAAAGGCACGTTCATAGATCCTACAGCGAACGTAGCGTTCATTCAACGAGCTTTCCAGCTTCAAAAAAAGAAGCAAATTAGTTCCCCCTTCGATTTCGTATCCGACCTTTGCTGCCAACGGTCCGATTTTTCTGCACTTCTCCGTTCATATCCGGTGAGTGTGCATTCGTACATTCTCCTCCGCTTGAATCGCCAGTAGGAAAGGGTGCTTCAGCCACTCAACATTAAAGTGCACGCTTGCAAGCGCGTATCGTTGGAAGCGTAATAGTGATTGCAGGTCGAAGGTTGCTGTGGTGTTGCAATTGCGACGTAGCCGAGTGCAATTGCACCGAAGCTCGGGACTCTGCCGTTCACTGGAGCCACGATTGCTGAATTCCAGACCGACAAGGACCGGTCGATTTTAATTAAGGACATCGCGTCGCTTGTCGTTATCGTCTTAATCTTCCCTCCCAATCCCCCCCATTTTCCATCTCGCGCTAACTTCTCCCTCCCGTGGAGAAGTTTTCGCTTCTCCCGTTTCTTTCCTCGCACCTTTTCCAGTCGCATTGATATTTCATCCTCCTTGCCCTGCCTCCCTCTTTTCATTCCCGTAGCTTTTAATTCCGGTACAAAGAAGAGTAGCAGCCCCCCTTTAACGAGCGACGTCTAATTGGCCGGGAACTTTATTAACGCGAAAAGCATCGGCATCGCCGATACTTGTGCCCCCTCCCCACACCGAAGGGGAAAAAAGTCCGTCTTGGACGATCGCAAAACTCCGAGGGTCCTCGAGCATTAGCCAATGGCAAACCCATCGCGAAAATGGCCATTGTGTCGCGGTTATTTCCCCGGAAGGAGGGTGTATTCGAAGGACTTGGAAATTTCCGTTAAGGACTAGCCCTTCGAACCTTCTTATTCGACGTAAGCCGACGTGTCGTCCTTCGAGATTCCTTCGAGGTCGAAGCTCGAAGTGGGTCGTCTCGACGGGAAACACCGCTCGCCGAATTAGGAACCTTTCGGGAGGCTGGTGGGGTAAGAAGGAGGGGAA
The DNA here is from genome assembly GCA_963989215.1 of Hedychridium roseum. Classification (NCBI taxonomy): domain Eukaryota; kingdom Metazoa; phylum Arthropoda; class Insecta; order Hymenoptera; family Chrysididae; genus Hedychridium; species Hedychridium roseum. The sequence goes on along the minus strand of OZ022318.1, from coordinate 651,288 downwards.
AACGTAGGGGGTCTCGTGGGGCGCATCGGGCCGAGAAGGAAACCAACGGCGAGTTCCATCCAGGGTTGCTACCCTCCCGCCGCGTGCCTTTTCGCTCCTCATGTATATTCCATTCGCAGTCGCACGCACCCCATAAAACGAAAACATCCGTCCGGCGTGCAAGGTTCTTCCGTCTCGCAATAAGGCGGGCCGTTGCAAGGCTGACACGTATGCTCCTCCCGTTCTTCCCATGATAGATACCCGCGTGTGAGTGAAAAATTTCAATATCCCGCAGGACGGCCCGAAAACTCGAGGAAAAATTGAAATAAGGAGAAAATGCGAACGGTCTGACCGTGAGTCACGTTTGCACGATTTTCGACGGGGAAGGACAGCTATTTCATTCATAAAGCAAACGCGACACCCTCACGGACCGATCGAAATTTTCATATTGGATTTAAGACACGAATGAACGGAAGAGGATTCAATTATTGAATGTCTGTTCATTTTCCTTCCATTTCAGGAAGTATCCAACTAATTCCCTTCTATTCACGAAGTGGTTTATAATTAGACAAATGGACGTTTAGTGTTCATCCAGCGCTAATGGACGCACGTCTTATTGACACTAGTGTCGCGTGGAATCAAGCTTTGTACGCGACTGAAACTTTGCCGCGGCGACAAGGAGCGAAGCCGCAGTTGGAACTGCGAGACGGTCGATGGCGTCATCGGCTTTGTTAGCCTCCAAGGTGGTTTCCAAGTGGTTTCCGCTGGATGTTTAGGCTTCGAAAGGCAAAGCCACTCGTGTTGTCGATATCGGAGCGTGGACCCTTTTCTCGCACACGATTCTTTCAACGAGCAGCGAAAATCGTCAAGCCTCGTATTCACGATGTTTTGTCGTTTCTCCCCGCTTCGCTAAATATCCGTCAAGCGACACGGTAGCTGGAGTCCCTAAAGCCGCAGATTGATGCATCGAATTATATTTTGTCGCGTGGACCAGCTGCTGTCTAAATTATACGCTACATTTAGTCCGACCATCCTCGCCTACCCTCTTCTCGTCTTTCCCCCTTCTCTGGTCATTCGCACACTCTCTCTTCCCTCGCCATCATCCCTTTCGTTTCTGTCCCACCTCTCTCTCTCCCTCTTGTACATATGAGCCCCTCTCATTTGCTTTGATGTACTTCGGGGCTCCTGGGAATCGATGAATTTTATTTTCCACCTTTGCGGCGAGAGCATCGCCGAGATCGATGGGGAACGAATACTAAGTTCCTCCTAACGAGGCCGAAATATTCGTTGCATTATTATAAAGCCGCTCATGTTTTCTTTTGCCGCTGCAAACATTCGATTCAAGTCCAATCGATAAACCGATACCCAACGGACCGACGTGGATATGCATCTCTGAAATCTTCATGCCGACCGCATTCCCCGTGGAAAAATGAATGGTCGCTGTGACCGCGTTGAATCCGCGTCGGAGCGTAAATTCTGGCCGTTCTACTGGCATACTTGGTGAAATATGACGCATTCCGAAATGCAGAAGGTCCAGCGGATTTTTTTTTTTGTTGGACACGATGGGCCCAGTCGCGAGCGATTAAGCCTCGTCGAGAACCGACAGGAACGTGACTCGATTTTCCGCGCGTCTCTGATAATGTCCCGGAAGCCGATGAAGAGGGTAGGCCCTGTTGACACGTTATTTACAAGGATCAGCGGGAGCGTGCGGATCAGGAGAAACTAATGCGAACAGAAGGAGGAGGCCAGAGGAAAGCGGAACAGCAGGGCTGATGAGATTTCGAGGAAAGAGGTGGAGTCAATGAATTTTCAGCCGGGACTAAAATAATTGTGCGGACCGATAGACTCCGGAAATATGGCAGAACGGAATATGGGGGAGGAGCAGGAGGAGGAGGAAGACACGACAAGATAGAGTGTGTTGCGCAACGCAGTGATATGCCCCAAAGGATCCGTATCGAACCGTTCGACTATTTGTACTTCCGACTACTGCATTTCCCCACGGATTCCAGGGAGAACGGGACTACGCGGGGAATTCGTTGACCCCTTCGTATAATAACCAGCGACGTCGAGTCGACATGGCCATCTTCCATCTCGTTGTCGACGTCGTCCTCGTCGTTGTCGTCCGTCGAGCAGGCACTTTATTCGACGTCAAGACAACCGCGACCCTCGAGTCTTCGTCGCTCTCACCGGCGGACTCTTGGCAATCCCTGAAAAATGACACCCGAGGAACGCAGCATCCGAAGATGTAAATTCTCCTGCGCTATTCGATATGCATCCTATCGATCAAATTTCAGCCGCAGTACATTTAACTTCTCTAATAAATATCAAACCCCCACCCGGACGTCCAGGGAAATATATGCACGAGGATGACGGGTGAAATTCGAACGAGCAGCGAATTTCCAAGTGATCGATATCGCGAAAACCACGGCTGCTGCGCTCCGTACGGAGACCTCCACGGAATATTATACGTATATATACGAGCGAAACGGGCTCCATGAATTATGCATATTTTCCGCGATATGAGTGCCTGAGCGATGGGGTGGCACGCAGGTTTGACAGGCTGTAAATTAGATTGGGAAAATGCGTCCAGGATGGTCGCCCATGCCAAGAATTTCCCCTGGCCGTTGTTCCTAAGGAACTGGAAAAAAGAAAACAGGAACGGGACGATTCATGGGCAGCTCGTTAAATTCACGTAGATAATGAGTGAGGATTTTAATGAGTCCCCAAGTCGTCGCCGGAACGAAACGTAATCATATCCACGCGCTCAAGGAATTCGTTTGGTGAATTCGACCGTTTTCACCGGGTCAACGAGTTTCCTCGACAACCGTTAGACGCGTTTTTCACGCTACTCCGTCCGCTTGACACGATTTGCCATGGTTCATGGCCTTTCTAAAGGCGTCCCGTCATTCTTACCGTTGTCGCAACGCGCCGTTCCATCGAACCGTGCGATATCCCTAAAACAGCTGAGAAAAAAAGTAGGAAAGGATTCCTATCGCCAATCAATTGCCGCAAAATGTGAATTATCAGCCGTCCGGCAACGCTCGAGGACGCAATTTTAATGCTCACCCTCGACGCTCAAACGAAATACAAATCGTTGCTCGTAGTCGTTGTCGTCGCCGTCATCCCTTCCACCACGAGATATTTACGAGCTCTTATGCCTATTCGAATGCCGATATACGACCCTCCAAAACTCCCTTTGTAGGGTGATTCGCGAGAGGGTCGCGGCAATACTCTCGCTCCGTTACTTCCCTTAATTTATTAATAACGATGATGATCGGCCTGGTACCCTCCTACTCTGAATATCACTTTTTCTTTCTCGCCCGGGCCATAGATTTTTTCTTCAAGATCGTTGTGTATATTTACGGGACGATCGGTTTTAAGTGGAGTGGAAGAGCCACGCGGGAATTGGTCCACGTAGTCTTGCGGGCGAAGATACGATAAAGGCTTTATGCGGAGTCAGTTGAGAAGCTTCCGGAAATACGCTTTCCGGACTAACTTACGGGCTGCTGAATACTCATCCTCCAACGTTCTCGGGAAAATAAATTAATGGCAGAAGCGACGTAATTTTACGGTCATTATACCCCTTCGCATGAATCCCGTTAATGCGAAAAATTCACGACAACTCGAATATCAATCTGTCGCGAGTAAATGTTTGACATCCGAATAGAGAAACGCACGCATTTCCGGGATAAGTGAGAATTGACGGGCAGCGAGCGTGAAGTGTGAAATATCGACTATCGAAAATTTTCACATGCGAGTATAAATCGTGTTTCGCGTGTCGCGGTCAAAGCAGATTTCTCCTCCCACGATCGACCATGTGATACGCATCGATAAACGCGGAGTCATATCGATACCTCTGCCGAGGCTTTTCGAAACGTGCTCTCGAACGTGCCGAGCCAGCTCAGTCAACAATACCTACATCCCATTCGTCGCTGCATAGATGCCCACGAGCCACACATTAATGGATTGCATTACGCCGCTAATGAGTACTGGAATTGCATATCGCGAATATACATACTACGCCAGGTTCACACACATACAACGGGACGGTTGAAAAATGATTCAACATGTCCTAACGGTCTAGAAAGGTATTTTATCTGAGTGGAGGGGGTATCAAGAGTCGTGGGTTATATCAACCGTCTCGGGTTTCACAATAATCGTGCGATTTCGCTTACGCGCGTCGGCTCGATGATAAGAGCAGTCATAACACACACGCACACCCCCACACCGTGAGGGTAACCCAAGGGGATCGATCGACGTGCGGCAATCGCAGTTGCATCTGTCGGATTCACCCTTCCACAGGTTGAGCGGACACGCTTCGTAATTCCATCCATCCCCGTGTGTCTTCGCACCCCTTTCCTTCTCCCTCTCTCTCTCTCTCTCCCTCCTGGCTCATCTCCGCAGCGGCAAACAACGCGCAACCATATTGCCGAGTATCGCGAATTATTACGCTACGACGAATTAAGCGCATCGGACAAACATAATAAATATACAATGCAAGCGGGGTGCGGCTAGGTGAACCGTGATGGCTTAAGCCTGCCGATCCCTTATGCCGGCAAACCATTTTGTTCCATCATCGAGGGCATCGTCCGTGGACAAACGGTTATTAAATTACCATCTCGCAGGAGCGAATCGATCGCCACGCTTGTTCGAATCCCTAATGGATATTACAGTAAGTCTATCGTTGTTAATTGGCCGGTTTAAGCATTGCCGTTACTGCCGCGGAATCCTGTTTGCAACGTTCCTACGAGATCCCTGGCGGTTGCCACCGATTCCCGGGGATTCGCCAGCGCGAAAGCTTTAAAGCCGATCCGTTGAAGACTCGGCTTACGGCGACACGATTTCACGACGTTAACCCAGATCGTCCTTGGAGATCGTCCAGACGCCGAGCTCGTCGCCGTTCGCCGTTGCCAGGAAACACCAAGTCGCCTCACGGACTCCTACGAGCCAGTTTTCCTCCTCCCTCCAAGCATCATCCCTCTCTTTCTCCCTCTCGCCAAGCCGAGAGGGTTTTTGCCACCCACGCAATGAGGGAAAACTCGGATAGGGTGATGTTCACGGCGAATATCCACCCCTCGTCCACGATCTCGGATTATTTCGTACATTTTTGCTTGCGAAATCGTCCGCCCCCCAGGACAAAACAAAGCAGATACGGCCACGAATCGAAGGAAAATGTAGTCTCGGGGAAATGTGTCTGTGGCTTGGGGGGGACGGGTCCGATCTTTCGCGCCTCGCCGAGAATGGGACATTACAGCCGCCGCAGCGCCTTTCGACGGCCATTCCACAGATTGATCTCGACCGTCCAGACATATAAACCGGCCCTGGTAAGCCGGATATAAAGCACAGCAAGGGAGTTGAACCACCGCGATAATAAACGCGCCGATCGTCCGCGCGTACCAATCTTTTTTCACTGCTACAAGCAGCCTGGCACGTCTAATCTTTATTAGGAAATCTGAACAGGACAAGACGATATGAACTTCTCCTACGACGTTTTCCGATCGATCGATCGTCAGGGGTTGAAAATTAAAGCGGTATGACATCATTCCCTACGCGACTGGCCTCTTACGCAAATGAAAATTCATTTCATCGGGGTAGCCGAGTCGGGCAGGTTCGCACGTAATAACGCAGAATCGAGGCAATACTCTAAAAGCAATAATTGTGTTAAGGCGAAGCCGATACGAGTGCTCATAATTCAAGAACCCGTTGCCCATCTATTTAGACGTCGACGGACCACGGGCGGACCCTTTATTCGAGCCCTCCCGGCACGTCCTGTGCTCCTCCATGCGCGACTGAACGAGGCCAAACCAACGGCGATGCCTTTCGTTTCACTCGACGGTCTCGCAGCGAGACCCTTCAGATAAACCGATTGCGAGGCTTATCGGGCCGACAGTTTGCCGCGAGGATCATCGATCGCCTTACTCCGATTTACACCAACTGCATTGCTAGGCCATCAGATAAACGGATCCAGCTCGGGGAAAACGTTTGCTCAGATGTTCGGCTAATCAGCTACGTCGGCCGATTAATTTCAGTGGACTTTTTTCCTCGGCTTCGAAGAGTTTAGGGCCAGTCGCGGAAAGTATCGATCCCCCTGTCTTCTCTCCCCCTCCCCCCACCCTCCTGCTCATGTAGACCGGCGTTTAACAAGCGCATTACGTTGGCCCCTTTTAAAAGATCGCACTTCTGACTTCAATGGGCCGTGTAATCGGATTAGGGATCGGCACAGTGCGTCCCCGCTGCAAGGCTCCTGGGTTTCCACGTGCGCGCACTGCACTGTCCGTCCATCTGCTGGATTTGCCTGCACAGTGATTCTTTTATCGAACTGATACCGTCGCAAAAATATCCGCTTGCATCTGCCCACGGCAAATATTTCCTGCACCTTTGTCGATATCGAAAGGTGCGGGCCAAAGGGAACCACCCATTCTTGGAACAAGCTTCGCGGGAAACGATCGGGAAGGGGAAGTTCTGCTTCCGTTCTTATTACTTGTTCTAATAACTCTAAGCGTCTTGCGGAGTTGCAAGCGCATTCGTCATTGAACGACTAAGTTGGCGCGGAATGGCCGGAGCTCCGGGGCAAAGTTCGAGCGGATTTCAAAGGGGTCGCCCTGGAAAATCGGCGATTCGTCAGTCGACGCTGAGAAACGCGCAGGGAGAACTCTAGCGAGAAATCTTACAGCTACTCTAAGTCGTCTTATCGGTCCTACAAATGGTAGCAAAATAAATCTTGGCGTTTTAAGTCCAACTTTAGATCGGTCTTTCCGCTGCGAGGGAAAGCAATAAAAAAACGATATTTCCCGAAGCAACTTTTGCGCAGGGACTTAATTGTATGGAAAAGTGAAATGTAACGCAAAGAAGGGGAGGTAAAAAGCCAGGGGATTCGGGGGTTAAAAGTGCTGGAAAGATTGGGATGGGCCGACGAGAGGGGAGGGGAGGAAAAGTCAATGCGAGACACGCGCCACGACGACAGACAATGCCGCCTTTTTACGATAAAAACCCCTTACCGTCTGCCACCTCCCCTTCACTCCTCCCGAAACTTTTCCCCCCCTCAGAAAAATACCACCTTGGCGGCGAGCAAATAAATGTAACTGCACCGCCCCGGGCCGACTTCGATCTTTCCTCCCCACTTATCCATTCCCGGCTTCTTATCTTCACTCCCTGCCCACCCGCCCCTCACTCTCGTCACGTTTTCTTGTGCAGGAAATCGTCTCCTTTATCCCCGTGTTCCTGCATCCATCGATTCGTCGACGTCCCAAAGTCTTTCTCCGCGATTTCCTTCTTCGGGGACAGTCGGATCGACGATATTTCGTAGTCTCCCCCCAGAATCTTTGACCACGTTGTCCTCGCGACTCGGACCTATCGATTCCCTCTCCTCTCCCCTCCGCGTATTATTCCAATACATCCAGCGACGTCGTCTAGACGCGAGGGTTTTTCGTCTTATCCGTCCACGCTTGTTCATCCGTTAGATCCAGTCGAATTAGAAGAATCATTTCTCTCCGTACGGCTTCTCAAGCAGCGAGACGTTTCCGCTGGGGCCCAACTGCTTCGTAGAACCAATGAGAATTTTATCGAACCCTCTCGTACTTTCCTCCGAGGCTTTAATGTTTCGATACAGTGAGACGCTGTTAATTTGTCACGAAACGCTCCGGTAGAATTGTCGTCCGGAGATTTCCCAGATCAGATAAAGACACGACAAGCCGAGAGCGGGCATTCTCCGCGAAGTTTACAAGTTCCTGCAGTTACTTTGCCGAGCTTAACGAGTTCCTGGCTGTCTCCATCGACCATGCCAATCCCGCGGGCGATTTTCTTCCTGGGCTACGAGTTCGTGATCGCATTTTAAAAACAGCCAGGGCCACTCTCCAGTCCTCCTCAGCTTTCACGGCAATTAAATCGTCGGGAAAGTTATGAGCCACAGATGAGGACAGCTCGTATCGATCGGTTTCACGGTAAAATCGTATAATAACAAGGTTCGTAAGTGTGTCACCGCGTCGGCTCTATCATCAGAGTTGTTAGACGTTTCTGACGCAGGCAGGTCTTTGCGTCTCGTTTCGTCCTTGCCTTCTCCCTCCGTTTTTCACCCTCCCGTTCCCATTGCACCCCTCCACTTTCTTTTCCCTTCCCCCCCGTTCGCTCTGGCTCGATCCTCCTGCGTCCTCTTTTCCACCCCTTCGGCTCGGTCTACGCAACAAGGACGAACGGTGTCGCCGTCCAGTCAACGTGAAACCCTTTCGAGCTGTGGCGCCCGCCAGGCTGCCTGCGTTCTAGGCGCCGGCGAACCTGCTCCCAATACACGACCGCGTCGAGAAGAGGACGGGAGGGATCCCGAGCAAACGAGAGGACGGTTCGTCCGACGGAGATGAGACGAACGAGACCAGAGAACTCGCGGGGGGAATGGCCACGAATAAAATGGATGGAAAAGACAGACGAAAGGGACGAGAGCTACGTCATTCATCTTCCTATGCGGCATTCTTGTCCTTCCGCCGGTTACCTTGCATTTTCCTGCAACCGCGATGCTCAATTAGACGTCTCATATCTCGCGGAAAAAAATTTTGTCGGATCCTTTCTGTTGACTCTTGGACGAAAATGTACAACCCGATGTAAGACGTAAAATAACACGTTTTTGTCGGCGGTCCTCGATCCTCTTTCTCGCTTTCACGCGAGTTGGAGTGCCTCTTGACACTTGCCGACCTGTCGAGTGGATCGTCCCTTTTTTCTATCCCTCTTCCAGCGACGTTACTCGATCTCTCAAGTCGGATCATCGGAATGATTTATTTCTCTGCTCCAGTCCCATCCATTTCCCTTGTCTACGTTTCCACGGGCCTTCAGATATCTACATGCAAACGTACGACAATTATTCCAAGTAGCGGGCGAGCATGAATCAATCCGCACGAAAGTGAATTGGCGTGCAAAGATCTTTGTTTCCCGGCCACTCGAGTATTAAAGGTTTGACGAGTATTCGACGTCGAAGAGGCAGGATAGAAGAGGCCAGTCAATGAAATATTTAATTTACCACGAGTTGTAGCCTTCGGAACCGAACCAACGGTCTTTCGTCTTTGGTAAATTTACTTCTCGTTCTCTCGCCTCTTATTGCCGGTACTGTCTTTATTTATTCCTTGCGCGAGCACCGCCGACGTGACTTTATCTTGTGCATCGGGGAAGATTTAAGTATTTAATAACCGAGCCTCTCGAGCCCCGCCGGCCGAGGAGCACAACAACTCGAGGATCCTTCGAGAGGTTCTCCCACCCGTCTTTTATTTCCACCCTTTCCATCCACATCGTTTTTCTCCCTGCCTCAGAACCTCCTTGCCCCTCCACCATTTTTCTACACTTTCCATTTCTCTTCGGCTGTCCGTCTATTCCGAAAATAAAAATGAATTCGTAGGAGACAATGACGTGTTTGACGATGCAAATGAAGTGTTGGTCGATCATGAGGAACTTGTTGTTTCCGCGCATTAGTCGGTTCGTTAGGAGAAGCAGGCTCGCGAGAACCGACGAAGAAAGGAAGTACTAGACCCGAGAGAGTGTTGGGCGGAGGGGAAAGGGGCTGCCTACTCGGCTCAAGGGTGGCCGTGTTTTTCTAAATAAAAGAAAGGCACTCGAAGGTCCAACAGTGGGGTCGAGTGCCGTTTCACGTCGAGTTCCATCTTGCGAGGCTATCGCCCTTCTGCATTAAACGCAATTGACTTGGATTCACTCGACTCCGCTGAATTTCGTCCTTTAGTATTCCTTAATTTAATGGGGTGCAAGCCGGTACTGCGATTTAACATACAATGGAAGAGTCTGGGAGGAACTTGCGCCACTACAGGGAGCATCGCAGGCAGATTTTCCAAAGGGAATAAAACCGCTGGAAATGAGTGTCGAGGGCTGAGGGCCATTCATTAGAGGCTCCTATCTCACGAGACTCCGACACACGGGCGCTCACCGCCACGTAGACCGTCGCGGCGTTACTCGAGGTCAACGTGGGATATAGTTTTTCAGCTATCGTCGGCAAATCTTCGTGCAAACGCTCGTGTGTCTGCCGGGGAACGAGCCGTGCACCAATGCGAGACGCGCGAGCCTTTATCTCCCGGCTAATTACGTAGGAAGCATTGCCGTATCGGTACGCGGAGACTTGGGCCGACATTGCGACCCATCGATCCTCGCGGTCCAGCCGTTCACCGGCAGCTTTCGAGGACTCGTGAGAAAAGGCAGAAATCGTGCACCGCCGGCCGCCCCGATAAACCGCCCCGCGCGTGAGAAAATCCTCGAGCCAGATAACCGTTTCTTTCGTAAGTCTCTTTGAGGAGCCGTTTCAAACGACATTCCCCCCGCGTGTTTCAGTGCTGCATTGTTCGCGGCTGACGGAAAATGTTTATACTTGGAAGTAGAATTAAGGGGGCCTCGTATCGAGCCTTTCTCGGAAGTAGGGGGGTAGGGGGTCGGCGAAGAAAGGGAAGCTCTGAGGAGGGAAAAAATGTTTGGAAGAACGGAAGAACGGGGCTCCTAGGTGGGTACCAATAAGGTGACGTACCTGCTGAGTGAACCGAGCTGCGCCGAGCTACGCCGAAGGCTCAGCCGAGCCGAGCGCTTACGCGCCGCTCCCCGTAGCACAGTTCGAGTTCGGCCAGCGTGACGATACGACGTGCGCGTTAATCGTGACCCGCATACTCAACAAGAGAGAAGACCGCACTTGCTGGTCGTTAGTGCAATCGTTAAAAAGCAACGCGCCGTGGCCGCGTGTGCCGTCAGTGGACTGGAGCCGTGTGAGTCAATAAAAAAAATCTCATAAATCATCGGCCGGAAAGTGAAGAAAACCTGCACCATGTCGGCCCCCCTACGTCTCACCATTGCCACTGTCCTCGTGTCGTTGCACCTCATAGGTGAGTGTTAGCCAACTTTGAAAGTGCATTCCTTGCAGCGCCAACGACGTTCCAACGTCCCGCGACACGTGGACGCCAACGAGATGAACGCAAACGGTCTCGGCTTGTGCGTTTTCCTCTCTTTGCCGCTCGCACAGCTACCATTCGCTTTTTACCGGTGTTACCAAGTGAAAGGGAAGAGCCGAGCTCAAGAAGCAGCCGAGACTTGCAGCGGAACTTGTTCCCCGTGCGATTATTCTTAGCGATAAGGAAGAGAGAATTCGAGAAGTATCATTGACATTAAGTTGACGGTACAGGTAGTCCGTTGGCATGAGTTGACAAATAGACCTGCCGGCTAGATTTCTTTCCGTCTACCTTGGTAGCCCGGTATTTACATCGGTCGACCTGCGTTTACGTTTACGTCAATCCACACGACCTATAATCTAATCTAAGGCTCCATTCTATTTACGGAGCGCTCCGCGCAATAGTAGGTTTTGCTATAAAGAATGGAGCTTTAGGGGCTTAAGCCGTCGTGAATTTATCGACAGGAAGAAATGGTTCGATTAATCGTCGTTCAGACAGGTAAATTAATCGTTCCCCCCTACCAGAGCTTGATGGCTTAAAAGTCCAAGCGGTCGACGTCGTTTTATCAGCATTCGTTAATTCGAATTAGCGGCAGGCAAACCGCCAACGCACCGCGCCGGCTTGGACGATTTGAAATTCAAACCCGTCTCGTCCAACCGTCGGAAACCCGTTTTCCCCGGTGACTCTGGTCTTTCTCTTGGCCGAGGTTAAACGGTCCGCCGTGGAAGCCTGCATTTTTGCACTATCGCGTGACGCTCCTGTGTTTCACGGTTAATGCGCTCGCAGTTTCGCCCTTTACGCGCAACCGAGCTCTACATCGGTAGAAACCAGTCCAACAGTTGTAGAAACGAGCCTTCAAATTAACCAGCCACTCGCTGACAGCATTCTCGAATGTTCATAAATGTTAGAATTAGCTTTGTAAATGCCCGGGAACTATTTCCTCCGCTTTCTTCCGCGGCACATCGTGACCTCATATTTTTCTTAACGACGTCTAGAAATATCGATTGCCGCGTAGAGCTGGAACACGCGAAACGTCAGCCAGTGGTATTCTGGGTTAGCAATTACCACGCGTATTTCTGCGTTTTCGTAGTTGCGTGACTCGCGGTGGACCATTGAATCGTGCCAGTTTCGACGGCATCTGCATTCTGCAACCAGCGGCGCTTACAAGTGGTCGCAGATACACGCACATGGGAAAGGGAACTCCATTAACGTTCCACGAACGGACACCGTGTCAAAATACCAGATGAATCGAGTGACGGCGAGAGGAATGACGCCAGGGAAACCGATAGACTTACAGGTCCGCTCCCACCTCGCGCTAAATTTATCAGCGATGATTCATCCAGACGATACTCCTATGCCAAGGAAAAAACTTACGATACGAATCGAAGAATAATGCGTAATCGACATTGCGTCGATGATACTGTCACGAGTTGTCTACGGATATAACTGCCAGACTAAATTAGACCCACGAAGTGATTGAAGACCCGTAGGGTTTCGAAAACCTGCTCGAAAGAGCACTTAGACGGTGGAGAAGTTTTACGTAATGGCGAGCCCGTAATTCATGGTCCTCCGGTGTAGTTCTCGTGTGGCAAAGTCGGCTGAAAAAGAATTGATGTTCCGCTCGGAAATCGGAGTAAGGCGGCTAGGCACCTGAGCAAACGGTTTGCCCGTCCTGCACCTGCCTGGGCGCCTCTCACGACCCTCGGTCAACAATAACCTGACTTCCCGAGACACCTTCGAGAAAATCGCCGAGGGAAACCTCGGGAAAAAGTTACCTGTAAGGACCATCATCCGTGCTAAAACACGCACTTGACGGTTGCGTCGCTATTGCGGTCAGAAGCTTTTCGTAAAATAGAGCCATAGAGCCCCTTTACCTGCTCGGTTGCAGGTAGAGGGCGGTAGGAAAGGAAACGACGCAACATGACGAAGGATCGTAGGAGGAAATGATTAGGAATTCCAGACGAATACACGAAGCTTTCGTACAAACTTTCTTATTCCAGGCAAAATCTCCGAAACGGGCTCGGGGGTCCACCGTTGAGCTCTCCCGTTGATTCGTCGACGTTTTACGATCCATCGAGGCCGGGTATATCCTCCGCTCAATTCCCTCCTCACCTCGCCCCTCTCGCGGACGTTCGCTGATCCTCCGGTTCGCCTCCCGAGCCGGTTTCGATCGTCCTCGCGTTTTCCTTCTTTTTTCTCTCCGCTCAACCGACCGTCGATTGTAATTTTATAAGCGACCGTTGGCCGAGCATCTACTCCGAGGCGGAGCGGAATACCGTTCGCTGGACCGTTTCACTTTCGAATACCACCAATGGGACATCTTCCGTCCGCAACAGAGACTGTCACAGGCAACGTTTTCCCTTCATTTCTCGGCAATATTCCTTCGAAAGATAATCTTCCTCTTGCCCTCTGCCTTGGAACGTAACTTTTTGTAACGGACATTATTGCCCGGGGTTCCTCCGACGGTAGGATTAATCGGGCGCTCAGGGAACTCAGGAAAGCATTAGCGTTCTCCGATTGTTGTTGGCTGTAAACGAAGCAGATAAGACGTCTTCATCTCGTGACTAATGATCCTACCGACCCCGCCAGAGCCAATAGAAATAGACCCGCGAGTTCCCTTCCTTCTGAGGATCCTTACGAGCCTCACGGACAAAGCCTATGGCGTGTGTGCGTGTGTGTATCGCGTTTCGAACGTGACGACACACCACAAATTGCTCGACGTTAGACAATAGGTAAAAGCATTGTGACGCATAATGGAGGATGTGTACCTGGAAGACGATACTGCGACGATCGTCTTGCAGCCTCGTCGACAAAGGATCGACAGACCGACAGACCGACAGCCGTGCTGCCACGCGGAATGAATAAAACAGCCATTTTTACTGTTATACCGCCTCCACCGGCAGCCTTAGCTATTTTCCATCGAAGATAAGGATATCCTCGATGGAAGACAATCGCCAGTATCGAACGCAGTAAGCCTCTGAGCCGATAAACGCGTTATTGAAATTTCTGTAAATTCCATTCAGACAGCATTGACCTCGAGGTGTATCGGCAGGAGGAAAGAAGCGGTGAAGGAAGCCCGTGGCGATGGCTTCTCGAAGATAAAGAGCTTAACGCGCGTACCGTTCTCATTTCTCTTAGAAGAAAAACGACTGGCTCTTCTCGTCTGGCAGGGATGACCCGCGGGTCGCCGAATATTCTTCACGTTGGCCTGCCTCGTCGCCATTGTTACGTCCTGACCCGCGCGGCGTCTATGGATTTTACATTCCAGCCTCCGTTACGTTGCTTTACGATCTTCCTAAAGAACCAACCGTGTCGGCCCCGCCCGAGACATTATGAATTTCAATAGGCCGCGGCCAAGTCGTAAAGATACTCTGTACAATTTCTCTCTACTCACGGGCGCGTGAGTCATATCATGGAAAACGCGTAGAAACGCTTGTTCAAATCCGTTTCTTCCCCGTTCACCATTGAACCTATCCGCCACCTACGAGCCGGCTAATTGCATGGACTTTTCCGTAAATTAGTCCGCGGGATTTCGCACGATTTATAGAACGAACGGCGAAGGTTTTAGCCCGGTTAAGACCCGAGAAAAGCGGCTACTGAAAACCCTCCTGCTGCGCAGTTGCACGGAGACAGAGGAGATTTATTAGAGGCGATTACTCGCGAGGAACCTTTGATTACGGTTATCGCGCCATTTGGGGAAAGAAAAACTCCCGGATATTTCCACGGGAAGCAACGAGCCCGAACGATCCCGCTAACGAGCACAGCCAGTCCTGTAACTAATACTTTCCTCAACGAAGAAACACTGCCATTGAGAGGGTGGAAACGAGAGAAAAATTCGGACGTCTCGTAACGGGCTTACCTCTCGGCCATCTAATGATTTTCCGGGCGGAAAAAGCCAAAGTTATATCATTGCCCGTCTTTCTCCCCTTGTTGCTACTGAACGTTAAATGACTTTAATCGAATGACTCGCCCGACCAACACTGTCTTGGAATCCCGAACAAAGTTCCTTGTCCTGCGGGAACGTTACTGAGGGCAAGTTTTGCCGCATTATCATACAACCTGTTTAACCAACAATGCCCGAGGGCTCTGCCCGTGTTTTCGTAGACCGGCCCCCGATAATACGGCCCATTGTATTCGCGATAGCGAGCCGCAAAATTTATATTTCCCGCCTCGACGGGATGCCTCACCTCCGCACGCATTCACACGCACACGCACAGCACACGCACAGTACACTCTCGTACGATGGTTCGCCGCTAATAAAAGCAGCTCCCTATTTACACGCGCTAAATCTTGTACCTACTGTGCCCGAGTCTCACTAGAGGCTTAAAAAAAGGGCTAGTAAACATTTCTGCCCCTTTCTCGAACATGAGAATAGGCGACAATTTTCGAGGCTGCTCAATTGACCAACAACGGTTCATTGTATCGCATGCCGGGGAAATAAGTCAATTGGAACAGCACGCTATTCCATACCTGGTATAGTCATGATGCTTATTTTTAGAAAAGTTTGTTTGTCCGGGTATTATGCAAGATCTCAGTGATTTATCATTTTTCTCGGTTATATTTCACTCGTGTATTTTCCCGATATCCAGCTGTCCATTGATGTAAGAAATGAGCAATTTTCATTTAGATATCCAGCCTATGATTCGTTGAAACACATTTAATGGCACAGGTAGCGAAGCTAATCAATTACTTTCCTCTGGCTGACGCCTGCTGTCGTTTGTCTTTGCGGAATCGTGGGCGAGTGTTGACCCATCTACTGATATCTTATCGATATCGATAACGATCCAAAGCCAGTGGAACGCGCACGTCACGTGGTATTGCAGGAACACAACTACTTTTACTCCGTGGAAAATATAATTTTACAGCTTTCACGATAATTAGCGGCCGCGAATGTGAGACGGTTGATCGTTGCTTTCCTGTCTAGAAATCTCGAGAAAATGAAGCGTACTGCATATGAAGTAGCCAAGAGGGGATGGTCAGAACGTCGTAAAATTAGCGCAGGTCTTTTGTCTCGTCGTCTCGGCATAATCTCGTCTCTTAACGATACGAAGGATTCGGTGACGTCACTGGGCTGCCCGTAGGATTAACCGGTTTAAACGCTTCACGTGAATTAAGTGCGTCCCTCTTCCCCCGCCGACGCCCACCCATGCCATTCGTCGAAGGGCCTCCCGTCTCTCTTACTAAAACAACACTGGCTGTTATTTAATGACGTCTGCACGTCGAGAACATGACGATGCTTGTGCCCTTATTTCCCAACAGAAAAGTACTTTGTTCTGCCCTTCGGGAAGTAGATTTCCTCAGACGTTTCTTTTTATACGTCCGAAGTAGGCTGATAAATTTCAAACGACTAATTCACCCGGTTTATTTGATCTTCCGTGTTCATATCCACAGCGAAACGTGACGTGTAATTCAGTTCTGTTCGTCTTTGTGGCCTCGTAAATGTTGGCGAACGTCCTTTTTTGGCCGGGATATTTTCAACGAATGGCTCGGGGCTTGTTTTACGATGGTACATTCATAAAGGAGACAAATAACGATCCCCCGGACGCCGGTGGGCACGATTTTCATTTTTTTCCCGCGGCACCGTAAAAACGTTGAACCGTGGAATACGTGGAAGGACGGAGAGAGATAGTTTTGTCAAAAAAAAAAATTATCGGGGGAATAAGAGTTTAATTAAAACGTTGCCGAGGCCAACGCGACGGCCTGTCCCGTGTTATCCGACAGTCGTTGAAGGGAACTGCATCCAATGGCATTGAGCCCGTGAATTAGAGCCGACGTACTACGAGGAAAGTTGCTCCATTCACCGGCATTACGCTCGAACAGGGCTTTTATTTGCCATAAGGTAATTAGTCAGTGTCCCCCCGCCCCCCTCTATCAATTGCGGTTCGACCGAAACTTTCCTTTACATCAGTCGGATCTCGAAAGTTAGTCCACGACGCTCCGTCCAATCAGTATTCTTCCATCCTGGAAAGCGGACGATGATAAATGATTTTTCCCGCAATTATATGGTGAAACTAAGTTTCCAGGGGGAAAGGAGACGGGAGGGCTGAAAACGAAGGGGCAGCGTTGATCTTCGTCCTCGTAGGATTGCGTCGCCTTCGAATCAAGGAAATGAAGGAACAAGGGCCAAAGAGAGAGGGGAAAGACGGTTCCCTGAAAACCTGTTTTGGGTTTGAGCCAAGCAACCTGCCGCGTGCACCTGTGCGGACAAAGGGGCCCTTCTTCGTCTTTTCAACGGACCTTCTCGATCCTCCCCCTCGGGACAGCTCATACCCTTGTCCCCCCCAGCTACCGTTGTACCCGGTGTCCCATAAATTCTCTCCTCCACGAAACACCGAAAGAGACATTTGTCTTGGATATCCTCGACTTTCGCCCCCTTCCCCCCCCCCCCTGGAAAGCCAGATCTCCGAAAATGTCTAACCCTCTTAAAAGTTGGTCGCTTTTACCTCCGCTCACATCCCCCTCGTTGGATTCTCCCCACGTCGTTTTTTCTCCTCGCTGTTGAACTTTTATCCCTGCGTAGCAGAATCGTGGGGCCACCTTGTATGAGGTTGGTCATTGGCCAATAATCCCGAAACGATAGTCGGATCAGCGACGAAGAGGTGTCAAGTCGACGAATCCTCGTTACTTCGATCGAGGACAAAGGGCGGACGTTCCTGCTGACTCCGTCAACTATTTTTTCGGCCTTGGCCCTTAATGGGACAGGGCGTTTCTGGTTGGTCATTAAGCCGGGAGGTCGGCCGTGACTTCCCCCGCCGACACTTCCGTTGCCCACATTTCCGCGCGAAATGGATTAGAAGGATCCTCCAGCAACGTGTCTTTATTCACGTGGGAAGCCGTGTAACGGGTCGGTTGAGAAGCGAACGAACTTCTCGAACGTTAGAAGACACGGACGAAGCGGTATAAGGGACCTTTTGCTCTGGAGTTTCCACTCGATCGCGGTCGTCCCGTCATTAAAACTGCTCGTCGTCGCGTGAAATCTCTCTCTCTCGTCACGGACCGACACTACGCAGATGCTCCTTTTGACAGATTAGCGTAGTGTACCCGAACCGTCCACGAGGAGGTGGTCCTTGAAATTGTAATTAAAAGCCTTTTGCCGGCTCAAATGGTTCCCTTGTCCGGGCAAACGAGTGTGCTCCACTTTCACTCCTCCGAATGACTTCTTAAAAATCGTCAATACGTTGCTCGTAAAATTATCCGTCTCAACGATCCTCGGTATTTGCCTTGACGAGGCAGGCCAGAGCAGGAGGTGCGATGTGCGATAATCGATAAACCGTATCCGCTGACACGTACCGGAATGCCACAGTGGAACGATTCACATCGAATTCGCTTTTGCCATTGCCGTGTGAGCCGCGTAGAACGCGCCGTCGAATTAGTCATGCGCAAAGAAATGTCTGGAATTACCATGCGTTGCTCGCTCCAATGCCCGCTAGTTACTTTATGAAGTAACACAAAGGGCGGGAAAGAACATTTAGAAAATTGTTCCGAAATACCAACTATCGATGTTTCGAGAGGATAGTTGTTTCGTCGATGGTGCGACACGGGACGATGGATAAATATTTATTGACCTCCTCTGCTGAACTATAACCGGCAAATATCTGGCCATATTACGTCTGCAAGAGCGACAAATAATACAAACCACGCGACGGAGCCCGGCTGTCGTGTATATGGAGGTGTATATTACCGACTCGCTGGCCAGAATAATTTATTACCGTTGTACGCCCGGGAGGATTTGCATAAAACAGGGGTTTTCGCGCCCCCGCGTCGCCAAGACAATCGATTACGAATCCTACACGGAGGAAGGTAATTGGCCGACTCGACGAGACCCCCCCGATAGAAGCCTGAAAAAAATATTTTTCCCAATAACACGTACCGTAAACTGCCAAAACTATTTTGCATAATATTGTGATAGATGCGGGCCAGAAGGGAAACTCGAGCAATTTCCCCTACAGCACTCATGGCGAACCGAAACGAGCGGCAGTTATTCGAAATAATTTAAACGAATGAACGTAGGATTTTCATAGGGTGGAACAATGATCAAGCCTGTGAAATATCGTTAGTTGTGTATGATGCATTGCCTTCTGCGTCGCTGTTAACTCGTAAATAAGTAATCCCGCTGAGATTTATGCTTGAACTTGCAGCGGCAGAAAAAAATTCGCAACAATTGGGCAACAAACGCAGCGGGCGAAATCAGCGTGCGTGGAGTTATATTGAATTAATCCATGAAAAATAATTTGCGCATAAGTTGAAAGGGAAAACGTGCAACAGAGCGCGGCGATGTTTGCGGATATTTGCGCGGTAAATAGCCACACGTGTATTATCGGAACGCTCGGGGCGGAGTAAGCGAAGCTTCTGTGCGAGCAAACCACGTGCATAGATGCAAGAGAGATGCATGTGCATCTCCCAGCGCGAAATGCATGCACAGCGGGCCGATTAATAAATTAGCCCTCCGTGCCGGCCGAACGAATCCTCGCAATTATCGAAAATCCAACAACAGTAGGGTGCAACGGTGCGACGGTGCAACGGTGCATCGTTATTAGCTCGTGGAAGCGCATTTAGACCGTGCCGAGTATAAACGGGGATAAGTAGCGAAAGAGGGGACAATTGTCGATCGTCGATCGATCTATTTCCCGCCGAACCGTTCGTTCCAGCCTCGTTACGATCCTTGGACTTTCTAATCGCCCGGCAGAAAAGAAGCCATCGATCGGCACGTGCCTCCCGAAGATTCCAATACCGATAACGCTCCATTTAAAGACCCTTCCCTCCGTGAAATAGTAAATTGATCTTTCTGCTCCCGTGCGCCATTCGATTATCGTCCAACTCGCGGCCGGAGACGATATCGAAGACGTCTGTGTCGTCGCGAGTTTCGTTTTATTCTTTCCCTTCTCGAGTACCCATACTCGAGCGGGGTATGTCTGTTCGATGGGGAAGTATGCATTGTTCGCCTGTTGGAACGTCGCCGCAGCGACGCAGAATTTTTATTGCATATTCAATAGAGAAGTCCTTAAGCACTGCTCTTCCCTTCCCTCATCGTTGTACCTCGTTAGTTTGACCGAGCTGTTTTTCAAGGCTTATCGGATTAATTGCGACGTTCCCGACGGTTCACGGATTAATTCGCGCTCAATGAACAATGTATGCCTGGACCGTCGATGTAAATGATGCGACATGTTCGTCAGGATGGGCGTGAATTTTATAAATACTTGATTTTACAAGCACAGACGGGAGTTCCATGAATAGCAAATGCCAATCCCTGCTTTTGCCAACTTTTTCTCCCTTTTCTCCCTTTTCTGCCGTCCGCCCACTATCGTCTGAGCATGTTTTCGCGTATTCCTTAATGTCCCCTCTGGCTTCATTAATCCACTTGGTAATAACTCGGTGATATTTTTGCCACGAGCACTCTACTCGCGTTCATTGATTTCGTTGGATCGCCGAATATTCGATTTTTGCGTTGGAACCATCGTGCTTTTTGATCGTTCGAGCAGCAATGTAATCGAATGCATGCATACCTATGCAATTCGTTCTCGTATCCATCGAAATATAATGGCGATACACGTGCGCCGTATACATTGCAATTTATCGTTGACTCGGCAGTCCGATCGACGCACTCGAGTTTCCATGTCGATTTATTTATTCGCGACGGCAAATATTTGCCCGACGCAGGAGGGCGAGAAGGAGAGAGAGAGAGAGGCCAAATGGAAGAGCTTTCCCAATCGAGGGGAGGAACCAAATGAAAAAGGGTTTCAAGAGACGATGAGTAGTAGGAGGAAGATCGCACGAGAGGGAGAAGGCAAGCGACATCATCGAACTTGTTCGTGCGGACCTTTATTATAATTAATAACAGCGAAAAGTCCCAAGTCATTTTCTCTGAATGCCTCGTAATTTAGGAGTCGGTCGACCGATTCTTTTCCCTGAATAGACGCTTGATTCCTGTCCCCGCACGGCCCGCACGGCCCGCACGGCGCGCACGGCCATCTTTTCGCGTTGCACCACTGGCAGAGGGTCCAAGAGGCGTGAAGGGGTGATTTTGATGGATCACCGCCCGCTGCGCCCTGGAATTTCGACGAATCTCGCTCTCCTTCCCACGGGACCCGACAAACCGATGTGCAGCCAATGTACCAGAGTCGCACGAGGACTGCATTTATCAACCGGGAAATGCGCTTCACCGGTTCGCCCCTTTCTCGACGTATACGGAAATTCCAAGACAAACGTGACTTTCGCAAGGCGGCTAGCAATCTCCTCCCTCGATTCCATCAACTGTCGACTCTGAAACCTACAGTTTCGGACAAATATTTATTGGCCACGAGTCCAACGTCGGGACGAACTTCTATCCCCTCCCCCCCCTCGTCTTAGGGTTGTTTGACTTTCTTCCGCATGTTGATTGACCGTCAATGCCATCTTCAAACAACCGACAGACCTTCCTGCGCAATCAGGATATGGAGCCCAGATTTGTTTTAATATCGATCAAGATAACTCCATATGCCCCTTGAAATCAGCCAGATACAATATACAGCGCGGAGATTGGGCGACACATGGTCGTGTTTATAGATGAGTGAAATACACTCGGCTCATGCAATTACATAATCGTGCCGGCTTGTATACGTTTCCCAGGCAATCGTCGGCTTCAGAGCACACGTCAGCGACATTTCAAGGCTCGTTGCGTTCCACTTCAAGGACCAATGCACTCTCGTTGATTTATAATTTTCAATCTGTTGGTCGTACATTAATGGCTTTATTGTCGTCAAATGAGTAAATAAATACTTTTTCGTCGGATCATCGCAATAACGGGCAACCTCGGGGCAAAGATTTGGTCGACACATGTTCGTGTTTATATTTCTATCTTTACGTTGGTGTATTTGTGCCGCCTAAAGGCGAATGAAAGAGCCACGTGTTCCTGCGAGCTGCGGCTAACCGAACCATCCACAAACTTTTATGCAAACGCAAAGATGATATCGTACTTAAAATTTGTGCCCCGGTGAAAGTGGAAACTTCATGAATTCCTTATGAGCCAGCGAGAGTGTCGGTAGAATTTTAATCCCTTTGCTGTGCCATCTCTCGGAGGAAGAGATTTTTTTCGCTCTTGAAAGCACGGAGTAGCGCAAGCATCGCGTTGATTTCCGCGCCGTACGGTATTCCCAAGGGGCTTTATTAGGATTTTGCTGATCCGCGCGAGTTTAACGCCGCGCTGTTACACGGTAATTAAGTCCCGAAGAACGGGATACTCGAAGTTTCGCAATTTCGTGACGCTCGGCTTGAGAATACTTTAGAGCGGATTTCGAGTGCCGATAGACAAGTCCGGGTAAAGTCATGGGTGGGGAGTGGATGGTCGCGCAAATAAATTGAATTTAGATCGAAGGGTTGTCCCGTGAAGGCGCCTGTCTCTCTGCCGGCTTTCTCAATTAATTCGTGAGGCTTCGCGCATCCCCCGCTACTACTTGCACCCCTCCCCTGCGCCCTTGAAGGTCTTCGCGTCCCTCGGGAAAACAGCCGCCGCACGACTTCACATTGTTTTGTCAGGCCATTGTTCGCGGCCTGTCGACGCCGGAGAATCCTCCTCCCAGAAGGCAGAGAATATTTCACAGCCAGCCCCGGGACTGACTCATCGAGCGTTATTCCTTGGCACTGGCGGTAACTCGCCGCGGAAGTGTCTAACAGGCTCCGTGAGTCAGCGAGGAAAGTGGGACAGGATTTTTCGACGCTTTTCCACGGAGAATCGCCGCCAAGGGGAAAAAGGGGGGGAGGGGGAGGGGGAGGAGGAAGTCGGCGCGTCGACGTCGTCGGGCAGATGACGAGACACGATACGCCCGTAACATCGCGCCTTTTAATATGCAACTCGCGAAACGTGGAATTCCTCTTGGAAACTCGTCTCGCGTCGTTAACGTTTTCGTTCTCTTTCACGAGCAACGAGATCCCGACAAACACGGCCGCATGCTTCTTTCCGCCTCTTATTCTCCGCCGTAATTTCCTGACTGAAAATCGCGCCGACGCTATTCCCCCTCCCCGCACAACGAGAGCATCGTACGCTGTGCATAAGACGCCAGTGTCAGTTGAATTATTAATGACCAGCACTTTGCGGTATCGTTGGCCGCGTTTACGTTCTGTCTACAGGACCAAATGCAAAAGCACGTCCCCTGAATTATCGTTGCTCGTTATCAATTTTATTTATTTGAACGGTAAACGCGTTTACCTTCGCGTCAGCGCTGATTAAAGTTCTGTTTGATTAACTGCCTGGACCACGCTTCCGTTGCGTTTCTCCCCCCCCCCCCGATAAATTCACCGCTCATTATGATAAATTGCCTTGACTATTTTCATAATTACGTACGCCGTCGAATTATCAGGAATCCACGGCTCGTATAACTTTTAATCGTCACGGAGTAGCATCGTTCGGGAAATTTTCCCTTTTTTTCTCCTCGGTCACGTGAAAACCATGGACGATGGAGAAAAACTCACGTCTCCCGCATTTCTCGGTTTGAATTGCCGAGCGCGTACGCGCCGCAACGTGTCGCCGTATTTACGAAACGCGAGTGGCCAGATGAATTATTAATGGGCACCCCCGTAAGAGCCGGGGCAGCGGAGCGCTCGCTTATGCTAACTCCCGTCCCTCCTCGGAATTGAGCATTTTTCATTACTCACGCGCCTCTAAGCGCGCACTTACGTTACTCTCCCGTGGCCCGCTTTATTCGCCTATCCCGTATGATTCCCGTCATCTCGTTTATCTTCGTCGGCGAGAAAAACCGACGACCAGAGATAAGAGGAGAAAGAAAGCGCCGGGTTCTTTGCCTTTTTATCGCGTTTGAATAACAAATTGCCTTACATACGCCTCAATGGAATACATTATTGGACATCAATATAAACTGTTGTTCGTTGAAAAAGCAAGCTGCTACGTGACATCGTAATGATACCCTTTGTCTCCGAAATGAGCTTCCTAGTTTTAGCAGGCACTTTGGAAAAGCCTGTAATTCCACTTGTGTGATGCATGAACGGGCCACAAAGCTCTCTTGTCACGTGCGGAGAACCGCGAATGGAACGTCGTCGGCGATGTTTGCACGTGTCAGGTCGCTCGACGACGCGGATAGGGCGTGCGCCATTTCCCTTGATTCGGAGTCGATTATCGGAGTGCCGGGCGAACCAGTCATTTCTGCCGGGATTAATGGCGGTCCCTTTAATGGACCGGCCGTCGCTCCAGCGGCCGCTTTCACCGAGCCAATATACACGTGCGGGAGAATGGCCAACGTTTTCCGCAGGTGGTCGCACAGTTCCGCCTTTCCACAAATATCCTTCCGAGTGACAACAATGCCGAACACGGAGGATTGCCCACAAACGGTTGGTTCAGTAGCTTTTTAAAGTGCCTTGACCACTAGGCCGCTCTAGATGGACGGGCATCGTGGAAAGTAAAGGGCCACGAGTGCTCGCGTTACGTAGGCGCGTGCAGAAATGACAATTGGCCGGCAAGCTTACCATAAACATGAGACTAACGGGCTGGATTTGAAGACAAAGCAACCACGTAACCCGAGCCCCAGGAAGTGTGTCGCTCTTGTTTGTACGAAAGCAAGACTCGTGGAATTTCCCTGAGAAACGATTCTTTGCAATCTGCGCCCCAGTGTAAAGCCAGGAAAAGTCGTGAAAGGATTCCTACGTGGACTTCATTAATTTCCCATGGGCGCAGTTTCTAAATATCGTGCTAGCTTGGCTAGGGGAAATTTGAGTTTTTTCCACTGGCGACACGCGAGGCACGAGCCCTTTGTTCCCTCGCGGTCTAATTCGGCCCCACTCGCTGGCGGAATTATGCCGCACGGTTATTCTTCGTAGGTTTGAAAGAGGAGACGACGAGCGAGCGGCTCTTGGAAACGCGGCCGGCGAGCTTTGTCAGCCTGGAGAACATTTTCCACGTGAAAAGTCTCCATGATGAGCCGAGCCCCCACCCTCTTCTCTCCTCTCCTCGTGTCATGAAAGAGTACCGGAACGTCCGCGCTCAGTGTTTGCCGGAGACGCCTGCGTCATCGACTTTACCGCGGGGGAAAGTCAATGTTTATCGCGCCTTTGCCGCTGAGGGGCTCACCTGCCGAAATTAACGAGACGGACCCGCACCGACCGATTCGTCGCCCCCGTCCGGATCACCTTGATGAACGCCCGCTAAGTAAATCGGCAAGCTCTAGCGATGCCGCTCGTTTGCTCATGAGATTAAGAGCCATGCCAAGCACGGGCAGCCTCCTCGGAAAAAGACAAGAATAGAGGACGGAAATTCGTCGCTTCCCTCCTCATCCAATTACTTAAACCGTTGCCGGTGAACGAACTCTCGTTCGGTCGATTCTTGAAAAAAGTTGACCGCGTCAAATGTCAGACGCTTCTCAGGTCGCGTTACTCCATTTCCCCGTTATAAATCCGACGACACTCTCCTTTCACGGGTCCGGTGTCCCATTCTGCAGCGGTGAGCAACCGTGAAACTGGCAGATAGCCGAGATCTCGTCAGCGCCGTTAATCGTCCCGTCGTCGCGTGTGGAAAAAAAAAAGGGAATAGGGCCAGAAGACCGGGACGCGTTGCGTGTCACACGTGTTTCCTGCGGGTTACGCAACGAAAGCTCTTCGTGTGAACGGCCTTTCCGCGGTTTCCCAAACGCACATCCTGACCGCCGATTAAACCCGTCCGGTTAACCCGCGCTGTATCCGACGTTCACGTCGCGGACCTTCGAACAAACCACCATTCTCTTTCCGCAACACCGACACACGTCCGTGCCTATAGTATTCTTAATTAGCCACTCTCTCTCGATGGGGCTTGGCCATTGAGGTCCTCCGCCGGGTCCTCCCCAGCGCCGAAAGTAGGATTATCGGGACGTAATTAACGTTGTATCGAACTAACGCCCAGGGCTTCCCATATTGCCCGATAATCCGGGAATCAGCCCCAAATAAACTGACTTCCTGGAGGGGTTCACGATGCTCCTTCCATCCTCCCGAAATTCCCTTTTTTCCGGCCAACTACCGACCGTAGTTCTGACGAGACAGGCAACTTTTTTCATGGCACGTAGGACGAAAAGTGGCGCGATACTTTGGCATTTATCGTGGCACAGAGTAAAAAAGACATCTGTCGAATGGTGGCGAGGGTTTGGGCCGAATCGAATGGCGAATTGGCCGGGGGAAAAATTACGGCAATTTTCACTTCGTTAGAAGGCCAAGGGCTCCGACGTGCTTTCCTGCTTCGTGCTTCCCCTCTCTTTCCATTTTATTGGAGCGACGATTCCGCCCTCTCCGGAGATTCCTCTCCGCTCGAGCTATTCGCATCTCTCTTGTCCAGCCTTGCGTATCGGCTCGCCTTCCCTCTTTGTCGTCATTGAACTTCAGGCTGGCTCTCTCTCTCTCTTTCTCCTTTTTTTTAAACTCGTCGAGCTATTTGTCGATCCGCTTTTGCCGTCTCCCTCTCTCCCTCCCCGTGGCGTAGCGAATCCCCGGGGATCGTAGCCACCTCCAACTCGACTGCATCGCTCGTTCTGTCCTCCCCCCTTCTCCCGTTTTCTCTCTCTCCTCGTGTTCCCTCTTTCGAATTATATCCTTTGAATCTACAATTATGGGGCGCCGCAGGCATGCGGGACACGTTTTCGCGAAAGTTTGCGCTGCGAATACTAAAGCCACGTGCTCCCGGCTCCCGGCAAACAGGATCAATACCGTAAGAAGCGGACGATATTCTACGTGTCCTTCGGTTGGTCGCTCGCTCGTTTCGCCTCGCTTCCGTCCTTCCTTCCTTCTGGCCCTTCTTCCACGCCGTCTTGCCCCCCCCCTCCCTATACCCTCACCGACCATTTCTCGCGCGCCCTTTTCCCGACAGAAGAGCGTCTTCGTTTTAGGGCCGACGAAGGGATATTATGTCGCTGACTGGTACGCACCCCGCGTACAGAATCCCTAAGAGGAAATCCAGCGGGATCTCGGCCACTCCTGCGATCGGTGAGGACGTGCTCGGATTCTCCGATACCCTCTTGATTTTCGGTGATTGACAGCGTGAGGAAACTGCATGGCAGGCCCACCAGGCAAACGTCGTTAGCGGGCCGAATAAGGCTGACGAAGGCGCCAGCCAAACACCGAAGAAGCACCAATGAAAAATTCAACGAATATTGACCAACATATCGAGTATAAGAGACAGATGTATTCCTAGTGAGTGCAACGACCGCCGAGGTGAATAGGTAGATAGATATTGATGGATGGTAGGTTTTTGGTGATCGACAGGGAATCATCTATTCAACTATCCGCCAACTTTGAACGTTTTTCAAAAGGTCCGCCTCGTCACGACGACATCCGCCACGTATCAGAATCGTTCTCAGGCTTACACGTGTCTATAGAAAGGCTCGGTGTACCGAGGTCAGGCCGCGAATCTCGGTGGTAGAGGGGATGAAAGGCCTAAGGAGGAAAAAAGGAAAAGAGGAAGAGGTTTCGTCGAGTACATCGACCGAAATTCGATCGTCTCCAAATCCGGACCTCCTGCGTGGCGGCAGGACAATGAATTGTATGGACGAAAACATAGAAGGGGAGGAAAGACAAAAGCATATATCTCTGGAAAGAGGGTCGGAGAATAGGTTTCACGTAATCCCTTAGCCGTCGTTTTCTTTAAACTTCTCAGCTCATCCGTCATTGGAAAGCAGTGACATGTTTACCGGCATGAACCTCCCTACTGCCGTTCTCTTGGCTTCACGGAGTAGGTAAACGCGAGTCCTGGACGATAGGGCGGGAGGGATAAACCTGAGGAATGAGCCGCCAGCAAGGCCAAGGGGAGACGAGGACACTAGAGGGAAGGGAGAATCGGGGGAGAGATGAAGCCGACGTTTCGAATTTCTCGATAAATTCCCGGCCTGCCCCCTCGATATACGTGCGCGCTGCTCTTCCCACGTGAAACAATGGCGGAGTGGCGTGGAAAGACGTCTCGAATTTCGCTGAATCAAAGGCGACGGATCGCGAGGGGGATGATCGACCGAGCGGGACCGCAAGAGAAAGCCCGGAAATATAGGCGAAAAAACGGAGAGAGGGACATGGGTGGTGCGTGGCTGTCTTCTTTTCTATCGGCTGGCCAGGGGTGAAATCGATTTTCTCTAGGGTCTTGCGTTAGGGCCATATTATCCCCGCGGTTTTTCTATAGTGTCATTGTCGTCGGAGCGGAAAGAGAGCAGAGATCGGAAAGCGGGAGCCGCGAGAGGGGGATAGTCAAAAAAGGAGAGAAGAGGACAGAAGAGCTGGAGCACCAGCGGTCTGAGTGGCGTAGACACAAAGCCCCTATATTACGTTTCCACTCTACTTTTTCCCCTCCGGTGTCTTCTACGGGCCACCTTCCACACGTTCGCGCTACTGGGACCGCTACGAGCGCGGAGAGTGCCATCTTCCTGTCCTCTGATGCCTCGAAACAATCCTGATCTCTCTACAAAACAACGAAAACTGCGACTCTTGCAATTCCAACAACCGCCGCAGAGTTAACGAGCCTTCTCAACCAGCGTTAAGCACCGTTCATGATCATACGAACACGCGCCCCCTTCCTTATCCCTTAAAACGTGTCATTTCCAACGCACGAGTATGCCGGAAAATCAGGGAGACCAGAGTTACGCGTTGTAATGAAAAAATGTTAATTACAACGTTATACCGAGGACCGTGGACAATGCGACGGCATATTTTTTCATTCTCTCACTTTGCTTGCTACGCCGAGTAGAGCGCGTATGATCCATTAGCGCGTATTAAGCCGATGAACGTGTAACGCAGAGGCGACAGAGAGCGAAAAAGTGCGAGAATGGGCGAGAGGTACGGCCGTTTGCGAATCTCATAATCCACGCTCGTTTTCCACGTAGGTAATCACTCCCGCATGCGGCAAACGTCCGCGGGCCAAAGTCGAAGGAGGAGTGCCGGGGCCGAGGCCGGGGCCGGGATTTGTGGGAACCTTGAAAATTTAATTTTAAAACTTTAGTGTAGCGGAACCTCCGGAGCCACGGGCGTGCGTGGCAAAGGATTAAAGGGACGGCTCGCTGCAAATTGGATTAGCGTCGGGTCCCGTGCACCACGCTCGGATACAGTCCGTTTTAAATTAAAGTACCCTTGGCCCGATCCGCCTGGACGTCACTACTCTCTTCTCTTTCCGTCTTTCCTTCCATCGGCAGCAGCTATCGCTTTCTCACCGGCCAGGAGGTGAAGCTAATTTTTTAATTAATGGCCCAAGCGCGGTGGGTAACGCGAGAGACGCCTTTGATCTCCTCCTCCTTCGATCACTATTCCCCGCTTCTCTTATTCCAGCCGTCCTTTCCTGGTCTCGCGCCTAGGTCAGGGCGGTCCTTGCGGCGGATCTTCGGGCTCCTCTGCCTCGGTAATTAATTACAGAGAACCGGTATACAGTGCGCCACAAAGTAATTAATCGACGATACACGGACTCGGTGCTCAACGACGTGATTCAAAGGCCTACGGTTCATTCTCAGAAACTTCGACTTCCTCGACTTCATTACCGGTCAATTATAAAGCCCCCCTTATAATTTGTACGATTTGGATATTGTGCAGCAGAAACCCACGGTCCTTAGATGTGATTAAGAAATTTGCCACGGAAATTAGGGGTCAGGGGTGAAATCCAGCTGGCCGTTTCTTCTGGACGAGTTCCCGTCTGGTATTAAAGGGCCCGGAATGCTGAAAATGAAAGGGTCCGACGCGTTCCAACGGTTGCTCGGCTTTCGGGTCGACGTCCGTCTGACCGTCCACTCAACCAACGGAGGGAAAGAATCTGATGGTCAGACCGACAGAAACCGGGAGAACGTTCTCTGCACGTTTCCTTCCTGGCTCCACGCTCCCGCGGTTTAAGGTCGATTCGAATTAACCCGTCAGAGTTCGTGTCGGCCTCCCATCACCGTTATCAAGCTCGTTGCACAAGAAAAAAAAAGCATGAAAACTGGAATGCGACAAGAACGCGACACGAGCAATTTTATACATTCTTTTCAGCATTATCCTGCACGATGTTTAACACTATCGCAACAATTTTAATGGCAGTTGACCTTCAATAGGAATTTCCCGCGAGCGTTTAACCCTTGAGTGTCTTCCGTAAGCTCGGCTTCAGCGATCAGGTTTCCTCCGGCGGTCGAGTTGAATCGAACCGAGCAAAGTTCCGAGTAACTTTCCATTCTAACAAGCCCTCGTTAATTCCCGCTTAGCAGCGAGCGGCTATCTCCCGGGACAACGGACATGAAGAGAAATTCGGGAATCAAAGGATGGAAGTTGCGGCCGCCAGGGGATTCGTCGCATTGGAAAGTGCATTAGAAAGTCGAGGGCGTCGAAAGGACTGTACGGATTTGCGCATGAGTAATGGCGTTTCCCGACGAAGGGCCAAATATATCGGATTTGCTCGCGGCTACGATGCGTGAATCACGATTACGCCGGAAACAATGTCCCCCGAGCTTTATCGGTCTGTATCCGCCCTTGTTAATCCTGACGCATCGCCCTACGAATGCTTTCCACGCTCGACGACCTCTCATTCCCTCCCCCCGCCAAGCGGAAATTTCACCTTTCCCCGTGTCGCCAGTTTCCCGTGGGTTCCGACAAAAATTTCGACACGCTTTGCGCTTCCCCCCCCCTTGCATTACTTGAATTTCCACGCGAGCCACACAACTGAGCCCTCGACCACCTGTGTCTTTTTTACCTTTGATAAACCGCCGGTGATCTCGACCGCCTTTGCGCAGAGGGACAAGACGGTGCTTTTACCCAAGATCGAAACACGGCGAGCTCCGTTGCGCCCGGATAAATGTGCAGGGAAGCGTGAAAATATTGGCCCTGAAAAGGTGAGCCCGTGATATTTTAGTCGTCACGGGAGATACCCACCTGCCGAAAGAGGGAAGACACCAGAAGGGCAAGGTCGTCGTTCATGGATTAATAAAATTCTCAAACTCAATGCCCCGCCCTTCCCTCGCTCCTTAACCGGCTCGTCAAGTCTTGCGAATAATATCCCCGGTTTCCTGTTCCCAGGCGTAATGGCAGATACATCCTGAAAAAGGAAACGAGTGAATACCCCTCGGATATCTTGTAATACTTCCCTCGAAGAACTTTTATGATAATAGAAGACTCTCCGACGGCCTTTTACTCGCTCCTTGCACGCTTTCAGTGCTTTCGTGAGATTCTTCCTGCTTCCTAAGAAAATAAAAGAAACATTCGCCCTGGCGATACGAGCATCGAAGGCCTAACGTGTGGTCCTTCCGACAAATATGCCTTTTCGTCGCGCATTCCCTATACGTCCGTCAAAAGGAATTCCACAGCGAGGAGAAAACAGATGGGGGTGAAGGGATATACGCACCGACATAAAAAGGAAACCACGTAACTTCGTTGCGGAAGGTTGCACTCATGCTGTTCCACCTCTCTCTCTCCCTCTCTCTCTATCTCTCTCTCTCTCTCTCTCTCTCTCTCTCTCTTCCCCGTCTTTGCTATTCTCGAAGAGATGAAAGTGATATTTTCGCTCGGGAGGGGCCATCGTCGATCCAGCGGCGAGAAACTACGTCAGCGAGGGTTGTCGATGTTCCCCCTCGATTTCGTCCCGTCCCTCCCTCCCCATCCAACTTTGCCATCTCCCTCGGTACACCCTCTGCCAGCGCATCGCCTCTCCTTCTGGCCGGTTAAACGCGTCACGTACTCCTACGCACACACGTACGTACGTGCCTCCATTGCGAGCTGACGGAGGGTTTCCCTTTCAGCCTGTAGACGCACGTGCGCCAACACTTACGTAGGATGTTCTTCTTACGCACGGCCAGCTGAGTGGGCGTCGGTGATAAAGACGGGGATGGAGATGAAGCTACCGATAGCGAACGGTCCACCCGAGATAGGAATAATGACCGGCCAGGGCAGAGATTGTCGCAATTGGAAATGTCCTCTTGTTTCTTGCGTCGCAAGAATAAAAGCTAATCTTAGTAGGGGACAGGAAGACCAGAAAAAATGGCTAAAAGAGTAGCTGATCCATAAGAAAAGAAGTGAAAACACGAGGGAATTCCTGTCTTAAAGAGAGCCTATGTCAAAGCCAGGAAATAGCCGTAGCGGAGTGAGCCCGCGGGAGAATCCAAATAATTGCTCTGCAACGAAATGTTTGTTAAGTAGCATTCGAATGAACGTTCGTTTGCCCGGAGTAAATTTCTTCCTCAATGTACTTAATTAAAGTGAAAGCCGTGGAGGGGGAAGAATATGCCGTTGGACGGAGAGGGCAGCAACGGGTGGTCGAAGAGAAAGAGAGAAAGGAGA
Organism: Hedychridium roseum; assembly: GCA_963989215.1. Lineage (NCBI taxonomy): Eukaryota > Metazoa > Arthropoda > Insecta > Hymenoptera > Chrysididae > Hedychridium > Hedychridium roseum. Next base: position 619,183 of record OZ022318.1, on the reverse strand, counting down.
TTGGCTCGTTCCCTCTTCGGTTTGCTTCCCTGTCGGGCCAAGTCGTTTTGTCACAATAGTGATAAAAGCTAGAACGTCGTCTCCCCTAGTCTCTGAGCCGAGAGTTCTATATGAAGACTATGTGTGCATTGCTCTCTCGCTCGCACCAACGCCCCCGCAATTACGCTGTTTATGTAAGGGCGTGGTTTTCCTGGGGACTAATTCGAAGCCGTATATACCCCCGCGCACCTCGGAATACCCCTCCTTTCGTCTCTTTCCCCCTCGGACATTCTCACCAGTCGTGCCAGTCTATCCCGCTTTGGCAGTCCATGCGCGTCCGCTTAAATAAAGACGGAGCTTATGTATATTGTTTGCGGACAGCCAGATTCAACGGCTAATGACAACTAAGGATGGACGTTGCCTCTATTGGTCGATTTTTTTTCATTGTCTTCGCACGAATCGAGCCGTCCGTCCCTTTTCATCAGCCGCTTTGAAGATCGCAGGATACGTGGAAGGACGAAACGAACGATAAATGGCATTGACAGGAGCGTGGCAAAGGCGGAAAACGTAGAATTCAATGCGACCGTGCGGTAAACGTTTAGTTGGCTACATCCGACTGGAAATCTATTAACACCAGACGGTCCATTGTGAAACTCGACTACGTCGGCAGATGCGGGTCGGAGTAATGAATGAACCACGCTGTAATCAAGTTCGATCTGCGTGCTCCTAATTGCTCTCTATCAAGTAGTCTCCTGATCGGACGCACGAATTCTCCCCGGAACCCTCCTCAATACGATCAAACGCCATGACCACGCGCTTAATAGCAATTCATTAAAATTATTCCTCTGTCGGGCTTCGTGCCGACAGTCCGCAACGCTTTCTACTCGCTAACACGTCCGACAAAGTAATTGATAAAGTCAGCTACGCGTACGGTTAAATAGAATTACAAAGTCGGCTCGAAGGGTGAAATTGCTGGACTCTCGGTGTCCTCGGTGTCTTGATTCTCGGAAACTAAAGCCGGGGATGATCCGACGGTCCGACCAATGGCACATTGATTTTATTTGCACGCTCATTCTTCTCCGCGCAATGAGAGGAGGGTGCCTTTACGAGCGAGCAAGATTCTATACGGAGGAGAGTAAACGAACTCGGCATCGTGATTGAGAGAGTCATTCGACCAGAACCTACGAGTTTACGATCGATGCGTCATCACGGTGACGGTAATTAATTGTGTCGCGCCTACGCCTGTATCCCTGGCAAAGGATAATAATTTCATGGCCGATGAAGGATAGTAATCAAGCGTGCGCCAGGGATTCATCGCCACTGACGTATTACCGATAATCCAAACGTATTATTTATACAAGCCGCCAAATTATCTCCTCTCGTTGCTCGTCATGATGATACGTCAACGAAGGAAGGTTTCAATCATTCATACGGAATTACTCATTGTCAGTGTCGAGAATGTAAATGGTAGAGACTACTATTTCAATTATCCGGTAAAATTCTATCGGAATCTGGACAATAGGAAAATTCCTATAAGATCGTTCGTGAATTCCAGAGGAAATTTCTGCTATTCCCCGTGATGTAAACCGAGGTTCCAGTGAATTACCTTTCGCGTTTTATTCCCTCACTTCTCTTTCGCTGCAGCGGATAGTGCGACTCGGTGAGACTTGTTATTAATTTCCGTTTCATTAAATTAAATTAATTCCGTAGGGTGCGCTGGAAATTCGCGAATAGCTCGTTTGCGTTCTTCGAGTGAGGTTATTAATTCTCTTCATATTTGACGCTCTCATTCTTCTCTACCAACTGTGAAACATTGCCGGAAGCGTCACCCTCGGCTCCCCTTTTTTAAAAAGAGATAATGAGCGGTGAAAAACTTTGCGGGCCAAGCGGTGCTTAAATTCACTTCTCAAGAGAAAATTTTTTATTCGAATCGTACGGTGATTTCGTTATTTGGACTATAGGTGAACGTCGCTGATGGATTGCGTTTTCACGGGCAATTAGCCAGGGAATACGTTGGCTCGCAGTTTTTTCCCCGAATGTCGGAGTAGCCTGAAAAAGCTCGTTATTTTTTGCCGGTTATACGGTTTTACGAGCTGCCAGTTGTAAATTGTGGGCATCGCGTCAAACTCAGCCGCGCACGGGGGGATGAAAAACCGCTTGACAAGCGCCATGCTTTGCGGAAGTCCAAACTTATTAGGCTCCAATCGAGAGTTTCGATGTCATTCGGCGGATTAAGTACCATCAAATCGGCTCAATGCGCCCCGCAGCAATTAGCCAGAAAATTTCGACGATAATTTCCAACCGGCTGACAAACAGCGACTGCCCAAAGCACGCCCGTAATTTCGTTAGCTCGTGCTTGCGCACTAAATCTCGGCAATGCATCGCTTTCCGCCAAACATATTTGTTAACCTCGATGAAAGTTTTAACGTCATTTCCGGCGGACCTATCAGCCACGGTACTACTTTTGCGAGGGTCCCTACGGGATTATCCATCGAAATTGCTTGGCTTATTAGCGAAATTTATTTTATAACGAACTCCGCAGAGATGCTAAGCGAAAATAATAAAAGACGGAGTTGAGGAAACGAAGGTAATTAGCCATGAATATTCCGAACTCTGCGCCCGCGGTGTTTCCCTACTCGACGTTGGAAACTATGTGGAAAATCGTATCGTCGAATGTCGAGGGGAAAAAGTGACGTGCAGTCGTCCGAAAAGTGTGGCGCGAGCGAAAATTCATATCGGAATGGACGTCTGGCAACGGCAATTGGTCGGAACGCTATTTGATCGGTCGCTCGTGTAAACAGAAGCCTGCAATCGGTCTTGCATTGATATACGTCCCCCCAGGACCATTGGAACTCCTATCTTCGGCAAACAGTGACGTCATTTTGCACTCGCCATGGACCTTATCGTCCTTCTTGCGACGTATTCGCAAAAGAAATATTTACAGTTTCGTCGATATACAAGTCTCGATAAAACGTCTCGTTGATACGAATTGATAAATATTTTCGTGAATCCTCGACAAGGGATTCATTGTCCTTACGATGGAAATTTAAGGTCACACACGTCGGGTAGATTTTCGGGGAAGAAAGTAGTTCTGGGAAAGTTCTTCCGGTAGTGGCGGTCTAATGATCCAGAAACGAAGACTGACTCACCCTCGGGCATGCGTCTTCGTTGGCGCGATTTATTGCAAGAGATTTCTCGAGGTTCGGCAACTAATTCGGCACCGCTGGTTTCCCCCCGTTTCTAATTCCCAGGCAGTGGCTTATTGCGCGCCAGTAAGAACGTCGCCGTGTTTAGCTGGCCGAGACTATCGCGAAGCGCCGACGAGTAATTTTGATATATCGACGGCCTCCGCGGAGCACCGTCGAACCGAGGGGGGTTCAACGGAACGGTACTTTCCCGATAATATTGGCCCGCCGGGATACACCGGGGCTCGAGATAATGTTTCCTCCTCGCCTCTTCCAGCTGCTATATCGACTATCTCCTCCGCTCCATTCGACTCCTTGTTCTTTTCTGCGACGTTACAGATAACCATCCACCCTCCGTTCTTTCGTCCCTTAGCTTCGACGAAATAAGGTGACGACGAAGCTCGACAAACACTCGGGCATTTATCATCCGGCGAATAATTACGCCAGAGCAAATTAATAAAAGGGACCATGAATTGAAGTTGATGATTTCACGCATGGTAGTGAATAACGTCGCGACATATTCCTCGGCTCCACGTTGATTCATATAAATCGGCAATCGGTAGGGGATGTTTCCCCATATTTTCGATGTGCCGGATCAACGCGAAATGGCCCGTCACCCTCGTGGAAGTCGACGATTCGTCACGATTTCCATGTTAATCGTTATCGCCGACGATACATTGCGATCGCCGCGTCATTTCCTTCTGTTCGATGCACATCCCGTGAATTCAGTTCGAGGGAAAATGGAGCAATATTCCTCGGACACGCGAGTACGATCGCGATATCGCATGACGTTATCCGTCTTGCCTTGCGACAGCAAAGGGGGACGAACCTTCGCCCTAGCCATAGGTATTGTACGTTCTTGCCTACAAATAGGAATCGGAGAAGCCACGGAAATTTGTTAGGTCCACGAGACTTCTCCCTGATTGAAGATTGTCGCTCTACTGGCCGATTCGTCTAGATTCTCTCGTTGATCCGCTTCTCTCTTCGCCCACCCCTCGCTCCGGAAATCGTCGTCACGATTTTTCATATCACCCACGACCCTCGCTTCCTTCTTTCCCCCTCCCTCTAGGAAAGTCGTACAGCTAATGCAAGTTGCCGTTGACAGACGATTTCACCTCGATTCGAATGTATATATATGTATGTATTGCGCGGTCGTTCGTTTCGGCCTGAATTCGGGGCTAACATATGAATTCGAACCCTTATGCGAGTGATCCTTTATGAAAAAGGGATCGGATAAAACAACCCCCGTCCCTATCAATATCTCGACAATGGGCGTAGTTGCGCGAGAGCAATGCAGTGTAAGAATTTCCCTAGGAGTTGAGGGAAACTGTGACAAGAAAGGTATCGGTTATCTTGGGACAGCGCTGGACTGAGATTCGTAGGATTACGAGTGACGAGTAGAACTGGTATCGGGCTTACAGGAACGGGTTTCCACTGGAGCGGAAGGTCAATCCCGGCGCGGCTCGAAATTTCGGACCACCCCGGCTAACGTGCCACGACGAAATTAACTGTCAATCTCAATTCCTGCAGCCGTTGCTCCCCGCCTCCTCTGCGGGTCCCTTCCTCGGCGAACTGTCCCGCGCCGAGCGGAAAGCGCAGCTACAGCCGCTATGGCTTGCAAGCCCACCCCCGGAGATGTCAATTATAAAGCACGAGCTCTGCCAGAAACGTCAGGGGGCCCGTCACATGCTCGTCTTCCCCGCCTCCGTCCGCGTTATATTTAATGAAAAGAAGCTAATCCGCGATCAGTCATAATACACGACCCTCCGCAAGCGCTCCTTCCGGCCCTCCCCCGATTTTTCCATCGCCAGTGATGATCCTCTCGAGCAATTGATTCGATTAAGGCGCCATGCTGCGATTCGCCGGACTCGAAACTCGTCCTCCTCCTTCTCTCGTTGCTCGAGGGAAATACTCGGCGCGTAATTAGCGAAGAAATCCGTTGCGTAAGGAGTCGGTTGTTAGGTGCTTTGATCGCGCTGAGAAATGACGAGCAACGGTTGTCGAGCCGTTTGCGCTCGAACGTTTAACACTAATTCGCTACTTAATATTGATGCAAGTCGAGAGGCTGAACGGCGCTTCGACGAGGAAAGAGCGAATCCATCGGGCGACCAATTGGACGCTCGCTCGTCGCCGGGACAATGCCGCTGCTCAGACAATCGCCGTCGGGCCGAGATTTAAGGGTAGTTATCTCGATTATTGGACGGTGCAACGGACGCACTAGAACGCCCACGCTCATCTCGCTCGCACTATCACGCATTTGTCCGCTAAGCAGATGCCATGCAAATGCCGCCATTGTCATTAATTCGATACATCCTTTGAATTCGCTCGACTCGATTGCCCCCTCGTTTCGCCGAGACGGAATGCGGGGTCCTCGAGCAAAAGGAGAAAATGATCTTCTCGGGTAAAAAATGAATGACAGGCTCGTCATCCTTATTGATAGTCAGTGAAATTCTCGTGGAAGATAATCGATGGAGCGTCGGATTCTTCGCAAGGGGCTCCCGACCCTCTAGACGAAAGGTCGTTTTTTCAGGCTCGCCCTCGCCAGCTCGCCAGCAAAAGTGCGAATTATTAATCTTCCGGCAGTCGTGCCGGCCTGCCATGGAAATCGCTTTAATGCTAGCGGAGAGAGGAGCGACAGAGCCGCATCGTCGACGCGACATCGAGGTCGCTCTGAAGCGCCCTTTAAAACCGGAAGCTCCGGATTACCGGCAGAAATCGAGTTTGCCGCTCACCCATTTACGGCGCTCAATTTGCGCCGTTTCCTATATGCCTTCTTGCCCTCGTTTTCTCCCCCACTCATGGATTCCCGCTGTTTCCACATTGTCCCGGGCTATCCTTAAAAAAAGGAACTCTTTCCGATGCAATCTGAATTTCCGACGATCCAATTTCGTGCACGATACCCTTAATTCTGTCCCCCCTCTCCACGGGATCTCGATATCATTAGCTTTCACGTATCAGTTCTGGTCTCCGTCGAGCCATTTCGGATGACCACGTAATTGCGAAATGTTTGAACCGAGCGATAACTCCTCGTCGTTATTCATCGACCGTTGCTTTCGTAATTTCCAAAAGCGATCGACGTTACAGGCGAGTGAAAATTAACGGTAAATACCTGCGGACGGTATTGCTCGGATGATTTACGGAATGACGATTGGCCAGCCGTGCGATGCAGCTGGAGGAGCGGTTTTCATTTGCCAGTTATCCATTACCATCTATTGCCATGTACACGTCGCACCCCGGCCTTCGTCCTCTCCGACCAAACTTGCTGAGGACGATAGAGAGGAGGGAAATAGAAGCGAGAATGAGATAGGGGGATGAAAGTTGTCGGAGGACCGGGCGAAGGCCACCGCCAGTGAATTATTTAAGTCGCAGAACCACCTCGACGCTCCGCCAACCCTCCAACCTGCCGCGCCGAAGGAAATTTAATTTCACCCGCGGCAGAGGAAAGAAAAGGCCTTCTGCTCGATGCTCCCCGGCCCAACTGAGCGATCCGTCGAAACGTTCTTTTTTCTTCTCTGTTTTTTTTTTTTAATTGGCCGAGACGAGCTCATTTGGAAGAATCCTGTTTAAGTCGAGGTAGAAAATTCGAGGCTGAAAGTGGACCGCGCAATTATGCACGAGCGGCCAAGTGGCGCCTCGCTCTTTATGAGATTCATAAATCCAACGCTAGGAAAGGCACTAAATTAAAAGTCGGTCGCCCGAGAAATTCGAAGGGATGTCAGTTCGATGCTCCTCCCGGGACGTCATCCACGCCTCGTTCGTCGAATATTTCCAAGGGGAAATAGAGCACATCTGTGCTCCTTTAATTAACGAATCCGTCGACGGTGCTCCTCGATTCGCGAGATTATCTCGATTATTATCTCGATTTTATCTCGATTTATTTATATTTATATATATATCGAGATTATCTCGATATATATATCTCGATTATCGAGATTATCGCGAGAGTACCTGACTTGGTCGAATCGACTCGACGAAATTCCGGAGCCGCAGGCGGATTCTCGCAATTTTTTTCCCCTCAGTGCCGTCACCCCGCGCTGCAGTTGAACGCGCAACGATAAATTGGCCCGGCGCTGGAGGAAAAAAAAAAAGACGAACGCCGAATTAATTTCGTGCGTTCGGTTTTCCACGAGAGTTGGGAAAAAAATTGCACGAGAACATTGGTGCGTCGCCGGACTACACGGTTACCTACACCAAGTCCTGTTTCCCCCCGTGTTTCACACGGAGGCCGCGAGTATTTATATAAAAAAAAGGGTACATTACAAAGCGCGACGCGCTGTATGGGAATTTTGCAACATGCAGCCGGAATTACATTGGAAACGTGTTCTCTGCCGTTGGAGGTGGTTTTTTGCTTTCGTTGCCGGATATTCGGCGTGGCAGTCTGAAGCTTTGTTGCCCCTCGTTTCACGAGGATTTAATTTGCCTCGTGCGGGAAAAGCGGATATCCTTGGCTATTCAGTGCCGCCGAAAGCCGTGAGCAACTGTGAATCCCTAGCCGCGAGGCGATTGTGTAGCCGACTGCCGGGGAAGCTGTTTCATGCGACGGTTTGCTGAATTACGAGGAGAGGGGGCGAGCTTTCGGCGGGGGCGGGGCTCGCGTCAGCAGGTGCACCGATCATGCCTTCCCGCGACGTTATATCGGCGAACCCTTTTACCGAAATTGCCGGATCACCTTCCTCCGTCTGCCGGTTAACTGCCGGCCCGGTAAGCATCTGCCGCGAAGCTCTCCGGGAAAATTCCTCGTGGAAAGCGGCTTAACGCCCGCCCTCGTCCCGAAGGAACGACGAGACCGTTTGCCGGGACTCTCAGCAGTCTTGTTTCCCTCTCGAATGATAAGATTCGCCAGAAGCGTTGTCAGATAAAATTTCAACGCAATTCCGAGGCTCGAGGAAAGACGTAGAAATGCTCCCAACGAGATTGTTTCGCGTGTTTTATCAGGATCTTAAGGATTATTCGTAGTTGTGATATACGACGGGAACGATAAATTATTCGCAGAAAGATCGACACCCCACCGGAATGGAAACGTCGTGTAATAAGCCTAGAACCGACAAACGAGATATCGTCGGTTCACTAAAGGGAACGACGCCCCGGAGACGAATCTCTCAGCATTACATGGGCAGCCTCGTGTGTCTTGGACATTCCTCGGAAACTACATCAATTATGTAGCCAACCTATCGAACCCCGTCTCCATCCAACTTCCACTCATTCTCAATGCCGTCGTTCATCGGAATATTTCGCTGATCCCTCTCAGCCTTGGATCATTATTTTCCTCCACGTTTCCGTGGGTACATCAATTATGCACCGAACCATCATGCCTCGATACTTCTGTTCCGCGTCAACAAACTCGTTTCACTAACTTCCCTTTCGTTGTCCCCCCTGAATTTCGATCGCCATTCATTCAGCGTGCATTTCTTTATATTTGAAACGTCGAGAAAGATTGGAAAGTTGTTGGAGCGGGACACTTGGATGATTCTTTTCCACGAGTTCCCCCCTTCCTTTTGGTGGCACTGCCAACAAGACGGATTATTAGCTCATTAGCGAAGACTTATCGGAAATCCCAGCTTACAGCGATTGACTGGTTGTTTGACTTGTCGAAGCCCCGCTGGCAGATTTACGCCTGGTCGTTACATCACGCGCGTTTCGCTCTAGTTGAAAAGAACTGAGATGAGATGAGAGCTCACGTGTCCCCACGGCCGTCTGGCCGCCTATGCGCACACAGACGAGCACGTGATACGTAATTACGTGCGCGTATTTGATTCTACGCAAGGAAAATAGGCTCATCCATTAATTACAGATCCGTGGGGAGCTTTGCGAAAAGCCGCTATTGGTTATCGCACTAACAGATCACGATCCACTCACGGGGACGTTGAAAAGGGCTCCTAATTTCCCGAGCATCAGAAATGCCAAATATCGAGATTGTCGGATATTTAGGCAGCCATTAGGGGACGTGCAACTGCGGTCCAATCGATATCCGGCACCTGTCGATGAAGAGGGCTCGTGGGATCGTCAGCCGGAAGTACACCTCACTAAAGGACAGTATGAAATTTCAACACCGGAACTCCGGCCGGAACTCGTGGCAACTGTTGCAAGATTTTTCGCCCGATTAATTCGCCCCGCAGGCATAATAAGGAAACTCTTCTGTTCTTGGCAGCGGACGTTTTTCATATCTCGATAACGATTCTCGTTATTAATGGGTATCGCATTTGTATTTTCAAAGGCGACGCAATTTCTCTTGGTCTTTTTCTCCATGCCACCATTGGCTTTCGTCCTTCAATCCTACAAATTCGTTTGTATCGTTCAAGTGATCCCAGCGTCGGCCGATCAAAGCTGTGCTTTATCCTTTGACATTTTCATTCTGTTCATTCGTGCATCGACTTATTTTACAAGCGTTTGAAATCACGAGGAGAAAGATGGACAAAGCCGAAGGAGGAAAAAGAAAGCGGGCCAAGATATGAAGAAATTTCGATTGAATAGACAGGAAAAAGGAACAATAAGGAAGATAAAGACCGGTGATACGGGGATCCGAGGTTTGGGGAAAAGGAATAAAGACATTTGGAAGGCTTTCTTGGGGCATTTAATTAGAGGAGCTTATCTCCCGACGGCACTGCTATCCGTGTCGCTGGAAAAAAGCTTTTTATCGCACTCCTTCTCTACACATCTTTTCTCCGTTGATTTATAAGACTTCCCCCTTTGCCTCGTCTTTTCCGACACGACCTTCGCGAGAGTACCACGTATTCAACGCACTGAATTGGAAGGAAAACTGCGCAGACACCTGTACACGTGTATTTGTTTTGCGTTTACGACAGCCGCCTCTTATCTTCATCGTTATCACGATGAATCGCCCCCTTTTCGGTGTACTCTCTATTTTTTCCTGTCCCGTGCGTGGTTAATAGATCAAACATTTCCACCTCCACTTTACAAGAGTGGGGACAACTGAACGTGACATATTTTTCTCCTGGCCTACGAGTCCGACAAAAGTTAGGGCGAACACCCCGTAATATAGGATTATGCAAAGGACAATACGTATCCCTTGGACCGCTTCATTATCCTTCCGGGTTATATCGGGCCACTTAATAGCCGAGAGGACGAGATTACGAGGGAACAGTCCCCTGGCGAGTTCTTGCCATTCCTCGCTCCCGCATAATCGGCAAACTTTTCCAAAGGAGACAGAAGAGCAGGGAGATAGAGTTCCACTGTCCTCTGAGGAGGATCCGATATTGGCTGACCCGATCGAATCGTTTTCTCTTTTCCCCCACTCTCACCCCTTGTCGAGGGTATTCTTTTTACCGTCTCCCATTTATTCGATACATGTGGCGCAAGGCTGAACTTCTCTCTCGCTATTACCGTCGACACGTGGCGCTTCACTCTCTTACGTGTATTGGGTTTGAGTTTTCAGTTTGGGGCGCGGAGGAGTAAAACTCTTACGACGTTCCCATTCGATTCCGAAGAGATATTGACTTGCTCGTGAAAATATCGCGCGGAGGGGGGGTAGCGATCTCGAAAGTGGCCCACGCACCCCCTGGCGCATCCGAAAAGTCCGGAAAGCCCTTCGCCTCTTTCCTCGCTTCCTTACCGGGCCAATTCGATATCGGAATTTGATCAAATCTCCTCCCCCCCCCCTCCCCCTGCCGCCACCACTCTGCTCCCGTGGCGCCGTCACCCTCGCGACCCTCGGCAGATCGAATTCTTCCAGCTCGAGTGACATGTCGCCGAGTTTACTCGCCCTCCGTCTACGCCTCTGTATACCGGGTAACGCGTAAGCAAGCAGGCGGCCGCGTATTACCCTGCTTTGAGGACCGAGAGTACACGGATAGCGAGAGAGTTTCGAGGGGGAGCAAGGGGGTCCTGGGCGTGGGTGTAACGACGGGTTCAGACGGAGGGCAGAAGGAACGAGAGGAACCGGCAATGTATATGTATGCATTAGAAGGGGGTGCCAGCGGACCCATTGAATAGCCCCTAGGGTGGCTGTGCCAACAAACCCTAACTAACGTAAATAAGATGTCCTAGAAGCCCATCTTTCTCTCTCTCTCTCTCTCTTTCTCTACCTTTCTCCATTTTCACCCTTGCCGTTTTCCACTCTTCCACGTCCTTCCTCTGTGCTTAAACTTGCCCTGCCTTCTCCGCGTTTGTCCCTTTTTTGGCTCGGACCAAGACGTATCCACCCTCTCCTTCGACGACGCCCCTCCAAATCGATCCCACGAAAAAATTATCCCTGCCCACGGGTTTCCACGTCCCCGTATATCTTTTGCTACCTTAATCGCCGTCTTTGTACTTGTTAAACGGAAGTTTACCTTCTTGCGAGGAAAGCCTCGGGTTTTCATTTTCTCCGAACCGTTGAATTTGCTGTTATCCCTCTGCCGACTTGCTGGCGCGGCAAAGGCAATCCTGATGAACCCTCGGGCCAATTACGGGATTTCTTGGCGAATACATCTGGTGGGTGGTGGTTCCTCGAGCGATGACCGAATCCGCGAGGATCTCGAGGGTGGATAATGGTTCCTGCGGCGAGCCTCGGTAAACGGGTTCCGGGAGTCGCGGTAAAAGGCCCACTCACTCGTCTGAACTTGTAAAACCATTATAGAATCGTTCCGAGCGGATCAACGAAGGTCCCCATGGACCAACCAAGTACAAAGGGAGGCCAGGGGAACGGGAGGAAGTCATCGCTTTCGTTGTTTCCTCCCTGTAGCCCGTAATTTTCCTCGTGTCCCAATGACGTATGAGAAACTAATGGCTTTCTAGTGTTACGCGTATCACCGTGACGTTTGCGCTCTCCGATAATCCCCGTCGTGATGATTTATTATCTAGCGAGTATCCAGTTGCCCCGGACCGTCTCAAAGGGCTCCAGTCCAAGTGATCTTGTAAAAAATCATCCCGTAGAGGCTTTACTGCATATCAAATTACGTCGTATACAAGGACGGTCTTAACGGAGCGGTCTAATAAATTCAGCGGAAGGGGAACAGGGGCCGTTCTTGTATCCCCGTGTTGCCTAATTGACGGGGAAAGTCTACAACAAGGTTTACGCATTCGACGGGGGAAACATAACGGACGCACTTACGACTTCTGGAAAATGTTCAATTCACCCCCGGCCGTCCCCACGAAGGCAGCCGGAAACGATGAATTTGCCAGTCTTATCGCTACGGTGGAACGATGTCTCCCGCTGGAGAATAGGCCGTTCTTGTGCGCTCGCTTCCTGGGGTCGAGTAATCCCCGCCGACGACGCAGTCACTCTCGATTACCGCGTATTCCTTATCGAGAACGATAGAGCGGGCTAGCGAGTTCTGTTCCTCGACTTCCGTTCGGCCGCAGAGGCGACAGAACTCTTGGAAATCAAGTCGGTCCAAGTGAGATTCCTTTCAGCCGGACATATTTTCATATGGATTACATTTATGCGCGGAGTCGGGGAATTTTAAGCGATCATCCAACGATGCGAAGGGAATCTCTTAATTGACCGAGCGAAACCTCGCTTCGGGCCAATTAGGAAAGTTTCGGACGAAGTCTTCGGTTCTATCTATTCCTCGTCTTCGCATCAGCCACCGAGCGGAAATTCTACGCGCGGTTCCTCCTTCGATCGAAAGGCTCTTCTCAAAGCGACGTTCCCCGCAAAATTGTGCGACCACTCGGCAGAGTTTTTCTGCCACACGGAAGCCACAACAGGGTGTAAACCGAGATGCACCGTTTTTGCCTTGAATTCGCAAAAGATCCAATTATCCTCGCATCGACGCTTACGTCAGTGGTTAATTCGCGTCAAAACATAACACGGCCTCGTGCGAATAGACCCACATGCCAGTAAAACAGAGAGGAACCTGGGAATTGAAGCTCCTCCGAATTACATCATCGCTCCTTTGCATAGGTCCAAACTGATTTGCAAAGTTTCAGCGGTTGGAACGAGCAAGAGACGATGGTTTACCGAGTGTCAGGAGTATTAGGCGAACGCAGTGAGGTCAGTTAGGGAATACGAAACGTGCGAAGCGCTAGTTTTAGCGCACCGATGAACGTTTCCTAGTTAGGGCAATTCCGCACTTTCGCTCGGTGCAATTAATTAGCTCAATTCGTACTTCCTGTTGTGCCATCGAGCGAGCACGGCGACTAGGGGGGGACAGGGGAAAGGGCAATGGGAGCTCCCAACGCGACGCGTCACGCGCGAACACATAGTTACGAGGCGTCGTGCCGCTCCCGAAGGCGTTGCTGACGACATATCCGTCACGACGACAGGATGAGCGCCGAGACGTCCATCTGCATCTCCGTCCTTTGTCTCTACGTCCTCAGAGCCCCACCCCCACCCTCGCCCCCGCCACGTGGCACGCGCCTCGGTCAGCCCGAAATTCCATCCTTAACAAGCACCGATTGCTTTCACCCCTAAGAAACCATCCAAGACTAAGAGGATTTTTCTACATTGTTACAGCTAGTGCAACGGGCAATTCGCTGGAGATTCTGCCGAGCGAGGAGGTGCAGAAACCGATTGGCACCAGCGTCATCTTGACCTGCCAACCGAAAGTCGAGGACCCCAGGCTCATCACGGATATGCAATGGCACGACCCGCAGAACAGAACTATCGAGTCTCTCAAGTAAGTTCTTCGGTGTACTCTAAGATAGAAACTATGAAATAACAAGTATGTAAATGGTGTGTGAAGTTAGTACGAGAACACACTCGCGACTAATTTGACATGTGTGTTTTCACTTGTTTGCACACAGACTCATCGTAATGCCGATAGAAAGGCGAGTATAATGAACTATTCAAAGAATTACAAGCAACCGTAGTATTTCGGCCATTATGTGTCTTTGGTTTTGCGTTGCAATAAGACATTGGTTATCGTTTATTTTAGCGGACCTTTTCTGACTGCTTGCACAAAGTTTTTAATAGCCTCTCCATCCGAGGATTCCAGTACTTGGCACACTCATTCAAATTCGTCGAACATTCCTCCCTTCCTCGCAATTCATCGTCATTGAGGATACGTTGAGGCAGTATTTAATATAGTCGTGAAGAGCAAACGCATTTATCCCTTCGTCCACGAACCATTTAACTCGATGATCGACTTATCTGACGAACGTTAACCCCGGTAACTGATTCGTCAGCCGCATGTTTGCTCGATTACGCGAATCCAGTGACCATTTGCATAATTATGACCGTACATTCAACGGCAAGAGTCCAGCCCGGCAATCCAATTTACATTGCAAGGAGTCCTCCAGTTTTCAAAGACGTTAATTGGCAGGGTTTCGTTTGGATCATGCAGCTATTTACCGCAGTTTGGCGTTTAGTTTTTTTAATAGCACTACAAGATTTTTTTCTTCATCATCATACCAATTAATACCAGTCACGTTCACGTAGTTCTACTGGACTCTACAGAATCATACAACTCGCCTGTTTTTTCATGTCATTCAGCACCGTTGCTACGACTCATTGCGTAAGAAGGACATCCAACGATAATTATACCGACTGTCATACCGTTTCGCGAGGAAGTTTATCATTAACGAGACGACTCGATTTCATAGCACGCGAAATATTTTCAACGAGCGAGAGGATGTTTTTCTTGGTCGTTTCACATCATTTCAGCAAGCTTTCAGGAAAATTTTCCACTCACTTAGAATCGATTCGATAATCGAATTACTCTGCGTACCACGAAGTAGAGGAAAATGATATCCGCTGTACGATGATCGCTCGGTCGTGTGAAACATTTTCCTGTCTTCCTCCATCAAGCCCATGCATTATTAACGATGATTGAAGCCGCGCGGCTCTGTGCGTGTCTGCGTGTGAATGTGTATGTGTGTGTGTATGTTTTGAGCAACAACATATCGTGAATTCACCTTCAATGATGTTTCTGTAATAGCGGCAATTAATTGTACATAGCAGATTGCCACGCTGAGTAATCTATCGTAAATGGAAAACTATAGTAACGATTTTCCTTACATTCACAGCACGTTTTCGGGGCAAACGAAGCCAGTAATGTACACCGAATCGCAACAGGATGGTAGTCTGTCCTTGTTCTTCAATTCCTTAAACGAGGAACAAGCTGGCACGTACACATGCACGGCCAACTACGCGAACGTCGTTTCCTTGAGGAAAACTGCCACGATCGAAACTATCGGTGAGTTTATTCCACGGGGAGATCTAAATTTCCTTTGATTTATAGAGGCTAACGGTGAATATGTTGGATCATTTCGTAGTCGCGATCACGTTCGACGATGCTCCTTTGAATCAACATCCGATCCTCGGCGAGGACTTTTCTATAAAATGCGCCGTACGCGCGAGACCCTCGCCATCCGTCAACTGGGTGCACAATGGGGAGGTGATCAAGACGAACGACCACTACATCATCGAGACTCATGCCTTGAAGATCAAGAACGTTCAAGAGTCAGACGACGGCGTTTACACTTGTCGAGCGTCGGTTCTCAAGACCGGCGAACTCCAGGAACGTTTTATCCGTGTTGAGGTAAAGTTTTGAAGTCCGATATATCATTCGCGTAGATGGATCACAGGGGTTTCCGAGGCTTTAACGTTTTTCTTACGTTTAAGGTGCACACTCGGCCGAAGATCGAGGAGTTGAACAGCCAATACGAGATAACGGAAGGGGAGACAGCGAGTATCGTATGCAAAGCATCCGGAAAACCTCCACCAAAGTTCACCTGGGTGAAATCCCTCACTCAACAGAACCTTTCGATGGCCGATGGATTCGGGGTGGACGCTGACACCGGAGTCTTGACAATTACCAACGCGAAACGCGACGATGCAGGGGAATATCAATGCCGTGCTTCAAATGCCGCTGGCACAGCAACGACCGTCGTCCAGGTGAACGTGATCGTCAAGCCGAAGATCATAGAATTCGTCAATAAAACCGCCCCGGTCGATAGCAAGGACGTGAGCATTGTCTGCAAAGCCTTTGGCCGACCCCCTCCGCAAGTGGTCTTCCGCAAACACACGTCGGAGAATGCCTACGTCATTGGGGCTCAGCCCAACGATGATAGGATCATCCTGAAGAACGTGCAGGACGAGATGAACAGCGAAACAGTAGCTACTTTGACGATCGATTCGTTACGCCGGGAGGACGATGGCCTCTATGAATGCATCGCCAAAAATCGAGGCGGAGTAATATACAAGAACGGTCATCTGATTGTCGAGTTCCCGCCTGACTTCTCCTCGATGCAGAAGAAACCTGTCTGGTCCTGGGAAGAGAGACCGGTTAATCTAACGTGCATTGCCGAGAGTATCCCGAACGCGACCATCAGGTGGACCGTCCACGGGGACAGGTCGATCGACGACGATCCACAGATCAAGCAGATCGGCCAGGGACCAATCTCCACGCTCACCGTTACGCCTATAGACCGGAGATACTACACCAACTACAGGTGCATCGCTACCAATCCCCACGGAACGAAAGATATCCTCATCCAGCTGAAGGAAGCCAAGAGACCCGGTCACCTTGCTCAAGTAAAAATGGCTGAGATCACAGCTACGACCATCAGATTTGACATCGCGCCACCGTTGGACTCCCCGCCCGAAATGCCTGTTAGAACAATCACCGTGCAGTACAAGCAAGACCTGCAGAGCTGGTCCGTTGCGAAGAACAAGACTTGGTCCATCAGTAAGTAGCCACACCTTCGACCCTTCCAAGTGTTTCTCAAAGCTTTGACAACAAGTCCGTTTTACTTGGTAGACTCTCTTTACGTCATCGAGAACCTGAAACCCCAGACGACCTACAACTTCCGATTCTCCGCACGAAACGAAGTTGGTCCTAGCAATTGGGGCAACGATCACATCGAGACCACGCCCGGCAGGACCCATCCCAACGAACCAAAGATCATCAAGAAACTCGACACCGAGTACGACCTTTCTCCGTTCAGCAACCAATACCAGGTCAGCTGGTTGGTACCAGCGGATAACGGCGAACCGATTGACCTGTACGACATCAAATACTGCCAGGTCAGTGACAAACCCAGTTAGATGGGTCCCCCCATTTAATTCCCGGGCAAATCCTCAAACAGTTACGGTGGGGGGAGATTATGTGCTCAGTCGAGTTTTCGTAACAGGCGACACGCGTGAAGCAACAATGGAGAGTCGAAGCGGATACCTGCCAGACGACGTACGTGAAGGGCAAAACACAACATTGGCTGAAGGACCTCAGAGCGGATACCTTCTACCAGGTTGAGGTGAAGGCTCACAACATCATGGGTTACAGCCGGGAAAGCATCGCTAGATTCAAGACCAAGACCGGTAAGTACCAAAAATTGTCCTACCCATCCCTTGGATTTCTCTTATCTGTACCATAGATCGCTCTGAATCTTTTGCAACGAGCATAATTTTTCGTAAAGTCATTACGTTGATCCGCTCTCGTTTCCTGGAGAAAACTGAGACAGCGGTTCTTGAGTTATTGAGTTTTCCTTTAATTTACCTTATCGTATGGTCTTGATTGAGTTTGAAAAAGTCGTTGAGCTTAGCTCTGACTGTTGAAGAAAAGAACAGCTGGCTGTATACTTGAAGACTCTCTCTACAAAAGTCGCTTTTATCATTCAGACTCTAACAGCGTCGTGGACTACTCGGTAATATCTGCTGGGGATGCTTCCAAGCTCGCCGTCACCTCCATTGCCGCAGCAATGACTATCCTGTATCTAGTATATTAGAGTTACAGTTCAGGAGGCATTCGCTGCTGTAAGAAATGTCCTTCCCGCGCGAGAAAACACGCACGCAGTCAGGAGCGAGGATACTTTTACGACGAGAGTACAACAAACTAAGATGGATGACACTGTACTTATTTTTCGCGATTTCCGCCATTTTTTCCATGATGCTATTTTTTTTTTTTTTATTCCTCGAGACACAGTCCCGAAAGTTGTTCTTCCGGTTTGGATTCCGAAGAGGTCGCTGTTAATCGCGAGAAGCCAATGCTAGTGTTGTTCATCAGGTGTATTTAATAGCGTAAAGTATGCAAAGACCGGTACATTCCGAAAACGAAATGGAAAGTAGTATTTAAGTGGAATCCGTCAAAGGAAACGCAACGAAGGACGAGAAGACGTATTTATAACGAACGATGAACCTTGAGTGCTCCAAGTAAACGTACTGGTACGTTTGGTTTTCGCGGTGCGTTAAGGCTACGCTTCGGTGACTCTTACAGTTTTTAACGTTTAAGCGCGCAGGAATAGCATAGAAATTGAGCGGTGCATCGGTAATTCTGCGATCGTTTGCACCGTCCGCATTTAAATAACGAAGCCCTTTTTCATGAGTCCTGCGACGTGCTTTTATAAGAGGATATTTACATTGGACGATTTGTGATAATTAGAGTCGCGCTCTCGTCGTTTTCATTACAGGATCGCCGGTGCATCCGATGCATCCGTGCGTTCGCTGCGTCAGCAAAATATCTACGCTCGGAGAAACGAGTCGTTCGGTCTTCGCGCAGAGCTGAAATCGCCCCGAAATAAATTGGCCGGTTAATCACCTGCGGCCATAAATAAGGATCCGCCGAGGTTTTAGCGGAAATCAATTTCTCCGGCCCCGAACGGAACGTTTCTTCGGCATCGTAGAATCGGTACGCAGGTCTCAGGAGCCTGAGACTTTACTGCCTTACATTGCCAAATGGCCGCGTGAGCGAATTTCGCGAGGGGAACCGTAAAAAATTGTCAAAGGTTTTCGTCGCTCTTAGCAGAGCCCAACGCGGCGTCAGTGCTCATTCCCTTTTTAATTGCGTATTAGCAGAATGAAGATATTTTTCGAGGAACCGTATTTTTCCAACTTTTGTCACCCCCTTCCACGGGGGAAGATACTTAGAATGGTGGGAGGGCGCGTGAACGATGAGAAAGAAGAAAAAAAATTCAAAACGTCGTTGCTATTACGAGCGAGAAAGAGAGACAGTCCGCTCGAAAAAAAAATATATATATAATATATATATACTCGACTACCTCTATAGAGAAAAACGTGTCTTATGAAAACAATACGTTTCACGTGCAAAAAATCCGTTTTTATGCGATGCAAACGGCCTTAAGGGATGACGCGAAATTTATTCTTCTAATTTCCTTTTTTTAACGTATAAACGTGTGATTAGTCGTAGCTGGGTTCATTTCGTGCGACTGCATATTTTTATTTTTCTCTCCTCTTTACGATTCTTTTTTTTGGGGAAATCTCACTCAGTCATTAGTTCTGCTTGACCAGCTCTTGGAGATTCGTGTTTAGTGCGCATGATCTGTGTGTTATGATTAATAAGAGCAAGGCTATTATTATTATTATTATTATTATTATTATTATTATTATTATTATTATTATTAAATTATGTTACGTTACATTATATATTAATTGGATCGATTAGTTGCGGTTAGATTTATCATTAGAGCACATTATTGTCAGTACCATTAGTATTATCTTGATGAACGTGAATGAAATTGGTGATTCCAACGACAAAAAAGAACGAGGAGTGCTCGTTATTAACAACGAACCGAAAGAAGACCCGATTGGATGCTTGAACTGAAACACAATCGGGTCTTCGATTCCACGAGGTGATCGCATCATTCGAGACTAATCCCTACAACAAAAGGAATTGGCATAAAACATAGTAAATTGGTAGATTTTAATCCTCCAATCATGCGATCAACTCTGCTACGATAGAAATGGACAGAAATGTAATTGAATTTGCATTTCCATCGACTGCTTCCATCTATGAGAACGAGTGAGAAAGCAGTTTTATTGAAGTAATTAGTCGTGTCCATTGCTGTATAAAAGCCTTAATGTTCGTCCATTCGAAATGCCTGGGTTCTTAGTGTCTAGATTACACATAAATCGCATGGCATGTGCTTTGTTACTTTTACTTTCTTTCCTCGACTAGTGCTGTTCGTCCCCGCACACCCATCGACGGCAAAATTCGCATTTCCGACAAATCAGCGCTCACCACATACAAACAGGCAACATCGTGCATAAATTCCGCGTCAAGTTTCGACGGGATTAAACAGAGAGAGAGAGAGAGAGAGAAAGCGCGGATAATTACAGGAGGATAGGGCCATTAAGGGTTGCGATTGGGGGACGGAGGACGGAGGGACACGGTTTTTGAGGCTGCATTTAACGCGAGCCGCGTAAAAGAGGGGCGAGTGGGTAAACGGTAAGCTCGGACAATGGCTCGAAACGACGGCTAATGACGGACAGGGTGATGGATTCGTGGCAAGAGGAATACCACGGGAAACGGATGGACAAGTGCGAGCGTTTCTCCAAACTCGCGGCTTTCACTCGACTGAGCTGCTGTTCCACTCGCGAAACTTTAAGACGCTTTTACTGAATCGAAGCGTGGCCATTTCGAAAACATTCCTGAATCTCGATAGGGAAAGATTTTCGGGGGAAGAAATCCGCGAATCTCGGCCTGAATTCTCCCTCCACGGAGAAGTATTTTTCTGTGCGTTGCACTCAGTAGGAGATTGCACATAAACGAGCGATGAGGCCATTCGCAGGCGCTCTACTTAAGTCCGAAGCCCGCGAAGCATCCGGGCTCTCGAGACTCGCCAATGCAGATTACCGTCGAGCGAAAGAGAAGAGGAGAGAAGAGAGAAGGAACGGGAAAAAGCCAAAGGAGGAGGATAGTGCGCGAGCGCGTTAATGTAAACTCCTTCGGGGAACTCTTGGCCCGAAACAGCCTCGCTGTTATATATAAAGTCAGCTCTCAAGCAAGGGGATTTCCGCGCAATGTCATCGGACAACGACAATCATAGGCGCCTGAGGGAAGAAAATCCAAAAAAGAAAGTCAAAGAGATCCAAAGATTCCGACTCATAATTTTCCACCGAGCAAAATCGTTATGTCGGAATTAGCTGGCAGTAGAGAAGGGCGCCAAGATAAGGTGTGGAATGAAAAGCAAGGACTGGCTGCACAAAAGGGAGAAGAGGATGTCGATCTTGGAATTCCGCGGACTCGAGGGCAAAGCGGATCGTCGAGTGAGCACTTGTCTATTTTCGCTAAAGACCAGCACATGGCTCCTCCATGGGCTTCACTTATCCAAACTCTCTTCTCCCCTCGTTCTCCCGTACGGAGCTTATTATTAAATGCATTCGCGTTGTTCCACTCGTTAGAGTTGAAGAGGGCAAAAATCTCGACGTACCATAAATTTCGAAAATTCGTTAGATCTGACCGTAGAGTAATTTTCGTTGAACCGCGCGTAAAAGATAAAAGCACAATTAACGGGTGAAAACCGCGATCACCTATCGCCCCTTTTTTATGAATCGCAAACCTGGCTCGCCGACTAACCCGGTTAAACGTATACATACACACCGATACTTACAAACAGGCATACATATATTAGAAATACGTATATATGTACAAACGTATATATAGATATATAGGTTAACATTTACACACGTCTAAGAACATAGATATGTATACATATGTATTATTATTAGCGGCTATTATGTTCGTATTTATAACGTGGATAACCGTGTATCCAAACAGAGAGAAATAATTAATCGCGTCGACAGATCGTGTCGTTAAATACATTTAGCATATATAATCCTCTGGCTTGATCGGAATGAAAATTTCGTAGACAAGCGAAACGTAGATCAAACATTTGTTCTGACGTAATTAACGGCACGTCTGCTCGACTTGATGGATTAATTATTTGAGCGCAGTCTCCTGTGCTATACGTTCATTGTAAATACAACGAAATACGAGGAAAATACATGTGAGTGTACAAGGAAGGACCAATGGACGAAATCGCCGACGGAGGAACCACCTTCAAATTGTATTGAACCGAAATATTTGTCCGTAGGCGTGTCTTGCGATTTGAAACGGTTTCTCCGTTGGTCGAGCCTTTTTATTTTCCGCTCAGATCGACTCAGTTTCTGTAAACCCGGCCGGAAGACATACGCTTAGGAGAACGGTAAATATACCTGCACATCCATTTAACCACGGCCAGAAATACTGCTAATTATGCGTAGTTGACACTTGGCTGGAGGTGCGAGAGAGTAAGCCACGGCGGAGGCACTTATGAATAGGCTTTTTGTGTGTGTGTGGAGGTAGCACCTTAGACCTAGCAGCGCGTAAACACTAACACCAGACTTCTCTTAGAATAATGACATAGGCGTCTTAGTGAATGAGCTTTTTCCTGTTCCTTGGGCTTCTTCGCCGGTTTGGCCACTTACGGAAAAGTCATTCGATCGAATAAATATGCCACTCGGCGCACGAATATCTCACAAGGTGATCCCTTATAAATTTTTCTGAAAAAGGCTTGCAAAGGCACTTTTATTCGATCACACGAATTATTTTTCTCTCTTAAGAACGGGACCGTCTTCGGTTTCCCATATAATTTCTTTTGTCTCAGAAGCGTTGAAGTCTCCCAGCATTTCTGACGACGATGAAAAATCATTGGAACGGAAGATGGTCTCAATCTGGCAAAGGGCTGCAATCTTTGCACTTGTCGTACGATTAAGAGTCACCGTCTATCGCTTCTTCTTTTCCTTCGTTGGTTTTCGCGCTAATACAGCTGCCCGTTAACACGCGTGCCCCTAACATCATTAACAAAATGTCAGTGTGATACGTGTCTTGTGTGCTCGTCCCTTCCATTGCCTTTGGTTTGGTTCGCGTGTGCGCTTCGATAAAGACGGATTTTTGGCAGAAACCCAAATGACCCAGCAGAAACCCCTGCCGATCTCGTTTCTTTTCAGGAGACTAAAATCAGAGACAGACCAAGGCGAACGTTGCCCGGCTATCGACGCCATGCACCATCGACATTTCATTGAGTCGTTGAATTAACCGTTTCATCATCCTCGCCATTGCCGAGCACCGTTCGCACTCGCTTCTTGCACTAACGAACCGCCAAGACACGGTCAAATCAGACCCCCTGTTTTAACACGACTCTCTTTCTTGTTCTTGAAGGTGTAGACCCCTCAGTGGTCAATCACCAGGCTCCGCTGATATCCAGTGCGGCGATAATCGGTATCATCATCGCGATACTCTTCATCATCCTCATCGTCATCGACGTTATTTGCTGTTGCGCGCATAAGCAAGGTAAATATCCGAGCGATTCATTTCCTCGGAATTTTTGTCGCTTTGGCTAATAAGGAAAATTTGACACAGGTATCCTATTCTACGTGTGCGAGAGATCACGAAGGAAGCCAGTCGACGAAGAAGATTCGAAACTCGGCAGGTAAGCCCACCGACGAGGAATCACCATACCATGTCTTTTATGTACCCAACTATACTTTTCTCGGCATTTAGAAATCTGACTACTCGATTTCATACACATTACATATATTCTACATTGTGCTTTGGCAAGTCTGGCGCTATATATTAACATGTCATTGGGGTTCTCGCACGGTTTCATACATCATATACCGATGATTACTTTTTCTTTCCCTTCCTCACGATTCACAATAAAACATCTATCGACGATCGGCCTTGACACACAGTCGTTGTTCGGGGGAGAAAAATGGTCCTCGTAAAGTTAGCCAAAGAAGATACCTCTGTGACCCTCTCGCATTTTTCTCTTTTTTCTTTTCATTACCGGTAGTCTTTACGGTTGGCGGTTCCCATTGCCGTATTGCGACCAAAAAATGGCCAATGTCGCCGGGGTGACGGCCATCCAAGACTCGGGTAGTGGAAAAAGTACCATTAGATTGGTCAAACACACTGCCATGTAAGGGAGAAAACGAAGTACATTTTTTAAGTCAGTCAGCAAGAAGCATGGCGCCTTCTCGGAGGACGGCTTTCTCTATTTCGCATGCCTTCGCGCAGATTCTTTCCTTTTTCTTCGCTCTCGTGCACCCTTTCATCTTCCCCTTTACGTCCCCGCTTCGTTCGCTCACGTTTGAACGTGTGAACAACACGAGACACAAGGAAAAACCATGAGTAAACTATTCCTGAGGATTCGTGCAATGCCTTCTCTGTGCCGCCAACCACTCTCGTAACCCAGCGCTAAATCTCTTCCACCTTTTCATTTTCTCATGGTCCGACATGTTCATTAGCGTCATCCTTGACCATAGATCGCTCTGTTTATTTGCTCGAGCTTTGGCCATGCTGCATGATCACACTGAATTATACCGAGAGTCGTACTGTCCTTCGACGCGGCTGGTAATGGCCCGAGAAAGGGCCCGATGCAACGAAGAGACAGAGGAGTCTAGGAAAGACATTGTACAAGTGTAATCTGGCTTGGGAGATGTGGCTAGTAGAGGCCAACTCCCCTCCTGCACGTATATCCCTTTTGTTTTTGCCGAGAAACGGGCGAATGACGAGTGACGGCATGCCTCTTATTGCCTTGAATAATGAATGTTGCATCCCGCGTCGCATTTCGCCCTCTGATCCTTGCCGTGCGCTAGACTGTCCGTTCTGGCTTGGCTACGATTCTCACGGGAACGACGTTGTTCCGACCTTGTGGACTTTCCAGAGACGAGAAGGAGCCGCTCAAGGAGGAGAAGAAAATCACGCCGATCATTGATTCTGGACTGCGCCGCGAAACGTCCATCACCTTCGACGGAAAGAGGTCCGTCTCGAAGACCGGATTCGTCGGCAAGGATTCGGCCGTCTAGATATTCTTCCGGCGTACTAGATTGTAAAACCGTTTCTGCCGGTGAGCCAACCATGCGGTTTATCGACTAAAGTGTTCTCGAAAGGATGTCGGAGCAAAAATCGTGCATTCGTCGTGCCAGCGATCGTGGAGAACGAATTCGAATCCTTTATGGTCCATCCTTATAAAAATTCATCCGTCGGCATTACGAGAAAATCTTTCTTATCGGAAGACTTCGTTCTCCGTACTCGTTGGTGCTGAGAAACGATACAGAGGAACATCGCCATGCATTATCGGCGAAAGAGGGACTCTTTCTCGCCAGGAAAAATTAGACGACCTCGTCGAGCAGAGTCAACGATCTTTCTGAAACCGTACAGAAGAGGAGGAAGCCTTAAACTCGTATATTACCCCCTCGCTCTGTATTCGCCAAAGAATTTTCACGACAATTACACGACTCGTCGCCGGGATGGTACGAGTTATTTCATCTACGATCCCTCGAGGACGAGGAAGCCAAAATCAAACGTATTATAACGTATACATATAACGTAGCAAGAAGAATGAGAGGTAAGAGGAGAGACCGAGAGGAGCGCGCGTTAAGTAGATGGCTTAATCACGATAACCGAGCTCAGAGAGAACGATGGGAGAAAACGCGAGAAATGTACAAAAGATTAATCTCCCGAGAGATTGGTAAGAATGTGTCGATAATTAGCGACGAACGCTTCGAGGCACCCTTTATGTAATAAACAGTCTAGTACGCTGGGTAGTTGTGCGCGTCGTTTGACAGAGTTAAGCTCTGTTAAGCTCTGTTAAGCTTCTTTCCTTCCGTAAATCGCTATCGGCGAGCGTTTGCAAAGTGCAAAGTAAATAATCGCGAGTGGAGGAAACGTAGCGACAGCGGAAGCTTCGATCAAGGCCAGTGTCAACGGAGTAACGTTTCTTTTCATTCCTCCATTCAACAAGACGAGAGTATTTCCATTCAAAATGAACATTTTGAAGGATAAATCGTAGGGAATTAAAAGAATCGTCCACTTGCCGTCGCTGGTAGAAGTAATGGCGTGGATTAAGCGCATTCTTCGACATGTATGTACATACGTATAACCATTCGAATTTATTCTAATCACTGTCCCGATTCTGTCGGAAATTTCGTGGAAGACGTTGGCCGATATTGGACGGTGAGGCGCGAAACGAAACTCAAAGGTAGTTACCGAACTCTCCTTCGATCAGACTTTGCTCGCTCAAACCCACTTGGTATAGGGTATTACCAAATGAAATATATCTGAAATTCGACTAAGCTTTACCACGGGAATTCCGGGCAGAAAATTTCCGACAGAGCTACCATTTAAATCTACAGTATCCTTTGTATTCCTTCAGCGTTGTTAAGCAAATAGGTATTTTCTACCTAAGAACCTTCGATCCCGGATTTCCGATCGCGCGGTTGTACTGTTTCTTTCAAAGACTGATTCATTTTTAAGCGTCTTATCATCCGGAAGGAATCGCATCAGCGAGTATCTTACGCAACGTAAAATCAGGACTTGTCGAAATCGTCTTCCTCACGCGTCGTTCGTCGAGTACGAACACTCCCCTACCGTAATCCTCCGCGGAATTCCCCCAACTATAATTCGGCGAGAATCTTCCCGTCGGAAAGTTCCGCATAAGCCGTGCGATCTCCAAATGTGATTCAAGTCGATTCAGATCGACGAGTCGCTTACTCTACGTATCAGGAAGAACAATCCTTGGCAATTCGTTTCGTCTTTATTTTCACTCATCCATCAACCGACCAGGCTCTTCCTCGCCGGTTCGCTTTTATTCCGTGACATTTTACGTGATATATACATAAATATAGATATATATATATATACCGTTTATATACTAGGATATATTTAGCTATCGCAAAAAATTCTGGAGGCGGAGATTGAGCGCTCGAATTGCGAATACGTATTTCCGGAGAAGCTCGATCTCAGTTTTGACACGAAAGTCTCTCTCTGTATATGTATAGTTGTATCATTGGACACAATGGCATGTTTTCAGTATTCATTGACGAATCGCCATCGTTACACGTATTGTACGCGCTTGCCAAGTGTGCGGGCGATTCGAAGAGGGACATATGAGACAAAAAGCTGCCATTTACCGATCCCTCTCTCCTAATCTTTAAGAACGGCTTCTTGCGAAACAACATTTTTAGTATGTGATAAGTTTTTTTGTAAATGCTTGTAAACGTTTTCCCCCCGTAAATTTAAGGATCGTAGAACGTAAGTTTAAGATAGACCGTAGGTATAAAGTGTTGTGCGCAAGCACGGAAAGGGCGCTCGTTTTGTCAGAGGGAGGGAGACGAGTCGACGGAAACGCCCACCGATCGCAAAAGTTTATTCTACTTAAAGCAAATTTTTTTATTGCACCAGCGAAAACCCCTCGCCGAATTGACGAGCCAAGGGGACAATCCCTTTCGTCGACGACCGCCCGTTCCGAGCAGGTAGCTTTTTTACGTAACGTGAAAGCGGAAGTTCTGCCAAATATTACAGTACTTATTAGCGGATAAGTTTTCATGAGGGAAGAACGTCATGTCTATATTATAACTACTTCGTATCCATCGCCAAAAGAATCAATTGAGGGACGATTATGTACGATTAATCGGCGTAACTCCCTGAGATAAAGGAAAGGAAAAGTATTATTGCGCATCTTCCAAGTCTTCAAAAATTACCGCAGAATATTTAATTAAAGGTCCGTAGATGTAAGGCATATTTTTTATGTATGCTTTTTCTGTACACGCGACGAGGAAACGTACTCCAATAAAGAGTGAAAACATTTTCGAAGTGGAAAAAAATGAATTCCCTTTGAAATATTTTTGTTCGTTCGTTTTTATTCTTTCAGAATAACTTATCATCAGAACGTCGCAATAGCAACGCTCAAAAAAGTGAGTATTTTACAAGAAATTATGATTTTCTTGAGATATAAAAATGTTTCTCGAACTAAAGGAATAACGATTCGTTCTCATGGATCTACTTTATGACTACATTTTCAGATCATTATGATCTGTTTTTGATAGGGAGATAAAGGGTAGGTAAATGATAATGTCACGTATATTTTAATGTCAATTGAGCCAGTAAAAACCAGCCGATCGTTGGATCTTCGATATGTTCGATGCAGTAACGAGAGAAAATATGTCGATACTTTTGGCCACGCTCTTCCGATGGACATTTCAGGGGATGATATATCGATGTTCTCTAATACTGCAATTAGGAATGGCACTGTCCTTAAGCCGATCATGTTAGACTCCCCTCGATGTACGTGGCGGAAGGAGCAAGAATGGCACACGATGATGCTGAACTAACGATAATGCATTGAGATTCATGAAAAAGTGTCCGTAAATCGATCAGACTTCGATCCCAAAATTGGAGCGTTTTCCCTTCTTTCGCAGAAGGTTCTCTACATTGAGCTGAGGTGGTTCGGTCCGCGTGTGCCAAACGTACACCTGAAACAGGCGCGAAAATCAAATTTAACGGGTCGAGGGGTAGGGAATGGAGACAGTGGAGGGGGAAAATCAATGAACCTTGGTACAGAAGTCCGCGAGCGGTTCCAGGTCGGCTTTCGTTACCATCTGCCTGAGAATCTCGCTCTCTTGGTAACCGCTCTGCACCTCGTACGAAAACCACGCATCCTTCTTTTCCAGCACGAGGTCTAAATTAATAGCGAAGCCCGCCATATCGAGAGGAAATGGTCTATCCGGCTTCCAGACTGCATTAAAGGCTATCACCTTGTTGGTCGCGTTATCGCAGATTGGCTTCTCGACCATTAGACCGCCAACTAGGCCGACCGGCCATACACCGACTTTTCGAATTTTCTCCATCTGTCGACAGAAAGCTCCTAGTTAATAGAGCAGTTATCTGAATTAGGCGGACAGATGTCATTGAAATGTCGTGAAGCGCGTCACCTCCTTGAACAATCGGACGGAGTATGTATTGTCGTCATCGGCGAAGTAGACGATTCCCTTATCGCTGAGCTTGCGGTTCTCACGAAGCCAGCGCAGAGCAGCGTTCCGTTGTTCGACGCCTCGTGGCTTCTTCCAGTTGGGGTCATTTTTACCCAGTTTGTAATTCTGCGGCGTGGCAACCGCAAGATGCGTATACACTAGGCCGCTGCTCGCGAGGAACCGCGTAACCAGGTCCGTCTTCTTATCGGAATCCTCCACTACGATCCAGTGGAAGTTTGGCACGTGTAGGAAGGTCTGCGATAACCGTGTTAATTCGGCTTTCTGCACGGGTCTCGCGAATGTAGGCGTTATCGCATATATTATCGGACGTTTATCGTCCGACATCGGCGCGACGTTCTCCATCGCCACTGATGAACGCTCCAAGGTCGATACCGCGTTGTGGATCATCGCCGCGCGATCGTCCAACGCCTCCAGTTCCTCTCGAATGTCCTGCCATCGGTTCAGGACATGATAATCTGGAAAAAAGAGTTGTAACAAATATCAGGAGAAGTATACGATAAGCGGGGTATTTCGAAATTAGTCCATGAGATCGGCCAGGGTTCATCAACCGATTATTAGCTCAAAACGGGGTTTAAAAAATAAGGTCCTGTGCAATAAAACTGACGTAGGAAGTAATGTCTCGCATGTGGGGATTGCGTTTAAATTTCCCGCGTCGCATGCCCGACAAGAGGGAATGCGCGACATGTTGCGTCGGCCTACAACGCACATGCACCAAACGATAGAATTACATTGCACAAAACTCACACACGTAATAATGAAATGCGACAACGTAGATGAGGAACAACACTTGGAAACTACGATTACAGCGGAAACCGCTCGACATATTGCTCTTGTACGAGTCCTCAGGATCGAATACACTGGTCGTCATTGTTGCCGCGCCATGACACCGCGCCGAGCGACTCAGCCTTCTATAATATCGTCCGCGCATGAGGAAACTCTTGTAAACGTCAGACGCTAGTGATAAAATCCATACGCTCGACCATACACGAAGTTCCTAGCTCGTCCCAAGGTCGTTTGTAGTTCCCGCAGAAGCGTAGCAAGAAAAGTTCCTAGGATCAAAGTCATCAGCAACGTGGACGTTGCGACCCGACAATTTATACCCCTACTGTTCTAAGGGTCGTACGGAAGAATAAATGCTTTCACTCAAACAATTTACGTAGACCCAGTTTTATATTAATAAGTCTCATAATTATTTTCCTGTTGGTTTATTTTAATACATCATCCCCCAATCCTCCCCCAGAACGCGCTGTTACGTAGTTCTTGTCCCTCGACGTAGATGGCAACACACGGAGGGTAGGGCAAAGCTCGAAAGCGCTTAGAAAAGCGCATGCTGAAGGTCCGAGCACGCTTGCCCGGCTAGAAGGACGGAGGGTGGTGGTTGTCGAGCTAGTGGGGGTGGAATACGTGTATCGGAGAGGACAGGCGCGTAGCTCTGGCCGTAGTCTGGCAAGGCGCGCGCGGATTATCTCTGTCTCTAGATTGTACACGCCTCGCCATACCTTTTCTCACTGAAGATCCTCAAAGTTTCGCGGTACGGCCCTAAAATTGTCAAGGGAAAACGTCGATACTCGATTCGCGATAGGATACAAGGTGGTGCCGCAAAGCTTGTTAATCGGGAAATCCTTTTACCCGCGTCCACTGATAACGGAGGCCGTTTCGACGCATAACAATGCCAACAAATTATCGGGAGCGCTTGAAACATTCGAGCAGAACGTCCTAGTGTGAGTGCGCGACTGTGTGCGCTGGTTACCGGTGCTGACTAAGCCGGCGCTCAGGCTCTCAGGGAAAAATATCCCTCTTCCATCTCGATATGGCCTGAAAACATCCTGGTACGCATCGAACAATAATTTAAGGAATCAACAGAGCCTCCGACGAAGTCCTTTTTTAATTCGTCGACAAGGAGAATTCGGGGAAAAGTGGGCGGCGGCACGTTTCACGCCCCAGAAAGTTTCCTCTCCCAACATCCAAGAACCCTACTCCTTCGTACGGAGAATCCATACTGAATAAGGACCACACTCCTGTAACCGAATCAGCCTTCTTTCGGCCGATACATGACAGGATCGTCCCCCCCCTCTTGCATTTTTCTTACGATGGAAGGACTGTTGGTTCGCTGACGGAAGTACGGAGCGTTTTGTCTTTTCTTAGGATAGTTTGTAGCAATGTTGTGGCTCGTAGTGCGTAGCGCTGACAGGGTGGCACTGAAGGGTGGCACGAGTGGCGCGCAGGAGCGCCAAGGGGTGTCGACGGGCGGTGCTGGCAGCGCTGCACGTTCCTCCACGGTCCAAGGGGGCGAGTGAAAAAGGAGGGAGCGTATTCGCGGTGCGGGCTCGTGGAGTTTCGACTAGTACGTCGTAGTACGTTGCGCGATGATGGACGGCAGGGCCGATGCTCGATCTACCGCACAGCCCCTTTCCTATTGATGCGCCGGTATTGACGGAAAACTGTCAGTTCCTTCGGTACGTGACATAGTTGGAAATGCAATCATCCAGTTTCTCTTAGGAAACTTACAATCCCCCCCCCCCCCCCACCTCTCCTCCACTCATCGTCCCGCTTACGGATTCTCGTGATTAATCTCCCGTTTGACACGTGACAATGCTGCGCATCGAAGCTCCCTTCTTTTCATCGTCAATTGCCGCGCTGTGATACTCGATACCGTTGCTCGCTGGCATGCTCTAGAAGACTGACAGTTTGCGGTGAGTCCCGTGTCAGTGTCAGCCTGCGGCGCAGGCTCTAACACTGTTGGCGCGGCCGTGTCGATTGGCAGCACGCCGTTTCCGGCGGTGACAGTTCACCGTTCACCGTTCACCACGGACCTCGAACGTCAAAGAGTCGCAGTGTTCTCCGGGTGGTAGGCTCTTCGGTGAGTCTCTGTTAAAGGTGCGCGTGCCGCTAACGACAACCACGGAGAAAAGGGAGAGAATCAGAGGTAGCCCTCGAGGTTACGAGGGTAGAGCGGAGAAAGTGGGTGTTGCCGGTGCGACGATCTTCTTCGGTTCCTGCGGAACGACACAAGACTCTCGCGAGAGAGCGAAGAACGAGCGATAAGCTTAGGAACGATGATCCTCGGCTTTCGCCCCTCTGGTCGACCTTGCCTCCGCATTGCCACCCTTCCCGATTACGCAGCTCGTGAGTAAAACCGCGTACACCTCGCATCATTCTATTTTCGTACGGCACTCGCCCGTAGCGTCGGCGAATCGACCGCGCAAAAAGTTTCCCCGCTCGAGAATTCTTCAATGCCACTAAGGCACACTTGCCTGTTCACTTGGCTGCGCCCTATAATTGAAGTACAAGACGATACACAATTAAGAAGGTACGAAACGTATAGAGAGCGCCAAGGGCCAGGGGGTTGGCCTTTGACGAATGGAAATGCGAAGCGAGAAAGCGCGACTATTACTACGAAATGATTTTTGATCCGGCGAATTCCTCGTCACGTTTTCACGGGCAATATAACGGCAGAGGAGAACGAGGGGGGCGGGCAGTTTTCGCGCCGCGGAGGAAATAGAGGTCGGATGCAAATTACGGCCGTGTACGAGAGGTGGTGCACTGCCACAGTAATTGGGGCGAAGGGGACATTTCTCGTCGGCGGTGAGGGGATTCGCTTCGTCCATCTCCCTCTCTCTTCCTCTTTTCGTCTGATTTTTCGCCTTCCTCTCAACTTCTCGTCCCTTCCCTTCGGCTCGTCTTCCTATCTTCAGGCATCAGCCGTTTTTTCTATCTCATTCCGCACTTGGTCGTTTGCTCATCCTCTTCGCGTTGCCTCTCGTGTCTTCCTTTTTCTTTGCCAACTCCCGGTCGGGCTTCCTTTTGCCTCGGCCGAGGAGTTTCCACTCTATTTCCCCTCCCACATCCATCGGCTTCCCTCCGAGTTCCCGAATCTGTCTCCCCCTCTCTTTCTTCCTGCCTCTGTGACCCTTCTCCCAGGAACCGTGGCTTTCGTCGTTCTCCTTTCTGTAAACAGGCATTGCCAGCGCGTAAACTCCTCGACGATAGAGGAAGAAACGCTTGCCGGGCCGAGCTTTCGACGTAACGAGGAGCTGGTCGGGTTATTGTGCACGATGTGCCAACCGTACTTTCCGTCCCTCCTGCCTGTGTTCGCTCTCCTCGCATCGCCCCCCTTCACCCGCTTCGTCCTCGGCTTCTCGAGGGCCGCACGAATGCCGGGAATAATACTCGAGGCTCGTCGACCGCTCAAGGACTTACCCCCCAACACCCTCCGACCCCTTAGCGGACTACTACCTCGAATTACTTCTCGCTCTCGGCTTTGCTGGCCTGCTGCAATTTCAAGAAATCGAGTGCATCGGCCCCCCGTGACCGGACTTCCTAGCTTATCTCAAGTTTGCAGGATAATATCGTCCTCGAGACACGTTCCATGGATTCTCGCGATGAAAACGAGGCAGATTGAATTCTTTCCATCAATCCCCAGTAGGAGGATTGATTAACGTGCCTCCATAAAACGGTATTCATTTAACGGTATATTCGTGCAGTGAATGGATGCACTATTGGGGAGGGTTTAAAAGGTTCTTAAACGGCCGTAACTTTTAATCGAGTTAACGACAAGCTCGCGAGATTAATGGAACTCTGCCGGACCGAGGAAAATCCCAGAGATTCGACTAGAATTTGTCGGTAATGCGCGCAGTTACAGTGGAGTACCGGGAAATAATGAGTCGGGTACTTTTGCTCGTATCGAAGGCTCAAGAGCTTCCCTCTTCTTCCGGCCTCGATTAGTTTCCGCTTAGCGAGCTTGCTTCGTCGGATTACTCTTTTTTCGGTGGAGCGCGGGGGTGGGGAACGCACTAACGACGTGACCGTGTCGAGTGAGTCACAGCTTTCTAAATTGATCTCCCAGTGCGGGGTAACTGCGCGGTATAAGGCCGGCCCTCTCCTCCTCGTTGAGCTTCATTTCATTTCTCTCACGGCCCGTGCAATACTGCGCTTCGCCAGTTCACGGGGTACCAGACGGCCCCATTAAATTTCCTGCCCGGCGAAACGTGAAAGCGACGAGCCAACGGCGGTGCCCGCTTCGAATTTACATGAAAAACCAGACCGGTAGATTCGCTATCGCAATACAGCCTCCTACACGTTTTATCCCTCTTTACCATCTCTTCTTTATTCCTTTAATATGCGTTATTGCGACGGTTTTGTTTCTTCCGACAAAGCGCTTTTCTATTGCACGGCAGAACTGCGGGGAGTTTCCTCCAATTATAAATTAATTTGAATCCTACGATCTCCACCCTCCTGTGAAAGCGACGTATAAAGCACGTCAAGCCGATTTCCACGCTGCATGCGCCCCAGCCGAAGGCAGTAATTTTCTCGAAAGGTCGCCAAGCTGTGCGACGATATTCGTGTATCGCCAGCCATCTATAAGATAATTGAATTTCGATAGGCTCCTCTTATTTGCACCGGCTAGCACGCTTTACCCTACTTTCATCTACGCGGCTAGACCAGGGCAAATTCATTCCGATTCACCGTCGCCAATATCGAATGACGGGCAAATAATTAAATCAGCCTTAAATAGATCAAACAGAGATTAGGAAGACCAAGTTGCATCGGTTCGTACTTTATTCAGAACGATGCTCCGCTGAGAATTCTCCGGTGCGATACGCCACTTTATAAATATGTAGGCGTACTAAATACAACGAGGAATTCGCGGCGAATGCCGCCCTGACATTTTCCCATTGCGACGTGGAAAAGGTCAACGGTTGAAGCGACTTTCGCGAATTATCCTGGGAACCCTCGAAGGACCGAAAAGCACGGAGAATGACTTCCCTCAAATGGATTATCGAAGTATCGGAAAGTTCGGGGCTATTTCTCTCGGATAGAGTGATTACTTGGAGGCTGAAGCATAGTTTCGAATGAGCGGGTTAGAGTCGACTTATCGGAGCAAATTTTTCCGCTACATGCAACGTCGAATTCCGCGGGTGAATCTCGCGCGAGAAACGGATAGCTCGAATTCTTTCGGGCCGATTGGCAATCCTGCGGAGGATTATCCTCCGGATTGAAACCACACGAGGGCAGAGCACGGACGAGTCTGTTATTTTTCTCTTCGATCGACGTGGTCAGTGAACCGGCGATGGAGTGCCCCGCGAGCGAGCGACGGTCATGAATCTTTATTAAGGGCTTTGCGGCCTCTGCCAATCGTTCGTGAACTTATCAGCTACAAAATCGTGCAACGCGAGCCAAGCGGCGAAAAGCCTATACATCGCGGAGATGGAGAGAATGATGGTCGAAGAAAAATGGAGATTTCAGCGATCGTCGCGTGATCCCCGCCAAGTTTGATATCCCTAAATGACATTTTTTGCCTGGCCATGCGTGCCGAATGGCGAGTGCCAAAGCGGTTAAAAGATATCCGGGCCACGGTAACCGGCCGGGTCGAGTAAATTCTTGGCGTTGACTTCCAGGGCCGCTGAGCGAGCGGAGGTTCGCTTGAAAACCGGCCTCGAGGACGTGCGTTATTGTGCCGACGAGGCCCGCTACGATAAGGTTCACGTATTTATAAAGCCCGATAAAAGGAGCTTTGATCGGCCGTGCGCGATATCAACGAGTGCGTGTCTGGCCGTATAAAACGCGCTTGCTTTTATTCCCTTCCCATCCGGCCGGATGGAGCGAGGAAACAGGGGGAAGAAGGACAGATAAAAGCGAAAGCAAGAAAAACTCCTCGGCCGTTTTATTAATATTCCTTGTTAGGGCTCGTCCGGTTTTTCGTGCGAATTCTTACGAACGCTTAGAGACGGAGAGATAGAGGAGTCGAGTAAACAAGGTGATGCACGTGTGCGATTTGCTCGTGGCCGCAATAAACCGCGCTTTATCGTCTTACGACGAAACTTCTCGAGCATGCTTCGCCTGGCTGTTGAACCGCCAGTTTATCGATGTAGGTTGCAGCTGGAACTTACCTCGTGAACCTACGGGCTCTCCTCTGCACACACATGTACATGCCTCCTGCAGGCGTCTGTGTTGACACGGATGATAGGAAACGGTGTGGCGTCAATTTGCAAAGCGCACGTCCCTCCGACGTGACAGGCTAAAGAGAAACCACGGTGTTCCCGTCTTTCCCGAGATACTTCCGCATTTCCGAGAAAATATCCAACTGGCCATCGTCGGGATAAGCTTACGAACGATGGGACCGAGGGGACGGATCGAACGTCCGTCCATTATAGTCGCTCGGTTAATCAATGACAATATTTCCTTGAGGTTGCGTGGCGAAAGATGAGTCATTCGGAAAATACGGAAGCAAAGTTGACTGTACAAAGGGCCTAGGTGCAAGTTATAGCGCGGCTTTTTATCGCATCGTGCTGAACAGGGCTATAAAATCATCCCGCACGACGACACGTCGTTCCGACGGACATGAAAATTATGACGTCGATTTTATTGCGGCTCAACGGCGCCGTGTCGCTTCCTCTTGGGACTTTGACGATAATTTATCGTCGCAACGTTTGGGCTTCGACTTAAGTCTGAAAATGAGCGGGCGAGCACGGCAAAAGCCCGCGCTGCTCTTATCCAGCCGGAAGAGAGGCCGTCTCATCGGATAGAAGCGTCTAGACGTCTGACCAAATACGGCCGTTTCTCCTGCGAAGAAAGGAACGGAGCTCGATGGGTCGTGGCTTTGCACGACCGAGAAAGACCCAACACTCCCTGCCGCTCTGCCCTTCCTGTTCTTCCTGTCCTTTAATGCAGCACCCTTTTACGTCGGAAACTTTGCGTCCCCTTCGCCAGAGCTTTTCACTCAACATTTTCTTCCGCCGAAGCATCCGCTGGAAAACCACCGTTTCCCTTCTCAAACTACTTTGTTTGCTATGATAATATAAGTGCTATTTCATGCTCGGTGCCCCCTCAATACCGGGACTCGCGAAACAATTGCCAGCCGGAGAAAATCGCGGAGCGAACTTGGAAATGAGATGTTGATCTATACGGAAATTCGGCCGGTTCTTTCGGGAAAAGAAGACGTGGCTCGCCGAGCGTAAGGGAAGACCAAGCCGGAAAGGGATAGGTCAAAGACGAGCCACGGGAAGACAGGGCTCTTTGCGTCTCCCCCGCCCCGCTCCGTCCTCTCCCCCCCTGCTCCTCCATCCCACGTGGCGGGCCAAATCGATACGAAATTTCCATCCTCCGTTCTCCCTACGCGCTCCTTTTTCCCGCTATTTTCTTTGTTGACGGGCAACAATACCGCGAACCACGAAGCGCAGGGAACTCGTCATGTATCGATTCATCATCGAATTAATCTGAACAAAGTGCGCCGAAGCTCGTTGCGCTAATAGCAAACGGAAAAAATCACTCGGTTGAAGCACCCCTTCCCCCGGCCTTTGAAATTTATCCTTTGTACGAGAAGCCCGAGCGCGACAGAGGTGAAATAAAATTCCATTGCTCGCTTTGGATGTTGCAATTCCACTATACGGTGGATAAATTACCGTGGATGGAAATATTTCGTCCAACAGCCTGCTGACGTAAAAATCTCTCTGCCATTAAAGGGCCGGTTGTCCGGCGACGGGCAATGTATGGCTTGAAAAGAATTGAGAAAAATTCACGGGAAGCGACTAATAAATACGCTGGCGCGGATTTAAGCGGAATGAAACGCTAAAAATTGTATGAGGCGCGTGGATTCGCAAGCTATTAGTCGGCCGTATTATTCGTCGAAGCGTATGAATAAATCCGTACGTTTTTCCCCCGATGGAAAACGTAAGCCCCGCCGGTGGGCAGACGACTGGGGGAGAGTTTCAACCGTGTAAATTCATTATGGAGTCCGGTCGATGCGAAATTTCAATCTTCCTCGTGAGATTGACTTCCCTTCCGTGCGTCCACTTCGTTAAGGCCGACGATATGATTCACATTTCCGTATTGTTGTTGAGGCCCCTTCAGCATTTCGTTCGTTGCCTCGGCCGGCAAGTGGTGAAAAGTTAATTTCATTGTAATTAGACTAGTGCAGACTCGGCAGTGGCCGGCAGAAATGGCACACACCGTCTGCCAGACAATTCCAAGGCTAATCCATTAAAAGTTTCTAGGGTAAACGAGATTCGACTGGTTTGCTTTGTAATGGGATTTCTCTTAGCGCCGACGTACGACCGTATCGTAGGCCGTATCGATTGCTGTTCCAAACGATAGGGATTAAGCGACGGCAAAGTCCTCTTTATCGCGATGGAAATGCCGTTTCTAAATATAATACGGAATCCACGGACGGTCGCCTAATTATAGCGACGGATGTACCAGCGGATTCTAACTTTAGTAGGAAACTCTGGCATATCGGAACACAAGAAACGCACGTCCCACGTAAAAATAATACGCGTATCCTCCGGCGCGTGTAACTCATCGCGGAAGAATAAATGACGAAAAAAGTCTTGGAGGATATTAATTATTAATATCCTGCCCTTGAGCCAGGGATCATGGTAGAATAACCTTGGCAGGGAAGGGTCTGTTATAATATTATTTTGCACGGGGCGTATCTAGTTGCAACTGGAGAAGTGATTGCGGGCCGTTGCAATCTTCTCGATAACGGAAAGTGCATTGAGGCCCGGCGAGTGCAGCCGGAAAGTACGAACGCCGATAGGGAAATGTAGGGCAGAGCGGCTGCGGTGCGTCGGCCTCGGGGCCAGAAATATTGTCACCGTTCATCGTGGAACCGAACTAGACCGGTCTATCGGCGAGCTCCGTCCAACCGAGTGCCATCGATCTCACCGAGATACAGTTTCCTCGCCTTCCAATCGTCTCCTCTTTCCCAGAGAAGACTCGGAAAAATTCCTCCAAAGCAATTCAGTCGAGCGGACAGTCCGTTGAAACAGTACGAGAACGGTAACATATTCTTCTACGGTTAATGGGAAATTTCCGTGCTGGTTGACCGCGTCGTTACGATCGGTCTTCGCGTTGGCTCGCGTGTCGTGCAGAGGAGAAGGTCGTTGATCTTCCGGCCAGAGGTGGAAAGAAGAGGAGAAAGGAGAAAGAGAAAGAGAAAGAGGACCGTGTGTGTGCACCCTTGGCGAACCGCGCGTGAATTCGGGCTCCGTGCGACCTTGGCACTGAGACACATTTCCCTTGAGCGCCGGCATTACGTCATTGTCCTCGCTATGACGGCCCGGCAGAACAGTTTTTCCCTTCCCCTGTCTTTTCATTCGTTTGACGATCATTCGGGCGAACTTTTCAGAGGACCGTCGACGTTGAGGCCGGCGGGCAGGATGGCAGAAAGCAACGGCGAGACACGCCCAGACCCTGAAGAGTTGTGGCGCCGAGGCGGCCAAGGCCGCTTTTCGTGCAGTTCGTGAGCGCAGGCTGCCGGCCGAAAACGGGGGAGGGTGGGTCGCGGTGGTCCTTCCATCGTGAGGAGAGATGAGCGATCTACAGGCCACCCTCGAGTTTTCCCTCGAGCTCTGCAAGTTCTACAATGTTGACCTCTTTCAGCGCGGGTGAGCATAACGTTCTCTGCTCCGTAAACTTGGCAATTCCGAGCGACTCAACTCACCATTCTTCCCCTAGATACTATCAGATCCGTACGGCTCTCAGGGTGTCGCCGAAACTACCCGTCAAGGTGGAAGTCAATCAGCTTCGAAATCGTAAGTATCATTCCTCATGGACATTCATCCCTTACTTCCTCGTCCCTTCTGATCTTCTTAATCTTCCATTTGGCGGCGTCCTGTCGCGTTGCATCGTCCTTATTTGCCGACACGGAAGATTCCCTGGAGGCGCCCGGCACGAGCAAACGCTTCCAGATCCTCTACAAGAACGAGGAGGTGACACTGGGCACGTCTGTGTTATTCCGCGCTCATGTGCTCGTGCACAGCCACAAGATCGAGGAGGCCCTCTCCCGCACCCACTTCAATCTCGGCGTCGAATTATGGTTCAGCGAGCCGACGCAGCCCGGAAATATGGCCTGCGTCTCTTCGAGGTAGGTCTCTTGAAGATCTTCCAAATTACTTGGCCAGCTAGCGTATGCTCGTCGAATCTTTTCAGACCCACTTTCCCCTCGAATATTAAAGTCGTTCAATCGTTGTTTCAAATGTCAGTCTTATTGTCATATTTCAGGGCATTGCAACTGAACTTTACGCCGACGAAAGGCCTGCATTACCATCTACCAGTCCTCTTCGACTACTTTCATCTCGCGGCAGTGTCCATCACGATTCATGCCTGCCTCGTGGCTCTTCATCAGCCGTACATCAAGTCAGTACATCCCCTTTAATCATCCAATTACCTCATCTTCGAAAAAATTAATGCGCTACATTATTCCCCTCTGCCGCCTGTTCCGGATCACTTTGCGCTCGCAGGAAAAGCATCTTGCACTACGTACAAAGCTGGTAAGCGTACAAAAATCTCGATGATTTCAATATTTTCTCGCAATTGCCTAAGATCCTAAAATTTTATACATTTTCATTGACGTGCCCGTAGCGCACCGCGGGGTGGAAAGCCTTGGTTGCAGTTCAAGCAGTCCCCGTCGAATGGCGACAGTAATGCGGTTTTTGGGAATATCGTGAGTGTCGAAAAAAAGGAAAGTATTACAAGTTTGGCAGATTTTCGAACGTTGGGATGGTTCTAGGAGACGACTACGAGATGCGTGGGGTCAGCCACGAGAATACAACACGCGAGACTGGTCCAACAGGAAGTGACGAGGTTGCTGCTGGCCGCGAGGGAATCTCTGCTCAACGATTTAGCCGAGCTTGCGCGCCTCTTGCCGTCCTGGCAGCAACGGGCGCTCGAGCTCGCGCAAAACACGCACAAAGAAATCACAAAGGTTCGAGGATTCGTTTAGCATGATCCGCTAGAGTCTCGTAGACGGCGGAGGGGATTGTCAATGATTTGTTGTTGCCGCAGTCAATCGACTCGGAGGAAGCCGATATCGCCCAGCTCTGCGCACAAAATATCGTCCTTTGGCAGCATTTTTTAGAAGCTTTTTCGGGCCGAGAGGCCGTTCATCGGCATCTCGCGCGAATCCATCATCAATTGAGGGTAGGCATCCCTGACAGAGCGTACAACTGACGATTCGGCGATCAATCTATCCCTCGTAAAATTTCTTTTCAACGGGCGACAGGTGAAGCGATTTGCCGAAGGATTTTTCGTCCTGGAAAACCCACGAACGTCGGCGGCGGGCTGCTACGACGCGAATTATCAATCTTATCAGGCAGTCAGCGAGGCGGCGCGGAGGTCCCGCTATTTGGCCTCTTTGCCACCCCTGCCGGTTCATTGTCCGGAATTGGACGGCGACCTTCACTCCCTGCCATTGATCTTCGAGGATCAGTACGCCGATATGCAGCAGAGACACAGGAATAGCGGTGAGTCAGACGTTCCTCAAAATTAAAAAAAAATCCATAAACTATTGTCATCGATTAATAATCATTCTGGCTTCTCGATTCATACGATTTCACAAGTCAATTCGGCTTCCGTAAAGCTATAAGAATTCAGCCAACAGGTAATTGTATTGCCATCGCTTTTGCTTAGCGCTACATGAAAATTAATCGAAATCACTGGGGATATGAGACCGTCCTTTTCTTATGCGCAGTTCCCACTATGGAAGACTGTAATTGTGGCATTGCAGCGATACTGGAGTCGCGATCCGTGGGCATCTGGTCGCCGAGGAGCGAGGGTGCGGCACAGGACATAGGCTCGATCCAGGCGCGATTGCTGCTGCAACCGTCGAGCCTGCCAGCGAGGCACAGCAAGTCCCTCGATCAGCTGGGACCGGAGATCTGTGCGCCTCCACAGCCGAGGACAGTCTCCCCGAAGACGCTCCCCAGGTCCGTCTCGACTCAACTCTTCCCCCGACAGAGGTCCGGCGGTCCGAGGAACTCGACGCCCCCGGCTACGGTGCCAGCGAGGGGCAGACCCAGATCCAGTGGGCCCTCCGGTAGCAGCACTCTCTTCCCCCCCTCCGGACAGCAGCAGGCCTGCTCCGCTCCGAATCCCTCCCTCGGATCCACTCCCGTTATCACCCTGCCACGAGCCAAGTCCACGCAGATGTTGGTGCCCAATCCACAACAGGTCGGTCAACAAACTCAAACCCTGGCAGTCTGCCATTGTCTATAGGCACCGGCTGTCAACTATGCTATTCGTCTTCGCAGCAGGTGGATCCGCAGTCCACGTCCATCACTTCCATTCTGGCAGCTATGTTCCCCGAATTGCCGCCCAATAATCAGCTGCCCGGATACAGGCCGTCGTCCAAATCCTGCGAGCAGAATCTCACGGTGCCAACGTGTATGAGGACTATGGATCTCGCGCAACTAGCCGGCTGTTTATCGAGCGAAAGTAAATCTGCCAACTTGGCCGAAGGTGCGAAACGATCGAGGCAATTTCTTTCAAAGAGGTTACGATTATCCATTGATTCTTCGAATTTCTTCGAATTTCTTCGGTAGATTTCCATTCCCTCGACAGCAGAAGGATACGACTGGAACCGAGAAGTCACCGTCTGGCGCAGCGTCAGCAGCACTCGAAACCGAACGCCGATCACAAGAGTTTCTCAAGCAAAAGCAACGTCAGTGGGGACGTCTTCAGCCAGGATTCTCAACCTCTTCACACGGCTACCCTTGACAGGGTGACCTACCGGGCAAACGCGAGGAAACAGGGTCAACAGACTGGAGGAAAATACAGTCGCGCGAATGGCGTCGAGAGTCGAAGGTACCACACTCTGGGTAAAACGAGTGGGGCTCAAGTCCATCGGAACCGCGAGCTCCAGGACTCGGTGAATGGTAATCTTCATTCCTTGTCGATCGACCCTCCGAGAGCACTTTGTACAGGGGAGAAGGCAGGGGAGTTCTTCTACTACCGCACAAACGGAACGAGTGGTCGAGCTCGAGAAGAAGTCGACAGACCTAAAAGGCCCAAGAGTACCGACAGACTGGTCGACGACACCGAGCGCAACGATTGCTGCGACTTTCGGAAGGAAAGGCCCAGAAGAAGACCGGACGATCGGTTGCCCGGCAAGTCTCCCCGCAGAGAGGCGTCTTCGACTTACCACGAGGAGAAACCGAGAAGGTCGCAGAGCGACAAAAGGTCAACGGAAAGCAAGGAGGAACCTCTCTACGAGGTGATTGCTCTGAAAGTTGAGCCCAAGAGGGATCCTCGAGTCGAGAGAAGGCGGGACAAGCACGGTAGACGACCTCATTCAGCACCGGTCTTAGATATCGATCAGCACGGCCAGGACACGAAGAAGTGTAACCACAGGTCAAGAAAACCAGCCCCACCACCTCCAGGTCAGCCATCCTATCCTCGGTTCATTGTTACCGAAAAATCATTAGCTACCAGCAGGTTTTTTTCTTGTAGGTTATCAAGACCCCACCGTAGCCCCTCTGCCAAAACATCGTCGACCTCCCCCCGCTCCGACGACAAGTGTCTTGGAGGTGGAGAATAACAATAAGATCATCCTAAAGGTCGACCCACTCAAGTCTCCGACGGATGGCCCAATGACGAATGGTAACGTGGCAATGGAGGACTCGAGCAAGCTTGCTCCGATGGTAGGGGTGAAGAGGCTTCGTTGCGCGAGCGTTCCAGTTGCGCAGAACAAGGTCGTGGTTCCCAGGAGTGCGGTCTCTCTACCCTGTATGCCAATTCGGGACAGCAAGGACAGCCTTAGTGCCAACCTCCCGACCATCCCAGGTCCCTTGAGTCCACCGTCGACGAGGCCCAGCAGTCCCACGACGAGTTCCAGCTCGAGCTACCAGAGCGCACCGTCGGAATGCTCCGGATGGGTCAGTAGCGGGGATACCTCGAGCTCCGAGCAACGCAACGCTAAACTGTCAGGGGAGCAACTGCGACAGAAGCTTTCGAAAATAGTCCCGCGGAAGGAGAAGCAGCCCAAGGACAGCATCGTCGAACATTCCTACGAGGAGGTTCGTCTGCCCCCACCGAAGATGTTTCAGGACGAACCACCACCTCCGGAAGAATTTCGAGACCCGCCGGCACCAATCGACAACCCGCTGTACCACGTCTACGAGACCGTCAAACGAACAAGGAGTCCAAAGGAAAATAAAACCGCCCCCTGCAGTCCCCAGAGGAGCAGGGACAGAGAAGCTGCCTACGCTGCCAGGGACATCTGCCTGGACTGTTATCAAGAGGGCAAGGAAGTCCTGCAGTCGACGCAGGATGACGCGATCAACTTCAAAAAGTGCAAGGAGGAGTTCAAGCGGCAAATGAGCTTCGCAGGGAAGATTTACAGGTAGTTTCCTTTGGACCGCTGGCACGCTCGAGTAAGCCACCTAACTGTAGTCCGCCATTGCATTGATTTTTCTCCCGAGAGGAGAGATGCTTAAAACGCCAGTGTGTTGCTTCTGCCTTTAGTCCGGACCGCGTGGTTTCCCCTTTTACGTTTCGTATTGAAGTTCTCTCGATGTACGTTGTACCCCTCTAGAGAATGCGCGGAAGCACAGTTTGGCTTCCACGAGCGCGCCCGTTCGCTCGGGCACGATGACCTCTTGACAGCCACGTCGCTCGAACCTCTAAGAACGAATGTGCCTCTTAGTGACTGCCCGAATCTGGCCTCGACCCTGCCGTACTTCCACATCAGCGACGAGTACCGGCTCTTCTCGCCCGAGGGTGCACACCTCATCATCTGCGTCCACGGACTTGACGGTAACGCGGCGGACCTGCGCCTCGTCAAGACTTACCTCGAACTCGGACTCCCCGGGGCCCATCTAGACTTCCTCATGTCCGAGAGGAATCAGGTATCAACGAGTTCTCGCTTCTTCTGCTTTCCAACTATTCACAGCTCTCCAAGGTGAACGCAACACTCGTGTTCCAGGGCGACACGTTTTCTGACTTCGATACGATGACCGATCGTCTCGTCGGAGAGATTCTCCATCATATAGAGACTTCCGGGCTGAACCCGACAAAAGTGAGCTTCATCGGACATTCCCTGGGGACCATCATCATTCGAAG
The DNA here is from genome assembly GCA_963989215.1 of Hedychridium roseum. Lineage (NCBI taxonomy): Eukaryota > Metazoa > Arthropoda > Insecta > Hymenoptera > Chrysididae > Hedychridium > Hedychridium roseum. Next base: position 574,750 of record OZ022318.1, on the reverse strand, counting down.
CGCTCTCACGCGACCGCAGCTTCGTCCATTACTCCCGCGACTCCACACATTCCTCAGCCTAAGCGGTCCTCATCTTGGCACGCTCTACAACACCAGTGGACTCGTGAATGCTGGCAAGTCATTGAAAAATACTCCGGTACGGACAAGCTAGGATCCCGGCTGACCAAGGCACGATTGTTTCAGGCATGTGGTTCATGCAAAAGTGGAAGAAGTCGGGTTCGCTGTTGCAATTGGCCATGAAGGACGCGACGGATGTAAGACGGTCCTTCATGTTCCGGTTGAGCCAGAAGAGCAACTTGCAGAGGTTCAAGCACGTCCTGCTCTGTGGTAGTGCCCAGGATCGATACGTGCCTCTACATTCTGCGAGGATAGAACTTTGCAAGGCAGCTGTGAGGGATCCAACCGATCAGGGTGAGTGAACGTTTCAAAAGACCACTTCGTATTGCTCAGTGTGTTCTCAACGGAGTGATGGTTGCAGGCACAGCTTATCGGGAAATGGTGCACAATATTCTCTACCCAGTAATGTCTGCGCCTGGAGTTAGTTTGGTGAGATACGACGTTCACCATGCGTTGCCAGCGACGGCGAATGCCTTGATCGGCCGGGCAGCGCACATCGCCGTCCTCGATTCCGAGCTTTTTATCGAGAAGTTCCTTCTGGTAGCTGGTCTCAAGTACTTCAGATAAGGCAGGTGTCGTTCTAGCTGCCGCAAGGTGAAATTTTAGCCTCCGAAAGTGCTTTAGGTTTAAGGACGAGCGACTGCTCCGAAGGGAATCGCTGGCACGAATTATTTCCGACGGAAGTGTGCTGCTGGAATTGCCGAGATGCACCGACAAACACCCTCGAGCAGGTTTATTACGTCCCTGACCTTCCAGGAACGACGAAAGGTCGTCATTTATCCGCATATTGAATTAGAATAAATGAGTCTCGTCCCGGTGATCGGCAAACGATGCGATCCAACGGAACGTTTTACAGGAAACGTCGAAGAATGCGCGTCTAAGACGATCCATCGAAAGTTCGGATTCGAATAATCGAAATGAATGGACCTACGTAGTGGGAAGGGGCCTACAATCGTCGCGCTGGTACTTTCCGGTCCTCCTGAGAATCGGAAGATTTCGCGGCCTAACACTGCACAGAGGTCGACGGTAATGCGAAAAGCCAATGGGTCTCACACCGAGGAGTTAGCTAGATTAATTAGGTACTCTCACTTTCCACGGTGTACGACGATTTACACGCGTCATATCAAAGAAAGTAACATGCTCCGTCGACACCGCCGATTTATGCATCGAGAGAAAAATCGACGGAGCTCGTGCGAGAGGGGGAAAGGAAAAAATACTGCGGTTCTCGTACGAACTCCGCGTTGTTATAGCTGTGTAGCCAGTGTAAAAAAAAATTATCCGTGAGAGCGGCCGCGTTGATCGACTATTCCGAGGGAAATTTTCGCATTACTTATTTCTCCGAAAGAGAACTCGGTTCGACGGATTAATCTCTTAACGCGACCGAGCATTTTAATGGTTTAAAAAGACGATTTTCAAAAAGACAAGACGAAGGCACATTGTCTAGCCACTAGGAAAGTTACGAAACGCATGTCAATTGTTATCCTCAGATAAGTACGAGTGCATAAGTTGTGAGCCGTTGCGGATGAACACGGATGAAACTAATGGGCGACGAGGAAAGTTGCGCAGATGATATTAAAGGAGAATCAGAGCTTAACGCGGAATATGAAAGAAGGAAGCGAGATAAGCACGTGTCTCTATGGACGTGAAGAGCTTAAAAATGACGGAAACGACTAACGTTTCAGGTACACGGAATCCATCCAATAACCGAATCTCAATTGCTCACAACAATCTAGTAAACAAAAGGATTGTATTAACTATACTCGACCAGCGGAAGCGCGAATATCCGCGCGAAATTTCCGTAGTCACGCGAAGCGAGTTTTTCGATGATTTCCCAGCTTGGCCGGCGAGAGTCGCAGCGGGCGGTACTGCGAGTTTTCCCGGCGAATTTTCTTCTGTCAGGCAAAGCAAGGAATAGTTCGTCACGAGGGAGGGGGAGAGAGGGAGAGTGGAAATTTCAAACGCGAACGTGACCAGCATCAAACGGGATTTTCATTGCTGTCCTATTGTTTGCTCAACTATACGTCGTTGCATTGTAATCGTATCACGATTTTACAGCGTTTCAGTCGCGAATTGACTTTGTACTCGCCGTATTATTTCGACGTTACCACGACTCTTACCATCTAAGGCACAATTTTCTAGGGGTTTATCGACCAACGACTGGAACAGTCGCTGCCGTCGATGTCTACTTTTCGCAAGATTCTACGCGTAAGAATTTTTTGAAATCGTTTTCCCGACTGAGCAGGATCTTCAAAAGAGACTTGTCGATATAGTTTAAACTTTACTACATGTGTATATAATATATATATATATATATGTTCTTGCCTCGCCGTGTCATTAAACGATCAGGAACTAGGCATTCGTTTATCCTTTTTGTCTCTACCAACATCCGAAACGACCGGCTGGTCGAGCCCACCGGGAAAATAACATTTTCTCAGCTCGATCCAAATGTTTTGGAATTTACGATACGATTCATTGTCGTCATTCGAATTTAGATTAATCGGAACCGAGAAGTTCATCGTTACGAGAGGAACACCAATGAAAAAGTAACAATGTATACACTATACACGAATCACGAATATATATATAAAAAATGAATAAATCTATATACCTATACATAAATGAGATAGATTAATAAAAAAATCTTGAATGTTCAACTGAGTTTTTTGGCCTAACTCGCTGCTCCGCGACCGTTTCAATCTAAAATGAAACTTCATAGAAATGAATTTACATTCGACATCGTTTAATCGTGCTAAAATGGCAAGAGGCCAAGGTACAAATAGAAAAAATTGTGCCATGGCCTCGAGAAATCGAAATAATACAAGACGCTTGGAAAAATATAGAATACTACGCTCGCTAAAATTCACTAATTTGTACAATGTTTTAAAATCGTCATTCCATCGTCGAAGAATGATTGTAAAATATGTGGACGGTTCTCTGATCGTATTTACATGTACCATATTCCGCGAATCCCTTGTAAATTTTACGAAACCCAAGTGGATTCTAAAAAAAAAATTTAAACAAAAATAACATGGATTACAAAACGATGATCAGGTTAAAAGCGTAGTCGACATCGCGAAAAAAATTCTAGACAGTCCATTTCCTTTTCTTGTAAAACAGTTGCGATGTTGGAATTTTCTTTAAAAAAAAAAGGTAAAAGAAACTTGAGGTTTTTTCCGGCTGTCTATCGATCGTGGTTCAAGGAAACATCTTCGATGAGACCCAACTCGCCGGGAAACAAGGCCTCAACGTCATACCCTTCGTCCTCGGGCACAGTGATGATCGCACTTCTTTCAACAGCCCCTTCACCACCCTCGTTTAGTTTCCCCTGAGCATTGGACGTGGCTTGCCCTGCGAACACAATCCCGAAATTTCGTCGTTAAGTCCTTGCGGCACCGTTTAAGGCACTGATTTGATTTCAATGTCACGAGGGAATGTTCACCTTGGCCGAGATCTTGGGCTTTGCTCAGGTAGGAGAACTCTCGTGCGTTGGAAAGGCCGGATATTACGCAAGCGCTGAGAGCACTACGATTGAGGTTCATCGGCGAGGCGTCGTACCATTCGTTGCTGTCGGGGTCGTAGCATTCGACGTAGGCTATCGTCGTCGTACCTGCAACAACACCTGTTCGTTTCATGCGATCGTTAAATATTAAGAAAGAAGTCCTTGCCCACCGTTGAAACCACCAATGACGAAAATCATGTCGTCGAGAATAACCGTGGCGAAGTTGCTGCGGGGGCTGAACATTTCCGTGACTTCGTGCCATTCGTCCGAGTGATTTGGGCTGTAGCGTTCGCCAGAACTGAGCCTGGTGAATCCATTGAACCCGCCCAAAGCGTATAGGCTGTCCCGAAAGGCCACGAGGGAGACCCCGGAGCGGGGTTTTATCATGGACCGGATGTAGCTCCACTGATTCGTTTCCACGTCGAAGACTTCGGCGCAGCTAAGCACCTCCTGCCCGTTGAACCCACCAACGATGTAAATCTTGTCGTGCAAGGCACTGGCACTGGCGTCGGATCGTTGCCGATGCATCGACGGTATCATTTCCCATTGGTTCCTGTCGGGTTCATACCGTTCGCCGGTACTCATCCGCGTGCGACCGTTGTAACCGCCCAAAGCATAGATTTTTCCCCCTGGAAACGTCCTCTAGTTTAGGCCCTTTATACCCCTTCCAGAGTAGAATACACTGAGGGAAACGTCGAATGGTCTCGCCCTGATTTCATGACTAGCACTCAAGAGAGCAAGTCGACGACTTCCTTTCTTTAGGGTGGCTCTGAAAAGCAGGATCATCGTCTCTCACCGTGGGTGCAAACGCTGACGTAACACCTAGCGTGGTACATGCAGGCCCGTTCGTGCCACTCCTTGGCCAGCGGATCGAAGCACCTTACCGTGTTGAAGTGCTCGTTACCGTCGTAACCGCCAATCATATAGATGAGGTTGTCGAGGGCGCAAAGCCCGTGGTAAGCTCGCGGCGTCACGTCCGTGTTCACTGATAGAAACCATCTGTCAGCTCTGGAGTTGACATTTACAGACGTTACACGGATTCCTTGGAACGCTTAGAATCCTCAGGACACGTACCTCGTGTCGTAGGTTTCGACGAAATTCGTCGGAGAACCGGCGCTCCAACCACCCACGGCAAAAAGAATTTCATAAGGGATTCGTGGTCTCGCCAACGAGTTTCGCAGACCGAGACTTCTCTGGAACTCCTTCAACAACGTCAGCAATAAGTCCCAAAAATGACAATCATAGCGGCATTGAAGGTTCATTCGTCTCACTTGGTCGTTCGTCACGAGTTTCCAGGCAAGGATGTTATCGGCAAACCATTTGCAGCTCATTAGTCCATAACGCACGCATTTGAGAAGCCTGGGTAGATGGACCTTCCTCTCGTCGACGTTGAACTCCACCCAGGACTTGACAGCCTCGAAAACGATCTCCTCACTTCGCACGTTGAGCTCGTCATCCGCCAGTATGGCTTCCAGTTCATCGCACGTCAGGTCATTGAGCTCGGGACTCTCTTGCAGGATCTGCCGGAAGTTGTGACGAACGTACTTGCGGCCCTTCTCCTCGAGATCACGGCAGAAATAATGCCTCGCAAACTTGAAGATACCTACGTTCAAATTGTCCGTTACGACTACTCGCGAAAGCAGAGTTGTACGGAATTACCTAAGCAATTCTCTGGTCTTAGTTCCTGCAGGAGAAACTGGCAGCAGAGCTGAATGACACCAAGGACTTCGAACTGATCGGCGATCGGTAGCAACTGCTCCACGTTGTCGGCATTGACGTTGCAGGTCCCAGTGTAGGCGTAATCGAGTACCAAGCTAAAAACCTCGGCAGGCACGCTGTCGATGGTGACTTCCGTCGTCTCGGTTTTGCCGCCCTTCAGACTATTCGTGAATAGAGCCTTGAAGTAGGGACTGACGGCCGAAAGAATGGCGCGATGAACGGGGAAGATCCTATCGGCCGAGCATCGTATCATACCGTCGCAGAGCTGTTGGTTCGCCCTGTTGATTTCCAGCATTATCCTTGGGTGCGCAAGCGGAGAGAAGGGGAAGAAATTTCCAACCTTAGCTCGGACCATACGCCGGGGAATTCAACGAGGGCGTAGCTCGAGGGTAGGCACATACACTTCTTGACTTTGACAAGCTGTTTCCTCTTGGACTGCTTGTGTTTCGCGCCGGAAACTGTCGTTCGGTACATTCGGCAGCGAGAGAGCCTTCTATGCTTGGTCCTACCCTGGCCATTGCCGTCCATCTCCGATGAACGAACAAGGCAGGCCGAGTCACCACTCGGCCGCGGATACCCTGACCTTCCCGCCACCTTCCTCTTCGCCTCTTTCCTCAGTTTCACCCTTGATAATTCGGCCTCTCCCTCGCTCTCGATCTGTCTCTTTCTCTGGCGCGGGGGATCGGTTATCCTCGTGTTCGGGAGCCTTTGTGGCACTCGCCACCGTCTTGACAAACGAAAGGCGAAAGTTTCGACGGCGATAGATCGCCGATCGATCCAAAGATAACTTCCGCCCATCCAATACTTCCTCGACAAATAATGTCTCCCTCCAAGCCCCGTGCAAAGACGCATGCTTATCCCTCGTAGGCAAGGCGGATCATCAGACGGGCAATAACTTTCGGATCAGGGGGCTTCTGCCTAAAATTCGGAAAGGTCATCCATTGGCGGGGTAAGGGTTAAATTCTGCTGAGCAGGGGGTGCGATTACGCAGGCAGAGGGAAAGCAGAGGTAGACTGGTGGAACTCGCACGCAACCGCGCGCGCCAATCAATATCAAGCTATATAGGGTGTGTGCGTTCGCCAGCCACCAGTCGCACCGTTCTGCACTCAGTACGAACGTAGCCGTCAACCACACCTAGCCATTAAACCTTTTACCGGTTGACCACTGCCAAAACTGTGCAGACGGTGCTGCTCATTTCGTGGCGTTTACCGTGTCGCCCGTCTCGTGAGAAATTGTCGAAAAAATGTCAATAAAGTTGTCGCTGAGAGTCTCGTGATTTTGCTCGAAACCTGTCGGACGAACGTCACTGGACGAATCGATCCCTTCATTAGGAATTCCTGGCTCTGCTGAATCTTGATAGTAGTCGCCTGCGCTATGTGCGCAGCCTATGTTGCCGCGTAAAGAGGAGTAAATCGCTTGGAACGTGAGAATCAGCCACGCCTTTACAGCGACGGTTGCCTCAAGACGAGTGAATCCACTTGCCGCAGTCACCGCCGTACAATAGAACACGGGGGAGGACGTGTACGCGCATTGTTCGCTTCCGCATTGATCCCCTTTCGCCCCCTTTGAGCGCCTGTTGCCGAACGTAAAACGTAGGAGGGAGGTAGTCTCAGTGGAAGGTAGGGAATCCCATGTACTCGAAATTTTAATACACACACTCGATCGTCTTGAAAAACGAATGAAATTGTTAACTCTAAAGAAAGCATGGAGCTGAAAGGGCGAGTTGCCCTCATCACTGGAGCTGCTTCCGGCATCGGAAAGGCTTACGCTGTAGAACTCTTGAATCACGGCGCTAAGGTAAGAATCTCAAAAGACATACATCCTAACGAGGCTGACGCGATTTTTAAACTCGCCGAAAGTTCAGCCAGCCTCTCGTATCGAAGACTTTTGCCCGGAAATAGAAAGCTTATATTTAGATCACACTCGGTCGCAAAAAAGTATTCTCCATTCGATGCTCGTTTTAAACGGCGAAGAAGACAGTTTGAACCATATCTCATTTTATCCTATCTGCTTGGCAGGTATCCGTTTGCGATATCAACATCGATGACGGTACCGAACTCATGAATGTACTGTCCGCCAAGTACGGGAAAGATCGTGTAATTTTCTGTCATTGCGATGTCACCGATTATCTGCAATACGAAGGTAAATAGAGGCTGAGTCTGCGGCCATGTACCTTCATCGTGAATTTCTTCTGATTCTCAGAGTCCTTCGAAACAACAATCGCCACTTTCGGCCACATCGATATCGTCATTAACAACGCTGGTATCATGAACGACAGATTCTGGGAGCTCGAAGTGGACATTAATCTCGTGAGTCTTCGGACATTCCAATCTCCAGCAGCTTCTAAGAACACCTGCCAAGGCTTGAGCAACACGTATTTCTGTATTTCAGAATGGCGTCATACGTGGCACGTTACTGGCACAACGATTTTTGGGAACGGACAAGGGGGGACGTGGAGGAATCGTCGTGAACACCGGAAGTAACGTCAGCATCAACCCTTACGTGAGCGCGCCAATCTATTCCGCCACGAAGGCAGCGATCGTCAGCCTAACCAGAGCATTCGGGGTACCTAGTCATTAATTTCCGATAAATTTTTCCATCGACGACTCATGCTGATTGAGTCTTCCTGTGCCAGGATCAATATCACGTGGATCTGACGGGTGTGAGGGTGATGGCACTCTGTCCCAGCGCTACCGACAGCAATCTCGTGCGGGACGTTGGGAAACAACTTTTGTCTCCGCGCTACGAAGACGCCTGGCGTCGCGACACGACCTGTTCCGGTCATCAAAAGTCAGTCATCATCGTTCATTATTCATGACAAAAAACTGGTTCAAAGCAAGGCATTAGGTTGAGCGAATGTTTCTTTCCCCAGGGCTGAACACGTCGCGAAGGCATTGATCCACGTGCTGAGCACGGGGAAGAGCGGGAGTGTCTGGCTCGTGGAAAATGGACAAGCACCCCGCGAGATCGCCTTCTCGAAGCACTAAAAATACGAACGACCCCTCTCACTCGGGTTCTTTCCTTGCTTGTACACAAATCACCATGCCGTACCACCAACCACCGAAACCCAAAAGAAACTGCCGGAATCGCACACTCTCGGTTATCGATGGTGACGATCAAGCAATACTGCCGTCAACATGTCCAGTTCTCTTTTTATATTCACCTCGAGGGGAGACATACTCATTCACGCACAATAACTACTCAGAAGGTCCATGGAAGCGGACAAATCCAGGACCGCAATTATATAATCGTGCTCATAATTTTTTATACAGATTTTCTAGTGAGATTGACCAAAAGCGAAGTACATAACAGAAAGTAGGGTATAGGCGTCCTATCGAGTCACGATGAGCCCCATCGACACATTCCTTTTCTTACAAGGACTTTCTCAATGCCATCGTAACATTGCCATGATTTTTAAGACTGAACGGTACATCGTCAAGTCGTGCATTTCGAAGCTTCGTAATACCCTTTCCTGCAAGGAAAATCGAGACTATCGACGCACAAGACACAATCACGCATCGCAATCGTCCATTATCCGACCGTATTTCCAAGTTTCTTATACATATATGTATGTACCTCAGCTACGAATATCACATCGACGGCTTGTCCCGCCCAATCCCCTTTGGAAATCAACCCTTTGTAAGCAGTCAAGCTAGATAGCCTTTGTTGTTGAATCCTCTAAGTCGCTTTAAGAATTCTGCGAGCCGAAAATTGTTAATTTTGTTATGATTTGCTCGGGATGTATATTGCAAGCCTCGCTAATAAAATGCATAGCTTTTTAAAAAAAGTTTCAAAAAAATTATTGCAATGATATCCAAGCTGATCCTACGTCGCATTAAGGTAAAGATCCGAAAGAAAGGTGTAGAGAAAGTATAAATTGTGTAGGAAGTGGCGAATTGGATGTCCGTTGAACCACGTGATGGCTTAGCCCAATACCGGAAGTGCATGGATAGTCGAATCTTTGACCAGTCCTCGTATGATTGCTCAGCTAATTCACAAAAATTCCATGCATCCTTCTGTTTTCTTTGATTTCAGTTGTACAGCGAAAAAATTGCCGACCTTCGCAGAACGCCGCATAAAATGGTCATGAATCACTCATGCTCATTGTCACTGACATTAAGCTTTAACCAACGAGAATAAATGAAACGTTAAAATTAGGAGTTAGGTCATCTCATTTCAGTTAAACACCTTATTTACATTCGCTCATTATCTGCTGCATATGATTATTTAATAATAAAGATAAGTATTCCCCGCAGTGTAAACGAATTTTATCAAAGCATACTTCTTATCTACCATTTCAAACCGGTTGATATACAAATATTGCTCATGAGTATTTAAGCGGTAGCTGCCATAGTATCTGTGCCAGTTGCACGCGACAATTTTAGTGCAGTGCATTGTTTGCACTTTAGTCTGCGTGTAGACGTATCATCAGTGGTTAAATCGTAGGATCGAGGATGAACGTAAAAGATAAAACAGCTATCGTAACTGGTGGAGCCAATGGAATAGGCTATAACTGTGTCGAACAATTGTTACGACACAATGCAAAGGTAGAAGAAAACCTACAGAGTTAGATGATTCTCGAATTTGGTGTACAAATAAATTTCGATTCTAGTGCGTTGCCATTTTGGATCTGGCCAACTCAAATGGCGAAAAGACAGTAGTTAAACTAGAGAAGGAGTATGGAAAAGGACGAGTAATATTTCTGCACTGCGATGTTACGAAACCCGACGAATTAACGTGTAAGACTTTTAACTAATAGAACTGTACGAATCGAGACATTTTCTGGAATCTTGAAGTTTTTTTTAGCGAGTTTGGAAACCATCTTCAAGAAATTCGGCGGATTAGATATTTTGGTCAATAATGCTGGAATGATGGATGACTCTCGTTGGGAACTGGAGATAGAGTTAAATGTTGTACGTATTGCCTTATCAAAGGACAGTACTTCGAGCATTTCTCAAGGGTTGGCGCTTTACAGACGGCTTTGATTCGGTCCACCCTTTTAACTATGGAACTTATGAGAAAGCATAATGCTGGATCAGGTGGTACCATAATTAATATGGGCTCCATCGCTGGACTCAGGGTTTCTAACGCCGTCCCAGTTTACGTGGCAACAAAACACGCGGTGGTCGGATTCAGCCGTGCCATGAAAGTAAGAGAAATTCAGTGAGACGCTCTGGCAATACCATTCCCAGTAGATATATGAGTTGTCAATGATTCTTGCCTTAGGATGCTTGCGAGAAGGCCGGTATTCGTATTCTCGTTCTCTGCCCAGGCGCGACGAACACGGAACTCATCAAAACCACATCAAACAAATTCCTAAAAGTCACTGACCACAAAGCTGCGATGGAATCACTGCGTAACGCCTATTTGCAAAAGTAAGCAACAATTTGTACATATAAGGCGCATGATTTGCTCGTCTTCATTTACTGTTATCCACAGACCGGAACACGTGGCCAAGACAATGATCGAGATGATCGAGAAAGGCAAGAATGGAGAAGCCTACGTGTCGGAAAATGACCAACCCCTCTATGGCGTTGACTTTCCGCCCTACTCATCTCGAAAACTTGCCGTCTGAATAAAACGGTGATACAAATACAGACTCAATAGAAATTGTATACCGATTCTGTAAATAAACACCACTGACACGTTTATTATTATCACTATAATTATCTACTCGGTGAAGTTGATCTTCATCTGATAGGAAAGAAAACAAAGAGTAAAGTGTAACTCGCGTACGAAGATCTCTGGATATATGTATCCCTGTAGACATTGCTAACCGATGAAAAAGAGCCGGGATAAATTTGATCTTGTTTATGAGCCTTGAGCTCATGATTTGCTTTCTTTTCAACCGATTCCTTCCAGACGGATATTCTATCTGGCACGATTGGCAATCGATCCCTCGGCTCCCGTTACCTGCGCCTCTCCGTTTGCAAATCATCGATCGCTCGAGAAACACTCGGCACTGCGTTTCCAGAGACGAAGGTTCGATCCGATAGAAATCCGCTGACCATTCACCTGCGATATCATCGAATCTCCCCCGTAGGCTCGTAAAAGGGATTCGATTGCCATCGGGGCAACGAAGAATTCCCCCTAATTATGCAAATCGAGGGCAAAACTGCGCTCGTCACTGGCGGGGCCAATGGTATCGGTTTCTGCACGACTCGTGAACTACTGCGCAATGGCGCCAAGGTAAAACTTACTAAAAAATTCTACGATATACGATATATACTTCGCTATTCCTTTGTTTCCTGGGCTGCTGAGATATTCTTTATAATTTCTGTCCGGTCAGGCCGTTGCTATTCTGGACCTACCTGATTCGAATGGCGACAGTGTAGTTGTCGACCTTGAAAAAGAGTTTGGCAAGAATCGTGCGCTTTTTATTGTCTGCGACGTGGCGAAGAAAGAAGAATTCGAAGGTAATGCATCATGCAGTTGATTTGCATTTCAAAAACCATGGAGAGACTTTTTAATCGACACTTCGTGTGTTCCAGCGAGTTTCAAAACCGTCATAGACACTTTCCAAGTCTTGGACATTCTCATCAACAATGCCGGAGTTATGAACGACGCAGACTGGGAAGATATGATACTCATCGGATACGTAAGTAACGTAATTTCATTTTACGTCGACCTCTAATATAGACGGAACATTGGACACTGTAGAATGGCGTGGTACGTGGGACCCTTTTGGCACTAAACTATATGGGCAAACACAAGGGCGGAAACGGTGGAACCGTGATAAACATGTCTTCCGTAGCTGGTTTATATCCGACCCCCATTGCCCCAATTTACGGTGGTATGCATGCAGCTGTCATTGAATTCACCGCTGCTATGCAGGTAAGAAAATGACGTGCTCATCCAAAAAAGTTATCAATTTTAATCGGAGCTCTTTGACAGTTTTTCTACGAGAAAACCGGCGTACGCGTGATGACGATCTGTCCAGGTCTAACCGACACCGGATTAGCCAGCAAATTCATGTCTAGCAAAGACTACGCGATAGATGTCCTCGATGACGAAATGGCGGCGAGAGAGATGGTCATCTTCGAGAAGCAACCGTGAGTGAAAATCCTCCGATTTAGCAGAACGTTGTACAAGGTGAACTTTGATTTTGGGGTTTTTCTTTGTAGAGCCGAGCACGTGGCTCGGGCCATCATTGAATTAATCGAAAAGGGTCAGCACGGCATGGCTTGCGTCAGTGAAAACAATCAACCTCCTTATGCCGTCGAGTTGCAGCATTATTCTAATCGCAAAATAGCTTTGTAAATGTCCAATCTGCACCGACCGGCAGACTTTGAAATATTATCTGTTATCGCTTTCAATTCAGAACGCTGTTATCAGGAACACGCGGATACACTGATATCCAACTCGATGACACCGCTTTTCAATGTACATCATGCCGAATAAATAATTAAATACCAATCAGCGTATTCTTTTATTCCATTGTATTTATTTTTCACGCAGAAATCTGTATATTTAATGAAACTGTTGGTCGCGCTACCCGATATTTTCTCAAGGTACTTTTTATCAATATTATATAAACTGCAAAACATAAGGCAACGTTTCAGTTGTGCCATATCATTCGGCCCAGTCATCGCGAATTCTCCACAGTAAGTACGGGTGTTGTCTTGATAGCAGAGGGCAAAATACATACATTGCCCGCCTCCTAACTTTCCGTATCAAATCTGGCAAAAACCATCTCACAAATTACATATAATAGATACCATTTCTTCTTAAGCCGGCAGTTGAAGGTGAAGTCGTAACATTCTACACGATCCGCTTCATAGGACTTATTTTTTAGCAACTTCGCAAAATATGGACAACATTAAGAACAAAACAGTTTTGATTACCGGTGGGGCAGGCGGACTCGGTTGCAAGTTTGTCGCGAATCTTCTCCGCGAAGGAGCTAAGGTAAGCTTTTTTTAAGTAAACCTAGAAAATACTAGACAGTTAAAATATTTCAAGAATGTTCCCTATGTGGCTAGGCCGTTGCCATTTTGGACCTGAAAACTTCCGATGGCGATAATTTGGTGGCAAAGTTGGAGAAGGAATTTGGAAAAGAACGGGCTTTGTTTCTAGAATGTGACATTACGAATCACGCTGGCTTCGATGGTAAATGATATAGAAACCCTTAATTAATGCCCCTAGAGTGTATTTAGGCTAACAATAAGACCCACTTTTCAGAATGCTTCAAGAAGGCGTCAGAAATCTTGAATGGAATTGACATTCTCATCAACAATGCGGGAGTAAGCAATGAAAAAGATTGGCAGAAGACGATCGATCTGAATTTCGTAAGTAAGAAAAACTGACGAGTCATTAAAGGACGAAACGATGTACGACCTTTTATGGGGTTGCAGTCGGCCTTGGTGAATTGCACTTATACCGCTGTGGAGACTATGGGAAAGCACAAAGGTGGTAAAGGTGGTACCATCTTGAACATTTCCTCGCTGGCAGGACTCGTCCCGGTGAAAGGTCTAACAGTGTACGGTGCAACGAAACATGCGGTAATTGGATTCAGCAGAGCCATTAAGGTGCGTAATGTGCATTTTAGTAAAAAGAAACTATAAACAATTCGATCCATCATGACCTTTATTTCAGAAGTACTATAACGAGACTGGTATTCGCGTTTTGGTTCTTTGTCCTGGTCTTACGACCACGCCAATGAGCATGAAATTTCCAGAACAAAAACTCGACCTGGCCAGCACTGAAGAGACATTCCAATTGTTTGCGACTCAAGTTTTTCAAAGGTAAGCCACTTATAAATCCAGTATCTCGACTGGAAAAAATACGATTGGAGAATGTGGTACATTTTAAAATTAATTAACCATAACATTAATGTAAATAAGATTTACACACATGCTTTAATTGTATACAATTTCGTTATCAGCCCAGAATATGTGGCAAATGCGATGATTGAACTTTTGAAAAAAGGCGAAAACGGAGCTACCTGGGTCGTCGCAAATAATGAAAGTCCATTGGCGGTCGATGTACCTGATTATACCAAATATGCAGTTCCAGTCTGAGAGTCATTACGAATTCGAATACTTTTACTGCACACTTAGTGCATAGGTAAAAACCGAAAGAGACCTTGTTGTTCGGTGGTTAAACAGGATTCTCTTTGAAGAATGTTAAAAATAGCAGATAAAATAAAGCAGTTAATAAACGAAACAGACAATCGCGGTAATGTATTATTTGCTGAACACGTCACCATCCATAGTTATACTGTCACTAAGCCTCCGTCATGTGTGAATCCCCTTCCCGAGTCCCGATATCAATATTAACAGAGAGCCGATATTCAGGTTCGTCCCACTAAGCGCGAAGTACATCTTTCCATTCCAACCCGATTACTCGTACTGGAAGGACCGTCTGTGCGTATCCACACATTTTAACAGGCGCATTTTCGTTGAAAAGTGTTTTGTTCGTCAGTCAGTACGTCCATCTTACATTGAACAATTGATTAATTGTCATTGTATCTTCACGATTGAAGAACATGGATAAGATTAAAAACAAAACCGCCCTTGTTACTGGTGGAGCCAGTGGCCTTGGTTACCAATACTGTCAGGAATTACTCCGTCACGGAGCAAAGGTAAACACTTCCTTTAATTTCACATATCAGATTACTCTAATCCTGTTTTTACTGTCTCTACCTCATACCTCATTGGTAATATAAATTTATCAATTGAAAATGCTGCTCAAGTACGTTTGTACTTTGTGACAGGCCGTAGCTCTTCTCGATTTGAGTACTTCACATGGTGCAGAATCTGCAACAAAATTGCAAAAGCAATTTGGCCATGAACGAGCCTTGTTTGTAGAATGTGACGTGACTAATCACGAACACTTCAAAGGTAATCGCATAGGGACCGTAAATTTCACAGTTTCATGTTGTATACATGTGAGAACATTTCTTTTGTCCTCCAGCATGTTTTAAAAAAGTCGTCGAAGCCTTCAATGGTCTGGACATCGTAATTAACAACGCTGGAATATTGAACGATGTTCATTGGGAAAAGTGTATCGCCATCAACATCGTGAGTTAATGTACGACAAAATCTGTGAACTTTCGGCAAGAATTGTCTACGACTTTCAGAATGCTGTGGTGAATTCTGCCTACGTTGCCCTGGATTATATGGGGAAGCACAAAGGTGGAAAAGGTGGAACTATCGTAAATATTGCCTCGGTAGTAGGATTGTGGCCTGTAACAATGGCTCCGGTATACACCGCGTCAAAATACGCTATTGTCGGATTTAGCAAATCTCTACAGGTCTCTATCACACTAAGGGATTCATCATTCGTGGCACGTCAATCTCGACGTTTTAACACTTTTTATTTTCTAGGGATTATACAACAAGTCCGATGTTCGGATTTTAGTATTATGTCCAGGTGCTACTTCAACGGCATTAATAGCAGATGCCACAAAAAAATCGGCTGACTTCGTTGAACCATCTGACGCCAAGGAGGAATTTTCGAAATATCCCTTACAAAAGTAAGTAGAAGTACAACATTGAACAACGTTTAAATCGACATAATTAGCGTAGGAATGAGGAACGAATTTTTCTTGACAACAGGGTAGAGGATGTTGGGAATGCAATGATGAGTCTCCTTCAGAAAGGTAAAAATGGTGATATTTGGGTAATAGAAGGGGGCGAGAAACCATATGCCGTTGAAATGACTCACTACTCGAAAAACCGTATTCCAGTTTAAAAGTGCCTATAATTTTATAATGGCGGCGAGACCATTATTCAAGATGTGTATAATCAAATCTTTATTGTACATTCTACAGAAATAAAGGGACTGAAGGGTATCTGATCAACCATATTTCACCTTCTTTCTTTTCGGCATTTTAAAAACCAAGCCCTCTGTATTTTCACCATGACTTTGCTTCTACTTCATAATAAGCGCTTTAACACCAGAATATGTCCAGTCATGCCTGATAGATGGCTTTCACGTGTTTGTACACATGTCTTTATCAGAAGCTATTTTGTACGATAAAAATATCAAGATAAGAAACATGGAACTCTATACGAAAAATGTAGGAGTCTGCAGAGCGACGTTAGAATGAAGCAGTTTGGTTGATGATCACGAGATACCGTGGCCCATTCAACCGCTTCCAGTTTTTGTCTGGAGGTCAGATAAATCTAGGAAGAAACTTCCCACTCCCCGTCCGTTCACGGGTCACGATCAGCACGTCATCGGGTCATTCGCCACGAATCGTCGAGTGCTCCGTAGGTCGGAGTTCGCGTAACGAAAACAGATGATTCCACTGTTATCGTACAAGCAGAATGCGATCCGGAGAATCAGAAAGTCGAGTTACAGCAAAGAACAGGCCAAGAGCAGCAGACATTGTCTACAACTTTCATCTACGTACGGATGATGAAAATTACGTGGCTGATCTTCTCGTGAACTGTGAGACATCGTAATCTGTAGAATTATTGGGAGGAACGTAAGAAACGAAGATGCAGATCAAGGATAAACGTGCCATCATTACTGGTGCGGCGAGTGGCTTGGGTCTGGCATTTAGCAGGGAATTACTACGCAATGGCGCTGCTGTACGTGTTAATGCTTTTTACTCCTTTCCTTGACCACACTCTATATCTTCTTTTAATGGGACATTACGCCGCTGTCAATCTACAATGTTTCCAATTTATTTCAGACAGTCGTCATGTTGGATATTCAGAAATCTGCTGGCCAGACAGCAATGGAACAGCTGAATGCAGAATTCGGTCGTAACCGCTCATTATTCTTGCACTGCGATGTCACGAATAATACCGAATTCGAAGGTAGACGTTTTAATAGGCATTTTACTTGAAATTCATATTTAAATGTATTCCTTATTACGCAGGTACATTTAAAGAAGTCGCTAATATATTAGGCGGAATAGATATTGTTATAAACAATGCCGGGGTGATAGACGAAAAAAATTTTGCCAGAACGATCGAAGTAAACGTGGCAAGTATTGCTGATTTTTTGCTGAATAATTTGTAGCTCGATCAGGAGAGTAATCCCTTCCCTATTCAGACTGCTGTCATTCGGGGCACGCTCTTGGGGATTCAACAAATGCGCAAGGACTCTGGGGGAAAAGGAGGCGTGATCGTCAACATTTCCTCTCTTTCCGGTGTACACGCAGCCCCACAACTTCCCATTTATTCGACTACGAAACACGCGGTCGTCAGTTTCAGTCGTTCCTTCGCAGTGAGCATCACTTACGCTTACAATTAGTACGGTAGACCGTCCCTAAATTATAAATCTTCCGTAGCAACCGTACCATTACCAAAGAACTGGAGTTAAAGTGATCGTCCTCTGCCCTGGGCTGACGAAAACGCCGGCTCTAGAGGATCTTAAAAATAATATCACCGATCCAGAGCAGTTCGCTGTTTCCATAGGCAATCAGGAGCCTCAAAGGTCGGCTAAACTAAATCACGGTATGCCAGAGCATTGCACGTATTAATTTTTTATTTACCCTTGATGAAACAGAGTGGAGAGCGTCGCTCATGGATTAGTCTACGCTATCAGATGCGCGCAAAATGGGAGCGTCTGGGTCAGCGAGGAAGGTAAACCTGTCTACGAGATTCAACTGCCCGACACTTTGCCCACAAAAACCGCGGATATTTAAAGGCAACTCTAGACGAAAACTCCCATAGAATGATCTCCGCAGACACGCCAAGGTTCCTCAAGAGAAACAAATGTTATTACAAAGTCCTGTATTCGCAGCTACGATACTCATGGAATAAAATATATTTACAAAAGTATCTGGAGTACTTATTCTTCAATGCTCCCACCACTTTCATCAAGCATGAGTTAGAGTTTGTCTTGAACGCGTGCGGGGAAAGTGCTTTCGTTGCTTTTATTCACGCCCGGAGTAAAGTTCAGGTCGAACCGGATCGAAGTGGTTGCGCATTATTGTCTCCAGCGCGTGCGGACACGACGGCTTATCGTCGCCCTCGAGCTGACTACGTTTTAACTGCACCTTTTTTACGTTGATAATGCACCGGAATGCACGAGCTGAACGTGCGACGCAAGGCTTATCGCGGCTCGCTGCCACACGACTTCGTGTGTCTGTCTTCCTTCAAGCGGCAGGACAAACGAGTCGCCTCGAACGTTCCCCGATAAGCCCGAGACTTCGACAAGAAAATTCAGAGACGTACAATCGTTGGCATTTTTTTCTTCTCCTCGCTTACTTCTCTGCGCAGTTGTGCCGCAGCGATATCGTCGGGGACGACTTAATTTCGTTTCTGTCGGGGCAACTTGCTAATGAAGCTAATTAATCGTTAAGTCGATCATCCTTTTTTACCGTACTCGCGGCCTTGTTGGAATAGCTGGTTCCTCAGACGCAACAAAATTATCTCAGTCCATTTCTTAGACGAAATTCTGACCTGAATTAAGGAACGACCCTATGTGTCAAAATTTTCCCTTAAAATGCCACATACACCGTTAATAATCGATTAACTGGACTGGTCGAATTTAATCGGGCCTGATATGCGTTAGGAGGTCATGGACTATCTACAATGATCGCGGTGTCCTACGAAAAAAATTAGGAGATAACACTGCCCCCAGTGGCACTCTTCTTTCGTCACTGACATGTCAATGTGGTATTCCCAGGATCACGATTTTCGCCGAAACGACAAGATCTCTCGTAAAGGCAATGCAGATACACTAACACGTTCATAGGGCTTGACCTTTTTGACTTGACCTTAAATTATAGTAATGACGATCATCGGGAATTACATCACGGAAGATAATTCATGAAAATGATGTTCTTTGATGATGCACGTAATTACATCTTTTTACTTTGCCGTGCATCCAGTCGCGTGGAGGACCAGAGGTCAAAAATTCAGCATGCGACTGTCGCATGATAAATATACCATTACATTGTATCGCGGCGACTGACAGACGAGTTTGTTTACAAAATCCCCCCCTATCGATCAAACGAACCTATGTTCGTCTGATCCGCCTCTGAGTTATACCAGAAGGGGAAAGAGGATAGAGAAACGCTTCGATTGAGAGTCTCCTATAGCAGTAAAAAAGATCTAGGATGGTTGGAAAATGACAGAAACGCACTATCTAGAGGAACGATAAATCATTCGGACAGAGAAGGGTTGATTAGTCTATCGAGGACAGAGATGCGCTAGACGCTGATCATTCGAGAAGTCTGAGCTGCGGCCAGAGGACAAAGAGGGTGAAGAAGCTAGAGAAATCCCGGAAAAATGCTGAGAGATACTCGAATACACGAGACGACAATTCCCAGCCCCTTCGACGAGGGGACTGGCGGGTATCATCAGCAGAAGCGTCCGTCATAGCGAAACGCCGATTCCTTATCGCGCCTAATTACGTATAAATACCATTGGAATCCCGTCCCGGAGTTCAGTCCAGCGGAACGCTCTCTAAAGTGTTCCAACGCTACTCCACCGGACAAGGGCAACCCCTATTTCGTGGACTTCCAGTTATTCTCTCAGTGGTTCCTTTCTACAAGAATCTATCTTCTTGTGAATCTTCTGTGACGTTTCCCTTGTA
This sequence comes from Hedychridium roseum, assembly GCA_963989215.1. Lineage (NCBI taxonomy): Eukaryota > Metazoa > Arthropoda > Insecta > Hymenoptera > Chrysididae > Hedychridium > Hedychridium roseum. Next base: position 554,916 of record OZ022318.1, on the reverse strand, counting down.
ACGGTCCTCTCTGTGGATTACTCAAAGGATTCCTACTAGACTTTATCTTACAGCACACTTCTCACGATGATGATGGGTAGGTTTGTCGCTAAATTTCCAATGGTACCTTCTCACGTTTGACATGACGTTTATTGTTATTCTCTTCAACAGCCGGTATCCCTCGCACAACACGTCGACGATCCTCCGCGTCGGAAAAAGCCAAAGAACTGGAGGAGATCAACGGTGTGATTTCCGGCAAGAAGATTCTCGTGACCGGCGGTGCGACAGGACTTGGCTACGCTTTTGTCAACCATTTTTTAAAACACGGAGCACATGTTAGTACCGACTTTAAATGAAATTACCATTGAAGCTCAGGTAAATTTGGACTAATTAATTTTATCAATGAAGAGGGTCGCTATACTCGACATCGATGACACACTTGGGAGGAAAATAGCGATCGGTGTGGAGAAAACTTACAACGAGAAGAAAGTCATCTTCATCCACGTGGATGTATCAAAACACGAAGCCATGATCGGTGAGTATGTGAATCTCTTAAAAGTTTCATTCTCAAAGACACATCGCAACCCCGCCTGGTTTTCAGCGTCTCATGTTTACGAAAACTTTATCACAACGTCGGCAGATAGGCCGGCAAACGGACCTTGGTCCAGAGACCTTTTTTAATTGATTACACGAATCTGCATGTAAACATACCCGATGGATCTCTAATTGTTCTTAATAACCTTCTATCTGCTACAATACAGACGCCTTCGAAGAAGCAGCACTGGTGATGGACGGCATTGACATTGTCATCAACAACGCTGGAATACTCGATGAAAGAAGGTGGGAGAAGGAAATCGCGATAAACATCGTAAGCACCTTCGGATGACTTTAATTGTCAATATTTCTTTCGCGAACAATTATTAAAATCAACATCGATCGTTGCAGGGAGGAATGGTGTCTACCGCGACACTAGCCGAACGATACATGAGCAAGGAAAAAGGTGGAAACGGTGGAATCCTCGTGAATATGAGCCAGCATATAGATATTAAATTCACCGCACAGCTTCCTGTTTACTATGCGACCAAATACGCCATTATAGGACTCTCGCAATCTCTCGCTGTAATTGTCTTTAGTTGTATACTTCTCCTTTACCGTTTCTTGTGTCATAAACGTGGTAATCCTGCATTATTACTTTTCAGGATCCTTGTCATTATGAAAAAACGGGTATACGGATACTTACACTGTGCCCTGGATTAACGGAAACTGCCTTAACGATAGACAGCCCAAACAGGCTACTCTCTCGAGTCATGAAGGCAGATTTCGTGAAGAATTTCGATCAATTTTCCATACAAACGTGAGTTATTTGCAGTGAAAATATTCTCCGGCATTTTTTAAAGGAAAATAATGGTTGATTCTGAAACTAGACCGTACGTGGTGGCTCAGGGGTTAATGATGATCCTGAGATGGGGAGGAAACGGTACAATCTGGGTGATCGAGAACGGGCACATGCCTTACGAAGTGTACGAACCGAATCCACGATCGTTACGTCGTTGCTACAAGAACGACTACGTCGAGACAGCGAGCATTCGAGCGAGAAGGGGTCGGTCGATAAGGGACGCTTGTGATAACACCAGAGCTGGTTTGATGAGCTGCGCCTGAAAGCAACCGGAGAAAAACTCATCGAATGTCACATTTATCGCGCTTTGCACGCTCTCCGCACGAACGCCGGAAATTTCGATCAGCGACTGCAGTCTGGCCCGGTGTTGCAAAGAATTCCAGGGACCCTATGGATGAATTATCGGGGGACATCATGGCGTGGGACGCTACAAAGAACCATCGACAAGTCGTGTCAAGATTCCTGAAGAATTGAGAACAACCAACGGCAAGGAGTAGCCGTATGGAAGCCCAAGCGAATTAACTCTCAAAGGAGCTGCGTGCTCAAAACCTGTCGAAGGAAATGTTACTATTTATTCTCCAAGTCTGTACACGTCGACTACCTCGTTAGGCTAGCACGGAACGCCTTGGATTCCGAGGAACTGACGAACAGAAAACTTTCTCTCTACGCCTAACGAGAAACTAAGTTCATGTGCCAATGTAGTATTGTTTATCAGTCTGAATGTATTCAACGAAATATACAGTTTGAAGGAAAATTTCGCAGTGTTCTGCTTCATACAGAAATATGTTTTTTCAAGTACATAATTAACGCAGGAAGCTCTGGTGGAGAATGATTGACACGAGAAGCATAGTGTGAAATTATTTCTCATCATCTTAGTATTTCTCATCAGCATGAGGGGGGCAGGGGGATCACAATATCCGCTGTACAAAACAAAAATTGATTCGTCAGAAAAATCGTGCACGGTGGTACAACCTCCACGCGCGGTAATGCATTACAAACTTAAAATATATATTATTTCCGTTCCCATATCGCTCCCTCGTTCCCCTATGAAACAATATTTATGTTCTCCACACGTTCATCGCAACATTTTTCTCATTATAGTCTGGCCTACGGAGGTTCCGCAGGACTTACATTATCCACAACTAAATCCTTACGTTTCATATGTATATATCTATATATATTTATAACTGTGTACGGGCGGGGCTCCGCAAGAGCCAGAAAAAAATAATAGTCGCAAAGAATTTAGCTCTTTTGCATCGTGTACGATTTCCCAAGCGACGCATTACCGTCGGGCTTTGTGAACCTTTCGTTTCTTAATCTGCCGTGCTTCCGGCGACAATCATCGAGAGACACCATCGATCGAATTCAATGAAGGCGCCGTTAAGTACAATCAAATGAAACTCCGATTGTTGCAACGAATCATTCGGCATATCGCGCCGTCTTTGCATGTCGATCATACTTTTTACGTAAGAAAATATCGTTTGGAGAGAGGCACTCACATTACTTTAAATGTATGACACTGTGACCCGATCGATGGTTTCGATGTATTCGCGCATGGAGTCGCCGACCGAAAAAGAGCATTCCCTCCGCTTCTCGCGCTGCGTTTCTTGAATCTCAAAAATCTTGGTCAAGATTGAACGGCTCGGCGCGCGCGTCCGAGATTCCTTTTGGCCGATAATCCGTACAAAAATCAACTTCTACATCTATCGATCGCTATGGACTTGTTCCTGACAACTGAAAAACCCCTGGGTAAATGTATAAAAGTAAAACGTTCGCCGTTCCTCCCGATTTACGATATACACGCAGTCATCGTCCTCAAATAAATAAAGTTCTGCCTAAAAACGAACGGTCTGGTCCTAATCTACTAGCGACAGCATTCGCTCGTTTCAACGTCGCCGAGAAGTCAAGGCAAATTCGAACGATGTAAAACGGGCGGCATTCGATTCATTCGGAGTTTGTCCGCTGCTTCGAAGCACAACGGCAAGCTTACACCAAAATGAGGATTGTACGAAAGTCATCTGTTCCCAAGAGCACACACACACACAGACCTGTATACCGTAATTTACAATAATCACAGGCCCATCCGTTTTCGGCAGAACATCGGAACGTGGCGACGCATAACAGACTTACCAATTATCTACTTAAAATTATAATTATTGGGCGTTCACCCCCTTTTGAACTTCTACGCGCGGGTCCTGCGAAAATACAATTATTAATGACGCTTACCACGGGACTCCAGCGTGGTAATAGCAAGACGATCACAAGAACCCACGGCACAAATCTCTTCGCCCCTCCACGATTTCCTATCCTTCGTAAAATTATCATCGTGAGATTTCGCAAATCACGTCTGCGCGTTCGGAAATAAAACACGCGACACTACATACAACTCTTTACCATTTTTCCTTATTAATGTCAAGTACCACCGCTCCTAATATCTTGCAGACGCGTACGCCTACATCCAGTATTTTATTTACGCCGGTAATAAAATATATACACACGTACGTGCACGTGTCATTCACTTCCGTCAAGCGGATACAATCCAAACAATCCCCAAACGTCCAGCATTATACGTGCTGCCATCGATTCAATGCCTTTCCGTAAAATTTCATACCTCGTGTCGTAAAAAACTGGATGTTTCGTTCGCTCTGCTCGTTTGCTTAACGCAAATAAACGCCTTCGTATTACTCTCTAACTGTCATCATCAGCTTCAGCAAGCCACTTAATCATTTCGTCTAAAGCACACACTGGCTGTCGCGATTGGAAAGGATTACTGTATCTGCTTTCGTATTTCTACAATGAGCGATGAAAATGTGACGACTTGGGGGAAGTTTATCAACATTCTTGTCGAAAGAGAGAGAAGTTTACCCCACTCGAATTCCCATGCGAGTGAAATGTCAACATGACTTTATTAGGCGAGCAATGAAAAGGTTCGTGTACTTTCGAAAATATAGCTCTCCAGAACGTGGGAAATTCACACCAACGAAACGATGTGTAAAAGATAATGAAAACTCGTGAGATTAGTGGCTGAGTATTTGATGAATAGATAACTCATTACGATGAAACTGATAGAAATTGAAACTTACTACCTGACAAAGGATTGCGCGATAATAATTAATCGATTAACGGTGCAGTCATTCCGGGTCCCTAATGTCCAAGACAATGAAGCCATAATATTATTCTCCGTTTAGCTATAGCAATTAGCAAGTTCGAACGGTCAATCTTAGCCCACTTTATCAGTCTTTTGATTTTTCATCGCGGTAAGAAATAATCGCATTTAAGTATACTTCCCCAACTTTCCACGCTCATACATTTTGTCATGTTTCTCCTTGGCGCGCACGCATGTCACTTTCACGCCCGAAACGACTGCAAAACGCTCCCAGTTTGTAACCGACATTATTAATATAATATTTCTGTTTACACTATTATTAACATCGAACATCGGGTTCACATCAATCCATAGAAGGGGCAGAGCGTGTATCGTAAAAACCTTAAAATCTACGGTTGAATACTTATGTATATTGTATTAGCACGTTGTTCGTAGTGGCGAGGGCCAAATGACGCGCTGAAAGGCGTGGTTCCTTACGCTGTTCCCGTTACAAGACGGTTGTTTGACTGGGATTGAGAGGCCGCTGGTTGTTCGTTGGACGCGCGCGTCTGACTTCCGGGGATGTTTGACTGCTGATTCGCAGGCTTGCGGTTTGTGCCTCGGTTTCCCCTGTAGCCACCACGGAAACCAGACCCACCAGGCCCACCAGCACCACCACGGTACATACCACCCATTCCGCGGTTATAGTTACCGCGTCCCCGGAATCCACCACGCCTTGTAGACGCCACACCAAACGTTTCAGAATTTAGCTTGCGTTCGGTTCTCCAATCCGTACGTTGGAAACGTCTGCAACAGACAAACCAATTCAACATTATTTATCAGAATGTTCACCTGTGTCAAGGCGATTGTCAAATCCACTGACTGTTTCAGCTTACCCTTTACTCCTTTCCACCGCCTCGCAGCTAATGTTATCGAAGAAGGACTTGGATTTATCGTAGTGTACGATTTCTGGTTCTTCTTCTGGTTCACCCTCACCCGCTCCAGTTTCGTTACCACTGTCATCCTTCTTCTCATTGTCCGCACCGGCGTCGATCTTCGTCTTCGCAAGCTGAGATCTGCCGACACAGACAACAAGTGTTGATAAACTTCCATCTCTTTGATAATCATTTGAACCTTGATGAAGGTTGCTTGTAAGAGCGACGCGTAAACAGGCCGTATTAGAAAACACTACGACTGCTTAAATAATCGCACTTCTTTAATATTGCATGGTTTCCACATACGTCGAATCACATCTGTATGAAACGAACCCGGCACTACCATGCGAAATACACACAAAAAGGATAGTAGGAACGTACCTTAACTCTTCGAACTCCGTATTGGCTTGTTCGAAATCGTAGTCATTATCAAACTTCAGCGTATTCTTAGTCTTAGCACCGGCATTACCGGGCTGATTGGTCCTGTACCCACCACGGCCTCTTCCTCTACCACGCATATTCCCGCGGTTTATCCACCCACCGCGGTTTCCCCGGCCACCCTGAACATGCATGTGGCTCGGACCCTGCATTTGACCATCCTGTTTTCCATCTCGTTTCGCGTCGTTATACTGTGGCTTGTTGCCTTGATGACTGAGGAGAAACATCAAAGTTATCAGTGCCATTTGTATCGATAAGGGGATACCCTAAAGACACGCCCAAGACAACTTACACGTCATGGTCACGACGTGGAGGCTGGACGGTTCTCTTGTCACCAAGCTTGCCGATGGTCCCTGCTTGTTGCTGTTGTTGCTGATGGCCTACCTGGATCCCCTGATCCATGGTCGGACTCTTCCTCATCAGCAGAGACGATGTTGGGGTAGTCGAACGAGATCCTCCGCTAATAAAATCTAAGACACCTACGTCAACACACAACATATTGCTTATTCACATACGTGTCCTTAGTGAATAGACGTCAACGATGTTGGACCGTATATGTTTACGTATAATCGTAAAGATCTTTAATTTAAATTTTTTGTTGCATGTCTAACACTGGTTTGAAGCTAGACTTTTATGCATGGCATCCAAAAAACATAGTTTGGGTAAGAAATTTCTACTTAAAATGTCAACTGTTTTTGCTATTCTGTTATTAGCTATGGCATCATGCTGGTAACAGTTTCATACAATTGTTATGTGCGTCTATTGCTATGCAACGCTACTAGGCAGCAAAGTTTTCGTGAATACACATTCTCAACGACACATGGTGCCGAAAGATTTGTATATCAAATTGTCATGTAATTCAAAAAAGTGTTATTCAATAGAATATACAGTTTGTGTTTGGTATACATATAAAAAGTAGGAATTATCGTGCAATGAATAGTATTTGAAGATAATTAAAGTAGCAAGGTAAAGCATCACCACCCGTTTGTATTACTTCATCTACGACTTCGTGCAGATGTGTGCGAAATATCACTAGCAAAAGCATAGCAGAAAAAGCATAGAAGTTGAAATGTCGTTTGATTAAAAAGTCATGAATGAGAGATAACTTAAATGTAGGAAAATATTGATTTGTTGCGATAGTTTCGTGCGTGCGTAAGCATTAGTTTGCGATAAGGATAATATCAACAAGCATTACCAAAAGAAGAAGCAGCGAGCATGCCACTGGCAGGGAATATTTTATAGCAAAAACAGTTTACCATCTTCCAGAGATTGGTCTTTTGGTAATGGGTCGACATTGCCCGTCGGTCGTGAGTTTGGGATAGAAATGGCGTTGGATTCATCAGGGCCCAAGCTCAACTCACTTGGCTGTTTATTCATCGGCCCGCGAGGGTCTCTCGCCGCCGTTGGCATTCCCATTACCGGGCCCATGGTACCCATGGTCATACCGTACGGTGTCCCATATTGACCGCCCATAGGACCCATCTGGCCAATCATCGGATGGCCGTAATTCGGCTGCGGCTGATACGACTGTTGCCCCATGGATGGCTGCACCGTCATCTATCTCAGGCAAAATAATTAAATGCACATTTTCGTAATAATCACAGACAGTCAAGATTGTGCGGCATTTACCTGTACAATAGCTGGGTCATTTGGAATTGGGTTGACATTATTCACCACCCGAATATCCTTAATATCAGAACCACGAAACAGGATGTATTCATAAACTTGATTCTGTGGAGCCACAGGAAGTTGGGTCTCCCGATCTTCTGTTCCAAAGGAACGCACTGTGGAATAGAAATAATATATGATATAAAATAATTAAATCCTCCCTTTATTTCATGTTAATAAAAATTTACAATACAAATTCATGTAATTATATATACATATGGTAGAATAAATAGGTATATGTAAGTCTACATGATATTCAAATTCCTTGATAATTTAGAAGGTAGCTGGAAATTCTGTTTGAAACGGACATTTGAAGGAGAAAGAGTACATGAAATTGTAAACATGGAAAGAAGTGTATAAGACACAAACATTCCATACAATGGTATTACAAATGTATACAGATTCAAACAAGTAGGTACATAGGTTTGAAGTGAAACGGATTCAAACGTACTACCGGGCGTGTTTATCGGTTAATGATAAACATTAAATTCCATTCTGAATTTAGGTCTTACGAATTACAGAATACCCGTATTTACACCAATTGTAGGTCCAGCAAAATAATATATTACGATCTTATTTAAACTTCTGTGCTGTTCATCGAACTGTAACGGATATACGTGTAAGACTTAGCCTCTAAAGGTATTATGATTGTCTCCTGATTTGTAATTAAGATTACGTTTTATCTTTTGCAAATACTAGAAACAAACAGAGTAGAAGGATGATATAAAAATTGAGCTAAGAATGAAAAAGATCATGTAAAATTTCGAAGGGTGAGCACCGGTTTCGAAAGCGTCATACCACTTTAGTCGTAAAAGAGCAACGTAGCATCCGTTAGAGGAACAGTGCTCGCATGACCCCGGTTGTTTTGCCCAAAATTTCTGGCAAAAAATCGCAGGTGCGAAAGGTTTATGCAAATCAATATGCTAATATTCTAAGGATGTGATTGGAATTAGTGTATGGTAAGGCACAAGAGGAATATTGCAGGGAGATGGATGACAACCGGATGCGTGAAGAAGCTTCGAAATGGAGATGCGGCGAAACGTAAGACTGGAGTCCATTTTGATTTCTCGTACTCACCATTAGCCAGGGCGATTGTACATTCCTGAGGATCGACCGTAAAAAGACGGCCCTCATAACGGATGTCTGCCTTCGATATCAAACTTATCTTCGAGCCCAGCTCTGGCATTGCCCCGCTCATCTTGAGGCTGTTTCTTGTGCACTGCGATTGATGTGATATTACAGGATTCACGATACCATCTGATCCACCGAACACTCTTACGAAGCCACCAGCCACTAGCTGACGCCAACGATCGGAGGGCGCATACACCGTCACTTCCGCCAACTGCTGTTCTGTCAGCAACGAAATCGGCGCATGCGATCACCGACAAGCCTTACGTACTCTGTAGCTTTCTATATTACAAAATTGTATTTCTAATGTTGGTAGTAGTAAAGAAACTCTTTTGACTATTTTAAAGGAAAATCATTTTTCGTATCCAATCGATACAAATCTTTTTACACGTTTCAATATTCAATTATAAAAACTGATATTATAGAGATTACATGTGTGATACTGTTAACAGATCTATGGGTGTAATATATATATAAACCTTATACTGACTAACATATCTTTTGCACATTGTACCTCTGGCCAACATGGCGGCTTCGTTGGGACGAGTTTGTAAATCTGGTCTTTTAAAACCAAATTATGGGGGTTTCTTCAGTCAGGTATAGTCTTTGTAGATACAGTTAAGTAAGAACGGTATGTGTCCCTTATTCTCGTAACTTCGGTCATTCATGTTGAAGTGAATTTCACATAATTGTCATTCGCCAGCGCTCTCCATCCCTACTCGATATCCGCAACTTGTCGGCTGCTATGACATTTTCTTTAAATATATTAGATTTCATAGGCTAAATATTTGTTATATCAATGTTGTACTATTCCTCTTCTGAAAATAGGAGGCAATGGATAGTTTAATGTTCATTGTCACACATGTTATGTAATACTGATTTGCTGTGAAATGTGTGATGCTGCCATCATCAAACACGCGTGAAAAGTAGAATTTCAGTCATAATAAATTATCATAGCTTATCTGAAGTAACCGTATTATCCCTCTTTAAGATTCTACTAAATTATGGATCAAATAAATATGATTTCTGTACATCAGATATAAACTTATGACATAATCAACTGCATCTCTTGATAATCTGGAATTTGAAAAGTAGACCATCTAATACCCTCAAAATTTACAGGCCAATAACCTTTCTACTGCAAGAACATGGTCCAGGGGTCAAAAAACGGTGGGTAGTCTCTTCCATACCACCACTTGATAAAAATTAATTATGCTGTTATGTTCCCACCATCTTTTTAAGATACCTTATCCCCATCCCATATCCTACATATGACTGAAAATTTCTCCACTTCCCTGAACTTGTTTTTCAAGTAAGTCTTAATGGTCTTTACACTCATGTTCAAAATGATGATAAAGGCTTCATTACCAAGATTAATAAATTTCCCGTTTTGCAATTATAGTTAATAACATGTTTTGGAGTAACTGCTGGGAGTATTGGTGCATTACTCTATGCATTAGATACTTCAGTAGAAGCAAGTGATTTAGTAGCTCATGCTCCTAATTACAAGTGGCATTTCTATGGTTTATACAAATCACTTGACCATGCAAGGTAAATGAAATATTGTTTTTAGCTATACAACATGTAAACCAGTCAAGCATTTTATGTACATAAATTAATTGTTAAATGTATCTTCAATTTTTAAGCATACGCCGAGGATGGGAAGTGTACAAAAATGTATGTTCTGCATGTCACAGTTTAGAATATGTAGCATACCGTCATCTTGTGAATGTTTCACATACAGAAACAGAAGCTAAAGCTCTTGCAGAGGAGATTGAGGTATGTTATGTGAAAATATATTGATTGTAGTAAATGTTCTGATCAATTTACTTATTGTTAAAGGTGCAAGATGGGCCTGATGATACTGGAAACTATTTTATGCGCCCAGGAAAGCTGTCTGATTTTGTACCTGCCCCATATCCAAATGAGGAAGCAGCTAGAGCAGCTAACAATGGTTCTTATCCACCTGACCTTTCTCTAATAATCAATGGCAGGCATAATGGCGAGGTATATTTATATTATTTAATATAACCGTTGTTTGCATCATAAATCAACAATACAATGGATAGTGTTAACACATAACATTTCAGAATTATGTCTTCTCATTGTTAACTGGATACTGTGATGCACCAGCTGGTGTAGTATTACGAGATGGTCAATATTTCAATCCTTACTTCCCTGGTGGTGCCATTGGTATGGGACAGGTAAACTTTATATTCTCTTATAAGCTATTTCTAAATGAAGAGTACAGCAGTAATCAGTGACTTTTTCGTAGGTCGTCTATGACGAGGTCTTAGAGTTTGAAGATGGCACTCCAGCAACTGCCTCTCAAATTGCAAAGGATGTTGTAACATTCCTTACATGGACAGCAAATCGTGATCATGACACACGAAAACGGATGGCACTAAAGGTTGGTTGAAACCTATTTCTAGTTCTATGTTGTTCAATGCATTTGTCTCAACGATTTTTTTTGCAGATAAGTGTATTCTTCCCGCTTCTCATTGCACTTGTGTACTACTGGAAGAGACGCGTATGGGCGGGTGTTAAGACCATGAAATTGGCTTATATACCACCAAAAAAGAAATAGAGAAACTGCCACAACGCATACCCATTGATATGTTAGCTCGTAACAACTTTCTCGGAACTATTAGCACCTCGTAAAAGAGATGTAGTTTTTCAATTGTATCTAATACAAGTAGAGATCTTCAGGTCTCTGAAATTGTACGAGTTATGTCGTTAACTCTTCCCAAGTATTTGTCATCAACATCCAATCAATCAACTTGTACATAAACAGCAACCAATGGTGTCGTTGTCTGATATAAATAAATCGTTAAATTAAAACAGAAACATTCGCATCCTTAATACTGGATCTCACAACACATTGCACTGCTGATCCTTTATTAGTTATGAACGAAAAAAACAAGTTTCTTCTAAAGAAAATTTTTTATTCTTATTAAGCTTGACTTTATCGACATAGAGTTATAAGTATTTCCTATCTTGTAATAGTATGATTTAAATTACACTATTATATTACTGACACTGTAATATAGAAATGCAAAGCTGATGAAGAGGTATGTATATTACTTCTGTATTTCAGGGAGGTAAAAATGATAATTATAGGTAAGTGAATAAACATTTTTCGAAATTTATACTTTAGTCTAATCCAATCATTTAAAAAGACATCCCCGGTTACTGTATACATGACGTAAACTATATAACTGTGCTGTTTACTGCACAATATAAACAATTAGATACATTTTTTTGGGATGATGAAGCCAGATTTATCACTTATCACGGAATTATTCCGCAATAGAATGAATACCAATGTAAGCTTGTCTTTTAAAAGGGATAATATCTCTATGGTAGGGTACTGTAAGTCAGCCCAATTTTATGCAAACTTAAAAAGGCACATCAATATATTAAATACTAATCCAAATATACTTTCTGGTAAAATTTGTCCATGTCAAAGACTCAGAAAGAAACAATTATACAGGTATAATAGAAGAAACGGGTTTGTAAGAGCTAAATTCTGAAAGATTTACAACAGCAATGTTTAAGATATTCAAATCAGTACATGGCACTTACACATGAACAGAATGACACTCGGTACACGTTATACGTGTTTTCATTTTGTTTAAAAAACTTTGAAGGCATGAGGTTTGTTCTTACTGATTATTTCTTTTATTACACAGTCTGTTTCCAGTTTCGGTTCAAAATAGGATTTTGTTTCATATTTTTTTTAACTTGAAAAGCTGAAACAGTATTTTCTTTTTTATTCACTTTCGAGTAAGCCTTCTAATCGTTATTTCAACGCATTGCCATTTACGAGCGGTCAAAGACTCTTTAAATGGAGTATGCATTTATTATTTATTAGTGCAAATGACATGATAAATAAAAGGGACAAACTTCCATTGACAAACACTATCTGAAGCAGGACTGCTTGATGGCGCTCAGCTAATGTTTATCCATACTAAAATACAGGCTCAACTTTTCAAGCTATTCACCACCTTTCTGTCATAAAGGTGTATATCCCTTAACATACATCCTCATTGGGCACCAGTGTATTATTATTTGGTACCTTCGTAAGATTTCCCCTCGTGCTATCTCAATAAGGAAGAGGTGAAAACTTTACACATGGTTAGGCTAAAAGGTGCTGCCCTCCGGTGGCTGGGGCAACTTCATATTTTCCTTCAGAGTCATCAAACGACGGATTTCTTGCAGTACTGTCTTGATTGTATATTCCCTTTGCCAATTAGCAAGCACTGGTACACTGCGATTATCCACCTTCACATAAATTGTATAGTATTAATAAAAAATAATTAATACAGTTATAAGTTAGTCAATGATACTTACTGCACCAGTAGTATTATTAATACAGTTCATATTGATCCTGCTTAAAAATCTTACGTTAGGGGCATCATTTGGATATCTCTGACCACAATCAATTTTCAAACTATACATCCTATTTTCATAAGGTGTCTGTAAAATGAAATAAAGCATTCTAAGATCACATCCATACTTTGTTTATGCCAATATTTTTTCATTTACCCTTGGTGGTCCAATAATCATTCCAGTCCAGTGTGTAAGGGTCATATCATCATCATTTTCAAGACCCCAACTAATTGTACCATCTCCAACACCTTTTTGTCCTTGCTCGAGTTCCTCAAGCAAACGAAAGTTTCGTGGCACAACTATGTGTAAAATATAGAAAGAAATGATAGATGAACAAGGTTGTTCTTTCATACACTTTACAATCATTTACTCCAATTCTGCCTCTCTTTGTTTTCTCTGTTCAATAACTATTATGAAGGCCTCCATCAGCAATTTAATTTTATTAGTTTTGAAAGGTACAATAGACTGGGGCAATTGAATTTAATCAAATTAGTCCGTTCGTCCTTGAAACATAGGAACTGTGAACACCTATCTAAAGTTACGTGTTTCTATGTAAAAAAAACTAATGCAGGTTATGGAGCAAGGAATTCAGCATGGTGTAACCTTGTAGATACGATTAATACATTTTCTTCCACAGATCAAGACAAAGTTCGCTAAAAAGATTGAGGAATTTGGAACGATAGAGTTGTGAAAGAAGGGTAAGGGAAAATAACATTTTACATTCTATATACTACATCTGATAAAACTATATAACCGAAACATGATGGATTAATTATCCAGAGTACCTGTCAAACGAAGGATATTTTCTCCGACAAAGCAATATGAATGGAATAAAAACATTTGCACGAAGTAGTCACATTTGATAGAGTTAGTAAATATAAATCTAGTTTCTACCTTTTTTGCAATGTAATGGGAGATAAAATACTTACCTACACCGGTAGTAGGTACCGCCATGATCTCTATTTTCCGTAGAGAACTGTATATTTTCCCGCAGGATCACGATCAACGTCCGATAATGTGACGTGCTAATTGTTTACGCGATATGCAAATCAACTGCACCGCTGACTTTTCATTACCCGAAGTTAAGGCGGATAAAATGTAATATTCAAGTGAAATTCACTTTGCAAAAATTCAACCAACCTCTGTGAGGTTGTCCGTTTCCGCGGACTATGCACATTGTAGGCAGTCGATGCTGCCGAAATTCTGCCCGTCACTCCATGAGAGCCACTACCCATAACTATTTTACAGTCATTGAATAGATGCAGACAGGTAATGTCCGAGAAATATTATTATAATTCGTTATTTCATCAAGATACAGCGTTTACTTGCATTTCATTCATTTAATACACCTCGTAATAGCATCAATGTTTTTATTTGAATAACCCTGATGCTATCATTCCTGACAATAATACCGCGTTGTCAAACCAAGTGATCGTATTCAACGTACGACAGATAAATTCTCAATATTGTAAACATTGCGACCTAAGAACTACAATAATAAGTCATTGAGTTTATTTTGATAAACGATGATAAATGTATCCGCCTTGCGTCGGTAAGAAGGACGTGCGGTGCTGAAGAACTGGCTGAGCGTGTGGCGCTGTTTTCGAATAGCTTTCCGAGACATTTCAGTGGACATACAATGAATTGGAGGGGCGTAGAGGGGCAGAGGGTAGCTAGAAATGGCGTCTGTCTCATGGTAGAGGGGAGGAAGTCAGTAGTATCGTGCCGGCTGCGCAAGAGCAGCCTGCAGGGGCAGATTTTCCAATAATGAACGACCCGTGGTAACTGTCAGTCCGTTCGTGGAGCATTTGCTTGATCGTACGTTCGTCTGCTGCACACAGCGTGCTTCGGATGGTGCTTAAAAATGTGTTGTTACGTGCTACGTTGAAGGGATACACTCTGCTCCGATCGGGGATTACACCAAGAAAATACACTTTTTAAACAGGTGAGAGATAGTGAAAATAGTCTGCTCTTTTCCCTGGAAGATATTGCTTCAGCGTATACGGACCTACGAGATACACCTACCGGACCAGTCGCCACAATAAACAAATGAACGCCATTGACCTTAGCGGACGATCAGTTACCCCTAATTGCATATTCTTCCATCTGCATACTCCAAATCACTCTACTCTACATCATCAGCTTTTCAATCGCTATCCGATAAACAATAAAATGTATTTGTTATCATACCTAATTCTTCAAAACAATGTCCAGTAGACGAAAAAATGTCTTATGTCGAAACGGAATAATTTGTTCAATTTATACATCTAACGTGTGAAAAGCAGTCTACCCTGATGGATGAAATCAAATAGATTTACGAGCGATTAGGCAAATGGAATAATAAACTATTGATATTTTTAATTGGTATTTGTAGGCAATAAAAATTGTTATTTCCTAATTTTTGTTGTTGTTTCCTCGTCAGTGCGTCATTCATCGTAGAGGTTGAACATTAGCAGCCCTAACAAAGGGATATACCCCTCAGATTTTTCGTCAATATTTTCGTCGATGGGGCGTAACCACCCTAATTCTCCTGTAGTATTTCGAAAACGCGAGTTTCAAGCATTTTTTTTCCAAACATTATATAAAAAGTCTACAAACTTTGCTGATAATTTGGTTGCTACGAAACTGCCCACCATTCTGGAGATTATCACTTGGCACGACGATAACGGGCTCTTGACGTTTAAAGCCTATTACAATCATTTTTCTGCTACTGCATTTCCCGAGATCCGGGCTAAAACGTAGAAAATCATATTACGATGGATTACGGTAATTGGATAACGTTCAATCGATGATAAAGACCAGCTGTATCTGTCTATACGGAATGGTAAAAAAGTGGGACTTACACCGGCAATGGTTTAGAGCAGAACAGCAATAAACGGATGATCCGTAGAATTATGTACGGGTGAGCAATGCTCTCGGTTTTAGATGGATACCGTTAGACTCGATAAACTTGAGAAAGCAATAGCGCGCGACCCGATCTTTCCCTATTTCCCTCCCTTCCTGCATCCCGTTAATTCCCCTCCTTCTCTTCCATTCATTCGTTCATCTCTGTCTCTCATCGAAATATATTTTCAGCCCATTTCTGGGTCTGCGCGTTCCGTTTCGTGGGGCCCGCAATGACGAGGCACGATGCCGAAGATGGCATCGACTTGGCGAACTCGTTCTCTAGAACTTTTCTCGATTGTAAAGGCTTGTCGTGGTCGTTACGTGTGTATAATGTCGTTGATCGACACGCGCGCACTCGACCAGCATTACGCTCGCGATAGGCTTTCACCATGATCGCCACACGCGCGGATCCGACCTCGTATTGCTTGTCTTCGACACTCACCAGAGCCTTTAATTCTCCAATTACCCTTGCAACCATTTTCCACACTCTTGGAAAATTGGATAACTTGTCGCGCGTTGCTTCCAACATGAAGATTTTAGCATCGTTGCATGTCTTTCCCGGGATTTAGTGTACCGCTAAAAATCACGGATGTCTTTATCGAAGAAGGAAGGAAGTTGGCCGCCAAGTATGCGTAGGCATCGAAACATCCTTTTGCGTAAAAAGAGATAGGAGCATGCATTATTTCGCTGAGATATGGATTCGTTGAGCAGATCTTATCTGGTGTTGCAAACAAATCACTGGGATTCCCTAGGCGAGAAAATAAGAGTAGAGAAGAGGCGGGGGCATTCGTGAGTTTTCAGCTGTAACAACGTCGGTGCTTGCTGCGAGTTGGCAACGTTGGCTCTTTGGAGCATTTTTGAGCCACTCGAGTTTCCTCGACCCACTCGAGACCTGGTCAACCCGCATTGTACATTCACTTGTAGTGCTTCGCGCACCAGGACAATCGTTCCTTTTGCCTTGCTCCTTATATTTATGCGTCCTGTATAATGAGACGCGATTAGGTCGCCTTGCGCACAACGGCGACTCACAAAGCTATCCAGTTGTTAACCGTGAATTGTACTGGGGGTAGATTCGGCATTTACTAACATTCAACATCCAATTGATCAGAAACCCCCCCTCATTTAACTGCTTAAAAACTGGAATCCCTAAGAGGAGTTTTTCGTATCGATTAACGACTATGAATGCGGGACAATCTACGCGGAAGGTCGTCAATAAAGAACTCGCTGGGAAATCGATCGTTTCTCACGAGTTCACCCTTGGATCTGTCGTGTCTCTGGGGGTCGTTCACCCTCTTAGAGGCGGTCTCCGAGCTCTCGTCTTCTTATTTTAAGGATGCTCATCCTCCAAGTGATGAGGCGCTTTCATTCTTGAAAGGCGATACAACAACGATGTAAACAGCTTCGCGGCGGAGAACAGTAAAATTCCATACGTGGAATAAAGATCGGAGACTTCTAAGGTCTCTTTAAAGATTTCGTCTAGGGTAAAAAGTAAGGTGGAAAAAGCTGGAGACTTGACACTTTCGTTTTCACCGGTTGTTGGGAGCGCCACTGCTTTACTTCACAACCGATGCTCCCTCCAACGAGCTTGAAATCGCTTTGAGAGGCAAAGAAGCGAAATACTGGAATACGAGAAACCGCGAAAACAGGCCGAGAGAGAAACTCTAACGAAAAAGCCGTAATAGCGATCCTCTTTAAGCTTTGCCGTCGTTCCGCGTTAAGTTTAACGATTCCTAAATGTTTCACGACGAAAGTGAAGAGGGAAGAAAACCGGAAAACTCGGGCCAACTGTGTACAGCTCTGTACAGCTGGGGTGCCAGCACGCGTGCACAAATAGGTTGCTTCGTCGTTCATTAAGTATATGCAGTAGAAAGCGTTCGTTGCTCGTGTATGCAGGAGTTAGGGCCCCACCGCTCGTGCTGGTTAGGGTGGTTGTACTATTGATTTTTTTCGCCTTGTCCCGTTGAATTATCGAGAGAGTCCCTCTCTTACATGTGGGCGATCCCGCTGGCACATTGTACAGCTCGCGACAAAGAAAGAATCAACGAGGGAGATAGAGAGCGAGTTGAGCATATAACCGGTCGGGAACGTTCAAACATATTACATGGTAATGCTCCGCCGAACTTTGAGAGATTTACAGGCAGCAGAGGGAAATTTCGAGGAAGGATCAGTTGGAACGTGTCCCGAGATATCGCGACAACGGGATAACTGCTAGAGACTTATGTACTTGCCAGTACTTGGAAGGAATATTCGCCTCAAGTTCGACCAGTTTTTCCAGCCTGATTAGAGGCGGGCCTAATGAAACAAGCGTAGCGATAGGGAGAAGGTTGGATTAATCGAACCACTCGGCTGCGTAACCGGTATGGCACGTAGGGTATTTCTCACCTGCCCCCCTTGTTCTCCGTCAGGGACACTCGTCCGTGAAACACTTGGAATCGTTCTTTGGATAATCATGGAACGTACACGTTGCGATATCATCGATAGATTCGACGATAGATCGAGTCAGCTGGTGTCTTCGATCCACTCTTTTCTTGGACTCTCGATGCCGTCTGCTCCTGGCAGGTCGTGCCGATGATCGTTTATCACACATCTCCCTCGCGAGAAAAAAATGTTCACTACAACTGTCTTTGGATTTTATTGGACGATTACACGCGAATTATCGATGGCTTCATGAGAAAATGCCCCTGACGTGTACTCGAGAGAGATTTTCAATCAAGCGAAATGATTAGCGGTGACGAGTGATATTCCCAGCAGCGATAAATTACAGACGAGAGTGGCAATCGATCGGTGCAAAGAAAGAGTTTTCAGGTAATAACTGTTGGAGCGAAGTAATCCGTTGAGATGGTTGGAAAGTGAATCACGTCTGGCGTCCGTTGAGCAAATTGCGGGAGAGAGAAGGCCTGAGAGGCGCACTCGTCGGGCCATCAGTCGAGATTGACCGTTGCACCCGGTCCTTACGGTCGTGCTCTCTGAACCGAGTACCAGTAGTAATTTCATCGCTCGCTCTGTAATTATTTCATCGACGATTCCGCACTGACCCTTTCTCCGGGGACTCTCTGCGTGCCGAGCCAGCTGTGCTCTTCTCTTCTTTGCCCGCCTATTTCCCTCTATGCACTTTCGGGCACGCACGTTGCACCCCGTCGATGCACATTGCACGCAGTCGCACGAGCTGCACGGTTTATCGTACGGTCCTTGGCTTTACGTGTGGCTAGCAACACATGTTGCACCGGCCGTTCCATTGTCCTCCACCTTTTCCAGCGACTTCGGGACTCGCCGGCACATCGTCCGAGACGATAGCAGACGGCCGATGGGAATCCTCAAGGTAAAGTAATGGCATTGCCCAATTACCGGGCCATACACCGCGCCTTACGAGTGCGGCTCAATCAGAGACATTATGGAGCCTGCCTTTTTTTTCACGGCAGCGCTAGATGTGTCAGGACGAGGCGGACATTGAAAAATGTACGGGGAGAGATAAAGAACCGGAATTAAAGAGGGACCGAGGGACCAAGGGACGTAAAGACGGAATAAATAAAACATCAGCCGCTGCCAAGGGACGTACCATCATGGCCTCCTATGCTGGCGCCTTTTTTAAGCGAGTCAACGACTTGGAGATTCTAAATAAGGTCCAAAACTCATTTGCCCAGAACGTAATCTTTTGCGCCATTTGCGCTCATCCGGAAATGCAAACGACGCGATTAAGCGGGCGGAAAGTGAAAGAACGAGCGAGTCGTCGATGAAACGCACGAAACGGGGTCGTAAAACCTGACCTGGCCGAGCCACGGACCGTCGCCCAGGTAAACACAGGATCGAGGCGTAAAAACAACGTGTCCTCGAGGACACACGTGTTGCACGTCGGGCCCATCTTGCCGTGTGAAAGCTTTCGCGAGGACTCAGTTCGGCCCGGCTCATATATCACGTTCGACCGTGCAAAAGGCTTTACGCCATGCTCTTACACAACTGACGCATCTGTTTCGCTTCGGAGCACAAAACAACCTCCAAAAGATATTCCTTCTCGGCCTCACGATATTCACCGAATTATGACTACGGTGATTTCGCGTCGACCATGGGGCAGATGTTCGAGGTGCAATTTATGCGGATTACATTGCTCGGCACGTGCAGGAATTATTAATGGCAGCCCTTCGAATACGATGTTTACACGATGGAGGGCCTCGCGTTTCACGGGCCCAACAAGCGGGTGCCGATGGAGCTAGTTACGGCTCTGACTCACGTGGAACCCATTGTCGGGCCCCAGGATCCTGTGTATGTACACCGGGTGCTACGGCGGATTATTCATGCGAGCCGAGTAAACACACGGAACGCAGCGGTGTGCGCGCAGGGGGCAATGTATGCAGACCCACGATAATTCCACGGACCCAATGGTGGCCCACCGGCCGGTTAGCCGGACAACCAGCCCATCTGGTTACCACGTGCTGCTAGACTATTTGGTCTCCTCGTCCACGACAGCCCAAGACCCGACGTACCGCAAAACCAAAGGAAATGAGCCAGAGCGATAGGATAAATCATCGATGAATCTTACGATGTGGTTTCATACGACCAAGTACAAATGAACGAACAAAGAATGAGAGGCGGAAAGTCCCTGAAAAATGGTCCAATGGAAAGCCGATTGGACAAGGAGGGAGGGGAAATGGGCAAGAAGAAAGCAGGAGGAGCGAGCGACGAAAAGGAAAAGCAGCGGATTGTTGAGCAAACGCGCAGATTGGTCGATAGGCACGTCTTTTGCCCTGTCCACCGTGCTCGCCCACGCACGTGCTTATCGAATCGAGGTCGTTCGGCGGAACACGCATTGAATTCATCGACCGCTTTAATAATCATCGCGGACAATTGCACGTATCAGCGCACCAAACAGATCATGACGCCACAAAGAGTAGCGGCTTTTCTATCGATGCCCAGGAGACTTTTCCACCTTTACTCCGCACTACACCGAATGGCTAATAAAAACGGCTGCTTGAATCAAGGACAAAAGAGACAAGGTTTTGCGGCCTAGAAATGTGGTGGTTACAAGTATTCTATTGAACGGTGGCAGCCCAACGATTTATTATTACGATATTATCGCAAATAACGCACCCCGCAGACCGTTAGAGCGTTTAATCGCCGGCGAATTAGCCGCTTAGGCGAAACTTGCCAAGCCACTGGAATGCCACGCGTCGATAAGAAAATCGTTTCGGTCGAGTCGGCTCATACTCGCGAATCCGAAAGGAAAGCTACACGAACGAGACAGCATTGCAACGCGAACCGACTTTTCCCCAGTTTATGCTCGGTACTCGATAATTTATGGAACGATCGATCTTGACCCGCAAACGCATCGCTTGGCTCATCGGTTAATCGTAAAAATGATTTTGCATATTCCTTAAAAATGACGGTCAGGGGACAACCTTGCGCCGATGAATCATTTCTACCTGAGGCGGGAAAGATACGCAGAATCTTGCGCTGAGATTTTCGACAAATATTTTGTCATGCGTTAACGACGTCGTTCCAGAAACGATCTACGCGATATCGAGACGGGACAGTAGCAGGTTATCTAATCTTGGCACAGACTCCAGCTGCGACCGCTTAAAATATATATATAAATATATATTTTCGCGTCATTCCGACCGTCCTCGGTTCTTTCGTTTCTTTTCTTCTCAGTTGCGCCGCCCTTTTCCCCCCAGTTAAACAAGTTCTCAACGAAGCGAGAAAAAACGAAGTGGAAGTTCAATTCCAGCGTTTGTCGCACGCGTGAAGCAACGACAAATGCTCCGTAAATGCGAGAGACTCGTTACCCTTGTTCGTGGGACTCGTCGAGGGTGAAATGATCAATGAAAGCCAGATGTTCTCCGGCTTTAATTAAGATAACTCCCGGTCTGTCTCGCCCGATACGTTGAAAACTTTAATTAAATCCAGGTATCGATATCCCCGAGTGCTTCCTATTTGCCGTACATTCGACGACGAAACTGAATAAACAGAAAAATATGAAAACCATCCCCTCTCCATGTTCGAAAGTTTTCACGGTAGGAGTTTCGTGCAATAGGCAGGAGGAACTCGGGAAAATAGCCTTGGGGGAGGGAAGCCGTCGTCGACCGAGTTTCTACGGCGAATGGATATCATCCATTGCCTCCCCATTCGATGCCAAACTCTCTTCTTCTCTCGGTCGGTGCATATAATCGGGGGGACGATCACATCCCCGGCGGACGATCGATCGGCACGAATTGTCGGGGTTGCGGGACGGCAAGAGGGCGATAAATTTTCGCACGGCAACAAGATATATCCGGAAATAAGCGAGCGACGCTAATAGACACCGGCGGCACGGTAACACCCTTCTGTCTCCGACGTTACCAACCCCCTTGCTAATGCTGCACGATTTCACAGTCTCTTGGTTAAATGCATGCAGACGAAAAGCCCTCAAGTGCAGATCATACAACCGTAGAGTGCTTTAAAGTGGAGCTTCGAAATTAAAAAGCGGATTTTTTAATGAACATGTAATTACGAGGTATCATGTGAAAAGAAGGCTGCTCGTTACGACAAAGGGTCTTCACCGTCGCCAAGTTATTTCTAGGGCAACGATGGCAATTATATCTTCCTGAGATTCTTGAATAAAGACGCATTGCTGCAACGGGAATTGTAAGCGGAGCCGAGGATTGGCCGAGGGAACGTACATGTACGATCGAGACGAATCTCCGAAAGGCCAGGTCGGTGCGGCTATCAATAGTTCAGCTTCAAGTGGCCACTTCACCCCTCTGGATTCTTCCGAGGACAGCCCTGCCGCAATGTCGATGCCGAGACAAAAGAGATAGACGCGCCGAGTCTTCCTTTGTCGCTGCTAGTCGGGAAACTGTGAAACCCTAAATAATAGCACCGTTTGCGAGCGTCGCGACGACGCGATTATGCAGCCGTAAAAACGGTAAAAGCCTGGTTATCAAAGTAACGTTGCGTGAATACATTAGCGACAACCCAAAGCCGCGCTGAGGGTGTTCGCACGAGAAACGAATGATCTCGCAGTACCGTTATCGACTTATGTCTCGATTCACCTATGTGCCGATGCAATAATAAATAGGCACAACGGGGCGACACGAGTGCCGCAAATCCTCGTCATAAAAATTCCACGCGCGAATAAAGTAAACGGGAAGTAGACGGTTGCTGGCCGGGTAGGAGGCGGCCAGTTTGACTTGGTTCTTATCTGTAGAAACCGGGGAGAGATGTTCTCATGGATTATTCCCGGTAGATGAGCGCACGGCAAACTTTCGTTAAGGTAGCGTACAAGAAAACAAATGCCATGGGAGGGCAGCTCGTAACTCCGGCGGAACTTGAGCCAGGAAAGCTGACCTAATAGCATTTTCGCGGTATCGAGCGAATCCTGCGCGGCTAAGCCAGACGCCCAATAGGGAAGGTTACCAACCTTTAGACCAACTGTCCGACTGCTCTAGAAACCTCCAACTATCGTCGCCACTTTCCGCTCCTCGTAACTCTTGCCCATTCACCGAGTAATATCGACGGCCCTTCCATTCCCTTCCATTCCCTTCCCTTCCCTTCCCATCCCATCCCGAAGAATTTACATACGCGTGACATTCGCTTTTGCCCTTAGAGGCAAATCAATATTGGCTCCATCCTTCATGTAAATCAATTGTCGGCGTTAGATTACTGTGTTGATAGGGTCGATGACCTCGAAAACTGTGATTCGATGCTTAAAAAGCCGGAAACCTGCGGTGCACCGACTGGCTCCCCGGCCAGTTGTTTCACGATCCAGCTTTACGGTTCCTCTTGGGTAATCGGGCGACCATCCGAGCGTTTCCATTTTCGGAGCGAATCGACACCTTGCTCAATGGAGGTAGCACTTCACCTACTTTCTAATATTCCGGAGACGATGCCGAAAGAATGCAGATATACAGAAATGGCACGGTGAGAGCGAATAGGCCAAAGAATTCCGGCGAACCGGTCAAATCATTTACCTAAGATACCTCGAGCGGTGTAAAATTAGCTAGGAATTATACGGTAGGGAGCGAAAACCGGGTGACTGGCCTGTAAATCGAGGTCGGATCTTCCTCGGAGTCATGACGTCCGGTTCGTTTCCCGATCAATTTCGGCGTTCCACACGAACGAGCAGCCGTTCTTCCTGAACCACCAGCTCGTTTTCCCTGACGGCTCTATTTTCGGCGCGAGTCTCCAGGCGTCTATGGCCCAGAGTCGATCGATCCCACCAGGATTTCCCGTGTCTTCGATATTCCGCTGGCATATTCCGCCGATTACTTTTCACCGCTTTCCGTAGCTTTGACGAGCCGCTCGCCCGGAACAACGAGCAGATACGAAATTAGCCTACGCTACGATGGAAAAAGGGTCGTTGTTCTCGGCTATCGAGCTAACCTCCGGTCCTACCTAGCATTTTATCCCCTTACGCTGCCGTACTTTCTCCGACAGACGGCTTCCTGAGTTCCAGCGAAGCTACGGTTCTCAGGGAACCCCGTGATTATCGCGCTAATCGGTCCCCTCTTCGAGGGTGAACTTATCGATCATGGCCGTGGTGCCACGACGTCTGCGGGGAACCCCTCGACGGGAGAATACTTTCATGTCCAGCGGGAATCGATCGGCCGGCACGCAGGATTTTTCTCAATGACTCCCGTACGGTGGCCGACGTGAACAGGGAAAGCATTGGCCGTCGGCCAATAATACCGCCATTACTACCTCGTATTAGTACGGTTTTACAGCTAGTTATTTCAACGTTACGAAGTTCATGTTTCGTAGGGATTCGAGAGTTTCCAAGGTCCAAGTGGAACTTCCGGTGAGCGCATCAATCGTCACGTTTATTCCATCGGAGATGGGCTAGACAATGTAGTCGAGGATGATTGTCAGTGGACAGAGGAAGTCTGCCGAGAAGCGCGGCTCGCATATTCGATGAACGCTCGAACGCTCGAACGCAGAATAGGTAAATACAGTGGTGGAAGCGAGAAATCGCCGCCTGTTTTCCCGACGATCATCATCCTCCTCCAGTGATTCACCTCTCCGCCGTTGAATGGTAATGCCGGAAGGGGCTTCCACCCCGCCTCGTCCTGCCTGCGAAACCAACGGCCAGACAGACCATAGACCTCCCTGGACGTCCCTGAATCCTTAATATCCTCCCGCAGGAACCCGTCGACTAAGTTGGTTATCATTTTCACCGAGGATATAACGAGTTAAGCCGTTGATTTCCAACGCCTGCGGCAGACGCCTTGAAATACGAACAAGACGGAACGTAGATAATTTATTGCAAATGGTCCTTAACGCCCAGCCAAAGTACTTGTGCGCCAAAGCAAGATAGAAAATTCTTTATTAACCTTAATAAACGAATGTAAACTCAGAGGCAGAGCTCTACGGAAGATGCTTGTAAAGCGCTATTTCGGAAAAACGAGCAAAACTCTGGCTGGCTTCGAAGTCACGCTATTTTCGGCCTCTCTTTTCCCTCTCTCTCTCTCTCTCTCTCCCCCTCTGTCCTGGTCTTTCACTCGAGCAATGTTGTCCTTTTACTTGAGGTGGAAAAGCAAAGAGGAGAGAGGTGAGAGAGCATTCGAGTTTAGCACGAGGTCGAGTGCCTCAACGGACTTCTCTCTTGGCTTTTCCTCTTCCGACATTTTAGATCGATAGACCGTGCCCCCTTAGAATATGGGTGCCTGGAGGATTAACTTGCCCGTGGGACTGAAAGAGCGAAAAGAACCGCACGGGGGAGAAGCAGAGGAAAAGTCCTCAAGTCCATTTCTTTTGCAGTGTGCTACGAGGTCGAGTATTTTCATAAAGACCTTTCGCGCCACTGATGAAAATGAAAACTACTTGATCCAGTTTCTACCGAGCAGTTCCGTTTTACTGGCACGAGTGATCGAAAAAACCAAGTACTTGAATTAGAAGGGGTATGAGTCAATGTCATATCGAGTACACTTTACGATTAGACACGAACCGGATCGGTCTCTATTCAGCCTTTCAAGCATTCCAAGCGCCTTTGTCGATAATCGTTTATTATCGCTGACGCGAGTGACCATTTGCGTCGCGGATTATTTTAAGACAAGGTATATTGCACGGAGCATTCATCCATCTCTTTGAGTTTTCCACATCTTTCGCTACGTCGATGGACCTTTCTAGTCACGATAATTTTATCCTCCCCATTAAATATAGATAAAGAGTAGGTTCATCGTTGCCTCTAACTTTACAAAGCTTTAGGTATTTTTTTCGAGGACTACTTTTATATCGTTTTACACAAGCCCACCTTTTCCACGTGCAACTCCGAGGCCGGTTTTTTCCCTTTTTCTGTTAACACCGGTCGTTGAGCGCCACGAATGGCGCTAATAAAAAGATTAGTGCATACGGAGAAATGCACATGGCGGTACGTGGGAGGGCGGCGGGGGTAGGGAGAGAGGCGAGGCCAGTGCACGTTGAAGCGTGGACCGGGGTCGAGTATCCCCGGCGTCGTTGGAGTCCTCTCGCTGGTCTTCTGTTTCCTCGGGTTCTACACGTTCCCGGCGTTTTAGGTCGATAGGGCCAGCCGAGAGCGTACGGCCCGTTGGAAGACCGTTGAGAACGAAAAATCGACCACGAGAAGGAACCTAGGAAAAATCATCCCGTTAATGACGTCGATATGTGTACCGTGAAAAAAGGTCGAGCCCTAGGAGCGAAATGTTCTCACATTTTTCAGTGCGCCCCGGCTCGTATAAAGTGAATTTTTAAATAGGTCTTGGGCAAAGCCCTGCTTGAAACGATTTCTCGCTCTTCCGGGCGATTCACCTTTTCGTTCTCCGTGTCTTAACGAGTCTATTCTTCCTCGGTGAACGGACACAGAAGAAGCTGGCCCACCGTGCTCTCGTGACTCACGGATCACCCGTGACTTAACCATGACTCACGGGCCGCTTCCTCCTCCCCCAAGCCGACGTTCTAACTGTCCCCCAACGGTAACATCGGGCCCTTCACCAGGTATCTTTTGTCTCGAACCAGTCAGTACCTGTATTTACTATCTCAGCCAATGCAAACACTACCGACGAGTTTTGCCGTAAAGCACGCGTCACCTGAGAAATCGGGTTCCTCAGATTTCAGTGGGGTGCCTGTGGGTTCCCGTGATACGAGCCGGTAACCATAACTCATTAGGTAAAAAGAGGCGCGAGGTGCTTCCCGCGTAGGACGGAAGCCCTTCCTCGTCGATATCGATTCGAGGGGCCTGCAGACGCAGCTATTTATAAGCAGCTTTCCGACATGTTCGCCGTTAAATTCGCTCCGCTTAATCACCGCAGCCTCGTGAAAATAATTGACCCGCTTCGCTGGGGCATTAGGTGGCACAGCAGAGCAATTACCAGCATCTTTTGAACCACGGAAGCGGTCAATAATCGGCCCCACTGCCGCCGCTGACCCGCGATTCAGAAAAATCCTTCAAAAGATGTTAAATGAGCACGAGGCACCACTCGACACAGTAAGACGTCTGTACGACGTGTATTTGCGGAAGGAGGGTGCTGAGAAACTCAAGGAAAACTCAGTGTAAAACAGGAGACCCTCAAAGGGCTGGAAAAAAACGGCCAAGGAAGAAAGTTGGCACGACCTCGATGAAGAGCATTTTTTGGTCCCTTTAAGTTCGTCCTCCCGTGAGACACGGCCTGTAAACCGTGTTTCGGCCGATCTACACACGAAGCCCGGCTGCTCGCGGGTTAACGACGCGGAACCAAGCGAGTAATCTCGCTCCCTGAAGCCCCCGATGAAGAGAGATACCTTCCTGCCAGGGGTGAATCACCTTTCAGACGCATTCTTACGAGCCAACAGTAAATTTCTCCGAGGAGATGGTCCCTTCGTCGTCCTCCGATCTACGCATGTAATGACGAAGATCACAAAAGCGACCGATCTCCACTGGGGAATCGCTTTCGAACGAGCCGTGAAATAATTTCCAAGCGCCTGGACTTATGGAAATCCAAGACGGAGCGATAAATCTCGTGACTTTGGCCGCTGGACCGTGAAAATCGATTACGAAGATAATCTCGACGTGCCGGGAATACCAAGTTCGATATAACCAGAAATATGTAAATGCTGCTTCAAGTATCTTCAATAAAGAACCGTACGCTTGAACTTATTAAATCGAACGGTGAGCGTCGTCCAGGCGTTTCAATTTCCGCCTTGGGTATCTTCGCGTTCTCCAACAAAGGATTCGCTGATCGCGCCACCGAGACGGTCCTTTAGTCAGCGTTTCGGCAAAGGACGCATTTGCATTTCCCGTGACGATGCATCCACACTACTCGCACCAGCCAACAGCACCGGCATGCAGCTTCTATCTTTATGCCGCTTCTAGTTTCTATCCTCGGAACTGGAAGGCCGCGCCTTCGCCGAGGGCACTTGGTTTTCGGTTTCGTTTAATTCTGGAAACATTCTCGCCCCGTAGACAGTCGCTTGCATGAATTTACGACGCTGCCAAACGACAGAAACTCCGTGACTCGTAGCTAGAAGACGACGAGCCCGAGACTCGTAGGACCTCCCCACCAGGCCGATAAGCTGTAGCTCCAATGCAAAATTGGGGATCGCAAGGCAGGACTTTCGGGCGTCGTCGTCCCGGAGGGGACGAAACGTAATTTCCAACATCTCCAGCCGTCGATCCTGTCCTTTTTCGTCATCGAAGCGCGATAACAATGTCACGCGCTTTATAACCATACATCCAGACGATAACTGAATATCGCACGAAGGAAATCCTATTGCATCAGACTCTCCGATCCATTCTGCCTCGAATATTCCTTTGGAAATGCACAGCATACTTCGTCTTTTTCAATTGCGGAGATGCGGGGGTGGATTCTACGAGCGAATGGGCCTTCGTGTGCTCCAGTGACATAATTTGTCCCTTACCCTTGCCTGGATGCGACGTTATACTGCCTCTCGGCGCATGAATAACTGTGCCGATTCGCCTAGTAGAACAAAGGCTTATTACTACGCCCCTGGATATCGCAATAATGTCCGACAGCCCCAGGAGAGTGGGTCGAAACGGGGGGAAATGGAGGGCGTGCAGTCACAAAAGCGGGGTTTACGTGGCTATTCGAAAAGAGGGTCCCAATCGTAAGTATCGACAAATATATGGATCTGCTACGTCAGACAACGAGGGAAACTCTTGGCTGGGGACATAATATATTAAAAGTATTCCCGTTACGTCTGAAGCAACGACTGCACCCTATTAAAATCTCTTGAGGGGTTTCTTGAGGGGTGGTTTCTTTGTGTGCATAGGCAGATAAGGCGACAGACGTATCTCATCTCGGAAAAAGACGATCCGTTTGGTCTTGACTTGCGTCTAAACGGCCCGTCTTTTTCCGAGAATGTAAAGAGTGGACGACGCACTAATCCCCATGCACGACGTTGCCAGAAACATCGTCATTGTTGGACACATAAAAGCACCATGAGATAGTAAGTATAGGGGCCACCGTAGGATATCGACCGTCCACCGAACGCGTCCATGTTTCGTCCCCCGTGCGTGCACGATTTCTACGTGTATGAATTGCGTGGGTGGTGCTGCTGCACAGGGGAGAAAGAGGGTGGCTCTGTCCATAGAACGATTCCATGGGGTTCGGCAGAGGGGTTGGGCCGCGGCCATACCCAAATCGACCCTCCAACAGTCCGCGTCGTTACGCCATCCAAGATTTCGGACGACCCTCCTGGCTATTTAATTAAAAACTACTCAGCCCCGGAACACGAACGAACGGTCGGACAAAAAACATTTGAGTTCGTGAACAGACGGGAAATATCTTGGAAAGAATGCGGGCTTAGAGGTTCAAGGAAAAAGTATGTTCTAGTCAGCTTGAAATGCGGCATAGAGGCTATTAACGTTAAACGCCCTTAAAGTCAACGGTTAGCATGATAAACTCGTCTAGGTGTAACGGGATAATTTGGCCTTGGTCATTAATCCAGCGAGGTGCGGCTCCGATTTGCTCGGCGCTTTTTGTCCCGGTGACTCGGAGTCAAAGCCTTAGACCATCCTGCTCCTTCGCCATCCAACAGAACTGCGCTCTGAATTACCGCACGGGGAATCGTGCACTAGCTTCTCGGAAGATTAACTACTTGGACGGTAATCAGTGTCGCGAGGACTGTCCTTATTCGCCAGCCAATTAATCGTCATGTCGGCTTGGCCGGATTTCCCCTCTCGCTTATCTCCTCTTTGTTCGTGAAAATCATGTCGACTCGACATGAGCCTTTAAATGGAGAATTTCGTGTCTTCCATGAAGTCTATCAGTGAAGGAATCTATCCGAGCTGTGATCCTCCCAACAACGAGAAATTAGGACGTTAGAGAAACGTACTGTGCTCCGTACTCGGTGTCTATCAGAAAGCGGAGAACAGGATGTCGTTATTGTGTCCATTCGATTGAACCATGGGGGACGTTCGATCGATCTACCCGTCTATCTTCGTTTCTCTCTGGCCGTATGTACTCGAAGGTAAACTTCGCTTTCGTAGGAGTCTCCGAGGAGGTGGACACGTCATGAAATATCTCTCCTCGGTATCTCTTCTCGCCTGTCTTTCTCCGTCTCTCTGCCGGGACCCCGGCGATCCAGTGTGACACTTCAAACCATACGCCACCGAGTCGAGAGAGTCGACGTGCGTGAAAGGAGGCGCAATTAGAGCGAGAAAGACCTACTCGGAGAAAGTGCCAAGGAGGAGACATTTCGGGCTTCTTTCGACTTATCTCTCTCTATATATATACTCATCTGTACGTGTGCACGCGTATGCGGGCGTCGCACACTCGAAGAAATGATCGATGACCCTGCCTCGAGAGATTCGAGTGGCGACGAAGCCTCGTCGTCCGAAACGCGTTTCAGGGAATCACGTTGTCCGTAATAATAATGCAACACAGCTTCGCGTAATCGCCCTACGTCATTTCCTTCGGTCAACCGTGCTGACCCGGCCATTAACTCGTCTGCATCCCGAGGTGAGCCTCGAAAGCCTGCCGCCCCCACCCGTGAATCACGACTGGCCGGCCAGTAAAAGCCTTCGAGCAAACTCCACGACGTTATTTTGAAAAAAATCCCTTTTCTTCCTGCGCTTCAGATACCGGTCGTCTAATCCTCATGCGATGGAGAGAAGAACGCGACACTGAGGAACGTTCTGAGGCAAGAAGAAAAGCAACTGCCGCGGAGCAGAGCTCGAGCGCACGCGAGATGGACACCTGTCGCTCAATTTCGATCGTAAGGGACGACGCATAGGCTCGAGATCCACTGAGACAGAAAGAAGAAAGGCGTGAACCATTCAACATGGGCAAATGCTGCAGCAAACGGCAGGAACCCCAACCCATCGGTGAGTAATTCCTCCGAAATCACAATTACTCGGCCGAAAAAATGATCGCTCAATCGAAAAAATCCTTGCCGTGCGGAGATATTATTTTAATTGCCCGCGAAGACTCATTCCCTACGGATTCTAGAGATAATTCGGAATATTGGCGGTGTGCCATCGCGCCGGTTCATTACGACTTCACCGTTCATCGCAGTGAAGCCGCACTTCCGCGCGCGTTCTAACAAAAATCTCCATCGGTATCCAAGCGTCTACGTCCGATCTTCGCTTGGAATGAATCGCAAGCAATTACGGGATCGACGGCATCGTTTTTCTTCATGCAGGATACAAAAAAGCCGATACGGGGTTGAGCTCAAAACACAGCAATGGGGGCTCTTTGGACCGGTATACCGCCGACCCGAATCAGAGGGGAGCTCAAGCCAGGGCGGATATCATTCGACCAAGGCCGACACCCTGTAAGCTACAGATACCGCACCAACCCCGTAAAACAAGTCTATCGCCTCACGTTCTGTCTGCATGTGTGTAATTTTATGTTACTTATTATTTTCTCTATTATACATTCATTCATTCTGACTCCCAAGTTTCGCGTTTTCGTTGTGTATTCGATGTGTAAAGGCAGTCTTTGTTAAACGCTAATTACGAAAGTATCGGTGCTTCAGTGTAGCTGTAACTTAATGTGAGCAATGTTTTAACGAACGAAACAAGTCCGCAGAGCAGAGACTTCTTTCACTCACGAAAGACTTTACTGAGTTTGTCATTTTACCATTCGCCTCAGCGCACTCACAAAGGGCCAACAAGATCGTCGTGGCCCTTTACAATTACACGGCTCGGGAGAGTACCGACGTGAGCTTCATGAAAGGCGATAGAATGGAAGTCCTGGACGACTCTGAGCCGGACTGGTGGAAGGTCCTGCACTTGACGACGCTCCAAGAGGGTCTCATACCGTGGAACTTCGTTGCCGTCGAGCGCTCGGTCGAGAGCGAAGAGTAAGCTCTTTCTTTCCATTAATTAGCTGCTTATTGTCCCGAAAGTTGTAGCTCGTTACGTGGACAAAAATTCACGTACTTCAACCAGGTTCTGTGGCACTTGAACCGCTGATAGTTGCTTGCTCGATCAAATTTTAATCCATTCGAACATCCGCTGAATTGTTCCGTATTTTTTTAGCTGGTTTTTCGAGAATGTCTCGCGAAAGGAGGCCGGCAAGCTACTGCTGGTTGACGAGAATCCACGGGGAACCTTCCTGGTGAGGCCGAGCGAACACAATCCACGCGGGTATAGTTTATCCGTGAAGGACTGGGAAGAGGGGCGGGGTCATCATGTCAAGCACTACAAGATCAAGCCGCTCGACAACGGTGGTTTCTTCATCGCCACCAATCAGACGTTCCCCACCCTACCGGCCCTCGTTATGGCATACAGCAGTGAGTAGATCTCGTTAACATTTAAATCGCTTGCCCATGAAACTTGCTTAAAGCCTACAGATTTATTGATATTGACGATTGTTGTTGACACAGAGAATGCCCTGGGCCTTTGTCACGTCCTCTCGAAGCCTTGTCCAAAGCCTCAGCCGGACATGTGGGACTTGGGTCCTGAGCTCCGCGACAAATGGGAGATCAACAGGAACGAGATCCAGCTGATCCGTAAACTTGGCCATGGTAACTTTGGGGAGGTGTACTACGGAAAGTGGCGCAACAAGATCGAAGTAGCCGTCAAGACCCTTCGACCTGGAACAATGTCCACAGAAGCTTTCCTTCAAGAGGCTGCTATAATGAAACAATTCCGGCACAGGCACCTCGTTGCTCTTTACGCCGTCTGCTCCAAGGAAGAACCTATTTACATCGTACAAGAGTACATGTGCAACGGTAGTCTCCTCGATTTCCTGAGAACCGGGGACGGAAAGTACATGCAGTTCGAGGACCTGATTTATATAGCCGCTCAGGTGGCTTCCGGAATGGAACATCTCGAGAGCAAACAGCTAATACACAGGGACCTAGCCGCGAGGAATGTCCTCATTGGCGAAAAGAACAAGGCCAAAATCTGTGACTTTGGGCTGGCCAGGGTTATCGAGGATGACGAGTACTGCCCCAAACAGGGCAGCAGGTTCCCCGTCAAGTGGACGGCACCAGAGGCTATCGTCTACGGCAGGTTCAGCATAAAGAGCGACGTCTGGTCCTACGGAATACTCTTGATGGAGCTCTTCACCTACGGACAAGTTCCTTATCCAGGTAATGTCATTAGCCCAATACGTTGGACACGGTTGAGACCGAATCACGGGTGAAATGAACGTCTTGAGATAAATGTAATGATTTACAGGCATGCACGGGCGCGAGGTAATTGAACAAGTCGATAAGGGCTATCGAATGCCCAAGCCACCGAACCATCCCCTTCCCGACAGCATTTACCGGTTGATGCTGCAGTGCTGGGACGCGAGCCCCGAAAAACGGCCGACCTTCGAGTTCCTCAACCATTATTTCGAGTCGTTCAACGTGACCAGCGAAATACCGTACCTCGAGCCGCCGACCGACTGATACACAGCCCACATGCAAAGCCACATGCTGCCGCACGGTCACTTTCATTCGGCGCACGTTAACTGCGCCATGGAATTCTACGGTATTTACTGTTAGAGTACCTTAGCAGCGCACGGCTCTCACGCCCTGCGGTACCAGAGGACGAATCAGGGCAACGCTTGGCCGGAATCCTGCAGAAAAACTTGGAGAATTTCGTCGACCCATCGTCCTTTTGAAACTGCCGGAAAATTCTTGGAGGATCGACGTTGACGGACGTACGGCGATCGCGAATTTATTTCTACCGATGGGAATTTGCTATCGCGGCACGCTTCTCTAGACTGAATCGAAATTTCGATACGTACCGCGTAGTTTTATGTAAGAGTAAGACGACGAAACGTTAGAATATTTCAGGCATTCGACGGCGGGATTCATTTGGAGAGCTGTCTGGCAGAAGCCTCCAATTCTTCCGGCCGCTGACGTCGCTCAAGTGCACTGCGGAAAAGGCAGAGAAGCGACCTTACGTGCCATGTATCGACGCTCAAAAGTTTAACCGAGGCAAGGCTGACATTGGCAGAGCTTATGAAGCACATGGGCTCTTCGAGAATTCTGCCAATGTTCGGAAAATACCAAAAGACTTTACTCCTCGCGCGACTTTGAGCTTTACGACCAACCGCGAATGAAACTGCCGCGAAAAATACTGCCGGTCTCTTCGGAACCTTACGACTGACGCTTGCGAGATCGGAACATCTCATTGGTGTGTAGTTCTAGTGTTATTCGTACGCTAAGCCCTCTTACAATTCGGAAGACGTAACACGAGGTCGATGAAGGTACATTTCTAATGTTAAGATGGTGTTTAAAGTAGCGTACGGCAAGTCGAAAAACTCATAAGTAGAACTTTACATGGTAGACAATGTAATCGCGGAGTTTAGCCGGATAGGATACGGTAACGATATACGAGAAGAGGGTAAACATTAGGGTAACGTCACAAGCGGGAAACAAATGCTGGTATCTAATAGAAATATCGGAAGGTCGCGACGAAAAAACTCTACGAATCCATGAAAAATAGTAGAATAGACGAAAAAATACACATCCAAAGATATTTTTCATTTGCAGATAAAACTTGGATAGGTTTTCGTCCGACCCGACGATATTTCTTTATCAAGCCGGTAACTTCTCACTGATCTCCAATTGGCCAGGGCCGATTTTTTCCCTAAGATTCGGCAAGTCAAATAGAGTCCTCGAAGATTCGGGTTCGTGCACTCATCGTACACCGAATGCTGTTATACGACTGCACAAATTTACGATATACATAGAAACGCGTTGGCGTCTGTTAATCTATAGAAAGAAATTCAGATATATATATTATATATTATATACCGACTTTCTGCCATCGTGCCGGCGAAATCCTTTCGCCGGAGCAGAAAAATCGAAGTCCTCGTATTTCATTTCTGTCGACTCACGATCAAAGGTACGTAATTTCATTTCAGTATTCTTCTTCTACTTCTTTGTCGATCAAGCGATTAGGTGCCTCTTGAATTTCATCAATGTCCCTTCTACATCTTCAGTTAAGGATTGTCATTTACCACTGCTGACCATGACAGTTTTAGTAAAATTGTTGAAATCGTTAAGAGTAATGAAAGAGTGAACGAAATACTTTCGAGATATAAAATACGGAGCGTCGAAAAAGTTACAAAAGACGACAGTGTGCGTGTGCGTGGTGTGTGCGTTTATTGTCGCGTGTATAGCGCGCAAGTCCTTCGTTTTTCAAGTGAAAATCGCAATTATCGTGCGAGGAAAGCGTGAAAGAGAGAAACCAGTTTGAAGTAAACTTAAGTCATCGATGTTATTCGTACAAAGTGTCCGATAAATTGTAAATTTTTTACTAAAAGTATGAGCGAACGGATTAGAGTAGGTATTAAGGGGTAAGGCGGTCGGAAGAGTCGGCAACGTCTCTCCGTGTCTTTTTTTCAGAAATATCGCGCGTAAAACTGTTCCTTCCGATTTTGAAACATTGGCCAAGAATCTTTTATCGTCGACCCTGCGGATTTTTGAAGCTGATACGGGTAGATTTTCAGATCACACTATTTTCCAAAAGCACGGCGCTCGAATTAATTTGTCCCTTTAGCATCGTTCACCGATCTTTGCTGCACAAGTTTGCCGGTTTACAGCTTCGTCCGCAAGTTGAGCGTATCTTTAGTGGTAAGTCAGTAAACTTATAAGAACGTTCATTTAATTACGGCTTAGACAAAGGCAAATGAGCCTGAGCTATTGGTTCATTTCTTTCCATGCACTCAATTCTAATGTGCAACCGAACCTACGCTGTTTTAGAGATCCGTCAGCCAATGCATTTAGAACCAATTTTTCGACATGTATGTTTTATACGCAAAAAGGATTCTTTTTTTATGAATGATGAGCCAAGCCGGCGTCTGTTGTCGACCGTCGATTTGCATATGACACGGATAATCACGAGCCATTATATATCTTTAGATAATATAATAACAAAAAACAAAACGAGTGGACGAGAATCGGGGGTCTCGTACGCGTCGTCCGTCGTGTTTTCATAGCGGTAGAGAGTAGATACATTACGTCCAGTAAACTTTTTCTATGAACGTTTTATACCGACCAGGAGTAACGTCGTTATGTTTACTCGCGAAGAGGACGATCGTTTAATATCTGATGACCGAGTTGCCACAGCAGGTATATAGTAGAATCAGCAAGAAAAAATTTAATTTAGAGACATGATCATTGAAGAAAAAAAGTTGGAAAAAATTTCTATCGTGAGACATTCCATACTTCGCTATTCGTAATTGTTCCAATGCTCAGGGGAATTCAGAAAATTTAACTGACTATGGGTTGTCTCGTAAACAGTTACAGGAATTCCTGCTGATAGCCTTGAGCCTTCGAAGACGAAGTAAATTATGAGCGAAGGACGGCATATTTTTTCGTTTACATTGTACGTACAAGTCGTCAGAATCTGACGAAACGACGCTGTGACGTAAGTCCGTCTCTCTAGCAAACTCGTGCTTCTTATTGCGCTATCTTTTTTGCGTTGAACAATGTCATCGCGTTGCCCCGTGAGGAACAATTATATTTACAAAATGTTACCTCGAGATAACGTTAATCAGCAAGATTCAATCAGAATCTCATTATCAAATGGGTCACGACTTACCTTGCTCCGTTACGAATGGTACTTAAAATCTTGTCGGATATCACGGTGGTCTCGTTCAGCCGAAATTCTGATAAATCTGTGATATAGCGACAGACCTCATGTTTTTTGATACCGAACTCGAGCATCGCCCGGGACCACCGTGAGATCGCGAGGATTGCTGCTGGAAGAACCTGGACCGAGTTGACGATCGGCAAGTGGAAACCCAGTCGTCAGACGACGCGCGTACTCGGAGACGAGGAAGATATTTTTCATTCGCCTTTATCGTTAATCAATTTGTCATCGGATCGTCCCTACTCCATGAGAGTCGATCATTACCGTCATCACTGTTTACGTACCAAAGCTTATTATCATTAAGTGACGTAACGATTACTTTGTATTATTATATTAATTATCATAAGCCTATAAAGAATAAATATATTGTGTATCATATTAAGAATAAGCCATTCGATGGTGCATTCTCCCCTCCCCAACTGAAGCAAAAAACATTAGACGCTGAATATCGATCTCCAGAAAATTTATTCTAAGACCACTTACTCGTCTTCCGATACAAAAGTTATTAAATAAAGACGTTCAGTCTTTTTTACAAACTAAATTAAACAAAACGGTACATAAATAGATCTGAAATAAAGGTTCATGCCGGTGAAATCGCTGCGGATTGTCGATCGGACGCGACTTTTGTATCTTCTTAGCCGTAATACCATAACGATTATTCAATGTGAACAATTTAAAATCCCTTTTTGCTCTATGCATATGCAAAAATTTCTCCTCAGAATTTTTATAATCCTGTGAAACATGTTTCATTTGAAATAAACTCATACCGAACGAACAGTTGAGTTAGCACTTATTTTTCACGAGGTAGAAACTGGCAGAGAGGGTCGGAACGAATGATTCGCCGTAATTCTCTTTTGAAAGTCGACGGACACGCTGTCGAAAGAAAATTAATCGGAATCTTTCGCCCTTTCAGGCAGCAGGGCTGAAAGTGGCAGATATTAGAAATCGGGATATTCTTTCGTACTTTTTGCATACCAGTAGACCTGTTGTAAGACTAATCAAACTTAAAAATTACTTTAATCGCCCCGTCCATACCTGTAAATAATGCCTTACAAAAGCATTCGTTAACATCCTACTTTATAAAATCTGCTAAATTCAGTTCTGAATAAGAAGCTGCCAGCTTCGATATTGTTATTTCCTTGCGAATCAACGTAAGAAAGCGTCCTCGCGCGAAAGCCACGAGGACTTTATTAAATGTACATCATTTCCGCCATATGCGACATCTTCTTTGGAATATGAACGAACTCCTCGAAGTAGCTGGCGAGCTCGTCAATGGTGACGTCGCAGGATGGCGGTGATATTCGAGCCTGCGCCGAGCAAGTGTTTGAGCTTGACGGCTGCCCGACCGAATTTACTGATTCGCTTTGAACATAGGAACTGCCGCCACCAGGTCCTGGTCCTTTCTTCAAGCTGGGCATGGTATTGCTTCGTGCACGTTGGAAACTGCTCGCTTGGAAGTCATTCTCTATGCTCGCGTCGTCCTTCACTTGCCTCGAGTCATGTCCCAAACTGAGGGCCTTGAAATCCTTCGTCACCGAGCCATGGCCGAAGGCCCTCGAGTTTCTACTTGAAATACTGAGCTTACAAGCTTCCTTCAATAGGACACCCGCGAGATTATCACTAAGGCAATCCGTTTGGGGGTTGTTCAATTTCAGGACTGCTTCCTTAATGATTGATGACTTCTTTGACCTTTCATTTTTCGATGGTTTGAAATTTGTTGTGGTCTTAATGCCTCTTGGGCTTATAGTACTTGTCACAGGCCTGTTTGGCATGGATCGATGTTTAAATAAGTAACTGCAGTCAGATCCTTTATACTTGCCAGTTACTCTAAATGGATTTGGTGGTGCTGACCCGTCAGCCGGTGAGAGACTGTAAAGTTTAAAAGGGAAATTCATCATATAAATATAAACATTATCGCTGAGCATATGATATAAAAAATAACTGTTGATTACTTCACTTGTTTGCTTACATTTTCTTATGTTCTAAGGTTAAGAGAGGACACAGATGAGGATGACTCATCTCTTTTGGCAGAAGGCCTTGAAGTGGGTATTGGTAAATATTTCCTCTCTCAACGAGTTACGCAATAGCTCAAAAGAATTGGAAATGTGTGGATCTTATTTAGGTCAGACTAATAGCGGATAGTATTAAGGCACACAATATAACTCTTTTTAAAAACACTGTGCACGTACGATTTTTGAAACAACGGCAGCATCGTAATTACGAAGAAATTGGTGGCTGTAGAGGTACGACGATAACGATAGGTAGAAAACGCCTAGGGTTTGAAAGGTCGTTTATCGAACGAATCGCTCGTCGAAATAGGAGCGTACCGTGCGTTTTAAAGGCGAGCAGAACGACGACTCACTAGGCACCGTATATTTTTATCGCAGAGTCGTCGAAAAGATAGTTCGGTGACGAGGGAACGACGACACTGCCGAGTCCAATACCGACAGGCAACCGTGAGGAACGTGCCTTCGCGAAGACCTTGACCGAGAATAAAAGGAAAGCAACCGCAGAACGTCCAATGTGCCGGCCGATAGGTCGAAGGTCGTACTCGAGAAACGTGGAGAATTTTCTAAGGGGTTGTCGGGAAGGGATGAAAAGAGTCACGCGATAGGGCTTGTGCGCCGGGACGAGCAGGCGCTTTGCACCATCGCGGGAGAATCGAGAACGTCCACGGAAAACATTTTCTACATTCCACAGTATGACGAAAAGCTCACTATTTCCAAGTTTTTCAAGTTCTAACGAAAGTACTGGAGTCTTGAATATTGCGCCAAAATAATACTGAATACTTCTATTTACGAACTCGGGGGTCATGTCGGGTTATTTTGTAGAGAGATGGGAAAGTTTTTGTTGGGTAGCGTGTATTAGGTATTTACCGAGAACAGCTTGATGACAGGCGGTCAATTTCGAGCCTTTCAAGACTTGCCGGCAGCAGATCGTCGGCCATGCTTGCGACTTTGCGGACTCGTGGGTTCAGGCCACGCGGAAACATGGGACCATGACAGGACGCTGTTGACAAACAGAATGACGCACCGCACGGCGAGTAGACGCTTTCGGAAAATTCCAGAATTGGTTGCGCGAGCACCGGGCACACTGACGCTCCGACGTTAAATAGGTTAGAACGACTGGCGACGTCGACGCGACGGCGATGACGACGTTAGCCAGCAAAACGAGAGGAACGCACGAGATATTTCGTCAATCCGATCAACACTTCAAAAGCACTTTCCCGTCGTTTACGCGTGTCGTCGTATACACCATTTCATTGCCCGTGATTCTCGCATTTCAGGCTGGAACTTTAGTGCCCGCGGACAAAAGTTTGCGAGACGCGATCAATTATAAATCGACAGCACGTAAATAAACACACTTTTGCGCGCAACTGCCATTTTCCTACTACTCGCTACGGAAAGATTCTGTCCCAGGGGGCGCTCGCTGCGCGCGCATTCAGCCCCGCCAAACCAGCCAGAATTTGAATCGCTCAAGACTACCGACATTCCTAACGTGCCCCACGAACAGCTGGCGACGACGAATATTACGAGTAAAGCTCAGTTTCACAATGGACATTTACTAGCGCATATGTCTCTTTCAATGTCAGCAAACGATCATACCTGTCCGTAAAGTTTCCCACTAACTAGCAATGAAAAACAATTCCTTAAGAAATCTATGCAGCACAGTCCCCCATTTCTACGTTTCTCGCCGTTTATGTACATTTATGGGATTTTATTAATAGAATACAGAAATTGAAGACGAGAAAAAATATCGACAAAAATACATTTTTCCAGATCTTCTGTCTCTTCTCTTTGTGAAGAAAGAAGGATAAAAGGGGTACAGAAAGCCCGATGAATCACCATCCGAATATCGCAGTGGCTGACGCAGTCCTCGACGCTGGGTGCTTTATTTTAGCGTACCAACGAAATATTTACGAATTCCTCAAGTCAGAAACCACTAAGCCGCTCTGAGTTTACATCAGAAACGAGAAGAACCGAATGTTGGTTCAATTTAACGTTAACTTGCCTTCGTTGAGCTCTAGGTTCTTGCACGATTTATAATGCAATCTGCGTTATGAGAAAAATCGGAATTATCTATAAAAATTCACGGACTACAGAGGTGGAATGCTTCCATCACTATGTTGTTAAAAAATAGATGGAATTATCGAATATCCCTGCATAAATGCTTAGAAACGAGTTCTGGAAGAATGCCAAAATGTGCAGTTTCCATTACCTCGCTTTACAGTGGAACAATTTTCAGTTACTACGGAATTTCCATAGCCAAACAATCGTAAGAAATGAACGCAATTTACAAAGCTCAACCGTACGATGGAAGTTAGTCTTTGTTCTTCGAGAAGGTAAGGTGAACACGGTAAAACTGGAGCAGTCCTTCTTGATCGTTGGTGCGTGACAATTCGGCGAAACGACAAATTTATGCTGTAGAACTGTAGAATTGGATTTACTTCGCTCTACAACCGACGCGCATTAACACGGTCAACTGATATCTTTAACAACCTGTTATCCATGTTTTTCCGACGATAATAGGTCCAAGATTTAGGCCAGCAATTTTTATCAGCGATGTAAGTCACTTCTTGATGTGTCTTCCATAATTGACTTCTCGTACACATCTACCGCGAAAAATTTCTGTGAACGATTCAAATAGACGGACGTGTATAAATCACAAATACGAATATGACAATGAAGTGGCAAAGAAGGAAGGAAGGATGAAATACGATGCACACGTGTCACCTGCCAGACGGAAACACGTTGAATCGCAAGGAAATATATAGGTGCATCGAAATTCACGCGGTTTCGTTCACCCAGGCACAATTACGTCCGTGCTTTGTGCCAGCTCCAAATAGAATGGGCAAATAGAGGAGAAAGTCCCGGTATGTGCCACCCTCGCTTCCTGCTGTCGTTTCGGTTCTGCTGCTCGTCCTTTCCCTTTCCATCGTCGACTGTGAAACTCTCCCGTATTTGCTCTTCCCCCACATCCTAGACGAAGGTACAACCTGTTTATCATTAGGAAACTCCGCCTCTAAAACACAAATCATTATTAGTGGATTCTACCACCTCGCTTGTAAATACTTCTGCCGGTGTATCGATCAATAACATATTTTTATGGGCGTCTACGTTGTTGTGTATCCCTCCTCCTCCGGCGCTTTTCGGCGGCAAAATCGACAATTTTGTTTGCCAGAATCTTGAGCCAAGTCCTAGGACGTCGTTCTATGCCACAGCCGCTCGTAATTCCACCCACGCGAATTATACCAACTCTCAAGATTTATTTGCCCGCTGGTTCCACATGGAAGATCCTACGCTCATGTTGAGGAAAGTAGAGCGGATAAAATATGATTAATTCGGTAGAAAGAGCCCGTTGAAATAAAACGGTCGTATTGCAGCCCTTAAGACAATCCCTTTGTCGAAATTATACTTTGTCGGTTGTTAGAAGTTCAACGGTCTTTTGCCGCGTACTCGACGCCGCGAACGGGAGAAGGTGTGGAGAGCAGGACGATATTTATGAGGACTTTCATCCGGACGCGTCATCGTCAGCAGCGAGGAAAACGGGGGTGGCTAGTGAGAAGGGCCGCCGACGGAGATAAGAGACGTGCGAAGCTCGAAATAACTGCCACGCAGAGTTCCTGCATAGGCGGGATTTATGCTCAAGCTAGCCTTGTTGGATTCGCATTCACTTTCACCAAACATTATACTTTCTTTACGTCCTCAACGTCGCGGCCCTCCTGCGCCCCTCATTGCCGTCATTTTTTACTATTTCGCCTCGCGTCTTCGACCGTGTCCGAAACGATAAATCATCCAAGATCGCGCTACTAATAGTGCGTAGGATTTACAGTCGCCCACAACTCGCCACTTTGCAGTCATGAAACTGCAACCGACCATTTCGGCATATTTAAAACCGTTACTGACATTTCTTCGACAGCGCTCGGAGAACGTGTTGGTTTTCGCTTATTTTTATGGCAGAACAGGACTCGTGGATTGCTTTGATGGAAGTAAAATCTCTGCCGGACGACGTAAAAACGCGAGTTTACATCGGCCCTGGAAGGGGCCGTACTCGGAAAGTTTCCACGATTTTAGAACTCGTAAATCGCTGCTTCTTTGATTACGTGGCTTTACGAGCTAGCCTCGACCAGAAGGACCGGTTAACGTCGAACAAACCAATCTGCCAGCATGCACGTGCGTGTAAATACACCGTACGTTTATAGACGAGTTCCTGAAAAGTCTGTGCAGAAAGTTTCCGTTTGGCTCTCGCTTCCTCTACCCATTGAATCTCGATTCCGGTGACTTTTGGAGGTTTACGGTGTCGGAAGGTGGCCAGTGCGTCTCGTCTCGTCGTTAAAACAACCAACTGGTGAGCGTGGGCGCAAAGAGGAGGTACGACCGGTTGCATCTGCGAATTGGACCACGGAGATTGGACGACGCAGGAAATTTGTGCTTCCCGGCTGTCGGATAGGCGGACAGATGGATATTGTTGGTGCGCGTAGGCCAGGAGGCGGATAAATTAGTCAGACTAACCGCACCCTGGATTTCCTTCTATCCAAGTAATCATAATTATGCACTTGAGCGGTGTTGAAACACTTGGAATGTGCCGGCTGGCATGGTTATTGATAAGACGAAAGATCCCTTTGATCCTTAAAATTATTTCATTTCGGCGTCCCGAAATATCGAAATAATTATGGCTCGTACAAATAACATTATATGTTAAGTCTAGCTGTCGTGCTCTTTAGTGTGAACCCTACATCTAATAATATACGACCGTTTGATTCATGCGCAATGAGTCTGGAAAGTGTTCATTGTTTGTGCGTGTGTAGCGGGCGAGTAGATCAATCCTTCAGTGTCAGACTGACGCTCCGCCCGAGATTCTTTATAAATCATCGTAGCACCGAGTGTGTGCCGCGACGCTCGCACAGCCGAATAATTTCCTGATGAGCCAACGCGGACAAATGCGCCAACAATTGCTGCCAAACCGTGAAATGTACCGCTCTCACGACGACTATGGAAAATTTATTTAACATAACATGGTGGTGGGTCGAGTTTCATAATTAATTCTTGTTTCATAAATGTCGAAATTTTAAGTTCTTTCCTACTGTGACCCGTCATACGACCAATTCTGGCAGTTGGAATTCGAACCACGTTGCCGGGCTTCCCACGAATACCCGACTGTCAGCAACGGAACGGGCCCCTTCCGCTTTATTTCCGTTCACGTTGATCCCCGTGCATCGCCGACGGAAGCATCGGCTCCAGATGTGACGAAAATAAGTCGCCGAGCCGGCGAGGCTCTTAATCTCAACCCGGTTACGTCCAAACGAAATTCTAGGGCCATCCATAAAGATATAAATATTGGAGCGACCTTTCGGAAGTCGGAAAGCAAAGGAGTACTCAAGACAGTTCACCGAACAACGAGCACAGGGGGCCATGAACGTCAAGGGGTTTTATGGCCGATTTAACGGACACGCCGCTCGAGCATAGAGTCTGCTTAATCCGAAAGGGCAGAGAAATGAATGACGGCTGTGCAAGAGCGTAACAATCATTTTGATGGATGGAAAAGTTAAGCGATCCTCTTCGGTCCA
The DNA here is from genome assembly GCA_963989215.1 of Hedychridium roseum. Taxonomy (NCBI): domain Eukaryota; kingdom Metazoa; phylum Arthropoda; class Insecta; order Hymenoptera; family Chrysididae; genus Hedychridium; species Hedychridium roseum. The sequence continues at coordinate 510,477 of OZ022318.1, read as the reverse complement.
TTCCATCCATCATAGGTCCGGCTGTTTTCCTAATCTTCCGGTTGGCCGTTACGATCGGTATTTCGACGGAGATTCCAATGAGCGTGCGAAGAGAGCATTCGTTGTGCCAGCAGCATGACGCGTTGCCGGTCCATTAATTGAGCCGTCGTTCCTGTCGGCCCGTTACACGTGACGCTCAGGGACTTTAAGTAGTCACTCCCGTTCACGAGCTGGGCGTGACGTTTACTTCTCTAACGACGAATCCCACGGACGTTTGATTGGCAAAGCTAAACACTCCGATGTCTTGGCTATCCCACCGACTCCGGAAAGAAGACGTTCGTCGCCGTGGAAGCCAGGCCACTTTTTCCATAGCTAACGTCTTCGCCTTCTTCATGGAATCCTGTGTCGAATCAATTATTTTCCTTTTCGCCGGGTGAGCGTGCTTCCGAGAGCCGTCCGATCGATTTCGATGAGCTTCCAGGAAAGCAAGGTCCGTTATCTTAGCGGGCACAGCTGAGCAAACGACGATCGGTGCCAAGCGCAACAGAGATGCGTCGCTTTCCTCCATCGTCTATGCAGAAACGAAGCACCTCGTCGGCGCCACCCCCCGATCTGTCCTCGACGCGTCGCTTCGTTTATAACCGAGTACCCGATAATTATCCTCTCCTACTATTCCCCAGCAAAGACGTACACCTCGCCCAAACAAACCTATGGCTTTTCTCCCTCGTGGTTAAATATAAAGGTGCTCGAAAAAGTTGTTTCCATCCGCATCGTCTTTATGTTTCGTTTATCCCGGCCGGAGGGCCTCTTAACGGACAGGCGCGCGTCATTATTCTTGTCGGACTAGAGACGAGTGTTTTTGGAGGCACGAACGGCACCGATGCCGATGTGGGAGGACCGCGTCGTGTCATCGAGAGTAGCGACGGACGAAAATACACGACAAACCCGAGGATGCTCTCTTAATCCATCGGCCCGAAGGAGGTACGCGAGATTCGGTCGATGGGCCAGCGAAACAACGAAAAATTCCCGGGCCGTCGAGTTCATTCTAATACGTCATTCAAAGACTCACCAATTGGCGGAGCCCGATAAATGGATTCCTCCTACACCACACCCACCTCTCGATTTCCGGGCATCATACTCACTTTGCGGATTATTTATATGGAGCGGGAGGATCGGTCCGTTCCCCATTGCTGGCGAACTCCATCGCACCGGCAGCAAAGCGGGAAAAGACACACCCTCTGCCAACACTCCTGCCAGCGAAAACTGGTCATCCAATCGCCTAGCAACTCCTGCTTCTCCTGCCTGACTAGAACAGAAAATAAGAAAGAAACGAATTAAACTTAAACAGGGAGGTAGGGTCGGCGTAATTCTGAGAACACACGAGTCGACGAGAGAAATCGATGGAACTACTGAGGCGGTGCGTGTGGCTCACTGTTCATTTGCGAATTCTCTGTTAAGTTGACGGTACAAATTGGCCCACCCAATGAGCGTACATACGAGACGGTCCGATAATTGGCCGTATGCACGGAATTTTCATGCGTCGAGTGTCAGCCACGTAAGCGCACGGCCTTCTCATTATCTCAGCTTAGTCAGGGCAGCTCGTTATCTTGGCTCCTACGGGGTTCCCCGTTTTCTTGGCTAGCCGACAATCTCCACTCATTATCCCAGCCTCCGTCGCATTCATGTGCGACGCGTGGCACGTGCATTTCACGGCCCAGGAACCTCTTTGCCACTGTATATCTCCGGGTTTTTATTGAAGAAACGAGCAAAATGGACAGCCAGCCTGAGTACACGGCGTACCTGTTGCTCCTAGGCACTCGCTACTCCTATCGACGTCCAACATTTCCCGCTCGATCTTTGGCGCACACGCGAAATCCAAAACGGTTCAACAACAACCACGCGCCTTTTCTTTACTTATTACATAATATACAGAAACCTGACGATTTGTCGACGCTTTCGTAAAAGCACCACTCATAACGCAAACAGCACTTGGACTACTCCCTAAAAACACAGACAGAAGCCGATATTTATGAAAGCCCGTTACAGACACCTTTGGAGCTCCGATTACTAGCCGTTCGCGGGCGTAGACTCGAAATATAATCTGTTGACTTACATTAGATGAGAAAGAAGGTCAGCGACCCTACGCCGCCAAGGATGCGCTTGATGCTTAGAATTTTTCTCTCAAAATTTCTTTGCGACATGGTCGGCCGTGCGTTATGTCGACCAGCGAGCCTTAGACGCATAATCGCCTGTACATACGCGTATATGTATGAATATGGCTTAGGTCCAGCGAGTGTTCGCTATATTAAGACCGCCTTATATAACGTTTACTCATATCACGGGGTTACATACGCGTGTGAACCTTTAATAATCGTTTCTTTTACTCGCGGCGTGCGTTAAGCTTCCACCTTAGACGAACGACCAATTCCATTGTTTAATCTTACAAGGTAGGGTCTGTATATCATACGGACAAAGGTGTTATATTCGTTAGGACATTTGGTAGGCGAATTTTTTGCAGGAGAGAGGTATCAATTTGCCTGACCAGGAACGTCCGTCACTACTGTCCATCGCCTGTCCGTTCCGCGGGCGATGCGCCTAGCCTGTCTGACCACTCACGTCTCTGACTACTGTGATACTTTAACTACGGTACATGAGTATTGTCTAATCATTATTGGAAGTCATTACTGTCATGCAACTATTTCAGTGATCAAGCCCACCGTTCCAGCACTGTTTTTTTATCTTATTGTTAGACTGACGCCGGAGCTCGCTGTCAAAAGTTATGAATTCGCGACGTACGTTATGACTACTCACGACAGCGAGAGGACAGTGTGTTTTGGTAAACCGATTCCTGACGCTAACGGCCGACTGTCCGAACAATTAGCGACCAACCGGGAGGGTAATGTACACTGCTAGCAATGCTAATACGATTCACGCTTAGCCGAACGTACGTTCCCCGTTCACTGTGGGTGCCGCTAATCGCACGATAACGTGTACCCGATCATTTCCAGTATACGTGAGCTCTCGGTACTGTCAGATACCATTCGGTATATTAAGAAATAAAAAAGCAAATAAACAATTTGGCGAACTTTGCATGCTCGTTTCTTTCCCCCGGAATCCCCCGTGAATCGATTGTTTATTTTCTGGCAGGTTTCGCGGTCCGCTAGATGATAAGGATCAGTATTTATCCGATTTAAAATGAGCAGGGAAAAATCTGTACGTCTTACCTGAAAATTGATTGTTGACCGTTGGAGATGGACCGGCGGAGGGACGTCTATCACGTTTGGAAATCACTGCGTGCGTGCCCGTGGAAAATTCGGGGAAGGCGAGGGTGGGCGCCTTAATGCGAACTGACTGCGGCGGTTTCATTCAAGAATGGCGTCGGCGGTCGTCGCGACGCTCGATGGGCGCGGCGCGCAGGCGTCTTCGTCGCCGTCCTTCCTTTCCTTTCCTCCTTCCGGCGCAGGCGCGCCTGGATTTCTTCGGATTAATTGAAATACGTCCCGATATTAATAGGCCACAAGCCGCACGCGTATCATTCGCCACCTGAATAGAAAAAATTCGCCATGAAACAGCTGTGCCGCCATCAACGAGATTTCACGATAAAGCCGAAAGAAACTCTTCTCTGGCCTGCCTCCTGCTATTTTTATGTAACTTACAGGAGCTAAGAGTCGAGATTGGCGAACTCGGCGCAATCTATGACTCACTATAAATTATCCGTTCGTGTATATTCGAGCATCCGATCAAAACGAGCGGAGATTTCTTCATAGTCCCGCCGACTTGACATTTTTCTCGCACCTTCCGCCGTCCCACGGATCTATAAACGCACTCGAATCGACAGATTTATACGTTTTTTTTCGTGGGCCGAGTCTTTAGCGAGCTCTGGAAAGCTTGGCGTGTCTCCAGGCCCGCCTGTATCACCATTGGGATAAATATTATCCCGAAATGCCCCGGACGTGTGAATCGTTCGGTCGAATTATCGGCCCTACGTCCACCATCTCGCCTTTTCCTTTCGTTTTGCCGCCACTAAATTCCGATAGAATCACAAGTACCAGCTGCTTTGGTTTCCTTTGATTCAGCGAATGGTTTCCTCCGCTTACCTTGCCTTCGTGTTCCAACGATCTTCCGCGACGGCCAGCCTGACGACACTCGCATCCACTGTGCGGGACCGACAAATGACTTCCGGTACGGAATGGACGGAGAAAGGGAGAACGAGAGGAACAGCGGGCACACGGGCAATTCGCCGCTCGTTTACGCGAGGCTTACCGCCATGCAAATAATCGTCGACTGCGGCAATTCGCCGTGCGTGCCGCCATTGAAAACCGGCGAGTTTTCATGCTGCCCGTTTCAAGCCAATTACACCCTCCGCTGCAACCGGTGCGATTCTAATTACCGTTCCCTCTGACCCATCACGAGGTCCGATTTCCTATCGACCACCGTGCAATTTCCCTCGCTCAACTCTACTCCCGGAGGATGGTAATTTAAGGGAGGAGAGGGAGGAAGAATTGAGGAAAAGGAGAGCTAGCAACGGGGGCGACCAAGTCAAAGGCCCCTAAAAGTTCCGCTGGGCAAAAATAGCCGAGGAATGACACGGGGAAGAGGATACCGTCATATTTCAGCGTGGACGGAATAAAATGCCGGGGGGAGGCCATCTGGCCAATTATACCGATGCATAAATCGCCACGTCCAATGGAAAAACAAACGGTTCAGGTGAGCTTTAACGACTTCCGATCGATTCGACCGTAGCGTCGTGAGCAAATACGCAGCCTGCTATATTCTTCTTCGTTGCTCCGCTACACTCTTGACGGCTAAAAAAACACGAACGTTACAACGCACTTGGGTTCGCAAGACGAGAGGATCGAAGTCGGCAGATAAAGTTGGGCTTTTGCTTTCAAGTGGCCGCGCGCACATTCAAGCGGCTGCACTTTACTGTCAGCCGATAGCCGGCAGGTAGTCGTACTGCTTTGCGAATAAATCAAACGCGCTAACAAGCCCGCTCGTTTTGGATTGATCATTGAATCTCCTGACGGCTGACCAATCGAAGCGAGGAGGCCGTACCGTTCTACACGCCGATTGCTTCATTGTCGTTTAACGAGGAGGATCGTGTCACTTGTCCGACGTTGACAGAAACTAGGAGAACCGCTCGCTCGGCCAGTCCAAGCCAACATTTGTCGTTCGTTGACAAACTGTTATGATCTGACGTGAGACAACGATGAGCACCTCCTGAATTCTTCAATGAGGGAAGAATCCAAGAAGGGTGGAGATAAATGTTTCGCTTACTCCGGGAAGATGGCTTGTCGACACGATTGGCTAAGAGAATCCAAGCACGCATCGAGCTTAGAAACATTTGAATTACCTCAAATTTATGAGGGAGGGACTAAAGGACGTTCGACACACTAAAAGTGTCAGCACTTCCGGTGGGAGCGCGTAAGAAGGTCGGCTTTGCCATGCGTGTCCGGCAAAGACGGAGGATGGAAAAGGCAGATCGGAAAGCCTTAATCGAAAGAGAGGGTGAGAGTAAAAGTCGGCTAGAGGATTGGTCGTGCATAAGGCAAGGTAAGGAGAAACCGTCGTCTATTTTAGTAGGCGGTCCGAGCTAAATTTAAACGACGCCACCCGCGGCTCGCTTCCTCTCTTCCTTCCCTTTGCGTCATTTTCGTGCCAGCCAAACCCATCGTACGTTCATTAAGCAGATATCTCTCTCACGTCTTCTCCTTCCTTCTCTCGCTGGGCTTCCGAGATTTCAAAGACACCTCCCTCTCATGAAAAAATCACAGCCTCCAGAACCAAATTCGGTCTCGGTTTTCGTGAGAATCGCTGATACTTTCTTCCACTCTCTCGTTACGAACGGAAAACGAGAAAACGCCTCGAATAATTTCAGCAGAAATCATGAAATATATGGAAACTTTCTCAAGTCGAGTAATCAGTAAAGTCACCAAATATTAACACTATTGGCAAGTCATATCGTTTCGTCCCACAGACGAATTCATTTTGTATGGAAATTATCTTTCTTGTGATCAATAAAACTACTACGGAGTCAAACAACGGCGTGAAAGATTTCCATGAATTAGCAGCGTTCGTATTGAAGCTTTGAAGCAAACCATAGCTTACCGACTTCAAATGCGTGTGACATAAAGCTTACCTTGTGGCAGCGCAACAGGATAGCCAGATTATTTTCGAGCATAGAGTTGCCGATAAAGTAGTCGAAAGATTTATAAGTCCGAAAATGATGGAACTTCTCTTAGAAGAAAGTAATAAGTGCTTTAGCAAGGAAGTGAAGGATAATAGTCGGTAGGACGAGTATTTAAAACACCTTTGTTTTTTCAAAATCGTTTTCTTTATTTTGTAGAAAACTGCGTGATAAGTACACCAATAATCTTGCAATGTCGAAAGAATCTTGCCAATTAATATCGATGATGGGGATTGGGGTGTGTGGTGGGGGCACGAAGGGGACTGTCCGGAGCAAGTTCCTTCCGTCCCCATGATTTTCCTGATCCGAACAGCCACCGAAAGGCCCGAGTTTACTCGTTTTTCCCTTTCCTAGCAAGCCAGAGCGGTGAACAACGAACATTAGTTTCTCTTTTTTCCTATGCGGTACGGTCTGATTCTACTGCGTAAAAAAAACCGCTGAATTTCGCGCGACGGCCCGTTACCTGAGAATTTCTTGGAGGGCCGCAGCGCGATTAGATCGGTTCTCGTGTGGCGCGAAATAATCCTCCATTTTTCTCGGTCAATTCTTTCCAGCAGAAGCGATCTACTACTTTAAACGACACTGTCTCTACAACATCGATCGATTACTTCGAAGAAAGGTGTCCCCCCTGCGCTCTCTCCTCGTACGTCACGGCTATGAAAGAGCGATCATCCGATTCGTACGACACAGCACTGCGTCCTCGTTCCCTCTTCTTTCGCTTTCGAACCATTTCACACGTACCTTTCGCTGGAAGGAATGGATTTTGCTGGGCCAATCGAAATACGGTTCGACGAAGAATGATAAAAGGATTTTTAATGCCAGTAACGATATTTTTATTGCCGTGGCCGAGTAGTCATCGGTTCTCGTTTAACGGAATCGTAGCAATAGCTTTGCCGTCCCTACGAGATCTTTTCTTCCAGCGATTCGTTCGTTTAAGAAAACGCTTCACAAGACACTGCGTGCTCTGACGAATCACGCGGCATGACGATAAATTTGATTCTAAAATGTGCATCCATCAGTCTGCGGGTCTGTGCATCGACAATGAAAATGGAGACGAGAAATGAAAATGGAGAGGGCCAGATACTTTTCGATGCTATTCTTCCAGATTCACGAATTTCAAAGGAAAGTATCGTAGATATTTTACAATATAGATTCTCGCGACGGGAATAGCGTGACGTTTTATCGTTTCGACGGTCCTTCCACCGCGAGGGACTAGACACACCAATCTTATTAACATTACACCATATAATTAGAGCTTAGAAAAAGCTTAGAAAAGGGCTCTTCTTATTCTCCCACTCCTATGGCCAGAACCCTTTCGTCCTATCGAAAACCTCCTCCCCCTACTCTTCCACCTTTCTCTCAGAGATCAATTAAATGACTAAGATTGAATTACTGAATTCAGACGAATCAAGTTAGTTCGATTTTCGATAGGACGAGGCGCGGCTCGAAGGAGGGAATGTCGAACATCGTTTCATTTCTCTCATTTTTTTTCAATAAATTTGGAACACCTCGTGTGAAATCACATTGCGCCTAAGTTTATCGATCACGATCGGCTGAAGGCAAATTAACCGATTAACCATCCGCACGGACGTCCGGCTCAGCATGACTAGACTGACCGGCAAGATTGCTCAGCAACGTCAACTCTGTCGTCTTTCGATAATGAAGCGAATGATCAAACGTCTCAAGACCTTCGGATACCCTGATTTTGATCGAATGTTTAAGAGCTAATAGTGAAAAATGAATGATTGGACGATGAATGCGGACGATGTGTAAGCGACGTGCGAGCGCCGATCCAGTTGAGCCGAACCGATCGTCTTCCGGCGAATTCCTCAATATCGACGAATATATCGGACAATAAATTCACAGCTAAAAGTCCAACTTGGAACTAGCGATATATGTTGCCTAATTACAAGGAAAAAGAACTTATCCTTATACGCGTCTAATATTAATTCGTCGTCGGTCGGCCCGAGTATCCCTTTCAGACTCGTCAAAGAAATTTTACGGAAATCCTCGATCAAGGCGTTACTCGAATTTATTTAGAATAACTAGGATTCAGTCAGGCGATTAGGCCCCTACGAGGATTGGAATTGGTTTGCGTCGGACAAGCTGTCGAAACATTCTTCAGGAATTCCACGTTTCCTCGTCGAGCCGAATGACACGGATACTCAGCACTGTCCGTCCACGAACTTTCCATTTTTAATTCGAGCTAATTCGATAAACACTTAAAATTCAACCGAGGCTTGCACAGAACCCATCGAATTAAACTACTCCTTCTAATTTCTCCTCGTTCTTTTTTTTATTCTCTAATTCTTCGTCCATTGCTCTTCGAACCGTCGTGCGCGCGGTCTCGCATTCTCTTCTCCGTTCTTTTTTTTTAAAGGATTATCGCTCGTCGCCTAATATTGCATGCGCCATATGAACACATTTCGATGATACGCAACGCTTATGCGGCGCGTTGAGAAACGATCTCGAATGTCGTGGGTAGAACTGCTCGGACATTTCTCGAGGACGTGCTGCGATTTTCGCTCACTTTTTTCTCCCTTAATTTGGCGCTTCTTTCCGCGCGCCTTCGATGCCCGAATCGTGCGCGGAGCATAGCAGAGTATTGGCAAAAACTTGCTCGACTCAGGCTTAAATAAAGAATGCTTTCAAGAGTGGACTGGTCCTCCTGGCGATCGATCAAAGCGTTTATATCGCCTTCTCTTCGGCCATAAATTTCTCCTCCGCATCTCGATGCACTGGGCACGATTCGCCATCGTCTTGGGAAACGTGTCGTGAAATTTTTACGTGCGAATTTTGTTCCCCTTCGTTCTCGGACTTTTCTGCTTTGAGGAATTACAATAATTGGTGACTTCTCGTGAGATACTTGAGTGATTCATTCTGCCCCGAAGTCAGGACAACGAAATCGGCGCTTATCTAACGTCCGATTCCCGTCTATTCGAAACGAAGCATTATAAAATTCTCTCGTGGAAAAAAATCTCCTCGTGCCTCCACTTTCTAGCAAAGTGGGCATTAGAAATAACAATCAAGGCTCGAATTCAACGTTATAAATGTTAAAAGATAAATTACACAAGATTTCGTAAAATTGGAGATTAAGGCGATTCAAAATTCATGATCGAATCAAAGATTTGGACGGTGCTTCGTTCGGTACATCGTCGCGGGACGAACCATTTCGATTTTCTCGTCGGGGCAGATCTCGTCCTATTTCGTCGAAAAAAAACTGAGGCCTTATCTATCTGAATAATAATAAAGGTAGCGTTATATTCGGACATCGCGCGAGCCGCTCGAAATTCTCGGTGGACGCGTGTGATCGATCGAGTCTTGCGATTCAGAGGGATCTCTCGACGTTCTAATTTCGGCTGATGGAACAAAACGCTCCATCGACGGGACGAAACGATTTGTAAAATCAGACGGAAACGACAAATTTCTTCCTTCACAGACTTTCCAATCACTAAAACGTGAATGTCAAAGCTCGGACGAGGATAAGACTCGATTTTTCACGGGGGAATACGCGCGAGAGGCGCCAGCGAACAGTCGGCAGTTTCGCTAAAACCCGAATCTAGCAACACGGACGTTCCCGCACGATTTCGCGGGGCTCGCATATCGACGCGTTTATGGTATGCGTGTCGTAACGTATGCTGGATGTTTACTTTTAACCGGTATGTATCATATCATTTTTAGCCGTAATAATTATATCGATATTGAACTACCTAGCCTAATATTTACAGAGTTTCCTTTTATCGCTCTTGGCACTACGTTATCCTTCCTCTCGCTCTCTTTCTTTCTCACGCACTCTCTCGCACTTACACATTATTACGCACATCGCGCTCAAAACAAAATTTGGCCACGCGTCGCGGCCGTACAGTATTGATCGTCGGATAAATATTTTGTCCTCTTCGATACTGAACACGGACGAGAGAGCTCCGTACTCTGCGCTCGAATTTTGTTTTCAGCGCGTGCCTGTCATTCGTACAAAGACAAATTCCACGCGCAGTTTAATTTCTCACTCTTTTTCCCTTGCTTTCTCACACGCATACAAGGACGTATAATCTTTCGCTGGTCGTTCGCCTTGCATGTACGAGCGACCCCTGCAAACTGTCTCTTCTCTTGCCGAAAAGCGGTCTTTCGCGATAAATCGACCATCTCACGCTCGCATTCAATACCCTCTTTCTCTCACTCTCTCCCACTCTTTCTCTCTCTCTCTCTCTCTCTCTCTTTCTCGCTTGCCTTTCCGATAAAGCGCAGGTCGCGATAGAAATCGCCAATAAATAATTTACTAAGTCTTTTTCGCAATGAACGAATCCTCGTGATAGCCGAGGAATCGTCCGTTCCATTCGCTATATCGTCGTCGGAGGATGGCGAAGCCACTGTCGACGCTGTCTTTTCTTCTCTTGTCTGGCGCGTAGGAAACTTCCGACGGAGGATCGTCAATACCGCTCAACGTTCTCCGGGGATCGTTCGGAGAACGTGGAACTCGTCTTGGCGACCGTACGTTATACTGGGCGATCGGTGGTTAGCCGCCCTGGACGATCAATTCCCAGAGTCTATTGGCCTCCAAGTTCTTCCTCACGAGTGTCAACCAGTCCCTGGAGATCCTTCGCGGCCGTTCAGCTTCCGGAAGGGACGAAGAGCCCTGCGGCACGGGTTCATCCTCCGCCGTGGATGCCCGACGTCTTCTTCGAGAGTCACCGGACCGAGTTCCTTGGGGAGGGCCACTGGCGTCTTTCGAGAGCTGTCTCCGTTTAGTTCGAGAGGTGTCGGTTCGTCTGTCATCCTCGCGACGTGTCCTCCGACGTCGCACGGCCAAGGCCGTAGCTGCGAACGCTTCTCTCCTCTTCGTCTTGGCCTCGGATCAGACGCGTTGATGCTGCTGACTCTCGTCGGACTCGCAGGGCACGACGGTCAGGCTCGAGAGGTTGCTCAGGTTGCTACTCGACTCGGAATAACTCGAGAGGGTCAGCCTTCGCGGGGGAACAACGACCGACGGTGCCGTTGGTGGCAAGGTCGCCGTGGCCGTTGCCGTTGCCGTTGCCGTTGCCGTTGCCGTTGCCGTCGCCGTCGCCGACGTCGTCGTCGAGTTATCCGGGCTCGGGAACTTCCGGAACACCCTCAGGAGCGCGCTCCCTGCGCTGTGACATCGGACTATCCGTTCGGGGGTGTCGAGCAGAGCCGATTGGCTCCTGTAAGGCGGAGGACTCTCGCTGTCGAAGACCGTCCGGTTTGGTGGAGGACGTACGCATTTCTGGTAGATCTCGCTCTCCTGAAAACAGCAAAGTACACGTTAGCTCGCGCAGAGAAGGTCTGCCGGCGGAACGGGAAGCGGATCGATCGTCTCAACGGCGATCTACGCTGACCAGGAAATGGGCAACATCCTACACCGTCGTGCGACCCTCTTAGCTGCGCGCGTGCAGAGGCGTAGGGTTACCGAAACTTTAGCCCGCGAGCCTCGAAGCCAGTCTGCCGGGGTTTTACCTCGATGCCGACACGCAGAAGCTTCGAAAGAGGAAGGAGGGAGGGCTGTGAACCTGATCCAGGATGCGCTATTGATTACCCGTACGACGGAAAGCTTTAAAAGCACCGACAAGTCCAAGTTCCGTCCCTCTTGGGGTAATTTCTACGAATAGGACAATCGGGATGGCTGAGTTGTTACCTGCTCGGGGTCGCGAAGGTGAAGAGCCATGTGCGCTCCGTAGGGACGTTCCTCGCCGTCGGGGAGTTGCAGCCGAGGAGGCAAATCGAGGGCAAGATCCTGGCGAACGCTACCGGTACGGATAGCTCGATCCCTCGCGGCGGCTACCATCGTCTTCTGCACCCTGCCACCGTCACTGGCAGCTTCTCCGGCTCCACCTCCACCACCACCTCCACCTCCACCTCCACCTCCACCTCCACCTCCACCTCCACCACCGCCGGCGCCGCCAGCGGTCGTTGGTCCTCCCAACCCTCCACGACCGCCGTTGCCGACCTCCATTCCTGAGCCTACTGACAGCATCTGAAAGTACAATCGACAAGTCAGACGACCCATACTCACGACGGGACATGTGGCAATTTTCATTAGGAGCCAGGGATAAGTCTTTCACGTGGGTCCATCGACTGATCGATGCGACCGCTGAAAATCCTACTTCCTGAAATCTTAGGAACGTGCGAACCAACAGCTGATGCCTGTTGGGTCTTCCGACGTGACCGGCCGGCATTGCCGAGCTGCGGATCGAAACGTGACGGCGTCGCACGGTCTCCACGGGGCGACATGCTCCTCGTATCCGCACTTATACGACGCTACGTACGAGAGGAGCGATGGTAACGACCGCGAAGCTCTTTCGCGACGGTCGTAAAAACCGTCTGAGTCCCGTCTAGCCGGCGGCTCCAGGAAGAAACTGCGCTTTTTGCGCAGGGGATACCGCCAATTCTTTTGTCCCATCTACGTGCCGCCTATTTGCCAAGCTTTCCGAACCATACGAACGTATTCGCTCCGCGCGTATTTCGCTTTCGTGGAATCTCACGTCGGTTTCAGCGAGGCGACATAATGGAGTTAATTTGGTTAAGCGGGCCGGCCGCACTCCTTGACGATGCGGCTCCTTAAAGTCCTCCACGACTGACGCCAGTTGGTCTAGTCGGCGTCATTGGCCGTCTGCTCTTCTCGCGCGCCTCTTGGCAGCGACGATTTACGTCCCGGTCGATGACGAGGGCAATTGTCTGTGGCGTGCACGCTATACAGACATTCCTCGGCGTTTCAACGACGGCGACACCGACCAAGACCTCGACGTACACAGCTGCACCACTCGACACGTATAAATGTACAAACATATAAGTATAAATATAAACGTTGTCCCGCGAGCCTCGAGTGACTCGCGCGGTGTCCATTTGTCACGAAATGACAGGGAACACGACCGAAGGTCTAGGTCCGCGCAAAACAACGAGGAACTATGTTCACGAGAAATCATCCTTCACTCGTTTTTGCCACTACGAATAGCCCCTTGGACAATCGTAAACGTACAATGCGAGCATGCCGACGTTCTATCGTATCGATCGTTAGGTACGTTTATTTTAATTACACGGAATTCAATATGCGAAGAACGGAGGATCTCGTTGCGTCGGTACGTGGAAGGAGTTTCGTAATAATAGAGAGCATTACGTGGAGTCACTGCTAAGGGCCCGACGGCACGTACTTACACTGCCCATTCGGTCCAGAACCAAATTGCCAGCGGTGACAAATCTAGCGACGATGTCGCCGACAGAAGTCTATCGTGCGTTGTTTCTAACGTTTAGACGGTGACTAAGAACGATATCCGTACATAGTCTCGCGCCACGTACACTCCAGTAACGTGCCTAGTTCGGTACGATCCTCCGCATAGAGGTGCAACAGGGAGACAAGCACGAGGACGAGGAAATAAGTGAGACCGGCGTAATAGTTGGCATCGCTACCCTCGCCGACGATGACGAGTTTCTCGGGGCGGTAAACAGACCCAACCGGCTGCTCTTTTGCTCCGAAAGAGACGAGAATGACTGCGGTTCAAGGCTGAGACGCGTGAAAAGTCGTGTAAACAGGAGACGACGGTTCTTCGTTTCCATTGGCGAAACTATCAAGTTTGTCTCTTACGTCTAAATAGACGAGACTATTATTATCCAGCCTTCGTGCGAGAGTGCGAGATATCCCTGTGGATCACTCGGCTTACGCGCCGCCGTAAGCCGATTGTTGGATCTTCAAAGACAACGTTCGACGTTGCGGAGACCTCATGTTCGAGGAGGATCGAAGGCGCCTCGAGCGACAACCTCGAATGAAGCTCTGAATAAATCACCACGTACTCATATGTATATCCGTCGGTCTACGTGCAAGAACGAACGATGAAGTGTCGCGCAATCGCGATCAGCTCTCTTGCATCTTTTATCGCCTCACGGAGAATCGTCGAATCGAATTTCGTCATCGCTGCGAGACAAACTCGAGCCCGCCGGTGTACGACCCAACTCGCCACGGTGGCAACAACATACCAACGTCCACTCCACGTAACAAGATTTGCCTTTCATTCGACGATCGTAAGAATGAGGAAAAAATCCTACTGCGCTTGCCGAAAAAAGAAGAATCGTTTGACGCTCGGAGAGAAAAAAGTGGGCAAGCGTGTATCAATGACAAGGGCTTATTAATAGCATCGGTATGGTCGGCCGCCTGCGTAAGAGGCCTATCGACTTTACACATACACGCTCATTTGGCCTTATCGTCGGTTCGTCGCCACCGTTGCGCGAAACCCGCCGGCAGGGTTATCGTCTCGGGGCCTCTTCTTGTCTCTCAATGACGTGTGCCATCGCCAGAATCCTCCAAGCTCGCTGTGTCGTGACACGCCGGGATAATAATAACGCGAGAACGTGCACGGCTTATATCGTGCATAGACTAAATAAGCATCGTCGACCTATTGCGCCGGGAAATACAACCTCAGCGATGCACGACCATCGCTCGACCCCATCGGAATACCAAGTGCCGCTCGAGCTCACGACCTTTTTTTTTTCTTTTTCATCGCCGAGGATCAAGGCAAACTCATCATCGTAGGATCTCCACTCGCCGGACACACCTATGCCCCTCTAGGATCTCGCGGAATCTTGTGGTTAAAGAAGGAAAGCATATTCTCTTGACATCGACCGTGGAATAGTGAACTCTGGCGCGTTCCGCACACTGAGCGTTCGCGTTAAAGCTTTAAAGGGGTTCTCCGTTTCCACAGAGGCCGTCGAAAGGGAAAGCAATAACGGCAGCAGTAGCAGTAGCAGCAGCAGCAGCAGCAGCAGCAGCAGTAGCAGCAGTAGCAGCAGTAGCAGTAGCAGCAGCGGTATAACCCGAGGGCGAGGGGTCGTACCGGTGTGCTCGTACTCGTATTGATCGGACGCAACTCGGCTCCAGGCTAGAGACGCGTACAATGTCCACGGGTTAATGATGCGACGGAGTGAGAGAAACCGAGAACAAGGGGGGCACAAGAGGAAGGGAGAAATGCGGACGGGAATATGTGACATGCACGGGGAGCGGGGTGCGACGTTGGGGACGAGCCAGAGAAAAAAAAGTCGGAGAGGAGAGTGAAAAATGGCGAGAGGCAGTTTAAACGGGGGAATTAGGATAGATGGATATATCATTTACTCCAAGACTCATCCCCTCTCCTCTGTGCCGTGCAATTGATTTATGTTAGCCAATGATAGTGAATGAATGAAAGCGGAGCGACGGCTAACCAGTAGAGAAAGTGAGCGACAGACTATCAACGGACAGTTGACGATTCAATGAGAAAAGTCGTTGCTCCGATCGATCGCTAGAGAAGCGAAAGGAGGGACAGGGATAAGGGTGGGGGTGTTAGAATTGACTTCCCCAAGTCGGTAGACTTGAAGGTTCGTAGTTGGTTGGTGAACGTTAAAGCCACGTGGTGCGATGCACTTTACAGCCCCGCGGGATATCCTCGCAACCTTCCTGCACCCTGGCGAACCGTAAAACGCGAGCTATTCAGTCCGATCGTTTCTGTCTCTCTACCCTTGTCCGCCCCTTAGAAATCATTTCTTCTCCTCCCTCAGGAAAGAACTCTCAAGCGTAGCTCGCGCAAACTCCTTATCGATTTTTCGCCAAGTTTCTCCAAGTAGACGACGAGTTCCGTGCTTAAAAATTTCAACGTTCGTAGTACGAGAACGATTGACGGGGCACTCTCTTTCCCTTGCCGAGCAGCGAGTGCATCGATCGAAGGAGAGAGCGAAATGCGCCGTTGCCCCGAGGGGGCAATGCACCAGGCACAACGTCGATGGCACGAGCGAACCATCAACCGGTCGACTCTGGTCGATCTACGCGACATGCATCGAATCCCAACTAACCGCATCGTCCTCTCCTTGCCGAATAAAAATCAATCGAATCCATTCTACGTGCCCTTGAACGCACTGCCACTATTTATACCGTCCTTCGCCAGACATCCTCTGTTTTCTAAGAATTCCACGTTTATTGCATCATCGCTTGCATTCCGTGTCGGAAAACAAGTCGGTGCTGCAGCTGCATCGCGCGGAGGGTGAGGTCGGCTGTTGTCCATCGATTTTCTCGACAATTAACGATACTGCAGAGGCGGCGCTTTCCAGACAATCAACTCGGCGAATGGCTTGCGTAACGCTCCTCGGAGCGCTCGGCATTGTCGTAGGTCCTTCTCGGCGCGGCACAGGTGGTCGGGATACGTACGATCGTTGTCCTAGGCCTCTCAAGGCTGTACGCGCCTCTTGCGCACCGTTAGACGGACGTGAGAGTGTCTATTGAAACGGAAAGTTCATTGGCACCGACAACTGCCATCGACTTTTTGCGCGTCTCAAAGGCCGACCCGGAAAAAAACAATCACCCTATCCTATCGGTTCTCAATCAACGGACCACCCGCTCTGACCTGTACAACAAAGAAATATTTCATCGAATCTTTGGCTTTTTCCGCAGGTATATCGACTGGCATTGTCGTAGGTCTTGCAAGGGCAGACGAGCTTGGAGCATCAATTAGTCCGTTCGATTGGCCTCGATTCAACGGCGAAATCGATACTCTATAGCACGGCTCGTCTCCTTCCCCCTCTCTCCATTCCTCTCTTCTTTTCCGTGCGACGAGAGCTGCGAGGTTTATAGGTTCTTTACGTAACGCGAATATCTTTCGTCTTGGTATCGTCTAGCCTTCGTCGGAGAAGGCGCTGACGCAAATTAAGAGCCAGAAGAGTCGGGCCGATCGATCATTCGATTGTAATTACGATGTCCCCCGTCTGTTATCGCTCGAGTCGAGCGGTAATTAATCACAATATATACCGGCAAACGCTTGGGGAAAATCATTTTACAGCTCTACGGCGCAGGTTAAATGCAAATATTTTTACTTGTATAATGCGACGGACGTAATGAATATTTAACCGTTGAAGCAGCAAAGTCCCCGACGGCGCCGGCTCGCAAGAACTTAATTGTCAATAAAATATGTCGACACAGAAGCGGAAACGCGCGAATAAAACAGCAGCGTGCGTCTGTCGTTGGTATTAGCCTGGCAATTGCGCACTATGAAACGTGCCTAGTTTTCTAAGCACGCAACTCATCTGCATTGGAGCGTTGAGCTAGGTTCTCCGGCAGGTCCGTTCGACCGTCGCCGCAGGCTACCGACGAGACGAGTTACATCAGCCTCGCGTAATCAGTCTGCCAATTATCATTATCGCACAAGGTCTGCTCTGTCTATCGGTTCCGCCAGTGTGGCGCGCTCACACGTTCGAGCTCGTGCACACGAACCTTCGTCGATTAAGCCAGCGCTCGGTACGATCGTTTACTCTTTAAATGTCGCTTATCGGCTGGACATAAAAGCAAGGCAAGGCAAGGCAAAGCAGTTTTCAGGGGGTTTGAGATTCCACTTGGCTCGACGGCCTATCCGGCTACTCGTAGTCGGATCGAGCTGCCAATTATCGTTATCGTCGACAAGGCCACGAGACTGTACGGTTCCGGTTGTTTCGACGCTTTCTATCGCGTGCGAACACGCGTCCGAATCTTCACGGGCTTCTCGCGTGCATATTCTAGCCGGGGAAGGAAGAAAAAGAAGTCGGCCTGTCGCGGATCCCGTGCTTACGCTTCTGTGACGCAAGTGTCTCCTTATCGGCGACCTCACGGGCCAAACAAACGTGACATCGTTCCCAATAGATCGGGAAAACGCTTAGTTGACCGACGGTCTAGCCAAATACTTCTCCAAAACTTTGCTCCGTCCGTGCGGAAGCGTGTTCACTATCGTCCTTCAAAAAACAGATACTAATTGTCGCATGGAAAAGAAGCAATTTTTCCGCGTGCACCATCCTACTTTTTTTTGTCGCGCCACTCAAGCTTCCGCAAGCCATTTAATATCCCTGGCCGCTACTATCTCCCATCAATTTTAATATGCACACTGCGACGCGCGTGTGACGTTGCGTGACACGGCACGTCGCGTGAGACGAGTGCGTTTTCTAGCCGGCGTAGACGTCAAACAATACCTCACCGTCGTTATTATGCTTGGTTCGCACGCCACAGTTAAGGACCCATCGCGCCCAGACCTACCAGCTCTTATTTTATGCAACGCCACCGAATCACCTTCGAATTGCGACGGCACTGCCCCAACGGATTATGCATTAAGCGCACGTTACGTGAGGACGATAACGAGCTAGGAATATCGGGGCAAAAAAAAAAACAATTGAATCATGAAACAATTGCGCGGAATGCCGGGGTCGCAAGAATCTCGGAGATTGCGCTTCTCGGCGACGTGGCGGTGGCAAAATCGCCGCATAAAGCAGTCGTTTCGCGATGCATGCGCGGAAACAAAGGCACCGATGTGTGCAGCCGTATCAGCGCCGCTGCCCTCGTTCGTGGCCGGCAAATAATGGCGAGTCGACGAGGCCGGCCGATAAGGGGAAATTACGGTTTCGAATGAGAATGTCGCTACCGTTGCCGTTCTTTTCTGTTTTTTTCTGGTTTTTTTTTTTTTTTTTTTTTTTTTCCGAGCCCGATAACCGTCCGTAATCAGCGATATTTAGCGATTCATGCGCCACGCAAATAGGAAGCAACAAACAGAGATTAACGATGAGTTCGGTAATTAAAGATAATTGAATGTGCGAGTTAAGCTCGTATTTAAGTCCCCTCGGAAATGCGGATGGCGAATCTTTATCCGACGAAAGTGTATCTGACAAGGACAGGAGAGAAAAAGCAAATGCTGATCCTGCATTATGCCGGCCGTTAATCTTTTACTGCGGCCAAAGGAAGCTATATTCGTCCTCCGCTCGAAACCGGTAAATCCATCGATCGACCGACACCTCTCCGTTATACGACCTTTTCTTTTAATGACGGCTCATTGCCAGAACCAGGTGCTTTAAGTGCTTTTTACGAAAATTTACGAAAATTCCGGCAACTTCGTGCTCCGCTATTTCTTCCGGTGTAGGCAGTTCGATCGTTTAATGTCTTCTAATGAGACGCGAAAAATGGCGTAGTGGTGTGCACCTGCGTCGGTGAAAATGCTTACTAATTGTGTGGAAATGCGGGAGAAATGAGTCGCCGACGAGACCCTCCTTAAATATTCGTCGGCGAGCTCGATGACGGTGCAAGGTCAGTGACGTACGCCAGGGATAAATCGAGTTACGCTCGAGAAATGATATGCCTTATCTGCATGGTGCAAGGTACGCAGTATTGTTAGAGTCAGGAGAATATGAGTTAGGAAGAGAACCTGATGCCGACGAGACGGTCCTTCCCTTCTACCATTTCTGCGCTAGCTTTTCATCATGATTTTCACGAGTTCCTATTCGTAGCGGCTTGGAAGGATAGTCGAGCAGGGCGCCGACTTTTAACGGACGTTTCCCCTTTGAAGGAGATAACATTTACGGAGCCGAGATAACGGCGACAGGAGTCTAGACGGTTAATTACAAGGGGTCCCTTAAATCGAGCCAACTTTTCCAACAGCGACTTTCAGATAATCGAGCGAGAATAGTCCCGTGATCCTATTCAATTGGATTCCACTTGATTTTCATGACTTGAACTTGTGGCGATTAAGGAAAATTGTCGGCGTGGATGAAAGCCAAGGGTTGCGCAACGATCGATTATCGTGCGGAATGGTTTGCTTTGGTAAAAATCCCCGCCGGCTGGGGCGCGACCCGATGGTATCGGTCTCCTCATTTCCATGGGGAGAAAAAAATGAAAACTGATTAGACGCGTACATCGAGGGAGCGTTGCGTGCCGACGACAACGTGACGATAGGCTCGGGCCCTACAGCCCGCCCGAGACACGTATAAATACATATCGAATGGGCGTGAAAACACGTCTGGCACCTACGAAAATACGCGAGAGCTTCTATCTGCAAACAAGAGGACGGACTTGCCGCGATAAGATCGAACGTAAGAATACACGTCGCATGCATTCCAGCCACTTGTCGCACGTCGGCAGATGCCTATAGCTCTCCTTTATCCCGAGACACTAGCACGGTAGCACTTGTTATTATTCGATAAAGCTTGAGGCGCGGACGGCTGGGTAATCGCTGGAGCACGTTCGATGAGCTTAACTAGCTCGCCTACGTCAGGCAATCGGCCGATTGCGCCGTTAATTATTCCTCGGGAAACGGAGCGAAGACACGGAGAAATGGTGGGGCTTCGTTCAACGAAATTCGATACGAAACCGTCGAGAGACGAACCCGTGGAAAAATAAAGAACGTTCGCGTCCGTCGAACTCGCAGACTGTATTTGCGTACGTCAAACAATCCTGACATGTGTAACGCGCGTTTACGCATACGCCTATCGTAAATCGTGGTCGAATGCATACTAAGCGAGCAGCCAAGACCTGGAGGAAAAGAGAGGAGAGAAACTGCACTTGTGTAAACCGGAGGAGCCGACGAGCAGTTCCCACGGCCCGACGCGGGGCTGCTTCGATTAAAGGGAAAGAGGACGCCCGGCGTAACGAGGACGAGCCGTTCAATGACTGCTCAATGGAACAACATTCTCTATTCGTTAATTAACAAGCACCTGGAAAATTAATCGTCCATCTATCGATCAATTGTAATTAGAATTACGCATTGCTTATTACAATTCTCCCCGTACGCGATGTGTCTAACGATAAGTCCTCCGGCATTGCATTATCGAGCTGACTCGAGATTTTAATGCTCCTACTCGCGGATTAAGCTTTGTGTGTTCCCTTCGAGGATCCTCCGTATGCTAACGAATAGGGCGTGCTCGTGATACTAATGAGCCAGATTAGACGAACCGTTAGATTGGAGGCACGATAAATCACCCAGTGGATATAAATGAGTCTGATTACACGTGGAAGGGAGTTGGTCGTTCCACTTACGTTTCTCCGTGCGTTCTGAATGCTAACGTTCGCAGGGATCACCGAGACGAACGATTAAAATGTTTTTTTTTTTTCACCTCTCGGGGTGGCTGAATAATTAACGACGGGCAAGATCGAGCCGGCAAGATAATAGCCGGTCATTTGCATTTTCACTCCATTTCGGGACGCGAGATTCTCTTGGTTGCTCCAATCTAATCGAAGGAAAGATAATGCGGAATTTGCATTCTCCCGTCGTCAGGAGATAAACGTTTTTCCGGGCGTTACGAATCGACAATTTGCGAAACGCCAGAACGAGAGATCAGAGTGGCAAGATTGCGAGGAATTTGCATTTTTACCGGACGGTGATGGATTTTTCCGGCTCGCGAGAGCGTTGCGAATTGGCCATTCACGAGAGGCAAGAGCGAGAGATCTGCCCGGAGAGATTCGCGACATTTGCATTCTTTCCTGAGTAATCAAATATGAATGCCGCCGTTTCGTGAGTCTCTCGTCGTTAGCCTCGGCTCAGACGGCCCGCGAACGGAGCTGACCTCGCGATCGGCCCGTTGCCATTTAAAAGTGCGAGAGTGGTCGTCGCGCGAGGAGCTATCGACCGCGAAAGAGAGCCAGACGGAACGGGTCGGCCGAGGATAAAAACCGAGCGAGAGAGAGCCAACGAACCTGCCTGCAGAAAAGAAAAGGGGACCAAGAGGCTCTGTCTCTCTCTCCTTCTCCTCCCCTTCTCTCTTTCCGACTCTCTAGCTCTCGAGCCAGACGAGAACACTGCAGTGAAAGCCCGGATCGCATTCTGGGCCAGACGGAAGAAACGCCACGACAACGGCAGACAGCCTATCTCTGCCGTCTTTCTCTTTTCTTCGGTCGTTACCTCATGCTCTCTCCCTCCGCCCCTGTCTGACACGCACACGGGCTTTCCTACTTTTTCCCTCGGCCGCGTTTCTCACGTAGCCTTTCGTCTACGTCGTGGCTTTTTTCGTCCCGTCATTTCGTAACATTTCGCCGACCTCCTTAGGAAATCGGAGAAAAAATAAGAAAGGGTCCGAGGTATTTCTTAATCGGGGTATACTTTGCTTTCAGCGAGGTAGAATCAAAGATTCGTTTTATCGATCGTTATCGAAAAATCATCTTAATTTGTTTAGGCAATATCTATGCATCGATAAGACCGCCGATAACCGTTATCAGCTTCTGTGGCTGCCAACGGAGTACAAAGAAACGTTAAAATACGAGATACGGAGGAGACGGTAATAAAGAAGAAATACATCATCGAACATACCACCAGGGCCATGTCGCGGGGTTTCGAATCCTGAGCGTGTAGGATTCGTGCACCCAGCTCGAGCAGCTTTCTCCTCAACTGTTTCACGGAGACGCCGAGCGTCTGCATGCAGCGACGCCTCAGCTTCATTTGAACGGAGCCGCCAGGTTGCCGACGAGCTGGAAATCACTGACCGTCAGCTGTCAAGCTGGCATAACACGCACTGCCGGTTCTCCCCAACTCTCCTCTTCTTCCTCCTCTCAATATCTTTCTCTCTCTGTCTCTGTTCGTTGAGGGCTTTTTATCGGCGACAACACGAGACTATCTCCCGTCTGTGTCTCTGTTTTCGAGGAGTCAGTGGCGGGTCGATAGCCGTTCGACGTAATTTCGACGATGATAACGAGCCGGGAGGACAATCGATTCTTCCAGCTTTCGACGGCGATGGCCTCTTTGAACTTTCCGTCTCTTCGCGTATTTGACTTGTCTGACGCACGAGTATCACAGCGATCGGTGCATCCCGTCTAGAAAGTCCACGGGCTCCCCTTTTCTGTCTGAGCGCCTAATTCGATTGGCTACGGTGCCTCTACGCTCGATGCCCACTTGACCACAGAGGCCTTACGGTTGTTTAACGAGCGCCTAACGGCTCCGCGGATTCCCAGGGAGGGAGAATCCTCCTGTTTTTTCCGCCTTCCGATCCTTATCCCCTTTCGATATTTGCCGAGCACTCGTCTGTCGACGCGAGTCTCCTCGGCACTCGCGACGATGGAATGTAACGATGGGAAACGCCAAGAGATCCGCAGGATCTCTTCTCTTCTCCTCTTCTCTTATTGTCCGAAGCTTCGAAACTTCTTCTACGAGTAAAAAAATAACTTTGGCCTCATCCAACTTTCACAGTCGTCGAGATTTCTCGCTAGCTCGAGATAGAAAAATAACTCTGATATCCTTTCGGGCAGAACTTGACCACCGACGAATAATACGCTGACATGCGCGTGCTCCGAGTCGACCTTGACTTTCGGCTTTGCCTCCGTCTCGCGTCGCCTTCTCGACCTCACCTCCGCTCGTCTCGTCTCGTCTCGTCTCGTCTCTTTCCTTCCCTTCCCTTCCCTTCCCTTCCCTTCTTTCCGCTCCTCTACACTTATCCGAGGTACCGTCTGCCCCGAGGGGAGACGATCGATGCGATCCGTAGGTACAAGACCTTCCGCTTCTTCCTGATCTCTCCCGATCGAACAGCCGAGAAGGGGTGAGTGCTGCGCGATTTGGCCGGCTTCCCGAGAGTCTCCGTATTTTGCTTTGCTCGATCGCAACAATCGAGAACAGCTTAGCGCCAGTCGGGAAATCTTCTCGTTCGTTTCGTTTCAGCGCCCCAAAGGCTCGACGATGAGCGTTGTGTCACTGGAAAATTGGGGAACAAGTGTCTTCGTTGATTCTCTTCTCGACTTGAGCCGTCCAGCGTTATCGTCGTCAAAGTATCGAGGTCAAGGGTTTACACGCGTTTTGCTTAGGGTTTGATTGATTCGGTTGAATGGGCAAATACGTTGCGACGTAGAAGGAAAGAACGAGGATGGATCGAAGGAACGTTTCAAGAGCTGACGCCGACACTTTCGACGCGTCAAACCCACTCCAAGTCCGGCGGCAGACTGAACTCGACCGGTGGCTGTCAGGCCGCAGCACCGTCGAATCGTCGTTCTCCCCTCTGCTTCTTCCTCTCTACCCCCGTCATACATCCCTCGTCCCTCGCGCACGCCTGCAACTCTCCACCGCCCACCGTCGACGCAGACGTCCTCTTCACCCCTCTCCTCAGGCCACCTCTCTCTTTAGAACGACATCTCTCTCGTACATTGGGGATCCGCTCGCTCTCGCTCTCCTACCCTTAGCACCATTTCTCCCAGACGTCGGCGCGCACACACGCGCAACCCCTTCTCCTCGACAGGCGAAAATAGGGCTTACGTAGATGTGCGAATTGTAACAGCCGTGAAAAAAACAGGCTGCGCTAATTGTCCGAATTTCACGCTGGTCGACTGTAGCGAGGGAGATATGTAATTGTTGGTATGGCGCGAGGAAGGTCATCCTTGCACCTGCGGCAATTAGCTATAAATAATGCCCGGGCCTGAATGTCCCCATGAATTATATGGTATGCCCGTACGGTCGTTCCTGCGAGTCTTCCCGGTCTGGCTGGCTCTTTACATCGCCTCCTTCGCTCTTATCGATTTGATTGTCCCGACACTTAACTCCCCCCAGTCCTGCCGTACCCTCCCGCGCTCGTTTTCTCGTTGTCTAATTACCCCTTTCCTTTGCCCTCGCTCAGTGGCTCGGTCGCTCGATCTTCTGGCTACTCCGTTTATCATTGCCCTTGCGTCCTCGCCGCGTGTCAGCCGTCCGTTTCGCTTCCTCGCACCTATGTATATGCATTTCCAACCGAAGGCATATTCGGCCGAAGAACAGACAGTGGTTGCGGCAGGATCGTGCGTTGCATTCGTCGCGCAGGTCTCACCAACACGTACTCGGTGCAACGCACCGCACAGGCACACGCACACGAGCGTAGCAAGTAGATCAAGCCACCAGCCGGTTCAACCGGTGCGCGTCTTAGCAGACCGTGTCTCTGGACCTCTTCTTCTCTCGTTCTCTCGTTCTCTCGTTCTCTCGTTCCTCGGTCTGGTCGAGACGCAAAAATCAGCGTCTGAACGACGAGGACGACGACGACGACGATACCACGATAGGATCCTCCGTTGCATCCCGAGCGAAGGAAGGGTCGAGCGAGCCTCGATATTCATCGGTGCGATTCTAATAGATCGTTTGGCGAATTTGCAGGCAGACGAGCGCCGGGAGAGCGAGTTTCGTTTTTCCTTGCTTGGGGTGCCGCGGTAGCGTACGTTCACTCGGCAAATTATTCCCGTCGACGGCGCACTCCAGCCGGTTCCATTAATTCGAGTATACCACTCCAGTCCGTAGAGGGTGAAATTACCCTTGAAATTATAACAGGTTGATACTTTAGGTGCGCGCTGCGCGGGTGTCGCGCGTATCGACCGTACAAGCGCGCCTGGATTGATGCCACTTGTTCAAGTCAATACGTTCCTACGTGGCCGTCTGTATGAGCGCTGTGTGTGTGTGCGTTTCTTCATTTATATACACAGCCAACTATGCGACAGACGCACGAGCGTTCCAAGCTCGATGGCCGTCGAATTCTTGTCAATTAAAAGCCGCGCGTCGCGCCAATGACGCGCGCGTCGCACGAGGTCATTGGTAAGTTATTCAGTCTCGTGTACGTAGCGTCTCGGTCTCTCCGACCCACCCATCGCTCGGCCAGACGCTCGATTACCCCGGTTACGAATCTCGGGTACCACACCGTCTACCGTCGAGTGGCCAATCGACGTTATCGTTAACCAATTCAACGGCTAAGACCGACCTCGGGGCTAGCCCATTTTCACAATTCCCAGAAGACATTGGCGCTATTAACGCGCAAAGAATCAAACGTCGGAGACCTGCGAAAGATCGCAGGAGTTTCCAAGCGAGACGGTTCGTAGGAGCCACGGGCGCCCCTTCAGGAACCTCCGTGGCTGACCTTAGGCCGACCAAGGTCGGACCTCCAAGGAGTTGCCCTGTCTGCCTCTAATATCGTTTTGACTGACGCCCGGCTGTTTTGACGGGCGCGCTTTCCACTCTCCTCGTACGTTTCGTTCGTTCTCTCCTTCCCAGTCTGGCCCTCGGAAACGACCACGCGCCCGGTCAACGCTGAAACCATACCTCTGCTCGCCTTCGACCGGTCCGTCATTTCTGCGCTACGATTTCTTGCATAATTCCCGCCCTTCCCGTTGCTCCTTCTATCGCTCCCTCCCCAGGAACCTGCCTTTCAGCGTGGCGCATTTCCATCATGACATCCGGCTCGTCTAACGTGCATCAACGGCTTCCAAGTAATACTTCCTAGTCTGCCTCGTGACGATTCAAATCCCACAAACCCCCGACGGCATTCGTTTGCTCGTAGACTTATCGTTATCAGCGGCAACAGAAGCGTCTGATATGGTAATTTATTATTGGTAATTAAACCGCCCTGTCGCTGGAGATCGTTCTTCGCCGAGAGACTTTGCTAGACGGACAAATACTAATTAGTCCGACGAGTCGGAAAAAATGATATTCTCCTGGGCGTGGAATTTTCCGATGCGTTAAGCCTTCGAGCTGTTGGGCCGGCGACCAAGTACTTTCACACCGAACAACTTGCTCGTTCCTTTTCGCTGTATTTAGGGAGCTGGTCACCGTAAAGCCCTTAATGATGATTCTCCGGCTTTCCGGCCCTACTGTCCCCTCTCCGTTTATTCGTTGGAGCACCGAGAAAGAGGAAGAGAAATGACGCCGTTCGTCTTGGTTTCCCTGGCTGACTATTAGCGTATGTATCTCCTACGAGCGTCTCCTCCGTCCGTCCGTGTCTTCCTACGATCACTTCTTTCTCTAGCAATCACGAGCATACCCGCACGCTCGTCACTTGCGGTCCTCCATAAGCGCAATGCGTTCCCATAGACCCTCAGAAGCGGGGAAACGCGTATGCATGTAAATTTCTCCATATTCGTCTAACTGGCAAGGGCGTAGGTGTTTGTATCTACCGGCATATTCCTAAATCTGCTTCTCCCCGTGTCCGTCTATCCGTAAGTACATACTCGCGTTTGTGTGTACGGGCGTCTGTCTGGCTGGTAAGTGTGAACGTGGCTTAATACCCAACGAGGAACCACGAGGCAGCGGTTCTCGCGCGGCCCCGTCGTTCGTGTGCCGCTTTGTACGGCCGCGCTACGTCGGTGTGCGTGATTTCGTGCGTTGGTGTGCGCGCCGTCTAGACAGGAGGTTGCCGGGGCCATGCGAGAGGCAGCGGCGAGAGAGGCCATCAAGGGGCAGGGGGTCGGAAGACGAAGGAGGGGTCTCGACAGAGCAGCGGGGTACAGAAGCGTGGAGGAAAGAAAGAGTAGGAGAACGAGACAGGGGCAATGCCAAGAGGAGGAGGAGGAGGAGGAGGAGGAGGAGGAGGAGGAGAGACGCTCGCGTAGACGAAGGGGGATGGGATAGAAGGGTGGCAGTGCGGCAAGATAGCGGGGAGGGGTATGATAACCGGCTATCATATCTCAGGGCCGTCGCTACGAGTACACCGGTTCTCCTCTTCTCTTTTTCTCATTTTCTCTTTTTCTCTTGGCCGTCCTTTTCATCGTCCCTCCCGCCGTCCTTTCTTCGCTCAGGTACACCGCTCTTCTTCTTCTCCTACTCCGTTTCGTCTTCCCCGATTACGTTTCGTCCTCCTTCCTTCCTCTCCTCCTTTCTTTCCGAGATCGGTCCGACCATTTATGCTATTTTTCTAGACGCAGTGCCCTTCGTCGCGTCCGTAGAGAACCGTACTTACATACTCGCCTTTTCTCCGTATCCGTCCGTCGTTTTCCCTGTTCTTTTTCCTCGTCTGCGCGAAGCAAGCATGCCGATGTAACCTCCACCACCGCCACCACCAACGCCACCACCTCCGCCACCACCTCCGCCGCCGCCGCCGCCGCCGCCGTCGTTGCGAGACTTTTACTTCTTCTGCAGTTCCTTCTCTCTTTCTCTCCTGTCGGTCCTCGCGGCATGGCTCTCCTTGTTCATCTGGCAGCGGAGCAAGTTGGGCCGGTCGACGCGGTCCAGACGAACGTGATAACTCTTTCTCCCTTCTCCCCCTGGTCTCGGGCGGAGCCTTTTTCTTCGTCTCCTTCGTCCTCCAGCACCTCCTTCTCGATCGTCCTTTTTCCTCCTTTGGCCCTTCACAAAAGGCATCGCCGTCGTTATCGGGAGAAAGGGGCTGGAGGAACGGCTCGTCCCTCGAGTGAGGGACAGCGCGACGAGCGGAGTCGGCTATCAATTGGGAGTGGAGTTTGAAAAAAATTCTCAAGTCGGAGAGACCGAGACCTCGGAAATAATCGTCGGGGGCGAGTGATAGACAGGCAGAGTAATCAATCGACGACGTCGCTCATTCGGTTTGTCCTGTCGCGGTCGACTTAATCTCGGATCAAGAGGTATCCTAGAGTTTTACGACTCCGTCAGTTTGTCGTCGGAGACACTCGAGCCGCCGGATTACCGAGTCTATCTTCCCGGGGTGTGTCTATATCGCCGACGAAACGGCAGGATTACTTAATCCTGGATTAGAGACACTGACGGCGCGATATGTAGGACTGACAAATGCATTCATGCCTCATCTCCCGAGCCGCGCTCGGCCAATCCCATTTGGACGTTCCTCCTTTCGAGCAGATTCGCAGAGACAAAAATTCTCCGCGTCGATGAACCTCTAACGAGCGTTTATTCCGATGAGTTATTTCGTGCTTTGTCGCGAAACTGCAAAATTCATTCTCGGACCTTCTCCCCTGGCAGCTTTGACTCTGCGGGGACGTCAGCCGCGATTGTTCCACTCCCGTCGTTATTCCGCCCCTCTCCTTTTTTTCCCTTTCCGACTGGGTGTCCGGCAGTTTCAGCACACCCGCGGGACCAATATCGGCCCACGTCCATTTCGCACGGCAGATTATTTCGAACGTTGTTAGGGGACCGAGAGCGAGTCAACGAGATCGACACCCCTCGATCGCCGCTTTTTGCCCTCGCCTTGTTAATGACATAACTCGGAAAGTCGTTGCACGGTGAAAAAGTATGACGGAGAATCGGCGCGATAAACTTGACTGCGGACTGTCGACCTACCTCCTTCTTGAAAATTCCAGACGGCCGCGACTGCGAGAAAAAGAACGAATCGATCGCCGATAAAAATCTGCATTTCTGTGTCCTCGCTCGACAGCTACAAGAAATGTTATTGCCAGATAAGTGTGCGTTAATACGCGCTGATAAGAATCGCCAATACGGCGGACGAGGTTGCACTTTGTTCCTTGGATTAGTCGTCGTGTAATTGCAAAGGAATAGCATTTAATTTTAGCGTTAAATCATTATCGAAAGTTCGTAGAGATAGATGGCAAGTGTTGGACAAAAAGCGTGGGAATTGGTAAAATAGCTCATTGAATGGGTCCTGAGTGGGTTCCTGAAATATCCAAAGATTGGGAAATGAGGTCGGAATATTTGATGACGTTGGTCGGATTTTATTCCCTTCCTCGTGAATGATCGTTGGCGCGTCGCGGCGTGGTGTCATTAAATCAAGGAAATATAGTGCGTTTGCGTAACAGTCAGTGGGACTGATCTATAAGCGGCCGGCGGGGTTGGCCAGAGGTGGGCCGTGTGTGAGCTTCAGCAATGGTTTGTTATTCATGCAGAAAAATCGCGAGGTATGCCATTCGCGCGCGGCATCCTCCCGGCTGAGAGGAGAGTCAGGTTTTGAGATACGCGCACGGCCGTGCAGCCCGCGAGTATACGTGGGTGGACGGTACGTAAATAGCCGAAAAGTTATGGCATCGCTTATTTCACGCGCGGTTAACGCGCCGACGGCCCTGCCACGGTCCGCCGAATATCCGCGAAAATCCCAGGACTTTGGTGAAAAAACTTTTTTTCCATTTTCCTCCGATCCTCAAGCGGAGCCGAGGAAATTCTGTCGCTGCGCCAGACCACCGATCGACCCGTCACAATCTCTCGTTGACGTACCAATATCAACATTATTTTTCTTCCATCAGAAAACCTCCGCTATCATTGTCATACGTTCAGAGGCAACGCAAAGAACTGCCAAGGAGACATATCGATCGTCCGATGAAAAACAAAGCCTTCAGAGTTTTCACGATAATTGCCTTCAGAATTAATCACACGTTCAGTCGATTCACTCATTTTCTTCGAATCATCACGATTATCGTATGTTTTTTATTAAATCGTTACGCAAAAGGAGTGTTAGACGCGAGAAGATGGCACGTAACGACTCGATAGTTTCAAGAAACGTCGATTCATTCGCCGGCTGACGATAACTCGCCGATATGCGGCCAACGCGATTAATTATTATATAATTCCGGGAACTGCTGCCCACGCTCTTTTCACCCTCAAGCGAATTTTAATAAAACGCCGATTACAGCAGAGCGAGACGGTTGTAATCAGCGAGTAGTTTCACAGCATGTTCATAAACGAATCGTTCGATTATCCCCAGTTTTTCAAGGAAGATCTCGATAGGAGATGGCACATGTTTCTTGCTCGACCGATACAGACCTTTGGCGGAAAAGAAATGTTAAAAGCCGATCGATAGGATTTCTCTGGGTCTGCGTGTACCGGCCGCGTGTCTTCGTCGGTCTGTCTCGTGTCTCGAGGTCTGCCGTTACGCAACGTGTCGCGGTTATCCACGTGAGAACCCTGTCCCGTCGTTGGAATCCGGATCGGGAATCGAAGGACACGTGCCCAACCGACTCACCCAGACGGATTAGGGACGTAACAAAAGACTAACGTAACTGCAGAGACTCGAGATTGCCCGAGAAACTCCTTTAGCCATATGTTAGACATTTTTTCCATTCTTACGTAACCGTGTCTCCGGAGAATGACTGAAGAAACGCGATGATTCGTCAAAGAGAATTATGATCGATGGTAAGGTGCCTTTGACTCTGCGTCGATTCCCAGCCGACACCTCGCCATTTATTAATGAGATGACCCGTGGATTGTGGCCGAGGGATCGCGCCAACGCTCCAACAAAGCGCAGGAAAAGCCAGCTAGTCAAAGTCCACAGAGGGCTGAAGAGAGGCGAGCGAGAAGCGTGTGTGTCGGGCCGTTTGGTCTGGCACTGCGTTCCCCGATAACCGGTCAACGGGTCACCGCGCCGACAATAAATCTGTCGGCAATGACAGCTCCTCGGAAACATCGTGCGAACGTTCATGAATCGAAATGATTGTGCAGGTAGAGTGCAGCGACTGACCTCGCCGGTCTCTATCGACGAACGCAATAAAAGTCCGCGACGAATAACAGTCGGAGGTGACACGTCGTCGATTCCTCATTAACGGGAAGGATCGGCGGGGAAGCAGGGCCGGCTTTATCGCGAGACAACCTCCAGAAGGGAACGAACGATGGAGGAAGAGACGTTGGACAAGATAGGCGGAGAAGTCGCCCGTAAATGTAGCCACTGGATGCGACTGGTCAGCATCGTTCGTATTTTCTTCTTTCACTCCTCCTCGTTTCCTTCTTCTTCTTCTTCTTCTTCTTCTTCTTCTTCTTCTTCTTCTTCTTCTTGCTCCATGGAGTCTCTGGAGGGTGAGCGACCTCGTCGCGTCTGCCGAGCTACGCGAGAACCGGACCTGTGCTCGGGCGCACCTCGCACCGTACACCGTACACCGTGCACGGCGCACGGCGCATATCACGAACGCGAGTGAAATTCGTCTTTGCCAATTGGCCAGAGACCGCCGCACGCCAGGAGGCAAAATGATCGATTTGACGAAACCTTTCGCTGATATACGCTCAATGAGATCGCAT
The DNA here is from genome assembly GCA_963989215.1 of Hedychridium roseum. NCBI lineage: Eukaryota > Metazoa > Arthropoda > Insecta > Hymenoptera > Chrysididae > Hedychridium > Hedychridium roseum. The sequence goes on along the minus strand of OZ022318.1, from coordinate 478,917 downwards.
CGTGACGTAGCGAGCGAAAGGAGAATGAGGACGAGATTAAGATGTTCACGGAGATTGGAACGGACGCAGTGAGGATAAGCCGAAGGACGCGCAAAGTTCGTCGTTAGAGGACGAGGAACGAGACAAAGGCGTATTGCGGGAGGGCATGAGTCGCATAAAAGAGTGGCCAGCAGAAAAAGGGCAAGAAGATCGAGATAACCGTAATACGAAGCGACAGAAATGTTAAGAACAAAAGGACGTAAGGAGAATTACGGAGAACGTAGCCGGCATAAAGAGTTCCAGAGGGACAAAGACCGCGAGAGATAGATGGCCCGATAAATGAAGGAGAGAAAAAAGTACGCGCACAGTCAGCGGCTGAGTCATTAGGCATAATAAGCGAGAAGTCCCTCTCGTGTACATATGCATCACTTTGATTCACTCTGTCGAGTCGTTTCATGATTCCAGACCGCCATCTCGCACCACTCCCCTCGTCCGCTCGAATCGTCTTTTAACCCGACGAGACTTTCGTCGCGATCACTCCGAGCGAGCCTCGAGATTACAAGTGGATAAGTGAGACATTAAATCGGCCCACGATTTCCTGCGACGCCACTGGGAAAACATCGCGACAGAAGCCGCCTGCATCTCGGCCCGTTCCCCGTTCTCCGTTCGCCGTTCGCCGTTCGTCCCGATAGGAAGGTTTTATTGAGCGCCCGTTCAAGACGCGACTCGTCAATTCCACGAACCGTTTTTGTCAGCCCCAAGGAAGACAAATGGACCGAGTACGATGCTCTTATTTCGCGATCGCTCGAGGAGACGCGGTGAATCACGTCTGTGCAATGATCTCTGCCGAGATTAATGAGGAGGGCGATAATGAGAGCGAGAGGAAAAGAGACCATACCTCATGAACTGCCGAAGAAGACCGCTCGACTGAAGGATGTCGTTAACGAGGTAGAAAACTATGAGAAATTCATGGCTCGTCTAGGCTTAAGGTCGCTCCTCGTCATCTTTGTCATCGCTCTAATAACTATCGGCCGGATAGTCTCGCGATCCTTTATAGAATCGATAGCAGATACAAGAATTATTGGAGAAAAAGAAAGGCGTCCAAGTGCAGCTCTGCTAGTACTCAGAGGTATCTAGCCTTGATACAACGCAGACAAACATTCGGTGTGTATCGCTCGACTCTACACGTGTTTGCGATAAAAACGTCTCGGTATCTGACGTTGACGAGATCGTCGTGATATCTGGCAGATAGAGCAAAGAAAAAGCGCGAACCGCGCGATCGACAAAAACCACTGCGATATAATTAATGAAAGGTAAAGAACGAAGGAGAGTTGAATGGCACGATTACGGGCAATTTCCTGCGCATCGGAGACTCTTCGGTACGTATGTAAATCGAGGGGAATTCAGCGAAACGTCATGCATTAGCCCTGTAGGCCGTAAAGCCCACTGTATAATGGCGACATAAATATATTTGACATTATTCCGTGGCCGCTGCCACTGGTGCGCTGGCATTTACTCGCGGACGCAACCAAGCATCAGCGCAATGCCAACAGAAGCATCCTTACAGCTTTTATGCAAAGCATTGCGGTGCATTACACGCCTGGCACAACGTAACCTTGCTATAACTCAGATAAGTCTGGAAAAATGCAGCGCTCCGCCGTGCATTACGCGTGCAGACGACGACGATAATTTTCAATATTCTTATGCAGCGCGCGGCGCATTACACGGAGCACGAGGGCTTTGCTATAAACGGCAATTCGTACGGACACGACGCGAAGAACATTCGAGCGAGAACTGCCCGCTCGTAACATTTACATTTTCTTACGGTATGTTTTCTCTCTCCGTCTGCGTCGTTAGCTCTCCCCTCCCTTCCCCTCCCCTTTTGTCCTCGCTCTCTGTGTACTCGGCGACGATTTGCATGCACAATGCGTCTGTGATAATCGTCGAGGAACCGCCAGAGCGATTTTCCTACCGACGGATGTCATCCGCGCGGAATCCAGCTGCAATTTCTAGCGGTGTAATCAACACGGAAAATGCGCCAACCGCAGCCTAGAGAAAAATATTTCCTCGCACCGTCCATAGGCCGTTCGCCAGGGCCAAGTAAATATTTCAACCAACGGAAAGACGTATTTCCCCGTTCAAGTTTCATCGTCGCGGCGCTACAGTACGACGATTATCACGGGAATCGACGTAATTCACATGGAAGGAGAAACGTAATTTCCTGTACCAGGAGTGCTCCAGGTGCAGGTGCTCCATTACGCCCCTCTGCGTATTCCACAGCGGTCTATATTTTACGAACAAGGTCATCAGTCAGGAGCTTTCCCACGTAGCACGCGTCATTAATTCACCTGATTCCGGTTGACCGGAGCCTTTTTGCCTATTGCAACTTATTACTTCGATTAGACGGTCGGACGATTTGGAACACTCAAAGTTTCCCCGTCGTCTCGAATAATTTCGTTCAAGTGCACATTCGATCAATTCGATCCGCGTGTCCTCTTTGTGCACCCTCCACGCTCTTCCCTTCCTCTCCCCCTCCTGTTGGTTCTATGGAACAGCCGGAGCGAGGACAACGGGTGCCGAGGGGAACGTCAATCAATGCCTTTTCAGGGAATTGCGTAATCGTCTAGACTAGGCGACCTCTTTATCGCTCTTATCGGCCCGCCAAGGTTGATTCACAGCCGACGAGGATGATGACGAACTCGAGGGGCGGGGGAAATGAGGGCCGCGAGGAGGGATTGTTCCGCCGTCGACGGCGGTGTTGGCTCTCGAGCGATAATTATCGACTATGCCGACTGGCTCGATTACGCGACCATCGGAGACGTTGACAAAGAGCCGGGGAAACGATAATAATGCCGATACATAAATGTCGAGGCAGGGGATAAGAAAAGACGGGAATAATGCTTCTTTCGAAATGCCACCAACGAGGGATCGACATGTACGATGGAATTGCTTTTACGCAAAATCTTCCGCAAATTCTCATCTGTTGCGTGAGCCTCTTCTTCGGATTTCCCATGTGTTTCCTCACATTTTACGTGGACAGGAAAGAATGGCCAGTGACTCGAGCACAGGGGAAATCACAGGTACGGTGATACGCCTGTTAAATCTACTGTCTTCACGAATGTATGGAATTTTTCATAAACTCACTCGATCCGCAAGGTCCGACGACGAGATAATTCCCCCGAACCCTACACAGTCTCGCTAAAAATGCGAATAAGAATTCTTCATTACGGCTGGAATCCGGCGACATAACAGCAGTGAATTGGAGTTGGCGAAAGATTTGGATTTCACCGCTACTGCGGTACTAGGGATTATCTTTCTATTCTGGCCATCCTACCTCTGACTTCCCTCGCGTTCCCGGAGGACATCAATAACGATCCGCACGTTGGATACTTTTGGAGCTCGTCCATGGATGATGGGAGGAACTGGTCGTGCGAGCTGGGACCTTTTAATGCCGGCGGACGCACGAAAGACTCGTTCCTCCGGACATGAGTCGTGCGACAGGTCGTCCTACGAGGCACAGGGGCCTCTTATATGCAAATGGTTGCCCGGCCGGTCCTGTCGGGCTCCTCTAGGCTCTGGAGACACGATGATCTCCGGGGCTCCGGGCCGCTGTCGTTGGAGAGGACGAGAGGAGTCGGGCATGGAGGAGGTCGAGGCTGAGACCCGGTTAAAGGATAGTTTCGGGTCGCGGCCTCGTCAGGGACTGGGTCGAGGCTGTCCGAACCCGCTCCATAAAAGCTGCACCATCTCACAGCCGTTCGAAAGGACGAGGAGTTCTACTCCTCGAGTATCTTTCGACCGGTCTTTGCACCCTTTCCGCGCTGCTCTATTTACTACCCCGAGAGAGACCGGCAGGAGGACGAAGAACCTGTTCCACGGCCGATCGTGAACGCTCGATTAACCATATCTCAAGATCCCCACCTTTCGAGCCTATCGCTTTTCGAAAGCTGTACTGCCATGTAGACGGGGCAGTACTGCTTTACCAAACATCCACAACTGACGCAATCTTCAAAGTACGGAACGTACGATGGAGGTTTCTCCTCTTGGCGTGCCGGACACGTACGATGCGCCGACACGCGTGCATCGAGTACACGCGAGATTTCCCCCCGCTCGAATTTCATTGGTCGCGATTTTACGTTGGCCAGGAGCTCGTGCCTTGCTTGCTCGTTCCTCGTAAAAGCGTCGTCGTCCTACGACCGCCCGCATGCTAGAATTCTCTGGCTTTCACTTCGTCTTTCTTCTCCTCTCCCTTCCCGTTTTTCATATCTTTTCCATGACCGTTCTTTACGTCTCGCTCCCCCCCCCCCACCCCTGCTCCGCCATGCTATTGGGGCTTCGACTTTGAACGTCTGGTAACCTTCCGTCTTGCAACACGATCCCATCGCGACACACGCGCATCTGGCCGAGTTTTACAAACGCCAGTCTGTTCGACGAGCCGGTCGAACGTATCTGAGAACCATGCCCGCGGTAACCGAAGAGTCTCCATGAAATATTTCTCAACGACCAAACCGAACGATTAGGGATTAACGCTCTGCGGCCAACGGAGGAATTTCGTCGCTCGAAATCCCCGGGAATCGATAAACAGCGCCCAAGTTGGAGAGAGAGGGAACGAGCTCGGGTTGCAGAAAAGTCCGAAAAGTATCGGAGGGGCGGGCGGAAGGACCGCAGACGCGGTCTGCGGTTTGCACCGGCCGTCCTGGTCTTCTCACAAGCACGCATATCTTCTGTCGGTCTCTTCTTTTCCCACCCGTCTTCCCTGGCTTCGTCCTCCGCTTCTTCTGCGCCAATAATCACCCGGCAGACCGCTGGATTTTTCCATTCTCAACGAAATTAGTCGAGCGTTTTCTATTCTCACGGACCGACCATGAGCTTATCATTCCGCGGTTTCCGGACAGGCTGGCCACAGCAAAGGCCGTTAAATCGAACGAAACACAGGCATGATACTGCGTCACCGAGCGGAAGGACACGGAAAAATACGTTTGTCCGTTGGTTTTGTTTTACGCGAAGGAAGGACGGCTTTACTGGCCGTGCTGTCGTGCACAGCGGTTCAAGTATAACTCGCAGAAAATTGGATTAGGCGTTTACAATTCACTGAGCGAGGCGTAACTATAATAGCTATGGCAATGAAAGGAATAGTTAATCTCCTGCGCTTGGAAATAATTAACCTTGTGCGTGTGAGCGTGCAAAAGCATAGAAATATTCGTTAGAGCGCGTTACTAATTGAAAGACAGTTGGGAAACGTAGACGCGTGGATATGGAAGCGTATATCGGAGTGCGTTGGTGTCGGCAGACGATAGTGGGCGTACAGTAAGCGCGATAACAAGCTCGGCTTCGTTAACATGCACGGCCAGACTGAAATAAATAGCACGTTCCACCTGATACTTATGGGACGCGTGAAAAGCATATTCCTAAAACTATTTCCATAAGTACAGCCGATGACAATTAAGTGCGTCGTCGTAAGCTCGTGTTTGCACGATTCATGATTCTCTTATCGATATCGCAAACGTTTACACCGCTCGAATTTTGACTCTCAATAAAGTGCCGGTGCTTTGCGGATTCGGTGACACGGGGAGACGTGGACAATTGGGTTATTCGGGTGAAAGACGGCCACGCGAGAAGTCGGCATCGATCCCATCGGTCGCCTTGAATTTTTTAGGCTCATGAAAAATTTGCTGGCCGCCAAGGCACGTGTATCGCGGCTCCTTCGACACGACGTACAGGAACTTGGCCAGACGAGCTCGCAGATTATTCGCCCGGCCACATCCGTCGATCGCTAATGCTCGGGAAACCACGATAATCGCGATAACCACCAACATCGTCATTCGTCCGTTCGGCACCGGCACCGGTGCGTTTACCGCTTTGTCAGCGACTTGGGTCTCTTGCCGAGACAAGGAAAAAATCGATTGAAAATTGTAAAAAAACACGGACAATCCGACACGATCGTCCGGGCAGACTTGAAATAATCCGCTCCTTGTTATCCGGATTCTCGGAGATCTGGGGCTGACTCGGTTTTTTGCGCATCGTCGGGGAAGACCTCGGGCGACCCTCCCACTCGCGACTTATTACAACGTCTCGGGAGCCGCTCGACACTCGGGGGTGGCGAGACGTGTCGGCGGCTCGTTGGGTCAGGGTCGAGGTCACTAGAAAATCCAGAGGGAAACCTGCTGCTCGGTCTTTCGATGCAGCCATCGTCTGCAACGTGCCGGGCTACGGATCACCTTCTTTCAAAGTCGCTCGAGGACTTTTCCAAACCCTCGGAATAGCAGGGAAATCATTGGCCAGCTGTCTTGCCGATTCTGTCGACTCGTTAAGGAACCCATGACAGCCTTGTAACAACGTAGTTACGTGGAATACAGACGTGCGGAGAGACGCGCCTTGTCCGGAGGAAGGCTAGCGCACATAATGGGCCCGCGTGATGCGTCGACAGGAGGGATACTCGACACCCGGTACGAGTTCCCATGAAATATTCCGGAGGGCTAATACACGCATACCTACATGGCCCTCGGAACTTACCAAACACCAGCGACCCTCCGCTTTGCTCACCGGCCGCGCCTTCAATTCTAGCGTCCTGTCGATTCGATAACCGTCAATTGATCGTCTTCGACTCCCCTTCGGAGAAGGAAGAAAAGAATGCACGCTCACGAGTCAGCTCCGCCCCGTCCACGTCGGATTAGCTAACGAAACTTTCGCCTCGGTCTACCGACGATAGACCGTTCCCCGCGCTATCGCGATTCTTTTCATCGGGATGAAATGCTCCGATTCGCACGACGGCGGCACTCCGCTGTCACCGGTCGCCGATAAAATCAGCGAGGTTTCTTCATCCAGTGCCGGTCTAACACATCTCACGGGCCGTGAAGAAAGGAAGAGGGGAGCGATATCAGCCGACGTATCCGCTTTAACGACGACCCAGTCAGCGGTAAGTCCGAAAAAAGGCCAGAACGCGAGAATCTCGTACCCCTCCTTTCCCATCCCCATCGGCCCTCCAATCCCAGCCGTACGTCCAACGACGCTGAGAAATCGAGAAAAGAGCGCAGCCAGCGGAGCACGAAATAAATTAAAGAAACGAATGGCCGCCCGGTCATGGAGTTTCACTAAATTCCGTCAAGACTATACTAGGCGAACCTTCGTTTGGCAAAATTGATTTTACTGCATTTACCGCCCTCTCCGAGTCCGTCTACGGTGAAGAGCCGTAAAGTGCTTCTTTAAAGATAACCATAAGTCGGAAGAGTCGCGACATAAGGCATTGACGAAGGTCGAAAATATTCGAGACCAAGAGGGAGTGCCCGAGACAGGTGAAGCGAGAAACGCAGAAGAGAGCCAGTCTAAAGGGCAAAAAGACCTAGAGGAAAGGAGACAAGGACGAAAGAAGGGCAAGAGAGAGTGAAGGAGGGGGGCGGGGAGAAGACGACGGGCAGATGGGCCGCGGAGAGGGAGGAAAGGTGAGGCAGAGGGGGGGGGGAAGGGGCGAGCACCCTGGGGGCAGTTTTATTTAAATCGGGCTATGGGAGAAAATGCGGCCTCCGGATAAACGACGTCGAGGCGCTCTCGAAGGCCAATTTATGAGTATTGTCTAGCCTCTTCTTTTTTTCCACCAACGACCCTGCTGCTCTGGCAGCCTCTTCCAGACGATTCGTCCCGATAAGACGCGCGAAATCGAAAACGATTCTCCGAGGTGCCGGGCCGCCGCGACGAAACGACGAATAAAACGAAATCGTCGCGGGATCATTTGGGGAGTGGCGCGAAAGTCGAAAAAGTAAGATCGTTCGTGTGATCCCCGTCTCGTCTGGGCGAAGATGATCCTGCCGACGCGTCGATGACATCACTCGGTCGCATGTGCATCAACCGTGACGGTGACACCACGTGCGAGTGAGCATTCCCGTACCTTCCCTACGGCGAACCTGCCAACCAACTGCGCACGAGTTAACGCCGACGGAAGAGCTTGCAATATCGTAACGATTATCTCCGCCAACGAGCGTCCAAGAATATAACGGAACCCGGCACACACGTCGTTTATATCGAATCTAGCGCCGTCGGGATTCGGTGTTTAGCTGCCCACCGCCGTCATTGAATGAGTCACGCGCATATTCGTCAGACGTTCGTCTAGACGGCGTATATTTCCGGGAGGGAAAAAAATAAATGAGGAGGGGCCGAGCTCGATCGTAAGAGTAGCTTTGACACGTGTACTATCGCGTTTACGTTTACGTTTACGTTAACCTGCCCATGCCGCATGACGTAATACTAATTTTCGAGCACAGCTGCCAACAGATAACGGCCATTTTTTCGTAACGTCACACCCACGGAAGTCGTTGCCTCGGAGGGAGACTTCTCGGGCGAGCAAAGTCCAGTATTTTTCCCTTCCGGGTCGTCCTGTCAATTTGCCCTCCTTCGTCCCTTCTCCGATTTCATCCTCGGCGAAGAACCATCCTTCTTCTCTTGTTTATTCGTCTTCCTTTCGAACCGGTGAGCCCGGTTACTTTTATTCTTCCCTTCGACGCGCCGGCTGCACTCCCGTTCGTATTTTGGCAGGCGCGCCAATGCTGCCGTACTTGGACGTCGCCCAAACGTAATAAATTTTAAATCAGGTCATTGCTTCGCTCCGCGCTTAGAGGCAGCGCTGCGCATCGTGAAAAACAATGCGTACAGCCACGACTAGAAAGTCTCGTAAAAGCGGGCGGATGGGACGAGGAAAGGGGGTCGTCGACGAACCAGTGGAAAATGACCAAGGTGGACGGACGGGACGCACAGTATATAAACCGGGCATGGCTCTGCCGAGCCTCGCTAAACGTTGAAAGCCGAGTTTCCAGGAATCTTGCGTTACTTCTTCCGCCCCGTACCTCCGGAGAAATCAATCGCGGAAGACGGGGTGTCGTTGGCGCCAGACTGATTTTTTCCCGGTGCGTTAAAAAAAGGGTCGGCAGATACAGGAGAAAAACAATCGTCGGTCTGCCGGCTGTAACCGGAGACTGCCGCTATCGTGGCAGACATAATATTTACTCTTGCCCCACCTGCCCCTCGGGCGAGTACCTCCGGCCACTCTCTGTCTCCCTTTCTCCGTTCACCACGACTACGGAGGGTGTGGAGGCGACGTTAACGGCCATCTTGGATCGGGAAGGTCGGCTGGAAGGTCTAAGTGCACGTACGTACGCCGCGGCTATTATCGTCCAACGGAGTGTGCGGTGCCGAGTCGCAAACATGGCTGCCTTGCGTTCCTTCGTGTATCCGGAGAAATCACTTACCTCCGAGAAAATTTACATGGAAAATCTCGGCAAGAAATGTGCAGCATTGTAGTTAAAAAATATAACGGTATGCCAGCATAAATCCAATTGTACGTTTTCTACCTCTCAATTAGCAGCCAATCATCTACCAATCGCGTGTAGTAGATGGGCAACTCTTATATTAATCGGCAGGATAGGATCGACTTGGATGCCTTTACGAGAGATTCACATGGAAATATGCAGATCGGGCAATCTGAAATTCAATTTCATCGAGCAGGGGCAACCAAGACGAAGACGAAGACGAAGTCCAAGACGAGAACTCGAGGTGGTTCGAAGCTGAGGATGAATTTTTCTGAAATTCTCGTCGCACAGGCTTTTCTTTTGTCCTTTCACGGCTACGCGAGCTCCTCCTGCGGCACATTCTATGCACGAGCGTGCGCAGGCACGCGGTTCGACAGGTTTCGAGCAACTCCACTTGCCGGAAACACTTTTTCTTTTACAACGATATCGGCCGAGGGAACATGAAAAATATTAATCTTATGGGAGCAGAAGAGGAGTGCGTCGTTCCTCTGCGTAAGTTAAATGCATTGAAAAATAGGCATAATCGACGGTCGATCGTTTGAGAATTGTGAGGAGCGGAGATAAGAGTTGTAACGGCTGCATCGGTGATTTTTCAACGAGCCAACACAGGCTGGCTCGTCACGCGAAATCCGACCTTTCACTCGCACGTGTCGCGTCACTAGAGGGAAACCGCCGATGGAAAAGCACGACTGCACAACCGGAGGAAAAAGAAGGCAAAGGGAAATAAGAGAATCCCGGTGGAACTGGAGAGTACTCGTCTGGGATGCGACTCACGTACGAGACGGAACGCTCGAAAATTCCATTTTCCGTGGCTGCGGGAGTGCCGGCGGATATCGATGTCGGATATACGCCGCCGAGAGACGGACCACCCGTGGGCTCTATACCCTCAGAAGCCCCACCAACCCCTTGGTCCATCTGCGCGCCTCCAATAAGCCCCGTCAGGAGAAATACCGTCCCGGCACTCCGTTCCCGTAAACAACCTCAAGTTTCTCCAATCTCCCTCGACTCGGCACGTGCATCACCAACTTTCTGTCCTCGCCTTATCGTTAACGGACGATATGCTTTCGACACATTGCCCTCGCAAGATCGCCAATGACCTCGGAAAAAAGATCGAGGACCAGGAAACAGTTACGCGAGTATGAATCGCTCGAGCGAGTGGGAAAATTGCGGCAACCGGCCATTGCTAAACCAAACTTCCCCATGAACGCAAGGTGCACCGCATGCCGACGAAAAGTACCGTTAATTTACCGGTCAAGGAAATAGTCGATCTAGCGGACATAAAGTGAGATTATCGAACGGGAAAGTGCCGGCGGTCGTCCTGCTGTGGTCGAGAAGCTTGCTTTACAACGAGGACCTCGTCTGGAGGAGATGTACCAAGGTACAGGGAGTTAAAGCGGCTCGCCAGGAGGGAGGGTGTACGCTACTCTGTAATCTAATTTGCAATGCAATCTGGAATAACAATGGTTCGTGCTTGGAGGTAGAGTCTCAGAAAGAGAAGGAGAAGGAGAAGGACAAGGAGAAGGAGTAGGAGTAGGAGAAGGAGGAGTGGGTGGAGAAAGGGACGAGGTGCTGCCGGGTAGAAACGTGGGCGAGGCGGAGAGCTAAGCGCGTGCAGTTGGACGTGCCGACGCTCTATACCCGTAACTTCCAACTTCGGCCCGGAAACCGACGCGACAGCCGGGCCAACACGGGAGGGTCGGCTACTTCCCCTTCCCTCGCCCTCGCCCTCGCCCTCGCCCTCTCCGGCCCGTCTAGCGTAACGCGAAGAATCCCCGTGGAGCTGGATCTCCTGAAATTGTCGTAGAAACCACGCCAAGGTGCTGCCGTGAGCTCACCGAGCAAACTATTCCATCCAGTCGATAAAACCTTCGATAAAACCTAATTTATTTTTCGCCTTGCTTCGGTTACTTGTTTCGTCATTCGGACCGCACGACAAGAGAAAATGACGGTCTGTTCTTCGAGCCGAGTGAAGCCGCGGAAAGACAGACGAGCGAAAAATGTGGGTTAGATAGTCGCAGCTGCATTTCCATCCCAGCCGAGATTAGATATCGGCCGTTTTTTTCTCAGACAACCTCCGATGTTCCGCGAATCGCGCAATAATCTCCCGTCGAAGGTCGACGACGTCGTTCCCCAGCCACAGCGACAAATAGAAAGTCGCGTGACTCGTCCCCGATTTGTCATTGATCGATCTCCGAGTAGAAAGTGAAATCCTCCGATACGTGGTAATGCCACTAATATCACAAGACATTCTATCTCTCATGTACCTGGCCATTGCAATTTTTCTTCCACGAACCATCGAATAATCTTTCTTTTTCTTTTCTTTCCGCAGTGCCATTTTTCTCGTACCACAGCCCTTTCTTCCATCGATATTTTACTAACGAACGTGCGGCTTCGACGCCGAGGAATTACTGCACGTAGCACGAATACGAGAAGAATGGCTGGTAACAAGGATGAGGGGGAGAACGGGTCGAAGACGCGGCGTTTTAATCCGCAGGATGAGACCGGCGGCAAAGGCAGGGTGAAGAAGAAAGATCACGGCGTCGAAATAAATTTCCATTCCGTATCTGATAACGGGCGAAACGATCGCTCATTCCCCGTAACAGCCGGGTCGACGTAAATTGGATAACGCAACGGAGCTACCGAAACTCCGAAGCTCGCGTGATTAATGTTAAACGATTATTCGAGGCGAGCGGCTGCGTGAATTTCCTGCTTATCAGGACGCGTCGCCATGAGAAATCAGCAAGTAATGTCGGGCTTACCGGAGTGGCAGAATGGCGATGATGGTCCTGCAGGAGAAGACGTCGCTGCTGCGAGGACGACGACGAGGACGACGCGGAGGACGACGGCTGGTGCTCCTCGTGACGCCGATGATGATGATGACGATGATGATGATGATGATGGTGATGATGAGGAAGATGGTGGTGATAATGATGCCGGTGGTGATGCAGGATCGAGCCGGATCCCGGCTCGTGGAGCAGCAGCCGACGGTGATGCAGATGATGGGACACCGTCGCGAGGACACCCACCAGTGCACCGACTACCAGAACCAGCACCACTGACACTACGTAGCCGCTCGCGCTCACTGCAACAAAACCAAATAACCACTGTTTAGCACATCGACTCGTCAAAGCTGATCAATAACCGATACCGAATGAGCTAGCTCATAAACATTGTCTAGACGCACGGCCCAATAGAAAAAATATTATCTCAGTTCGCCATCTACTGCGTCGATGAATTTTCTCCTATTTTTTCTCTAATCTATATTGCTCGCTGTTTCTCCCTCGTTGAAAAAGGATCGCGAATGGAACAGACGTTCCTGGATCGGTAGACGAGTTTTTGCCAGTGCCGGGGGTGCCTTTTTGTCGTTGGCGGCTAATGGAAAACCGCGGAAAACACTCTATTACCGTGGACGGAGATGTTCGTTACGAGATGTCGGGCCATCTGGCGACGAGCTTCTTTTTTTTTTACTTTCATGCACCTGCCATCCGTGTAGGCCGAGAGGTCAGAGTCATTTGCATTATTCATCGCAACATTGTCGCCTCTGTCTCGGAATTTTATCTCATCGTAAGGGGAGGGGAACGTGAAAAAGTTTACTGCCTCGGCGTTAAGGAAATGACAAACTACGTGCTTGGAGAATTCCAATAATGACGCGGACGAAATATCATTGGCGTCCGCAGAGGAAAGTAGAATCAACGAGTTATTATTTTGCGGCTACTGCCTGATGATCCATTGGGTTGCGGCAAATGATATTCCATGCATCGGGTATGAAGAGCGTGACGCTCGCATGAGGGACAAGGTGAGGAGTATTTGTGTCCGCTCGAGGACGTCGCGATCGCGATTGGTGGGACACAGGATGAGACACGGCCATAAAACCTTATCAACGTTCATCATCGCCGGTTCAACGGTTTGAACGGCTCGTCACCCACCGCTCGTTAAATGCTCAGCCAGTTGCGACTGTACATAGAAAGCCGGTACGTGTATGTGACGGTGGGAGAGGAACGTTCGGAGAGTGAGGGACATCGCCGTCCCGTGGTCACGTCGAGACTTTCAGAGGAGAGGAACGGCCAAATAAAACAGGAGAAGGAAGGAGCCAGAAAAAAAGGTCGAAGACCCTCGCAACAGACATGGAGTCGCTGAAAAGACAAAGGACATTTTGCATGGACAATTGGGACGACACACTCGCTACAGCAAGCTCAAAAATTTCTTTCTTAAAGGGGACGGACCTGTTCCGCTTAGATCCAGTTAGCACGCAAGCTTGGCAATTACTTATCGAAATTCTTGCTGGAAAAAACTAGGCTGTTTGCCATGGACTTTCGTAGGAGGAGCGGCTTTCGTGCAGCTCGCCAAACGCACGAGTCAATATTTGACAGAACGCTCGGTTCAGGATGTCTGGAGTCTTGACACGAGTCGGCGAAGGACGAAGGACGAAGGACGAAGGACGAAGGACGAAGGACGAAGGACGAAGGACGAAGGACGAAGGACGAAGGACGAAGGACGAAGGACGAAGGACGAAGGACGAAGGACGAAGGACGAAGGACGAAGGTTCTTGCACCTTTTAGGGAGGCCTAAGCCGAGCTCGCCAGACGTGCTTACCTGTCTACCCTAAAATAACGCGCCCCTTGGGATCCAATGAAAGTCACTTCACCCTCTCTCCTCTCCACGCTTCTTTGCGGAGGGAGGTCGGATTCTTTTCTTAATTGGTACACGCTGAAGAAAAATTCAAGTCTAGCCGAACGTCTTGTCGAAGATTAGGCGGAAAAGTTTTGAGATAGGAATCGGATGTTCCAAGTAGCTAGGACTAGTCCCTCTCTTGAGAAAAATTCAATCCACCCTAAAATCTGTGTAAAATGAGTTGGGTAAAGTGCGCGATAGTTTCCTTTCGCGTAAGACGGGGAAAATTGTTCCGCAGGAGTCTCGAACTCGACCGACGTGCTGACAAAGTTCCGGCCAAGAAATTTCCAGGGAAAAATAAGCTCGTCCCGACTACGGCAGAACTGCAGACGTCTGACACTTTGACGCGGCGCGTCTTGCGAAACGCGACATTCTCTGCATATTTTACCGCTATTTCGACAACTTTTGGCACGTTTACGCGGGCGCCCAAGTGAAATAAAGCGATCCTTATATTCGCGCCTGGACGTAACACGCGTCGGCCGAGAAATTACCACCCGTCTGACTGTTTTCCCCAAGGAGAAGTTTACGCGAGAGGTCGCGGGGCGTTCTTCCTTTATTTTATCGATGCTTTGTTCATCCTCGCATTGCAGCAACGCCGAGAAGAAAGCAATGAAACGCATGCAAGCACTCGAGTACGTCGATTAATCATCGATCAAAGCTCGCCTGTCGTTTCTTTGCTTCGGCGAAACGCTGCTCGGGCAATTTATCGTGATACGTTTAATAAGAAATTTCATCGAGCCGCTCGATTATTTCGAGCCGTGTAGCTTTTATTGTAGAGTTGAAAACGTTATTTGTTATCGTAAAAGGGCCGCCAGGATTGAAGAGGAAGGGAGATAGGCGCGCTCTTCGTGACTGGAACGAGCCGGCAGTTGGTGCTGTCGGATCGTATATGCCAGGCACGACTTTCAAGCCGAAGGGAGGAAGGCCGGCACTCTCTATAGGAAGATCCCGGCATATTATCCGAGGCGTCATCCCTCCTCTACCTTCGCCGTCAGTTCTCTCTCCTTCCTCAGCTCGCTCTCCCCCGACTTTGCCTCCTTCTCTCCATTCCTCCTTTTCCGCCTTTTTTATCTTCCCTCCTCCCTCCCCCCCCCGCCCCCGCTTCGTTTCCCTCTCTCCAAGGTTCTCCATCCTCTGCCTACCGATGCGAAAAGGGCCCGTCAGGTAGCCGAGGGCTTCGAACTCTTCGTCTTTCTGCACCGAGAGACGATTCCTCGTGAAATTGCCGGCGCTGCTTCCTCGGATCTCCTATTTCTCTATCGTGGCACTTCAATACCAACGCGCTCGATAAACGAAATTTAACTTTACGCCGGAGCGATATAACATTGTTAGTTGTATGGAAATTAGGCGACTCTCGGCGGAGAATTCAACAAGTCCAAGGCCGTAGAAGGAGAGAAAGGGGAATAGACTCGTTATTATTCAGCGTACTGCCTACACTTGTTCGCGCGAACATCGGGTTCGTGAGGATCTCGTACCCCTCGCTCAAGAACTTGTATGCTCGTACGAATCGTTTTGGATAAACTTTCAGGAGAATTCAGAGCGGCTCGGGCTTTTGTGCTACAATGATCGTGAAAGTGCTTCCTTTCCGTTGGAAATCGACGCGACGTCGTTTCGTGGACGAGAAAGACCCGACCGGCAGGCAGGTGCATCGACATCGGCCAGCCGCATCTTCCACGGAAGCCTTCCCCCTTTCTTCTCCTCCTCTGCCTCTGCCACGGTGGATCATAACAGCAAAGAGAGCAACGGCTAGGTCTCGACGGTCACAGCAACGAGACGACAGCACACGAGAACAGATCGTCCATGTGGTCGTTCGAAAAGGAAAAAGCCACTCGGAAAGGCCACTGGTACCGGACGAACAACTCGCCTATCACACTCGAAATCGTAAAAATCACGTAAAAGAATAAGATAAAACGCGAAGGAAATATTGAACTATCTCGACCTGAGAGGGACGCGATAACAAACTTAACGTTCGGGACACGGCGGGGAGAGAGAGAGAGAGAGAGAGAGAGAGAGAGAGAGAGAGAGGGGGGCAGAAATAAAGCAAACAAGAGAAACGGCGAAGAAAAGAGCGATCCAGGCAGACCGACGACGGAGAAAGGGGACCGTTGGAGGGGCGAAGAATAAGACGAAGACGAAGACGAAGACGAAGACGAAGACGAAGACGAAGACGAAGACGAAGACGAAGACGAAGACGAAGACGAAGACGAAGACGAAGACGAAGACGAAGACGAAGACGAAGACGAAGACGAAGAAGAAGAAGAAGGGGCTAGGGGGGTTCATGGCGGTGCAGCGTGCATGCGGTGCACCAGACAAAAAACGATGAGCAACGGTGGGGGCCAGACGGGGGGCAAAAACACGCGACGGGGCCCCAAACCCCGGGGCCCCTCTTGCAACCGACTCGCTCGTACGTATGCGCTCGTGAGGATCTTCCTATGCGCGTGTATAAACCGGTGTGCGTGCAGTATGCACTGCAAGCCCGATGCACACGCTCGAGAGAAGACCGCCGGTGCACTGTACCCAAGAGCCAGAGCAAGTAAGGGGACCAGAGGGAGGGAGAGAGAGAGAAGGAAAGTTTTTGTCTCGATGGCCTGACGTCGATCCGACATTGAGAATCTCCAAGCC
Organism: Hedychridium roseum; assembly: GCA_963989215.1. Classification (NCBI taxonomy): domain Eukaryota; kingdom Metazoa; phylum Arthropoda; class Insecta; order Hymenoptera; family Chrysididae; genus Hedychridium; species Hedychridium roseum. The sequence continues at coordinate 462,349 of OZ022318.1, read as the reverse complement.
CTGCACTCTCAGAAAAATTCTTTACACGTAACTGCACGATTCCTCTAATTCCACGACACAGGATGAATATTATTTTCGTTAGTCGAGACGTGCTTGATCGTACTTTTCTGGCTGGCTTAGGCTTATCGACAAATACTTGTACTGCAAGTTTCGCTTTCACGCTTTCTCAAGACGTTTCCCGGTTCATTTACCTTTGTCTATTTGAAAAACTTTTCTGCCGGGCTTGCAGTTTGCACAACCAAAGGGTGGGGCGGTTTTACACAAAGCCGAGGCATAGGTCCTATGTAGGAAGCGCGAGACAGAAATTAATTTTCCCCGGCAACTAAAGTACAAGTTCCTTTGTAAAACGCTAAAACTTTCCCGTTGTGCCTCTTAAGAAGGATACAGCCGCATCTTTGTCGGTGAATTCCTCATGAATATGTACCCACCAATAAATCCGTCGTCGGTGGACTTGTTCTGCTCTCTCTTCCTCCTTTCTGGCTGTCTGCGTCTTACCAACCGGCCAACCCGTACCTTAATCCGTAGCCTAAGAATAATCCCGCTTAATGCCGCACTCGTGTACCCTTTTTGCGGTATTTTTTCGCAGGGCCAAAGTAGCTAATCCGCGCGCTCATTAAGACCATCAACTACTGTTTGATCTCGCACGGAGTATCGTCATCTGCGGGAAGGAAGGAGGGCAAATTCGAGCTTGGATTTGCCAGAATTTACCACTGAACGGCGCTTGGATAAACTCTTTTGAGCTTTCGTGGCTTTCGTGGAAGCTGTGAAGCACGGAAGTGCAACGAGCTGCACTCCCTCCCCCTTTCTTGGCCTCGCTGCTGTCCCGGTGTTTGCACAGCTGACAAAGGGTGGACGGTACGTTACGATCGATCGTACGACACGCACGTGGAATGCAACCTCGATAACACGAGCCCGATAAGCGATATTCCCTTTGAATGCGGCGCGATGAAAGTGACGTTACGCGTCGTAGAGACCGCAAGTATTCCTCGTGTTCGTTACGTGATCCTCGGCCAGTTTTATCGACGGTACATCAGAAATATTATCCCGAACCAATCGCTTTCCTCCGCCGTTCTTTCGGATTTCATGGTCATTATTCCTCGCGAATGGCGCACTGCGCACTGCGCACTGAGTCGAGTCGTACACTCGCGGCTACGTCATCGGGCCGGAAGTGCGAGTATGAGCACGGCAGGACTAATTGAACCTTCGTACCGTTACTCGTCCTCGGCATAAGGCGCCCGGACGCGCCAAAGAATGTCGGAAAGAGAATGGAGTAACGGCCAAGCCAGCCGTAGGATGTCGATTCAAGGTTCAATTTTCATCGGACCATTCGTGGAAAAAGGAAACGTTTCTTTCACGACGCAATCCTTTCTGTATTTGTCAGGCAATGGAGAAGGGGCGGTGACCAGGATCGTAGGATATCGTTGATAGGACAGGCCTCCTGTCATTTGCACGGTCCGCTGGCAGACGCTGCATATCGCGCGATATAGGGACAAGCGGCCGGCGTCTATTGTGCTCGCTTGCCACGGTTCTCCTCGTTAAGGCGTCCTTAACGATCGCTCTTCAGCACCGACGACGGTCCCCGCTGATCCCCGCTGATCCCCGCTGGTCCCCGCTGGTCGTCGTCGTCGAAATTGTCGTATCGTCAATCTTAACGAGACTCCTAGCTTATCCTTCCTATCCCGATGGGGAGCCAGATCCGTTCGCTTTATCATCCTCATAGAATGCCCCAAGTCACCGAACCATGTCATCGATGCTCGCCGTTATACCGAAACGGCATTCTTAAGAGTACCGAGCGCCCTTTTCCTCTTACAATCCTTCCTCCAACAATGTCGATTCGTGGACTTTTCCGTTGGCTTGGCCGTTGAGAGAAAAGCACGATTTTTATATGAATCAACGCGAAAGCCAGCCCACGTGATTTACAACTAAAAGGGGTCGTATAAGCCACGTGCAGCGGAACCGACGAAAAAGGAAGAGAAATGACGAGGTCGAAACCATAACCCCGGAGAATTCTCGAGAGGCGAGGGTCAGTTCGAGGACCCTCGAATAAAAGAGCGCGAAGGCCCATCGAGAAAAATCGTCCAAAAAAATGCCCGCTTAGGTAGGCGTGCGGACGTACGTGCACGCGTGGTTTATACGTTGTCCACGGGAGTCGAGATAGGGAAGGATAGGGGGAGGGGGAGGGGGAGGGGGAGGATGGCAAGATGAGGGGAAAAGAGAAGAAGAAGAGAAGGAAGAGACGTTAGGACCAGGTTGCGAGGAACCGAGTGGCTGGCCAAGGCCAGAACGACGCTCAGCCGGGCACGATTATTTTTAGCACTTCCTACTATTGTGCAAAGCACAAGTCTGTCAAGTGTCTAGGCCTTTACGTCTAACGGGGGAGTCGTCCGTTATATTCGCATCTGCCACGACTCCTCAAATTGCTTCCCCTGCTCCTTTATCCGGCCCTCTCCTCGCTCCTCCCTCTTCATTAGACTCGCTCGTTTCACCACGTCGCATTGGCCAATTGCTAATCGATGCGATTTCGTAAAGCTTCGGTGGAATCCATGCGATGCGCGACGGTACACGCACGATTCCGCCGACAATCGGAATGCAGTTATGCAATGAGCCGAGCGAGCGATCGACGCGGAGAAAGGCCAACGTAACTCTTTAACGAGAACATGCATCGCCGTAGCCCGTCCTTACGAAATCTAGCGCAAACAGTACGTTTAGTCGGAGCAATGAGAGAAAGAAGACTGTCCTTTTTTTACCGCGACGTCAATGATAGCGGGACGTATACGATTGCCATATGGCCTTAGCCTAGTTGCGGAAAAGGCCGTACGCCTCTCGGTCAGACAGACCAACAGGCAGGGTTTAAGTAAGTCCTATAATCGCCAGTATACTGCCACTTACGGGCAAGTCTCGTTCTTCCAGCCAACTCGAATGAATCAAGACGAACCTCCGTCTTACGCCATCCTTCATTAAAATACTCTTGCCATTTTAACGGCATAGAGGGACTGGCAAATTCAATCAAGACGGACCCCTGCTGTGTCGAAACAACTGATCATTGGCCAGACAGAGAGAGAAAGGGAGAAAGGGAGAAAAGGAGAGAGCGAGAGAGGACGAGGTTGCCACAACCTTACGCGCCGTCTGTATCGCACCGTCTACTCACTACTCACTACTCACTACTGACGTGCGGTAGAAAAGGACGGCGATTAATTCCGTGTTTTCAAAGTCAGCCGAAGTTGACGTCATAGTACGACGATCACAGCACTATTTTGAACCTCACAGAAGCCGTCGACACGTGCGTATTATATTTCTACGCAGGCACATTGAGTGAACCGCGTGGGACTTCCCGAACTGTCCACATCAATTCCTCTATCTACTTTTTTCCATGAAGATATTGTCACGACTGTATTTTTCGGCTGATATTCCTTGGGTTAGAGTATAATTATACGCACCATGAGCGTGAGCGGTTCGCGATGATTTCCAGTTGACGATAGGAAGGACGGCTCGACTGGCTGTCCGAGTGGCTGACGATGACGTTCCTTCGGAACTTGACACCCGATGGCTCGCCACGTGGAGCGCCAGCGCGACTACATCAGAGCAGCGCGTAGCCCACGCGCGCCGTTTCACGTAGAGCGCGTAACCGCTATCGCGCTAAGTGTTACGTGTTAGCCCCGTTGTTAACGAGTACGTCCTTGGTGCAAGCCGATCGAGCGGTGCACTTACGCGGCCTGACGTTTCGCTCGGTGCGCTCCGAAAGGAACTTGGCCCGACCGTCGCTATGAGGTCGATAAAACTATATTCGTACAAGTGTGGAAAAAAGACATGAGTCGGCAGGAATATCTTGCACCGTGTCATTTTCAAGTCAATAAGATACGGTCCGTTCGGCTGGTCCGATTCGTCGGCGCGAGTACGTTCACCTCGCAAGGCCAATTGCATTGCATTATGCCGTCGTCGGCGGCAACGATGGCAACGACGGCAACGACGGCAACGACGGCAACGACGGCAACGACGTTGTGTCCGCCCCTCCCGGCCCCTTTCAAGTTCGCCCCGGGGGCATTCAATTCTAAACGTCTCTTGCTCTTCCCGTCCCTCGCGAACAACGACTCGCTGCTTCTCGTGAATGGCCGTCACGAAGGTAACACGTGGCCCGATGCACGGTAAAGCCGCAGCTCATGCAGGACAACAACGCGAATTCATCGACTCCCCTATCCTCAAAGCCTCCCCCTCCCCGCTAACGGTGTCGAGGTCGTGGGTCGTGGGTCGAACGGCGGATGGGAAAGATGAGAAAGACGTGAAAACGCGATTGCGCGTGCCGTGTTGAAACTTCTAAACCGTCCCACACGACTGCCCGTTCCCGCAGTTGCCTCACGTACGATGCGTGCATGACTGACTATCCCACGATCCTCGACGACCGAGGAACGCAATAAACCGCCACTAGACAAGGAAAAAACGATGCTCCATTATGTCGGGAGGCTGGCAAGAAGCGAACAATCATTTTCCTACGACGTTTATCTGATTTTTCCAAAGAGCTTCGATATTTTCTCGTGCTTGGTGGAGCACAGGAGAACGACATGAGGCGCAAGAGTGAACGGCCGTGGGCATCGTATGCGCGCTTTCCAACGAATACGATCGTAAATTATTGCAATGCACCTAACGCGCCGAGCATACGCGAGTATTATTTACGACATAGGGTTCCGTAGGTGCGCTCAGCCGCTCTCCGCTTCTCTCTGCCGTTCTCTGTGTCTCGGATAGGCTAGGATAACGATTACATCACGGCATAAACAGCTCGGTAATAGTGGCTCAAGGTCCACCATGCGCATAAACGCGCTTGTCGCGGGTTTAGAGGCCCGCCTCCCTCTCCTCTTCCCACCGCTCGACGATTCCCTATCGAGCAAAACTTTCTATGAAATCCTCGGGGACTCGTATCGCGCGACGAAATATGTGTTACTCGTTGCACTTGAGGGATGCAACCGAGTCCTCCCGCTGGGTGAACACGCAGGCGTAACACAGGGAGAGACGCGTACGTCACGACGGTACGCATAAATTATTCGTAAATTGCACGACGACATATCGCCATGATCAGCCGTGTACCGTGTGCCGTGTGCCGTGTGCCCTTTGCACGTGCGCCAACGTCCAGGCAAGGGTTAAAGCGATGCTTCATTCTCCGCTTGCCATGCATCTACCTGCACTCCTATTAACGGCCGACGTGCTAATTCGACCGAGACTCATGGGACGACCGCTTCGAGACGACCCGAAGAAACGTTTCGTCGGATAAGAAAAATTGCCAGCCGGTTGGCCCGCGGCCTCACCAGCTGCAGGAATGTCCAGCCGAGCTCCACTCGTTTCTGCCTTCACATACATGCATCCATGACTTACAATTGGATCGCACGATCGGCAAGTAATTGGCGCACTGGCAAAACGAACTCGACGACTGGGATATTAATGCACGAACGCCTATCTGCCAGGGCCAGGCGACGCGCGGATTAATTTACGATTCCATTAAGGAGAAAACGCCGGACGCGCGACTCTTGCATTCCTCATGCAGCGTCGAGTGCATCGCCAACGGCCCGCGATTCACGCGTCATTTCGCGCGGATGATGATTTTTTCCTGGAATCGACGCACGTTCAACCTCGAGATATTGGACGGCTTTCCTCAATGAAATATCCGATCAATTATTAGCGCCGTTCTGCGTCACTACGTCTTCTCCGGCCATCAATATTTTTTCTTGCGGATAAAAAAAAAGAAACCGGGGCAATAATGAGACGATGCGTTAGTAACAGCCAGGCAGACGGCATTATCGTTGACACAACATGATTCGCAGAATCGCCGTGAGTTTTTCTGTCTGGCGGATGTCTGCTCGATGCACCTACGTGCATAAGTTGATCCGATTGCATACATGCACGATCGATAAGAACACATGGAGGCGTTATATCGCTCGACAACAATTTACGGCGGCGTAATTTGGACACCATTTCTCGGCCACCACACCCCCGGATTATACCGCGTTGTTTTTTTTTACTCACACGTGTACGAGGAATTTATCTTCGAAATAGGAGATACGAGATACCGGACGTCTCATGACCTTCGGTTAAAATGGCGTTGATAGAAAATTTTTGTCATTGCGGTGGCATTGGAAAAGGGGTCAGGGAAGAAATCTGGCACATGTCGCTTATCGGTGCAGTGTAGAGGAAAAGACGAAGTGCGAGGGAGAAAATGGCATAGTACGATCGACCGGCGGTGAGCGTTGCACGATTCTCCCTCTCTGTTCCTCGTCGACGACGTCGTCTTCGGATCCGACGAAAGACACGTACGACCTCGTGTCCGGTAGCGCGCCAGCTTTCGAATTCCATTTCGCGGCCGCTCCGCGCCGAGAGCCCCGGTTGTTTATCCGTTTGTGCCTGTCCTTTTAAAAATAGTCGTTCATTCAAGGATCCCCGCCAGACGCGGGCCAGACATTCAACAGGCGCGTATACAGATAGGTATTTTGCCACGCGCTCTCAAAGCAACGTGCACACGTCTCTCTGCGCCGTACGGCACGTACGTGCGTTTGCCTTTCTGCCTCTCTTCCTTCCCCGTCCGGCCTGACGGTCCGTCTATGCGCTGCTTTATCGGCCACGCAACTGCCTACAGACGACAAACATCCATTGTCCCACTTATCGTCCGCACAGAAAGAAACTTACAAATGTATATTTTTATCCTCGCTAATCGTCATCCTCTCGCGGACCCGGACCTGGATCCTTCGAACGGGACAAGGGGAAGATCCTCAAAAAGATAGGGACGTGCGTGCCGATGGCGAGTAACGCAATGGCCCCGATCGTTTGTGCCACTAACGTTTGGCAATGTTAAGATTTCCTCGCACACGAGATATACTTATGTCATTCTCCGCTCGGTGGCAGCCACCGCAAGCGCGCACACACGCCACGGGTTATTTTTGTTTAGTCTGCCCCACACCGGCTTTTCTCCTTCTCCCTCTGACTCTCCCTCTCTTTGCTGTACAGGGTGTACCGTTCGACCTGACGCTCGGGGGATTTTCTCCGAGCGAATGATTCTTCGTCGTCCGTGGGGAGGTAGGCACCCTCAACGATGCAAGCGAGCGAGGAGGTCTACGGGCCAAGGACCGTCGAATTCATTGCCCGGCTAATTGCCGGAGATGTCTTCTACGGCCCACGCAACTGTTATGGACTTGTAGCTTTTCAGCGTATCGCTTACCACCCTCACATTCCTTCGGACTCTGCATTTGCTTTTTGCTTCAGAAAATGGAGCCGCCCTCGTCAGGGCTTTCATCCGCAACGCCTTGTTCTCTATGGTACGATTGTCGCTGGATTTAGAGGGTGTGGATCGTGCTCGACCTGTGCCAAGTCCCGTCGCGAATTTCCATCTGCGAGAACGATACTATTAAGGTGGAAAATGGCCAAGAGTATCGGCTGGTCGATGCCCCACTGATGTCTGAACTTGGCATCATTTCCCCGCTCCGCTCCAAACGGTCTACCGTTTTGCACCTAGGCCTCTTCCCATTTTTTTTCGAAATATCGTCTAAAAAAAAAGGGGGTCGAATTCGTGTGATGGCTATAAACGGTGATTCCAGCGATTTCGGCTCTCCGAGGTGAGAAACCTTTGTTCGCTTGGCTAAGACGTTCTGAAGCAATTAAAATTGGAAAACGGAAGTAGCCGGTTGAAAGGATCGAGTAGCGGCACGACGACACCGTTCCGTCGCTGCGAGCGCCGACAATAATGGCGTAACACCGTCGCTGGGTCGACGAACCCAGTTTCGAAATCGTGTCACATGCCTCCTACTATAGATTATAGGCTAGACGATCCATTAGACGCGCCGGGGGAATCCCTATCGGTAAAACACACGCGACATAATCACGCTGAGGGCGTTCCATTTCCCAGGACGACCTGGTTAAATCCGTCATTCTCGTCACGAGGTCAGATGACAAAGTCTTTACCGGCATAAAGCCGCGAATCATTGTAATTTCCTCGCGACAACTGAATAAATACGGTTATGACGTGACCGAATAATCGCGCGATAAAATACCGATTGATACGTCAGCCAGATACGAATGGCACGACGATATTCCTCGTTTTACTGGTATTATCCCTCTTCTCAGGAGCCACCTCGAGCATGAGGGTGAGGAAGTTGAAACAGGAAGAGAACGAAGGGGGTGACGCGCAGCGTACAAAAGTCAGTCAATACTTTATAGCTCGACTGGCAAGTTTCTCGTTCCCTTTGCCGGGCTGCCAAGAGGGTACTGAACCCTACGCTTACTCTCGACTTCGTATTTCCCTCGCGCTCAAAGCTATCCCAACGATTCTCACTGCGTACAGAAACTTAACTAAATCGAGAATCGTCTTGTGTCGTCTCGCTGTCTCGCAGGCATCGCCTTAAAGGTAAACCTTTTTCCACGATTTTCCCGCTCGACATTCGAAAGCCATTAGCAGCCGGTCATTACCGCTTCCGAGAAGACTTTCAGAAGACTCCGAGACGAGCGTCCAGCGATATTTCTAAATGTACCGGCAACGAAATCGCGGCAGCCAGTGGACTTTTGTCCGCTGGCTTCGAGGAAAACCAAATGACTCACGGTGGAGAGCCGCGTTGTCCGGCTGACGATGGGACGGGACGGGACGGAACGTCGGCGTCGGCCGTTTCTGCGGGCTTGATAGCACGATAACCTCGGAAGGCGGACGTCGATAAGCGCGTACGTGCGAAGACGTAACAATGGCGCGCATAATATCGCCGTGAAATTATTTTTAAACTTCCAACGGAGCCGATCGAGGAAGAAACTCCTACGCGCTTCCAATTATTCATTGTAATACGCGATAAGGCCCACTCTCGGCGCGGCCGTAACTAATTCATTTAAGCAACAATAAGAATGCCGTGTCGAAGAGTTCCGCAATGAAAGCTAGTGAAACGAAGCGATCGAGAAATTCGTGGAGGAATGATGACGCCGCCGGCGTAAGGAACGTAGCCGGAGCAGGGGCGATGAAAGTGTTTCACCATGAGCATGGGTAGGGCATCGAGTAGCCGAGCCCAGAGAAATAAAGGGGAAAGAGGAAGAAAGAGAGAGGTCGAGCTCGTATCTAGGTCTGTGTAACGATTTTTAGAGTTCCTACCCTCCCGACAATCGTCCAGCCCATAAAAAACTCGAGGCACCCCACAGTGAGCGCACCGCGCCGGGGTTTCCATGACGACCAAGCCCTTTCGCGCCCCTCTCTCACCCCCTCCCACCGCAACCGCCCTCGCCAGCCTCTCTGTCGTTGACCTATACCTCCTACGTTTCTACCCTTAAACCGTCGCTGCCCTAAATCCACCTGCCTGCCTAATCTATTAACATCCGCCCCTATTTTCCTGCACGCGACTATCCGCAATTGGGCTTTCGAATCTCAGGGACTTCCTACGAGCAAGCCAAATGCAATTGAATCGAAGAAAAAGCTTATCCGGCGAAGCTTAATCAAGTCCCGTATGTTGGTTTCAGTGCTCAAGAGCGGCAAGTTCGAGCAAGGAGCAACCGAAAGGACGTTAACCCTTTCCTCGGTTACTCCGCTGCCCTTCCCTCGAGCCTCTGCCTCTGCCTCTGCCACTGCCTCTGCCTCTGCCTCTGCCTCTGCCTGTGCCTTTGCCTTTGCCTTTGCCTTTGCCTTCCTCTTTTCCCCTCGCTTTGCCCGCCACTAACGCAGGAGAATCGCTCCTCTCTTTCTCCCACCCCCTCCGGCCCTTTTACCATTCTACCATTGCCTCTCTCTCCTTTTGTACTTTCCGATCTCTTTCTCCGTCCCTCCCGGTTCGCCTCGCCTGACCCTCTTTCTTTAGCCGACCGTCCCAGCCGGCCGCCTTCGTCGTCCTTCCCGTCGTTTCCCTTCGTCGATGGGAGAATAAAAATCACGAATCCGCGAGGCATTCGTCGAGAGGCACGACCCGATCGAAGATGTCGTGTACTGTCGCCAGGCACTGCAGCGCCCTGGAAATCCAACTCTCAATGTACGTCTTTAGAAACGGAACGCGACATAGCAGAGAAAATTACCTTTTAATCCCTTTATTAATGCATCCCTCTTATTTCGTATTTTCACGGAAGGCGCGAGAGAATCTATAACTTCATAGACTTGCCATGGGGAAGAAACTATTCGAGCGGCCAATACCGCGCGCCGCTCTTATAATTATCCGAAGCAATCTGACCACCTAATGGCATGCTATTAGAGGGTCGTAAAGACCCCCGCTTCTCGCGTATACGCTCAAACCGGTCACTGCTTTCCACTTTAGACAGATACCACTATCTTTCCCCGACATCCGCACAAGTCGAACGACCGTCCTTTTCAGCTTATGCCGCCTATGCAATTAGTTGGTCGTCACGACCAGAGTGATGACTCTGCCGTGAAAGGATAGTCGATGCCTTTCCCGCATGATCGCTCGTCCACGAGACGATTCTTTCGCGGCCCAGGGAAAATAAGGTCGCCAGTTTTGGAATGTCCGAGCGGTTAGTCAGGGCATTTAGTCATTCCCCTTATACCGGGTAGTCAGTATCGCTCTCAGTCGACGCAAGCCTCTCGCGTGCGAACGCGCCGTTGGGAACCGTCCAGATCGCGAATTAGCTCGCGAGTAAAAAAGAAGGGAGAGGGACACAGAAGCGGGGAGAGAAGAACGAGCACGAATGAAGAGTCTTCGTCGGTTACTGAAGCACACGGAAATAAACGGCAAGTTAGATAACGCTTGAGATAAACCGAATCGCCGAGTATTTCGGTGTACGAAGGTGGAACCGAGTATACGTAGTCGTTGTCCCCATCGCTGGGAGGAAAGAAGAGTTTCGCCGTCATTTGACGATTTTGTCAATACCTATTTTATCATCTCGACGATTTACACTTGCCAAATCGTTAGGGCAAGGTAAGGGGATTCGACGAAAATTATAAATACGACCGATAAATTAGTTTACGAGAAATACCTCGAGGGGAGAAACGGAGAAGGTAAAAAAGGAGTAACGTATCTGCGAGGGGAAAATGAGGTAGTTGCGAAGAGGAGAAGAGACGGAGTACCGGCGGTCGAGGAGTGCGCGAAAAGAATAGCCGACTGATTCATACGCCAAGTCACGAGCCGCACACCGCGCGCCGCACGCCGCACGCCGCACGCCGCACGGGTCGCACGGCCCGTGAAAGCGTAATCGAAAACACGCGCTTTCAAACATGAAGATTACACGCGGGGAAGGGCTATACCCCTCATCGCTAAACAGAAGAGCCGTATTTCCGAGCAATCCTCTTTTTTCATCTACATACCCAGAATCCTGCCGAACAAATATTACTCGAGCGACATTTTTCCGGCCTACGAACGCATAAAATCCTGCCACCCAGGCTTCAAAATGGTTCGGCGAGCTCCTAGGATCGGGTTATAAAGATTCGGTAAAATCTGCCAGCTGTGACCTCGCGTGTCCTGTCCTTGCGGCGAGGGAAGGGGAGGGGACGGGGAGGGCAGAAAAGGAAGGAGGAAGAAGATCCGGGGACAAGACGAGGGGGACAGAAGGGCGAAGGTGGCCACACGGTCGGTATAGTTAAAAATAAGCCGAGCGAGGGTCCTGCGGCGAGGTTTGGTTCCTGTAAACACACCCGTCGTCAGAGGTATGGCAAAAGGAGCAAGAGGCCAGAGGCGCGTGTGTATTCGCTCGGAGAAGATAGTGGGCCAGTGAGACGCGAGGTAAACTTCGCTCGCTTTTCGTAATCCATTAAAAACTGGCATTTTAGCCACATCCCAAATGGGGAGACGATAGATCGGGCAACTTTTGTGGAATCTTGAGGAAAAGAACAAGACTCACGTGCTTCCATAGAGTTGTCTTGAGTGGGTGGCGGCAGTGGGGCGGGCGACGAGGTTGTTGAAGCCGGTCTTGTCGTTGTCGTTGTCGTTGTCGTCGTAGTCGTAGTCCTGGCCTCGGTAGAAGAGTTCCCGTTCTGGCCAGTCGCGACCTTGACCCGTTGGTTGGTGCCCTCGGCCTCCAGGTCTTCTTCCCTTTGGTCCGGGCGTGTCCTCAGACGTCCGGCATTGGGCGCCGCGATCTCCACATCACTGGAGTACGACCTCGATGACATCGGCCCGGCGACTGTCGTCTTAGTCGTGTTTGTCCACTCGGGGGCGACACCACCACCAGCACGAGCACCAGCACTAACGGCTTCGTCACTGCCGTTCCTCACCACTGAATCTCCACCGTCCGTATTCTTCAGGACTTTATCCTTGTCCTGCGTTTCTTCCTCTTCTCCTTCTTCCCTGGCAGAAACGATTCGCCTTGACCTCGCCCTGCTCGAATCCGCGAGGAAGCTTTTCACTGTCTCCTCAGGTCGCAATGATGGCTCGACGGGTCTCGTGTCGTCGTGATCGCGAGGAACGCTCGTATCGGATTCCGTGGAGTCTGTTTTTTCGATGCGCGAACTTCCGTCGACTTGGCGCAGTACCGACAAACGATCATTACCGAGATTCGATCGATGCAGGAGATGGTAGGATTGAGGACGATTTCCGGACGATTCGGAAGCCGAGTGCGCTAACGAGTCCCTTCTGATTCGACGTCTTCTCGATCGCCTTTGATCTTCCTCCCCGATATTGGAGTATTCTTTCGGACGGTATATCCTATCCTCGCCATTCCCGAACCTCCATTCCATCCATCTTCTCGTCGTCGAGTTACGACTGCCATCGACTCCGAGCGATCCATCTTCCCTTTTGTCCGGTGCCGGTTTGCCCAGTCTTTTGCCGACTTCCGTTTCGACTATTTTGGTGGTGTCTTCGGTCAGTCCGCCACCCCTATCATCTGTGGTGTTGTCGTTGAGCCGGTCCAGCCGCGTCTCGTCGCCGTAGAAACCATCGAGCCGCAGCAGCGTCCAAAGGAATGACGATGACGATGACGATGACGATGACGATGACGACGACGACGACGACGCCGACGACGACGACGGAGACGAGGCTGACGCACGACGATCCAGATTTCCTCGGTACGAGATGGCCGACGATGATCCCTCGAGGCGTCGGCCGTGGCTCCTAGAATGCAGGAAGGAGCCAAGCAACGCCGGAGGCAACAGATCCACCGGAGCAGCGGCCGTCGTCGCGGGCGTTTCGTTGCCGAGGAGATGAACGACGACGAGAAGCAGCAGGGGTAAACCCACCCCCGCCCCCGTGGTGGCACCCACAAGACCCGGCCGTACCACGAGAACCGCTCGGGAGCCTGGCCAGTTCAGCCCTTCCTCTCAGATGCGATTACCAGTCCTTGGACATGAGTTGCTCCACTCTTTTCCATATATCCTCTCCTCTTCTCCCTCGATTTACATCGAGTTCTTTCTTTTCCTCGTCTTGTCCGGTGTCCGGTGGGGTACAAAGCCAATCGTCTGAGATGCTCTCGCGTGTTCTGCCATCATCGGGGACCTCGCGCTCGGCTGGTCGCGTGGTCCGATTGAGGAGGATGTCCCGCGGAGCCGACGGTGCCGAGAACGTCGGTCTGCATCCTTTATCGTCTCCTATCTTGCTCCTCTCAATCGCTGTCCTCAAACGCCAGTGATTACCTCCGGTGGTACCTGCAACGGGTACGAAGGAACGTTACTCGAAACTCAAGGGACGCAACGAACGGCTAATCCTCATCGAGAGAACGCGCGCGAATCCGAGGTGAAATACTCGGGGAAGAACGCTTCGGAAGGAGAGACGGTGCGTCGTCGTACTAAAGGCGCGTACACACATCGCGCCTTATTCTGGTCGGCGGACTCATGCTTCCTACAACTTCTTAAAATACGATCCCCCTACGAAATAGTCCACCAACGGGTTTGGAGAGGCTCGTTTTGTTCTCCGACGTGCCGTTCTCCCTCCTTCCCGCTCGCTCTTTCATTCTGTCTCTCTTCACCCTGCCCCGCACCCTTCCGTCCTTCCACCCTTCCACCCTTCCACCCTTCCACGCACGTTACTACGTTCTGCCGGAGGGTTACAATGTAGCGCGCTTCACCGTCGTCTTGCAACACACGTTCAGGTGCTGCACATCGTGGACCGCTTGGAAAAATGCACGTGCATGCGTGCCAAAGAATAATACAAATGTTGCTCCGCGAAACGCATACTCGAGATCTCGAGTGGACTCTCGATCGTTGCGCCACATTCTCGCTTCAGCACCCTCTCCATTTCTCTCTCTCCCGCTCATTCATTTGGTCATCCATCCCCCTGGCTTTCGCGTTATCTCCTTTCCATCAAACCCCCTGTGCCGTTATTATTTACAGCGGCGCCGTGGAAGGAAAGACCACACCGCACGACGAGTAGCACCCTATAACGTAATAATACTTCAATCGCGTAATCCTGTAATTGCTTTAATGGTGAATCGCATTCTGTGGTGGTAAGCGTTGGCTCGATGAGCTTCCGTTTCATTGAAAACGATTTCCTCGGTACGATTAAACGCACCGTCTGCCACAGTCCGGCCGAGAGACTATCCGTAACACGCGACGTATTAATACTGAACGTAATAGAAAGGTTAACGGTCTCGTGTTGCGGCTTTGTTGCGTTTAGGCGGAGGCAGACGAGAGTTCGACGATATTCCGACGGGAGCACTCGTAAAAATAGTGCCCCCTCGTTTCCTCCCTTCTGCCGCCTCACTATAATTAGCGAGGATTCACGTTTTCCGCGGTAAACAAATATTCGGCTACTTTCCATAGGCCGGCGGTATATGAGAGGAAGGAGGGGGCAAGAGAGAATTACACGGTGGCCCGCCGACCACGACAGAGTGTCGAACGCGACAGTGTCGGAAGAAAAATCGGCGTCTATCGACGCAACACGGATTTCACATTAGCAGAGTCCAATGGACGATGTGTACATTACGTCCTCGAGTCCCTCTCTCTCTCTCTCTCTCTCTCTCTCTCTCTCTCTCTCTCTATCTCTCCCTTTCTCCCACTCTCGCTCTTTTTCTCTCCCTCCTTCCTCTCGGTTTGGCTCGCCGAGTCTGAGTTCCTATATTAACTCTATTATCTATTTCCCTCCGTCCCTACTCTTATCCGTCCCTCCTATCTTCTCTCTTCCTCTTAATTATTTCGATGCTTGCACGGGTATTCGACGCTACTTAGACGTAGACGACAACGACGACGACGACGAAGACGACGACGACTATGCCGACGACGAAGACCACGACGAGGAGGATGACGAGAGCACGACGAGATGGAACGACGATCGGGCCGCAACAATGTTCGCGCGCACGCGGCTCGTGTTCGTAAAAATAGGATTTTCGCGGTTTCTCTCTCCCTGCGGCTATACTTAGGCGAGGCCTCGTGTCCCTCTCCGACGTAGTAAACAAATTTCAAAAGGCTCGCCCTCGGTTCCATCCGGACCTCACGGTCACAAATTCCATCTCCCTCGTCGTCCCTCAATCAATCTACTACTACCCCGATCTCCTTCTTCCGTTCGACCGATCAATTCTTCCTCTACCAATTCTATCGGTTTTCATCTCATAATTCCATGGCCCACCGTGATTCCTATGAGACGGCAGCTACGACTTTTGCTGGCACTCGTGGAAGAATTCACACGCATTTACGCACGCGTGCCAATACGAGTGGGAATTTGATGTTTTCACGGGGAAAAATGTGCGTGGCACGCGCGCTAGCGTTCTATTTTCGAATGAAACGCGCGATCAGGGGACGCATACGAGGAACAGAGAGAGAACTGCCAGGGGGTGGGGTTGCTGCTCAACTAAGCCGACCAAGAAGACAAGAAAAGATAGGTGCGCGAGAAATACGGATTATCGTGTTAGAGAGAAACGGACGTATGGAGACGCGGCGAACGAAAGGCAGAAGAAGGGACACTCGCGGAGAAACGAGTCAAACGAATAGCCGGAAAAGAGCGCGTGCGAGCGAGCGAGCGAGGGTCCTGAGAGACCCGAGAGACGTCACAGGAAACGCCATGTACACGGCTCTTGCCATGGGGACGGCAGAGAGAGGAAAAGACAGAGGGAAAGGGACGGCTCGTACGACCAGTGAAAGACGGAGGATCGAACGACGGAGAATGCCTTCTTGTCTGAGAAAGACCGAGAGCAGAGGGGGGAACGAGAGGTACCGATGAGAGGAACACAACGAAGAGCAAAGAATAGAGGCAGTCTGGCCATTTGTTCGAGGAAGATGGAGGAGGATGTAGACGAGAGTGGAAACGAGATGCCAGTGAAGGGGAGGAAGAGAGAAGAAAAGCCGGCTCGTCTCCTCCTGGTCGGCCATGCTGGCTCTCCCTCGCGTTCCCAGAATGGAACCTTTTACGTATTCGCCGGTGCAAACTCACGTTTACTCTTCGCCACGAGGCCCGCTTACCCCGTAGACAAAACCCTAATCTTTACAATAATCTCCAGAATAACTGTAAAAAATTTGTTAATCACACAATAGGAAGCTTCATCGCGTCACAGGTCGGCGGACAGTAGGGAAAGAAGTACACTGTCAGACAACGCGAGGAGTCTATTCAAGGAGAAGGAGACAACAACGGACAGACCGGAATAGGACATTATTGACGAAAGTGCGTCGAGGTTGAAAAGTCGACTGCCGTAGCGATTTCCCTCATTTCAGGTGGAACACGCCGGATAGAAGTCACAGAAGAACACGCACCGTGCGTTGACCACCACGCGTCCACCTCGAGGCGAAGAAGGGAGGAAGTCGCCGCGGGGGCGGAGGGGTGGGGCGGTGGGTGCCGGCCGGTGTGTGTGAACAAGCCGACGAAGAAGACGACCACGAAGACGACCACGAAGACGACGACGAAGACGACGACGAAGACGACGACGATGGAGGCTGTGAGTATGACTGTGCCAATGACGGTGGTGGCACACCAAATTCTATGTGTGTGTCAGTTACACGCGTAAACTCTCTTCGGCTTTCGCACAACGTGCATCGTAGCACGCTGTTCCCTCTCACTCCTCTCACACACACTCTCCCTCTCTCTCTCTCTCTCTCTCTATCTATCTATCTATCTAACTATCTATCTATCCATCTATTTATCTATCTCTTGGTTTCGCGTCTAGAAAAGCACGACACTAAAGGGTGCTGCAAAAACCCTCTGCTAGAAACACCTTCTACCTTTCACAAAAAACAGAAACGTCGATCTCCTATTCGTCTTTTCTCCCTCGCGGTTTTCCACGCGGCGAGATTCTCACGCGAAAACACGGAAGGGGGAAGGAAGGAGTCGGTCAGTCGATGGTGCGTGCATGAGCCGTGCGAGCTTGAACTCTTAGGGGGGAGAGAGAAAGAGAGAGAGAGGGGGATGATGCGTGCGCGTGAGTAAACGGAAGGCAGATGGAGAGAGCAAGAGAGAGGAAGATAAAAAGCGTGATACAGGGGTTCGGGGAGGGTCGTTTGAGCGTTCCTTCGGCGAGGAGAGAAACGACGGACAGACGCGCACAGAAACGAAGAGAGCACAGTGCAGCGCGGAAAACCGGCGTGAAGACGTTGATAGGAAGCTAACCGAGGAGACGAGATCCGGACACGACGAGAGAGAGCGCGGAGCAAGCGTTGCTGCCTATCGGATGGCACTGCGTTCAGCGCCGCGATGCCCGACCCTCCTCGGCCTTCCTCGACGCTCCTCGTTCTGCCTCGGCGTCCCTCGCCGACGCTCGTCGTTTCTCGACCGTCTTCCCTCCTCTCCTCTCCTCTCCTCTCCTCTCCTCGCCTCGCTTCGCCATTCTCTCGTCTACCCCCGATGCATGCGCCGCTTGTCCGTGTGTCCGTGCTTCTGCGTATACCGCACATCTCCGGCTAATGCACCGTCCGATGCACCGACGCTCTATGCTCCTGCTTATTCTCCGTCCAACCCGCTCGGCGAAAACAAGCCCAACGATAAACGTTCCACCACTTTTCTATGTCTCCGTCGTCCTCAACGATCCTTCATTTCTCCTTCTCGTCTTTGCCTCGTCCTCTTTGTTTCATGGGATTCCATATGTCTCTTAGATTTCGGAGGAATGATTTAATAAACGTCTCCAACTAAAGCGAGAAAAGTTGAAGGGTGTGCGGATTAATGACGCGTCGGTGCACGTGATTACGCCCGTCTGCCCAACTACTGCGGCGTGTCTGACCATTGACGGTCCATGGGGTTTATCTACTGGCGCGACGAACGAAGCGTCGACTTTCACGACGGGGGGCGCCCAGTCGAACGAATTAGTCCGAGCTAATCGATGCTGGCAACGTAAAAAAGCAAAGTAACGAGTTTCCCGTGGGCGAAGGCTGACGCGTATAGCGGGTCAACGATAATAATTCATCGGAAAGGTTAATCGTAGAATGGCACTCGCGTCATGGCCGATACACGCCGTTCGCTTTCGCCTCTCGACGGTGAAAAAGTTGCCTTTGTCTGGTGCCCTCGAGCGACCCCGGGGCACGCTGTCGCACACCCCAATGAAGCGGAGGAGGGGGGATTCCAATCGAGCCACCTATAGAAATGTGGACGACGGAGCAAGCCTATGTTACCGATGACGATTGAGAAAATTGAGCGGCTCGGTTAACGGCTTCTTGCATTTCGATTTTTTGCCTAGCTGCACCGGTGAAAGACGCGATCGTAAGCAAATGTTGGGCGCCTTGTCGTCGTCAGCATCGACACCGAAGAGGTCGACGTCGGTCTCGCCGTCTCGGCTGGTACCAACACGAAACTCTATCTGCCAAAGATAAGCGGTCCCCGACCTTCGCGCACTGTCCGTGCGTACCGTTGAAAGAGTATTCAGACTCTCACGTGGCATGCTCGACGTCGTCATCGTAATCGCCGGTGCATACGAGCACGTCGATTGGAGAAACGGGCGTCGTCGGCAAAAGGCGGGGCACGTAGGCCGGCCAGCGGACATTTACATACGCATATATAGTCCGAGCCGTGGAAATGCAAAAATGCGTTTTATGTTCGCCAGTCTGTTCCCCCTTCACCTCCGAACAGTCTGGCCATTCGATCCGATCGTTTAGACCGAAATTAAATGCAGCTCGCGAAACCGCATCGACCGTAATCCCGAAACTTTTTATTCCTGCCTTATGCGCGCCCGCATCGGCCAGCTTGTAAAATAAAATTAGCTCAACCGTCCAGACTGAATTCCATTGACCGTGGATATTCGATTCTCCGATGGTCGCTCGAATAATTTTTCACTCGCGACAGGGGCGATACGTTCCGTTGCTGACATCCAGCTTAGGAGATGACGCAAAGCAGGTATACCTTCCTTATCGAGGCGACGAGTGAGCCAGCGACAGGAGAATTGAAAAATGCCATTCCAACGGCACTGGAGGCGCGGCATTCCCCCGGACATACTTGGAATCGGACACCGAGTTCGCGGAACCGAGACGGTCATCCGGGAACTCCGCTATTTAAAGAAACGCACGGCAATGCATTCATTCGCCGCTGAAGCTCTTGGGCGATACCGTTAGTATCGACCTTCCTCGACCTCCCTATCGGCTCCATAATCAACTTAATGGCTCGCCCCCGATTCCTACCTCGTCATCGATGCCCGCTCCTTTCGCGTGTCTCAGCTCCTTAATAATGGCATTCGTCTTTATTGCGGAACCGGACACGAAGGCTCTTAACAACGACTACGCATGACACGCAGGATATTAATTAACACCTCTTATACAGCTGCGCGTGTCGGATATTTTAATTAACGGCAATGATACCATCATACGGCCATTTTTTACGTACTTTAATTGCCGCGAAATGCACGTGTACTCGCGCCCGTTCCAACGATAAAGACGAGCGAGTCCCTCTGAACGGCGACGACGGGAAGGCTATGCGTAATTGCTCACTGAAATTTTCTTGGGAAAACAATGGCAACGATGCGCGAGGAGATGGCAGATAGCGCTTTCTTGCATTTCAGCAAGACGCGGTCAGACCCCGTCCCAAGCCGCTATCCGGCATTCGATAGAATATATCATTTCGAGAAACGATGGAATTTTTGTCGCCGGTAACGGACTCGATTTCTCTATCACGCGGCAACGCGAGATACGAAGAAATGCCGACAAAACGCGTCGTTTCGTGGAAAACAAGTGTTCTCTATCTCCTCGAGAGTCCGAGCAAAAACATTGACCGCCGGAGGAAGATAGGAAGGAAGCGCAACGATAAAGAAGGGCAAAATAACGGAGCGCAAAATAAGGCGCACAGAAGGAAATGCTAATGGCGGAGGGAAAAAAGCAAAGGGTAAGAAGTACACGGAGGAAGACGAAGACGAACGAGAGAAAGAGCAAAACTGAGGCGAGGGGGCGAGGGGGCGAGGGGGCGAGGGGGCGAAGAAGGAAGAGAGAAGCAGAGTGGGAGCCGGTTTAAAAGAACTTCAAAGACCAAGTGATAATCGGTCAGAGACCCTTTCCCGGGGCCAGACGACGGCCATGCGCTTCGTGTGTCGCTGCATGAGCGACCAGACAACGCTCAGACTCACCAACATGTCTGCAGAACGGACAAACAAACCGTAGAACAGTCGTACTAGCCCTCCTAACGCAATATTCACGAGCCGTGCGATCGTTTAACACTCTTTCCTACGCGATTTATCTATCCATCTAACTAACTGGCTGATTTCTTATCCCGATGGAAGGGCCTTCTGCATGACAGCCCCACTTGGCCGAGCCGTGTACGGTCGGCAGGAGACGCGATCGCGGGACTTGATGCCCTTAAGCCAGTCTCCGCTCTTCTCCGCCTTCCTTCGCTCGTGGATCACGGCAGATACAAACGGTCGGACGGACAGACGGACGGATGGACGTGCAGCACACGGCCGACAAAAAAGGAAAACCCACGCACGCAACCGAGTCCAATGGGTTCTTTCTCTTCTCCTCTCACGTGCAGACGCATCACTCTGAACGGTCGGTACCGGGACAGAAGAGAAAAAACGAAGCAAAGAGGAAGGGAGAAAGCGAGAAAGAGCAGCTCCGTGAGAAATGAAAATGACCGACCTGGCTCCGAGGCTCGCGTCTCGCGCACTTTTAACCTCTTCAAGCCGCTTCTACGACTTTGATATGGTCGCTTTATTATCTGGGAAATTCGATCGTCCGTCGTGGCGCGGCTTTCGGCTTTCGGCTTTCGGCTTTCGGATCGAAAAACAGCTCGGTCGCACGGGAGATCCGCGCGAGACTACACGATGAATAAATCGAGGAAAAATGTCAGGCGTTTCACTGGACGATTCCGCTAAGAATAGTTTACAGCGTGCCTGTATGTTATTTTCGGGAAAGTTTCGCGATCGTAAAAGCCGGCGCAAACGCGCGACGAGCGCGCGCCCCGTTTTATATGCCGTACGGTACGGAGAAATTTCTTTTATTAACGAGCAGTCCTTCCTTCGGCCGGTTTCGCGTGCAACCTGTCATTGCTCGTTGCTCGTTGCTCGTTGCTCGTTGCTCGTTGCGACGTTGCGACGTTGCCCGGAAGAGACACGACATCGACCACGAGTCCTGAGAATCTTCCCCTCTCCCTTCCTCGAGCCGTCCTCTTATTGTTCCATGAAACGCCGACGTCAGAAGGGAAGAAAAGACGGAGGGACTTGGTCAGCCCTCCTCGTCCAGGCCGCCTGAATTTTTGCGGCTATTTTTTGCACTTACACCTGCCGTTCTTCTTCTCCCTACCCTCTCTGCATAATCTTCGACGTGGTACCGATCGCGCGTATTTCAGGTGCAATGTTTTCGGCGAAATTCTACCTCTTTGGGACGTGAATACCGTGTTTTACGAGCTCATTCCATCTTTTTCGTGTCGAAGCCCCTCCTCCTCGTCATCTCGCCGGAGGAGATATCTCGAGAAAAAGAGGACGACGTGGGACGCATTCGTCTGATTCGGGATCAGACGGTCGGCTGTATTCATGAAAAAATAGAGATGCGACGCGTGTGCAGGTAGAACGGCTGTGAACCGGCACGGATGAAGGATGAAGCCCTTTCCAAGCGATTTGATCGGATTCCGTGTTTGATCGCCGATAATCCAATTTACGCCCGACGCCGGGGTAAGCTTTCGTACACGCCGGAATGGCCCATGTATTTTTCAGCGATCGGCGCTCCGTCGGAGGGAAACCCGGGCCAATTTTAAGAAATCATGCGAAACATTGCTATCTACGCCAAATAGAAACGTAGGAGTAAAGCTCTTTAAATTTAATATTTTTTCTCCGATGGATCTTTGCATGTCTAAAGCCGCTCGTTTTAGCCCGACAACTTGGTTCTCTGTATTGCTCTCCCCCCGCCCCCCTCTCTCACCCCACTCAACTTGACGGTATTAGCAATTAGAAATTTTCAAAAGTTAAGAGCCAGGTTAACGGTCGTTACTGTTTTCCTGCTCGAAAGTTACAGGACTTTCGCTGTGTTTACTGGCCAAGAGCGACGTTCCTTCGAGACTAGCCCTTTGTCGGCTTCCAGTGGAGGTCGGATCCTTTTCGGTGCTAACGACTCTCCGAGGAAGGCAAGAAATCGCGGAGATGGGTGAAAAAAAACGAGAGATCATTTCCTCTTATCTTTTCTATTTTCGTCTTAGTCTTTGACTTTTCTCGTAGGGCCGTTCGCTTCTTCGGGGTTGATCTTGGCCACTCGGCGAGCACATTTTATTGCTTTAATTAGATTTTCGCGTTGACTCGTTCCCTGTCGATCCATGCTTCTGCATGACACTTGCCTCATCGGCATCTTTCTCAGTGTTTTTCTCCTTCTCTCTTGCACCGGTCTGAGTTGCGTCCGCTTGTCTGGCTGTCAACGGGTCGTTGAACCATCCCCTTGTCCCTTGTCCGGGCCGACCGGTGTCTTCAAAGCATCGGGACTTATCGTCGTTTAAATGCAACGCCGCGCTCTGGCCTTTGCCCTCCTGATCGTGCGTATTTCTCTCCTCCCTCGGCGTTCCACGACATACCAGCTGTTTCGCTAGAAAAGAACTTTCCTTTCGCAGATCCACCGCGAGCGAATCCCATCGAGTCATTAATGTTGGGTAATGAAATATAATGTCATTATCTCCAGTTGGAAAAATTAACAAGTAAGTTAGCCCGTGTTCCAAGGGATTTTACCTCGGAGGGAGTCGCCTCTAGGAAGAGAAGTAAATACGAACGACGAAGAGAGAAAGGGGTGAAAAGAGTATTTTAACTTTTTAAGGGGCGCGTAGAGAGGCGACAGAATGGAGCGAGAGGAAAAGCTGGGTGGGGGTTCGAAGAGAAGGAGGAAGAGAAAGACTCGAACAGTTTGGTTGGCTCGTCTGCGAGGAGCGGCGAAGAGAGACGCGAGGGGGGAGGGAACTGGCGGCGGTGGAATCAGGGGGGTTAGTCTAGACGGGAGTCTCCCGTCCTCACCCCCTTTGGCCTCCACCACCCCCGGTGCACCGACGCCAACGCCGACGCCGACGCCGACGCCGACGCCGACGCCACCACTCAGACTGCGAGCAGACACGTTGCAACCAATGTCCTACCTACCCACACCCCCTTTCCTCTTTTGATCCTCCACCTCCGCTTCCTCTTACTCTTCCTACTACTCTTCCTAGTCCACGATGCACTCGTCCAAAATCTCTTAACCGTCCCTCTCGAGCGTCGCCCCGCTCGATCCACACCAAGAGTACTAAATGTGCAAAAAGAAGCGAACGAGCAGCAGCGAGACTACCTGTCGAGACAGAAGAGACACCGAGGAAAAGAACATGAGGTACCGGCGGATGATCGAACCGGCGAAGAGAACAGGGGAAAAAAGAACGATTAACACACTGAATGAATTGGGACATAAACGCTCACCGAAGAAAGGGGATACAGAGGTTCGTCGGAGTAAGGGTTAAAAAGAACTCGAGCGATGAGTGGCTGCGCGAATTTACAAGGGAGAATCTACTGCAGCGAATTATGACGAAGAGGCGTCTGATGGGTCGCGATAAAAAATCATGACTCGGAGAAAGCGCAGAAACAAAATAACGAGGGATTGCCGTGCGAAGAATGGATACGCGTACATATGAAAATGAGTGAAAAACCCTACAAAGGGCACAGAATAAACTCCAAAGACTGGGGGAACGACAGGAAGAAACGAATGCAGACGCGGAAAAGTTTCGTGCGAAATATTGCGATTGCTTTGTTTGCGATATCGACGAGCTTTAAAGAAATGATATCAAGGTGCTTTACGTTTGTTCTCGAGAGACTGATTCTTTGAAGGCAGCATCGTCGATGCCGAGTAGAAAATACGCGCACTGGTAAGAGGCGTTTTGATCGTCAACGACTGTCCGGCACCTCCGGAAGCATATTGAAATTTCAGAGGAGGAGGTGCGCGGCAAAGGGAACGAGACAGACAGATTTCCGCGAGTAAGGGGCTGTGGAAGTAAGGGCAGAGGAAGGCGGACTGAACACATCTCAAAGCGACGGACGGAATGTAATTGTCAGGCTGAAGAGGAATGCGCCGATCCCCGACAAAGACATTTTTCCTACGGATTTTCTTTTTCTCGCCCCCTTCGCTCCTCCACGACTCCTCCCTCCGTCTGCCCTCGCGACGTAAGCTGCCACTATCCTATAGACTTCACGCTTACTGACTATTCGTTGAGACGAACGAAGCTCATTTCTCAAAGTTCCCTGCAGCAAAGGTCAGATTGAGACATGCTCCAATCGGTAGGCAGACTTATCCGTTTTCCCTTGCTGCGAACGAACCGGTAAATCACTCTTATTCCGATCAACATCTTTCATCATTCGGAACATCCAACCGAGATTTCCAAGAGAACGCGACGATATATCAAGAGTAATTTGGCACGGGGAGTGCGGACTTCTCACAAAAGTTGAATGCCAAGACGCGAAAGAAGGAGGAGGAGGCGAGAAAAAGAGCAGATGAGTGCTTGACAAATCACACACGGCCATTTCGCCGACGTGAACTTGGAGTAAATGACTGTTTATCTCGGGACAAGAAACACAAACATTTCTCAGCTCGATATGATTTTAAGGGGCCTCCCCCTGCGTGTTCGAACAGCGTGTTACGTGTTAGGGTTGCGTCAAACAAGTTGGCCAAACCATCGCGAAAGAAGTGGACTTTCGAAAATGAAGGACCCTCGACGATTTCGAAAACAGATTTCCCATTAGCTCTCACGAGCGTAATGGCATTTGTTGAATAAATGAATTACGCCATACAAGGAAGGAAGGACAAAATTCAGGTTGATACTCGGCACCGGCAGCGTGTAACTGTGAAACGCGCGTTAGGAGGTCTCAGAGCCAGACTAAACAAAAGCCATCTGGCTACACTCTTTTTCCTCCTGGTCTATTCCGCGCCGTAACCAGAGCCTCCGGAGTGGCCGGTTTCCCTTCGGCTTTCAATTATAGCTGCCCGCCAAATAATAAGCTGCGTACAGCCTGCATCTACTATTCGTAACGATGGTAAAAAAGTGTTCATTGACTCATGGCGAGCTGATTTTTTCGACGTAGTCTGGAATCGCTCCCATGCGGCGCGCGTTATAGCACAGTTACGCAGAGCCGAGGCTAAGAATGGGGACGATTTTAGAAGCGTGTCTGTCAGTCGGCAACTAAAATTAATCAAGGGACGGCGAGAGTGCCATCCGCCCCCGCATCGGCCTCGGCTAATTTTGAATTTACCCATTCCGATTTTACTCGGCTACGACGAGCGACTATAAAAATTTCTATTATAAGTTAATGCCTAATTAGACACGGCGGATGGAGGGGTGAAAGTTGATAAACATATTCCAATATGGCAAGTCTCTGGCCTTCCGCATTTTTCCTATTCTCCCTCGTTGAACGTGAGCAGTCCTCAACCCTGGTCCAGGCAGATTCCTCTAGAACGTGTTTACATGAAATCATCAAAACAATCCCACCAGCGAACGTGGAGCCAAGCTTGCTGTTCTCGTCCCCCTTTGCGAATGCCAAGACGAGCCGCGGAAACCCGACGCATGGTACGATTTCTCTTTTTCCACGGCCGTCTCCCCTTTTTTGTGTACTCGTCGTGGGCACTCTCTCTCTCTCTCTCTCTCTCTCTCTCTTTCCCTCTTGTCCTCTTTGCCGCTCGAGAAATCCTCCTACAGATTTCTCCGCGTCCTGCATTCTTATCTGCGACCCAGACGTCGCACGTACCGGTCGGCTTTTTCCTTTTTGACGATCCCCCTGCTTCATCCGAGAAATATTCCACGGGAAAATCGCTATGGCTCTTTCTAATCGATATTACGTCTCGCTCGAGAAAGGAGCGCCATGAAAATAACTTTTTCTTTCCTGCTGTCATAAAAATTCAACGACCCCGATGACTTGTATGGCTGACCCTGTAGGAACGCATGTGTGCGCTCAAAAACCCGTCTATGTTTGCCCGGGGCTTGATTAAGGCGATAATGAGAGGCAGTTGACGGATAGCAGCTAAGTGACTTTTGCCGTCGATTTGGGCTTTTCTCCTGAAACGTGTGGGCGTGCAAGAACTACGACAACGGCGCGACACGCCGACGACAATGCCACGGCCGTGCCTTACCACGTCTCTCCAACTTCGCCGCTGTTTATGTCTCGAATGTGTGCGATGCTCGTTTGCTCACGTTCTTCGTGTACCAAGCTCGTGACTGTCATAACAAAACGCCGGCCGCTTTTGCAAACTGACAGCCGCCAGAAAGGGTTGTTTCGAAATTCCACCGACAATCCTCTACATCTATCCTTTCAAGCTAGCCGATGCCGTTTCTCGCAAATAGAGTAGCTTCGGGCCGAAATAGTTGCCTTTCTAACGAAGAAATGGCTTTTAGAATACGTTCGAACGAGACATTTACCGTGTTGTTGAAATCGTTCTTCGGATCATCAGAGAATTCCATCGATTCGTTAATTATTTATAGACTTAAGAAAGAGCGAGGAGCCTGACGATTTTGAAAATTAGTAGAAATTGGCGGCAGAACAGGCCGCCGCCATCTGTGGGCGGATGTGAGAGAAGACCTTGTGTTGTGGTCGACGATTTCCGTGTGCTGAGAGAGAAAGGTAGCAGGGATAACGAGGGAGAAGCAAGGAGAGGAGAAAAGGACGAGAAGAGAGAGGAGAAGCTCCCTCGGCGCTGGCTCGACTCGTTGTGTGGACATCGTTTCGGGTTGAGGTAGAGGGGGCGTCTAGACGCAACGTCACGAGTACGTAGCCACCCCTCCACCACCTCCCCTCACCATCCCCTCCTGGCCCGTCGCTGACTCGCCCGGCCGTCGTTCTCTCCCCGCGTCTCACCCTTGCCACGATGTATAGTCAGATCCATTAACGCACTCTGCGCATCAACTAAAATAATTCATCAAATCCTATAAATGTCTAAATGCGCCATTAGAGAGGTCCAAACGAGCGCTTTGACTATTTCCACCGATGCTTCGCTAAACACAGCGTACCGACATTTAATGGAACTAGACGATCAAATAATTTTCCCTTTCAATTTGTTCGTCAGATCTGTGTACAAATTAGTAGAGACTGTCGTCGGTACTCTGCCATTCCTCTATCAAAGTAGTACAAGACGTATGACGACAGACAAAATCGTGACCACAAGTGCAGTGGTCGCGGAAGGAATTAGATGTGTCAATAGTCAGACGTCCGTTACTACTGACAATAGCCTTGCATTAGTGGGTGGGAACTTAATTTTCTAGCTTTCGACAAAAGATTAATGTCGTTGACTGTACCAGCCTCTCCCCCCTTTTGGTCCAGGCACCACGTGGCTCGTCTCTTCTCTGTCTTTCGTTTGCTCTGCCGGTCTCTGTCGGTCCTTCTCCGGGTTGGTGCGTGCGTCCTTTCCTCCCGGGTTCTCGCCGATGCCACGGCGATGACGGTCTTGGAGCCAGACGCTCCTGAGTGCGAGGAAGGGCGGTTGGGGGGCGGAGAGGGTGAGGGTGACTCCGGCTTTTTGGTTGGGAATTGTTGCCGGTCTTTGCGCGCGCGTCTGTGCGCCGCTTCCACGTGTACACACTCACACGTACGAGTCCCGAAGACGACGAGGAGGAGCCGCGATTTCAAAGCAGGAAAAGGTGCGCCGGTTAGGAGAGGGGGAAGGACGAAGAATACAGAGCAGGGCAGGGAAGGACGTGGAAATATACCTTGTGGATTTGTATCGGCGCGCGCTTGTCGTCCCTTCCAGATGAAGGGTGCGTCAAAGTGGCCGCGAATTGAGTTTTCTTCTGTGCATGTATAGCTCCAGCTTCCTTTCAGTCTCCGTCTTCCACCTTCTTCGTCACTAAACAACTAGAATATATCGCCGCTAGCACTTATTATCAAACAAAAGCAATGCGACGCCGAAGAATATTAAACGGAGTATAAAAGCCTGCAAAAAGCCATCGCGATACACGCATATGTAAGTCCGTGCGTGCAAAAGCGCATCGTCCACTGTCACTGGTTGCATACAGATGCTCAGTAGGCATGGGAAGAAGGTGAAAATTGAAGTGGAGCAATTTCGCCTGGGACTTTCCATGGCACCGGTTCTTACGGGGATAAAACTGAACCGGCGCCGGATTCCTTTCGAGCTTTCTCCCTGTTTCTTCCCTGCGGTTGACTGTTAAATACACGATTAAGCCGGCTTCATATTCGTGATGTGAACGGTGCGTACGATTAAACTCTTTCGAGGGCCACACATTTTCTGGGTTATTTCGCGCGTAGACCGTATATAATCCAGAAACGAGCTCTAAATGCGGCGAACCTCCTATTTAGACTCTTCGGTTGACTCACGCGCGGTTATTTTCGGTCTACGGCGTGTTTTCGTTGGTGAACACATACCGATGCGTGCGTGCGTGCGTGCGTGCGTGCGTGCGTGCGTGCGTGCGTGCGTGCATATTCCTTCACGTGTCCACGGGTTACGTCATACTCGGCTTCGACGATCCTCAGGACGAAAGGACTAATTCGAATTGCCATGTTTCAAGACTCGTTTCTCCGGCTAATTTTCGCGACAACGATGTTCAAGCGAAGCGACGAAAAGTACAGCTGCAGTTCGTAATAGGTCTGGTAGTACCCTTTCTACATTCACGGTCCTCTCATTTTTTCTCCTCCTCCTCCTGCCCCCACCTCTGCGTGCTAGCGTGTATGTGCCTTCACCCTTTAACCTTGCGCTTCAGCTCGACTCTCTCTAAATCGACCCTGGTGGTGGCTGCACTGAACGCAGGAAAAAATAAGTTTTTTATCGATCACTAACCTACGACAACCATCTGGCCCGGTCTGCTCATCGCCTCTCCCTTTTCCACCTCTGTTATCTCCCTTTCTCTCTATCATTCACCCCCTGTAACACGTAATATAGGGGAGCGTGATCCGAAACACTGCCAACTGCCGATTCTCCCCCTTTCCTCTGTCTGTCTCTATCCCCGCATGATTTATTCCGTTGCAGCGTGTGTCCCTGGCTATCGGTCCACACGCGTGTACCGCATCGCGTTCAACTTGCCTTGACAAGCACAGTTTTTCGACAACCCTCTTTTCCCTCGCAAACTTCGTAAAAACTTCAATAATACTACGATAAACATGACGTTCGAAGAAGCAGTGAAATTTTTCAGTGAACACACTGAACATGGCGCGTGAAATTATTCGTCCTTTTTACGAAACTAGTCAGCGCTACGTGCTCTACATACGCACAGCCAGCTCTGCCATGGGATTGTCCATGGGCCGTCCCCTCGACGTCCTGTAGTCGCCACGACACAAAGAGAATACGTGAGAGGGATCAACGAAAATTACCCCGTACCTTCAGAGTTATTCCTGCAGCATGATAAAAATGGGAATGTCGCTGCGAAATAAATTTCCATTAAAAAGAAGATACATGCACCTCAAACTAAAGGTGCAGTAGCAAAAGGGGTTTACGAAGGGGGCGAATTACACGGGCGGCTAATTACAAATTGTCTACGTAGCGGCGAGTGGCGGTCATGCAGGGATGAGCCGAGACAGTGATCAACGCGTTCTCCGCTCTCTAGAGATCTCCTTCGAGTACGTCGATGTACGAGTAAAACGTTAATTAACGCTTCGCCCCCATCACTGACCTTGCTACGGCTCGGAGAAGATCCCGCCGTGAAAGGCGTATTACGTCGTCGACTATACATTTGGGACCTACCCCAATCAAAGCGAGACTAAACACTCCTGGCTCTATGGCACGGGCCAGATGGCTAATCGTCTCCAGTCACGCTACCAGCCGACCGTGAAGGGATTTCCAAATTTCCTACAGAAATTCATCCTACGCTAACGAACGTACTCCATGAAGCTGACTAAATGTTTTCCTTCGAAATAAAAGAGCAACGAGTTTTTGTTCGCGCGCACCGACAATTGGCACCCAACGAAACAAATTATTTACGCGGATCATTCGGAGGATATACAGCTACCTCGCGTAATTGGCAGGCGTGTCGCGCCTGCACGATATATTCTACGCTCTCCGGGCGTTACGTTAATGGCCAAGAGGTGTCGATGCGACGCACTGCAATTCCAACGAACCATCGACATCCCGCATGCCATGGTCTTGTGTCGACGAAAAGTGAATAACATTTTTTTACGCTACAGGGGATATACCTTTAGCCGATGGTTATTCGGCGGCGAAAGGGCATGTAGTACCGCCGTGTTTTCTGTAAACGGACTCGGTGTGTCCTACATGTATGCGTATATCTGCCCTACCGTCTCCCTATACACGTAACACACGACAGTGCCGTACCGTGGAGGGACGATGGCCAGTGGCGAGACTGCAACCCTCGCCGACAGGAGGGAGAAGGTCGACGAGTTTCGAAGGGGGGTGGGCGAGGGTGTCGGGCAGACAAGCCCACGGGGAAGGGGGACAGACGTGTTGCTCGCGGTGAGAGACTCGCTCTAAGGATCGGCACAGGATATCCTCACAAAAATCGGCAAATGAAGCAAAAGAAACGATAAATATATATGGATCTAGAAGCAAGGTAAGAGGCAGGAGAGAAGATACAGACACGAAGAAGACTACTGAAGTACATTGAAGGACAGATGCCATAAACAGCTGCAATTGATAGGAGGCACAGACTTGGAAGAAATAAGGACGAGAACTGGAAACTATGAAGCACGAGGCGAGGGGCGGGGAAAAAGGAAGGACGAATTGTACGGAAAGCGACAGGCTTGCAGAGGGAGGAGTACGAGGTGTGCGCATAGAAGGGAGAAAGAGGAGAAAGCCAGTGGAAGGAGAATGAAGATAGAGGCTAGCAGAAACAGAGACGGAAAGAGAAAAAGAGACGGGGGCGGGGATTAGGGGCGTGCGAGGGAGGGGACGTTGGCTAGACACCGCTCAGACGGTCGCAGAGGGTCGCAGGGGGTAATTTCTGCACTGGCGTCGACAGTGGGAAAATGCAACGGAGCAACAATCACCCTCCCAGCTGGTCGTTCCCCACCAACCAAGTCCCATTACTCGTTGCTTTTCCTCTGGCTGGAATAAAAATTTTGCAATCTCAAGGACAAGCGGGCAATTCCATTGTCCGCTCATCTTGAAGCAAGTCGTGTCGCGGGGGTGGTCCCTCGGTAAGGTCAACGGGCCGGGCCGGGCC
Organism: Hedychridium roseum; assembly: GCA_963989215.1. NCBI lineage: Eukaryota > Metazoa > Arthropoda > Insecta > Hymenoptera > Chrysididae > Hedychridium > Hedychridium roseum. The sequence goes on along the minus strand of OZ022318.1, from coordinate 431,048 downwards.
GGGCCGACAGGGCAATGCAACTGCACCTGCTCCTTCCTCCGCCCTCTCTCTTTATTCCTTGTCGCGAAAGCTGCACGTGTCCCGATACGTATGCCAACGGCGAAGGAAACGGCTTCGACGTGCGCTCGTTTATGCGTCACGTTCGCGCCTGTATATCGGCTTTGGTATTCGATTCCAATTAGGCGGACTGCGCGAATAGCCGCGCCGACCGGTTCTCTCCTATCGCTGCCTCACCTTAACAGTCCTCCGACGACATTCTGCTAATCTTCATTTCCGTTCGATGCTTTTGACATGAAACTCTCGAGTAACACGAACGCGGAATTATATAATATTCTATATTGGATGCTTGACTTTACGAATTGGACGAGGGAATCTCTGAAAGCGATCTCTCTGATTGTGAGTGGTCTCTAAAAAGAATATTCCCAGCCGTTCGGAGAGAATCACCAGTCCCTGTAGATCTTACGCCACTGGATTGGTCGGCCAGGAAAGCGACGGACTGTTTTTTATCGAGTGACTGCAGAGAGTCGAGTCTCGAAGCGGGTTTTAGACACGACGAGCCTGCCTTCTCTTTGCCTCCTTATAGACGAGCAGACCCGTTGGCTGTCGTCGTCGTCGTCGTCGTCGTCGTCGTCTTCCTCGTCGGTAACGTGTCTTGCGTGACTTCTTCTCTCATTCCCTTACTGTCCTCGTCGTCTCGCCACCTCGAAGCAAAGCAGAAGACGCTGCCTTTTTCCTCGTTAAAGCAGCCTCGATACTCAGTATCGGCTCCCGACTATCCGTTTGCCTCGTCGATTACACGGAAGCGAATTATAGAACGAATCTTGACTCGATTCAGCGATAAAAGATATAGATTCTTGAAATCGAGAGGCCCTAAGTCTTTTCCTTGCAAATCACACTTCTTCCACGAAAGTTTCGGCACGTTAATCCACTTCCGAGAAGATGAATGCTCTTCCATGAAGGCTCGACGACCAGGCAATGGCATAGCGCGGACAATCTCGATTCGATCATTTGTAGTGCGAGAACATGCATCCGCACTCGAACTCCCGGAAGTGCGAAGCGTTGGGTTAAAGTGGTGAACGGATGGATGGGAGGGAGAGAACCGACGGACAGGATATACACGTAGGGATAGATGGTCGCTTGGCCATCAGACGATCGTAAGTGGGCAGGAAGGAGGACATATCGGGGCCCTGTGCTCACTCGAGAGCGACGGGGTCTGTCAGTCTGTCAGTCTGTCAGTCTGTCGGTCTGTCTGTGTCGAGAGGGCTGTCCAACTTGCCAGAAGGAAGCCTACAAATTTCGTTCGAGAATGGCCCGAATGAAATTAACAGTTTCGTACGGTACAAATGAAAAGATATTATGAGCAACCGGTTTATATGTCGAATGAGGCGATAATTGTGTCAGATGTTGGCTGAAAAAGAAGGGGAGCAATAGCGTATGAGCAAAAGGAGGAGTTGCAGGGTGAAGGGGTACAATAAGGGGGGGCTAGGTATTTGAGCGGTGAGTATCGTGTCTGTTCGATGCGTGCAATGCAATTTCCCGCAGGGCCGTCTGTCCATCCGTCTGTGCGCTCGTGCATGCCACTTACGGCATTGTTCCTCCCCCTTTTCGCATACGAAAGCGAGCGTTCCCGGTGATCCGAACGGGATATAACGCCTTCTTGCTCCGGCCCCGACCACATCGGGTGGTACACCGCCTTGCTCTCCTTCTCGCACGCATACCAATCCACCGTGTTCATTCGCACCCTTCTACGCCGACGATCTTCTCGATTTCTAAAGAGATACCCTTCCGGCGAGCCGATCGCGTCTCTAAGCGCGCATTTTCGATCGATCGATTCACACGAATCATCGCTATTTCTGTTATTCATCCACACGTCGACAATGGGTAAGTGAAGGACGAGCGCATGCATTACCGTGGCGAGACCGAGGAAATTATAGTTGAGGTCGTTAGCGGCGCTGGACAGGAAGCCGACGTAAAGGGAGGCCTAAGGGAAAAGGGAGAAGGGAGAAGGGAGAAGGAGAGACACGATGACGTCAGTCCTCCTCCAGCCGTTCTTTCATCTGTCCATCTGCCGGTCGACGGTCGACGGTCGACGGTCGACGGCCTACGTCAAGGGGGATGCTCGACGTAACGTTTCAATGTCACGGCCGCAGCACGGCTCGGGCCATCCCACCTCCTCTGCTCCACCCTACCCTGCAACTCGGCTCCAATTGCACCACTCCCATTTTTCTCCCCTCGGAGCTAGAATTGTAGAATATTTTCCTAACGAAATTATTGTTCTGTCGGCTAAGCAACTTCATTTCCCGTGCTCTACTTGGCAGACGGTAATAAACTATGGGAGGGGGTAGAAGCTCTTATCCGTAGATCCTCCGCCATTCGCCTCGTGGCCACCTTCAGTCCTTGGTTGACCTTGCGCGTTATACAGCAAGGGGTAGACGGTCGTCGATTGCGTCTACGTGAAAAACGGGCGGTGTTACCGGAGCCACCGTCGATGTCGTCGTCACTGCCGTCGTCTGGAGTGCCGACGTGCGTTTTACCGGGGCTCGGGGGGGGGGGGGTTGGCTGCAATGTCGGAGGTGCCAGGGTGGAGCGGCGGAACGGTTCGAAGGGCGCCCCGGCGGCCATAAGGAAGGGGTTGCCTGCTAAAACGGAGCACAGGCGACAGTGGAAGGGCAAAAAGGGATTCGACGAGGACGACGAGGACGACGAAACGGCTCTGCGGAATGGGCAAGACGAGGAAAGGTCCAAAGGCGGTAGGGGTTTCAGTTGGAAAAGGGTAAACATAGGACGAGGAGTGACGTAGGAGCAAACTAGACTCTTGGAGGATGGAGAGGGATGCCACGAAGAAGGGTAGTAGCAGGTAGGGCGACAGGGTGAAGACAGGAACGACGGAATGAGGAGGAGGGAAGAGGCGGAAGCAAAGGTTTTCGGGTGAAACGGAGTAAGAGGAGACGAGGTCCGGGCGAATGAGGGTGGGTCGTGCTGGGGGGTGGTTTGAAAGGAGAGATGAAAACGACGACAGTGGCGGCGACAACGACGGGACGTGGAACCTCCACAGGAGACACGCGGAGATACGCGGAGATACGCGGAGAGCGAGGGGATAAATAGGGCTTCAGAGGGGTGACGGTGAATGCTGAGCAGACGTGATACTCCATGGCCCCGGAGATTCATAGAGGTTTGAGGTTTCGAACCTTATTTAAGTTCCATCGTCTTCCTTCTCTCTATCGAAGACTGTCGGTTGCGCTCAAAGGAGTTTCGATCAATCCTATGAATCCAATGTTAGACGTAGAAAAACAGCCCTATACGCTCGCTCGTCATGTGCACATGGTCTTTTGTTCATTTGCATGAGCGATGCGTTTGCAAAATGCAGATAAACCTAATCTGTTTGCACTTGCTTTAAGTCCGCGGGCTCTATCCTCTTTCGAAAAATCTCGACGTAATCGCTCTACGAGAGGGCAGAGGGACCGGACGCGAGGACCTGTGCCGAACGAAAAGCTCTTTAATTCCCCGGACGCTTAATTCCACGCGCATACGAGTCCCATGCGTGAATATGCATGAACCGCCAGAGCCGGCGGTGCGGAGCTCGAGGAGAGACGACGGCAACTAAAATGGACAAATGGATGGAAGAAGCGAGATCGACGATAAGAACGATAAGACCGAGCAGAGTGAGGAGATAACAAGCACTGGGGAGAATGAGAAACAGAGGGAACGATTGGAACGGTAGGAAGAATGGGATAGGAAGAAAATGAAATAGAGTGAGGCACCGCGGGGCTGACCTGTCGCACCGACGCTTTTATTTTGTCCCGCAACTTTTTCGTTCTCGCTCGCTCCCGTCCCTATTAAAATGCCGTCCGGCACGGCCGCGCCCGTCTGTTCTCGCCCTCTCCTTCTAACCAGTCCACCCTTCCTTCTCCCCTTTTTAGCCGGCGCTCTTGTTTCGCTTCCGTGAAAAACTTGGGATACTTCCCGGGCACGAGCCAACCGGACGCTTTTCAGACTCTCCGGCCCCCAGAGATTGCCTTTTCTTTCACTCCACCGTCAGAACTATGACTTTACTTAATGGATCCTCGCGAAATATTTCCCCACCGATTAATTACAAAATAGATCAGACTTATACCATCCTCCGACTGTTGCAAGCTTAAAAAGAAGGCCGACAGTGCCACGTTTAACGCCGTTTTTCTACGACATTCCCCGATAATGCGAGAGAGCGAGAGATACAACCGGAAGAAATATGACGAACAATTATGGGCTTATCCGAGGCGCCTACGAGGGATACAATATTTTATTAGACCCATGAACAAGAGGCCGTCGGCGTATTTTACGCCCGCGACGTGTTTCACGGCGCGGCTTATGATTCTCTAATCCGGCCGTGCAAATAGTTGGCAAAGCGCAACGGAGGCAAAGGCGCACGTGCAAATGAGTCGGCTGTTTTCTTGCATACCGATTACACCAATACTAAAGTCTCATCGGACAGTACTTTAGAACGGTTGAATTTTTGCGTGACTGGTCGATCGTTTGAATGGACGAATCGGTGTGATAAGGAAGACCCGTAAAAAAGAAGTTGTTCATAAAGCACAATGTAGACTACGCCGAGGAATTCTTCGACGACACGGACAGACCATCTCACCTGGATGTCCTGTTTATCTCATACCACGAGTAAACCATCTCGTTCTTATCCTTACACTGTCTGCCTCGTACATTCGTGTTCCACAGTTTTATATTGCGTGCACACTAACGCGTCTGCGCTTTGTTCGCACGAGAGAAGATTCCACAGCTCTCCGAGAGAAACGTGCACATTTGACGCGACAGTGTAAAGTCTAGCCTCTTCCTCTCGGTAAATAAAGTACGGTGGATCCTTACGAATGTCAGATCTTGCCGATGAAAATGTCGGATAATATTACAGCGGGAAAAGCCTCGCCCCGAAGATTCGATCTGACCATTCGCTTTAGAGATTTCGTAAGAACATAATTTTCAATTTTGGAAGAATCCTCAATCTGGCAGCGGTACTGCGGAACACGAATGAGAAGAAAGTGCAAATGTTGAGCAGGTTGAGCGCGCCTTTGGAATTTTGTCTGCCGTCTGGCTCGGGTCTGCAGTATCGTTAAAGTCGTATCCCCGAGATTAGGACACCCTCGCGGAAATAAAACACGGCATGACGCCTCCGACCTTCCTCGTCCTTCCTGACCCCTTCCTCTCCCCCCTCAGACGCTCGTGGGCGTAAATACTTGCACGATTGTCTCGCAGTCACGTATGAGGCCATCCTAGTGCCAAGAGAAACGACTCTCTGGGACGTTTGCACGTGCGAAATTTAAAATGCATACGATTACAATACGGGCTATTCTCCTTCCATTCTCCCGTGCCTTCGTTACTTAGACGAAAGTCATTTGTAATGAGATAACTGCAGGCTGCGTCTCTACTGGTGCAGCGGGCGGATATCGATAAATATCCGTTTGCTCCTATTCGGGACCGAAGACTAATGGTTCCAACTAAATTTCGCCGTCTAACGAATCCTTTTGGGTCCATGCACTATGTTGCGAGGAAACGGTGATTCATGCCGTAATGTCGCCTCGAGAAAAATGTCTGGAAGAAAGCCACGGTCTCCGCGTAATTTGCAGAAAGAGAGTGGAGGGAGAAAGGCAGAGAGAAACGGTGACTCTCGACGTCTGGTGACCTCGGCGCATCTCTCTCGTAAAAAGTAGCAGGGACTGGACGAGATTGGGTCTCGCGGAGATGAATGCTTAACGCGCCGACATTGCCCTGTCGCCGCTCGTTAAGAAACGTCGAGGACAGTTACTGGCCGCACACGGCCATGAAGAAATATTAAAATCTCAGCAATTATTGCCGGAGCAGCGAATGATCAATTTTTTACCTCAACGCACCCATAAACCTGCCTCGTTCCATCGTCTTTCATTTTCCCTGTGCAACCTGATTTCCTGCAACGGACACTTAGGCAGACCTTTAGGTACCTTTGGCACGCACTCACCGATTAATTAAGGTGCTACGTGAAATTCCATGCTCATGACAATGAGCTACGCAAAGCGAAAAATTTCCTGTGGAACGTTACGCTTCTGCAGAGACGGTAACGTCGACAAGGGCAGAGCCCCGACTGGATGGTGCAGCAATCAAATTATCGTGGCAGACGGTTCGTTTCAGACAATCGTTTTAAATGGGGTTGGTGAAGACCAGGATAGGGGACGATCTTGCCGCAGGAAACAAGTCCTTCTAAAATGAACGACCACCTTCAACGCTTCCTCGTTGAATGTTTTTACATGTTCCTTCGTTCTTCTTTTACCACGACATCGTTAATCTGTTTAACCTCGTACGTTTCACCGCAAGCCGTTGCGGAGTCTCACGTAATCAAAACGGGAAGTGGTTACGAGCCGTCCAATTTTACGTTCAATCGATTTAGCATCGTGCAGCTGCGTCGTATACACGCACATGCAAGAACGCGGCCTGAATTCTGGCGCGTAGAACTACGTGCCCCGCTTCGCAGGATATTCCTGCCCCTCGCACTCTTTGGAAAAGAGGAAATTATGGGTTCCTCTTAAGTCAACGAGGAAAGCCGAACCCCAAAATGAATCTTGAAAATTGATGAAAGCCAAGGGGTCAAGGGGAAAGGGGTGACGAGGGCGCGAGTGCTGGTCGTAAGGGTGAAAGATCGAAATCGTTATTAAAGCTGGCAAATGATTTGGAGGGTGACGAAAAGTTAATTACGGGGCCCTGCCGCGGAAACAGTTTAGCAAACATGTCGGGGCTGAGAATAGTATTTTCGCTGAGGAATCACGGTCTTTCGAAGTTTACATTTCCTTTGGAAATGGACTTGGCGCAAGTCTGGCAATTTCTCACGTGCTTTAGATCGGAAATGAAGGCGCGCTTCGGTAATTCTCGCCAGCGCGCAAAGTTTTTCGTCGTTTTTGAGGAACCGCGTATCGACCGTATAACGAACGATAGAAAACGAACGGGCCGGCGGAAGGGAGGATGGAGGGTAGAGGGAATTTCCCGGGCCCGCAGAGCCGTCGCGCCGATAAATACCAGGGAATTCGCGCGGCGCGTCGGGGAGAAGAGCGCCCTGCCGGTTTTGCGGTATCTCCAACGGCTTAATGGCACTGTTAACTGCCGTATTATTTAACGGGGATTTATGCATCGCCGTGTCTGCCGATTAAAACGCTACACGTCGACTACCGGCTGTGTATGGCGCCGCAGGGAAGCGAGGGAGGCGGATCGCGTTATTTATCGGAAACAATCTTAGTCGCGGGATGGTAAAAGAACAAAATCCCGAGGATTTATCGAGAAAAAGGTCCGTGCAAAAATGAGACAAGGCTAGTGAAAGGGGGGCCTTACTCAAAACGAAAGAATGTCCAACGTTTAGTTAATCAGCGCTTGGCCTTCGTGCGAGGGCATTGAGGATCCTGACCAAGAGGAATGGACCGTTTACGCCTATCGTCTAGCTTGGTATGGCCAGTGGAAGCGACAACCTCGTGCATCATCCACGTCACGATTGCTGCCAATGGGGTCTCGGATCTCCCGAGCGATGTTATCGAGGATTTGCATCTCTCACCCGTATGCCGAATGCACAAGAGAGAATCTCGTGGCGCCCTTCGGTGTGACGGGGATCGTTGGGAAATCCGGTTAGAGGTATGTATACGCGCCGTTGCGCAGCCGGAGTGATAAGAAAAGAGAGCCGAGTGAAGCGCGACAAAGGGGAAACGGGAAAGCCCAGATCCAGAGAAACGGAAGGGAAGGAAACTAGAAGGCGGGTGGCTTGGGTTGCAGAGAGGGGTAACAAAGACTAAGGGACAGTCCGGGCTAGTAATGCGAAGTTACGAAAAGAAGTAGGAAGATTGAGAGTACCGAGATCGGGAGAGAGAGAGAGAGAAGCAGGGTAGGTATAAAAAGGGAGTGGGGCAAGTGGAATGCGAAAAATAGGGAGGGAGAGGATAGCGGGCCGAAGGAGAGAGAGAAATGAGCGGATAACAGGTGAGAGGGAGATAACGGCAACAGAGAGATAAAGAGTGAGATGGAAATGGAGAGATATGGAAAGAGAAAGAGAGATAGGAGGAGCATGGTCGATGCGTCTAGCCTAGCCCGGCTGGCTGGCTGGTTGGCTGGTTGGTTGGTTGGTTGGTTGGTTGGTTGGTTGGCTGGTTGGCTGGCTGACTGGCTGGTTCGGGTGGCTGGATGAACCCAGGGGCCGTCTAGCTTGCGTCTGCCCCGCACAAACTCCGCATTATCTATACGTCTAGACACCCCCCCTCTCCCCCAGCAGCACGAGTACCGGCACCACCGAGCGACGAGAGAAGACCATAGCGGTTTGGCGCTCCGCTTGTAATTTACAGCGTACGCCCTGCCGCGTCTCTGCATCTACGATCCCACAAACTCCCTCTCTATCTTCTCACCCCTGAATTTTCATTCTGACTTCCTCCACCTCCGCTTTACCTTTCATCTATGCTCATTTTTCTGGCTTTCGATGTTTCTCTCCCACGTCGTTAAACGCATTCGATTAAATGTCATTCCTTGCACTATGACTCCGCATAACTAAATTTAATAATCCTCCCCGATTTCCTTTCATTCTGTCTGGCCCTCCCTCCCCTTCTTGTTCATTTCCCTTTCAGTCGCCCTCGAACCGCCGACCTTCCACGTCTCGCCATTAGACCCTTCGCGACCCTTATGCATGAGCCTCTGGATCCCGCAGTCATGCGACAGTCCTTGACTCCTTCGACGATCTCGATAAACCTCAACCCCTTCCGGCGGCCGATGCGGGCCTCAGGTGGCTTCCAATGTTGAGCCACAAAGAACCCGAAGATGATGATCGATGGTCCGCGGAAATATTCGCGGAAGGGTGACACACGCTACCCTGTCATGCAAATGCAAACTTCAGCAAGACGAATCGATGAAATATAATAGCGATAAATCGTTTCAACTACCCACATCAAAATCAACGTTGGATTAGCATTCGGTCAAATTTGTTAGAATGTCGAGAATCGTATCAACTTGCTCATCTTTCGTATGTCGCGTAAAACATCTTGCCTGCATTAATGAAGATTGATTCCTCTGAGAAAATTGCGTCGTCAAAACTCGAAGAAAGTCTGTCGTAATACGCACCTGGTTCCTTCTTTTAACCCGTCGTTCTATCTCATTTTGTCCTTCCTCTAGAAACTTTCCACTTTTCTCGCTGGTCGAAAACTCCATCGCGGAGAACGGAGTTTCCCCGGAGATAGAGATGAGCCCTTGCCGAAGAAGAGTGGGAAGGTTTATGATTTCGCTGGTCCATCGGTTCGCCCGCCTAATTCTTTTTATTACCAGAGATTTTAGTAGCAGTAGGAGTACCGATTCTCATGCCAGACACCGTAGCGTTTCTTGCAAAAACTTGGCTTGTTCGCCGAAGTAGCTTGTTACCAGACTGCGAAGTATCGTCTTTATGTGTCTGACGGCCGCGGCTTATTTCTAATGGTACCGAGTCTGCGCTGTCTATAGCAACGTGTCGCATATCGAACAAACCACGAGGAATATAGGCAAATAATATCCCCGGATTTCACGCATTCAGTGGAAGCCTCGACCGTTCGATGAGCAGGTACAGGAAAAGTAAGGACATGGCGGAAGACTATGAAGAGACGAAGGAAGTCAGAAGAACGGCCTATGCAAAGCGCGCAACATGTTTGAGGGGGATGCTAAATTTGGAAAGCATTCGGTAAAGTGTAAGATATGTTCATTAGCATATGATTTAGAAATCAAATACATTCTGAATACGATCGAACGGTTAACGACTGATTTTGCAGCAAAGAAGGAATAGTGCGCGAAAGGAAGTTACAAGACGAGTGGTCCCGGAAATATGCCCACCTAACAAGTGAATATTTTCGTAAGGTAAACGGCCACGGTAATGCACGAGTTTCAACTACTTTCAAAAATGCCTTCGTTGACTATACAGGTACTGGCGGAAGAATGCGAGGAAGCTGGACTTCCGGCGGACACTTTCGAGCGAAAACGGCAGGAAAATCTCGGGAAGAATTGTACAGTTCCTCTAGTCTCACCGCCTATCCCCGTAACGACCTCAGCCACGGTAGGCTGGAGATCCTCCAGACCGGAATGTAACTTGGAGTTCGTTGGACGGTTGTACATTTCCCCGAAATCAACTATCGAACCCCCACCCAAACCCGGAGAGCCTCCACTGGCGCACCAAAGATTTATTTTTTTGGGATAAATAACACACTCAATTTTTGTTCGGATTTTATTTTAAAAATTTATCACGTTTCAAAATTATTTCCTACATGCCAAACCACTTTTGCTTGAGCGTGGGTGGTAATTTTTCTGTTAATGATATCGGATTCACTTCTACAGCTACCATTTCCTCGTCATTTAACCAGTCCAAGTATACTAGATGCTGTAACATAATCACATGTATATTGTGCATGCACTCACAAAATAGCGGTAACAAGTGTTACGCAACTGTAATCGTCATTACCTTGTATTTCTTGACGACTTGGAAAGCGTGTTGCGATTGTGAGCTCAAAACTGAACTACTGTCTTCTGCAGTAGTATCGCCGTACTCGCGTCTTGGTATTTTTATTTTTTGACTCTTTGGGAGTTCGCAACTTTTGTTGATAACGTATACCGACGAATCGTCGTGCATAATTATGATGTTCTCGTTGTGAGGATCAAAAGTGACATTAGTCACGGGGAATGGCCGTGCCAACCACTGGTGTGGCAGTCTACTTTGCAGATTATTTGAGAATCTCGTATACTGGTTTTGGGGAATGTTAAATTCGACAATCTGAAATAAAATTACACATATTTCTAATGTTTCCTCGTGCAATTCGCATTATGAAATTAGCTTACAATTTTTTGTTTAATATTTTCAGTAAGCGATCTCGCTGGAGCGTAAGAAATTTAATATCGTTCTAATGGTTCTATCGCTTACTGGCACTAAGTCTTTATACGTTTTCATTTATTGGCCAAGACGATATTGCGTGGAATTATAAGATTACTGTGGCAATTTAGCGCGGTTCATGCTCATAGAAAAATGGTACTGTAATGCATTGCAACTTTTTAGAGGCAATTTCATCACTGTAGCTTTATGGCATCGAGTTACTTAGAGTAAGCACTTTAATATCTACCAGTCTGTACATCCGGTATTTAAAGTATGATGGTTATCTCTGAGTTTATCCTCTTACCTTATGATCGGAATAGACGATAACCAGGTTCAAAGTAGTTTTCTGCACAGCCATGGCCGTTGGCGGACGGCTATATCTAGGTAACTGCCACGGCTTAAGAGTCTCTGGCGAAATATCTTCGCTAATGGTGTATACAGCAATACTGCTTTGCCGGTCAGCGCATATCAAGTATTTACTGTCCGGCGAGAAGCATACTAGATTAACATTTACAATGGATTCTTTCGCGGTACTAAATGAGCCAATATGCCGCAAGTATTTCTTTTCTACTTTGTACAAGGTTACGATGTTTCCAGTTCCATCGTTATTGATAGTTACAAACAGCTTCCCATTGGGACTGAATAACATCTTCTGTATTCTAGTAGCAGATATATCGGTGTCATTTCGCGATAGTTGTGCGTCTCCGTCAACAACATCGAAATTGAATACCCTCAGGTGAGTGTCAGTCGAGTATACAATTGTCTTGGAGTCCTTATTGATGGCACAGGAAATAATGTTTTCGTCCCTCTTCATTTTCAACTGAAGTAACTTTATCGGTTCATCGTCCAACTGATGTAACGTTCCTGCCTGTACTGTTTCGCTTCTAGCAGGAGTACCGAGTCTCCATAATTCGAGAAAATTGGGGTACCGCAGTAAAATGCAGCGTGATTTTTTACAGACGGTAGCACAAGGCGGCTGAAGCAATGGCGGATACTTTACTAACATTTTAGGGGGATAACTAGACTGGGCTAAGTACCCGTCAACACCAGCGGAATATAATTTCCCGTCGGCTTCTACCAATGCTCTAACATCATGAGCATGTAATCTCCTTTCAATTCCTTTCACCCATTGTGCCCTGTTTCCAGATTTCAGTGTAACTTTACAAAAACTCTTTACAACTGGGTCAACTCCAGCACAGTATACAGTATTCATATCAGAAGACACTGTGATGGCCAGTATATCAGCAGTATGACTTTCATGAGATTCTATTAAAGTACCCATGTTGGGATCCCAGAAAGACAGACAACCTCTAGAATCACCAGAGATAATTATATTATCATCTGTAACTGCTAAGCACCAAACAATTGTTTCTTTTTTTGATTCCTTTCTAGAGGTTGTCATTTTGTGTATAGCATGGCCAGATATTGCACTCCAAACGCGAACAGTATCGGTGGAGCCAGTGTATATCATGTCACCTGTGTTATCCCATTTTATGCATAGAATTCTCCCTTTCTGTTTGTCAAAAATTCTTTCATAAATCAGTGAATCATCACTGACCGTAAATGTGTTTATATATCCATCTTCTGTTCCAACTGCTAAGTGGGTTTTACTGTGATTTATATCCATGCACCAAGCTGCACCACCAGTGACAGCCACTTCATTCTTTTTCATTAATGTTGTCAGATCATATTCTGTAATCATTCCATGTAGACCAGTGGAAAATAGCCTCTGCCCGATCCAGAGAATAGCTTCAATAGAATTATCAGGATGGCCTGCAATGGTGCATTCAACAAACGGAGCATTGCCCACATTCCAAACTTCTATAGAATTGTCATTTCTGTAAAAGAAAGGTCTTCTTTTTCTATGTCCTTTTTATATATTTTGTATACTTGCTATAAACATACCTTGAGAGTGCTAGTTTCTTCGTCTTTGGTTCATGACACAAACACGTAACAGACTTTGGTTCAAGATTATAAAATCTTATGTTATGTATTCTACACGTGGACATGTTTACAATATATTTTTTTTAACATTTACAAGACAGTTGATACCGAAACGCTGGGAAACATAGCCTTCAATGTCACGCACGTGGGTACAATGGTTTGCAGAGCGTGCGTAAATGAAAACTAGCCATGTTGTCCTAGGGTTTTTTCTGTGGGTATCGATAGTGAAGTTTAGGTCAATAATATTGGCAGCACACGAAGATCTTTGAGGAAAGATATTCTTCTTTTCCAAAAGAGTAGGGGAAATGAAAGAGCAGCAATATTAGGCTGACATTCAACTTAGGCTGTGTAATAAAGTGGAAAATGTAATTGGTTAGTAGATAATGATCCTAAAACTTGGAATTTTATTTCAATATCTTTAAAATAGTAAAACAATCATTGCCAACATAATCGAATATTTTCTGAGTTGAAACCTTTGAGTCATATTAAGGATTTCAGTAGAAATTCCGAATTTTACCATTGAAATTTGACACATTGTTTTTTTCAGCAACGAACTTTCTTAGAATTGACAAATTATCAATTACTGGCGTATGTACATATATACATACATCGTACAAAAGAGGCGTTCACGCAGGCGTCTGCTTTAAAATGGACAACTCCCCAATACGCAATCTCCTCGTATCAGTTACGTGCGAGCAAGGTTTTAGTTCGTGACTGTCAGTCGTCAGTGTTCTCGTTTCATCGCTTTACAACGAACAGATCCGTACTTGTGCGTTTCTTGCAAAGTGGTTTCCTTTACGAATAGTATTAACTGCCATCCTTACTGAATTAATTGGCCTGAAGTGGAAATCAACCGAGCCGCATAGAGAGGTAAATAAACGTGATTCATTCTCGACGCACGAATGGCTTATCGATTGCAACTACTTCCAGAATGTACGAGTGACGCATCAAACTGACGCGTACTTGCGTATCCACGGTAGATTCTCGGATCAATTTGACTTCATTTTTTCAAGTAGATAAATTTTTCGAAAATGACAATAGAGTTCGTGAATAGAAAGTATCTCTACGTAGGCTAGCAAATGATCCCACCCAACACCTGTGATTTCTTGAGCTCGCGTACGCCGCACCGGTAATCGTAAATAAAATGACAGGTTCAAGCAACAATTTACCCTCGTTCCACCACTGGAGGAAAAGCTACGCAATATTATGATGATTACATGTTGATCATTTTTCCTTTTTTTTGTACGAAATGACGGTGCTAAATGATATTGTTCAGCCTGTACACGCAACATACTGCAGACGATATTTTGCGTATGCTAACGTTTCGTGTGTGTCACGATGATTTTTCTATAGGATCAAACGAGTGGGTTATCTATTATTCCTACTGATAATTAGAACCAGTTAGTTAGAATTTAGTCTTATCTTAGATGATATGTGATAATTGATCCGCGTGAAAAAATGGATAACTTTGGTGTTAAATATTCCGCGAATTCCAAGCGATGTTTGAAGATGTTCGATCAAGACTAGGTATTATATAGAAATTTTAAACATTTACATACATTCATGCGCTACTGTGTTCTATGTTGCTTAATGTTTACATCCAGTGAACTGTTGGGATAATAGGAGATCCTTTTTCAGGCTATACAAACGAAAAGATGGCTACTTGGCAGAACAGCGGTCCCGGGTATCCCCCGCCGCAAGGTCGGAACACTTTCCTTATATTTCTTTCAAAATTTTCTCCAACAATCCTCACACCACGCTATTGTTATTAAAGATCAAATATTCATAACAGATTAGTCACCCTGCAGGTGCAAACGTGGATGTTTGCTTGGTGCAGCTATCATTCAGATTTATCGCTAAGAATGCCCATATAATCATCATGTGATATAATGCTGATGTTTGGTCAGAAGAAATTAATGTTTAAAATATGCACAATAGCTACAGATGATTAATTAATTTATATTAAGTACCACAATTCCAGGCTTTGTTTTTATCTTCAACACTGAATATTAATATTATTAATTCTTGACTGTGCAGGCTATCCATATCCTCAAAATCCAGGCTACCCACCACCTCCTCAAGAAGGATACCCTGGGTATAATCCATACGCAGGTGCACCCCCACCACCTGGTGAGTCCAAGAGACCAATGAGTCACAATTAATAATAATATCAACATTTTGTTTATGGAATGTTTTTTTGAGGTCCAGGATTTGTTCCCCCACCAGGGGCTCCTCCTTACGGACAAATACCACCAGTACATCCACCACCACAAGCAGGAATGTATGGGGCTAGTTATGCAGAAGATCCCTTACAAGATGAAGTTAAGGGATTTGGATTTAGTGATGCAACCATAAGAAATGGTTTTATTAGGTCCGTATATCTCGTTGAAAAATCAAGATACTAGTATTACGTATTTTCTAATCAAACGTCTCTACTTACAGAAAGGTATACTCTATTTTGATGTGTCAGCTTCTGGTGACGCTGGGAATGATCGCACTGTTTCTGTACCATGAACCGACACAACGCTGGGTCATGCGACACCGCGAGGTGTTTTGGATTTGCTTTGTTGCTACAATTATTCTGATCATCTGCATGGCTTGCTGTACAACAGTTAGACGTAAAGCGCCAATGAATTTTATATTTCTTGGGCTATTTACTGTGGCAGAAAGTTTCCTAATGGCCACAGCTGCATCTACTTATAAGAAAGAAGAAGTACGTAATTTCCTTCCGTACGATTAATAATTGATCCTTGACCCTGCGCTAAGGTGCACAGACTCTTATTCTATCTTGTTTCGTAGGTACTGATGGCAGTTGGAATTACGGCAGCGGTCTGCTTAGGGTTAACACTGTTTGCATTCCAAACGAAATTCGATTTCACCGGCTGTGGCACAATTCTTTTCGTTGTTGTACTCGTCTTTATGATTTTTGGGTTATTCGCTATGATCTTCCACGGGAAGACCATGACTTTAATATACGCGTCAATAGGTGCCCTTATATTTTCATTGTATTTAATCTACGACACGCAGATGATGATTGGAGGAAAACATAAGTATTCCATTTCACCGGAAGAGTATATTTTTGCAGCACTGAATTTATACTTAGACGTTATCAACATCTTCCTCTACATTTTGACTATCATTGGCGCTTCTCGCGATTAATATTTATGTACCTTTCTACTGTTGTTTAACTTGATGGATTTAAAACATTTATAAAAACCACGCCGTAGAGCCTTTTACTTGTAGTATAAAGTGCCTGTTTATAAAGCCCTACAAGTAAGAGTTCGTCCAGGCAAAAATATAAATAATACTTAAATAAATATTGATATGAAAAGCATAAGGAGCTGGACGACCACTGAAATTGTATGTATATGAAAGTAAGTTCGCTTCTATCAAGCTTGCAAGGCAAATAAGTTTTTTTTTTAATTTAATCACTATCACACGTTGTTTTCCTTTCGTTTAGAAACTAGTATTATGTTTGTAACGTGTTTCTAAACTCACAAATTCATTTTTTCATAAAGTGACAAGCCTTGTGTGTCTTCATTTTTACTATCTAAGTCAATAAAACAAAAGTACTAATAGGCCCACTATTATATTATTAGTTGTGTTATACCCGTAAAGCCAACGGCATTGTTAACGGTGTCGTGAATATAAGTAAATTCCGTGTAGATATAAATATCTCCTATTCCTAATATATGTGTAGTGTATAGAAATGTTTATTATTTGTTCAAATTTGAATAATAAAATGAATAATTTTGAAGTACATGAATTCCAAGTTCTGTGCGCTGTGTCCTATAAATGATTACACGATGTGGAATGATGGGAAAATAGATAAAGCCACTAAAGGCACACTCGAAATCACGTTTGTTTATATTTTGTAGTAAATTAACTATTACACAGAATTATGGGCTTTTGGTTTAAGCTTTCCACACTTGACTTACGGCAGCAATATTAAGCACATGTAATGCAATCTTAATATGAAAAAACTTTTAATGTTCACACAGATTTTAAAAAGTTGAAGCGTACATTCATTCTCACTCCTCTCATGGTAACAAATCGCAGTCTCATAGCAAATAACGCGTTCTAGTTGACTTTGTTCTTGCAACAATATACGAAGTTGTAGGTGCGGAAGGGAAGAGCACCATCTGTAAAGTCTGTATGTCGAATTTTTTCGTTTTCGAATCGGATGGAGCCTCGAGAATTTACACATATATAAGATAGACATGATGTATATAGGATTGAATAGTTCTTGGAAACCACGCTCTGAAGCGACAATATAGTTAGTGAATTTTACTTTCAAATATTGAGTCTAATATCAGTGAAAAATTTGTTCTTTTTATTACAATTGACACGGATTGACGAAATTAGTTTGATCAGGCAGTGTCGTGAAGAGCTTAATTGTACTAATAATTCTTATATTATGCACGAAATCTATCCACAAATCTATTTCAAGGGGCACGAAGAGGATATATAGCTTATTACGTGCCATTAAAATAAATAATGATACAAAATTAGCAGCACCGATTGGAACTCCTTTCCACCCTCCGATCGACCGTCACTCTATCGGGTGCATCTTGAGGTTCCTTGCCGTGAGTTTTATCTAGAATGGCCTCCGCTAATTCACGGAACGCTCGGTCAATATTGATATTTGCCTTTGCAGATGTTTCCATAAATCTAATACCATGCTCTCTTGCTATCTGAAAGTCACATTGCCAAAAACTTTGATCAATTTTGTCAAAATTCTCAAATTAGAACTAGGTCTTCCGATATTTTTCTTCCATTAAAAATCAGCAAGATACCAATGATTAGACCTTACCGCTTCTCCTCTTTCTGTGCTAACTACTCGTTTATCTTCCATGTCGCTTTTGTTCCCCAATATCATCTTTTCTACATCCTCATTTGCATGCTTATATAACAAAGAACAAAGTTAATTTATCACTGTAAAACAGCCCATATTTGACCTATCATACAAGATGATCCTTTGCACTTACTTCATCAATATTTCTTAGCCATTTAACAATATTCTCAAAGGTCTTTTCATTAGTAATATCATAAACAAGCATAATGCCCATTGCACCCCTGTAATACGATGTTGTAATAGTATGGAATCTTTCTTGTCCAGCCGTGTCCCTGCAAGTATGTATATTAAGCAATTGCACATTAAATAGGACATACTCAACAGACATTTTCTTAGTTTAATACTCCATTGTTGTTTATATAATTCCATTTATAATTTACTGCTGGCTTACCATATTTGTAGTTTAATCTTCTTTCCTCTTAATTCCACTGTCTTGATTTTAAAATCAATTCCTGCACATCAGGAAAATATGTGTGCATTACAAAAGCAAAAAGGAGGTATATACTTGTTTACATTAATTTTGAATGATATAGATCAATATAGTTAAGTATGAAGATGGATAATAAACTGATCCTTCCTTAGATCGTGTATGTTTAAAAAGTTAAAACAATCGAGCTATTATTGAACTCTGTTTCAATAATCGAACTTAACAGAGCAAATGTAAGTCATCCATGGGTACTCCCAATATAGAATATCGCACAGAACGATCTAAATTTACGCGATGAAAAGGTTTTGACCATCTACTACGTACCTATCGTAGAAATAAACGTCGTGGAAAAGGCATCATCGGAAAATCTGAACAATATACAAGTCTTGCCTACTCCGGAATCACCGATGAGCAACAACTTGAAGAGCAGGTCGTACGTTTTTTTCGCCATTTCTCAGCGTTTCACTGTATTAAAAAGAAGTTGAATCGAAGAGGCGGACGATTAGCCAGGAATCCGCGGTGAACGATTGTCCAGAAGAGGATGATATTTCGCACATCGAATGCTATGCACGGTTATGATCTTCAAGGTCGAACGGGGGCGCGTCTAGACGTACAAACGTCGCTTTGTGCGTCGACGACGAAAAAACCGGTCACAGGGACTGACTATTAAAAGACGACCAAACGTCACGCGAAGTCGTCCAACGATTCGCGCAAGTATGTCGCACTATGAGTGTATGTGCTACTCTCCTACTAACTCTCCTCTCCGTTCGAAAAAAGAAGTACTGTCACGAAAAGCCGGTGAATATAGACGAACACGATGCAATTGCCATAGTCGTCTCCGTAGAACCGGGCTTGTAATATTCCGGAGGTAACTGCGAAAGTATCACGAACCTACACCTAGAGATCCTCACGTTCACCACGGGAGGTCACCACCAATACAAAATACCCAGAAAAACAGCACAGCCAAATAATACCTATACTTGCTGCTAAGAATTACAATTATTTTCATTAATCATCCCTAGTTGAAGTAAATAATAAGTAGGATGACAGTGGTGTTATAGTCAGATATTTCCTACCTCCAAAATCAACCATTTTCAGTCTTTGGTGTGTTCCTCATGACACCTTAGATAAGTAACGAATAGCATTCTTGCGTTATAAACTGATAGAGAGCACGTGCGACAGATGGCAGTGCATTATTTTGTGCAGTCGAAATTCAGTGCACTTCCTACTGGCCGCAGGAATGGACGTTTGATGGTAGACGCTGCACGAAACGAAGCACCTCAAAATAAACTACGTGCACGCGTGGAATGGTGTGAGATAACGCGACACGTATTGCATTAGAACGAAAAAAATGGCAGCTAAACTGCAGCACTTCGATCCTCCTAGTTCCGCTAGTTCGGAGAGGTAATGACTAATTTTCTAAGCACATGGGTCAGAGTAATATTCTGAGCATTATGAAGACTACGGAATTCGTTTGTTTAGCGATGATGCTGAGGTCTGCATAGATGACCGCGAAGTTTTTATTGCTGAAGATGTATGTGAAGACAATGATCATTATAGACGATCAGATGTCGGGACACCGACGCCACAATTTCCCCGACCTTCATCCACTGGTAAGGACATTCGTGATAAATATATTTTTTCAATTATAACAGTCACAGAAAGATATTGGCATGAGATTTTACCACAGAAACAGTAGCTGTAGCTGTTTGGCAAATTACAGGGATGCTGGTTTGGAGCACTTGTATTTGGCATAAGACAGATACCCATTTCCCTGAGTCCAGTCATACTTTCAATACCCTGAAGACCAATGACAACCTTAGAAGTACAATCCTATCCTTCTTCTACATGTTCCATGCAACATTATTTGAGTAATAATTCTTGCCAAGTCATTAGGACATTATGTTTAACACTGTAGGTTCACAGAAATCACCAAGGTCACGTAGGCAAAGAACAACAAGTTTGTCCCAGTCTAGCAAAAAAACTGCAGCAGAGTCTATCTTGAGGAGTAAAACAAGAACAATATACACTGCTGGCAGACCACCATGGTATAATTCAGCTGGACAGCAAGTAGAACCTTTTGTAATAGGTCAGAAAATAGAACACAAATTATGTTACATTACTATTAAATGACAAAACAATGTTGTTTTGTCAGTATTTATTGTCATGAAAGATAAGAATGTATTTTGGCACAGGTATTTGTGGCGGAAGTGCATCTGGCAAGACTACAGTTGCTACAAAAATCATAGAGTCCTTGGATGTACCCTGGGTAACTCTATTGAGCATGGATTCATTTTATAAGGTAATTTTATATACATTTATGTTTTTATCGGCATTACAATTTTTATTTTCTTTATGTAGGTACTTAATGAAAAACAGCATGAGTTGGCAGCACGTAATGAATACAATTTTGACCATCCAGATGCCTTTGACTTTGAGCTTCTAAGAAGCACATTACAGCGCTTGAAAGAAGGGAGAATGGTGGAAGTTCCTATTTATAATTTTGTAACTCACAGTAGGGAAAGTAGGACAGTAAGTGTTAGCTTCCTTTCATCACTATGGAGTAAGATATCTACTACTAAAATGATTTTTTATTGTAGAAAACCATGTATGGTGCTAATGTCATTATCTTTGAAGGAATTCTGACCTTCTACAATGTTGACGTGCTAAAGGTACAGATGTCCTATTACAACAAACAAAAATGTTTCTCTAATTATCGTTTCTTTTATTGTTGATCAAGATGTGCGACATGAAAGTTTTTGTCGACACTGACGCGGACGTGAGACTCGCGCGACGATTGCGAAGGGATATATCGCAGCGAGGACGTGACCTTGAGGGTGTATTAAAACAATATTGTACAATGGTGCAACCGTCTTTCTACTATTATATCGCACCTCTTATGGTTCATGCCGACATCATAGTACCACGAGGCGGTGAGAATGAGGTCGCCATTGAACTTATTGTACAGCACGTTCACACACAGCTACAGTTGGTATGTTCGCTCAATTTGTTCTATGTATGAATCGAAGGACTAACTGTGATTGAGGGATATATGTTGCTACAGAGAGGATTCAAGCTTCGAGAAAAGTTAGCCCATTCGTATATTGGTCAACCTTTACCATCATCCCTTTACTTACTTCCCGACACACCACAGATCAAAGGTCTACATACTTTTATACGTAACAAAGAAACTTACAGAGATGAGTTCATTTTTTATTCGAAACGGTTGATACGATTGGTCATCGAATATGCTTTGTCTTTGCTGCCCTTCGAGGTGAGCTAAATTTATTACACAGGTAACAATTGTGTACGAATATGGCTCTAACGGAGGAATATTTTGAAGGAAGTTACGGTTGAAACGCCACAAGGAGTAGTATATCAGGGGAAACGTGGGGCAACTGATAAGATATGTGGTGTTTCAATTTTACGGGCCGGTGAGACAATGGAACAGGCCGTACGCGATGTTTGCAAGGACATTCGGATAGGAAAAATACTTATACAAACTAATCAACAAACTGGAGAACCTGAGGTTAGTACATACATTCAATTTTCAAAATGCAACGTGGAACAATGAAAGAAAAATTGGGTTATCTCTTTCAGCTTTATTACCTACGATTGCCAAAGGATATTAAGGATTATAGAGTTATATTAATGGATGCAACGGTGGCAACCGGTGCAGCGGCGATAATGGCTATTAGAGTCCTCCTTGATCATGACGTAGCGGAGGAGAATGTTTTACTTGTTTCCCTCCTAATGGCTGAGTCTGGTGTACACTCTATCGCATATGCCTTCCCGAAAGTTAAGATTGTTACGTCCGCACTAGACCCGGAGATAAACGAGAAATTTTACGTCCTGCCGGGTATTGGTAACTTCGGGGACCGATACTTCGGCACTGAACCTTCTTCCGTCGACGAATAACAGGACCAACATGGATCTCGGACTGCCTCGGCAGGTCCGTGCGTTCCTTTAAATCCACTTTGTGATAATATACACTCAGTAATCTCATGTATCTTTAATAAAAATTGTGTTATTGAAAGTGCAATGAACATGGTTGTTCTATTTTAACTGAACCGATGTTATTTACAATGAAATAAAATAGCAATTTCACCCCTAAGAGAATTTGTCATTCAAGTTATTTCATAGCGGTGTTGTCCCGATACCGGTACCAATGTCACCAGTTTCGGCGGTACCGATGTTCGGTCGTAATTGTCGATATCCTCGAGAGCTAGCACGGCGCGATCTGCGCCAAGAATCGAGGTTCGAAGTGGTGTTGCCGCTTGGTTGACCCAACAAGTAGGTGATCAGCCTATCAAGAGTCGCTAGATCCTCATTTGTACTGTCGGAGTTTCCCAGACCTTCCGGGGGTAGACCACTACCATCCGCCCTACCACTTTCTCCACCCCGTCCAGCTTCTAGTTTGTCCGTTCTATCAGGAGATCCATGAAGGGGCAAGCCAAATTTTGCTGGAATCTGTTAATGGGAAAATTTCAAAATCAATTGCACAAGAATTCTTCTCATTGTGCTTCTTTACCTCTTCTGGTCCGTGCTGTCCATAACTCAACCTCTGAACTTTACGGAATGTTTCATCATCCATAGCTTCGCGTACTGCTTCGTTTAAAGTTTTTTCCAAAGCTCGCTGTTTCGGTTTACTTAAACTGTCATAATAACTGGAAAAAGAGTTGTCCATTCAGTCAATTATGACCTAAATCATGAAGATACTTCAAAGTCATGACGTTCGTTTACCTTGAATCTATCGAACTGTTGTCCCTTGAATTATTCTTGTCACGTACCAAACGAATATCGTGTTCCCAAAATCGTCGCAATTCAGGTGTAGACGTGTACGGAGCAGCTACTTCCTTTATCTTAAAACACACAGGTGGTCATTGAAAACAAAGAATTTACCTATCATCATCGATAGATATTCCTACGTACTTTCAGTACTATTATCGCTGTGATAAATATACACATAACGTTGATAAATGTCAGGCAGGCGCTGATGATACCATTACAAAAAAATTCTACCGGGAGATAATCCGTGTAAATATACACATATGAGCTATTGTAGTCCGTATAGGATTCGCCCTTCATGTGAGGCATTTTTATTGGCCGATAGATAAGCCAGATACAACCGAGAGCCCAGAATAATCCCTGTAAATATCAGGAAGAAAAAATCGACATGTATTCGATGCAGATTAGCTTACCTAAGTTGTACATCTACATACGCAATTAACAACAGGAGGCAACAATGAAGCAGATATGGCCACTCCTATTAAAGGACCATTGCTCCCTTGCAACAGGGCAACAGCTACTCCTGTGCCGGATGGTAGAGCCCAGAGAACACCCATCCAGAGCGATCGGTAATTTCCTCTGCAACATAATATCAGACCATAGCCAGATTCGATCGATCTGCCGTGTTTTCTCCATTCTTACCTGCCTTTCATCTCATCAGTAGGCCAGTCTCCATATCCCCATGGCATTTCTGTTGTTCCAAGAATAAGACCGAATATAAATCCGAAGACAATCGACACAAAGATTCCCAGCATGAGACTTTTGAAACCAACTAACATAAGACTCCTGTCAGCTATTATAGTGCCAAACGTTAACGACATAACTGGACCCTACCAGAGACCAAAAGTTTACTTTAGTTAAAATCTTAATGTTAGAGATGAAGAGGGAGGATTGCCTGTAGTAATACCATTAATGGCGAGACCAGCATAGCAGCAACGACGTTCGTCGCGCTGTTTTCTATAAGACCCAAGGCCGCCAGACAACTGCAAAACACAAGACTCACAGTTTCTGTTGTTAATGATTATTGAAAGTAATTGTTTACACGCCGTACTCAGCAGTTAGGACTAGCAGCACATAATCGAAAGTAAGATCACCACCACTCCGAACACCGTCGACCACTTGTTTCACCGTCAACTTTGAACGTATGGAACTCACGAAAGCAGACCACGCATTTTTTCTCTCTTCCGATTCTTTCCGCCTGCGTGCGATGTCATCTTTGATAGAAGCTGCACTATTTACAGCACTGTACGTGCACTGTGTGGGTATAACGCTGAAATGAACAAAATAAAGGAATACAATCCTGCAAGAAGCTTTTTACAATCCATGAGCAACGTTGAGAGCAAGGCACCTTACTATCGAGTTCATTTTTACACCAATACCCATTTCCGTGAGACAATGTAGACAGTTTTCGCATGGATCTCCTGCTGGGACAGGGAATATCACCTACACAAGATAATTCATTATCGTCTCAATTATTTTTTCGAAAGATCTTGTGACTTCTACCTCATAGTACATATTCTGCTTGTCTTTGCACCATACGACGTGCTCTACTTTAAGCTTCTTTAAGAGCTCCTGGAGAACCTGTCGAAATGTCATATTACTTATCGATAAAGATTTATTTTTCCTTTGTATCGTACCGTTTCCATCGACACGAAAACTGCAGTTTGGCTTCGCAAGCCTCTGCTGGCACCTCGAACCCGTGGAAACTTCTTCGGTGCCAGATTCAAGTTGATCTCATCACCATCAAGGTCTTCAAGGTCATCCTCGTCGTCGTCGTCGTCGTCAAGCGTGAGAAGGTGAGTTCGAGTTTTGACTTCTTTGAGGCGTACATCCACCTTCGGGAGAATTCCGTGCTTGTCAGATTTTTCTGACTTCCTCGGCCCTTTGATGGGCACCCCGAAGACAAGTTCATGCTCGTAATTTAACGTCGGGATGCAGACGAGGAATACCACGCCTCCGGGCATGTTGACAGACGTGGCTGATCCTTAGGATCAATGGTGCGTCTTCGATGATCATTCGACGACTTTCACGGGCACTTTGAGGACGGATATATTGGTTTACGGATCGTGCGGATGGTAGTAATAATTTCATTAGTCCCTGTTAAATGGTTTATCGTTGTGCTCTTAATTGGGCGGGCTTAATTGTCATTGGCTTGAAGCATTAGAGTTGGAAGGGACGTGGATCGTGGTTGGAAAGAAAACTATCAACACCCGCAAAAGGCTTTTATGAAATAAACATTTATTTCTTTGTTAACAAATCAACAGCATAGAGACTAGTCCGAAATCTGACTGACTAGCCTACGTTAGAGCTAGAGGCCACGACCACACGTGGAACTTCCCACACGAGGGAATGTCTCGAACTCGCAAACGATCACCTCCCATGGAAAATTAGTTACCTCAATAAAGCCTGACTAATTTATAAAAGGCCTAACAAGTAAAAATGCCTAAAGTACCATTAAAAAATCAAGAATTAATAAATGCCTAATGATGAAAAAAGTACGATATATGTAGTACGTAGTTGACCTGAAAAAAGTAAAAAATTAGTAACTACTTTTTGAAAGAACAATTCAATGGAGCTCATTACTATGCACGGCAGGAGTTAATGGCTTTGACTAGTTCTATCGTTATATAACGCTCATTAGAAAACGTTGTGTCCGTCACTCCGTAGACACGCGAGCGACACAAGTAGCACCGACATTTACAAGAAGGAAATATGAGAACTGGAGTTCGCGACGTTCCTCTCGTTGGCTTCGCAACTCTACAAGTTGTCAAACGTATGCCTGTTCTCATTCAATCATAATTTTATGATCAAGATGATAGTAATAATCGTCTACCTGTTCTTCTAACAAAGATTTATGTACATACACGGTATCTGCGTACGATTGACCGTTGATCTCAAGATGAAGATGAGAAGAGTTCTTGAGAACCGCTTTCATCTTCATCTCGTGAACCGCGTCAACTGTTACAAGATACTGCCGCAGTTGTTCGCCATATATCGAGATTTTTAAGGCCATACTCAGGGAGAACTAAGCGCATTTTTACACATTTTACAGGTTTCCACTCTTGTCGAAAATCCGACAGTGAAATATTTTTTATACAACATTGTGCACTGCATATTCGCGTTTAGTGTGTTACCTTAGTTCGTGCGTGTCGTGAAGTCGAAGGAGGTTGCTACTTTATTTTACACAGCCCTCGTTATTGATTCCTTTAACGTCAGCAGGACAGTAATTCCGTATGTGATAAAATCCAAAGGTTTGGCGATCCAAATGTCAGGGAAATAGATAATCGTTTGCAACTATCCTGCTAGCACCGAAGACGTTAAAAATGATCGTGGCGAGAGAGCGATCGTCGAATCGTAATCGTCTAACGAGTGATTCGTCGTAGTGAATAGCGCGTCTAACTCTAGATTCGCATCTAGAAGTTCGGTAAAGCAAACTGCAGGTTAATCTTAGCGGTATCGACCTCGTATTGCTAAAAGCAGTATGTCTTTTTGATTAAAAATTATTTTCCGCACTTGCCAATACTCTTCGTCCAATCTTTATGCGGATTTTCAAATTTCTCGCTATATTGTTTTAAAGAATTGACGCGTTCATGGCCGCAGATTATCTTTCGAAATATCACTCTGCCGTCATCAATTATCTTTCGCTGTATAACAGTCAAGTCGGTATACCGGGAACCCCCTGAAAATTCTTTAAGGCCACAATTCTGAAACAAACGTGATCACTTTGCTTCCCCCTTTGCAAATGAAAAGACCCTATTGACACAAAGGAAAGGAAAGTACCCGTACACTAAACGTCATCCTCATCATTGGCAAGGAACTTTCACGGAAAAAGCGAAAGACAGTGATGGAAAACATATTTTCTTTCTGTCCTGTGTCCGCCTTTGAAAACGCCCCCTTTACAATCGCACGACGAAGAAAAATAAATATCCTGCGTAGTGTTTGTTTACTCGAGCGATTTTTTCGACATTTCGTCAACACCATCGAGGTCTTCACGCCACACCCTTCTCTTGAAGCTCGAGTTTGACATTGTTCCCTTTGTTTTCGCGAAGGAATTCAAGCGGTTCGGGGGCCGTCTGGTATTCAGACCGGTGCACTAGGCCGTCGAAGGAGCGACTTGAGGATCGAACGACGTGGAGGTCGTCGCCATCGGCGGGAACGACGCTCTATGTCCTCGTAGGAAGACTGCTCCTCGACGAGCTCTGAGTGTCAATCCTTCTCGTCGTCTTCATCAATATCATCTGACGACTCGGAGGAGGAAGTGATCAGTGCGGTTGAGAGGCTCGGCACCCGCGCCGAACACGGGAAGGAAGTGAAACGTAGTCTCTGCGGATTCCAGCATTCCGGCAGTGAATGCGAACCATTACCAGCGGCCTTGTCTTTGGGCGTTTTCTCCATGGAACTCAACTCCATCATAGAGCCCCGTCTCACCGATCGTTTTGAGCCGTCTACGAGAATAGAAAACCTGTCAATCGGATTATCGAATTTCTACCCTGAAAAATTAAAATTGCCGAACATTAGAAACCTAGGGACAATCGTCGAAGGAACGGCAACGATGAGAAGACATAGGACGATGGTTTCATCAACTGATCGGTCCAATCAGTTACGCGGGAGATGGAAGAAAACACTTACCTGTGGTTCTCCCTGGGGAATCGGTATCGCTTGTCTTCATCATCGTGTACTCATCACTCTCGTCGACGGTTTCCTGGCAGTCCATATTGTCCGGCGTGCCGATACTATCCCGCCGGAAAAGGCCTATGACGGATTGGACTTTTGGTTGCTCAATGCCGCCTTTCGAGTGGTTCCGGCAAGAGTGAAGGAAAAATGAGAAAAAATAGAAAAAATAGAGAAGGTCCCGTTCGAAGGCAAAGTTCCTTACCTAGGAATGTGGCAGACGGGGAGCTGTAAGCGATGTACTCCTTATTCGAGCACCAACCAGGGAATTCATTTTGTTTCACCGGATGTCCAGAGTCGTAGTCGTCCTCTCGTTTCCACGGTAACATCGTTTCCGTGGCTGTAGGTGTCGTCACTCTGTAACCATCGGCTAGAGCAACAGAATTAAGGAAGAAACATTGATTTATGTTAGGTTTTTAATGAAGACATTCTATCTCGCCGTGGAAACGTACTATCACGACTCAGCCTGACATCAGCGTCGTCGGTGTTTATGGTATCCATCGAAGTCGTCGCAGTTGCAGCCGGCTGCCCGTCGCCAGGAACGTTCGAGGAATCTGAAATCCATTCCTCTACGGTTAATCGAAAAACTAGGCAAAAATTCAACTCCGTGCGCAGCTTTAAATCCTATGAAAGTTTGACAAACTCTTCGAAGTTGCCGTTGGCGGAGCATAGAATGAGTTATTCAAAGGATTTGAATTGCAAGCGGATCTACTTGTACAACTTTTGCTTTTCAACGAGACTAGGCTGCTTCGAGAGGAAACTTCACTTCAAAGGAGTACGACGAGTACGGAAGATGAATTTCTTTACCCGAGGTTCGTGCCGTAAAAGTGATCGCCGAGTCCCAATCATCTTTGCTCGAGGGTTTCGAGGTATCGCCGTTTTCCAATTCATACAGCACACCGTTTATGTAATCTGCGAACGATATGAGAACAAGGAAATGGTATACAGAGTTGATCCTTAATATTTTAAGACGATTCGTCCCGATGTACCTTGGGTAAACAACTTCGTCGATCCATTTTGCTGAAACTCCGGAAAACTAACGTGATTCTGCTTTCCATCCTTTCCATCCTGCAAATCATAATTACGGCATGAATATGCAACTTGTCATCCGATGTACGATTGAAAAGACTGGATGATAAATCGACCTGTGCTTTATTTATTTTGAGCAACTTCTTGCTTCGTTTGTGCCGGTGCTTGTGCTCTCCCATCATCCGCCGGATGTTCATATGCATTTTGTAATTGACCTGAGTCGATAGGTCGCGATCGTTGACCGCGTGACGACTGTAACTCAATCGACGATGCTGTAACGTCAAAAGTAAACCCACTCTAATCCACTGAGTATCCACGTACTATGTGCTATTTAGTGAAAAATATATTGTCACGTTCAATGGAATCGGATCTTTTTAATGAACCAAAAAGTATTGCGCTCAGTTTTCGACATGATTAACGTACTTGCGATTTTGAGTCAGTCTTCATCACCTTTCTTACCCGTTTGTAAGGTTTGCAGAGTTCCTCGGCCAGAAGATGATGTATCCTGGCGTCTGTGAGATCTTTTTTCGAAGGATTGTACTCGAGTTCTTGGAGGTCAATATTCCAACCAGTTTCGAGTTGACTACAGCTCGGACTGAAAGAACCAACGAACGTAGTACCGCCAGCCAGTTTTGTGTTTTCTTAGAAAACCAAAATTTACCTTCCATTGAATTGACCGGTGTTACTGTAATTGCGGAATATCGCTGACATGCTTTCGGTGCCACTAATGTTGCCGATAGTCGAAGCATTCCTTCGAATGTAGTCCAAGGCATCTTTCATGGCGAGTTTCGAATAAGTTTCTAATATTTTAGGCTCAGCCCCGCAATGGTTCCGCACGAGATAAGGACGAATGAATTTGTTATCGAACCGTTTGAATCTGAATGAAAATTATCATTAAAATTAAATCGCTACCTTGCACAATTCTAAAGCATTACATCCATCCCCTTACTTGTCTCGAAGGTGATAATTGCCATGTTTCCCTATGATGTCTTCTATTCCTGCCATCACGTGGTCAATTATCTAACAAGGCAAAAAATTGTATTATACAACGCTATTGGAAAACAGGACGGGGAAAGTAATGCGATAAAATCGATTCCCAGAGATACGAAGTCATGCCTTGGAAATTCATATGTGAAGTACTTGTCGTTTCTAGCGCGGAATATCGACGAGTCACGAGAGATGCTGCACTTGTTACGGTCTGCTGCATTGGTGAGAGCTATGCGCTATATGACTCCCCCCGCAATAGGACCAAGGCCACATAGTGAACCTCAGACTGGCCTTTACAGTCATGTACGGTCAACAATATCGATTTCGCTTTATCGCAAATTGTAATCTTCCGTGTGGTAAATGTTATTCCGTGCAATGCGCTGTTCATGCGGCATGTACGTTGAAGTTTTCAATGCCACGTACAACAGTGAAGGCCGGTGAAAATGGAAAACTAAAGCATCGTGAACCTACCCTTTCGTGGATTCTCTCGTTCATCGTTGGTTTCCTTCTCTCGGCCCTCTTAACGTTCAGGATCCTCACCAGAGGCTTGATGGTGATACCCTAAAAGCATCATCATCATGAACATCGTGACACGAATATCAGATGATATCGAGCCCCTTTTAAATCGCCGCCGGAGTTTCCACACTAGCCAGTAATTCATCATGACGCTTTAAAAGCGGGAGGTTCTCATTTGATTGACATAACGCAGATAGACAAGCACACGTGCGTCTCTTGTAATCAATGTCAGCTTCTTCCGTTCGATTACGTAACAGAGCTTCTGTGACTAATGTCTTTCCAAAGCTGTCGCCCATTATGCGTACCTCAAACAGAGCAAACCCTATCGCTCGGCAGTCTTAACGATGTGTACATGGAAATGCTGCGCAAACATGACTGGCGACTTCATAGTCAAATATTTCTCGAGATGCCGACCATTTTGGATCGTCGCTTAATTTACGCTTAATCGAATCAGCAAAAATACAAATCCGTCTCCAAGTAATTTTAATACTGTCAGAATTTTAACTGACCTGGATGAAGACTGTGAAATATATGACGGCGATGGTGGTTGTAACGAACATCGGCTGTAGCGGCACATGTTTCGGATCAATTAGGAGGACCAACGCGAATGCCACGGCGCCGCGTAGACCCCCGTACGACATGACAAACTTCTCTACCTTGTCCAGTTTGTGCAGCCGAAACTGGTTCGCTATGGCCGTTAACACTATGACCCCTTTAAACAGAAATTATTGAATTCGCGAGCGATGGGGATGACTCAGGGACTTGACAGGTGGCTATCGGAAGTTCAGATTTTCTTAACAAGCGGCTAATAAGTTGGCCGTTAAAGAGGGAAGCCTTAAATGCGTGACGTTAAGCCTTGACGTAAGGAATAAGTACGGATTACACGAAAATCGAGTGGTGCTCATACGACGCTTAAACAGACATTTCTCACTTTGCACGATTTTTTTGCCACGGTGAAATTTAATTAACTTTAATCTTATCAAAGCTTACCAACGATTCGGTAAATCGAACAGAAGATTATAGTCATCACGACGAACCACGTATTCCAGTTGTGCCTATTGTTAACCGTAGCCACCCCCAGAAACATAAATATTATGGTTTCCGAGCTGCTCGACAACATCTTCATCGTGTACTTGACAGTCGTGTGGGACTTGTGGGATATATTTGCCTCGACGTAATTTTTCATGGTGATGCCACAGAATGTAATGCTGATTAAACGAAAGCAATTGCGAATAATTAACGAAAGGATGTCGCTTTGCCGAATAAAATGTAGAGTGAGCAAAACTTACGCCAGTATACCGGACATGTGGAAGATCTCAGCGTTGAGGTAAGCCAGGTAAGCCATGACGAATATGAAAATTGGTTCGATCACTCGAACCTGGTGGGTGAATCTGGTTACGAAGCCCGTCGTGAAGCCCCAGATCACCCCTATTATCGTTCCACCAATCGCTACAACCACAAACGATCCCAGGCCCGACAGAATGTCGGTGTAAGTGATTCTGGATGGACCCATCTCGCTATACGTTTCGAACATGTGATACAACACCTGGAATTACGAATCCAGTAGGTCACGATCTTTGGAGCTGATGCTATGCTTATCCAAGGATACTCACAACTGTGACCGCATCGTTCAAGAGGCTTTCTCCGAAGACGACGATGTAGAGAATTTCATTTACGTGGATTTCCTCAAAGACGGCCAGGACGGCAACCGGGTCGACGGCACTTATAAGCGCGGAGAAGAGGAACATGTCGAGGAGCGGTGTTTCGCATCCGAACATGTCCAACTTCCCGAGAACCCAGAGGGACGCACCTGCACAACAGCGTCCCTCGCTATAATTCATCGGTTTCTCCGAAGTCGCAACTCTTAATTAAAGCTATTACTGCATTGCTCCGACTTATGACTTCGGAGAATTGACAAGAGGTCGTCGAACAACCTTGGCCAAGATTTGTTTTTTCACGGAAAAGAAAAAAAATGTTGGAGTAGGCGGCATTACGGCGGGACGGGTAGACTATTTTTACACGACATTCGTATTCTACGTTTTCGGTGCGAGTGGGCGACGACAACAAAGCTTCGAAAGCACCAAGTCCAGTCGGGTGCAAGTCAGACGTAATCGGATTAGACGTCTCGAAGAATACGTGCTAACAGGGATATTGCATTTCAAGTTATTTTCAGGAACGCCAATGAAAGTTCTAAAAACGTATTATTTTTGTGAAGTATAACATGCGTGCTCTGGCGCCAACAGCTTCAACGCATGCGCTTTTCTTAGCCTTTACGGTTGAACGCTATTCGCGGGCCATCGCTATTTTTACACATCGCCACACGAATATTTCGCAGTATATTCCACGTGAATGGACCGGTGGAGGATTATGCAGTTGTCGATAAAATGTCCTAAGAGCAAGTGGAAAGGTAATATTATAACACTCAATGTCTTTCTTGATTTTTGCGGCTGCCCTGGCGATTTTTCAAATAAATTCAATTTCAAACAGAAGGCATGAATAACTACTTCCGCTCTGAGAAAGCTATTTATGTACAGACCTATCGAAAGTGTGTTGAAAATCGTTCCGATGACGGCAAACAGTAGGATCGTGCCAAGGTGGTCGAAGAAGAGTCGATTGGGCATGAAGTAACCGGCATCGAGGATGATGGGGGGCAGCATGTAGAGGAAGAACGTGTCCGGGGTGAGGGGCGACACGTGAACGCTGCTAGCCTGGAACAGGAGGACCCCTACGACGACGCCGACGACGATCAGCAGGCAGGATTCAGGAAACATCTTGCTGAATTTCGGCGCCATATGGAAGCCTGCATCCAGATTAAATGTGGGTTCTTTGTGGATCTTTCCAAAAGCACAGAGGATGCGCAGGATGTTGGACCATGCTTGTCCGTTTCTACTGACGAGCGGAACTCACCAATTTTTGCAATACTGGCGAAGAATATCCATATTCCGATGACGAATGGCGTCTCGACGCGATGGAATTCAACGGAAACGATGGTATACTCGCGTTTCGGAGCATGCTGATCCTGGGAATGGTCGACAAGGCTGTTGTCTTGTCGCGAGGGTGCAGCATCGTTAGAAGACGAGAGACTCCTGGGGGAGACGCCGGTGTGCACGGTACGATCGATGGGCCCCATGGGCCCAAATGCTTTACCCGGATAAGGCTCGCGTAAATCTCGCGGGAAGTCCTGGTCGTCGGCGATTGGACCGTGCATGGAGAAGTCGTCGACAGGAGTGCGTCGTGCCGGCTGCAAACGATCCGGTGCCGGCTCGAAGCTGCGGGAAAGCAGCCCACCCTCGGACCATCTTGGACCGTAGGCTATCGTTGTCAACAGGATCAGGAGGATCATCGTTCTCAAATTCTTTTCCATGTTGCACATGAGGACGTGCGACGTCCACGATTCTTGAATCGCGCTCGACCATCAGAAGGACACCATTGACATTCCCACCCTGGAAGGACCTTCGTTGTTCCGCTTACTCCGACAATGATATTCCTTAACCGTATACTTGGCCAGTTTTTACATTTCAATGGTTGACGCGAATCATCGCTACAGGCTGAGGTAGAGAATATTCCGTGAGACAAATGAGAACCTTTAATTTCAAAGGTCAACGGCCTGGGGATGGGATTCACGGCACTGCTTGTATTTTAGGGTTGATTCCCGCACCCTCGATAGTTGACGACCCTCCAGAAGGCGCCTACCACCCCTCTTCCTAGCCACGTCGACGGTCCGGAATTTTGTTCATGGCCCACGTTCGATTTACTTGAAACTTCTTAAAAATGTTTTCTTCACGCGCAAGGATACCCACAGCCAGGACGAGAACGAATTTTCCGTTGACCACTGATTCGCTCGAATCAAAAATCTGTAGGTTGTAACTGCGAATTCGATGTATTTCTTCCTTGGTAGCGATTTGTCGTCGTTGCTCGTGGTTTTTCCTATCGAAGCCAGGTAGTTTGCGAAATGATGCTCACAAGTTTCACGATAAAAACATGCAGAACACACGCCCGGTGGCTGGACGATCCGTAGAGAGGGCTGTATTTCAGGCTGCTTTAGGACGATGGACGGCCCTTCTGTACTCGCAGCCACGGCCTTCGGAGCCGAAGACGATCCTGGAAGCGCACGGGGAAGTAGTCGTTGCACCTCGAGAAAGAAGGCACGGCATCGTGGCACTAATCGCACGTCCCGTTTCTCTGAAGCTTTATATGCCAGAGTTATCGTACGACGCGGTACAAGCCAGCCAGTCTCGTTTCGATCGACCGTCACGGCAGCACTGGCTGCCGAGTCCCCGGCGTACACGACGTCCCGACGTCCCGACGCCCCGACGTCGTTCCGTCCTCGACGTCGTCGTCGTCGTTGTCGTCGTCGTCGTCGTCGTCGTCGTTGTCGTCGTCGTCGTCGTTGTCGTCGTCGTCGTCGTTCGCCGACGACGATAGGAGAAACGGGGAAGCGCGTGCACGAGGAAAGAGAGCCGCCTACGTTAGGGCGACGCCAAAAACGTGCGTAGGTGTCGACGAGGCTGGCCTCGTCGTCGTTTACTGATAGCTAATGGCCGTGTGTGTGCTTGCGCGTGCTGCTACTCCTTCTCCCGCTCTCTTCCTTCCCTCTCTACTTCTCTCCTTCTCTCCCTTGCTTGCTCGCCTCAGCCACCCCTTTGACTCACTCTCTCCCTCTCTCTCATTTGCCCCCTCGCCGCCCTGCCCTAGGACGCTTTTTACGTTCCTTCTCCTTCACCCTCACCGCCCTTTCATCTCTTTTTATCCACAAGCCTCATCTTTTCTATCCTCATCTCCGACACCCCTTATCTATGCTGACCTCTTTTTTTATGATTTTACCACAATCTTCCTGACTGTCTTATCACTTATCTTCCGCCTCTGAATAATTCATCATGTTTCCTCCATTTGTACAAAGTCAGATATGTCTTTGAAAATGTTACAGTAGTTTTATGGTTGTTGGAAAAAAATGACAATAAAATTCAGAGTCCCTCTTTGCCTTTACTTGGTTTTCATCTTCGTTTTATTTTCCCCCAAGTGATCTCAGCATCTCGAGGTGTACGCAGAAGCTTCCAGCTCAGCTGATCGTTGCCGAAAGCCGCGCAGGCGTCTTGATACTACGGTATGTTGCCGTCCATGTAGCCGTCGGCTGGGTTCTTCTTTACGCGCCGCACTGCTCAGACGGTGCAGGAATTTCCAAGTATTGTTAACGACTCCTTCGCTCTCCACTCGTTAATCATATATGGGGAGCATTCTCCTTACTCCACGGACAAAGATATACATTGATGCAGAAACATTTCTTCTTCTCATTCATCAGCTTCAGACTTAATGAAATGGAAAGAATAGCAACAAGAACTGTCCGGCATTATTACTAATCGATACGCAATACATATACGTCGTAGGTGACGAAGCAGTCAACTCTTGGTCAGTCATTGACTGACGCAGCAGAGGAATAGTCATTATTAGTGTTTCTCATTATCATTATCACAGTAGAAGACCGGAGATAAGTAACGGATAATGTAGGGATAAAGTAGCAGCTGTGCGAGCACAGTTGACGTCAACATTATTCCATGCATGGTATATTAATTTTTCTATGCCGTTCATAATACGTATCAATATGGCGATAGCAAATATTTGCCATAAATGTATTACATTTAATGACGCTTACCGCGGGTTCATTTCATGCAGCACGGCATACTTTGCGTTTAATTATCGACTGTATAATTAATCCTGGAATGGTGAATATTTAATTGGACAATATTCGTTGGGATAATCGATGCATCCGAAGTATGTGAGCATGGAAAAGGCCTAGGGGATCATGAAATCTGGTCGCTCTGGACGACCTTCAACCAACGGTGTCACCTCGGCAAATCTTGGAGGCACCTTTACCCTTGACCTTGTCCGCGGTGATGCGCCGGCGAAACGCTCGACTGCCCTGATGCTCCCATTTGCCACCCCCAACCTGCAGCGTTCCGTGTCACGTCGGGAATGATGCGCATTCCGCTACCTGTAAACATACGCAGCCGAGTGTGCTAGCATGGAAATCACTACCGACTGTATTGACAATCTTGGCCATCAGACCCCACCGGACTGCAACGCAATTGATTTTACGAGACGTAAGTGAGTCATATCGATCGGAATAAAATTTCGACCTCTGCTGTGAACCCTGCTATTTACTCAACGTGGTTCTCGAATCGGCTGTTTAAATAACAGCACACGGCACTACGATGTACCTTAATAAGGGACTGTAAGTGGATAAGATAAGCTAGCCGTGCATGAAATCATTTGGCTTCCATCGCACGCTCCACTGAATTATCTTATGCTCGGTAAAACAGCAGAATTATGACATTTCACTTTCAGAAAAACATTTTGCCAGACACGCCTAAAATTTCCTTCGGTCGAGAACATAATATCCTCGTACTGATGTTTTACGATGGCGAAAATGTGCTCTCCGCCTGTGTACTATCATAAACGAATTCTTGACACGATCGCAATATTTTCGTAACACCAAAGCGTAAGAAAATAAAAAAAAAAGAAGGCCGAGTATTCTCGTGCCGATGAATTTCTCCCCCGAGAGACCGGCCATTTTTAACTGTCAATCCGGCAGCCGCATTTTTATTGCGCTTGAGTTTAATCAGTTTATCGGACCGAACGAATAGAAATGTCTGACTCGTAACAGGTTTTCCTTCGAGGACGCGATAATTAATAGCCGTTCCTCGAGCTTGTGGCGTCTTTTCCATTATCATTTGTACCTATGGAAATTCCGATTTACAGTTCGTGTTTTGCTATTATCGTATGCACACGTGGAGTCACGTGTAACATTGCTTCGATATAAGCGTATATTTGGATTTTCCACTATCAGTGAATGTTGCCTTTACTCAGCCAGTTACCTACTGCTGCTTCGTCGTAATTAACGCTGATTATCATAAACTGCGGTGTTTTAGACATGCCTTTGAGGTAAATGTTTTAATAGTCAGTGGAAGAATGTCGAGGGTAATTATTTCCCGAGACTAGTTATCTAAAGAGAGATATGACGAAACTGAGGATGTATTCGTGCAAACTTTATGTGATCTTTGGCGTTTATTCAAACTTATTTAATCAACAATCTTTTGTGTAAAAGTAAAGTTGCTTGACGTCCCCTTTTTGATCCGAGTTAAATTGTTTGGGTTTTATCGCGATAGAGGCAGGTTCCACGCTTTGCTTTTGAGGAAGGGAAGACTGGGTCGCACGGGGTGCTCATTAATTTCCATGACGGACGAGTGCCGACTAATGGCACTTTAATGACCGCGAACTTCATTGCGGTCGACTTATTGCCTATAAAGCGCTACGTCCCTGATATCCGCGCGTTATCGTACGGATTACGCGTGCGGCTCACGAAATTCTGTGTTTTGTCGAGAAACGAGCCCGACTTGACAGTCGAGGGGCGCGCGTGTTTCACGACGTTGCGCTATTTCATTTGCCAGGCACGTTCTTTCGTCGCGACATGTCACGGACCATCCCCATATCGCTACAAATGTCCGTAAATTCAATAACATTTAACGAACAGTCCTTTCGTCGAGTGCGTCGTGTTACTCTTGAGAAGATAGCGCAGCAGAGCGAGGGCCAAATGTCCAGGCGATATTCTTCAACGAAGCGGACCACCAAGAAAACGATTAAAAAGTCGATGGAAATATTTGGCAAAGGGCTTAATCACGGTCCGTTCCTTGCTACTCCATTAACTCGAAGCCCAAACACCGTTGGCCAAAGGCCGCCGCTCATTTGGCTTCCTCCGTTCTGAGGCAAGCACACTCATTTTCAGTCTGAAAGGTCTTCTTTCAAGTTGCGTGCTTCTTTAATATAGCCGACGTAACACGAGGAAGCTTTTCCCTCGAGCAGGCAACTCGTTTCTTTGATCAACCGGAAAGATGCACCCGGCGAAAAACGGTAAGTCGTCGCATCGTCGCATCGTCGCACCGTCGCACCGTCCGAAGGTCTACTGGAATAAGGCATTCCAACCGTTTGTCCTTAAGCCACCGACAATAACGGGAATTTATTATTGGATTATGTCACTGCGCCGGTCGATATCGAAACGGTACTTTCGGTGAAAGCAAAATAACAAATAAAGCACTAGCTGCGCTGACCCGGATTACCAAAGCTCTCGGCTTAAGTAATCACGTTTTCCACGTCTTAATGCAGACACGTCATCTCGTTCGTCCTGCCTCTTCCGCTGCCCCTCCCCACCTACCCCAATCCCACCCTACCATACGTACGAGGGTGGAATCCGTACGGAAAGGGGTCCGATAGAAGGGGGAAGATATTGAAAAGGGACCATTCTCCGAAAGTTGTGACCCTCAATAGGAATCACGAGATTCTGATGCATCCGAATTTTCTACCTTTCGTCGAACCTTATCGTTAGAAATTTTCCAGGATTACGGCGTTATTATTGGTGATGGCAGCTGTCCTGTGGCAGACTCATTAACGACAGGGCATGGATTAGATTTATTTAATAAAGCGTAATAACTTGGAAACACACTTAGCTTCTCGTCAATCTCTTAAGCTGAACCGACCGAAGGGAAGCAAATAAATGTCGTCTTAAGCGTATATAAAAATATCGTTAAATCATTAGTTATACGGAGGCAGAGCGAGGGATGGCGCAGGTGCAGATGAGTGAAATCGGGGAGCAAGTGGGCCCAAGCGTGAGCACCTTTTAACATTATGCAAATCTCCCCATCAATTCCGTCCGTAAAATTTAATCCTATTTCTTATTTGGAATTAGTTTCGGCCGGATAAATGCAAATAAAGCTTGCGAGGAAAGCCGGGGAAGGGCGGGGATGAAGGATCGTATTATACAGTCCGAGAGCGATGTTCGCGTAAATTAGCGACATTTTAGCTTAAGCAATCGTATTTTCGAGATCTCAAAGAGAAACCTGAGTACCTACTCCAAGACTGACTGGGCGCAGATAAATGAGCGGAGGGAAGAGGGTGTATAGCGGAGAAAGAGAGGGAAAAAGAGTGAGGGGTGTATGGATCCAGAGGACTCTCCGGTTCTGGGTATTCCTAGGGCGGGCGTTAGAGTCATCCCAAAGTTCGTAAACAGGGATCGAGTGCAGTGACGTGTACCAACTATGAGTCAGACGTCTCAACGTACATTGTCACGTGGTATTTCTTGTGCTACGTTCCAATAATTTCAGTGCAAAATCGTTCCATCTTTTCCTTCTTTTATCCAATATAAACGGTAACTCTATTGCTCGTACGATATTTAGTAGAAGAACTCGGTATATGCACTGGCCGAGCGATACGTGACATTTCCAAATTAGTCTCGGCTTCTGGCAATAGCATTTTCGAGATCTCGAGGTAGATTCGAGCACCCCAAGCATCTCCATATCCCCCTCGAAAGTTCTCGTCCGTAATACGGCTATTGCTGTAGCCTGGCACGTCCACGTTCGCAGTGAATTCGACACACAGGCTCACATGCGTTCTCTCTACTCCCTTAGAAAGATCTACGTGTACATAGTCAGAAATGAGATTGCGGCGACGCTCATCCTTTCCATTAATATTTTCTACAAATGGCCTATGACCAGCCAGCCCGAATTTTTCGCGTCAGAGCACCTATTCGTTCCGCCGTGGAAATCAACATTTCCCCACTACATAGATGTAAATGTACTCATACATGGTAGAACGAGTGGTTACGTACATTTATTCACGCCGCACGTGCAACTGTATCGACGTGGACGCTCATAGATGGACGTCTAGGGGTTGTCCGTAGAATGGACGTCGTAGATGGAGTCGTGGGAGTGAGCAGCATAGAATCGGTCTGTTCGGAGGGGGCGAGAGAAAAGGGGGACTGGAAATGGCGAGCGGGGAAACGGTCCTTCGGTAGGACACGACGCAAAGGAAAATCGGCTGGTTCTCTGCGTCGACTTATGCGGGAAATACGTCGTAGAGGGGTTGATTTACGTTTTCGCCAGCGGCCGTGAACCGCCTGACGAGAACACGACGGAGAACCACCGCAAGGCTCTGCAGACGAAATTTGGTAAAGCCAGTTTCCCGGGGCGCGCCATTTGCCCGGCCTGACAGTTGTAAATTAGCCTCGGCAATCGCGGACAATCGTATTTGCGCCAACTCGCCTCACTTTGCCTTTGCAATTTCGAAGGCCCCTCACTTCCCGCCCTCGCCCTCGCCCTCGCCCTCGCCCTCGCCATCCAACCCTGCCACTAACAACCGTTTCGGAGAAACCATTTCCTCCGAGTGTACTTCATTCATACAGCTCGCATTCGATCACTCTGCCAAGTGTTCATTTCGATCCCGATTGCAAATTCCAAAAAAAGAACCGCTGAGACTTATAGCCGGCGTAAAGAATAACATTTTTCGCGAGACCGCATTTCCATCAGGCCGAGACATCTCGATTTCTCCCTTTATTTATCTCTTTCAGGCAGGGCTGTAGCGAACCGAAGACGAGGGGTTCTACCCCCATGTACAAGCGAGCTTTACCGTCCATCGCAATCCCATACACGCAGACGATCGAGCTTTAAGCTCCGCTATGGGGGGTACCTTTTTCTCCGTCACGTACACGCCTCGTGTTGACGATGTTTGGAATTACTGCGCGATTATTCTCCACAGTCCTCCACGAAGGATGTAGCGAAAAACCTGTTAAGTGCCGTTCCATGAATATTTCAGATCCTTCGACCGAGCTTGAGATGGTTCAATTATTTTAATCGGTCGTTTCTCAGGCCCGATAAAGTAAGGTTCACGAGGGTGAAAGGCACGATGATGAAAGGTGGCGGCAAGGAGGGCGGCATGGACAAATTTTGAAGCGATTTCACTATGCGAGCCGATAAGGGAAATCAGTTTGGCCGGAAAGGAAAATAGGGGAGATTTCGTAGATTTCATGGTATAGGAAGAGCGGTGGCGGTGGCGGTGGCGGTGGCGGTGGCGGTGGTAACAGAGGGAACGAGGGTGGTCCGATGGCGCAGACGCGAATTCTCGTCGTTTCGATAGGGCGTCTCGGCGTCGGGGGTGAAAAGGAGAGCACGCGCCGGTGCGGACGCTGGCGCGCAGGCACGTCGACGTCGTTTTGCAAGGAAATTGATTCTGCGCGAAGGGTGAGAGAGCGAGGGTTCGAGGGAGAGGGTGCGCCTCGCCGAAGAGAGAAGAACGAAGAAGAAGGGAGAATCCAGCAGCGCTTCTGGCGATCGTCGCGACTGGCAGGGCCGAGAGACTCGAGCGGCCACGCACCGCCGGCGGAATAACGTCACGAGACACCCAACAACCACCACCTATCCATCTCCGCCTTGTTAAACGACTGACTCCTCGCCTATCCTTCGTGCGACGCGCTTCCCTCAGCCGGCGAGGATTATGTAAGCCGGTTAATCCACCGGCTATGTCGTCTCCGTCATCTCCAGCGTGCGAGCCGACAAGAGTGCCGCGATAACAGGACCGCGAGTTTCGACATGCTGAGAGACGCTGCCGCGACAACGCGCACAGACTTTTGCCAGACACTATCCAGACAGAGGAAGAGCCAACACAAGCCTGCATGCTGCCACTCTGAGGAGTCTCGATGGAACTGAAAATCGTCCTTTTCGCTCATATTCTCGGTGAGTCAGATTTCCCATCTCCCGACGGCCCGTACGATTCGTTCGAGTACATGGTTCGTCGAGATCATTTCTCTCAATAAACGATAGATGCCTATCTTTTGTGACTAATCGTTTTGTTTCTTCGCATTGTGCCATCCGTAAAAGAATTCTTCGCATTTCGCTCATTTCTTCCTTCCAAATTGTACCGCAAATATTTCCCCTTATCTGCTTTAGTTCAAGGTAAGCACAATGTAGACACACTGTCTTTGTAAATCAATCACTGTCCTCCTCTCTGCCCGTCTGTCACTCTTCGTCAAAAACTTATCATCTTTTGTACGGTATCAAACACGAGCTTTCATATATTTTTTGTAATCTCTTCCATGCCTACGTATTTTTCCATTCTGCGAGTCTCATGTTAATCAACTACACGCAAGGGGTATCAGCGTGTTTGCCAATAATACTGATGGGGCCGTTTCCGTCCATCTACTCCGCCTTTCGCTCATACATATTGTGGTTGAGTCTACGCACATCCTCTTGCCTTTTACAGCCTTTGTTCGTCCTTTGTTTCCTTTTGGCCGCCTACTCGCTCCTTCCTTCATTATACGATTAGTCCGCTAATCACGTGACATTTGGGAAAAACGGGCAACGTGCCCGTCCCCTTTCCCTGCTCTCGTTTTACTGTCCGTCGATGGACAAAATCGTCTACGTTCGATCGTCCCGTCGTTGAAACAGGCCGTTAACCCAACATGTACTCGTGTGTAATGCATCGTCCTGCACGCGTCGCCGTCCGGACTATCTCGTGAAAAGCTACGAGGGACCCGCACGTACATATAAATGGGTCGTAATTCTTACTATATTTCACGGCGGTGTAATGACGCGTGAACCGTTGTCGTCGGAAATGTTCGGCACACAAGAGGGAGTGCACGCAATAAAATGTTTCTTTCATGTTCGCCGTGTGAAATATCGAAGGAAAATTATTAATCATCCTTTTGACTAATTGAACCTTTATGAATTTTCCTCCAAAGGAGAAGGCATATATCGAAGGCAAGAAATTTCTCCAAGCTTCGTCTAAAACAAGACAGGTACGAATAACAAGGAGCGTGTGGAACGTTTCCTACGCTCGTGTCAGATGACACTGAGAGATTGGACTTCATTTTTCACGAGTAGTCACGTTCTCGTTGAATGTTAAGGCTTTCATCTCGTAAGAGGCCTCGCGTTACATCGAGGACAGGATAAAGGTGTCAGGAGTTCTTAGAGGACGTTCCATTGACACGGATAATGATTATCAGCACCTGCGCTTTGGCAAATTTTTCGCAAGAATGCCGGAAATTCGTAAAAAATTCTCTACATCATTTTTCTCCGCGTAGATCCCTAATGCTTATTGCTTATCCGGACGATCTTGGTTTCTTTCGGCTACACAATGGTCATGCTACGTCGATAATTCACGGGCAGACCTATTCCTACTCCGAGGAAAAACAATGAACCGCGTGTCGGCGGGTCGTGGGAGGCTCGCGACGAGCGGCTTCGACCTCAAAGTTCCGTGTAAATCCAGGACAAGATAGCAATCGTACGGGCGCGTTTTAAGCATCGGCGTGCTGGTGCGTTGAACCCGCTGGGGTGTCGCCAGACGACCCGGAGCTACCACCATCGCGGACATATCATAGATAGGGGCCGTCGGCTGCGTAGACTCCTCATAAAACGGGAAGACGCTCCCTGCTTAATGGGAACCCATCGCGGACCAAGGAATAACTGCGTCAATGAATACGGGGACCCTTGAACCTATATTCAAAGTAATTTTCTCCGGGGCAGCCTTATCCAGAAGGTTCGAGCGCGGCTACGTAATTGTATGAAATGCCTTTAATCCACGTTCATCTCCTACGCGGAAGGAATAAATCGGACAAAAAAGGAGCAAGGGAAATATTAAGTTTAGATAAATGCAATGTGAGCGAAACAATGTAATATACGGCTCCGTGGGCAGCCCCTCTTTGTTTCTGTATCGTATACGACGTAACCGCACCGGCAAAAAGATGAAAAGGAAGTAAGATAAAAAAGTGAGGAGCGCGAATACGAGGCAGTTGGTAATAAAGGGGAAGAAGAGCAGATAGACCGAGGGAGAAGCGAAACATTGTGGCTCCAGGTGTATAAGCATCCTCCCTTACCTGGCGCTCCTATAGGATGGCTCGTCATTGTCAGGTTTTTTTTGTCCGTCGAGTGGCACGCCGACATGGTAGGGCGGCAATGCCACCGACGGCACTTGGAGATGAGCGTCTTGAATAGGGGAGTGCTCGGGTCGCCACTTTAAACGGGAATCGGGCTTTACACGGATGGCCCGACGGGGCGGCAACGAGGGTGCGAATCATTCTTCGACGCAACCGACCCGATTTATTCGGAGCCTCCGTCAGTCTCTTGTTCGAGACCATTTACTCCGCGGAGCTACGAAGATCACGCGGAACATCCTCGCTTTTCATTATCGTTCGATGCATTCGCGAGGTAGCAAGAAAATTGCTAGTGGAATTCTCGCGGACGCGCCAGACCGGCTTGCCGGATTTCACTAGCATTGTCTTGGAAATACGCGTTAACTGTTTCGGCGAAAACAGGGCAAGAT
The DNA here is from genome assembly GCA_963989215.1 of Hedychridium roseum. NCBI lineage: Eukaryota > Metazoa > Arthropoda > Insecta > Hymenoptera > Chrysididae > Hedychridium > Hedychridium roseum. Next base: position 386,831 of record OZ022318.1, on the reverse strand, counting down.
TAATCCGTAAGCTCGATACGGTTAATCGTCTCCGCTTGAAAAGCTAGCGTACTTCTGACAGTCCGTTCGACGTCGAATTTTCATCTCCATGCCCGGTGCATAGTTAATTATGCAACGCGGGAAAATGGGAAAGCTCTTTCTCCGTGGCGCGAGCAAGAGACAAAAGGATCTGCCGTGTGTGTATACCGTTCGTGCATCGTTCCCTCGTCTCTCGCGTTTCCGTCCAATTATCGCCGTTGTACCGTGAACGTCGGCTGTTGCGAGAAAAATACGAGGCCTCCCGGCCATTTAACGGCCCGCACGGAGATGCGTGTGTCAAATTGACGGAAAAAGAACGACGCGTCGTCCTCACAGTTTCGCGGATCAGCCGTAATTTGCACATCCAATTTTGCCACCCGTTTTCATGAAAATCCGCCGACTCTGTGCCAGGGTGTTATCTTTTCATCGAAAAGTTCAGTCGAATAATATCCTGACTTTGGTCGAACCTTTTCCATACTGAATTTACGTGTAGTAATTTCTTGGCCGCTCATCTTGTTGTATTTTGCCCTACGGCCAAAGTAGTAGATTAAGAATGAACGCAAGATGAAGAGAAGGTATTGTCTTTATTCGTAGGAATTTGCTCAGGCCTGCGGGAAGTGCACATCCAGATACCAACGGCGGTTCAGAAGGGCGATACGGCAATACTGAACTGCCGGTATGACACACAGGGGGACCCGTTATACGCCGTCAAGTGGTACAAAGAGCTCCAGGAGTTTTATCGTTTCACCCCGAGGGAGGAGCCGGTCGTCAAGACTTTCGACATCAAGAACTTGACGGTGAAGGTGAGTTTCCCGCCGATATTTCGAGGCCCGTTTCTTCCTCGTTCCTTCTCGTGAAAGTCTTAACGGGTGCTTCGGATGAAAAAAGGCCGCCGAAGGACAGCCGCCGCGAGAAACCGAGGGAACCAAGGGGATGGCTGGATTTATCGCCACCGAGGACGGAATAATAATCGAACGTCGGGAATGCCTTTTCGCAATTTGTTTCTCGCGGAAAAGTTGGCAAAAGGAAATTCGCGGGACGAGTTTCTCGGCTTTGGGTAGTTGAACGAGGAATCGATGGGCAGAATCGACGCCGCTGTTATGTCGCTGTTTCTCGAGAGATTCTCCAAAATTATTCCGCCCGCTCTGATATTCCGTGCGATCTGTTTCTTATGCGAGTTCGAAGAAAAATTCGTCGGGCGCTCGTCCAACTTTCACTCTGCCTTTTTTTTTTCTCACTAGAGTGAATCTCAAATAGTTTCGTTAACGTTAATAAACCTGCGAGTTCTGGTCGAATTCGAAAGAGTACTGGAATATTGATGGGAAAAACCTGACCTGCCGTTGCTGCGAATACATTTCTACGAGAGGATGTTCAATTACTCAACATCAAACAGCACTTCCCCGACTAATAACTTCACTTAAACTAACAAAACATCCATTTTACATGGCACGCTCTGCTCCGCAGGCGAGTTCGCTCGTAACGGTTTACATAATTCAATCCTCTCCCCAACGACCCTCTTTTTGCCGAACCTCATTACATGACGCCAACTGTGACCATCGGAAAGTCTTTGCGAAATAATTTTCGCCGACTTTCGTGCCTTCTTCGCGATTACATAACTGTGATTTAATTGTTCGATAATTGCCTCTTTGATAGCCAGGCCGGATACGAGGCAAATCGAAGTAATTAACGAGACCGTGACGTCGATGACTCGTTGGCGACGGACAAGAATTTCACGACGATAGAAAGCCGGTTTTATGCATCTCGGATCGCGATAACGAGTTTGATATGTTCAAAGTAAACGCGCCTTGCGCCGTAACAAAGGACGAGAGAATATACAAAGGGGCGTGACGCAATTACTAGAAATTATACGTTCTGGAATTATGAAAAAAACGCGATCCCATTTGATTGCAGAAAGAGGAGAGTAACGCGACTCAAGTCGCCCTGGCAGACGTACAGCTTGACGCAGCGGGCATGTATAGCTGCGAAGTATCGGCCGACGCTCCATCCTTCCACACGATAATGGTCTCCGCTACGATGAACGTCGTTGGTGAGTAGAGAGAAAATCACGCATCAATCTATTCATAGGAGCATTCACGATTCCTCTTTTTCCTACGTTTTCCTCCTAATCATCCAACGATCGAAAAACGGCAGATTCTCCGAGTCACGGCACGGTGCATACCTAATATCGATGCATCATGCCGATAACGATAGGCGCACGTGGCTAAACGCGAGTCGCCAGTCATAAGGAAAGAATTTTTCATCAATTCTCCCCGTCCCTACGTGTGTATCGGAAAACATCTTGAAAGGCTTACGCCCTTGCTCCCAGAGAATCGTATAGAGGATCGTTATAGAAGACGTGGGCCGCGTTTCACGGCGCGGCACAGCGCGGCTAACGTCAAAGCAACGTTTCCAACGTGCTTTGCATACTTCCGCTCGCGTATACGCGCCTCGATATATCCTTCGGTTTATAGAGCTGCCCTCGCAAACGCCCTCGATACAAGGCCTCGCCAGCAAATACCGAATAGGGGATACGCTGCGTCTTAACTGCACTTCCGGTCAGAGCAAGCCACCTGCCAATCTCACGTGGTACGTCAACGGCGATAAGGTACGTCTTTAGAAAGACCCACGAGCCGTGAGCCTTAACCATCCGTCAGCCTTTTCAAGCCTATTTCTCCGCCTTTCACAGCCACATCCGTCGCACGTTCGCACCTACAGCTCTCTAGATACCAACGAACCGGATCGTCACGTCTCCCAGAGCGGCCTACAGTTTCTCGTAACGCACGAACATTTTCGAAGCGGCAATCTCAAGATACGATGTAGCGCCTCGATTTACGATATATATTGGCAAAGCACCGAGGTCAGCGCCATGGAGAATCGCCCGAAAGTCGTGCATTTCGAGCCCGCTGCGACCATCGTAGGCATCAACTACCTTCAACCTCCGCCGAATTTCCAAACCGGCCAAAAAAAGCCCGATGGCCAGGTTGGCGTAAAAGGTCAGCCAATCGTTCGACCCATTTTTTTCACCACTATACTTTACTCTCGTCTAATGGACATTTTTCTGCGATATCATTGGTTGCAGTGCTGGGATCTTCGGCTACAGGACTTCAGCCCCCACTACGAGTCCTCTCGGAATTATTTGCGTTACTCCTACTTGCCATTCGTTGAACCATACTGTATTATATACGTAAATATGCGCGCTTTGGAGCTCATTATATAAATCGACGTGCTTTTAAGAAACAGCCCGCACCCGGGCTGCTTTGTGTGACCTCCATCTCTCTCTCCTCCACGCGGAGACAAAATTGCCTCGCGGTTGGCGACGCAACAATATTCATCCCTACGATTGTAAATTCGTAGCTGATTTGTCACGTCGTTAAATAGGCGTAAATTGATCTCCGTCGAATTGGGGTTCATGGGAAGGACGGGACATCGATGGATTCTAGAGCTCATCGGACGCAGATGAGTCTCCGAGTGCTCAGCGAGAGAAGCTTCACGAGGGACTCGATGAAACGAGAGACGGATCTCATCGAAGGCGCAATGAGTCGCGACGTCGGAAATAGTGGGCTACGAATAATCGAGAGAGAGACCTAGCCATGAGGAAGAAGTATTCTATCGAAACGACGTCTCGTTGCTATGCCCGACCAACAGAGACTTTCATTCACTTACGAAAGAATAAAAGACATCTTTGTCGATTTTCAAATCACGCGACGACGTACTTCCACATTTACTGCCACTTTGAAAAATCATTTTTCGACTTTTTATTCGTCACGATATTCACGTAGGGGACTCTCTCTCTCTCTCTCTCTCTCTCTCTCTCTCTCTCTCTCTCGTTTCCATAAAATACTTCTCTCCGCGCGTTGGCAATTTGTACAGTATGCCGTACCGTAAGTGTCGCATTCGTACAAGATTCACGTTCATTTTCCTTTGGGTACTTTTATAAAGTTCGAGAGGGAGAGGGATTACTACAATGTAGACCGCGATTACAAGGGAAAAACATACTCCACGTAGCTGAAATATTTCGTGTAAGTGTCATCGTTTGCCTAAATGAATCTGCAGTGTGTGTGATGAAATGTACCTGAATCGGATACTCATGGAAAAACAGTATCGTCGGATGTCGCGCGATTCTTCGCTGGAAAACAGCGTGCAACGTGTCGATGTGTTTGAGAGTTCGATTAATCTCACTTTAATGCACAGTTAATCGGACGGTTACTCCCTTTCAGTTCCTAACATCCCGGCAAACATATGTTCTTCGTGCTTCTCGATTTATTTCAATTCGTCAAAGTACGTTGAATGACTTGTTGCTCATCAACGCACGTCACAAAATGGAATGCTCTTGGAGTTTATAACGTAAACGCGAGGAGTATTCCATTTTATAGACACACAAAGTTACCTATTTCTTCGTTATTAATAGGTGAACTCGATATTAGGAACTCGAACCGATGTGTCATAGCGTTTAGGTATTAATTACGATTAAGAATCGCAACGACTGAACAATACTCTAACATGACTTTTGAATTACAATAAGTATTTTTGAGAACCGTCATCATTTCTATGTATCGTAGCAGGGAGTTATTATTCATCGGATACTGTAGAAGACTCGTTATTAGCATTGTACGTCGAAAGTATTAATAATGTAACGAACACCGAGAAGGAAAAATTCACTTCGAAATATGTCTATGTCGCGAAATTGTACGTTTGTCTATTTCATTCCATTGGCCTTTTGCGTGTATCGAGAAAGAATGAGTTTCGCTAGTTTTGTAAAAGAAGGAACGGCAATTATGTTTCATCAGCTTGTCATGATATATAAAAAATATTTATGATAATAATAACGACATGACCATGATATTTTTCGTTCCATACCACTATATTCTGTTGTGCCCCTCTGTTCTGCTTGTATTTACTTAATTTAAGAAAAACAATGAAATTTTATCTACACGGTTCCATCAAATTCCTCGATGTTGATTCGACTATGGCCGATAAAAAGCAAGCGAGTGATTTCCGAATTTAATTACATTATCGCCGGACCACTGCATTCCCCTATGCGAGTCCACATTATTCACAAGGACGGTCCATTGGAATGAGATGAAATAATAATCAATTACGGAATGTAACAGTTCTTAAAAATAGTCGTTATAGCGAAGGCCGGCCGGAAGTAAATATTTAATCGTTGCAAGGTTTCAGCGTGTTAAGTGAATTATAATTAAATTTTCAATCTACTGCACACTGCGACTGATCAAACATTCCACATTGGTCGTGTTGCTGTCGTTCATATCGTGGAAGCAAATACGATTAATAAAACGAGATGTACAGAATAAATGAACGTAGGAGGTAAGTGTTGCACGCAGGTTCTACCTGCGGTTGCATCGATTAATATTCGCAAAGAAAATTTCCAACGTCTCGCTGAGTTTACTCTTCTCGGTTGTTAATTAACGAAATCGAATAGAAGGGGGATGGTCGGAGTGTGCCTGTGCACCGCAACCGCAGTGAATCGATGACAGCCGACACGTGCACCGCTGAGCATGTGTCAGAGTCAGCCTCGCGGTTCCAGCGCACGATATCGCTCTGATATGCGCCACTCGGTTGCCTGGAGACGAGAAAAACGAACGAGGGGGAGGACGAAAATCTCGGCGCAGTCTCCAGCTTGTATTCGAGCGGCCGTCAAACCCTCCGTTCATGCACGAAACTCTCTGGCAACGTCCGGTGCTCTGTATTCCTTCTTGATTTTTCGTTATCCTCGACGGTCAAGTAAAAATATCTGTCCGTGCGTCCTCTATTCCGCATCAGTGACCGTCTGGGCAACCTTCGCTTTACGTAAGCTTGACGTTCCTCCACAGTAACTGGGACAAATTAGTGAAAACTGCTTCGAGCCGCCTATCGATCTCACTATATATACCGGCCATTGGCATAGCTCTTGCTCGGATGTCGGGATTTCTTCTTCCGCCTGAACCTTAGCAGTCGTCCCTTTACGAGTCGCATGCTGCAGCTGCTTCGTTATTCCTGGCTTTCTCTATGCAACGGACGTCGATACTTGCTTCCCATATTCTCTAGAGTATGTTCTCTTCAACTCGTAAAATACATACGTTCTTTCCTGCATCAACGAGGGTATAGGATTCGCATAGTAATGACAAGTGCCAAAGAAATTAGGATGGATCGTGGCAAAGTTGAGCCATCGATAAACGTGAAAATCGCCGTGGACTAGCTATCCATCACTATCTAGTATCGCGCAAAAGCATCTCTGTGCATTGGATATTAAATTTTCTTACGCTGTTCCGCCTGCACGAATTTGTTATTACAAAGCCGGGTAGCAGATGGCTCCTTTGCTTCTATTGGACCACTTGTTCCCACGAAAAACTAACTTTATGACACTTTGCTAACCAAAATAAATTATGTAGTCATATTTTCTATGCAACAGTAATGAAGATAATCTTCTTCGGGCTACATAGAGAACTTTCTTCGTCTATCGAGAAGCTAGACAGCGTCTTCGTATTATTGCCACAAGTGCACGTAAAAATCGTAATAATCAGTAACACGCGTGTGAATGGTCTCTGGTGTTCCTTGGCACTGCTCCAGCCGCCTCCTACGAATTTACGACAGCAGAATTTTCCCTCGAGATTCCTGGATGTTTGCCTAAGTCATCATGGAAATGAGCTCGAGAAGAAGTAAGTTCTTTCATGCACCGTTGCCTTAATTATACGGAAAAAACATTGTAACAAATATTAATCGACCAAGCTCAAGGGTCTTTCCACTCGAGGAGCCCACCTCTCTCTCTCTCTTTAAGATTGTGTTATCATCAAACAAAACCTGTTCGTCAATATTTCCATAATATTAAATAAATTTTATCACAATAAATTGAGCATTGAAGTTGCCTTAACTGGCACTAGACTTTTCACGATTTTTTCAATGCTATGAGGATGTAATAAAAATTCAGTACAGAAGCAAACAGTGATTGTTGAATTATTCCGCGCAGGAAGACGTAAGTAAAACTTGTCTCATTCTTCGATGGATGGCACCACACGCTACAGTAAAATGAATTTTACTGCTTCTCATACGAAGAATCTTCCTTAATGCCCAGCGTTCCAAATGATAGTAATGATTAATCGTTAAATAACTATCCGTAAAATATTATACTCGTATAAATTTTGACTAGGAAATTAGGCTTTAGAATTCATGAGCCTTACTCTCGTCAATATTTGCATGCCTACGACCACTCTGAATCCTATTTTGGGATTGAGTTTTATTTACGAACAGCTTGACATAATTTTGAGCAGTTGGATGGCAGTTCGCCATGTAGATCTCTGCACAACTGACCGACAACTGCTTCAGGTTTTTATAAAAAAATTACCATTGGAAATAATGTACATTTTTGTGATTTTAATACGATCAGTTCTCAGGTATAATGACCTTATTAATGTACAAAGATAAACAAAAATGTACGCACACCCAGACGTACGGTGACATTACAGTGTCGTGACAACAAACACTTCTGCTAATCAACTCTGTATTAGCATTAATTCGTGCCATGTAATGTTACCAATATTTGCATTTGCTATTCATATCGAATGTCACAATCTACTGTTTATGTATAACGATTGGTCGCTCACACTGTTCACTTTAAATAAATACCATCTTCTACATCTTCTACTTTCCTTCAATTTGCAATCGAATTTCTCCTTACGTTATGATTTAATTAAACTCTTAAGAACAGCCGAGAATACCAGATTCCTAGAACCATTGCGCAATTGCCGTAGTATTGGATCAGCAACGCAAACGGGGCTTCCTTCCTAGGAATAATTTTATACAAGCGTCGCTACGACAATCTCATTGGCTGCAAAATCTATATATACATTAAGTCGTATTTTCGGATGGAAGTTCAATGGAATTATCGCTACATCATCCTTGACTAATTCGAAGGATTCTCTTGGCTACCCTCTACTATTCGGCTGACTTACGATTCCGCCTATTCACGCATGTCTGGCTTTATTGTTCATCATCGGGACATTGTGTCAACGCGTGTCACTGTGCGCTACCAGCGGATTAAATATTCAAAGAGTAGTGATCAGTAGTTTGTGTGATGAGTGACGCATAATAGCTGCACGCAACGATCGAGATACCTGCATCCCGGGTCACTGAACTGGCTACGTGACTATCTCCATTAACAAAAGAGAAATTGATGGATCGTATCAGCGCATTTTTCGGAATAGCACAAGAAAAATGTTTTATGCTCTGCGCGCAGTTGGGGGATAAAATCGCGAATGCAAAGGAGTGAGCGAACACAGCAAGTAGAAACTGTGGAGGCAAACTAGTACCTTCCTGGTATCGCGAATATGTTTATAGAGAATACGACGAATTTGCTCCGATTTGCGGTGAAGCAAACTTAAGCGTGTTGGATGTAGCCGGAGACGATGAGTCACAAAGAAGAGAACTGGCTGGCCTGCTGGTAGAACCGTTGTGTCGACGATGCACCGAAAACAAGAGAGGGAGAAAAGGAGAGGAGTGGCATGATAGACGAGGAAGGGAAGACTTACGAAGTGGAATGTCAAGCAGAAGGCCGACAAGGAGAGAGGGACGGTGTGTGTGCCGCCGCCGCCGCCGCCGCCGCCGAGCCATAGCGAACCTCTGGCGAGATAGAGAAAATTCAATGAACAAAGACGGGGACAAACGTTGGTAAAGAGGAGGAGGGGGGGGGACGAGAGACGAGGAAGAAAGAGAAAGAGAGGGAAGTAGGGATAAACCGCAACAGGTAGTATCGTTAACCAGGACAGAAAAGTCCGTTCTCCAGCGTGCACAGGCCTGGAGAGAGTCAGACAGTATCGTTTAGTATCGCGAGCGAACTCGACTGACTCGAGTCATACTCACCCGCGCTTCACTCATTCCATGGTCGTATCGAGAACGCCTCTCGTTAGTTTCGTCAATGTAGACCAATGGTTCCTTCGAGTGTAATCACTTCTGTATCTTTCGATAAGAGGAACAGTTGGGCAGTTCTTGGAGAATGGTGAATATTTGTGGCATCTGGGAAAATTCTCCGCGACGTTACATAAGTAACGCCGGTCAGTCGATCCAAGTATAAATAAGATAAGAAGAAAGGCTTGAGAAAATCATCTCGTTGGCTCTCAACGACGAGGTACGTCCAAGGAAGGAAAAGTTTTCTTGTTACAGAAAAGACGCGCATCGGCATTTGTATTACGCGATATTAGCGGTTCCAAAGCGAAGAACGCTGTACTATAGTCTCTCGGAAGTTTGTTTTTAAGTTTCTCATCATCCTCTGCTTGCTGGAATTCTTTGGGTTATTGCACGAAATTGGCGAAACTCGCGAAAGTAGTGACGGCCGCACATGGGCAGTCAGAGAATTATTCTGGGATCTATACTCGCATGCTTCTTTTTCATGGCCTTTCATAGTGGAGTAGTGTAGACTTTGGATATAACTAAATATTGGATAAAACTTGAAGATACGTGTTCCGTCCTGAGCGTCGAGCACGTCCGTTTTCGGCGACTTATGGATAATCTAGCCGAAGAAATGATATTTACCTCGCTATCGACAGTTTTTCGAGATATAGATCATATCTGATCAACTTGCAGACCATGACACGTTCGAGGAATCTCATATTTCAGCAGCATCATATTGTCGTATTGTGCAATCCCGCCTTCTGTGAACCATTCCGTGACGTGAATTTCCAGTTAGATCGTCCAATTTAGTGTTTCCTTTGCTTCGTGGATCAGCCGCACATTCCGCCCGCGATATCTGCTGCAACCCCATATATACATATATATACATGACCTGTGCGCGATAAACGCGTCCCGAGAAATGTTGACAGATAGACAGGAGGTACTCATGTTCCCAATGTTGGCCATTGGTTATCGCGAAATCCAACGTCGCGATCCATGAGCCCGATAAAACCCACTTCTCGCGAAATATCGACAAGTGTCCTTGATTCTTGAGCGCAATTTGTTTCTACGACGCATGTATCTTTGTCTCTCTCTTCCGTTCACGATTGACGGCGCCCTGACCGCTGGCAAAGTATCGTACATCAATGGAATAAAAATTACAAGCCGAAATAATGTGAACGCATAGTACGAGACGCAAATACAGCTGCGACTGTACCGGTGTTGGAAGGTGCAGGTGTGTCCTTGAACGCGTTTGACGCTCGTGATATCGAATGCAACTAGTCACTGGATTACGACTAGAACGGTTGCTTTGACAATTTCCTTAAGAGTAACCAAAAGTATTCCTTTTGGAAAACTATCACTGTTCTAATAGCCATTCGATCAGATAAACAAGTGCCGGGTCAATACATTGTTTGGCTTGGAAAAAGAAGAGGAGCAAAACACGTCCCCATTGTTCGCGCTATTTCTTTCCTTCAATGCAATTCACGGCACTCCTCTTTCCTCCGTTTTCATCGGGCAAGCTTGTCGCGAAGTATTTTTAGCAGGTGTTTGTTTTCATTTTCGCCGACAACTTGACGTTTTAGTCGAGACGATTCCAAGTGCTGCCTGAATCACGAGGCAGGTGAGCATCTATGGAGAAGAAGAGAACAGGAATTGAAGAAATTCTCAAGTTCTTTTGACGTGAAACCAACGAACCATCATTCCCTTCTACGAGACGCGCATGAAACAGATTAGATAAAGATCGGCAGTGTCCTTACATTCGGCAATATCCATGGCCAGGAGTTCAAGGAGAGCGAAAGTGTCCCAGCATGTTTTTGATAGTAATCATATGTGTGCTCGTTACTTCATGAATAATTGAAAACGCATGCTACTGTCAACCCCATTGTTAAAGCTTGTTGAAAATATTACAACACCATTTATTGTGTAGGATCGGTTTTGACCTCGACCCCTTCTATAATGTTGCATTATTTCAAAGTCCCTATAATGTTCGATATCTTATCAATCTCCTAAAATATACATTTGCGTGTCGATTTAGTCACAACTTCAGAATCTACGATCGGGGAGGTTTCTTAGTCTGTGCATCAAAAATGTATGTGACTAGTGAATAACGCTAATTTGCCAGAGAGGGGAGCGTGTAATACAAGAAATTAGCACCTACGCGTTCAATCGTTCTAGTGGCCAGAGCGATTGCATTCCATTCCTGCAATAACAAATCGAACTTCAAAGGGACGTGATGAGGGCAACTTCATTAATAATAACAAATAATGCCGTACGTCACTTTCATTTCATTAATTTTATGTAGATGTGACTCGCTACTTCGCTCCCTTTAATGAGAACTACGCGTGACAAAGCACGATTATATCGTTATTTATTCGGTAGAAATATGTCCATTTTGTAATTAGCACCGACCATAGTGCACAATTCTGATGACGACTTGATCGTAAGGAGTTTTATAAAAGTAGTTAAATGTTTATGCCGGTTTATCTAAGCTGTCGATCGTTTAGCGTTATGTCAACTCTTTTTCCTGATATCCCCGAGATATGAAGGTTCCTGTAAGCCAGCGAAAAGAAGCTGACAAGCATCGTGCTGTGGAGGGGTAAACGATAGGAACCCTGCTGCGCTGTTTTGCGTGGCCTACAAGTAAAGCGGGTGCGTTACCTGCGGGTCAGTCGACACTCCTGCGGCTCTTACACGCATTCCATTACATCAAGTACATTCTCGTGTCATTCCTGTGTTCGTGAAAGTATGGTTTAAAACGTCAACGCGACGCTAATGAATGAAATTTCGTCATTAGCGAGATCTAAATTGGTTTCCGGGTTAAAGGTGAAAATCCCTTGGAAAAGATCGTGGCGATTAACTAATGGAAGTACGGTGACGGCCTTTAAACGGTGGCCATTTCGTACTGGAACTTCAGTAATTATACGCGTCTCAGGACCGATTTATCGACGGACCAGTTTCGATGGAATTTACTCATGGAACGTCGTGCGCCCTGAAATCCATTGAATGCCTCTCACAGTAATTAATCCGTCGAAACGTAACATTGGTTCTGGCCTAGGTATCAGGATGATTGAATCAGTCGTGTTTCGAAATTGACTCTAGATCGGCGAAACCTAAGCTGAATGAGCGGTGATTAACATCCTCGATCCTGCAACAATATTTTGCGTGATCATCGCGTGAGTAAGGGCATCGTAAAGTCCAGCAAAAGCGAAGACTCTCTATGACCATTTCTTTCGCGATATTTCCCAGTGATTTGCGCGTACTTCCGGCCGTCTATGCTTTACGGTAATCGCGTCATTTAATTAACAACGTATCTCGAATCAAGGGAGGAATTGCAGTGAGACGGACAAAGGAGGATTGAAGATCAAACCCTTCGTCATCACGTTCACGAGATGTCCCCGATCGGTGAGTGACTCACGATATCGTGTCGGTTCGACCTGCCTACATTCGTGTGCGTACAATTAGCACGAAACCGGACGTTTCTCATTGCACAGTCGTCCTCTAGGCATTGTCTCTGCGCAGCATAGAGCAGCTAATTACAGTCAGAGAAATGATTGGACAAAACAAGCAGAGCTTCCGTTGACAATCTCTTGTCCTCACGACCATTTTTGTTTTCTGTTGATACGATTAATTATCCTAAAGTCGATTTACTTATAGTATTTAAAAACCATTTCCTCGAAGCTGTTTTTCTCTTCCTTATCTAACGCGAGAAAGCAGAATGAACTTGTAAGACGCGTAGATTAACGACATTGATAAGGTTTATTTCAAGAACTCGGCGATTAGAGCTGATTTCGAGTAGAGAAGTTCTTGTGCAAAGACTCATGAAATTGACGCAACAGGCAGATCGCAAAATCCCACTGGGAAATAGCTCAATCGGATATGAACGGTTGCGGTTTCTCAAGGTCTCGCGTTTCAGAGATATTATTATCAGCGCCAGCTGATACAACATTGATGTCGGTTTAATAAGCCGAACTAACACGTAGGGCCACCCCCTAAATTCAAGCCACTACTAGTGAATCAAGTTTTACGAAGGTGATGATGCTCTTTTGAGACTGCCATTACGCTTGATTGGGCAATTTTAATCTGGCTGCGAGAGTTATCATTGAAACGTTGAAACGATATTATCCGTCTCACCCACGGTCACTTACGCTACACTTTCAACTGCTGTTTTTCGCTCGAGCTCTGCGACGGATATGTATTTTTTAAACAAGTCACGTTCGAACTGGACACAAGAAGCATTGATATAAAAATGATAAACCGTCGTGTTGAACCGTGTTTCGACGGTGGTTTTGCCGTTCTCGGTAAATCAATCAGAGTAACCCAGATACGCGCTGCCGCGCGACAAATGCAACTTCCATGTCGTGCAGGAGACGTTCATATGCGATTATGGGAAATCGTTGGGGGGTAATGTCTGTCACGCGGGGTTACAAGGCCTATCATCGTGGATTTTACGTTGCCCTTTATGGCTTTTCTTTTCCGGCGTCTCTCCAGGAAAGTTCTTATCTACCCTACCGAATAACCCAGAACTGACTTTGCTCGATACAAACTTCGTTGCTCGTTTTATGCATAAAAAACCCAACCCTTTTCACGAAGTGAAATGCATTTGGAATAAAATCATCGCATCGATCGTTCTTTCGTGTTTACATTGCTCATCGTTAAGGCAACATCATGTTCGCGTGTACCTTATCAGTCGATTGTTTGATCGATATCAATGTCGGCGCAGTGTCCCTAGAAACAACGATGCACCGCTTCAAATAGATCGGAAATATGGAAACTTTCTAGATACGTAGACGAATGATTTCTTAGAAATTTATCTTATCGCATTTCTTGACAGAAAAATATACTAGCTAATTACTTCACGTTATTAGAGAAACGAGCATGCTTTCGTTAAGGCTTGTAGCATGAACTTGGTAGGGAGGTAGAGTCATTCTTGCCGCACACTAGAATAGAATAATTATTTTTAAAAGGCGCCAGCCTAGGTCGGGCGAGAACCTTAAGAAGAAATGATTCACTGACAGTCCATTCAGTGCGGCTAATGGCTCGAAACAAACCACAATGAAATACAGTTTAACAGAAAAATCAATAAGATCTAGTGATTCAAATGATGCTTGTCGGGTCGTGGTATTTTCTTAAGGTGTGTTGAAACGATCGTATATCTTTAGGCGACGTAACGGATAAATCGGAGGCTGCAGTGGAAACAAAAGCCTCGAAGGAGACTCAAGATCAGAAGGAAAAAGTACTCAATAGTGTTGGAGAGGTACCCTCTCATTTAACAAGGAGGATGGGCTGTTGCGGCTGTGCAGATGACTCCTCGACAAAAGTCGAGCCTACGGTGAGGATCAGTACACATTTACGCTGGGCAAAATTCATTTGGCCGGGTAATCATGCGATATTGGATAACATCGTGCTATTGATCCTCGGTGCATTCAACCCGACTGGCTGCCTTCCTCAACTTGCCGTGCATGTACCTCCACGCACATAGGGGGTAACTTCCGCTTCGAGTCGCGATTTCATCACGAAATATCTCCCCAAGCCTGTTCCATGAAATACGCCAGACATTTCCCATTCGATCGTCATTCTTTTTATTTCGTTTTTATAAACATTATTATTATGACGGGAACTTGAGTAGACTTGGTGGGGTATTTCTGATTTTGACGTTTGCAGACACCTGAAAACGAGCAGATGTCGTCGAATAATTCCGAGCAAATCTTCGTAACCGATCGATCTTGCACCGATTGGTTGGCGTTGATCATTTTCGTTCTCTTAATCGGCGGATTCGTAAGTATTCTTACTGTTACTTATCCCCAGAACCTCACGTTAAAATTCTCACGTAATGATGTCAACATAAATCTGCGAATAGGGCTACGTGTTGAGCAGCGCGGTGAAAAAGGGAGATATATACCGCGTAATTTATGGCTACGACGACTGTGCAAACGTTTGCGGCCGGGTTACCAGTCATGAAAGCGATCCAATATTCGCCTGCAAGGGCGCCGACATGAGAAGCCGACCGTATGTATTTTTCAAAATTTCTACCAATATTTCAACGATTCTGGTAATATCCATGATCAATCACGTTTCTTCTTTTAGGTATCTTCAAGTAGAAGTTGGGCAAAAGGGCGTGACGAGTAGAACTTGCGTATCCAATTGCAGTGCATCGCCTAACAAGTTAGTATAATAATTCCTAGCTGAACAGTGAACAATCGTGCTTAGATGCCCCCACGGCAATTGCCCCGACAGTTTCCTCTTCTTCTTTTCTTCTTCCCTCTATCCCGCAGGGTGTTATTCCTGAATCGGTGCGTTCCCAAGCAGGCGACGGATACAGTTTCCTCGGTGATTCGGTATCTCGGTCTGGACAGTTTCTACCGGGTGAGCGATTGATATCTTACCTTTCTTTAAACATCAACTTGCTCAAATATCTGTAAGGATGAACATTCTACAGTGCATTACGGACGCCAAGTGTTTCAATTATAGAAATTGCAGGAAGCATCAAGGGATCTTAGCACCGCGTGGCACGAATTGGTCTACCTACTGCTCATCGCACTAGGCAAGTATAAAGAGATATATTTTTGCGATATCTCTCGTCTGTTTTAAAGGTCTAAAGTACGGCGCTCTTTCCAGCTATTTCTCTGGCACTGCTTGTTGCATTTCGATTTGTGGTGCAGTGGGTCATCTACATCGTTCTTGTCGGTGTAGTAGTCGCTTGTATTGGAGGAACGACTTACCTATGGTACGAAAGTAAATCCCTCGATAGCATGGCAGGGACAAAGCAACATGATCCTTTATCTTGGTAACAGGTTGGCGTGGTACGGTGAAAAGAAGGCAGTACAATCGGGTGAAGTATTCGAAGAGGATTCGAGTTTAAAAGCTTTCTTCATCTACGCCATCATCATGTCGGTTGTCACGGTAAGTACAATTTTTATTTACCCAACTGCCGGGGGAACGACAAGGAAATTAATTAATCCTTCCGTTTAGGTCATTATCCTCCTGATAATTTTGGTGATGCGAAAGAGGATCGCATTGGTGATGCAGTTATTCAGGGAGACAGGGAAAGCCATTTATGCCATGCCTGCTCTCCTCCTTCAGCCGATATTAGTAAGAACAAGTCCTAACTCGTCAAAGTCATGAAAAGAACGTATCAAGAGGGATGTTGAAAATTTATTTGTATTTTCAGACGTATTTCCTCATTGGCCTGGCAATGATAACGTTTGTTTATTGTATGTTATGGATCGAAAGTGCTGGTGATCTCTACAAAAATCGGAAAGATCATTTCCATTACAGAAAAGACGCCATTTTATTGGTTTGTATTTGATTTAATAACAAATAGGTTGGTCCTGTAGGAATTGTTATTTTTCCTTTAATTAACAGACTGCACGATGGTACAATATATTCTTGCTATTCGT
This sequence comes from Hedychridium roseum, assembly GCA_963989215.1. NCBI lineage: Eukaryota > Metazoa > Arthropoda > Insecta > Hymenoptera > Chrysididae > Hedychridium > Hedychridium roseum. Next base: position 370,536 of record OZ022318.1, on the reverse strand, counting down.
TGCTTGCGAATTCTTCCTTGGTTGTCAACACATGGTTGTAGCTCTGGCCGTTGCTCGCTGGTTCTTCACGAGGTAAAGACGAACTGACGGACAAGGGTTCGCAAAGCATGCAGAAGGTATAACGCGTAATCCTGTTAACAGGGATAAGAGACGAGTATCCTTGCCAGTGGTGCGTGGATTCTGCTACCTGGTGTGCTATCATCTGGGCACCGTGGCGTTTGGGGCGATGATAATAGGCTTAGTGCGGCTCATCAGAACAATTCTCGGATACATTCAGAAGAAGCTAAAAAAATACGACAACGACCTTGTTAAAGGAATACTCTGGTGTTGTCAATGCTGTCTCTGGTGTTTTGAGTGTGCTCTCAAGTTTCTCACTAGGAACGCCTACATCGAGACTGGTGAGCGATCTGACCCTCCATCATGATCCCTCGTTGAAGGACACGTGGGAATAAGTCATGGGCAACTTTTTCTATTTTACAGCGATATATGGATGTAATTTCTGTACGGGTGGAAGAAAAGCTTTCCAAGCACTGTCGAGTAACATCCTGCGTGTGGCAGCTATTAATAGCGTAGGGGACTTCGTATTGTTCCTCGGGAAAGTCTTAGTCGTCACGTTGACCGTAATTGCTGGGATATTTTTAATGCAGGTACGACCTTTTTTCATTCTGTAAATATTTCAAAATGCCGTTGAACAAATGATTATACTTTTTTTCGTAGAAGAAACATGGACTTGAGCATCCTTGGGTACCGATTACACTAGCGGGAATATTTGCATTCTTGGTGGCACATTGTTTCATCTCCATTTACGAGGTAAGAAATGTCAGGCTACACAAGAGATCAAAAGTTTCGTTATTACATTCTGAATTGCAGATGATCATCGACACGATATTTATATGTTTTTGCGAGGACTGCGAGAAAAACGACGGCATCACCCGACCTTACTACATGAGTCGCGGATTAATGGTACGAATAAAAACCTGTCATCCATGTCTTCTTGACGTAGCTTTAATCTCCGTATTTCTAGGAATTCGTGGAAAACAGCAAGAAAGCCTTGAGGCAAGTGGATCGGCAGCACTCCGACGCTACATAATAATAGCCACGTAGGAAATAGAAGACGCGAGAAGCAAGTACCAAGAACCTTCCGGTTGTGCCTGAAAGACTTACACGGAGAGTGAGAAAAGGACGATGTATATATATACGTGAACACAGCAAGGAGACGAATCGATCCTTTCCGAGGTCCTCAAGTCAATGAACTGCAACTTTCTTCCTCGAATCTCTTTTTGTTCCCACGTCTCCTTGGCACGTGGTTCGCCAGCAACTCATTATCAATAATCATTCTACATACGCACAAATGAAGGTCGATTTCACTAAATTTAGTCTCATCGACTAACTCTTATTGTTCAATCTCATCTTACTCATCTTACAGATTATCATTGTTGTTGTTGCACTTTTTTTAAACTTTTCACGTCTTAAGCGTACACTGTACATAATGTTAATCGAACATTTAAATATGCTCATTAAATGTATGTCATTTTTTATACGAAAAATAATTAACGTCCTAAATACAACGAAGACGTTTATTACCGTCCGCATACGCACGATGTCCATACGTACGTTGTTCCGGACAACAAAGGCTGCTATGTCTAATCATTTTCAAAGACTATGTTAAAGACATTAAGACAAAATGAAATCTATGCAAAAGACAGCCAAAGATTTTCTAACGTATGTGAACTCTTAAAAAGCGCAAGATGTCAAAGTATTACCGTTTATACTTTTATGTATAATTTCGACGGCTTGTAATTTAATCTTTAAATATAAGTTTATCAATGATATTTTTACGTAATGTGCTTTTTTCCTATCCTTTGCGGGTCCTAGATGGCAAATGAAAAGGCTGACAATTTCGTTAGTTTCAATTTATTCAATTCGGACACAGTTATTGCATGAATGGATTACGAGCATGTCGGTTTTGCGTTCGTTATACAATTTTCCCACCGATGTACGTGTGTCGAATTCGTTTGGCAGTAACTTGGAATGACTCTCCTGAAATTCGAGATGGAAGTGGTACGCACATACACACGCGCACGCACACACACAAACACACACACACACACACACACAATGGGCGTTGGATAAGGAATAATTTTCTCATAATTCTCAATGCTGTACAATATTCTAATAGCTATCTACGAAGGCTAGTCTTTTGTACGATAGTCATATTGCACTTCGTATCAGCACATCGAGAAGATCCGTTAAATTAAAGAAATATGTTAGATGTGATCAAATAAATCTGTAAGCTTGTAATCATAATCCGTTTGAAAATTAGTGTAGACTTCTCGATCGTTGGATTCTTTATTTCGGTGAAACGGCTCTTACAGGTATTCCAAGGTATTCAACGGACCACTAAATAGTAGCGAAGCAAATTACATTATCTCATCTTATTTAAGAACCTGCACTGAACAGCGTGCGCTGCACGGGACGAGGAACGACAGTCAGGATCATATCACAAGGTATATCAGTCTTCCACCAAGGACGCTCGGGTTCACACAGTCATGAGTATAAGGATATGAAGATAGATAGATATATCATAAGGATATGAAGATAGTAAAATAACGAGAAAATAAATTAAATACAGTCACGTATACTTGTTGAAAACGCCATCGAAAATTTACTCACGGTAAAAGAAAAGGAGGTTCTACGAAAATCGTCGGCAGTGGCCACTGAAAAAGGACCGTTTCACCAGATTATAATAAATAAATCTTGTATTACTCTGTACACATCTGGCTCGGTATCCATACAATATATGCGTAAGATACGTACGATTCGGCATTATGTTATTCAGATTGTTTTCAATAAGATTTTTTCCAAGAGGGGATGTAGAGCCGGGTACTTTATAGATATAATGTCACCAGCACAAACTATAGTTTATGTCCCACATGGAATATTCACACAAAGTTACACGATTCCTTTTTTATGAATCAATGTGAAGTTTCTATTTCAAGTGATTACCCAGCTCTCGTGGGACATGTAATACTGTCTTTTGTCAAGACATAGGAAGGTAAGAAGGAAGGAAGGGGTCGTCTTGTTTTTCGTGCTCATCTCAAGGACGTAAAAATTCATTTGATTTCGATGTTTCATCGAATGGCCTGCATTCGGGCATCGAAACGGAAAAAGCTCACTGATCTTACTTAGACCGGGTGATACGTGGGAGACTGTTGTGTGACTTATGTTCATTGTCCTAAAGTACGCCAATAGGATGATGATGACAAAGATCACGACAATATTCGCCTGACCAGCGTTAAAATAAAACTACGCGCAAAATTTCTCATCTTTATTCGATCAGAAATCAAAATATTTGGATATATCAAATATCCACTTTTTTTTTATTTAAAACTTAGGGTAGATGTTGTTCGTTTTATGAAATACTCCCACGAATCAAATATATTCTCAACTCAATATATTTCACATTAACTATCGATTGCACATTATTCAATTACTTCTTGTGTTGGTAATAAAAAATATATATTAGTGGGAAGACTTTAGAAGCTACGCGACTGACCAGCATAGCAAATCATTGCAAAGAAATAGTCAAATTATTTTCTACTAAATGCGCTCATGAGAGTTTCGTCAATTTAATAAAATTTTCATAGTATACACTAAAAACTTCGTTGAAAATTTTCTTCAAAATCGACTTGCCTTGCAACGTTGATACTCTTGCTCGGATTATGTCGAATTATCGCAACGATAATGTTACTCACGATAAAGTCCGAAACACAATCCAGAGGATCGAACGAGAAAGAAGATTTATCATTTAAGATCTCTAATGTCAATGAATTGTATTTCATTTCGTAACGTTAAAGTCTTCGTAATCTTTGTGACTGCGTTACGGACTTTGTCTTAAAGTGTAGCGATGGTGATGAACGAGGATTTTGATGACGATGACGATGACGATGACGATGACGATGACGATGATGACGATGGTAATGATGATTAATAATAGTGATAATATTAATAATAAACTCTGCGATATTTAATACAGGCTTGTTCGCATGGACTAGATACACCTCCCGTCGAGTTCCAAAGGAGCGATCGATAAGTGCTCCTACTTTTTCAGGCGACCAACAAGCAGAGCCATCGTTAACGGATCTCTACTTTCGCATGAATTATTTTTCCTACGGTAAATGTCGCGTAAATGTACAAGCTATATTCATAACAGAGAAAAGGTCGAGCCGTTAAGCCTCATCGAAGGTACCCACGAATGCGGTGAAAATGGTAATGTCATTGCTGCAGAGTCAACAGACATGGTCGAACCTGATTTCCCGACACTTTTTATAAATCAAAATCTTCGGACCATTCATCGTTGTGTAACTTAATATAAAGTTTATGAAATAACCTATCCTCAAGAAGAGAGTGCCAGGGAGAGAATAATAGAGAAAGTGAGAAAGACAGAGAGCAAAATTGCTGACAATCCGTCTTAAGGTGAAGTTAATTCGAAGATAGCCATGACGGTTTCGTGATTTTCCCAAAGAAAAGGATTTAGTTTACGTGAAAGGGAACAGTCAACGGTTATCACGGAACGTCTGAGCGTCATCGGGACGAATATTTTCTCGAGTCTCGTCTATGCCATCGGCGGCGATGAGTGATTATCAACAAAGGCTGCAGCACTTTGACGCATCCCCCAGGTGGATGTGACAAACTGTTGGCAGCCCTACACAACCGTTCCCGACAACCGTCTCTTGAACGAATTGGGCCAGTCCGAGATTTTGATTGATGTCGCCATCGCTGCCGCGATGCTGATGTTTCGCGTCGTACCAATTGTGCCGTTCGCGCCATTTTTCATCAGCAGCAGCGGCCGTAGCAGCGCAAAATAGCATAGATTTCGGCGATGGTGGGTTCACTCGGTCCCGCGCAATGTTGCCACACGATCGTGCCTTGTACAATCGTCCTTTTCCAAAGATACCCGGCAAAGGAACGCAGAGTTTTTTGTGTACAGCGAAATATCGGCTGAGAAGTCTCATCTTCCTGCTCTTACAGTCATTCCTATTCATTGTCTCATTACGATTCTCCTTATCAATGGCCGTCTGCGTGGCGAAACCTCCATTCTGGTCCTTCCGTTTGTTATCTTTGGAATTCTCGATCTTCTGACTATGTCGATGATCGCTTTCTCTCCGGTTATTTTCCCGGCGATGAATTTCCTTTTCGTTTGATTCCCGATGCTCCTGTTTTGAGTCTTTACCCTGATTACCGCCGGTGGATGATTTATTTGAACTGTGAGAAAGAGATTTGCCAGCCGCGAGACTCCAGCTTTGCAAGAGTCGCGCACCAAAGCCTTTGGCTTTTTGGACAGTGGCAGCAGTGTTGGAGATCAACTGGGAATTGTTACAGGAGCCGGTACTACTCTGAGACATTGATGAGGATGAGGATGATATGCTCTGCACGCTTATCACAGTTGAGTTTCGGGATACGTGGCAATGGTTTTGACACGATATCGGGCCTTCCGCCTCTTGAACTTCCGTAATACGATTTAGGGACTGACTTTCGCGCAGTCTCGTTTCTCCTGCTCTTCTTCTGCCGGCTCGATGTCTTCTACCAAAGACCGTCTGATTATCCATGCACCTGTGCTTGCTCCCCGTAGTCGTCGTCGTCGTCGTCGTTGTCGTCGAGTTCGTATTGTTTCCACCGGTATTTTGATTCGTGTCCGCACCAGGAGTTTCTGTCCCCACCGAATGATGTTCTCCGTTGCCCAATCCGCCGCCGCCGCCACCACCACCACCACCACCACCACCCCCTCCACCACCACTCGGATCTTGAGAATCGCTCGAATCGTCATGACTATCCCTTCTCGGTGGCAAAGGCTTCGAACTGCCCAGCTTATGGGCACGTTTCTTCCTACCCTCGCTGTCGTCATCGCTCGCATCTGAACTTGAACAGGAAGTCGTTCTGGTTTTATGAAATTTACTCCTTCTCTGCTCGTAGCCAGTCCTTCTGACCACACGACATTTTGCCGCGTTATTCGATGTTTCCGTACACCCCGATGGCACCTAAAGACAAATCGGATAGCTCAAAATAGTTTCAGCAAGAGACGTAGATCATATGGAATTTTTAAATTGCTATATGTCAATCGTTACAAACCTGTATCGAATCGGAATCTTCGAGGATCTCGTTGAGCGTTAATTGAGGCGTAGTCTTCGTTTCAACGCTACCCGATGACGGCATTGTTTTATACTTGGGCGTCAACGGCAGTTGAATCTCCCCTAAAGCACCGGAATAAAGTGGAATGGAGACCGTTGATGATTCGGAGAGAATCGTCGTAGGTGGAACCGTCCTTTCTATCGTCTTCGAGGGAACGGAAATTTTGTCCGCCAATGGCAAATCCGTGGCTGTTGAGGTGAATCGGTGTTGCGCACCCATTCTCCATTTATTCATCGGGACTGGTCCGGCAGTCCTCAAACACTCTGTCACGGATTTTGGTCTGCCTTCAGTCATCGTTGCTTTGCGTGCCCAACCTCCCGGTTGAGATCCAGCACCTGCCAATCGGCTTTTCAAGCTGTCTTCGCTTTCTTCTGACACGTTTGAATCCACAGACGTATTTGACGGGGAAACTCCGGCCGTTTGAGCCCTGCAGGCAACTTTAGTCCTAGCCGCAGTTGTAGTCTCGACATCCTTGCCATTCCGCGGACTCGATCTCAATCTTTCTTCTCTCTCCGATGCTATGGGAACGTTCGTAACTCCTGCTTTGCCAGTAGGGTGCTTCTCTGGCAGCTGGGAGAGTCTTTCCTGAAGTATGTGCGACAGTTTACCCTCAGACCGCGATCCTCTGCGGTTGAAGGAATTCAAAGCCGAATTACTGCCTCGATCGTCCCTTCCCGAACAGGACGACACGTCGTCCTCATCCTCTTCTTCTTGGACAATGCTGCACTTCCGCATTCGTACGTTCTAGAAAAAAAGAACACCGTCTTTCTGATCTGTCGGCCGAATAGGCAACTTGGAGTATGTACCTGCGGTACGTCCCCGGGAGTGCGAGGGACGCTCAGGAGCGACTGGTTCACCGTGCCTAGCTGTTCGACGCGTAAATTCGTCGTCGAGCACATATCGTTCTGTCGGCTAAACATAGAGTTAAATAATTATTCTTTTCTTATTCTCATCTGTACCGTGAGATTTTGTCAATATTTTCGTACTTTGATGAAACGTCGAGCACCTCCGGCCGCATCTTTTGCACCTGTTCCTGTCGATGAGCTCTCAACTTTCTCTCGGCAAGCAGAAAGTACGTGGCTGTTATGTGATTGTACTCGTTCTTATCGAGAGCGCTGCAAAAGATGGACAACAACAAGAGTAATAGTGACACAAGGAGTAAATTGTGCTTCTCCTTGGCGCCTACTCACTCGAGTATTTCCTCCTTGGTGGCGATATTCCCGTTAACCATCTTAGTGATAATGAGATTATGGTGATCGTCGGAAACCTGTTGCCTCGAGACGAGGGGCAGGGCCTCGACAGGGTCGGTGTCCGAACCAATGGCCAGCCAGGGATCCGCAGCTATCTCTTCGAGGGTGGCACGACCCTCAGGCTCCCTCACGAGCATTCTCGCGATCAGCCGCTTACACCCCTCAGACACGTGATTCGGGATCGAATACTTGCAGTCCATAATCATTGTCAACGTCTCGCTGTCGTTGGCTTCTTGGAACGGTGCCTGACCGCATACCAGCATGTACAGAATCACCCCGAGCGACCATACGTCTACACAAAGGGCTTTATAAAGAGTTTGCCGGTAAACCGAGGAAAATCCTATTTTATCTTTGCGACGGGGTACTGACCGACCGCAGGAGCGTCATAACTGTCGCCCAATAGGATCTCCGGGGCGGAGTAAGCCAGGGACCCGCACGATGTCTCGAGTTTCTGACCCGGACAGAATCTATTGCTAAATCCGAAGTCAGTGAGTTTTACCGTGCCAAGTTTTTCAAAGAAGACAACGTTCTCGGGCTTTAGATCTCTGTGCACGACATGGAGTCGATGGCAATACGATATTGCTCGGACTATTTGTCGAAAATACGTTCTCGCCACCTGGTCATAGGAAAATCGTTAAAGTAAGAGTAACGAAATGTTAACAATAGGCAGAGGCTCAAGACGTATTAAGCAGGAATATTGGCAGGGCAATGCGTGAAAAAGCACGTTATCTGTGGAGAATCGAAGATAGAGCGGCTTATCTGACATGTCAAACGGAGGATTACGATTTATCGAATCTATCTCGGTGAATCCAATCGAAGAATAAGATCGCCTACCTCTTCGCTGAGGCCACTCTCGTGGCGCATGATGTAATCGTAGAGATCGCCACCATCACCGAGCTCTAGAATTAGGTAAAGCTTCGTCTGCGTGTCTATCACCTCGTACAGCCGCACTACGTTAGGGTGTTGCACCAGTTTCATGCAACGCACCTAAAAGAAGCGCGCGGTAAATGAACGCCATTCCCTACACAACGTTCAGACCGATGACCTTCTCTCCTCGTCATTATCTCATTGACCTCAACGGGAGATCCGCCAGGCCCTGATGTCATGGAATTCGCACGTTCTCGTTGCACGAGAGCATTCATTCAATCCACATTACATAATTGCTCATTGACGATTAATGATGCTCATTATGATAAGAAATACGCGGCATACGTGATATCCAAGGAGGCCGACTAATTAATTTCTATTTATTTATTCATTAGGCAAATGTTGAAAACTTACTGGTCTAGCGATGAAAAACAAGGAAGTACTAATAGAGCGAGGTCATTCAAGTCGTATGAGATGTATGTATTTTGAAAACCGAAAATCGTTAGTCGTAAACGAGAAATTCCAGGTACCTTTCATCGACAAGCTGTGCGATGCCAACATCGATAAAAGGAGGCTTCTGTCTCTGTTCGCAGATTCCTCTTTCTCTCTCTCGAACCCTATTTTCTCTACTCTTTGCCGTGTGTTTTCTTACCTCCTGAAAGAGGTGCGCCCGTGAAACTTCATCAAGTTTGCTCTTGTCGATAACCTTCACTGCAACCTTCTCGCCGGTGAAGACATGCCTCGCCAGCTTTACCACAGCAAAGTGACCTCGTCCGAGGGTCTCCTCGAGATCGTAGAGCCCGGCGATCTTGCCATCGTAGCTGCTGTAGCCGACCCTCCGATGCATTTCGCCGCTGTGACAGAAATTCCATCTCCTAAGTCCGCGGAACATTTCCACGGCAATCAAGTTAAGCTTGTTACACTAAGAGGTGCACCTAATATGTCTTAGGCCTATTTATGCTAGGAGTGCCATCCATGATTTAAAACTCACGCACTTAGTACTGTTTTCTAAAGATATAAAGCTTTCACGCGACTATTTCCAACGAGAAAGATCAATATACCACTTCCGGCAGTAAGAAGACAGCTCGGAGGAAACCCCTCGCAAATAAAATCGATTGTTTCGGCTTGAAGAGGCCTCAGTATACTTTAGGAAGAGGGTCAAGATTATTTTTAGCATGAAATGGCGATAATTAATCGCTCGCGCTGATGGTGGGTTGTCGGCGTAGGGACAGGTAAAAGGTAAAACGGGGCAAAAAGCTTTCAAATGGATAGTTTCCCATAATGAGAGCAATAGGACCGGCTCAATCAAGTGTGCGTGGATAGTTGTGAAACGAATGACCGATGGGTATTATTACGCAATTAGTCTTCCTGCTAACAGAAGACATCACTAAAGCACTACTACTCTAACAGAAGACAGACGATGATCGTTCCCATATCAGACACGTACCGCTAACGATTTGCGTCAAACCTATAGGCAACAAGCGAAATATATGTGTGTGTGTGCGTCGTATGAATATTTCCAGGGATCGAAGAATAACGGTTCTCGAGCCAAATCGGGTCATCGTGAGCGGATGAAAGTGTGGCCAACCGGTAGTAGCACTACGAATTTTATTTGTATCATACCAAGGAGTCAGTGACATCATTGCAAGGCTAGACGAGGATTCATTAATTCGGAACAACTCTGAATATTTTTGATGTCGTTGAAGGACATTCCTTCGCAGGGCAAGAGTAATAATATTCGGACGCACGTGTTCCTAGCGACCACGCAAAAGACAAAAGTACTGGGCACGTCTCTAAGAAAAGCAAAAGGGGATCGCGGGGCATCGCGGAAGAGAGATAGGTCGTCTCTGCTTTTATCGAGGCCGGTCCTCTCTACATGCTTCGAGCTAGTCAACCATTATTTTTGGTTCTCCCCGTTGCGAGACAATCGCGCCGTCGCAAACTCGCTTGTTCTCCAATGCACCAAAGGGTAACATCAATACCACACTATTCACTGGCATTCGGTACGATGGTAGATATACCACTGTTCCTACGTTGTTGGCGAACCATATTTACAGTTAGAAGTCACCGCTATAAAATCGGTACGCCGGCCTATACCACCTTGAAGAGGATTATCGGAACTGTCGATTACACGGGCCGAGTGATTGCTCTGGACATTCTGTCGATATCATTTACTCCTTTTGTCTGCACCGCATAGCACGTCGCGCCGTAAGCCTCTCTCGTCGAATGCATGAGCACCTCGCAACAATGAAACCTGACGGCCCGGCGTGCTATGGAAACTTGAACTTGCTTAAATCCTGGTAATATTTTTTCTAACTATCATAAATCCGTGTATCGCCGAACCACTGTGATTATCCATGGAGGTGGGTAATCATAAATACGGCAAATTGGATCTGGATACCTGCGAAGCTCCCAGAACCGAGGAAATCCTTCCAGCCGCAACGAGATCACACGGGATTATCCAAAACAATTCGGTTAGTTCGGCTATCTATTTCAAGGCAAGGTTTAGATGTAATGCAGAGTTCTACACGGGCCAATCTTCGTTTTGCGCATTAAGAATATCTTTCCATTAAGAATATCTTTGGAGCTGACGCGTCATTCGCGAGTAATACCCCAAGGTAATTTTTAATCTCATGTCTCTTAAAAAGCCAGCGAAGCAAGTTCTCCCAGTGTAACTTAGATGTTACGAAGAGGTCGGCACCTACGCGGCTACACGACTGGCTTTTCCGCTCAACGATCGCGTCGATATGCCTTCGTACGGTCATGTAAGTGTACCTTTATCCCCGCAAGAATAGGTTCGGCGAGATAACATTGTATTATTTCACCACAGAATGGCAACAACCGCCTACATTGCAGAATAACAAGAAAACAGGTACTGAAAGTAGGTCGTACAAATATCAACCTGCTTCTTTTGAAGTCCATATCTTTCATGTAACCGAATGCTAGAATTTGGCTCTCTTCATTGCATATATCTTAGCTCTATATATCCTCTACCAAATACTGTTCAAATCCGAAACTCTCCGGACGGGTAATGAACTCGCGGCTTAACTGGTGCAGCGCCTGTTTTCCTAGTCCACTTTCGTTATGGCCATAACGGCAAATTAACCGTGAACAATTTCTCGATTCATCGCAACGTTATGGATGATAACTTCGGCTAATATCGAATTACTGTGTCCATTTCTGGACATAGCAGGGTTGAGAATACCTTGCGTATCCATACCGTTAAGCCAGTTCTCTTCTGAAGCTCAATATTTTAGACACGTATAACTGCGTGCAGTACACGGGCAATTCTTATTTTTCCCCCGTGAGAACGTCTACAACGACACTATTCATCGTTCGTCCTCGTGAGGGAAGTAATTAGGAGTGATTAGATCATTGTTCTACGTACTTGAAGAGCACATGGCTATTTGTATTCACGGCTCGGATGGTTGTCAGCACTTCAATTTTAGCGGTTCACATTATGCAGGATATCGAAAAAAAGTGCATCCAATAATTCAGTAGAGATACAAACTAGATATACTATGTCGCTGATATTAGTACACTGGTACTTCTATTACGTCGTATTTTATCTACATCTATTGGACGTGACCTCTCGGGTAATGTGACGTAAATGCATTTATGGATAATATGTTACGAACATCGTACTCGGCGTTACCTGCACTAACACAACACTTGTTCCTTAGGTTCACTTATATCTCTGATTGCCGTAAGTATACATTAATTGCTAGACTGCAATTACTCAAAACCTGTTGGCGATAAAACGACTGATTGCTGGTGTCTTTTTGTACTTTCTCGCCACGTCAACATGTACGTGCAAATATTCGTAGGACGTGGATGGTCTCAAAGATGTTTTACGGAATGTATGCCTTGAAGCTTTTAGACATTCTGGTGAAAATGTGCATAGAGCAGCTGAAGTACTAAAATTCTTCAGCGCTGTGGAAAACGCGATACTGCGGGGCAGCAAAATAAACGGTCCAAGAGCAAAATGAGCCATTACGTGTATCCAATCTCTGCGAAATCAGACACGGTTTATGTGCCCGTGAAGCATAAACATGGCGGGTTCAACCTGTCAGGAAGACCAAAGAAGGTCCTACTTGCAATTGAATCGCTGCAAGTAGAAAATATACAGGTCAGGTTTGTTGTGTGCACCATTTGGAGAGGTAGGTCGCGATTGTTTATAATCGTGAGGTGAATCTGTCGTTGCATTTTCATGAACAGTAGCGTTAAACAAAGAGTCGTGTTACGAAGGGTGACAGCAATCAGTACGTTTGGGATCACCATATTACTTTGTGATGTGTATTGAGAGAAAAGAAATGGATAATAAAAAAGGCATGTTATGGACCCAAACGTCATTGGGTTAGTTCTTTTTACGTGCACTTTTTACACTTTTCCCTTGCACTAAGGTCATTCCGTTGGAATTAGTACAATGCAATACAATCTCCTCTATTCTCCAGTCACCTCAAGACTATGTGACAAACGTACCAGCTCGTTTCGCTAGACAAGCGAATCCAGCCAACAAGCTAGAAGATGGCTTGTAGAAGGATGCACTGTCATTTGTGATGCAGCTTCGTGTTCGTGGTTGTCCGTCGAATGTCGCACTTAACGATGCACTACTCTCTCAAGACTCCTCACTGGCCGACTTCCCGTACTTTAGCCTCCGATTTATAAGGAAAATCCCAGGTGTTCCTATATGAGGTCTAGTTCACCGCACAACACTGATATGTTTACACGGCGCTATGAGTGTATCTTCTGTTTCTTTGGAGGCAGAGCAGGAATCCTTCCTCCTGGCGAGGCCCATTAGACGTGGTAAAACCGTTCTATTCCTCTTCCTCGGGTTGTACACCCTCCTTATTAGATGTATATATCCGTCTTCCCTTGGGTTCTTGCACCCCGCCCACTCCAGCCCCTCTGCTCCCTTCGATCCGCTCGAGAATCGGGAAAAGGAGAACGACTTCTCCGTTTCTTCGGCGACGCGCACACCAGAGATATAAACAACACAGCCCACCGCTTTACTCACTTTTCTCCGGTTCTAACGCCTCCCTCCCACTCTTACTTAGTTCCCGTCTCGGTCTCCTCCGTCACACCGTCCAATGCTGTTCCATCGTCTTCCTTGTGCGATTCTCCTCCTTCTCACTCTGCTCCGCAGTTAATATCGATGCCTCCTCCTTGCTCCCTAGACTCTTCCGGCCTGATACAAGCCACGCACACGTTCCACTTGGATCCAAGGCGTAAGTCTCCACGTTGTCTCTGTCTCTCGCACGAGGTGATCTGCACTCTTCTCGTGTGATTAGATAAAGATGACGGTCGGAGGATGAGCGTCAAATGGCCAGGATGGTCGCACCGTGCAACAGACACGATATCCAAAGCCAAGGAAAGGGGTACGACTGTCCAACAGCCTCTTTGCCAGACGCGAACCTACCAGTCCTTACTTAGACCGACAAACCGACCTAAATTCCCGCTACATTTTCTCGCCCTCTTCCGGTGAAATCTTGCATCAACCGTTCTTCATGCTTGAGCCCGCGAGCATTTGAAGCAATCGCTCAGCGCAACCCAGTCAACGACCGTGAGGTTGCCGATGTTCCATGGATTCTTCCCTTTTACAGAAAAGCGCCGCCGTCCTACCATTAACGACCAACCCTATTCACCAACATTACCATAACTCACAAACCTATCTTTCCTCAGTTCTTTAATAAAGATTATCATCATCGTGCCCGAACTGCTGATCTTACTTTATATTTAGCGTAATTTTTCTACATATGTTCGATCCGTAATTGTTAGAGATCCGTTAAATAGTGACGTTAAAGCGTGGAAGCGTCGACAGTGGCCACCGGGGCCAAGCCGGCTCGGCGCCAAAATCAGCTCTCTCGAGGAGTCGGCAGTCGCTTTCCGGTCGGCGTTTTATAAATACTGCAGACAGCCCAAGAGTGCACCGAACAGTGGAGTCGCCGAGAAATCACGAGTCCCTTCGGTCGCAAGTGCGCTTGAGGGAGAAAGAGTAGCATCGGTGTGGTGGTTGATCTTTTTTTTGTTCCACGCGGATCGATGCACGTGGGTCCACGTGAATTCACAAAGCTGTGACTTCTTCCTTCTACCTGTCTCTACGGTGCAGAACGGGTAATGAAAGGTCTGGCCAAGAGGTGTAAATCCTCGACGATTGCGCAATCGTAGCTGCTGTTCGAAAATACGCGTCGGCATTCGAAGATCGGCAACATATCGACCGTTCGCGCTTGAGAATTATGAGGTGAAGTCATTAACAGGACCACACGATCTGGTCGCGTGCTCGCAACATTGAATGGAGACTCCTCCTCGTGGATTGATCATGCCGTCAGCCGCCGAGTGCATTTATATTTACATACGCTCCGCTTTCATCGATTTCCGCTACGTCGTCGAGAGTCCTCACGTGTAGGCGAGAAATGATTCATAAGCGATACTGTTACCGCGAACAATAAAGCCGACCGTTTCTCAAGGAAATTCGTGGGATATCGTAATTTTTCAACGATAGTAACGCGTTTGTACCATCTAATATCATTCTTCTTCAACGACTGCACTCTTTGGCAAGTGAAGCTGTTTCTTGGCTAAACACCTTCTAGCCAAACATGTATAATCTACTAATGTCAACCAACAATTTTTGCTTGATTTAATTGATTCTTAGGAATTCCTAAACGAAAGTGGAAGATGACACAAGTGGACAGACAGCCGTAAACTTAATAGTATATTCACTGCAGCATTCAGAGGTAGAATGTGATAAGGTCGTCACAGGTGCAAACATCAGGATGAGTTTGATGAAAAAAGCCATCGGAGGATCCATTCACAGGATACGAGAATTTGAGCTGGAAAAGGTTACTACATCTTCTGCCATCTTTTTTCAGACTTCCTCGTGCTCGAATCTGCCTTGTGCTTACTCGTGCGCGTGGCGTATTCACAAATCACTCGTCCGGAGCCCGGTGCACGAACTTTAACGCGTTACGAATTTCCAGCGACCAGTCACGAAAGCCAGAAATAGGCGTCACATAACACATGTATTCAAGACATTCACGTTTGCCCGAGATTGCCCGATTTTCTGGCCGTCTCTCTCCCCCTCTCTTCCTCTTTCTTGTCGACTGTCTCCTTGGCATCAGACCAGCATTCCCCGTTTATGACAATACTAGCAGTAATGGTGACGTTTCTGCAACCTTTAATGTCTCTTCTGGACACTCAATATGACACACTTCTGCTCTGTATTTGCCCTTACATACCATTCACGACTTTAGCCGCTTCTTTTATCATTACTCAATTCTTAACTAATCTAGCTATAATATTACAACGGGAGTGGCTGAGAAATCTAAATCATATCTGTCGCGCCTGTCTGGCCGTCGTGCGGTCATCCAGTTTTGTGGGGTGAAGCGAAACGTCGTCGCATTAAAAATAGATAGTGGATACAGTAGGCTTTCGTGCTCTCCGTGTTCTATATAGATGCCTCTTATCGATGAGCACTCAATGTGTTTCGATCTCTCTGCGACATTTTCGTCCGCATACTTGTAACGACAGAGAGATAGTTAGATCGCACGAGGGTGGGAGGGAGAAAGACGGTTCGCCAATTACGAGTTAACTTAAGTTGGATGGGCGCGGCTCACCTGTTCGATTCATTCAACATTGTGAGGCAGTTCCAAGTAGAGGCTCGATTAATTAAATAATTTTGCAAGATCCCAAACACTTCGCACGAAATTGTTTAGAAATATGACATCATTATATTACGAAATAAAATGCATGGAATTGGGTGGCAGCTTTATCAGGCATTTATTAAATTTGCCGCGTTCGCATTAAGTGTCTACCAAACGAGACTGAAACGTGGTCGTATTAAAAATAGATCCTGCGTTCTTAGTGGCGAGAGACAGTCACGTTTGTACTCTCAGTATTCTCGCGGGAGGTCCCCATCGAGGGGTCACAAGAAGCGGAGTCCCGCGTCTCGTTTCCCATGATCAGCCACTTTCGTGATACTTGGTAAATCGTGAACATGACGAACCTAATTTCGGACACGGTCACTGATTTCGACCCTGATTGGATAAGCAAGTCTGAGGCGCTAAACACGACTACAAGTGGGGAATCCCCTTTGGTACAGGTGAATCTCGTGGACGAATTTGACATCCTGCAAATCGTGGGCGAAGGATGGTTCGGTAAGATCCTCCTCACCGAGCATCGGAGCACACAGACCGAAATGGTCCTTAAGGCCCTCCCCAAAGCGTACACCGGAATATCCGACTTTTTTCGAGAGTTCCATTATGGACTGCATCTGTCAGCCCATAGGAACATCATTACCACTTACGACGTTGCCTTTGAGACAGCTGGATTCTACGTTTTCAGTCAGCAATATGCGCCTCTAGGTGAGTACTTGAAACCCGACCCGACCTTTGCTGCTTCATCATTACTTTATGTCTACGATGGCTTCTACGATGAGCGAACAATTAGCGCTATTTTTCAATGTATTTTTATAACGATCGATCATCGTGCGATGCGTGCATCCAACGTTGACCTGATTTCGTAGGCGACCTTACGTCGAACGTGACCGAGACGGGCCTGGGCGAGCTTCATGCTAAGCGAGTCGCCCGGCAGCTGGCCGCAGCGGTGCATCACATGCACAGCCGAGAATTGGTTCACCGCGACATCAAGCTCGACAATATACTAGTCTTCCGCAGTGACTTTTCGCGTATCAAACTCTGCGACTTCGGCGAAACAAGGCGCGTCAACACTGTCGTTAGACGACACAACGAGTGGCTACCATACTCGCCGCCCGAGGTATTGCAGATCGACACTGATGAGACGTACAAGTAATTATACCATTGCTATAAACTCGTCAGTCTCTATTCAAGTTTCAAAGCAATTGTAGCCTCATTGAATATGGTTTTTAAGAGCTCTGACATCCCACGACGTTTGGCAGTTCGGGATCGTGCTGTTTGTTTGCCTAACGGGTTGCCTGCCATGGCAGAAAGCGGCGTTGGACGATCCGCGATACACAAGATACCAAAACTGGCACAACGCGACGCTCAACATCGCCAAGAAACCGAAATTATTTCAGCTCATCAGCTCGCGGGCGCAGAGGTGAGCGGGACGAGTCGTTATTTATCGCCTTACTCAGCTTTCTCATTGAAAGACATGTTATTTCGTTATCCTTCTTAGAATGTTCAAGAGGCTGTTGGATCCTAAACCAGACAAGAGGCCTACCAGTGTACTGGAAATGAACAAATTCGTCGAAGACAGATGGCTAGCCAAACTTGGAGTTGAAAAGGCATTAAATGGTAAAGAAAAGTTTGCAGGGATGTACTTGCATAAGAATTCCAACATTCGTAACTAAACGAATAGAAATGTCTTGGTTTTAGGCGGTGCTGACGAAAGAGACGAGTTGTGTCCATCGATGTACAGCTTCCACAGCTCTTTAGAGGAAAAAAATCAACTGCTCTACACTTTGACGACATACGGAATAGAGACGACTGTGGATCGTTCGAAGAAGAAGGATCGCATCAGAGAGTGGATAGAATCGAGCGCAATAGCAGAGGAAAATGAGGACGAGGAATCCGACCTGAACGAGGAAAAGAGATTGGAAGCTTGTCTAGAAGATGAAAACGAAGAACCAATGTCTATGAAAGGTCGACATTTCCCGGAAAGACGGCCCACTGTACTAGCGGACAATAGCATCAAGAAGAAGAAAAAGAAGCATTCGGAGGCTGGTCATCCGAGGAAACGGCTTCCAAAGGGAAAGTCCATGGAAACGAAAAATCCTTTCGCCCCTCAAGTAGCTGCTGAACGTGAAACGGTCGCTAGGTTCGCCAGTTTTCCAAACTGTGATCCAAATTTAGCGGTCACTCCAAACGGAACTAACTCTCAAGTCGAAGCCCCTCAGGCTTTATTGGAAAGACTTCCGAGTGTCGAAAGTGCGACTAAAATAACTAAAGCGAATTCCACCGTCGAGGAAGTAAGACCTAAGGTATCGGCCAATGGCCAGATCCTACGAAACTCCCCTGGAAGTAGCACGAATACCTCTCAAGACAGCTTCGTCTTGGTAGCTGCCAACAATTGCGGTACGAGTTCTTCGGGAACGGACAACAAGGTGCCTGAGGAAGAAAACAGGAACGGCCGCATCGCACCAGCCAGTCCTCAGGCACCCACTAGAAAACATCGTCCGCAAGTTCCGTCCTTCTCCGTGGCAAGTTCTCGAGGAGGCCGTGTAGAGCCGGTGAGAAGCCGGACACCAGCTCGAGCAGACAGTCAGTCCGCAATCGGTGGACTTACCAGTGAAGCGGAAAATCCACCTATTCAAGCGGAAACCAAAGCCACAGGCAACACCTTCGCCAAGCGAGCGGATATTCAACCCTCCAATGCTAGAGGTCGAATGGATAGTCCACCTGTCACCACCTTGCCCCCCAGGGTAGAAAGATCGTCCCCTAATATCACACAAAGCTCATCTAATAATTTCAATATGTCAGTTGCGACACATCTAGTCATGCAGAGCTTCAATACTTTACAAGACGTAAATACGGCCATCTTGCCACTACAATCCGCCTTACCAGCATCAAGCTCTAGTTCAGCATCGAATTCTACGATCAATTTAGCACCGAATATCGCTACGAACTCAGCCAATGTTAAAACAAAGGCTTACATCCAAAACACCGATACAACAATAATGTCCTATGGAAAAGATGCCTTCGAACACTACGGTATTGCTCAAGGTGTTATCTTCAGAACAGAGCCATTGAGGAATCGCACTTCTGTCAACGGCACAGCCAGCAGATCGGTCAGCAACTAAATTCACTTTTTACAATTTTCTTCGGCATTCACGAGGACTGATCGATAAAAACTGCAGCCGTTTGACAAGGAGCATCTTGACTACACCCCCCCTGGATGTGACAACAGATGAATCTGTAATTAAGAATCTTAGCGTTCGTCGCACTTTCCGTACCCTTATGATTACTTTTCGAATGATTTCGTTAATGCTATTATTCATACTGATTGCAGATTCGAGGAGTCGCTGCGTAATAACATTGGGCGAATTACACGGCTGAAATTGAACCGCGCGTTTTTGAGAATCTTATCGCATCGCACGGATGTCTGCGGTCTTCTTACCTTCCATATTTTATATCTCTAAGAATTATTTATAAATATATATACCTTTACATATATAGCCGAGACTATAGATATTGTTCGGTGGAATGTACAACGAGTTACTTGTGATACTAGTAAGAGAGCAGTTTATTCGTACGTTGTTTATAACTTCTTAATGATATCAATTATACTTTAATATACTTTAACTCACTGTACTGTAATGAAGAAAATAAATATTTTGTGAAAAGTATGAATTTTTTTCCCAATCAATGCTTTCTTCATTGAACCAGAGATGGCGGCAAACAGTTGTCGAAGGAACGACGGTTCCATCCGAGAAGTAATACAGACATTGACCTTACCGATCCTTTAAAAGCTCAACTTATCACATGTACAATGGTTTTTTTATTGTATACGAAGATAAGATTCTTTCAGACATATCCTCCACTACATTGCTCAGCTCGTTTGGCGTGTGGCACAGGCAAACTTCAGCCGACGATATTACCCACAGACTCCTGCGTATCTCGCGATATGGAAATAATTGGTAGCTCGGTGCGAAGCACGAATTAATTAAGAGACACCTAAGTAGCTTATATGTACATGCTAGAACGAGACGTAATTAAGGTATATGTTAGAGATACGGCCGAGTGGATAACGACCGTCCTACCCAGACAGACTTTGACATCCTCGTGCTTCTGCTTAATGTCGAATCCTCTACTTGCCAGATAAAACCCTGTAGTGCTTCGAAGGAAATTACGATGCGAATGGTAAATACGCTTTGTGATTTACATTTTGAAGACAGTCTGTCTTAAATGCGGGTATTGGCAATCGATTCTAGGGGTCGTAAATATTCTTCTCCCTCATAGTGCATAGTAGAGGCAATCATCAAAAGCGCAATCGCACTCGTGTCCTTATCTTTTTCCTTTCATTCGCTATCTTTTGAGTTGTTACCTTTTATCTCCTTCGCTCCTCGTTCATTTCTATTAAACGCCACGAGCGATTAGCGCTTGCAGGTGTACCCATAGTTTGACAAAATCTGGAGATCGCCTAATGAAATAAAGCTTTCATTATTGCGCATTTTTTATTCGTTCGGCAGTGGTTAATCGTGCTTTTGGTATCGTAATTGTAGAACATGAGTGACCGAAGCACCAAAGAGAGAGACCTTCGCACCTTCGCATGTCCAAAGTCCGGATGAAAATTAATGAAAGCACAATTGACGTTAATGGCATGGCAGCGACTTCCCATTTAGACGGGCTAGGGCAGCAGGAAGCGACCTTCTGTATCCTCGTTAAGTTGCATTCGGAGAAAAGATTAATATTAAAATAACATTAAAATCATCTGCCTCGGAGGGTTTAGCCGACGTTACTCTCTCGTGTTCAGTGAAATTGTGCTGATGAATATTATTAGCACCTCAGGGGAGGCTTTGTCTCTCGCAGGGCCGCGAATTCGGCATTCATTTTAGAGTTGGAGGGATTTTTGTTTGTAAGCAGAGATCCAGAACGACACGATCCAGATCACCGGGAGAACGCGCCAACGAAATACCCGGCTGGTAACGGTGTTGTAACGTCTATTTATAATCTGTGCACACCCCGTTCAGAATGGTAGTAAGCCAGTCGAAGCGACGCACTGCCATTGAATGTTAATACCGATCGTAAATCGCTTCCACGCCGGCCTCTGTATCGGCTCCCGTCCACGCACTTATGGACTTTTCCCTGTACTTTTGTAATCCCCTCGAATCACCGCCAATCATAATCCGCCGTACATGCTTTCGACACGAATCCTTTCTTTCAAAAACTCGTGCGTCCATTGAATTCTCAATCGTCCACTACGTACGGACGACACACAACTATCCCTCCGGTATTCGTCCTTACTCGCGGTCTTTCTGCTCATTAGCCGAGTACTTACGTCATTAAAAGCGTGATAATTGTAGCCACTAACGGGCAGGTGCATTCGTTGGGCCGACACATCGAGAACGGCTGGTAATGGTTCGAGCGAGAACTTTACAGGCAAAGCGGCCGTTGCCACGGGAATGAACTGTACGGTGCATTCAAGTTGTCACGTTTCAATGCACCTACGGAATTGTTTCCACATGACACTTGGACATACCGTTAAGCAAGACTCGCTAAACACGGAATTTATGAGAGAATCCCTATTAACTTTGCAACAAAGCCTTCTGTAATACGTTGATCATTGTAACCGGTTACATGCATTGGTGGTTGGATGCATTGGCGGCTTTCATCGGCGGGACGAAAAACTGATTAATCTCGAGTTACCGCGTCACCTGTCAGGCTGAAATTCAAATCGCACCACTGGCAGCAGCTGCACCCACGAATCCCACCGTATCCACATTGTGAATGGCATGCAGATCGGGAATACCCGTGCATATTGGAATGTAATCTCTGATAGGCAGGGGAGGCCCTGGATAGCAACTGCTCGGAAAGTCAGAAAGGCCCCTGCAGTCATTAGCATTTTACCAATTACTCGTCAAGTTAGGTTTTGCAAAATTCAAACGTAGCGGAGCTCGAAATCGTTGTTCGATATTTCACGTACTTTCCAACGGTGCCTGTGGTTTGAAACGCTTTAACGCTGCTGGAAGGCATATTTGAACAGCATATATAGTGGCGAGATGTGTTTCGAGATCCGATGAGTGAGGAGTGCACTCGTAGCACTATGTCTCCTCACGGATAATGGGATGCACGGACATTAGCATTTAGCAATTAGCACGCACTCGTATTGCACGCTCAGCCCTCCTTCCATTCCCATTCTCCTTCTTCTTTCTCCACCTTTTCCGCACGAACGCCCATGCGCACGTTAGCGTGCATAATTGCTCGGGTGTGGACTCGATTCCCTATTCCATCCCCAGGGAGGCTCTGCTTCGTTTAGCAATATTAAACTACCGAGTTTGTCGCAGGACTTTCTACTCCTTTCGCACCAAGTACGCGGCAATTCGACATCTAAGTTTTGCCCCGAACCTTCATTTCTCGCTTAGTCGGGAAGGACGGGACTGATTATTTCCCGTTCATTCTCCATCTGACATGCGGGTATAGCGAATGGAAAGCTGTGTGGAGATACATTGTTTAACCAATGACTTTCCCCGAAGGCCCCGAAGGCCCTCGAGCCTCGACAACGTCGTCATCGTCCTGGACTTCTCGTATAGAACAAAGGAAACGATCGCGAATCTGCGTTTCCCGCGAGCGTGAAAGCGTGAGCCCTTGTCACCCGACACGCGGGACGTGACGAGCCACCGTATTAATCGTTTATGGAGCGTGCAAATGCACTCCCCGTCAGCCATTACCCTTTTTGCTCACCTCTGATCTTGCGCTCCTTGCCTTCGCTTCTCTTGGCTTCCTACGATGCTAGAAAACAAGTCAGATCTTTGAGCGGTCTTTTGCCACTGGCTTTCCTTTGCGCATTAACGTTGTGTCAGATTACCATGCTCCATTTCGTTGTGGATGCTCGAAGAAACTGTCCAACGTGTCCTATGTTTTTTTCGTCCCGCGACACGGCCAACTTATCGCCATTAACTGAAATTCGATATTACATAAACGGAAAAAATGAAAACGAGAGACGTAGCGGTCGACCGAAAAGTCGGCGCCACGGTGCCTCCCTTGAGATCAGAAGCGACCAAGCTGTTTTTTCAGGCCGGCAAAGATGGAATCCGGAAGTGACACGTGCATCGACCCAACAGTTCGTTCCTCTGGAAGACATGAGAGACGAGAACGATTAAAATCCCCATCCAATTTAAACTACGTATGTAGATCGTAGAAAGACCTATAGGCGCATATTAATCACTAAAGGAATTGGAGGTGGATTCCATGGTCTTTGAGGGTTCTTTGACCGTGAGTTTCGTTCGGTGAGCCACGCCTCGCGCATATACATACGTAGGAGGTGTGCACCCGATTTTACCATGAAGCTATAAGCTCTATGGGTTTTGCTCCCTCGGCTGGTAAGCCGTTAAAGCGGCGTGCACAACGAACGCGTCCGACATGCTGTTATCACGTAGAAAGAACACGTAAAGCACAGAGAAATTGTGGCTCTGTGAAAATCCGCACGTCGGCCGACTGCAGGCGGGTTAGTTCCACGGCTTTGACCGGGGAGCCTCTCGATATGCCTTATTCTCTTCGGATTACACGCAAAAGGGACATACGAGTAGAATGAGATATGCCCTAAATCCCTGGGGAAGCGCAAAGATGTCAATGAAATACATTGACGTTGCTCTTAAGAAAATTTTTAATCCTGTTTTCGTGTAGGACGTCAAGAGTATTATGAATCGGGCGGAAGGCGCAATGTTCTGTCTCCCTGATCCCGTGGGAGCGTTTTACGAGTCGGCCGGTTCGCTGTACAGGCTGTTAAACCATCTCTTTTCGCTGCGAAACTCGAGAGCGCAAGTAAACGTAGCCGCGGGCAATAGTGCTGAATTAATTGTAAGGGATACTTGTAAGCAGAGGTCGGCCCACCTGCGTAGAAACGCCGCGACAAGATTTATCTCCGGCATTCAGCGAAAAACATAATAGACGTAATGACGGAAATCTGGCATGATTTTTCAACGAGCTACCTGCCGCATCGTGCGTGCAATCTACTTAGTCCGCACATTCCTCCGTACGTGGATCATCGTTGTTGTGTCTCGGCAATGGAGTAGGGTCTTTTACGATCCGGAGCAGCTCGAGAAGCCTGTGCACGCGGCAGCTGCGGTCGTGTCGCACCGCCCGCGAAACTCGAAACCGCGTACCAAGGCGTACCCGTCGAATTAATTGGAATAGACCTGGCTATTATCGGACACGCTTCCCTCCTCCGGCCTCGCCTTTGCCGTAAGTCTCCTCGAGTCGAATCGATCGATTCCGGCACGATCCTCTCGTTAAATCGGCCGCGTGTACGCGCTTTATAGTCGATTCTATTAAAACAGCCGATTACTTTTCTTATTGTAAAACGCCCGCGGCAGCATGTTGCCGTTTCATAGTACGCAGCCGAAGCCATGTTCACAAGTTTAGCGCACGGACCTTTTTAGCAACGATATCGTCAAACGAACCTTCGGTAACGATCGAGATTCTCAAGGGTCGAGAAACACGAAACGAGAAAATACGGATAATGTCGCGATGTCTCGTTAGAGGAGAGGAGAAGATAGATCACCATTGGGACGTCTCTCGAGAACCACTGGGAATCGATCCTGCGCGAAGGAGCTTTACGCCAGCTTGCTCACGAAGAAATACAGTCGAGGGACGGTGGAATGGAATTGTCGCGAGACCAAGAGGAAAAAAGTACGGGAGAGATGAACGAGGAGAAAGAGTGTACGTATATACGACGTCGCTTTAAACGCTTTGCACGCGATTAGCTTACCGAAGTGCCCACTAAATCAATTGGCCCGCCCGGCCGTTTACAATGGTCCGTCACTCCCTAGATTTATTTGATAAAGACTCCGGGCTATACCTACGATGACGCTAAAACCGTACACGCACGGCTTTCCTGTGCACGCTCCTCGTTAATATGTGACGTCAGACCTCCAGTCGACCCTTTATAGACCATTGACCAACCATATTTCTTGCGCATACGCGTTAAACAAAGATTTCCGATGTTTCCTAATGACATAATGAAAGGGCTGAGGTATGGACGGTGGACTAGTTTTGCGAGACGCCTCTTGTCTAGCGATGACAACTCATCAACAACATCTCTTCTCGTTTTCTTTCCTCCGCAAAGCACGCCAGAGCCACGCACGAACTGTGACCTCCTTCGACAGACTCAGCGAGCAAAGTGCTCCTGATCATTAAACTTTCAACAGAGTTGCGTAAAAATTCTTGCTCTTGGGTAGAACGCGTAAAGCGTTCGAACCGAAAATAAGGAGCTTGAGGTCACGACTAACAGAAGCGCGGTGATATTGTAACCCTGGGCCGCGTGAGGCACAGGCGCCCTTATGAAAATATTGTTTCAAGGCGGCGCGGTTTTGTGGCCATAGCCGATATTATCTCGGGGAATGCGTCTCGTCGAAACGACGTATCCCAGTGGAGTGTGCCGATTTCAAAGTCCATTGGTCTTTCAAGAGGACACTCTTGCACGTCTGCCGGATTAACGTCCGTGTGGCACGCCACGGGCGTATTTAGTGACTCGATGCTGTCGTATTTTCAAGCCACGACAAGAAAAAATGTAATCACGAGTCGTGAATGGCGCTTACTGTTTCAATGTCGGATTGAGAAGAGATACGGGTAGTTAGTCGTAATGGGCCTGTATGTCGGAGGCTGCTTATTAAAATCGGTTCCGCAACGCGTCGCCTTAGCACGGCGATTCTCCCTAAGCGTAAATAATTAACGATCAGCTGCGATGGCGCGCGTCTCACGCAGCTGTCGACGGTAGTCGGATTAACGGTGTAAGCGGTAATCTAATTCGAATGGGATATCGAGGGCCGTCGAAACTCGAAAGGCCCTTCCCTCTTAACACGCTTCCATTATATACAGCTCTGACGCGTTAACAATGCCTGTTTCGCTGCACTCACCGCCGATGATGACGTTTCATTGATCCCTCATGCTAATGCAAAATCTATTTTAATCGACGTCTCCTATTCTACCCGTTCTTTTCACGTATTTTCCCGTTCAGTTAATTGTAACGAAACTCATGATGCCCGCCTAATTGCATCTAAGAAAACTAATTTACGAACAGACACGTAAGTCGGGTATCTCGTTGTGTTTGTCGAGGGGAATACATCCGCTAACTGCTGGAACTGTTCTGTGGTGCATGCAACCACTCTCCGACCCTCGACGATAAAAATAAATGAAATTCCCGAGCGGTTCGATCGGCAAAGAAATGGCCCCGGACGAATCGTACTTAATCAATATTATATATACTTTTACGAGCGAATATTCAAACACTAGCTATTTGTTCGAAATGAAAGGAATACAGGAGAGCACGGTTATCGGGTGTCGCACCGTAATTGCGATATGCCGGAGTAATCTCCGTTCGCTGCCCGCCATGAATATTGTTTTCTCCGAATAAAAAACGCCATTTGATAAATACCTTATCGACACGACGACGATGGGGTCATAAAGCCGGATGAGCTCGAGACTGCGAATCTGACGTCAACGACTCGTTATGCTTATGCATACAGGGTGTACCTGTAGTAATAGTACACACCCAAAATCAACCGCAATCGTTGCTATGATCCGATGAAATTCTCAAACGTGTTTCTTAGTTGCCCGTAATTATTTCGAGTCAGCACCTAGAGCGTTCCTGTGGGAGTTATACCGTGTGAACTCGAGTAAACTGACTGCCTGCTTCCCGCATGGTCCACCCCGTGGAATGGCCGTGTCAAGGGTCGGTTAAGCGTGCCGCGATAATGAATTGTCTCTCTCCGTTTCTCGAGAAATCAATCGGTGGTCCGTTGATAAACTCAGCCAACTTGGATGGCCGCATGAAATGGAGGAGCATTAAGATAGACAACCGTCAATTGAATATAAATTTCATTAATGTTACTCGATACTATCGGGGTTACCTTTCAACGCGACGATTTACTACCGTCCGGATACGCAAATGCAGCAGGGTACTTTAAGATTAATGGATCGTCAACGAATTTTTCATTTTAATTACCTCCAGGCACACGATCGGTGCGCCGTGACTCACACGTGATTCACGCATACAACGTGAATCGATAAGAAACAAGTGTAACGATAAATTAAGATAGACCGATGATTGATTCTGCTGCGGGAGGAATTAGGACAAATGTCTGGGGTGAAAAACACATTTCAGTTAAATAATAATAAAATGTATTAAAAATCGTATACAATTTTGATTTCGATATATATAAAGATGTGTGTATATATCCATAAGATTTCGACGGTGGTCGATTACTTTTAAATACTATGGCAACGTAAAAAATCGTAGAAAAAGTGGCTACCGAACGCGGACCAGATCAGCTTGTTCTACTGTCATTTCTCTTAATGGGTGTGCAGTGTTTCTTTCGATCTAAAGAAAGAACCTACATGTCGATTGAGAGAACGTACGAACGCAAAAAAAGAGGGAGGTAGGAGTGAAAGTTCTGGCACGGTTAATTGTCCGCGGAAAATTGTCAAAAGTACATTGGATTGACAGACAATATCTCGTCGACTTTACCACTTTTATTCACAAAAATCATCGTGACAAAAAGATTGGCTTACAAATATGGCTCACTATAAGCTAAACTTTTCCCGCGCCTCTTGGAGAAAGACAAGTATTCTCCGTGAGATTTCCCCTCCTTACCCCTCTCCCTTTCTTAACCGTTTTTTCTCATTGCCAGATGCATCCTCATTTATTCGTACTTCCAATCACCACATTCTTACGTCCTTCATCCACGCCCTTTCACTCCTCTTTTCGTTTTCTTCTTCATTGCACCGAGAAAATCTCATGCCGATTCGATTAAAGTACTCCTTCGATCGACTATGAAATAAACAATCTTTTATGGGAATTAAAATTATGTCGAGATAATAAAAAATTCACATGCAATTTGTAAAGAAATATCTTTGCGACAATAAAGTTATTTGATGAGACACGAATCGAAGGAATAATTTATCAAGTCGGTTCATTTTTCTCCCGGTACAATCCTCCGTATGTCCTAACAGCACAGGATATTCATATCTTCGAATTAAATATATATCATTAGCAGTTGGTAATATCCCATTGTTATTCTCCGTAGTAACGAAATATCGAAACATTTACATGGTTGAAGGAAAAACGAACAGTCGAGAAATATTTTGCGCTACTTCGTTAATTCCTTTCGTCCAGATGGAACCTTTTCGTTCGAGTTCTCGTACCTTGTCGTTCTTCTTTTGGCTATGCCTTACAGTTTCCTTGCGGCACACCGTGATATGTGACACTGACATGAGAATTCCCTTACGATCTCGCTACTTTACAACGTATTACGCGCGTACGTTTGTTTGGCAGAGATTACCCGTCTCGCGACAACGGTCCTACACTTTTTTTAAGTCGGTTGAGGCAGTTTACGTTTTTCAGTCCGTTTCTTTATTTGCTTGCACACGACTCCTTATCTATCGATGAATAAAAAACAACGAAACAAGTATATAGTAAGAGGAAAATGACAGTATCGACGGATCGATAACTTTTCTGTCGTCAAATCTCCGCTCTAATTACCTACTAGAATCTTAACTTAAATGGTACTTTCCTCCGTGCGTAGGATTATTTACAGAGAGCAGTCTCGTTTATTCCCTTGTTTCGTAGGAAAAAAGATCGCACGTCGATCGCACGGTCGATGAGACGTTGAAAAGAAGATGATTTTTTATGGACTCTGCCGGCGAGCCGTGTGCATCGAACGCTATTCCAGAAGAACGCATGACGAGGGGGAACGTCTTCATGCGATTAATGCGGTAGAAAAATGACCTATCGTTATCGATACGTAAATTTTCGTCATATTTATATATACCGTTGTTTCTCTCGTACCACCCCCCTATACATACGTACACATATATATCTATGTATAAATCTACGACGCGCCCTTTCGGAGTCGCGCACACCGAATTCACACGCGCCTTTCGGCCGTGGCAAGACTAGCGGCGCCCCTTTTCCACCGAAATCTCACTTTACTCTTTCATAAGGGAGTCGGATCTTTACGTAATATTCTTTATGTTTTCTCTGAGCGGAGGAACGCGATTCGTGAACGAATGAATGATCCTTGCCACGGCTATGAATCGTCGCGTCTGCATACGCACAGCTAAGGATCTACTTGCCGATCGGCATACACACTTTCTTCGAGGATCGTACGATTATTTACAGACGCGTTAATAATAACGCCTAATCGGTTATATTTACAATGACCTTACCTTCTGCCTCGTTACTCAATACCTGTCCTATACACGTTATTCTTGTAACTCTCTTTAATTGTACTTTATGCGCACCTCGTCTCACACGATGGCCCGCTACGTTCCTCTACTCACGGAGCGATCCGTTAAGTTCGGTTTAAGCGGGGCAAAATTTTGCAGGGGGAGCGGAGCATCGCGCGACGAGGAAGGCATGTTCTAAGTCGTGTACAGCTATCGTTACGGCTAGGCTAGATAAATAGACGAGACGATACACGTTAGACGGATATGCGGGCCCGTAAACGGTCACCGCGCGCATAGTACAAAGAAGTTAGAAAATTGTCGAGCGACGAAGATACGGACTACGGACTCGGGGAAGTCTCGGTTCACATGCGTCACACACAGGCGCTTTACTCGCACACACTCAGGCATATATGCGCGCACACTCCTCGCTCTCTGAATCGCACGAAGTCGAGGAGACTCATCGTCAGACGTTCCTTTCGAAAGTATTGACACGTCAACGAAAAACACGACAAACAATGTTTTAACAAAGATACGAAAATGAGAATTCCTTCGTTGAAATTGGTCTCCTCGATTAAAAGTATTTTGCGAACGATAGGAACGTCTGATGCTCCGGGACGAAGACACGTAGGGGTCAATACGTATATTGGGTTAATGACAAGCATACCGCGATGGACTTGTCAGACTGACGTGGCCAGTGTACTTTCCTTCGGTTTTTTCCCACCCCTCCTAAGATATCACCTGAAAAGCATCCCGAAAGTCGAACATTTCTGCGTAAAATCGCCAGGGCAATGAACCCCTTAGGGTTGCAATGCAATGCAATGCAATGCAATGCAATGCAATGCAATGCAATGGCAATGAAAAACCTGTGGACCTTAAGGTGTTGGATCGGAGCGGATCGGAGTCTTTCAGACTTCGGTCGCTTGCGTATAAGAAGGCGCGAGGCCGTGGGCCGGCGTAAGGGGTCCAGTCGTCGAAGCGAGGGACCTTCTAGAGTAGACTGTGGCGGCCGAATGGGGCGTGTGAGGCGCCGTATGCGGCGTGTGCCTTCGCGAGGCCGAGGCGAAGGGCTAGATGGGCCCGTAATTGCTGAGGGCGGAAGGCCGCTCCTGCTGCTGCGAGGGCTGCTCGCAGCCCGCGGTATTCATGTCGCCCCCGGCCGACTGGTGACGTCATACGTGCGACAACGGTTGCTTGAGCACGTGATGATGAAGATGGTGCTGGGAGGCGCTGGCCACGCTGCCCGGGGGCAGAAGCGCGCTACCCGGGCCCGGAGCTGAGGGGTAGGGGACTGCGACACGGCCTACTCCACCTTTGATGCTGGCGCTGCCTAATCCGCCGCTGACGCCTGTCACGGCGCCCATCATACCTGCCCCACCGGCGCCGTGCCCTCCGGCGTTTCCACCGCCGAAGAGACGCCTCCAAAGCCGTTTCCACGAGTCCAGAGTTTTGCCGCTCCAGATCCAGACGCCGGAGGTTATGCCCACCGCGAGCGCCATGAAGTACTTGAGCATGAGGACGGAGTAGAGTGGTCTCGCTCGCGGCAGGCAAGGGCAAGCCAGCGAATTTAGCCAGTCGTCTCTGAGGGTCGACTCGTAGAGATGACAGGCCAAGACCGCGCTTGCCGGTACCGTGTACAGAACGCTGAAGACGCCTATGCGGATCATCAGCTTCTCCAGCTTGTCCGCCTTTGCCCCGGGCTGTCGTTTGATCACCGAGCGGATCCTGAAGAGGCTCACGAAGCCCGCCAGCAGGAAACTCGTGCCCAACAGAAGGTACACCAGCAGGGGAACTAAGATGAAGGTCCGGACTCCTTCCGGGGCTACCGTGCAGACTCCGGCTACCGGATCTCCGGCCACTCCGCCGGCCAGAAGAGTCCAAACCGTTTGAACCGTCGGTGCTATCCAGGCGGCCAGATGGAAGTACTGAGAGTACGAAGCTATCGCTTCGTTGCCCCACTTCAAACCCGCGGCGAGGAACCACGTGAAAGCGAGGATGACCCACCAGACCGACGAGGCCATCCCGAAGAAGTAGATCATGAGAAAGACCATCATGCACACCCCGGGGCCTTGGGGTCCCGATCTCAGAGCCGGGCCGTCGCAGGCGATCTCTTCGTGACCCAGCACGCTCCTCGACAGATAACCGAGGGACACGACGAAGTAGCACGCCGAGAGGAAGACTATCGGTCTCTCAGGATACTTGAAACGCTGGGTGTCGATGAGGAAGGTGGTGATGGTTGTAAGAGTGCTCGCGGCGCAGAGACCGCTCCATAGGGCCAGCCATACGGCGGCGAATCCCCTTTCCTCCGTCGTGAGGAAGGCTCCGTGACACGGTAGAGCGCAATCCGGAACCCCGGCAATTTCCTGGACGATGCTTCTTCCGATGCTTACCGGTGGTGCCGCCCCCGGAAGGCTTCCACTTACGGCCATGCCGGCTAGGCTTGTCGAGCCACTCGTGCCGATGGCGCTGTTGCTGCTTTGGGGACCAACTCCATTTGCGTTCACCCCCAGAGGTACGAGGGGCGCCCTGCAACGGCACGCGCAGTCCCTCGTCCTTTCCCCCGGGGGGTGTTGGCAGTTTTTTTGGTTCTTGCCGGGTTTGCAGCGAGGTGGCTGCGTCGTTTTCGACGGACGTGTTGGTCGTGGGGGTGCTGCGGCCGGTCCAGGGGCGCTGCTGGCCGCACCCGCGCCCGAATTTTGACCGGTTCCGCTGCTAGTCCGGTTCTCCTGTTCCATGCATAACTTCTCTTGATCGCCCATATAGGGCAGTCGCTCGCAGGCCATTCTCTCCGGCCAGGAGAATCCATAGTGTTGCATCAACGGGGCACAACCGGCACGCGCCCGCTCGCACACGCTACGGCAAGCCGGCAAAGGTTTCGTGTATTCTGGCAAGCAGATTGGCGTGTACATCGAGCAGAGGAAGAACTTGAGGTCGGGCGAACACTTGATCTCGACCAAAGGCCAAAACTGATGGACCTCCAGACCAGCCTCATCCTGAGTGTCGTGATTCAGCTCGTTCGGCATTGCCGTCATGTTGTAGCCAATTCCACGACACATGGGAATCGTAATTTCTTCGCATCGACCGTTTCCGTTTACATGGGGCGAAATCGCATTACCTCCGAGGGAAGAGTGGCCGCCGCTAACACCACCCCCGCCCCCACCTCCGCCTCCACCTCCACCTCCACTTCCACCTCCGACAATTCCTCCGACCATCCCTCCGTTTCCACCCCCGTTGGAGCTGCCCGATCCTCCAGAACTTGACACCACTCCGATCATCGAGGACGACGAGGAAGAACCAGAGGACGTTGAGCCACCTGCCATCGAGCCGGCATTGCTGGCCGATCCCGGTACAGAATCCGGTCGTGCCAATGTCAGACTGTCTGAGAGTAGGAGCAGAAAAGATATCGATAGGAGCATCGTCGTCCGGTTCGACGGCACTTCTCTCGTCCGCCGGATCGGTCCCATTTTCAAGGACGCCATGCTCATGCTCGCGTAAATCGCATCACTCCGGGCTGCAACAAAAAAAAACAGACACAACCGGTGGTTAGATCAAACCGTTCCACAAGACGTCAATTATTTTCCTACGCCTTAATACACGCTAAACAAGCTGACAAACACCTTTTGTTTTGGCCAGACGCGTACTATAGTCGATTCGATGCGAGTTATGTGAATGAATAAAAAAAACCGCCCAAGATTCTCGGTATACCGACGTTCAGTCTCTATCAAGATGCTGATGAAAGATGCGCCTCCTCGTGACCTCGAGCAGTGGAGACTTCTATACATAAATCAAAGTCTCTCGTGTAGATCGTTCCGATAGATCGAAGCAGCTGGGACGGAACGAGGAACATCATTGGTTCCCACTGAATTTCCCGACACGAATAAATTCATATAGAGGGGTGGTTTCTTCGTCGGAAGGGGAGAGTGGGACAGAAAGGAAAAGAACACCGGACCGGGACAGTTACGGATCTTATAATAGTCGACCCGCGGAAAACACGTGACCGGAGCGAAATGTTATTGTAGGAGGCCGTGTTAGTTTTACCGTTTGTTAACTGCTAGGCGCCCGACATGCGTCGCTATTTATAAGTCAGCAGTTGCATCTCCGTATAGAGCAGGAACGAGGGAAGGGTTTCGAGAAGGAAAGGGTGACAGAGCCTAAAACTAGCTACGTGTGTGGCACGATACGTGTACGATTGGCACGCGTACGGAAAGGATCAGGAGAAGATGGACGTACTGTCACCGATCAACGACCGAGGGGAAGGATTATTCCTGGTGACTAGGAAGCGTCAGATGGATACACCAGCCCTATGTTACTCCTTCCATCGTCAGTAGAAAAATAATGTCTGCGAAATACGTGTACGCCTGTAATTCTCTTGCCACGGGGCAAAGAGTGCTAATGGTTACATGGAAAAAAGATCTTACGAACAATTCGGGCGTGTAAACTGCCCAATCGAATCGTTTCTCTGCGCGCCTCAATATTCCATCGTTTGCCGCATAATCGAGTTTCCTCGATCGCACAGGAAGAAGCAAATTATACAGGAGGCGAGCTACTCTGAATTTTCCAGCGGCTCCTAACTACCCACGTGTACAGACCTTGAGCTAGCACACCATAGAAAAGGTATGTGGAAGTGCAGAGGGTGCTAGGAGTGGCTGCAAAGGCGGCAAAAGTAATTACCGATCGTTAATAAACCAGTGTTGGAAGTGAGTACGATTTTTATATAATCCGGTGGGATACGAACGCCCTCGATCCACCGCCTACCTCTCGTTGCCGAGCCATGGCGTAATGCACATTTTTCCTCGTTCATTGAACAAGTTAATCACGCAGCATTTGCACGAGGCAATAACTTCCCGTTAGGGCGAAATTTCTCATGGATCTTTCTCGGGGGCGAGGGTAGAGCAGGGATATCGCGCACGGAAGGTTCCCGGGGAAGAAGGAACGGAGGATAGATAGGGCCGGAGGAAAGAGGGTTTCGTGCTTGGCAGTGAATCAGTTTTAAGGCCTCGCCCCTGCCAAGAATAAGCGGACTGCTGCTAGCGTTCTTTGGTTTATGATATACCACTCGCCTTGTATGTAAATCTTTCGTCCACAATTTCTACCTTCTCACCCTCTCGCAACCTCAGTAAAAACGATTAATTACGAAGCCTTTCCGAAGATTTTGGACAAGTTTACCACTATCCCGTAGTAACCGACAACGAGTCCTCGTGGCATCTACGGAGATCGTAAAACCATGTCCTCTGAGGATTTTACGGGCGCGAGAGAAGTGTCGGAAAAAATCAGCGGGGCTCCCCTTGGTTGATGCGGCATGGCGCTAAAGGCATATAAATCAAAGCAAGCCGGAGGAGATTTACGACGAGGTATGGATAAGGTACGCGTTTCGTACTCCCTCGTTAGTTGGCAAACCGTACGGCGGTGGTGCTGGGTTTTATATGAAATCGCGCGTCGAGGACATTAATCATGAATATACGTGCCGCGAGAGAAACGGGGACGCACGCGTCTATGTACAGGGTCAGTGCTTTTGCCGGGGAAAAAATGGTAGGTGACAGGAGGGATTTCTCGTCGTTTCTCACCTCTCCTAGCACTCGTCGTCTATCGATTTGAGGAGTTACCCGTCAGGCCTTAACAGCGGGAATATTTAAAGTCACGGAAGGTGTGCGACCGTTTGAAAGAGAATGGAAAAATACCGGCATATAAATGCTAGCTGTACGTCCAACAAGTATCCCGTGGCGTATTTCCACGTATGATGGATCGTACGAGTTGAGAGTCTCCTTCATATTCCGTGTATCTCGTGCGTTCAGGGACGAGCGCTCGATTTCGAGGAAACCTTTCGAGTGCCTCGCGAATAAATTCTAACAGCGATGGAGAGTCTCTCGAACCGTATTGGTTGTTGCACCTTTGCCTCTTGCATATATTATCCTTGACCACGGGAGGTCCGTCTCATGGACTCTTCTTTTTTGGACATTGAAAATATTTGCTTTTTGGCTGCTGCAACTTCGCCAAATCATGACGCAGTCGATGAGGAAAAATAACACCTTTGAGCGACGACAATTCCTGAGATGGTCCAGGCGTTTCGGACAAAATAAAAAGAACGGCTCAACCGATCCAACGTGTCGGCATTCCTCGAAGAACGGAATAACGTTAACAGCTTTGCATCGGACAAATCACAAGAAACAAGGGATTCCGAAATGCGAGTGCGTATATTCAGATTTATAGGAGGTTTAAATCTTTCGCCGACACGCCGACGGATCGTATTGTAGCGAGGACTTCTCGATAGGCTTGAATCACTGTCGGCCTTGCCAACAAAGAACAGAGTGTAAATTCAAATCTGCATTACGTCAACGCCGGGCTGTCACAGCAGCCTGAACGCGCTCTATGGAAATGTCCGTGGATCGAAACGTGCCACTACAAACGACCCGATAAAGTACCTATGGGAAGTAGAAGGGATAGAGAATTAGTAGCCAAGCGGACGAGAGGAGAAGCTAATAGATAATTGGCAAAAGCAAAACGACCAACAGAGAAGAATGGCCGATGAAGACGGGAACATCGATGCCGGAGTAGAAGAGGGGTAGATATTGAAAAAAATTAACGGGATGATATGTATGTCGATAATCGAGCGAGAGCGAGAGAGCGAGAGAGAGAGAGAGAGAGAGAGAGAGAGAGGGAGAAAGAGGGAGAAAGATCCTTATTGATAGGAAACGTGGCGCGACTGCCGTGTTAAATGGCAGCGTGATTAATGGACCGTACTCCAATCGGCGCCGGGTTTATAATTTACACGGTGCGCGTGTACGATTTAATACCGGGACACCGAATGGGACGGAATGACCGACGAGCAAATTCCGCGTGACATGATCGGACGAGCGCGCACACCATGTCGAGATTAAACATTGAATTTCGCAACGACGGAGAGAGCGAATGCCCGTGTACGACATTTCACATGACCGATATTCGTCGTTTCATTTGCGACTCTGTCTCGCCGAGATTAAGCAAAAATGGCCTTGTAAAAAAATTCCATCTGACAGATCGGATTAAAATCAATCAAACGGAATCGTACATCGTGATTTCCTTTTCATCGGAACTCACGCGAGAAAGTACGGATGGATTACTCCAAGGTTCAACAGTACGTTCCTCGTATATCACATTTTATTTCTTGGCCAACGATGTTACTCCCGATAATGGAACCGTTAAGAACTCATTCCTTGTATTATCTGGTGAGTGTATTAACGCCTCCGGTGGTACACGGTGCCCCAAGAGGCCAACTCGACGAACAACGGTGTGGCAGGAGGAAAGAATCGAATGAAAGAAAAATCAACGTAATTACGAGATAAGTAAGTAATTCGATGGGAGATGTATGTTGGCTATGTTGGGAAGGAGGACCGGAGGCGAATTTCAAGGAGGGCGTCGACGAGGGCGAAGCTTTTCAAGCTTAATCTGCACTCCGGCTCATTCGCACGTGGCAAACAGCAGACGATGGGAGGCTAACGGTGAGCCCCCGACGCCGCAATTAAGGGAAGGTACCCGTGCCGCTTAAATATCCCGGAGCTCCGCGTAACACGAATCCACTGCTCGAAAGTGGAGAGAGGAGAAAGCGATGGCCCCACTGGGTGCGTCGACTGTTCCTACTCCTCTTCTAGCTCCCAATCTAAACGAGAACTCTAACCGCACCGCTAAATACCTACGTTAAATCAACATTCATTAAATAATAAACACCTCCTGGATTCTACATAAGGAAAGTAACGAAAGAAATATAAGATACTCATGACTGTTCGTAATCTTATTTAACGTATCCTTGACCCTCGTTTAGATTCCAAATAGACACGTTTTTCAACCTGTGCGGCTAACCCATCTGCTCGGATTCGCCGACAGGTAGGAAGTAGGAGGAGAGCGCGAGGAAAAAGGAGAGATAGTCGGAATAACGGGTGTCGGAATGACGCAGTGGAGGAACCGACTACGAACTCGTTACCGTGGCTCGTTGTTTACATTTCATGGGCAACCGCGGCTATCCTCAGCTACCCGTCTGAGAAACCAGCTCCAAGAGACGGAGGGATCCAGCGGGCCGAGGGAGAGTGGAAACGAGATTCCACCTCTCTCTTTCTCTCGGCCGGTTTCTCTGCTCTCGAGGCTCCGAAGAAGAGAGGAGCCGGTAGGCCGTCGAGACTGTAAATCATCGTCCCACTCGAGTCGCGGAGATGACGTGCTCGGGGAGTAGAGAGAAAAAATGAAGCATGCTGGAAAGATAGATCCTTCATTGGTTCACGGTAGGCCAAGTCCCACGAGAACAGGTAGGCTGGAGCAATATAGAAATTGATACAAAGGAAGCAAATGGACAAGGAGTGCTGAACGGTCCTCGACAATGCAGGCATTTCATAATACTGCACATTGATCGAAGATATAGGCGCAGGTAAGCCGTATAAAAAAGGAAAACTGGGAAAGGCTTAACGAAGAGGGAATACACAGAGGGATGGTGGTTCGAAGCAAAGACTGGCAAGAAAAGAAAATGAGATAGGAAAGATCGGATGACCGTTAGGTGCCTTTGGCAGTTGGGTAGGCCGCTATCTACGGCGATCTGTCGCCTACCTTAGCATCTGGCCTTGAACTCCGAGGGTAGAGCGACCAGACCGAGCGTGCTCGAGGCAAGGGCAGCTTGTAGAAAGCACGCGATATACGCAGAGTGCTCATGAGGTGTCGTTCTCACATGTGCCGTTAATTAAGGGCCCGACGATCCTCGATTTATGGCCCGGACATCGGCGATGGCCCGTTAATGAGGAGGGAGGAGATAAACTGCACGAGGTTTTCGTGTTTACAAGCTCTTTAAAACGGCCCGTTGTCACATGGTTACCTATGTGGAATTAACCAGCGCTCATTCATCTTCAACACGAATGTATGATCTTGGCGCTTCCTCGAAACGATTGCAAAACAGAACCACGCTTCGTGCACAACTTACTATTGAAGCGAAGAAATGTATGAGCTCGTGGAACAATGAGGCGCTTAAACCGGTTTTCATGGGGATCGGTTGTGAATTTTCAATTGCAAATGTTAACCGGACAAAATCTGGGGCTCGGAAACGATAAGCGGTTCGATTAAAGGTGCGAATTGTTGGACAGCAAGGCGCACGCCATAAGACCAGCCGGCCGACTAACAATGTCCGCGATATCCGTCGTTATCTCGCGTTCGGTGCGCGATAAATTATCCGCTTGGAAAGGCTGGCCCGAGAGCAAACGAGTCTCTTGCGCCGCGTGGGAAGTGCTTTCCGCCTCTGGCCAAACTGCCGCTACTTTATCATTGCGAATTCAGAAAATGCCCGGAATCCAGGTCTCTTGAAACTCTAGAGAGTTTTAATTTCTATCTTCGACAGTATCGGGTCAATAATAATTAACGGTAGGACGGTGAATACTCGGATGAGTCTGTAAGTCTGTAAAAGTGTGATAAAGCCAATGGTCTTCAAGTCAGCAACGAGCCTCTCGCTGCTCCATCTCCCCAAGTCAACGATGGCAGGGGAGCGAGACAACGGAGATTAATTGCAACTCGTGTCCGTTATTCAGCTGGCGAGTCATTTTTCAAGGTACGTAGTTGGTTTTTGCTGTTACGAGCACGCGCGTTGGGACCGGTCTCCCCGACGCCGACGCCGACGCCGACGCCGACGCCGACGCCGACGCCGACGCCGACGCCAATGCAGATCGCTACCGATGCATCACGGCCCTGTCAACCGTTCGTTGCTTCGCGATAAACTTTCCCGGTCCACTTCTGCGTCCACTTCTGCTCGAATCAGGGGCGCCAAGGGGAAAGAAGGGTTAGAGGAGGTCAGCTCACACGTCCCACACGCACGCCTTCCTATGTACGCACTGCTGTGCCGGAAACTATCCTTGCCTATCACGCGTATTACATGTTTTAATGGCTTTAACCACCACAGCAAGTACACGGCAAAGTCTAATTGTAAGTCTCATTGATTTCGAAATATCTAGCAAAAAAAAGGAATTATTGTAACCCGGTAAGATGGCGAGGTCGACGGCCCACACGTCCGTTCGATCTGATTGGAAAATATATTTATGTATACATGTGCCACGCCTTGAGCACTGATGAAAAAGCCAATGCGGCGCGGATGCGGCTAGCTTTATTAAACGAGATAATAAGTGGCCTTACACAAGGCACGCGCTTGTTCGATATTCCGCGAAAAGAGTGCCTCGTTTGATCGGCTAGGGTCGAGCCTTTAACAACTCTCTACGTCCGCCGTCAAGGCGTGTCGAAGATGTCAGGCGAAAAACGCGGGACGGTAATTTCAAGCACCTCGGTGATCCTTTCGCTGAGAAAACTGCCAACCGCCAACTGGTGTGGATAGTAAAAGCGTTCTAAAAGAAGTACGGCTTAGGCAAGAGCGTGGCACGCGAGAGTACACGGGAACAGATCGGTTCTTTGTAGGTACAAGTCGAAAGAGCGCGTGATCCAGCAAGTTAAACGCGTTTATCGCGCGTTCAACGGCAAGTACGTCATTATTTTGCGTGTCCTTTAAGGAAGAGTCAGCTTTTTCGCCGGTTAACTAGAAAAAATGGTAAAACGAGTCCGCCAAAGGTCTGGCATGCTCCTTATGCACCGCCAGAGCTCGTACATTTTATTTATTCCGTCTTTTGCGCCGTGCTCCACCGCGTTACAGCCACTCGGATTAATTGACCGCAAAGCGAGAACCTTACTGGTACCGGTATGCCGCTGCCCATGTCGGGATTCTCGAGGCCGCTTCTTTCCTCCCTACGCCACGTTTCTTCCTGCCCACCACTCGAGAAGGATCTTTCATTAAGATCCCTTCGACCAATCGCCGATACCGTCCAATGTCTCTCACAATATCCAACTCCAATGAATCTTTCGACATTTGTAAAAACCGTTGCCGTCTCGATAAGAGGGGGAAAAATTGTGGGGGAGAACGTATGAAATGGCCAGGATGTTTCACCTCGGAAAACACTCGATAAGAAGGAACGTTGGCCTGCCGCTATACGAGCAGAAGCAATGGCAACAGCGTCGTACAATCGCTTACCATTACCATTCCACCGTCTATGGGGTAACTACACTAACATTACGTTATACCACGCCTCCGTAAGTTCGTCAATGTGCCGTAGCACACGCACATCCACAAGCACAAGCACAAGCACAAGCACAAGCACAAGCACAAGCACAAGCACAACCATCCAACTCGAGGCTCCCTTTGGAAGGACCCTCCAAGCCCAGTTCTCCGTTATCGACCCAACAGCTTCCCATGAGAACGATAAGCAAAACTTTGACACGGCATGCTCGAGCGGTAGATCCACTCGCAGGAGAAATCCTCCACACGGCCATTATCGAGCAAAGTTTCACGCAACCCCGTTACTTAACACGTGATAATTTCCGCCGCGGAAGAGTAAATGTTTCTTTTCAACGAGAACTCAACCATCCCTTCGTTTACCAATAAAGTATCTTTGCAGGCTGCACCAAAATCTTTGTACGGTTTATTCCAATAACCTAACGAGGAGCTCCATCGTATCCTGCAATCTCTCCTTTTCACGAGATTAGTCCTCGAACACAGCCAATGCAATCTCCGATCAGACTCTTAATTAGAGATTTTTTGGCCAGTTTCACGGTGGTCCTCTGACCTCGGTATTTCGCCGATGACTTCTTCGCAAAGATGCAGATCGCGCTTTCGATCGAGAAAGCGGATGAAGCCTTAGAATGATGAGAGGAAACACGAAGAACAAATACGGCAAAAAGCCAGAGTCGAAGAAAATGAGGGAAAAAAGTAAAGAATGGGGAGGATAATGAGCGGAAGGCTGAACGAAACAAATGAGTTGCAACCAGGCAGAAAAAGAAGTCGTGTATTGGAAGAGAAACGAGGAGGACTTCCGATTCGATCGAGACCGCCCGCGGCTAAATGATTTCGTTATCCATAGAAAATGTTTCTCCGTACTGAAGGAGGCGAAGGAAGAGAAAGGATGAGCCTCACGCAGCTCCGCTCAGCATCGCTCAGCTTCGCGCAGCCTCGACCGTCTGAGGGGCTGGTGTTAACTCGGCTGTCCCGTCCAGAACGACGGCTGCTGCCCATTTTTTTCGACCCTTTTGCGGCGCAGCATGCCCGTTATGCAGATACAAAGAGCCG
Source organism: Hedychridium roseum (assembly GCA_963989215.1). NCBI lineage: Eukaryota > Metazoa > Arthropoda > Insecta > Hymenoptera > Chrysididae > Hedychridium > Hedychridium roseum. The sequence continues at coordinate 329,266 of OZ022318.1, read as the reverse complement.
AGCGCAGAGGCTGTGGCTGTATTCCGCGAATCGCACGCGGCCCACACCAGCCAGCCAACCAGGAACACTAACGAGAGAATGGCAAAGTAGTTTGCGCACGAAAGAGACGGAGAATCGCTCGTGACACTGCTGTGCCGCCAACGAATTATTGCGAAATTGCGGAATTGCGTAATTGGGATGAAAGTGGGACTCGCGTAGGACTCGCCATGCTCATGAAACCTTCAGGAAATTTATTTTCGCAAGTTAAGGGTGTTCCTAGATGTTGGCAAGTTCATGAGGTCGACTACACTGCATATACTCGGAGGAAGACAATTGGACAATTCCACTTGAAATTCTCCATAGACTTATCTTGGTGAGTGTATGCGTGCGTTCGTCAACCGTCGCGTGTGCCCATTGTGATATCGTGCGCGCGTGTTCGACTCTCATGTGCCAATATCTGCGGAGCGTGTGTACGTGTGTGTGAACGCATCTGTTACGGTTTCACCTGCTCGATAGAATGAGCCGTCAAAGACAAAAGGGATGGTGTCACGTTCGCATCTCCTCGCTTCTCCTATTTACTAGCGAAAACGGGAGCGCCCGACCGTACTTGCATGGAAGCTGCAAAGCCCTCTCCGCACGTTGCGGAGGTAACTGCAGCATGGAACGGATGAGAAGGATGCGAGCGAAAGGAGCAGAGAGAGAAGCGAGGGAACGAAACGATTCCTCGCTGATTCTTCACAGTTCCGGCAGAAGATATGCTCTTCGAGTGCTCTCTTCAAACGTTCCGATTTCGAAAGAAAGACCGAGAGTTAAGTAGGGAAACGTTGAAAAATGGGAAAGTAACTCCGTAAGGGAAGTCGGGAGGATGGCAGGAAAGAGGAAAAGGAGAGATGGAAAGATGCATTGTGGCTGGATTGCATAATGCCGGCTCGTTAAAAAATAATACGTTTAATGACGATACTCGGGGCGTGACATGGACGCGTGCGCGAGACGTGCGCGAGACGTGTGCGAAGCGTGGAAAACTCATCGACGGCCTCGATGCAAACGCACTACTCTGATGGCGTGTGGGCTGCACAAAACACGGCTGAACCCTCAGTTCCAGCCGCCCTGCCGATTGCGACTCGACCGGCACACATGCGCCATTCACAATCCTTGATACTGACATGTCAGCGAGTACTCTAATAAGGTCGGCAACATGTAGCAGTTGTAATTAACGCGGTAAATAAGTACCATCAGCTCGACGCAGCCGCAGACGATGAAAGAACGATTCTCAATCATCGCGCGGCTCGTCGGATTTTCATTTTTCCTTCGCGTCAAGTTCGTTTAATGACGACAAAGAGTACCGTCAATGATCATTTCAATGCGAATGTTTTTCGAAACGATGCAATCGTTAATCGCGTCAATGAAATATCCATTAATCGATTTTGAGCGAGTGCACATTTCTTTCGGAATGAACGCACCAGGCACATTTGTATTGAGACGTCATCGTCGATTGGTCACAATTGAGGTCTTAAAAAGCAGATAGTCTCCCGGCTGACGTCTTTTCCTCGAGCAGCGAGAAGAGTTAATTAACGTAATAAGCATGGTGCACGTGGTGAACGGACACCAGGGACCACGGCAATCAAGTATGAGGCGAGGAAAGCAGTAGACAGTTGCGACGTGTCCCCGTGTTTCTTTTATTTACGCCGGCTCGTCCAACCATGCCCCGAGATATTATCAGAATTACTCTCCTTCGGTATTGCCACTGGCCTCGAAACTAACTTAACTAACTTAACGCGATGCGCGACATGAAAGTGACGATCACGTTGGAAAAATTTGTGAGACCAGCGAGGTTATTAAAACCTTATTGACCATATCCACAAGGCCTGTATTGAACAGTCAAGAAATAAATTTCAATTCAACCAAGTTTTCATTTTTTTCCAGGTCCTATGCCTTTTCGGTCTTTCTAAAATGTGAGTTCATAGAATGGACTATTGTCGATCGTTTCAAAGGGGCATCCACAGTCGTGGCTTTAAGCAGTCTTCCCTTCTCTTTCTTACCCAACCATCATCCGACCTGCGTCTTACTCTAAACATTTATTTTCTGACATAGAGCTCCCTTTTCATGGCATTTCGGCGTACCGGCTTAAGCCTTTTGCAAACTTTTACAGTTGAAATTCCGCGAGAACGCGATCAACTGACAATGACCCACCATCTCAACGTAGGGCATGTCGTGAGATCATAATGCATTATGTAGGCAACAACTAGCGGGCTTATCTAGCCCGCTACTGGACTTATCCCTGTTTTACGACAGCTAAGTTCTTCGATACCCATCGCCCGTAGAAACGGTACAATTTACATGGAACTTGATATGCCGAAAACGTCGTGTTTTGTCTGTTTACCAGGTTGGACCAGCTTACGAGCAGCCGGCTGTCTGACGTTTTGACGATAAGATAAAAGCTCGGGCGGTCGAGCCGCGGCCTCGACGGACGGAGGCAAAAGAACATTTCAGAGCAGCCATTACACATTCGAATTCGTGAGAGTCGCGAGCTATTCGCCTCGGCGCCGGCATCGCCATCATCATCGCGTAATGCATAACCACTCGGCGCCCCGTGCACAGATCAAAGGTCGACAACCAAGTTACCTTAAGGCACACGCTTACCGCGGAATTTGCCATGCAAATACGCCGAGTCGACGGCCCCACACCCCAAACGAAATTATTCGCTCGAGCTTCGTCCTGTCCTCACGATGCGCTAAGGCGATTTCATCTAACGAGGTGATCGACCGATATATATTGTAGTACACCCATAAATATCATCCTGTTTGCACTAAGTGGATAGCGTTTGCGTAACACTTTAGAGCAAAGCAAATCTACGTTCGCGCTTTTGTTGCTAATAAAATGACTTGGGTATTCCCAGGGAGACCAGATAATTTTAGACTTTATTCTTCCTGCTTTTGAATGGCAGAAAATCTTTTGGTCGTATAAACCGCGACGGAAATAATTTAGCTACTGGGATAAGCCAGAAAGAAGTGTGTGGTCGTAAATATCCAAGCCATAGAGCAGGGGCGGATATAACGAGAGGAGGTTGGAGGTAGGAAGGAAGCTGCGCATGAGATAGTCATAAAAATGTTGAAGGATAAACATTCGTTTCGCAGTATTTCCCGCACGTCGGATAAGATTGGAACGGAAGGTCTTACATTTCATGCGACAGACCAACTAGCGAAAGTCATGAAAATATCGTTGCAGTGGGTTTTACAGTGCATTTCGTAGGGCAACAGACCTGCGAAGCTCCGAGTGTAGAGAAGTTTAGGAGGGACGGGTCAGGTCAGGAAAGTACAGCATGGTAGGGCAGGGCAAGGCCTTTGCCAGAGTTGACCAGTGTCGCCTTCTTTTTCGATTCATGCATTTCTACCGATGCTCGGCCATGTTATCTTTCCACGGCTGGAATGGGTATGAAGTTTCGAACAAGCAATGAAAGGACACACGATTGAGCAAAGACCATTTGCGAATGAGAAAACTCTTAACTGAACTCTAGTGGATTAAATGAATGAATTTAACATCGAACTTGTGAAAATTTAATTGGACGTGCGTGGTGTTCTAAGAAGATAAAATGCCGCGTTAATCGTTGGTTGCAAGTCAGGAACGTCTTCCACGGCGGAAAGGTCCGACTGTGTCCAGAGGGAACGTTCGAATGGAGGGTCCTGAGGAGGCACCGTCGTCTGGCTCTCAAGAGGCAGAAAACCAGACAAGACCGTGGGGTGCGGTGTTCCTCGACGTTACGCCGAGTCGGTGCATGTGTTTCTCGTCCGTCCACCGACGGTAAGGGGAAGAAAGAGCAAGAAAGAGGACGGAAAATATATGCTACACGGACCACGGATGCTCGTTTGCAGCGCGCAGAGAGACCAAGGGAAAAATAAAGAAGAACGAAGCGAAGTAACCGAGGCTCAAGGGGAGACACAAGCAGAAAGGACAAGGACGGAAAGCGTAGAATGGCTGGACGTGGAGGTAGGACGGTCAATGGTGCGCCCAGCCTATCGGTACATCCTCCTTCGAAAACAAAGCAGGGATTTACTCTCGGTGAAAAGAAGCTCACCTGAGGAGCAACTTCGTGTAAAGGTTAACTCGCGAGCCAACTATCACCTATCGCCACTATCGTTCACATCCATTCAAATATGTCCAACTCCGTCCAGAGAAATTCCAAGTCTACGTCAACTGTTTTTCCAAGGAGAAACTCTTCTTTCTGAACTCATTTCCCAACTAGCCTTTGATCTCGGATTATTTGGAATAGGAAAACAGACGACACGAACACCGTGATATCCTTGAAGGCTGATTTACGTTGGTTTAAGCTAGACCGGTTAGCGGATATCTACCCACCCCCATCTTTTTCGCTTTGAAAACAACTATCCCCTTGCTCCCTCACCTTGATTTATCGCTGGGCGTTCTGGATCCTCGTTGGCCCGTTGTTCCTCGGTACTTTTTCAATGCCTTATTCACTGTTTTACAGCAGCGGCGAGTTTTGACCCCGCGCAAAGTTTAAACCATTATTGTCCGGGCACGGCGCGGAAGGTCTGGCGAAAACAGAATAACAAACGAGGATCGACGCTCAGCCAGAGGCTGGCCAGAGGCTGGCCAGACTGCTTCCGGACGTCGGCCGCTTCTTTTTTCTTCCAACTATATCTCTTTCGGCCGACTTCTCCAAGCTGGCTCACCGAGAACCAAACGAGTTAAGAACAGAGACACTCCTCCGCCTTCCTACTTTCAATCCCCTGTCTTTTTCTCCTACCCCCTATTACGCTTCAGCCATACACTGTCGAGCCAGCGACAAACTTCTCTTTTCCCCTTATCTTCTTATCCATGACTAGTGAAATACGGCCAGTCGTGAAAAGCCAACGTACAAGACATCTCCTCAGAATCCTCAGGCGCGTACGTCGAGAGAATATGAAATCCTTTTACCTCTATCTTCGGTCAGCGTGCAACAGCGGAGCCTGCCTTTATATGTCAATCCCGAAAAAATACTGACAATTGAAGAAGCGTCGTTTATACGGGTCGATGTATCGCACTAACTGGAAGATGTAAACGCAGATGTATAAACGCGCACGTGAGTCGCTGAACCGGATGAAACACAGGGGAGATCACACGCGTTGATTCGCCGGAGAAACAAATTGGGGCTTCTCCAAATATTTTACTTGGTTAGCGCGTGCACCCAGTTTCGATTTTGAAACTGCTGGTATGTACGCTGTTGACGCGCGAAAAAATCGAATAATCCGTTCCAGACCACGAACGGGAACGCACTGACGTGAGACCGAGAGGGGAAGCCACGGAGACGAGAACGAGGCATTCAGAATGGTTGGTGGGGAAAACTCGACTCGTTTCGCCCAGCGTCGGCTTGGTTCGACATCACTTTCTTCCCCTTCTACCAAGTTCCTCTGCTAGCTCTTGCCTACCTCCATGGCTCCCCTTTCCCCTTGAAATAGGTACCTCTTCTTGCCCCTCACACCTCGCCCCTTGCCCGAGCTAATTCCTTCTTCCCTGGCCGATAAATCAATATATTTTTTGCGGGTCAATAAAACATTTTTTTAGGATGGTATATTTTTAAGTTGAACCCTTTGGGTCGTTTCTGAGCAGGTTGGTGTCAGACGAGGATGTCATACAGGAGATAACGACACGGTCCGGGTTCGAACGTGTACGGGTCGGCAGGACCACTAATTATCGCCTCCAAGTTTTCGTTCCAGCCTCCTTACGATGTCCATTTCTTTCTCTTTTTTCATTTCGCTTTGCCATCTGCCTTTGCTGGCCGTAAAGTCGTGAAATCGCGAGACGGCAGTGGACGGCAGGGCCCTCCGCTTCTTCGAGGTGACCCTCGATGGGCTCGTCCAGGTTTCTCGCGTGCACATACCGCTACACGTGTGCAGTAGACTCTTGGATATCGCGAATCTCAAGAGTCGTTCGTTAAAGTTCGAGTTTCAGGCGAGAGACCGTCCACGGATTGGCTTCCTCTTATCGTGGCATCGCCATCTTCCTTGCCACCCACTAAGAACCGGGAGAAATAAGAAGAACGGCTTGCAGCACAAAAAATCCGATAGAGAAGTAATGGGGGATGTATAAACAGCGCCGATCCTTATTTCTTTCTTTCTTAGTCGGAAAAAGTAATGTCACCGTTGACTCCTGTGGAGGCGCGAGCAAACCGGTACTCTCATCGTGCCCGACGTGTCTGCAGAAATAAGAGAGCTGCCTGGCATAAATAACAGGCGATCCCAAGCGTCGTCAAGAAGACGCTTCTACAATAAATATCGTTGAGTTGCTTGACGCACCTGCAGCGCAAATCAACGTCAGCCACCAAGGCTCAGAATTTTGAAAAAATGTATTTTGAGAAGTCTGTAGCATTATTCGCTCAGTTTTCCAAAGATCAGTAGCTTATCAAGAGAAAGAGAGAGAGAGAGGGAGAGGGAGAGGGAGAGGGAGAGGGAGAGGGAGAGAGAGAGATAAGAAAGCGAAAAACTTCCTCGTTCGTTAAACACAGCTTATCAGCAAATCCCTGCCTTAATCCGCAAACGAGTTGAACGCAGCCTTTCGGATCTCTAAAACTTCCTTACTTTCCTCTGCGTGGAGATAGAAGTAGCCTTTGCACGTACGTAGAATCTTGCATAGAGGGTACGTGAACCCTCGGGCTTTGGAGCTCATCGAACGAGGGTCGAAGCCTTCGTTCCCCTTCGGCAAAATCCACCGGCATGAAGGAATGACGAACGACCTAGGATTGCTTTCGATTACGATCTGCCGTGTCACATCCATCGCAAAGACTCTGCGCCGCATAATAAAGCGACCATTAATTCCCCGCGTACATGCCGGGCAATTCATTTTGATTAAGGCAAATATTTTACTGGCTCGTACCGGAGATTCCGTGGTAAAATATTGCTCGAGGCGATAGACTTTCTCATTTACAAAGGAATGACTTTCCTAGATTTTGGCTGTGGTAGACGTTTGAATCCGGTCTCGCGAACTACCCCTTTATCCAAATGCTCTTCTTGTTCGTCCAAGTCCTTGGAAACTCGGTGTTCAGTAGGAATAGCACCGTCGGTCTTCACAATAATACTTTCTGCCGGAAACTCCCGCCGTCGTAGAGTTTTCTAGCGAACCGTGAAAGCGGCAACGACGACGTTGGACGTTTTTCTTTGAAACTTGCGCAGTTCATCTAAATAGAAGTAGTCTGCCGCGGAGCCACATTATTTCGTTTCAATTCCGGACGGGAAAGACCTCATCGATCTGCAAATGTCGGGATGAAGTTGTCAAGGATCGTCGGTAAAGCTAGGAAGAGGAAATTTTCGGCTCTATGAGCAACGTGGAAGGTCGAGAAGCCTGCAGCAGGCATATCCCCCCTGTGGATTCTCGTGGCAGTGTCTTCCGTAGGCATTGTTGGGTCACGGTTGACATTCAGGACGTACACCCCCTCCAACCAGTCCTCACAGGCCATATTATCTCTTTCCCTCTCCACTCTTGGCGATTTCTCTCTCTTGCTCTCTCAAGGGAGAGTGGCTCGTCACAAAGGATCCCCGTTCCCTGTGCCCTCAAGCTGCTTGGGCCATCGTGCCTTTCCGTAGGACCTGCTTTAGAAATCCCCCGAAACCAATTTATCTTGAGTGAAGCTAGTGCGACGCTAAACGGATTTTCTCTCAGCGGCATTAGGCGCTTTTATTCGACGTGAAATTAGCTTATAGGCGATCGATGTGCCGTGCTTGTCGCGTGCACAGCTATTGACTTCTCTGTCCTCTACGGCTTGGCGCTCTTATCCAAAGCAGCTAGACCAAACGGGGGGCCAGGACTAAAAGATAATGCGATTGCATATTATCAGTGTACATGGTAGACAAGAACCAACGTCTCCAGGTGCGTTAACCGTGGCTTCACAAGAGAGGCCCTCTGTTTCCCAGCGACCCAGCGCTAACGGTACCCACTCTCCGCACTTCAATGCGTCATTCCTTATCTTCTAATGCACGCACGTATACGGTGTACAAGTCATTTATCGGGGTCCACAAAAGTGTTTTAACGCAGGATATTTTGCGGAACATTTAGGCTAGATATTGAGCATGCTAGTCATTCGTGACTGTCATGCTGGCACCATTGCCCGTATGAAAAAGAAGCCTCGTCCCTTCCATATTTTCTCCCGTCAGCAGGGGTCCGGCGAGTTGCAGCCTCTTTCGAGGCAGCATCCCTCGGATCGAAGCCCAGAAAAAAAGACGAGAATAGACGAGAAAAGAAGCGGTTGCGTGCATATTAGAGTCTCGATACAGACTCGGAATTGAAAGCCAACTTCCTCCTTATTGTTCGCTCGTGCAGGCTTCAGCCCAACTTTCCAAGGAAGTTTGCAAACTGTCAATTCGATCTGGCCGTAGTTAGAATCTTGTATGGGACGCGCATGGGACGCGCATGGGACGCGCATGGGACACGGTGGTGATGGACGAGGATGTCTCTGCTCCTGACGGCCAACAGGTTCCTCTCGGCGACTTAGCGAGACGCTCTATCTATATCTCTATGCGACAGACTGCTCAACACATCAACAGCTACAGGGTCGTGGAATAAATTAACGCAATAAATTATCCGTCTGAAGAGGCCGCTGAGTCGTCAGAGGCAGGGGAAGGTACATGTAATAATGTCAAAAGAATAGGAGCGGGCAATCGGGACGCATACACCCTCTGATATACAATATAGGTGGATTTATCGAGAGGACGGAGCAGAAATCCGACTCGGCGTAGGCGGCTTTGTCGCGCTAAGACGTCGCCTACCTGTGAGCCTTGTGGCATTTATTAAATCTCATTCTGCCATCTCTTCTGGCTTTCACCCTCTTTCTCCGCGTGTCTCGGATTACCTAGTCCGAAGGTTCGTGCAGTTCTCGCTGCAGCCAAGAATCCAGCCCAGATCCGATGGTAGACGTGAACGTCACCTTTGTCACGAAGGATTTCCTCGATTTTTCCGCCACGACGGATCTCGTCCTGACGGCAGCTGCTTCCATAAAGTCCTCACTTCTATTGCGCGGTATTACTTTTATCGGGAAAAAAGGCAGAGCGCAGCTATTCGATTGTCTTTTTTGTTCCTCCCGTTTAACCGGCCAGAGATGCACGGTCGAGCGGCCTTCGATTACACCATCGAATTCGAAGCGATCGGACGCGGAAATAAGCAGACTCTCCCGCGGGAACCGAAAACGGAATCCCCTTACTCCTGGGAAATCCCACGAGAGGGCCAGAAACTTTGGTAAGGGTGGAAACGTTATTCAGTCCTCGCGCAAGGTCCCTCCTTTTCCTTCGTTTTCCATTTCTCCATCGTTTCACGGATCTGTTTCTTCACGTTCTCCTACATAATACATTCCAATAATCTCTCGCACACATGTCTCCGTTGAGGAAAAATACCGGAAAAGACGTTGAATCGAAGACCATCCTACGGCGGTCCATTAGAGGTCCATTAGAGAGGTATTCAGAAAGCTTCAGGACTTGAAGCTCATTCGCTCTCTTTCCGGGAAGAGTTGGCGCGCGGGGGTTACGAGAAAATTTATTCCTACCATCCGTCGTCTTCGTATCTACTCGAGTCTACTCGCTACGCCTCTCTCTCCGCTTCAATTAATACTCTTTTAACTGTCCGCGTTCCCCCTTAATTCAAGCCGATTTTCATGTAAAGAAGGTATCCTATTTTCTCAAAGGGAGGAGACAGACGGCCGCACTAACAATAAGACGTGAGACTCGTCACACCGGTCTGCCTACTGCCGATTATCGAACTTCTCTCTTTAATCAAACCCCTGGAGCACAAGTTTTTCATACTTCCCTGACTCGTCATTGCAAGAAGATAGACAAGATGAGGATGTTCAGGCAACAAAATTCATCGACCGTAGATTGCGACGGCACGTCAGGCTTTATACGAGACAGAACTGTCGCGAGACAGGGACAACAGTCCCGATGCACGTCGCATAAAATCCAAGATGAACTTTTATAGGTATTTCCGAGGCGTTATCCGCAGAGGAACGAGAAGCGTTGTATAATAGCACATCAAAGTCAGCGTACGTACGGGCCAGAAATAAAAACACGTTTATAATAACACTCATAATAATGCACATTTAATTAGCGCATGTTCGACGTCGGGATATCTAAGAAGCGACCGGTTTTATCTCCCTCAGATCGCACATATCATTCGGCAGCTATGTACGAGTACCAGAAAACGATACTCCCGAACGATCAACATCGCACTTGGAGCGCCGCTCCAGAAATTGTCCACCAATCGTAAAAAACGAGAATTACGTGCGCCAGTCACCGCCTAATAAGAAAATCGAAATGCCTTGGGTTCGACCTTTTACTGCATATCGATAAAAATGGAAATCCCCAAACAATTTTCTGTATTGATGGCGTTTGACAATCGCTGAACTCTTATATTTGCCTTCGGTATCTAAACATAGTAGACCTATCTTATCAGATTCGCGTATCTGATAAATGTGGCCAATAATAAAAATCAAATGATTCTTAAAAGAAATATATTCAAGCAAAATCCGGAGTATAATACTATCGGAAAAACGACTTTGTATCGTAAAGGCCGTGACTTACGTTTAGAAATCTTGTCGAGAAATGCACACGCGTAGTACAAGAAGAGATACGGTAATCATTTTTCCCGCGAAAACACGGTCAGTTATCGCTCGACTGCTGGACATATAGTCGATGATATCTGAACAACACCGGACTATCTCCTATCGACATCGCATATTCGACTATAACTACGCAATGAACGGCACGAAAGGATACTTTGAGCACGGCGCGTTTTACCGTTCTTTCCACAGAGAAGCATCAACTATGATTCGTAAAAATTGTGAATTCCACAAGATTGAAGAGAGAAAGAGAGAGCGAGAGAGAGGTTGTACAGGAATTTAGTACTTTCTGTAGCAGAACTCTATAATAAAGCTATAATGCACAGCTCGAGAGATGTTATACAGACCCTGTCGTTTGTGTATTTACAGCTACCTGGGAAGGGTCTTCCGAACAAGATAAAAGATACGAGTTTTAGATAACGCAACATTGAAAAACGGAAGGACTACTCGTTTCTCCTGACTTCTACCTTTGTCACAACAGCTGCTCATTTGGTTTTTGCCGAAATATCGATGAGTCACAAGTGTTGAAGATATGTACAACTGGCTGGTACGAGTCTTAAAAGTCAGATAAGAGATAGGGTCCAAGATAAATCGAGGTGAAAGTATCGACGGCGGCGATAAGATGTTTCGTCGTGTACGTATAATGAGAGAAGGGTATTCTATGATTTACTGTGATCCTCGCTGGAAAATATATACGCGGGAATTCAGAGACGTTCAGTTTACGGTTCTGGCTAGCACCGTAATAGTCTAGGTCTATAAATCCACGGATTAAACGCATTACACTTGAATTTAGAGGAAAGGAAATGTCTCCTCCGCAGCATCCAGGTCGCTCTGCGGTTTCTTCATGGGCAAAGTTAATTTCCGAAGTTGTAGAGTAAAAGTTGTCGTGACAAAAATCTCCTGGCTATTATGTACGTAAAGCTGCGCGCCAGGACGACAATAATAATTTACCTGCGCCTTTAAGGAATAATAATCAGAAAGACGAAGTGCGGTTTGAAAGGAGAGCCATCGAGAAGACTGGCCAAAAGAGCGTACGTCTGAGCAGAGTACACATAACGTCACGAGGCGGCAATAAGAAACAAGAATCCATGAATTATTGAAGATCGAGTCGGCAACGGTGCGTCAGTGTTATTTTAATTCCCGCTGTATTTTCATATTCAAATGACGCGCTGTGTTGCAGCCTCACGAAGGAACGTCTGTCTATTCGATCGACGCTCAATAGAACTTGCGTAGGCCTCTCCTTTTCTTCACTTTTTCCTCCGCGCAAGCACGATAGATATTATTCCGTTTCTTGTGTCTGTCCATTCATTTTTCTTGCAAGACCGATCTTTTTATTCTACCATCTTAATTTCTCGTTACTCTTCGAACCGTTCCACCATATTAATTTATTTTATTTCATTACTTTATTCTAACTTTTTTCTTACTCTCTCCGACCCTCTCTGTTTCTACCTCCATAACTGTATTAAATGGCCGCTCACAGAAGGAGTAAAAATACAAAATGTACAGCAATTACCGTGCCAGTTTGTCAGCTCTTAATTCTCGCGATACTCTTTTTATCCTGGACGATTCGCTGTCGGTGTATCAGTGTGAATTTCTTCATTGGTGTCCCGCTCCTTGGTATTCGCGTGGTTGTTGCGTTGGTTTCAAGTGGCGAACGGAAGCATGAACCTTCGTAGAATGAGAAGAGTAGAAAGCATCCCTGATAGGTTCTCAGTAAAGGAGGGACAGAGAAAGAGAGAAGTGGGCGTTTCGTTACGCGCTTCATATTCACGAGAGAGTCAAAACAATCGTGTCCGGTGAAGTGCTGCGCGGTTTAAAGCTCGCATCGAATTGGACACTCGAAAACGACAGAAGCCTCTTCGTGTAAAATATACGAGGATCTTAACCGAAGCCAAGGATGTCGCGGGAAAAAAGGACGGAACAAGAAGCGCGAAGGTACGAGCTCATACTTTCGATTGTACGATAGGTCCGCCCAATCCCCATCTTACGTGCAAACTTTACCATCCTCCGTTTTCTGACAACGAATGTCCTATCGAGGAAGCTATCTGAAGAAGCCCAGTATCGATTAAATACCACGGCGAAATACGAGAGGCGAAATAAATTGTTACACGATACCGCTCGAGCCGTCTTCTGACAGTTGCTTCTTCTTTAGGAAAAAAAGACGCCGTCCATCCCGAAAACGGAAATCCGAGATCCGTGTGGCCCAGCTACCTCTGCTCCTTCTTCCACTATGCATACTTTATGAGGATCCTAAATCTTCCTCATCTCTCACGAGCACAAACAGGCTATACGAGACGCGCTCAAAGATGACCGGCAGTCGATCATCGGCAGTCGGGCATTACGCCAAGACCCAACCAATCTTTCGATGCACAACGTGTACGTCTCGTTATTCGAGACAGAGGCGAAGAAAGAAACAGAAGGATCTCCTACTTGGTGTAAGAAGGCTAAAGTCTTTAAAATGTCCTACCTGCAAAATTTAAAGGGCACGTAAAAATGGCTTGCCCATTTGAATAACAATGAGGAGAAACGTCTGGGATAGTTATCGTCGTCGTTCTCATGAGATACGAGGATTTTTAAATATGTCATCGTATTCGAAAGTAATCGAGCACAATGAGAAACCTCTGATCGGAATGATAATGTACACGGAACGCAATATTATAATTAAACTCGACGAAATATGAAGGGTATATACGCCCAATCCAAGGTGATACTACCTACTCGGGCTACTAACAATTTTATTCCTCGGATTAACGAAGCCATTTGTTATTCCGAACAGTCTCTGTCTGGTTATCCAGTCGATTTCTCTCTTCCTCCTTTCATTGGCGCTAGCCCGCAAGGCTGGGGCAGGTCGTAGAATCAATTATCCAAGTTCTCCGTTTTAGCCCGCGCGACCCAACGGACCAACGTGGCCCAACGAAACTAAATTTTCGATCCCCAACGGTGAGATTAACGGCGTGACAGATCACTGCAGTCGATTACAGCTGAATCTGCAACATTATTCCATGCTACTTTCTGCCGCAAAATCAGCCACTTATTCATGCAGGCAGGCCTCGTTATAGAACCCAAGTGATTTTAATTGAAATAAAAACGAACGTATGAAAGGCTTCGAATTGGTTATTCGATGAAAAATCTGCCAATCTGATTTTGAGATCAGGGCTGGTAGGTGGGCTCAAGAGGATCCACTTGGAGTTGACGCGAGGGCTCAGCGGGATACGACGCGTTGTCCTGGACAGCCTGGGAGTGTCCTACGAGCGCCCTCCTCGAGAAGAGAACGGACGGAAGGGTGAGAGAAAGAAAAAAAGGAAGCGAGCACATCGAGCGGACCCATGTTCGCATTGCACCACACGCTGAGTGACTTATGACGACCGATATCGTCAGAGGTTCTCCTCTCTGGCCAACCTCTTCCATTTCTTTCGCCATCGATTCTCAACTAGTTTTCAAGCAAATAATAACTCTGCATATGGACCAAAGTCCTTGTCCACAAGGAAATACCCCATGTGCCGACAAGAGTCTTCCTCCTCCTGGCAGGAGGTTTCTCTATTGATTTGCCCAATAATGATTCTTCCTGCTTGGAGCTTAGTTATTTGGTCCAGAGGGCTTTTCAAGTTTTTCAAATCAGCGATGTCGGCTCTAACGTATTCTATCATGGGCTGATACTGTATGTTCGATTATCGCGCGTAAAAGGAAAACGCGTTACAGCGTGAACAGCTCGTCCAGGGCGGACGTAGGAAGGAACGATCGTCGGGAGGAAGGGATAGGGTTACCGCAGGCGACGCAGGGATCCCCTTCCGGGGCACTTGTGGTTCTTCGTTCACACCTCGACCCTCCGACGGCCGCGTGGCGAGAGAACTCTTCAAGACTTCACGAGCACCGGGGTTCACGAGAAAAAAGAGGAAAATCAAGCGAAAAAATAAAGAGACAGAATGACAAAGTATTTACTACGAGCAAGTAGCATAAAAAAGAGAGAAACTTCTTTTTTGCATTAACGAGAACGTAACGACTGGAAGAAAAGGAAAGACACTGGAAAAAGTAAAGAGCGATAAAGAGTAAAGGCAGATTCTGAAGATCGAATGGTGAAATCGCATTGGACAGGAACGGAAAGACGATGTCGAGTCAGCATACAAATGATCCCCCCGCGCTGATTTGAGAAAGCACAGCAAGCCTCCCGTACACGCATCTCCCTCTCTCGCTTTTCCTCTTTTCAGTTTAACCCGAGTTCACTGGCCTCGGCACTCAGTTACCACCGGCGGAAAGCGTCTGACGGAGAGGCAAGAGAACCGTCGCCGAGCGACTGACAGATCGAATATAGGTATGTATGTTTCCACCGGTTATCACGAGACGCAGCCTAAAGGGGGTTTTTCTATCTTCCAAAAGTTTTTAGTTACCAACGACACGAAGGAGACACGGCCTACGCGAATCGTGAGGTATGCCTGGCATCTCTTTCTCCCTTTATCTCCCTATCCTTCCTGCGTTCTTTCCCCATCACGCTCAGTCTCTACACCGTAAAGAGGATAAGTTATGCGCGAGCCTAGGAGCTCCGGCTTAAGTTACACGAACGCCCCCTGCAAGGGCCCTACAGGGACCCTCTGAGGACCATCACGGAATGACACACCTTGCAACTTCGCTGTTGCGCAGCCTTTGCCTTACCTCCTGGTTAATCGTTTACCGTCCTAAGCGCCAACCACAAAGTTCACTTGTGTCATGGAAAAATAAATCACCGCAACGAAATTTCTCGAGTGTCGAGGTAAGACGTATGACGACGCCGGTCAATAATCATCCGATGCCCAACCAAACGACCACGTGGAACGGCAAAAGTCAAGGCGCGGAAGAGCCGGAAGACGCGGTGCACAACGAAGGAAGAGAACCGTAGGCTAACATAAGTGAAATGGTGCGTGCCTGCTGGATTTCACGGCACGTTAGTTACCGAGCCTATCCAGCTCGCTACCTTTCCACCCTTCCCGTCATTCCCCAACTTCCTTCTTCTCCTCCTTCTCTGCATCTTCCTGCAGCCTGCACTCTAATCTAGGAACCTTCCACTTGCCTCTCATTCGCCACATAACGTAAATGACCTGTAAAAATCTCATGGGCAACCTATTCCATGGGCCTTTAAACGTAGCGGGAATTTAAAGAAGCAGCCACTCGCAGCCCTAGCCATATGAGATTCCCCTACTCTTCTTCTAGCTGCTTCATCGGAAGAGAAGACTTTTTGTCCAATTCGATAATGAATTTTCCGAGACTTTATATTTCGAGCCTAAGGTTTTTCGTGTTTGGACGTTTATTACTGTACTCTCGTGCACGTAGACGCGCTACCCAGTGAGTCGCGGGACAATGAGACGCGTGACGGGCATATAAATAATGGCAATTTATCCTCGACTAGGAGATAGCGATCGGTAGACGATCGTGTCCGCGCGGCGGGACACCCGCGATCGAGCCACGAAGAAACGGTCCCGCGAGACGCCTTACCATTCCCTACGTGCGGTTGGTGCGGTTCAACCGAGATTACCGGACGACTGCACAAATCGTACGACGGCCTTCTGGCTACTCTCGGTTTTGTTCGATGGAACGGCCGCCCGGAGGCGCCTCGTATTCCCTTCTCATTCGCGGAAAGAACCCATCATCAATAAAGTTCAACGCTAAAACTTTATGCGCTACCTTTTTCCAGTAGTTTTTGGAAATAATTACGTCTAGCTGAGGAGAACCTTCTACACACCACGCCCGATTGTGTTTTGACAGGGAATTTTCCCACCTTCGGCACACCTTAATCCTCGATAATCTGGATGACTGTGACAGCCGGCTAAACGGTACTCTTGCTTTCCTCAGGCGTGAAACAAGACTTGTACATTCATTTTATTAGTTGTTGTCAAAGGAGATAATCGGTTAGCTCCTTTCTCTTAATAGGAAGGACGAAATAGTCGTTCTATATTTGAGGGCCTGACGTCTGAAAGGACGGAAAAACCTATAATCCTCTTTCGGTCGACGGTTACGTTATCCACGAACGATTTTCGACATAAGCAGCCCCTTAGGCATCTGGAAAGCTCTTTACTGGATATCCTGTAGCCGAATGGCTTTATCACTTTTTCCGTCCTTTACGTCTGGACACTCGAAAACGTTGGAAATCGTAGAGAAAAATGTTGGAAGGCTCCCGTGGTATTTCATCGAGGGTCGGCTATATCGCATACGAAAAAGGTCGCGGCCCGGAGGACACGCGGCGTCGAATACTAATTTTGTAGGGCTCAAAGGAGACGAAGGGGAAACCGAGAGTGCAAAGAAGAGAGGGTCGGACAAAGCTTGCGGAGAGAAGGAGAGAAGGAGAGAAGGAGAGGAAGAGCCGGATAAAGAATTAGCGACACGATGCGAGAAAGGACATCGAAAGCAAGAAAGGGAAGGGCACACGAGTCAAACAGAGTGGCAAAAGAAGGCAAAAGATGAGAGTGACAAAAAAGGAGGGAACAGGGGTGTGGGTGCGGGTTAGGGGAGGGAGATAGACAAAGAGGTTGCTCAGCGGAACGTGGGAGCCGCTTGGGAATTTGCATGAAAATACAGAAACTTTCGAGGAGGGTCTCCCATTCCCTCCTTGCTTCCATGGACTTGCCGTACGGGCGCACTCTACTCACTGCAGATGTGCCTATACAGGGCGTTACACGCGAACCGCGCGATGCCCCACCTACAAAGGACAAAATTCGCGCGAGAAAATTTTCACTCATACTCACGGTGCTTCGATATGCGCAGCAACTTTTTTAACGAGCATCCAAGGAAAAGCATAAAACCACATCCTGCCTTGTATGTTCCTCCATAGTTCTGCGAATCTATGCAACGACAACTAAACTTTCATTTTAATAGAGTTTGTTAAATAGATAGGCCGTTATTTGTCTAGTGCTACGAAATATTAATGTTTCAGCAAACGTTCTGACTTCTGGCGGGTAGGACAAATACCATAGTGAACGATTATGTCTTGGCTTTCATTTACTTGTACGTTCAGCAGAGCTTTGCGCGTGACAGCCCTAAAACTGCGGAGGCATTGAATTCAATGAAAACCACTGCTCGTCGGCTACGAAGCACATCTTTTCATCGTATCTTTTTTCGGGCAAACCCGTAGCAATAGTTTGACGAAAAACGGCCTATGAAAATTCTGGCCGTGGATTGTCAGTAATATTTGGAGAGAGCTGAATGCCGAGGAAAAAACACAAGCGAGGTTGGGGGCGAACGTGCGATACAAGAGATGGACAATGGACCGTGATAACGAGTCGTTGATAAGCACCTCGTACACGTACAAGCACTCATTTCGAAATGCATGCAACCAACTACGATTTTCACGGTAATCCGACGCAACAAATTTTCTACACGCCGGATGTTAATCTGGCCATTAGCTTTCCCGCAAACCACGACATTATGTCGAACATGGCGTCGAATTTTTAATCGACAATGTTCCAATTCGTAAGGACCGCGAATCGATAGCCCGCAATTTCAATTAGAGCAAGCGTATTGCATCGTATTCATTCTTGTCGGCTCGTATCATCCTTCTGCAGAAGGTCCGTATCGCTTTTCAGTGGAATGTGAAAGAAAAGGGAGATGGCGAGGGATGGTCCGTTTCGCCTTGGATTCGTGCACGAGGGAGGGTAAGCAAGACGAATGAATATCGGTGGGGTCGCAAAGCTGGAGCCATGCTTTCCCCCGCGTGCATTCGCGGCTCCCGTTGGCGCCACCAGCCAAAGGTATATACGTCTAACATGTGTACACAGGGTGTCGTCCCCTTCACTTCGGCATCGCTATTACTGTTATTATAATCAAAGATAGGAGGATGACATCGAAAACAGCCGAGTACTTTCTTATCTCCTCGTCGAAGAAAGAGGAATTTACGATGCTACGAATAACTACATCCTGCTGAGCGGACCAACAAATTATTGTACAACTCTTTAAAAGCTTACTTCGAGGCCGTATATAAAGTTGTCCTATTAATCGATTTCCGAGCATTAACCAGGAGGACGACGGCCAAGGGAAGAGGGAGTGTTTCCCGACCGACAAATGGCAATTTAACGCTGTCGACCGTCTCGGTCGATATTCGAGGGACCCTTTGGCCGTCGACGCTAATGCAAGACCGACCCTTTATTTCCGGCTGTCACCCCGGTCGGCAATAGGACCGATCGTCGGTCCTTCCGTCCCACGGCGGAATGCCCATAGGATGTTACAGCACGAGGGCCACACCTCTGCGACCAGAGGGAATTAATAGTCCTGCAAGTTCCTTCCAAGCCTCGTCCCCATTGGACTCATTAAAAGCACGAGTCTTAAATTTTCGTCCTTGCGATGGTTAGGATGCAACGTGCATTGCATAGAAATTTTCCTGATGCTTCCTAGGGTGCTTGGTGGCTTTTTTCTCCTAACTTCCTATATGCGCTTCGGTGCAGAACAATGAACAGTGCACTTTGTCCCCTTTCGGTCCATATTCCGCGCCACTGTCAGGGCGATCGTGTACGCGGGAAACGAGGCATAATTGTCGGATAATGCGCGGGTGGCGCGAGAGCCCATTGTCGAGAGCGGCATACACACCAGCTGTATCCCCCGAATATTGTATATATTGTACATACGGTGTAACGTACAATGCACCACGGTGGACAAGAGAATTTAATGAAGCGGCACCGACACTCACGGCCGGATTTCGACGTTGACAGTGTGTCTGATTCAAAGCCTCGTTAGAATCCCTCAACAAATGAAAGAGGGTTTGCGGTATCGTTCCTCATTTCAACCGGTCGATATGGCACAGCCTCAACCGATACGATTTGTTTGACCGTTTAATTTCTTACCTGCAAGCTGAGCGGGCTCGGTCAACGGGGACCACTCATCCGTTTAGTCTTTGCACAAACGCCACGACAAATAATCGAGTCACTGCTAAATAATCACCGGTCCTTACACCTATTGACTGTCCGAAGTGTTCGTCGATTGTTCGATTCTCACTTCATGTTTTCACCATTGACGCACGGCTCACGACATTGCCAAAAAGGTGACAGACTTTCTACCCTCTTGATAGATAGGACTGTCGGCTATACCACGAGGTAGACTCCCACAAGAGGGAATCACGCCTCGTCGTGATCTACAGAAGCTATTCGGTCGCAGTTTAGATGTTTGAAGAACATCTATTTTTTCGAAAGAATATAACGGCAAAGTATTGTGAGGATGGACTCGCGTTGGCCGGGTTGACGGGTTGAGAAGCGCGCGAGTAATGCATGCTGTCTCGTCGTGAGGCTCGCTTTTATCGACGCTCGCCCTCGAGCTGCGAGCTGCGACAGCTGCGCTCGTTTGTCGCGCAAGCGTAGGCCTCTCCCTTCCTCCTATACGACCACCCTTCGTGCGCGAATCTCTTCATCTGTCCTCCTTCCTCGGTCCATCACTACGCGTGTCTGCCCTCTTCGTGATTTCGCACACGCCACACGCCTATTCGGCCCTTTACCTCTTAGGTGCGTTTACGCATGTATTCTACCCACGTAGGGACTACCACAAAGCGTCGCGACGAGGCTACGTACGACGTCCACCCCTTTTCACATGGCTCTGTTTCGTTGGCAATCCTCAGATGTCGCCGACCTACGACAGCTCTGACCTTTGCCGAGCCCTCCAATCTCCATTTTACCGTTCCCTTCGAGAATGGCTTTCAAAGATCTTTCCTCGAAATTCCACACTTGTACTCGTGGCGAAAATGAGTAATAGAAGCCCTTCACGGACAGCAGATCGCCCGATGAATTACGATAAGGCGAGAAAAGCACCGAAAAGTGGCGATGTATTGCGCGGAGGATAACGATAAATCAAGCTTGTAGACTCGCGTGCGAGTTCGCGCAAGTAAATGTTTGTACTCGCTCCGATTAGGAGCACCGGAAAATGTTTGTCGTTATCCAAACGCGCCGCTTTATCGCACCGTTAATTAAAGATTTGCCGCTACAGTGCCAGCAAGATAATTCATGTCGGTAGAAACAGCCGAAATTTACGATCATCCCATCATCACCCTCCCACGGAATAATACTTGCACGGAGCATAAAACCTGCTGCTTTCTACGGTTCTAAGCAAGGACATCTATATACACTGATCCATAACTTACCAGCAGATATAATTGATAAAGGTGTCTTGCTAAGGGCTTCGATAGATCGGTTAAAACATACTCGAACGCTTCACCATTCGTCCAGCTGTCACCTTTGTACCTGTAGCACGAAACAATGAGAAAGTCAGAGATCCGAAGCGGTTAAATTTTTGATTTCGTATGAGCGCGGACGACGATGAGGGAGGTGCGAGAATGTTGTAGAGAAAGCTCGCGCGTCTACTATATTACCGCGACTAATGGTAATGACGCTCGTAATTCTCGGCGATAGTGATAGGTCCGCCCGTACGTTTCCGTGGGCCGATACCAAATGAATTATGTTCTCTCCTTCGACGGGTACTTTGGCGACGTTGAGTATCGAGTGGCAGAAACACGGGCTCCGTCGAATCACGCGAGAGTCCAGCAGACGTAAAAATAAACGAAGGAGAAAAAGAGGAGGGAGAAACGGAAAGGACGAAGCGACTCGGACGTGTATTTATGCGTCGCCTCGAGGAGTCGACGATTACCAGTCCAGTCCATATAGTATATGATTCCGTTGTTCCTTCTCTCGCGTGCCCTATCGCCTGTTTCCCGCTTTTCGTCGCGTGTGATAGTAGCGAGAAGCAAGAAGTAAAGAGAATTTAGAGAAGCACGCAGCGCGGATAAGGAGATGGACAATGGAATTTATGAATATGAAATAAATTACAGTACCTCGGAAGAAACTATTGTAATAAAATTAGTTGAACAGAGATGATAAGTAGACATAAGCTAATATACTAATCGCGCTCCGGCGCATGAAATAAAAGGTTTACGAATTTTTCATTTGAATAAATATCAGTCGCATTGTCCACCACGGACTAATTAAAGCGAATAAATCAAAGCCGTTTGCTCTGAGTGAACTATTCGTTACTTTCTTTACAGTTAAGCGTGTATCAAACACAAAAATGTAATTGTTCTGGACAGCACTGTAAGTTGCAATTCAATTAACGGCAAAACAATAATTGTGCTTTCAGCGTAAAAAGCAGCAAAGTCAAAAGAAAAGATAAAAGTGGTAATTTGATTAATCAATTGAGGGGTTGGCAGGGTTATAGTGGAGGTATCTCGGTGAACGATCATCGAATACATATGTGTACACAGGGCTCTTCCTTCAGATAGGAAATAAGGGAAAAGAAGTCCTTTCGATTCCGGGAATCTTGTTTCGCTCCGTCAGCCACTTTTCGTGCTGGTTTCTCTCTTTTGAGAAGTTCTCCGGTAGGGGCTTTTTCCTCTTGGCTGGCGTTTATAGACGCGTGCGTCTACACAAAAAGGCTTGTACGATTGGTGTACGGCTCGTCTAGGTAGATGCACCGTGAGGAGCATCTTCTTCCTCATCTCGACCTCCCCAACCCACCCTTGAGTTTTTTTCCCGACAGGCGCGCACGAAAGACAGAGGGCCGAGCGCTTTCTCTGTGCGCCCTTCCATGGTTTTTCCTCCACTCACCTCCCACTTCCATCTCGGAGTCGATGGGGAAAAAAGCAGCGAACGCGAAGACGGCCACGGCGTCGACCTAATCAAAGGGTAGGTGTATATATTCGCGGGCACTTTGCCCCGCTCGAAAGCCCTCTCTCCCCACCTCCGCTGTGAGAGAGCCACCAAGAGAACGCGTTGTCGAACAATCGTTTCGGAAGCTTTGAAGTTTCCTCCGTGGTCCCTGCAAACCCCTGGCCTCTTCTCGTCCGTCATCTAGTCAACCAGAGCGGCTCTGCCGGGCTTAGAGAACTGATAGCAGTACGAAGCCACTGTTGGATTCTTAAACCGACTAATAAAGCATGCTTCGAGTGGCACTTTTGTTGAGATACTAAGAGGAAATTCGTGCGGTTACAAAGAAAACTAGGGAAAAAGAGTAGGAAGTCCGTGTCCTTGGTTGAGTGACGAAGAGGTAGGCAAATCGGAAGCATGCTTCTTTTTCGGCTTTTGCTTCGGCCAAGTGGCTAATTACAACATTTTTTCTCTGTGCGAAGAATCGTACGACGATGGTCATTGTGCTGGATGGTACCTGCTTTGAATTTACCCCCGCGTCTTCATGAGAGGCACATGATGGAATAAGAGGAGCGCACGTGCGCGCTTTGCAGCGGCAAAGTCACACGCGCCCCAACCTTCACAACCTTCTTCTTCAAAGTTCGGGGCTAATCAACCGAAAAGAAGCCCTTGTCCTCTTTCGCCCTCTTCTCTGACCCTCCTCCTCGCGTACCCCCGCCATTTCCTCGAGTTCAGCCCTCCCATCTTCTCCACCCACCCTCCCTGTTTTCAAATCGTCCGTCACTCTACTCCACTTTCCATACTTCGCTTTAATCGTGCCCTCCACGAGCATGCATTATTTTTCCTTACTCTCCTTTGTCCGAGCCAATGCTCGTAAAATAAATTGATACGACATTTTTCCACCGAGCCGCGATGGCTTTGCCCTCGACGCAATGCTTTATCACCGGTTTCCTTAATCTCTTTTTTTCCATGAATCTATTTATCGACCTCCTTCCTCCCGTATTTTCGCCTTGGTATCTCGAGTCGTCGATGTCGGCACGCATCCGGAAAACATTGCGGAAGTGCCCACTCATTGTTCCGGAGGGCTCGTCGAGTGCAGCTTTGACGACGTCGTCAACGGGGTAATTAGTTGTTATTATACTTTGTGACAACGCCGACCGCTCGACCAAAGACTGATCCACCCTCTCGCCACCTCTCGGCTCCACAATTCTCCCGCTCCACGCTTTGCCTGTATCGAACTCAATTATAATTTTCGCCCTAGAGATTTTATAGTCCTCCCAAGATAGTTTGGTCTACGTCCGTGCGGACATATGTCTCTATTTGGCGGATCTCCCCTGTCAACGGCAACGGGACATTTTATTCGCAAGGGTGGGTGGGGGGGGGGGGGGCGAGAGGTTCCCCCAAAACTCTTTGTCAAGAGGAGATCGTCGAGTGCGTCGCTACAATCAACGTACCTCCGCCACTCGAACAAGGAGGGACATGGCCATGGTTATGTCATAAAGTTTCTTTGATGTCTAATCACGACTAATGGCACAGTACAGAATACTTTTTTAAACAACTACACCGTAGCAAAGTACTTTCGGTACATAAATATTATTCGTATCATAATTCATTCAATTGGAACGATCCACATGAATCACAGATCCAACAACGTTCGACAGGTTGCACTTTCTTTCGTCGCTTTGCGACTTAAGTTCCTAAGAAAAAGTACCGCTCGTCGCCGGGCTTCCTCGAGTTCGTCTCGGTGAGAGGATCGAAGCGAAACTTGGAGAAAAAGCGAGCGAAGGAGTTCGAGTTGACAGTCGAGACGAATCTGGGTCGAAGTCGACGAGTACATTGAGACAACGAAAGAAGAAAGTAAAAGACAAAAAAAGGTCCCCCTGTTCTTCCTCTTGCGTACTGTTTTTTCCTCATTTTTTACTCTTTTTCTCTCTCCCTCTCTGATAGCACCAACGACGAGTTAGTCTTCGCCGACTGTGGGAAAGCGCTCTTTATTAGGATGGACTCAAGAAAAACATCCTAGTCCGAAATTGTAATGGAAGCAGAAGTCGACGAAGACTAGAAGGAAAGAGATTTTCATCACTTGTGACTGCCTCGATTGACAAATGTATGTAACGTATTGGGCGACGGGCGGTGGGCCTCGCCCATTTTTTGCTCTTTCGCGCCCTTCTCGCGAGACTCCCACATCGGCAGGCACGGAAGCGGATAGACGGCGGTCGCGTCAATGAATTCTTTGATCCGCACTGTAATTAGTCGGTGACGCAGACTTCCAGCCAAGGGGCGGGGGGGGGGAGGAGGGTGAGGTAGCAAAAATGTTTGAGTGGCGATCAAAGTAGTGCGACTCTGCCTTGCGCCTGGCAAGCGGGAAGAGGCAGGGGCGGCTTTGCGACGGCCGCGGTACCTCCGAGGCGCCGTCGAGGGTGCGATACTCCCGCCTACACTTTTTCCACATTGGCGTCGAAATCACTTCCCCTTCTTTTTGCCCATTCGTCTAATATAATCTTCTTCGAGAAATCGTTTCGAGCTCTAATTTAAAGAATGCGTCCGCTGTGAGATGGCTGGAAAATCCACAAGAATACTGTGTAGAGAATGAAAAGACAAGTCGATATATTTTTCTTGGGTTGCAATGGACCAAGCGTTACGCCAGTGTCGTAGGGCGCTGCATAACGCGTCGAGTGGGCCACTCTCCGCCCTCAAAGCGACGCCGACATCGTCCTTGGTCGTTCTCGACGTCGCGACGCGCACGGCGCACGGCGCACGGCATCCACGACGTCATTCACCCCTTGCTCCTTGCACCAACCCTCCCACCCTGCGTGCCCACCTCGTCAAAGACCACATTCGTGCCGGAATCCTGTGCATCCGCCGACCGCGGCGTTCGAACGGTCTATCTTGCGGAAGCCCCCAACGGTTACAATCACGAACGTTTTCGTGCTCCTGCAGTCGCAACATCGCAAAGAATGTTGGAAGGTACGTCAACCGATTGGCAATACAAGCCGCTCGGCGATGCTTCGTATCGTACGACAAGAATTTTCCTTGTCGTTTCTCACGTTAAATGATGCGAAGCAGGCTATACGCTTGGAATTATGATAATTAACGGGAAGCAAGGGCATGTGGCTGACTACACTGCCCTGTTAGCGCGGCTCTCGAGTGTCACACAAACGGGGGTGCAACGGTTTTTATGCTTTGGAAAGTCTCAGACTACAAGAAGCACGAAACGGAGGGAAAGTGCGTTTTGCACTTTCAGACGTGAAATTTCACAAGGCGAATATAAAGCGGCGCCGACGATGTCTCGGTGGTAAGTTGAGCCGCGTCAGTGAGCGTATACGCGCCGAGTAATATCTTAATCCTCTTATACAGGAGAGTGTAAACCGAAACACACCTCCAACGGCGAACTCAAAGGACATGCTAAAAAAGAACCCTGCTGTGCTCCACTACATTCGCCCGAAAAAAATCTTTTTATCACCGACGTGTGAGATACGCTTCATTCTGGCGTTTTCCAACTTTTAGATGCATGTCATTTGGGAATCAAATGGTTCATAATAACGATCGGACATAGTCAACAGAAGAAGAGAATCAATTATATCTAATGATGCGTTGCTTTGGTTTTATTAATTTAAAGGCTGTGTCGCGCCTGTTGACAGGTCGTTATTTCGACATCTGCCGCTGAATCACGGTATTGTCCATCGTCTAACCTAGATTCCTTTCCCTTGATTAATCTCCAACAGGAAATTAATCACTGTGGCGGGGTCGGTCAAAGAGGGCTCGTGTCGAGAAAAAGCCAGTTGCACCAGGCTGCTACTGCAGAAGCTATCATCTACGCTGTGACAAATAATTCGATAAAGTTCACAGAATTGTCTCGACCGGTACCTCTATTTAACACAATGGTCATTACTTTATATTTTCATGGAATATCGCTGGACTTAGGAATCTCACGATTTATGGGCTTCGAAAATAGCGACGACACATCGACGGGGTTCTTTACTACGACCGTACTTTCCTCCGATCGTTCCGTTAATGACCGGGAGACAAGAACCTTCAACTTCCCCTTCATACAAGCCCGAGGGGGTTGGTCAGGACACAGCAACGGGGAAATGGGGGACACGGAGCCCAAACGGTTCCGAACCCCTCGAAATATTGATTGACAGCCGCGTGACAGATTTCACTGGCCACATCACCCTTGAGCCTTGCGTCTGCAACGTACACCGAATCTAGGAACCTCATCTCTTGTCCCCATTTTCTCGATTCCACACGAATCTCGTTCTCGTTTTCTCATGCTGATTTCACAGCGAGTACGCAGAGGTGCTCATATCGTTTACTGGAGGTACATGTATTCCGACATCTCTGACTACTTTCATCGTTCAAGCATAGCCACAGAATTTGAGAATCTTTTCTGTGAAACGACAAAATATTCAAATTTTTTAGCATAAGCATCGCGTGAAAGTTACGAAGAAACGCAGAATGTCACGCGTGTACTTGAGGTTTGTAGCTTGTTTGTCAAGCACTCGAGTGTCCAATTAACGCCAAGGATATAATTACGATTAATACTTGGGAGGTATTACCGTTGCCAACTAAACGCCTCGATAAACACGGTGGTCCGGTCCACTGGGATACACGCACTGACAAACAACGTCGTGGAAGCCTCTTAATGCGCATATGGAGAGGAAGAAGAGAGAGAGAAAGAGAGAAAGAGAGATATAGCGCTTGATAATCCACCTGCAAGGCGCTCGTTATCGCTTATGGTTTCTATTTGCCATCGAGTTAGCCAAGCAACGTCTTCCAGCAAGGTGGCCTCGCCAACTACGGAAGCGCCAGCAACCGTTATCACTTCTTAGAACGACGATACGATTAACATAAGCATGGTTTAAGAAAATTTCCTGCCGCAGAATAAATTTCGTGTCGTCGCTGTAGCCCCGACGACCTCAACATCAGCTGTCGTACAGTTTACATCGCAGTAAAGGCAATGGATTGATTACCGTGTTATTTTCCTTGTAAATATCATTGGGCAGAGTGTAATACCGAGCGTTGACGACAGGGAGGACGACAAGTGGATCGTGGAAAGAAAGGAAATCGCTTTCGAAGGCGACGAGGTCGGTCCTCTCTTTCGCTCATGAGCCGCAGGACAATGATTGCTCCGACGCTAAAGTCAATTGAAGATGTGACAACGGCCCGACTCCGCTGAATCATGTCACACGTCAAATGAGCGCTCGGAAACTGTCAGCCGGTCCAATTACGTCTTCATACCAATGCCCGAACCACCGACCCACCGACCCACCGAACGTGGCTCGTCCCACGAGCAACGCAACAACGCACGACACGTTGACAGGTTCTCTATGACCGACGAAATTCATCCGATCGGTTCGTTGTCTCCCACCGTAAACCCGGCCGACCCGTCGACCAATCTACTGCGGTTCATCCTCTTCTACGATGCGCACCCTCGATCCAACGATTTTACCCAACAGGATATTCCTTAGTAATAAACTTCAATAAATCCACTCCATTTAGTGAAGCAATTTCATTGGCACACGACAAAGGATCCGCGATCCTAATGATCGATAGGAAATTTACTTCTTCCGCATCCTCGTCTTGGGGCTTATTTTAACACGAAGGAAGCGACAGGTAGAGATGCCGAGGAAGGCAGACAAGAGCAAACGGATGTTATCGATGAGACACGGATGTGCCAAGTTTGCCGGAACGATGGCGACGAGAAATATCTACTTGCCTTCGATGACAGCGACGCTTCGTGGAAAGGCGCGCGTCCCGCATGCATAACTCGGTGCCACTACACGGGTAGGAAGCAATAAATCGTTGGTAGACTCGAAGATACGGCCCTCGGGACTACCCGCTGGCACGTTTCGTCGGCAACGAATCGAAATAAGTTTCCACTGCGTCGTGTGCTGACTCAGAACGCCAAATTCAGCCATGAAAAATCTTCATCCCTCATGAAACCAGTAGCTAAAATCGTACAATAACCGGCTGAAATCAACATCGAGTCGGAATGAATTACGACGAAAATGTGTCGACAAGTTGCGGCACTTGTCAGTGAGTGGCTCGTTTGGACGAGCAATAAATCCGCCGTTAAACGCTCGTAAAACTCGCACCCTAAAGCCGCGTGTCGCGTCGACGACGACGACATTGTACGGAAGAGAGAGAGAGAGAGAGAGAGAGAGAGAGAGAGAGAGAGAGAGAGAGAGAGAGAGAGAGAGAGAGAGAGGATGAGCCCTGTGAGTAGGGGTTGACGCGGACGAGGTCGACACATCTTTTTGATTCCCGTAGTCCTGTCGTGCAACCCGCGCTGAATTAACGAGTGATCCAGGACGGCTCGGAGGCCACCGTGCAAGCTGTCTCATTGTCAGCCGGGGACTAGGGGTTGAGCCTGGAGAAACTGTCGCTACGGCTTGTCTCTCTCACTTCATTTATACATAAAGAGACTCCCACACAATAGGAGTCTTTTATTCTCGTTTACGAGCACAGTAATAAATGAACATTCAATTAGACCTACGCTGCACCCGATACCACAAACGTCAATCTTTTTGTGGTAGGTTTTTGTGGCAGGTCAGGAATTTGCACGATGCCCCAGAGGAAGCTCGTAAAGTTACCCTAACGCAATATAACCGATCGTCACGGACGGTTTAAAGAAGAGACTAGGGTGAAATGGCTTGAAGAAAATACGGAATAATAACGTAACTATCAAGCAAGTTCTCCCATTTCCCATGACGCGTCGTTCTTTTCGCTGGAGTTGCGTACGATAACGAGGTGCGATTACGCGAGATGGGTGGCCTCCCTCGACGCTATCGCTGCTAGCCTCAACAGCAGAGGAAAAGGGGTGGGGAGTGGCAAGGGTGTACGGGTGCAATCGAGTAAACACGGAAGCTCTCCCGTGCATTCCTACCGAGCTGCGAATGCTGCAGCCAGGCCGGGAGGAGCGGGGGAATACCATCTCTCTCGCATCCACTTGCCAAGTCGCCATCTCACGCCTCTGAGTCCCTTTAAAATCAGGCCCTCATATTTTGTCAACGAGACAAACTGATAGGGATGTATCGAATATGAAATACCACTGCGCAGCTTATCGTACGATTAATCGGCGGTAATCGGCTAATTATATCAACCTGTCGAGGTGAAAAGCCAATATACAACATTTTACGATTATCAGACAAGCTAAACCTCTGCATCGCATCACGTACGCACGGTCCACAGCTAGCTGTTCACTGTCGCGCACTTAAGTATCCGCAAGGCATACGCTCGTTGTAAATGCGACATGTAACGAATCAGCACGTATTTCGTCGACTGAATCGCACAGTATCGTGAGCTGTATTGAGAAAATCAGCCGCTCTTGTTGGTGACGCCAAAGCTCAAGGTAGTCCTCACTTGTGGCCACGGTAGCCTAAATAAACTGTTTCGTTTCAACCCCACTTGTTCCCATTGAGTTTTAGGCCGTCTCCAAAAAACATTCCCGCACTCGTCGCAAACGAAAATACCCTCGGATCGATACATAATAATCCTTCACGCGATCGTCGTTCGTTGAGGTTCGTAGGAGATTTCGCAACGATAATTCGTAATCCGGGGCGTTGTGTTAAAATTGGCGAGGTGTTAGCCACGAGAACCACAAGAGCGCGTGCCGCGATAACAGTTTCGTGTGTACCGCAAATATTGGTCCATTACGTATCACAATGCGCCTCCACCCTCATCTTCTGAATCGCATCGAGCCCTCCACAGCTTCTGCTGTACGTCGACGAATGAATAAAGTAGGACCCAGCGATATGTCCAGCCACGTTCCCAATTTAGGCCGTGATATTCGCCTCGTTGCCTCGCCGCTTTTATCGATTCCTGTCCTCTGTCGCGTGATCGAAGGGTTTGCCGAAGAGGGCTGTGAGAAGAGGTCGTTCGAGGCAGGTAGACTCGAATCACCTTGTGGTTCCGAGCCAATCAACATTACGCCCAAGAAATATCCTAACCGTTTCGATATTTCCCACCGATCGAGGATACATCTTTGTCACATTAGGAGCAACTCAATGAAGATACTTTTGCTCCCACGAGAAACAGGTACTTTAAAGAACAGAATGGGCGACAGCCATCATGTAAAATTTCAGATTGTCCGATAAACATACTTTCTACGCGTAATGAAATGCAATGAAGATAAACACGGTTATTGAAGTAATCGTTCCGTCGCGAAGGACGGAAGGGGAGGAAACTGACGAACGAGATAAAACGTTGAAGGAGAGAGTTGAGCGGGACGAAGGAAAGGATAAGAGTAAAAAGGGAAAAACGCGGAGAGAAGGGATGGGGAGGGGAGGGGAAAGGAGAAAGCGTCGTCCCGTGGGATCTGTTGGGCATTGTCGGTGGGTTGCTTGGTTCGTCGCTCGTCGCCCGTCGCCCGTCGCTCGTCGCTCGTCGCTCGTCGCTCGTCGTTCGTAGTTCGAGGGCGCCATGACTCTCCCCACCGCCTCCCTTCGCGTACTTTTCTACGCTTCTGCACCGTACTCCCCTCGTTCTGCGTCCCTCCTCGGTCTCCTCGACCTCCTCGCCCTCCATGAAGCTGCGACGAGGTAGTGAGGGGCAAAGGGAGGGGCAGACGGGGCACCTTTCAGGGGTTAGCCCGGGACTGTCACTTGGTGATGGATGATTCTACCCCAACGCGATCAATTCGCCTAGTACACGCCCGGAGGGGGTGAATTTCACCCTCGAGCCTCGGGCTCGCTCCACACCGCTCGGAGAGGAGCCTGAGTCTCTGTAGATCCACTGGCAAGCCGGTTTCCTTTGGACTACCCAATGTACTTGGAAGAAAGTCAAGGCATCGCCAAGGTTTTTACACGGCTAGTACGATTTTTGCAAAAACTTGCCAGCTGCCCTCTTACTTTCCTTCGTCCTACGACTAATGGCAATAACGCAGAACAATAAATCCACTTGTGTATACGCAGTTATGTATAACGAACGAACTTTCTGGATGAACGACCATGAAAATGCGTTTTCCCTCGCGGAGGGACGTCATGTTTTACCACATCCTCGGTATCAACGCTTCCTCCTCCTTCCGTTTCGTCGCGCACGCTTCCCGGAGCCGTCTAATTTGCATACTAAATTTTAATCAACCAACCTCAAAGTGTAATATGTACGAAGCCAAGCGGCCGTACGTATTACTGCTCACACCTCGGCCGCACATTCACCGTTTCACTAATTACTTTCCCCGGCTGGTATACGTTAATTCGAATTGCTTTCGAATTACCTAACGTCGTGTCGAGGGTAAAGAAGCGAACGAAAGTGGAGGAGTTCGAAAAGAACGAGACCGAAAAATAAGGAGCAAATCTTGACGTATCGATATGAATTTTCAGAGGATCTGAAAGTAAAAGGGACAACGAGTATGCTGCTCTTGCGGTAAGTCGGTTAACATCCTCTAGAGTCACACGTTCGCCGGAGCATAGGTTTCATCGTTTCACCTCAGCCAAAGAGGCAAAACGACGTTTTGTGGATTATCGCGCGCGACAAAAGCTAACGGCGAGTAGTAGATGGAGAGCAGGGAGGGAAGAATTCTCGGAAATAGCGCGGGTCCATTGTCGCAGCTAGTACATATCGCGACTCACCGTTGCAGATACGATTGTATCTTTCTGCCGAGATTACATAAACCACCGGGACTTATGTCAACCATTTCAGGTTTTATCGCTCCAACTCCGCTCCTACTCAGAAACGCCTGCAAACTGTGCAAATCCCTAGTATCTTCTATCCATGTTTTGTCCCGCGATGAAATTTTAGCGGTATATCCCTTTGGTTCCTTTTTGGCGCTGGGTCTGCATATATGTTCGGTTAGATTATAAACGATTTAGGCGTGCCGTAGTCATTATCAGCCCCCTTGCTTCTCCGCCCGAAAATGTCCGAGTGCTCATCCATGAGGGGAGACAACACGTATCCACGGTATTCTCCATCGATTGTCGATTAACTCGACCATGTACGCGCGCCGCGTGGAAGCGAGGAACCGGCTCTGTTTTCTACCTTTTAAAAAGTCTATCCCATTCAGTGCTACTTACCAAACTATTCTTATATATGTACGTTATATCGGTCTAACGGCAAATTTTTATCCATGTCGGAGAAAAAAAAAATCTAATTGAGGGGATGATGATGGACGGTAGATCGGTAATCTGAATTTTACGGTCGAGGTGGATGAAGTGGGTGTGAGAAAATATGGAGTAGCCGAAATGTAGAATGATCCGTATTCGACTTACCGGCTGACAAAGAGTAGTGGAATGTGACGGATGCGGCTTCCGTCGTCGGCACCCTCGACACGCAGTTTTCCGTAGCACAGCGCTTCACCCGCGGCGCGGAACTCACTGGAGAGGAAGTGAGAAGAAGCGAAAATCGACACACAAGTCGAAGGTGGTAAGACGAGCACTAGAGAGGTTTCTACTGGCCGTCGATGTCACTGCCGGTGAACTCGCCGCCGTTAACCTTGAAAAGGCAACCCGGATGCAACGGTCCGCGGGGCTGTTTTGGGTGGCGCGTTGCTACAGCGGCCGACCGGTGCTCTCGCACTCGATTCACGCCACCTCGTGACTGAAGCCGGAAACGGGGAAATCGATAGGACGGACGTGGTGCACATGCGTGCACCGACCCTTAACGCGCTCGTCGGAGTTGCCGGACTCTCTTCTAGACGAAGAACCAGAAGAAGAAGGGTTCTAGACGTCGCTTTCCAAAGTAATGGGAATTTCTTTTCCATTCCCACCCCCTGCCACTCGCACCCTCCCTACAACTCTGCCGTTTCCGTTCCTTTCTCCCTCGCATGTAGGTTTTTTTTATGCGATATAGCATGAGCATCTAATGCGATTGCCGGGGAACTCGAATGCCAGAGAAAAATGTATTTTAAAACGTGGCAATTATCAAAGATTTCATGAGACGCGTAGTAGATTCGATAAATGTGCATGATACGCGAATGGAATGAAGAGACCGGCTTCTAGGACTGTTTGTATTTCATGGATCATCCTCGAGTTGACTTCTCGGCTTCGGACAATTGCGTTTCACGTTTCAGCCGTATTTTAGCAAGGCGCGACACGCGTCGACGACGAAGAAGCCGAGGGCAACGTTCGCCAAGCTGATGTGCGATTTTGGTGCCTTCGCTCAACGATCCAAAGGCGACTTAGGACGGGTTTAAACGTTAAGACAAATACGGATAAACGGGTCTGGCCCAGTGCCAAGAAATTTATCGTACGGAACGGCTGCGTACCTCCTGAATTCCGTTCACGATGGATACAACCGCAACTATATACTCCTCCGATAAATTCTCCGGAGACGAATCCACCTGGCGGACTGACCCGGTCCTGATGGGTCGTGGAACCCGATATCGATTCGGGTTCGTCTACCTGCCGAGTCTCTGCGGTTTAAAAATAACGCTCCACCGCGTCGCTCTCGCGATTATCCAAATCGAAATCTGTGTCATTAGATTACTTCGTGAATGTTCGATACGACCGTCGCCTATCGTTCGCTCGGCTGCGATACTTTTCAATTTTCGCCTGTCTTTCCGTCGCTTTCCGCGAATTTTCCCGTGGTAAAGTGAAACGGCAAAAAGAAGGAATTAAATATCGATTTCTCGTCGGGCCACGCGGCACCCGTAAAAAGAGAAGTTAATACTGGCGATATAAAAAAACCGACATAAAGTTGCCCGCGGAGAAGAATCCTTCGGTTCGAAGCGACGGAAGGAAGAGCCTTGCGGAACGAGCGGAAGTAAACGGCCGTAAGACGACATCGTCGTGTCACGAGGGAATCCAAAGACACGAACGGACGAAGAGAGAATGAACGGAAAACGGGGTTGTTGGAGCAACGCCAGATCTCGTCCTGCTATGGCAAGTATTCCTTCCAAGGACAGAGACTGTCCCGTCGTGCCTTTAAACCCCGGAAACGTAATGGCGCAGAATCACTCGCCGAATACGCACACCGCCTGCAAGTAGTAAAATCCAGGCTGGAAGTGCACGCATAAAAGTCGTTTATGCTGCTCCTCCCATGAGACAAATAGGATAATTTAAAAAAAAAACCGGCATACGTTTCATTCGAAATGGTTTAATTAAACGAAAATTCTCAGTATGAGTGAGTACAGCTCATAAATGTTTTTAGTTTATCGGAACAAGCACTTGTAAAGTGAACGGAAGAAGAATCAAAGTATAGCGCTGGTGGACGTAGTCTCGGCCGGCACTTTTCCGTGGACGTGCTTCCCGAGTCAGATCGTGTTTTCACGTAGGGTTCGTAGCGTAGATGACGGGGCATCGTCCATGAGCACGGCATGAAAGCCGTGGAAACGCGGATAGAATGAGAGCAAGTAGAAGAGAGAAAATGAGTGACAGAGAGAGAGAGAGAGAGAGAGAGTAGCATCTCGTAGCGGGTGCAAGGTTTCATGGTGTCATGGCAACACCCGCCGCGATAGAGGACGCCTTCGGTCCCCCTTTTGCAGTGGCAACATGCTGCCGCGGTAGGAAAACGTGCCGCAACGACGAAGAACCGAGTAGAAGAAAGAGAAAAAGAGAAAAAGAGACAGGGAGGAAGGGCGCTCGTGTGCTCCCAGGTTAACGTCGGCTCCTTCAAAAGGGGAAAGGAGAATTGGCCGGCCGGCCGATCGATCCCTCATCCCTATCGCGCACTCGAGGGCTCCTTTTTCCACAACCTCTCGTCTCGTGTACTCGGCCGCCTTATCAAAGAACGCTAGCATCTGTCTGGCATATCGGGGAAACGATGAGGAGCCCGGAAAAGTATAAACGACAGCTATAGTATATTAATTCGCCATGCCGTTCCTACTCCGATAATAGAACTCTTGTTGTATACTCAGGTCCGATATTACGCGGTTCAATGCCCTTACCGAACTTTTTCTATTATCCCATTTTAGTGTTAAATTCGCGGAAATTCGCGGAAATTCATGCTCGTCAGATCTACTCTACTTTCCTCGAAACGACGAATTCAAATGATACGAAGGCAACTTTTCTCATATCTCCAAGGGATTTCCTTGTAACATTTGGAAGAAATAGGTCCGTCTTTCTTCGCTACACATTGCTAGTATTAAGGGAGGCATAACGCGTTTCCTCTTATCGCTCGACATAAACTCTGAGAAGAAGATAATTTTGCCTGAAGGATAGGCTTGCGGGAAAAGCGATTCTATAAGAGACACCACTCACGACGGCAAAGTAATTTGAGAAGCACTGCACGTAAATGTCAATAGAAGGTAGCCAGGATCCGATAAGGGTTTTCCGAATTTCGGCTTCCGGATACATGCATATATACATACTGTCGCGCGTCGGCTTGCGCCTCCATACTCTGAATTGCAAATCTGGACGCAATTAAAACCGTATCGCCCGCGTGCTGCAGCTTGGTGATGCAAGCTACTACGGCCGACGTTGCTTTCGGGAAAGAGGAAACGAGAGATAGAGGGATCGAGGGAAAAGGACGAATCTGCAATTACGACGTTCGTCATTCGTCCACTCGAGCCTTGCCGGAAATTAGCGTCTGCTTAAAACTCCAGACACGGGCAATTAATCATCGCATAAAATTAAATGACACAACTTGCTTGCGTCTTTAAGCTTTTCTCATGGTTTCTTCAAATAGTCAAGAACCATAATTCATGTTGCATTAATGAATCCAACTTTCCCACGAATCCAACGGTTCTCGGTTCTCGGTTCTCGGTATTGATTTCGACTATGCAGACCTCATCAGCCAAAGTGATGACGGTCAATAATTTTCAAAAGTATCTAAATTTACGTTCAATATCACAGAAGCTTCCCAAAATGTTTAACCAGCGTAAGAAATTTCATCAGGCTGGAAAATTGTAAGCCAACGTAGGCTAATGTAGGTTACTCGTTTCGCTGAGTCTTCTCTGACATGAAAATAGAAAAGGGGATTGATATATCGTTAATAAGGCTTCTCTTATGGTCATGTTGTTGCCTTTCAGTAATATCACCAAGTAGAGTCTCTTCCGCCATTTGATATAAGCCACTCACTGCTCCTATAATTACTTCCTTACCCAAGGGGCTGTTCCGTGTTCCTTCGGGTTTGTTTGAAGATGTAACGTGATTTAAGGAGATAAATATGGACGGTGAAACAACATTGGTGCAAAGGAGAATCAGTATCCAACGTGACTCTGCAGAACGTTATTCACTCCTCAGCAGTGATTGTGAGTCAGTGTTATTGCTCCTCTTTTCGTACGTCTTTTCTTTCCGATGGGCCGAGAAAAATTGAAATTCACGAGGAAATACACGTGGGTTGAGAATAGTAAGACGGCTGCCAAATTACTGGTTGGCTGGATTAACGAGTATTCGATTTATTTACGCGAGTAATTTCATCCGAGGAAATAAATATGGTCTGTCGAGCATATAGGGCCGGTCGTCGGTGTAATGTAGCGAACGAGAAGAATCAATATCTAAGGCGATAGAGCATGATCCATCGCATTTCTTTGGTATTCGTTCGTGTAATAGAAAGCCATCCTTAACTTTCAAGAGGGAGAAGATTTACGAATGGTTGCTGAGCGATCGGCCGCGGAACGTCATGTCTCTGGCACGACCCTCCCGTTACATTCAGAGCCGAACAGGAGGAGAGGAGGTCGGCTTTGAAATTGCTGGTTACCATTGGTTAACCGGTTAATCGACTCGGCGTCCATTTCTCTTTCTCTCTCGTCCCCTCTTAGTTCCTCCGCCGGCGATCACCCGTGTAATCATTCCGCTGCACCGCAATTTGTAAGTCGTAAACCAACGATGTTATCGATTACTGACAATGATGGCGGGGCGGGGTGAAATCCGATGTAATGACCTAGGAGACCGCTATGCAATTCTAACTGTACGTTGTACTTGATCGATGGAAACATCTTCGTCCGCCACTGCACGTCAAAATTCAATTAGAAAATGACCCCTGGCTCTTACGCACTACAGGACAATACTCATGCACGTCGATCCAACGAATGGACGATTCCATACGAGAGGATTAATTAAAATCGATTAAAAGAAACGCACGGATTTGGTGAGGAGCAACCGATAATTGGAGGAAATTCGTTTCCCGCGATCTCTCATTCTCCCTCGACGTGGCCATTTTGCGCCCTCTCCGGAACTTTCCTAGTCGAACGCGCAGCCAATTCCAGAGGGATTCAATTTCTTTCCAATCGTTTTGTTTTTCCTTTCTACTTGAGCCATGGCTACACAGAAAACTAGACGAGAAAAAGGCCTATCGAACCGATTACCAACACATACTCCCATTTGTTCTTTGTCTAACTCTATGTCCAATTAGTTTAACGGTCTTTCTATGGGCAGTAATATTTGCTCTGATTTTCTGCATTGTCTGTGCGGTTTATGAACCGAAACCCTTTTCACTGCTTTCGGATTTATCCCAGCACCCTAACCCATCCCATTTTCTATTACACCGGCATTCAGGAAGCAGTCTATACATAGAGAAAGGCAACTGTGCGTCGGGGATGATCGGCGAATCGAAGCGTCCTACCGCGTTTTTAGCATCGCATCCGAAATATTGCGAAATGATTCCCGCAAAAAGCCCATGAGATACAGGAGGGCTGAGGACAACGAGTGGAAATCATCGACGATGGGAAAAAATCCATGCCCCTTCCAGTCTGCCACCGAATCTGCTGCACGAGTTAGTCGCAAAAAAGGGCCGCGGATATTAACGGCTCGTACACTTTTCGCCGTCCATGTGCCATCCGTTTTCCCAGCAAAATTGAGAATCCAATGAATTTCATAATATTTAACTTCGTTCATTAACCCATTTTAACGTCCAAGTTACACAAGTATAAATTTCTACGTGGTTTAAAACTATAGAAAGTAGGTGGCCAGAATTGAAGCGATGATCAATAGACGACGTACTCGACAGCTTTACGGCTTGCGCTAGAAAATAATCCGTTTTACCGGGTTCGACTAGCGCCTATGGCTGTTTGTTATTCCAGCCGCGTCTTCTTTACGACAACGTTCTAAGTAAAACAGAGGAAAACGGCTCACGCTACGGTTTTAGAGTGCGGATGGAATTGTGAACGATGATTTCTTCAATGCCTCTTGTTGCACGTGACATTCGGTAAAAAACTATTACCGTACAGAAGGTCTAGTATGTCCATGATATCCATATCTGAGGGTTTCGTTAACATATGTTCTATTCGCACGAATTTCTTGTGTATAGACCGGTCGTGTTTCAGCGTACGAAGAACCTGAGTCTACAAAAGAAACTCACAGGGTATATGAGCTATTGTATAAGCTACTGCGTCAACAAGAATCGTTTATAGGACATCAAATAGTTGATAAAAAAGGTTCGAGACTAAAAGAAGCACTTGATATTCTGCATCGTCGATTTGTGGCTAATGAACCAGTGGTGATGCGCGTGCAGCCACGTAAATATTGTCCTTCAACGGTAAAGCAAAATCGACGCTTGCAGTCTGCAAACATTTGTCCTAACGCTATTTTGCGATTTACATTGATACTTTTCGCGATGTCGAGGTACGGTTAATTGTCCGAATAAACGGTAACATCGCTTCGCATACATTCATGCTACTTTAGAGGTTTAGTCGAACAACATTTGGAAGAGACAAAAGTTGTATTAGGCAGTATTTCTGTCGGGACCAGGAACATATCGACTCGCACATAGGTGCATAAATATGTTGCTGGTAGATGCGTTAACGAAGGCAGTTGCTTTGACGTAGGCCTGTGCTGCGTAATTTTTATTAATTACTAGAAAGCGCCGTGCCTCTGACATCCATTGCGTACGTTTTTTTTTCGCTTGGCACTGCCTGTATTCATGAAATGACGTCGACATCGGCGTTAGCCCCAGCGCCGTTCCGCCTTTATATTTCTCGTGTGAACCTGGCCGAAGCAAATAAGCCCAACACCTTTTCTGTTGACTCGACGCTGAATATCCACGTTATCCGGAGAACTTGAATAGGCCGAACCGATCTAGCAACCGAGATTTTCCTGTATCAGAAATTCAATACGCCTCGAAAGAATTTGAATTTTGTGGGAGAAATCGACCGAAGTCTGATTGAAGTCAATGTTCACTTGTAAGGTTAAAATTAATTTCCTTGAGAAGCGAGAGAAGTGGGTGGGCAGATCAATTGCCAGAGATACCCATCCCTCTACTTTTCCCGAGCAACAGCGGCCCCCATGGCGAAATCGATTATGAAAATACGACAAACCGAGAGACGATCGGCCCCTCCTTCGAGGAAAAGTTAACGCCGACGATACGACAGCTATGCCAGTCTGACATTGAATCTTTCTTCGGTCTTTCCTATCCTCCAGGATTTCAGTCAATAACACATCTTTGAACTGAAATATATTTCTAAGCTTCGTCAATACCATTTTTCCAAGTCAATATGATCATTGTCTTCATTTTCAGGACAATTGCATGTTTGGCATAGTTGGATAGAAAAAATTGTTATTTTCCTCGAAGGATATGTAACCGTTGAGGGTGGCACCGCGGGAACTCATGTTTCATCACGACAGCTTGATTCATATGACCGAGCTAGTGTAATACGACCGTCTTATTTGCACTGTGCGTCAGATGGTCCCTCGCCGATTCGACTTCCGCTCAATATCCAACGGTACCCGGGGGCATAGCCAACCATTATTATTGCAACGCGAAATATATAACGCATGAATGGATTTATCTGCGAATGTCAGCTTAGCATCGAGAAATACAAAATTCTTGTAGTCCTTCCTTCACAGGTGTTTATAATGTAGCTGCCGGTTACTTGCCGGGCTATGCAACGGATTATATCAGAGCTCCGTTACCTTCCGTCAACCCGTTTTTATTTCAAACATCGTGCGCTCGTAATTCTGAGATGTCGCTATATACGTAAAGTCTGAACTGTGAAAGTGCGAGGTACAAACCCTTAGACCCAGTCTCTCTTTTCCAGTTCTTTTCCGTGTTGCACGGTCCTTCGCACAACGTCGTCGGCAACGGCTGTACGAAAGCTTGAAAATTCACAGTTCCGGTGTGTCAAAGAGAATTCGCAAACGGCAAAGATGGATGAAGGGATTAAAGGATGTGAGCGGTGCTTAGCTTGCACGTCTTTTTGCTCCTTCCCACTCATTTTATTTCCACCGTTAGCACCCACTTTATTTCGCTTTACGTTTCTTCACCTGCCCTCTTGCATCGGTTTTTATGCAGCCGATCTTTGTCCTTAGATATCCGTTTGTCTCTTTCTGCGTGTGTCCTCCTCCTCATCTCGACTTTTCTCATCGTTTCACTTTGTTTCCGAGTCCGTTCTGTACTTTGCTGTAACTACAGCTCGTGGGCTGTCTTTATTTCCCTTTGAACCCGTTCCCCCCGGATCGTCTTTGTTCGATTCGCGCGATTTAAACGTGCTCCAAGCCGTCAAATAGGATGCACGCACTGGTGCAGTCGCAGTTCATTGGCAGTGCTATACACGGCTGAGCCTCCGCTTTGCTCCCCGTGCCCTCTCCATGCCAAAAAGGGTATAAATTTGAAAAGGACGAGAATTCAAAGTCACGGCAAAAAGATGTCTAGTGCTCTAATGACGAAATCTCGTATGAATCAGCCGCACTTTGTACCCATGGGAAATGTTGGAATGAAAGGACGGCCTCTCGTCGTACTTTACTAATCGTTGCACTTTTCTATCGATCGTTTAGTTTGCATCATCGCAACACGATTTCGCAATTAGCTCATTTTAACTCGTTGAAGCAAATAGAACCCAAAGTGGCTCGTTTCATCTCCGATACGTTTGACCTCAAAATATTCTGGTCCACCTCGGCTTAACTCTATCTAAAGACTTTTCAATTACTTGAATAATTTTATGTGTATATTGCTGACAGGCCCGTCATAATGATTTGCGTCAAATCTACTTGCTGGTCCACACATGAAAGGATGGCATAGAGGATATAAGTCAGGTGAGAAAGTTATTGAGGCGATAATTGGTGGATTAACCGATTCGGAGGTGTGTCGCAGCATCGTAGTATCGTAGTATCGTAGTATCGTAGTATCGTAGCTTTGTAGCTCGGCATTGCTATCTGCGGTCAGAGGCGGCAGGGTGAATGCCGGATCCAATCGGAGCGATGCCTTCGGGGCGAAACCGGGCACTCTCCGACCCAGGAGGCGTCAGCCGTGAACCATTTCATTGGTTCTTCTCGCTAACAGTAACATGACGCTAACAATTCGTGCCCACATGTACACACCAATACGTTACAATATCGAATGCATTTTCGTGAATAAATTATAGAGCATGATTCGTAATATCACATTTACTCCAAACTTTGAATCGGTCCACGGGACTTCCTATTTACAACCTGTCTCTCCGAGGGAAACTTCATTTAGATTTAGAATATACCTCTTCCGCGAGAGAATGAATTCATTTGAAATAACATAACGCACAGGCGAGTCGTATCTTATTGTCGTCGTCCATGTCCTTTCGGCTTCTAGGCTTCTAGGCTTCTAGGCTTTTATGGAGAGAGGGGGAGGCATAAACGGGTTGCCCCGCAGCTCGAATCCCGTCGTAGCCATGCGAAATCGAATCTGACGTTATAATGGAACCGGCATTAGTGGTTTTACCGCTTTGGGTCGGGACGAGAATTGCTCGCGAAAGTGCCGACCCCTGCTCGAAAATAGCGACGGAGACCACACGGAAGGACGCCTAAATTCACCATGAAGCCAACGGATATAAGTTCGGCAGCTTCCATGCAGATGTATTGTTAAACATGTTATATCATTTCGAAGGACAAAATGATCGTTTTAGTCGCACGGTAAAATCTGAAAGATTGGTCAACAGTACTTGTTATTTCAACAGACTTCTTACGCGCGGAAACGAACTCCTCGAATTGTCGTGAAGCGTGTAATGGCCGTTTGGGCGGTAACGAAGAGCATGCTCACCACCCGCGGCGACCAATTACTGAGGGGAAAGTAGAGAAATTTTGCAGGGGTTGCTTTGTCACGAGGCAATTGCTATTTCCTTTTCAGCGACAAACGACGTAACGCTATCGGAAGGCTAGAGGACATTTTTAATCTTTGATGGAGTCATCTCTCGGTATTTAGGATAAATCCACTATGTATTTGTTGGAATTTTCCGACATGATATTGGTTCAGGATGGTTGTACTAGGTCGCATTCATCAGTATGCCTTCTTTTTTCATGGGGAAGTAGGTGTGAGACAGCGAAAAAAAATCCATTGTCGGGAAAAACGTTCGTCTCTCGTACTCGTATATCGACAGTTGGAACAGAAGCGAAGTGTCGACAGGGTGGTCGGGGGCAACATCGGCA
Organism: Hedychridium roseum; assembly: GCA_963989215.1. Lineage (NCBI taxonomy): Eukaryota > Metazoa > Arthropoda > Insecta > Hymenoptera > Chrysididae > Hedychridium > Hedychridium roseum. Next base: position 286,913 of record OZ022318.1, on the reverse strand, counting down.
ACATCGATAGGAATATCTCGTACTCGAACGAAGGGACTCTATTCACGCCAGGATAATGGGGGACGAAGGAGAATGGAGAGGCCCGAACGGGGCTCGCACGGCCTCACCACACTGGATACTCTCTCCCTTCTGTCTCTCGTGACGGATTTCACGCGACGCTGTCCGCGAACGTGTCTCTCGACGACGGCAGAGATGAAAATGCGCTTCGACAGGTCTTCTTTACAGATCCTCCGATCAAAGCCGACATAATATCTTCCGCCGGATAGAAGAAAACTTTTCTATTATGCTACTTCATTTGGTGCAAAAGCGTTTCATTCTCCGAAACACATACATATGGAAAGTCTAGAAAGTGGACGTCCCTGAAAAGATAATGGCGTGGACGATGTACGTGAATGTAAGTAGACTAGCCGGAAAGCGTGTCGAGCATTGTCCAGCATATTACACATTCCTTGTGTCGCGTCTTTAGAGGAGCCCTTTATCCTCTACCCTCTTACGGCTCCCGTGAGTTTCGTAAGCTCGCGAAACGACCGTACAGAGTGCATCTCTCAGCGTAGCGTGTGTATGCGAGTTTTCTGCTTACACCAAGCAACTAAAAGAACTTTACGGCCAGAATGATGCACCCCCTAAGGTGAATAGATAGAGCGTCAACAAGGATTGTGCCTGGTAGAACCGTTTCTGCCTCTTGAAACGTTCAACGGTTAGCCAAAAAAGCTTCACTAAACGACGCCCGGGCCACTTAAATTGCAATACTCATCCGCAGAAACATCAAATCACGCAGCTATCAAACGCTCCAATTCGAGAACGGAAATAGTCGAATGAGACACGTTCAATCGTCCAAGAGTTCGACCACGTCACTTTCCGACGCCTAGCTAGCTCACCACTTGGGGGCAAATCTCGATTATCCACGATCATAGCTGTTTCTGACAGAATGGAATACGTTTATAGCGGAACTATCTATCTTTACGACAAAAATGTGTTTAGTGGAAAATATCCCTGATATACAGCTTAAAAGCAGAACTATTCGTTCGGTCGAGGGAGAAACATGAATGCGTGAATATTTTCACAAATGAAAGAGACCGAACGTGAGACAGTGAATTGTGATTTTCGAATGACTGTTTGCCCTGGTCGACTACAAATTTTCAATTACGCGTACGGCTCGGCGTGATTCGATTATCGTGGCCGGGGCTTGATTACCGATTCAATTGTTGTAACGAGTGCGCCGAGGAATCCGTTTCTATTTGCTGCTGGACGATAGCGGAAAACGAATCATCTATTATGCAGTATGTTCCGATCCTGCCTGCGCGTCCACGCTTTTCCAACGTTTCTGTCTCTCAGTCCCTGGCACGATCGAAACCCATCAAAGTCGTTTTTCCACACTCTTTCCCCAAGTTTCGTGTGTTTCTAGTTACCTGCTTCCCCCTTCCCAAGTCCTCGGTAACTGTCTCTCTCGAGGCGTTAAGCGACGTAATGCGGCAATTTTGTTAGGCGTTACCGCAAATTCGTCGGAGATATGAACGGGTGGCTCGTGGCTCCTCATCCTCGAGGGCCATTAAGCGATCTTCCCGTGATAATTGCTGTCAGTCGAGGTTCCATTTCTGCGAGAGGACACGACCAACCGTTCATCTCCATCACCACCATACTCACTCCCACGCCTGTCTCAGCTTCTAACGATCACCCTCTCACAGGGAAAGGTACGAAATTCCCCATTTTTTCACGCTTTCTTGTATCAGCTTTTTAAAGACAACCTATGACAATAATTATACGCTTCTACGAGGTGCATTGGATTCTGCACTAATATTTTATCTAAGGAGTTTTGGACTTGTTTGATCAGCAATCGATATGGCTTCGGTTAACGCAAGAAGAAGAATTCTTCTGTTTTACCAACAACCGATTGCTGTGCCTGCTCCTGTGAAACCGGTTTCCGCTGAACATGACCCGTCCATCTTGTACCCAGAACTCCCGCTACCTTTTCGACTACGCACCAATCATTTTGCCGAACACCTTACGCTTGATTGCCCATGTATGCGAGTCGAAAGACAAATTAAAAACAGTAGCATACACATGACCTAATGGAAGAAGCGAGAGTAAGAATTACGGGCAAATCCAGTGAACCCCACGTCGATATGATACGGCGCGAAAAATGAGGCAGAAAGTCTTAGCAGAGAAATGTCTAATTTTATATGCCCTTGAATTCTTATTGATATATTCATCAGTATACATGGGACGAATAGTTTCGTGCATGGAATTGCCGCTGATTCTACTGGGAAATGTCATAACAAGTTGAACCGTCGATTCCTCCTAATTTCGGCAGGCTTGCTCCCCCGTATGAAATCAATTGAGAACCGCGCGACAATGAGGAAGTAGAAACGGACCTTAGGTGGAAGGTGCGACTCGATTACCCGAGCCACGATGCGGATCCTTTCTTAATCGTGCGATCCCTGCTCCGGAGAGGAGCTGGCAACAACGGCCGCAGGAGGAGTGATCTTGTGGGAGCACTGGCCACGGGAGAAGGAGATCGGACCGTGAACCGCACGAGAGCGAGACCAAGGGAGAATAGTGGGAAGGAAAAGAGAGGGAAAGGGCCAAGGATACGACTCACGAGCCTAAACAGAGGAAGAAAATGTGAGAGAACGAAAGGCCCAAGAGGCAGGGGCGGTAGAGGAAGAGTAGAAAAAGAGAAAAAGAGTAGCTAAGAGGTGAGGAGGAAGGGAAGGATCGTTGAGGGAAAGAGAGGGAGAGAGCGAGGACGGCTCAAGCTGGGTCCAGCTATCGTAAAACCCGCCTCTCGTACCTCAGGTATACGGCACACATCGCGCTCATCTTTTAAACTATCGTGCTTGAAAAAGCTTCGCCATGTTCCTCGATGCTCTACGAATGAGTCACGCGTGAACAAGTGTCCGTGATAGCTAGAGCAAAGGGTACAAGTAGGAGATATAGCAAAGGAGAAACGACGTCTCCCAGGTGCCGTTTCCTTTCGTTGCCGTGAAGCGAAGGATGCCGCGGTACGTTTGGTATTCAACGTCGATACGGTGCTTCGATGAGTCTCGTCCACGTGAGTGTCACGCGGCCAAAGCTCTTACATTTTAAGAAGCGAATGACTGCTCGAGAGTCGACATGATTTTAAGACACAACTCAATATACAAACTATAGAAGGACCAGGCGATCGTGCTACCAAAGCTTCGCTCCAACGTTTACCAGCTCGTCAATCTGTGAATTTCGTCAATTCTGTGAATTTCTCGACGTCTAACTAACGGCGCTGTAATTTATAGTGATTAATATTCAGCGGTAAGTGTCATGGCTCGATCTTTTTCGCATATACATTGAAAGGCTCATTCTTCCACTGTTGAAGGATGTTTCAAACGAGTACGTACTGATCGATTTACAAATTGTTTACTATGTTCGGCGGTAATCGAGCGCGATACACCGAGTACATTGAAAATAAACAACACGAAAGTACTCTCGTAGGCAATACTCTGTTGTTGTGCGATCTGATAATCGGTCGTTTTACTTGTAAGTATTATCTCTTGCGATTTCTCATTTTTTATACTTGGGTATCACTTTATAATCTACAAACCCCGGACTAATTAAAAGCAAATCGATCTGATGGTGTCTGACATGAAATAATCTCTACGGACGGTCTACACATAGCGATATACGTATAGATATAAACACACTGAACGAGCCGCCCGAATGTCCGGCTCGTCAATCAAATATTAATCGCGCAATTAGCACCGATTGTACCCGAATAGATTTCGCTATAGACGCGATTTTTTATCATGTTGTACGAAAAGCTGTCGAGGGTTGGACGTGACAGTCGTATTATTAGATTTTTTGTACATTCATCTACGTGTATTTATTGAGGTTTCTTCAAAAGTACATGTTTATAAGGCAACGATGAAATAGGATAAAAAGTAAAGATAACTGCGGTCTACTTAGGCCACTACGTACGTAGCAATAGTGGAAATATCTGCTTGGATTTACTCACATACTTAGGGGACGAGGAAGAATGGGGACGAGGGCCGTAGCCGTGGGTGCAGTGGCAGGTGCAGCGGGGGTTTCCGGCGAAGCCGGCCTCGCCGGTGTCCCTAGGCTTTTGGAGGACCTCGCCAGGCTTTCCGAAGACAAGGACACTGCCGACATCGTTTTTCTTCTTGGAAGAGAAGAAACGCCGGTTTACGCACACAGGATAATTCTTCAAGCCAGGTTGGTACATATTCTTATTCGCTTATTATCGTCAGTGGTCATGAGGATAAGGTGAATCTGCTAATGCTCGTTTTATCGACGTCTAACGTTCCGATTAAATAAATTCAGTAGCAAGGAACTCGAGTGCGTCATAACAATATCATTTCTTCCCCATTTTTCTTCCCTACGGACTTCTCAGACGGCACTGCTAACGGAAATCTCGTTAAGTGATGCGCCATGAGTCGCTGAGGGACTGGATTAATTGTTAATCGTAATTTTTATTAAAAACCCAGCGAATCTCGCACCAAGTCAGATTTCCTCGGAGACCAGAAAGGCCGGAAGCGGATTTTTACGCAGATCTTGACATGTATCGCGCAGCACAATTAAACGGATTTTTTCCACTGGATACCGAAATGAAGTAAATGTATTTTTCCTTTGTCGGTACATCACGAGTTGGTTGTGCAACTCGATGGGTTTTTAGAAATTAGAACGTCTAGTCTATCTCTGGTGGTCAGCAAACACGGTTTTCCGTGACGGCTAGTAGCCACGCTCCTCTGTTACTTAATACCAGCTAACTTGCTTTGCGGTAATTTCGTTAGAAAGTTTCCAACTGCCGACAGAACTCCGACGAGACAAAAAAGTTTGATTCCTCTAATGCACTGCTCAAGATAGCGAGGAACAAAATAGGAATTTACAATAATCTCGTTTATATTATTTTCCATCACGGTGCCGTGAAAGTTTGCTAGAAACAACATGGAAGTGAAAAAGTGATGAGGGCAGAACCGTCTAATTAAGCAAACTTCGATACTATGAGTAATAAGCAGCTTTCTATCACCCTGTTCGGACGGGCTGAATGAAAGAACGAATCCAAATGCTGCGGGCATTCGACAAAACTATCGGTTAGCAAATAATCGACAGACAATGATGGGGAAATAGCGGCTAAACTTTCTCGATTGGCGTTCATGGAAGTTCGGATTGCGACGATGAATTTTAATTAAGGGACTCAATTGTTACCGACCAAACGAGTCGATCGGCCGTTCTAATTAGTCGAACAATAATAGGATTGTTCTCGCTTCTACCGACGTTCTCCTTCCTTCTCGTTTCCGCAAGGCTCACAGCTCCTTACAGACGGAGCGTGCTCTCGTCGAAGGAATTCTAATTATTGCGAGAAGGGGTTGGTTGATATTTGGAGGATGACATTCAGGGGGACGATTACAAGCGAACTAGATAAAGGGGAAGCGATGGAGGAATAGAGAGTAGTGGCAGGCCAAAGAGAGACAAGACGGTGCTAATTGTAAAGTCAATTACGATATTTCCGCGGAACCCTTTTGATATCTCAATATCTCTTGGTTCAGAGGGGCCATTGAGGCCTTTATCGTTGGTCCCATTCTCCCCTTTCCTCTCACCCTCTTTCGATTGCGTTTTCGCCACCCCCACCTGGTCTCTTTGTCGACGCGAGCCTCGGAAAATTAAGTTACGCATGCTCATGACAGGCGTCCCCGTCCGAAACGAATGGACAATGGCCCGACCACACTCGAATTCGCTCTCGCATCCACTCACGTCCCTCCAGGTATTCCACTCCTGAAAATCCTGATAAAGTGCACACGGAAAGCCGTGGTTGTGCCGCGCTATGTCTTGGCGCTATTTTCCAACGAAAGCTGTCGCGGCGAGTGGCCCTTTTGTTCGCTCGAAAAACCACGAAAATCCTTCAAGTCGAGTGTTTTGATCCGTTTCAAGTGGGGGGAAACAATGAGCGGACATCAGTGCTCCATTCCTTTTGTCATCAGAGTTCTGCAGTATTGGATAGTTTGTGGAGGCATCCCTCTAATCACCTCCTAGCTTATCCTTTTAGAAAATATAACATTTGCATGGCACGTCACTTTATGGAATATTCAGGTATTTTTATACCGTTCCCTAGAAAGGAATGCCGGAGATTCGTAAGCTAGATGTGAAATCAAAGCTCTGGCTGGCAACCCTTTAAAAAACGGTAGTTTTACAAGTTAACGTGGAGCACAAAGGCATTCTCAGGTACGAGAAGGACAATAACGAGCCGGAGAACGAGGCGTTTTTACGGCGTTGGTTTTGGCGCAGAGGAGAGGAAACGAAGAGGGGTTCGTTTTGGCTCGCGCGAAACCCTCTGCCTGTTTCTCGCACACACATTCACACGCTCAGTCTCGCGAGTTCGCTATGCAGGCCGGAAGCTGAGGCGGTTTTCGCGCGGAGATCGACGGAGCCGCCGCACATAATCGCAGGCTTGGTCGTTAGCGTGCCGGTGCCCGCGGCGACATTCAACCCTTGCCTTCGTAAAGCCAAGCACCAGCCACGACCCCCACGAGCCCCGTATCCCAGACGACGCCGCAGCAGAATAACCCTCTCTCTTCCTTCCTCTTTCCCTTTCTGTCTTTACTCCTACTTTTTCCTCTCAATTCTTCTTATTTTCCTACCGCTCGCTCTTGCTATTCCATTTCTATTCCATTATCTGACCTTAGCACTGTGCTTAGAGTGATTATCTCTTGATTCTCTTCTCTACTGTTCCTTTGAGATTAGAAACTTGCTATTCATCGTTGCACAACTTATATCAACCTCGTGAAATACACATAACTCGTAATTCTAAACCAAGAGTACATGTATGCATATGTGCATCACACACAACTGCCTTCTCGATGGTTTGCTTTTCCATCTTTCTTTTTGCACACTAGAACTCGTCAGAGGCCAAATTCCTGCATTCGCTCGTAGTAGTAGAGCTGTACCTACGAGTCAGTGCATCAAAGCTCTACCCTTTCCATTTACTTTGGTGCGCCCTTTGACACACGTTCTTTTGATTCGATATACACGCACTTGCGCCGTGCCTTACGCGTCGTCAGTGAGGTCGTGTAGTCGTCGTTCTTTCGTTTCACGTCAAGCTTTCCCGGCCGGCCTATGTAGCTCGCATCGCCTGCCCGTCGAGGATTAATGTGAAAAGTTGTGCCCCTACTTTGCCACTGCATCTTAATTTTAATCGTAATTGAGAAATGAGCGATATATTCCAATTTACAGATGCAAAAACTTCACAACTACCAAGAGGATTGGTTCCCCCGCAAATCCAACTCCGGTGAGGATGCCCCATGCACACCCAGAAACCTTTCGACAATTCATCCATTATATTTACACAGGAAAGGTAACGGAAATTTAAAGCATTTCCCTAGCACTGTTTTATGGATTTACAATAATATCTTATTTTCCACTGTCGCTGATTAGATCATGCTTCAAGACAGTGGAATCTTCGAGATGCTGGGTCTGGCGCAGGAACTCGGCGTCGAAGAACTTTGGAGAAGTTGCGAGGAACACGTCTCAGCAACTCTCAGCCCCGGCAATGCTTGTGCTCTCCTGACCGCAGCTTTGGAAGCGCAAGACCGAGTTCCTGGTAAGTTGATTTTATGGATAATTAATTCAGCTCTCGCGACGATGACGTAAAGGGCATCTTCGAGGGAAACCACTATCCTTACACGAATCATCTTACTGTACTGTAACCATTGATCATGGATGAAATTATCAAGTAAAAATGATTAACATGCTCAAGTCTTACAATATCACACGATGAATTATTTTGACTTGCTCAGAAGAGGCTTTATGATTGCCCTTTATCATTATTCGATGCAAGGTATTATTTTTCACGTTTTCCTACGTAAATGTGTGAAAAAATATCGACAATATCAAACTAGAGAAGATTTAACTAAATGGGACTTATGTAAGCTATAAATACAAATCGAAAAGTCAACTTTTTTGGTTGAAAGTATTGATCCTGCACGGTTGAGCCGCAACTTCAAATCTAGTTATTTTATCGACTGTTCTTTTAGTTATTTAATTGCCATATCAACCGTCAAGGCGCCACTGAACAGAACATTTGCTATTCTCAGTGCAGCCAACAACGACATATACTTAGGGTACTTACTCCTTTATGTCCGTATCCTATTAATACATTATCTTTACTCTACTATGAAGATAAAGTAATATGGCATTGTAATTATAAAATGACGTGCAATATCTCGAAGATACGTACTCCAAGTATTTTTCATTTTTTTTGAAACATTTAGTGACAAAATGAACTGTTGGTATGAACTAGCCGCCATGATTGTCGGCGTCTTATAATTGAGGAAGAGGCCAATATACAAGTTTGCAGAAGTTACTCACTGAAAAAGAGTGAAAATGTCGTATAAAGGACCACAGAAAGTACAAAAGGTGATGGTGCAACCCATCAACCTGATCTTCCGATACTTGCAAAATCGTTCACGAGTGCAAGTCTGGCTTTTCGAAAATATAAACCTGAGGATCGAAGGACACATTGTCGGCTTCGATGAGTATATGAACCTGGTGCTGGATGACGCTGAGGAATACCACGTAAAGACGAAGAACAGGAAACCTCTGGGACGCATAATGCTCAAGGGCGATAACATAACGTTAATACAGAATACGAATCCTGGGGCCAACTAAGTCATCTAACCTAACCTCGAAGAAAAGGAGTGCTGAAGACTTTGACGAACGTGTTTGTCATCAACCGAAGGAAAGCACGTGCACACAAAGTGGCTCAGGGATCCGATGAAGCATAAAATTATCAAGGCACCTTATGTATGAAGAATATACGTGGATATCACGAATTCCAAACAACAGAGACTGTAATTCAAGTTAATTACGTTGTTTCGAGTACACTGAATGTCAAATGCAAGCAACAAGAATGATTGTTTTGTACAACTCCCTAAGTGTCCGTTAATGTCGATCAGCACGAGGACATTACTTCTGAGTGTAAAGCTTGCGATAAAGTATTCTGTTACGATATTGTACTTTTGTATTACATAAGAATAATAAGTAATACGTCTTGTCATCTGCACATTCATTTTATAACTGTTCTGCTACACTATCCACCTGTTATTCCAAATTTATGTGTAATATCCCATTGTGTAGAATGTCACGATACTCGTACTTTTGTAAAAAAAAATCGATTTAGTATAAATATATTAAAATCATACGAAGCAATACATGTGTTTTTTAATTTTTTATATGACCGCTGCGTATATCGATGTTACCATTGCATGATTATAAAATAATGAAAAAACTCAATTTATCGGTAGTTATGCAAGATTTTGATAGGCTCTGCGGGATAACTACGGGGAGAACCAATGGTAAGGGGAACTTCTTTTAGTTATACTTCAATTTTGTTTGTTATAGGTGGAAAGGGTGCCTGCTCATCCTTCATTGAGAGATGCTTTGCCTTTATCGGTGAAAATGCTGTGGATACCGTTAAGACTACCGCATTCTGTAACCTTCCAAAAGACGCCCTAGTGAAACTTATATCTTCTGACTACTTGGGCCTTGAAGAAGAAGACGTATGGAGAGCAGTCTTGAATTGGGCTAAATATCAGGTCCGATTGTTTGAGTAATCGACTCACGAAAGCTAAATATTCTCAATAACACTTGTTGACTGTACTAATCGTTCCCGCAGGCAGGCGTGACGCAACCAACACAACACTGGACTGAGGAGGAACGTGCGAGGGTTTGTCAGCATCTGTCTGGAGTAATAAACCATGTGCGACTATTGCTGATCGATAGCCAAGTTTTCGCGGAGGAAGTAGAGCCAACTGGAGCAGTGCCGATAGAATTATCTTTGGAGAGGTACGAATCTTTGAATGCCGATCGTTCGAACAACGCGAAATATTCGAGGTACGATTCCGCGGGAAAATACATTATTTTCGGTGAATTTCGATGTCGATACGTGTTGCGCTTTAGGTACAGGTATGCTGCTTTGCCCAATAAATACGCGGAAATCTGCTCGGACAAGAGACTACAACCTAGGGCAAGCCCGTTCCTCTTTCATGGATCACAGATACTCTCCCGGGAGAAAATGGGCTTTCAACGTCTCTTAAATCAGTGGTATGGCGCGGCAAAACAAAGCTGGCGCTTGGTCTATCGGTAAGTTTTTCGACCGTTATCATTTTCGCCATTTCATTTTTCCTGCAATTGGATTTTTCACAGAGCATCGAGTCATGGATATTCAGCCGCGTCCTTTCATCGACATTGCGATGGCATATGCCCAACTTATGTAATAGCACTAGTATGATATCTCTTATCTATAATTCACTCGGCAATTGTTCACTAAAGGAACTTCATTAATTTGCGTTAATTGTGTCGCTCTCAAGGGAACTCGTGGCGAGATATGCGGCGGATTCAGCGATGCTCCGTGGGGTAAAACCAATGCTAAAGGGCATTACATATCATCGGAAAAGGCGTTCCTCTTTACTCTGACTAATAATCAAGATGTACCGCCGACCAAGTACGACATTGTCAAGAAACCCTTCGCTATATGCTATCATCCGGAGTAAGAAACACTTCATAATAATTTCTCTCCCCCGATATAAAAGTCTTAGAATTTGAAATGTATAATATTTCAGTATTGGACCGATTTTTGGAGCCGGTGCGGATTTATTAATTTCGAGCAACTGTAACGTGAACACAGACAGTTACAGCAATCTACCGCACAGTTACGACGGAGAACATGCTTCAAATACACTCCTCATGGGAGATTATCATTTTTCCGTAGTGGACTATGAAGTTTTTACTCCAAGTCATTCTAATACCAAAAGCAGCCATTAAAACGAACACGCACTATTAAGTTGGAAGAGCAATCTTTTGTAAATACTCGAATTGTGTGTCACTTACGATGAGAAATGTAACCTGTTCCTTTATCGTCGAATATAACTTAAGTACAATAAAGCACTTTGGATGCCAAGGAAAATTGTATTTAAATATTCGCAAGTATTATAATGAAAAGTTACGAAAACCTATTCAAATTTAGTAGAGAAAGGAAATGAGAAAACGTACCTTTTAGCACGGGCAGTGTGCATGTAGTCATGCATATGTGTGTCACGCGAAGAGTACGAAAAGACGCACCCATGCGGGACGTGGCCAAACTAATTGATATTTGAACGCGAATCGTTAATATTCCCCGCGGCGAAGCTTGCCGGGCGTGTATAAACGTTGGTTGCCTCCTGCCAGAGAATTTATCTCTTACCGTACGTTGAATATTCATGCCGAGACGCCTTATGACTTAGCGCGGCCATCTTTACTGCGAGCTTTATTATATTATCCAATTTATGCTGGTTGTAGCCTTTTCCACGCGAACGCGATCCTCCATGATTCCTCGATGTCGGAACCAGTCGGAACGTCCAAACGCATATTTCCCCTCGTTGCGGAAGCTTCCTCACTAGCTGTCCTTCGTCATCGTTAAATCTTGCTAAATACCGTAAGTGCACCTACCTTTACTTATCGAGAAAGCTCGTTTGCATGTCGTCACTATTGCGGCATGCGAGTTCCCGGGGCTATGGACATTCACGGCAGGTCGTTGAAACATTATTGATATTTCGTTCCGTGACGTTCTTCGTATTGGAAGTATAAGAAGGATAGTCGTAATATTTTTTCAAACAACGTGCTATATTCAAGTTGGGTGTATACATGCATATTTTTTTAACAAACCTGCGGGGAAGCAAACGATTCATCTCCTAACTTTGCCTTGTGTAACATCTTTTTTGGTGAATGATACAAGTTGTCGGAAAACGATCATTTGCAATATCCCCAGACAACTTTTCATTCGTGGATCGATAGAATTTCTCTATTTTTTGGAATATGTACGACAGTAAAGTTTCAATAAATTTCTTGGGAGCGATTAGGTTTAAGTATTTGTCAATTTAATTACACAGTGAATTGTACAGTGGCCAGTGATAGAAGGAGTTGTGCTTGATTCGCGAGTTAGTATAATTTACGAATTATGCCCGCGGCACTGTGACATTAAGACTTGCGCTGGCAATCATAATTATCCTCGATTCGCGTGTATCCATGTTAAAATGTTTAGCCCAATACGTACACTCGAGGGACTTGATGATTTACAATTTCTTGACACGTTGAATTCGTTTCATTATGTACAAGCGAGTACTTACTGGCCCGCGTCCCGTTTCCACACCTTCTGCCGATCTTTTCGACTTTATTTGGTTTTTCAACCTTAATTAATCTTGAGCGTTTAAACGTCATGGCGAGATCGACATTTTTTGAGGTTGCATAGCAGTAGACACAACCGACTACATGAGAAATATTATTATATCAAGTACTGGCCTTTATTGACTATGATAAAGGTTTTTGCAATGTCAAACATTCTAAATGAAATCAAACATCATAGATTATTAGCTGATGTTTTCTTCATCACTGTTCACTAATCACCTTAAGATAACTCTTATAATATACAGGCTAAAAATGCGAACATTAAAGTACATTTCTATTTATCGGAATAATATAAAAACTGACGTTTTATATTTACATAGTGTATATACAATTTTCGCAGTTTTAGCGAATTTCAATAATACGATAATTCTATTATTGTCATGGAGAGCACTGTACGCTTTCGTTCTAACCGCGTATGAATGATTTTACGAGTGACTTAAACGTTTAAGGCACGACAATGCGATAATGCATTGGATGAAAAAGGAGACAGGTCGATTGCTCTGGAGCATATGTACGACCGATTAAGATAGATATTCGAGCTTTCGAAATTAAGATTAAAAGGCGCCGCGTTCGATGAGGACGGTCAATCGGGCCTCGAAAGAGCCACCTCTTGCGTTCTGCGCCAATCTGTGAGCCAGGATGCGCTTGGTGGTTACAAATTGCAACGCGACTCCTCGCTAAAAGCAAATCTGTGTTCGACGAGACGGGTTTTGCTGGTCGGATAAAGCGGTGGGAAAAGTATCGTCCGATGTCGTAGGGAACAGAGGTCCGGCCAAGGCCCATGAATCAGCCGAAATTGTGCTTACTTGCTCCGGGGATGGTTCGGTTGTTCTCTACGGTTCTCCGCGATTCTTCGGTGTTCTTCGAATTACGGGCGTAACACGCGAAGCTACAAGTTCGATGGTAAAGTTTATATCGGCAAGAGCGAAAACGATTGGACAAAAGCAGAGAGGCCAAAGCAAAAGGCTCAGACAACTCGTCGTTTACATTGGCAGCCATCGAAGGCTTGTAAGATAAAGCGGTTAGCCGCGCCGCGACACGTGTAGGACGGTTTGTTACTCGCCTTCCGAACATGTGCACGTCCACCGACCAACGTGTTTATCCAGCAACACTCTTCGCTCTCCAGGACACTGTGGTTACCGTCGGTATCGCGCGACCTTGCTACTGCCATCTTCTAGTCCTTCCTCTCACTCCTTTGATGAGTTTTCGTCCTTAGTAGTTCCTGCTATCGTCTCCGGGACAAGCGGGTGCTCGCACTGCGATCGTTAATTAAAGCCAAAGTAGTTTTTGCGCAACGACGTGCGCCATCGATCCAACTATTCCAAGATTCTAAGTTGATTACCCGGAATTGAGACGTCACTCGTCGATGCCCACTATGCCATTTTATATGGAGGCTGTCGCGATCGAGGCGTGTTTAGAGCGATTTGGCGTGGATGACTTCTTCCCTATCAAAGGAGAAAATCTAAAAGGCAATTCTCCTTCTCGTGTATGGATGCAATTAACCGTGGCGTGTACCGATTCCAGGAATCCTAAGCAGAGTCTGCCGGCAAGAGGATTACGTCTTCCAGCTCTGAGACTTTCGCAATTCGATTGGCGCTTTAATGCCAAACCAGTATGTAACGCGATTGATGTCTCACTCGTTGATTTTCTTGCTTTATTACTGCTAGAACCTTCGGCATGATTACTCGACACCTCGCGGATTATCATTTTTAAGACTTTGTCGTTAAGTTGATTGCCCCGGGTCTTCTTTTTGGTAACGGACTGTCCCTGTCGCTATTGCTATCTACGTCAACCTCATCCTCTTCCATTGTCTCCATGCGGAGCGAAACGTTGGATTTCATTGATAAATCTATCGGATTATCCTGCGGTGGCGGGCAATCGACCTCCAATTCTGGGCTTGCACGCGGAGACTCTTGCCCGGATGACGCTTGACCGTCAGACACGGGAGAGCTCGTCCTAGGAATTCTTTGGCTCTTCAGCACCGCATCTAGATAAAATCTCTTGGAATAATTCTTCATACGGTCGACGCATGGAGACGCGCTACGTCTCGTGCTGCGTGCATTGTTGTTATACATATATCCGTCGTTATTGTTATTATTGTTGTTATTGATGTTCGAACAAGAATCCTTCTCTTCAATTGTAATAGCCGGTGTCAAAGGATTGGACCTTGATGTCGCCGTCGGCGCAGTAGTTCCGTCGCATCCGATTTCAGGAGATTGTCGAGGTAAATTAGAAGGATGATGCGACAAGGAAGGGTGCTGTGCTCCGTGGGGCGTGGCATAAAGGTGATAAGGCGAGAACATGGTTAAACTAGGCGGTGGCAAGAAAGATTGTGGTATCAGCGACATACCACCTAAATGAAAGCCTAAAGGAAGACTCATCATTTCTTTGCTGAAAGCTGATAGGTCAGCCACGGCGTGTGGTATTTGTGTATGTAAAGGCCTGAAACCCGGATGGCCGGCGAAAGCGGCTCGTCTTTCGGACATTTCTACTGAACTATCGCTATTGTGGGACTCTGGCGAACTGACGCTTGGAGATGTGGAATTTTTGTAATCGTCCAGTCCCATCGACAAGACATCGTCTTTTCGTTGTCCGCCGTGCAGTCCTATCGGTGGACTTAGGGGTTTCCGCTGTGACTGCGAAAGCTGATGCTGTTGATTCGGCAACGATTGTTGATACTGTTGTTGTTGTTGTTGTTGTTGTTGTTGTTGTTGTTGCTGTTGTTGTTCCTGCAATAGACAGTGAATCTTGAACCAATTGGATCGGCGGCCATATCTTGATCCCGATTTCGACATTCCAACAAGTAGGCATTTCCTCAGCCGACAAGCTTTGCATGCCGTACGATTCTTCTTGTTTATAACACATTCGCCGCCATTTTTGCACTCGGAGATACTGCTGAGGTTGTTGTAAGATCTTCCAAAGAACGACTGAAACAAAAAGTGAGGCAACATTATCGGCACAACATTTGAGATAACTTTCGAAGCTATGCCTCGGAGGTTTCACGATAGACAATCCAAGCACGACTTTCCCTCTGGCAAATGACAAGTTCGAAGACCTGCAATGGGGCAAAAGGTATGTAGTATTTAGCAACCCGTTAGCAAACGACTTTACGACGCGACGAGGATGTCATGAAAAAGCTGTCACGCGATTTATGCTATATTGGTCGTCGGAAATGCAGAATTTAGGGATTTTGTAATGGAATGGTAATGAAATGGCTTTGTTGCGGGACACGTGGAAGGCACGAAACGAGCTCCCTACATGCAACATAATCGCGAGCGTGTAAACCATGTGCTCTCGTTGTCCCATTGAAGACGGCAGAGGCGAGGTCGGCGCGTGCTAACGTGCTCCCACTAATTGCCCAAATGATGCAATTCCACGCGATTCCGACACACCGCGCACCGACTTTCGTGTCGGGGACCGTACTCTTCAGTACCTCGTGCTTCTCCTCCTCTTATGTTGCCTCTTCTCCGCCTGAACCGTGCGAAAAGCCTCTATCGCGTGAGCATCAACCAGCGTGATTTCCTCCCGATTGGTTCATCATTTAAGGGAAAGGTAAACGGTAGGTTTAATAACTTTGGTCTGGCCAAGTAATGGCGAATCCATATTGGCTAATTTCGACAGGATGTCGCCAGGAAAGGTCACTCGTAACGATCTGTGACGCTTCTGCTTAATTATTCAAAGTTCGCGTAGCATGTATTGTGGGGAAATACGGATTATCCGTGTACATGGTGCGTTTGTTCGAGATGCACAACTTTTGAAGGCAGGTGCACGTGCTGCCAAGACCGCCCCCGCACAGTTGCACTGGTATGCACACCATTACCCATCGAAAGAGTCAACGGTGTTTAAAGAGCCATAGGCACCCGGTTGCCTTGTCGACTTTCGCTTTTTCTGCGCGTACGCACGCAGTGTTATTAATTGTTTCTGGTTCGTTTGTCCTGAAAACGAGCTCTTCCTGCGGCCCAGTACTCCCGATGCGCATCGCGTTGCCGTGCGCCGCATGCCGCGCGCTCGGCCAGCCACGTTCCGCTTGTCGTCGTCGTCGACATCGTCATCGTCATTGTCGTGACTTCATGCCTAATGTAACGTCTAGACCCGGACTCGTGTGGGACACGAGAGAACGCGGGACGCTTCAGGAGCGATGACACAATCGAGAAAATGCTACCGTTATTACGTGCCCTGTCCCCCTTGCTCCTACTACTACTACTCCTTCTCTTACGTTTACAGTGGATTGTGCAAACGACCCTACTCTCAACCGCTTATTGTCGGCCAACTTGTCTCTTTATTCTCAACATTTTATTACACACTTTTTCCCGCTTCTCAGCCTTACGCGGTGCATAATCATTGACAAAATCGGGTAGGCGTGTGTCCATGTAACGAAGGGATAGATTAGACAGAGAAAAGGTAGAGCGATATTTCAAAGATTTCCGAGTTCGTCCCTGAACGGTTTCTGTGATGCCGTTCGTGGCACCGTGAGCCGCTTCGAACCAACACTTCCGGCGCTTCGCACTTGTCCGCCACGATTGTTTCCGCCCTAGTTCACTATTACGTCAACTCGACATTGTTTCGTTTCGTTATTTTCGTTTTCAGGCCCATCGTAGCATGTCACCTACCCCACTATCGGTGTTTTCTCGGTAGTCTCCCACTCGAGCTCACTCTTGTCCTTTAGCATCCCCTCCTCCGGCCTCTCCTTAATTTACATTGCGATGGGAAAAAATGGAACGACACCAAGTTCTCATCGTGTGAGAAAGTTAGGACAGGTCGGCTTTCGGGCGGATTCACTTTAGCCGAGTGCACGAGGAGTGAAGCTCAACGACGGCCGCGAACCGACGGACTCTGCGGGCCCCAGTTGATACGCATGCCTGGTCAAACGCTTAACCTCGGCACGGAGCGGGTCGTGAAAGCGATCGCTCATTCGTTTGCTCGCCCGCTCTTTGCGAAACCGTCGGAAAAGATCGTCGTTGTGTGCTGTGTTTGGAAAAAAGAAAAGGACGCTCGGGGAAAACTTGGCCGTGCGATTAGGAGCAAGGTCCCTTAATAAACGTTAAATAAAGCCGTGCTCGTTGTTGCGTGCACATGAAGAAATCGTGCTCTTTGAAATCGCCGGGTATCGTCTTTGCACCGCAGAATGGAACTCACCTTGCAGCCCTCGCAGGTGAACGCGCCAAAGTGGAAGCCTGCCGCGGGCTCGCCGCACACCTTGCACTGTTGATTCATCTGCAATGGAAAGAATAGCTTTGTTTTAGACGTGCATTTATTTCTTCATTTGCTTATCTTAGCTGCTATTCGATTCCATCTTCTGCTTGCCCTCTTCTATCTCTAGGAAGTCTACATACGTATGTGTATCGATGTTGATGGATAGTTGATGCATTCAAATTATTCGCCGGTAACCACGTGGCGAGGGTGTTTCGCGTATCTATGAGAATCGGTTTGATTGGGAAAGGGAAGACGCCCGTTGCGTCATTCGCCGAGGCAACGGTACGCGCGAATCGCTGGATCGTGGCAAAGCGGTGCGTGTTACGTTCAACGAGCGGAAAACTCCTGCGCGCGGTCTCCTGTTTTTTTTTTCTTACCTCTTCGTCCGACCGCTTTCGCCTTCTTTAGCCGGCCATCCGGAAAAAAGCCTGGCGGTTTCTCATTTTCGACATCTTTCGGTCTTTCGCCTCCCTGACATTTTTGAGCGTTGCAATTTGTCCGCTCTCGAAGGCACAGCACGATTCTTATTGAAAAGGAATCATCATCGTAGAAAAGAATAAATGAGCCTTTTGTAATTTCTCGTGTTTGCTCTTTCTCCCCTGCTCAAATGTCAGAGAAGTCGGTACATCTGTATATAGGACAATAGTACTGACCCAGATGTGTGCCCGCGGCACATGACCGTATGTACGTGCTAGGAAAATACACGTATACGCCCCATAACGTAGGGAAACTTTCATACCTTTCATACATGACGGACTGTCGCTAAATGGGAAAGTAAATCTCAGCTAATGGAAGAGACATCGGCTGTTTGATCAACGGACCGCCTCTCTCTCTCCTGACCTACACCCTAGAGTCGTTGACACTTCTTATTGGCGATGGCTCGGACGCACCTCTCGATTCCGTGATCGCAATGCCAGTCTCTCCAAAGATTTCGCAAGCAACATTTTCCAAGTCCAATCGATTGTCCAAACACGCGAAATACAATATTTCCCTGCCTATCGTCCGTCTCAGCGAGAGGAACGTGCGAATGTTATCGCCGTGAAAAATCATCGGGCGCGATTCTACGATTAAGTCGGCCTTCGACCGACGGCCGATCGCTATAATGCCGCCTTTCGATGTAATGCCTTATTACGAGCGGCCTATTATCGTCGGGAACGGATCTCAGTCGCATCGATGATCGTCGCTAGATCTCCGTCGATGGGGAAATTGCCAAGAGGTATAAGCGATCTTTGCGGATGAGCCGAAGGAACTCGATCGCCGCTTTTCGAAATATCCAGAGGGGATCGATATTAAATAATCTGCACTTTTCCTATCGATCGTTGCGACACAGCGTGGTATTGTCTGCTTATTAACATGATTATCTGTCGTGCCATTGCAAGAATCGCAAAGCAAAGAGATCACCGTGACTCTATGACGTTTAATGCCGTCTTCGGTGACCGTCCTCCTTTCTCGGACTGACCTTCTCGGTAAACCTACCACCCCTGTGAATATTCCCTTTTTCTTCTCTTTCCTTTTCTTTTCTTTTCTTTTCTTTTCTTTTCTTTTCTTTTCTTTTCGTTTCTTTTCTTTCCTTTTCTTTCCTTTTCTTTTCTTTTCTTTTACTCCTCTTCTTCTTTTTTCTCTGTCATTTCGCTCTTGCCGTCTCTCAGGATAATAGGATAGGCGCGAGAAAGGGAGACAGAGGGAGGAGAAAAGGATAAACGAATTGCAATGAGAGCGTGGATATCGCAATGAATCCGCATCGGCAGGTTCGCGTGACCCTCGAAACGTTACAGCCGATCGGAATTGTGAGAGGCGCTTCGGGACTGAGACGAGTATCTCTCGATTAATCTCCCTTATCTGATATAATCAAGCAAGTCTTTGCTTGACAACTGAAGAAGCCTACTTTATGGAAAATATAAAGATACAACGTGTAAGAAAGGTAAAACATCGCACGTATAAATGATCCTCAATGCTGTTAATTTATTTTACGACGAGTCAGTTCCTGCCACTTTTACTTGGAAAGGACAGTTTGCTTCCCCCTGTTTCTTAAAACAGCGTACAAGCAGACGTCACTCCGTTTTTTACGCTTACAGTTTGGGATTAGACACGCTTTACGACAACTCGAAATACATAAAAATACAATGGTACTGGCATTTTTTTCGTGTCGCGTCGTTTTCTTTATTTTTTCTACGTTATAAGTGTATTTTCACCTTTTTAAGCAAAGGGACCGTAAAAAAAGGTTCGAGCGGAACTTTTTCCTCGCTTACCGCCATTCACCTTTTTATTGGCGAAAAATGGTTTTAGACGCTGTTTTTCCTCGGAGCAGTAAAGGTCGTTCGGTTTCACATCAGGCTAGTCGGTCCGCCTGGCCGTTACCCGAGGGCAGGTAGTTTTTTCGCGACCCATCGTCCGGCCCTCTAATTATCCGGGATAATTGTAATAAAAAGTAGCAGCCTATGGTTTAGCATAGATCAAAATAATCAATCGGATAAGCCTGATACACCGTTAATACCGTAGTCGTTCAAACTATTTCGGTGAGCTTCATATATTGGACGGCTTTGCCAAGAAATACATATTTCCACGCGTCGGCTCGAATGTTATCGGTTGTATTGTAGGTGCGTTGGTCTCCGTAAATTATCCCGTTCGAATTTGCTAAGAGTAACTTCCGCCGTTGCGAAATGTAACGGTCTTCCGGAGCGCGCTTTCCAACGACCGACCTTCATTCAATAAACGACAGGCCGTTTCGTCAAATGGTTCGAGCCGCGGCAAACCAATCGCAATATAGAAGCGCACTCTTCAATTAATTCTTGCACTTCCGAAGAATCTATATGGCTGCGAGAGAAGATGCCAAGGACGAAGGAAATTCTCGTGACTAAGAACTACGCGGTCTTTCGATCGGTCCGATTTGCACGCTTAGAATATCGAGCGCGATGGAAGAGGTGCTGGCGGCAGTGGCGGCCGCAATGCCGATATAGTATCGTTAAGATCTGTACAGATTGGGTCTGCGAGCGCGCGGTGTCTGAGTGAATTAACTAATTACTTTCAATCAATAGCAGCAATGCCCAACGCCGTCGAAGGTCTCGTTTCTCGCATCTCGCGGCTCTCGTGGAACAGTCGATTTGAAATCAGCTCACGGAACCGTGACCATTCTCGCGCCTCGTATCACAAGCTCACGTAAAACATGTACTACTTTTCGCCAAAGTCAACTGTAGAGGGTTTTGCGCGTAGGGAGATTTGCAGGCACGCGTGAGACACGTCCTTTACGGTGACAAGCAGCGGCACACGGGCCGCACTCGATGGATAGAATTTCACAGAATTAGATTAGAAACACCTTTGCCATTTACACCAATGAAGATTTTCGGCAAAACAATCACGTACCTTTATCGATCGATGATTAATTTTCCACGAATATCAAGAACATCCAATGGTTAGATCACGAATTTTCCTCAAGTACGATATTCCATGAATGCACTGTATCACTTAGCCGCGGTGCAACGGTCCGTGCTTGATTCGGCACTTGTCATTTGGAACAATGAGAGTCTCACTAAACTGGATTTACCACGGCCGTCCTGACAGCTTTCAATCTTCCTATCACTGTATCCCGGTACGAAAAAGTACGCTTGATTTCACTAATTCTAATTCTCGGTCTCCATGGTCGTTACACTTAATCTTGACAAAAAGTCCACGTAGATGGCAACAAGGAAATTCTTCATAATCGCCAGAGCTTCCGCTAGGTGATGTTGATTCGTTCAAAAAAACAGGTATTCCTCGTTCCGTCGTCGAAAGATCTCGATAGTCCCTGGCTATAAAATGAGTGAGGGCAAAAAAAAGGAAGGATGATCGAAAAGAAGAAGGTGTCAACGCGGCGATGACCGTTAGGTGAATGACTTTGGAAGGCGAGGGTGTCCACGTCGATTCTTGAATCAGCTCCCACCTCCTGCGTCCTCTGTCTCCCTCGCACTGTCCTACCGTGATTCCCTTCGAAGTGGCTTTCGGTCCCACTTCGGGCCCCGGTGGACAACCGATCGCGTCTGTTGCTCGCTCTATCGCAAGTGCACACGCTCGACACGGGGCCTTATGGGCGCACACTGATGCCTTGGATCAGCGGGAGAAGCGTGCAGAGGGTCCATCCGCGCGCGCTCGAGCGCGCCTTGCCGGCACAGGTGGGCCGCGATCCTCCGGAGAAACAGAAAGAAAGACAGAGCAAGAGCGAACCTATGCACGATCGCCGGAGAAAAAGAGAGGAAAACGGAGAACGAGACACAAGTCTCTCTCTGGTGGGGTAGAGCCTGAACGGTGAGGGATCCTCTTGGGTTATGAAGAGGGAGTAGAAGGGAGGGGCCTCACTTAGATGCCCTCTCCACCTCGTCTTTTTCTCCTACTTCCTTCGTGCTGCACCCCCACCGTTCGTCGGGACTTACGGGTGGGCAGTTACCTGACCTCAAAGCTTTTGCCATATCGAAGAAGCTCCCGTTTTACTCATAATTCACAGTATAGGACTCATCATTCGCCTGTATGGAAATTTTTCCGACTTTCGACGAGCCCACTAAAAATCGCGACGCCCCCAAGCTCACAATGAAAATCGTCCATTGCTGTATACCCCAATGCGCAATGAAGAATACGATTTATCGGGCAACACTCGTTCGGAAGAAACGGCAAAAGGATTGACAGCCATCATTCGAGCGGAGTCATCTTGGGACTGGATATTTTTTCTCCCTGGACGATTTATAGACGGTTTCTGATTGCAAGTAAATCGTCTTTTTGCGGCCGCACGCCGGCGTGACATTAGCGTAATTCTGCTAGGTGTTCTTTTCACGAGGCACGGACGTGGGAAAGTAAGCGCGCGATTACTTACCACGCTCGCGCGCGCGCGCGCGCGCGCGCTCACTGCGTCGCGCTTGACTTCCGTGTCAAGAGGACGATTCGTTGTGGTTCTTTTAAATAACCAAGCGGTTTCACGAGCACACGCGATTTACCTTTCTGTCGGACGTACCTCTACGCTATTTAGTGCTCTATGAATTCTTGACAAAACTTTTCTTAGCGAGCAATATTCCTTTGAGCCCTGTCACATTGTACCTACATGGCACGACGTTAAATTTATTTCCCTACAAATGCAGTTAATACAGTGAAACACAATTAAGAGATAGTAACCGCAATAGTACGAAGAAATATCCGATCTATACGATGTCGCGTTCTTCCTACGATTACTCCACACGTTCTTCACATCTATTACTAATAACACGTCTTCAGACGCGTCCTTGGACATTTTACCGCGACTGCTAGCATATAGTAGCAATCTCACTGTTCTATAGCGTCATTAAATTCATGTTTACGTGTAGGAAGCGTTTTCCAGGGGTTCCATGAGGTACGTGAGATTGATTTTTACTGATTGCCAATCCTCCAGACGAAAACCATATACACGTATTGTCGGTCGAATTTTATCAGTAAGTCATAAAATTTCGGCGAACCTAGCTGACAAAATTCCATTGAGTTTCCACTTGTCATGTATAACTTGGGGAAAGGCCCGTTGCTTTACACCAAAGATAATTAGTGGCTGTGCCTCCTGGCGACTTGTAATTAACTAAATATAGGCATTAAAAAGATACCAGAGGCGCGCGTTTACTTCTTCGCGATGACATCGACCGACTCCGAATAATCGTCATCGGGCCTCTGGAATTTAACACGCGAGTTATGTCAGAGATCGTATTCCTTTATTGACGGACGTAAAACGTTAAGACGGCCGTTCAAATAAATGTCACTGCTGTGAGCGTCCATTTCCTTCTCGAAATATGTACGACAGCTTTTTCTTACAGGTACGCACATATTTGCCTGATTTCTATGCATTTCAAGGATTTTCGATGACCTCTCCGTTTTTTTCAACTCGACTGAATCTTGACGAAAAACATGCTTTTATAATTGGCTTACGTCAAACGGATCGTAATTTTGAACGACAAAAATTGCACGAACTTTTTAATGAACCGTACGAGTTTGGCTCCTTAACGAAAGCTTTAAGTTACCATTTCATTTTTTGGGTCGTAAGCAATATTAATATTTTCAGGAAAATACGTTTCTTGTTGATGAGTGACGGACGGCAAAGGTAGCCGCTGGTCAATGGTCAGTAAACAGAGGCAGCCAGGGGCTTCGGAACAATGAGGGACCGTTTATTATAGTTCCTACGTGAAAAATTGACAATGTTGTAAACTGATGATGATGCTTATCGAAATCTTCTATATACCTCCAGGCAAAATATTTATGGTCGAGTTTCCATTCAATTAAATCACAAGCTGTTCCTTTCGCAAGGGGATTGCCGTAAACATGGTTGCACGGTCTTTCGGAGATTCCGGTAGTAAGCTTTTGCTCACTACTAGGAACGTTAGAGCGCTTTCGCCGAGAACGGATAATACAACATGTATAGCAATTAACAAGAAGACATTCTCTTTTATCGTTATCTCAACACGCGGATTCAAACAAAAAAAGCCTGAATCACGCGACTCTGTGCCGTGAGAGACTCACTCTTTTCACACCCCCCAGGACGGAATTTTCGCGACGAAATCCTCGTTCGCCTTCGACACGGAGCTCGGCTCTCGCAATTATGCGCCATTTAGCCTACCGACGAAAAGCAACCATTCTGTAAACGGCAACACGTGATCACAGTGCAACTTTGTTAATCCTCCGTCGGACGACTCTGCAACCTGCCAATTTTCTTATCTGCTCGAGACAACAATAATATAGCAAATAATGTGCATGCACGTGGACCATCTACGTACAACTGCACAGATGCCGGTGAAAATTCAAAGATGGCGCCACGTGCTTCATTTCCCACGTGCGCACAGTCGTCGGTTGATATGTATCTCTGTCCAACATAGTTTGAAGTCGATCTTTCGTCCTTGTTCAACATATTATCCCATCTAACATGTAAATTACATAAATCTATTATGAAAATGTTATACGGTGAAAAATAAGTTGTTACGATGAGTGATTGAATCACATGTGATTTATATAGATGTACTTTTGCCGAAGTAGTGTATAGAAATATAAGAAATATGTAGACATCTCGGCTCGTTGGTCTAGGGGTATGATTCTCGCTTCGGGTGCGAGAGGTCCCGGGTTCAAATCCCGGACGAGCCCGTAATGTGTCGTATTTTTTACTTTCTTTTTTTAAGTCATGAACAAAGTAATGGGCAATTGAGGTATTTACGACCACGCCGATCAACGATTGGTTCAGCGAATAATGGAACGTTTAAATTCACAAAACGTACCGATGAGATAAAGAGTGGTCCTCATAGAGGCGCTGGGCGATTTACCGTAGATAGAAAGTTTATATTGTGTAAACGCATGACAGTTACTATGACGTATAATTAACGCGAGAATAATAGTCGCGCCTTCTCAAGCGGTAACGCCTTCTTTTCCGCGCTTCACGATCTTGTAATCTACGAATTATGGCTCATTAATAGGCCAGACCCCTTTGTCGTGCCGTCGCGTCGCTGGACGCAAGCACGTGTACTCTCTAATACGAATCTCGCGGTGTCTTTGATGCCTCGATACATTTACCGTCACGTGTGTGTAGTTTCTCCTTGAGTCGTTACCTGCATGTCGCGCCCTAGCCCTGCGAGTGATGATCGGCCTCGAAGATTCGTGGATTCCTCGGGGAACGATTTAGAAATCGACGCGGCCAAGTTCGAAAGGCACTTGTGTCGCAACGAGTGACCCGCACGCCGGAAATTCTCACTGATAAATATTTTCTGCTTGTGGAAAGTGAGGACGATGATGATTGGGTCATTAACGGTCGATCGAGGTAGTTCACACGACCTCCATAGGAAAAGCTACACTTTGACATTTAGTTCCCTACAAGTGCGTGGATGGTCGTAGAAAAATTGATTTCGTCCGTTTCCTTAAAGCGAACTTGGAAATCAGTCAGGTACAGCTGGAATCGATAGTGCTGATTAATATATTGCAAAAAAGTTTTTTCACTGGTGATACTTAATTAATCTCGAAACTCGCTAATTAATCTTCCGAGAAGCGTAAAAAGAACCATAGGTGTGGCGATGATTAATTTGTACATCGTGAGAATCAACAGAGAAAGAGAAGGCCGTTACGCTAAAGTATAGGTATAAAAAAAAGTATTTTTGCGTGAATCATCGGTACTCGCGTAAACGATTTGAATGAAAAGAACGTCAATGATATCAGCCATGGTTTCGCGTGATCCATCATGAATTTAGTAACGGTGACGCGAATCCTAGAATAGTCGGCGCAACGTTCGAAACTGGACATTCCTAAAGTCAATCTCCGACACACTGGTGAATTTATTAAGCCGATTTGCAGATTCCACAAATGTTTTCGTAATAAAAGTTGCTATCACAAGTTACGAAGAATCCAAAAAAAAAAAAAAAACGTCGTATACAATGGAAACAGGCGGAAGACCGCGACGAATTATAATTTGTTGAAGAAGTAGATTACCATGCACGTCGCATTATGTTTCAGTATCCTCTTGCATGGGTACTACTTAAAACGATTCTATAATGTGTGAAAACGGCCATCCTCTTAAAGTACACGTAATCGTCTGTCCCCGAAACGGGCTGCCTCGTGTCTCGCGCACGGACGGTTTGATGTATTTTTACGAAGGTCGGTTGAATATAAATGTCAATCGACGGACCATCCAACAATTCGTAGTGTCCACTGTGAAGAATCACCGTTAATGGCCGTGCAATAAATCGAAGCCGCATTATCGTCCGGACTCGCTCTCCCCGGAGGATTAATGCGGTCTCTGAAAAATAAAATGAACATATCCCCGAGCGCCTTTAGCATAGTTTACGATTCATATTCCACGCCCGTGCTGCTTTAAAAACGTTATTAAATGAGACGAACGTGTTCATTTATTGCTCTTATGCATGCCACTTGTTCCTTCTTTTTCCTTGAGAAAGAGATAACGGCAGACAGGATCGTTTTGTTAAATATTTATGAAGATTCCGAGCGAAGCGACATTTTTTTTCTGGCGAGATTTTTTCAAATTCGTCTCATTGGCCCACCGTGCAGGATTAGCTATTAAAGCTGTCGATGCTGTTGATTTAGCGAACCGATTGTACGTATGCCGTGACTCAATCCGTATACTATACGAAATGACTGTTATAGCTAGCCGGTCTACGTTGTAAAATTAATTACATGTTTATTTGCCGTGAACGTCGTACTCTTCTGCGCGGGAGAGCCGAGAGATCCAAGTGCTGTTGATTTAGAGCGAAACTTACGACATTCCATGTGGAGCTTCGAACGTGCGAGAGATGAAAAAAATACGAAGGAGAGGTCGGGACACGTTGCACAATCGCAGAGTCCCGCGGCAAGAGGAGCCATCCTCCGTTCGTAAAAGTGAATGTTTGGCCAAAAAGCCCGTTTGGGCAATCAGGGCTGCGGTATTGCGATGACCGAGCAGGGAAACCTCAAAGTCGCGTGTCCGCTTCCATTCTCGCCAGCTTTTTCTCAAATTACCGATTAAGTAATGCGTAATTAAGAGGGCTATAACTTTGGGGCACGTCCGCGGTAATTGCAGCTTCTTCTAGAGAACTATGTCGGAGACTTTGCATTGATGGCTTCTCGCGCATCGAGGATACAACATAGGGTCGCCCGTAAAATTTCGAACGTGCAATTAGGGCCACGTCGTTAATTTATTTCCCACCGTCTCTTTCTCTCTCTCTCTCTCCCCCTCTGTCTCCCTTGGCCTCTATGCCTTTTGTCGCGAAGAATTCGTCGTCCTCTTGGCCCGATCCTTGGTAAGAGAGGTACTATGGCGCAACACTTGCAAATACATGCCTCATCTATGCACATTCACGGTAATTACAGGAGTATGCCAGTTAATTGCCAGCTTTTTCCTATGAGCGACGACATCGGAGATTGTTTATCCCCTTAATATGATTTCTATTAAATATGATTTATGCCGTATACCGAGCGAGCGATAGAAAGGGTCGCGTAGAAGAAAGTCCAGGCAAAAATAATGTCGTAAAATTCTGCGCATGTAACTAGGAAGTAGTTAATTCATTTTTTCCTCATGTCCGTTTATGCGGACTTTACGATTCTGTTTTCGCGGAATCGTTGTGTCTCTCGTGTATGCCGTCGGTGACGGTGAGCTACTTGGACTCTGGTAAACTGGCGAAGGCGTGAAGCACCGCCTGAGGTTTTTGCGCTAACAAAATGCGTATATAATATCGCGTTTTCTACTCGGTAGATAGCCGCCAGTCGGTCTCTCTTCTCGTAGTAAGTATCGTTTCTGATAGGCACGGCGAAGAGGATAATTTATAACCTCGGTTTACTCGGGGACTTAGTCCGTGCCAGAGGAAGTGTCGCCTTTGATAAAACGACGATGAGAATTTATCGGCCCCGATGTCCCTGGCGTATGCGCAGCCGGTACCGCTGAATTTCTCGGATTCACGGCTGGAATCGCTCGTAAAAGTATACGTGGAACCTCGTCTGCTTCTGATTACACATACGCGAGGAGGGTACGTACGGGCGCGCACCTGCGCCAACCTTAGAGAGATGCTTGTGGTTAGTTTCGAGTCGTTTCGCGGCTAACTCCTTTCAATTACTCGAGTCAGCGCTGAGGTCGATGTCGTTTACCGTCTTACCTACATAAATCGGTCGGGCTCAAACCGCCAGCTTTTACCAGGCACGCCGTTATCGATCATTTCCATTTTGAAAATTCGCGCCTCGCTAAAAGCGAGACGAGCAAACGACTTTACGTAATGCACCGCTCGCACGAGTAAATAATGAGGAATCGCCCGACGATTTCCTCGCGATAAATCGGATAACCCGGCAAATCGGCCAACTGCCGCGATAAAAACGCGTATCCCATTTCTTCCTGGTTCAACCGTTCCTTTGTTAGCGGCCAAGAAAAATGATGGCCTGTCCTCGCTTTTTGACGCGACGCTCGTCTCGTCGCTTACTTGCAGACAAAAGCGAATACGACCATCCGCAATAGTGGGAGATTAAAGCCTCTAAATGGAGATTTCATGAGAAAAGGATGCATGACGAGGAGGGAATTTGTCATCGTTTCGTAGCCTTGCATCTTTTCTTCTTGCCGAGACGTTAACGGACGTTAATCGATTTCTGTCCCCGTAGTTCTGGTCTCTCGTTGAAAACAAAAATATTCTCATCTCGGGCCATTAAGCGCTCATGCTCGTGCGAATAAGTGAAATCCCTGAATGCAGGGTAAGCAGGAAGGGCCAGATAATATTAATCTCCGTACCGTTGACCCCTTCCAACATGAGAAAAGAGAAATGACTTGTCGCGAATAATCAGGAAATACGATGGTATGATAGAAACGTCTCAAAGTTTACCGTTCTTTCGATTTCGATGTACGATGATTCTCACCGGATAATGCGATTCGGAGTGTCAGTGAGACATCTTCATTGCTGCATTTGGCCGATTTTCACGGCGTAAGCCGAGGTTCAAGGGTGGGGCCTGAATGACCCGTGGGTTAAGCGAATCCGTCAACGATTAACCCGCAGCCTGGGTTGTGACATACGTCTTAGTAGAAAACGTCAAGGATGATACGACAGGAGAAAAGTGAGGTGGAAGAAGAGGATGAGGACGAGGACGAAGAGGACGAACAAGAAGGAGGAGAGGAAGAAGAAGAAGTTGAACGCTCGCGACGAGACTGGCTCTCC
Organism: Hedychridium roseum; assembly: GCA_963989215.1. Lineage (NCBI taxonomy): Eukaryota > Metazoa > Arthropoda > Insecta > Hymenoptera > Chrysididae > Hedychridium > Hedychridium roseum. Next base: position 257,883 of record OZ022318.1, on the reverse strand, counting down.
TATAGTTCCCCCGAGGCTCACATCGGTTGCCAGGGCCGTGGCTGTACGTTAAACATGGCCCGCAAGCGAGGAACGTCCGATGCGCCCACCTTTCCAATTTGTTCGCACGGGCAGGATGAACTTCATAACCCACTTCAACGCGAAGCGTACTTTACGTTTACTGCTCTTAACGCATTCCCACTCTTGTACCGTTTATTTCTTTTTATTTCGATGCACGCCAGAGGGGACGCCCTCGTTGTGTGTAACGTCAAAAGAAAGCATCTCGCTCAGTTCCGTGGAGATGGGATTTTTCGTTCCGCGGTGATTACCAATGGGTCACCTGTTGGTAGGAGTGCGTCCGTTAAGAGGCAAATGGCAAAGATCGTCGAGAGAGCGGGCGCAGTCCATGTTTACGCAGAGTGGAGTAGAGTCACGTAGGAACGTGTCTCGGAAGAGCCATCTCGAAGGCGGATTCCCCGAGTTGGAGGTAATGCTCGGCCGACTGGACGGCAGAAGAGTGCGGAGGGGTGGGGCGAATCGATCCAGGGGGTTCGCCGGCACTCGAGGGACCCCGGGGTTAAACGTCGAACGTATCTCAAGCAGCTACGTTGCGGCCAAGTCGTCGAACGTCGCGCGTAATAAGCGAACGCACGAACGCACGAACGCACGCACGCACGCATGCACGCACGCACGCATACTCCAATGCAAGTATGGACGGTCACGGAGCGGCCAGTCGTGATTTACGCAAAGTAATCCCATTACGGGTCGCGGCGCTCGTTAACGTCACAACGCCTTCGCTGCTCGGTGCGCTCGAGGGACGCTCGGTTCTATGGGACGCGTAGCAGCTGAGCAGGCGTTATATGCGCGAGCCTTATATTCGGATAAAATTCCATGGACGGCGCGCCGTGCCGGCGAGGTGTCACGAGCGGCGTTATGCGGGATTCGAATTAAATATCGCCTTGGACGTTCGATGAGAATTTCAGAAATGCACGCCGCGCGTTCCGCTGTCCATGTCCTTACACCTGCGCCGCGTTCTACCTCCGCAAGAAAAATATCACACGCCATGCACACGCGTAAACTCTTTAGATCTGGAGCCGTAACCGATGAAAAGCTTTTCCCACAGTTTTGCCACAGTTTTGCCACAGTTTTGCCACAGTTTTGCCACTAGCAAAATGAAGAGCTCGGCCAGTAGTACGGGTGGCCGAAGAACGGCTCCGAAGGAAACTCGAGCGATGATTGAATAACGTTAATAACAGCTTCGCCAGCTGTAACTCTATGCGGCGTCTTGCGAGCTCTTACACGGCCACCTCGTAACTTGTTGCACGAAGAATTCGTTCTTGCGGTCGCCTCTTTCGTATCGGCCGGCATTGTTATTGGAGGAAGAACCGGCTCATCGAGCTAAAGGAACGCACGTTAAGCCCCGCGTATATACGTTTCACTCTTTACATCGCTTCCTTCTCCAGCGTAGACTCGCAAGAAACTGCAATTGCCATGCTGCTAGAGAAGTCGTTAACTACTGAAGCGTATATGCGATAAATCGTAGGACGGTTTAAGAGCGTCCCGAATCAAAAATTCGACTTTAATTAGCCGTGCACAAAGTGGAATCGATTAGAAGGATATTAAGCAAGTATAAAGCAGGGAAAATCGTTACTATGTAAGTACGTGGCCGGAAGTGTTCCTTTCTCGAAAGCACGGCTATCCCTTGGGGAGGATTGCTTTTACCTTCGGATCGCTTAGGTTCAACATGCTTATTCGGAAGCGCTTGATCATCCGAATACACGGAAGCAACGTGGAACGTTATGTTGAAGGGGTTAGAGGGTTTATGCCAGGGCCGTATATTCTATGGAAAGTTCGCACCTGCGTGGAAATTCAGATGACACGGGTATAGAGGCGGCTCGTGTAAGCCACGATAGGTGGGAAAATTATCTCTGTCGCTTGGGTTAATATTTAGCCAGGCGTCCGAGAAAACAAAGTGAAAGGCGTGTGCATACACGTCGCTCGTGTGGACGTCGAGTCGTGTTTCAATAGTCCTTCGTCCTCTCCTCCGTCTCTCTACTTCTCTCTTCTTCGCTCTATCGGTCTTCTCGATACGACCATCCTGTCCTTACGTGTATGCCGTTTATATGGCCTATGAATCATGTCAGGAGATGGCCAGGATAGGTCGGGAGTTAATTGAAACTTTTATTCGTAATTATCCGTCCCTTTTTTTTTATTCCTCCCGTCAGGACGAAAGCTCGTGCGCGCATTTACGCGACGCCCCTGTATTAATAAGGAATATGGCCGTGCGTATTTCATCGTTCAATGTGAAAGTAGTGGCCGCTGTCCTGCGTCCCGCGAAACGACCCTTTCGCACTTTTGCACGAACCCTCTAAGCTCACTCTAAAAACTCTTTCTTCGCTCGTGTCTCACAATCAAATAACACGGGCAAGAATTTTCCACCAAAAATTTCTCTCCAAGGTCCGTGAATTTCCGCCTATCTCTTCTGGCGGAAATTTAACGGAGCTTTCGGACGATGCATACCAGGCATCTTTTCCCGGAATTTGCACCGAGAGGAACGAGTGAACGCGCTCTTACCTTATGGAGATCGTGTATGGTACCGAGGCTCGTACACGAAGAGCCGCCGGTTAATGAGTACTCGCGCATATATTACCTATGGCATCGCAACGCCGATTTTACTGCACGGCCCGCCGAAAGGTTGGGGGGTTAGATCGCACGAGATTGGCATCGCTGCCTCCTCCTTCGTCTCTCTATAGCCGCGGAATTCTTCGATACTTTGCAAATTACTTCACGCATCCCCCTACCCATCTATTTATCAATCCATCTACTCTCCCTCTAAGTGCTTTGTACTATTATCAAGCGATAATTATCCCTGTAATTATTAGTTGCTCGATTAAGTATTATAAATGGTATTATACGGCAAGTACACGGCAGGAACATCATTAATTTACTTTCTCAATGGACCATACTTTCATTTATCACACGTACATTCAATCTTATTCAATGATAATGGTCGTTTGATGTTTTTTCCAAAGGGATTTCGTCAAGTTGCTTGGGCCACAGCCGCGATAGGGATAGCATCGGTTCTTCCGCAAAGGACCGATGAGATAGCGCGCGATATCACGGCTGAAAAGGTGACACGTCGGTGAAAATTTTCCACGGAAGACGATACACGGCCGCCTACGCGGGGCACGCGCTACCACGCAGGTGCGTGCCTACGGGTTCGCGGGGGTTAATGCGCCGGGTAATAATTAAAACGCCATTTCGCGCGCTCGCGCGCCTAGGAGAAAGGCTTGGGACTTGAAGCCGCGATTATAAAGCCGCTGCCGCGCCTATTTCTCGTCTAATGGCCTAGTAAATGGCCCTCTCGCGGTGGACCTTCTTGGTTATATTACACGCCACTCGGCGATGATACGCTCCATTATGAGCCGATACACACGAGCCCCGCCTCGAAGCGCGATTGTCGATCTTTTGCCACGGCCCAGTAAGTGAACCCGGCCGTCCACCTTCCGCCCACATAACACGTACGCCAGCAAAATTCCCCCGACAAAAGGTTTCCAATTCTATGCGATAATTTCCATCGAAGGAAATTTGCCGCCGCGCGTTTCTCTAAAATATCATCAATGACGACTTTTATCTGGTCAATCGCAGCATTTGGCTTCCCCCAATGGAGAAATGCCAGTGCATTTACGCGTCTCTCGTAACGGCCATTAATTTTCCCTAACGGTTTCCGTTAAATTTTCGTAACGGCCCATTAAGACCTGATATCACATCTCGAACATCCCGATGTGTCTGTGCTTTCCGCCAGCCGTCCTTCTCACTCTCATCCTTTCGTCTATCACGCTTTTATTCCGCGAAATATCGCGATGGCGATAGAATTCCTTCTTCCGAGAAAGAAAGTCAACTATACATGAAACATCCAGCTACCCTTAGCCCGGCGAGCCAGAGAATCACGAGCGTTTCGCCATTCTCGCTTCTAATTACAATGGTTATGGGTTAAAACGAAGGAGCGTAGTTAACGGGTTACCACGCTGAACAATGGTCGCCATTCTAATGACTCTAATGACGATGATGACGAAACGAGCCGAATAAGAGTAATCGAATGAGACCGATCGAAGCGGTCCTTCCTTCTCGTCCGGGAGACAAACGCGAGAGAAAATCTACGGTTAAAGTAAACAGACGATTGTCCGAGCTTCCGGTTGGCAATTACACGATCGCTGAATTGGCTAACTGCTGGTTGCGTTAAGCAGTCTCCCGATAGATAGCCACGTGCTTGCGCATACTTTTTCTGACGTGAGCGAAGATACGCCGACCACGGAGCCAAAGGAATTGGAATTCATCGTAGAAACGTTCAAAGGGCACATTATGCTTCGTCTTTGGTATTCGTGGTAGAACGAAAATAGAACGGTCCGGTATCTGGGTCTACTGTCTTTTTTCTCCCCGATTTCCAAGAGAGCCAACATACTATATAGGTATATTCCGGCGCGGATATGGCCGGCAAAACGTATGCAGAATGGAATGGTGGTAGCGGCCGAACGAAAGAATGCTCTCGACACGAGGCCGTCTCCCGGTCCCATAGTGGACGAGAGAGCCTCTGAGTCCACGGTGGTCCGTGCTCGATGCAAATGCAAATGAGTCGAGCGGGCATAGTGGATCGCATTAATCACTCGGTGGAGGCCCGCACCGACCGAATCACAAGCGGTGCGCCTGCTGTCGCGCGAAAATATCATCTCAGAACCCGAATTCGTCGTCGACCGGTTCTCCACTATGGTAGATAATAGCCTATCCGTTTACGCGCAGGATAGAACGGAAACCACCCTCTCCCGTCTTTTCTAAGAGCCACACGGCCCACGAGAGATATCTTTTGAAATTGGAACGATTCGAAGTGAAGAGTTCCGAAACTCTGCTCGATCTTCTGCTCGATCTTTAGCCAATGAAAAAATGATGATATACAGGCATATCTCTTGGCATTCCAGCGGCGAAAAGAAAAAGCTCAAGGGCTCAGCTGATCGCTGCGCTTAACCGATCGTTCACAGATATTCACAGGTTATCGATGAAAGACGGTGATTTTATTCCGCGGAACGTACACGTGTCTCAACGGCCTTATCACCCTCAACCGATTTACCGTCCTCTCTTTTACTCACCTTACATCCGGGAAGATACTCGTAGTTATTCCATTCCAGTCTACGCCTTTGCGCATTCTCGCTACTCCAGTAATAATTCCTTCCTGCTCCATCGCCGATTAATACCAGCCGCACGACAGATCCTCGTTGCGCAACTGCCGATGCCACGATTACATCCACTGGACGTGTCTTTAAATCATTAAAACTTGGTAAGGACGTCCATGCCGTCGTAACGTCCTCCTTGGATCCGATTTTCAATCTCATTTTACGCTACACGTTTATTGATCGTAAAACAATGGTGTCCACAATGACTTTGCAAAATTCTTTTCCGCGTATGCTCATTTTCAAAAGTCACAGCGTCAGCCGCCCTAACAGTGATTTTTCATTTGACTTTTAACCGCTCTTTATGTCAAGCATTTTGTACATTTTAGTACATTTTAGTACATTTTAGTACATTTTAGTACATTTTAGTACATTTTAGTCGTGCGCTCGTCACTGCGTTATTTTTATACTCGATACGATTTTTAGTCATGCTTTATTTTTATTGCTCGTAAAACGATTATTTATGCGTATTCTTCAACGATATTGGGAATCACATGGTCACTTCTTTCAAGTCTTTCACGTCTTTCACGACGATAGGAACTTTTGATTTGACTTTTAGTCCCAATATATTTCAATGATTTCTATTTTACGACTGTGGGGCTGACCGTAAGGATTATTTATGTGTTTGTTCATTGACGATTTCGAAAATAGAAGCACACGTGTCAACGTCGTGAATACGAGTACGTATTTATCATCGGCGAAGATGTCCCATTGCCATGCTCTTCCATGCTTATTCACCCGTCCAGGATTTCGGTAAAGCTGACACGCGTGTCTTGTCGGATAACGACAAGGATAAGGACGAGGATCGTTAAAATACGCTCGCGGAAGTCTTTGAGAACCGTCCGAATCTTAGCCCAGAACCGTTGAAAACGAACTAAATTTGTCTCAGCGGCTTCCCGACAGGATTGCGGCTCCGCAGGACAATACTTTCATGAGCGACTTTAATCAAGGTTACGCAATACACTTATCCTTATGCGGCATCTGCCGCGTGTCAGATATACATAGGCAATCGTTTAATCGGCGTGGGCGTTTCTACGTGGAAATCAAGTAAATCCGGTCGTGGATTCACGCGATTACGGTATTTTTGGCCTATGACGACATACCGCCGTTCCTCTTTCTTCAACCTGACCAGTCCGCCACTGCCACAGCTTTAAACGAGCCAACTACAACACAACACCGAGAATGCATACATGTATAATGGCCAATTAAGTACGCTTTGCAAAGTCAGGAAAGAACCGTCGTCTCGGTTTAACGAGAGCGCAAGTCTCAAGAGAAGGTAAGGTACCGGAAATGATTGTCGAGTCTTCCGTATCTGAATCCGACTGTTCGTGCTAGTACAAACGGGGACAAGGATTGCGAGAATTCGAACGAAGGACTGTTCGAGCGGGAAGCCAATCGCAAGGTTTTCACGTTTTTGATAGTCTAACGGAAATCCCTGTGAAAAATAGCTCGCGACGTAAATAATACTCGTGACACCTATTGGAAAAAAATCCATTTACGTGCATTCGCCGAGCGAAACTTACGAGGCGGTAGTCGCGTGATGAAATTTTATGGGCTCTATTAAGACAGGTACGAAGAGGGAAGGTAGATGGAGAACGATAAAGACGTTGCCCGGGCTGAAGGGTTCCTCCGAGCCCTGTCGGGCCGAGGTCTGTCCAACCGACGCGTGCGTTACTCAGGATTAGAAGGGTCAGAGCCGTAGACCCTTGAAATTCGTTTCCACGGAGGTGTCACATTTGTATGGACCGTTACGATTACTTGATTAAACGTTGCTCGTATCGCTCTGCTACGGGGAGGACAAGTTGCTTTACGTTGGATATCAGAAGCGAGCTGACCGACAAGTACGTACGTCGACGGGGCAATTACGAATGGCTGAGGTAATTAAGGTGCCTCCAGGAGACATGTTTTATCGACCCCTTTTAAAGCACGTTCTTCAGAGCGTTGGCCATTGAGGTCGCATTCGACATTGTTGTGGGCGTAATTACAGCCGAATAAACTCAACGTTGCCCATTCCTCTCGTGCGAGCCCGTAAACTAAGTATGCATTACATAAAGAGAGAGGGAGAGAGAGAGAGAGAGAGAGAGGGAGAGAGAGAGAGAGAGAGAGAGAGAGAGAGCAAAGTGGAAGAACGGCTCTAGCCGAGACTGCGGTTTTGCGAGGACCGTAACTATAACTGTAAAGGATTGTGGAAGACGATCGCGACCGTGAGAAAGCCAACGGACGCGCGTTACGGTTGCACCGGGGAAAGCAACCGGCAAAAAATGATAGCTTATATGCAACGATGAATTAAGCCACGTGTACAAACAGTTTAATGCTTATGCCAATGAAATATATTGAAAAACAAAACTCCAGATAGCAAGTTATGAGGTATAGGTAAAGAAATTTTTCGGTCCGATCATAGAGGATGGTCCTTGGTGAACGGCAGCCAGTGGTAGCGTCATTTCTCAACGGTTACAAAGTGGTCTGACTTTCTTTCCACGCGGTGGATAACCGGATAACCGGTGGGCCCGCTAATAAACCAGACACGTCCCTTACCGAGTGCACAGAAGCACCGGCTAACGTGCACCGCACAAGATTAATGCGTGACCCGAGGATTTGCGCTCGCCACGTTCTTTATTTTGACAGGCTAATATTTATAACTACATTTCGGGTTCTATGGGACGGGAATAGAGAACACGGAAAGAAGACGGTCCGTGTTCCTTCGAAAGTTACATATACCCAAGGATTATCTGGCCGCCTTCGACCGGATGATCGGGGAACAGTCATCATTTTTTTCTTTTCGAAAAATTTCTGCGAGAGGATAAAAATTTGTTAGGTTTCCGAGGACATAAGAGGGAAAAGAATAGCGCGATAAAAGAGAATAAAGTGAACGAAATGAGATAAAAAATAAAGAAGGTGCAGAATGCGGTCGTGGCCCGAGTTAAATCCGATTGAGGTCAGTTTATGCAAAGCCTGCTTTGCATGGCATTCGAGTCCGCCGCGATGACGAACCAAGTCCCGTGCGACGAAAGTCCCCAGTTGTCCCGATGACGCGCGAGAAACGTTGCAAATCCCCCGACGCGTTTGGCCAATCTTCTTGGGGGCCAGGAAGGATGGAGAATGGAATAACAATGGAGAGGATATTAAAGGCGTCGAGTGACACAGCCGGACAATGGGCCAATCCGACGGTGGCTCTGATTTACAGGAAATAAATGTCTACGCGGGCTGAGATTTATTTGAGATCGTAATTCGTGGTAGGAAAGTCGGTGTATCGGCGCAGGAAGGAAAGGGTAGGTAATTAATGGATATACAAAGTAGCTCTGCTGGGCTTTCACGGGGCAACGAGGAAGGAGGAACACGTTTTTGGCAGACGAGGAGCACGCTAGGAATCTCGACTGCGTTCCGTGGTCGGTTAAAGGTCCAGATATGCCGCGCGAAAGAGCCGAGAAACTAGTTTGGCTCCGTTCGTCCCTTCCGTTTTGCAGGGCCACCCTCCTCGCCCTGAACCGCCGTACTCGGTTATTTCGAGAACGAGCAACCAAGCAGCCAAGCGGCCAAGCAACCAAGCAACCAAGCAACCAAGCAACCAAGCAACCAAGCAGCCAAGCAAGAAAGAGAGTCGTCTGGCTCTTCCCATCTCTTCTCCGCCTCTCCGTGCTAATCGACTCAGGTAGGCGAGAGAGTATATCCCGTGAGTAATATCGGCGCATTAACCCGGGACCCCTTGCGCGTCCTTATATACGTGCATAAATAGAATCGTCTTTGCCTCGGTGAACGCGATCGTCCGACCAAAGGGGGTTAATAAATGCGCTTGCGCGTCGGAGGGTCGAGTCCTGCTACGCCAGATTGATACTTCGCGCCGTCTCGCGCCCGCGCGTGTGGTCCAGAGCCGGGAAAAAAGCTCTGGGGGTCGTTAGGTCCGAGCGCCGCCAGGGAAATACCTCGCAGCGCTCCGCGCTACTCACGATAGCCGCGATACCAGCGATACCAGCGATACAAGCGATACAAGCGATACAAGCGATACAAGCGATACAAGCGATACCCAACCCGTGGAAATCTTCCGGCAAACGGCTATTACGAAAAAATGCGAAAACCGGGCAGTACAAAGCGGAGCATTGGCTAACGTCAGAAATTGCTTTAATTAGTGCACTCGTTTGTACGAGTATTAAGTGCGACTGCCAGGCAGAACGAGCAATTAGTCCCGCTCGATTCGTCCGTAGAATTCCCGGGACGTCCACGTGCGTACGTATTCGACGAAAAAGGGAGCTGGAATTCCTCTCCCGAGAGGAGATAATACGCGGTGCGCGGCTGCTCCAGTGGAGAAAGCGCGCTTAAGAATTATTGTCCCGCGCTGGCAGGTTAATGCGAACGGAATTTATCGCGTGCTTTCGTTAACGCGCTTTAATCGGTTCCTTCTCAGCAATCACCGGCCCTCGCTACGTCATGTTTTAGTTTCCAACGTAACGCCCGACAGTATTTTATCCCGCGATTATCGTGATATTTGAAAAAGGGGTCATTGACGTTTATGCTCGCCGATCAACTTATTTCTTAACGAGTCGAAACTCTAATTAACGGTCGTGCGATGATTTTCCTGATTGTGCGCGCCAAGGAGGCCGGCGCACCGGGACGAACCCGCTTGCTTCGTACGGAAAACGATTGCGTGTTATTCTTTTCATGTCCGCACGCAAACCACAAACGGACGGGCCGCTGCTCCCTTCGAAGCCGTTTCAGCCATTATGAATCATCTCGACCGTCGGTAGACGACGGACAATTCGCTTGTTGGTCGTCTCCTCTCTTGCTCGGCTAATTCCGGGAAGATCGAAAACGCCTGAGGATGCGCTAGTTTCTCGCGTGGGAGCCTTACGTAAAACGGTTGAATGTCCAAGGAAAGCCGCGATTGTGGCTACGATGGCCAAGATTAGCCGGCGCTAATGTTTTCTCCTTTGTTATCATTCTCTCAATTCCGCAATGGGCCAGAATTCGGACTTTCTCAATACTTACCGCAATGATATCCTGTTTGTTTGTGCGATCGACGCGACAAAAGTAGTGCAACTCCAGAGAATCTGTCGCCTGCTTGTACGTCGCGTTCGACCCGGTGGCCGACCCCGCGAGTCCCTCGATATCGTCTTTGGAGAGAAAGACAATGGGCGTAGGTTGCGCAAGAGCCGCTTCCGCTCCCGACACTCATGACTGTTATCTCCTCCTTCGGAAGAAGGAGAGCGAGAGAGGCTCGGGCCCGTGTACGTGTCGCAACGATCCTAGCCGGCGAGGCCGAGGCAGGATGTCGACGAGGCTGCCCCGTCCACGGTTCTCTGCCCATGTCGATGAACACGGTTCTCCGCTCCGTTTGAACATCCTACAAAGACTCCCCTTTTCTTCTTCCTCTTAGCGCCAAAATTCTTGGCCGTCGATTTTATTGTCACTGCGGGAGTTGGCCCATCACTTGGTTATCTTGTTCAGCCGCCTCGGAAGCTCTTTCTGCCCAAGAGGAGGCGGAGGAGGAGGCGGAGGAGAAGGAGAAGGAGAAGGAGAAGGAGAAGGAGAAGGAGAAGGAGAAGGAGAAGGAGGACCTAGAGGGAAGCCTAGAGAGGGGCTTAAGGAGGGCAGAGGCTGTGTTTCCGGTGGCGAAGCGGCAAGGACGAGCCGGGACCTCGCGCCAGATGCATCCTTCGCTGCACAACCTAGCGGTTTCTTAGTTCGCTATCGTAAGCGTTCACGAATCGCGAGGAAAAACGGAAATCCGCGGCTCGTGCGCACGACCCGTCGCGGATGCGCTTCGGGAAACGGCTGATTGTTAGGAGCTCCTACGGTTTTCGTAACGCACGATCGAAAGGAGGACGCGCAGCTAGTGGCTAAACACCGCCATTCCAAACATCGCGATCCTCATAATTGCACTAACAATCGGCCGATCGTACCTAATGGTACGGCATTTTTCAGCACATTATTTTTTCGTGGATTTCCTTGAACGATATTTACGTTCGTAGAGGTGGACGAGCACCTACGTTTTTTCGACAACTTGGACACGGGGATTTTATGCTGGCGGGCGGCATTCTCTTGCGACGTTGCGCTCGTTCGGTGCCCCGCAATGCGTTCTTCGTATTCATGTATGCAGCCACGCCTCGGTAGTGCACACTGCCGGGACCCTGCTTCTTGCCCCGGCGTCTGGTCTACTTCATTAGCACCGGGCGAGACAACCACGGCAGACGAATACGCTCAAAAAGGCGACGGAGCAAACTCCTCGTTTCTCAGGACTCTGCATCTCGAGGAAAGCGAGAAGACCGATTTTATGAGTCGCGCCAAGGCTGATTTGATCGCAACGAAACGCAATCTTTTACGTCTCCGGACCACCGTGGAGATCCTTCTAATTTGCCGTCTAACAAGGGCACTACGTCCACTTTAATTGCGGTCTCTCGTAAAACTCCGCTAAGTTGATTTACGCGTCGTTCCACGTCGTGACGGGGCATCGCGATATTTGACTCGGCGCTTTTTCGTCGGGCAACGTCCAATTGCGAAATACGTTTCTCCTCGTTCTGCCGAGCTACCATAGGATCGTCAAGAGATTGAAGATTGAAGAAAAACGGACTGCAAAGTCACCGGACCAACTCGTTAAGAAGGATGGGTTTTTCCGTTTCCCCGGTACATCGAAATCAGCCGAATGGGGCAAGATTTTTTGCCCTCTCCATGCAACATGGTTCTTGAGAAGAAGGAGATTAACGCACAGCGTGTCGAGCACGTGCCGAACAGGATCGTGGAACGGATGTATCGAAGAGGGCAGGATGATCGCGCGTATTCCTCACCGGCTACACCGGCAGAGAGAGAGAGGGACTCGACATGCCGGGCATGCCACCGCGTCGACCGGAGATTAATGGTGCTTTAATAACGTTAATTGAAGCCCTTAGAAGAATCGATACGGCACCGATCGGAGCGGTATCGCTTCGAGATACCGATCGATCTTATGATAAATAGTCAGCGGCACTGCGGGCGACCGCTCCGACGCCCTCGACTCCGATCTTCTCTGCTTCGAGCCCTCTTCCCTTTTTCGTACTCTTCTCTTTTCTCCTATGTTGGCCGCGCCAAACCTCCCGGGACTAGCGTATTTCTTTAGAAGGCAAAACCGGTGAGTCCGGGCCCGACCATGACCCACCGGTAATAATAAGACGGCCGACAATGAACAATGCCGATCCCATGCTCCACATACGCGAAACATCCTATGTAGGTACATGCATGGCTATGCGCGTCTGCACGTCAGATGTCACGTAGAAAAGTCACGCGTGTGCCGTTCACGCGACACTCTCGCTCACGGCGCCCGCGCCCGCGCCCCAGTAAAAGTGTTGTCGCTAATTGTCGTGACGCAACATCGCATTGTTCACGGATTAATCGCCATGAGAAACGCCAGTTGCGCGCGAGCAATGCCATTGTTGGCCCGCAGCCATCATCCGGCCCCGAACGAACCCGCTTCAACTACCGACGATCAAATCGGACCTCTCAGCCTTTCCGCAACTCTTACACGGCCTTTATAATTTCGTTCGTACCGTGAAAGTAAGGCGCGAGAGATAGACGTAGGGATAGACAGGTAGGTGGTAGGTGGTAGGTAGGTAGGTAGGTAGGTAGGTAGGTAGGTAGGTAGGTAGGTAGGCAGGTAGGTAGATAGATAGGTAAATGGACAGACGGACCGACGGACGGACGAACCGACGAACGAATAGGTAGATATCGCACGTAGGTCGTATGAGCTCCTCCCCACGTGCCGTAGTGCACGGTATGTCGCAGTTTCCGCACGAGTCTCTGGCCGGCTCGAAATCAATTGGCGTTGAAGCGGAACGAGGGTGAACAGTAGACTGCCAACTGGCGACTTAGAATTATCTTTTCTTCTTACAATTGCTCAATCGAGGACTTGTCGCTTGTCTGAAACACCGTGTCTCGTAGCGTAGACGAGTACATTAAGGGGAACCGGTGCTCCGTTGGAAGAAGAAAAATTGAAACGTTCGTCGATGCGTTCAAAGGCCGAGTCATTGGATTTCGATGACGGCAGATGGGAGTACGTGGGATATCCGCTACCTCCTTGCCGCCCACGCGACTTTTCACGCCTCTGACCCGAGCAAAGATCCTTTGGCGGAGCCGAAAGTCATCTCTCAATACGAACGCACGTGCCCCTCGTGCGTGGAGGCGCGAGCGTCGGATATCTCGGCTCTGACAGATAACACAATGGCTCTAATACTGGCGGCGGTCCGTGAAAAGGGGCGAAAGAGGCGCCTCACGACTCGGCGTCGCGCCGATCAATGAGAGCCGAGCTTCGACTATCTTATCGGATCTCTCTGTGTTTCCTCTCGGCCGAGAGGGAGAGCGCGGCGAAGCGAGCTTTGACAGTGGGTTCCCATTGTTCCGCGTCGATCCTCTTTTGCCCGCCCATCTCGCCGAACCGAAGGTACAACCATCTCGAGAGCCGGCCACTATGCGACCACACCAAGAAACCAGCCGTTTTATTTCCTTTTTCCTATATTCCACACTTACTTACACACTTTTTCCCTGCACGAACCGATATTTATCCTACCGATGTACGTATTCGTGCATGTACAAACGTATTTCCTATCCTCAGTCTCTTACCGCTCTACAATCTACACGAATACTCGCTTAATTGCCGGCGCAATACATGCATCATTCTCCCCGGGATGACTTAATAAAAGAGAGTGTCGGTTACGACACGTTGAGAATTCCATTGATCGGGGGCGAACAAAGGGGAGGCCGATCACCCACCCGCGGTTTCGTCCGTTCGGTTCTTTGCCGGCGTGCCTATATGGCGCACCGAGCTGCGAGAAAAGGCCTTTCTTGGCTAAGGCTAACGGCATAGATTTATGTGGGTTAGGGCGTCGACTTTGTATGCAAGAAAATCTCACTTGCTTCAGAGTCTCGCGCTGTACGTGACTCATACGTGTCTGCCCACCTAATCCGGTGCGCCGACGCCGACGCCGACGCCGCCACCACCGTTGCGGTTGCTCTTTGCTGATCTCACGAAAGAAACCGAAACAGAAGGTGGACGAATGGCGAGTCTAGAGAAGGACGTGGAGCGATGAATGAACGGAGCTGAAACTTTTTGCCTCCCTTCCTTACCATTTTCGTTATTCTCTTGGTAATCTGCCCGAGCGGTCGATGCACTCGTAACAACAATTACATGACAGCGAGTAAAACATTGTTGCAACGACAACGACAACGACAACGACAATGACAACGACGACAACGACAACGGCAACGACAACGGTGAGCAACGGAGACGAGCCCTCGTTAACTGAATGCTCGTGCGCGCGTAAACCTCAGGACCTTGAAACAGTTTTCCATCCGACAGCGTGATCGGACGAGCCGCTCTCTCGTTGCTCGTCGGACCGGAGCGAAAATGCACATTACACTTGGCGCATGGTGCACGCTAAGCACACGACCTTCCAACAAGTCTTTGGAGTTGTTTAAACGTAAGAAAGAAAGCTCCTGGTATCTGTCTGAATAGAGGCGATCCGGTGTTAATAGGCGAGACGGATGCATCGTTTAATCGTTGTAACTGGATTGAGGCGTGTACCGTAAATTCGCCGGTGTTATCCGGTGATCGTCGTGTTACAGGTTGTACGCTGAAGAATGCGGGCATGTAGAACCTGAGTAACCGAGGCCAGGCCTCGAGTGATTTACGATTAGGTAGCCCAGAAATCGACAGTGCACACCGGCAATAAGAGGAAAGAACTGTAACCGACAAGACCCTTGCGCGCACGATCTACGGCCTAAGTAAGCCGATACGATACGCTCCTATGCGAAGCGGGTTCGGTTCAGCGAGTTCGCCAAACACGACATGACCTTCGTGCGCCAAGATGCATCGTGGAGGGATGTACGTATAAACTTATCGGATTGGAAGTAACTAGCCAACGAGGCAACTCGTTCACCTTTCCGAAATGCGATCGGTCGATACCACCAAAGATTCTACGAAAATCTACCCAATCACTCATGAGAAAGGATATATTCGATCCGTCCTACGGCCGTTCGTCTTGGATTATTCGTCTTGAGGCATTAGAGAAAGAAACGAAGAGAGAAGGGTAAGAACCGTTCGTTGGTTCCTGAAAAATTCCAAAATGTATTAGTCCGGCTTCTCGAAGCCGTAAGTCTAATAAAAGACGGTCCGAGAATCATCTCGATTGTAGGTGAGCACGGAATACACGAGCGGCTGGCGGCTAACCTTTTCGTCGCCGGCAATAAAATTTCTAGAGGAAGGTTTCAAAGCGGTCAGACAGAGTGCCTCTGAGTTTTGTGTCGTTAAAGGAAAGGGAAGAAAAGGAGAGGAGAGGAAACGAAGGCGCTATCTTATCCGCGGCGAGCGTATCGCCTACCTCTCAGTGGAAGCCCATTTTACGACTCCGAAGGAGGAAGCGAGGGCACCTGCTCTGGTATACCACAGGGGAAAGGTGATCATCGGGGCCCATTGTCGATGAGTGTGCTTAGGATCGGCCTTCGAGCCAACTCAAAGCGCCGCCCCTTCAGAAAATCCTGTTTATACGCGTTTATTGGGTCGATCCGCTAAGTAAACATTCCCCCTTTTTTCTCCACAGCCAAAGTTGAAGCAGTGCTTGCCCTTTCGGCTTGCTCCTGCTTCTAATGCATTTTATTGCACTTCTTTTTACTGCTCTTAGCTTATTCTTAGCAGTTCTGGCACGGATGTTGCTCCGATGTTTTCGAGATTGCGTAAAGTAAAATTGTGCAGAATTTACTCGAGCGCCTCCGTCAATGATGGTGAGTCAAAGTCTCGCGATCGCGACACCTTGGAACAATGGCTAGTCATCGACGCCCACGTATAAGCGGTCGACGACACGTCGACGTCGGTACCGTAACGACCAACAGGAGAATCGTCATAAAGCCTATCGAGCTCTTACTTTCCCTTCGATTTTCACGAGATCGTAAGCGCAAGTCATGTACTTGTCTCTGGCGCTGCTGAAAATTTCCGAGGTCACACGGCTTAAAGCGATAATCGAGGGTACTCCTGGCATTCCTGAGCTCGGAAGGGCGTGGTTACGTCGCACATATATCAACGACGGATGACAATTGCCGCCCCGGTCACGCAGAAACTATATTTGCCTTTCGCTCCCGAAGGATGGATCGTCGATCGTGTAACGCAAATGAAGACCGCCATGAGGAGCAGGGGAGGACACGTCAGGGTCAGAGTCGGGAGGGAGCGCATCGATATGAGCTCCTCGTCTCCTGCTCATCCGACTCATACTTATTTCATACGCTCGGACCGCTCTTAATGCATCCTCATGATATTTCTTTTACGATCGACACTGGCACGGCCACGCCTCCGAAATTGGTCATCGCGGTAGCGACACATCGATTCTCCCAACGGCTGCCCGGAATGCCTCATACCGTTTCGTTCAACATTCCTCGGAAAATATATAAGTGGACCGCTGACGAGCCCTGCCGCCAGTCGCTTGTAAATCCCTTTCTCGCCGTGCCGTTTTTTCCTCTAATCAGGGGAGTAACGAGGCCACGAGTGGAAATCGCGGGGGCAGATACATTGTCGTGGCTGACTGGTACACGTCGCTTGAGTTGGCATGCGAGCACGAGAACGAACCGATATGCAGGCTCGCGGAGCAAGAGAGAGAAGCCCACACGGTAGCGGACATTGTTATTCAAATCAGCCATTGTCTCCCGGGCGGGCAGATGCTAATTTTTCGGTCCCCGCTTATTACATGCGCGGCGTTTCCAATGCGTCTAGATGTGGAGCGCGAGTCGATCCTTACTATCCACATGAAATTATCCTTCGAGACGACCAATGGAGGCCCTTTCGCCTCGGATTTCCGGCTGCTCCTATCGCGGCACCGCCTTCCCACGTAATTACGACGTCCAGATCTTGAGAGGGAACAAAGAGACTCGGTCTCTACTTTCTCCCCTAACAACGTTTCTCTAACCTTACGGAACATTCAGGTGCAATGAAAATGCCGCGGCTGGCTCGTGCCAAATTTCTCCGAACACCCTTATGTATTATAATTTCGACATTCTCATTTTCCACGGAGAAACAAAGGAACCGTCGTTAGGTGACGTGCAATCCAACCTTCTCTCCAGTCAGTCGCAAGAGATTCACGCCAGTTTCTCTACATCGAAGCTCATCTTTCGGACTTTTCAGGCCGGACTATACTTTCGGTTCGGCCAGAAATTTCAATCGGCCAGACCACTATCTCCGATTACGTCGTAGATAATATCGCTCGTCGAACTTGTTCCCCATGTCGTCCATTTTCACACGATGCATAGCCCCGATAGGAGAAAATTATAACGTTGTCGGTGCCTCGTTCTCTCCAACTCGTGGCTCGATTTCTCGTTAACCGAGCGATTTCGATCAGAAGTTGCAGGCGCCGATCGAGTGCACGCGTACGTTCGCATGCTTGGGCTTTCGAGACGAGCGATAGAGACATAAAGAAGGAACGTGCGACATCCTGCCCCGCGGGCGGCCATTGCCGAGGTATAAATCATCGGCGCGAAGGATCGCATTTCAATTGCCGTGAGGGATGCGTACGAAGGAAAAGAATTCAATCGAACCGGTACGCGTCACTTGCGCCGCATCTTCGTACCAATGAGAGCGGACGAGTGACGAAGGAAGAAGAAAGCACCGGGAGAATTGTCTATCGCTTGGCTTACCTACGTACGAGTATATGCAACGTCGGCCACCCCCGTTTGAAATGCAAGGAGCGCGTATCCGGCAGCACGACAACGACCAGGAGGGCCTCGGCTCTCGGAAATTCTAATCTACAACTCGGACATTTCACCGTCTTCTATCTTCCAACCTCGACTCGCACCACCGACGTTTCTTCGACGTTTCTTCATCATTTTCCTTATCGTCATTCAGCTCCGTCTTTCATAGGGCTTCTTTCCGTCGTATCCTCAGCTCCGTCACGTTTCCCGACAGACTGACTCACCTGACTGATTCGCAGCTGAAGCGAATCGACAAGCAGTACGGCGCCCTGGCGTGCATTGTGCACTTGGATTCGTAATCAATCCCCCCTCGTTCATCGCACCTACCGTGCAGTATTTGTACGCACCCGCACCGCGTCCGTCTCTCTCCCTCTTTCTCGTCAACGATTAATCATAGTTAGAGGTGCATCGTCGCGAGAGCACTGCTCTTTGCCGCCCTCAAATATTATATCCTCGCGTAGCACGAGGCTCACGGCACGTGTATGACGGCCGATGAAAGCCGACTTGTGCTTTCTTGGCAATCTGTATAAATTGGTATAAATCTCATTGCCGAGGCACGCACTGGACGTGTCGCACGCAATACGCCGAGCACGTGGATCGGCCATTCCCGAGACAGCGATGAACGCGCTTGCGTCTGTTCTAACGTGCCACGCCGCCACGCCGCCACGCCGCCACGCCGCCACGCCGCCAAGCCTCCTGCCAATCGGCAATAGCCAGCCAACCTAACAACCCTCGATACAGACAAGATTGCTAGGTAAAAGACTGTCCAAGATAGCCGGCGCAGCTGGATAGCTGCATAGAGCGCATAGAGGCGCGTACGGAGGGTGCGTAATGCAGTTCTTCGTGCCGCGGACGTGACCAGACACGAGCTTCGATCAGGACCGAAGCCACTCGACTCGGATGAGTCAAAGTCTTTTAGAATGTACGGTGGCGCTTTGGCTGCACGCTTCCACGAATACCAAACGACTTTACCTGAAAAACGAAGGGATGCGCCGAAAGAAAATATCATAGCAGCGACGTCCAGCCAAAATTATCGTGGAATGTCTTTAAAACAAAGTCATGATTGCTTTCGCATCACTTTCACCGATCAGTCGCACTAGTCGGTAACGACTCGCGTGCAATTTTCCGGAAATATGTATATCGCGGTCAACCACGCTCGAGTCGAGCCGTCCATTACGATGAGACAATGGCACTTGAAAGAGCGCATCGGCACTCGTTAAAAGACCTCGAAAAAATCATGGAATGACGAAACGGACGAGCGCGCTCTGTTGTACGACAAAGAGCAGGACGAAAATTATACGTGTATACTTCGGTCTAACGGTCCGATGGCCACGTACTTGGGCCTGTGCTCGACTTTGGCGAAAATTTCAACGGTAGTTACCTCACGATGGAATTTCGCAATTCAGTAGGCGGGCGTGTATCGACGTTCATAAATGAAACGGTCGCTGCATAGTGTGCCGCCTATCTTACGAAATTCCACGCACCGTGTGTGCTAATTAATCAACGACCAATGTTCGTGCCTTCGCACTTGTCCACGCTGATATGTCCAAGAAATTGATGAAATTCATCGAATTGACAGAACTGACCAATCAATGTGATTACAACCGATCAATCGGTTTTCCGCACAAAATTTGAATCGTTTGAAACGTTGAGTGAAACAACTTGTGCCGTTTTTCTGTCGGCTTTTGCACACCATACGTTCCCCCGCTCTCACCTCTTCGACGCGATTCAATTTAAGCTACGTGATTTCTTCAACACACGTGTACACGGTTTTACATGCGCAAACGTACCGGCACCTTAATGTAATGGATTCAAATTTATTCCCTCCGTGGTTGGCGCGCGACGCTTCATTAGCACGATCCTACGGCAGAGGCATGCGCTTTTTAACTGCTTCGCGCTCGTGCACACGCGCTCGCGCGCACAGCGATAATTTAATTATTACTTTAGATTTGCTAATTCTCCGCGCAAGGGGCGTCGTCGGTCCGGCCGAGCCAACTGCTTTTTCGCGCGTGGTGGCTTAAGCAATGAGGACAGAGTCCCTCTTAGGCACCCTAACCGACAATTCAGCTCCAAGATCCTAGGGAACTTGGATCTTCTCTCTCGTCTGCCTCCATTTCTTCTTCTCATCTCGGTCTCATCTCGGTCTCATCTCGGTCTCATCTCGGTCTCATCCCGGTCTCATCTCGGCTCGAGCCTTCGAGTTGTGCAGCGTGTTTTGTCGCGCCTTTCTTGCGACGCTCTGCCGTCTGTGGTCCGGATTGCGTCGAGCCATCGATTAGCCGACCGATTGCCGCTCCGGCGCATCGTCCACGCCCGCCATGCAGCCTTTTTTGCTCGGACCACCGAGACTCTCGACGAGTCCCTTCAAACCTCCTCCATTGCCGTTTACGATCATTCGATTAATTGCCGGTCCTTTCCATCTATTCGCTCGCCTACTCCTAATTCTGGTCGTTTTGCCCGTTCCGACAAAAAGTCATGGACCTTAGATACGTAGGAACGTGTCCAGGTTGAGGATATTAACACACCCGTCTACTACGTTCGATGAGAACCGGCTATGGGCGCTTTGGCTGTCCCCTGCAGAATATACATATGTATATTCCGTATCGTTATTTCATAATAGGCGCGGGTGGTACACTCGGCGCATATGATCAGCATGGGTTACGAAAGAAATCGCTCGGCCTTGCGTATCGGTCAGCGGCGAATGTTTTGACTCGGGGTATGAGAAAATGTCTTACGATTGACCTCTCTGTTTCTCCTAAGATGACGCATCGTCGACCTTAGGTACGCAGATCTAATCGTAAGTGAAACGAAATAGAGTGAAATAAATCGTGAGACGAGCGTTTGGCGACGTTCCTTTTATCTTGTAATCGCTTTGCAGCGACAATTCTTTCACCGCTACGCATGGTACAATGTGGAATCAAAGCAAATTGCCGTGCGTACAGACGAGTGGCCTCTCTGTTACTCCCCGTGGTTATCGCGCGAATACGCTGTCCCCCCCCCCCCGCCCCGTCCCCGAATTACGCAAGATTATGACATCCATGACACAATCGCGAGTAAGTTGGCGTACACACGCCCTCCTTAGCTGACACGGTTGTCGACGCATCGCCATCCGCAGTGATTTTTTCGCAACATTTTTTCTTTCTTTCAGCCGCTAGATAATTGCCACTTCCACGTGAGTTCGCTTTAGCACCATTCCATTGTTCGACATTCGTACAATTAAAGCGTCTCACGGGCTCCTAGCCAGTTTACGAGCTTTTAGTCATTGGTAGGCCGCAAACGGAGAATATGATTTTGTTTCCATATTCCGGGGGCGGAGAAGCCGAAGCGCATGGCAATGAGCGTTGAGAGCCGTACGGGCGGAAACGAGGGGGGCGCACGCGTATCCGGCCGCAAACGAGAGACGCCCTCTCGAGACCAGTCAAGATCCATGGGGGATCGTTGTTCGACATCTACCGACAAGCCAAAAGGACGACAGGAAAGAAAGGGACGTCGTTTCCGGCGAGGATTCTGCCTTCTGAGGATTTTCATGAATTCAAACGAAAAGCAGGATTATCGCGTAGAATAAATAAATGAAAAGAGACGGCGAGATGTTGCGAAGCGGTGGCGTGCTTATATTTAATCGTCGGCCAATTATCCAGTGGGTATATTGAAAGGATGTTGTGTTCGCGTGGAGTCGCGTCGATAATCGCCGGTGATTACTCTTCCCGCGGAGGCTGAACGAAATCGAGATTCGAATGTACGGTGCGCGACCTACATGAATGTTGGCTCGCGTGAGAAGACGGGGTCTCCGGCAGAGAGGTTCTCGATCCCGGGGTCTCCTCTCCAGGGTCTATGGACACCGACGACCGACGACCGGCGACCGACGAACGACGAACGACGAACGACGACCGATCACCCATTCTCGTTATGTAAGGAAACGGCAAATGGCGGTACTGTCGCAACTGGGCTTCGCCAATGAACGAAGACTGTGTCGATCGCGTGCCCGCTCGAAACCCATCTAACTAGGAGGTTCTCTGCGCTCTCTTGCACCACAGGGAGCAGGTCAACTCCGGAAGAGCGCGAAAACTTATTGGGAATCAGATAGAAAGGGGATCTGCCACCTGTCAGCTATGCGTACACGAGATCTTCTACCTCGATAACCGAACCGGTCGAAGGACGATTTCGTAGATAATCACGAGATCGGGGAAAGCTCTCCTTCCTTTTCCGTATTATATATTCTATTGTACATGTACAGTGCATCGTGGAAACGGTAAAACGAAAAAAGATTTGTGGACACCGAAAAACGAGTAAGACCAGTGGCCGTCGCGTAAGCACTTCTCTGTCGCCTTCGGCGCCTACCGTTCGTCCATCTTCTTCCCCTTGTCCTGCCTCTTTTCACGTGGCGGTCGGAGGAAATATTAACATGCTCCTCGGGGAGCAGCGCACATGACAATAAGTCCTGCGCGCAGTCCGGACGTGCTCTGGATACCGGGTGACCGCTCTTAAACCACCATCTCCGCTCCTCTTCACCATTATTTTGCTTCTACGGGCTGTATTTCGTGTCTCGGGGTGTTCCGTGGATTGAAATGCATGCGGTGCACATCCTGTCCGGGAAAATTCAAATGAGCTTAGCTGCCGCAGCCAGCTAGCCCTACGTGCACTCCGCAACGCCACCGGTTCAAATCTTACCGAATCACTCGACAAATCTCCACCGTATCTCTACTGTACGTCCATTGACTTTTAATCTTTTTTCAAACACCGCGATCCTCCCACGAATCGGGAAACCATATCTTTTCTTATTCAAGTATCTCCGAACGATAAAACTCTACTTGCTATCGGCGATGTCGTCCATTTGACAAGTGCAATCGATGACAGCCTTCCCAGGGATTTTCCTTAGTGACTTGATCGCGTCGTTTATCTATCCTATCGATTAGGCTCTCATGGCGTGCGGCTTCTCGAGCTTGTTTATGTACGTAAATTCGTTATGTACGAGTTTATGTACGATAACTCTGGAAGACTGCGACGGTAAGTGCGCCGTCTCGGCATGCTTCACAGACGTCATTGTTAACGCGAGATGCCAATTTACTCGGGGATTCTGGCGGTGAATCGTTCGTTTGGAATACGATGCGATAATCATGGCGTCCCCGCGACGGAATTTTACTTGGTCCTTCGGAATCGATGATCGATCGGTCGAGAGACTATAATCCCCGCGCGTTCTCCTTTGCTCTCATGTGCAGCGTATTATTTTTGCCTAGGGACAATCGGAGAAACGGCCGGCGGAAGCGTGAGGAAGAAAGAGAAAATGGATCTGATGGAGGTGATGCTAAGAAGACAGGAGGAGAACGGAAGGAGGGCATGGAAGAGAGACCGCGCGGCAACAAGGAGGCACTCGGTGAGGTCGAAAGGGAAGATGCTCGCGGCTCGCGGCTCGGGGCTCGCGGCTCGTGAAGATCGGCCATAGGTAAGTGGCACTTATGTTTAATACGCGAGTGTGGATGAGTAGTCGGGTCTGCACGCGATCTCTCCTCTCTCGCACTGGTCTCTCCGGCTCTTCCCTGACCTCTCGCGTTCGCCAGAACCAATTTCCGCGGATAATACGAGCGCGAGGCCCGAGAGATATTTCGCTAAATGGAGCAGAGAGCCACGAGGCATACGCCAGTTATCGTGTACGTGCAGTGTGTCTACGGTCAGCACCGTTCCCAGAGCATCGGGGCTCCGTTCCCGATTCGCGCGTTCGCAGGGAAATCAACGGTACTCCACCGAGACCTTTCCATTTTATTTTCATTTTATTATCCATGCGTGGCATTTTCATCTCGAACCCGGACAGGCTACTCCGCCGAGTAGATGAAACGTGCGAAAGACGATACATTAAAGAGCGGAGCTACGTTTGATCTCCGTCACACTGTTCGGAGGGTCGTGAGACGAGCGGCGAGACTCAAGGGGAATAAGAGAGCGTACACGGATCATTTTCACCCCGGTTACCTTCGACACGCAATCATCCGCCATTAAGGCTGTCTGCAAAAATTAGACGAGAACTATGCGCTCGGCCATATCCCTTTACATGGGGCTCTCGCGCATAAACTCCATTGCACCATCATTTTCTTTTGTCGGTCAAACTGTCGTCTAGAAATAAAATCACACGGGTGCCTTTTGCTCGATCGAAAGAATTCCTCTGGCTCTTTATCGCAATGGCAGATCGAGATCTCGACTAACTCTCTTTATATCGGATAGGCCGCGTTCCGTTAACGTCGGATGGACCAAGTTATTCCGCGTTACGAATGGAAGCCTCGCACTGCCGAGAACTCTACGCTTGGTGCTCTTAAGATCGTGAGAAGTACTCCAGATCGGCGAGCAGGATCTCGAGATCGGGTACAAGGGAGAGGGTAGAGCGCCGTACGTATCGCGAGAGGCGGTTAGGAGAGGCAGATCGCTAACAAAGTGAGGATCAAATAATAACACGTTACGATCGTTCTTCGCCGAAGATAGATGGCACACGGTGTGAGTGAATAATTTGATAATGGCGGTGACGCGCCGCTCTAACGGCTCTCTACACTTTGTACTTTTCGCCCCTGCACTGCCACGCTCCACTAACGGAGTTGGAGGGCTTCGAGCAAAAACGAGACCGTTCTCCCATTTGTTTTAGGCCCTATTTACGGCACGCCCACACATATCCAATAGGAATTTTCTGCAATTCCACGCGTTTTAACGCATTTCTCTTGGTACGCGATAATGCGTACGATTTGATAGGACGGCAATCAAGATTTCCGTAATCCCTTCCGTGGACGATCGGTTTGCCCCTAGGAGCCGTATAATTTACGTATACGCGCCGGTAGATAGGAGCTCGTGTGCTATCGCGGAGGTTGCGATGCACAATTATCCGTATTTATACCGGCGAGCGGGCCTCTAATTGCCTTGTGTAATTCTCATAATCGTAAATACACGCGTCAAAAGGTGTTGAAATCTCAGCACGCCTCAGGGAGCCCAGTCGATAAATAAATCACGCGCGCAGAGAGCTCGAGAGTGGAATCGCGATACGTAATCTAATTCCGTGATACGGGTAGCGCGAGAAATTCCCTCCGTCCCTCTTACACTTTCGGCTTGGCTTTCAAGAGTATTCCCCTTTGATAGTACCACTTAAAATGCAGCCGGGACATATTAAAGCGAGCACTATCGTTACAACGAATTTATGAATGCCCGCGAACCCTCCGGATCAACGATCCATCCGTTCGTTCTTCGCGGAGATTTCTTGAGGCGCAGGAAGTGCCGGGCGTGCCGGCCTCTATGCTTTTCTAACGATATCTCCAGTTTGTTATTCGCTGAGCGTGCGCGAAATGGTGGCTCCTCGACGGACCGCTCTGTACACCACTGTGTGTCCGGTCGTTTGTCCAATTCGATCACGTAGCGCTTTAACGCTTTACACTGTGAGCGGAGCGCGTGCTCTGTGTAGAGCGCGGCGCTCTTTCCTCGAGGTGGAAGTGTTTAAGCGTAATCGTTCGCATTCACTCAAAACGACGGTATTCCCGCGGACATTAAATTTACTCCGTGCTGTCGCCCATAGCACCTTCTCGGAGACACTCGAGATGTATCGATGAAGACGGCAATCGTACGTATTATGGTGAAAATCAATTGATATGTGTCACGACGACCGAAAGCTTCCTCGAAAACACGCCGGATACGCAAAGGGGGTTCGTGCCCATCGGCCATTGTCTCTGCTCCTCCTCTTTTATCCGGCCGACTGCCGTCCAATGCTGGATGCATATCAATTTATGCCCTATCTCACAATTCCCTTCCCTTTTTTCTTTCTTCCTTTCCCCCTCCCGTCGTTGGCAGTTTCTTCGGTTTCTTCGGTTTCTTCTGATATGGCAATGCCTTTCTCCTCGTCAATTACCTTGCTCTCCTGTAATCAGGAAAAAATATCTCTATACTTTTATATGCGCTGACGTCTCTACACCGTGAATGGGGAATCATCGAAGAAAGGGAGTGACCTCTCATGGAAAGGGAATCGCACTTCTCCGCAGAAAAATCATCATTCGAGCGCTACGAGCCAGAATTACAGTGTTTACGTCGACGGTTCCCTTTCGTCTTGATTCGCTCTATCTCTTCATTCGTTGTACGGAGCAGAGCTTGACGTTTAATACCAGCATATAAACGTAATAGCTCACCCACGGGGAAACGGCGCGTCCGGTCGCGCAATTAGGCGAGAGTGATTGATTAACGAATCGCTTTGCGAATAATCATAGGCTATGACCATCGTCAGATCCATCGTCATTTCCCTCTCTTCCCTCGAATCGTACGAATTTTCGGTATCTCTTGATTACACGCGATAAATGGGGCCGTGTAATCATGCTTATAAATGCCGTAATTCCCATGGACCTACTACTCCTTTCTGTAGATGCAGATGCGAAAGCTCGTCGCAAGAGACGGTGATTTGCCTTGGACCACATGATCACCGTACGTGGCCGTGGCGATGAAGATGTCGGCGTTAACGTTTCAAGAGCCTCGACGGCGGAAAGATACAAATGCGCCCGCGAACGTAAACCCGCCCGCGGTTATAACAAATCGTTGGCGTATACGTGCCGAGTTCTCGTAGCTCGGCCCATCACGTGGGGTGGTATCACTGAAACCTACCTTCCAAGCATTGACAATCAGTGACCGATAACCCTAAAAGGCCGCGCCCATTCGATTCAAACAGAGGCGCACTTCTTTTATACCTCCCCCCGTTGTCCAACCGATTCGTAACAGCTACCCCCACCGATTGGATTTACGTTCCTACGGGTACTAGTGATTTTAATCACGAATGAAAAAAGGCCTCCCCGACCGAAGAAGAAGAGGAAGAAGAAGAGGAAGACGAAGAGGAAGAGGTGGAACGATAGCCTGCTAAACTGAAACCCTTTCGTAACGTTGCTTCACACCACACGACGTAGGCATAGCATAGCGAAGTAAAATGATTTTTCTGGCAATCAAATACCAATATCCCTACCTTTGGCTCTCTCTCTCTCTCTCTCTCTCTCTCTCTCTCTCTCTCTCTCTCTCTCTCTCTCTGTAGCTCATCCATTCGCTCCCCCTCTCATTATATAAATAGTTTTTCTTCTAAACGAAGAATCTACCTCATTCTGTCTTTCTCGAACCCGATTCGAACCGGCAGCTATCTACGATCGTGCCAGCAACCAATT
Source organism: Hedychridium roseum (assembly GCA_963989215.1). NCBI lineage: Eukaryota > Metazoa > Arthropoda > Insecta > Hymenoptera > Chrysididae > Hedychridium > Hedychridium roseum. The sequence continues at coordinate 230,843 of OZ022318.1, read as the reverse complement.
ACGTTTCCTGAACCGGAAAACACCGAGCTCTCTGTCCCTTCCTCTCTAGTGTTCTCTCTTTGTCTCTCGCTGCATTCTACGAGGTACGCCCGGGCTGAAATTATAAATCAGACGATAACCCCGTCGGCGGACTTTCTCTCTCGCTCCTTCTCTCCGGGCAACGCTCGGAGAATAAGGAGAGGTCGACTCTGCCGTTGCGATCGTGAGGGCTTTTAAGCTCGTACATCACCGCGTGGGTTACGCCTCTCGTGTTTGCTTAGTCGTGCAACGGGGGAAGGCGCGGATAAGCCCGGAGATGAAACAATTAATAATCTCTGCGCGGCCACGAAACCACCCCTGGGCCAGATACGATATTCTCCTCTGACTGCCCTAGCTTCTCAAGCTTTGTCAAATAAAAAGAGCTCCCTGGCTGAGTTGAGAGGCTTGCATTAGCATGATACCGCGATAAAAGAAAGTTTCCTCGACTCTCCGTCGTCTCTCAGAGTGCCGTCTACATAGCGAATAGACAAATAGGCAAGAGATAGAGACCGGGCACTACGACTAGTCGTGACTAACCCGGGCGAGAGAAATTCCGCGCTGCGTTCGCCTAGGTAACTTTCACTGATTCGAGTCGTCGTTTGCCTCCGCGCGTCATGATTAGCGATACTTTCGTCTCTTCTGAAGCACAACAAGAACAACTTGGGGGCTTATTGTGTCCCCTTAATAAAATGTACCTACAATGACCATTGCTCGTTGACTAACGTTTTATTCATCATCATATGAATTTACGATATTTCGGAAATAACCGGCCGCCATTGGCGTAACTCATGCACCGCGTTTTTGCGTAAAATGCACGATGCAATCGCCCGTTGGATGGACCGAACGAAAATAAAAAGTCCTATGGTAGGACCGTGTCTCGGCAGGGACGAATATTCAGATACGAGGCGAGGGACATGTGGGCCGAGCACGCGATACGCTCGGCACTGAAAAATGGCGATACCACGGGCTATATCGCCGGCTTCTACTGCGCTGGATATCTTAATTATCGAGCAAAAATTAATTAACGTAACGCCCACCAGAGCCGCGCGAGCACCAGCCGGGACCCCCGTAGGGCGTTCGTGGGAGTAGAGCGACGTTATGCCTTTCCCTCCCATCATATTGTACTGTCCAGCGACCGGCCCCTTTGCTCACTCCTCTTTCCTTGCCGAAATATCTCTAGATGTAATTCACCAACATTCCCAAGAGCTAGCTTACCTAGATTCATGCAAAAATACCTCAATCCGCCGCGGGGTGAGTAGTTCTGCCTACATCTTCCCGCCGAAGAACGGGTCCAGGGTGTTGTGGGAGTCTTGGCTCTGAGTTCAAAGGTTCACGATTATAACATTCCGGGCATGCCGTTTCGTGTGCATCAATTCGGTACGCCAGTTCCCTCTTTGCGGAGTTCGCGAAGCCGCGTGCTCTCGCGCGAGCGGTTCTTCTGCTTCTCCTATCTCTCTCCACTTTCTCCTCTCTGTCTATCTTTCTTTCCGACTTGGCTTTGCAGAGCGAACCTGCTGCTGCTGCTGCTGCTGCTGCTGCTGCTGCTGCTGCGATCATCGCTAACGTACTTCGGCCTTTCCTCTGACCGCGTACGCCGAACTTGGAAAAGTCATTCTAGGAAGACAGCCAAGTTCGTCGAATGCTATTCGACTTTCCTCCGGCGAGACTTACTCGTACTCATAGCGTCGTGAATTATTTTCAAGAAAAAAGAGCATCTTGAGCGAGAGCTATTCCGCACGAATAGCCGGCTGGCTCTGCTTTTGCCCGCTATACGTAGTTTAACGGGCAGAGTCGCAACAGGTGGTTTCTCGAGACGCGCGGCTCTCTTCTTTTAGGTTTCGCACCGTCTTGTCTCTTCGGGGATCGTTCGATGTCGAGGGGTACGCCTGTCGCGGCTGATGGGCGCATAAATAACACGGAAAACGGAGGACAGGGACAAAGCCCGGCGCTGATTTCCCCCGTAAATCCGCTTGCCGATGTATTCGCGAGCGCAAGAGCGAGGACGAGGGGCAAAACGGTCGTGCCCGAGATGGATTTATGCCGGCGTCATTAGGGATTAATTATACGCCTTGTCAGCCAGCTGATGCCGTTCTAAGGACGAGGCAAAGAGGAGGGAGAGGAAGGTCGGTGGTGCCGCCGAAGGAGGACGATGCCGCGCAGGAAGAAGAAAAGGAGGACAGGTACCAGCTCCCCTTCGACGTGTATCGTAACGTAGCTCGCTGCGTGTATCGTGATTTACGGCACGGCTAAATGGCGCGCGCGCGCGCGCTCGCGCGGCCGCGCCATAACACGCGTAAAGCCGCGAGAAAACACGTTGACCGAGGAATTATGAACAATTAACACGGAAAACCGAATGACTTTTAACACGAGTTTCATTGTCGACAACCCAGGAATTTTTCGTTTCCTCGTTGATCGGCGTATAGGCTTCTTTATATCTTCTGCTAGCATCTCCGCGGTTCGTGGTCACGCGAGTAAGGATTTTGCGCTTTACCGCGAGAACGTATGCGGCCGTATACGGCCGGACCGCGTACGGCTTTATCGGCCATCGTCGATTTATCGGCCACAGAGACGACGAATACCCTCTCCCCCGAGTCAGCCGTCGACGGAAAGTTATTATCATTCGCGCCCGACACGACAATGCGTACTGCGCGCCTCGCTTGCAACCATGGAAAACGTTTAAGACGATTTTTCGACGATAGTCTCGTAGCCGGCTTCAAAGGCTACGCGCTTCTATGAGTGATTTACGTCGATCGTTAAATATCTCTCTCTCTCTCCCTCTCTCTCTCTCTCTCTCTCTCCCTCTCTCTCTCTCTCTTTCCTCAATTTACCTTTCGGGAACTGTGTGCACGTATGGAACGGTAACTATGGAACGGTCTTTTATCACGTGTGCTCATGGCAAATTTCAGGCGGATCTACGTTCCTTTGGCTTTTTCCTCCTTCAATCGACTTCACGTAATTTAAGCCATTCAATTTCTTTCCCTCAAAGGAAATTACTCGACTCGTTCGGTTTATCGATGAAACGTTTCATCGGGACCTATGCATGAGCGTAATATGAACGCACATCCAGCGCTTCAAGGCGGTTTCATTTATCATTCGAAGAGATTTCCTTTTCGGGCATAATCAGATGAACACGAAGGAAAATTCCACGGTTTCGCGTTGCCGAGAGAGAGAGCGAGCAACGAGAAGGACAAAGCGCAAGTTTTTTTTTGCCAAAAAGGAGGGAGACCCGCACGTAATATCGCGAGAGCACGTAAATAGCAGAATAAACGCACCCATAAGTACTGTATGCTCTAGACTCACGTACTTCCTTAATGCCGAATGCGTCATCCGTTTCCATGCCATATAAGTTTCTATCAAAGGCGCGGATCGTGTATATAATCCAGAAATCTGGCTGCTGCCGCTCACGAACCCATGGCTCTGACCCCATGGGAACACGTGTTTGCAGGCTGAAATTCACGCATGATCGTTCCTCACCACATTTCGGTTCTTCCTCCCGAACACTATAATACTACATGGATTTTTCGGTGGCCCATCTTACAATTAGACTTCCGATGAATAATTAGAGCATCATTAGTGGATACACCCTCGTAGGATCTCGGTGAATCAGCCAATCGTAGCCTCGTGTCGCAGACAATACAAAGACAATATTACGTACTCTCGTTATGTCAGTGGCGTTTCTCAACGCTATGACCGATGATTAATTCGGGCAGCCAGTTGATACCACTGACGGACATTCATCATCATCCATCGGAGATAGCACGGAACAAATGGAGTCCCTTCTACTTCTCACGGTTTCCTGAGGTCTTTTAATTGGTTAGTCATCAGGCAGACATTGATTCTTCTTCGAGAAGATAGATCGGAGGGCACGCTTTCACTCGCGGCTGCCAGCACGTGGCATCTTTTCTTAGGAGGGTGTACCGAAGATATGTGAGTAGGATAGCGAGGATGTAGACTCGCGCAGGTTGAACCGCAAATTCTGCGGGCGGAGAAAGCGGCAGGTGATAAAGCTGCGCGCGGCTCAGTTTTCGGGATCACCCGTTGTGCCTGGCCAATCCTCCTCGGAGCGCGTCCTATGCTGCGTGCCGCACAGTCCTCCGTGCCCATGCAAACCAGCAAGACACGGCAGGTGTAGCCTGTAGGCTACGAAGAGAATCCAAACAAGAAAGAAAGAGAGAGAGGGAGAGCGAGAGAGAGAAACAAACGCGTTCCAGAGAAGGCGTGGGCGCGATTCTCAGGGTAGTTGCGATGCGTCACACGGGACCGCGAAACGCGCCCGCTTCTTACCGGCCACGTACATTGAGAAAAGCCCCGCTTTCTCGACTCTTTTTTTTCTCATACATCCGTATTCCTCTCCTGGCCTAATTCGTAGAGGAATCGTAGGCGAACTATGCCGGCTATCCAGGCTGAAGGTTCTGCAGAGCTAACTCAACCAGCTAAACTAACCGAGCCAACCGTGAACCGGCCCTGATTCTCCTTCTCCCACTTCCTCGTTCCTTCTCTTTTTCTCTCCCTCTCTTTGTCCTTTCGCGCATATCCTGAGAACAATCGGACCTACCGAACGCTCGATCGCGTAGGCGAACCACCAGCAAAATATGCATTCTTACGGAACTAACTCTATTCGTTTGGTCAGAATCGACCTATTAATATATCATGCGGGCCTCGTGCTCGACGAGAATAAACAACACGGGAAAAGAGATTAGTTGTTGGACGACAAATTAACGAGACGAGAGGCAAGGTGGGTTCTCCTCGAGATTTCCAACGTCAGGCAACCCCGCTGCGCACCCGCATTGAGACCCATCATGTGCCTGCACAACACGGTGATTACGTATTGTATATGTATATACGTGCATGCGTGTAGAACCGAGAGATGTCGAATTGCGAGCGACGAGCAAGACGTCGACGAGCAGGAGCGTCGGAGGTCATTGTGGAATAATGGGCCAGTTTTTGCGGTCGAGTCCTCCGGTAACGTGCTTCTTGACGCTCACCAATTGTCGTCATGAGAAAACACGAAGATTGCCGAAACCCACAGTTTAAATTAGATGCGTACCAAGTGGAAATTGTGCCCGCAGCAAATTGCATGGCGGTATAGTTGAACGGTGGGGTGGGGGATAGAAGGATTGGTTTAGTAGCTCAAAGCGTTCCTCGGACGACAGAGGCGGAAATACATCAAGAGTTCTCGGCGAGCCAATCAACTTGTATGGACGTCTCGTCAACGCACCTCCGGTTAACGTTCGGTTCTATTTGTCCCCTTGGGATTCCGGCTCTTCTTCGTGTACGCTCTCACGGTAAAGCAAGCGACTCGGAGCAACGCGTTCACGTAATACCATTGAGATTAAGACGTAAAGAGGGAAGGGATAGACCGAGTAGATAAAGAAAGATAACGAGAGAAAAATGAATGTTAAGAGCCTAAGAAAAAGCCCATGTTCGTCGTTGCCGGAGGAATTCCTCTTGAGACCTTCTCATGATTCACGGTATTCCCGAATGACCAATCCCATCGAAAGTTCACAATTGTGTAGAGTTATAAACTCGTAGCGTTACTAATGAAAAGGTCAGAATCTATTTCGTGTCTATCGAAGAACCCTTCCCCGTGGTTTTCTAACCGAGCGAGCCCCCTGCCGTTCATCTAAACGGTCCGACCAACTAAACATATTCGACCAACTAAAAGCACGATAATTTTGCAAAGTCGCGGCTTGGAGATAACGGGATTTTCACAAATATTCCTAAGTGATATCTCTCAGTTGTTTCGCCAGCTGCTCTCGTCGTGTCTTTCTCGGAGCAACTCTCCCCTTGATTTATCCCGAAGAAAAGAGATAAAAGAGCGATGTGCGACGATTAGAGTACGTCCGCTAGAGCGCCGATGCGATTAAGGCCGTAACAGGTGCGCGAACAGTGCGGCCACTCGAGAACAACGCTGCAGCGGCGGTTTATTCTCAAGAGCGATGCGCGCTAATACGGTCGTTTCGCAGTGCATAATGGCCTCGGCTCTCGAGCAAAAGCACCACGGAAAACGTGACATTGTCACCGGCCAGTGAATTACCGTCGTCGACTTTTGCAACGGTGCTGGTGCCGGTGTTGATGCCGGTGTTGATGCCGGTGCTGGTAATTAGTAGACCGTTTACACGACTGCGATTATCCGCGTCACTCGAGTATACAGGCACACGCGACTCCTCATTTCGACACTAATAATTTACTAATTACATTCGATGAAGGGCACCGCGCAAGTGTTTATTTCTTTTCGACGGATTCGGCGGAGAATCGGTCGACTGAATCTCGCATGGTTTTCGTTAGAAAACGGACCTCGGGAGTGACGGACCAGCCCGTAGAAGCGTGAGCGAGACAAATCACGCTTTACGAAGGCACGGGCCCTAATTTTCTCGCGTAAATCGTCGATAATGCGTGACGTCATCATACATCAATGATCCACACGTCGTGCTGATTGGGTGCGAGAATTGGGGCCCCGCCAATTACCAGGTGACCCGCGCACGATTTATGGGGTCAGTCGTAACTCACGCCGGGCTCCGACTCCCTTTGCCTCTCTCTTTCTCCTTATTCCATAACTCGACACCCCGTAACCCCTCTGCACGCGTGTGCACACGTTCGTACGTGCGAACACGGCGATCGACGCGAACGATTGGCACGAACCGACCATTTGTTACACGGCAACCGGGATCGTACTTACTTTGCCGCGGAACTTTTCCATCGGCTTCCTTCGAAAATGAAATAATAACGAACGACCAGAGACTTTCGATCGTTTACTCTCGCAGCTTTTCCACGACGGATTGCCTCGTGCACGGAGAATGATTCACTCGTGCTTATACAACGAATCCCCTTGATTTTACAAAGCTCTGGAATATGCCGCACAGTCGCGATTCACCGTGTACCGTCAAATCATGAGCCAGCGGTGGACCATTGTGAAACGGACAGTGGTGATCATCTGTCAGGAAACGAAGACGATAGCTTTTCCTCTTTCAAACAGTTCTCCGTAGTAAGAAGTTTATCTGCTGCCTCTCTCCTCTATGCCAGACCATCACGACATTTAATCGGATAATTGGAAGAAATAGTCTCTGACGTGAAATTATGTCTTTGAACTGCGACCGAGTACGTATCCCGGAGCCCCTACGGCGCGAACTTTACGAGTGGCCTAGGAAACTTGCACCGTCATAAGTCAGCCGCTCTACAATCACAACATTCCATTACTATTGCTTTCGCATTTCTTATCCATCACCATTCGGGTGAAATCATTCAAGGCTTAAAACTCCGTTCTAATTCGCGGGCTTGTAATAGGTCGTACGAAAAGATGGATGGTGGCAAAGAGGTGCGCGGGGATCTGAGAAACGCTCTCAGCTCTGTCGCGCGCGCGCGCGCGCGCAACCAAGCCACCAAGCCACCAAGCCACTGCGCAGACAAGGAAGGAGGCGAGAAGGTAAAGAGGCACGCATGCACGAGAGAGTATTTTTGCCGTTGGTACGAGTTCGCAGGTTGCACCGTGTGCCGTGCGCGATCGGTCAGTCGAGCTCGGGCTCGGTGACCGAGGGCCTTACCCCTCCCTTCCTCGTCCCTTCCGCCCTTTCTCGTGGCTCCCTTCAAGCAACACTGGGACCCGCAACTCGCTTCTCCTTCTCCTTCTCCTTCTCCTTCTCCTTCTCCTTCTCCTTCTCCTTCTCCTTCTCCTTCTCCTTCTCCTTCTCCTTCTCCTTCTCCTTCTCCCTCTCCTTCTCCTTCTCCTTCTCCTTCCGACGGTACTCTTGGCTTCAGCATCGCCTTCCAGTGCATGGCGTCCTCGTGTGGGCGAAGGGTCAGGGGTCGCAGACACACCGCGGCGGTTCTCAATTCCAGGAGACCCGTCCCTCTTCATTCCTCGCAGATTCCACAACGATATTTTCTGCATTTATAAAATTCCAAAGCAACATACTGTCGCCGAAATTTCGTATTACTCTCGATCCACGATAGAAACGTAATCGGTAAAGGAACTTTTGTTCTCGAGAGAAGTGCGCAATTAATTCGACGACGAAGCACGAATATCGAAGACGGCTGAAAACCGCGGTACCACCAACCCTTTCGATGACACAGCGAGGGAAGGAGAGAAAGAAATGTATTCGTCTGTGCGACGGCCGCGCGGACAATTTGTCGATGGTGTGCGCACGCCGACAGGAAACTGCGCCAGGATAAAATGTGGAGGAACGAGAAGAGCGTGAGAAGGAGGCTCTTCTCTTTCTTAAACGGAATCTCCGAATGCTTTCATGGACCTGGGAGACCGATATCGTTTACTCGCATAAACTTTATCATGTCCGTAATATCCAAAGGAAATCCAAAGCGTATTAATATGTAATGTTTAAATCATAATTTTAACTTGTGAATATCACAGCGTTTAGTAGAAACTGAAAAGCTTACGGATAAAAGAAATACGGAATGCGCAGATTGTGGGTATTAAGTCTGTATCGACGTTGATCCGATGCCAACACCTAAGTATCTGCTATTCGATAGAAGGCCAGCAAAGGGGATAGTTGGAAAATATGCTTTACAAATGAAACGAGTGCCCGGCACGGTACTTGGTAGATACTCTGGCCCGCATACGTATCCACCATGAGTATCTGCAATGATCTACGGAAAGGTGTACCGGCCAGAGACTTGACGACCGATGCTCATGCATAAATGCGTCAACGTTGTTTCGGCTGCTATCTCCGATCTCGAGGAACGTCCTTACCTGTCTGTGCGCCTATATCGTCCAGATTTCCAATCAGTTTAGCCGCGTGCACGTACGTTTTGTTAGCCGCTTATTTCCAATGGCGACACAGCTCGATTCGGATGAAACCGATCGAACCGATCGAACCGATCGAACCGATCGAGAGCTCGAGGCAGACCAACGGTGGTTCCGGTTGGACAGTAGATAACGATAAGGCTCGACCGAAACTATTGCCATAGCGAGAAGCCGGGTATGACTGTTTGATCTATGAGAAAAAGAGGTAGTTCGTGGGCATTTCGATAAGTTATGCGCTCGTAAAGTCCCATCGGAAATCGAAGCGAGTGTTACCCACCGAACGGAATGAGCCTGGCGTTGGAAGCAACGGGTTAATTCGCGAGTGATGAGCTGCCTCGAGTGACTCTTCTCTCCCGCTCCTACCTTTCCCTTGCGTCTCCGTCTCTCGTGATGGTGGCTAACCACACTTGTACATACATACCTACTGAGGTACGTATCTGGTAAGTTACCGAGATACGTATTATGTATGTCTGCGGCTCGCTGCAGTTCCCACGGACGGGGCCGGGAGGAGTTCTTTCGAGTTTGAAAACACGGCAATCAGTGTAACTGCTTCTGCCGCGGTAACGTGCGTATAACACACGTTCCTACGTAGAAACGTATACATATGCCTACCGTGACGCGCGGCCGCCCTTTTCGTTCCACGGTAATTCAGCAGAGTGTTGCCGAGCTTGCAGGATGATGCCACGGGTAATTTCCTCTATCCAGCTATTATTTAATTTACATTGTTTGAAATATCATTAGCCTAACTATTTCTATCATCGAGTGCTGGCTACGTGTACGTGTACCGCCTTCTTCTGACGTTGCTGCTCGGCGCAGCGCGCTTATGCCCCGTGCCTTCTTTCTCCATTAGATTTTCCCTCGGTCGTACATTGGTCTCTAGGGAATAAGTTTCCAATGAAAAGACAATGAGACAGTGCGCATAAGGTGTCTGCCAGTAGCCGTTAGGGCGGCGCGAAGCGTCGGTGGAACGGAAGTCGGTGCCGCTGGCGTAGTAGGATAACCAGCCGAGAGTCAGCCGAGTCTCTCGGTGATTCATGCCAATGTGCACGATCCCCTGGATATTGAGGCGCGGTGACTAACTCAACTTGAATACTAGCTAGAGTAGCGAACCGCGTGGGCGGAAGGCCACGACGCCCGACAACCTCACACCCTTACCCCTACTCTTAGTTACACCGCTAAAAAGACCGATAATTAACATTACGAGGATAACGGAGACGTCGGGTTTACGTCGAGTCTCCTACTAAATAGCTGTAAATAGAGATTTTAGCAGGCTTCCCGATCGATATCGATTTCTTCATTACTGCTTAATGAGAGAATACGGATATCCGTGAGTGGTAAAGCCCGTGTCGCCATTGAAGGAGTAATACGATATTACGTTTGACAGAGTTTACCTTTAGCACGAGCATCTCGAATGCAATGGCGAAACAGTCGAGGGTGAATCGAGCACGAGATGTGTACGTGTATGGACGGACGTAGGTAAACGATCATTTGTCCTCCCACCTTGCGATTGTCGTCGGATGTTGCGTCTCGCGAGAGGTGAATCGAGATGGTGGGTAAGTCTCTTGCGGGCTTGAGTAATTGGAACACGACCTCTGTCAACCCCCGCTGACCCTAAATGGCCAGCGGAAACGAGCGTATGCCGCCTCGAGGAAGCTACCTTGAATGCATCTTGCAGATGCACTCGCGGATGCGCACACTCGAGTAGGCACGGCAGTAGCACCTTGGCCGATCACCACCGCCCTTCCCGTCTACCTGCCAACCTCTTACAATCCTTTCTTTCTTTCTCCTCATCCTCTTCTCTCTCATACTCTCCTCTCCATTGTACTCCCACGAAGATTTATGCTAATCCGATTCGAGCACCTTCTCCGACCGTGGAGCTATGTCGGAAATCCAACGGAGAGTCGCCAGGATATTGCAAATAATTTGTCTTCCTTCTTCGTCCGTATTCCGTATTTCGTATTCCGTATTCCGTTTCCTCACTTACCCTTCGCTCGCTTTCGTACAGGCACAAGATTCACGTAGATTAACATTACGTTGATTTCCCGTCTTCGGCAAACGAAGACATTCGGGGATTCATTAGGCAAGGACCTAGTCCAGTTGTGTCTCCACCTCGGACCGTCATTCGCCATAAGAACCACGAAGAAATTTTTATATATATCGCCCCTCTTTCCATTTGCTGCTTTCGGAGGCGTAGGCCGATACCGAGTTTCTCTTCTTATCGACGATGTCTCCTCCTCTCATCTTTCCTTCCCTTCCCTCTATGAAAAACGCAGCCATAAACGTCGCTCCTCGCGCCTCAAAGCTTCCTCGATTTTCACATACACACCAGAGAGTCAGGATTTATCGTTGGAACAGCGCTTTTTCTTTTCTTTCATCGAACGAGGACGCTCGACGCTCGACGCTCGACGCTCGAGCCGGCAACATCGTCGAATTTTAACGCTACGCAACGCGACGTTTTACTACCGACATTTCTTCCACCGCGCGAATCGGACTCTTTTAATTGGTCGTCCGTTCGCGAGGCTTTCTTTTTATGGACTCGTTTTTATTATTATCTTTATTCCCCAGCCGGAATGTCCGTTTGGTCGTTACAAGGCCTCGTGGCACTTTGAGAACGACGATGACCTTCTTATTCGACTCGGTGGGAGCAAATAAAAGTATTTCAACGTCGAATATTCGTATTATCACTCCGCCAAGCGGATGCTAAGTCCGCAGGAAGGTGGATAGGTCATATATATGTATAGATTGCGATATATCGGCTTTAACGTGGCGGTATTTCACGGTGGTCCGTCCGCGAGTGGACTCATTCGGCGGTGTTAGGAAAATCGTAAACCCGATCCTTAAAATGGACCGAGGGAAAAAGTAGGGAACGTCAGGATTTTTATCGGCGATAGGTCCAATACCGGTGACCACCGGTGACCACCCGCGGATCACGGCTGCTGAGAGGATATCGATCGCAAAGTATCGTTCACAGGTTCTGACAGAGTCGGGAGAAAAAGAGAAAGATGTATATACATCTTGACGGAGGCCAAACCGCGTGCCGTTCCCTTCAGGTTCACGCGGGGGTAACTCAATTTGTAGTTACAAACGAGCATAATATGATAATGCCGCGAGACTCGGGCATCACCAGCACTCTTCTGCTTTGTTAAGGGACCGTAGAAAACGGACGCGCACACCCCCTACCTGCGCGCTGTCATTTATTCACGTCCGTCAATACGTCACTGATCGGTAAACTGGTCCTGAAATTTTCGAAACATTCCGAGAGACATGTCGATCGATGAATCTCAACTTTCTTGGCCCTCACAAGGTTTTCATCCTATGAAAATTATGCCAATAGCCCCGATACCTCAATAGACGCGCTTCATTTTGTTCATTAACGTCCGCTCGGGATCAGATGATTTCATTGAGTCGCGTAATAACAGCAGAACCATTTTTTTCTTGTCGAACATGATGTCTTCGCGGCTCAAGAATGACGGCAATTAAGCTGGTAAATATTGAGATATGACGAAAATTAATATCAATAACTCACGAAACGCTTACAAAGATGAATGGCGTTATTATTACGGCCATCGAAGAATCCATAGCGTATTCACCGTGTGACTCCGGTGCGATTCGGTTTTACACAGGGAATAATTCATCGGGGTTTATACGAAGCTACGGCGCTTGTCAAATTGTTAAGCGGTTAATAATAACACCGGAATATTACCTGGCGCTTCAACCGCTCTTTCTCTCTCTCTCTCTCTCTCTCTCTCTCTCTCTCTCTCTCTCTCTCTCTCTCTCTCTCTCTCTCCCTCTGTCTCTTCCTCTTTCAACGCGATTTCGCCAACAGACCGAAAGCCTCACGACGGCAGAACGTCGTGATTTAAGGCGCATCGTAAATAGATAATAATAAATCGGCATCGCGAGCCCCATTTGCTTCGGTACCAATTTGTTAGTATCGTTCTCGTCGACCCGAATGTACACGCTAGAACCACCGTGAACGCGCTCACAGCCATTTTTCACGGGCGCACAAAAGACAGGGAGAGGCCGACAGAGAGAAAGAGAGAAAGAGAGCACAAGCTGATTTATTTTGGCAAGAAACCGGCGCGTTCTTCGCCCTCAGGCTGAATTACACGGGCGAATATGCTGCTAGGAGCTCTTCTGTTCTTCCCTCGTAATCGTGACACGGATATTAGAGAATTATAAGACGGCGATATGCGACGATGATCCTGACAGTAATGATATTCGACATGATACTCGGAACAATGACGTTTGCCGCACTAATGGCCCACGTTATTTTTTCGACCGTCTTTGAATTAACTCCGACAAGCCGGATCAATTTTCATAACGATCCGCTATGAAATTTAATATAAAAGATGATTTTTTTTGCCTTCGGTACATTAAGAGCAGCCAGTGGCGACGGTATATTACTCGAAGTAAGGCTCGTTGCACTAACGGTTTCGGAGAAACTCTCGTTTGACTCGTCCAAGCGCGATTGGTGCTCATTACTGATGGCCCGCAAAAAATTCCTCTCCGGGAGATAGCTTTTCCCTTCCGCCGTCGGGAGGAGAGATCAGTTCAATGGTTTACGACGTCTTTTGTAACCATAGGAGCCGGCTTCTTCGTTACACATAAAGTCGTGTCGGCCTCGAGCTTCTTCCGCGGAATCTACCGTTGCCCCTTTGCGCCTGTACCGTAGATCGACGCGACGCGACGTACGTGAAATCTTATAATCATAAACTAATCAACCGTCAGGGGCCAAGAGCGCCCGACGTGTCATACTAACCGAGCTGCCGAACGTCCTTCTTCCATCCAGTAAAAGAGGCTTTCCCCATCCATGTATAATAGTATTTTCTGCGCATTGCGCCTGCGAGAACCGCCTCGATGTATGGACAATTCCATTGTCTCTCCTCTCTTTCTCTAATAAAGTTGTCGCGCGTAGGTTTCACATTGGGCGAATCCAGTGACACTAGGAGCTCCGTGCAAACGGATTTTACTCTGTTCGATGCGACGTAAAGCTGTCGGCGCCGAGGAAATGGTTAAGTTATCGTTAATAAATCTCTCGGTGGTTACGACGAAAATAAACATTTGCGCGGCAATGCCGGTATTCCTCTGGTATTTACTGGTTACAATAAAACTTTTGTCGTCGTGTCATTTAGCTGCTTTAGCTGCTTTAGCTGCCGTAGCGGGCTTTACGAAAACACAAGTTCAAAGCTTCCTGCCTCGCCATCGAAAGCGTTACCTTTGCTCCCGCCACCAAGTAACTGCTCATCTTTATGGCGAAATTTCTCCCGATAGTCACGATCGAACATGCAGGAATGCATCCTCTGTCGGCATCCTGATGCGTCCTCGTCGTTGTTGTACTTACGATCGTGAACAGTTATTCCATTTGCTCGTTTCTCTTTAATAAAGTTGTCGCATGTGGGTTTTCCATTGTGTCGGTCGAAGCGCGCTAGTCAACGGATTGAGCTCGATTGTGCGGAATTTTCTTCCGGCAAGCGAATCACTCGAGAGAATCGGCTGGACGATCGATCAAAGCGATCGAGCTGATAGGCAGTGGCTCTCTCTTTCTTTTACCCTGCCGACCGCGAATCAGACATCGATCATTCGACGTCCTCTCGCCTACGACGACGTCATCGCCGCGAGGAACGCCCTCCGGGCTCGCCTAAAGAGTTTCCGAGATGTCCTCGGCTTAATTAAACATTCGTCTCGTCTATTCGTCATCCGCACGATTTATCACGCGGCTAATGGGACAAAAGAGCTCCGTTTTCGATACGTCGATGTATGGCCGACAAGGCGAGTTCGCCGGGGTTAAAAGAGAAATTTCGTCTGTGATTACGGGTTCTTTGTCGTTCTTGATTAGCAGCCATGCGACCTGCATAAATTTCATCCAAGACTCTGTAGAAGAAGAAATAAACCGATGCCAAGAGGCGCACACGGTACGCGGCATGATCTTGTGTCTCTTTCGTCATAGAACACAGCAGCAACTTGCTTGAGAACCAAACTTGATAAACGTCGGAGAAAACGATTTGTTAGAAAAATGAGCAGTTTCCGAAGGTAGCGTGGGTGCTCGACAACTCGAGCGCAGACCACTGACTGCGCACAATTAGGCTCCGGCGTAGAACGAATTCATCTTCCGTACGGTGCGCGCAAGGCAAACCGAGTGAATCTCTCCGCGCGAGTTCCACGCGGTCCATTATCAATCATTCCGTAGCTCCATAAACCGGAGAATCTATTTACCGGCATAATTTTATCGATATTCCTTTGAACCGTTGACGAGTAAAAAATATTTTGCACGAAACCGACTGAAGATGCTGAGACAAGGGGAAAGACGCGATGTACCAATGGAACCGTCACGCCGGTGTCACTGTACCCGGTGATTTATTGCTCGAGTGCTTCGCGAACGGCCGTCGTTGCCGTCGTTGCCGCCGTTGCCGTCGTTCCCGTCGCTGCCATGCGCTGGAAAATCGTCTGGATTGCGCAAAATTTAATAAAGCAATCCACGCATCGACATCTCGATTCCTGTATAATCTTTCTCAACCAGCGACCCGTGGGTTCGCGCTAGCGAATCGATGAAAGGAACGGCCGACTCTCCCTATAATAATTGCGTAAGTTTACGTTACTCATCGTCACGAAGACGCACAAGAACTCGTTACTTTGTTCGTTGAAAATCCATACGCGAAGAGGGGGGGATTTTGACAAGGGCCGTGCCCTCGTGTAATTACCAACGATACAAGTAGACGACTGTGTGTGCTTGCTGGGTCAATATCAATCCCGGAGGACGATGAAGCGGCTCAGGAGCAAGGAGAAGAGCCTCCCCCGGGCACGACCGCACAAATTACAGAGCAGCAAGCGCCAGCAGAAGCTTGGAGCGTAGCGCGGAAGCTCGCACGGCGCCGAAGCCGTGTGTCTCATTCGTTTTGCACGAGCGGCCACCCTGCTGCCGGACGATACGTTCACCATCGCCTTCCACATTCGTCGGAACTCGTATTAAGGCCTCTCCGCTCGACGTACAATATGCCTACAAAGTTTTTTAATGTGCCCATCGACTAAGGAAAGGAATTCAATGAAGATACACGCAGACACGGCTCTTCCGAAAGATAGAAAGAAACAGCAAAACTTGACTCCTTCCTCGTGCCATCGACACGCTGTGCCGTGCCGTTCCTTTACGTAATATGATTTTCAATTGCACACGCCCATCACGTATCACACGGCGCCTTTCTATTCATATAATCTTGACTCGTGGTACGTTCGTGCGCAGACCAACAGACACTTTTGATTATCGAGCAATGGATGCGCCGCGATGACCGTTCGGCATAATACCAAGATAATTGAATAGGAAGGTAAGGAGAAGATGGAAGTGCGAGACAGAGACGACCATGATTTCGAAGAATACGCGAAAACTGGAAGAAATGGAAAGACCAGAGAGGAAGATGAGGAGAAACGAAGGAATATACGACATTCGGAGTGAACGATGGTAGGGGTTGGACGATCGAAGATAGAGTTGGAAGGACGAGAGGGAAGGAGAGAGAGAGAGAGAGAGAGAGAGAGTCAGTGGGTATGCATTATAATGCATCTACAATGCAGCGAAGCGGTGTACATCAAAGCACGGACTACGTGAGCGACTATGTACCGTGTTCGGGCAATAGCCGCACGGCCGTCGATACTCTGACGCCTAATGGCCGCGGCCCGTCGCTCTCTCTCTCTCTCCCTCTCTCTCTCTCTCTCTCTCTCTCTCTCCCTCTCGCGCCCTTTCCCTCTTCCTCCCTCCGCCTGGCTCGTCTTCTTCTACATTCGTTACAGCTGCGATTGTAAGCTTTCTCGATCATCAAAAGACACCCGAGTAAAGTAAAACCGACACTCTGCGGCCCTCCTTACGGTGGTTAATATAGCAAAGAACAAAGGAAATATGTCCAAGTTGTATGATTCACACACCACTGACCCAATACCGCGCGTACCCCGAGTCTGGGAAACGCACTTGGGAGACAATCCCGCGCGAGACTACCGCGTGCACGTCTGAGGAACGGCAGATGCAATCAGAGCTGGCGCCGTGGCGCCTCAATCACGCGGCCAGACAGAATAGAGGATATCGAAAAAAGAGTCAGATATATCTAATGAACGACGAGGTAAGGCGGACGAAGAAGGAGCACCGATCTCTGTAATGCGTTGGCGTTCGGTCTTATAATACGGTAGCAACGCGGATCATCTGGAGAGCGAAGTGCAGGCTCAACAATCACGAACAAAGAGAGGAAGATAATGAGAGTTGGAGGAGAAAGAGAGGACGGACGAGTGAAAGAACCGACGAAATAATAATCCGTGCTCTGCCGGACCATTCCAGGCGGCGTCTGCTAACTAATGGCATTCAAAATTAGTCCTTGGCCCTGGGAAATTATTGGATTCGATCCCCAAGCCGAGGACTCGAACGTCGCCGTTGAATGATGGACGAAAGTTGTTCGGTTGGTGGCATTCGACGGTAGCCAGGGCCGTATTCAACGCGACCGCAACTGCGGCTGCACGCCCTTCCCCCGTTCGATATTAGTTTTCAAGTCCGCCATCGCTTCTACCATTCACTCTACCCTTCCTTCGCCGAGCGGTAACGTTGCGAATCGTTTAAGTAGTTATTACGGTTATGAGAGGACTTGCCCGGTGGTGTTTTACTCTTGATTTCGCTTTTGCCATTCCAATCCATTGTCTAGTTCTTCGGCGTACTCGAGAGTCGAGAGAACCGATCATTTCCTTTCCGTGCCGCGTTTCTTCAGTCCTCTTTCTCGCTTTTCATACATGAATTTACTGTCCCTTCACAATAGCTATATCGCTTTTTTTCTTCATACGGTTTTCCTTAGAAATCGATATGATCGTACCTTTTAATGCTTGAGCATTTGTTATGCGCGTCAAATCCAATTAAAGCGTCCGTTGAACCGTACAATCTCGGATATGTCCGTCCTGCTCCGATTGGACACGTGTAGGAAGCCTTCAACGAGCTATTCGGCGAACGGATAATTACCGCAACGTTAGATACCGCTCGAAACCCTGAGGGCTCGGTCCTTGCTCCTTTACCCCTCGCTCTTTCCTAGCTGTCTTCCTTACTTGTTTCTTTTTTTCTCCATGCGCCATCCATCCATCTATTTTGACTTTCCACCTTTTCACACGTTTCTTTTCCCTTATTTTTTCTTTATTTTCTTCTTGGCCCTTTTTCTTGTATCGTCATACTTTCGACGAAACAGTCTTCACCTTCTCTCGGTATTTGGCCCGACATCATCGGCAGCAGCCGACACTTGGTCCGAGCTTTAAACGATGCTGATGAGATCATTTATCATCGTACGAAATTATGGATATCCACCTCCTCTTCGTCTTCTTCCTGGTCCTACTCACGCTGCCCCTCCTCATTGCTCCGTTTTACTCGCTTCCGAGGTTGCCTCGTCCCGTTCCAACGGGCCAACGAGCCAACATCAACGAACCGCCCGTCGAAGGAGCATCTACAAATTTCCCAACGAAATGTCACCCTCTCCTGCTACCCCGCCCTGCGAAATTTCCCTGCTCTCAATTGATTTCATCGTCATCATTTCGTACATCGTCCGCAACGAATCGTGTTGATCGGGTTGCCTGTTTCGAGGCTCGATTGATATGCCCGAGAAAGCTCGGTTGGCCGATTGCAAGGAATGACGATTATTCACGGGCCGCGACTACTATGACAATTCAATGGGCGGATACGTAGCAATTGAATGAAGAGCATTGACTCGTTGGTGCATGCAGTCGTAGAAAGATTTCCGCGGGCCAGATGCTCGTGCTCCATCAGTCATGGGGCGAGTTGGTGCCTCGTACCTTGGTGGTCTCGGTGAATTTTCAGGGTTCGCTCCTGCAATTAATATCGCCGTACCCTCGCATAATTCGCGCGGAACGTCGCCCGCCTCGAGCCACACCGGGGTCACGCGATTGCTTGTCCGACCGGTGCTTTAGGTTCATTCGCAATGCACTCTGCAATGCGCATTAACTGCTTCTTATAATGAATTTTAAGGTACACTCGATGCACGCCTATTGACCCTCTATTGTCAGACACATGAGAGCTCCGTATAAAAAACGGCACATCGTCAGCATCAATTATAAACGGTGAGTAAAGGAAGTGATAAGCTTCTGTTCGGAGAGACATCTTGTAAACTGTAAACTCAGGGAAACACGGACGATCCTATAGGTTTACGATGAAACCGCACGGTGAAATAGATGCTCGTGTGCGCCAAGAACGAAAGGCGGTTGAGGCCCGACCGCAGAATGTAGTGTCTCCGGGAGGAACGGTTCGTGGATCGTCGTCAAATGCAAGCGGGACCCATTACTTGTGTCCACAATGCCATGATATTAAGCCGCTTCGTAGGAACGGGGCTCGTCCTCTGTCCTATGTCTTCCCCGGCATGCCGCTTGAAGAAACACTTGAACTATTTTTACGAATAGTCTAGTGGCTTTGCTGTATGACGAGCCGACGTTGAGGCATCGAGTTGCTAATGTAAAGCGGCCGCAGAAATAGTACGAGAATGAGTGTACGCTCGGCCTACGCGCTCGTGCGTATCCCCCAACTTTCGTAATAGGTACAATATAATATAATAACTTGATTTTCGATTGCCCACCTCTGGCCTTTTCTCGCTTCCCGGAAGGTAATTCTCTCCGTGACAAGCAAGCCCCCACCTTCGAGCTTTCTCGCAACCTGCCAATGCTTTCATCCGTCTTTGCGTCTCTTAATTCACGTTTACATCGTTACAAGGAATAATTCTAATAAAGCCCTGTCACTTCCGTTCATCAACGTATTCATTTACCTCCATACCGGAAGATCGGCCAGCTCAAGGATGGAAAATGTAATCTTCCTGATTCGGTATCGGGAAAGTCTTACCCTGACGCCCCCGTGAATTTAGCGGCGAGTCATTTCACGCTCAACTTACGTTCTCCTTCGTTCTCACTTGGATCGCGCCGACACGAGATTAACGAGATTAATATCGAGCGGCGTGTATCGACGGGTGTATCGCATTTCGCGGTTGCACGCGCCGGCATTTTAGCATTTCTTGTCGCGCCATTGAAATTACACCCACGCGGCCAATGTTAAACCTCGCGCTTTTCCACCTCGGGGCAGAGACCGTGTTCTGATTTATCGGTAGCCCCTTTTAAACGTGCGCCAGAACCCGTAGAAACACGAGTGATTTGGTGGTTCTGCGTCGAGAAGATTTATGGCCCGCGGAGGCTCGATCCTCCGTGGTCCTTTCCTGCCTGTGTTGCCCTGTGTTGCCCTGTGTTGCCCTGTGTTGCCCTGTATTCGCCTGTGCTCGCCTGTGCTCGCCTGTATTTGCCAGTCCGTGGGCGTTTCGTGGGTTAGTGGGAGAACACCAGGAAGGCTAGATAGGTGGTAAACATCGTGCATGTCCACGTTCCGCCCGGAGGCAACGCCGGTAATTCCGACTTCACGAGCTTGCTGCCCGTAAAATCGTGAATTATTAATACTAATCTGTAACACCGTGCGACCCTTCACAATCGCCATCCAGGATCTAGGCTTAAATTTTATCCAACAGATCCATAATATGCATATACATATATGTATACATATACGTATACATGTTACGGAGGACAGCACCGTGCCGACTGTGCAATTACATTGGCAATCTGTGACAGTGAAATCGGTGACCAGCGGTAACGCCTTTCGTCGATTAAAAATAGGACTCTGCTAGAGAAGACCGTTCATTTGATCGGCAGTAATTAAAGGCACCGACTGGCACGTAAGGACGGCCAGCCGAGCAATAATTAGCTTCACGTAATTAGGACGGGTCTGCGTACGTGTCAGTCTGAGATGCATCGATTAACGTAGAAATGAGCTCGATTAGAAACTTTGATGCGCGTAGAAATCCGCGAATTCCGGGACATAAAGACGAGCGCGGAATGCCGATACAGTCTGGCATGACAGACAGGGATTAACCGATAGCCCGGGGCTTTCCGTTGGCGCCCGATCGTCGTTTCCTGGCCTGTCATTACCATACGCACTCCGACTTCTGGCTTTCTGCCCTCTTACCGGCTAGTACTTACTTCTGATAATCGATCAGAATCGCAGGCGCATACGCCGCTGGGAAGGGCCGCCACTCGATTCACGTCACTAATAGACAAGCTTGCGCAATCCTTCAATGCTCATACATACAGCCAGACTTTTTTTTACGTCATCGATCGATGCACGACTGCGTACCGAGAGTAATCGTTTGTCCTTTCGACCGAGCTCGCCTCTCTCGCATAACCGGCGACGATCGATAAAACGAAGGAGCCGATGATAAATTTCGACGTCTGCGACCCTCGCCGGAGTCTATGTGTTTCGAAGAGAGGGGGGCAACGTTTACGCGATTCACCGATGAGACTCTTCTGCACTTTGCGTAATAAACAGAGTTGTTTCGCTACATTCACCCGAGGATCTCTCTATTCCTGTAGCGACGTATAAACACGAACGCACACACTTGTATTATCCGAAAGTTTCGAGTCGTATTCAGCTGCGCCGTGTCAATTACATTTAATGAGGATAGTGCACGCAGACGACGGTACTGTGAGGCCAACAGCCGAGGTACCGTATGAAGATGACGAAGAGGGTACTTTAGAGAGCAGCTCGGTACGTGTCTGCGCATCTAGAGGGAAAATAAGAGGCACGTCTCTATTATCGACGTTATGACGTACGTTCGTCGTTCTATGAGAAGAACGAAACAAAGGGAACGCGTAACGTCGTTGTCCTCGTCGTCATCATCGTGCAATGATGAAAAGACGTGAAGCCCCGGTAAGCGGCGTGCGGCGTACGGCGTACGGTGAACGACGAGTAACCCATGATTCTCCGGTCTCGAAGCGATTGCTTTTTACTTTGCACAACGTGAGAAACACAGCGGAGGAGAAGCACGGCGTGTGCGCGTCGTGGACACGCTCGCCCAGGGGCAATGCCATCCGCGGCCTTTCACTGCGTCGGCGATGCACCTGCAATCAGGTGCACAGCTCGGCGACACGAGCTCGACGACACCGGCAAAGCCAAGCACCGTAATGGCGATCTCCGACGGTCGATCGGATGCCATTACTCATCGCCGGAAGTTATACCGTCCATTGCGTCCGCGCGTTCACACTCGGAATTCCAAACTTCTTAACACCTGTCGAGACCGTCCAATTCGTTTTTACGATAATTACTGCACGCAATACCGTGCAAATTGAACCGACCTCTATCGTCCACGTATCGCCACGATATACTACCAAGAGTCTTCTACACGAGTAGCTCCAACGGATGTCTTAGCGTTCGGGAATCTCCAAGGCCAGAGTTCACCGATCATTTAGATCACGATCTACGCCGTCTACATGAACGTCACACGATCCTTAATGTAGATCGCGATAGAAGATCAGTATCGCGTGATCCAGCTACTTGGAGGAACTCGAAATGGCAATCACCGCCATGTTTTATTTCGTGGTTGAATTGGACATGGCCATTTCGTTTAATTCATCATCATCATCATCATCATCATCATCATCATCATCATCATCATCATCATCATCATCATCATCATCATCATCATCATCATCATCATCATCATCATCATCATCGTCATCATCATCATCCTTTGCGCGTTATCGTCGGTAATTTTCTTCTCTTTTACGTTATTGGCAGAGACGGTAAAAATGTGTATGGATT
Source organism: Hedychridium roseum (assembly GCA_963989215.1). Lineage (NCBI taxonomy): Eukaryota > Metazoa > Arthropoda > Insecta > Hymenoptera > Chrysididae > Hedychridium > Hedychridium roseum. Next base: position 208,419 of record OZ022318.1, on the reverse strand, counting down.
TGAGTTTATAATCCGTTAGAGAAGATTCATTCGATAGCCCGCAAATTTTACGTTTAATATAATATAAAGGGAAGGTATAATGGGCGTAAAGATAATGATCCAATCGCGATGTAGGAAGGATGAACGATTTGTTCCGGAGCTTTGATAGGGAGTAGTCCGGGAAGACCTTCAAGTACGTGGCATATCGACTTGAGAGTTCAGCCGTCATCGAGTTGGTGATTTAGACCATATATACGGTCTTGCGTGATCTCGACAGCGGCAAAAGATCGGTATCGCGTGATCCAGCTACCCGTGCACCGATCTACGAAGGCGCCTCTCGCTATGCGATCCCTCCTAAGCGATATTACGATGTGGCTTTTCCTCAACGACGACTCTCAGCCGTTCTTTCCCAAGGCCATTCTGCACGAGTAATTCAACTGATCCAATAAAATCAGTTGGAAATATAGCTAGAGTCAAGGCGGCATGACACTGTCCCGAACTGATGTTAGAGATGAAACGAAGTTGACTCGTTTCTCAGCCTTAATCCGCAGACCTTTCAAGAGCCGATGATGAAGCGGCCTCTTGATCGTATTTCCGGCAGCAAAAGTCCTAGAGGTCGACGGACCGTGGTTCGCCGGGTGAGTTACCTTAGATTCCTGCGGAGGGCTAAAGGTCATTGTAGGGCTATAACAAAAAGCCCCACAAATGCGTTCCCCCAACGGTGACATCGTCGCCGCGCGCTTTTACGCTTTGGCCAGTGCATCTCGACTTCTCTCGAGCGTATGCGCGTATATTGTACATCCGTTATCCGCCAAGGGAAAGAAAGAGAAAGAGAGAGAGAGAGAGAGAGAGAGAGAGAGAGAGAGAGAGAGAGAGGGAGAGAGAGGGAACCTGTCCGCTTAATGGGCTAACTCCGTAGTATCGTGGGTGCGATGCAATCGTTAACCGCACCGTGTGTTACCGCCGCGAGATGTCGCTGGAACTAATGCGAAATCTCGCGATTTCATCTGCCACGGCAGCGGCACTGCAGCGACGGCGGCTCTCTCGCGGATAAATGCAGACGGGTGCATCCAAGAAGACAGAGAAAGCCAGAGGGAAAGGGAGAGGACGAGGGCGAGGGCGAGGGAGAGGGAGAGGGAGAGGGAGAGGGAGAGGGAGAGTGAGAGTGAGAGTGAGAGAGCAACGAAGAGCATAGAAACAGGCAAAGCCGACGTTAACGATGTGAACGATTGTGTATCTGGCTTCTTTGATATTGCGGTTATGCACTTGGTCGGTTCCTATCGGCTCGTTCCCGCGGAGAATTTCTCCGATACCAAACGATTCAGATCGTTTATCCATTTATCGAGGAAAAAATTCATTTTGCCAAACCATTTTTCTACGTACTTTGCGACACTTTTAACCATTAGATTCGGCGTCTATATCTTAAGAAAAAAAGGTTCATCGATAGGAGTCTACGTATGTGGATTTAAGAGCGGAAGGAGAAGGACGGTTCGTCGATCGTGCCTCAGATCGAGCCCGCTCGCGTCGATCGCGATCGTACGTCGGATATATATCTCCTCGTTCGGCCGCTCGTGCCTACCGTTCAAGAGGGAGGAGTTGGCAAAGATCTATTTGCCAGAAATGGCAACGGGCACGGTAATGTGGAACATCTCGCGGAGGCCTTTACTTTACGTCGCGACTCGCGGTTAACCTTTACGCGTCTCCGTGGCTCACTCTCCCTGGACCCATATGTCACCGTTCGCCAAGACATTTTCACGAAAAATAAATCAAGTTAGCGGATTTCAATGCTGCGTAACAGCGATAATGCAATGATAATGCATCGTCGTCCCTACGTCTATGCGGCAGCCCTGCAATAGTGGTATATTATTACAGACAGTTGCCGGTTAATCGATCACTCAACATACTTTTCACCGACCCGTTGATTACTTTCAACCGTATTATACGGTGTATTAATCACGCGACCGATCGACCATGTGTCAAGATCAAAAATGAAAAAACTACCTCCTATGGGATCGAATGGCAACGTGACTGCGGTAGAGAACAAATCGTCGCTGACAGCCAGTAATTAATTCGGTCTTATCGTTATCTCGGCCGATGCAATTTTACTCATGGAGATATGTATATACAGAAAGAGAGAGAGAGAGAGAGAGAGAGAGAGAGAGAGAGAGGAGCGCGTCATTATTCGAGCGAACTACAGTGAACGGATCGATAGCTCAAGGGATGGATAAAACGGAGCAAAGGAAACGTCTACAGGACCTACGCCTATTCCGGATGCGATCCGATCGAGACGCCATTAATAACGACGCACTAACCGATCTCCCTGGCAGGTGGTAGAGAGACCGCGCATGAAAGTCACGACCTGACATTTGCCTGGGTTGCGGCCGCGCTCGAGATCGCGAGCGACCGACCGAGCAGAGTATATTTTTGTACGCGCCGATCATACAGAAGTGAAAGAGGACCGACGGATCGCTCGCCTTTTCTTCAGTCCCACGAGAACTTACTCGATAAATTATCATGATCGCCGTTGCCCTGCTCATCGTCGTCAGCGACAGGATTCGTGCTAATTATGAAATACGCTTGAGCGCATTGTCGCGACATTAAAATCCGAGCTTTCTCCGTGGGACTCGGCTTGCACGGGACACGATCACCATAAACGACTTTGCACGCGCACGGTATAATGATAACCATGATGGGCAGTAATAGATATGCAGAGTAGATAACCGTGATAGGCAGAGTAAAAGCGACAAGACTTATTAATCGTAGATACATGCCAGATATCACCTTAAATATCACATCCATCTAAAGCCACGATAACATTTATTACAAGCAACTATTAGCTATTAGCCGTCTACTTAGCACCGTTTCTCATTCTATGCGCTTTATCGGTTTCCTACTTTTCTCTTACTTTCTCTTTCCCGGCCAGCAAACAATGTCAAATTTATCGCGTAGAGATACCCGTGGCCGTTCATTAATAGCCATTAAAACCTTAGCGCTTTACGCGCTACATTTGCCCAGCACAAGGAGCAATTAGCCGTATTCTATACGAAACTTAAAGCCCCCAGGTTTCTCTCGTAAAAAATGCTATTTAATTATCACGCCGGAGAAGTCAACGTCCACTGGGAAAATGAATACTCAAGAATTGACCTATAGCCGAAGAAAGGAAGGACAAAGCTCTGCGCGGAGTTGCTGACTCTTAATGATAACTGCAAGCGAGCGCGGAAAGGCGAGTTCTCGATTGCGCGTGCCAAGGCAAATAGCCGGGGCTTAGCGGGATCCGTTGAGCGGAGAGTTACGAAACGACGCGGATGGAACACGCGCTGCTCTACCTCTCTGGCGGGTGGTAGTGCGTATCAGAGTTTTATGCCGTGTACATGGGCCCGCCTGAACCCCGTGACCTCCCTACGATCTTACAAGATCGACTCGGCAGACGCCTTGTATCTTGAGCTACCTCTCCCTCCACCCTCTTGTCCTTCCTTTCGCTCGCTCACACGTACTCTTGCGTTTCTTTCGAGCAGTTTGCGAGAAAAAGAGCTGTTGGAAGGGGAGGGGGCCGAAACGAGGAGAGCAAAAGCTGTCTAGGGTCGCCGAGTCGAAGGAAAGGAAAGTAAAGTAAAGTAAAGTAAAGTAAAGTAAAGTAAAGTAAAGTAAAGTAAAGTAAAGTAAAGTAAAGGAATGGACGGCGAACCGCGGAGCGCGATGGCTCGAACGTTCCCGCTCTCTAAGAACAATCGCCGTAGCAATATGGGCGTGTACGCAAACGGCGATGACTCTGGTGTTCCGGGGCGAATATCTGTAACGGGACGGCATATCCTTCCAGAGGTGGGGCACACGGTAATAATGCACATTACCCCAGGTTGCTCGTTGCGCAACTAACCCGCCTATCGGCAAGAGCATCTCCCTTCGTCCCACCTCGTCGACCCTTTTCTAATGGCACGTAAACGACCGTCCTTTTCCTCTTGACCGATGGTTCGCTCTCACACAGCACACGCTGGCTTAGTCGTCACGCACTTGTCTGTCTCCCTCCCTCTCCCCGTGCTACGACCGTGCTACGACCGTGCTACGACCGTGCTACGTATTTGTAGATTACCAGCAAGAAGGTGTATCGGCATAGATGGCATAGAAGGGGCCGGGGGCGAGAGGTCGCCCGGTAAATTGGTCGCAGCCACGGCGTTACCGTTGATCTACGGCAACAGACGCGATAGTTATGGAAAGGTTACTCCGCGTGCCGTTCGATAAACCGTCGCAGCGACTCTGTCCTCCGAGAGAATCCGCGGAGCGGGCCGTAAATCGCAGAATCGCAACCGCTCTCGCTGCTTGCACGAGCATACGCTCAGCGATCGATGGAAAAATCTACGTAGATATCCTCCTAGCTACGAACGGAGCGAGGGAATGCTTCTCATTCGCCGTGACCATTTTATACCGATACTGGCCGGATCGCGAGATCGAGATATACCATATGCCCTACCGAATATTCCGTTAGGCCGGATAATATCTCTTCCTACTTCAATAACGATCTTCGAGGCAATGAAATAATTACCCGAACGATCGAAATGCAAGGCATTTCCGTAAATACCTTGGCTGGCTTTACTATCCCTCCACGATTCGAAGCTACGCTCGGCTGTCGCCTTATTTCCTCTAGCGGCATGCCGTTGGAATGTACCTGAGAAACTGGAGAATGCGAAGCAGACCGACCTCGTTGCATCGCGAAGGTCTATCGGTGCGATTTGCGAAACGATTAAAGATCGGCCGCGGATCCCGCGAGCCCTATCACCACTGCGCCCAGAAGAAAAGAGATGCTCTCGCTCGTACTCTCCTTCTACCGTACTCGTTTTAATTCGTCCTGGAGCTCGACTTTCTGCTACACCCACGCTCGTCTCATCGATATATCACGCGTACGTAGAGCCGACCATTTGGTGAGCTACGCGCGCTTGCATCGCGACGACGAGGACAGCGGGAATTCGGCCCCAGGTTCAAGATTCCACGGCAGATGTTCTCGATTCACTCGAGAGAGATCGGGGAGAGTGTCCTTTTTTGGGCCGATCCGAATTCGCGATATACTTGGAAGGAGATAAAGAAGAGAAGGAGTCGAGGAAAGAAGGGAGGTGCGAATGCGTCAAACGGACGAGTGGGGATGGAGAGAGCGACCCAGAAGAAGACTGTATATCAAGATTTGCGGTTAAACGCGCACTCGGTAGAAAGCAGAAGACACACAACAGGAGAAAGAGACGGACGTGTTTCTTCGGAAAGCAAAGGAAAGCAAAGGAGAAGCAGATTACGCGGCAGACCTCGCACTGGGAGAAATTCTGAAGAAGCCTGCTCTATATCGGAATAAAATAGTTGAGCTGAGTAATGGAACGACTCTCGGTGTTATGCCGTTGCCATTGGTGGCCCGCGGTCTGTCACAACAGGCGGATTACAGAGGGACAGTCGAGGAGTGCATTAGATCGCTCCGCGGCCGTCTCTGCCACGCATTCATGTCTCGCGAACTTTTTTCCAGATTTTTTTCCACGGCAAACGAGAAAATTCTTGCTCTTCCCGGGAACCACCAACGAGACGTATCTATGTATGTCCGCTCATACATTAATGTAAACGTTGCGCTAGGCGCTATAGAAATACGGCTTATACATCGGTCGGTCGGGCAGTCTTTTACTTGAATATTTTTTCGACGACATAATCGCGATGAAATACGCCTCGCGTCTTATCTGAAAATTGTACAATTCGTAGGAAGCGAGGTTTAGCGATTCTAACGGCCATTTTCTTTATGCGCACGAAGAACATAAGGGGACTCTCTCTCCGTCTAGCCTATCGGTGGAGTTTTACGCGCTACGCCGGCGGAGCGGAATCGCGTCGACAGGCTCCCCTCTGACCCGAGACGCGCGGCCCGATGGCAAACGATCGGCGCGCAAAAAGCGGAGCCTGATTTATGGGCCGGTCTCTCGGCAGAGGCCCGCGTGCACGCGTGTCTTCTCTTCTCTTACTCCCTTCCTCGCACAAGATCGCGCGATCTCCTTCCGGCCGTCTGTCCGTCCGTCCGTCCGTTCGTTCGTTCGTTCGTTCGTTCGTTCGTTCATTCGTTCGTTCGTTCGTTCGTTCGTTCGTTCGTTCGTTCGTTCGTTCGTTCGTTCGTCCGTGCGTGCCTACGTTTTGCCGTATAGCAGTATAGTCTTATAGACATATAACCGTATAGCCAGGAAATGAAATTTTTCCAAAGTGCGCATCGTCCAAGGAACCTAACGAACCGAACGTAAAACGATCATGCCGGAGGGTGGGACCTGTGGGTTAATAAAAAAATTGTTGAAAAGTTGTGAGCAATGAGGTTGAGAACCCTGATGTCATCCTCTCGCAGTACGGAGCCACGAAGAGGTCGGCGCATTCGAGAGTGGGGCTCTATGATCCCGCGCGCATATGTGGCCACAACCGGTTGTCTTCTCTTTTTTCCACGTGCACTCTCGCCCTTGGCGCGTGTGTGTCCACGTACGTGTACACCGATAAGACTCGACGGTCCGTTCGCCGCGCGTATGCGCACGTGTAAGTGCATGTGCAGCGGATACGAGCGTCAGAGGCGAACGCATTCACACGCACAATAGACGAATAATCCGCGAGTGCCGGTAATCTGCGGCAGTTAAGAGTCGAATTCAAGTCCTCGTCGGTCTCCCCGTGGCGAGCCGGAGGTCCCGCGGGATCGTTTTAAGGCGACGATATGGAATCGAGCGGCAGAATCTCACGGCCAAGATAAACCGGTACCCCGCGAGTCCAAGCCCGCGTCTTATCTCTTTCTCAATAGGAACTTAATGCTTAGCTCTTTTTTTCTCAATTGAACAATGTCTCACGGACAATCTCTCTTGAGATGGAATTTTAAAGTATGCTTAATTTACGTAAACGTGGAAAAGGAGGAAAGAGTTGCGTTCGATAGGTCGCGATAATGGCCCCACCGATGATATTCTTCGAGGCGTGTCGCCTTCGGTGTGGTCCGCGTAAGACGCGCGATTAAATGGCTACGTTAGACGCCGAGAGGGGAGCCTATGCCGCGTCTTTCACCCTCTTGGCAACGTCTCGGCGGCTTTAAGTAGCGCTCCGCGCGTAAACACCATTGGATTAACGTCCAAGCCGACGTCCCGTAAATCCCCCATAACCACCCGGCCATCCTATTCTCACTCTCCCTCACTCTAACTCCCGCACTACTCCATTTTCCATTTAGATCGACAAACCCTTTCACCATCTATCAAGATCCCCAATAAATACTAAACTTGTGCATTTATTTGAAAATCACTTGGCTTGACTAATGGCACGAGATAATTCTCTCGTTAGATTAACTTTAATCGTTTTATCTGAAAGCTTGCCGCGTTATATCACGCGCAAGATTTATCGAAACGCGTGGAACGCGGCGCTCGTATAAAGCCTCTGATATCGTAACGATGTAGCATTAATGACAGACTCGTGCCTCGAGTCTCTTCCCGTTGGCTGTACGTCAGCATTAAATGTCCTCGTAGCGCGTAAATGAATTAAAATTTTATTACTCGTCCGTCGTTAGCGTCCGTCGGCGCTATCGAGGAGTTTCTTTAACCGCGATTCGGCGATCGGCGATCGGCGATCGGCGCTTGGCGATTCGGCGAGTCGACGATTCGACGATTCCGGCACGAGTGTTGCAAACGTAGAGAGAATCGCCTTGTGTCGTTCCGCATGTCGCAATAGCCGACTCATCGTTGGGCTTTCGATCGTTTTTAACTTTTAACGAGCGTCCAATCCTGAATGTCGCGCCAGCACCGAGAACGTCCGCGTAATTATTATAATAAACGCCGTATCGTCCTTTGGATATCCCGCTTCCCTGTAATTATCGTGATCGAGAACAACTTGCAACCGAATCGTACACTTATCGCATCCGGAGCGGTCCTTCGTGAATCGATTTCAGTAACTTCAGCTCGGCTTCAGCCGACGGCTATAAGACGTATCTACTCAACGAAAACCGCTAGACCGTGTCATCCAACGGATGCTCGATAAAAATGCCTTACTAATTGGAAATGAAAAGGTCGTCCGAACCTTGTGCGATGCCGCTGCCACAAACGCACGCTGCCACATGAGAGACAGAGAAGGAGCATGCTCCGGCACTCCGATACGATTCCAAATAATCTCGGCAATTGATCGCCGCGAGCAGGACGATTAAACAGCGCGTTTTAATGCTCCCCGCTGGCGACAGGTCGCTTTCATAACTTAGCCAAGAGAGTTTCCAAGAGAAAGAGGGGGAGAGAGAGAGAAAGAGAGAGGAGAAACACGGGTCCAGGACCCCGCTGGCCGGGCCTTCCACATTTTACGATAATGGTCCTCGCTAAATTATCGTCCCATAAGAAATGAATTTCCCAGCTCCGATTGGATTTAAAGTACGTAAACTTATCACTCGTTGTCGGATCGTGCGTTCAAGTGTCTGTCTGCGTGTATGCGCACAAACGATACACATAATGCCATCGATTAGTTTGTGTCTCTGTGTGTGCTCTGTGTGTGTGTGTGTGTGTGTGTGTGTGTGTGTGTGTGTGTGTGTCGCGAATTAACGGTAAATGATTGAAAGAAAAAAAAGATGGACAGCGCGGAGACGATCCTGTTGCGTCAGATTTGTGCGAAATCACCTCGAAATGTCAAAGAGTAATGAAATGTTGATCGATTTACGGGACGTTGAGCACGACGGGACGTCCCTACGTTATAAGTTTCGTCGCTTTAATTAGTTGCCAAGGGAATTTGGACGAGCGCATAATTAAGGGTCGTTGGTTGTGGGAGATTGGCCAGGATTGGACGTTGCGATTATCGTAGCATTACGTCGCGTACACACGCGATCCATAAAACGTTCGCACGCCACGCCCCACGCGATAACTATAAGCCTACACACTATGGGAAAAGCCGCGCGGAAATACTTGCTGCTACATCTGTTGAGCACTGTACGGTATATTATAAGGTGATTAAATAATTAGTCGGTTTTCGCTAGAGGACCCGAGGGCCGACACGGCAAACTGCCTTGCGAATCCAATCGAATCGATAACAAACGATCCGAGATACACCAGCTGACCGTCAGCTATGGGGCCACACACGTGGTAACCCAGCAGGTAATGTTTCTTTTAAGTGCGAACACAAATTGTAACTGAGACGATCGGGACCGGTCCTCCCTCCGTGGCCTCTCTGTTCCCTCGCGACCCCCACGGCCCTACGGGTTCCAGGTCGAGGAATATCTGGCGGATCCGATTTCAAAAGTCGTACATTTCGTGGCCACGATTATACGGAGCTCACGGCGGTACTTCTCTCCTACCTTCCGCCGTTGGTCCAACCCTTGACGCGCACCGATCTCACGAAATACTTTACAGAATTTTCCCCCAACTACGTGCGATCGGATCCCGGGATGACGTCAGGCCCAAGGAATACGCGATTTTTTAGGAAGATCCCTTCCTCGGTTCTCCGGGTCAACGTAACGCGTAGCGCGTAGCGCGTAGGTTGCGCAATCGACTCGCCGGACGTTATACGACCGATCGCCTCCATTTCTACGAAATTAACAGGCCCATAAAGGTGCTCGCTTTCGAGCTCACCAGGGATAACTAATAGCGTTTTCAAGAGAGAAGACTTTGCCTATTTGAATAATTTTGTAACGATTCTTGTGCGAGCTCGCGCTTACTACGATTGCATCGAGAGACGAGCACGAGCACGAGCACGAGCACGAGCACGAGCACGAGCACGAGCACGAGCACGAGCACGAGCACGAGCACGAGCACGAGCACAAGCACGAGCCTCTCCGGTTTCAGCGGAATCAGGCCAGGGGTACGGCACAACCGACCTTCGAACCTCTCGCCTTCCGATGGCTTATATCGAGCCGACCCTCGACATCTCGAGGCGCGAGCACGCGTCTCCCGGCATTTCTAGATCGTAAAATGCTACGAGTCTTTGCTCGCTTTCTCCATCCACCCATTTCATTCGCTCGCTTAATACCTTTGCTCCGGCAACAATTTAACCACTATCATACTGAGCTTACGTTTAAACAGCATAACGTAAATGTTGCTTCATTATGCCTAATAGCAATTTATCTCATGCTTTTTAATAACCCTCAAATACAAGTAGACGACATTCGGAAAAACGTTTAATCGTGCCAACCGTTTAACGGTATGTCCAGGTACAATGCAACTTTTTCTCTAAATCTCTATTCTGTCGTTCCTTCGAAATATTTCCCAGTGACGGTTAATACGAGGCAGCGGCTAAGAGGACGATACGATCGGCAAATATTTTATACCTACTAGCCAAGGGGCGTTCGCCTCCTGCCTGGAACCTCGAAATTCTGGCGCGTTATTCGTGGCTGAGACTTTACGATTAGCGTCTTAACGACCGGCACAGTCCACGATTTACAGGCGTACGATCTCGATCGAGATTGCCTGCTCGGACCGTGTGCCTGCCGTTGATGTTGCTCCCGCTGCTGCCCCTGCTCCTGAGTCGAGATCGCATAAACGGGAGATTCGGGACGGTGGTATTCACGAGAAACTCCAATGTAACTTGCTGCTTACGTTCGATAAGAACCGAGTTCACCGTGTGGGCAAACCTTCGAAATAGTATACTTTTAATATTTCTCTACTGAGATACATGGAGACTTTTCTTCATTTCCGGCAAGTTCTTTATTGGCTGAAAAAAATGAATGGCTGAGGAAATGAAAGGATTCCAAGAGAAGCTCTCTAACCGTTCTTCCCCCTGAGGTCCGATTCCTTTTCTTTCCCTTTATTTCATCTTATCTCATATTTTCCTGTCCTTCGCAAAGCGGCGCACCGGTCCATTCCTGGTCGTAAAACGGCCTCGGTTTCTCACCTGGCGAAGGCTTAAACTCGTCGAAGCGGTGCGCAAGAGTCCCCACTTTCGGATAAGCGTCGTAATTGATGGGGAAATAACGGAGCGAAATCGCGCGACGGATTTCGCGAGTGTGATCACGACGAGCGTCCAACGACGATTCGCAGCTCGTTTAACGGCCAGAAATATCGCTAACCACCTCTTATGTTGGCACAACCTTTCCGAGTCACCTTCGACTCGTAGCTTTCGTTATTTCATTCCTCATTCTTTCCCGGAGGTCTTCCCCGAACTATTTACCGTTTACAACTTGGAGATGTGTGCACGGATAGGCACCCGTGCTTTCTAAAACTCGACCTCTCTAGTATTTGGGAAATTCTTCGAGATGCGCGAGCGTCAACGATCTGTTTCTCCAGAAGGCAAGTAGGGAAACGTCCTCGTGCGTCGTTCCTCTCTTTCCTTTTCCCTTCGACGAATACGCTTTCGAAATCGAATTATTTATTCCGGGCTCGCGGGTGCGATATTGGGACGCCTACGGTCGTAAAACTCGAGCTCCGCTCTGGTGGATCCAAAAGTCTCTTCTCTCAACTCGGATAAGGCCGAAATTCATGGCTGAATAACGGCGCTAAATCGCGGCTGGATCACGTATAATTAGGCTGCGTAACGCGTCACACACGAGGACTGCCCATCGATACACGCACGCAGGCACGCACGCACGCAGGCACGCACGTACAAAACGATGCTCTTTCGCCGCGCGAACTTAAGATTAATAGCAAAATTATACGATTAAGTCGATTTTATATACGCGCGCCATATGGATTAAGAAAAATCGAGCCGCTAGTTAATTTGCATCGCCACGTGGGAATCCGTCCGGATTACAAGCCGATTTATATGTGTCCGTTAAAAAACCACTGATGCTTGGCTCCACATTCGCCACTTTCAGTTACGCACTTTACCACACATTATCAATCGCAATTCTTCTGATTGCAAAGCAGACTTGACAATAATTGTTGCTGCAAATTCCATTCATGTTTAATCTCTCCATGGAGATTTAGTGCTATGAACCCGTTAATTACCGTGTTTGCCAGTATTTCGTCTATAACAATTTTACCTTACCGTCATTTTTTCTTGAAAATTCATGAGCCAAAGGATAGACTCATTAGAATCGATATAACGTCCTCTTTTCGATTTTCAAAAGTATACCGACCAATGGATTTGGATCGAATTAATGGAGCCATTTGTATGCCGCTTTTAAGGATCTGACTGAACGTCGGCTCGTTTTCTAATTCATGGATATTAGGTCATTGGTTTTGAGCACGACACATCGAGGAAGGTGACACCATCGCTAAAGGAATTTCGTGTACTCGGCCTTTTTACACATTCTGCCTCCATTATCATGACTGCGTATCGTCTATTTATTCCCGACAAAACTCTACGCACATGAGAGAAGGGAAATGAAATTCGAAATCTCCATTGGACTCATGATATTTCATTCGAACGACTTTACGTTGGAATGTAAAGGACACGTGTGCTTCCGTGTGTGATTACTTTTTAACGACCATATCTCAACAAGCTAGACAAACGACGGAATAAGAAGGAATATTAAGATAAAAAGTGCGATTATCGGTGTCGTGTGCTTGCCAAAAAGGTGTTGTCATACGCGCCAAGAAGGAACAAAGTGGAGAATGATCGGATAGACGATGAAAGCAATTCGCTGTACGGGAGGGAGTCAGAAGGAAGGTATAAACCGAGCCATCGCGCCATGGGGAAAAGAAAAACGAAGGGCGCAATGAACGTGGCAATGGTAGAGGAAACGTAAACGGCACGGATCGACAGATCTATGGGACCGCGACTAGTTTTTCTTGATGCTGCACGAGGTCTGACGCGGTCTGCCGCTCCTCTCATAGCTTACCGTCTCTTGCCGAGTATTTTCAAGATCCACTGAAAGACGGCGTATCGCTAATGCCGCTCGATTTATCGTCAAAACACTCTTAGTATCCACGACGAATGAAGAAAATGTAGATGAGGGCCGCCTGGCACGTTCATAATGTTAGCAAAGCCTCGCATTCGTACCGGCCGCCATACGGGGAGCGCTGATCGGCTAAATATTACATCCACGCAGATCCGTATCATGGGCATGCACCACCACTCGTACAATCGTGTTCCCTTTCGATCGTCCAACTGCTCCGATTTATACCGCTGCTCCTGCAGATGCCGGTGTAAACACCTTCTACATCACGCCGCATCAACATTATTTGTCAAATGCTCTTGATTCGCGAATTTGTACTTTTTCTCCTTGGAACGAGCGAAAAGCGATAGATCAGCAGAGGTGAATGGACTGATGTCGATTCGGACAATCGTATTTGCTCGTCGGACGGATCGTACTCAACACGCACGTAACTATTAAAGGTAAACATCTGGTGGCTCAAGACGTTCGGTCATTTGTGTAAATCACGATGATAAATAATAATCTACGCTCTTTAAGCGAGATCCAGGCAATAATTTAGATCTACGACGGGCTCGGAGAAAGACCCCGTACAATGGATGAACCGTTGTGAGGAGGATCAAAGGTTATATAATCCCTCTACGCGTCTTGTGGGAACACGATTCATCTCCGCGCCTGCAATCGTAATCTATACGCGCGGATGAGCCGCACTATCGGCTTCTGCTCGTAAACCTCATGGCCGCTCTTCCTCGATTAATGTCGAGCCAAATCAAACGTCGTTCTGCCATCGATTTCCCAGATTTTCATTAAAAAGTTTCATAGTGCCGTTTCGCGGATGATGCGGCATTATCGCTCGAGTTAAATCCTCCAAGCGGCTGTGAGAACCACGTCCTCGCACGTAAGACTCGACGCCGACGCCGACGCGGAAGCAAGTCGACAGGTCGCCTTGGATATTTACGAGCGATCGGTGGCGCACCAACGCTCGGCAACCTGTCCTCGCCGCTGTCGTCATCCGGCCTCTCTTCCTCTATCTATCACTTCTTTCCTTCTCCTTCCACTTCCCCTTCCCCTTCCCCTACCCCTTCCCCTTCCTCCTCTCGTTGCTCGTTCTTCCGGCGAGGCTCGATCCTCGATCCTCGATCCTCGATCCTCGATCCTCGATCGTCTATCGTCGCTCATCCTCTTGGCGCTCAACGTGCGAACAGGTCGCGCCGTGCGCGGCGTCTCTCGCAGATTACAAATGTGCCGTTGACCCTCGCTCGTTTCGGGGTCACGTGAGTGCTCCAAATTATATGGAGCGAGTCCTAGCAGATAGCCGAGCGGCTCTCGATCTCCGGACCAGGTCATCACCCAGCTCGTACGTCGTTCGCACGAAGAACAATGCCAACGGAGACAGAAAAACCAAGGAGCGGGGGGCAAGACAGAGAGAGAGAGAGAGAGAGAGAGAGAGAGAGAGAGAGAGAGGGAAACCTTGAGAAAGAAGACAAACAGATACGAAGGCGAAATGGAAAATAAAGTCGCTCCTATACTTAGCTGACGATACAATGCTCGTCCAATATGGCTACTCGTCCAGAGCGCATCTACTTTTATAACTAACAGTCTTCCTCGACTACCTCTAAAAATGTTACTCGATCTCACGCGGGTTAATGAAAACTTTATCCTTCTTCCTTCTTTATCCTTTTCTCCCCATACATTAATAGGAATATTTACGAGTATCGAAAGATCATAGTAAAACGCCAGAACAGCGGGGAACGAACGATCGTATCGTACAACAATAACAACAACGTCGACAACGACGACGACGTGCGGGCAGATGCGGACGAAGAAAGAGGTATCCGTAGACTGCTTTGAGAATTCCTTCGAGCAGGAGACCGCTCTATATATACATCAGACAGACGCAGGACATATTTCGAACGTTAGCTCGTTTTATTTATTTTATCCCACAGGAGCGAGAAAAGGTACTGCGGGGAAGAAAGAGGACGAAGGCGAGAAAGCGCAGAGGTGGGAGGAAGGGCGCAGAAGCGGAGATTAAAATCCTCCTGCGTATGGGGCGACCGAGGGGCTAAGTTATGCATCTCGGTCGGACCCTCCCTCTCTCCGGGAACTTATCTTCGGGGCATCTCCTCCTCGAACGGTCTACCCGCACCGTTCCAGTCATTCCTCCCCTCTTCTCCCTTCCTCTCATTCTCTCTTTCTATGCTTTGGTCTTGGGATAATGCTGCTCGAGACCAGGGTGCTCACCTTCGTAAATCATGGATTAAATAAAATAACACACTCTCAAGAGTCAAATGAGACGTCAGCACGCCTAGACTACGAAACCCTCCCTCGTCTTACTTCTCCTTTACTCCGGAGCAGCTTTATTATTTACAAAGAGCAATCTTAAACGGGCCGATCGAAAGTAAGTGAACAAAATTTTGGTCATTAAGATCGCATGGAAAGGAATATCCCACGGGTGGACGGCAATAAAGTGAGAGTTTCGTTTCTTACGAAAAAGAAGATGCGTCCACGAGAGAGTTAACGCAGATTATAGCTTACATAAGACTTGTGCGTATGCGCGTAAGACATTCGTGACTGCTGGTTGTGCAATCAGAATGACCCGAAAAGAAGAGTTGCCCATCCTGTGTCATCAACGCTGGGCAAACTACTTACATATTTTCATGCGGCGAATCCTCTGTGGCTTTCATTAGTTTTACCTTATACGCCTAATTCGTGGCGACCTCGTTTTTTAATTAACGACAAAATTTCGGCAAGGGACCAGTCGACGACAACGACGACGACTTTGGCCGATCGAAAGTGGCTTCAGTTCGATCGTGAAATCGGTTCTTTCGAAAGTGATCGTCCGAGATACGCAAGGTGCGAGAGACCGTAGCTCGGTCTATTTAGATAATTTAGGGCACCGGTTCGAGGGTCATTAAAGAATGGCTAATGAGAAGACATTGCGTGGGACCGGATTCATCGAAAATACCATCAGAATAGACTCGCTCACTTCTACTACCCGAAATGCCGCATTTTTAGAGCTACTTGCTTGAGAATTATAATAAAATCCAGTACTAATTGGCTTTAAAAAAAGAAATGTCAAATACCTCTTCGTAGGGATCCAATTAACGACTGTATCGTCCTACCGCATTTCCTACAGTTTTCAGAAGGCATCTATCTGACGACAATCTCTGAGGAAAATACTTTCTCGATTACCGCACGATACTGTAGGAACGTTCTTTTGAGTTTGGTAATTACGCCGAGGAATCCACTATTGCGAGAGCCCTTAATTAACCGCGAGTTCGTAATTTGTTTTCACGCGTATTAATGGACACGTCAGGCAGATTTTCGCGCGTGCTCGCCAGCACGTATATTGCAGATTCTTCATCGGCTATTATCGATGCGCACGATCGACCGACGCGAGGCATCGTTGGCGCGTTCTCGTCATCGTCCCGGGGTCCGTAATATAATGTCGATATTATCGGCCTCGTCATTATCTCCCTGGCGCGCCGTAAGTCCCGCTCTCCCGCTCTTCTCGCGTTCCGTTAGATTCGAATCTCCCTGAAGGTCCCTTTCCACCCTCGGCCTATCTTTCTTTCTTTTTCTCTTTCTTCCTTCCTTCCTTCCTTCCTTCCTTCCTTCCTTCCTTCCTTCCTTCCTTTCTTCCTTCCTTCCTTCCTTCCTTCCTTCCTTCCTTCCTTCCTTCCTTCCTTCCTTCCTTCCTTCCTTCCTTCCTTCCTTCCTTCCTTCCTTCCTTCCTTCCTTCCTTCCTTCCTTCCTTCCTTCCTTCCTTCCTTCCTTCCTCCCGTCCTTTCTTCTTTACATTCACGCCATAGCGTCACTATGAACACTAGTCATTAGTTCCGGCATTTTTCACAATAAAATCCACAGCCGGTAGATTTAATTAACAGAGAGCGTTTCATAAACGTTCGTCCCACGCGTCTCGGACGACGAGTAAATAATCGACACAATACACCAAGGTGCGTTGCATTAATCAAGTGTTTGCACGTATATGTGTGTGTGCGCACGCGGGGGCAGGCAACTACCGAGCGAGGGACCACTCCGAGAAAGCGCGCCGTGTCCTGTAACTCCGGCATTCATCGAGCTACGCTCCACGTGGCTCTCTCCTACGACATTTAATGTCATATAATGTCTTTCTTCGTGCATTCGTTATTCCGTATCAATAGAGTCAGCCGGCATGTGCTTTCGACTCTCACGTATCCAGCATCGTCGAGGAATGCGAGACTTTTCCTTTCAGTAGATTTCTTTGAAATGATGCTCGCGAAAGTGAGCCGAAAAAGCTCGTAAACTTACGGGGAATTGTCCTTAGGATAAAAGTGTAATTATTAGACTGAGAAGTTTTGGTAGGTCGTTGTAACAGTTTGAAAACATAAGTGAGTCGTACTGTCGAATTACGCGATATATGATCTACTCGTTGGCAGCTCTCCCATCTTTCGAGCACTGAATGAAGTCATTCGCTTATCCGCATATCAGAGGCGCCTATGTATAACGTATGAGCGGTCCCGATAGCGGTCCCGAGAGCGGTCCCGAGAGCGGTCCGCTTCTCGCACAGTCGGCGCCGTTTTGCCCCCGCTGTCTGCCTTCCAAGCAACGATTCGCTAAACTTTCAATAAACGCCGATGACTCGGGAACCAAGTACCACCAACGGGCATATCGATCGTACATTCTATAAATATACCATGCCGTTCGGTTCAAGTACGACCGGTGTGTTTGCCAGCGAATCAGGAAATTCCCACACAAAGAGATCGAAGAACGCGCCGGTAGGTAAAAGCTTTTTCTCTGGCTCCCTGTTTGTCGGTGCAACGCACGAGACTCGCGATATTTCCGTTACGTACGCGGTCGACGATCGGAATGACGGATGGAGACGATGCCCATCGAGACACGAGACCGGTAAAGATAGCGGAAATTTATCGAGCGCCACGGCCCTCGCGATCGATCGACTTCGAGATGGATTTCCAGCGGTGGAATCGAGCCCGCAGACTACCCGCACGCAGCCACTCCGTTGATCTCGCGATATCATTCACCTAGACAGACGCTGCTCGCTTCCTGAAGGTTCACCCGTCACGAACGTCGCGAATCGAGGCTACGCTCCACGGCTAGTAATTGCATTCGACGCTAAATTACTCGTCTCCCGCTACTCACTCCCTTGATCTTCAGTTCGTGCGATGTCGTCATTGCCCTGAGAAGTTTTCAATTCTCGACATCTTGGAAAACCGTAGAAGACAGGTAGAAAGGAAAAACGTTTTAAGTTGCATACGTAAAATAATGTATCTCCGAAAGGAAAACCGGACGAATCGAGACCCAATTTCGTTCTCCCACGCGACCTTCATATAGAAAGTGTCCCTCGTTTCAGTCTGGACTATCTCGTTGGGAAGAGTCTCCTAAAGAAGAGGCGCAAATCATCCCCCATCTCTCTCGCGACTTTCTGCCGTTAAATCCATATTTTTTTAATTAGCCACACTCGTGCATCCCCCAGCTATTACATATTTACTTCTTTCCATAGCCCCGATGCGTTACCTCAATGCTATTTCGATGCAACTTTTCGACTCGCACTCACTTACGATAATCTACGGTTGCTCGTGGGAATGTTCCAACAATCTGTCGACTATCATCGACTACGATGAAAGAAAGTAGAAATTTGTAGGAGCAGAGGAGAGAAGAAAATCGGAGTGTAGTGGGCTCACTGCCAATAAATCAACGACAAATAGAAACGTCGCTTCTTCCTGAAAGCCGCAACCTCCTCTAAATAGCTCAGTCCTTCCTCCGTATCCTCACACTCGCATGCAGTCGTACATATCGATGTGTATCTCTTTCCATCTTTCGTGCCTTCGTTTTTCTTTCCCTCGATCTCCCTCTGTCTCCTCTGTCTGTCTCTCGAACTCGGTATATGATTATCTTCTCGATGAAATTTATAGTCGATCGGGGCCTCGAATTAAGCCGTGTGTTGCGCAACTACTATCGCACGGGGCATGCCCCTTCTTTTAATGTCTCTCTACCTCCCCTTTCACCCCTTCGTCTTCTTCCTTGTGTCCTTCGTCATGATATATAGGAACCACTAATATGTGGAATACCAGTCGTCGGTACCACCTTTATTTCCAACTTTTTGCCGTGACTCGCTAAAAAATGAAAAAGCCAAGTGTGCACGGTCGTCGAACTCGCCTCATGCGTGTGTATCGCAAGTACGATCGCTTGTATTTATTATATCGGGCCTCGTAATCTCGATTTGCAAGTCGAAGCGTATTTAGCACAGCCAATGTGTAAACAAGTTTTCGGTCGATCATTCGCATTTAATCGGCTCTCCCTCGATACTGAGAAACATCATTCGCGCCCTCGATTCACTCTTTCTTCCAACTTGTACCGTCTACGCGTCTTCCTCAGTTCTCAGCGTTTCTTTTTCGCTTCGCTAATAATTATAACAGATTGCAATTTAATTGCTGCTGCACGGCTATCGAATTATAGTAAGCATTGCTGGTAAGCCGTAGATGCATCTAAACGGAAAAGCAATGTCTCATTAGAAGACTCCTCATCATTTTACACTATGATTTAGCGATTCTCGACAGGACAGCTTTCACTGGACGAAAAAATCTTGTCGTTCCACCTATTAGCACGAAGATGTCGCTGCCTTTTTTTACTGTTATCCGTTCTACATTCCATGCTCCGGAAACTTTGAAAAACTATCGACGCGATGTTGAAACGACAGGAGACTGAATAATTTTCTGGTATATCTCAGAGAGGGAGGGGCAGGGGGAGAAGCAGAGAGGGATAGAGAGAGAGAGAGAGAGAGAGAGAGAGAGAGAGAGAGAGCAAGAGAGAGAGTTGATCAGATTTGTCGAACGCCCGTTTAAAGCATGGGTAAAGTGAATGAAATTGGAGACAAGAAAAGCGGCCGAAAAGCCCAATATTGGCTGACTGCACGGGAAGAGCTACTTTGAGAGTATTGAGACGACTCTCTACGTCCCGGTATGGCGTTGTTTATGAGGTCGTGCCACTGGCATCAGCGGGAGCAACGGCAGCACACTCGTAGACAGAGACGTAGCCTATGGGTAAGAACCTGTACCTCATTAAGACGTATACGGGATATACATGTATACGTACGCCACCCGAGGATTTGATTTTTCTCCATTGAATGCGAGACCGTGCCATTGAAATCAGTGGTGCTCACTCGTCGAAAATGCCACTTTTTGCGGCTCATGTTTCCATTATCCGATGATACCGCAAATGCAGAGAAGCCTAAGCTTTCCACATCAACTCCCGAAGGACTTTACGCTTCTTCGATATCCCGCTAGATAGTCGGACAAAGAGAGGCACGAGCTGATTATGATTCGAAGCAGACTTGCGCACGCCGATGGTCGAAGTCCGTATAATAAAACGTCTAGAAAAGGCAAACAGAAGATCGGTGCCTCTTTGCCCGAGAGGAGCATCGATCGGCATGAGCTTTGATCCTTTTCCATGGTTCTGTCGGTGGCAGTGATGCTCGGGCACACGCAGGCCCCACAAAAAGATGCCCAAGAACTCGTTGATCGCGTTTTCAAGAAGCCTTTTCTTCGAGCTTACTGGCTACCCAGCCGATGCCCATATTACGATTAGTAACAATTACCGCATAATCAATTGATCGTTTTTCAAATTTCATTGTATTGTACGTTGTATTATTATATCACGATGCGAGTGGAGAAGAAGAAGAAGAAGAAGAAGAAGAGGGGGTTAGAGGGAAGGAGAAAAACGAGAAAACGAGCGGGCAGAGAGAAGTCAGGCCATGTTGCGATGTCGCATGCATTGCACAGTCGGACGATCGGTAGAGGTACGCCGGGCGGTAATTATATGTATGTACACGATTACATTACAGACCGATGAAAGAGTACTTGCGATAAGGGTGGACGAAACGCTCAATATCCCGCTTCCTCGCAATATATCACGTACGCGACATTAATTTAAGTCGGAGAATTATGTCGCGAATGAATCAATGATATTTCGATTTCTCCCACGGAGGATTTCCAGGACCAAAAGATGACATCAGTAGTGGTCTACCGGATAGTCCGAGGCCATATACGGTTAATGCAAGAGAGAACATGAACACATGTACCGCACCATTGAGAATGCGCGTGCTAATGAATACACCAATGCAGATCTTTAAGATGAAAAAAGTTGTCGTTTTTCGGCTAGAAGTTAAAAGATTAGCCGACCATTGGCTCGATGACTTCGTTAAGAGAAACTATACGGAACGTGAGTTATTGTTATCACGCTAAGCAGGTAGAATGTACCCCGAGATTAGCCGACTGCCGTACCGACGAGTCCTCGACATTTCCGTTCACTGATTTTATATGATTATGCCATCTGATCCAATTACGAGAAGCTTACGGTAAGTCAAGTCGATGATCGATGTCTCCTTCGTACGGTGTCAATGTTTTACACGTGTTACGTCAATGTGTTTCGGTCTTTCATTTGCATTACATTAGATACGCGTGAATAACGCGCGTCAACGGGTCTGAGCCACTGCTAAACGGGTTTGACGCGTTGTCACGCGACTAGACTGTCAAGGCGCATACTGCCGGCTACGCACCGGAGGACACGCGTACTGATTGTAACTTGACGATCCAATAGCAATCGTATTGTCATAGTGGAGAACTTTCGATAGCAGCCCGAAGAGTAGTTGACAGTAAAGGCTGCGGAGCAGGAGAATTCCTCGGACGGTCGTCGGCCCGGCGTGTATCGCTTTGACGCCCTCGAACGCGCCGCGAATTCAACGAATTCCTCATGTAAATTCTCCGGGTGACATCGAGCAATTATGCAAATTTCAAGCGCGCGCCTAACCGTTCAACCATTCGATTTCCTCCACTTTTTTTAATAGCTTCATGTGACGACGTTTGCCGCGTTAACTCACTACGCACAACCTGCTGTACGTTGGACCATCCATTATCGGCTAATACGGTTTAACTCGTAATTACATTGGTGAGACGATAAACTTTGCCGAAAATTCGTAAATTTCGTTTAAATTGTGATATGCCCTGTACGCGAAATAAGAGAACATTAAGGAAGCAAGCTAATACGGGTAATCCAGAAGATTAAGCGTAATATTATAGAGTCGGGTGCTGGTTAATTAATTATCTCTGTCATTACGTCATGGACGTACGTGGTAATCGGGCCGATTTCGCCGCGTACCAATTACGGCCCAAGAGAGACGGCCTGGTCGAGAGCATCGCCTGCCTTGACTTCTCTCATTTTCTTGCTTTTTTACAATTTTATTGTCATTATAGTCAGGAGCCAGAGGCGATAGAACGCGATTGCTTTCGCTTGACGAAACAGCGTCGAATGCTATGACCGCCAATAGAAGATCCTAGCAAACTTGCCATAACTATTTCTTACCCCACACTACTTTATGAAGACGCTCTTTATAATATTTGGATGGTTCGACTACTTGATCGCGTTCCCACGATCTCGTTATTATACTATTCGCATCCGTGAACGGCGCGTAAAAAAAGACACTTGAGAAAAGTCAGACGGGTATTCAATTAATCTTCATCGAAGCGATGGCATTCGGCTCGGCAGGCTAATTTCCAATTTGTCGCGGATACACAGGGTCCGGGGGAACGTACGGAATATACGGAAGAAAGAAATCTGAGGGAGAAAGATGGTAGACGGATTTGTCAGGAAATACAGCTTTAATGATACATTTCATGCTCTTGATTAGGAGGTAATTTCGTTTTGGCAAATATTCTCTTCCCTGGCATCAGTATCGAACGGTAACACTGGAAGTACGAAGAGACGACGAGGAGAGCTAACGCGATTACCGGGTGGCATAAATCTTAACGAGATGAATTACAAGCGGCCCGTAAATCATCGTCGAAACGATTCTCTCGCTGTGTAGAACATCGTAGCGCCTGGTGCGCACTAGCCATTGGGAAAGCTCAGCCACGGCAGTTGGAGCATTGCGCTTCGCTAAGGTTACGACGATAGGACGAGACGGAGGGAGCACTAGAGAGAAAGAGAGAAGGATACACGGCATGGTTAAAGATCACGAACGGTGTGGCGTACACGGCCGCGATGTCGTCCGCCGTCGAACGGAAAGCGGGAGGCCGCTGTGTGTACATCTCGTAAACGTGGCACCGTCCATTCTTCGTGCCCTCATACGCCTAGTACGTTGATCTCATCTTCTCCCTAGTAGCTATCAACGTTCTTGTCCTCTTCTTCTTGGGAGAACTCAGTCCTTAGGAAGTCCTCGCTCCTCCTAAGGACACACCTATTCATTGAAAATTCAATATGTGTGCGGAAGATTCGGTCCAACCGAAAACAAGTCAGTAAATTCAATGAATCCAACGAAGGTTTAGAGTAGAAAATCTGAGAGAATAGAAATGAGGGAAAGAGAACTTGGAATCGTGCATAGCCACGGGGAAATTTATCAGCGTAGAAGCAATTAATGGTATTTTTGTCGAAAGGCTGGGACCCGGCATGGTTCACGAGCATGGTCTCTGCTCTCCGTGCGATCCTGGTCACGTCTTTTCTCGCCCGCAACACACGGGTCTCGTTGTATGGCTGTAAGACTGTAAGACTGTAAGACTGTAAGGCTGTAAGGCTGTAAGGCTGTAAGGCTGTAAGGCTGTAAGGCTATATGGTTGTAAGGCTGTAAGGCTCGCACCTCTCTCGGCCGACCTCTTGGGGCCACCTCTCTTTACGTAATTCGTCGTCGTGCTATATTACGATCCAATCTCGATTCTCCTTTTCTTCGGTTTCCGCCATTACGTAGATTCTCTGTGGCAAACCTCTTGGAACCTCCCCTATCTTGGCGGTCGATATCTCCTACGATCCGCGTGCATGTGCATCTTACACCCTCGAACGCGCAGCTGCGGTCGAGTTTGACTTTAATTGGTCGTAATTACCGTCCGAACCGCTTAATTAGGAGGGACCGGGGACCCGGCAAATACGCCGATTCGGAAATTTATCGATACACCATCGCCATTTAGCTAAGAGTCGAGCTCGCAAACTGGTAGCAAAGCGGTCGAGAAGAAAATGGGAAATATAAGGAGCACAGCGGGATAAAAACGAAAGGTGAAGAAGAAAGAGGAAGAAGAAAGAGAAAGAAGAAAGAGGAGGAGAATCTCTCGCGTCTGGTGCAAGCTCTCTATCGTATCTCGCGATCTCGAGCCTCGACATTATAGAAGCGCTAGGCGCATACGCTACTGTGGCCCATCGAGCGCGCTAATTAACCGACGCCACCGCTAGAGCGATCCACACGATTTTTCTGCTGAGTCGCACGAATTTTTCTGGCGGTTCGCACAAACCTGAAGCCACCGCCGTCTGCCTATCTACCGACTGAAATCGAATATCTCCTGCGAGGAGGACCGAGACGGAGCGTGGGAGAGCAAAGGATGCCGACCAATGTGGATTCTATAGGAATACCGTATACTCCGAATTATCACATGCTGAAGTACCCAACGATAAATTTCATTGCCTGGAATAACGGCTGCACTGATATTTTAAGAATTGCATTAGCAACGATAGACGGCCCTCCGCTAGAGTTTCTAATTGTAAGATCGGCCGATCTGGCTTTTCGATCGACAAGATCATTCGGCAGGAGGGACAACGGACCTTGCGGCGCGTCGTGTTAAACGTCGGGACGTCATTCGTTTTGACGCTTACAAGCCCTGGAATTATACATCCGCGTGCGTACACGAATGAGAGTACTTCGTGACTGGCGGCGAGCAGCAGGAACACGAATGTCCAATCGTTGCGATCGAAGCGAAGGCGCGGGCACTCGCTGACAGCTCGCTGCCACACTCAACTCGGCACACTCGCTACGAGCACCCGAGGAAGGCAAAAACGAGGGCTTCCCACGTCCCGAAATCTCCCGAGTTACTTCTCGACGTGACCCCGCCTCGAGCCTTTTACGCGCCTTTCCCTCCCTGCGCCTACATTTCTTCCGGACCGCTCTATTCGCCCGTACATCCTCTCCATCTTTTGACTCTTCGGCTCTGTTACACGTATAACGGCCTATCACGACAAAATCTTTTAACGTTCGTCACTTTCCTCAAAAACCCCGCTTACTACCTATCAATATAATAGCCGCTTTCTCTAGTGGTTAATCTACTTTCGACTGATGCTCGGCATTCTTTCTCTCATTGTTCGAGGGAACGGTCATTCGCAAATTTTTCCAGCTAAAGAAGCAGATCAAAGACAATCCAAGGATCGTGAGAACCTAAGGTGGATGAGGTTGTCGTCGAAGAACATTCACGGCTGATCGTCCTCGGCGATACGATGGTATCGAGTCGATTGCTACCGTATTGCCACATTGCCAGGGTCCTCGTGGCCGTGGTCAGTAATAGAGATCTAAGGGACTTGCAGTACGGTAGTCTCAGCACTGATCTCGCTCGTGATACGGTCGTTCGTTTACTGCGCAACATGATCGTGTCGTCTGTCCCTTATCGGCGAATTTTTCCCAATCCAGCAAAAAGCCTGCGTCCAGATAATATATTTTTCAACATGAACAATGGACAAAAGCCGTGATTTCTCGAGCTCAGAGGTGGACGTGTGTCAATGCGCCGGCAATTAAAACTTCATTGCCGGAAAGCGCTGTCTCAACCCTCAACCCTTTCATGTTCCCGCAAAAGTACCGCGCTGATTTATTTACACCACCACTGTGTGTTTCCTTCTTTCTTACGTGTACTCTTTACCATCTTCCGTAAAATGCGCGTATTCGCGTATACATACAATCAATAAATTGACCTAATGCCGACATTGGCATTTTCAAAGATCATACATTCGTTTCAAACATGATCGTTCATAATGTACATCTGTGCGAGCGTTCGACGCGCTAGCGACACGCATACGCGCCTACATTTATATCGAGCTCGTTCGCGAGCATTGCGCGTGTAATTAAGCATGACGGGCCGACATTCCCTACAGATTTATGTACTAATTACACTAATTAATTTATCCATGGGAGTGCACGCGGGCACGGGTAGAAGCACGCGGGCCCCGTACGCGTGTATCAGCACGGTCGAAGGGGGGCCCGGTTCTTACGGTCGACCGTGGCGACGCGTTTTCTTGCATGATTAGTGGCCATCTGATAGCGCGGTGCCGCTTGTTCCTACTCAAACCTACTCAACTTCTACCTCACTTCTTCCTTCAAAAATTCGTTATCCTACATTAGCCGAAGCCTTTATTGTAGCATATGCAATAGCATTCATTTTGCTCACTCACACCGGCCATCGACTTGAACTTGACGTGAATTTACGTATGCATCTCCTTTGCCAGAGAATTAGGAATTGGTGAGATGGATAGGAAGGATAAAAGGAAGAAACGAAGGAAACGGAACCGAGATTGTGTAATCAAAACCTCCTGTTTTGTATAGGTATTAAGTGACTGCTGACGTGTGCATTGCCCGGCCTGTAACACGAATGCCCCACTCGCTGCCGTGAGTCACGGCCTTTAATTAATGAAATCGAACAGGAGAACTTGGTCATCCGGTATCTCGCGAACCGTTTCGTTTCACCATGTTTCCTGCTCCTTCTTATTATGTCTTACATTTTGCCATTTGTGCTTCTAACGTAGTTACTTTCATGTTCCGAAGAAACGCGCCTTACATCTATCCGTAATATTTATTACCAAAAGATTTACGTCACGTGTGATTATCATAATCAATTCTGAAATCATCTTATTAACCTTGCAATAGCACACATCTGAACAGCAGATAATATCCTGAGAAATGTCTCGATATAACATCATTATAATTATCTGGGAATAATGATTTAATAATTTCGTATCAAAGCGGACATTCTTTCCGACGGTTTAAATGAAATACATATTTTTTGCTGCATTCCCCTTCTCAAGCTTGACGATTCGAGCTCACGGTCACGGCGCTCGGTGATCCAGTTTTTTGCTCGCACAAATTTATGGGCGATTAATGATGATTACTCGGCTTCCGTGGCATGGGAACGAGGCGAAGCAACATTGGCTCCCGAAAAAGCCGTTCGTTACGCCAAGAAAAATTCATCTTACTGAACTTGTTAGGGAATTAATCAAATTTCATGAGTCGTGCAAACCGATAGTACAGTCGTCTCCTTTTTCTCTGTCTTCATTATCGGACTAAAGTTGATCCATGGGGCCACTGGTATTTTTACGCATGCCATGACTCACCGATATACCGGAACTGTGCGCGCATCTACTACATTGCGGCCAGAGCCAGTCGAGTCCTTGAACCTCGTGTCTCTATGCCGCTACGTAACATGACACGATAATTATGTTACTACATACTCATGAGAATCGCGTTGCCAATTGGTCTTCATCTTATATTGTTATTTTCCAACGTTTTTTTCCTCCTTAACCAGAAACGGATCATTTATCACAGTCCTCGAAACATACTTACGTCTCTGCCGCAAGTAGAAATTTTTCGGATCCTCCTCGGGGGCCTTCGATGAGTGTTGTCAAGAAATGTAGACAGGCAGCGTCCCAATCGAATTTTACAGAGGTCACAGCTCAATATTTTACGCGCTACAATTTTGTAATCGATGGTGCGCACAATTTGGTAATCTAGACGTGTGCTGGTAGCTTCGATACAAAACAGCCGCTCGTTCATCGGCCAGCCAGGAGGAGGATATACGCCCCGTTCAAATTAAAACCGAAGCATTTCCTATAATTAAGTGATTCGGCCCCAAGAGATGACTGACGTCCCAGAACTATCATTAACCTGGGCTCGCTCGTAGTAGTCCCGGAATTTTCGAGGCTTTGTTCATTCGTTCATGCGTAATCTCATAAAGTACAGCATACCAGAGCGTCGGCATCGAAAAAGAACCAACTGACCGGTCGGTCGGTGTATGACCGTTTACTTTTACAATTAGAGAACCTTGACAGAGGCCCATGTTTTCTCGAGAGCCACGACGTGCTAGATGGTTAATCGCCGCTGACGTATATTTCGATCATTTTCACCGAGCTCTACGATTGCTTGGCAGCATACCCCACGTATATACCGGTGTAAATATACGCATCTAGAATCGATCGAGATGCTCGAGCGCATCTCTCAAACATTTTCCTCTATGGATATGCCCATAGCACGTTCGTGGTCGCGGGAAGATAGGAGCGAATGCATAGGAGCCGACCTACGACCCGGCACGCTGGAACCTGGAGGATGTCTGACTCACGAGCCGGTCTCTTCGCTCCACGCTCTATCTGTTCTTGAGCCGCATCTCCTCCTACCTCACCGACCCCTCAGCTCCATTTCCTGCGCGAAACGATGCGCTGGACATGATTATTGCCCGATCGGAATAATAATTGTAATCATCGCCAGGGGGAATAATGACGAGTTTGACGACGGAGAACCGAAGGCGCATTATCATCATCATCCATCGTGATCATCGTCGCCGTCGCCGTCGCCGTCGCCGTCGCCGTTGCTGACGGTATCAGGCAGCGTGGGTGCCACAGGTGACAGACACGACGCGCGTTGAAGGTAGATATAGTCGGCCAGATGTTATAACGGAAAAACTTGACATTTTTCACTCATCTTCTTTATTATGCATAAGCAGCAACTCCGTTCGTGCCATACAACAGAAAGAAACTTTACAGGAGAGTCCTGCCAGAGTCTTTGTAGCACGAGCAACGACCATGAGATTTCGATCCTATCTTGCTCGATTCCCCGATCGAAGGACATCTCGATTGACCGAGTTGGAGAACAATGCGCTACACGATGCTGAGGTAGAAAAAGAAAGAAGAGGATCGTCACCCATTGCAAATTACTGACGGCTGCAATTATCCTTTTGAAAGGAAAGGCTCCCTCTCGTAGAGACAAACGTCCACTAGAACTCGCAATTCTCGGAGTAGACTGCCTACTTAAAATGTTACCGACAAAATGCTTGCATATATAATCGTCTACGCGGTCAATTTATGTAAGCACGCTGGTAAAACAAAATGATTCATTTCGTACATTAAAGGGCAAGTCAGCGGTACTCCAGTGAGTCCTGGACGTTCGAATGGAAAGACGACGAGACGTATAGAACAAAAGGGGGAAGTGACAGGACGAGCCGCAATGACGTTCTTTGATCCGCCGAGATAGATCCCTCTCATGTATTCTTTCACGCATTCCTCCTCGGATCCATTCTACAGATCTCTCTTCGTAAACAGGATTGGCCTTCACATTTCGACGACATTTGTGCATCGTCAAAATTCGTCGCGTGATTCCATAGATCCACATGACAGTTAGTACCCAATATAGTATACAGTCCATCTGCGCCCTAAATACACCGATCGCCTTGACATTCGTCAGTGCGCATCATGCAGACACATGGAGCAAAACTGTAAAACGGGAAAGACTTCCTTGGCCGCCGTGCAGCTTGTTATGCTCTCCAACTTTTATCTCTTTCGCGTCCTCTTCTGCTCCCTTTCTCTGCGCGTCGCTGCTCCGGTGACGTAGCCGCCCCGTCACTCACGTACCGAGGGACATGGAATTTGATTTTATCGCGGGCTTTGCATACGGCTGGCCCTCTCGCGATTTCACTCACAAAGTACAGCGTTCGCACGCTGTGCCCGGGACTATCCGAGTTGACCGGCTTTATAAAAGCTCGTCTGGCCCGCTCTTGTCTCGTAAAATACTGTCCGAAACGGTCTTTCGCAGAAGGATCGATGCGAAACAAGTATAAAAATAGCATTGAAAGCGAATCGAGGAGAGCCCAAGTACGAAGGCCTCTGCTTATCGAGCACAGAATGAGACGAACAGGGACACGAACCGATAGGGGGAGGGGGAGGCGGGCAATGGAAGGGAGACAATAGGTCGAATGTAAATGCGAAAACGTGATACTCATCCCGATATCCTACCATCGTGTTCACGTTTATTTGTAAGCTAAAACCCAAGAATGTTAAATACCTCAACTTCCTGTCCCTTTTCTTTTTCTTCCAAAAGAGAAATTTTCTCCCTTGTCAATGGCTTCTATTCCACCTGAAAAACGTCAATAGGAAGAAAGATTCTCAATAAAATCACAGTAGAACTTTCGTCAGCAAAAAAAAAAAAAAAAAAAAAAAACAATTTACGAAATGTCATTTCTGTTAAAGCCATTTCTCTGGAATTTCGGATTCTTTGCAATGCGGTACCATGAACGTAGGAAATTGTCCTGTTGTTTCTTTTGGGCTTCCCCGGCCGATCGTGTCCCCAATCATGTATCCTATTTGTCGCGATTAAAATTTAAACGAGACAATCTTTAACGAGAACACCGGCTCGTATCATTCTCTTCTTACGAAACTTCCGAGAGTGGGTAGATTTTCGAGTGGCTCCTGATCTTCTCTCTGGATGTTCGTATATCGTCGGGTACATCAGGCCGCCCGCGGACCATGTTCACCGTGCCATTAGAATCCTCGTTACGTGTCATTGCCGGTGCATATCCGCGGCCGGCGAGCGTGCGAGTGCGCCTGGTCTCCTGCACGCGCAATTATGCATTCGCGGAGACAGAACATTAATTTACGGCTGAAATAGCGCAGAGAGTGTGCGAGCGGTGCGTCTTTCCCGTCTGTCGCGCCGGACACAGAAGCGTGGGCGCCTCAAGTGCTTCGCTTAAAACATTTCTCTGGTTCGCCAATCGGCCTGTTGTGTACGTTATTTGTACCCACGTACCCGTACGTCCACCTTTACGCACCAATCTAACACCTCTGTGTAAGTTACCTTCATATGTAATATGTACGTACGCATTTTGCTCGTGAGCCGCAACTGGCTCGACTGTATGTCCATCTTACAGCCTATTATTCGATCGAGGTAGAACGCATGTGCATTCACATTGAAGTTTACACTTAACGGGCCGAATGCTATTTAGCCTATTTCGAGAAAATTAAGCATCACGGGTAATGCGTCGGTGTGCCTAGAGAGACGGTTGCTTCCTTCTCATAAATGGATCGCCGAGCGATGGTCGACGGTAATTAACCCATAAACAACATACACATACACACAAATCCAAAGGTACTTGTAGAGAAGACTTGCGGCTCTCACTCCGAGGACAATGGAACGAGGGACGAGGCGTTCCGATCGCTTAACGGTATAGAAATATCGGCGTGCATGGTCCTCTCGAGCTGTGGAGGATAGAGACAATCGCGAGGTCGGGAGCACCAGGTCGACGACGTCTTATTCCCGTGGCTTTTAAGGCCGTACCCCACCTACCTATATAACGCTTGTGCCATAGGCACATGTTCGCATAACCGCGATATTGACCGTACACTTTCGGTACGCCCCGCAAAACGCAGAACGAACGAAGAGACCCATGCAGGAGCCAGCAGGTTGAGCAGGCTTTAACCTTGAGAGTGATTAGAAAGCAAAAGATCGGAGCGTCGACTGCCGCTTCGATCGGCGCATCACGACTCGTCCTCGCTCCAGCAACCTCTTGCGATCTACTAGGACTTGCTTCTGCTACTCCTGCCTGACCGACACACCTGCGCCACTATTTCTACATTCACGGTAAACAAATGATCAGCCAGCCATCATCGAGCCACATAGCGAATTTACTTTGCACCTTATCACGCTAAAATACGGACCAGCTGATATTTCGAGATAATCAAATTGCCTGATTTATCGTCTTCTATGCTAAACAACGAGAATTCCTTCTTCTTAAGGCTCTCTGGCGAGTTCATCAATTTCTGCTGTCTGGAAGAAGGCTTCGAGCTGTGTCACGATGGCAGTTAAGACCTGGTTTGCTTAACCTTGAGGATGAATAGAAAGCAAAAGATTCCGCCGTGTCCTCGTCGATCAGCTCGTCGGATCACGACTCGCTGGATCGTCCTCGCTTCGCCCTCCTCCACCTCCACCTCCACCTCCACATCCACATCCACATCCACATCCACATCCACATCCACATCCACATCCACATCCACATCAACATACACATGCACATCCACGTCCACCTCCTCTCCACTTTTGTCCGTTATCCTTCTCCTTCCTGCCTACGGTGAGATCCCCGTAGCACCCGAGAACGCTTGCACGACCAACGACGATCGGAAGAAACGGTCTACAGGTGTACCGACAGAGCCAATAAAGCGCTACTACTGGGGCTTCTTCGATCCCTCAGACTTTTACGCCAATTGTCAGAGATCGTTATGTACCATTATCCTCTTTTTCTGCCGTTCACGTGTTTAATCTACTAAGTACAATTACAAGCCGTCTCATTATCAGATATGTAAAACTCGCGCTGCTCCCCTACCTTCGTAATTTAGTAAAAGTTTACTCGCGTTAGTAAAAGCGAGTATGGACGGTTTCAACAGTAATTAGTGCATAACTCGATAATTGATGGCAGATGTTCGGTAGACGCGCGTGATAACCCATGTCCAATGTGTCATTAAGGAGAGTCTATGATTTCGATAATCAATTAAATTAAAATAATCTTTCGCTGACTGCGACAAAGGAATCACTCGAACCACCCAATTCATTCGGCTTTATTCACCTCGAAAGTTTAGATTATCATACCAACAACCTCTCCCGTCGTTTAATGCTCGTGCATCGTGCTCTTTCCTTTCGCCTCCTTACCGTCGACTCGTTTTACCACGATTCTTCTCACGCGTATTCTTCGACTCACCTCGTCGTCTCTCATTCTATCGCCGGGACAATTGCACCTACTTCGAGAACGATAACACCTCGCGAACTCGTCATTCACCCTCCAATCCGAAGACCACCAATGTCGTTGCCTCAAGTACAGCGGTGACGTCGAGAATCTCAAGATAATCTTCCTCCCGTATTAATTCTCTACCGGAAGGATCATAATATCCCTGACATGGTATTTCGATGCATTCACTTTATCGGAGCAAATTACTGGCCACGTTCCAGGAAAAGCCGGATTTCACGACGATCATCGAACATACTTATCCATTGATTGTCGAAATCGCTGTACTTGCCGACGCATATCAACGAAAAATCTGTGATTCCATGTATACATGTTGGGAGTCGCAGGAATGTGTCCGTCGGTACTTGTCTCGCAGGAGTCTCACACACACGTTGCCGCGTCTCATTCGAATGCCATTCGAGTATCGTTCCGTCCCATCGAAGAACCGTCTCCCTTACACCATCCGTAGTGTGGCCTATGGTACACGACATCTCTCAAGTCGAGCCCGGTGTTTTAGTTTTATGACTTACATTTTACGTTCCTCTGTCTCCCGGGTGCGTTTGCAGGCGCGCATAGATCCCAGACTTATGACTTTCGTGAATTCAGAAGCGCACATGTCCCGCGAGCACGCCAATGGCGAACGTGTGGCCGAGCTTAATGATCATCGCTATACAGATCTTTCCGAAGAATGAGGCGAAAATCTGAAGAACCCGTGAGGAGGGACAAAAAAATAACGCAGGATAAAGTAAGAGTAAAAGTGAAGCGACGGAATGGAAGAGGATCGCAATGAAAAGACGATGTCGGATAAGCAGGGTAAGGAGGAGTAGGAACTTGGGAAGGTGAAGAAGAGAAGCAATGAAAGAAGGAAAATGAGGACGAGCGTGGAAGACAGCGTGACCGACCTGTGTGGCTGTGATGCCGGTGATCCCACGATGTGCCTCGTGCGTCCTGCCGTGATTATAGGCTCGGTAATTAATATATTGGCCGGTAATTAATATATTGCCCGGGCCAATCCTGCAACGTATCATTACGTTAGCCGGAAAATGGTATGGGAAGATGACAATGGCCGGTGGAATATGAATGGCTTCGTGACGACAGATTCGCTTCATTCCGAGTACGACCCTCCGTACAACATGCATTTCCCCTTACACGTCTCCAAAGTCCCGCTCCTCTGTGATCTCCATAAATTTTGCCTGACGTAAGCCGATTGACTAGCGCGACGATGATGAAACGACGCGGCATATAATGAATGTGTTTGTTCGTTACGCCGCAGAATGTGGAAATCCGCAGCAACGAACGTAGAAACCCGATGACCAGTCGAGATGAAGATCGTGACTGTGATTAAAAAATCGTTAATCGATTCCACGGAGAGGATACGATCGATAAAGGGAGGGCACGGGGAAGACGAGAAAGAGAAAACGAGAAGGAGAGCGCGAAGATTCACGTCCCTGACTCTAAATTGCTCCTACCGTCCTGCCTGCCGTAAGGTTCTGCGCCCGAAGTCATCGTCATCGTCATCGTCATCATCGTCATCGTCATCGTCATCGACGCACCGGGATGATGAAACGCACGAACGGAGAATCCGCGTGACCGTTTTATACGTACTTGAGCGTGGAAAGTGTCCGCGTACGATGGCTATTAAACGCACCGAAGATTGCTGCCATATGCGGTGTTTATTAAATCGACATTACGACCAAGGCTAAACATAAGCGGTTCGTCGGTAACTGTAGCTAGTCCTTCCTCATTTTCCAACAGAATCATTTTCATTTACGTCTGCTCGAAATTACATCGTTTATTAGAGCGCTGTTTGCTTAAACGCTAAGTCAAATTTAGCCGCACAAAACAATGCATTTTCGACCAACTATACCTATCCGACGAATCAAGGGAACAACCTATACTTTGCTTCGATGGGCTACTATTAGATTAACCGAACGACAGATCGGTAGACTAATTGGTAGACTAATTAGTCGAATAAATAATCGGTTGTTCATGAAAGGGTAATTAATTGGCGTAGCGGTTGAACGATGCAACGAGTAACTGGCCACCAATCGATTGGACAGCTGATAAGTCTGTTAATTAAGCTCCGGTGGTCGTTATCCTGCCAAACGCAGATCGAATGGCTCACGAAATATCGGACTCTATGACAAAATTATACGCGGTATAAACGGTCATTATGTTATTGGGCCTCTAGAAAAGCTGCATTCGTTCGTATTAATGATCCCCTTGTAAAATATCGTAAAGGAATTATAGAAAAATGACGTTAGCGAAGCCAAGTATAAAGTGTGGGTGTCGTCGAACGTCGATGAAGAGCCGATGAAGCGAAACGGACGGTGTCTTTGAGCAACCGCGAGCAGCTCCTGGACACGGCGGCACACGGCGGCACACGGCGGCATGTGCCGGTGTACGGCGGCCAACAGTGCCGTACAGCGGCGCGTCTCTCTGGGCTCGTCCCCTTGAGTGATATAAAAGGGGCGCATGCCGATAAATACTCCATTGCGGGAGTACCAAGCCCTAAATATTCATGGGGCTGCTCATTCTCTTTTACTTTCTACGATTAACGTACTGTGCTGCACATTCTGTCGTCGTTTCAGCCTCTGCCGGAGATCGGTAACTAACATCACCGATACTGCCTATCGTGCATACTCTTAACAGATGAGACGTTCCTTATTATTTTCATTCGTCGCCCCATCTTTATTTTTCACCGGCGGCTAATGTTTGCCTTGGATGTTGGGTAAAAAATAAGGAAGCGCGGGACATTTCACAGCTGAAGAATGATACTCTTGGCGAGTTAAGGAGCAAAGACGCGTGAGCGGACGCAGTCAGGCGTCTACTTTAAAGGTTAATGCCGAGAGACGCCAGAAAAATACCGGAATTAATGCGTCGCGTGTTGGCTACTGGTTGCGTGCCTGATGACCATTCCTGTCAGTCGATCACTCAGGAAAAAGGCTCTTAGGATAGTCTCGATCTGTACAAACTGCCGTAAGCGGGCGTAAATAGGTCCGCTAAACCACCTTGTATTATCTGTATCCCCTTATCGAAAAAAAAACCATTTGTCAATGGAAGATTTTATCTTCTATCTATCGCTGAACATGTATGTTTCGCATAAACGATAGACAAAGTTCGTAATTCGTTTATGACGAAATGCCCTAACACAGAGTTATTTAACTCTCACGTGGCCTGGCAATCGGTCCGGTGTTACTCGACATGCATACGTATCTACATGAACATATTGTATCATGTATGTTGTCGCAGGGCGAAAACGAAGATGCCCCGAGCAGCAAGGCGATGATATCGCGCGGTTATACGTGTTATCTCGTCGAATATCTCGAGATCACGTCGAGGAATAAGTACTTTCGTACACCTTCACTCAACGGGAGTACGAATTGCTATGTTCATTGGGAAACATATTAATGAAAAATGTTAGAGCTTCTTCGAGAAAGTTCGTACTTGACTTCGACATGGATTTCGACTGCGACTTGACCGACTAACGCTGCGTTTCGAACGCGGCGGGGTAATTGTAGTTCAGTGTGTATGATAGTGCGTAGTGTGTCTGGCCCTTATGCGATACGCCTCAACGTTGCACCATAATATTATTAGATAAACGGCCAGCGCTATGCTAGATAGCGAGTGCTTCTATATGGTTTACATAAGCGGCCGCGACCCCTCGGTCTTCGGCAATGCTCTTCCCTTCCTTTTCTCTTTCACCCGTCTTCTATCGGTCCCGCACACTATCAAACGGTCAAACATCGTGCAACGAGCAACGAGCAACGAGCAACGAGCAGCCGGCAGCGTGCAGCGTGCAGCGTGCAGCGTGCAGCGTGCAGCGTGCAGCATGCAGCGTGTACGGTGCACAGCATGTACCGGTATATAAAGCTACGGTGCATGGCAACCTGCACTCTCTGTAAGCGACAAGTGCGATCCTCCCCGTCTCCTTTGTGCTATCCACGCCTCTCTCATTCTCCATCTTCTTTTCGTTGTTTCGCCTTTGCCACTGCCTTATCCTTCGGTAAGCCTCTCTTTGCCAGCAAAGTCTCTCCTCCACCACCACCTCGACCACCACCTCAAGCTACTTCCGCCTACAGCTTTGTCGGTAACTTCGAAAGGTTAATGAAACTTAGGAAAAATTACTTTGCACCCAGCCACTCTTAACAGTGTCTTTTTCCCGGGGGCTATGCCTAGAAGCGTAAACGATTCAGACAAGCTCATCAAAATTACCTTACGATTTAGCCGTCATTCCTAGGAGCCCTTTCGCAATAATCGTTGGTCTAAAAATTCTTTGACTCCGGGACTGTCTAGAGTGTGCATGGTGGCGGAAATGGCAATTTCTAACGATCATAGGAGCATGCACGTCACATTTTCGCTCTGCCAAATTGGTGTGTTTGTTTTGCGTGTATGCGCAACGTCCGCTCTCTTGGCGCGGCCCAATTACTTGAAATTGAGTTATAACCGGATCAAATTGCCGATAATTGGCGATTGCATAGCTTAATCGGGTTCCACCCTTCTCTCCTTCCCCAGGAACAGGCTTGCCCGTTCGGTGTATAAAGTTATTTCGCAACGTGAGTAGCAGTATCATCGCTTCCCGCACTGAAGCACGTCCTTATCCGTCAACAATACAAATTGCTGATTATGCGCGGAGCTTTAACCTGCCTTCTAATTGGGACGCCCCGGCCCTTGGGAAAGATGGAGCAATCGCGGGATCGGCCCTCGTTAACCCCCGACGCTCTTGGTGCGCCGCTCGAGAGCTCGTAAGCAACGCGAGCCCTATCCCAATGTCGATAATTTCACACACACACACACACACACACACACACCCATCATACAGGCCCCACAATTGACATTGACTTTTTGCAATACATGACGCACGCGTTTACCATTGATACAGTCTAATTATGACAATTTGGTTAGTATCATTGAATAATTCTAATCGACGCCTCGCATCAAAGTTAGCATAAATAACGTAAAACAGCAATGATCCGGCTGGTTTCCTTACACGTACAACTATCTGTCTCTTTGGCGTAATACACTCACTGGTTAGGTATCCTTTAACCGTTACTACGTACGTTGCTTACCTATAACGATTGATCGCATCGAGAAATCTTTCTCCCTGGAAATATGTACTCAGCGAAACGAACGTCTAGCATAGCAAATTAATTATTCTGCCGTAGGAATAGGCCCATTACTCCGGCCTGCTATCGTCGTCGTTCGTTTCGCGAAATTCGAAATTATTGCTAATGAAATTATTGCTAATGTATATTTTCTTTGCCCCATAGCCATCAGATGTTCGATGCTCTGTCGATGTGAACGATTACGCGACGGAGCATTGCACCACGTGGTTTTTATTCTTACCACGTAAGTAGCTGCGTAAGTAGCCCCGTAAGTCCACTGGCTTCCATGTCCGGCTCGCCAGCTTATTCTATATGCCGTTGTCTCCCCTGAGAGCTGTTGACATATCTCGACGTGGTGCATTATGCCCGGTTTTTCTCGGCGCACCCACCAGCCACTCGGAAAACAACGATTCCGCTACTTGAGCACATTCTTCCAACCGGTCCAACGACTTACCATCTTTAACTCAATTAACAAGAAAATCCAACAAGAGGGGTCACTTTATTGTTATTATATTTTTAGAAGATTAGGAAGCCAAAAGAACCATTGAAAAATTGCGCTTTGGTTTGCATATATCTGATAAAATTGGCCAACATTCATGCATAGAGTCATGGCGAGTTTAAACGATCGCTCGTTGTTCCGATGGTGTAACCAGTCCTGCGACGTTCGGCGCATTACCGTGGGTCTCACCCGCTCGTTATCCTCTGGATAAGCGCACCATCAATTCCATCTATGTCGTGCTCGAATCCCCTAGACATATCGACAAATCGATTCGCTGAATTCGGGTTGGAAAAGCTTTCTTTTTCTTGCAATATCGACGTACTGCCAGTCAGTTGGTGATTGATCGCTGTCAGCTTGCACCTCACCGCTCTTTCCGCGACGAATTTGTCAGTATCAACGTCATCCGTACACACCTCAATCCAAACCCGAGACAACGAACCCGATAGTGGGTAATCTTCCTAGAGGAAGAATTCGCAGTCTTCGAATTAGCCGGATATATAGCTAGAGCTACCGTAATGTGTTAGACTCGATCTGCTCGACTGCACTGCGGTCCGCGCCTCTTTGCATAAGATACAACGACTCGCTGGAATGTAAATACACGGCACGAACAGTGCGTAGATTCTGTAACGACCTCTGGCGAAATCCTCTTTCAATGCAAAAACCGTAATTAAAGTGTCTACGGCAGATCAGATCTGCTGCACAGTGACAAGCGTCTTTCCACCATCTTCTCTTCCGAAGTACCTCGGGGAATTCCAATACGAACAGTAGAGGCAACAACACTGTCCCTCGCGATCGTTCTTCGCCGTACTAGCGGAGAATCGATCTCTTTCGATTCGTTAATGTTCATTGTACACAGTGGAAAGGATGCAGGGGAATACTTTTTATACCTGATGGTTGGATTATAACAGAAAACAATACGAAGAAAAATGTGTTTCGATTAAACAAAAATATTTATCTCAACGATATGTTTAGGTACTGGCCGTTCATTTGCACCGATTACGTACTAGTATTTACAGAACATGGTTCGGCTGAAAAAAATATAAGAAGAAAGATATAAATCACTTGTCTCTTACACCAGTCGAAAGTGGAACGCACCAAGCAGAAACCGAGTTATCGTTAATCCTCCAACATTTCAATATTTACAATACATATTTCTATATATGTAATTATGATGCGATAGTTGCTCGTTTTACTGGCCAAACGGTCACGCTAGACTTGGATAGATCCGATTTAACCGCATCTTCGTTCTACGGTCTTAACGTACGACGCAAACATCGGATCGCATCTCACACTCAAGAGTACAAGTATACATAGCTTTATCCATACAAATATATATATTATACTTAAGGCACATCTCTACTGGCCTGTGTATCTGGGTTTCATTTCCCTAGGCATGTGGCTTCGCGCACGTATTAATTGTACATGTTGCCGCGCAAACAATAAGCATGCATACATACATACATACATACATACATACATACATACATACATACATACATACATACATACATACATACATACATACATACATACATACATACATACATACATACATACATACATACATACATATATTCACACATACATATATTCACACATACATACATACATACATACATACATACATACATACATACATATATTCACACATACATATATTCACACATACATACATACATACATACATACATACATACATACATACATACATACATTCATACATAGATGCATATACATATACGTGTACAAACATTGATATTTCGGCCATTTATCTACTGGAATAAATTAGTTGTTTCTCGCGAGACGTTACATATGTACATTGTTGAACACATCTTCGTGATAGGCTCGCTATGACTGGCCAAATGGTGGACTTTGGCGTTTCGGCATTTCCATTCTTGCAAGACTTTTGTAGTATATCGTTGGAAACTAACCATAAGTCTCTAGGCCATTTTTGAAAATTGTATTGGTAGAACCAATCAACTTCCTAGATTGGGGGAAATTGCAGACATAGGTGAATAGGCCCGTCATGGGCATAAGACAATATCTTGGGCTCACAGAGAAAGAGGTACTTCCGCGGGCCTTTTAACGCTCAAAGTCAGATCTAAAGGTTTGCTCTTGGTCGTGACTTCGTCTTTCTGAGGAGTCGATCGATCGTGCTCGTCGTGATTGGACTGATTCTCCTCCTCTTCGGTTTGACTCGGTCTCGGAGAACTTCGACTGGAGCGTACGCTAAGGTCAATCGGTTCGTCTTGTTCAACGGCTAAACCACCGGGGCTTGGACTGACTAACAGTAGATCGCCTCCCCTCGGTGAATGTTGGGAAGTAGCAGGTGTGACAAGGCCGGGCGGTGGATAAATCAGACCTAATCCATGTTGGGGATGATAACCCGTCGTTAGGGTAACAGTCGCGTTAATTTTTCTCGGTGGAAACTCCCGTTCGGACAAAGTAGGCGAGCCGGCGCGAGCTTTAAAGTAACTCAGCGCCGAATTACTTCTGGACTCGACATCGCCGTCAACCGACGAAGCTCCGCTGTCACTAGGAGTTTCAGTGGTTCTCTTATACGCCGGCAAGAATGGTCTAAAGACGTCCGACGGGCTCGATGGTATCGCCATGATGTCTTTCTGAGCAAAATTCATCGGATACATCGGCGAGGGTGAATGATGTTGCTGCGACTGTTGTTGATGCTGCTGCTGTTGCTGGGATTTGTAGGGAAATGATGGAGACGTAACGTCGCGTGGTGGTGTCCCCGGAGGTTGTTGCTGGCTACTGCTTAACCTTTCTCTCTCTTTTTGCCAAGCCAACAAGTGAAGCTGATTTTGAAGGGCTACGTCATCGGGATGCGGAGATTTATTGCCTCGTTCTTGTTCTTGCTTCAGCATGGCCACATGCAGGAGATGTGACTGTAACGCCAGATCCTCTTGACTCGGCGACGCACGATCTTTTGCATCCTTTACGTAGATTCCGCTGGCTTGTTGACTTTGAGCTTGCGGAAGAAAACTGGGCAGGAAAGCTGGTCCGAACGGCGATCCACTTGGCGGCGAAACGCCAACATTCTGATTTCCGTTGGTCTGCTCCTGAAGTAGACAGTGAATCTTGAACCAATTGGAGCGCCTACCGTACCGCGAACCCGATTTCGACATCCCGACCATCAAACATTTTCGTAGTCTACACGCCTTGCAAGCGGTCCGATTCTTCTTATTAATCACGCAGACGCCCCCGTTCTTGCACTCCGAGATGCTGCTGAGGTTGTTGTATGTACGTCCGAAAAAAGACTGCAACAGAATATTAGGAGGATAGCTAGAATTAATATTGGACACGCTGCAGATTGTCCGAAAATATCTAGTCACATAACATATAAGTATAATTTGTAAGTTTTCGCATTAGGAAGGACGGTGGCGTGCACGACAATGGATTCATCAGTGCTGTTAGTACGAGTAAAGAGCGAAAGGACGAAACTCAGTTCCGTAAAGGGTACTGTGAGCTACTATGCGCCATATTCGTCGGGTTAATCCAAGTGCGACAGGTATGTTGAGACACGCCTATATCGCTCGCGACAGATCCTAAATTATCGAGAGTAGAAAAAGTGTCGGGGAATCTCCTTAAAGAGCGCCGGATGACTTTGGCTTTTGCGGTAAGCGATTGCGTTGCTGTCGGCAACGCGCCGGCAGCAACAGCAGCTTCTCCCAGTGTACGAGAAAACGCGCAAGCACATTGCATAACCGTGAGCGAGCGCGTGTTTCGCGGGTATGCAAGTTTTTGCAGTTCCTCGTCCGACCCGGGGGGGTCCGGCAGGTGAATGGAACGCCGCGCCATTTAGGGCCGCGTGCGACAAATCTGTCGAGAGACTCTAGAATCAGCCGGTACGCACGGAATCCCGGGCCGATTTGTAACGGCCATAAACACGGCACCGGGAAGACGTTGTCCCTGATCGTGAAACCTTTCTTATTCGTCAATCGTCTTCAAAACTCGCCTTTCATTCCAAGAATTCGCTTAGGCACAAGCTTTTGTCCATTCGCGACTAACATATAAGATCCAGCTAAGTGCGCCCGCAAACACTAGTATCATTTGAACTCAGCTGACACGCCGCCATTTGGAACTAGAACGAGGGAACCGTCCGAGGCTGAATTCATTCTCGCCACTGACAATAGTGCCGACTTTTCAGCATCAATCCTACCGTTCCATGTGCATCCCCGAAAAGAAGTAATTTTTTCATTAAAAATCTGAGCCCTACGCGCAACAACAAAGTTCTTCCGCAGCAATGTAAAATGGTTCAACCGAAGGCACTAATTATGTCATAAAACCGCTCTTTCGATCAATCACATCTAACGGCTACCTATCGACCGGGCATTCCGTTCAAGCAGACGACGACGACGACGACGACGACGACGACGACGACGACGACGACGACGACGACGACGACGACGACGACGACGACGACGACGACGACGACGACGACGACGACGACGACGACGACGACGACGACGACGACGACGACGACGACGACGACGACGACGACGACGACGACGACGACGAAAGAAAGCAAGACGAAGCTCTAGCGTGAATCGTCTTACAGTTTCCAAGGCAATCGATGGCGAAGAAGTGTTCCACGGCGATTTCTACCGTACGACTGTCTCGTTAACAACTTGAGCGTGCACGACATTAGCACATGAATGCTCACGTATAAAGCCCGTGCTCTACCGTACAGCATACGCTCATATCTATGTACTTACATGCACACTTGTGCGCATCAGCCTTATACGCCTCATCTCATCTTCGTATCCCTCTCTTACATCCTCCTCCTGCTCCTTTTCCATTTCCCCTTCTTCACAGTAACCGTTCGCGGAATCGCTGTCATCGCGACATCCTCCTTCCAGCTAATCTACCGTCGCGATCGTCCCTCGTTTCCTTCTTCCTACATGTTCCGGTTTTCCCGGAGTTAGCGATACGTCAAATCCACATGTATCCTTCATATTGAGCATACGAATCTACAGAAATCAATGGCTGGACAAAATTCCGTTTATTTAGTTTTCGCAGGGCAGAACGAGCGAAATTATATCGTCTTGTTTTCAAGGAAAAACGCGGTGGAAGCCGTTCCTCAAAAAAGAGATGCCAAGAATTTTTGGCCATTGGCCAACAGCAAGTAACAAGTGGAACGATAAGTTTGAAAAGGAATACGACGAGCGATGGTCTCTCTGATGTCATCGGTGGACTAACAAAGACCTTGAATTACGTGCCGTCTGTATGCCACGATGCTCATTCGGATGGCGCGAGCGAGCACTCTCGGTTTCGTTTCGATTTCCAATCGTTGTCACGTATAGCCACGGTAATATCGCCGAGTGTAACATAGAAAACTGAAGCGATCGATATTCGGCACCGCATATCCCGCCTCCAAGGGGAGGCCGTGTAGATGACCTTCAGTCAACAGTTTTCCCTACCAACTGAATTAACCCGCACAAGTGA
This sequence comes from Hedychridium roseum, assembly GCA_963989215.1. Taxonomy (NCBI): domain Eukaryota; kingdom Metazoa; phylum Arthropoda; class Insecta; order Hymenoptera; family Chrysididae; genus Hedychridium; species Hedychridium roseum. Next base: position 165,087 of record OZ022318.1, on the reverse strand, counting down.
ACAATGTCCAGAGAAGAAATTAATGCTACAGATAATATCGAGCAGATCGTTGCTTGGTAGACGGCGGTGGATCGCAGATTACGAGGCTCGAGTTGCGCAACCCTTCGCGGTAGCGATTCAATAGCGACAATCGTTTGTCCGAGGGACGAACCGCCGCCGCCGGCCAGCCATGAGGAGGACCGTTTCAGCACGACGATTTATCGACTCCGCTCGTTGCAAAACTCTGCTACGCCACAGAGACATTAATTTCTTTCCATACTTGGCGAATGTGCGTTCAGTGACTCTCAACACGATTGGCTAATTAAATTCATTTGTAATATCTCACCGTCATTGTACATATATCGAACAAGTAGACATGACAAAGGCGCGCAAAAAGCGGACGTAATTTGATAGAATTTCGTATATTTCCTTCGAGATGTTATATTATGTATTAGCAACGAGAGGGTGAAATACGAGTAGAAGAAGAAGGAGAAGTAGAAGAAGTAGTAGAAGAAGAAGAAGAAGAAGAAGAAGAAGAAGAAGAAGAAGAAGAAGAAGGAAAAGACCCAATGGTCGTTCTGGCCGGATAAGAAGAAAGAAGGAAAGGTAAGTACGAGGTCGTATCCATTACCTTGCGACTGGATTGTCGGTAGGGACGAGAAACCAGGTAGAATCGGCAAATAAGAGAAAACGTCTAACGTATACTCTCGTATATGGATACTTTGGTAGCACGCCGCCAATGACCCGACGACCGGCGCACGGTAGGCGCGCGCGCCCGTAGATATACATTTCCAGCCTGATCGATGCAATCGCAACCGCCGGATAATTCCTACCCCTCACCCTTCCGTCTATGCATCCATTGGACATTTTCCTCTTCCTCCTTTAGTCGCTTCTCGATGGTCCGTCCTGTGTAACTTTCCTCGCATGCTATCGGCTCTCGGCCATCGCGGAAGGACACCAGCCGGCTTTCGAGAGAAGAGCACGGGGATAACGGATACTCAATAGCTCGCACATTCCTACTTTGATTCTTATGAGAGTCCTATTTGGCCGTCAGTCGGACCACGTATTTCCACATTTCTCCCTCTCTCTCTCTCTCTCTCTCTCTCTCTCTCTCTCTCTCTCTCTCTCTCTCTCTCTCTCTCTCTCTCTCTCTCTCTCTCTCTCTCTCTAGATAAATAGATAGATAGCTTTATAAATTATGCACATGACAATGTTGAGTAATTAATACAGTAAACAAATCAATAAAAGAAATATAAAAATATAAACTAAAATAAAATTAAGTACAGAACTGAGCTAGCCAACTGAGAGTGTGAGAGAGAGAGAGAGAGAGATGTTCTTCCTCGCGCATTCAGAAAGAATAACCGCCGTCCTCCTCTCTTTGGAGCCATAAAGGGGTACTTGCCTTCAACAGTAATCATTCGTTCCTTTCGATATTTCAAATCTCATGACTGAAAAAGCCAGCCTCCTTTTCGTTTGTGGTTGTTTCGCAGACAGGCATACTTAGTAGGCCGTTATCGCCGAAGGTGACTGAACTCACCAATCGCCTCCATAACGTACGTACGATAATCTTGAGCTAGTCGTGAAAATCCTACTGATCGATGAACCTTCACATTCTTACGCAACGGCGACTGTTCTGAAATGACTGGCCTACCCGTTCCGTGTCGTGTTCCGAACGTGAGAGGTCGGTATCATCTTCTGAATATGAAACGACAATTTCCAAGGGCGACAGTGAGCAGCAATGTCGTGCACTACCTTTGTACGATTCGATAGTCCATCAAATCAACGAAACGGCGGCACTCGACTTGTTTGGCCGTTGTACAAAACCTAAAGAACCTGCAGGGAGGAAAGCACGAAGCGCGCCGAACCCATTCCTTCCTATAAAAGAGCGATTTACGAGCGACACGGCCTCGAATGCGACGAGAGAGCGCGAAAGGACATGGCTGGAGAATAAAAGAAAGGCGATTCTTTCGGTCGCGAATGTGGGCCAGATCGCGCTGCTAACGTGCTTCTTACGACAGTTTTACGGCTCGACAGTTCTTCTCTATGGAAGAATTCTCTTGAAACTCCGTACAAATTCCAATTGAAAAAAAGTGGAAAAAAAGAGAAAAAGGTGAAGTTGTGTGCGCCATTCAATCATTCCTATTTGTCCCGACCCAACAGTCTCATTGTCGTGCACTTGAAAGCAGAAGATTCTTAGGAATGTACTGCAGGGAAAATTTGCCGGGTATTTGGCGAGAGTGCGCGATACGTGACGCTCATACGGCCGGCGGAAGCTGCCAAGAGCGAAAGTGACTCGCGCACTGCCATAAGCCGTACCTGGCGTATCGCAATTATCCCACCTCCCCTACTTTTCTACGTGACAGCAACACCACTCATGACTTTCAATCAATTTTTCGCCAATTATAAGTGAACTAACGTTTCTCGATCTAACAAAGTATCCATTATGAGTGCTTAATCGAATTCGCCACACTCTTCCGTTCACTTTTGTTGAATTTGACAATATCGACTGTTAGCGAAGATCTTTGCCTTTTCACATTCAGCCATTTCCACGTAGCTTATTTCATCTTTATAGGAAATTCAATTGGACTGTCTTGTGGAAAAAAGTCACATTAACCGGTACTTCTCGTAGCCACAGTACCGGCATTTGCCGCTCTTTATCGCGGTATCCATTCGCAGCGCCGGCATTTAAATGGCCGGCAATTAGGCGACGTAATAGCGGCAGTTAAGAAGTCAGTTCAGTTAGTAACTGAATCCCGCTCTGGTTGGCTGGCTCTTTTCCTCCTACAGAAGAAGGGATGTGTCTGCGAGCATACATCCAACGAAAGAAACAAAGTGCACCGATATGCCGTAAATGTCGTTTCGCATGTGACTTTCGTTAGCCAGTCCAACCGCTAATACTCTTACGATCGGGGGGCATTTATTTACGATACTCTTGTCAATGCCGGAAAGATACGGACTTACCTGGCTGCTACCCGACTCGTGTCTCGGCGCGAAAACGGACTAAACGTTTCATGAGAGCACCATCACAGGTTTCGAGGGAGAAAAAAGAACGGAACCGGTCGACTAATCTGTCGTTCGTGACAAGAACGTCTAATCGTCAATCGCGAAATCGACCATAATCGACCATCGTTCTTCATGGAATTTCTTGCTCCGAGTCCGTTTCTCGTCGAATCGGGCCGTTTTAACACGTAAATTATTATAACTGTGAAAATACGACTGCAATTATAATTATTCACTTAGGAAGTGATGGTTAAAGACAAGCCACTCATAAGTTTTACTTCACCGAGTATCGATCGACTAGATGTCGCAAAGAAACTGGACGAAAGTAGCTCTTTCACCTAAGTGCTTTCCCCAGTTCTTCGACCGGATATCCGACCGACTCCCTCAATGTACGTTACTGACAAGCAGTAGAACTATTTAAATCTAACTTTTTGTAGTTTCTCTAATCACCTTCTTCGTTGAATGACCACGACACGTCTGTTCACGTAGTACGACCCGATCGATGCTATTTTCATCCTTTTGTATGCCAGATTGCGATTTCGAGATTACTTTGTCATGAAACGCGTTTGCCGGAAGCCCAAAGAATTCCCGGTTCAAAACGTCAGCGGAACTGGACGGTTATTACGGCGCCATGCCCGAAGACCTGAAAAGTAGCCCGCGACTTTTGTGCCGTACCGTGTCCCCGATCGTCGTCGACCAAGTCCTCATTGTCAAATGATGAATAACGCACAGTGAGCGCAGGTGAATCACGGTTTCTTTTCATCGTCTATCCACGTTCATGACGACGACCACGACTACGACGAAGACCACCACTACGACGACGACCACGACGACCATGACGACCACGACGACCACGACGACCACGACGACCATGACGACCATGACGACCATGACGACCATGACGACCATGACGACGACGACGACGACGACGATAACGACAATGAGGACAGCCAAAAAAAACGGGAAACAGCGGACAAAAACGGAGTGAAAGCAACGACGAGACAACCAAGGGGATCGAATCATACTTTTGAGCAAACTCATTTAATGAAATCGATAAAAGTCATTCAATAGATTAGTGAACACTCAGACTGAAAGTAGTGGTGGGCTTTACATGACCCAAGAACAGGTAAAAAGTAAAGGAGGACAGCGCACCGAGCAAAAGAGCTAAGGAATTACTCGATGTTACAGCACCGAATCCGTGGCAGTCGTTAGTATGCTAATGAACGACCCTTTTCTCGCTCCTCTTTCACCGTTAAATTGTTTCAAATATCTTCGAATGACCGGGACTGATCGTTGGACTACATGGCTTGCATATGCAGAGTTCTTTTCATTCCCACAGCTTGGTCTAACGTCCACCTTTCGAAATCGGAATCCCGCTAGTGATTCCACGAAAATCGAGATAACGTACAGAATACATGGGAAACCATCGGTCCAAACGATAAATTTTAACCCTTTTTCGTGGATTTACGATGGAGTAATTTATGTACATTGTACGAGTTTTGCGATTATATGCCCAATTATAGAAAATTATAGTGTCAACAGAATAGTCTATAGCGCAAGGAACCATACAATTTCTCGTAATTCATTAACATACGAGTTCCTGGAGGATAACACGTTCAACATGATAGTGTGGTGAATAGAATCTAGGTAAGTAGGCAGAAAGAGGGAAAGATGAGCTTAATTTACCTAAAACGTGTTATCTGACTGCTCGGTCTCCGCGAAAGCAAGGTACGTAGGGAGTCAGGAGGTATGCAGAGACGGACAAACCGTTGGCCGTTGTTGCTTTAATGAGGTCCAATTACTATCGGATGGGTCACTTAGTATGCGGTACCGATAATCCACCGTGTAGGCTGTACACGCTAGGTTCCTGCTACTAGAGATTGTGAAAAACCTAGGAACGAAGAGGACGAAGGGGGACACGAGATCAAGGGTCAACAGCCCTTTGGTTGCGTAAAGCGGTTGTAACGTGTCCTCGATCCATCTCCACCTATGTACGTTGACCATACATCAAAAGAACACTTACGAATACACAAAAGTATCTTCACTTTTCGTCGACATTTTTGCCAAAGTAACGTTGAGATTTTTTAATTTCCCGAGCAAGAAAGAAGACGAGGGGGAAAGAGACGAATTCATACTACTTGCACAAATCTCAGGAATTTCCTTACCTTACAACCTTCACAAGTAAACGCCCCAAAATGAAAACCAGCCGCAGGTTCACCACAAACTTTGCACTGCTGGTTCATCTGTAACAAAAAGAAAAGTGAATAAGCAGGTGTGAACATTTCCGACACTCAGAAAAAAGATGGACAGAGTAACGATGACAGTGAGGTTCAACGTAATCGAACATCAACATGTTCGATCAATAGATCAGAAATAGTTTCGTGGCCCACCAGCAGGGGCATCGATTATGCCTTTCGAAAGGAGTGAAACCCGTGGTTATCCATGAATCATGCCGACATCTGTCAGTCTTGTATTCACCGTGGACAGCCGCCTACATAATATTTTTCTCTCGCGCGGCTTCAGTCGCGATGGATACACTGCGGTTGATGGATTTTCCAGTCAGTGCTGTTACACGTTGGCTAGTCATTAGAGATTTTTTCTCAGCCGAAAGAAGGGACCATTAGGTATGTTCACTCTCAAATCTAAGTTGTTCCTTTAACGATTGACCCGAAAACTCGTTCCAGAGCGCGGCCAAGGCCATAAATCAGTTGCTATCTCGACTCTAAGATGCATTTCATGCACCTACACGATCACAGGGTGACTATCTGCCACGAGGAGCACAAATGTATGTTTCCACGAAATCTAAGTAAAACAAATTGGGCAATCGGGATAAATACGTGTTAAGAAATTTTAATTTCTTGAATTTTATGTCAAAGACGAAACACATCGAACACAACAATCAATTGAAACTTGAATACCGGCGCAAGAAGCCTCATGAGTTGCTTACTATTAACGTTCCAAGAAGGTAAGAAAAGTAAGAAGAAAAAGGAGCCTTTCAACGAGGGTCTGTCTATCGGCACACGTCTACCTCATACCCTAGTTTCCATAGACCGAGTCAATATTTGTCAGGCACTTTACGCGTTAATGAAGTCAAAAGACCCGTCATACCTGCTCCAAATATCGACTTACCGGCTGATGCGGCAAGCAGGCATCATTCCTGAGGAACCGAGGGGTGCAAAACAACGATGCCTGCTCCTGTCGTCGATTTCTGCACAAGGCTCCCCCAGCCATTATCTACCTACCTATTCAGCTAGGTACTTCGCAAACACGTTCACGTGTGCGCACAAGGATGTGTAGCCGTTTACGCGCCATTAAACTTGATAACCATGGGACGTTCGTCCCCGTAGAAGAACCATCGTTCGTCTTTTCATTGTTCTACGACCCTATTCAAGTAGCAACCCTTTTAACCCTTTCCCCGCTCATTCATAGACATGCTTGCTTCTTTCCAGCAGGAAAATAAAAATGCTGACTATGCGTTTAGAAAAAAAACAACTGAATTACATAAAATAGTACTTTGATGAAATTCGTAACGTGGTAGGACAGTCCTGATTTAACATGGCTTCCCGTGTCTCCATCGAAATATTTGACTTCTGAGAACATATTTATCCGCCTTCTCCGGCCGACCGGCCTCTTTCAGTCATTTAAAGAGTGTCAAAGGTATTTTCGAAAACCGGGAACCACAGGTGTCTTTTGAATGAATGAGATTGGCCAATCCACGAGTACCATTTCGTTATGCAATCCTGACCGCGTCGCGTCCAAACCGACACGCACCACAATCTTCTCATTGCGTACCACAGCGGGCCGTCCGTTTTGTAGCAGGAGAAGGATCTTTGGGAAAACCCTCTACATCGTTACACATGAGGTAAAGAAAAGAGGGTGCGGACACACACACACACACACACACACACACACACACACACTCTATCTCTGTCACTCACTCTCACTGTCTCGGACCATCGCACAATTTGTATCGACAGAGATGCGTTTTTAACGATCACTTTGATGGATGATGCCATTGACGGTGAAATCCTTGAAAAATAACCTTACTAGCAGGACAGTTTGTCTATTTTACGTACAGTCTTGCCAGACTCCCCTTACCTACCTATCCAACTATTTATCTATGCTGTCGTTTTTTGACTCGGAATACTCTGTGCAATGACGAAAAATTAAACGGTAACACGCAACGTCTTTCTAACAAATGCACTCTTATTTCTCGCCATGCATACGATGAACATTCTTCAGCCGATTAACAGACAAGAAATACCCAAACATTCATATTATTCTTATGACGTTTTTGAGCTAATGCGTTTCTGCAATCCACAATATACCCGGACGGATACCGGGGACGATTAATAATCTTCCGTGGGATCATTTAAAGCGACAGTTTATCCAGACGAGATGAGGAGCTGTAGCTTGCCTCTTGCCGTACCGAAGAGAAATAGGTCTGTCAAGCGTGCATGCCGGAGGGTGCCAAAAGAGAAAGAAGTGAAGAAGGGGAGGTCGATAAATAGCATTGTTCGTCTCCCCGTCCCGTGACCGATGCGATTTTTAACAGAGACTTGAGAAATTTTTGTTAAGAGACTCAAAAGACGGCAGATGAGAGTGCGCAGCCCTTCCCACTAGTAAGAATCAGCAGTACGCGTGCTCTACCTTTCGATTGCATTTTATGTGCAGCGTATCAACCGGTTGCTGGCTGCGAGCCAACGACAGAACAGCAGCAGCAACAGCAGTAACAGCGGCTGATATGGCGCTTCTTGTACTTCTTCTTCATCTTCTTCTTTTCCTGATACATACTAAGAATTCCCGATTCGCGCACCATGAGACACCCCGACTTATTAAAATGATCGGGCTAACTGCCACTTCCACCAACGCCACGCACTTTACAATATATCCATCATCCCTAGTAAATGACGCTTCGTGGAGAATCTTTCACGTACCGGAAGTACAATCGAGTGTCGTTCGATGTTATTCGCAACTCATCGTAAATGGAACAATAGTAGACCTGATTAGATTAAACGAGTAACGGACACGCACCATCACAATGCACCTGAGTAAACCGTTAAGTCTACATCTTACGGTTCCACGAGAACGTCAGATAACGACTAATTGTGAAAGTTGCGACTGTCGTGATCGGTTGTCCCCGTTTTCCAATGGTAAGCTAGAATATATGGTTTGAAAATACCCTTAAAGACCCTTGCGATTGTGAATAATGATCCTAATCGAAGTAACCAAGCGCGACGTGACATTTACGAAAGGGAAGTGGATTTGACATTAGTTGAGCTTCGCCGAAGAGTCCACACTCTTCAATGTTTCGTTTGGTTCAGGAAAAAGAACAAAAATAATACATGTTTCTATCTACCTCTGTACGTGGTGATCTCTTTCGAGTGCCTGGGATTGACTATACTGGGTGGTGAAACGAGGGGTGATGGCAAAAAGGCGTTAAGTCAGATCACGGCCTCACAATAGTCTCGAACCGCAACGAAGGGGTTAATATGTAAATATGTCGAGGCTTGACACGTTCGGTTGGGTGAGCGTGTTATCCCATCACCTATAGAGGAATTCGGTAAGCGGATTATAGCAAACGAACAACACTGTTTTACACAATTATTTGTAAATATTTGTAAATATTTACAAATATTTGTAAATTCGAATATAGTCGTCGTTCAAGACATTTGCGTAATCAGCCGCACACGACCGCAACACGAAGAAGAAGAAGAAAAAGAAGGGAATGGGTACGGAGCTTTACATATGACATCCCCAACTGGACCATAGAAGCAAGATAATAACCGTATGAAAGGGTAACAACGGTACCCGACACACCGCAACCTATGTAAAAACAGCTGGAGGAAAAAGCCAAGCAATTCAGAGAAAGAAGGGCGGGGGCAAGCAATAAATATATTTTGACATGGGGAACCTCCAGTCGAGCACGTATGCATAACAATTGTAACGTTACACTCTATCTCTAGTTTCTGCGTCGACGGACATCCTCACACGCGCGCCTATGACATGCTATTTCTACACAACACCACTATAATTCGATTATATCTACACGACTATCGTGCGTACAATTATCAATGAATCTTTGTAAATCATGATGTACACGCAAGCACAGCTCTACTCATGTGCATAGAGGGGAGTTTTAAAGTTTATTAGCCTTAGAACCCTTTCGTGCTATTGTTCCGTCCGCAATACGGTACTGTCAACCAGCAGGCAAATATTGCAGCAACAGACACAAGGTGTGCTGGATAAAGTTCTCATTTGTAAGAACCACTCTGGCTCCTAGGCGAATCGTCAAAAGAATATTAATTCGACGAAAATAATTTTAATAAACTCTTATGGACGATTAATCAATAACTCTTCTGCCGCAGTGATAAGTTAGTGTACGATGCCGGAGACATGAATGCCGCGTTAGGCGGTATACACCGAGCGAGCACGAAAGAGATAGGATTATTGACTATATAGAAACAATGACTCACCTTTAATAGTTTTTATATCCGTGGAAAGCAAACGATGTCGCCTATTCTAGACCTCCCACAGCAGTGAAAAATGCCTACGGCTCCCAAACAAGATTTTTTCTGTCATGTGATCTCACACGTTAAACACCATAACTGTGAGCTGTTAATATATATCCACGCGTTTTCCTCGCGTCCAAAACTTTCGTAACACTCTTCCACCGTTTGAAATGTTTCTCAGCAGTTGCACATGGTCCAATAACCGCACCTCTATTAATTCCCACACGTTATTTCTTCATCATCCCCTATTTCATTCAATGACGAACAGTGGTAAATATGATTTTCTCAGCCTTGGGTCTATCGTTGAACTCACTGCGAACTTTGACTCGACCTGAAATTTATTGCGTCGCTGGTTTTCGGCCCTAATATTATGGTATTTTTTGGCTGATTCTGTCTATCTCTCTCAAACTACGATAAACAACGGTGCGACCACGACGATGGACGGCAGAAGACTGGCGCTTCGCGATTGCTGCGACCTGTTCGAGACTGTAGATCGGCATCGGCTCGGCTGAGAGGTGAGGTCGAGTGGTACCGGCCCAGAGCATAGTGTCGGAGAGTTGGTCTTACTTAGCAGGGATACTTGAGCCAGCCCATCGGTTCACGCCTATATCCTCGAAAGCCAATGGGCCCGATGTCAGACCGATCCTGCGGCCAATGGAAACACACCAGTCCCGCGTACCACCAGATACATCGGTAACACCCATCCCTCACCACTAATCCGCTACTCCGTATCCTGGGCTACTCTTTGCCTATGTACATATACCTCTTGGTTCTACTTCGTCTCATTCCTCTAACTAAATGGACTACTGAACGTAACGTGACATTTGGCGAAATTATTCACGATACGACTCGTTATTTTCTTTGCTAAGCCGTGGCAAACGACACGTCTAGGTAATCCACTTCAATACTCACATAATTGATAATAATCGATCTACCTTTGGCGATGATCAACCTACCGACTCGGCCCAACAGTAATTTGGTCACTAATAGTGAGGAACAGCAACTCGTAATGATAGGTGTTAGACAGCCGACTAACCAATTAACGCACCTGTGAACACTAGAGATCGTCGAAGAACCCGAGTAAAAGTAAGAAGAATCACCTTCCTACCAATCATCAGTGCAGATCCTCCTTTCTTTTATGTAACCTCTCTCCTTCCCTTCCTAATTCACGATATGTCCGCAAATCGTCCTTGCGAAATATAGACGTAGCAAAGACGAACCACTACAAGTCCCCCGGAGCCGAGGACCGTTTGCGATACTTCCTATTCGTACACTACTCCACTTATCTCATTCCGTTCATGCGAGGAAATTACACCGTCATGGAAATCTTTTGTCCGGCATACCTATGAGCAATGAACGCGGGAATCGTATAAATCATAACGTTCCGTCACATAAGCCAACTGCCGACCTTAATTTTTTTCAACAGTCGAATATCGCTACACTGAAATTAAAGATCGTATCACGTAAGATTTCGGAAATCTCTGGACCCTGTGGAATGAGACGATGAGATACCCCGAAAGACGAAAAAACGAAGGGAGAGAAAAGCGGTCGATGGAGCTAGTGCGCCATAAATTAGAGAAGATGTCCACCGGTAGAAATTAAAACGATAGAAACTGGTTTTGAACGTGCAACACTTGTGCTCTATCGGTCCTGCTGCTCCTTGCACGCCTTACTTCTTCTTCCTCGATTCTTCTTATTAGGCCCTTCTTTGTCTCTCTTTACTGCCACATTACTACCTGCCTTTCTTTTCGTGAAAGGTCTCACGTGTCTAGGTTTTTCCGCAAATCACTATTATTGCCGCTAAGTACTTGTAAGAAAGTTTTTTATCTGGGCGAGTGACGGGTAAAGCATGTCAGACCTATGTGCATATGGTTCATACGTACACACACACACACACACACACACACACACACACACACACACACACACACGTTGAGGCACACCGGAATAAACCGAAAGAACAAATGGCTGAGTGTCGTGAAAAGAAATCCGCGCAAATCCGACCAAAGAATATGGCAAATACGAGAGGCGCATCCCGACTTGATTTCGATTCAAAATCAATTGGCCGTGAATAATACGTGTGTGTTTGCATCGTAGTAGACAACGTAGGTCGTTCGTTCATGCATTCCCTTAACCAAGTATGTATCTGTTGCGACCCCTGAATTCGTTGATGCAGAAACTTGGAAGAGGAGGTGGCAGATGGGCCTAATATGGACTCGATTTTACTAAAGAAAATATGAACTCATTCTCGCGCGATGAATTCACGTGAGACGGGAGTGAGAGACGAGGTGAGACGGTGCTAGGCGTTTCTCTACCTGCCCTACCAGGCTGCCTGCCCGCTTGCCTCTGCTTGCCTGGCTGCCTATCGAGACGGAAGGAAACAAGATTTATCGTTTCCGAGGAACCTCGGCGATCCCATGCCAGCCATGGAAGAACCTTCTAACGTTCGACCGTCTAACAGCGCGCATTCTCTTCACATTATACACTAATCCCATGAAAACCCTGCCTAATAACGCCTCAACATCAGTACGATTCTATCCGTTTCTGTAGGTGTGCTATTGATAACGGCGATAAAAACATAGCTGACATAGATCCTACGGTGCAGGATCGTAAACACATAAAATTACCTCGTTTCTTTTCCTGTCGACAGAGAGGCGCCTATACGGCACCGATCACTCAAATCAGATGCATCAAAGCAATGGCGGCCTTGCATAAACGCATCTACAGCTACTACGATATGCAAATTGCACAGCCGCAGAGCCACCGATTCTGAGTTTTATGGATACTAAATCGTCGAACACCAGTTGTCTCCGTTCGCTGCCTTACTACCCTTCCCATTCAGTTCCACGGTGAACCGGAAAGAATTTAATCGAATTCATCGAATACCGATGTGGTGGGGCTTCTTTGGCAACTTTGTTCCTTCAACCAGTTCAACCATCAGTACCAATACATTAACGCTTCTATAAAAGTCCTACCGATTGATTATACCGGCCCAATTTAGTCGCCACGTAAAAATTGTTCCCCCCGTCTGATAAACAGATTTACTATTAGTCTTTATCCTTCTAGTCGGTAAACGCATTTATCGCGCGATTATTCGTCTTCTCTGGATACGATAGGAAAAGAAACGACTGATGGCAACGGACAGGCACCACCTCGCGCGAATGTTGAAGAGGCAAGCAACGTCGCGAGGTGCCCAGGCAATAATCGTACATCAAACTTCTTCTCTATTTCGTATTATACGATGGTTATTAATAACTTTCAGTTGGCGTAAATGCCCCTTGAAGAATCTCTAATACGTGAAATAAGATACTACGCCGTACGTTGTGCCATTGACAGTATAGTAGTAGTAGTAGTAGGGATCTCGCGTCACGGAGATTTCTCCAGATTCCATCGTTGCGAGTGTAATAGTATTATACCGTTATCATATCAGGACCATCATCATTGATATTTGTCTTATTTTCAATTAGTCTCAATGAAGCTTTGCCAATAGTTAATATTTGGGAAAACTCGACGTACAACAAAGGAGGAAAGTAGCAGCACAAACCGGTTCAACAACCGACGATTCGCAGTAGCAGTCGGTAAGCCAACGTATCCCTCACGAGCAAAACGATATGCAAGAGGATCACGCGGAAGCCATACGCCATTTGGTAGCGCCTCCCTACAGCCGTGGCTCTTGGCAAAAAGCGCTTTAACGAGGACTAATAGGATTCTGACACCGGCCGTGGATGCATCTGTAAAGGTGGCCCATCAGATCATGGTCGAAACGAGTCGTTAAGCGGGCCGGTGGCTCCTGGCACGAAAGAAGACCCGTGCCTGCTCAAGGGGTCAGCCAATGTGTCCCATGAATACCCACTCGTCTTGCGACCAAAGGATGTTGGCCCACAAAAATCACTGGTAAATCTCCGACAATCCTGTGAAAAAGATAAATCGCCCAACATCCATGGCTCATTCCCCCCTTATTGTCCAACGTAGACGAACGTAATGCAACGTTAAAAATACTGTCTAATACATCGCAACTTGCAACTGCGACATTTGGTCACATTATTTTCAGCAACATGAACCGTTCCGCGATGTTATGGGTCAACGTACGGCAATATAATATCGTTAAATTTCGATTTGCCTTTTATAGTCTTCTATTAAAGACATGGAGGATCTACCGTTGTGTGTGCATAAGGAAAACTCTCACGCATTCGTCCAACTCACGGAACTGCACCATGATGCGAGAATAAGATGATGCCGCACGCACGGCAGTCTTGCGACTGAAGCAGAAGATGGAAAAGGAGCTAAAACGCGAATCGCGGAAAAGGGCGTGGGCGAATCTTCGATCTTTCTTTTGCAACGTAGAAGCTGGAAGTCACCAGCAGTTCACCAGGTTTATATGTATGTACGTCCGACTCACGACCTCGCGGGAACCGGGAGCCCCTATCTTGAATCTACTTTGTGCCTTCTCCACTGACCATGATCACCACAGAAAGAAAGACAAAGATAGAAAGCGCGGGTACAGCCGATCAATTCAAAGGATATACTACGTTTCAATGATCTACGAGTGGTTCGATCGAGTCCCACGACTACTTGAAGCTGCAGCTTCTCAAAATTCACCGTTTTTCTGTTGCTTCTCCACCTCCGAGAAACTTGTCCCAGATTAAACAGCGGCTATACTTCATTGATTTTTATTACTGTACCTAGGTTTGCAGCTATGCCATTTTCAACTCAACGAATGATTTGCGACATCGATGGGCTCCTCTTCTCCGTGAACAACGCGCCATAGGGATGACGAATCGCAGGTGATCAGTAGTGATCGCGATTTACGTCGGTTGGAAAGATATTCAGTTGACAAAGCAGGCTTGTTTGCACAGTGGTGCTAACGAGACTTCGACATCTGCCCAATTCGTCGCGGTAAGCTTTTCCGGATGATATTTCAAGTGAAATCTTTCTTGCATCAGCAATGTCCGACGTGTGAATAATTGCTGAATGTCGCTAATGAGTCTTTAGTGTAGAAACGACATTCTCGGCTGTATCGAATCGACACGATGAGGAAAATTCACCGTATTGAAATTCGGATTTCCTGAGCAATATGCTGCTTTCATTTCCTATATTACTGTTGGTTTCACTATAATAATCGCCAGGTGAGCAGAATGAGAGTCACCAATATCCTATGGTAATATCTTGCGGCGCACTCAGCGTCGTATTTAATTATAAAATTTCATTGGATGGCGACAACTCAAGCGACAGAAAATGACAATGTGTCTCTGACAGTTAGTAGATGACGTGTATAAACAACCACGCTGGTTTATACTGCATGGCCATATTGCTCGTATCGTTCCGCACGATTGAACGTTTACATGCACGATGGTTCCCACCGGGTGTCTAACTTCCCTTCATCCCTCTCTAGTCGTAAGCTAGAGCCGATGTTCTCTCAAATATCCCATGGCCAAAAGGTATTACGAAATATTCCGTGGCAGAACTAACGCAGACGTTCTCAATAAATAAAAATTCATTTGTGATGAAATAAGTAAAGTTTCTGAAAATGGTCTCTTACATTTTTCCCTTCTCGTATCGGTCGATGAGTAAAGACAAAAGCGGCTTCAGCCTTGCACCTCTTGCCACATTGAACATCCCCCTTTTCATCGAACAGGACAAAACCACGGGAGAACCACAAATCTAACCGCACGGACACGCAGCGTCGACGAACGTTGTTCGATATAAATCTGCTCGCACTCGCACTAAACGGTGCACGAATGAATAGCGTCACGGACCGATGAGCATCCTCAATGTATATACGCTGTGTCAAGCTCGTTGACACGGTAGTCAAAATATTGAGGGAGTGTCCGAAACCCACATTTTTCGAACCTATTATTCTCCTCTTCGGTCTCCCTTTCGTTCTCTTATCAACCCTAGTCAGTACAGGTATATCGTTTCTTCGTTACACCAACGTAACTTGAGAAAACGTAACAATGCACGGAGTGTGAAGTAGCTTGTATGAGAGCGAAACCTCGTATTGGCCTTCGTGGAATTCGGAAAACGACCGACACTCAAAGTGTCCAAAGACTCGAATGTTTCACTGACAACAATGGCCGACGATGGCCAATCTTTCGTACCGTGACACGGCACGAACGGGCCCCCTTACAAAATGAAAGCTATAATGTATGGACGTATGTATGTATAAACTGTCGATTCCGTCCAAGACAATTTTTACGAGCACGACCAAATGTACGGTGTTTTCGAATGACGTAATGCACGACAGCTTCGAAACAACGATAGTTTTGAATCTTTGACCGCGATTCTAGTGGTCATACGAGTCCTTTATATTGACGAAAAAAATAAAAAGAACAAGCATCCTGTGACAAGTCGAAACGGACTTAACGACCGACAAGGCAAGCTGTAAAGTTCCTCGCGGGCACACCGCTGTGATCTCACAGAGAAAGAGCAACGCAGGGGAGAAGGCAGAGGCGTTATTTCTCTGGATAGTCGGCCCGAACGCTTTATGCGCGGGTCGTAAAAAAGGCAGGACGATTTATAAGACGAGTGCCAGCATAATAGAAATTGGGCCAGAGAGACTCGAGGAAGACACCGAGCACGGCACGATGTTGCCCTCAGGCGCGAAACAAGCCAAACGACCGAGCTAAAAAGAGAAGGAGATGAGTTTTAATGGAAGACACCTGTGTGTCGGCCGTACGATTGTTTTTGCTGGAGAAAGATTAAGGACGCTTCTGATGCCGTAAACATTAGAGAAGATGTTCAAGGCACAGGATCCAGATACATATAGGTAGTATGTAATATCGAGAGAATGGACAACTACGATATGGCGCCTTTATATTCCGTAGGTGCGTAAGTCAATTTTTATACGAACAGCCCCTGACTACCGATATCGATAACCGCCTGCACGTCTAATGTATCATGCTAAATCGTACTAAGTAAGTATAGGCACAAATTCAAACTCAGGACTGCCGACGTTGAACGTGCCGCTACACTCCGCTTTATTCAACATTCAATCGGAAAATCCAGTTATGTACGATTTTCTTCCGAGACTCGGGGTAATCCCACAATCGAGGAAAGACATTAAATTTCAGTCATTCCGGCAATCGCGAATCGTCAGAATGTCTTAACTGCTAAAATCGCCAAAAGTTTAAACTAAAAGGACGAATGAAAATGCCGTTTTATGATATCTTTCGGTTTTCCAGCAGCTCTGCCTACCAACCTCCTCACTCATTCGGAAATCATTCGGAACGCTTTTCAGTTTTTCGTCATGGCATATCAGAACTGTGAATAGAAAGGCTTACCATGATTTACGATGCGATTCTCTGTAAATTTTGTGGCATTCCCCGCAAGACTCGGTCAGCCGTGATACCGTATCATAAATTAACCGAACGACCGTTTGAGGAAGTCGGTGGACGACTCCGCCCGAATGAGGAGGCAAAGGGTTCATCAGAATAGTTCCATGCTGTGCAATAGGTAATACAAATGTTTTCAATCCTTTCATCGGCTCTCATGGAATAGTTGCCATTTCCGTCCCATCGTACGGTTCTTTCCGTTTCTCCTAACATTTATGCATATTATATTAATTATCCTCGCATATAAAACTTGTTTTACATCACAATAGGACAATTACTCACCGAATATTTTGTGAATAATTTTTCCCTCGTACTTGCTGATAATCCTATATCGATTTAATAAAAAACCGTTATCCCGTGCTAAACTGCACCAACGGTTTCGCCGTTATTATCCTGTCGTTGTCACGTTTTTTACTGTCGTCCATAATGACCGATGTTAAATTTTACCGTCAACCATCGGTAATATCCATGTGAAGGGCAGCAACAAATCCCGAAACTTGGCGGACCGAGTAATTAGAGTCACGCGGCGCACCCCAAGCTCCGCGAGATTCCTTCGGAAATAAGAATCCGTGATGCTCGTTTGTACAGCCTGCTAAAGGACAAGTTGGTCCTGCTGCGAGAGGACCTCACGACGACCTATCCTTTCGATGTTGACGGTTTCACGGTTGGTTCGGCTTCCTTCTCTCCCGCTCACTCAGCCGTTTTTAAACCACTGTGGATTTTCTTTTAAATCCATATAAACCGCGCACCGCCCACTTTTTTCTTTTGTTCAACCGATGGATCCTATTTAAATTGGGATTAAACTGAATCTTGACCTTCGCCACCCCTACCCTCTCTTTCGGCCTCTTCCTTGCATCTTCAGTTACTTTCCGGGGCCTTGACTGCCAAACGCACCGCAGGATAGCAGGTCGGTAATTTACAATATTTCGCCCAAGATTAGCGATCAGACGTGAAAAAGGGATCGAAAAGAGTTAGGGCAAGGATCAGCCGGTCTTCGAGGCGCTGGTCAATTCGCGGATTAACAAGCAACCAGCATCGCAGCTAACCAGATTGCTGGTTAAAGTCCGGCGGATAAGATGTCCGTAGTGAGATACACTCACGAAGAACCTCTGTAAAAGGATAACATCATTTAAAGAAGAATACGCCTCGTCGACAAGATCTGCTGTCCGCAAATTTGTAAGAATCTTCCAGACACCTGAAACGCCGACTCTTTTTCATATCCTCACTT
Organism: Hedychridium roseum; assembly: GCA_963989215.1. NCBI lineage: Eukaryota > Metazoa > Arthropoda > Insecta > Hymenoptera > Chrysididae > Hedychridium > Hedychridium roseum. The sequence goes on along the minus strand of OZ022318.1, from coordinate 147,037 downwards.
TTTCATGCGTACAATTCGTCGAGAGAATAGCATTTAAAAGATTCTTGGAAGATAGTTGACGAATTGAAAAATACGGAAAAAATCTGACGGTGACAGTTCGTATAGGTAGCATCTACGTAGTTTTACCAAGCAATGTAAGTATCGTAAGCGCACGGACCGACATGGTCGTAAATTTTCCGGCATTAAGAAGACGCACGCAGGTTCCTTTCTCTTTTACGTTTGCTCTGCGAGCGGTCCCTCTATCCGCGCCTCCTACTTTTCTACCCTACTCGGTGCAGCAGCATCTGTAACGGTGCGCGGTTTAAGTCCATCGGCCGACGTTTGCCAGCGGTCTGCCGTTTACCATCAACGACCGCTTTCCTCTCTACCCATGCTGCACAATTTCGTCAATACGTCGCGCAAGAACAAATCCTTGTGTTTCTCATTCTCCAACGCTTGTGTACAGGGCACGACTTGGGGGGCGTGGCATTTCAGACAAATGGAATTATCCTAATACTGACAAACAAAAGGAGGAATGGTGGTACGGTCGCCGTTCGCAGGCCAACGGGTCGAGCAAATGAATAACCGTATAATTGGTACTTTCGATCCTGGAAACCTCAGCCATTTATTTATTTACAACATTTCTTAAGGGCCCGTTAAAGTGCATTCTAGCTCTTTCACGACGCTTTTACCTCGCATTGCTGACTTCCGAAAATCGTAAATCTCGCGTAGAAGGCCGCCTCTGCAGCATCTTATCATTCCTCTTCCTTCTTCCCTGCTACAAAATATATTTCAATATAATCGTACAATTTAACGGCCCACTGTACGTAGCCGGATCGCAGCTGCATTACGTCGTCACATTACCGTCTCACCAACATAACCTTCACGTAACATTTATCGAAGAATTAGCAAGGTACGTGCCGACATGTGGACTCTTCGGATCTTTGATTCACCAGAAAGATGAATGACGCCCGATGGAGGATCGATTGAGATGGATTCCCTCCTGAGTCTTGCCGTATTACATAGCTGCCCAACTTTTCAGTAAATGCTGCTTCAATGCCGAGAAACGGCGGTTGGCTTAGTCAAACATCAAATATTGTCACTTAAAAGAACGATGAAACGGTTAAAATAATAATTTCCCCAGTTGATACGTGATTCGCTGATCATCCAAGAGAAATCGAACGTGCCGATGAGCCCGAGCGTACGAGCACCCGGTAGTCCGGTCTATCAGCCTACCACCACTCGTTTGGCTCAACAACCACCAGTATAGTTAAGATAGCGATCCGCTCGCACGGCCAACAATGCTATAAAGAAACGACCCTGACAGTGAATCAGCCTTTATGGCGAAAACGTGAACGATTAGTGCCGAACCGTGTTAACACAGAGCCGCGGAACACCGATCCTTCCGACTCGAAGCTGCGAGAGGCTCCCTTACCGATGGCTATCTACCACTAACCCCGTCATCCTCCTCATGCTGGTGTCGCTACTTTCGATATAGCCAATTTTACGGACTGTCTAGCTCCTGGCACTTGCCTACAGACCTTAAGGACGATTAATAATCCAATTACGAATGCCATCACGTGGTCCGTGCATTCGTCCTTGTCGAAAAATGCCCATCACTCGGTAAGACGCGCAATCAACGAAATCTTGAGGAACAAGCTTGAGGAAAGACAGCAAAAAACTTGGAGAACTCATGAGTAGTTGAAAGAGCCAGTGGCTGCACGCTGATCTACCACGAGGAGCCGGTGAAAGGGAAGCCGAGAAGGACAATCGCTCGTCAAGCAGCCGTCAAAACATCCCCGAGTATCCGTGGCGAATGACACATTCTCACAGGCAGGCAGGAACTCGGCAAAACCGTAGAGAAGCACGAAACTCGTAGACGACAAGAAGAAGGAAAAAGGATGACTAGGGTGCGTGTGTGAGCAATGTGTGACCGCAAACAAACGAGAAGTAACGATAGAAGAGGGCCAGTGGAGGGGAGGGGACCAACGCTAACACATTCAGACCAGACAGACTGTCATTTGTCAAGTCTTTCATGGTTTCTAATGACACGCACTGCTTTCTGACGCCTTCTTACGCCAACCGGGCACCTGGCATCAGTTCGCTTTATTCTCCCCGCTCGTCTCTCTCGTCTGTATTTCCATGGGTTTCCCTGCATGTGTGAATGCACAAAAACTAACAGGCCCGTATTATCGCCCCTTCGATCATCCGTTCCCGTTTTTTATTTCGATTCCGTGACGCTTCCTTTTTCTCCTCGGTAGCCAACGGACGTTGTACCGTCCGTACCGTTTGGCGTTTGATTTCGATTTATTTGGATTAACCAAGGCCACTAATCGTGCAATTTTTTTTCAACGAGCAAGCGCGGACCTCCATGCTGCTACTATTATTTTACATTGCCATTCACATGCACCACTTTCCTGTTGAATGGTCGCGCGCACGCGCGCCGTTTTGCCCATAAAATCAGGAGTTATGGTTATTTAAAAACTTATTGGCCCGCCCATGCGTTGCGGTTTGCAACCATGGAGGAGGAGGGCAAGACGCCCTGACCCAGCCAAGATAAATCAAAGGATATTAAGACTGTTCTCTTCCCACCCCCTATCGACCTTTTCCTTCTCTTTCCTCGTGGTTGTTCAGCTCTTCGGCCTTCCAGCGTCTCCGTCCTCTTACCCCTTACTTTTTTCTCCTTTCCCTTCCTTTCCTTTTTTTTCATCCTTTCATCCGCGTCGTCTCCACCTTCCGCTCGTTCGTACGAGGCTTTCTCGAGCAAACGCATTACTCGCAGGTAGGAGGCCACCATAAAGCTATCTGCGTCCAGAATACGCCACACGCAAAGCTCGAAACGGCTTGTTGCAGAGAAATGCGTTTCAACTACTCGATCCGGGAGAAAATTTAATATTCTTACGTTCGGAAGAATCTTAACGAAATACAGCTACACACATCCTAATACCGTGACAGAAGAAAATAATACGTGCGATAATGTCACATGACATTGCAAACACCTAAAAAATCGCGAAGAAGGAAGAATGAACTTTACCTATCTCTTTCACATTCTTTCTCTTTCTCTCGCACATAGAACCGTACAAGAAACTCACACACCGTTGGATAATTAATGAGTGCATCTCAATCTGGCAATTTTTCCACGTCGTGATGGGTAATGCACGAGCCGCGGGAGGGCGAACCAGCTATATTGCCCGATCAATCAAATTGAGCTCGGCCTGGCAAGCAGCAATGTGTCCCGGCTGTTCTGCGATCCCCGAAGTCTCATCCTCCAGTCACTGGGACTGTCTAACGCCTCAACTACGCTTTCAGAAGTAACAACAATAATCTGTTCGAATGGCCGGTATATTCTGTCCAAGCTGACGGTCACATGCCCGCCATACAACTATTTCCTATGGGTAAGGATAGTTGCAAGAGTGCTTACCATTATTGACGACTGGATCGTACATGTGGAATTCAACTGTGTCTATATAAATAAAGGCAGACTTATTACGACACGGGCCGACAAGCTGAAAATATGGAGGACATTAAATGTAGAATATCTAGGACAGCCGGTAGAATGTGGAGGGACGCGTCATTAGGCATTTCTCGAATTACACGAACCATACGAATTTATTACCTTCCTATCAGATATGTGCCGTCGTCACTAATAAGTAATAAGTAAATCAATTGGTGTGCAGAATCATGGGTTTTGATACTCAAGGAAGTCTTGTGAGGCGGTGGGAGAGGGGCGGGGCAGACGGAAAATCACGCGATTCCGATAACGCAAATGTCCGTCTTAAATGTTGCATCTTTGAGAAAAACTACGGCACCGGGTGCCCCCGCAATGTCGTTAAATCATATTCAGAGCGTGCCGATCGTGTCTATTTAAGGACCAACCACGTATGAAATTGATTTCACGATTCGATTTGCGGTCATGGGGACCGAAGAAGTCCTATTGCCCAGTCATGGAGAGTATTACTCTGACGTGTAATGATCTCGAACTCATTTCTCTGTCCGTTTTCCTTCTGATTGATCTGATTAGCCCATGATTTGAGCTTGATGAGACCAGTAAATGATATCATCGTATCTTACGTTCCCTCTTCGATATTCCTCACGGATATTCTCGCTCCCTCTTTCCCCACTCCCTGTTAAATTATGAGCGTCATCCAGGTAAATTTGAAAGAATTTATTCGCCATCCACGTGCGAACATAATTGACAGACGCACGACTGCAACGAGGCTGGGATAACGTCAAGTTTCGACATTTACCTCATAGATATATCAAGATAGCTGGTGTGCCATAAAATCTTGTGCCACTCACGGTCGGTAAAGTGTTACGCGAAAACAACACGATATCGCGACAAAGAAAACGTTTCCATTTATCGAGCTTATTGTTCTTACCAGAACCGTGAGTACCAAAGCAGTATGGCTTCGAAGCTCTAGAGGAAAAGATAATTAGCTCAGTAACCATTTGAACCATAATTTCCAAGAGCAGGTAGTTAAGCGTGCCATGTTCACCTGAATATATGCGCACAAAACTGTTGACGCGACATTCATCTCTTTTGACAGTGGGGAACGTGCCGCATGGTCTGTTCCTCCCTGTTTTGTTGGCCGATTAAACGACGAAAACATGATGGTCCACACTACAAAAGCACTGAATAACATCCAGGGGGAAATGTTGATAAGATCCGTGACTGTGTCATAACTTATTGGCTAGTTTGCTATCTAATTACTTTCTTACAATTTACCGTAAAGAAAAACTTGATCACTTATAGTGATCGTGTGAAAACTTTGCCGGCAAATCCGTGACGGTCTCCCCCCTCCCCCCTCCCTGTATCTTTCGTTATGGCTGATTAGACGAACGTGCCTGCGCATAGTAGTCTTGTAAATCCATTGTTGGTGATGAGTAGCTTAGCTCGTATAGCTCCGAACTTTGTCCCCTGCAGCTTGTACGTTCCCCTACCTCCAATTACGAAAATTACAAGATACCTTTGATGCATCAAGAGCAGTACTTGTGGAATATTCGCTAATTAAAAACATTTGGAGAATCAGGGAGTAAGTTTAGAAATGTGCTTACCGGTAGGAGACTAGAGTCTAGGATATCCATAGAAAGTATTTCGAGAGACGATGAAATAAGTCTCCTCCGAAAAGCAGTGTTACCGCATTCCTCGGAATCCGGAGGAGTGGTTGTTGTTCAATAAAGAGCACTGGAAGGCACTCCGAAACCTCATGGGACGGACTCGTTCTCCTGGTGACGCGCCACACCGAAGACCGGCAGAGACCAACTCCGAAAGATCGAAAGATCGAAAGATATAAGGCCGGAGCGGGGGGGGGGGTGAAGAACAGCGTGACTACGCCTTTATGCAAAGCGCACGTAAACGTCCGTTTTGTTGGTCGAATTAGCTCACGGGCAAAGAGCAGGGCGGCGGAGGGTTTGTTCGCGCGCACCTCTTCACCAGGCCCAAACATTGGCGAGTCATTCTCTGTGGAGGCTCTTTTCCCGACCGTAGTAAGCCTCGTACTGTCCTTCCTTCTTCTCCTGCACGGTTCAACCAGAGGGTGATTTTTGCATGTCACGTGGGCAAACGGGCTAGAAACTGAATGCCCGTCGTTATGTGTCCGTTGTACGACGATGAGTCGGTTTCACGGAACGATATCACTTTGAGAGCTACCGCGAGACAGCAAGAGACAAAGCGAGAGAGAAAGCACGAATACCCCTTTACATCCTCATCTTATTTGCTAGGCTCGTTGTAAAACACTTACTCGTAGAATTTTTAATCATTGATTGGAAATAAAAATAGTAATATTCTGCAGAATGGAAACCCTTCTTTCCAGTAGTCCCTCGTCACTATCTATCTTTTTTACAATGTTGTCCCGTTTTTCCACGAAAGAACGGGGAAACCGCTGAGGGTACTGCTTGGTCCTTCGGCTCATAAAAATGCGAGAACCGTACGCAAAAAGAAAGGAAAAATGAGGGAAAGAAAGCAGGCCGCGTGTACCGTTGGCGAAAAGTGGTCGGAAACCGTTAGAAATTCCGGGAGATAGTGCGACCGCCCTCTGTGAAATTTTCAAACTGACCAGCTATGGTGACATGCCGGATGCACACCGGACAGATCAGGCTGTTTTACGACAACCAATACTGATAGCAACGCAATATATTCACAAAAATCTGAAGCAGCTCATCCGTCAGTCGTACACTACCGGTTAGCGAGCCATTTTTAGCTAGCTCTTTCCCAGGGGAATAATATGCTATAATGTCTTATGACGGCATTTATAGAACACTCAGTGGGTAGCAAAAACAAGGGGATTCGAAGGTGCACCCAATGGTGAATTGTCGACAAAGTAGAAGGAAACGAGTTTGGCATCTGAGAACGTATGACGCAGCAGACCGGCCTTCGTCCCTGTCGCTTCTTGATGAGCACGACGAGAGACATGGCCCATCGATGCGAGATATCGATATATTCGACCCCGCGGGACCTTTGCCGTGCGACAAAGAGAGTGCACGAAGAAACTCTCCAACGGTGGGTTCTGATTGCTGCTTGCCCGATACGTGATGGACCGCACCGCGGGACACGAATTTGTCGCTACGTCTATGTATACCTTTGCGCGCACGGTGCAATCCCTGCTGTATCCTCCTACGTATTTACACACACACACACACACACACACACACACACACACACACACACACACACACACACACGCGCGCGCGCGCGCGCTTGTACATATGGATATGGTAACTGGGGAGAGATTCGCACAGATCTTGGGATAGGCATGGAGTGAACGTCGATAACGATGTTGATAAGCAAACCTTGAAAATCTCACTTAACGACTGCAGTTGACTTTCATTTTTACTGGCCACTGAGGTACAGAAAAAATACGAGGACAGATATGACCGTCAGAACGAAAGGTCTAGGGCTAGGGCAACACCACCACCTCAGGCATCTTATTTCATTCTTCTTCTTCTTCTTCTTCTTCTTCTTCTTCTTCTTCCACATTCCCCGTCGATTCTGTGCTCCTACTCTTATTGTCAAAAGAGAGTAGCTTAATTGTTTAGTTTTCGTTTCTTTCGTTCGCCGCGGAAAACTGCCACCAGCGCACGAGGCACACACACCTGCTGTAAAGAAGTGCAGTATGACCGTTCGACGATTGGGTCACGAGGAAGGCACATTTATTTGCATGATCCATCAGCCGTAAAACGAAGACAAAACGTGAAGCCAAAAAAAGTAACGCAAGAGTAACGGCCGAAAGGAAATGAATGAAATGAGATTGGACAAGGTATAAGAAGAATGCCATTATAACGAAAATTCAGCTTAGAGTCTGTAACTGTAATCCGTAAGCTATAAGAAACAATTCTTGACGAAATTCCACACATCCAACGAATGATTAAAATACTTTTTTATTCTCGGTTACCTTGGATACCCCGGAGCAAATTTAGCTGCATCGCTTAAATCGACGGTGATATTTTATTAGGTTTATGACGTCATTAATCTGATCGCAGACCCGCCCTCAATGTTAGTCGTGACGCGTTCTAGGATCCCGTAAACGTGCCACGTGTGTCTCTTCTACCTGCCTCTCATCCTGGGAATTTCAACTGGATTCCACTCAACTGCAGATTTCGACCCGTGATACACACGCTCAGGATACATGAATACGTAGCTTATGGATTTTACGGAGCTACCTATGTCTCTTTTGTCTTCTGATTTCCAGAAGGGACCCGACCATTTATCCCATATGAGGATATATATGTATCTTTTAATGCTTACATTTTGTCTTATAATTTTTTCAAAATTCAATTTTCCCGACTAAACGACCTCCACGCAATAATCAATCGAAAAACATACAACCGTCTACACGCTTCCTGTGAACAACATTTGGAATTGAGAAGATATGAATAATTCTCACCAGTTTTATCGCATCGGGTACTTCGACGAAATGTAATGTCGATCGAAATGAGAACCTACCAGAGAAAAAAGGCTGAATGGGTAATAGGATATTTTTTGTGGAAACAGAACTAGAGACGTCACAATTGTTTGTGGAACCTGCGGTTCTGGCATATTTTTTAAATATATAGTACGATACTCTTAATTAAGGTTGTATCGGTGCACTAACAGTGTACCACCGATAGAAACGTGCAGACTGCCTTTCGTGAGCCTTCCATCCTCTCTGACACAAGGAGCGCTGATTGCTCGATTCTCGACTTGACATGGTAGACATAGTCGTGCATCGTGGGGTTCCATAAACAGCGCCTTGCTTGTACCATTATACGAAGATATACAAGGATACCCTCTGTAAAATCTAGCGGGAGAGAGAAAGAGGCGGGGACCGTAAAGAGTATAGAGGTCGAATGTCGTCCGTTTGCCCATGTACAATACGAAATTAAGATAGCGATCGACACTGAGGGTGTCGCGCATAACGGCTCGCTTTGACAGGAACCAAGCTGACAACATAAACAAACAGCCGATAAATCGCACCGTCGTTGCGAAATCTCAGCGAAGCTAACCTTCCCCTTCATCGTACACAGCCCGAAGTATCCACAAAAGATGCCCGGAAATGGATTGGGATCTGCACCAAGAATATCTCGATAAAAAGCCCTTTCAAAAGCTTTCCGCTTTTTCCGATGAAACATGAAAGAAACGATAACCCGGCCAAATGGTGAAGACATCGTTTCTTGCCTACGTCGCCCATAATAGACAATAACGGTAACAGTACGCGTCCTTCCAGTGCTAAAAGAAACCGGATGAATGCATAACTGACTGTTAAAAATCTCTCCATAAGCCTAGGCAATTTACATCAGTTGTTGCAAATTCAACTCATCCACGGCATTCTGTATTCTTCTCCTCATTCCCCCACGCTATGCTATGACAATTACTCTAACTGTTTTCATAATGTAGGAATCTTCTAGCACTGTAAAGACTGTTATCGTAGGAAGATGGGTCTAACGATGATCGATCAACCATTCGATCTGTTGTCGCGAAGGAAAACGAGAGTTTCTTTCGTTCCGCTCGTTCACGGATCCTCTGAATCAGCAAATCCTTTGATAGCAACCCGTGTGTGCGCTGCACTGCAGCTGCCATGCCGAATCCCCGAACTCTACTTTATTTCATGTTCGAAGGCGGGAGATATACATAACGTCAACGACGCACTGGCCTATAAGAAAGCACGGGTGTAAGACCCCATACATGGCCTATTATTAAGACATCCACGTAATTCATTTTGGTGTACAACTTTTCAAAAGAGTTACATTCGCTTTTATCCACTACAATGGCAGATAAGCATAATATACATGGGACTCACGAAGTCTAATAAACCCTGGAAAGTCAAACATCTGATTCATATAGGCATACGGATGGTCGTCGTCTGTGCGATCCCGGAACGTGCGATTCGTATTGTGCGCGATCGCGGAACGAACGATCGCTACACGATCTCCCGCTGCTAGATCAGCAGATCGCCGATCTTTCGGTACAGCAATCTATTGATCGCGAACAACGCTTCGCACACGGCGCGACCTATCTCCCTGCCTGCTTTCCTCTCTTTACGCGTATGCCTCCTATATCTGTAGTTACATGAGTAATATAAGTGCGTTCCCATCGATACGGAAGTAATGTCCGAGTATCGAATGAGATGAGAAAAGTATGCGTATCGGGCGTTTCTCATTTGTTCGCCCCTCGTCGACCAGCCTCTTATTAAAATGATTCAAATGAGCTTCCCACAGATCTTATTCCCTCTGGAGAAAGATCTCTAACTACGCGCCATTGAAAAGCATCTGACGATTATGTGATTTTATTAGCGTTTCCCGGAGATATGGAAGTATCAACAGAAATCGCACAATTGATAGATTCGTATGCAGTGGTCTTGAAAATTCGCTTACAGGCACATACGAAGTAGCATATAGACGCAAAAATGCTGACATTAATCGTACTGGAAATTATCGGCGCTTCATGTCAGACAGCGTCATTGCACCTCCGTAATCGACATGGAATCCATTATCAAGTGCTGTAATTAAAACTGGTCACCTCCCGATTCACGTTGGCCGGGGGAGTGGCGCGTTAAATCTGACGAGGCATTTCGATCTCGCGTGTTCGGCAGTGACTAATAATTATTGAAACCGATCGTACAGTTCGTTCGAAGGTATCAACGGGTGAAAGGTGAGAAGGATATGCATCAGCGCCTGCGACGGACCTGTTGACTTAGGCCTGCGGATAATACGACGCGTAGAAAGGCTCAGGACAGAGGCAAGCCGCAGCGATTCCTTCAGCAAGATTCTAACGAAAGAATCAGCCCTTGTCCCATCCCCTTCACCATCCTTCCTATTCTTCCATTCTATTATTCCGTTTCCATGGTTCTCGAACTAGCTCTTTCTTCCCCTTTTCAAAGTCCTTCGACGCATTCGTTTACTTGGAATATACATGTAGCTGGCGCGCACGCAGGAATGTCCCGTCAGGCTCACTCTCTAATTGCTAAAAAATGTCCTACCCTACAGGTCGTAGCGATGAAAAGACAAATCCTTCGGTATGTCATATGCGAAACACTTCCGAAACGAATACACTTCCGTCGGTATATGGCCGAGGGAAAAGTATAGCAAACGATGTTGCCTTCCGTGATGCAGCGAGGAACGGGATGGTTTCGAAGACGTGACCAAAGGTTAATGAGTTTGCTACCGGCTGTCACGAACAAAAGATACAGCCGGCGGGATTGTTCGCCGCGATGATGCCGACCTATGCATGACTTCGTTTATGGCGTCTCTCTGCGTTATACATATATATTGGTGTGCGGTTTTCTATGTACACGTGGCATCGATCGTCTACTGAACCGGCGCATACGCGGTTTCCCGGGCCCTTCGGCAGGAATTATCCGCTACGAAGGGGCCAGAGTGCAAACCGCGCGCCGGCAATATGGCGCCTGTTCTGAATTCAAAACAAGATGCTGCTTAGCATATACATATCCCAAGCTCCCCGCGACACGCTATGACATTCGCAATTCAAATCCTTACATTTCTATTACCATTTTAATTCAAGGGCACTCGCACTCTCTACTTGTGGCGTTGTTACTGCAAGTTTCTTCTACCGGGCGTTCAAATCTTTCGTATGGCAACAATGCACATCATCGACCTTTCTTGCAAATTGGAAAATCGCAATTGCTTCCTCCGCGCCCGTTTCCATAGTTGTAATGATGACAATAATGTTAACGCCAAAAGTGGAAGGCGTAATTGCCTCTATGTTTCGAAGGATGCAGTCTAACGTTTCTGGCATTCATCGTGTCTGCAGAGTCCGAAGGAGATTCATCCAACATCTGCCAAACGAAACCCTTTTAAGCGCGACGGACGGATTTGTACCGTCGAAAAATGACTCGTTCCCGCGAATTTATGTGCCCCGTCGGATTACGGGAACCACCTTTCCTTTCCCCCCGGCTCGGCTCATTCCCCCTTCTAACGCATTGTGAAACTTCCATGAACTCGGTTACGCATAACTTGATCCTTAGGATGTCACGGATCTCGTGTCGATGTCTCCACCGACTTTGTATTAATAATCCGATGCAGACCGAGAACTCACACGCCAGATGTTTCTTACTATCCCAAGACAGATAGTAATTAGAATAGAATAGACAATAACCAGGAAGAGTGGTGGAACACGTTGACTAAACTGTTCAATGGAATCACAGAAAGTACGATAAACAAAAGGCCAGCCGGGCTTTTAGAGAGATTAACACCTAATCAGATCGCGAATAAATGACGTATTCCGTGGGACGAATCGACTAAGATCTTCGAGTTCCCGGAGAATAGGAGAACTCGAACGTGTTCTTAATTTTTACCATGGTTTACACTTAACTGTCAGTTAGTTACACATATCAGACGGGCCTAAATGGACGAGGTGCACAGCATACAACTATCATAATTAATTGTAATTATCTTTCTACGACAAATCCTGTTCCGCAAGAGACATCATATGTCGGATACCATTTTGGATAAACCATCCTTCTTTAAATCCCGTTCTCTATCTGTCCTACTTTCTCTCTTTCGTTTCCTCTCTTCCACGCAAGAGTAGACCGAGAAAGCTCGTGTAGATCGTGTGTGGACCACACACGAAGGAGAAGGCGAATTGTAAGTAGGCACTATTTCGAGAGGAAATATTATCGTAACATCGGGCACGTCTGCACCCGAGCACGAGCGAGCCACCTCAATGGAGCAGCCCTTGGCATACTCATATAAATATATGTACATACATATGTATGTAAATAGACCTACACCCTTACACATGTAGACAAACAAACATACGAGTGCATATGATATATGCATTTACACAGACGCACAAAATAATGTTTTCCTGATGCGTCGCATGCCGGCCAGTTAAGTACTTGACAGTGTGAAACCCTTCAACTGTTTCTTCATCACGACTCGTTCTCCTTATCTACCAATACTTTAAACAATCCATGATTATTTCGAAATTTTAGCGCAATAAATACGAAACGTATGATTAGCTTTTAGCGAATATTCAATCCTAGAACTCTGCTGAAATATAAGTTTAATAACAGAAATGGAAAGAAGAAGAGGAAGAAGAAGAAGAAGAAACGGGGAGAACCAATCAGTCAGCCCGTTTGTCGACTAGCATTAAGGTCTCCGCATCGAATTCTTCGCGATGCAGTAATGTACCGTGATTTATTCGTACGTACACACGTATGTACTGTTAATTGGAATTACACAGGTGTATGTGAGACCGTCCGTGCGTGACTGTAGGATACTGTCTAAAGAAAGGAAGAAGGGAAACCAACACTTGCTCCTACACAAGTTGCAAGCTGCATACGCCATCTAGCGACGAAGGCAAGGACGAAACCGTCCTCTCACTCGAAAGATCATCTTCAGCATGAATAACGCAACTACATTGTTCTGCTTCTATCGAGCAGTTGCTAATGGTGTAACACAAAATGACGAAAAAAATTAATGACGGTCTCGAAGCGAATATAAAATAATAATGATGATAGTTACGATGATGGTGATGATGGTGATAATGCTAATGATAACAATGATTATGGTGACGATAATGATGATCTCAAAGTTGGAAATAGACGTTTGCTGGCAATCTCTTTTCGAATAATACTGATTTGGAAAGAGAGCGAAGGAAGAGCTAAATGTAATAACACGCTTGGACAGATTTAAAGGCATCCTTAATGTCTTGCGAAGTTATATAAAGATAGGCATCCATAAGGTAGCTGTATCTGACGGTTGACCGAATGATGATGAAACGAGCACACGTAATGATGAGAATTCTTGTGTTACCGGATGATCTTGAACTAACACCTTTCAGGGCATATTCCGCCATTTATTACGAACACAAGTTGTTCCAATAATTGCGCAAGTACCTGTGAGATTGCTGCATACGTAAGTCATTGGTAATCGCATCGGCAGAATCATGCCCCGCCTCACTCGTTTATTTGCCACCTCCCTCGACAATCTTTGTGGATCTTACGCTTCTTCATATATTAGCATTCCTTTCCTAACTTTGAGAATTGATGAGACAACCGGAAGTTCAACAGCAGACCTTCTCGATAATATCCATTTAATCGAACCCCCATAAGTTTAGCCTGCTTTAACGTTGTCTTTCGTCATGGCGCTTGAAACTTTCGGATCAATACATTTGAGAAAATTGTCGGCAGAATATCTCATGCTCCTCGATAGAAAACGAATTAAAGGGGTTAGCAGAAACGACAGAAAATGCATCTTCTTTATTTTAGCACGTATGGATAAAAGCACCGTGGGCGAATTGGTATTGCCGTGTGAATCTATTGCGAGATATAATTCAGCTCGTTTGACTCTTGAATGGGCCGGTCTTCTTGTAAGAGTCCTCGAGCCTCCAGACACCGGGGCTGCATCTCGGCCTGAATGGCCGGCACTATATTCGTGTCCGCACAAAAAATTCGTATTTATCGGTCGGACATTCCGCACAATATAAACCATCGCGGTGGACGGCATAGCGTTTCCTCGGAGAAGTGCACAAAGGAAACGGCCAACGTGCAGGCCTGCACGGAGGTCCGTGTTTGCCTACGCAATAGAATGCTGAGCAATTGACTAGATTAAGAGTATGTGAAAACTAATAATTAAAGAGCTCCAGAGGAGGTTAGCCAAACAATGATGGACGATGGACGAAGAAAGTCTGATCCCATTAACTATAAAATTTGTTTTGCCATTGTATTTAAGTCTATTCAGCAGCACAAAGGATTGCGAGAAAACCACTCATTAAAATGCAAATAGATATACACGTTTTTGTTGGTTTATGCCTCTAAACCAACGATCGATCGATAATCCCATAATTTCTTTGCCGGACTAATCAGTTATCCTTCGGAACAGTGAAGCGCGGCTGCTTCTTGCACGTCTATGGAGCCACCTATTGCTTTTTGGACCTACGCAATACAAACGCAAGCGAATAAGGCGGTTCATGTTTTCTGGCGCAGCGAAGCCGCGCTCTGTGTGGTCCTCGTGTCAAAATGTGTCAAAACTCGAGTTCCCGATCGCGCCAGTTAGCAAAAAGCTGCTCGGTGACAAATTAACGAGCAGTAGGGTACCCACAAGGGGACTCTTGCCATTGAGAAGGTTGATGGGAAGAAAAACAGAAGAGGAAAAATAATCAATGGTAAGAGGAGCTAATTCATTTATGAGAGAAAGTTTTGTTTGTTGATTTTTTCAACACACACACACAACGCAAAATATATTTTTGTTACAATTATTACATGTTCGATGAAGTTCTGTTCGTTGACGAATGCAAAGACAATGACAGTTTTGGTTACTACCAACATTCCAGTATTTGGAGGCCAGACCAAAGCGACGAAAAATTAAATTTCAATAAAATGGAAAAATGCCTTTCAACCCGAGCTTTCTATCGTAGCGGATCTGTAATACAGTATAAAAAGAAACTTTAAAACATCTAGTCGCGAACAATCGTAAAACCGTATTAATATAGGCAATGACGTTTCATCCTTCCTCACTCTTTACGACCAACCTTCTCCTATTAGTGTCGAGCTAACTCTTTTGAAATTTTCTGTCATCCTTGGAGCATCGATACGTCCTGAGCGGCACAACTAACTGAACTGAAGTACAGATGACATACATATCACCGAGAAAGCTCAAATACATGAGTACATCGTAGAAAAAATCTACGATGTCGTCCATCCTCGTTGATAGTGTGCTAATCTCGTGACATGGCGACAGAGAAACATACGGAGAACATACAAAACAATACATCTTTGCTCGTCCTGGACCAGCTGTTTGCCTGACACCTCGTACCGGGCCGGGGTCAGTGGCGATTCTGTTACGACCGAAGAGTGGCATGCTAGTCGTTTCGATCCAGAGGGAAGGTCAACGCCACGAGATGGTAGAAAGATCGACGGTTCAACTGGCCTGCAAGTATACACACAGCACACTCTCCACCTTAACGCATGCGAGAAACATGGACGTAATCGGTGTAACTCCATTTGTCAACCTGCTCTCCTCATCCAGAACATAGATAATATCAATTCCCTATATTCTATACTTCAAATCGTTGGGACATAAATGTGTCTTGATACATCTATATACAGTGATAACGTCTGATAGGCACACATTTCGACGGTCACGTTCCACATTACACAATATTCGTGTACGCAAGGATGCACAAGATAGTGCCGTAGAATTCTCGGTCATAAGCCATCTCTCCTCCTTCACCATCGTCGAGCACCACCTTGCGTCGCATTCCAGATGGTTAATCCCTCGGATACACAAGACATCCTCAACTGTGTATCCCACGGTATCAGCTTCTTTGCCAATAATCCAACTGTTGTCTTCCAAAGAGCCGACGAACCTTAAACGGTTAGAGAAAGCACGATACTCGACATTCGAGGACATACCTACGTACATGAAAATACGTAACATGCGCTACAAAGCCGTAGCATCTGGGGGAAGGCAGAGTTAAAGAAAGGGCAACGATCGGAGCGCGACGACCCTAAGAGTGATATACGAGCAATAAAACCTGTCGGGAAAGGAGTATGGTCACCTGGAGTCATGGTATTCGTAGGTCCGTCATTACGATATCAATGCATGAGCATCCGCACTATTTCTCACCTCTGCATTATAAGAAAGTTCCCACTCTAACCCGAATATTGAATAATAGAATATTTATCTGCAAAGATGTACGAGAAACCAAGTAAATACCCTGCACAATGTAGATTTAACGATGAGAACCGCTAAACAAGTTCTGTGGGACAGAGTAGATTAAAGTACATACAACGTCTTTCCCAATTGTTTTTATCGATGTTACGAAAAAGCCGTTAATGTAGATTGACAAAACCCAAAGGACTAAAGGGTGAGAGAGAGTGACAATTTCCGCGCAGATAAAAGCGGGGAACGTGGCCTGGCAGCTTCCCATGATTCGCCCACGTGGAGATGAGGGGAAGGATGTCGCTAGTCGCTAGTCACTCGTCGTCGGGAGCATAAATGCGTCCCTAGCGAGGGCCCGAAGATCTCAAGTGACCGGACCACCTCACAGACGCGTGGGCGATCGACTGCGCTCGCGCGATCCGCAAACACCTCCGAGGTCACTAGAACCTTGTATTATATACGAAGGCCAAAACCTTCGACTTTACGCTAGCCTCACCGACCTCAACGTCATTCGAAGCACCATCAAAGGATCCAACAATGACTTGAATGAAAATAAGAAGTGGACACATTAGGCTCATAATTAGCTTGAGGTTCGTCACATAGACCTCATACCTTTCCATTAACCAGGCACTATCTGAACGAGATAGTCCGGCAATGTGGCCAAAAAGGATTGGCTTACCGTTTGGCATTAAGAAAAACTTTATTATCATAGCAACGCTGAGTATTTGTAAAATAATCCAAGACGTAGCACAAAATACTTCTATCGATCCCCGTGGCGTATTACGAACCCTGCCAATCACCGTCATGTAATCGATATCAAAAGTCCCGGAGGTGGGTCGTATAGTGGTGCGATACGATCGACTCCGCCCCGGGCGTGTCGCCGGCCTGAACGATTTATAATGTTAATATCCCCAAGCTAGTTACACGATTTAGCCCTCCGTGCTTTCGAACTTTCTCAAAGTCTGTGGCGTCGAAGACACATTTTTAAAATTCATTTATTTCATTATTTTATTGCTAACAGATGAAAAAATTCTTTGCTAATAACTGTATATAATTTAAAAAGGAAACTTGTAGGAGTTATCGAGTTTCGTGAATTGACAAGTTGCAACACAGCAGAGTACGGAAAGCGGCATTATTGACCACCGTCGCTTAACTTCGCTTAACATACTTCCTTTAGGAGGACGTGAATCGACATCCATATAGATATTTGTGTTTCTCACGAATGGACCGCGAAGTGACTTGCAGACGTCATGTTCAGAGTACTAGACAATCTGGTACGAATGTTTATTCGAGGGCGCGTTGCATGGTAGTTCTCGTTCCAAGTCGGCCCACTCGACTCAAATACTCTCATTCCCTCTCTCCCTTTCTCTTGGCCGTGCGGGACCGCGGCAAGCTGAACGAACAGACAGACAGTAAAAAGAACCTCTGCGGATGGACGGAGAGCTCCAAATTTGAGCTAATGATATAGCCGTGACGCAAAGAGACAAGGCAAGAGGTGAGAGTGACCTCGAGGCGTGGGCGTTACTCAGAGAGATTCGCTGTCGTAACTAAGAGAACCAATCTTCTAATTCGGTTAATTTTCTCACGCGGACGCTATTGACACCAAAAGGAAAAAGAAATCACAGAGTGAAGTCCAATAGATTTTAGAAAGCCGCGCACCAGAAGTTGATAGCGGAGGAACGGTAAATTGCGAAAGAAAAGACGCACACTGTAAATTGGCATTATCGTTGTATTAATGATCTTACGAGGGATCCTTTAGACTAGGTCAAATGAGACCTCCCTAACTCTGATTTATGTTCTAAGGAGTTGCACCGCAGAGGCCATTATTTACAACGCCATATCATGAACAAAGCAGAGAGCGATTTTGCCCTCTTAGTCTTCTTTACAAAATTACGCTGTATACCGTACTGAATATGAGGACGGTTGTCCATCACTTTGTTCCCGCACGAAGGAACTGCTTCTTCGGAATACCTCATCGCGACAATCAACTTCTGTACACATAACCGATAACGTCTTTCTATTATTTGCTCAGGTCCCGAACTAAAGTATTATACTGACTTAATATTTTGTTTAATCCCGTTAAGAAGACATTACGTTAATCGCTACTTACGAATTAATACAAATATACAACGAAGGGGAATAAATCAATGAATGTAAAAAAAATTTTACTCACCCATTACACCGGCGTAATCCGAAGGCGATCCCATGAGGAAATTCTGTTTGAGAATGCGTTCTTTGATACATGCGGGGTTGGGAATGATCGGATACGACGAGCTGGATGAGCAATAGGAGGAGTGGCCGATGCCAGATACGCCGGCCGACCTAACTTTATTGTATTTAATTAATTACTCCGCCTGATATCCGATCCTACAATTTGTCTCCCCTCTACTATCATACGCGCAAAGCTTTGCCGTAACCATACTGCATATTTGTTTCCCAGACTCTACTTACCACAAGAAAAGTTTTGTTAATATGCCAATGATAATTTTCACAGTCGATTTTTATGCTCCGATCCATTCCAATCTGACTCCAATAGTTCCGCATTAGTCTCCAGTATTCTCGCACCTATATGAAGCATAAGTATCGACTTCAGCCCTTCTTCAATGGGGCAATGGTCGCACAGGTAGACCAGTCACAAATGTGCGCCCACCGATATATATATATATATATATATATATATATATATGTGTGTGTGTGTGTGTGTGTGTGTGTGTGTGTGTGTGTGTGTGTGTGTGTGTGTGTATTCAACAAAACGGGGCAAGTTGAAAGAAATGAAGAAATCCTGAGACGAAGAGACGATGAGACGATGGGAGATGCGTGTGGATCTCAGTGTGAATGACGTAGCGAAAGCATCGAGCGTACGGTACGCTCACCGTTGCCAATTCGGCCGTGGGAAATTGCTACGATGTTTCATAAAAATCGTACACCGGAATGCTGTGTACGAGTGTCATAAGTTCACAGTTAGTCGCTATATGCATTACGATGAAAAGTACCGTAGGTGTGTGCTGGTATTTTCAAAAAACAGCAATGTTTGACTTAAAACGGCAATTCAAGAGAAAAACACTTTCGCTTGAAATTTTCTAATAATTCTACCTCATCCGTTCTAATCCTCATCGTAAAACAGTTACGCGAACTATGCAACCTGTCTATCGCGTAATCTAACTGTATTTACATACATGTCAATTTTCTAAGAAACCCGCAATAATACGATGCCATTAATCATCAAGGAGTTCTCAATTGCGAATGCTTCAATCAGTGCTCTAACCCTTGCCGTCCGCCTTCGAGGTCCTGGAACATAGATTATCAGTATCCAGTCAATGAGTTTGGGGACATCGAACGGCCATCGAAGATCCTTTCGCGTCGGCTGGTTCTAGATATTCCAGCAATCAGAAGATTTTTCGCAGCTCATGCTTGTGCGTAGCCGCAGGAAATGGGAAAAACAAAGCAAAGCGGTAAGAAGGAGGGGGGGGGGGGTAAACTAAGAGGAGAAGAATCCAATCGACCGAGAAGGGTGCAAGGGCACGGTGAAGAGGACGTATCCCGGTCGTAGTTCAGCCTCTGGCCCATCAGATAGTCTCGCTTGTTTTCTTCGGTGGCGAAGAAAGGAGGAACTGCTTGGGGAAGGTCTTTCGCGATGAACGAACAAGCAAAAAAAGCAAGAAAAAAACACCGAACAGACCGAAACGAGTGAATAATATTCAAAAGACTATGAAATGAATCTTGTTTGTGGGTAATACCTTATGAATCGGCACTGAAATCCATTAGCAATATGACACATGGAGTGAAAATATTGAAAAACAGATGTGATTAATATTTAAGGCAAGATCAAAACTTCAAAAAAAAGCGCTTCGAAGAGGTGGAGAAGGAAGAGGGAAGTTGAAAGAGAGGTGCATTGTTTGCTGTGCTCAGCCGATAATTCAGTAATGAACGTAAGCGACGCACGGCCGCCGAACAAGACTATAATTATCGATACCACGTCGAATAGGGTATCCCCTGACTTTGGCCCACAGGAACGAATGAAAAAGCAAGCCGACGAGTTGCAAGTATACTCCTTGGGGCAGCTAATTCTGCCTCTTTCCCTTGCGCGTTTCTCGGCTATGCGTTAGAATGGGCAGCTCTAAATTAATAAATCAATATCCACGTCCTTATCCGATCCGCGAGTAGGTGGAGTTTCTTTGTTTAACGGCAGAATTTATGAATTTTTCGCTGGGTGGTATGATCAGCGACGTTCACATTCCTCATCCGCGTCATCGACCGCCTACGCTTAACATAACCCGGCTTGTTTTTAAGATGCACCAAGTAACTACAAACTTCGGCGTCGTCAGTTGGCAGGTGAAAGAGCAGCCGGAAGCAGCTAACGACATCCTTTATCAACTTTTGTACTATTTGATAATGCGACCGATCTATTGCTCAACACATTCATCTACCTCCGTTCTTAAAAAACATGCAAGTAAAGTAGGTCTGCGGCATGGATCTACCACATGTAAGGCGGCGCATCAATTGCCGGCGAATGGATTGCACCCGTCGGCCGAAATTAGTCTTGAATCGCGTCTCCTTGCTCCTAGTGTTTTCTGATCTTCGCAGTCCGGTAGGTCTGATGATAATGACGGTAGCAGGTGCTTGAACGAACCCATTCCACCTTTACGTCACACTCGTTACTCGTTTCTTTGGCGCGTGTGCGTACATGTAATATGTATGTGTAGTACATCCCTACATGCGCTTCACAAACGATGTCCCACTCTACTCGCTCGTCTATGTGGACATAAATCCAGGCGGGTCGATGTTCGTTTCGCGTGTCATCGTCATCCGCGGTCATCGTCTTGAAGGAACGAGGAGTCATCTGACAACTCGTTGCTGCGGGTTGACTCCGGGACTTTCGACTTTCGTACTTACCGTTCAGTGCGAGTTTCTAGACGTAGACCCGCTCGAAAATATCCCTAGCTCTTCGATCTCGAACTCTTCGAGCTTCACTATAATTCATGCTTCCCCTTTGTAAGCCGTCCAATTAAACAATACGATACCATAACGAATATTCTTCCGTATGCGTCAAATAGGTGATAGAAATAAGAAGTATCAGTAAGTATTCTTCTATAAATAACGATGATCCTTTGAGCGCTTCCTCACTCGATCAATTCTCCGCGTACTTATATGTTCACCCGCATACGTGCGCTACAAGAACGCAGGCAAGAATACACACTGCGAGCTTAAATATCTTGAGCCAATCTTAGAGCTTGCATTCAGTGCCGTAAATACCCGGCAACAACTATTCGCTGGCAGCGGCCATTCGTGGCTACGGCTCCTACCACTATATGTAGGCAGCCAAGTATTCATTCCATTTGCAGTTATGACGAGTCCGAGTCCGAGTTCAGAGGCCGTGAGACTTTCGTCCGTCCTCCAATTCTCTATCTGTATAAAGTGGAGTGTGGAGCACATCGCGCCAAAGGTCCGTCGTTTCATTTTATAATTTTCTCTACACATGCGAGTTTTTGAATACCATAAGTAAGGATGCCATTAAATCGGAGTTGCTTAAACATTTTTTCTCAAAAAGCACGGTCCACTATAAGCGTGTCGGTTACGCGTATCGTCTATCCTAACACACACATATATTATCTTCGGCTTTCTCGTCGACCACTGAGTCTGACCGGTAGTCGCAATTATAGAGTATGACTTTACAGATTTAGTCAGGTAATTTGTTATCATTGAATAAACACATCGACAGTGAGGGAAGCACATTCAGAAGGGAGACAGCTGTAGCGCGTCTTGTCGAACAGCATACAGATACATCCGTATGTCTGTATGTTTGAAGTGTCGATATGTTGAAATTTACGGTCGCTACGGAATTACGTAGCTTTGCAGCCATGAAAAGAATCTTCTCTTTCATTCTCGAGTTCTATGACCCTCTGTCGATCGCATGCTTTCACGCTCGTAGCGACGAAAGTCTTGTGTTTTTACCGACTTACTCCAACGACCGCGATGCTTAACTACACGAGATAAAGAATTCCTCGCGGTGAACACTTACATGACATGGAATGTCGAGCGAAAGAATAGTCGATACTTTCCTGAAATGCTGCGTCCTCTTTGAACACAGAAGTACTCGTATGTCCGGTCACTACGCGGCGGTCAGACGCGGTAACGTCTAAATTAAATTTTTCTGGATCGACGGGCACCGCATGGCATTCTTAATCTGGATTTAACGGCGACGTCTTTGGTAAGAGGCCACCTCGCGGTTTCTTCAATAGAGCTTAATTGGCAAATACCTGCGCACCTCGTACACATACTCACGTCTATAGAAGCCCTGCATGCTCATTGAAAGGGGGGAGGGGACCTTCCGATCTATTCTTTGTCCGCTTCTCGCCTCCTTCTTCTTCTCTTCTCCTTCGTTTCTCCTCATCGAGACCTTGGGCATAGTATGAGAACAATTACCGAAAGGCCCGCTTTGTCCTTTCTCTCCGCAGAAGAATTGGGAAAACGAGGCAATACTCTATCCGTCACCACTATCAGTACCACCCGACACACGATCGGCGGCGCTTCCGTTTCTTGGCGTAAGGCGATCGAGCAGTACATTACCCGTTAGACATGGCCACCGCACTGATATATTGGCTCGCACAAAAAAGCGACCGTTCTAGCAACTACCTGGGAGCGCGGCTTGCCGGCGCAAACCCACATATGCAAGCAGAACACAACCAACATCTAATGGACCTACCTCTGCAGCGCGTACAAGCATGCGTGTACGAATCAACGTCGATGAGGTCAAAGTCACTGCAGAACCACTCGTTCTACTTTGGGCTAGTCATTTGTTGTCCGGAACAAATGTTATGCCTTATTGTTAGTACGTCCAAAAAAGGAATTAGTCTTAATAACTTGGCAGCTCAGCAAGAGTAACGCGTCTTCGGGGCGCGTTTCATTGCACTTGCTACTCCATTAAGCTGAATATTCATAAGTAAAGGAACCGAACATCTCTTATGATCAAAAGAAATGAGAAAAGTAGAAGAAAGAACGAAGGTCGTACGGGCTGTGTTACACCACTATCGGGTTTTCGAGGCTGTATGTAAGTAAGAGAGCAAGAAAGAATCCCTAAGGGCAAGTATGGTAGCGCGGTAGACCACTCGCATGGGAGACTGGGAACCTATTACAGCAGGAGCGCCTGAGTAAAAGAGTCTCAGACAGGTGAGATAATCAACCTGCAGAGCTACGGCTCGTTCCGTACACTCGGCTCTCGGGGTAATCACTATTCGCGCTTGCTGTGTGTCTTTTAATGCTTCTATGACTCGCCACGTCGAAGCGCATGCTGCATAACCCCACATTCAAAAGGTTCCACGGTCGTAAGAGCCATCAGCATTGCGAACCAGGCGCATCGCTTGCAAGTCCCCACTCAGCAATCACCAACATTTTTCTGCCAAAAACGGTAGATGGTCCTTTAAGACATGACGTTTGTCTCTCACGCCGTGCCTCTCTCGATACACGTTTACAAGATACAGCAGTTCATATTTTTAGGCGAACGCCATTGTACAAACCATAAATGTACATGCGTAAAACACTCGAGTGAACAAGCGGCAAACTCATTGTCAGTGGGATCGAACTTCGTGACAGGCATCGACGAGCCACAATTTATTTGTATTCAAATGGACCCTCTTTATGATCGACCTCTTCGCCAAAGAAAACGAGAGAATCTTATCCGTTATGTCGAGCGCCACTTGTCTTTCTTTTTCCCGTCGTGACAATATTTCCCAAGGTAGTATTTGATATGTAGAAAATCATCTTCGCACAATGGAATGTTTCTCTTGCGTGCACTTCGGGCGCTAAACTCTCCATGGGTCTACCGGCTCGAACCCGTGACCCCGAGAAACACGTGGTAATCCGAGACAATAGTCCGCATACGTTTTGCTTCGTTTTTTTTCTCTTCAACGGACGAGACCTCGCGAAAGCACCTATTCTATTTATCGCGGAATTCCTACCCATGGTCATTGGCCAACGATGCACCTCCCCACCCCTCTTCATCTCTCTCTCTCTCTCTCGTTCTCTCCCAACGTGCCATATCCCCATCTGTGCGGTTGCCTTCCATTATACAATACTACGTTGCTACTACCTGCAGCAGCCAATTGCCCATAAACACCATTACGGCTGGCGGGGGCAACATACAACGCTCACACTATCAGACTTATGACGCGACCCTTCTTGAATTAAATACTCGTTACCCCTATTACGTTTCAGCCACTACGTCTCATAGCGCAGTTCAGAACTCCGATTCGGAACTGTTGCGTCCGTCTGTTCTAAAAGTTAGGAAATATTGGCAAATTGCCATTATTGTGCTACTTAAGAAACTGGTCTAAACCGCTAAACATGAGACCTTTAGTTTATCGTGATTTCTATTTGCGAGAATTCATTATCGTACGACTCGACTGTAGAAAGATAAAATGACCGCCTAAGTTTGGTAAGCAAACTTACAAATAAATAAAGTAACAAGTAAAGTAACAAAGTGTGCGAAGAAGAATGACTGCTCTTCCTCTCACACACACACATCTCTCTCTCTCTCTCTCTCTCTCTCTCTCTCTCTCTCTGTCTCTCTCTCTCTCCCTCTCTTACTCAATCTTTTCTCTTCACGTGTGCTCTTTCTCTATAAATCTGTCTGTCCCTTTCTCTCAATTTCCCTCCGTTTGTCTACCCGTCTCTCCCCCGGGCAACGTCGGCGAATCGGCGCAAGAAACGCGTGGAAATAGCCTGGAGTAATTTCACACGTTAGAAGCGAAATTGTCCGTCGTGGCCGACCTCCTACGGTCGACGGTCAAGCGACCGGACTTCAAGGAGGCTTTGCGAACCTCCCGACATCTCTCTTCTCTTATTCTCTCCTTCTTTCCTCTCACGTTCCGCGTAGAAAGTGTGGCTGTAACTTCACACAAGTTAATATTAGGACCCTGGGCTCGTGAATGCCATCAACACCAGCAATGTATCGATTGATCGTCCCTCTCTTCAAGTCCACAAATTTCCGAAACTACAGAGTCATCATAGCACATCTACATCTACGTATTCGTCTAGTCGTTCAACCGATCCCGTTCACGTCTTACAACAATATATATAAATCGAAAACAGGAACTTCCAGAAAATTGGTATTCCAACGTAATTATTGTACCACGTTGTACTTTTATTTCGAATTTCTGCGTATTACCCAACAATTAACGTATCGCCAAATTCGAAAAATTCCAACTTTCTTCCTTTCGACCACCTCCGTTCGTTCTCATCGTTAGAATCAACATAGTCAGGGGTCATGAACTCGTACGTCTCCACTATTTTACTTCGTTGAAGAATGCACACACTTACCGGAAAGTCATCCGTTTCTTCATCGTTTGTCGCCGTAGAAATAGCCACACACACGGAAAAAGCTATCGGAAAACGTAGGTGATCGATAAATACACGTGCTGCACTACATAAAGCCGCTCACTAATATGTGGTTATTGACCATTCTGTCCATAGGTATGAGGAAAAGTGTGAAATATAATCGTTGATGATATTATTACTCATGGGGTATAAGAAAAGATTTTTTATTCAAAGACGGGGTTCCTTCACGGTATTAGATTGCACTCTCGGCTACGTATTATCGCCAGGCTGGAACGAACATTATGTCCCAACGTTTGCCTACAATTAGATGTGTGATATACGCACGCGTAAAAGTAATACGTTGCCCGCCTATACGGGGGACGTTATCCTTTATGACTCGCCGGGCAAATCCATAAAACGGTACACAGAAAATACGCCGGTTCAACCTATTCTCGTATTTAACGCGGACGCTTGCACGCAGCCACCCAGGTACCGTCGCTCCATGTCAACGTGGAAACGGAGATACACGACGCGACGGGGTCAGGGAGTAACGGCCCGTTTACATTTGCACCGTCCACGTAACCTTCTCCGTTAACAGTGTCCCTGGTGACTCTCTCTCTCTCTCTCTCTCTCTCTCTCTCTCTCTCTCTCTCTCTCTCTCTCTCTCTCTCTCTGTCGACCCCCCAGGTGCGTATAAACCCCGCTCAGAAAAGAACTTTCATTTCCCAGGTAGGAATGCCATCAACGTTCTTTATCAGAAACTTAAAAGAATATTATAATTAAACGAAAATTCCCAGTCGTTATCGAAGCATTCAGAGGGCAAAGATGAGCGGAATGCATTTTTCTCATCAATTTGGAAAGCATTCGTACCGCTCAGTTTAAGTTATTCTGTGTGCAACGAATAAACGTCTAAATCTCTTGTTTCCCCTCCCTACTTTTCGGTCTACAACGTTCTCGCTAGGGCAGACTGAAGCCGATCAAAACGAAGTGTATAAAGAGAGCCAACGGGCATTGTTTGGCGATAAGTTCGTGGTCGACCTTTAACTGCACGTACAGTAGAGCGGGGAGTGTACCTTCACGACCCATTGCAGCGTATACCATCGCTGTGGACGTTACGGCGGCCTTAAGGCCTTTCGAATGATCCTCACCTCGGGGAGTGTACTTGTTACGTTTTGCAAGTCGATCCACATTCGGTATGTTTATAACCTTCCTGTAATACCTGTCGGCCGATTGCATTTGTTTGCTTCCGTGTGAACGCCGATCAAATGCTAAATATTCTATGTTTTTAATTATTTATCACGTTATGAAGATCCTTCCGCTTAATGCGTTCCCCACCGTTTTTGATCTTATAACAAACGATTGTGCTTTTCCACAATTGTAAGCAGGTCGCATGGCTGTTCGTGATTATGCCACGCCCATTGCATGGTTTATCTTAATATAATCCGAATCGGGTGGCGAGCTTTGCTTTCAAGTCGACCGCACGTACCCGTGGCTATCTACAGATCTGCTGATCGAACTTGATCCGGCGAACCGCCACCGCCTCTTCCCCGAACCTCAACCCCGACAGTGTCTCCCTCGATATCTTCGTGTAACTCCCCCGCGTGTCAGCATGCAACGGAACTCACAAAATATTGTTCTCTATGTGCCATCAAGCAACAACGAGATCCTATTTCATTTAGCCCTTACTACAAAAACGTAATCCTTTTAAGTGGATCGTTCTCGGACGAATAATCAGAGGCGCTGGCTATGAGATACGTGCTATTAAATTGTCTTCCGCGCGTTCATTTACTACCTGGCTTTATAAAAAATACTCGTCAACCGTTTAACGCATCGGCAATAGCGCTTATTTTATCGCATTAACAGCATAGGTTTTTCCACGAAAGAAATTTATTTAGCAATTTGGCAATTATCGTTTCGTCTAATGTTTTGACTTTTCCAAAAAATGTTATCCCTAAACTCATCCGAAATGTCTGTATGATGTACGGTTCGATATACCTGTTTTACGCATGAAGCAAATGAATAAGAAGTGCGTCACAGCGGTTAACCTTCTAATTATCCTCCGTGAAACTGATGAAAGATAACCAGATACCGTACCGTCGTAGATTTACCCACGAATCCAATCTCAGAATCAAAAGAAACTTAGTGCGATCGCGGCAGATCCCAGCGAAATTACAGGGTGTTATCCGCAGCTAACACGAATACGCGATTGGTCGGAGATACGTGCTGCCGGCCGCACTCAAATAAAATAGAACCAAACGGAAAAGAAGGTACAGGGAAGAATAAGAACATTCCGATACAACGAGCAAAAAACTTGACTCGAGTAATTTAAATTTGATAAATTCAAAATTATGACGATTTAGAGTAGGTTTATTGTCCACTGATTAACTTTGTACCTGAGGTATCGAATTGTATTTAAGTGCTTTCATCGGATTCTGGGATCGCAAGGGTGTGCCCGCATTTGACGCATCTCCAAGAGAAAATCCGTCGAAGACAGTCAACGTTTGCTCTGTAATTATGTAAGACCGTCAAACTGTTTTACCAAACAGTGCTCACGGTTTCCATTCACACAGATGTTGTGCCCAAGCCGACGACGAAACCGTAACCACGGTCCGTTACAAATACCCTTCCCGCTTGTTTGACTATCTCACGATATCAGAACCCTACCGTATGACATCGTAGGGATATATGTCAATTCATCTGTAACTATGTATGTCAAGAAAAGAAAAAAAGACAATGTGAAGGAGGGCGGGAGAGCAGTTGAGAGAAAAATGCTAAGCAAAACAAGGCAAGTCGTTATTTAAAAAGGGATCCAAATAACCAGCAAATTGGCGCGACTCCCACGTGTTCGCGAATACGCTTGAGGTCGACTTGGTGCGCACATTACTGTATAACGAGCCTCCACATGAGTAGTGTACGTACACGTTGTACCACGCCTGCCCGCTTGCCCACTTGCCCACTTGCCCGTCTACCCGTCTGCCCGCCTGCCCGCCTGCGTGTCATTATATATTACGTTACGCTTACGCGCATGTAATTGCGAGCATCCTCCACGAAAGCTTTTGATTTATGTCTTCATACGGGAGAGAGGCTTGTTGCGCGCGTGGGTCGTGCAAAACACTACTATCACCCACCTTCCATGCTCCTTTGACTTCCTTCTATTCCTGTTCATCATGACACACGTATTTTTCTTTAAAGACTTCTTTGACAGAACGTTAATTACTGCTATACATATAAATGTAAAACACTATGCACTACACGATAGGTATGCGCGAGATGAAAGATACGTGCTATCACAAAATAATAGTCTTTTGTCTTCAATGCATGAAAATGGACCACCTTCGACTCGTCAGAAGTCTCAATCTCTTGGTTGCAAGATTTCCGATAATGACAGCATTGCTCGCGATATCTGCTCGCGGGTTGCGAAGAAATTCATGATCTTCCTTCAAAAGCTTTTGAAGAATGGCGCAGCAGAAGAAGGTGGAGCAGGTAGAGAAGAACACGGTGAACCTGTCCGTCACGGTCGTTCCGAGCGAGAGCATCATCAAGCACCCACTTCGGGCCGAGACCCTCCGAAGAAGGTGAGAGGTTAGGCAAACACCGCCCTTATCTGATGGCCCGTCAGCAGTTGCCGCTCGCCTCCTCCTGTCCTCGTCTTTGGGCCATTCGACGGTACGCAGACTGTTTCTCTCTAGCCAGTAAAACGTACAACTGATCGTAGAAAAGCGAAAAATAGCCAGCCAGGCCCGAAGTACACTTTTCCTGCTTTGCTTACGATAGATTTGATATGAACCGTGTTCCTAGATACATGGACGACGATCTGCCGTGATTTCTGACCGATCAGAACCGTTTGTTCGAAAGTCCTTTTCGCGGCGAATCTCGGCTGAACACGTTTTACGTACCACGTTTATACCCTGCCTCATCCTTACGATAATTATCTGAGACGTTCTTCTCGTTCCTGTACTCTGACTACAACGATCGATAAAATTCCAAATATGTAGTCTGTGGCGGCGAGTGAAGTGAATGTTCAATACAATACTATGACGACCACGATTTGCCGGATGAATCCAATCGAAAGCGAAGAGATTCGCCACAAGTATGTCGTAGGACATACGGTCGAATTCATAAGGCTGCTACCATGAAGATTTACCCAATTCTCGTTGAACGCCATACATCACGGGTGCCTACTACTTACAAGTTCTTTGTTGACGGAACGGACGTGTTTCGTTTCGAGTATCGTGCCAGCCAGCTCAGGAATGAAACGTCCATAGACAGGACACTTATCGGAGATGGTGAGAAAAGCGTAGAGAGACCGGACAATACTTCATTAGGGCATTGTTGATGCACAATATCGCACAATTAGCCGAGCGAAGGGTTCACAAGGAGTGTAAAAGCCATCGTCTGGGTGAGACGAAGCGGCCGATCAAGGATCGACGATCGCCAATCGCCAATCGCCAATCGCCAATCGCCAATCGTTTTCGAACAGCAGTTACGTGGCGGCTTCACTATACGCGCCGCGCATTAATCGTCGTACCGACTCGAACGGAGTTGGCGCTTCGCGACCGCGCCTGTAAATGTACCATAGAAAGTTGTGTGCGTACGTTCCAGGCTCGAAGTTCCAGGTTCCTGGTTCCAGGGTCTAGAGGTCCATTGGACTGCGACCCCCGACCTCGGCACGTATTCGCCACACCCGCACCACGCTGCTTAGATCGCGCACACTCGAGTCGCTCGCTAAGCGAGAGGACAGTGGGCACCAGTCTTTCCTGCCTTCTTCTCTCTCTCCCCTCCTTTTCTACTCCATGCTCCTTAAATCCCCTTCCATAACTTTCATCCCCTTCCTTTACCATTACATTCATCTTATATCCTTTTTCCCACTACCCTACCCTTGGTCGGCTTGTCTGAATGTCTCTGTCATCTTCTGTTACTTCCCCTTCGTTCAACCTCCTGCTCACCTCCTGCTCGCATCCTGCTACAGCGTTCACGGCACATGTGTGTACGGCTACAGAATTAATAGGCGAACGTCATGGAAAAATGGCGGTAATGTGATTACGAGGTTGTCTTTCGCTCGTTCGTGCTCTCTCGACCCACCTGACTCAACCGAGCTTACAGGTACATACGCGTGTACCTTCGTATTCCAGCTTCGAAGTGAGGCTCTCTCTTCCCGTACTCGTCATAGAGCGAAAGAGTGACCTCGCGTTTTATTCCCTACTACTCACCCGCTATCATCCAACGATCGGCGAGAACGTAAAGGTCGGCCGTGAAAAAGGAGTCCTAAGCGAAGTGAGTTCTAATAGAACTTTTAAACGCCGTTCTCTGATCCAACGCCGAAAACAAGCCCCTATGTATCTTTTACCAGCAAATAAATACAGTCAATCGATAAATCAGCCTAAGCATATCGCGTCACGTGATCCCCCGATGTCCCATAAAAACCCTCCTTTAATTGTTCACTTGAACGACTTGTTGGTAGAACAGGTAAATATCGTTTATATCATCCGGCTTGTTACACGCACACGGCATAACGAACTTTTTGGTTTTCACTTTTGTATAAACCTGCCGATGACGATTCCATGGAACTTGCCGGAATATAAATTTTAATTCGCAATCAGCAAGAGTCGACGCAAGAAAGGGCCCTCGACCTCGTCCCGTCTTATAAAGCTCAACATGCTCGAGAGCTTCGTCTCATTTCTACGAACAAGGAAGGAGAGATATGACCTGAGAAAGAAAGAAAGAAGCAACGTGATGTAGAGACTAAAGGTGAGGAGAAGCGAGAGAGGCGAGAAGCCTCGCATGACCCAAGTGACTCTCGGGTCAGACCGCGTATGTAAATGAGATGACCCTGCATCGGTGATTCTAAAATCTCCATGGAGAATGGGAACGAGAATCGACCGTCGATGCGGCCCATGAACCCGAAGAGAATGCCTATATGAAGGGAAAATAAAAAACGACACTGACTCGTTCCGCCGTTCGCTTATTTTTAACTTACGATCGACTCTCCGCGTTCAACGCATCAGGCAGAGTACCGCACTACAAAATCCCACAACAGCATTTTCGGAAGACAACATCAATTGGTTCGGTTCGTAGCTCATGAATCCAGGGCTCTCTCCTCGAATACTTTTAAGCTCGATTAAAATCGTTGTCGTCGGCGGTTCGATCTCCCGCAGCGTTCTTCCGAAGAGCAAGCGAAACGGCACAGTCGTATCATAATGCGCGTCGGTTGAATGATTTGATATCAAATAAAGTGTAGTAAGTGGCACGTATTAAGGAGATTCAAAAGGTTAAAGTTCCAAAATAATAACAAATGGTTCTTCTTTACTCTGTGCCGTTAAGTTGAAAAGTATTGGATTGTTTTATTATAAATATTTAATAAACATCCCGTACACATTGCGCATGTTCTCGGCGTCGTGGGAGCCCAGCGTCGTAGAGTAAATAGTGTAAAAATATCGCGTTTTATTTAGCTTTAGAGCGATGGTTATTTCTTGAGCGACGAAACTTATAGGGTGACGCCATGCTCCCAGCATGGGTGGGCCCAGTCGGCTTATACACGCACGAGCGCCCGGTCCCCCGTGTAAAATATCATCGCACAGCGCACCCCGATAAATTTCACGATATTGCCCGTGAAACCGCTTACCGGTGGAAATAAGAATGCAAATGACTCTGCCGCCGATGGACCGTTCTCCCGTCCTGCTTCCCGACCATCGTCCTAAACACAGAAGAGTAGGATAAGATGTATGCTTCTGAACGTCAAACATGTATTCGTCTCTATATTTGCCAAAAATTGTATCGAGGCAAATGGACGTCATCCGTGCGTATTATATCACACGGCAAATATACCAAACAGTTTACTTCAGTACGTATTTCCAACGTCGTCATTAAAAATATCTAAACATTAGATCGGTAATCTCGAGGTACCGAGCACTTTGCGGAAAACACACGAATGCCATCGCGAAATAGCGCGGATGATCTCAAACTATCGAGGAATGCGATTACTATCGGCGGCTTCTCGTGGGTATGCACGGCAGACAACGATCGGCACGTTCGGAGGAGAAAGACGTTAAGATAGGTAGATCGTAGGTTTGGTTCGCATCGAGATCCGAGGGTCAAAAGGAATCGAACCGGAATTTACCTGTCCGACGAACCTTTAAGTATTTATAAGACTCTCGATTTGATAACACTTCAAACGACAACCGAGATGTAAGAACATTTCATACAGCGTTATTGTTTAAAAATTGGTTCTACAGGGATGTACCTTTGTGACGGTAATCATTATCGAAATATTATCTTGATTATCAGAATTGTCTGAAAATTTAGCCGAATTATCGCAACAGCCAAATACACGTATTCTTACGATAACGTATGTATTATAAAAGCCATTCTCTCAGGGACACATCATGTGCGTCCACTATCTACGTACGTACATGTGTACACATGATCATGATCGGCATGCCCATAAATCCGAGGAGGAACCTCGTAAGAAAACATAAATGCAGACCGAGCGCGGCTCTTCGATCTCCGAACGCGTTCCATCCACGTCAAGACGGTCGGTCCGTCCGTAGACGTAATCTTATTAAACGGCTATTAGCTGTTACGGCCAAGGCTTGTCAACATTTAGACATCCGGCAGACGTGAAGTACATTATCTCGCCTCCACCTTTTCCTCTCCGCTTTTGTCTCGCCGCACGGCAACATGGCAACGTACACTCTATTTTGTGCACCCTTCAACGATTCGTCGAAGAATATCGGCGACTGGCGTGCAAGATACTGAGGATCCAAGCAAACTAGCACTCACCACAAACGTCGAACATTATTCGTCGTCGTTTGCTTTTCATTGTATCTTTGTGGGTAGGGAAAGTCAAAATATGAAATTACGTGCGACAGAATAGGCCGTGGTGATAGGAAAAGGTTCACTCGACGAGTCACCGAATCGTATTCTGGCGCGTATATCCTGGCCGATGGATGTGCTTGAGAAATATCAGATTGACTGACGTGGCTGACGGGAAACATCGTAACCCCCCGCTGTCGAGTGTCATCGGTCGTATCAGCCGAGTGACCGATTGCCATATGAATGACCTCATCTGGACCTCATCAGGATCGCGTATGAGTAGGAGTATGATAGTGGTCAATCAATGAGGCGCTATTCGTTCTGTACGAAAGGGAGTGCACGATAGTTTTCAAAGAATTCGGCTTGGTGAAGAGTAGCAATGGTGCGCTATCTATGCAGAATCTCGATCGAATTTGCGTCCCGAAAGTTTCGCACGCTCCGTGTAGAAGAATGTAATGGGGTGAAAGGTAGCTTTAGCCGGGTGAGAGAGGTGGCGCGAAAGAATCGGAGGATGACACCGAGAACGGAGTTCGGTCTCGTGTATTCGCTGCAGCGCGGCTAACACCTTCTTGCTCTTGTTTGCCACCGACTGCGTGTAATTTCCTGGCAAAGGCGTTAATGAGGGGCTCGGCAACGAACGGTAGATCACCGGACACGAGAGAACCGCCCTGAGTTTAAACTTGGGCCGCTATCACCGACCAAGGCGACGACCACGACTACAACGACAGCGACCACGACCACGACGAAAGCCGCCCCCCCCCCTTTCTTGCGATCCTTCTACCATATTCAACCTGTTCAATGCTACATTGTGAAAAGGGCAATGTTTCTCCAAAAGCCCCCTTATAATCTTACTTTTCTTTGCCTTTCAGTCATTTCTGTTCAACTTCCGCCTCATTCCTTCCGTCCTCCCTCATCTAATCCACGATTCACCAAGAGCTCCGCGAATATAGTGTTCACGAGCTCTAAGCCTCGAGGTAGCGCTACCGTGTACCTGAATTCCGATCTATCCTCAGATACCAACAGCCGACCCTCCTCTTACTCTGTGCTAACCGTGTACGTAACGTATGTGTGTCTCTGTGCGTCTGTCTGCCTGTCCATCGGTTGGGAGGAAGCATCTAGACGGACAGTGTATCCAAGATACCGGACTTTCACGTAGGGCACCTACACGAATACTGTTAACTCGCTCTTTGTCTTCACCGATCGACCTACCGATCGTGATAGTGCTATATCGAATGGTCCATGATCCCCAATATATCGTCTTCACGTTTAAAGTACCGACCAATATGACACCTTTTCCGACGACGGTTCTCCCCTCCCTCCGGGAATAACTTGGGAATTGAAATTGTTACGACGGCCACGTCGTGTCAGTAGACAGGCATGTGTGAAGTTTCGCAGCGAGTTATCGCCGTTCCTGCGAAGTGGACGCGTGACTACCGGCGAATGAGACACGTTATGCGGGACCAAAGAGCAAAGCTCCGTGAAAACGTTGTCTCCATTATATACCCCTTTCTCCAAGAAGCCGCCTTCTAGTGACGACTGACCGACCACGCTGCCTCGAAACAAATTGGCAGAAAACGTATCGACTGTTGTCGAAGTAGCGAATAAGTGGTTAGCACAACCTTTATCGAGAAATTGAACATAAAGTAGTGAGAAAGATGGTAACATTTCAATGCTCTGGGACATGTCCCCTAAGAGCAACCGACAACTACCAAAATGACATGAACAAAAAGAGAGAGAGAGAGAGAGAGTGAGAACGAAGGGGGGAGGGTGAGAGAAAAAAGGAGATATTGTATATTACAGCAGGTGCTGATTAGTTTACTCACAAGTTATCCCTTTTAACCACCCTTTACCTACCCACAAGTACTTCAGGAACTCACTGCGAGAAATTAACAAGATTAGGATCTCAGCGTCGTTATATCCCCAGCGACAATCATTGTTTCTTGCCGTGTACATTTCGTCCTAGGATATGTTCGTTAAAAAGATCGCGCCTTGTGTTCAACCGTAGCAGTATGTAGGGAAATATTTCCTAGCTAAATAATAACAGTTAATCATTTTGGATCTTACATGTCTACAGTCGACATAGGTTGAGGTTGTAGGCGATCACTGGAATTACAAAACTCTTTGCGAAATAAAGCAAATTGATTTTCGTTTCTTGAGATTCATTGAATTGAAGTCTTTGCAACAAATATATGGGGGAATCAAATATTCGCGAGAAATTCTCGAATAAATGTCTTTCTTGTTTTCTCATGCAACAGCTGTCCGCGGGGTTTGTTAATGACCATGTTAATTAATATATTTGATTTGTCGGCGATGGATACGACGGACGGCCGCCACTCGTATTAGCATAAGCAAACCGTGAGTGGTTTCAAAGCGGACCTCCTAGAAGTGTTAATTCTCCGCTAGGATACGACGTGGATAATACCAGCCGAGAAAAGAATACGATGGTCGTATGCACAGAGGGCGTGTAGAAGATTGACGTACAGTCGGTCGAGCGCGAAATACTCTGCGTATTCGAATTACTCAGAAGTGTTAATTTTCGAGAGACAAGTATACGTGACAACGGAAAATTCCTGGCCAGATACGGGAGATACATAAAACGACCAAATAGGGACAGGCGATAGAAAGCGAGAGAATGAGCACGTTGGAAAAAACAATAATGCAAAACGCGCAGCGATACTTCGCTTTTGTTCTGTAGAGCACCGGCTGAATGGAAGGGATGGTAATGAGGAAGAAACGAGGAATATACCCAAGAAGAGGAGAATACGGAATGTCGTGGAAAAGGAGATCGGTGTCGTACTTGAGTCTGAAGCGAAACTATGCAAAGCGACTTTCATGGTGATGGCCGAGCCAAGTGCTAAGTAAACAGAGTCACATTAGTCCGCACCCGATCCATTAATGAAATCAAAACGGACCCAACGTAGGAGAGAAAAGCGTTGTCTTAGCCTCGATTGCATAACAGTTGTCCCCTCCCTCTCTCCGTTTATCTTTGCCGTTCACTTTTTTTCTCCGTCGATGGATCTCGACCTCGACCGTGAGAGCCATCATCATCATCATCATCATCATCATCATCATCATCATCATCATCATCATCATCATCATCATCATCATTGTCGTCGTCGTCGTCGTCGTCGTCGTCGTCGTCGTCAACCGTTGTGTACTCGACGATCGGGTGTTCGTGTCGTTCCATTATTCTATCCATTATTAGATCTCATGCGTTCGTGTGCACACCTGCACAGCTCTGACACCCGCTTGACGTTTAACATGCCATAACGCCCGGGAATTATGCTCAACCAACTATATGGCACGTTGTTATATGTAATAGAGTAACGCCGAGAATATTTACGCTTAGTCAGCTATAAGTTTCACACCATGCTTTATGAGATCGCAACACCTCGCTCCGCTGACGATTGACAGACATTTTTTACCGTTTCTACGTTAGGTTCGCTTCAAAAATTGACATGAATTTTTCCGATTTAAAGTCAAAGTGAAAGCCATTTAACGTTCTACAAACCGTAATGGAAAGTTCAATCGCGCCGCTGCAAAAGAATAAGCAATGTAAAAGCTGATGGCAGGATCTGCAGAGAACGTTATATGATACACAAATCAGGGACAGCAAAAACCGTACAGGACGGAGAAAAAGCTTGAATAACACGATCTTGCGCGTATATGAGGTTCTATCCTGGGCTAATAGGCATCACGATAGAGCAGAATGGGGAAATGTCTATTCGACGCGAATTACCGGCCAGAGAACTTTTCTACACCATCCCATCGATTTACATGTCTTCTTTGAAGAAAACTAACAATGCAAATACATTCCGGCCAATATTGGTGGAACCATTAATAACGGCCATTACTTATGTCTCTTAGAGATTTTCGATATGTGCAGTTTCGTTAGTGATGCGATGCAGTCGCAGCTGATTGTCAAAACGGAAAGCAGTAAGGCGGAAGCGATCCGTGTACTGGCATAGTTTCGAGACACGGCCTGTACCGTAGGCGGCTGTGAATGCACGTAGGGGGTTACACATGCGTGGAACCGTGCGTCCTGTGCAAGGTGCGCACGGTATTCTCAAGAGTTTCCACCATGCGCAATACATAATAGAGGCTAGCCGCAGGATGGTAAATCACCGAGAGACGCCATGCGGGCGCAGTTATATCGTGCGTGTGCACGCGAGAGCACGCATGATGGAAGATTAGTCCGGCATTGTGCGATCACCGTAGAGAGCCACACGATGATTTATCGCACACGAAAACACACGTATAGCCGACTGTGGCCTTCCCTGATATCGGACTTGACGGGGCACCAACTCTAACTATCCCTATCTGCCCTTCTGTACAACTTAACGATTTTCCAATGAAAACGGTTCGGCGGTACCCACAAAAATGAAACTCGGAGCGATACGGACACAGAGGACATAGATAACACGGCCTTCCATTCGGCGTCCTACGATCGTCCTGCAGACGAGACGAGATGCCGTAGAAACCACACACTACTGTAAATGGTAGCAGCCTGCAATCATCATAATTCTTCCTGATAGCCATGTCCGCGTGGACACCATGTCAGAGACAATTGCAAATTTAAAATAAATTTGTGCGGGAGGCTCACGCATAGAATCAACCGACCGCACCACAAAATCGTTTTGTTCCTTATTGCGTAGTTCGCTGAGTACTCGTCTCTAACGATCGAGACCACAGACCCTCTTAAAGACCGTTTCACCTACCGTCGTCCACTCAACGTTGTTTCTTCGCCCACCGACCTCCCTACTGCACGATGGAACTCACAGGTCCCGCGAACACCCATACTTCAATATTACACATG
Source organism: Hedychridium roseum (assembly GCA_963989215.1). Taxonomy (NCBI): domain Eukaryota; kingdom Metazoa; phylum Arthropoda; class Insecta; order Hymenoptera; family Chrysididae; genus Hedychridium; species Hedychridium roseum. The sequence goes on along the minus strand of OZ022318.1, from coordinate 109,017 downwards.
TGAAACTTTACAATTGTTATTTGTTATTATTACGCATTTATCGATAAAACAGAAGACTCGTTGAAAAATGCGCAACACCATAGAGAAAAAAGGAGTGTGAAAGACGAATAGTGTCTGACTCGCTCCCCCTCTCCGCGTCTTCCACCCTCATGAAAATGGACGATACGTTGCTTTAGATCTTCCTTAAGCGACCGCGTAAACCTCTCCCGCCAGCGGGTCAGCAAATGTGGGCAAATGACAAGCCTCTCCTTTGCATTAGTAGCAGTCGACAAACACAGTGTTACAGTGTGAGTAAATAAAGCGGAATCTCCACGTCGCATTGTTTCATGCAGCAGACGGACGTCCCGTACGTCGACGGTAAAGGAACCGGCCACGCGGTGGTACGACAAGACCACCGCTCGATTTGCCAGAACTGTTTTTATGTCGCTCAACGGAAGAAGCAACAAAGTCGCATGGAATAACGACTGAAAAACGCCGGAAATACGCAAACAGTCGCAAAAAGGAATGCCTGCAGTGGCTGGTGTGAGAAGATGAATTTTCTTCTTTTCTTGATCTTTCCGAGTGTCTTGGTTATCTTATTTTTGCCATCGGCTTAGCAGAAAAAGACGGCAGCCTGTCGTTCAGCTAGGAGGAATTAAAAAACCTGTCGATATAACGCTATTATTCGAATGCATACTAATGCATGTAGACACGTGTAAAGTGAGATATAGCTAAGAGCATCGGTAAACCATGCGGATCGTTAGAAAATTCTCTTGAACCCGGGGTAACTCTTGAAGTCGCCCCCCCTTTCTTCCACTCTTCCGTTCTTTCCTTCCTTCTTTCCATCAGACTCGGCTCTGTGATTCTCTTAGCCATAGAGTGCCATGCGCGCGGCATGCCGCGAGAGATCGAGATGCAAAGGAGACCCGCGCGCTTTTAAACTCGCCGCCGCGAAGCGGATAAATTCGCCCAGGTCCCTCGATCTATTAATTCGAGCCGGCGTTGCATTCCTGCGGGGTCTCGACCGCAGAGCCCCACTCGACTTCTCGACCTTCCTGCTTTCTCGCGGTTATCCGCGGTTATCCTCAAGAGCATATGCACGTTCGCATAGAAAAATCTACTTTGATGTATATATATATATATATCTGCACGCATCCATCGTTGTATACATACAAATGTTTGGCGTGTCGACAGCGTTAACGTGGATGCACATGCACATAGGTTGATTTCTTCGAACGAATTATAAGCAACTAAAGAAAATCCCGACTACTGAATTGATCAACACAACTATGACGCGCATACGTAGCTAAGCTGTAAGCTCAATGCTCGTACGACAGAGGAGAGAGAGGTGAGAAATGCTAACCGCACGTTGACCGATCTCTACACACTGAGCTGTCATGAACTGACATATCGCTCTGATAAAAGGCAGCGCGTTTTCACTTCGGTCCGACGACGTCCTCTATGTTTACATAAGTATTCCTTACACGGGGAGGCGATTCGATAGCTAATGTGCCGGACACGTCGCGCACCCAGCACCACATCCCAACCAGTCGAACACGACAGATACGCGCGACCCGCGACCTCAGCCTGCCCCAACGATTAATTAAACCGACGTGCCGCAGTCTCGAGTAGATTTTTGAAAAAAAACCTCAAATTCTCTTTAATAACGCTCTTTCTCTCCCTGTCTAAGCTCACAGACCCCACTTCCCCTCGACTCTTCCTGCCGAAGAACCCAAAACACGTGGTACATTAATTCATGCGTTATGCGTTTTAAAGCGAAGACATACCACATACACGCATATCTATAGTGCATCTACACGTGATATCGACCTATCACTTTTCATAGGTGACATACCGAATATTCCTAAGCTTCTCGTTCAACGAATTTGAAACTAGGAAAGTCGACATGTCATCGTGCCTAAATACACGGCACTTACTGTATTTCGTTACATCCACTCTGTACGTCCGTTCCAGTGATGTCTAATCAAGTATTGTATAGGATCGATTAAATCGTACCTGGTGTTGGCTCGTTCCCTGTCGGTCCGACCTCAAATAAGCGTAGATAACATCTGAAACCTTTTCTCCCTCTGATATCGTAGAACAATGGAATGCGGCTATTAATATTGTCCTGCTATCGCGACCGCTATCGCACGCTTCACACTCCCCACGCACTCGGATAACACGATCCGAACGTAGGGACATTCTCATTGCTTATTAATGCGCCTCATTACGGCCACTCCGCACCGTATTAGTCAATGCTACGTTGCCCGACCGTCTAGTGTTTCAAACGGGATCGGGGCAGGGATGCATTGACCGATCCAAAGACGAAAGACTTCCACCAATAACCGACTCAAGAACAACACTGGTATTATAAAAAAAAATAACAATTCTTACGACGGCGATTTATTGAGACTCGTCGAATGCTCTTGACAGGTGCTACGTGCGTTGCTCCCGTTATTTTTTTAATTCGCTTGCATTTATACTGATAGATTAATTGGCCTTTATAAACGTATCTACCGTAGTTTAAATGTTATGTTCATATAAATGATGATACGTTTTCGAGTGGATGTGAATCTACGAATGTACAAGTATAGGATTTGCATATGCGCAATTCATATACGAAGATATAGAGGTGTAGGTATAAGCAGGTGTACGAAGGTACGTGAACTATGTAGTGGATGCGCACCTTTCTAGACGCGCCGGTACGCTGACATATCGAAACTCGAGTTCATAGGTGTGGGCGTGTACATGTCAGTCCGTACAGTGACGGCGGATGTGGAGTGGATCGAGAGCGTACGTCCCTGTACGATAAATGTTGGAAAACGTTAAGAGGAGGCGTAATTCGCATTGACGTGATTCCGAGGATGTGCAAAGTCTGGAAACGTATATTTGATTCACCGTTCACGACAAATGAATATCTCGCAAGCCAATTATTGATAGATACGGATTGGAAACTGATGTTCTATATGCAGCACGCAGATGATGGTGATGAGGATGAAAAAATAAGCTAAAATAATAAAAGGCTAATGAACGGGAGGCGAAGGAGGAACGAACGGTGGGAGGGACCAGAACGTCAGATTCAGGTACGGCGAGGCGTTTTGCGCGGCGATAGTAAAGCTCCATCAAAGGCGGCAACAAGAAACCAGCATCGGGTCGGTTGGTGGGCTGGTGGGTTGGTGGGCTGGTGAGCTGGTGAGCTGGTGAGCTGGATTTCAATAAGCGGCCATCGAGCCCGAGAGGATCACTTTTATTTTTCGTAGGTCACGACCATGGTTCATGCAAACCGGCGGACAGCTTGCCATTATTGCGTCGTCTGCGCGAGATTAGACGCACACGAGGAACCCCCTCAGCTTGAGAGGCGCGAATGCTCACGCCGTACTGCGCCGCTGGTGCCCATAACGCCCACAACGTCCGGAACGTGCAGGACGCACGATTATACCCCTCTACCTGCCTGAAAAACAGGCTTTAATTAATACTACTTCCTTATATTTTCAGTCCATTCATTCAACCTATAGGCGTTTGCCTTCATAATCAACGTCGTCGGTAGTTGAACTGACATATACCAACTGGGCCGTTGGGTCCGGGTGATTTCGTCGAAGGCATGTAGAGTAGGCGCGTCATACGAGGTCAAGAGAGTTTGGGCCGAAGGTTGTGAGGTTGGAGGTGTCGGAAACCGTAGGGGGCCCCGTTCCTAGTCGGTGCTACATCATTCGCGGCGACAGCGTATCCACTTGTTAGCGAACCAGGCACCAGCCACTGCCTACAAATACGTTTCCGCTGTGATAAATGGACTGCAACTCTCGAAATACGAAGGCATTCCGACACCGGGCGTTACTTGATTAATGAACTACGCGAAGGATCTCTGCACCAATGAGAAGACGGACCAAGCCCGGCTCCGATTAGCGAATTCGGCTTTACTATTTGCAATACTAATCCGCCGTACGTGCGCGTAAAATGTCACTTACATTTTCCTCTCGTTGTTCTTCCGGCTGTTGGAACGTCTAAACGTGCGTATCAACATGATTTGTTGGAAAAACCGGCTATACCGGGAAAAATTTTGAATCGAACCGAAGCGTAAGCTCATAAAAATACTAATCCATTGCCTCGAATCGACCGGTTAGCCAGCTAGCCAAGTATAGCTATAAATCAATATCAGAGTGCTCACGATATCCACTCCATGTGCGGGTGTGTTCGTGCCCATAATAAATTCATGAATTGTAAAACTGCTGCTCACGCGTACGAGACGAACCATGGCAGATTGGATTTATTGGTCGACCTGACCCCACTATGACGGCTCTCCCTAAGACCATGGATGCGTGTTCATGGGGTTCAGGTCTCGGCGTAAACCGCAAGCGCGAAAATCCAAAGGAACTCAACCTGGCCCACTCCCCGCTTGACACTGGCCCAGGTGGATTCCAGTCATAGCCAACGTCTGGTAGGCGGTTGATGTATGAACGACTTAAAGGCTCACTATCGATCAAATGCCTTACATTCAATTATCTGAGCCACAGAGTAGAAGGCTCTAGATTACGATTTTCAACAGTTCAAATGCCTTTTGAATTACAAGTGCTTTAGACACAGTTTTAATGCTCAAAATGAATAATGCAATTAGAATATCAGCGTGAATTTATAAATAAGTCAGCTGGCACTTTTGTGGCTGATATTTGACAGAGAGAAATACGCAAAGAAATCGAGAAGGAGAGCAATCGTCAATGATTCGGTCACGGATTCGATTGTCTCAAACGCAATAACGAATTGTACCCCCTCCATTCGTATGGCAGTCTCGACTATTTTCAACTTCCAACTCCACTTCTTCGCTCTGTGCCCGCCAGTTCTGTCACCCGCAGGCTTTTGGATTTACAAGGCAAACCCAACGGGCTCTTATCCGGCACTGATCTCCTCAGGCGGGCAAGCTCATTTAAAACAATAAACCGAGACAATTTCATAAATTTCATCGTGGATATATCTGTCCCTGAATCGCTGCGGAATAATTTTAATCAGGAGTGCCGGCGCCACGGGACGTCCCTCGACGCTCTGCACGATGCCCGGCACGATGCTCGGCACGATGCTCGGCACGATATTCTCGGGCGACTGACTGAACCTATCGCGTTCGATGGGATTCCTCCCTGAATCCTCTGACACCGCACCAATTTACCGTTACCCCTCTTCACGTCCATTTGCTGCACACTTTTCCGACAAATCACTTGTGAAATCGATTACCACAACGATCTTGCATCTTTGCCTTTTCTATTGACATACGTGTGCATGCGCACTCACACTTGCCGGAATCAGGATAAGCGTTTAGATCATCGTACGGTAGACGTAAGGAAGATATTCCCGCACGTTCTACGACTTATGTGCAGATTAAAGTACACATTGCACTGGAATTTTGCCAATAATGACGATTTTAAGACAACAACGTCGCCATATGCACTTGCATACGTTTCAATAGTCCCATTGTTGGAATCTTGAAAAATTCTTTTCGGACACCCGCATAAATATCGATAGGCGTCATTTACGTTTGGATTTGAATCGGCTTAATTTTCTTTTGAGTACACGTTAAAGACCAATTAAAGGATCGACAGTAGTCCATCGGACAGCGTTAGCGGCCGTTCGGGCCCAAGAGAGTATCCCTAAACGTTAAGAGAGGTGTGCGTGTAGCAAGGGCCTCGTGTCCAATATAAATCAGATTGTATCACGGTAGGAGGATCACGGTTTATCGCTAGGAGGATCTCACGGAGTTGGCCGTCGGGCAATTATCGCCGATATATCGACGCAGGAAAATGTCACCGTGCGCGGAGAAACCGAGCATCGTTGTGCACACCTTTTTCTCACCGACACATCCTCGTCGCTCCCTCGTAGGATCGATCGTTTTGCCTGCGTGGATAATTACACCTCCGTTCCTTCGTATACGTCCCGATCGCGATTGAGATTAGATCCTATTAGACGTAACGTCGATGATCGATAAGGAAGTTAGGTTGATTCACACGAGTCACAGACCGTGCGAGTAAGAAAGAAATCGTTAAGAAAAATGTACAAATTATCGGCCAACTGTACTCGATCCGGGTGAACGGGAAAAGAGTTTTCGCACAATTTTTACCGTAGTGCAGCATGGCTTCGCCAACTACTTTCCTTTACATTCTGCCATGTATCTTTCAATAATTCCAACAGAAAAGAATGTTTACCAAAGTATCTCCTCCAGTCATTCACACCTGCATGCGCGTTAAACTCTAGAACGCATAAAAAGTACGAAGGCGCGTGAATCGCCTTAGCCAGCTCGGTCGCACGCGTGCATTTCTCTGGCGATTGTTATCTGCCAGCGATATATTAAGCGCCATTACCCGTATTTAGAAGGCGGTGCTGCTACGGGGCAGGCGTTTCTCTGCTTATCGAGATCGTTGCGCCGCAAGAAACTTTCGAGCGTTTGCGTTCTTACGCGACCCGTCGCGTTCCTGCGCGTGCTCCGAAACTCCGTACGCTTCCTACGCTAGCCCAATAAAAACAGATGATTTCCTCGTTAGCGAAATCCAGTCCAATCTAATCTAACAAAGATGCAGCACATCCCATCTTTCGACGAAACACGCGTAATCACATGAGTACCAATGCACACGACTTTCAAGCATATAAGTGCAGCATATAAATGTACACGGTGGTCACAGCGCTAGATATTTGTTTTAAAAGCTGCGCCGTGCATCACGCTGGATCTTGCCTAAGCGCATGATTTTTTCAGTGGGTAAAGTCTAGACGGAAGTGAATTTTTGCATGAAATTCACTCTGTAGCGTTTTCTTTTGAGAAGGTGACAATGATTCGAACCACTGTCTTTTCCACAACCGTAAGCAGATTCAACCCCGTGTATGAGCGAAAACGACGATGATGTTGGGCCAGGGAGTTTGATGCGTTCTTGGACGCAACTCAGTTGTCCATTAAGAGGGTATTTCACGGCACGTCATGTTTTATGTGAACCCACGTGACTCCATATGTCATACGCGATGCGAAGAACGTTGTGACGGAGGTCATTACAGGTCGCAGTCGCACGATTCGCCGGTCAAACCGTGTCGATCAATTTCATTCAACGGCTTTTATATTCGGCGGATACTCATGGCGGTCCTCTTTGTAACATTTCCACAAAGAAACTATTAGGAATGCGTCGATTGTGTATCAGTTAAGCTTGACCGACAACAGTGATGACATTAAACGGAAAAAAGTTCGTATCAATCGGCAGCGCCAAGGACGAATATGCGCGAACGTATGGTGAAAATCAGCTAAGACCTGTCCATTTAAGTCATACAAAATTGTCTTCGATTCATGTAGCATTCGCACCCGTTAGGCTTTCGCATACTGCACGTGTAGTCGATTTATCATAAAATCATTCGCAGCAGATGAAATTCACTTATATTAATGAATGACTAATTAATCAGAGCTGGATGAGAGAGGCACTTAGTACACCCGATCGATCGATACGGGCAAACAAGTTGCCACCCTTCTATCTCGACAATCAGTCGCCGATTATACAGCTAGAAGCCTCCTCCGATACAGATATTGCACAATTAAATTAGACTAGAATCAGTAGTTAAACTACCTCATTCTCGCGACATGCCCGTAAAATGTGAAAAGAACGGGGAGAAGTAAAAATGGGAGTACAAAGAAGAAGAAAAGGATGAAAATGAAATGAGGAAGGCACTAATCGATCCTTCAGCTCACATTGTTACCTCCGGAAGCCGATTAACAGCATCTAACGATCTCGGGTTACGGCGATATAAATGATGGTATTAAGGATCTCGCGAGCGCGCATCGTGGGAGTCGGTCGAAGGTGAAATGCTCTTACTCGCAGTCGCGAAGTAATTAAGATCTTAATTAGGCATTCATTCCTTCGGTTATTGGCACGCACGTGTACCATGGACGAGTCCGAAGGCTCTTCCTGCTACCTGCGTTCACGCAAGCTTACACTCCATCGTACCGATCAACTTACTGCGCACCGTTCAAGAAATTAGTCACGTGCATTGCCATCCCTTCTTTACACGCGGCTCAGTTGAACCTTCGGAATCAAATATCTTTCTTGCGGATGGTCGGCGCAACGGGAGAATACGGATGTCTTCCGACTCACCCTTCTACCATACTCTTGACCATGACTCTGTCAGTATTGGACATTTTATCACGGATAACTTGATTCCTGCCCCACTAATTGGTGCACATATTACCGTGTAAAAAGAACCAACGACCCCAATCCCCGACCCGCTCTCGGTCCTGGTAACGATAGGGCATTACATGTTAACACTTCGTAAACCTCTGCAACCAAGAGAATATTTGCGCGCAAAAGAATGGCAGAGAGATTCGGATGGCGCGACAGGGGACAAGAGTAAAACCAAGAGGCAAGGCACCGTTTGCCGATTGGTTGGCGGTATCCTCCGTCGCAGCCACTGACGAGAATGGAGGCCATCCAGACCCACTCCCACTGTGACTAGTATATCTCTCAGCGTACGTTTCCATTCCCGTTTATTCTACAATCGTTGGCTAGTAATCTTTTAGGTGCCTCCTTTTCGCCTCTCCTTACGTTCAGTTTCTCTTCTTTAGCTGTGCCATTCGTTTCCCTTGCGTGTACCATAATTTCGCGGTTTTCAGGTCGACCAGTCATATTATTTAGTACCGGCAATTTTTAGAAATTGCGATTACCAGCAAACACGGATGACGAGGAACGTTGAGCAAACGTGTTCCACAGGCCTCCTGTCCATTGTTACACTCTATTCAGTGTAGTTCGTACTACGGAATATGAAAAGTGAATAGGGCGACGCAACTTGGAAGAGTTCGAGAAGTGCTGAACGGTGCTAAAAGGGGCGTGTCATCGACGACGATTAAAAATAGCAGCGAATGCACCTATCGTTCTAAGTGGGCTCCCGACCCACCGCATTTTCCGACACAGAAGCTGCGCCCCGGCTGACTTGACAGTGGTCGCTGTTTACGTCGGCTCAGAGGTGTCAAATGAAGGTGCGCCGTCTTTTCGTCTTTGCCCACAAACGTGTCAAGTCGTACCACCATGCGATACACATATACACGAAGCGGAACAAATTTCGGGACGGGAAAAATTCGCATAAAAGAGTCTTGCTAAGTCAATCGTTATCACGGACAAACTTGTAAACCGTCAGAAGCAGAAACGGCATTTACAAATTTCTACAATGTGAAATTCGACGATTGATCGACGGCTGTTAAAAAGGAACAGATACTTCAACTGCGAAGCTTGAGGATAGTGATAGCTTTTGTGCCAGTACAACAAGAAGACACGTAAGGAGAAACCAGACGGTACAGACATCAGGGATAGAATTGACAGGGTCTTTCAACGATTCCACTCGTACTTGTCACTTATCGAAAGGGCCGAACAGGTTTCTCCATCAGTCGAAGCATTACAAAAATGCCGGAGAAACTGAAACGATATGACTAGACGGAAAACTCTCAATAGTCCTCGAGTACCGTACGAAAAGTTTAATCATAACTGTGATGTCTTGTTGGAATAGCAAACAAGTTAATTTGTCCATAAGTCGACGGAATATTCGCATCTATACATAGACATATACGCTTATGTATGTATGTATGTTAAGAGTAGTCGCGGGAAAACTTTAGGTGTATTCTGAACATCCATCATATCTTCGATAACGGTCAGATAGAAAGTATTAGGTGGAAGACTTTAAGTACCATATTTTTCTTTCCCAAAATACATTCAATAGAATTTTTATGAAAAGAAACAAATGTAATGAACAACAAATATAATGAAATTAAGAGGGAAAGAACGTGAGAGAACTAAACCGAATGAGATATGGAAAATCAAAGAAGCTAAGAATCGTGTGAACCGACGAAGAAGAAGAAAATCGTCCTCGAAGGTGTCGGCAAACAGGATCGTTCGACGAGTGGTTCGACTCCGGTGGTCTGCAGTGGTAATGCCTTAGTTTCCATGCAAACTGGCCGTACGCCTCCGTACCTTACACATAACCGGATATTAAGATGGGAAGTACCCGATGAGACTCTCCGGCTGTCCGCGTCTCGCCCATCCCCTCGTTCGACGTCTCGCCCCGCCTCGCTTCCCGCGAGGTCGAGATCTAGATGGAGATCACGATCCTCAAACACGCGTCAAAAAATAAAACAAAAGCCTGTTTGCTGCAATGCTCGGTTTGTACAAATGAATATGTACCTTTTTCCTGTACAGCTATCCTATTTTTATAGTATTTTGCTTGGGCCTTTGGTTTATGTTAGTTGTAAACGTGCTCACGAGATGTGACAGTTATTAGTCAAGATTAGTTCTCGTGCACGAGACAGAGAACTCCCACAAAACGCTACTGTATTTTGACACGGTTCATCTTAAAATTAATCGACGGTCGGTTTGCTGTAGCTGGGATTATGATTTGTCTGTATTAGCTTTGGTGCGGCTAACCAAGACTTTGATATACACGTTGCACTTACAGTCAGCGAATAACCATCATAGACTTATTTCTATATCTTCTGTTGTTCCGAGCCAGTAAGTTACCCCCCTTAAGGAAGAATGACATGATAAAAAGAATGCCTATGCAACATCCGATTGAAAACGTTACGTCACATGACCGTGGATTCTGACACTGGTGATAAGACACGTCAATTTGTGCAAATCCTCTTTTAGTAAGTATCAAATAAAGAAATACAAAAAAATTTGTGTGGGGGTGGGAGCACAACAGGACGTCCAGCTGTATACAATGGTAACAGTTTAGGCGAAGAACTGAGAAGGGAGTGTAAAGTAGTAACAGAGGCCAAAAGTGCCGCGTACCATAAAATACGAGCTTTATTAGTTAAAGCGATGGAGAAACACGCATTTCGGCTGGCAATTTCATTACTTTCTTTCTAATTGCTCGCCATTTGGGATACACTATATTACGCACTGCATCCACAACCTGTTCTTCCGTTCCCTTTCTCTCTCTTTCGTTCAGTCTCACACTCAGTCCCCTTTACATTTTCAAGCCCTTGTACATTTTACTATCAGTCTTTTGCCCGTCCAGCTTGTAACAAAACTTGTATTATTGCTCTCAGTGTGTTTTACGCGTAAGTTTAAAAAGTATCGACCACACACCTCAAAACTTAATCTTTTAACTTCAACACACTGGAACGGCTGACGGGGTCAAGTGGGTGCGACCTCGGGAGACTAAATTATATGAGGCTCTGCATTTGTGGAGCACGTACATACCAACTCATCATGCAGATCATTACGCTCAGTGCACTTCATACGTACGTATCTACTCTTCATTCCTCGTACCTTTTGTCCAGATTTCACAAGAACCGGGCCGCTAATTCTAATAAAATATTTCTACAAAAATCTCAGTGAAGTTGATTAAGGTAGGTCGAAAAATTAATAGCAACTTATACCTCCATGGAAAAAAGGAAGGCGTCGACTTGCATAATATGTCAATTGAAGTATGTAACATATTATACGTACATGTAGACAATATGGCTGAATTCCAGTTACTCGCAAACATCACTGAATTACATGATCGCACTGTGCCTCCATCCTAAGCGACAAAATCTACCCAATTACCCATCATACTCGCATGCGCGTGAGAAGCGCAACTGAAGGTTTTAGCGGACAATCATCGCGTGTACGACGAAGTGTTTGAGAAGCCTGCATTCCAGATGGTCGGCTGCTTTACCAACGATATTGACACGAAGCCACGGTACTCGCACGGGGCAAATATTACACGACTTTGCGAACCGACGCACTTAAGAAACCAAGATATGTGGTACCAAAGTCATTTTATGAGGAATTGAGTCCGTCCTTATTCCTCTCACCTTAAATCCGTTACATGGCATTAATTACTTCCACGAATGCCGTAATTAGGCAAATAATTGATTACACTGGGAACATTAAATACTAAATACAGTCATTTCTTTATTAACTTCGATTTCATCGAACGGCCCCATATGAAACACGTATTTCCTCGTTAGCAGAAACTTCATGTAGACGTGGATGCAGGTATGTGTATTTCGAATAAGAATATACAGCCTTACGCACCGATCGTAACAAATTACTTTTGTTTCGTATATAAACAACGACAAAACTAAACGTATGTGTAAATATTACACGAAACACTGGCCTTTTCATCCTATCGTAATCCCGTACAGTGATTACAAATAAAACTAATATGATAATTTACGAACCACCACGTTGCACTTGCGAAGATAAGGTAAAACGCGGCGACTTTGACGATTCAAGCATAATCAACAGTAAATCGCTATTAATATATCGTCTTTAATGGGACGCACAATTTCATGCAAATTTCGACGATTTGAAGACGCTAATATCCTGTACATTTTATCAACGTGTGAAGCCGTCGCAAAGATTTGATCGCAAAATATGATACGTTTTCACGTAAAAACAAATATTTTCTGTATATTGATTAAAGTAACTGACAATAAGTAGTACGCATCACCTTATATAAATTTGTTAGTTCCGCTTCTGTAAACTTTTTTCTGATACTGCATTCTTTGACAACGGCTCGAAAAAAGGCATCACTTACAGCATAATCGGCAGAGCCCTACATCGACCTGTATACGAATTATGTCGTTTCTTGCAGTATAGGACGGGCGGAAAGTAATTTGACTTCTTCTCATCGTTTTTGCATTTTAGTTTCACTTCGCGTCTTATTCCACGCCGATCAATTGCCCATGTACGATCGTTTAAACTTAATAGTCTGCATGATTTCCACAAATTCTTTGGATTGTAGTTGTTCGTTCAGTCTTGCTAACCAAAGACCCAATAACTTTTTTATATTGATTTCGATTCACTTCCTGTTGAGGTACGTTCACGAGCAACAGCAACGAATAACCAAAATTTAGAAGGAATCGAAATTTCGTTGAGAAACATGGAACATCCTTACGGACGATAATGGCCAAGCGATATCACGTTTTCCTAGTAAGATCGAGTGGGGGTCCAATATCCCGAAGAAGCGCATTATTATCGTTATCCATAAATCTTGCTTCTTCCAGGATGCCACACACGGCATCCTGATCGATCAGTTGCGATGTTATTTCTCTGGGTTTGATACTCAGATCGATTGGTTCAACCTGTTCAGGGCCGAGAGATCTCAGATATGCCAAGCTCTTCTCATGCGCCACATTCACCCGCTCAGATCCAAATCCATGTACTACTACTATGGTATCTGTTCCATTTTTTCGCCCCTCACGACTAATAGCGTTTTCCACCCCTGTCGGAGAAGGCGTGGTCCTCGGACTGGTGCTGTCGCTTGAGGAACTCACTGGGCCGGTGAGTACTTGAGGCCCGCCAAACGATGAAGACTGGTATGGTACGAGAAACCTTTGTTGGAAAGTAAAAAATGGCGCGCTCAATAAGTGCATATGCGTAAGTGCCGAATGAAAAAACGGCGGCCCACGCAACGTTGGGAACCTCGAAATTTCTGGTCTGAGAATGTCATGTGCTGCCGTCCTACCGTGGCCACTAGACCTCAAAATTGGATGCTGATTTACCGTTGGCACTTGTTCAGCAACTTGAGGTCCCTCAACCTGTGATTCTTCTCGTTTGAATCTGAGTTTTGTTGTCTCTTGATGTCGTCGACGGAGGCTATGATGTAACGAGGATGGACGATGATATCTGTTTACCCCGATTATGCTATTGCTATCGTTATTGTTGTCGTCGTCGTTATTGTTGTTTTTGTTGTTGTTGCTATTGCTATTGCTATTGCTATTGCTATTGCTATTGCTATTGATATTGCTATTGTTTTTCCTATTGCTATTGCTGTTGTTGTCGCTGCTGACGCTATTTCTTGTAACGTTACTGTTACTACTACCTCTGATGCCACTCCCAGTATCATTATTATTGGCAACGTCTAGAGAGGCAAACACTTTCTCGTACGCGGTTTTTGGATCGTTTAGCAGACGAACCTGCGCCTGGTGTGATTGTTCCTGCAGGAGACAGTGGATTTTGAACCAATTTGACCGTCTTCCGTACCTGGAACCTGACTTGGACATGCCGACCATCAAGCACTTGCGCAAACGGCACGCCTTGCAAGTCGTGCGATTCTTCTTGTTGATCACGCATACACCACCGCTCTTGCATTCCGATATACTGCCCAGATTGTTGTAGGTCCGGCCGAAGAATGACTACGATCAACAGAAAAGCAGATATCTGCAAACTGCTTCTAGCTCGCACGGCTTTCATGTTGATAGACTGATTCGTGAACTGGCCTCAGGTCAATCGAACCATTTGCAGCCATCTTGACACTGTATTCCTCACCTTACATCCTTCGCACGTAAAGGCCCCAAAGTGAAAGCCCGCAGCCGGTTCACCACAGACTCTGCACAGCTGATTCATCTGCAACAGGAAGATTAAGAGCATCGTATGGACGATGACTATAAATGTTAATGAAGTAGGCGTAATGCAACCGAACATTATGCGTCATAGATGACTTATACACTGAAGCTGAGAGGACATTGCGTTTCGCGAAATTCAATGAAGAATGCCCTTTTTTCATTCGAGGGATATCCTGCACACTCTCAAAAAAACACAAAGGAATACATGGGCAATTTCTGACCACGTCGGTACTGCCGGTTGTCGGGACGATCCTCGACATAGGCGTCCACCAAGCTAGCTCGTGGTGTCGATCCGTCCTACCCAAGTCAGGCAAGTCTGCGTAATCTCCCGAACTCGTGATCTCGTCCTTGTCCATCCGATCGCGTTCAGTGACAAACAGTGAATAATCGAGTATCCTGGCTCTCCGTTTCGATAGCTCTTTGCCCCGTGTCCTGCCATAAGATCATTTTACATGTCAATTTCTTACCCCACGGAGGAATGTCGCTTGTTTATTGAACAATCCCAACATCTGCCCTACTCCATTACTTTTCCGCACTCACGAAAAAACTACACAGTCTCACAATAGTCCTGACAACAACTGACCAACTGTTATCAAAGAAAGCAAAAAACGATATGACATAGCCGGATAAATAGTTTCAATGAACTTCACGTACGTCACAGTCGCTTTCGAACTGTTGTAACGAGGGTATCATCACAAACTATATCTGTTGACTCGACTTTATGGAGTTTTTGCCACGATAATAAAAGGGACTTCTCACATTATGAGAATGACAGAAAATGTTTACTGAACACTCACATGAACAGAGCCTTGCCAGTTGTCCTAAGACGATTCATTCGATAACATCAACTATTCTTCACAGGCTGATCTGATCTAGTATTCCAGACATTCTCCAAACTTTTTCCAATATTATTCCCATTCAATTCTACTTGGAAACAACGCACTTAATCCAATCGATGGACGTTCGCATAACGCCAATAATTACATCACTACCACACGCGATGCAGAAATTGTCAAACTTCCGCCTATGAACATAGACTTCGCGAAATGTCTATTGGAATTCACTTGCAACTCGTGACAACGACGAAATAACGAAAGACTCCTGACTGTTGTAACGAAAAGCACTACACAAACTGAAAAATTCCAAGTGATCCCGAACTGGTAGAATTTAAGACGGGAGAGTAAAATGAGTAGAATTAAAGGGGAAAAAACGAATGAGGTACGTAAGGGACAACGGAAGCGAGATTACGAGGTGGACCGATCCTCCGATATAATGGATCGTAATAATATCGGACCACCGGCCGACTCGGGGCGTGCGCTCCTCTAGCACGTGGCCGCGAGACTGAATATCCCCTACCTCCCAGGTACCCGCGTCACTTGCTTTGCCTGCCTCGTCCTTATCTCGCCTACGCTCGCCCGAAAGAGAAAGACTGTCGCGACCTTCTCTTTCTCCCTCGATCGTAAGGAGGAGGCGACTTGGACAAAT
Source organism: Hedychridium roseum (assembly GCA_963989215.1). Taxonomy (NCBI): domain Eukaryota; kingdom Metazoa; phylum Arthropoda; class Insecta; order Hymenoptera; family Chrysididae; genus Hedychridium; species Hedychridium roseum. The sequence goes on along the minus strand of OZ022318.1, from coordinate 93,218 downwards.
AGAGGGGAGCTTCTTATTTTCCCAGAGCTTCATATGAAACCACTCCCCTCCCTCTCCTTCACTCCTTGTCAATATAAATACGACCCCACTCCTTCCCTTTGCCATTTGATCTCTTCGCAAAGGGGAAGAACCGTTCCCTCCCTTCTTGATCGCTGCGGCGCTCCTCCTTGATGAGAAGATACTTTCGGCCGAATACTCCCTCTTTTTTCGTCAAACACCATCTCTACCCAGTGCATGATATATCGCAGATTCGCCACTGTCATCAGTATTTTAGGCACGATGCACGAACATATTTTTCTAACGGTTACCAATCTCCGGATGAGACAGTAATAATATCGACGGTATTAATGAAATTGCCTTAAAATACGTGTATTGAATAACGAAAAAACAATGTGCCTTTCATTCGCATTATTAATTTCCCTACAATACACAGACATTGACACTAGGATACGTTTTGAACAACAAAAATGGCTTGACGTAGATTGAACTGGAATGTCTATAACCGTTAGAGACTTCAATGCCTGGGAGCGAGCGATTTCTTCGTAGTGACTTCGATGCTGATGTCACATCTGGGTTCGTTAAAATCGCACGTTCATTAACATGAAAATGTTCACGTGTAGTGTATCGATCGAATGTACAATATTAACGGAAACATTCGTGATTACATGTATATGTCGTTATGTAGGCATTACTGAAATGAAAAATTAGTACTCCGCATTCTTGGGTCTGCATCTACGCCATTGTTTCGTTTGCATATCTTTCACAACGTTCCACCTGAGGTCGCCACCGATCGGGTTGTCCCAATCTTACAACGGTGCTTTATTTTTTATTCTAAACTTTCATTTTCAGTTATTCTTAATTTTCTTTTACATTATTATAGGAAATCATGAACCTCTGATACACTTCTTTGCAAACCAATCACACCGCTCCCTGAACTATCTATTAATTTACTATCCAATGTTCTTCTCATATGAATATATCCTGCGAATTATGATAAATGTATCTAATTTGTAAAGAAAAATCGATATACAAAAGACTATCTCGATGTATTAGGCGTTTAATAGCAATTCCGGAGGAGGTCACCACGGTATGGTGTTAAACGAAAGACCCTTCTGTCGGTAACATGTGCACGATACATAATTTCCTGTGTCCTGTGTTTCTGGTCCATAATTTCTTATCTTGTATAACCGCATATTAATTTACACGCTCGTTTTGTGCAGGAAAATATAATTTACGAATATAGTTACTACTTTTTGCATTGAAGCTTACAAACTATTTAATGCAAGTGCTTGCATATAACTTCAGGTTGTTCGTTCCTCCCTCTGTCATGCTTACTCTATGCTCACATATATCTACACTCAGGAAATTTGTTTGCTACTTAGCATACACGGTTCTCCTCACACGTTATTTATGCAGCCAAAACAATTTTGTAGGGTATCCATCAGCCGACGTACATAAATAGAGTCTGAATGATTTACGGGATTTCATTTTAGTTCCACTATTGCCTCATGTTACTGGTCATTTCTCGAAATATGATAGGAGAATTTAATTTTAGTGCTTGGCAATACTGTAAATAGCCACGACCCACTGTCCAATGAATGTATTTTAAATCGATTCTCGATCCTAGTGGCTATAAGGCACAACTTCGCGACAGTGGGGCCGTCACCGAGGCGTCAAATTAGGGGTGGGTTGGTTTTGCACGAGGGCAATAATACAAATGTAAGCATAAAAACATGTGGATTGTCTGATGATTCATGATCAGGCCATTAAACGAATTCGGTGTGCGGTATGTGCGATCATTACTGGGAACCTCTGGCCGAAGTCTACATTGCGGAACAGGCGGAGTCATCTGACCCGGATTGTTATATTTATTGTCTTTGCAGCAGAGTGTTTATTCGGTAGGTACATTTCCTATATAAGCAAATCAATTATAGTTTCAAAGACCGGCACACTGTTGCTTTTCATTATTGTTATTTACATTAAAAGAAAAATTATATGACGATTAACATGTTTATCGATTAGTGGCGTGACACACGACCTAACCTTGACACCCACTGATTTAGTCAGAGTCCAAATAAATTGCCGTAGTATTTTTTGCACATGGGTATCTATTATTACATAAACTTCTATAAGTGTAATGCAATTACATACCTATAAGGACCTTGCACAAATTTCACTAAAACATGGCGTCAAATTCTTTAGGAATCCTGAAGTTTATACTGTTCTTGCTTCAGAGGATGCTAGCGACGGTGATGATAATGAAGGAGATTATATGGGTGAAATGTTAGATCTCCACAAGCAAGCAAGAACGGAAGTGCAGGTCGTAGGAAAGCAGGATGTAAGATTATTTTTTTCATAGCCACACATAGCCACGCCATATGTGAGCACTAGCCGTTAATTGTTAACTAATAATGAATACTTTTATGCTCTCAGGAAGAACCAGTAAGCTGTTATTGTAGTGCATCTCATACGGACAACAATTATTCCACAGATGAACATGATTCTGTACGTGACTCGTCTTGTCGCCCGGTTGCACATTGTCTCACACAAAAGTTAAGTCTCCATCAATCCGACTCTGGGGCAGATTTATCCGAATACCATGACCAACAAGAAGCAAAAAGCGTGCACTGCTTCCTTGGTTCATATGGTAAAACACTCTATGTCAATGAAACTAAAGCTGTAAGTGAAGTGGCAGACGTAAATGTTAATTCCAGTCAGACTGAAACAAATGAACTGAATGTCGAAATAGTAAATGCAGATTCGATTGGAAGCTTTTGTGCCGAAAATTTTACCTCTTCGGAAAAGAAAGCGAGTAATTGCCATGCGGTGTGTCAACCTTCAATGCTCAGTAGCATAGCAGTACATCACGGGCAAAATGATAACGGCAAGACTAGTACCGTTGAGGGACAGTATTACGAAAATACAAACTATGCTGATAATGGATCGATGTATTCGTCGAAAAAGAGTGGAATGGACTTGGCATGGGAAAAATTTTGGTCCGCTAATGGGGAGCAGCTAATTTGGACGTCCTGGATTGAAAAATATGCAGATTACATAAATCCAAATTACTTGCATAATAATATGTATTTAATGGAAAATGAAAAACATGATGTTGAATCAGTGGAGAAAAGCGTAGAAAAGTTTTCCGAGCAAAATACATGCTTTCCAAACCAAGCGCACAAAAATTGTGAAATCGGACGCTCAAATTTCGAAGGTATCTTTGATAAGTCCGCAACAAGTGATAAAACCTTACACACAAGGGATGCAACATGTAACGTCAACTTTTCTTTCAATGAAACAAGCGGGCAAGTTATAAGTGACAAAGACGCGGAAGACAACAGAAAGAAAATGACGAACACGGAACTGTCACCAGAAGCCGGTGATGGATGGAACCCACTGAGCCCTTTCAGTGCTGCGGAAAGCTATAATCAACCGTCGAATGCAGAAGACGAGAGGCTCTTAACGAGATGCGATTCAATAAACGAGTCGATTGCCAAGACAAATGCCACATCCGATTCTATGACAAACGTGACAAAAATGACACTAACAAGTTCTAGTTGCGATTCTAATTCAATCCATTCATCTAGTCTTGTTAGCTCAGCCACAAGTTCCGCTGAAAGTAATACAACCAGCAGCAGTACCGATCCCGATAACGAGTTTACCTCAGAAGACAATGACAAATACTGGCAGCATTTATGGAAAGAAAACTTTCAGATACAATACCAAAAACAGCACGAATTATTTGTAGCGAGGTACACGAAACAACTCGCAGAAATGGGTAGTCATATAATGTCGAAGTCAAATGCACAAGATGCTTACGTTGATACGTCTGTGAATCATCGAAATGGAAAGAAAAAAAGGCAATACGACTGTATAAATTGTCCGTCTGCCGAAACCACTACAGGTCTCGGAAGTAAAGCCATAGCGCGGAACAAATCAAAGAAGGAAAATTGTATGGACAAACCAATAATCATTGAATCAGTAGGCATCCTATTGCAAAACTTAACGATGAGGTCAGACGAAAGTCGAGCCAATGGTGAAAATTGTACACCCGAGACTGAGTGCTTGACGAGAGATACCGAGGAGAACCAAGTTTCAATTGCGTCGAACGAAAACAATGAAATCGGATCGTGCGCTGTAAATAATAGTATCTTTTCTGGATCCATTAATCAACGAGGAGATGGAGATGCATTGAACGACGATAAACCAATTACCCTGAAGAGAAGGTACTGTAGCATTTGTGGATAATAAAGATACGAAAGTCAATGTTGTTTTAAGTTCAGGGTATAACTTTTTTTTCAGTCATGAGGCTGACTACGATGATACTGGGGAGGGGCTTGAAAACGTGAAGAAAGCTTTCTCATTAATGGGCTACACTTTCAATGAGAATAACAGGCACAAAATGCAGGGCGAAGTCGTGTATCGAAAGAGGAATATTAGATTACAAAATAGACAATTAAAAATGAAATTGAACCGTTATAAACCTATAAACAAACACATTTACTTCGACGACAATGGCACGGAAATTGCCAATACAACAGACAAGGTGAGAGATATTCCGATCCTGTCGCTATGTTATGAATGAAACGAGTTTTAAATCGCCGTGATTTTCAATTCCCATTGTTGGCTGTTCGCATCTTTCACGTATAAAGTTATTATTCATTTAAGGTGAAACATCACCTGCCATATTACCCTGCGTCTTCTTCCACGGACATGGAGCTATCTAATGAGAAAAGTTCTAACGCGGCAATACAATTCACCTCGAGTTCAGACGAAGAGAACGATCCTAATGTGAAATCGAAACTTCAAGGTAAACGATTCGGCTTTGGTAAATCAAACGCGAGTTTACTAGAGCTCGAGCCGAGCAAAATGGGAACACTGGACGCAAGATATATCCCAGCAATATCTGACGAACAAGACAACATTGTTACAGATGCTCAAGTGGGTGATAACGACATAACCCGTAGACAAAATTTGGTACCAAGCCCAAAGAAATTCGATGTCCGAATGCGGAATTCGACAATGGATATCGATGAACGGTCCCACGCAGAGCCCCAGAACATCAAAATATCAGACGAAGACAGTGCGAGAAAAATACAAAAGAAAAAAAAAAGAAAACAATCGAAGAGAAACATAAGTCTTCCAGATGAAGTGAATAACGATAGAACATTAATGAAGTATTGGTTAAAGAGATATCGTTTATTTAGTAAATTCGATCAGGGCATTCATTTGGACCGCGGTAAGTTTTTTTTAGTTGTTTTGCGAATAGCGTAAACAGCATGTCTCCGGGTAATAGTTGAAAAATGTTATAAATCTGTACGCTGCCATAATGTTCGCTGAAATACATCCGATTTCTGAAGATCATACACAAATATCGAATACATCATACCAGTTTGAGCATTTTATTAATAAATAATCAATTGAAATTACAACAGAGAGCTGGTTTTCCGTAACACCGGAAAAGATCGCCGAACATATAGCCCAAAGATGTAAGTGCGACACGATTATTGACGCTTTCTGCGGTGCCGGAGGAAATGCCATTCAATTTGCCTTTACATGCGAAAGAGGTATGTAGCAATTTCCTTCCCATTTAAACGGAGATGAATTCGTCGTTCGTACAAGTGCAGCCATCTTAAAGTAATAGGATGATTGAAGATAGTCTGCATTAGAGAGTGATGCAAATGCAAATTTTGGTTTCAGTGTTCGCTATAGATATAGACCCAATGAAGATACAGCTTGCGCGAAACAATGCTAAAGTTTACGGCGTTGATGACAGGATAGAGTTCATCGTCGGTAACTTTTTCGAGCTCGCACCGAAATTAATCGCCGACGTTGTATTCCTAAGTCCGCCTTGGGGTGGACCCGGGTATATGAAACAGGAAACCTTCGATCTCAACAATATCATGCATCCTATCGGTGGGGTAAATCTGTTTAATGTAGCCAAGGGAATAACAGATCACGTGGCTTATTTTTTGCCAAGAAATGTTGACACAATGCAGGTAAAAATATTTTTTTCCTACTGGGCAATGCACATTTTTTTTATCTTTCTAGCTACGGTTGTATACGTAATTGTGAATTGCAGCTCGCTATGTTAGCCGGAGTAGGTTCTGGTGTTGAAGTTGAGCAAAATTTTCTCGATAGAAAGTTAATAGCTCTTACTGCGTACTACGGAGAACTTCCCAGGGACTGTTAATTCCGCTATGATGTGTATTTTAAAGTTAAACACGGAGCCCAGGTTCATCGTCCTTTCGATGGAAACTTTAATAAAAACTTTGACCGTGTTATGTACTCCCATCTGTAAATAATTGTCCGTGCCCATTTGCTCAGGTACCTTTCCTCATTATCCTCATATAATTTTATTTCCTGCCTTGCTTTCGCTCGTTGCAGAACGATTGTTGTCAACGACTATTGTGAAACAATTTTTTTAATGTAGTTTCGAGCAAATAGCCACGGATCACATAACTTCCGACGTTACTGATGCAAAAATCAACTACAACTACTGTTTGAAATCCATTTCTCTGTGTTATAAACAAATTTTTGTCGTGACATTAGGTTTTATATATTAAGGAAACCGGGCAATGCATTTCCTTTCAAAAGGTCGTGTAAAATATCCAAGCTTTTTTCGACAAGCGTAAGAAAGAAGCAATGTCGTCATTTGTATATTACTGCGATGTATGAACCATTATTTTACACTCTTCCTGTACACTTCTTCTAATTTTATTATTGATTATTAATAAATAATAAAATCCCCAACATCTTTAACCATTCCACGCATTGCGGAAATCAACGAATTGCAGTTCCGCCAAATGAAGTGAAGAATGCAGAATACCAATAATGTGCTACCTCGCAGTGAACTGATACAAATTTAACGTCGTGGGGCACATTCATTTTCGAATACAGTTCTGAAGTCTTCCTTGGAAAAAATTCGGAATATCAATAAAATACAAAATCCATTGATAATAACAGACATCAGGCCGATGTCTTTCAACGAAGGGACAGTAAGGTTCTTATGAACGAGTGCAAATCACTAATAGTAGAAGAATAAGGTGGAAAAAGTAACGTTATTCTCACCTGCCGTCCGAAGGGGGAAAAAAGGAAAATTCACTAAGTAACATGTGACTAGCATCTTTTTAAACCACTTATTCATCTTCTTTGACCGTTTGCGAACGTTTAATAAGTTTTTCATGAAACGATATCTATGGATGGTGTATCAAGCCCTTCGGGTTCAGCAGGTATGGTGATGCCACCCGTATCTATATTTTCTTCCTCTTCCTTCGGAATTTTAAGGAAACAGTGCATAGTCTCTTCGTCCTCCTGTTCTATTGTCGAAGCACTCTTGCTGGCATGTTCCATCGATGGTAGTGATTCTTCAAGGTGTTTAGACGGTATCTGTATAGTGATGGTTTGTGATGTGCCGTCCGCCGATGTCGATGATGACATTAAGTTGGCTTCCAAAGTTTTCCCAACCTTGGAGAATGCTCCCAAACAACTATAAATTAACTGCGCAGCTGCAATGTTACCAGGAAACACTTCGACGCGCTCGTCTTCTAATAATAAAAGAGAAAACAAAAATGTACACAGCATACACACGTATTAACATATAAAAACAGAATTCTAGAAATATACGGTACCCTTTTTCTGGGCAATTGATTTGATCAAACCCTTCTCATGATCCCCAATGTGTTGCACGTAACTCTCCTTTTTCACTGTTTTAAATGGGCATAACTCGCACATAAATAAACCAGACAATAAAGGGTGCTTAGATTTCAAATGATTTTTGTAACTGTTGCTTTGAATTGCAGAATATGGACAATGTGGACATTTATACGGCCTGACACCTAGAATGTCATAATTATACATACTTGTTTATATAACTTAGCGAGACTTAAGTACTTTTCATCGCATACCAGTGTGACGCATGATATGCCGCCTCAATGAATTATGATCGCCAGTTCTATACTCGCACAGTTCGCATCTGAATGGCTTATCCCCGGTATGCTGCCGCAAGTGCATCTGCAACATGGCTTTCTTGGCACTTGAATGTCCGCATACATTGCAAACGTATGGTCGCAGTTTTGAATGAACCGCTTGAATGTGATTCTTTAAACATTTGGAATCGGCATACATTTTGCCGCACATATCGCATGTCTTCGATGTATACCAGCGAGGTATGTCCGAGGATTTACGGTCTATGTGCATGACACGATGATTGCGCAGCTGACCAGCTTGTTTGAAGCACTTCCCGCAATCTTGGCATTCGTATTCCCTCGTCTCACTATGCACTCGCATATGCGTCAAAAGCTTAACCATCGTTGCGCTTTTATATACTTTACAAACCTTGCAAGTGAGAAGATCGACATCTATGGGAAACGAGTTAGATTGAAATATTAGACCTATCAAACCAAGAATTACAAGAGTAATAACAGTAAACAGACCGATTTGATGCTGTTTCCACAGATGTAGGCTACATTGTCTCCATTTGATGAACTTTGTAAGATCTCTGCAAATAGTACATTTGAAAGCCATACCGCTCTGGGAATCCATGTGGCAAGCCGCATGCTGCTCCATAGCTTCCTCGCTAGCGAATTTATGAAGACATCCGCGATACGAACACCTAAAGAAGACGTACGTGCAAATTAAAACGACGACATTACATTAATTTATGTAGAAATGATGTTCGTACTTGATGTTCCGTTCTCTCAACTCGACGGTTTTCTTATTAAGCATATATTCGGTACCCAAAGTGTTTGGTATTTTCATCTGGCGCTTCAATCCGTTGCCCTCGGCACGATTCTGTACGTTACCAACAAGCAGCTGAGGATTCTTGCGGTCTTCCATTTCATTCTCTTTCGCGCTTTCAGAAGGCTCCTTGTCCGTTAACTGATGATCCTAACAGAATATTCTTTTTATTCTCCAAATCCTTTTCTTTTCTGTTTATATGTATACTCAAGTATTTTAAGCTTATAGCAATACATTTATCATATGTTCTTTACAATCATCCATGGAAGGGAAGCAACCGGAACATTCACCGCACATATACACTAATTTTATTTCATCCACACTTTGAGCTTCATCCTTCTGTACCTAAAAATACATGAATCATATTAATGCAAATTCCAGATAGCAATGATTCTTTATTAATCAGTCAAAAATTTCTATTATCAGCCTTCCTACTATAACTGTGATTTACCTCATCCTGTCTCCTTAGATTAATGTGTGTGTTTTGAAAATGTTCCAGCAGCTCTCCTCGATCTTGAGTTGTGTAAGGACACATCTTACATTTAAAAGCAGTGACAACTTCAACAAAATCATTAGCATTAACAGCATCTTTTTCAACAAGGAAATTTCTATTACTCTGTTCTCTGTCCATCTCGTACTCTTCTTTTTGCTCCATCTTGTCAGTGTTTTCAATTAGCACATTTCCGTTCGAAAGGTATTGCATTATGTTCCCCAGGTCTTGCTGTTCATTCTGTTCTGTGATCTGTCCAATATCTATTTCATGAAGCTCTTCATTGCGAAATGCAAATACTCGGCCATCCATGCAAACCAAAGACATGGCTTCTTCTTCATTCTTCCGAAGATGATCACCTTGCACAAGGTGCATACCCTGTTCCATGTTTTCAGTGGATGCACCGACTTTTGCTGAGTCTGTTGATTGAGCCGAGGTTTGAAGAATGAACTGTGTCCCATTTACTTCATAACTTTGATATTTGGGACTTCCTGTGTCTGACTCTTCATTCATAGTGAGAATGATAATAAGGCCAATGGGGTGGTAAGATATAATATAAATTATCAGAGAAAAGCCAAGATGTTGCCTGCAATTAAAGCAATTTTTGGGAAATTGACTCTACATACTGAAATTGTGCCATCCTGTTGGTAGTAAATGTGTGATGTCAACAAGAAAATATCTTCATACCTAGCAATTCTTCTTTCCAGATTATCAGTGGTCGGTAGTACATTGTTGGCGTAATTCTTTCAAATTCTTTTACACTAATTGCTATGTACATTGGATACTCGGAAAATAAGCTTAAGAAACACAAAAACACGCGTTAAATTCTTCACATACCTCAGTTCCTAAGCATACACTCTGCTGTAGGTTATGACAAAATTGTATGTTTAATATATCAGAATAATTAAACATGGGGATTATTGTATCAGTTACCTCTTAGCCATAATAATTTATTCGGGAATATTGTGATTTAACAGAAATAAATTATTTTGTAATTGGATGTGTGAGCTCGCGACATAACGGCATATTTATAACCTCCAAACTACGATATTAGAAAGTCTATAACTTCAGGCTCATATTACGTATCGTTGTAACGAATTTAAAACTTTCCAAAGCGTGGATTATTTGTTAAAGTCCGAGTACGATGTGTAGGCTTCTTTTGACCATGTGGACGGTACCATGCTGCAACACTATCCTTTTGTGCTTAATGAAATATTTGCATAGAAAAGTAGGAAGATTACCTTCAGCATTTCCGCAACTATTCATAATAACGCTGATGCAATAGTACCGCAAGTACTTACTCAGATTTTTTTCACTGAACCCATTGAAATGTAACAAATCAAATCTTAATTCAACTTCAAGCTCGTCCCTGGGACTTTTACCAACAAGATTTTCGGTCTTTAGCGGATGGAGCCTTTCGCCTGTTGCACATTCCTATGTATATCTCCGTCTAATAAATCACTCCAAACACTACGGATCAAAGTACGTTTGCCATGCATACATGTGGGAGATCGGGTACGAAGTCATTAGGGATATCACGAAGGCATTTATCAAATATCACTGTTTTCGTTTGACTCCCCATTATCAACACTAAACGTTTTTTTCAACTCGGGATAAATCGTATTACAACAGTCACGTTTACATTCTACGTAGTTCCATACGTTCGAAGGTTATTTTATATTTATTGTTCGCCATGATCGAGACCCTATTCGAGGATGCCAAAAAAATGACGGGGAGCAATTCATTGTTATGGCAAGACTTTTCTCCTGGTAAAGATATGACCCGGGAATGGGTTCTTAAATGTCTATTGCGTTCGTTTGTTACGTGTGGACGACCGTATAAGCATGCGTGAATAGTTCGTAAAATTCAGTATTCTCCATACACAATTAAACGCTTTCCTTTACCGCATTACAGAGAAATTTCATGTAGAAATTAACGAACATACATTAAATAAAAGAACTCTCGATATAATAGCCTCATCAAATGCACTCAAAGGACCAAATAAATATAATTACTTATTGAAGGCAATCACACTTATGGATTTAACAAGTTTAGGTGCAACGGATACAGCTTCAACAATTGAAGACCTGTGTGTCAAGGTAAATAATACAAGAGTGAATGTTTTTATTGCTATCCAGACATAAAACAGCATTTGCCTTACAGGCATTTCAGCCTGGTAATTTAACATGTGAGTGGAACGAATCATTATGCACAGCAGCCATTTGTGTCTATCCATTGCGTGTAGAAGATGCTGACAAATCTCTGAAAAAACTACAAGCAAGAGACAAAATCTTTATATGCAGTGGTAAGAGAGGCATATTCTTGAATAAACCGCACACAAAGCTAGCTATTGTTATTTCTAGTTGCAGCTGGCTTTCCATCAGGGCAGTACCCATTAGAAACACGCCTTGGTGAAATACGGTATGCTATTGAGAAAGGTGCGGATGAAATAGATGTTGTAATAAATAGATCTTTAGCAGCATCACAAGAATGGAAAAAACTGTATGAAGAATTAATTGCAATGCGGATGACATGTGGAAATACTTGTATGAAGACTATACTTGCCACAGGGGAATTGGCCACATTAAATGACATATACAAAGCATCTATGGTAGCTATGATGGCAGGTTCCAATTTCATCAAAACTTCTACTGGTAAGGAGGCTGTGAATGCCACTTTAATGGCTGGATTAATTATGTGCAAGGCTATCAGGGATTATTATAAGTGGACAGGTAGAAAGGTAAATTTGAATAATTACATTGTACTCTTCAATTGTATTATGTGCCGTTCACTGGTATATATTAAACTGAAATCCATTGTTAGGTTGGCTTTAAACCAGCTGGTGGTATTAAAACTGCAGCAGATGCATTAAACTGGATAATCTTAGTGAAGGAGGAGTTAGGTGATGAATGGCTTAACAAGAATTTGTTAAGGATTGGTGCTTCAAGTCTATTAAATGATGTCCTATCTGTGATTAACTCTAACTGATTCATTATTATTTTACAAATCTGTATAGTCTTGTAACACATTAAAATACGTTTCTGCAACTGTGCCATTAAAACACAGAAAAACCATGTTCATGAATAACGTTACTATACCATTAGGTTTTGAGGTTATGTTACGTTGTGGTGGGATCGTCGACAGCCATCGACAGCGGACGGAAGAATGTAATGAGCACGTGTTAGTGAGCGATAGTGAATGCACGAAGTACATTTCACGCAAGAACTTTATATTTTGACAGCAACATGCCGCAACTGTTCGAAATAGTAGTGGGAACTTACGAAGAATACCTACTAGGGTACAAAGTCAAAAATAACGCTAACGTAAGTAAGAAGCATTGGCTAGTGAGTACAAACGTATTTTAGGTTATGTTGTCCTACCATGAATTTACATGTGTTCGTTCATTCTACAGTACCTGATTTCAATGCTATTCGCACGATATTGCTTTAGTGTGACGTGTCATCAGTGTGCTTCATAAATATTTCGAACCTTTCAGAATTACGAGTTGGAAAAGAGTTTTGCAACACACAGTCATTTAGCCAGCATTCGAAGCATATGCAGCACAAAACATTTCCTTTCATCTGCAGGAGCAGATGATTCAATAAATTTATACGATATGCGCTATCGTACAGAGTCGGGCAAACTTACACATCACAACGGTACGCCAAGCATAAAACAAAATTTGTTCGTGAACAACAGTTGCTAATATAATAATAACCTTTACAGATACTGTGAATTGTATCGCTTTCACGCCTGAAGCGTCGCATCTGCTTTCATGCAGTAATGATGGAACTATTGCCGCAGTACGCTGTGGTAACTGGCAATTGGAAAAACGTTGGGACAAGCCACACAAAGGTTTTGCAGTTAATACTCTGGCCATACATCCGAGTGGAAAGATAGCCCTCTCTATCGGAGGGGATGGTGTTCTGAGGACGTGGAATTTAATTAAAGGTAGACAAGCGTATGCAACTAATTTAGTTCCCCGACTAAAGTTAGACGCGAAAAACATAAACGTGCTCAAATGGAGCCCGATCGGAGGAAAGTATCTTCTTGCTGTTGGCCATCGAATCGACCTGTACTCTGTACAGTTAGCAGGTATCGCATGTGAAATAATACTTGACTCGAAAGTAACATGTGTCGAATTCCTGAACGAAGACTTGATCGCCATTGGTCTGGAAAACGGACGAATAAAGCTCTACGATGTGAGGGCTTGCACGGAGACGTTAAGCATAGTAGTACACGATGTCAGGGTAAAATGCATAGCCCATAAAGATGACCTACTCATCACGGCTTCGAGTTCCGGTGAAATAAAATTATCGCGATACACGAAACATACTTTGGATATTCTACAAAGCACCAGCTGTGGCGCCCGAGTAACGTGTCTTTCGCTTGTGTCTTTAAATAATACTCGACTTTGCAAAAAAAATCTCGTATTCAAAAAAACAGAGCAGAATGACGGCAAACGAGAAAATAAGCCTCAGCTTAGGCAAGTTACAATCGAGTATGAAGATAAGTGGGATACAATCGACTTGAATGACTGCTCGATGCAATCTACAGTTATCACGACAGGCAAAGGCCTATTGACGCGCTGCGCCGGAAATCTTTCTGACAACGGGAGAAATGACGGAAAGAGGAAGAACACAGAAGATTCCCAAACTAGTGAAAAGTATGAGAACAGAAAACAGAAAAAGAAACGTAAAGATAAGAAGGCCACAATTACTAGAGACGATGGATGTGTCAGCTTCAATTTGAAACAAAGAGAGAGAAATTCTGAAAAGCACAATCATGAAATTTTTGGAACCCAGGGAATGAAAAAAAGGAAGCTTTTGGAATCGGACACTGCATACGCGTCTATCGAATTAAAGAATAGCGGAAGTAAATCAACATGGACCGTGGAGGATAAAAATATTCCTTTAAAAAAGAGACGAAAGAAAACAACGAACAACGGTTGGGATCAATCTACCTGATACTGTGAATGGAGGAGAGCGAACAATGCTTATGTATTTAACTTTTTGTATGATATTTACAGAGAATAGAGGTCAAGGTAAACAAAGAATCATTACAATAAGTTATCGTCTAATTCCTATGAATCAGTCTATTTACAATTGATAGTCATAACGTTAGTATATGTGCTGCCATCCCATGCACCACAAATAAATGATGCCCTTCGATGCGCCTAAGTTCTATCGCTTCAGTTTTTACCACAGAATGCACTTGTGCGGTGGATTCATCGGAGTACCCAACGGACAGTTCCACGCTTTGGCAAATTCTGCATTGTTCGAAAGAGTTCCAATTACCCGAAAGTGATTCGGCGCATGCACTCCTTCTATCAATTTAGACTTGAGCGCACCCTGAGTGTAATTTCCGCACCAGACCTTCGATAAATCTCAAATCAATGTTACATTTGTGGTACATTAGAAACTCGCTTAAACATACCTGAGCAAACCCCAAGAAAAATAATTGATCGTGGCTGTATTCGATAAGACCCGGCAAGGATTGCTGATTAGGATCTCGTGCTTTGAGTCGTTGATAGGCTCTATAAGCCTCTCGTATTCCGCCGTTGTCAGCGATATTTTCCCCCTGCGTGTTAATACCATTTACCTGAGGACCGACGAAGTTTCTGAATATTTCAACAACGTCAGTACCTTACATAGGTAAATTACACGTCTTCATCAAATTGACGATGCCTTGACACGTTTCAGAAAGATTTTAGTGATGTTTACCGCTTACCGTGAAATTAGTACCTAGCTCCGGCAAATGATAACTACTGTACTGCTTGATGATGCACTCGACTTTCTTGTGGTAATGCTGCAATGTCTCGTCACTCCACCACTGTCTTAGATTACCGTTCTCGTCGTATCTACGACCTATAACGGTCGCGTAATATCACGAGTTTTCTTGAATCATCAAAATGAACACGGAACAAATCAGATAAACGATTTGTGCAACTAGCACTATTTACCTTGATCGTCGAAACCGTGTGTGAGCTCATGTCCCATAATCGCACCCATGGCACCGTAATTAATGGAACTACGATTAAACGGACGATAGTTATTGTCAATCGTGACTTCCGTAACGATCGATGAATCACTAAACAATTGTTGCCATTTTTATAATACGAAAGAAGGTACGTACTCTAGGCCATTACCGTAAAAAGGGGGATGCAGTATTCCGGCTGGGAAAGCTATAAGATTACTTCAGTCAAATCATTCGCCAAAAAGATGTCCGCACAGTTGTGGAATGAAAACAGGTACTCACTTACGGAATTTAGAATTGCACTATAAAACGCATTCACTGTCGTTCCTGTGGATATCCATCGATCTTTGTCGGGCTTCTCTCGCAATCCGTTCAAGCTCCTCCTCGCTCCTACGTCAGTTAATTTTAAAAATGTTTCGAACAATTTTCCCTCGATGACTTCGGCCTAAATGCAATTAATCTTATAGTCTGCACTGATTATTTTACTGTACGGAAGCTTTCGCATAAACAACAATCGAACGACTCACTCCATCATAGAATTTTATCAATTTGCCCGGATTCGTAACCCAGTCTGGGAAACCGACAAATGGTCTCGTGGCTTGCAACTTTCTATGTGCTCGTGCACGGGTGCCGATGTCCATCCACTCCAATTCGGCGACCATCTCGTCAAATGCGTCTCTGATATCCAGCAACATCTCCAGTGCCTACAGAAAATAATCGTTAGCGAATGCACCCTGCCAGTATTTATGAAAGTGGCAATCGTAATATAGATTCTGCGTTGAACACCTTTTCTCTTGCGCGTTCATTGAAGTGCTTCTGAGCATAGACGTAACTCAGTGCCATACCGAAGTTCGCATTAACATTTCCCGTGCAACCCTTCCATCTTGGTGTTTTCTCCTTCAACCCGAAAACTTTTTGTGAGAATCGAAAGCCAAGGTCGCGAAACTTCTGCAGGGTCAACGGAGCAACAGTCGAGTAAATACTCCACCACATAAACCGAGCTAAATGAATGAAGCAAAAGTGAAAAAAACGCTACATATTTATCGCGCACAACAAGAGATGTATGGCCCGAAGAAACGGTGTATGTAATCCAAAGAGCAAAATACCACGGCGAACCGTTTGAACAATGTCATAAGCGCTTTCTTTTGTGATAGCTTTCGACCTCTGCGGCCCCGTTTGATTGTGCACGCACCATCTTTCCATCGCGATTCTGTTGTATTTAACAGTTCATACGAGCAGTAAAATGCCGGTGGG
Organism: Hedychridium roseum; assembly: GCA_963989215.1. Lineage (NCBI taxonomy): Eukaryota > Metazoa > Arthropoda > Insecta > Hymenoptera > Chrysididae > Hedychridium > Hedychridium roseum. The sequence continues at coordinate 76,759 of OZ022318.1, read as the reverse complement.
CCATACAATACCTATTGTTACAGGCGGCGTGAACGCGAGTAGTTGTGGTAATTTTTGTAAGTAAAAAAGATCCATCACAATCACTCGATCGGTTGTCGGAACGATCGTTACGTTTGTCCCCTGGAATACTGCCTCCAAATATGTCGTCCAGTTCCACTGAAAATGAAGGTAAACGATAGTTACCGCTGACGCCCCCTCCCCGTTTCAATTCCTTTCAACTAGCACACACGATCACCGATATATCATTGATCGATAGGGAATAACAATCCCCTCACCGACAGGCGGTCGGTTTATGTAAATGCTCATACTTGTTGTCCATGAAGATCAGTCAGTTGCTGTAGCTCCTGGACAGTCACGTCATGAAAAAGATGATTCACGCTTCGTCTATGTTCTGGCGTAGCCATTATCTAATTGAATCCCGAAATAAATCGAAATTGGAAGAGGTACAAGTAAATAAAAGTCATTTAAGAAATGGAAGTAATTTACCTTTGCGATATCGGTGCTGAATCCGAGAAGTTCCTCCGCGAAGCTGGCACTTTCATTCCCAGCACCAGCAAGCTCCATCATCGCCTTTATGTACATTTTATACTCCGCCAACTCTGGTGCGAATCGTTCCGGATCCAACAAGTACCGCTCACTGAATCCCGGGGACACCTGTTCCATCTACAACACGTAACCAGATAAGAATTATCATCAAAGCGCGTACGAGTCACAGACGAAAAGGTCATGAATGTACCATCATCCGATTTCTCGTGGTGTCCCGAACGTCCTCACTAATGTAAAAGTTGACCAGTAAATTTAACCCGAGAATTCTCTGCGCTACGCCTGTAATTCTCGGTAAATCTAGCTGCGATGTCAGATCGCGCAGTGGTGGTTCTCTCGGTAGACCTACCCTCGTAAGCACGTCAAATACCGGTTCCAAGCCTAGAGCTTCGACACTCGCTGCAAACTCATACATATGTATGTGTATTTGTTGCCTCCACGCCTGAAATACCATTATGAAACGTCAAGTGAAAAGCTCACCAGTGTCCATGCAAGTCCTATAAAGCGCTCTGGCAAGCCTCACGGGCTTAAGATCATCATCTTTATCGGGCTCCTCCAATAGGATCCTAAGATTCTTCAGAAGTTCCTCCCGCAACAGACTGAGCTGATCCCAAGATGTCTGACTCTGCGGAATCGGGTGTTTTCCGATCCATCCTCCACAAGCAAAATCGTAAAAGTCCTGACAGGGCTCGGCCGATCGATTCATAGCCTCAATCACTCGTGCGGCTGTGTGTATACATATATAATATTATACATGGACAAATGGACATCTTGAATCTTTGCTTAGTAATATGCAATCGTAATGAAAATGGACCAGCGAATTACGCTACCTGTCTTTATGCACTCTTCACTCTGGCACATTTCTTCATATTTCTCCCGATGACGGAAGATAGTCATCTGCAAGGTTAACGTCACAACCAGCGCTATCACAGTTACAGTCAACAGCCCAACGATTACCATCAAACGGCTTTCCTTGCAGCACGTTTCCTTTTCGTTCCTGTCGCCGCACTGCCTGTATATGCAACAGCCAAAAGTAATTCCACAGTTAGAAACTTTATGCAAAGAACTATTCAGGAAAAAGGACAAAAGGCGTTTGAGTCAGTTTTAAAGCGCACGAACGAGCAATTCTCGTCTGAAAATATTGCTATTATTTAATATGTAATGAAAGTGGAATTTTCATGTAAAAGCATTCGATATACTTAATGTAATAATACTAATTATTTGATAAAATTTTAATGTTTAATTTATTATATGATTTATAAAACGTAATTTAATAAAACGTTAAGGCACAAAGTTATTGCAATCTGAATTGTTTTCTCAGCTGTTTCCGTGGAAGTGGCAGAAGGTAAAACGAAAAAGTTACCATGAAACCGCCGAATTGGCATTGCACGCGCTGTTCCTGCCATTGTCCTCCGGATCGTTCACCTGTGGGTCACAAAGAAAGGATTATTTCAACTGCGGAATTATATTAACTAATACTTTCAACGGAAATGATATTTCCAATGTTGCTAGTTACGTATCTATTCTTTTCTTTTATGTCTCGCTTGTGACATTTATCCTATGCTAAGCAACGATCAGCAGAAAGATCTGCTAGGGGGGGGGGGGGGGGGGCAATTCTAAGATGGTATAGTCGATTCTAGAGCAAGGTGAGAACACCGATACAATCTTGGAAGACGATACTTTGCTGCTCCTTCGACTGACACGGAGAAATGTTGAAAAAAGTTTTTTGAGCGACAAAGGACCCGCAATGGGGAGCAAGGATAGCGGGGCAATCGTATGTCGTACTTTTCTGAGTCAACAGTACATAGTCGATTTTGGGAAATAATCGCCGTTAAGCAAGTTGCATTGTTCGAATCACGGATCTTCCTCTATCGTATGTTCAAATATATTACGTAACACGTAGACATTCTACCTATTTAAACTTTTCCTATCCTGCAAAACGTGCGTGCTCAAAATCATCGGGCTACTTGGAAGATGCGCCAAAAAAGCTACAAATTCTGTTCTAATCGCTTGTCCTATAGAGTTTCTCGTATACGAGCACGGTTGTTTACCCCCCATGTTTGTCCGTTTTTCATACAATTACTCCTTTTTACTAACAGATCCCACACAATTTCTTCAAAAATCGAATGAGGACCGGCAACAACTATCGATCGTCTTTAAGTAGGCACTTATTAATAATTACGCGTACACATACGAATGCTACGTGTAAGCTTTACGGTCTTGTCCACTTGGTTGACCGATTGCTTCGATCGTTTTGACCTGTTATCGATTTCTTTTAGCTAGTAATCGATGCTTGCAATAAGCACACCAATGACGGTATAAAGCCCGCGTGCAGGAACAAACAAAATTTCGCATCTTTAATCATATTGTTTGTAAATCTCTGTTACTCGCACCTGTCCTCACTCATCAAATGTACCATAACGTTCGCTCGAATAAGAGGAGACAGAGAAGTAAAATCATCCGAAAATTTTAGACGCTGTGCCAGTCCCTATTCATCGCAACTTTGACCCGTGCTGTTATCAGAGCCGTTCGCCACGAGCTTAATCGATCCTCAAAAAGACGAATCTCATGTGTAGGTTTACTGTATATCACTGTCCAGACTGCTAAAATGGACAAATATATTACGGAAGAAAAAGATTTGCATGCGCATCGGAAATATATCTTCTCTCTACCAATGAGATGTCAACGTGATACCTGTTGCACGTGAAGCACAGGTGGAACGTGACATCGTGTACAATCAACCGGTTTCGATGATCCGCTAGCGAGTGTCCTCGGATGTTCTCGTGTAAAGGATAAAACGGATAAGCGATACACACATCTTTAAAATTCCAATTAACGAGCAATAGCAAGCATAATCTTGGTTTTTCCGCAATGTACGCGTCTAATAAAATATGGTAAAGCACAATAATACGGAGATCATTTCAAGTAAACGGTGGTATTGGCCCCTATCACAAGCATACACGCCATTATAGAGTCGAACCAGTTACATACAACGAATGCAACGAGTGTAATTTGTTAATGATGCTACTAGTCACAAGGGCCCGATCAGACACATACGTTCGCATTTCAGCTTGGATGTACGGACATAGAATGTTACTTCACGAAACTTCTCGAGAATGTCTTACATTCTGCACAAAACGACGCCCACGAATAGGAAAGATACATATTTTTACAAATATGTATATGTATATGTATGTATGTGCGTCAACTCACTTTATATCTCATCTTCTACTTTCTGCGATATCGTTGCGACACTGTTTTGCGACTACTGAGATCTCTTAACAATCCCTCCTTCGACGGTTTCTTTCCTTGCGAACTATCAAAGTTACGCCGCAGTTTACGCTTGCTAAAACAACGTCAATAAAGAGTCCACTACATCTACTGTCGTTCCTTCCAGTCAAAATAACACTATTTTCACGATGAAGTATTATTTTCTTGCGGGCGTCGACGAACACACTAGACACAATGGACAATTTCGTTACAATTTCGTTTTTCCTCCAGCACAACCATACGTCAGTGTGCAAATCTCCGTAACTTTTATGCGCTGGGTATTGTTTCTTTCACAACTTTTATTGCGAATAATTAACACACGGATGTTACTCCTATCCGATAAACAACTAAACTGAAGTTTCGGCTTACGAGCGCGCGACTATTATCTTCGAATCCCCCACTGCTCCCGCGTACGATTCGTTGATGCTCCGGAAGCGGAACCAACCTACACTTCCATCACCATCTTTATATATATTTCCCTTTCTCGCTGCGGCTCTCAATCTGTATTTCCTTCTCCTCCCTTCCGTTTTCCAAACGATGGCTTCTAAACGCCCTTCTAAATGCGCTTTGAAATGATCGCTTCGATTGATTTATCTCCCCAAGAACGAAACGGAACAGTAAATGCAAACGATTCTTTCGATTAATTCACTACAGCTTTAAATAGTCTCCGTTGTGAGATACACTACCAAATGCCCAGTATTCTCCTCGAAGATCGTTATACCACGCATAATGTCGCAACAGAACTTTAATAAAAACTGGAAAAAAGAGATAATGTCGTTACAACAACACCAACTGTTCACTCTCTTTTTGTAATTCTATAAATTCTATTGTTTCTGTGAAACGAAGTTATCCGTTTAGCCTCGATCGAACGTTCAGGTCAAATAAGTCCCTCGATTGCGTCCGTGATCAATCCTGATAGGGATTATATTCATGAGAAAAGAGAATGATGGGGAATTACTCGAGGAACCTGATGCAAGCTTGTGTGGTACATATTTTTTCAACCAATAAAGTTGGCGAAGTTTAAACCTGTCGCGGAGTTATCAATGAAAAAAACAGAATTTTCTTCGTTCACTTCAAAGCGAGGGCAATGTAAGCGTACCCAAAGCTTTATTAAACATGTAAAATAGAACAGACGAGAGGACAAGGTATAAAGTCAGTAATAAATTTTATGATACAGTCTAGCCATGCGATAAATGTAGAATTATATATTTTTTAGGCATCATGATATCGGCAGTAGGAAGTATCTTCGATATCCGCTTGAGGTATCAATTCTTCGGATGGCCAGTGATGCGACACGGCCGAAGCATGAGTTTCGACCTCCTTGAAAACTCGTAAGAGATTTCCCCCGACCAATTTCTTGATATCGGTAGCGGACCATCGTCTATCTCTTGTTAACTCTGCTAACAGCATTGGATACCCTGAGACATCTGGGAGTTCGTTCGGAGGACTGGAAGATATAGTTCATCATTAATTACGATTTATTGTTGCTCTGGAAAAAGAAGTAGAGATATGTATATTCGAAATCCGTGCTTTCCTCGTACGGATCATTGAAAATACATGCCACTAAATGAATTAGAAGAATTTAAAGTTTGAACTACATGTATGACGTTATTTGCCAGTCTGCTGTATCAAAATATGGTTTAACGCCAAGATGAAAGAGACCAGCGGCAATAGGTTCGGTTCGGCACGTGGGATCTCGAAGTAACAGATATCCCGGTGTAGGTATAACAGACCTAATTTGAATTCCGTCGTAACCTGCTCCTAAACCGACATGGTTAACCCCAGCAGTCCTTCGTATGTGATTAATGTGAGCTGAAACGATAAATACACGCAGCGTTTTAGTATGGATCATTTCTTATCTACTCGCCCTCGTATGACCATGTTACGCCGAAACGGGTATACACGAACATACAGTGATATCGTTTTCTGCTTGACTGATCGTTACGTACCTATGACGTCGTACATGGAAGCTTTACTGCCGCAACTTAGATGAGCGCTGTCGAAACTGATCATAACCAGACCTCCATTCAGAGACTAAGAGAGTTAATAAATTTATAACGGATTCCTTCGTGCTGCATTGCTATTTGCGTTCTGTCTACCGATCGGAGAATTTTCGAAAACCAAATTTCTTTGAAAAGATTACTCAAAAACATACACTTAGGAACATTTCAAATACAACTAGAATATCCGTATTGGGAATTCCAATAAGCTAAGCCGCGTGTTCTCACCAAATTCCGTAAGACATCATCGGGAACGTTGCTAGAGGAGTTGCAGAGGGTCCTGGCCGCGCTATTTGAGAATATCACCGGTGCATTGGTTGTCGCCAGTGCATCCCGCATGGTTCTTATCGAGACGTGAGAAAGATCGATCAGCATCCCAAGACGATTTAGTTCCTTGACAACGGCCTTCCCAAAGCTAGAAAGCCCATCGTTGTGAAAATCCAACGAACCGTCTGTGGGAAGGTCCTCGACGGAGCTTGAATCTGCCCTGAAATAAACAACACATTCCGATAATACTTTTCTCATCATCAACCATGCCCGACACGATATACGGTGAACGAATCATACTTCCATATACATAACGCCTTAAGAATGAGAAAACATCGTGCGTACCAAGGTGTGTTGCATTTATGCGTGAGTGTCATGTAACGAGCCCCCAAAAGATGAAAACTCCTGAGTACCGCCATGGAAGCGCCAATACTGTGCCCTCCAACGATTCCGACCAAACTCGCAATTACGCCGTCCTTGTGAGCCTTCTCAAGTTCCATGCTAGATGTGACGAGCCGCATCCTCTTCGAATATTTGCCAGTCAATCTACGGATAACGTCGATCTGCTCGAGAGTAAGGCTGACGGCGTCTAAGAACTGCGACTCACACGGCACGTACGCCGACCAAAATTGTGCTCCTACGATTCCTTGCCGAAGGCGAGCCAAATCGGTTTGCCACTCGTTGCCCCAACTACCGTTTTGTGAGAGATTACTGTCGAACGGAAAATCCTTAAGCTTCGTATTGCCTCGATGCAGCCTCAGATTCCAAGCAAAATCGTTGCGCCTGGTAGAAATCCAACGAAAGTGTTCCCCTTTCTTTTTATCACTTATCACTTTGTATTTACCCATCGATAAGAGGTGTCTCGGAGAGCATTCTTCGGACAACTTGCAGTCTAGCTTCCAGCAAATGGGAGCTACGGAGCTCCAGAGCCAGTGGCAGTCCGACTCCGACCACCAAAGCGCAACCCAGGAAGAACAGGCCTATCATTACGAGCCATCTTCTCCCTAAATGTCGCCCTTATCATGTATGATTAATCAAATTTCTATGCTATCCAAGTGGGTCACTTACTTTTGTCGCATTATGTTTAAAGTCGCACGGTTTTTGCTGACCGATACAACCGATTACACTATCGAAAAACGGATTAAAGTCTGGCAAGGTTCAACAGTCTTTTGCCAATCATCGAATTCTCCTCCTGATCGAGAGCTTGAGAAATGCCGCAAACAGAGCGGATTGTTAGAAAGCGTACAGTGACGAAGCGTGTCCACTGAAATAATCTCTTGATGCTCCCCTCTCTCAACCCCTTTTCCCGACTTATCGAGTCTTCCAACAAGAAGCGAAGTAACTGATCATAAACTGTGCGGTTCTCGACAATTATGCAAGAGACATTGATCGGGAGCTAACAATAGCGTGAAAACGTTGCCTGCCCCTTTCTACGTTCCACAGTGGCTTCCTAACTACTGAACGCAATCAATTTTGAACGCTGCTAAGACACAGCGGAGACAACGAAAGAAAAGTACCTTTCTTTTCTTGAGAATCGCGTCTACGTTTATACGTATGCTTTAACATAATACATCCGGATATGCCGATATGATCGATTGATTTCGTGTTGTGGGAAATTTCCAAGGATGTCAAATAAAATATGTAGTCGCGATAGAATCTTTACCATACACTGTACAAAATAGCGTTTCTCACGTACCACTCTCTCTAGATGTACACTTATCCTTATTCAAAGTCGAGACAACAGCATCTTTAACGTGGTGGTGTACAGCATCACCGTTCGGTAATTTTCCCACGAGTTCCGGCGAGGAAAGCTGTAAACACGTCTGTGGGATGTTCTAATATTAAGGTCACCATCTCACTATTCTGCGTCATTGAGAGTACTTAACGACAAAGTCTGCACACTTGATGTTGATCGATGAATGAAAGCATAGTTAAAATTCACATCCAGTTCGTGTTGATGCATTTAAAGTCTTTCTCTCGATAAACAAACGGATAAAAAAAGAAAAATCTTACGTGCATTTCTTGCCATAAATCGTCTGTCCTTACCTCAAGAATATCAACCTCCTTTCTTCTAGGAGGCGGTGAATGGTAAACCATAGTATCACGGCTGACCCCGTACAGCTCAAACATTATTTGCAATATAAGAAGTTACTGATGATCCATATAATCGTGGAACCTCACTACCTCCGCAAATAATAATGGAAGCGCCGTTGTCCGAGATTTTTAGACAAACCGCATGCGCCAATTCTCATATCGACCCACATTGAGATATTTACCCACATTGAGGCACGATAATCCTCGGGAAATTATACATGCATGCACTGACAATAAACAGAAAACAAGATCATTGTCTCTTACATGAAAAATAAGGGAATGGGCAAATTCTTTGATTTCCAGGCAAATGCTAACGAGAAAATTTTATTAAGTCATAATAACATTTTTGTCCTTGGTGCTCCCACTAATGGCAACTCTCTATATGTGCCGCACGTATTTATATTCAACCGATACTATGACATTACTAACGATTAGTTAAAAATACTTTGAACCGTTTCACGATTCATAATTTTGCGGGTATTGTTTAAAAACATGGAAACAGCTTTACGCGCGTCGTTTCCGTCCTGCGCAGTAAAGTCTGCGCGGTCAGAATTTTCTTCTTCGCCGACGTCAACCATATTGTTTGCGGTGTTTGCGGTTGGGAACACGTCGATCCGTCTTGCTACTTATCGTTCTACTTGCCGTGTCGTGTTGACTAACTCCTACAAAATTTCGCGAAAAACTAATATGCGGAAAACCAAAGACGTGTCGGACGAGGACGAATATTCCGCGGACGATCCTGAGGAGGTTGAAGAAGCCTCCGAAGAGGAATGGACACCCGCGGCTGGAAGTGAGGTATGTAAGTAAACCCACGCTACGTCGGCTTTTACCTATTTTTCCATTCTATTGTGACCTCTCTGACCTTTCGAAGAACTTTCCTTCCATTTTCCCATCGCCATTCTATATTTTATTCGCATTATACCACTCGAAAGACATCGAGCCACAGTTATTTACATTTAACCGTTTAAACCCTTGTTATATCCAGAACAATGATGTTCTCATGTCTTTAATCAAATCTGGCTAATGTAGGATATTCTTATTTTACGGTCCCGTCAATATGTGTTGGCCTGCTTGTACATAAATGCGTATGCGTGCATACCAACATTTACGTATAATTGCACACACTTGTTCACATAATCTGCTGTGCATAGCTCTGTACATCAGGCTATATTTTCATGCCTTTTTATATGCTTAAGATTGTCTGCCGTTTATTCACGGAAATATGTTAATGTTCAATATTAACGAAAGTCATCTTCGGTTGTTTTATGCGCATTACGACGTGCACTAAGCCGTTCTTTTTTTTTCGAATCCTAACACGGCATCAGCTATAATTCTGTTTGCCGGCAAACAGTGGCGCCGTTAAATGGATGGACATCCTACAAAACTGAAAGTAAAAATGCTGTTCTTGGTTTTTTTTTCCTTTCAGAAGAAAATTGCAAGTTTGCATCATAGAAGTAACAAAGTTGTGTTTTAAAACATATAATCAACCTTTGCTTAGTTTTACTAACATACGTTTAGCACCCTTACTAGCATGCATAAAGATATGGCTTTTTAGGGTGGAACCAAGAAAAGGCCTCAGAGACAAGCGGCTAAAAAGAGGCACCATGCAGAAGAGGATGATGACGAAGATGATGATGATGATGATGATGAGGATGAAGAAGAGGAAGAGGATGAAGAATCCAATTCTGACACAGGCAAGAAGCCCAAGAGAAAAAGACGGTATAAGAAAGAAGAGGATGATGAAGATGATTCCGATGATAATAGCCTTAATGAATCACCAGGAGAATCGCCAAAGGATTACACAGTATGCTTTGTCCTTTAGATGCGTTGCGTGGCCTCACTTTAAGAAAAATCTAATGTCCATTTATTGCAGTCGGGATCATTTGTTATTGCCAAAGCCGATATAGGGGGAAAAGTCGAGCCAACCTTGTGGAGGATAGATGGAAAGATTTTGCTTCAGAAATTTTTACCGTTTAAAGAAGGTGGAAAGACACTGTACAAAAGTACATCAGCGGTAATCTATTTTCGGTGAAAAATATTTCTCTTTCTTTCTACCTTGGCATTTGTCGCAATAACGGAGTAACCCTTTTTACAGTATTCCGCATGGTCGGCGGATAATAAAGATAAATATTTAGCCGCACAGGTAACATTCATGGTGCAGACTAGGTCGGAGACAATCGTCGAGCTCCATTTGGATCGGAAGCAACTAGACGCGTTAAAGTAAGCAAAACGCACATGACATGAGGAGTAATGATGTACCTTTATCAACGCATTCCATCAAATAACACGTACTTCAACGCCATTGTTACAGGGAAGAAAAGGAAGACTAAGCATTGGCCAAGTTCATACGCATACGTTTATACGGGGTTTTAGATACGTTATGGAAACGTATACCCACAGCATACGTATGCATAAGAAATGCAGAATCACAAACTGACATTCACACATGGATACATTTGAAGTGATATTGTAACAGGTCCATATTTAATACTATGATTAAGCGGAACACACTATCTCATGAACCTACGTGTATAAGAAAACAGAAAGGAATACTTGCGATCACACGAACGATGTCACTTCGGCAAATACGTACGCGCCTTGTGTTAACGGTCTATTTCTCATCTAGTAATTGAGTCATCCATTGACAATGTATTTTGACGTAATATACAACTGCGACGTGTATTTGATGCAATCTGTTTTACGTAGCGCGATGCCTGAAGAATTTGTTGTTGCTGCAATGTAACGAGTGTATTACCTCGGTTAATCGTGAATCGACTTCCATGACTTTCATCACAAAGCAGTTTATAAAAACGTTGTACCCTGATAGTACAAAATCTTTTCTTGTTTATACAGCTCCCAGCGTTTTGCATTTTTAGCCGTACGAACAAACTCATTTATTTTCTATGCATCTAGATTTCAGTAAAAACAGTTATCAATCTTTTTCGTTACCACGTTAAATGACGCAGCAACCCATTGCGCGTATGGTACTGCCGTATAGCAACTTTCGTACAAGCCGCAGATGTGTTGTATGATTGCACGACAAACGAAAAATATTATGTTTGGTTTAAGTATCTTAATAATAATCTCGATAAAAGTCAACCCATAGTTCCCTCGTTGATCATTACTGACCATACGTAATGTTAACGAAAAAATTCGGTGAATGTAAGAGTTTCGATTTGAAATTTTAGCGACCAACACGCGGTATTGCTCAGAGAAGGAAGTGTCTTTAATTAAAGATCGTTCAATATTACCAGAGAAAATTGGGAAAAGAAGGATCAAGGATTATTCATAACCATTATCTTTCAATATTTTGTACAAAATATAACATAGTATTAACAATTAAAATTTGTATTGGCATAAAACTATACAATTACAGTCAACATAAAATTTGCCATTAGCATGACATATATCTCGCGAAATACGAAAAAGTTGAACTTAACATTTTGTATATGAGGAAATATTTTAACAATATAAGGACTCAAATACCCTTATCCATCAGTGGATTTGTGCATTTAAACTTAGTTAAAACGAATGATAACATAAATTTTTCCCGATAGTCAATTAACATATTTTGACAATTCTTTGCGCATATATGACGTAGTAATGAGCGTGCAGAACTTGATCGAATGTGTTTGTCTTACTCACTGTACATAGAGACATACATACATATACATTCGGGCCCACACAAACGCACACAGTTTTGTTAGGATAACATCTAGTTTCTCATAAACTACAAATCTATATCACGATTCGATTGTCACCCTTCGTGACTGAAGGGTAAAAGAAAACTTGCAGATACGTTCATAGATTGATGCTTTAATTAGTTTGTCAAAAACCTGGTTCCATTCTTACCGATAAAACATTGCTTAATATATTACGAATTTCTGCCATTTCTTTTCTATTTTTTACTACCATGTGTTCTAACTTTCTATTTTCTTCCAATATTTTATCCATTTTCTTCCAACACTTCGAACTGTTACCATGGCAACAACAATCTTTGAAACTTTCATCGTGCTTACAGCTTTGAGTCATTGTTGTATTGTAGCAGCAAATTTGATTCTTGTCATTGCAAAATTTTGCGTTAACACTTTCATGCGAGTCTAATTTATTTACTTCTTCAGAACTTGCATTAGGTTTTAATAGATTTACTAAATCAAAACATTTCGTAACTAATGCACCTTCTACTTGCGAGTCGGCCGCCTTTTTCTGTGTTAGCTCGACCGATGTCGCGCTACAACTTTCACTTGCATATATACCACACGTGCCATTTTCTTGAATCTGTGATTTACATTGTGGGAAGTCTTCCAATAATTTATTAACAAACTGATTAGAATCGCTGTCGCATTCTTCATCGATGTCTGCCACACGAGATTGTCGTTTCAAGCTTCTCCGCCTGTACGGCAATATGTCTTGGCTACAGCTCCTTTCAACTCCCGTCGAACTATCACTGAACCACCGTTCTTTTTCCCATTTGACTGAATCTTCTAGCGCTTTGTCCCTGCCGTTGATTGTAGACCGATTAAATGGGCATTGCATAACGGAATCGGAATCCGGCGATGCATTCTGATGTTGCAAACATATTGACGTAATGTCCACCGCTTTCTCATCAGTATCATCGTCTGACGATTTATCTGGAGTTGCATGATCCTTACTAATGATCTTGTAACTTTCAAAACCATTTGCTGATTCTGTCCTGATAGTAGCCGGGCCAATCTCAATTAAATCACCGTCACAGCCAAACGCAAACGATCTATGACCTGGGAAACAAACGTACACATCCCGAAGTATTACAGGAAGCTACACGATAAATGCGACGAATATCCGTACTTCTCTAATCATATAAGTACATAATGGCCCCACCTATAATCATACGTTTGTTGCGCATATCAGGGCTTTTTGAACGCGGCTGCTCCAAGAACAGTCTGTTGTCAGGTGACAAAACGGAGAGTTTGCCGTCCTGTTGTAGAGGACCATCTTGATTAGAATAACTGTATGTGCTCGACAAGTCCAGTTCGTGACTTTCATGTTCCCTAAGCCGTTCCATGATTTTCTGAACAATTTCAGAAGGTGCTACGTACGGCGATCCTTGTCAGACAAAAGGCATAAGAAATAATTTCTTCGTTTGTATAAGAGCTTCCCTACCGCAACGACAAACATGTACACCCATAGAACGGCAACATCATTCAAATATAACGGAATAAACCATCAAAAGAATTAAGTGAGATAATGGTACACATTTTCCTAATCATTCATAGCTCATTAAAACAACAGCGTGTCAAGGCCGAAATTGGCTGTGGAAAACAACATCCATAACTTATAAAAGCTGAACATGCTTTATATGCAAGAAAAAACGCATGTTAGGGTCAAGCTCCAAATAAGAGTGAGTCAACGTCTAGCGGTACTGAATGATACGATCACAAAATTGAGGCATCGAAAAATACCATTACTTAACGAAAATTGTACCTATAACATCTGTTGCAAAACTTACAAAGTTACTCGGGCCAGAATATTTACGCCGTCGCTTATACATAGGCACGTGTAACATGCCATTGCCATTTCCTATAAAATTATCGCTTTCATAAAGTATTATAACGAATTACCGGAATCGCTCCTCAATCTCTAATACGGTGAGGCTGCTAGATTAAAATCTTACACAGGTAAGCACCAATCATACTAGTAACCGTGGCTTACCTGTGAGACCTCTATATCCCAAGGACACAGTATCAAATGATTCGCTACTTTCTTGTTGCTGTTTTACAAAGTCACCGATTGCAATTCCTTTTAATTTCGACGGTTGTAGGAACCTCTTCGGTATACGAGATAGTGGACCATTATCTTGTGGACTGGATGAACATCCACCAAAGCCAAGGCCAAGTAAAACAGCTTCAGGATCTGCTTTTCGAAGTTCCAATAAACTCTCCACACTACTGCAATGACTACTATCCGATTGCAGGCTCAGATCACGAGTGAGTCTATTATGATGTGGAAGTGAACTGGAAAAACAATTCTATTACATTATACTGATCAACCAAAGTCTATTAGAAACTACAGACCTGTCATATTATGATAAAATTAAATACATTTGTCAACAAACATTATGGCAATGAAATAGTAAACAGTTACCTTGGCAATCTGTTTGTACCGATCTCAGGTAAACCATGTATATTAACAGGTGCAGAAAAAGTCATGTTCACACGGTCTCGATATGCCTTAGACATATTCTGAGGAATGTCCTTGGGCCCAGTAATGGCTGAAACTGCTTCAGTAGGGTCAAAGGTATTATCTTGTTCCATTGATACTGACACATTGACTTTCATAGGCGAAGGTATAGAATTGACCCATTGCTGAACAGGACCAGTGCTCCGTTTCATTTCCCAGATACCACGCAGCCAGTCACTGACTTTTATAATTGTCTCCTTTCCAATATTTTCTAATGTAAATAAGATTATGATGATCACGTGTGATCTTAGGTCAATAGAAATGTTTTTGTATTGAAAAAGTAGGAAGTGCGATATAATGGCCATAAAGATGTTGTCTAATAACTATGTAAAATTTATAAGTCGTATGAATCTTCGCAACAATCAAAATGGAACGAACTATATATATACGTCGTTGGTTCAAATTACCTGGATCCATATTCTAGACGCAGCATAGACAAATAAATTAATAAAGGACGGGTAATCGCGTACAGTCGTAACACAGCACGCAAGCACACGTCGTAAACATGCACATGCGTATCTCTCTTCATATTTACGTGTGATTACGAAATTTTTATGTACTCTAATGATGTGTGCTTAGAACGTTAAGAGCGTGGAATGCATATTTTGACATTAATAGTTAATTCTTACCTGTGACTCGTCGCTCATTTATGTACACAACCGCTGTCTCCTGTCAAGAGGAAACCATCGTGGAATGCATACCCATGTTCTAAAAAGAACAACTTAACTACCGAAGCGATTTGTGTCGCGCGGATCCATTGAAACTACCAGTAGTCACTCAACCACTTGTTAATGGTTCCCTCCTCATCCCCCCATCCCGCAAGTTTGCCGACAGCCAGTGATACCAGCCGCGACAGGGCTGTGTAATTCCTTGGGGCCACTTAACTGAGCAACTGGGATAACAGTTTGATATGTGACGCTTGTAATTTTCATACTCTGTGTTACATAGAAAAAAAGTGAGTTGCAACGGGATCAACGTACCATTTGAAATATACTTTTTGACGGATCGTATGTAACAATGTACATACGTTTGTGGGGAAGCCGCGTCACGGCACCATACGTTGAACCGGTGGTTGAATGCACTACCTAGCTCTACCGATACGACAATGATCTACAAATGTGTTATACGTCATTTTTAGTTTATGAAAGGGATGTTTTGATAACATTGTTAGTTATAATCATTGATATAACAGTAGCAAACGCGCATGGAAAACATAAGTAACAAAGTAATTTAAATATGAGAAGCATGAGAGATGTGTATTTGAATGATGTTAATTTAAAATCCTGTGACCGTAATTACCGACCGAATTAAGACCACCTTACCAGCGGTAGAGACACTCTATTGATCTAGTCGTCTGTGCCTAGAGCAACCTATCGGACAACCATCCTTACATACAGTTCGCATACTCTTTCTGGTTTTCAATCCCGTTGTGTGGTTAGCAAAGGATAGGTAAAGGCCAGCCACGGCCCGCCATCATCACGGTCTGTTGGTAATATACGTACATACTTTGAAGTGATATGGTTACAACATGTCATCCCGGACGAAAAAGAGTAGGAACAAAGTCTTAGGGAGAAGGCCTCGTCATCTTGTTGGAAAGGAAGAAAGATTCCGACAGGAACAAGACAAATCTGATAAAGAAGACTCATCAGGTTAGACAAAGGAGTCCAAGTTAATAAGGAATTTTTACATGTATTAAATTTATAGATGCGGAAGATGTAGAAGAAAAAACGCCCGTCCCATTCCCAGTGGCTATGTGGGATCTTGAGCACTGTGATCCCAGAAAGTGTTCTGGTCGGAAGTTGGCTAGGCACGGATTAGTAAAAACCTTGAGGTTAGGAACTCGATTTCCAGGCTTGGTTCTGACACCCGTCGGCAAGCAGGTACTGCATTTGGATAGTATATGACATAACTTTGTCAACTATAATTGTTATTATTCATTTACAGTGTGTCAGTCCAATGGACAGGAATATCATTCAAAATTATGGCTGTGCAGTTGTGGATTGTAGTTGGGCTCGTCTGGATGACACTCCATTCAACAGAATGAAAAGCTCAAGTCCACGGCTTCTGCCATTCCTGGTAGCTGCAAATCCAATCAATTATGGAAAGCCATGTCAATTGAGCTGTGTTGAAGCATTAGCAGCTACTTTAATCATAACAGGTTTCCCGGATGAAGCAAAATTTTATCTTGGAAAATTTTCATGGGGTCATTCGTTTCTGGAATTAAATATGGATTTGTTGGAGAGATATGCACTCTGCAAGAATGGAGATGAGATAATAGCTGTTCAAGAGAAATTTCTTCATGATGCCAGGCAAGAGAGGACAGAGAGGCATGGTGAGGCAGTATTATCAACTTCCGATCAAACTAGATATTTGTATGTCGTATTGTGTTCCCAGGTTCTCCTGACTTGCCCCCAAGCGAAACAGAATCAGAAGAAGATCAATCAACAGAAAAATATGTGTCATAACCCTGTTGTGTTGTGAATTGCAGAACACTGGCATAATGATTAGATAGGAGTAATTCTTATCGAAAAAGTGTAAGGCACGATTAAAAATTATATGAAAATTTCTCTGTGCAAGTATTCTTATTGTACCTAGTGTTCAACACTTATCAACCATTTAACTTCGTCGCACTTACCTTCAACCACCGACGAGGTATAGAATAGACCTAACATCCAATGTAATTTTTTGGCCACATTTTTGGGGGCCATGTGGCCCCCTTTACCGTTTTAGTGTCACGCTTTACGTTACCAATACAGCTTGAAAATATATAGCAGCGCTATAATTATAATTTTAGTATAATTATATATTACTATAACTATAATTACTATGATTATTTATTAGTATAATCAGAATTATATTACTATAAATTATAATTTTGACTGCATCGGTAATTCAGTTTTGTGGCCACGAAACCCCGTAAGATGTTAGGTCTATCCTATACCTCGTCTGTGCTTCAACTCGCCGATTACGTTTAAATGACTTTGTCGATAAAAAAACATGACGATTTTTCTCACCGGATTTGAATAACCATGACGGCCGAAAGGCGGCGCTCACCGAGCAACTATCTAGCACCGCATGTATCACACACCTACAAATTAACTTGTCTATGGTACACAGCTGATGTCCCATGACGTCATTGAAACAAAGCTGTGCGCGGTCGATTCCTGCTCTAAAGCAAATCTGCGAGGGAGAGGGAGACATAGAGGCGAGGCTCGAGTGATCCAAACGACCAGCGTCTAGAAATGGTGCAGTAGTGCATTTGATTCGCGGTTTCTGGTAAACAGTGTGTTTCGTGCATACGTGAGTTTTGCCTTTTTCCTGCGGTCTGCAAAAATTCTACGAACATTTTTAATACGCGGAATATGCCATTCATATCGAAAGATTGGCGCAGTCCTGGCGAAGAGTGGGTAAAGACTGTTGAAGGATGGGAAAAGAAGAAGATCCTGGAATGCGCGAACAGCAAAACCCTCTCACTGCTGCTACGGTGAGGAACGTACTTTCCTTGCTTCCTTTACCTACCTCACAAGCAGCAACCAAACACTTCGAGTAAACGCTCATACATGCATGACGTGACAGGACAGATGGTACATCGACTTCATTGACAGCCTTGTTTGTTTACTCTCTCAAATCATCGTCACATTTGCCGTTCCACCGATGGCTCCAGCCATCTCACGCGATGGAACAGAAACAGACTTTCACTATGGAAATCCATTTTTTTACCTTCAACTGTGCGTTTTACTGATCTTGATATATCGAGTACACGACGTGCCTACATAGATTCATACATAGAGGGACACATTGAAGAATCGTGTGGTGCAATCCCATTACCATCACTATTTCTATCAACTCAATTTCTAACTACTCAAACAAAAAATTATGGTCTGCGAAAGAGAACAAATGATCATAAAGGGTAGTTGTTAGTTATATAAAAACAGATTGGGAAATGGGGAAGCAAAACTTCGTAATCTGCATGTTTTCGACAATTGTGTGTAACATTGGTGTATAACATGTGAGGAATACTCCGGCCATTCCATTTCGTCATACGATCCAGTTTAAAAAAGCGGATTGCGTACTTTGCATAATTCACCGCGGTAATTAATAAGTAATATAAGAGGCGATGGTAGAGGAATCGACGTTTGGTTCACTTTTGAATGATAATTACGAGAGTTCCGCATAGACGTTCTTTGATGCTATTCCAAAATGAACCCCATACAACAATGAACATAGTGCTGTCAAACGTTACATAATGCCCTGGAATAAATAATCGTGTGTGGTTTCCCTGTGCGAATGATTACGAGCGCATTATTTCAAGGTCTCCCCCCCCTTCCAAGCTTAAGTCGAACAGATGCCGAATTTGGCATTTCCACGTACAAATGTTTCTTTCCAATTTATTCGGAACTCACGATCGTATTTTTTCACTACAGTGGGGAAAAAGAAATAAACGATAAGAAGGAAAAAGAAAAGAAGAAAGGTAAGTGGACGCGGGGTATGATACATAAATCGTATTCCATGTCCGTGATTTTTTATTACATTGCTTGACCACACGAATAGTTCCGCTAATGTCATATAACGCCCGGTCTTATACGTATTTAATTGAATGCTCTTCTCTTCCGCATGTACTTACAGAAAATACCGTTCAACCGCACTGTCACATCACGTTGAAGTGCACGCGCGAGGTGAGTGACAATCCGTCCGCTCTGAATTTTATTCTCTGGTGATCCAGCAATGAAACAAGGATAAAACAGCAATACAGAAACAGGTTATGCAGTTGTCGCGAGAAGAGCACAAAAAACCTGGATGCGTATGAGCCACGATTGACAAACTGACTGTCTGCCGTCTCTGTGTATACAATGCCCTAAGCGCTCATTTTACTTGCATACATATATAGCTTTTTTGAGCTCAATTACGGTTGGAAGGAAAAATAAATATTTTGCTACTAAATTCTCAGTTTAGATTAAAAAAAGGGGATGTTTACTCAGTAGACGATATTATTAGTTTATACGTGTATGTAAGGAAACTGCCGGGCACATAACTGTAAAGATGATTTACGGCCGTAAGTACGAAAGTTGTTTGGTTGACATTTACAAGAACATCGTACTCAATTAAATACGATTAATTATGTTCCTAGGTGAATTACTTCCGCTTGATTTTTACATTATAGATCGCCGGCTTCAATGGCCTAAGTGACGCTCTAAAAAGGCTAGATTTCCTGTCGGCGGTACATGACTGTCGGAGATTCAACTATATTGTCCGGCTTCTTGATCTATTGGTGAGTCATCAAATGAGTGGACTGAGTGGTTGTGCGCAGCGTGTCCTCTTCAACATGTTGGAAGAAGTTGCCGTGGAAGGTAAGGAAAAACCATTCAGTCCATTTTTATTGTAGTCTAACAACACACAAAAAAACAATGAAATTCTTGTTGAAACTGATCCAAGGTCACAGAAATATGCGTTAGCTTTTTCGAAGGATTAAAAGCCTTATGATTTTCAGTATCGCTGTCTCAACAGCAGACAGGTAGATTACGCCGACTTATAGAAAGAGTCCGCGCGTTCAGCGCTGGTTGCTGCTGGGGGGGAAGACCACTGGGATCTGTGATACTTTGGGAGAAACACAAAGCTGCTCTGGAAAGGATCTTAGAAATCGCCTCGTCCATTACTATCACCCAGGTATAAAGTAATATATTTTAAACCTTTAGTCAATTAGTTGCACCTGTCGGGTTATTCCAAATAACTAGAAAAGAATTTGAATTTTTACTATAAATTCGTAATTCACATTATACTTTTCAATCAATGCATCCCAACGAACGTAACTACCACGGTAATTAACACGTTCTAAGTGGAGTTTATCGTATCTCAGCCGGATGAAGAACAGCGACCTCAATGGTCAGACATGCCGCCAGAATGCCGAAGAGAGATCCTTCTGCGATTGAGCGATCCGCGAGACATCGAGGCTTCCTCAGAAGCTTGTGAGCACCTCGCCATTTTAGCTCAAGAACAGAGAATTTGGCGAGAACTCGCCCAGTATCACTTTACACCGCAACAAATAGCAACTACGAAGAAGAATAATCCCGGGAAAGATTGGAAAACGATATTTACCATTGCCCGAAGGTCACTTTCAAAGTTTTTATCAATTGTTTTATTAGTTTTACCCTCTCATACGACGACTTCCTCCAACACTCTTAAGACATATCACGAGCCGGGTTCTCCCGTCAGAATTGAAACAAAGAAGCGAACTTATTTCTTTCAGATCATTTGGCCTACGAGAAGAATACGCCGAAATGATTCAACTCTGTCGTAACTGCCGCTGTTTGTTTTGGAGATCACTCGGTCATCCCTGTATAGCGGATCAAGATCCGGCATTTCAGGAGAAACTGGCAGACGTTGATCAGTCGTCTCTCCATGTGCCCATACCTCCGCAAACTTTCCTCAAGTTTTTCTCCCTGTGAATATTTTTCAGTCATCATCATCGCAATCATAATAAATGATAGCGGGGTATATCGAACGCAACAGACTTAACAATAACCTAACTAAAAGAGACAATGTTCATTATTGAGATGCGTGAACAAATTAGACGTGATTAGGTATGACCGAAGGTATCTTCACCTGTCAGGCTTCTCGAATATTTTGATGGCCTCCCGGAAGCAACGGTGCTCCCCCTCCCAATGTTTTAAAGATATTTCGTTAGCATCGGCTGTCTCTTTATTATTGGAATAATCAAATCCATTCACATGGACAGCTACGACTGCTCATTCATTTCTTTTGTGGCATACCGCTCGTGTGGTTTGTATTATGGCTGTACTGTAGCGCGGTTACGATCGATTTTTTTTACTATTTCTTCGGTGTTTCTACCGGCTTCATTACAAATATTTTCTGTCAAGATGTATCATTCGCAGATACACGTTACATTTCGTAAAAAGGAATATAACTATAATTGTTCACGAAAAACTATTTTATACTAAATTATTGTAATACAGCTGCTTATTTCACACATACATGTTAATCTTTCCAGTGACTGCAAAACAGAATGCAGAGCCGTGCGTACGGAGTACCTTCGTATCGCTAGTGTATGTCTGCATACGTACGGATATTTACGTATCAAAGCATTTGCATTCGTGTCGCCGAAATCTCAATGAATTTTGTGAAAATGACGTAACTTATTATGTACACTGAATAATCGCCATTAACTGGCAAGTGAAAATCATACTGCCAAAGCGTATGTAATGCAGTATTTACGCGAAGCAACAAGTTTCGCCTTCTTGCAAATTTTTTGTTTTGGAACTGACAGTTGTTTCATAAACATAGACGCGTCCTTCACGTAATTCGACGTCACCATGTGATGTGCATATTTTCTAACCTGATCTTCATAAAGATATGGATAGTAAACCTGGATAGACTGTAATGTAGACAGATTCTGCAGACGTCACGCTTCTAATAAGCATTTTTGGTAGCTTAGTACGTACGAATATAAAACAAAAACGTCACGTCGAATGGCATTCGTAGCGTTGCGATCGGCTATAGACCGTGCACGATATGCATTATTTTATCTACGTAGATATAAGGGTACATGCGTAATGGTGTTGTGCAAAAAGCTTCAAAAAATAAAGATTTATTTAAATAAATGCAAAAGGGCTATATCTAGCGTTTAGTTATACATCCCCGAACATACGTTATTCGTGTCTGTCGGTATCAATGTGAATCGGCTTCGTAGTCTGACGTCTTCCAACGTATCTTTTTCGATCGATCAAGACGATCACGCTCACATTCTTTGTGGATAAAATATAGATCTCTATGCATATATCGATTTTTTTCAGAGCCAAATATGTAGTTTAGAGTTTCATTACTCTGGATACGTTCTAAAATTTAAAATACTTACTGTGAGCTATCGTGACCATTAATCACGCGTAAAACCAATGCACATGGGTGCACACGTAGGCTACAGACAGATTAGTGGGGAGTCGTGTTAATGCGCACGCGCATACTAGCTATACGCTATGACGCTGTATTCTGTTGGTGATCATCGCGACAGTCCGCGTTGCGCGTTGTTTCGTTCTGTTCGTTCTGCTCGTTCTGTTCGTTGACGGTTATCCGAGGAAAAACCAGAAAGATGTCTGCGTTACAGCACAGCAAGAAGCGTGTTTGTTACTACTACGACAGTAAGTTACACCAAGTCACCGTTCTTTCGATTTTCGTCGTATGCACAAATATTGCCAAGATGTGTTTTGTGTCAGTCATCCGTCGGTCACGTACACCGAAATTGTATCCCGCGAAATTCGCATTTTTACTTACTTTCATGTCCTAAGGAACTCTCATTTTGCGAATATGGAATAAGTCTTCGCGATGTGACAGTAAACCACAACGTTTCTACAAATTTACAGCCAAAACGCACAGTTTTGACATTCTTAAAACGAGAAGTTTTCGGGTATAGTATCGCGTGACCGTAGTTTTGGCAGGTAAGCGTCGGCCATGCCTACAGCCATCCGTTCGTGACTTGAGAATCTCAAGAATATTCTTCCGGTTTGCCATATCAGCGTCCTTAATTTACCATCGTTGAAATACGTTAATGTTCATAAAAATTTTGTCTTTTTTTAATGTCATTATATACCGGATTCACGAACAGGATTTCATTCTAATAAAATGAAGCATTGGTTCTATAAAATGTATGTTACCTTGGGTACGTGTTTCTCATTACCACTTTTTGTATTATGATGGCCCTAATTTATTGATTGGAAGTTATTGCGCCTTCTACGGTTCTGCAGTTGTATTTTCTATTTGGTTGGTCATTATAGCACGCTTTTATTAGCAACATTTGTAGGTTATCGGCGATAGTTTTACATACAATGCATCTAGTTGCGAGCTGCCTTGTGCATTTTTGTGTTGAAATATAATGTAACGGTACAATTCGGTAACAGCACAATTTTTCTTCAAATAACGCGCACAAGCATGGTTTCGTAGAACAAAGGTCAGAGATTTCCAAGTGAACTTCTGTGCACTGTAGTTTACCGTGCATGTACAAAGGCATTTTTTTACTGTACGATTCTCTTCGCGTGACGCCAAAAAACCTTCATTTTAAAGTTCACTGCCTTTTATTAACAACAAATTTTTTCGAAATAATTAAGACGTGCTTTTACATAGGTGACATTGGTAATTACTATTATGGCCAAGGCCATCCTATGAAGCCACACCGTATAAGGATGACACACAACTTACTACTGAATTATGGTCTCTACAGAAAAATGGAGATATATGTAAGAATTAAGTTCAATCTAAAAGTAACCATTTGTCATTATACAATTATCAGATAAAAACTCATGGAGTCTTTTATTTGCATAGCGTCCTCATAAAGCTACAGCGGATGAAATGACTAAGTTCCATAGTGACGAATATATTAGATTCCTGAGGTCAATACGGCCTGACAATATGTCGGAATATAATAAACAGATGCAAAGATGTATGTATTATTACCCATGGTATTATCATATTTTGCGTTGATCATTTGTCCGCTACTAATTAATTTTGTACTTTCAAATGTCAGTTAATGTAGGGGAAGACTGTCCGGTCTTCGACGGGTTGTACGAATTCTGTCAATTATCAGCCGGTGGCTCCGTGGCTGCTGCTGTGAAACTTAACAAACAGGCATCAGAGATATGCATAAATTGGGGTGGCGGATTACATCATGCCAAAAAAAGCGAAGCTTCAGGCTTCTGTTATGTTAATGACATTGTCCTTGGTATATTAGAATTGCTTAAATACCACCAGAGAGTTCTCTACATCGACATTGATGTCCACCATGGAGATGGCGTAGAGGAGGCTTTTTATACGACCGATAGAGTAATGACGGTGTCATTCCATAAGTATGGAGAATATTTCCCCGGTACAGGTGATCTTCGCGACATAGGTGCAGGAAAGGTATAACAAAAATTGTCAATAATCGTGTACTCGAAACTGTTGAAAACAGCAAAACATAAGTAATGATTACATACCTTTTTCTACCCAACTTTAGGGAAAGTATTACGCTGTAAATATCCCATTAAGAGATGGCATGGATGACGAAAGCTACGAGTCCATATTTGTACCCATTATATCAAAAGTGATGGAGACATTCCAACCGTCGGCTGTTGTTTTACAGTGCGGAGCAGACTCCCTCACTGGTATCTATCCCTTATATCGGTGCTACATTACGCCTTCCAAACTTGGATATATTTTGCTGATAATGACATGCTATTATTTCTTTAGGCGACAGATTGGGTTGCTTTAATTTAACCGTAAGGGGTCACGGAAAGTGCGTTGAATTCGTGAAGAAGTACAGCCTACCGTTTCTGATGGTTGGCGGCGGAGGATATACAATCAGGAACGTATCCAGATGTTGGACATACGAAACCTCGGTGGCTCTCGGATCCGAAATTGCCAATGAACTTCCGTACAACGATTACTTCGAGTACTTTGGTCCGGACTTCAAATTACATATCAGCCCTTCGAACATGGCAAACCAGAACACTCCCGAGTACCTTGAAAAGATCAAGTGAGTGCATTGAAAACCGTTACGATAATATTTTTCATTTTCACGAAACCTATCTTTCTCCCAGAACCAGACTATTTGAAAATCTACGAATGTTACCCCACGCTCCCGGTGTGCAAGTGCAAGCTATACCCGAGGATGGTGCGGTTATAGAGGACTCCGAGACAGAAGAGAAAGTTAATTCGGATGAAAGATTACCACAACGTGATATAGATAAAAGGATTCAGCACGAAAATGAATATAGCGACAGCGAAGACGAAGGGGAAGGAGGGCGGCGTGATAACCGATCATTTAAGGTATGTCCATGCTTCTCTAATTTGTGGATACGCGTTGCAGGATATTTTTAACAGTCATTCCCTGTTCTGCTCTCATTTTAAAGGGTTCTAGAAAGCGACCTAGATTGGAAAAAGGACAAGAAGGAATGGAAGGAGACCTTAAAAAAGAGGAAGATATTAAATCAGAAGCTAAAGGTGAATCATAATTAATATCTTAAGTGTTTTTGAACACCGGTAAAGTTAAACAGATATTCATAGTGTACATGAAACGTTTATCGAATATTGATTTATTGGATTGTTTGAAACGTTTAGAGAACGACAAAGACGAAAAGACTAGCACAACGAACGAGGATGCGAAGAAGGACAGCGGAGCGAATCCCTGATAAATAATTTTCGAGCGCATAAGAATTCATCGAAATCTCCGATAGAGTCTAGATAAGTTTAGGTAAACGTAAGTGAAAGAGGGCACTGAATGATCGGATGCGTGCTGCCGCGAACAAGTGCCGTTGATTCCAATCAAAATACATGTTTTCCTTTTGTCATATTTTCAAAGAGAAAAGTCTCACAGTTTATCCATTTAACATAGGCATCACGTTCGCGGCTAGTGACCTCGTCATCCGAAAGGTACACGTATGAGCGTGTAATCGATGCCAAGAGAGAACGCTCTACGCCTTGGATTCATGGTTCATCGAACTAATCGATATTCTTCCATAAATTACAGACGATCATTTTAGACGCTGGAAAACGTCAATATTTAGAAAAGTCACGGTAAACAAAGTATATCAAATAATTTGTTTTATACCCCGACTAAAATATTTTGTTGAACCATGGATACTCAAGTATCATAAAGATAGAAACATACAAATCACACTTGGTGTGATCGTGTGACCGTCAATATAATGTAACCGAGACCATGACCATGAC
The DNA here is from genome assembly GCA_963989215.1 of Hedychridium roseum. Classification (NCBI taxonomy): domain Eukaryota; kingdom Metazoa; phylum Arthropoda; class Insecta; order Hymenoptera; family Chrysididae; genus Hedychridium; species Hedychridium roseum. The sequence goes on along the minus strand of OZ022318.1, from coordinate 50,654 downwards.
CATGCGCGTTACGATCTTGAAATACTTTCTCGACATGCAAATCCAACATCTTCGAATCGACGATCATGAGTGATCATTGTTAGCGTTTTCTTACTCGGCGCTCGCAGCGTGAGCCATTGACTGAGCCACTTCGTAGGCTAACGCGCAATTGACTACACACAAAAGGCAAAAGGACGATGAGTTTTTATGAGTTTCCTACTTCTGTACATATACACAATGCGAATAACAGTTTTAAACGTTGTTCCGAATGGAATTATATTGCTAATATTAATAGAAATTCATTTTTACGGTCTAAACTACAGTGTTACTGCTATTGTATTATCACTCCCTTCGTTACCAGTGTCATCATCGTTATATGATTACTGCACACATTGGGAACAACAAGACCGGAAGATCGCGAATAGCATTTTTGCCGTATCTATGAGATGTCTTAAACGGAGAATGTCGAATAAACTCTAATTACTTTACAAGTAGTGAACACACACTACAAAAAAGAAAATTATACCATTTAGTATCCGAGAATGTCAGCATCGTTCTACAGTGGGTGATTGTTAGATAAGTTCAGTAGTGCCGCAAGCATCAGTTTTGAAATCGTATTGTGACATCCATTGTTATCAATTAAATTAAAGTCACCGTTAAGCGACTACAAAAAGGTCCCTGCAACTAGACTGATTAGCATCTAAAATATTAGAGACACGGTAGACAATCTCTTTACTCCGTTCGCTCTCCCAAAGGAAAACCGATGAGATTGTGCTAGCCGGTAGCATTCGTTTGTTAGCCACACGCCGGATTTATCTTCATACCATTTATAACCATTTTTGTCGGAATTTCCCAACAATATTCGACGTGACATCGTGCATACCAGTTGTATCGGTGCGCATTTATTCAGATACGTATTTACGCCGGTATATGACGTACACTGATGTTTTTAAATATTTATAACAAAAATAAAGAAATTCTCCATGCGTTACGAGTACGCAACGTTTATGATTGGATCACATTTTATTAAATCTTGTCGTTGGACTTACAAATACGTATGATACAAACTGGAATTATCTGAGTACCCTATCCTCCTTTGTTTACCTTTTCACAATAAAATGTTGTCAATAAAGAGGCACAATAGCAAGAAATATGTCGATCTCGACTGCTTATCGATGAGCCTATTGCTCGCATGTACTGCTTGTATTCAAGGTACATGTGTCATGATTTATAGTAAAATGACAGTCCACGATATGTTCGCTCATCAAACCTTGGCGCTCTCGTCTGTTGCTTGCCACAATACTTCAAGTAAGAACGATGTGTTTTATTAATGAATTGAAGTTATTCGTTATGCAGAACGTACTACTGGAAGTATTAATATGCGTAATGCGATAAAAGTACGCGTCTCACTATAACGTTCTAGTCTCATACATTCTAAGGTACGTAAGACTGACCATAACCTGTATATTGTTTTGTTTCATTAATTTATTTACGATACATTTGACGCTGTGCTGTGGGTGTACTTGCGACACGAATATTATTGAATGATGTTGTTTATCTATTATTGTACCGCGAGCGGCTGGTCTTGCTTATAATGACTTTACCGCCCTCGTAATTGTACTAAAAACGTCACAGTTTCGAAAATACAATAATTCTCCGAATTTATTAGCAAACCGATAATTTCAGTCGTACGGATATCTTTTACAGATATTATTTTCGTTAGAAGTTACGAGCTGAAGGGATTACATCAATCATAAATGAACACTGGGATTTCTGAGAATAAACAAGAATTCCACATGAACATACGTATATCTGTATTCAGTGGCTAACAGCATAGCTAGATGAAAATTGCACAAGCTTCACTAAGGGAGTATTACCAGTTTGTAGTTAGAAGACCAAGAGAACCGTTCGATAGTCAGATTCCATAAAACGTAATTGTGAGGCAAAGTCTTTTGAAAATGACCTCACATTTGTCACACATTATGACCCTTGCGAATGGTATTATCGGAGTTAGTGTCCTTGCAATGCCATTCTGTTTTAAGCAATGTGGAATAATACTGGCAACGGTAGTTCTTTTGATGAGCTGTGCACTCTCTCGACTAGCTTGTCACTTTCTTGTAAAGTCTGCAGTGATGTCCAGACGAAGAAACTTCGAATTACTAGCTTTCCATGCCTTCGGGAAGATGGGAAAATTCACAGTTGAACTTTTCATTATTGGTTTCCTCATCGGCACCTGCATTGCATTCTTCGTCGTTGTTGGTGATTTGGGTCCTCAGATTATAGGGAAACTAATAGACAGAAATCCTGAAGATATTAGAACGAGTTTATTAGTTACAACAGGTGCTTTCATAGTATTACCTCTAGGTTTACTGAGGAATATTGATAGTTTGTCCACTATCTGCACAGCCACAATAGGCTTTTATTTCTGCCTGGTTCTGAAGGTACACTATAAAGTTCAAAAATAACATAAAAAAAGCAGCATAAACACAGGGGAAAGAATCAAGCATGTCATTAAGTCTTTCAACAACTTCTGTAACATGTATGCGTTACTAACAGGTGATCGGCGAGTCGACGCAACATATATTCGCAGGTGATTGGTACAATCATGTTTATTATTGGAGACCAGCTGGAATTTTACAGTGTTTACCGATTTTCTCAATGGCGCTTTTCTGTCAAACACAATTGTTCGCGATTTACGAAACCATTCCGAATGTGTCACTCGAAAAGATGAACCAAGTTGTTCGAGGTGCACTGAACATCTGTACTCTAGTATATTTGTGCGTTGGCTTCTTTGGCTATGTCGCATTCTGTACGCAATCTTTTTCAGGTATATTACACGTTTAACAAATAGATCCTAGTACTATTCATTGAGTGGAGGTATCGCACGATCGTCACGATAAAATTCTTCAATTTTCAGGGAATATATTAATGAGTCTCGAGCCTAACTTATCCTCGGAAATGATCAAGATGGGATTTGTGTTTTCAGTTGCATTTAGTTTTCCGCTAGTCATTTTTCCATGCCGCGCAAGCTTGAACTCTCTCCTCTTTCGCCGGGTATGCAGAATGCTTCGAAAGATATTATGCCATATCGATTTTCGAAATAAAGTACATGATTACTCTGGATGTTTATGTAGGTGTACACTCACGAACCACCCAACACCTACATGCCAGAAACGCGTTTCAGATGCCTCACGTTTACGATAGTCTGTATCTCTTTGATAATCGGTATATTAATACCGAACATCGAATTCGTACTCGGTTTGGTCGGCTCGACGATAGGAGTGATGATATGTTTAATATTTCCAGCCGCATTTTTCATATCGATAAGTAGCAAAAATACTAATGAAAGGCTGGTAGCACAAGTAAGTGATCGACCAATGCAATTTTATGCTACAAATCGAACTTTCTCTTACAAACGAAGTATTATTTTTAATAGGCAATTTTGTTTATCGGCGTTTGGATCATGGTACTCGGGACATACGCGAATTTGTATGCCATGGAAGAGTCCACTGACTCTAAGATCACGTTACGCACAAACACACCTTTCATTCCAATAAATAATCTGCCTATTAATGTCATCAAGGATGACGTGCCAATAGCACCGAATATAGCTTTGAATCCGAAAATTATTTCAAATGTTAAAGGTACTTTACTGCTTAATCTGTATACGTGACATCTCATCTTCTTTGCGACTTGATGATACGAATCGTTCTTTCACTTTTCGACATTATAGAAAAAGTGAAGTCAATACCGGATAAAATTCTCGAAAAGCCCCCCGATGCAGAAGACATTCGCCGAGAACCACCTGTTCCAGTCGAGCGAATTGTCGTTACAGAGAAAGTAATAGCGGTGACACCAGGATCCATTGGAATTGTGGCGCTTACGTCCACGCCAAATGTTAAATCGGCCGTTGAGAGGACGAAGACGATGGACGAAAGTCTAAGGCGTGACTTACGAATAGCAGTAAAAGCTGCTGAGCCAAGTCCAATAATGGACAAGTTGGTAACACCGAAGACCAAACCGAACATGGAAATAAACGAGCAGAAGAAGAAGTTCGTAGAATTACAAAAAATTGATAACCTCGTTAATGCCGACGCCATAAAGAAGGAGGAAACCGAATTGGCTTCCTCTGACATGGAGATCTCTAATAAATTAGCCGCTGAGAGACTCGAAGAACTCCGAAAAACGTTGGAAAAATATAAACTGGAACAGTTACAGATGATGGCGGAAAACAAGGAATTGCCAAAAGATAAGGCTGAGGACAAAAAAAATATGCAGTCACAGAACAACAAATACCATGCCCTGGAACCATCAGGTGACACATTAATTATGGATGCCAATATACCGGATAAAGATAGTGCAATTAAACTCGATAATAATAAAGCCCATGATACTTTTGATGCGCAAAGTGATAAATTTCAACGCAACGCAGCTGACGAAGGTGAAAACGGAAATACTCAGAACAATTTGTCCTTTCGAGTAAGAGAGGTGACAGGAAAGGATGGGAAAGGTAACGATCCTGAAAGATTGAAGGGACCGATTCTGAATGCTTTAACGAAAAATGCTTCAAAGTCATCAATTGTACAGGGCGGTGAATCGTTCGAAACACAACATGATACCGAAGACAAGGAGGAACATCTCGTAAGAAGTGGTAAATTGCAACGCTCAAATAATGTAAACAGTTTGCAACCACCGTATCGGATGCCTATCGCATTGACTCTTCGGAATCATTCGAAAATCACAAAGCCACCATTATCATCACACAACGAGATTGCCGTAGAGAACGTTCAGGTAATTGGCCGGGATATACTTGAAAATCACGAAAGAGAGAAACGAGAAATCGACAAGGCGACACGAGGATATGACACCAAACTCAGCAAAAATCTCATGACAGAAAGGATGCAGCATTTTATAAAAGACGTTGCTGTCAACGACGAGGAAGTCGAATGCCAGAAGGAAGAAGAGGACAAATTACAAAAAAATAAAGATCTGTTCAAAGAAGAACGTCGGCCAGATGCATCATCCACACGAAAGTCTTTAATTAGCACTAACTTTTACTCATTCAATCAAGAACTCGCTAACAGGGTCCTTGACGATGGGAGCATCATCAGAGGTGCTGACTATCTGAAGATTCAAAAACGAGATTTGAAGTCTATGAGTGCAAACAGCCAAACTGTATAATAAGCTTTTCGCGATCCTATCACTTGTAATGAAAATCATCATGCTCCGTACGTTTTTAAAATAAGGAAAGACCAATACATTATGCATTCCAAAATGATAACATTACGTGTTTACATTTTTGTTTGTAATTCTAAGCGTGCAATGTCTGCTCGTATTTCTCATTCGCAACCTTCGTAACTCTATTAATCTCTATGACAAGCTACGAATTCAACATTACAGCCGTTGAACGTAAGATGCGCAAAATCAATCTTTTTCTCAGAGTCTCCCAGATATGAGATATATGTGGATATATTTTGGAGGGGGGGAGGGGTGTGACAGAAAGATGTGATACCTTATTATTTTAATTCATTTATTGTACACCACAACTGCACAGTACAAAATTAGTGCTTTACGGTTTTGGACCTTAGTCGAAGAGACCTGAAACAAATGAAAAGGTAATTACGTGTTGTTCCACAGTGATTATAAGACAAGAAATATTGTTTGCTATTTCTCATTTAAATTTTTGATCGTCAATGACATTTTCAGTAGCTAATACATGCTAATATAATCACAGAGCATGAAATGGTTATACCTTATTGAATGAATACACATAACAAAATAAATAACCGATGAAACTTACCGAAGCCCATATCATCGTCAGATTCCTCTTCAGGCTCTTCTTTCTTTTTCTCTTCCTTGGCCGGAGCCGCGTCAGCGCTAACAGGAGCGGCCGCGGCTGGAGCTAAATGATGTTTCCATCAATATGAATTCACTAGGCGAAGTTCTTTTGAGAAAGGCAATTTACAGGATTTTAACTTACCACCGCCAGCAGCCGGGGCAGCACCGACACCTGACCCAATCTTTGAAATGAGTTCTTTAACGTTGACACCTTCCAAAGCTTTAGCGAAAAGTCCAGGCCAATACGATTCTACATCGACATTTGCCGCCTTCAGGATAGTTTGTATTTTTTCACCCTAAAGAAATGATAGTAATACAATTATATTCGTAATTATGCACCGCACGTGATCGTATTAAAAATTCGAATGAACAGTCTCCGTATGATAATTAGGATTTACGAAAAATGCTGTAATTTCGCATACGTCGCGACACGTATCAAGGTCTCGATATATCAGCATTATGTGAATTACGAGGCCGGATCAAAGGGATTTAAATGAAAATCAATGAAAACCACTGGAAGAAATTAGATAGTAACATTGTTGGAAATTTTAATTGAATAATCAATTTTAAACGGTGCAAATTCAGACTTAATAATTTCAAAGTGACGACACGTGATACAAACTTACCGTTACAGCGATATCATCATCAACGAGAATTAAGGCGGAATAAACGCACGCGAGTTCGGCCTTCGTTGTCATGTTTCTTCTTTAGTTTTCGCTTATAAAACGTGAATTACTATGGATGGATCGGTGCAAGTCGCCGATATGGCCTTAGCTCTTCGTGAGAGAACAAGCACGCAGCTTACTCCATCCACCGGAAAAAGCAAAAGAGCCCTGGCCTGAAGAAATAAACGGATGTCCTGACCAGCGGGCGAAACGAAAACAAGCTAGAAGGTCGAGCCACTTTCAATAACAGGACCGTGGAGTTTAAAGCACGTTTTCAACGGCGTCGTTACGCCATCTTGTCATATACACTAGCGAGTCAAATCTACGTATACCTTGAATATATACCAGTGTTTTACCTATATTATCTGACAATGTGGGAAATAGATACGTCTTATTGATCAATCGAGATGTTACCCAATTATCTCATTATGTAATTATTGCGGTTTGCTTAGAACGAGAGACAAAATACCTTAGATGATTCGTACGTTTTTTTTCGATGAAACAGCTCATTTGGTAAATTTGTCCAGAACGAAGATTACCACTGTGCCGGTGGCGTCAAATTGCGGTTTACTCGTGACGTGCAGTGCGATTAGTTTTCATTCCAATAATAGATATCGTGTTACCTAAAATTATTTGGCGGTAATTTTAAACATCCTCAGTATCGTCGATAGGGTAATCGCTTCCAAGTCCATTGATACGTAAAATTTCATATAAAGTTTACCAACTTGTAGTTATGAACAAGACTTTCTGTACAGGCCGCATCATCGAATAAGTTTACGTACGATGGTTCTGATTTTGTATATGTTAAAAATTGTTGATGGACGGTGCTTTCTTTAAATTGTAAAGCTCACTTGTTTAATACATTTTTATTTTACAAAAAAACGTTTTATACGTTTTAGCCGCACAGGAACATATATCACAATGTTTCACTGCAAAGAATAATTGTACTTGCATATGGAAACATCTAAAATCATATAGCATCACATAAATCCGAGTTATAATAAGTTATAATACACGCAACATGCGTAAATAATGGTGCAAATCCATGAACTTACGCAAAGTAAGTTCATATCAAGGATTCACTGATCAAAGCGTGACTGACATTAATTTAGAAGTGAATACAAAGTAATACATAAACATTGCATTAATATAAAACATATCAGAATGTACACGTGGAAGTCTTTTATTCTCAAATATTTTAACGCTCAATAAGTTGTGAAAAACATATACTCTTAATATATTCTAAGAATAATTTGTAATTCAACACTTGCATTCACGAACGAAGGCTGTGGAAGGGCAAAGTCGAGTCCCTGTTGCAAACGACGCATCGTACTCTTCATTAATTCCGCGTGCGTCCAATTCTTATGCGATTGATCAAATTGATTGTCACGTTCGTTATTTGTTTATTTGAAGTATGCCGTGATCCCTCAAAAACTCGTATCATTTTCAGCAATATAATCGGTACTTTCTCTTTTTGCGGCGATCAAATTTTCCCATTGTGCGATAAGGGTGCTACGTCGACGAGGGTTAGGCTGCAAAGAAACATTCTTTGTTTATGAAAACAAGTTGCACATTGCTTACAAAAAGTAACTGAGTGTTATTCAAAGTATTCTGTGCTTATCTCAGACACTTATATCGTATACAAACGTTCGACAAGTACGTTACTTTATGTTTTTCCTTATTTTCCCTCTCGATTTCGTCCTCGTTTAGAGTATTGGATGATGTACCACTCCTCAGGGACCCGGAGCCGTCGTACACATCTGAATCGTGATCGTTACCAATATCCATCAGATTAGGTTGCGACTTTGCCAACATTCGCGATCTCATTAACCTTTACCAGAAGCAAATGCGAAGTTTATAGAACTATATTGTACTCATAACACTTATAATTAATACACTCATTAGTTTCGAGAGCGAGCCGACGACCTTCGAGCGGCATGTGCAACAATAAGCATTCAACGCGATTATTGTTCCGACCTATCGTTATACCTTAGTTCATTTTCCCGTTCTCTCATTTCATGCAGTTCTTTTTGGATCTTTTCCTCTACAGGAATATAGCCTTTCCTAGCGGGCGGCTTTTTCACGTCGTCATAGTCGCAGTCATGATCCAGATGCCCGTTTCGGTTCTTGTCGAACATTTTGATGCCGGGGGAAGTCAAAGCAACGGTCGGCGATATAGGCGGCGTCAAAGTATCGTTTACAAAAGTTGCGGGACGGTACAGTTTGCCCCGAGTTGCGAGGAATCTGTGCAAGAATGTAAAACCAATATTTAGCTATTCTGAAAGTACGTTAACTAATTTAATGTAATAATTCGCGGGAGACGTTGATATTTAGAACAAAATTGTTCTATGTACAGATGTCTAGCAGACAGACAAAAAAGAGTAATGGGACAACGATCATATAAACTGCAGGATATCGGAGAACCTGTGCATCAAACCCTTTTGACTCGGAGCTGCCGTAAATCGTAACGGTAGCGGTGTCGAACGAGCCGATATCACACCATTCGTCATCTTGGGGTGTGAGTTTGCCGACAAAGATGCCACAGTTAGTGCTTCTAAAATTTGCGGAGTTGACGTGGTTCTCTTAAGCTTGCCGGAACTCAGAGGGCTGGGCAAACGATGCACCTAAGGCGTTAAAAATTGTATTATTAACGGTTGTTGTTATCAATACCTTTCTTGATATGGCTATGTGTTATCACCATAGCATCCACCGTCTCGATCGACGTTGTCTTAATGCTGCCGACATTTCTGAGTTCGTGCTCTCTCTCTGTGACCTCCTCGATCTCCCTCTGTATTCTGTCCGTAGCTTTCTTTAGTTGTTCTACTCTATGTATCGTCTATAAACAAAAATCTCTAAAGTATTCGGCGTGTAATAATGTATAAATCAGCTATATCGACTTAAATACAAAACATGAATAAAAATCTAGCGAAAAATATAATTTCGTGGGCAATTTCTAAATAGATGGCGCGTTACGCTTAAAATTTCTTCGTAGACAGTGCCAGGGACCGCTCTTCGAAAAGTATCCTAGTCGTAATTGTCATTATCCTGCGAACGGCCGAGGTCAAAAGATGCCAGACTTCTGTTTTTATACGATATAATTGGACAGAAAAAGGTTGTTGACCTTCCTACACCATAAAAGAAACTCCTTCGGGGTACAAGATTTCTTCGTGCTCATCTTACTATTAGACTAACGGGAAATGCATTCCTGAAGGCTCTCTGCATCCAAGGTCGAGCTGTCCCGTTTCTGTCTCATTCAAAAATTTGCGAAAGTATTACATCGAAACACCAATCTACCGTTTTTATTGAACGAAAAAGTTTTATGTGACAACGAAAGTTTATCTAACGAAATCCGATATTATGCGATACAATCTGGCACTTTTGCCAAAACAAAACTCCCTTGTATGCCGAGTCACGCAGAGCGAACAAACGCATACCGATGGGTCGTACCACATGACAAAAGGACATTCTCCGAAGCTTGATTTCGACGCACTAAGGACACGCCTAACATCAGCTCTGATATTTGCCGATAATCATCGTAACAATGCCCTTCACAATAATTCCAATAATATTTTGACAATTGACAAACACATTCACCCACTTGTTGAATGGTCATCTCCACTTGTTAGTCATCCCGTTGTATTACATACCTCCATTTTCATCGTAGAAGCCAAAATAATCCCAATATCCACCGACACTAAATCACTTTACTTTTTTTTCTATCACTCGATCGTTTTCAACTGGTTTTATCTGATCACAAATGCAAGAATAACGTATACACGTCGCGGTTATCATGCCGCGCCGTTACGTCACGTCACGACGAAATGGTCCCCGTACCTGTTTACCGTGATAGGTGATGTCGTTGGCGAGCGAAGGAAATGTAAATGATTACCTGGGAATAATGATTATTTACTCTTCGCACGTTACATTACAAGAGATGATCGCAAATGAGAATGGTGTTTCGGCCAAAGCGTCGAAAGTACTTCGCGAATATATTTACAGGATTTGCCGGGAGAAATATGACGAGGCCGAGTCAAGATTCTACGAACCGTCGGTACATCGCGAGAACACTGAAAACTACGGATGACCTCGATAATATCATTGTTTGTTTTCGAGAGCGAATACCACGAGATGCTGTGAGACGTGAAACATGTGAATCCTGCTGTGAACTCATACTGTGCGCACGGCATCGGCTTCGTCGTAGGTATGCCACGCGCGGTTTCACATTAGCAACTGTAGATAGTGAACGTGAATAAACGATAAACGTTATAAAATTGCTTCCTTTTCAGGTGACGGTGGTTCAAGCTCTCGCTTATTGCCATTTATCGTCATTGGACATTTATTTAAATTCCAACGAGGAATACTGGAGGCGATCTGGTCATTCGTGTTTTATTTATTCGCAATACCCAAAGTACTCAATGAAACGACTCGGGATGTTGCGATAATTGTGAATAGTTAAGGTCTTTATTTGGAGTTTAGTGAAGCATGTTCTTCTATATGCTGCACGCAGGCATGTGCAAGAACTCGTGGCACTAAAATACCCGTAAATATGGATAGAACATCTGCTAGTACTAGTAAGATAATCTTCGTATAACACATTCGGATAAAGTAGGTTAAATGCATAACCGTATTTTTCAAATGAAATATATAAATTCACTTCCACAAGCTGTTATAACGTAACGATTCGAGTGAAATTCATTTATAACATTAGAGGTTATGCGCAAAGTATGCACGAGTTATATACATATCGCTCGCTACGCTATTCCTTTTTTAACGTTGCAGAGCTTTCGATTGGTACGATTTTTGTTAATCATATTCATATCGTTTGACGAACATGTCTTCTCGTAGAATCTCCTTGTGGAAAACCATCGCAGAGAAAGAACTTAACAGGTGCTCCGCGGCATGTAAGAGATTTAACCGCTGATATACATGCCAACATACAGCAATGGAACAGTTTACATTTACACGGACTGTCTATTTTGAAACTTCTAATACAAGTGACACAGGGTGACCAGTATTCAGAAAAATTGCAAGATTTGTGCGATAGATTAGAAGAAACTTGTTTTCAACTGGTGATCATTCTCAAGAGTATTTTACAGGATGCTATATATAAAAGTCTTCGTTACCGATACTAAAACACGCAGATGGTAAATTGTTAAGTTTAACATTAGATAGTCACTGGGAGATTACAATTATTGACAATGCTCCGCTTTAAGTACATTTGTAAGAGCCACATTTTCTAATATCTTATCGAATATTGATAGGCAAAGGAAGACTTTAATATAAATTATTATTATACATATTACAACAACACATCATATGGCACAACATGTGAATCTCTTTTGCAGGACAGCATCGTAAATAGCCTTCAGTTAATTGCAAAGCAAGTTAAAATTACTACTTCCTTGCACACAAGTCCAGAGAAGCTGTTTAAAACTTGGTCCATATCAGTTTTTGGTAATTGTATTAACTACACAGCTGTATCATGGACGAAACAATATCAATGACTTCGTAGGAATATCCGAAGTTTCTATAAATGTTGCGTTATTATAGGGGAAATAGCGGACGATATATGGAAAGTATATTCGAAAGAAGCTCGGGTGAAACGTAGTGTCCTCGAGAATGTTGCCCATGGTTGCTCAGAGTCGTTCAGAATGTTGCATCTCGCAACATGGGTTCACCAGCCTTCCTTACCTGTCAATTTTTCGATATTGCTGGAATCCATGCTAACAGAGACCGGACATAGATAAGTATTCGTCGTCCATAATTGATAAACTCGATGGAGATTAATTGCAAACGGCGATCGTACCAATGAAGCACACTCTATAATATTCATGCTATTACCAACCAATGTAGAAATCGTGTTACACTAAGTCATTACTGCGAATAGATAGTAATGTATGGGTTTTGGAGGGCGCAGTAGGTCATAAAAGCATAATCAGTTATATACAGAATTGTAATTCCCTAATGTGATAGGAATAGTTCATAGGCGATTTTTAATACTCTTCACTGCTACATTAACATGTACGTGAAGCCTTGTTTTATTCGTCGATTTATAAGAACTTATATTACATATGTACAGTCAAACGGAACGTCAATTAGCCGTTTTATTCGCAGTTCCCATACAAACGTGAATGAAGTTATCAGGGGGAACTAACATCTCCGGTGAACCTTCGATTATTTAGTCCATAACATCGTGGCATTAATCAATTTGCACGCTTACATTATTTACACATATTCTCCAATCTTCTTTTATCAAAATCGTAGATTTATATATCATTTCAACTTGAACGGACTATTCTCCACAGAATTTTACGATTCAAAAATCGTTAATAAAGTGCCTATAACTGACGGACTCTGCTTTGAGTTACACCGAATTCAACTGGTACACATGTTTTCCATATCATAATGCGACACATAGGAAACTATACATTTATCAGCTGCATAAATAACTACATCAGATCAAATCGCAATATTCAGTAATTTAATCAATTGATATTCGGTAATAACTGAAGTTCATATTTACAGAGATAATCATTCATTAGTTATTTATGTCCACTCTTTGCATTATTTAATCGCCACCCGCTGCTTTAAACGTACCTCCCTATTTTAGCCCATGATTCGTATACGGTTTCCTCGAAAGAAAAATCGATGTGCTATCGCTGATTCACGATTAGATTGTTATCAGCAATTCGGACGATAAACATACACAATATTAAAAATATGTATACACATAAATACCAAGGATGGCTCTGCTTCAGACTTGTAGAAAATATAAACACTATACAAATGTTTCCAATAAAAACCTGGCGACGGCGTACATACACAAATATTTACAGCGCTCAAGAGACATGTTTCTTTGCTGTAGTAAATGATATTGTTGTTTTCCTGATACGCCGAAAATCTTTCCCCATCAGACCTGTGAAGTGATCATGCCTCTGCATATCTGAACGAAAACGAATTCTCACGCGGTATTGTATATCGTTAGAACTTTGATCAACTGCCAAATAATTGGCAAATTTATGTTTTCGTTTCCCGTTAGATTTACTTCGATCTACGATATTGTCCCTGTCACACATGACTTTCAACGCGAATTAATCGAGCAGTATCAAGAAGTCAATTACTTAATATACTTTGCGTTGAATTCGTAACCGATGCTACAAGTAAGCCAACATATCTCTATACTGTTACATCCGAAGTAAGAATAGAGGATTTAACGCAATATTAATGCTACTCTAGTAACATTAGCGGTCCGTGAAATGTATCTACAGTGCGTAGACGAACTACGTTCGTATTGTGTACAACGTAATCCGACAGCATAATTTCATAGGCTCGTATTTGCTGTACACTGTACACTGTACACGTCTTAAAGCAGTTAGGAATATTTCTGTAACAATAATCCAAAAATCAACTTCTCGTATTTCTGTTGAATTCCTCACTGAGAGCTTCAAAGTCAAGATCAGCTTCTAAATTCGAATTGTTAGTTATTAAATTGCCTTCCAGTATCGTGTCAGGCATAATATTTTTCAACCTCTCGGATACCAATTCATCGACCAAATTTGATTGGTCCACGAGATGAAGCTGCTCGACAAGTTTTTCATCGATCAACAGATTTTTATCAATAGCCCCGCTGGTGTTCAAGATATCCAAGTGCGCCATATGATCATACTGCGTTATCTTAGCCATATCCAAATTCTCTGCATTTTCAAACATGTTGCCACCGCAAGTGCCGGACATAATGGGTACTGTATCTGGAAGCATGGGTAGGCTATCTGACATTTTGCAGACCGACGTAGTTAATATCTTGGGAGAACAAGTGCCCGTTGATGACGATTCTGTTTTTTCGCAATTCAATTCCGCCGTATTGATTGGAATGATTTTGGATACGAGCTTCTGAAATCCTTTGGCAAAAGTCTGTGATCCACTTCCCACCGCGTCCATACTACTTCTAACTTTATCCAATTTCTGTTTTTGATAAGATTCAATTGTGTTCGAATCAATTTTTACAAAATTTTGCTCAATGGGTTCTAATTTTATAAACGCATCTTCCAGGGACTCCAACTTTTCGTCATAATTATTTTGTAATTTCTCGAAGACTTCAGAAGTGTGCGTGGATGTCACATTCTCGTTCAGTTTCGCAAACTCCTCCGTGATAGGTTCTAATTTTTGAAAGTTCGGTACGTTCGAGGCACCGATATCGATCTTCTGAAATCCAGGAGTGTCAGAGATTTGATTTTGAATTTCTGGGTTCGATATCAGAAGCTTTGACACTGCATTCGACTTGTTACCGCTGCTCTCGGTGCTACCGACTGGGCTAGGATTCCGTCGCATTAGTGTTAAAGCAGATAACACCTCTGGGCAAGAGGGATTCGTTATCGACTCGTTTTTCTTCTCATTCAAGAAGTCAGACACACTTAGATCCGAACTCTCGGAAAATCCACTTGACATCCTCTCTTCTACATTATCTTTTGCATCCTCAGTATTATCTATCTTTTGTAGCTTTAGCGGGGGCTCATCATTCTCATAATTGATTTTCGTTGGTTGTTCCGAAGTCTTCAATGCCTCGTCGTGAATACGATATATTCCGGGATTTAAACCTAATGCGTCGCACAGTAACTCCTCGTTTATGTCAATTATATCCTTACTGTGTTCTCCCTCACCGTTGGCGAGTGTCAACATGATTCCCACTCTTTCCCTTATTTTATCCATTAATTGCTTCAATTCATTCAGGAAATTCCTGACGTTGTTTTCAGACTTTAAGAGCAACAAGTCAAACAATGATTGTGCATTTAGCACCGGTTTCGCAGCTATTTTTATTATTTCGAGATCTTCGCAGACAGAAATAGCTTCTTTCAGCTTCACTTGGCGTCTTTCCGACTTGGCCTCTGGAGTAACGTAAGCCCACGGTCCGCGTTTCTTTCCTTTGCGCTTCAGTGGGTCCGTACCGTTATTCTGTTTAATCTCTGGTGGCGGCGTTGGTGGCGGCAGCTGTTCGGGACTTCCATGATCAGGATGCATTTCAAAGTGCCTCGCCATACGCGTCCGACCTAGGTAAATTTTACTACAAGTCGGACAGCGAAAGTGATCAGATATTTTCCGTTTTGGCACTTCTAAACCCGCTAATAGTTCCTTAGAAGATTCCTCATCTTCTATTTTGTCGCTGTTCGTATTGTAATCGCTATACCCGCCATCCGAATCGTCCAGATCCGGCTGGGAAAAATCTAAGTGATGCAAGTGCTTATAATCTCGTACCATGTGACGAGGTGGTCGTGAAAGCCTGCCGGAACGAGTCCTAGCGACGACCTTTTTTCTTTCATCCTGAAATTATTCGAAATATGTATGCCAAAGTACGCGCGAGTGTCACTCAATCGACCGATCTGGCTGTTCAAAATACTCGAATGGACAGCAGTCGTTTATAGCATATATTTTACGAAATTACCTTAGACTCGTCGTGCTCCTCATCAGGAAGAGATACTGGTTTAGGCGGTGAAATACTGGCGGTTTTCATTGCATTCTTCTTTGGTCTACCCCTCTTACCACCGCGATTCTTCAATATGTTTCCGGGGCTCCGTAATCGTAGGTCTAATTCTTCCGGAAAAACGACCCTGAACATGTAAACAAAAACGAACGGATAAATAAGAATGATCGACGCGAAAGACAGGATCTTGTACGGTAGTATATCACGCAATACATTGGCCATTTTAATTTACCCACCTATACACAATCTTTTCGTTCGAAGTTGTCACTTCTTGACTACGTTGCTGCAGCACGTGAGCAATTTGTTTCAACTGTGTCTGTGTTAGCCTCTGCACGCTGTAACAGAAATTCCATTGGTTACGGCCAAATATGTGCCAATGTGCGTGTGCCGCTATAGCGCGTAAACGCAAATAAAATAAAGTCAACAATATTTATAAGAATTAAATATCTCCTTGCCGTACCTGTGAAACGTTTGACCTTGTTGAACTATTTGTATAGGATTTTCACTAGAGCCTAGAGGTTTCGATGTATCTGCCGGCTCTGCGCCGACAGAAGAGACAGTCTTCTGTACCGCAGAGATATTTTTCACTTTCTTACTGATTCTACCATTGGTGCCATTTGGAACAGGATTATATTTGTGCTTGACAGTATCAGCTTGCAGTGATTTCGTACAGTCAATGCTATCAGCCTGCTGGAGTAAAGGTAATTTTTGGGATAAGCCTTGCAAACCATTTGCATAGCTACCAATACTTTGCGCATTCACAATTACTTTCTGTTTATTTGTGTTCTCATAAGCAATCTTAGATTGAGGCTTCAAAATAGATATGGGTGCTGCGGATTGTTGTGTGGATTTTAAAACAGAGGTAGGACTGCCCGACGCTGATTTCAGGTCTTGCGTTTTTACGATGGAAGATGTCCTAAATATCATTGTAGAATTTGAGTTGGCACTGGTTTTTGCTGTAGATACAACCGATGCTTTCTTAATATTGCCAGACGCAGCTGCCTTAAGAATCTGTGTTGGTATCTGAATAGATTTTACAAATTGCGCGGAAACTGCCGGTGCCATAGCTGTGCCACACGAAGTCTGCCCAGACTTTGGAACTATGTTGGCGGTGCTCTTGAGCACAGGAGTTATAAATTGTTGTATGTGCCCCCTTTGGAGCGTTGTTTGTGCAGTCTTTACGATTGGCGCAAGACGTATTTGTGACGTAACGACATTTTGCGTCGACCCCGATGTGCTGCCTATAATTGTGTTCGATATGTGCGGAGAGTTCACCCCTTGATGCGCAATCTGACAAGACCCAGCCAATATCTGCTGATTATTCAGCAACTGAGCAGAAATACTATTCGCGCTTAATAACTGCGCGGCAATGGGCGTCGTTTTTACTATTTGAGGTGATGCAGCATTTAAGAGAGTCGTTTTCGACAGTAAGATAGAATTAGGGCTGGAACTTATACCAACAGGTTGCGACGGGGGTTCAACAGAGCCCAGCATTTTGGCAGGACTTTGAATGAGTCTAATGTTTTTGGCCGGTTTCAAAATTGTCTGTGCCGGCTTAATGATAAACTGCGAAGGTAAAATCACCGGCAATTTTTGCAAAATCTGTGCCTGTGAGTTCGAAATTGAATTCATCTTATTCAGTTGAGCAAGATTGTTCTTCACAGGATATTGAGCTTCGTCTGCATTGATTTGTTTGAAACATGTCTCGTCAGCCTTTAATACCTGCTTTTTAGGACGCTCTACAAGTAACGGCTGCAGACTTGGAGTTTGGCTAATCCCATTATTTTGCTGCACTTTCACATTTCTATCAGTTTCTGCATGTTCTGTACCCCCATGCAGATCGATCTCATCCAGTGTGACACTGTTTTCAACTGCGACGTTCCGCACCTGTCCATCGGAAGAATTCTGAACATGCCACTGTTTGAAGCCGATTTCCTCGTTCGAATCATCTCCGTCATTTTTCCCCTCAAAATCCAATTGCTCAATGGCCGTTGTGGAATTGGACGCCAGTGCATTCGCATCTTCCATGTTGATATCACTTGCGTGCGTATCATTTTCCTGTCCATTGGCCATTGCATGATCCTGACCGGGTTCGTAGGTAACCTCTTCATTCGCGTTCACCTCAAAGGTTAATCCTAGTGCCGCAGCCTGTGCAGGGGTTAAGTGAATCGTCTGTGACTCATAATCATCGTTTTGCAAAAAAGCAACAAACTCGTTCTCGTGTTCATCCTCGTCCACCACTTGCTGAAACGCCTGCTGAAGAAGATCGGACGTACCAGAAGATGTTACAACGTCGTTTGTAAACACGGCTGTGTTCGAAATCTCTGCCATAGCCGGACCGTACCGTATTATTACGTCGCTCGTCGATAATAGTCACACTTCAACGATGATCACTTTCATACTTGAAGCCCTCCGTCGTAAGGTTTCCGCGTCGTAACGAAGCCTCTACGCGACGCACATTTGATGCTACTCCAATCCGCACGTTTTCGCGCAAACAGAAACAGTCGTACAGCTTGAAGTACGCTGGTGAAAAGACAAAATGTCGCTCATATTTATCATGTACGCCGGCCGACGTAGCGCTGCCCCAATAACGCAGGGAATTTTACCTATTATATTTGGCAATTCGGCAAGTGGCCCATCACTAGTGACAAAATGGGTCGTCCAAGTAATTTCATTGGCGGGAACTCAGTACGTCGCGTTAACGGCCAATTACCTCATTCGCCAGGTCTCGTTAGGTACGATATGTTATTGGATACGTAAATGCCTAAAGTAACCTCACTGACCAGCCACATGTTTTCCCTAGTATCCGACCGGCCCCGTCTCGTTACCCAATCAGCGTATTTCGAAGTGAAACGAGTAAAATTCGATCGTTCGTCCTGGCACAAGTTTTTAGCTGTAGGGGTTTTCAAGCTCAATCTTTATCGATCATACACCTGTTTCATATAAGCCGCACGTCACATGGACGCGACTATTTGTCTCTTTTCGATTGTTAATCGTTCGTTACGTTTATAACGTAGCAGAAAGGGTAAAACTGCCGGTGTTTATCGTGTACTTCTTGAAGAAAGTCCACAAGTTTTATCAAACACGTATGACTGTTAATGGTGGGGCTTTGGTGAGGTGGGAAGTGTTTAGTGAAGCTATCAAACGGGCGTGCACGTAAGTGCGTACGAGACAGATTCGAAGGATTCATACTTTGAATCAAGGACCTATTAGCGAGTTACGGACGTTCCTGCTACTGTAAAAACCCTTGTGGGCGTAAATGATACCAAATCTATTTAGTGACGGCAGGACATAGTTAAAAACATATTTTAACAATGAACTTTCCTACACGTTTTAGTCAACCGTTGTCAAAAATTTGGATAATAATGGACACTATTCATAGAAAAAGCAAGCCATACACCGTGTTGCACGCAAAACAGTACCCCTATAATGAACTCTTGTTATTGCCATTTGAAATAGGCTAATACACATTAGCATATCCAGAGCTGTCCTTTCATAAGAAACTTTGATGTGATGTATGAAATTGATAACAGTCAAGTACCATTGAGTAATCCCAGCTGCAACTTGGACAACTAGGATCTATGATAGCTTACCAAGTACTCGAAGACAGTCGTATCATTGTTAACGAAACGACAAAGTAATTATCCCGTTTCGTAGATGGTCCTCCCATGCGAAGAAAATTTTAACCCAGACAGCCCATGTTTACATATTTGTAGCAGGAAGCAGTATATATCTTTATAGTAATGATTCAAAATTAACTACCCATTCATAGTCCATTCATGCTTGTCCCTGTTAATAACATTTTTTGTTCCTTTCCCATCATGTGGTCATTGCAGGATATTCAACATCTACTCGAGTGTAACATTTCTATGGCTGTACCAACACTTTCCTAAAAAGCTTAGCAAAGCCTTCTTCCAATCGTAATACTGTTCTGACAGAAATGGAACGCGGACTATCGCTATGCACACCTGGCCTATCTTTGCTTTTCAGAGAAAATTTAAAGGTGGCCGATCAACGACTGAACCACCTACACGACTCAGTGTTCACCGAAGAAGCACATTGCTCGTGAAAGAAGTACGAAGTTTATTCTATGGCATACATATATATATATATGAGTGAGCGTGTATAGCAAACAAAAGGACAACATAAAAGTGAAAGGAAGTATGGACAATAACACGGAAATAGACAACCTGAACCTCAGCTGCGGAGAAAATGACGTTGGAGATGAGCTGAAGATCGCGGCTGACGAAACTTACGACACGAGAAGCGAAGTTTCATCAACCAGCTCAAATTCAAGCGAGGCCAGTCAGCCCAGTATAAGCTCGGTTTCCACAAAGTCTTCACGGGGCGACAATAAGCGCAATCGAAAGAGCAGAGCGAAGCGCGCCAGATCACGAGACTCGAAATCATCCAGTCCCGAGACGAAACGAGCCAGGTCTAAGGAGAGCAAAGGGACCACCAAGAACTATGATTATGCGACGAAACTGAACTACTTATTCAGAGACGCAAGGTATTGCACACATTAGAATGCCTTGAACTTATTCTCCATTACTTTTCACGCATATCGATCAAATTACGTATGGAATGTAATTATTTTAAACTTTATATTGGAATAACAAGTACCGCCTTCTTGTTTCACATCGGATAGAGTAACTTTTACCTAAAGAAGGGGCACAACCGCTGTGTACGGCCGAAACGTATTCCGCGCGCAATAGACAAATTACGAAAAGTCATTTAGTGCAATGGTAGGCCGATGGTAAATGGGGGAAGTTGCTGCGTGGCCATAGACTTCGCGGATCTTTTCGAACGATTCGTGTTTTCATGTTCTTACACTCACGCGACTGCATACTAGGAAAGATTGGATCGCGTCTAGACGTGTATTACTGCATTCTGAATTTCGACGATTCGGCCGGCGTCCCGGTACTTATGACACATATACTTAATACTTGTACAAATAATTGTTAAAAACAACGCTCAAAGTATTTCTTGTTAGATTTTTTATCATCAAGTCCAACAACGCCGAGAATGTTACACTGTCCAAGGCTAAGGGGGTATGGAGTACTCTACCTCAGAACGAAGCTAACTTGAATCAAGCGTACAGAGAATCACGTAATGTCCTGCTTGTTTTTTCTGTGAAAGAATCAGGAAAGTTTGCTGGATTCGCAAGACTAAGTACCGAATCTAGGAGAGACGTAGCTCCTATTTCGTGGGTATGCGGTGGTCCTCGACATTACCTTTACTGCCACAAATTTTCACGAACTCGATCTAAGAATCATTGCCGAGACGGCCAAGTACGCAAAATCTTACGAGATTTCATTGCAGGTATTACCACCCGGATTATCGGCTAAAGCACTGGGTGGCGTGTTCAAAGTAGATTGGATATGTAGAAAGGAATTACCCTTTACAGCAACGTTACATCTATACAATCCTTGGAACGACGGTAAGCAAGTGAAAATTGGCCGCGATGGTCAAGAAATTGAGCCGCGTGTTGCCGAAGAGTTATGTAGACTGTTTCCCGAAGACGAAGGTAATTACGGTTCGACAAAATTGATCGACCATACAAGCTACTTTTATCACGTTGAAGCAAGAGAAAAAATATTGGTAGGGATCGAAATGACTCCGATACTGAGGAAGTCTAAGGAAGCAGCGAAACACGTTTTAAAGTCGTCTCGTGATCACCATCGTGACAGCAGACCTGTCAACAACTCCAGATTCATAAGGAGTCGCGGCAGAGGTCGCAGACTCTTCCTCACGTCGAGATCGCGCTTGGCTTGTTTGGCCAGAGGAAATCACTTGAGCGGGTCCGATCACAGAGGTTCAAGAGACCACCATCATCGTTATTCCAATTGGTTCGCTCGCGGGGATTCACCGTATTCAAAGTAGGATATGTTAACAGCACGTTTAGTAGTCAGTGGTGCATCGTACGGAATAGCCGACGGACGTGCCATACATCTTGATAAGATGTCACAGCTTAGATCGATCTGGAATTTAACGTTCACAGGGCATACGGTGCCGCTGGACTCGGCGTAGCTGCCGCTGCCGAAGCTTACGTTGCGGATTATATGCGAACCATGCATCATCAATTGCCACCTCTACCACCGTACGCGGCGCCACATCCTTACGATCCTTTGCCTCCGCCACCACCGCCACCACCCAGGTATTACGACGGTCTACCCTTGCCGCCAGACTACAGCGCGGCAAACTCAGCACTCGACAAGCGGAGCTACGAACGAAGCGTCGACGAGTTCTTGTGGAGAACGACCGGTCGTCACGGTGGTCGTCACAACGATCACAGATCATCCCGTGAGCACCATCACAGATATAGGGATCGAAGATAAAGAATAAACACATAATTGGACGCACGGTATATTTATCCCGATGCAAAGATACTATACGCTTCGTCATTACCTCGAAGCCCTTATCAAGCACTACGATGCCAACGGAACTATAACTTACGTTTCGGATAAGGAGAACTTAATTCTTTCGAACGAGATTTCTAGTTGGACTTTTGTAATCGGCTAGTATAATATTTAACGAACTGAATTGTAATTAATTGTAATCGTGATGTGTAATTTCGAACGAGAGTAATTTCATAAATTTTATGCAATATACACGAGAATTTTTCAACCACTTAAAGAATAACCAGATTTAATGGGATAACATTTCCTATTTGGTTTTCCCTAATGCTATACTTCGCAACGGTAGAAAATACTGCCAACCGTACGCATTCGTTAATTCACGAGCGTGATCTCATTCCCCACGAGCCCATTGTAATCCAATTGGCATATCTTCTCGGAAAGTTGGTGATTCGTAA
Organism: Hedychridium roseum; assembly: GCA_963989215.1. Lineage (NCBI taxonomy): Eukaryota > Metazoa > Arthropoda > Insecta > Hymenoptera > Chrysididae > Hedychridium > Hedychridium roseum. The sequence goes on along the minus strand of OZ022318.1, from coordinate 27,883 downwards.
CGCACTGTCGCGTAATCGTAAGTCGTACAGTTCATCATAATTGATTTAGCGATTCACGATAATGACATTATCGCAACAGTAATATGGAAATTGTTCTTGTAAATCTTCGGAACACATAATTGAGTAAAGTACAAACGCCGGTAGAGCAGAGTCGTCGGCCACCGTCTCAGTTGCCCATGCGCACTTATCACAAACAACCGTACTCTCAACCATCAGTTTGGGATTTTCCGAGTACCGTAATTAGCGTATAAAGATTACGCAAAATCAATTTGTTTATGTATTTTTACCATAAAATATTACTCCAACGCTCCTCGACGTTATCTATGTTTTCTCTTTCCGCTCAAAACCAACTATTAGGCGCCCATGTCGAGATAAGTGTTTCATGGTTTGGACCACCCCCGCACGCGCTTCATGCGGAAATGGATCTATCTAATCTATAACGCGAAGCGTCTCGTAAATATATGCTTCAGTTTGCAGCATGTCATCGAAAAAACGATTCGTGATGGTTATTCTTTGCTCTTCATTATCTTTGTTAGTGTACCTAATTTTGTTGTATTCGGTGGGCGTACATAAACGGTCCGCAATCAAGACGAACATCACCCCATGTACACAAGGAGTTAAGCAACCACATGTACTCGTAATATCGGGACAACAAAACACGGGACTGAGGACGGACGTATTCAAAGATGTATCTAAATATTTAGAGGTGAGTATCCAAAGATGTATCTAAATATTTGGAGGAGCATCGGTCATTTGATTCGTGGCCAAGAGCTGTTGGTCGAAATTCATCGTACTTGAAGTAATTTCGCATAATCGTCACCCTTCGTAGGAAAGTACCATTGTCCGTCGACGAATCGTAGAGATTTGCTCAAAGTACAAGTTAAGTACTCCCCTAATACGACGACACTTTTTGTACAATTCGCAAAATAAATCATTGTACTGTTGGATCCGTAAAGTGGCGTCAACCAGTTTCACAAAATTATTTTCCGAAGCTACGAATCATCAAATTGCTCGGAATTATTACAAGTAACTATCGATCCAAAATCAATTATTTCTACGAAATGAGCACGAAGGATTTATTGACCTTTTAAACGGGTCTAACGCATAACCGCAATTTGTTATTAATCTTAGGGAAGTTAATGTTCTCGCACCACGCAGCTTGGAACAGTTGAAGTCTCTGATCGAACATGACGAAATATTTAAATTCGTGGCGGTCAGACATCCATTCGAACGGCTCGTATCATGTTACAGGTAAGTCAACTGGTCATTACCCAGCATCCTTTACTTCTTCGCAGTAAGTTAGACAGACGCATATGCCTAGAGATCGCATAGAAGACAACGCGAAGTATACCGATCAAGGCTGGATTTATGCGAGGAAGATATTTCGTTTTACACGGCCTGAAATTTTTCGTTCGAACACTACGATCAGTTCTTTGCAGAAGATATACACCACCGACAAAAGGTAAGTACGGTGGATTTTGCTGAGGCGGACAAACATCCTAATTTCTTTGACGCTAATGCGATTGCAGACTGAAGTTGGTGCCACCCTTCGTAGAATTTGCAAAGTGGCTCGTGCAGTTTCCTACCACGCAAGACGACGTACATTGGGATTTGTATTATAGACACTGTTCCGTCTGCAACATGACTTACGATTTTGTCTTAAAACTGGACGATCATACGTCTACGCAGGTCAATTACGTTCTGTCAAAAATTGGAACAAATAAAGTTAAGCCTTACTTGCCGTATCACGGTCGAAGTTCCGGAGGCGTTACCGACTTCGAAACGACATGCAGATACATCAGAATGCTCAGTCGCGAAACCATTCAGAAACTATATGAAAGGTACAGAATAGACTTTGAATTGTACAACTACAGTTTGAAGAAGTACGAAGGATGCGTCAGCACTTAGAATTACAAGACAATCGGGACGCTTCGCTAATTCATTCCCGCGATGCACGGGTGACCAGTACGGGCGGATATGGAACGTACACCAGTGGACGTTTATTCATTGAGCGTCATAAAAAAGAGGGTCACACATTTACGGCAGACTAATATACGTTTAATAAAAAATAAAAAAAAACAATGGGTTTTAGTTACGACGAGAAGCAATTGAACCCCAAGATTGCCGGATAGTTACTCCTCCATCATTCGGCACATCCGACCACTTTGTGACGATGCAACATGAACATGGAATATAAGCTTCGCTCCTGTTGAAAATAATCGTTCTTAACTCTTATTCCACGTTCATTTCCTATCAGACGACGAACAAGAATGCGTATTCTCCCCGTCAATTATGAAACAATCATCGTCGCTCGACAATTCGCACTTCTTGTGTCTCAACTTTTTTCCATCGTCGTTGATTTCCATGATACAAATGTCGTTATCTTCCGTCCCACGAATGTCCACCTTTCGCCTCTTCTTCGGAGTACTTTTTTCGGGTGATTCCGTCCTACGTTTCTTCGTTGCATCCACGTGTGAAGGCCGCAATTCTGTCTCTACGATCTCAACGGTGTCATCATCATTATCCGTCAAGGCCTGCCACATACAAACGGAACCAGTTATCCCCTAGCAAAATATTTACCTTTTCAGTATCAGTACCCTTTATCCAATTACGACCGTACTTCTTCCCCGATGGATACGACTGTTCTTGAGTCGTCACAAAACAATTGAAAGACACGAGCAAAACGAATATTCTCCATCGATCTACGTCTTGCGCATATTTTATTGGAGCAGGTCATGAACGAACAAAAGCATAAACATTAATGGACTTACCCGACCATTGGACGTGGATGGTGAATCGAAACTTTCATTCGACTCGTTCGGTTTCAGGGTTTCCTCGTCGGCCAAAATTACGAAGTCTGGAGCATCACTCTTTCCGATTGCTTTTTCCCTGAACATTATGGTTAGAGTAAGCGAGTAGTTTTGTTGAAAATCATCGACTTTCAAAATAGTTCCATCTCGAATGCCCAGTTCTTCGAGCAACTTTTCATTGTTTTCTTCCGTTTCTCCTTCCTCGCTACTAATCACGACTATACCAGCACCGTCGATCATAACGTCCGGCGCAATCATGTTTAATCTATCTTTCAGGACCAACTCATCCAATTCCTTGATTGTCATTTTCGATGTGTCCGTCGCCAACACCGCTTGTGGAGTGGGAGCACATACGTAGCACTTAGGATTTGGTGGATTTACATACTTTTCTGGAACGAGCAATTGATGGCGATGATTGACCTTCTGCCGTAAATAAACGGATCTACATGCCTTGAAATTATCCTCCAGTATTCGAAACGCGTGCAAAATGACGACGCCCGCGATTATCGCGTTCGTCGTTGCTATCGCTGGTATTATGTTTCCTGCCATTGCTGAAACAACAGTTCGAAGCAATAATAATTACCGAGTCGCCTCTTAACTGGGATTCGCGCAGAATCGTCGAAAGTAAAACCTAACATAGTTGTATTACATTTTATATCGAAGCGCGTCTTTTGCGGTATTCCGAAGATGTAAGCACGAATAATAGCACAGGCCGCAACGAAATCCATCGCATGCTGATCGTCCTTATCCCAAACGAGATGATTGTTGGGTGACTTTTCTCTACAGACGGCTAACGCTTCGCTCAGATTCCTTAAAGACTCCGAAAATATCACGCCGCACTTGGCAATGCTCCAATGTTGCTGATCCTTCAGGCCAGAATCGTCCACGTCCTTGCTGCAACCGGGTACTGTAACAGACAGTTTTACATTATGCGAATGAATTCAAATTGTACGTCGAATTTTTACGCAGCACGATCATTCGGCAAACCTCCATCGGGTAGATCCGTCCATAATAATGGGATCGGAGGCCTTCGTGTCTTCCACAAATTGTCCATGCTCAGTAGGTACTTAATGTCATCATGAAACAGTTTAGTGAACAATTTTTCCGGATCGTAACCGCACGCCTGGGCCCACGCGCGTGTGGACAAACGTACGACATTGCCCTTCTCGTTGGTCTCTGTTCGGAAAGCACACTCACCAGCCGTACCTGCGATCGACAGATCATTCAAGCTCGTAACTCAATCGAATTCTACCCTCAAAAACATTATGTACATCTCACCGGTCGCTTCGGGATCAGCAGTATCCGGTGAAACGTCTTGATCGGGGTCCTCTTCCCCAAACAGTTGGCTGCAAATCATTGAATAATTTTCGATGGTTCAAGAGACTCTTCCTGCATGTCGATAACAAAGAAAAACAGTACGTACTTGAACAGGTGTTTAGCCCACACTATACAATGTATCGGTTCACTGGGTGTGTTGCGGATGGTACACCCTGGATACGTCTTCTGCGCAGCTTTTGGATTACACTCGTAACACTGACTAAGACCTTTACGTATGAGCTCTACTTGACCCTCATATCCCGCGGTCCCAGATTCTATCAGTGGCACATTAGCGGCCAGACACATGCGATTCACGTGATTTCTCGCTGCTCTGTTGTCCAACGCATTCATCACCAATGAGAATTTTTTGAAGAAACTCAACCCAAAATCTGGCCTAGAACAGTAGATATTTAAAATATTCGTCTCACTTCGCAACTAGTAACTCGTTTTCCCTCATTAACAGGCAATGACGCACAATGTGTACAAACTTACGACGTGATGCTATCGTGATAGTGGGTTATTTTGGCATCGGGATTGAAGGTTAACGCCGTTTCTTTCGCAACTGCAGCCTTAGATTTTCCAACATGTGTCTTACGGAACAGGAATTGTCTGTTTAAGTTACTTACGTCAATTGTGTCTAAATCAATCTGAAAATATGGGCACAGATATAGAAATACGCCACACCTGAAAGAAAGGTTAAGTATCGTAAACTGTATTCACAATACGGTTAAACTCACAATTTCGATATCGGTGAAGCCGGTCATAACGAGATTCTTCAGTATCTCGCAGCCAATTCCGCCTGCCCCTACAACGAGCACTTTACTCTTACATATTGCAATTTGTAACTTTTCCTCGAAAACACCGATAATATTAGCCGCCATCTTTTCAATCGTTGGCTCCGGATCAGATAGGTCTGAGACGCCGTACAAGACTCGTACAATGATTGGCACGATCATTCATGGCATTTCCCGTACGTACTTCCGCCGGCGTACGTGAAGCTTCACCGGTACGTCCGGCGGATTAGAGCGGGTCAAAAGTGAGAGTGACGAAGCGTCGTACAGCTCCGGTATCTAAAATATTTTACAGGAATAATTTTAGAGTGCCGAAGACCAAGAGTAATCGCAAAATGAGCGGTACTCCGACACGATCGAGGACAAGACGGAAATCCGTAAATGGTCGTTACGGTAAATAAATGAATAAATGAGGAAATGCGTAAATAAATAAATGGATGAATAATTACTCGCGCTCAGCCAAGAAACCAAGCGACTGGTTACATTCCGGCAAATCATTATACCAAAGCTTTCTCCATGGGAAGAAAGGGCAGGGACATCCTCAAAGAGCACAGCGACAATACTGATTCTCCCTTTATCGAGGTTCTTCATAAATTACAGTACATTACGGTTCATAGCGTAGAATAGGTTACGGAGAACTTGCAGAATGGCGTTGAACCACCAATGCAATTGCAGGGAACAACGTTTGTAACTATTATACCCGAATGGTTCATCGGAAATGTATCTGAAACGAACGACTCTGATGGATCTACATCAAAGATAACATTACATACCAAAGCGTAAACGAGCCGAATAAAGAAGTACCACCCACTCACCAGTGACTTTCCGCTTCTTTTTTTATTTTTATTTTTATTTTCACGTGATCCTCCAGCGCAAGCCACGAGACAGGATGGTACAGCACGATTGTGGTCACGGTCATCAGGCACCGATCTTTCGTTCTTTCATGTACTTTCGCAACACTGCGACTAGCTAGCGGTAACCTCAAAGCGATTTTGACGCAACATCACCCGAACCACGTTCCACCGTAACCCACTCTCTTTTCCTTTGTTACGTTGACCGTCACTGCGCGTTACGAGGTTTTACCTGGCAGACCTTGACGCAGGTAGGCCGTGATTTCGATTCTGCGTTACACATAGCATTTTGTACATTACCGGCGGTGTGCGTGCGAAGCACGACGCTCGCTCGTCAGTTCGCCCGCCCAGCGTGGCCGCTATGACTCACGCCACACGTCGGACGTCGCCGGGGTAATCAAGGCCACGCGTAAATCGTTTTCGCACCAAGAGAAGTCAATTTTTTTCGCATTTCTAGATAGCGCCAATCGATCCGGCGACGACCTAAACCCCCCGGAGGGTTCTCCTCGGGGCCTCCGGGGGGTTTAGCGCCGTTGTCAGACGGGCAGGTAAGATCCGGATTCTGAGTGGCGTTTCGACGGGCGGTTAGAGCCGGTTCAGAGTGGCGTTTCGACGGGCGGTTAGAGCCGGTTCAGAGTGGCGTTTCGACGGGCGGTTAGAGCCGGTTCAGAGTGGCGTTTCGACGGGCGGTTAGAGCCGGTTCAGAGTGGCGTTTCGACGGGCGGTTAGAGCCGGTTCAGAGTGGCGTTTCGACGGGCGGTTAGAGCCGGTTCAGAGTGGCGTTTCGACGGGCGGTTAGAGCCGGTTCAGAGTGGCGTTTCGACGGGCGGTTAGAGCCGGTTCAGAGTGGCGTTTCGACGGGCGGTTAGAGCCGGTTCAGAGTGGCGTTTCGACGGGCGGTTAGAGCCGGTTCAGAGTGGCGTTTCGACGGGCGGTTAGAGCCGGTTCAGAGTGGCGTTTCGACGGGCGGTTAGAGCCGGTTCAGAGTGGCGTTTCGACGGGCGGTTAGAGCCGGTTCAGAGTGGCGTTTCGACGGGCGGTTAGAGCCGGTTCAGAGTGGCGTTTCGACGGGCGGTTAGAGCCGGTTCAGAGTGGCGTTTCGACGGGCGGTTAGAGCCGGTTCAGAGTGGCGTTTCGACGGGCGGTTAGAGCCGGTTCAGAGTGGCGTTTCGACGGGCGGTTAGAGCCGGTTCAGAGTGGCGTTTCGACGGGCGGTTAGAGCCGGTTCAGAGTGGCGTTTCGACGGGCGGTTAGAGCCGGTTCAGAGTGGCGTTTCGACGGGCGGTTAGAGCCGGTTCAGAGTGGCGTTTCGACGGGCGGTTAGAGCCGGTTCAGAGTGGCGTTTCGACGGGCGGTTAGAGCCGGTTCAGAGTGGCGTTTCGACGGGCGGTTAGAGCCGGTTCAGAGTGGCGTTTCGACGGGCGGTTAGAGCCGGTTCAGAGTGGCGTTTCGACGGGCGGTTAGAGCCGGTTCAGAGTGGCGTTTCGACGGGCGGTTAGAGCCGGTTCAGAGTGGCGTTTCGACGGGCGGTTAGAGCCGGTTCAGAGTGGCGTTTCGACGGGCGGTTAGAGCCGGTTCAGAGTGGCGTTTCGACGGGCGGTTAGAGCCGGTTCAGAGTGGCGTTTCGACGGGCGGTTAGAGCCGGTTCAGAGTGGCGTTTCGACGGGCGGTTAGAGCCGGTTCAGAGTGGCGTTTCGACGGGCGGTTAGAGCCGGTTCAGAGTGGCGTTTCGACGGGCGGTTAGAGCCGGTTCAGAGTGGCGTTTCGACGGGCGGTTAGAGCCGGTTCAGAGTGGCGTTTCGACGGGCGGTTAGAGCCGGTTCAGAGTGGCGTTTCGACGGGCGGTTAGAGCCGGTTCAGAGTGGCGTTTCGACGGGCGGTTAGAGCCGGTTCAGAGTGGCGTTTCGACGGGCGGTTAGAGCCGGTTCAGAGTGGCGTTTCGACGGGCGGTTAGAGCCGGTTCAGAGTGGCGTTTCGACGGGCGGTTAGAGCCGGTTCAGAGTGGCGTTTCGACGGGCGGTTAGAGCCGGTTCAGAGTGGCGTTTCGACGGGCGGTTAGAGCCGGTTCAGAGTGGCGTTTCGACGGGCGGTTAGAGCCGGTTCAGAGTGGCGTTTCGACGGGCGGTTAGAGCCGGTTCAGAGTGGCGTTTCGACGGGCGGTTAGAGCCGGTTCAGAGTGGCGTTTCGACGGGCGGTTAGAGCCGGTTCAGAGTGGCGTTTCGACGGGCGGTTAGAGCCGGTTCAGAGTGGCGTTTCGACGGGCGGTTAGAGCCGGTTCAGAGTGGCGTTTCGACGGGCGGTTAGAGCCGGTTCAGAGTGGCGTTTCGACGGGCGGTTAGAGCCGGTTCAGAGTGGCGTTTCGACGGGCGGTTAGAGCCGGTTCAGAGTGGCGTTTCGACGGGCGGTTAGAGCCGGTTCAGAGTGGCGTTTCGACGGGCGGTTAGAGCCGGTTCAGAGTGGCGTTTCGACGGGCGGTTAGAGCCGGTTCAGAGTGGCGTTTCGACGGGCGGTTAGAGCCGGTTCAGAGTGGCGTTTCGACGGGCGGTTAGAGCCGGTTCAGAGTGGCGTTTCGACGGGCGGTTAGAGCCGGTTCAGAGTGGCGTTTCGACGGGCGGTTAGAGCCGGTTCAGAGTGGCGTTTCGACGGGCGGTTAGAGTGGGTTAGAGTGGGTTAGAGTGGGTTAGAGTGGGTTAGAGTGGGTTAGAGTGGGTTAGAGTGGGTTAGAGTGGGTTAGAGTGGGTTAGAGTGGGTTAGAGTGGGTTAGAGTGGGTTAGAGTGGGTTAGAGTGGGTTAGAGTGGGTTAGAGTGGGTTAGAGTGGGTTAGAGTGGGTTAGAGTGGGTTAGAGTGGGTTAGAGTGGGTTAGAGTGGGTTAGAGTGGGTTAGAGTGGGTTAGAGTGGGTTAGAGTGGGTTAGAGTGGGTTAGAGTGGGTTAGAGTGGGTTAGAGTGGGTTAGAGTGGGTTAGAGTGGGTTAGAGTGGGTTAGAGTGGGTTAGAGTGGGTTAGAGTGGGTTAGAGTGGGTTAGAGTGGGTTAGAGTGGGTTAGAGTGGGTTAGAGTGGGTTAGAGTGGGTTAGAGTGGGTTAGAGTGGGTTAGAGTGGGTTAGAGTGGGTTAGAGTGGGTTAGAGTGGGTTAGAGTGGGTTAGAGTGGGTTAGAGTGGGTTAGAGTGGGTTAGAGTGGGTTAGAGTGGGTTAGAGTGGGTTAGAGTGGGTTAGAGTGGGTTAGAGTGGGTTAGAGTGGGTTAGAGTGGGTTAGAGTGGGTTAGAGTGGGTTAGAGTGGGTTAGAGTGGGTTAGAGTGGGTTAGAGTGGGTTAGAGTGGGTTAGAGTGGGTTAGAGTGGGTTAGAGTGGGTTAGAGTGGGTTAGAGTGGGTTAGAGTGGGTTAGAGTGGGTTAGAGTGGGTTAGAGTGGGTTAGAGTGGGTTAGAGTGGGTTAGAGTGGGTTAGAGTGGGTTAGAGTGGGTTAGAGTGGGTTAGAGTGGGTTAGAGTGGGTTAGAGTGGGTTAGAGTGGGTTAGAGTGGGTTAGAGTGGGTTAGAGTGGGTTAGAGTGGGTTAGAGTGGGTTAGAGTGGGTTAGAGTGGGTTAGAGTTTAGAGTGGGTTAGAGTGGGTTAGAGTGGGTTAGAGTGGGTTAGAGTGGGTTAGAGTGGGTTAGAGTGGGTTAGAGTGGGTTAGAGTGGGTTAGAGTGGGTTAGAGTGGGTTAGAGTGGGTTAGAGTGGGTTAGAGTGGGTTAGAGTGGGTTAGAGTGGGTTAGAGTGGGTTAGAGTGGGTTAGAGTGGGTTAGAGTGGGTTAGAGTGGGTTAGAGTGGGTTAGAGTGGGTTAGAGTGGGTTAGAGTGGGTTAGAGTGGGTTAGAGTGGGTTAGAGTGGGTTAGAGTGGGTTAGAGTGGGTTAGAGTGGGTTAGAGTGGGTTAGAGTGGGTTAGAGTGGGTTAGAGTGGGTTAGAGTGGGTTAGAGTGGGTTAGAGTGGGTTAGAGTGGGTTAGAGTGGGTTAGAGTGGGTTAGAGTGGGTTAGAGTGGGTTAGAGTGGGTTAGAGTGGGTTAGAGTGGGTTAGAGTGGGTTAGAGTGGGTTAGAGTGGGTTAGAGTGGGTTAGAGTGGGTTAGAGTGGGTTAGAGTGGGTTAGAGTGGGTTAGAGTGGGTTAGAGTGGGTTAGAGTGGGTTAGAGTGGGTTAGAGTGGGTTAGAGTGGGTTAGAGTGGGTTAGAGTGGGTTAGAGTGGGTTAGAGTGGGTTAGAGTGGGTTAGAGTGGGTTAGAGTGGGTTAGAGTGGGTTAGAGTGGGTTAGAGTGGGTTAGAGTGGGTTAGAGTGGGTTAGAGTGGGTTAGAGTGGGTTAGAGTGGGTTAGAGTGGGTTAGAGTGGGTTAGAGTGGGTTAGAGTGGGTTAGAGTGGGTTAGAGTGGGTTAGAGTGGGTTAGAGTGGGTTAGAGTGGGTTAGAGTGGGTTAGAGTGGGTTAGAGTGGGTTAGAGTGGGTTAGAGTGGGTTAGAGTGGGTTAGAGTGGGTTAGAGTGGGTTAGAGTGGGTTAGAGTGGGTTAGAGTGGGTTAGAGTGGGTTAGAGTGGGTTAGAGTGGGTTAGAGTGGGTTAGAGTGGGTTAGAGTGGGTTAGAGTGGGTTAGAGTGGGTTAGAGTGGGTTAGAGTGGGTTAGAGTGGGTTAGAGTGGGTTAGAGTGGGTTAGAGTGGGTTAGAGTGGGTTAGAGTGGGTTAGAGTGGGTTAGAGTGGGTTAGAGTGGGTTAGAGTGGGTTAGAGTGGGTTAGAGTGGGTTAGAGTGGGTTAGAGTGGGTTAGAGTGGGTTAGAGTGGGTTAGAGTGGGTTAGAGTGGGTTAGAGTGGGTTAGAGTGGGTTAGAGTGGGTTAGAGTGGGTTAGAGTGGGTTAGAGTGGGTTAGAGTGGGTTAGAGTGGGTTAGAGTGGGTTAGAGTGGGTTAGAGTGGGTTAGAGTGGGTTAGAGTGGGTTAGAGTGGGTTAGAGTGGGTTAGAGTGGGTTAGAGTGGGTTAGAGTGGGTTAGAGTGGGTTAGAGTGGGTTAGAGTGGGTTAGAGTGGGTTAGAGTGGGTTAGAGTGGGTTAGAGTGGGTTAGAGTGGGTTAGAGTGGGTTAGAGTGGGTTAGAGTGGGTTAGAGTGGGTTAGAGTGGGTTAGAGTGGGTTAGAGTGGGTTAGAGTGGGTTAGAGTGGGTTAGAGTGGGTTAGAGTGGGTTAGAGTGGGTTAGAGTGGGTTAGAGTGGGTTAGAGTGGGTTAGAGTGGGTTAGAGTGGGTTAGAGTGGGTTAGAGTGGGTTAGAGTGGGTTAGAGTGGGTTAGAGTGGGTTAGAGTGGGTTAGAGTGGGTTAGAGTGGGTTAGAGTGGGTTAGAGTGGGTTAGAGTGGGTTAGAGTGGGTTAGAGTGGGTTAGAGTGGGTTAGAGTGGGTTAGAGTGGGTTAGAGTGGGTTAGAGTGGGTTAGAGTGGGTTAGAGTGGGTTAGAGTGGGTTAGAGTGGGTTAGAGTGGGTTAGAGTGGGTTAGAGTGGGTTAGAGTGGGTTAGAGTGGGTTAGAGTGGGTTAGAGTGGGTTAGAGTGGGTTAGAGTGGGTTAGAGTGGGTTAGAGTGGGTTAGAGTGGGTTAGAGTGGGTTAGAGTGGGTTAGAGTGGGTTAGAGTGGGTTAGAGTGGGTTAGAGTGGGTTAGAGTGGGTTAGAGTGGGTTAGAGTGGGTTAGAGTGGGTTAGAGTGGGTTAGAGTGGGTTAGAGTGGGTTAGAGTGGGTTAGAGTGGGTTAGAGTGGGTTAGAGTGGGTTAGAGTGGGTTAGAGTGGGTTAGAGTGGGTTAGAGTGGGTTAGAGTGGGTTAGAGTGGGTTAGAGTGGGTTAGAGTGGGTTAGAGTGGGTTAGAGTGGGTTAGAGTGGGTTAGAGTGGGTTAGAGTGGGTTAGAGTGGGTTAGAGTGGGTTAGAGTGGGTTAGAGTGGGTTAGAGTGGGTTAGAGTGGGTTAGAGTGGGTTAGAGTGGGTTAGAGTGGGTTAGAGTGGGTTAGAGTGGGTTAGAGTGGGTTAGAGTGGGTTAGAGTGGGTTAGAGTGGGTTAGAGTGGGTTAGAGTGGGTTAGAGTGGGTTAGAGTGGGTTAGAGTGGGTTAGAGTGGGTTAGAGTGGGTTAGAGTGGGTTAGAGTGGGTTAGAGTGGGTTAGAGTGGGTTAGAGTGGGTTAGAGTGGGTTAGAGTGGGTTAGAGTGGGTTAGAGTGGGTTAGAGTGGGTTAGAGTGGGTTAGAGTGGGTTAGAGTGGGTTAGAGTGGGTTAGAGTGGGTTAGAGTGGGTTAGAGTGGGTTAGAGTGGGTTAGAGTGGGTTAGAGTGGGTTAGAGTGGGTTAGAGTGGGTTAGAGTGGGTTAGAGTGGGTTAGAGTGGGTTAGAGTGGGTTAGAGTGGGTTAGAGTGGGTTAGAGTGGGTTAGAGTGGGTTAGAGTGGGTTAGAGTGGGTTAGAGTGGGTTAGAGTGGGTTAGAGTGGGTTAGAGTGGGTTAGAGTGGGTTAGAGTGGGTTAGAGTGGGTTAGAGTGGGTTAGAGTGGGTTAGAGTGGGTTAGAGTGGGTTAGAGTGGGTTAGAGTGGGTTAGAGTGGGTTAGAGTGGGTTAGAGTGGGTTAGAGTGGGTTAGAGTGGGTTAGAGTGGGTTAGAGTGGGTTAGAGTGGGTTAGAGTGGGTTAGAGTGGGTTAGAGTGGGTTAGAGTGGGTTAGAGTGGGTTAGAGTGGGTTAGAGTGGGTTAGAGTGGGTTAGAGTGGGTTAGAGTGGGTTAGAGTGGGTTAGAGTGGGTTAGAGTGGGTTAGAGTGGGTTAGAGTGGGTTAGAGTGGGTTAGAGTGGGTTAGAGTGGGTTAGAGTGGGTTAGAGTGGGTTAGAGTGGGTTAGAGTGGGTTAGAGTGGGTTAGAGTGGGTTAGAGTGGGTTAGAGTGGGTTAGAGTGGGTTAGAGTGGGTTAGAGTGGGTTAGAGTGGGTTAGAGTGGGTTAGAGTGGGTTAGAGTGGGTTAGAGTGGGTTAGAGTGGGTTAGAGTGGGTTAGAGTGGGTTAGAGTGGGTTAGAGTGGGTTAGAGTGGGTTAGAGTGGGTTAGAGTGGGTTAGAGTGGGTTAGAGTGGGTTAGAGTGGGTTAGAGTGGGTTAGAGTGGGTTAGAGTGGGTTAGAGTGGGTTAGAGTGGGTTAGAGTGGGTTAGAGTGGGTTAGAGTGGGTTAGAGTGGGTTAGAGTGGGTTAGAGTGGGTTAGAGTGGGTTAGAGTGGGTTAGAGTGGGTTAGAGTGGGTTAGAGTGGGTTAGAGTGGGTTAGAGTGGGTTAGAGTGGGTTAGAGTGGGTTAGAGTGGGTTAGAGTGGGTTAGAGTGGGTTAGAGTGGGTTAGAGTGGGTTAGAGTGGGTTAGAGTGGGTTAGAGTGGGTTAGAGTGGGTTAGAGTGGGTTAGAGTGGGTTAGAGTGGGTTAGAGTGGGTTAGAGTGGGTTAGAGTGGGTTAGAGTGGGTTAGAGTGGGTTAGAGTGGGTTAGAGTGGGTTAGAGTGGGTTAGAGTGGGTTAGAGTGGGTTAGAGTGGGTTAGAGTGGGTTAGAGTGGGTTAGAGTGGGTTAGAGTGGGTTAGAGTGGGTTAGAGTGGGTTAGAGTGGGTTAGAGTGGGTTAGAGTGGGTTAGAGTGGGTTAGAGTGGGTTAGAGTGGGTTAGAGTGGGTTAGAGTGGGTTAGAGTGGGTTAGAGTGGGTTAGAGTGGGTTAGAGTGGGTTAGAGTGGGTTAGAGTGGGTTAGAGTGGGTTAGAGTGGGTTAGAGTGGGTTAGAGTGGGTTAGAGTGGGTTAGAGTGGGTTAGAGTGGGTTAGAGTGGGTTAGAGTGGGTTAGAGTGGGTTAGAGTGGGTTAGAGTGGGTTAGAGTGGGTTAGAGTGGGTTAGAGTGGGTTAGAGTGGGTTAGAGTGGGTTAGAGTGGGTTAGAGTGGGTTAGAGTGGGTTAGAGTGGGTTAGAGTGGGTTAGAGTGGGTTAGAGTGGGTTAGAGTGGGTTAGAGTGGGTTAGAGTGGGTTAGAGTGGGTTAGAGTGGGTTAGAGTGGGTTAGAGTGGGTTAGAGTGGGTTAGAGTGGGTTAGAGTGGGTTAGAGTGGGTTAGAGTGGGTTAGAGTGGGTTAGAGTGGGTTAGAGTGGGTTAGAGTGGGTTAGAGTGGGTTAGAGTGGGTTAGAGTGGGTTAGAGTGGGTTAGAGTGGGTTAGAGTGGGTTAGAGTGGGTTAGAGTGGGTTAGAGTGGGTTAGAGTGGGTTAGAGTGGGTTAGAGTGGGTTAGAGTGGGTTAGAGTGGGTTAGAGTGGGTTAGAGTGGGTTAGAGTGGGTTAGAGTGGGTTAGAGTGGGTTAGAGTGGGTTAGAGTGGGTTAGAGTGGGTTAGAGTGGGTTAGAGTGGGTTAGAGTGGGTTAGAGTGGGTTAGAGTGGGTTAGAGTGGGTTAGAGTGGGTTAGAGTGGGTTAGAGTGGGTTAGAGTGGGTTAGAGTGGGTTAGAGTGGGTTAGAGTGGGTTAGAGTGGGTTAGAGTGGGTTAGAGTGGGTTAGAGTGGGTTAGAGTGGGTTAGAGTGGGTTAGAGTGGGTTAGAGTGGGTTAGAGTGGGTTAGAGTGGGTTAGAGTGGGTTAGAGTGGGTTAGAGTGGGTTAGAGTGGGTTAGAGTGGGTTAGAGTGGGTTAGAGTGGGTTAGAGTGGGTTAGAGTGGGTTAGAGTGGGTTAGAGTGGGTTAGAGTGGGTTAGAGTGGGTTAGAGTGGGTTAGAGTGGGTTAGAGTGGGTTAGAGTGGGTTAGAGTGGGTTAGAGTGGGTTAGAGTGGGTTAGAGTGGGTTAGAGTGGGTTAGAGTGGGTTAGAGTGGGTTAGAGTGGGTTAGAGTGGGTTAGAGTGGGTTAGAGTGGGTTAGAGTGGGTTAGAGTGGGTTAGAGTGGGTTAGAGTGGGTTAGAGTGGGTTAGAGTGGGTTAGAGTGGGTTAGAGTGGGTTAGAGTGGGTTAGAGTGGGTTAGAGTGGGTTAGAGTGGGTTAGAGTGGGTTAGAGTGGGTTAGAGTGGGTTAGAGTGGGTTAGAGTGGGTTAGAGTGGGTTAGAGTGGGTTAGAGTGGGTTAGAGTGGGTTAGAGTGGGTTAGAGTGGGTTAGAGTGGGTTAGAGTGGGTTAGAGTGGGTTAGAGTGGGTTAGAGTGGGTTAGAGTGGGTTAGAGTGGGTTAGAGTGGGTTAGAGTGGGTTAGAGTGGGTTAGAGTGGGTTAGAGTGGGTTAGAGTGGGTTAGAGTGGGTTAGAGTGGGTTAGAGTGGGTTAGAGTGGGTTAGAGTGGGTTAGAGTGGGTTAGAGTGGGTTAGAGTGGGTTAGAGTGGGTTAGAGTGGGTTAGAGTGGGTTAGAGTGGGTTAGAGTGGGTTAGAGTGGGTTAGAGTGGGTTAGAGTGGGTTAGAGTGGGTTAGAGTGGGTTAGAGTGGGTTAGAGTGGGTTAGAGTGGGTTAGAGTGGGTTAGAGTGGGTTAGAGTGGGTTAGAGTGGGTTAGAGTGGGTTAGAGTGGGTTAGAGTGGGTTAGAGTGGGTTAGAGTGGGTTAGAGTGGGTTAGAGTGGGTTAGAGTGGGTTAGAGTGGGTTAGAGTGGGTTAGAGTGGGTTAGAGTGGGTTAGAGTGGGTTAGAGTGGGTTAGAGTGGGTTAGAGTGGGTTAGAGTGGGTTAGAGTGGGTTAGAGTGGGTTAGAGTGGGTTAGAGTGGGTTAGAGTGTGGTTAGAGTGGGTTAGAGTGGGTTAGAGTGGGTTAGAGTGGGTTAGAGTGGGTGTTAGAGTGGGTTAGAGTGGGTTAGAGTGGGTTAGAGTGGGTTAGAGTGGGTTAGAGTGGGTTAGAGTGGGTTAGAGTGGGTTAGAGTGGGTTAGAGTGGGTTAGAGTGGGTTAGAGTGGGTT
This sequence comes from Hedychridium roseum, assembly GCA_963989215.1. NCBI lineage: Eukaryota > Metazoa > Arthropoda > Insecta > Hymenoptera > Chrysididae > Hedychridium > Hedychridium roseum. Next base: position 12,262 of record OZ022318.1, on the reverse strand, counting down.
AGAGTGGGTTAGAGTGGGTTAGAGTGGGTTAGAGTGGGTTAGAGTGGGTTAGAGTGGGTTAGAGTGGGTTAGAGTGGGTTAGAGTGGGTTAGAGTGGGTTAGAGTGGGTTAGAGTGGGTTAGAGTGGGTTAGAGTGGGTTAGAGTGGGTTAGAGTGGGTTAGAGTGGGTTAGAGTGGGTTAGAGTGGGTTAGAGTGGGTTAGAGTGGGTTAGAGTGGGTTAGAGTGGGTTAGAGTGGGTTAGAGTGGGTTAGAGTGGGTTAGAGTGGGTTAGAGTGGGTTAGAGTGGGTTAGAGTGGGTTAGAGTGGGTTAGAGTGGGTTAGAGTGGGTTAGAGTGGGTTAGAGTGGGTTAGAGTGGGTTAGAGTGGGTTAGAGTGGGTTAGAGTGGGTTAGAGTGGGTTAGAGTGGGTTAGAGTGGGTTAGAGTGGGTTAGAGTGGGTTAGAGTGGGTTAGAGTGGGTTAGAGTGGGTTAGAGTGGGTTAGAGTGGGTTAGAGTGGGTTAGAGTGGGTTAGAGTGGGTTAGAGTGGGTTAGAGTGGGTTAGAGTGGGTTAGAGTGGGTTAGAGTGGGTTAGAGTGGGTTAGAGTGGGTTAGAGTGGGTTAGAGTGGGTTAGAGTGGGTTAGAGTGGGTTAGAGTGGGTTAGAGTGGGTTAGAGTGGGTTAGAGTGGGTTAGAGTGGGTTAGAGTGGGTTAGAGTGGGTTAGAGTGGGTTAGAGTGGGTTAGAGTGGGTTAGAGTGGGTTAGAGTGGGTTAGAGTGGGTTAGAGTGGGTTAGAGTGGGTTAGAGTGGGTTAGAGTGGGTTAGAGTGGGTTAGAGTGGGTTAGAGTGGGTTAGAGTGGGTTAGAGTGGGTTAGAGTGGGTTAGAGTGGGTTAGAGTGGGTTAGAGTGGGTTAGAGTGGGTTAGAGTGGGTTAGAGTGGGTTAGAGTGGGTTAGAGTGGGTTAGAGTGGGTTAGAGTGGGTTAGAGTGGGTTAGAGTGGGTTAGAGTGGGTTAGAGTGGGTTAGAGTGGGTTAGAGTGGGTTAGAGTGGGTTAGAGTGGGTTAGAGTGGGTTAGAGTGGGTTAGAGTGGGTTAGAGTGGGTTAGAGTGGGTTAGAGTGGGTTAGAGTGGGTTAGAGTGGGTTAGAGTGGGTTAGAGTGGGTTAGAGTGGGTTAGAGTGGGTTAGAGTGGGTTAGAGTGGGTTAGAGTGGGTTAGAGTGGGTTAGAGTGGGTTAGAGTGGGTTAGAGTGGGTTAGAGTGGGTTAGAGTGGGTTAGAGTGGGTTAGAGTGGGTTAGAGTGGGTTAGAGTGGGTTAGAGTGGGTTAGAGTGGGTTAGAGTGGGTTAGAGTGGGTTAGAGTGGGTTAGAGTGGGTTAGAGTGGGTTAGAGTGGGTTAGAGTGGGTTAGAGTGGGTTAGAGTGGGTTAGAGTGGGTTAGAGTGGGTTAGAGTGGGTTAGAGTGGGTTAGAGTGGGTTAGAGTGGGTTAGAGTGGGTTAGAGTGGGTTAGAGTGGGTTAGAGTGGGTTAGAGTGGGTTAGAGTGGGTTAGAGTGGGTTAGAGTGGGTTAGAGTGGGTTAGAGTGGGTTAGAGTGGGTTAGAGTGGGTTAGAGTGGGTTAGAGTGGGTTAGAGTGGGTTAGAGTGGGTTAGAGTGGGTTAGAGTGGGTTAGAGTGGGTTAGAGTGGGTTAGAGTGGGTTAGAGTGGGTTAGAGTGGGTTAGAGTGGGTTAGAGTGGGTTAGAGTGGGTTAGAGTGGGTTAGAGTGGGTTAGAGTGGGTTAGAGTGGGTTAGAGTGGGTTAGAGTGGGTTAGAGTGGGTTAGAGTGGGTTAGAGTGGGTTAGAGTGGGTTAGAGTGGGTTAGAGTGGGTTAGAGTGGGTTAGAGTGGGTTAGAGTGGGTTAGAGTGGGTTAGAGTGGGTTAGAGTGGGTTAGAGTGGGTTAGAGTGGGTTAGAGTGGGTTAGAGTGGGTTAGAGTGGGTTAGAGTGGGTTAGAGTGGGTTAGAGTGGGTTAGAGTGGGTTAGAGTGGGTTAGAGTGGGTTAGAGTGGGTTAGAGTGGGTTAGAGTGGGTTAGAGTGGGTTAGAGTGGGTTAGAGTGGGTTAGAGTGGGTTAGAGTGGGTTAGAGTGGGTTAGAGTGGGTTAGAGTGGGTTAGAGTGGGTTAGAGTGGGTTAGAGTGGGTTAGAGTGGGTTAGAGTGGGTTAGAGTGGGTTAGAGTGGGTTAGAGTGGGTTAGAGTGGGTTAGAGTGGGTTAGAGTGGGTTAGAGTGGGTTAGAGTGGGTTAGAGTGGGTTAGAGTGGGTTAGAGTGGGTTAGAGTGGGTTAGAGTGGGTTAGAGTGGGTTAGAGTGGGTTAGAGTGGGTTAGAGTGGGTTAGAGTGGGTTATAGAGTGGGTTAGAGTGGGTTAGAGTGGGTTAGAGTGGGTTAGAGTGGGTTAGAGTGGGTTAGAGTGGGTTAGAGTGGGTTAGAGTGGGTTAGAGTGGGTTAGAGTGGGTTAGAGTGGGTTAGAGTGGGTTAGAGTGGGTTAGAGTGGGTTAGAGTGGGTTAGAGTGGGTTAGAGTGGGTTAGAGTGGGTTAGAGTGGGTTAGAGTGGGTTAGAGTGGGTTAGAGTGGGTTAGAGTGGGTTAGAGTGGGTTAGAGTGGGTTAGAGTGGGTTAGAGTGGGTTAGAGTGGGTTAGAGTGGGTTAGAGTGGGTTAGAGTGGGTTAGAGTGGGTTAGAGTGGGTTAGAGTGGGTTAGAGTGGGTTAGAGTGGGTTAGAGTGGGTTAGAGTGGGTTAGAGTGGGTTAGAGTGGGTTAGAGTGGGTTAGAGTGGGTTAGAGTTGGGTTAGAGTGGGTTAGAGTGGGTTAGAGTGGGTTAGAGTGGGTTAGAGTGGGTTAGAGTGGGTTAGAGTGGGTTAGAGTGGGTTAGAGTGGGTTAGAGTGGGTTAGAGTGGGTTAGAGTGGGTTAGAGTGGGTTAGAGTGGGTTAGAGTGGGTTAGAGTGGGTTAGAGTGGGTTAGAGTGGGTTAGAGTGGGTTAGAGTGGGTTAGAGTGGGTTAGAGTGGGTTAGAGTGGGTTAGAGTGGGTTAGAGTGGGTTAGAGTGGGTTAGAGTGGGTTAGAGTGGGTTAGAGTGGGTTAGAGTGGGTTAGAGTGGGTTAGAGTGGGTTAGAGTGGGTTAGAGTGGGTTAGAGTGGGTTAGAGTGGGTTAGAGTGGGTTAGAGTGGGTTAGAGTGGGTTAGAGTGGGTTAGAGTGGGTTAGAGTGGGTTAGAGTGGGTTAGAGTGGGTTAGAGTGGGTTAGAGTGGGTTAGAGTGGGTTAGAGTGGGTTAGAGTGGGTTAGAGTGGGTTAGAGTGGGTTAGAGTGGGTTAGAGTGGGTTAGAGTGGGTTAGAGTGGGTTAGAGTGGGTTAGAGTGGGTTAGAGTGGGTTAGAGTGGGTTAGAGTGGGTTAGAGTGGGTTAGAGTGGGTTAGAGTGGGTTAGAGTGGGTTAGAGTGGGTTAGAGTGGGTTAGAGTGGGTTAGAGTGGGTTAGAGTGGGTTAGAGTGGGTTAGAGTGGGTTAGAGTGGGTTAGAGTGGGTTAGAGTGGGTTAGAGTGGGTTAGAGTGGGTTAGAGTGGGTTAGAGTGGGTTAGAGTGGGTTAGAGTGGGTTAGAGTGGGTTAGAGTGGGTTAGAGTGGGTTAGAGTGGGTTAGAGTGGGTTAGAGTGGGTTAGAGTGGGTTAGAGTGGGTTAGAGTGGGTTAGAGTGGGTTAGAGTGGGTTAGAGTGGGTTAGAGTGGGTTAGAGTGGGTTAGAGTGGGTTAGAGTGGGTTAGAGTGGGTTAGAGTGGGTTAGAGTGGGTTAGAGTGGGTTAGAGTGGGTTAGAGTGGGTTAGAGTGGGTTAGAGTGGGTTAGAGTGGGTTAGAGTGGGTTAGAGTGGGTTAGAGTGGGTTAGAGTGGGTTAGAGTGGGTTAGAGTGGGTTAGAGTGGGTTAGAGTGGGTTAGAGTGGGTTAGAGTGGGTTAGAGTGGGTTAGAGTGGGTTAGAGTGGGTTAGAGTGGGTTAGAGTGGGTTAGAGTGGGTTAGAGTGGGTTAGAGTGGGTTAGAGTGGGTTAGAGTGGGTTAGAGTGGGTTAGAGTGGGTTAGAGTGGGTTAGAGTGGGTTAGAGTGGGTTAGAGTGGGTTAGAGTGGGTTAGAGTGGGTTAGAGTGGGTTAGAGTGGGTTAGAGTGGGGGGGTGTGGGGGGTAGAGTGGGGGTAGAGGGGGTAGAGTGGGGTAGAGTGGGTTAGAGGGGGGTAGAGGGGGTGTGGGGGTGAGTGGGTGAGAGTGGGGGTGAGGGGGTAGAGTGGGGTAGAGTGGGGGAGTGGGGGGTGTGGGGGGTAGAGTGGGGGGTGAGGGGGTAGTGTGGGGAGAGTGGGGGGTGTGGGGGGTGAGGGGGTGAGTGGGGGGTGTGGGGGGTGAGGGGGTGAGTGGGGTGAGTGGGGGGTGAGGGGGTGTGAGGGGGTGTGAGGGGGTTAGAGGGGGTTAGAGGGGGTAGTGGGGGTGTGTGGGGGTAGTGGGGGGTGTGAGGGGGGTGAGGGGGGTGTGGGGGGGTGGGGGGTGAGGGGGGTGTGGGGGGGTGTGGGGGGTAGTGGGGGGTGTGGGGGGGTGTAGGGGGGGTAGTGGGGGGGTGTGGGGGGTGTGGGGGGTGTGGGGGTGTGGGGGGAGTGGGGGGTGTGGGGGGTGTGGGGGGTGTGGGGGGGTGTGGGGGGGTGTGGGGGGTGTGGGGGGTGTGGGGGTGTGGGGGGGTGTGGGGGGTGTGGGGGGGTGTGGGGGGGTGTGGGGGGTGTGGGGGGTGTGGGGGGTGTGGGGGGTGTGGGGGGTGTGGGGGGGTGTGGGGGGGTGTGGGGGGGTGTGGGGGGGTGTGGGGGGGTGTGGGGGGTGTGGGGGGTGTGGGGGGGTGTGGGGGGGTGTGGGGGTGAGTGGGGGGTGTGGGGGGTGAGGGGGGTGTGGGGGTAGTGGGGGTGTGGGGGTGTGTGGGGGGGTGTGGGGGGGTGTGGGGGGAGTGGGGGGGTGTGGGGGGGTGTGGGGGGGTGTGGGGGGGTGTGGGGGGTGTGGGGGGGTGTGGGGGGTGTAGGGGGGGTGTGGGGGGGTGTGGGGGGGTGTGGGGGGGTGTGGGGGGTGTGGGGGGGTGTGGGGGGTGTGGGGGGGTGTGGGGGTGTGGGGGGTTGAGGGGGTGTGGGGGGGAGTGGGGGGTAGTGGGGGGTGTGGGGGGGTGTGGGGGGGTGTGGGGGGGTGTGGGGGGGTGTGGGGGGGTGTGGGGGGGTGTGGGGGGGTGTGGGGGGGTGTGTGGGGGTGTGGGGGGGTGTGGGGGGGTGTGGGGGGGTGTGGGGGGTGTGGGGGGGTGAGGGGGGGTGTGTGGGGGGTGTGGGGGAGTGTGGGGGTGTGGGGGGTGTGGGGGGGTGTGGGGGGGTGTGGGGGGGTGTGGGGGGTGTGGGGGGGTGTGGGGGGGTGTGGGGGGGTGTGGGGGGTGTGGGGGGGTGTGGGGGGGTGTGGGGGGGTGTGGGGGGGTGTGGGGGGGTGTGGGGGGGTGAGGGGGGGTGTGGGGGGTGCTGGGGGGGTGTGGGGGGTGTGGGGGGGTGTGGGGGGGTGTGGGGGGTGTGGGGGGGTGTGGGGGGGTGTGGGGGGTGTGGGGGGGTGTGGGGGGTGTGGGGGGGTGTGGGGGGGTGTGGGGGGGTGTGGGGGGGTGTGGGGGGGTGTGGGGGGGTGTGGGGGGGTGTGGGGGGGTGTGGGGGGGTGGGGGGGTGTGGGGGGGTGTGGGGGGGTGTGGGGGGGTGTGGGGGGGTGTGGGGGGGTGGGGGGGGTGGGGGTGTGGGGGGGTGTGGGGGGGTAGTGGGGGGTGAGGGGGAGAGAGGGGGGTGGGGGGTAGAGGGTGGTGTAAATAGAGTTAATAGAGTTAATAGAGTAAATAGAGTTAAATAGAGTTAAATAGAGTTAAATAGAGTTAAATAGAGTTAAATAGAGTTAAATAGAGTTAAATAGAGTTAAATAGAGTTAAATAGAGTTAAATAGAGTTAAATAGAGTTAATAGAGTTAAATAGAGTTAAATAGAGTTAAATAGAGTTAAATAGAGTTAAATAGAGTTAATAGAGTTAAATAGAGTTAAATAGAGTAATAGAGTTAAATAGAGTTAAATAGAGTTAAATAGAGTTAAATAGAGTTAAATAGAGTTAAATAGAGTTAAATAGAGTTAAATAGAGTTAAATAGAGTTAAATAGAGTTAAATAGAGTTAAATAGAGTTAAATAGAGTTAAATAGAGTTAAATAGAGTTAAATAGAGTTAAATAGAGTTAAATAGAGTTAAATAGAGTTAAATAGAGTTAAATAGAGTTAAATAGAGTTAAATAGAGTTAAATAGAGTTAAATAGAGTTAAATAGAGTTAAATAGAGTTAAATAGAGTTAAATAGAGTTAAATAGAGTTAAATAGAGTTAAATAGAGTTAAATAGAGTTAATAGAGTTAAATAGAGTTAAATAGAGTTAAATAGAGTTCAATAGAGTTAAATAGAGTTAAATAGAGTTAAATAGAGTTAAATAGAGTTAAATAGAGTTAAATAGAGTTAAATAGAGTTAAATAGAGTTAAATAGAGTTAAATAGAGTTAAATAGAGTTAAATAGAGTTAAATAGAGTTAAATAGAGTTAAATAGAGTTAAATAGAGTTAAATAGAGTTAAATAGAGTTAAATAGAGTTAAATAGAGTTAAATAGAGTTAAATAGAGTTAAATAGAGTTAAATAGAGTTAAATAGAGTTAAATAGAGTTAAATAGAGTTAAATAGAGTTAAATAGAGTTAAATAGAGTTAAATAGAGTTAAATAGAGTTAAATAGAGTTAAATAGAGTTAAATAGAGTTAAATAGAGTTAAATAGAGTTAAATAGAGTTAAATAGAGTTAAATAGAGTTAAATAGAGTTAAATAGAGTTAAATAGAGTTAAATAGAGTTAAATAGAGTTAAATAGAGTTAAATAGAGTTAAATAGAGTTAAATAGAGTTAAATAGAGTTAAATAGAGTTAAATAGAGTTAAATAGAGTTAAATAGAGTTAAATAGAGTTAAATAGAGTTAAATAGAGTAAATAGAGTTAAATAGAGTTAAATAGAGTTAAATAGAGTTAAATAGAGTTAATAGAGTTAAATAGAGTTAAATAGAGTTAAATAGAGTTAAATAGAGTTAAATAGAGTTAAATAGAGTTAAATAGAGTTAAATAGAGTTAAATAGAGTTAAATAGAGTTAAATAGAGTTAAATAGAGTTAAATAGAGTTAAATAGAGTTAAATAGAGTTAAATAGAGTTAAATAGAGTTAAATAGAGTTAAAATAGAGTTAAATAGAGTTAAATAGAGTTAAATAGAGTTAAATAGAGTTAAATAGAGTTAATAGAGTTAAATAGAGTTAAATAGAGTTAAATAGAGTTAAATAGAGTTAATAGAGTTAAATAGAGTTAAATAGAGTTAAATAGAGTTAAATAGAGTTAAATAGAGTTAAATAGAGTTAAATAGAGTTAAATAGAGTAATAGAGTTAAATAGAGTTAAATAGAGTTAAATAGAGTTAAATAGAGTTAAATAGAGTTAAATAGAGTTAAATAGAGTTAAATAGAGTTAAATAGAGTTAAATAGAGTTAAATAGAGTTAAATAGAGTTAAATAGAGTTAAATAGAGTTAATAGAGTTAAATAGAGTTAAATAGAGTTAAATAGAGTTAAATAGAGTTAAATAGAGTTAAATAGAGTTAAATAGAGTTAAATAGAGTTAAAATAGAGTTAAATAGAGTTAAATAGAGTTAAATAGAGTAATAGAGTTAAATAGAGTTAAATAGAGTTAAATAGAGTTAAATAGAGTTAAATAGAGTTAAATAGAGTTAAATAGAGTTAAATAGAGTTAAATAGAGTTAAATAGAGTTAAATAGAGTTAAATAGAGTTAAATAGAGTTAAATAGAGTTAAATAGAGTTAAATAGAGTTAAATAGAGTTAAATAGAGTAAATAGAGTTAAATAGAGTTAAATAGAGTTAAATAGAGTTAAATAGAGTTAAATAGAGTTAAATAGAGTTAAATAGAGTTAAATAGAGTTAAATAGAGTTAAATAGAGTTAAATAGAGTTAAATAGAGTTAAATAGAGTTAAATAGAGTTAAATAGAGTTAAATAGAGTTAAATAGAGTTAAATAGAGTTAAATAGAGTTAAATAGAGTTAAATAGAGTTAAATAGAGTTAAATAGAGTTAAATAGAGTTAAATAGAGTTAAATAGAGTTAAATAGAGTTAAATAGAGTTAAATAGAGTTAAATAGAGTTAAATAGAGTTAAATAGAGTTTAAATAGAGTTAAATAGAGTTAAATAGAGTTAAATAGAGTTAAATAGAGTTAAATAGAGTTAAATAGAGTTAAATAGAGTTAAATAGAGTTAAATAGAGTTAAATAGAGTTAAATAGAGTTAAATAGAGTTAAATAGAGTTAAATAGAGTTAAATAGAGTTAAATAGAGTTAAATAGAGTTAAATAGAGTTAAATAGAGTTAAATAGAGTTAAATAGAGTTAAATAGAGTTAAATAGAGTTAAATAGAGTTAAATAGAGTTAAATAGAGTTAAATAGAGTTAATAGAGTTAAATAGAGTTAAATAGAGTTAAATAGAGTTAAATAGAGTTAAATAGAGTTAAATAGAGTTAATAGAGTTAAATAGAGTTAAATAGAGTTAAATAGAGTTAAATAGAGTTAATAGAGTTAAATAGAGTTAAATAGAGTTAAATAGAGTTAAATAGAGTTAAATAGAGTTAAATAGAGTTAAATAGAGTTAAATAGAGTTAAATAGAGTTAAATAGAGTTAAATAGAGTTAAATAGAGTTAAATAGAGTTAAATAGAGTTAAATAGAGTTAAATAGAGTTAAATAGAGTTAAATAGAGTTAAATAGAGTTAAATAGAGTTAAATAGAGTTAAATAGAGTTAAATAGAGTTAAATAGAGTTAAATAGAGTTAAATAGAGTTAAATAGAGTTAAATAGAGTTAAATAGAGTTAAATAGAGTTAAATAGAGTTAAATAGAGTTAAATAGAGTTAAATAGAGTTAAATAGAGTTAAATAGAGTTAAATAGAGTTAAATAGAGTTAAATAGAGTAAATAGAGTTAAATAGAGTTAAATAGAGTTAAATAGAGTTAAATAGAGTTAAATAGAGTTAAATAGAGTTAAATAGAGTTAAATAGAGTTAAATAGAGTTAAATAGAGTTAAATAGAGTTAAATAGAGTTAAATAGAGTTAAATAGAGTTAAATAGAGTTAAATAGAGTTAAATAGAGTTAAATAGAGTTAAATAGAGTTAAATAGAGTTAAATAGAGTTAAATAGAGTTAAATAGAGTTAAATAGAGTTAAATAGAGTTAAATAGAGTTAAATAGAGTTAAATAGAGTTAAATAGAGTTAAATAGAGTTAAATAGAGTTAAATAGAGTTAAATAGAGTTAAATAGAGTTAAATAGAGTTAAATAGAGTTAAATAGAGTTAAATAGAGTTAAATAGAGTTAAATAGAGTTAAATAGAGTTAAATAGAGTTAAATAGAGTTAAATAGAGTTAAATAGAGTTAAATAGAGTTAAATAGAGTTAAATAGAGTTAAATAGAGTTAAATAGAGTTAAATAGAGTTAAATAGAGTTAAATAGAGTTAAATAGAGTTAAATAGAGTTAAATAGAGTTAAATAGAGTTAAATAGAGTTAAATAGAGTTAAATAGAGTTAAATAGAGTTAAATAGAGTTAAATAGAGTTAAATAGAGTTAAATAGAGTTAAATAGAGTTAAATAGAGTTAAATAGAGTTAAATAGAGTTAAATAGAGTTAAATAGAGTTAAATAGAGTTAAATAGAGTTAAATAGAGTTAAATAGAGTTAAATAGAGTTAAATAGAGTTAAATAGAGTTAAATAGAGTTAAATAGAGTTAAATAGAGTTAAATAGAGTTAAATAGAGTTAAATAGAGTTAAATAGAGTTAAATAGAGTTAAATAGAGTTAAATAGAGTTAAATAGAGTTAAATAGAGTTAAATAGAGTTAAATAGAGTTAAATAGAGTTAAATAGAGTTAAATAGAGTTAAATAGAGTTTAAATAGAGTTAAATAGAGTTAAATAGAGTTAAATAGAGTTAAATAGAGTTAAATAGAGTTAAATAGAGTTAAATAGAGTTAAATAGAGTTAAATAGAGTTAAATAGAGTTAAATAGAGTTAAATAGAGTTAAATAGAGTTAAATAGAGTTAAATAGAGTTAAATAGAGTTAAATAGAGTTAAATAGAGTTAAATAGAGTTAAATAGAGTTAAATAGAGTTAAATAGAGTTAAATAGAGTTAAATAGAGTTAAATAGAGTTAAATAGAGTTAAATAGAGTTAAATAGAGTTAAATAGAGTTAAATAGAGTTTAAATAGAGTTAAATAGAGTTAAATAGAGTTAAATAGAGTTAAATAGAGTTAAATAGAGTTAAATAGAGTTAAATAGAGTTAAATAGAGTTAAATAGAGTTAAATAGAGTTAAATAGAGTTAAATAGAGTTAAATAGAGTTAAATAGAGTTAAATAGAGTTAAATAGAGTTAAATAGAGTTAAATAGAGTTAAATAGAGTTAAATAGAGTTAAATAGAGTTAAATAGAGTAAATAGAGTTAAATAGAGTTAAATAGAGTTAAATAGAGTTAAATAGAGTTAAATAGAGTTAAATAGAGTTAAATAGAGTTAAATAGAGTTAAATAGAGTTAAATAGAGTTAAATAGAGTTAAATAGAGTTAAATAGAGTTAAATAGAGTTAAATAGAGTTAAATAGAGTTAAATAGAGTTAAATAGAGTTAAATAGAGTTAAATAGAGTTAAATAGAGTTAAATAGAGTTAAATAGAGTTAAATAGAGTTAAATAGAGTTAAATAGAGTTAAATAGAGTTAAATAGAGTTAAATAGAGTTAAATAGAGTTAAATAGAGTTAAATAGAGTTAAATAGAGTTAAATAGAGTTAAATAGAGTTAAATAGAGTTAAATAGAGTAAAGAGTTAAATAGAGTTAAATAGAGTTAAATAGAGTTAAATAGAGTTAAATAGAGTTAAATAGAGTTAAATAGAGTTAAATAGAGTTAAATAGAGTTAAATAGAGTTAAATAGAGTTAAATAGAGTTAAATAGAGTTAAATAGAGTTAAATAGAGTTAAATAGAGTTAAATAGAGTTAAATAGAGTTAAATAGAGTTAAATAGAGTTAAATAGAGTTAAATAGAGTTAAATAGAGTTAAATAGAGTTAAATAGAGTTAAATAGAGTTAAATAGAGTTAAATAGAGTTAAATAGAGTTAAATAGAGTTAAATAGAGTTAAATAGAGTTAAATAGAGTTAAATAGAGTTAAATAGAGTTAAATAGAGTTAAATAGAGTTAAATAGAGTTAAATAGAGTTAAATAGAGTTAAATAGAGTTAAATAGAGTTAAATAGAGTTAAATAGAGTTAAATAGAGTTAAATAGAGTTAAATAGAGTTAAATAGAGTTAAATAGAGTTAAATAGAGTTCAATAGAGTTAAATAGAGTTAAATAGAGTTAAATAGAGTTAAATAGAGTTAAATAGAGTTAAATAGAGTTAAATAGAGTTAAATAGAGTTAAATAGAGTTAAATAGAGTTAAATAGAGTTAAATAGAGTTAAATAGAGTTAAATAGAGTTAAATAGAGTTAAATAGAGTTAAATAGAGTTAAATAGAGTTAAATAGAGTTAAATAGAGTTAAATAGAGTTAAATAGAGTTAAATAGAGTTAAATAGAGTTAAATAGAGTTAAATAGAGTTAAATAGAGTTAAATAGAGTTAAATAGAGTTAAATAGAGTTAAATAGAGTTAAATAGAGTTAAATAGAGTTAAATAGAGTTAAATAGAGTTAAATAGAGTTAAATAGAGTTAAATAGAGTTAAATAGAGTTAAATAGAGTTTAAATAGAGTTAAATAGAGTTAAATAGAGTTAAATAGAGTTAAATAGAGTTAAATAGAGTTAAACACTCTAACACACTCTAACCCACTCTAACCCACTCTAACCCACTCTAAACACACTCTAACCCACTCTAAACCACTCTAACCCACTCTAACCCACTCTAACCCACTCTAAACCCACTCTAACCCACTCTAACCCACTCTAACCCACTCTAACACCACTCTAACCCACTCTAACCCACTAACCCACTCTAACCCACTCTAACCCACTCTAACCCACTCTAACCCACTCTAACCCACTCTAACCCCACTCTAACCCACTCTAACCCACTCTAACCCACTCTAACCACTCTAACCCACTCTAACCCACTCTAACACTCTAACCCACTCTAACCCACT